>OX639993.1:85999159-91978381 GCA_951828415.1 Anomoia purmunda
TGCTAATTCAACTAAGAAAAGTAAGTCCGAGTAGCAGAGCCTATTCGCAGTTTTCAACAAATGGTTTGGTCAGAGTACGGAGGCGGTGAAAAAAATCTACCGTAAAAACATGCAGTTTCACATTTTTCCAGGCAAGTAAATACTTACACATTGCACCCCACATGATTGGACAGGAGTGAAATGGCGTATGGTCGCTCTACATTGTTCGCAGTTACGTCCCCGTCGGGCACTTTGGGGAACGTGAGAAACTCTTGTGTGAGATTCGTTAACCAACCCATGTGGCGCCTTGGGTCATGGCAAAGAGACAGAGAGCTTTAGTGGGGGGACTCTGACATATTCGGCTTAATGGCTGACTGAAGTCAGCTGGGTCTGTTCACCATATATATAAACGTGTATAAAATTTTCTTCCAAAACTTTCTCCGAAATGGGTTGTCCGTAAATGGAAAAATACTGTGGTTTGCGGATTCGCACTTAGAATGTCCGAACGCTTTATATATTGAGAAGGTGACTCTATGCAGCTGCATTTATGTCCATCACCCGCAGTACATGAAATACGACGGACGGGGCATGATTGTAAAAAATATACAGCATGCGACGCTTATTACAGCTGCCATGAGACGGCGCAAAAGTTTGATGCAGAATTTGTGTTTGGGCGAAGACTCCGACACTTTGTCTCCAGGTTTACCAAGTTCACGCGAAGAGCGGTGGGGTGCATGTACCGGCTTTTAACCATAGTTTGATCTGATGACTACATGCCCGAAGATTGGAATCTCAGTGTGCTTTGTTCAATCGTTAAGAAGGGTGATCTCTCTGTTTGCGTCAATTATCGCGGGATACGACATTATCAATGTGGCTACAGACCTGATTCACCATTGACCAGATATTGATAGAAAAATTGGCACAACATATTTTTGTCGATTTTAAAGCTGCTTTTGAGACGCCATGTCTAAATTTGGGATCCCCGCAAAGCTGATACGGCTATGTAGGCTGAAGTTGGTCACAACATTTAGCTCCACCTACATTGAAAAAGACTTTTCCGTTTCGAGATTTTTTCGTGTGATTTCTTTAACATGATGCTGGAAATACATGGTGCGAATCTGAATCGCTACGCCACCTTGCATACCAAAACTACGATGCTGCTGGCGTATGCCGTTGACATTGACATCGTTAGCGCAGCTTTTAGAGAAAGAGGTAAATGAGGCTGGATTGGCGAGGAACGAGGATAAAACAAAGTACGTCCTGGCACCAAACAAAAAGACTTCGCGTATTGGGACAAACATCACTTTTGGCAATTATAACTTGGAAGTATTGTGGGACTTTGTATACTTAGGATCTAGCATGAGCACCACCAATAATGTCTGCCTTGAGATCAAGCGAAGAATAACTCTTGCCAACAGATGCTACTTTGTGCTGGATAGGTAATTGAAAAGCAGAGCCCTCTCTCGACGACCAAAAAATTCGCTCTACGAATTCCTTATCACGCCCGTTTTTTTGTATGGGGCAAAAACGTGTACGATGTTGAACAAAGATGAGAAGATTTTGGGAAGCTTTGAAAGAATTGTATCCGGGTATCGAAAAATATGGAATGTTGAGCCGTACGAGCTCTGTAATGATATGCACATGGTAAAACGAGTAAAAACTCAACGTTTACGGTAGCTTGGGCATGTCGTACGTATGGATAATGATGCTTCGGTGACGACTCGACACCACCAAACGGTTGTAGTGCCAAATATGAAGAGGAAGAAGAATGATTGAACAATTTTTTTGTGTACTTATAAAGGTGCCATTGGAAATGCTGCCTATCTAATGACAGTGAGGGTAGTGCTAAAAAAAATACATATAATATGAAAGTGAGCATCAGTGAAGTGCAAAATGCGTGTGTCGATATGGTAAAAAGGGAAAAGTTATCTTTTCAATTTTTAGATTCGCAAACAATTTATTTGAAGAGATCACATCGTCTCTGGCTAGTGCATACCTGGTGTGTCTTCCAAAAATCCATAATCAGGTCTGTTTAAAGTATAAGTCAAACAAACATGAAAGCAAAACGCTTGTTAAAAATAGACCCTGCCAGTCGTCATTATCGAGGAATTTGAAGAGTGGATATTCAGTTCTGCATTCATTTGGAGGGCAAATATATAATCTGGGAAAGATTGAATTGAATAAAAGGCACGCTGTTGAAAATGTGAAAATGGAGTTGGAGAATATTTTACGACAATTTGACATCGGAAGTTCGCAGATTTATTCAGTTACTACCGATAACGGTAAAACTATGGTGAAAACAGTGGATCTGCTTAATTTGCTTCATGATGGTAATGATGATACCGAGGAAAATAGCGTGGAAGAGTAATTGATCTATAAAGAAAAATAATAAAAAAATTAAGGACTCCTTCGCACAGGTAAGCGGCAATAATATAAAAGTGGCACAACTTGAAAAAAGCGAAATTGAGCTAAAAATGCTGAAATGATTTAATTTCATAATATGCATATAATCCATTAAAACGATTTTAGCAAAGTAATACTTTAACAATATTTCCAATGTTTTTTGTGCCGAATTGTTATCGTTAGTTTTATATAAAACAAGTTACGAAGTTCGGGGAAGTTTAAATTCCCAGCGCTTGTATTTATATGAAATAAGCAATACAAGTATGCAAAAAATCCAGTTAATAAAGGGTGGTGAAATTTTAAGGGCCGATGTTGATTTTGAATAAAACACAAATTTTTTCGGAAATTATTGTAATTTCTTTTTATTATGATAATATGGTGTGGTTCAATTATGTATCGGCCAAATGTCGGCCGCGACCTCGGCGGCACACCTCCATCCGATGGTCCAAATTTTCGATGAAGCTGAGGTATAATTGAGGTTCTATGCCGTTAATGTGCCGAATTATCTCATCCTTTAGCTCTAGAATTGTTGCTGGCTTATCGACGTACACCTTTTCTTTCAAATAACCCCAAAAGGTGTCAAATCACATGATCTTGGTGGCCAATTGACATCGCCTCCACGTGATATAACACGGCCATTGAATTTGTCGCGCAAAAGAGCCATTGTTTCGTTGGCTGTGTGGCAAGTGGCATCATCCTGTTAGAACCTCATATCGTCCACATCAATATGTTCCAATTCGGGCCATAAAAAGTTCGTTATCATCTCACGATAGCGAACACCATTCACAGTAACTGCCTGACCGGCCTCATTTTGGAAAAAATACGGCCCGATGATGCCGCCAGCCCATAAACCGCACCAAACAGTCACTCTTTGTGGGTGCATTAGTTTTTCGACAATCACTCTTGGATTATCATTCGCCCAAATGCGGCAATTCTACTTACTAACGAATCCACTGAGGTGAAAATGTGCCTCATTACTGAAGATGAGAGAAGAAGATGATGACTAAGATGAGATGAGATTTTCATAATAAGCCTGAATAACTTTAACACGTTGCTCGATTGCGTATCTTTCCATGTTCAAATTGAGTTAGTCTGAAATTGAGAAATGTCAAATGAAATGCAGAAAAAAACTTGACGTTTAGGTGTGGGTCACATTCAACATCGGCCTCCCTTTACAATATTTCACCCTGCCGGAACAACGAAGATCAAAAAGAAGCAGTGCATTAAAATGTGCCTCATCACTGAAGATTATTTTCTTCGAAAATGCACGATATGCATTTTGATTCGAACGCCCATTTTCATAATAAGCCTGAATGACTTTAACACGTTGCTCGATTGTGTATCTTTCCGTGTTCAAATTGAATTAGTCTGAAATTGAGAAATGTCAAATGAAATCCAGAAAAAAAACTTGGCGTTTAGGTGTGGTTCACATTCAACATCGGCCCTTAAAATTTAACCACCCTTTACAATATTTCACCCTGCCGGAACAACGAAGATCAAAAAGAAGCAGTGCATTAAAATATGCCTCATCACTGAAGATGATTTTCTTCGAAAATGCACGATATGCATTTTGATTCGAACGCCCATTTTCATAATAAGCCTGAATAACTTTAACACGTTGCTCGATTGTGTATCTTTCCGTGTTCAAATTGAATTAGTCTGAAATTGAGAAATGTCAAATGAAATGCAGAAAAAAACTTGGCGTTTAGGTGTGGTTCACATTCAACATCGGCCCTTAAAATTTAACCACTCTTTATAATACTGTTCATTTTGAAAATATAAATGATTTTTATTTATGCAATAAAACAAGTAACTATAATACTCTTCGCTTTTTTAACCTAAACGACTTTTATTTACAGAAATATAAACAAAAACAAATAGTTTTTAAAATGCATAGTCATTAATTTTTGTTTATATTTCAATAAATAGAAGTTGCTAAAGTGAAGAAAAAACGAAGGGTATTATCAAGGCAATTCGGCCTTGGAGCATTATATTTTGATCAGTAAATAAAACTTAATTTGTGGGTGTTTTTTCTTTTAAAAAAGTAGTTATAGGTGTATATCTCAAGAGATAGAAGTAAACTAAAAAATCGTAACATCAAAAATTATAGAAAAGCGCTTTTCTACAATAACAGCGACAGACAATCTTCCGAATGTATGAAAATGCCATGAAAAAATTATTATTATTATTATTAGTTTCAAAAACTTTTATTTGGCTGTCCTTTTCCGTATGCGAACTAACAAGGCCGTGTTTCGCTTCTTGAGCCATCTCTGATAACTCGTCTATTGGAGGAATGTGTATTTTATTATATCTTTTCCATGAGTTCATATTTTATGGAGTGTTGGTGACAGACGTCTTCAACCTCCGTACAATTGTATATATATATATATTGTATAGCTCCAGAGTTTCGGAATTATACAGATAAAATTTTTCTTCACCCAATTCTTGATGAGAACTTAAATCAACTAATATTTTTTGGAAATGTTTCAGTAAATCCCCATAAATTTTTATAATCTGCGGTGTGATAGTTATATCATTAAAGAATCGCCTAGCCGTATTGCCATCATTACTGTTACCGAAACTAGGTTTGTGAAAGCGTATTGATTTGGTTTGAATTTTTTCCTTTTCTTGTGCCCTAAGGTCACTTTTGGTTTGATTTTTTTCTTATAGAATTTTTTTTGTTTGAAATCTTCGGATTCGATAATGATGGCCCTAGTTTCTATATTTCCTCAGCTTTATCAAAGATTGCCCCGGAAACCTGCTTCTGTGTTGCATGTCATATAGTTAAAAATTTTGCTGACTTGCTACCTATAAAAGCTATAAAAAAAGATATAATAATAATTCCTAACAACACAAATTGTATAGTTTGACCTGATAATGCCTCAGCGAGTTCTCCATCCTCCATTGTTAACATCACATGATGGCAAACTAAGACTTCAACATCACATTTTGATTAATTTTCTTTTCAATTAATTTTCTAGGTCCGGACCCACCTAAATTTGCTGACCACTGATGAAAAGAAATTGGTCTATAGTCTAGATAATGTTTGTGGTAAAAAGCGACACCCTGTTATTAGAGCAAACCAGATTTTTTTAGATGGAACAAATTTTAGTTTTAAAATTTTGACGGTGTAATTACGCGATTTTGAGATAGGCATTCGCAGACCAAAAATACCAGTGTCGGTTAGGTGGTGGACAATACGAATAAGATTATTACTTAGGCTGAAAAAATGACTTAGACAAGAAAGTGGTTTAGGAGTGATTGTCGATTGCATGGGAAGCGTGCCAACACTTGGATCAACATCGTAATCGCAGTTATATTCTGCCGACATCGGACACAATGAATTTGATACCTCATTATTTGCATTGTCAAATTGCATGCGTGTATACGACTTAGAGCAAGAAAAAAAAAACGCACAATGCCCTAGAGGAGGAAAGGATCGGTGGGTCCAAGACTCAATAAAGTTTAAACGTTTCAAATGAGTCCAAACATAGTATTTTTTTGTTTATATCTATATTTGTAATTGTTTATCATAACCAAGCGCACTGGTGCCCAGGATATCACAACTTTGTTCACCTAACGGATGTTTGTAACATCATAAAACAACTGAGATAGATATAGACATTTATATACCAAAATTCGCAGAATTAAGAGCGAAATAAATTAAGTTACGGCTATCAGTACGTCTGTCCGTCTAGTAAATATTGTACTATCATAACAAAACTTGGTATATACATTGTCCTGGATCCACGGTAAGTTGGTATTACAATGGGCGAAATCACGCCCTCACAACGGTGTTTTGCGAAAATAAAAACAAAGCGATATTTCAGTAATAATTAAAGGTAATTTGCTTTGATACCTAGGATTAAGTTGGGGAAAGGAAGGCCGCTCCCTTTAGAAGAAAAAGATATATCTCTGAAACAAATTTCATACACATACTACATTTTTAGTCAGTAATCACAATTTCGGAAATAATAAACACTGGATCAAAATCACGCCCACCTGTCATATAACGGAGATTTTCAAAAATAAAAAAGGCGCGATATTTGAGTAAAAATTTGGGAATTGGCGTGGTACCGCCCATTTCATAGCAAATAGATAGATGTGTAAGAGCCCTGTTTTTGAGCACAAGTATATCTCGAAACCTCATCATCGTTGGTATCCCTGGCGTGGGGATGAGGCGTAAGTGTTGGCATGGTTGCTCCTTTCGAGGATTTCCATTCCACCACGAACTAAGAGGGAGGCTCCATACGAGAATCAGTGTAGGACTCGATCTTACACGGCTCCTTATGTGTAGATTACCGCACCAACATCTCTCATTCCCGCATACCTTGCATCCCTCCTAGTATCTCCCACATCTCACTCCTCTCTAGTAATCCTTTCCCTAATCCAGGGTGTTAAGCGTTACCGTGCACATTGGTCGGTTTGAAGCCAGGGGTCTAAAAATCGGTTGTATTTTAACGGCGCTTCCCTGACACCGGACCACCCCAGTATGGCCTTACAGCGGCCAGGAGCGCTGTCGTGGTGTACCATCCACTTTCCCCTTTGACATTTTTCAGACTGCTGCGCTTGCCTCGCGAACAGGTGGTCGTACTCTTGGTCGTGAACACAACTAAACAAAACATAAACCTCAAAAAAAATTAGCGTCTCAGGGTAAGACTATGCAGGAGCGAGGGCCTAGCATAAAAACTTCTTCTTCCCCATCTCGGAGTAAGAATGTGCAGGAGTAAGCGCCTAATGTGACGCTTCGCTCCAATAGAGCTCTTTCGGGCTGGAAGTGGGGGTAACACGCCGGTCCGTGACTATGGGTGTTATGATGGGGCCTTGCACCAGTAAAGCTGCGGGGATTGCGCTGAAGGCGGCAGCTCTTTCCGTGGCGCTCGGAGCCCACCGACGAGGCTGCGAAGCCTAATCTCGCAAAGGCAGAGGCTTCACGGCCTGGCCAGAGTGCATTAAGGCGCCAAGCAGCTGCACACGAAAATATGAAGGGCGTTGCAGCGATGGAAACTACGAGCCACGCCTCCCAGAAGATAATAAGCGCAAGACCGCGAAGACGCTGAAGAGATATGACGGGGTCCCGATGGAAACGCTGCCCCAGAGCGCGAAAGAAGCGGTGGAAAGAGCGAAAGCCCTGCTGACTAACTTCCGGGTCACTGGAACTTCGGTTAAAAACCGGGTGCCTCTGTATAAATATCAGAGATCGACTGAGGAGCAAACTCCGGCTTCAAAAAGAATCCGCCCCCACTCCTGGGTGAGCAGGCGTTGATTTGCGGAGGTTCCAAAGGACCAGTGGAGGTGGGTAAAGGCAGCTTTTGCGAACGTCATCTTTTACGTTCTGCTGGAGAATCCTGAAACTCCCTGAACTGTAAGGACGCTGGTAGGTACCAGGGCCACATTTAGGTGGTCGCCTGTGAGGACCTGAGATCGGTGGCGCTGTACAAGGCCGCCGTTGCAAAGGTGGACCCTGTCTACCCTGGGGCTAAGTTGGAGGTGGTGGACTGGATGGTCATTCCAGGTGATGAACCCGACCCTGTATAAGGAGTCCATCGGGCCCTAAGAGAAGAGGCAAGTCCGTGTTTCATATGGCCTCGGTGAGGTCATTGTTAAAGTGTACCGCGAAGACGCTCAGCGTACCTCTGGTGCTGGCGTAGCAATGGACGTGGACATTGAGGCACCCGAACCGGAGCCGGAGCCGGATTTCACCGACGCTGAGGGCAGCGTCTCCTCCCAGATAAACTTTGCACCAACAATGATGGGGAGTGCGAAGGTGACGCCACCATCTCCACCGATCTAAAGCAGCCTCAGCTGCTCTCCTAGGTTGCCTGAGCACAGGCGACGTTACGGTGGTACTCATTCAGGAACCAAAGGTATGTGGGTTGAGTGGCTTTAAGCTTTTCGTGGACCGCGATGAAATTAGAGCCTGGGTTCAGGCTAAACCAGATTTAAATATCTTTCTTTACCTAATTACAGTGATGGCGACGTAGAGATAGGGGACATTTCCATCGGGCTGGCATCGGTATACAAGCCGTACGAAGCTGAGCACTTTCCTCCCTCTATGGTGCGGGACTTGGTGTCCAAATATGACAACTGACACATTTTGGTCGCAGCGCTGCGAGTGCTCACCACGCTGAATGGGGAAGCACGGACATAAATGATCGAGGTGAGTTACTTTTCAACTACCTTTTAACAGCTAACCTACTTACATACAACAAAGGTAGGGATCCCACCTTCATTACTAGCACCCGTAAAGAAGAATTTGATATAACTCTGTGTAATGTTAGTCTACCTGAAATGATTGAGAGTTGGCGGCTTCTAGACGAACACTCCTTCTCTGACCATCGTTATATTGGAATTGCATTGAAATTCTCTATTACCAGCCCGAAAGTGCGTGAAACCCTAAAAAACAGGGATTGGCGCTATAAATATAAAAGGTTAATTGAGGATAAGCTAACCAGCGAACCTCCTAATGAACCAAACTGTAGCGGAGATCTAGAGAACATGGTCATCGTTTTAACGCTGTCCTGCTCAAATGCCCTAGATCAGGCTTGCCCTAAATCTAAACAATGGAGTAAACGTAAACTCCATTGGTGGTCACGTGAGTTGGACTCATTTCGTAAATCTTGCAGGAAAAAATTCAACAAAGCCATGAGACTTAGTCTTGAGCTGGTATGGCAGGAGTACGAAAAGTCTCTCCAGACCTATAAAAAAGCTTTAAGGGAGGCAAAGAGATCCTCGTGGAGAAACTTCTGCGGCGGCATCGAGGGTGCTTCCGAGACAGCCAGGCTAAGGAAGATTCTCTCAGGATCCCCTAACCCGATAGGTTTCTTGCAAAAGCAAGACGGTTCCTGGACCTCAACGGGAAAGGAAACCCTTGAACTGCTACTAGATACTCACTTCCCTGGGAACACAACTGCGGAGGAAAGAACTCCTCCGTTTATTTCTTCCAACCCCGTCAGCATACCGGTTTCGGAAGAAAAGGTTAGATGGGCTATTCAAAGCTTTAAGCCATACAAATCTGCAGGGCCGGATGGGATAATACCTGCTCAGCTAATTAAGACACTGGAGGTGTCTGCAAAATGGCTCTCTACTATTTTCAGAGCCTGTTTCAAACTTAATCATATACCGTTGGCATGGAGAAATGCCACGGCTGTTTTTATTCCTAAAGCTGGTAAGGCCTCATATACTAATCCAAAGGATCTTAGGCCTATCAGTCTATCATCATTTGCTCTTAAGGCACTTGAAAGGATTGTTAGTTGCCACCTGTCCGATACCATCGACAGTCGACTACTGTCTAATGACCAGCATGCCTACCGCAAAGGCAAATCTACTGAGACTGCACTCCATAGCTTGGTCGGCTATATTGCGAAGTCTCTCAGTGCCAAGGAATTCTGTCTTGTAGCCTTCCTGGACATTGAAGGCGCCTTCAATAATGTGCTTCCAGAAGCCATAACTGCCGCCGTTAGGGATCTAGGAGCCGAATGCTCACTGGTTGAATTTATCGGCCAGCTACTCAGTTGCAGAGTAGTAAGGGCTAAGCTGGGTGCGAGCGAATTGTCGCGGCACGTGTCGAGGGAGACGCCACAAGGAGGTGTCTTATCCCTCTTCTGTGGAACCTCACCGTTAATGCGCTACTGCGAGATACGGTATTGGGTGGCGCAAAAGTTGGCGCGTACTCTGATGACGTCGCGATCGCACTCAGGGGAAAGCTTCCGCAGACATTATGCGAGCTGATGCAACGAGCGCTTCGGGAGGTATCCAAGTGGTCCACCCACTGCGGGCTCAGGGTCAGCTCAAGTAAAGTGGAGCTCGTACTCTTCACGAGAAGGTGTAAAGTGCCTTCGGTGGCTCCACCGGTACTAAAAGGTATCCGGTTAAATATTTCTATAAGTGAACAATTTTTAGGCGTTGTTTTAGATAGGAAGTTGAACTGGAAAGATAACCTGGTTCAACGTCAAGAAAAGGCTTCCATAGCCCTCAACACATGTAAGAGAGCCATAGGCAGGAAATGGGGTCTTAATCTCCGGATCTGTCGGTGGATTTTCACAGCGGTCGTCAGACCAATTCTCCTATATGGTGCTCACCTAGGTGCAAAAATCTGGTATGACCAGTATAAGGGGGCGCTCAGAACCACGCCAAATGAGGATTTGAACTCCATTTTAGACTTCCTTCCTTTAGATTTGGTTGGACAGCAGATGGCTACGATGACTACTTTGCGAATAAGGGAGACATTCCCGTGGCATCCAAAAAGCCAAGGGCAGTCTTGTATTTTGAACAAGTTTTGCTCTATTCTGAACAGTACGGATCGGTGTACTTTGACATCGGTTTCTGAAAGTAACTTTATTATACGAATTCCGAGCAGGCAGGAGTGAAAACTTGAGTTTCATACTCCACCTTATAGCATTGTCATCTATACAGATGGCTCCAAACTCGAAAATAAGGTGGGAGGAGGCGTTTTCTCACGAATTTTCTCTTGCAAATTTTTTTTAGGTTACCAGATCACTGCAGCGTCTTCCATGTTGAGGTCTCAGCTATCATGGAGGCGCTAGAGAAGCTTGGGACCAGGATTGTAGGAAGAGATATCTTCATTTTTAGTGACAGCCAGGCTGCAATTAGAGCTCTGAGCCCTTTCACGTTCAACTAGAACATCGCGCTGGACTGCTGCCTATCTCTCCAGGAGATGGCCAAGTAGAACAGAGTGTACCTCATTTGGGTCCCTGGTCACGGGACATAGAGCGAAACTGCATGGCAGACAATTATAACGGCAAAATACAAAACTCAAAAAATTTCGATATTGATTGACTACACAAGGTAATCTGCTGAAATTTGGTTGGGTTTGAAAATAAAAAGCATGGAATCGTAAATGTTGGGATAGGCATCTTAGAGCAAATTCTATCTCATTACGTTTACTTTGCTTTTGTAGTCAGAGAGCACAATTTCGAAAATTATAGAAATCAGACTAAAACCACGCTCAGCTCTCATATTTGTATAAATAATTTAATTAGGGAGAGGTATGTATACTTAAGAAATAAAAATTTTGGAAAGCAGGTGTGGTACGTTAAACACGTACTAATGGTAGTTTAAGGTTTTAAAATAATGATATACTAGCATTAGTGGTGGCAAATATTTTCGTATCTGTGACTTTGTCACTGCTACTCAAAAGTCACTGGCCGCAGCAGTGACAGCTTTTCTAAAGTAGCAGTGACTCAACGTGACAATAAATCAATCGGCATGAGTGTGTCTGTCACGGTTACTGTGAATATTTAAAATGGTCACGGTTTATGGACAGCGACTGATACAAAATAGCAGCGACTGTAGTAGCAGTTACAATAATGTATCGCAATACAAGAACTGTGACAAAGTAGCAGTCGCGGTAACATTGGAAACTGTGACAAAGTAGCAGTCGTGGTAACATTGGAAACTGTGACAAAGTAGCAGTCGCGGTAACATTGGAACCTGTGACAAAGTAGCAGTCGCGGTAACATTGGAAACTGTGACAAAGTAGCAGTCGTGGTAACATTGGAAACTGTGACAAAGTAGCAGTCGCGGTAACATTGGAACCTGTGACAAAGTAGCAGTCGCGGTAACATTCGAAACTGCGACTAAGGAAATTGTAGTCAAAGTAATATATCAAGAAGGTGCATTTATTTCTATTGTGAACAACTTTTCATTTTAAATAAATGTGAATGTCCTGGGGCTTTGGCTGTTTTATTTTGAAAGTTCAAAACGTTTATTTTGTGCTATCGTAAAAAGTGTGTGTTATAACGAATTATTAAAGATGTCTTTCAAAAAGTCTAAAACTAGTGCGCTTTGGCAATTTTACAAAAGAGTGGACGATACCTTTGCAAAATGCAATATTTGCAAAAGTAAAATTTCTTTTAAGACGTCCACAAGCAATTTAAAAAAGCATATGGAACGGAAACATCCGACGGTGTTAATACAAGAGCCTATGGTAAGTTTTGAGAAATTGTATTAATATATATTAATAGATGCGTATGATCTATGCAGAAATCCAATTCATCAATTCAGAATGAGCTCGTCATTGATGTTACGGAAGAACAACCATCAACCTCCAAAGCTAAGGCAAAAAGTATGACCCAGACGAAAATTTTGAATGTGCACCGGAAAACTTACGGTAGATTTACAACCGTTTAGCGTAGTGGATGACAAAGGTTTCAGAGAGTTTGTAAAATCATTGAATCCGGACTATGAACTTAAAAGGAGGCGGGTTATTTCACAAACTATGATCCCTGCGATGTACGAAGAGTGTAAATTTAAAATGAGAGAAATTATTGACAGCGGTGATCAATTTTGTATCACAACGGATTGTTGGACATCCCGCAATGTGTCTAGTTTTATTGCGGTCACAGCACACTTCGTCTCGCAGGAATTCGAACTAAGGTCCATACTTTTGGCGGCTTCTGAATTGAATATAAATCATACGGCCGAAAACTTAGCAAATGCAATACAAAAAATTGTAAGTGATTGGAACATTCAGAATAAAATCTTAATTGCTGTTTCGGACAACGCTAGCAATATAAAAAGTGCTCTTATTGCCAAATTAAATTGGAAGAATTTCGGGTGCATGGCTCATACAATGAATTTAATTGTAAAGGAAGGGCTACGAGTACCTGAAATTTCCCTTATAATAGAAAAAATAAAATGTATAGTAGCATATTTTAAGAAAAGCTCTTCTGCTAACGAAGCCTTTTTTAATTATCAGCGTAACAATGGCAAGGAGCCGCTAAAGCTTATACAGCAGGTTGAAACAAGGTGGAATTCCACACTTGCAATGATGGATCGATTTGCCGCATTGGAAGAAGCAATAAAATGCTCACTGGTAATTTTAAATAAATCCATTCCAACTCTATCCACCGAAGAATGGAAGATTGTTAACGATTTATGCAAAATATGCCAACCATTCAAAGATGCTACGGTAAGCATAAGTGGCGAAACGTATTGCACGAGATCGCTGGTGATTCCCATTACAAATGGTCTTCTGGACGTTTATAGGCATTTTCAAAAAGAAGTGTGGCCAAATGCAGTGAGAAATGTTATCGACATTTTTGTAAATGGTATTCGAGAGCGGTTAGGAAGCATACAAAAGAGCAATACATTTTCGGTGGCTACCTTTTTGGATCCAAGATTCAAATTATTAGCCTTGACGGATGAAGTAGCAGCACAAAATACAAAAAAACTGTAAAAAGTTACCTTATGGATCTGTATAGGGAAGAACCGGTGCTGCTGCCTGAATGTTCAGAAGAAGCTACAGAGCACACATTTTCCATATGGAAATCATTTGATCAGTGTGCCAGCCAAAATAAACCAAAAGGCAGTGCTGAAGCAAAAAGCATTATCGAAATGCAGCGGTATTTAGAAGATGGGTTAATCCATAGGGGGAAAAACCCATTTCAGTGGTGGTGCGAAAACAAATACAAATATCCAAAATTAGCTGAATTGGCAAAAAAACATTTATGCGCATTAGCTTCTTCCGTTCCCTGCGAAAGAATTTTTTCTAAAGCAGGTCAAATAGTCAGTGACCGACGTTCACGATTAAGCGGGAAAAAAACTGAAATGTTATTATTTTTAAATACCAATGAAAAGTATATGTAAACATGTATCCCATATATTATTTATCATAACTTTTATTTTATTCCTTATCTTAATTACTACTTTTTTTAACTTTTGTATTTACAAGTGTACTACTTATATCGTAGATTAAGTTTCAGCTGACTGATAATGCTAATGAATTTTTAAGTTTAAGTTAAGGGTATTTAGCCTTATTTAAAAGGAACTAAATGTGCAAAAATGAATTAAAATCTTACTTTAAAGTAAATTTTTTGATTGCAAAAACTTGAAAATGTGATGTTATTTTTGTATTTATGTAGAAACTCGCGTTTCTGTACTTGTGTTTGAAAATAAAGTCTGAAATTATATAATAATAAATACAAACAATATTCTGACTTAAGTTTCTTTAAGAAGCCATCCAAAACCACGACTTTACTGTTTACAAAATCAGTTACTGCAAGTATAGTATAATTATGAAACTGTGCGATACTGCGAAAATTCTATTCCTTCCAAACTCTCCTTTAATAACAACATCCTTGGTGTCAACTTTCGTAATCAGTAACTGAAATTGTAAAAACTAAAAATTTTATTTTGGGTATATGCACTTTGTGTTTGTTTTTATTAAATACATATGAATGTGGTGCGTACACGTTCCGGAAACCAAAAGTTAGTATGACAATTACAGGTATATTTCATAAAAGTTATACAAATTACCTCTGAAATAAAAATTTCGGCTTTCAAGTTCTTAAGCCATCCAGTCTCATTCTTGGGGTTTCATTGTTAAGCTGTAAGTTCTCCGGGTTTCGTTCAGATTTATCAATAAGTATTGCATTAACATCATGCCGTTTGTCGAGTAAGTTACAACATATACAATATCTAAAAATGGAATGTGAATAGCAATTGCCATTTTCATATAGAATTAACTTATCATAGTGCACCATTCAATGCTGATATCTTCTGCAAGAACTTCTGTCGCATGGCATTGGCCAAACACAATTGATTATGCAACCGTTTGTGGCAAGTTGCTCGCTTTATGTTATGGTCCCACTATATTCAACTTTAAAATCTGACTGCTGTTACTCCATAATTTAACTATATTTATATGCGAACCGATTTTTGATTCAGCTGAAATTTCTCACCAAAAACGAATAAGAATAACCAAAACAAAAAAGGGGGAAAAACAGAGATGCCAGCTATTCTGTCACTGTTTTGTCGCAGTCACCGTTTAAAGCCACTGTTACTGCAAAGTCACAGTCACAAATAACGCTGTTCCTCAAAAGTCACGATATCGCCCATCTCTAACTAGCATACCCGGCTTGCTTTGCTGCGCCAATGAAGACTTTTTTTAGATAATCAACACTGCTGTTGGGCTTAAAATATTATTTATACCTTAATCTAAAAGAAATATGTATAAATACATATATTAAATATCAGATACTTATCTATGTACGTCAAATAGCTGGGAAGATATCGTGAGTAGTCAATTTGCCTTAAGTGTGCGCGTGAGTCTGCCTTTTGCCCCAAAATATAATGCATATATAGCCTGATATATACGATCTAAGATCAACTATTGGGGATCTATACGCCAACTATTGTGCACCTGCATCAAATGGTTACAAAGTTACATATAATGAATTTGATCAATATGACTTATGTATATATACTCAAATATCCTTAATCTGCACCGAGGAGGCGTGACACCGCCCACTTTTCTACATTATCTTACGTTGGATCCAGAAGAAAGATCGGCTGAGTACTTTTACGCCTATAAAAGACTAACATTTATTTTTATATAAAATATAAAATTAACTTTTTTGATTGCATACAAAAAGCAAGGTATATTTGCATTGGTTATTTAAAGTTCGGTTGCAAACAAACTTGTTATATATAAACTTAACTGTTTTCATTGTATACTCGTGCATCAAATAATGTTATTTGAAATGAAAACTTGAGCTGGGGTTTTAAAGTTTAGTTGCACCCGAACTTAGACTCTTCCCTTCTAGTTTGACATTGTTTTTATCTGCACAAAGCTTATTAGATTTGAACTAAGTCGAAACATAAATATTCTGGAAATCGCACCATCGCACGGAAATGGAATGCAGAACGAGTATACGTATACAGTGTAGTAACTTCTGTATGATTTGATCTAAGTCGGATTATAAGAGCATTTTTAATCCCACCTACATCAACTTTTCTAATAACATCCATATCGGACCAAAAGTACGGATATCATCTTCTAGCGCCCTCTACTACAATACTGGATGATTCTGTCTCTATCTAGTATTTTGGTTGCAACATCACCAACATTTATAATATCATGGCAACATAAATATGGGTTTTCTAGATAACTCGATTTACCAATTTTTATAAAAATATATCTCGTCGCACCCTCATTCTACGTTTTTAATTGCTTCAAAATCGGATAATAAGTACACATTTTCTGAATAACTCGCCTCTAGCTAAACCACGCACTAGCACCATACCTTTCAATGTCATCAATATCGGACCATAAATAAAGATTTCCTAAATATCTCGGCTCATGCGCTATCTAACGGATTAAAATATAGCCTATGCCATGCCACGGGTCTAAGGATTGGATTGAAATCCGTTCATCAGTTCTTGACTTAAATTGTAACAAAGAAAACAGCGATATATATATATATACATCTATATAAAGTATAAAAATTTCATATAGGGTGTATTTCAGTGAAGCGGACAACTAAAAAAGTTTCATATTTTAGCATATTTGTTGCATGTTCCCTATATACTTTCTCTATTTGCCCTTTGATTTTTATGCATGATCTGGCATTAACCAAAGGCACATTTCGACTATAGAAACTGTGAAGTACTCAGTACTAAAATAATGTTTTTATCATAATATATTATTTATACTAGAGAAATCTAACATCCAATGAGTTTTCGGTGTAGTTCATCTATCGATTTTGACATTTCTTTCAGTCGGTCACCTCAAGTTCAGCGTGATGCACATCTTAGTAATTAAGCTAACTGTTTGTTACAAAAAGCATTTTCTACTCAGTTACCACATTAGCGACGAGAATTTCGTTTAATACCGCTCGAACGACCTGTACTATATGTTCCACAGTTTGATTGCGACCGTAATCTTTGGAACATATTTAAGGCGCAGCTACAGCAATTTTTCGTAGCTAATGATATAAAGAGTGCCCGACAGGCAGATCACTTGTACAAGCTTGTACCAACTTGTACCAAATTGCAAAACCCGCAAGGAGAGAGCGCAATTTCGACATTTTATTTAGAGGGGAAGCATGCAAGCAAAACACCTGATTGTGCCATATGATTGCATTTGAGTCAACAGAAGAAGGGGGAGAAAAAAAAACAACTGTAAGTAAAATGATTCAAAATCATAAATTCAAATGCAACTGTGCGGGCTTCCTTGCCAAAGTTTGCCATTCTCGTTCTCGAAAAACTCTCAATATTATGATCTCTGAATTATTTTACTGGCTAATTTTTTCTACTCACCCTAACCCACATTATATACAGTGAGCCACGCACCCAAATTATTCAGTTTTAGAGTTTTAGATTTCTCGATACTGCTCGAGAAGAAATTTACCGCGAGCTTCTCGATACTCAATTTCATTGTACGCATTTTGATACTTTGCACTTGTGTGCTGTTTTATTTTTACTTTAAACAAGGAAACAATGGTATTCAGGTCTACAGCCTAAATAATAAGAACTTTAAGTACCGCCTTAATTTCCCACAGGGCTGAGTGACTGAAAAACTAAAGCAAGATAACTTTCGCTTAGTTTCCCCTCAAAAACAAATTACAGCTTTTGAGGGGGTCAACGTAATTTTCCACAGGGCTGAGTGACTGAAAAACTAAAGCAAGATAACTTTCGTTTAGTTTCCCCTCAAAAACAAATTACAGCTTTTGAGGGGGTCAACGTAACTTCAAAAGCTGAACCTCGGTCACTTCGGTTTTTCCAGGAGACTAGCGCTCATCAGCCACCACCACTCCATTAAAGATAATCTATTTTGTACAAATTTATATTTGAATAAAAGATAACACTATTGCACTAAATAATTCTCTAATTAAATCCATTGAACGGCTGTCACCACGTAGCTCAAATTCGTGAATTTCTCCTCGATCATAGTTCCATTAAAATTATGAGGATACCTGGTCACATAGGCATTAGCAGAAATGACATTGCAGACAAAAGAGCAAAAGAAGCTGGCAAGTAATCTATTTACCTCTTCGACTATTTTATAAATAGAGATATCAGCAAGAGCTCTCGCACGAAAGCTGGCTAACAGAATGGGACAAATATGAGCATAATTACAAAATATATAACCCTAATGGTGCTAGACCAATCTTCCCGACCAATATGTCTATCAAAATTATAAAGAATTTTACAAGACTTAGTATTGGGCATATGATTTCTACACACACACACATCTTCTCAATGGCCAGACTGCGCAGCCATGCTCTTTCTGTGGCGACAACAACTTTAAAATAGCACACCTTCTGGATGTATGTATGTCCAGGTCTCCATCACATCAGAACGCCCGTATTTGCTGACACCAAACCGACCGACCATCTGAAATGTATTTATGACACTAGCATCAATATGATATCCAATTTTGTATCTCTATCCAAATTAAGCATATAACCAAACACTTTGCCTAATATTTTATTTACACATAGCATGTATAAGTATACATATGTAAGTATTCTAAGATAAGAAACTTAACATAACCTAAGATAAGAGACCATTATGTGTGAATATACTAAGTACATTCATGTGCGTGTGTTTGCTCGGAAGCTTTTTTCTGTAAACGCACTTGTATATTTGTAGCAAATTATCGCCTTGTTAAAAAAATTACAAGCCGACGGCTTTGACAGCCGGTGCTTTCGATTCTAAGTGTTCCTCTTTTATATAAATAAAAAAATAAATAAATAAAAAATAAAAAAATGGTCATATTTTTTGGTCTTTTATTTTTTCATAAGTATACATTGTGGCGCTAGTTAACGACGTTGATGTATACACTACTACTAATTACATACATCATTGATCTTCACAAACATGATCTTTGAGTTTAAGCGATAACATAGTAACAAAGGAATATGATAGTGTACATGACCAAGCATATTCTTTTGTTCCTAGTTAACGACGTTGATGTATACACTACTACTACTTACATACATCATTGATCTTCACAAACAAGTAATAACATGATCTTTGAGTTTAAGCGATAACATAGTAACAAAGGAATAGCATATTCTTTTGTTCCTCTGACAAAGCGATTATGATAATATTAGAAATAATGTAAAATGATAAATACTAAATAACAACTTTATCACCAAATAAATATTGTTTAGAAGTAGTATAAATAGATGTAAGAAATAACATGTAAAGCAGTTCTGAAATTGTCTGAAATAAACTAAGTCGGAAAAAGAGCATTCGCTCCAAAAATAATTTTTTATTTTGATTCCGATGACAGAACCAAAACTCGCTCCATGTGCATAAACAACCCAGAAATTGATCCGAATCTTACAATACGGTCTACTACCACAGCCAAAGCGGATATTTACAACGCAACTTGCCACAACATGCAAAACACAATTGCCATAGCATCTGCATAACTTACAAGTGAGCATCTTGCACAACAATTGCAGTACAATTTTCAAAAACACTGCACCAAAAGCAGCATAACACTAGTCAACCAAAATATTTCAAAGGTTCGTGGTTACAATTTTTAGTGCATTTTAATAAGTTTATGTCAAAAAGTGTATATCTTGTGTGCAAGATAAGCTGGTGAACTTGTCAGACAGTGAATTCCGTCTGCCTGCGAACGGACATAGCGCGTGGATATTTGTCGTTGTTGGTGTAACACAAATTTAGTTTATTTTTTTTCTTTTATTAAATACAACAGAATCGGGTTTCGGTTCACTTTTCTTTGCTTTATTGCAATAACTTCACAAAGAATGGTGTTCATATTCAAATTTGCAACTAATTTGCACCTACACTGCAACATCTTTAACAAGGATATAACTCCACATAAGTTTACAGTGGACACTGCTTCTACCCTTTCTCACAAGTTAACGTCTGCTGACAGAATCGAATATGTGTATACCAGTTGCTTAAAATGTCTCTCCACTGGGCATACGGTGTCCAGGTGCACTAGGTATTTCAATTGCAGCATGTGTTACTCAATACGCCACTCCACTTGCAGACACTCCACTTAAATGCAACAGCTCTTAGAGAAAATCTGTCGGACCATATCGCCTCCACTTCAAGGAAGGCCCAATTTTAGTGCGATTCCGTAAGTACAAATATTAGGCTAGTTAAAAAACCAAGTTTACTAAAAACTAAATGTTTAAGTCCATCGCTTATAAGAATCCGCAGGCTTTCCATTGGGGAAAAGGACTGCTAATTGTGACTTGATTTTGAAGAGCATACAGAAGTCACACCTGCTAAGTGAGGATTTCCTGGAATTCGAAGATACCAGCACAGTAAAAACTCTTAGTATAAGACCCATTCCGACCAAATGGGAGTATTTTTCACCTACAAAGGAAATAGAAATACACGGCTTCAGTGACGCATCAGAAAAGGCGTATGCATCAACTGCTTACTTACGAGTCAAAACACAGGACAACGTATTCGTAAATTTGTTAATAGAAAAACAAGAGTAGTCTCAGTCCAGTCTATCTTCTTACCCCGATTGGAACTTTGTGGAGCGGGTTTGCTTGCAGACACAATTAAAGCAGTCTTAGAAAACCTCTACCTTGGATCTATAAAGTTGCATCTGTGGACAGATTTCACAATAGTTCTCGCGGGATACGGATGCCGCCGTTTCATGGACAACCTTCGTGGACAGCAAATAACAAAAATTGTTGACCAGGCTGGTTTCACGTGGATTCGGCTCCAAACCCTGCAGATGTAGCCAGTAGAGGACTTCTTGCTCAGAAACTAGTCAACAACTCGTTGTGGTGGCAGGGGTCTTCATGGATAAAAGAAGGCGTTTCGAATTGTACAGCGCAAGTCTTAGAGTGCCAGACAGTCATTGAAAAGAAAAGGGTACATGTGCATACAACCCAAACAAACATTTTTTATGGCATTCTAGATAGATTTGCAGACCTTTGCTTTGAGAGTTTTATCATACGTGACGAGAGTATACCAACGAACTTACCCAAAAACGATGAAATGAAAGCAACGACACAATGCTTAATAAACGTTTACCAGAAGCAATTTTACAGGGAAGAATGGTCTAGACTGAAATATAACAAACCCATTGATGTTAAAAGCGAAGTTTTACCCTTAATCCCTTTCTGGATAAAGATGATATTGTGAGAACTGGTGGACGCCTTGGCGCTTCTCTCGACTTAGCGTATAACGAACGCCTTCCCATCGTTCTTCCATATAATTTCAAGTTACTCCGTCATATAGTCCAGGGGGTCAATTCTCGTTCTGTGAAACTAAGAAATGTAAACTAGGTTTTCATTTTCATTTTCGCACCTACTTTTCACTTTATCATATTTTGCGGTTCTTATGCGTTTCATGATAACTACATTTCACTGTGAAAAGGTTGTGAAAAAATTTGTTCCATCCTCATTTGTACCAAGCAAATTTATCAACTTTGTTATTTTGAAATATTTGTGGAAAAGCTGAATCAACATAAAACAACAATCATGTAAATTTTTGTTTTAGAAATCATTTAAGATGTCTAAGGCGCACATTGCGCGATACTCAAAATCCTTTCGACATGACAACCGAAAGCCATTTCATTGATTTATACAGATTTCCAAATTTTTATGCATAGAATTAATAAATGAGTTGCTGCCTAAAATGGAAACCACTAAAAGAGGACATGCTATTCCTAAATTTATTATGATTTTGAGTTCTCTACGTTTTTTTGCGACTGGCAGCTTTCAGCGGTGCATTGGACAATACAATTTGGCTTCACTATCCCAAACATCCGTCAGCCGAAGTCTAAATGAAGTAGTAAAAGCCTTAAATAAAATTGCTCATAAATATATCGAATTTCCTTCAAAAGAAGAGTTTCCTGAATTAAAAACTAAATTTATGCAAAAGCATCAATTTCATGGCATAATTGGATTAATAGATGGAGCACATATAAAGATTAGTGCACCAAAAAAGGAGGGCATGCTCCATGTCTATTACTGCCGGAAAGGAGGACATTCGAAAAATGTGATGATAATTTGTGATGCGGACTACAAAATTCTTAGTGCTAATGCTCAGTTCGGAGGCACTTCGCATGATTCATATGTGTGACGCCGAGCACACGTTTGCCGAAACTTAGAAGATTTGTACAATTCAGGCGAACGCGATTTCTGGCTTCTGGGCGATAGTGGCTATCCCCTACAGGTAATATTATGCGGCTTTTTTATTTTAAAGAAATTAAATAAATTAATTTACATGTAGCCTTGGCTTATGACACCAATGAGTGCAGCGTCAAATCTGGCGGAAGAGAGGTACAATAAAGCACACAAATCTACTCGAAATATTGTGGAAAGGTGTATTGGCTTGTTAGAAAGCAGATTTCGTTGTTTATCCAAGGAGAGAGTTCTTTTTTACAGCCCTTTAAAGGCGGGTCTTATAATTAATGCTTGCTTAGTGCTACATAATTATTAAATGCGTGCTAGAGTAATATTTGAAGAAGTAGAGATTGAGTCAGAAGAACCCGACAACCCTTCATTGCCCGTTTCATCTCGCTAGACCCTTGCTACTGCGAATAGGACACGATTAGAAATTGTTCAAAATGCTTTTGGTTGAACCATTCAGTATACATTCATCATTTATTCATACATCGTAATTATATACATTTCTTTTAAAATTTTTTAAACAAAAAAATTAATTATATGTATATAAAAAAATTCATTAATTATAAATAAAATTGAAATATAACATAAAATTTAGAAAACAACTCAAATTTTTTTTATTTTTTCTCCTGCATTGTCCTTAAGAAGCCTTTACGCAAGGTGTTGTTGTTCTTAGGCAGCGTGGTTAATTGCTTAGCAGCGTCGTTATCACGCTGCCTGGAAAACACAACAGCAAGATGTTGCTGTTACTAGGCTGCGTAGTGATCTTACGCGCTAGGCTAAACTGGCTATTACTGTTGTTGGTCCGCATGGGGATGACCTTTTGCGTTAGGCAGCCGTTGCTGGGCTGTTGGGATCCCATGCGCGATTTATGCTGTTGCTAAGCTACTATGCGCAAAGTGTTGCAATTAATAGTATGCATGGTGATCGCACACGGTGGCTGTGATGCTGCTATGCCACTATATTACTAGTACCATTTGGTAACTTATACACGATTGCGTGGCTTGCGGCGGTAAATAGTAAGTGAAAACAAAATTTTCATATGAAAACATTTTGACAGTTTACACTATTACACTGAACGAAAATCAGTATTGTGAAAACTATATTCCGTTTCGTTCCGCTTTTTCACATGTCACTATAACTTTTCATTTTTTCATCGAACGAGAATCGGAACGGTTGTGGAAACGGTAAAAAAAGTTTTCATTTCACTGATTCACAGAACGAGAATTGACCCCCAATTCATCCATCGAATCTCCTTGCACGGAGAAAATCAGCTCATGTGTGGCGCATCATCCGAAGCCAATACTGGATTCCAAGGGCCAAAAACATGATAAGATCCGTCATCTACAATTGTAAGTTCTGAACGATCCACAAAAAGCGTACCCAAACGCCGCTCATAGGAATATTTCCTAAGGAAAGCACCGATTTTTCACGTGTCTTCACAAATTCCGGTGTCGACTTTGCAGCACCTTTTGACATTAAAAGCTTCCGCATGTCGCATTTCAAAATCGCTTACTCCACGTCATCTATTAGCTGCATCCGAAATAGACATCAACGAAATCCCCATATCCATCGTAAACCGGTGGCAAAAACTCAAGGCACCAGACATTCTGTAAGCGATAGAAAGCGGAGTATCCAACAGAGATGCAAACGCGCATTAAATGGAAAAACCCCCAAATAAACGTAAAAACAGGAGATTTCGTGGTCAGTAAAGAGGATAATCTATCACCTAACGAACAAAAAAAGCGAAAACAACTCGAGAAAATACATATATGTACATATATGTAAAATCATATAGTTATGTTATGCCAAATATTCCAAGCCAGCAATGGAATTAAGGTCAGGCAATTGGGAGGCGATGTTAAAATTCTGAAGAAGTGAACTGGCCCATTTTCGCTTTCTGAAAATTGGGCGTTCCCCAAAACGCCATACTCTGTTGACATCATTTATTCTTTATTATTTAATTTTTACAAGTATATTTGCTACATTATGAAGAATGATGCTTTGGTTGTATATCAAAGCTTCATGATGCTTTACAGAACACGGTATATTGTGTTGCATGAGTGTGTTTGGAAAGCGGCCCTTGTTCTAAGTAAACAACGTGTTTTAGTACGTGTTAAAAATAAATTCGATTTATCGATTTATCCATAAAGATATTAGTTTTATACAGCAAATACAAATTCATCCATATCAATGAACGAATGGGAAGTACGTGTAAGAACGCTAGAAATGTCATGTAAATTAGTTGAAAAGATGGACAGCGCAAGACAAAGTATTTGTAGAAGACGAATCGTCATGCACATAACCAAAAATTTTGGGCATAAGAAATGCATACAAAGATAACAACAGCTAATGGTAAATAACGAGCGTGGGGAAATTATATACAAGCGAGTCAGAATGAACATGAAGAAAGGGGACAAATAATGACAGAAGAAAAAAACATGATAGAAAAAAAATATTAAAAACCAAATAGTAGTAGAAATCAACGACGTGACGAGAAGCAGCAGCACCGGTAACAACAAAAAAATGTTCGGTATGTGATTGGCGCTATATTAAAAGAACAACAAAAGCAACTCCACTATGTAAAAGCAAGTGAAGCTGTCTTATATATAAACACAAGTACATTACAGAGCGAAATCGATACACCGATACAGTTAGGGGTGTTTATCGAAAATATACTGCTTGTATTTAAAATGGATACACGGTCCAAATACAGTGTTGTGTCGCTTCAGACTTTTGGAAAATGCTATACACCCTAAAATATAAATTTAACAAATATCGTGCTAAAAACATATACTGGCGATGAAATTGCTCTTGTTGGAATTTGTAATTTGCAACAGAGATACAAAGGAAAATGTTTTGATTTACCATTTTTCTCATTAAAAGCTATGTCTCATCCTTAAATAAAATGTTGCAAAAGTTTACAATTTTGTTTGCTGGTGGATTAGCTTCTTTTATGAAAGGTAAAGCAAACTTACAACGGAGTTAACACGATCCAAAAATTTTGCAAAACAAGACCTGGGCCCCTTAAGCCGGTATTATATAGTGATTGAGACACACCAATTGTACCCGTACTAAGTAAGATTTTGTGAAAAGAGTTCTCACCGATTATCTAGGTAGAGGTCTGGCCTTACAGATTAAAAGAAGAACTTCTGCAGTATTCTTGTCTTGAACTATATCGCTAAGGATGCAAATATTTTGGTGCTTAGTAGAGATATTTCCTCTGCTTAGCACTGATTTAGCTTTGTTCTCTTTTTTTTTGGCTGTATGCTTAGTTGACATAATCGGTGGCTGAGCAATGGATACCGCTGAAGTCGTTGTGGAGCTAGTACATGTAAGGGGGTTCACCGTCGTTGCTGACGAAAGTACAGCCGTAGTTGATAGCGAAGCGCATTGCTGACCCCGTAAAAAACTAGAATCAGTGCTGGTTGGAATAGTCGAACGCTATCCCCCTTTAGTTGTTTTGTGGTTGGTCTCTATGTCGCTGAGTGCTAATAATAATGTGGCCCATACTGCCGTTTCTTTTGAGAGCTAGTATTTGGCGAAATGCCTGTACGTCTGCATTTATTGTCTGCTTGTCTTGTGCTATTTAGTATATATAAATATGTATATATATATATATGTATATATATATACAAGTTAAAGGATCTTTGATCCTACACTTTTTATTTATTCAATTAGAACTACACAATTTAGTCTTAATAATACTAGCACTCCTATGCAACTGACTTCATAGCTGCCACCAACCCAAACACCAGCCCTCGGTGTGTCGGCAGCGACGCAACCCTTGCGTAAATCGTCAGCACTAGTATGAACAGCCCTAGAGTTTCGGTAATTGCGAACCAATTGGTCCTTTCTTTGAGGTAGCCAAGTAGTTTGATGTTGCCTGTTGTCATCTTGTGTACGAGATTAAGGTTCAGGGTCACGCTCCGATTTGCTATGCTAGTTAATAATGGCGGGAGTACTTGTGCTCCTGAAATGCTGGTGCTCGAGTAGCTTTGGTTGTTGATTATTATGGTCTCATTGTCCATCTGAAGAATGTAAGAACCATTTAGATTATACAAAGATTTACCTGACCCTACGTTGCCGCTGAAGTTGTCGAGGAAAATGGTGTCCTCTTTGATGATTTCAACGGTAGACTCGTTGTAGGTCAATTAACTGCAACTAGCATGGCCTCCTTTGAGTAGGCGTGCTATGCATCCGGTTTCTGGTAGCAAATCCAAGGATTTTCGATCACAGACCAACGCGGAGCTTAGCTGTAGACAACGTTGTTTGATGCCGTACGTCTCATGTTTGTTGGTTAAAATTGTTCCATATGCCAATTCCACTCGGTGACCGTCTTGAATGTTAGCTCGTGCAATTAGATGGTTAAACCTTGCTTCAGTCACTTTGGGTAGGGATAGCACGTACAGAAGAAGCGTGCCATTAGTGTATATCGATGGCTTGCTATACTCAATGGCTTCTATAGCGTTGCTGTAAGGAAGAACGTCGATCTCACTGACAAGCTGGTTGACTTCTTCTTTACGCAAGAGGTTGGTGTTAACGACACCAGCCTTAGCCATCTGACAGGCGCGGATCAGCTCGTTCACATCTTCCCTCAGTGAGCTATTTTGTGTTGGGTTTCCTGCGAAATTCTTTCCTGGTTCCTTCGGCTTATAACGTCGTTGGTGGCGACCACAATGGCATTCAGTCTCTGCAATAGTTCGTCAGTTTTTTTGAAAATTGCATTATTTACCTTGTATTGTTGGTCGCTATTTTGATTAAGAGCGTTCTCATTTCGCAGGATTTCATCCCAGTCCGTGGCGTCGGGTGAGCCAGCAATCCATTTCCAGGCTAACCCAATCCAATTTATGGATCGCTTTGATCTAGCTGACTTATGGCCTCTCAGTTCATCTAAATGTGTGCGGATTCTGTTTAACTGGAATAATAGTACTTCAGTGATTGTTGTTGTTTCGTTTAGGCTGGTGAGTGCATGCTCAAGTCGATTCGTAGCCTTTTCGTAGCGGTCTAGGTTAACTGCGTGGATAAGTTTAAAATGCCCATCGATGATCCATCCATACCCATCTCGTATGGTAACTAGTGGCGAATCTATTTTGAACAGGTCATAGGAGTGTGCAACTGCGCATAGGCTGATGCTAGGATTAGATTTTCAATTAATTTTTAACTCCACTTATTAGATTTTCAATTAATTTTTAACTCCACTTGAATAATTATCCTTTACACTGTCTCACTACTGGGTTCCCAAACCCTAATTAAAAAATAAACAGAAACGAAATTCTATCTATTCCTACTAACCTTTTTCAACCCTATGCAACTCAAACTTAGGATAAGACAATATAAAATTATTTAGTACTAAATAAGAGCAAACTAACTTTAATTTGACAAATAATTTGAAAATATTTAAGAACACAGTTAAAAATTACAATTTTATCGTAGAATAGGTAGGAATATAAGTAAATATTATAATTTTATACTTACTATAATAATTAAGAATATAATTAAAAATTAAAATTTCTCTTACACTAGAATAATTAAAACTTAACCTAAAATTAAGAATTAGGTTTAGGGTTATTTTCATTTTAATATTATTTTAATCAATTAATTTTCAATTAATTTTTAACTCCACTTATTAGATTTTCAATTAATTTTTAACTCCACTTATATCCCATATACGCCCATTTGCTTATAGTAAAATAAAATAGCCATTATATTTTACTAATGGCAAGAATGTGGTAAATAGCTGCGCGCGTGCAGACGTGTTTTTCTTTCCTCGCAAATTTTTAAGTTTAACTCTTGGCTTTCAAAATATCTAAAAGCATTTAATTGGAGATTTATTTGTGTTACTAACTATGTTTAGTGCTAACATTGAGACAGTGACTCTTGCTTTCGTGTTTTAATATTTGATTTAATAGCTAAAAGAATTTTGATATGCCTTGCTTGTGTGGCCAAAAGGTTGATCGAACTCAACCCAAGGTGCTTTGTGCTAAATGCAAAGAGTACTTTCATTTAAACTGTGTTGGTGTTTTGCCGGCTGATTTGGATTTTCTCCTCTCAGCTGACAAGCCTTTCTTTTGTAAATCGTGCATGGTTGAGCGACGTAATTCTATCCGTTCGCCTCCCCCTTCTACTGCCTTGGCTGTGAAAAGTGTTGTCAACGTAGATTCATCCGACTCACAAAAAATCAAAACTTTCGGGTTAACGAATGAAAGTGCTAATAAATAACAAATTACTTTGCTCTCAATCGCTAGAGAAATCACCGCTCTACGTAGTGAGAATGCACGAGTGCTCTCGTTAGTGAATAGTTTGCATGAGGAAAAATCTCAACTAATGAAAAAGTTCGATGCCCTACATACAGAACAATTTCATTGCATACCAAACTCACTAATAGTGATGCTAACATTATGCTTCTAAAATCTGAATTAATAAATCTACGTGACATGGTTACTAGTGCTATAACTAATAAAGTAGGCGTCATTACTAATGCTAACACCGCTAGCTTCATGCCTGCTGCTAGTCAGTGTACTTCTTCGTGCTCTACTTTTTCTACTGTATCCGCTACTTCAAGTGCTCTCGTTGCCGATTATGCGTATCGATCGGCTATTACCACTGGTAAAGGGAGTGCAAAGCATTTTTCAATTTCTCCGATTACTGAGTGCACCCTACCCACAGGTGCGAGTTGCTTTTCAGCCTCTGCTAGCTCTCTCATATCTACTGTTTCTTGCGCTAATGATGCTGTTGCTGTGTCTCGGCCGCCGACTGCAGTTTTCTCTCCGTCATTGCCATCATCTTTGCCATCAACATCTTCTGTTGAAGCTGCGGTCCACTTGCCTAATTTGATGTCTTCTCCGGCTGCTGATTCTGATGCAGTTATGACGCTTTCGCCTGGTACTGCAGTAAATATTAGCACTGCTACCTCTATGGCAACTGATTTAAACGTGCCGTCTTACGTTAGTGTTGCTGCTCACTTGCCGATTTCGTCAACTATGCCATCTGTTCATTATGCTAATGTGGCTATGCTTGACAAAAGCCCCTTGTGGAAAAATTTTTCAAAAAATAAGAGCCGTAAACTAAAACAACCCTTAGTTATTGGTTCGAGTGATAATAATGAGCTAGGTGTTATTTCTAAAATGAGATGGTTACATCTGTCACCTTTTTCGGCCTCAGTTACACCTGATAAACTAAAAGATTATATCGCTAAACGCACTGGTATTGAGAAGAGCTCCATCCTGTGTTATAGTCTAATTAAGAATGGTGTCCAACCAAATACTCTGAGAAGTATTAATTTCAAGCTGGGCGTGAATGCAAATTATTATGAGAAGCTTTTGACACCTGAGCTGTGGTCTTCGAACGTAGTAGTACGCCCTTTTCGTTTCTTTCCAAAAAAAGACGGGATTCTTCAATCCAACAGAAATCGTTCAGTGGAGAACGTAACCGCTTAAAGATCTACATGCATAATATGTCTGGTATCAGAACTAAATCCCAGATTGTGCGTCTATTTAGCTCACATCGTGAATATGACATTATTGTCATTATTGAGACATGGCTAAATGAAAACTTTTTTAGCGACGAGTTCTTTGACTCTAATATTTACAATGTCTTTCGTAAGGATAGAAGTGCTGCTCTAACTGGGTGCGCTAGAGGTGGAGGAGTTCTTATCGCTGTTCAATGTAAGCATCATGCTTCTGAGGTTACGCTTAAAAATAATAATGCGCTTCTTGATCAGCTGTGTGTTCACATTCGTGGTAACTCGGAATCCATTTTTGTTTGTGCTTCGTACATTCCGCCAAACAGTACCCACGACCTCTACACAGCCCATGTCAACAACGTTACCTCTTTGGCTTTGGATAAAGTAGGTAATGATCATCTGTGCGTGCTAGGTGACTTTAACCTCTGCAATATCAACTGGTCACGCACTATCTCGAAATCTGCTCTTATTGCCTGTAATGTTAATAGTTCTAGTGAAATGTATTTAGTTGATAGCTTCTTAAGTATTGACATTATTCAAATTAATTGTTTTTTAAATATTCTTGGTCGGACTTTAGACCTGGTATTCTTAAGCAAAAATTAAAATTTTTCTTTACTTGAATGTTCCTCACCTATCATACAATCTTGTCTACATCATGTACCTTTAGTACTTGATCTTGAATTTTATGAATATGCAAACAATTGTTATGTTGATTCTGATACTTCTTTTAATTTTAAGCTATGCGATTTTTTGAAACTGAATAATCTTTTGATGAGCATTAAGTGGGATAACCTATTTCAACATCAGAATCTTTTTAATTGCTTTGAGATTTTTAAATCCACTGTTGTTGACATTTGCAAAAGGGTCATTCCTTTTATACCAAAAAAGCGATGCAAAGTGCCCTGGCACAATGCAGCGTTGATGAAGCTTCGTAATAAGAAAAGTAAATTTCTTCGTAAATTTAAAAAAAAACGAAAACCCCGCATATTTTGATTTGTATAAGAAGTTTGATAAGAAATTCTTATGCCCTGATAAATTTTTACACAGAAACTATGTCTTAAGATTTGAAGAAAACCTGAAAGATAATCCAAAAGCGTTTTGGAAATTCGTTAATTCCAAGAAATCGATATCTAATATACCATCCACTCTTTTTCTTGGTGATAAATTTGTTAATACTTTTACTGATACTGCTAATCTCTTTGCAGAATTTTTTAAGTCAAACTTCACATCTGACTCCGATGGTGATGAAAATGTTTCCTTTAACATACAACCATCCCTCGATTTCGGCAAATTAGTATTGTCTGCTGAAGATATCCTCAGTGGCATTGCTCGTCTGAAACCCTCGTCACATACTGATGTTGATGGTCTGCCTGCGATTTTATTCAAGCACTGTGACTCTTTAGTATACCCACTGATGTTAATATTTAATAATTCTCTATCTTCGGGTAATTTTATTGATGCCTGGAAATTGGCTTTCATTACACCAATTTACAAGAGTGGTAGAAAAGATGATATTTCCAATTATAGGCCTATTTCAAAGCTTTCCACAGTGGCAAAGCTTTTCGAAGGCGTTATTCAAGAGAAATTAATATTTGCTGTTAAGAATATTGTATGCCCGCAGCAACATGGTTTCTTTCCGGGCCGCTCTACAGTGTCTAATCTAGCTGTTTTTTCAGACGATGTATCTCTGCCTTTCAATCTGGGTTGCAAGTTGATACCGTTTACACCGATTTTTCTAAAGCGTTTGATAGGGTTTCCCATGTAATTTTGATTAAGAAATTATCCTGCATTGGTTTCCACTCATCTTTTTTGAGATGGATTGCATCTTATTTGCGTAATCGTCGTTGAGTGGTTGTTGTCAATGATGTTAGATCTTCGCCGTTCCTAGCTTGCTCTGGGGTTCCGCAAGGTAGCATTCTGGGCCCGTTGTTTTTTGTCCTGTTTATCAATGACATCAGTTTTTGCTTCTCATCAGCAAGATTTCTGCTTTATGCGGATGACCTTAAGATCTATTCTTTAATCAGTAGCTCTCTTGATTCTGAGTTGATGCAAATTGATTTGGATAACGTTAGTAACTGGTGTGCCAATAATCGCTTATTGCTGAATGTAAAAAAATGTTTCCAAATAACCTTTTCTAAGCGTTTCAATATCATTGACACCTCTTATCATATTTCTAACTCGCCCCTGTCGCGGTTAAAAGAAATTAAAGACTTAGGGGTTATATTTGATTCGAAGTTTACTTTTGCCAGTCATGTTAATTTCATTATTACTAAATCTTACTCCATGCTTGCTTTTGTTAGGCGAAACAGCTCGGATTTTACTGACCCCTATACGCTGAAACTTTTGTATACGGCCTTTGTTCGCTCCAAGCTTGAGTATGCTTCATTCATTTGGTCACCTTACTATGCGTGTCATGCAGCTAGAATTGAGAGGATCCAAAAAGTATTTATTCGTTTTGCGTCGCGTGAAATACGTTTTTCGGATCCTATCCCTTCTTATGAATCGCGGTGCCTACTGATTAACTTAAAAACACTACAAATCAGAAGAACAATCTTATCTTTGTCTTTCATTTTCGATTTACTTCATGGTGACGTTAACTGTTCCATTCTCCTTGAGAGGATTTTCTTTAATGTTCCGGCCAGGGCCCTTCGGTGTTCTGAGCTTTTTTTTATTGGAGTTTTCAAATCTCTTTATGCTCGAAATGCTCCTTTTGCTAGAGCTCTGATTGAGTTCAATAGAGTTTCTAAATTTATCGAGATAGATTTTTCATCTTCAAAAAATCAGTTTTTAAATTCTTTGAATTGTTTTTATAAATAGTTATACGTTATACGTTATATTTTTATTATTTTATTATTTTCCTTTATCGCTTATTAGTCTCTAAGCATGTCTACTTAGCCTATAAGAACTTACTGTACTGATTGGCTTAAATAAATAAATAAACTAGATGTTAATTAATTAGTTTTGTGGTTAGTGCTTTTGTTAGTAATAGCTGTTAGTTTGTTAGGAGAAACAATTTTAGTATTTTTTAAACTAAAAAACTCTAAATTTTTGAACTTTAAATTATGTGAAGAATTAAAAGTATTTTATTTTTCAATGTTTTTAGAGCTTTTTTTTATTTCTTATTTATTCGTAAATTTTGTTATTTTTTCAATTTAATTTTTCCAGTTATTTAAATTGAACTTAAAATTTTTGACCTTCAAGTTTGAGTTGTTAAGTTCTTTTATATGTTTAATTTTCATGTTTCATTTCATATTTCATTGTGCTTGTGGCGTTTCTACGCTTTTCATGCTGGTGTGCATTTTTATGCACTTTTTCATTTATTTACTGCATTTATATGCATTCAATTCTGTTGTGCTTCTATGCACGATTTGCGTTTAGCAAATTGCTTGTATTCATATATTGAATTTTAAGATTTGCATTGGCCTATAGGTATTATTGACTATGAAAGGCATGTGTTAATCCCTTTTAGCCATAAGCGTGTATGATTGCAAATGACCGACTCATGGCACAAGTGACTTCACGCAAATAAGCACAAGATCTTCATGGAGGAGTTGAACCACTTCGATTAGGCCAGCTCAGACCGTTGAGCTACATATATGGAATTGAACCACTCTGGCTTCATCGAATACAAACAAACATTTGTATGCCGGACCGCCGGGTCTAAAGAATCGTAGGTATTTTTACCTTTTGACCAATGTTATCATGTGTTTTTACACATTTTTTATATCCGATTTGTGGAATTTTTTTCCACTCTCGGTTAATATGGTCGCATTTCTGTTTTCTGCGACGGTTTATTTTTTAAAAAGGGGTTTCTGTTTAGGCTTTATCTGCCTGTTAACTATGAACAGTGTATCGTTATTATTAAATTCTCGTGGTGGCGATCGTTTCTCATTTATTCTTGCATTCCGGCGTTCTTGCTCATGCAATAGCACGGCCTTTATATTTTCGTGGGTTTGATCCCTAAAGTCTGTCAAATTTTGGTAGTTTATTCTAGATGTCCTATTTAAGAATATATCCACAGGTTTCTGTTTTGTAATCGAATGTATGGTATTATTGTATCTATCTACAGCTATAGACGCTCGCTCTTTAGGGGATAACCTTGCAAAGTCGCCTGTGATGCAGCGGTAAATTTCGATTAAGGTCGAATGAAGTCGCTCTACTTGCCCATTTGCCTCACTTCGTTGAGTTGGTGTTTGGCAGATTTCTATTCCTAGAGATCTAATATAATTAAGTACGAGTGGGGTCAGGAATCCTCGCTCGTTGTCCATGACGAGCATCCTCGGCACGGAAAAGTAGTGCAGGACATCTGTTAGTTTTCTTCGAAGATAGATGGACGATTTATTTTTAACGGGAAATAACTTAGCAAATTTCGAAAATTTGTCTATGCAGCTTAAAAATTTCTGTTTCTCTATTTCAAAGATGCCAATATGCAAAATCTCACAAGGATAATTGGGGATTCGTGTTGGCTGAATATGTGGTTTTACAGGGTGTCTGTCATATTTGCTTAATTTGCAAACATCGCACTGAGCAACGTAGTCTCTGATTTGCTTGGACATACCTGGGAAATAGTATTTTTCGAGAATTTTCTCTCTATTTTCCCTAGGGTTCCTGTGGGCACGGCGATGCTCTTGTTCAATTATATTAAAAACTCTGTCAGTTATTGTCACGTCATCTACTACTCGCTGTGTTATTTTGATCTTGTATCTGCAAAAATTGCTAACATAAATATTTTGTAATAAATGGAGGAATTCTTCAGGAATTTGTATACCATTTATTACGTTGGGATTGAGGCATTCCTTAAGTATGGGAATGAGGGTTAAACTGTCAAAACTAGGCAAGGGTACGAAATATCTACGGTAGCCATGATGCGGTTGTTCATGGCATCGAGACTCTTGACCTACCCTAAATATTAATTGATTGCGGAAGACATTTATAGGCGCCTTCACATGGGGTATAAGATCAGAACTTTCCTCTTCAGCAGAGTGCATCGTGACTTCAGAAGGGGCTCCTTCACCAGGATTTCCCAATTCACTACCGGCAGGATGAGCTAATACAGAATCAGATAAAGCGTTGACTTCAGTTTTAAGACGGGAGAGTGCATCAGCAACCACATTAGCTTTTCCTGGTTTGTAAATTATTTCGCAATTGTACTCCTCTATTCGCGCCTTCCAGCGCTTTAGTTTTGCATTGTAATTGCGGCAGCTTAACGAAAAGGTTAGTGGTTGATGATCGGTGTATATTTTAATTTTCTTTGCACCATATAAATAGGACCTCAGGTTGTTTAGTGCCCAAACTATGGCAATCATCTCCTTCTCGTTTGTAGCATAATTTTCCTCAGCCTTGTTCAGCGACCGAGATATATACACTATCGGTTTGTCTTTTCCTATGTCTCCCTGCGATAGCACTGCTCCAATTGCATAGTTCGAAGCGTCAGTAGTCAAATTAAAAGGGTTCCCAAAGTCAGGAAAAGCAAGGACGTCAGCGGTAGTCAGCAATCGCTTTAAATCGGCAAAGGCTTGTAGCGCTTCCCTACCTAGTTTTATTTCTACTTTCTTTGACACTCTAGCCTTAATCTGAGCGTTTTCTCCCCGCGTGAGGTTTGTCAAGGGCTTTGCTACCTTTGCGTAGTCGCGAATAAACTTCCGGTAGTAGGATGTCATACCCAGAAAGCTTTTGAGATCTTTTAGATTATGTGGAGGCAAAATTAATTTCATCGCATCAGGGCGCACACCGTTGGGAGTAATAATATAACCTAGGAATTCGACTTCAGTTTCAAGGAAGCATGTCTTCTCCAAGTTAACCTTTAAGTTAGCTTGCAGCAATCTTGAAAATACTTTCTCTATATTTTGTAAGTGATCGTCTGTATCCTTTCCGAATACAATGATATCGTCGATGTACACATAGAAAATGTTACCAATATATTGCTTGAGCACATCGTCGATCATTCTCTGGAGGATTGCTGGAGCATTTTTCAACCCAAAGGGCAGCCTCAGGAATTCATACTTCCCATTCATTGTCGAGAATGCCGTTTTAGTAATGTCAGCTTCCTTCATGGGTATTTGGTGGAAGCCAGAGGTAAAGTCAATGGTTGTATAGTATCGGGATTGACCAAGGCTACATAAGGTTGCGTTTATGTCGGGAATTGGGTAGGTATCGGCAATGGTGATGGCGTTCAACCTTTTGTAGTCAATGACCATTCGATATTGCTTCTCACCGTCGGGTGTAGGGTTCTTTGGGACCACCCAAATCGGAGAGTTATACGGGCTCTTGGACGGACGGATGACTCCCTCCTCAAGCAGTTCATTGATCTGCCTATCCACTTCTTCTCGCATGTAAGAGGGGTAGGGATAGCTCTTGCTATAAATCGGGTCGGATGTTGATGTCCTTATTTCTGCGCGCACACTGGTGTCTATCAATTCTTTCCCATCAATTGGTGAGAATAAATCCTTATATTTTTTCACAATTTTGTAAACCTTCTCCTCTGTTTCGCGTGAAAGATCACCAGATATAGAATAGTTTACCTCATTAGATATCCGCTCCTTAAGGGGTATTTTATATTCATTGATTTTAAGAACATTATTTTTCCGATCTACAATGGCGCCGATATCCTTAAGGGTATCGTCCCCAATAATGCCATCAAACGTTTGTAGTCGGGTAGGACAAAAAATGTTAAATCGGAAGGAATGTCGATATCTTTAAAAAATTTCAAATTTACTTTCTCTTTTATACCACGTGACCACCCGCTGATCGCACACTAAAGGACTTGCTGACTGGTTTACCTCGTTTAACTACCGTAGCCTTTATAAAAATTTTGTTCGCACTGGTGTCTACCAAAAAATCTAATGTGCGACCATCTAAGAGCCTGTACTCTATGTATGGTACGCTAGATGGCCGTTGGATAGAAAATCCTCATCTTCCGAAGCATTGGGATAGTTATGCTGCTGCTCTATGGCATCTGTCGTGACATGATATAGTTTCTGGTGTTTACGCGGAAGATTTTCGGATTTTGCACCTCTTTTAAATGGGTTCGGGCGATTCATGTAGTTAACGCGTCTACTCTGAATGGACTGATCTACGTCCATCCTCTCCATGGGCGGCTGTGAGGTGGTTGGTTGATTTTGTCGTGGAACAACCTGGCGATCACGTTTGTCAAAGGGGATTCGACGTTCTTGAGGACACCAGGCTGTCCTTGGTGGGATAGGAGGTGCCCTCTCGGTATTAAAGCCATGCATACGACCCGGAATCGTATTTATTGGTGTTACTATACGGTTCTTAGAGCGCACAGTGTGAATTGTATAGTTTCGGAAGTTCGTGTTTTGAATCTCTAAACACGCAGAATATGCTTCCGGCAGAGTTTTAGGGCGCTGGATAAGGAGCATTTTGGCAAGCTCCCCATTCAAACCACGTACAAATACATCAAGGGCACGGCTCCTGTACGTGTCGACAAGCACCTTTATAGTTTCCTCGGAGTACGACTCCGTTTTAATTTTATTGATAATTAATGAAAACTGATGATTTACGGCCGCATAAAATTCATCGAGCCGTGAATCCTTTTGTGATAACTGGTGGAGCTGATACTCCAATGTACGGATATCGCGTTTGTCCGCATAATGGAGTGATAAGCACTCCTTAATGGCGACCCAGTTCGTGTCGTAGATACTGTAGGATATCAGAGCAGCATCGGCTACTCCCCGTACCTTTTGGCGAATGTGTTAGAGGATTGCCTTATAAATTGGTTTACTTTTCACAACCTTGAAGTCTGAGAGGATGCTCTCAACAGAGTGGACCCACGACACGTACTGTACGGGGTTCCCGTCGAAAACCTGCAACTCCTTTACCGAGTCCGGGAGTCTGTTAATGTCTCTCAAATCGGCTTCCGTGCAAGGAGCTCGGGGGGGGGGGGGGGGCTCTTCTTCTTGTGCATCATTTTCTGTTCTCCCAGCCTCCAGGAGGACGAGCCGTGTTCGAAGCGAGTCTAAGGAGGATACTCGCCTCTCCATGCTGGCCATTTGCTCAAGGAGCGCACTGACAGCACCCGTCAGGTTTGTCACGGTGGTTTGTAAGGACTCCATCTATGAAAAATAAAAAAAGGAACAGAAATCGACTATTTAACTTACAAAAATATAGGTATCATTCGAGATCTTTCGTCCTATAAAGTACACAAGCACTTCACTGTCGTTTTGTTGTTTTAGCACACTTGTGGCTTTTTCCTTGCACTTTATTTATCTATTTATTTTTTATTAATTCCGTTCAAGGAATATTTCTCTTATTATTTTAGCACACTTGTGGTTTTTCCACTTGCACTTTATTTATATTTAAGGATATTTTTTCCACTGAACACACTACTGGTCCCTGCTCGGGCGCCAGTTAAAGGATCTTTGATCCTACACTTAAAAAAATAGAATTTAAGGGCCAACTTGCCCAAGGAAAAACACTAATTAAACGTTATAAAAATATTTATTCAATTAGAACTACACAATTTAGTCTTAAGAATACTAGCACTCCTATGCAACTGACTTCATAGCTGCCACCAACCCAAACACCAGCCCTCGGTGTGTCGGCAGGGACGCAACCCTTGCCTAATGGTTTGCCATGGTGCCGACTGTGGCCTTGGTTTCCCACGGGCATATTTCGCTGTGTTGCGAAATGTTTCGATTGCGTAAGTATGGCCGGCTGTAACGACCGTGGCTTTGGTTTCCCATAGGTGTTGTATTGCCCAATTGCATTATATGGTGAAATGCAATTCTGCTGACACAGCGGCACGTGTATTGGTTGACTGTGGGAACTGTGTGTTTTAGGTGCTGGCAAATATGTTGACTTACATATACATATATTATTATTATTGCTATTTTATTTTATTTCTTTGCGTTTTTTAACTCTGTTCAACACAGTTTACTGACCACGGAACAATCGAATTACGGTAAGCTTGGTAGTGAAAAAGTACTCTTTACCTCGAATTGACGATATTTTGGCAAGATTAAATAGAGCAGTTGAATTTACTAAATAAAATACATATGTTAATGGTGTACCAACTGAGTAGTTCGACGATAATTTAAATAGCTTACAACAATTTCGATATCAAAAAAGGTAGTTTTCGATATAATTGATTTGGTTTGTCATCTGCAACAGCAATATGTAATGGACAAGTCATTGGGTTAGATGAAGTTGTTGTTTACTTTATCACATTGTAACTACAGATTCAAATCCGGAATCGCGCATGGAAAGGCTTGCGAGTGTTTGTCGATACTAAAAATGCTGGGCAGGAATTATCACCGAAAAAGTAGGGCTCCTTCCTATGTTCCCCTAAAAAAGAATCCAATTAGATTTTCTTATGAATCGTAGGAGATTGTTTGCGCTTGTTGGCCTCAAATCCAGCAGGCAGTCGAAGAAATACTGGTGTAGGCATTTCCTTCTTACACTCGCTAAAGCAGGGCAATACCAGAGTGCCCAATGCTTTCCACCTCCTCCTGATCACGACAGCTGCCAATAGTCATTTGCCGGAAAGCCCATCCCTATTTGCATGCTTGCAGGTTAAGTGACAAGTTTATCAGCCAATGCGCAGACCGATTTAGCTGCTGCGACGTCAAAACACGCATACTCTTCTGCTAGCTTGAGAAAAAAAAGCAACACGAAACTGCTCGTATATCTATAAATAGCTTGGCTCGGTAACAGCATGTGGCGAAGCTAATCATTTCAGTTGCGTTTCAGAGTTCTGTAAGGCGACACGTATGCGCAAGTTTAATTTTATGCACTGCCAGAAAACTCTTGTGAAACTTGTAAAAATATTTAACATTGAATGGGAGACACAATTTTTTTTTGTTGAAAATATGGAGGGAGCCCATTGCTTCATTTGTAATAAAATAATTGCACATGTTACACGTTATTCATTATGTAGACATTATGAATCCTCCACAATCAGTATGATTTAATTTTAAGTACCGAACGATCAAGTTTGCTGTTACAAAAAAAGCAGAATACTATTTAAGTTATTTCGATTATATTAATGATAATAACAAAAATAACAACAATAATAAAAAACAACATGAGTGTCCCAAAGAAAAAAATACGATTCAAAAAGAAAAAGCCTTATATATTGTATCGCTATCACTAACAAAACAATGCCGCCCATTTAGCGATGGGGTGTTCTTTAAAGAATTATGACAAAATGCTTTAGAATGCTTTGGAGATGAAGGCAAAACATTATGTAGAATTATTGCGACTATTCCACTTTCAAAACAAACTATTGCCCGTAGAACTCAAGATATTAACTCTAATATTCAAAGTTGTACGCAAAAACGGTTATCTGATTGCAAATTTTTTTCCGTTTTGTGTTTGGATGAAAGCACGCATAGTAACAATTTGTGTCAACTGGTAATGTGTGTTAGAACCATAAATGAAACTTTTGAAATTTTCGAAGAAATCGTTTCAATTTTATCATTGCACGGTAATGTACGAAGCCGAAAATGAACATGTCTATAGTTAATAAGAATACATTGAGTTCAATTTGTACGGATGGGGCCAAAGTCGTGGTTGGCAAAAATAATGGTCTTGTTGGTTATTTACTTAAAAATAATATAGAAATTCCCACCTTTCATTGTATGATACATCAACAACCCCTTTTTTCGAAGGAACTGAATATAGTAGATGCTATGGATATAGCCATCAAAATATGAAATAAAATAAAAGGAGGTCACAATTTTTAAACGAATTGCACGCCGAGCATGGATATCTACTTCTATATATGTACCTAAGTTCGTTGGCTAAGCCGAGGCAAAAGTCCAAAAAGGCTCTTTGACTTGAGAAAAGAAATTGTTTTGTTTTTGGAGCAAAATTCTTCTTCCACTTCACAAACACTTGTCACCTCTTTGAAAAGTCCAGACCTTTTATTGGACTTAGCTTTTTTGTGCGACTTCACAGAACTTTTAAATAAATTAAACCTCTCACTCCAAGGAAAAAATATAAACATATTCGATTTGTTAACTTCAATAGAACTTTTTGGGTACAAATTCCAAATTTTAATAGACCAGATTAAGAAAAATGATTCAACAAATATGCCATGTAAAATAGCTATTATTCAGGAATTTTCCAATCAAAACAAATTAGATACATACATACATATGCAGATATAGTTGACCGTGTTTTAAAAAATTATGAAAATAGATTCAGTGATTTTAATATCATTCGAAATGTAATAGAGCTTCACAATAATCCGTTATATTGCATCCTCCTCTGAGATTCAAGAATAATTACTTAAGATGAGGAGTGATTTATCATTGCCTATTGAATCAGGAATTAATTTATGGAAAAAAATAGATGAAAAAGTTTATTTTAATATAAAAACACAAATTTTAAAATCATATTCCATGTTTGGATCCACATATAGCTGTGAAGTTTCATTTTCAACACTTAAATTGGTCCAAAATAAGTATAGGAACAATCTTTCGGATCAACATATAGCTGACCTAATTCGAATTAAGGAGCATAATTCTGAGATTAATGTGGACAAAGTAATGGAAAACTCACTGATCAACATTTGAACAAGTTGCACTTAAATCATTTTCATCAATATTAAGAGAAAAAAATTTCTCATTATTTATTCAGTGTACTTTTCTGCCAACACATGTTTCAGAAACGCTTTACACACACAAGTGAAAGCTACATACTATTGCATTGGAACACACTGGTCTAAAGTGAGAAAAAACGTGAGATTTATAGGTTTAAAATTGTTTGGTGTAACGTGCGATGTTCTACCCCCCTTTAGATATGAAGATGACTTTCACTTTAGGAATATAAGCCATATCGATACAAGCTTTGTAGATAGTAGTCAATGTAGGACTTACGACATCCGTTGCCGCAGAAGGAGGCAAATGCCGTGGTGCAGGCTTTGGTAATGTCGAGTACAGGTTTATCAATTTTTACCGATGAGCCTAATTCACCGAGAAAGCCATATCCGCCATATAGTGTGTAGACTATTTCAGATCTCGACAGTAAGCTGAGAATATAAGTATTTTTAGAGAGAAACGGCACTAGCACCTCTTTGTATTTGAGCCAGTTGGTAAGGCTTCTGTTGCTCTAAGTAGCTGGAGAGCTAAAACATACGTCGACCTTAAAACCAATGTACATATGATCGGAGAAATAATGATCATTTGACACATGCCAGTCGTGAATATTTTCTATAAATGGTAGAGATGTAAGGGTTGTATCCAATAACTCTTTTCTATTCACCGTGACGAAAGTGGGTCTATTCCCAATTTTACATATAGATAGATTATGCGAAAGAATAAAATCAGTAGATACACTTAGCGAATGATGTGCATTTGCATCGGAGCCAAAGACGACGTAGCATCTTATAGGCAGCCTCTTTTACAGCGTCTTGTAGCCGAATTGGGGGGAAATATTGTAGTCGTGCGTCATGTCTGTGAATACCAGCCAGACTGGTTTGGACGCCGCGGGAAGGCGCAACCTTTTATTCTAACATTCTTCCACCAACTTAAGACCATGAAATTTAGCTCTAATCTGATAAAGCAAATGTATAATAGTTAATGGGACGAAAGTCTAAGTGGGGTGGAGTACTGAGTACTGAAATAGTACTTTAATCATAATATATTTTCAAAATAACGACAACCCTAACTCTTTCTGAGTTTTCGGTGCAGTTCATCTATAGATTTTGATATTTCTGTCATCTTCATCGATCATCTCAAATTCAGCGTGCAACACAGCTTAACAGTTAATTAACTAACCAAAAAGAAAATAAGCTCCCTGGAAATGTACATATATACATAATTTGAATCAAAATAATATTTACTAATAAACAAAGAACCTATAAATTTATTATTTTCGAAATCCTCAAATGATCAAAACCGATTGGCATGTTTTCAACTTTTTTTAACTCCATACATTGTTATATGGTGCGATGTACATACATGCAAAGATGTGTTCCTAATACAGATAATAAATATTTTACAGTGCAGTCTAGTTAATAAATTATGGGACTTTGTATGCAATTACCCAGTTTATAAAATACACAATATAATAAATATTTAAAAAAAAATTGAAAAAAAAACAATTTTATTGTATGAAACAACTCCAAAATGTCATAATCGAAGCTCGGTTTTTACTCATTTTATTGTTTTTTTTTTTTTGTAAAATGTACAGATGTATTTATGGCTAAATTTCATAATAATACTTAGAATTTAAAGGCTTGAGTTCCTGAAGAGCGGGACCAGTGCCATTTTTGGGGTCTAATAGGTCTTTCTTCAAAAAAAATTATTACTTACCCGCTTCATGCGAAAACCCCATACTCGTACGTTTTTTATGTTTTATGTATGTACATACAGAGCACGAGTTTAATAACAAATTGTTAAATATAATCTTTAACATAACGTACATAATATTAGTTTACAAATATAAAATGGAACCTTAAAAAGTATCACATATAGTAATTAAATTATTGATATTTTAGTACTTTGCAATTAGTTTATTATGTGGCATAAATATGCGAAGATCAAATAAAGCTTGTATGTTGGAGCTTTATTGTATATGTATGTACATTCTTATGAGTATTGTGGCGATTCTCCTCCTGAAGGAATTTTCCTCACTCGACTAACATCGTCATATGCAATGGAGAAAACACTTTTCTTGTCAGCGATTGGGTTTCGACGGCCCATGCTATTGAGTAAAGAGTTCATGGCTATTCCAGAGTCATGGTCATCTTCTAGAGTAGATGCATTAAGTTGCTTGTGAGTGTTAGAATAGGTCACATGTTCAGAATTTGGGCATTCTGCGTTAACACCAATTTTCGAGTTTGTCACTTTTACTTCATTTTCTCTAATCGGCGATGGATTGGAGTTTACTTTTAGATTGCTACCTAGTGTTTCCTTAGATGTGGTAAAAGGCGGAGTCTCCGGATACATGTAATGCGGCAGTTTTGTCGGTGGTAATGGTATCTCAGTAGCATTTTCGCGTTCAAATCTGTGCTCGGAATGCTGCAATAATGGATGGCTAGTATCAGTCTCAATTTTGGGTTTATGTTGTTTGTTCATTTCAATATCTTCTTTCAGAAGCCTATTGGTCTTCGGAGGTGATTTTCTAGGTACAGGTTCCGGTTTAGATTTTCCTTCTTCAGATATAAAGACATCGGTTTTCGTGCAGATGCTTTTTTTTGAAAGGCGTTTTTCTGGTATACTATTTTTTTTTCTTGATCCCGTCAACGACTTCAAATTATCTGTTGCTGTTTTATTAGCTGGAGCTTTCTGTTTTCCATAATACCACTCCATGTATTTTGGCACTTCTCTTTCGACAATATAGGTATCATTATAACGATTGGCGTGATAGTTTAAATTGGTTTCACTTTGGTATATTCCTTCTTTTACAACATTATTCGCTTCCGATGATTTTTCGTGTGTGGTATTATTACTTATAACGTCTAAATGCGAAGAATTATGTTTTTCGATGTCATATCGACTATGTGGAGGCCTAGAGGAGTTTTGAGAGCGTTGCAGTCGCTGTGAGGTTGTTTTTCGTGTAATATGAGGTCTGGCTTCCGGTAGCCTTTCTCTCTGATCCGAAGAAGACCTCGATAATGTTGCGTTATTAGATTTATCATCACCTGACTCTGCTTTTGAATGTATTTCATACCGGTTGTGACTTTTGTCTGTCTCTGTACTGTGATTTTTTTGTTTAGGATGATTAGGAGTATATACATTGCTTTTTATAATAATTTCGTCAGCATCAGATTCATTGGAATCATCGATTTCATTATCATCGTCCCAATCATTATCAGCATCTACAGTGTTTTGGGAGTAATATGCTATTTCATCAACTCTTATTGTTTGATAATGATCATTACTTCTTTTTTTTTTATCTGACGAATCCAACATTTCTACTGCAAAGTCGTGCCCAGATTGGGGCACTATTTGCCGAATGGCACAATTTCTTTCATTTATTTCTTCATTTTGTTTACGCCTTAGAATACTGCTTTTAGTTTCGTCATGCCTTCGAAGTGGTTTTTTTGGTGGTGTTCGCTTTCTGTGCTCAAATATCTCATCGTCTTCCTCCTTAATTGGAGTACGTATATTTCTCTTAACTTCTTCAACCATAACAATTCGTTTGTTGGGAATTATGCTACAGCGATATTTGCTGCGTTTTTGTTTTTTACGTTTTACCCAATAAACACCTTCGGGACTATTTGGAGGGCTAAAACGTAAGTACTCGTATTCATTATCTGACATGGATTCATCGTTTTCACTTCGTGCTTTTCGTCGTACAGATTTAACTTGCGCATTGATAAACGCTTCTTTGGGAACTTCACAATTTTCGTCCGTCTGTGTGGCTACTTCACATTCTGTTTGTGTTGCAATTGCTACATATTGACCTGGAAGACTTTGGGTCTCTAACGCTACTTCTTGTTGGGTATATCGGCTTTCTATTTTTTCTTTTTCCATTAAAATTTTGCGCAGTAATGCATTTTGCTGTTTTAGCGAGTTCTCGAGGTCGTGGGTTAGCGATTGATTCGATGTTGAGGGATGCATTGGACCAACGTTATCATCGGATTGTACTGTCATTGCTTCGTGAATAGGTTGCGTATGTATCACTTTTACTTCAGGCTCTGTCTGTGAATAAACTATGCTATTGACCCCTGTTTTTCCGATAGCAAATGAGTCCCCTTTATGCTGCTGAATTTCATTGGGCATTGATTGTATATATGTGGCACCTGGAACGATTTGGTAATGCTCTCGAATGATTTGCTTCCCATCGGGTTGCTCCTCAATAAATCGGCGCATTAGAATTTCTTTTCCGCTATTATCTACCATTAACAATTGAGGTTGTGAGAGATTTGCTGATTTAACCGGTAAATTTACATAAATATTATTTTCATCGTATCTCGCAGCAGCGTCTTCACGAGTTTTATCCCTAGTCATAAGTTGTAGTATTTCAATGTTTCCATCTTTGATAAAAAACTCTCGCTTATTTTTTAAGCTGCTTCGAGCCGTATTGTAATTAATATCACTGCCGTGATCCATTTCGCGTCGACGCATTGAATCGTCGTCTGTATGCTTCAGTTCAATGTCTTTACGAGGTTTATGATTTATATCTGTATCTAAAAGTTCCCCCTCATCAGCTATATCCTCGATGTACACATCGCGATCACGTATCAAGTTAGTCGTAGAATTATGATGTATATCGGCTTTGGGTGTACGACCGTTCCTAAAAAATAAAAACATTTATTAAAATATGTAGTTGAACACAAAGAAGGTTAATACTCGTATTATCTGTATATGATACACATAAAGAACTTTAAATGGAAATAAAACACATAAAAAATGAAGTATGATGCCAAATTTTTTTTAATTGAAAGATATTTTCATGACATTTAATATTTAAGAACGATTTCTGGCATATGTCCGCCCCGACTAGCTTTGGTGAATCGGATGCGATCAGTCCAATTTTGAACCACTTGTTGTGGATGGACAAAGTCCAACTTGTTGAGCGCGGCGGCGAATAGACAAATTCGGATCTTTTCCAACACTATCACTTACAGCACCAATATTTTCTTCTATACGTACAGTTCTTTGTTGCTGTTGGTTTTTCATCTAGTAGAGTAAATGTTGTTCGAAATTTATCAACAGTTCGACGAATAAGCTGCTCTGATGCTCGATGATGTGGACCATAAAATTCACGAAGTGCTCTATAAGCGAACAGAACACTGATTTTTAAAGTAAATTTCCACAACTTGTAAACGTTGTTGCGGCGTCATTCTTTCCATGATGATTTGTCAATGCTTACTGAACTGAAATGTCAAAACGAAATGTCGTTTACCAGCTGTCAAGTAACAGCTATCCCTATCGAAAGTTCTATCAGTCTAAAAAAAAAACACCCAATACAATTTTTCTTCTTGGGCGTATAAGAGAGAATCCTAAAAGTAAAGTGTGATATAAGGCATTAATAAAAGAAGATATTGATTTTAAAATTAATGTGCCCACACAAAACCCTTCGCAGTGTGTATTATTGCCAACATCTATAACAACATAGTGTAAATGGGTTATTCTGCGCCAAGTCGGGCACCATTTGGCTTTTGCATATCCGATTTTTCAATAATTTTGTATGTTATAGTATCAGTTAAGATTTGTGCAGTTGTTTTCGAAATATAGATTAAGAAAATACCTTCGCTGGATTTAAATACGCATAACTTTGCGCAAAAATTACCGATTTGGGCAATGGTTTTTTTTAAATTCCTGTTTTTCAAAACGCTTACAATGATGTATATTGGAACGTTTTTCTGTCATCCCTTGCCAAATTTGGTTTGGAGATAAACTGATTTTGGCGTTGTACCATCTTTGTCATTTTTTTCTCAAACGCAATGGTATTAAACTGAAATCGGTTTATTTCGAAACCAAAATTGACAAGATATGATGAAAATTCTTCCAATAGATGTACATCAACTTTTCTCCCCGTTGAAAATAAACAGAAAAACAAAAATTAACTTTTGTTTATCCTATGACTTTCCACTTGTAAAGGATTACAACAAAATTGAAATCTCCCAAAAATTTGGCATGGTAGAAATACTGACCTTACTTACTGTATTTATTCGCTTAGGCATTTTTGGTGGTACCGAAAAGAATGCCTAATTGCCATCGTATCGAAATGATATCATACGAAAACTAATCGTCGACAGATTTGCAGAATATATGTTTGATGACGATACGATGACGTTAAGCCAGGACACTGTATATGCTTTCGTTTCGATCAGTAGTGCGATTCACTAACTTATTTTAGAGATATTCGTTTGGTTAACTCAACTTAACCAAAATTTTAGCGACCCTGCTATTCAGTAGCCATTTTTTAACGATTTTCGCATTCGCCGAATCAGCTGTTGATGTTAGCGATGACCGAAAACCAAACGACAACAAATTTTATGTTGTTAACTCAATCGAGAAAAGTGAAATTCGTGATTTCAATTTAAATAAAAGAAAAATTTTAAATTCAGTGATTTGTTTTCTTGTAATTAAAAAAGGAACATTAAATAATGTCGTTTAAATATTTGGCATATGATTTATCACGAGGTGATGAAGAAGTAAGCGCTCCAACAGTGGATCGACGTTTACTCCGAGATGTGGACAATCCCTTTCATTTAAATGCAACAGACTTTCAAAAACTGAATCGGTTAACTCCAGACTTGGCTGAATACCTAATTTATCAGCTTGATAACCAAATAAGAGGATCCAGAATAACAGCAATATCAACTGAGAAACAGGTAGCTCGTGTAATCTTTAAGCCTGTATGCAATTTTAAATTTTATTTTTATATTGGTAGGTTCTAGCGGCGTTAAGGTTCTTCGCAACTGGTTGCTATCAACGACTCGTAGGTGAACAATGGGGAATATCCATGAGCCAGTTTTCCGTAAGCCGGCATTCATCGGGTAACGGATGCATTCAATGATTCGTTGTTTCACCAGAAAGTGAGGTTTCCTATGACCCAAGTGGAACGCCATTCTGCTAAAGAAATGTTTGCTTCGACCTCGTCTCCCTTTGTGGGAGGCTGTATTGGAGCCGTCGATTCCACGCACATATCAATTTTTCCACCAAGGAATCATGAGGAGGCTTATGCCAACCACCACATCTACTATTCAATTAATATGCAAATGGTAAAAGCAAACTTTTACAAGGATCCATGTATAAAAACAGAAATATAGTTTAGTTTTAATATATAGATAAACGATTATAATTTAAAAAAATTTAATATAAGTATGTATGTCAATCCTAAATACGCTGGAGCACAACGCGAAGTTTGAAAACGATAACCATGGCATATTTGCAGGTTATTCCGCATATTCCTTGGAGTCGAGTTGATGACTATTCTAACAAAACACTCATAGAAGATTCCGGAATTCTGCTACAATGGATCATTGCAATATACATATATAAAGAATTTTAAGTGTTTGTAGTTTGAAACAAACTAATATCTATTTCACTTTAATGAAATATAACAACATCGCTCAAATTTTTATTTGGCAGCAGGCATTCGTTTGTTTTTTTTCTATTCCTCTTTGTGCTTTTCGCTTTTTTTGGCATTTAGTTTGACTGAGATGCCACTCTTTATCACTTTGAATAAATACAACGAAACAGCTGTTAAGTGTCGTTAAGAATAAGTTAGTGAATCGCACAATCGTTAGTGCAAACGGCAAATATTGCCGCTAAAAATAACAATTGTCGTATCGTTTAAAGTTAGTGAATCGCACTACAGCTGTGTGTAAGCGTAAGCACAAGGCGCCCGTTAAGTTTCTCCTCTATGCTAATCCGCCTTTTGAAGAAAAGATGTTGACTACTAAAATTAATAACGTAAATATGTTTTTTTTTACCGTTTTGCTTTTTCGGGAATACGAAATTTAGAACGTAACATCCAATATTTGGGTTTTTTAATAGCCAGCCTAAAAATTGGGAACTGTGTATTCACGCTCCAATAGAATCAATTTAAACTATGCCGTATGCTGATTGTTCTTGAAAAGAAAGAGATATAAAAGGAAATGGGACTCCAGTGAAAATTGAGCGTACAATCGTCGTTGCCAAAAAAAAAAAAAGAAGAAAATGCCGACTCTAGAATCCGTTACATAGAAATTAAAAAATTCCAATGGTCGAATTTTAAGCACTGGGTGATTCTCTTATTATTATTATTATTATTTGTTGATAGAATAATATAAAATATTAAAATGTAACATAACAAGCACACTAGCTAGTCAGGAGTTAAGTCTTTTGATTAATTCATGCGATTAATAGAAATACGCCTAATTAACTATTTAAATCAAATGTTAATACTAAAACTAATGTTTTTTATGAAGTTGGATATTGCTTTTACATTGGCGGTGTATGTCTCTTAAGTAAGCTAGAAGGTACCAAAAAGTAGAAGCTAAGCCTGGGCACTGATCGAGAACATGTTTCACAAACGGATATTCTTGCCAAAACGGACAGTGATTGCTGGCGATTCTAGTTTATATAAATATCTGATAATTTTACAAATGTTATTTTACGTTGTCAACACTTCACTAAAATCTTTACTTGTATTTTCAAATATTTTGTAACCTTTTATTATCCCATTATCAGAAGTAATGATAGTATTTTACACGAAAATCGATCGGTACGTCTTTTTTGCTAAAGGAATGTGTCTTCTTTCTAACAAGCTCCACGCCCATCAGCGCAATATTGTATCATATAGTTCTTGTATGAACTGAACACAATTTAGTCAAGGGCGATCTCGAGATCTGCCAGTAGGGATATGAATTTCGATACGATAATGTGCTATAGGGCAAGCAGATAATTTGCCTTATTCAAATAATTCAGAAAATTCTTTATACTTATTTAAAAAAAAACGATAATTAAGAAGTATGTCGATAGTAGCCGTTATAAAGCTACTTTTTCATAGTGACATACATATAAGGCGAACTCCTATAACGTGGAGTGAATGAAAAGCTGACCGATTTCGCCTTACGGCTACAAACATCAAGTTACATGTATTTTGCTTTTGCTTTTGCAGTTTTGAGAGCTTTAGACATAAAAGCAAAAACATATTTTTGGGCAACCGCCTTGGTCGCATTTTATATTGCGAGTTTTATTTTGTGATGGTCGTATCGTATTACTGTTCTGATACATCGTGACAAACGTTAACTTGAAAGTCTTATATTGGCACCCCTTTATAGTTCTGTGTTCTTTGATATCGTACTTACAAAACGCAGATATTTGATATTTGTAACGCACCCGACCAATATTCATTTTCTAATTTGACAGAGGGAATATGTGCAAAATTTGCACTGCAAATATATATCAAGAACAAAAGATAGTATTAAAAACTATAGTTCAAATTCTGGATGACATTCGCTAAAGAAAAACACAACCAAAAACTGGAAAAAGGGAAAACATAAACGGAAGAAAAAAAGTACTTGAAAGTTTTGAAAATGTTCCAAAAAAATTCATTGTGCCAAATTTTTTTTTATAAAAAGTCAAAATACTTTTGACTCCATCTAAAACTAAGGCGAATTCATATAAGGTGGTGTTGAGCAAGCATCTGAGTGAATTCGCTCGCTGGACTAAATGTCAAAACTATGTGTTTGTTGTAATTCTCACCTGTCCTTGTGCATAAAATCTGTTAGCATACATTTTTGTTGTTGTGCGCTCAACACCACCTGGTATGAATTCACCTTATGTAAAACATTTTATTCTTCGCTATTATATGGTAATGCCCACTCTAGTTTTTTCAATTAATAAATCGACTTTTCGTTTAGTTCTTTAAAAAATATTTTCGCGAGTCCAAAACTTTGATACGGGAAGCGTAGTTTTTAAACTTTTGCTTTGGGATCATAATAATTAAAGCTAGAGTTTCCGTTGTATTGTAATGACGTCTACGTAAGAAAAGCGATTACATATTTATAAAGACTTTCGGATATTTTTGTATTTAAAGTTTGTAATTATAGCAAACTTATATGTACATTTTCTCACAATTCATAATAGATCATGTGCTAACTTCACTCAATTTATGTGCAATTAAATTGTAGTTTTTTAATAAAAACAAAGTATTGTCAACAAATTATAATAGACACCTTAACATGATGAACGGTATTTGAAAACAACAGCTGGAAGTTCTACCACATCAAACAAATTAATTGTGGAATTTAAGAATAAAGGAGAATCGGAGGAGACTAAACTTAAGACTACCCTAAAAAAGTTTCAAAAATAGCATTCGTTGAATTGTCTCTCTATAAGGACAGACGTAGAAGCATATATATATATATAAACCGTATCCATTTTGAAGGCGTACATACATATCTTCTTGATTTAGTGTTCCGCAAAACGTGGTTTAAAGTTTTATTTGCTTCTTGGTGTTGGAAAATCTTAGAAAATGTATGCTGAAACTCAACACCGTACAGGAAACACAACATATTAATTTTCGCATATATAAAAAGCTGCTCTCATGTAGAAGCCATTCAAATTAGATGGTAAAGGCGTGATACAAATTACAAGAATATAAAAGCTATATTTGTTTTGGTAACATTGCTAGAAATGACATAGCACATTCCCCAACTTCAGAGTAAGGATATTTACTTAGATATAAACCGATAGATTTCATAAACGAATGTTCCAAATGATAATTTTATTTTTTAAAACTCAGGGGCGTAAACAATTTTCATTGAACAATCATTTGATTAACAAATTAAAGAAATGAAAACAAATGGTGTGGCAAAGATAATTTTAATAAAAGCCAATTCGTGACTATTGCAGAGATAACCGTTCACCTTCGAGCATATGTCGCCAGTTGCAGTGCCGGATGCCATAATCGAACAGTCGTCAGCGTATGAGCCTATGGAAACTCCCTCGGGCGGCTGATGGCGCTTCGAGATATAATGATTAAACAATACCGGGGGAGGACACCATTCCGTTGCACCCATTGTTTAATCCTTCTCGGTTTTGACGTTGAGTCCATAAAATATTCGCAGTCCATCGCTTCAGACCCTGTTGCAGGGAGGATGTCTCAACATCTTATAGTAGCATTGCGGCTGGCTATGTCAAATGCTTTTGATAGGTCCAATATAGCTACAGTGCTACAGGGGAGGCTGCGACTAAGATAACGATTCACCAGCGTATTTATGTCGTTTAGTGCTATTGTTGTACTGGGCACCTTCTCTGTAATGATTAGGGTGGCCATGGATAAGTTGAAGATCTTTGTTTGGTATGATGTGGGATGTAAGGGACAGGAGTGGTTATCCACCTCGCCGGTGGGCAGGTTGCTGCCTGGTGGAGATTGAGGGGCAGCGGCAGTGGGGGCGTATTCGGCTGCAGAGCTCTGCAACGACGGACTAGATAGTCGCCCATCCACTCGAGTGTGGTGCGCAGACCAGAATCCGCCCGAAAGTGACACCAGCCTGATGTTACCTTCCGGGTAATCCTGGCCTTACACACAGAAAAGACGGTGAGGGGCATCGAGATCTGCTGGGTAGCCCTCACACCTGTTTGGGAGCAGGATAGGGTTGTTGGGAGGATTAGGAGAGATGGGGAATGAGGGTGTTGCTGAGTGCTCCTTAGAGCCGTGGAGGACCCCTGATTGCTAAGTGGCACCGTTGAAATTGGCACGATGTTTTGGGCAGTAGAGGCCGTCGGCGGTTGAGAACAAGAGCAACACGGGACCCCTCCCTATGGGCCTTAAGGCATGAGCAGATCAGATGGATCCATAAATCGCACGTGTTGCACCTTACCGAGATAAAGTTTAGATGGAGCTTTCTCTGGCAACCCCACAAACATATGTTTCTGGAACAGGGTTGAAATCATTTCTAGCCCTCAGTAGAAGTGTGCGGAGCAACCCTCCAGAGATGATAAACGACTTATGGTGTGCGCCGATCTAAGCAGGGTTAGATCACAAAAACCACAGGCCTTGGCCGTGCAAAACTCGGATCATTTCGGAGCGTAGAATACGCTTTTCCAAAAGCCAGTAAGAATTAGAAGTTAATTTAATTCATGGCGGATTCATAGTTCTTGCCCGAACAACTTATTGCTTATATTTTATAAGTTCTTTTCCCACTCTCTCTCTCACTGGGATCAATCAATAAATTTGATTCTGATTTTCCGTGCGAACAATGAAAATGAGTTGCCATAAACTAAATTTTATGTATATCAGTGGAAATGCTATACTCTTTTAGAACTAAATATCAAAATTTCACATGTAGGCAGCAATATTGCATCTTTCCCAAGAAAGATAGTATACCAGATTACGACAATGCTGAGAGCGTACATGCCATAGTTGTCCCCGACACAGGAACAATGAGAAGAAAATAAAGGTGGTAACTGCATCTGGGGGATTTATTTTCGCTGCAACTGCCACAATACCAAGCTCGGCACTTAACATTCATTATTCTGTATTTAATTGAATGTAAAAATCACAAAATCAACTTTTTAAGAGACTTTAATGACATCGATCCTTGATCTCTGCATCGTGCATCTTTCCATTGTGTTTGGAAATTGTTCACCTGAGAACTAAGTAAAGTATGCCGAACTAAACGATGAATCGTACTTCATCACGTTCTCCGACAGAAAATTTATGAGGGCAAGAAAAAAGGTGGTCGTACAAGAACGATGTGTAGTAATTAGCTTTTTTCGCCTCGATTTAAAACAAGACCTTTGTATTTATTTAATTATAAAAAGAGAAAAAGAAGCTTCAAGATTATCTACGATTCCAAACTCAAGCGTTGCTGACGTGTTCCACCCGAACAATAGTTAATCTTCTCGGGTCGCTTCGGCTTGTCAGTTTTTCGATTGGCGTGTTATGCGGCGTTGCCGTCTCCTGTGTTGGTGTCAGAGTTGCCGTCGCTTACAGTCGGCTTTCCTGCTTCCATAAAGAAGTTGGAAAGGAGTGCATCCAGTCGTTTTATTGGGCCTAGTGTTGATACTCCATTGGATCTGGCGTAGCTTATCATCCCATCGTCTGTCATCATCGGTGGAAGGTAGTAGCATGGACAAGATGATGCGATTTGTGCGTTCGGCGTGTCCATTTGCGCGCGGTGTACGCACTGCGTTGAGGATATGCTTAACGTTGTTTTCGTGACAAAACTTCGGGAACGCTTTCGAGGTGAAAGCCGTTCCTCTATCGGAAACGATACGTTCGGGCATTCCCAAGTAGCCCGTAACTTCTGACAATATCTGGAGTACATGGTTGGTAGCGGTGCTCTTAACGGCGCGAATGATAGTAAATTTGGTGAATGAATCAACGATCACCAATACATGCTCGTTGGTATTATCCCTCTCTTCGTCCACCAGGCGTTTTGGTGAAGGCACATCCGACGCATGATTTTATGTAGCTTTTCACGTAATTGCGCATGCGAGGAAACCAGAACAAATTAAAAATGCGCTTCATGGTTTTGTCAACGCCCATGTGACCTGCTTTATCGTGACTTTCATGTAGTACATGGTATCGTACCGGTTTCGGAACAACCCACAGGAGTTTCTCGTTGTATTTCCGGTATAAACGCCCTTGGTCAATGACATAATCTGCGTGTTCTGGCGTCATGCCATTTTGCACATCGGTGACAATACGTTTGATTTTATCATCTTGCAATTGAATACTGAACAACCAATCGGCTTTATCGATGATTGTTTTCGAGATTTTGAGATCAGTGGTATCCATTTCACGAGCATCTTCATATGGTGTACGACGCAACGCGTCCACATGTTCCATACGAGAAGCTGGTCGGTGCAGGATCTCAATATCGAAGTCCTGGATTCTCAACCACCATCGGGCGATACGTGGTATAAGCTCTCGTTTTTCCATCGTCGTTCGTAAAGCGTTGCAGTCGGTGATGACTCTGATTCTTTTCCCGTAGACATAGTATTTGAACCGTTCCAGCGACTCCAAGCTCATAGCTGTGAAAACGCTTTTCGTTATTCGTGGTGGAGCGACTGAAGTAGGCTATCGGCTGAGGTTGCCCGTTCTCGACTTGCATCAGAACACTTGCAAGACCAATAGAACTGGCGTCCGTATGCAACTCGTGTTCGGCATCGATGCGGTAACTTACCATTATCGGTTTCGACGTCAGTGAGCGTTTTAATTTCTCGAAAGCTGACTCTTGTTGCTGTCCCCATACAAATTTGGTATTCTTGCACAATAATTTGCGCAAGGGTTCGGAAATGATGGAATACCCAGCGACAAACTTTCGAAAGTAGCCACTGAAACCTAAAAATTTACGGATTTCGGTGACATTCCTTGGTTGCGGGAATTTAGCGATAGCATTTGTTTTGATTTCTCCAGGACTGATAACTTCAGGATGTAACTGATGTCCTAAAAAGGTTATCGTTTGTTTGAATAGCTCACATTTATTAACGTTTAATGTGAGTCCGCACGACCGTATTACTTGGAGTATGCGTGAAAGTTTAAGGTACATCTCGTCGAAAGTATTGCTGCCAACTAAAATGTCGTCCATGTAATGGAGCATGTCGCCTTTCTCAACACGCTTCGGAATTTCTGCCATAAGGCGATTGAAAACAGCGGGTGCGTTCTTGAGCCCAAACGGCAGGCGTTTAAACTCATAAAGCCCCTCGGTGGTGATGAAAGCCGTGTACTTTCGGCTAGCGGGTGCCATTGCTATCTGATAGTAGCTACTATTCAAATCAAGCGACGAAAAGTATCGGAAACGCTTAGCCTCTTGCAGCCGTTCTTCGATGTTTGGGACCGTGAAATTTTCTTTCTTGGTCAACTTATTGACGCGCCGATAATCGATGCATAACCGATCACTTCCGTTATGCTTCTTGACCAGTACCACCGGACTGGCGTACTCGGAGGTGGATTTCGTAATAATATCGTGCTCCAATAACTCGTTGATCATGTAGTTCACAACATCTCGTTTCGGTTCTGGAATGCGGTAGTGCGCTTGAGATACGATTTGGTTACTCTCGAGTTCGATGCTAGCTTCGACCACGTCGGTTTTACCAATACCAGTTAGCCCGTTAGAGAAAACATCATCGTAGCTCTCCAGCAAACTTTGCATTGTATTTTGTTCGGTGGCGATTCTGAAATTACATAAAAGGTTGGAAAATTCGCTATCGGATATTACCGTCGTTTTTATTGCTCGTTTATTTTCAAAAATCGTGCGACCACTCTCGACCTTCATTGTAACGTTACTGTTTATGATGACATCCTGGCCTAGTAGAACGTAGTGTTGCATTAACTTGTCATCAGAGATGTAGACTTGCGCCCTGATTACAGCTTCGTCGATTATTATGTCCACAATCATTGCTTCGTAGAACATCCGTACCCCTCCGCAAATACCTTTTACTTACATACAGCACTTGCGTCGTTCAGCGTTAATACGTTCGGCCACTGACTGCCGGATGATGCTACACTGGCTGCCAGTATCGATGAAAGCGATGTACGGTTGCGATTGTATATAAATAATTTTATTAAAACACCCATCCATGTTCGTTGCCCCAAGTTTTCGTAACGTTGTGGTGGCCTTTGCACAATTTCCACCGTTCGGGTGCACTTTGTTGCACGTTGTACAACGATGACGCTTTTGCGGTAATGGACATTTGTTGGAGAAATGCCCAAATTCGTTGCAATTATAGCACTTCAACTGCGGCCTTGATCCGGTTTGCTTCGTCGTTTCGTCAAACTTAGCCTTGACCTCGTCTCGTTTATCTAAATGATTCGACTGTAATTCACTTAGTCTCCCACGATTAACAAAATAATCTTCGATTGCGTCTCGCATCTGCTTCATCGCTGTGAACTTCATTGCTGCCATTCCATGCTGAAGTTCGCGGTGCTTTAAACCTGCTCTCGCGTAGCGTATAACAGCCGCTTCGCTAAGCTTGTAGCGAACACCTAATGCCGAAACTCGGAAACAGTATTCTTTTACTGATTCTTTAAGTCGTCTTGTTGTGTTGGAAATTGTGAAGTGAATTTCCGCCTCGTCCTGTACGGAGCCAAACTCGTGTTTTAAGGCGCTAGCGAAATCAATCCACGTCATATGTAATGTGGGTGACGCATCCAACCACATGCGTGCAACACCTTTCAATCTCGTATACACTGCCAACAATACGAATTTGTCATCCCATTGATAAGCCTCAACTACTTTGTTGACTCGATCAATGAATTGATCTACGGTCATGCTTGCGTTGTATGTCGGATGAAATTCCGGCAGGGTATTTGCAATTTCCTTTACCGATGCGTGCTGCATATTGCCATTCGCCGAATTATACTCGTTGCCTCGATTACGTGTAGTTGTGTGGTTGTTGTATACGGATCTCTCAATATTCGCGGGAAAATTGTCGTTCACTTCATTCTGTGCGGATGCGCATTCGTTGACTACTACTGCGCTGTCGTCGTTCGCAGAGCCCTGGGCATCGTCGTTCGCTGCGCTCTGTGCCTGCTGCGATATGTTCGTATTATTGTTGTTGCATTGTGCTTGCAATAACTGCCTCATCAATTCACTGAGTTGCTTCATTTCTAGTTGCAGCTGCGATATCGCTGATGTCTCTGACGCCTCCTCAGTAACACTGCCGTCTTGAACATCTACTTCGTCGGATTCTTCATGTCCATTTAAACGCTGTATAAGCTGATCGCGTGTACCCGTCGTTGCTAATTGCCTCTCTCGTAGCAATTTCTTCAATTGTTCTACCTTTAAATCATTTATTTTTACCATTTCGTCGTTAATTCGTGATTATTGCTGCCGGCGCCGACCGTTGTGCGTTACAAACGTGTATGTGTGCACACTCTTGCACATGTATATACTCCAACAGGAATGTTTAACTGAGGGCAGGTGGATTCTGATCCCACTCTGAACTGTAGTAATTACTTAGCTTTTTTCGCCTCGATTTAAAATAAGACCTTTGTATTTATTTAATTATAAAAAGAGAAAAAGAAACTTCAAGATTATCTAGGGTTCCAAACTCAAGCGTTGCTGACGTGTTCTACCCGAACAATAATTAATCTTCTCGGGCCGCTTCGGCTTGTCAGTTTTTCGATTGGCGTGTTATGCGGCGTTGCCGTCTCCTGTGTTGGTGTCAGAGTTGCCGTCGCTTACAGATGGATCCGGCTTCAGTGAACAAGGCATCTTACTCTCTCATAGGCAGAAACATACTGAGTTTTGTGTTCTGCATACAAATCCACTTAATTTATTCAGCCGTCAGTCGAATGCTTTGCCGGGATACAAGCAACGCGATCTATGTGGCGGGGCTATTGGAAATAAAACACAGCAACAAACATGTTCATGCAGGAATTGAAACAACCCTGTCGGAAAAAGCAGCCGGTATAAAAAGTTTACCAATTGGAAAAGTAGTTGGAAGTCAACTTTGAAACAAATGCATGTTAAATTAATTATGTTGATCTAACTTGCACCCAGTACAAACTTATATATGTATGTGTACCTATATGTATTATTATAAATTTCCTGTGGTAAAATATATTTCCAATAAATTATTTGAATATCTTAATAAAAATGTAATTCGCTTTATTTTTATTTTAATACTTTGTAAATAAATACCAGCTATATTTATTTGATATCGTCATACCCATATTTAATATGCGTTTACCAAAACAACATTTATTTATTTCATTAAGTTTTATTTGTTATTTTTTTATATTAATTCCATACAGTAAATTAAAATCCAGCAGTAAAAAATCATTTAATTTAAAAACATTAGAAGAAAAATATGGATGAACTACTTAATTATGTGCTATTTAGTGTTCTAAAATAGTAAACTCTCCCAAACTAAAATCAAAACTTGTACGCCTTTAATAAAAAATATAAACTTTGTTGTAAAAGTTCCGAAAAATTAAAAGAAAATACACACAACTCTCAGCCAAACTTTAAACCCTTTAATCAGAGCTTTTACAAATATTTCGTGTTCTCAGATTTGTAGCGTATTTAAGTTCATGATTGATACGAAATATGTATACACAATACATATCCATATACAGTCAGTAAAACAACTAGATGCGCCAAATGCTTGATACGTGCTTGTCGTATATATTATAAGCATGCCGCTTTGAAAAACACCATAGTTGATACGAACCCAAACCAACATGCTACTTAGAACTGCCCCATAATTTGCAAATTTGCCGTGGCGATATAACGAAACTGATGTACATAAATAAAAAACAAGTCAGCAAATTCAACAAATGCTAACATTCAGAACTTGTTACTTTACCCAATTTGCAGTTCGTGATACCATTCATAGGTGATTGATCCTGGAATAACTTGCGGAAGTTTGCACTGCATTTGGCCTTTACCGCTTGAGGCATTCTAGGATAGCAATTCGAGATTAGTCCACAACCTGATGTACGTAAAGTAAAGCAATCATCAGACACTAAACGTGGGGATTTTAATTTCTAAGCCTTGAGCGTTAGTTTTGATGCTTTCGTACGCAATGAATCCACTGTTTTGTCACTATAGTTAACAACAGTTTTCTATATACATATATGGTATCAAATACAATCCAGAGATATTTACTTGTAAAATTGATAACTATGAATTTGTTGTACGAGTTTAAGTTTAATCCATTTGTGTTTTTGAATTGAAGTGAAAATTATACAATAATGAAGCACGCTTTGAAAAAGAGGCTTATAAGGGGGAGAGAAAACGCTTGGTTGGAGATAATGCTCAGAGCCCAGAATCCTGGCGAAACAACTAACGCTATTCTTACACAGGATATTCTTAACAAAGCAGCTATTTCGACGTCAGAAGTAGGGTGGACTTCGCCGCAAGAAAATCAAAACAATCATTGGAGAAGCAAAACCGAAATTTTCTAGAGCTAATAAAGGCCTTGCAAATGCAAGGCGTTAGCACATTTTTTCGGCCGAAATTTGATCCTGAACGTACTGGTGCTGATGCAATTTAGTGGCTTCATTATTGCGCTGAGTAAGTTTTTGCAGCAAAGAGCTTCGCAGTGGTGGTTGTCACGAATTTGTTTTGCCGGCATATGGTGGGATCAGTTCAAGCGACCAGCGATCAGTGAGATCATTTCGTTCAGCGTTTTACAGGTGTCACCAGCTGCCACGTTAATTAATATTATGAATGGTTGTCCAAGCGAGTGTGATGTCTTTCGGTGTATGGTCTTTTTTAAAATCGTTATAATCGCGATGGAAGCTGATGAGCACTAAGAAATTGCTATATCAGTCGTTGTTCCGCATAGTATAGCCAAGTTTTGTTGCCCGATGACAGAAATATGGGTAAGATTGTGGTAACTGCTACTGTAATATATATATTATAATATGGAGGAAGGGTTTGAGCTATTGAAAATGGCCATAGGCGTTCTTACTAAAGCCTTAGAATACGATTCACATAGATATAACAGACAAGTTAAAAACATACGAGCTAAAGAAAATATTAAAGAATGTAACCATTATTAGGAGAGATTATTTATTTAGTTTAATAAATAATAATGTGAAACATTAAATAATCTATTATTACTCACAACAAATAAAAGATTTAATTTTTTTATGTATATCAAGAAACATATTTTAAATTTGATCATAAAATATGTAATGATTTTTTCGCCGGAATCGGAACTCTCCGACGCTGAAGGCAGCGTCTCCTCTCAGACAAACTTTGCACCAACAATGCACCAACAATGCACAGGATGTTTGCGGAGGAGGAGCTGCTGCTCAGCGACGAAGAGTGCGAGGCTGATGTCACCGTCGTGGCTGGAGGGGAGGTAGCGGCTTTCTCGCATGAGAATTCTGCAGATAAACCTCCATCGCTCTAAAGCAGCCTCAGCTGCTCTCCTAGGTCACCTGAGCAAAGGCGACGTTACGGTGGTACTCATTCAGGAACCCTGGGTTTGTAACTCAAGGGTATGTGGGATGAGTGCCACCGGTTTTAAGCTTTTCGTCGAGCGCGGTAAAGGTAAAATTAGAGCCTGCATTCTGGCTAAAGCAGATTTAAATATCTTTCTTTTACCTAATTACAGTGATGGCGACGTCACGGCAATTCTCGCGGAGATAAGGGGGTATGTCACTGGTGCTGGCATCGGCTTACATGCCGTACGAAGCCGAGTAGCCCCCTCCCTCTATGGTGCGGAGCTTAGTGTCCAAATTCGAGAGCGGACACATGTTGGTCGGCAGCGACGCAAATGCTCACCATGTCAACTGGGGGAGCACGGACATCAATGATCGAGGTGAGTTACTCTTCAACTACCTTCTAACTACTAACCTACTTATATGCAACAAAGGTAGGGATCCCACCTTCATTACTAGTAATCGTAAAGAAGTTTTAGATGTAACTCTATGCAGTGATAGTCTATCTGAACTGATCGAGAGTTGGAGGGTTCTAGATGAACACCCCTTCTCTGATCATCGTTATATTGAAATCGTATTGAACTTTTCTATTACCAGCCCAAAGGTGCGAAAAAACCTAAAAAACACGGATTAGTGCTCTTACAAAATGTTATTTGAGGATAGGCTAAACAGCGAACCTCTAATTGAACCTAATTGTATCGGGGATCTAGAGAACATGGTGGACGTTTTTACGCTGACCTGCTCAAATGCCCTAAATCAGGCTTGCCCTGAACCAAAACAGTGGGGCAAACGTAAACCCCATTGGTGGTCACGCGAGTTGGACTCACTACGAAAATCTTGTAGGAAAAACTTCAACAAAGCCAAGAGACTTAGTCTCGAGCTGGTATGGCTAGAGTACAAAAAGTCTCTCCAGACCTATAAAAAAGCTTTAAGGGTGGCAAAGAGATCCTCGTGGAGAAACTTCTGCGGGGGCATGGAGGGTGTTTCCGAGACAGCCAGGCTAAGGAAGATTCTCTCAGGATCCCCTAACCCGATAGGTTTCTTGCAAAAGCAAGACGGTTCCTGGACCTCAACGGGAAAGGAAACCCTTGAATTGCTATTAGACACCCATTTCCCTGGTAGTACAACTGCGGAGGAAGGAACTCCTCCGCTCATCTCCTCCAACCCCGTTAACATACCGGTTTCGGAAGAAAAGGTTAAATGGGCTATCCAAAGCTTTAAACCATACAAATCTGCTGGGCCGGATGGGATAATACCTGCCCAGCTAATTAAGACACTGGAGCTGTCTGCAAAATGGCTCTCTACTATTTTCAGGGCCTGTTTCAAACTAAATCACATACCGTCGGCATGGAGAAATGTCACGGCTTTCTTTATTCCTAAAGCCGGTAAGGCCTCACACACTAATCCAAAGGATCTTAGGCCTATCAGTCTATCATCCTTTGCTCTTAAGGCACTTGAAAGGATTATTAGTAGCTACCTGTCCGATACCATCGACAGTCGGCTACTGTCTAATGACCAACATGCCTACCGCAAAGGCAAATCTACTGAGACTGCACTCCATAGCTTGGTCGGCTATATTGAGAAGTCTCTCAGCGTCAAGGAATTCTGTCTTGTAGCCTTCCTGGACATTGAAGGCGCCTTTAATAACGTATTTCCAGAAGCTATAACTGGCGCCGTTAGGGATCTAGGGGTTGAACACTCACTGGTTGACTTTATCGGCCAGCTACTCTGTTGCAGAGTAGTAAGGACTAAGCTGGGTGCGAGCGAATTGTCACAGCACGTGTCGAGGGGGACGCCACAAGGAGGCGTCCTATCCCCACTCCTATGGAACCTCACCGTAAATACGCTACTGCGAGATACGGCATGGGGTGGCGCAAAAGTCGTCGCGTACGCTGATGACGTCGCGATTGCAATCAGGGGAAAGTTTCCGCAGACATTATGCGAGCTGATGCAACGAGCACTTCGGGAGGCATCCAAGTGGTCCACCCACTGCGGGCTCAGGGTCAGCTCAAGTAAGGTGGAACTTGTACTTTTCAAGAGAAGGTATAAAGTGCCTTCGGTGACTCCACCGGTACTAAACGGTACCCGGTTAAGTCTCTCTACAAGTGCCAAATTTCTAGGCGTTATTTTAGATAGGAAGTTGAGCTGGAAGGAGAATATAGTTCAACGTCATGAGAAGGCTTCTGTAGCCCTCTACACATGTAAGAGAGCCATAGGCAAGAAATGGGGTCTTAATCCCCGGATCTGTCGATGGATTTTCACAGCGGTCGTCAGACGAATACTCCTATATGGGGTGATCGTGTGGTGACCTGCATTAGAAAAAGAGGTTAACCTTAGACTACTCACCAAGGTGCAAAGATCTAGTATGATCTGCATAAGTGGGGCGCTCAGAACCACTCCAAATGAGGCCTTGAACGTCATTTTAGACCTTATTCCTTTAGATTTGGTTGGACAACAAATGGCAGCGATGACTGCTTTGCGACTAAGAGAGACATCCCAGTGGCACCCTGCAAGCCAAGGGCACTCTTGTATTTTGAATAAGTTCTGCTCTATTCCGAGCAGCACGGATCGGTGCGCCTTGACATCGCTTTCTGAAAGTAATTTTATTACACGTATTCCAAGCAGGGAGGAGTGGAAACTTGAGTTTCATACTCCACCTGATAGCATTGTCATCTATACAGATGGCTCAAAACTCGATAATAAGGTAGGAGGAGGCGTTTTCTCACGAAACCCTCTCCTGCAAATTTCCTTTAGGTTACCAGATCACTGCAGCGTCTTCCAGGCTGAGGTCTCAGCTATCAGGGAGGCAGTAGAGAAGATTGAGACCGGGATTATAGGAAGAGACATCTTCATTTTTAGTGACAGCCAAGCTGCAATTAGAGCTCTGAGCTCTTTCACTTTTAAATCTAACATCGCGCTGGACTGCCGCCTATCTCTGCAGGAGATGGCCAAGCAGAACAGACTGTACCTCATTTGGGTCCCTGGTCACCGGGACATAGAGGGAAACTGCATGGCAGACGAACTTGAAAGACAAGGTACGACCAAGCAGATTCTTCAAGATAAAGAACGCATTGGTATGCCGTTTGCCACTTGCAAACTGCTACTCAGAGATTGTACATATAAGCAAGCTGACAATAGATGGAGGCAAAACACGACCTGTCGAACCTCAAGGCAGATGTGGCCTAAAAGGGACCGGAAACGGTCGCGCAGCGTTCTCTCTCTAAGTAGGGAAAACATTTCCAACGTCATCGGGGCTCTAACAGGGCACTGTCTGATAGGGAAACATGCTGAAAGGTTGGGAGTACCCTTCCGAAGATGCTGTAGGAGTTGCAAGAACGACGAGGAGGAGGAAACGATCTTGCATTTACTTTGTAAGTGTCCTGCACTGTGTAAAAGCAGAATGCGATATCTGGGATCACCGTTTTTGGATGACCTTAGTGAGGTTTCAAGCACCGAGGTAAATTGTCTGTTGAAGTTCATCAGCGAGGCAAAATGGTTTGGTGAGGGGTAATTTTTCCTTTTGGATGGTACAAATTTTTCCTTGTGGTAACACAATGGGCCTCCTAATATTGGCCTAAGTGAGCCGCTGTAGGCGGCTGCCACTCCAACCTACCTACCTTTTACTTTTAATTGTATTAAATAAAAAAATACTTAAAATTAAGTACAAAAAAGCTTTTCCCAAATTAAATTATTAAGTTGAATTAGGGAAACTTTGAATTTTTTAATTTTGAAATTGGATGAAATTAATACATGATAAATAACAATAAAAATTGGAAATTTCCAAACAGACATATGTATATCCAAAAATAATTTTTAAACCCTTAGTATTAATGAATATTAAATTATTATTAAATTATTATATTTATATAATATATGCCGGAATGGCCTCAGCAATTCCGTTGACATTCTGTTTGCAAGACATTATTGGTTTCCTTATTTTTTATTAAAATTGTAATGCGGACTGATTTGTGCAGTGAGTCCCTGAACACTCCGTTTATCTTCACACTCAAAATAGCATTGCATTGGCTGACGCAATTCAACCACCATTTCACCTACTCGTTACTTTTCGTAATTCAGCAACATCCAAGCATTCAGGGCCACACTCGGCAGAGCCTTTAGCTCTCACCTCGCTCTCAGCTTTATTCGTTTAGTTACAGTTCAATGGCGTTGGAGAAACAAAAATGCAAAGGCTACTACGATCATAAATGCACACGAAGTTTATTTGAAATGAACAACAGAGAACGTATATTAGACAGAGAAGCATTAAGTTAGGATGACGGTGTGAATTGTCAAAATGCATCAATAATTCTCGTCCAGCTCACCACTCTAATGGCCGACAGGGGAAATTGTGAGAGTGGCGAGTTAACAGAGCTGAGCGAAGGCTAAATTTGTTTAACAGACTATGATTTCTGATAAATTTTAATTGTTTTGGCTCGAATTTTAGATTTTGCCAATATATCCACGAATTGATATAATCATCTAAATATTCAATTTGACGTGAAATTTTGCTTTACTTAAATATGTGAATGGTAAGAGTGAGCCAATTTTGGTTTTATGCATGCATTATATACATATGTATTATAAGCGTAACAATCGTTATCATACTAAGTATACATATCTAAATATATATATGTACATACAAAGATAATATGTAGTACATGTGTACGTATATAAATATCCAAATATACGTATGTACATATGTATATATATTTACATGTGTATATGGATATGTATATACAGACATATGTACATATATATATATATATAAGTATGTACATATGTATGTACTAAAAAATGTCAACAAGTGCACATGCATTCATATGCATTATATCTGTCATCATAATATATTTATTTATTGTTATGTAGATATATACAGCATTTATTTCATCCCTCCGCCAGCGTGTTTGTTTTCAACCGCAGCGCAACTGCAGTACAGCAACAAAAAATTCATTCATAAACGCACGCGCATATTATTGATAGCAGATTTCCGTTCATTCATAAATGCGAGCATTTCATCTCCCCACAAACACATGCGCCCCTCATCCATCACATTTTTCGCGACGAAGACAAAAATCTAAAAATCATAAATTGAAGATTTTTGTAATTTTGGTCCAAATGCTCACAACTTCAAATGGGAATGTAGGTATTATTTTGGCCCGCTTGTACCCGTAAAATATTTCATGAAGAAATTCATCTATTATTAATCTAATATGTTTGCTTAGGGGTCGTGCACATCTTACGTAATGCGATAGGGGGGTGGCGGGGGTTTGCGATTTGTGACGAAGTGTAACATGTGATTTCCCTTTGCCTAATATATAACATATATTAATTAACATTGTATTTTATTTTACGATTAATAAAAACAATTTTTCTGAAAGTGTGACATGATGAGGGGTCTGAAATGATCAAAAATTGCGTTACGTAATATATGCACGACCCCTTATCATTATAAACGTGTTTTGCGCGAAGTCCTGTTATATATGTCATTTAAAGCCCTAAATATTCCAAATCGGCGCAACCAAACGCCTTACCGCTACGCCTACTTGCATACATATGTACATTACACATATGTATGTCAATATGTAGTCTATATTTTGGTCGCATTTGCTTCAGAGCTTTCGTCTTATCACAAATGTAGCACAAGTAGCAGAATAATATATTTAGGAGTCGAAAATCTACTACCTTTTAACATATTTTTCAACAATTGTCTAATTAAACGCAAACATTGCTATAATTAATTGTATTTTGTGAGACCTTTAATTAATTATACTACTTTTGCTTCTTCCTGAACCAACAATCTGGGTCAATGACCTATACAAAAGACTTTCAACCCGAAATTGCAAATAAACCGTACCATTTTTATTCTGAGAGGGTATAAAGTACCAGAATTTTAATTTAGAAATTTTATTCTGTGGCAAATAACTTAACATCTTATGTATGTATCTATATGTAAGTATTTTATTTCATATATTCCTCTATTCGATCTAGTATATCAATATTTGTATTATACTCCACTTTTTTCTTCTACCTTCCTCAAATACAAATTAATTCAACTAAACCCTGACTAATGATGGCGGCTTTGCGACGCAGCTTTTTCGTGTGAATTGCGGGCAGAAGCAACTATTTCTGTGGAGTTTTGACAAAAGAGCTTATTTGGCTTTCGAATTTTTATTTTCAAATCAATAAATTTCTATCTTTGACGTACAAATTTAATATTTAAATTAAACTCTTACCACGATAGCCTGTTGAACTATAGCTTTGTTTAACTATTTGTATAAATATTTCATTAGAACATTGTTATTTTTGACATGGTAAAAATTGAAGTCCAACTGGAGATAAGATATTTTGTCAAACTTTGCGCGCAGGCTTAGAGTTCGGTTGAATGTGCGCGCATGTGAACAAACATATGTACATATATAATTATTTCTATTCTATTTACATATCTACACATATGCTTATACGCGCCCTTTTGCATGGAAGTAATTCGATTAAATATGCATTGATAAATAAATGCATGCATGTGCATACATATGATAAACAATAAATGCAATTTCTTTAGTATTTTTTGAAGATTTTGTTTAACTACTTAAAATATTTTTTGAAAGTTATGTATGGAAAATATTAGTAGAATAAAATAAAACACTAAAATTGAAATTATAGAAGAATACATATTTTTAATATTTTTTTTTAAATGTTGGAAATAGAATTGCGAAAATTCCTTATCAAAACAATAGGAAAATTTTCGCCAAAAAACATCTGCAACCACACAATGTAGCTGATAACAGAGAACGTACATTAATTTTCTCTAAAATTGTTGTTTTCGCTCAACCGATGTTAAATTTTGCCCCTTGTAGGTGAAAAATTATTGGGTGGTGAGCTGGACGAAAAATAGACCTTTTCCCAAAAACGCGGAACGTCAACAGGAATGAAGTGGGATGCTACTTCTCTGTAAATATACGTTCTCTGTGAACAAGTACAACAGAGCAAAGTAAAAGTGAACATACAGTATACACGGCATATATTAAACCACAGTATTCACTACTTATATTAAACTACAGTTGTTACTGCGCCGACACGGCCTTCCTGACTATCACACGTCCTCGGGTGTGTCTAAAAGAAATTAAAGACGTAATGTTACACTCTGCATTTTTTTTTTTTTTTTTTTTTTTTTTACAAATTTATTACAATAAAATCTTTCTTATTTATAAAGCACATTGAAATTTATTATTAGTATTATTATTATTTTTGTTTTTTTTTTAGACTTCCATTTCTGTGACATGGTATAGACTTCAGGTATCATCATTTATCAAATATAACATTCTTGAAATGACAGTTACCACAAGATCTAAATAGAACTTTACTTAGTACATTCTCCTTGAGGCTCTCTATAAACCTCATAATGATAACGTGCATAATCAATATACACCACTACTAGATCCCCGCCACAGCACCAACTGCTTGCAATGTAGTGACTGCGGTGCGATCTATTGCCTTTTTATTGCATTGACGTCTCTTTCAACGTCTTCATTGTCAACATTCGCTCCAGTACTAACTTCATCACCCAACTCTGTGGTAACCTGTCCTTCAGGTAATTTTCTCAAATGCTCGTGTGAATACTTGTATGTCCTCTTGTTTGTTAATGATTTCAACACATACCTATCTCCGTCTAATACCTCAGCCACCAAAAATGGACCTCTGAACTTAGGATCTAATTTCGTTTGATGTCGTTCTTCATTCTTTAACAAAACGTAATCACCGGCATTATGCTTTACAATTTTTGCCTTATTTTTATCGAATCTAGATTTATCATAACAAGAATTGCGCTCAATATTTTCTAAAGCCTGAGTTCTTAAAGCAGAGACGTCCACGTTCTGTTCCTTGTTACTTATTGGAATGAGACCAAATGGCCGTGCCTCTTTTCCAACAAGCAACTCTAAAGGACTAGCCTTAGTCACACGATTGGCCGTGCAATTCAAAGCCAGTTGTATTTCTTTTAATGCATCTTGCCAAGAGCGCTTGCTGGTTTCTACTGCGGTCAAAAGACTCTTTAACGTACTCATCACACGCTCAACTTGTCCATTAGCGCGACTTGCACCGGTCGCTATTAAATGTAACTCTATTTTTTGGGAAGAACAAAAATCACGGAAATCCTTACTGGCAAAACATCTACCCTGGTCAGCGATAACACGTGTAGGTACCCCAAAAACCGACATTGACGACTTCAAAGCCTTTACACAATTTGCAGCATCAATATTGACAGTATGGTGTAAATAAACAAATTTGTTAAAGGCATCGATTTGAACTATTACATATTCTTTCATATCGTTTTTACCACTTAATTTTCCGGTTATATCCATATGAATAGTATGCCATGGTATACCAATTTTTGGGATAGGATGAAGCTCTGCTTGAATTTTACCCGACGTTGGTTTAGACAGTTTACATGTAATGCAATTGTCGACAAACTTACGAACATATTTGGACATATTTTCGAACCAATAGTAATCATACACTTTACTAAGAGTTTTCTCCCAACCAAGGTGCATAATTGACTCGTGCACATGGTTTATCACGGACCACCTAAAGGACCTAGGTACAACAGGTAAACATCGCGTTTTGGCATTTCTCTGTATTTTACGATAAAGGGTTCCCGCTCGCAACTCATACGTTCTTGCCACATCTTCGGCAAGTTCATTATTACGCAACTTGGAAACAATGGATATTATTTCTGGGTCCCTTTGTTGTTCTGCAAGAAGCCAGTCGTCAGTAATTTCTGCCAAATGTATACGTTTTTCTGCAGCCTTACCAACAGGTTGATTTTCTGATGGTAATAGATTACGAGAAAGGAAGTCTACATGCGCCATACGCTTTCCTTCTCTATACTCGACATCGAAGTCAAATGATTGTAAATATGCCCACCAGCGATGAACTCTGGGAGTCAAATCAATTTTATTTCTTGAAGCTTTTAAAGAATTACAATCTGTGAACACCGTAAATTTTCGACCTTGCAAATAATGACGGAAGTGCTTAACCGCATTAACAACTGCCAATGTTTCCAATTCATATGAATGATATTTGGATTCGGCTGGCGACGTTCTTTTACTAAAATACTCAACCACATGAGGCTTATTCTCGATTTTGTGCAACAGGATTGCCCCATAACCATCAGAACTAGCATCAGCATGCAGCTCTATTGGGAATTGGGGGTCAAAAATGGTTAACACCGGTTTATTTGTTTAAACAAAAATAATTTTCTGGCGTATCTGCTCACTTTCAGGTTTCCAAACAAAGCTACTCTTGACGGAGGTAAGAAAATATAAAGGTTTCATCACTTGTGAAAATTTAGGAATGAATTGTCGGAAATACGATGATAACCCTATAAATTGCCTCAACTGTGTAACAGATTGAGGAGGAGGTAAAGCTCTTAACGCTTGCACCTTACGTGGATTAGGTCGAATCTCTCCTGCTTTTAACTCGTAACCAAGGTACTCAACACTCGATTTTAAAAACGAGCATTTTGTAATATTAAATGAAAACCCTGCCTTGGTGAGAACATCTAAAACTATTTTCAATCGGTCAAGCGCCTCCTCCTTCGTAGTAGCAACGACCATAATATCATCCATATACACGATGACAAAAGAATGAGCAAGTTCACCTAAAGCTGTCATGACAGCACGTTGAAATACTGACGGCGCATTCTTAAGGCCAAATGGCATCCTCAAATATTCGTACTGACCCTCTGGCGTAACGAACGCAGTACGCTCTATAGAATCAGGATGAATAGGAATTTGATGAAACCCACTTGCCATATCAAGGCAACAAAAATATTTTGCCCCACGTAATCTAGCTATCTGATCAGATATAAGTGGTAGCGGATATTTGTCAGAGACAGTATTTGCATTGAGTTCTCGGTAGTCAACGCAAAGACGATCGGTACGATTCTTTTTCTTAACGAGAAGCATCGGGCTTGCGAAAGGAGAACAACTAGGCCGAATAATATTAAACTTCAATAGCTCACCTATTTTATTTCGAACAACCTCTTTTTCTTCCGAGCTAAGTCTATAGGGTCGCCTCTGCACGGTCTTATTTGGATCAACCAAACGTATTTCTAACTGACCAGTATTAACCCTAGTCTGCGGAATTCCATCAATAAAATAATTTGAATATTCTTTTAAAACTTGCAACAAACACCCTTTATCATGCTCAATTAACTCCGTGTCTTTATTTATAAAATCTTTGTAACCAACAGATACCGAACATGTATTTACGTTTTTCGAAATAAAAATATTAAAACTGTCAATCGACATTGCTACTCCGAAACCTTGGCTCAGAATTTCACGACGTCATACGTTAAATGACAATCTAAAATTACATGAAACAAAACTTCTAGGGCATGTCCTTCAATAACGACATCCGATAAAATCTGTAATGTGCTACACACAGCGGCATTGCCGATACCTTTTAATACTACATTATTGTTAATTCTTTTTCCGAAAAATTTGTTTGATACAGATTCTTTTACAAGTGAACACTCAGCCCCGGAGTCAAAACAAAATGGATACGACTCACCAGACTGAAACAGCATTCCCCTTGGCTCAGCTACTGTACATACGTTCACCCTCTTCTCGTATTCGTTTTTTACCGCTCGAAGATGTACTGCTACCCTTTGGACACCCTGTTGCTATATGACCATCAACTCCACATTTGAAGCACGTAAGCGTTGATCGATTTGTGTCCAGCGATGAACTGCTCTGCCACGGATTAGCTCTTGAAGTGTAGTTTGGTTTATTCCTTTTTAAACGGCAGTCTGCGATTTTGTGACCCGCTTTTCCACAAAAATGGCACTTCACATATGATGGCAACTTCAACTTCTTGTTTTCTGGATACGTAGAATTATCAAAAGTTGAGGAATCCTTCCGCTTTCCGAACGCAAAAGCGTTAAGTTCCTGCTGAAGCTCGTTTCTTGTTTTGATATTTGTTGTAAAAAGCAAACGCTGCAATCTGCTATCGAACTGCGCAGCATGCGCAAGAACGACAGACACAGCAATCTCCTCAGTGTTCATTGCCTTCCATCTTGACACAAGGGATGTTACCAGATCACTTCCATACAACGAAAGGCACTCGCCATCTTTTGGACGACCATTCAAAATGTGCATCAATGTGGCCGCTGAAGTCTCTGCACCCACGTAACGCTGCACGAACAAGTCTTTAAATTGCTGCCACGTTATGCCGGCAAAGCAAATTTGCGACAACCACTGCGAAGCGGCTCCTTCCAAAGACTTACTTAAAGACATGATGAGTGCACTACCCACTAAAGGATTTTCGGCTAAAATCATGTCGACCGTTGTACACCATGAATTTGGATCAGCGCCAGCACAATCAGGATTAAACTTCGGAAGCGAAATAGCTTTTGTTTGCAAAGTTGCAGGTTTTTGCATTGCTTTAATTAGTTCCACGAAATTTTGATTTTGGGACTCCAACAGTGCACGCCAACAATCGTTTGGAATTTCTTTAGGCGGAATCCATCCCACTTCTGATGCCGGAATGGCCTCAGCAATTCCGTTGACATTCTGTTTGCAAGACATTATTGGTTTCCTTATTTTTTATTAAAATTGTAATGCGGACTGATTTGTGCAGTGAGTCCCTGAACACTCCGTTTATCTTCACACTCAAAATAGCATTGCATTGGCTGACGCAATTCAACCACCATTTCACCTACTCGTTACTTTTCGTAATTCAGCAACATCCAAGCATTCAGGGCCACACTCGGCAGAGCCTTTAGCTCTCACCTCGCTCTCAGCTTTATTCGTTTAGTTACAGTTCAATGGCGTTGGAGAAACAAAAATGCAAAGGCTACTACGATCATAAATGCACACGAAGTTTATTTGAAATGAACAAGTACAACAGAGCAAAGTAAAAGTGAACATACAGTATACACTGCATATATTAAACCACAGTATTCACTACTTATATTAAACTACAGTTGTTACTGCGCTGACATATACATATGATCCGCTCATGCCCCAATCGAAAAACTTCAAAGCAACGATGAAAACATAGTTGCATATTTCTTTCCACCAAATGTAACAGCTGCTGAGCAACCAATGGATCAAAATCCCATAAGGTTAACAAAACTTCTTTACAGAAGTAAGTTACTTGCTCAAACAATTGCTGAAGGTTGTATATTGAAATCCCATTCCATTCGAAACGCAATATTATTTCTGAAACAAGCTTGGGATGAGATAACGCAAAAAGCGATGAGTAATTATTGGTCCAAGTTGTTTAATTAGGACTCTAACCAATACGACAGCGATGGTAATGTGCCATTAGCACAATTGCTCAGAAAGAATAATGACTACAATGAAGCTCTACAAACAAATCTAACTCTTTTAGGAGAAATTGAAATAATTGAAAACCAAATGCATCTGTATAGATGGCATCGAGAAATGGAATAAGGATGTTTTTGAAGACGGATCTCAGTATGAACTGAGTAGCGGTGATGAGTATTCTGATAGTTTTCAAGACGATATTGTTGCTGACACACCAGTTATTTCAAATACTATAGCCATTGAAAGCGTTAATAATTTAATAAAATGGTGCAACAAGAGTGAATAATTTTCCACTAAGCACATGGCCAATCTTTTGGCCCTCCGTAACGATATCGTTATATTAGATATTAATTATTAATTTCTGAAATTTTTATATTATTTTAATAAAAAAAATTTTTTTTGGAAGGAACTGTTATGTTTTTAAATAAATAAATAAACACAACAAATAAAAAAAATTTGTTTGTGTAGTTTTCGGAAGTAGCTTAACTCTTACTTTAATTATTTACGCCACTAAAAAAACGTCCAGAAATTAGAACATTTCGGAAATTAGAACTACCCCAAAAACAAAGTGGTTCTAATTTGCGAGCGTCTACTGTATTGAGTATATTGAGCTACTTCATGTACTGTGTTCTTTAAGTCAATTTGTAGCAGAGTATGCATATTCTGGTATATGTTACTTTTGTAACTTAATACCTCTTTATTCTGTATTAACTTTGCTGGAAGCAAGGTGGGAGTATAAAATTCAACCGAATGTGGCCCTGAGTGATGTGTAAGCTTTTGTGTTGTGTTGGAAAAACACTTCTTCGGAGCAAACGATATAAAGCTAATAGTTGAAATCAAATGTAGAGTCAGACAGCACTAGTTGACAAATATTTGATAAATGACTTAGAAAATTGATAACAACGTAAACAACATAAACGTTTTGGATATCAGAATTTGCATAATCTTATGCTAAACCCAGATCGGGTTTTAGAATTGCGATTTGTAAAACAATGTTGGAAAACGTTGAGAAGCAGCTCACAACTTCCGGGTAATTTCACCCATGTGGGATCTTTGGTCCCACAGTCGGTAAATTCAGCCTACACGACGAACCATCCGCTAACGGACTGAGTGTGATCGACTTCGCCGTGGCCCGAAGCTTGGTAGTATGTAGTACTAGGTTCAAGCATAAAAAGATACATCAAGCTACATGGATATCTGATGGAAAAACACGAAACCAAATTGACCATGTTGTGGTAGACGAAAGGGGACCACATTTCCCACTCATTATGTACCGCCGCTGAAGAGATCATTGGTTTTCAGCGAGCCCGAAATAACGGCCGGTTTCATGAGGCAATGTGGCTTTAAATCTGACAAAGCTACCATCGACCAAATATTCACGATACACCAAATCTAGGAAAAGACCCGAGAAAGAAGAATAAACACACACCATCTTTTCTTGACTTCAAACCCGCATTCGATACCACGAGAAAAAGCTACCATGTATATGCCACAGAGTCTGAATTTGGTATCCCAACAAAACTAATACTGCTATATAAAATGACGATGAGCAACACCACCAGCTCCGTAAGAATCGAGAAGGACCTCTCCGAGCGGTTTGAAAACAAACGAGGTTTCAGACATAGTGGTTCTCGTTCATGCGGCTTTTTTAATGTTATGCTAGAAATGATTATTCCAGTTGCAGAATATTTTTCAAGAGCGTGCCATTACTTCTGCCATTTTCAAACTGGATAAAAAAGCGACACGTATGTCTGTCAGTCTGGAAATCCAATGTAGAATCTCTCTTGCCAACAAGTGCTACTTTGGGCTAAGCAGGCAACTGCGCAGTAAAGCCTTCTATCGTCGAACCAAAACCACACTCTATAATTCTCATGCCCGTGCTATTGTGTGGCGCTGAAGCATGGGGAATTTTAGCATCGGATGGGACGGCCCTTGTGTTCGAGAGAAAGATCCTCCGTAAGATTTAAGATGGAACGATGAGCTTTACGACGACTAGACCTAGTCCAGCGAATTAAAATACAGTGGTTTCGTTGGCTGGGGCAGGTCGTGAGAATGGGCAAAAATGCTCCAGCCTTGAAAGTATTAAACACGGTACCAGCTGGTGGCGATAGAGTGAGAGGGCGGACAGACTGTCGTCATTTGTTGAATTCGCCAAAAATCTCTTAAGAGATTCTACCGCCAATTAAGTAGTATAAGTGCGATGAGGAATACCACGTGGCCATGGGAAAGACAGATGCTGCCTACAGGGCACGCTGCGATCGGTCGCAACGCGAACTGTAAGAAAGAGATATCGGGAGTTGAAGAAGGAAGTGAGTCACTTCTTCTTAGAAAAGAAGAGAGAGGCCAAGATGGAAAAACTCCCGAAATTTTTATCAGAAGGTACGGCGGCTTTCAGAAGGTATCAAGACCGAGGAAATTTCTTGTTAGAATGAATACGACCCGATTACCAACATGCAGAGTACACTCAAACTGTGGAGAAAGGACTTCTTCAGACTGCTTAACGGTAGTGGTGCGGAAAATATCCCCGAACCTCCACCCAATGAATACGAAGTCAATAAGACCTCTGGGGCTGACAGACTACCAGCAGAGCTATTCAAGTGCGGCGGCGAAGGGCTGGTAAAGTGCATGCACCAGCTCTTTTGCAAAATATGGTCGGACGAATGCATGCCAGCTGATTGGACTTTAAGAGTACTCTGCCCAATCCGCAAAACGGGCGATCCTGCTATATGCGCCAACTACCCCGGTAGCATAGCATAGCATATAAGGTTCTATCGAGCGTATTGTGTGAACGACTGAAGCCCACCGTGAACGAACTGATTGTACCTTATCAGTGTGGTTTTATATCTGGCAAATCTACCATCGACCAAATATTCACGAAACACCACCTCCAAGTGTATTTCTCCCATGGAAAAACTTCTTACACAAATAATTTACGTCGAAGCCCGTAAAAATGTAGACCCCTCAGTTAGTGTTACAAAATCAAGACATGCACCACAAATTGTATGAGAACTTCGGCCAAACGTCAAGCTATGATGTAAGTGCCAAATTATTATTATTATTTTATTACATACGGGTGTGGTCTATTCATGTCTCACATTGCGATCGATCCACTTGGAGTTAGCGTCATCAATTTCTACAGGTGGCGCGTTAACCACTTGGTGTGCCGGATGTGCACAAGTGTAAGTACTTAATTTGTAAACTGTATTATTCTCAACAACCTATTCAATTTAGAATTTAGTTTTTAACATACTCGTTCTGAAATAAAGCACCGAAGGTGAAAATAAGTGTTTTACCTAGCGGCGCACCTGGTGAGAAATACTAGTTATATAAAGCAACGGAAAAGCTTTAAATCAAATAACCAATACTTCATCTGCAATGAAATGTGCATTTTGTAATAGGCATCAAAAAGACCTCCAAAACCTTGATCATTCAACACGTGACGAACATAATTATGAGTATAGAATATCTCCATTCCATGCAAAGATAATGGAATGGAATTCGGTTTAAAGCAGGTGCCATGACTAGAAAAAGTTTTCGGCGACAACGCAACATTCAAGGAAGAGCAAAAGAATAGGAAAAGGTCAAGATTACCTACAAAGAGCTTGGCCTGGGATTAGACTGTCCAAAGTATGTGTACGGAAATACATATGAAGGAAACTCGGAGATTTTTTGAAAACGATGAAGTGACTGCTCGAATACTGGAGTTTATAAAGATATTGCGAGAAGATTAGGAGTTATTTTGAATATTTTAAAATGTCATGAAATGGTTAACGTACCCAAATTTGGTGTATATATGTCTAAAACTGGCGAGCTCCTGCTTAAAAAGTATTTTGAGAAGAAACTTACTCTCACTGCACATCAAAATTTGGCACTTGGAATAGGTTTAATATGATACCAGGGGAATTGTCTGAAGAAGCTCTGAAATCTAAAAACAATGGTTAAATATAAACAGAATAGAAGTAGGGCCACCTGCAAAATATGACGAGATAGATAAAACAAAGACCTTTCCAACAGGTTAGCAACGCCTACTGAACCAGTCATATCATTCATGAATTATGTAAGATCACTTAAAGATCTTACATATACTTATGGTTTCGAAATGCTTTGCTCATTAGGTACTAGCTTTAACCCGCGGCTTCGCTTGCAGGCATTCGGCTTGACATTAATTCGTTAAAATAATATACATATGAATATATACGTTTTCTTCCAACACCTTCCCGAAAGTAAATATTTAATTTCATAAGAAAAAACAATTCATTGGTTTAAGACAATATGATACGTTATACATTAAATTAACAAAAAAAATATTTTACTCATATTTACTTAAATCTAAAAAAATTTATTTACGCCAATATAATGTAGTTTAATTTGGTCGTCTCTATTTTTTCCTTGGATGAACTTGGATTTGATATCGACGTGTTTCGTTCTGCTTGAATTCGAGTTGTTTTCAGCTATGTGTATAGCGCTCTTATTATCGCAAAACAAAGTCATTGATTTAGAAGTTTTATGCACTAACTCCTTTGCCAGATTGACTCCTGTGTCGCAGCCACCATTGACATTAATTCGGCCTCAGTAGATATAAGGTAATCGTCCATTGCCTTTTGGTTTACGTCATTTGCCCAATTAGCGTCACAAAAACCAATGATGTCATCAGAGCTCCTTTTATAGACTAAGCCTTTGTCGATGGTGGCTTGGAGATAGCGGATGACCCGTTTTACCGCAACCCAGTATCGGTTTTGCAAGTTAACAGCGAAGCAGATATCAGGTCGTGTGACCTGAGTGGCAAACAGCAGACATCCAATAGCTTTCTTGTAGGGAACACTAGCTATCTCTTTTTTTTTAATGTCATTAGTCGGACACATCTCCTCGGACAGCTTTTGATTTACGTCGAGGGGTGTACTTACAGGATTGCACTCCTCTATACCGAAACGTCGGATAACATCGGCAAGATAGCGAGATGGGTAAGTCTTTATAGTTCTTCCTTTCAAATTTTGTGTTATACGAATGCCCAAAATCCACGATGCTGTGCCCAGATCCTTCATTTTAAAAGTTTTAGACAGCTTTCCTTTCAGTTTATTCAGGAACTCAATATCGTTTGCGAAGAGCATGACGTCATCCACGTAAACAGCCACAAATATCATTTTGTTGCCAGCAACAAGAAAATATACGCACATATGGACGTTGCTGCGCTGCAGGCCGAAATTAACTAGCGTTGAATTCAGCGTTATGTCGCAAACACGGTTTAACTGCTTCAGACCATATATTAATTTTTGCAACTTGCGGACACGACCAAAGCCATCATCAAAGCCAGTCGGCTGAGTCATGTAGATTTCCTCTTCAAGATCGCCATTCAAAAAAGCAGATACGGCGTCCATTTGATAAACGGTACGATAATATTTTACCGCTAGGGCGAGCAAAAACCGAATTGAGGTATATCGTGAAACTGGCGCGAACATCTTGTCGTAATCGATTCCCTGCTTTTGGTTAAACCCGTTTACAACAAGCGTGGCTTTATAACGTACTGAATCCCCATCAACATTTACCTTTGTTTTAAATACCCATTTCGATGGGATGGATTTCTTGCCAACAGGTGTCGTTGACGTTATGGTAAATTCTCCAATTTCAAAGTGGCAGACTTTTTCAAAACAAAAGTCAGTAATTTCATTTTGAATCGCTGTGATACTCTCGCGGCAGACATGACCTAGTCGTCTGTGCCAAAAGTCGTAGCTCGTCACGGCCATTACTGCATTGTCTCGTAGTACGCAATTTAGACGATACAAACCATTTGTTTTGTCTGCAGTTGCAATTAACCGTTTATTCTCGTCAAATATTTTACACCAGCTGCCTTTTAAACGTAGCTCTTTCCCGTGGTCTGTCATCTGGCTCACCGATAGCAAATTTGCACACAAGCCAGGAACGTACTCAGCATTTTTGATCATTGCACTCTCATTGTGATCTTTCCTTGTTAGAGAGACTTGCACATCACCTGTGCACTCAACAGCAATTTTGTTATTATTCGCGACAACTACTCCCTTGTTTGTCACGCTTTTCTGATTTATCATAAATTTGTTGCCTTTCACCATATGTTGAGAACAGCCGGACTCTATATACCAGACATCCCATAACCTGTTAAAGTATTCAAAGACAAAGAGAGTAATATTAAAAAGGCGTGCGTTCTTTGTGACAGTCAAAACCGGAATAGGGAAACTTTATTTGTTGTAAACTTGGTTTCGAGCCCTATTAACATTTACCAAAAGTAAATATGTACATATTTGGTATTCCATATGTTGGGCAAGAATATCGCCAACTTATATAAATGCAAAATTAACTAACTAATATAATTAAATGTAACACAAATTGAGGGACCTACAGTTTTACGCCGGCTCCGAACGGCGAATGTGTTTTTGTGAGAATATTTTTTTATGGCAGAAATGCACTCGAAGGTTTGCACACACTACACACTCGACTACGGCGGCCATCAATTGTTGGACTTAAAATTCAACATAAAAAGACAAGAACATAAAAATACCGGCAACACCTGGCGGTAGGAACTACTCGCTATTTAACATGATGTCAAATGCAATAATTCAAATGCCTCTTTCAGTGAGGAGCATCAATATATTTGTTTAGATTTATAATAAAGACACTTAGCATTATGACAGCGAAGTATGGAAACCAGCTTCTTCAATTTACAGTTACGCCGGTGTTATAGCGAAATAAAGTGCTTAGGCTGAAAGTCATTAAACTAAAAGAGAACGAAAAAATATTGCCAAGCGTTTATACTCACTTTATTTTCACACGTTTGTGTTGTTCTTCGGCAGAGCGCACTCGGGGTCTGTCATCGTTGGATTTTGCAGCATCATGAATTGCTATGTTTTCGTTAAACTGCTCACGTCCATTGTGGAATTCCCAGCGGGTTGGCTTGGTTCGCGGGTCTGTAGGCTTCTCTGCGGACCAGGCCTCGCGTCGTCCCATCCACTCGGCGACCTGAAGTTGCAAATCAACAAATTCATATTTAACTTAGTTTCCTGTATGTAAAGTAGTAAAGAAATATAGATCTTGCAGAAAAAATTCCATTGGATTTTTTAAAAACGTATGGTATTTTTTATTGAAGTGCAAAAATATATACAACTGGTCTGCACGATTTACAATATATTTGTGTTTAAATACAGGATGAGGAACTTTTTTTTCAGGCGATAGAATTTGGCAACTCCCTAACATATGGTAAAATTGCAAATACACCAACCAACATTTTTTCGAAAATATTTGCCTACAACATTTAGTAATTTGTGGTAAAGCAACACAATAAAACTAGAATTCCACATCATTGTTTTCAGGCTCGGTGGTTTGTAAAGTTGCTCAGGTTTTACAGGCTTTTCGGGCATTCAAATTTAGGAACTCCATAGGATAATTTTCAGGCATGAAATTTCTCGGAAATGTTTGCATTTTACAAAAAGTCTGTTCGATGAATGTACTACTTGGATGGGCGGGAATACCAAAGAAAAATTAAACAAAAGCATGGAAATTTAAATACTATGGAATTTTCTTCACCGAATGAAAGATTATATTAATTTTTTAGATATATAGATAAATTGCTCCGTTCGTTAGCGCTCTTACACTAAACTGTGTTATCCGATAGTTTTCAGCACAGCTGTACACTTCCAATACATTCGACGAGGAGACCTAATAGTATACACAAAAGTATAGAGAAAAATATTGCACCAAGTAATTTATCAATTAAAAATATGTGAGTCATATATGTGAATATTCTTATTTAAAGCGTTCTTACTTAGCTTCTTCTGTTGTAGACCAACTTCAAGGGCTCATCAACATGTTATCAAAAGATTATGTTCATTTTATTGCCTAAAACATTGGTAGAGTTATCGATTGCTTTGTTACCGTATTCAAGCGCACCAGAATTAGGTTCGAACGGAGTTCAAAACAGCTGCTTGTCACTAGAGTCTGAAGGGCCTGGGAAAGGTTAAAAATTTGGCTACTTTTAGGCGTTCTGGGCTTTTTGGACTTTAGTTATGGAGATGTTTTCATACAATTGTACTAATTTAATTTTGAGGAGTAAGCGGTGTATGCCGCCACGCCTGAAACGACTGGTGTGGTGTCGGGTTCTAGTTTTAGCTCTTAAGCAGAAATGTCAATAAACCTATCGATTAACCGATTACGAGTATAATGATTCTACTTTTGGGATTCTTAAGGGTTTTATAATAGCATGAATATATGTATAATATTCGAAACTATTAAATAAAGGATATTTTTGTTTCCATGTCAATAAATTACGAAGGAGCAAGGCGGGATCTTGTATTATAGATCAAGTAATTTGCTTTAATCTTTATATAATAAGGTATGAACTGTATCACTTTCTGTATTAAATATTTTGATATGTAGTAAATTTATCTCTGCCTAGGCAAACCTCGTTATTTGGCTCTACAACCGTTTGCACACTTGGACTAGAGGGGGCACGGCCCGAGCTCCTAGGTATGCCCATGGTTGCGGGTCGAACCTAATATAAATATGTATTTTTTGAACAATTCGGTTGATTTTGAGATTTAATAATACCACCAACAAGCAAATAACTAATGGTTGCTGTGTCTGCAAACCAAGGATTAAGGACGACAGTATGTCTACCTTTTAATTTTAATTTATGTATAAGTTTGTAGGCACGCATTTTTGATTGTAAAGCTCTTGTTGAGCTACTAAGCCTTTTTAGCAGCTATCCAATTATGAACACCAATTTGCGCATGAATAGGCAACTTTATTTTTGCAATGCTTATATATGTATTTATATACATATGTATTTATATATGTTCCAATTACATTGGATAGCGGAAGCTAATAACAAAGAATTAAAGAGCAGTTTCTCGAATGTATAAGAATTTACATACATACATATGTACATATGTACCCGCTCGACACAATAAACGGTAGTGCATATGAAAATACATATTTACTGCTTACTTGCATACGAATGTCCGTATGTACATATGTAACTAAGCGAGCGGTATGTATGGACATACATATGTACATGTGTCTGTACATGAAAAGGAATAAGAAAGGGGTTTGTTTATCTTGCTGAATTATGCGCTGCTGCTCCGAACAGCTCTTATAAAAGTGTATACAAGTTAACACCAAAATCGTTAGTAACCCCACAGCCAACTTCCGGCACGTGTCTTTAAAATATTTAGCATTTAAATTCCAAGAATTAATTGCAATATTGGTTGTGCCAATTTCTATACGACGGAAGTCAATAATATTGCATTATTGCACAAATAGTAACTTTTGAAAGAATAGCTTGCGCAAGGCGCAAGCTGAAACAATATTGCTACTGCAGCAGTCTGCTCAGTACAATATGCTGATGATGCAAATAGTTAAGTGCATAGCCCTAGCTTTAATATAAATATAAGTACTTGTAAAACTAGAGTTAGAGTTGGTTATTGATTCTCAATAAACGCGGAATAGCTGTCCGCCTAAAAACTAAAAATTGTATTTTTTTTTCGCTCTCACGCAAGTGATTGCGTAACTGGCGCCCGAGCTAAATACAAAAGCGTAAAGTTTTGTATCGTGTACCGCGTACAGCGTAAAATCTAAAGCATTGTACCGCGCGAAGCGTTGAATTTAAAAGTTCTGTAACGCGTAAAGCATAGAACGCACCCGAGTATATCGCGGCTCACATAAGTGTGACAGCTAACGTCGTATACATAAAAAGGACTGGTAGTGCGCGAATGGTAAAATCATTCAAGTGACATACAATAGCATCTAAAAACGTTAACTTTGTGCTGTGAAAGAGCAAGACCTTTTAGTTATAAACTGCTAACAATTGTGCAAATTTGGTGTGCAAAACTTTAACAGAAAAGTTTGAAAACGCCACGGCGTGAACCATCATCAACATCATCGTTGTGTGCTAACAACAAAAGTGACAGTGTGCTAGTGCCACCTCGCAGCAAATTACACAAAACTGAAAAACGTAAAACCGCAGTTGTAAAGCCCCCTTAGTAGCTTCGGCCAAAAGGTGGTATTATGTACCAGCCTACACTGTAGAGAAAAATATAAAACAAATCAAAACTGATATATATATATATAAAAAAGAAAAAAAAACGAATATAACTAATAAAATATATCGTCACCACAAAAAATCGCCCAGAATACGAGTCAACGGCAACAAATTCATCTCAAGAGGACATCAGCCACGAGGAGAACATCAGAAAGAAGAACATCAGCATCCAGGAAGCAAGATCAGTATTAAAGTAAGCTAGAAATTTAAATAATACAAATATATATTAATTATTATAAAATGGCAAATCTAGACAATCTTATCCGCCCCCCCATTCTCCAAAATAATGCACCACCTGCTCCTCAGGCGGCGCGAAACGCTCAACTGAGCATTGACAATTTAACGGCTCTTATAGCAAACATAGCAACAGACATTGTTAGGCAACAAGGACCACAAGTAGTACAGGCAGCTCTTAATCCAAATGCTAGTTTGTCTTTAGCAACCGACCAAGATATAGAAGAAAGACACAGGACAAACTTGGTAGACTTAGATAGGATACCCGACGTCGTTAAGTGTTTGAAAGAATTTTCCGGTCACTCAGGCGAATTTAATTCGTGGAGGAAAAGCGTAGATCTTATCCTAAAAATATACGAACCATTAAAAGTAACTCCAAAATATTATGGAATCCTTAGCGTGGTTCGGAACAAAATAGTAGGTAACGCTGACATGGCGTTAGAATCCTATAACACGCCTCTCGACTGGTCTGCTATAACAAAATGTCTCTCCATGCATTACGCCGACAAACGCGACCTGTCCACATTAGAATTCCAAATGACCACTCTAATACAGGGAAAGAATACAGTCGCCGAATTTTACCAGCTAGTGTACAAACACCTTTCTTTAATTTTAGATAAATTAGGATATCTCGAAATGAGTAATGAATCTTTGCGGATGATGACACAATCCTACAGGGACAGAGCATTAGATACCTTCGTAAGAGGACTGAATGGCGACCTCCCAAGGTTGCTAGGAATAACGGAACCTGTTGACTTGCCCCAGGCCCTTCACCTATGTCTAAAGTTAGACAACCAAAATTTCCGCACGACTCATGCGCATACCTTAAAAAGAACGTACCAAAATAATCAAACCTTTTCAAGAAGATATCCAATACAAACTCAAAGGCAAGAGTTTTACCCTCAATTGGCACATATGTCACAAATATACCAATTAGACAGGCAACAATCGCCTGCCCAAATCCCAAATATAAATGCTCCCCCTAGGCCACCTAGACCTCAACCAAGGCCAGAGCCTATGGAAGTTGACCAGAGTATACACTCGCGCAGAATTAATTATATGAATAGGTCACATCGGAACCAACTTCAAGGCAAGAGACCGCCATCGGTCACTAACTATCAGCCAAACAAAAATCAAAGGACATAGATACAACGGCGGTTGAGCAAAGCGAAGATGGAAGTGTTTAATACGGGGAACCAAGTGACATCCATTTTTTAGCATGATTAGCTCTTCGCTCCCTTACTTTGAAGTGAAGACGGAGAGCGGTAACATTCTGAAGTTTTTAGTTGATACGGGATCTTCTAAAAATTACATTAAACCTGAACTAGTAAAGAAACGCATAGAAAACGAGAATCCCTTCTATGCTAGATTTATTATTGGCGATATAAAAATCAGCGAGCATACATACGTGAAACTTTTCAAAATCGAGGATAAAATAAGACTTTACCTAATGCCTTCATTGAAAACATTTGATGGTATTTTAGGGAACGATACGCTTAGAGCACTAAAAGCAATAATACACACAGACAAAAATTATATGGTATTTAGAAACGGATTTACTGTTGGCCTCAAACAGCTTCCTTCGCAAAGTGTCAACGTTATTAGCATAAAAGAAGAAAATTTGTCTCTTAAACAGAGAGATGTTATGAGGAAAATCGTGAATACACATCCCAGGCTCTTCTCCGAGCCCGACGAGAAATTTACTTATACGACTAAGGTCATCGGACAAATCAGGACTATCAATGACTCTCCTGTTTACACAAGATTCTACCCCTATCCAATATCATTAAAAAGTGAGGTAGAATCGCAAGTAGAAAAACTTTTAAAGGATGGTATTATAAGACCCTCTAGGTCACCGTACAACTCCCCTGTGTGGATTGTACCTAAGAAAGCGGATTCAGCGGGAAACAAACAGTACCGCATGGTCATAGCTTATAGGAAGCTACATGCTGTCACAACCGCGGACAGATATCCAATACCCGAGATATCAGAAGTTATATCTCAACTGGGAAACAGCAATTTCTTTTCTGTTCTCGACTTAAAAAGTGGTTTTCACCAGATTCCACTAAAAAAATCTGATATAGAGAAAACTGCATTATCTATTAACAATGGTAAATATGAGTTTACAAGGTTACCATTTGGCTTAAAAAATGCCCCATCTACCTTCCAACGAGCGCTGGATGATATACTCCGAGAACACATTGGAAAATGTTGCTATGTCTACATCGACGACATCATCATTTTTAGTAAAACCCAAGAAGAACACTTCAATCACATAAAAAGAATATTTAAAACCTTGGAAGAAGCTAACATGAAGGTCCAGTTGGACAAATGTAATTTTTTTTAAAAAGAAGTAGAATTTCTTGGCTACGTTATCACCCCGGATGGCGTAAAAACCAATCCTGAAAAAGTTGTGGCAATTAACAAATTCCCACAGCCCACAACTTTGAAAGATCTTCGTAGTTTCCTCGGTATGTCAGGATATTACCGTAAGTTCATCAAAGATTATGCGAAATTAGCAAAACCCCTAACAACTCTTTTAAGAGGGGAAGAAGGTAGAATTTCCAAAAACAAATCCTCGCAAGTAAAAATAACTTTGAGCAAGGAAGCGATAGAAGCCTTTAATAATATCAAGCGCTCACTTACTTCAAAGGATGTTGTACTCGCATACCCAGATTACAATAAAAAATTCGAGCTAGTAACAGATGCTTCCAACTTTGCTATTGGAGCTGTTCTATCCCAAGATTCGAAGCCCCTGGCATTTATCTCAAGGACATTAAATAAAGCCGAAGAGCACTATGCAGCCAATGAAAAGGAAATGCTAGCTATAATTTGGGCTTTAAATTCATTCAGGAATTATTTGTATGGATCTGCCAAGGTGCAAATCTTTACTGATCACCAGCCGTTGACATATGCGCTGAGCAATAAAAATAATAATTCTAAAATGAAGAGGTGGAAAGCCACTTTGGAGGAATATTCATATGAACTTTTTTACAAACCGGGCAAACAAAACGTAGTGGCCGACGCATTGTCGAGGATACCACCAAAGGAGGTGCACATTAACACTTTATCTATAGCAACAAATTCAGATGACAGCTCATTCCATAATTTAATTTATAGTATCGAAGCCCCTATCAACGCTTTCAAAAATCAAATCTTCTTAAAAAGATGCGAAACCTCTACTTACCAATTTAAAATAGTGTTACCAACGTATCATCGCCATATAATAACGGAACCAGAATATTCTCAAGCAAATCTGATTTCAATCCTAAAAAGTTATCTCAACCCTTCGGTAATAAATTGTATTAAAACAGAAGAATTCATAATGGGAAAAATACAAGAGCTATACCCCTTGCACTTTAGTAAGTATCCCATTAGATTCACTCAAGCAGAAGTCGAAGACAGAACTAGTGAACAAGAACAGGAGGAACTCATAATTAGAACACATAACAGAGCCCATAGAAACAGCAAAGAGAATAGGGCACAGATTTTGGAAAAATACTATTTTCCCGGAATGGCAAACAAAATCAAGAAAATTATTAAAATGTGTGCCACTTGTAAAGAGAACAAATACGAACGACACCCACCCAAACCCCAACTACAAAATACTCCCATCCCGAAATTTCCAGGACAAATAGTCCATATAGAAGTTATCATGAATAAGTCCCCACCTAATATTATTGTCAACAGCACATCCGGTTGACTTAACCTTCACGCAGTTCATCCACTTCAAATATTCCACACGAGCCGCAACGTCAGCAGAATCGCGTTCCCACAGTTGACGGCGACGAATATTCCACACGATCCGCAACGTCAGCAGAATTGCGTTCCCACAGTTGACGGCGACGAATATTCCACACGAGCCGCAACGTCAGCAGAATTGCACTCACACGGTTGGCACGCAAGCAGAACAACAGCAGCGCAGCGCGACGCCGTGGGTTAGGTGTAGGCTAAAGAACTTTGTAATAGTCAGTTAGAAAACTCGTTCCAAATCAACCGCAACAGATGCGGAATAAAACAAGCAATTTTATAAAACATAAAATAATCGTTTAATTGGCGCCCAACGTGGGGCGGCGCGAAAGTTATTACAATTATTAATTTAAAGTTTAAATGTCGCAGAGATTGTAATCGACATTAAATGAAGACACAAATTACTTCCTACTGTGAAATCATCTGAAAGGTCCTTAACGGAAAGCGGATTTAGTCACTAGGGAACGAATTTCCCTGGGCAGCGTAGACGACATTCACCAGCAAAACAGTGCAACGGAAGCAAAGCCATCAAGGAAGATTTTCCCTGGACATCATAGCCTACATTCACCAACGAGAGCCTGAGGACGGGCCAACAATACAGCAAATAACAATAGTTAAACTTATTATTTAGACAATAATGGAAAGGTGAGTGAAGTGCTCAATTTAAAATAAAGTGATTATAAAATAGAAAATATTTGTGAAAATAAATGAGTTAAGTGTTGGAAGATGGTAAGATAGGAAAATTTGCTCAATTTAAAATAAAGTGATTATAAAATAGAAACTGTTTGTGAAAATAAATGAGTTAAGAGTTGGAAGATAGTGAGATAGGAAAATTGTTGCAAAAAAATAAATGAGTGAAGTGCTGGAGGACCTCTTTAAAAATTTGAGATTAGGTTTATCCGACAGCAACATGAATGCAGAACAGGTGAGCGAACTGGTCAAAGCAGAAGTAAGAACTGCATTAGCAGCACAGAAATTGGAGTTCGATAGGAAACTGGTGGCAATCCAAAATCAAGTTACTATTGCCAAGCCCAAAGTAGAAAAATATAGTAAAGTAACAATAAACCCATTGGTAGGATGCGACATTACATTGGACGCAATAAAAACACTACCTGAGTTTCAGGGACACCCAGGCACATATGTGTCATGGCGGGAGGCGGCGCACAATGCCTATGAGTTGTTCAAAAGATACGATGGCAGCGAACGCCATTACCAGGCCGTAATTATTTTAAGGAATAAGATAAGAGGGGCTGCCGATGCAGTACTCTCATCATTTAACACCGTGCTTAATTTTAATGCCATTGTCGCAAGATTAGACTTTACGTATGCGGACAAGCGTCCACTTTACCTCATAGAACAAGAGTTGTCCACTCTTAGGCAGGGTTCCTTGTCGTGCTTGGAATTTTATGACGAAGTTGAAAAAAAGCTAACATTATTAGCGAACAAAAGCATAATGTCTTACGAGTGTAGCGTAGCAGACGCCATTAACGAGAAATACAGGGCAGATGCCTTGAGGGTGTTCATATCTGGCTTAAGGAAGCCCCTGTGCGACATCCTTTTCGCTTCGAGGCCTTCAGACCTCCCATCTGCTCTTGCCCTGGCGCAAGAGGTAGACGCAAATCACGAACGCTACACATTCGCAGCTAATTTTGCAACAAGGCATAGCGAAAACAATTATAATAAAAAAACTAACAGTAGCGCGAATTCGGGTACAAACGGTCAGAGGTTTAACAATTATGAGTCCCACACAGGATACAAGAATCCGCACTATTCAGGTAATAAACAGTACAGACCCGGGCAGCATTTGACTGAAAATCAAAAGCTAAATAACGGACGGGACAATGATAATCAAAAACGTGTAGAACCAATGGAGGTAGATCCATCCATCTCACAATTCAGACGTCAGCCATATAACAGGGATCACAATCCGAACCAAGAAGGGCAGTATAGAACCCAGCAGGGTAATCAGCAAAAGCGTTCAGCGAATTCCGGACGCTATACAGGACCAAAAGTTCAGCGCGTAAACCACTTAAAAGATGAAAGTGATTCACGTAGCGAGTTGACATATGAAGAAGAGGCCGAACAGACGGCAGACGACATTAAATTTGACCAACTAAATTTTTTAGGGGAAGGTCCCTCCTACCTTGGATCTCCAAATCTATAGGAGGGATAGAAATTAAACTCCTCATTGATACAGGGGCGTCGAAAAGCTATATGAAACCGTTACCGGCGCTTAAAGGAGTACAGACTGTTAGGAACATATTTTCAGTAAAATCTATTCACGGGGTTACCCTCATCAAAGAAAAATGCTACATAAAAATATTCGGAGTAATTGCGGAATTCTTCATCCTGCCAGACCTGACATCATTCGACGGCGTAATTGGGCTCGATGTACTAAATAAGGTGCATGCGAACATCGATTTGAAATCAAACGTAATAACCCATGACTACGGGAAAGAAGAAATCTTCTTCATCACCAGCCAAGATGTTAGCCATCTTAGGCTTCAGGCTGATGCGGTACCGGCTGACGTTAGCGACAGCTTCTTTAAGATGATTAGACGAATCAACGGTGTTTTCGCCGACCCCAACGAAGCTCTACCGTATAATACAAAGGTAGTAGCAACGATCCGCACAGAAGATGAGGACCCAGTGTACTCTAGGTTATACCCATATCCATTGGGTGTAGCGGATTTTGTTAACAGGGAAATCCAGGAACTGTTAGCTAATGGTATTATCCGACCATCTAGGTCGCCGTTCAATAACCCCATATGGGTAGTTAAAAAAAAGGGTGTAGATGAAGCTGGACAAGCAAAACAAAGGTTAGTTATCGATTTTCGTAAACTCAACGAAAAAACTGTAGGTGACAAATATCCGATACCTGACATTACAGGGATTCTGGCTAATTTGGGAGGAAGCAAATATTTTACAACTCTGGACTTATAATCTGGCTTTCACCAGATTAACTTATCAGAGCGAGATAGGGAAAAAACTGCTTTCTCTATAAAAAACGGGAAATACGAATTTTGCCGGTTGCCTTTCGGGTTAAAAAATGCCCCAAGTATCTTCCAAAGGGCGATAGATGATGTGCTAAGAGAGCACATAGGAAAAAGCTGTTTTGTTTACGTAGACGACGTAATAATTTTTTCACAAGACAAACAACAACATTTGAAGGACGTAGAAGGAATGCTTACAAACTTATTCAATGCCAATATGAGGGTATCAGCTGAAAAGTCAAAATTTTTTAGAACAGAAGTTGAGTATCTAGGATTCCTGGTGTCACAGGGAGGAATAAAAACCTGTCCGGACAAAGTCGACACTATTCGGCAATTTCCTGAGCTTACCACCCTGAGGGGGCTTAGATCGTTTTTAGGCTTAGCAGGGTATTACAGGTGTTTTATAAAGGACTTTGCTAAAATAGCCAAACCACTATCAATCATAATGAGGGGAGAATTCGGTCGAGTGACTGCGTCACAGTCCAAAAAAATCGAAATTGATTTGACTGATGAACAGAAAAAGACCTTCGCTACCCTAAAAGAAATACTGGCGTCCGAGGACGTAACATTAACCTATCCAAATTTCAACAAAACATTCGACTTAACTACTGATGCGTCTTCACACGCTATAGGTGCTGTCCTCTCACAAGAGGGCAAGCCTATTACCATGATTTCTCGCACCCTATCTGGTAGCGAGGAGCATTATGCCACAAACGAAAGGGAGCTGCTGGCTATCGTTTGGGCATTAAAAACGCTAAGAAATTACCTTTACGGCGTAACAAAAGTAAATGTATTCACGGACCACCAACCCCTAACGTTTGCGGTCTCGGACAGAAACCCGAACTCGAAGATTAAGAGGTGGAAGGCCTTCATTGACGAGTGCAATGCTAAGCTCATCTACAAACCAGGTAAAGAAAATGTGGTTGCGGACGCATTATCGAGGCAGCATATAAACGCCTTAGATAACATGAGTGTTGAAATGATTCACAGCGAAGAATCTTCAACTAATACAATTGAAAGAACCGATAAGCCGGTAAACTGCTTTCGCAATCAAATACTTATAGATGAAGGTGCAGAACCGCATAAAAGAACCTTCATTATTTTTGGAAAAAAAACAAGACACCTAATTACATACAAATCTTCTGAAGATCTGATGAAACTCCTACAGGAATCTGTGAAAATCGACGTAGTTAACGCAATATACTGCGACCTACACACATTAGCACAGGTTCAGCATAAATTAGTAGAAATATTTCCAAAGGTAAAGTTTAGATATACGGAGAAGTTTGTAAACGATATTTCGGACCCAAACGAGCAGCAAGAAATAATTGCGGCTGAACATATCCGCGCACATCGCGCAGCACAAGAAAATGCAAAACAAATACTAGAAGATTATTTTTTTCCAAAATTAGAAAAAAAGGCCAAGCAATTTGCGGCCAATTGTCGCGTATGCTCACAGGCAAAGTACGACCGCCACCCAAGAAAGCAACTTATTGCTCAAACACCCATACCAACATATTGCGGAGAAGTTCTACACATTGACATATTCTCTACTGGATCAAAATACTTTTTGACTTGCATCGACAAATTTTCAAAGTTTGCGATAGTACAGTCGATAAGGTCTAGAACGATAGTGGATGTAAAACCACAGCTACTGCAACTGCTCAACATGTTTTCCGGTACAAAAACCATCTATTGCGACAACGAAAAGTCTCTAAACTCATTTAGTGTCAAAGCGACGCTAAAAAATCATTTTAACATCGAAATCGCGAACGCCCCACCCCTTCATAGTACGTCAAACGGCCAGGTAGAGCGATTCCGCAGCACGCTGATGGAAATATCGCGATGCCTTAAACTTGACAAAAAACTAGAAGATATCGAAGAAATAATCCTTTTGGCCACAATCAAATATAACCACTCTATCCATACAGTGTCTGGAATGAAGCCCATTACGGTCTTTCGCTCAATAAAAAACGACGAACAGATAGCGGCTCGCATAAAAAACGCTCAAGATAAAGAGTTAACAATGCACAATAAGATTAGAAGGGATAGAGAATTCGCAGTAGGGGACAAGGTACTAGTGAAAAATAATAGGAGACTAGGTAATAAATAGACTCCTCTATATACCGAAGAAAGTGTTGAAAAAGATCTGGGCACAACAGTGCTTATAAGAGGGAGGAGGGTCCATAAGGACAACCTTCGCTGAAATCAAAACTAAGAGTTATTAAAATTAGCCATCTGTAGTTAGTAATTAGTTTTAACTTTTTATGCTTTTAGGGTTATCTTAGAATTGGTCATTGCGATGCTAGTATCGGGGACGTCGGGAAGAATAATAGACTACTCTAATGCAAAGTACATTCCGGTAGCTGACGGCGACCTCGTCATTTGGAAAAACTTCGGACATATCAAGCACGTTACTAACTTGACTTTATACGAATTATTAAGAGACGAGACAATTAACGCCACAGACAACTTCCCTCAAACGCATATGAGGAAGTTGTTGGACGCGGACATACAACAGATAAACAGACTAATACAGACGCTAAGTACTCACCACAGGCAGACCAGAAGCCTAAACGCACTAGGGACAGTACTGAAATACATTACTGGAACTCCGGATCACGACGACTTTGACAGGCTGACGAACACAGCAGAACAACTGATCGATTCGCAGGATAGACAATTTACCATTAACACCGAGGTCCAAAAAGAAATCAATAGCCTTACGATTACAGTAAATAAGATGTTGAAGGCAGCTAAGCAAAGGGAATTAGATACAGGCCACCTTTACGATATACTCACGGCTAGAAACAGAACAATAATAACAGAATTGGATAACATAATTACCTCCATCACTTTCGCGAAAATTGGAACCTTGAACCCTATCCTTTTAGACAGTAATGAAATAAATTCCATTATAAAAAATGAGCACTTCACAAACCTAACGGTAACCGATATTATGACTTTAGCTAAGATTAAGATCCTACAATATAATAACGTAATATATTTCTTAATAAGATATCCTATTCCTAAGTCTAGATGTAAGAAAGTTATTATTTTGCCTGTAGCCCACGGCCACGAAATCCTACACCTACAAGAGTCCACCTTAGCCACGTGCCAAAACCACACACTTGCGGTGAGGAACTGCAGCGACACGATGCCAATGTTTTGTCTAGCATCATCGGACACGTCATGCGCTTTACAACTTATGACACGCAACACTGCCAACTGTGGTACAACATTTAACAACCTCGCACCCATTAGACAGGTCAGTGATGGTTTGGTAATCATTAACGACCAACTGGTTGACATAGAGGAGAAGGACGAGGCGCCGATCACGGTCAACGGCACTTATCTGGTCGTCTTCACAGACCGTGTTAGAGTAAATGGTACAATATTTTACAACGAAAATGCAACAACGCCTCTGAAACCTGAAGCACCATGGGCCTCCGCAATCAACCTAACGCAACACACGGAGATACTGAGTGCCCCTTACCTACACCATGTAAACCAACAGAACTTCAAACACATCGAACATCTGCAACGACGTGTTAGGCAAGGTCACGTCGCAAGTCTGACTGCTATTGTTGCATTATTCATTGTGGGACTAGTCGTCTACGCAATCCGATGCATAGCTGTCACCAGGAAAAGAATTTCTATAGCCAGATCAGTAGAAGCGGCAATAAAAACTGCAGCTACGAGGTCCGGGGACGTACCTGTCTTAGAGGGGGAGGAGTTATCATGAATAAGTCCCCACCTAATATTATTGTCAACAGCACATCCGGTTGACTTAACCTTCACGCAGTTCATCCACTTCAAATATTCCACACGAGCCGCAACGTCAGCAGAATCGCGTTCCCACAGTTGACGGCGACGAATATTCCACACGAGCCGCAACGTCAGCAGAATTGCGTTCCCACAGTTGACGGCGACGAATATTCCACACGAGCCGCAACGTCAGCAGAATTGCACTCACACGGTTGGCACGCAAGCAGAACAACAGCAGCGCAGCGCGACGCCGTGGGTTAGGTGTAGGCTAAAGAACTTTGTAATAGTCAGTTAGAAAACTCGTTCCAAATCAACCGCAACAGATGCGGAATAAAACAAGCAATTTTATAAAACATAAAATAATCGTTTAATTTAGACATATTCGTGGCCGGTAAAGAACTAATTTTAACTGCTGTAGACAAGTTTTCGAAATATGCAGTAGCAAAACCCATTCGGTCTAGAGCAGCGGAAGATATTAGACAACCAATGAGGGATATTCTTTTCATCTTAGTACCGGAAACAATAGTAATGGACAACGAGAAATCCTTTAACTCGGAGACAATAAATTTTATGGTAGAAAATGAGTTTTGTATTGAAATACATCGAACACCCCCATATACGAGTTGTTCAAATGGACAAGTAGAGCGTTTTCATTCAACTCTACAAGAAATAATGCATTGCCTTCAGGTCGAAAAAACGCATCGAACATTTCATGAACTTTTAGAGAAATCGGTAAAAGAATATAATAGTTCTATACACTCTACCACTGGAAGGAAACCGATAGAAATATTTTTCGGAAGACGCGTTAGTAGCGATCCCAAACTGCTAGATATCGATAGACAGGAAATAATTAAAAAACTAAAAGACAAGCAAACCGCCGACCTTTCTTTCCATAACAAAAACCGGTTGATACCGAAACAATATTCGGAAGGAGACGAGATTTTCGCAAAGATAAATCGTAGATTAGGAAATAAATTGTCAGCTAGATACAAGAAAGAAATCGTAGCACAAAATTATAATACTACAGTCAAAACAAAGTCATGAAGGATAATTCATAAAAATAATATTAGGTTATCATAAGAGCTTAATTTTTTTTTCTTTCCCTAGTAAGATGAGCACAGCAATAATCCTTTTGGCCATAACAATGACGATACATTATTCCCATCAAGACGAAAGAAGTAAAAGTAATCGACCACTATAGTAGAATTCTTCACATTGTTAATATAACTGCGTACGAAGACACAGTGACACTAATCCAACACAACATACAAGGACTAACCGCCAATAGAATAGAAAGCAAGCACTTACTGGATACAGTCAATAAGAATTTTTTATTATTAGAAAAGAAGATTGAGAATCTCAACCCACACTTTAGACATAAAAGAGGCTTAATAAATGTATTAGGAAAAGGACTTAAAGTAGTAGCAGGTACTATGGACAGTGACGACGAAACCAAAATAAAACACTCTTTAGAATACCTCTCAAACAACGGAAAAATCTTGACGGACAGAATCCATAATCTGACATTCGTAAATAATTTACTATCATCCCAAATACAAAACATTACTAATCACATAAATAACAAACAGATTGTAATAAGTGACTATTTGAATAAATTCAAGGACTTTATACAAAACAAAATAATGACAGTAGAAGACGAAATTCAATTTATGCAGCAAATTTACCAAATTTACCTTTTACGTGACCACATTGACGACATTGGCCAAATAATATTTTCAAGCAAACTTGGAATAATTCCCACCGATATTTTAACAGAGACAGAACTCAACTTGATTAATGACTTTGACAGCTATTCTAACATCAAAGTTTCCGTCGCCGTACAAGAACATAATATTATCATAATCCTTAAAATTCCTCACTATTCACAAGATATCCTATCCAAAATCCTGTTCGAACCTATCCCTAATGACAAAAAGAAAACAATCATATTAAAAAATTATGAAATATTAGTGGATACTATGAATAGTATATTTAATGTAAATATTAAGGAAAATCTTAAACAAAATTTGCAAAAAATTGTAGATGATTGTTTAAAAAATATACTAAATTTCGAGGAGGCATACTGCGATATGCAAACCCTTGAAGAAACCATTGTAAACGAAATTTTACCTGGCATACTAATATTTAAGAATTTTTATTCTGAAATTGAACACAATTGTAATAAGATGAAAATAAAAATTAAAGGAAATTTTCTAATAAAATTCGAGAACTGTGAAATTAAAGTAATGAATAAAACCTTTTCTAATGTAAAAATGAAAGCATTCGATCAATTTATTTTGCCAAATATGATAACAAAAATTAAATACCAAAATAGATCTTTTTCAGATCTAAAGTTGAAATCTTTGTACTTGAAACAATTAAATCAAGATGATCATATAAAACTCTTAGTGAACGAAAACTATAAAACGCATATAATTAGTCTAAGCACCGATGTCGCACTAGTATTTATTGCCGTACTAGTGATATTCATTTTTGTACTCATAATTAAGCACAAGCACAAGCTATATGTATCACCAGTATCGCAAGGAAAAACTGAAGACGTTTCAAATTTAAAAAACGGTCCTTTTTTACAAGTCGCAATATCATAGAATATTTTACAAAAACACCGATTGGGGACAATCGATTTAAGAGGGGAAGAGTTAACACCAAAATGGTGAGTAACCCCACAGCCAACTTCCGGCACGTGTCTTTAAAATATTTAGCATTTAAATTCCAAGAATTAATTGCAATATTGGTTGTGCCAATTTCTATACGACGGAAGTCAATAATATTGCATTATTGCACAAATAGTAACTTTCCAAAGAATAGCTTGCGCAAGGCGCAAGCTGAAACAATATTGCTACTGCAGCAGTCTGCTCAGTACAATAAGCTGATGATGCAAATAGTTAAGTGCATAGCCCTAGCTTTAATATAAATATAAGTACTTGTAAAACTAGAGTTAGAGTTGTGAGCAAGTGATTGCGTAACTTACATAGATGTACTCATATGAGTGTCAATTTGATATTTATTTTCTTAAAAAAGAAACCCTTCAACACATGTGTATCATAAAATATACCAGGCATTTTGATAAGAGAGTAACATCAGAACAGGAACAACATTTGGGTGCTGTATTTCAACGCTATGAATTCTTGAGGAAAAATATATTTATAATAGTATGACAGTTTACTAAGGGAAATATGTTCTACTGCCAGAGGACTTATATTAGACAGAGAAGTAGCATCTCGCTTCATTTCTTGTCTCTATCGCGGATTTAAGGGGACTGTATTTTTTGGCTTATCCCACCACCCGTTAGCAAAAGTTAACAGCGGTTGAGCGAAAATACAATTTTAGACAGAGCGGTTGTAAGGTATGTATGTATGTTATTAGGTACATTGTGGGGTCGCAGGTGTTTTTTGTCTAAACTTTCATTTTTGTTTTGATTGGTCAATTTACCAATTGATTTCTAATCAGAATTTTAGAATAACTACGGTAAACATGAATAGGAGAGAAGCCAGAAGTCAACTGAAAGTCAAAGAAATTAAAAAAATTTATTTCTCCAAGGATCCAGCAACGTTGGGGTAATGGAGGGAAAATCTGAAGATCCCGGCTCACCAGAAATTGCCACGTCGTAATGCATTTGTTTGCATTCGGCATTTTGCGACGCATTCTGTGCGGTGCAAGTACCTCAAGAGTGGTGCTATTCCCACCCTAAACTTGGGTAAGTGTTTTATATTATTTATGTGCATATGCATGTACATACAATACGAATGTGAATATGTATGTGATTATACACAAAGCGGCTTTGGAGGTAAACCCAGTAGGAAAGTGTTTATATATTACTTTGATTTTGAAGTGCGAAATAGTTTGCGTTAATTATAAAGCAATTAATTATTAATCTTAAGCGGTTAATTATGGGTAAATGTTTTACTTTGTGTTTTAAATGTAAAAACTGAATATAAATTATGATTAAAAAAGTTTTAATTTATGAGTAAATAATGACATTTCCGTCTCGATTAGTGCAACTTTTATATTATTTAATACGTACAAGGTAAAAATTATAGAATATATCGGGCATGTCGCAGAATCCGAATTTGGAATTTGCTTTTTTCGAACAAGAGCAAATACACAACATACATATGTAGTACATATGTATATACATATGTATGTATGTATGTATGTATATACAAATAATAGCAACGTGTACTGACAAGTTGTGAAAATTTTGTCTTCCTTTATTTAATTTTAATAATAAAATAATATTATTAGCGATATAGTTGGTTATTTAATAAAAACCATGTAAGCCAAAGTTTCAAATTTTTCTAACTTCTCAATCAGCAGTAGCTAAAACTTTGTGCAATTTAGAAAGGAAACACTTTTGAATTTTGCTAATAGTATCGTTGAAAAGCATCACAATGTCAGGCATCACAAAATAGCGGAAATGCTGCATGAAGAGCTGCGTTTCGGACAATAAACGCATTTTGTATGCATTCTCCCGAAATGAGGATGCCCTAAAAAGAGTAGTGCACATGTAAGATGTATTCAAGGCTTTTGCATTACAATACGTTCAATTCAATTCCTTTCAGAAGATATTTTGGATGAAAACAATGATTTTCAATTTAAATTGCCGGGTAAACTTAATCTAGACGCGTTAGAAAATTTGTTTTTTAAAATCCGGGCGAGTCAGGGTATTAATTTCAACGAATATTTCACGCCAGAGATTCGAAAATAAAGGTACTAAAGGCCGAGGTATAGGTGCAGCGGTATTACACATGATATGGAATTTAGCAGAAAGTTCTGTGTAAACTGAAATGCAAAATATGCGTCAAGGTCATGATGAAAACTTAAGAAGATCTCAAACAATACTCCGAAGCCCTGATTAGAGTGAAAAGCTTCAAGGAAGACAGCGATTTAAGGCTTGTCGATCCTGAAGACAAGGTTTTCGAAGTGTGCCGTCTCCAGATGATCTGAAACCATCATCTCTTCGAAAAATACGCGCACATAACTAGTATAAAATGCCTGATGTTGTCCACCATCAGAGAGAAAACAGAGAAAGTCTTTCCCGATCGTCCTTTTATTTAAAAATTCAAAGTGGTTGCTCCGCGAAGAACTAAAAGCCGTAAGAAGTCAGAAGCGGTATAGTAAATTTAAAACTTTGTAAATTGTCTCTGCTGCTACTATGCACGTTGTTAGTTTGTTTTTTTTTACTAGTTTATGATAGTTCGTAACAATTGTTACGATTTATAATGTTTTGGCGCTTTCGTACGCAAAAACTTCCAAGCAATTTGCAAAGCTGGAATAATTTAGAGAGCGATTGCTTTGAGGGGAAGTTGCAAGTTTTTACTGGATAAATTTTTACTCGTAACAATTTTCCAATATGTAAAACACCTGATTGCAAATATTCAGTTGATCACAAATATAAAGGAATTATTAACAATGTTTATTATCTCAATAAAAAGGGAGAAATTTGGAAAAAGTGATTACATATATGTATATAAATGTTCAACAAAAAAAAAACTTGCAACTTCTTACTGGTTCTGGGCTTTCTTACTTTCTTGTAAGTTTCTTTTATTGACAGCAAATTTTGCTTACACCTTGAAGTTTAGTTACTGGCAAGGACTGGATATCAAAAAATAAAATTAAATCAAAAATACCTGCTTTCCTTCAATCTGTTTTCTTTTCTTTTTCTGTAAAGTTTCAAAACAGATATAACATCAGTTCCCCAGAGTTCCCCCTCCAAGATATCATTTATTGTATACATATTATCCAACTTAAGTTGCATAAAAATGTTTTGTAAAATTCATAAAGAGAAAACTGATAACACTTCTAATAGTTATCAGTTTATTCGGAGCAATTAAGCGTTGTGAAATTGCTAAGTTAAATTAAGGTGGTTATTATGTTCGAGGGTTTCTAGTTTTGGCAAAATTTCTGGAGTGAACACTCGTGAGCATCATTCCATTGCATGTCGCGTGGACGTTAAATGGCAGCAATTTTTTTCAAATTCACATCACTTTCACTTCTTTCGGTTCAGAAGAAAATTGATCCCTTCCGTAGTCGTGCCCACTATTTTTGGGTACAATGCGTTTCGCAAATTGTGGTTTAATGAACACGAATATCTTTGTCAACGCCAACCTAAATATCTGTTTTTCCCATGAGAGATAAATAATTAATAACAATGAATCATGTTTTTATTTACTTAATAGACTTAATAGAATACAATTTAAAACCTTAAATTCTAAATCGAATTGCGCTTTCGGTCTGGCTCACCTTTAATAAAATTTTATTAAGAAAATCGAGCAGTCTTTATATTACGTTCGCAGCCCAAATTATTAGATACATATGTATGCCTTCTAATGAATTTGCCAAAGTAAACAAAAACAATATATAATTTTGCACAAATTTGAAAGATAAAATTGAGGAAAAGTTATATTTGAGAGCAAAAATCCAAGTTTGTATGTGTAAAACGTTATAATTGATGTTGATGCGTGGGAGTGAAATTATCCCATCGATGTGGCAGATGGTTGTCAGCCTTTCTGCGAACTGTTGCTTTTTTACCAAGTCTATAGGCGTGACGCACTCGTTCCAATCCACGCCATCCAGCCAAAGTTCTTGAAGCAGATTCTTGTTTGAACCATCACTAGCGACAGCCATCCTGCCGTTCGTCGTTTTCAGACCGCATTTTATTCCGACGCAGACAGAATGGTGTTGGAAGTGATCTCATATTTGAAAAAAAAAGTCGAGAAGATCCACCTTTGGAAAAATTGTTCAAATTGCCATCTAATTTCTTTGAAGTAAAGCTAGCTAACGTCAGCGCTTTGATTAGTTGACCAAGTGATCCAGTGGCATTGTCATGACTTCCTGATAGGATGCCATCCAAATATGTCCCGGTTTTCGGTATTGTGGCAGTTGATGGAAACGCCGCTATCATGTCATCACCTATTACTTATAGTTATATGCACGGTATGGATAGCGAGATGTGGTGTACAATCAGCGCTGAACGTTACGGTTTTAAGATTGTAATCGGTGGCAGGATAATCAGCCGATTTCCGAAATTAGATTCGTTGAAAATCTTTATCGTCCTCGTGGATACACTTTTTGGATGTATCCATTGAACTGAAATTTATTCATGTGCCGGAATGAGCAGTAGATATTTGATTGGAGTATAAGACTAGTGTGCACACGTCATTCAGGGATTTTCCTAAAGAAAAGTTTTACAATATCTTACAGAACGTAGATAAAATTTTCGATTGGACTTTTGATATACCGTGTAGAATCTAAGGTGTTGATAACTTTATTAATTTGAAAAGGTGCGTGTGGTGTTGTGCTACAAGCGGATAACGACCAAACATCCAATTCTGCTTCAACCATGTTCTTTAGAAAAAAGTCAAATAAGCCTTTTGGATTTACTTGATAGCGATATGATTTGAATAATGCTGAAAGAAATGAAGTGAACATAAAAAAATAAAAAAATTTACAATTTTTAAAAAATCTTAATTATTTAGATCGTGAAAATATTCAGTTCGTTCGGCCCTAAAAAACCGTTTTCGGTTATTTTCTAGTTATGAGTCATCGTTTGGAGGCACTGTATTCCACTATTGAGTTTTGAAAATCTGTCTGCTTTGTGTTTATCCAAACTATCAAAAATTGTTTGTGCACATATGAGCTTAATTTAGACCATTTTAATGTGAAAAATGTGAAAAACTATGTGATAAATGGGGGTTACGATGTAAAGATTTATGAATAAAGTTTACACTCATCAGATATCATGTAAAGTAATAATATTCGGAATCCTCACTGTCGGATCACAGAATCATCCAGTTTAAACTGAGGGATAAGACTAGGACCAGTAATCCCAATGAAAACCCCAGGAAAACGAACAGGGAGAAGTACAATAACATACTCAGATTAAGTCTGCCTAGTATAGAGCACATGCAAACAAGACAGACTGTATAGAATTAGAAAACAGAGTGTGAGGTGGCCATTGACGCCTTCAGCTGTAGATACCCTGAAACCAAATCGAAGGAGAAATAAAATCTCCCTGGGGGTCTCAATACCTCTCATCCCTACCCAAGACAGTACGGAGGTCCTTTAACAGAGCCAAATGTAATGGTACTTTGAATAAATACAACGATACAGCTGTTAGGTGTCGTTAAGAATAAGTTAGTGAATCCCACAATCGTTACTGCAAACGGACAAATATTGTCGACAGAATCGCACTACTGGTGAGGATTATGAGGAGCTCCCTGTCCTATATTCCAATTGTATGGAGGAGGGTCAGGGTAATACTTATACCAAAAGTAGGAAAAAGGACCTACTCCTTTACCAAGTCCTTTTGACGAATTAACCTAACATCCTTTGTACTGAAGCAATATTGTTTGTTCTCATATCCGTTTAGCCAAAAATGAGCTTCATCACTAAATACAATTTTTCGATAAAAGAATGGATCAATTTCCAACTGATTCAGGCACCATTCAGCAAACAAACGACGCTTATGTGACGACGCCTTGTGACTTCAGTTCTAGAACCAGTTAGATCTTGTATGGATGTAGACCAAGATCTTTGCGCAAAATTTCCCATGTTGTGGATGGACAAAGTCCAACTTGTTGAGCACGGCGGATTCGGATCTTCTCCAACACTATCACTTACAGCGCCAATATTTTCTTCTGTACGTACAGTTCTTTGTCTTGTTGTTGGTTTTTCATCGAGTAGAGTAAATGTTGTTCGAAATTTATCAACAGTTCGACGAATAAGCTGCTCTGGTGCTCGATTATGTGGACCATAAAATTCACGAAGTGCTCTATAAGTGAACAGAACACTGATTTTTAAAGTAAATTTCTACAATTTGTAAACGTTGTTGCGGCGTCATTCTTTTCATGATGATTTGTCAATGCTTTCTGAACAGAAATGTCAAAACGAAATGGCATTAACCAGCTGTCAATTGACAGCTTTCCCTATCAAAAGTTCTATCAGTCTAAAAAAACACCCGTTATAAGCGCTTATTTGTGGATAGAAGCGCTGTTCAAGGCAAGAACTGTAGCACACAAGGTTATACAGCTGAAAACCCGTAAAGAGGGTTCACAATGTGAAGTTTTATCGCTCTATTACGAAGCCTAGTAGTATATGAGTTCCTAAAAAAACTAACTAGGACTTAATATTAATCCACTGAAAACAGCCATCATATCATTCTCAGGAAAAGGGACGGATCAAAGACTCTGGAATGTTTATAGGCCGGGGTTTTCGGTTCCAGAACCCAATGGGTAAGATGCCAAGTATATTCCAAGCGGAGGTGTTTGCCATCCTCCTGTGCGCAGAGTTTAACCTAAATCATGATATGAAATCAGATCCGCATTGGTGCTTGAGTCTATAGAAAACTCAACTCTCTAGCAACCCATACCCACATCCAGATCCTTCGGGTTCCGGGAATCGAGACCATCTCAAGCTGACTGGGTGGTGGCTAAAAGTATATTTACCCAACATTCAGTGAGGTGGGCCATGAACTCGTTGAACGGTATACGTATCCGGAAGTTGATGGCATACTGCCAGTGATGTTGCAGCAGGGTGGCGAAGGAATAATTGCATACCTTGTGAAGATTATGAGGGATTCGTTGGCTTTCACTTCCATTCCAATAGTGCGGAGGAGGACTAAGGTAATTTTTATTCCTAAGGTAGGCGAAGTCCTTTGGGCCAATCAATTTAACCTCCTTTGTAGATCATTGATAATAAGATTAGGTCAAAAACTCTGCGAAGGAAACCACTACACCTCAGTCAGCATGCGTACAGGGCGGAGCGATCTACGGATACCGCTCTGTACAAACTGACGAGTTAGATACAGAGTGCATTCGACTTCGAAGAGACCGTTATATGTGCCTTCTCGGATATAGAGGGAGCCTTTGACAACGCCTCGCATACAGGGGTAGGTCAAGCGCTAACGAAAAGGAACGTGCAACTATCCATATGCAATTAGATAGGAGCACTACTTAAGACCTGAACAGCAGAAACAACTGTAGCAGGCAGCGTTGTGCTGCTTAAACCCAGTAAGGTATGCCCACAAGAGGGAGTAATCTCTCCTCTTCTGTGGAGCCTGGTAGTGGATGAACTGCTACAGTTGCTAAATGACAACGGAATTCGCTGCCAGGGATACGCGGATGGCATTGTCATTATAGCAAGAGAAAAATACGAGATCATATTATGTGATATCGTACAAAGAGCGCTAAATCTAAATCTATCTCCCTGGCAGGAATTGAAGTCGGCATGGCGAGCAAGGTAAAGTACCTCAGTCTCACCATGGAATCCAGGTTACTCTGGAGGGAACATGTCGATGCAACAGCATCCAAGGCAACCAAAGCAATAGTGGTGTGCAGCCGTCTAGCGGGAAAATCCTGGGGTTGTAGCCCAAATATACATAGATGGATGTACGTTATGGGTGTTAGGTCCCTTTAAACGGTGAGGAAATCACTAACAAGGCTCGAACGGGAGCTATGCGCACGTGTCCGACAAGAGCCTAGAGGTGATCCTAGACCCAACGCCACTTCACATGGTTATATAACAGACAGCAAAAAGAACCCTAGTCAACATTGCCAAGGAAGGGTATGGGAAAGGGAAAGTCATATGGACTAAGAAAATGGAGACGCAACTCCCAGGGACGATATTATCAATGCTACAAACTTTGAAAGGAACTTTGAAAGTGAATTAGTAAACAAAGAAACATAGCGTATCCGCATAAGAAGGACACCTCCAAGCTAGCAACCTGCACTGGTACACTGACGTTTTTAAAATACCGGACAGCATAGAAGCTGGGGTCTTTGGCCCTAGAACACACGTGTCGATACCCATGGGAAGGACTCCAAGCGGAGGTGTCCACCATCCTGTTATGTGCAGAGGAGGAACTACCGCAATGAACGAATAGTCATTCTGAGCGACAGCCAAGCAGCACTCAAGGCGCTAGCCTCGTATGAGGGGAAATCCACACTAGTGCTTGAATGCACGAGAGACTTAACACATTAGAAATACTAAATCATATTCAGCTCCTATGGACGATAGGACAACACACTATTAAGGAAGAGCTTAGGACAGAAGAAAACAACTTGAGGGAGGAATACTGGCAACTTGAGCCAGGGTTAAGTCAGGTGAAGTGTCTACTGGGAGGATGCAACCATAAACGCTTCAAGCATTTTATGCACCTCTCGAAGAACAGTCTGATGATGCTGACCGGCTTTCTCACAGGACACTGCAGACTGCGAAGTCATCTGCACAGGCTCGAAATATGGTCGAACGCGTCCTGTCGCTTTTGTGACTTGGCTCCGGAGACCCCGATGCACCTGTTGTTTGAGTGTGATGCTATCTCGATAAGACGGCAAAGGTACCTGGGTAAACATTGCCCAGCGAAAGATCATATATGGTCGTAGACGAGGTACTGTAAGGAACAGAGGGCACAATGGATCTTTAAGGTCGAAGTGTAAACCACATATATATCTATCTATTGAACGTCACGAGGAGGGCAATCAGTTAGCAAGAGATGCAGTGGTAAAATACCCGTAGGACCCTAGCCCTTCCTGGAGATAACCCAACATACAATAAGGGAGGTGCTTAGGGAGGAGGAAAATACTTTAAAATAAATGCAGTAGTACAATATGAGAGGGTTACGCCAGAAGGAACGTCTATCGACCTCTCTAAGAGTTATCGTTGAAAAAAATTTAAAAAATACCATAAAATTAATTTCACTTCCCTCTCCAAAAGCCCGTTTTCCTCAGTAAGTACATCAATTGTGTCTATTTGCATATATGTGTTAAAGTGAACAATGCTAGAAGGCGAATCCAAGAAGATAACGAAAATCTTCGTGTGAGCATGTTACAAATGCGTGCATATCAATCTCAGGCACGAGCTAAACGAAATCGAGACCGACAATTTAAATGCCAAGAATACACTTCCACCCCGTTCCTTCGTCTCGCTTTCGGAAAAGTGATGATTGGTGCCATGGAAAAAGAATGCGCCCATTGTCATGCGCTTAAATTAAGTCACCACTAGAACCACTGAATGGCTTGCTCGTCGGTACGGATCCAGATTCAAACCTGTTCCTAAAGCCCATTCGCATATTACATTAATGCTATAAAATGACATCGTTTGAAGCACCATTAATAGTTAAGAATACTGCGGCAAATGGTCAACAATTCAATTCCATGTTCAAAAGCAAACGTTAAGTGTATCACAAAGTATGCTCATTGCGGTCAATGCCAAACGAATCACACAAGTTTTTCCAAATCTACTTCATGGCGGGGACATCAAATTGGACGTCCTATTGAATGCGCACAATGAATTATTGAAATTCTCCAAATCACACATGCACGAATTGCGGAGTGACAATCACCTTGATAAAATACCAGCTGGAGAGCACGTGCGTAGATTCTATGCGCTTGTTGTTGATGACGTTGTTGGCATCATAGTTGGAGTTCATCGTCGAAACACACCATTCATGCGGTTCTCCAATATCCGCTAATTTTCTGGAAGGAGCCAGACGCATATTGCATAAACATTAAACAATGAGACCCCGCCACAGGTAATGCATTCATTATGAACGTCATTACTCACTTGGAATTAAAATATCTATATGAATATGTTGTTGAGGGATCGAAATAAACAAGAAAGTAAGCTCGATGAGTTTTTATGCGTACCGTTTGATGATTCGACGCGATCACTTGAGCAATTTATCACTCAGTAATTTCGGAATCAGCTCCCGAAATCGAAGTTCCCCAAATCGAAGTGCATCTCTTCTAATGAACACCTAAATGGATCATGAACTGCAATATGATACTGGAGAAACGACAGCGATTGTTGGTGGCAATGTCCCATTACTGATTCATGAATAAAAAATCATTTACGATCGCATTACACAGGCAGCTTCGGCTGGATAAGGTGGAACTGGTGGAACTGCCAAAACATTTCAGATGTCACTAGTTCCCGCCGAAATACGATCAAATAATGGCATCGCATGACGGTTGCATCCTCTGGCATTGCAGCTACTTTATTGGATGTATTCAGAACAGCTCATTCTGCCTTTAAGTTGAAAAGTTATTACCTGGGATGAATGCACTATGGCACACAAACATTCTTTTGAGGCAATGAACAGAACACTCTAAGATTTAAAAAACAACGACAAACTATTCGGCAATACTCTGTTACTCTTTTCAGGTGATTTCAGACAAATTCTTCTCATCATTCCGCGTTCATCGTACGCTGATGAAATCAACGCTTGCTTCAAATCATCGTCGTGGCGTAATGTCGAACAAGTTAAGCTAAAGATAAACATGCGCGTCAAAATGCTACAAGATCCATCCGCTGGGACAATCTCGAACAAATTATTAGATATCGGCGATGGAAACGTTGCTGTTTATGAAAATTCTGAATGCACAAAATTGCCAAATTGTTTCCGTAGAATCGTTGAACCGTATGATGCTCTCATTGCTTTCTGTCATAGATCCCATTCCTACGCACCTTCAATACATTTATTATTTTTTATTTAGCTCGACACTATTGCAATTATTATATTATGTTTGGTCTTATATGTTAGAAACAAATGTAATCTTATTAAGCTCAAGACCAGATTTTATTAGGGAACAATATGAGAAAACAAAGAAAAAAGTAATAGCTGCTATTTCGGGGATCACCATATCTCCTCATCAGACTTCCCTTCTTGACTTTACTAAGGTTTGAACCATGATACATGGAGTTGCTGGGCGAGCATTCAACCACTCAGCCACGCTAAGCGTGTGAAAATCGCATGCTTTCTCATTATTTAGAAGTTATTTATATGAGCTTTTATCTGCGCTGGGATAATGGGATTTTTATGCGGTATGCCCGTTTCCGTCGCCCGTTCAATATATTCAAGTACTTCGAAGTGTTTGTCGATTCTGAATTCGTGTATTATTCTAATTGGTCAGTCTGCAGTCTGTTCGTTCCTTTTTCTGCAAAATGGTTTCGAAAACAGAGGTTTGGGTGTAATGGAAGAACCGTCAATTTCCGTCATCTGGGCATAGAATTTGAAATTCCAGCAATCTTGGGTAGCCGGATGAATGGCACTTTCGGCAAATACTGTGTCTTGTTTAGAGTCAGCAGAACAGAAATCAATATCCAACCATTAGGTAACCTTTTGACGAAACCTTTCACAAAGTGGAAGAAAGCTATTATAATATAATGTTTCACTAACCATTCAGCACGTGAATTTCACAAACCGTCTGTAGTAAAATCGCAAATGGTAGCCGAATTTAAAAACCAAATCGCGTTATCCATTAGTGCACAATTATCGGAGCAAAGAGTCGAGTTTTTAGTAAAAGCAGAGAGCTTATGGATGCCGTAGTTCAAACCGTAATTCTTTGCAGAAGTATTGATTTAATGATTTATTAAATGGACAACTCTTTCGAAGTTTTGTAACTGTAACTTATAAACTATTTGTGAATTAAACACATTTTTATTCACATCAATAGAATAATCTCTGCAGGAAGTAACGGTAGCTTAAACCTAACTTTAATCTAATCACGTTATGTTCAAAAGTTATCCAGTTTTAGCTATTGATATTTTTTTAACTGCAGGCATGATTTTCTTTTAAGAACTTTTTTTATAAAATAAAATGAAACGCTCACCCCATCCGAAACAACAAAATTTATTGTTGAATTAGATTTAGTTCTTTAAACATGTTATGATATAAAACTTATATAATGTTTTTTTGGTACTTCAATTAAAGATGCGAAATCGTTGGGACACTTATGTCGTCAACTGTAACTATTACTTAACAAATATCTGCTAGCAATGCAATTATTATTTTTCTTTACAGCGTAGATGGAAGACAGTATTATTGCATTGTTAACCTAATTCAGCTGATAATATGTGAATGTTAATGCTTGCGAAGTAATCTAACCGGAAGAGCATTATGGGTAAGAATTCGTGAAACGGAAAACTTTTTTCGTGACTTCATGTAATATGAAAAACAATAACTGTTTTTCAAAGTATTCTTCAAAGCAAAAATTTTCCCAAAGTATATTATAAAAATTTTAAAAATGACGGGACTTATAAACAAATTGGTTTTTTGACCTTTTGTTTTCAAATATTTTTTAATAGAAATGAAGACTATTGATACAATTTTTCTCTAATTAAAAATTGTTCAAAAAACATTTTATTTTTCAAATAATTAAATTTTTACAGAAATTTTTTTTTATTATATGCAATTGAAGTTTTAATAATTTTCTCAATGTATGTATCAGACGTTAATTCACTTAAACCTTCCGTAAATGTCTGCTAGAAATTAAACGCATCCGTTTTTGTGAGCCAGAGCAACTTGCCTCTTTCGCGAAACCGCGAGAGACGTGTCGCGCAGCCGATGCGACCAGTCGCACGCAATTTACAAGCTCAAATACGTTACTTTTGGTTTGTCCGGCTTATGTATAACAAACTCGTGCTTTCTCTCTTTCAATTTACAACAAATTTTGATGCTTATTAATTATCGATTGACTTTGCACGATCATAATGCCACGCGCTAATTCATGCTGCAAGTCGCTAAAGAAAAAAAACATAAGTGTATTTATAAAAACGCGGAACTGGCTACGAACAATTGAAATGCAAGATTCACAAATTTAATTGGGAAATACGTGTGCACTTCTTGCACAGCTGTGATAAACAAAAATAGAGAAGGTGCACCAAGGTATTTATATCCCATTCATCTTTTTATATATTACATTATTAATTTATATGACATCAGTATTTACATTTTATATTACATTATATCTATATTACATCCCTATTAAACAAAAAACGGAACTTTGTTTTCTTATTATCTTTTAGCTGTCGAGAAATGCAACGATTATTTTATTTCCAGGTCTAATTCTGTGCCAAGTACTTCTGAATCAATAAAAACAAAATAATTGAATTTGAATGCCCAAATATTGATCGTAAATCAAAAGTTGATAAGGTCAATCGTATGTTACTCGACATCAGTGGTACTCATAATGTTTGAATTTGCAAAATTCATCAGAATCCACGATTGAAATTATTTGGACTGACTAATGCTTGCAAACAAAAAAATTAATTTTTCTTCAACATATCAAGGTTTTTACAAAAAATGGCATGCGATCAAGCAACATCTGATTGTTTTTTATTTGAATGTGCTAAATGTCCATAGGCAAAAACTATTTTCAATAGGTTAAAGAAGCGAATGCATGATGCAAATATTATAGAAATCGTATACAAACAATGGACAACTATAGACTGGTGAATACATATTTATAAGTATGTGCATATGTGAAATGATATAAATATCAATATTCAACGACATAGCTTCATTTATGACCGGACTGCCAAGCGGGCTTATACCGAACAGCCGCTTTTTTCAGCTTTGAACTGAGCCACGAACCGAACCGTTTTTATTTTCAAATACCAATATAGAACTTTACCTAAAAACGCCACCCTTATTGTAAATCTGCTTAACAAACCAAAGGAAAATGCTCAAAAATGATAAAAATGTCGCACTCTTTTAATTTTGCTTATGCTTAAACCTATCGAAAATCGGGGTTTTACCATTAAGCGTTGATCTTGAGTGTATTGGAAAACAATAAATATAAATTTATTACAAACACCTTTGATAACGCAAAGGAGCGAAATAATCGTATCGAAGTTTCTGTTTTCATTAAACGAACCATTAATCTATTAGTTACGAAATTACCATTGAATTATAGGTATAATATTTTAGTATAGCCGCCCTTACCAAATTATCGTTATGTCAAAATTGTATTTTATCTTATTTCAAAATTTGCCGAAATGGTTTCACTATGTCAATAGTCTCACCACTGACAAAGCCAAAATATCGGTTTTATAAAATTTACAACTACACGTGCTGAAGAAAAACCCCGAAGTGAAATCTGGAAGTATTTTTCTAAAATTGAAATACCGATTTTATTAAAGCAGTTTGAGTGGCGATTTAGAGCAATTGAACTCTCGTTTTAGTAGTTTCTGAGATTGAAAAAGTGGAAGCAAACATCAAAGCATTCTTTAAAACACGATTTTTGATCATAAATCATTATTTCATAACCAAGGACGAAGGGTAATGAACCTTAAGATTTGAAACGGAACATTGTTGAAACAAGGAAAGTTATGAATACGGTTCATCCAAAACTATATTTGCTTTCTCACAAATATTCCCACTTTATTAGTAGACCAGGGGAAGGTCTGTTTACTATTTTTACAAGTTCATTTAAATACAAAATTGTAAGGAAATTATTAGACCTATTTTAAAAAACCCAGAAAAATGCAAACGTGTTATTTCTTTATTCTAATGTTGAATACAAAACTCGAAAATGTCAATTGTTGTTTTGTGTTTCAACTAATGATTGGATACATTAATCCAGAAGTAAATTTTAATTGCCATCCCTAACCTCGCCCTGGTATACACATACATATACTCATTCTCCCATATTTTGTTGTAATAAAAAGTAGCTTATGATCGGTTTCCACTAACATGGTATCAATATAGATCATTGATTGCATTTTTTTTATTTTAAGCGAATAAATACATATGTACATAGCAATTTTCTATCACGTGGGCTTGAAACAATTAGAAAATGAAGAAACCAATCACAATTTAAACTTAAGTAATTGCAAAAACATGTAATAAATATTATATATACCAGGTCCAGTCAACATATGTATGTAGTTAACACTTCTAACTACATCGATCTCTGTTTTCCATTAAACAAATTAACAACGAATTGTAACAAGCCCCATACATTCATCCGGTGGCGCATTACCTGTAATTCGTTCGTTTAAATAAAATTAATACTTTTACCCACACGATGAGGAACTTAAAATTTATCACAAAACTAACCATAATGTTGATGTTTTCAATCAAAATCAACCATTGTTTAATTCAAAGCCTATGGAAAGTAAAATACAGTAGTGCGAATGCCGATATTACGAATCTTCACTATTACGAACGACATTATTGCTCCTATATAGCGAATATTGAAAATAATTCGGCTCCAGTATAACGAATGATACGTTGTTTTTATTTTATTGTCTTTGCACACGTGCAATTCAAATATGCCGTTAGTTTGTCTAGACAGTTTTGCGTAGAATTTCGCGTCTTTTTTACATACTTGTTATTACATTTTAGTCAGTTGCAATTAAAGTTTCGTGAAGTGTGGTTCAACAAATATGTCTGAAATTAAAAAACGGAAACGTCTTAATTTAGGAGACAAATTAAAATTGATTGATGATTATAAAAATGGGAAAACGCTTCAAGAAATATCTGTAAAATTTGGTATTGCTAAATCAAGTATTTGCACAATTATCAAGAATAAAAATGTCAAGATTACTCATTCTGGAACAGTATCAAGACAATCATTGAGGATGGGCGAGTACCCCAAAATGAAAAATTTATTATACAAATGGTTTGTCTCAAAACGGGAATGCAATGTCACTATTGACAGCCACATTTTAAAAGAAAAAGCTCGGAAAATGCATAAGAAAATATATCCTGAGACCATTTTTTCGCCAGCAATGGATGGCTCTACAAATTTATGAAACGCTTTTGTGTTCGTTTGCTCAAAGAATCTGGTGGGAAGCTGTCTTCGCGCAGATCTAGTTGAGCCGTTCAAAAAAAAAATTTGATGAAATTATTCAAAACAACAGTATGAGTCTTGATGCAGTATTCAATGCAGACGAAACGGGGTTTAATTGGAAAATGTTGCCTGAAAAAACTCTAGATCATGCTGGCAAAATGTGTGCCCCTGGGCATAAAATATCCAAAGAACGAATAATAATGCTGGCTGAAAATTAATCAATAATAACCATATACACTTTATTCGTTATATAATATTAAAAAATATTTTATTTATTTTGTTCTTTTGTGCTGTCCAGATGAAACACTCTTAGCAACAATATTTTTGTGCATGTGCTTTAGTGCTACTGTTTCTATTTACAATACTTTTTGCTACGACCAAGAACAATTTACAATCTATCTCTCTGCCTACAGAGATAGATTGTACATACATATGTATTCAAGCCACTACTAGAGACTGTAGATATACAGAGATGCGTCCGTTCAGTTTTTGAATTTTGCTACTGAAAATTATGGCGTGCGGTACCATGGTCATTAACAACAAACAGACGCAACGCCAAATACACGCAAAATCAAAAATCGTTCTCAGCACTCTCAGAGACCGAGAGCAGTGCTACGAAATTGTTCACGTTGTTTTTCGGCCAGGCGAGAGCAAGAGTTTTTTATGCTAAAAAACGAGGTGTCGCAGTGCCTTATTTTCTACATATTTTTGATAGACACACGCCAATTTTCGTTAAAGAACCGTTATCGTAGTAGCGATTGACTGCAACATCAACAGAAGTGAGTTGTGAGTATTTAGTTTGTGTTAAATAGAGATGGGCGATATCGTGACTTTTGAGGAACAGCGTTATTTGTGACTGTGACTTTGCAGTAACAGTGGCTTTAAACGGTGACTGCGACAAAACAGTGACAGAATAGCTGGCATCTCTGTTTTTCCCCCTTTTTTGTTTTGGTTATTCTTATTCGTTTTTGGTGAGAAATTTCAGCTGAATCAAAAATCGGTTCGCATATAAATATAGTTAAATTATGGAGTAACAGCAGTCAGATTTTAAAGTTGAATATAGTGGGACCATAACATAAAGCAGTGAACGGCAATTTTGTAGTTTGTATCACATGTGATACGTAAAAAAATTCTGCCGACGCAATGGAACAACACATACACTTAAAGCTACGAATATTCAGCGTACGATGTTCAGCGTTCGGGCGTCGTGCTGTTGCCATTTCGACAAAGCATGTTGAGTCAGTTGCGCTAATACGAGTGTCAACAAAGCAATATCGCAGTGCTCATACTTTTTATGCTACACTTAAAACAATGGCAGACATGGAAAGTCAATTTAATCTTTATTTTTTTACTATTAACATGGATGGCGAATCCCAATGTTTAATTTGTAATAAAATTATGAGCCGTGACATGCTGTTTTATTCACGTCGGCATTGCACGAGTTGTCATAATAATTATGATTTACTTGTGGGGGATGTGCGAAATTTGAAGCTTCTTGAGCTAAAAGCAGCATTCTTTTTAAATTTCATTGCCCATTTCATTGACAATAGTGAAATGATAAGACCTGAAGTCAATAAAGAAATTCAAGTACCCCAATATGTTCCAAAAATATATAAAATATCCATGAAAAAAGCATCTTACATGGTTGCTTTAGGATTGGCGAAGCATTGTAGACCATTTCAAGATGGAATATTTTTGAAAGATTTATTTAGTAACATTTTGAAATGCTTTGGTAGGGAAGGGGAAGATATGTCTAAAATAATAGATTTTATTCCTTTCTCGGAAAAAACAATTAGTCGAAGGACCGAACAAATTAGCAAATATATTTCCGACAGCGTTCTTCAGGCAATGGATGAATGCTCATTTTATTCGATCTGTTTAGATGAAAGTACTGACATAAATAACTTATGTCAGATGGTTATTTATGTCAGGACAGTCAATGAAAAGTTCGAAGTCTCTGAACATTTCTTCTCCTGAGTTTCTTTTCATGGTCATGTAACGGGAGAGAACATATGGGAAACTATCAATAAACTTGTATTTGCTAAATACGGAACTTCAAAATTGAGTGCTGTGTGTACGGATGGTGCAAATGTAATGGTCGGGAAAAAAACAGGCCTTGCGGGATTTTTAATAAAAAACCAAATTAAAGTTCCTTTTTTCCATTGCATCATCCATCAGCACAGCTTATTAGGAAAAGAGCTTAATCTGACAACCACAATGCAAACCGCTATAAAAATTATAAATAAAATCAGAGGAGGACACAATGCTTTGTCACATCGCAAATTTAAGGCGTTTTTAGAAGAGCTACATGCGGACTACGGGGATTTGCTCATGTTTACAGAAATACGGTGGCTGAGCAGAGGCAGAAGTCTGGGAAGACTCTTCGATTTGCGGCAAGAAGTCTTAGAATTTTTAAAAAATAACCGCTCCCCAGACAACCTGAATTTAATTGAATCTCTGGAAAATAAAGAGTTTTTGCTGGATTTGGCTTTTCTCACGGACATTGCAAATATAATGAACAATTTAAATTTACAATTACAAGGAAAAAATAAGTACATATTCAATACAACTGTCACAATTAATCAGTTTGGTAATAAACTATCACATTTACAAAAACAAATCCAAAACAACAATTTAAGTTTATTGCCAAGAACAGCAAATCTATGAACTTCATCCGATCCCAAGTAAATTATCACAATTTCAAAATACCATTCAAAATTTATCTATTAACTTTGCCTCCAGATTTAAAGATTTAGAACAAATAAATAGTACAATAGACCTTCACAATAACACACTGGCTTGTGATATAGAAAAACAGTCTGAACCGATAAGAGAGGAAATCCAGCAAATGTTAGAGGATTTTGCTTTGCCAAGCACAACCGGAAAAGAATTTTGGACCAACTTGAAGAAAGATACTTACCCACATTCCATAACTGAAATATTGAAATTGTACGCTATTTTCCCGTCCACTTATAACTGTGAAACAGCATTTTCAACGCTCAAATTAATAAAAAGTAAAATAAGAAATAGAATATCAGACCATCACTTAGAAGACCTACTCCGGATAAAATGTTATGACAAGGAAATATACATAGATGAAATTATGGGATTTTCCTAATATCATCTAGTGCTCTTTTTTTAGTAAATATTAACTATTTTTAGTTTATAATCATAATTTTGAATGTAATTTTTCCTTATATTTTTAATTTGGATCTCAATAAATATAAATATTATTTGAAAACTGCGTTTGTATTTATAAAATGTTGAAAAAAATAGATTTTTTAAAAATTGCGTAGTTTTAGTTTATTTTACTCAGTGTAGTGTTAGCATTTCGACGCTGGCAGAGGTTTCGACAGAAGCGCAAATGTATCAATGTATCAGTGTGCCGACCACTGACATAAAGCGAGCAACTTGCCACAAACGGTTGCATAATCAATTGTGTTTGGCCAATGCCATGCGACAGAAGTTCTTGCAGAAGATATCAGCATTGAATGGTGCACTATGATAAGTTAATTCTATATGAAAATGGCAATTGCTATTCACATTCCATTTTTAGATATTGTATATGTTGTAACTTACTCGACAAACGGCATGATGTTAATGCAATACTTATTGATAAATCTGAACGAAACCCGGAGAACTTACAGCTTAACAATGAAACCCCAAGAATGAGACTGGATGGCTTAAGAACTTGAAAGCCGAAATTTTTATTTCAGAGGTAATTTGTATAACTTTTATGAAATATACCTGTAATTGTCATACTAACTTTTGGTTTCCGGAACGTGTACGCACCACATTCATATGTATTTAATAAAAACAAACACAAAGTGCATATACCCAAAATAAAATTTTTAGTTTTTACAATTTCAGTTACTGATTACGAAAGTTGACACCAAGGATGTTGTTATTAAAGGAGAGTTTGGAAGGAATAGAATTTTCGCAGTATCGCACAGTTTCATAATTATACTATACTTGCAGTAACTGATTTTGTAAACAGTAAAGTCGTGGTTTTGGATGGCTTCTTAAAGAAACTTAAGTCAGAATATTGTTTGTATTTATTATTATATAATTTCAGACTTTATTTTCAAACACAAGTACAGAAACGCGAGTTTCTACATAAATACAAAAATAACATCACATTTTCAAGTTTTTGCAATCAAAAAATTTACTTTAAAGTAAGATTTTAATTCATTTTTGCACATTTAGTTCATTTTAATAAGGCTAAATACCCTTAACTTAAACTTAAAAATTCATTAGCATTATCAGTCAGCTGAAACTTAATCTACGATATAAGTAGTACACTTGTAAATACAAAAGTTAAAAAAAGTAGTAATTAAGATAAGGAATAAAATAAAAGTTATGATAAATAATATATGGGATACATGTTTACATATACTTTTCATTGGTATTTAAAAATAATAACATTTCAGTTTTTTCCCGCTTAATCGTGAACGTCGGTCACTGACTATTTGACCTGCTTTAGAAAAAATTCTTTCGCAGGGAACGGAATAAGCTAATGCGCATAAATGTTTTTTTGCCAATTCAGCTAATTTTGGATATTTGTATTTGTTTTCGCACCACCACTGAAATGGGGTTTTCCCCCTATGGATTAACCCATCTTCTAAATACCGCTGCATTTCGATAATGCTTTTTGCTTCAGCACTGCCTTTTGGTTTATTTTGGCTGGCACACTGATCAAATGATTTCCATATGGAAAATGTGTGCTCTGTAGCTTCTTCTGAACATTCAGGCAGCAGCACCGGTTCTTCCCTATACAGATCCATAAGGTAACTTTTTACAGTTTGTTTTGTATTTTGTGCTGCTACTTCATCCGTCAAGGCTAATAATTTGAATCTTGGATCCAAAAAGGTAGCCACCGAAAATGTATTGCTCTTTTGTATGCTTCCTAACCGCTCTCGAATACCATTTACAAAAATGTCGATAACATTTCTCACTGCATTTGGCCACACTTCTTTTTGAAAATGCCTATAAACGTCCAGAAGACCATTTGTAATGGGAATCACCAGCGATCCCGTGCAATACGTTTCGCCACTTATGCTTACCGTAGCATCTTTGAATGGTTGGCATATTTTGCATAAATCGTTAACAATCTTCCATTCTTCGGTGGATAGAGTTGGAATGGATTTATTTAAAATTACCAGTGAGCATTTTATTGCTTCTTCCAATGCGGCAAATCGATCCATCATTGCAAGTGTGGAATTCCACCTTGTTTCAACCTGCTGTATAAGCTTTAGCGGCTCCTTGCCATTGTTACGCTGATAATTAAAAAAGGCTTCGTTAGGAGAAGAGCTTTTCTTAAAATATGCTACTATACATTTTATTTTTTCTATTATAAGGGAAATTTCAGGTACTCGTAGCCCTTCCTTTACAATTAAATTCATTGTATGAGCCATGCACCCGAAATTCTTCCAATTTAATTTGGCAATAAGAGCACTTTTTATATTGCTAGCGTTGTCCGAAACAGCAATTAAGATTTTATTCTGAATGTTCCAATCACTTACAATTTTTTGTATTGCATTTGCTAAGTTTTCGGCCGTATGATTTATATTCAATTCAGAAGCCGCCAAAAGTATGGACCTTAGTTCGAATTCCTGCGAGACGAAGTGTGCTGTGACCGCAATAAAACTAGACACATTGCGGGATGTCCAACAATCCGTTGTGATACAAAATTGATCACCGCTGTCAATAATTTCTCTCATTTTAAATTTACACTCTTCGTACATCGCAGGGATCATAGTTTGTGAAATAACCCGCCTCCTTTTAAGTTCATAGTCCGGATTCAATGATTTTACAAACTCTCTGAAACCTTTGTCATCCACTACGCTAAACGGTTGTAAATCTACCGTAAATAAGTGGAGCAGTTTTTTATTTAAATTCTCTTTTGGAGTTTTCCGGTGCACATTCAAAATTTTCGTCTGGGTCATACTTTTTGCCTTAGCTTTGGAGGTTGATGGTTGTTCTTCCGTAACATCAATGACGAGTTCATTCTGAATTGATGAATTGGATTTCTGCATAGATCATACGCATGTATTAATATATATTAATACAATTTCTCAAAACTTACCATAGGCAACACCGTCGTATGTTTCCGTTCCATATGCTTTTTTAAATTGCTTGTGGACGTCTTAAAAGAAATTTTACTTTTGCAAATATTGCATTTTGCAAAGGTATCGTCCACTCTTTCGTAAAATTGCCAAAGCGCACTAGTTTTAGATTTTTTGAAAGACATCTTTAATAATTCGTTATAACACACACTTTTTACGATAGCACAAAATAAACGTTTTGAACTTTCAAAATAAAACAGCCAAAGCCCCAGGACATTCACATTTATTTAAAATGAAAAGTTGTTCACAATAGAAATAAATGCACCTTCTTGATATATTACTGTGACTACAATTTCCTTAGTCGCAGTTTCCAATGTTACCGCGACTGCTACTTTGTCACAGGTTCCAATGTTACCGCGACTGCTACTTTGTCACAGTTTCCAATGTTACCGCGACTGCTACTTTGTCACAGTTTCCAATGTTACCGCGACTGCTACTTTGTCACGGTTTCCAATGTTACCGCGACTGCTACTTTGTCTCAGTTCTTGTATTGCGATACATTATTGTAACTGCTACTACAGTCGCTGCTATTTTGTATCAGTCGCTGTCCATAAACCGTGACCATTTTAAATATTCACAGTAACCGTGACAGACACACTCATGCCGATTGATTTATTGTCACGTTGAGTCACTGCTACTTTAGAAAAGCTGTCACTGCTGCGACCAGTGACTTTTGAGTAGCAGTGACAAAGTCACAGATACGAAAATATTTGCCACCATTAGTGTTAAATTTTTAAAGTGATAACATCATATTATATAATGTCAAATTCAATTACAAACTATTTCCACAAAAATATTTTAAAGCGAGGAGCAGATAGTAGTGCCGAAACTTCCAGTGCACCTAAAATTCGCAATGCAGTGGTGGCAATACAAAATGTACGTTTTTTTCTATTTACATGTTTTACTATTATTGTTATTAAGTATGTATTTGTAGAAATTTTCAAATGATGTTTGCAACTTTTGTAAAAAACAGAATGATAAAGAAAAATATGAAGTTTTAACGAACGCATGGGTACCTGATTTAACCTTTAACTTCCCGTCTTCTGGCGACCGAAACCTAAAGTTCCAGTACAAATGGTTAAAAACTTATTCCTGGTTAGTTTATTCGCCATCTGAAGACGGTGCCTATTGCAGTTTTTGTGTTGCTTGTGGGTGGGAGACTGTTGGACATGCAAGCCACCAAAAGACCAATGCATTTGTGCAAAATTCATTCCGCAATTGGAAAAAAGCAATTGAGAAGTTTAACGATCACCAGCAAAAAGATTATCACAAAAGGGCAATGATAGACGCGGCAAACTTTAAATTAGTTTACGAAAATAAAAAAAAATGTATTTTATCTGAAATCGACACAGGACGCAGAAAACAACAAAAAGAAAATAGAGAAAAATTGGCATCTATAATACGTGTGGTTCTGGTATGTGGAAGGCAAGGTCTGGCTTTAAGAGGTCATAGAGATCAAGGACCACTCTCTTTAGAAATGCCATCTGAAAATGACGGAAATTTCAGGGCTTTATTACGTTTATCTTTGGACAGTGGAAATGAGACGTTAAGAAAGCATATTGAAGCTGCAGCTGGTAATGCTAACTACATCAGCTGACGGATTCAAAATGAGATTATTGCAACAGCAGGCGAGTTGATACAAAAAAAAATTATCGACCGTATCAATAATGAAACATGCTTCGCCGTTATTGCTGATGAAACAACAGATGTAAGCGGTGTTGAGCAATTTTCACTATGCATTCGGTACGTCCATAACTTCGAAAATGAGCAAATGCTGAGAGAGGACTTTCTTTGCTTTGTTCCAGTTGAAGATACAACTGGAAAGGGTCTTGCAGGCGTACTCATGGAGAAACTAAAAGAACTCAACATTAACCTTACATATCTAAGAGGCCAAGGTAAATTTATTAATTGTTTTATTTTCGAACAGCCATATTATGAAATTTTTTTAAAGGCTACGATGGTGCGCGTGCAATGAGTGGACAATTCAACGGTTGTGCAGCGGTCATCCAAAAGCAATATCCGGAGGCTGTTTATGTTCATTGCGGAAATCATAGTTTGAATTTAGCCATTGCAAATGCCTGCAAAATACCCGATGTTAGAAACTGTATTTCTTCAATAAAAGAGACGGTCAATCTGTTTCGTTCATCTTCTAAAGCTGGTAAAGTCCTGAAAGATCTCATTCTGCAATCGGAACCAAATTCAAAGCAGGTGCGCCTTCTGAAATTTTGCGAAACGCGTTGGGTTGAGCACTTAGACTCCCTGTCCTTATTTTTCGATGTCTTTCAATGCATATGCGCGGCTTTGGAACAGCTTGATAAGGAACATTTGAGGTCTGACGTGTCAAAACCACATGCTCTTTTGGCGGCAATCCATACGCCTCAATTTATTATTGCTATCGCGGTCCTTAAGCCCATTTTTGCTTTGTCAAAAAACTTAAGCATACTGCTACAGCAAAAAAACTGCGATTTAAGCAGCTGCGTCGCCTTTCCCAATATTTTGTTTGCCGAGGTGAATGAGATGCGTGAGAATGCCGAACAAACATTCAGAGTCATTTTTGCCTCTATACAACAAATTGCCCAAGACGTTGATATGGAAATTAAAGTTTCGCGTTTAGCTAATCACCAGACAAATCGGTATAATTATGAAGGTGGGCCAGAGGACTACTATCGGCGGTCCATATATATACCATTTTTGGATCATTTTCTGGAGCAACTCAAGGATAGATTTGTGAAACATGGAAAGCTGTTGTCAAAAATAGAAAATATTTTGCCGGAAAAATGCGTTACACTGAACGATGCACATATAGAGGAAACAGTTCGTGTTTTGGCATCGCAATGGCCTAATGATTTAGAGATCGCTGAGGAATTTGTGGCAGAATTGAAAATGTGGAAGATGTAAGTTATATTATTTTTCCCTTGATTTCAAATTATTTCAAATATATTTTTCTTTGAAATTTATTTTTAACGTCTACTTGCAGGCACAACTTGAATCAGACAGACCCACCTGGAACATTTATTGATTGCTTAAATGTGTGTGATGCCAGGATGTTTCCATACACAAATCGACTATTAAAAATCGGCGCAACTCTACCAGTTTCTGTGGCTTCGAGTGTACGGTCGTTTTCATCGCTTCGAAGACTCAAGACATACCTAAGAAGCAAAACTGGTGCAGAGAGGCTCAATGGTCTGGCTCTACTAAACGTCCATAGGGATGTCAACATTAGCATTGAAGACATCTTAAATATAATGGCCCAATGTAGTAGAAAAATTGACATTGTTCTATAAATAAAAAATGATTTAAGAACATTAAAACCCCCCCCAAAATATTTTTCTGTGTGCGCGCCTGTGGCGTGTGCGAATGCAACTGGAACGAAAAAATTAAAACACTTTTTTTAATCGGCAAATCGAAAAAACCGCGCTCATTCAAAAACAAAAAACTTCCTGTGGACTATTGCCATTCCAAATCGTCTTGTATGACTACACAGATTTTCAAGAACTGGTTTTTCTCAATGTTTGTTCCACAGGTAAGCAGTACGATTGAAAAAGAGGCGCAATCATGACATTTTTTATTCAAGGTTGAAGAGTTTTTGATTAAAAAAAACTTTCAAAAAAGGCCATATTACTGCTTGACAATGCGCCAAGTCACCCTCCAGAAGAGGAGTTAAAGACACCTGACGGTAACATTTGGGTGGTGTATATGCCACCAAATGTTACACCCTTGATCCAGCCTATGGACCAAAATGCTCTCAGGCTAACAAAGTTATTTTACCGGAATAGTTTGTTGAGTATGATAGTAAGCAGAGATAATCATATTGCTATAGCGCTAAAGGAGTTTCCTCGAAGCCGTTCAACTTGTTGCTTTGTCATGGGAAAAAGTTTCAGAAGAAACACTTCAAAAATGTTGGAACAAGATTTTAATTCAACCATCGCAAGTTGTTTATGATGAAGAAGATATTCCTTTGGCTCAGCTGAGAAATACTGAGTATAACATGGCAATGACCAGCAAACTAGATCTAATGAGATCAGCTTTCCCCGAGGTATGCTTAGGTTTTGTTGAAATATTTTAGAAAATCCATTTTTAGTACACCTCCTATTTTAGTCAAATATCAATAAAAACGACTTAGAATCATGGAAAAGTGACGAAAATGCATTAAATGAAGGTAATATGGACAATGATGCTCCAGATATTGAAATCGTTAATGAAGACTTGGAAGATGATGTTGTCATCGAAGTAGCTCCAAAAATAAACCATATAGATGCCATAGAATATTTCGATAGATGTATTAAATGGGGAAAACAACCAAGATCAAACTGAAATATTCACGTTGAGGAAGATGCAACAAAATGCATATCAGAAAAATGCATCTACAAAGAAGGTGCAAAGCACCATTCGTTCTTTCTTGACTAAATAATTAATAATTTTTCAAGTTTAATTTATATACAGAGTACGCAAGTGTATTCTGTATATTTTTTAATTTTGTAACCTACTATTGATGAAAGAATTGTAATTTTATTATTATTATTATTATTTTTTTTTTTTAATTAAATAAAGTTATTGCCTTATTCCTCTGCTAGGGCAGGCCCCTTGACTTGGTGCAGGGGCTTAATCGAATCACAAATCGGATCTGATCAGGAAGAGGGTGCACTACCCAAATAGTGCACCACCTTGATGATCGGAACCGCTTGAGAACGATGACCAAGAACTGCCACCTCCTAATCCAGAGTGTTATGCGACACCGTGTCCATTGGACGATTTGCAGCCAGGAGGACAATCGGCTGTAGTAGTACGGCGCCTTCTCGACACCGGGCCGCCTCGAGGAGTAACGTGGCCTCACCGCGACAAGGGGCGCTGGCGCGGCGAATTTTTGAGACCCCCACTCAAATAGATAGACCGTAAGTATCGCCTTGGCGAGAAAGCGGTCGTACGAAAATGATGAAGACAGCTACCAACTACAAAAACAACAACAAAAACAAAAATTAGTAAGAAAAGAAGGAAGACCAGGGAGAACAGGGAGACGAGGTACTGCCCTCCCAGTTGACCTTTCCCCCGCAGAGGCAGCCCTCTTCGCCGAGCACGCTCGGGAAGATAGTGACGGGCCCTCCACGAGCAGAGAAGCAGCACGACCGTTGAGACACGATCGGACGGATCGGTCTCCGGGATTCCAGGTAGATCGGCACATACCAGTCACCGTTCACCGGAATCCGGCCCAGGCAGAGTGCAAAGCTCCAAAAGTAAGCGCCAGCGAAGGAGGGGCAAACCTCCACTTCTACCTACCCGAGGAAGACCAGGAGCCCTAGATGACCGCAGAAGAGTAGGGGTGTCTGGCTCAGGTGTAAAGTGGTACCTACGCTACCTGGAACAGGGTAAATCTCCGGAGACCGCCAGAGAGATGGCGGTACTGAGAGCGAGAATTGACCAAACACCCGCACCCGTCGAAGAACGGAAGGGCGGGTGGCCTAGTGCCCAATATAGGCGAAATACAAGTGTACCCGCACCCGCACTAGAGCGGTCGAGCGGGAAAGGAGTAGCAGACAGGCCCGCGCCCGCTGTAAAGCGGAGAAGCGGGCATACCACCATCCAAGACATACCTGCACCCGCTGATAAGCGGAGGAGCGGGCAGATCACCCCACAGGCACCGAGCTCAAAACGGCAGCGGGCACACCCACCTCCCCCATCGTCGGGCTCTGCAGAAACAAAGGTAGGGAAGGATGGAAGTGGAACCGGCAGGTGGAACAGGGCAGCCCATTAGCTACTCGGACGCTCTCAAAGGCATCCGGCTGGCAGTACTGCCCGAAGGCTACCCGGCGGTAACGCTGAGCTCCGAATACCTTACTGATCTGCAAGAGGCGATTATGGATGAGGTCTTTAAAGGGCGGACCTACCCGCTCGCCTTTTGTGGCGTGTACTTTCGTCCGGGACTACTCCTTGTAGACTGCAAGGACGAAAAAACTGCGAGATGGCTTATGGAGGCGGCACCGCGACTCGGGGCTTGTAAAGGTCCGAAACTCTGTACGAAGAGGGGGAATGAGATACCCCCACGCATACGGTTATGGTGTTCCTCCCAAGGAGTGCGGATAAGTCCGTAGAACATGCCATAGGGCTGATAAGCGCGCAAAAGGAGGGCATGCACACCTCAGCATGGCGCATCATCAGCAGCAGTATCGAGGACAATGGTATCAGGCTGACACTAGGTATGACCAAAGATCGCGGGCGAACCAGATACGGCGTCGGGAAAAGTACAGGACGAAGAGGCGTCTACGGAAAGGGCCCAACCATCCAAAGCACCGGCCAAGTCTCTGGCATTCCCGGCGAGTTTCCTGGAACCGGCAAGGACGGTCATCGAGGCAGCGGAAGTTCCCACGACGCAGGAACTGATTGAGGGACTCGACCTAGGTAGGCTCGAGCTAGACAGAGGCAGCGAGAGCGAATTAAGGCTCTCAGAGATCGACGAGCCACAACTATGACCCCGTCCGTGACAGTAACCCAGATCAACCTCCACCACGCGAGAGCAGCTTCGGTTGTTATAGCTAGGAGGTTCGCCTCGGAGGATCTGGGTATAATACTGGCTCAGGAGCCGTGGGTCTACAAGGGCCAAGTAAGGGGACTACAGGAGTCAAACAGTAAGGTAATTTGGGATCTCTCATCTGAAAGACCCAGAGCATGTGTAGTGTTTAAGAGCAATATTGATTACTTTTGCATTACAGTGCACCTAACTCGGGACTTGGTAGCAGTTCAGGCAGGACTGGAGGTGGATGGAGTATCCAAAGACATAGTACTTGCCGCTGCATATTTCCCAGGGAACACTAACACCATCCCCCCGCCCGAGGTTCAACAGCTAATAAGGTACTGTGAGGATGCAAAACTACCCCTTATCATCGGATGTGACGCGAATGCACATAGCGAAGAGTGGGGCAGCACCGACACCAATAAGAGGGGTGAGTCTTTATTAGAATATATACTAAGTAACGATCTGGACATATGTAACGTCGGGCATACACCGACGTTTGTCACCAGAACCAGAGAAGAGGTACTAGACATTACTCTCAGTAATAAACTGGCCGATAATCTGGTCTCGAAATGGGAGGTTTCCACGGAACCCTCTCTGTCGGATCATATAATCATCCAGTTTAATCTGAAGGTTAAGTCAATGGCGGGCAAATCTATGAGAAATCTCAGGAGAGCAGACTGGGAGAAATATAGTAACCTAATTAGCCTAAACTTATCTAGCATAGGACACACTCGCAGGGGAACGAACTGTATGGAGTTAGAAAGCAGGGTAACAAGGCTTAATGACATAGTCACGGATGCCTTCAACTGCAGCTGCCCCGAGACAAAACCAAAGGGCAAACCAAAAACACCCTGGTGGTTCGAGTACCTCTCTTCCCTTAGGAAAACGGTGCGGAAGCTATTCAACAAAGCAAAACGCACCGGATGCTGGGAGGAATACGCAGCAAATCTAACGAAGTACAGTAAGGAGATAAGAAAAGCAAAAAGAGACAGCTTCAGGCGCTTCTGTGAGGACATTGCTTCCACTCCAGTTGCAGCAAGACTTCACAGAGCTCTAGCAAAAGAGAAAATAGAGACAAAACTAGCCATTAAACTACCGAACGGTACGTATACCGCTAGTGAAGAGGAAAGGGCGCTAGCTCTGCTGTCGACTCACTTCCCGGATGCCTCCGCAATTGACATGGAGCCTTGGTCACGGAAATCGAGACCATCACAAACTGACTGGATGATGGCTAAAAGTATATTTACCCACCATTCAGTGAGGTGGGCCATGAGTTCGTTTGAACGGTATAAGTCTCCGGGAGTTGATGGCATACTGCCAGTGATGTTACAGCAGGGCGGCGAAGGTATAAATTCGCACCTTGTGAATGTTATGAGGGATTCGTTTGCTCTTGCCTACATTCCAATGGTGTGGAGGAGAGCTAAGGTAATTTTTATACCAAAGGTAGGAAAAAGGGATTACTCACTAACGGAGTCCTTTAGAACAATCAGTCTAACCTCCTTTGTACTCAAAACAATGGAGAAGATCATCGATAATGAGGTAAGGTCAAAAACTCTGCGAAGGAAACCTCTTCACCCAAGTCAACGTGCATACAGAGCGGGACGATCTACGGATACTGCTCTGTATCAACTGACGACGGAGATACAGAGTGCATTCGACTTCGAGGAGACCGTTATATGCGCTTTTCTGGATATACAGGGAGCTTTCGACAACGCCACGCATCCAGGGGTATGCCAAGCGCTAACGAAAAGGAACGTGCACGCACCCATATGCAATTGGAGAGGCACTACTTAGGACCAGAACAGCAGAAACAACTGTAGCGGGCAGCGCTGTGCAGCTAAAACCCAGTAAGGGCTGCCCACAAGGGGAGTAATCTCCCCTCTTCTGTGGAGCCTGGTAGTGGCTGAACTGCTACAGTTGCTAACTGACAACGGAATTCGCTGCCAGGGATACGCGGACGACATTGTCATTATAGCTAGAGGAAAATACGTGAACACATTATGCGACATCGTTCAAAGAGCTCTTAATCTTACAATGGCATGGTGCGCCGGGGTGGGGCTCAATATCAACCCACACAAGACGACCATCGTACCATTTAGCAGAAAAAGGAAACTACCAGGGATTAGAACTATCACCCTGGCAGGGATCGAAGTCAGCATGGTGAGCAAGGTGAAATACCTAGGTCTCACAATAGACTCCAAATTACTCTGGAGAGAACATGTCGTTGTGACAATATCCAAAACAACCAACGCAATAATGGTGTGCAGACGTCTAGCGGGGAAGTCCTGGGGCTGCAACCCAAACATGCTTAGATGGACGTACACTATGATTGTTAGGCCGATAGTAACCTATGGGGCGGTGGCGTGGGTATCAAGAACCTCCCTTTCAACAGTGAGGAAATCACTAACAAGGCTCCAACGGCTAGCGTGTGTGTGCATTACAGGAGCCATGCGCACGTGTCCGACTAAAGCACTAGAGGTTATTCTGGACCTAACGCCAGTCCACATAGTTATAGAACAGACAGCGAAAATAACCCTACTGAACATTGCTAAAGAAGGGTATGGAAAAGGGAAAGTCATATCGTCAATACAAAATCATATTCAGCTCCTCTGGATCCCTGGCCATCAAGGTATAGAAGGTAACGAGGAAGCTGATAGATTAGCAAGGGAGGCGGCTCAAAAAACGCCTATAGGACCTGAGCCTTTCCTAGCGATAGGACAACACACTATCAAGGAAGAGCTTAGGGTAGAAGAAAACAACCTGAAGGGGATCACTGGCAGTTTGAGCCGGGGTTACGTCAGGCGAAGTGTCTACTGGGAGGTTACAACCATAAACGCTTCAAGCAGTTTATGCACCTCTCGAAGAATAGTCTGAGGATGCTGGCAGGCTTTCTCACAGGACACTGCAGGCTGAGAGGTCATCTGCACAGGCTCGGAATATGGTCGAACGAGTACTGTCGTTTTTGCGTCTTAGCTCCGGAGACCCCGATGCACCTGTTGCTTGAGTGTGATGCTATCTCGAGAAGACGACAAAGCTACCTGGGTACACATAGCCCAGCTGAGGAGCATGTACGCTCGTTGCCACCAACTATTATATTAGACTTTATAAAGGAGTTGGGTTTAGACGAGGTACTATAAAGAGCAGAGGGCACAATGGATCTTTAAGGTCGAAGTGCAATCCTCTAATATATATCTATCTATCTATCTATTGCCTTATTGCTTTGTTTATTTTTCTTTCTTTATATGCATGTAAAATTATTTCCGATATAACGAATTTTTCGGTATTACGAACGACCCCTGACATTATATCATTCGTTATACTGGAGCACCACTGAACGTCATTCTGCTTCTAGATGTCATGCATGTCATGCAGCTAATCAAAAAATAAAGTTCAAAACATTTTTCAAGATCCAAGTTAATTTAACAACAAGTTGTGTTTATTTTACGCACGGTCTTAACAAAGGATATATACATACATACGAGTATATTTATTATTTTAGCTGAACTGAAAATAGACATTAGCCAAGGCGAATTCATGCAAGGTGATGGCATAAAGGAACCCCTGTATTTTGTTTTTGCCTTTTTGTGGGATAACTGTCAAAGTTGCCTGGTTTTTGTATTTGCTTTTACGGCTTTAACAGCTATCTCTCTGAAAGCAAAAACAAAATACACGCACGTTGTAAATATGAATTCGACTCGTCATTAGCCTAGTATTATTGACATTGAAAACTATCCCTTTCCAAAAAGTCCATAGAGCATAGTGTAATCAGCGATATATTGAAAATTAGACTTTGTTTTTATAAAGAGTTCCATATATGTCAGTATTGGGAATCTAATTTTTTTTTTAAATATTGTACGAGTTATTTATCGAGTTAAAAAATAACGCCCCATTCGCGGGGCATAAATACATACATATGTACACTTGCCACCATAAGATAGTAAAACAAAAAGTTAAATGTGCAAATTAATCTTCTAACCAAAAGTTGTAATTGGATAGTGAACAGAACAAACTAACTTTTTGCAGTTAAGTTTTAGTGCTAAAATAGTGTGGATCTGCTTCTAAAGAACAATATGAAAAGTTTTACGAAATTAAAAATCTACCTGAAGAGATTTTGCTTGTTTTCCATTTGCCATTTCCCTATGCACTAGGTGAACATCGTCTTCAGTTCTACTGATATTAACTATTCTCTTGCTACAATAGAAAAAGAAAGAATTATAGATAGGTAGCTTACAATTAAATAACAGAAAATACAATTATAGACAGGTAACTTACAATAAAAGCAAATACATATTACGTATATGGATAACAAAAATAATACTACTTTATGTAAAGCCATAGCAACCAAGGACGCGACTGTGCAATGCGACTGTACAATCCCTTAGTTAAATCGGTCACTGGGCTCGAAAGTTTTAAAATATGAAATTTTCCCATTCGGACCCCTAAAGTCGAAATGTTCATTTGACTATTTCATCAATTTGGATTACTGCTTATAAAACGCCGAAAATGTTTCTCCCTGGATTGAATTATTACTCAAGTTGAAACATTTGAATGTTTATGCAAACTCTTACTAAAAACTTCGTTATTAATAAGTTGTAGAACATAATCAAACAGGCCTTAAAATTAAACTTTCAAAAATAGTGTAACAAAATAATGGATATAGTGGTATGTGCTAACGAAAACACATCAAATACTACGCGCAGTGCCACTGACTGGTTTTCACATACACCTCTCAATAAAAAATTGGAAAACTTCCACCATAATGTAGTGCAACCAAATTTAATGGTCCTTTTGGCGCACAAGCAAATTGTTAATTTAATTTTGTTACGTCCAAATAAAATCGGAGCCCCAGAGGTAACACCCAAATTTAATTGTTTACAAAAATATTAACTACTCTTAAGTAAAAAAATGCTTTCTCACAAACTATTTATTTTGTTACACTATTTTTGCAAATTTTAGGGAATTTACAGGCCCTACTACTTATTTCACTTCTATGTAGTATTTTTATATTGGCAGTAACCTTTCTGAGTTATGCGGTAAGATTCAGTAATCAAAGGGATATAGTTCAGATAGAAATATACGTTTTGCGCATGCGCAGGCTTTACATGCATTAGGATCTGTATATTTAAGTGACAAACATATACAAGCGACTTTGACATGTCCACAGTAGCGCTTAAAAATAAATTTGAAGAGGATTATTTTTCTCTGTGGCACTTACACCTCTTTTTTTACTATGATTACTTATACAAACTGAAAAGTGCCGATGAAATCTTAAAATTCTATTTTATAACTATTCGGAATATAAACAGAAAAAGAACGATTCATTTAGGGTGATTAGTAATTTTTTATTCGAGAATTTTTAATTCATATGTGCATATACATATTTCCAGTTTCTACTGTGAAAAAATTTACTGAGTATGCAGCTGAAATTAATAAAAAACTATAGTGACTCACATTCAAAATTGTACAGTGAATCTGTTTTAATGAATATGTTGTGACGCAACGATGTATCGGCCCGTTTCGGATACTTGAATTTGTCGTATGCACCGTAGGAATCCATTTCTATGTAAATACATTTTGTCAAGCTCATTTTGTTTGTATTGCAGTCGTTTGGTTTGAAATGGTTGCTGCAGATTCGGACTTTATTTCCTTTATCTGTTTTATTACAAATCTTACAAAGTATACGAATACTCAAAACTCTCTAATTTTATGTTAAGGGCCGTCGCTGGAATTTGTTTTAACGTCGAACATTTTGACAAGTTTTCGTTTGTTTTTTAGCAGTTTTACCAAAAAGGCTGCTTTTTCGACCAAAGTTATATATTAGGGGTTTTCCACTTCAAATACCAAAACAACTTAAACTTTTAAAATACCATTAATAACCCCTTTTAATAGGTAACCATAGCTAAGAGGTTGTATTTCTTTAAGATGTTGAAAAGCTCTATACAAGAATTAAAAGCAAGTACAATTTCTGAGAAACATTATTTTCTTTGCATTATTTTGTTTTAAGGATCTGTTGCTTATATATATGGTACGTATTAAAGTTGGTGATTTTTGGGATACCCTATATGCAAACAAACTCAGAGATTTCGATGAAAAAATGGGGCGTTTTTTGTTGTCGTACAAATCGCGAATTTTGTATCATGGCATATCCTTGTTATATGAAAATTTCAAAATTTTCAATTCGTACAAAAAACAAGAATACTTTCCACTATATAATTTTTGCAATTTTTTTTTGTGGCTTTTCACGAGTGTTTTTGATGCTCACACGAGACGCCACAAAATGTCGATTCATAGGTTTTCAATCGCGTTGCGATTAGCACCGCCCTTGTACAAGGGGCCTCGCCGTGATGACACCTGGTAATGCCCTGACCCTAAATTGAGCGGATACTCCTCCTATACCCTCTTCTCTTTTTAGAGTCAGATAAACGTGTAAACGACCCGTGCTTTGTGGACTAAACACTAAGGACTGAACTCTGTTGTATATCAGATGGTTACAGCCCCAGTAGCACCAAAAATTATTTTATTATATTCTATTCTCTAAATATAGCGGCGAAGATACCGTGAGCATGGCCCACGACAGCCAAGGTTTTCCCCCAAACAAACTGGGGGTTGTTAAGGAGGCGAACCGTATAATTCTCCCGCCCATAATTAGGGCCGCCTCTGGTTCTCACCAAGTGAAAGGTGAGCCTTTATTTGATTTTATTCTTTTAAATGGTCTCCATATCGCACCCTAAATCAAAAACAGTCACAACTCAAAAATCCCCAAATGTTCAGGAGAGGCAGAAAACTGTCTTGGCAAATATTTTTGCCATTTTATAGTCAAATTGAGTTACACCGTGAAGAAACCCTTGTTAGAAAAGGATTTATATAAAGTTTTTTTTTTAATTTTGTGCTGCAATTTTGCAAATATGGGGTAATTTAGAGTTGTGACTCTTTCATTGAATTTTTTTATTTGACTGGTGGGTATGATCTCATTATTCTTAAAGTTCCCTAAGGCTAAGTAAATTGCAAACAGAAAAATTTTGAAATTAATTTTTATTCAACCATGGAACACAAATAATATACATTTAATTCATTTCATTACAAAACAAATGAAAATTTGATTTTCAAAATTTCATTAAACTAATTATATAATAAGTTTCTATATATATATGATATGATTTTTATCGACTAGTTCCTTTATGTCTCGTTGCTTTATTATTGATAACGGTAGCTTTTCCGAATAAAGAGAGCAAAGGCTAGAATAGGGAATGTTAGGAAAGGAAAACTTTTATTTCAAAAAAATAAAGTAAGTAGAATGGCATTTAAGACTGTAATGTAATTAGTACCTACTTTAATTTAGTCTATCTAAAATACTTACTTGACACAATCCCAAGTTCTAAGAATCGTATATTTTTTTCGTTCACACTCTTTTTGGAAACTGGTATCTTTATAGGATGTTTTATAAAAAAATGAATCCATGTTTTCTTTGTTTATATGCAGTACTTTAATGTCACGCCATACAACTTTCTGATTGTTTTCATTTGTGGAAAAATTTTGCCACACTCTCCTTGCAGCGTCTTTAAATCGTAAAAAGCGCCATGGGTTAATTCCCGAACTTTGTTTGGCGGTCCAGTCTTCTTCGCAGCAGCTATGAGGCTTGTATACTGTTCTGGAATATATATGGGATTACTGCTTAAATGCCTTTTTATTTGCTTTTGAATGACGCTATGCACATTGTCCCCTTCGTTTTGAGAGTTACCGTGAATAAGAGGTTTATGGGTAATGCTACGTAGATTGTATTTATATACAGCATAAGCATACATTGAAAGTATATATTTATTCTTTTGCTGCCCAAAACAGTTATCAGAATAGACATTTTTTTTTAAATTTCGAAAGTGGTATTTCAAATAATATTATAACATATTATGTTCACAAACGAATCTCTTATCTCAATAGAAGTACAATTATTTCTATACCTCAATAAACTATTACATTTTTGTCATAACTTACAGCAATCATTGTTATTTCATCAAAAGAGTCCCTTTTCAAAATAATACAGGCGATTATACTCACTTTTTTCAATTGAAGAGGCACAACTCTGAATGATACGCCAAAAAATTTAACACTTTTTCATTAATAGCGTCACAACTCTGAACAATACTGTTTAAGTGAAAAAATCTGCTCTGTTGCTCATTTGCGCACTGTCACAACTAAAAATAATACTCTTTAGTTGATGGTGTACAAGCGACGCAAATACAATAAAAACAGGCATAACGGTATTTTTCCAGTTAAAGGCGACTGTGATGGAAAAGATTTTTTTGCTGTCGCTAGAGATGTGTTCTTTGAACAGGTTTATGGGGAAAACCCGATTTCGAAAAATTTTGAGTTATGACTGTTTTTTATTTAGGGTGCGATATATGCAACCGCGGGATCGATCTCACCTTTGTGGCATCTGGCTGTAGAGAAGTGCTGGACATCTCACTCGTATCGAGTAGCCTCCTGACCAGATGAAAGATTGGTAGGTTTCAAAAGAACACTCCGTTTCGGATCATCTCTACATTAGTTTTAAACTTTTTCTGAACCTGCTCCTCTACCATCATACAGGAACAATAAAGGAACCGACTGGGTAAAACATAAAGATGTACTCTCGGCCAGTCTAAGTAGGAACGCTTCTCATGATAAGTCATGCTTATCACGAAGACCTGATGAAACGACTTTCCCGGAAACGAAGGCTGCTTCCCTCGGTGAGCGGAACTCACTGCCTGATGAAGCAGTGAACTTTCTGACAAGTTCTTGTAACGCTGCTTTTAAAGCATTCTACCCAAGCACCCTCCCGAAGAGAAAGTTGAAGCCTCGTTGGTGGAATCCGGATATTTCAGCCCTGAGGAAAAAAGCAGGATGCTCTTTAACCAATCCAAAAGAACCGGTTTCTGGCAACCATACAAGGATGTACTTAAAATTTTCAAGAAGGCCATAAAGGCGAATCTTGGCAAAACTTCTGTAACTATATTGAAGAATACACTTAGGCCAACAGGCTGGGAAAAGTGCTTGCGCAAAGTACCTAAAATGTGAGCTTAACGAATACATCATCTTTCACCGAAATGCTGCTGATACTTATGAGCACCCATTTCTCGGGGTGTTCAGATGACATCTCTAATACTTCGACAGACCATAAGACCTACTCTTCCCTAGGAAACTCTGTAAGGGATATCGCAAGCTACGCTAGGGTGGAATGGGTTATAATATCTTTCCAACTCTATAAATCTTCGGAATGGACGGAATCTTTCTATCCCAACTACAAACAGCTAAGGACATAATATGGTGCTGTTCTCACAGATTTGTACAGCCTGTTATACTCTTACCCATGTACCACACGAGTGGACAAAGACGAGGGTGGTCTTTCTACCAAAAGGAGGCAAGGCTACTGCTTAAAACTCTAGAGAGGCTATTAGATGAATATATGAGGCGAAATATAAAACACGGCAACCTCTCTCCCAACCAGTATCATACTCCAAAGGCGAATCAGCTGATTGTACACTAAATGACGTTGTTTCAACTATTGAAAAGGATTCGCTTTCAAGGAGCACACGCTATATAGAGGGATATAGAGGGAGCATTTAACAATGTTTACCATGACACGGTGGTCAAGTCCCTCCTTGGAGTGGGTTGCAGCAGAGAGTGGTGGACTTTGTAGGGCTCCTTCTCAAAAAGAGAACTTGTATCTCGAGCTTGGGAATGGGCCCATTACTGAACATGTGATCACGCCCTCAGCTAAGTAAATATCTGGAAGTAGGCTTAGCGGTAACCTCATAAAGATCGAGATGGCACCCTTTACGAGAAAATATCCATCCTCATTAAACGGGGCTCAACGCAGTGGTAAGACCTATTCTCTTCTACGGGTATAGCGTCTGGCGGCCACTGGTGGGCCTATATGGTAAATTTCTTGCCAGCTGCATCGCTGCCAGGCTTAATGCGACCCCGCCGTGGAAAGAGCTAAGATACGAGCATGCAAAGGTTCTGGAAGATCTCCAGAATACACTAAGGAAGCTAGATTGCACGCTTCTCTACTCTTCATGGACAATAAATTCTCTATAAAAATCCCAGAGGGGAATGAATGTGAAGTCGACGACTATCTGCACAAATGGTTCTAAACTCAACGAAAGAGTGGGCAGCGAGATTCACTCCAGCGAATCAGCACTGGACCTTAGCTTACGTTTACCGGGACACTGCAGCGTTTTTGGGCAGAGCTAATTACCATAATGGAAGCTGCTCGCTGTCTGACAGTGCCCGCTCCTACAGACAGACATCAATATATACTTCGACAGTGAAGCGGCTATTAAATCTCTTAAAATACAGAAGTTAATTTAATCTGGTCCCATCTAAGCGTCCCGTCACTGTAACATGGGCCCCTGGGCATAGTGGCATTTCCGGCAACTGCGCGGCAGACGAGTTGGCGAGGAAAGGGACGGAATTACCTATGATAAATTCATGCATGCGAGCATGCCTCTAACCATCTGCAAACACACGGAGGTGAATATCAGGTGGGTCATGGAAGCCACTTGTCGGATTACCAGACGATCCAAAGCGCTGACTCATCTTGACCTACCATCTCTCAGGTTGCGATAATAACCGGTGATCTTTATTTCTTGCTTACAGACTAAAGCTTAAAGTAAATGAACAGTGGTCCGAATATATGTATTTCAACAAAGAGTAAGAGTATTTCATACAATTCAATATGGGTATAAGAGTGAGCATAGTTCGTTATATTACAATACGTGTTTATGCACCACTATTCCTGGTATATACAATATAGTACAATACCCCCTCTGAACTCAAATATACGTTTCAAAATATCTAGCCAAGTACATAAGCTGCGCTGGGGATACATCTGTACTACTGTCCACAACATTATGATAGTCCAATAGAAATATATTTAAAACACACTGAAAATCAGTTTCTCTGGCTTGATGTAGGCCTCTCTTCAAGGCAGCTTTTCTTGGTTTCATGCAATTTCCAGCTTGGGCGTTGGCAACCGGGTGACCGACTGGTGTTGTTATATCTTTTCTGGGATCCTTTCCTAATTGAATTCACCTGACAGCAGCCCCATTATTAGAAACTAAAGTTTCTGTCAACCCAAAACGAGCAAAAATTTCTCTTAACATCCCTATAGTCGCTTTGCTCGTCGTATTTTTGTCCATGTCGATGCCGTCGACCCATTTGCTATAGCTGTCCACTACAACTAGACTCCATCGACTCATAAATGGTCCAAAAAAGTCAATACGGAGCCTAGTCTATGGGTTTTCTGGCCGGTTCCACGACTTAAGCGTTAGCTTTGTCGGATCTGGCCGTTAAAATCAACCAGCGTCACAGAACTTTGTTTCCTTCTCAATTACTGCACTTTGAGTAGCCAGCAACACTCTCATAACATAACATAATTTCGGATTGCAGCGAGTGAGGAATTATCAACATATTGCCCAGAAAACACATTCAGCATCCGAAGACAATTCCAGCCTCCTGTCAAAAAATGGGCGCATAGCCTTATCTGCACATGTACCGAACCACTCTGACTTAATCTATCTGCAAATCATTTGTAGTATTTTGGTTTTTAAGGTTTCAGTCCTACCTAATATTTGTTTAACGTAATTTACAAATACTCCATCTGGCACATACTCCTTCAATTTTGCTACATTTGGTAGAAAACGATGGTAAAAATTAATCACTTTCTTCTTTACCTGAACGCCGGAAAGGTATGCTATCGCATTTGTTCTTTGTTAGTTCCAATTAAAATTTAAAATGTTTTTCTTGGTTCAGGGCCGTAATAAAATGTCGTCCAAGAATATTGCCTCTCGTGCCATTCATTAAAAGCCCTTCCATTGAAAAATACGGCAGCCGACGCTAACCCATAAACAAACCTAGTGCAATGAAATAGTTTCATTGTCGCAAGCGTTGTCAACTTACGTGATAAGCTGATAAGCTGTTGATAAGTCGAATTTCGTGAACTGCAGTTTTGCAAACAGGTCTTCAATCCTCGGCAATGGGTACTGCTCGACAACCTACGTCTTTTTTTAGAATAGGTACTATAGATGTAGCCCACTCGGAGATGCTGCTGATTTCTTTTTCAACCTTTGATTGGATCGCCAACGGTACCGCCCTTGTCTTGAAAAATTTTGGAGATGCTTTTTCAATCAACTGTAACTTTTATTGGCCTTTTTTGAAACAACCTAACATTCCGTCGAACAGTGAAGGGAATTTTTCAAACACCCAAGGTAAGCCTACACTTTCATTGCCTTGTGTAATGTGAAGGTTTACAACTTGTAACCCAAAAGCTCTTAAAAAATGTCTACCCAATAATGGTGGCCGCCATTATCAACCATTAAAAATTGTACCACTGCACTATTGCCCTTAAACTCCACCCGTTCGTCATAATTACCAACCGGGTATATTGCTACACCATTGTACGTTTGTAGAATCACGTCTGTCGCTACCTGTTCACTTTCTCTAAATAAATCCGTGAACCTAGTTGCCTAGAGAATTCTGTATTCAGAACTTGTATCCAGTTCCGTTTGCATGGAATTTTGTTTAAACATACTTTTAATATTATGGGACCATAGTTTACAGTTTTCAGTGCAAATAAATTCATTTGCTGTTTCTGGCTCTGCTGTGTACGTTCTTCTAGTCACTGCTGCAGCAGTCCTCGTTTGCCCTTGCTTTGTACATAATATATCATTTCTTGCGGCTCTTGTTTAATAACAACACCGAACTGTTGCGTGTATATGTACTCGGAAATGTTCGCGCTCTCTGTTGCCCTCTTAAAATCACAAGCCACCGTTTCCATTTAAATTTTATCGCGTACCGGACTTTTCTCTAGCACCATGATGAATCTGTCTCTTAGTGCGTCGTCCAAACATGCTCCAAATTCGCTCTCTCTCTCTCACTCGCCCAATCATTTATGGACTTTGTTGCTGTTTACTTTGCGTTATACAATTTATAACGCTTTGCGAACGCGGATGCTGAGTAGCATCTGTAATCTCTATGCAACTCTTGAAGGTCGTAGTTGCCTCGTCTACCTTTTGTGGATATATTAGACTTCATAAAAGTACGTGGTAATCTTCACCAATTGACATTAGAAAAATTGTTCTCCGTAATTTCATTTGGAATAACGAATTGGATGAGTTGTAGATGAAACACATTCCAATTATTCTCTTCGTGTCGAAAATGTGGTACACTACCAATAATTTGCGAGGCCATCTTGACTATCGTCGGAATCTTGTAAGGTTTTTCTTTTCGTCGTCACTGTAATAATACGGGAGAGGTACTAAATTCTGCTTTTCAAAATTCTTTTGGATGAAAATTCTGTAAAAATCAAAAAAAAAATTCTGTCCACCCTAAATTCTTTTGGTTCAATATTCTGTATTTAAAATTCTGTATGATCAAAATGATGGAGAACTGAAATTCTGTATATTAAAATTCTGGAAATAAAATTATTTTCGAGCAAAATGCTGTAAAAATATAACCAAATAAGCAGATAACCTGATAAGCACGCTTACCTGAATAGCACATTTATTTTATGAATAATGGAATTCCGATTTTATAGAATCAATGGTATATATACATACGGCAATTAAAGAAAAATTCAAAAATTCATTCAAAACAAAAGTTATTACATTATAATGGCGAAAAAATTATTATATTATTAAATTTTTAGCAATTCGCTTTAGAAAAGAAACATGCCTTAATATAAGCCTTTTTTTGTTATTCTTTTAATTCTGTTGTTTGCTTTTACAGCCTTCTTCGTTTGACTAATTTTGTGACCATTTTGAAATTTCTGAAGCTATAAATACATACAAACATATGTATCGGGTGTTTTTTTACAGGTTTGTTTTTCGAATAGAGATAAAACTGGCATTTTGTGGTCAAATCTGGCAACTCTAATGTCATTTATGTTCAGTTTGGTTTGCCATTTCATCATGAACAGGTTGACAAAAGAACAACGCTTGCAAATCGTGCAAATTTATTTCGAAAATAATGGTTCAGTTCGCGAAGTTTACCGCGAGCTCCGTCAATTTTATGGTCGACATAATCGTCCATCAGAGCAATTAATTCGGTTAACCATGGATTGTTTTCGCACTACGTTTACTCTATGTGATAATACGCATCCGCAGAGACGTCGAACAGTGCGCACCGAAGAAACAGTTGCCGCTGTAGAGCAAAGTGTTGAAGAGGACCCGAATGAATCGATTCGCCACCGTGCACAGCAATTGGAGCTTTGTCCATCAACTTTATGGAAGATTTTGCGCAAAGACCTTGGCTTGCGACCTTACAAGATCCAGCTTGTGCAAGAATTAAAGCCGCGAGACCATGCAATGCGTCGTGATTTTGGTGTATGGGCCGAAAATGAGATTGATCTCGATGCTGATTTTCATCGCAAAATTTTGTTCAGTGATGAGGCTCATTTTTGGTTGAATGGCTACGTCAACAAGCGAAATTGCCGCATTTGGAGTGAAGAGAATCCACATGAGGCCCTTGAAACGCCATTACATCCACAAAAACTGACTGTTTGGTGTGCTCTATGGGCTGGTGGAGTCATTGGGCCATACTTCTTCCGCAATAGTGCTGGAGAGGCAGTTACCGTTAATGGAGACCGGTATAGAGCCATGATAACCGACTATTTTGTTCCCGAATTGGATGGCATGAATGTGGATGAGTTGTGGTTCCAACAAGACGGCGCTACATGCCACACAGCGCACGTCACAATCGATTTATTGAAGGAAACATTCGATGAGCGCATAATTTCGCGGAATGGACCTGTAAATTGGCCACCAAGATCGTGTGATTTGACACCATTGGATTATTTTCTTTGGGGATATGTGAAGTCGCTCGTCTACGCCAACAAACCAGAAACGTTAGGGGAATTGGAAGCCAACATTCGTGGCGTTATTGCCGACATACGGCCCCATATGCTCGAAAAAGTGGTTGAAAATTGGACCTGTAGAATTGGCTTTATTCGAGCCAGCCGCGGCGGCCACATGCCCGAAATCATATTTAAACATTAATGGCATAAAATTATCCTTCCAATAAAGCCAAATTGATGGACCTTAAAACGATTTTCTTGTGTTTTATTTCAATTCGAAGTTCTATACCCCTAAAAAAACACCCGTTACATTTGCTTTATGTAAATCTGTTTTGATAATATAGGAAACCATATGGGTCAAGACAAGTCATGTATTGGCAGTATTTTGTTTTGCAAAACTCTGTATTGAAAAACCGGAAGAGCATATGGATAAATAAAAAAGTGCGCACTTTTTTTATTTATCCATATGCTCTTCCGGTTTTTCAATACAGAGTTTTGCAAAACAAAATACTGCCAATACATAATTTTGATTTACAGAATTTAAAATTACAGTGTTCCGCAATACAGAATTTTAACAGTACAGAATTTTGAATTACAGATTTTTGAATACAGAATATTGAATACAGAATTTTAAATACAGAATTTTGAACCAAAATCATATTGTACCCAACCCTAATAATACACGGGAAGGGGTTGGGATGCCTAACCAACGATTTCTGTCGAAGTTGCAGGGACGAGAAGTGGAGAGCCTCGAACCCTATGTCTGCTACTGCCTCGCCCTGACCGAGACTCGAAACCAGTTCATAAATATGTACTTTCTGTACTGTTTGGCCGACCTGAGATTGGTAAGCATTCCCGATTTTCTGTTCTACTTATTGCGCACCAAGTGGTTCCCTTTCTAAGGGAAGGAAGGCAGAAAAAGCGTGCTCCCGCCAGCGGTATCACAACGGACTTTGTCAGCCTACGTGTGCATCTGAGTACTTGCACGGTTGCAGCCAATTTAACTTAACCTAGCCTCATGGAGATGTGTCCAGGCGGATATGTGATCACCTCGGCTCTGATACAGCTGTGAGTAGATAAAACTCTACTCATTGCCGTTGATGCGCTTAGAAGGAAGAGTAACGGGTGTCGGCAGTTGCAAACTGAAAATAACTTTGTAGCTTTAGTTTAAAAACAAGATCGCATCTGAACGGGTATGAACTAAAGTTTCATATTTCAGTTCTTAAATAAATAAAAATTATATTTAAATAACTAAAGTTTTGTTTGACTCTTTAATTTGATCCAAAGAAAATATTTATTTATGTTAAATTGGAGCGGGGTATCATCTCTCACAAGAACTCTTGCATGCGCGAGGAACGGGCGCTGCAAATGCGGAATAGAAGACCGGTGATTCCGGTCATATATTTGCCCTAAGTGTAGGGAAGCTTGCTCTCTCCAGCCATTTCGACATAATCTATGGTTTTGGATTGAGAAAAATAGCGCTTTTATGATTTCTAAGGCTTGAAATTAATTTTTTTATGCATATTTCATTGTAAAACTTGTCTTGCGATACTAAATATACGGCAGTTCACTCGGAGAGTCATAAGTATATTTACAGGTTCAAAAAAGGCCACAAATTTCGTTTTTAACTTCATACGATACATTTTTTAAAGATAAATTAGAAAACCCATAAAAACAGCAGAATAATTCCAGAATAAAAAATTATTTGTTCGAATCATACAACATTTCTTGTATTCCAAGTATCTCAAAAAACACCAACTTTAAATAGGTACATACATATGTATAAGCAAAATGTTCGCATTCGCGGTACCCTATAATGCGTCATTGAAATACAAATTATCGATTCTTTTCGATCCGGGTTTGACTTCCGTATTGTATTACAGAGGAGCTACTCAGATCTATAGGCTAAAAATCATTTTGAGTTTTTCTAAACTTCCGTTTGCTTTTGGTTTCATCAAATACGTAGAATTTTAATGCAAGACGTAATACATATGTACGAATAACTTAGAAACTTTTTGCTATTTTTTTAATCGAATCTTCGACATATATCTATTTCACTGTTGTATAAGTTTCGATGAAATATGGATTGCGCCAATAAAAAACTTGAAAAATGCTTTAGTGAGTTTTCATTTTGCACCAAACCGGTTCGGTTTTGGCATTTCAAAATAAAAACGGTTCGGTTCCAAGCTAAAAAACTGTAAAATTAAAAACTTCTGAAAATACACATGTGTATTGTAATAAAAGGAAATTAAAATTGTAAAGCTTAATAATTGTAAAGTCGGCCGTGGCGACAAGTTACCTAATGCTATTGGGCAATGATTTGTTTGGAATTGGTTCTTTACATATTATAAATTTATAATACTTAACTCAAGAAAATACACCCTGTTATCGTTCCTGTACTTTCACATGTACAAACAAACTCCAATGTTTGGAAGTTTCCTGATCGTTTTTTTAACACAATTCGACGAAACATGGAACCATTTTATGTGAAAGCCTAGAGGTGCCCTACTAACACACATCTGCTTTGATTTTTTTATTTTAGTTAAGATCAAACAATAGATCGAAGGAATGATTGGTTGTTATGTTCGGATTCGTCAGATCTTCCTTGTTTTATGCATACAACGTCTCTGTTATAGTTTTGGGAGGCTAAGTAAGATTAAATTATTGGATTGGATGAAATTTACATGACCAAATAGCCCCACCCCTGTGACCAAAGAACAGATCTTCCATCTCTAAATCCTTTTTATAACTACGTTTGGGGCGTTATTGAACGGTGGTTGGATTTATTTTGCTCCATGTTAACAATATGTGAAAAATATATTTATTGTAATTTCTTAGTGACATACAATACACATGTGTATTTTTCTATTGTTTATAGAGCCACGATATAAATCTTCTAAATAACTTATTTAGTTTGAAAGTTGTCTTGATAACCCATCAGCACGTCGTCATTCCACGGTTACAAGTTCAGACTTCTCGAAGGATTTCGATAAAGTCTTTTATTCTAAAAGTATTTTTATATATAAACGTAAGTTCCTCGGTTTTCATGTTGCTTGTTTTTTGACTTTTTCTTTCGATCAGAACTTTATTTATAGAAATTGAAAATAACATATCGAATCATTTGTCGCAACATCAGGGATCTAACAAGGTAGTATCAATGGCCCTCTTTTGTGCGATCTATTTATTAATAATATTGTTTCGCTGATGATCTGAAACTTTTTCGCAAAACTACTTCTTTGTGTGATACGAGTACGCATACTTGAAACATGATCTGAGCAATCTTGTTGACTAGAGTTGATGGCAACAAGTTGCCACTAAATATAAAAAAATGTTCCACATGACTTTTTCAAAAAGTCGAAATACGGGTTTTTTCCAAATTATAACATCTAAAATTATTAGCCTTTCAAAGTTAAATATTTCATTGCTTTTGATTTAATTTTTGCCTTCGTTTACTGCCAAGTTGTTTAGCAATTAGCTGTTTTGCATGATAAACAAGAAAATATATTTTGCTCCATTGATTTGTGATTGAGTAGTTTGGAACCCAATTTTAATGTCATGCTAGGAGAGTTGAAGGTTTTCAACGTATATTTAATCGTTTTGGACTTTACCCGCTAAACTTCTTGGAATCTTTTCCATCGTATACGCAAACTAATTAATTTAAAAACATTATATAGTATCAACATGATTAAACTATTTCTGATTTCACATACTTTTTGATTTAGCCTAATTTTCATATTAAATAATTACAAGATATGAATGAATTTTTTTAGTGATCTAGTCGGTAAGATTTCTTAAAGTAATTGACAAAAATAAATAAATAAATAAATACCATTGAATCTCTAAGTGATGTAATTATTCAGCAGAGTATTGTCGCATATGGACAAGAAATCTTTGCTCCGCGAATGCAGACGTTTCTGCCTATTCTGATTTGTTTGAATGAATAAACACACAGCTAAATTATAAAAATTTCAAACAAATTACAAAGTTACATTTCTCCATTTTCACTCAGATTTTTTTCCTATACTCGGCAAATTTTCATAACACTAGGTTACACGAAAAATGTATATAATCATAAAGTATTTTTTAGACTAATTTTGAGCCACCGGAAAATGAGTTTCATTCATTTTTTCAATGAAGCGTTTTTCAGATATAGGCACAACACCTGTTTTCTAGGTCATTTTTTTGGCAGTAACAGCGAATAAATCTAACCTTCTATGAATACTGTTCAGTCTCTTTGCATTGATATATATCTTGTGTAAATACAGCTACAGATATTTAAAATCATAAAATAAGTTTATTCAAAAATGTTTGATTTTTATTCAGGGCCGCAAACAATCAGTATTTTGATTTTTTCGGATCAAAAAAACGTTGGCAAAAATTCCATTTTTTCGATCAACTTTGATCGTTATTTTGTGATTTTAACTTTTTCGATCATCATGATTTTATTTAGTAAAAATAGTAACTGTTACGGTCCCGGTGTTTATTCATTTTGTTTGGTTGATAAACTTTATCAAAAAATAAAAATTACAGAGTGTAGAGCATAATTCACATCATTAAATTAAAACTAAATAAGGGCGGCCAATGTTAAACAAAAATCACTATATAATAAAAACAATATCTCTTTTTATCTGGACTTCCATCTATAATTCTAAAAGTGCCACCAACATTTTTCCATCACGTATAGATTTTGAGATACAGGATGCTGAGGGTTTTTTTTAAGTTTGCCCCAATATGTAAAAGTATCATGTGAAGCATGTTATGTAGAAAAAGCCTTGAATGACCATCAGCTGTTTGTTTTAGATCAAAATAAAAAGTACCGGTGAATCGTGCGTCAGCACGCTCTCAGACCAAAATTTATGAGAGAAAACAGAACATTGCCCAGGCAAGAACGGTGTTATCCGCCTTAAATGTTGTGGGTAAGTATTTTTTCATAAACGCCGTTCTCCTAAAAATAATACAATATATTTGCTTGATGAAATGCTGGAGATCACTGACACTGCGTATCCCAGATCCCACATATATTCGAAGAAGTATTGGTGTAGGCAACTCCATGTTACACTCGTTAAACCAGGCCTATCGCAAAGGCAGTTTTGGATGTTTTCCACCTCTTCCTCGCCACGATAGCTGTAACAGTAATCGTTCCCTGGGAAGCCCGTCGTACTGGTATGCGTACCCATTAGGCGGTGACCGGTTATGATACCCATCTATGACCAGTGGCAGAAGGTATCGTGCCATATTGATTTCACCGAAAAATCTGTCTTTGCCTACTGTGGACCAAACGTTACGAGCACTCCCACTGATGGGTTCTTTGGCCTATCTTACGTTTGTCAGTTCGAGATCATTGGTCTTAAACTAGAGTCTACAAGACGAGAGGGGTATGCTCGCGTCGTGAGAGGTATTTACACCTGTCAGGGATGTACCTGCTCTTGCCAGTCGTCGGCCATGCAGTTACCGGTTATCGTTTGTTTTGTATCTAACTGCCAGCTCGTTTAGAAGTTTCCTGTACTCGATCACAGTTCTTGACGATATTACGCAGCAATCCGATTTAATAGCAGCTTGACTATCGGAGAAGATAGTTATTTCTTGCAAGTTATGCGCCGAATGTAACAGCCAAAGCGCAGCCTCTCTAATTGCTGTAGTAATCAGCCTGAAAAACGCTGCAAGTCCGTCGTCCAATTTAGAACTGTCATCGTAGAGTACTATGGGGTTGGTGTAAAACGTGATAACTACGTCATATTCCCAGTAACTTCTCGAAGGAATTCTTGTGGTGAAACGGTTAGCCTGCGCGATAACTAGAATGTCGTGATCAGTTCGCTTGAAACTTGCAGGGCATATATCCAGTATTTTAGAGTGTCCAAATCTTGTGTCATTCCAACTTGACGATGCGTTCAAGCGAAGCTTGCTTTCCGTATATATCTACAGGTTTCTAGGGCTCTGGTGGGTGCGTAATACTCCTGTGACCAGCATACACGCCCAACATTTTACCCTAGTAAATTTGTCCCTAATCATAGATTTCTCTAGCGACTTCCACCATACTGTGACGCCGCAGAACTAAATAGAGCGTACTATCGCTGTGTATAGCCAATGTGTAAAGTGGGGTTTGATACCGCACTTTTTATCTATAGCCGATTAACTCTTAATGGCTCTAACAGGGAGAAAATCTAACGAAAGTAAACGGTTTTGACATCTTATTTAATGAATTTAAAAAATACAGATTCTACACAAAAGATATATTAAAGCAATGAGGTTGAACAGTATCCATAGGAGGTTAGTTTTATTCGATGTTCTGCAGTTTTTGTCAATAACTATAAAAATCGTGTTCGTGTTCAGTGGCCTAAAATTAGTCTAAAAAACACTTTTCCATTTAAGTACTTTATCGCTTAAGCTACTGTTATCGAAAATTTGCCGAGTTGTGAAAAATCTGAGTGAAAGTGAGATGCGAAACAGGCATGATTATATAAGAAAATACATATGTATGTATATACATACAGTGGTGATCAGATAAATGTAACTAATTCGTATAGTTCAATGAAAATGTGTTATATTCTTATAATTAAGCGACCCTCTGGTAAAATCACTTTCAGCGAAAAATCAGCTTCAACCCTAGGCTGGAAACTCTGCATGCGCGGATCCAATCCATCGACATTACTCTGCTACATAATTACATCACTTACGTAACTCACTTTATTTTAGTCACTTACTTTAAGAAATCTTAGAGGTTTTCTGGCTGTATCTCTAAAAAGCTTCTTTGAAAAAGTGCAACATTAGTCAACCACTCACTAATGAAATTTATTTACTTAAGTTAAGTACACATATAAGACATAATCTTTTAAAGGTCATATTTCATAACAACTATTTAATAATATAAGTTTGGAATTTTAAAGATATATTATATAAATCTAGCCTATTGTTGAACCTTCGATATACTATTCAGATGAAGAAAGAAATCGTAAAGTGAGAAGCATAATTTTAATAAGATAGTGTAGATGAAAAGAAAGTATACACAGCCAAGTTGAACGGCCCTGGTTTGGTAAAGAAATCCACACGACATAAAATAAGGTACTATAAGACTGCAAGTACGAGTTGACTATGCAAATGTTAGTTTAAACAAGTAAGGAAAAGTATAAGTTCGGGGTCAACTCAACTTTAAATACCCGGCGCAAGTTTTTTTCAAATAAACCATGCTTGTTGAATGCGATAAAACCAGTGAATGTAATAGTCTTTATTTTGAAAAACTAAACGACTTTTTTTTATTTAAACTAAAATTGGAATGCTTTTAATGTATGTGTTTACGTACAGTTATATACTTAAATATCGCATGTTTAAATTTTTTGGTAAATGACTGTTATATGAGAGGTTGCATGGTTTTCGTCTGGGAAAGAAGTTTCAGAGATATATCTATTTTCTGTAAGATGGGCAATGCCACGCCTGTTCACAACATTTTTGATTCCATATATTTCATTCTCAAATCAAATATTGCACATGAAATGAGAGCAAGTTACTATGCATAGGTACTAAAATATGGGATTTTTGTGAGTTTAGGTATTTTTCCTTATATGGTGGGCGTAGTTTTTTCCTGAGTGGAAATGCAAATCGTGCCATATCTATATCTAAATGGGTTGCTTTATGCTGTTACAAAAAACCGTTAAGTGAATAAAGATTTAAAACCCTGGGCACCACTTATTATAAAACTAAGGAAGAGTTCCCGAGCGCAATGGTGCCCAGGGTTTTATAACTTTATTCACTTAACGGGTTTTTGTAACACCATAAAGCAACCCAGATAGATTTACTTATAAACATAGAAACCTTTTGCAAATTATATATGCCGCGATATTCTTAGTAATGACGTTTGTAATCAGAAAATCATAATTTTAGGCGATTTTAATCTATGCCTTAAGTCTACTGAGCATAGAACAGAAAAGTTTCTTAAGGAAAGCAGTTTTAGATCGCTGCTGGGTCTAGAATTTTCTATTAAACCTGCAGGGACGCATATTGACTGATCGTTTTCAAATTTGGATGGTTAACGCAATTAATTATTTTAATTTTAATAATAGCATTAGTAAATTTTATATATACTATGTACTTATACTTTAGAAGAAAGGTATAATTATAAGTACTATTTATATTTTACAATTATAGTATGGAGTTTTTTTAATATAATAAAGAATAATTAATAATATGCACAATAAAAAAAAATATTTGAAATATAATATTTTAACATAGCGAATAGAGCAATTAAGCATATATAACTGTACGTAAACACAAACATTGGAATCATACCAATTTATTTTAGTTCTTATTTAAATAAAAAAGTCATTTAGTTTTTCAAAATAAAGATTTTTACATTTTAGATTCAATTGTAAAAAATGGTTGAAAATATGTCTACGGAGGTTTTTTGGATCGGGGAATCTATTTTTAACATTAATGTTTATTTTTAACTTCCACCAGGGGGCAGTAAAAATCCACTTTGGATCCAATACCATCTATCTATGTATATATACCATAAGCTGCAACAGCATCAACTAGTGCCGAAAGTGACAGTAGTTTGAAACATTTGCTTACATACGATGTTGTTAACTTTGGTATGCCTTGTGAATTGAGTTTTCTTAACCCTAATTTTCTTGCATATTTTTGGCAATATTCTTCGCGGAAATTCCATGTGGCATTCTCTCTCTACGGACGATAAGTGGCTCGATCATTTGCTTTGCAATTTCTTCTAGAAAAAGTCTGCGTTTATAAAGCTTTTTAGAGTTCCAAGATGGGTTTAATTCTGTCCAAATAACATATGCATTGTATGCCGATATATCTATCATATTTGAAAACAACGCAACTGGCCAACGTTTGGTCTGACGTTTGCACGTATAATTAGCTACTAGCTGATCAAGTGCATCCACACCAGCTTTAGTTTTATTGTAGTGTAATATTATTTCAGGTTTTTTTTTTTTATTTTCATCACTTACAAGTGCTGAATGGTGGAGCGAACTCAATGCAACTACAAAATTATATTTTTTGGGGACGTACGACACAATAGTAACATTTTCCGTAAATAGAAATTGACTATGAAAAACGTTATTTTTTTAACGTCGATAATTTTTTTCGACAGAAAAGCTTTGTTCTTTCTCACAGTTCCCACCAAAGTAATATTTCGGCGAAGTAAATTCATTGCGAGATTGTACGTGGTAAAAAAATTATCGCATGTTATAGTGTGACCCCTGGGAAGAGCTTCGGATAGGGAAAGAATAACACGTTCGCCTAAAGAAAGGAAAGATAAGACGGTATAGTTTATATGTGCATATCACAAAACCTTTTACATAAATATAATTTAGGTTCATGATAGGCATTACCTTGGTTCCTTTCTGGTTCTGTATTTCTTGATCGTCCTAAATAAACTTCCATGTTCCAGGCATACTTGCTTGTTGCATCACATAGAGCCCATATTTTTAAGCCGTATTTCGCGGGCTTTGACGGAATGTATTGTCTGAAGCCGCAACGACCACGAAAAGGCACTAACTGCTCATCGATTTTTACATTTTCGTGTAAATGATAAAATGTTTTTAGCTGGCGATTCCATTGATCCCAAACATTTCTTATTGGAGCTAGCTTATCGCGTTGTCTCTTTCCTCCCTATCTTGAGTCGAGTCGAAACGAAGGCACCGTGATATGTTCATGAATCTTTCCAGACTCATTGTTGCCCGGAAAATTGGTCTGCCATTGTTTTCATGCCACAAATGAAGTAGGCTTTCACCGTGTGATTTGGACACTCCAGCCAATATTTGTACTCCTAGGTATGCTTCCAGTTCTGTCAAATCTATGAGTCTCCAATTGTCTCCAAAAAGTTCCAATCCTTTGGCATTGCTCATTTCAATAATCGTGTTTTTTATACTCGAAGGAATAAATATATCAAACGATGATTTGATGTCTGTAACCATAGAAATAGCACGTTTCGATGGCCCAGGCGAATGAGATAAAATCTGATTACCAGGGATTCTTCCTTTTGAAATTGAAGGCGGTTGATCATGCCAGAGAACACTTTTATCCTTTGATAAATTAGTTCCTAGGTTGACTTCTGCTGTCGCATTACAATCTTCAAGCACAATATCTTCTTCGCTGTCGCTGGAAGAAATGTTTGAATCCTCAGCTTCTTCTTCTGGTATGGGTACAAAATCTTCATCATCATCACTGTCGTCAAAACAGTCCTCCTCATCAGCATTTATAATTTGGTGTATGTCTTCAGTACTTAGTATATTTTCATGAAAAGCGAATTTTCATAAAAATAAATTATAGCAAGAAATGAAAAGATTGTGACTTACCTTCTTTCTTTCAGACATTATGTAAAATGTTCCTACAATTATTTTTTATAAAAAATATAGAAGCTTCTCTCTGTATGAAAACAAAATTGTAACTGAGCGATGTGGGAATTGCTCTTTTCATATGTGCCTAAAACGGGAATTCCCAGTTTTCGTAATACTTACGAAGCTATCGATAATTGATAGAAATAGGGCTGGCCATGGTGAAATAATATAATTTCACCAAGATGTTGGCCAAAATTGTCTAATAAATAATGTTCATTAATTTTTGATCGAAATATGCAATGAGGTATGGCAAAAGTAAACTAAAGCACTAGGTGGGTCAAATTGACCACGATTCGATAAGATAAACCTAGGAATTTCGTTAGATTTTACTTAAAATTGGGTCAAATTGACCCAAACATAGCAGAAGTGTTAATCTACCAACAAAACAGGTTATTTTAAGATATTATTTTAACTTGGGCGATCGTGTTAAAAACCAAAGTAAAATATTTTCATATAAAACATTTACGATGCTCAATCTGGTAGTCGTGATCCTGAAGGAACATAACATAACGGGATACTCTTGCCGGAACATCCCGTTTCTGCATTGTCATCGTAAAAGCGTGACAATCTGAGACGATCTTAAATTTTAGTCCCAACAGATAAACTCGCCATTTCTTCAGTGCTTCTACTATTGCCAACACTTCATGCTCATATGAATGGTATTTTTCCTCAGACGGTGTGCACTTCCTACTCATATACATATTGTACAGGGTGAAATTCCTGATCATCTCTGTATTTTTGCAACAGTACGGCTCCGTACCCGTACATACAAGCATCTTCGTGGACTTCGGTTGTTGCTTTAGGGTTAAACAGCTTCAATACAGGTGAATTCACCACATCTGACTTCAATTACTGGAAGGCTGTCAAATGTTCGTCGGTCAACGTAAATTTCGAATCTTTCCTCAAAAGGTCGGTGGTTTGGCTACCACAGCATACCTTTCTATAAACCTCCGAAAATATGATGTTAACCCGAGAAAGCGTTGCAATGATTTCTTATCATGTGGGAGAGAAAAGTTTGCCACAGCCTTTGTCTTTGTTTCTGAAGTTGTTATTGCACCATTTTCTACTATATATCCCAAATAATCTATTTTTATAAGAGAATTCTGCATTTACTCCATTTTATTTTTAAATTATATTCTGATGCCCTACTAAAACCAGGTTTAAGCTTCTGGATACCTTCTCTTATATCCTTGGTTGGAATAATAAGGTCATCCATGTATGCTACAACTGTCCCGTCCTGTATCATGTTTCTCAAAATAGCAAATATAAATCGCGAAAATACAGCTGGAGAATTTGAAATTCCGAACGGTACATAACAAAATTCAAATTGATCATTTGACGTTACAAAAGCTGTATACTTCTTTGAGTTATTCTCAACAGGTACATTCAAAAATCCATTTACTAAATCAAGTGTCGTGAAAATATGAGCTGCCTGAAGTGTCTCGATCACATCATCCATCAACGGCTTTGGAAAATTATCGCGCACAATCTTAGCATTTAAACGTCTGTAATCGAAACAGAGTCGTTTACCACCATCCTTCTTGGATACAACTACTATGGGTGATGCATATTCAGATATACTACGCTGAAGTTCCTTCTTCTAACCAGCTAGCAACCTGTTCATCTATAAACTTTTTGTCAGCATATGTCATACGCCGTGGCCTTTCAAAAACTGGGATATCATCGGTCAGCAAAATTTTCATTTCAATTGGGGATTCACGCACTTTCGTCGGTTTATAATTGGTAATTAACTCCTTTACCCTATTAGCATCAACTACCTGCAATTGCGATAGCTCTACCTCTGGTTCCTTAGTCTTACCTTCTGCTTCTACTAAACAAAAATTTTTAAATTCTTCAAGTAATCCATTTTCCTCCTTCTCTTCCCTGGAAATCTCTTCTACGACTATAACTGGTTTCTCCAACACAATATTACTCTGCGTGCCCTCGATTGTTTTATTTTTACACGTTTTTAATTTAAATTCAACTAAATCTTCCGAAACAATCCGCGCACGGCGTGGAAAATGACGTCAAGTTTCAATTCATCAACAAGAACCTGAATGGTGAAACTACCTAAAGTATTCAGCACACTAGCGTTGATTCCACGTAAACGACGTTTGTCGTCACTCAATTCTATATCTCCGCCTAGCATCAATAAAGTGTCATATCATATTAAACAAAGGTCACAACCAGTGTCAATTAATGCCGAAAAAGTTACGCTATTGCAATTCTAGTTTTTGAAAATACATCTTACTATTTCCTTAACTTCCGCTATCAACTCATTGGTTATTGTATTCACGCTACCTTTCTCCATTTTTATTGGAAATTTGTTACCTGCACAATCAGCTGCGCGATGTCCAGGTTGTCCACACTTGAAACATTTAAATTGTACCTGTTTACAATCATCGCTTGGTTTGGTATTTTTGAACGTCTTGATTCGACGAACCAACAGCTTTGACAATCGACTGATTTGAGTTTGAAATAGCCAATTGTTGGCGCACAACCCGCACTCTCTCATATACCCGTATTTGTTCTTCAAGTTCAGCTAATATTTTCGTCTGATAAAGGATACTTTTGTTTTGTCTGGAGTCAGGAATTACCTCTATGAAATATTCAATTAAACTCATATCATCTGGATTAATTTGTTTGCCTAATTCCATGAGGCTATAAAGGTTTTATCTAAAGTCCTCATTTTGACGTTTACTACGATTTCGTAGCATTCGATGTACCACTATAGGATGTTAAGGACTCCTGGATATCGCGTAAAGTAAATGGAGTATGACTGTATGCTTGGCGTTGGATTTCACTTGGTGGCGATTAACCAACGTAGTCATATTCAGAACCCTCATTACCGTCATCATCATCATCAATCTCAACAGTTAGGCCGAAATGTTCAAGAAGTCGATTTTGTAATGTCATCTTCCGTCCTGTAACCGCGAGATCTAACTCATTCAATTTCTCTTTCAGCCCATTGCCTGTCAACTTTAAAATTTCGCTTCGATCCATTCTACCGCAGTCGTCACTCAACCAATTACAAAAAATTCTATAAGAACACTGAAACGCAAAGTTATATTAAATTTATACAGTATAATATGTATATGAAATATAATTGTCAGCGGTGTTTATGAAATAAATCTCTTATATAGTATTAAGTAATTATTCGCACAACGTAAATATTCAGAATGGAACTTTAAATCAACTTCAAAATTCGTCAGCTTAAATTATGCTTCGTATTTATCTCAGCAATATTTATGAAAGAAAGTATTTTAATAATTCGCAAAATATTATCTTTAGAGATTAATTCTACATACATCAACACTTAAATATTTGTCAGTTTAATCAACGCTTTGTATGTATTCTAAAATGTACACGTATGTATGTATGTACATACATACATACTTATGTACTTGCGTAAAACCAAATTCTTAATCACCATCAGGTTCACAATTCACCTTTATCATAAAAGCTTTTCGTACAAATATTTCACCACATGTTATTTGTGGGTTGCAAGTACATCGATATAAAACAAAGTTCGCAAATTATAAGAGTGACTTGTAAACGCAAAAGAAAAAATTTTGATCTAGTTTCTGTTACAAATTCAAATGTAGGCTGCTTTCGTAAACGCAATATGCAAAGCTTACATGCATTGCATACTATTCGTAAACGCCACTGCAATAATTTAGACAAAGTATTGAATTCATAAATGAATGACAACTCTATTTCATGCGCATGAGTTGTCAAAATGTGCATGGCTTTTGTTTTACATGCAAAGCAGGGTTGTAATGCATAAATGCATGGCAAGGTATGGGCATTTGTTTTAAGAATGCTTTGCATATTGCGTTTACGAAGGCAGCCGTAATGTCTCTTTACTTTTCTTACTATTCTGCTTGTGCTCATCTGCTCTCTCTCTCGAACTACATTGCTTCGTTCAGCGATTCTTCGGGAAACTACTAGGATGCTTTCGTAAACGCAATATGCAAAGCTTATATGCATTGCATACTAATCGTAAACGCCACTGCAATAATTTAGACAAAGTATTGAATTCATAAATGAATGACAACCCTATTTCATGCGCATGAGTGGTCAGTCAAAATGTGCATGACTTTTGTTTTACATGAAAAGCAGGGTTGTAATGCATAAATGCATGGCAAAGCATGGGCATCTGTTTTAAAAATGCTTTGCATATTGCGTTTACGAAAGCAGGCCTACTCTGCTTGCCACGAATTTGATTCAATGATGCTGACTGCAACAACAACTCGCAACAAATTTGATTTAACGGTGATTCTTCGGGAAACTACTGCTTGCCACGAATTTGATTCAACGACTCCGACAACTTCTCGCTATTTAATGATACTGACTGCAACAACAACTCGCAACAAATTTGATTTAACGGCGATTCTTCGGGAAACTACTGCTTGCAACGAATTTGATTCAACGACTCCGACAACTTCTCGGTATTTAATGATGCTGAGACTGCAACAACAACTCGCACCAAATTTGATTTACGGCTTCAACAACTGCAACAACAATTTGTTTAGGCTTTCCAACCTCTGCCACAAATCACACGATTAGTACGCTGGCGCTATTCGGCCTCTGCCACGCCACAACTCGTACTCCACCAACAACAAGTCTATGCTTTTTAGCCTCAGCCAACAACAAGATTGAACTTGTTCACTTGCTCTATTCGGCCACACAGCAATTTGTTTGTGTATTTTGCCACACACAATATTAAATATTTTAGATTAATACACTTACATACATACATATTCCGTTTTTTGATTCGCTGTACTTGCTAGTGTAGCGCCATCCTTCATATTAATTCATATATACATATGTACATACTTATACATATGTATGTATATCAATATTCAGCGAATTTCCTTTAATGCTGACTTAAATATTGCGTTTTCTAAATTTTTGAAAATTACCGTTACATGAGAGGTGGGCGTGGTGTTTTCCCGATTTCAACAATTTTCGAAATTTTGCTTAATGACTAGAAATACATAATGTCTAACAAATTTGGTACAGTTTGGTGGTATGGTTTCGGAGGTATACTTATGTATTTGGTCTAAAGTGGGCGGTGACACGCCTATTTCCAAATGTTTGTTGTTCAGCGTATTTGTTAGTATAGGCCCATCCTTCGTATTAAATTTGAGCGAACTTCCGCCAATGCTGACTTAAATATCGATTTTAACATTTTTCGGTTTTTTGGTGTATTAGTTTCGGAGAGGTTAAAGTTTTTCGTATAAAGTGGGCGCGGTCACCCCCATTTTCCAACAAAAAATGTCCACACGTATTCCTTTCCCACAATCCTTTTGATTCCCACACACCGTTATGTGGGTGTGGTTATTGTCCGATTTAGCCCATTTGCAATACTAAATAACCTTGGGTTCAGGGCAATGTGTATATCAAGTGTCGTTAAAATAGCTCAGGAGTTACTCGAGTTATCCCTCTGACGGACGGACGGACGGACATACAGACAGATATGGCTTAATCAAATTCGTTATTAATTCTAAGAACTTGCTTGACGCTGTTACAAACATCCGTTTGGTGAACAATTTTATAATACCCTGGGCACCAGTGCGCTCGGGTATAAATAGAGGTATTTGGGACAACGGGTGTGTATTACTTTATGTATAAAGAACACTAAACGACTATGAAAAAAAGGATATGCTGCAATCAAAAATATTTGCCGAAAACTCGTGGGTTTTGCGATTTGTGATGAAGTGTGACATGTGATTTCCCTTTGCCTAATATGTATATAATACATATGTATATATCAATTGACATTGCATTTTATTCTACGATTAATAAAAACAATTTTTCTGAAAATGTAACATGGTGGGCGGGGTCTAAAATGATGGAAAATCGCGTTACGTACTTGCATTTTATATATGTATGTACATACATACATATATTTCAACACTGTAACTCCTTCGAATGCATCTAATAGACAATTGTTCAAGGCTACAGGTTGGCTTAGCACCAATATAGGGAGTCGATTGCAATCTGGAAATGCCGATAACCTATTATTTTCACATTTCAATATAAAAGTATTAAATTTCGAGAATTAAAAATATAAGTTTTTTATTTTTATTTTTATAAAAACGTGTATGTATGTTTGTGTGATCATGTGTGAAATTCATTGATTATACAGTGTACAGCAGAAGTCTTGATACCCTACCACTTCCTAGACATTTTATAAAATATATCAAAAAAGTTATTGAAAATTTCCTTTTTTTATTTAAAATTAAATAAATGCAGTTTTTCTCATGTGTGTATGTGCGAATATCCTTTAAATATTTACGAATGTACAATGAAAAGTCACTAATAATATTGTTTTTCACGGAAGCGGTATCGAGTGGAGTAGAAGGATACACAATAAGCGACTGAAGGGCCATGAAAATGATATATAGAGCTGTTAAAAATAGGAATTATAAAAAGAGGTCTTAAACAAAAAAGTTTTGAAGTGAATAAATTCAATTCAATTCTCGTTTTTTTTATTTATTAACTCGTTTTTTTCTGTTGAATTATCTTTTTTAATTTTTTTCAGTAGTGAACTATATATTATTTTATTTAAGACGAATATTGATGTTAGATAAATATTTTTGCACTGAGTTAATAATTAATGTTATGTTTTAATCAGTTTACTTTACTTTATAACTAATTAACTATTCTTGGAAAATCAAATGCTAATATTATGTGCATACATATATATATAAAGGCAATCTTTAAAAGAATCCAATAGTGTGCGAATTTCGCATATTGCGGTCAGTGAAATAATAAAGTAGACAGGTTACTGCAATAAATAAGAAATAAATAAATAAAGGAGTTAGAAACTAGTAAAGTATATAATAGGCGGACACAAACCTTATAGAATGTATAGCTTTAACGAGATAGAGGAAAAGGTTATTGAATTAGCATACCAGACATCATTGGAGATGTGCCTTGTGGCGTGCAAACGGCATCTCACACAGTCATTGATATGTACGTTTCAATGCTAGCTGTGTCAAAAAGCATAAATGCGTTTCAATACACCAAAGAAACCTGAATGCAAAACGGCAGCTTTGGCAGAAGAGCAAATAAATTTGCAAAAAGAATATTATTCGAGAAGTGAGCCATTTCGGAAACCCAAGCGTATAATACAAAGCAGGTTGGTAATAGTATGCGTCTCTTAAACCGAGCAACTGAGAAAATTCTCTATATAAAGAGAGATAAATTGCGAAAAGTGTAACGAGGCAGCCTTGAAATGGTATATGTGCGTGCCAAAACTATCCTCTCATCCTTTGTTATAGACAACTTTATCTGGTCTGGGCAAAACCAGCGCTTTGAACTTTGGAGGACGAGGAATGTGCTAACCCCACATCATGGTCGTTTTCAACACTATGCTAGTGACTTCCACTTGGCCCAAGCTATTCCTCCATAACGCTTAAAACGATTCTGAATGCGTCTTTGTTGAAACGAAAATTTTTTCACAAATCTGTAAAAATTTACACTAATAAATATTAATAAAACAGTGAAATTAGTAAGCAAACTTACATTTTATCATTGAAGCTAAATGGATTCGAATCACATCGCAACAATCTCCGCTGCTTACTTAGGCAACGCATGTTTTTCCTCCTGAGAGAAAAGTGCGGCGACAACTGACTCCATTATATTTATTAAACGAAGTTGTTAATAATTGGCTAATAAATCCTGCCATTAAATTTCGCTCTTCACTTGCAATAGTATTTGTTTATTTATTTCAATCAGAATAGCTTTTGAAAAACTTCGAATTTTCGGCTTTTGGTTGGCAACGTGGTGGAGAATGGATTACAGCATACTGTTTTTATCAGGGACTAGGGATGTGTAACACAGCACTGTGCTGTGCTATTCAAAGAACATACTTATGTATATTACAAAGAAGTTGTGGCACACGCGCAGGCACACTTTTCGATTGAACTATAGCACAGCCACACAATCGACGCACACAAACTAGCAAGTGTGTTTTTTGAATAGATTTACTCCGGAATAACGTTTGCAAACCGCGCAAATTTATTATTAAAATAATGGTTCGGTTCGCGCGACACATTTCGCCCAGCGTCCAATATTAAAAAAAAAAGCTCACTTTTCGTTGAATGGGTACGTTAATAAACGAAATCGTCGCATATGGAGTGTTGATAATCCACAAGCAATTGTTGAGACGCCGTTACGTCATGCTCTATGGGTAGAGGGAATCATTGGTCCATATTTCTTCTAAAATCAAGCCGGTCATAGTGTTACGGTCAATGGGGATCGCTATAGAGCCATAATTAATGCCTTTTCGTGCATAAATTAGAGGACGTTGATGTGGACGGGCTTTGGTTCCGGCTCTACATGCCGTACAGAAAACGAAACAATAAACTTTGTAAATGCAACTTTTGGTGAGCGCATTATCTAGCGTCGTCGGCCTCCAATATCGTGAAATTGAACACAGCTGGTCTTTTTTGTGGGGTTATTTGAAGTCGCTTGTCTACGCGAATAAGCTGGAGACGATTAATGCCTTGGAAGAGAATATTCGGCGCGTTATTGCTGAAATACGGCCCAAAAGTGGTAAAAAATTGGGCCTCTCTTTTAAAACATAATGGCAAACCCCTTTCTTTATAATAAGGCTAAATTCTTAAATTATGTACATATATGCGTTTTATTTCTTCTGGAAAACACATGTCTAAAAAACAGCCGCTATATGAAGCCAAATGCCCTGTTACTCACCACAAATCACTCAAGCTGTTAATTAAGCCTGAAAGTATGCATGGGAAAAATTAAACAGCTTTAATACCTTGCAATGCGTTGTTTACGTGGAAACAAAATTGTAGGTCCCGTAATGCCATGGGCTTTTACTACTAATATGCCCATAAACATATGACATCGCAATCTTTAAATACTTATGTACGTTCAGCCAGCTACAAATACATATACATATGTCTGTATGTAAGTATATACTTAACAATTTGTAGAAAAACAGCGAACCAAATTAAAATACATATGTATATGTATGTTAGATTTCAAATATTCTAAAATATCTTTTGGTGGATGCCCTATAATAATATTTTACTTCGGGTAATTTTAATTTCAAGACAGTTACTCCATTTTTATAAAGTAATAAATAGATGAAAACACGTTCCGCCAGAAATACAAAACTGTGCCTAAATTTCAAAGTAATCGGGGGATGGCTTCAGAGTTTTGCAATTTTAGGAACAACCCAGCAGTACAGTTTTGTATACAAACATACATATGTTCGTGTGACTTTTTTACTAGAAGTGTGCCATAATAAAACAAAAAGAAACAAAAACCCGAGGAAAATGGCTTGGGGGTTGTGAATATGAGCTATTTTGATTTATAAATATATCATTTAGCAATAACGTCTTAAATAATGGGAAGCCCATGCCGAATCCATAACCAAGATTTCAAAAAAATCGGTGCAACTGTTTTAGACGTGAGGGTATACATACTTAAATGTATGGCACAAAGGTTTTCCAGGGTATTACTACGAGTACTTGTTCTGTATTAACGCAACCATAAGTCAGTTTGTTTTCTTCTTCGAACAGCAATATTAGCTGTGATAAGACATGAAGAAATTTTTAGTACAAAGTAATCCTCATTGTTTTATCGTAAAAAAATATAATGATGAACATTCGTCGTCTGAAACAGTGGTAAAAAGGGCAAATAGTTGCAACGTCAGTAATTAGATTCCTCCAAGTAAGACTAGTAGTATGTACCTCGAGATACAGTGAACAGTTATGGCGATGGAAATTTTGTGAATATTTAGCTCACTGACTCGCAGAGGTCGGATATACAGTCTGCTGAAAAAATGATATGTTGCACGTATCTACATACTCGCTCAAGCACAGCTTTCAATACTGGTAACGTTGTAGAGTACCGATTTCTTTCTACGTTCTCGAATTAATCTCTTAATATAGTACGTAAAGATGCTTAGTGGTATCATGTAGCAATTAATATACATACATATGATTACTGATCAAATTAGTTATGGAAACAGCAGCCAATATAACCCTTTGAAGTAGCTGTTTCGGTTCATAATGTAATGTTGTAAGCCCTACTATTGGCAACCGGTCACTAGGATTTTGGAGGAATTCTGGCCCATTCCACCATAATGTGTTTCGTACAAGTTGCATGGTGTATGATTCGCGCACGATGATATCAGCTGGAGCAGTGTAGACATTTCGCTACTCTGTTGGCCACGAAGAGGTTAGGGGATTCCTAGTTCTATGAGGATTTTAGTTGTTGCGTCAGGATTTTACATGCTACGATTAATGGATTGAGTAGTCCGATCGAATCAAAGAAGATTGACAATTTCTTTAGAATTTACCACTTTGTGGTTTCAACGCAATTATCTGTCACATAAAGCTATCTTCCAATGCATACCACTTCATAAAAATAATCTTCACACTCTAATTCATGCGACGACAACTCGAATTTTGAAACATTGTCGAGTATCCAGAACGATTCCAGTTGTTTGTCCAAGATCGGCTCCGATTAGATTGGAGTGAATACCTTGAACGGGACGGCAATGGTTGGCGTGTCATGGTGCGCAGAATTTTGATGACCACAAACAAAATAACGAAAGCGAAGAAGTGATGGACTAGAAAATTGGTTATGTATAAAACGAAAACCAAGTTACGACAAGGAAAAATGATGAATAAAGTGATATTCCAGAATATGGTTAATGTGATACTTCATTTCAGATCTTTAATGCCAAGGCATTAACAACACAAGTATGTAACCACCGTATAAAATGAAATAATTGATCCTTTTTATGGTATATTAACTAAAAAAGTCATAATTCAAATTATAGCTGCGAAAGTCTACTCAGTTATGGTTGCTGAAACATATTGAGCAAGCTAACAATTACATCAGGTACATGACAGATGAAAAGAATTATATTATGGGGGAAGATTTTTTGAAATTTGTTCCAACAAATCGCTAGCTTCGAAGTTCTAAGACGTTGGGGATTCCAATATAAACCAAAATGTAGTATCAACTTATGGTAGTAAACTCAATGAAATCTTCCCATACTAATTAACTTTGATACGCGGGTTACGGAACATTCCTAAACACTTATCAACAAGTTTACTAATAGCAGAGAAGTCTTATATGAGTAGTTGGAACGACAAAAAATATCGATCATGAAACTATAATGTTTCGATATAATATAAAAACACCTAAACCTCTTACAATACTGTCAGGTATAACATCTTGGGATAGGTATAATATGGATACTGATGGCATACTGGTTATCGGATAGGAAATAAACTATAATCAAATTAACCCTCTATAACTCATAACCTTCAATTGAATTTTTTTTTAATAAAAACGGATAGATTTATGAATGAAAAAAATACCTTTATTTTTTTTTTTTTTTTTATTATTTATTCTGCATGCGTATTTTTACAAAAAGGGGAGTGTGGCTCACAGGCAACAATGAGTAACAGTGGTAAAGAAAATTCAAGAAAATAAAAGAAAATAGATATAAGATAAATATAATAATATAAGAAATAGATTGACGATTAGGCGAGGTGGAAGTTTTTGAAACAATTTTTGTTTTTGGTATAACATAAAGCAACGCCACATTTCTCACATTTATTTCTGTACCAAATAGATGTTTGTCTCTTCCGAAATTCTTTTTATAAGTTCTGGTCGAAATAAATACAGAAAGAACTGAATGGGGGTTTCGAGTTCCAAGATATCAGATGGCAATGAATCGTTTCCATGAAAAGCCAGCTGCTCTGAGTTCAGTTCTAAGTTCTTTTTCTTCCAAAGCAATGTAAGCTTGTTAGGCTTTTGTCGTTTTGATGGAGGACCGGAAGTACTTGGAATCTCCTCTTCACCAGAAATGAAGCTACTGCCGTCATCGTTCACGTACTCTACTAACTCATCCATATCGGATTCCCCAGCAAGAGTTTCTTCATTCAGTTCTCCAAAATCCGACAGCAAATCTGGGTCGAAGTCAGGATCAGCCAAGCTTTCGCCATCAAAGTCTAAACCATCCTCACTTGCGGAATCATCTTGCAGAGCATATGCGATCTCGTTGTCGGTAAGAGATCGTAGTCGATGAGTCATACTGAAACAAAATAATAACGAATGTATTCACCTTTTCATATAAGATATTTTCTCTTTCTGCATAATGTAGCTTACAAGACACAAACACTAAACACTGCCCAATGCAAAAATACCGAGGATTTTAAAGCAAAAAATATCACCCCCGTAATCTTTGAACACTTACCTTATATATTTTCACAAAAAATAACCACAAAAACGTTAAAAACTATTTTTATTAATTTTTTCAATACATGCACATGCGCAGTATGCGAAATTTTTCACTTCACTGACGAAATCAATTACTTTGCAAAATGTAACGGTATTTCATTTCTTTGTTTGTTTTTGGCTGAAAGAACGGAATGTAGACTACAGTTTACAATGCTTTGAAAAACAAAAAAGTAAAAGCAGCTTGAATTAAAGGAGGTTCATTGGTATGTTGCCTGTGGTCTACAAAACGTTGTATGTAGTATGATAATCAGTTAATAGAAACAAATAAAATAAAGTTGAAGTTACATGAAAGAGTCACTTGGACAGAAGTCTGGACAGAATACAACGTAGGTAAATAGTGTAACGTGTCATTCTGCTGTGATACAATGTTCATGGCATTTGCTGATATGCAATGTTTGTGGCACTTGTTGCGATACAATGTTTCCCAATACTCAACAATCCGCCTGTTGTATAATTACTTAAACCTACATATCGCTGGCTAAGGGTGCAAAGTGCCCAAGTCCATTTTTTGAAATTTTTCAGGAGAGACGAAAAACATTTTAAATATTATTTTTGTTAATATTTTTTAAAGCTGTATAACACAATGTCTTTTTATATTCGTAATTGAGGACTCAAATACAATTTTAATTTGAAATAAGCATAAGATACTTGTTTATGCCTATTTTTGGGACTTAGCCCATTTTCTGCAACAGAGTTTTATTTTTGTAATGGACTTAGCTCTTTTTATTGTTAAACACTTTTGTATTTTCTCTTTGCCTGAAAAGAAAACACCACAAGTTTTATTTAAAGTTCATAGAAACTTTAATTGTTTAATCAAGTTTAATTATATTTCACTTTCTTTTTTACATTTTTTAAAACTAAAAAAAAAAAAATAAAAATAAATAAATATCTTAAATATACAAAAATCAGTCATATGTCCCAGTTATCAAAATCTTAAGCACTAATTATTCAAAATAAAGAACAATTCATTGTCAAAATAAAAAAAAATCACTCATATGTTCCAGTTATCAAAATCTTAAACACTAATTATTCAAAATAAAAACAATTCATTCGTGTGGCAACTCGTCGTAAAATTTATGGTAGTCTTTTGGCAATGTTACTTTTAAAGATTGTAAGTCTTCATATTTCCTTTTTGAAATAGGCCTTTTTTCATGGTAAAGCTGATCCAGGTTGGACCACATTAATGGGGCTAAATGCATACATTTGCGCTGTGGAAGAATTTTCCATTCATGCGGAAATCTTAATTTAAAAAATATTTCTCCATCGGGAGTATACTTCAGTGCTCGAATATCTGTCACTTTCGAATCACCTGTACCACGACCAGGACGTATGGTTTTAAAAAACGATACATTTTTAAACGATTTGAAAAATGTATGATCTAAATAGGTCACATCATATGGTTCTGATTTCTTCCGCGCACCCTTACACAAACCAATATAGTATTATTGGCTTTAAGGTGATACTGCAGTGTTTGACTTCTCTTGGATGCGTTTTCTATGCGACGATTTCGAGGTCTTTTAGTTTGAATACACTCTATCAAAGTATTAACGTAAATTTTTTTTTGTTTCCAACACATTTTCCAAAATTCCTTAAATATTTGTTCTCTACATGATTCTGACAGTTGTGCGCATTTCATGATTGCAGTCTCACCTTTGTCCAAACAATTACATCTTTGCTTGAGAGTTCTAGCGTCTCTCACGTTATTGTATTGCCAAACGTTACCTGTTTTTTTTTTGCCGAGGTATTTTTTACCACTTGGCGAAGGACTTTATTTTGGATTTTGTTTTTAATCTTCGTTTACGTGTTTTACTCTGCTCTGGTAACTCAAATGAATTGTCTGAACTGCTGTTAAAACCATAAGGCACTAGTCCTACAACACCATCATCTGCTTCAATTCCAAAATCTAGGCATTTCGGTTGAATATTATTATTTTTATCAGCACACATTATCTGATATAATAACAATAATTAAACTTTAAATATTAAGAAAAAATAAGTAACCGTATTCACCTTCCACTTATGAGCAATTTTATAAAACAAATAAACAAACTTTACTGAAGGTTGCGCCAAATTCCTATGAAACAGCTGATGCTGTGTAAGTTCAGTGGACTTAGCGCGCGCTTTTTTGACAACTATGGACTTAAGACTTTTGCTTACCAACACTATACAACTTAAAAAAAAAAAAATTCCCTTTTTTGTTTTTTAACCCATGTATTTTCGAATTATCTTTCGAACTGCATCAAAATCTCATTTTTGGAAAAAATGGACTTAGGCACTTTGCACCCTTAGCCAGCGATATGTATATGTATATTTATGCACATACTCTTTATAACTTTAATTACATAATCTACAATACCTATTATTTACTTATGTATATACGAGTATGTATATCTTCCACTTAATATTATTGGAGTAAGACATTAACTAATTTGTTTCAGGTGGAAACTGAACAGCTGTGTGAAGTTAAAACAAAATATAGTCATTATAAAAAAATTTAAAATACTATAAAATTATACCTTAAGTGAGTACATCTAATGAAAATAAAGCATTGATGAATAGTACAGTGCCGATTCAAACAATGTCTGCGGCAAGTAAAAGTAACAAATTTAGATATGACTTTGAAAAATTGGAAAATCCAATTTACAATATTTTTAAGAGCATCTGGGTTGGAGTAACAATCAGATGCAAGGAATGTGGCGTTGTGTTTGCTCCGTTTGGTACCCAAATCGCTGAATATTTATATTCAGCTGCTCAACGCAGATCATGAAAGTATTACATATGTATTCCAAGCCCTTGAACAAATTTGATAGTACTTCGTACCTAAAGTGAATATTGTAATGGAAAGATATACATTTTTTCTCGTTTTCAAAAATTTACGAATATATTACTGATTTAAAAAATGTAAGGTTTGCTTGTGAATTCGGAGATTTGCGCGAATCACTTATTCGAGACATTTTCGTCTGTGGCCTGTCAAAGGCAAAGGTGACATTAAACTAGAAAAAGCTATTTGGTATTGCAAAAGCATTAGAAATAATTAAGAAGTGAACTATGTGGGTGCCTTGAAAAAAGAACGACCCTTAAACAACAAGAAAATAAATGTGATACAGATGTGGCTAAGTACGTAAAACTAAGTGTCCGGCCGAAGGCACGGTTTGTTATTACTACAACAAAAAATACCACTTTGCAAAAATGTATATTTGTCGACAACAACAAAATCATTTCTGCTCCGACACATTTCAGCAAAAATATGAACAACATCCTCCTATCATCAATCAACAACAACAGCAACGCAAATATGTAAATCAACTGGAGAATGCGGTAAGAGATGATTACAGTGTCAGTAAGGCCGGGGAATATGATATGATCTGTTTGATGGTATGTTCTTCGACTCTGAGGCACAAAACCACAGAGTTAGTGAAAATTCGGAGTGGGGACTTTCGACAGCAAAATACTGGCAAGTAGAGGTTCATATCAACAATAAAATAACTCTGTGCCAAGGTGCCTCTGTTGCCCTTGACTTAACTCAATTAGGTGATTCACAAGGTGTCATAATGAGTCATATTGTCATAATATCATAAATTTTATGACAGTTTAAAATATTTTGTAGTTGCTTTCTACATCAATGGTGTACTAATGAAATACAACTCTGCACGGTATGTTTTTGGGTTGTCGTATGTAATCAGCTGTCTTTTGTTTACCTTTTCATTTCTCATTTTACTTTTGCCATTTTCATTACGCGGTTGAATACATTTGATAATTTTACAAAGAAATGGAGCAAGGGGAAAATATTCAGGTAAGTTATCGAATACAAAAGCATAAATGCTCACAGATTTACTAAAAACATTTGTTCAAGCCGAAGGCGAAACGCGTGCGACTTAATTCGACCAAGAAATAGACAGTGGCGGAAGAAAAGGAACTGGTAGAATTTTTGATGTGCAACAGAAATTTCGAAGTAGGTGTATATTATAGTAGTACAATATTAAATGTATGTTAATAAATTTACTTATATAAGCCAACAGCGCAAGCATATTATAGACAGTTCGCGGAAGAGGCGAACATCACTGTAGAATGGAAGTTGATACGTGCGAAGGTGAGAAATATGAGGTTGAGCTACAATAAAGCCAAAGAATGGGAAGGTTCTACTGGAGCTGGTAGTATGGAAGGGGAGACATTAAAAGGTAAGATTGTTTGTTCGCTATTTATATAATTGGCTTTAACTTTAAGTCAAACGATTTTGTTTCAGCTACTTTGCTAAAAAAGTGCACTTGTTACTATGAACTAGACGAAGTGTTTGGGGGCAGAATAGTGGAAGCGGCAATCATTGAAGAGAGCTTGAATTTTATTTCGAGCTATGATGTTTTAAATTCAACGATAATTGAAATAGACGAAGGCTCCACGTTCGCGACCTCTGGAGGTTTTGAAAGTGCAGAGCCGCCAAGTCGCAGAGGCATATATTCGCTGACAGTTGTGTCGGATATAAGAGAAATTTACTCGGAGTCATTAAAGTTGAAAGGGAGTAAAATCATATCCATAAGTCGATTTATACATAATTCAGCAATTATTTTATTTTCCTCACTTTCCCATGGCATTTTTTTAGTTTATTTGCAATCAGCTTAATAATTAAAATAGGGCACAAAGTAAGAGGTGTGTTCACACGAGTTGTATATCGGCACAAATTTATTATATGACATATGACTTTATGACACCTTGTGAATCACCTAAATGTATAAGAGATACTTTCAAATATACTTACATTTAGAGACGAAAAATTACCTGCAGTTGGAAGTGTTAACGAATGTCTAAAATATAAGGGAAACATGTTCAAAAAAATATTCACGTATTAGATATGAATTGTAGAAATATTATTGGCCTACAAACTACACAAGCATTAAATTTAAAACACAACATTAACAAAATAAGTTTTTTTTAATTTAAGTGATCACCATGAAGTTTTTGAAGGGTTAGGTGAATTAAAGTATAGTTTAACACTTAAGCAAAACAGTAAACTCGTTGAGAGAATGATTGAATTAAGAGTAATAACGCCTGTGACCGAATCAACTGGGTGGGATAATTCAATGGTAATAGTTAGGAAGCCAAAGGAAAGTTAAGACTGTGTCTAGGTCCACGAAGCTTAAATAAAGCAACTCATTATCCTTTTCCGAATATTGATGTTTGTAAAGCAAAACTAAGTGCCTCTAGATTTTTTAGTAGCTTAGATGCAAGTTATGTGTTTTGGGTGATTCCTCTCGATGAAAAATGATCTAAACTTTGCACCTTCAATATTCCTTTTGGTCGTTTTCCACTTGTAAGGTTGCCATTCGGCATTAATGTAGCCCCTGAAATTTTTGATGCTTAAATGTTAAAATTATTTGGTGACATAGAGGGGCTTATAATTTACATTGGTAACTTTCTTATACACGCTTATTCAATGGAAAAGCATAATAAAACGTTAAATAAAAAGTCGAAATTATGCCAAAGAGAAATAAAGATCGTAGAACACATTTTCGATGAAATGGAATAGTCAGATAAGAACAAAATAAAGTCTATACTAGAGATGTCGGCTCCTACTAATGTGACAAAGCGGCAAAGATTTTTAGGTATTGTAAATTGTCCATGGCAATTCTTAGAAAATTTGTTACTAAAAACAAAAACTTACTTGTCTTATTAAAAAAAATACATACCATGGCACTGGGATTACATTCATATTAAATAATTCAATGCTCCTAACAAGAAGTAACGAAAGCGCTAGTATTAACATATTTCGGCCCAAAGAACCATTAATTCTTTCCGTTTGAACATCAAAATATGCAGTTGGTGCGGCAATACTGCATGATAAAAGCCCTATTGGCTTTGCATCTGCGCCGTTCACAGATACTCAATCCCACTACGCTCAAATCGAGAAAGAGCTGTTTGAAATATTATGTGGTTGTACACGTTTCAGTGCTATTATCTAGAACCTCACTAAAAACCACACATACATTAAAATATTAAAATTATAACTTTCTTAATCATTACACTACATTACAAATTGTATGGCGCTGAAAAAAGTTCAAAGTATCATCGCGATTCTGATACTATGGATAGTGCTAAGTATTTTTGTTCAAGGAACCATTTCGAGTGCGCAGAATTTGTATGCCAATTATTTTTAAAAATACTAAAAAGTCGACATATTTAGTGCATTTCAATTGAAAAAAATGGTTGAAAATATGTATACGGAGGTTTTTTTTGGATTGGGGAATCTATTTCTAACATTAATATTTATTTTTGACTTCCACCAGGGGGCAGTGAAAATCCACTATGGATCCAATACCATCTATATCATAAGCTGCAACAGCATCAACTAGTGCCGTACAAACTAGTAGTTTGAAACATTTGCTTACATACGATGTTGTTAACTTTGGTATGCCTTGTGAATTGAGTGATCTTAATCTACCAACAAAACAGGTTATTTAAAGATATTATTTTTCTTGGGCGATCGTGTTAAAAACCAAAGTAAAATATTTTCATATAAAACATTTACTCTCAATATGATGGACAAATTGATTGAACTTTGGAATAAACTTGATTCTGGAATTACACTTAAGCACTATATTGTTAGAAAATTTAATGCTTTGCTTGACAAATATAGAACCGAAGTTAGAAACAGAAAAAATAAATTAACATTCAAAGCGTACATGCTATCCACAAAAGATTTATTTTATATTGGAATATGCTAATCCGACTTGGAAGCAGCTTTATGCTCATGTGGATTGATTCCAGAAAACTTGTGTTCATGAAAGATCAACATAATGAAAGAAAATCTGCGATTCTGGAATAAGCGATTGAAATTGTTGAGCAAATACGAACGTATGGAATAATACAAACATCTATCGATAGCCAGAATGAAATATAAGATCTAGAAGGTGATATGGATTTGGTTGGACCATCAGTACATGCCCCAGATCTTTCTCCAACCAAACGAAGACCATATACTGCTAGAAACGATGCTTTCAAGTTTGCAATGATGTGTTACAGATTTGGTGTGCTCGATAGAGTGGTTTCGGCATTGGTGACATCACTAATGAAAGATATGTGTGTAATAGATGATCAATGAAATCGTATCATTATGAATAAATCCAAAGTCCGTAGAGAAGAAGGCAAATGTAGACAAGAAGTTTTTCGAAAATATGATGCCTCGAGTTTAAAATTCACAATTGTTAGACTACACAAAACTGAAACATGAAGATGCTGAAAATAAAGTCGACAATTTGAATGAATTTTTCGCCAATAAAGAAATATCTCTGGATTCTTTGATTGGCATATGCTATGATGGTGAGCCAGCATATACTAGCATGGGGAATGGAATTTTGCGACGATACGAAATACATTTAAAGATACCAATGCAGTGGTTTGTATGTCTTCTTCACTTGAATGAACTTCCACTTTGGCATTTAATTTGGAAAAATCATCGATAACTGGACCACGAAAAAAACCCGGATCCTTGAGCAAACAAATTGAAACTTGTGAAAATCTTCCGGAATGTAATTGTTATAACTTATTTATTACCATTTTTAAATGTATTCCTCCGCTATTATGTTTCAATATTAAATGATAAAATTATATTTATTTCATCTAATCTTCTCTATTTTCAGTTGGTGACCGATTTCGAACCAATCACATTTGAAAATGGTGCTGTCGAATTCACTACTGACTAAAATTACTTCTTCAGTATTATTTTATAAATTCATTCTTGGGCACAATATTTAGATTCCAATTTTAGAAGAATTGTGAATAATGTTGCGAAAAACGCGTACTTGTGGAAGATCCGATACAACTGAAAGTTTATAAAAAACTCTTAATAAACTTCAATTGCACAGATTACTTGAGTATGATTTACATTAATGACTATTCAAATACTATATTCGAACCACCATTCACTCACAATATTACATACGAAACTGTAGAGCAATATCTAGATAACAATGGGCCACCACTGCCTGATCCGAAAATTCCTTTACATATACGAGGAACGGAAAGATACGTTGAATTGCTGGCTGGCGTGTCCAAACGTGTTATAGGACCGAAAAAAGATGGAGTTATGTCGGTTACATTATAAAGCCGTTAAAAATACCCTAGACTTGATAGCAAGAAAGACTTTCAAAAGAAATTCATTTGAAACTTGTCTTTTTATTCCTTGTAAAAATGGATTCAACCGAAATTTTTTCATGTTTTTATTATTTAAGTTGAAATTTCGTTAAAACAAATAGCAAAATAAGCAGAAAGTCAGAGAGCAAACAAAAAAGTGAATTTTTTGTCTTAAAATAAATGAAGTCGATATGTGTAGTGTATGGGTACCATAACATTTTGACGTATTTTGAATTATGAGAAGGTCAAAGATTTGTCGATTTGTGCAATAATATATTCAATTTTCCGCAAAAAGGTGAAAACCCAAAAAAAGTACAAAAACGCCTCCTGGTGGCTGTCAAAAATAAAAATTAATGTGAAAAATAGTTTCCCGACCCAAAAAATAATTTTTTTCAACTGAAATGCACTAAATAGATCAACTTTTAGTATTTTTGAAAATAACTGTCACAAAATTTTGCGGATTCGAAATTCCTTTTTGGACCCTTGGACAGAAATACTTGTTACGATCCATAATACCAGAATCGCGTGATACTTTGAATATTTTTAATTGAAACTTATTTAAAGGTGAAATGTAAGAATTTCGAAGAATGACAAACCTTATATTTCAAAAAGTTTTCATTCTATGAATATCTCGTCCATTAGTCCTTTATGACGGCTATAATATACACACGTTTGCACCCTTTGTGTGTGTCTAGATTTTGTAACACACCTACAGTTTTACGCTGACTCGGAACAGGAAATTATGTTTGTTAAAAGTGTTTGTAGAGATCATATACCATAAGAAGAAAGGTCGAAGCACGCCCATATTTTTAAATTTTCAGTTATTCACATGAAATTATTAAAAACGTCTTTTAACCATAGGTTCAATTTCGAAGTGCTTTACAATGTCATCATACTAATAACCAATAAAGAACACATAATAACCATCGAGTATAAAATTTTAAACATTTTTGGTTTATTAGGTACAAAATTTGGTATTTGGATATAATGCGAGGAAGGATGTAGTAGCTACAAATTGCTTTTTTATTGTAGCTTTCTATGTAAGTTTCGTCATTAAAATTTTTGCAAAAGCAAATTATTATGAGCGTATGTTTATATGTATATCCGTCAATAAAACCTCCCGCTAGTGAACGAAATTTGAATGCAAGCGAATTCCATGTTGAGCTCATAATTTGTGATATTTTTTTCAAAAACAATTTGTGTTCCTCACACTCCGTCTTATTTTTATACCCGAGCGCCCTGCTGCCCAGAGTATTATAACTTTTTCACCTAACGGTTGTTTGTAAGAGCATAAAATAACCGAGGTAGATATAGACATATACATACATATATACCAAAATTCTTAGAATTAATAGCGAATTCGATCATGTCTGTCTGCCCATCAGTCCGTCCGTCAGTCGGATAACTCGAGTAAATATTGAGCTATCTTAATGAAACTTTGTACACACATTTCCCTGGACCCGAGGTTATTTGCTATTGCAAATGGGCGAAAGCGGACGATAACGACGCCGGTATTTTGTGAAAATCAAAATACTGCTATATTTCCGTAACAACTGAAGCTAATTTCCTCAAATTTGACTCACAGGATTGGGTTTGAGAAGGGAATACGCGTGTAATTCTTTTTTGTAAAAGGGCGTAGCCCGGCCCACTTTATATGAAAAACTTATATCTCCGAAACTACTCGACCAAACTCTACCAACCTTACGAAAATTGTTATAACCGGACAAAAATCAAAGATCTTACAAAACGCTTTATTTAAGTTAGCGTTGAAGATAAAGCGCTCAAATTTAATATGAACATCGAACGAAAAAATATGGAAATGGGAGTGGCACCGCCCACTTTAGGGCAAATAAGTATATCTCCGAAACCACACCAACAAACTGTACTAAATTTGGTACACATATTGCATTTCGAGTCTATAAGAAAAATTTCGAAAAATTGTACAAGTCGGGCCAAAACCACGTCCACCTCTCATTTAACAGTAATTTTCAAAAATCAAAAAACGCGGTATTTAAGTAACTTTTAAAAAGAATTTGATTAAATTCAATATGTAGAATGAGGCTGCACAAGCAAATAAACGGAATAAAAAAATGGTAATAGACGTGGCACCACTCACTTTCCAACAACTAGGTATATCTCAAAAACTATGCAACCAACCTCCACCAAATTTGGTGCACGCATTGCATTTCAAGTCAATAAGAAAACTTTCGAAAATTGTAAAATCGTACAGAAACCATTCCCCACCTCTCATATAACGACAAAAAACTCGAATATTTATTAACTATACAAGGTAATTTGATCTGTAAGACATACGTATGTATGTGCTATATACTATATAGAAAATCTCACCTGGGTCACCCTTTCCGCCATAAATAAACCAATACTTTAGGTTTACTTATTTTAAATTAAGATTTTTTTATTTATTTTAAAGTAATACTTAAGTTATAATTAAATGTATGTAAATGAATTCAGCTTTTACAACTTGAGCGTCTTTGTTGCTCGTATGTCGGACTCGAACTGTCGGTTCGCCTCTTCTTTTAAAATGCTGCAACCTGTCGTTTTGGTGTTTCTTTCAATCATCGTTCACTCTTTAAGTTTAAGGTGGGTACTCAGCATTAATCAGCAGACCGGCACCCTACATCCAGCACCACATTCGGTCGCCGTGATTTCATTCGTATTATTTTGCGATCATCATTTAACTGATCTACGGCCTCATCATCTAAAAGTTGTTGTAGCTCTGGCATTCCGGCCGTACGCATTACGAGACCAGTTAGAATCTTGAACGCGATCTGTATGCATGTACCAATTGGTTGGCGTCTCTGTGCATAGCTTCGATAAAATGGGAATAATTATCGTATGCGTCCTTTCCACCTGCCTGTTTCCTCGCAGTACTCTTATAGTTATTAGCAAATGGTGAATATTCTCACCCTGACAATATTCATTAAACAAATTTGAAGTAAATGCGTCCCCCCTATCCGTAACTAGTATTTTTCAGTGTTTTGTTTTCTTTATTTATGGTATGTAGAAACCCCTCTTTTTTCCGACTTGACTTCATTGACAATGCACTCAATGCACACATTGCAATCACTTATGATTTTAAATTTCATTCCTAGACGGTATATCCCCCACTTCTGCAGGGCTTTGATGATTGCTAATACCTCTAGTTCGTAGGCCGTGTAATTCTCTTCCACCGGTTTCGTTTTCCTACTCATATACAAGGTCGCGCAAAAGTAAACTTCCGATGTTTTTTGGCTGTAATTTAAAAAAAAAATGAAAAACTTTGATTCTTCTTGTGGATTATTTTTATTTGGTCTTTTAGATTTTTTTACATCAAGTCGAGAATATGATGTCATGTAAATGGCCGCCGCCACAGTTGATTGTCATTTGAGCCCTTTTTATGGCATTTTCCATCACTTTGGCGATAGGTCCTCACATTCTTGACGGATATTCTCTTTAAGAGCTGCAAGAGTCTGAGGCTTGTTGACATAAACCCGCGGCTTCAAAAAGCCCCACAAAAAGAAGTCTGGAGCGGTAAAATCAGGCGATCTTGCTGGCCAGTGCAAATCGCCAAAACGGGAGATTAGGCGCCCGGGAAATGCATCCTTCAGCTTATCTGTTGTGGCACATGCAGGGTGTGCCGTTGCACCGTCCTGTTGGAACCACATGTTTTCCAATCCCAATTCATCAAGTTGCGGCAAAAAGAACTCGTTGATCATTGATTGCTCTGTAGCGCTCACCATTCACAGTAACCGTTTGGCCCGCGGTCTTCGAAGAAAAAAGGTCCGATGACTCCTCCAGCGTAAACAGCACACCATACAGTGACTTTGAGCGGGTGTTATGGCTCTTCGTGGGTTACACGCGGATTTTCAGTGCCCCAGAAGCGTAAATTTTGCTTATTTACGTACCCGCTAAGATGGAAATGGGCCTCATCACTCATGATTATTTTTGATGAAAAATCATCTTCCTCTTGGTGGTGATTAAGGATGGCTTGAGCGTATGTTAGACGCGATTGGCGGTCAGCAGCTAACAGCTGATGCACCGTCTGGACTTTGTACGGAAACATCTTCAAATCTTGTACCAAAATTCGCAGTAAAGACCGTCGACTGATACCCATTTGCGTGGCACGTCGTCTGGTCGATGTCGACGGCGCTTCCATGACATCCTCGGCTACAGCAGCAATATTCTCTGCAGAACGGCTACTCCGGGGTCTGCCACGCCTGGCAGCATCTCGTGTTGTGCCAGTTTCTTTGAGGCGAGCGGCTAAACGTCGCAGTGTTTCACCAGTAGGCGTTGGACGGCCAGGAAATCTGCGACGAAATTCACGTTGTGCCAAAGTCACCGACCGATTATTGGTCAAATAAATAGTCAGCAATATTCCGCGTTCTGGAGCAGTGTAGCGTAACATTATTTATTAACGTGTATTTCGCATGTGTTTACTACACAAATGTCAAAACAGAACTGACATTAGGGGCCAATCGCAAAATTTATAGCATTTTCTGATAGGAGGATTACTTTAGCGCCACCTTGTACTGTACTGGGTGTAGTAGTTGGTCATCCGGATCCTTTAGTAGTAAAGTAGCTCCATAGCCGTAATTTCTGCTATCGGTTAGGACTTCAGTAACTGCGTTTTGAGAAAATAGCCGTAATACTGGCGCTTTTTGTAACTTAGCTTTCAATTGTTGAAACGCTCCTAATTGCTCTTCTTCTAATTTGAAAACTACGTCTCTGCTCAACAAATCTGATAAAGGTCTAGCGATCACTGTAAAGTTCACTATAAAACGTCGAAAGAAGACGTTACATCTAAGAATCTCTGTAGGATTTTCTTATCTGACGGTAAAGGAAAAATGTTTAGCAGCTCTCGTCTTTTCTTCCGATAATAATTTATTCTTTTATACTTTCCATTTAAGTGTTTTATTTTATTTTATTTTAATAATATTTTCCATATATGTATATGCATAAATATGTAAATACACATACCCCATAAAGTCTGCGTCCACCCGACATATTTTTTGAAGAGAAGTAAAAACACACTATTAACCCATTAAACGCGAAAGCGAAATAACAAAGTTAGAAGAACTAAATTTTGCCCGGTTAATACAAGGGTTGATATCTACATAAAACCACAATCAAATGTTTCGACCAGTATCAGGCGGGGTCTGTACGACCCGTGACATATATGTAACACTCGCGGGTCTTTGTTATGTAATACAATTTTTCATAAAAACATAAAAACTAACATTTTCGTTCAACTTGTTTTAATTTTCCAAGCATTATTTTATTATATGAAGTATAAACTGTTACACAAAGAAAAGACACAAGTATAAATATTTGAATATCCATTAATTTGTAGCTTGAAATGAAATTCAAACTGGTGTAAAGTGGAAATTGTAGAAACAATCCACACACAGACCCACGTCACACTTTACACATTTGGTATTTACAGATCGCTGACAATTAGTTCCCGCACACCGTCTTCTGGTGGCATTTTTAACTATAAAATAGCCAAATTAGGTCATATCTAGCATCAAGGTCAATTTGCGATTCTGGACGTCTAAATCCCCATGGAGGTCGGATTTCTCCATAAGTGCGACAAAAATGATTAGCGATGCTTCTTCTAAACTGTAGTTGGGTTAGCCCATGCCCGCCTTTTCTATGTAATAGCCAAGCATTTTGAATAGAGACATCAACCAACCATGTAAATATTGAGAACCACCACTTTTTTCCTCTAGCTCCAATCCGGTACCCGTTAACGTTTTGGTCCATGCGGTCTGTACTGCCCATGTTCTTATTGTACATAACAATAGCATTAGGAATTTTAACCTGTATTCGGGCGTGTTCTGGTCTAGAGTATCTTACAGCTTTCCCAACTGGCTCTTTCCCAAATAATGTTGATGCGCCGGAAACTACTGCATTGTCTACCCATTTGGTGACTGTAATATTGAAATCTGAAATTCGGGAACTAGCAATATATCCGCGCTCCTTTTTCTTTAGCTTGTCCTTGAGTGGCAAAGGACAAGAGCTTGATATACGATTTTGCCTAATTGTTCCAGTTCCTCCATTCCCAAATTCTTTCAATCCAAGCAAAACAGGTATTGAAGTAAAGAGATTATCGAAAAAAATCTAAATGGGAGTGGCTTCCAAGTGTCGTCGAATTCGTCTATCATTGAAAATAATGGAGCAGCGTTATTTCCGTATTTTGTAGCGTACTGCTCGTTTGTCCTAGGATTTTCCCCCTGATACATCTCAATGTTTAAAAAGTAACCGGAAGGCGTGTTTAGGCACCACATTTTATATCCAAATCTCAATGGTTTACCTCTAATAAATGGTTTACAATCGTGCCTACCGTAGTATTCCACCATTGATTCATCGTAAGACAAATTCTGTTCCGGATGAAAATTTTTTGCAAACCTCAACTTCAGAGCATCAGTAATGGGTCTCAGTTTCCAGATTTTATCTGACATACATATCTTCCTTTCTGGGATCAATTAATCTAAACTTTTGAAAATAACTCGAAATCGATCACGTCTCATCGCATCAATAATAACACGGTTTTGAATATCTTTATCAATACTCCAATATGCTTCTTTGTTTGGAGAATATGTATATCCACTTATAATCAGAATCCCCAAAAAAACTTTCATTTCTCGAACTGTAATATTTGGATTCCCATTATTATTTATGACCGAATATCTGTTTGACTCGTTGCAAAGCATTTGCAATAAATCGTCATCAAAAAACTTTTGGAATTGCTCATATGGCTCTAAGTCGGTGCAATCTCTGTAATTACCGTCAGGGAAAATTAGAACACTTCGTTCAATGTCATCATCGACCCATGTACAGGATCGCTTGGCTCTTTTTGTTTTACTATGTGACAGCGTTGTGGTTACCTTACGGCGACGATAATTAGCTTGTTCTTTAGGCGTTCGAGTTGAAAACGATGTACTAGGCTTTTCCGCTGCTTGCACAGAAGCAAATGACTCCTCTAAAAGGTTTACTTCTAAGTCCGAAAGGGAACGATTCAAGCAGTCTAAAATTTCAGATTCTATATTGAAGTCGGGATCCTCTTCGACTTCAGTGTTTCTTCTTATCACGACTTCACACTCCTCTACAAGTTGTGTATGCGGCAAGTTTTCCAAGTTTCCGCCATCTTCTTCACCGGAGTCTTCACCTGAAAGAGCGCCTGCGTCAGGTGCTTCCACGTCCTCTTCTTCATTATTATTTAATTCTTCCAAAACGGCGCAAACTTCCTCAATTGTTAATTTTTCCTTAAGAAACAAAGATTACCTACATATGTATTTACACAATAAATATAATAGTAGAATTAAAAGTTGTATCGGCTACCATAAAAGTCGATTTTAACTAATCTCATTTAAGAAAAAATTGATTAGCTTTTGGTCTTCATTTCAATGGACATAAACCGCTAAGTATGTATTTATTCATTAATCGATAGCATTTTCACTTTTACAATGAACGACATAGAAATAAATTTAACACATAACGTGAATTCGCGAGCGTTACATATACATATGTCACACTTAGACAAAACGCAAAGAAAAACAGACAAATACCGGCATATTTATTATTTTTTTTAATTCAACACATACTTTTCAACCAGTTTTAAAATATATAAAACAAACATTTCAAATAAATGTCATTTACTGTGCTTTATGTCTATTTAACCCATTAAAAGCGAAAGCTAAATAGCAAAGATAGAGGAACCAAACTTTGTGTGGATACTACAAGGGTTGATATGTACACAAAACTACAAACAAAAGTTTCGACCCCTATCCGGGGGGGTCTGCACGACCCGTGACATATATGTAACGCTCGCGGGTTTCTGTTATGTAATACAATGTTTGATACTAACATGTAAATAAACACTTCCATTGGATTTAATTCATCAATTTTATTATTTTAATTATAAAGTTTACAAAAAGAAAACGAAACAAGTACAAACGTATGAAAATTCATCAATTTTTGGTTGAGAAAGAAAACTCAAACTGGTCTAAAGTGAAAGTTGTAGAAACAATCCACACACAAACCTACGTCACACTTTACACATTTGCTGTTTATTGATCGCTGGCAGTTGTTTCCAGCACAGCGTCTCCTGGTAGGATTTATAACTATGAAATGGCCAATTAGGTCATATCTACCATCAAGCTCAATTTGCGAATCCGGACGTCTAAATCCCCATGGTCCTCGGACTTGTCCATAAGTACGACAAAAGTGATTAGCAATGGTTCTTCTAAACTGTAGCTGGGTTAGCCCGTGTCCGCCTTTTCTATGTAAGAGCCAAGCATTTTGAATGGAGACATAAACCAACCAGGTAAAAATTGAGAACCACCACTTCTTCCCTCTAGCTCCAATCCTGTAAGCGTTAACGTTTTGGTCCATACGGTCTGTTCCGCCCATATTCTTATTATACATTACGATAGCATTGGGGACTTGAACCTGAATTCGAGCATGTTCTGCCCTAGAGTATCTTCCAGCTGTCCCTGCCGGTTCCTTCCCAAATAAAGTTGATGCAACGGAAACTACTGCATTGTCTACCCATTTCGTGACTGTAATATCGCATTCAGAAATCCGAGAACTGGCCATATAACCACGTTCCTTTTTTTTCAACTTATCCTTCATGGGCAAAGGGCAGGAGATTGGTATTGAATTTTGCCGAATTGTTCCAGTTCCCTCATATCCCATTTTTTTTAATCCAACCAAAACAGGTATTGAAGTGAAGAGATTATCGAAAAAGAATTGAAATGGAAGTGGCTTCCACGTTTCATCGAATTCATCGATCATTGAAAACAACGGAGCAGCGTTCTTTCAATAGTTTGCAGCGTACTCTTCGTTCGTCCTAGGGTTTTTTCCCTGATACATCTCGAAGTTTAGAAGATAACCGGAAGGTGTATTTAGACACCACATTTTATAACCAAATCTCAACGGTTTGCCTCTAATAAATTGTTTACAACCGTGCCTGCCCTAGTATTCCACCATTGATTCATCGTAGGACAAATTCCGCTCTGGATGAAAATTTTTAGCAAAATTCGCTTTCAAAGCATCAGTTAGGGGTCTCAATTTCCATATTTTATCCGATAAATCTGTCTTTCCGGGGTCAATAAAGTGTAGATTTCTAAAAATAGTTCGAAAACGATCACGCCTCATCGAGTCAATAATCACAAGATTTTGAATATCATTGTCAACGCTCCAATATGCTTCTTTGTTTGGAGAATAGGTATGTCCACTTATTATCAGAATTCCTAAAAATACTTTCATTTCTGCAACTGTAATATTTGGGTTCCCATTATTATTTAAGAGCGAATATCTGTTTGACTCGTCACACAGCATTTGCAATAATTCATCATCAAAAAACTTTTGGAATTGCTCATATGGCTCTAGGTTGCTGCAGTCACTGTAATTACCCTCAGGGAAAAGTGGAGATCTAGGTTCGATATTATCATCGACCCACGTAAAGGATGGTTTGGCTCTCTTAGCCTTACTATGTGACTGACCTGCAGTTATCTTACGACGACGAGAATTGGTTTGTTCCCTAGGCTTTTGAGTTGAACGCGATGTACTCGGCTTTTCGGATGCTTGCACAGAAGCAAATGATTCCTCCAAAAAGTTTACTTCTAACTCTGAGATAGAATGATTCAAGCAGTCTAAAATTTCAGCGTCTATATCAAAGTCGGGGTTCTCTTCAAAGTCGGTATTTTTTCTTGTAACAATTTCACAATCCTCGACAAGCTGTGTATGTGACAAGTTTTCCAAAGTACCGCCGTCTTCATCTGCCGAATCATCACCTGAAAGAGCACCCGCGTCAGGAGCCTCTATATATATAGCTTCCACTTCTTCTTCTTCATTATTTGTCAATTCGTCCAAAACTGCGCAAACTTCTTCAACAGTTAGTTTTGCCCTAATAAAGGAAGAACACGCACATAAATATGTATATTATATATAGTTATACAATTCATAAGGTGAACCCGCGAACGTGACATGTATGTCACAGCTACACAAGACGAAAAAAAAACCTACAAATACAGTCATTTTCAATTTTTTTTTTATTAGCATAAAATTTCAAACACTATCAAAATATACAAAACACTCTTTTCACATAAATCGGTGACACTTTATTAAAAATCGTACTTACCGACAACGTGTTCCCATTTCGCCAGTTTTTTTAGGTGTATGAAATCGGCTTCGTGTTCACTGCGCTACTAATTTTGCTACACTAAACGGAAAGGGCAAACTATAGCGCACACTTATTCTTTGATTTGTTCACTTCAATTCTAATTTATAATTTGGAACATTTAAAATTGCAATTCGAAAAAGTCGTAGATTTATGTGAAAGATCGGAGCGTTACATATATGTAACACTAGCGTTTAATGAGTTAAAATCGGCTTCGTGTTCAACACTCAATTGCTTTTGCTACACTAAACAGAATAACACAAATATAGTGCATGCCCATTCTTTGCTCTGCCTACTATGATTTTTATTTATAATTTTTAAAACTTACAAATTCTGTGTTTGAAAAATTGTATATTAGTGTGAGCAGTTCGAGCGTTACATATATGTAACACTAGCGTTTAATGAGTTAATATATAATTGTATGTATTTCTTCTTTATATTCTTTAGTTCAAAATACAAAAACAAAAATGTGTATTCCTATTTTCATTTGTGTGATAACGGGATTTTAGTGTAACAACAAGTAAACATAGGCACCACAAAGTCTGCGTTCAGCTTAAAAATTTGTTAAAAAAGCATTAAGAAGGATAAAGAAAAATTAAATTCAATATTTTGTTAGATAGCCACGTTGCTAAAACCTCACTCAATCAATTTGGCATTTATCTTACCAACTTATCTGTTTCCTCAGCTGTAATCCGGGACCATTCTGCCTGCATAACACTTCGCAAAGCCTCTTTACTTGTTATTGTATGCTCAATAGGATTGAAGTCAGGTGATCGAGGGGGTGTTTTAAGCTCTCTAGGAGCATTGTACAAGAGCCAAAGTTTAATAATTTCAGTAGTAGGTTTCGGATCATTATCTTGTTGGAACAAAAACGTCGAAGATAATCCAAAATTCTCTGCACTTTGTTTCAAATTATTTTTTAAAATGCTCAAATAACCCCGTTTATGCATTGTGGATTCAATAAATTGAAGCTGACTCACACCACCAGCCGCCATGCAACCCCACACCATAATTCCACCACCACGTGTTTCACTGGACCAACTAGAATTTGTTTTTCCAAGGGCAGTGCCTGATTTGCGCCACACAATTTGTCAACCTTGTATGCCAAAAAATGCAAAATTTACTTTCATCCCAAAATATCACTTTTTTCCAGAATTCCGGAGACTTATTTAAATGATTATGAGCAAATTCAATGCGCTTTCGTATGTGAAATATAGTGAAATATATGGTTTTTTTTCGAGCGACTCTGCCATGATATTCAGCTTTTCGTAAAACTTTTCTAGCAGTTTCGGCACAAATTGTTTTTTTTAAAGATTATACTTACGATTTCAATAACCTTTGTGGACGTAATTCGAGGGTCAACTTTCACCATATTTATTATTATGCGTTCTGCCCGAACTGATAATATTTTTGGACGGCCAGATCGCGGTTTTGACGTTAAAATTCTGGGTTTTTTAACTGTTTACTACGCGCTGGACCGAGAAATACGTTCTTCCAATAGTTTGCCCAATATTTCTGATACGTTCGCCATCTTTTCACAACTTAATGATAAATTTTTCTTTCCGAAAGACTAATTTCTTTCCCTTCGGTTTCCATTTTTTTAAATATTAAACGATTAATTACTATATTAAAACACAATAGAACCTACGCAAAAAGAAGAAACAAATTCATGAAAAGTAACGGTTTTTCCGATTTAAGCAAGATGAGCGCAGACTTTGTGGTGCCTATGTTTACTTGTTGTTACACTAAAATCCCGTTATCACAGAAATGAAAATAGGAATATACACTTTTTGTTTTTGTATTTTGAACTAAAGAATATAAAGAAGAAATACACGTAAAAACTTTGAACAGAATTATCTATTAATATTGTGTTTTTACTTCTCTTAAAAAATGTGTCGGGCGAACACAGACTTTGTGCGGTATGTGTATATCTTTCAATAAATATTTTAAGTAGTTTAACAAAAACACTAAAAAATTTGCATTTATTGTTTATCATACGTGTTCAAATGCTTGCATTTATTTAACAATGCATATGTAATCGAATTACTTCCATGCAAAAGGGCGCGTACAAGTATGTACATATGTATGTATGTATATGTATGTGTCGATAAAAACATATGTAAATGAAATAGAAATGATTACATATGTTTGTTTACATGCGTGCACATTAAACCGAGGTCTAAGTCCGTGCGCAAAGTTTGACAAAACATCTTATCTCCAGGTATAACTTTAATTTTACCAAGTCAGAAATAACAATGTTCTAAAGAAATATTTCTAAAAGTTTAATTTAAATATTAAATTTTTATGTCAAAGATCGAAATTTGTTGATTTGAAAATAAAAACTTGAAAGCCAAATAAGCTGTTTTGTCAAAACTCCACAACAATAGTTGCTTCTACCCGCAATTCACACGAAAAAGCTGCGCCACAAAGTCGCCATCATTACTTAGGGTTGAATTTAACTAATTTTTATTTGAGGTAGGTAGGAGACAAAAGTGGAGTATAATACAAATATTGATATACTAGATCGAATAGAAGAAGATCTGAAAGAAAATACTTACATATACATACAGATGATGAAAGTCTCAAAATATGTACATTTAATTATAGCGATGCTTGCGTTTAATCAGACAATTGCAGAAAATTTTGTTAAAAAGTGATAGATTTTCGACATCTAAAATTATTATTCTGCTCCTTGTGATACATTTGTGATTAAACGTAAACACTGGCATAGGGCGACCTAAATTTATACTACATTGGACGTACATTTATTTGAAGTTCATATGTATGTATGCAGGTAGGCGTAGCGGCTAGCTCGGCCTAGGCGTTTGGTGCGCTTTAAATTACATACATATATAGCACAATTTCGTGCAAAACACATTTATAATGATAAGCAAACATACTAGATTAATAATATATGAATTTCTTCATGAAATATTTTACGAGCACAAACGTGCCGGACGGGCCAAAATAAACACCTACATTCCCATCTCCAATTGTGAGCATTTGGACCAAAATTACAAAAATCTTCAGTTTATGATTTTTAGATATTTGTCTTCATCGCGAAAAATCTGATGGATGAGGAGGGCATGTGTTTCTGGGGAGATGAAATGCTCGCGATCGTGAACGAACGGAAATTTGCTTTCAATAATATGCGCGTGCGTTTATAAATGCAGTTTTTGTTGTTGTACTGCAGTTGCGCTGCAGATGAAATATGTAAATGCTGTATATATATAACAATAAATACATATACATACATAAGTAGATATAAATAGATATGGATGTGTGTGCACTTATTGACATTGTTTAGTACAAATGTACATACATACTTATACATAGTACAAGTGCATGTACCATGTAAGTAAGTATATACATACATATACTTACATATGTATGTATAATAGGATTTATGTATGTTCATATTTATATACATATTATCTATGTACATACATACATACATACATATGTACATATGTATACTTAGTATGATAACGATTGATCCGCTTATAATATAGGTTCATTATATTGATATACATATGTTTGTGTGGATGTAACCCAAATTGGCTCACTCTTAATGCACATATTTAAGTAAAGGCAAATTTTACGTCAAATTAAATATTTAGATGTTTATATCAATTTGCTAATACATATATTTGCAAAATCTGGAATTCGAGCCAAAATAATTAAAATTTATCAGAAATCATAGTCTGTTAAACAAATTTTGTCTTCGCTGAGCTCTGTTAACTTGGCACAATTGCCCCTGCCCAAAGAAAGTAGATTACAAAGAAGTTGCATACTTTCACCGGATATACCAACAAAATATTTTAGCTTATTTCACCGTACCAGAACTAGTCTGACTTTTGCTGATTGGTATTGGAATCTGATTGGCTCTAATTCGCTTGTGGTAAGGTGAAGTAAGCCAACATTTCTTACCACATGATAATTTCACTGATGTAACTTGGAATGGTGAGCTGGACGAGAAATACTGATGCATTTTGACAGTTCACACCGTCATCGTAACTTAATTCTTCTCTGTCTAATATACGTTCTCTGTCGATATCTTACGGGAATGATATCCGTTAAGACGAATTTGAAAATATTTGCTACTCGGCGGTAATCTTCGGCAGCTTCTGTTCCGCTTCGGCTGATGGTTCGCTACTGGCGTGCTGCTTTGGCTGATCCTGTTCTATAGCTGCTACTGTTATTCTGTTCTGACTGGCTTCAACGAAATCCATCGGCTTCGATGCTTTTTGACGCCTCGTTGCAAGTTCAATGAAGCTTTCGTAACTTGCACCATTTCTAACATTTTCTGATTTTATGCTTACGTCTTTGACTAGAAATGTGCTTTTTTCGTTGCCCATGCTGACCGCTTGCAGTTTCTGGGAAAATTTCCTCTGCTGCTAGCTCAGGTCTCGGTGAAAATTCCTGGAAGACTCCCAATTTTATAGGAAATCTCACCCGTTGCACCCTTTTCTCCGTAAATAAACCAATAGTTTAGGTTTACTTATTTTAAATTACGATTTATTTAATATAATTAAATGTATGTAAATGATTTCAGCTTTTACAACTTGAGCGTCTTTGTTGCTCGTATGTCGGACTCGTACTGACCATTCCTCTCTTCTTTTAAAATGTTGCAACCTGTCGTTTTGGTGTTTCGTTCAATCATCGTTCATTCTTTAAGTTTAAGGTGAGTACTCAGCATTAATCAGAAGACCGATATCCGACACCCAGCGCACATATGTATGTATACCCAAATATCATTCATCTGCACCGAATAGTTGCGAATATAAGACGAATTCAAACTTTCTCTTGCATGGGAGCGTGGCACCGCCCACTTTCCCAAATTTATATACACCTTAGATTCGGCCCGTTGACCACATGCAACTTCTGTAAAAATTTCATATAGATCTTTCAACATGCGCAAAGGTTTTGAAGTTGACACTATTTACACGGATTTTTTTAAGGAGTTTGATAGAGTTTCGTATATATATGTATATATATACTTATGTTGAAAGGGAGAGCCCTTAGTTGTGTATATCTTTCTATAACTTTATCTTTGATTTCAATGGCGTGATGTTTGTACAACGATATCAATTGCATAAATCTTTCTTGCAACATAGTAGTCCTAAGCCAAGTTTTGTATATGTATGTATATGTATATATGTTAGTAATATTTTCAGTACTTCTCCTATAAAAATTTATCATAATAGGGGGATTGTTCAAGTCTCGCAAAAAACCTTGTAAGGTGCAGGAACTTCACTGATTACAAAGTTTCCTAATCCTAGCAATGGTACAACAACAAAACACGCGCTAAAAAATATACATATGCAACAGCGCAAAGTATTCAAAACTAACACCATATTTATTTTCTCACAATGAAGTATACCTAAGTAATCAGATGAATTATGTTTATTGGTATATATTTTTTTAAAGAGTCGTTTCATTATTGAGAACTATTCCTAAGATTACAATGGCTTAAACTTTTAATAATAGTAATAACAATTTGGGGTTTCTCATAGCTTGATGGTTGGCCGAACTTCTCTTACAATTTGTGGTGTGCGTCTTGATGTTGTCACACAAATGATTTTCGTGTGAAGTTTTTTCATCCAATCGGATATGTTTTCGGAAATTGGATTTCCGACTCGAAATCAAGTTCACAAATCCTATCGAATTTCAATTATCGGAAATTACCGTTTGAATTAATTCGACGAGGTTTTAGTATGTAGTAGTAAGTATTTTTAGTTTTCGTTTTATAAAGCAAATAAAATTAGGATATGTAGGAGAAAGGCATCGTCTTCATATGATTTTTATAAATTATTCAGTATTTATGTATGTACTCATATAAAGCTTTTAATTTTTCTATTATATTTTGTTTTCTACTTTTAATGGCATTCGCAAGCACAAACCAGTTGCTAATTTGATTAAACTTGTCAATAACCAAGAGTATACTTTTTCACAAATTAAAAAAGTAAAATGAAATAGAAATGCAAACAAATGATACAGCAACAAAACAATTGAATTTGGATAGTACGAATAGGATTTGTACTCTGTTCGAATTTCTTAATTTCGATAGGATTGAAGTACCCATTTAACCCACACTATATAAATAGAGGGGGAAAATATAAGTACCGTTGGTCGCCTTGACGTGGTGATGAAGGCTTAAATGATGACTTTGTTGCTCCTATCAGGGAAAGGGGTGAGCCACTCTTCGATTTTTTAATAAATACCAAGGTGTGAATATGCAATAAGTATTACCACAGCCACTTTCATATTCTCGAGCACGAATACATACCAAGGGAGGGAAGAGGTCTTAGGATATAACTATAAAGCTAAGCTATAGTTAGATATTTGGCGAAAACTGAAGGGTGTCAAATGAGAGATATTATTCTGACCATATACAAAACACGCAATTGGTCTGAATTCGATCGTATCGCTCGAAAAATGCTCGGTTTGACTACAACCTCATGAGTTCCCTAAGAGAGGTGGGTGCCAATTTGAGGATCGTAGAGACCACATTTAGTAATTCAAATCAGAGGGTTGCCCACGTAGATGCTCCAAGAATTCGGAAAGAAACGAGGATGACTTTCAATTCTTGTTTTGAGTCCAAGGTGTGGAAGCCATACAAAGGTGGAGCAGGGCGGAAACATCGGTAAATATATTTTCACAGAAAGTAAAATTTCATGATCCGGTTATGCTACAGACCATAGAGGATACTATTATGCCATGACTTTCATCAATCTTCCACAATTGTATAGCTCTTAACTACGCTCCCATATCATGGAGGCAAGTGAAAGAAGTATTTATTTCGAAGGCGTGCCGATCAGCCTAACCTCCTTTCCTCTCAAAATTTTTGAGAGGATTTTGGGCGCGCATATCCGTGGGTTGTTTCGGGGAAAACCTCTGGCTGAGATCCACGGATACGATTGAAATATCACTGGAATTCAGACAATACACATTGGCGTCTTTCCTCGACATAGAGGGCGCCTTCAACCATGTACGCACATAAGCTCTTCTTAATTCTTTAGACGATCTAGGCGTCAAGAATTGTATTAGGTTCTAGTTAATTTCGATACTACGGTGTACAAGAATTCAGGCAGAAGTGGGAAGTCGCACAATCACGAGAGACGTTAGCAGAGAAACCCCACAAGGAGATCTGCCTACTTGTGTGGCTTATCATAATCAACCGAGAGCTCCAAAAATTTAACCAAGAAGAACTAAAAGCAGGAGCGTAAGTCGATTTAACAGTTGTGACGTTATTTATGGTCAGGACCAATGTTCCCAATTTCGAGCTTCCAAAACTAAATTTACAAATCTTCGTTTATCAGGTGTCTAGGAATCATACTATATTTTAGGCTGAGTTGGAAAACTAATATCGAAGAGAGAGTGAAAAAAGCAAGCATCGCGTTTTAGTCCTGCAAACGGCTTTGTGGGAATTTTATGCAGTGGTTCGCTGGTACAGCCTTACGTAACAAATATAACCAACTTCATAAGACAGGAAGAAGGGGGATAATAAAGTTATTTCTTACTTGCCCGCCACGATCAGAGAAGGCACTGATTATATGCAACCAGAAACAGATTTCTAAAGACCTTTTGGGGCTCTAGCCACGCCAAGATCTGAATAGGATACTGTCACCGACAGAGTCAGTCAAATAGTTGATTTCCGACCGCTGAGAAGAGTATACGCATTCTTCGAAGTTTATAGTATTTCTTTTGCTGTACTAATCATCTACATATTTCCAAATCATTTACAGTTCAGAAGAGGATTAATTCCGCCTACAAACAAATAAACAAACAAGCAACGCATAGCGACAATTTTAGTAAGTAAATAACGCAGGCAAAAGTCACTCTTATTTGAATAAGCCGCTGTCAAAGAGCAAACGATATGTTTTCGAGGTATATGCAGCATATGCAGTTATATATACAGCATATGTGCACATATGTATATAAAGCGATCATAAGCAGAGAAGTGGAGAACGCACTAAAAGCTTTAACAGCGACAGCACCGAGGCAGTATGAGAGTTTTCGACACTGAAGTTAGAAGTATATATGTATGTACATATGTACATACGGAGCGAGCGCTAAACCAGTTGATTTTTGGTGTACATAAAGTAAATAAGTAACGGGAGTGAGTGAGGTACGTCAAGCGCTCATGCAATTGACAAAAACGGTTGGTAAACTTGCCAAGGACAGAGAACGTAGTATATTAGACAGAGAAGCATTAAGTTAGGATGACGGTGTGAATTGTCAAAATGCATCAATATTTCTCGTCCAGCTCACCATTCTTATGGCCGACAGGGGAAATCGTGAGAGTGGCGAGTTAACAGAGCTGAGCGAAGGCAAAATTTGTTGAACAGACTATGATTTCTGATAAATTTTAATTGTTTTGGCTCGAATTTTAGATTTTGCCAATATATTAACGAATTCATATAAACATCTAAATATTTAATTTGACGTGAAATTTGGCTTTACTTAAATATGTGCATGATAAGAGTGAGCCAATTTTGGTTTTATGCTTGCATTATATACATATGTATGTATTATAAGCGTAATAATCGTTATCATACTAAGTATACATATGTAAATATGTATATGGATAATATGTAGTACATACATACATATATAAATATCCAAATATACGTATGTATGTATGTATGTTTATATATTTACATGTATGCACATGTATGTACGGACATATGTACTAAAAAATGTCAACAAGTGCACATGCATTCATATGCATTATATCTATCATCATCATATATTTATTTATTGTTATGTATGTAGATACATATGTATGTACATATATGCAGCATTTGTTTCATCCCTCCGCCAGCGTGTCAGTTTTCAACCCCAGCACAACTGCAGTACAGCAACAAAAAATTCATTCATAAACGCACGCGCATATTATTGAAAGCAAATTTCCGTTCATTCATAAATGCGAACATTTCATCTCCCCACAAACACATGCGCCCCTCATCTATCACATTTTTCGCGACGAAGACAAAAATCTAAAAATCATAAATTGAAGATTTTTGTAATTTTGGTCCAAATGCTCACAACTTCAAATGGGAATGTAGGTATTATTTTGGCCCGCTTGTGCCCGTAAAATGTTTCATGAAGAAATTCATCTATTATTAATCTATTATGTTTGCTTAGGGGGCGTGCACATATTACGTTACGCGATTGGGGGGGCGGCGGGGGTTTGCGATTTGTGACGAAGTGTGACATGTGATTTCCGTTTGCCTAATATATAACATATGTACATATATCAATTAACATTGTATTTTATTTTACGATTAATAAAAACAATTTTTCTGAAAGTGAGACATGGTGGGGGGTCTGAAATGATCAAAATTTGCGTTACGTAATATGTGCACGACCGTTTATCATTATAAAAGTGTTTTGCACGAAATCCTGTTATATATGTCATTTAAAGCCCTAATTATTCCAAATCGGCGCAACCAAATGCCTTACCGCTACGCCTACTTGCATACATGTGTACATTACATATGTATATGTATGTATGTCATTATGTAGTCTAAATTTTGGTCGCATCTATGTCAGGGCTTACGTCTTATCACAAATGTAGCACAAGTAGCAGAACAATATATTTAGGAGTCGAAAATCTACTACCTTTTAACAAATTTTTCTACAATTGTCTAACTAAACGAAAACATTGCTATAATTAATTGTATTTTGTGAGACGTTTAATTAATCATACTACTTTTCCTACTTCCTGAACCAACAATCTGAGTCAATGACCTATACAAAAGACTTTCAACACGAAATTACAAATAAACCGTATCATTTTTATTCTGAGAGGGTATAAAGGACCAGAACTTTCGTTGTAAATTGAATTCTGTAGTGTATAACTTAACGCCATCTTATGTATGTATCTATATGTAAGTATTTTCTTTCAGATCTTCCTCTATTCGATCTAGTAAATCATATTTGTATTATACTCCACTTTTTTCTTGTACCTATCTCAAATACAAATTAATTCAACTAAACCCTGATTAATGATGGCGGCTTTGCGACGCAGCTTTTTCGTGTGAATTGCGGGCAGAAGCAACTATTTCTGTGGAGTTTTGACAAAACAGCTTATTTGGCTTTCGAGTTTTTATTTTCAAATCAATAAATTTCTATCTTTGACGTACAAATTTAATATTTAAATTAATCTTTTACCACGATAGCCTGTTGAGCTATTGCTTTGTTTAACTATTTGTATAAATATTTCATTATAACATTGTTATTTTTGACATGGCAAAAATTGAAGTCCAACTGGAGATAAGATATTAGTTATGTTCGATGAACAAAAATTATGAATAATTATTACAAATTATCACAAATAGGCGTTCGATGACGACAAAAAATTATCCATCAACCAAAAAATGAGAGAGCAAACTGACAGTTCGTTGCAAGAGAGCCGCTGATTTTGTGTTGGAGAAATTTGGCCAGCCAAAATTATCCATCACGAAAACATATGTTCGAAAACATATGATTGCAATTGTAAACAAAGAAATTTACATTTTGTGAAATCCGGTGTTTTGTAAAATTTGGATCTTATAATATTAAACTATAAAATGGAGAATATAACGACCAAAAACGTGAGTATATAAAGTATTTATGTGTATATGTATATGGTAATTTAATACAATATATTATTTTGTAGGTTGTACTTGAACGGAAGGACCGACTCCAAGAAAGCTATGAACCACAGTTTCCTGCGGCATCACATGGTAGCAAGCCACTACCATATTTGAGGTCCAACTTCCTTTTTCCTTCCATTGCAGTATTTTTAACTATTTTTAAACTATGTGAACCGCGCACAAATTTGTAAATAAACTCAGCTGATTTGTCTTCTTCTATCGGTTTTTGATGGTGATGGCAAATTTTCTGTTCGATGAAATTTTTTGTTTTTCATCTCTTTGTGAGAGGATTTCCACTTACGCTCTTTATTTGGTTTGCTGGCTGGTGATGGATAATTTTTTCATCGAACAGAACTATTTTGTCAAACTTTGCGCAGAGAACTTACAACATTGTTTGATGTTCTCTGCTTTGCGCGCAGACTTAGAGTTCGGTTGAATGTGCGCGCATGTGAACAAACATATGTACATACATAATTATTTCTATTCTATTTACATATCTACACATATGCTTGTACGCGCCCTTCTGCATGGAAGTAACTCGATTAAATATGCATTGTTAAATAAATGCATGCATGTGCATACATATGATAAACAATAAATGCAATTTCTTTAGTGTTTTTGGAAGATTTTGTTTAACTACTTAAAATAATTATTGAAAGTTATATATAGAAAATATTAGTAAAATAATACAAAACACTAAAATTGAAAGTATAGAAGAATAAATATTTTTATTATTTTTTTAAATGTTGGAAATAAATCTGCGAAAATTCCTTATCAAAACAATAGGCAAATTTTCGCCAAAAAACATCTGCAACCACACAATGGAGCTGATAACAGAGAACGTACATTAATTTTCTCTAAAATTGTTGTTTTCGCTCAACCGATGTTAAATTTTGCCCCTTGTAGGTAAAAAATTATTGAGTGGTGAGCTGGACGAGAAATAGACCTTTTCCCAAAAACGCGGAACGACAGCAGGAATGAAGCGGGATGCTACTTCACTGTAAATATATGTACGTTCTCTGCCGACATGGTAAAGGTGGAGGCCCAATGGTAGCTTACTTTGCTTACCTTGCTTGCACAACTGTCAAAAACAATTAGAAATGTAAGAAAATGTATGAAAGTTGGCCTAGTGACACCTTTGCTTCAAGCGCATAAAGTGCTTCAAAGTTGTGAATAGCCCCATGTTCTATTTGACAGCGCTTTGAAAGCATTTGACATTTCGATTTCTCCCAGCGCGTTTGACACTTCGATTTTCTCGCGGCGATTGGTATTTTCTTTTGGTGTCGATTTTGCAGTATTCCAGCCTATTTTTGGTAATATACATATTATTTAAACATTATTTATAAATAATTAAACATTTTCCAACAGTTTTTGTGAAAATAAGTAGTTTCCCGTTCCCGCTCGGACGTAGTTGCACAATTGTGTGCTCTTGTGTACCACCAACATTTCGTTCGCTTCCGTCAGCCGTAATCCAGTAGTTGAGGTAATATACATATTGTTTAAACATTATTTATAAATAATTAAACATTTTCCAACAGTTTTTGTGAAAATAAGTAGTTTCCCGTTCCCGCAATTCCCCAAAATGTTTGAGGAAGTATTGATTGGCGAAATAGAAAAGCACACCTGCTTGTGGGACAAGAGAGAGCTGTGCTACCGCGATCGAGTGAAGAAGGATTTAGCTTGGCGGAATATAGCTGCTGTTGTTGGAGAGTGTGGTTAGTATAGTGCTTTTTAGTTATCAGGCGGTAGTTTACCTACATTAATTTCATTTATTTGTTTAATATAAATGTTTTAACCGCTACATTTTTACCTTTCCTCCATAGAGGAAAACTGCCGAAAGCGATGGAAATCGCTAAGGGACCGGTACGGGATTGAGCTAAAGGTGCAACATCAGCCAAGCGGTAGTGCTGCGACCCATAAGCGAGGCTGGGCGTACTTTGATGCCATGCCATTTTTAAAAGCCACGGTTACTCCCAGACAGTAAGTATTCTTTCATGTGCATAATAATTTCGTGATTTACAGAGGCGGAAAAATATATAGGGACACTACATTTTGACAAGTTCGGACTATTTTAGTTTGCATGTTGGGTGTTTATTATATTTTTCTTAAAATATACTTCGTTATCTTACAAACTTGGTCTTTGTTGTACTTTAATTTAATGGAACAAAAGTGCATACTAACATTTTTACTTAAAATTGTTCTTAAAAAGTTTTTGGAATAACTTTGAGATTTGGGTTTTATTGGTTCTCGTTAGCTAATGAGCTATATTAAAAATATTTATTAAAAACATTCAACAAGCAAACTGAAAATAGTTCGAACTTGTCAAACTGTAGTGTCCCTATATATTTTTCCGTCGATGTTTGTTAGCAACATAGCTACGAAATTTTGTTTAGAAATAATAGTTTAGTTCTGAAAATTGTTTCCTAATAAATGTACAATTAATTGATTAAACTACTACCAATTATTAATGTTGAAAATTTCAATTAATTGAAACTAATCAGTTATTTTGGTGTAACAAGGAAAATAAACTTATTAATAATCATTCCGATTAATAATCTTTATCCCCCAGCTATGGTTTGCAATTCTAATTTATATGCACATACTTCCAGGACGACCACAAATATAACTTTAGTAACGCCAGACGTTTGGAACGAGCAGCACGACACTCTCGACGCTTCGTTTGGGTTCGCAATTGGCGACAGTGGAGCCATAGAAATAACCGAGCCGGAAGCCATTGCACCAACCCCGGCTAAGCGGCAGAAAAAAAAAGCCGATGATAATTTCGCCTTAAACGATCTAGTCAGCGATGTGAGCACATTTTTGGAGACACAAAAAACAAAGACGGACGACCATTTTTTGGGTGCGATTGGCGAAGTCTTTGACAAGGTGCCAGAAGAGAGGCGACTGGATTTTAAAATGGACGTATGTCCATGGTCAATTTAAGAAATTGTAAAAACCAATTTTTGAATGCATTCAAGTATATGTACTTGAGTTTAATGAGTATTTTTTAAATATGCCACACCTATGTACCTTAAAAAAACGAATGTAAATAAATATGTACCATGTGCATGCACATATAACGTAGAATTAATATAAAATACTGAATATTTAGGTCTTACCTGGAATACTTACATATGTACCTCAAAAATAAACAAATTAAATAAAAGAGTGGAAATGATTGAATATAAAGTTTATGTATTAAATTTTATTGTTGAAAATATATGTTTTCAAAGTATTTCTTAAATCGTAGCTATTTGAACTACATCGGTTTGATGAGACCCTACTTATTGATGGTAATGGAATCACCTCATTACGCCATGCACCAGCGATGGTAGTTTCCCCTTCGTAGCGATCAACGAAATCCCTTGCTACGTAATTTGAAGTCGAAAGCTTAATAAAATTATGTAAAACAATACAAGCTTTCACTATGTGCTCTGCATTTTGCGGGGCTATGCATAGCGTCGTTCTTAAAATTCTCCATTTGGCCGTGAGTATTCCAAACGCATTTTCAATAATTCTTCTTGCACGAGAGAGTCTTTTATTGAAATACTCTTGGTCTTCATTCCGTTTCCGACGGAATCGCCACATAAAGGTCAGCTAACATATCCCACAAAACCTTACACGTTTCTAACGTGATCCTCCTAAGGGTTGTCAGTCCGATCCTGTGAATTAGTATGTGAAATTGCCGAGTGCCACCGTGAGCCAAATATCTGAAAGAAATGAGGAAATCAGATATGACATACATATATGGAAAATTGTGCGTATAGTTAAAACGAAGTGCACTTACATCAGGGTAATGAATAATCTGCAGCGACTCGATATAGGTGTCCTGATCGAATATTTTGTTAGTGAATCCTTCAAAAATTCGTGGAGCACATTAAATAACAAATACGGCATTCTCAGTGTCTTGTGAAATTGCTCCACGTCCGCAGCCAAGGTTCTTAATGAACTTTCAAACAATCCATATTTTTGTCGAGTTAAATACAGCTTCCGAACCCAGAATCGGCAATTTGGTTTCACCCGTCCTTTTAACTTGGAAATTTTCGCTAAAATTAGGAAAATTCTTAACACTTTTTCAGCACTTCTAGTCAACATTTTGTAAACGTCAATCAATAACTTTGACAGCTTTTAAAGCCCCCATTTGGCCATAGAAGCTTTCAAAGTCAAGCAAAGCAAGTAAAAGCAAGCAAGGTAAGCAAAGTCAGCTGCCATTGGACCTCCACCTTAAGCGCAGAAGAACGACAACGGGTAACGACATCGGCATTGAAAAACGAAGTGTTTGCAACTGCACGTCGAGCAACGGTATCACAACAACGCCCAGCCAGTGTACACGAAATAAGCGCAATACTACCCACGTATGACCCTTGGAAAGGTAGTATAAACTCCGAAGTGTTTGTCGAGAAGGTAGTACAGCTTAGCATATATGGTTGGTACGAAAAGGAGATTTTAGTAGCAGCGCAATTGAATCTGAAGAGTGTTGCGAAAACTTGGTTGGATTCACAGCATGTGTTCTATTCCTGGCCAGAGTTTGTGCAACTATTTGTGAGAGATTTTCCGAAGAAGATCATTTCGGCGCAGGTGTATCGTGAAATGGCACAACGTAAGCGGCAAACACGAGAAACGTTAGAGAAGTACTACTATGCAATGTTGAGATTGGGTAGACGGGGCAATAGGGATGAAGAATCCATAAATTCGTATATAATATCGGGACTCAACGATGGATATTAGTCATGCACGTTACTTGCGATGAAGTTCCCGACATGTAATGACCTTCTCCGATCACTAGAAGCTATGGCCACCATGCCCACATCAAGCTCGAAAAGATGCAATGCGTCATATGAGAAGAACAGTGATGAACAGATCCAGAAAACCCCGTCAGGGAAGAAACCGATAAAATGCTACAACTGCAACGAGTTGGGACATATATCGTCTAAATGTACACAGCCGCAGCGGAAGCCGAGGTGTAGTTAATGTAACAGGATTGGTCACGAAGCTATGTCTTGTAAGTCCGATAAACCAACTGTAGCCGAAGTGCAAAATGAAGTTCGGGATGTACCAAAGCCTGTCACCAAAGTGGTCGAGTGGAATGGCAAACGTTATGATGCCTTCATTGATACTGGTAGTGATGTGTCACTAATTGCGGCATCCAAGCGAACAGCGTCAGTGAAGCGGCTTATGGGATTTGGTGGTGCGGTAATAAGCAGTGTAGAGGCTATGAACATAGATATTATCGTCGATGGAGTCACGATATTGACCACATGTCAGATCGTTGCAGATAAGTTTATGACATTTGACATTCTTATTGGTAGAGATGTACTGTGCCAAAACGATTAAAGGTTAATCATCGAAGCGGGTGTTATGCAGGTTCATAAGAAGACCGGAAATTCATTTATCGTAAGCAAGGAGTTACCAACGGATGTAGTCGCAAAAGTAAACGACGTGCTGAATAAATGTGACGATTGCTTTGCTGAAGATTTGGCAAAGTTAGGCAGATATAAAACAACGGAGGTGGATATCGTCATCTCAACTGATCAACCGGTAGTAGGGAAACTTTTTCAAGTACCTCTATCGCAACGTGCAAAAATCTAACGGCAAAGAAAGAATGTGTGTCGGTCACTATTAAAAAGCACTTCCCAATGCCAGTGGTGGAAGAGCAGCTATCAAAGCTAGTGGGTAATACGCTATTTACGTCTCTCTATATGACATCTGGGTATTATCAAATACCATTAAAGGAAGAATGTAAGCAGTACACGGCCTCCCTTATGCCAGATGGACTGTACGAACATAATTTCATGCCGTTCGGGTTACGCAACGCTCCGATGGTGTTGCAGGAGATGATCGTGCGACTGATTCGACATTTGAAACAACGTAACTATATCGTCAGCTACGTAGATGAGGTGGTAATCGCAACCAAATCGGTCAACGAAAGCATCGATGTTTTGTCAGAATTGTTACAAGCGGTAAGGTTAGCAGGACTTACTCTTGGGCCGTCGAAGTGTTACTTCCTGGCAAAAACAATAAAGTGTTTGTCACGTTGTCGATGCACACGGCGACAGACCAGGCGAAGAAAAGGTGAGATGTATTACGCAGTTTCCACAGCCACGCACACCTACCGAAGTAAGGCAGTTTCTGGGGCTCACGGGATTTTCCCGCAAATTCGTCGAAGACTATGGTGTAATTGCGAAACCATTAGCAACGCTACTACGAAAGGGGGCAAAGTTCGAATGGACTTCTAATCACGATAAGTCTTTCAACAAATTGAAAGAGGCACTTACGGCGCAACCAGTATTGGTCATGTTCAATGTGGCCAAGCAACGCGAAGTGCATACTGATGTCAGCGCAATTGAGTTATCAGGCGTAATGTTGCAGCTAGAAGGCGACGAATGTAAACCAGTCCAGTACTACAGTCGAAGAGTCAGGAAAGGCCGAGCTGTCACCGACAGAGTCAGTCGATTTGTTGATTTCCGACCGCTGAGACGAGTGCACGCATTCTCCGAAGTTTATGGTTTTTCTTTTGCTGTACTAATGGTCTAGGCTTTTTTCAGACTCCATGGGGGAGAAAAAATCTTACGACCTCCCTCCATTTATTAATGTTTTCTAGATAGAAAGCTTGCTTTCGATGAAGGCTCAGATATCAAGGCGGCCATATTGACTCCAGATCCTATCATAGCCAAATTGAAGTTAAGGAATGCAGGATTCTAGGAAATGGAGTTTTCAACCAGCTCTAAGTAGATTTAATTTGGGTTCCTGGGCATGTAATAGTTGGTTTTAACGCAATCTCTTGAGATTCAACGGTATCAGTTGCAAGGTGTTGAGTTCCCTCGCCGCCATTTTAACCTAGCCTAGTCAAATAGGTTGTGGCAGATGACTTAGCCTAAGTTTTTACGTGCTTATTTTGGTTGGTCCACAACATGTTATGATTAAACATTTAGTATTTCCAACAATAATAGTTCGAAGGCAATAACACTTTGCAATATCTTATATATCAAATAAACATGCACACCATGGAGCAAATTTCTCTAGCCAGCGGCTCCAAACAACTGCCTCAACTATCTACTTTAACATGGAGGTGTCATAGGCGGTGGGCAGTTGCCCTTTATGCATAACAATGTATGTAGTTATATTACAATCTGGCAACTATAATTAACTACTACTATTCTTAACTAAGACTATAATAATTATATAGCTACGTACACTGATAACAACATGTATAACAATTAAGTATTATAATCCCGAATACTATTGTAACTATCGGTAAGAGGACGAAGATAATGGTTAGAAAAGATAGTTCGGAAGTAAAGATCAATCAATGAACATCTAAAACGAACTCGAATTATAATTGGCGCAGTTGGCAGGATGTCGAACCGAAGACGTTCATTTTTTCCATTAGAATAATCAAAAATAAATGAAAATGAAAATCATTAAAATAAAAACAATTGAGCATTAACGTGCAAAATAATTCATTTAATACGAGCAATACAGTGTAATAGAAAAAGAACATAAATGATTGCATTTAACTTCATTAACAATTATACAAGTATGTAAAAGTTAAATCAAAAGCAAAAAGAATAAACATGTGTAACAATAAGTGAGCAAAAACATTGGAAACCAGCGATTATAAATTAATTTTATGTGAATAGTAAGTTGCAACAAGAGGCATAAATGCAGCAGCTTCATCAGCAATTGAATAAGTATGTAAAAGCAAAAACAAAGCAACATCAAATGCATAAAGGAAAAACTAACTGTAACAATAATTGAATGAGAACATCAATAATAAGAAACTGTTCACTAATTTTACGTGAGCAGCAAATTACAACAAACACTTAAATACACCAGCTTCACCAATAATCATACATGTGCAAAAAATAAATATTTAGCACCCACGACAGCTTCACCAACAATTGATCAACACTTGATCATCGAGCAACAACAAGTTAACATAGAGAACAACTGACTGTACTGTACTATTACAATATCATCAACAGCTTCAACAATAACGCAAGTGAGAAAATAAACCAGAAAAAAGAGAAAGGATTGATGATAAAAAGCACAATGGAAAACGTTGACACTAACACTAGATTTAAAATTATTTCTTCTAACCTAAGTAGTATTGCACATTATGATGGGGACAGGAATGGTTTAATACATTTTTTGGAACGCATTGATTCAATGGTTCCTATTCTTGAAACATTTGATGACATTCAAAAGATGACATCAAAGGAAAATACAATACGGTGGCAGATGCGTTAAGCGAGAGCAGCATTGAAAATGATTGCGAATGACACTACTCGACAAATTTTGATCAACTTTAGTCTCCAAGAATAAAATAGTCCTTTCTTAAAGTGAAATTTTCTCCTGATTCCGAATATGACTTCCATTTTCTTGTGGCAGATCTAGTTTCCGAGATATCGGCGAAAATATGAAAATTCCCATTTTTGCAGAACACTACTTCATATAGGTACGGCAAAAATTTGCATTTTTCATTTTTTCGTTTTTAACTGTTGAATTATGCATTATACTAATTCCCATAAAAATTTCTTGCCTTCTTCGCCCTCAAGTATCTTCAGTAGTTTGGCCACTATGCCAAAAAACGTTCAAAAAATGTTGAAAAAAAAACGAAATTTTTTACACAATTTCAGATTTAACCACTTTAAAATCGGAAAAATTCTATTGACGAAAAAAAGTTAGCCCTCCTATGTTGTAGGTAATTTAACTACGAAAATTTTAAGCATACCAGTACAACAATCGGACGTGCCATTGAAACTATAGCGCCGTTAACTTGCAAGCGTCTATCCTACAATTTTAGTATTACTCTGATAAAATTGGCGAGACATTTCATTTGGTCACTCTACCTTAGGGTCTAATAAATTTAAAAAGACATCAAGTATTTAATTGTCACTACTGTTTGTTGTAAATTTTGTTTTGCAAATTGTAGTGCAAATTTATACATACTATATCGGTAGATGTGTTTACGAAATGGCTTGTTGCAAAAGAGATTTTAAATGTAAAAATAATCCGGATGATTTTTGCTTTATTTGCGGACATTATATTTTCGGAAACTCAGCTCGGAAAATAACTAATTCTGTCAGAGATGCATACTTTCATTATTTCGGTTTCCGTGTAAAAAATCTCGATAAATCTTGGACACCTAATTTTATTTGCGCCTCCTGTAGATTAACTTTAATGAGATGGGTATCGGGTAAAGGTCATAACATGAAGTTTGGTGTTCCAATGATGTGGACTGAACCCTTTAACCACGACCAGTGCTATTTTTGCGTGATAGACCTTAAAGGTAAAACGAGAAAAAAGAGGAAATTAATAAGTTATCCAAATGTGGCATCAGCTAAAAAACCAAAACTACATGACCATACCTTACCCATACCTAGACCGCCTATAAGTTTTGAAGCCTCAAGCGAAAGTGACTCCGAAGCAGATAATTCAGAAAGTGGACAAGAAGGAGAGATCCCACATCGAGTCTCACAAGCCGAACTTAATGACTTGGTCAGAGATTTGAAATTATCGAAATTCGATAGCGAAGTTCTAGAATCTCGTTTGCAGCAATGGGGTAGCCTGGGCCCTTCGACAAGTACTTCCAAATTTCGAAATAGACACAAGACTTTCTCTTCTTTTTTTACTAAAAGTGAAAATATTTGCTACTGCAATGATGTTCAAGGTTTATTTGAAGCACTAAAATTAGAAAATAAAGTGGATGATTGGCGCTTGTTTATAGACAGTTCAAAGCATAGTTTAAAAGCAGCATTACTCCATAAAGGAAATTCGTTACCGTCAATACCAGTGGCACATTCTGAGAATACTAAAGAAACTTATTTAAGCATATCAAATTTACTTGAGCTCATTCAATATAAACAATTTAATTGGAAAATTTGTGCGGACTTAAAGGTAAGCAGTTTCGGTGGTACAGTTTAAAATAAATAGTATATGAAATACATCCTAGGTTGTAGCTATAGTTCTCGGACTTCAAGAAGGTTTCATTAAATATTGCTGTTTTCTCTGTCTTTGGGACAGCCGTGCTAGAGAAACCCATTATATTCAGGAAAACTGGCCACCAAGAGCTGAGTACGAACCAGGTGCCTTCAATATCGCAAACCCGCCTTTAGTAAATCCCGAACGAGTTATTTTGCCAGCACTTCACATCAAATTAGGATTAATGAAAAATTTTGTAAAGGCTTTAAATAAGGACGCGCCATCCTTCCAGTACCTAACGAAATTTTTCCCTAAAATAACTCAAGCCAAATTAAAAGAAGGTATATTTGTTGGTCCGCAAATTAGAAAGTTGCTGAAAGACGAAAATTTTGCGAATCATTTATCATCAGTAGAAGCAGCGGCTTGGGACAGCTTTAAGCAAGTCGTTAGTGGGTTTCTTGGCAACAACGAAGATCCCAACTATAGAGAGATGGTCAAAGCCTTGTTGAAAAACTACAGTGCTATGAAATGCAACATGTCCCTCAAAATGCATTTTTTGCATTCACATTTGGATAATTTTCCCGCAAACCTAGGTGCTGAAAGTGATGAACAGGGTGAAAGGTTTCACCAAGACCTCATGATTTTTGAAAAGCGTTACCAAGGTTTTTGGAATGAAGAAATGATGGGAGATTATTGCTGGACAATAATACCGGAGACAAACCCAGAAAATTATAAACGGGTAGTTAGAAGTACCCACGTCCCTCACTATTGACCACCACGGTAAAATCGCTCAATTTGACTTTTTTAGATGTAGATATGTATGTATTTAATGTTGTTGTCGTTGTTGTTTTTTACTGAATTGCTGATTTATACTCATATTACTCAATTGAATACAGTTTAACGTGCAAACATATGTCTATAATAAAACGTTATAAAAAAATAAAAACCTAGTTTGAATAAAAAGTATCTCTATAAAAAAATTGTAGGATAGACGCTTGCAAGTTAACGGGGCTATAGTTTCAATGGCACGTCCGATTGTTGTACTGGTATGCTTAAAATTTTCGTAGTTAAATTACCTACAACATAGGAGGGCTAACTTTTTTTCGTCAATAGAATTTTTCCGATTTTAAAGTGGTTAAATCTGAAATTGTGTAAAAAATTTCGTTTTTTTTTCAACATTTTTTGAACGTTTTTTGGCATAGTGGCCAAACTACTGAAGATACTTGAGGGAGGTGAAGGCAAGACATTTTTATGGGAATTAGTATAATGCATAATTCAACAGTTTAAAACGAAAAAATGAAAAATACAAATTTTTGCCGTACCTATATGAAGTAGTGTTCTGCAAAAATGGGAATTTTCATATTTTCGCCGATATCTCGGAAACTAGATCTGCCACAAGAAAATGAATCAGGAATCAGGAGAAAATTTCACTTTAGGAAAGGCCTATTTTATTCTTGGAGATTTTTTTTGTCGAGTAGTGTGATTAGATATTCGTTCTACTGACGCTACAGTTCATAGCGCAATGGAAGATAATTTGAATTATATTTCTATTACAGGTAAAAGTATCAATTCTTATAAAAATCAAATTTATTTAAAATATGGTGGACATGAACATCTTATTACAGAGATATCGGAAGTGTCAAAATCATATAACTGTAACAAAAAATTCAAATTTAGAAGCGTTAATGAAAAGAATCTTAATAGACACAGGATTCATGTATATTTTTTGTAATCATTGAGGAATAACCACAGAGGTATTAAAGAATTTTTTTTTGAGTTAAAAGATACATTTTTTTCCAAAGTTATTTCATTTGATCACTTTAATTATAAATAATAGAGAGATACGTAAATGCAAGCCAAAATACAAAGAACTAACCAGTTTAAATAAACAAGGTAATTATACAATGGACACATCTAATAAAAGAAATACTAGATACTAAAAATCCCAAGTAAAACGACAATTCAATATACAAAATATTTAAAATTATTAAATTCTAAATACGAATATTATAAAGAGTAAGAAAGAAAAATCTCGAGTCAATATTGTTAGAATTTATTAACAATTAATTTAAAACAAAAAAATGCCTTTTGAAGTTACAAATTTACAAATACTTATAGAGATAAAAATATCTTAAGGGTGGAGGAGTTATATTACAATCTGGCAACTATAATTAACTACTACTATTCTTAACTAAGACTATAATAATTATAACAGCTACGTACACTGATAACAACATGTATAACAATTAAGTATTATAATCTCGAATACTATTGTAACTATCGGTAAGAGGTCGAAGATAATGGTTAGAAAAGTTAGTTCGGAAGTAAAGATCAATCAATGAACATTTAAAACGAACTCGAATTGGACCAGTTCCAAAAATTCATAAATAAATTAATTACAGATTGAGTGGTTTTGAACACGTTGCAAAAAATTCACAAAAGAACTAGTTAAAAATTAAATTTAAATAATGGTGCTTAATTAGTTCATAAAACGAAATTTTTATAAATAAGTACATATATTTCACCATACTTGCACATAAATAAATACCGCCTTTCGCGAAAGTAAGTATACATTGTTTGGTTTGCGATATTGATAATGTATTTTAAGGAAACAATGATTCGTTAAATTTTTATAAAATATAGTTCGTTCTTTAGCAAAATCAATTCAATTGAAAATTTTAAAATTTATACAAAACTTCGAAATATTCAACAAGTTTTCATCAAAATTGTATACCTTGCTCAGAGTTTTTAGTAAATTATTGGTATGCAGTTTTGTAGGCCATTCAATTTTAGTACAATAAAGTGAAAGTTTTAACTAGCTGAAAATTGTCGCTAATTTTTGATAATTTTTTTTTGCTGAGCGCATTATTCTATATAACGAAAGCTCGAAATATTTGCATAAGGAAGTAAACGGCACATACCCTCCGACAAAATCATTACCAAAAATTAGCGGGAATTTAACTGGTTAAAACTTTAACTTTAATATATTGGAATTGATTAGGCTAGAAAACTGCATACCAAGAAGTTACGTAAAACTTTTGATAAGGAATAGAATTTTGATGGAAGCTTTGCATACAGATTAAAATTTACATTTGTATGGATTTTGTTAAATAACAAGCTATATTTTTATAAAAATTTTACGAATAATTTTTTACTTCAAATACATAGAAAACATTGTGAAAACCATCACTACATACTTATTTTGCAAGTGACCGTACATACATGGTGCTTATTTCATTTTTGTGTACTTTGGCTGAGCAACTAATCAAATGATGAAAGTTCTGATTGATTAGGCGCATGACCTGATTATAAAAGTATATATATGCCGGTTTCGCTATTGGTATGGATAGTTTTTTATAATGACACAATTTTGAAATTTCTCCTTTTCTGCTATTTAATTGCCTTACGCAGCTGCTCGTCCGGATCTTTTATATTCGGAAGACATGAAATGGATTCTATTTGCAAAAGAAATAAAAGTGTTAATTAAAAAATGAATTAATGAGGTTGCAAGTTCAATTTACCCAAAAGTGTTCCGGTTTTTTTCATGGGTGCCGTCAATGTCGTAGTTAAGTATTTCTTGACCTGAAACTGCAGGTTTTACTGCAACTTCTAATATCACTACTTTCACTCTTAGTCTATTTAAATAAACTTCCTTTTGCATCTTTATTTGGTTATTGATATTCCGCTTACTAATTTTGTTTTTATTAAATTACTTTTTGACTTTTAGTAGTTTTACAAATAAACTTGTTACCATGCGACTTTTCTGAAAATGATGCTTAAGATGTGAAAAATTAACTAAGCGAACAATGGCGATCACTGAACATTGTGGCCAAACGGCCCGAATGAAATGTTACGATAACTTAGCTAACAACAACGCAATACATTATGGATGCATACAAATATACCAAATCAAAGGGATTTTTTCCTTTATGATAATTGTTATAGATAAATGAGCTAAAACGGAAAATCTTTTTTTTATTTGTAAAATAAAAAGTGTAATTTTTGCAGTTCAACACAAATTCTATTACTGATTTTTTAAATTATTCTTATCTCAAGTAACAGCTATATCTCAATAAAAGTTTTAAAGACATGTGTTGGTTTGTCTACCTGAAATTTTGTAAAAAATTCAATTTCTTTTGCTAAATTAATTTTTGAATTGCAGCTTATCTAGGCTAACTCTTTTATCATATTTACAACATTCACATGTACTTAAGTATTTGTATACCGATTACTTAATCAGAGGTAAATGAATTGTATAGAGTTTTACATAGGCAAATGTGTATATGTACATATGGTCATATAATTGAATGAATTTTAATATTTACCTTGCAGCTCCATGCAAAGGACACCATGAACAAATGCAGCATAAAAGCAATATAAGAATCGTTAAAGCAACCAAGGTTGCGAGTAAGATGAGCAGCCAAAAAAGCAACTTATTTTCAGCTTTGTAGAGTGTCTGCAAAGGAGTCAAGTTCTATTTGAATTTACTAACTTGAAAATATGAGAAAGAAAAATAAAACATAATAATTCACGTACATATATATTCATATCAACACTTACGTCAGTTTCCGATGTATCGCTACTATTCATTATCGTAAACGAACTATTGTGCTGCGATAAACGCTGCTGTATCTGTGATAGGTCCACAACAGAAGAACTGTCGTACAGAACAGTGGCGGTTACAACACTTCTTTCCAACGCATCCATATTTCCTCCCGTAATTGGTTTGACGCCTGCAGCGTCGGGTTGAAATAATCGAATATCGTGTATAATTACTTTTCCCCCCGTTATCGTAGAAAGTGTTTCTTCTGTTTTCATCTTGTCAGGATTTGCACCTGGCACCACAAAAGTTACAGTACGTGCTCGCCTTTCCGGTGGGTATATGCGAATAGAAGTGGTACTGAATAATACAGGTACTCCCAAATCATAGGCACGCGCTGTTAGTAGAAAAATATCGCTGTCATTGTTTGTTATTGTTTGACGCCGCTTTCGCGCTGTGGATCTCAACGTAATAGTTTCTCTAACTGTAAATTCACCCGTTATTTTATTTAAACTAAATTTATTTTCGTAGTTGCCGTTAATTATTTCATATTGAACTTCATTGTTTGGCGCTGTTGCATCCATATCAATGGCGTGTATAATAGCTGTAGATGTGAACGATTTCAAACCTGGCGATAAAATGAATTCATACAGATCTTTTTCAAATTTTGGAGTTTCATCATTGACGTCTATAAGTTTTAGAATGAGTGGCGCTTGTGCTCGATTACCAGTGCCATCATTGTCGCGTACTTCTATATATAGATGGTATTCGGGCATTATTTCTCGATCAAACCCGTGATTATTGGTCGACACTGTAATAAGACCTGATTCTGCATCTAAATTTAATGAGGTATTTAAATACCCCAAAATTGCTGTGTATCGAATGCGTCCACCTAAATCTGCCGTATCTACGTCGCTGGCCTTAACTGTCACAACTTTTGTTCCGATAGTCATATTTTCTGGGAGCTCTACAGTATACACGGGCTGATCAAATATTGGTGGGTTGTCGTTAACATCGTTAATGTACACCGTGACATTTACCGTAACTGAAAGATTTGTAGCTGGTCCTAATTCTTGTGCTAATATTTGAAATTGCACGGAGTGCCGCTCTTCATAATCTAATAGTATATTATCACGTACGCGTATTAGGAACGTGGTACTACGTTCAGCGACATTGGGTGATATTTCAAATGTGCCATTGTTGTTAAGTAATGTTAAAGAGAATACTCCGTTTTTTCCGGTGTCATCATCGTAAACACGTGGTACATATGGATCGACGAATGTAAGAGCAGTACCTTGCGGAGCATTTTCATCCACTCTTGAAACGTAGCTGAAAATATATTATTATTATTATGTAGACTTAAAATAAAATTTAAGGCTGAAATTTTGAGCACTAGTTGCTGTGGCTATCGGCTCAACTGAAAATATAATATGCGTTGAGTGCAATAAATTATTTAACAGCTGAATTCAGTTTATCTCTTACAATGTTTTAATTTTTTTTAGAAATTCTTTAAACATATGAGGCATCAATATTAAATGGTACATCTCCTCGATACTTGCAGGAATTAGTACAATGCAGAGATTTAGGAATCAAGCAAGCATCGTAGTTCGACCAATTTTATGCAATGGTTCCCTGGTGTACAACCTTACATAACAAATATAACCAACTTCATAGGACATATATGCTGTGACGGTTCCAGGATGGAGCAAGATTTTCGGGCAAGGCTTTTTTCAGACTTCATGGGGGAAAAAAAATCTTAAGACCTCCCTCCATTTATTAATTTTTTCTAGATAGAAAGTTTGCTTTCGATGAAGGCTCAGATATCAAGGCGACCATATTGACTTTAGATCCTTTCATAGCCAAATTGAAGTTAAGGAATGCAGGATTCTAGTAAATGGAGTTTTCAACCAGCTCTAAGTAGATTTAATTTGGGTTCCTGGGCATGTAATAGTTGGTTTTAACGCAATCTCTTGAGATTCAACGGTATCAGTTGCAAGGTGTTGAGTTCCTTCGCCGCCATTTTAACCTAGCCTAGTCAAATAGGTTGTGGCAGATGACTTAGCCTAAGTTTTTACGTGCTTATTTTGGTTGGTCCACAACATGTTATGATTAAACATTTAGTATTTCCAACAATAATAGTTCGAAGGCAATAACACTTTGCAATATCTTATATATCAAATAAACATGCGCACCCTGGAGCAAATTCCATAAATAAACTTATTACAGATTGAGTGGGTTTCAACACGTTGCAAAAAATTCACAAAAGAACTAGTAAAAAATTAAATTTAAATAATGGTGCATAATTATTTCATATAACGAAATGTTTATAAATAAGTACTTATGCATATTTCTACAGGATATTTTGTAATACCCTGGGTCTGTAAGATTGCTACATAAAACTGGTTGTAGCGGGGTGGCACGCCATTTTTTTGAGATGTTGAATACCAAATAAACGGACGAATGCAGCATTGAAATATTCCGAGTAGAAGCCGAGATATGGCTGTGAAATTGCTGTAGAACAGTTCCGAGTGTTCAACCCGGATGCATCAGCTATGAGTGCTAGGCGAGCTATTTCTATTAAATTTTCGAAACAGGAATGTCTGGCTTGCGTTACCCAAGCCGACATACATGTAGACGAGATAAAGTATGTCGAACATGTTCTACTGGTAGCATATAAAACATAAATTAATCTTGGACAAAATTTTGCATCCGCGCAGCATAGCGGGAACCTAAAGACTTGGATATCTGGGATAGAATAGCGGGCAGGTTCTATTACCGTTCAAAATCTCCACAGGGTATACGCCCCCATTACTTTCCCGCACTATTCGAAGAGGGGTTGCCCACGTACTTCGCGAATAAGGACTGAATTTTAGCTTTTGCTGCCTCAAGCATGCAATGGCGATACATTCATTAATCTATTCAATAGCTTGTGTCAATACAGATCGACCAAAATATTGTAGTGCCGCAGAAAATCGGGCCCGATATTAAGCATATTAAGCAAAGAGATTTTCTGTGTTAGTTTTTATTTGCAGTATACAGTTTTAAATCGGCATTTGGCTGCCATCGCTATGCTAATTTAGGTATTAACGTTGCTCTAATTAAGATTTCAATTCTCCTACTTCCTTTGCCAAAGCGCATTTGTAACTGCTTCGATATAGAAGTTTGCCGCCAACTTAAATTACATTATCTAAAGATTCGGTGCTGAGATCGATATACAGATAGAATGTTTTGCGGCAATCTTCTAGGCCAAATATATTTGAGCATAGCGCCCGTCACACTTGTTACGATTAAAGCTCTAATTCCAGCAGAAATTTCTTGAACAAAGTTATAATACCCTGGGCACCAGTGCGCTCAGGTACAAAAATAATTTTTCGTCAATTGAAATTTTGAGCTGCAACTCCTCGATCATTGCATTAAGGCCCGCTGCCCGAAACGAATGGTTTTTGTAAAACTTGTGGCAAGGATTCCACAAACATGGGTGCTGCTCGTGCACTCCAAAAAACTTTGCGTTTTATTTCTATTAATTTTTAGTATTTCAATCAATTTAAATACCTTAAATAGAAGCGTGTCGATAGAATTTCAATTTCAAAATAATTTTAGTGTGAGTGCAGAAGGAAAATAAACTCAGGGTTGCACAAAAAAAAAGTCGAACGTCCTCAAAGTTGTCTGTCGAACCACTTTGTTCAAAGCGATTTCAAAGTTTACACCAGACGATTGTTGCATTCAACTAAAATTGCCTGTAAAATCGCCTCATGTAAACTTCCTTTTATACGAAAATGATGTACGCATGAAGTATTGCAACTCTGCAAATTTAAAGCTCTGTGTAATCAAATTTAGGATCACCACTACATTTATGTAGGTACATCTTTATAAATTTAGAAAAAATAATTGAAACGATAAGTCTAAATTGACGTCAAGTTTTGTCAGTTGAACGAAATCACCGAAAATTTCGACATTTCAACAACTTGTCATTTCGTCATCATAGGGTGATGCTATTTAAGTAGCTAAAAACAAAAGCTCATCACCTTTATTCCTACATTTTCTTTTATCGTGTCATCTTCAAATTGATCAAGGTATGTATAAAGAATATTTTAAACCGAAAAGACTTTCCAATAGGTAAAAAATATGTCTTTATTGTGACAGCAAATCAATCCACCATATGCTAGTATAACATCATATCATACTTATTACAAAAAAATTTTCACACTCCAATTAAATTATTCCCAACAAATGCGAACGAAGTCGCTATTATTTACTAAAATATTGAATATTTAGTTGTTTGGGAATTGCCGGTATATAAGAGCTAGGCGTGACTTTCGTCTGATTTCTATAATTTTTGTGAAGTGGTCATTACCACAACCTTTGTAACCCACGTCTGGCGGTGTCCAACGCAATCGTGTCCAAATTATGTAAATTGCCTTTTTACTCATTTTTATGATTTGTTGTAAATTATATAAGATCTGCTGTCTTGAAATGTCAGGTGTGTGCCAAATCTGAAGGATTTTGTTACCATAGTTTCGGATATATGATTTTGCCTATACTGCACATTAAATTTGAGCAAAATATCTCTAATACTGACTTAAATATCGCGTTTTTTGATTTTTGAAACTGTCACAAGTTTGTTTATTGACTTGAAATTTAATGTGGATACCAAGTTGTATTTGGTAACATAGTTATAAAGATACAGCTTTTTTCACACACGTATTCCCTTCCCCAACCCAATCCTGTGTCAAATTTCCGAAAATTATCTTTACTGATTACTGAAATACTCGTATAGCATTCGTTTGATTTTCACAAAATACCCTTAAGTGGACGTGGTTATTATCCGATTAAGCCCATTTGCAATGTCAGACATAATCGTGAACCAATATAACAACTTTGATATTCTTCGACCTCATAAAATATGCGATCTATCCGACTAATCGAATGGGAGGATAGGCGACTAACAATTCTTTCTCTGGTTAAAATTCGAAAATTTACTATTCGGCTAAAGAAAGCGCGTTTTGTTGATTTTGGGTTGAAGGCTTTTGGTACCGACAGTTAGTGTTTTAGTTGACATTTCTAAAAGTCTCCAATCGACTGTTATTATTCGAATATTGAAAGTTGTTTAAGGCATATACATTTCCTTTCACTTATTTATTAAACCTAGAGTACGAATGTTACTTTTTATATGTACTTATGTACAAATACTAATCCTTGGCCAAATCAATTAGCACATTGTTCTAAAGATTCAAATGTCAACAAAAGCTATATTTTTCGCTAACTGAATATTTTCTAAGTATTACAAAACAAAAAGTTTGCCATTTCGCCATTTTGTTATAATTTTATTTTATATAAGAATAATATAAAATCTTAAATAATAAAATAACTAAAAACTCCAAGTCACAAAAATTCACCAATGAGATCAAACGAAAATATTTTGCAAAAACATACTCATAGTGCGAAAACAAATTAACCCATTTTCAGTTTAAAATCAATTTTTACACACTTGAATTCTGTGCAATGCATAAGAAACCCAAACACTTCACCTGAAACCCAATACAAAACTCTTCTTAAAGAACGCTGAAAGCTTTTTTGATGCTGCGAGCCGAAGGATTCATCTTGTGTGGGCTGACAACAAAGCCAATTGAGTCCCTCGACGAACAGCTGGCATGTAAAATGGCGAGATGCCAGACACGTACAGGCGAATAATAGAAGTGTTCGTTACAAAATCCCATTAAAAATTAGGGCCAGTAAAAAAAAAAATTCAGAGAATAATTCGTCTTACTTTCTCGAAGACAGAAACTTACTGAGTTTTTCGCAAACAGGATTTAGTAAACATTTGCAAGGAAACACGCACAGTTGCATTTGGATTTATGCTTTTCAATCATTTTACCTATGCAGTTGGTTTTGATGTCTTCCGCTTGTTCGTTAATGAATTGCTTCTTATTTTTTTAATAAATCTGTCATATCTGTGCTTTTGCAGATTTATAATTTGAAATATTGAATTGTTTTGTTGACTGAAATGCAAGTATCGGGTCTTGCAATAGGAACGCACAAAAGTTTTTTTAAATAAAACAAAAACGGTTTGGGATATGAATTAAATTCTTTATTCCTGTGAAAGTACATTCGATGCCATTATGTATGGAACTCGATTTCTTTTGCATGACCACCGCGGGCACGCTTCAGAAGTCCAGACGTTGAACCCGACGGTTTTCAAGCATAAATCGGCCGATACTGCTGCAATTTCACGTTCGATATTCGTACGAAGTTCATCAATCGTCGCTGGCTTGTTGGCATAGACCATAGACTTGACATAGCACCACAGGAAATAGTCTAACGGCGTCAAATCGCACGACCGACGCGGCCAATTGAATGGGCCATTTCGTGAGATAACGCGTTCACCAAACTTGGTTTTCAATAAATCGATTGTGACATTTGCTGTGTGACTTGTGGCGCCGTCCTGTTGGAACCACATATTGTCCAATTCACCAATGACGACCCAATGACGCCGCCGGCCCATAAACCGCACCAAACCGTAATTTTTTCGTGGAGTACGTGTGGATTGATGCCTGTCCAATAACACATATTTTGCTAATTGACGAAGCCATTCAGCCAGAAATGACGACGACCACAAATTGGACGTAGCGCTCTTAAAGTTGAGGCCATTGACTCCGAATTTCGGTAGTAAATTTTAATAATTTCGACTCCTTGTTGGATCGTATATCTTTCCAGGATAAAATGGCAAACCTTACTGAAGAGAAATGTCAAAAGAGCGGGAAAAAATATTGCGTCGTTTGCTGTCACTATCGGCCTACTTTTGTAGCGTCACTATTGAAAACCCCTTTATGTATATGCTACAATGAACTGGTTTTCTTGGTTACAATTTTCCCATAAACAAGTGGAACACGATTTGGTACAAGTTGGTACAAGCTTGTAAAAGTTGTCTGCTAAACGAACAGTCTTAGTAACTGGCTAAATCAGTGCGTTATTCATTTTTATGGTGGATAGTGTGCAGCCTTGACAAAATTATATAATTTTACGTATGATCGTAAATTTTTCAGGTTAAAGGATCAAAACTGAGTACTTTATTTATTATTGTTCTTCGTTTCGAAGCAACTTGTGGGGAATACAATCTCTCTGTTTTAATTTTATTTACTTTTAACATGTGAGCAGAGTACTTCAAACAATGAGAAGGTGCATTTTTGGCTCGAACCAAACGAAATCTGAACGGTTTCGTCTACGGAATCCAGAGCTGCTAAATTTTGATTTCGCTGCCGACTTAGCAGCGCTGAAAATGCGAATTAACACTTCCACTGTTCAAATTGTTGTTGAAATGTTGATAAGTGGCAGATGTTTATGGGAATATTGTTATAAATGTGTTTATTAATCCATTTGAAATCTTGTTTCCCAAAAAAAATTGTCAGGAAAAATTATTAAAAAATTATTTCTAAAATTTTCCATAAACTTCATTAAAGTTACAAATTTAAGAAAATATATAAACAAATAATTAAAATTAAATTGCATATGAATGTATGCGCATATGTGCATACACATGAGGTATGAATATATGGCACATAAGTACATATGCTCATACATTGCACGTACAAATGCATGTATGTACATATGTATTTATGTACATATACCTATACAATGTATACATACATATGCGTGTGTGTAGTACATCTGTACGTATGTATATAATGTATGTACTTAAATATGACTACAATTGATATACTTATAAAAATAGGTAAACATGTACATTGTCCTTATATGTATGTATATATGCATGTACGTACATAAGTGCATATTTAATTTGATATAAGAATCTGCCTTCATTTTATGGCTAGCAATAAAAAGAATTTCTTAAGTTTTTTTCTCTTATATTAAACTTTATATATGTTTTCAAACACGTCATAAATACACACAATATGCAAATGAGAAATGCCGTCGGTAAAACAGCAAATAAGCCAAGATGTTGGCATATGCGTGCTTGCATACAATAATAATTGACTCAATCTTATCATTTACATATTTAAATAAATCAAATTTCTCGATAAATATGAAAATATAACTAATTAAATTTTTCCTTTAATTCATTATGTATATCATTGCGAAGTCTAAAATTGTTAAAAGAAGTATTATCTCTGCCCAGCAGTGCGATTCACTAACTTATTTTAAAGATATTCGATTGGTTAACTCAACTTAACCAAACAAATTAGTGATTTCAACTTAAATAAAACATAAATTTAAAATTTGGTAATTTGTTTTCTCGTAATTAAAAAAGGAACAGTAAATAATGTCGTTTGAATATTTGGGATATGATTTATCACGAGGTGACGAAGGATCGACGTTTACTCCGGGATGTGGATAATCCCTTTCAACAGAATTTCAGAAGCTGTATCGGTTAACCCCAAACTTGGGTGAATACCCAATTTCTCAGCTTGACAACCAAACAAGAGGCTCCAGAATAACGTAAAAATCGACTGAGAAACAGGTAGCTCGTGTAATCTTTAACCCTGTAGGCAATTTTAAAGTTTACTTTAATGTTTGTAGGTTCTAGCGGCTTTGAGATTCTTCGCAACTGGTATCAATGCTATCAATGACCCTTGGACGAGCAAAGGGGGATATCCATGAGCCAGTTATCCGTAAGTCGGCATTCATCGGGTAACGGATGCAATCAATGATTCGTTGTTTCACCAGAAAGTGAGGTTTCCTATGACCCAAGTGGAACGCCATTCTGCTAAAGAAATGTTTACTTCGGCGTCGTCTCCCTTTGTGGGAGGCTCTATTGAAGCCGTCGATTCCACGCATATATAAATTTTGCCTCCAAGGAATCATGATGAGGCTTATGCCAACCACCACATCTACCATTCAATTAATATGCTAAAGGTAAAAGCAAACTTTTACAAGGATCCATGTATAAAAACAGAAATATAGTTTAGTTTTAATATATAGATAAATGATTATAATTTGAAAGAATTAAATATATGTGCATATATAAATCCTAAATACGCTGGAGCAAAACGCGAAGTTTGAAAACGATAACCATGTCATATTTGCAGGTTATTCCGCATATTCCTTGGAGCTGAGTGGATGACTATTCTAACAAAACACTCATAGAAGAGTCCGGAATTCTGCTACAATGGATCATTGCAATATATATAAAGAATTTTAAGTGTTTGTAGTTTGAAACAAACTAATATCTGTGAAATATAACAAAATCGCTTAAATTTATACTTGGCAGCAGGCATTCGTTTGTATTTTCTCTATTCCTCTTTGTTTTTTTCGCTTATTTTGACATTTAGTTTGACAGAGGTGCCATTCTTTATCACTTTGAATAAATACAACGAAACAGCTGTTAAGTGTCGTTAAGAATAAGTTAGTGAATCGCTCAAACGTTAGTGCAAACGGCAAATATTGCCGTCAAAAATAACAATTGCTGCACCGTTTAAAGTTAGTGAATCGCATTACAGGTCTGTAACCTTGCCGCTCGCAATTTCCCCCTCTTTACAAATGTGGCGTAATTCCACGAGAGGGTTTATTGAAGGTTTTTCGACTTTTGACAATTCACACCGAAATTCGGCCGTGAGCCTTCTCATTTAATTTATGTACATTCTCTGAGAAAAATTAGCTTCACGGATTTTCTCCGTCAGCCAGTCCACTTTACGCTTGGGATTGCAGAAAATGACAGCCTGTGTTATTACTAATAATAGCCATTCTTCCCGCTCAACTGCGACGAAAACTTGTTTGATACCTTCCAATATATATTCATCACTAAAAATGGGGGAGAAAAAATTATGTTGGCGAATTTTCCAGTTATTTAACTAATTCGATTCAACTTACCGTTTTAAAAGTATATGTATTCGGTCTGCCATAAATTTTGAAGTCACTTCTAGTATTTCGTGTGGCAATCTAGCATATATTAGCACGACTTTCTTGCTGGTGGTAAGTAACGATGTATATTGTAAATTTCTTTGTTTAAAATTTCATCGGCTTCATCGGGTACAAGCATTTTTATGGCTCCGGTTCTCAATATACGTCTTTTAATCATATCAATATGCTGACCATAACCCAATTTTGGTATATCCTCACCCAAGTTGGTGCTACCAATGCATTCATGGCATTGCACATAGAGTTGGCGATAAACTCTCTTGTATTTCACGTAACGCGGTGTCCAAACTTTGCAAAGTCGAGATAGAAAAAGTTGCAGTTTTTCCCGTGCCGGACTGTGCATATGCGATGACATTCCGACCCTTTACATTCGGCTGTTGAATGGCCGAAGGTTTTATCGAGGCGTTCGTAAACATTATATGTTATTATTTATATTATTATATAATATATATATATATTATTTTCCGTTATGTTGATTAGTATCGATTTTATAATTTTTCTTGTTGCTTTGTATTTTGGCTTCTTATCGGCACAATGACTTCTCACTTTTTGACAAATATTTCGCAATTGCCTCCCTTTATGCATAGAAGGAAATGTCATTACTATGTTAAACAGAAGTAGAAGCCGCCCCGCTTTTACACTCATAAGCAATTAGCAAATTTATTGCATTTGTATGCGTAAATTCACAATAATTCGTTTATGTATTTTTGAATCCCTTGGTACCAAAGATCGTAGATTCCTAAGAATTAGCATACTTTCAGCAAAGAACGTAGATTACAAATTAGTTACATCCCATCCCACCGTTCCTCTAACAGAAAATATCAACCAATTCTCCATACCTGAACCAATTCGACTTACGTTGATTGATATTAGAATCTAATCAGATCCAACTGGACGAGACTTCTTGCCAACAGAATATTTTAGCTAATCTCACTATATCAGAACAATTTGGCGTTCACTGATTGATATTAAAATCTGATTGGATCAAATTTGTTTGTGGTATGGTGGAGGAAGTTACCATTTCTTACCACTGCACAAGTTAGCTGATGTAACTTCCACTTTCATGTTTTGAAGTTTGAAGCACTTGCCATTTACAACGCAGAGGCTTTTCCAAATGTTCATCAAATTCTTCGCATAATGGCAGTTTGGCCCGTAACTACGGCGACGAATGAACGCTCCTTTTCAACGTTACGTCGTCTGAAGACGTATCTTCGACCAAATATGACTGAAGATCGACTAAACGGTTTACTCGTAGCTTCCCTGAATATACATCGGGATGTCAAGATTGATGTTCAAAGGGTTTTGGGTGAATTTTTTTCGGTACCTCGAAGAGTTCGTTTGTTGACTGAAAGCCAATAACTATGGTATTATTCGCAATTTTTTTTTTTGACTCAACGGTTAATAAATATGCAATTTTTCACTATTGAAAGTCGTTCATTATTTGTTTTCCGTTACTATTACAATTTTTATTGGCAAATATCATAAGTTGTATCCACAAAGCAAGACTTTTCGATGACGAATGCTTTATACAATCAATGTTCATCTTCAGTTTCAATTTAGCATACACCATGTCAAAAGTACTCGTTATCAAAAATCATAACTCTGAGCATCCAAAAGTTTAAAATTACAGTTAGGGAATTTAGTCAAAGACAGAAATCCAAATACTATCGTGGTAATTGTCAACCGTTTCATAATTGATTGCGTTAACCATAAATTTGGAAATGCGCGGCCAATTTGCGTCCCTGCACAGCGATCTAAAATTGCATTCCTTAATAAACTTTTCTATTCTATCCTCAGTAAACTTTAGGCATAGATTAAAATCTCTAAAAATTATGGCTTTCTGATTGCAAATGTCATTACTAAGAATATCGCCACTTATATAATTTTCAAAAGGGTTCTTACTGAGTAGAAAAGCGTGCTTATGTCTATATTTATCTGGGTTGCCCTATGCTGTTTCAACCGTTAAGTGAATAAAATTATAAAGCCCTGGGATCCACTGCTCTCGGGTATGAAAAGTATAGAAGAGTCTAAGTTCGGATTCAACTGAATTTTAAATACCCAAGTTTTTATTTCAAAGTTAGTCTTATAAGTACATACATAAAAATTACTCAGCCGATCTTTATGAAATTTTTATAGTAAGTGCATGCCGTCTTCTGGGCGAACGTAAGGTACATATAAATTTGGAAAATTTGGTATATACGTACATACATGTAAGACAGTAGCACACAACCCTGTACGATTAGAGCGCCTTCGGAAAATGTCAAAAGCGGCGATGAGAAAGGCAGTCGATTAAGTCGGTAGAAGTTGTACGGTCGTCAAACGTTGTTAAGCTAACCAAGCGCGGTTCAATTGAATTTACTTCATTTAATTTCTATTTAACTAATTGTTTAACTTTTAATAAGCACTCATATAAATAAACTTATTGTTTCACTCTGAATTACATAATAATAAATAAAGTTACGGCTTTACATACATATGTCTGTCTTTTAGATCAAATTATGTGTATCATTTTGGGAAAATGGTTGGAGCCACGCCCTATACAATAAAAAAGCCAACTTACTTGTAACTCCACAACTATTCGATGCAGATGCACAATATTTGGTATATAGATCGTATATATGATATATATTTGTTGATGAAAAAGGCGAACTCATGCCCCTATTTAACCCTTTCGTCCCTGAATACGAATTTCAGGTTCTGGTGCCAAAATTTCAGTAAGCAAATGCTCCAATTTCCATAATTGTGGGAAACATAATTGCTCATTTCCCACCGCCTCTAGGAGGAGTATTCGCGGACTACGTTTAATACTATGAATCTTATACCCAAATTGCTCAAGTCCAGGAACGAATTAATTAAAAACACCAGTACTACATTTGCTGTGACAAATGCACTAGGAGCCACCATTGCCGTCGAACCGATACTTTTCGCCTCCCAAAATAAAAAGAAAACCGTAATATGTTGCGATAGCATATCCGCCATTGAAGCATAAGCCATATTAAAATTATATGGGTACCTGCGTACAGGGAAATTTCAGACCGGAGGGCTAAGGAGCCTTGTAGACAACCATTATACATGTATGACTTTTTTACAAAGAAGGATATATATGTATAATTACATAAAAAATGCATTGATAAGAAGTTTTTAAGAGAATGGAGCAATTACAATTGCAACAATATAATAACTTTTGTGCGGCTCAGAATTGGGCATACTTTTGCCAAACACGTACATTTGTTAACTGGCACAAGTAAACCGGAATGTTCTTTCTGCAGATTTACTGACTTTAATGTAATCCACATTCTTGGGACTTGTCCGGTATTACAGCAAGCTCGATCTACGATATTTGGGAATGGTAAACCATCGGATCAACTCAAACTCATCGATGACAGTAACATTATTCTAATTGCTAAATATGTTTCACTATGTAACCTAAAAATATGATTGTGCAATTTTTTATATACATACATATACCGCAATCTTTTTAATGAACTACACAATACCAACCATATGATACCCAGTTCCTTAGATATGTTATTCTAGATATTAGTGTTTAATTAAAGTCGAATTATTTTTATTTTAGATAATAATTAAAAAAGATCCCATATATCAGGCTATATAACATTTGTTGGGAAAACAGGCGGGCTCACGCCAAAATTTAAGTCGAAACTTATATTCACCATTTGTTCCCAGCTATTTTGGCGTAGATATATGGCATTCGATACATACATATTTTCTTTATATAATGTCAAAGGCACTGTGCAATATCTAAACGAAATATGTCTTAACATAAGCTAGGTATTACATCACTTTAAAGCATTAAACGACGTTTATATATTTGAATTAAAACAAAAAGGAAGTTAGAATGATTTTAACGTACCCCACTCATTTTCCGAAATTTTGATTCTTTAATTATTTCTCTCCCCAATTAAATTCTGGTATATTTGAAAGAATTCGCTACATGATTTAGTCAAATATTAAATATTGTGATTTGTTGTAAATTATAGTTATATGATTTCTATAATTTTCGAAATTGTGCTTTCAGAAATGCAAAGTGTACGTAATATGGTAGAATGTGAAAAAGAAGTTTAGGAGATACACCAGTTTTCTCTAAGGTGGGTGATACCATGGCCCTTCCCAACATTTGTTATTCCATTTATTATTTCATTCTCCAACCCAATCTTGTTTACCAAATTTGAGCAAAGTACTTAGCATTGCCAATAAAAATTGGAATTTTTTTGTGATTTTTATTTTTTATCATTATAGAAGAGCTGACATGGTTTTTGTACGCTCTTTACCATTTTCGAAACTTTGCTTATGACTTGAAATGCAATGTGTGACCCGAATTTGGTGTCATAGTTTTTGAGATATGCCTAGTTGTTCGAAGGTGGGCGGTGCCACGCCTAATATCAATTTTATTTTATTCCGTGTATATATTGTGCATCCCCGTTCTACATACATATTTAATTTAAGCAAATTCTCTTTAATAGTTAAATAAACATCGCGTTTTTTGGTTTTAAAAATGACCCGCACATATGGGCGTTGTTTAGTGTCCGATTTCGCCCATTTGCAATACCAAAGTGCTCGAGTTATCCGGCTGGCGGACGGACATACAGACATGGCTTAATCAATTTCGCTATTAATGCTAAGAATTTTCGTATACATATGTATGTTTATATCTATCTCAGTTGCTTTATGCAGTGCGTTCGGGTATAAAGCCCCATACAAATGATTTGACTTTACATTACATTTTATTTTATTTGGGAACTTTGAAATAATAAAGCAATGTAGTCACCCGCTGGCGTCGACGATTGAAATAAATCTATATTGTATAGGCACAGAAGTCAGTGAATTTAATTTTAAATTTTTTCGACAATTCCTTCATTAAATAGAATTTCAATTAAACACTGTATAAAGAGTTAAATTTTGTATTTTACCGTAAGGTATACAGAAAAGAAAATGACCTAATTAATGCAGATAAGGTACGAGATCATTGCATTCTTAATTGGAGGAACTCTATTTCAGCTATTTCTTCTCTTTTCAACGTTTCCATTTCACCTAATTGTTTTTTTGCACGCCATAATGCTCTTGACTCTATGTAACGGGCACGATGATGCTTTTCAAAAGTTCCCTTCTTCTCAGCAGTTTTTGCAGCGGCTTTTTTTGGGAGTCGACCTACCAGCCCTTGTTGGAGGATTAGTAACTTGCGCTGGTGGAAGGTGACTGGCGAACAAGCGAACATCAATATTTTCCGCTGTGGGTACTTCGTTTAAATATTCATTTATTCAAATATTCATTGACAGTAATGTCGTCACGTTCGGGTTCTTCATGCAATTTTTGCCCTTTAGACGCGACCGCAGACGTGAGACCAAAACTGTTCGCGGCAACACCTTCCACTGATTCTTTCATTCCAATTGCTTCCTCGACTGGATAAAACTGTTTTCTTTTGATGTTAGGAAATATTGTTTTAATTCTTGGAGGGTACTAAAGTTTTTGTTTATTTTTATAACGTTTTCTAAATCTTTTATGTATGGTACAATTTGTTTTAATGTAATCTTCGGCAAATGCAATTTCAAAACTGTTTATCCTGATTTTACATTTGTTAAATTTATTAGATATGTTGTTTCCTTTAATTTTTATTTTAAACGAGTTACAATTTTGTTCAACATGGGTTTCTTCCAAATTTTTTGTTATAATAATGTTAGGTGGTAAAAATTTGATACTACTTTCTGAGTTTGTTATTGTTGTATAATTTATTTTTTCATTATTAAAAATATTACTTAGACATTTTTCTGTCAATGAGAGCAGCTTTTGGTTTTTTATTTCAAATATTGTTTTATTTAATTTTATAAAATCGCGTTTTTCATCAATATCCTAGCTCTTGCTGTTTGTTATCAGGAATTGCCAAAATTTTGAATTTATCATAAGCTTCAAATTTACTGGGTATTGTTAGAAAAAAGTAAATGAGATTATTTTTTATCCAAATATATGTTTTTATGTGTTCAAATTGTTCTGCGTCTAAGTGGGATATTGTTTCAAGATCTATAAGTGTTTTGTTTATTATACCTAATTTTGCTAATTGAATCCCTAACTGAATATTTTGTAGGTATTCTAAATATGTTTTGATATTATCTAGGATTATATCTCCTATGATTTTTTCATTAATTTTGCTTTGAAGGATTTCAGTTGAGTTTTTTAGTTCGTTTATTATATTAATTTCAGTATTAATGTGATGTAATATATTTCTAGTATTAATTTGGTTGTCGATTGCATTTCTCATTTCTACTAGGGAACTTTCGATGGTATGCCGATCTTCATCATCGAGAGTTCCGAATAGAAATTTAAAACCAGGCACAGGTTCATTGATTAGCCTTCTTCTGTGTCTTTTAATGAATAATTCTTTTTCTTCTTCAGCCATCTTAAGGTATTGGAAATTTAAATTAGTTTTCAGAAGTTGGTGTTTGTGAAATTGATCGGCTAAATTGTTGTATGCTATTTATATCTTGTTTATTTGGATGGCATGGCTTTTAAACAAACTAGGCCTGGTAACTTGGCCTAGGTCCAATATGAGATGCCCGTGGTCATTCTCTATTTTAGTAATCTGTATGGATTGACTTAGCGCTGAGTATATTTGTGAGAGAGATAATAATGCGGTTATCCAAAAACTATGGTTCTTCATTCGGTAAATTCTGGCATTGGGTTTCTTCTTCGTTTCAATTTATCCTGTAATAATTTGCATGATTAACATTTTTCTTTCTCTTAAACTGGCTCTTATATTTTCTAACTTTCCTATTCCTAAGTTTTACAACATAGTGCTCGTTGTCATCATCTCTTTCAACAACTTATGGTTTCTGGTAAGGATTATCAACCTAGTTTCTGGTGGGGTTTCTTTCCTGTGTTTATTTATATTATTTATCCTCGTTTCTTAAACTGCTTGGGATTCTTTTTGTGTGGGTAATTTATTTTAAAAAATATATGGCGTTTCGCCAGTGGTAGAGTGGACAATGGAGTGATTATATGTAAAAAGCGTTTGTCAATTTTTAAATAGTTTAGTTCTTTATCTTGCGAAGTATTGATAATTCGAAGTTTTTTATTAAGGGTTTTATATAAACGTTCAATATCCGCTATTCCTGTTTTTCCAGTAGTAATTTCTAATTTTATATTTAATTGGTCGCACCAATTTTTTATATTGACGTTGTTCATTCCTTGATCATGGTCGATTTTGAGGGTTTCTGGCGAACCCAGGGTGTTGAATACTTTCAATAAGGCTCTTTTGGTTTCAAACCAATCTAATAAATTTACTTGTTCAGCCATAGCAAACTTAGAGAAGTTATCGATGCAGGTTAAGTAATTTTTCTGATCCCATTTCAAAAAGTCAATAACACATTTTTTCTAGTTTCACAAAGGGGCGGGGGGTGGGGAGGGTTGGGAATGGAATTTTGTAATTGATATGGTCCGTTTTGCGTCTGTTACATAGTTCGCATTCGTTTATAATGTTGGTTGTTTCTTTAACTAAGTTTGGGTGGTAAAATTGGGATTTAAAAACTTTTACCACTTTCTGTATTCCCAGGTGTAGTTCTTCTAGATAAAATTTTAAGATTATTTCCTTAAATCGACCATAGGTAGTTACATATTCTAAAAGTTTCATGCTCCTACAAATCTTATTTGTTCTGTTTTGTTTTATCAATCTAGAGTAAACTGACTGAAAAATTAAAAAGTCGCTGTCATCATCAAAATAATGTTAAATTCTCTAGTATAAATGCTTTTGCAAACTCTTCCCACATGTTAGTGTAATATATTATGTTACGGGTGTTTTAAAAAATTATTTGCAGTTTTTTGCTTTCCATAGCTGATTTTTTAAAAATATATTTTATTCTAAAGACATTTACTGGTTTTTCCGAGATTGGAATTCCATTTGACTTGTCTTCTACCGCAGAGGGTATTGTAGCTATATCTGATCTAATATCATCATCCTCTCCATAAAACCATTCCTAAATTTTAATTCGAGATAATTGGAACATATTTTATGTCGAAATCAAATTCGTTCAGCTTAATTTTCCACCGCTGAAACTTAGAATTTGGCTCTTTTAGGTTGTTTAACCATTGTAGTTCTGTAATCATAATGAATAATAAATATCCTCCCAAACAAGTATGGCCTGAAATATTTGGTTGCCCAAACTATTGCCAACAGCTCTTTTTCTGTGGTTGAGTAATTTATTTCGTGGTCGTTAAGGGTACGACTGGCAAAACAGATTGGATGCCCTTGTTGACAGCCCCTAGAGCAATGTTTGAAGCATCAGTAGATTAGAAGTTTAACTGTATCAATAGCTTCTAAATAATTTTTATCGTTGACATTTATTTTATCTCCTTTTTTTAAACAATTAGTCAAAAGTTTAGTAATCATGGCACAATTTCGAATAAATTTCCTGTAATACCCCGCTAGTCCCAGAAATTGTTTTATTCCTTTTGGAGTTTTTGGGACAGGGTAAGCCATTACAGCTTTTATTTTTTCTGGATTTGCAATTTTAAATTTGCTTGGGTTAATTTTTTAAATATCCTTTCTATTGATTCGATATGTTCCTGAAAGGAAGTGCTAAAAATTATAATGTCATCTAAGTAAATTAGGCAATCTTTGCCAATGAGTTCCTCTAAGATTGTATTCATCAACCTCTGGAACGCTGCAGGGGCGTTTTTGAGCATTCTTAGAAATTCTGTGTCGAAAAGGCAGTTTTCTCTCTACTTACAGGATCCATTTCGATTTGATGGAATACATACAACGCCCTAGTTTACCCAATATTTCTTCTATATTAGGTATAACGTTCCCAACGTCTATGGTTATATCGTTGAGTTCTCTGTAATGCATTACTATCCTCCACTTTTGTTTACCAGATGCGTCAGCCTTATTCGGTACCACCCAAATTGGTGCGGAATAAGGAGAGTTACTATGACGGATTATGCCCTGTTTAAGCATATCTTTATTTTGCTTGTTAACTTCTTCACTATGTAATTGTGGATAACGATAGGCTTTTGAATATACAGGGTCCTCATGCCTAGCTATAATTTTGTATTTAATAGCATTAGTAAAGCTCAATCTTTATGTAGTTCCCCTTTCTCTTTATTCAAATGGTCTGTCCTAAATTTAGTTACTCCTTACTCTATTTCAATACCTTCTTGCTTCAAAGCGTAGTTATAATTGTGTAATTCTGTGTTTATTGTTAAATTGTTAATTTTTATCAATAAGTTCGATTATATAGTTATTGAAATTTAGTTTTGCGTTAAGGACCTTAAGGATATCGCTTCCTATGATTGCATCGAATTTTTTTTGGAAACTGCAAAACATAAAATTTTAAGTTGCCCTTAATTAGGCTTGGTACTCGTATATTAAGGAGTTGCATTGAGTTAAGTGCTCCCTTAATTGACGTGATTTTTATGGGATCGGTTTTAATCAACTGGGTTGAAAATGTGTTTACTGAATCTATTAAAAATGCCAATTGACCTTCTGCTGTTGCTAATTTAAGGATTGGTAAATTTGTGGTTCCGAGGCAGCGAAATGAAAATTTTCGTCGACTTGCATTGGCTGTGGTGGCCCATACCTTCGCATTCTACTTTGGTTCGAGTCGTAGCTTCGTTGCCGTTTATTGTTTGGGTTATTCACAAAATTACTGTTTTGAGGTGGTGTTTGCCATACAGGCTTAAAGTTCCTATTCTGTTGGTGATACTGAGGGAAATTTTGATTATGCGATTGCCAGTTTCCATTAAAATTGATATTTCGATTTGGGTAACTTCTTCTCGGTATAGCAATTTCCCTCAAGTCATTATTAACGAACGTGGGCTGATATCTTCTATCCTTATTAAGATGTGTGTTACTAACGCGATCTTGTTTTCTCGGAGCACACGTACTGCTGATCGAAAATTTGTTTCTAGATTTGCGTTAATGAAACTGTTAAATAGTTCGGCAATTCCTTTTTTAAAACCTTAAGACACGTTTTTTCTAAATTTTCTTTGAAGATATGTATCTTTCTCTGCCTGTATAATTCCACTTAATTTTATTTGCGCCAAAAGGAAAAAGAAGTCCGTCCTTTGGGAAAAGGTGCTCCGTGAAATTAAGGGAGTAGATGCAGAGTTTCCTTTTTCACGGGATGAGTTTATGAACTTCATGGTAACGTACAAAAGAATTAAGAGGCGGAATAAAACGTCTGGAGAGGCTGTTACAACGTGGGAGTTTTTTGATCAAATGGACGAAATTTATGGAACCAGGACCGACATCATTGTACCAGAGGAAGTTTTGGATTCATCTTTAAGTGACATATTATCTGGTACAAATGACCACATCGCAGATGACGGTAATACTGACACAGATAAAGAACCCCCACGGAAACGAGCTCGATGCGATGTTTTGGACTTCTTGCGCGCTGAAAGCCATGAAGATAAAAAGATTTTGAAGGAATTTTTGGACTGTGAAAAAGAAAAGCTAAAAGTGGAACGGGATAAGGTTGAAGAGATGAAGAAGCTGCGTGAGGTTTTGCCCAACTTTCGTAATTAAAACCCAGATAAAACTGTGTGCATATTTGAAGTGATCTCATGCTTAATTAAATGTGTTATTAAAACTTTTCTATAAATTCGTCATTAAAAGTAGTATGTGTAAAACGTAATAATAATAATGTTATTACATACAATGTGTTCTTTTTTAATACCAAATAAAAGACAAGTTTTCTACAATAAAAATGTTTTTGTTTCGTTCTTCAAGCAGAAAATAATGTAGTTAACCAATTTCTTTTATCTCTTGCTGCAACCAAATATTGTTGTGCATTAAGGGACAAATCGAAATGTTCGCTTTCATCGTACACTATTTCAGAAGGGGTTCCATTGTTAATTATAAAGTTATGGAGTACCCAACATGACATTATTATTTGCTTAGCCACTTTGGGGGTTTGTACATCAACATAGTTTAAAATACGGAACTTGGTTTTCAAAATATCGAAAGCTTGTTCCACACACACTCTTGTGGAAGCTAAAACATTGTTGAGTATATTTTGTGCAGGTGTTAAAAATCTATTGTCTTTATATGGAACCATCAGACATGTTTCCAAAGGGTAAACCCCATCACCCAAAAGGTGACATTCCGGTAGAAAGGGAATATGATTGTTGACAATTGCCCTTTTAAGTGGACTGTTCTACCATACTAAAGCATCGTGCCATCGGCCGGGGTATCCCACAAAAGCGTCGGTGAATCGCACTTCTCTATCAGCAACAGCCTATATAATGAATTAATGATTATATTACCTGCAGAACAATTGAGCTTGTGCCCTTTCTGTTATAATAACTTATACCGCCTGTTGAAGGTTGTGGAATACGAATATTGGTCCCGTCGACACAACCAAAAACAAAAGGAAAGGGATGCGCTCTGCTTGCCTCGAATAGCTCCATTATTTTCCTTTGGGAAATTTCCGTAGACGGGAACTTGATGAGCTGTCTTTTGAGATTAGCCAAGAGCCTTTTTGTTTTAATGAAAACTCTATTGGTGGTTCCACGCCCGAAGTTGAATCTGTCACCGACATCGCGGAAACTACATTGATTAGCATGTTTCCATATTGTTAAATATAGCGCTTTTTTAAAGATATGCCAGTTGGACCACGTCGCTCAAGAGTACTCCATGCAGTCGTCAATACATCGCACAATTTCTAGAAAAAATGATTAAGTGTGCAAAAAATGTATCATATTTTGAGTAATTTACTTTACCTCAAATGTTGCAGTTTCCATACGGAAATGAGAATAAAACACATCAGAAGGCATCTTTTTTATGGTCTCAAAGAAGCTTTTGCATTTAGGCACTTTTCTAACAATTTTTCTTTTCTATGAATAAAGCATCGTTGCGTATTGAATTTTCTTTTTCTTTTTTAAATAATTTCTTACGATTGCCAAATTGTTTTGACTGATTTCAGTTAACTCTAATAAATTTCCCATAAGGAGTTGAATGTTCACATTTCGCGCCATTGTGTTGTCTTGCAATTAAGTGTATCATAAATGTCAAAACGACACAAAGTAAACTGTAACAAAGCAGCAGGGTTGTATTACTGACATTGCCTAAATTGTGTATATATACCGCAACAATACAAAGCAACATGCAATTTGGAACTCGCCCAACTTTTCATTGATTGTATTACACAAAATTTTCACACATGAATAATATTTTATTCTATTAATATTTAAAATTAAAGTTGCGATTGATTCGCTCTCACCAAATTCTTCTATTAAAACCTGCTTCAATGTGGTCCAGTTCTTCGGTTGCTCTCTTCTTACTAGTTGTGCTACATCGTCCTTTAGGGTTCTGAGTATGCAGTTGAAATATAGGGTCCTTTCTTCTGGTGTCAGTTCTGTTATTGTTGGTATCAGCGCTTTTATACTCGATATATAGAAAGCCAGCTTATTCCTGCACCCGTCGAGTTTTTCCATGTTGCATAAATTTTGCGTTATTTAGCTTTGGACGTTTGCCTGCATTTTGATACCTTTATTGATGGTCAGTTCATTTAAATCATTCGCGATATCCTCTATGGTGCTTTGTTCGACTGTGCTCAGCTGCACGTTTAGTTAATTTTTTTTTTTTTACTTTAATTTTGTTCTTTTCGAATAATTTTCGCGATTTTCACTTTAGTTTTGTTTTGGCAAATCTAATTATTTAATTCCTTAGATTTGGGCTTTTTTTGTCCGATTTAATTTTGTTCTTTTCAAACATTTTCGCGATTTTCACTTGTTTGAATTATTTTCGCGATTTTAGCTTTAGTTTTGTTTTGGCAAATCTAATTACTTAATTCGTTAGATTTGTTTGTTTGCTCATTAGATTTCGTTTGGTGTTCAAATTCAAAAAAGCATTTATTTCGTATATTTCTGTAATAAAAGGGGTTTTCAATAGGGACGCTACAAAAGTAGACCGATAGGGACATATTTTTTCCCGCTCTTTTGACATTTCTCTTCAGTAAGGATTGCCATTTTATCCTGTAAAGATATACTACCGAAATTCGGAGTCAATGGCCTCAACTTTAAGAGCGCTACGTCCAATTTGTGGTCGTCGTCATTTCTGGCTGAATGGCTTCGTCAATAAGCAAAATATGCGTTATTGGACAGGCAGCAATCCACACGTCCTCCATGAGTCAACATTGCATCCCGAAAAAATTACAGTTTGGTGCGGCTTATGGGCCGGTGGCGTCATTGGGCCGTACTTCTTCCCTGATGATCAAGACCGGCACGTTACTGTGAATGGGAATCGTTACCGCTCAATGATAACCGATATGATTTTGATATTTTTGACCCGAATTGGATGATATGGACTTGGACAATATGTGGTTCCAACAGTAAGGCGCCACAAGCCACACAGCGAATGTCACAATCGATTTATTGAAAACCAAGTTTGGTGAACGTGTTATCTCACGAAATGGCCCAGTCAATTGGCCGCCTCGGTCGTGCGATTTGACGCCGTTAGACTATTTCCTGTGAGGCTACGTCCATTCTATTGTCTATGCCAACAAGCCAGCGACGATTGATGAACTTCGTACGAATATCGAACGTGAAATTGCAGCAGTATCGGCCGATTTATGCTTGAAACCCGTCGGAAATTGGGTTCAGCGTCTGGACTTCTGCAAGCGTGCCCGTGGTGCCCATGCAAAAGATATCGAGTTCCATACATAATGGCATCGAATGTATGTACTTTCACAGGAATAAAGAATTTAATTCATATCTCAAACCGTTTTTGTTTTATTTAAAAAAAAACTTTGGTGCGTTCCTACTGCAAGACCCGATACTTATAGCTACTGAATGCTAACTCAGCAATGGTTCGACAAGCGCGTGCAATACAAAGTGTTTCTTAATTGATAAACAATATTACAATAACAATAACTAAACGCAATGTCGAACGTTGTGTATGCATGGCGTGTATACACGTCGTGCGCAACTGTTGCTCGTATGCGATGGGCAGTTTCATTTACATAACGCTGTCATAAGTTTGATCGTGTCAGCTGACACTGAACGTACGTTTAGGTTCGTAATTATGGGCACTTTGAGAATACACTAAAACCCTTCACAACAAAATTAGCCTAGTTTACAAGTCCAATTCTAAGTAGTAATAAAATAAATGAAAAATGCGACTATTAACAAGATTTCTTTCCCAGACGATTGCATGGCAATTGCTTTGCTTTCGACAATGATTGCTGATCCATGGTAGTAGTAATATATTATGTTGGTAATACATAACTCTTCTAAAGTCATTTATTGTTCAATGTTTTTTTAACTGGCTGTACGTAAGCGCGTTTGTAAATTCGCTTAGTAAAGTTATTCTTGAACTTCTAAATGGAGTCAAAGCAAATCGTTCTTACAGAGGGTGAAGCCAACAAGCTTTTAACATCACATTCATATGCATATATGTACTCATGTACGAATAAATATAAGTATGTATGATGTATGTACATTGGAATGCTTTTCCGTCATACCACTGTCTCCAAACCAAAATTGACAATAGACGACGGAAAATCGTTCCAATATCCATAATCTTTCCACCCAGTCGGGAAAAAAGGAGATCAAAAATAAACATAAGTATGTACATATGTATATTCATACCAAATTTCATTGGTAATAAACTCACTTTATTTACACTTGTTCTTGATCAAACCATGCTGTTGTTCAAAGCTGACCGGCATGCCGGTTTCGACAGTTTTGCTAATTGAGATGAAATTTCCTTTCAACTCCGGCGTGTATAACACATTGCGCAATCGAACTGTTCTCTGCTTGGTACGCAGGGTACCACCTAATTTAGATCAAGTATGGTACGCTATTTGCAGTTAAACTCAGTAAGCACAATTTCGAAAATGTTAGAATTCGGAAATATTCTGTATTTTATTAAATCGTATACAAAATTTACTCGAATTTGATATTAAGAATATAATTATAGAGCGAAAGGAGTAAAAATAAAAATTTTAAACTATGCGGGTTGTTCGTTAATTGGATAAAAATTTGTTTGTGTTTGTTATATTATATACAAAAGCCATATAAATTTTCAAAATGAAGATGTTGAGGGCATGAGCACTATTTTACATAATCATAAATTGCCTACCTTAAACATTGAATTTAAATACATTGGGCGCATTCATAAGGCGTAACTGTTTAGATCAACTGCTACGGAATTGCTGTCCTCTGTTGAACTCAACAGTTATGTCTTAGAAACGGCTTGATGAATATACTGCCAAATGAACAGCTGATAAATGTAAATAATTTGAAAGAAAGAAAAATAAAATAGTTATGCTACAGCACACTCCAAATTGAAGAGTATTTTGCAAATAATTGCTGGCAGTCTTCTTCATCTAGGGGTGAAGTTTTCGATGGAAAAAGACAAACGAAATTTAAAAAGTATTTTACGGTGCTTTAAAAAACGGTCTTCAAGGTGAGTTACAAGTAAATCCAGATATGGTTTGTCAATAGAAATCCGATAATACTCTTCAATGTCGATAGTCTCCACATTGCACCGATGAATCTGAGGAGAACTTATTCTGAGTTTCTTCACTTCGCTCTCGTATTCTTTACAAATCTGGCCACCTTTTTGGAAAATCTTGCTCGAATACTCTTCTGTATTCTCTGTTATGAATATTAATTATTTCTTTGCTGCATATGCCAACTTTATAGCTTCATCGAGTACTTGATTTTCAGTTTGCGGAACTCGACTCATTGATAAAGCTAGAGAATGAATCGAATCGAGAACTTGCAACGAACCCTGAAAATCAAAGGTTTTAATAGCTGTTAGAAGCTGAATCGCTGCAGGAGTTGTTTTTGAATCCGTCCAGGTATTCGAGATGTTATCTAAGGCGCTTATAATTGCTGACTGTAAGTGGAGATAATTTTTGACTGATTCGTGACGTTCCATTCACCGCGTTGCACAAGATTGTTTCAATTTAGTCCTCGAAACATGTTGAAGGTTTTCGTTTTTGGAAATTGCATCTTGAAGTTCGTTGTGACCTTTAGGAAAATTGACACCTTCGTTACATTGGCCGAAAAAGTATTTGCAATCTATGCCCGAAGATTCTAAAAAATCTAGGACGACATTTGACAATTATTTTCCAGTAAATTGCGCAGTCGGAACTGTTCGCCCACTCATTTGCCAAGATCGTGAAAGCTTTGGAATTGTTGATCGTATCGATAAGCTGTTTTAATATCAAGACATAGAAAATGATTATAATTTCATCCTGAGCAAGATTGCTGTTATACATCACGTTCTTGGGGGACTTATTAAACTGAATGGATAACGTAGGCTGCTTTTCAATTTCGGCTCTCATTTGCGATTTTAATACGGACGTTTTGTGATATTCAAGTCGTGAATGGAGAAGCATTTTTTAGCTTTCATTAATTGGTTTGTTCACGAACAGTACTATATCGTACGGGTTCGTTGAATTCATTCCAGTCGTAGATAGGCGAAAATGCGAAAAAATTATGTTTGTGAAAATGCTTCAGATTTAAGCGGATGTAGAGATAGTGTTTGTGATTGCAGAACTGTTACAGGTTTAAGTGAATGTGAAGACGAGAGAGTTTCTGATTGCGAAACTGTCGCAGATTCATCGTTCAACCGTTAATTAATAGGCAATAACCATATAACTAGTATTGGGGTGAAAATTATATCAGAAATTATTTGAAACAACAAACCAGAGAAAAGTGTAATAATGGAAGCTCTTGAATGTTTCATATTTGTAAGTTAAACATAAATATTAACCTATTAGTTTATAATTACAAGTTTGTATATATATGTCTTACACGATCGAGCTCGGGATGAGCATTATTTAAAAATTTACGAATGCCCATTATTAATGAGTTCAATTTAGCAAGTTTTGTAGTTCAGTTTGACACTCGTTGAATATTATTCATTTGCGGGATATCTGAGGATTCTAAGCTTTATACTTTATATATACATCTTTACACTGTAAACCTAATTTTTCACAGTTTTTCAAATTTTTCCTGGGTTCGGAAAATTTCGTACGCGATCGCGAACATATACACTTCAACATTTACAGTTATATTCGTTTTCGTGAACGATAAGATGATTCCGTATATCGGTACAAAGTTGGCCTGCAGCTCTGAATTATTTACCACTACATGCACTCGATGGAGAAGCAGACAGATTTTTTGGAGCAATTTTTTTCAACAGAAAATATGTGCTTTAAAAAGTATAAGGAAACATCACAATTGTCCGGAAGCAGATTTTCACTGAGAAAAGTGTCCAATTCGTTATGTAATGCTATCGCTATCGAGTAAAAGGCTTACCTGACTTTTTTCTAAAGAATGTGGCCGGTCTTTCTCTACTCATAAAGTTGTGTTACTCGATTTTTTCAAATTAATAAAGTTCTCGATTTGACTTTTCAAAAACTTTACGGTCTTGACGGTTTTTGGAAAGCCCCAAACCCCCCGTGCGCACGGGCCTGCTCAACTCAATAAAGTGAATGTACCTATAGACTAGTTATTGTTACTTATTTATAACATTCCCTGATAAAAACTGGCCTCAAGCTCAAGAAAATTCAGAATTTTATTAAATTAAACCTTAAAATCTTTCATTTCAAAAAAATAAAGTAATAAATACCAAACTATTATACCGAAACTCCGGTAGCGGCACTCAAACGCGAGCGAAGTAGTGGCTAGAAATTGTGTATTCAATAACGTGCGCAAAAGTACATACACACTGTAGTTCTGAAAAAGAATACAAATTGTAAATAAATAAAATTCGGGTCGGGTGAAACCAAAAACCTCTATTTCAAAAGTTTCAAGTGTCACACCAAATAATTACTAATTGGCATAACTTACTACTCGAATGACATCGCCACCACAACTCAACAGGTGCGAAACATTCCCATTACAGCAGGGTTGCTTCCAATCCTTCCGCTCAGGGCAGGCATCGTGTCAAAGCCTGGGCTAGAAACCTATTTTTGCTGCGTCTGCCAGAAACGGTTCCATCCGAACTCTACCTTGGTTAGGTGTAATTCGTGCGATGGATAGCGCTTAAGGTCTGCTCAGGCCTGAAGGTCCCCAAGGAGTGGTCCATAAACTATGTGGCCCCATGTTGTTCGCGCCCTACATCGCACATAGCCTCTGCGGCCCCAATCAGTGCACCGGTAGAACATACACGGTTCAAAGTAGTGGTCGGAAACTATCGATGGCACTATCGTCACTATCGATGGTTTCTGAACATCGTTCACACTATCGATGGTTTTCGACTATCGTTTACACCAGAGGTGGGCACTCACACATATTGTTACATTTTTACACGCATACTATTACAATTTGTGTGTGAAGCAGCGAAAGCACGAATTTGAGCATGTCGTTCGGCACAACAACAGTGTACACTGAGTCTTGCAAGTTAACGTACAAATGTGCTATTCATGATTATTATTTATTGTTATTACTTTTTATTCTTATTATTATTTATAATTATACATTATTTTTACTTTTTATTAGTATTATTATTCATTATTATTCCTCATCATCGTTGGTCTCCTTGGCGTGGGGATGAGGCTTAAGTGTTGGCACGGCTGTTCCTTTCGAGGTCTTCCATGCCACCACGAACTAAGAGGGAGGCTCCATATTAGAATCAGTGTAGGATTCGTTCTTGCACTGATTCTTATGTGGAGATTACCGTACCAACATCTCTCTGGTCCGCATACCCTGTATCCCTCCTAGTATCTCCCAGCTCTCCTTCCTCTCTAGCTAATCCCCCCCCCCCCCCCCCCCCTAATCCAGGGTGTCAAGCGTTACCGTGCCCATTGGTCGGTTTGCAGCCAGGGGGTTTAAATTCCGGCTGTATTTTAACGGCGCCTCCCTGACACCGGGCCACCTCAGGGAGTAAGTTTGGCCTTACCGCGGCAAGGGGCGCTGTCGTGGTGTACCACCCATTTCCCCCTCAATATTTCTAGACCGCTGCGCTTGCCTCGTCGAGCAGGTGGTCGTACGACCAAGATGAATACAAATAAAAGTATAGCAACAACAACAACAAAAAACACAAAAAAATTGTCTTCCCCATCTCGGGGTAAGACAAGCATGAAATATTCTTCTTCCCCATCTCGGGGTAAGAATGCGCAGGCGCAAGCGCCTAACGCGCCGCTTCGCTCCGATAGGAGCTCTTCCGGGCTGGATGTGAGTGTTGCACGCCGGCCCGTGACTTCGGGTGTTATGGCGGGGCCTAGCACCAGCAAAGCTGCGGGGATTGTGCTGGAAACGGCAGATCCCTCCGTGGCACTAGGCACTAGGGGCCCGTCAAACACCGGCGCGGCTGCGAAGCCTAGTCTCGCGAAGGCAACGGTCTCACGGCCTGGCCCGAGTGGACTAAGGCGACAAGTAGCCGCACAAGATAGTATAGAGGGCGTGGCAGCGATGGAAACTACGAGCCACGCCCCTCTGATGTTGGAGTCGGAGCGGTTCAAATTCGCTGACAAGCGTAAGGCCGCGAAGACGTTAAAAAGATACGACGGGGTCCCGTTGGAAACGTTGTCCCAGAGCGCGAAGGAAGCGGTGGAAAGGGCGAAAGCCCTGCTGCCTAACTTCCGGGTCCCTGGGGCTTCGGTGGAAAACCGGGTGCCTCCGTCAAAGCGACAAAGATCGGCGGAAGAACAAACTCCGGCCTCTAAAAGAATCCGGCCGCACTCGTGGGTGGGCAGGCCTAGCTTTGCCGAGGTTGCGAAGGACAGGATCCTTATTGGGGTCCTGGACCGAGGCAACGAGCTCGGGTCCATACCAAAGGACCAGCGGAGGTGGGTGAAGGCAGCTCTGGCGAACGTCATCTTTGACGTTCTGCTGGAGAACCCTGGAACCCCCCCTGCCTGTAAGGACGCTGGTTGGTACCAGGGCCACATTAAGGTGGTCGCCTGTGAGGACCTGAGATCGGTGGCGCTGTATAAGGCCGCCGTTGCAAAGGTGGGCCCTGTCTACCCAGGGGCTAAGTTGGAGGTGGTAGACTGGAGGGACATTCCAGTCAGACCCCGGGCGAGGGCATGGGTTCCGGTGACACCATCGGCACCGGAAAGCATCCTAAAGATGCTTCAGGTGATGAACCCGGCCCTCCCAACAAGTGATTGGAGGGTCGTCCGGGTCGAGGACGCGGAAGGCCCTTCGAGACAAGTGGTCTTGTCCCTAAACAAGGAGTCCATCGGACTCCTTGAGAAGAGGCAAGGCCGCGTCTGCTATGGCCTCGATGAGGTCATCATTAAGGTGTACCGCGGGGACGCTCAGCGTGCCTCTGGTGCGGGTGCAGCAATGGACGTGGACATTGAGGCACCCGAACCGGAGCCGGAACCGGAACTCTCCGACGCTGAAGGCAGCGTCTCCTCTCAGACAAACTTTGCACCAACAATGCACAGGATGTTTGCGGAGGAGGAGCTGCTGCTCAGCGACGGAGAGAGCGTGGCTGATGTCACCGTCGTGGCTGGAGGGGAGGCAGCGGTTTTCTCGCATGAGAATTCTGCAGATAAACCTCCATCGATCTAAAGCAGCCTCAGCTGCTCTCCTAGGTCGCCTGAGCAAAGGCGACGTTACGGTGGTACTCATTCAGGAACCCTGGGTTTGTAACTCAAGGGTATGTGGGTTGAGTGCCACCGGCTTTAAGCTTTTCGTGGAGCGCGGTAAAGGTAAAATTAGAGCCTGCATTCTGGCTAAAGCAGATTTAAATATCTTTCTTTTACCTAATTACAGTGATGGCGACGTCACGGCAATTCTTGCGGAGATAGGGGGAATGTCACTGGTGCTGGCATCGGCTTACATGCCGTACGAAGCCGAGTACCCCCCTCCCTCTATGGTGCGGAACTTAGTGTCCAAATTTGAGAGCGGACACATGTTGGTCGGCAGCGACGCAAATGCTCACCATGTCAACTGGGGGAGCACGGACATCAATGATCGAGGTGAGTTACTCTTCAACTACCTTCTAACTACTAACCTACTTATATGCAACAAAGGTAGGGATCCCACCTTCATTACTAGCAATCGTAAAGAAGTTTTAGATATAACTCTATGCAGTGATAGTCTATCTGAATTGATCGAGAGTTGGAGGGTTCCAGATGAACACTCCTTCTCTGATCATCGTTATATTGAAATCGTATTGAACTTTTCTATTACCAGCCCAAAGGTGCGAAAAAACCTAAAAAACACAGATTGGTGCTCTTACAAAATGTTATTTGAGGATAGGCTAAACAGCGAACCTCTTATTGAACCTAATTGTATCGGGGATCTAGAGAACATGGTGGACGTTTTTACGCTGACCTGCTCAAATGCCCTAAATCAGGCTTGCCCTGAACTAAAACAATGGGGCAAACGTAAACCCCATTGGTGGTCACGCGAGTTGGACTCACTACGAAAATCTTGTAGGAAAAACTTCAACAAAGCCAAGAGACTTAGTCTCGAGCTGGTATGGCTAGAGTACAAAAAGTCTCTTCAGACCTATAAAAAAGCTTTAAGGGAGGCAAAGAGATCCTCGTGGAGAAACTTCTGCGGCGGCATCGAGGGTGCTTCCGAGACAGCCAGGCTAAGGAAGATTCTCTCAGGATCCCCTAACCCGATAGGTTTCTTGCAAAAGCAAGACGGTTCCTGGACCTCAACGGGAAAGGAAACCCTTGAATTGTTATTAGATACCCATTTCCCTGGTAGTACAATTGCGGAGGAAGGAACTCCTCCGCTCATCTCCTCCAACCCCGTTAACATACCGGTTTCGGAAGAAAAGGTTAAATGGGCTATCCAAAGCTTTAAACCATACAAATCTGCTGGGCCGGATGGGATAATACCTGCCCAGCTAATTGAGACACTGGAGCTGTCTGCAAAATGGCTCTGTACTATTTTCAGGGCCTTTTTCAAACTAAATCACATACCGTTGGCATGGAGAAATGTCACGGCTGTCTTTATTCCTAAAGCCGGTAAGGCCTCACACACTAATCCAAAGGATCTTAGGCCTATCAGTCTATCATCCTTTGCTCTTAAGGCACTTGAAAGGATTATTAGTAGCTACCTGTCCGATACCATCGACAGTAGACTACTGTCTAATGACCAACATGCCTACCGCAAAGGCAAATCTACTGAGACTGCACTCCATAGCTTGGTCGGCTATATTGAGAAGTCTCTCAGCGTTAAGGAATTCTGTCTTGTAGCCTTCCTGGACATTGAAGGCGCCTTTAATAACGTATTTCCAGAAGCTATAACTGGCGCCGTTAGGGATCTAGGGGTTGAACACTCACTGGTTGACTTTATCGGCCAGCTACTCTGTTGCAGAGTAGTAGGGGCTAAGCTGGGTGCGAGCGAATTGTCACGGCACGTGTCGAGGGGGACGCCACAAGGAGGCGTCCTATCCCCACTCCTATGGAACCTCACCGTAAACACGCTACTGCGAGATACGGCATGGGGTGGCGCAAAAGTCGTCGCGTACGCCGATGACGTCGCGATTGCAATCAGGGGAAAGTTTCCGCAGACATTATGCGAGCTGATGCAACGAGCGCTTCGGGAGGTATCCAAGTAGTCCACCCATTGCGGGCTCAGGGTCAGCTCAAGTAAAGTGGAACTTGTACTTTTCACGAGAAAGTATAAAGTGCCTTCTGTGACTCCACCGGTACTAAACGGTACCCGGTTAAGTCTTTCTACAAGTGCCAAATTTCTAGGCGTTATTTTAGATAGGAAGTTGAGCTGGAAGGAGAATCTAGTTCAACGTCATGAGAAGGCTTCTGTAGCCCTCTACACATGTAAGAGAGCCATAGGCAAGAAATGGGGTCTTAATCCCCGGATCTGTCGATGGATTTTCACAGCGGTCGTCAGACGAATACTCCTATATGGGGTGATCGTGTGGTGGCCTGCATTAGAAAAAGAGGTTAACCTTAGACTACTCACCAAGGTGCAAAGATCTAGTATGATCTGCATAAGTGGGGCGCTCAGAACCACGCCAAATGAGGCTTTGAACGCCATTTTAGACCTCCTTCCTTTAGATTTGGTCGGACAACAGACGGCAGCGATGACTGCTTTGAGACAAAGAGAGACATCCCAGTGGCACCCTGCAAGCCAAGGGCACTCTTGTATTTTGAATAAGTTCTGCTCTATTCCGAGCAGCACGGATCGGTGCGCCTTGACATCGCTTTCTGAAAGTAATTTTATTACACGTATTCCAAGCAGGGAGGAGTGGAAACTTGAGTTTCATACTCCACCTGATAGCATTGTCATCTATACAGATGGCTCAAAACTCGATAATAAGGTAGGAGGAGGCGTTTTCTCACGAAACCCTCTCCTGCAAATTTCCTTTAGGTTACCAGATCACTGCAGCGTCTTCCAGGCTGAGGTCTCACCTATCAGGGAGGCAGTAGAGAAGATTGAGACCGGGATTATAGGAAGAGACATCTTCATTTTTAGTGACAGCCAGGCTGCAATTAGAGCTCTGAGCTCTTTCACTTTTAAATCTAACATCGCGCTGGACTGCCGCCTATCTCTGCAGGAGATGGCCAAGCAGAACAGACTGTACCTCATTTGGGTCCCTGGTCACCGGGACATAGAGGGAAACTGCATGGCAGACGAACTTGCAAGACAAGGTACGACCAAGCAGATTCTTCAAGATAAAGAACGCATTGGTATGCCGTTTGCCACTTGCAAACTGCTACTCAGAGATTGTACATATAAGCAAGCTGACAATAGATGGAGGCAAAACACGACCTGTCGAACCTCAAGGCAGATGTGGCCTAAAAGGGACCGGAAACGGTCGCGCAGCGTTCTCTCTCTAAGTAGGGAAAACATTTCCAACGTCATCGGGGCTCTAACAGGGCACTGTCTGATAGGGAAACATGCTGAAAGGTTGGGAGTACCCTTCCGAAGATGCTGTAGGAGTTGCAAGAACGACGAGGAGGAGGAAACGATCTTGCATTTACTTTGTAAGTGTCCTGCACTGTGTAAAAGCAGAATGCGATATCTGGGATCACCGTTTTTGGATGACCTTAGTGAGGTTTCAAGCACCGAGGTAAATTGTCTGTTGAAGTTCATCAGCGAGGCAAAATGGTTTGGTGAGGGGTAATTTTTCCTTTTGGATGGTACAAATTTTTCCTTGTGGTAACACAATGGGCCTCCTAATATTGGCCTAAGTGAGCCGCTGTAGGCGGCTGCCACTCCAACCTACCTACCATTCATTATTATTTATTATTATTATTATTATTATCATTTATTATTATTCATTATTATTACTTTTTATTAGTATTGTTATTCATTATTATTTATTATTATTACTATTATTTATTATTATTCATTATTATTACTTGTTTTATTATTATTATTTATTATTTTTCATTATTAATATTTATTTTATTATTATTTTTCATTATTATTATTTATTTAGTAATTATTTAATTAATAATGTCGGCTTAAACAAAATTTAGAATTGCGACCAACAATGTCGTAACAAATAAGACATTGTGCTCTTCCATCCAAATTTTCTATAAAGAAAAAATCTTCTTCCCATTCGCGCATAAACATTGTTAGCTCTCACTGTATATTTGAAATAGCGCAGCGTGGTGTTGCTTGAACAAGTGTTTGCATGCGACTGTTTTGCTTTCCCATAGCCACTGGTATGATAGCATTCAGTCTTCATTGTGCCGAGGGCTACCGATCGTTCGTATTCTATAAATAGCGTAATATTTTGTGCTGCTCGTCGCAGCAGAGGCCCTATGCACGCGTGCATAGGAAAATCAACTTGTGCCCACCTCTGGTTTACACTATCGATAGTTTATTGAAAATTTGAAAATGTGAGCACTAGGTACCAAACAAACTGTAACTATTTCATGTATCTTGTGAGTTGTGTGCGAAATTGGTAAAATACGGTGGAGAAATATATCAAACGATTGCGAAAAGGTAAGCTTATGAGAAAAAATATTGCTGGAATGGGAAGTGATATTATACATTTTAGATAAAAATGCAAGTGGAATGGAAGACGACAAAAGCACAGACAGCAGTGGCTCTTGCGAAACCGACCATCGAATGAAGAGTGGTACTCCACAAAACAAGCGGAAAATAAAGTTTTCCAAGGTACATTGATAACACTGTTATAAACTGTCAACACTTGTTTTGCGAATAATTCTTCTTATTTAATTCAGGTTTGGAAATATTTTACAAAATCCGGCGATAAGCAACTTGCAAAATGCTTAACTTGCGGAAAGGAATATAAGACAAGCGGCAACACAAGTAACTTAATGGACCATTTAAAACGGTGCCAGCCACATGAGGATAAAGACAATGCGAATGAGGAGAATGACACACCAAATATAGAAACAATTACTGAATCGACATCCAGTAGTCGCCAATCAAGTACACGATCGGTGGCATCGTATTTTGCAAGAGCTGTAGAATATGCAAAAGATTCGAAAAGACGTAAAGATATTGACAAACCTTTGGCATTGCTAGTTGCAACCGACTATCAACCTATTAACATAGTGGAAAATAAAGGCTTTATATATTTCGTGAAGGTATTGGACCCGAGACACATTTTACCAAGTGCGAGGACATTGAAATTAAAAAATGCTCTTTCAGAAGTAAGCTATGTTGCCGTAACTTGTGATGGTTGGACTTCTGTTTGGAACGAAGGATATTTAACCGTAACTTGCCATTTTGTGGACTCAAATTTTCACCTTCAATCAGCAGTTTTGAGTACCCAAAAACTTGACGATCCAACCAATCATAACGGTCAAAATACAGCCAGTTCTTTGAAAAAAGTTCTGAATGAATGGTCAATTTTTAAGAAAGTGACCTGCATTGTTACAGACAATGCCAAAGTTATGATTAACGCGTGCAATATACTGCCTTGCGCCGCAGAAGTAGAATTTTCCTACTAAGGCTATGCGAAGTGAGTGAATTCGTAACACTGTGAAAAAGCATTAGTGAAGACTTCTGTGAAAATTAAAACTTGCAGTTTTGTAGTTTGTGTTGTCTTCGTTTTTCATCATCATTTCACCGTGCATTATTTTACTTTGGCTTCACATCGTTTACTGTTTTACATTTCACACCTTCTTTTACGCCCCTAAAATCGTGTCGTTACCTCTCCCGTGCTCGCATTTTGCATTTTGTCTAGTGTTGCTCTTTATTCGCAATTCTGCTACGTACTATATAACCAGAGAACATATATTTACATAGAAGTAGCATCCCGCTTCTTTCCTGCTGTCGTTCCGCGTTTTTGGGGAAAGTTCGCTTTCTCGTCCAGCTCACCACTCAATAATTTTTCACCTTCAAGGGGCAAAATTTAACATCGGTTGAGCGAAAACTACAATTTATGTTCATAAATTGCATTTACGTAAATTGCATTTATTGTTTATCATAAGTATGCACATGCATGCATTTATTTAACAATGCATATTTAATCGAATTACTTCCACGCAAAAGGGCGCGTGCAAGCATATGTGTAGATATGTAAATAAAATAGAAATAATTACACAGTGCTACAAAAAAGAATGAAGTCGAAATACCTGGGTTGTGATGTTATTTTCCTTGTAGGTCTTATCGAGTAGAACGGTAATCCAATTTTGCAATTTGTCAAACACCCCCAAAATCTCGACTTAACCTTAAAAAAAGTCGATTTTTCGTGCTTTTGCGCACTTCTTAGCTCATATCTTAGCTAACTAACAACCGATTTTCATTCTAAGAACGGTTTAAGAAAGAAGAAACTCAGACCAGAAAGATATATATGTACATAGACGTCCTAATAAAGCTGAAGAAATTTACTAGTTTTTGCACAACAAACTTAAATTATGATACTCTTTTTCTTCTTTTTCTGACTTTGGCGATATTTTCACACACTATTTTATAAAAACACAAAATGAGTTTTGATTAGATTCAAAGAGTGAAAGAAGAAAATCAGACCTTTTGAAAGATATATATGTACATAGACGTCCTAATAAAGCTGAAGAAATTTACTTGTTTTTGCACAATAAACTTAAATTATGCTACACTTTTTCTTCTTTTTTTGACTTTGGCGATATTTTCACACACTATTTTATAAAAACACAAAATGTCCAGCATCAATGGACTCACTTTTTGTAGGCACTTCGGCATTTAAGTATTTTGGTTTTGTAACCGTAACAACATTCGCATACTTTACGTTTTTCCGCGATTTAAAATTGTGACCTGAAACGATTGTTTTGCAAAAATAGCAATCGTCTTGTTTATGATATGCCTGATGATGCCAAGTCATAGGCACAGAAAATGGCAAAATAATTGATTGTTGAACTTTAAATCTTTTTAATGTTGTGCAGCAATATTCACAAATAAATTCTGGCCTGTACCAGCGACTCGCACTATAAAACCTTTCGAAAATCTTGCTATATATTTTTACAACACCAATATTATTTTTAAAATCACGTAAATTAGCCACAAATGCAGCAAAACTTATTACGCTTGTCGCACATTTTAGTTTTACTTTACCACGATTTTTATCCAATTTAACAGCAAACACAACAAAAGATAAACAGCACGTGCACTTCAGTATAACGGAAATTTATAAAGACTTCAAAATTGAGTAAAAACTCAAAAATTAAGTGATAATTTCCTTGGGAACAACAGAAGCAAATTTTTGCAAAAATTTCGTTCTTATAAAAAGTAAAATAACTCAGTCACTTTTTTTTAAAAGAAACATTCCTTGAACTTGGTATTAAACGTACTCTTTGAATCTAATCAAAACTCATTCTGTGTTTTTAAAATAGTATGTAAAAATATCGCCAAAGTCAAAAAGAGAAGAAAAAGGGTAGCAAAATTTAAGTTTGTTGTGTAAAAACAAGTAAATTTCTTCAGCTTTATTAAGACGTCTATGTATGTACATATGTATATATCTTTTAAAAGGTCTGAGTTTCTTCTTTCTTAAACCGTTCTTAGAATGAAAATCGGTTGTTAATTAGCTATATGGGCTAAGAAGTGCGCAAAAGCACGAAAAATCGGTTTTTCAAGGTTAAGTCGACATTTTGGAGGTGTTTGACAAATTCCAAAATTGGATTCTCGTTCTACTCGATAAGACCTACAAGGAAAATAAAATCACTTCCCAGGTATTTTTAAGTGTCACCCTGCGTTATGTATGTAGTACATATGTTTGTTCACATGCGCGCACATTCAACCGAACTCTAAGTCTGTGCGCCAAGGTTGACAAAATATCTTATCTCCAGTTGGACTTTAATTTTCCCCATGCCAAAAATAACAATGCTCCAATGAAATATTTATACAAATAGTTAAACAAAGCTATAGATCAACAGGCTATCGTGGTAAAAGTTTAATTTAAATATTAAATTTGTACGTCAAAGATAGAAATTTATTGGTTTGAAAATAAAAACTCGAAAGCCAAATAAGCTGTTTGGTTAAAACTCCACAGAAATAGTTGCTTCTGCCCCCAATTCACACGAAAAAGCTGTGGCAAAGCCGCCATCATTAATCAGGGTTTAGTTGAACTAATTTGTATTTCAGGTAGGTAGGAGAAAAAAGTGGACTATAATACATATACATATAATACATGTGATTTACTAGATCGAATGGAGGAAGATCTGAAAGAAAATACTTGCATATAGATATAAACATAAGATGACGTTAAGTTATACGCCACAGAATTAAATTTACAACTAAAATTCTAGTACTTTATACCCCCTCAGAATAAAAATGGTGCGGTTTATTTGCAATTTCGGGTTGAAAGTCTTTTGTATAGGTCATTGACCCAGATTGTTGGTTCAGGAAGAAGCAAAAGTAGTATGATTAATTGATCGTCTGACAAAATACAATTAGTTATAGCAATGTTTGCGATTAATTAGACAAATGTCGAAAAATATGTTAAAAGGTAGTAGATTTTCGACTCCTAAATATAATATTCTGCTACTCGTGCTACATTTTTGATAAGACGTAATCCCTGACATAAATACGGCTAAAATTTAGACTACATATTGACGTACATATATGTAATTTACATATACATATATGCAAGTCGGCTTAGCGGTAAGGCCGGACTATGCGTTTCCTAGCGCGGATTTCGAATAATTAGGGCTTTAAATGGCATGTATAGCAGGATTCCGTGCAAAACACGTTTATAATGATAAGCAAACATAATAGATTAATAATAGATGCATTTCTTCATGAAATATTTTACGGGCACAAGCGGGCCAAAATAATATCTACTAGGTACATTCCCATCTGTAATTGTGAGCATTTGGCCCAAAACTTCAAAAATCTTCAATTTATGATATTTGGATTTTTGTCTTCGTCGCGAAAAATGTGATAGATGAGGGGCGCGTGTGTTTGTGGGGAGATGAAATGTTCGCGTTTATGAATGAACGGAAATTTGCTTTCAATAATTTTTTGGTGCTGTCCTCAGTTGCGCTACGGTTGAAAACAGACACGCTGGCAAAGGGATGAAATATATGCTGTATATATGTATGTATATATCTATGTACATAACAATAAATACATATTAGATGATGAGATATAATGCATATGAATGCATCTGCACTTGTTGACATTTTTTAGTGCATATGTATGAACATACTTATATATATGTATATATGTATGTATGTACGTATGGACATGTGCATGGACATGTAAATATATATGCATACATAAATACGTATATTTGGATATTTACATATGTATGTATTACATATTATCTATATATACAAGGTGGCGCAAAAGTAAACTTCCGATGTTTTTTGGCTGTAATTTAAAAAAAAAATGAAAAACTTTGATTCTTCTTATGGATTATTTATATTTGGTCTTTTAATTCTTTTTACATCAACTCGAGAATATGATGTCATGTAAATGGCCGCCGCCACAGTTGATTGTCATTTGAGCCCTTTTTATGGCATTTTCCATCACTTTGGCGATAGGTCCTCACATTCTTGACGGATATTCTCTTTAAGAGCTGCAAGAGTCTGAGGCTTGTTGACATAAACCCGCGACTTCAAAAAGCCCCACAAAAAGAAGTCTGGAGCGGTCAAATCAGGCGATCTTGCTGGCCAGTGCAAATCGCCAAAACGGGAGATTAGGCGCCCGGGAAATGCATCCTTCAGCATATCGGTTGTGGCACGTGCAGTATGTGCCGTTGCACCGTCCTGTGGAACCACATGTTTTCCAATCCCAATTCATCAAGTTGCGGCAAAAAGAACTCGTTGATCATAGAGCAATCAATGCGCTCACCATTCACAGCAACCGTTTGGCCCGCGACGTCTTCGAAGAAAAAAGGTCCGATGACTCCTCCAGCGAAAACAGCACACCATACAGTGACTATGAGCGGGTGTAATGGCTCTTCGTGGGTTACACGCGGACTTTCAGTGCCCCAGAAGCGTAAACTTTGCTTATTTACGTACCCACTAAGATGGAAATGGGCCTCATCACTCATGATTATTTTTGATGAAAAATCATCTTCCTCTTGGTGGTGATTAAGGATGGCTTGAGCGTATGTTAGACGCGATTGGCGGTCAGCAGCTAACAGCTGATGCACCGTCTGGACTTTGTACGGAAACATCTTCAAATCTTGTGCCAAAATTCGCTGTAAAGACCGTCGACTGATACCCATTTGTGCGGCACGTCGTCTGGTCGATGTCGACGGCGCTTCCATGACATCCTCGGCTACAGCAGCAATATTCTTTGCAGAACGGCTACTCCGGGGTCTGCCACGCCTGGCAGCATCTTGTGTTGTGCCAGTCTCTTCGAAGCGAGCGGCTAAACGTCGCAGTGTTTCACCAGTAGGCGTTGGACGGCCAGGAAATCTGCGACGAAATTCACGTTGTGCCAAAGTCACCGACCTATTATTGGTCAAATAAATAGTGAGCAATATTCCGCGTTCTGGAGCAGTGTAGCGTAACATTGTTTATTAACGTGTATTTCGCATGTGTTTACTACACAAATGTCAAAACAGAACTGACATTAGGGGCCAATCGCAAAATTTATAGCATTTTCTGATAGGAGGATTACTTTAGCGCCACCTTGTATATTTACATATGTATACTTAGTCTGATAACGATTGTTACGCTTATCATATACTAAGTACACAAATATATTATACTGACATTGGTATGTATGTTTGAATGCATATAAACAAAATTGGCCCCCTTTTATCATGCACATATTTAAGTAAAATCAAATTTCACGTCAAATTAAATATTTAGATGTTTATATCAATTTGTTAATATATTTGCAAAATCTTAAATTCGAACAATTAAAAAAAATTAAAACCTATCAGATCATAGTCTGTTAAACAAATGAAGCGTCGCCGCGAATAACGTTGTAACCCACAAATCTCAAATTGTTCAGAAAGTGAAAAAAAACGTTTAAAAACTTGCAAATTGAATTTTGAAGTTTTGTTTTTTTATTTATAGTAAAAGGACTTCATATGAAATATTTTAATTTAAAAAAAATATTATAAATGTATCTAATAATATGAATAAAAACTATTTCAGTATTCTTTCAGTGGAAAAACGTTATATATACACAAATGAATGTTTGATAACACGTTTTTCCACTAAGCAAAGCAATGATGCGAGTATCGATTGCAACGTTATTTGATTATTAATATGTAAGCAGTTGTTATTAGAAACCTAAGCGTGGCAATGTAATAAATAAAAATACATTATTAAAGTTTTCAACAAAACGAAATTATAATTTTTCAAAAATCATAAAATAATAATAGATTCATATGAAACGAAATTCTAGTTTTTCAATAATAAGAATAACAGATTTGAATTTAAGTACAAATATCTTTATGAAAAGCGGCGTATTCTTCTGGCAAATAAGATGCCAATGCAAGAAGATCTTTTATTTTTTCTGCACTTAATGTTATCGGTGTATCTCTAAGTACTGGAAGCGACTAATTTGCCATGTTTTTTTGTTTTTTTTTTATTTCAAATTAAGGCATGCCCAGGTTTCTTCTTTGGCATGATTTTCTCTCAATCTCAATATATTTGAGACACCATTAACTATTTGGATCCACCGTGCATGCGTTATTTTTCACTTTACATATTTGTCCAAATAATTTTTTAAGGTATCAAAATTTTTGAAATCGTTTGGAAGCATTTGATATACATTAAATGGATTTAATATTCTTGCTGATGTAATTAAACGACATACATCTTCCGGAGTATAGAGCTGTGATGTTTTTTTTGTTTCTCGATGAGCGCAAACTCGCGATCGCATGGAAGGAAACTGTGTCCAGAGGTTAAAAATTTTTGGTTAACTTCAGAAAAGTATTTATTTAATACGCTATGACACAATGCAATCATCGTCCAATTATTATTCTGACCTACACATCTGTCGGACAATATTATTATTGAAGAATATTGTAGAGTTGTTATATATTTCAATATGCGTGAAGCTATCTCGCTAGCTCCTCTTTTTGCCACGGTTTCATGCCATGTATACATATCCACTATATTCTATAGAAGATTATGAACCGCGAAGTTATAGTTGGAATATTGACGCTGATAACAAACATCAGAGTGAGTCAAATTTGGCGTAAAAATTACTTGTAGCATATCCACACAATTAACAACGATACCATGGTTAATTCTGCCAGCATTCGTATCACCTCTAAGTTGCGAATATGCTTTTTCCGCTTTTTCATGATGAACTCTTGCGGATTCTTCAATTTGGTCAAACTTTTCAGGATCCCCAGCTGCTACCATTTCAATAAAAAATCGATCACAAACTTTGCAGGTATCACTTCTTGGAAACCCAAAGCGCAATTTATGTTCTGTATTAAAAATATGTCCATATGTGTTATAAGATAGCAAAGTATCTGGGTATTTGTTTTTGTAAAAACCATACATTTTCTTAATGCTCAAATCAGGATTCAAGCAATTATTTTTCGACGTTGAACGACCGTAGTGACTTTTTTGGCTAGGAAAGCTTACTATTATTTTGTGAGGACGATTCTCATGCTTGCTACGCTGATCATCAATATCCTTTCCATTCTTTAGGCTTTCAGTCAAAATTCTGCGTTGCGTTATCTAGTGTTGAAAATCATTCTTCATGAAATGCGCCATTTGACAGTGCTTCTCTCCGGCTCAACCAATTGAACGACCGACGATAAAAGTGCCGTTTGTTCATTATAAATTTTGGAATAAAAATTATCAAAATGCTTTTTTATTTATTCGACACTGATATTTCTACAAAAAAAATTACAACGGCAGTCACAAAGCTACATAAAATAAATAAATTAATAATATAACATATTTTGCACATGTAACTTTCTTCCACTCTACCTCTTCAGTAGCTTTTTTGGAATGTATTTTTTTTTATTTTTTCTATTAAAATAATCTTTGCCACTATTTTGCAACTTTTTATTATTTAAATCCTTCCAATTTTCCAAATGAATAGTTCTTTGTTTGCCTCTATTGCATTTAGAGATAACTTTCGACGCTTCTTGTTCAAACATTTTCCCTTGCACGTATAACGTTGTTCCACTGACTGCTAAACTAAACTCTATTTTAATAGATAACGCATGCATAATTTTGCCTAATTTTTCTTTTGGCAATAGAAGAGAGTAATTCTAACGGGAATCTGCAAAAAAACAGGTTTTGAAAAATTGTGGGTTACAACGTTATTCGCGTCGACGCTTCAAATGTTGTCTTCGCTCAGCTCTGTTAACTCGGCACTCTCACAATTTCTTCTGTCGCCCATTTGAATGGTGAGTTGGACGAGAAATATTGATGGGTTTTGACAATTCACACCGTTATCCTAACTTAATCGTTCTCTGTCTAATATACGTTCTCTGGTATAACCATAAGTAAATATGTAATCGCTTCGAAAATCTAATTGGAACGAATAATACAATCGAAACAAAGCAAAATGTCGAACGCACCCGTAGCGCTAAAAGAACTAAAGAAAAGTGTAAGGATGCTGGTTTGCCTATGTACGTCTGGCACGAAAATTCAACTCCTTCAACGTTTACAAACTAATACCAATGCCGAGAGTGATAGCGAAGATGATCAGCAGGAAGCAATGCTGCATTATATATCAGGGCTCGAAAAAAAATTAACGTTTAATAAATACGCCATTTAATTGGATAGAATACTTTAGTGCGCGACACACTTCGTGTGTGCTAAATTTCCACTCGACGCTGTCGTCATCACCAGTATCATAAATACATACGACTACTGCGAACGTGCAACACTTTACGACAGCAACATCTACTCGTGCGATAAAATTCGCATTTTCTTTATAATGGCAAAGGGAGACGTATCCACTGTACCAATTTTTTTGAATCCATGTGTTTCACTTCCATTGAGGAACCACCACGCTCACTCTCACTCTCAGTATTATAATGTGAAAGACTTGTGGAATTGTTACCTGAATATAACCCAACAAGCGAAACGTCATTGAATTCGGTACAACGCGTTGAAATGTTAAAAAATGCTTACGAATGGAATGAAAGTGCTTTAATTTTCGCAGTTCAACGAAACATACGCGGTTCCCTAAATTATGAATCGATGCGCAAGGCCTTCATAAATTGGCCACAATTCGTAAGAAAATTTTTAATCCCCAAAGATTCCAAATAGTCTGGGATGACACCTGACAATCCTTTTCCAGTAAACTGCGTAGTAGGAACAAAACTTTAGAAATCTTCACAAATCGCATGTGTTACATTTTTTAAATCATTGTTCCGGATACAAGTTGAAATTTGTTCGACTTCAGAAATCTCCGCCAACACATCTGCTTTGAAAGCTTTGGAATGTTGATCCTATATAATATGCTCATTCTAAACACGATTGCTGTTGTACATTGGATTTCTTAGCTCCAAATCACTCAACTCGATACCTTGTGATGGATATTTGTGACCGCAAAGAATTATACTTAGTTTGGACTATGGCTTCCGTATGCTTTCTGCTCTTATTTAAAAACTCCAATCTTCGCTCAGATAACTGTACATCAATGGATAACGTAGGTTGCTTTTCAATTTCGGTTCTCATTTGCGATTTTTGTGATATTGAAATGTTGAATGTTTAGTGGAGCATTCTAAAACTTTCTTCCAATTTGTGATTGGTTTAGTCACAAGGTTACCTACTGATTGGATATTGACTCCCACTCCCCTGACTACAAATAAGAAACAGTATTTACAGAAAGCGTTGTCCATCATCGCCAAGTAAGCTAACCATTTAGACTTCAGTAGCTAAGATTGCTGGAACTTTAAATTTCTGAGCCCCGATGCCGGATGATAAAGTTCTTTCGAAATCCTAATTTTGTCTAGAAGTTGCCTCGTAGATTTGAGGCTTTGGTTTATATCGTACGAGTTCGTTGAATTCGCTCCAGTCGTAGATGGTGGAAAATGCTTCAGATTTGAGCGGATGCAGAGATAGAGTTTCTGATTGCAAAACTTTTATAGGTTTAATTGCATGGGAAGACTAGAGAATTTCTGATTGCGAAACTGCAAGCGTTTAACTGTTAATTAATAGACAATAACCAAAAAATTAGTATTGGAGAGAAAATGATATCAGAGAAAAATTCAATAATAGAAGCTTTTGAATATTTAATATTTGCAAGTTAAACAAAAATACTAGTCTAACCCAGTCTTTTACTTAAAAATTTACGAATTTTTAATGAGTTCGATTTAGCAAGATTTGTAGTTCAGTTTGACACTCGTGGAATATTATTAAGTTAGGAGATATCTGAGGATTCTAAGCTTTATACTTTATATATAAATCTTTACTCTGTAAACCTAATTTTCCACAGTTTTTCACATCTTTGCTTGGTTCGGAAAAATTCGTATGAGAACGCGAACATATACACTTCAACATTTACTGTGAACCGTGAACGATAAGATGAAAAAATCTAGATCTTTCGCCTTCGAGACTAATATGAAGAAGAATTTCGCTGTTGTGGGTACTGAATGCAGGCGACACAAAGGCCCAGTGCTTGGATTTGCTTACATAGACACACAGATACAGATAATTGATATATATTTATGCATATTTATTATTATATATATATACATTCATAACGGATAATAGGTACTATTGGTGCTGATTTTTAACCGGAGGCCACACCTTTCTTAGACCGACCCCGGCTTTTAGACATTCCGTGTGTGTATAAGAATGTTTATATCTAGCGAATATTTAGAAAATTTTATTTTAAGATGGGATAACAATACAGTTTTTATTTTGGATTCATATTACTAACTATGTCCTCATACCTACATTTATTCAAATTCATAAATGTGTTTCAAGGTCTAAACTATTTCAAATAAAGAGCTTTCAAAAATTATACATTTTTATTAATTCACCATTCCACCTGGCATCTGATTCCGTATTTCGGTACAAAACTAAACTGTAGTCTGAATAATTTGTCACTAGATGCACTCAATGGAGGAGCAGACAGATTTTTTCAAAAGAAAATATGTACTTTGAAAAGTATTAAAAAAAGTCACAATTCTTTGACGGAAAATGTTCCTTGGGAAACCTGTCCAATGCGCTATATAATGATTGATTCGTTTCTGTGTCATTATTGCAAACGATATCGCTATCGTGTAAATCCGAAAAGCTTACCTGACTTTTTTCTAAAGGACATGGCCGAAGTTTGTCGGCGGTTCTTTACTTATAAAAACACCATACGTGCTTTTTTACTTATAAAAACACCATACGTGCTTTTTTCAAATTAATAAATTTCTCGATTTGACTTTTCAAAACTTTACAGTCTATACGGGCTTTGAAAAAGCCCTCGTGCGCACGCGCCTGCTCATCGCAATAAAGTGAATCTACTTATAGACTAGTTATTTTTTTGTAGTAAAAATTAAGTTGATACATACTGTTAGTTGTAGCTTTTTGACCTAATTTTCAATGGGTTATCTGACGAAAACTCTTCAACTAACTTTAAGAACCAATTTCATTTTGACAATGAATACGACCTAATGTCAAAAGTTGCAACTAAGTTTAAGTACATACCAACTTAACAGGTTCCCTGTCCAATGTATCACATGTGATACAAAATTATTGTTTATGAATATGCCCCATAATTTTGAATAGGCTATCTATCAAATGAAGCCGGAACTAACTTTCAGGTCGATTTTTTGTTTACTGTGATCAAACGGCATTGAATTCGAATTATATTCTAAAATTTTCAGATTTGACTAGGGCTGAATGGGAAGATATGTTTTCTTTATAATCGGAGCCCTTTCGTTTAATGCTTACGTTAAAAGATCTCATGACTACGAGTATTACATCCATTTTTCATCTTAAAGACGATGAACACTATATTTTCGCAGAACGTTCCTTGAAAGAAATGAGTATTGTGCCGAAGATAGAATTTTTCTCTTTCTGAAATTGCGATGAATTGATCTTCAGTACTGTTGAATTAATAAAACATTTTGTCGCCGCCTCGTCGAAGTGCATTTTGATATACACACATATGTATTTCTATATTTCAAAAATTATGTATATATATGTATGTATATTTCATCACAAAATGTTTTAAAGTTCACTTTTACATAGTAATAAATCGCTTTATTTTAAGCTAGTTGTTTGACAACAAATTTTAAAATTTATTGATTGTTTTCTGGCAGCACAACCCACTAACAGAAGGAAGGCCAAAAACTCGCAACAGGAACCCTATAAGCCTTGCCCAGGGGTGAATTTCGCCAAAATTACAAAAACAAAAGGTAAGCAAACCGAAAAGGTTGTTTTGTGACAATTCTGTAAACGTGTAGGCTTTTTATCGGCTACGCAAGACACTTTGATTGAGTCTGGCAATTCTGCCGTACAACCATTTTATGTGGCATTGCCATATTAAAATACCATTAAAGGTATTGCCATATCTGGCATTTCGAGATATGTAAAAATATGTAAGTTACAAAGCTGAAAAACATGTGCATATATTAAAGAACTTAGAAATATACGAATATGTTAAATCTAAGAAAACTCAAATAAAGCGGAAAGCAAACAGCCTTCATTGGCTCTCTAACTCCCGTTCCCCACTAAAACTGGACTGCAGAGTACCTCTCTACTCTAGTATTATAAAGCCATGCTGGACGTACAAAGTGAAATAACGAAAATCAAGGAAAAGTATTTGGAAAAGCTAAACGTGCACCCAAATCAACTAGCATAATCACTTACCTATCAAGCAGCACAAACACGACTCAGACAAAAAGATTTTCCAGCCCGGTAATTAATATAAGGGCCCGTATAACAGACATATCCCTCCAATAGGATTTGAAGATTTTAAAACTTATGGCTAGTCTCTTACAGAGAAGATCCAATAAATAAATAAAGTTGTATAACATACATATTTCTCCAATATGAGTATAAGATTTTAAAATTTATTCTGAGTCTCTTACAGCCGTTGCTGAAATTGTGTTTATATGGCCGACCTCTATATCAAAATCGAATGAAACCAGCCGTGAAAATTACTACTGCAGAGTTAGATTACTAATAAGTGTTGATCGTGTTCTGATTGCGTGAATATGTGGCAAGTTCGCTTAACGCTTGCACGTAATCGTAAAATACACACTTATTTGCCTAGATATTTAAAAACTTTATCAATCGGCAGGCTTTCATACGAAAGCTGAATATGTGAAATGAAGCTATCACGGGATTTTACGCCAATACGACTATCGAAAACTGGAGACATATAATGAGTTATTTTCAAGATGTGGTGCATGCAGAGTTAATGATTTTAAATATATTTATCAAGTATTCGGCATAGTTAAAATTCTTTTATTATCATACTCGATCGATAGGTTTCAATCAACCAATTTAAAAACTAAATGTCTCATTAATTTTTGCAGTCTTCGATGAGATGATACAATAAATAATTTTAGAAAAGGTTAGTATTAATATTGCAATTATTCAAGACTTTAGCTCGATAGATTTTTCGACCCATACAGGAGATATAGAAGGAATTTCTTCCGATGGGTCAAATGGAGTTTCCCGTCCCAGCAGCCGTACAGCCAATTTCTTTTTAACTGCCAGTCTGGAGGAGATTAGAGAGTTAAAAGCGCAGACACACAGTTTGCCCATCCAAAGGAAGGGTAATAGCAGTCAAATTAAAAACTCTTTACCAAAGTACCACCACATCTTTCTATATGTGGTGCCCGTCATCCGTCTGGACGCCGATTTGATAGAAGTTTAGAGATCAGCTCTAAGATTTAAATTTACATCCCCTTAGGCATATATGTATTTGATACCCCTTTTTCAAGGTTGACCACGAAACCCAGGCCACTCTATTTGTATCCTTAAAGCTTCAGAGTTACGAAGCCGATGCTTTACAACTCATCAAAAATACATTTCCTTGTGTTGTGAAGAAATGTCTTTCCAAACGTATTTAAATTAAGACAAAAATGGTGATTTTATAATAGGTGAAGAGGACTATAGTGATGAAAATCGACATCGAGAATGACCAATAGTGTTCTCGCAATAATGGTCCAACGCATTGGTGGGGTCTTTTGTTCCCAGCTGTTACCTATTTTTTGTTCAGCTCGTTTGTAACCAAGGGTCAAGGGTGAGGAAATATTATTTTTTTATGATTCCCCTCATCTGTTGAAGAGTACATGAAATTGTATAGAAAATCATTAAAATGAGGTCAGACTTCGTGAACACCCTGTTAGGTGGACAGATATTGTCCATTTTCATGAACAGGATTTTCATCGCGGTATACGATGAGCACCTAAATTGACATCATCTCACATTAGGCTATCTTTTGAGAAAAATGATCATAGCACTAATACATATTTTATAATAACCTGACTTTAAGTAGATTTTTGTTTAAAATTATCATACTATTTAAATTACTGATTAGCTAGAAATCGACCACTGATTTAATCATAGTCCAGCACATGGACTGGAAAATAAGTATTGCTCCAAGATTTCATTGATCGCACAAAATTGTAAGCAACATTTATAAAAACAAACTGCTATTTTTTCCAATTGCAGGCTGTGAGGTGACTTCACCTCAGCACACTTTGACAACGAAGGCTAACAGGGCTGCATTTGTATGTAAACATTTTTCTTTGTGGCGGCGATCCGAGCAATCCGATAACCAATTGTATTTTGCAGAAATACGGGAGGAAACGAACTTTTACGATAAATATTTGAGCAGAATACTTTATTTAACTTATTCTACGAGTCCTTATGTAAAAAGATGTGCATTATATTATAATTTGTTGATCATTTGTCATGTTAATTTTTCTTGTTTGCAAGAGCAACTATGTGTAGTGAGGTCGGTGTATACGATTAATTTCAACCCTGAAAGGCTTAACCAGAGGTTGGCATGGCGGTGCTTTAATTTTCGAGGTTCAACAAAAGATGTCTTCATAAATTGCCCACAATTCGTAAAAAACTTTTAACTGGCTTTCCGTGTATGGTAAACGAAGCTGATACACATATAAAACTTTCGCAAACGAAACGAGCAACAGCGAAGCTCAGTAAACCGGAACGAAACTAAATCGCCTATGATTGTGAGCTTTTACCGATTTTCAGAGGCATACGATTTTTTAAACATTTACTCGAGGGTCGAAGCGTTACAATCCTAACTTACCACCGCCCACTTTCCTTCGGTATAGACCAAAATTTCCGACGGGGCTTCGCCGCGGCAGCAGCGGCAACTTCAATACATCAGGTACCAGCAGGTTACCAGCACGCTCGTACATACATCTGGTCAAGAGAAGGTAGTGGCTGATGCTCTGTCGCGGATAAACGCTATTAATCTTCCAATAAGTACATCAGCTAGGGAGGTTGAACAGAAGCAACGCGAAGGTCAAGAACTACATCACCTTTAGCGTTCAAGCTCCTACGAAAACTCAAAATTGGCGGCTCAGATGCAGAGCTATATTGCGATGTATCAACGGGTAAGGTGCAACCATATATACCAACGTCACTACGGCGAAGGGTGCTCGACCAGACGCACAACATCCCACACTCGAACAGACGTTCCACGCAAAAGCTCATAAGCCAACAATATGCGTGGTCGCACATGAATCGTGACAGCATTCGATGAGTTCACACCTGCTTACCGTATCAACGAAGCAAGATTCACCATCACGTTAAAAATATTTCGTATTTCAAGAACGTCCATGTGGACATTGTCGTCATGCCGCATTGTGACGGATACAGGCACTGCCTGACAATAATCGAGCGCCACACTCGTTGGCCTGAAGTAATACCTCTTAAAGACATTTATACCGACACAGTGGTGAAAGTATTTTTCAACGGTTGGGTAAGCCGTTTTGGAGCACCAGCATCTGTCACCAGCGGCAGAGGCTCCCAATTCGAGTGCAAATTTTTTAACGCCTTTACCCAGGTCGAAGGGTGCAACCGAGCTTGAACGACTCTCTTCAACCTAGCATCAATCGGTATGATCGAGCGATGGCACAAGTCGCTTAAGGCGGGTGCCACGTTTCACCAAACTGGGTAAATACACTCCCATTAGTGTTGTTCGGTCTTCGCAAGGTCAGCGTAGCTGAAATGCTTTACGACACTACACTCCGCTTACGCGGTGTATTCTTCATTGGCATTGACATGGGTCCGGACTCACTATACCTCGTCGCGGAATTTCGAGAGTTTAGGCGTGCTGTTCGATCTTTGCCAACGACCCATCACAACAAATCTCGTGTGTTTCAACGTAATACTTTGCAGCTGTGAACTCATGTGTTCGTACGAGTGGACGAAGCTAAACGACCACTTGAACAGCTATATCGTGATTCCTATAAGGTGCTGGAACGCATATCTGACTGTTTGTTTATGGTGGACGTCGACGGTACCGAAACCAAAATTTTAACAGAACGGCTGAAACCGGCCTTTATTGAAACCGTATGGCGAAAACCAGATGGCAGTGACCCAACTGCACCGTCGTCATCTAGTGGTTCCATATGGCCAGGCGACATACGCACATACTCCAGAGCAAAACAACATACCCTGCAGAAAATTTCTCTAGGCCAAAAATAGTTCAAAATGCGTTCCTATTTCCACAGTACTAGTTCCAGCTCAATCTCCGAACAACGGCTTCAACTGTCTACTTTAACATGGAGGTGTCACTGGCGGTGGACAGTTGCCCCTTATGCATTCCAATGTATATGGTACAGGGATGGTTCCAAGAAAAAATGTTTTGGACCAGTTCTAAAAATTCATAACTAAACTAATTACAGATTGAGTGGTTTTGAACACGTTGCAAAAAATAACCAAAAGAACTACTTGAAATTAAATTTAAATAATGATGTTTAGTTATTTCATATATTTATTCATAAAATGGAGTTTTTATATAGTATGTACATTAGGGGTGTCCTTATTTTCAAACATCGGTATTCTATATATTCCCGGCCAGAAATCGGTTCCTTTATGTATTTAGATAAAACGGTAAAAGTTTGGGGTCAATGCGATAACATTTAGTGGACCCGGAAGCCAGCTGAAAAATTCAATAGGTCAGTATGGGCAAATATCAATGTTCATACATTCGCCTTATATTAGACGCAGTTTTTATAGTATATTTAGCAAAACATATATGTATGTATACAAAAATAATTATTCCATTTTTGTATTCTTATTCGGTAATAACATTTAAAATAATTGTGATAATTTTGCGTATTTAAAAAAAAGGCATGCAACACAAGCTTGATATTTTGCAAATTTACCGAAATTTGTTTCTACATTTTGGGCGCGCTGGTTGTAGGCAAACAAATTTCCTGAGAAAAAGTGAACTGTGTGGCGACAATAAGTCGTTCAGAAAATAAAATAGTAACTGCTCATAACGGGACATTTCTGCTGTGAAATATTTCCAAAAGCATGCAAGAGGTTCTTGTGCATATTGTGATTTTAATAAGTAAATATAATTGTAAGCGTTCACAAGCAAGAAATAACAATTATTTTGAAGAATAATTATTTGGTTTAATAAATACTTTAAAATTTTTTGAATTTCGGTGGGCAGTTGTGTTTAAAGTGTAAAAAGTGAAGTATATAAAATAAACTAATATGTCTAGTTTAGCAACACGAATGTCAGTTGCCAATTTAAGAAAAGTTTGTTTGATTGGATACACAATGCATCAAATTACAGGTGCAAAACTTCCATCTAATCGGCAGGTTTTAGAAGTTTTGTTTTACAATGAGTCAAACCACGTCAAACGTGACACAATATTTTTGGTCATTTTCTGGAATGCTGAGTCAATTGCATGGATCAATAGTACACACTAATATAAGAAACCAATTTGAATATTTTGTCGAAATAATGTATATTTTATTTAAATTTTGCAATTAAAAATTTTTGCACGATTTTCTTAAAAAATTTATAATTTTGGACTCGTTTGCAATAAATTGACCAAACTTTCAAGGTTTTTTTAAAATTGTGCACTCTTTCGATGGATTATTTTTTTATAATAATATTTTGCAAAATAAGGTAATTGTTTAAACATTTTTATAAACAAATTAGATTAATTATGCTTTATTCACGATGTTAATGAAAGCGCATAATGCAGGAATGTTGAGTAACTATTCCTCTTCATACCTATGAAAAAAAAATTTGGTATTTATTATAGGAACTATTTATTTTTGAATTTTACATGCATCAGTGGACCTACCGGCGCCTTTGTTTATCTAACGATTTGTTTATCTAACGATGTTCAACTGCTGGTAAGCGAGACTCTGCTGTGAGCAACACAGTACCGTATACTACATAAACAAATCGTTAGACAAACAAAGGCGCCGGTAGGTCCACTGATGCATGTAAAATTCAAAAATAAATAGTTCCTATAATAAATAGCAAATTTTTTTTTCATAGGTATGAAGAGGAATAGTTACTCAACATTCCTGCATTATGCGCTTTCATTAACATCGTGAATAAAGCATAATTAATCTAATTTGTTTATAAAAATGTTTAAACAATTACCTTATTTTGCAAAATATTATTATAAAAAAATAATCCATCGAAAGAGTGCACAATTTTAAAAAAACCTTGAAAGTTTGGTCAATTTATTGCAAACGAGTCCAAAATTATAAATTTTTTAAGAAAATCGTGCAAAAATTTTTAATTGCAAAATTTAAATAAAATATACATTATTTCGACAAAATATTCAAATTGGTTTCTTATATTAGTGTGTACTATTGATCCATGCAATTGACTCAGCATTCCAGAAAATGACCAAAAATATTGTGTCACGTTTGACGTGGTTTGACTCCAATATGAGATTTGTAGATCTTTCAGCAAAGGAAAGCGCAAAACTTACTATCAAAGCAGCACACATATTTTGGCAACAAGCACGAATACCGATAAGAAAAGAAGATAAATGTGTTGAGAAGTTATTGAAACTGTACGAAAGTTGGAGAAAAATCCTGAAAACAGTTCCAGAAAAGAGATCCAATTCACAGGAAGAAGTCGTTGATATGTTTGTTGGAAGTTTGGATGATTTATTTGACATGGCCACCGCTAATGCGCTTGAAAAAATGAAGTTAGTAGAAGATAAGAAATTTCTTGAAATGCAACGTCAAAAAGGACGGCCAGGTTGCATGATGGGTGTTGATAAGGTTTTGTACGATCGTGAAGTGCGTGCACAAGAAAGACAGGAGAAAGCAGCATTACGAAAAAGGCGGTAAGAAGAACAAAATTCTGAATGTTCTAATATAATCGAGGAAAGCAATGAAAATGATATAGTACTTGTGGAAGCTGGAAATGAAAATGTAGTAATTCCGTTGGAAAAAACTTGTTTGCAAACTGAGTGTAAAAAGCGACGAGGCACTAAAAGTATCATAACACCACGATTGTTAGCAGCATTAGACAATGCCAAAGTGTCAGATGGTATGGCCGTACATATTTTAGTAGCCGCTGCTGAAGCATTGGGTCATTGTGTTGAAGAACTTGTTATTAATCGATCAACAATTCATCGTATGCGTAAACAAAATCGGTCTGCAGAATTCAAAGATATTTCTACTGAATTTAAAGAAAAGGTGAGTTCCCTATAGTTGACAATGCACTTTTATTAATGTTAATTTATTCAAACACTTAACAAGGCCAATGCAAATGGAGCACTAGTTGTTCATTTTGATGGGAAGTTCATGACAGATATAAAAGGTCGTAGTAAAGTGGAAAGAATTGCTGTTTTAATTAGCTACGATGGAACATCGAAATTTCTTGGAGCACCAAAGATACAGTCGTCGACTGGTGCAAATATTGCTGAAACTGTTTATCAGAGATTAGTCGATTGGAACATTGTTGAACTTGTTAAAGGCCTATCTTATGATACAACTGCTGTCAATACTGGTGTTAAAAATGGAGCCGCAGTCCTTTTGAAAAAAAACTGCAACGCAATCTCATGCACCTACCATGCCGTCATCATACATATGTACGAAATTATTTTGCGCAACGTTTTTGAATCAAAGATGATGTCAAACTCAGCTCCAGAAATACTCTTGTTTGAACGATTTGTGAAGGCCTGGCCAAACCTTAAGAAAACCTTGTTTAAAACTAGTGTTGATGATAAATTTGTGGCATCAAAAATAAGCCAAGTGGAACGGGACGCTCTTGTAAGCTTCTTGCAGGACGCTCTAAATTATACAGATACAGATTCCACAATTTCAGAAGCTATTATTAAAAAAATGTCTAACCACTTATGGTACATCGCCGAAGAAACAGTAGCGTTATCATTTTTTGACTTATCAGTTACCCACGCAGAAAAACGTAAAATGATAAAACAATTAAAAAGCAAGGAACCAGTTGTTCATTTAAAAACTAGCCGAAGCCACTCAAAATTGACAGATTTTCGAACTTACGAACTTAGCGATTTTGTTTCAGAAAAGACAAATTTTTTTTTCAATAATTTTGGGTTATCTTCAGCCTTTTTGGGCGTGGATCCATCCCAATGGGAAAATAATTCAGATTTCGAAAATAATTGGACTTTTTGCCGCAACTTACAAGATGTTAATGATCCCGCTGAAAGAGGAATACAATTTTTGCAAGACTACAACAAAATTTTAACGAATGATGAAGAGGAAAAGCAGTTGGTACTCCAAATTGTTGAATCGTATCGCAAAAAATACAAATCATACAAAAAAATTTATTTAATGTAAAATATAAATTTAAATATGTAATATGTATGAAAAAAAATAAAAATGTACAATGTTTGCCCATACTGACCTATTAAATTTTTCAGGTGGCTTCCGGGCCCACTAAATGTTATCGTATTGACCCCAAATTTTAACTGTTTACTTTAAATACATAAAGGAACCAAATTCTGGCCGGGAAACTGTAATATAAACATTTTGAAATTTCCCCTTACAAATAAGGACACCCCTAATGTACATATATTTAACCATATTTGCATATAAATAAATACCGCCTATCGCGAAAGTTAGTATACGGGGATTTTGCCTCCAATATTGACAATGTATCTTAAGTAAACAATGTTTGGTTAAATTTTCATAAAAATATAGTTCGTTCTTTAGAAAAATCCATTCAAATTAAATTTTTAAACTTTATAAAAAGCTTCAAAATATTCAACAACTTCCCATCAAAATTGTATACCTTAACCAGAGTTTTTAGTAAATTCTTGGTATGCAGTTTTGTAGGCCATTTAATTTTAATATGATAAAATGAAAGTGAAATTCTCGCTAATTTTTGCTAACTTTTTTTGCTGAGCGTTTTAACGCATTTTTTTCCATATAACGACTGCTTAACATTTTTGTAAACTTTTTGAATTTTCGAAGCTTTGTATAAAGTTTAAAATTTACAATTGTATGGATTTTGTTAAATTACAAACTATATTTTTATATATTTTTATTTTATCGAATATTTTTTTACTTCATTTACATTGTGAATATTGTAAAAAACATCACTGTACTTACTTACTTTTGATAGTGACTGTACGTAGATGGTACTTATTTCTGTTTGGTGTACTTCGACTAAGCAACTAATCAAATTATCAAACTTCTGACTGATTAGTCGCACAGACTTATTATATGACGGTTGCGCTATTGGTATGGACAGTTTTTTTATAAAGACACTATTTTAAAATTTTGCCTTTTCTGCAATTTAATTGCTTTGCACAGCTGGAATCTTTTTTCAAAGGGAACAAAAGTGTTAATTTAAAAATTAATTAATGAGGCTGCAAGTTCGATTTAGCTGAACATCACTCAGGTTTTTTTCACTAAAAAAGTAAGCCTCTACTGCAGATTCACCTGAAATTGCAAGCTGCACTGCCACTTCTGCAGCTTCTAATATATCACTATTTTCACCTCTTAGTCTATTTAACAAATATCTTTCTGCTTTTTTATTTGCCTCTTGATATTCCGCGTACTCATTTTGTTTTTATTTAATTATTTTTTGACTTTTAGTGGTTTCACAAATACTCTTTTTACAATGCAACTTTTCTGAATATGACGATTAAGATTTCGAAAATTAACTAAACGAACAATGGCGATCGCTGAAAATTGTAGTAGTCAATGCCGTTTTGCGATAACTTACCCACCAACAACGCAACGCATTTTTATAGATAAATGAGCTGAAGGGGAAAATGTCTTCTTATTTTTGTAAAAGAAAAGATGGTAATTTTTGCCGTTCAACACTAATTCTATTACTGGTTATTTAAATTATTATTATTTCAAATAACAGTTATATCACAATAGCAGTTTTAAAGATATGAGTTGGTTTGTCAACCTGAAACTTGGCAAAAAAATTCAATTTCTTTTGATAAATTTGTTTTTGAATACAAATGTTATCATAACCTCTTGACACTTCGAAAATTTGTTTGCAGCATATTTCAGATTAACTCTTTCATCATAAATAAATGAAATAAAAAATTTCTCTTTTAGCTGGCATCATTGCTTGCACGTTGATGATGGTAGTATACTTCGGATTTTGTACAGTTGGTATGCCAGTAGCAAATGGAATTTTTATGTATCCAGAATCTCTTATTGCATTACCAAGCACATCCAGTCCACGTCGTGTACTATCACTGAACTAGTAACTTGGCTTCAGGAGGGCACTTGCCCGCTGCAGGGTAACGACCCATGACTTCTCATACACACACTACTCAATCTGTGGGAAGGGGGCGGTGGGCTACTGTGGCCACACTCTCGCTATTTTGTGTAAGTAGCAGCACTGTTTGGAGATGACAGATCTTCATTAACCAACGAAGGACGCACTACAAATCCGAACAAGAATCTATAATAATATGTGTTCCCTTAGTTTTTAAGCTAAATACTTATTTGAATAAATAAAAGTTTTTTAGCCTAATACGGTAGCATTTGATTAATGACATACGCTAACGCATAAAGCGACTCGTACTTTGCTCGAGCCCCGTTCCGCGACTCCGATGAAGGTTTCGCTTTCTGCGATCACCTTCCTCTCGGCCACTTTGGAAGAGAACTCCAAGCATACCACACGTAAGATCCCCTCATTTACACAACCATTTGTATACCCTTTTTTCAGTTTTTATTTGGTTTAGATAAATAAAGGGTGGTTAAATTTTAAGGGCCGATGTTGAATGTGAACCACACCTAAACGTCAATTTTTTTTCTGCATTTCATTTGAGATTTCTCAATATCAGACTAACTCAATTTGAACATGGAAAGATACACAATCGAGCAACGTGTTAAAGTTATTCAGACTTATTATGAAAATGGGCAAGAAATGGCAACAGTGGATGATCAATTTTCGAAGAAAATCATCTTCAGTGATGAGGCACATTTTCACCTCAGTGGATTCGCCAATAAGCAGAATTGGGCGAATGATAATCCAAGATAATCCAAGAGTGGTTGTCGAAAAACCAATGCACCCACAAAGAGTGACTGTTTGGTGCGGTTTATGGGCTGGCGGCATAATCGGGCCGTATTCTTTTCCAAAATGAGGCCGGTCAGGCAATTACTGTGAATGGTGTTCGCTATCGTGAGATGATAACGAACTTTTTATGGCCCGAATTAGAACATATGGATGTGGACGATATGTGGTTCCAACAGGATGGTGCCACTTGCCACACAGCCAACGAAACAATGGTTCTTTTGCGCGACAAATTCAATGGTCGTGTTGTCTTACGTGGTGGCAATGTCAATTGGCCACCAAGATCATGTGATTTGACACCGTTGGACTACTTTCTTTGGGGTTATTTGAAAGAAAAGGTGTACGTCGATAAGCCAGCAAAAATTCAAGAGCTAAAGGATGAGATAATTCAGCACATTAGCGGCATAGAACCTCAATTATGCCTCAGCGTCATCGAAAATTTGGACCATCGGATGGAGGTGTGCCGCCGAGGTCGCGGCGCACATTTGGCCGATATTTTGTTCCATACATAATTGAACCACACCATATTATCATAATAAAAAGAAATTACAATAACTTCCAAAATAATTTGTGTTTTATTCAAAATCAACATCGGCCCTTAAAATTTAACCACCCTTTAGTTTGTATACGTATAAGCGAAATTTCATTGCACAAAGCAGTTGTGTTTTTTGTTTCTATTTAGACAAACAACCGATGTAGAATAACCTATTAAGATTTGGTACCTCCTTGACCCTCGTTTGCCGCGGAATTCAAGAGGGACTCTCGGCCCACATTTTGGTTTTCACCCCGCCCCGAACACCATCTGTATAAATACTTGGTTGTAATTTAAATTAGAGTCAGTTTTAGCACAAATGAATGTAAATTTAAATTTTTGGATTCTAAAGAATTTAATACGTGTATGCTTTGGTATAAAATTCTAAAAATATTTAAAAATCCTTTTGAAGAAAACAGCAACAGCAGGCTGGAGAGGGAAATTAACAAGTAAAGAAGTGCTGTGTTTGGCCTTGCTGAACCCTTTACACATTTTATTAAAAATATTCACCTTTAAAATATTATTTAGTTTTCGCATATAAAATAAAGTATAAATAAGTTATAATTTTATAGAAAACAAAATTAAAAATGTGAAGACTTATATAGAAAATTAATATTCACCACTAGAACTAAAAATACATTGTCATTGTGAGAAGCTTTTTATGTTATCGGCATTGTAATTTCTATTTAATCACAGCTTGTTGTTATGTAGAAGGGGAAATTTTCTAACAATGAATGTAGCCCAAGTTGTCTCAATAGACTCCAAGCAATGCTATAAATGTTAAAGTTTCCAACCGAACCTATTTTCATAAAAAGCTTACACAATTTAACTGTCTAAATACGAGACCTTTAAAGTGAAAAGTCATATCTGAACAATCAGTAGGAGCTATAAGTTAAAGTGAGACTATGTAAATAATTTCCAGTATCCATTTTCTATTCATAATAAATGACAGGGATGCCAGGGGTGTTAATGTTCTTAGCTGCTTTAATGTAGGAGTTACAACGCAAAAAGTCATACCTGAACAATGAGCTGATCGGAACTACAAGTTATAGTGATTTGATCTTGATCAGTTCCAGGAAATTATCAGTACATTATAGAAATACATCTACATACCAAGTTTCAGTTATTTTTCTTGAGTATTTTGTTTGAAAAAAGAAGTTTGTTAATAGGCGAAAGGCGACATCATTTTTGGGAAATTATTGTTCCTACTTTAGAAAACAGACGCTCACAGGAAACCGACATTGCCACTACGCAAAGTAAATTTCTAGCAAGCCTATAAATTGCTGCTGGGTGATGGACTTTCATGTGTGCCCACTCTAAAATGGGGTTGCTTTTAATGGGAGTAAGAGGAGTTGCTAAAAATTGAGAAACTTCGTCCATAATTCTTACCCAATTACTTGAACACAAGTATCGATGTACAAAAAATACTCTGGTTTAGTGGAAGAGTGGAAAGTTATGGATATTTACGAAACGGAATGTTTTTTTTTCAAAACAAAACCAATTGGTGCTAAACATAAAAATTATAAAAAAAATTGCAAACCCTAAATGGTACTTATGACTAAATGTGAACAAATCTATATTAGTCATTTCGAGGATGTTCAACTCGTGTTTCGAGTAAATTTTTCCGTTAGTTTTATACATAGCTTAAACAAAGTTTACAAGGCCGCTCTGCGCGTCTAAATTGAGATTCGATCATTAGATGTTTGATTTGGAAGATTCTCATTGGTTTTTTGAAGCAGATCAGTGATTCAGCCCAGGCGTTTGCAAAATTAGGTTCTGCAATTAGAACACTTCAAAATATTTATATTACATACATTCTGTCACTAAAAACCTTATTTGTACGACGCTTAGATAAATATTGTTCGGAACTTAACGCTTTATTATAAGAGTTTTTAATTAATTACCAGCTATTCTCTAATTACTAGTTGCTGCGGTTTACAAAAATCAACAATAAAAAATAAACCGGGTTGATGCCGTTAATACAATTGCGATAAACTTGTTTCCCCATATAATGTTTTGATAAAATACTTGGAGTATATCATGCTCTGTCCGAGTTTATCGTCTAGTCTCCAGTTAAAGCCCCATGAATATTCTTTCAGTATTTTCGGAGATTACTGAGTTCAAACAAACAAGCAGTCTGACAGTGATTCAAAAAAAGATCCAAATATATTGTATCACATTCCCATCATCAACTTCTGCCATTCTTTTAAAGAAATTTTCAATATACAAACACGTTCTATAGATTTTTTATGGTATAGATAGATATTAAAGCTAATCAAATACGCGTAGAATTTAGACAAAGTAGGGTATTCATCTAGTATGTTTAATTCAAGTAGCGAAACATCTTTGAAAACTAACTACCAGGGTTGTTCCGTAAATTTTGTAACGGAAATTTATTAATAAAAATAGCTGCATTATTTTTCAAAGAATTGTCTGGGATGATCAACACATCCTGGCATTCGCTCACACCATTTAGAGGTACACTTGGAAAGGGATACTTTCAATACCTGCGTTTTTAACGTATCAGGCGTTTCTACTGAGATAAGACAAGTTTTTTCGACAAAACAGGTGAACATTTGTTTCGAAGTACTTCGTATTCGAATAATCTTTGCTGAGTTAAGTACGATTTGAAAGCTTTCAGCTCGTATGTATACATCCATGACAAGTCTTATAGGTTAGGTTAGGTTAAGTTCGAGTAGGTCTTTTGTTTTGCCAGAAAACGCACCACCGATGCGATGAAAAACTTTGTATTATGAGCTGTTTATTTAAATTTTTGATCACTGATACTTACTGATAGTTTTCAAAATACGGTGCTGAGTTTGTACGTTCCGGAAGAAAAAATGCCAATTGTACAGTCGAAGCCATTGCTGGGGGCTCGTCACGGCCAACCTTAACTTCTTCTGCAATCACTGTGAGCAACACTGGATCTCCCACGTGTGTAATTGCTACAATATCCTCAATGGGACGCATCAAAAAGATTTCACCTAAAATTATATCAAATTGGACTTATTTACAATGAATTAAATGCATAGAAGAACATACATATAAATTGATGTGTGTACTCGTGTGCATATTTTTAGGTTGATAGTTTTGAAGAGCAATGACATTAGCAGTTTGAGCGATATGTGATGAGCCAAACGGGACACGGTACTAATTTCAAAGCGGCTGAGATGGGCGGGTCCGTGAAGGTCAAAAAAATATTTTCACTACACTTCCGATAAAATCGCCAACTTCCAAGAATACAGAAAATCTTCTTACAAAATTATAAATGAAATTATATCTTTTTAGCCAACGACTTTGCAATAAATATGTTGCACTTTATTTAACCCTCCGTTAAGGTACTGTAAAATGTATGCTAACCAATATAAAGGAACAGTGTGAAAAAATGCATTTCCAAACAAAAAGGCGACGGTTGCAGAGTTTTTTTTTTAGCTGAGTCTTATGTATATATGTACCTACATAGATAATTCCACAGATAGTAGTAAGGTGTTGAGCCCAGACACACTATCATGATTTATGGCTCGGACTTAGTTTATGAGCAAATTACGATGAAACTAAAACCGGTCAATAAACTAAGATGAAATAAGGTATTTTATCACAAACACGAAAGAATAGTGGCGGCTCTAAATATTATCGATAATAATCGAAAAATATGTTCTCCCATAACAAAACTTGATGACGCATTTAGAAATATTAGCTTTTCACTCAACTGTTCCTTGTCTTTCATTATCATAAATTTAAAAAAACGGTTATTATCACAATAAAATTTATATATAATAAAAGTGTACACAATCTCTCACATTTTTTTTTGATCAAGGGACTAAGCAATCATGTGTAAAAGCAAAAACAAAATGTATTTAAATTTTGACAACTCTTACGCAGAAACAGAAACAAAATACATAGGAATTTTGTAGTTGTATTTATAACACCACCTTGTATGGATTCGCATTGAACAATTCAGTACCGCAGATATAATATTTCACGACACGAAACGATAATTTCTTACTGTCCATAGAACCGGTTAAAGAGTAATTAAATTTTGATAGAGTAGTATACAACTGCGGCCGCCGTACCGAGTGTGTCGCCCGTGCGCGCTTCATTCGGTGGGTCCCGGGCTAGAATCCTGGCCGGGGCAAGTAACTTCAAAAATTATAGAAAAGTTATTTCTAAAAGCAATCGCCCCTCGGCAGGCAATGGCAAACCTTCGAGTGTATTTCTGCCAACGTCTCACAAAAATCATTTGCCGTTCGGAGTCGGCGTAAAACTGTAGGACCCTCAATTTGTGTTACAACATCAAGACACGTTCCACGAATTGTAATGGAAGTTCGGACAAAGTCGCTTAAGCGCTTGTAGCGCCAATTAAGTAAGTAAGTAAGTATAAAACTACTTCAAACTACAGAGCCGAGTGCTAGTTCGGGACATTACTTAATTTAGATAAAGTTCTGGTCCTGGTTTCCGGTTTTTGAAGTGCGGCAAACGTAACAGCGGCGCCAGATGAGTAAGTTGATTGGAAAACTGGTGAAAGTTGGAATAGAGTGTCATACCCGTGGTGCATGGTATGATCTGGGCAAATCCCAATCAAAACCATTAAATATTCTTGTCGTGTTGTCACTTTGAGGGAATTCTTGTAGTATTGTCACTAGAGCATGCTATTCGATATCCTTTTCCCGTCTTTTTAGCATCCCGCACCATTAACACAGACATTTGGCGGGTTAAAGTTAGATCTCACCTCGGGTGCTCTTCTTAATTTTTTTCTTGTTGGTTAATGGGCACATTTTAGTCAGTTGTATTAGTTTTGCTTTTGCTGTTCATTTGATCTGTTTGTAATATTGTTGTGGCTCCTACAAAACCGGCAATCCGGATCGTTTCCACTTAGTCAGCCGGATGCTAACTTTTTGTCATCTCTGTTTGTGCGTATATTTGTTTATTAGTTAGGTTCGCGTTTTTATTGTCATTTTGCGCGTTCACATTTTCGAGAAGAGAACTTTCGAATTTTTGAAATCTTGAAAAAAGACGTTTTTTCAGTATTCCACAGTAAAAAAAGTTTTGGTCATAAAAAATTCTTCCTGTACTGAAAATTTGCGTTATTCCCCTATCTTCGCAACACAGCTAAGTAGACGTTCTGTGAGTTTTTTTTTATAAAAATTTGTGTTTTTTCAAAAGAATTAAACTTTTTCCAAATTTGGGACTAATTATATTTACTTTTTTTATTTTAAGATGATTGCCTGTGATTACTATATAACCTGTGAAAAATTTGCGATGTAGAAATGAAAACCTCGGGAGTTATGAATTTTTTATCTTTATGCGCGCTTCGCAAATTTTCATTACAGGAAGAATTTTTTATGACCAAAACTTTTTTTACTGTGGAATACTGAAAAAACGTCTTTTATCAAGATTTCAAAAATTCGAAAGTTCATTTCTCGAAAATTTAAGGTATCATATTAAAATAAAAAAACGGGTCGATTATTTTTCAATATAGAACGCGAAAAAAAATAGGTATGTTTTTCCAAAAAAAAATTTTCAGTGTAAATTTCGTCTGGAATGACCCATATATTAATACAGTGTTATATTTATTGTGATATTTATTATAGTATTAAAGATTAACCAATTTTTGTTTTTTTTTTTTCGCTTGACACAGCACATGCTCGAGTGCGGCGGAATGATGGTAGATAACGTTTTAACAAGTTGTTGTACAGTGGAAAATGCCTCGTGTATTTAATTAATGAAAAATCCGAAACAGATCCGAAACGATGGTTTAGTTATTTTAAGCTTTCAAACTATTTAGTTCGAGAAAAAATTCATAACGTTCACAAAATATGTACATTGTTTTTCTGGCCTTTTGATTAGATACAACAGCTGAGTAAAGCCACGTCAAGTGATCCCCGAAAATTTCACTAAATTTTGGATTCCAGAAACAATTATTTTATTATGAAGTGAATGTTATGCTTACATCGTCCCAATAATATTTTGCAAAAATTCGAATTATTGTTAAAAATATTAACAATCAAAGTTTTGTGCACGATCAAATTAAAAAATTAATATCTCCTGAACTACAATAGATAATGAGATGAAACTTTCAGAGCTTATTAAAAAGAGTTTGCACTATTTTTCTCATTGGAAACCAATATTAAATTGTTATAAATAATTGATTTTGCAATAATTTATTTTAAACAATTACAATTTTCAATGCTTTCTTCACGCTGTAAAAAAATGAAACTTGTGCGGAATTGTGAGAAAAACGTTCACCTTTAATAATCTGTAAACAATTTTTTGTACTTTTTCTTCGTTCCGGAGATATTCAATTTTTTGTCACTCAATGCGCTCTCCGGTTGCTCCGGCCCGCTCGACATGTACGAGTATTGCTTCTGACGTGGTGTGTCACGCGCTTAGTATGAATACTCCTAAGAGTATACAGCAAGAGATGAACTCAAAGCCAAAAAACAGTAATGAAAATTTATCAAGGATTTATAGTGAATTTAAGATGCTGTCATTTCAAATATGTATTTGCATAGACCCAATAGGTTATGACTTTTATAATAAAATTTGTGAAATATATATAGCTGGATATATGTATGTATATAGCGTTAAATTGTGAATAATTAACATAATCGACTAATTGGATTACTTAAATGCAGATGGATATGTATATATATATATGTGTGTGTTATTCTCAATCTTCGTTTACTCATAAATGCACCTACATCTAACACCTCATTCGGCCAAAGAAAGCACGTCCAAGCGCAAATTACACTTAGTGCACTGAAGCCGTGCACGTCAAATAATTTTCCTTTACCCCTTCTTCCATTAACTTATTATTTACTGATGAAAGCCAACCTGAAAACTGACGGTAAATATTTTGATTTATTCAGAACGTGCTAAAGTTTCGTTTACTGTATGCAAGTTTTTAAAGTTGAATGTGCAACAGATGAAATAAAGTTGCACTCATGTTTCTAAAGCAAGTTCTACATATACATACATACATATGTAAATACATTCATATGATTTATGCAATATGTACGTCATATATGTATGTAAATTTCAATAATAGAAATCACTATTTGATAATAGGCATATAATTAACAGTTATATGCATACATATTTTTATTATTCGCTGTTAAAGCAAATCTTACGATTTGAAAACGATACGCTTTGCTAAATACTTTCGAATATCTTGAATTATCATATACGTTGTTTGATATTAAAATGATTTGTATTACTTCACTGATGCATATTTTACAGTTTTTAGGTAAAATGCTTACTCGTTTCACAAGAATTAATTTTCAATGTAAAGTTACTCCGTTCTTAATTGGAAACTACTTATTTTTGACGAAAGGTTCTAGCAATCCTTATTTCAAGAAAATTTTGTGTGAAATTTTACCGCTTGAATGTGTTTATTTATTCATTCCGTTCGTGTAATTCCAAGGCGAATTTATAGAAGGTGATGGCATAAGAGCAGCTGATTTGATTTTTTTTATTCACCTACATACATGTATTTTGTTTTTGCTTTTGTGTGTGAGCTCTCAAAAGCCGTAAAAGCAAAAACAAAATGTATTTAAATTTTGAAAACCCTTACGCAGAAACAAAAACAAAATACATAGGAATTTTGTAGTTGTATTTATAACACCACCTTGTATGGATTCGCCTTGTGTAATTCTTAATTTATTATGACAGCTCTGAATCCAAAGGGTGGTTTGATCAAAGAAAAAAAAGTGAGGGATTCTGTAGTTTTGTATTATATTTCAATTTTAATATGCTGATATTGTTTTTATTTTTATCTGGATTGGTTTGGAAAACTATACAAGGATGATTTAAATATGAATTAAATATTTTTTTCAGTAACCACAAAATCCTTGTTGTACGCTTTGTGACTTTGAATAGTTCTTCCATTTGAACTATACAATACGTTTTTATTATATTCATATTTCAAGGTATTTTACTTAAAACCATACTGTGGCGATCCTGGTGTGCCGATTTCTACACATATGAAATTACCATATGATTTCCAAGTTTTGGCGAGAAAAATTACATTTAAGTGGCTTTTGCGTGAACGCCACCTCGTTAATTTTTTAAGGTTGATTTAAAATAAGAGGAAGAAATGTATAAAATTAAGTTTACTTAAATGAAGAAGTGGAATCAATAGTGACGGGGCGAGTTGGAAACTCTCTAGTACTTGTATGTAATTAGCACCAGGAAGCTGCTTTGATAACTCTTCTCATAGATAGGAAGCTATTGGTACTCGTACACAGAGCGAAAATTCAACATAAAATTTTCTATAAATTAGAACAACATTTGTCTTATTATGAGTGATGGTTTCTTTTAAATATAATTGAGAAGAAAGTTTGCAAAACTAAGATGAAAACTTTTCAATATAATTAAGAAGATGACCCATAGAATTAAAACCTTTACAATAAAATCTAGTAGATGCCTATACTCGTAAAACTAAGATGAAAGCCTTTCAACATAACTAAGAAGATGACCTGTAGAATTAAGATGAAAACTTTTTCAATAAAATATAGTTGATAACCTGTAAAACTAAGAGGAAAATCTCTTCAATATAATTAAGAAGGAAGTCTTACTTTTCATTAAAATCTCATCTTAATTTTAATAAGCCTTATCAATTTGAAATTATTGCCTAAATTTGTTTAAGTATATTATCCACTGTTTCTTTTTTAATTGTACAATTTTAAGTATATCACACCAAGTTTTATATATTTGTTTATAATACTATAAGAACAATTAAAATAAATATAACTTCATAATAAGTGTTGCCAAATTGCGTGTAGAATGCAGACCTGTTAAATTTCAAGTACAATTAGTACTCAATACAAATACTTTTTAAAGTACTTATAATGAATATGTAATTGTTTTCTAGCTGAATTGAAATTAGGACTCGAGTACAAGTACTTGTAATTGGAATATATTTGGAAATACCATCAAGTACTGAAAGTACTCGAAAGTACTCGAAAATACTCGCTAAAAGAATTGCAATCCTTTTCCAAGTACTTCAAAGTAGTTGGCATCTTTAATGTGAATGCATAATAAAGACAACAACAGAAAAAAGAGAACGCCGCTATCGAGTATTTTGAAAAACATTCAATTCTTTGTTCATAGAAAATATAAAGTTCCAAAGAATAATATTCATAATATTAAACTAAAGACGATATAAAGTAGATTATTCACAAAGTAATAATATACGTATATGTACGCATACATATATATACATTCGTACATATGTTAAGACGCTAAAAGCAAAATATGACTTAAACAGTGCTCTTTTAGAAATAAAATGTTTTCCTTGTTATTAAATTCAATAAGATTCTAGTAAAAATGAGAGGATATCCTTACTAATTTTCCTTATAAAAGTTATCTCCTTGTTTTCGGTCGTTTTTCTTTTCAATAAATTTGAGAAAAATTCCAAAACAAATTTATGGAGATTTTCTAGCCCTCCTTGCTCTTCTTGGCCTCCAAACTTTTTTAGACGTCGTTTAAGCGGTTATAGCGCAACTTTAGTAGTAATAGTAGGTCTACGTGCCGGTTGCCTTGGTGGGGTAGGTCAGAAGGGACCAGGCTCGAGGCCGTGGACAAGAGGGATCCGCTCGTGTCTGGCTTCCTACGGAGCTTTCCGGACCAGGGGAGATCGAGGAGATACCCCCGCTATTGTAATCCGAACCTTGCAATGCGCAATTGGAAGGTGGTTCGGTTTGAGGGGTCTTAGGCACCTTATCGGCAAGCATTGATTTTGCTTAACGCACAGTCCCTCGGCCCTGTCGTTGAGCTACAGGGAGTCATATCCTAGGGCTTCGAGAAGGTAGCCCTTAAGGGCTACCAATCGGATGCCAAGGGCGCTGACTCCCTTCTTCCAGTTGGACCGGAGGTGGTGCCGGAGGTGGGCTGGAGGGGATCGTTTGAGGATGAGTGTCCTGGAGATCAATCTCCAGCGTGGTGTCGAGGCCAATTTACTGCTCCATCTTGAGCAAGGGTGGCGCGGCTGTAGTCCGTAGTGTGTAGTAACGGTATATCTGGCATCGGGACGAAGAAGTACAAGCTGCCGGTATCCAGTAACACAGATGAACCTAGAGTTTGTATGCTCCTCAGGTGTGATATAAATACATATTTTTTGTCTAATTTCAACAATGCACACGTAGTAACTGTGATCCTCGAGGGCGGTGCCGGAGAACTCTCGCTCATGCCCGCATCTATGGCTCATCACAATGAGGTGGAGCCATGCTTATTCGAGGCATCCCTGCTGGGGAAGCTCGCATATCAGCGCAAGGGGTGAGTCTCTCTTTGATTTTATTCTTAGCGAAAACTTGTCTATTTGTAATAGAGGGAGCGACCCTACGTTTGAAACTTCGGTTAGGGATGTGGTCTTGGACCTTGCCAAGGTTTCATCTGCACTGATATTCCGTATCTCGGACTGGAGGGTTCTAAATGTTCACTACTTTTCTGATCATAGGTATATTCAATTCTCCCTGGGCGATACTCGTCCTCAGCATCTTTCCTGCAGGAATCTTAGGAACACACGTTTGGATCTATACCGTTGGAAACTGCTGAAGTTTCCTCCGGAGGAACCTCAGGGGAATCTACTCATTTCGAAGAATTCAATCGACAGCGTAGTGGAAAAATTCACCGTAGCCTGTAATAAAGTGATCGAGGTCTCGTGTCCACTAAGGAAGATTTCAGGCAAATCTCAACCATCATGTTGGACGTTAGAAATCACGAAGCTTAGGGATTCGAACAGGCATCTATTTAAACAAGCGAATCTCGTGAAGGTTCTGCGAGAACGTAGAAGGCAGCCCCAAGTCCTCTAGGCTTAGGCGGGTGCATGCGAGAGCTCGTGTCTTTGAGATGCCTTAGGGCCGACTTGTTAGACTGGACGATGAGCAGTGAGGATTCGGTTAGGCTTCTCTCTTCCCGGAAAGCCTGAGCCGTGTGGAGACACGTCATGTGCCGTCTATATCCCTCTTTGTGACCTGATAGAGGAGCGTCGCCTGATCTGGGCGATACGCTCATTCAAGGCGTTCAAGTCGCTGGGACCTGACGGTATCATCCCTGCTCAGTAGCAAATGGTTGCCGCCTTTTTAGGCGAGCTGCGTGAACAGGGGTATGTTCTTAGGCTCTGTAGGAATGTGAGGGTTACGTTTACTCCCAAGGCGGACAAGAGATCTTATGTTTCGCCTAAGGACTTTAGGCCAATCAGCCTCTCTTCATTTCTGTTGAAAACCCTGGAGAGGCTGATTGATCTTCGTTTAAGAGATGGGCTCCCTCGTGAGTGATTGTCGCGGGCTCAGCATGCATACTCGAAGGGCAGGTCTGTAGAAACAGCCCTGCAGACGGTTGTTAGTGTCATAGAAGAGTGTCTTGAACACGATGACTTGGCAGTTAGTGCCTTTCGGGATATTGAGGAGACCTTTAGTAGCGTCCAGCCATAGTCTGATCCCTGGTGGAGCTTAGGGTCGAACCAGGTCTTATAAGGCTCGTCAAGCACCTGCTCTATGACACAACTATCGGGACAGAGGGGGCGCCTCTATTCGACGAAGGGAGAGCAGGGTCACTCCGAAGGGGTGCTTGATTCTGGACAGAAAGCTCTCCTGGGAGCCAAATATTGCGGAAGTGAAAAAGGCATCGCTTGCTGTATACTGTTGTCGAAGCGCTATTGGGAAGAGATGGGGCCTCTCTCCTAAGGTAAATCACTGGCTTTATGAAACTATTATTAGGCGTATAATGTTTCACGGATTATGGAGTGGTTGTCTGGTAGAACGCATTGCAGAAGGTATCGAAAGTTACCGGGTGACCGGCGAACTTTTTCATGGACGATATGAAGCAGTGCGGAAAGGTTGGGGGGAAGTGGGTATCTTCACCGAGGAGTTCTCCCTCAGCCGGAAATTTAGGCTTTCGGAATACTGTAATGTTTTGCAGGCGGAGGGGCTGCAATCAAGGAGGCAGCCGATTGTCTACTACCCAGTGTAATGCCCTCCAGACGGGCAAGCATTTATTCTGATAGCCAGGCCACTATTAAGGCCTTAGGATCGCTAATGGTCGGGGAGTGCCGAACTTCTCTCTCATCTGCCTCGGAATGCCTAGACATCGGACTAATTTGGGTAGCGGGACATAACGGCATTGCAGGAAACTACATGGCTGATGAGCTCGCTCGGCGGGGTACTCTGAAAGTTATCACTCCAAGCAGGGAGAGGGTGGGGGCTCCTTTGGCTGCCTACGGACTTCTTTTGGATAGATGGGCTCTTTGTTGACTCAGCGAGCGCTGGGACACTACTACGACTTACAGAGTTGCAAGGGCTCTCTGGCCGAGGGGCGACCGTGGGCGTTCGAAAGAATTGAAGTCGCTAACAAAGAGCCAACTGTCGATTCTAGGAGTTCTGTCTGGTCATTGTCCGATGGGTATTCATGCGGTTAAGCTGAATATAGTCTCTGACCCATTCTGCTGCAGCTTTATGGAGGATGATGAGGTGTATTCATCTTTTCATTTTCTGCTCAGCTGCCCTGCTTTTGCGAGACTTAGGTTCAAGTACGTAGGCTTCTACTTCTTTAACACCCCAGAAGAGCTCTCTAGGGTGGAAATTGGTAACTTGCGTGACTTAATTTTTTGTGAAGAAATAAAAGAGCAAAAAAATCCTAAAAAAAGTAAAGAGCAAAAATAAACCGATTTAATAATTCTAACATTTGAATCACTCGAATGCCTAATCATTTATTGATCGGTTATGAAAGAACCAAAAGATGGCAATCTATCCCTAAGCCGCGCAATTTCAAGCCTCGAGAGCAGAGGGCCCCCTTAAAAGTAAAAAAAAAATTACACCTTTACCCTTCCATAACACCATAACCTCGCTATTCATTTGAACTAAAACATTTTTTCAAGCGCACGGGACCTTATATTTTACTTATGCCCGACATCACGTATGACGAGAGGGATTCACCGAACAACATCTACGAGAATCTTCCAACCACAGAACTCCCAGTAAAGCAGTAAAAAATGCTTATACTTCCTAAAAATGTTTCCAATAAAAACACCGACTAAAAACCGTAACTAACCAAAACCACGTACACAAGAAGACGATTTCCTTCAAATGCACTTTGATCCACACAACTTTGTGATAACTAATAACAATCCCCATTATCAAATTGCATATGAAAGGGTTTTCACCAATCATAGTGAACTTCTTCTACTTATTAAGAAATACTATCCAGCTATTCAAGAAATACATCTGTCATCAACTCCTCTAACGATATAGCACACGTTACATAAATCAATAAATTCCAATCAAATAATATTTTCCAACCTCTTTGTAGCAGTCGATTAAGTCATAATCAAATTTAATATTATAAACGCATACATCCCGCCTAAACAAAAATTTTCTTACCAGACTTTTCCCTATGCCCTTAAACACGGCAACCCTCCTCCCCTTATTGCTAATCAATAAATCAATAACTGTGATTGTAACAAAGCACACCCGTCGTTCCTTTGCTTTTTTAACTGAATCCTACTAGATACCCCAAGTGAAGCCCATCCCAACGCAGAGGAGGCCTACCTTTTCCTCTGCACCACCAGCGGGTACCTCATCGAATACTTTCAGGACTGGATCACTTTGTTTCATATGCAAAACATGACATAGCCAGCGTAGCCGCTGAAAAAGTAGTTTTTAGACTAATCTTGAAAATGAGTTTAATTTATTTTTCTAAAGAAACGTTTTTGGCAAAACCCCCGTTTTCGAGATATGTATATAGATATTGCCACAAAACTTCAGAACATCAAATAATACTAACTATGGTTATATTCATTTTAAAAGTTCTTTTGCTTCTTTATGCTGATATATCTTTTGTGTTTGACCTGGCATTTAAATGCAAAAAATAAGGGCATTACTTTTTCTAGATGTCTTCCAACACTATTTTGCAAGAACTGAGCTGAATTTCGCATAATGTTATACAAAAATTTGGATGTCTAAAATATTTACGCACGTATAGATTTTCCTACTGCTAGAGCTGTTTTTATACTAATGTAAATTTAAAACATCGATACAATTTAATACTCCCTCGGGATACTTTTTGCTTAATTTTCTGAATTAGATTAGGGGAAATACAAAAGAAAAACTAGAGAAAGTGTAGTCAATTAAAATAATTTGGAACTGTTTTCACCAATGGTATATTTTATTCATTTTTGCAAGATATCGATGAATTTCCTGGTTTTCGTTCATTGAGTTTTTTCCTGTAAACTGTTTTGAGTTATGCTAGATGTTGTTTCACCCTGGACTGCCATACACTGTTAGTGCACTCATCGAAAATCGTTTTTGTTAAAAATAAGCTGATTTGTGTGGCTTTGCACTGATTTTTGATTACTGTTATGTCTACTACGTTACTGGTTATGTCTACCCTAAATATTGGGATACCCTTGGCTTGTGAACTGGTGTTAACTAACCACAACAACCACAAATTCACTGTAATAACGGCAGACTGCCGTACTTCAATTGTGTTGGTAGGATATAAGGAAAGTGCTAAAAATGCTAAAGCAGTTCACAAGCCGGCTGCTGTTCATTGGCTATGTATTTACCCAGCAAGCCGTAGGCTGTGGATTCACAGACCCGTGGAGTCATGAAAGAATACTCATGAAGAGATGCGGTGATCTCCGAAATACCTATAATTTTTACCACTCCTGACTCTTGTTGTCTGTTTTACTTATGCTGGTCGAAAGCTCAAAAATTAATATTGTTGATTTACAAGTATTTTAAAAAGTTATCCCTGATAGAACACTTAGCTCCATTTACTTTAAAAAGAAAATAGAGAAACAATCCAAAAAACATTAATCACGTAGTAGCGTAAGTACAAATACAAAATGTATATGCAGTTTGTTTTTCTTCTACGGCCACAAGTGTCAAAGTTTATATATGTTTTGTGTTTGCTTCCATGGCTTCAGATCTCCCCGCGTACAAGCGGAAACAAACTTTAACTCCACCTTAAATTAATCCGCTATGGGAAAATCTTTGCACAAAACGGGATCGCAAATATAAACAGGCATCGAGTCGCTGCGAGAGTGGTTTCATTTCCTTTATAAGTTTTAAGCGATGCATTTTTTCGTATTTACAGGAAGGTGCCGCTGCTCAGCTGGTTGATGTACTCGTGTAAGCAAAGGCTGGAATTACCGCCATCCAGGAAATGAAATGGAGCGAAAGCACGGTATTGGATTGACTCCGGTGGACGAGCGTCTTTTCACGATTCCCATCAAAGCGACATTCGTAACATTTCGCTGATTTCTGCCCAGGCCCCGACGGAAGAGAAGGACGATGTGATAAAGGATCACTTCTACGAGCGATATCAAAATCGTGTTTGGCGACTTCAATGGATCACATATGGTCGAATTTAAGTGCGCTCTGTCAAATCCTGCAATAAGGACCGGTACAGAAAGTTCAACAAATTTGAAGTTCGCTGTTATATTTTTAATATAGTATGCTTTGAAAAGGTTGTTTTTAAATTGGTATTATAGTCAAGGAATCAACAACGAAAAACATGAATATGAACGAGAAGCTTCGAAAAAAAATTATGTACAATTGGACGAATAACCCCAATACAAAGTTGGCGCAACTCAGTGAACCATCTTATTATAACAGGTTGAGCAGTAAAAGGATAAGCCAAAAAGTAGCTGCCTAAATAGATCAGCAGATGTTCAGTTGTAGCAGAAAGTAATGGCCATAATAAGTAAGAACCACTCCGTGTCGACAAGAGATATCGCCAAACAAGCGAAAACCACATATGTGAGAGTAACTCGAATTAAGAAGAGAAATGGTATAAAAACTTATTACAAGAAAAAAGTTTTAAAATAAAGAGAAAAACAAACTACAAAAAGCATTTCCCTTGCGCGTAAGTTGTATGAGACACAACTGTCAAATACAAATTTGCGTGTGGTTATGGACGACTTATTTGAAAATGAAATTGAAAACATTATTGAATCTGAAAAACTAATCCAGATAGAAAAGTTGGGCAGAAAAATTCAAATTTGCCAAGCCATTTGTCAATGTGGGCCCAAATCCACGCCATTCTTCACTTTGGGAACCTTCAACACTGAAATTTACGTGAAGGAGTGTCCTACGTCACCATAATGGTCCAACTATGTTTTAGCTGGATTTGGTGCCAGCTAATATCACCCAACCAACCAAAACAATGACAGGGAAAAATAATGTGGCGGAAAGCATCGCTAAATGTGGACAAAATCGTTGTCAAGAAAACTTCGGTCGTACGGACAACAAGTAAATAAATTGAAATAATTTATTTTCTTATCATCACAAAAAGCGTTTTTTTTAATATGCAGAGCATTCTGTACTGGTTCTTATGCGCCAATTATCGCAGGATCAGCCTGCTTAATATTTTGTAGAACGTTCTATCGAGCGTGTTGTGCGAAAGACAAAAGCCAACAGTCAACGAACTGATTGGATCTTATCAGTGTGGCTTTAGATCTGGTAAATCTACCGTCGACGGAGATCCTCCGCTATTACAATCCGAACCTTCCTATGCGCAATTGGAAGGTGGTTCGGTTTGAGGGGTCTTAGGCACCTTATCGGCAAGCATTGATTTTGCTTAACGCACAGTCCCTCGCCCCTGTCGCTGAGCTACAGGGAGTCATATCCTAGGGCTTCGAGAAGGTAGCCCTTAAGGAATGCTGATTCCCTTCTTCCAGTTGGACCGGAGGTGGTGCCGGAGGTGGGCTGGAGGGGATCGTTGAGGATGATTGTCCTGGAGATCAATCTCCAGCGTGGTGTCGAGGCCAATTTACTGCTCCACCTTGAGCAAGGTGGCGCGGCTGTAGTCCGTAGTGTGTAGTAACGGTATATCTGGCATCGGGACGAAGAAGTACAAGCTGCCGGTATCCAGTAACACAGGTAAACCTAGAGTTTGTATGCTCGTTAGGTGTGATATAAATACATATTTTTTGTCTAATTTCAACAATGCACACGTAGTAACTGTGATCCTCGAGGGCGGTGCCGGAGAACTCTCGCTCATGCCCGCATCTATGGCTCATCACAATGAGGTGGAACCATGCTTATTCGAGGCATCCCTGCTGGGGAAGCTCGCATATCAGCGCAAGGGGTGAGTCTCTCTTTGATTTTATTCTTAGCGAAAACTTGTCTATTTGTAATAGAGGGAGCGACCCTACGTTTGAAACTTCGGTTAGGGATGTGGTCTTGGACCTTGCCATGGTTTCATCTGCACTGATATCCCGTATCTCGGACTGGAGGGTTCTAAATGTTCACTACTTTTCTGATCATAGGTATATTCAATTCTCCCTGGGCGATACTCGTCCTCAGCATCTTTCCTGCAGGAATCTTAGGAACACAGGTTTGGATCTATACCGTTGGAAACTGCTGAAGTTTCCTCCGGAGGAACCTCAGGGGAATCTACTCATTTCGAAGAATTCAATCGACAGCGTAGTGGAAAAATTCACCGTAGCCTGTAATAAAGTGATCGAGGTCTCGTGTCCACTAAGGAATATTTCAGGCAAATCTCAACCATCATGTTGGACGTTAGAAATCACGAAGCTTAGGGATTCGAATAGGCATCTATTTAAACAAGCGGGACTCGTGAAATTTCTGCGAGAACGTAGAAGGCAGCCCCAAGTCCCCTACGCTTAGGCGGGTGCGTGCGAGAGCTCGTGTCTTTGAGATGCCTTAGGGCCGACTTGGGAGACTGGACGATGAGCAGTAAGGATTCGGTTAGGCTTCCCTCTTCCCGGAAAGCCTGAGCCGTGTGGAGACACGTCATGTGCCGTCTATATCCCTCTTTGTGACCTGATAGAGGAGCGTTGCCTGATCTGGGCGATACGCTCATTCAAGGCGTTCAAGTCGCTGGGACCTGACGGTATCATCCCTGCTCAGTAGCAAATGGTTGCCGCCTTTTTAGGCGAGCTGCGTGAACAGGGGTATGTTCTTAGGCTCTGTAGGAATGTGTGGGTTACGTTTACTCCCAAGGCGGACAAGAGATCTTATGTTTCGCCTAAGGACTTTAGGCCAATCAGCCTCTCTTCATTTCTGTTGAAAACCCTGGAGAGGCTGATTGATCTTCGTTTAAGAGATGGGCTCCCTCGTGAGTGATTGTCGCGGGCTCAGCATGCATACTCGAAGGGCAGGTCTGTAGAAACAGCCCTGCAGACGGTTGTTAGTGTCATAGAAGAGTGTCTTGAACACGAGGACTTGGCAGTTAGTGCCTTTCGGGATATTGAGGAGACCTTTAGTAGCGTCCAGCCATAGTCTGATCCCTGGTGGAGCTTAGGGTCGAATCAGGTCTTATAAGGCTCGTCAAGCACCTGCTCTATGACACAACTATCGGGACAGAGGGAGCGCCTCTATTCAACGAAGGGAGAGCAGGGTCACTCCGAAGGGGTGCTTGATTCTGGACAGGAAGCTCTCCTGGGAGCCAAATATTGCGGAAGTGAAAAAGGCATCGCTTGCTGTATACTGTTGTCGAAGCGCTATTGGGAAGAGATGGGGCCTCTCTCCTAAGGTAAATCACTGGCTTTATGAAACTATTATTAGGCGTATAATGTTTCACGGATTATGGAGTGGTTGTCTGGTAGAACGCATTGCAGAAGGTATCGAAAGTTACCGGGTGACCGGCGAACTTTTTCATGGACGATATGAAGCAGTGCGGAAAGGTTGCGGGGAAGTGGGTATCTTCACCGAGGAGTTCTCCCTCAGCCGGAAATTTAGGCTTTCGGAATACTGTAATGTTTTGCAGGCGGAGGGGCTGCAATCAAGGAGGCAGCCGATTGTCTACTACCCAGTGTAATGCCCTCCAGACGGGCAAGCATTTACTCTGATAGCCAGGCCACTATTAAGGCCTTAGGATCGCTAATGGTCGGGGAGTGCCGAACTTCTCTCTCATCTGCCTCGGAATGCCTAGACATCGGACTAATTTGGGTAGCGGGACATAACGGCATTGCAGGAAAGTTATCACTCCAAGCAGGGAGAGGGTGAGGGCTCCTTTGGCTGCCTACGGACTTCTTTTGGATAGATGGGCTCTTTGTTGACTCAGCGAGCGCTGGGACACTACTACGACTTACAGAGTTGCAAGGGCTCTCTGGCCGAGGGGCGACCGTGGGCGTTCGAAATAATTGAAGTCGCTAACAAAGAGCCAACTGTCGATTCTAGGAGTTCTGTCTGGTCATTGTCCGATGGGTATTCATGCGGTTAAGCTGAATATAGTATCTGACCCATTCTGCTGCAGCTTTATGGAGGATGATGAGGTGTATTCATCTTTTCATTTTCTGCTCAGCTGCCCTGCTTTTGCGAGACTTAGGTTCAAGTACGTAGGCTTCTACTTCTTTAACACCCCAGAAGAGCTCTCTAGGGTGGAAATTGGTAACTTGCGTGACTTAATTTTTTGTGAAGAAATAAAAGAGCAAAAAAATCCTAAAAAAAGTAAAGAGCAAAAATAAACCGATTTAATAATTCTAACATTTGAATCACTCGAATGCCTAATCATTTATTGATCGGTTATGAAAGAACCAAAAGATGGCCATCTATCCCTAAGCCGCGCAATTTCAAGCCTCGAGAGCAGAGGGCCCCCTTAAAAGTAAAAAAAAAATTACACCTTTACCCTTCCATAACACCATAACCTCGCTATTCATTTGAACTAAAACATTTTTTTCAAGCGCACGGGACCTTATATTTTACTTATGCCCGACATCACGTATGACGAGAGGGATTCACCGAACAACATCTACGAGAATCTTCCAACCACAGAAAAATAGCAAAAAATCCTAAAAAAAGTAAAGAGCTAAAATAAACCGATTTAATAATTCTAACATTTGAATCACTCGACTGCCTAATCATTTGTTGATCGGTTATGCAAGAACCAAAAGATGGCAATCTATACCTAAGCCGCGCAATTTCAAGCTTCGAGAGTAGAGGGCCCCCTTAAAAGTAAAAAAAAATTACACCTTTACCCTTCCATAACACCATAACCTCGCTATTCATTTGAACTAAAACATTTTTTTCAAGCGCACGGGACCTTAATTTTACTTATGCCCGACATCACGTATGACGAGAGGAATTCACCGAACAACATCTACGAGAATCTTCCAACCACAGAACTCCCAGTAAAGCAGTAAAAAATGCTTATATTTCCTAAAAATGTTTCCAATAAAAACACCGACTAAAAACCGTAACTAACCAAAACCATGTACACAAGAAGACGATTTCCTTCAAATGCACTTTGATCCACACAACTTTGTGATAACTAATGACAATCCTCATTATCAAATTGCATATGAAAGGGTTTTCACCAATCATAGTGAACTCCTTCTAACGATATAGCACACGTTACATAAATCAATAAATTCCAATCAAATAATATTTTCCAAGCACTTTGTAGCAGTCGATTAAGTCATAATCAAATTTAATATTATAAACGCATACATCCCGCTTAAACAAAAATTTTCTTACCAGAACCTTCCCTCTGCCCTTAACCACAGCAACCCTCCTCCCCTTATTGCTAATCAATAAATCAATAACTGTGATTGTAATAAAGCACACCCGTCGTTCCTTTGCTTTTTTAACTGAATCCTACTAGATACCCCAAGTGAAGCCCATCCCAACGCAGAGGAGGCCTCCCTTTTCCTCTGCACCACCAGCGGGTACCTCATCGAATACTTTCAGGGCATGATCATTTTGTTTCATATGTAAAACATGACATAGCCAGCGTAGCCGCTGAATCTTAATTGAATGGACTACGCCGTAAGCTCATAATGCTAATTGTCTGCAGTATTCGCCGTCCCAAAGACGTAAAGGACCAAATATCTTTCGGATAATCTTTCTTTTTGTCGAACACTTCAAGGGTCATCTCATCCGATATTGAATGAGTAAAAAAAAAAATGGTTTTTACAGCTCATACGTGTAAGTAGATTGAAAGCAATCCTTTGAACGTGTAAATTAGCTTTAATTAAATCTAAACCACTTTTAAAAAGATGTCACCTTGGAATTGTTTTTTTTTGTACTTTTACGTAATCTTTAGCACTGTTACATACGCACTAAAATATATATTTTAAGTTTAATTTACATACCTAAAAATGTAACTCGTCCTCTCTAAATGTAACGAGAACATTACACTAGTTTACAAATGTTTGATAATTGAGTTGTACTTCGTTAAAAAGAAGTTTTTAGACTAATCTTGAAAATGAGTTTAATTTATTTTTCTAAAGAAACGTTTTTGGCAAAACCCCCGTTTTCGAGATATGTATATAGATATTGCCACAAAACTTCAGAACATCAAATAAAACTAACTATGGTTACATTCATTTTAAAAGTTCTTTTGCTTCTTTATGCTGATATATCTTTTGTGTTTGACCTGGCATTTAAATGCAAAAAATAAGGGCATTACTTTTTCTCAATGTCTTCCAACACTATTTTGCAAGAACTGAGCTGAATTTCGCATAATATTATACAAAAAATTGGATGTCTAAAATATTTACGCACGTATAGATTTTCCTACTGCTAGAGCTGTTTTTATACTAATGTAAATTTAAAACATCGATACAATTTAATACTCCCTCGGGATACTTTTTGCTTAATTTTCTGAATTAGATTAGGGGAAATACAAAAGAAAAACTAGAGAAAGTGTAGTCAATTAAAATAATTTGGAACTGTTTTCACCAATGGTATATTTTATTCATTTTTGCAAGATATCGATGAATTTCCTGGTTTTCGTTCATTGAGTTTTTTCCTGTAAACTGTTTTGAGTTATGCTAGATGTTGTTTCACCCTGGACTGCCATACACTGTTAGTGCACTCATCGAAAATCGTTTTTGTTAAAAATAAGCTGATTTGTGTGGCTTTGCACTGATTTTTGATACCAACTTTACTGGTTATGTCTACCCTAAATATAGGGATACCCTTGGCTTGTGAACTGGTGTTAACTAACCACACAACCACAAATTCACTGTAATAACGGCAGACTGCCGTACTTCAATTGTGTTGGTAGGATATAAGGAAAGTGCTAAAAATGCTAAAGCAGTTCACAAGCCGGCTGCTGTTCATTGGCTATGTATTTACCCAGCAAGCCGTAGGCTGTGGATTCACAGACCCGTGGAGTCATGAAAGAATACTCATGAAGAGATGCGGTGATCTCCGAAATACCTATAATTTTTACCACTCCTGACTCTTGTTGTCTGTTTTACTTATGCTGGTCGAAAGCTCAAAAATTAATATTGTTGATTTACAAGTATTTTAAAAAGTTATCCCTGATAGAGCACTTAGCTCCATTTACTTTAAAAAGAAAATAGAGAAACAATCCAAAAAACATTAATCACGTAGTAGCGTAAGTACAAATACAAAATGTATATGCAGTTTGTTTTTCTTCTACGGCCACAAGTGTCAAAGTTTATTTGTTAAGTTTGCTTCCATGGCTTCAGATCTCCCCGCGTACAAGCGGAAACAAACTTTAACTCCACCTTAAATTAATCCGCTATGGGAAAATCTTTGCACAAAACGGGATCGCAAATATAAACAGGCATCGAGTCGCTGCGAGAGTGGTTTCATTTCCTTTATAAGTTTTAAGCGATGCATTTTTTCGTATTTACAGGAAGGTGCCGCTGCTCAGCTGGTTGATGTACTCGTGTAAGCAAAGGCTGGAATTACCGCCATCCAGGAAATGAAATGGAGCGAAAGCACGGTATTGGATTGACTCCGGTGGACGAGCGTCTTTTCACGATTCCCATCAAAGCGACATTCGTAACATTTCGCTGATTTCTGCCCAGGCCCCGACGGAAGAGAAGGACGATGTGATAAAGGATCACTTCTACGAGCGATATCAAAATCGTGTTTGGCGACTTCAATGGATCACATATGGTCGAATTTAAGTGCGCTCTGTCAAATCCTGCAATAAGGACCGGTACAGAAAGTTCAACAAATTTGAAGTTCGCTGTTATATTTTTAATATAGTATGCTTTGAAAAGGTTGTTTTTAAATTGGTATTATAGTCAAGGAATCAACAACGAAAAACATGAATATGAACGAGAAGCTTCGAAAAAAAATTATGTACAATTGGACGAATAACCCCAATACAAAGTTGGCGCAACTCAGTGAACCATCTTATTATAACAGGTTGAGCAGTAAAAGGATAAGCCAAAAAGTAGCTGCCTAAATAGATCAGCAGATGTTCAGTTGTAGCAGAAAGTAATGGCCATAATAAGTAAGAACCAGTCCATGTCGACAAGAGATATCGCCAAACAAGCGAAAACCACATATGTGAGAGTAACTCGAATTAAGAAGAGAAATGGTATAAAAACTTATTACAAGAAAAAAGTTTTAAAATAAAGAGAAAAACAAACTACAAAAAGCATTTCCCTTGCGCGTAAGTTGTATGAGACACAACTGTCAAATACAAATTTGCGTGTGGTTATGGACGACGAAACTTATTTGAAAATGAAATTGAAAACATTATTGAATCTGAAAAACTAATCCAGATAGAAAAGTTGGGCAGAAAAATTCAAATTTGCCAAGCCATTTGTCAATGTGGGCCCAAATCCACGCCATTCTTCACTTTGGGAACCTTCAACACTGAAATTTACGTGAAGGAGTGTCCTACGTCACCATAATGGTCCAACTATGTTTTAGCTGGATTCGGTGCCAGCTAATATCACCCAACCAACCAAAACAATGACAGGAAAAAATAATGTGGCGGAAAGCATCGCTAAAAGTGGACAAAATCGTTGTCAAGAAAACTTCGGTCGTACGGACAGCAAATAAATAAATTGAAATAATTTATTTTCTTATCATCACAAAAAGCGTTTTTTTAATATGCAGAGCATTCAGTACTGGTCCTTATGCGCCAATTATCGCAGGATCAGCCTGCTTAATATTTTGTAGAACGTTTTATCGAGCGTGTTGTGCGAAAGACTAAAGCCAACCGTCAACGAACTGATTGGATCTTATCAGTGTGGCTTTAGATCTGGTAAATCTACCGTCGACCAGATACGCCAAATAGTGCAAAATACCCGTGTGAAGAGGATTGGCACACAGCATCTATTTGGTGACTTTAAATCAGCTTTCGGCAGGACGAGAAGAAGTTGCCTATATGTTGAAATGCATGAATTTGGTATCCCTGCAAAACTAACACAGCTTTGTAAAACGGCACTGGGCGACACCACCAGTTCAGTCAGAATTGGGAAAAACCTCTCCGAGCCGTTTGATACCGAACAAGGTTGCAGACAGGGTGCATACCTATCGTGCGACTTCTTTAACATTATATTGGAAAAGATAATTCGAGCTGCAAAATTAAATCGGTTATGCACCATTATTTATAATGACATCGGCATCATTGGGCTCAACAACCGCGCCATTAGTTCTGCTCTTTCCAAGATGGATAAAGAAGCGAAATGAATGGGTGTGTTAGCAAAGCAAAGGAACGACAAGCGTGTTTTTTATAATCGGCCAAAGTCGCTAAGGTGGTTAAAGCGTCAGTTATTTATTGATTGATGTTCATATTTTTTAGAATAACCTCTGAAGAAGAGGCAAAAGTTTCGTTTACGGGAGTAGTCGCTACTGGCATGAGAAGTTAAGGAGCACGACTTTCCCAAAGTGTATATGCTCAGCTCATTTTACGCGCACTCTGACAAAATTGCCATATTATGCAACTCCAACCTTAATTTAGATGGGTAAATTCTAAAAACTGTTTTTTTGTCAATATTGTATACAAAAAAACTACATTGTAAAAGATGGAGTAATTGTAACTATCAAAATTTTGAAACAAATCTTGAAATATGAAAAACGCAGAAAAGACGCAAAACATTCTTAAACTTGTATTTTTGAATATCTTTGGTAATCCTTTTTAATTTGCAAGCCACTCAACCAAGTGCCCAAAACGACGGCAGTTTGCTCAAATCTCCACATCATACTTTCTGAAAACGCTAAGTCGTGGTACTGAAGATTCCATAAGCAGGTACCCAGAGCAGAATGGCAACCATTCAGAGAGGCTTTGAAGCACGAATCCAAAGATTTTTGCTCTAATTACGACATATGCGAGGAGATTCGTAATCGGAAGCAATGTCCTGGCGAAACTTTCGAGCAATTCTACGACTCAATTATTACAATTGTTAATCGCTTACCTATTCCTTTAGACGAAACAGAGCTGATCGAAATGATCACAAGAAATTCAAGGCGCTAAATTGCGTAAACCCCACGTGTGCAATTATCTTTAACATACTGTTCAATACCTTTTGCTTCTGGGTAAGTTAGCCCACCTACCTAATTTAGTGAAAAGTGCTGTGTTAAACATCATGCCCCCGGGGCAACCAGTTTAGGGGGAAATAGGTTTGCCCTTCTTTCCCCCAGTCCGCAGCAAAAGCGGAAAAACCAAACAATTTCGAAAAATTCCCTGAACTACAAGCCATTAAATTCACTAATAATAGCGACCCAAAATTTATAGTGTTGAAGTCGACCGATAAAGAAAAACCTCTGACCAATTTTTCGTGTTTCGGCGTAAACAACGTCATTCAAGCCATCAGTAAAGACCTTATAAAGATCACAGATCTAGGCGATGGCAGTCTGTTGGTTCTAACAAAAAATAGAAGTGTAGCGCAAAAATTTCTCAACACTAAATCACTACCAGGCATTTGTCAAATTACAGCCTCATACCAGACCAACCTTAACTGTGTTAAAGGCACAATATTTGCGCCTTTCCTTATCAACTTAAGTGAAAGCGAAATTATTAAGGTCTGCAAGAATATGGTGTGACCACAGCATATAAATTTCAAAAAAAAAATTAATAATACATTAACCCCAACTGGCGCTCTTCTTTTGACTCTTGACACCTACACCCTCCCCGAAAATATCAATGTTGCTTGGCGAAAAATTTCAGTTCGGCCCTACTACCCAAACCCGATGCGCTGCAAGACATGCCAAATACTTGGCCATACATTGAAATATTGCAAAAACGCTCCGGCTTGCGTAAACTGCAGCCTACCACCACACAATAATTCCGAATGCACCAGAACGATGTGCGCAAATTGCTCAGATGACCACGCTTCTTCCTCTAGCAACTGCCCAAAATACGTACAAGCAAAAGAAATCCTCAAAATAAAAACGATAAACAAATGCAGCATGCGTGAAGCAATGAATAAGTACAAAGCACAAATGTCAAACAGCCCACCTTTTCAATCATATTCTCAAGTTGCTAACCCTTCTTCTCAATCACCGGACAATAAAAATAGCAAAAGCCCAGAGAAATACATCATACACCCAACAAAAAACAAGAATAACCTCACAGCAGAACCCTCCACCTCCTCCGATCAACATAAAAACACTGCCGAGAACCCAAGCATCTCAACAACAAAGAAAAATGTAACTTCTCTTGACGCCTTAAATAGCAAGCTCAAATCTACATTTAACTTCTCGGCACAAACCAATAACATAACCTACAACTTAGCTAAAACTCTCTCTTCTAGCATTTCAAATGCTAGGTACCCATCATCAACTAATCTCAACCCAACCAAAGGCACTAACAACAACAATAACACTCCCATTCAATTCAATTCCATCAGTGATGATGAGATGTCATCCGACTTAGCTATTGCTAAGAAAAATGACATATCGCATCACTTGATCTCCAAAAACAAAGCTCTGTATGACTACAGCACCTCTGATATTTAGAGCGTAAGCTACGAGTCAACAAAATCAGCAGCTGATTCTCTCATATCCCATTCTCTTACTTCATTTCCTATGGCAACAATAATACAATGGAACATAAATGGATACGTCAATAACTCTACCACGAATTACAAGTACTGATCAAAGATCACTCACCACTCATAATTATTTTAAACGGAACTCACCTAGCATACAATACAAATGGTTACACACCATCAAATTATGTTGACATTTTCCATAATCTGCTACATATAACTTCCAATAAACAAGGCATCTCAATATTAATTAAAAAAGACTGCAAATATAAAAAAATCAACATTCAATCTAATTTGTCTGCGCTTGCAGTAGAATTAGATCTCAGCCAAAAAATCAACATAATAGTTACATATATTCCCCCAAATCAAAATTTCAGGACACAGAAACTTTTAGTTTTTAAAAAAGCTAACTCCATCTTTCGGCGCTCTGCAAAACAAGCCAAACGCAAATGTTTTCAAGATTTTACGCTCAAAATCAACCCGTCTTCGACACCTAAACAGATATGGGTTGATATTAAAAAGCTCTCGGGTACGCAAGTAAAATCAACCATAAACGTAATCAATACACCATCGGGTACTGTGTTCGACACAAACGCTATTGCAGAACTATTTGTGAATTACTTTATGCAGAGAGCTCCGACGAAAACTTCAGCGCCACTTTCCAAACCTGCAAAACCGCTACATTACAAACTCAATGCCCCGCTGATGCTTTGCTCTCACATTCGACAAGGCAAATTGAATGTAATTACTCTCTTTCTGAATTTCAATATGCAATTTCAAGAGTTAAAGGCATGACAATATCTTATCCGATCATACGTAACATACCACTCGACCTCAAACTCCGCTTGCTTGACCTTTATAACAAATTTACGATATTGGCGTCTACCCGTAGTTTTGGAAGACATCTTGCATAGTTCCTATTCTAAAACAGGGAAACCCAACATCAGAACTAACAAGCTACAGACCCATTTCGCTACTACCGTGCATGGGGAAAATTTTTGAATAAATTATTGCGAATCGGCTAATGTGGTACACAAATAAAAACAATCCCATATCCCCAAATCAAGTAGCCTATAAAAGAGGACATGGTCCTATAGATATTGCAAGCCGACTACTTCGTAACTATCGCTCTATCCAGCCGAAATCACGCCTCAGTTATTTCTTTAGATTTTCAAAAAGCATTTGACAAAATAGGACCACACATAGTGATCCGGCAACTAGTAAAGTGGGGAATCGGTCCAAAAATGATAAAGTTTGTAACAAATTTTCTAATGAACAGAAAAATCAAAGTATGCATCAACGGCTTTGTCTCCTCAACAAAGCCATTGAGCAATGGTACGCCCCAAGGCTCACCTCTTTCCGCGTTCCTGTTCATAATTGCTTTCGACGAACTTAGCCGCTTGTTAGCTAAACACAAAGGAATTGAACACCAAATGTATGCAGACGATGTTGTAATTTACTCAAAAATCTCTAACATCAACACAGTACAAAACACCTTTACTAATATCTTGAGAGATATTGCAACATGGTCGCAAACCTCAGGCACATCGCTGTCTCTTGAAAAAACAAAACTCCTACACATATGTAGAAAAATAAACTGCAGCAATATTAATATTAACTATAACACTACTAACATCAATTGTAAAACCAGCCATAAGGTTTTAGGGTTAATAATAGATGCTAAGTATGACTATAAACAGCACTGTTAGCACGTTAGAAACTGCTTAGTTATTAGGCTGAACATTGTGAAGTTTCTCTCACCTAAACACTCTTTTATTCACCCAAATATACTCACTCGTCTCGTTAGAGCCATAATCCTTTCAAAAATTGATTATGCACTGCCAATATACGGTCACTGCGCTAAAAAAACATAAAGTTAATACAAAGTCCATATCACTGCGCAGTAAGACGAAGCCCAAGAGCCTTCCCAACATCACCCATCAATAACATCCTGGCGGAGTCCGGTTTGCCATCAATTCAAGATAGAATACATGATTCCACGCATCGGTTACTTTCAAAAGCGCTAGAAAAATCGAACCGTTCAATTACAAATACTTTCAAAAACTCGATGAAAAGGATAAGACAACCCAGAATTCCATCAACAATCCTCAGATGCATAAATTTTCCCAGAACAAACAACATCACGCTTAATCTAAGGCAAGATAAGCGCTTGAATAACCCGCCATTGACAATTAACAAAGAGTCATTCGACTATCAACTTTTTGAGATGTCTAAGCAAAACACGGCTGGCATCGTGTTTCGAAACTGCTTTGCCTAAATACAAGACTCATTGAAATCCAAAGGCTGGAAATTAATATTTACAGACGGATCCAAATCTGCGGAGTCCACTTCGTTTGCAGTGGTCAACAATGAAGGAGAAACAATACACAACGCATTACTTTCTACAATGTGTTCAGTTTACGCAGCTGAAGCGTCAGCAATATTTCATGCCGTTGAGTACGCTAAGAAAACAAAACGTAAATATTTTATCCGCACGGATAGTAAGGCCTGTGTGTCAGCCTTAACTTCACCGCATGACATGAATCCCATCATCGCAACAATCAGAGATATCTTAATAAATTCTCGGCAAAAAACAAAAATTATGGGGGTTCTAGGCCATGTCGGCATCAAGGGAAATCAAAAAGCTGACCTCGCTGCTAAAAATGCTAACAAACTGCCTGTTCATACATGTGGTTTCTTTACCAAAAAGATCTCTACAACCTCATTAAAAACCAAAGGCAGCATGCAAATGCAACAGAATGGCTGACATATTATCACCACTACAGCAATATAAGCCCTAATAGGGCTAAAGCAATTTACCCAGCGACAATGGAGTCCTACCGATTAAGACCGTACACACGTCTGAGAATAGGCCACACCACCTTAACACACTCACACCTCCTAACAGGCAAAAATCTCTCCAGCTGCCCACTTTGTGGTGACGCTGCCTCTTTGGATCACCTTCTTTGTCAATGCGCTCTGATTCGAACAACCTCGGATTCCAACATCAATATAATGATCGAAGCACTGAGGGAACCTTCCGCCCAAAACATCAATCTTATATATGAAATACTTAAAAACAATAATCTCTTAAAATGTATTTAACTTCGAAAATTTCTAAAATGTTGTACATAATATTTAATGTAGAAATAAGCTTAATAAAACAATAAATATTTATAGACAAGAAATAACACACTAACATACATAGCTGTGGCATTAACAGGTTGGCTGAAGGCCTCGCAGCCAGTGCCACGAACCTTGTATTTATATATAGTAAGTATTTATTGTATAAATTTTTAAAATAAATAATAAATAAATGGGGAATCATATAGACGCTTTCAACAATCAAGAACGACTCTTCCTAAGCGTAATATATCAGCATTGCGAGATGAAGATATTTTGGGGAGGAAAATGGGGACTTAGATATCAATCCAACTTCTAGGGCTGCTGCAATAATGATCATTCCACGTACACTTATTTGTTGGAATTGCGACACAAGTGTCTTCAAAAGCGTAAAACTGCTACCGCTGTCGAGCTAAAAATGTCTTGCGAAGCAAAAATCTCCTATAGTTCAATTCAGGTGAGCCCAACTACGTGATAACCACCCGACGGCATTATTCATTGTGAAACGTTAAAGCGTTATGAGAAGGTTGGTTTGGATTAAATCCTTTATCCAATCAGACCATTTCATGGGTGCATGCGAAATTATATTCAGGTAATAGTTTGAATTTTCAAAGACTTCCCGAAGAACTTAAATCCTCCTCGGAAGCCACGAAGGTCAACTTTTGGAAAGCGTTGCGCGAATCAAAAAAATGTATTTCAGCAGTTTTAAACGAAAAAGATTCGCTTTACTTCGTTGAATTCAAAGTTCTTAATCGCATAGTGTTCGGTTTGTTGGGCACTGGAGTGAACATTAGCTGCGTGGGTTCGACCCTCACAAAATAAAATATTATTATTAGCACCAAATATCATTTCTAATGTATCTACGGAGAGCTATGTGAAAGAACTTGATACTAACTCTTTGAACTCGGATTCAAGTCTGTTTAGATATATTAAGCAATCTTATTATTTAGATTACTGCCTATGCTGTACCGTGTAGAACTACCTTAAGCTTCATGTATTGTACAATTGCCAACCTTTGTTGCTCGAGTATCGACTATTTTTGACATTCCTATTGGTTTCTTTTGTTTCCTATTGTCGTGTTTGGTGTGCATACGGGATCTTCCCGTGCATACTTTATGTATAAAAGGGCAACCGGCAATTTATTTAACGCAACGTTTTTTGCTATATTTTAATAAACGTGCAAGTCGCACAATATATCGTTCAACCCAGGAGTATATTCGTTTTTCATCTTTAACTTTTTGGTGTCTCCTGTGAGGACAAACAAACAAACAAGTAATTTTGCTACAAAGCATCATGGCAGAGCTGAATTGGCGTTCATCTGCCGTGAAATCGATAAAGCGCACTCATACGCGTGTTTCTGAAGACGCTATCGAGTCCCGTGATGTGTTCTAGCTAGAGCAAGAATTAAAGTTGCTGGAGTCGCAATTTCAGCGATTCGTTGAGAACCACAACCACCTTGTGGGAGAAGCTGCAGACGAGGTGATTGGTTCACATGATGCGTTGTGGGAAAACGTCGAGGAGCAGTATGGCGAAGCATGCAGCAGACTTAACCGACTTATAGCTACATCAAGAGGGAATTTGGTGGACGCAACTAGTGGGGCTGCGCGCAACTGTCCTACTAGGCAGTTAGATGGTTTTTCATTGGATTTGAAGTTAGATCCATTGGCGATTCCTACAATTGATGGTGACATATGCAAATGGTTAGCGTTCAAAGATGCCTTCGAAATGCTTGTACATCAAGCTTCTTTCCCGGATGCATTTAAGTTGGGTAAACTCCGGCAAGCATTAAGTGCGAGCACAGTACCATTAATTGGAGGAGTATATTCAAGCGGGTACGAGGAGGTTTGGAATGCACTGAAGGACCGCTACGACAACAAGAGGCAGCTTGCTGAAATACACGTGTCGCGGTTTCTTAACTTCAAAGTAGCTACCGAAGAATCAGTGAAGGCTTTACTTGACATTGTCGACACGGTGCAAGAGTCGCTGAGGGCATTGCGTGTGATGGAAATCCCTGTCCATCAATGGGAAGCGTTAGCGGTGCCTATTGTGGTATCGAAGCTACCATCGAGAACGAAACGGGATTGGTGTATGAAATGCACTTCCCATGACATTCCCATTTTAGACGATTTGCTGAAGTTTCTTGAGAGGCGAGCTCATAGCATAAGTTCAGAGCCATCGCCTGATCAATCATCTCGACAGCAGCGACATGTGAAAGCACACGTGGCAGCCGCAGAGTCAGGACAGTGTGCGCATTGCAGTGGAATTCACCGGATTACCAGATGTCTGACACTCACGGTCATGGGAATGGAGCAACGCTTTGAAGCAGTCAAAAACTTAAAGCTTTGCTTCAATTGTCTGCGTGCTGGTCATTCTTCGAGGCACTGCTCATCAGGCGGTTGCAGGAGCTGTGGCCGTAAGCATAACACAATATTATGTCGTGACAAACCAGCCACTGCGCCACTTCCGGCAGTTGCCAAAGCTGCGCCAGCCCCGCCAGTACCAAAGGGGCCAACTGGTCAACACCTAGCTACTCCAGCATGACAAGAAGTACCTGCGAGAGCCTGCGTTGTCCAGTCCCAAGCCATCACTCTTCTGGCAACAGCGCGTGCATATGCATCAGGAAGAGCAATGGTTCAACGTATGGCTCGTATCTTATGCGATCCAGGATCGCAGGCGAGTTTTATAACGGATCGCTTGGCTAACTCTTTGCAGTTATTCCGCAGAAAATGTAATGTGAAGGTGGAAGGTGTTGGAAGTTCCATCAACACCCATGCCAATGGCAGCGCAACTCTCACTTTGAAGTCAAAAGCATAAGAATTCTCTATGCAAATTGAAGCACTGGTTCTACCGTCCATCACGTCCCAGATTCCTGCGGTGAAGGTAGACGTAAGCCAGTGGTCACATCTGAAACAACTGGATTTGGCGGATATTTGGTTTTGAACGCCTGGAACTACCGACGTTCTCGTGGGCGCGGACGTATGGGGCAAGTCGTATTGGGTGAAGTCATCGGTGGAAGACCAGACGATCCGTTTGCCCAGCGTACCCGCTTTGGTTGGGTGGTATTTCTCCCAGCGACAGTAACTTATCATCGCTTGCTCTCAGCGCCTTGCTAGGTGAGGATGAAGTGCGTCTGGAAGAACTGGTCCACAATTTTTGGAAGATGGAGGAGGTCTCAAGTGCAGACGAATCACATGATGATGAGTGTGGTCGGATATTTGAGACTACACATGGCCGTACTCCTGATGGTCGCTATGTCGTGAATCTACCTTTGCGTCGCAACGCACCAGAGCTTGGCGACTCGTACTCATTTGCTATGCGGCAATTCAATCGCCTTGAACGCCGCCTGATTGCTGACCCTACCCTGGGGGCGAACTATCTGGAATTCATGCGTGAGTATGTTGCACTTGGTCATATGGAGCTAGTGGAGCCACCATATGAGCATACCGGCTGCTACTATATCCCACAACATGCGGTCACTGCGAAGTTCCGAGTAGTGTTCAACGCTTTGGCGCCGACTAGTACGGGAGTATCCCTCAACGATATCCAGCTAGTGGGCCCAACGCTTCAGGACTCGCTCATCAACATACTTTTTCGTTTTCGGCGTTATCGAGTGGCGATAACTGGTGATATTGAGAAGATGTTCCGGCAGGTTCTGGTGGCACCCGAGCATCGAGACCTTCAGAGAATCATATGGCGAGAGTCTCCTTCAGACGACCTTGGTGTATATCGTTTGAAGACCTTCACTATGGGATGGCGTGTAGCCCATACAACGCAGTTCGTGCATTACAACAATGCGCATATGACAACTATACAACCGACTATACAGCAGCTGCTGCCCGAGAAGCAATTCTAACCTCATTCTATGTGGATGATTTTCTGACAAGCTGTGATGACAACACCGAAGCAGTTCAGCTAGCCATACTATCTGCTGGGAGGCTTAAGCTACGAAAGTGGAACTCCAACGATAGTAGGGTATTGTGTCGTTTGTCTAGTAACCCGCCTCTCTCCAGTTGCACATTCAACTCGTCAGGGGCTTCGGTATTGGGCTTGAGATGGGACGCGGTATCTGATGAGCTTTTCTTCCATATCGACGCGTACCAGTCTCATCAGGATCCTACGAAGCGGCGAGTGCTCAGCGAGGTGCCTCGGCTATTTGATCCAGCCGGCTGGCTATCACCAGTGGTCATAACGGGAAAGGTGTTCATTCAGTGGATGTGGTCCGCTGGATTGTCATGGGACTCTCCGCTACCTGATGATGTACGTGACGAATGGTTCAAGTACCACTCTACGCTAGAAGCCCTCAGCCAAATCCGCATTGCACGGTGGTTGGGGATGACCCAACACGCTCAGACAACGTTGCATGGTTTCTGTGATGCCAGTGCGCATGCATATGCAGCCGTGATTTACATCAAAGCTAACGATGTAAATGACGGGCGATTCTCACCTCTTACGGCAAGAACCAAGGTGGCGCCACTGAAGAGTGCTACTATACCGCGCCACGAACTGTCGGCAGCGTTATTGTTGGCCGAGACTCTACAACATGTGCGGAAAGCTTTGAATTTGGTAGAAGCTCCTTATTTCCTATGGTCGGACTCGGCCATCGTTTTGTGCTGGTTGAAGAAGCATCCGTCAACATTGAAAACATTAATATCGAATCAGGTCCGCAGGATCCAAGAGCTGAACTCCCCGGACCAATGGCATCACGTTCGTTCAGCACAGAATCCTGCCAATTGTGCCAGTAGAGGCAAAACACCGAAGGAGCTATTGGGTCACCCGCTTTGGTGGCACGGTCCTAGTTTGGTAGACGTTCCTTCACCTAAGCCAGAAATAAACCTCAGCAGGGAAGCGCTCCACACCGAGGCACGCATCATCTCGAGTCTGAACAGTGTACTTCCTGACCAGCCGCTGGAAACTCGATGGGCAAGTCATACAACTTGTAGAACGCTTCAGCTTCATTCAGCGATTGCTGGGTACAGTGGCCATCACATTACGCTGGTTACCAAGTCGTCGACACTTTCGCCAAACAGTCGTAAGCGCTCGAGAGAGGGACGACGCATTGGATGTCCTCATCCTTTTCGAGCAAGCGAGACACTTCATGATCGAGATTAAACAATTGAAGGCCGGTTCAGGTTTGCCAACTTCTTCTCGACTAATTTCTTTAAATCCATTCCTAGATGAGAACCAGATCCTGCCAAGGATTGCCAAGGCAGAATTGGGGCATGATCAGCGATTCCCGATCATTCTGCCAAAGTCTACCCCGTTCGTGGAACTGCTAATACGACGAGCACATGAGACAACGCTCCACGGCGGAACCCAGCTGATGCTGCATCATCGTCATCGTGGACAGATCTTCACGCAACAAATGGCCTCGTTACCCGGGCAGCGAATCAAGTCGACCGACCGTTTGTGTCATCTGGAGTGGATTACTGTGGTCCGATTGCTCTGCGGATCGGCACCAAGCGCTCTCGCACTCTCGTGAAGACATATTTAGCCATCTTTGTATACATGGTCACCAAGGCCGTTCACATCGAAGTAGTAGACGACCTATCCGCACAGGCCTTCATAGACGCATTCACCCGCTTCGTCAGTCGGCGGGGTCCTTGCCGCGACCTATACAGCGAAAACGGCACCGCATTCATTGGTGCTAACCGGCTGATCCAAGAAGACTTCGTCGCGTGGCGTAGCGAAACCAATCTGCGATCGTTAGCAAGCATGGAGACCAATTGGTATTTCATCGCTGCGGGTGCTCCCCAGCAAGGTGGCCTCTGGGAGGCAGCTGTTAAGAGTGCCAAACATCATTTACTCCGCTGTGGTGGTTCGCTAACGATGTGGTGTGGCCAACTGCAGACTCTAGCTGCACGCATCGAGGCCTGCCTGAACTCCCGTCCAATCACCCCACTGTACGATGATCCGCACTAACCGTTTGAAACAATGGCAGTGGGCACGACGAGTTCACCAAGAATTCTGGCAGCGGTGGAGTGAGGAATACTTGACCACCCTCCAGAGACGTCATAAATGGCAGAGGCGCACACCCGACATCAAGATCAATGCCATTGTACTGGTAACAGAAGAGAATTCGCCCCCTACTCAGTGGCGCGTGGGCCGCGTAATGGCTGTACATCCTGGTAACGACGGAGTCGTCCGCAGCGCCACTTTAAGGACGTCCAGTGGATATCTCAACCGAGCTGTCCAGAAACTGTGTTGCCTGTTAGAGCAAGAGGATTTCGAGTCAACCGACTCGACCGGGCAGGATGTTTAGATATATTAAGCAATCTTATTATTTAGATTACTGCCTATGATGTACCGTGTAGACCTACCTTAAGCTTCATGTGTTGTACAATTGCCAACCTTTGTTGCTCGAGTTTCGTTCGAGTATCGACTATTTTTGACATTCCTATTGGTTTCTTTTGTTTCCTATTGTCGTGTTTTGTGTGCTTACGGGATCTTCCCGTGCATACTTTATGTATAAAAGACTAACCGGCAATTTATTTAACGCAACGTTTTTTGCTATATTTTAATAAACGTGCAAGTCGCACAATATATCGTTCAACCCAGGAGTATATTCGTTTTTCATCTTTAACAATGTCTGTTGACTGATGTTCAAAGTCGACAGCTCTGAAGAGTTAAAGCTATATTTCCGGATTTTGAAAAGCAAGGTTTAGGCAAAACTAGTTTGGTTTGCCATTGGCGTTGAGTTTGATATTGACATTTGGGACGCGAAGTCCGTTAAACAGCGCTTCTATCCTGTTTTCCCAGCAGTGGAAAACTCCTGTACAAGCAGGTAGATAAGTGCAGAGTTTAGGCGTGATTGAAAAAATCAAATCCGCATGGTCATTAAACCCCGCTTATGCCGTGATGCGAGGAGACCAACGAAGTTACCCCAAAAAAATGATTATCTACTTCAGATTGACAGCATGCACAGTACACGGTCGGTCCCTGTACCAGTTCATTATATTGCCTTTCGGTATGTGCAAACCCGTCCAGACAATGTATTAATGGATGAAATTACCTCACTTCACTTAAAAAATTGCGACTTCGGATATTTGTTCGATCTATGCATCGTGTCTGATACGTTTGAATCTGACCTTTAAGTTCAGTAAGAACCGCTGAACAGTTTCCAATTTAACAAATAGTGTTAAGAAAAGTCAATTTTGTGTTACAAAAATTAAATACCTCGACTACGTTATCGGCCATGGTGGTATTGCGACGGATCCGGAAAAAGTTAAATCTATTTTGTATTGGACGATTCATCGAAAATTTCGCGGAAGTAACTTTTCCAATTACTGAGATTCTTTCGACCAAGAAAGAGTGCAGGTTGCATTCGAAAAGGTGCGATTTTCTAGCCACGACTACTCTCGTGTTGCAAACCCCGATTTTTGAAGTTTTACGTGCACTGCGACGCGAATGACTTTGACATCGCAGCAAAGAAAATGTTGTATCAGATGCCTTTTCTAGAATGCACGAAGAAGTAAACGCATTGGAAATTTTACTACAAATCGATCTAGATTCTTCACATTTTAATGGTAAAGATTATGAAGTTCTGAGAGAAAAAATTTTGAGAAATTCGGAAAAGTATGCTGATATAAAAATTATTGATAACTATTTGCTTGGAAACTCTGGGTTCCCCTTCAGCTTCGCAGTGAAGTACTGTCACACTCAGCTCATCATGGAATGTCTAAAACCTTATATTTCCTCCGCTGAAACTTTCATTGACCAGGAATAGTAAGAGACGTTAAAGCGTGTGTAAAGAAATGTGATACATATAAAATGACGAAAGCGCCTAACGTGACTTTACGTCCGCCTATGAGTAACCAAGCGATTTCTGATAGACTCTTTCAACGACTATATGTTGATATTTTAGAATATGACCCAAGGAGTAAGTCAGGTAATATTGGCTTGCTTTTTGTCATGGATCACATGTCTAAATTCCATTGGCTTTGTCCACTAAAAAAATTTAGCACAAACTTGGTTGTACAGTTTCCCAAAAATCATATTTTCTTTGTATACGGTATACCGGAAATTATTGTTAGCGACAACGGGTTTCAATTTAAAGCTTATGATTTTGAGGCATTCCAAACAGAACACGGCATAAAGCATGTTTTTACCGCTTTATATTCACCCCAATCAACCGATTCCGAGTGCGTAAACCGCTTTTTGATAGCTGCTATCAGGGCATACTTCAGAAGCGATCACCGTGAGTGGGAAACACATAAATATAAGTGCAATCAGTTGTGCGCTCAGGAATTGCTTTCCCCATGCATCAAACTGTTCACTTATGAGAATCAAGACAAAAATTGGTAATTCATACTATTTCTTAGAAGACCTTCAAGATAGGTACATTTCATGCTAAAAATATACGTAGCTAACTACCCTTTTCCAGGCTAATGGTCCTATTAAAAATTAACGCATTATCCAGTTTGTAATGAACGTTTCTGAAATATTTCAATTTTTTCATTTTTCGTTTTAAATCCATTTTTTACGCAAAATCTGACATTTATTTTTTTAAATTATTTTGAACATTTCAATAAAATGTCCATACGCAGTTCAATAAAATTCACTACCAAATTTTCTGACTGTTATACACACACTTTTACGCCGTTATCATATGACGGCTATAACACTTAACTCGACGTGTCAAATCTTCCTACAGCATCCTCTATACCAGTGGTCGGCATTTTTGATAATGAGGGTGTGTTGGTGAGCGCGAGAGCAATTGCGCTACAGAGGTGTAAGGAAAAAAAAAATTGCGTAAGAAAGCTTATAATGATTTTAATTGTTTTTTCGTTACAAACAATTTCTGTTTAATAATTAAACTACGTAATAATGCTTTCAATGTCATATAGTGCGTATTGTGGACATGTGAAACTCATAGTGAAGCGAATTTAATAATTTTATAACAAAATGGATTTTTTTTTAACTGCTGTGAAAACTAATATAGTATGTATAATGAAATAAAATTTAGGCTATACCTAAAGTAACCGGAAAACCTAAATTCTTTATATTAATCATCAGTGCATGTATTAATATCTACACTTTTGTTTGTTTTTGCAGTTTCTTGTTAACAGTATGTTTGATAAATGTCTTGCATTTAATCTGTTTCTTTGCTTGGAACAGATGAATTCCAAATCAGAAAAAATTTGCAGCTACTTACTTTTTGTTTTATGGCTTTTTCAATAGATATGCCTATTTGATCAACGTTTCGACTTATAGTTCTGGGAGAAAGAGGGATACTTTCAATAAAAACGTTTAGTTGGGTATTAAGGTTTTACAAAACTTTTACGAAAATTTCTTTAATAAATGCACCATCCGAAAAAGGTCTTCCCTTCCTAACAACGCTTAAACTAATTAAGTTTGTTAGATCCTTTTTTAATGCAGTTTGTCCCTTTCTTTCATCTTTCTGCTCTAATTTTTCTCCTTCACCTTGAGAAATCCATTCCTTAACTTTTGAAAAATATTATGTTTTTTTCAGTGAAAATATCATCTCTCTCTACACCATTATATTTATCAAAATCTATAGTAGTACCTTCTAAAATTATATTCTCTGGCCCCTTTAATAGAAGCAGAACACAATAGACATTGCATTTTACCAAAGGCATCTGAAACCATAAAATATTTCTTGTCATACATTTTAGTCGAGCACAATCCAGTGTAGCATACAAAAAATTTCAGCAAAACAATTGCCTATGTTGATTCGTTGCTGTCTGACCAACGACTGATATGAACAGCGTAAGAATGCATGTGCTGAGCGTACTGCTCACATGAGTTAGCTTTGCCGACCTATGCTCTATACCAGGGCCGGCCAAATTGACTGCGTGAGTGTTGAGCTTGTGTTAGTAAGCAGCAGAGACGATGATTTCGTTCAAGTATGTAGAAAAGAGAAATTTTAATAATTGTTTAGCATTAAATGATCAATATCAACTCCTTCGTTGTATTGCTTATTCCGAATCAAATCGGATAGGTGTTCATTTGTTATGGTGCCCACAGTCACCGACGTGTCCGTTTGCCGTGTCTGTTTGTCGGGAGATACACAAAATTGAGCAAAACTTGTGCCCGCGCGTATGTTTTGTAAACAAACTTTGCGTACATAAAACTGTGTTTGTATGCATCAACACAATGTTGCCATTCCTTTGTTTGCATACATACTTTTACACACATCCGCGTTGTCAATCACAATTTTTCATTGTATAATAAACCAAAGCCAAAAACCAACAAATGCAAATAGTTCATTTATCTATAATTAACATTATTAAACATCGATTTTAAATCAATTTAATAAAAATTTAAATTTTTATAAGGTTATTTTGTTAATGATTTTAAAAAGTTCTGCTTGGCAACACTGTGCGGTGAGAGAGCACTCAGCTGACACGGCTTCACGGCAAAAATCTAAATTTCTCAGTTTACACACGTACACGTCGCGCGTACCCGTCACACGAACACGTTGATGAGTTTGCATTTACATGGCGCTCTCATTAGTTTGATCGTGTCAGCTGACACGTAGCGTACGTTTGCGTCGGGCACCATTAAACTAGTAAGTAATACGATGTTTACACGACACGTGATTCGCTCTCCCATTCGTGATTGGCTCGCTCATTCGTGATTGGCGCCACAATTACGAACCGAATCAACATGATTCGCCATACAAAATTTTGTGAGCGAATCACCTCATTTGTAGTTGATTCAATCTGAATCACTTTGCGGATCAAGAAAAAATCGTTGTCGTCTCTATTTTTAATCGAAGATGTATCGAAAATAGCTGTCAAAACACATAGACAGCTATCAAAACAAAACAAAAAATTTGGCAAACAAGAAACAATTAAATACTAAAATGGGTTCAAAAATTGAGATTGTGAAGAAAATAATTATGTCGAGGAGGTTGTTGGCTATGTTTTCCCTCCATACCTCTATTAGCGCCCTTTCGCTAATTTCTTCCCAATTGCTGGCACTTTTTCTTTTTACTGGAAGATTAAATGAATAAATCAACACAATTTTCAAGTATATAATGTAAAATTTAGGAATTTAACTTACATTTTTTCTCCATCGTTAAATTGCGCAGCAGAAAACAATACACAAAAGCAAAGAACAAGAACAAGAAACAGAGATGCCAAATGAATCACGAATGTGTCGTGTAAACGGGGTGATTCGCGGTTCGTAATTGAAAGAGCGAAACACTTGATTCGCTTGTCGTGTAAATGCGGTATAATTATTTTCGGGCATCTCCTTCAACATTTAATAAATTATTATGGCAAGAAATATAATGCCTTTCCAATGCATGTTTGCTCAATCGACAAACTGTGCCAGAGCAGGCAAAACATTGCGGCTGGCCTTGCGCATTTAAAAAAAAAATATTTAATTTCCCACAATTTGTTAAACATGTTCTTTATTTTGTTGTATCAGTTTTCCAAGCGGTAAAATTTTGCATGAAATCGCTTGCTTGAAGTTGTAACATCAACTGATCGTAAAATTTGTTTTGCTTGCTAGCGTGCATGTAGGAGACGAAGCGAAAATATATGAATGTGTCTCACTGCTGTGCAGGAGTATAATGGTGTCCACAGTCACCGACGCAAACGTACGCTACGTGTCAGCTGACACGATCAAACTTATGAGAGCGCCATGTAAATGCAAACTCATCAACGTGTTCGTGTGACGGGTACGCGCGGCGTGTACGTGTGTAAACTGAGAAATTTAGATTTTTGCCGTGAAGCCGTGTCAGCTGAGTGCTCTCTCACCGCACAGTGTTGCCAAGCAGAACTTTTTAAAATCATTAACAAAATAACCTTATAAAAATTTAAATTTTTATTAAATTAATTTAAAATCGATGTTTAATAATGTTAATTATAGATAAATTAACTATTTGCATTTGGTGGTTTTTGGCTTTGGTTTATTATACAATGAAAAATTGTAATTGACAACGCGGATGTGTGTAAAAGTATGTATGCAAACAAAGGAATGGCAACATTGTGTTGATGCATACAAACACAGTTTTATGTACGCAAAGTTTGTTTACAAAACATACGCGCGGGCACAAGTTTTGCTCAATTTTGTGTATCTCCCGACAAACAGACACGGCAAACGGACACGTCGGTGACTGTGGGCACCATAAGCGTCGCCGGCTTATTTTTTTTAAATTAAATGATCAATATCAACTTCCAAGAATGATAGAATACAAGATTGCGCCATTCGGACAGAGCTAAAGTAGCGATTTGATGAAAGCGCTACCTTTGTATTTTCTACATCTTGAGTACAATTTTAAAATAACATTTCTCTGCTTAGTGCACATGCTTGTTGACGAAATCATCGTCTCTGCTGCTTATGGTGCCCACAGTCACCGACGTGTACGTATGCCGTGTCTGTTTGACGGGAGATACACAAAATTGAGCAAAACTTGTGCCCGTACGTATGTTTTGTAAACAAACTTTGCGTACATAAAACTGTGTTTGCTTGCATCAACACAATGTTGCCATGCATTTGTTTGCATATATACTTTTACACACATCCGCGTTGTCAATTACAATTTTTCATTGTATAATAAACCAAAGCCAAAAACCAACAAATGCAAATAGTTCATTTATCTATAATTAACATTATTAAACATCGATTTTAAATTAATTTAATAAAAATTTAAATTTTTATAAGGTTATTTTGTTAATGATTTTAAAAAGTTCTGCTTGGCAACACTGTGCGGTGAGAGAGCACTCAGCTGACACGGCTTCACGGCAAAAATCTAAATTTCTCTGATTACACACGTACACGTCGCGCGTAACCGTCACACGTACACGTTGATGAGTTTTCATTTACATGGCGCTCTCATAAGTTTGATCGTGTCAGCTGACACGTAACGTACGTTTGCGTCGATGACTGTGGGCACCATTACTAACACAAGCTCAACACTCACACAGTCAATTTGGCCGGCCCTGGTATAGAGCATAGGTCGGCAAAGCTAATGGTGCCCACAGTCACCGACGTGTACGTATGCCGTGTCTGTTTGACGGGAGGTACACAAAATTGTGCAAAACTTATGCACGTAGAAAACAGCTGATTTCGTTTGTTTACATATTTACAAAATACATCGGAAGCAAAATGAATCAAGAAGACAGTGAAATTTGCATTTATTTTTAAATTTATGTGAACTATATGATTTATATAAAAAATACAAGAACAAAAAAAAGTTCAGAAGGTATAAAGTTCGACCATTAAATAGAAATTGGAGCACAAATGGTTATCAAATCCAAGTGTTTCGCCGAATGAAAACATTGGAGCCTGATGAAGTGTTTTCACACACAAGGATGTCACCGCCTGTGTATGAATTGCTTTTCAAATTAGTGAGCAAGAGTGGTCGCGAAGAGCTATCCATCTCCGCATACATAGCTCACCTTTCAAAGAATTATGGTTGATAAATAAACATACGAATAAATAAAACCAAAAAAAAAAAAAAACTCACCACTGGTGTGCAGCTCCTTGCCAATTTGCTCCCAAATACTTCTTTTCCTTCCATGGAACTTATAATAAGGATTACTCTTATCGTAGAGCTCCTTGTTTGCCTCCATCTAAGATATTAATAGTTCGTCGTTCATTTTAAATATCTAAATTTACACTTTGTAAACAACTTTTAAGAACAAACTTGCGAACATAAAACTGTGTTTGCTTGCATCAACACAATGTTGCCATTCATTTGTTTGCATGCATACTTTTACACACATCCGCGTTGTCAATTACAATTTTTCATTGTATAATAAACCAAAGCCAAAAACCAACAAATGCAAATAGTTCATTTATCTATAATTAACATTATTAAACATCGATTTTAAATTAATTTAATAAAAATTTAAATTTTTATAAGGTTATTTTGTTAATGATATTTTATTGAAAGTATCCCTCTTTCTCCCAGAACTATAAGTCGAAACGTTGATCAAATAGGCATATCTATTGAAAAAGCCATAAAACAAAAAGTAAGTAGCTGCAAATTTTTTCTGATTTGAAATTCATCTGTTCCAAGCAAAGAAACAGATTAAATGCAAGACATTTATCAAACATACTGTTAACAAGAAACTGCCACAAAAGTGTAGATATTAATACATGCACTGATGATTAATATAAAGAATTTAGGTTTTCCGGTTACTTTAGGTATAGCCTAAATTTTATTTCATTATACATACTATATTAGTTTTCACAGCAGTTAAAAAAAAAATCCATTTTGTTAAAAAATTATTAAATTCGCTTCACTATGAGTTTCACATGTCCACAATACGCACTATATGACATTGAAAGCATTATTACGTAGTTTAATTATTAAACAGAAGTTGTTTGTAACGAAAAAACAATTAAAATCATTATAAGCTTTCTTACGCAATTTTTTTTTTCCTTACACCACTGTAGCGCAATTGCTCTCGCGCTCACCAACACACCCTCATTATCAAAAATGCCGACCACTGATATAAGTATATTATGGGTATTCATCTAAACGCGCAAATGCCTTGCAAATGAGTAAACCTTGTAAACTCACTAAATTTTGTATGAGAAACCGGTTTATTTACGAGGTTTGCGCATTTGCGAGGCATTTGCGCGTTTAGGTGAATACCCATATTGCTTTTCCTTAATTTGACGCTCTCTTGACTGATCCCGCATAAAAACAGGGCTATCCATACATACATACATGCATACATATGTATAACCGTTTCGTACAAGAATGATAGAATACAAGATTGCGCCTTCCCGCGGTGAAATGACAGGTCTCGCCTTTAGTAAACAAGAATACGGGAGAGAGAAAATTGAACAACTTCCAATATTTCATTGAAAAACGTGTTCTAATTGTTCTAAGGTGTAAAAGTATGAATTTATAGGCAGACATTTAATAAATAAATTCGCAAAATACTAAAAAAAGTGTCTCTTTTTCTTAATTTGTGAAAAAGCTTTGTCTAGTTGAAGTTGAGAATTGTCAAACCCGGCAAAACCAAAGTAGCGGTACTTCTAAAGGCGTCACCTTCAGTATTCAGTACACCGTGCGTTTCGTATTTATTCTTCTCTCACTTTGCTACGTTTTGTTTTACCTAAGTATGCATATAATTGTTTGTTTTTATAGCTATACTAGCTGGTAACGGTTGCGCGAGGCTTCGCCACGCGCTTTCTGTTTATGTATGTATTTGTATTAGAAATTACTTACTATTAGTTACTTTGGTTCTGAAATAGTTTTATTTTGCATTTACCTTAATTCCTAAATATACAAACTCATAACAAAAACAATTTTATGTTGCATACAATTGCAATTAAAACTTTTTATTGGACAAACATCAAAAAATTTCTTTGTATACAATATTATGCGTACCTCCCTCGGCAAGGACAAAAAGGTTTCTTTTCGATGTAACACGTGATAGGGCTACGTACAGTTGTCCGTGTGAAAAACATGGTTTACTCAAATCCACTCCGGTTACATTAAATGTTTGCCCCTGTGCCTTGTTTATGGTCATTCCAAAACAAACCTTTACCGGAAACTGAAGTCTTTTAAATCCAAATGGCAAATCAGTAGGTATCATCGGAATTCTAGGTATTAAAGTAGAAAACTCAAATGAGCAAACTCAACACGTATGAATAAACTCATTCAGTTTGAATATGTGCGCAGCCAGCAGCGCTGCCTCTGCACTGCTGATGTATATTCATAAACACATAAACAAAACAAATTTTTGTATGGAAGAAAATGCGCAACACCGTAAGCAAAACACTAAAAAACTTTTAAAAATTCAGTTGTAGTTTCTAGTTTCTTGTATGATGACAAAGCATCGGAAAAACAAACATATCTAACAGTGTGGATCCAAGTTATCATTTCGCCTTGCATCGGTTTATCAACGAAGTCAACAGCACAGCTCTCTGCGCATAGCCGAACGAAGTAGTAACGAAGAGCAGTTGATTTACTACTCACACAACTACACATCTTCCCGCTACGACACTGATTTTACATTCGGTTGTAGCAATGCTGTACTAAGTGTAAAATTTTTTAAAACTTTACACTTAAATATTTCAGAAATGAATAGGCTAATTTTTAATTTTAGACTTTGTTTTATAATATGTACTAGCTGGCAACGATTGCGCGAGGCTTTATGTTTATGTATATGTATAAGAAATTACTTACTTATAAATACTTTGGTTCTGAAATAGTTTGATTTTGCATTTACATACCTTAATTCCTAAATATACAAACTCATAACAAAAACAATTTTATGTTGCATACAATTGCAATTAAAACTTTTTATTGGACAAACATCAACAAATTTCTTTGTATACAATATTATGCGTACCTCCCTCTGCAAGGACAAAAAGGTTTATTTTCGATGTAACACGTGAAATTTCTTTGTATACAATATTATGCGTACCTCCCTCTGCAAGGACAAAACGGTTGCTTTTCGATGTAACACGTGAAATTTCTTTGTATACAATATTATGCGTACCTCCCTCTGCAAGGACAAAAAGGTTTCTTTTCGATGTAACACGTGATAGGGCTACGTACAGTTGTCCGTGTGAAAAACATGGCTTACTCAAATCCACTCCGGTTACATTAAATGTTTGCCCCTGTACCTACCTTGTTTATGGTCATTCCAAAACAAACCTTTACCGGAAACTGAAGTCTTTTAAATCTAAATGGCAAATCTGTAGGTATCATCGGAATTCTAGGTATTAAAGTAGATTTTCCAGTACCACAACCAGTTAAAATAGCACATTCAACCAGATAAAAATGTAACCTTTTTACCTGTAGGCGAGTTCATTGCATAACAGTGGGGGACTTAAATTTCGCAATAAAATTATTGGAGCTCCAACTTCGTAGCCTTAGGCTCATTTGCTGAACAAAAATTTATATTTTTAATTCAAAATTAACGTCAAATAAGGGGCTAGTCTCATATATTTTTGACAAATTTTCAAATTACTTAACTCCGAGCTAAAAATTTAAATTGCCGTTCAGCAAGTGTTCTTTTGAGTAACAGTTTAACGCCTGCAATGTTTGAAATTAAAAATTTATCTTATTTATCAAATTTTATTATAATTGTAACAAAAAAGTGCTACGACAGAATGCATTAGGGCGCACTTATGTACATATGTACCTATATTTTTTATTTTTTTGTTTGTTTTACAAATGCATTATATTTTTATTATCTATTGTTTTTTTGTTATTGATCAAATGTATTAAAATACACGAACAATGTGTATGTATGTACACATGTATATGAATTTTTAATTCGTCCAGAAAAATCCAGCGATATTAGTCGTCTATATCCAGATATTTTTTCCAAATGTCCAGGTCGATGCCAATTTGGATCTGGCAACCCTACAATAGACCAACTTGCTTATAAACCTGTATCCTGGTTAAAGGAACGAGCAATATTAACACCTATTAATGAACAAGTCGAAAAAATTAACGAATTGGTATTGGTAAAACTCCACGCACAAACGAGAGAATATTGCTCGGTGGATACAGTAGTCGACGATGAAGAAGCTGTGCACTACCCAACGGAATTTCTAAATTCTCTGAACCCTTCAGGTATGCCTCCCCACAAACTTATAAATATATGAGACTAGCCCCTCATTTGACGTTAATTTTGAATTAAAAATATAAATTTTTGTTCAGCAAATGAGCCTAAGGCTACGAAGATTTAATTAAGTTAAAACTTCAGTTCCACATATATTTGTTATTAGTATTAACAGCTTGGAGCATATTTTGACCACTTGGGGTCTTCAATAAATTAATAAATGAACTACAATTATTATCAAAATTAAGTCTTATGAAAATTTCTGATTTAATGAGATCTATCAGCATACGATTTCTTTCTTTCGTATAAAGGTTATTCCATACGCTAAACACCTTCTCGCAATAAGCATTGCTTATTGGTATGGAAAAAACAAATGATATTAGTTTTTTCAAATTTTGCATTTCATCAGTTTTTGAATTTGTTGTTGGACTGTGCTTTCGGTACGTGATCATACACAGAACGCAAGGCACAGTATTCTGTGTATAAATCGTCAAAGTGTATATGCTCTTTTAGACGTAAACGTTTTACAGCATTATCTAGCTCCTCCCATGCCAATAGTTTGGACTTAAGGGAAAACAAGGACAAAAGCTTTTTAATGGAATTATCACGATAGTCATAATGTGCTTCTAAATATTTTACAGCGTTGTCTAAAAAATTTACAGCTTCAGTTTTAAAAACATTACTTTCTAGCAGTGGAAGTCTTTTCAATATATACTTCGATCTATTTCCATAAAACTTATCTGTAATTCTACTTTTCAAACTGTTTAATAATTTTCGCATTACAGCGTCAACGTCAACAATAGTGCACTCATCACTTTCTAATGTTAATACTGCGGAATGAAACTCTTGTAGAACATTATGAACGAAATATAAATATGCCTCTGAAATACCTTCTTCAAAATATTCTTCATTTTCATTGCACACTTCTTCTGTTTCCAGTCCAGCGATAACGAAATTCCGAAGTTCTTTACGGCATTTGTCTTTTCCTTTTAACAAAAAATATCTCTTGACTGCTGGCCAGCTATATACAAGTTAATAAAACGAGTGGTTAAGTTTAATAAAACAAACGTTTTATATTTGCGGGGCTGAGAGGGGCAGCACGACCGCATTTATTAATGTGAGAATTGAATCTAAAACTAAGTTACAATAATCTTAATATTTATACCTAGCTATGCCTGCGCTGCAACTGCATTTTGCTGCGTAGCGTCTGTAATCTGCTGCGTGGTAAATTCATGCTGCTTCGCTGTGACTGCATGCTGACGTTGAATTTAGCGGGTGGCTCTCATGTGTTGTTGTACAATTAATGTTTACAACATTAATTTCGGTCACATTTGTGCTGACTCCGTCTGTGCCCCACATGTTTGTTTGTTGAGTAAATCATGTACTTGGTTTTACAAGTGCAGTTCGGCTGAGTCGATTGTTTGTTGATTTCCGTTCTACATAGCTGTGCGCCACTTAGCATTGTCGTCTTGCTATGCGTTTGTTGATGCGGCCGAATTTGTGATGGGTGGTCATAATTCGGGCAACATGTGCAATATTGACTTTCTTAAGTTGATTATTGATGTGGGTCAACTTAATGTAGCCAGTTTATGATTAGTGATCAAATAACGGAATATGAATGCGTTATTTGATTCTCTGGAATGCGGGTCTATTATAAGTAACTAATTTACGACATCTTGTGGAAGTGGTTGGTTTCGGGTTTTAATTTATGTTGTCTTCATGGGTGGTTCTAACGTATCGGCTTGGAGTGTTTGATATGTGACGGCGAGTCATCTGTCAAGCAGCTTGGGTGGTATTAACTTACCCTAAGTTAACTCTTCCCCTCTTAAATCGATTGTCCTCAATCGGTATTGTAGTTGTGGATAGGTTACGCTATGGTCCTTAATTGGAGAAATGGTCCTTCCATTGTTTTTGCGGTATCTTGTTTCGGTGATTGCAGTTCAGGCGATATATATAATTTTCTTTTATATTTATTGATACATATTAAAATAAAAGTTATTACAATAAAAGATAGTACAATTAATAAATCTGAACTTAAACTAATTAAATGAACACTTTTATTATTTTTAAACAATAGTTCAATGTGTTCCTGTTGATTAATTTGCTTTAAATACAATTTATTCAATTTTAGCTCAGTATCTGTTATATTTGAATTCTTCTTAATTTTTGTAATTTTATTTGGTAATATGAAAGAGTCGTACATTTTTAATATGATATTAGTATATGTTTTATTTGAAGCTATAATATTAAAATTTTCGAATTTAATTAAAAAATTTCCTATTTGTTTAATTTGTAATTTGTTACAATTGTGAGAAATATTTAAATTAAAATTTTTAAATATTAGTATTCCTGGTAATACCTCTTTGATTTCTGTTTTTATTAATGGTTTTAAATTACAATTTGCTTCTTTAAATTTAATGATATTTTCTAAACAAAAATTTTTTTCCAGGTTATCTTGAACATTTTTACTATACAAATTATTATTTTCATCTACTAATAATTCGTATTCATTCAATACTAACGATAAATTTTTTTGGTTGGGAATGGGTTCAAAAATAATTTTGGATAGGATATTGGAGGAAAATTGGGGTATTAGTAAGGTAATAATAATATTGTCATTGTGAAAAATTACTGCTACCTGTATGCTGTTGTACATGTCAAAGTCATTGATAAGGTCAAGTTCGGTTTGCGTTAATATGTCTGTAGGGATTATACCTAATTTGCTTGAAAAAATTACCTGTCCTATGTCATTAATGTGACTTTGTAAAAGTGAAATATCGTTATTAATTTGGTATGTATGTCTCATGAATTCCAATTCGTCCTCTATGGTTTTAATTTTATTTTGAGTTGTTTCCGTAAATATGTTTATATAATTTTGAATCATACTTTGTTGTCTGTTTATGTGACTAGTAATGTTGTTAATTTGGTCTGATAGAAATTTATTAACAGAAATAAAGTTGTTGACGTGGTCTACTGTATTTTTTTCATTGTTTTGAATTTCTTCTAAAGAGAGAAGAAAAAAAAAAATTTTAACTCTGTTTGATATTATTTTTATGTACTATTCTTCCTAACTGTGTTTTAATTGTAGTGTTATAATTTTCTGACACTATTTCCTTTTTATATCTAGGCGTTAATTTATTTCCTAATCTTCTATTTATCTTAACAAATATTACTTCTCCTGGAGCATATTGCTTTAATGCTGCTCTATTCTTATTGTGATAAGTTAAATCGTCTATTTGCTTATCCCTAATTTTATTTGATATTTGTAACCTATGCTTATTTAATAATTGGGGGTCGCTATTGACTCTTCTCCCAAAAAATGACTCAATTGGTTTTTCTTTTGTGGTGGAATGCACAGAGTGATTATACTCTTTGACCGATCTTTCCAGAAGTTCGTTGAAAGTTTGGTGAGTTTGATCACACTGGAGGCATCTCATAATTTCCTGTAGTGTGGAATGGAAGCGTTCCACTTGACCGTTGGAGCAACTTGTGTATGGTGCTGTTCGGTGGATTTCTATGCCGAACTCGTTCTCTATCATATAATTGATCGTTTCTGATCTGAATGACTTTTCGTTGTCCATAACTATAGTTTCTGGTACCAGAGAAAAAAGAATATCCCTCAATGGTTGTCTTATGTCCTCTGCTGCTTTTGATTTAGTGATTTTTGCAATAGCATATTTGGATAATTTATCTACTGCAGTTAAAATCAGGTGTTTTCCCATATGAAGTATATCGATATGCACTATTTGGCCTGGGAATTTAGGAATAGGCGTTGCCTGAATTTTTGGTTTGGCCGGATGTCGGTCGTATTTATTTTCTTTGCATACAATGCAAGTTTTAATAATTTTCTTAATTTTATTTGGCATTGCTGGAAAATAATATTTCCTTAATAGTTGCATTTTGTTTTCCTGAGAGCTTCTATGCGCTCTGTTATGTTCTCTTATTATGAGATTTTGCTGTTCCTGATAGTTAGTTACGTCATCAACCTGTGTATTAGAAAATCTTACTTTGTATTTACTGAGATGTAGAGGGTATACCTCCTGTATCATTCCCATTATGTCCTCCTCTGCCTTGATGCAGTTTATTACCGAGGGGTTCAAATATTGCTTTAAAATCTGAACGAGATTTTCTTGCGAATAATTTGGCTGTGATATGCTGTGTCGGTGATAGGTAGGAAAAATAATTTTAAATTTGTAATCGGTTGTAGTGCCTTTGTTCAGGAAGATTTGGTTTTTAAAAACATTCATCGGTGTCTCGACGCTATATATCAAATTATGTGATGAGCTTTCATCAGAATTTGTTGCTATTGATAGAGAGTTACTTTGGGACTCTTCAATTGATATTCTTGATAAAGCGTCTGCGACAACATTTTGTTTTCCTGGCTTGTAATGTAGCTCGTATGAGTATTCCTCTAATGCTGCTTTCCATCTTTTTATTTTAGCATTATTGTTTTTGTTGCTTAGGGCATACGTAAGCGGCTGGTGGTCAGTGAATATTTGTACTTTAGCTTGACCATAAAGGTAATCCCTAAAGTGATCCACAGCCCAGATGATGGCTAGCATTTCTTTTTCGTTAGCCGCATAGTTTTCTTCGGCTCTGCTTAAAGTCCGTGAGATAAAAGCTAACGGGTTTGATTCCTGAGATAACACAGCTCCTATGGCAAAATTGGAGGCATCTGTTACTAGCTCAAATTGTTTCTTGTAATCGGGGTATGCAAGAATAACGTCTCTAGAAATGAGTGAGCGTCTTATACTGTTAAAAGCTTCAATGGCTTTATTGTCCAAGTTGATCCTCACTCTTGAGGATTTATTTTTTGATATCCTTCCTTCTTCCCCTCTTAGAAGAGATGTCAGGGGTTTTGCTAATTTAGCATAATCTTTAATAAATTTTCGGTAGTATCCAGACATACCTAAGAAGCTGCGAAGTTCTTTCAAGGTTTTCGGTTGTGGAAAATTCGCTATTGCCTGTACTTTCGCAGGGTTGGTTTTAACACCGGATGGCGATATAACAAATCCCAAAAATTCAACCTCTTGTTTGAAAAAATGACACTTGTCCAATTGAACCTTCATGTTTGCTTCTTCTAATGTTTTAAAAATTTTTTCAATATGTTCGAGATGCTCTTCCTCTGTTTTACTAAAAATGATTATGTCATCGATATAAACGTACGCCTATTTTCCGATGTGTTCATGCAGTATGTCATCGAACGCTCGTTGAAAAATCGAGGGTGCGTTCTTTAATCCAAATGGCAACCGGGTAAATTCGTATTTGCCGTTGTTTATTGAAAAAGCTGTTTTCTCAATGTCAGATTCCTTTAGAGGGATCTGATGGAAACCACTTTTTAAATCTAATACCGAAAAAAATTTATTATCTCCTAAGTTAGAAATTACTTCGGATATTTCGGGTATTGGGTACCTATCGGCTGTCGTTACCGAATTCAGCTTTCGATAGTCTATTACCATGCGGTATTGTTTATTTCTCTCTGAGTCCGATTTTTTCGGAACAATCCATACTGGTGAACTGTAGGGTGACCTAGACGGTCTTATGATTCCATCAGCTAGCAAGTCTTTTACTTGTCTCTCTACCTCTGGTCTGAGAGATGCTGGATATGGATATCGTTTGGAGTAAACGGCAGTATCTGTTACCGTCCTTATTTCTCCTACGACTCTTGTCGTATATGTTTATTTCTCGTTGGGTTCAGAGAATAAATCAGGACATGTTTGAACCACTCTACTCATGTCAATCTTTTGTTGAGCTGATAGGTGTTCGTCCTTAATCTGTATAGTGTGAACAGATTTTGAGGGAAGCTGTTTAAGCGTTATTTTTTCCCCATTTTTAAGTATCATAAAGTTTTCACTTGTGTGCACTATGGCTCCAAGATTTCTTAATGTGTCGTTGCCTAAAATCAAAGGTAATTAGGGAAGGCATCAAATAAAATTTGATTTCTTCATTAAGGTTAAACAATTTTAAATACGTGTGTTCCTCAATTTTTATATTGCCTGCCACCGATTTGGCGTGGAATGGCTTTTTATTTTTTATGCTTCTTTTTACCAAGCATGGTTGAATATAGTTTTTACTAGATCCTGTATCTATTAAAAACCTTAATATTTTTCCTCTCTCCGCCCTGGCTTCGAAATAAGGGAGCGAAGAGCTCATAAAGCTAAAAAATGAACGTCCGAAATTTGTTCATCTCCTGAATTGTCGCTTTCCTTTTCCTCGGATAAGTGGAAAGTCCTTTGCGCTTTGCTGACCTGTTGATTGAGAGCTTCTGAGGGTCTTTTCCCTTGGTACTGGGTTTGCGCTGGTTTATTCATGTAATTCACTTTTCGCGAATGCATGGTTTGGTCGACCTCCATAGGTTCGGGTCGTGGTTGTGGCTTTGGTGGCCTGTGTGGTGCATTTGCATTTGCAAAGCGTGTATTCCTGTTTTGCCAATTTGGTTGGCTTGGCTGTGCGTCGTGCGCTAATTGGGGGTAAAACGCTTTGGGTTGTCCTCGTGGGACGTGTTGTTTCCTAGCACTCTGTGGTTGTTGGTAGGACTGCCTTATATTGTTGGCATGGTTTGTCCGAAAATTTTGATTGTCCAACTTTTGGCACAGATGAAAAGCTTGGGGTAAATCTGCTGGTTCTTTCATACCTAGTAGTCTTGGCAAATCCCCGTTTAACCCTCTTACAAATGTATCTAACGCTTTGTTTCGGTATGATTGCGTTAATACATTTAAAGTTTCGTTGCTCATCCCTTCGCAACCTAATTTGTTTAAGATTAATGAGAGGTGTTTGTACACTTGTTGATAGAACTCGGCTACCGGTTTGTTACCCTGCACCAATGTGGTCATTTGGTACTCTAAAGTCGACAAATCGCGTCTATCGGCATAATGCATCGATAGACATTTAGTTATTGCTGACCAATCTAATGGTGTGTTGTAAGACTCCAGCGCCATGTCGGCCTGGCCGGTAATCTTGTTTCTTATTATACTCAGCATACCATAGTATTTAGCCGTACCTTTTAATGGCTCGTATATTGTCAACATACGATCAACACTTTTCTTCCAGGAATTAAATTCTCCTGGCTTACCGGAAAATTCTTTCAGACATTTTACGACGTCTGGTATTTTATCTAAACCGCTGAGGTCTTGCCTGTGTCTTTCTTCGATTACTTGGTCTACCGTCGTAGCCAAACTAGCATTTGGGTTCAGGACATTTTGCACTACTTGTGGTCCTTGTTGTCTAAGGACATTAGCTGCAATTTGGGAAATTAAAGTTGATAAGTCACTCATGCTTAACTGTGAATTATTTTGTCCCTGAAAAGGGAGGGCATCCTGATTAAGCAATGCAGGCCTAATTAGATTATTAGGATTCGCCATTTTTCTTAATGAAATTTCTATTTTTCCTTTAAATGAAAGAGATTTTTTTTCTTTCCCAAAACTTCCTTTTGGTAAAATACTTTTTATTTAGAAAAAATTAAAAAATTAAGAAATTTCCTAAAATAAAACTTCCTTTTCACAAAAATTTTATTTTTATATTTTGACTTTTTATTGTATATTTTGTATTTAAAAATTAAACATTACTATATCCTAGTTTATGTAAATTTATTTTTTGGATATAGTGTTCGTTTCTCTAACTCTTTTGATTTATAGTAGTCCTCGGACGCACGAATTAAGCGAACCGTTTCTTCCTCTATATTATCCCTGTTATCGTAGTCAACATGGGTGGCTATTTTGTCTATTTTCATGAAATTGAATAAAGATTGCATAGACCTAGCTTTGTCTTCGTTACTAACACCTTTGACTACAAAAGGTTTCCTTCTGTTTTCCTCTATATCCCTTTCCAGAGAACATCAAACAATGAGAAGGTGCAAACGACTCAGGTCGAACATTTTTATTTATTTTCTAATTTATTGAAAATTTACAAATTTATAATGTAATAAAAACGAATTTAATATAATGGATCCTTTTATTAAAATTTAATTTTATATTTTTTCCTTTTTCTAGTAACTGATGAAGTGAAATAATTCAAATTTAATTTTATTTAATATATTTTTTTTAAATCTTTTTTTTTAATATTAAATAATAACAAACATAATAGTTTAATAAAATAATTTAATACAATTTCTTTATATTACACATCTTAAATTATTCAAAAAAAATGGAAACTTTTCAATTTTTGTATATTCATTCGTAACGAAATGAAATTAGAATAGGAATGAGAATGAAAAAAGATTTCCAAAAATTTAGGAAAGTTAATAAATATATCGTATTTAATTAAAAAAAAATGCATACAAATTAGACATGACACGAAAAAAAGCTGGGATTCGAACTATGGGGCAAAAGCTAAAACATGCAATATGATAATGTGGCAGGCGACTAAACGCACGAAGCCACAGCAGACACTTGATGTCGTTCGCTTATACGGCTATTTATGCAAACCATAGCAATGTGTGTGCAAAAAAGGAGAACAATTTACGAATTCAACTAAAAATGAAACAAAGAAGAAAAAGTAGTAACCCGAGAAAAAACTGTTTTTTGCTTGCCAGCGGGGCAAGCAGAGACGGAAGAGGAGTTATGCAACAATTGTGGATAAGAGAAGGGTTGAAAGGAAAAGGGAACGGTAAGCAAAAGAATATTCTTTTCTGTTTTTCGGCAATTTTTGTGTCGATTCGCCAATTGCGCGTGCACGTGTACGCAAATGAATTGATGCGCATTTGGACAAAAGCTCTAGAATGTTCTAGAATGTTCTAGAATGTTCTAGAACATTCTGGAATGCCAGCAATTTGTCAGACTATGTACGTTGGCAAATTGCATTATTGTACGATATTGCGGTGTTGGAATTTTCAATGACCGTCGATGGTTTGTAAAATTGAAGATTTTAGCATTTTTGTGTTCGTCGCGAATAAGATCGCTGAGGGGAACATTTGCGTGCGCGGGGAGATGAAATGCTTGCGCTTATGAATGAACGGCATTTGTGTTTAGGCGCACGCGTTTATGAATGAATTTTTTGTATGTAGTTACAGATATTTTAGAATATTTGGCGCCGGCGCAGGCACAAGTGCAGCTGCGGTTGTGATTGCGCTGTGATTTGATTTACTTAGATTAAGCGTAGGTCAAGGTTGATATATGCACATGCACGTAAGTACATACATACATACATATATGTACATATGTATGTGTATGCATATGAATTTATGTATTTAGATATATGTATGTACATATGTACATATGTATATAAATATGTACATTAGAGGTGTTCTTATTTGTATGGGCAAATTTTAATTTGTTTTTTTTTAGTTCGCCGGCCAGATTCTTGTTCCTTTTTATTAAAAAACAAAGGAAACAAAATTTGGAGCCAATCCGATAACTTTTAGTGGACCCGGAAACGAGTTGAAGTTTTCATGGTGTCTATATGGGCAAAATATCAGTTTTGAACGAATTCATTACACTTAAATTGCAGATTTTGAACTTTATTAAATAAAATTACGGAATAAAAATACACAATAATATCATAATATATTAAATAAGTATAATAATAATATTTTGTAAACTTTGTAAGTTATATTTATTATGTTATTAAAGCAACTTTGTTATATGATGGGTATTTCTTTCGATAAGCCTCAACAACCTGAAGTAACAATTGTTTTTCGTCCTCATCATTCGTTAAAATTCTATTATAGTCCTGAATGAACTTAACGCCTCGCTCAGCAGTATCATTTACAACAAATAAATCCTTACAGAAGGTCCAACCTTCTTGAAATTCATATGAAGTTTCCCAAGTTGAAGCATCCAACATTTGAAATCCCATAGATAAATTAAAGCAACTAAAGAAACTCTTTGTTTTCTCAGAGACAAAATCACATAAAGAAAAATCTTTAAAATCTATTAAATTCGAATAGTTTCGACCATTTTTTAATTTTACGACTGGCTCCTTTGCTTTAAGTTTTTCAACCGTTTTATGTTTTTCTACAATAGGAATTTTTGAATCATAAAATGCTAAAGCTACTGCTTCCTCGGATATATACCATAAATGGTTGCTCATTTTTTTAAGAATGATTGCTGATATTTCCGTGTTAATTTTAGAATACTTAACAGCATCTTGAATAAAAGTCAAATCTTGAAGTGGTGCGTCTATGTCATTAGTACATCGGAACCAGACTTTGATATAAAGCCTCACTAGGAAAACGCAAATATCGCGTAAACCATGCAATTCTTTTTTCGTAAGTGGGAATTGTTCACGGAAAAGAAATATTTTTAAAGAATATATAGCCTTTGCCATCCAGCGGGCATGGCTAGTAGCCCCAGGCGTTCTAAAATTATACCGTTCTGCACCAAGAAAGATTAAAACCAACTGAAGTAATTCTTTATAATCTTCTCGATTCTGAGGTTTAGTCAGTTGAGCATAACAAAACTTTTTACAGTTTTCGATTTCCTCTTTTATTTCTTTACATACGGTTGCATCTTCGGTGTCACTTCTAAACGTTTCTTTGTTTAAATTTCGCCAAGATTTTGCAAATCTTTCAAATATGGAAACTTCTGGTGCAGAGGTTGCAAAAAGCTTTGTTTCGAAAACGCTTCGCATTATGATTTCGTAAATATGGTGGCGGCAAGGTAGATTGATAAGACTACGCCCAATTTTTTTTTGCAAAAGGACTGCGGCTCCTGAGTTAATACCAGTATTTGTGGAAGTTGTATCATATGGCAATCCGTTTACTTGGTCAATAATATTCCATTTGCGTAATCTTTCATACACTACATCTGCAATATTTGAACCTGTTGAAGAGGATACTTTCGGTGCTCCAAGAAACTTTGATGTGCCATTGTAGCTTATTAATATTGCAATCCGTTCAACCTTTGTGTGTCCGACCAAATCTTGCATAAACTTTCCATCAAAATGAGCTACCACTGAACCAATTTTACTCACCTATGAATGATTAATTGTTAGAAAATTTAATATCAGTTCTTCTTGAAAGATTTAAATAAAGTCGTATTACATTATCAGTAAAATCAGCTGAGATTTCTTTGGATTCCCTTAAACGGTTTTCTTGACGCAACCGATGAATAGTGGATCTATTAATAGCGAGTTCCTCTGCCCGATGTCCCAATGCTTCAGCAGCTGCTATGAGAATGTGAACTGCCATTCCATCAGATATTTTGGCATTGTCCAGCGCTGCTACTAATCGACGTGTTATACAACCTTTGCGACCTCGTTTTTTGCCTTGAATACAATTTGAGCTAACATCTTCTTCAGCGATATTTGCTGTGTTAATTGGCATGTTGATAACATCTTTTTCAGCGATATTTGCTGTGTTAATTGGCATGTTGATAACATCATCTTCGTCATTCCATTCCATGAATTGGGAAAAATCTACAAAATATTGAAAAGTAAAAACTGCAATTTTAATTTTACTAATATATGAAGTTTACCTGCTTGACTGGTTTCCTCCTCGTGCTTTCTTTTTCGTGCAGCATTTTTATCTTGTCGCTCTTGTGCCCTTTTTCCCGTTCGCTCAAAACCATATCAACACCAGCCATGCAACCAGGACGTCCTTTCTGTCTTTGCATTTTTAGAAACTCTCTATCTTCAACAATACGAATTTTTTTTAGAGCATCAGCGGTGGCAATATCAAATAAGTTGTCTAGACTTTCGCAAAATGTTTCAGTAGCTTCTTTTTGGGTATTTGATCTTTTATCAGGAACTGTTCTTTGAATGCTTTTCCACTTTTCATATAATTTTACCAATTTCTCAACACACTTATGCTTTTCTCGAATAGGTATACGTGCTTGCTTCCAAAATATGTTCACTACATCGATTGCCAATAGCGCACTTTCCTTTGATGAAATATTTACAAAACGCATGTTGTAAAATAAAACTTGCAAGACCTGACGATTTGACGGTAGTTTTGCCCCAGTTATTTGATGTGAAACATTTCCAATTAAATCAATTTTCTTCAAATTGTTAATGACCTTACGCGTTCTAATAACTGAAGTGCTTTGTAATTCTACAGCACTCGACATTATTATTTTTATTTTTTTTTAGCATATAACAACACTTGAATAACAAGTTAATTTACTTAAATGTATTATTATTAAATGATTAATTACTTTCCACTGTTTAAAAATTTACTCCACTGCGATCACAAATTACGATTACAAATAGAACATGAAAAAAGAAGCAGGCTGTGTCAGAGACACGGCCATTAAGTTTAACGTAGAATACGCCATCCGATAAGACAGAAAACATATGTACATATGTATGTAACAATAAATGATAAATAATGCAAGCAAATGAATTTCTTTATTTGATAGTTACTTTGGATGATATACATACATAAGCTTATGATAGGAAAAATAGGATTAAAATGTTTTTAAATTATCAATTAAATTTCTCGCAAAAACGAAGTCAATGGCTATTATCAATAGTAAAGATAAATGATAAATAACATACGCGAATCAATTTTATTATTTTTTTGGCAGTGCTTGGCAGCATTTTCTCTTCTTTTACTCTACTTTAACTTGCCCGCCTAAAATTATGCAATACAAAGTAAGGGCTGCACGAGTACATTTAAATCGCCCAACAGCAAACACTCAACCAAACACCACACACATATTTGTGTGCATGTGTTTATACAATTTTCATTTGAGAAATTTAAATATTAGGAAGATATCAACCAACATGAAATGTATGTCAAACGAAAGCTAACATCTTCATTTGACTACAAAAAAAAAAAAAAAATTAATCGAGCCGTTTCCTTATAATTAAAGAAATAGGGATTACAACAATAAAAACCTGACATTGGTGCCCATACCGTAAGGTAAGACGTATTCTACGCCAAAAATTACTGCGTGCGAATTAAAAGCTTCCAAAACCAAAATTAAAGCGAAAATAAAAAACACATGAGACAATGTTCGCGAAAATGTCCCGTTATCAGCAGAGTTTGCAATTTGTAGTATCTAGAGAGTACACAATTTGATGGAATATTTTCTGCGCTAAAAGTAAAGCGTTCGAAAATAGATTTCTGCACTTATTCTTTGTAAGTAGGTACTACTTTTATTGCGACTTCTGAGAACTAAACAGTCAATATCATGCAATCGATATTTATAATGTTGTATAATATGAAGAAAAGAAACCCAAATAACATTTATGGTTTCAGTTACTTCTTTTATGAGGAAAATCAAATTCAAAATGTGCATTAAAATGTACTGACATTCGTTCAAACCGATATTTTGCCCATATACACCCAATGGAAACTTCAACTCGTTTCCGGGTCCACTAAAAGTTATCGGATAGACTCCAAATTTCACAGGTTTACTTTTTTAACAGAAAGGAACAAGAATCAGGCCGGCGGTTCAAAAATTTCCCAACTTCAAAAATAAGAACACCCCTAATGTACATAGATATGCATACATATGGATGTGTGCATATATTATTGTGTACTTGATGATATATTAGTTATTTAGGAAAAATGTAGTATTCTCTGGAAGTATAGATATTTATATCAATATAAATATGTACATACATACGTACATATGTATGTGTGTACGCTAGTGCAAGAATTTGCAAAAAGGTAAAAATCTAAATAAATTTTAAGCCAAAAACGCGTGGCCCGGTTCCGAACTCGCGCAAACGAAAGCATAAAGAATATTGCGGCGTCTCTTAAAGCAACTGCACCACAGAACACAATTAAATTCTTGATACGGTTTCCCGTGAATATTTTTTGTCAAGACAAATTTTTGATACAAATGAACAAATTTAAAATATATGTACATACATACATATGTACATATATCGCATATTATTTCGCATCTACAGAAAAAGGAAATCAACATAGGAAACCAAATCAAACTCATAGTAATATTTATTATATTATAAAAAAGTCAGTTTTAACAATTTTTTAATTAAACGAAAATAAAAATTTTATTAATCCATGTTTGTAAGTAAAAATATAAATATCTGCCCTTTCTACCTTCTCTACAATTGCGTCCAACCCGTCGTAGTCGAAATCGACTGGTAAAGCGTCCATTTACAACAATCACAATGTGGGGGTTAGGGGTAGTTTACAAAATATACTTAAATACAATATTGCTGTAAATATAATGATACAATCTTAATTTCTTACTAAGTTTCAACCGCTTGACTGCCTGGTAGAGATGTGCTGTTGTGTGGCTGGATACTTTCTCTCGCCCGTGGAGATGTTGGGGCTGCTGGAACTGCTGGAGCTGCTGGAACTGCCGCTGGTTTGAGTTAAAGATGATTATAGTACTTTTTAGCGTACTTTTATTTTTCACTGTTTCCTTTTTTAAGGAGTACTTTTTTTTTTTTAAATGTTTTGCACTTTACAATGTATTTCCTTTTATATATCGTAGGCTGGTACATAAGATACCACCGGTTTGCCTTAGCTACTAAGGGGCCTAGTCGATATAATCGTCATTCACTTTTTTTAATTATCACTCACAACTTTTTGCTTCGCGACACCTGATTTCTGCGGTTTTCGGGACGATTTCAGTGTTCTTTTCTTTTTTTAAAACTTTTTTATTTTTAATTCGCGATGTCTTACTTTTTGTTTTCAGACCACTTTTTTCACGTATTGCGTTTTCAATTTTAACTTTTACCGTTGCCTTACTTTTTAATTTTCAGGACTTCACCGGATTTGTTTCGAGCGCCGCGGATTTATTTATTTATCGCGAGCCTCGAGACTTTTGCTCGGGCGCCAGTTAATAAAACGAGTGGTTAAGTTTAATAAAACAAACGTTTTATATTTAATTGCGGGGCTGAGAGGGGCAGCACGACCGCATTTATTAATGTGAGAATTGAATCTAAAACTAAGTTACAATAATCTTAATATTTATACCTAGCTATGCCTGCGCTGCAACTGCATTTTGCTGCGTAGCGTCTGTAATCTGCTGCGTGGTAAATTCATGCTGCTTCGCTGTGACTGCATGCTGACGTTGAATTTAGCGGGTGGCTCTCATGTGTTGTTGTACAATTAATGTTTACAACATTAATTTCGGTCACATTTGTGCTGACTCCGTCTGTGCCCCACATGTTTGTTTGTTGAGTAAATCATGTACTTGGTTTTACAAGTGCAGTTCGGCTGAGTCGATTGTTTGTTGATTTCCGTTCTACATAGCTGTGCGCCACTTAGCATTGTCGTCTTGCTATGCGTTTGTTGATGCGGCCGAATTTGTGATGGGTGGTCATAATTCGGGCAACATGTGCAATATTGACTTTCTTAAGTTGATTATTGATGTGGGTCAACTTAATGTAGCCAGTTTATGATTAGTGATCAAATAACGGAATATGAATGCGTTATTTGATTCTCTGGAATGCGGGTCTATTATAAGTAACTAATTTACGACATCTTGTGGAAGTGGTTGGTTTCGGGTTTTAATTTATGTTGTCTTCATGGGTGGTTCTAACGTATCGGCTTGGAGTGTTTGATATGTGACGGCGAGTCATCTGTCAAGCAGCTTGGGTGGTATTAACTTACCCTAAGTTAACTTACATATTAACCTTTCCAAAGCCGGTAATAGTGAATGCCATCGAGTTGGCACATGGCGCAAGAGATCCTTGTATTTAAGGTTCGCAAATTCGAAGCATGTTTTTAATTTTTGAGAAGTATTTGCAGAGGAACTGAACTCATTGAATATTTTAATTACTATGTTTTCGAAGTCGACAGATAAGGAATTAAGAGCATACTTCAAACAGTTGTTGATTACATGACAATTGCAATTTGCCTTCAATATATTATTGTTGACCTCTAAGAGTTTTTGATAAAGCGAATTATGAACACCATAATTGACCGCTGCGTTGTCTGCGCTAAATGCAGAGACCTCACTTACTTGCAGATTATTGGTTTCAGTAATTCGCTTTAAGCTAGCAAATATATCCTTAGAGCACCCATTGAAATCTTCATAGAAATCCAGGAGCCTTTTACAAATCCCAACATCATACTTAAAATATTGAACGGTATAAGCATAAACCTTTACATTTCCTACAGTAGAAGCGTCGTTACCAATGGAAAAGTATTTGTTAATTTTGATGTCGGCTACTAATTTTTCTTGCGCATATGGTGCTAACACATTTCGTGTAACTGCGCTGGCTTTTGTGCGACCACAGGAAATATTTGCTGCTATATTACTATCGCAAAAAATATTTGGACAAAGCTTCATACGGCAATCGAGGCTAATATAGCTTAAACCATGCATTACGTTGTGAAATACAGATACGAGGACAGCTTGAGATACTAAGGATTTTTCTGTAGGTTCCTTGCCTTTGGCAATAAACCTATTCATTCAACCAGAAATCTTTTGAGCCGACTGTATTTGCTGATGTTTTTGGTATGCAAGCGCTTTTCCAAAGACCGAGTGTCTTCATATTTTACCAAAATGTCTACTTGACAATATTTGCATGTGACCGTGTAGTCGTCTTTTTTCTTAACCCAGCCTGAGTAGTTAGGATAATTTTCCCAGCTGCTTGAATATTGTGTAAGTCTTTTTTTTTCGAAGGCCCAGGAGATTCATCAAACTCCGACATGTTTTGCACTATAAAAGAAGCTATTAATTTAAAATATATGCAATTTATGGAATAAAATACCAATCACGCTAGCAAATACGATGAACGATAAGAATATGCAAATTATTCTTGCTAATTGTCTTCCAATCGTAGCGCAACTATAAAAGATGGACACAGCAGCTACTGACAAACACTTTTTTTTACGAATTTCCACAGCACACCCAATTCTTAGTGTATTTTTGACATAACACTTTCCAATTACAAAAGCAAAATACATACAAAATGTATGTATGGATGTATGTACATCGCTACCTGTACAAATTCGGCTTGTCTTGCAATGTAAACATAGTCAGCTGATTCTTTGTGTTGTGTTTTACAGTCCTGCGCCATTGAAGCATTTTTCAACGCCTGCCATTAACAATTGTTTTTTATTTCAACGCCTACCATTAACACTTTCTTTCGTTTTTGCGATCGCGTTCATTTTGCAATTTTTTATCTGGACAAACTATTGAATTCCTGGACTCTGGACATGAAGTGAAATGTCTGGACAGTCCCGCTAACCTGGCAACCCTAGTCTATTGTGGGATATATTTTGTCAATCAGTTGTTGATGGTCGGTGACTGAAACGCATATATCATTATTGAAGGAGACTTTCCCACAAACTGTTGGAAGCTCACCGTTACCAACTTTCTTCTTCTGAAGCTTTAAGCACTCTCATGTTAATCTTGAGTGCTAATTTTATTACATGGGACCAAAGGTATGATCGTTTTAATGACGCATTCACCTCATCAGCCCTGGTTCCTCTAGATATAACTGGCACTATTTGACGGAAATCTTCTGAAAATAATACTGTACAACGTCCCATAGGTGTGTTCATACTTCTTAAATCGCGCTTGGTCCTATCTAGGGTTTCAACTGACGCTTTATGTGACATTGTGGCTTCATCCCAAACTATCAGTGAGCACATCTGGATAAGCTTAGAAGTACAATCGTCAGAAATATTTAGAGGAAGTTTAAATGTAGTATGCCCCGTTCTTCCACCTTCTAATAGGATAGCTGCGATTCCAGAAGATGCTACCGCAAGGGCAACCTTACCGCCAGATTTTACTTTAGTGAGAAGTAAATTTATTAAAAATGTTTTTCCGTCCTTGTATTGTATACAAAGAAGTTTTTTGATGTGTGTCCGATAAAAAGTTTTAATTGCAATTGTATGCAACATAAAATTGTTATTTTTATGAGTTTGTATAATTAGGAATTAAGGTAAATGCAAAATCAAACTATTTCAGAACCAAAGTAACTAATAGTTAGTAAGTTCTTATACATATGTATGTATACATAAACAGAAACCGTTGCCAGCTAGTAAACACATAAACAAAACTAATTTTTGGATGGAAGAAAGTGCGCAACAACGTAAGCAAAACACTAAAAAACTTTTAAAAATTCAGCTGTAGTTTCTAGTTTCTTGTATGATGACAAAGCATCGGAAAAACAAACATATCTAACAGTGTGGATCAAAGTTATCATTTCGCCTTGCATCGGTTTATCAACGAAGTCAACAGCACAGCTCTCTGCGCATAGCCGAACGAAGTAGTAACGAAGAGCAGTTGATTTACTACTCACACAACTACACATCTTCCCGCTACGACACTGATTTTACATTCGGTTGTAGCAATGCTGTACTAAGTGTAAAATTTTTTAAAACTTTACACTTAAATATTTCAGAAATGAATGGGCTAATTTTTAATTTATTTTATTTAGCTATCATTGTAGTGCTAACTGCAAGCATTGATTTAAAAAAAGTTTCATCCCAATCCGTTCAGTAGTGCCCGAGATTAGCTCTTTCCAAAATTTTAGACTTTGTTTTATAAGATGTATAGATAGATAGATAAAGTAACTGACTGCAGTTGAATGACCACATATATGTACATATGTATGTATATGCATATATGGATGTATACATAAGGGGCACTGCTGAGGTAGGGTAGGAGTTAGTTTAAGCTACCCCAAAAATTAAAATTAGTAGTTAATGAATTAGATTTTGCAATAATTACAATATGTATGTGGAGTTTTGAAAAAAAATTTAAAAATCGGACAAAACCACGGCTACCTTTCATATAATGGTAATTTACCAAAATCTTATCAAGCGCGATATATAAGTCAGCGTTAAAGACAATTCGCTCAAATTTAACACGAAGGATGGGGCAACACTAGCAAACGCACCGAATCAAAAACTATTCAAGTTAATTTCCTCAAATTTGGCACGCAGGATTGGGTTTGGTAAAGGAATAAGTGAGCGTTTTATTTTTTCGAAAAAGTTTTATTTTTTTCGGAAATGGGTGGGGTACCGTCCACTTTAGGGTAATTAAATATATCTCCGAAACCATCACTCAACAGAGAGACAAAAACGTAGTGTATAATTCAATATGTAAAGTTTTATTTTTATTTTCGTTTTTATATTTATATTTGCTTTGATGTTGTTACTGTTTTCTATGTAATCAAAAATACTCCCTGATGAAGGCGCGGAAGACGCCGAAACGCGTAGGAAAAAAAAAGAAACTTTTTGTTTGCTTTTAATATATTACCGACCGAAAAGCTCCTAAAGCATCCCAATTGTAATAATCTTTATTTTGAAAAACTAAATGACTTCTTTTATTTTAATAAAAACTAAAACTAATTGGCATGCTTTTAATATATGTACATATGTGTTTACGTACAGGTACATGTTTGAATATTTCAAATTTTTTTAAATGACGATTATATGAGAGTTTGCGTGGTTTTCGTCTGACTTCTATAATTTTCGAAACTATGCTTTATTATGGGAAATGCAAAGTGCGTCATCACTCAACAGAGAGACAAAAACGTAGTGTACAATTCAATATATGGAGTTTTATTTTTGTTTTCGTTTTTATATTTATATTTGTTTTGATGTTGTTACTGTTTTCAATGTAATCAAAAATACTCCCTGATGAAGGCGCGGAAGACGCCGAAACGCGTAGGAGAAAAAAAGAAACTTTTTGTTTGCTTTTAATATATTACCGACCGAAAAGCTCCTAAAGCATCCCAATTGGAAATTCAACTTTGGTCCCAAGAAATATACAAAGATTATTACATTCGCTGGTTTCATTGCATACAATAATGACGGTTTATTGGTAATAAGACTTGCGCTGGGTATTTAATTCGACTGCACCCGCACTTAGACTCTTCCTTACTTGTTTACTGTTTGTATTTATCTAAACTACACAAGTTTTAGAAAAATCGTTGAAAGTGGAAGTTTAGTTGTAGAGAATACAGCGAGTCTAAGGCAATCAACACGGCGGAATTAGAGCGAGAAGTTGTCTTTGTACGTCACCTTTCATAATTTCATCATGGGTTAAGGTAATGACAAAACTGTTGCCAGATAAGCGTATGGGATGAAAATATGCCATATATTGCTTTCACTTTGTTTTATAAACTTTTAACTAGACAACCTTTTTGTTGAAATAAATATAAAACGGTGTGACTATTAAAGAGCTCTCTTATCTCAAACTAAATATAAAATGCTGCACATACATTTGCAGAAAGAAAATAAAATTAAATGGATATTAACTACTAAGTCTCACAATTTTCATGTAGTTGACAGTCTATCTTCATCTTCATAAACTCTAAATACTCACGGCACGACAATACTGACGATTTAGCGACCCACCTGCTTAAATATCTTAATGTTTCGCTAATAAAAGAACAGAACTGCCCAACACAAACGCTCTTAATATCATTATTCAAAATCAATTATGGACTATTTTTACATGGAAATGCATCTAACACTAATATAAATGAATAGAAAACTATTATGAACCTGGCGATACGCACAATTCTCAGCGGGTTAAACAAGCTTCACTTATTTTGGAAATATTATCACAAGATTTTTATTTTTTTACTATAAATCTTAAGCTCCCTAAAAATTATGTTTACTTTGGTTCAAAGCTGTTAGGATTTGTTCACAAACAAAAGAGTTGCAATGTTTTTAATATTTGTGTGGAGATTTCTCATTTTAATTTTTATTTTCTTTAACATTTAATGTTCTAAATTAACGTATTACATGGAAATAGCTCGTATTTCGAAAAATGTTGGTACACTCAGCTAAATGTTTAGCGAGTTTCTCTGTTGCTTAGCTTAAAGCAAATATTTAATGTCAAAAATTAATTTTTTAGAAAGTGTGAAGTTTTACTGTAGATGTAATCGCAGCTGTAAACCGCAGAGTATATTCAGCATCAATCTACCAACAAATCGGCATTTTAAATGTGCACAAAAATCGCAAATTAATCTTATGATACTTTGGAATAGATTTAAAAATACTGACTATCCATGTTTGAGAGAAAAACTGCAAGAACTGTGGACCAAATTATTTAAATTCCTTTTATAAAAATACTAAATACACATATGCATTAATATTTATTATTGAGAAATTTCATAAAGTTAGCAGATATTGTATGCCATATTCTAAATACTGAGCGTTTTGTCAATGTTGTCAGTGAATCTTCAAATTCAGTTTCAGACACTGAATCTCTTGGGTATATTTTAGCTAAATTTGACAGTCGGGAGCGATGCAGCATACTCAGCTCACGCAAGGACTTGGAATAATTTTTAGTCAAAGCGCTAAAGTTAACAGCTGCTAACTGATGGAATGTGCTGCATTTTAAAAACATTGTAACATTTTACTTGTATGTAAATAAAACCGAACACACATAATTTTTCAAAAGCTTTGGATTTATAGTATAAATATAAATAATTAGGAATAGTATTCCCAAAATTAGTGAAGGTTCAAATCAAAATGCCTTTTAAGTCCAAAACCTTTTAAGTACCAAGTCCTGAGCGGGACTTTTTTGGCGTCATATAGATTTAAAAAATCAGGCATCAAATACGAAAATTACAGCAATGTAAAACCCGTACACATCGTGATTTACGGGTCATTCTTAGCAAATTACGGTGAAACTAAATGATTTCGTCTTGTACAATCGAAGTGAGGTATTTTATCATAAATCACGAACAAATAGTGTCGGCTCTAAATTTTATCGATATTAATCGAAAGATGTGTTCTCCCTTAACCAAATTTGACGATGCATTTTCTAATATTAGTACTTCTCTCAACTTGATTTTTCTCTTTCTTGATTTTTACTGCTTCTAAAAGCTTTGATTCAGAATAGAAAATTTTAAAAAGTGATATTATTACAATGAAATTTACATATATTAAAAATGTACATAATTTCTCACATTTTTTCCTTTGATCAAAGGACTAAGCAACCCTGTTTTGGACGAAAATACGTAATTTACGTAGCAGTGTGTCCGGCATCTTAGCTGTTTTTAGCGGGTGCAATGAAAGCTGTCACACACTCAACTTTTTTTCGTGTTCCGCAAGAGTAGAGTATATTTATACCTATCATTTTATTATTTAAAGATTCTAAAAGCATAACCATATATTTGCGAATTGCACTCAAACTATTTAATGTACCATGACCGAACTATTTATAACCCACCATTGTTGTTTTTTTAGTAACTTCCTAATAAATAAATGGCATTGAGCTCATACAAATTATTGTTGATATAAATTTTAAAATTTACTACCCCTCTACGCTTTAAGCTACTTTTGATACGCTTTAAGCTACTTTTACTATGTTTTTTTTTTAATTCATTCATTCAATTATTTCAGCTAGAACTGCGTGAATACACATAATTTCATGTCAGCTCCTACATATGTAGCAACGTATAATAAACACAATAAAGTTGCTTGAATTTCTTCTTTCTAGGGTAAAATGACAGTTTGAGCGCGAATAAATTCATTTCACTAGCATTATTACAAAAATTATTCATTTTTCACGAGCACTAGTGTGCCTTCTTTATCGATAGTAAATTTTAACTGTCTATCTCTTTCACTTACTATTTATACCGAGAACATGCATGTTGTTTTGATGCGTTGTGTTTGCTACTGATAAAGATGTTTTTGTGTTGGTTGTTTTGGTATTATTGGTACGTGACTGGGATAAGAAATACGTTCATTAACTCTCCCCTGTGTTAAAATGAAATGGCCTCATTTCGAAATATCTGGGATTGAAATTGGAGTACTTCATTTTCGTATGCATCTTTGAAGTTTCTACAGCGTTTGAGGTTTTCTTGTACTTGTGGGTATATGTATGTATATGTACATACATATGTACATACATTTATATATATTATTACAATTAAGGTTATACTTATTCAAAAAAAATATAGAGTAAACTACCATGTTCAGTTGGTATTACGAATTGATACATTTCTTGTATATAAGTAATTTCAGAAGTTAAGATCTCTAATACTTTATTTCTTGTTCATGAGTTACATACAACGCTTTATTATCTATAGTTTTACTGTAGTTATATTGGATTACATGTGGACCATTTATTTTTTTCCACTACATACATGCATACATGGGCATGCTCCTTGTCCACTATAATATTACCATGCCCTAAGACTAGTAAAGGAAAATTATTTTCTTGAATAATATTACATTGCGCCTTTTGTTTTAATAGCAAAGGAATAGTATAGGGTCTTGCAATAGGGACGCATAAAAGTAGGCCGATAGTGACAGCAAACGACGCCATATTTTCCCCGCTCTTTTGACATTTCTCTTCAGTAAGGTTTGCCATTTCATCATGGAAAGATATACGATCTAACAACGAGCCGAAATTATTAAAATTTATTACCGAAATTCGGAGCCAATGGTCTCAACTTTAAGAGCGCTGCGTCAAATTTATGGTCGTCGTCATTTCTGGCTGAATGGCTTCGTCAATAATGCATTATTGGACAGGCAGCAATCCAGATGTACTCCATGAGTCAACATTGCATCCCGAAAGAATTACGGTTTGGTGCGGTTTATGGGCCGTACTTCTTCCGTGATGATCAAGATCGGCACGTTACTTTGAATGGGAATCGCTGCTACTCAATGATAACCGATATGATTTTGATATTTTTGGCCCGAATTGGATGATATGGACTTGGACAATATGTGGTTCCCACAGGACGGTGCCACAAGTCACACAGCGAATGTCTCAGGAAATGGCCCAGTAAATTGGCCGCCTCGGTCGTGCGATTTGATATTATCTGAGGGACTACGTCAAGTCTGTGGTCTATGCCAACAAGCCAGCGATGAGTGATGAGCTTCGTACGAATATCGAATGAGAAATTGCAGCAGTATCGGCCGATTTATGCTTGAAAACCGTCGAAAATTGGTTTCAGCGTCTGGACTTCTGCAAGCGTGCCCGTGGTGCCCATGCAAAAGAAATCGAATTCCATACATAATGACATCGAATGTACTTTCACAGGAATAAAGAATTTAATTCATATTCCAAACCGCTTTTGTTTTATTTAAAAAAACTTTTGTAGCGTTCCTATAGAAAACCCCTTTTCATTTATCATTGAGTTACTGTTCCTAAATAATTGTTTCTACATAATTTGTATTTTGATAAGTTAATAAATTCATTATTGCATTTAGCTCTTTTTCGATTAAGTTTATATTTTCCAAGCTTAAATGCTAGTGGGATTAAATTATACATTTGACATTTATTTGTTATTATTCGATTTTTGTAAATTGTAATAATTGCAGTGTAGAAACTCAACACGAGGGACATCATATAATTAATTGTGAATGACATCTTTTAAGTTGAGAGTTCCGGAGAAGGAGTTTCCCCCCGGGCCTGGCTTTTTCTCAGGGGCCCGGTGTAATTACTGTCGTAATAAAATTTTTTTTTTCAGATGAATAATTTTCTTTCGTGCCATTTCCTGAACTGTGGAAAAGATTTGTTTCTATTGAAATATATAAACGAACTTACAATTTCAGGAAATATTCAAAGTTACCAACAATCAAGCGATGAAGAATAATTAACAGATCATAATAATGACGAAAATTACATCGTGTGTTTCATTAATTTAAATTTCGAGAACTACTTCAATGTATACATACATATGTACACACATACATATGCGCACGCGTTTGTGTTTTAAAAAACAGCTGTTACAGAGCTGCGCAGCAAGGTTAATGAGAACGAGAAAAGCCAAGAAACGTCAACATTCCTGCATCGTCTTTTTGATGAAGTAATCAAATGGGCTAACGGATTTGCATACGTTGCTTGTGGCATGTTAATACATACATATTATACGTTCCATTTGTAAGATTGTGCTCTCGCTAGAAAGAGAGATGCATACTCCAACAATCACAACTGATTTCCAACCTCGAAGTGAGTATATGATTATTTTTCTATCCGAAACTTTCTTAACCTCCTAAATCGAATTCTACGAAAATGTAGTCGTTCTCGTTAGCGTTCAAAAGTTTGTGTACTTGTTCCGATGCTCGTTTGCTAATGTGTATATCAACGTCTTATGTGTAGAGAAGCCCGGGATAAAAGAATTGCCGATGCACAAAAAGGACAAAAACACTTGCTGAGTTTAAATTTTCGTTCAGAAGAGAAATCCAACCAGAATGTGAGTGTGAGTTCTTCGACTCCAGGTAGTAGCAAAAGATTAGATTGCGTTTATCAATCTGAATGGAGTATAGGTTTAATGCCAAGAAATTCAACGAAAAGTGACTGCATACATAAGTATGTGCAACTGATAGTCAGAAACTTGATGATAATGACAATGTTAACATCGAAAGTAACATATCAGATTTGGAACACGGAAAACGATCAGTTACACCAAACACCTATGCGCGTCTCTACAACTACGATATTGATATCATCGAAGCAGAAATTGTCCAACCACATCAGGCGGAGCAAATTATTCGTCATAGTCATCAGAAAATGCCGTCAACTTTCCCCCGTGATCGCCTAAACGAACCATTTCCTAGTTCTTTCCTACCAAAAATCTTTCTAAACGGCGAGAAAAAAAAGGACGAGTTGTTCAAAAAAGTTACAACATTCTTAGTAGCAGTTCAAAACGTTGGGAAGTTTTGAAAAAGAATGTACCCCATTCGCTACACAGTTTGTCTAATACAAGATGGTCAGCTAGTATTGATGCTGTCAGACCATTCGCTAATAATATCTCTGGATTACGACGTGCTTTTGAAGAAGTTCTGAAACTCAATCTCACGGCAGAAACTCATCGTGACGTCAATGGCCTCTTGAAATATGGGAGCAAAATTTGAATGTGTTTTAATGGCATCGATATGGTTTAAGATTCTGTCATGTATCAACGAAGAAGAGGTACTATTGATGTCGAGGTAACTAATCTAGAAAGAATGCAATTCTTAATGAATGCAAAACAGTTGCCGATAGCTTAGAAAATACCTCGTCGAATTTGGCAGTCCTGAAAATTTAGAAGCAAATTGTACCTACGAAGAAGTCGAAGTCAAAAAAAGCACTTTTTACTTTTTCATGGACTCTGTCATTGCTGAAATAACCGACCAATTTACTGCAATCAGGGACATCAGCGCCTCATTTTCGTTTTTGTGGCGGTTCCTAAGTATTTCAGCAGAGGACGTCGGAACAGTTACATTTGAATTTATTAAAAAATATCCCAAAGATGTACCTCAAGATCTATCAGTTGAAATAATTCATTTAAAACCCTATATGGAGTGAATCTGGTTTCTGAATCTACAGTTTATCTGCTTCCTTTTGAATTGTTGAATGCCATTACTTCAAGAAACTTGGAAACAATTTTTCCAAATATTTGTATTAATGTAAGGATATTTTTTACTTTACCAGTATGAGTTAACAGTGCTGAGCGTTCATTCAGCGTCCTTTCAAGAGTAAAAATTACCATCGCGAGTTTCAGGACTGGCTACCTTATGCTTAGATTCCGAATTAGCAAGACAACAGGATTTTGATACCATTATCGAGACATTTGTTTCGATCACAGCAAGGAAAGTAAACTTGTAACTAACCTCTTTCTAGTGATTAAAATTTTATTTAAATATTGAGAACCAATATAATTGTTTCATTGTGGATAATATACATACATGATCTGTTATACATATGTGTACCTTATTTCTCAATTGTATCCATCGTAAACTTGAATTAAATTTATTCATATAAAACTTATGGCTGCTGTACTGCTAGCGTACATTCCTGATAGGTCTGTTATTCCATGGTCCGAGTGAGAACATCGTGCCAGTCTACCTTCGTTTCGAGTTTGCGTAGAAAACATAATATATAGTGTTATCTATCTATAGAGCTAAGATACTGCATGTTATTAATATAGAATACGTCCATTGGTATGTTCTCCTCTACTCGCGTTGGTATTGGAGTTTTCCCTATAGGTGGCTTATTTGTATATCATTCGGGCTTTTGTTGCAGACATATTTAACAACATATTGCTTTCTATGTGCGCATTTATGTCTGTGTTAGGGAAGGTGGGGAATCATGGGCCAGGATTTTATTTTGTTAAACATCTTTAACAAAAAAAAAATTGTAATGTGGTATATTATTCTACATGAAGTTAAGTAACTTTTGACTATTACACTTTGTTACAATTCTTTTTTTCCGACTTTTTCTGGTTTGAAAAAAATTATTTTTTTTGCGATTTTCAAAAATGGTGGGGAATTGTGGTCCACCACCGTAATTAGGTAAAAACCAAATAATTATGATGCAAAACTTTATTGAATTAGTAGAAATGACAAGTAAAGTTGTTTTAATTGACAAAATGAAGAAGAAGGGTTATGCACGATCAATCAGATACGCAATTTGGGCATCATATTTTCCATAATAGCGTGGCATGATAGCTGAAAATTAACAAAGAAACAGGAAACTTTGATACAAAATATTTATTAAATGATTTATTTATTGATTCACAGTCTCCATTTCGCACAAAACATCATAAACACAACATACAACGAACTTATATTAGACAGAAAAGTAGCATCTCGTACCGCGGATTTGAGGGGAACTGTATTTTTGGGCTTATCCCTCCATCCAATATTTTTCACCTACAAGGGGAAAAATTTAACATCGGTTGAGCGAAAACAACAGTTTTAGAGAAAATTAATGTACGTTCTCTGTTATCAGCTACATTGTGTGGTTGCAGATGTTTTTTGAAGAAAATTTTCCTTTTGTTTTGATAAGGAATTTTTGCAATTCTATTCCCAACATTAAAAAAAATAATAAAAATATGTCTTCTTCTGTAATTTCAATTTTAGTGTTTTATTTTATTCTACTAATATTTTCCATACATAACTGATGCTTTCCATTTCCAGACAACCGGTCAGGTACAAGCATGATTTTTAATTTCGACCAAACTCACATACATTGTTTGTTGGTCCAAATAATGAGACACGTATTTTTTCTTTTGGCTCGGAAGAATTTTTCGGCCGAATTAAACGCGATTTTGTTTTTCATACAAATTCGATTATTCAAGTTGACAGTGAGAATTTTTTTTTTAAATGCCCATAACTTTGTCAAAATTCAATGGATTCTAGCAATGTTTTTACTAAAATGTCAGTTATTCTTGGTACTTTAAGATAGAATAGATATAATTCGTTTTTGTGGTGCATGCTAAAATGTAATCAGTAATTTTCACTTAAAAAATTTAAATGATGAATAATAATCAAAGTACTGAATAATTGCAAGCTCCCTAAAATCAAATTTTATGTGTAGAACGCTTTATGCACTGATAGAAGTAAAATGTCTTTATTTCCTAACTGTTATTATTTATTTCGTAAACTGTGCGGTATACAGTGTGTTTTAATATCTATTTGATACACAAAAAACGATCACAAGACTACTTTTTGCTGATATATTATATAATAATGTTCCATTAAGTTAAACAATATAAGAATATTACAGTATGTACCACAAAAACGAATTATATCTACAAAAAATCATAACTCCGAAAAAAAACCTTTGCTATTGGTGATTTATACTGATAGTAGTTCAAAGTGTCTATTTCCCGGTGAAAAAGTTTCAGAGATAAAAAAATACACTTTTTGAGAAAATAAAAGTTAAAAAAAATGTTCACTTTTTGTTTATTGTTAAATAAAAAATTTCAAATAATGGAAATCAATCATTATATCATTCTATCTTAAAGTACCAAGAATAACTGACATTTTAGTAAAAACATTGCTAGAATCCATTGAATTATGACAAAGTTATGGGCATTTAAAAAAAAAATTCTCACTGTCAACTTGAATAATCGATTTTTGTATGAAAAACAAAATCGCGTTTAATTCGGGCGAAAAATTTTTCCGAGCCAAAAGAAAAAATACGTGTCTCATTATTTGGACCAACAAACAATGTATTTGAGTTTGGTCGAAATTAAAAATCATGCTTGTACCTGACCGGTTCTCTGGAAATGGAAAGCACCAACTTTCAATGAATATTTTAAGTGGTTAAACAAAATCTTTCAAAAGCACTAAAGAAATTGCATTTATTGTTTAGCATATGTATGCACATGCATGCATTTATTTAGCAATGCATATTTAATCGAATTATGTACTTCCATGCAAAAGGGCGCGTGTGTATGTGTAGATATGTAAATAGAATAGAAATAATTATCTATGTACATACATATGTTTGTTCACATGCGCGCACATTCAACCGACTAGGTCTGTGCGCAAAGTTTGACAAAATATCTTATCTCCAGGTGGGCTTTAATTTTACCATGTCAAAAATAGCAATGCTCTAATGCAATATTTATACAAATAGTTAAACAAAGCTAAAGATCAACAGGCTATCGTGGTAAAAGTTTAATTTAAATATTAAATTTGTACGTCAAAGACAGAAATTTATTGATTTGAAAATAAAAACTCGAAAGCCAAATGAGCTGTTTGGTCAAAACTCCACAGAAATAGTTGATTCTGCCCGCAATTCACACGAAGACGCTGCGTCGCAAAGCCGCCATCATTAATCAGGGTTTAGTTGAATTAATTTGTATTTGAAGAAGGTAGAAGAAAGAAGAAAGTGGAGTATAATACAAATATTGATATACTAGATCGAATAGAGGAATATTTGAAATAAAATACTTACATATAGATACATACATAAGATGTTAAGTTATTTGCCACAGAATTAAATTTACAACTAAAATTCTGGTACTTTACACCCTCTCAGAATAAAAATGGTACGGTTTATTTGCAATTTCGGGTTGGAAGTCTTTTGTATAGGTCATTGACCCAGAGTGTTGGTTCAGGAAGAAGCAAAAGTAGTATAATTAATTAAAGGTCTCACAAAATACAATTAATTACAGCAACGTTTGCGTTTAATTAGACAATTGTAGAAAAATATGTTAAAAGGTAGTAGATTTTCGACTCCTAAATATATTATTCTGCTACTTGTGCTACATTTGTGATAAGACGAAAGCACTGGCACAAATGCGACCAAACTTCAGACTACATATTGACATACATACATATATGTAATGTACATATGTATGTAAGTAGGCGTAGCGGTAAGGCGTTTGGTTGCGCCGATTTGCAATAATTAGGGCTTTAAATGACATATACAACATGATTTCGTCCAAAACACGTTTATAATGATAAGGGGTCGTGCACATATTACGTAACGCAATTTTTAATCATTTCAGACCCCCCACCATGTCACACTTTCAGAAAAATTGTTTTTATTAATCGTAAAATAAAATACAATTTTAATTGATATATGTTATACATATATTAGACAAAGGGAAATCAAATGTCACACTTCGTCACAAATCGCAAACCCCCGCCGCCTCCTAGCGCGTTACGTAATATGTGCACGACCCCTAAGCAAACATAATAGATTAATAATAGATGAATTTCTTCATGAAATATTTTACGGGCTAAAATAATATCTATGTATATTCCCATTTGAAGTTGTGAGCATTTGGACCAAAATTACAAAAATTTTCAATTTATGATTTTTAGATTTTTGTCTTCGTCGCGAAAAATGTGATGGATATATGTCATACATATGTACTACATATTATCCATATACATATTTACATATGTACACTTAGTATTATAACGATTGTTACGCTTGTAATATAAATACATATACATATATATTATATTGACATATTTAAGTTAAGCCAAATTTCACGTCAAATTAACTATTTAGATGTTTATATCAAACAAAATTGCAACAATTGCATCCAAATGCTTGTGTGTGACTAGGATGTTTCATAGGATGTACCTTCACCAGGGTCGTATTCTGAGAAGAAATGCATGGATATAGCAGCGGCGGTTGTAGTACTGATATCTGTTTGAAAATCAATACTTCGGTATGTTGGTACTGGAACGAATTCTGAGTGCGGTAATGGTAATTGGACACTTGGCACTGCTACATAAGTTGTATTCTTTGCTTTCCTTCCATTCAAAGTTTTATGGTAGTTGATACATCCATAGCAATTTTCTTGTTGATGCGGGTGGTTGCCTAACCACATCATTGGTATACCAAAAGACATAGCCTTCTTCTTTTCACTTTTCTATTGCATAACACTTGAATATCAATTAAAGCAAACTTTTTTAGGGGCATAGTTTACGTCAGTGATAAACTCTTGCGAGAAATATTGTTTATAGGCAAGGCGAATTTATAGAAGGTGATGGCATAAGAGCAGCTGACTTGATTTTTTTTTATTCACCAACATGTATTTTGTTTTTGATTTTGCGTATGAGCTTTCAAAAGCCGTAAAAGCAAAAACAAAATGTATTTAAATTTTGACAACCCTTACGCAGAAATAAAAACAAAATGCATAGGAATTTTGTAGTTGTATTTATAACACCACCTTGTATGGATTCGCCTTGTTTATAGGCTTCCAAAAAACAATCACTCGCATTACCACATTTTTCATCGCTTGCTATGAAACGTCCACAAACATTACAAAAATGGTCCATTTTACATTTTGGTTCCGACATTTTTAATACAATATATATTATACAATGTTGTTTTTGTTATTTTTATGAAACCGATGCACTAACTTAAATCACTCACAAAATGAAATAAGTTCCAAAAAAATTAATAGCAAATTTTATCAAGGCCGAGCGAAAATTAAAAGACATCAGCTTCGGCTTAGTTTCGAGTCTTAACTGAATCTTTATTTTTGATATTAGTTCGCTTGTACGAAATAAATAGAAATCGCTACCTGTGCGGTGGTTGGAAACAAAAAAGAGGAAGACGAGGAAGAAGGGGAAGAAATTTATTGCATTTGACTGCAAAGTTCGAAGGTCGATTAAAAAAAAATTCGAACTAACATAAGCAAACGCCGCGATACGGGTCTTCTAATTTCGCCTCTATTTTCATCCCTCACTCTCAGAATCGACCTAACTTTTGCTAACCTGAATTTGTTCCACAGTGTAATTCTAGTAAGTATTCAGCTATCTTAACGAAACTTGGTACGCACATTGCTCTGGAGCCAAGGTACTTTGGTATTAAAAACGGGCGAAGTCTGAAAATAACCACGCCCACATAACGCTATTTTGTGAAAATCAAAAGGCCGTGAAATTTCCGTAACTATTGCAGCTGATTTCCTCAAATTTAACACATAGGTTTGGATTTAGGAAGGGAATAAGTGTGTAAACCTTTTTTTGGAAAATGGGCTCGGTCCCGGTAAGAAAAATTTACATATATCTCTGAAACTACTTGACCGAACTCTACCAAATTTTGTACACATACTTCATTCCAGGTCAATAAACTAAATTACAAGAATTGTTAGAATCGGACAAATACCACGCTCACCTCTCACATAACGCTCAAATTTAGTATGAAGGATGGGCTACACTAACAAATATACCAAATCAAAAAGCTTTGGAAATGTGCCTGGCACCGCCCATTTTAGAGCAAATAAGTATATATGTATGTATCTGAAACCATGCTACTAAAGACTACCACATTCGGTAGACATATCACATTTAACATGAGAAAGCGAAATCGCAAGGATTGTACAAATTGGACCAAAACTACATACATATGTCAACCTCTCATATAACGGTAATTTTCAAAAATCAAAAAAACGCGGTATCTAAATTACTTTTAAAGAGAATTTGATTAAATTTAATATGCATAATGAGATTCCACAAGCAAATACATACATGGAATGAAAACTAATTTGTAATAGGCAAGGCACCACCCACTTTCGAACAAGCAGGTATACCTCAAAAAATACGTCAAAACTTCTTTGTCAAATTCTAGCCCATTATAATAATAATAATAATAATAATAAGCCCAACGGTTACCCTCTTTCCCGCCCAACCGACACGAGGGGCACAGTCCGCATGACGTACGGATCTTTTGTTTTTTTTTTTTTTTATAATTTTTTTTTGTGCCGAGTTGTTAAAAGGAAAAAGTTTGTTAAGCGTCGAGATCCAAAACTGCTCAGCTACAGAAAAAAACTTCATCAGCTGAATCAAATATATATTATACCGCCGTTAATCATTTATTGAGAAAGGACAGTACAGCTCTTTTTATGGTGAAAAGTGAGTCCGAAATATCAAAAGTGCTGGAAAGACAGTTGAAATCTTGACATAAACATCGGAAAGATTCATTTAATTCATAATTGGTTTTACACTGTTTTAAATAAAGAGGTTTAAAGTGTCTTGAAATCCGAGAAGGAACATTAAGTTTAACTTCGGCAATAAGAAATGTGCTTGCGATAGACCCTGTGAGTAGTTTAGTAATGAATATTATGCCTAGCATTTCTCTACGGCTGGAAAGAGTAGGAAGATTTATTAGCTTCAAACGATCAGTATAATGAGGAAGATTAAGCCGAGAATCCCATCTAAAGTCTCTTAGGGCAAAAAGTAAGAACTGTTTTTGAATTGATTCCAGTGGATCAATGTGAACTTGATAACGTGGGTTCCAAACTATCGAACCGTATTCTAGCATAGGTCTTACTAAAGTTGTAAAAAGAGCCTTTGTTACATATGGGTCCTTGAATTCTTTTGACCATCGTTTTATAAAGGCAAACATCCCTCTAGCCTTATTAGCTACAGCATTAACATGACTATTGAAATTAAGTTTGGAATCCATTGTAACTCCCAAGTCAACAAAGTCAAACACTTGATCCAGAGTATAGTTATTTATTATGTAAGAAGCTGGCTGAATAGTTCTTCGTGAAAAACTCATAAATTTACATTTTTTGAGGTTAAGTGGCATATAATTTATGTTGCACCAATCAACTAAGCTGTTAACATCTATTTGTAACAAATTTCTTTCTTCAATCGAAGCGTATGATTTAAAAAGTTTTACATTAGTATATTCGAATATCTTATTGCAGTAGTAATATCATTTATGAATAACAAAAACAGAATCGGGCCTAGATGGCTGCCTTGGGGAACTCCCGAAGTAACATTAATGACATTGGAAAAAGCATTTTTGAATATAACGATTTGAGATCTATCATGTAGATAAGAAGAAATCCAGCGGAGGAGAGAGGGTGGAAAGCCCAGCAGATCAAGTTTGTGGATGAGTAAGGTGTGACAAACTTTGTCAAAAGCTTTACTGAAGTCGGTGTATATAAAATCTGTTGGAATATTTTCTCGAAAACCATTTGAAACATGAGTTGTGAATTCCAGTAAATTGGTAATAGTTGATTTGCCCTTACAAAATCCGTGCTGAGAGTTTGCGATTGATGAAGAGATCGTATATTTTAACTGATTAGTAATAATTGCTTCAAATAGTTTTGGAATTGCCGATAGCTTTGCTATTCCACGGTAATTTTCAATCGAAGACCTATTGCCGCTTTTATGAAGAGGGATTATAAAAGACTTTTTCCAAACAGACGGGAAATTACCTTGTTTTAGCGACAAGTTAAACAAGTTTGATAAAGGCAGATATAGATAATCAGCAAATTGTTTAAGAATAAATGTCGGAATCATATCAGGACCGTACCTGAATGATTCTTTTAAAGATTTCAGATAAAATAATACATCTTCAGAAGATATTACTGGAACATTAATCGAATTATTAGTATATAGATAATATGGATATTTATAAGGGGGAAGATTGACTTTAGTGGAATAGTTAGACTCAAAGAATTGTGCAAATAGGTTAGCAATGTCTTCATTGTCGCTGGACACAGTGTTCTGATACCTCATATTTGAAGGAAAACCATTTACCTTACGCTTTGAGTTTACGAAACCATAAAATGATTTAGGGTTACAAATAATATTCTTTTTCATTTTATTTAGGTATTCTTGGAAGGATTTCTTATTTAATTTGAAATATTTATGTCGCAGGACTGGGTACTTTAAGTAATCTGTAAGTAAACCTGTTTTTTTATATTGTTTGAAGATACGCGACTTTTTATTTTTCAACATTCTCAGTTCCTTATTAAACCATAACTGTATTGGTTCGTCTTGAACACATACACGTTTAGGTACGTATTTTAGAAATAAACTATACAAAGTGGTATTAAAATGCATTACGTTTTCTTCAACATCACCACTATAATTGGGCCATGTTAAATTGGAAAGTTCATTTCTAATTTTTTTTAATTCGGCCTTAGCAAAATTAAAGCGAGTACTAGAACCAACTGCTGTCGTATCATACCCCCGAGCAACACCCATGATTTCGAAAGTTATCTCAATTGCAGGATGGTGAACGTCTTCTGGCAAAACTAGAGGATCACATCGATTTAGAGAAGATCTGGAAATATCATCAACGAAAACCAAATCCAAAACCTTCCCAAACTTATTTGGAAGAACATTAATCTGACTTAGGCACAGTTCAGCCATCTCATCCAAAAAGTCGCAGCTACCCAATCGCGTAGAAACTGGTACAATGTTATAGTCAATCATCTTCCAGGATATGTGCGGGAGGTTAAAGTCACCCAGGACAATCGTAGAGTCAGAAGATTCAGTCATTGAACTAACGATTTTAAGAAAAGAAATATGTTGGGTATATACAGACAAATCAGACTGAGGAGGTATATAACAGAGAGCTATGTAAGTAGATATAACCTGTGCCAAGCTGCACTCGGATGCACATAAATTCAATGGATTCCATAGCAGGGGCACAGATTTCTTCTGAAGGAATAGAAGAATGAACAGCGAGTAGAACACCACCCCCAACTCTGCACAGGCGATCATTTCTGTAAACCTGATATTCACTGCAAAAGATTTCCGAATTAAAAACGTGAGGCTTAAGCCATGTTTCGGTAAATGAAATAATATTATAATTGCACTGAGGCTTGTCAAATACAAGTCAGTTAATTTAGTGTTCAAACCTCTTACATTTTGATAATAAATACTCAAATCAGACTTAACAATCAGTTTTTTGGCTCAGTGTTTTGACGAGAAATCTTTACAACATTTTGGTCATTTATATTAGGTTTGTACTCGAATTCGCGGACTAACGCCCCGATCGGCCAGAATGAATTGTTTAGAAGAGCATCGAACTTTTCTAAAGCAACATCAATTTTAAAAGAGGAAATATTCCTTTCATATTTGAAGTTAAATTTCCTGATTGTTAAGTTGTCAATTTTAATTTTTGATGTGATGTAAAACTCAATGTCCTCGACAGTAGTGTCTTTGGCGAATCTTGACACAAAAATTGATTTTCTTTGTGGAACCACAACCAGCTTCTTGGTAGTTGTTTCAACAACTTTAGGCGGTATAGAAAGTTCGCGGTTTTTACTGGCAATTGACCTTGCTGAAGAGGATTTGGATGTGGAAGGCTCCACTATCTGCGGAATTGGTGAAGCTAAATTAATTAGGTGTAATGAGGGAGTTGGAATAACGACCGGAGTTGGATTTAAAATCACTGAATCAGACAGACTCTCAACTCGCTTACGTTTATTTTCACGATTAGAGTTATTGACAGGAGGTGAATCATTTAAGCATTTAAACGACTTAAACAAATTCTCATAAAAGGTAAATTTTTCGGTAAGTACCGAAAGCTCCTTACCAATTTCAGAAAACCCGTTCCTAGTATGTTCAAAGCATTTAAAAAGATCAACTTCGGTCGATCTACAATTTAAGCATGACCAGCGTAAGCCTTTGCCATCATTAATTGAGTCTAAAACTCTACCTGTCAATCCAGCACACTTCATATGGGCCAACCCATCACACAGCCAGCACGACACATAGCGTTCGGACTCACTTTTAATTTGACAATTTGCAAATATGCAAGCCATATTAGATCAAAGAAAAGTGTAAGTAAAAATAAAACAAAATATTGATGAAAGTTTAGAAGCTATAAAACGAACAGTTTTGGATACACTGTATTGTGACACTTAATAAACACGCAAACAGCTATGACAAAAAAGAGAAAGCAAGAGATGAATAAAGTACAAAGCAAAACAAATATGCACGCACAGAAACAACTGCAAGAACAAATAAAGCCAATTAACAACAAAATACAATTGCAAAATATGACTCGGCAATTAAATGAGTTATTAAATTAAATTGATTCAAAACAATAGCAGTTTGATTGAACTTATCTTAGTCGATCAACAAAGTGTTGGCACTGATTTCACACACAAAATATTTAAATATAAGTGATTAAAATTAAACTTATTTATTTAAATAGTACGGAACAGCAAAAATTGCAACTACACAGCTTGACGTTTGCGATATGTACACTTGGCAGTCGGAAAACACAATTTCGAAAATTATAGAAATCAGACTAAAGCCGGACTCACCTCTCATATAACGGTAATTTACAACTAATCAAAATATTCCATATTTTACTAAATCATGTAGCGATTTTTTTTAAGTTCGGTATAAAGAATTTAATTGGGTGGAGAAATAATTAAGTTCATACTAATTTCCCTTTTTTATTTAAATCAATTAACGTCGTTTGAGATTTCAAAATTTTGTTATACTAGCAAACCCGGCTTGCTTTGATGCGCCAATAGAGATACATATTTTCTAAATATGGAACATTACTTCTTTGCTTAAAATATACTTCATACCTTGTTCTTAAGGAAATATGTATATATCGAATATCAATCACTTGAACCTACTGTGCAAATTTCATAAAAATCGGTTGAGTAAGTTGGACGCCTATAAAGGACTCACATTCTTTTTTATATATAAGTTAAACTTTCAAATAAAAGCCTGCACCCGAATTTAAGGTTTGGTTAAATCGGAATTTACACTCGTCTATACTTTTCACACCCGAGCGCAGTGGTGCCTTGGGTTTTGTAATTTTATTCACTTGACAATTTTTTGTAATGGTACCGCTTTGTATTTCAACTGAGTAAGAAACATCTTGAAAATTATATAAGCCCCGATATTCTTAGTAATTACGTTTGTAATCAGAAAGGCATAATTAGTAAATTTTGTATATACATACATACTTATACTTTAGAAGAAATGTATAATTATAAACGAATAGAAGAATACTTTCTTAAGTACATATCCATTTATTTTTTGGGTCACTAGTTTTATTGCATACAAGGACGGTTTAATTAAAATACAACTTGCTCTGGGTCGGTTGCACCCGAACTTAGACCCTTGCCTACTTGTTGCTTAATAAATTCATATTATATGGATCACTCTTTTAACTTAACGCGAAAAATAAATTTGAACGGTCTGAACCCGTTAAATAGTGGCAATTTCAACGTAGTGCAGAAAAAATATTGATTTGGAAGAATCTATTGAATTTGTGGACTATGTTGGATGATGTAGGAAATCTTGTCGAAGAAGCTATCTACGAGATCATTCTGGCCCCTTTACCAATTACTCTTTTTATTTAAACGCGAAAACTGCCACTACAACGGTCTGAACCCGTTCTCTATTTAATTCGTTAAATGGTGGCAATTTCAGCATAGTATGTATAAAGAAACAATGTCTGATTTGGAAGAATGTGTTGAATTTGTGGACTATGTTGAATGGCATACGGAAGTTTCTCTAAGGCGATATCTACGAGATTATTATGAACAGGACTCCAATTTTCGCCAGGAAATTGAGATTTCTTACATAATTTTAGAAGAAAGATGCAAAACCTATCTCTTATGGAATTATTGTTATACTTCAGATATGTGAAATGAAAATAATAACATAAATAATTTGGCGCTATTAGAAAAAGCTTTTCCGCCGACCTTCAAAAAACTGTTTGGAAAAAAATATGCCAGATAATAGAAGGTAACGTACAAACCAACTATCTTAGTGGGTCTAATTCAACTGCACTGGTAAACACCAAAAACCAAATGAAACCGTAATATTAAATGCCACTCTTGTGGAAACAAAACTCATTCTTTAGTAGACCAAATTCCAAGTACCTCTGTCTCGCAAGCGAACAGCAACAACCATTATCAAGTAGGGCCCGCTAATAGTTTGCAATCGTCAAGTCCCAATCCTTCAGTTAATCCTCAAGTCACATTGCGTAGCAAATCCAGGGGGAAAATATAGTACATTTAATATCACTAGAATTAAGATTGAATTTTAAGTTTAACGATCGGGCGAAGCTTTATCGTTTGCAATTTATTTTCTGTGAGTTTGTGATTTGTTTGTTTTTTCGTAAGTTTGTAATGAACGCGTAATTTATTTTCCGTGTTCACTCAAATACTAACAACAACTTTTATCAATTTGTCGAAATGCGAAAATTGAGCACGGTCAATTTTCCTAAATCAAATCTGATTTCGATTGGTCGAACTATATATAAAAATTCCCGATTTTATTAATCGAAAAAACCTGTTCAGACGGATATATACACTTACGGAAAACATACGCAAAATAAACTCAACTTGGGGTATATTTTGAATTGATAGTATGGCGGCCGCCGTAGCAGAGTGTGTAGCGCGTGCGCGTTTCATTCGGTGGGTCCCAGGTTCGAATCCAGCTTGGGGCAAGTAACATCTAAAAATTATAGAAAAAGGTTTTCTAATAGCGGTCGCCCGTCGGCAGGCAACGGCAAACCTCCGAGTGAATTTCTGCCATGAAAAAAATTCTCACCAAACCATTCGCCGTTCGGATTCGGCGTAAAACTGTAGGTCTCTCAATTTGTGTTACAACATCAAGACGCACACCAAGGCGAATTCATACCAGGTGGTAGCAAGAAAAAACGTATGTATTTTGTTGTTGCGCCTTGAGCGGGAGTTATGTCAAAATCTGAATTAGAATGTAAACAAACAAAACTAGTTTGACATTACACCCGCTTCGCCGAATTGAAAAAAAAGTAAAACTCAGCTGTTTCTTCACACCACCTTGTATGAATTCGCCTTGACGCACACCATAAATTGTAGAAGTTCGCTTAACCGTTTCGGGACGAGAACTTTTTTGACAAGCAATCTTGAAAAAGAGTGTTGATTTAGTCTCTTACAGCTATTTCAAAAAAAAGTAATTTCATAATTTATTTTTAGGACGTCCTGAAAAGGAGATATCGTCCTGGGACAAAAACATCCCAAACATACCTGAATAGCAAAATTGGAATAAAAATTTCAGAGTTTTTTTTGACTTCATTTCACTTTATTTTTATAGTTAATTTTAAACATTATAGCATTATAATAATGTTGTTTATATTTGATGGCAAGGTGTGAAACATTTTTTACAGAATGCCAAATTGCAGCCAATGCTAAGCTGATTTGTTCGACTTTCTTTGCCTTTTGTGGCACAATTTACGCAGCGTTGTCGCTTGTTAGTTCTTTTTGGCAAATGATTCCCCAGATTTTGTTTGCTCTGTTTTTTCACTGCGGAGAGGGGTCCTGTTCAATCTTGGAACCGGATTTTCGCACGCGTACGTCCTTCGTCAATGAGAGATTCGGATAGCTCCACTAAAAATCCCAAAAACGGATCTTTTTTTTTGCCGTGGATGATTTGCTTCCGCATGGATTATCCACGCATTGACGGCGCATGTCATCATTAGCCGGAAAAAAACTTTTCGCCACCATTTAGTTGATTTTCGGTTAAGTTGATACAAGGTATCACTTTTGTCTGCCAAATCTACGCCACCCATAAAGTTTCTGTACGATCCGTGCCTTCTTCCTCTTCTGAACCACTACTGCTTTCCTGACTGGGACTATAAGAGAACCACTATCAGCAAATGGATCAACTTCATCATCGCTTGAATTATGTAAAAAATCCTCAATTTGGGAAGCTGCCAGTCTACGTTTTCTATCCATTTTTTCCTGAGACAAATAATGTAAATGAGTACGATTGGGATGATAACGTCCCACAAATAAACAGTTTTGGGATGATTTTGTACCACGGAACTTACCTTAGCCTCAAATAAAGAAAAATTAAGTTTTTGTATGTTCTACACTGTCCTCTTTATAAGATTACTACTGTTTTCATAAAATTTCACTAAATTACACTTGTTTTCACAATTAAACCACTTGTTTCTTGAGCTTTTGTCAAATATGTGATCATCAACACAAATGCCGCGATTAGATGTTTCACTTTTGATATAAACGTGATAATTTACATTGACAGCTGAATTTTCTTTTTGTAGAGAAGAAAATCACTAATGATTTGGGACCTATTTCAACCAAATCGTGTGAGAATTTTCAAAGATACGATTTTTTGAAATTTTCTGGGATAAAAACATCCCCATCGTACCGAAACGGTTAAGCGGTTATAGCGCCAATTAAGTAAGTAAGTAATATGACAACATTCAAGTGTTGCAGCGAAAAGGCGATAAATAAAATATAAAATCGAGGAATCAGCCAAAAGCAAGTAACAAATTACTTCGTGGTTATCAAAAGCCGAACAAAGTAGCATGGAAAATCAAGGTTTGTATCACGAACTCACATTATCATCCTTCTCAAACACTTTTTGCAAGCCAAATATTATAATCTTTTGGCATCAAAATAAATGTTAAATATTGTTTTTGATACGAAATTCCAATCATTACTATTCAGTCGTGTTTTTGGCCTGAATAAGCATAATTTCTTAATAGAACCATCCAATATATGGCTGTCAAAGAAGAAAATTTCACGGCGGACTTGGAACCACGTAAAACTCCTAACAATGTGGATAGCTCACATTCTAATGAACATACCCTTTTAGAACAAATGAATTCCCCGATTCATTTAGTGATTCATCAGTAAAAATGAATTTGATTGCTTTCGGGCCTCTTCAACCGCGAGGGTTTTTTCAAAAGATCTTCAGCAGAATAATCGCAGTTTCTCAGAGAAGTATTATTTTGTGATAATTAAATCAGGTGTAGGGAATCGAAGGAACTGGCTTTCATATTCTGTCAAAAAAGACGTTGTTTATTGTCTGCCTTGTTGGATATTTCCTCAAAAGGGATTGTCTGAAAATCCGTGGAGTACCACAGGCGTCAGAGATTGCAAACACCTATCTGAGCGCATTAAGCCTCATGAAACAGCTGGATGTCATGTAGAATTTTCAACAAATTATGAAAAATAAATCCGTCGATATAAGTTCTCAGAAATCATTGTGTGGGGAACATAATTTTTGGCGCAAAGATCTCGAACGGTTCCTAGATGTGACAATAATGCTGGCAATGCTTTTTGAGCTTCGAAAGAAAAACTAGTCATCGTCAACAGTCATAGCTCATGTTGGCCAAATATGGCCCAGTTAAGCGAATTGTTAGCAAAACCTATAGGTTCTATTAAATATTTAAGTCCCCAAACACAGAACGAATTCATTTGTCTCTTGCGGCAAGAAATTCGTGTTCCCGGCTTGGAAGGTGCTCCATTTTCTTCATTTATTTTGGATGCAGCTCAAGACGCCAGAAAAAATGATCAATTGAGTCAGGTTTTTCGTTACGTGAGTATCACTTACAATAAAAAAGAGGAGCCAGTTGATATACAAATCAAAGAGGTATTTACTTCTTTCACTGCTGTAAAATATCAGTCTACTTCAGGCCTCAAAAAACTTGTCGAGGTCAAGCATATGCTGGTGCAGCAAGTTTACTACAGAGGATCAAAGATTACGTCTCTCATACACATTTTGTTCATTGCGCTAGTCATGACTTGAACCTTGTTTTGAAGGACGCAGCAATAGATAAATTGAAGAATTCTTCGAAACTGTGTCTGTGTACGATTTTTTTGGTCTCAGTATAAGTAGTTGGGATCAACTAAAAAGCGTTTACGAGAAAGGCGCACAGACTCTTAAAACCTTGAATCCAACTCGCAGAGGTTTTGCTATGGTCTCAAATGTTTAAGCCAAATAATATTAAAAATCGAAAAATGTGCTGAAAGAAATGCCGTTTTGGAGATTCGGAAAAGATCGAGAATTTCGATTTTGTGTTCCTTCTTATACTTAAAGATGAAATTTTGCAAACAATTAATTTACCTTCAAAGCAATTGCTGTCGGAAAAAATCGATCTTCTGTTCGCACATGATCAATTGCAAAATGCCTTGCTAGGTATAAAGAAGCTGAGGTACGGGTTTGATTCGTTATTTCGAGATGTGATGTTTGGAAAATACCGAAAAAGTTCGTGGAAAAAAGATTACGAGTCAAGAGTCAGTTCGATGATCTGCCCAAGAAGAAAGATTTAATGGTCCTGAACAGCGCTTCCAAGTGACAATTTTCTTCGATGATTGATGCCATATATTCGCAACTTAAAAATAGATTTGCTGGAATGCAAGATGTTTTGGACAATGTACCTAACATATGCTTCAATTAAAGATTTAGAGGAAACAGCTGATGAATTCTCAAAAAAAATTTCAGATTTCGTATCGTCTTCATTTATATCTGAATTGGTTTTTATGACGTCTACGTCTCAGAAATAAATTATCCTAGCGAAAGATGTTAAATAGTTAGCTGTCTCTCTTGTCACCATTATCCATTATTATCCATTGAGAATCAGAGATCACGCAAAACTGATTTTAATAACGCGATCGACAAATTTGCTTCCGTGAAATCAAGAAAAAAGAATTTCCAGTAGGTACTCTTATTGTAGGCTCTCCTCTCTATTGTATAATCAACAATTATTGAATAGTTTATTTCATGCTTGTAGGTGTATATAAAGTTCCGGCCCTGGTAGCGGTAAGACTCTCCGCTCTAAACCTCAAAATTTGTTTAGCAATTTTGTAAAGTATACCGCCGCTGGTGGCGCTTCATTACGCAACCTAAAACGTTAACAAGTAAGATTGCTCAATATGGAGGAGTTTAATCGTTTATCTCATTTGCAAAGGGTTCCAGGAGTAGATCTTAAAGTTCCGCACTACGTAATTCTTCATGATTGTGTATTTAAGCCATCAATATTAACAACTAAAGTCCGAGTTATCTTCGAGGACTCATTTAGAACGAGCAATGGTGTATCGTTAAACGAATTGCTTATGGTTGGACTTGTAATTCAGCCAGATTTGTATACAACGCTTCACTTTGGATATTTTACATATGTATGTACGTTTTCACATCGGGCATCACTAAAATATATCACCAAATGTCGCTTCATCCTGATTATAGACGTTTTCATTATATTTTATGGCGTTCATGTGAAACTGATCCAATTGAGGTATTTCAATTAGTGCCCTATGGGACATCGTCTGCGTCTTTTCTGGCATCACGTACTTTACAACAGCTTTGTGAAGCTGAAAGACAGTGCAGCTCTAAATGGATTTCAAGTCGCTAATTTATAGACGAGGCAGTTAGCAAACAATGCTGTCGAGATGCAAATTTAAATTGAAAAAATGGTGTGTTAATCATAATGATATTCTTCCTAACCTATCTGAAGCTGATATATGTGCAACAATAATGGCGCTTGAATTTGAGCTGGGATGAGTCACTGTCTTAAGAGAATTACAGAAGATGGAACATTTTCGTGTCAAATTACACTGCTTAAACGATTTTGAGATTGATCGTCAGGCTTTTACACCGTGTGCAAAATATTAGCTTCACTCGTTTGCCTATGGAGCATTATTATATGTGTAAAGTCTGTCAGATGATGGAAGGGTTCTCACAGTTAAATTATTATGCTCTAAAACAAAAAATATTGTTTCCCGAGACTAGAATTGTGGGCTGCTGTTGTAAAAGCTGCCATCATGTGGACCAAAAACGCTTAATTTGTCTACAAACAACAGAGACTAACGATAATTAGTTACATTAGGAGAAATTTGATGAACGCTTCGTAGTGCGGCAGTTAGAATGTGTTTTTTTTTGTATTTTAAGGGCTCATATTTATGTTAGCTACCACCCGATTCTCACCAAAGCGAGATTCCTCAATATCTCGATTTATAGTGTTCACGCTCCACTGGAAGAGAAGGGCGACGTGAGCAAAGATCACTTCAACTGGCGCCTAGACGCGAACTGTTCCCGTCACGATATTAAAATCGAGCATAGCGACTTCAATGGGTGGGTAAGGAAAGGACCTATGGTTACACTGAGAAAATTTAGTCTCCAACAGATCGGATACTGATCGAGTTTGGAGGGCCCGAAACATGGTGGTCTGTAGTACGATCGCCTGAAAATTTTAACGAAAGCGGCGGCGACTTACGGAAGGTTTTGATACTAGGGATAATTTCTGTTAGAAAAAACCTGATATGGTGACTGATGTACAAAGCAAAGTTAAATTATATATTATTGTGCGAAAAACTGAAGTCATCCCTCAACGAACTGATTGGACCTTATCACTGTATCTTTAGCCCTGGCTTGGAAAAGATTATTCCAGCTGCATAATTAAACCGGGAAGGTACCATCTTTTATAAGAGCATTGAACTGCTGGTGTATGCCGATGATCCAAGCAGGATAAGCGAAAGGGGGGGGGGGGGGGGGGGGGGAAGGTGAACGGACAAACCGAAGTACTTCCGGAAATAAACGATCATCGCGTTCGCGTCTTGGCTCCTTCGTTGTTTTTGTTGTTGTTGTTGTTGTTGTAGCGGCTAGTCACGCCCTGTGAAGAGCGGATTCCCCCATGGTCATTGCCGTCAAACTCATCTAGGGGGAGGCCCAGGAAACGTGCTGTTACGACAGGGTTAGACCAGAGGGAAAGGGGGGTTAGATGAGTTGGTTTGCAATTTGTGGTGGTTGGGCTCCTTCTACGGGAGTGGCCGAGCAAGAGTCGATGATGATAGTGACTGTCTCTTTTTGGATCTTGCTTAGGACCCGCCGGTATGCCTCCGGATCCAGCGATTGCGTTATATACGGCTGGACCTCGTCCTTCAGTTCAAGGAGATGCCCTCTGATCTCCCTGGGAGGTGGCTCAACTGCACGCAAATGCCTATTTGTACATTCACCACTTGATGGAGATCAGCAGGCATCCCGTCACCGTGCGGAGTGTATTTATGGCATTGAGTGCTGTTGTTGTACTATGCACTTTCCAGAAGCCATGTTGATGCTTAGCCGAGCCCAGGTGGTGAGCGTAGTACGGGAGTAGTAGGGCTTCAAGTGTCTTTATCACTGGCGAAAGCAGGGAAATTGGCCGATAGGAGTCACCTTTATCGGCCGGCTTCCCTGGTTTCAACCTTCTAACCTTCCAAATGTCAGGAATGATGAGGGTGGCTATGGGCAGATTGAATATCCCTGTAAGAAACTCAACTCCCGCGGGGCTTAATGTTTTTTAACATCAACAGGCTTAGCCCGTCAGGGCCAATGGCTTGAAGAATTTTGACTTCCCGATGGCATCCTTCACGTTATCGTAAGTAAACATAAGGGGCGCGGTGGTGTTTGACTGTTTGCGCAGCCTTCTGATAACCTTCCATTTGGCTCTAACCCCCGAAGGATGCAAAATAAATTGCCGGCTGAAATAGCTCGCGCATCTTTTCGGTTTCGACGAGACACGATCCCCGAATGAAATTTCCACTCAGTCGTCACGCTTCGTCGGGTTGGACAAGGACCTCACGGTGCGGAGGCCAGAAAACATACGAAGGTGGCATCAGCCGGGGCACGAGTTGCACCTGACTGATGCCGCATTCCGGTATATCCTGGTCTGACACACGAAGCGGACGGTGTGGGGTACCAGGAAGTGTTGGCTAGTCCCCACACGAGGGGCGGAGCTGTCAAGTTTCTATCGGTGCTAGGCACCGGTGCACTAGGTGCGGTTAAGGGAGCCGTAGAGGGGATGTGCGCCAAGTTATAAATAATACAACTTCCCCGCCAAAAACTGCTGCCACCATTAATATTTGGTGCATCTGCACAAACATATGGCCATGGGAAAACTGCAACACAGCAGACAACAAGCGTTTCATGGAACAATCAAGTAAGCCGAGATTTCGGAAGGACGATAATATACAAAGAGGATCTCCCACGACAAAGGCATCCAAGGAACGTAGAAAAGTAAATCTAATTCTAAGCTTATACATATGTATGTAATTGTTTAAAAAGTGGCAAAAGCAAAGAAAGCTAAAATAAAGATATCCTGGGGAAGTGAATTTAATTTTTATAAGTGTTTATGCAAAAAGTAACAAAAAAGTGAAAATGGCTACAAGTTCAGATGAAGCATTAGCTCCATTAATTTCGATATATACACTAAGTTTGAAAAAAGAAATAGAGACTTTAAAATTACAAGTAAGAAATTTTACAGACGTGCATAATGTGCCAGAATTCGAACCACAATCCATAGATATAAGAATAAGTTGTATCGAAACATCAGACATAATAAGATCGCTTCCCGAATTTAATGGGAAAGGTTACGTTAGTTGGCGGGAAGCTGCAAATAATACTATGATTTTGTACGAAAAAGGGACTCGTAAATATGCCGCCTTAACAATTTTAAGAAAAAAATAACACAGTGTGACAGTCAAAAATAACTGGGAAGTGATGTTATTTTCCTTGTAGGTCTTAACGAGTAGAACGAGAATCCAATTTTGGAATTTGTCAAAAACCCCCCAAATTTCGACTTAACCTTAAAAACCCGATTTTTCCCATTTTAAGAACGGTTTAAGAAAGAAGAAACTTAGACCTTTCGAAAGATATATAGATGTCTTAATGAAGCTGAAGAAATTTACTTGTTTTTGCACAACAAACTTAAATTTTGCTACCCTTTTTCTTCTTTTTTTGACTTTGGCGATATTTTCACACACTATTTTATAAAAACACAAAATGAGTTTTGATTAAATTCAAAGAGTACGTTTAATACCGAGTTCAACGAATGTTTCTTTTAAAAAATCGGCCAAAAAGTGACTGAGTTATTTTACTTTTTATAAGAACAAAATTTTTGCAAAAATTTGCTTCTGTTGTTCCCAAGGAAATTATCACTTAATTTTTGAGTTTTTACTCAATTTTGAAGTCTTTATAAATTCCCGTTATACTGAAGTGCACGTGTTGTTTTTCCTTGGTGTGTTCGCTGTTAAATTGGATAAAAATCGCGGTAAAGTAAAACTAAAGTGTGCGACAAGCGTAATAAGTTTTGCTACATTTGTGGCTTATTTACGGATACAAGTCATCGGCGTGATTTTAAAAACAATATTGGTGTTGTAAAAATATATAACAAGATTTTCGAAAGGTTTTATAGTGCGAGTCGCTGGTACGAGCCAGAATTTATTTGTGAATATTGCTGCACAACATTAAAAAAATTTAAAGTTCAACAATCAATTACTTTGCCATTTTCTGTGCCTATGACTTGGCATCATCAGGCATATCATAAACAAGACGATTGCTATTTTTGCAAAACAATCGTTTCAGGTCACAATTTTAAATCGCGAAAAACGTAAAGTATGCGAATGTTGTTACGGTTACAAAACCAAAATACTTAAATGCCGAAGTGCCTATAAACAGTGAGTCCATTGATGCTGGTGAAACATATTTAGTAGAGGAAGAATTCCTTCCTTGCAAATCAAAATCAACGGAAAGGCATTTGGTTTCAAATTCTGATTTCGACGATCTCGTGCGTGATTTGCATTTATCGAAACGAGAATCTGAAGTCCTCGGTTCACGACTAAAGCAGTGGAGCTTAGTGGAAAAATATTTTCAAATAACATCGGGTAGAAAAAGCGACCGCACTTTGATACTTAGAGAAAGTCTTAAAACTGATGAGAATGACTGTGATCTTGTACATTGTGTAAATGTACCCAAATTATTTTCGGCTTTAAATTATAATGCAGATGAATGGCGACTTTTCATTGATGGATCGTGTAAAAGTATGTACCCCAAAAAAAAAAAAATACATTCGTGTTCCCTTAATGAAGTCTGTAATGTCACCCTTAGGTTTAAAAGCTGTGTTATTACACAATGAAAATCTCTTACCATCAGTTCCAATCGCGTATGGGGTTAACAAGAAAGAAACGTATGAAATGACGGAACAAATTTTACGGTTGATCGACTATGCCACGCATAAACGGAAAGTCATCGCTGACTTAAAAGTGTTGACAATTTTATTTGGCATGCAAGATGGCTACACAAAATATCCTTGCTACCTTTGTGAATGGGATAGTCGGGTATCCAATCGCTATGATCGTAAAGCATGGCCATCTCGAGAGTCACATCAGATAGGCAGGAAAAACGTTTTAAGCCTCCCATTGGTGAAATCTGAAGATGTTATCCTACCACCACTACACTTAAAGCTGGAAGAAATTGGATGTTAATAGCAAAGCTTTTCTTCATCTTAAAACTGTCTTCCCAAAATTAAGTTAAGCTGAAATAAAAACCGGTATTTATTAATTTGTTTTCATACCTACTTGTTTTTTATTTTTTTTTATAATATGTGTATATAGGTATTTTCATTGGACCTCAAATTCGCAAAATTATGAGCGACGTTACCTTTATGAACAAGTTAAGCTGTGTTGAGAAACGTGCATGGAATAGTTTTGTAGCGCTGTGTGATAATTTCCTTGGGAACAACAGAAGTGACGAATACATCACGGTTGTAAACGAATTTTTAAGTGCATATGGTGAAATGGATTGCAACATGTCGATAAAAATTCATTTCTTGCATTCGCATTTGGACTTCTTTCCTCATAATCTGGGTCAGTTCAGTGATGAACAAGGCGGAAATTACCAAATTACCAAGAAATGGCTACGATCGAAAAACGTTTCGAAGAAAAAAGCAAAATAAATATGATGACAGAATATTGCTGGTCAGTACAACGCGAAACCGACGATGCTGACTTAAGGAAAAAACGGTCAAAAAAGCACTTTTGATCTATATATTTTCATTTAATAATATTTGTTAGTAAATTAAGTTCGATGTAAATTTTTGCAAAAATTTCGTTCTTATAAAAAGTAAAATAACTCACTCACTTTTTGGCCGATTTTCTAAAAGAAACATTCGTTGAACTTGGTATTAAACGTACTTTTTGAATCTAATGAAAACTCATTTTGTGTTTTTATAAAATAGTGTGTGAAAATATCGCCAAAGTCAAAAAAAGAAGAAAAAGGGTAGCAAAATTTAAGTTTGTTGTACAAAAACAAGTAAATTTCTTCAACTTTATTAAGACGTCTATGTATCGGGTGTTTTTTTTAGGGGTATAGAACTTCGAATTGAAATAAAACACAAGAAAATCGTTTTAAGGTCCATCAATTTGGCTTTATTGGAAGGATAATTTTATGCCATTAATGTTTAAATATGATTTCGGGCATGTGGCCGCCGCGGCTGGCTCGAATAAAGCCAATTCTACAGGTCCAATTTTCAACCACTTTTTCGAGCATATGGGGCCGTATGTCGGCAATAACGCTACGAATGTTGGCTTCCAATTCCCCTAACGTTTCTGGTTTGTTGGCGTAGACGAGCGACTTCACATATCCCCAAAGAAAATAATCCAATGGTGTCAAATCACACGATCTTGGTGGCCAATTTACAGGTCCATTCCGCGAAATTATGCGCTCATCGAATGTTTCCTTCAATAAATCGATTGTGACGTGCGCTGTGTGGCATGTAGCGCCGTCTTGTTGGAACCACAACTCATCCACATTCATGCCATCCAATTCGGGAACAAAATAGTCGGTTATCATGGCTCTATACCGGTCTCCATTAACGGTAACTGCCTCTCCAGCATTATTGCGGAAGAAGTATGGCCCAATGACTCCACCAGCCCATAGAGCACACCAAACAGTCAGTTTTTGTGGATGTAATGGCGTTTCAAGGGTCTCATGTGGATTCTCTTCACTCCAAATGCGGCAATTTTGATTGTTGACGTAGCCATTCAACCAAAAATGAGCCTCATCACTGAACAAAATTTTGCGATGAAAATCAGCATCGAGATCAATCTCATTTTCGGCCCATACACCGAAATCACGACGCATTGCATGGTCTCGCGGCTTTAATTCTTGCACAAGCTGGATCTTGTAAGGTCGCAAGCCAAGATCTTTGCGCAAAATCTTCCATAAAGTTGATGGACAAAGCTCCAATTGCTGTGCACGGTGGCGAATCGATTCATTCGGGTCCTCTTCAACACTTTGCTCTACAGCGGCAATTGTTTCTTCGGTGCGCACTGTTCGACGTCTCTGCGGATGCGTATTATCACATAGAGTAAACGTAGTGCGAAAACGATCCATGGTTAACCGAATTAATTGCTCTGATGGACGATTATGTCGACCATAAAATTGACGGAGCTCGCGGTAAACTTCGCGAACTGAACCATTATTTTCGAAATAAATTTGCACGATTTGCAAGCGTTGTTCTTTTGTCAACCTGTTCATGATGAAATGGCAAACCAAACTGAACATAAATGACATTAGAGTTGCCAGATTTGACCACAAAATGCCAGTTTTATCTCTATTCGAAAAACAAACCTGTAAAAAAAACACCCGATATATGCGCATCAAGTATATGATGAGTTATATGTTGAAAAGTGATCACAATGATGGATTGCCTTGTGGTGTGAAGTGGTAGTCGACGTGCGTTCCTTCAGAGATCCTGAGACTAAGTTAAGTTAGAAAAAATGTTCGGTTGGCGTCAAACGCAAAACGCGTCAAAAGGTCTGAGTTTCTTCTTTCTTAAAGTGTTCTTAGAATGAAAATCGGTTGTTAATTAGCTAAGATATGGGCTAAGAAGTGCGCAAAAGCACGAAAAATCGGTTTTTTAAGGTTAAGTCGAGATTTTGGAATTCGAGGCAATAATTAGCCGATTAGATTTCGTATATGCAGACAAGAGACCCTGCCTATCCTTGAACAGGATTTAAACTTAATATGGTACACTGAGGGAAATAATGCAAAGTAAAAGTGAAAAATTTATATTTGATTCACGTTTAAAAATATTCGTATTCAAACATAATATTTTCAGGCTAAATTTAGCACGCGCATATTTAACTGCCATCTCAGCATGCACAGCGTTTACAACGTATATACATACATACATGTTTGCATGTTTTACACTCACGAGCGGCAAATCAGCAAATGAGAGAGAGAGAACAAGGCGAAGATGTTGGCATGTTAATGGTGCCCACAGTCACCGACGCAAACGTACGCTACGTGTCAGCTGACACGATCAAACTAATGAGAGCGCCATGTAAATGCAAACTCATCAACGTGTTCGTGTGACCGGTACGCGCGGCGTGTACGTGTGTAAACTGAGAAATTTAGATTTTTGCCGTGAAGCCGTGTCAGCTGAGAGCTCTCTCACCGCACAGTGTTGCCAAGCAGAACTTTTTAAAATCATTGACAAAATAACCTTACAAAAATTTAAATTTTTATTAAATTAATTTAAAATCGATGTTTAATAATGTTAATTATAGATAAATGAACTATTTGCATTTGTTGGTTTTTGGCTTTGGTTTATTATACAATGAAAAATTGTAATTGACAACGCGGATGTGTGTAAAAGTATGTATGCAAACAAAGGAATGGCAACATTGTGTTGATGCATACAAACACAGTTTTGTGTACGCAAAGTTTGTTTACAAAACATACGCGCGGGCACAAGTTTTGCTCAATTTTGTGTATCTCCCGACAAACAGACACGGCAAACGGACACGTCGGTGACTGTGGGCACCATAATGCTTGTATCACTGTTCGTGCTTTTTGTTTTTGTATGTGCGCAAATTGTGTTTGAGTTTGAGTTGCCATTATTCTAAGCATATTACGAATAAATGACAAAATATTAATTTATGTATCAGCTTTGTGAGATGGCAACTCATTTATAACGGTATGATTTTGTAGCAGCTTGGCGTTGACGAAAAAGAAAAAATGTGTGAGAAATTAAAAGAAATTTTGCATCTTTTTGAATTGGATGAGCTGCTGGAAGAACTCACTGGTAAGTGCAATAAATTTAATTTACTATGTATTATAAAGCAGGGGTGGGCACACCAACACTATCACATTTTGCGCACGTGGTAGTATATTTTGCCGAGAACGAACGAATCAGACATTCAGTCGATAGCTTTAGTTCAAACGAGAAGGGCGTGCGCGCTCGCTTCTTGTATTTACGAAAAGCGTAAATACATTTGAAAATTTCGACATAAACTGCGCACCTGCATAGCTTGCGAGGAAGCCACACAACATGCCATGGCGGCAGCTTATGGCATACTGATTTGGTGATTGAAGTGCATGCTCGTTTGTTTGTCGTTTTGTACACTGTATAAAATTGACCGTTTCGACAAAAAGTTTTTAATAAAGGATATTTTTGGATGAAAGCTAAAGTAGAAAGTATGTAATATGTATAGTATGTATGCAAAAATATATTTGAAATATTGATTGTACTAAGTTTTACAACTTTATGCTGTTTTTGCTGAAATTTTTTGAATAATCTCATCAATATTTATTTCACGTTCGCAGCATTTAATCCGAATTAAGTTTTCTAAATGTTCGTCACTTAATCTAATTCGCGATTTGCTTTTGATCTGTTTTAAAATGGAAAAGGCTGACTCACAACTATAAGTTGTTCCAAACATAGCGCAAAGCTTAAGTATTTCGTTTTTAATTTTTGGATATGTTTTGTAATCAACGTTTTTCCAAAACTCAATCCCTGTAGCAAAAGGCAGCGTTAAATCGACTTGCATTTTTAAAAGTTCGTCTCGAATTTCAATTTTTTGCTCATTAACAACGCATGTTAAAGGTCTGTTATATAAATCTATCAAGCTTTTAATTTTTCCAAAATCTTTGAATCTGTTGTCGAAATTGTTTAATAAAGATTCAAAAATAGTGTAATAAATTGGTAATTTGATTTGGTTATTATACTTATTTGTAATGTTTGATACATTTGGCATGTAAGTTAAATTATTATTTTAAAATAACTGCATTAAAATATTAAGTTTTCTTCTAAAATCTTCTATAACAGCAACGTATTTGATATATGTTTTTATTTTTACCTTGTAGATAGTAGCAAATTTAAATTATTAATATGTTCAGTAATATCACATAGAAAAGCCAAATCTAAGAGAAAATCTGGGGTTTTAAACTGATTTACTAAATCTGCAGAACTATTGTCTTGTTCTAGGAAAGAAATAACTTCTTCCCTTAAATCGAAGAGTCTCGCCATACTCGCCACGGCTAAGCCATCGCACTTCGGTAAAAAGAAGCAAATCTCCGTGCTCTGCTTCGATTTCCCGTAGGAATGCAGTAAATTTTCTATGGGTAAGGGCATTATGCCCTCCCCTTATTTTATTAATAATTTTGATTCCTACAACCATTGCATTCATCATATTAAGCGATTTGCTGAAAAGGGATTGTTGATGGATAATACAATGAAATAAAGGAACGTCTATGCCATTTCTCAAAAAATAACCAATTAATCCCTCGTTTCTTCCCGTCATTACATTTGCACCGTCAGTACAAACTGAGCTTAGTTTACTTTTGTGCACAAAAGAAAAAACATTTTTATTGATAACATCAAATATTGTTTTTCCCTTAAAATTTCCAAGCATTGACGCTAGTGATAAGACCTCTTCAAAAGTGGAAAAATTTGCATCTATTGTTTTAACGCATATAAGCAACTGACTAACATTTTTTATGTCTGTAGTTTCGTCCAAACAAATAGAAAAATATTAAGAAGCCATCACTCTTTCCTTAGTTTTTAAGAAAATATGTTGCGCAATTTCTTCCGTTCTCCGAGTAATCGTGCGTCTGGACAACGAAATACCATCAATAATTTTAGATACTTCTTCACCTTTATCCCCAAAGCATTGCAAGACCTCCTTACTGAGGTCTTTAAAAAAAATTCCATCTTCAAATGGTCGTCCTCTCTTAGCCAATGCCAACGAAACCACATAAGAGGCTTTTTGGCATTGAAAAGAGTTGTACTGACTTTCCTCCAATGAGTCAGCGATCATTTGTTCGTAAAACGGTTTTTTTAAAATAATAATTAAGTTTTCTCTTTCCTCGCCTGTGAAGCAGTCATAATCGAGATGATTTCCCCTATAATGACGCTCCAAATAAAAGGGGGAATAACGCGTCGGCGTATAATGGCAAATCAAGCACTCGGCCTTGCCGAAAAAATTTTCTGCAAAGAAAAACTGCAATTCATATTTTTCGTCAAACATTTTTCTCAATATACAATATGTATGGACAAGTGAAGAGGCGAGCGCACAACTGGCACCGAACGAAGCTGACATGTAGGGATGGCACGATTAACCGAAAAATTTCGGTTAATCGGTTATTTTCTTGCAGTCACCGATTAATTTTAACCGAAATTGGGCTTGCGATTAATCGAAAAATTAACCGATTAATTTGAAAATAATCGTTTCTTTGAGTCTCTTGCTGATTGTTACCCACACCACTGATAATATAATTTTTGGCAGCACTGATTTTACAATTTTCATATTGCTACCTACAGCACTTGTGAATGTGAATTTCAAGACAAACAATTTTAATTATGAGTGTAAAGGTGGGTCCCCTTCGCAGCGAAGTTTGGAAACTCTTCACCAAATTTAGACCACTCATAAAATCAGCCATGTTTACTTTGCAGAGTTTTGCATCTGGTGGGTCTAAAAACCAACAACTAACTCAGGCAATAGCAGAAATGATAGTGACTGACAATTTACCGTTTTCTCATGTGGAAGGTAATTTTATTCTTTATCTATAAACTTCCATTATTTATAAAACTTACATTGATCTTTTTTCATTATATTCACTACAGGCAAAGGGTTTATTAAGTTTATGAAAAATAATTTTCCACTATATAAAGTGCCTTGCAGAAACACCATGAAGAACGACATTGACAAAATGTATGATAACAAAGCTGAGGATTTTAAAGAAACTTTATTACAAGTCCCAAAATTGTGCTTGAGCACAGATATATGGACCGATACCTCAATGAAAAGTATGCTCGGCATCACAGTGCATGGTTTAATTAATTTTAAGATGTTTTATGGAACCATTGGCGTATTTGAACTCAGTGAAGCCCACACTGCACAACATATAAAGACAGTGCTCAAAAAAGCCCTTCAGAGCTTCGACATCAATGAACAGAATGTTGCAGCAGTTGTGACTGACAATGGCGCCAACATAGTGAAGGCCATTTACGAAACTTTTGGGAGAAAACGTCACATACCATGCTTTGCACACACACTCAATTTGGTTTGTGAGAAGGCACTACTAACACCTGAAGTTACGGACATCATAAAAAATTGCCGGACGATCGTAATATGGTTCAAGAGACACGTGAAAGCCAATGATGATTTACGCCATTTACAAGCAGCTGCCGGCATTCCGGAGGGGAAAATGCAAAAAGTAATCTTGGACGTAAAAACAAGATGGAACTCTACTTTCTACATGCTGGAGAGACTAATTCAACTTCTTCCTTATGTAAGCCAAATACTCATTTCTTATTCAGATACTCCACCAATGATCACAAGCTCAACCAAAACTGTAGTGTCAGAAATGATTACTTTGCTTAGACCGTTGGAAGCTATGACAAGGCAAATAAGTGGAGAAAAATACGCCACATTGAGTCAATGCATTCCACTTGTGTCTTGTGGTCGCCAACAAATAATGAAAATTGTCTGCTTGAGTCCGGCGGCAAATGTATTAAAGAAGTCTATACTTGAACAATTTGACTATCGCTTTGGGGCCATGGAACATTGTCTTTTACTAGCGGCGTCAACTATGTTGGATCCAAGATTTAAGAGAATCCATTTCCAGGATCCCTTGGCTTGCTCAGCGGTTATAAAACATATAAGAAATGAAATGACAGAAATATCGAATAGAAATGAAAGCATAGACAGTTTAAGTGACAATTCCTCAACAGGTGACAGTGAGTTTGATTTGTGGTCACATCATAAAACACTGGCTCACAAAAGAAAAAGGAAAGATAACGATTTAAGTCAACCGCAGGATGAATTAAACTTCTATCTGAATTCTCCGGTTATGGAATTGAAGTGCGATGTAAATAACGCTTGGGCGGAAATGAAGGCAGTCTATCCTAAACTATTTACCGTAGCACAACGCTATTGCTCTTTAATAGGTACTTCCGTGCCAGCTGAACGCCTATTTTCGAAGGCGGGAGCAACAGCAACTCTAAACAGAAATCGCCTAACAACGAAACGGCTTTCAAAATTACTGTTTTTGAACTCAATTTATAATAAAGAAAATATGTAAACAAATATTGTTTAGAAGGAAGTTTTTCTTTATTCAATATATTATAGAAAATGTAAGTATATCATTCAAGGCGAATTTATAGCAGGTGGTGTCAGTAAGACAGAAACAAAATTTACACTTTTTTTTTTGCTTTTGGTACGCCATTCTAATATTTAAGCTTTTCTTCCCTGAAGGAAGAAGTAGGAAAGAAAATTTTTCCCTCACTCACTAATTTTGTCGTTTGTGAACCAATATCAGCTGTTCTTTTGACACCACCTGAATAAATTCGCCTTGATATCATTTATTAATTTATTAACCGAAAAATTCCGATTAACCGATTATTTACGAGCGATTAATTGCAAACGGTTATTTTACCCATGCGATTAATCGTTGAAACGATTAATCGGTTAATTTTTACTTTTTGCCATCCCTACTGACATGAGAATGAATGCTTTCGCTGAAAATTTCAGAGCTAGCTAGTCGGTTTTGTTCGGCAAAATACGTGTGAGCATATATGTACGTGTGAAATGTGTACAGTTGAGCCGCACGCGTGATATGAAATGCCAACCCCTGTTATAAAGCATGATATATTGAATGTTCTAGTCGCTGGCATTGAATTTCGACATTTATGGGCCGTTTACATAGAACTTTCCTCGCTTTGCTTGACAGTTCGAACTTTAACAACAAAGCGTGAGGCGTAGAAGGTCAGCTACATAGAACGCTTTGTCAGTTTCTGCTGTTTTGTTTAAAGATAGGATAAAAAAATGAATTTTACTGTATGATGGAAGTAGTAGTAGTTATGCTACTAATGTGTGAAATTCGCGAGTGTCTGTAGTGTGTATACGCACGCCAAAATAAAAATAAAATGGAAATGATAACAGCTGATTGCCAAAGCGTACAAAAGTTGAGAGTTGCCCATAATTTTGCTTCGCTTTGCTTTGCTTTACTTTTCTCGCTTTGTATTTAGCAGGACTCATATAACATCATGTATTGAACTTATCTGTCAAAGCGAAACTCTGAAGCAAAGCAAAGCAAAAGTCTTATGTGAACGGGCCATTACGTTATTTGAACGAAGCAGATATTGCGGACGCAGTAAGAAAAGTGGGTACAAGAGGTGAATTCCGCGAAAAGCTATTTGCTTGGCGAAAGAAAAATGTAAGTATTGTGTATTTTTTTTAATAATTGTGTTATTGGAAGTGCTGGTGTGTTTTGTTAATGAAATTATTGCTTGTTGGAAGCAAAACAATTGCATCGTATGTATGTACGAGCGTTTGTGACATGTAGGCAAACGACAGTCGTGCCTCCAACTGCGCTTAGCGCCGTAGGTGTACTTCTGCGTGGCTTCCTTAACCACTCGCCGCATTTCATAACACTTACATACGAGTACATACATATGTATGTATGGACATAATTTTTTTTTTATTATTTAGGTATATCATGCTGATGTAGTGAACAACAATGATGACCAATGTGAATTTGATTATGTGGTATGTATTATGAACAAAATATCTACATATACAATGAGTGAGATTTTTTAAATGAATTGGTTTGTAGTCTTTGAAGAGAATACTAAATGATTGTTCTGCTGGTAGAGCCGTTTTAGAATACTATGAGAATAACAGAAATTTAAATAATAACCATCGCGATCGGATTATAAACGCTATTGTGGAATATGTTGTTGAAAACAATACAAAATTAAAGCCCGCCAACTTCGAAAAAATTTTAAAGGAGATAGAATTGTTGTTTCCTGAGGAAAAAAGAGCTTTGGTAATGTAAAAAATGCTCAATACAATGCAAATTTTGAAAAATTATATAGAAACGTTTAAAATGGGTGTATACTAATAAGTTGCTTTAATATAGGAATACTATTACATTCCACGTAATGGGAAAAGACCGCCTGCTGGAAAATTATATTCCAAATATACAAATATTTCGGCGAAAAGGAGAAAAATTGACGGAACGGCTAAACATAGGTGCGATATTTTGGATACGTCGACTCCTGATTTAGAAAACGAGTTTGATCAATCGATTGAAACAAGTATAAAAGAGGAGCTACGCAGAGAATCATCGGTTTGGGAAGTGGTTGTAGACAGATGGGACAGATCATATAATATTCGACAGCGCGATTTAACACTTCTGAGCAATTACGACTTTATTAAGGAGTGGCCAAAATTAAAAGACGCCAGAGGCCCGGAACTGGTAAGTTCTTCAATTAAATTTATATCATCCAATTAAATATAAAATCATATATACGTACATACATACATACGTGTACACATGTGTGCATTAACACAAACATACATACATATATATTTTTGTAAAAGTGTACATATCAAAACGTATATTTTAAATAGATCAATGCCGACTTCAAGCGGATGCACCCTAACAAAGAATATTTATTAAAAACCAAATGGAGTGCTTTTAAACAGAATGTTCGAGAATATTACTACTTAAACATTGTCAACGCAGCCTGCAAATCCCTTTTAAAAGACTTAAGTGGTGTGAGACAAATACATAGGCAAAAAAAATGTGATTAAATAACAATTTCTAAACTTTTTATAAATATCACATATGCAAATATTTATTTCGATATTTAGATGCTGAAGATTGTGTACTAACCACGCTATTACATTCAGTACTACCTCCAACCGCAAGATTCCAAACGACATCGGGGACATCAAGAGCAAAAGCTACAATATTGGACGCGCAAGAGTTTTTTATTATTAAAGTGGAAGCTTTATGCAATGTATATGAAGAAATTCAAAAGTATGTTGACAAATGTTATTTGAATTCATTTACGGTTCAACCTTTTATAATTATTGAGGGATCTTATTTATCTCCTAAAACTTTTTTTGCTTACATTGATAAAATAATTTATAAGTTTGACTCCTTTATTGAATGTCTGGATTGTACTTTTAAAATATTTCAAGTTTTGAACCTGAAGTATCCAGCGATTGCTGCCAACGCTTGGACATTTATTCAGAGATATTTCTTTGAAATCGAAACTACATCAGATATCAAATCACCGGCTTTGGTTTCACTTTTAAATTACCTTAACTAATATTCATATATTTAAATATGATTTGCTTTTTGTGTAAAAAATCTTTCCAAACAACTTGCTGCTATATATCACATTTAAAATCATATCACTCTCTTAAGCAAAGTGATACGAAGATTTGCACAATTGATAATTGCAAGCAATTGTTTTCTTCGTTCGGTAATTTTAAAAATCATTTGCTAAAGCATATGAATGAAAACCCACGGATTTGTAAAAATTTAGCTCAACCCACAGAAAATGACTTGCTACAGCAAAAATCGGCACAGCCTTGTCCGATTGAACATTTTAATGTGCAATTACCTGAAGAAAATATTGTTCAAATGAAAAATAACAATGCATTATTGTCAAAGCTATCAAACAATTTATTGGAATTCTCATTGAAATTGTATGCAAAAAGTTCGATGCCAAGAAAAGATGTTGTATTTATACAAAATGAATTCGCAAAATCATTCCAAATTTTTTCAGAATGTTTAAAAAATGTAATAATAAGAGAGAGTTTAAAAGAGCAAACCTTAACTTCAGAGTTAGACCACCTTTCAAATTTTTGCAGCAATGCTTTTGAAAATATATCGTCAGAACACCTTATTATTAAACACTTAATTAAAAAAACATGTATGGGAGTCCGAAAACAATTGTAATTGAAAATGTAATAGCTGAAAAAATTGTTAGAGGTATTCCAACATTATCAGAAGAAAAGCGAACTATTGAAATGATGCCATTATTATTCCAATTTAAGTCGTTTTTCGAAATAAATGGCGTATTAGACATTGTTGTTGAAAATACCATGCAACTACTTATTTGATAACAAAAATGTGTGTAATGTTGTGAGTGGCACAGTTTTTAAAAAAGCGAAACTCTCTTGTGTTTCCAATGAAATAGTAATACCATACAATATATACTTCGACGATTTCCAAGTAAATAATGCGCTGGGATCACACACTTTTTATATTTGTGGGTGTTATTATAATTTCCCAACATTGCCGCAATATATAAGTTCAAAACTGGACTTTATATTTCATGCCGCTTTCATAGCTTCGCAAAACTTAAAGATATGTGGAAATGAGTTGGCATTTAATAGCTTTTTAAATGAACTAGTCTTGTTAGAACAGGGTATTTTAATACAGAACAAAACAGTAAAGTTTTTGTTGATAGCAATACTTGGCGACAATCTTGCTCTTAATGGAGTTCTGGGTTTTTCTAAATCATTTAGTGCGAACAGGTTTTGTAGAGCATGTAGAAGATCAAAAGAGGAAACCAAACATGATTTCATAGAAAAAGCTATTAGGACAAAAGAATACTATGAAGACGATATACTTGAAGGCAGCACTTCAGGTATTGCGGAGGAGTGTATTTTTAATAGACTCCACCATTACCATGTTTTAGATAATTGCTGTTTTGACATAATGCACGACTTGCTCGAAGGGGTTTGCAAATACGATGTTACAAAAATTTTGTCCTCATTGATAGAAGAATTACTCTCTCTTGCCATTATTAATAATAGAAAAAATCTCTTTCCATATGGAGAGTTAGAAATCGGAAACATTTCCATTAATATATCAAAAAAACATTTAGATAAATGTAATTTAAAAATGACCGCTTCTGAAGTGTATTGCTTTATTAATTTCTTACCTTTAATGCTGGGCGATCTTATTCCAATGAACAATAAATACTGGAATTTATTAATTTATCTTGTAAATATATTAGATTTGTTGTACAAACAAGAATTGACGGAGGATGATTTGAAATGCTTAAAAGAATTAATAAACAAGCACCACAGGCTTTATTTCAAACTCTATGGGGGTCTTAAGCCCAAGCATCATTTCATGCTTCATTAACCGAGAACCATTGAAATGCTAGGCCCATTAAGGTATAATTGGTCTATGAGGTTTGAGGCAAAGCATAATGAAAGTAAAATTTACTTTCAAAACGTAACATCTCGCGTTAATTGTACAAAAACTATTGCACTGAAGGCGAGCTATAAATTTTCGTCAGTTTTACAGAAATATTCAAATGGTTTGCCAACTTTATTTAATATTGATGAACATTTTTATAAAGACAATTTGAGAGAAAAAGATTTTTTCAAATATTTAATACCAGGAAATCTTAAAATTGATTTTGAAAATGTAAATGTGTCCAAATATATATTGTATGGTAACTTCAAGTATAAAAAGGATTCATATGTAGGTATTTTGAATACTAATTTTAAGTTATTCAAAATTGTATTAATGTTATATTGGAATTATAATATATATATAGTATCTAAAGCTATACAGATTAAACAATTTGATAAACACTTCTGCTCATATGAAGTTGGTTCTGCTTTAAATGAAATAACGTTAATAGATATCAAAGATTTTACTACACGCCCAATGCATTTGCATTCGATAATCGGCGGCCGAACATTTATAAGATATAATAGCCTTTAAGTTTATTTTGTAAGTGCGTTAATGTAAATACTTAAATACATACATATGTTCAATAAAGAGTGATATACAAATCACAAAACCCCAAGTATTTTTATTTCCAACGTTGCAAATTCGAGTATTTTTACATTCAAATATACTATTTTGATATTCAAAACATTATCGAATATGCATGTGGACAATTTTAATATTTCATATTCAAAAAGGAATTGAATATCATCAAATATGAAAACAAAATTTTCGTATTCAAATCACTCTCAAATATAATATAATAGAACTGAATACAGCCGCATTCTATGGTAATTCAAAAATGCCATATTCAATTCAAATATTTTCATATTTAACTTCAAATCTAATATGCGTCGATTTGGTTTAAGAATTTTCCTCTATACAGTACTTTCGTTTACGTTTTTAGTAAGATCAAATACGTTTTTGCTTGATTTTACTATTTTTTTCCCTCAGTGTACGTATATTTGGATATTTATATGTACATATATGTATACTTAGTATGATAACGATTGTTACGCTTATAATGTAAGTACATAGATATGTATATTATATTGACATATGTATGTACATATATAATGGATGCATAAAACCAAAATTAGCTCACTCTTATCATGCACGTATTAAGGTAAAGCCAAATTTCACGTCAAATTAAATATTTAGATGTTTATATCAATTCGTTAATATCTTAGCAAAATCTAAAGTTCGAGCCATAACAATTAACATTTATCAGAAATCATATTCTGTTAAACAAATTTTGCCCTCGCTCAGCTCTGTTAACTTCCGACTCTCGGATTTCCCCAGCCGCCATTGCAATGGTGAACTAAGCCGAAAAACATTGATGGGTTTTGACAATTCACACCGTCATCCTAACTTTGGACTTCTCTGTCTAATATAAGTTCTGTGCTTTTGTTGTCACTGTTTTTTTTCTGCATCGTGCTTTAAGCAGACTAGCATCTCTCGCTCTCTTACTTTGCCACATGCTGCGGATAATAATGCACTACGGTCACTAAAAACGGAACAAATAACAAATACAAGTTGCAGGTACAAATATCGGGTGTTTTTTTTTGACTGATAGAATTTTAAATTGAAATAAAACACATACAAAATTAAGTATGGTTCCAAATTTTTTTTTATTTGAAAGATATTTTCACGACATTTAATATTTAAAAACGATTTCTGGCATATGTCCGCCACGACTAGCTTTGGTGAATCGGATGCGATCTGTCCAATTTTGAACCAATGGATAAAGTCCAACTTGTTGAGCACGGCGGCGAATAAACAAATTCGGATCTTTTCCAACACTATCACTTACAGCACCAATATTTTCTTTTGTACGTACAGGTCTTTGTCTTGTTGTTGGTTTTTCATCTAGTAGAGTAAATGTTTTTCGAAATTTATCAACAGTTCGACGAATAAGCTGCTCTGATGCTCGATTATGTGGACCATAAAATTCATGAAGTGCTCATTAAGCGAACAGAACACTGATTTTTACAGTAAATTTAGTTTAAATCTACGAAGAACTATTTATTTTTCGTTAAATATAAACGATATTTAAAGAAATTCAACTACTTAAATAAATATATCTATAATAACTACATTGGAAGCATGGGCTTGAACATTAAATCAAATCCTATGAGTTTCTGGAATTACATAAAATCCAAAGGGGCTGCGCTAGTGAATTATAGGGCTATTTTAAAGCACTCGACTATGTGAAACATTTTTGAACACGCAGTCCGTGGAAAGTTGAGTTTTGCGATTGCATCTTTAATCTAAATCAGCATGGGTTTGTCGACAACAGGTCTACAGTATCAAGTCTAGCGGTTTTTGTGAATACTTCATTGAGTCTTTATAGGCTGGTTTACAGGTTGACTGTATTTACACAGACTTTTCGAAATCTTTTGATAAAGACTATCATAGAGTTCTAATTAAAAAAATAGATTGTCTCGGCTTTCATTCTGCTTTTCTGCAATTGGTAAACTTGTACAATAGTCGTGCTGTTGTTTCATTTCATGGTATTTCGTCTACCTCTTTTGTTGCATCCTCTGGAGTTCAGTATGGAAGTATCTTGGGGCTACTCCTATTTGCACTAAGAACCTTGGAGTAGTTTTTGATATTAAATTCTCTTTAATAACAATATAAATTTTCTTTTAATAACAATATAAATTATACCAGTTCCACATCTTTCTCCATGTTGGGCTTTGTAAGACGGAATCCCTCTAAATTCTCTGATTCCTATACCATCAAGTTACTCCACGGTTCATTTGTTAGGCCCCAGTTAGAATATCCTGATTTTATGCAAGCATTCTGCAAGCTTTCAATAAAATAGAAAGTGTACAAAAAATGTTTCTTAAATTTGCACTTCTTTTCCTGAACTATATAGATTCCACCTATTCTGCTGGTATCATGCTACTGTGTCTATCATTTACTCATTTTATCATAACTGTAGTCATTGATTGTCTTTATTTGTTGAAAAGATTTCGATTAAATGTCCCCAGCGATCTCTTCGGACCTTCTGCCATGGGGATAACTTTAAAACTAAGGACGTCAGTAATGCCCCCATTACTTGCGCTTTACATGAATTTAATTCCATTAATAGTAATGCTGATCTTGACTTTTCACTCTCAAGGAATGCCTTTTTGAATATCTTGAACTTTTTACCATAACTTTATTGAAATATATGTAATATGTATTTCAATAGTTTCTACTAAGTTCGTAAGAATCAAAATTCATAGACTTAAATAAATAAATAAAAGTGGCAACAGTGCTCCAAACCATCTAGTGCGGAAAGAAAGTAATACATTTTTCGACAGAAATCATAGAAAACTTGGAATGGAGTAGATAAAGACCGAAAATTCGAAACCTGAAGCCATTGTCATTGTACCTGAGGCAGAAATGTATCTTCATCGCCAAACTGTGGGCATTTTTCCCCAATCTCTGCAATGGTGCAAATACTATAATTTTCTTCCACAGGCAGCAACCTTCTAGAAAATGAGCGACCGCTGGTCGCACAGGATAAAACCATTGTTAAAAGTGGTCTCAACGTCGGAAAAACTGCCCTTGCGTACTTCCCTGGCTTCAGTTTCACTTCGATTTTTGTTGCATGGTCGAATAGTATACATCGGTTTTTCCACTCTGGTATTCTTGCTGATTAATTCTTTCTTGCAAATTTCTGGCGCACTATTTCGAAGATTTCTGGATCTCTCTGCCTAGTCTACTTCCTCACGTAAATTTTTGAATTTAGTAAAGCCTGGTATCCTCAAAACTCTTGCCAATCTGCCTTACAAGAATTCCCACCTTGTCGCCTATATTCTCACTACCAACACTGCGAGGATTACACTGCATGACACCCCATAGGAACTATTTGGCTCAGCGTACTGCACGATGCTCATAATATTCCTCGAAGGAGAAATATGGAATCGTATTGTAGGTAGGCCGATAATACTACTACTCGCCAATACAGTTTTTATAGATACGACAAATTGAGGCCGCGGTACCCGAAGAAATTCCTCCATAACCATGGCTTCTGGATTAGGATTTATTGGGGTTTGTATTCAGCATGGTTTGCATACTGAAGCTTCCCCTTCATTGAGTGGGGAACCCTTTCCTGGTAAAGGAATACAAACGCCATTGGGTTGTATTCATCCCCTTGTTCTGAACAGAGATATGTTTCAGAACCTCGATTGGTTTCCGGCTTGGATACGGTATCCAGACTTTATTCAATCAGAGGCTCTTACTATTATGCGGACTCTTCCGTCGTTTAGGGCGAATTTTAATTTTTCGCAGGGTGGGTTGACTTCAGCATGTGAGCACGTTCATCTCAGATTGAAAACTCGACTTCTTCTTCGTCTTGCAACCCTTGTATCTGCCCATCTTTGGAAGCACGGTCAACTCTCCACCCGTTTTAGGATCAGTAGAAGAGGACATATCCGTTGTCATTTCAGGAGTTATTCTGGCCGTCGCCCTCTTACTTCCTGAGATGCACAAAACACCAGTCGGTGTAGTCCACCATTGAAGTACTTGGGCATCGTTCAAAAAGAAAGCAGCCCGCTCCAACGGAACTGAGTGCCACTGGTCCATACCTGTACTTTCTCAATCACACCTCCACCCGTTAATAAGGTCTGATTGATGATTCAATTAAGCCCTCGCACCGCGACAAGGTTGCTGCCTTCGCGAGACCTTGAAAAATATGTAACTAAACGCAATTATAACTATGAAGATTGCAAATTTCTTACTTGCTCTTATTTATATTATAGTCGTCGAACTTTTCTTGCGAACCATAAATATTATTGTTATATTTTTGTTTATTTTGATGTTACTGATTTCAATGTGATTAAAAACACTCCTTGATAAAGGCGTGGAAGACGCTGAAACGCGTAGGATTTCTTGTTTGCCGACTTGATATTACGGACCCAAAAGCTCCTAAAGCATCCCAATAAATATTTTATGTTTATTTAAATGAGTTTCAGTTAAAACGTACAAAAAAAATATAAGCTTTGAAAAAAGTTATAAGTTGTAGACTGCTATGACCTAGTTCTATGTATGTTTGGTCTGCATATTAGTATTTTTAACAAAAATAAATCGATTACGTTGTTAAAATGGTTTTTACTTCGGATATGAAATGAATGAAAACATTAATAAAAGTATTCGATCAATTATAAATATACTTATACATATGGATACGTGCACAAACATATTGACAGAAAAAACGCTTCATTCAATAAATGTATTTTTCAAAGATAATCACTGTCGATAACAATTGTCCGTTTGTAGCTGCTTTTCCATACCTTTTGATATGAATGTATGTATGTGCATTAGAGAGGTCCAGAAAAAGTAAATTTTCTTATGTACAAAGCAGATGCACTTACAAACAAAATATTTCAATTTTCATCGGGCACAAATATAAAACCATATATTTTTATATTTTGTTTTATGCTTGAAGAAGCCCAAGTGAAAAATAAATTCAAAATTGAAAAAATACTGCAAATTTGGCAGACAGGTTCAATCGCATATGTATCGGAACAGTGGCAGTTACGCATGTAAATACATACATTGACTAAAACAAATTTTTAGTTGCTATATTACTTTTATGAACGCATAGTATGTCGCTTACTTCTAACATCCTAAAGGTTACCAACAATAATTTTTTTGAGGTTGAGTTATTGTTATTTGCTTGGAAGTTATTGGGAAAACAACAACTACAGCGGAATAAGTAATAGCTGCTATTTCGGAGATCACCATATATCCTCGCCAGAAATAGGCCTGCAAATTTAATATATGTATACTAAAGATTATTTAAAAATTATCAATTTCAACTGTGATATTATGCCATTTGATGATAATTTGCTTACGTATCTAAAGAATGACATTCACTCCAATCATTAAACGACAAAATAAAAAAATGAAATGTTTTTTTTGTAAATGTGAAACCAAGATATAACCATGTTATGTACTTGTGTGTATGCGTTATACCTTAGTTTTATGTACATAATTGTATTGTATAATGAAAACTTCAATAAGCTTACGAAAATTGTTAGAACTCCCAAACACTTTTTTTATTTTTGTATAAATAAGTGATCATTTATCAATATCGCATTTGTTCAATCGGAATTAATAAATACAGATTCAATTGAGGATTTTTGTTAAAAAATTAAGATTTTTAGACCACCTCTTTTGACAATACTGGTTGTATGGAAGATCGATGTGTAAAAACCTGGAACTGCTTAGCATGAGTGAGTGTCGCGGTTAGAAGCAAAGAACGTTGACATTTTCAAAAAACCCAACTAAATGGTTTCATTTTATGAAGAATAAATTTATATATTAAAATTTTAAATTACTTCAACAACGTCGTATCACACTTTGGAATAGATCAATAAAACAGTTTTGAATAAATTTCAATTTTGCCTGTTTGTATGACCGTATAGGATTCCAGAAGCAAACATACATAGTGCGAATCTTATCATTCAACTTACCACTGGTATCATTGATATCAAAAAAAGAAGTAAATGGGTTCCCTTCGGAAACAAGACCATATCGTATTTCACGGGGATTCCCTTTATCCCCATCCTCAGCGTGCACTTGAAGTATCTAAAATATAAAACAGAAATTGGTGTTAGTTGTGTTATTTTTAGGGATAGTACTCGACAGTTTATTTTATGCATTTTTATTATGGAAAATTAAACATGTATGGCACATCAATCTAAATCTGAGCTATGCAAGACATCAATTTTGGGTATACTTTACTACTTTATATGTCACTCTATATAAAGTAGCGCTTAAGAAACCTGAAGAAATGTGTATAATGAAAATCTGCGTTTCATAGAAGATATTTCTTAGATGTGTGTGAAAATAAAATAATAGTAGTAATAATTTAGCGCAGTTAGAAAAAGATTTGCCTATGGATTTGTTGATGTTCATTACCCACGTAGAGATCTGAATCAGTGCCCAGAGCCGGAACTTGCGCTGAAGTGGCCTCGGGGCGGAATAAAATATGGGGGCCCTTTCATCGACAATGTTTTTAAAGGTTAAAAATCGCTGACTGCAATTATTTAACACTATTTCAGAATGCTTAAAAAATTATTACAATATGAATAGATTTAAACTAAACTGTATAGGTTACATAAAACATATAATGAGCCAACACTATTAACACTATCCAATCATTATTGTACAAAATAAGAAAATTTAAAATTAAATGGATTGTAAAGTATTATGGAAACAATAATGGACGAACTTTCTTAACTAAAATCTGGGCTGATATAATTTGAAGTCTCAAGATGAAACGTGCTTATCCAAATGGTGCTGCGAAAAGGCGAGACATAAAATATTAAATCGAGGAATCAGCCAGAAACAACCAACGAATTACGTGGTTATCAAAAGCTAAACAAAAAAGCATGGAAAATCAAGGAATTTTTGCCAAGCCAAATATTATAATCTTTTGGTACTATTCAGTAGTATTTTTTACCTGAAACGACATAATTTCTTAATAGCAAACACTAGAAGAGAAGGAAAGTTGAGATGTTGATGGAGAGAATGAAGTACTTCAAGAATAATACCACCCCAGGAAGAAAATTTCACGGCGTACTTGGAACCAGGTAAAACTCTTAACAATGTGGATAACTCAGATTCTAATGAAATTGGAATTGTAGAACGAAATGAATTCCCTGATTCAGTTACTGATTCATCAGTAAAATTGAATTTGATTGCTTCCGGGCCTCTTCAACCGCGATTACCTTTTCCAAAAGATCTTCAGCAGTTTCTCAGAGAAATATTATTCTGTGGTAATTGAATCAGGTTTAGGGATCCGAAGAAACTGGCTTTCATATTCTGTCAAGAAAGACGTTGCTAATTGCCTGCCTTATTCGCTATTTCCTCAAAAGAGAATGTCTGATCCGTGGGGTAACAACGGCGTCAGATATTAGAAATACATATCTAAGTGCATTAAATCTTACGATTCATCTGGATATCATATAGAGCCTTGCACAATTTTTGAGATGTCTCGGAAAAACAAAACCGTCGATATAGCTTCTCAGAAGTCATTGCTTTAGGAACATAACTTTTGGCCCAAAGTTCACGAACGGATCCTAAATGAGACAATGGTGCTGGCAACGCTTTTCGAGGTTCGGAAGAAACTGTCGAGGATTCAAATAAGGGCAATTGAAATATTGTTCGCGACTTGAAAGATGCTCCATTTTTTTCATTTATTTTGGATGGAACTCAAGACGCCAGAAAAAAAGATCGTGAAGAACGTGAGTATCAGTTACAATGATAAAGGGAAGCCAGTTGAAATGCAAATCAACGAGGTATTTACTTCCTTCACTGCTGTAAAAGTTCAATCTGCTTCAGGCCTTGAAAAACTTGTAATCGATCCTATACAGAAAAGGGTCTTGATCTTCAAAAATGTCGAGATCAGACATACGATGGTGCAGCAGTCATGAGTGGCGCTAATACAGGTTTACAACAGAGAATCAAAGATTACGCCCCTCATGCACATTTTGTTCATTGCGCTGGTCATAACTTGAACCTTGTTTTGAAAGAGGCAATAGAGAAATTGAAGAATTCTTTGAAACTGTTCAGTCTGTGCACTCTCAAAAGCTTGAAAATACCTCGCTTTGCTGGAAGGAACGACGCAGTTCGCCTCGATGTGGTCATTATTTAAGTGTACCGCGAGGACGCTAAGCGGGCCCCTGGGGCGGGTGCAGCAATGGACGTGGACATTGAGGTACCCGAATAGGAGCCGGAATCGGAAATCTCCGACACTGACTGAGGGCAGCGTCTCCTCCCAGACAAACTTTGCACCAACAATGCATAAGATGTTTGCGGAGGAGGAGCTGCTTCTCAGCAAGGGTATGTGGGATGAGAGCCACCGGCTTTAAGTTTTTCGTCGAGCGCGGTAAAGGTAAAATTCGAGCCTGCATTCTGGCTAAAGCAGATTTAAATATTATATTACAGTGATGGCGACGTCACGGTAATTCTCGCGGAGATAGGGAGCATGTCCATCGTGCTGGCATCGGTTTTCATGCCGTACGAAGTCGAGCCTCTATGGTGCGGAGCTTGGTGTCCAGATATGAGAGCGGACACATTTTGGTCAGCAGCGAGGCGAATGCTCACCATGTCAACTGGGGGAGCACGGATATCAATGATCGAGCTGAGTTACCTTTCAACTGACCTACTTATAGGCAACATGGATAGGGCTCCCACCTTCATTACTAGCAATCGTAAAGAAGTTTTAGATATAAATCTATGTAGTGTTAGTCTATCTGAATTGATCGAGAGTTGGCGGGTTCTAGATGAACACTCCTTCTCTGATCATCGTTATATTGAAATCGTATTGAACTTTTCTATTACCAGCCCAAAAGTACGTAAAACCCAAAAAAAAACACGGATTGGCGCTCTGTTAAAAGGTTATTTGAGGATAGGCTAACCCGATAGGTTTCTTACAAAAGCAAGACGGTTCCTGGACCTCAACGGTAAAGGAACCCCTTGAACTGCTGCTAGATACCCACTTTCCCGGGAACACAACTGCGTAGGAAAGAATTCCTCCGTTTATCTCTTCCAACCCCGTCAACGTACCGGTTTCGGAAGAAAAGGGAGCGGAACATCGAAGACCGCTCCAGGAAGGCCATCACCGCTTGCAAGGCATCTATAGGAAAAAAATGGGAAATGAAACCACACATAGTACACTGGATGTGCACGGCAGTGGTAAACCTATTCTCTTCTACGGGGTTTGCGTCTGGTGGCCAGCGTTAAACAAAACCTATTCAAAAGCCGAGATGGAGCGAGTACAGCGTACGGCTTCCATGCTGGACACGGGAGCGCTACCCTCTACACCTACTAAATCTCGGGAAGTAATTTTAAATCTTCCACCGGTGGATCTATATTGTAAATTTCTGGCTGGTTGTAATGCCGCCAGACTCCACGCGATCCAACCATGGAAAGCGCTAAAGTACTGGCATGCAAAGGTCCTGGAAGCTCTTCCGAATGCACGAAGGAAGACAGATTACACTACCCTCCTACTCTGCGTGGACAACAAATTCTCCATAAGAATCCCAGAGAGTAATGAAAGGGACAAGGCCATAGACCTAGACCCAGAGTCGACAGCTGCCTTTGCAGATGGTTCCAAACTCAAGGAAAGAGTGGGTAGCGGTATTCAATGCTACGAGTTCGCGGTGGAGCTCAGCTTTCGCTCACCGGACCACTGTAGCGTTTTTCAGGCAGAGATAAATGCATTATGGAAGCTGCTCGCTGTCTAAAAGGGTCCGCTTCTACAGACAGACCTGTCACTATATACTCAGACAGTCAAACGGCTATCAAATCTCTTAATTCTCACAAAAAATCATCCAAAGTTGCCATAAAATGCAGAAATTCTCCCAATCTGCTCGCGTCTAAGCGTTCCGTGACTGTAGCATGAGCCCCTGGGAACAGTGACATTCTCGGCTATTGTGCGGCAGACGAGTTGGCAAGGAAAGGGATGGAATTACCTATGCTCTAGAAGCGGGCACACTCTAACCTCCAGCAAACATAGTTTAAAGATAAAACTCATCGAGGAAGTGAATATCAGATGGGCCATGGAACCCACGTGTCGGATTATCTGACAAGTTTGGCCACTGGTAGACGTAAAGTGATCCTTATGGGCGCACACGGAAAGAGTTTGGGATGCGTAACAAACGATTTCTGCCGAAGCTGCAGGAACGAAGAGGAAGTGGAGAGCATCGAACACTATCTCTGCCACTGTTCCGCCCTGTCCAAGACTCCAACCAACTCCTAAATGGGTATTTTCTAAACTTTTTGACCGACCTGAGCTCGGCTAGCATTCCCGGTCTTCTGTGCTACGTAAGGCGCACACGGTGGTTCACCTTCTAAGGGAGGGAAGAAGAAAACGTATGGCTCCCACCAGCGATTTCACAACGGGCTTCGGCAGCCTACGTGCGCATCCATGGATTTGCATGGTTGCAGCCATTTTAACCTAATCTAACCTAACCTACTCTAGATATAGGCACTCATCTCTATTGTATAAGCAACAATTGATGTATAATGTGTGTTTATATTTATAGGTGTGTATAAGATCGTGTATTAATTGTATTTTATAAATTGTACATGATAAATAAATATCAGGAATATTTCAATAAAAAATAGTTTTCGTGATTTTTAATCTTTGAAAAAAATGTCGACAAAGGACGGAAGTTCTGGCCCTACGTTAACTGTATGTGCGCACATACTTACGCACACGCTGGTCTATAGGGTTTCCAAAAATATTCTACACGTCACTGCCTTACTCTATCTCGCTTAAAAATATAATATGTGTATGTACTACATACCTACATACATTAACTTCTCTCAACATATTTTCGGCTCTCTTGCGATTTTTCCAACTTGCAATTACAGCAAGTGTACATCCATACAAATGCGCACTCGTAAGCTCATATCTTCTGCCTTATAATTAAAATATACGGAACTGGTGTTGCACTCAGACAGTACAGTGAAAATACAGTAGAACCACAGTGGTACACAATTAATCAACAAAAAAAAATAAAAAAATAAAAATTAAAAAATATTTACGAACGCATACCCAAAAAACAACAATCGAAATAAATTTAAAATAAAACAAACTCAAGTAAAGTAACAGGAAATAAATTAAATACATTTTTTTAGAGAAAAAATTGGAACGCTACTCAAATAACTTACTTGAGACAATTTATGTTCGAAAGCCACAAGCTGGAAGGATACCGCGCCAGATATTCGTCCTCGTCATCGGCAAACCTTACCGAATGCATGATAATTCTCCGCATCAAAATCGTTGACAGGAACTGGGATGGTCTCGTTTCAAAGAAATGTTTTTCTCCGCCAACTAACCAGAGGTCAGTAGCTCAGTAGAAACTATGTACGAAAATTGCTCTAATAATTATTATAACAGTAAAGCACAGATGTTGGATGCGCAAGAGCTGATCAGAAGTCACCCTGCAACCAGTGAGGCAGTTGCATCAACTCCGATATTTGCCCCTAACTAGCATTTTTCAGAATCTCATGAAGTTTTGCATACAAAACCTCCCAGCATAAGCCTCTTTATTTTAAAACATGGTGAAAACAGGCAGAAAAAAGTCCACTAAAAGTATGTTTACCATCAAAGACACGAAAAACTCGAAGCAAACTACGCAATTTCCCAAATATTCCCCCCCACAAGTGTCTACCCCTGGCATGGAAAATAACAAGCGCCCTCCAAGTTCTACCACAATGAATATCCCACACCGTAAAGCGGAAACCTCAACGCTAAACACTCAGATCGCAGAATCCTCTACTAATTCACCAAAACCTCGCAGTAGTAAAATAAATTCTGAAGAGCGTCCCTCTCCAAATGAACATGTCGCGGAACAGTTCGACCCGGTAGAGTGGCCGTCGCCAATGAAATTCCGTATAAAACGAACAAACTGCGATGAAAAATCAAAACGCAGTGATTTTCCACCATCTCTCGATGATAAAAAGCCAACTGCAGTTCTTTCATTAAAAACTAGATAAAGCGGACCTGATGCAACTGAACGGTGGTCTCAGTGCGGCCACCCCTAAAAGTTGCCATTGGTCACCCAGGAACAATTCCGTCCCGACTCTATACCAGCATAGGAATAGCAATCCTGATCCACCCAATAAACCTTTCGTTTTTAGTTTCCCCTTTGCTTTAACACAATTTATGAATGTCTCTGTTGATTCTTACTGGCATTCACTAGTTTTGTAATTTTCTAGGCATTTACAATCGGGATCCTTATGAAACCTTTGCTTATTAAGCAACATAGGATTTGTACGCCATCAAAACTCGACACCTTTCAAGATCTGTTTCAATTTCAGCCTTGAAAAAATGTTTGTTTGCCTTTTTTACATCGTACTGCCAAACTATTTTTAGTGACTGTTTTCTATTGCAGTATTCTGTTTTCATTAAATTAGTTAAATTCGGTCAGATGGTTTAGTAAAATCGTATTTTAAATATTTAGCAAATTACTTCCACTCTTAGCTTTCGCCTCTTATGATCTAACAGAAAATCCTAACCTAATTCACCATGTCTAAACTAATTTGAAAATATAAGAGAATAACATTAGAGAATGGATAAATTTATTCCTGTAATGTAGTCTCTGACAAAAATCATATACCGTTCGGAGTCGGCGTAAAACTGTAAGTCCCTCAATTTGTAGGAGAAGCTCGGACAAACATCAAGCTATATGGTGTAAACGCCAAATTATTTTTATTAGACCAAGGGAAATAAGCTTTCAGAGAGATACAAATTTTTCAATACAGGAAAAAGAAAATGAAACGATTTCTGATTCAATTGTAAGGTTAAAATTTTTGTCGCAAGAAAGTGAGGCATTCTAAAGATGCCGCTTATTTACAAAAAAGTACCTCAATGATGAATTATTGGATCAGCTAATTAGAGGTCTCAAAAGTGAACAAATTCAACAAAAACTAATTTAATTAACTAATTTCAAATTTGATGAAGCATGTAAAATCGCACTACAGTTGGAATTATGGAATTATTGATGTTTTTTTTAATGATTCAAAGACAACTCATAGTGTGAGAGAGCAATGCTAGACATATAAACTGGGCCAGCTAATTTCACGAGCACTCTTTGCCTATTTAAATAGCAGAAATACAAGGATTTGAAATTAAAAAAAAAACATTTATTTAGCACAGAATTTAAAAACAATAATTTGAAACGTCTTTCATGTCAAACGGTTTCACCGCTGGGTGATAGCTCCTGCTTTTAAAAGTCGTTCACTCGGAACTAAAGTCGCCTAGAAAAATATTTAGAATCATGTTTATCATGTCCAATTTCGCTTGGATTATAATTAATATGAGCAACAGCTGGCCAAAGATACATATGTACTTCAGGCTCCACTGTTGCGAAGGTCGAGGAAGATACATAATTCAATTTTATATTCTGGTGAGCTAAACTTTTATAATATCTCAAAATACCAAAAGATCTTATAAAACCATTTAAATTAAAGATTGCTTTACTTTTAGACAAGGCTTATTTTAACTGTAGTGGTTTTAATCTTGGGTGTAATGTAGTTGCTAGCGACAGAATATATTTAAAAGGTGTGACATAAACACCGATGTTACAAACACATCGATGTATCGTTTGCATCCCTAGGCTTCCTCGCACTGTATACTGCTCCACATGCTTTAGTGCTGATATTCATTCATACCAGATTCTAACAGCCCGATAAATTCACCATCTTGCTTATTTATCAATATTGATTATTTATCAAGTCTTTGGTATTCTGTGTCAAAAACCAAAAGCTCTTTTCTTGATAAATTATCAAGATGTCAAATGCTCTTGACAAATTAAACAACTGTTGGTGAAAATATTGTGAACACATTTTAATTATAATTTTGATTGAAATTAAATAAAATAAAATGGAAGAAGACATATTATTATTGTTGCTGTTAGAAGAGGAGGAAAATTTAGAAAATAGAGATCGCACGCGTTATTTCAGGAGTTTGAGGGATTCTACTGATCCATTTGCCCTCAGTGAAAGTGAGTTCATGAAAAATTTCCGACTGCCGCGTGATATTATCCGGAGTCTAATAGATGACTTACGGCCTCATGATCAACAAAAGACTTCATTGCCTTTGACTATTAGAGTCCTGGCAACTTTAAATTTCTTTGGTCACGGTTCCTACCAAAAATGTGTCGGTAATAACTGCAACTTGCCAATGAGTCAGTCGTCACTCTCGAGAAGTAAGTTTTTGGCGTATTTTTTCCTCTACCGATTTCCGGATGCGCCCGGCAAAATGAAACGTAAGTTTCTAATTGTTCGTGCGTAGCACGTTGGTTTTTCGGTTTCCTATAAATTGAATTAAATATTAAACCATTTATTTCTTTAAAATTAACAATTAATAATAATGAATACTTACGTTGTTGAAGAATCCATTTCGCACTAAACAGCTGATTTCTGTCTACATTATTTTGTTCACCACAGTATGGTGAAAAGCGATTCGCACTGAAGCTTTAAGTTTTATCAATATTTGCACAGAATAACAAAAAGCTTTTGGCTTGATAAAAATCTTGATAAATAAACAATATTTTGATAATTTGTAAAGTGCACAGAATCGGTCTGTAAATGATAATAAAAATAGCAACAAAAATTCGGATTGGAAATCAATATCAAAAAGCGCAAAAAAATCCACAAAGCATTATGAAAAAGGTCAAGCATAGAGATTTAATGAATGCGGAGGGGAAGAAAATATAATACAAAATTGCTTGCAGTCAACTGGGAATGCAATTAAATTGATTTTTTGTGTTAACGTCAACAACACCCTCATTGAACATTCTCGCAAATGCATTCGCCATCCACTTCCAGTTAGTTGTTACCGATGCGTAGATTTCATGGGAATGGGAAGATGTAATTTGTTGTGACAGCATTGAATGTATTATGAATTATTACCTGTAATTGTAGTCTCAAGGGAGCATGACATTTTACGAATTAAAGGGTTTGACAAATTAGCGAGAGTAGCGAGATTTAAAAAAGACTGCTAAATACATATATGTAAATTATTTCCTCATACATTTTTCTTTTTAATAAAATAAGATATTAAAACTGAATACATGTAAGCAACTGTTTGACCTTTGACCTGTGTCCCAGTAAGTGAAACTGATTCTGTGGTGCCAGGATGCACTTTTTTGTCCTCTCTCACCGCTAGACTAACCTCTTTTGCTTCCTTCTCTAGGCACTACACTGACGGCCCCGGTGTAGAGGTCCATTTCATTTGCACACCCAGCAGAGGCGTACTTCGTCGTCTATAATATCGCTGCGGTTCACATTGGCAGCACATCTCAAGTTTTCCAAGATCAGATTGAAGAAGTTACATAAGAGTGAATCGTCTAAAACCTCGGTTGGTCTCAAACGGCTCGGACAGGTCCTTGACTATGTGGATGGAGCTATAAGTTTTGCTCGACGTAAGTTTTCATGACATCAAGGAGTATCACATATAAAATTCAATTCAGATCACTTCTTATTCTAATTACAAATAAAATAACAAACCAAAAGCAAATTTAAAAAAATCCAGTTTCAGTGTAAACATTTTAGTGAAGTTTTTGCAATGTTTTTGATGTAAATTCTTCGCGCTCGATTTTATAAAACCCTTGTACATTGTACAGCAAAACGTTACCGATGTTTCTTGAAAAATTGTTAAGTTGATGCTCTTCCGCATGTACACGGGTTTTATAAAAACGAGCACAAAAATTCACTACAAGGTTTTCACTGAAACTCACTTTTACGTTTTAAAAAGCTGTTGCTAGACAGAGTAATTTCTGTTAGCTATTTTTTCCAGACAGCACATTTGCCGAAACGGTCTGTAACCCACATGAACCCCTCCATATAGGGGGCAAAGCACGGGCTGGCGTCAGTTCTGCTGGTGTTGTCCAAGCACAGCGGCATTCTTTCAAAGTCCTGGAAGTGGATAAATAAATATAATTTGTTCAAACATATACTTATTTCTTGAACCTACCGTGTTCGCCATTGACACCATGTCTTCCAACACGTTCGCGTAGGCCAGCGTCTTTCTTTTTGGGTGCTCCAACTCCGCTTTCCGGGCGAGGTAGCATCTCGAATACTCAATTGTCTTCTCACATGACCATCTCTTGCGCCTTTTTTCTTGCATACTGAAATAACAAACATGTTTTAATTCATAATTTTATGTGAAATATACGAAGCGCAAATTTTACTTACCCTTGTTCCATTTTTATTTGTTTTGTTTATGTATCCATAAAACAAACAAGATTTGACAGTTGATTGAAATTTCCCAAGTATTTTTCCAGAGTCCATTCACAATAGAGCGGGTTTTTTGCTTCACAACACTACATCTCAGGTCGGATATCATATAACCGAGTTGGCTCAACTCGCATATTTTTCCGAGTTAGTGTTGTTGTTTTACATGCTATTTTTTATCCTACCTAGTGTTTTTTTGCAACTAGGTTACAAAAGAACGGGCCTATTAAATATGTTATTCACTGATGAATATTTTACGTTTCTTGGTAGCTGGCATTCATTTCTCAATTCGTAACTCTACTTTGAAAAGCATCGATTAGTTTCGAAAAAAATTATTCTGTTCATTCAACTGTTTGTGTTAGTATTACTTCAGTGAGAACTCGCCTGCGCCATGCATACGTCAATTTCGATTAGCACGCGTCATTAAAAGTTTTTTTGGGGATAGAGTTGTCTTTTTGTAATGTACAATTACTCATTGAAATGTCACAACCGTGGCAGGTTTTTGACTTTTGAGGAGAACGTCACAATTTCGTTAAGCTCTGATGTATAACACAATGTTGATATCAAATGAAGCGATATTCTTTTCGATGATGAAGATAAAAATATATTCTCGAAACTGTTTTTGTCATTAAAGACACAATAATATAATAATTAGAGCAGCCGCAATTCTTGAACTTTGTTACTCGAGTTCTAGTTGATTTTTCAGTATTTTGGTACATACCGTAAATTATTTTGAGCTAGTAAATAAACTAATAGATGAATGAATAAATGAATGAATAAATATAATTTTGTAAAAATTTCCGAAATTAATTCAACATTTTACTTTTTCGAATAAAACCGAAGGATTGTAAAAACTTCATCATTGTTGCTACTATTGAACATTACCCTTTTTTTCTACCTACTGCTCACTTATTTCCTAAAATATTGTTGTTTTCTCATATTATTCCTAATACAAACCTGGCCACAAGCTCTATAAATTATACAGACGATTCATAAAAAATAAGGCCAAAATAAAAATTAAAGTAAAGAATGTTAACTATGTCATTCAATGTATTTCTTTATATCAACTGTGAGAACACTGGCAATAATGTCACTACCGTGGCAATCCGGTCACAGCCGTGGCAACGAATTTCAGAGATTTGCACGACAATTCTACAAGTTTGTACTAGCAGCTTGGCCACTTTGACAGTTCATTTGACAAGTATAAATGCACTGTAAAATATCAAAAAATATTCAAAACTCGTACCTTTATTTTTTTTAATTTTACACTCACACAACTGAGAGTTTGCGGAAAATCACCCATATATCCGTACATAAACCATAAACTGAATTTAAAAAAAAAATTAATTCCGTGAAAAGAAATGCGAGAGTGTTTAAGTGTAATAGTTTTATTTTAAAGTGCAGCAGTTTAAAAAGAAAATATCTTAATTCGCCACTTCAATCAATGTTCGCCCGTACCGTCATCGTCGGGGGAAATGAAACAACAAGTGGGGCTTTCAAGTCGCGTAAATGTTTTTTCGACTTGTTAATTTCCATTTTTTCGTAAAGTGCCTTTAATTTCAAATAAAAAAAATTAATACTTTTTATTCGGCTTGTTAGTCAAAGTGGGGGATTTTGCATCGTTCTGTAATACCGATCGCATACAGAATCAACAGCAGCAATACACACGCACACCACGCTTGGAAGTTATTCCATTATCATGGTTGCATATTAAATTTAGGACTGTAAATACCAGTATTGGATGACGACCTTTTCATATTTTTGATAAATTAATAAAAAAGAGGTTAATTAGTTGTAAATTGTAGCGGATATATAAACTAAGGCAGAATGTATTAAATAAATATTATTTATATTGGAACGATTTTCCGACATCCCTTGTCAAACTAGGTTTGGAGACAAACCGGTTTCGGCGCTGTGCCATTTTCAGTGTCATTTTTTCGTTAACGTCTTCTGTTGCGTATTTATATAATACAACGTTTATATGGTACAACATCATATTAACAGGTAGTAAGGGTTTGTGTTAGGGCCGTCTCATATGTACATAGGTACCAGAACACTGTATTTGCGCGTATATATTATACAAATTATGGATTATTTCGCGTTGTGTCTGTGGTATGGGTAGCCAGGTAGAATTCGGTAATTTTCGCCTTGTGGAATATTTTGTGTGGGTTCTGTATGTTGATTACCGCGTTGATCTACCTAGTTTCGGCGACTTCTGCATTATGTGGTTCGTTCTAAAATGAAGTTGCACTGAACAAACCACTGAGCCCGTTTTGGGAATTGGAGGATACCCCACGGGGCCGTATTTATACAGCCGAAGAGGGTTTATGCGTAGAAATGTACAAGACCATCACCGGTGTGGGGAGGGAAGAGATATGGTTTCTCTGCCAATTCGTATCACTTTTCCGCAAGATATTAGTGAGGCCTAGTCCAAGCATTAAGCAAACCAGAAAGTACTTCTACGAAGGTACGGGTGGCATCTTGCCCGTCCAGCAACTGACTTTTCCAATTGGTTTTCAGCAGCAATATTGAAAAAGAGCCTGACTCAATCTCAATAGAGATCGTTTCAAAGAGATTTGTTCCCTTGACACAACTAGTGAGCCAATTCGTCAATATCAATTAAATACAGTAACAGTTGGGGTAAATAGCGCTACTTCAATTAGCGAACGAGGTTCAAGAGTCACATCCAGTCGCTGCCCGAATTCTTCAGCGGTATATGTACCTCGATGATGTAATAGCAGGTCGGCACGATATAGAATCCACTATTCAAGTCAGAATACAATTCATTCCCACTCAGAAAGTGAACCGCTAATAACAAACACGGGTTGAGCGACATTCCTTCGTTGCATTTATTAAGTAAAGATTTTGAAGACACGAGCAGCCTTAAGACTCTCGGGATCCGATGGAATGCATATACGGATGTTTCTATTTCACTGCGAAAGAGTTAGATCGAATTGTCAGCCACCGTGAAACTCTTCGATCTTTTAGGGTGGCTAGCACCAATAATCAGCATTGCGAAAATATTAATGCAAAATATTTGGTTAAAAGGCTTCAATTGGGAGCACCTTAGTGAGAGAATACTCGCTCATAAACAATAAAAGGATACCTCGATTGATACACTTCTCTCCTACGCAAAAAGTTAAGCTTCATGGATTCTGCGATGCTTCCGAAAAGGCATGCGCGGTGGCTATTTATGTATATTCGAGTCGAAAAGACAACCGGCGTCTTCCTCAACTTCTTGTTAGCTAAAATAAGGGTAACTAGGATGAAAACAATCTCCCTCCCTCATCTTGAACCGGGCGGAGCTGTACTCTTGGCGTAAATGATGGAATCAGACTTATATAATTTGGATCTTCGATCCACAAATGTCCATCTTTGGACTAATTCCACAATAGTATTAGCGTGGCTTAAAGCGCCACCTTGCCCATGGTCGACATTCGTTGCGTATGGAGTAACAAAAATTATTAATGGGCAACACCGCAGGTTTCACGTTAATTTGTCTTCTAATCCCGCAGATTTAGGCAGTCGAAGGGTAACTGCTTCAGACTTAATAGAGATAAGGGAATCTGAATGGCCTTCTCAGGAGTTGGTATTTCAAACTATGAAGAGGGAAAACGCGTACTTGGTCACGCGACAAGTATTGTGGAGTATGCATTCTCCATCGATTTTCCTCCCGATAGCGTTGTGGTATTTTCATACGTCTTGCGATTTTTGCAAAACACGATCCTATTCGAAAAAAACACATTCACCGCGGCATCTACCTCATCCTACACTTCTCTACCAAAATTTCGAATTAAAGATCTGATCATAAGTGTACCTTCGAAGAATTCACTACTTCGCTTTGTCGAATAGAAGCCTTTATTAATTATATACCGCTCAGTCCTGCATGTAGTGATAGTTTAGAACCGTTGACTCCAGGACACTTTCTAGACGGCAGTCACATTCTGGTTCCGCTTGAAATTCCAATTACCGAATTTCCAACTTCAGTAGCCAACGGATGGCAGAAGATGAAGGCGCTACATCACTCAATAAAAACGGACTAAATATACCAAATTAATGCCGACTAGGACGAGTCGTCAGCCTTCACTGCGACACCGACAATCACATTCGGGTAGTGGATATTCGCCCTGAAACGGCACTGGTAACACTGTAGTCAGCTGGTTCGGCTCCCAAGGAATAACATCAGCAGCTTGCACCTCATAACGGTGTGAGTGTACCCATCGTATGCCCTCCCTGCTTTGGCATAGACAACCATGGATCCATTTTCAGGACGACTACACGTTCAGATTTTGGATATCAGTTTTGAGTTGGGACCCATAAGACTATGAATAAACATTTTTTATTTAACAAGTTTTCGAGCGATGGAGGATCGTCGAAGCCGATCCCCAAAACTGTCTCATCTCAGCGGGTAGTAGCATCTGCTATCGTAGGGAAGGCGAGACCGTATCTCTCCGTTGGCTCTGTATGGGGGATGGTCTTTTTGGCCAAAAATCAAGGTGGTGGAGGAGTGTCGCGGCTGGCATCCAAGGTCGCGGTGAAAAGGTGGGTACAACTGCTGCCCCTCACGTTGTCGGGGGGAGAGTCTAAGCCGACCTCCATAACCTCTAGTCTAGTTAAGGGCGAAATTCCGTTTGGGCGCAGGCGGGTCGCAAGGGAAATCGCTCGTGGCCTCTGGAGAAAGCGGGGCTTAGGCTTTTCCTCGATTCCCACATTCTCAGTAACCCTGAGCCTGATGGCATCATTCCCGCTCAGTTACAAACGTCGGAGCGGGTGTCTTATCAGTAGTTGGCTCCCATTTACATGAGCTGCGTAACTAGGGGCTTTATTCCTAGGCTCTGGAGATGAGAGGCTGTTCGGTTATTGCATACGCCGACGTTATGATGTCCGACTACCCTCAATCGGTGGTGTCCTACTTGTGCTTTCTGACCAGGTACCTGGGCCTGATTCTGAACATGAAGCTCGCCTGGGGGGCAAATATTGAGGAAAGAGTGAAAAAAGTATCGGTTGCTGTATACTGTTGGGTGTGATATTGGGAAGAGATCGAGCGTCTCTCCCAAGGTAAATCGCTGGCTTCATGAAACAATAATTAAGCCCATAATGTTTTGTGGAGTGGTTGGCTCAACGTTATGCCTAATATGCTTAACGTGTAACCTGTGGGCATTGCCAGCAAGGTTGCTGCAAGCCGATTAAGATGCTATGAATGCAGCTACAATTCGGCCTATGGGCATTTTAAATTCTTGCCAGCTTCGACTTTGCCGTTCCAGAAACGGATTGTTGTATGCCGGTTATAGCCCATGGTGGTTCCACCGCTAAGGAAGGAATGGGAGGAGGGTAGCGTTAAGGGGGTGGGCCGTTGGACTTCTTCACGGACGGCTCGAAGATAGACGGAAATGTTTAAGGAGATCTCCCTTAGCCGGAAACTTAGGCTTCCGGACTACTGTAGTGGGCTTCAGGCGGAGGTGGCCGCAATCTAAGAGGCAGACGATTGTTTACCCTCCAACGTAATGCCCTTTAGAAGTAAAAATATTTATTCTGATAGTTAGGCCGCAATTAAGGCCTTAGGATCGCTAAAAGTGAGATCAAAACTTGTCGGGGTGTGCCTGGTTTCTCTCTCATTCACCTCGGAATACCTTGATATTTAACTAATTTAGGTAAAGGGACATAGCGGCATTGCAGGAAACTGCATAGCTGATGAGCTCGCTCGGCATTACTCCAGGCAGGGATGGGTTGGGGCTCTTTTGGCTACCTACGGGCCGATCTTGGATAAATGGCTCTATGTTGACTCATCGAGCACTGGACAATTAATACGACATGCAGAATTGCAAGAATCCTCTGGCCGAGGATGGACCGTGGGAGTTCGAAGGAGCTGAGGTCGCTTACAAAGCGGCAACTCTCGATTCTCGAAGGAGTTCTGACTGAGTATTGTTCAATGGGTATCCATGCGGTCAGGGTGAATATAGTCTCTGATCTTTTTTGCCGCAGCTGTATGGAGGATGATCAGGTCGAATCATCCTTTCATTTTCTGCTTAGCTACCTTTGCGAGACTGAGGTTCAAGTACGTAGGATCCTACTTCTTTTGTACCCCAGAAAACCTCTCTGCGGTGGAAACTGGTAATCTACGTGACTTCATTCGGGGTACGCAGTGTTTATCCGGTTAACCTTTTTCGGTTCCGATGTACGTAACCGTTCAAATAACAGGTGGTATAACAATGGACTTCTTTACTATGGCTAAAAGAGTTCCCTCAGCGTGGACTACCACATTAACCTAACCTACAGACGAAAGCAGATACCGTTGCTTGGTATTATCCGACGCTGCTTATTCTCCTACATACCGTTGCCAGGTAATCTACCACTCTGCTGAGAGTATCAAACCGTGCTGATGGTGCACATACCGTCTGATGCCGCTCACCGTTGTCAAAAGCCACTAACTCATCTTGTAGAGTCGATCGCTACTGCTGAATTCGACGATAGCTCCCGGTTCTCTGCACTATCTGTCTCTCTCTCATTCTCTACCCAGAGTATCTTCTCCTTCGGTACGAAAAGCTGCTGGCCTGCGAGTGATTTGACGGAGGAAGTGGGACCTTCCCTCGACCTTGGTTAGACTGAGTGTTTCGTCAGTATTTGACAAAACGCACCTCGGGTTCACCCAAAACCCAAAACCAACAAACGACGCACGCACTAGCTAATGCAACTCCACGCGTTGAACGTCAACTCTATTGGCTGGGTACGTCTTTTAAAGAAAAAAAGGACCATTGAGGAATGCGGTCAGCTTTGAGCAGTTTCATAAACCCGCAAAGAAACCCCATGTAAACAGAAAGTTTTTTCCAACATTTGGAAATGGAAACTGCCGCTGAAGAAGGTAGCCTTGCGGTGGTTGGAGAATCACTCCTGCAGCCCGAATAAGCAAGACGGGTACTGCTCGATGCGCGATGACATGAGCAATGCCGAGGTTCGCCGCTTGTCGGAATATTATTCCAGCGGCGATGGTCTACACGACTTCCTGGAAAAGATTGAGGAGCCCGCCGAATGTTACTGTATCACCCCAGACCGGCTCTTTTCCACCCTTCCAGAAGTACTATGCGGTAAGGCACTCCAATGGTCCCGCATCCGCAGATAGCACATACACACATACATTGGCTCACAAAAGTATTTTCCATATGAAGAAAATAAAACAAAAGATTTTATTTTTGCTTTTTCATGCTAATTGGCAAATTATATATTAAATTCAATAACATATCAACTCATAACTTCGCTGGGACTTATTAACACAAAAGAAAAATTAAAGGTACTCAGGAATATAATGAAGATAATTCAGAATTTGTAACTTGCAAAAGTATTTTGCATTTGACTAAAAGTGATATATAAATAAATGTAAAAATTATCTAGTATGTATTTCGTATGATAACCGCTACTTTAGGATACAGCTTCCAAGCATTTTGGCATCGACTTTACCAACTTTCGAAAAAATTCAGGTGGTATTTTTTCCCATTCCCTTTGTAAAACCTCCTAGGTTTCCGTCTGAAACAAAACCCCGTTTCTTGCCAAACCCATTTTTTTCTGCACTGAAGTGCAAATTGTCTTTCAGGGTGAAGAAATATACATATTTGTCCCTTATTAAAAACAAGATTTCCAACTCTCTAAACCGACATACACCCGCACACTATCACCGAACTTCCGCCATGTTTAACAGTTGCTTTGAGGGTTTTTATGTGCTGCTCCGCATTTGATTTCCGCAAAACCATACGACGTCCATCCGTGCTGGCAAGTCGGTTTTCTTTATTAATATTTGAAATAAGTGGTTTTCTTCGAGCCACGCGACCGTGAATATTATTCGTCATGAGCACGCAGCTCACTGTCTCATCAGAAACGTGGGTGTGTGGATCTGCTTTCAGCTTGTCGTTAAGCTTTGGTGACGAACAATGTGGATTTTTGCGGTTGGATTTAAGTATTTTGCGTTCCTCTCTCATAGTTAGCATCTTTGGTCGACCACAACCGGTTAAATTTTTTATACCTCCGCGCAACTTACACCGTTTTACTACATTGTCTATCGTTTGACGACATCGGCTAAACAATTTTTTTGTGGCTAAACAAACGTATTTTGTAGATTTTCCTTCATTGTGAAGGTACAACACTATTTTTTCCCGATATTGTCATTTCTTTACCTCTTGGCATTTTTGATACGCGCACTATCACAATATTAAACGAAATGATTCAAATTATGACAATTTCAATAGAAATGCGCACCAATAACCATAAATTCAACTGAAATTTGCAGCAAGTAAACAAATCTGCACGAAATGGCGGGTTTTAAAAATAAGTAAAGTATTTTTGTGAGATGAATAATGATGCAAAATATTTTTGCGAGTTATAAATTCTAAGTTGTTTACAGTTTGTTGCTCTATACATACAATGTTACATATTTGTAAATGAAGTCACAGCGAAGTAAAGTAGATACTTATGTTATTGAATTGAATACATAATTTATAAATAAAACAGGAACAAATGGAAAAATATTATCGTTTGGTTAATTTTTTTCATATGCAAAAATTTATGTGAGCAACTGTATGTAAGTTTCCGCGCTGAAGCAGAGCGAGTTTTCTTACCGAGGCAGCATTTAAGCCGATTAGAAGACGGAATTCACCGACGAGTTCGAGTAACTCAAAATCGAGAAAGACAGGCAGCGCGGACACCATCGATTCCGATGCCGCGGAGCGATGCGCCTGTTTTGTTCCATATGGGGGCGAGACGGAACCTTTCCAGAAACTGTGCATGCTACAGCAATGCTAAAACCGCTCCAACCATAACGACCGACCAGACGTGCGTCACCAGTTTGCACGCGTCCGCCGTTAAAATCGCACACAACGACCAAATAACAAGGACCCTAGTAGTAGTAATCCCCGAGCTGACCGATAGCATGATATTGGGGATGGACTTCCTAAGAAAACGATACATTGTCATCACGCCAGACGGTCAATCTCTGGTCCTCGCTACGCCGATATTGTCAAATCCTTCAGCCAGTCTATGCAATCTGATGGAAGGAAAACACGAAGAAGACAGGAACGAAGTTTTTGAAGCAGCACCAAACAACCTTCGCCAGCTTCATAAGACTTTTTACCAACGCAAATTGCACATCCAAAACTTGCGCAACTATGCAAGGAGATAGCCACGGCTGTCAAACAACAAAAAAAAACAATACGACCTACGAAGACGTTCCTAGAAATCGAGAATAGGGGACAAGATGATGAAAACATGTCACGCGCTCTCCTCCGCCGCTGGGCACTCTGCACAAACAATTGCGCCAAAGTTCGCTGGCCTATACATTATTAAAAACATCAAACAAGTAGTCAAAAATAAACTTACGACTGAGACAAAATGACATCATCAAGCCGCAAACATTGGAAAAACACCATAAATCACCAGATGAGCCACACAGAATCCGGCTGTGGCAGGCGCCGGTTGAAGCAGTGTTATGATCACTGAATAAACCGCGAAAGATATTCCACGGGCCACCACTTATTATACCAGCTGCACTACTGGTATTGTTAAGCTGCCCAGCCGTCACCTCCGACCACAACTTAAATAATGAAACCGACATACTGGTGAGATCTGCCGACTAAAGCAAGCATTTAATTATAGTATACATATATTAACTACACATAAAAAAAATATTCCAGTAACGTAGAGCGGCCATAATATTAGCCACAAAAAAAATTGTTTAGATAACCATAAATTCAACTGAAATTTGCAGCAAGTAAACAAATCTGCACGAAATGACGGGTTTTAAAAATAAGTAAAGTATTTTTGTAAGTTGAATAATGATGCAAAATATTTTTGCGGGTTATAAATTCTAAGTTGTTTACAGTTTGTTGCTCTATACATACAATGTTATTTGTAAATGAAGTCACAGCGAAGTAAAGTAGATACTTATGTTATTGAATTAAATGCATAATTTACATACTGGTGAGATCTGCCGACTAAAGCAAGCATTTAATTATAGTATACATAAAAATAGTATTCCAGTAACGTAGAGCGGATGCAAAATATTTTTGCGAGTTATAAATTCTAAGTTGTTTACAGTTTGTTGCTCTATACATACAATGTTATTTGTAAATGAAGTCACAGCGAAGTAAAGTAGATACTTATGTTATTGAATTGAATACATAATTTATAAATAAAACAGGAACAAATGGAAAAATATTAAGGTTTGGTTAATTTTTTTCATATGCAAATATTTATGTGAGCAACTGTATGTAAGTTTCCGCGCTGAAGCAGAGCGAGTTTTCTTACCGAGGCAGCATTTAAGCCGATTAGAAGACGGAATTCACCGACGAGTTCGAGTAACTCAAAAGCGAGAAAGACAGGCAGCGCGGACACCATCGATTCCGACGCCGCGGAGCGATGCGCCTGCTTTGTTCCATATGGGGGCGAGACGGAACCTTTCCAGAAACTGTGCATGCTACAGCAATGCTAAAACCGCTCCAACCATAACGAGCGACCAGACGTGCGTCACCAGTTTGCACGCGTCCGCCGTTAAAATCGCACACAACGACCAAACAACAAGGACCCTAGTAGTAGTAATCCTCGAGCTGACCGATAGCATGATATTGGGGATGGACTTCCTAAGAAAACGATACATTGTCATCACGCCAGACGGTCAATCTCTGGTCCTCGCTACGCCGATAGTGTCAAATCCTTCAGCCAGTCTATGCAATCTGATGGAAGGAAAACACGAAGAAGACAGGAACGACGTTTTTGAAGCAGCACCAAACAACCTTCGCCAGCTTCACCAGACTTTTTACCAACGCAAATTGCACATCCAAAACTTGCGCAACCCTGCAAGGAGATAGCCACGGCTGTCAAACAACAAAAAAAAAACAATACGACCTACGAAGACGTTCCTAGAAATCGAGAATAGGGGACAAGATGATGAAAACATGTCACGCGCTCTCCTCCGCCGCTGGGCACTCTGCACAAACAATTGCGCCAAAGTTCGCTGGCCTATACATTATTAAAAACATCAAACAAGTAGTCAAAAATAAACTTACGACTGAGACAAAATGACATCATCAAGCGGCAACCATCGGGGAAAACACCCTAAATCACCAGATGAGCCACACAGAATCCGGCTGTGGCAGGCGCCGGTTGAAGCAGTGTTATGATCACTGAATAAACCGCGAAAGATATTCCACGGGCCACCACTTATTATACCAGCTGCACTACTGGTATTGTTAAGCTGCCCAGCCGTCACCTCCGACCACAACTTAAATAATGAAACCGACATACTGGTGAGATCTGCCGACTAAAGCAAGCATTTAATTATAGTATTCATATCTTAACTACACATAAAAATAGTATTCCAGTAACGTAGAGCGGCAATAATATTAGCCACAAAAAAAATTGTTTAGATATACTGTATATAGTAGATATGTAGTTATAATTAACATAAATATTTTTCGGGAAAATCTTGTAAACGAGATACTAGCAATTTTTTTGCTATGTACAACCAGACAACGAAAAAAAACAAAGATACGAAACTAATTTGTTTAGATATATAGTTTCAGTCATAATTAACATAAGTCACTCTTGTAATGAATTCTGAAAATAAGAGAGAAAAAAAGGGTACACATACACACACATGAATATTAATATTGCTTAGCATTTAAAAAAAATTAAATAAACTTCTTTAAAAAAAAATATCTAACGGGATTTTTTGAATAAATTATTTTAAATATTAATGAGCGGTCCTTTTTAATTTACGTTGGTTAAATAATCTAAAAATCATTTCAAAGCGTTAATATCAATTTAACGAAAAATCTCTGTAAAAACAGATTAGTGGCGACGAGGATGGGATGTGAATAGTGAAATTATCACATCTATTAACCAAACATTTCGCGTAAAAAGACAATGTTAAGTTTCTAAGGAGAAAAATCTGATGAATGAAATTCTATACAAAATCAACCAAAAATCAAATAAAAAACACTAAAAGAAATCGCATTGGAAATAAGAAAAAACACGCAAAAAATGATTGAACCATGAAATTAAGTTTGAAAATAAAAAATTTTGAAATGTTTTGCTGAAAAAAGACATTTATGTATATGATAATCAAAACTAAAATGAATATTTGACATTTTTGTTAGAATAAAATAATAATTGAACAACTGGAATTGCTGAGAAGTATTATGATTTTCGTGAGATGTAAGGAGCGCAAGGGGATATGTACTGCAAAATTAAACAAAAAAAAAAGAACTCATAAAGCCTAGTAGGAGGATTTGAAGACAATAAATCAACGTTAAATTTATAACAACAATGGCCTTATCATTAGTCGAAAGTTTGTGTGAAGCAAGGAGCTCGCCTGCATTCAATGGAAGTACTGATTACACTCTATTACTCTCTATTACTATTAAGACCAGCTGAATATCAAGGTACATTACAAAATGTTTTAAGTAATCGTTTGCAAGGAAACTCGTTTAGAGCAGTGAAATCTTTAGTGAATCCAACTTGGGATAACATAATAAGGAAGCACAAAGAAGAATTTAGAGTTAAGAGAACATTTTTTTAATTTAAGAGGTGATGCTCTAAATGCAGATGCAAAAAATATTGAAGAATTACATTTTAAATTAAGCAAAATTTTAGGTCAAATGAATACGAAGTTTTGTTTAGAAACGGATAATTTTTATACTCCAGGAACCAATGAAAAGTTTGTATTTGATATTTATGTAAATTTTTTACCTATTCATATTAAATCATTATTAATTCAAAATCATATTAATTCTATAAATGCTACTTACATGTTTTATGTAGATAACAATTAATTGAAAGATATTCAATTAGTACGAAATATGAACACATATGGTTTCCCTAATAATAATTTACAACATAGCAATAACTTTGTAAATAATAATGCATTTTGTAATAGAAAATATAACAACAGATATAATTTTTCGTATGGTGAAAATTTTTCAAATCAAAATTCAAATTTTCAACAATTTGATAATTTAAAAAGTAACAGATTTTCTGGAAATAATGATTTTCAGACTTTTGATTATTAAAATAATAGAAATAAAATAAATGATTCGAATCAAAACTTCAGAAACTATCAAAATCAAAATTATCACAATTATAATGAGAATAACAGATATCAACTAAATCAAAAATTTAATTTGAGTAACATTGTAACACAATAACCGATGGAAGTAGATGCTATTAATGCAACTGAAAATTTTCATTTGCAGCCTCAGAATCAACAATACCAATAATAACACTTACAATGCATAATATTGAATCTATATGTATGTTTGATTGGCAGTGGAGTGGCGACTACGCTTGGTAGTTACGATATTTTAAAAAATATGGGTATGAGGAAAAAATTGGACAAACCAATTTTATTGAATACATTAATAGCTGATAATATCATAAAGGCGGAAGTAATAGGAAATGAGCCGGTTGAATTTAATGATAATAACAGTACTATGTCTGTGAAATTATTGAATTTTTGAAATAAAACATTTGACTGCATAATAGGAATAAATATTTGATTACCTATTGGTGCAACATTAGATTTCCAGAATAATATTTTATCAGTCAATAATAACGATATTAAGTTTTTTGATAATGGATTTAACATAACATACGAAGAAAAAAATTATTTAGAAAAATTTGAGCACACTAAAGTTAAAGATTTAATACAAACAGATTTAAATAAAAAAAAAAGTAAATTATTAGAAAAATTTATGTACAAAAATAAAAAATCTTTTTATATTCAAGGCCAACAACAACTTAAATGTGTTAAACATAAAATTATAATAACATTTTCTAGACCAATATATTGTAAAAATTACAGACATCCTCAAATTTTAGGTAAATAAATTGAATCAAAAATTGATTATATGTTAAAACAAAATATAATGCGTAACAGTAAATCACCATATAATTCTCCTTTATAGACAGTTAAAAAGAAGTTTAATCATTTACAGAAACAAAAATGGCGTTGATTTTAGGAAACTAAATAAATAACAGTGGATGATAAATATTGGGTCATTATTTGATGAATTGGGTAAAGCACAATATTTTTCATCGTAAGATCTTGCAAAAGGTTTTCATCAGACTTTGATGGAAGCAAGTGATATAGAAAAAACTTCATTTTCGACTTCAAGAGGACATTTTGACTTCATCAGAATGCCTTTCGGCCTTAAAAATGGGCCTGCCACTTTTCAGCGTATGTTCAATTATGTTATCTCTGATTATATTTACAAACTTTGTGTTATATATATAAATGATATCCTTGTTTTTTCAACCTCATTAACTGAACATATTGAAAGCTTACATACAATTTTCTGACAATTAAATGAATTTAATCTTAAAGTTCAAATTGATATGTGCAAACTTTTAACAAAAGAGACAAATCTAGAAAAAAATAAGATAATAAAAGATTTGCAGTTACCAAAGACTTTAAAACAAATAAAATCATTTCTTGGATTAACCGGATATTACGGGAAATTCATTAAAAATAACCTTTTATAGCTAGTCCCATAATAAAATATTTAAAGAAGAAAACTAAAATGAATATTAATGATCAATCATACATTGAAGCTTTTGAGAAGTTGAAGACAATATTAATTAATCCGCCTATACTTTGTTTTCTCGATTTTAATAAAAATTCCTTTTGACTACTGTTGCAAGCAATTCCTCAATTGGAGCTGTGTTAAGCCAGAAAGGCTAACCAGTGAGTTATGCTAGTAGGACATGAGAGAAATTATTCGACTTTAGAAAAAGAATTGCTAGCTATAGTTTGATCAATAAAGTAATACCGTTGTTATCTCTTTGGTAGACAATTTCTTGTACAGACTGATCATCAGCCTTTAAAATGGTTATTTCCATTAAAAAATCCAAATTCACGAATAATTAGATGGAAAATTTTGTTGGATGAATTTCAGTTTGACGTCGAGTATCTTACGGGGAAAGAAAATATGGTAACTGATTTTTTAAGTAGATTTCAATTAAATCAAAACTCATTAAGTATAATTCACAGTGATCAAGAAAATTTCAATCAACAGTTTTTTGTAATAAACTCAATTGTAAATAAATATCGGGCTCAAATAAGATTATTAAAAAATAAAGATTAAGAAACTAATTTGATTTTTAACAAATATTAAATAATTTTCTTTGAGAAGAGTGATTTAGCTAATGCGAACTATTTAAATGATTTATTTAGAACAGAATTAAGAAAATGCAAGGTTGGAATGTATTCAGAACTTGAAGAAAGTAAATACAGTATATTGCAACTAAAACTAATGGAACTGGTTTCTAGTGACAATATAAAATTTATAAAATGTTCAAAATTTGCTAAGGATATAGAATCAGAACAGCTTTTATTGACTATTATTGAAGAAAACAAAATTAATCCCAAATTGTTTAAATACATAAACAGGTATTGTAATAGTTGCAGAGTTTGTATAGAAAATAAATATGATAAAAACCGGTAATTAAAAAATTTAAACATACTTTTACACCTGATAAGCCAGATGCAATAGTGCATTTCGATATTTTCCAAATTCAGTAGTCATGCTTTTTGGTAGTCCTCACAAACTTAGTGATAAAAATATGGTAACTGTCAAAACAAAAATTGAAGAGCGAATTGCCTTCTTGGGAAAGCCCGAAAAATTAATAACAATTAATTCAATAATGCATTACTGAAGTTTTTTTGTCAAGAAAATAATAAAAAACCATCTTATACCACACCAAATTCTCACACTGGAAATTCAGATATAGACGACTCAGAAGAGTTAGTACTTAAATTAACTATTCATACTATTCATAGTACAACCAAATTAAATCCAATTGGTCTTATAAATAAATCAGATATAAATTTTGAGATAATAAAAAGAGGAACTGAAAATAATAAAAATAAAGTCATTAAAAGAATAAATATGGAAAGAGAAAACATGTGTTTAGAATTAAATAAATCTAATTTGTATACTAAAAATCATATTGCGAACAGACAGAAAACTGAAAAAAGATTTAATAGATATCATTATAGTAATCCTAATAAAGTAGATGCAACTCATTTTCGAAGACCTTAAAAATCAATACAGTTATAAAATAGGATATTTAGTAAGTAGCTAATACTAATAAAAAGAAAATTAATAGAAACTATGTATGTGTGTACAAGTTTTAATCATATTCTAAAGTATTTGTGATTTAGTTTGAATTTAAACATAGGTATTTTAAGTTAAGTAATTTATTAAACATATTGTTTTCATATTGTTATACTGCTGTTGTTATTGTATAATGTATGTACATATATGATTCGTTGGGACTCGACTCATAAGGATGGACTGTGTCATTTGTTACTGTGGTTTATGAATATTAATATTGCTGAGCAATATTTGAAATTATTTTTAAACAAATTTGAATTTTGGTGTAATTTTTTCAGTCTAGAACAAATTAACAAAATGAAATAAGCTTCGTCTCAATAAAAATTGTTAAACGGGAGTTATTGAATAAATTATTTTAAATATTAATGAACAGTTCTTATTAATTTACGTTGGTTAAATAACGTAAAAATCATTTCAAAGCGTAAATATCAATTTAACTTAAAATATCTGTAAAAAAGACCAGCCGAGCCACCGTACACAGTAAGGTGGTAAAAGATACCTAGACTCTGTCTAAATTAGTGAAGGTCCCTGGGATGAAAACTCTAGAATACCTTAGTTTTCGTAGTGGGAGGGGGACTGTAACATAGCATTCTGCTGCGATACAATGTCCGCGGCATTTGATGCGATACAAAGTTCCCCAACACTCAGCAACACCCCGTAGCTAACCTCACCGACGTAGCCGGAGAGGAGGAGAGAGAGAGAGTGAGAGTGCTTCTAATAAACCTCCACAAATCTAAAGCAGCCTCAGCTGCTCTTCTAGATCGCCTGATCAAAGACGACGTTACGGTGGTACTCATACAGGAACCATTGGTTTGTACTTCAAGGGCTTTTCGTGGGGCGCAGTAAAGGTAACATTAGGGCCTGTATTCTGGCTCAAACGACGTCATGTCAATTATTGTAGAATTAGGAGGAATTGTGGGAGCGATAAACTTAAGTAACCAGTGCCGAATCTTATAATCGCAGTTATAGTGAGGTATTCCCTTAAAATGCTCTGCAAATGATATACTGATGAATCTTTTAACAGTGACGATATTAACGTCGAAATTTGAATTAATAAATTCAATTATTTATGTTATTAAAAAATGAGTTCACGTTTTATTATTTTACGCGCTGCGTCCAATATTCGGTCATAATCGCCCAGGAGAGTCAGTAATTCGAGCAACCATGGATCGGTTTCGCACCAAGTTTACTCTAATGGATAATGCGCACCCTCAGAGATGCCGTAGTCCATCCGGCATCGCGTGCAAAAATTGGGGCTGTGCCCATTCACTTTGCGGGCTTACAAAATCCAACTAAAGCAAGAATAAAAGCCGATCGACTATCAAATATGTCGCACGCTCGGTGAATGGACCCAAAACGAGAAGGCCACCATTCCCGATTTTCACAAGAAAAATTTTCTTCAGCGATGAAGGTCACTTTTGATTGAATGGGTACGTTAATAAACAAAATGCTCTCATTTGGAGTGTTGATAACCCACAGACAATTAATGAGACGCCGTTGCATCTTAAAAGCGACACTGTTTGGTATGCTCTAGGGGCAGAGGGAATCATGGTCCAGTCCGTATTTCTTCAATCAATCATAATGATGCAATCAATGGGGAACACTATAGATAGATGATAAGATATAGTCATCGAAATAATAAATTTATTGAAAGAAACTTTTGATGAGCACATTATTGACGCCTTGGAAGAGAATATTCGGCGCGTTATTGCTGACATACGGCCTAAATTGCTGGAAAATTTGGTTGAAAATTGAGTCTCTCGGCTGGAATGTCTAATAGAGCTCATAATAAACATAAATTATATGCATTTTATTTCTTCTTGAAACATACATATATATGTACATTTATTTATTTACTTTGAAAAATTATGATCCCCATATGTGATTTAAAGTTATGTTAATTTATGTATTTCTTGTCAAAGAACATAGAACTGCTGGTGTTGCTTAGAAGTAGGGTAGCGACCTACTTACTTCCTAGCTAACTGCACGTAGAGACTATTGGGTAATAAGCAAAAAATGAGAGAATACAAAATTGCGTCTTCCGCGCTGAGAGTAACTGATATTGACGAAATAATAGCTAAAGAATTAGTGACCAAAGTAAAAACATAAAGAAGAGAAAGAACCGTAGATAAAGCGGGCAAATGAGAGAGCGATTGAAAATTTGTGTTAGCTGTTCCTTGCCATCGAATGGGTTGATTTGTTCAAGTCGCGGTTCGCGGAAGGCGTAACTCTGTATTATATCATTATTGGGTGTTATGTGCTTACGTAATTCATAAACAGCATTTCATAATCTTAAATTTAATTAATTGACTCTACATGATTAGGATTTCAGGAAATTTAAGAAAAAATGGTGAGTGTGTTGGAAATCTAAAGAAAAAGCGCCTGAAAATTTTACTGTGGACCCACGGTTGTCACACATAGTACTTTGGTTCCGTTTTCCACAAAAGGCGCCAAATACGTAATTATGCTAGCAGTCAATATCGCGGTAATCAGTAAAAGCGCATTGCTAACTTGCATACTTAATAGTGCAACAATATTTTTCAGATAAATCTAATTAAGTTTTAACTACAAAAAAGTAGAATTTTATTCACTAAACAACATAATGCCGTGTGTTGAGGCAAATGCGTTTTCTTTGCCTGAGTTTTATGGTGTGGGGTTGTGCGCAGTAACAGCAGATGTGCTGTGCTTTAAAATTTAAATGACCGTTTTGTTCGAGCGACAAATTGCAATAGAGTTTACTTTATTCAATCCTCATGCCCATGACAAAGCATACGGAATGTATACATGTATGTACATGTTATTGGAATTTAGGAATGTAAATATGTAATTTAGGAATGTGAATATGAATGTGCATGCTATTGGCAATAAGAATAGTTTGACCCAACATCTCGGCCCCGTTGAAAAAATCATTTTTCAAGATGCAGGAATGATGGCCATTTTATGAATCGGTCTGCAACAAGTCCCATTGACCGTGCGGAGATGCACCACTCGGCATTGAGGGCACTGAAGTCATTCGGGTCTGATGACACCGGTGACAGAGGACGTGAGATAAGAATTGCCTCTATTTCTACGGCGACGGTTTTCAGCTCTTCGAATGTGAATTTGGGGCTCGCTAACGTGCGATTCAACAGCCCTTTTGCGCTCTTAACTGCAGCATCCCACAATCCACCGAAGTGGGGTGCCCTGGGTGGAATAAAGTGAAAGTCAATGAGTTCGCTAGAACAAAATTTGTAAATATCTTGCTGAGTGTCGTTTCTAAATATGAAATTTTTCAGCTCGTGTAGCTTATTGAATGCACCGACAAAATTTGTAGCGTTATTACAGTAGATATCGCAAGGCATTCTGCGACAACCGCCCATGCGTTTTAGAGTGGTTAAAAGTGAATTAGTTGACAAGTCCGCAACTACCTCGATGTGAACAGCTTTGGTTGCTAGGCAAACGAACATGGCTATGTATGATTTTGTGGGACCCTTTCCCCGAATGCGTAGATAAGTGTTAATGGGTCCACAAAAGTCGATACCACAGCGCTCAAATGGTCGCGCTAGTGTAATTCGTGCGGCCGGTAACGGATTCATAATTTGTTGTAACAGCCTAGGTCTGTAGCGCACGCAGTGAATACAAGAACGAACAATGCGTCGACACAAATCCCTTGCGTTAAACATCCAATACTCTAGTCGAATCAGCGCAACTAACGCCTTGGGGCCAGCGTGATAGTTACGCAAATGTAAATGACGAACAAAATTCGAAACAAATTCCGGGTTGCTAGGCAACACTACTGGATGCTTTTGACAGTCTGGTAGATCAGCGTATTCCAGTCTGCCCACTACTTTAATTAGTTGAGGTTGTTTTTCAATGGTTGTTGCTTGCTAAGCAACCGAAGTTCTTCAGGAAAATGATGTTGTTGAATGTTCCATGGTGACCAAAAATATGCAGCAATGTGTTGAGGACCAAATATTTTCTTTACTTTGGTGTACAGGCGAGCTAGCAAGTGTGCGCCACAGAGCTCGAGTTTAGGAAGTGACTGCTGCTTTACTGGTGCGACTCTAGATTTTGATATGAGTAACTGAACTACGATGTGTCCAGCAGAGTTTTCAGTTCGTACATAAAAACATCAACCATATGAACGGATTGAAGCATCGTAAAATCCGTGTAATTGTATGTTACGAGAGTTCGGCTGTGCGCAGTAACGAGGCACTTCGAGTGGTGAGATTGGGTTGAGTGATGATAAGCAATGGTTCCATGCCTGTTGCAGGTTTTGAGTGACAGACTCATCCCAATCCAATTTCAATAACCATAGCTCTTGTATGATTATCTTCGCAACAATTATGAGTGGTGGCAGCAAACCGAGAGGATCAAATAACGACGATGCGATGGACAAAATTGCACGTTGTGTTTACAGTGTACACTTGTTTGGGCGTGAATGTAAATAAAAGAACATCTCGTTGCTGGTCCCATGATATGCCAAGAGGGCTGGTTACAAAGCTGTCTGAAATGTTGAGCTCCTTTGTGGCAATATCACTCATAACTCTTGGTGATTTGAACGCCATTTGGATAACGGGAATTTACTGCGATGAAGTACTTCGATGACTTGAGTCTTTAATGTGTAAAATCGTCGACATAAAATGATGATTTAACAGCTCCGGCGCCAACCGGAAATTCGCTCATATACTGATCGGCCAGGTAGTGCAAGCTGCGTACTGCAAGATACGACGCTGAAGCGGTTCCATACGTGACCGTGTTCAGCTGGTCGGTGAAAAAATCTGAATTTGGGGAATCTTGCCAAAGGATGTATTGAAATTTGCGATCTTTTATATGAACAAATACTTGCCCCTACATCTAGGTGATATCAGCGGTGATAGCGTAGCGATACAATCGAAAACGGATTGTTGGACCACCAGCAGTAGGTCGCGTGGCGATATCTGGGATGTAGTACAGCAGGATGCATCGAAAACTACTCTCAGTTTGGTCGACACGCTGCTAGGCTTAAGCACACAATGATGTGGGATGTAATAATTCGGCTCTTCCAAATTGGGTGATGCCACTTTAGACATGTGCTCGAGGTTTTCATATTCCTGCATAAATGCGATGTACTGGGCGCGTATTTCTGGTGAATGCGAGAGGCGTCATTCGAGTGCAACGGCGACGTGCTGCTTGAAATGAGCTTCCAAGACACTTGGGCTCGTCTTTTAAACTTACAATGATGCCACCAGTGGCGACGTAATGGTTCTCGCAAGTACGATGATGCGGCTGCAATTGCTGAAGTGGCGTATCTATAGCCTCGAGTTTCCACAAATGTTGTAGGTTTTCATCGATTGACTCCTCTAACAAGCATGAAGGTGACTGAATGTGGTGCTGATGCTGGTATCTGCCTGACACGACTCAGCCAAATAGTGTCTTTTGCAATGAGGGTAAATTGGCGCCACGTCGAACTTGACCGACAGCGAGTGCGTCAAAGAACGCTTCGGTACCAAGCAATAGGTCAATGCGTCGGGATTTGAAGAAGGTGTCATCTGCCAACGGAATATTGGAAGGCACGTTCCAAGTAGATACGTCGATTTCAGTGTTGGGTTGGTAAGCGATATGTGATGTGATTCCAAACTGCAATGTAAGTTGAAACCATGATGTGCGCGACTTAATGGATGTAGTCGTGCGAGCCTTAAGATTGGTGAGTTAATCTCCGATGCTGCGGATGCCAATGTGATGTTTTTCGCGATGAAGGCAGAGCTTTTGGGCGAAGTCGTCAGTAATGAAGTTGACTTGAGAGCATGAGTCAAGCAGTGCTCTCCCAAGTTTGAACGCGCCAGTAGAATCCTTGACTAGCACCATTTCAGTTGCCAAGATGACTTGCCCTCCTTCCGCAGCTCCCATGTGTGAATGCGATGCGGTGTGCGATGATATTGGCAACGATGTAGGTTGCCACGAAGAATGCGATGTTGATGCAAGTTGCCCTAAAGATGACGTTGGTTGTGACTGCGACACAGCAGCCGGCGAATGCGTAGACGACGTCTGGGGAGTCGTTGTCGTGATATAGATAGGTATAGCGTGCTCGATTGCAAGTGCGGCAGCGATTTTTTGAGGGACACTGTGACATTTTGTGTCTGTTGCTTAAGCAATTTATGCACAGTCCCAGTTTCCTGACTGATTCAAATCCTTCATTGGTATTCATCGCCTTAAATAGCGAACAGCTGATAATTTTGTGTTCAAAACAGGAACAGAGTAAACAAGGTGTATTTGTAATTGCAAACGATGAATTGTTACCCTGGTTAACATGACGACTATGTTTGTTGGGCTGAATTATTGTGATGAATTATTAAATGAATGTAGGAATTGCCAATGGCGTTCTAGAACTTGCGTGCACTATGACCAAGTAGAAAGCGTCTCGTAGTCAAGCGATTCATTCCATTTTTTTCGAGTTGACTGATCACATTTGTTAATGACAATGTATATCAGCATGGCTTGTGCTATGCCAGCATCTCTGCCCAGGGATTCCAGTTTGATCTTTCAACTGATGGTAGCGTAAATAATGACGCGACACCTTCTATAAAGATAAGGGTGGGATTATCGAAACGTTGGTTAAACCGTTCAAGTGCCTTTGGATAGTTCTCACTAGTTACTTGAAACGCTTTCACAGTTTCTAGTGCAGAACCTCTTAAGCAAGTTAGAAGACAATTGGACTTTTCGATATTTGATAATCTTGATTCCCGTGCAATTATCTGATTGAATGTTGTGATGAAGTTTCTGTATTCAGCATAATTTCCGTTGAATGTAAGCAGCGACAACCTGGGCAATTTCGACGGCATGTTAGCCGGAAAACTTGATATTATGCCTTAATGCACACCTTAAACTAACTATTTTCATATTTAATGAAACTGTTTTCAAATTAAATGAAACTATTTGCAAAATAAGTAAAACTCTTTTCAAAATAAATGAAACTTTATTCAAAAGAAATGAAGCTTTATTCAATAATGACTTACAAAGAATTCAGAGAAAAAAAAATTCCCTACAGAAGCAACCAACAACAATAGGCAACAGCGAGTTCACTGTACGGACCAAGGCACATTGAAACATTGAAGAGGTAATAACCGCAAAGCAGCAACAACAAGCAAGAAATTTTCAAGTAGCTACTACCTGTTCATATGCCTTGGTACTGATTAAACAATAATTCAAAGCAAAAACACAATACCAATGACAGCGAATGCACAGTAAGGGGTTACAAATGGTTCAAAGAAAAAGCATAACCAAATGATATTCTGATCTTTTGCTGTTGTTGCTTCCGACAGATGGCACAACGCCGAAACCGGTTTGTCTTAAAACCAAATTTGACAAGGGATGGCGAAAATTCGTTCCAAAATACGTCATAACCAAATGGTTCATTAAATATATAACAATGGTTTAATTTAATTTGGAAATGGTTAAATTTTATTAGAATAAAGTTGCATTTATTTTGAATAAATTTGCATTTAAGTTGAATTAAGTTTTATCTATTTTGAAAATATGTAGTTTCGTTTAGTTTGAAAAAGGTTTAATTTAAAATGAAAATGCTATATAAACTTAATATGAAATATTTCTTTTAATATTAGATCGTTGGCGTTTTAAGTCTTTCAACGACATGATTGATATAAAGTGAAACAACTGTACGAAACTCGCAAGTATAGAGTTGGTCAAATAGCGAATGTAGCTGTATGAATGATACGAGTGATCGGTGAGCAGCCGCACAAAAAGTGCGTTTTCAATAAGCGATATGTAACTAAGTATTGGATGTTTTCTCGCGCAACCTCCAATGTAATGAGAGCGAAGTGTGTATGTTTTGCAGCTAGTAGCGACAACAGTTATGGTGCCCACAGTCGCCGACGCAAACGTACGTTGCGTGTCAGCTGACACGATCAAACTTATGAGAGCGCCATGTAAATGAAAACTCATCAACGTGTACGTGTGACGGTTACGCGCGACGTGTACGTGTGTAATCTGAGAAATTTAGATTTTTGCCGTGAAGCCGTGTCAGCTGAGTGCTCTCTCACCGCACAGTGTTGCCAAGCAGAACTTTTTAAAATCATTTACAAAATAACCTTATAAAAATTTAAATTTTTATTAAATTAATTTAAAATCGATGTTAAATAATTTAATTATAGATAAATGAACTATTTGCATTTGTTGGTTTTTGGCTTTGGTTTATTATACAATGAAAAATTGTAATTGACAACGCGGATTTGTGTAAAAGTATGTATGCAAACAAATGCATGGCAACATTGTGTTGATGCAAGCAAACACAGTTTTATGTATGCATAGTTTGTTTACAAAACATACGTACGGGCACAAGTTTTGCTCAATTTTGTGTATCTCCCGTCAAACAGACACGGCATACGTACACGTCGGTGACTGTGGGCACCATTAACCGATGATAGCGCAGCGACGGTAGTGCAGTCATTTGTGCATAGCGACGGCAGCGCAGTAATGGCAGCGTAGCGACGGCAGCGCAGTGATGGCAGCGTAGTGACGACGGCGCAGTGATGGTAACGTAGCGGTTTATGCTCAGCGTCGGCGGCGCGGTGAGGGCAGCGACAGCAACGCGCGACTAATGCATAGACAACGAAGTAACGGGATTAACGGCGATGTCACGCCACGTAGGTTCAATAATTTTAATACATACATATGTATGTATGTACTTGCATAAGCATATTTTATACATACTTATGTACATAAACGCACAAATGTCAAGAATTATGCACGTGACATGTCCATACTTATGTATTCGTATGCATCCATTTACATATATGTATGTATGTATGCACATATATTTACGTGTGTATGTGCATACATACATATATGCATATGCAAACATACATAGTATGTGCATGGGCGCAAAAACCAAAAATCCAGCTACACATGTTACCAACTGCAAACAACAAAAGGGCATTGGCGCATAGAAATATTGAAACCACAAACAAAAACGAAAATAAAAAATACACAGGCATCACATACATACCAGGACACGCTAAACTCGGTGTTTACCAAAACAAAAGACAGAATCAGCAAGACAGTGTTCAAACGGGGAAACTTTTGTTGCTTATTATCGGCGATTTCCCCTTTTGGTGTTGCTCGTCACGTTCACACAGAGCAACTCTGTACAGGCGATTTTCTGGCATTTCATTTTATATCATTTTCGCAAATTTCTGTACGCTTCGCTTAAGCGGCATTTACACATTCTGATAAATTTTGTGATTATAAGTAAAAGGTGTTGAAAAATGAAGTTTTAACATAATTTACGTTAATATGTATAGTATATGCATACACATGTGTATATTTAATCGCAAAAAAATAAGAACAAAATTTCATTTCCCAACTTCCCGCATGTATTCACTTAAAACTCAACAAAACTGCACCCACTGAAAGAATTTATAAATGAAAAGGAATGTCAAATTTCTTAGCTGCCGACTGAGACGAATAAGAACACAAAGCGTGTCGCCCGAGCACGATCAACTCGGTGCCCTTCCCCTTTCCCCGTCCCTCTCTCACCTACAAGTAACGAGTTGCCGCGACAAAAGTTTCCTCGTTTGAACACTGTCCAAGGAACAACAACAAAACGTAGTATATGAAATCAAGTGCAATGGTAAATTGGGCGAAAATTGCGATAAAGTGTACATAGGCACTACAAAGCGATCACTCGGAATTCGAATTAGCGAACATAAAACGGACGCGAAGAGCAAAAAGACAACAACAGCATTGACACAACATTTAACGAATAGCGGACACTCAGCCGATTTCGAAAATACAAAAATATTAGACGTGGAGATAAAAGAGAGGACAAGATTAACATTAGAAGGGCTGAGAATAAAACAACAAATACGAAACACGATGCATTTTAAGGAAGACGTAGACAATATAAACTGCGCGTACCGAACAGCAATAACGAGTGATGGTTAAACAGAGAGACAAAAAAGAAGTGCGTTATTCAATATGAGAAGTTTTATTGTTATATTTTTATTTTTGTTTGTTTTGATGTTTTTACTGTTTTCAATGTAATTAAAATGTAAGTGCAATAATTGTTGCAAGCAAACATATTGTTATTTTGATAACACTTGTTTTTATGTTTTATATCCAATAAAATGCAGACTCCCTGATGAAGGCGCGGAAGACGCGAAACGCGTAGGAAAAATTAATAAATTAGTATTTTTTTTTTATTTCGCAATATAAACATGATTTTTTACTAAGCGCTTTTTCATTTCGCTGCTGCATCATTTTGACTGTGAGCCACTATATATATATTAGGGTGTCCCAAAATTTTTTTTTCGATATTTTCGAACGCATACCCTCTATTTTTTTTTACATTTTATCTAAAAATGACAAAAAAAAAGTTTCATTACGATTGGACAGTGGTAACCCGTGCCTTCTTGACGCCAAAGTTTTAAAAACTGCCTATTTTAAGCGTATTTTTCTCTTTGGGTTATCCTTGGAGAAAATTAACCAAAAAAAAAATACCAGAACGAATTTTTTTTAAATAGAGGAGACAAATACAATTCCAAAATGCATTCATTTATTAAAATCGGTTAATAATTGATAAAGTTATAATATTTTTAACACAAGAACCACAGTGCACAAAGCGTTACACAGTGGGGGGTTTCATGAATAAATTAGGCATAACTCAGGATTTTCTAAACTATTTCTTCGCTTAGAACGAAACTTAACATAGTCGTTACTGAGATGTTATTCCATCGAAATATGGTCATTGTGGCTATATAGTCCCAAAGGAAATTGCACAGAAGGCCTGCAAAGATGACAACCTCGCAAATTTGAAAAATGAAAAACGATGCTGCACTCGCACTTTTTGGTTTTTTTCGCTCGAAAAAAATTAATTTTAACTTAAATTTAATTTATTTAAATCAGTCAATAATTATATATGATATGAAATATTCAATACAAGAACAAATCCTCTATGGTCTTACGAGTATATTGCATATAACATTTAAAAGTTAAATAATATCGTTATTCAAATTTTCTTTTTAAAGTTTTTTTGTTACAATCTGGGTAAACTTTTCGGTGTTCTTGTACACAACGTAATAAATACTGCTTTTGATCTTCTTCAACCGTGATTAATCCATGGAAATCCTTCATTAGCTTGACCGCTCTTTCAGCTGTATCATTAACCACTCTCAATGGGGACACTTGTTTCCTGGCTTCTTGAAATGAAACATTATTCGACCACAGAGTTGGACATTGTTTTAGAAAACTGGCGTCAATATTGAGACGATCGAACAATAATTTACTTTTGACCGAAACAAAGTCAAAAATCTTTTTTTCTAAATTAAAAAAGAGAAACGTGGAGTATATTTGTAAAAATATAAAACGTAGCAAACAACTTGTAAGTAGGATTCAATACTAACCGTATAAAGCACCACATATTTCTTCCTTCGATGGGGTATACCTTTTGCCATGACTTATTATGTGTTCGTTGCTTAAATTTGCTACCATTTTCACCTTAGTATCTAGATCGACATCCTCGTCAAAAAGTATAGCTATTTCGTCAGTCAAACACCATAAGTGTTGGCTTAGCTTGTATAAGGCTGCCTTTGAAATGTTTTTATCAATTCTTTCGTAGTCCTTCATAGCTTTTAAAACGCACAAATCTTGGTAAGGTGCCTTTATTGCTGATGCGCATTGTAACCACGGCTTGGCGTAGGAAGTCACTATGAACAGACCGACTTCAAACAAGGCTATTTTATCCTGACTTTTAATGTCCAATTGAGCACTAAACACTGTTATTTTTAAAGAATAAAGGGCTCTTGCTATCCACCGAGCTTGATGCATGGCTCCTGGGGGCCTTATTTTTAATTTCTTTTCGGCATCTCCACCTAGGAATATTATTGCTAGCTCTACCAACTCCCGATAACCTTTTCTGAGCGTTTCGTCAGTTCAATTGGGTTTGTAAAAAGCAAGCAAGTCCTCAATTTCTGAATCAGCAATGTACGTTGACAACTTGTCTTTATATAACTGTACTTTCTTTGTGTTGATATGCTTCCAGTTATCTTGCAACTTTTTGAAAAGGGGAATGTCAGGGCTTGTGGTCACATGAGTGACTTTTATTTCAAAAACAGCTTTCAGCACCAATTCATATATATGATGACGGCAGGCAAATGAAATAACTTCCCTATTAAGTCTTTGTTCGATAAGCGTACAAGCACCATTAACACGGCCTGTATTAGACGCTGTAGTATCGCAACAAAGAATTTGTACCTTATCTTCTAGATTCCAGTCTGCAATTGCATTCCATACCGCCTGAGCCTGTTCCCTTCCTGTGGAACTTTCCAAACGTGGCACAGCAAGTTGCTGTTCTTGACTGCCATATGATATTACTATGGGAAGCCTCTCTTCTTTCGATTTCCGTGAGTCCAAAGCTGGAAAAAGTTTTCCATCCCAATGAATTGTCACAACATCTGGCACGTTGTCTTGGAAGTTGCGTTTTATGGCTTCAGCACGATCTTTTCGTCTTGTAGTACGAATTCTTTGAATTGTACTTTTGCTGATAGAAAAATCTTCTGAAGTGTGCCCAATTGCCTCAAGCGTAGCTTCAAGAATAAACATAGAGTCTCGTGTGGATAGCTGGCATCTATCTAGAGCTGCTACTAGTTTTGGAGTAATAAAGTCTTTTTTATTTGTTTTACGTGTTTTGTGTTAAATTTCTGTAGTTAAAGTTGGTACACTATCGTGTGAATCTACTGTTCCATCTGAGTCGGAAGATAAATAGTATTATTCCTCGTCAAAAGAAGACGTTGAGGGTAATGGTTCGATAAAACATTTTCCTTGCCGCTTCTCTTCCTCGATCGTCCTAAGATGAACCCTTTCTTCCTTATCAGCCAGCTTTTTGTCGACTCCAGCTAAGCAGCCAGGTCGCCCCGGCTCCCTCTGGCGCTGCAGAAATGTTTTGTCTGCGCTTATTTTGATTGCTTGAAGTGCGTTTATGTGAGCAATGTCGAATAAATTGTCTAAAGTATTTAAAAATCCTTGGCGCTGTTGAACATAACCGTCTTGAGTTTTTTTAGCATTCTTTTGTAAATTTCTCCAAAATTCATGTAGTTGCACAAGCTTTTTGACACAATATATTATGCATTCACGAATAACAAGGTTTGCGCTTGCGTTAACAGTTAAATTTACTACACGTAAATTGTAAAATAAAACACTCATAACTTGCCTATTAGAAGGAAGTTTTGACCCAGTTATTTCATGTTTTACACCGCCTATTAGATATATATTTTTTTTACCACTTCGTAATCCCACCGACATATTGATTTATTCAAAGTTTATATTATAAATTAAAAACACGTGTTCACTGAACGAGAAACGACGAAAGACGAAAAGAGCAAAAAAAAAATTTCATACTGATGCCGAGACTGTATCCATGTGTTTACAAATTGGCAAAATAACGGGACTTTGAGAATACAACGCAATTTTACACTGTGGTTCTTGTGTTAAAAATATTATAACTTTATCAATTATTAACCGATTTTAATAAATGAATGCATTTTGGAATTGTATTTGCCTCTATTTAAAAAAAATCATTCTGGTATTTTTTTTTTGGTTAATTTTCTCCAAGGATAACCCAAAGAGAAAAATTCGCTTAAAATAGGCATTTTTTAAAACTTTGGCGTCAAGAAGCCACTGCCCAATCGTAATGAAACTTTTTTTTTGTCATTTTTAGATAAAATGTAAAAAAATAGAGCGTATGCGTGTCTAATTTCGATAAAAAAAATGTCTCCCTTATGGCTTGGGACAGGCTAATATATATATATTATGTGTAAATATGCAAATATAGGTGTTTATGAAGAAATAAATGCACACAACACATTTATGTAGCTTACCAACAAAAATTTAAATAAACGATAGAAATTCCACTAATGCACTTATAAATTGCGCATGCAAATTTAAACCAGTGAACATGCATGCACATGCCTAAAGAACGATTGAGTAAATTTTTGCAAATACACTTACAGTTTGTCAAGAATGAGCTTACACGTTAAAAAATAAACACAGTTTTTTAATTTCCGTAGCAAAATATATTGCTTTTTACTTCAGCTTTTAACTTTAACTTGTTTTTTAATTAATCATAGTTGCATACAGTATTTAAAGAGAATTGATACAAACAAAAAGTGCAAACTCAATGCAAAACTAACAAAGAACAACAAAAACAAGCAACATTAAATTTTGTTAGTGACAAGAAACTCTTTTCATAAATGATGGGCCTGGCTTTTATGTTAAACATTATAAGTAATAATATGGCTTTACTATGAAATTTATATTTAGTATGATAACCTTCAGCATTTATGACACATTGTAATCTTTTTTTCATGGAATGCATTACCTTTTGCAGATCGTAGCTGCTAGGTATATACATATATTCTGCCACTCCTCCAGAATTGCAGTTTTAAGTACTGTCATGTTCTTTGGCTGCCTTTTAGCGATTCTTTTCTTTAAATACGCCCACAAATTTTCTATGGGGCTTAAATCCGGACTCTGAGCCGGTATATAAGTATATTACTTTGCCGCAGTTGTACAGGAGCCACATCCTCACATTATACACCTTATGTTTAGGGTCCTTATCTTGATAAAATTTGAAAGGGGCTTGTTGTCTGTTACAAATTCAATTTTTTCTGCACTGAATATTGGACTCTTCGTTGAGCTCCTTCATAAGAGTCCTAATCGAAATTTTTGGATTTTGGTCAAATTACCGAACCATTAAGCGCTGTGCACGTTCAGTAATTTTTTGTTTAAGACCTCCTCCTCGCTTTGGTTCTATTCTTCCCTCATTTTCCACGCGATCTAACACATTATATACTGTTTTGTGTGTTACAGAAAACATTTCTGATAAATATTTGGTGTTTTTACCCAATTGGTGATTATCGTACAATAGTTGGACCACTTCAAACGATAATTTTTTACCTGGCATTTTAAAATGACAATATTTTAGATGTGAACAAAGCAAAAATGAATCCCCGACTAATTGATAAAATCATTTTAAATATCATTGCGGAGAATAGCTAACGGTAAAGTACTGTTAATCGTCTAAAACATGCACTTTTTTTGTATCAATTCCCTTTAAATACTGTATGTAACCATGATTAATTAAAAAAACAAGTTAAACTGAAGTAAAAAGCAATATATTTTGCTGCGGAAATTGAAAAAGTGTTTATTTTCAATGTGTAAACCCATTCTTGACATACTGTACATAAATACCTACATACGTACATATGTATATATTTATGCAATCAAAGAATATGTACATATGCCTTTTTTTTAATTTCATTATTATTATTATAGAATGCTAACATATCAAACTCCGATATAAACAGGGTTACGAATACATTCTGGATATTGTAGCAGGTTAAACTCCTACCTGTCCAGAATCAATCATGTGTGTCCGACATGTGATAACTCCCCGACATGTGATAACTCCCCGCACGATACCGCTCACCTTTTCACATGCCCTTTAAAACCGACTCATCTACCCCCTCCCCCCCTTTCCCTTTGGTCCGACCCTGTCGAAACTCTGCTCACCGCCAACACAGACTTGTATTTACCAGATTTATCAAAATATTAAGTTAAGAAAATGAAGTGTAGAATTTGTTATACAACTTCAATGTAATCTGTAATCTACGGCAGCCACCGTATCCTAGTGTGTAGCGCGGGCGCGATTCATTCATTGGGTAACGGTTTCGAATTCTGCCCGGGGCAAGTAACATCAAAAATTATAGAACACGTCTTTTTTCTAATAGCGGCCGCCCCTCGGCGGGCAATGGCAAACCTCCAAGTGCTTTTCTGTCATGAAAAACTTCTCATAAAAAAAACACATTCACCGCACACCACAAATTGTAGGAGAAGTTCGGTCAAAATCGCTTATGCGGGTATAGCGCCAATTAAGTAAATAAGTAATCTGCTAGTTTATTTGTTACATTGCCAACTTACCTTATCTCCTGGGAGAATACCAGCAGGCAACTTCGTCACAGGTGAAGCTGAAGTAAACAAGGGGGGCTGGTCTTGCACGTCTTGAACAATGACTACTAGTTCGAGCCCTGCTATATTGCGACTATCTTGACCTGGTTCGGCGTATGCATCCTGTTTAAAGATGAAGAAAATTCAAGCAAATTTTGTTTTTATACTATTTTACTTAGTTTTTTGTATATTTAATTATTATTTTATAACATGCCACTACATAAATATATAAGTACATACATGAATGTACATATGCATCTAAAATGTAAAAATGTATTGCTCGAGCTCAGTGATATTTTATGGAAAGTAAGGAGCTATTTAAATGTACAATTTCCCGCTAACTCGATGTTTGCATACATTATGAAACAAATATAAGTACCTTAAAATAAAAAACCAAATTAAGGTCATAGTAATACAAAAATTGTGCTTTTGTCGGATTTATTCATGCATTCACACAAACCACCTATAAATTTATATTCGACAGGTTTCTAAATATGATAGTTTTAAATGCAGTCCTGCTTATGTAACAACTCATCTTGTAAGAAATGCTTATTTGATTCGCAATAAATTGTATAGAATTATAATCAATAGCAAATTTACAGGCCGATTCTGTGCACTTGACAAATTATCAAAATATTGTTTATTTATCAAGATTTTTATCAAGCCAAAAGCTTTTTGTTATTCTGTGCAAATATTGATAAAACTTAAAGCTTCAGTGCGAATCGCTTTTCACCATACTGTGGTGAACAAAATAATGTAAACAGAAATCAGCTGTTTAGTGCGAAATGGATTCTTCAACAACGTAAGTATTCATTATTATTAATTGTTAATTTTAAAGAAATAAATGGTTTAATATTTAATTCAATTTATAGGAAACCGAAAAACCAACGTGCAACGCACGAACAATTAGAAACTTACGTTTCATTTTGCCGGGCGCATCCGGAAATCGGTAGAGGAAAAAATACGCCAAAATCGCCTCGACAAATGCAGGATTTGTGGCGGCAGCTGGCGGAGCAGTTAAATTTTTTTATAAATTTCACATACAGTCATGGACAGAGAAATAGCACAAAAATTCAAAATGATATTGTTCGCAACCTATGATTACTTATTTAATTTTCATTTAAAACATAATTCAATCTCTAATAGAATCCACATAAATATATATTTCAAAGCTTGCACAAATTTCACAAAAATTAATCAAACTTTAAAAAATGTTCATCAAAATTTCAAACTTTTTAATCAAAAACTTTAGAACATTTTCGGGTATGCAGTTTTGTAGTCAATTCTAAATAATTCTAAATAAGTAAACATAGGTTGCGAATAATATCATTTTGAATTTTTGTGCTATTTCTCTGTCCATGACTGTATGTGAAATTTATAAAAAAATTTAACTGCTCCGCCAGCTGCCGCCACAAATCCTGCATTTGTCGAGGCGATTTTGGCGTATTTTTTCCTCTACCGAATGGACTTTGTTGTTATTAAAATAAATTATCCAAACTAATGAATTAAACTAATGAAACAATGTTGTAAATGATTATTTTATATTTTTATTTATAATTATATATTTTTTTTCCTTATTTTTCAAATTTTAGTTTTCCTGTTTGTACATATCCATATGTATGTATGTTAATGGACTTTGTTTTTATTAAAATAAATTGTTCAAACAACAGCAACAATAATAATATGTCTTCTTCCATTTTATTTTATTTAATTTCAATCACAATTACAATTAAAATGTGTTCACAATATTTTCACAAACAGTTGTTTAATTTGTCAAGAGCATTTGACATCTTGATAATTTATCAAGAAAAGAGCTTTTGGTTTTTGACACAGAATACCAAAGACTTGATAAATAATCAATATTGATAAATAAGCAAGATGGTGAATTTATCAAGTGCACAGAATCGGGCTGTTAATGTCACCGGCACATACGGAAGGATACACTCATTACTCAGTTCATAATAGTAATCACTACATATAATATTCATATATATTTCACATACGTTGTTAATTTCACTTGCAATTCCACATTAAATACATTTTAAATGAGGTTTTTTCTCATAACTAAGTCTACAAAACGAAAAAAAGTAATTTGCGAGCGGAAAGGTAAACGTGAAGAAAAGGAAAAAGTCCAAGAAATGCTGCCTCCACAAAGTTTAAGTTGAATTGCTCAATTGACATACATACATATGCAAATAAAAGTAGTCGTGCAACAATTGAGAAGCAGAGTAAACGCAGACTTGCAACTAACACAGTCATTGCTTAAAAGTGACAGCGCAGTAGTACTATTGAGGCAGTGCAAAGTTGTTAACACAAAGCGGATAGTAAATTTAGGCACAGCGAAGTAAATAAGAAACTGCTAGAAGATTTTTGAATTCAACAGATAAAAAAGAGGGAAGAAGAACTGTAGTCGACAAGTTGAGTTAGCTGGTATGAATTTTAACCATGAATCAAGTAAAGTTAAGTTCTCTAAAATTAGAGAAATGAAACAAATTGCTATAAAGCCAAAATATTCGTGTCGATGGAAACACAGCCGACAATTAGCAAAATTAGCGAAATCTATTGTGATGACTTAGTTAGAAGATCTTGAGGTTGATAGCGAAAATGCAGGTGTTCGACAGCCTACGAGCTCATGGAACATGAGGCGTTGGTAGGAACGCAAGCGAAGTTGAAAGGCGAGTTTTCCAATCATGGAAAGAATTTGTGAAAGTGTTTCAGCTTGATTTTTCACCATCGAGTACGTTAGCACAGGTGCACCGCAATATGGCACAACGAAAACGGCAACACAGGAAGACGTACGAGAAATGTTATTATGCCATGTTGAGCATGGAAAGGCTCGGCAATATAGATGAAGAGTTGATAAATTCATACATCATCGCAGGGTTGAACGACGCATCATTGCCACGGACGTTATTAGCGCTAAAGATTCCAACTTGTAACGATTTTTGAACTGTATGGTGACCGCCCCAATGCTTCCAAAGGAAGCACGATTGAGGGGAGAAGGCAATGGATAGAAAACCTGTAAATTGTTACAATTGGAATCAGTCGCGTACATCGCATCAAAGTGTTCTCAACCACTACGAAAACAGAAATGTACGAAATACAACAAAGTTGGTCATGAAGCGGTTGCTATCAATGAATCGCTGGACGAAGCAGTTAAAGATGTGTTGCAGATATACGACAGCTGCTTTACGGAGGATTTCTCCGCTTTGAGGAGGTGTGAGAGGGCGGAGGTGGGCACTGTCATCATCACTGATCAACCAGAGATCGGGAGGCAGTATCAGGTTCCGCTGTATCAACGTCAAACAACCGACTTGCATGTAAAGCAAACTCGGAAAAATATGCGAGTTGAGCCAACTCTGTAAAATGATATCCGATCTGAGATGTACTGTTGGGAAAGAGAAAACTGCGGCATTGTCTGAGATGTACTGTTGGGGAAAGAGAAAACTGCGGTATTGTGAATGAGGAAGCTTCGTCCTGGAGGAGTGTTGTATGAAGAAGGTTAAGGGTGGTAAGAAGGAGAGCCAGTTGTATGTTGCGGATGTACTACCTACTCCATTCAAACATCTGCACATCGACTATGTGGGACCATTTCCCAGAAGTAATTTGGATTAGTCAACATCCTTGTTATGGCTTGCGGTTTCAGCAAAGAAGTATGTGTTGCGTAAAGCCGTCCGCAGTACCAAACGCCAGAATGCAATCAACGCGATGAAGGATTTGATGCCAGTTTTTGCACAGCCGTTTCATTCGATCGTGATACGGCATTCATGTCCAAGCAGCTTGAAGAATTCCTGGGAAAACGAGGCATTCAGCATGCCAAAACAGCAGTAAGAATTTCAAGGGCGAATGGGCAAACTGAATGTGCTAACAAAACACTACTCTAAGATGCGTGGTGGAAGATAGAAAATTCTGGAATGAATCATTCACGAAGACCCAATTGTGCTTTAACTCTCTAATGAATGAGGTAGCGAAGTATACACATAACGAACTAGTCTTTTCTCCGTGGGATGTTCCCTACAACCGTTTGATCCAAGCTATGTCAGCATGGAGAAGAGGTGAAACACAGCAGCGTCAAATCGCCGAATGGAATAAATGGAAAGAACGGAACGACAAAAGACATCGGAACCTGCATAAATACGAAGTGGGCGATTTAGTAGTGGTTGATTACGTTCCAACCGCTACAGGTTAATAACATAAGCTATATCCTATATGTAAGTACAGAGGCCCATATCAAGAGAGCAAGGTATTAAACTATGATCGATACATTGTCGAAGATTTGCAGATGTGATGGCAAACCCAGCGCCGCTATTGCAATGTACTGTCAGTTGATAGCTTAAAACGTGTTGTGCTACCACTCCAGATGAATTATTATTTCCCCAATATATTTCAATCTTCTATGGAGATGGTTCTCAGGGGCTGCAACAATTACGCAAATGATTTTATTAACGTCAGTAAAACTAAAACATCGATACACATAACACGAATGGGTTTCAGGCTCGCAACATTACCACTTCAGTCGCCCTATTATCAGCTGGCAAGCGAAAAAGCATTCAAAAGTAGTGCGAAAAGGGAGTGAAATTTTAAAAAAGCGCAATTAATTTTTGGAGGATAGTAGATAATAATGGGATTAATTTGGCATGAAACTGTTTTTATATTAAAAGAAATAATAACATTAGCAATGCCGATAATTTTTTTTTGAGAGAACTGGATATATGTACATACTATATTGATTTTTAAGGGATTTTAAATATAAACACATATATATATATATATATATGTATATGTGTGTACATTTTCATATATGTATGCAAACTCACTCTGACTGTGAATATATATAGAACTATTATATTGACATTATTATTTGTTCTTGAATATTTCTGCCGTTTTTTTCTGTTGTCATGTTGATCTCATATTTTGCTGTACGTTTAAACAAAAACTTGTTTATTTCTCTTACACGGAATTTTATACCCGAGCCCACTGGTGCCTAGGGTATTATAACTTTATTCACCTAACGGTTGTTTCTAACAGCTGACATAATCGATATAGATATAGACATATATACCAAAACTCTTAGAATTAATTAATTAATTATTAGAATTTGATTAAAAGACGTCTCTGCGTCCGACAGTCCGTCCGTCAGTCGGATAACTCGTGTAAATATTGAGCTATCTTAACGAAACTTGGCATACACAAGGTACTTTGGTATTTCAAATGGGCGAAATCGGAAAATAACCACGCCCACAAAACGGTTTTTGTGAAAATTAAAATACCCCGATATTTCAGTAGCTATTGAAGCTAATTTCCTCACATTTGACACATAGGGCTGGGTATTGGAAAGGAATATGCGTGTAAACTGGGCGTAGCCCTGCCTACCTTTTAAGAAAAACTTTTTTCTTCGAAACTACTTGACCAAACTCCACCAAATTTGGTACGCATACCGCATTTCAAGTCAATAAGCAAAAGTACGAAGGTTGCTAAAAGCGAACTAAAACCTCGCCCTCTTCTCATATAGCGGTAATTTTCAAAATATAAAAAATCGCGATATTTAAGTCAGCATTAAAAGCAACCCGCTCAAATTTAATATGAAGGATAGGCCTACACTAACAAACACACCAATCAAAAAAATTTGGAAATGGGAATGGCACCGCTCACTAGGGGTGGGTAATGGCACAATTTTTGGTGTGTTGACACAATAGCACAGGCACACCATGAAGTGTTAACACACTGTGTTGACACAATTGTGTTATCGCTGTTTATCGATAGTCAATGAAGAAATCCCATCCCTTATGGCTCAAATTTTCTATTTGATTTTGTGTTTGCGTTCATTGACGGAGGCATTTTTAAATGCAAGAATTGTGCTGCCAAATTGTGTGAAGTTGCTGTTTGTTTGGTAAGCAGATTTATTGAATTACAAGAGTGATAATATCAATACCATATTTCGCTATTTTATTCAGAAAATGTCGAAGAAGAAATGCGATGTATGGCTGCATTTTGCAACCGAGAGGGAGGGAAAGGTAAAGTGCCTCTTATGCGCCCACTACTCTCCGTAGGGAATAAATCGACGTTCAGTCTCTTACGGTATTTGAATATCAAGCATCCAACACAAACAATAAGAAGACAATACCCGCCAGCAAGTGTCAGCGACGACAATAATAATTGTTTGATTGCGGAACCACAAGCTGGAGAGGCCATGACAGCTTCGTGTGTTCAACCACGTCCTTCAATAACGCAATATTTTAGCAAACCGCTTTCCGTTAAAAAAACACGAAATTGATCACCAAGTGGTCACGATGATAGTGAAAGAGTACCACCCGTTTTCTGTTGTGGAGGATGTGGAATTTAAAAAATTTGTATTCTTGCTGAATCCATCGTATAAACTTCCGACTCGCAAAACAATATCTACTACTTTAGTTCCAGCAATTTATAGTGAAACACTCGAATTAGTAAAAAAGCGTTTAGATAGAGCATATGCAGTGTGTTTGACTGTAGATGGGTGGACATCTCGTGCGCAAGATGGTTTTATTAGCGTAACTGCCCACTATATTGTTGAGGACAACAGGCGCACTTTTCTGGCTTCCGATCTATTAAGCAGCGTTTCGTATACGGAGCCACATACTGGTGACAACATAACGAAAAGGCTGATGGAGATATCGCAAGAATGGGATTTGTGCAATAAAATCACAGTAATTGCTACTGATAATGCGGCAAATATGAAGGCAGCGGAGCGAGGAGGTGGGTAGAGGCATTAGGGCTGTTTTGCGCATAGCTTGAATTTAGTAGCACAGTCAGGACTGAACGAAATTCATCCAGTTTTAGACAAAATAAAGGAAATTGTGAGGCTTTTTAAAAAAAGGTCGTATGCGCATTCACAACTTAATGTTACTGCCAAAAGAATACAACTGCCCGTTTCAAAATTGATTAGTGACGTTCCAACTTGTTGGAATTCAACCTACGAAATGGTGAAACGTATTTTGCTTATCAAAGATGCCGTAATCTCTACAGTGGCTGTTGTTAAATCATCTGAATTAGTGAGAGATGAAGGACTGTGTAGTATAGATTTATTAAGTAATGAAGTATGGTTAGTTGCGCAGCAAACTATGAATGTTATGGAAATGTTCGAAATTGTTATCACTGCAATTAGCGGTGAAAAGTATATAAGCGCTTCATCTGTAATTTTATAAGTAAAGAAACTAGACAAACACTTAAAAAATTTTAACATCAATGAATTGACACCATTTGCGCAAAAGTTAGTGAAAAAATTAATAAACGAATTAAATTCTCGATTCAAAGATTTGGAACAAAATGAACTAATAGCTCAAGCAACGATCCTTGATCCGCGAGTTACGTCGCCGTCGTTGCAAGCCAACTCGCTGCCGACGCCACCGTCACTAACCAACCCTAATAATTTACAAATTGACTGGTCTGCATAAACGCAACCAAAGCATGTTTACAACACATGCCAGCCACACTTCAAATTCTTTGCAAAGTGACAAACGAATGTGTGTAACACTTAAGAAATTTCATATTTTATAATTCTCTTTTTGCGGCACTTTCGTCAATGGTGGTCATGTTACAAAAAACCAGAGCACTGGGCCAGCATTACGGCAATTTCAAACGTAATTGTTGCAATGCTATACACAAATGCATTGCATTGCGGCAACTACAAAAAATCATTGCGCCAATGCTATGCATAACAAATAATATTCATAAACGAATTTCGAGTACCCGGAAGTAATAAATTAATATTCCAAAATACACGAAATTCGTTACACCAACATATGCACACAATAAATGTTTAAGTAATCACAAATGTTACAAAGAAAATCAGAAAAAGAAATATGTATGCAATGAAAATATTACTTAGCCTAAGAAATTTCATTTTCAATAAAATCAGAATCAATTTAGACACCAAAGTGTTAAGTTGCATTTTCTCCTCGATTGAACCGAAGTTCAATCCACATTTCAAGAAATTTGGGTTTATAAGCGAGCTTAGTTATAAATCGGCTGTAAAAAAGCTTTATTCGAAAGTGGGAAATACCTTAATTCCAAATGAGGAAAGTGAAGTAGATTTAAATGTAGGCATTGAAGAGCGAGTTCAGAATAGTTCGTTGGAAAGTCATCGGGAAGGTTTATTATGGAAGGATTTTGATGCTGAAGTCCAAATGTATACGCGTCCACAGGACCAATTGGCTTCTGCTATAGTAGGACTTGGCAAATATTTGGCTGAGCCTATTTTGCCAAGGAAAAATGTTCAGGGGCATTGTCCTGGTGGAGCCAAAGGAGGAACATTTACCCTAGGCTATATCGTATTATGAAATCTCGGCTTTGCATTTTAGCCACTTCAGTTCCATGTGAACGAAAAAAGAGACATACTAGGTTGTGAAAAGGTGTCGCAAATTATTTTTCTATATTACAATCTATGTAGGACACAATGATTTTTAAAATTCAATTTGAATAAATTGTTTCCTTTATTTCACTAGTTTTTCCAAATGGTGGAATTTCGTTGCTTTTAATTAACAAATGAGTTCCTTAAGATATATGAATGTATGTATTTAAGTGTCAAATGATCTCTTGAAAAATGTGATTTATCTAGTATTCTCATAAAAACTTAGTTTTTTTTATACCTAATTGTAATAATCTACAATAGAATAACGTTTATATTTTCATTTCCTTAATTTTAATACAAAAATATGTACGTATATGTTTTACTTAGTATGGTATGTAAAAAACTAAACTTTCTTATAAAAGCGTTTTGTTTGGTTTCCCTTATTTTTGTTTGAATAAAACAATACTACGAAACCATAAAATGACTTTATATTTCTCAGTTTATAAAATAACATTCTAGGTTAGTTGGAAACTTGAATCTCAGCATGATCATTACTATATCTTATGTGTTACAAATAAAAAAGAGACTGATGCCCTACTATAAGGGTTGCATGATTTTGAATTAGTCAAATCCAATTATCAAATCGACTTCTGAATTTATTTTTTATTTGGTGGAAGAATCAAATCACAAATCAAATTTATTTCTTATTAAAAAGCTGATTTAAAATCAAACAACATTTAAAATCTGGGGGTTTTGTTAATCGATTAGGGTGTTCACAAATTAGCTGAGTATAACACGAAATAATGACAACTGTGAATATCCTAAATATGCCAGACGTCATAGGGAGCTACTACCGTTCATTATTTATTGACGGAATTCCAGTACCACAATATTTATTGAATTTATTTTAAAATCCATCAATATGGATCACGATCCGAATATCACAATAAATACTGAACGAGTAGCAGCTGCTATTCGTATACATCGGTTTACTTGTGTTAGTGAATTTTGCTCAGTAAATTGTGCATTTATTTGCTTTTGCAGAGTTGCACATGTGTGCCAAAAACACACTTTCTAGTTTGTGTGCGTCGAGCGTGTCGACTGTGTCGATTGTGCTACTGTGCTATAGTTTAATCGAAAAGTGTGCCTGTTCGTGCAGCACACTGAAGTGTGTTAGCACAATAGCACAGCACTGTGCTGTGTTACACATCCCTACCGCTCACTTTAGAGCAAATAAGTATATCCCTGAAACGATTCTACAAACCTGTACTAAATTTAGTACAAATATTGCATTTGGAGTCAGTAAGCAAAATTTTTAAAATCGGACAAAAACCACGCCCACCTCTCATGTAACGGTTATTTTCAAAAATAAAAAAAAAATGATATTTTAGTCAGCATTAAAGGCAATTAGCTCAAATTCTATTGAGAGATGGATTTTCAATGGTACATACACCGGATTAAAAAAATTTGAAATGGCCGTGCCGCCGCACACTGTAGAGCAAATAAGTATAGCTCTGTAACCATTTCACCAAACTGTGCCAAGTTTGGTACACATATTGCATTTCGAGTTAATAAGCAAAGTTTAGAAAATCGATTTCAGTGGTACATACACCGGATTAAAAAAATTCTGAAATGGCCGTGGCGCCGCCCACTGTAGAGCAAATAAGTATAGCTCTGTAACCATTCTACCAAACTGTGCCAAATTTGGTACACATATTGCATTTCGAGTTAATAAGCAAAGTTTAGAAAATCGATTTTCAGTGGAACATACACCGGATTAAAAAAATTTTGAAATGGCCGTGGCGCCGCCCACTGTAGAGCAAATAAGTATAGCTCTGTAACCATTTTACCAAACTGTACCAAATTTGGTACACATATTGCATTTCGAGTTAATAAGCAAAGTTTCGAAAAATTTTAAAATCGGACAAAAACCGCACCCACCTCTCATGGAACGGTAATTTTCAAAAACCAAAAAAACGATTTTAAGCCAGCATTAAAGGCAACCATGCCCTTAAACGAAACCATGCTACCCAAGTCTACCAAATTTGGTAGACATATCACATTTAATATGGGTAAGTAAAATCCCAAAAATTTTACAAACCGGATCAAAACTACACCCACCTCTTATATAACGGTAAATTAAAAAAAAATAAAGAAAACGCGGTAGTTAAGTAAGAATTAAGGAGAATTTGCTAAAATTTAGTATTTAGAATAAGATTGCACGAGCAAATACACGAATTAAAAAAAAAAAACTGGTTATAGGCATGGTACCACCCACTTTGGAACAACCAGGTATATCTCAGAAACTATGCTACCAAACTCTACCAAATTTGGTGCACAGATTGGTGCACAGATTGCATTTCATGGTACAAAAACCATGTCTCACCTCTCATATAACGATATTTATTAGCTATCCAAGTTGATTTGCTCAAATTTTATAGACAAGATTGATTATAAAATATATGGAACCCTAAATGTTGGGAATGAACATGGTATCGCCCACCTTAGGGAAAATTGGTATATCTCCGAAAGTTTTTATCAAATTCTACCACATTACGTACGCTTTGCATTACAATTCCGAGTTACGCATAGGGTACAACCAAACGAACTTCGAGAAGGCATCTACTACTCCCAGTACGTTGTTATACGCTTTTTTGGTTGCTTCCATGGGCCCGACGTGGTCGATGTGAAAAGTTCTCAACGGTTTGTCCTCCTTGTTGATCGTGTTGAGATAACCTTCTTTCTTCCCAGATTTGATGCCCGTAATCAGACATTCCACGCAACTTTGCACTACTCTGGCTGCCTTCATGTTAAGCTGTGGAATATAAAACGACTTACACACCACCTCTTGGTTTCTCTTAACGGAGAAGTGTCCTTGCTTGTGCGCCATCGTAATTGTTTCGTTCTCCATAAGTGACGGAATGACTATAAGTTCATTCGTGGGGTCTTTATACAGGATACCGTGTTTGATATAAAAATCGTCGTATTCCTCCTTTTCCAGCACCTTCCGGACTGCTCGTATCCAATCGTCGCATAATTGTGCTTCCTTTAATCGGTGACTTAGTGAATCTTCCAACATCAGACATGACACTCTGCTCAACGCATCGACATGACGCATTTTCGTCCCACTGCTGTGCTCGATCTCGTAATTGAAGTCTTGCAGGAACATCGCCCAGCGGGATACTCTTAAAGGGATATCTCGCTTCTTCATCGTCATGGTGAACGCGTTGCAGTCGTGACTATTTTAAACCTTATTCCTGCGAGGTACACTATCCATTTCTTGAGGGCTTCCACGATCGCTAATACCTCCAGTTCGTATGAATGGTACTTCTCCTCGCACGGCTTGGTCTTCCGGCTCATGTATTGAACAGCATGACTGTACCGTAGCCATACATACTTGCGTCCGTGTGGACCTCGGTCACTGCCTTCTGATTATACAGTTTCAAAACTGGCGCATGTGCCAAGTCCGATTTCAATTGCTGAATTGCCGCCAGCTGCTCATCTTTCAACTCAAACTTTGCGTCTTTCCTCAGCAGGTCAGATAATGGTTTGGCGATGGAGAACATAGCCGGTGAATTCGAAATCCCAAAAGGCACAAATCGGAATTCATATTGGCCATTGCCCGTCACGAACGCCGTGTATTTTCTTGATTCGGCAGCTACTGGTCCATTCACCAAACCCAATGTTGTAACAACATTAAAACCTTGCATTTGTTCGACGACGTCGTCCATCATAGGCATCGGGAAATTGTCCCTCAGGGTCGTCTCGTTCAAGCGCTGATAATCGCAACAAAGACGTTTGTTTCCATCTTTCTGGGCGACTAACACTACTGGCGACGCATAATCTGAACTGCTTGGTTGAAGTACGCCTCCTTCGAGCAACTCTGATACCTGCTTCTCCACAACACATTTGTTCACATAGGACATCCTCCTTAGCCTTTCGTACACCGGATTGTCATCCGTTAACACAATCTTCATTTTTACGGGCTCTTCAAAGTTTTTGATGGGCTTGTATTCCGCTATCAGACTTCGCACTGCATCATTCTTGCTCAAGTGAGACAGATCAGCTTCTATATCCGGTACTTCCTTTATACCAGCCATTAGGCATAAGTTTCCAAACTCGTCGATCAGTTCGGCAGCTCGACTTTCCTTACTCCCTGTTACTGGGTCTACACCCACAACAGTGCGCACGCTCACGCCCTCGTTGTCCGAATTCACTGACTTCCGCAACATCTCACCGTGCCCATGTGGCCTGACAGTTACACCAAAACGCCCGCTCACGATTTCGCAATGTACTGCAGCCAACCCATCTTGCACCTTGATGTGCCTCCGCGACTGCTCTGCCGCATCTCCACGTTCAAAAACGCTCTTACGTCCCTTCTCTCCGCTACTCATATTGCTTGCTGCCTCTGTTTGCGCAAATGCTCCAGCACACTTGCCTTTTACCGACCGTTCGAGTTCTCGGTGCACTTCCTTCTTAAATTCTGCACCCTCCTCTGTTACGACCAGTGACGACCAGATCGACCTGCTTTAACACATTATTGGCTATGACTAACACGTAGCTGATGTCTCGCTCCCTAGCTACATGAAATTCGATGTCCAATTCGATACCATCAATACGCACGTGATGCGAACGGAGAAGCTACCCATTGCAGTGAGTTCACTCCTACTGATGCCCACCAAACGCCGCCTCATAAGTCGGAGCCCGTGTCAACCAACGCACAGTGTTGCGAAACCGGAATTTTTTGGAAATCATATTGCCTAAACTGTAATTTTAATTGTATCGATGAGAAACTTCTACAGATTGGTCAGAATGAAATCCCAAACAGAATGAGTGAAAAAAAATGTACACCGAAAAAAATTGTTGGGTCAAATTTTCAACAAAAGTCAAAAAAAAAAAAAGTTGTTCGAAAAATTTACAAAAAAAATTTATTTTAATTCTTCTTTTATTTCTGATAAATACCCTATGATTAGTTTTTTAAATAAAGTATAGGGTGACCGAACAAGAATTATAAACGTCAAATTTTCATGCCTTTTCGATATTTGTTGAAAAACTCTGAAATTTTATATAAAACCAAAATCTATTTCATTTCTTATTTGAAAGGTGGCAATAAAAGCTTTAATTTGATACCGGTTTGAAGTCAATAGCTTCAGTTTTAAGAGAGTTATGCTCATTTTTGTGGAGTGCTAGAATAGATGTAGAATACAAAAAAAAATTTGAAGATACTATTTTATAACACAGGCATATTTTATTGCATTCTACAGAAAAATTACAAATTATCAGTCATCTACCAATAAGTTCATTGCTTCCTCTGATAATTTCAGGTGTTTCTTCTCCTTCAGTATTCTCCTACTTGTGATTGCGGGATCAGAATTGGCGAGCAGATAATGTAATATGTCTTCACAATTGTCTTTTCTTGATGTTTTCCTCGCATGGTAAAGCCTTGTGTTTCTGAAGTCCTTGTTTCCTGCTTCCAATGCTTCTTCTGATAGTTGGCCAATGGGGACCAAAAATGAACGAATTATTTCAGCTCCATGAATAAGAACCTTGTGGACAGTTGGTGGCATATAATGCCACGAATATTTCTTTACATAGAGACCAGCAGTTTCTTTTCCGTACTTAGAGAACTTATCGCAGTCTATCTTATATCCAGAAGTTATAGCTTGAAGAATACTAGAAACCCTTCTTATAAGTTCGGTATCTACTCCTGTGGCCAGAGCGGTTTCCTCAGGATCACTAAATAATTTCCTTGCTGTGCTACCGTCATTAGTTGTTCCACTTCCTTGTTTCACAACATCGACAGTTATTTGGAGCTGATCTTTCAGATTTTGTTGAACTTCCTTTTTTCTTTGATCTCTAATAATCTTCTCATCTTCACTGAGCTTAGTTCTCTTTGTTTCCCCTGCCTTGCGCACAGTGATTTGATAAGCAATGTTCAGTAGGGTTTCCATAAATCTTATTCTACAATGTAATGTTGATAATCCAAATCTATAAGCGTCCTGATTGGGTGTCCTTTTAACAATTTTGTCCAACTGATTCATTTCACTGGGCTTTGCGTGGCAAATGTAACACATTGCTGCAGACTTGTTATCTGATAAAGAATTACAGACTTTTCCATCAACCATTGTTTCCTCCAATTTATGTTCTACTTTAAATTGTAATCCGCTTATGTTGATAATCGTTTCGTGTATACTATTTATTTGTTCTTTCATGAGATCGTCCTGCTGCTTTGTATACTCTGCAGTCTCCTTAGCATATTCAAACTTGATTGGTCTGCAATACTGGTTGATGATGGTGTTGGATTCTCCCATACTTGTTCTTTATTGCATGAAAGAACTAAAGGAACCATAGATATAGTGAACAAGCTACTATCAGTTGCTGTATTGTCAGTAAAGTTTTGTTTATACTGGCTATGTCCTGAAGATCCATCCATACCCCATTTGCTAATCAATAACATTTCTTTCTCTGCATATGCTTGAAGGTGGTCAATTGATTGGGATTCCAGTATTCTATTCGCGGTGTGATCCAAAAGAGATTGTAGTTTGACTGAAGCAGACTTTTCAGTTACCTCGACATCCTCTGGATAACATTTCTTTTTCTCCTCTAAAAGTTTTCTGTAACTAGGAAAGTAATTGTATTTTTCATGATATTCTTTTAACTTTTGCCACTGATAAACGCTGAGTTTCATGTCCATGAAGAAAGCCAAAGTTGCCTTTATATCCCCTTCTTCCTCTTTTCTCAATTCTTCAGCTGTGTATTTAATTAAATCTGCAGAAACCTCTTCTGTTTCCATTAGTTCCATACTTCTTTTCTTCTTTGTTTTCTCACAGCATAATGTAAATTCCTTAGGTTCGGGTTTTCGTTTTGAAGTAGTTGGATGATTTCCAACTTCAATATAGCCCTCTTGAATCCAGTCCGTAGCTCCAAGCCGTTCATACATCCTGTTAAACTCTTGAAGACGTGTATTGTACTTATTGACAAACTTTTTCAATTTATCTTTTATGTTTGGGAATATTAAACTACTTTTCACTCCATGCTCATGATCAAGCAATTCCAACTATCCTCCACGTTTCTAGTTTTACTCTGTTGCATCTACTCATGCAGTTCCTGATAGGAAATTTTAATGTATTCCATAATTCTTGACTGTCAAAATTATAATTATATATTCTGATGTAATATTCGAACCATTAAAACACTTACATATATGAAAAACGCATCAGAAAGCAATTAAATGTAGTAAATGAAGGGAAACCACAAAATAAAAACAATACAAATAAGCGCGCAATAACGGATTATTTCACCCACCTACCTAGACGTAAAAACAAAGGGGGAGAGAGAGAGAGCGAAAGAGAGAGAATAAAATAGTAAAACAACAGAGAGAGAGAAAGGTACCACCACAAGCAAAAAGAAAACACTATATAAAGACGGACACACATGCGGACTAATTAGTGACAAAAAAGAAAAGATGGCGATTAGCCGAAACCGGTCTGAAAATAATAAAAATTTGACGTGGGATGACGGAAAGTCACCCGAAAACCAATATGATTAAATTATTCAACAAGTGATTCCGAGAATTTCCGTTCTATTTCTATGGAATAAATACTGAGAGTGATATACTAAAATCGCTATAACTCCCAGGAGGGCAGGTATGGGCAGCTGATTTTTTCACAGTTCGTTGAAAACAAATTATGTAACATTTCTGTAGTGGTTTGGAACTGGGACTCTCTGGGACTTTTTAGATATTGCTTACCTAACCCAAATTTAAAGGAAAAATGGACCTTTAGTCGGGTTTTCGCTCTAAAAAAGGTGCATATGAAAATGTCTCAAACAACATTCCTTTTTTTTACAGAAGATACTTGTCCGAAGGCAGATTTTTTTCCGAATCAAAATATCTGTCACCAAAATCAGATGAGATCATTTTGAATACAGCCCTGAAATCCCCTCTTTTCGTGAAAATTTTGTATATTTGACTTCTAAAATCAATTAAAAATCAACGGGCCAACATAAAAATAAGCTTTATGTGTTTTTTGTTTACTTGGAATGTCTGTGACAGAATTGCATCATTAAAAATACTGAAAAAAATAATCGGAGAAAAGTTACTTTTCCACTAGCCGCAACACAGTGCAACGCAGAAACGTAACACCCGTTGAAATTTAAATCTTTAAAAATTAAACTGCATCTCTTCTTCGCCACCATCATATTCGCGAGACTTTTCTCTGATTTAGTCGACTTGTCTACCACCCTACAGTCCGCTGCACGATGCCCCTCTGTACCACATTTAAAGCACGCCATTTTACGCTTACGTGGACAATTTCGTGCAAAATGCGAAACGTCGCCGCAATTAAAGCAAACGTTCTTCGTTGAACCTGAACTTGGCGAAACCTTGTTTAAAGACATTGGCTGCACCTGACCTAAATTCGGCGATGCGGGCTTATTGGCCCGTATTCTCTCGTATACCTTTATTTGATCTTCCTTGATACTATTGGCCTGATACAGGTAGCTCTTATACATTCTGGAGTCTGGTATCCCCTCGACAAAATATTCGATTAGGCTAGAGTCGTCTAGATTTATCAATTTGCCAATCTCCATCATGACGTATAAATATTCCCGAAGGTCTTCCCGTGGGCGCAACTTATGTTTACTAAAAGTTCGATGTACTTCAGCTGCAGACAGGGTGGTACCGAATTCATCTCGCCACGCTGCTTTCAAAAGATTCCAACTTTTAATACCGCCTTGGCTACGGACGAATAACTTAGCCGCGCCTACCAATAACTGCCTCTCGTATATAAACATTTGCTGCTCACTCCATTGGACGACCAATGTATTCTCCTCAAAATCTTCTAGCCATTTTTCGAAACTAGGCTGTCTGGATCCACTGAACTTCGTTAAGGATTCTTCAATGTCGCGAAGGGGGAATACTGAGCGCTCCACTACCGGCCTGGACACACTACGTTGGCTAGCTAAATCTTCAAAATTTTCGGCCTCACTATCGCTAACATTCAGGCCGAAATGTTCCAACAACCTATCCTGCAAAGTAGCCTTACATCCGTTTGCCGCTAGCCCCAAACCCTCCAACTTTTCCTTTAACCCGTCCACCATCAGCCCTAGAATTTGGTCACGGTCCATGCCTTAAAATGTTTTTAATTTACGGTAAAATGTACATGAGCAATCAAATTTCAATTAAATGATGATAAATTTTCGGCGGAAATGTTTTTATTTTTAAACAGTAAATAGAAAATTCTAATTTCGAATTGTATTTTTTTTACTTTTGAAGTAACTAAACTTTAAGAAAACAGGTTTATACCACTATATAACGTTGTTTGAATTTCATTTACTGTTATCCGCAAAATCGATAACTTTATCTTATAAAATGAATTAACACTCAGCTGATTTTATTTTTGCATAACCTCGATTTAAACATTTCACGATTCTTAAGCTTATTCGCGCCTGCCACCAATATTGCTTATTCTACATATGTATGTACATACATTACATCTTAAGGGTACGAAATAAATTCTTAACCTAACGAAACATCAACTTAGCTGTACTGTGATCCCTCGCTGCTGTCGTTCACCGCTGACGGCGCTGCCTGGCTCTGTTGCCGTTGCTGCTTGTTGCGCCAAATGGTTGGCTTTCGATGACACGCCGCTTTGCGTGTATACTCAATATCGCTGCTGTAGTTTATCGTTGGCGGCGCTACCTGGCTCTGACGCCGTTGCTGCTACCGCACCAAATATGTGTGCTTTTAGAGAACAGACCGCTTTGCGTGTATGCTCAACGTCGCTGCTGCAGTTAACCGCTTACGCCACTGCCTTGCTCTGCCGCCGTTACCACTTGCTGCACCAACTCTGTACGCATTTGTGCTTTCCGATGACGCCCTGCTGCTTGCTGCGCCAAATTGTGTGTGCACCCGCAGCTTTAGGTACCACTTAGCGTCGCTGCTTATCGCGCAATTGTGTGTGCGCTCGTAAATTCGACGCTTAGCGAACGGGATCGGCTTTGCAGTCGCTGGTTTTGCAAGTACCGGGAAATGTGGCGTGGTTAGCTCGATTTACCGCTTTAAGACTACCGTTGCCTGTACCCACCAGCGGATTAGCCGAATATGCCGTTAAGACGGTTTCGATTTATGCATTCACTTTTTTTTTAGAAACTTTTATTAATTTACGCCTTGCAATGTTCAACGTTCCGTCGCCGTTTCTGTGATGCGATTTGTAGATCGACACAACACTTTTTACCGGCTCTTCCGCTTTATTAAATGTTTTAATTTTTGCACTCAGGCATTTATTCGTATGCGCGCACTTACATTATTCGATTTGAGAAAAACTAAGGAAAACGCACTGTCACTATGTGGAATATCGGTTCCACTTCTGGCACCAATTTGTAGGATTAAAACCCGAGTTTAACACGTTTACAGCGTTTATTAACAAAAAGGTGGACATCAATTAAACTAAAAAAAAGAAGCAGGCTGTGTCAGAGACACGACCATTAAGTTTAACGTAGAATACGCCATCCGATAAGACAGAAAACATATGTAACAATAAATGATAAATAATACAAGCAAATGAATTTCTTTATTTGATAGTTACTTTGGATGATATACATAAGCTTATGATAGGAAAAATAGGATAAAAATGTTTTTAAATTATCAATTAAATTTCTCGCAAAAACGAAGTCAATGGCTGTTATCAATAGTAAAGATAAATGATAAATAACATACGCGAATCAATTTTATTATTTTTTTGCAGTACTTGGCAGCATTTTCTCTTCTTTTACTCTACTTTAACTTGCCCGCCTAAAATTATGCAATACAAAGAAAGGGCTGCACGAGTACATTTAAATCGCCCAACAGCAAACACTCAACCAAACACCACACACATATTTGTGTGCATGTGTTTATACAATTTTCATTTGAGAAATTTAAATATTAGGAAGATATCAACCAACATGAAATGTATGTCAAACGAAAGCTAACATCTTCATTTGACTACAAAAAAAAAAAAAAAAAATTAATCGAGCCGTTTCCTTATAATTAAAGAAATAGAGATTACAACAATAAAAACCTGACATTGGTGCCCATACCGTAAGGTAAGACGTATTCTTCGCCAAAACTATCGTATAGACGAAATGCGGTATGCGCGGCTTACAATTGAATGATTAAAAAAGCAACTCCGGTCTCGTCCGTTAGTTTTCAGCGCATGTCTTTGGGTATGTTGGGTTCGTTCGTATATTATGTTTGCCTATATGTAGGTCCTGTAGGTCTTTTCAAACTGAGGGATAGATGTCGTCCTACATATGAGCCGCTCAGTGCACACATCGATTAACTCCATAAAACGAAAAGTTGAGAAACGCGATGATGTAATGTATATTGTTTTTAAAAATTCCTCTGATAATATGAATTCAAATATATAATGTGTAATGCATAATTGCAGATATAGCTTTCATCTAACGGTATATAAAATTAATAAGAAAGAATAGCCAACAAACAATCGTCAGTAATGTTACAGTTGAGAAACGCGATGATGTAATGTATATTGTTTTTAAAAATTCCTCTGATAATATGAATTCAAATATATAATGTGTAATGCATAATTGCAGATATAGCTTTCATCTAACGGTATATAAAATTAATAAGAAAGAATAGCCAACAAACAATCGTCAGTAATGTTACAGTTTTTATGTGACTATTGGAGTTAATCGATTTGGCAACTGAAAAAAGTAATAAAGTTAAATTTAGTATTTTCATTTTTAAGTTTTTATTACAGAAAAAGTTAGTTATTATACATTTTTATCACAGCTTTTCCATAAAAATGAATGTTGGAAGTTCTGTTATAAAATAATTTTCGTAATTAATTCATAGCATAGCAGCATTAATAATGTCTTCTTAATCAGCTGTATGCAAGGAAAGATTTTCTTATATTAATGGCAGAATTTCTGTTGATAAATCGTATTGAAGAATCATCACTGCTTTCCTCACACACATTATTAGTCTCACTCATCTTGATTATAACGGTATAATATTTATTTCTTCAAAAAAAATCTGGGAGTAATGTTGAAAAGACTAAGAAGTACACAGTAACATTCAGCGTGTGAGATCACTGCTATACTAACTAAACATCGATTTTAAATTAATTTAATAAAAATTTAAATTTTTATAAGGTTATTTTGTTAATGATTTTAAAAAGTTCTGCTTGGCAACACTGTGCGGTGAGAGAGCACTCAGCTGACACGGCTTCACGGCAAAAATCTAAATTTCTCTGATTACACACGTACACGTCGCGCGTACCCGTCACACGAACACGTTGATGAGTTTGCATTTACATGGCGCTCTCATAAGTCTGATCGTGTCAGCTGACACGTAGCGTACGTTTGTGTCGGTGACTGTGCGCACTATAACTACCGCTTGAATTGTGCTTCTTTTTATCTGTTTACCCAGAGAACATATATACATACATATATTATAGAGAAGCCTCATCCCAGTCCATTCCGTGATTCGTTCCGCTGCCAGGGGGGTCTGCTGTACACACCACACTAATTTTTTTTCACCGCTAATACACAGCAGACCCACTTAATTTAACAGTAGAGCCCCATATTAACAGTGCTAGAGCGTGAATTTGTAGTTAGAGAGAAAAATAATGTAACTTATCACTGGTGTTGCAGGTGATTAATTTGGTTTTAATAATATATAAATTGTCTATTATCCTGCAAATAAATAAATATTTCATTGAAATTTCGTTTTTAATTATAATGTAATATAAACGAATTTAAAATAATGGATCTTTTTATTAAAATTTATGTCAAAATTTCCGTTTTCTAGTAACTGATGATGTGAAAAAATTTAAATTTAATTTTAATTAAGATAATTTGTTTAAACACTTTTTTCTAATATTAAATAATAACAAACATAATAGTTTAATAAAATAATTTAATGCAATTTCTTTATATTGCACATCTTAAATTATTTAAATAAATGAAAACTTTACAATAATTTTTTACATATATTCATTCGTAACGAAATGAATTCCAAAAATTTATGAAAGTTAATAAATATATCGTATTGAATTTAAAAAAATGCATAAAAATTAGACATGGTACGGAAAAAAAGCTAGGATTCGAACTATAGGGCAAAAACTAAAACGGGCAAATCCACAGCAGACACTTGTCGAAGTCCGCTTAAACGGCTAATTATGCAAATCATAGCAATGTGAAGAGCAATTTACGAATCAAACTAAAAATGAAGCAAAGAAGAAAAAGTAGTAACCTGAGGAAAAATCTGTTTTTTTGATTGTCAGCGGGGCAAGTAGAGACGGAAGAGGAGTTATGCAACAATTGTCGATAAGAGAAGGGTTGAAAGGGAAAGGGAATGGTAAGCAAAATAATATTCTTTTCTGTTCTAGAACATTCTAGAATGCCAGCAATTTGTCAGACTACGTTGGCAAATTGCATTATTGTCTGCTATTGCGGTGTTGAAATTTTCAATGACCGTCGATGGTTTGTAAAATTGAAGATTTTAGCATTTTTGTGTTCGTCGCGAAAAAGATCGTTGAGGGGAACATTTGCGTGCGCGGGGAGAAGAAATGGTTGCGCTTATGAATGAACGACATTTGTTTGCACGAATGCGCGCCTGCGTTTATGAATGAATTTTTTGGTGTTGTATGTAGTTTCAGATATTTTAGAATATTTGGCGCCGGCGCAGGCACAAGTGCTGCTGCGGTTGTGATTGCGCTGTAGTTTGACTTTGACTTAGCGTAGGTCAAGGTTGAATTTATGCACATGTACGCAACTACATACATATGTGTGTATGGATGTACATGGATGCATATGAATTTATGTATTTATATATGTACATAGATGTGTGCATATATGATTGTATACTTGATGTCATTTTAGTTATTTGCGACTTAACACTCAAATGTAGTTATGCATGTACATAGTATTCTCTGGAAGTATACATATGCTAGTGCAAGAATTTGCAAAAAAGTAAAAATTTAAATAAATTTTAAGTCAAAAGCGCGTGGCCCGGTTCCGAACTCGCGCAAAACGAAAGCATAAAGAACATTGCGGCGCCTCTTGAAGCAACTACACCACAGAATACAATTGGTTTCTTTGAACTTAATCGCTACTTGATTCAGTTTCGCGTGAATATTTTTTGCCAAGACAAATTTTTGATACAAATGAGCAAATTTGTAATATGTATATGTACATATGTAGATCGCATATTATTTCGCATCTACAGAAAAAGGAAATCAACATAGGAAACCAAATGAAATATTAAATTGGATTAAGAGTTTCTTAGTAATATTTATTATATTATAAAAAATTATTTTAATGAATGAATATGCTTGGATATTTTAATATTTCACTTTTTTCATTTTTTAATAAATTCGACATATAATTTTAGTTTAAGCCAAATTTTTTTCTTTTATTCTAAGTAATTTATTTTAAGAATTTCTTAAGCTTCTTCCTCTTATATTAAATTTTATATATGTATGTTTTCAAACAAGCCATAAAACTACACAATATGCATATGTGAAATGCCGTCGGTAAAACAGCAAATGAGCCAAGTTGTTTCGGCATATGCGTGCTTGCATACAATCAAAATTGACTCAATGCTATCATTTCCATATTTAAATAAACCAAATGTCTCGTTAAATATGAAAATATAACTATTTAAATTTTTCATTTTTTTTTCATTTACATATATCATTCCGAAATCTAAAATTCGTAAAAGAACAATCAACTTTTATTTGAATTTATTCTCTGTTAAAAGAAATATTGTCTCTGCTCAGCTCTGTTAACTTGCCGCTCTCAATGTGGTGTATTTTCATGAGTGGGTCTATTGAAAATTTTTCGACTTTTGACAATTCACACTGAAATTCGGTCATGAAGCTTCTCATTTAATATACGTTCTCTGGTTTACCGATGCGATTTTGTTACGAATATTATTGAAAGGGAAATAGCATCTTCGGCTGTCTAAAAACAAATAAGCGTCGATGCACGGCCAGCACAGATACGGCGTTACTGAAACGATTTATATTAGAGTATGGAGTTAATCGAAATGGCTTCTGAAATAAATTACCTACTTATTATTCAGTTGCCGAAAACGGTGCTAATATTTATTATTCAGGAAAGTTATTAAATTTAAGATTTTTCAAAAAGTGGAGTTAATCGATGTGTGCATTGAGCGGCTCATATGTAAGAGCATATATAAACTATTTAAAAATAAAAATTCCATGTCAAATTACATTCGGAATGAAAGAAGTCTCTGTGGAAATAATGAAAGGAAACCTTTTAAAATTTACATACATATGTGTATATGTATGTAAGTATATTAACTATTTGGAACACATACTGAATCAAACAACGAAATTCCTCCGAAAATTTGCCTGAAATTGTTAGTTGCTTAATTTTGTACATTTTTTTTGACATTTGACACAATTTGGAAACGTTAATTTATCATCCCTGCTATCAGTTAATAATAGGGGGTCTGAGAGAATGTTGCCAGCATCAAACTCAAGTTCAGTTCCCCTATTGCGGTAACTGGGACAGCTTCGTATTTTATTATCTATGCTAATATTAGAAACGTCAAGTAGGTATCTGTATATGAGTGGGCAGATTTCTGTGTCCGTTTTGAAGTTTACGCTTTAGACTAAATAGACAAAAGAAAAGGCGAAATCAATATAAGTTTAGTGATGTTTTACCAACAATTCAAATACTTTATTCGTATTACAATTTCACAAGAAATACGGTGTTCGCATATTTACATCGGCTTTAAATATAACTTTTGTTGAAGCCAAAATCCTTCAACTGTTGGGGATCGCTGACTTGCTTTTCGGCACCCTTGCAAGGCCACTGGTGTTTCCCTTATATGTTTATATAAGGATGCAGTTGAAAGAAATGAAAAAACAGTTCACCAGTTTTTTAATTGAAGGCACTCGCGCTTAAAATAGTTAAATATGTAGAGGCTACTCACAAGGCAGCTATTATAACTATTCTTCAACTGACCCAAGAATCCCAAGCTTCACATCCCCTTGCGGGTGGAATCCTTCGAATTTCATGATGTCTTTGCGAGCACGAGATGAGCTGGCGCAGGGGGTTCGTTATGAAAATGGACTTCAATCTCAAAGGAACTACTGGTTAATATTCTAAGTCATCATATTTTAAATAAGACGTTTTTAGAATTTGACGAAACAAGCAATACAAGAGTACTTGGGGTATGATGGAACACGCGTTTGGATAACTTTTATTTTGTTGTACCGTTAATAGGTAAGGACACCCACAGTAAACGCGAAACTTTATCGATTATAGCCATGCTTTTTGACTCAGCTGGTTGGCTAGCACCTATAGTGGTTTTACCCAAAACAATTATGCAACAGATTTGATGGGATAAATTGCTCAATTCACAAACACTTTTCAAGCGGAAGGCTTTTGTTGAGAGTGATCGGTTTATAAGCTTTATTAAAATTCTGCGATGAATAGAATATACTGATGAAACACCCATACCAATTCATGCCTTTGAGATGCTTCAGAAAAGGCATTCGCATGGATAATCTATGTGAGGGCTGAAAATAAAAATGATATCAAAATAATATCATCACATTATTATCCAAAACGATGGTTGCGCCGATAAACACTACCTCGCTTCCTCGGCTAGAGTATGCGAAGCACTGTTGATTGCTAAAATACTGAAGTAGGGAACTCTCAGTGGAAGTATATTTTGTTGGAAACCACCAGGCGCATGGACAACCTTTGTAGCTAACCGTGTCGCAAACATTCAGGAAGTGGTCGGACATCAGCACTAATATCACGTGGAGTCCAGGGATAATCTAGCGGAACTAAGTAGCCGCGGAATGTATCCACAAGATTTGATAAAAAACGGGCTATGGTGGCACGGTCCACACTAAGGAAAGAGCCAGCATGCTGCCCAGCTTTGCATAAAAAAAGCTAATAAGATAACCGAACATGCCTCACAGCTTACCGATGTTTAGGATCCTCTGGTGGTATGGTGAACAATAAGGAAAGAGCCTACACTCTGGCCAGCTCTGAATAAGAAAGCTAATAAGATATCCGCACATGCCTCACAGCTTACCGATGTTTAGGATCCTCTGGAAAGATATTCTTCCCTGATACATGATATGCTGTCGTTTACGTCATTAGCAATTTCAGGAAAGGAAATTTTATATATTAGTAATCGGATTTTAACTTTGTCCCAGCAAAATTATTTTACTGAGGAGTATCAGAACTTGTCGCTTAAGATACCTATTTCACAGAAGAGAAAACCCCTAACCTATATCCTTTTCGTGATAGCAACGGTTTTATTAGAGCCAATCCACTTATGCTGTCTTGTAATGAAAGGCATCCTATCTTCATACATAATATACCACTTCACGGTACAAACCAACTAGTGCTACGACTAATGCGTCAGCAGTATTGGATCCCTAAAGCTTAAAACCTAATAAGGACCATAATATGCTAATGCAAGATCTGCACAATCCATAGAAAAAGAGACCATCCTCCAATTATGGCTTCGCTACTGGAAGAAAGAGCTTCGTTATCACGACCATTTAAAAACACAGGTGTCGACTTCGCCGGCCTATTCGACATCAAAAGTTATCGAGGTAGTGGGTGCGTAATTACGAAAGGAAGCAACGAGCAATTTTTCGACGGAAACCTTTCTTGGAGCATTTTCACGCTTTGTATGCAGATACAGTTGCCCCAAACAAATATTTTCAGATAATGGCACAAATTTCATCGGTGCCTCCTCGTCTTTCAAAAAGGAAGGATACACAAGAAGCTTTAAATTAAGTATACCTTCGAGGAAATCTAGACCTTTCTCTATCGTATTGAACCCTGCTTAAATTCGAGGCCAATTTCTTCAAGCTCATCAGATGTGGCGGACCTTGCTGCACTCATTCCTGGCCCCTATCCTCATTCCGGCTGAACCGTTAATAGGAACCAATTCAGCTTTTCTAATTGATCGATGGCAAAAAATGAGAGTCCATAGTCAACAGCTTTATCTTCGATGGAAAGAATAATATTTACAGGAACTTCACAAACGTTACAAATTGATGGAAGTTCCCTCAAAGAGAGGTAGCAGTAGGTGATCTAGTAGTAGTTCGCCATGAAAACTTACCTCCTAACGAATGGCGCTTGGGTAGGATAGTGAGGGTTTACCACGGTAATGACAAACGAATTCGTGAGTTCGCTACTCTAGTAATAAGGATAGAAGCGGCCCTAAATTCTTGATCCATCTCCATCCAGAAAATGCAAATTGAATATGGAAATACGCACGCAAAACGATATTCTAACTCGACCCAATGCAAAACTGTGATTTTTGCCACCCACTGGGCCTCATTCGGACGCCCGCTACGTTTCTGCTCGTAACTCGCTCGCATCTCCCTAAACGACACTACGCCCAATTACTCGAATATCATATGCGCTCACTCACTCATCCATCGATTTTTAACTCATAAATTTCTGCAGATTAAATTGATTCCCTACTTCTTATCTTATAGATGGATCGAGACCGCACACCCGTCCCTGCGCCCTGCAGATCCCTGTCGTCGCGAGTGGTTGTACCTCCCGGCTATGCACTCGCCACCATTCCTTGTTGGCGTGCCCGGTATTTGTCGCAATGCAGCTCCAATAATATTTTCTGATCGTCCGCGCGCATCATTACTGCACCAATTGCTTGGCGCTGTCACATCACTCCAGCGAATGCACCTCAGCTGAACAATGCAGGGTTTGTGGCCAGCATCACCACACATTCCTGCACCGCAACACCCACAACCGTCAACTGACCACCGCTGAACCAGACCCCAAACGATATACATACAATTTTCTTTTCTTGTTGTGAACCATAGGTGAATAAAGAAGTTAGTATCATTGTGTTATTATTTGGAAATTCTAATTTCACTTTAATGAGCTCATGAGTTATAAGAAACCCTGATGAAAATATAAATATACTATAAAATAAGTGCGCGCTGCGTGTGACATAGCCCAGCCATAGAGAGTTACGCCAGAGGCAGCCACATCACCACCATCGCCACCACCAACAACTACGCCATCACCATTCGCACCATCACAACTAGAACCGCCACCAGCACTGCTACGGTACCGACATCAACTCCAACAGCACCCCGCAGAAACCCAGACACCACGCCGCAACCACCGGTTTCTACATGGACGACTTTATAAGTGGAGCCGATACATAAGAAAAGATGCTCCAAATATATACCGATGTGTCTCAACTAATGAATTCAGCGCATTTTTCACCACGCAAATGACATGCGAATGAAGTCGGTTTTTTGAAACGATCAGGTACTCATTCCGCTGATCAGGAAAAGCATATAAGAATTAACGACACTGAAATTAGTAAAAGTCTTGGCCTTGTTTGGAAGCTAACAGTCGACCTGCTCATGTATGCGCAGGCGGAGTTACCGAAACCGAAGACGAGATATGTTAGCGGGAATTTGCAAACTGTTTGACCAGTGGATCAATCCCATCAATCCAGTCATGGTAAAGGAAGAATATTTATGCAGAGCTGTGGGTAAAACAAGTGGCACGTTATATATTGAGCGGCACTAAATATACAATCGCTGACGCATCGGATCGAGCGTACGGTCGCTGTATGTGTGTGAGATGTGTCGATAATTTAAATAACGTTAACGCCCCGTTATGGACTACCAAATCACGAATTGCTCCGTTAAGAACAAAATCATTTTAACTGTTAGAGCTTATGGCGGCTCACTTACTACCGTCGTTGAGGGCGAAGGCACTGAAGAACTCGCGGGTGGTTCCAAATGCGGATATATCGTATATGGAGTGATCCGTGATGGTATTGAATTGGGTGACTTTCGTAATTTACAGGTTGTCGTATATTCAAGTAAGAAATTTGGTGTTATGTCTCTTCGAAGCAGAATCAGACCGATATTATCTCGAGAGGTGCGTATATTTTTGGTTCACAGTAAAAGGTCCAAACAACTTTTTGCGTGGTTAGAAGAATGAATGGTACTTCATTCGAACGCAAAAGGTTGTTGCTTGTTGTCTTTGCGTAGCGCGACGAATAAGGGCGTAGGTGACTACTGCTAGATTAAATGAAGCTATGATACTGTTTACAGCAGCATTTCTTTGCTGCAGAATATCGTGAGTTAAGAAGCAAGGTAAAGAGTATGAGCGTATTCTTTGATGTCTCTTGCGGGGTGGACATTTTAAGAGTTGGAGATCGATTACGGAATACTGATTCCCCATATGACATTACTTACTGACTTGATTGGCGCTATAAACGCTTAAGCGATTTTGCATATCGAGGGGTGACCGCTATTAGAAAAAAACTTTTCTATAATTTTTGATGCTACTTGCCCCGGTCAGGATTCGAACGTCATAAATATCTAATTTTGCTACCTGGTGAAACCAGTTTCGTATACAGTTTTGTACGCTTTGTGCACATTGGAACGGAAGCACTGATATCAATAATTCGGCCCCTCTTCTGGATCGTGCGATTCTGTAACGACCCGGTGTGTACGTTGCTTTCCATGTCGACCAATTCTGGCGAAGCATGTTATGAGTGACCTACCAAAAGAACCCTTTACAACAGCAGGTGTGGATTTTTGTGGCCAAATAGCAACTACTTGCAAGCGGAGGGATATATTGCGGTGTTTATTTGTGCCACAAAGGAGGTACATATGGAGTTGTTTTCGGACCTGACTTCGAATGCGTTCATCGCGCCGTTGAAAATGCTTATGCACAAAACTATTCTGTGACAGTGCTATATGCTTTGATGGCACTCGACAATAACTTATGGGACTATGCAAGCCGTTTTATGATCCGCAAATTTAAATTTAAAGCGAAATCACTAAGCACTGCTGCTCGAATAAAATTAAATTTCACGACATACCTCCTTGGTCACCCCACTTTGGAGGTGGCGATCAAATCGGCTAAGTGTTATTTGGCTCGTATTTTAGGGCAAAAGCTTTTAACTTTTGAGGAGATTAGACCCACTGTAAATGAATTTATTAAAATTAAACAACAACCGTCTTCATACTCTCTCTATTTCCAATTGAAACTAACTAACTAACTATTTAAGCTGAGCTAAGTGAACATGGGAGTGCATTCGCTTAACAGTGATAGGTAGCACACCAACAAAAATAAAATTGATTTGCAATCTTACTGAGTTGAATCATTATTTTCGGGTCGCAAAAACAATTGCGCTGTAACAGCCTGACAAGCAAAATTTTTAGCATTGCGTGCCATTATTGAGATTTTGTAAAAAGTTGAATATTTTAATAAAGTAAATTTATTGCGCCACGAATACGTCATTTTAAAATTTGAATCATAGGAATATATGGACTATATTGGTTGTTTTTTAAAGAAAAAATTTGCGTTAATACCTCGGTGCACTTAATGGGTTGACCATCCAGTAAATATTTTGGAAGAGAGTACTTTGTTGCTTCTTTCCTCTGTTAATTTTTTTTATGATGTAAGAGCGCGTTTGCCCTTTATTTCTTGCCCTTTAAATGAGCTTCGGGACGTTTTAAGGGCCAAGCTTTTAGTTTCCACCAGTTTTGTCATTTTAGCCATTTTCCGGAAATTTTAACTTAAACTCCAGCATTTTTCTTCGCCTTTTCTTAAAATTATTATCTTTTTTTAGCTTCCCCTCTTATGCTGTAACCGATTTGTTTTTATTACTTAACTCATGAAAAATGAAATGAAATAAATCTCAAAATACTACCTTTTATCAGTGGAAAAATCTGAAATCTACTGTAGAATTTTGGGCAGAGGTTCATGAATATAAAAACGCGCTTGGCGAACATCCGTTTGCTCTTCTTTGCAGTTTGGTTTCTAAGTTTTTAATCTTTATTTTATAAACAATTAACTTATATAATATCATATTTCATACATACAAAATTTCACTGAATTGAAAAATAAATATAAAACGCTAAAAGCTCAAATAAATACTTAATAAAATAATGTTTTGTTAAGCTAAGTATATAAAATTTATATATGTACTATATAAAATATAATGTTCAAAATAAAATTAATTAATATCATAATAAAGCTCATGTTAGTTTAAACAAATATTTAATAAATACTTTGTTAAATTAAATATTGTGTAAAATAAAATCTCCAAAATAAAACGTATGAATTACGTAATAAAATGAATGTTAATTTAAATAAACAATATAAAATTATTATGTTATAAAATACTTATAAAATGTTAATTTAATGCTATCGTCATAATAAAGGTGATAATTAAAGAATAAAACAATAATTTTCGCAACAGTATAAAATAACATATAAAAATAATATAGCAACAGTGCTCTGTAATTAAGAGTAATTACTTTGCAAAGGCCCAATTTCGAACTTTGAAGACCCGTATCTCGATTTCTCAGGATAACTTTGAAACGCGGATAAACTACTTCGTTAACTATGACATACTCATTACAAAAATTGGTTTCATCCAATACTAAGACGAGTGCAGTGAATGTAAATGTTAGAACAACTTTATAATAAATGAACTAATGTTTAATATAATAAAACTAAAAGTAAATCACAAACATGAAAAATGTAACAAAAATAGTAAAACTATCCATAATAAATATTGCAGTAAAATTAAACTTTTTGCAGATGCTGCGTTAATTATGATAGTAAGTGTAAATAATATTAGTGTAACACTATCAAAAATGCAACTAAATAATTTGTATAATAAGCTTTACGGTAACAGACTCAAACTTAATATTAATAAAGTCTAAGATAATAACAAGAAGCAATGACAATCACGAGGTTAAAATTCAATTAAAAATATATAATGAGTGTATACAAATTCTTAATAGTCGAAAATATTAGGAATAATAAAAGTGGCTAAAAAATGGAGGTTATGCAGAGAATAGCCAAATATACACAAAAAAATACACAAACTACATATAAATATATACGCTTCAAAAGCTTCAAAATAGATGCTGGGGGTTATTCTTAAAAAATGGAATGTTAAGCATGGAAATGTACCTGAATACTTAAGTAAAAATTCAGTTTCAGTTATGCAAAAACATAATATAAATACTTGAAATAAACAACATTTTCTAAAAGGGATTAAAATGCTTCAACGAATCGAAATCAATATTAAAACGTGCAATGAAACTTTAGTTTTTGAGCCAAATTATATGTATTTTGTAAAATATTAGCTATAAGATAGAATACTGTCGATTCTTATTAAAAAGAATATTGGGATGTAATGCATGGTAGCCTCCCCGTGGTGCATCCTGGGTAACGCTAAATGATCGCGCGGCCTTGATGACCTTAACCTGAACGGTAACAACCTCTGCTTTGTCCATGGACTCTTTTGTTTACATTTTCTTGATTCTGTTTGCTTTGGGCTAGCGGCTGTGGTATTCTATCACCTCAGTATGTTGGGGTGAAACTCAGCAGAAATGGCTGGTAGGCTAATGCCACGGCCGTCTCCGTCCCGTTAAAATCTGGCAAGTCTCAGAGTACGTTCCAATTCCCGTCGGCATTAAGTTGGTGGTGTAGTTGCGGTTGAGAGGACTCCCGTCTTTACGTCTGGCCTGGCTCTGAACGCTCACCTCATAAGGGTAAGCTTCAACCCTCGCATGGCCTCCCTGCTTCGGCATAGACAACCATGGGACCATTTCTTCAGGACGATTACATTTTCGGGCTTTGGATAGCGGCTCTGAGTTGGGACCCATTGAAAATAATGAGACCGCCTCCCTACGCTGGCTCTGTACGGGGACGGCCGTTGTGGCCAAACTAAAGGGGGTGAAGGAGTATCGGAGCCGACATCCAAGGTTGTGGTTAACCCGGGAGATACAGTCGCTGCCACCTCCGTAGCCTCTAGGTTAGGTGGGGTGAAATTCCGGCTGGGCGCACAAGTGGGTCGCAGAGAAAATCGCCCGCGGCTTCTGGAGGGGGAGACTGGACAAAATTGCCAGTACCAGCAAGGGTCTATCCTGCAATGTACCGGTACAGTCGAGGGATACCCAAAATCCGCCCGCCGAGGGATCTAAGCAGCGGGTGGACACGGGAAGGAGGGTCCATTCCGATCGTCGAATGGCCTCCAAGATTCTGGAGCGCTATGGCGGCCAGGCGGGGTCTTAGATATCTGTGCAGCATGGCAGGTCGCTTGAGTGGGCCAAGGGGGTGCTCAGGGAGAGTGCGAGTGCCCCTCCGAAGACCCCAGCCCCAAAGAGACAGCCGTCTCAGGAGGGGGAGACCTCTTCAGTCAAACAGCCCAGAACTGGGGTCGCACCCCAAACGTTTAGCGGTGTCGCTAAGCAGGCGGGCTCCATTATCCTGGGTGTCGTGGGCCGCAGTAAGGATGACGGTGCCATCTCTAGGATGGATTGGAAGCGCGTGGCGCCAGCAATCTCTGCCGTATTCATGAAGGTGATCAGGGATAATCCTGGTCCACCTCCTCGTTGCGAGAGTGCGGGCTGGAACTCTGGCCTCTTTAAGAGGATTTCGTGCGCTGACGAGTAGTCGGCCAAGCTCTATAAAGCGGCGGTGTCCTTGGTGGGGGAGGTCTGGAAGGGTACCAGGCTCGAGGCCGTGGATAAGAAGGATTTGCCTTTGCGTCCATGGGCTCGTGTCTGGCTCCCTGCGAAGCCCTCTGCAACGGTAGAGATCGAAGAAATCCTCCGTTATTGTTATCCAAACCTTCGTGCGCACAACTGGAAGGTCGTTCGTTTTGAGCGCCCCGAGGAGCGAAATCGGCGAGCGTTGATTCTTCTTAACGCGGAGTCCCTCGGCCCTCTTGTTGAGCAACAGAGGGTCATATATTATGGCTTCGAGAAGGTAGCCCTTAAGGTCTACTAATCGGATGCTAGAGGCAGTGATGCCCTCTTTCCGGTTGGACCGGAGGTGTTGCCGGAGGTCTGCGGACCTGATGCGAAGGAAGCGGTGGAAGTTATGGAGGCCTGCATGAGTATGGAGGTAGACTTCGTCAGGTCGGACCCCGAGAGCGCTGGGGAGTCTTCTCGGTCGCGGGGTCCGCCCTCAGTCTAAACTGGCTGTTCGATGGAGGAGAGGCTACTTGCCTCGGATAGCGAGGACGCTGCCACAGGTGGGCTGGAGGAGATTGCTGAGGATGATTATCCTGCAGATCATTCTCCAGCAATCTAAGGCCGCGTCCGCCAATCTGAACAAGGTGGGGAAGATGTAGTCCTGATCCAGGAACCATAGCTGAGCAGTAACGGTGTTTCTGGCATCGGGACGAAGAAGTACGAGCTTCTGGTGTCCAGTAACGCAAGCCAACCTAGAGCTTGTATGCTCATCAGGCGTGAAATAAATACATATTTTCTGTCTAATTTCAGCAATGGAGACGTAGTAACAGTGAGACTCGAGGGCGGACCCGGAGAACTTTGGTTCATGTCCGCGTATATGGCTCACGATGATGAGGTGGAACCACCTCCAGTGCTGTTGAGGAATACTCTGGCGGAAGCGAGGCGTAGGGAAGCCGACGTCGTTGTGGGTTGCGATGCCAATTCGAGGCACTCCTGCTGGGGAAGCTCGGATATTAACGCAAGAAGTGAGTCTCTCTTTAATTTTATTCTTAGTGAAAACTTGTCTATTTGTAATAAGAGGAGCGACCCTATGTTTGTAACTTCGGTGAGGGAGGAGGTCTTGGACCTTGCCCTGGTTTTGTCGGTATTGTTATCCCGTATCTCGAGCTGAAGAGTTCTTAATGATCACTACTTCTCTGAGGAACAGAGATTGGGATCTATACTGTAAGAAGCTGCAGGAGATTATTCCTGAGGAACCTCAGGGGAATTCACTCCTTTCGGAAAGTTCGATCGACAGCTTAGTGGAGAAAATCACCGTAGCTTGTAAAAAAGCGATAGAGATTTAGAGTTCGCTGAGGAGGCATTCGGACAAATCTAAGCCGTACTGGTGGACTTTGGAAATTTCGGAGCTTAGGGCTTCGAGTAGACGACTTTTTAACCAGGCGAGGAAGAGTAAAAAACCTTCGGATAATCCGAAATTAGGAAAGCTAAGCGAGACTCGTGGAGAAGCTTCTGCGAGAACATTGAAGGCTGCCACGAGTCCTCTAGGCTTAGGCGGGTGCTTGCGAGGGCTCCCGTCCCCTTAGGATGTCTCAGGGACGACTTGGGAAATTGGGCGATGAGCAGAGGGGAGTCGCTCAAACTTCTCCTCGATTCCTATTTACCCAGTAATCCTGAGCCATGTGAGGTTACAGGCGTACAACCAGGTGGCATATATGTCTCTCCTTGTGATCTGTTGGAAGAGCGTCGTCTACTCTGGGCGATACGCACCTTCAAGGCATTCAAATCGCCGGGACCTGATGGAATCTTTCCCGCTCAGTTGCAGAAGTCCGAACAAGTGTCGTGTCGGTGGTTGGCGCCTATTTTTTTTATCGCTCCGCTCCGTCAAGCACACTAATATCTAATGTGAATTTATATATCGGTGATGATATCGTAATATAAAATTGAAACAGAAACTCTAAAAGCCGAGTATTAAACTCTAATAAAAGTTAAAAAAAATCAAAAAAATCTAATCTTATCCAAAATGCATTGTGCTTGCGGACATAAGGATGAGCGTTTGCAATAGAAAGAACAGTGTTCAAAGTGCAATGAGTTTTTTCATCTAAAATGTGTTGGTATTTTGCCAGCTGATCTCGAGTTTTTGCTTACATCAGAGACGCCTTTCTTTTGTAATACTTGTATGGCTGAGCGCCGGACATCAATTCGCTCGCCTCCCCCGTTAGCTGTAGCGGAGGAGAGTGCAATCGCTAAAACTGCAAACAACTCAGCATCTTCCCACGCTCATGTAATCAAATTGGATTCCTACTAGAAGGAGAACAATAATTTGCTACAATTAGCATTAAATAGGGTAGTGCAAGAGATTGCTGCTATTAGAGCAGATAACACGCGTATATTATCTCTTATAAACTGTCTACATGAAGACAAACTAGAGTTAAACCAAAAATCGGATGCCCTTCAGGCCAATGTTCGTACAATGCAAGCTAAACTAGGCAACAAAATTGCGGACATTTCCATGCTAACATTAGAGATAAAAAGTTTGCGTAGCATTGTTTTAGCTGGAATAATCTCAACCCTTCTCATACCAGTGCTGTAAGTGAGTGTGATGGTGTGAATCGAGTCGCACAGCATGCTGTATCTACTTTGTATTAGTACTGCTGCCCCCGCTTCGTCGACGTCCTCTGCTTCAAACAATACTGCTGTTAGTAAGGCAGTAGCTGCGAAGCCAAAATTGAACATCGCCGCTGCCGCTAATGCGTTGTCTCTGCCAACTATGCCCATCCAGTCCGCTACGGCTGTTATAAATGATACTGCCTCTCTCAGTACTGCTGTTACCAAAGTAGTGGCTGCGAAGAAAAATTCGAGCTTCGCTGTCGCCACTGACAGGTCGTCTCTTCTAACTAAGCCTACTCAGCCCGCTACGCCTGCTTCAACCACTCTCTGCTCCGTCTGTGTTATCTCCAAGTTCTCATGCTTGAGCCGCTCTGCCAAGAACATTAAGTACTCAAGTATCGTCGTATGCTAATGTCGCTGCGCTTATATCGCCAGATGAATCTTCCGTTCAAAACAATGTAACTGCAGCTAATACGCTTTCGCAAAGTATTGCTAAAAGCCCCAATTGGAAAATGCAACCAAAAGTATCGAATCATGCAGCCATTGATAAGAAGTTCCTGGTTTGCTTTGCACTTATTAAGAAATATACTAGGGTGGACGATCTCTCAAGAGCCAACTTTAAGCAAGGTATATCTGAATGGTGCTATGAACAAATATTGAGTGTAGATATGTGGCCTGCGAACGTTAAAATCCGGCCATTTCATTTTTTTTCCAAAGACATGCAAGAATAATAAATACGATCCCTCAGCAAATCCGTTCCAATATCAATATATATTTCCATAATGCTTCCGGTATAAGGACAAAGTCTAAATTATTGTATGATTTGAGTGTACAAATGTAATATGACGTATTTGTGATTATCGAGACCTGGCTAAATTTAGACTTCTGTGACAGCGAATTGTTTGATTCTAAACTTTTTAATGTGTACAACTGGACTTCTTAGGGGTGGTGGTATTCTCATAGCTGTTCAGCGGAAATTACGCTCATCAGTTCTGACGCTGGAAAATCGTGACTCGTTTCTAGACCAACTCTGCGTATCTGTGCATGGGACTTCAAAACTTTTTATTTGTGCACCTTATATCCCTCCTTCTAGTGGGGATAGTCTTTAACAAGCACACGTCGATAATATTATTAATTTGTTATCTGAGCGACCAAATGGCAACTTTTAAGTTCTTGGCTATTTTAACTTAAGTAATATTGCGTGGACTCCAATGAATATCAATAGTGTCTCCGAATCGTATTTAGTTGATAACTTTTTTAGCCTTAATCTTATGCAGATTAATCACTTCTGTAACAAACTCTGTTAAATCTTAGATCTTATTTTTATAAGCGATAATATGAATTTTTCTTTGCGTGAATGCCTTGATTCCTTGGCGGACCAAAGCTTACACCATGTCCCGCTTGTTTTGCAGCTGGAATTTTATAATTTTAAACCAATTTCTCCCAACAGCCAATCAAGAAATGTAATTTTGATACTGTTAGTGATGAAGTATCTGTGATTGATTGGGATTCGGTATTTTCTGGTAAGGAAGTTGCGGATTGTTTCTATGCCTTCAAAACCATAACTAAGGACATATGCTTGAATTTTATTCCACTAGTTAAAATAAGTTGCTACAAAATTCCGTGGTATACTGATGAACTAAAAAGTATTAAGAATTTAAGAAACAAATTTTTCAAAAAATTTAAACAGACTAGTTCCGAAATCCATAGGAATGAATATCTGCGTTACTCGAGCGAGTTTAAAGTACTCAGTAAAACTCTGCATATAAATTATGTACGTAAATTTGAATCTGACACCAAATCCAATCCTAAGGCTCTTTGGCGCTATGTAAGCTCTTTGAAATCATGCTCAAGTATTCCCTCGGAAGTGTTCTATAATGAAACCTTTTCGATTCGATTTTAGTTAGTAATTTGTTCTCAAATGATAGTACCGTTTCCCCAATTAATTTTGGTGCTCGATGTTGTGTTAGATGGGAATCTAAAAATCAAATCCTCTTGCCAAACTGATGTTGACGGAGTTTCCTCTTATGTTTTAAAGAACTGTTCTGTATTTTTAATAAGTCTCTTGAGTGTAGTGTTTTTATTAATGATTGGAAAGTTTCCTCTATCTCACCTGTCTTCAAGAGTGGCAATAAGAATAATGTTTCTAATTATCGACCGATCTCTAAATTGTTTGAGTTCATTGTGAAACAGAAGTTATATTTTGCGACTAAGCATTTGATTTCGACTGAACAACATGCCTTCATTGCTGGTAGGTCTACTGTAACAAATCTCGCAGTCTTCTCCGAATTTTGTCTGTCCGCTTTCAATAGTCGAAAACAAGCTGATGCAGTTTATACCGATTTTTCTAAAGCCTTCGATAAAGGCAGCCACTCAATTTTGATCTCCAAATTAGCAAATCTCTCGTTTTTTTTGATATCATGCAGGGTTACCTTAACTTGATCGGAAAATGGTCTGCAGGGTGTGGGCTCGCGATCAATCCTAGCAAGACAGAGCTCGTCTTATTTATGAGACTATAATTAGGCCTACAATGTTTTATGGAGTGGTGGTCTGGTGGAATTCGCTAGATAGGGCATCGAAGGTTAAGCAGCTAGAGCGGGTGCAGCAGTCCGCGCTCGTTGGAATTAGTGGGGCGCTTAGAACCATATCCACTCTCACGCTCAATGTTATGCTTTACGTGTTATCTGTGGACATTGCAGGCAAGGTTGCAGCAGCCCGTGCCGCAGCCCGGCTAGGTTGCAATGGATACAGACTCAGATCGGCCTTTGGGCATTCTAGGATTCTAGCCAGCTTCAACTTTGTCCCTCCGGAAACAGATTGCTGTCTGCCTGCTCCAGCTCGGGATTGCTCCTTCTCCACTCACATCCCGCGTAGTGAGGAGTGGAAGGAGGGTAGCTTGTGGGGCGGTAGGACGGTGAACTTTTTCACGTATGGCTCGAAGCTGGACGGTAAGGTTGGAGGGGTGTGTTCTGCGAGGAGCTCTCCCTCAGCCGCAAATATAGGCTTCCGGACTATTGTAGTATGTTTCAGGCAGAGGTGGCCGCAATGCCCTCTAGACGGGCTAATATTAATTCGGATAGTCAGGCCGCTATTAGGGTCTTAGGATCACTAATGGTGACATCAAAACTTGCCAGGGAAAGCCTGACTTCTCTCGGAGCCGCCTCAGAGTATCTCGATGTTCGACTAATTTGGGTACCGGGTCATAGTGGCATTGCAGGGAACTGCATGGCTGATGAGCTCGCTCGGCAGGGTACCCTGGAAATCATTTCTCCTTGCAGGGGGAGGGTGGGGGCTCCTTTGGCTGCCTACGAACTTCTCCTGGACAGATGGGCTCTCTGGCATGCAGAATTACAAGGACCCTCTGGCCGAGAGTGGATCGTGGGCGCCCAAACGAGCTGAGGTTGCTTACTAAGCGGCAACTCTCGACCCTCGTACGTGTTTTGACTGGGCATTGTCCGTTGGGTATTTATGCGGTTAGGTTGAAGATAGTCTCTGACCCTTTCTGCCGCAGCTGTATGAAGGAGGATGAGGTGGATTCATCTTTTCATTTTCTTCTCAGCTGCCCTGTCTTTACGAGACTGAGGTTCACGTACCTAGGCTCGTACTTCTTTAGGACTCCAGAAGAGATTTCTTGGGTGGCGATTGGTAATTAACCTAACTTAACCTATTAAATGAATACGGCTTCACGCCGTAATCAATAAATAACAATAGCAACAATCTCGAGGACAGTGGAGAAACAGTTCTTCACTACCTCTGTGAGTGTCCGGCTCTTTCTCGTAGTAGGTAACAGACACTAGGATTTTTCCTGGCGAGCGACCTGAAGAATGCCTCTAGTTTCACTATGGACGTCATCAGTAGATTCATCCACAAATCAACAACCAACCATAGCCTGGCAATACGGCACATATCCTTATTATTATTTCTTGTGCAAACCTTATTGTATGGCATTATTGTAAAGACTTATGTAAGCCGCCTTATTTGTACGGTTATAAACCTTGGTTATAACATCATCACAGCGAAATCAGATGTAACATAATTTACCTAGCATTACTTACAGATTTCATATATTACTTTAAAAACCTTGTTTTTTGGTGGGTAAATATATATACAATACTAGGATACACATATTGATTTGTTTATACTTACGTTAGCCAATATAACCAAATGATACATTGCTTGCTTTTCGAAGTCGAGTGGACCTAGTAAAAAAGCGGTCCCTTCTGTGGTTTCTGCTGAAACAATCTTTTGCCTAATTGCGAATAGCTGAGAGCCCTGGAAATAAAATTAAATGTGTTAAGCAGGCGCTGTTATTTGTTAAAAACACTAAAAATTTAAACTTATGGAATTATTTCTAAAAGTGAAGTTATAAGGTTTTTTCGTTATTGTATTTGTAAACATTGTACTTGTGCATTCTGTATAAAACCGCCGGGATGCATGCAGTCCCGGGTATCTGTATTTGTCGTATCAGTGCTTATAAGCGTTTAGCGCTCTAATGAAAGGTGAGCCGGCCCTCAGTTATAAATTTAATTGATATTATGGCCACTTCAAGGGCCCAAGTGCCAATGGGCGTTACGCCTGTTTGAAATAATCACAATATCAATGAAATTGAAATATTAACTATTTCTCTAGCTTAGTTTTGAAATCCAGTAAGCTACTTGTATCTATAAAATTAATTCGATCCCATTGTACATATGTGGGGTTAAAGCCTGGCAACCCTATCATATCGTATGGTGAGAACATCTTCGGAGCCTACTAACGAGTCGAGCAAGAGCCGGTAGCCGTGACGGTTGTGATCCATATTCAATTTCAATATATGTAACTCAGTTTTTGCCTAAATATTCAATTTCAATATAATTCAGTTTTTGCCTAAATATTCAATTTCAATATAATTCAGTTTTTGTCTAAATATTCAATTTTAATATAATTCAGTTTTTGCCTAAATATTCAATTTCAATTAAATAATAAATAAATAATAAACCTACATTTTGGGGACTCATCCGGAATAAAAAACGAAGTGTAACGTGTATGCTCGGAAAAGTATAAAATTTATATTGAAATGTCTTTGGCTTCAATCGAGAAGGTTCGCGAAAGCTTGCGACGCAGCGGCAATCAGAGTATTTCGGCATTGCATAAATTAGTGTTTGAGTCAGAGGGTGATAGGAATAATCGCAAACGTTTACGCGAATTTGCCGGCTTTGATTTCGAGACAAACTCAGAGGCAGTACATCAACACCAATTTGGGCGCAGGTGATCTAACCTCAATTTGCAGCATATTGGGATTAAACTATAAAGCCGATAACTTAAAAGTTCATATCGTGGAAAATTTACAAAAGGGACGCTTACTTTGCGCAAACGGAGAGGGCGAAGAAGACGACGACGACGACGACGTTGACAGCGGTAGCGAGAGCAGCGACGACGACTGCACAAGCGTAGAAGGCGGTGCACGCAGCTTGAGCAACAACAAAGTGGTTAACAGGTGCGAAAATCGAACAAAAAGGGTAAGGCAAAGAAGAGAAAACGAAGATTGTTTTCTGTCTTTTGCACACAACGACGACGGCGCAAGCGCAGTAAGCAACTTTTCAAATTTAACAAACGACGAAAATCGACGACAAATGGTTGAGGACGAAAACTCAGCAAGGCGAGCAAATAGAGGAAAAAACAGTGTGAACGAAAGTAACGAGCAAAATAATACAGTGACGGCAAGAAATAGTGTAATGCATAGATTCGCAATTAATTTCCGAGACATTGAAGATTCGGTTAAACCTTTTGACGGCACAAATAAACTGCCTGTTGAAATCTGGGTTAATGAATTCGAAGAAACTTCCGCGTTAATGTATTGGGACGAATTCTAAAAATTTGTTTTTGCTAAAAAGTCTTTGAAGGGTCTTGCAAAGTTGTTTATTTCTACTGAGAGGGGTATAACGTCTTGGGACAAATTAAAAGAAAGTTTTTTAAGTGAGTTCAAAACAATTACAAATAGCGCACAACTACATAAGCTACTAATAGAGAGGAAGATGTGTAAAGATGAAAGTGAGCAAGAGTACTTTTTCCGCATGAAAGACATTGCGTCGCGAGGAAATGTGGAAGAAAGTGCGCTAATTCAGTATGTAATAGACGGAATAAAAGACTTAAACGGAAACAAAGCAATTTTGTATGGTGCTGCAAATGTGAAAGAGTTCAAGCAAAAATTAAAGTGTTATGAAATATTTCATGAAAAGAACAAATACGCAGCGAATGCAGGTGCAAAAGAAGTTGTGAAAAGGGATAGTGGACAAAAATGCGAGAATTCCGAGAAAAGTGTCAAAAGAGAGATCATTTGTTTCAATTGTGGTGAAAAAGGCCACAAATCTAATGATTGCAAAAACAAAAGCAAGTGCGTTAAATGTTTTAAGTGCGATGAATACGGCCACATAGCCAAAAATTGTGCAGCAAACAAAAATGAAAATGCTAAAAGTAATGTGCGACGTCTTGATCCGAAAATTGGTTTAATGAACAAAATAATTAATATTGGTGACCAAAAGTGCGTTGCTTTGGTTGACACGGGAAGCAAATTCAATATTATGACTGAGGCTATTACAACAAACTTAATAAACCAAATATTACGCGATCGAATGTTTACCTTGTGGGATTCGGTTCAAATACAAATGAAAACAAAATAAAGCCAATCGGTAATATAAAGCAACCGGTCGAAATTGGCGGTGAAGTGTATACAGTAAATTTTCATATTGTTCCGACTAAGTGTATGGACATTGACATGATAAACAGTGAAGAGTTTTGCTCGCAAGTCGAAATGAAAATTAATCGTGATGGAATTTGTATTAACAAAATATACGATGAGCGAAACGAAACTGCTCCTATAATGAAAATTGATGTGACGTGTGAAAATGAATATTTAAATATTAACGAAAATGCAAGCGCAGAAGAAAAGCAAAAAGTGCGCGAAATGATAAAAATGTATCGTCCACATCAGTGTAAAGCAACTGAAATAAAAATGCATATTGTATTGACTGATGATACTCCTATTTTTTCGTGACCACGTAGGTTGCCAATCGTAGGGAGGTGCGTTGTTGATGATCAAGTTGATCAGTGGCTAAAGGAAGGTGTAATTGAAAACTCTGAATCTGAATTTAGTAGCCCAGTTGTGCTAGTTAAAAAACGTGATGGAACACCACGTCTTTGCATTGACTACGGAAAGATAAATAAAGTTATTGTTAAAGATAGATTTCCGCTGCCACTGATCGAAGATCAACTCGATCGATTACAAAATGGCAAAGTGTTCAGTACCATTGATTTAAAAAATGGCTTTTTTCACGTGCCAGTCGCAGAATCGAGTCGTAAATATACATCGTTCGTCACCCATAATGGACAATACTAATTTCGTAAAGTGCCTTTCGGTTTATCAAACTCGCCGGGAGTTTTTCAAAGACATGTGAATGTGATTTTTCGTGAGCTATCGCGCAATGGCATAGCTTTACCGTACATTGACGACATCATCATCCCTGCTGAAAATGAAAAGCAGGCATTGACTAACTTAGAAATAGTTCTACGTTTGTGTGAAGAATATGGACTCGAACTTAATTTGAAAAAATGCCAGTTTTTAATGAAAAGAGTAGAGTTTTTTTTGGCCATATTGTTGAAAACGGACAAATATATCCATCGCCAGTGAAAGTGGAAGCATTACGTAAGTTTAAAATACCGCAAACTATAAAACAATTAGACAGTTTCCTCGGGCTAGCGAGTTATTTTGGAAAATTTATACCAAACTTTTCGTTAATTGCAAAACCTTTATCCGATTTGAAAAAAACAAAATTCCAAATTCGAAATCAGAAGTGAACAGATTAATGCCCTCAATAACCTAACAACATTGTGAAACCGAAGTTCATACGGACGCATCTATCGACGGATACGGTGCCGTGTTACTCCAAAAATCATCCGAAGACGGACAATTGCATCCGGTTTATTACATGAGCCGAAAAACCACAGACGCTGAGAGAAAATATACCAGCTACGCGCTAGAAATACTAGCTGCCATCGAGGCATTGAAGAGGTTTAGGGTATATCTGTTAGGTATTCACTTCAAGTTAGTAACAGATTGCAATGCTTTCACAAAGACTTTAGAAAAAAAAGATCTGTGTACTAGAGTCGCGAGGTGGATACTGTTTTTAGAAGAGTACGACTTCGTAGTAGAGCATCGAGCGGGCTCCCAAATGAAGCATTTCGATGCCCTCAGTCGGTACTCGGTTATGATCATTGGCGAAGACAGCATCATTCCTAAAATTCAGAGAGCGCAACAGGACGACGACGATTTGAAAGAGATTATTAAAATTTTCCAAAAAAAACACACACACGACGAAAGGGGGCATTTTGCAGTAAAGAAGACAAAGGAGCTGGTGTGTAAAGATTTTTTTATACCAAAGGTCGATGAAAAAATACAAAAACATATTGCTAACTGCATTCCATGCATTGTTGTAAACCGTAAACTGGGAAAGCAAGAGGGGGAACTGCATTCACTGGTTAAGGAAGAAATCCTACTACACACCTACCACATTGATTTCCTCGGCCCTCTTGAAACGACATCCAAGCAGTACATGTACATCTTTGCAGTTATAGACGCGTTCACGAAATTCTGCTGGATATATCCGACGAAAAGTACATCAGCTAACGACGCTATTTCAAAACTACGTGCACAAAGCATAATTTTCGGCAATCCCAACCGAATTGTTTCCGATCAGGGATCTGCCTTTACTTCGGAAGAGTTTCTTAAATATTGCGAAGAAGAAAACATCACACATATCAAAATTACAACCGGTCTGCCTAGGGCGAACGGCCAAATCAAACGTCTTAACTCAACAATTGCGACTGTTTTGGCGAATCTCAGCATAGAAGATCCCACGAAATGGTATAAAAACATCGATAAACTTCAACAAGTTTTAAACTCAACTTACTGTAGAAGCGTTAAAACTACTCCATTCGAACTGCTTATTGGTACAAAAATGCGAACGAAGGAAGACTTACAAATTAAAAGCCTTATTGAAAATGAAATTATAGCAAACTTCAGCGAAGACCGTTGCCAAATGAGGCGAGAAGCAAAACAACAAATACTAAAAATTCAGCGTGAAAACAAAAAATCATATCATTTTCGACGGAAACCAGCGATACGATATAAACAAGGTGACATTGTGGCTATCAAAATAACGCAGTTTGGAGGTGGCTTAAAGTTAAGGCCTAAATACTTGGGTCCTTACAAGGTAGTTAAAGCTAAACACCACGATACCTACGACGTTGTAAAAATTGGTAGCAGCGAAGGGCCAAAACAAACAAGTAACTGTGCCGAGTATATGAAAGCCTGGCCAGCCACAGAAGACGATGACACTACATTCGGGTCGAATGCTTCGTAGGATGGCCGAATTGTGGGGTTAAAGCCTGGCAACCCTATCTTATCGTATGGTGAGAACATCTTCGGAGCCTACTAACGAGTCGAGCAAGAGCCGGTAGCCGTGACGGTTGTGATCCATATTCAATTTCAATATAATTCAGTTTTTGCCTAAATATTCAATTTCAATATAATTCAGTTTTTGCCTAAATATTCAATTTCAATATAATTCAGTTTTTGCCTAAATATTCAATTTTAATATAATTCAGTTTTTGCCTAAATATTCAATTTCAATTAAATAATAAATAAATAGTAAACCTACACATATATTAGTGTCCTTCTATCAATCCATTAACTTTTCACATTTTGAATGACCGTCTTATGGCTTTTCTCAGTATCCGCATTTTTGCATATAAATTAAGCCTTCCTGGGTGCAAAGTACAAAAGCTGTTGCCAGCGATAAGGAATGATGTAAGCACTTGGTCGTATTCTCTTTCAGCTACAAACGCATTGTATCCCGATTTTCAAAAGAAACGCTCTAGTAATTTGTTTGACTCGTTGAAGGTTAGTTTGAAAATAAAACTAAGTTAAAACAAGTAAGGAAGAGTCTAAGTTCGGGTGCAACCGAACTTTAAGTACCCAGCGCAAATTTTAATTTCAAATAGTATACCGTACTTTCTGTATGCCACAAAACCAGTGAATGTAATAAGCTTTAGTTTGAAAACGCAAATTACTTTTTAATTTAAATAAAAACTAAAATAAATTGTTATGCTTTTAATGTACACATATGTTTACGTACAGGTATATGCTTAAGAAAGTATTGTTCTACTCGCTATATTAAATTATTACATTTAAAACATTTTTTTTAATTGTACATATTTGTTCTTTATTAAGTTAAATAACTTCCATTTGTAAAATATGAGTACTTATAATTGTATATTGCTTCTCAAGTATGAGTTACATAAAATTTACTAATGCTATTCTTAGATAAAAATAGGGGGATTCAGTCAAAGATATAAATGCAAATACTATCGTGGTAACTGTGAACCATTTCATAAGTAATTGCGTTTACCATATTACCATTAAAATTTAAAAACGTCCAGCCAATTTGCGTCTCTGCAGGTGAAGTGGAACATTCTAGACCTAACAGCGATCTAAACCCGCTTTCCTTAAGAAACTTTTCTATGCTATCCTCAGTCGACTTAAGGCATAGATTAAAATTGTAACTTTTTGATTACAAATGTCATTGCTAAGATTATCGCGAAGCTCTGCTTCCAGATCTCCGATAGAGAAAGCTGAATTTCTGTAGAGCACCAGCACATACATATTATTATGATTAAATAGGATAGCTTCTAAAGAATAATTTTTTTTCTCTGGACATTATGAAATTAAATTTGAAGTTTTAATATTCGAGAAAGCTTGAAGCTAAATGTTGTTGTTAGGGCTTTAGATGTATTTATATCAATCAGTTCTTTATACATACACTGCGCCTAATGCTGTAAATGGGTAAGGTGGAATAAAAGTGCCTAATGTAAATAAACCGTTTGCACTGGTTGCTCGACTGCAAGCTATATATAAAGCTGCTCCTAGCATCCTAGCTCGGGTGTGAACAACGACTTTTTTGTACGTAGCACCCTGGCTTTTATGGATTTTTATTCCTTCTGCGGGAACAATCGGAAATTGGTTTCTTCAATTGTTATTTGCTCATTCCTTTTATATTGAAAAGCTCTCACTGTCTTTTCAATTGGTGTCCAAGCAGCATCACCGGAATATAATTTTTTTGACCTAGCCATCAAACCAACAGATGGGTTCAAAAACTTTTGCCAAAAGGTTGCTAGCATAGAAGATTCGAAATCAATGTGCATAAGTAGACCAGTTGCACCATTCACTAACCATCACCTGTGTTTATATTAACAGTGATCATATATTTAGCTGCGGTTTTTAAAGCTGTTGCCTCATTACTTCAGTTAACTCAAAATATTTAAAGAATTTCGGAAGAAATCAAGATCGACTTCAAAAGGTTTTGAGTTTTAGAATAATTTTCTTTATGTATTTCTATGTTTTGGGTGTCTTCCACAAGTGGCAACAAAATTTGTGTGGATGGCATGAGTGGGTACGGAATAACAAAACGACAAACTTGCTGCACTCGTATTTCTCTTGTACAAGACCGACTATAATAACGCTTTTGATATTCCAAATAATTTCCTAAATGGCTAAAATACCCATCTGTAGAACTGTATTTGTCTATAAATTCGATAGCACCTGGAAAAGTTAGAGGATCCTGAAGATCTATCTTCGGGGCATTATTAAGTTTGGTTTGACATCGCATGCACGTGCGGGGAACCTCTCTGTTGGAATTCAAATATCCAATAAAAGTTTTTGACAAAATGTTCATCAAAGACGCCTCCGTTTTCTTTGAAAGTCTTAAGCATTAGCCGGTAGCGATAATCAAGATATCTAGCACAAGTCACAGCCTCTGAACGGATGGGACGATAATGTTCCTGAGTTTACAAATTATTTTATATTATTTAAAATCAACTGTCGATAAGATCACTTAAAGTTCGACCCATTGAAATCAGCGGCTTATACTCGTAATGTAATAAAAAATAGGAAGACCGAATTGGCGAATCATAGCAATGGCTTTTTTCTTCGCCTCTCAATGTGCAGGGGGAAGATCTCACACCTTTAAGAACTTTGTAGCCATCATTATGTTGAATCAGGTTTTGCACAAAGTTGTCATTTAAAATATTTTGAGTAGTAGTAACTCGGTTCCAACCGGCTATTTTTCGAAGGCGAATTGATGTGCTATTCTTAATTGTAGCAGTTCGAACTTTTTGTAGTTGTAGAATAACTTAGATTGTACAATTTTGTGTACGTCTCGCTACGAGCGCATTTCTGGCCAGTATAAATTGTAGCAAAGGATAATTCTAAATTATTATCTAAAATCATATCAAGCGGCCTTTGAACTTCGCCCAGAGCAATAATTACACGGTTAGTGCCCATATTTTCTGCAGGTATGTTATTAAAAAGAGTATCTTGACCATCCACATTTATGTCATCAACATCTTGTTCGAATGGTGGATTAGTAGTTGAAGAGTTATTAGGAGAAATAACTTGTCCTACATATATATTTGCAATTAGTGGTGTATCTTCAACTGATGCAATAAAAGGAACTTCTAGTTGGTTGTTAAAATTTGCAATCCAGTTTTCATTAGTATGAATATTATGCTTACGATATAAAGGGGTTTTAATTAAAAACTGCAATGCTTCCATATGGTATCAGTCATATAATCATGGTTATATTCCCTACGTATTTTGAGGTGAATTTGAATGACACGTGTTTGATCAAACGGCCGAGGAAGGGGCATAACAATATCATTCACAGAAATAGGGATGTTGACAACTGCACCTTTCAGTGAGCTCTCACCCTGGTAGTCATGAATGGTAATCTAAGCATGATTAGCCGTTCTTCTATTGGCGTCAGATTTTTCAAGCAATCTGTGAGTTCTGGCAAATCTAACCCATTTGCTAAACATAATTTTGGAAGTTTATTACTCTAAATTGCATTTCGGCAAGTCGCACAAAAATTAAAATTCTCATTTGTTCGATAAATAGAATGCGGGTCCAACATTCGGATGAGTTCGTTACATCACATTCAAATTTAACGTTCTTACTTGGTACAAAAATCATAAACCTCCAAAGCAAATGCAAACTATTGTTGGCTCTTTTTTAATATTTTGAAGATAAATGCTTTTAAAGTCTGTGAGACCAACATTATTTCTCAAAGTTTCAGAGTCGCCGTAATATTCTCGAGTTATTCGAATTCGTTCATCTTGCCGTTCATTTTCAAGGCTATTTCTATTTTGCTCAGCGGAGAGAACTTGTGTGTTTTCACGGCGAGATCTGCGTTGGTGTGTATTCCTATTTTGTTCAGAAGAGCGAACTTGCGAATTTTCGCGGCGTGGTCTGCGAGTATTTCGGTTTTGCTCAGAAGTCCAAAGGAAGGAACTTTCACAACGGGTTCTATGATGAAGGCTATTTATACTTTGGTCAGCTGAGTGAATTTGTAAATTTTCGCGGCGCGATCTGCGTAGGCGAGTATTCATATTTTGTTAAACAGAGCTAATTTCAGCATTTTCGTGACGGTATCTATGTTCTCTGGTATTCCCGATCTGCTCAGTAGAGCACAGCTCAGAGTTTTCGCAGCGAACTCTATGTTCTTAATAATGTATAGAATACATATATACATGTATAGAATATAATTACGACTTAGGTTTGACATATAACTGTAGTAGGTAGAATGTTACATTGACGCGGCGTTATATTACAGGACTGCAGTATACATGTATATATAAGTATGTTATTTTTATGGCATTTTGAAGTAATTAAATTACCTTAAAATACATATTTCTGATATGGTACCTAGTTATCTCGTACACATCACAATTTTGTCTTCTTCGGTTAATAACCTTACATCCTTTCTAGTAACATGATTATTCGATTTGTGCCAATTTATTTCCTAAATCTTACTTTAGGTATTTGTTGTAAAAAATTCCTTGCAGAAATTCAAGTTTAAATGCACAATAAGTTATTCACTTAGATATCGCATTTCTTATAGTTTTAAAATGAACCATTATAATCAAAATAGCCACCAAACTTGGTGACTAATGATGCAAAGAAATTTGTCTATGTACTAAATACTATTTGTGGTAAAAAGCGGCACGTCCTATTAGCTTATGGATATGTGATTAGACAACGATGGTAATTTCAGAGCACTTCTTCATTTTGCCGTAAGGGCATACTTATTTGAAGACTGCTGCAGCTAATCATAGATGGACGGTTAGCAGTACCAGTAAAAATGCAATAAATATAATTTTTTAATAATAATGCAATTAAGTTTTCATTGCCAGTAAACTTTTACTGCTTATAGAAAGGAATTGCAAAAAAAAATATTTTTTTACTGATTACTGGAAAAACTAGAGTAAACATTTTTCTCACTTACTGAATAAATTTCTGTAAAAACACTGTGAATTTTAACTTATTTGCATAATCAATGAAATGTTTACTGTTTACAGAAAATAGTTACTGGTCAAATTTCAATATTTTTGGAAATTACCAGAAATCATAAGGTCATTTACTTATTTGTTTATTTATTCAGTATTACTTACTTACTTAATTGGCGCTATAACCGCTTAAGTGATTTTGGCCGAATTTCTCCTACAATTTGTGGGTTTTGTCTTGACGTTGTAACACAAGTTGAGGTACCAACAGTTTTACGCCGACTCCGAACGGCGAATGGTTTTTGTGCGAAGTTTTTATTTTCATGGCAGAAGTACACTCGGAGGTTTGCCATTGCCTGCCGATGGGCGACCGCTATTACTAACAAACGTTTTCTATAATTTTTGATGTTACTTGCCCCGGACAAGATTTGAACCGGGGAACCACCGAATTAAACGATGAATATTACATTTTGAACTGATTACAAAGAATTACAAATAAAAAGTAAAAAAAAAATGTTTAAATTGGACAAGATTTTCTTTCAGAGGAACGGTGTGAGTTGTAAAACTTCTTTGTAATCTACGTTCTTGGCGGCTAATTTCAGGTAGGTGAAATTGTACTGATTGAAACTAACAGGTCTCTTTCCTTCTTATGTTTTTCGTTTTGCTCAAGTATACCAAACGTCTTTTGACAAATGAGCGGAAAAACGTCACTGTTTTCAAGGACCCAGAGTTACAGTTATTGCATTTTTCTTAAATGAAAAATGGAAGGGCTAAATACTGCTGCAGATTCGAATTTTCAATGTCATCGACCACCTCGGAACCTCCTGTGTAAGGATCCTCCATGCCTTTTTTCAGTGTCCCAATAGTAACGATTAAAATGGGACTTTTATTTTTTCCGGCAAAAATAAAAGGCTTAGCTAAATAACAAGAACGTCAATATACCAATTCAACGAATTTTGTAATAATCGCAATTTGTTTTAAGTACTATTTATCTACCTACCCTCAAGTGTCAAGAGTGGAAACTGGATGATATGGGAAAGGGCGAATCCATCCAAGTATGCATAAAAAGCCCAAAGCCCGAGGGTAGGGTTGTTGGAGGCTTATACTCTTAGCACCTGGGATTCTACATTGGCTTCCGTCTACCGGACCACTGTATCGTCCTTCATGGCAATTGACAGGGTCAAGAAACTGGTCAAGTGCGACAAGATATCCATTGATATCTACATGCACACTGCTAGCCAGGCGGCAATAAAATCACTCAAGGAGCAGTCGACAACCTGATGAAATTTTCAAATTGCACCTAATTTGACCCAAATAGTGTACTTAAAAGCGGAAAAATGTATCTAAAAATTCATATTTATAATATTCTCATGTTTTATTACAAAGAAAACACTACAAGTGTTTTTATATATACAGAGTTCTTTGTGTCGTTTCATATTTGCACTTTGAGATCAATAAGAGATAAAATTAAGAAACATATGCGTGTAAATAAATTACATTAATTGACGCCATGCGTTTTACATGCACTTAGTCAATCAATTCATTTTCATTAAAGTTTTTATTTAAAAGATTCTAGCTAAATTAAAGCAATAACTTTTAATATTAAGTTAATGCGGTGCATGCACCTATCACCATTTTATTTCTACACTTTGTTTTAACTAGGTTCTGAATTGAGAAAATTCTCTTAACACAATCAAAGGAGTGTGGTAAGAAAGCAACCCCTATATAACGCGATGTATGTATGTGTGAGAATGTGGCTGATTTGGTTTCTTCTACTGACTTCACATCCCAGCAAAATCTTTGCTTACCAAGAATCTGACAGGTAATGCAACGAGTGTTGAGTAACACATTACTAACAACATGAGACCACCGCTGATTTTAACACAGGCATGCCATTAGGCAGAAGCGCTTATCCTATGCAATATTAAGAAGCACTGTTGTAACGTGTTCCAATGTAGGGCTAGAAGCGATGATGTATCGCATTACTTAAAAACGTTTTTGTAACCGGTTTAAAAGTAATGAGGAAATTTTAAATGACAATAATTTAAAATTTAGCACTTGTATATTATATATTTGGATTTATATGTATGTATGTACATTTGTATGTACATATATCTTTACATTTCATTTTCCCTTATTTTCTATGCACACTTTCTTGAAGTGCTTATTTTTAACACATGGAAGTCCATGCCGCAATTCATTTAAGAAATCTTGAAATGTTTTTCCTTCCACCATTGTCGCTTCGAAAAGGAAAATATTGAATATAAAAACCCTATATAAATTTAGCATAAGTAAATGAAAATGTACCATAAAGTAAATTCAAGAATTTCGGGAAATTTCGCAGTCTTTTTTTGTTGTTTTTGCCATCCACATTATAGTCTAGAATTATTTCAGTCGCAATAAGTATTTCCAAGTTTTTGCTCTATCCTCGGGTATAACAAGTTTTTTCAAACTAACGATCTGCAAAATAGTCAGAAAGGAAAAATAATGAAACCAAGAAAAATAATAAATTATAGAACATTGAATCACCATGGCTTCTTTGCTGTTCTCTGTAATATCCCCCTCTAATTGTATTTAGATCTCCTCAAGTTTTCAATAAAACAGATTTTAACATAGCCACCTCTGCTGTTAGTTGAAATATGGTATCATTTTGTGATGATATCGTTCCTAGAAAAAATTTTGAAAAGGTAAGTTAAGTAAGCACATATTAAAATAATTTTTAGTTACATACTTACAAGTGAGATTTGAAATTTCGCTTTTAAGTGATTGTATAAGGTCTGCCAATTATCCAAAGCCTTCCTCCATTTCAAATCAAATTTTAGCTTTATATTTGTTTATTATTATTTATTTAATCTTTAAGTGCAGTGGTGAAGCAGTGGTAGCAAAACTATGTTTCCTCCGTACGGTAAAGATAATAGCTCGGCATATATGTATGTCATGTATTTTAAAAATTTGTATGCTGCTAAATTGAGAAGGATTAACAAGACAAATTCCTAAGGCCTGTGAAGGAAAGGGTTCCAAGTATAAATCGCTAGGATTCAGAAAAGGTTTTCCCTCGAATGTTTCATCCACATTAATCTTAGTAACACAAATAGGGTGAAATGGATATAATGTACAAAAATTATCAGGAAACCTTGCTGAAATGTAGAGTTCATCGAATACATATGCAATAACTTCTCCCTTTGTGTTGATTTGCTGCCCCTTTTTGGGGTTTTTAATGGATATATCAGAGAAATAAAACTTGCTATGTAGTTGTTGGGAAATAAATTATGGCTTCTTTACAGTTTTCTTTAAACATTCAAAAAATTTTCAAATTTATACGCAGTAAAATTTCCTAAATACCCGTGATCATTCACAGGTTCTGTAAGGTTTAATAAGTTGTGAACGTTATACGTGACACTGTTATCGCCATAAAACTTTGGAAAGTTGACTACAAAGTCCGAAATCATTTCTTTAATGGTTGACAAGTTGGATAAAAAGTGTTTTTTATACATTAGCATCCGATATGAACAATGCAAAAGAAGGAAGTGATAAAAGAATTCGTCAGAGACAAAGTTCTTAATCGCAAGTGGGCCCGTGTATAACAGGAATTGGCGAAACTCAACAGATTTACATCTATTCACCTCTTCATATGGCCTTGGCTTTCTTCCGAACTCCCTAGTTATATAAGGTATGAAGGATGTTAGGACAGAAGAGATGTTTTTTTGCATCCATTCGTATCTTTTGATTCGTTTTTGATGTTAAAAGGAATGAAATAATTTTTCTCGTTACTCCCATAGACCTGGCATCTAAGGGAAACTGGCTAATCATCCCTATACCAGAGAACGTATATTATAGAGAAGCCTCATCCCAGTCCATTCCGTGATTCGTTCCGCGCCAGGGGGGTCTGCTGTACACACCACACTCATTTTTTTTCACCGCTAATACACAGCAGACCCACTTAATTTAACAGTAGAGACCCATATTAACAGTGCTAGAGCGTGAATTTGTAGTTAGAGAGAAAAATAATGTAACTTATCACTGGTGTTGCAGGTGATTAATTTGGTTTAAATAATATAAAAATTGTCTATTATCATGCAAATAAATAAATATTTTATTGAAATTTCCTTTTTATGTATAATGTAATACATATAAACGAATTTAATGTAATGGATCTTTTTATTAAAATTTATGTCAAAATTTCCGTGTCTAGTAACTGATAATGTGAAAAAATTCAAACTTAATTTTAATTAAGATAATTTTTTTAAACTTTTTTCTAATATTAAATAATAGCAAACATAATATTTAAAAAAAATAATTTAATGCAATTTCTTTATATTGCACATCCTAAATTATTTAAATATGTAAATGAAAACTTTGGGAGAGGTACTAAATTCTGCTTTTCAAAATTCTTTTGGATGAAAATTCTGTAAAAATCAAAAAAAAAATTCTGTCCAGCCTAAATTCTTTTGGTTCAATATTCTGTATTTAAAATTCTGTATGATCAAAATGATGGAGAACTGAAATTCTGTATATTAAAATTCTGGAATCAATATTATTTTCGCTCAAAATGCTGTAAAAATATAACCAAATAAGCAGATAACCTGATAAGCATGCTTACCTGAATAGCACATTTATTTTATGAATAATGGAATTCCGATTTTATAGAATCAATGGTATATATACATACGTCAATTAAAGAAAAATTCAAAAATTCATTCAAAACAAAAGTTATTACATTATAATGGCGAAACAATTATTATATTATTAAATTTTTAGCAAATCGCTTTAGAAAAGAAACATGCCTTAATATAAGCCTTTTTTTTGTTATTCTTTTAATTCTGTTGTTTGCTTTTACAGCCTTCTTCGTTTGACTAATTTTGTGACCATTTTGAAATTTCTGAAGCTATAAATACATACAAACATACATATGTACATTTGCTTTATGTAAATCTGTTTTGATAATATAGGAAACCATATGGGTCAAGACAAGTCATGTATTGGCAGTATTTTGTTTTGCAAAACTCTGTATTGAAAACCCGGAAGAGCATATGGATAAATAAAAAAGTGCGCACTTTTTTATTTATCCATATGCTCTTCCGGTTTTTCAATACCGAGTTTTGCAAAACAAAATACTGCCAATACATAATTTTGATTTACAGAATTTAAAATTACAGTGTTCCGCAATACAGAATTTTAACAGTACAGAATTTTGAATTACAGATTTTTGAATACAGAATATTGAATACAGAATTTTAAATACAGAATTTTGAACCAAAATCATATTGTACCCAACCCGAAAACTTTTCAATATTTTTGTATGTATATTCATTCGTAACGAAATGATTTCCAAAAATTTATGAAAGTTAATAAATGTATTGTATTTAATTAAAAAAAAAAATCCAGAAAAATTAGACATGGCACGAAAAAAAAGCTGAGATTCGAACTATGAGTCAAAAGCTAAAACATGCAATAGATAATGCAGCCGGCAACTAAACGCACTAAGCCACAGCAGACACTTGATGGTGTTCGCTTATACGGCTATTTATGCAAATCATAGCAATGTGTGCGCAAAAAAGAAGATCAATTTACGAATCCAACTAAAAATGGAACAAAGAAGAAAAAGTAGTAACCCGAGAAAAAAACTGTTTTTGCTTGCCAGCGGGGCAAGTTGAGACGGAAGAGGAGTTATGCAACAATTGTGGATAAGAGAAGGGTTGAAAGGGAAAGGGAACGGTAAGCAAAATAATATTCTTTTCTGTTTTTCGGCAATTTTTGTGTCGATTCGCCAATTGCGAGTGCACGTGTACGCAAATGAATTGATGCGCATTTGGGCAGAAGTTCTAGAATGTTCTAGAACATTCTAGAATGCCAGCAATTTGTCAGAGTACGTTGGCAAATTGCATTATTGTCTGATATTGCGGTGTTGAAATTTTCAATGACCGTCGATGGTTTGTAAAATTGAAGATTTTAGCATTTTTGTGTTCGTCGCGAAAAAGATCGTTGAGGGGAACATTTGCGTGCGCGGGGAGATGAAATGCTTGCGCTTATGAATGAACGACATTTGTGTGCACGAATACGCGCCTGCGTTTATGAATGAATTTTTTGTTGTTGTATGTAGTTTCAGATATTTTAGAATATTTGGCGCCAGCGCAGGCACAAGTGCAGCTGCGGTTGTGATTGCGCTGTGATTTGACTTTGATTTAGCGTAGGTCAAGGTTGAATTTATGCACATGTACGCAAGTACATATGTACATATGTATGTGTGTATGTACATACATATGTACATGGATGCATATGAATTTATGTATTTATATATGTACATACATACATACATATGTACATATGTACATAGATATTAATATTTATGGATGTGTGCATATATGATTGTATACTTGATGACATTTTAGTTATTTGCGACTTTACATTCAAATGTACTAGTTATGCATGTAGTATTCTCGGGAAGTATACATATGCTAGTGCAAGAATTTACAAAAAAGTAAAAATTTAAATAAATTTTAAGTCAAAAGCGCGTGGCCTGGTTCCGAACTCGCGCAAAACGAAAGCATAAGAACGCTGCGGCGCCTCTTGAAGCAACTGCACCACAGAATACAATTGGTTTCCTTGAACTTAATCGCTACTTGATTCAGTTTCGCGTGAATATTTTTTGCCAAGACAAATTTTTGATGCAAATGAACAAATTTGTAATATATTATTTCGCATCTACAGAAAAAGGAAATCAACATAGGAAACCAAATGAAATATTAAATTGGAAGCAAACCCTTAGTAATATTTATTATATTATAAAAAATCATTTTAAAGAATGAATATGCTTAGATTTTTTTAATATTTCACTTTTTTCATTTTTTAATAAATTCGACATATAATTTTAGTTTAAGCCAAATTTTTTTCTTTTATTTTAAGTAATTTATTTTAAGAATTTCTTAAGCTTTTTCCTCTTATATTAAATTTTAGATATGTTTTCAAACAAGCCATAAAACTACACAACATGCAAATGTGAAATGCCGTCGGTAAAACAGCAAATGAGCCAAGTTGTTTTGGCATATGCGTGCTTGCATACAATCAAAATTGACTCAATGCTATCATTTACATATTTAAATAAACCAAATGTCTCGTTAAATATGAAAATAAAACTATTTCAATTTTTCCTTTAATTCATTTATATCATTGCGAAATCTAAAATTAGAACAAGAATAATCAACTTTTATTTGAATTTATTCTCTGTTAAAAGAAATATTGTCTCTGCTCATCTCTGTTAACTTGCCGCTCTCAACGTGGTGTATTTTCATGAGTGGGTCTATTGAAAATTTTTCGACTTTTGACAATTCACACTGAAATTCGGTCATGAAGCTTCTCATTTAATATACGTTCTCTGCCCTATACCCAACTCTTCTAAGCTCATTCTGCAATCAGTATATAATGGATTGTGAAACGATCTATCGTTTCTATTATAGAAATCAGTGTCAGTGCGTTAATTTGCAGCCTCTACTTGAAATGTAGTTACGCCTCTAACGCTTCGACCAGTCTGGATACATTTTGTGCAGCCATTTAGAGCGGTGTGTCCTTTAACTCGACAAAGAAATGACCAGGCTGGAGCGTCGCAAATAAAAGCTCGGATAGATATTTTAATTAATTTGCTTTCAAATATTATCCCTCCCTTATCTAAAATACTTTTTACTTCAATTATGAAGTCATGAAGAAAGCTGTTGACGTTGACAAGTTTTGCTTGTTCCTATATGGAAGGGCTCACTGTATGCTAGATTGGAAAAATGGCCTAAAATTGGCCACAATCGTACTGCTGAGCTTTTATATAGTGTTAATCCATCTACACCAATATGTAAGAAAACCTCATTGATGTTCTTTTTCACAAGATTAGCTGAAAGTTTTTGAAGCTGATGTTGAAGTCCAACATGAACATATTGTCCAGGACTAACTGTTCGAATGACAGCGGGCATTCTTGACGATACCAATCCTGCAACCGATTTCGGCACTTGAATGTTCTCGGATTGCAAAATATTAAGCAAGCGATTACACGTTTTAACAGTTGGACTGCACTCAAAAAACCACTGCCTTAGCTTCTTTGTTAAACTATTGTTTTTATTTTCTACAACGTCTTCCTCGTTGACACTGCACACATTTCTTGGAAATTCATTTGGCTTTTTTATGCCCTGGAGTTTTTCACACGAAATAGCTTTCTCTTTGCTTATGAGGCGTTTTATATGCCTTTTACTATACATGCTGCTTATTTTACAAAAAATGTTCACCTTTTATTATTATTAATTTCACTTAAAATACAATTTGCAAATTTAGCTTCAATTCTCGTCGGCAAACTTTTCTAGAAATTTATAAAAACAAGCGAAAATGTACTAAAGCAAATAAGAAAAATAACAGTACATTTTAAAGAACAAGACGAAAAGTAGAAGAATACACACTTCTTCAGTGCATTACTAAGAAGCGCTTTTGTAATGTAACGCCAGAGTGCGTTACTTGATGATTGGTAATGTGTACGGCAATCGAAAACCATTCTTTGATTACCTGGAAATTCGTTATAGAATCAATGATAGGGGAAGCGCTTGGCGAAAATTTTGCTGGGATGTTTCGTTCACCGAAACACACACACCATTAAATGTTCTGTTCCGTATGGCATACTGTAAATAGCTTTTTGTTTAATTACATTTAATAAAAATGCACTTGGGAAAATAAAATCGACTTAAACATTTTATTTCATAAAATCAATCACACTTTAAATGCACTAAGAATTGGGTATACGCACCGAATGTACTTTCATCTTAAAAAGGGCTGGAAAAGTGAAATTTCGGCCTTTTCCATCACTGCTCGTCACAAAACTACCTGCAGAGGATATAATTGATAAGTAGTTATACCCTTACAAACTTGTGATCTACTTGGTTCCGATTGGGATTCTTAAGGTGACCAATGACAGATAGCTAAACGCAATCACTTGTAGAACTGCCAGGCAATTGTGGACGGTATTTATTACTAAACGCACGGGCTTACTATTGAAGCTTAAAAAGCATAACATCAACATGATTGTATCTTTCATTACAGCCCACTGTTTGACACGCCTATCGATTAGGGGTCCGATTGCAAGATTTCTTTCTTGAACATGCAAGAAGTTGCCAAGACGAAAGAGGAGGAAACGATTTTGTACATTATGTGCCAATGCCTCCCTCTATCCAGACGGAGGTTTCATATTTTAAGTAGACAATTCATCGACAGCTTGGTCTTCCACTTCACGGATTGTTAAAATTCTTACAAAGTTCAAAATGGCCGCCAGGGAAATTGGGAGTCATAAGTCCAGCTAACTTTCATCTGAAATGTTTCCAAATAAGGTGGTGAATGCACGCATTGGGTTCGTGGTCATTATCATTTCTCGATTTCAAATAATTTAAGACATACAAATATTCAATGGACGAAATATACCAATAATAAATCAAATGCTCAATTAGAGACATGCTTAGTGATTCAATATACTGTGACGGTCCCCTAAACATGGAGGTAACACAGCTATCCTTGATGCACGGGGTGTAATAAAGATAGGCAGGCAATTCTTTTACCATGCTTTTCAGCTCATATAAATAAGGAGTACTGCAATTCCGTAAAAGGTATAAAATCAAATTCTCACATCTGATTTCCCTGAGCGGGGGAATTAACTTATGTTGCGTCTATAGATATCCGAGAATTGGATCGTACGAATGAAAAATTTGATAAAAAGCGTAATTCACTATTTTAAAGTTTGCCTCATTTACTGGAGAAAGACACGAGAGCAACTTAGCGCGGAATTATCTCCAGGCGGACCTATCCCGCCCCTTGATCAATAAAGGCATGGATGGTCCATTCGAGATTAAGAATTTTACCGGCAAGGCGTTTTTGATAACAAAGGGTTCCTTCAAAATCGAATCAACAGAACAGAACTCCTTAAGGCAATTCATCAAGGATTCTGCCAGCGTTGGGAAGAGGATAATCTGAAGGAAATACATATAGTGTCGAAGAGGATGATTTCGTGGTTCTCAAAGAGGATAGGTAAGGTTAGATTACTGTGGTAGTTCCCGCAAAGGGAACTCACATAGACATAGTAGGAGTGGCAGTGTGGAATGGACACACTAACTACCTTGGTAGGGTTCGAGGCCTATCTAACACCTCTGCCGTACTATGGGTCCGGCACCCGGTTGCAGTGCAACTCCACATTGAACTTTGACACAAGGTCAAGCTCTACCCGCATTACTACTCCAATAAACGTCTTCGCCGCTTAAATACCTCCCTCGCATATAAACCCAACATATCGGCAGTCTGACGAGTGTGCAACACACCACTAACATCCAATCTCCCGTTCGTCCGACTGATGCCCATTACCCCCAGATCCCTAATGTCTGAGTACATCGGCCAATCCACTATGATGTGGACCCAGTCCTCACTTTGGGCCCCACATGAACATTCCTCCGACGTGGCCAGGTGCCTATCATGCAGAAATACATTAAGAGGCCCGTGACCGGTCAGGAGAAAGCCTAGGCTGAGGGAAAATCCAAAGTCAGGATTCTGGGTCACAAACGAAACATCCCGGATGTACTCGTATGTCACCCGAACATGAGGACAATTGTCCCAACGCTCTTGCCACCTCTGCATAACACACTCGGCTAGGAGCCTACGGCTCTCTAGATACCCGCCCTGCACCTCAGCGTCAGAAATCCATTCATCACGCAGCAACGGTAACCTCATCCCCCTTCTCAACCGGAAGGCAACAGCAAGCTGTATAACCACCAGATCAAGAGGGGGCACACCCATCAACACCTGCAACGCATCAGTCGAAACAGTGCGGCATACAGGCAGGCAGGCCAGCAACATGATTCGCTGACACGACACCAGTCGCCTGCGACCTACGACCGTCGCAGCCGTCTCGTACCACACCGCGGCCCCATACGTGGCACATGCCACGAAAAGTCCACGATAAAAGCAGAAGGTCATCCGCATACGCACTGCATTTACACAGTGGCTCGAGTTGCCGGAGCAGAGGACCCATCATCATGTTCCAAATGAATGGACCACCGATGGACCCCTGCGGACACCTACGAGCCACGTCCACATCCACGCTCCCATTTACGCCAACGATGGAGGCCCTTCTGCCCGAAAAGTAACTCCTCCAAAGGGTCACCTCCTGACAGCCGAGCTCTTTCAAGCGTTGCACCACACGATCCCAGCGCAGATAGTCATATGCCAAGAACATATTTGGTGACATTCTCCCTAACCACATTCTGAACATACATCCAGAAAAGATACCAACACTAGCCATATACCGCTAATGAGGAGGAAAGAGCGCTAACTCTGCTGTCGACGCACTTCCTGAATGCATCGAAATCTGACTGGGGGATGGCTTAAAAGATCATTGCGCAACACTCAGTGAGATGAGCTGTAAACTCGTTCCACTGATACAAATCTCCGGAGGTTAATGGCATCCGATCGCTGTAGCAGCAGCAGGGCGTCGAACTGGTTATTCCTCACATCGTTAAGTTAATGAGGTACTGCCTAGCACTTACCAATATGCCATTGGCATGGAGAAGGTCCAAGTTTTTCTTAATACCAAAGGTAGGAAAAATAAACTACTTTTTGGCTAGATCTTTCAGACTAATCAGTTTAACCTCCTTTCTACTCAAAACAATGGAGATTATTATAGATAATGAGATCCGGAGAATGCTCTACGGATAGAACCGCTTCATCCCAGTCAACATGTGTATAGGGCGGGACGCTCCAAGGATACTGCTCTGTACCAATTAACGACTGAAATACAAAGTGATTTTGACTGCAGAGAGGGTTTACTAGGCGCCTTTTTGGACATAGGGGAAGTATTGGCGGCCGAGGGTGTAGCATGTGCGCTCTTCATTCGGTGGGTCCCGTTTCAAATCCTGGCCGGGGAAAGCAACATCAAAAATTATAGAAAACGTTTTTTTCTAATAGCGATCGCCATAGAAAATTGTTTTCAAAAAACATATTCGCCGTTCATAAAACTGTAGGTCTCTCAATTTGTGTTACAACATCAAGACGCACACCACAAATTGTAGGAGAAATTTGGGCAAAATCGCGTAAGCGGTTATAGCGCCAATTAAGTAAGTAAGAAGTGGGCATTCGATAATGCCTCGTTTGCAGGAGTATGTCGTTCGCTGACAAAAAGGAACGCGCAACCAACTATCTGCAAATGGATAGAAGTCCAGTTTAAGTCCCGAACGGTGACAGATGTCAGTTATTATACAACTGAAACCAAGTAAAGGATATCCACAAGGGGGAGTTCTATCACCCCCTACTTTGGAGTCTAGTAGTTGGCGAACTCTTGCAATAGCTATCCGATAATGAAATTCGCTGCCAAGGCTATGCAGATGTTATAGCTGGGGATGTTACGGATCTGACATTGTGCGAAGAGCGTTAAATCTGAAAGGCATGGTGTGCAGGGCTAGGGCTTCAAATTAACCCACACAAGACAGCCGTTATACCTTTCTCGAGGAGAAGGAAACTACCATGAATAAGAGAATGCTAGTGGTGACTAAGGAAAAGTGAACGATAGAAATAAATTTATCGCCGCGAATAGTCGTCAGAAGAAATTCGTTGTAAGCTTAGTTGGGCACGTCCACATATATGTATGGCAGTGTGTTCTATTTTTGAAAGAGAACGAAAAACTCGCTTAAGTTATAAGGCTTATAGGTCATATAAAATAAAGCAGCATGGGTATTCCTTATATTCCTTACAACTGCTTACGCAATTTTTGGACGGTTAATGTAACTACATATGTACATAAGTAATATACTAAATTTAATCCGCCTACTACGCAAAGGGAATGTCTATATTATGAAAACAACATTCTAACGTTAAACAAATATTTTTTTATTCTGGTTCCTGAATGAATATTGAAAACCAGTTGGATGCTTTAAATACAAGCTTTCTGAGTATCAGTCAAAATGTTAAATTATTAACTCCTTTCGAAGATGATACCAAGGTACGATGCCCTGTTTGTGAGCAGCATCGATGAAATAATGTCTGAAATCCAATCAATTGAAGACCAGCGCGGTTTCCTCAATTTGATCTTTACTACGCTAAAAGGACCTGGTGAGCATACGACTGCTTCAACACTTATGTTAGTAATTAACAATATGAGGTTTAAGAATATTATTCAGTTATTGTGTGATGAAATAAATGTAGAAGTTTGCAGGGCCAAGGATTGTATAAAGTTAGGTTAGAATAATGAAGCGACAAAATTATGTCTTTATGAAGAGCATAGAAGGACTATAATAAAGAAATATTAAGGAAAGAGTTAGCTATCAACTTATTGCACCAACTAATGCAAATTTAGCTAACGACTTTAAAGGTCCAATGAATATTCCTAGGAGAAATAATGTCATTGATAACAGAATCAATAATCTCAAAAACAAAGATGCTTTTCTTCCATGTAAAACCCAATAAATACTATTTTCCAGCCTAATCACTTTCCATTTGCACTGCCTTTTAAGGCTAAGAATTCAAATACACTCTACAAAAACAATAATTATAAACCAAAGTAGGTATTTTGACTAATGCCACAAATTGCATTTCCGCCCAACTACTGTAATCAGTCCTCATATCCAAATAACAGTAATCATCAATTCCCTTCTGCTAATTAAAATAATTTCTCTAATCCAAATTCAAAGCCACGATTAAATAAACATAAATTTAGTAGACAAAATTCGAATATAGACAGACTCAGACGATTTGGTATGCCCGACCCTGTGGAACAAAACTCATCAAATGTTACGCTCTTAATTTATTAGTTGATACTACTATCTACTTAAATTATTAGTTGATACTGGTTCTTCCGCAAATTTGATTAGGACTAACACCTTTGATAGTAAAGTCATTAATGTTAAACCGATTATTTTGAAAACTGCTGCTGGGAAAGTGTTAATGTCGAAATGTTTTCCCTCCTTTGAAGGAGAATAGCGCGACCGTTTCCGATCCCATTTAGGTCACGTCTGCCTTGAGGTTCTTTATCCAGAAGAATCAGCTTGGTCGTACCTTGTCTTGCAAGTTCGTCTGCTATGCAGTTTCCCTCTATGTTCCGGTGACCAGGTACCCAAATGGGGTACAGTCTGTTCTGCTTGGCCATCTCCTGCAGAGATAGGCGGCAGTCCAGCGCGAGAAATTGCTTCTCGAGCAGTAACGAGATATATAAGATTCTAAAATTTTTTGCTTTGGGTGCTTGGCTTACTTTATATATGTATAGCATATGTAACGCAAAATTAGTGCAACCAGTAAAATTGTCTTATCGAATCGAATATTGAGAGCCTCCCGAGTCTTACGAGAAAGCAGTCCTTGCTTCTCGAGCAAACTCGAGAAATCGAAGGCTCTGCCTTAAACAAATGGATAAATATGCACAAATACATATTAATGTACTTAAAAAACGTGAAACTTCGAGTTTGCATAAAAAAGAAACTAAAAGAAAAATTTGGTAAATACGAAAAAAGTGAATACTTTCTGAATCAAATAAAAAATCATAGAAGTAGTACTTTGTGCCTGTGCCAAACGGTATCAGTTTATTAAGGTTTATGGTAGGAAAATTTGAGCAGCTACATATGTATGTAGTTGCAGAGAACAACGTTCATGAAATTAAATGCAGTCAATGCACAGCAAATACTTACATTTGCTAATTTCATTATTTTAGAATTAAAGGCAATGCATTTAATATACCTTTAAACATTAATTTTACAACAAACTCGTCATAACTGCCGAGTAAGTTGCTATGTAAAGGCGCGGTGCCGCAAAGAACAGTAACAGAATTCATTATATTTTTGACAGTGACAAAACCGCAGGTCGATTAGTATGTTTAAATAACAATTCCTAAGCCCAAAAAAATACTGTGCTTCACTTGGTATTTCGAAATTGCAAAATAAAACAACAACCGCAACAATTAACATATTAAACATATGAATGAATGTACGAATAATCATCGTTCAAAAATATGCAGCTTTTCAAATACTAATTAATGTTTTTTGAAGCAATTAAGTACTTTTGAGGGTGTAGTTAAATTACAGTCAAAATAAAGTCGGCTTTCAACTTAGTTAGAGCTTAAATTGTCAAAGGGCTCATAAAAAATTATCTCATATAATTGTTACAACTTTAAAGATAACCTCGATTTTTTTTGCAAAAGTGTATTTTGGATTTAACGAAGATACGAAAATTATTTTTTGGAGTATAGAATAATTTTCAAATTGAATATTTGGATAAAGAACTAAATCGAATTAGTGTAAATACTTGTAATCTAAAATCTAAGAATAGGTTAACGTTTTGGTCTTCTTTTTGCCATTATATACCTAGTTGTTGGTATAGCCAGTTTCCTACCTGATGAAACAACTTAAGCAAATACAACTTTATGTTGGAGCCTAAGTAATTTCAAGAAGAAACACTCAAATATATATATATACACTCATACATATTAAACTTATAGATTATTACTCTTCATTAAATGAAATAGAAGTTAACATCTTTGGCGGCACTGCATTTGGATTATTTTTTCTTTACTACGTAATTTTTTTGTGTTTTAACGTATTTCCCGTTTTTATTTTTTGTTTGTCTCAAAGTAAAGTTTTAAAATTTGAAGTGCATATACATACACATGAATTATTAAAGGTTTGATCAGTAAACAGTTTTCTCACTCCCTCTTGACAAAATCGGCTCCCTTTGCAAGACGTTATGTTTCTAATTTACGTTCAAGTTGGAGTAAAGTCAACATTCGTAGATCAAATATTTCTATGTTCTCTTTGAATAAAAGATTAAAATTGCATCTCGCTCCCGCTCGTTGCCTCACCCTGTGTGGCTTCATTTTTTAATTTGTAAAAACTACTAATAATATATCTTTTGGGATTTACTCTCCCAAATGCAGGCTTTAGCAAATATAGACAATCGCAATATCTTTTAAGATGCTTAATATTTTTATTGGAAATAAAAAATTTCAGCTTCTTAAACGCAAACCTACAAGGCAGTCGAAAAACACAAAGGTCAATAACCATCCAACCATTAATAAATGAACCGTGCCGAAAAATAGCAATAGTATTCTTTGCAACACTGCGCCTTCAGATGTTGAAACCATGACCAAACCCTGAATGTTGAGTTTAGTTTTAATCCTCAATCTCTAACTAATTATTAACAAAATATTGATATATGTACTTACAAATAATAGAGCTTTATTATACATTTTGCCGGCAGCGCCACATTCGCTTGATTTTCGTGTACATAATAACGGGTTTTTCAATAGAACGCTACAAAAGTAGACCGATACTGACAAAAAACGACGCCATACTTTTTCCCGGTCTTTTGACATTTCTCTTCAGTAAGGTTTGCCATTTTATCATGGAAAGATATACGATCCAACAACGAGCCGAAATTGTTAAAATTTATTACCGAAATTCGGAGTCAATGGCTTCAACTTTAAGAGCGCTACGTCCAATTTATGGTCGTCGTCATTTTTGGCTGAATCGCTTCGTCAATAAACAAAATATGCGTTATTGGACAGGCAGCAATCCACACGTACTCCATGCGTCAACATTGCATCCCGAAAAAATTACGGTTTGGTGCGGTTTATGGGCTGGCGGCGTCATTGGGCCGTACTTCTTCCGTGATGATCAAGACCGGCACGTTTCTGTGAATGGGAATCGCTACCGCTCAATGATAACCGAATATTTTTGGCCCGAATTGGATGATATGGACTTGGACAATACGTGCTTCCAACAGGACGGCGCCACAAGCCACACAGCAAATGTCACAATCGATTTATTGAAAACCAAGTTTGGTGAACGTGTTATCTCGCGAAATGGCCCAGTCAATTGGCCGCCTCGGTAGTGCGATTTGACGCCGTTAGACTATTTCCTGTGGGGCTACGTCAAGTCTATGGTCCATGCCAACAAGTCAGCGACGATTGATGAACTTCGTACGAATATCGAACGTGAAATTGCAGCAGTATCGGCCGATTTATGCTTGAAAACCGTCGAAAATTGGGTTCACCGTCTGGACTTCTGCAAGCGTGCCCGCGGTGGTCATGCAAAAGAAATCGAGTTCCATACATAATGGCATCGAATGTACTTTCACAGGAATAAAGAATTTAATTCATATCCCAAACTGTTTTTGTTTTATTTAAAAAGTTTTGTAGCGTTCCTATTGAAAAACTCTGTACATACTCATATCGGGTTTCTTCTTCATTGTGCTTGTTGTAAAAAATTTCCAAATTTTTCACTAACCCTACGAGGTCGGCAAATTAAATTCACTTCATAACTGTCAAAATTTTCCATTCCGCATAACTTTGGTACCGTTTGGCATATGGACTTTTTAGTTGATTAATATTTTTCTTGCTAAATTTTTGTGATAATTACTTTTTAAAGTGGCAACTGTGTTTAAAACTTAAATCAAAAGCTGCTCAAATTTAATTATTTAACTTACCCACAACTCAAGGTAAACTGGCTTTTGGAAGAGAGGGTTTTTACGTGCAATCACATAGTCCAATTCTGTGCCACGTTTTGCATCCTGAAATATATATGTATAAAATCAATAACAAGAAAACCGAATTATAAGCAACAAGAAATTAAGTTCGATAGAACTGTCTAATGTAAAAATTATGTGTGTTACAAAAATAAGAATTATGTTTATGTAAGTGCGGAATATCACTAGCTGGCAATATAAAACTGGAGGGCGATTCCAAAAAAGTTAAAAATATTACGCGTTACTTCCGTTTTCCGGAAAACACAACCCATTCCATTTCAAATTGCCATTAAAAGTCTAAGTCTGAATTTTGTTAGAACAAAATGTAAGCATATAAACCGCAAAATTGTGTCTACTGACTTAAATTTGGTTTATACCTTTTTAAAATAGTTAAGATCTGAACAAGAACACTTCGCACAATTTCGAAAACATAAGGTCGATTATGCTATGCTTAGGACAAACTTTATCAACAGTGCTACCAAGATTATAGGGCGTGCATTGTGAACCCATTCGATTTTCGAAGCATATGAACTGCATTTTATTAATAAAGTGAGTGACAGCAAATGACGCCATATTTTTCCCCGCTCTTTTGGCATTTCTCTTCAGTAAGGTTTGCCATTTCATCATAGAAAGATATACGATCCAACAACGAGTCGAAGCTATTAAAATTTACTATCGAAATTCGGAGTCAATTGCCTCAAGTTTAAGAGCGCTACGTCCAATATATGGTCGTCGTCATTTCTGGCTGAATGGCTTCGTCAATAAGCAAAATATGCGTTATTGGACAGGCAGTAATCCACACGTACGCCATGAGTCAACATTGCATCCCGAAAAAATTACGGTTTGGTGCGGTTTATGGGCCGGCGGCGTCATTGGGCCTTACTTCTTCTGTGATGATCAAGACCGGCACGTTTCTGTGAATGGGAATCGCTACCGCTCAATGATAACCGAATATTTTTGGCCCGAATTGGATGATATGGACTTGGACAATATGTGGCTCCAACAGGACAGCGCCACAAGCCACACAGAGAATGCCACTATCGGTTTATTGAAAACTAAGTTTGGTGAACGTGTTATCTCACGAAATGGCCTAGTCCATTTGGCGCCTCGGTCGTGCGATTTGACGCCGTTAGACTATTTCCTGTAGGGCTACGTCAAGTCTATGGTTTATGCCAACAAGCCAGCGAGGATTGATGAACTTCGTACGAATATCGAAAGTGAAATTGCAGAAGTATCGGCCGATGTATGCTTGAAAACGAAAATTGGGTTCAGCGTTTGGACTTCTACAAGCGGGCCCGTGGTGCCCATTCAAAGAAATCGAGCTACATACATAATGACATCGAATGTACTTTCATAGGAATAAAGAATTTAATTCATATCCCAAATCGTTTTTGTTTTACTTGAAAAAACTTTTGTAGCGTTCCTATTGAAAAACCCTGTGGTAATAATTAGGCGCTTCCATTATTATATGCTGATATTTGGCTGAACTTCTCCTAGAATTTGTGGTGTGCGCTTTGATGTTCTGGATAGGCACACGATATCGGGCACAAAGTATCGATATGATACTCATTCAAATTACCGTTCTAAAATAATCAATCACCCATAAATATCGAATTTCAAAGACGCGATACCCAAATTATCGATACTAAACTAAAAGGTAAGTTCAGTCACAATTTCTTAATGAACGTAATATATTTGTCAGTTAAAAAGTGTTGACACAAGTATCAATTAGGTCGTTAGCTTGACATGCCGATTTTTAAAAATCAAATTTTGAAAAACCAAGTGCTCTTTCCGATCTATCGTTATATTTTGCCAATAAGCACTTGTAACTTGAGCAAAGTTGATAGCAGAGGTCGCTCTTCACTCAGAATTGGAAAGGGATTAGCCTACAGTATGACCTTGATGAGGGCCTTGTATGCCTTACTACTTTTTTCATTCTTCCTGACTGTCATATCCATATATTCGAGCCCTAACCACGAAAAAATGTTGGTGATATATGTATTTCTCAAAATTTTCTAGAAGCACTGGTAGTATTTCTGTATCAAAAAGATCACTATCGTTTGTTTGCGATTGCCTGTTTAAAATAATATTCATTCATAAATAAAAATTTCTTTTATAAAATTGCTTGAACAAGACATGATATGAATAGACTTTTCAATAGTTGTTGTAGTGGTAGTTATAAATACACACTTAGGAATCATATTATAAATATTCACTGTACAGGCACTTAATATTTTGCAAGTAGAGCTAATTTTCGGGTAATCACATGTATACATACATATGTATATATATAGTGCAATTAATTTTTATTTCACATTTAAAAATGTATGTGAAGATTGCATGATCACGTATTATATTGTAGTAAATGATACGATTTATCATAGCTAGGAAGGCATTTCATATGTCAATAATATTCCTCGAATATGCAAAATAACTTCAAGCACATAACACCATAAATAATAGACAACAAAATTGTATAGATCTGAGGCTCGTGTTTGGGGGTTCAAATAAATATTGAAATTTAATATTATGTTTATTTTATGATGTTAAAATAAGTTAAGTTTGCTTAGCATAAATAACGCGTGTAATCTAGCCGGAAGCTTAATTCGTTCTACCTTCTCTCTTCATTACGGAATTTCTACTATGGAGCTACACTCCATTTGTGATTCTATACATATATATGTATATATGCTCACTAGTGACAGACTGACTGGGTGGGCTACATACTCATCCTCTGTTAAAAATTTCCTTACTAAATCTTGCTTTTACTATTTCCTGAATATAGTATTGCCACACATCCTTATAACATTTTCTTTTGCGGATTTTCTATCAATAATATCTCCTACCCAATTGTAATATGTAAATACGTTTTTATCTTCACCATATCATTCATTCGAAGCTTCACTCATAATTCTTTTTTTATAACTTCTACCTCGGCGGATTCATCGGAGTCGCACGCATTTTAGCATTTTCTGTTTCATATTTTTTGCTAAGGAATCGATATAGTTTTCCTGGTCTAATGTCATAATATTAATACGTCTTTATCTGACCAATATCCTTCATTCGAAATTTCGAAGATAATCCTTTTTCAATAACTTCTACGAATTTTCTACATATGAGTAAATCATCAACGAAAATTATCAAAAAAATTTTCCCATTGTTATTCTCCATACAATACAAGCAATAATCAGTCTTACTACGTTTAAAACTTAATCCTCTTAAATAATCATCGAAGCATTCAAAATAAGCTCATGGGCATTCGCGTAGTCCATACAGTGATTTTTGGAGTTTGGTAAAATTTCAAATTCTGTGTTCTGGGTACCGGTGAATATATATCTTCCGAAATTTTCTCTTTCCTGAAAACCTTTTACCACAATTCTCGCTTTAAACTTATTTTGATTTGTTTGTGTATAAACCCATTTTAATTCTAATGTCTTCTTATCCTTCGCCTTTGCAACTAATTTCCACTTATTGTTCTGAATTTTCTCATTTCCCCTTAATTCATTATTTTCAAATTCCTGGTTTTCTTAATTTTCATTAATTTTAAAGTTATCTTTAAATCCGACTTAACATTACATTATCTTCAACTATATCTACATGATCAGCTATATTTATTTTATTATTTATCAACATTATATATCCTACAGTTTCATAACACCCCTATATTCGCTTTTCTATCCCATTAACTATTTTTCTTGACCTCCGGAACACGAACAAATACTTTACTTCCATATAGTTTACAATTTTTAATATCGGGCTTTTATCCCATCACAATTTCACACGGAGTCTTTTCCTCCATTATATTCGCTAATGTCTTATTTTTTAAATAAACAGCCGTTTTAACTACTTCTGGCCAGAATCTTATGTTTGTTTTCGCATCTGCTGGTACGCATATCGCGGTTCCCATTATCGCTCGGCAGTTCCTCTCAATTCGGGAACATACGGAGGACACGATTCGATGTAAATTCCTTTTTCTTGATCGAAACTATATATTTCCTTGTTTAAAAATTCTCTATCATTATCGCATCTTAGTTTTTTACCGTTTTTCGAGTTAAATTTTCGAATTGATTCACATACGTAATAATACAATCATAAGCTAATTTTTTTCCTTTCATCGTATAAACTTTTCCGGCTGTACTGTAATCATCAATTAAATGCGAGCATTTGTAGTCCAGTATAACAGACACAGGCGAGAGATATAAGAGAAATTATTCACGCAGATGTAAAAGGGCCACATAAGGTAATAGGCTATCAGAGTGAGAGATATTTTCAGATTTTAATTGATGATTACAGTATAGCGCCAATTAAGTAAGTAAGTAAGGTTAACTATTCAAAGCCACTCTGTGAATTCTTTTAATTTAATTTTTTCTAATTTGTTCCTCAAACAAATCTGTAACGCGATTGATTCACGCAAATACCATTTATCTAAATTCTTAAATTTAATTCATTGCTTTTCTATAAATATAATTCTATAAATATAATTCATTGCTTTTAAATCCCTGTCCTTCCACGTGGCTTCATTTTCCTCTAGTTTCTCTTTTTTCTCTTGTTCAAAGTGCTATAATCATGACCATTAGGTCCGTGGTTGTGGGTTCAAATAAATATTAAAATTTTGTGGGTTGATTAATATAATGTATATTTTAATAACGCGTGTAATCTTGTTGGAAGCTTTATTCGATTACCATCTCTCCTCATTACGGAATTTCTACTATGCAGCTACACTCTATTCGCTCAGTGACATTTAACTACATATAAATATATATACATATTATATATATATATATATATATACATATAAATATATTTGCTCACTTGTGACTGCTAATTTAATCATATTTCAACATAAAAGGATATCTACTGTCGTACCTGGAAAGTAAATAAATTATGTTTTTATACATTCAAAAACTTGCCATAAATACATATACATATGTATGTAGATCGCTTCCTTAATATAAAAATCAGCGAACATTCGAGACAAAAAGTTTACGAAAGATCTTTGGTTTGATTTGCAAATTTGCAGTCGTACCATAATGTCAAATTGAATTGTATTGAAATTTCAAATTTTAGTTTTATTTATATGTATGTAGTTGTTACAAAAGTTTATGGCTTCTAAGTTATTCTACATTTTCTAAAAAGGGGTATTTATCAGTGCAGCTGTATTAAACAGTACTTCAGTAGGTATGTACATATAGAGCTGGCATAACACACGACCCTTAATACCTGCTAATAAACCTACATAAGTATATAAATACGAAACAGTAGACGCTAAGTGAACATAACGAAAAATGACACTGAAGATGTCACAACGCCGAAACCGGTTTGTCTCCAAACTAAACTTGCCAAGCCATCACGGATTGCTTCTAAGAAATCAAAAAACGTTGGAAGCTAGGACATCTATACTCTCACTATCTTTTATGTTCAATGTTTCAATCTAAAGATTCCACTTTTTATCAATTTCAACACAGCGGAGCCTACCTGTCTTTTTGTCTTTTTATGAGGGTACTTGGAAAACCGAAAAGCACGTGCGCTTAGTGAAGTAAATCAGATCTCGAATTCTATTTCTAATTGAGTTTTCCTTAGAAAATTATATATTCGTCAATATTTTGAACTCTTATTTTTAAGTTCCTTATTTCCTAAAGCTATGTTCATAAATGTCAAGTGACCTTAGTAATAAACTTGGAATTTTCATATAGAAATTTGCATTTCTAGACTAAATCATTAATACATAAATAAATAAATAAATAAATTGATTCTAAGTTGTTATGTCAAAGTAATAGTTTCTATGCTTCTATGTAAGTCAAGTAAACTCTAATGTCTCCGATATGCATACTTGTTCAAAACCTACACTTGACGTTTACATAAAAACTTAGAGAGGATTTGTATTGCCACATAAATTTTGTATCGCATATCTCGAGGAATTTTATTCACACCACCTCACAAAACTATATGGCAGCATAATTCTCTCACGGCTATTTTTGCACTTAGACTTGACTTAGAAATCAAAATTGAACAGACTTCTAAGTAAACTTATGTTCGCTTACCTGATGGCTAACTACTTATGCACAAACTTGATTAAAAGTAATCGTTCTCAAATCAAGTCAATTTAAGCTAAGTATGCGTAACTGAACTGTAAGTCTGGCATATCTGCGCCACCGTTTATTTTCCGTATACTCGCGAGCATACCAAAAATTGCCACAGCAACGAAAAACAAATTTTCAGACTTGAGTTAAGCAGGGCGACAAACCAGTAACATAAAGTAAATTTAAAATTATGTAAAATAAAACAAGTTGAGGTCTTGACGAAATGCTTATTTTATTTGTTTGCATTAAGTACGGTATATAACAGTACGCTAAAATCTACAACTACAAATTCCAATACCCTTTATTGGGGAAGTCGTTCAATACCAGACTAGTCGGTCTTAACGAAATGTTTATTTTATTTGTTCGCTAAATCTACAACTACAAATTACAATACCATTTATTTGAAAAGTCGTTCATATACCAGACTAGTCGGTCTTGACGAAATGTTTATTTTATATGTTTGCATTAAGTTCGGTATATAACAGTACGCTAAAATCTACAACTACAAATTCCAATACCATTTATTTGAAAAGTCGTTCGTATACCAGACTAGTCGGTTTTTATTTAGCAAGAGCTCTACTACGTATGCCTGGCTAGACTCATCGCAGAGAAAGTAATATTAAAGAACAGCATCACACTGCACTGTTGTTATATTTTTGTGTGCCTTACCGGGGCAAGATATAAGACCGTAGTGATTTTGTGAATTTAAAGCCGAAAAGCACAGTTAATTAGATTTGGCAAACTTTTGATTGCGTCTATCCGAGAACGAATAGGATAATACATTTGGCAGTGTAGATTCATATAAAATTAATTAGAAAGCAGTGCAGATTTAACGCGTTCACAAATTCACACATTTAAACTCGTTCAGAAAATCACACTACGGATATATTGAAAAACACAAATCGTACATTTAAATAAGTGAAGTGAAGTAAGGTGAAGTTGTTAGACGGGAGCACACCAGTCTATATACATAAGTATTTATATAGGGTCTTGCAATAGGGACGCACAAAAGTAGACCGATAGTGACAGCAAACGACGCCATATTTTTCCCCGCTCTTTTGACATTTCTCTTCAGTAAGGTTTGCCATTTCATCATGGAAAGATATACGATCCAACAACGAGTCGAAATTATTAAAATTTATTACCGAAATTCGGAGTCAATAGCCTCAACTTTAAGAGCGCTACGTCCAATTTATGGTCGCCGTCATTTCTGGCTGAATGGCTTCGTCAAAAAGCAAAATATTCATTATTGGACAGGCAGCAATCCACACGTACTCCATGAGTCAACATTGCATCTCGAAAAAATATTTTTGGCCCGAATTGGATGATATGGACTTGGACTCCAACAGGACGGCGCCACAAGCCACACAGAGAATGTCACTATCGGTTTATTGAAAACTAAGTTTGGTGAACGTGTTATCTCACGAAATGGCCCAGTCAATTGGCCGCCTCGGTCGTGCGATTTGACGCCGTTAGACTATTTCCTGTGGGGCTGTGTGAAATTGCAGCAGTATCGGCAGTATTTATGCTTGAAAACCGTCGAGAATGAAACGTTATGAGAAACAAATATTAATTTGGATACCAATGTTGAACAGCCCACAAGCATCCAAAAACAACTCCAAGAAATCAAGGATCTTCTAGTTAGAATGTAATTTCATCCAAGCACAAATTATTTTGCGTTGTTTCTATCGCTAATCATAATTATAATCCTTACAGCTTGGCTACTAAAAATAAGATGCCAAAAAAAAATCTTCAAACAGCATGTGAACACTAAAATAAACTTTATATATAATTAGCAGTAATAAAAAAGAATATGGAAAAAAGGTAATGACAATGACTGCATTTTTTTCATATAAACATGTATGAAGTAACACATGCCATGCAGGTCAAAGCCTTTGGTACATATTTATACATACGCAAATCAGTTATACTTGTAGAATAAAACGGCAAGAAGAATATGCAAATAAGGGCAAATGTAAATTACTGTATTTTTGTCATATATACAATTAAATCAAGAGGTGCCTTCTAACGAATGAAGACTTTATTAGAGCCTGAACAAATCTGAACAATCGGTACGTTGCCCATTTAATTACAGATATTGCCAGTTACGACACCTCACGCTTTTTCATTTACAGGCAGCTCTACCAGGTCTCTACAACTCTAAACAAAAAGAGATTCACCTGACCATTCAGACGATATACCGTCCTCTTCTACGCAAGCGCAAATGAGACGTGATCCATTTGAAAGCGATTAACAATGTTAAATCTCATCATGCTAGCACAAGCCACGGTGTTTTACTTGGCACCGCTCAAGTAAACTTATTCAACAACAAAACAAATTTTTCGTTAGAGTCGTTATTGATTTCGGCTCTGAATGCTCTTTCTGAACGAACAAGCTTGGACGGAGAGTCAACCTGCTTACCAACAAACTGTTTGCTCAAGTTTCGGGCATTAACAATTCAGTTTCTGGGCAAGTCACCAAAATCTGCCACATACAATTGGAATCAATTACTGGTCCGCTTATTTCCATAGTGGCAATAGCGCTGGCAATTTTCCTACTTCGCACATAAGCACAATGACTAGGCAAGCATTTCCGGATCTTGTTTTTGCGGACAAGATATTCGGGAATATCTATTCCCAAAATAAATCTAAGTGGATTAAAAAAGAATGTTCTAAACACGCTCATATTTCTTGCTCACGGAACGGTATTGGGTTGGGTATTAACCGGGAGTCCCGCTGAAGCTAATCCAACAAGCGTATATCGTTATTCAACTACATACATACATATCTGTCGAAAAACTGTTAACGCCATGTTTGGATTTCGAGAACATACCAAAAAGTTAAGTTCTTAATGATGAAGAAAAACATTGCGAAGAGCTATACAAGAACACAAAAAGCTACGTGCTCAAGTTTAAGGTTATATGAGAAATCCCAAACCACATCTGCGGAATAAAAATTTCTTGGAATTCGATGATACAAACAGTGTTAAAGCATTGGGAATCAGATAAAACACTTCGATCATTTCTATTTTAAAGCCAAACCGATAGTGGGCTACAGTCGCACCATAACTTCGATCTACACGGATGGTTGGCTCCACAAGACTGGACGAAACTTTTTCTTCAACCACACTTTATCGCTGGCAAAAGTGTAAGCACAATGATTAACAGATTGACGATGTTCAAATACCACTGTGGGTATGTTATTAGTCGACAGAGAGCATGGTAGGTAACACAAGGATTTTATGACACATCTCAAAAAGCATTTGCGGCTGCAGTATATTTACGCGTGACACCAGAAGACCTGATCATTGTAAATTTGCTGCTTGCAAAATTCAGGATATCTCCTGTAAAAGCTTTGTCATTACCTCGTCTTGAACAGTATAACAGTCGGAAATTATGGATCCGGTCCCCATCCATTTCATTCTGGGACACCAAGAGATATGTATATCTATGTTTCGACTTGACGATTGTGCTAGCTTAGATTAGCAAACCCCATGACCGTAGTCCATATTCATTCCATCACAAAATAAATGAAGTTTTACTATAACCTAACAGGAATATATGAGGAATTCCATTTAGGTTCAGAAATCCTATCGATTCAAAAAGCAACATACTGCAATTTTGCCCTTTTATTTAAGAGAGATTCTACGTTGGATTTCGAAATTGTAATTGTCAACAGTGATGCGGGATCCAAAACGCGAGTGCGCGGACTGTTTATTTGATGACAGGAGGTGCTCAGATTTTCCCTCGTTAACCTCCAGACCCATACGTTACGCTTCTTTATCCAGTTTTGAAAAGGCAGAAGCAACGGCGCGGTTGTTGAGGCCGAGGATATCGATGTCATCACCATACGCCAGAAGTTGCTCGCTCTTATAAAAGTGTTAAGTGTTAGTTTAAATTTTCCGCAACGTGTCTTTAATTTCGAATTGTTAAAAGTTAATATTTTTTATTCGACTTGTGTGATCAAAGTGGGCACTTTTGCATCGTTCTGCAATACCGATCGCATACATTTTCAACAACAACAGCAGACACACACACTGAACTTCGAAGTTATTCCATTATCATAATTTATCTATTTATTTAAATTCAGTCAAAAGAACACAATCCTTACTGACTATTAACAAAAGTGCTTAATACTCTTTAAAGTTATTATATAATACACTACGAACTGGGCACCTTGGAAGAGATGGATCAAGGTCAATTATAAGATTCATTACCGAAAAAGTTCGCATCAGAGAAGCATTTTTAGCATAATTAGTACTAGAAAGTCCAATATAAAACATAGAGAACTGCCTCAAACTGCGTAAAGGGATATTAAAAGTAAACCCTGCCAAGAGGTCTGAACAGTTTTTTGCTCCGGTTAAGATATTTGCAACGAAGGAGCAGTCGAGAAGGGCACTTCTCCTATTTAAAGTCATTAAATTCAAGAGAAGTCAGCGAGATTCATAAGCAGACAAAGGGTCACTAAATTTTAACAAGCGAAGAGCGAATTTAATAAAAACTTTTTGGATGCGTTCTATACGATTGATATGCGAGACAAGATGAGGCCTCCAGATAAAAGAAGCGTAATCTAGCCTAGACCTCACAAAAGTTGTAGTGTATATGGATCAGAAAAAGCTATGATATTACGTCGGATAAAAGCTAACTTGGCATAATATTTTGGCACAATATAATTAATATGCGAATAGAAACTCAATTTGGGATCAAAGTAAATACATACCTAAGTTCTTAACTTCGGACACGCATTTTAATCGTGTGCCAGAGATAAAACAATTTTTAGAAATTGGGTTATGCTTTCTAGTAAAAGTGCAGTGAGAACATTTATTAATATTCAAAGATAGGCGATCTTTTTATTGCTACATTAACGTACACACATACGTTTCCTCCAAGAATAGTGTACAGGAAAACAAAAAATTACAAACAAAATAAAGATTCATTATTTAAAGTATTGCGTGATTTTTCGGTTTTCTTTGGTTTCGTTTGCGTGAGGCTAGGCTCTATTGTTCTCGTTGGGTTCCAGTTCCAGTATAGGACAATAGATACCATAGTGACACATTATGGTAGTAGAGAACTCTTTGAAAGTGAGTGAAAGTGAGTTTTTGATTTGAATTTTTAGTTTTATTTGGAATTTGATTTCGAGATTCATTTTTATTTCTTGTGTTTTAAGTTTGGTTCAGTGAAATGCGGTATGGTCGATCTTTTGGGTATGCAGTTAGATATGGGCGACTATACTCAATCCCGACTCTTACGTCCACCTTCGTACACTTTGGGCAACGTGAGCAACGTGGTAACCAATGGAAAGAGTGCAAGCGGGCGATTGTCTTGGAGTAAGCGACTCGCTATATAAATGTGTCTCAAAACTAAAAAAAACACCAGTATACGGTTGAGCGCTTGGTGTGGGTCCCGCCACGTAAAGAACTAAAGCTATTGAAAATTTTCAACTAGCCTCGGGCAAGATATTCTTTTTTTGATGATGACCACACGCAACGTATTATGGACTATGCGTTGAGGGCATGGAATGTCTGAACTCTTAATGGGGAAGGTGCCGTTGTCTGGCTGGCTGACGTTCTCGTAAGAGCAATGGCTGGCATCACCGCCATCCATGAAATGAAAAGGGACAAGGTAAGAAAGCCATTAGACATTGCGACGTTTACCACAGCTATCAAGTAAAGGAGCGAAAGTTCGATACTGGATTTGTGGTGGGAGAGAAACTTCGTCGCCAAGTACTGTCGTTCACTCCGGTGGACAAGCGTCACGCCACGATACATATTAAAGCGAAAGAAGGGAAAGACAATGTGATCAAGGATCACCTCTACGAGGGCGCAGAAACTACCTGCGAGCATTACCCTCGTCACGATATCAAAATTGTGCTTGACGACTTCAATACCAGGGACGTTAAGGAAGGGATCGTTAGTCATATTGTCGGAAAAGTCAGTCTCCACGGCGAGTCCCCCGCTAACGGACTGAGACTGATCGATTTGCCATGGATCGAAACATAGTAGTCTGTAGGACTAGGTTTCAGCCCCAATCGGAAAAGACAGCTACTAACTTCGCTACTCGGCTCCCACACCTGCTGACTAAGAGCACTTCGCAACAAACCAGAATTCCCGAGCATTGAAAGCACATTTCTCTACCACTACGTTTAAGAGCTGAGGAAGTCATTGGCTTTCAGCGACACTAAAAAAATAACTAGTGTGATGAGGGATGTCGCACCGCTACGAAAGTGCAGTTGCTGTCACAGGAAGCGCTGCGATCGGGCGCAACACGAGTATGGGAGCGCTACCGGGAGTTGGGAAAGAAAGACCTATTGGTCGATGAAATATGCTGAAATACGTGAGTACACAGAACTTGAGATGCTAGCCGACCAAAAGGTGGATCAAATTCCTCCAAGAACAAGAAGAGCGACTTGGTTACTGGTGTCCAAAGAACACTTAAATTGTAGAGCGAATACTTCTCCACTTTTCTAAATAGTAAAAGTGAAAGCATCGCCGAAGAAGATGAAGGTCCCGAATCCTAAATCGCTGATGACGGCATTAACGTCCAGTCACCCGACTTCGATGAAGTTCAAATAGCAACAATGCTGTTACGGAACACCAAAGCCGCTGGAGCTGATGAATTACCAGCTTGGTTGGACCTCACCTCGGGTGCACCTCTAAAGAGTTTTTCTTTTTGGTTATTGTGTCGTGGTATTCTTGTGCGGAATTGCCCCTTGCACATCTTTGGCAGTTATATTCATTTTGTTGCTGTCCCTAATAGTGCTCATATGATCTGTTTGTCATATTGCTGTTGCGCCCACATAACAAGCAATCCGTCTGAGTCAGCCGGTTCCTAAGTTTTTGTATCCACTGCAAGCACAGTGGGTCGCTAACAGCCAGACGTTTAGAGCACATTAGGCGGGTTACAAATTGGCGCCCAACGTGGGGCTGAACTATTCGGGCCAAACAAAATATCGCCGAAATATTTCTTGGTAGAGGATCGTTGGATTTTCTCTTAAAGGTTTGGATCAATAACTTGTGCAATAAAAGTGCAGTGTGAATAGTATTTACATATTATACATACGTACACACGTTGTATATAAAATGCAAGAATGATAGAAAACCTGATTACGAGAACGCCGGCAGCGTACACGTCACAGATGTTCACACTAATTTTCGGTCGGTACTATTTTAAAAGCAAACCAAAATTTTATTTGTTTATCCTGCGCTTTTCGGCGTTTTTCGCGCCTTCATTTGGGAGTCTGCACTTTATTGTACATAAAACTCTCTTTTTCTTCCACGTCTATTATTTTTGCATTTTCGAAATCGGCTGATTGCCCGCTATTTGTTAAATTTTGTGCCAATGCTGGTGTTGCCTTTTTGTTCTTCTCGTTTATTTAAGCTCGCTGATTGGTATATGTATATGTATAGAATTTTGGTGCTAACAAAAACATAAAATATACATATATTTGTTTGGTCGCTTCACTTTGTTAATTTGAAATTAGATTAAGTTAAACATTGTAGTTGCTTGTGTTGTCTATTGTTGTCGCAGTGCTGGGTCGTTTTGTTGTGCCAGTATAGGAGAGTATATACTCCAGTATTAAATTCTTGTTGTAACGTTTATTCTTTCAATTATTATTATGTTTTTAATTATTTTAATTGTTTTTCCTTCTCTTTATTACGTTTTTATTTCCATTTATTTTCGGCATTGTTTTTTTTGGGTTTTAATTTAGTAGTGGTTTCACTATTTATATTGAGTTTTCGCTTTGAAATTTTAGTTTCTTTTGAAATTCAATTTCGGGACTCATTTTTATTTAAATTTATTTTAAATTGGGCTTTTAATTTATATAAAAATTGTGATTTTAATATAAAGTAGTTCTGTTAAATTTTGTTCTCAATACTTGTCTCAAAATGAATTGGCCTATGAGATGGAGGCTCGGTCCTCGCGGTTGCAAAGAGCTTATCGAAGTAGGACGTTCGCTTCGATGGAGAGATCTCGGGTTTGTCAGTTCACGCATTTTTGGAAAGGATTGAGGAGTTAAGCGTGGCATGTGGCGTGGCAAATGCTCGACCTTTCAGAGGTACCGTTTATTTGTTTTCGGGTGGTGGTTAAGGTCCATAATGCCCACGCTAGGTAGTTGGGAAGAATTGGTTAGGGAATTATAATTGGAATCCCTACCGTCAAATTGCGAGGATATATTGCTAGATGAGATGCGTAGGCGGGCTCAAGATGTAAATGAGACCATATGTGTCTATGTTGCCACGAAGCGGATGGTGTTCGGTAGGTAGCAAGAACCCCATTCGAAAAAGAGGATGCTCAGAATTATAAGGTCGAATTAGGTCGCGTGAGGTTGTGAGGTCGCTGCAGTGGCAGAGCCGGAAGGCAGTCAAGATGTTAGGGCGGAGTCTTCTCTTTCAATTGCCAGAGTTTTGTCATGTTTCCACCGACTTTAAGAAGGGAATCAAGTGGTATGACTGTGGGGACCGTAAAGCAGGATTGCTTGGTGTATGCTGCGAAGCCGAGTAGTACAACCCATTCAAATCGAAGCCTAAGCCGAGAAATCAACTAGGAAACGAGAAGTAGACCCCTGGGACTGCAGGAGAGACGGTCTGGTAGGGTGAGTTCCTGTTGTCTCCCAGCTGGCTAAATTAGGTTCTGGTAGTTCGAATGTCCGATTGTTGTATTTTCTGGTGACGGATGGCTTGGGCAAGCGTCTTTATTTGAACATAAGGTTCAAAGAATTAGAGCGTTACTAGCTTCGTGTACCTCAAGAACGGTGACAGGTCAGTTGGGGTTGAACATTTTGAGTTCATGAGGCGTTAGGGCGTCTTCTTGTGAGAATTTTTTGAAGTTACCTTGGCTGATGGAGCTCATCTTTTGGTCGATGGTTCGGTTTCGTTACCAATCGAGGTGCCGGAGCATTAGGTCCTCCTGCTAAATAAGGTTTTAGATTAAATCGCGATAAGTGTAATTTCTGTAGGTCGGAATTTAATTTTTTTATTTTATCTATGTGGTAAAGCAATGTTAAACATTGAAACCTCGAATAACGTCAAGCAGGTTCGGTCGTTCAGGTACGGTGTCCCGGTACCTAGTTGACCAACAATAATCGGAAATTCGTATGGAATGAAAATGGCGAAAAGTCTTTCAGAGAGGCGAAGGAGCGTCCTTTTTCAATTCAGAAAGATGCGTCTTGTGTCGGTATAGGTGTATAAGACGATGATATGGTCATAGCATATCTGAGTAGGTCGTTGAATTAGGGTGAACCAAATTATTAAAAATTATTCTAGTATGGAGGTGTTTCTTGCGGTCCTGTGGTGAGTTGAGAAACTACAATTAGGGCGTATGTTGCAGATAACCAGAGGTCACGCAGCGGCAGTTAGCGAGCTTACCGCATCGGAAACGCGCAGCATGAGGTTTTAATGATTAAACTTATTTTGTGAATTTTGGTAGAAAAATTTCATTGAAAGGCAAGAGGGGTTATATAGAGCCGTTGTTTGAGTGGCATCAGATTTGTTGTGGGAACCGAGCACAGAGGTTCTAGAAGATTAGGATGAGCATGAAAACGTGAGAACTAAGATATGCAGAAGTATGTAGGCCCCTTGTAGTCAAGAAAAGAGTATCACTAAGGACGTATGAGTTAGTTCATGAATCAGGTAGAGATAAGGGAACGTGGAATGTAAAAGAGTTGAGAACATATAGAAATCCAGGATAGTGGGTTAGAGAAAAAGAAACAAGCATTTTTTTTTTGAGGAAGAAGTGGGTTTTTTTTCCTCTGGGTACCCTGATTTCCTTTCCCTCCAACTACGGCAGCGCGATTCAGCTCAAGCTGTTGATCGGTGTGCTATGCCAATCAGCGAAGCCTCCTATAGGAGAGTCCAGCCAAAACAGAAACGGAACAATAAGGATAGGGAGAACATTAAAAATGCGCGATGGGAGCTGAAAAGAAATGTCGTCAATTCCCGCTCTTGCGGGCACATGTGATGACCCTTGTTGATATTATGTAGCCCAATGTCGAAGATGAATTACAGGTTCCACTGCATCTTAATGAAATTATCCACAAGACAACTGATAATGTCGTAAATGTGTTTCGTGAAGGGAAATCAGAAGAATTTGGGTGAGGCTTTTTGTTTCCATACGGAATGAATGGACTTAAAGAGCAAAAGCCCGTACATATAACGCCACTAGACTACTTTCAGTATAGAATTTCGGAAAGTCAAAAACAATATATCAGCGTGTGGGACGATGTCGAAGGCGTACACCTGTATTTAAAGCATTTGAGAAGCTCTGCAGCTTATTGGATGCCAGCTTTAAATGAGATTTAACCCAAATCAGGTTTTTAGGACCCCAAACATATTTTGTTGCTGTTAGCTCAAATGATCTCAACTGGTTACAGCACGATTGGTCGGTGGGTCAACATTACACCGTCTGCTGAACTTACCAGTGTACAAAGATGGAATTAGCGTCAATATGTCGCTTCTAACTGGTAACTATCTAAGAGTAATGCACCACTCATGGCCAAATGTTGAGTTTCTTTTCATAGATGACATTTCTATGGACTCTTATGAGATGCTTTGCATGATCGACTCTAGTTTGCGGCAATTTAAAATTGCGAACGCTTTTTTTGGAGGAATAAATGTTTTATTATTCGGTGATTTATCGCAGTTGCCACCCAGTCGAGTACATCAAGTTTTTCAAGAACCAGATCATATGAAGCCAGCTACACATTTATGGCGACAGTTCCGGTTGGTTGAACTTAAACAAACCATGTGCCAACAAGGAGACACGACATTTATAGATGTGCTTAAGAGTTGGAGAATTGTCATCTTGACATATTAAAATACTTCATGCAAAAGGTTAAACTGATGCCAATGAATTGTTGATTGAGAAAGCGTTAAGCATATATCCAACGAGTGATCAAGTTACCAAACCAATGAAACGGTTCTTAAGTATGTTGAGAACACAGGAACGGTTATTCATGCAGTAAAAGCACAAGATCAACTCATTGATGCCACACGTAGTTCAGGTAATAAAGATGTGGACACTGTCATTCCAGATGATATAATAAAACATGATTGCTCAAAGTTAACAGGAAAATTTCTATGTAACCGTGAGGCATTCGATAAAATCATAAGACTACGAATTAATTAATAAAACAGTGTGAATCTAATGCTACATGTAATTTAACAAAATTCCTGGTCATCTTATTACTAAGCTAAAGTAAATTTAAAACCTAATAAATATCACTAATGCCGATAAAAACTTTAAAACCGAAGCGGTTGAATAAGGAAGTGGAAGCTAGATTTGCCTTACATTCGTAAGAGTACAAGTAGATATTAATCAAAAAGTTTCTTTAAAATTCCTATACGGGTCTGGAGATGAACGAATCCAAAACGAAGTTCTCCCTGCCATGAAACAAATTCGCGCCTTGGCTCCCGCGGCCGTGAATTGCCTCCACAGCCATTACAAGAGAATATGTAAACGCAATGCTATTGGTACCACTGCATTTGACATGCCACATACTTACATATGTATGAAACTTACAGGAAAATAAAAATGAAACAGACTCTTAATTTTTTGTAAGTTTTGCTAATTTTCGCCTAATCACATACTTATATCCACAAACGCATTTAACAGATTTTGTGGGACTACGAAAAATGCGAAGTATGCATAATCAGCGCTTTCATTCGATTACGAATGGTGGGGAAAATAATTGTCAAACAACAACGCCGTAGAAATTAAAACTTGGTTTGTTTTGAGTGCTACGCTGTTTGTATTGTATGCTGGATCTTACGCATTTTCGCTAGTATAAGATTTTTAACACTAAACAGCTAATTTATGTTTACATTACATTATTTAATACAGTGTGGCCCAAATACTTAATATTTTATCAATATTATCAAACAAAGTAAGCTTAAAGAACCTACTCGGCAAACTGTGTTTCAAGAGCATAGCGACGTGTTTAAGTATATTCATTTGATGGGATTTCCAGTTGACTGAAATATAACAGTATAGTTCTGAAACGAAATCATCTATACGAAAACATTTTTGAAGGTGACAACCTTTTAAAACCGTTGATGCAAATTAATTTATAAGGGGACAGAAATTCTATTATACTAGTGTCAAACAAAAAAGACTTAATAAAAATATATTTCAGAAACGTATTTGGAGAGGGTTCTCTTACAACTATTACGTTCTACTAAGAAATGGAATGGAATCGAGGTAGACCGGAAATCCGAAATCGGGTTTCCAAGTGCTCAGGCATAGTTAGTTGTCCATTGCACTTAAGGCATGGGAAGGATCAAAGGAATAAACGGTAGAGGAAAAGGATATCTCCATTGTTCCCTTGTAAGAATTCTTACAGCATAATTTCTACCAAAAGAGACGCCAGCTTGTCATTAGGAATAAAAAACAAAGACATACCCTCTGACAACCTTCCAAACCACTTTCAGTGCCCGGAGTTCTCATCGTCGTGCCGCATTCCAAAAGAATGTAGTTGACATATACATAGTTTTAATTGTATCCTCTTGTGTCGTTAAGTGCAATGGCAGCAAGTCCAGCAACTCATTCAGAGCCGCTTCTGATGTCATGCTCATGGCGCCCATAATGCTTGTAATACGTATGTACCTCTGCAGCCTGTTTCGCGCAGAAATCTTGGGTTTAACCATGGTTCTAGGTCAATAACCTACAGCAAAATACTTAAGGATTGGTCAAATTAGAGCTGTGTATACACGGTATCAGCCCCCAAGTCTTACTAACGGGTCTTCGGCACTGTCCAAAAATTTTCTATGCTCGACTTAGCTTTTGTTCGAAATTTTTCTATCAAGGTTTACACTCAGCTATTTCACTTCCTCGGAAAGTCTTATGTTTACGCCGCTAAGTACCGGAACACTGAGACCTTCCGAATTCCTTTCCTCATAAACAATACCAGAGTTGTTTTGCTGGGGTCGACAAAAACCCCTGGTAGTGCATCATGCATAAATCTTATCAAGGGTTATCTGTATATTTCCGGAGAGATCTCCCTGCACAAACGACATCCGCGTTAGCTTGGAGGTGAGCAAAGTCTTGTATTTTCGTTAAAAAGGAGTCCACTACCAAACACCACAAGAGTGCGGAGAGTACAACACCCTGCATCCCCTCCCAACCTCTGCAAATACCCTCTTTCTCCCCCACGGTCAGCATTATTCTACAGTCTAGAGAGAAGTGAGTCCAAAGAATCAAAAGGAGCGTTGTCCAAAGTCATCTCAATATCTGCAAAAACTCCCATTGTGTCCTAACTTCTTCCAACCCCAATTCGATCTTTGTTACAAGGCCACGTAGAACTGATTCACATGATTTTTCACTCTGGTATGCTTGTTACTGAATACTAACTGGACTATCCACTAAAACCTTTGATTTGATGTGTTTTTCGACCGTACGCTTCAGGCTCGTCTGCCCTTAGATAACGAACCTTTCTCATTGTCATTGTCTCAACCACAAGAGCCTTGGGAACCATTCTAGCGAATGAACCTGAAATGGATGGTTGAGTTTCATCCGGCGTTCGAGATTTTTCGGAGACCTCCTGTGCAGGAGGAAGCTGACAACAGGGTGTCGGATTGACTGCCCGCACAGACCCCTGGTCGACATCGGAAAAACGCATAGAAGCCTGATCTGTTACGCTTCCCCATAGCCGCTTAGAAGGATCCATAGCCGATGAGAAGGACCTTCTAACGCATTTGCGGATTGTTTATGCTGTTATACTCGTAGTTTGAATACAAAGTCCGTGCTTCATATTCTTTTTGATTTAGAGTTGCTGATTTTGATATTTAATTGGAGGGAGATTGATAGAACTGATGATTCCATACCTCCTTGCAATTTTATATTTAGCTATTGTTCTTCATAATTGGGATTTTTCTTTATATATAATTCATGTGGTTAACTTTAAGGTGGCGAGTTCCGTACTAATTTGTAAAGATATTGAGATAATCGGTGATGTTCTGAATGCGCCTAAAGCCATACAAGTTGCCGCGTTATATAGCGTGTTCATTTTTTCAGCGCTGCTTTTAATGCGCTACCGTAGAAAAAGGCGGCACAGTTCATTTTGCTTTTAAAAAGTGTATGTACAAGTGATAAATTGGTGTGTGTGTTGAAATTGTATTTCTTTGAGGTTAAGTATTATTCACATTCAGGCGTTTAGATAAAGAGTTAGTTATACTATTTACATATGTATGTATGTATCCTCTGTAATAATACCAGTAATGCCGTTGTTGAAAGATAATTCTAATCTTTAGTTTCTCTAAGTATTTGATTGAGCGATAGGATTTGGCATTGTACAACGGGTATGTAGAGGTGTTGTCTATGTAAATGTACTTGAGTAGCTACAGTAAGATTGGATATCGCGGAATAAAGCGGATAATTCTACGTGAGGATTTTTTCTCTTTTTTAAATATGATATCATCTGCATATGCAATAAAGTCGATGTCCTTGTGTAAGGCTTGTGTTTTGTAATTTGTTTTAAGCAATTATAAAATTAAATTAGTTATAAAGTATGTATTGAAATAGCAGTTGCTTGCCATATAGTTTTCAACGTAATTGAACATTTTTGGTCTGATATTAAATTTTTGTAACTGATTCAAGATTGTGTGTGTGCCAATTTTATCTTAAGCTTTAGCAAAATCTAATGATTTAAGCGATATATATTTTCCGGTGTTGAAAGATAGGGTCATGTATTGTCCGGGTTATAAAAATCAATGAGTTCCTATTTGTTTTAAATATTATTCCGCTCTAGTTCGTCTACTCTTCTTTTATCATAAAGGAGTGGGAGTAGAACCAACCCACAACCTTGCAAGAGAGCGAGTAGTACTTGCCAGTTCTTAAAACCTTATACAGGGAGTTACGTTTACCCTATATTTTCAAAAAGCTACTGCGTCTGGCTAAGTCAAATGATGACCCACGACTCACTGGTTGTTGGCCGGCTATTTATACTACTTGCCGGCCGCAGATACATCAGTCCATTTTTTGTCCTTGTGCTTCACTTTATTTATTGTTATTGTGTGTGTAAATTCATAAATGTTTTCTTATTTCATTTGTATATTTTTGTGTTTTTTTCCCTTAAAAATAAGATGTAGGGCTGCAAGCCCTTGGTGGGGGGATCCTCAGTTTAGTTGGCCAGCCGCGTTCCTTTTATACTAGGTTGAATCGCTCTACGTGTTTGTTCGGTGTTGTTCATTTGTTTTCTTTTCATGTGGCTTCTAATTTGATCACGCCACTTTTCTACAGTGCTGATCTTGGTCTCGCCACTATGCCTGCAGCAGTAGTCCTGTGTTTTGTTTGAGATTTGTGTTGCATGTATGTATGTTGTTGTTGTTGATTTGTATGCAAGATGTTGTTAGTGCTGCAATTCTATAGGGTCTGCCGCTGTTGCCTACTTTCAGGCACCTTCCTGTTTGTCTTATGATTTTAGGGTGACGAGATATTTGGCGTATAAATGTTTTTAAATAAACTTTCTTTTGTATGTATGTAAGTATATTTGGTATGTTAATGTATATTTGTAAGTTCTTTTTTTGGTTTTCAAACACAAATATATTCGTTTTCAAATACAAATATTTTTATTTTGTATGTAAATGTTTTTTGTTAACATTCATCGCCCCCACTGTTGTGCTTCTAGGGGGTCCTGTCGTCCCACTCGTGGAAAACCTTCACCTTGCTAAAGTGCGCTCGCTGCGTCTTACCATTCCATGGAGGTAGAATCCACGATAACTGGTAACGGGAAGTTTTTCACCCTATGTGGTCCGTACTATTTCGAGGTTGTTTCCCTGGGCAGTTATCTGCTGCTCTTTTAATAACACCAAATCGCCTATTGCCGGCCTCCACTATCTTTTTCGCTTTGTAGTGCCGTGCTTGCTCTGCTGATGTGCGCCTTCTCGTTTGGCGTCATCGTATTCTGTCCCGTGTCGAACCTGGTCTCATCGTGGACAGCTTTCGGGGGCCTTGGTTTGCGCCCTTGTGCCGAAAATGCAGAGGTGTATCCGGTGGTATCAATGATGCTGGTGTTTGGATCCAGTATGAGTTCTTGCAGCAGTTCGACCCAGTCCCGATGTCGCTCATCGGCAAACTGCGGTAAGATATGTTTTATGTTCCGGTTTGCCTTCTCTGTCGGATTTTTCTGTAGGGTGTAAGGAGCGATAAACTGCTGTCTTCCCCAAATTGCTCCAAAAATCGTTTGAAGGCTCAGCTGGTGAATTCCGCTCCACTGTCCGTCACTAGAATCTTCGGAACCCCGAATCGCGTGACGATGCGTTCCCTGAATGACTTACCTAAGCTTTTTGTCGTCGCTTTACGGAGTGGTATGATTTCTACCCACGAGGAATATTTATGATGGAACATGAAAATCGTCGTGTTGCCGTGTATCAATCGCGGAGGCGGTCCGATGAAGTCTGCACACAAAGTGGCCCAAGGCTCGTCCGCCAGTTTGGTCAGCATCTTGCCCGCTGCTTGCTATTGGTAGGGTTTGTACAATTGGCCGATTGCCACCCTTTCAGTAGTATCGTGTGTGGCTCTGGCGATAGTCTTTCGAATGCTCATGAGACCGGCGTTGGGTGTATCGTGGACCTCTTGTAAAACTCTCTTTTCCAGATTCGTGGGCGCACACAGTTTCCTTGGTATGGAATCTTCGCCGTATACGTGGACTGGTAGATGTCGGTAGAGTTTCCCGTCCTTCACCGCGTAATCTAATCGGTCATCGCCGCTGAGCTGCATTTGTGTTGTATCATCGGAGTTCACCAGTATCTTCCTCATCCATTCTTCTTGGTGCTTCTGAGGAATCGGTTAGCGGCTGAAGGCATCGGCGTGCGCTTCGTGGTGTTGACGTGGCAAAGGTATATGCGGGGCTTGTTGTATTCCTCTGTCAGACATAATATTTTTGCAATCTTCCGCAAGGCTCTCAAGTTCTTCCAGCTACTGAAACTCACGCCGTAAAGCTGGTACTCGGGCCGGGCGTTCCGATATACCTGGTTCAGCTTTTGTTCTTCACTACTTTCGGCATACCTCATCAAATTTTGTAATATCAGGACGTAATCCTTGAAGTGTTCATGGACTCGCCTCGCTGTCGGCTCTCATCGCCCAACCTCTCGAAGTACCGGGACGACAGGAAAGATTTTGCGAAGTCCCCTATAAATAGCTCCCAGTTCTGGCATTGTTTTTGGAAGCAGGTTAAGGCTGAGGCGGAGCCGGACCCGTTTAACACGCACTCCTCAGAGTACTCGAGGAGTTCCTTCTTTCGTACATAATATACCAACGATAACTTCACCGTCTTATTTTTATCGGTATTGCTCAGTCTCAACTCGAGCGCCCTTTGTGACGAACTCCGGGTTCGTGCTGAAACCCCAGTGGTTGCCCGGGCTCTCCACAAAAATAAATCAATCCGTATTTCATTTAAATATAATTTCTCACTAGTCTAGTCTTCTTTCATCATAAAGTCTCTAAATATCAATCCTCTTTTTATTGTGTTTGAAAGTTGTTGTCAATTGACAATATCGTTGTTGTAGTTGACAATATCGCTTCTATTTGTAAGTGCAGCTGTTCTTTTACAAGTATATTCTGCACCTGTAACAAAACTGTCGCTCTGGCTGTGGCAACTTCTCTGTGCACATTTATTTCCAGCGAATTTTGTAACCATCCAATTGGGTGTTAGCAAGGTGGTAATAGCGACAGAATAGATGTTTATTTACCCTTTGGAGTTAGAAACGCATGTTTCACACATATTTAGTGTCGGCGTGTAAACAAAAAAGTTTTGTTAATAGAAAAACAATCTTATTTATAGTTGATTTTAGGTGAATTGTACATAGAAGTGGCAGTATTTGATATTTTTATGCGGCCTACCGTTGACAGCGTTACTATTTGCGGCAGAATTGCGGTTACTAGAAGTAGTTACAACTTTCGGTAATAACATGTACGGGTGACAAAATGCTTTCTAGTAACTGTCAGACCTTTTTTGTACCGATTCCAAGCTTTGGAAATTGTCGAGTGGTGCAATTTAACATCTCTAGCAATTTAGCGCACTAAAAGCAGAATTTTTTATATACTCATGCAAAATAATTTTTCTGGCTGCTAACTCCGTTGCCATATTTAACTAAACTATAAATCAAATTCAAATGAAATTTCTCATCTAAGATCATAGTATACTCATAGCATTTGATTTTCAAAATATGGAAAGTTTTAAAAAGTGTCGCAATTTTGGGTTGTTCACCCTTTAGTTTATTGATGTTTAAGAGTGGGTCGTTTGTTTTGGATACGTCTCTACTTAAACGATGGTTATTTAATATGTTGTGCACAGTTTCACTTAAATTTTTACTTTCCTTGGCGTGTTTCGCTCTCTTTCTTTCTGTTGGAAGATTTCTGCTAAGTAGTTGCTTGAGTCGGTTATCGTTCGTGTGATGAAGTACTGCATTCTACTTGGGAGTGGAGAGTGCTGATGTATGTTCTGTTGTGCCTTTCTTTGTATACTTCAGCAGCTTTTTATTCTTACCTGTCGTAGAGTTTTAATGGCTTGGATTTCTATATGTATTATATATATTAAATAAATCTTATTACTACGCGATCGTTGGTATTGTTTGCTATACAATTGTTACACACTGGCCAAGGCGAATTCATAGAAGATGGAGTTGAACGAACAGCTAAGCGATTTCGTTTCACGGCTAGAAACGTCAATTTACATGTATTTCGTTTAAGCTTTTGGTAGCTCTTTCAGAACAAAAACCAAATACAGATAAACTTTGACAGCTCACGCCGTTGTGGGTGTTCATTCGACATCACCTGTTATTAATTCGCCTTGACATTTTGGGATTGACACATTTTGTGTTTCATAGTTGTGTTTTCGACAGTTGACCGTACAGATGGCAGTTTTTGCATAGGAGCGGGGGAGGGATGTATAGCCGAATGTAAGTCTGTTGGTAGCCTACAAAGATATTTTCTGATAACTCAAGGGCTGAGAAAGAAATTACTACTAGTCCGGTTTCCACTATGTCCCTTTCATTTTTGAAGATCTCTTCACGATTCGACAATATTTCGGGGTTGAAGTTCTCCGTCGCTGGTTTGTATTAAGCATTTCGTGTAGTTCAGTGATGCATTTCTGTTACTTCGACTTTATATGATTTGACATGCGCTGTCAATCACATTTTTAAATCAGAAATGGAGAAATCTTGGTGAGAGGTAAATTCTGTATTATTGCCTATTACAAACCAGAGCCAGGGCGATGTCTTTATCACATTAAGAGTAGGTGGTTTGTTCGTTTTCCACTTGCTTATTGCAACTAATTTTGTGTGTGTAAACTTAAATATTTTAATATATTTTGTTAAATTTTTTGCTTTGCTATTTTTATTGCGCCAATAGGCGAAGTCAAGTCCTTATCCACCTTGTTTTTCCAACTTAGATGAGGCTACTTCCTCCTTTGCTACCACCACTGAAAAGCACATCGAATTCTTTCATGGTTGGAGCATTGTTTTCCATACGCTCTACTATGTCAATGTCGTTATAAAACTCAAACAACTTATCGTTTCATTGTCTGGGGAATTCGTTTTGCAGAGACGTAAAGGTCCAAAAATCGTTTGGAGAATCTCTCTCTCGAACACTCCAAAGGTCATGTCATACGATTTGGATAGCGATCATGCGTTAGCGCCATACAATAGCACGGGCATGATGATATTTTGGTTTTCGTTCATCGAGACAGGGGTTTACTAGTTATTTGGATACTTAGCCCAAACTATCATTTGTTCGAAAGACAGATTATTGCTCACGTCCAGACCTATTTGCTTCGCTTCCTTCTCCAGCTTGGAAACGGCAGAATTAATGTTATGGTTATTGAGGCCAATGATGTCGACATTATCGGCATACGCCAGTAGTTGCACACTCTAATAAAAGATGGTCCCTGACCGGTTTAATTCTGCAGCAATGAAGTATAAATAGGGCCCAGCTTCCACGGATGGGTCCATAAAGTCGCTACCGGTATGCCCTTTGTCACCAGGTCTCTAGGAACAAGCGAGAGGCCTGAAGTCCATCATTTGAACCTACACATTAGTGGTAAAGCTAATAACTTTCGATGCTGTAGTTATTTGGTATGATGCTCAGCAAAATAGGCTGAACCCTGCGATTGACTTTGTTACAACGGTCAGCTAAGTACTATTCATGTTACTGAAATTTTCTCCGACAGACGTCGGTGGGAAGAAGCTGGCATACAATTCGGAAATAAGATGGCAAAAATGTTGCCAGCACAGTCTTGACCCAGCGAAAACCAATTGCTGCGTCCCGACCTGTGACAATTTCCAAACCTATCTTCATTTTAGAGTTAATAGAAAACTAATGGGATGGTTGCCTGGTAATTATTTTATAAAACCCTTAATTGTTCAATTACATATGTTCAAATACGGGTTGTGTAATTTAATAACAGACTTGATTAATTAGTATCAATATATATTCCAATTCCCATTTAACGGCAAAAAGTATAAATTTATTTTAAGATACTACATTGATCACGCAACCACTTCTTCGGACGAATTGAATTGTACTTCTCTTGTTTCAGTTTTTATGTGGACGCATATACAATGATGTGTATAAATGAGTCAGTTTCTGATAAAGTTAAAGGTGATTGAAGAATGGAAGTTTGAAAGGTTTATATCCAATGGATTCATCAAACAGTTTCCCGAAATATTTTGAGCCGCTGATGGCATCGCGATGTATTCCGCATCGGTAGTCGGAAGCGCCGCTGTCGGTGGTCTTTTGCTACCCGAAGATGGAGCGCCACCATTTAATGAGAACACATATCTACTGCAAGAACAGCGTTTGCCAATATCGGAAGCCTAGTCAGCGTATATGTAGCCAACGAGATTAAGTAATTAGTAGTAGCTCTTATATACATAAAGATGCGCATGGCAGCGGCCAGTAGAACTATTTAATGCCATTGATGGCGAGCCAAGTATCAACTTACTGCCACTGGGTAAGGTACTTTCACATTAGTGGCTGCCGTTATAAATTTGTCTCGAGTCAAGGGGTTATCCCAAAATAGTACAATGCTAATAATAATAACATACGTATTTGCCTTAGATTTATATATCCAGATGAGTATTCCATACACAATTTTATTGGCATCAAGAAAATTCCTACTTTTCCCTTCACAAATATAATATTTCCTACAAGTTGTGGTTCGCTATTTATTAGTTTTTTTCGGTTGAGTTGAAAACAAAAATAATAAAATATAACATGTGCATATCGTTATTGAAACACTCATCTGTGCAACTGGTAATCAATTTTTTTTTACAGGGGAGAAAAAACTTAAATGTTAACGTATGTAATTCTATGGAGAGTAACTTTTTTATAGTCTTTTAAAATTTTTCATTATTTAGTTATGGATTTGAACTTTAAGAAGACATGCGGTTTGATAAGTATGTGTGTAAAGAAAGCAACAACGATTTCGAAAAAAATTTAGTCAGGCGCAAGATCGCAGCCTGGTGTCGCACAGACGGCTTTTTCCTTTTCCAGTGAATGGGCCGTGGAACGTGTCTCCCGGGATAATCTCCCCCATATGCGTGAACTTCTACACACAGAGCCATCCAATCTTGATCATTGGGAGCACAAAATCAGATTTGGATGTAAGGACTGATAATCCCAAGTTGATTCTACTACAAGAACTACTACTACTTTAAGAAAGTTCAATGGCCTTGTTTTGCTTGTTTGTCTTCTTCTGAAATGGGCACTGCGAACCAAAAATTCAAGTGCAGAAAGAAAAATTTAAGAACCGTTGACCCAGCCATACGAAGTCAATAACGCTTCTAACAAAGCTGCGGGCACTGATGGATTACCAGCTGAGCTATTCAAGTATTATGACGAAGAGCTCTTATTTGCAGAGTATGGTCGGGAATTTAAATATACTCTGCCCAACCTGCAAGGAAACGGGCGATAGGAGTTTAAGTGTACTGTACCTAATCTACAAGAAAAGCGGCTCTGCAATGTGCGTCAATTATCGCGGGTTCAGCCTGCCTGGTTTTACTGATCTTATTGAAAGACTGAAGCCAGCCGTCGATGAACTGATTGCACCACATTAGTGTGACTTTAGACCTGGTAAATCTACCATCGATCCGACATTCCCTATGCACCAAATATTGGAAAAGACCTGAAAAAAGAGGATCAACACACACCAACTATTTGTAGACTTTAAATCAGCTTTCGGCAGCACGAGAAAAAGTTGCCTATATTCCGCGATATCTGAATTTGGTATCCCTGCAAAGCTAATGCAGCTATTTAAAATCAACTTGAGCAACACCACCAGCTCAGTCAGAATTGGGATGGACCTTTTCGAACCGTTTGATACCAAGTGAGGTTTCAGACACGGTGACTCCCTGTCGTGTGATTTCTTTAACAATATGTTGGAAAAGCTAATTCAAGCTGCGGATGGCATAGACATCGTTGGCCTCAACAACCGCGCCGTCGGTTTTGCCTTTTGCAAGCTGGATAGCGAAGCGAATAGGTCTGAAGGGGAACGAGAGGAAAGCGAAATACTAGTTGTCATAAAGTATCAGTCAGCGCATTCGCATCTTGGCTCACGCGTCGCTGTTGACAGTTACAATTTTGACAAAGTTGAGGGCCAGCATTAACATCAACAATAATGTTAGCCTCGAAATCCAATGAACAATCTGTCTTGCCATCAAGTGCTACTTTGACTGAGTAGATAAATGGGCAGTAAAGCCCTTTCTCGACGAACGAAAACAACGTTCTATAAGTCCCTCATCAAGCCCATGCTATTTTATACCACAGAAGTAAAGGCGATATGAATATCAGTTGAGATAGCCCTTGGGGAAAGATTATCCGTCGAGAGATTAGCCCTTGAGAGGAAGATTATCTGAAAACTTGTTGGGTCTTTACGTCTTTGCACCGGCAAATACCGCAGACGATGGAACGATGCTCATACAACTGAGCTTTATAACGACGTTAAAATAGTACAACGAATTATGATTCAGCGACTACGCTGGCTAGGTCATGTTTTACATGTGAAAGAAAATGCTACAGTTCTAAAAGTACTTAACGCGGTAACTGGTGGTGGTAGCAGAGGAAGATTAAGGTCTCGTCAATGTTGAAAAGACCAGATGAAGAAGTAAAACAAGGGAACGATAAAAATAAGTCCATATGTGGGAATCATCGCATAAATTGAATCTCGGGGAAATATGTAAAGAAAAAGCGGAAAAATTCTTTCTAAGCAAGCTGGTAACACGTGAGTCTCAGCGCTTTATTAATGGAATTTATATACGATCAGAAAAGAAAATTGTACGAAAAATACTTAAATAGACAAAAGTGAAGAATCTCTCCACTACATTCCAAATTTAGAGCCAAATTTCCCTACATGTAGTCTATTTTCCCTGCTGTCATCAGTGATTTCACTCTCAGCTGATGTCTACTTCTTCCACTATATCTGTATTTTTCTTATACTCATGATATCCTAAAAACGAAAACTAAAGGCGTCCATTCTTCTATTCTCTTTTATCGCGGCATCCTATGGAACATGCATCTTTCGTCGTATCGATGGACTGATGTCAAAATAAAAGCTTATGAATCAATTTCTGCTGAAATAAAAATGTTTATAGAAAATGTTTGTATTATTTTTTCCCCCAAAACGTCGCAGTGTTCAAGAAAAGTAGTTTTGACAAGCAGTAGGTATGTGTGATCAACTTGATAGCCATTTCTTGATTGTGTAATTGCAGGGTTAGCTACTATTAAGTGAACTTTGTACTGAACAGAAATAATCGTCGATGTTTCATTGTTCACATGACAACTTATATTACACTGTATGGCTAATTTCTTATTCTCACAATCTACACTTTACATAGTAGTTTGGTGTCCCGTTTGCTGACCATCGGTCATCTCTTGCAATAGCCAAAACGACTCCTCATATCCCTGACTTGCAGCATCACGTTTCACTATAGTTCATGAAGGTAATGAAACGTTAGCATCGGGAACCACAGATTCATCTGTAGCGTAGTTATATAGTTCTCATTTTGCTCATACATATATGCAATCGTACGCAACAGTTTCAGATCTTTCTAATGCCTTCACCGAATTGTTTTTATTTTTTATATTTCATCGGTTGATTCTCTCGCTCGCTTTGCATAAAAACGACATTGCGGCTGGTTAAAATCTTGTTTGTTTTCGGATCAATTTCGATATCATTTGGACTTAGTATAAGAACTATAACAAGTATATGAACCATCACAATTGATCGGAAAATACGCATATCACTAAAGTTGATGTGAATGTCTATCTACAAATGTTCTGAGATTTCTCCTTTCGGACCAGGTGCATTGCTATAGTGTCTCCCACTATTCCCTTAACATTATTTGGTTATACACATATACATATGCTTGTTTACTTCTTAAGAAGTTTAATAATTATTTTCAATACTTTATCAGCTGCAAAGAAGTTTTAATTCCAAAGAATTTTAATATATATAAGTATTTATAACTTTATTAATTGTATTTTTTTTGCAAAGAATTGTTACACTTTGTTCAGGTGCATTTCCGCTGACAAAAATGCAACAATTAACAAAATGCACCAAACAAATTTCTTAACCAATCAATTTGTATCAATTTGTATTTTTTAGCTGCATTTCCAATAACAAAAAATGCAGCAATAACTTTATTAATTCTATTTTTTCCAAAGAATTGTTACACTTTGTTCAGGTGCATTTCTGCTAACAAAATTTCATTTCAATTAACAAATTGCACTACACAAATTTCTTAAGAATTATTTTGTATCAATTTGTATTTTTATAGCTGCATTTCCCATAACAAAAATGCAGCAATAAACAAAATGATAGTATTTAAGTAAGTAATAAATAAAGAAAGACCGCTTTTTGTTGACAGAACTTCAAACCAGTTGTTTTATTTTTTTCGTTGCTCCTCGTATCGCATAAATAAGTGGCGCAGTCGGTAGGATACCCGGGTGTCCTCGCGAGATTTCCATTACAAAATAAAAAGAGGATACTAGATATCTCAATATCAGTGATGGAAAAAGGGTATAAAGATATATCCTTGAGCAAAAAAACACAACGAAAAAAAGTGCAGAAAAGGGGAAAAAGATTCATCCTTATCAATACTATCATACCAAAGCCAGGATATAAAGTTGTATCCGTATAAACTCAACCAAACTTTAACTCAATAGTGCAGAAATTTTAAACTACAAATAAGTATATATCATAATCAACTCTAAACCCAACGATGGAAACGCAGAGCCAAGCAGACAACAATATAATTTTCAACACCAGCAAAAAACAGTATCAGAAAGTAAGAATTTGATTTAATTGACTATATTTTATTATTATTAATATTATTAAATGTATGTAACTGAAAAGATAAGCATAGAGACAGAATTGAAGAAAATTACTGTATTGAAGAAAATTACTGTATACCTTCAGAGAACAAGAAATTAAAAAGTTGCAAGAATTTCTACGTAAAATAACCTTGATAAAAATTAAAGCAAGAAAAAATTATTTAAAATATAAAACTAAAAGAGAAAAACGCATTAGGGTAAAGAAAAGAAGAAGAATTTTTTTTTTTGGAAAAATTTTTTTCCTCATTTAAATTCTAAAACAAAAACTAAAAATGGCAGAACAGGATGAAGGCCCAATGAACAGATTAACTATAAACCCCTTAAAATACCTAAACACCTTACCTGAGTTCTGTGGCGACTCAAAAGATTTACATACATTCACTACACTTATTGACAGAATATACCCACACTTACGAACATATGACGAACTATCTCAATTACTTTTTTCTGACGTAATAAAATCGAAACTCAAAGGAAAGGCAAGGCAGGCAATCGAAATAAACTGCCACGCGATCTCTTGGACTGATACTAAAAACACATTACAGAACTATTTTGTGGACGAAGAACTTTTTGACGAACTACGAAGCGTGACTTTTAGAACAAACACCTTAGATTTTTATAACGACGTGAAAAACAAGTTGCACACCTTGAATAACAAATTAGTAGTTATTCTGGGGGAAACCGAAGCAACTAGACAGAGTGCGATAAATAACAAACACACCGCCCTCAACATCTTCAAAAGCAAATCCCTGAGCTAATGAAATCCACCTTATTCTGTAGGAACCCAGAAAATTTAGAACAGGCTGTGGATATACTATTTCAAGCCGGGTACGCATATACTGGGAACAATAATGGGAACGGGCCAGAATTTAAAACTCATCCAAATAATAGCAATAGCAATTAATATGGAAATAGCACACAATACAATAAAAAAGATAGTAGCCGAAATAGGAAAAGCGCACAATACAGGAACCCAAAAAACCATTCCAAAACCTCAGAAAGAATTTCCAACCAATGTTCCAAAATAACGGAAGAGACTACCAACAACCATTCCAAAACCACAGAATGAATTTCCAACCAATGCTCCAAAATAGCGGAAGAGACTACCAACAACCATTCCAACCACTCCGCCCATATCAGCAAGCAAACCCACAAAACTCCAATCCTCAAATTTCTCCATGCCACAGATCAAATTTTAGATACCAACCTGAACCAATGGACATAGGAAAAGTGGAAGTAGCTGAAAATTTTCAGGAATCAGCCTCAAAAATAAATTACCATTTATAATAATAAAAACCAAGATAGGTTTTATAAAACTTATAATAGGCACAGGCGCAACCAACTCTCTTTTGAATCCGAGGAAATGTGACCCAAAAAGAATTCATTCAACAAACTCACTTTTAATTAAAACCCTTCAACATCAAATTTACGTTAATGAAAAAGCCATAGTACCTATTTTTGAAGAATTTAGCGACATTAGAACAAATAAAACACTAGAATTTTACATAATAAAATTTCATAATTTTTACGATGGTCTAATAGGTAACGACATATTAAGACCACTAAATGCCTGTATCGATTATAGGAAGAAGGAAATAACCATCGGTAACAGGAAACTATCAATGCACTTCGAAAATGAAAACTTAAATAAAAAAAAGGATAATAGCACCAGACATTTCCGATCTAATATGTTATAAGGAAGAAAACGGCGGAAATATTTTAAGAGACGGAATTTTGAATGTAGAAAATGGGGAGGTAGAGATAAATTTATTATCTGAAACTAATCGTTTGATTACGCAGAAGGTAGATCACGAAAATTTCAGCATAATCGAAAATAAAGAATTTGAACCATTGAACGATCAAATTAGAATAGGACACTTATTACAAATAATAAATTATATCATATTATTTTTTATCAGGAAAATGATAGACTTTCATTTACTTCCGCAATAAAACATTGTATTAGGACTACAAACAATATACCCATATTCTCAAAATCGTACAGGTACCCATATGTACATAAAAAGAAGTTGCAGATCAAATCCAAGAGATGTTGAAAAATAGGATAATTAGAAGTAGCAATCATCCATACTCAGCTTCAATTTGGATCGTGCCAAAGAAGGCCGATGCTAGTCGAAAACGAAAGTGGAGACTCGTAATCGATTATCGTAAACTGAACGAAGTAACGATCGATGACAAGTTTCCTATCCCAAATATAGACGATACTTGAAAAATTGGGAAGACGCCAATACTTCACCACACTCGACTTAGCAAAAGGTTTTCACTTAATTGAGATAGAGAAAGAAGATATTCACAAAACATCAACAAAATATGTTTAGTATACCTAGACGACATAATCATATTTTCAACATCCTTACAGGAACACATAAATTCACTTAATCTTATATTCACAAGGCTACAGGAAGCAAACCTAAAAGTTCAACTGGATAAATCAGAATTTTTAAAAAAGGAAACAAAGTTCCTTGGGCACATAGTTACAACGGAAGGCGTCAAGCCCAATCCTAAAAAGATAGAATGCGTTGTTAACTTTCCAATACCCAAAACGACAAAACAGATCAAGCAATTTCCAGGACTTACAGGCTTTTATAGAAAGTTTATAAAAGACTACTAATATATCGCTAAGCCAATGACTAAATACTTAAAGAAAGATTCAAAAATAAACATATGATCCAATACTAGCATATCCGGACTTTTCTAAAACATTTACATTGACAACGGACGCAAGTAATTATGCTTGGGGTCAGTGCTTTCGCAAGATAAGCACCCAATATGTTATGCAAGTAACACCTTAATACACACGAAATAAACTATAGTTCAATAGAGAAAGAATTATTAGCTATCATATGGGCTACAAAATATTTTAGGCCCTACCATTTTGGTCGTAAGTTTATAATAGAGACAGATCACAAGCCACTGACATGGCTCTTCTCTATAAAGGAACCCAATTCAAAACTCGTTAGGTGGAGGTTAAAACTATCTGAATACGATTACAAAAAAGGAACAAAGAATAGCAATGCTCATGCTTTGTCAAGGATTGAAACCGAACCCAGCATAAATACACTAGAATGTGATAATGTAACAATAAAAAGAACTACTTCACCAATTAATATGTTTAAAAATCAAGTAGTTATAATGAAATCTAATCTTGAGAATAAAAAAAAAATAATTTTTATTGAGGTAATGGACAGGGAAACAGCCATTACAATATTAAAGAACCATTTTAATCCAACACAGCTGAACGCTATTTTTATTGAAGATGAATTTTATACAATGTTTAAAAATGTGTATGAAGAACTGTTTTCAAATAACACAAATTTTAAGGTACTTAGATGTACACTCAGAACAGAAGACAAAAATCGGTTAACCGAAATTATTAAAAAAGAACACCTTGAAAAAAACCATAGAGGAATCCAGGCAGTATATAAAGAATTAATTACGCGAATTTACAATCCGAAATTGAAGCAAAGGATAACTCAGTTTATAAACAATTGTGAAATTTTTAACCTAGAAAAGCATGATAGGAAACCTCCAAAGATCCCTTATAAAATTACGGAAACCCCATCTAAACCTCTCGAAATATTACATATAGACGTATTTTATACTTTAGGTAAGAAACTTTTTATGACAGCAATTGATAAGTCTTCAAAGTTCGCTTTAGCATTCCAAATAAACGGAATTTAAGACAAAACTATTGCTGATAATCAATACTTATGGGAAATTAAATAAAATTATTGTGGATAATGAACTAGGATTTAAGGCTATACCGATGCAGGAATTCTTAAAAAAAGATAATATAGATATTGATTATACCTCAAACAGTAACCATACGTTTAACGCCGACATTGAAAGACTACATAACACAATCAATGAACATATACGCTTGCTAAGGCACGATAAAGAAAACAAAGACGAAAGTATGGAAGATAAAATGATAAGAATAATAGGTTTATACAATAACACCACACATATGTAGCACGACCGGCATCAAGCCGATTGATTTTGTAAATGACAAAATACATGAGGATAGATACATAGAAATTCGTGAGCTTATAAACGCAAAGAAAGAAAAATATATTCAGAAGTTAAATGAAAATCGGAAAGATATAGAATTAGAAGGCGGACCAAATTATATTAAAGAGATAAGAGGAGGGAAAAATCACAGAAAATACAGAAAAAATAGACGATGACCACATACAAACGACAGGAGCTGGACATAAATATTATAAAGCTCACGTTAGACCTAAGAAGAAATACCAAGACAAGAATAACCCCAAAATTAAGGCTACAATTAAATAAATACATTTTCTGTTTTAGATGATTAAATGGATCATAATATTGGTAACAATTGTTCCAACATTTGAGGCTCAAACTAACGACTTACAAGACCTATCGAGCAATAACGGATACATACCAATAAAAACAGGGGAAACCAAAATTGTAGAACACTACATAAAGGTACTGCACATAATAAACACCACAGAATATGAGCGAACTATGGAAATAATCAAAACCAACATTGACCTCCTAAAGACATCCAGTAGCGAAAAAAAAAAAAATTAATAAATACAGTAAACAAGAACTTTATGCTATTAAGAGCAAAAATAGAAAATCCTAACCCACATTTCCGTAAGAAACGGGCTCTCTTAAATATTGTAGATAAAGGCCTTAAAATGATTGAAGGTACAATAGACAGCGACGATGAATGCCAAATAAGTAAAGCTCTTAAATTGCTGCATGCAAGCGACGAAAATTTAGCAAACAAGATGAACAAACTAACTTATATAAGCAATTTCATGAACGCCCAAATCCAGAACATAACTAATCACATAAACTATCAGCGAAACACTATCGGGGATTACTTAACTAAATTCAAAAATTTTATAGGAAATAAAATTTCAACCATAGAGGACGAGATAACATTTATAGAACACATATACCAGATTAACAATGGCATCTCACTCTTACGGCATCATGTAGATGACATCGGACAGATTATTTTCTCCGGGAACTGGGAATCATCCCCACAGATATTCTAACCCAAACCGAACTTGAACTAATCACAGACTTCGACAGTTATGCCAACATTAAAGTAGCCATAGCAATTCACGGAGGTAACATTGTAATAGTTCTCTCTAGACCACAATATTAGCAAGATTCACGATCCATGGTGACATTCGTACCTATTCCTGACAAAAATAATAAATCCATAAAGCATAACCATTCTGAAGTTCTCATAGATTTAGAAAACAATACTTATAGAACGTACATATATTAAGGATAATCTAAAAAGAAATCTTGTAAAAATTTATGACAATTGTTTAAATAATATACTAAACTTTGAAGAAGCTAATTGCAAAATGCAAACATCAAATATACAAGAAATAATCGAAATAATTCCTGGAATATTAGTTCTTAAGCACTTTAACAGTACAATATCCCATAATTGCAATAAGGCTAAAGTGATAATTACAAGAAATTGTTTAGTTAAATTTGAAAATTGTGAAATAAGCATGTTGAATAAAACTTTTACCAATGTTAAAATAAAGGTGCACAATAAAATTATCTTACCTAATCGTATAACAAAAATTAAAGACACTAGTAATACAACACTAGCAAACATAAAAATTGCATCTTTATATCTAAAACAAAAAGAGTACGAAAAAACACTGCAACAAGTACTGCATACAGATAACAACTCAAAAATAATTAGTTATGACATAGATATCTCAATTATCATATCAATATGTATCTTAGTTATTTTTATATACCTCTTTAAGAACAGACAAGCTACATATACTCCAAACCTACAATTAAAAAATGAAACCACTATAAATACCCCAATAAAAATAATATAATTTCGTCGGAGCCTCAAACAAACGTTGGGGGTGTTATAGTGTCTCCCACTATTCCCTTAACATTATTTGGTTATACACATATACATATGCTGTTTTACTTCTTAAGAAGTTTAATAATTATTTTCAATACTTTATCCGCTGCAAAGAAGTTTTAATTCCAAAGAATTTTAATATATATATTTATAACTTTATTAATTGTATTTTTCCCCCAAAGAATTGTTACACTTTGTTCAGGTGCATTTCCGCTAACAAAAATGCAGCAATACACAAAATGATAGTAAAGGGTGGTTAAATTTTAAGGGCCGATGTTGATTTTGAATAAAACACAAATTATTTTGGAAATTATTGTAATTTCTTTTTATTATGATAATATGGTGAGGTTCAATTATGAATGGAACAAAATATCGGCCAAATGTCCGCCGCGACCTCCACACCTCCATCCAATGGTAAAAAATTTCAAATTGAGTTAGTCTGAAATTGAGAAATGTCAAATGAAATGCAGAAAAAAGCTTGACGTTTAGGTGTGGTTAACATTCAACATCGGCCCTTAAAATTTAACCACCCTTTATTTAAGAAAGTAGTAAATAAGGAATGACCGTTTTTTGTTGACAGAACTTCAAACCAGTTGTTTTATTTTTCGTTGCTCCTCGTATCGGATAAAAAATGAGCACCACAAAACATGCACTTAGCACGTTTCACAATTATGCAGTGATCATTTTGTTACTTGAGACAAAATTTTAATACTTTTACGCATTGGGTGATTTAATTTCATTAAAACAACCAAAAATTTCTGATTTATTTTTCAAGAGGTATGTATATGCACACTTTTCGGGAGTAAGAGGAAGTATTTCGCTTCACGAAAGGGTGTTTTATGTATATATGTCAGAATGAATATGCTAGTAACTCCGAAGAACGATTTCCAGAATGCCTAAGGGCAATACCAAGGCGAATTCATAACAGGTAGTGTTATTCGAACAAAACAAAAATTTACACTAACAAATTATATGCACAATGACAGTATGGTTTACAATGAACACATCATTCTGGCTTAACGTTCGTCAAGCGAATTCAATCGGCTGCTTTTCGCTCTGAACTTTTTTGACCGTTTCTTTCCGCTACGTTCCTATTTGTGCGATTGTGCATACCGCTCTCACTTATAGGTTATGAACTTAACAAAATGTATAGCTGAGCCCACATATACGTCATAAGTACTCTGTGTTTTACTAGCCAATTGACGAGGAAAATTTATGGAATTTCCTAGACAATGGCGGTAATTTTACAAAAAAAAATACTATAAATACTAGCCGAATAAAACTAAAACTCCTGGTCAATAGTAATAAAATCTAATTAAACTCAAAAAATCAAATGCATTTTTATATTTTATAATATTTTACGGAAATCATATATTAATAAATTAGTTTATTGTTTCATATTTCAAAATTAAAAATCAAAGTTTTAATTTTGTATATTAATAGAAATCCATATACATAATACTATGTAAAGCTAATACTATATATTTATGTAAAAATATACAATATATAAAACTGTATATTTATTGAAAAATATCTTTTCATTAACTATTTACAAATTTACTTGCATTATTATTTTTCGGTGTTATTAGTATTTGATTATGATTATTTTCTATTATTTCATTCCTTATTTATTAGTAGTTGATATCAAGTATTTTTATGTATGTATGTATATTATATTCTAACACTTCATATATGTAACTAAATACATAACTTATGTAAATTTAAGGGTGTAACTAAATTAATTATAATTATTATTTTTGTTCAGCAAATGAATCTTCTGCTTGTTCGTTGTTTCGTAGGAGAGAATGTGTATAGTGACACGTAAAAGAAGAAAATGGTAGTACAAATCTTCATTATCACAAATTTTCAAAATAAATTTCCCTGAATATAATAGGAACTGTTTATATTCTGTGGGCTTCCACTTTTTAATATCATCGGAATTTCTACAAACTCTATCAGTTTCAACGGCATAAATAAAACTAAACTTTTCATTCATTACTCTAATGTTAGTTTTATTTATCAAAAGACGCAGCAGCTTTTTAACCACCCCTAGATCAACTAGATACATGGGATGTAAGGGGAATTGAGAAACCATTCCAAAACCTACTACTTCAAACACAGTTGCTACTTCGCGAAAACTTAAACTACGGTGTGCCACACCTTTTTAATTTTTTAATGAACAATCGGTTCTTAATTCTTTAGAGAAATTTACCCTTTCTTTCAAGAATGTTATAATACAAGATTGCACCTTACACGGACTGCTAGTCCTCTCTTTGTAGATTTTACAACTTCTGACCTTCCTCCTCTTCATTTTTAGAATTCTTTCTTTGTTATCTCATTCTCTATCTATTATTACGTCACTATCAGTTGCTCTTAGTGCGGAACACGCAATCTTGTTTTCTATCATTCTTGCCTTTTTCTACATATCTTTCACCTTGACAACATTTAGGGAAGCCATTTTTCGCATTATGATTTTGAACCCCAGTCACAAAAGCTCTCGCGAGCGAGTCACAAATAAATAAACATATAATAAATTTTTTCAAAACTGGGTTAACCGAACCAACTTCTAAAGCATTTAATTTTAATAAAACTAATTCATTTCAAAATTCTTTCATAAGTTGTTTACGTCAAAGGGTTTTGTTTCCTGAGAAGCAATCAACGGTAAAAGGGGGTTCCTTTGGAAAACCAACAATCCAACCAAAAATTGGCCACATTACTTTATTTGAACTTTTAAATAGCTATAACCCGTCTATCCCGAGATCTACTAAAACCTCGTTGGTTTCTTTCAATAATGGAAAAGATTTAGATGCAAAATGCGCTTGGATACCAATATACGCAAACTCTCCAGCCGTCTTACGCTAGTGTTGCTGCTCACTTGCCGATTTCGTCAACTATGCCATCTGTTCATAATGCTAATGTGGCTATGCTTGACAAAAGCCCCTTGTGGAAAAATTTTTCAAAAAATAAGAGCCGTAAACTAAAACAACCCTTAGTTATTGGTTCGAGTGATAATAATGAGCTAGGTGTTATTTCTAAAATGAGATGGTTACATCTGTCACCTTTTTCGGCCTCAGTTACACCTGATAAACTAAAAGATTATATCGCTAAACGCACTGGTATTGAGAAGAGCTCCATCCTGTGTTATAGTCTAATTAAGAATGGTGTCCAACCAAATACTCTGAGAAGTATTAATTTCAAGCTGGGCGTGAATGCAAATTATTATGAGAAGCTTTTTACACCTGAGCTATGGCCTACGAACGTAGTAGTACGCCCTTTTCGTTTCTTTCCAAAAAACGACGGGATTCTTCAATCCAACAGAAATCCTTCAGTGGAGAACGTAACCGCTTAAAGTTCTACATGCTTAATATGTCTGGTATCAGAACTAAATCCCAGATTGTGCGTCTATTTAGCTCACATCGTGAATATGACATTATTGTCATTATTGAGACATGGCTAAATGAAAACTTTTTTAGCGACGAGTTCTTTGACTCTAATATTTACAATGTCTTTCGTAAGGATAGAAGTGCTGCTCTAACTGGGTGCGCTAGAGGTGGAGGAGTTCTTATCGCTGTTCAATGTAAGCATCATGCTTCTGAGGTTACGCTTAAAAATAATAATGCGCTTCTTGATCAGCTGTGTGTTCACATTCGTGGTAACTCGGAATCCATTTTTGTTTGTGCTTCGTACATTCCGCCAAACAGTACCCACGACCTCTACACAGCCCATGTCGACAACGTTACCTCTTTGGCTTTGGATAAAGTAGGTAATGATCATCTGTGCGTGCTAGGTGACTTTAACCTCTGCAATATCAACTGGTCACGCACTATCTCGAAATCTGCTCTTATTGCCTGTAATGTTAATAGTTCTAGTGAAATGTATTTAGTTGATAGCTTCTTAAGTATTGACATTATGCCAATTAATTGTTTTTTAAATATTCTTGGTCGGACTTTAGACCTGGTATTCTTAAGCAAAAATGTAAATTTTTCTTTACTTGAATGTTCCTCACCTTTCATACAATCTTGTCTACATCATGTACCTTTAGTACTTGATCTTGAATTTTATGAATATGCAAACAATTGTTATGTTGATTCTGATACTTCTTTTAATTTTAAGCTATGCGATTTTTTGAAACTGAATAATCTTTGGATGAGCATTAAGTGGGATAACCTATTTCAACATCAGAATCTTTTTAATTGCTTTGAGATTTTTAAATCCACTGTTGTTGACATTTGTAAAAGGGTCATTCCTTTTATACCAAAAAAGCGATACAAAGTGCCCTGGCACAATGCAGCATTGATGAAGCTTCGTAATAAGAAAAATAAATTTCTTCGTAAATTTAAAAAAAGCAAAAACACCGCATATTTTGATTTGTATAAGAAGTTTGATAAGAAATTCTTATGCCTTGATACATTTTTACACAGAAACTATGTCTTAAGATTTGAAGAAAACCTGAAAGATAATCCAATCCATATCTAATATACCATCCACTCTTTTTCTTGGTGATAAATTTGTTAATACTTTTACTGATACTGCTAATCTCTTTGCAGAATTTTTTAAGTCAAACTTCACATCTGACTCCGATGGTGATGAAAATTTTTCCTTTAACATACAACCATCCCTCGATTTCGGCAAGTTAGTATTGTCTGCTGAAGATATCCTCAGTGGCATTGCTCGACTGAAACCCTCGTCACATACTGATGTTGATGGTCTGTCTGCGATTTTATTCAAGCACTGTGACTCTTTAGTATACCCACTGTTGTTAATATTTAATAATTCTCTATCTTCGGGTAATTTTATTGATGCCTGGAAATTGGCTTTCATTACACCAATTTACAAGAGTGGTAGAAAAGATGATATTTCCAATTATAGGCCTATTTCAAAGCTTTCCACAGTGGCAAAGCTTTTCGAAGGCGTTATTCAAGAGAAATTAATATTTGCTGTTAAGAATATTGTATGCCCGCAGCAACATGGTTTCTTTCCGGGCCGCTCTACAGTGTCTAATCTAGCTGTTTTTTCAGACGATTGTATCTCTGCCTTTCAATCTGGGTTGCAAGTTGATACCGTTTACACCGATTTTTCTAAAGGGTTTGATAGGGTTTCCCATGTAATTTTGATTAAGAAATTATCCTGCATTGGTTTCCACTCATCTTTTTTGAGATGGATTGCATCTTATTTGCGTAATCGTCGTTGCGTGGTTGTTGTCAATAATGTTAGATCTTCGCCGTTCCTAGCTTGCTCTGGGGTTCCGCAAGGTAGCATTCTGGGCCCGTTGTTTTTTGTCCTGTTTATCAATGACATCAGTTCTTGCTTCTCATCAGCAAGATTTCTGCTTTATGCGGATGACCTTAAGATCTATTCTTTAATCAGTAGCTCTCTTGATTCTGGGTTGATGCAAATTGATTTGGATAACGTTAGTAACTGGTGTGCCAATAATCGCTTATTGCTGAATGTAAAAAAATGTTTCCAAATAACCTTTTCTAAGCGTTTCAATATCATTGACACCTCTTATCATATTTCTAACTCGCCCCTGTCGCGGTTAAAAGAAATTAAAGACTTAGGGGTTATATTTGATTCGAAGTTTACTTTTGCCAGTCATGTTAATTTCATTATTACTAAATCTTACTCCATGCTTGCTTTTGTTAGGCGAAACAGCTCGGATTTTACTGACCCCTATACGCTGAAACTTTTGTATACGGCCTTTGTTCGCTCCAAGCTTGAGTATGCTTCATTCATTTGGTCACCTTACTATGCGTGTCATGCAGCTAGAATTGAGAGGATCCAAAAAGTATTTATTCGTTTTGCGTTGCGTGAAATACGTTTTTCGGATCCTATCCCTTCTTATGAATCGCGGTGCCTCCTGATTAACTTAAAAACACTACAAATCAGAAGAACAATCTTATCTTTGTCTTTCATTTTCGATTTACTTCATGGTGACGTTAACTGTTCCATTCTCCTTGAGAGGATTTTCTTTAATGTTCCGGCCAGGGCCCTTCGGTGTTCTGAGTTTTTTTTTTATTGGAGTTTTCAAATCTCTTTATGCTCGAAATGCTCCTTTTGCTAGAGCTCTGATTGAGTTCAATAGAGTTTCTAAATTTATCGAGATAGATTTTTCATCTTCAAAAAATCAGTTTTTAAATTCTTTGAATTGTTTTTATAAATAGTTATACGTTATACGTTATATTTTTATTATTTTATTATTTTCCTTTATCCCTTATTAGTCTCTAAGCCTGTCTACTTAGCCTATAAGAACTTACTGTACTGATTGGCTTAAACAAATAAATAAATAAATAAATAATTAAATATTCTGAATCACCGATTTATTCTTTGTTGTTTTAAGCAGAGTTTTTGCTGACAAGGGCAATGCCCACATATTACTTTTGATTGTCCATAATTCTAATAATTTACACTTTTTGATACAAACTCTATTTCATCTTTCGAGTGCCATTCTGAGTCGGAAAATGCAAAAAGAATTTTCAGAGCTGGAAATTGGGGTATCCGCGGCAGCTCCGCCATTTTCCCAATCTGCCTCCGCGAATTCGGATACATTCTTATAACTCACTGCACTTCTTTCTCATTATTTTTTTTTTTTGTTAGCATATGTATTTCATTATACATTGTTCGCTTAATATTTAGTTTGAATAATATCACTACTTACGCTTGATTTGATTTAAATATAAGTTTTTTGACAAATATGCACATTCTGAGTCCACTTCTCCCAAGGTCGCGTCATTTTCAATTGAAATCATAATTAATTTGGCTGCAAACGTCATGCTACCACCGCGGTAAAAAAATTTGAGCCGCAAAAAACGTTACTACTGAAATGAACTAAAGAATTTATTGATAAGGTAGCACCGTTTTCTTTGTTTTAACGTTCTTCTCCTTATTCACTTTACGTTGTATACACACAGACGTTTTGGAAAACACCCTATGTAACTAGACCATAAAATGAGCTTTTAGATTAGTTAACTACATTGCCAACCACGCCGTGAAGTACATGTGGCGACGTCACACTTGATAACGGTATGGTTAGATATAGGGATAACGAGAAAACAAAAATTTTCACACGGTTAGCGTGACCCAGCCGATGAATGCTGACCTAGAGATCCGTGAACCTTGGTTCAATCCTTGGAAAAGTCTATAGAGAATGAAGTCTGATGAGGAGATGTGGAGATCTCCTCCATCACTCTGAAAAGTTGTTGCTTTTTCATAATATTCCCTATTGAAAAAACTAGCCTCGAGCTCAATAAAATTCCAGATGCTGAAGTTGGATGAAATTTAGAAGCACACGCATAATAAATAATTTTCTTGGAAATGTTTCCTTTGTGCATCTCGGTACATAGATATTTGAAGTATAGTATAGTCATTGGGATGCAAAATGGGCAAGAAAATAAAAATAGATTGGTATCGATTGCCTACATTTTCCGCATACGCATAAAAAAATTTTGTGGAAGAGTATTAGAGGCAAACCCCCATTAAAATTCCAGATGCTGAAGGGGGAATGAAATTGAAAAAAAAAAAAAATTAAATTAAATAGGTTTATAAACGAATTTAAATAAATATATAATATCTATATTGTTGGAAAGTTACCAACTGCTCATGTTAAAAACAATCTCTTTTCGTTTGTTTATTATATGTCCCTCTTGCCATTATTCAGGGTGCATTATCAAACGTCAAAATTACTTGCCCACAACTATTGTAGTTTACCCAGCAGGAATAACGAGCATTTTTTGGATACTAGGCTTAAGTCCGTTTCGTGTTAATTTGGCATTTTTAAATGAGCAGCGTACTTCGTTCTTAAGGGGCTACAAAACTTACACGAAGGGTTTTTATCACATACCGAGATATATAGAGCATATATAGGGTCTTGCAATAGGGACGCTACAAAATTAGACCGATAGTGACAGCAAACGACGCCATATTTTTTCCCGCTCTTTTGACATTTCTCTTCAGTAAGGTTTGCCATTTCATCATGGAAACATATACAATCCAACAACGAGTCGAAATTATTAAAATTTACTATCGAAATTCGGAGTCAATGGCCTCAACTTTAAGAGCGCCACGTCCAATTTATGGTCATCGTCATTTCTGGCTGAATGGCTTCGTCAATAATGCGTTATGGGACAGGCAACAATCCACACGTACTCCATGAGTCAACATTGCATCTCAAAAATATTACGGTTCTTCCGTGATGATCAAGACCGGCACGTTACTGTGAATGGTAATCGCTACCGCTCAATGATAACCGAATATTTTTGGCCCGAATTGGATGATATGGACTTGGATAATATGTGGTTCCAGCAGGACGGCGCAACAAGCCACGCTGCGTATGTCACAATCGATTTATTGAAAACCAAGTTTGGTGCACGTGTTATCTCACGAAATGGCCCAGTCAATTGGCCGCCTCGGTCGGGCGATTTGATGCCGTTAGACTATTTCCTGTGGGGCTACGTCCATTCTATGGTCTATGCTAACAAGCCAGCGACGATTGATGAACTTCGTACGAATATCGAACGTGAAATTGCAGCGGTGTCGGCCGACTTATGCTTGAAACCCGTCGGAAATTGGGTTCAGCGTCTGGACTTCTGCAAGCGTGCCCGTGGTGCCCATGCAAAAGATATCGAGTTCCATACATAATGGCATCGAATGCACTTTCACAGGAATAAAGAATTTAATTCATATCCCAAGCCGTTTTTGTTTTATTTAAAAAAACCATTGAAACTGACTTACTGACCTGTTCTACGGTAAAATACTCAGTACCTTGATAAAATTTAAACAATACATTGTAAGAGCAAAAATAACACAGCTGTCCGTAGCAATGTAGCCAAATCGTTAAGAAGGAGGACGCCATATTATTCTGTGAACAACCGCTCATGCTCACACGAACGACACATTGGAGAAATACACAAAAATTTAAATTTGAACAATAGCGAAGTACACGAAACATACAAAAGCTCGAAAGCAATAACAACAGAAGCTGCTTTATTAATAAACAAACACGAAGTTTTCTCCTGATATTGAAACGCTGCTCGAAAAAAGTTCAAGGTTCGCTCTACCAATATCTAAAAATACATTTTCTCTTTTCAAATGTAGAGCGTAAAATCCAAAAAGAAGCAGAAATCAGCGAGAACTAGATTGCCCGTACTAGTAACAGACTCGTTGACAAGGTATAAAGGGACTACAACGGATCTTGCCATAAAGTACACGGTGGAACGGACACGAACTTTTCTTAGTGAAAACGAGGGCATAATAGTTTTGAATGCCGACAAGGGACAAATTATTAGAGGATCTAACAACATACAGGTTTACCAACGAAAAATAATCAATTGATTGAGAATTTGCATAAACATAACGAAAAGTACAAAATTATCACACATACAGCTCTCCCACCTCACATCTATGTATAGTTTGCCAAATGTAAATACAGAGAACATGCACGTAATGCCTAAAGTGCAATAGAATTCAAAGACACGATTATTACTGCTTTATATTTATGTGATGATGAAAGGATCCCAACGGACTTGATTATAGATTATACAGACAAAGTGGGATGACTTTTAGGAGCACTCCCATACACCAAAAATACTTTTCTTGGAAATGCTTCCATTCTGTATCTCGGGACATAGGTCGATATTTAAAGTATAGTATAAAGTAGACTGGTATTAATTGCCTACATCTTCCACATACACATAAAAAGTTTTGTGGAAGAGTATTAGAAACAAGTGACGCATGGAAAACAAGAATCGTGAAAATAGTGAACATATTAAAGGTAAATGACTTCCCAATTAGACTAATACACACAGTCAAATAAAAAATCCAAAAATTGGGGAAATCCCAATATGCTACAAATCGCTGATGTACGTACCAGGCTTCTCGTCCAGATTAAACCATTCGAACATATGTAAGTATATGACAATGGGCCCGTTTTCATGTAACCGACTAGCAAAATAATGCTCCAGCTAGGATGGAATTTCCTTTAGGTGCAAAAGCATCCCTGTTAGCATCTTTCATGAAGCAAGGGATTTATTTAATGGTATTGAAGAACGAAAAATAGCCTTGATGCCAAATTTTTTGTTGATTTAGTTATATACAAAAAAGTACTAAGCAAATAAAAATGAATTAGGTCTTAAACTAAACTTTCTCATGTATTTTCTTCCAGCTCACTCACATCTCAGATCGGATATCATTTTACCGAGGTGGCTCATCTCGCATATTTTTTCGAGTTAGTGTTATCGCTTTACATGATATCTCTTACCCTACCTAGTGTTCTTTTGCAACTAGGTTACAAAGAAACGGGTCCAATGAAAATATTAGGATATATATACCGCGTCATAAACGCATATATGTTTTTAAGATTTAATAAATAAATCGTATGTATTTGACTAGCACTATAAAATAATTGTAAAATTGTTGTGTTAGGATAAGCCAAGAAATAAACAAATAAATAGTGCACAAACGTGCTTATGCACTGGTATATTTTTCTTAGTATTATCAAGAGTAAATATAGACAAAAAACAAAATTGCATGAGAGCACATGTGCTGGTGACGGAGATAACAAATGTGAAAAATAATATGTATAAGAATATCTGCTAACACACAAAAAACGGCGCTTACGGCCCACTAGGCAGGTAGCAACCACTATGCTGATTTTGAAGCTGCGAGTATATTAAAACAAGAGCAACACTTTAATAAACGTTTTACATTAAAAATGTTCCACATAATAAACACACCTTCAGAGAAGAGACTTAACTACAAAACTACGTCCGCATATACATATGTACATATGTACGTACACCTACTTGAGGCTTGTAGTATTAGTTCTAAATGCATGCCAAAGCTGACGGATGTCGTGCCATCTTTGGTCGTGCATATATGTATTTATGCTGATCGATGTGTTTATATTTCTGACGTTAATAAAAACTTTTGTGTAACTTTTGCAACCCTGAAGATGATCTCCAATAGATATTGAAAGACGTATATTGGGGAAATAATACTTAAATGTGTCTTATTATTATAAACACCCTTACCTCGAGCGGTATTAAAATCAAAAAGTTCGCTGAAAAAGTAAATATTCATCACATTATTTATACCACTCGCCCTAAAATGATTTCGCAAGTTCGCAATTAGTTTGAAAGCTTATTTTGAGAGGGGTTAGGTTCATGAACATTTTTATGATTGGCGTGTACTAAAAACAGCCAAATTTTCTTCATACCTGTTTTATTTATTACGCTTTTCGAACGTGTAATATATCGTTTGAATGCTAATTGTGAGCACTATCCTTCTAAGACTTTTACTCTGGAGTGGCTAAGTCAAATAAGTTCAAATAAGTTTATTTCTACCCTTCCTAAAACAATTTAACAATTCATAAAGTTAAACGTTTTATTAAAATTAGTACTTTAAATTATATTTTCAACGAATTGTGTAATAAATAAATAAAATTTATAAGATTTTTGTTGTTTACGGACACGCCAAGAATGATAATTTGAATGCGCCTAAAATCTTCTAAGAGTAAGCTCTCGAACTAGGGAACGTACTTGGTAACTTTTTTTCACCACCCAGTCTAACATCAAGTCGTATATAAATTTTTTTTGCTTTCATAAAGTCTTCAAAGGACTGGTGAAAATAAAAAACCGGGGTTAATAATGGTCCAACTAGTTTCGAAGCACTCGAATCAGCCAATTTTGTTTAATAATTTTCCGAAGACTCGTTAAGCCACGTTTATTCTACAACATTTGTAGTTTGGGTTTTCTTAAATTAATCATTGAAAAAGTTCTCCATTTGCATAGTAAAAGAAAATGTCGGTGCTATTAAATCAACTTAAACAAAATGCTCGTCAATAAACATTTTTGGCTTAGTTGGTATGTTTTTTGATTTTAGAACACTTATCAACTTTGCATTAAAAAAATGCTCTAAACGTTGAAAGTTAAGTAATTAGTCTTTGGCGCAATAGGGTCCTGGTTCCCATTCTCTGTAAGTTGGGATATATTTCAACAATGCGAAGCCATTACTTCGATTATTCGCCGTGGTAATTTTTTGTACAGAAGCGACGCGCATCAAGAACATAACTTTTTATATTTTCACCGCTTTTTTTATACCATTGCTTTTAATTTCCATTATAAATGTTTTAAAGTCTAGTTTACATATATAAATAGCAGCGCAAAAAATAAATAGTTAAGCTTCGATTTTGGTACATCGTTTTTAGTATGACATAGCGGATATATAAGCATATTAATCCATTTTATTTGAAAAGGTACATAAATAGATAATAATAATAACAACTTGGCGCTTACATCATATAGGCCGATATCTTGCCGAACTTCTCCTACAATTTGTGAAACGCGTCTTGATGTTGTACCACGCATTAAGAGACCTAAGGTTTTACGCTTTTCTATAATTTTCGATGTTACTTGACCAGGCCGATATTCCTACCCTTGACACTCCGAGTGAAGCACGCACGCGCTACACACTCGCCTACGGTGGTCGCGATTTACAGATATGTGTACATTTGTAATTCTTACCTCAGGAATCATTATAATACCCGGCTTATGAGGAAATATGAGGTCATGTGGTGTTGTGAAATTGGTAGCAGTAATTGAACACAACTGGCTAGCCATTCCTCCTTTAGTGTCCTTCACTGATACCTGGAAATCGTAGTAGCGTCCCGGTTCCAAACGTCGTTGTAACACTACATTAGCTTGGCAAACAGAATTGTATTTTGTACATGGAAGAGATTCAATTTTAACGGTAGCTGATGCCGCATCGCCCATAAGTTCAAATGCAAGCGGATAGTCAAATTCCTCGTCAGTGGCACGTAATCGATAAACTACAGAGCCAACTTGTGCGTCCGCCGGCACTAATACGAGTCGCATACGTGTCGATGGATCAAACTTAGGATCCACACAATGAACGCTATGTAATGGGCATATAATGCCAATTAGTACACTTAGTGTCCATATTCGACATGCCGTTGCAGTACTTCGCATAAAAATAGAAAGTGGCAACGAAGTTGTTTTGAATATTCTTCTCTCCTTTGGTGTTAAGGCCATGCCTCGTATACATGAAGTTCTTATTTTACTGAAGGAATGATTCTGGTTATGTCTACTGTTGTTACGTCTTCTGAAAGTCATCACCGCAAAACTGCCACATGGCTCACATGTCTAAAAAATAAAATAAAATATTTTGAGACTACTTAAAAAACAGGTATGATTCAATAGTGAATGGGTAGAAAAATAAGATTACTCCCTCCGTCTTCCCATACCAGCTCATTTGTCTAAAAACCGTGTTATTTTCTTTGCAGATTTATGTGTAGGTCTTATATTTTTTTGAATAGAGTAGTATAAGTTTCACAAAATAAAGAAATTAATTTTAATTGTTTGTTTCGCTCTTGTATTTTAGTATTTTAAAATAAGCCATTTATATACAGGGGTCGCAAATAACTGTTATGGTTGAAAAAATCAATACGAAGGAGTAATCAGAAAAATATAAGGTAGTATATTAGAGATCTGCTTATTCATTCGTGCAAAAAACACAAATTTTATAATTTTTATCCTTTTCATCAAATTAAGAATTATTTCATAAGTTCTATGTTTGCTCGTAAAATACTAACAGAGTTAGTACTGCAAACATTACAACTGCTACTTCGCATGGTACTATGACTGCCTTGTCTGATGCTGTTTATGCGTCTCGTACTTTACATACGCAGCTACAGTTGATTCTCCTGATGCTGGTAAACCCTAGTGCACCTTCTACCAACGCTAGTAAATGTTTCTGTGCCTAACGCAAGTAGGGGTAGCCGGGCTCGGTCTAATGTTATTATTTTCTCTTCGACTATTGCTTGGTTTCAATCGGCTGCTGCTTTGGCTGCTCATAGTCATTCTCAAGTCGGAGAACGTATATTAGAAGAGTTAGGATGACGTTGTGAATTGTCAAAGTCCATCAATATTTCTCGCCCTACTCACCATCCCAATGGCCGACAGGGAAAAGTTAACAGAGCTAATTTTATTATTTTGACTTGAATTTTAGATTTTGCAAATATATTAACAAATTGATATAAAATATAATGACTTTACTTAAATATATGCATAATAAGAGTGAGCCAATTTTGTTTATATGCATTCAAACATACAACATTTACCATACTAAGTACACATATGTACTATGTATATATGTACATATGTAAATATATAAATATCCAAACATACATATGTATGTATGTATGTACATACATATGTATATATACTTACATGTGTACATGCACATGTACATACATACATATGTATAAATACATATGTACATTTGTACACCGAAAAATTGCAACAAGTGCACATACTCGTACATTCATATATACAGCATTTATTTCATCCCTCCGCCAGCGTGTCTGTTCTCTCCGCAGCGATACTGTAGTACAACAACAACAAAAATCATTTATAAATGCACGCGCAGCTTATTGAAAACAAATTTCCTTTCATTCATTAACGCGAACATTTTATCTCCCCACATTTTTCACTACAAAGACAAAAATCTAAAAATCATAAATTGAAGATTTTTGTAATTTTGGTCCATATGCTCACAATTGCAGATGGAAATGTTGGTATTTATTTTGGCCCGTCCGGCACGCTTGTTCCCGTAAAGTATTTCATGAAGAAATTCATCTATTATTAATCTATTAGGGCTGTTTATCATTATAAACGTGTATAGCAGCAAATCCTGCTATATAAGTATGTCATTTAAATCCCTAATTATTTCAAATCGGCGCCACCAATCGCATAGGCCGGGCTAACTGCTACTCCTACTTGCGTATACATATGTATGTATATATACATGTACTGTATGTATGTACTAGACATCTGCATGAATGCAGTCATTAGCAGTTTTAACACATTCGCTTGTATCACAAACAGTCGACGCACTCCACGCTCAGCCAGCGATATGAATGAATGAGTGTGCAGATAGCTGTGAGTACGTAGCTCAGTTGCTACAAAATTTAAGAGAAACACATTGTGCGAAGAGACGTAAATAAGTTGTGCAACTACATGTGAGCATTCGAATGTGTGGCTGAGCACAGTGAATATTCGCATGTGTGCTAATATTGCAAGGCAAAATTTCAGAGTTTTGCTAAATGGATCAAAGTATTTAATTAGAAAAAAATGCGACATATTTTTTTAAATATATTTTATTGAAAATGATAAAAAAATAGCAAGATTTTTCAATGACTGAAAAATTAATTCATTCCATACGCATATATATTTAATTAAAAAAAAAAAGTATTTCACGCTTACATACATATGTAGGTATATACATATATTCTAAAACTAATTTATTAATTCCATAAATTTAAATACATAGTTGTGTTCTTAAGGACATTATTTTCTTCAAGGATTGGTTTCTTGGCCTAACTCTTTCATAATCGCAATTCGATTCACATTACAATTTAAAAACATTAGTTGATTTACATTGATTGCGTTGGAACCGATTAAGCTTCGTTTCTCTGATATAAGATGCCGCGCCTTTGAAAAAATCCTTTCAGAAGCGGCACTACTAGCTGGCACCGCTAAAATTTTACAGCTTGTTTTATAGAGTAGTGGGAATTGCGTTTTATTCAAGTGCCACCATTGAAGGATATCAAAATCGTCATGAAATGTTACATTTGTGTCTTCATACATATATGCGTAACTCATTGCTGATTTTTTCTTCTAAATTAAATGATTGTTGAGGTTGGAAAAAGTCCATAAAAATTTGCGAATTATAAGCCGACACGGAAGCAGACAATTCAGGTTGACTTTCTTCGTTACTTAGATCATTCATATAACTTCTCATTATGTTACTACATTCAGTTCTTATACGAATTTTTTCATTTTCATTAAATATAACTAGCTTATTGGCAGGAGGGAACAAGAAAATTGCAACTTTGTGGTAAATTGACATGTTTGGCAATACAATAATATCTATCAGATTACTCAGGCTTTCTTTTAAATTTTTGACAATATCTGCATCTTCATTATTTGGCATACACGATTTCTTCAAACGATGTATATGTACTATTGCTAAATAAAGAGTTACATCCTTTTCAGCTTCCAATTTCCTAGAGGACTCTTCGAAGGGTTTTAATACTTGTAGTACACTTCTAATACAATTCAAACTAATATTATCCATCTTGTTGAGTTCATTTTTTTCCTGTAATATAGCGGGTGTTTTTTTTACAGGTTTGTTTTTCGAATAGAGATAAAACTGGCATTTTGTGGTCAAATCTGGCAACTCTAATGTCATTTATGTTCAGTTTGGTTTGCCATTTCATCATGAACAGGTTGACAAAAGAACAACGCTTGCAAATCGTGCAAATTTATTTCGAAAATAATGGTTCAGTTCGCGAAGTTTACCGCGAGCTCCGTCAATTTTATGGTCGACATAATCGTCCATCAGAGCAATTAATTCGGTTAACCATGGATCGTTTTCGCACTACGTTTACTCTATGTGATAATACGCATCCGCAGAGACGTCGAACAGTGCGCACCGAAGAAACAATTGCCGCTGTGGAGCAAAGTGTTGAAGAGGACCCGAATGAATCGATTCGCCACCGTGCACAGCAATTGGAGCTTTGTCCATCAACTTTATGGAAGATTTTGCGCAAAGATCTTGGCTTGCGACCTTACAAGATCCAGCTTGTGCAAGAATTAAAGCCGCGAGACCATGCAATGCGTCGTGATTTTGGTGTATGGGCCGAAAATGAGATTGATCTCGATGCTGATTTTCATCGCAAAATTTTGTTCAGTGATGAGGCTCATTTTTGGTTGAATGGCTACGTCAACAAGCAAAATTGCCGCATTTGGAGTGAAGAGAATCGACATGAGACCCTTGAAACGTCATTACATCCACAAAAACTGACTGTTTGGTGTGCTCTATGGGCTGGTGGAGTCATTGGGCCATACTTCTTCCGCAATAATGCTGGAGAGTTACCGTTAATGGAGACCGGTATAGAGCCATGATAACCGACTATTTTGTTCCCGAATTGGATGGCATGAATGTGGATGAGTTGTGGTTCCAACAAGACGGCGCTACATGCCACACAGCGCACGTCACAATCGATTTATTGAAGGAAACATTCGATGAGCGCATAATTTCGCGGAATGGACCTGTAAATTGGCCACCAAGATCGTGTGATTTGACACCATTGGATTATTTTCTTTGGGGATATGTGAAGTCGCTCGTCTACGCCAACAAACCAGAAACGTTAGGGGAATTGGAAGCCAACATTCGTGGCGTTATTGCCGACATACGGCCCCATATGCTCGAAAAAGTGGTTGAAAATTGGACCTGTAGAATTGGCTTTATTCGAGCCAGCCGCGGCGGCCACATGCCCGAAATCATATTTAAACATTAATGGCATAAAATTATCCTTCCAATAAAGCCAAATTGATGGACCTTAAAACGATTTTCTTGTGTTTTATTTCAATTCGAAGTTCTATACCCCTAAAAAAACACCCGATATTAACGATTTCAACCCAACTTTTCTCTATTGAAGAAATCATATAATAAATGGTGTTCCAGCGTGTGCATGAAAAGCTTTTTAAAGATGTCCTTAATGAGGAATTTATGCCCGACTTTTTAAAAAATTTGACTAGTTTTGAAGAATATTTGCAAAGTTTCGCCACCTCAGAAACTTCCTTCATTGATTTTTCCAGTATGTTGTTAAATGGTTTAAGCAGTTTATGCGGTTGAAGGTGCGGAATGCTGCCACCATGTTTGAACCTCTGTCTGTGATAATAATGACCTTATCGTTGAGTGTGCAATCAAATTCGATCAGGAGTTTCTGTACCTTTTTTGTAATATTTCCACCTAAAAAAAAAATAAAATAATAAATAAAAAAAGCAATCAATTTTAGCAAACTATAATCACAAAGCGTGTAAAATTACTTAAAGCTATATAAGAAAAATAAATTTGAATGTTATTACCTGTACATCTTTCGCCTTCCATTGACTTCATTCCCAAAAGACGAGTGATCAGTTGTCCATTTTTGATCAAGTGAATCGTCACAGATAAATACGATACTCGTAAATAATCATCTGTTCATATGTCGGAAGTGAGGGCAAATCCCACGTTTTTTATTGAGCAAATTTCTTCGCATATTTTTGGAAAATACGCGTTATATATTTTACCAACATTCCGTACAATTGTTGTTGGATGGGGTAGTAATTTGCTTACATCTACATGTTGCCCATATTTTGCGCCAGTTTCTATTAAAAATTCTGAAAATTGTATCAGCCCGGAGTCTTCCACAATTTTAAATGATCGGCAGCTCTCTATTATCCGCAAAGTAAGAATTAATATTCCGCTTTTTTTGTCTCAACGTCGACGTCTATTTTTTCGGCCAAGGCACTATCGTTACATCTCGATACCAAATAGCACTTATGTATGTTTCACTAAATTTGAAGTGCTATTTCTGGAAAACTTGTACACATTCATGCATTTTTTACATGCTACAACATTTTCAATTTCTTCTCCAGTATTGTTCTCCACTTTGCCAAAAATTTCCCAAACTTTACTTTTTCCTGCTTTATCGCTGATTTTAAATTCGTTCTGAATAATTTTGGCTTTTATGTCTGAATTACTGGGTCCAGGTGTGGTTGTGGTCAAGTCGTTGGGAGCTGAGGAATCCATTACTAAATTCTATAAATATATAAAAATATTTATTTGTTACACTTTTAACTTAAAGAAAATTATACTTTAAATTAATTAGGCAATCCGGTGTACTTACATCTTCTGCGTCCATTGCAACGTTTTTACTTTTTTCACTTTGCGGGATATTATACAGACGGTTACGAATTATGTTGTCACTTGTTGAAGCGTTAAGCACTAGTCACACATTAATGGTTTAATTTACTGGTAAGCCTCTATTTTATAATTTTTAGAACAAGTGATTAACACAGGTACTTGCGATTTTTTTGCCTTCGCAGTATCTGCACAATTCCATACATGCATATGTACACATTTAAATGTACGTATTTTCCCAAACTAAAATCCTTATAAACACAAAACAATGAGTACTAATCACATCACTGACGATCCTTAACCACCCAGAAAATACTTATAAAGACTTGTATGTACATATGTACATATATATGTATATTTGTTAAAGTATTTCATGGTTGCCTGTGTAGGTATGTAAGCTAGGGTTTTTACCGCGATCATTTTTAATTCATACATATGTACTATATATACAGACATATTATGCGCTTTGTAATCGATATAACGCAGAGTGCAATCCGTTTTTGCCAGTTTTCTGCATATTCATATAACAGCAAATTAACAATCTCTTTTAAATATTTATGTATGTATGTACGTTAGAATAATTCATGATTTGTTGCAAATGCAAAATTAAAAGAATAAAATATCTTCATGCAGTTTTAATGATTTTCACTCAAAAATGCCAAATTTATAATATTTGCAATGAATACAGAAAACCCTGATTTTCAATATATTAGTATGTATGTAGGTACATATGTTACTATTTTTTGATGTATACCTAAGTTATTTTTCTAGTTAAAAGCATCTACAGGTATCGCTGGTGGTGAATGTCTGCAAAACATTCGCGACATTCGACACATTTTCTAGTTTGCGCGTTCACTCTGCCTGACCATTGATTATAAGGGAGTGTGGCGAAGAGAAGACTTATGCATTCATTGTAGAGAGAGGCAAGAGAGTATTCATATTCTTCTCTTATTTCGCTGTGAATACCCACCACTATGAACTCATGCTTTCATGAATCGAATGAGCAGCACATTCATATTCGACTAATTCGCATAAATGGAAGAAATGAATGTGCGCATGCAGCCTTCTAGTATGTACCTCACAGATATGTATCTCAATATGTAGTCTAAATTTTGGTCGCATTTATGTCAGTGTTTACGTCTTATCACAAATGAACCACAAGTAACAGAATAATAAATTTAGGAGTCGAAAATCTGCCATCTTTTAACAAATTTTTCTACAATTGTTTAATTAAACAACCGATTGCTATAATGAATTGTATTTTGTGAGACGTTTAATTAATCATACTACTTCAGCTTCTTCCTGAACCAACGATCAAGGTCAATGACCTACACAAAAGACTTTCAACACGAAATTGGAAATAAACCGTACTATTTTTATTCTGATAGCGTATAAAGTACCAGAATTTTAGTTGTGAATTTATTTCTGTGGAGTATATCTTAACGTCATCTTATGTATGTATGCATATGGAAGTATTTTCTTTCAGATCTTCATCTATTCGATCTAGTACAGGTTTTTTCAATAGGAACGCTACAAAAGTTTTTTAAATAAAATAAAAACGGTTTGAGATATGAATTAAATTCTTTATTCCTGTGAAAGTACATTCAATGCCGTTATGTATGCAACTCGATTTCTTTTGCATGGACACCACGGGCACGCTTGCAGAAGTCCAGACGGTGAACCCAATTTTCGACGGTTTTCAAGCATAAATCGGCCGATACTGCTGCAATTTCACGTTCGATATTCGTACGAAGTTCATCAATCGTCGCTGGCTTGTTGGCATAAACCATAGACTTGACGTAGCCCCAGAGGAAATAGTCTAACGGCGTCAAATCGCACGACCGAGGCGCCAAATGGACTGGGCCGTTTCGTGAGATAACACGTTCACCAAACTTGGTTTTCAAAAAATCGATTGTGACATTCGCTGTGTAGCTTGTGTCGCCGTCCTGTTGGAACCACACATTGCCCAAGTCCACATCATCCAATTCGGGCCAAAAATATTCGGTTACCATTGAGCGGTAGCGATTCCCATTCACAGTAACGTGCCAATGACGCCGCCGGCCCATAAACCGTACCAAACCGTAATTTTTTCGGGATGCAATATTGACTCATGAAGTACGTGTGGATTGCTACCTGTCCAATAACGCATATTTTGCTTATTGACGAAGCCATTCAGCCAGAAATGACGACGACCATAAATTGGACGTAGCGGTCTTAAAGTTGAGGCCATTGACTCCGAATTTCAGTAGTAAATTTTAATAATTTCGACTCGTTGTTGGATTGTATGTATATGTTTCCATGATGAAATGGCAAACCTTACTGAAGAGAAATGTCAAAAGAGCGGGGAAAAATATGGCATCGTTTGCTGTCACTATCAGTCTACTTTTGTAGCGTCCCCATTGGAAAACCCGTTATATCAATATTTGTGTATACGCCATTTTTTTTTCTTACTTACCTCAAATACAAATTAGTTCAACTCAACCCATATTAATGATGGCGGCTTTGCGACGCAGCTTTTTCGTGTGAATTGCGGGCAGAAGCAACTATTTCTGCGGAGTTTTGGCAAAACAGCTTATTTTGCTTTCGAGTATTTATTTTCAAATCAATAAATTTTGATCTTTGGCAAAACAGCTTATTTGGCTTTCGGGTTTTTACTTTCTAATCAATGAATTTTGATCTTTGACATAAAAATTTAATATTTATATTAAACTTTTACCACGATAGTCTGTTGAACTATAGCTTTGTTTAACTATTGCATTTGTATAAATATTTTATAAGAACGATGTTATTTTTGACATGGTAAAATTAAAGTCATACCTGGAGATTGGATGTTTTGTCAAACTTTGGGCACAGACTTAGACTTCGGTTGAGTGTTCGCGCATGTAAACAAACATATGTATGTACATACATAATTATTTCTATTTCTATTTTATTTACATATCTACACATGTGCTGGAACGCGCCCTTTTGCATGGAAGTAATTCGATGAAATATGCATTGTTAAATAAATGCATGCATGTGCATACATATGATAAACAATAAATGCAATTTCTTTAGTGTTTTTGGAAGATTTTGTTAAACTACTTAAAATATTTATTGAAAGTTATACATATGTATGTATGTATGTATGTATATGGAAAATATTACTAAAATAAAATAAAATAAAACACTTGAAAGGAAAGTATAGAAGAATAAATATTTTTTTTAATCTTATAAAATGTTATTGTTGGTAGAAATAGAATTGCAAAAGGAAAATTTTCGCCAAAAAACATCTGCAACCACACAATGTAGCTGATAACATACAACGTATGTACATTAATTTTCTCTAAAATTTTTTCGCTCAGCCGATGTTAAATTTTGCCCCTTGTAGGTGAAAAATTATTGAGTGGTGATTTAGATGAGAAGAAGATCTAGAAGAAGAATAGTCATCAACTCGACTCCAAGGAATATCCGGAGTCACCTGCAAATATTTCATGGCTTTCGTTTTTAAAATTCGCGTTGTGCTCCAGCGTATTTAGGATTTACATACATACATATATGTATTTCAATTTTTTAATTAGAATCATTTATCTATATATTAAAACTCAACTATATTTCTGTTTTTGTACTTGATACTTGATAGAAGCTTGATTTTACCATTTGCACATTAATTGAATGGTAGATATGTATGATGGTTGGCATAAGCCTTCTCATAACTCTTTGGTGTGCAATCGACGGCCCCAATAGTGCCTCCCACAAAGGGTTATTTAGCAGCTTGGGTCATAGGAATCCTCACTTTCTGGTGAAACAATGAATCATTGATTGCATCCGTTACCCTATAAACGCCGGCTTACGGATGACTGGGTCATGGATATTCTCCATTGTTCACCTACGGGTCATTGATAGCAACCCGTTGCGAATAACCATAAATCCGCTAGAACCTACCAATATAAAAGTAACATTTAAAACTGCATACAGGCTTAAAGATTACACGAGCTACCTGTTCTCAGTTGACATTGCTGCTATTCTGGAGCCTCTTATTTGGTTGTCAAGCTGATAAATTAGGTATTCAGCCAAGTCTGGAGTTAACCGATACAGCTTCTGAAATTCTATTGCATTCAAATGAAAGGGATTGTCCACATCTCGGAGTAAACGCCGATCCACTGTCGGAGCGCTTACTTCTTCGTCACCTCGTGATAGATCATATGCCAAATATTCAAACGACATTATTTAATGTTCCTCTTTTAATTACAAGAAAACAAATCACTGAATTTTAAATTTGTCTTTTATTTAAGTTGAAATCACGAATTTCACTTTTCTCGATTGAATTAACGACATCAAATTTGTTGTCGTTTAGTTTTCGGTCATCGACTAGCTAACAGCTGATTCAGCGAATGCGAAAATCGTTAAAAAATGGCTGCTGAATAGCAGGGTCGTTAAAATTTTGATTAAGTTTAGTTAACGAATCGAATATCTTTAAAATAAGTTAGTGAATCGCACTACAGGAATGAAGCGGGATGCTACTTCTCTGTCAATATACGTTATCTGCTCAAGTACAATGAGCAAGTATGCAAAGTAAGATTTGCATGGCATCAATCCCTGCACTGATTTGGATGCCATTGCTACCAAAACATGGATCCTCATGGCATTAAGCCAGTTAAAAAAGATGTGGATCTTCATTAAACTGGGTGAACTTCAAGTTGCGCGTTCCCCCATCTTTACTCGATAAAGTATTTGGCCTGCAAAAATGCGTGTGCGGCCTTTTAAATGTTTTCAACGGTCCAATCCTTCCAACAACCAAACATAGTCACAGTTGAACATAATTCCGCTCACACAAACGATATATATATTTTTTAAATATGTATCCAAAATATACGCGGCTTGTGTAAATAAGTAAATTTTATCGCGAAACAGCAGTACACGAAAATGATATTTTACTATTATTGAAACATATTTTGATGGCCACTATTTAGTACTTGGACAAGATCGCTGTGCTTTGTAAATTAGGTGAAGTAAAGCAGGTAGTGTTTTGCTTACGATAAGAGCTGACCTTAACCTGAAAAACATAGTATGTAGGTGATCTAATTAATTTAGGTAACATTTCATGGTCATATTAAAATAGTAATTTTATTTATTTATTTTATTGCAATACATTTCCCAAAATAACAATTTTAAAATTCTTAAAGCTAAAATACATGCAAGCTAATAAGTAAATTTAAAATTCACTTTATTTAGTTGTGAATTTGTTTATAAGGATATCATGAGGGTTATCATACAGAAGTAATTCATTAAGTAATTCATTCATAGTATAATTTATATGCAATATCTTCAAAGATGTTATGATGAATTACTTAATGGTATAATTTTATTTTATTGGTTGCAGTCTTATGACTTAGGAGATAAATTATATTTACAATATATTACAAAATATTAGAAACTTTATCCATTGACTCCTACAGTATTAAAAAAAAAATTTTTAGACATAAACTTTAGACTCTATACGAGCGCTGTGACGTCGGCTAACTCGATTCACATCGATTTTGCTGTACTCGTATTACCGAGGTGGCCTGAAAGGACGAGATGTTAGAATGATGAGCTTCCGAACCGCATTGTCTAGGCGGTTGGAAAGGTGTAGTTTTCAAGTCGCGTGTTTGGCATTCGGAAGGTGTGTGAACTCTGAAATTTGTTGCACACAATCATAAGGCCGATGTTAATTTCGGAAATTTTCACATACCATGGGTCTCCGCATATTGCCCTCAAGGTTTTAGAATGCAAAATTTGTATTCTATCTAAGTTAGATTTATACGCTGAACCCAAAAGTTGTGTCCCATATGCCCAAGACGGTTGTATCACCATTTTAAAAAGTAGTACTTTATTTACTTTATTTTCTAAGCTTAATTTGGGTTTAATGCCTATAATCCAATGTAAGTTTGCAATTTTTATTTTAGTATGTGTAATCTTCTTGTCTATGTGCTTTTTACAGGTAAATCTTTTATCCGCAGGTATGTAGGTAATGAAATTTTTGTGCAGAATAATTCTGCCGTTGATTGAAATCGTAGGGCAAATGCCACCTCTATACTCTTAGACTCAATTTGGCAATTGACAAGGTCGTGCTATATTGTATATTGTAGCAAAGAGTTATATGAAAATAAGAATCCTGTGAACACACTGCCAAGTATTATATTGTATTTTCTTAAACTTTATGAGCTGATCAAAAAAAGTTGTCAAAATTAAAATGTCAGACGAAATTGAAAAAAAAAATTGATGCTGCATGATGCGAAAACTAGGTCTTAGCTTTATTAGGGCAGAATCAAGTAAATAAGTTAAAATATTTGTAGGCGATTTCTTTGTTAACTACTAGTGGTACTTTCTTTAGGTGATGAGGAAAACGAAATTATGAGCATCAATAGACATAATTTGCCTTCTAAATAATAACGGAAATATTCCCTTTGGTTAACCAAAATCTTCAGAAAAGCAGCGGAACGGGCTTCTAAACTTTAACGAGGGCAGTCAAATGGTCCATGTTTATAAAGGTTTTAATGGTCAAATTTTTACCTGGTTTAAGGATCATAATGATCACGGAGAGTTTCTAAGAGTTAGGAAGCTATTTTATCATATCTGCTGTCATCCTCTCATAACCATCTTTTTCTAAATACGGCGATAATAGTTGTATTAAGGGCTAAATGCACATACATAAGTTTCTGGTAAATAATTGTTACCATGATTAGGTGAAAATACATTGGAACCTTTCATAATAACTTCGAGCCCGCTCAACATTTTGAGTTCGTAGTGGAGGATCGGGAAGGGCCTCATTTTTTTAACTAACCGTTACAAAGAGAAATTAACGGTATGTGTTCACGACAAGGTGCGGAGCTCTTTTGTACATTTGCTGAGCTCATGCTTCAAAGCAGGAAACGAGATCTGTACCAATATCTTCTAAGTGAAGGTGGATGATCTGAGAATAGATAGAAAAGGGTTTTTATCAGTATTTGTGTCTGATCGAAACCACAGGTTACTCCGAAGTTATTTAGATCAGGTGTCTTACAAAGATCGATTGGCCAGTATGTTTTCTGGCCAGTGGAAATAACTGTGTAAGTCTCCACAAATTATTGGCAATTGTGACACTGCATAGGACCTACACGTTTGTGTGCTTCTTCCACAGTAATACGATGGTGAATAAAATACTGCAATTTGTAAAAAGGATAAACTTCTCCCTTTTTTGTCAGTTTAAAATCTAGTTTTATCTCAACCCTAAACATCGGCTGTAGATATTTTTTTTATATTTATATTGTTATTTTAAAGCGCCCTACATATATACAAACAAAGCAAATTCTGCAGACTTTCCTATAGATCGACCGCTGATGAGCTTCTAAATACAATTCGGCTTACAGGGCCTAAGTTTCTTTCACAGCATTGTTTCAAATAGCCTGTAGGAAACATGGAAATAAGTACAGAAGCTAATTTGGAATTTTGTAAGACAAAAGCGCCTCAATATAGCAATAGTAGACCCGAGGGATCCACTTTTTGTTCAATAATCGATCGAAGGTCATCATATCATTGTTTGATTCGTACACCTGCATATGTTTTTCACATGTTCAACAAGGCGCCTGTTAACAAAAGCCTTTTACCCTCAGATGTGTCGCGCTTGCCGTTCACAGAATTGGAGGCTTGATTTTGGAAAATTGTTATAGAAATTCAACGTCTGGAGTTCGGCTCAGAAATTCAATGCTTTCGAAAGAAACAACCAGTAAAATCTTTCATTCAAAAGCTAACACCATTTTTACGTGAAATGGAACTCAATGGAGCCCCATTTTCAATTATTCGTGTCGGCGATTGCTTTTCAAAGGCGTCAATTGCATTTGATGCAAAATTTCCTGAATTATTACCAAAGTATGATCTCTTAACGAAACTTTACGTGGAGTATCTTCACATTAAACATTTACATGATGGCCCCAAAGGTTCTTATCAGATTGCTACGAGAAAACGTGTGGGTAGTAAGTGCCAGAGAATTGGTACGGAAAACAGTACGAAACTGTATACACTGCTTCCACTATAAGCCGAAATTGATGGGAAAAATATTGAACGATCTTTCAGTTAGTCATGTGCGAAGTCTAATAGGTAGGGTTGATTTTTTTAGCCAATTTGCTTCGCCATATCGTGTTCGCGGCAAGTCACCATATCAAATATACCTTGTATTTTTATATGCTTTGCTTCCAGAGCAATCGAAGCAGAGTTTGATTCAGATTTATTAGCTGAAACCTTTGGTCTTTGTCTCAAACGTCTCGAAGGGTATACGTGGAATACCTCAGCATATATATTGTGACAACGCAACGAGTTTCATTGAAACCCACTTCAAACTCATGGCGCTAAAACAACAAATCTTCAACGAAGCAGTAGTCGAATCCGAATTAAACTACAGCAATAAAATTGGGTTTGACTTCAGTTTCATCTCCCCTGAAGCACTGTGGTGGGGTATGGGTCGATGAAAACCATTTTAATAAAGAATTTTTCCTACACTCATCTTATGTATGAGGAATTGCAGACTGCCGTCATAGAAGTGGAAGCAATCTTAAATTCCCGTCATGCTTAACTCAGTGGGAACGAGTAACATATTTGAAACAGCGCTTCTGGGAACTGTGGTCACGAGATCCCATTTTGAGCTTACAGCAGCGATCAAAGTGACCGAAACCAGAACCCAATGGGGAAGTTGGACGCATGGTCATTGTTCATGAGGAGAATATGCCACCGCAACAGTAGCGACTTGGTAGAGTAGTCAACGTGGCTCCCGGTTCTGATGGCTAGGTGCGAGTCCTCGAATTAAAAACCCTGAAAGGAGACATACGTCGTGCAATACACAAAATCGCTCCAGTGCCTATTTTGGATTGAAACGTGGACGTTAAATGGTGGGATCATGTTTGGCCATATAGCACCCACTGTGCCTGCGCAACATATGTGCATCTGTACATACATACAATTAGAACGTTAACCGAAGACCCTTCAGTCCGTGATTTGCATGGTTATGCTGCGTACAGTTAGTATGCATTCCAACGTACATATATATGCATTAATACATGCTAACATACGTACCCATAGATAAATGTACGTGTGCATAGTTATTTCGCTTACATACTTGTCTGTTCCTAATTTTGAAACATACCTTTTTTGAGACATACCACCTAGGCCCGATCTTGTTCTTGTTATTTATGAATGATTTTACCGCAAAAATTAAAAATGTAAAGATAATAATGTAAATCGATAACATAAAACCTTTTAAATCATACGCTTCGTTTGAAGACAGATCTTTATTACAGACAAATATAAACAGTTTAGTTTGTTGGTGCAACGTTTATTATATGCCTCTTAATCTTAAAAAAATAAATACATATATAAATATTCAAAACGATAAGCAAGTACATATACTTTGGATCAGGTGGCTGATTTTTATGTACATACATATATAACGATTTATCGCTATTCCTTGTCAAATTTGGATTGGCTGGAGTAGTATACCATAAGTAAGGCCGATAATAGAATACGGTTGGATAGGTTGGAACTTATGTTTTCACGTTCACAAAGATCAGCTGGAATCAATTCAAAAACCATTCTTCCATTTTGCCGTACAAGATTTTCGATGGGATTCTACTATACTACTTTACATAGTAGCCTCCCTGATTTAAAAAATTTTTGTTTGGCAGCCGATTTCGAGATATCGATTTCAAGCTGCTCTTTGAAAAATTATCAACAGTATTGTATGATGGAGAAAATCGGCGTTAGTATTTAACTTTTACATCCATTTATCAAAAGAAAATCAGAATTGAACATTGATAATAAACTATAATAAGCAATCTTCCAGTTAATTATACTCTACGTATGTAAAGTGTGGGGATCCTGCGCAAAAACCTACATAAATAAACTACTTGTGAGCCAAAATAAATTACTTGAAATTATGCTCGATTTACCGTATTACTATTCCACCAAATCTCCATCTACTGAAAACCTAATAGAACGTATTCAAAATAACTAAAATATGTGAGAAATTCAAAAGAATCTGCTTTTCAGATAATCCTTTCATAAATTCCTTGTACACTACTAATTTGTTTTAGCACGTTTGCAAAACTTAATCCTTTGCAAATGAATATTGTAGTAATAAATATATGCCTTTTAATACACCATAAATGAATAGATGTAAAGTTAAATACTTTAATTAAATTTCTGTACTCCAAATAAATAAATAAAAGTAATAATAATATTAGAAGAGCTTTTTCGACAGCAGAATTAAAACGGGCTAGAGCATGCTGATGACATTGTCAGTATCCGGAATTGTTTGATTAATAAAAATGGTCAAAACTCAAATGCAGAACAACGCTGTAATCGAAGATTGCCATTTTCTTCTTGCTTTTCGTGGGCCCATACAAAGTGACCAGTCGAAGTATTTTATTCAAAAAAATTGTATCAGCACTTACATCAAGAAAGTAATGAGCCGCATTTTTATCATGTAACGAAAGAGTCCAAAATCCGAAAAAGTTGTTTGATGCAAAATTAGTTTCCTTCGAGTGCTTTTGGTCCATTTCCAGAAAACAATATAAAATCTGCAGTGTTTCATTCACATATGTGTTACTATCCAATCTCAATATGAAACGTAACAGACTTTTTTCCTCGGTAATGAAAAACTCTAAGTATACTGATTTTCTACCCTAAAAAAAATTAAAAGAAAAACGCAAAAATTTGATAATTTCAGGAAAAAGCGAGCTGCTAGACGAAAGTGCACAGAATCACTTGTCAAAGCAGTAATGAGAACTATGGAAAAAAATAATGTTGACAGTGAGATGATGTTTCTAGAATTTCACCAAAAACAAAACATGTCAACAGTACTTTAATCTGCAAACTGAAGAAAAGGAACTTCTTTAACGAGACACAATCTTCCGACAGTCAAGCAAGCCTTCGACATTTTTCATAACGAAAGAAGGGCTGCAGAAAAATGTAATAGAAATTGAAAAGGGGTGAAATTAATATGGGGTTTTATTCCATTTTGTTTTTTTTCTGGATCGTTATGGCTCCACTTTTTCTGGGAACATCGACCAAATCACGTCAAATAACGACCTTCCTCACGATATGTAAATGCGTTCATGTGACATGGATGGTTTGACGGAAGGGTCATACTTCAAACACTATATCACCACGATTTCTGTGCCATAGTTACGTGAAACGCGTGATATTATTAAAAAATACAACCGCCAGAGTGCATTGAACGGCCAGTTTAGAGAGGAAGATGGTGCAAATTGATTTTTCTGAAAATTTGCTTTGTGTGGACAAGACGAAGTTCGAAGTGCACATAGGAATCAAAAACAGCTGACTCTGTTCACTGCTGTCTTTTATCACAACAACCAATTCCAATCTAAGGTTTTCGTTTCGAACAACCCATTGCACACCAACTGCCTCAAACAGTAAAAATATTGAAAATATTGAAAATTTGGAGCGAGGCGACATCATCGCAGTTCAAAAGTAAGTTTATAACTGTCGTTATTCCTTATCACTATTTTTGAAAGCAAATTCAGTATAATAATTTACTGGAACTACTTTGCAACTTCTCAAGAAAAAGGTTGCATCGATGATATAGGCGCAACTGCCAAGATGATTGTGAGATCATGTTTTGTCTCGAAAAAGCATTATACATTGTGTTCCAGATTTCGTTGTTGCATTCAGTTTAACGAAATCCAAAATCGCTATCGAAGAAGTTACTGAATCAGATTTTCATGAAATAAATTGCTAATGCGACATAGCGTCGGCTCATCAAAATCAAAGAGTTGACGGAGCAAGCTTTTCTTTCTACACTTTAAAAGGAAGATACAAATTACAATGGTATCAGTTTCGCACTTTATGAATTAATTTTGAAAAACTTTGGCCAGTGCACTAAATACTTTGAGTATTGTTTGTATATTTAATATAAGTGTCATTTATTTAGAATTGTATAAATAATGTTAAAATAACTCGATCATTGTCACTTTTCATAAAATGAAAAAATCTTTGCTTCATAAATGATCTATTCCGTTTTATGCCAACATCGACCGCACATGTAAAGTAACAATCTTTTTGTGTAACGTAAATGTGAGGCCTCATTTTTATCTCTAAAACATGTTTTTGGGTAATTGATGTATTATTTATTAGCTCTATTCTAGAGCTTGAAAACTGTGAATTCGGTGTTGGTAATAGCTTGTTCGGAAAGCAGTACCTACATATGTACTTCCAAAATTGTCTAACGTAACAGCCCATATTGAGACGATTACAACTTTTAAGTAAAAAGGCGTACACAAATTTTCATCATAATTAAAATGTTATTAAAAGTATAATATTCAATATATAATTTAACTTTTCAGAAATCATTCTGATTTCTGGTTTACACCCTTTTGTTTTAGGCAATTATTATAAAACAATTGGAACTTTGCGTCTCGGCTAATCGATTAGCCATAGAATTTTGTGTTTCTAGAACGTCGAGACTATCTCAGGTATATTTTTTTGCTGTTCGAGGTCAACTTAAAATTGTAGGTCCCGCAATTTGGGGAGCAAATTCAAGGTCCTCACTACAAATTATAGAAATTCGCCCAAACATTGAGCTTTATGATATAAGCGCCAAACTATTGATATACATATGTATGTTGGAACGATTTTCCGTCATCCCTTGTCAAGGAGACATGATATCTGCCGAGTCGTCAGCGGCAATATCATTTCTTCACTCCCTACGTACAAAAATATTTAATTTTATATTATATTTATGTCTTTAAAAAGTTAGTACTTCACAGGCAGACTCAAAAACAAACAGGCCAACTTTTGTAGGTCTCTGCTACTTACATAGTATATAGTTTGAAGTGTATACATATGTATAAATTTTACTATATTTTTGCAGGTGTGTAAAAAAAATATTTACGTTTTTGCATAGCGGCGGTATAAATTTCAGCAAAAATGTACTTAACACCTACTCCACAACCTTTTCTTTTTGATACAGAAATTCGTTCAAATATTCTAGGGGAATTTTTATTTCAAAAAGAAAATTTCGAAAAAATGTCCTTTACGTTTCGCGCCCATTCACCCAATACGATTGCTTTATTTAAGGTGGAACACTGCAGGATTAGGTATGATCGCATTTAATTTTACAATACGTTTTGTCTCTGAGTGTTCTAGTTCATGAATTGGTGTTTAATAAAGGGAGTCCGATCAGTTCAATAGTGACTAAAGCGTGGTGCCATTCGCGTCCGAAATTTGGGAGTTATGAAGAGTATTGTCAGATGGACGACGTCGAACGGCAAAAAAATATACCTGAGATAGTCTCGACGTTCTAGAAACACAAAATTCTATGGCTAATCGATTAGCCGAGACGTAAAGTTCCAATTGTTTTATAATAATTGCCTAAAACAAAAGGGTGTAAACCAGAAATCAGAATGATTTCTGAAAAGTTAAATTAGATATTGAATATTATACTTTTAGTAACATTTTTAATTATGATGAAAATTTGTGTACGCCTTTTTACTTAAAAGTTGTAATCGTCTCAATATGGGCTGTTACGTTAGACAATTTTGGAAGTACATAGGTACTGCTCTCCTAACAAGCTATTACCAACACCGAATTCACAGTTTTCAAGCTCTAGAATAGAGCTAATAAATAATACATCAATTACCCAATAACATGTTTTAGAGATAAAAATGAGGCCTCACATTTACGTTACACAAAAAGATTGTTACTTTACATGTGCGGTCGATGTTGGCATAAAACGGAATAGATCATTTATGAAGCAAAGATTTTTTCATTTTATGAAAAGTGACAATGATCAAGTTATTTTAACATTATTTATACAATTCTAAATAAATGACACTTATATTAAATATACAAACAATACTCAAAGTATTTAGTGCACTGGCCAAAGTTTTTCAAAATTAATTCATAAAGTGCAAAACTGATACCATTGTAATTTGTATCTTACTTTTTAAGTGTAGAAAGAAAAGCTTGCTCCGTCAACTCTTTAATTTTGATGAGCCGACGCTATGTCGTATTAGCAATTTATTTCATGAAAATCTGATTCAGTAACTTCTTCGATAGCGATTTTGGATTTCGTTAAACTGAATGCAACAACGAAATCTGGAACACAATGTATAATACTTTTTCGAGACAAAACATGATCTCACAATCATCTTGGCAGTTGCGCCTATATCATCGATGCAACCTTTTTCTTGAGAAGTTGCAAAGTAGTTCCAGTAAGTTGTGATACTGAATTTGCTTTCAAAAATAGTGATAAGGAATAACGACAGTTATAAACTTACTTTTGAACTGCGATGATGTCGCCTCGCTCCAAATTTTCAATATTTTCAATATTTTTACTGTTTGAGGCAGTTGGTGTGCAATGGGTTGTTCGAAACGAAAACCTTGGATTGGAATTGGTTGTTGTGATAAAAGACAGCAGTGAACAGAGTCAGCTGTTTTTGATTCCTATGTGCACTTCGAACTTCGTCTTGTCCACACAAAGCAAATTTTCAGAAAAATCAATTTGCTCCATCTTCCTCTCCAAACTGGCCGTTCAATGCACTCTGGCGGTTGTATTTTTTAATAATATCACGCGTTTCACGTAACTATGGCACAGAAATCGTGGTGATATAGTGTTTGAAGTATGACCCTTCCGTCAAACCATCCATGTCACATGAACGCATTTACATATCGTGAGGAAGGTCGTTATTTGACGTGATTTGGTCGATGTTCCCAGAAAAAGTGGAGCCACAACGATCCAGAAAAAAACCAAAATGGAATAAAACCCCATATTAATTTCACCCCTTTTCAATTTCTATTACATTTTTCTGCAGCCCTTCTTTCGTTATGAAAAATGTCGAAGGCTTGCTTGACTGTCGGAAGATTGTGTCTCGTTAAAGAAGTTCGTTTTCTTCAGTTTGCAGATTAAAGTACTGTTGACATGTTTTGTTTTTGGTGAAATTCTAGAAACATCATCTCATTGTCAACATTATTTTTTTCTGTCTTAGGAGGTAATATCATATTTAGTAGTTTATTTCTGTCGCCATCGTTCATGTTTACAACGATTTTCGCTAAAACAAATATTTTAGGTGTCTCACCAACAGGAAGTGCTTCCATAGTTTTCATTACTGCTTTGACAAGTGATTCTGTGCACTTTCGTCTAGCAGCTCGCTTTTTCCTGAAATTATCAAATTTTTGCGTTTTTCTTTTAATTTTTTTTAGGATAGAAAATCAGTATACTTAGAGTTTTTCATTACCGAGGAAAAAAGTCTGTTACGTTACATATTGAGATTGGCTAATAACACATATGTGAATGAAACACTGCAGATTTTATATTGTTTTCTGGAAATTGACCAAAAGCACTCGAAGGAAACTAATTTTGCATCAAACAACTTTTTCGGATTTTGGACTCTTTCGTTACATGATAAAAATGCGGCTCATTACTTTCTTGATGTAAGTGCTGATACAATTTTTTTGAATAAAATACTTCGACTGGTCACTTTGTATGGGCCCACAAAAAGCAAGAAGAAAATGGCAATCCTAGATTACAGCGTTGTTCTGCATTTGAGTTTTGACCATTTTTATTAATCAAACAATCCCGGATACTGACAATGTCATCAGCATGCTCTAGCCCGGTTTAATTCTGCTGTCGAAAAAGCTCTTCTAATATTATTATTACTTTTATTTATTTATTTGGAGTACAGAAATTTAATTAAAGTATTTAACTTTACATCTATTCATTTATGGTGTATTAAAAGGCATATATTTGTTACTACAATATTCATTTGCAAAGGATTAAGTTTTGCAAACATGCTAAAACAAATTAGTAGTGTAAATTAAAAGACTTTACTCCCGTTTTAGGATTTTTATTTATTTTAACAGCATTTGGCTGTCGTCTTGAGTACCTGTACGTAACTAACTAGCTAAATACAAAATAAGCCCTACTTATACTACCCTCAAGCTATCCGCTGTTGGGAACGCTGCCGACGCAGCGCTAGCAGTTCCGGTGCATTGCAGTAGCTGATCGTGAGAACGCAGGTACTTGCTGACTCAGGCCACGCGCAACCCTTCGATGTAACTTTTAGAGTTGTTTATGCGCTTTGCTTTGTCTGCTTTAGTTGTTACGTCCAACTTGCTGACTCAGGCCACGCGCAATATTTTCTGACTGCGTTGCCCGTGATAACTCTTCCCCCCCTAAGTTAGGGACGTCCTCGGACCTTCTTATTGACCCTTGTGCGATGTTTTCGACTTCTCTTACTATTGCAGCCTGTCTGCTCTGATTTCTAAAAAAGGTTACGCAGAGCAGTAACACGACGACGATGGCTAGTGTTATTAGAATCAGTGATGTTGTAGTCAATCCTGTCTTATAACCATTGGTTAGGTGGTCCATCAACTGGCGATTTTCTATTGCACGATGTCGCAAGTAAGGTATGCTCATAATATCGTCGTGCCCAGTTATGTTTATTCGCGTAGCCCAAGGAGTTTCCGCCGTTCTTATGTGGAGGGCATTTCGATTGAAGAATATCGTTCCATTCACGGTAGCCTCACCCGAAAATGTCAGCAGGTAAGTACCTTTTTTCAGCGAAATAGTCTCATTGTCAGATGTTACAATTGCGGCGTGATCGTTTATGACAACCAGTCCATCATCAATTTCTTGTACTGGATCTAGTTGACCAAATGTTGTTCTGCATCTCGCTGTAGTACTAGCGACCAGCTGCTGAGCGCAAGTCGAGATATTTGATTTTCTGCAAAATTTCATAGTTGCACCTGTGCAGCCGTCTAGGGAGTAGATGTCATTTCCACATACCGCTACAGCGTTATCGCGAAGGGATAGCATTTTGTTGTTGTGCGCTATGGGTAGTATAGTCTTTTTTTTTACAAATAAGCTTAGGTCTAGGATACTTAACTAGGAAGTGAAAGAGATTACTAACATGGAAAACTTTGAACTTAGAAACTAACAACAAATCGGTTACAGTTAGATTGCTGAGGGACTCGTTTTTCAGAATTTGATCGATTTCGACGTTGTCCAAAATTACGGGATTTAGTAAACCTAGCTGCGCTAGGGCAATTGATAGTATAATATTGTCTAAGTCAGTGATAATAGCTCTATTTCTGGCCAAAAGAATTTCATAAAGGTGCCCGGTATCTATCTGTTCTAATTTCTCTACATTCAGAATTTTATTTACTGTATCAGTTAAGTCGAAAACCTGTTTTTGTAATTGCGAATTTACTGTGATTTGCCGATTGTTATTGTCCGTAAGTTTATCCAGTTCCATCGTAACCCTTTGGAAGTCGTTGAAGTCCGGCGTTCCCGCTACAACCTTGAGAGCAGTTCCCAAGATATTTAGGCTACGCGTGTGTCTCGTTGGTCCAGTTACTGTTCGAAGAAGCTTATCGATTCGTTCCAGGTCAGCCGTCATCAGCTTCATTATGTGACTGCGTGGGTATAATTTTAATGTGGAACGGGTGCTGCGCATTAGTTCCTCATAGGCTGTCAAATTAGTTGTATGTCTGATGTAGCAGTAAGCGTCCCATAGAACTACGTCGCCGTCTGTAATGGGGATGTAGTCTGCGTGTGAGAAATCCACAACTTTACTATTTGTCGTAGTTGAAGTCATGAGCAGGGTAAGGATCAGAGGTCTAGAAGATGAGAAAGAGGAAGATAAAGGAAAGGGTATAGGTTACTGACCTTAAATTTAGCTAACGAATATTATCCTTATGAACTATCCTACCATTTATCCTGATCGATGAGCCTAGGTCTTCCTGAACCACGCCCTCTACATACAAGGGAGTGAGTTTGTTACCTAGACGCTTATTTGACTTAATGTGCACCGTTTCTCCTACCGCAAATGTTCTTTCTGTTCTATTTTTATTGTGGATTTTTAGCGCTTCTTCCTGAGCCCTTTCAATTTTCTTTTTGGCTTCTCCGATATTTCCTAAGCGTGAGTGAAAAATATCTAAAGGTTTTTCGCCTGTTACGGAGTGAATGGTCTTGTTATACTCGATTGTTGCAAGTAAAATTAGATCCGTAGTATCCTCAACTCCCTTTTGTAGTTTTAAGCATCTAGCAATTTCTCCTATGGTGCTATGAAATCTTTCCACCTGCCCATTAGAAGTACTATGCAAGGGCGGGGCGTTCACGATTTCGATGTTGAAAAAGTTTCTGAGACAAGCTCTTATTGTATTTGAATTTAGCGATTTTTCATTATCGCAGAATATAGTTCTGGTTCCTGTGAATAGGTTGATCAATTGCAACAGGCGCGGTTTAACATCGATTATGGTTCGCGAGGGAATGGGCTGTACTACGGCAAATTTTGATAGCTTGTCCACGCAGGTAAGAAAGTATGTCGCGTTGGTAGAATAGATGTCGACGTGAAGGATCTCACCGGGAAAGGTAGGAACGGGTGTTTTTCCTATCGGGTGCTTTACTGGGTGCCTAACATACTTAGATTTTAAGCAAATTTTACAGTTTAATGCCACCTCCCTAGCTTTTTTCTCCATTCTTGGAAAAAAATAATCATCCAGTATTTGCTTTACATTTTCTTGTGATGCACGGTGAGCTCTATTGTGCTCTTGTGCGATGATTTCCATTTGTTCGTTAGGATCGAAAATGTCTGTAACAAATTTAGTTGTGTGCCGGAATGTGGTGTTTGGAAACGTATTTACTAACCAGTTTTGAATCTGCGCTAACAAAGGTAGCTCGCAATGAATGCCATTCACTACTTCAGGTTTTACTGCTTCCAATAGCATTTTGAACAAAGTCTCTTTGTCAGGAAAAGTAAGGAGGTGCCGCAATTTATTTCCGAAAATTACAAATGTTCTCTTGGACGGGTGTTGGCCCGATTCTAAGATTAGTTGATTTCTATAGACATTTACCGGTTTTGATACTGTTTCCACCGTATAGGTAAGCGATTGCTCGCTATGAATAGTGGCGGCATCTGATGCAACTTCTGCCTGTAAGGAGTTTATAAATTGCCGTGATAAAGCATCGGCTACTAAATTATCTTTCCCTGGCTTGTAATGGAGTTTGGCATTATATCCTTCAATAAAGGCTTTCCATCTTTTTATTTTTGGGTTTGGGTTGCGGTCGCACACCGCAAAGGTTAGGGGTTGATGATCTGTGTAAATGTTTAACTCCCTAACGCCGTATAAATAATGTGTAAGACTTTTAATAGCCCAAACAATGGCCAATAGCTCTCGCTCATTTGTGGCAAAATGCTCTTCTTTTTTGTCGAGTGTCCTCGAGATCATTGTAATCGGTCTCCCCTCCTGGGAGAGTACCGCGCCAAGGGCGTGTGAGGAAGCATCTGTAGTTAAGTCAAAAGCCTTCCTGAAGTCTGGATAGGCCAACATGACGTCTTCCGACGTCAGTATGGTCCTCAATTTGTTAAATGCATTAGTTTGGTCTTCATCGAAGGAAATTTTGATTTTCTTTGATTGGGAGGCCGACACCTTACCAAACTCGCCTCTAAGGATATTGGTTATAGGTTTTGCAATTTTTGCATAATCGCGAACAAAACACCTGTAGTAGCCAGCCATTCCCAAAAAAGACCGAACACCTCTTAATGTTGTTGGTTGTGGGAAGTTTTGTATTGCCTCAATTTTCTGCGGGCAGGTCTTTATTCCCCCTTTCGATATATGAAATCCAAGGTACTCGAGCTCTGTCTTAAAAAATTGCGATTTTTCCACAGAAACCCTCATATTAGCATCAAGCAAGCTTTTTAAGATAGCCTCTACATGTGCCAAGTGGTCTGTTTTATCTTGAGAAAAAATAATGACGTCGTCTATATAAACAAAGCAATATTTGCCAATATGCTCCCTAAGGACGTCATCGATTGCCCTTTGAAAAATGCCAGGCGCATTCTTTAGGCCAAAGGGCAGACGGCAGAACTCGTATTTACCATTACATACCGAGAACGCGGTTTTCTCCCGATCTCGCTCGGCGAGTTCAATTTGGTGGAACCCGGACTTAAGTTCCAGGGTTGTAAATAGCTGGGCTTTCCCAAGATTTGATAAAATAACCCCTACGTTGGGGATAGGATATGAATCATCAATAGTTTTTTCATTTAGTTTTCTGAAATCTATTACCATTCTTTTCTTTTTCACTCCGTTTTCGTCGAAGCCTTTTTTGTCGACAACCCATATGGGGTTGTTGTATGGCGACCTCGAAGGTCGTATTATATCATTTTTTAGTAAGTCTGCAATTTCAGATTTTACAAAATTTGCAACACCTAAAGGGTATGGATAGAATTTTGCATACGTTGGTTCATTATCTCTAGTGCGGATAGTAGCCACTACATTTGTGTTGTAGGGCAGCTTCTCATTCGGATCTGCAAAGACCCCAGATACGCGTTTAATCATATTAAAAAATATTTCCTTAACGCTTGCCGGGACTGACTCGGTCTGAAGTTGAAGATGGCTAACATCTTCGCTTTTGAGGAAATTTATTGTTTCTTTTCCAAATTTATGCTCAATAACACCTTTTTTAAGGTTGATATTGGCATGGATCCTATTCAATAAATCGAGGCCTACGATTCCATCAAACATTTCTAAGTCTGGTAATATAAAAAAATCTGACACTACCCCAAATAAGTGTACTCTACATTTTTTAGAAACATCAGTGCGTCCGTGTATAGATTTTACTGTAAATGATTTGTCGACAGGCTTGACCCCCTTTAGGCCTGCTAGAGGCTTGATATAATTTTTTGAGGCACCTGTGTCAACAAGAAGTCTTACCTCCTGCCCACCTAGAGTTTTAGAGATCGAAGGCAGGAGAGACCTTCCTCTAAAAAATTTACATCTTCTACCTCCACATCCTCAACAACTGGCTCCGATAATTCCTCATATGATTCTGAGCTTGGTTCGTTGCCATATTTTTGGTTCAAATTGTTTATTCTTTGGAATTTTGGTGTTGTACGCCGATCGGAGGATGCCTGGCGCTTTTGAAATTGCCCATTCCTATTTCCTGTGAAAATTGTATTTTGCCGTAGGCGAGATGACGAGGGGTCTATATCCATCGGTTCTTGTCGAGGTTGCGGGTCCCGATTTCCGCCCTGCCGATTCTGATTAAAATTTGGTTGGTGATAATTTCTATTTCCGTTTCGTTGGTGGAATTTGCTGCTAGGTTGGTTGTCACTCCTATACTGCCTGATGAAATGAGGATTTCTTTGGTTATCAGTGTTTGCCCTATTGTACGCGTTTTGATTACTTCTTTGGCTGATTTCAGTTCTTTTTGCCACGTCGGCTGATCTATTCGCGAAGTTTGTTGCAAAAATATAACGCTCATGATTCGCATCGACCTCTTGAGCTAGTGCCAACGCGGTTGGCAGGTCACTAGGTTTCGATGCGAAAAGGATATCACATAGCGGTTTTCTGAGCCCAGAAATAAATACTCTAAGAGCATTTTCGCGATATTTTTCATTAATGGCATCTGCAATATTCGTTTCGTAAGACATTTTTGTTTTGTTAGCGAGTAAGGATAATTTTTTCTCTACCTCATCGTAAAATTCTAGTACACTAGAAGAGCCCTGTCTAAGAGTAGAAAGTTCCTGCTCCACTAAGTAGGTTGGCCGCTTGTCGGCATATGTGAAATCAAGGCGGGCTATAATAGCCTCAAAATTAAGAACCGTACTAAAGGATGATAAAAGCGCATCGGCAGCTCCACGGATTTTATTTCTTATAATGGTAACGGCTTGATAGTGCCGTGAGCTACCCCCGTAGTCCTTAAAAATTTCATATGCATTATGTGCCGCCTCACGCCAGGACACATAACACTCAGGTTGTCCTGAAAATTCAGGCAAAGACTTCACAACGTCCAGTGATTCGTCACAGGTTCTGCCCGTTACAATCCTAATTCTTTCATACTTCGCGACTACAGGTTTTTGCGATAAATTTACAATTTGGTCCTGCATGACCCTAAGACTATCCTCAAACTCCCGTCTCTGCATTCCTAAAGCGGCAGAGACGGCCGCGTTTACTACCTGTGAGAGCTGTGTCTCGTTCATGTCTGTCCGCTCTGATAGGTTGATGTTATCAAAAATAGAAATTAAGTCAGAAAGATCTGTTGTGCGTTCGTTAGTGTGATTCATACACCGGGCAACCAATTAGGAAATGTAGCTATATAATATTTACCTTTTCTTCAAAACCATTTAATAGAATTTTAATTTTAAATTTTAAATTTTAAAATGTTGAAAATATCTTTTATTCAAAAAACCGAAAATCGAGTCGCTCACTTACAGTAATTCCATATCGTATGTCTAATCTCTGTTGTTGTAAATTAAGATTTAACAATAGTTGCACCGACACTTGCACTTGAATCAGTTGACCTTTCCTTGTTTCCGACCTTCGGCTCTGTTGCGAATAAGTGGTGTTGCGAAAATTTCCAACGGTGGTATCCAACGATGCGATTCTCCAGCGATGACGACGGGATTGATGATGATGGGCGAGCCTGATGAAGATTATCAGGAGCGAAACACGACAAAAATATCTTGCTTTACATTTAACGGAAATCGCGTTAAGATTTTATTTACTAATTTAATTTTAACGCGGGCGACAAATAATTACTTAAAAACACAGCCCCACGTTGGGCGCCAATTAAAAGACTTTACTCCCGTTTTAGGATTTTTATTTATTTTAACAGCATTTGGCTGTCGTCTTGAGTACCTGTACGTAACTAACTAGCTAAATACAAAATAAGCCCTACTTATACTACCCTCAAGCTATCCGCTGTTGGGAACGCTGCCGACGCAGCGCTAGCAGTTCCGGTGCATTGCAGTAGCTGATCGTGAGAACGCAGGTACTTGCTGACTCAGGCCACGCGCAACCCTTCGATGTAACTTTTAGAGTTGTTTATGCGCTTTGCTTTGTCTGCTTTAGTTGTTACGTCCAACTTGCTGACTCAGGCCACGCGCAATATTTTCTGACTGCGTTGCCCGTGATAACTTGTACAAGGAATTTAGGAAAGGATTATCTGAAAAGCTACAGATTCTTTTGAATTTCTCACATATTTTAGTTATTTTGAATACGTTCTATTACGTTTTCAGTAGATGGAGATTCGGTGGAATAGTAATACGGTAAATCAAGCTTCATTTCAAGTAATTTATTTATTCTGTGAAATTTTCATTCAGAAATACGTAAGCAAATCATTCGGGGTGAAGAAAATTTAGTGAGCTTTATCCTAACGGAGGGCGTTTTTGCAAAACCACCGTCGAGCAAATACATATATGGTCCGTCATATAAGTTACCATAAAATCGATTTTTTATAGAGAGCGGCCACCTATTTAAAAGGTTACACTCAATTTAAGCAATAAATGAAATAAAATATTGCAATATGCGTATCAAACGAAACAAGCTTAATGTAGCCAGATGTTTCGAAAGAAGGTTGCAACTAAGTTGATTTAAAAAAATAAATGTCATATTACAATATGAGTGCCAAACTATAAATCTAAAAAATGTTCAATTTTAAAAACTATTTTGGAGAGGGATGCCCCACGTTTAAAAAATTGCTTAAAATGTATTATAATAACAGTAAGTTAAAATAAATAAATTAAAAAAAGTTTTATTTTAAAAATACTTTTGCCACCTGATTAAAAGAGTAAATTAAGTTAAGTTATTAAGTATCACGTAATGAGATTCAATGTAGGCTTAAAAAACTGAATTATGAGAATAAATTTAAAGACTGTTGCCACGTGTTTTTAATATGAATTTAATGCTATTTGTTACCCTAATGAAATTTAACAGTATTACCCTGAAACGAAAGAGTTTATACAAAAATATCTTTGATGAGGGTTGCCACCCCATAAATTCCGTTGATTTAATTCAATCTTTAATGTAACGAAAATTTTGCCATACTGGTGTTGTTTAATTCAGCAACTGTGTGGCTGTATTATCAAAAAAATGCCATTTGCAGATGTCGCTAATGTACAAATGGTAACAGTTACTCGTTACTTTGTCTCCTCTTTACCGAGTCCTGTTACCCGCCTCGGATGAGGGTTTCGCCTTTTGCGATTACCTAGCTCTCGGCCACTTTGGAAGAGAACTCCGAGCTATACACAAGTGAGATCCCTGCAACTCATTATATATAACTATATATATTTATTACTTTCGGCTAATAAATAAATAGCTTGCCTACGTGCAAGAGTAATTTAAGTAATGAAGCGATTTGTTGGTATATTTTCTGGTTGGATAAATCTCAACGATCGGCGCCTTTAAGCTAACCGTTTGCCGCGGAATTCAAGATGAATTCCCGACCCTCATATTTTCCACCCCGTCTCGAACAAGTGTAAAAAAAAAGTTTAAGGAGGCTATGTTAGAGAAATATATCCTAGAGTAGCAAATTTAAATTTAACTAAATTTATAAGATAAATTAAGCTTTACAATACCAGTTTGAACTGACAGAGGTCTAGGGAAACTTAAAAAAAAATTAAGTACACAGAGGAGATTTCAGTACACATACATACATACATATAAATAATTGCTCAAACTTTTTTGAAAGTGGTTTATAAAAGAGTTGCCACATGAAGTTAATCAAATATCGATGACGGTTGGACAAATTAGGATAAGATTTGACACATATATATTGCCCGTTATATCTGCTACAAGAGAACTAATTTTTTTAGTGGGCTGCCAATTATTTAAAAAGATAAATTCATTTAAACAAATGGATGTAGTCAAATATTTCAATATGGGATTAAACGAAAGGATATTAAGAAAGCTTAATTTCTTAAACGTTTTGAAAGCAGATTGTCATCTGCTTAAAGCTCAATTTAGTTAAATGAACTGATATTTTACATTATGAATGTCAAATTAAAAAAATATTGTCAATACTAAATTTCAATAATCTTTTTGGAGAGAGTTTAAAAAATAAATTATAATAAGTTAAACCGAATATTGAAATATGGGTCTTATATGAAGGAGTTTCAAGAAAACTTTATTTTGAAAATACATTGGAGAGGATTGCCACCTACTTCAAAAAGTAAAAACAAAATAGATTAGATTATTAAAGGATTCAAAGGAAGTATGCTTAAGAAAACTAAATCGTGAAAATTACACTTCCAAATGTCACCATCGTTTGATTACGTTAGACATTTCTAACAATACATATATTAGGTTTCACTAACACCGCATTTCATGGCCTACCGCGCAGTTGCCAATGAGAAAAAAGTTTCAGTATCTAACCATAATGGGGCGGACGCGGTAGCCGAGTGTGTAGCGTGTTCACGCTTCATTCGGTGGATCCCGGGTTCAAATCCTGGCCGGGGCAAGTAACAACAAAAATTATAGAAAAAGCTTTCTCTAATAGCGGTCGGCCCCTGGCGGGCAATGGCAAACCTCCGATTGTAGTTCTGAAAAAAACTTCTAAAAAAACACATTCGCCGTTAGAAGTCGGCATAAAACGGTAGGTCCCACAATTTGTGTTACAACATTAAGGCGCAAACCACAAATTGTAGGAGACGTTCTGCCAAAATCGCCTAAGCGGTTATAGCGCAATTAAGTAGGTAAGTAATTAACCGTAATCGAAAATTATGAAGTAGGGGTAGATTTTGTTTTAGATAGTAAAAAAATAAATACCTAAACCAAAAATGAATTAAAAGGTATTACGTTTGGTGAAATTACTAATTTCCTTTTACGTTATATTTGAATCCATAACATTAATTCGAATGTCAAGCGAGCGAGGCCGCGGGTAAAACCTAGTATTTAATAAGTTTTGTTCGCCAATTGGATTTAACTCTATCGAACGCTTGCTGCTCAACTGAAATTGATCATACACCCAACCAATTTTTCACCGAGGGCTGCACAATTAGTCACAGAAATTGGCAAAACTTAAAATGATGCCAATATATCATTTAAATTAATGAAAAATCACAATTTTGTCTTACCTTTCCGCACAATTTCTTCACATTTCCAAACGACAGAAGTTGTGAAAGAGAAATGCGCAAAGAACTTCAACTACACTGTTATTTTTTGAGGTACTTTTGAAAAGAGTCATAAAATTAACAAAAAATGTGTTCCACTTTAATTTTAACAACTTTTATTTTTCAACAGAATTGAACAGTTTTTTATAGTTGCAACTATCCCAACAGTTTATAGTACAGATTTTCTTTTTAATAAATCATTTCAAATCAGGTGATATGAGCTGTGCCGAATTCTGACGCTATGGGCAACGATTTATCACTTACATTTATTCACAATGTCATCGCAATTAAGAGTTATATACACGCCATTTTATGGCGGCTGCTACACGCGATGCAATAATAAAAGGTGGTGTAAATTGACAGTTTGAAGTCATCTTCAGGGCGAAGAATTCACGGGTTGACAAATCAAAGATGTAGGACTTTTGGAAGTCTGAAAAATCGATTTTTTCTTTCTAAAGTTCCAACTCAATAGCTGTTTATGCGTTCGCTCCAATTGCAATTTTACTCAAGAAAATAGAAATTCAGTAAAATTTGTTTAGTTCGCATAAGTTGTGATGTAAACAACAACAACAACAAACGTGAAAAAAATTTAATTTCGTGCATGCGTTGTATTGAAGAAAATGTGCTACACCGTTCGCAAGAAAAATTATCAAAAATCAGTCAATACGAGTATTGAATGGCCTGAAAAGTTTCTAAAAAATCTGAGATGAAAATTCCAGTTTGTTAAATTATCGTATAATTTTTCCAAACAACAAATTTAGATTTTTGTGCTTTATGATATTGAAACGAACTATGGTTTTATAAAAAATAAATTTAGCACAAAAAATATGGTCAATATTGTACAAAAAATCACGATTTAGGGCCGTTTTCTCGGCTGCCTGTTAATGTGAACGTTGCACAACCGACAGATAAATCAAGGAAAACGTCACAACCAACTGTTAGAAAATAAATAATTCCAGGAAGTTTTCTTGTGTTGCATATATTTTCAAATAAAAACATGCATGTGTATATAGACAATAAAATATAGATTAAAAGTGTACTTGCGAAGAAGACATTATAATCAAATACCTCAAATGAAGAAATGCAAACAAGCTTTGCAGCTGCTTTTTGTTTACAAGCAAAACAGATGGATTTGTAGAAGCGATAATTTTTAACCCGGAAAACTGACAGCCTGTTAAATTTGTCGCCAAGATAAATTTAGTAGGTAATAGAGGAAACGAAAATGCGTTTAAATATGAGATCAATTTTAGCACTCAGTCCAGAAAACTACTCTTAAACTGTTAGCCATTGTATATATGGGTGATTATCCGCAAACTCTCAGTTTTGTGTCGCTTGACGATTTCTAATACTCATCAAGTATTACCAATGAATTTAAGCACACTAAATGTAGGGAAGTGACTCTCTTTAAATAGCTTGAGATCAATTTTCGCATTATATGATCATTTTTATCAAGTTTTCGTTGGCAATACAATACGAACAACCGTGGCATATCGCCAACTTTAATTTTTAAAAAATTTCATTTGTTTCAGACTCAAATAGCTAATAATGGGGATAACCAATTATATTTATATTAAATACGTTATTCACTGATGAATATTTTACGCTTCTTGGTAGCTGGCATTAATTTTTCAATTCGTAACTCTACTTTGAAAAGCGTCGATTAGTTTCGAAAAAAATGATGTCGTTCAACTGTTTGTGTTAGTATTACTTCAGGGCGAGCTCGCCTGCGCCATGCATACGTCAATTTCGATTAGCACGCGTCATTGAACGTTTTTTTTTATGTATAGAGCGTTCTTAGTCATACCTGTGTTCTTTTTATACACCATCTAAAATCAAAAAATGGTAAGTTTCAAAAATTCACGTCACAACCGTGGCATTCGTCACTCGGAAAGGGTACATTCTGTGTCCTGCAATATCCTGTTTTTTAAGCAAGTCCACTAACACAACATTCAAAACGGTCGGAAAATCTTTTAGCTAGACTTGCTTTTTTGTAATGTACAATTCAAGGCGAATTCATATAAGGTGGAGTTATAAGCACAACTACAAAATTCCCATGTATTTTGTTTTTGCTTCTGCGTAAGAGTTGTTAAAATTTACATGCACTTTGTTTTTGTTTTTACGTCTTTTGAAAAGTCATATGCAAAAGCGAAAACAAAATGCATCTATCTGAATAAAAAAAAATCAAACCGGCTGCTATAGTAACTACACCTTATATGAATTCGCCTTGGTACAATTACTCATTGAAATGTCACAACCGTGGCAGGTTTTTGACTTTTAAGGAGAACGTCACAATTTCGTTAAGCTCTGCTGTATAACACAATGTTGATATCAAAGCGATATTCTTTTTGATGATAAAGGTAAACTGTTTTTGTCATTAGAGACACAATCATAGAATAATTAGAGCAGTCGCAATACTTAAACTTTGTTACTCGAGTTCTAGTTGATTTTTCAGTATTTTAGTACATACCGTAAATTATTTTGAGCTAGTAAATGAACTAATAGATGAATGAATAAATGAATGAATAAATATAATTTTGTAAAAATTTTCCAAACTAATTCAACATTTTACTTTTTCTAATCAAACCGAAGGATTGTAAAAACTTCATCATTGTTGTTACTATTGAACATTACCCTTTTTTTCTACCTACTGCTCACTTATTTCCTAAAATGTTGTTTAAATATAAACATTCTTTTAGTGAATGGCGCTTCGCAAAACGCGAATTGGTTGTCGAAAATTGATGGAGGATGCTAAGAAAAAGAACCGGGATGTCAAAAGTCGAAAAAAGTCCAGTAAAAATGCGAACAAAGTAGAAAATCACAGAAAACGAGAGAAGCTACTTAAAAAGAAAAGATAAACAGAACGAGCAAGAAGACGAAAGATAAAGGAAGATCCAGACTTATATAATGATTACCTTCGCAAAGAAAAGGAAAGGACTCGAAAACGCAAAGAAGCTAATAAAATAAAACTGGTCAGTCAATTGATAGAAAGATAGAAGAGGATCAGAAGAAAATTTAAAAATGAACGTAAACGAAAATCGCGATTTCAACAAAAACAGGTGCATGATCATGGAAGATCTCCCGATAACCATATTCCAAATGCGACATCAGAAAAGAAGAAAGCTGTTCGGAAAATAGGGAAGAAGAAAAAAAACATTATGCAAAAAACCATCACTAAACTCACTGAGAAAAATAAAAAGTTAGAGAGGACTATGAAAAAATTGTCAAAAAGAATAGAACGATTTAAACAAGGAAATGAAATCTCAGTTTGTCCAAGATCAGCAGTCAGAAAATTTTTTAAAAGAAGACTCGTACAATATAACGTGAAACAAAGATTAATATCCAGCGAGATTCTCATCCAGGAATTAAAGGAATCTTACCGTGACAAAAACAGTTGCAAAACCAAACAAATCTTGGGCAGAATTCTTTGTGGAAAAATCATCAAAAAATATCGCAAAATCGTGTTCATCAAAAATCATATTGCACCTATATATTCTTCTAAAATATTCCACAAACGAAACACGCTCTAACATATTGTAGAAGAGAAAATTTTTCTTGTTTGTTTATGAAAAGCAAAGCTAAAAAGTTTTTCGAGGAAAATAACCGGATCGATCCATCAAAAAAAGCTTGCAAAACTGTAAATGGTCAAAAAATCTCGAAGCGATAGGAAGGAAAATTCACTTTGTTTGAATTATTCAACATTCACTAAACTTCGACCAGCATATTGCCTTGCACCAAAAGTTTCTCATCGTGTTCACGATGACCAATTAGCATGTTCTCGAGACGAAAGTGATGTCAATTTAACCTAGTAACTTTCCTAAATCGAAATAAATTGATTAACATCAGGTTGAAAAATTACTTAATTCTGATTGGATATTATCGAACTTTTATAAAAAATAAAGTAAAGAATGTTAACTATGTCATTCAATGTATTTTTTTTTATCAACTGTGCGTACACTGGCATTAATGTCACAACCGTGGCAATCCGATCACAACCGTGGCAACGAATTTCAGAGATTTGCATAACAATTCTACAAGTTTATACTTGCAGCTTGTCCACTTTGACAGTTCATTCGACAAGTATAAGTGCACTGCGAAATATTTTAAAAAATATTCAAAACTCGTACCTTTATTTTTTCAATTTTACACTCACAAAACTGAGAATCACCCATATATGTATATACATACATATGTAATGATAGAGAGTGCGGAGATTGAAGAAGCAACTCAAAAGATATTTTCCATTTAGTTGCGATTTCCCACATCCACCTTTTCCTAAACGCGAAATGAATGATGGAAAATAAATCATTCCTTCTCCAGAAGACGCTTAAGAGAGATATAGTTTCTGTGATCTTTTTTTTAGACAATACGTAATATTTCAGATAAGTTGTCCATAGGAAATTATATGGTTATAATAATCTGTATATGACTAGTAGATACATAATTGTTTTATTTATACTAGGATGAACCTGTAATTATTGTGGTATACTATGCAACTAAAAAGCAAAAGATTTTATACCTAAAAGTGGTACACGACATGGTACATGGATGGTAAAAAATGTCGTGCAATGAAAAAGCGAAATTGACTGCATTGCTGAACCAATAAATTACTCGTTTGAGGAAGTAATCATCGAAATAGATGAATCTACTGATTGACTTGATCGTCAAAGTATAGCTGACGAAACGATTTTGCCTGTAATAGCTGACTTTCATGAATAGCTAGTCCTGTTTCGTTCAAAGCTTGGAATGAAAAAAATGTCTTTACTTGTTTAAATAAACTACATATGTTTTCAATACTTTATTGTAAAAAACTAAGAGTATTTATGGGAAAAGCCCATAAATCGGGCTACGTGGTTTCTAAACAGCCCCTAAATAAAAAATCAACTTGTGGTAGCAGAGTTGACTATGTCACAAATCTGCTGTCAAAAGAATTTGATCTAAAACGACGCGGACGGAGAGTTTTCGTTTCACAAATTTAGGAAAACATAATTAGAAATGTATGAAAAGGGTTCAAGTGGGCGTAATCAGCGCAGATTAATACAAAAACAAAATTAAATGTATGTGTATAAATTGAAATACGTGAGTAACTAAGTGCACCTGCATTTGGGGTCCCGGAGATCGAATTTAACCCCAGCTCAAGTTCATTGTGGCAAAAAAAAATCATATATTTAAAATATTAAATTAGGAATAACCCACGCGCAAATGCTTTGAAGAGCTTCTAAAAGTCTTGGATGAAAAGGATTTGGAGATGCCTCCCAGTGATTTTAGTTTTGAAGATACAAAAGGGATAGTGTTAATCAGGAACATTTCTCCGGGTTTTAATGTGGAAATGAAACAACAATTAAACTAAATGTCTAATATTATTATTATTATTGTTTATTTCATTATATAATAAACGATATAAACATTGATGGAATAAAGCGAAACTGTGGCCTGTAATTGTAAATATAAAAAGGTTGTTACTTATTCCTATTGGAATTTATCTGGGTAAATCTGGTTTCGATTGTACGAATTAGAATTTTACCCTAAATTATTTATCAGATGTCATAGGTGAATTAAAAAGTTTAATAGAAAACGGGTTATTCATTCCAAATAAATTATTATTTAAAATGAAAATAAGAGCCTTAGTTTGTGGCGCTTCGTAGAAAGGGTTTGTTTCTGCCATTACTGGGCACTATTCTGTCCATAGCTGCTCGAGGTATATACAAGTTCCACTTCACCCCTGCTAGATCTTGGGTGACCAGAAAGATTTTATTACTACCCTTTAATAATAAAATTGCTTTAAAAATTCCTAACGCCCACAAAACAATGATTTTGACACATATTCAAGCCCTCGCTGTACATATTCCGAAGAATTCCGTTCGAAAACTAAAAAATGCGTTTCTATAGCTCACTTTATTCTACACCTTTTTGTAAATTTTCCACCAGTTCTTGGAAAAGAGAGTATGTCATGTAATATTCACGTATTACTTTATTTGACCGAAAGCGTCAACCTTATACATATTTTCAGGATATGATTTTGAAAATTACTTGCAAAAATAAAAAAAATGCGCTAAAAGGCCTACATATATTTTGCAACAAATATGTAAAAGCGTACAAAATTAAGCTATTCTGCACAATGAGAAAATATTCAGAATTTTATTGTAGTAGCCGAATGTCCGACAGTTTTCGTTGCTTTAATCATAATGAACCAATTAGAATAATAGAGTTCGAAAAAGACTCGAAAATCATATTCGTGGGAAGAACATTACAAAATATAATTTTTTGGTAGTAGATATTTGCAATGTTGATGGCAATACTTCATAACCAGTATGTAGATTTAAAATTGAAGTTGATTATAAACTATTGTGTCTGTTAGAACATGTATTTATTGAACATGTAAAAATAAAACTCAAAATACACATATCTCCAGACACTCCAGAAGCATGTAAAGACCCAGAGCTCGATCCTTGGACATGTTTGTAATGTAAGTTATTAATAAGAATTGTGAAAAAGTTTAAGAAATATTTCTTTGAGAATAAGAACAACTTTAAGAAAACAAGTTAGAAATTAAAAACTAAATTGTGAAATTTGAAGAAAATTGTTTGAAGGTATCGAAAAGTATCGAAATTATTAAAATGAATAGTAAGAAGAATTTAGTTTGCAAGTATTTAAAAGAAGAAAAATACAACAAATTTTCTGCAAGAACCTATAAAATTGCAAGTTAAAAATCTGTTTAAAATATTAACTCAAGTTGAAGAAACAAACATTGAAATGAATGAAGTGAATCTCAACAAGAATTTAGAGCTGAATATTAAAAAAGTGTTCAAAAGAATTACTATAAAAATCAAACATATATGATAGTGAATCCTAGCAAGAATTTGAAGTTGAATATCAGAGAATTGTTTAAAAGAAATACTACAAAAAAGACCACGTGTTTTACTGTACTTATAAAGGTAATAACTGAAATGAAAAACGAAACAGGTGGTGCAATAATAACGTACTTGCACAAAATATGTAGGAATGCAAATATGTAACTGTATTAAAGAGGATTAGTTATTATTTAAAAATCAAAAAACCTAAATTTAGTTTAGACTTAAAACTCTCACGAGAATTTGAAAAAACATCTAAATTAGAACAAAATTTGTTAGTCTGCCTAAGACAACGTGTAAGTGGTTCATTGAGCATGTCGTTAGCCTTGAGATAATGTAAGCGGATCATATCGATGAATCTGATATCCTGAGCAGCACAATTGAAAAGTATTAGTTCAAGCTAGAAGTGAGGTTTGATGTGGTTAGTGACTATGTTCCTAGAATAGAAAGGATCCCAAATGATCCTGCAATACTCAAGGTTCGATCTTACAAGTGAAAAGTGCAAACTCTTAAGCGTGAAGGGGTCTCGAAATTCCTCATTACGAAACCCCGCCTTGACCTAGCCTTGGAGATCATAAAGTCGATATTTGTTTAAAAAGACATATCTTTCTTTTCGTAAATTTTTGTAATTATAGCGGTGCCGTAGCCGAGTGTGTAGCGTGTGCGCGCTTTATTCGATAGGTCCCGGGTTCAAATCCTGGCCGGGCAAGTAATATCAAAAATTATAGAAAATAAAATGTGTGTATTCATCTTGAATGACGAATTAACAATTTTTTAAGAATGACTATGTTTTAAATAAGTACGGCTCAGTGTTAATTCGAGCATAAACAACCTTAAACCTAAAACGCTGCATAGTCGAATTTCATTATGAAATTACTTAGCATTGTTTGCAGTCGAATTAAGAATTTTCCACCTTAACAGGAAATGAGGACGGTTTATGCTTGATTCAAGGTTGTTTGTTGACTATACACCAAGATTGGAAAAATTAATATATTAATAGATATATTCACTAGCACTAAGCCTTTCATGATAGTGCATTTCAAATTTTACTATACGGTATTGAATATTTTGTTACTATCACTAACTGCTTAGTGATAGGTAAGCGTACTCTGCATTATCACTAAGAATTTAGTTATAATGCTTTTAAATTTTTACTATCACTAAGTATATGGTTAGTGGTAGTGAATCTTCATCCATCAATAAATCAATAGTGCTAGTGGAATGTTCAGTGCATTTGAAATTTAGTGCGGTGTGCCCACTTCGATATGCACAAACTTCCATATTCACTTAATACACCGATTTTTTATGCACATATTTCTCGTATATATATTGAACGTATCTACATTCAAAGGTATATACTTATGTCTCCATTTGTGTGCAATGTGGCATTAGAAACGTATGGGTACATACTAAATAGATATGTGCATGTATGCATACGTGCATATTACATATGTATGCATGTATGTATGTAAATGCATACAGGTAATCTTATAAACCAGCTAAGAGACAATGCGCACTGTCTTTCAGGAAAAACTCTTTTTGTGTTGAGAGTTGATATTTCTCGCAAAAATCGTGAGTGGAATTCTGAATACTTTGATCGAGATATTTTGGGCGTTGTTCATTTACAATTTTAACAAAAGGCAGCGAAGGTTGACGAGATATGTTTGCATGACGCCAACTGAAACAACCGGAAAAACTTTTTCAGCCAACAAACCGGACAATCTACTTTTTTGCTTACTATCTATCAACTACTTTTTTGTTTACAATTTTAAGTACAAAATACGAATGCTGGAAGGGAAAATGTAGTTGAAGTCTACACAAACTTTTAGGTCGTGCACGTGCACTTCGAGTCTACAATTGAGCGATTAAATGTAACAAAATCAAAAAGTAAACTAAAAGTATGGAACGCAGTCGCCCGATTTTAAGGGATAAGTAGTTTCCGAATACAATCAAAACTTCTTGTATAAAAATTGTGTATATTTACGCAGATCTTGAGAAATTGTGTTTGGATTTATGAGAAAACCATCAAGCTCAATCGCTATATAAAGTACCTAAAGAATTTACATTTGAGTTGAAGGGGGCCCCAATAGGTACTGGTACCTTTAGGGTAAAAACTATCAGCCAAAGAAAAATATCTAAATTTGTTGGACTGTGCTAGTTACTAGACCAGTTATTTCTTTATCAATTTAATGTTTTAATAAGGTTTGTGTAAAAAATAATTAGGGAGTTTTTTAGTTCAACGATTTTTTATAACGCCTTACTTTATAACTGAGTTTAAAACTTACACTGTGAATTTTTCAAAAGTATATTCTCCATCTACATAAAAGTGCATACATATGTACTTATGTATTTATTTTCTACAATCGACTTGCATTGCCGCGCTAATAAATTACAGGTATTTTATTCCAGTAGTGGGCATACAATACCTTTTGGGATTCCACTATTTGTAGAGATAAATAAATGCTACATTCGATTGGTCTTATTAAGGACATGGATTTTAGAAAAAGCATAAGAACAGAATATTAAAACGAGAAAAAGAAGAATGAGGACTAAACCGCGAAAACCCCGGTTTATTGGTTGTAAGCGCATCTTGAGATAGCAGAGGAGTAATACAGAAAATGTGCATAAAAAAAGGATAGAAAGGGGATAATTATTAACAATTTTTTTTAAGAAGGGTGAACACACTAAAATGCGACACATTGGAAATCTTATAGCTTACCCAAAAATATTTCCATATTTTGAAAATCAAATAAGTACTATGAGTAGACCTTAGTTTCACGTGTCACAAATTTTATTTGGACTATAAATAAGTTGAAAATGGCAAACGAGTTAGCAAGTAGAAAAATTAATTTGCACGAGTTTATAAAAAATCAGGTTTTGAAACTTAGAGCCGTTGCTTTCGAAAAAGTGTATTGGTATCGAATCGCGCATAATTTTCATCTCAAATTTCATCATTATTAAAAACACTAAATAGCTAAATTATCAAAAAATCGTGTTTCAAAATTCGAAGCTAGGATAAATTGTACATTGATTATTGTGAACAAAAGCACAGGGAAAATTCGTCTGGGTGATAAATATTGTCTTTAAAAAAATGCAATAAAACCTCCCACTTTAAAAAATATCCAAATCTAAACGTAATAGGCGAATGTAACAAGCTCGCAAATCCAGGGAAGCGAGGGGCTGTTAAAGTGCATTCACCAGTTCAGTTGCAAAATATGATCGGACGAACGCATGCCAGCTGATTGGAATTTAAGTGTGCTCTGCCGGATCCACAAACAGACGATCCTGTAATATGCGCCAACGACCGCGGTATCAGTCTCCTTAGCATAGCAACGTTCTGTAGGTATTGTGTGAACGATTGTACTTCACCGTGAACGAACTAATTGGACCTTATCAGTACGGCTTCAGACCTGGCAAATCTACCATGGACCAAATATTCACCATACGCTGAATCTTGGAAAAGACCAGAGAGAGAAGAATAGACATGCACCAACTTTTTGTGTCGACTTCAAATCCGCTTTCGATACCACGAGAAGAAGCTGGAGGCAGGCCCGCCGAGAGGGGGGTGGTAAGGGTGGGATTCCCACCGGGCCCGGAGTTTCTAGTGGGGCCCGGATTTCAGTCCAAATCTCAAAATTTGGGAAAAATTTAATATGTACCTTTACAACTGTAGTAAGTAACTTTGTATATGCATGCATATGTACGAATTGAACATACATATGTATGTACGTATATTTCAGTAATATTCTGTTGCATAATAATTCTGCAATGCATTAACACGCACATACGTATTTACATCTTAACATACATATGTTATAAGCTCAGAAAGAAGTTTCCTTGTTAATTTACTAAACGATCATGTACATATGTATGTATATACGGACATGCATATTTTCGCTTTAATTCTGTCAATGTTCATTTAAATTTGGCAGCATGCAAACATACATATGTATGTATGTGTGTACATGTTGCTGCTTTCCATATAATTATACCAATGATTCTTTTGAATTATGGTCTTTGAGAAATATATCAAATAAGTTATTGCAAATAGCTTTGAAGTATCTAATTTGGTGAAAATTGAGAAGATCAAAATCAAAGATGACTAGATATTCGACTCTCTCAATAACTCTCAATTTTATCACGCTCTTAGCCCATGTGCTCACCATGTTATATCGTCTATTTTGAAAGAGGTAAAAAAAGCAAAATACTACACAATCATTGTTGATGCAACCCCAGATTCCAGTCACGTGGAACAAACTACTTTTATTTTACGCTACGTTCATAACGATACTGAAGAAAACGTTTACCATATCAAAGAACGTTTTTTAGCCTTCGTAGACTGTTATGGAAAAACAGGCAAAGCGATTGCGGACTTGATATGTGAAACGCTAGAAAAGTACAAAATTCCTCTGGAAAATTGTCGGGGACAAGGCTACGATAATGGCAGAAACATGAGCGGACAATATAAAGGAGCGCAAAATTACATTCTTCAGAAAAATAAGTGCGCAATATATTCGCCTTGTGGAGCACATACATCGAATCTAGTTGGAGTCGATTCTGCAAAAAGTTGTATCCAAGCAATAACCTTTTTTGGAGTAGTTCAAAAATTGTATAACATTTGTAGTAGCAGCACACAACGCTGGGAGATTTTGAAATCAAATATAACTAATTCGCTTCACTGTCTTTCCGATACACGGTGGGCTGCAAGAATCGATGGTGTGAAACCGTTTGCGAAGAATCTTCCTGGATTGAGAAAGTCTCTCGAAGAAATCAAGAAACTGAATCTGACCGCAGAAACTCTTCGGGACGTCAATGGCATTCTAAAATATATGAGTTCATTTGAGTGTGTCTTGATGGCTTCTATTTGGTTCAAAATTCTTCAGGCTATTAATGAAAGAAATCTGGTTCTTCAAAAGCTGAACGCTACCATTGACGTTGAAGTCGACAATCTTCGAAGTTTATTTGCCGACTTGCAGCTTCTACGCGATCAGTGGAGTAAAATTTATAATGAATGCAAAACCGTCGCTGACAATTTGATCGATACTTCATCCATTTTACCACCAGCCAGGAAAAAAAAAACGCGTTGACTCGTCACATGAAATCTTCAATGAAGACTGCACTGTTGAAGAAATTGATTTCAAGAGAAACACTTTTTTTGTCATAATCGACTCAATCATAAGTGGAATAAGTAGAAGATTTGCAGCTATAAATGAACTAAACGCAACATTTTCATTCCTGTGGCAGTTTTCTGATACAAACGTTCAAGAGTGTCAGACTGCAGCAGAAAATTTTGCAATCAAATATCCTGCTGATGTATCTCAAAACTTATCGAATGAAGTTATACACCTCAAGAATATATACGAAGCAAATTTTGGACATCGACTACCTCCATTCGATTTACTTAATGCCATTAATGCGAAGAAATTGAATAGACTTTTCCCAAACGTTTGCATCGCTCTGCGTATATTTTGCACAATTCCAGTATCTGTTGCGAGTGGTGAGCGGTCGTTCAGTGTTTTCGCAAGAATAAAAAACTTTCATCGGTCCTGCTCAACCCAAATCAGGGTGTCAAGCCTAGCTACCTTGTGTTTGGAAGCACAACTGGCCAGAGAATTGGACTTTGAAGAGCTCATCAACTCATTTGCATCAGTCAAAGCAAGGAAAGCCCACTTCTAAATAATCTTTTTATGGTATTATTTAATGTTATAAAAAAATATTACCTTCTTTATATAAAAATGATTCATTCAACAAACACTCCCACCGGGCCCGGAAATCCTCTCGACGGCCCTGGCTGGCGGTATCCCTACAAAGCTAATTCGCCTATGTATAATGACGTAGAGCAACACCGCCAGCTCCGTCAGAATCGAGAAGGGTCTCTCTGAGCCATTTGAAACCAAGCGAGGTTTCAGACAGGGTGACCCACTTTCATTGCGAAAAGATAATTCGAGCTTCATAATTGAACCATTCAAGCACCATATTTTATAAGAGCGTTCAATTTTTGGTGTATGCTGATGATATCGATATCATCGATCGTCACTGTTGACAATTATAATTACGAAAAAGTGGAGGACTTTGTTTATCTGGGAACCAGCATTAACACCTACAATGATGTCAACCAAGAAATCCAACGTAGAATCTCTCTTGCCGACAAGTGCTACTTTGGGCTGAGTAGACAACTGCGCAGTAAAGCCCTCTCTCGAACAAAAATACACTCTATAAGTTTCTCATCATGCCCGCGCTATTGAATGGCGCTGAAACATGGGCGCTGGCAGCATCGGATTTTTATTTTTTGTACATGTGTGCTTTCGCTCAGTGAGAAACGGATATTTACATATACAGCCCGATTCTGTGCATTTGATAAATTCACCATCTTGCTTATTTATCAATATTGATTATTTATCAAGTCTTTGGTATTCTGTGTCAAAAACCAAAAGCTCTTTTCTTGATAAATTATCAAGATGTCAAATGCTCTTGACAAATTAAACAACTGTTTGTGAAAATATTGTGAACACATTTTAATTGTAATTTTGATTGAAATTAAATAAAATAAAATGGAAGAAGACATATTATTATTGTTGCTGTTAGAAGAGGAGGAAAATTTAGAAAATAGAGATCGCGCGCGTTATTTCAGGAGTTTGAGGGATTCTACTGATCCATTTGCCCTCAGTGAAAGTGAGTTCATGAAAAATTTCCGACTGCCGCGTGATATTTGCCGGAGTCTAATAGATGACTTACGGCCTCATGATCAACAAAAGACTTCATTGCCTTTGACTATTAGAGTCCTGGCAACTTTAAATTCCTTTGGTCACGGTTCCTACCAAAAATGTGTCGGTAATAACTGCAACTTGCCAATGAGTCAGTCGTCACTCTCGAGAAGTATGCGGGCCGTGGCCAAACTTATAGTAAAAGTTAAAGGAGAAGAAATAAAATTTCCTAGTTCCACTGAGGAAGAAAATATAGTCAGAACCGGGTATGTACATACATGTGTATTAAAACAATTGGATTCATCTTTCAACAATTAATAATAATGAATACTTACGTTGTTGAAGAATCCATTTCGCACTAAACAGCTGATTTCTGTTTACATTATTTTGTTCACCACAGTATGGTGAAAAGCGATTCGCACTGAAGCTTTAAGTTTTATCAATATTTGCACAGAATAACAAAAAGCTTTTGGCTTGATAAAAATCTTGATAAATAAACAATATTTTGATAATTTGTCAAGTGCACAGAATCGGCCTGATAATTTAGGTCTCTGTTAAGCACGGACATTTATCGCTGGCAGAGTAAAACTAAAAGTCATTAGATATATCTTTCAGTTTAATGCTATTCTTTATACCCTGATTATAACATTATATACCTACCATTTGTTCATTTGAATAGGCAAAAATTTCGAAACCATGTTTAACCAATTTATAATTCGCTATCGATTAAAAATAACTAAAATAATAAAATAACTCCTATCAATATTAAAAATTGTTTATATTTATTAATGTATACATAAAATGATTATTTTCAGCATTTTATATTATTGTGAGCGTCATAAATGTACGCAACACTCCATTGTAAAAACCTTTATGTCGTGCAAAGAAATGCTTAATGCTTCTCTTCCTCTTTTGTACATCCACTTATATTCCACTCTTTCAATAACCCACAATCGAGGCCAATGTGTCTGTGCCTAAGAAAATTTGTTTGCTGTTAATATATAACCCACAACATAAACCACAAAGAGAGTTACCACTGTAAGAAACCGGCTTGAATTTTGTGTTTGTTAGAATTTTGTGTTTGTGTCTTTGGCAGACACAATGAAAATAAGTGGAAGTGCTTAAAACAAAAACGTTCCAAATTGGAAGAAACTCACGTTTTTTTTTATTTGCCGCACGTACATATGTACCGTATAAATATGTGCATACAAATAAAAGAAATCCATGACAAACTTTGATCCGACTCCATCTGCCAAAATATAATTTTTGGCGTACCGTTTTTCAAACCCTGGGGCTTTGCTACTCAAATTGAACCAAAATAAAAAAGCAAATTGTATGATATGTAAATACAAATCACCCTGAACTTTTATTGCACAACATATTAATCCAAACCTTTAAAAAAAAATCCAACGATGAACATGTCCTCTTCCAAGAAATATTAAGGCTGATATTTCGTTTGGCCCGAATAGTCGAGCCCAACGTTGGGCGCCAATTTGTCACACGCCCGATGTGCTCTAAATGACTGCCTGTTTGCGACAACCAAAAGATTACGAACCTACTCGCAATACCACCCAAACTGCTGCCTAGCGATAGCACTAAAATACGCCCAACAATGGGTCGGAGCTTGCTCCAAGCAAAGGAATACTAAACAGGTATGACCTCCAAATCCAGGACCGCCATTTCCACAACTTTTAGAATAAAATGCCTCGTCTGGCGCCACTGCTACTTCTGCAGATCTTTTAAACAAAAAAATGATTAACAATCACAACTTCCAAAATCCAAAACAGGTCGCCTGCTTAAAAAAGATGTTTCCACTTTCACAGCTAGAACGAATCTCTTCGGGCACGAACTTGCGACCCAGGTCACAACCTACGCGTCTGGTTTAGCGACGGCCCGTAAATTCTCAACTGAATTGGGGCACCTTCACGAACGTCAGCAATGGCACACACAAACAACAACCGTAGAGTTTTCCACTGCCGGCAAACAACAAAATGGCACAAGAGCGGAAATTGATGACACCTATTTTCCAGTTCTGCCCAGTTTTGGCTGATCTCTCCCATTTGAGACTTATCCGTGGTTGGCAACGCACACCGATCACCATCCATGCCAACACTTGGAAGTTGTTTTGAGATTTTGTGGGCATTACTAAAATGCCGAATTTCTTTCGCTGAATCTCGCTATCATTGTTGAAGAGAAAGGGGAAACAGGGTTAACAGACGAAGAAACCCAATGAAATATTTTGTTGCAGCCTGTCCGCGATAGAGGGAATAAGAATTTGGGCATATTTTCAGTAAATGTTAGTATTTCTGTAATACATCTGAGTGAGTTTTAACAATTAATTTACATTTATTTTAAAATGTAGAGTTTCACCTTATGAAAGCATCAAAAATGTATTCCCCGTTGAAAAAATGTTTTTTGAGGTGGCCAATGAGTGCTACAGTAGAGGTTTTTGAAACAGAAGAAGTGGATACAAAAGACGAACAATAAATGATACTTATTTACTTTGAAGGGTCCGATTATTTGTTTGCTGCTCAAGCCAAGGCCAAAGCTTGTAAAGTCATTTGAAGTAACCGTACGTTTCATCTTTGATCCGATAAGATGCTCAATCTGGTCGTCGTAACCTTGGAGAATAGTAACCAACCAAAATACTATTACCAGAATATCCCATTTCTGCATTGTCATCGTAAGGCTCACAATCTGACACGCAATTTATTCCCCTAGTATGTATTATTACTGGTGGCCGCTAGATAATCATCTATTAAAATCAGGATTACGTATGACAATCCACTACCGACCGTCGACTACTAAGTCAATATTACCATGTGATACAAACTTTTACTAAGTTAAGTGACTTCTTAAAAGACCATTTCGTCACTTCACTCACCAAGAGAGGCCAACTCTGTGGGACACGAATCCATAGCATGCCCACAATTTTGCGCTCTACATCATTCCTGTCAGACCGTACTTGCTATACAATATACACAAATTTGCTGCAGGACTATCTTTAGTTAACATTACCTGATCCTGCACCAAATGTCGACAGGGAGGCAACTACCGAGTATCACATAGCGTCCTCCGGTACGCGACCCATATAGACCCAGCGGCGAGAAGTTAAACTCTGCGACAGAAATCTTCAATCTAATGCGTGCATACAACCGAATCCCGGTGGGAATGCCGCCTGGGCTCCGGAAAGCCAATCACATACATATATGATCTCATTGTATTCTCTGAATCTCAGGACGAGAAAATTCGGAGTGTACGTTCAGTATTCGATATTCTCAAAAGAAAGAATTTAAGAATTAACACCAGAAAGTGTTCGGCAAACGTGATTTTGTCTAATTGGGTTACTTCATAAGTAGACATGGATATTAGCTTCCTGGGGACAAAGTTCGGGTTATAATTATGGGTGTAGCTCACCACATGCAAACAAAATTCAATCACCGCTTACTGAGTACCCCAGGATAGGTTTAAAGAACGAGTATTCCAAAATTGCGGCAACAGCATCGCACTGGCTGTCATATCTGCTTTCGCTTCAACTGGCGCTTCAGATCACACTATTGGAACAGCTTTAGAGCATCGCAAGGGTGATGAATGGAAACCCATCGGGTTTTTATCTTGCAAACTCAGCCCTGCACATATGAGCGCGAACTACTTGCTGCTGCAAAATTCTTGCGACACTAGACTCTACCTAGAAGGTTATCTGGACGGACCATCTTCGTTTAATCCCCGCCTTTTCTCAGCGGACAGATAACACATCTCAATGCAAATTATACAGCCCCTTATCTCCACAAGCACCAGCAGAAGCGCAGCAAAATGTTATACGTTATACTGCGTTATACATAAACTCGGGGCGCATTCGGCCATATATGTATACCTTCCAGTTATATAATTCAAGCGGTAGAGTAATGAGGCGTCAGTTACGAGAAGTGTTAAGCACACTACCGTTGATACCCCTTAAATGACGCTTTTCGTCACTCAATTTTATATCTCCACCCAGCATCAGTAAAGTGTCATATGTATTAAACAAAGTTGACAACCAGTGTCAATTAATGTTCCAAAAGTTACGCTATTGCAATTGTTCTCCCTATTTACTTGATCTCTACCAGTCGACCGGTTTGAATTTGAACTCGTCAGTTATTGGAGTCCAACCAAAAACCTTCTCATATACCCGTAATTGATCTTAATTTTAATGTTTTCGGCTGATAAAGGTTACTTTTATTTTGTCTTGAGTCAGGAATGTCCTCTATGAAATATTCATTTAAACTCATACCATCTAGCTTAATTTGTTTGCCCAATCCCATATTACTATAAACTTTGTAGCTAAAGTATTCAATTTGACGTTTTTTTCGATTCTGAAACATTCAATTGAAGTACAATGGATGGCAATGGAATTCTGACCATAATGTCTTACTAAAGTTTCCAAATTAAAAACACCTTGCTGGCTGCATATACATATCTTTGCTGCCCCTTTAAACGATTGTTTCGCATATATAAACTTTTGTAATGCGTGCTAACGAGCTGTTTAACTTTTTCAAAAAAATCCCCCACCAATGATCCTATCGACGGAGAACTCAAATCATTAAAAGGGGTTACTGAATCCTGTTTATTGTGTGAAGTAAATGGCGTACGCCCGTATGCTAGGCGTCGAATTTCTCTTGGTGGCCGAAAAGACTATCAAAATTTAAAATTTCGCTTCGATCCATTCTACCTCAGTACTACTGTTCGAACAAACAGACAGACAGACGGGCATGGCTAAATCAAATCAGCTCGTGATACTGATCATTCTGGTGCAGTGGGAAATGGGTATATCTCTTATTCTTCTTATACTTATAAACGTCAGACCAAAGTTCTAATACCATTTCATTTATAAAAATAAATATCTTATGAAGTATAAAGTAATTATTCCCACACATGTTCAGAATGAAATTCTACATCCACAATTAAATGTTCGTCAGTTTAAACTATGCTTCGTATTCGCATCAGCAATATCTGTGAAGTCAGGTATTTTACTAATTCGCACAATATTAACCGTGAGAACTAAATTCTACAGCAACACTTAAATATTCTTCAATATAAACCAAGGTCCGCAATCCATAGTCCGCTAATAAAGAAAGTGCGTACGAAGTGTTAAAGGCACTACTTGAAAACGAAGAGTACTCGTATGACACGCTTGTTAAATGTTGACTGATGAATTCCATCGTTACTCTCCCTTTTGTAACGGTAAAGAAGTTGCAGAAGAAATCCTAGAAGAACTTATTGAATTAAGAAATTAAAGAAAGTATAAAGAAGTATTTGAATCTCATTTTTTCATACACTAAACTCAAAACATCACTTTACTTTATCTTATGCGTTTTCCCACAACTTATTTTTGCTTAAATTGATTTTTTGCTTTAATACTAATATCAACAAGTCCAGAAATCGATTAAAAGCACATGATGTCATCCGTGACGCTTTGAAATAAAATATTGTTAAAATATTGTTTTGCCTATAATTCCAGATTTAAAAAGTGTATTTTTTATTACTCCCCTTGTGTTATTACTCACTGATAATGTTACATATCTGTTTTCAATTGTAAAACTGTTAATCAATGTTACTTTTGAATTTTAAGATTACTTATGTTAATTAAATCTTTCGAGTAAAGTTTATCTTTTAACCAAAATCCCTGGTTGAAAAACACTGATTTATATAATGGTTCGTATGCACTATAAAATTTACACGTATGTAAATAAAGTTCGTAATCGCCACGAAATTAACCATTCACTCCCGTTGCAAATTATAAGAATAAGAAGCAAAATCATAGGAAACGCTTTGATTTAGTTTTCTCTTACAAATTTAAATGTATTATCCATTTTTTTACTTTTACATTTTGCTTTCTACTATTATACTTGCACGCATATGCTCTCTGCAACTAAATTTGGCCTACGGCTTCTACAACTGTAAAAACTACTCGGACGAGACTTGGTTCAATGATGCCGTATACTTCCACTACCAAATCTTGATGTACAGGGCCTGCGCTATTCAGGCATCGCTACGAAAAATCCCTAAAAACAACATAAAAACGAAAGAATATAAGAAATCATTTATAAAATATAAAGGTAGATTTACAATGGGAGGCGATTTTATTGGCAAACATATATGATCTAGCGTAACAGCCTTAAAAGAATACGAATTATGGAAAACTTCGCAACACCTTGAATGCACCATAATTACTTCTGATACCCCCTACTTACTGACCGACTGATTCGAAGAAAGTCCCTGATCTAATAGACTTTTTTGACAACTCTCATTAAATATGCTACGTTTTGAAAATGGTGTTGTCTTAAATTCAGATCAGTTGCCAATTTCCATAGCATCAGCGGTGGTTTGGATGAGGCTTAATTCAATTCACTTTCAAACAAATTCACGGATTGGAAATATGTCACACACAAACGGGCGAACGAAGTAAGTTGCAAGTTGCTCTTATTTCGTGAGCGAATTGATGGAAGTTGTCACATCGATGAAGAGAGGATTAGCGGTATGCGCAGTATTGTATTCTATCATTCTTGGGTTGAAAGATAAAAGATTTTCATATTAAAAAAATCAAACTATTAGCAATTTATATGAATTGGAATTCGCAATATTTTTAATGATTATGCTTTCCGCTTTCGGCCACCGCCACGTACGAGCACTAATGCCAATGATAAAGTTTGCTTAGTTTTTATTAAATGAAATAAAATACAATGAGATTTCGGCCATTGGTGTTATTAAAATGAAAATAGTTTAGTAAGATCAATTTGTTTAAATATTAACTTTTCTGTCAGAACCGCTCAGAACATATTCGAAGTTGACCTTCTTCAATATATGTATATATATGCTAACGTTAGATTCGGGAAAGTTGATTGTACCATATAATCAAAAATCAGTTTAAAGGATTTCTCGAAACTTGTTTGTTTGTGGACATTTTGCGCTGAACAGTTAATTGTTGTTTGGTATATACACAGCGAGGCTTGTCTTAAATCTAAATAAATATTTATAACTTGAGTACAATTTTAATACAATTTAAATATTATTAATAGTCTCTATTTAAATAGCTCATTTGAAATTGTGTCCGAGATTTGCAAAAGTGTTAAATTGTTTAGCTCTCGCGCATTTGCTTATTATTTTGTGATGAAAAATAAGTTCTGTAAAAAAAAAGAAGCAGGCTGTGTCAGAGACACGGCCATTAAGTTTAACGTAGAATACGCCATCCGATAAGTCAGAAAACATATGTAACAATAAATGATAAATAATACAAGCAAATGAATTTCTTTATTTTTTAACATACTAAACGTCAACTTCCAGCTGTTGTCGAACAGCATCAATCAGCATTGTTATTTTGCAGTACTTGGCAGCATTTTCTCTTCTTTTACTCTACTTTAACTTGCCCGCCTAAAATTATGCAATACAAAGAAAGGGCTGCACGAGTACATTTAAATCGCCCAACAGCAAACACTCAACCAAACACCACACACATATTTGTGTGCATGTGTTTATACAATTTTCATTTGAGAAATTTAAATATTAATAAGATATCAACCAACATGAAATGTATGTCAAACGAAAGCTAACAACTTCATTTGACTACAAAAAAAAAAAAAAATTAATCGAGCCGTTTCCTTATAATTAAAGAAATAGAGATTACAACAATAAAAACCTGACATTGGTGCCCATACCGTAAGGTAAGACGTATTCTACGCCAAAAATATGGGCATCTGTAGGGGAAAACAAGAATTATTTTGACTTAGAGTTCAAAAATTTACCAAATAGCCATGTATTTAAGAACCAGTGTTCAAGAAATAAATGGTTTGGGGAGAAATGGTAATATACCCACTTAGAATTTTAGGTGATAAAATTTTTATTTCTCAAAACTAGGTCTTCTAACGGCATTCTCACCAAAAGAATTCCTCGAAATTGGAGAATTAGTTTCAAAATCCGCTTGCAGTCGTACAAACTTTATATGTATGTATATACATATGTAAAACTAAAAGAAAATGGTAGTTTGTTTATTTGGTTTGATCATTCATTAAATATGTGCAGATATTTTTCTACTTTATAAAATGCAATGTTGTGTACCTGTTTTGAAGTATATAGTTTGTTCAAACAAAATTATATATTTCACTTTTTTATGTAGATATGTATATAGTGCGTAGTCAAATTCTTGATTTCTTTCTATCTGTGCTATCATATAATAGAAAAATCCGCGCGAGATTAGTAATAATTGCTCTAATTGGTATGATGTCGTTATTTACGAAAGACAATTTATATAAACATAACAAAAATCAAAAATTTTATGAAAGCGGTTGATCAAGTGTATAAAAGCACCTTTGTCTTTCCCAAATATTACGAAAATATAACTTATTGCACGCGGATTGTTTCCTAATGTGAATACACCGAAAGTTTACAATTTTATTCATATCGAGAAAAATTCGAAGTTTTTGTCTTTTGGCATCTTTTAGATTGAGTTATATGTAAAAAAGCAACCAATCGCTAATTTCTCGATTTTTAAATTTCGAGTGTAAACATGATATAATAGGGGGTTTTGCCCTTAAATTTGTTAAAGCTGTTTCTCGCACAATCTATATTTGAACTTTTTTATCACTTTGATTGTATATAAAAATATACCCAAAACTAAGCTATTTGTTATATAATTACTTTTTTAGCCTATATTCATGGTAGCCTATTTATTTTCTATATCAACCAAAGTAGAACAACATTTAGTATATCAAAAGCATGCTTTTTGTGTTTAAATTTTTTCATATCATCATATAATAAGTTACAGCATTTCAACATAATGACATTCGTCTTCCTGGATACGAATAAATAAGTCAAGCCAAGTATGAGGCAGCCCCCTTAATCATAAAATTACCGAAGTATCTTACGAAGTGACGCCTCTAGCAGAGCCTCTCGGAATACTAGTTGATATCCCTTCCAGATAATAGCCAACGTTTCTATAAACAAGCAATTCCATGTTCGATACAACTGTTGCTAAAGTGTTTGTGGCTTCTGTTGTTCTTCGACATCTAAAAAGTGAAGCATCAGAATATTTGAAAAACTCACGGCCTTGATATTGTTTAAATATGCGAAGGAGTTTTCCGAACTTATAAAATGCACAGTGAGTGACATAAGAAATCAAATTGCAGAATTAAAAGCAAACTTCATGCGGAGGAAGGAAAGCAATTACTATATAGTTTGACTTTCTCTTGACTATAACCAAAAAAATTTAAATCAATTGACTAAAACCTATGTATAAATTGAAAAAGACTTACTTACAAACTTACAAACACCTTGAAATTAATATTGTTATCATTTCAACAAAAGAAATATGTATGACTCAATAAATTATGTTACTTTCTTATAAAAAAAATAAATACATTGTTTTTAATGCTATTAATCCATATTTCGATTTTGACAACGCATTTTAAAGCACCCGGCATTTACATTCATTTTAAAGGCTATATATTACCCCTTCTAGTCCCGACTGTCTCTTGTGCCAAGCGGTCCACTTTTTCTCCGTGCTCTTGCTTATAGCGCTTAAATTCACGTGTTCTCATCTTGGTTTGTCCCTACCTAAGTGCATTTTCAAGTTCTTCTTTTACTCGTTGCAAATTATACGGCAGTTAGTGAAAAATTAATTAAAAACAATGCCAGCCGGGCTCCCAATAATTGAGGTTAATAAGTTGGCTTTGCTAGCCGAAAACTCCAAAAAAAAAATAAAAAAAACTTGAGTCAACAAAAAGCTTGATATTTTTCCGGAGCAGTCCCAAATTCGTGGTATTAGAAGCGGTAGACAAAACGGAAACTCACTCGCAATACTCCTGATTTGCCGTTCACCGGTCAATAAATATAATAAGCAAAGAAATCCAACCGATATCGGAGCTCCGCAATGGTAACCTTCTCGTACTTGCTAACAATCAAGCGTTACAGAAAAATGCATCACTTCGAAAGAATTTCTAAGTATATGCGCTATTAAGGCTAAATACCATGAACACTTCAACTTCAATAAAGGTATATTTTACGCCTTCTTCCTTAGTAACGTGTCAGGAAATGAAATTGTCAATGAATAAAGTTCCTAAAGCGTAGTTGTTGCTTATAAATTTCAAAGAAAAATAAATGATCGACATACTGCCTAATTTTGAAAGCGTTCACCTGCATGTGAAACTTGCAGTTTGCCCCCACATTCCCCCGAATTCTGTATGCGCATTTTCTGTGCTAACTGTTCCACTAATCACCGTCCTTCCTCCAACAAATACATATGAAAAATATTTATAAGCTAAAGAAATATTAAAAATAAAAATAACCAATCCTAACTCCAAAACTATCCCACAAGGCGACAATCACCAACACATTTCAAAATCTCCTGAAATTCTTAAATATTCCCATATTCTTTTCAACTCTCTACTCAATCAAACATCAACCTAACCAATAATCATTGCCAATAACCATTCCACCAGTAAATAATAATTCACCTTTCAATATCAACGCACAACAAAATAATTATAACACAGTACGACACTTCTAATGTAATAATATTATAAAAAGTCCTATAAAAACAGAATGGGTGAACCTCCCAATAATCCCAAGCAACTTTTGGAACATACCATAAATTTGGAACGCATGCAACAACAAAAAAACCTTCGTATCCAGTAACAACACTGCGAGTTATGTTACGAAAATTATTAGTAGGTGCATATAAGCCACAAACAAAACAAAAATGATTTCGATTTGGACAATTCATTTTATTGTTATTATATTTTGTTTATTTATATTTATATTTAAAAACGCTTTATTTACTACTGTATCCCACCAAATAATAACGTGTAATGTCAAAGCAAAAAAAATTGCAGCATTAGCTGTCATTTATAAAGTATGGTTCGATGTGTGAGTGTGTGTGCGTGTTCCTAGGCTCTAGGGCGCTCTCGTACAATGAAGGGCGGTGGCGCTCTTGGCGCGGAAGCATTTGAATTTGAATTATATTAAACTTGGCCCAAACAGTATGGTTCATATAAAAATGTTATTCAAAGTACATTAAGTAAATTTTAGTTTGCAATGAAATCAATGAAATATTAATAAAATAAAAGTAGTACATTAGAAGTAAACCTCCACGGTTCTTTGAAGCTTAAAAATCGATTTTCTCAAAATTCTGACGTCCTACGGCAAAACGCCGAGACACGTATTCTTTATTTTAAGCCAACCACTGTCGTACTGTGTAATAGAACTTTCCTAGACTTCACTGATGCTGCAATGGTATATGATGAAGATTCATAAGCTCACCACCACATAATCTAGTAGTTGCTAAAAACAACTAAACTCTCACAATAGCATGCCTTCTATATTTATTTATTTATTTATTTATAATCTAGGCAACACAGGGTTTCATACAGACTCTTAGATAAAAAATAAAAATTAATTACACAATAAAATTACTTAATAATTTCTTAAACTCATATTTTGTTAGCGAAAAGACTATTGTGCAGGAATTTAAGAGCAAGTTAAATTCTTTTAATGGGAGAGTTGGAAGCATAAAGTGTTTTAACTCGTTCAAGACAAAAAATATAAAAGGTTTCTGATATTTAGCGAGTTTAAGTTTATTAGAAGACATCTAAATGTATAAGGGAGAATTGGGTCAATAAAATTCAATGAACGGAGGGCAAAGGGTATACAACTTTTTTGGATTCGTTCAAGGCTTCGAATGTAACAATCGTAGCATATTCAAATTTCGAGTAAACAAGAGAAGTAAAGAGTAATTTTAGGGTATAAGGATCAGTAAAAACTGAACTAAAACGGTGAATGAAAGCAAGCATCGAATATGATTTTGCTATGATACAGTTAATAGCAAAGAAGTAGCAAATAGAAGTTTGTAATCAAAAATCACACCCAGATCTGAGAATTTCTACAATGTGCTTAAACGAGAGTTGTCTATACAATAAGAGATATGGATACAGGAGCGCAACTTATAATAAGATACATGAGAGGACTTCTTTATTTAATTTCAGTTGATTTTTAATATCCAATTGAAGCAACTCGGAATCTAAATGATTTTGAAGAGTAGCAAATTTTTTTTTTTATCAAATTATGTATATTTAAGTCTAAAAATAAAGCTGCATACATAGAAGTAAGCTTTGGCTGCTGAGGCCTTCAGCTTAATGAGTTATTTTATGTACTAATTAGTGAAATAAGCTTAGATTTACAAAAGTGACAGACGTACATATAAATACAGTTGGAAAGTAAAGTTAATAAGTATAACAAAATTAAAAAGAATGTAGGTATTATATTTATTTATTTATTTATAAATATAATAGCTTTGATATTCTAAGAAATTTTACTATTTTTAGCAAAGTTACAGGAGAACTATTTGCGAGTATATTCAATATATTATCGCTTTGAAAAACTAATGTGGTTAAAGTATGAACAATGAACAAAAATGTGTTTTAGAGACATCTGATTATTTGAGTTACAAAATTGGCAGAGATTTGAAGCAGATTTATCAATAAGGTGTATATGTGTAAGGTTTAAATGACCTATACGTAGGCGAATCAGTTTTGTTTCTTCATACCTTGACAAGTTGATATTTCGGATATTGATACCGAAAATAGTGAGTATTTTATTATTTATATTTTGGCACCAGTTTGACGTGTTTTGGAAAACACTCAAATTTTGATTGGCGAAAGAAAATTTAATAAAACTAGTAATAGCAGATTTATTTAAGTTATTTGACCTAATCACTGGGCTTAAAGTTGTTTATTTTGCAGCTTGGTCAGCAAATTCGTTCCCCCTCATTTCAATATGTGCTGGAATCCAGACAAGTTTTATTTTATGAGGATAATTTATAAGTAAATTTCTTTTTGCTGCTACGTAATATGAATTATTTAAGAGACTAGAGATGGCATTGAGCGCTGACAATGAATCAGTACATATGTAAAATTTTCCTCTTTTTTTAAGAGCTATCTGAATTCCTTTAAATATTGCTATTATTTCCGCAGAAAAAACAAACGAATATACAGGCAGTATAGACAACTTTAAAATTTCGGTTTCAGAGGTGACGGCGTAACCAGTTGTTTTTTGTTGTTCATACCCATCCGTATAAATAAAATTGTAGTCTTTGAACTGATTTTTAAGCAATGGAAAATTTGTAATAAAAACTTCGGATGGAGTAGTTATTTCTTTATGTTTAGCAAGACTGAAGACAAGGTAGTTGAAGCTCCTGACAACAAGAAATTGCTTTATGAATTGCAGAGTAACTTTTGTGCGGAACTTGTTTGGTAGCTTTTGAAATTATGTCTTTAAATAACGTGTTGGCGGAATCAATAAATATTGTTAGTAGTTTTGTGATTACAATTTTATATTTTACTTCTATTGGAATAATATTTGCTTCAAATAGAATATTGTTTATAGGCACCTAGAGCTGTTCTTATTCCAGAGTTCATTATACTTTTAATTTTTTTAAAATCTGTATATGTGGCAGATCCATATAAAAACAGGCGTTAATCAATTTTTGATGTCAGTATTGCTTTAAGAACATTAACAATAGACCGGGTACTACAATTAGGCTTCTTACTGGATAGACATTTTATAACATTGACCGCTTTTGTTAAGGATAATGATAGTTCTTTAATATGAAAATTCCACGAGTATTTATTGTTTAAATGAATACCAAGTATCTCTAAATTGTTAACAACTGGAAAATTTATCGAATTAGTTGATACGGTACATTTACATTTCCTTTTTTTGCATATTTGAAGTTGTTTACACTTAGTAGGAGAGATAGGCGCTCCCGAATAATTTTGAATTTTTGTAAAGAGATCTGTTAAATCGAAATTAATATTCTGTATAATTTATAGAGCTTGTAGCTAGGTTTGCATTAGGAATAATATGAGAAAACAACCGCGCTATCCGTGTGAAAATTGTTTATTTTTCTCACTATTCCTATCTCCAACCATACTGCTATTAAGTGTGCTTTTTCGTCACTCTGTGCCAAACAGGGTGGTTGGTATTATTTGTTTTTTACAAATCTATAGGTTTTTTAATCTGCTTGTAGTTTTGCTTTTTAGGTTGGCTCATCCTTTATTATAATTATTTTTATTTTTGGCCTTATTTTTTATGAATCGTCTGTTTAACTTATAGAGCTTGTGGCCAGGTTTGTATTAGGAATAATATGAGAAAACAACAATTTTTCCAAGTGGTAGAAGAGATAGCCGCTATTTCGGAGATCACCACATCTCCTCATCAGACTCCGTTTTCTTTCTAGACTTTACCTGGCTTTGAACCATGGTACACGGAGTTGCTAGGCGAGCACGCAACCACTAAGCCGCGCTATCCGTCTGAAAATTGTTTATTTTTCTCACTATTCCTATCTCCAACCATACCGCTATTAAGTGTGCCTTTTCGTCACTCTGTGCTTAACAGGGTGGTCAGTATTATTTATTTTTTACAAATCTATAGGTTTTTTCTTCTGCTTGTAGTTTTGCTTTTTAGGTTGGCTCATCCTTTATTTAATTATTGTAATTATTTTTATTTTTGGCCTTATTTTTTATGAATCGTCTGTATAATTTATAAAGCTTGTGGCCACGTTTGTATTAGGAATAATATGAGAAAACAACAATTTTTCAAAGTGGTAGAAGTGATAGCTGCCATTTCGGTGATCACCACATCTCCTCATCAGACTTCTGTTTCTACAAGCTAAGTAAGTATAAGCAATGAGGTAATTGATAATCTTCGGTACATGCTCCCATTCAACTAGCTAGTCAATGATAGAGTGTAAACCAATTTTATCAAATGCTTTGACAAGATCCATTGAAAGAATTGATAAATGTCTTTTTTTGCTGAGAGATTCAGTTATCAAGTAATCTACATTTTTAAGTTCGCTGAGATTAATTTCTTCACTTATGTTACGTAATCCATTGGAGTAAATAACTCCTTTAGTAAAGTTTATCTGTTTGTGTTCCGAGTCACTAATAGAGGTAGTCGTTGGACATGTTGGCATTGAAGTGAGCTTAAGAAGGTTACTGGTTTGCAAAGAGTTTTTAGTTTGCACCAGAAGTGAGCCATCACGTAGTTTTTTAACTAGCACAACTTCACCATTACAGGCATAATCTATTGACTTCTTTATTATGAACGGAGACACATGGGTAAATTTTTGATTATCATTTCTAGATATAACAAGAAATTTAGATTGATCGTTTTTACAACTCCAAATGTCGGGAGGCTTAGCCATAGTGAATAAGTGTATCTTTCAAACAAAACAAGGTGAAGAATTTATTAAGGTTTACTAATTACACCAATAAGAATTTCCTAAATTAGAGGTCACTGGAAAAACTTGCGGTACTGTTGATACAAGTACGTTTAATTTGTTTTTGTGTAAATGTTAACCAACTAGTAAAAATGTGCACTTTGTTTTTGTTTTCGCAGTCAAATATTTATTGTTCTTGTAGTCGTAGTCTACAAGTCACTTCAACAAAAACAAGATCCGACAGACCACGGGAAATTAACTAACACGTCTGAACAGCTCGAGTAGTAATCGTGGACGCAAAATGTTTTAATTGGTCCGTATGGAAAAGAAAATTGGAGTGCGTGAAGTAGTTGCATATGTCATCAATGTATAAGACGAAGAGCAGAGAACCTAATAAGCTACCCTGAGGAGCTCCAGAGGACGCAGTTAAAGGCTTGGAAGAAAGGTTATCTACCACAACCACTTATTTGCGTGACAAAAGGTACGATTTTATCCAAGACAGAAAAATGGAATGAAAACCCAAACTAGCTAACTTAATTAATAAAACAGAGTGACTGATTTTATGAAAAGCTTTTGAAAATACAGTATAAATAGTGTCAACTTGAAGACGAAGACATAAAAAATTCGGGAAAAACTGCGAGATTAGTCGATCTACCAGACATAAAACACGGTTGGCTAAAATTAATATCCGAGTTGCTAAATATACTTTTTGCTTAACTATGTATTCAAACAATTTTAAAACTGTTAATAACTTAGAAATCGGTCTATAGTTAGCAATATCACTTTTATACATTGGTGTTATGGCAGTCACTTTCTATAAATTTACTACTTTTAAGAGACTTATTGAAAATTAAAATAAGTGGGTACTCAAAGGCAGAACATTTCTCTACAAGGCAAGAGGGTAAGCCATCAACCTTAGTTTGCGTTGATGGTTTAATATGTAAGACGCCATCATTTACATCGTCAAGTGTTAAAGTTAGTGCACCAAGTTAATCGAGGAATTCATGTTTGAAAAGGCATAATTATCATAGTATATAGGTGGAGCTAAAAAAAATTAGCAAAAAGATTAGCCGCTTCTAAGGGAGAGTTAGGATGAATGTCATTATAGAAGGCTTCTGAGGGAATACTGAAACACGATCTCTTAGACTTAACGTACCGCCAAAAAACCTTCGGATTAGATTAAATTTCCGTTTCAATTTTGCGCATATAGTTTCTGTGAAAACACTCGCTTACTTGAGCACTGGCAAATACCGAGTCCCAGTCAACTGTACCGAGTCCCAGACAACTGTAGAGAATTACGTATATTATAACAAAGCTTGCAGGACAGATGTCTTCACACGCAACTTTAAAATCGTAAAATTGCAAAATATAAAAAGGCTAACGTGTCTAGAAGAACTAACTTGATCCGTAACCTCTAATTCACATCCAGAATAAAATCTATCGGTTTGATCTACGTACGCTATCAGCCGCCGAAGAGGGTATGACAGAATGGCATATCGATATGCATGGCCATGGATGTGACGGCTGGTCAACACTTCTATGCCATCCCAGATTTGCTTAAATATCTCCCTCCTTGCGTACAAAATAGGGTACTACAACTCTTTAATTCCATCTATGACACAGGCATCTACCCACAAATTTGGAAAAACGCTGATATTGTACCCATACTAAAACCAAAACAGTCTTTAGATCTACTTAAGTAGTAAGCAGTTTTCGGCCAATATCTTTACTACCATGTCTTAGCAAAGTACTAGAAAAGATAATAGCTAAGCATGTCATGTGGTTCGCTTTAAAAAAGCATCGTAACTTTCCAGTAGCCTTTAAAGAACACTACCTGATATTTTCAAAAAACAGCAGTTTAATGCAATACCAAAACAAATTTAGAAAAATTCTTGACGGTATTGCCGTTTGGTCAAAAAGTTCAAGAGCCAATATACGAGTATCACATGGAAAATATAATTTCTTCACATTTGCGGAAAGAAAAGTTGTCAAGACTATGATTTTATTTACAAAAATGTAGTTATTAATAACGTGAAACAGCTAAAAATCTTAGGTATAACTTTCGACAAAACTTTTTAGCATCATAAAATATCTTACTTCTATTTATGGACAGTGCGCTAAAATCATAGAAGCACTCTTGGCTGCAACCTACCACACGGCTATTCGGCGGAGCCTTCGCGTATTTCCAACTAAACCAATCAAAAATATACAAAGTACATTCCGTCTAATACCAATACTTTTTTTTACAAATAATGCTATTTTACAGCAACGAGTAAAAAATGTTGTTGAAGGAAACCGTGCGATAAAGAGACCACCTATATTCAATGCTACTCATTATGTAAAAAAGATTGAAATCTTTTGAAAGGCGACTCTTAGAAGAACTAGCAACCTCACACCCAGGCAACTACTATTTACAATTTTTATTACCAAACTCATTCACTGTTCGAAACAAAGCACAAACCCATTAGTCTGCCAAAAAACTTTCCTTGACATCAGAGAGAAGTTAATAAAGGATAGTTGGAAACTCAAATTCACAGATGGATCTGAAATTTCTCAATACAAGTCTTTTGCTGTAGTCACAGAGGAAGGAAGTATAATAAAAATGGGGCTTTTACTTCTTTATAGTTCCGTTTTCGCACCCGAGTTAATTTCTTTAAATATCGCTATAAAGTATGCTGTAACAAGCAAAGGAAAATACGTTAGTAGCACCGATAGCATATAATCTATCAAAACCTTCGCAACAAAGATCCGCATGTCGATAACTCTAAAAATAAGTTAATAAAACATCTATCAAAAATTAAAATTATATGTATACCTGGTCACTGCGGAGTAATAGGAAATAAACACGTCGACACCATCGCGAAAGAAATCTACAAATCGCACTCCATACATTTTGGACCTTCCTTAAATCAGACATCACCCGACAAGTAAGTAGTTGCAATAGAGGATCAACGGTGTCTAACAGGCAAAATTACTAACATAGCTACAACCTGTGTAACTAGATTTGCTAAAAGCCATTTTTCCCTGCATCTTCAAGAGCAGACCAATTAAAAATCTTCGCTGAAAGGTTCACCGAGCTTGCTTTGCGTGCAACTGCCCATAAACCACATCTTTGAATCATGTCCAGTATAAGATACAGTATAGTATTAACATATTTAATAAAAAACTTTCTATCTTTTCAAAACCTTCGGTGCTGAAAATATAGACACTACGTGCATATTTATATATTTGTCAATGTAAGCTTTTACACCATGTTTACTACGGCTTATACACAGAATCTTAATGTAGTCTTATCCCAAGAATATTTCATATTTATTATAAAATCTATTACTTATATGAAAGGAAAGCCTCTGTTGCTACTTGCCGTAATCTTTTAATGTAATTATTTATTATTATATTTCATATAAATAAATAAATAAATATTATTCATGCAGATGCAATACATCTTTCTGTTCAAAAGTATCGAAAAAAGCCAAAAGGCCACGAAGTGGAGATTAATTATTACAAACAAAAGACTTAGGACGCAAACTTCAAAGGCATTTGTAGAATTTAAAGTAACCCTAGATAACAAAGACCTCTTTCAAAACTTTCCGGAGGTAACAAACTTTGGGAGTCCCTAAAAGTTGAAGCTTGTAGGGGAAACGAGTGTCATATTTTTGTACAGGAGACCGTTTTATACAAGAAGTAGCAGCAATCCTGTCAGCAACGGAATTCAATCCGACCAAAGTAAAAAACTGCTTTAGATTTTCTTTTATTTCCAAAACATGAAGGATTAAACAGTCAAAGAGATATATACTGTTATACGCGTACATTAGACAAACCGCAAGAAAATGAAAGGACTTATTTGTTTAGGCTTTCTATGTTCTCAAGATCGTTGAACACTCGATCTGGCCCTTAAATTTTGATATATTGTGACAAAATCGTAAAAAAGCGATAATAATTGGAAAGTTTCGCTATAAAAGTGGGTTATTTTTTAGATTTGTTTATACACTTTTTGTGATTAGTGATATTTGTAGCAACATCTTTTACAAATAAAGGCGCCTTAATTTTTTTTACCAGTCTAATGTACATACCTATCTATAGAAACTTACATTTGTAAATACATATGTACAACGGACAAGCCATTAATTCTGAAATATGTAAATCTAGGCTTTTTAAAGCCTCTGTTAGAAAGCTTAGATTTCCATCCAAAATGTACTTATATTTATATAAGTATATTTGTATATATGTATGTACATTTATATATCTGAAAATTTGCAATGATAAATTAAACTCAAACTTTAAGCGTGATATATGTACATAAGTAATAACCTATCAATCAATAATGAGAATGTCGGAGGCCAAATTTTCGTATGAAGTGGAAAGGCGCTCATCTAAATAATTGAAAAGGGTATAGATGGTTTTCAATTTGCATTTAACGTAATGTAAAATGGTGTGTTCCAGCACCTCAAAATTAAAAGATTACCTCTATAAATAACTTTTTGGAGAAGAATTGTGACGGAAGACAAGTTTCCATAATTTTTTCTTTACTTCAAAAGTTAGTAGTAATTTAAATGGTTTGATTTTCTAATTCTAATCCAAATTTTTTTCTGTGTATAAGGGCATCAGTTTCAAAAAGAAAATTTGCATATCTTTTTTTGCATTTAAAAACATACTTGTTATAGCTTTTACTGCAATCATTAAAAACTTTAAATCAAAACCCAAACTCCTCTGTTTAATTGTAGTATTTTAACTTAATTAGTACAAATTTAGGTAGATATGCAAATACCATTTTCAGGCAAAAATAATGTATAAAATATATTACCTTAATATATCTCTCTTTTTACCGCACGTTTCATGCAATGCCGGCAGTTAGAAAACTCGCATTTAAATCAACGTAAATTATGCAAACACTGCATATCTTGTAACAGTTATTAGGTACATTTGAAGTTGTTTGCTTTCATACGAAATTATCTATCCTTGGTATATTTGTATACGCACACATTAACTCTGAGATTTGTGGATTTTCCGGTTCTGTTTTACTATTTACTCGAGTTCATATATAACACAATGCATACTTAATTATACAAATGCGTTTGGAAATGCATATTTCTGAATATTGTTTACAGTATTTTGTTGATATATGTACATCAGTTAAGTCTTAGTACGACATCCTCTCCCATGTAGGACCCAGAAATAGCATTAAACAAATTGGGCGTTATGTGTTCTAGTGAAATTATGGGGAAATATTAACTATGTAGGGTCAAGGAATACAAGTTGGATATAAGTTATTTTATTCGGTTCGTTGTGCTCACATTACCCATACATTTTTCATGCATTATCAGCTGGACCTTAATCCAAATCCTTAAAAGGATTATATTAGAATATTTCAATCAAAAAAACCAGGATTATATCACATAGCATTATTGAAAAATATAATTTGTACTGCAATAATAATTACACTTTATGCACCCGCACATGTGCATATACATATACATATGACGATGTTATTCGCACTGAGAAGCTCCAATATATTTTTATTTTACTTTCCGGTTTGGCAAAGCACACGCACCCACCCACACACGTGTATTACATATGCATTCCATGTATAATTATACGTAATGTTGTATATATATTCATATGTATATGCCAATCAGTGCAAATACTTAATATTTAATTTTTTTCGATTTTATTCTGTGACCGATAGAAAAAATTTCATACAAATACACCATAATTAATATAATCGTAGAAACGCGTATACACAAAAAAGTGGTATTTATCTACTTAAAAATGTCCATTGTATATGCTGTGTTCTCTTCAAAGTTGCTTGGCATTTGCGAAAACTCGAAATTAATTGCATTTTTAACAGAATCATAGGCCTGTTAGTCTATACTATCATATGTATACACATATTTACTTATGTTTGTTTGATACGAAATATGCAAATATTTACATATGCATACATAATTTAATTAAAATTTTTAGTTGGGTGAATCTGTTTCGCGATTTTTGCTCTCAAAGAATCGGTATACCTTTTAACACAAAGTATAATCCGTATTTTACTCGCACAAACCGAGCCATTAAATCAAGTGAGAGGTTTGAATGGATACTGGCAACTAATCGACCAGAAAGACCAGTGATAGCTTTAAGGCTGTTGCAATCATAACAGCGCGTCACTTAAGTTTTCGCTCTCTTTATTTTGCTAGATTTGAAGCGCAACAGATCAACGAACCTGTAATGAGAGCACAAACAGTGTTATGTACCCAACTATATACATATGTATATATGTTGAAATATGTATGTATAGTATACATATTTATTTACCTACGTAAATACATACACATGGCGTAGACTTTGGGAATTATTCAATTCGGGACCGGTTTACTACTACTTCTCATCTTATAACTGCATCCAAATGACGGTCTATGTAGCGAGATTGGGCTTCTTACGATGAAGTGGTAGAAACATACTTAGGCTCCGACAGTGTGCAGTTACGAATGCAAATATACAATCATACATAACAAAACTTAAAAATACGTGTAAGTAAGGTTCCATATCATTCGATCTTCATCTACACTCATATCTCGTATAATAGTAATTTTCAAATATAACAAAAAACCCAATATTTGAGTAACTGAGATAATTTGCTCCAATTAAATATGCACATTGCATTTTTAGTCAATAACCAAAATTTTAAAATTGTAAAAATTGATCAAAAAACTACACCTACCCCTCATATAACGGTAAACGCGATATTTTAGTTACTATTAAAGAGAATTTTCTCAAATGTAATATGCAGATTGGAATTGCTTAACAAATGCGTGGAACGAAAAAAATTTGATAATAGAAGTGACATCGCCCACTTTTGAGTAAATAAGTGTATTTCGCAAACTATGCTATGCTAGTAAAATTAAGGAAGGTTCCAAATCATTCGATTTTCTTCTACACTCATATCTCGTATAATAGTAATTTTCAAATATAACAAAAACCCAATATTTGAGTAACTGAGATAATTTGCTCCAATTAAATATGCACATTGCATTTTAAGTCAATAAACAACATTTCAAAATTGTAAAAGTCGATCAAAAAATTACACCTATCCCTCATATGACGGTAAACGCGATATTTTAGTTACTATTAAAGAGAATTTTCTCAAATGTAATATGCAGATTGAAATTGCTTAACAAATGCGTGGAACGAAAAAAATTTGATAATAGAAGTGACATCGCCCACTTTTGAGTAAATAAGTGTATTTCGCAAACTATGCTATGCTAGTAAAATTAAGGAAGGTTCCAAATCATTCGATTTTCTTCTACACTCATATCTCGTATAATAGTAATTTTCAAATAGTTATAACAAAAACCCAATATTTGAGTAACTGAGATAATTTGCTCCAATTAAATATGCACATTGCATTTTTATTCAATGAACAACATTTTAAAATTGTAAAAGTCGATCAAAAAACTATACCTATCCCTCATATAACGGTAAACGCGATATTTTAGTTACTATTAAAGAGAATTTTCTCAAATGTAATATGCAGATTGAAATTGCTTAACAAATGTGTGGAACGAAAAAAATTTGATAATAGAAGTGACATCGCCCACTTTTGAGTAAATAAGTGTATTTCGCAAACAACGCTACCAAACTCTACAAAATTTAGTACACACATTGCACATGCATTTCCAGTCAATAAGCAAAATTTCGAAAATTTTAAATGTCTGGAAAATCATATAATAGAAATTTAAAAATATCATTTAAAGTAATAATACTGGAAGAAGTCACTTATTTAATAGAGATCACTTTTCTCAATTTACATGTGCTGCCAAAGAATTGTAAACATTGTTTAATAGTTTTTGAAGCACATATTTTCTTTTTACCTATTGTCTCGAAAGGGAAACATCTGAATTAATTTTCATCTTATCGTTCACGAAAGTGAATGCAATAGAAAATGTTGAAAAATTGTATTTAAATCAAGGAAAAAAATTTCAAGATAGTAAGTACTACAGTTTTAGGATTTTAGTAAGGGTTTGAACCCCAAAACACCCCTTCGGATGAGCCAATGCATGGAGCACAAGCATACATTCAGGAAAAATACAAACTTGCAATGTATTGGCATTGGTAGCTCATAATTTCAATCCAGCCGTCCTTGCTGCATGAAACTTGTTCCGGTCAGAAACTCTCTAGGCACAATCCAAAGTGTGTGCACTTTTTTCAATCCTCCTAAACGTTTGCTTGCACTGCAAGATGCAATTTCTAAAAACGAAAACCCTCAAGGTGATTCGAGGAGTTAAATAAAACAACACTCTGCAACGAGGTGAGGGGAGCGACACGAATAACTCACAATTTATAAGCGCCTTGGAAAGAATCTCGACTACTTGGACAGATTCAAAAACAACTGATGCAGTGTTTCAGCTTCTAACAGCGATTAAAGCCTTAGATTTTCAGGGTTCGTTACCAGTGCTCGCTTCGATCAATTCTTTGGCCATATCATTCAGTCGAGTTCGGCAAACTGAAAATCAAGATCTTGGTGAAGCTATAAAGCTGGCAGATGCAGCAAAGAAATAATTAATAGTCAGGAGAGAGAACGCTTCAGCAAGATTTTCCAAAAAGTCAGCCAGATTTGTAAAAAATATGATATCGAAGTGACGAAACTCAGAATAACTTCTCGTCAGATCCATCGTCGCAATGTGATGATTAGCGATTTTGAAGTGTGTTATCGGATTTCTACTTTCACACCATATGTGGATCTATTCGTAACTCAACTTTAATACCATTTTTAAAGCACCATAAAATACTTTCGAATTTCGTATGTTTTTTCCATCGAAAACTCCAACCTAGAAAAAGAAGCCTGTAAGCAATTATTTAAAAAATACTCTTCAATTAGGCATGCCGATTGTGCTGTATTATTTGTCGACGAAGTAAACATTAAACGTTGCTTTCTACACTTGCAAATCAATGTTTGGCAAAAAGTGGGGTCTAAAGCGGAAAATGGGACTTTAGATGCACTAAGCGGTGGTGAGCTATGGCTCTGTAGTCTGGTGGAAGTTCTACGGAAGAAAGGCTTCACCGGCCTGCTTCACCTGACGATGCAACTTACCTTCCGCGTATGGCAACAATAGCAGTAACAGGTGGGGCAACATCGGCGGCAGCGACGCATAGGGTAGCATTAGGTAAGGAGCTGAGCTTTTGTGCAAGTAGCTTTTAGTCTAAGACCGACTCTATAAACGGCCACTCCGTATAGCGAAAAAATAAAAAGCTATAAATAACTTAAAGTTGTTTTAATTTTCTTTAATTGACGTACCTGGATAAAACTCCTTATAAACGGATGCGGAAGTGTAGTCGTGGGTTCGAAGCCTCCATAACCAAATTCGCTGAAAACACCGTGGAAAGTGAAAACATTGAACAGAAAACTAAATGCAATTTTCTGAAACAAAAATAACTTCGAAAATTATTTTAATATCGTGAATCTTCAAATAATCCACATTTTGAGAACTCCAAGCAAACTTCAAAGTCGCAAAAAAGTGTGAAAGGCGTGAATATCGAACAGAAAATTAATTGCTATTTTACTGAAACAATATTAAAACAAATTACAAAAATATTAACTTTGAAACTTATTTGTATATCGTGAGACTTTAGATAATCTACATTGTGAAAAATGATGATTCTGTCAATTCTAGTATAAGATTAAATAAAGGATTTCTTTACATAGATAAGTTTAATAGACATAAGTGTAAATTTTTCTTTAGTGAAATAAATCGTACATAGCAGTTTTGTAAAGGCAATAGTTTCGATTCTGTCTTGAGTATTGAACATGGATACACAGACTGTACAAAATTTATTAAATGCAGCTATTAGGGCTGCAATTGACCATGCCAGTATGGACTTCCAATAATCAATCGACAGTTTGACTACTCGTCTTGCGTCCTTACTCAGGGAAAATTTTCGATCACAAACTTCTATAATGAGGTAGAGCGTAAATTAATGCTCCTTATTAACACAACAATAATGAGAAATGCAGGGAACGACGAACTCATTCAATCCCTCAACCAGAAATAAAGGGAAGACGCTCTCAGAGCTTTTGTATCAGGGCTAAACAAATCCTTGTGTGACATCCTTTTCTTTTCGTGACCCACGGATATGCCATCAGCAAATACTTTCGCTTCCTATAATGAGCGTCAACTTTCATTTAACCCACCTCAATACAAACGTATGCCTGCTCAACAGGCTCAGCCTAGAGGGGTGCCTATGGACGTAGATGTTTCGCCTTCGCGTTTTAGACCAACACCATAAGTCACCAATAAAAAACCGATAACAATTGAACGTAGGCCTTTTTTTTACGACCCAACGCAAATGCCCACACTGGAATCAATGCTAACTGCAGAGGATCTACTCCTCACGGTGGAACAACAGATAGACCACCGACTTCGGATAGACAAACAATGGCTGCATCCTACAATAATCCTGGCTATCAGCATGACCAAAAGGGACAGAACGAATACACTGACCAGAACGAAGAAGGATTAGAGGTTGTGGATGAAGCTTATTTATTAGGGGATAGTCCATCCTCCCCTACATTTGTAGGACCTTCGGAAGAAGAAAATTAAAATTCCTTATCGATACCGGGGCATCTAAATATTACATAAAAAATGTAGAATCTTTAAAGGTGGTAAAACCTGTGAAAGCCACGTTTCTAGTAAAGTCAATACACGGCGAACCCGAAATTAACATTCAAGCCTAATCATTATACCTCATCTTGATGGCTTTGACGGAGAAAAGCGCAGATTGCCTGTGAAGGGGAACTTTGTTGCGTAAATTAAATAGCTTAGCTATCGACACACGGAAACGGTTCCGGAGGAACTTGTCGAGGACTTTTCAGCTATGATACAAGTAAGATGAAGTAAGTAAGTAAGATACAAAATCGATCAGATGCGTTTGCGGACCCAAAGTAAGCATTACCATGAAATACAAAGCTTATCGCTACCATTCGCACTACTGATGACAAACCCGTTTTTTCACAGCTTATCCATATCAGCTGGGTATGGACTGTGCGGTGCTGAGATTGTAAACCTCTTGATAACAGCATTATTAGACCTTCACTGTCACCTTTTAACAACCTTATGTGGGTAGTCGATAGGAAAAAAACCATAATTGATAAATACCCGATCCCATACACCTGAGTAATTCTGGCAAACCTAAGATACTCATCTTATTTCACGACCTTGGACTTAAATTCAGGATTCTATCCGATTAACCTTGTTGAAGGTAACAACCGATAAGTCCCACTTCTTAACTTGATAAATTTTCCGAATTTGCCATAGCTTTACCTATAAACTCTAGGTTGATAGTAGATGTAAGCTTTAAAGAGGCATCAACAGTAGTGTTTGGCAATGAAAAATCGATTAATTCAGACAAATTGACCGTTTCCACGGCACTCTAACGGAAATTGCTCGCTGTATTAAATTAGCGCAAGCGACGAGGGATACCAGTGATTTAAATACCAACAGTAAAATACAATAGATCAGTTCATTCTGTCACGAAACAAAAGCCAATACAGGTCATCAGTTCGATTCCAGCTTATCTACAAACAGAAATCAAGACTCGAATAGCCACAGGACATAAAACTCCGGAAATGTAACAAAACTATTTCAGTCTGGGAATAAGGTTTTCGTCAAAACTAACAAGCGCATAGGTAATAAATTCTACAAGTCTATGAGGAAAAAACAGGCTTGAATCGGGCTCGGGACAAGTAACATCCAAAAATTATAGGAAAAGTTTTTTCGAATAGCGATCGCCCCTCGGCAGGCAAAGGCAAACCTACGAGTGAATTTCTGCCATGAAAAAACTTCTCACAAAAACGGATTCGGCGTAAAACTGTAGGTCTCTCAATTTGTGTTACAACATCAAGACGCACACCACAAATTGTAGGAGAAGTTCGGCCAAAATCGCATAAGCGGTTATAGCGCTAATTAAGTAAGTAAGTAAGTAAGTATTTATTTATAACATGCGTGTCCAGAAGAGTAACCTTATTCCAGGTTACTGATACTTTCCGCGCGGGGCTGTTCGGAATATTAATTTTCTAATTACATATCGATAACTGATAGACTACCTTTACGGGATACAACTATTTGTCACACCATACGAACCAAACTATATTTGAATCTATTGTTGAATAAACGAGCCACTACAGCAACCCTTTTCCGCAAACACACGTAAAAAACTGCTCCAACTCGACTCGACTGAGCTATATTGGTACCACCCTTAAATATATTGCAGGAACCCCACATTTTGATTATTTTCAGGAAGTCAGCAGAAGACAAGAACGCGTTATCGAGGCAAATGAGCAGCAGATTAAAATAAACTCAGAATGGCAAGTTTAGACCAATAAAATGACGAGAACCACTAGCTGTTAGCTAACACTAAACAGGCAGCAGGAATAGAGCAGCGATTGCCGAAATGAACATCAAAGCTGTTTCCATCGCATTAGGGAAGCTTAATTTATAAACCCTGTTCTCTTTGATAGTCAGGAACTAAAGATTATTATCAATACGGAAAAGGGCTTTGCCATTAGCGTTAATTATATCATTCTGAACTCTAAGCTTGTACGTTTTGTAGTAAAATATCCAAAAATTAATTATGTATGCAATAAAACGAGAACTTATCCAGTAGTGTATGACAATAAGATTATAATATTAGATTCTAATGTAGTGGCAAAATGTAATAAGTAATACAGGCTTGTTGAGAAATGCAGCTCGAAACCCTATAAACCCATGCATACAACAACTATAAGCAACTACACCGCAACATGCAGGACTACATCCGCCCACAACATATCACCCATAGAAATAGTGAACGATCGTATCATTATAATTAACGATCGCTACTCAGAGATACAACAAGATGACAAATAGGTGATCACCGTAATTAGTACCTACCTAATTACATTTAAAAGCAAAGTGATCATTAATGGCAGCAGTTACGTAAACTACAAAAATGAGAACCAACTGACTCCGGACGTCCTCATGGCGCAAAATATTAAGTTTACCGAGCACATTGCAACGCTGTCTTTACCATATCTAGACGAACACAACATACAGAATTTAAGACACGTAAAAAATCACACATATCATCATAAACTTGATAGAAAGGATTAATACCGATCACCTAGGGCAAACCAATGGAGAAGTAATACCCGTAACAGCGTTCCCACGGAAAATGCTAACTGTGCAATTTACCCTCCGCTCATTTTACCAATAGCACCAGCAACAGTAATAAGTTAACGTTCTCGGCAGGTGAGGCAACATCATTGACAGCGACTGCAACTTACCTTCCGCGCATAACAACAATAGCAGCAACAACAGCGGCGGTAGCGCGCATAGCGTAGCTTTAACTTAGGAGCTTAGGGTTTGTGAAGGTAGCTTTTAGGCTAAGACCGACTCTGTAAAGGGCCGCTCCGCGTATTACGAAATAAAAAAATTTCACACGTCCGCAAAAAGCAATGAGGAAACCGTTTCCCAGTGTATGCCTACGTAAAGCAGATAGCTTTGAATAGTACATTTGGCATACACTTGGGTGTTTCGTCTTAAACCAATTTGTCATTGAGCTACCGCAAAATATTCGAACGATTATGCGCATTTAAAAGAGCGCCTATTGTAGAGACAAATCAGTCCGCAAAAGCGAATCAACAAAAGCTCCATGTTAATATAATCAAAACGAAATAACAAACACAAGGAATAGAAATTGTGAAAAGGAAAATGCAATTATAACAAAAACATCACTCGAACCTGTTCTGACTGCGGATGGCGCATTCACGCTCCAAATGCTTTCAGATGCAATTTATGATTTTTAGATTTTTGTCTTCGTCGCGAAAAATGAGATGGATGAGGGGCGCATGTGTTTGCGGGGAGATGAAATTTTCGCATTTATGAATGAACGGAAATTTGGTTTCAATAATATGCGCGTGCGTTTATGAATGAATTTTTTGTTGCTGTACTGCAGTTACGCTGCGGTTGAAAACAGACACGCTGGCGGAGGGATGAAACAAATGCTGTATATATGTATCTACATAACAAATAAATATATGATGATGATAGATATAATGAATATGTATGCATGCATGTGCAGTTGTTGACATTTTTTTGCACATATGTACGTACATACATCTGCATGAACATGTAAATATATATACGAGTACATACATACACACATACATACGTATATTTGGATATTTATATATGTACATATGTACTACATATTATCCATATACATATTTACATATGTATACTTAGTATGATATGCATGCATAAAACCAAAATTAGCTCACTCTTATCATGCACATACTTAAGTAAAGCCAAATTTCACGTCAAATTAAATATTTAGATGTTTATATCAATTCGTTAATATCTTAGCAAAATCTAAAATTCGAGCTAAAACAATTAACATTTATCAGAAATCATATTCTGTTAAACAAATTTTGCTTTCGCTCAGCTCTGTTAACTTCCGACTCTCGGATTTCCCCAGCCGCCATTGCAATGGTGAACTAAGCCGAAAAATATTGATGGATTTTGACAATTCACACTGTCATCCTAACTTCTCTGTCTAATATAAGTTCTCTGGTATAAGTTCTCTGGAACAGCATCAGTCGAAGCTGCACGCCAGTAGCGAAGCAGCACACCAGCAGCCGAAGACTACTGACGAGTAGCAAATATTTTCAAATTTGTCTTAACGGAGATCATTCCAGTAAGATAGTGACAACAGCCGAAAAAGAGAAAACGAAAAGAGATTAAGAATGACCAATGGCAAAATTTAAAAGTTCAAAATAACTTCATGTTGGAAGAAGAAGTAAGAAGTAATAAGTGTTGGAAATAAGTTAAAGAAGGCAGATATTGAAAGAAATATAGCTAGAATAAAATACAAAATTTTGGAAAGAAGTTCTAAGTCCGAGAGAACACGAAGAACAAAGTAGTTGATCAAATAAGAATTATGAGTAAAGAAGTGTAATGTCAAAAAATAGAGAAAAAGAATTTAATCTCAAATAGATATTTTAAGAAGTCATAAGAAGTTACAGAAAGAATTACTAGAAGTTAATAAGAAGAAATATTGTCAAACGAAGTTTTAAATGAAACGTAAGTAGATCAATTCTAATGAGAATCTATAAAATTATACGAAAAAGAAGCGAATTTAAAAAGGTAAAAAGTGAAATTAGAATTGAATATATACTTTTTAATATACTTTTTTCAATTGGCACGAGTACAATTAACGTATACATACATATGTACATACATATGTTTGTAAACAGAAGAATTTAAAGATTTCTTTTTCACATTCGCAAGTTCTAAAGAACTTTGTTAGTTTGTAAGTGATTACAAGTAAACTTTCTATAACGCAGCTTATTTTCTGATTTGTATAATATACTTAAACGCGTTAATGACTTTGACGGTTAATGGACTAAAAGACAAGAAGGCAACGTTGCACAGTATTCCCAGTCCTTCATGATTCCACCACAACTTACTCTTAAGGATTTAGGTGATTCTGGTAGCTCGTTTACTGGTGAGGGAATCGGAAATTTGGGCTAAAGTTCGTTCGTCAGAAATTCATAAGCTACTAAAGACTCGGCACAAACACTCGAATAAAACGGAGATAGCCAAACAAATGAAATTAGACGAGGCAAGCCTCATACACAATTTTATTAAGGGAATTCCGGATTCAAGATTTAATAAGTCACCTTTGTATCAGGCAAGGTGCATTGAAGATTTCAAAGTACAAGTGAAGGCTTGCGAAAAGATGCGTAAATCTTGTTCAGGGTCAACTAAGGTAGGATCAAATGAATCAACGGAAGAAGGTAACGTAGCTACGATAAAGCCAAAAGGGAATCTGTCAAAAGATGCTTTAAGAGTGGCGATAAATCTCATATAGTGTTCACAGAATCAGTTTAAATGTAAATTCGAAGCATTGATCGATTCGGGATACTCTTCTTAATAAGGTACGATACGTTATTACTGAGTGGGTGCGGAAGTTAGTTGAGTAGTGACAGAAGGAAACTTTACAGCGCTTGTTTAAATGTGATTGAAACAATAGGTAGTTTCGATACTTTGATACATGTAGATGATCTGTCGTTAAATGCTACCTTTCATGTCGCCAAAAAAGGGATATTCAATTTGCAGGGATGATAGGAAAGCCATTCTAAAGAGCGTTGATATTGTTTTAACCGAAAAGGAAGTTGTTTTCAAAGATAACAGCTTTGCTAATACACGAGAGGTACAATTTAAGCCTAATGATGAAACGGAAACTAAAGAGCCGGAAGTCAAAATAGTTGCACTGGAAAAGTGGATAAACGAATTCGATGTCTTGAATTTGAACGAGCTGAAAGAAATGAAGACACTAGACGTTGAACATTTAGAACAAAATGTTTTCTAGGGAAGTAGAAGATTTAGTCAGCGGATATAAACCAACAGGAAATAGTCACCCATCAAATGGAAATAGAATTTTCGGACGAAGTTCCGGTTTACCAACGGTCAAGACGAATGCCATTCGATGATCGTAATTTTATTGAGAAGCAAATCGACGAATGGCTAAGGGAAGGTATTATACAAACTAGTAATACCAACTACGCTTCACCGATTTTAGTTGTTCCGAAGAAAGGTAGAGGGGAGCGATTATGTTGTGACTAAAGGCAGCTAAATAATGAAAAAAAATTAGGGATAATTTTCCGATGGTCGTAATGGAGAACGTCTTATATAGACTTCAAGGTGGTCGAGTGTTCACAACACTGGATTTATCGAATGAGTTTTTCCATGTTGCAGTGTAACCACAACCCAGAAAATACACATCATTTGTAACTAGTGATGACAATATGAATTTTGAGCCACCTGGATAGCCTAGTCACGATCGTTTCGAAACACATTCTAAAGGTTTATGTCGAAAAATTCACTATTAAAGAAATCTACACTAAGCTCTCAATGAGCAAAAAATGTCATAATCCATATGTGAGCTTAAATCGAGAGGTGTTTTCCATATGGTTCTTAAACCAGATACATTCTGAAAGTATATGCAAAGCTGATTTGTTAGGACTTCATCACAGATCGAGAAACTCATGGATCGCTTTCAGTTACATCTCCTTTCAGTAAAAACTTTTCGTCCATCTTACATGTTTCCAAATGTAATCCAGTCTATCTTTTTGAGTCACGTTATGCATAAATGAAGAGATGTAGCCATTTAATACTCTTAACTCATTATTATTGCTATACCCAATAACTAAGAGCTCTTTTAGGATAGAATAATTAATATAACTAGAATTGGTTATCGGGTTACTAGGAGCGCCGCCACTAAGAAAATTTTTACATATAAATGCAGCCCTGCTAGCTTTCGTTGCTAAAGTTTATGAGGAGAATTCGCATCACTTGCTAAGTTCCATATAACAAGCGGCAAAGTGAGGGGTTTAGTTACTTCCTATTTCCTACTATTTCATATTGGCACAATTTCAAACATTTGCGTTAATTTGGTTTCACTTTTCGGATCATCATTATCATAGCTCAGAGTTTTATTTAAAGCAATTGCTCATCGCTTTTGGTCACCTTGTCGTGGAGACGATGCTTAGGTGGTGGTATGGTTGTCTCTATCAGGGACTTCCAAGCCACCACGAACTAAGAGGGAGGCTTCGTATGGGAATCTGTGCAGGAATTCCACTTACACGGCTTCCTATGTGGAGAGTACCGTACCAACGATTCCTCACTCCTACCTCCCTTGCATCCTCCCCTATGCTTTTCCATTCATCCTCTCCTCTCCTACCATTAAGGATTACGGCGACAAGCAGCCGCAAATGAAAATACCGAGGACGTGGCACCAATGGAAACTACGAGCCACGTCTCTCAGAAAGTCGAGTTAGAACGGTCTAAATTCGCTGCAGGGCTGCGAAGACTTTAAGGAAGTATGATGGGTTCCGTTGGATACGCTGCCTCAGAGCGCGAAGGAAGCTGTGGAAAGGGCGAAAGCGCTGCTAACAAGTTTCGGTGTCACTGGGGCTTCTGTGGAAAACCGGGGGATTTCGTCTAAACGCCAAAGGTCGGTGCAGGAGCAGGATTATACACTGAAGAGAATCCGCCCGCACTCCTGGATGGTCAGGCCTAGTTTTGCCGAGGTTGCGAAGACCGGATCCTTATTGGGGTTCTGGACCGAGGCAACGAGATTGTATCCATACCAAAGGACCAGTAGAGATGGGTGAAGGCTGCTCTGGCGAACGTCATCTTTGACGTTCTGCTGGAAAATCCTAAAACTCTCCGCCCTGCAAGGACGCTAGTTGGCATCAGGGCCACATAAGATTGGTCGCCTGTGAGGATCCGAGATCGGTGGGGCTGTATAAGGCCGCCGTTGCAAAAGTTGGTCCTATTTATCCTGGAGCTAAGCTGGAGGTGGTGGACTGGAGGGATATTCCAGTCAGACCCCGAGCAAGGACATGGGTTCCGGTGACACCATCGGCACTGGAGAGCATGCTGAAAATGCTTCAGGTGATAAACCCGGCCCTACCGACTAGCGATTGGAGGGTCGTTCAAGACATGTGGTCTTGTCTTTGAACAAGGAGCCCATCGAACTCCTGGAGAAGAGGCAAGGTCTGTTTCTCACGAGGTCGTAATAAAAGTATACCGCAGTGAAGTATACCTCCAGTGCCGGTGCAGTAAAGGATATAGATATTGAGGCACCCGAACCGAAGCCGGAGCTCCGACGCTGAAAGCAGTGTCTCCTTGCAGGCAGACGTCGCTCCGACAATGCAGAGTTTGTTTGCGGAGGAGGAGCTACTTCACAGCGACGGGGAGTGCGATGCTGTCGCTGTCGTTGCCGGAGTAGGAGTAGGCGCCTTTCTCGCATGAGAATGCTGCAGATAAACCTCCACCAGTCTAAAGCAGCCTTAGCTGCTCTTCTAAGTCGTCTGAGCAAAGGCGACGTTCCGGTGGTGCAGGAACCATGGGTTTGTAACTCAAGGGTCTGTGGGTTGAGTGCTACCGGTTTCAAGGTTTTCGTGGAACGCGGTAAAGATAAAATCAGAGCCTGTATTCTGGCTAAATCTAATTTACATATCTTTCTTTTACCTAATTACAGCGATGGCGGCGTCACGGAAATTATTGGGGAATTAGGAGGCATGTCCATCGCGCTGGTGTCAGAGAGCATGCCTTACGACGCTGAAGACCTTCCTCACTTGACGGTAGTGGAGTATGAAAGTGGGAACATCCTGTTCGGCAGCGACGCAAATGCTCACCACGTTCAGTGTGGAGCACTAGTATAACTCTGTGCAGTAGTAGTTTATATGAATTGATTGAGAGTTGCCGAGTTCTAGAAGAACACTCCATATCTGACCATCGCTATAATGAGATTGTACTAAATTTCTCTCTGACTAGCCCGAAAGTGCGTAAAAATATATAAAAAGACGAATTGGGATTCTTACAGAAATTTTTTTGAGAACAAGTTAGGTAGCGTAACTCTCATAGAACCAAATTGTGGCGATGATCTAGAGAACATGGTCAATGTTTTCACTGTAGCCTGTTCAGGGGTTCTTAGTCAGGGGTAAACGTAAACCCCACTGGTGGTCGCGTGAGCTAGACTCACTGCGCAAATCCTACAGAAAGCGGTTCAATAAGGCCAAGAGACTTAGCTGTGACCTGGAATGACATGAATACAAACAGCATCTCCGCACCTATAAAAAAAGCTTTGAGGGAGGCAAAGAGATCCTCGTGGAGAAGTTTTTGTGGTGTCATCGAGGATGCTTCCTACACAGCCAAGCTACGAAAGATTCTTTCAGGATCCTCAAATCTGTTAGGCTTTTTACCAAAGCAGGACGGGTCCTTGGCTCTCAACTATTCTCAGGGCCTGTTTCAAACTGAATTATGTACCGTTATTATGAAGAGATGTCACGGCCGTATTTATTCCCAAAGCCGGGAAGGCCTCGCGTACTAATCCAAAGGACCTTAGCCCTACCAGCCTATCCTCCTTTGCTCTTTAGACACTCGAGAGGATTATTGGCATTCCTATCTGATAACATCGATAGTCGAGTACTGTCTAATGACCAACATGTCAACAGCAAAGAAAAATCTACTGAGACCGCACTCCATAGTCTGGTCGGCTATACTGAGAAGTCTCTCAGAGTTAAGGAATTCTGTCTTGTAGCCTTCCTCGATATTGAGGGCGCATTTAACAACGTGTTTCCGGAGGCTATAACGGGCGCTGTTAGAGCTCTAGGGGTGGAGAACTCATTGGTGGAGTTTATCGGACAACTACTCTGCGGGAGAGTGGTAAAGGCAAGATTGGGAGCGAGCGAATTGTCGACGCCGCGCGTGTCGAGGGGGACTCCCCAAGGGGGGTTCTATCCCCGATTCTGTGGAGCCTAACAGTAAATACGCTTTTGCGGGACACGAATCGGGGAGGAGCTATAGCTGTCGCATACGCAGTTGACGTCGCAGTCACCCTAAGGGGGAAGTTTCCGCAAAAACTGTGTGAGCTGATGCGACGAATTTTTAGGCGTTATTTTAGATAAGAAGCTGAACTGGAAAAAGAATACAGTTCAGCGCTATGAAAAGGTTCCGTAGCCCTATACACCTGCATAAGAGCCATTGGCGGGAAATGGGGCTTTAATCCCGGATTTGTCGGTGGATCTTTACAGCAGTCGTTAGGCCGATTCTCCAAGGTGTAAAATCTAGTATGGTCTGTGGGGCGCTCAGAACTACGCTAGATGAGATATTGAACGAAATCGGTTTCTGAAAGTAACTTTATTACACGAATTCCAAGCAGGGAGGAGTTTAAAGTTGAGTTTCATACTCCACCTGATAGCATTGCCATCTATACAGATGGCTCGAAACTCGAAACCATCTCCTGCAAATTTTCTTTAGGTTACCATATCACTGCAGCGTCGTCCAGACTGAGGTCTCAGCTATCATGGAGGCGTTAGGGAAGCTTGGGACCGGGATTATAGGAAGAGATATCTTCATTTTTAGTGACAGACAGGCTGCAATCAGAGCTCTTTCACGTTAAATCGAACATCGGGCTGGACTGCCGCCTATCTCTACATGAGATGGCCTAGCAGAACAGACTGTACCTCATTTGGGTCTCTGGCCACCGGACATAGAGGGAAACTGCATGGCAGACGAACTTGCAAGACAAGGTACGACCGATCAGAATCATTAGTATGACGTTTGTCACGTGCAAAGTGCTATTCAGAGAATGTATATATAAACAAGCTGATAATAGATACAGACAACATGCAACCTGTCGAACCTCAAGGCAGACGAGGTCGAAATAGGCTGGAAACGGTCGCGCAGCGTTCTATCTCTAAGGAGGGAAAACATTTCTAACGGGGCTCTAACAGGGCACGAGAGTGGAGGAGGAAACGGTCTTGCATTTACTGTGTAAGTGTCCTGCACTGTGTAAAAACAGGATGCGGTGTCTGGGATCACTGTTTTTGGTTGACCTTAGTGGGATTTCAAGCACCGAGGTAAATTGCCTGTTGAGATTCATCAGCGCCGCAAAACGGTTTGGTGAGGGTAATTTCTTCTTCGGATGGTACAAATTTTTCTTATGGTAACACAATGCACCTCCTATTACTAGCCTAAGTGATCCGCCGCAGGCGGCAGCCACTCCAACCTAACCTAACCTATTATTGTTAGAGAAATGGCTATGGTTGGTGTGCTCATCCATGATATACATGTAGGATGGCGCAAAGAAATTGAATTTAAACAACGATTTTTAACTCATTCAAATACACATTTAGTGTTTATTAAATTAATCTGAACACATTTAAATATACGCTAAGGTTGAAGCCTGCAGTTTGGTCGGTGCGTCGGCTACTCTTGTGTGCTAGCGAGTGTAATGTCCGTGATACTCGGTGTCCGTTGATGAGTGTCCTATGTTTCGCCAAGTTTGTCTGTTTCCCTTTGCTTCTTTTCTTCGTCAATCAGTGTTGCCCCTGTGGGTTACAGTCCAGTGTTCCTTAAAGGCATTCCGGTCAGTTTGTGTTTAGTGTTGTCTGTCGGTCAAATCCCACATTCCCACTGAGTGTTTATTCGGCCGCGAATGATGGGTTCCACTTCTTCATAAACTCAGCGACTGTGATGGTTCGTACAGGTCCATCGTGGTCTCCAACCTTCTCGACTTCATATCTTCCATGCTTCATCTTCTTAACAATTTTGTATGGACCAAAGAATTTTGCTCTCAATTTTAACCCTGCTCCATACTGTGTCCGTTTAATGGCAACTAGCTTGTTGACTTCGTAGTCGACCTCAGCTGTACGCTTTTCGTTGAATGACCTTCGATTCTCCTGCTGAATGGCGGCGATGTTGTTTTGCGCTTCTCGACGCGTTGCTTCCCTTGATGCATCGAGTTCGTCGACTGTTGCTTCTTCCATCAGCTCCTGCAGTTGTGGCAATCCCGTCATTCGCATTTCGAGTCCTGTCAGAATTCGGAACGGCGAGTATTTGGTGCTTCTAGGCGGTGTACTGTTTATAAGTTGTTGCACTCTATCAACGTGTCGGTACCAGTGTCCGGAACTCTCACCACCCAGCTTGGCTATCATTGAAAGCCGTGAAAGCCGTTCCTCTGTCGGTGATGACGCGCCTCGGGTTTCCAAACGCTGCTGATTGCTTCTTCAAGCATTGAACGACAGCTTCTGCACCGGTATTCTTCGTTGGATACAGCCAGACGAATTTGGAGAATGCATCCCCGATTACAAGGATGTAGTTATAAGCTTTTCTGGTCGACTCCAACGGTCCAACGTGGTCGAGGTGGAGAGTGCCCAGAGGTTTGTCCTCCTTGTTGATTGGATTTAAGAAGCCTTCTTTCCTGCCTAACTTGGTATCGTTCATGATGCACTGGATGTAACTTCCTACAATCTTCGCAGCTTTTGCTCTAAGATCCGGGACATAAAACGATTTCTCCACGGCCTCTTGCGTTTTCTTGATGGAAAAATGCCCTTTCCTATGTGCCATCTTGATGATTTCGGTGTCCATTACGGATGGCACGACCAGTAGTTCTCTTGCCGGATCTTTATACAGCACACCGTGCTTAACGTAGAAGTCGTCGCAGTCACTCTTCTCCAGCACCTTAAGGACTGCTCGTACCCAGTCGTCTTGTTGCTGCGCCTGCTTCAGCCGGTGGATCAACGAATCTTCCAGCATGAGACAAGATACTCTGCTTAATGCGTCAACGTGTCGCATTTTTGTTCCGCTTCGATGCTCTATTTGATAGTCGAAATCTTGCAAGAACATCGCCCAACGAGATACTCTTAATGGGATATCCCGTTTTCGTATCGTCATTGCGAACGCGTTGCAATCAGTAACGATTTTGAAGTTGATCCCCAAAAGGCACACCCTCCACTTTTTGAGTGCTTCTATGATTGCGAGCACTTCGAGTTCGTAGGAATGGTAATTTCCCTCAGAGAGTTTAGTTTTCCGGCTCATATATTGAACTGGGTGCAATGCTTGGTCGTCCGCGTTCTTTTGTAGTAGAACTGCGCCATACCCAGCCATGCAAGCGTCCGTGTGTACCTCCGTTAATGCCTTCGGGTTGTACAACATAAGAACTGGTGCACTCGTCAACGCTGCCTTTAACTGTTCGAATGATGTCAGCTGCTCGTCACCCAACTGGGACTTTGCTTCCTTCTTAAGTAAGTCCGACAAAGGTTTGGCGATCACTGCGTATCCTTCGACGAATCTTCTGAAGAACGATGTCAAACCCAGAAATCGCTGCAGAGCCTTCCGATCGTGTGGCAATGGGAAGTTCTTGATTGCCTTAGTTTTAGCTTTCGAAGGCTTGATAGCACCGTCCTCTCCTACGTACCCCAAAAAATCAATTTTACGCATGAGGAATTGACATTTGTCCCACTTTATTTGTAAGCCGTATTCTGCTGCCCTCTGGAAAACTCGTTCCAATTTGCGCACGCCTTCGGTGTAATCATTGGAGGGAATAACCAAATCGTCCATATAAGCTACGACAGTGTCATCTTGGATAAGATCTCTGAAGATGGCTGAGATGAACCTCGAGAAAACCGCTGGTGAGTTTGATATGCCAAAAGGCGCGTGCAGGAACTCGTATTGACCGTTGTGGGTCACGAATACGGTGTACTTTCTGGAAGCAGATTCCACTGGCACATGGAAAAATCCGTTTGTAAGGTCCAGTGTGGTGAACACTCCAATATTAGACAGTGGGAAATTATCGCGAACTATCTTGGCGTTAAGGCGCCGATAATGGCAGCACAGCCGTTTTCTTCCATCCTTCTTCGAAATAAGCACCACTGGGGACGCGTAGTCTGAAGTGCTGGGTTGGATGATGCCATCCTTCAACCACTGCTTCACTTGCTCTTCTACTACCTGCCTGTCAGCGTGTGACATTCGCCTCGTCTCGTAAACCGGGATGTCATCAGAAAGCAAAATTTTCATCTCAACTGGAGACTTTGAGTGGCTTGCTGGCCTATATTTCGGAATCATGCTTCTTACCACAACTGCCTTTTCGCGGTCGAGGTGTGAAAGATCGACTTCATCCGTAGGCACCCTTTCTATACCGGCAACCAGACACATTGTTCCGAATTCCTTGATTAGTTCGGCAACCCTGTTGTCTTCTTTAGTAACTGGGTCCTTACTTGCAGTAATACCCATCCCCACACACTCGTGGTCTAGCCTCGTCGTCGCTTGCATCGCCTTGTCCACTCACGGCTGCTTAGCCACAACAGCGCCGACGCTCTCATTGTGTACTAATTCTAGTGCCCTTCTGACATCGATGAGCTCTCGGTACTTTCTAACAGCTTCTGCGTATTGACTGTCAACATCATGCACCCTTGTGCATCACAAGATTTACCAACAAATCTTTCAGGTCTCGCAGACCCAACTTTCGTACCCTTCGGCACGGCTCCTTTACTAACCGTCTCGTTACTCAACTGCTTTTGTTGCACCTCCTTCCGCCTTAACAGAGCACCATCCTCTGTAACCACTAAATTGACTTGCTTCAAAACGTCGTTTCCGATCGCGAGTGCGTACTTAATGTCTCGCTCCCTTGCGACATGGAATGTCATCTCCAACTTAATGTTGTCTACTTCCGTAAGTGTGGTAAAGCTGCCCATTGTCGTGAGTTCGCTTGTACCAATCCCCACCAGTCGTCGTCGATCGTTACTTAAATCGACGTCCAAATTGAGCATCATTAGCGTATCGTAGCGCATTAGGCATAGGTCGCTACCCGTGTCGATCAGCGCCGAAATTATTGTTCCGTTCAAACTTATATCTTTAAAGATCAACCCGCATTTCTGCCTCGATTTGACAACGTCTTCTTCATTCCTCTTGACCGTTTTGTCTTTTGACTTGCAGTCAGCGGCACGATGACCTTCCTTACCTTAAGGTGCAGTAACGATTTTGAAGTTGATCCCCAAAAGGCACACCCTCCACTTTTTGAGTGCTTCTATGATTGCGAGCACTTCGAGTTCGTAGGAGTGGTAATTTCCCTCAGAGAGTTTAGTTTTCCGGCTCATATATTGAACTGGGTGCAATGCTTGGTCGTCCGCGTTCTTTTGTAGTAGAACTGCGCCATACCCAGCCATGCAAGCGTCCGTGTGTACCTCCGTTAATGCCTTCGGGTTGTACAACATAAGAACTGGTGCACTCGTCAACGCTGCCTTTAACTGTTCGAATGATGTCAGCTGCTCGTCACCCAACTGGAACTTTGCTTCCTTCTTAAGTAAGTCCGACAAAGGTTTGGCGATCACTGCGTATCCTTCGACGAATCTTCTGAAGTACGATGTCAAACCCAGAAATCGCTGCAGAGCCTTCCGATCGTGTGGCAATGGGAAGTTCTTGATTGCCTTAGTTTTAGCTTTCGAAGGCTTGATAGCACCGTCCTCTCCTACGTACCCCAAAAAATCAATTTTACGCATGAGGAATTGACATTTGTCCCACTTTATTTGTAAGCCGTATTCTGCTGCCCTCTGGAAAACTCGTTCCAATTTGCGCACGCCTTCGGTGTAGTCATTGGAGGGAATAACCAAATCGTCCATATAAGCTACGACAGTGTCATCTTGGATAAGATCTCTGAAGATGGCTGAGATGAACCTCGAGAAAACCGCTGGTGAGTTTGATATGCCAAAAGGCGCGTGCAGGAACTCGTATTGACCGTTGTGGGTCACGAATACGGTGTACTTTCTGGAAGCAGATTCCACTGGCACATGGAAAAATCCGTTTGTAAGGTCCAGTGTGGTGAACACTCCAATATTAGACAGTGGGAAATTATCGCGAACTATCTTGGCGTTAAGGCGCCGATAATCGCAGCACAGCCGTTTTCTTCCATCCTTCTTCGAAATAAGCACCACTGGGGACGCGTAGTCTGAAGTGCTGGGTTGGATGATGCCATCCTTCAACCACTGCTTCACTTGCTCTTCTACTACCTGCCTGTCAGCGTGTGACATTCGCCTCGTCTCGTAAACCGGGATGTCATCAGAAAGCAAAATTTTCATCTCAACTGGAGACTTTGAGTGGCTTGCTGGCCTATATTTCGGAATCATGCTTCTTACCACAACTGCCTTTTCGCGGTCGAGGTGTGAAAGATCGACTTCATCCGTAGGCACCCTTTCTATACCGGCAACCAGACACATTGTTCCGAATTCCTTGATTAGTTCGGCAACCCTGTTGTCTTCTTTAGTAACTGGGTCCTTACTTGCAGTAATACCCATCCCCACACACTCGTGGTCTAGCCTCGTCGTCGCTTGCATCGCCTTGTCCACTCACGGCTGCTTAGCCACAACAGCGCCGGCGCTCTCATTGTGTACTAATTCTAGTGCCCTTCTGACATCGATGAGCTCTCGGTACTTTCTAACAGCTTCTGCGTATTGACTGTCAACATCATGCACCCTTGTGCATCACAAGATTTACCAACAAATCTTTCAGGTCTCACAGACCCAACTTTCGTACCCTTCGGCACGGCTCCTTTACTAACCGTCTCGTTACTCAACTGCTTTTGTTGCACCTCCTTCCGCCTTAACAGAGCACCATCCTCTGTAACCACTAAATTGACTTGCTTCAAAACGTCGTTTCCGATCACGAGTGCGTACTTAATGTCTCGCTCCCTTGCGACATGGAATGTCATCTCCAACTTAATGTTGTCTACTTCCGTAAGTGTGGTAAAGCTGCCCATTGTCGTGAGTTCGCTTGTACCAATCCCCACCAGTCGTCGTCGATCGTTACTTAAATCGACGTCCAAATTGAGCATCATTAGCGTATCGTAGCGCATTAGGCATAGGTCGCTACCCGTGTCGATCAGCGCCGAAATTATTGTTCCGTTCAAACTTATATCTTTAAAGATCAACCCGCATTTCTGCCTCGATTTGACAACGTCTTCTTCATTCGTCTTGACCGTTTTGTCTTTTGACTTGCAGTCAGCGGCACGATGACCTTCCTTACCACAACTGAAACATGCGTTCCGTTTACGAGGGCAATTTCTAGCAAAATGTGATACGTCGCCGCAGATATAAAAAACCTTGCTTGTTGATGCTGAGTTCTGGAAAACCTTGTTTGAGGACGATGGCTTTCCAGTATTCATGACCGCGGATGGTGGCTGGCTGGAACGAATCTTCTCGTAAACTTTAATTTGCTCTTTCAGGTCCAGGATAGTTTTTGATTGGTATAAGTTGCTTTTGTTTGCCTTGGAATCCGGTGTGCCTTCAATAAAATAATCGATTAGGCTAGCGTCATCTATACAAATCGGTTTCCCCAGTTCCATTAGCACGTACAAATATTCTCGGAGATCTTCTTCGTGACGTTTCCGACGATTGCGCAAGGCACGGTGCACCTCAATCGATGACAACGCAACACCAAATTCCTGACGCAGTGTAAGCTTTAAAGAGTTCCAACTGTTGATGCCGCTTTGGCTGCGTATAAAAATTTTCGTGCCACCTTTCAAAAGTTGCTTTGCATAAATAAATTTTTGCAAATCGTTCCATTGAACCGCGGATGCATTTGCTTCCCCAAGCCATTGCTCGAAACTAGGCGACCTGATCCGCTGAACGAAGTCATGGAATCTTCGACATCACGAAGAGTAAAATTATTCCTCTCAATTCGAACCTCACGCACGCTTCGCTGACTTACTATTTCATCAACGTCGGTATCTTCGCCATCACTTATATTTAGGCCGAAGTGTTCCATTAGTCTGTCTTGCAAAGTCGCTTTCCGTCCGCTTGTCGATAGCCCTAAGTCGCCCAATTTCTTCTTCAAACCGTCGACAGTCAAGTTAAAAATTTCGCTTCGGTCCATAGTTTACAATTTTAAGGAATAAAATGTTATATTAAATAAGCAGTGGTAAATTACAAGGTATGTAGTAATATTTGATGATATTAACTCATATAGTGTATAATGGTAGAAAATATTTTGCGTAAAAAAAGGGAAATTTTAGTTGCTCTTATACGAAACAATTAGACTGTTATGCTATTGCACAGTGGCTTCAAAACTTTCGCTTAAATTATGGTAACTAAAAATTTTCTTATTGGAAATTTTGTTCTTTAGTTATCGCTTCACTTTACAAGTTCTTATTGCGTTACCACAAATACATATACAGTAAAACAAAGGTTATAAAAATTTATATTTCAACGTATGTATGTATGTATTATCTACTCATCTGCTCCTCAATCATCCCTCGCTGCTGTCTACTCAGTATGTTGTTGTTGTTGTTTTTTACTCGTTTATGTACTCGGTGGTGTCCCCCGCCGCTGTCAACTAGGCTACTTGCTGTTTCGCTAAATGTCCAATGCTGCTGCCGTCGGGATTTTCTGCGCAACGCTTGGCACTCTTGCCTATGTATGTAAGTACTTAGGGGAGTACTGCAATTTTCAACACCAACAATTCGATGCTCTAGCACAACGACGCACTCGGACCACTTGAAGTAACAGTTATGTTCCGTTATGAGGCATAACGGATCCCAAAACTTTGCACAAAATTTCGAGTTTTTGAATGTATCGAATTTAAAGTTTTTTCTATACGATGCATATGCGCACTACCAGTTTAAATATGCGAATGCGCTGCAAATCACTTCACTCGAATGTTCGCAGATTCGATATCACTTTTGACACCAATTTGTAGGATGGCGCAAAGAAATTGAATTTAAACAACGATTTTTAACTTATTCAAATACACATTTAGTCTTTATTAAATTAAACTGAACACATTTAAATATACGCTTAGGTTGAAGCCTGCAGTTTGGTCGGTGCGTCGGCTACTCTTGTGTGCTAGTGAGTGTAATGTCCGTGGTACTCGGTGTCCGTTGATGAGTGTCCTATGTTTCATCAAGTTTGTCTGTTTCCCTTTGCTCCTTTTCTTCGTCAATCAGTGTTGCCCCTGTGGGTTACAGTCCAGTGTTGCTTAAAGGCATTCCGGTCTGTTTGTGTTTAGTGTTGTCTGTCGGTCAAATCCCACATACATACATATGTACATATCTACTTATGTACATATATACATATGTACATATATTAATTTTATTTCGCAATATTTATTTATATCAAACGAAAAAGTTAATACATACACAATATGTATATGTGCATATGTATATATGCGTGTATTTTAGTAGGCGCGTACAAGAATATGTGTAGATATGTATGTATATATATGCAAATAAAATAGAAAGAATTATGTATGTATATACATATGTAATATTCATGAATTTTGACAGTTCACACCGTCATCCTAACTTAATAGTTCTCAGTCTAATATATGTTTTCTGCTTTTATACTTTGCATGTTCAATGGTGCGGGAACCAGTAGCACAAAGTAGAGAAGAATACTATTACATAAGTATATACATATGTGTATACAGGGCCGGAACTTGCACGGAAGTGGCCTCGGGGCACAACAAAATATAACGCCAACTTTTTCAACAATTAAAAACTACGAAAAATATTTTTTAATGAGCGATTACTCATATATATTTATGATGTACAATTTATAGATTACATTTAATACACTATTTTATATACATCTATAAGTGTGAAATACACTTTTCATTAATTGTTGCTTATATAATAGCCTATAAGTAGAGTGCCTACTGGAAATTATTTTTCTTGAATAGTGAGAAGTTTATGGCTTTCTTGTGCCATCGTGCTTCGCAGGTAATTTTTAATCAATTTTAATTTTGAGAAAGTTCGCTCAGCTTTTGCAGTAGTGACCGGAATTGTGAGAAACATAACATCTGTATAAATCGACGACAATGAGGCGTTCTGAATAATCAAGAACTCAGCCAACTCTCTGACATCATTCATAGGGATAATTCCTTTCTGAAACGTAGACCTGTTATAAAGAAATTCAAAGGAAAATGAAGACGACACGTCATCCAAAATTTTTTTGAGAACTCATCAGCTTTTCCCTCTATATCTGTAATTTAAGCATGTGATAGGAACTGTGGTTGTAACATTCGTTAGCCATCCAAAACATCTTTCATTCCAGAAAATCCATTTTCAAGTTGCGAAGATATGGTATCAATCATCGGATAGAAAAGTGTGACTCGAAAGCACTGTTCAGGATCATTCAATCTTTCATCTTGGGACAGTTTATCGAAGAGAGTCTTGACTTTACGTGATCTTTTTTCCACAACATTTTTCGGTAATTTCCACACATCGCATATTGTTGAAACATATCGAAATGATGAATCAAACCCGTCTCTTCTTTAACCTAGCAAGGCTTTTTACAATTGATCATGTGCATGTGCCGTAGATTGCACACCAAGGAATCATGAGAAGGCTTATGCCAACCACAATACATGTCTACCATTCACTTAATGTGCAAATGGCAAAATCAAACTTTTATCAAGGATCAAGTACAAAAAAATAAATATAGTTTAGTTTTAATATATAGACAAATGATTCTAATTAAAAAATTTAAATAAATATATGTAAATCCCAAATACGCTGGAGCACAACGCGAACTTTAAAAACGAAATCATGGCATATTTGCAGGTGATTCCGGATATTCCTTGGAGTCGAGTTGATGACTATTCTACCAAATCACTCAGAGGAGAGTCCGAAATTCTGCTACAATGAAACATTGTTATATATAAGAAGAATTATAAACGTTTGTCGTTAAGAATAAGTTAGTGAATCGCACAATCGTTAGTGCAAGCGGCAAATATTGCCGTCAAAAATAAGAATTGTCGCACCGTTTAAAGTTAGTGAATCGCACTACAGGTGGGTTACTCCATGCAGTTTCCGGCAACCAGAGATTTGAAATCATTCGCTTGATTTGTTGAGACCACTACCTCCCACTTAGAAACGTAATCTTTAGATATGTTGCCGCTGAGTAGAATTATTCACATTGAGTGAAGCCTCACAGCCACACAGACACCGGAAGTCAATTAACTTCAACAGTAACGCAAAAGTTAGCTTTTTATTAGGGACACACAATCATTTACCCTGATTTATCATCAGGAGGCTAACCCCGCCAAGAAGAAAAATAGGCCTCAAAACTCAAATGTCTACATACATCGGAAAAAAATCCTTCAGCATGGGACGAATGCTTTCCAACGATGTGGTTCGCTTGAACTCAGCTAAATATGAAAGCATGGGCTTCTCAGCAGTTTACATTACATTTGGCAGAGAGTTAATAAGTCCTCTCGAAGTACACTATAATTTAAAAAACGTATTTGAAGCAGAAAACGATGTGCAACAAATAACGCCACATTTAACAAAGCTTGCCAATACATTAAAACTAGCAATAGAAGTACGAGCAAAGCGGCACGTCAAAAATAAAAACTATATTGATAAAATACGTCGACCACACCAATCTTTCAACATTGGTGATAATGTTCTTGTTGCGACGCACTTACTTACTATCAAAGCAAATAAAAAAGTAACATCGAAATTTGCCACACGTAGAGACGGATCGTACCGCATTTTAGCAAAGAAGGGTGCATCATGTTACGTAATTGCAACAAATGACAGTTCAGATCAGTCTATAGCAACGCATCCCGCAACAGCACTAACACCATATGAAAGGCCGGATGTTGACCAAACATCCATAGACAGGAAACGGGACCACCCAAAAACTGTATCTATAAACACAATAACAAATAGTGAAACGCGTATGTAATATTGCAGTCGGTTTCCAATCAACTAGAAGCCTACGTTCACGGAAAAGTAGTTTAAAATTTCATCGCGCATGCTATAATCAGAGAACTTGTAAGAAATGAGAAGGCGCAAATCTTAAATGAGCTTTTTGATCAACAAAATTTGCATGCGTACAAACAGAAGAAGACTAAGTAATAAGTCAAAACAAAAACCATAGAACGTAGACTGCAAAGAAGATGCATGGCGTTTCGTTTCCTGTGCAAGAACTTTCGTCCGATTCACCACACATAGAAATTACTTCTGCTATGCTGAATTGGACAAGATTTTCTGTTAGAGGAACCGTTGGATGGGATGCAACTTCTTTGTAAAAATTAAAGAAGAAAAATAAGTAAACGAAGAACAATTCCTTTTCTGGATCGCGAAAGGCAACTTGAAACGGCAGAGGGGTATGCAACAAGTGTGGATAAGAGAAGGGTGGATAAGGAAATGGGGCATCGTCAAAGAATATTCTTTTGCGTTTTCGGCAATACTTGTGTTTTTCGCCATCAGCGCAAATTATTGTTATGAAGACGGAATATTATTAAGATATTACATACAGTGCCTCACATAAGTTTTTTGCGTATGAAGAAAATAAACCAAACGATAGAATTTTTCCATTTGTTCCTGTTTTATTTATAAATTATGTATTCAATTCAATAACATAAGTATCTACTTTACTTCGCTGTGACTTCATTAACACATAAACAGTCATTGTATAGAGCAACAAACTGTAAACAATTCAGAATTTGTAACTAGCAAAATTATTTTGCTTATTTTTAAAATCCGTTATTCGGTGAAGATATTTTTACTTGTTGTGGTGGTGCGTATTTCTATTGAAATTGTCATAATTTGAATCCATTCGTTTATAATTGTGATAGTGTGCCCATCAAAAACGACAAAAGGTAAAGAAATAACAAATTCGGAAAAAACAATAATTTTGCAATTTTGAAAATCTACAAAATACATTCACGATATGGTTAGCCGATATCATCAAAAGATTGAAAATGTAGTAAAATGATGTAAGGTGCGCGGCGGTATAGAAAATATAGAAATTTTTCGTCACCAAAGCTTAAGGACAAGCTGAAAGCAGATCTTCACAACAAAGATTCTGATGAGACAGTGCGCAGACTGCTCAGGACGAATAATATTCAATGTCGCGTGGATCGAAGAATACCCCTTATTTCAAATATTAATAAAGAAAAGCGACATTTTTTCGCCCACACCTACAAAAGCAAAAGTTTCGAGTTTTGGAAAAAAGTGATATTTAGCGACGAAAGCAATTATAATATTTTTGGATCGGATGGCCGTCGTATGGTTTGGCGGTAACCAAATGAAGAGCTGCATAAAAAACGCTCAAAGCAACCGTTAAACACGGAGGAAGTTCGGTGATGGCTCAGGGAGTTGTAAATATGTATATTTGTCTATCCTTAAGACAATTTATACTCCACCGGAAACACTCGGTTCACGACTTTAAAATGAGGTTACTTTTCAACGCAAAGCATTCTCAAAGCCCTGACATAAGCCCTATAGAAAACCTTTGTGCATACCTTGAAGGGAGAGTACGTGAACACAACCTTTCATCAAAAAATAGTCTCAAAGAAGTTTTGCAAAGGGAATGGGAAAAAATACCATCTGAATTTTGTCGAAAGTTGCTAGAATCGATGCCAAAACGCTTGGAAACTGTATCTTAAAGTAGCGATTATCATACGAAATACTAGATAATTTTTACATTTATTTATATATCCCTTTTAGTCAAATGCAAAATACTTTTGCGAGCTACAAATTCTGAATTATCTTCATTATTTTCCAGTGTACCTTTATTTTTTTGTGTTAATAGAGTCCCATTGAAGTTATGAGTTGAGTTTAATACATAATTTATCAATTAACCTGAAAAAAGCACAACTAAAATCCTTTTTTTTATTTTCTTCATATGCCAAATACTTTTGTGAGCCACTGTATGTAGATATATTATATTAGATTTTAATACGTACATGTATGCATGAATGTACATACATAGGATGTCCAGACATAATAATTGATTATTTTCTATACAATTGCTTTAAAAACAAATTAAAATAAAAAAAATGGGATTTGAACTGAAGCTAAAGCTTAGATGTGCAATATATGTATGTACATATGTGTTCTAATGCAGCCCTCAAATATACCAGCAAAGTCACAGCAGATGTTGAATTACGCTTGCCTAAATGGCTAATTATGAGAATCGAAATTATGAGAAGTAAAATCTCTATAAATAAAGTGCATATATGTATGTGCATGTGTTTATGTATACATAAGTGCATCATCATAATCCAAGCATGGAAAGCATTTACCAGGTAGTTACAGTTAAACATTTGCTGCGGTGCTCTTTGTAAGGATGAAGATAAAATCTCTATTTTACTCGAGAGAGGATTTTTTAATAACTAACTTTTTTTGCGAAAAAGTGGTATATAAGTACACATATTTTATTTAAGTAGCTACCACAAGCCATTAATAGCAAAAATATAGAGACAACGACCGAAAATCGGTTTTTAGAATCGAACCGAACCGAAACTGATATATTCAGGATCTATTATTATAATAAATTAATGCATTTTTTAAAAGTACGTAAATTTAAATTACATCCATTTCATAAACATATGTTTGTAAAACTAACAATAAAACCTTATATTTTGATTACTCGAAACTTAGTTATTCCATATTGTAATTTAAAACTAATAGCTTATCGACATTTTCGCCTAGCAACCGATTTCATCTGACTTGCAGAACTAAACATTGGCTAACTTTGTATAAGCATTCGTTGGGGGCGCAGATAAATATTTCATTAGCCAGAAAATTGCGGCAAATATTCATTAAGAGCAATTATTTAATGAACAATTCCTATCAGTATTATTATTCTAAATTCCAAATACTGCTTTGAAGTAAAAACAATTGAAATACGATGCCACACGCTACTTTTTCTAACTGGCGGTCTGGTGCATGTTTTTCCAGTTAACGCATAAAAGCTTAAAATGTTAATTTTTATCGTTTATGTGATTGAATGAACTATAGTGCACTAGTAAAGGGGTGCTTTATATTACAAACTTTTTCCAACAGAAAAAACTTGATGTACACGTCTACATATTAACAATCAATACCCGAACAAACCGCGTAAAGATTTCCATATCACAATTTTGAGAAAGACATTTCCGAAAAAATGTACTATACACATATTTTAATGATTCCACTCAAGGCGAATCCATACAAGGTAGTGTTATAAATACAACTACAAAATTCCTATGTACTTTGTTTTTGTTTCTGCGTAAGAGTTGTCAAAATTTAAATACATTTTGTTTTTGCTTTTACGGCTTTTGAAAGCTCATACGCAAAAGCAAAAACAAAATACATGTAGGTGAATAAAAAAAATCAAATCAGCTGGTCTTATGCCATCACCTTCTATAAATTCGCCTTGATTCCACTCAATTAAATATTTTTGAGTCCGATTAACCAGCAATTTGAATAGAAATCTATTTTTTATTTTCCGCTAACTTCAACGAATTAAAATGATTTTTGATTTAAATTACTCTCGTGAATGCTTTCTCATTCAAATATATGTGCATACGCTTTTTTGCATTTAAACATAATACATATATTATTTCCGTAAGCAAGGAAATACAGCTAACACGAATGTTCTATGTTAAGTGTTTGGTCAAGTTTCTTCTATGACGAGTATAATATAAATACATATGCATAGACGAATGTATATACTAATACAATACATATATGTAAGTAAGTACAAAAAGAGCTTACTTGAATTCACAGGAGTGAACTGTACTATAATTAAGTCCTAAAAAATTTGGTTCCGTGTGTACATATGTACATACATACAGTACTCATAATTATCGAATCCATATTTTATAACAGCCACATGTAGTATAAGCGTGCTGGTCATTTTGTTAATCATTCATTATACATGTTTAAGACGTTTTTCCCTTGCTCTACGAATGCTTTTACAAAAAGTGCATATTTTACGATCTTTCACTTTAATATTGCTCCAGCACACACACTAAAGAACGCTTAGTTTTTCAAATATTTAACGTTTGGCTCACTGTTTTCAGATTTTACTCATCATCACAACGTAAACGACCAGCTGCAGAATTCGGTGAATTTTTTTCTCAGCTACCGTTTTTGCGCTATTCGGTAGGAAATATTAATACATAGTAATTTAAAAGCCAAACACGACCGCCGAAGACAAAGCATTGACCACATCTAAAATGCCATTTGCATGCGCCATAACGCAAGAGACTTGAATCCCTTGGAAGTTTCTTTTGTTTGGGAACAAAATCATTCATTCAAGCCAAAACTGAAGTGAGGTAGTTTTGGAATAAAGAGGTTGTTTTGGCACTACATACTAATACTTAAAATACTGCTTTTCCATACGAACGTATTATGGATTACTTCTGCATATTACCGATAAAATTTCTTTTCGTGAAAATGAAAGCAAATTAATTTACTGGTTGTTTGCTACTCTACTTACATGTTTGTGGCATGACTCAATAATTATGTACTACAATATACTTCTGCATATCCACCTACATGCATACAATACATATGTACATATTTAAATGACGTAGCCACCAAAAAATATGCGCCTTATTTAATATCTATGTAAGGCTTATATAAGTCATTATTATCATTCATTAAGCGGTGGTAGTATAAAAACCTTTTAGAAGGATTATAATTTAAATAAACTCAGGCTTACATAAGGCCATTTAGCGTTATTTGTATTATGTTACCCTTGTTTTCGGTCACATGAAATAGTGTTTACGAAAAGCATTATAAAAAGGTGCTATTCGCCGTACTGTTTTTACTTTAAGGGTTTTAGGGCATATTAAATTAGGCATACTTAAGCCCTTATAATAATGTACTATAATAGGAGTAGTTTAATCCCATCATAAAACATGCATACATACACGTGGATGTATGTACATATATGACATATAAGATCTTCCGCTAGCGAATAACAACTTTCCCCTCCAAATTCGGTAGATAAGTTATGCTTTATTTTCGCTGACAACATCATGTTGGCGTCGCAAAGTCTTGGTCTTAAGACGAAATAAAAGAAAGATTATTAAACCCAACAATATGGAGTATAAGCTGCTAGCGTATTCCTTATTCCTTACAACAGCTTACGCAATTTTTTCATGGTATGTAAATAAGTATAGACAAATGCGCGTACCTAGGTATTTCGAGTACAATTATAAATGAGAAAGAGTTAATTGAGAATACGAATAGTCAATAGGAAAGGCGAAAACGTCAATTGAAAATAAGAATAGTCAATTGTAAATGAGAAGGGTCATGTAAATGGGCTAACAATTAAGTGGAAGGTGGACCGCACTTTTACCGCCAAATTATCTTCAGCTGTTGGACCCCGCCACAGTTTTTTTTATGTGGGGTTACCTGAAGCCGCATGTATGTATATGCCAACAAATCACAATCGACCTCTGTCCTTAAAGTAAAAATAAATCAGGCCAGTGCTCAGAACTATTCGGGTCTGTACCGCCGTGGGAAGTCTCGATAAGCATTTGAAAGATGTGATATTCGAAATTAATGGCCAGAATCGGGCATAATACACTAAAAACTAAATGCAATAAGCGTTGCACTACCACTACTTCTTCGGTGGTGGTAAAACTCGAATTTCATCATCGCTAAATATATAGTGATAGAGAACAAATGCAACGGGGTATGGTCGATGGAGTGCAATGGAGAATGGTCGATATTCTGAGTATGACAATATAGTTGAGCGACTACACTCAATTCCGACTCTTAGGGGAGGAAGAGGCAGCTTCAATGGCGACACTCCCACAAACTCGGGTCAAGAGCTCACAAAAGTCAGCAGCGCCTCTTCACCAGTAGGTGCAACTGCAAACGGGCGACTGTATTGAAGACAGCAGCTCACTGTATAAATGTGTAGTTAAACACAAACTCTTATCTGGTTGTACGCTGGGCTTGGGGTCTGCAACTTAAAAAATATAGCTAAAGCAGAATTTAAATAAGCCCCGGATTAGATCTCTCTTTTTGAATAGCGACCACTTGTAAGGTATTAAGAACTATGATTTGAGGAGATTCTTCGACATTTATCTGATTTGTGCCCACGCCCCGACAGAAGAGAAAGACGATGAGATATCAATTTCATAATTGATATTTCTTTTGTAGATGAAACATTTGGTCAATTCACAAGATGTTGTATAGTTTTCAGAAAAATACTATAAAAATAACGCGGCTGTGACCACCGCATTATACCCCGGAGTGTAATACCCCGTTTTCACCAACCCGAAATTACGCAATTAATTAAATTTTATGTTGTGTTACACGCCAGAAATACCATTCTAGATAATTAAAGCTTGTGCGATGTTCATGGTATTTTCTTATTTTTCCTATCTAACAATCACAATAAGTAAATTACAGAGTTGCACGTGCGAAATTTATTACACTATGGCTGAAATTGTGCCTCTTTCACCATTTTTGTATGGCTATAAGGTAGAAATAGCTCGAATTATTCATATTAGTTACAAAGGTTAAGTTGTAGGGCACTGAACATGTTCGTACGTAGGTACGAATGTACAAATGTCCATATTCCAACTTCAAATATTTAATATTGCCTTAATTAAGGATATGTAGCTACATGCTAGTACTTATTGTTGAAAAACCACCTTTTAGGTTTGCCATTTTAACGAACAGATTTTCTTCCACCAAAAATTCAAGCTTCAAACAGCTAAATGCTATTTTGTTGGTGGCGGTCAAACTTTCAAGCTAGCGCTCTTTGCACTTCGTTCCTGCTATTTAAGTGGTATCGTTGGATTTACCAAAGCAAAATAAACGTTAGATTTCCAGCTAACAAACTTGATGGGAAAAGCTCTAATATTGAGAGAAATGATTTGTCTACAAAAACTATATTATTTATAAACATATATATAGTATGTACATGTAGGAACGAGTATATATATACACGATCCTGTTCGTACCACGAAGTATATTATTTAACAGCACTTCATCGGGCTTTGAATTTGGTATTCGCGAAGCTGGTCAAGAAACATTTGACCACCGCCGACAACAAAATACCATAGCAACAAAGTTGGTCAAAACGAATAATTATACTTTCCAGTGAGATAAGGTTCTCTTCCAATTTAACTAGAGTAAACTCAGAAAATGAGCTGCATCGGAACTTTGTGTATGCTAATGAAGATACATACATATGTATGTGGTATCATGATAGGGTAGTTTTTTTTGACTAGTCAATAGATACAATATTGTGCATATCATAAGCAACAAAACTCAATATAACACAATTGTCCGTTTATGTTTGTTAGGACCAGTTTTACAATGCATTTTTAAGTTAATCTTAAGTTCAGTTTACGATTTTGCGTTTCACCAATCACTTTTCAGCAAAACTTAAGATCAACTTAAGTCGCAAATATTGATGACTTAAACTGTTCCTATCTTTGCTAACAGCTGATACGAGGAAATATACTTATATTTGTGAATTTCAAAATAACTAAAAAGTCTGATGAGAAGATGTGGGGATCTCCGATATAGCATAACTTCTACAATTGTTGTTTTTTCTATAATTTTTGTTATTAAAAATGGCATTAAGCTCATGAAACTTGTTAAAATAAATAGGTCGAACAATTAATATATTTTGATACAAATAAATAGGCCGAAAATTAATATATATATGCATGTAATGGACTTCTTAGAAAATTTATATAAATTCTATAACAAAGATCAAGTTTCAACTGACTAAAACTTCGCGTTGATTTTTGATCTTTTTTTGTTAACGATGTTCCTCTATATCACGTATGAATAAAATTCGCTTTGTAGCAAATGCTGAAAATCTTCTACAAAGAACATGGAGTAAATACCAGGTTACAGTGCATACACAGAAACTGAGGTTCTGCAAGAAGAAGATTTGCATTTCTACTAAAATTTTGAGTGATACATTTTCGTATTTACAGGAGAAAATATTTTTTAATAGCATCGTTTTTTTTGAGATTTTGTGAAAGTGCCAACAAATCAAAATTTGTACAAAGTAAGGGGAATTGACGCTTAACTGGTTGTGAGGTAATATAGAACTAGTATATTTTACTACAGGGGGGCAATAAAATTACCCTAAATATAAGTACTTAGTATTTACATGAATCTGTGCATAACAGATTATTTATTTGTCACGTGAAAATTGGCCTGAATGGTGAAAATTTATTTACTCGCTGACTATTTAAACTGCTTTTGTGTACTCAGTTGTACCCAATGGGAAAATTTATTTGTTTTCTAGGTGATTGTACCTGTTTTGATTCATTTACAATTTTATATGAAACATCTAACCTTATAATCATGTTTTTAGCATGTAAAGAAACCTGAAGTTCAGACGAAATTGAACCTTTACGCTTGTTAAATCGAATACATTTCCCCAGATTCTTTTATTAATAAATGATATACATACATACATACATATCGGTGCTTAAACATTGACAACTTATAACTCACAATTTTTCTGAAACTGAGCTATGTATGTACATACATACATACATATGTACATATATACCAAGGCGAATTAATATTAGGTGGTGTCCAGCGCTCATAAGTAAAATTCCCATGTACATATTTCGTTATTGCTTCCGGTGCATGTTTGTCAAAATCTTGGCGAATTAAATGAATTCGCTTTTGTCGAATTTACATTTATTTACTTGCCATTTATATATACAAAAACTAATAAATTATTGGTTTGCACGCTTATATATGCGGTTTCATAAAATAAATGTCATCTTAGGCGTTTTGCAACCAATATTGTTAGAAGTTCTTCATCAAAGTTCTGATACATCGCTCCTTTTTTCAAACTAGTGGTGATTTGGCGAACAGTTCGATTGGGTACTTTCATTACAATTGCTCAAGCTGACGCACGTTAAGCACAATGCAATGTCGCCATGGCATTGGGCTGGACATTATTGTAATTACGCAATACAGGGTCACATGAGGTGCTTAAATTTTAATTTTGAGCTGCTTTTTACACTTATCTGTTTTCGCGTCCGACTCACAACGTTCGTGTTACAGTAATCCACTGACAAGGGCTTTTAAAAACTATTTGCCAAATTCGTGGTGACCATCACAAGGATTTTCTAAAGTAAAGACGGTAAAAAAACAGTATGGCTTATGCGTGAGTATATAGATTTGCGGACATTTGAAACATTTCGCAGCAATATTCCGGTTTTTATTTCTAGCTCATTAATACAGCTGAACACAAACTATTTAGTAATCAAATGTATAGCAAATAGCTAAACTGCCTCCAACTTCAAAAGTTTTATGAACACCACCATACATACATACATAGTATATGCATGATATACATATGTATATATATATACATATGGACATTTTTTGTAATCATGACTTGACTCAGACTTTTTTCATGGGGTCAAAGGAAGCGGTCAGAACGCCCTCTCGCTTTAGGAATACCTGCTTTGAAGGGTCGACTCGCTCGGAAGCGGAAACCACTTTCCGTATAAATGGTTGTAGGGCCGTGATTTAAAAAGCTAATCAAAATACGCCATCTGCCTACTTCCTGCAAAGAACACCAGCTGTGACAAATTACATCAAGGTACCATAATTTTAGCTGCAGCTGTTCAAATATCTTGGAACATAATTTTTTAATGTTTGGAGTGAACAAAAAAATACAAAATTTGTACACTTGAACATAAATACTCACACATATTTACCAGATTATCAGCAGATAAAACGCAGCCATGCACACAAGCAGAAAGCAAACATTACGGTGTATTATTCTGAACATGTACGTATGCATTGCGTAGATGTACATAACCAAAACAAATACTAAAACCAATGCGTTGGTATTTTATATATAAAAAATACTCCCATCCAACACCGAGGAATTCTAATAAATGCCCATATTATCATTACATTATTACATTGCTAAGCAACGTACTAATTTTTTCAGGCCATTAGATTAAAAATATTCGTAGAATTTCAAACCACCCCAATTCCGCAAACGAAACGAAGTGGTTAATTTAAAGAAGTTGAAAAATAACGTAAACAATACCATATTTGGAAAAGTTCCAAGATTTATAAAAAAAAGTCGATAAATTTTAGCGTTTTTTTAACCAAAAGTCGTTTAAAAATACCATTTTTCTAAAAACTTTGCAAAATTGTACTATTTTCTTAGTTACATATTTTGAAAAGTTGAAAAATTTATTATTTTTTTATTAAAAGTCGATCGATTTTAACGTTTTTATAATCAAAAGAAGACTAATCGAATTACTTTTCTTCTGATAAATATTAACAACCGAACTCATTTTCAAGTCTTTTGAAAAATCACTTTTCTAAAAACTTTGCAAAATTTAACTTTCCCCTACTTGCATATATATTTCGAAAAGTTTAAAAATTTCTAAGAAGAAATCGATCGCATTTCCTTTCTTTTGGTATATGTACATATATCAACAATTACACATTTTTTAAAGTTGCTTAAAAAATCACTTTTCTCACAAACTTTGCAACATTTCACAGTTTTTCTCCTACTTACATTTTGATATTTTGAAAAGTTGTCGCCCGGATTATTTATTTTTTGAAATTCACTAGTAATTCTCTTTTTTAATTGCACTTTACTTTTAAAATACTCTTCACTTTTAGTCTTGCACTTGTTAACTTGCATATCTAAATGCAGCACAATGCCAATCAACTGTAAAAAGCATTCTTACCTCAACTATCAGTGCTTCCAAATTACAAATTCTGTCAAAAAAAAAACAGAATATAAATAATAAAATGACTAAAATTAGTATTTTTATTGCAATTTTATGAACTTATTAATTTGAGCTCATTTTCCCGAAATTTCATACGTGGATATGTCAGAAATTTCCTTTGTTATTTATTTATCTGTTTTTGAGATTTTTTACTTCATCCACACTCGTAATAACAGATCATAAATAATTCTGCATTGGTATTGGTATTTGGAGAACAATTCACCATTGTATTGGAATTGTAGGGGAAGTGATTAGCCATGGCTGTCAGGGCAATACCTTGCAGGGTCAAAACATACTTATACACACACTTTCATACATAATTAGTTAAGTTAATAATCTTAAGAATTTGTATTGAAACAGTTGTAAAATACTTAATAAACCAGATTTAAGAAACAATCTCATCCAGCAACATCTTATTTAATTTCATTTCTAATCCCCCCACCGGTGGTAAAGGGTAGAGATGTTTTTAAATGTTTGAGATTAAATATTTTGAGCTCTTCTTCCCCCACCAGTAGTAAAGGGTAGAGATTTTTAAAATATTTAACTTTTAAGTTGAAGCAGATGATTAGCTCGTATTACAAGCATCCGAAGTAAGGAATAAGTGCATATCTGCAACAACATACTAAGAAAAGTCAATCGGCGTATCTAAATCTAACCACATTTTCAGACCAGAAAAAAATAATCCGCAATTTTAATTATTTTTGATCCAAGCGATCTCCAAAAAAGTAAGCTCACTTATAAGAATAGAGCGAAATAAGCTGAGAACTTAGCAGGGTATAAATTTGCCGCAAAAAGCCCTATTATCTCCATAGAGGCATCTGATTTTTAAATCGTTAAGGCAAAAGACTTCGCGTTTAATATTTTTATTGCAATGCAAAAGAGCATCAGCGGCTGTGAGTAGAGGCACAGCAAGGTCAACCGGGCGACCCAGTCAATTTCCCCAACGCTTCTATGGAAAAATAATTCCATGATGACGAATGCGTGAGAATTTATTTTGGCTCATCGGTTTTAAAACTCGTTGGCAGATTCATAAAAATTTGCATTTGGTACTGCATGACAATTTGTTCGGTTCAAGTAAAGTATTAAAATTTATTTTCATCAGAAAAATTAAAAACCTCAAAAGGCAAATAGATAATTTACTACGCAAAATTTAAATGGATCCCGATCAAGTTGAATACTTGGAAATTTTATTTACGGATATAAAATGTGCGTAAATCAAAGTTTCCATGTATAAAGACTATGGAATTGAGGTGGCTCAAGATGATATCACTAGCGAAAATTTTAAGGAGTCTCCGATTTTAAAGAATGGGTGGTAGTTACGAAGTAGATTGTCGAATCCGGCTATGGCGGAGACGCTATATTATACTTGCCTTATCCGGTAAACCCCCATTTGAGAACATCCTCAAATAGGGAGAAAAGAGCAGATGACACAAACACTTAGAGAAAAGTAAGTACCATATATTTAGTAAAATGTTACCTCCACAGAAAACATGCAGCACCAATTCTGAGGACGAGAAAACCGACGGAACAGAGCCTACAGCTGAAGAGTCCGACTTTGATATCACGACAGAAAGAAGCCGCAATAAGTGACACAATCGCTACTGTAGTAAAGCTAGTAAAACACAAAGCAGTTGTGACTATCCCTAGCAAATAAAGCTGAGGTCACTGGGAAGCCGTCTATTGACATCAAAATCAAGAATGAAGTAAGACAAAAACCCCAGATAAAAGATCCACATGAAAATGAATTTTAAGTCACCGTCGCACCAGCACAGATCAAACTGCGCCGAAGGAATTGTAGTACATGTGGCTGCACTGGCATGGCTCACCAATCCGCTACAAGCCAATGCGGAGAATACCGTCCGTGAAATCATCCCCATAGCGGCCAACTACAGGAAAATGTACATCCGGGACAAAGTCGGAGGTAATAAGAGAAAAAACCCGTGGCCTTCGTAATTTTAAGTATTTAATACTGCGTACGGGGATTTGTTCCTGGGAGGTTGTTCATTTTATTTCATGAAATGGATGAAGTTCTTCGAAGAGAACCATTTGTCTAAGGAAGGGAATAAAAATGTTTTTACATAATTCATAAATATTCAAATATTCTTGAACATGTAATATTGTAATACCGTCCATTTAAAAAGAACGTAATGTAAAAAATATATAATTGCACTCCTTTTGCGAAACTCCGTTCTATGCTTATCGTGTAAATCTGGGACGTTTAGTTGTGGTATTCTTGTGCAGAGCTTCGCAGTTTTGGCCTTCATCCGAGGGTTGAGCATGGTTCAATGTCTTATTGCTTCCAGAGTCGTCGGGTGTTGGTTCAACGCGAGTCGAGAATGCTAAGGCTTCAGCTTGAATTGGCCCACGTAAAATCCATTCGCAGATGGTATTTTGTGGCAAGAAGCTATCGAACACACTTTTCACGCTTGCCAAAAATATTTGCAGTATTAAAACACAACCCATCACTAAATTAATTTTACCAGGGGTAAAACATGAGGCAGCAAGATGTAGTGAACCGAATTGTGTCCTGTCAGCATTCTTAACTGTAAATCCTGTTAGAAATTGGGTCAGTTGTGGAAGCACTTTCGCATTTATTTGTATTTTAATATTTGTGTACATTGAGAGAGGAATTTTGTATGGTTATTCCGCGCACTTCTCACTCTTGAAGAGATAAAAGTTTTTTTTTTAACCAGGGTCTATTAATGCCTTTACCTTACATATGTTGCCGAAGTTAGAAATTGTATTTTTTCTTTACAACTTGAATAGTGAGCCTCTATAAATTTACTTTCATTCCGCCTCGCAGAGTTTGAAGTACTAGTCAGATTCGGAATTCCTTGAAGAATCTTCTGTAACCCTCGCTGTTGCCCTGTGAACTGTCTATTTTTGGTAATTTGAGCTCTGGGAGTTAACATGTAACATTGAGTGATGGGGTTTTCGTCAGTATATGGTCAAAATCATTGTCTTTAACGTTACATTCGCACGTATATTTTCGTTCATATATCCGTAATATTAAATGATATATAAAAATTTTTAAATGTACATTAAAGTAGGCCCCAAGGTCTACATTTTATATGTGTAAACTTTTTTTCCATCGTCAGCAGTTTCAAAGATACGCGAAGTTTTGTCTAGTCTTTAACGTTAAATTTTTTGGAAGTGAGTTAGGAAGTAACTCAACACTTGAACGAAAATTAGCGAATCTTGCACAGCTAAAATTTAAAACAATGTAATTTTCACAAGACCAAGTTTCAAAGAAATGATATAAGTATCAACTTGAGAGAAAACTTTCCTTACAACAATTTTGCAAATCCAAATGTGCAGTCTTTAACGTTACAAAAAAAAGTCTTTAATGTTACATTGCGATTTGATTTCAGAAAAGTGGTAAATTTGGGACAAGAAAATAATTGTACACTATCTAAAACGTAGAAAATCGAATATTTATTATTCGTTGCAGTGTTTTTTAAATCACGCATCAATTAACGTGAAATACATATTCCCTCATACTGAGGCATAGAAAAAATTAAACATTCATTATATCAATGGAAATCGCAAGGACTACTAAAATTTATCCTTCTTTAGAGGTATTTAGAGGTTTATAGATGCAATAGCATGCATATAAACAAAATATATATGATTAAGTGCGTAATTCAAATAAAAATTTTCATTTAGCGTTCCTGGTTCCCGCGATATTTACCATATACATAAGAAGATACATCTACATTATCTAGTCATATGTGAAAACGCTTGACAATTGTGGTAATAATCATTTTCTTTTGTCGATTTCAAACGCTCTAGAAAGTGCTTTGAATTTAGAGAATATTTTGCGTGGGTGTTCCCACGCTGCATAACTTGCAAGAGTTGACATAATTTTTCTCGTTGGGAAATGAGCGACTTTGATTGGTATTTGGGTTCAGGTAGTGGTGTTGACCTCTCGCTTAGGGCAATTAGGGTTAAAAACTTTGTTTTGGATTAATATTCTATATCGAACCTTACCGCTATTAAATGTTGGAGATAGGGATAGTGAGAAAACAAACTGTTTTCACACGGTTAGCGTGGCTGAGTGGTTGCGTACTCGCCTAGCAACTCCGTGTACCATGGTTCAAAGCCAGGTAAAGTCTAGAAGGAAAGAAGTCTGATGAGGAGATGTGGTGATTTCCGAAATAGCAGCTATCACTTCTACCACTTTGAAAAATTGTTGTTATTTCATATTATTCCCTAATACAAACCTGGCCTCAAGCTCTATTTTCAATATATTTGTTTCTTATATTATTTTTTTCGGCTCTTTATCTGAACTTGATTTTGAACTCTCACGCTTCTTAATGTTTGAAGGATTGAAATCAGGTCCGATAAAGTCTTGATCTGACTATATCTTTATTGAGTTTAAGTTAAAAGCTTTAAGTTTTATGTTAGTTTTAAATACATTTGTTACATTTGTTTGTATAAGTTTATTATTATTATTATCTACCACTTACTTTATTTGGGCTATATTTTATTTAATAATAGCTTTTACCCGTGGCATCGCCCACATAGCGTGCTTCTTAACGCTATGAATTCGATAGTTACAGAGGGAGAAGTAAAGAATTTTACCAATGGTAATAACTTTCAATTTATTTGTAGTTAAGGTTTTTAACTTTTTATTATCTAAAACAAAATCAACCCCTACTTCATAATATCCGATTATGGTTGCTTTCTGAATCTTTTTTCTCATTGACAACTGCGCAGTATGCCATTCCGGTTTGATTTTTTCAAACCTTCTCCAAAAAGATTTAGGAAATTTTGGTGCTCTAATATGTTATTAGTTTGACACTCATGTTGTAAAATATCAGTTAATTTAACTAAGTTGAGCTTTAAGCAGATGACAATCTCCTTTCACAATATTTTGGAAATGAAACTTTATTAAATTCCTTTCGGTTAATACCCATATTGCAATATTTGACTTCATCCTTTTAAATAGATGGCAACCCTTAAACAAAATTGGTTGTTTTGTAAGAGATATAACATTTATATATGTATGTGTCAAATCTAACCCTAGTCTATGCAGTCGTCCTCGCTATGTGATATACTTTATTTATTTAACTGACTATAAGGTTTATTTTAACCCAGCTTATAATCTATATGTATATGACAAATTTTATACAAATCCGGCGATACTCACACATTCACTCACACACAAACTTTCACATTTATAATATTAAAAGGATTTATCTTAAGAAAAATTGCTTCGATTCTGGAAACGTGACAACTCTATCAAAAAATGTGTGTAAATATGTTTACATATGTATGTGTGGATATAGGCTGCTTTCGCAAACCCCCGCGGGACTATCAATTCCGATTGTCACAGGGCAGGCACTGAACATAGTTCTCTATTCTCACTCAACGTGCGTTTTCGCGCCACACTTTTCATTCATCTTCTCTTCATTGCTTTAGTGATGGTACTTATATATGCACATTCCTTCCTATGTCTTCGTTAGACAACATCGCCTTCAGCAAGTCTTTGGGGATTACTGTGCTTCCTACACAGCGTTTGAGGCGGTTGTGCTCATTTTCGAATTTGTGGCGGTTCATAAGTATGTGATTTGCGTTATAAATGGCTTCTCTACCGCCAATTTCTGGCTTAAAATTTTAATATTTGCAGCGTATTTCAGAAACTTATTGCCACTTGGCCAGTCTGTTGGACTTTTAGGTTACCGCTTGCTGTTGTGGTAACTTTATTACACTCTCCCCATCTCCTCCGGCTGCTGCACATCTGCTTATAATTATATCTGTGTATGTGTTTGTACCAGTTTTTATATGATGACTGTGCCAGCCTTCAATAGTTTTCTCAAAAGTTAACTTAGTTTCCGATAGTTTGGAACCGATGTCCATGTATTGGATTGATAGTCTGCTTCACCAACTTTCTTGATGATTCTTCGGACCTGCTCGTACTAGGCCTACTCTGCCAGTGGGGTACCGGTTGCTCTCCTCTTTTGGGCTTTGCACGTACTCTTGTTATGGTTTTGCAGTTGTACTTACATGTATATATCGTTGCCTAAATGTGTAGCCTTGAAATTTCTGCAACTAGGTGCCACCACCCATCACACTAAGTAGCTCGTTTATTTTAATGCCTAACTCTCAACGGGTTTTTAACGTTCGCTGAATTGTTATCAGCTACACATGTATCTTCACGGATGATGTCTGGTGGAGAGGAGTGTCTGCGGGCATTTTTGGCTGTCGTAGTTGGAGAAAGTTATATGGTATTTTTATCCCCATGGGGGATGCAATTTTATCCTTTCCGTCATTTCTTGGCCCACTAGATTTTAAAGCAGGCATAATTTCCTTTTTAGTTTCACCTGTAACAATCTTACCTTGCCCGCTTATTCTAGGAGGAAAGTGCATAATGTTAGACCTCCCTCTGAATGGATTTTCAGGATCTTCTGCCATTTTGGTGCAAATAGACATTCATTCATTTGCTTTTTCCCCACACCTATTGCACACTGTTTTTTTCTTTACGTCAGTCGAATAACTCGAGTAAATATTTAGCTATCTTAAAGAAACTTGGTATACACATTGTCCTGGACCCAAGGCAATTTGGTATTGCTAATGGGCGAAATCAGACAATAACTATACCCACATAACGGTGTTTTGTACAAATCAAAAGACCGCGATACTTCCGTAACTAGATAATTTGCTCAAATTGTAAACATAGGATTGGGGTTCAAAAATAAAAAACAGGCGATATTTTAGCCAGCATTAAAGACAATTCGCCCACAGGCACGAACAAAAATTTTTTAAACCCCAAACTAGCCACCCGCTCAACCGAAGTTGGCTCACCTTTTTTGTGCAAACCGTTGCTGGAACTGTTTTAATAAACCGGAAAATTAGTGGAAAATGTATGTTTATGGTATCATTCGACGGCATAATAGACGGTGATTCTTTGAAAGAATTGGGAGCTATAATCGATTGAAAAAATCCTAGATCACGATATCGAAATTCACTTAAAAATAAGACCCTTCGGGGAATTCACTTTGCTGAAGCACCAATGCCGAAGGGATCTATTCGAACCTCTGCATGCAAAAAATTAGCAATAAAACATCTGTTAGAGCTGAAATAAAAACAACCACATAAGAGCCTAGATACGCCAAAAGCTATCTGTCCCCGGCGAATAAGAGAGAAGAGGTGGACGGACAGGTCTCCGAGCTACTCGAGCAAGGCCTTATTCATCCATCCAAAAGCACTTATAATTATCCGATTTGGGTGGTACCAAAAAATCATCTGGAGAGTAACATTATAGGATGGTAGTGGATTTTAAGCGCTTAAATTCGGCTATGCAAAACACTTCACGGTCATTAATCTCACGTCCGGATTCCACCAGGCAGCAACGACGGAGGCCTACATACCCCCATTTGGGTTGAGGAATGCATCGGCGATATTTTAACGAATGATAGACGACGTCTTGAAAATATGCTTCGACTACATCGACGACATACATAATAGTATTTGGTAAAGATATAGACGAAAATTTAGAAAGAATTCACGAGAACTGTGGTAGAATTCTTGGGGATATAATAACATCCGACGGTATAGAAGCAAACCCTTCAAAAGTCCAGGCTACTCGAGGAAAAAATGCCCAAAATAAAGCTAGTCAGTCCAGAAACTTCTTCCGTTCGAGGACTTAAAAAAGTTGCTTGTTTGCTCAGATATCCTTGCTTTTGCCGATTTCAGCAAAGCGTTCAAAATCTGACAAAAACTATGATATAGGAGAAGTAATATCCCGGGGCGAATCTGGGAAAGAAGGAACGCCAAGATCGACCACAACAACCACGAATTGATTTGCACTCCTGATAAATCAAATGCCGTGGCAAATGCTCTGTCAAGACTGTCATGCCAAGCAAATAATTTAAGGGGTTATATACAAAGTTGAGGTGAAAAAGTGAGCTAAGTTCGTGATTTTTTTTAAAGGTTTTTTGCAAATTTTATTCAATAAAGCGAAAAACAGTTTGTTGGTAGTATTATTGAAGAAAAAAAAACAAGTTAAATTTCAAAAAAATATTTAAAATTTTCCGAGTTAGAGCCCATCTCCCGAAGCGTGTTTTTTCTGTAGAGCCTTGCCGTTCACACTCTCCAAGCCGAACCGCTCAACTGAGATCAAAAAGGTACTATAATTATTGAAGAGAAATGTATTCTTGTGTACTTGAACGAACCGACTTCCAAAAAAAATTTTTTTTTCTGAAAAAAATTCATGGTTTTCAAAAAGTCAATTTTTTTGTTGCTCAAAAATTAAAAAAAAAATGTATTGCAAAAAATCGAAAACTTTCGGATTCAAAAACGATCGTTCAAGTACGCAAGATTGTAAATACGAATAATTATAAAAAAAAATTATGATAATCGGTTTATAAGTTTTTGAGTTATCGTGTGAACGGCAACGGTACTTTTCAAAAAATGCCATTCCGAGATAATTGCGTTTTAAGTTTTGTTTTAAGTTAATTATGGATGGGTCCAGTTCGCTGCGAACGGCTGTAATTTCGAATCTAGTGATCCGATCTGGATGAAATTTCGCGCTGATATTCTATAAAGTATGTACTTTTAGAATATGCAATAAAAATATTTTCGATTTTTTGAGCCCCAACTTTGTATATAACCCCTTAAACAGCGCAGAGTCAACTGTTAAAGCAACTACTGATTAAGGAGACTGTTCTATTCGGACAAATGCTCAATTGAACAGCGCTTCCACTTCAGAAAGCGATATGGTAACTGTTCACACACGTTCTGTTCCCTTGAACGTCTTTCATAATCAAACAATATTTAGGGAAGGTAACACCATAATGTGCGTAGAATACCCACACCAAGGGTTTACTATGCATTATATAGCCTGGACAGTATTGAAAAACCAGTATTAGATGAAACACTAAAAGAACAACTCAATCCAGCAGTAATAAATGGAATCAAAATTACGGAAAATCACCTTCAACTCCCACAAGAGGTATACTTGGGGCATTTTCTCCAGAATAGGTTAGGATAACGCAGCTGGTAATCGAAGATGAGGCCAGCAAAGACAGAATTCACAGAATAATTGAGGACTAACATAAAAGGGCGCACAGGAATCCCATAGAGAGTAAACAGAAAATTCTGGGAACAGCATTTTCCAAAAATGGCAAGTCGAACAAGGAAAATCGCATCTATCTGCGAAACTTGCTTCACTAATAAATACGATATACATCCCGCGGGACCCCCTATTAAAGAAACAACAATCCCCAAATACCCTTGCGAAATTTTACACGTAGATATATTTGAAATTCAAAATGAAAAATGTTTGTGGTGCGCTGGTGACCTATTTCATATAAAATTCTTGAATTGAAATTGAAATGACTCCTCGGGTCATAGTAAGTAAGGGACAAACAGATTAAGGGTAAACAAAAACCACTTTAAAAACATGAAAAGGTTCGTAAAGATAACCAAGTAACTTTAGGGACGGACACTGGTAGAAAAATCTACAAGGCACAAATTAAAAGTAGGGTTCAGTAAAAAAAGTAATAATAATAATGAAAAAATGTAAGACAAAAAATGTTTATAATCCGGGCGAAATATGGAACATAGCTATGCCAGCACAGATATGCACAAAAGATGCGAAATGGTCCAAAACATTGAACACTACTATACTAGAAGGGGTACAAGGCTATGAATAAAAGAGGCATTCACGCCTAAGCCATAGATATAATTATAATGAAAACAAAAAAGTAAACTAAAAACAGATGCTTCCCTTAGAAGAAGCAAAATATATTTAAAAACACAAAAACTGTTTTTTTTGTTAAAAACTCATAGAAGTAATCATCGAAGAAACTTATAGGATGTGAGTAAATCTGGATTTAAACTGTATATTTACAAAAACGGAAACCATTCGAAAATTATCGTTTTAATTTTTTAGCAATATAAAAATAAAATTCCTATTAAGCCAATATATCTTGTTGTTTTCACATGAATGAAAAATAGGGGCAGCACATAATGGAGATAATTGCGTAACAATATCTTGTACTCATTTGATTTAATTAAGCAAATACTAAATAAAAGAATAGCCCATTGTAATGCTTTGATTTTATCCGTGTAAAGATAGACAAATTTTTGAATTAAATAATATTTTTTGTAAGCAGTTTGCTCCTCGTCGCACATGTGTAAAAATAAGCAATACCCATTTGCGAACATATGTATGTTTACTACTAGTAAACAAACAACAGTAGAGTTGCTAAACATTGTTATTATTGCTTACGCTCATAAAATAAAATATAATAACACATGAAATAACAATAAATTTAGTTTTTTTTAACTAATGCAATATTAATTGCCATTTAATCCACTTTAATCCAAATTAATCAAAATTTTTAATCAAACTAAATTTTTGATTAAATTTTTTCAATCAGTAAAATAATTTTTAAAACTAAATTAATTCCCTTTAATCATGATTAAATTTTGATTAAATTTAATTTCACTCATTAATTAAAAAGGAAATTGCATTTAATTTTAATTTAATCAGTTAATCAAGTTGTGAAAATACTTTAATCAAATTATTAATGATTAAGACTATTAATGAATTATTAACAGCTCTGGTATTAATTGTATTCTATAAATATGAGAAACGCTCTTTAAAAAATATTGTTCGAAATTTTTAACCTTTGAAAAATTTGCCGACAAAGGGTCCCCATATTTTGTTCTACCCCGAGGCCACTTCAGCGCAAGTTCAGGCCCTGTGTCGAAACATGGAAATATTTAAACCGATGTAAAATTTTCTTAAATACATATGTGCATGATAAGAAGGATTCAAGTGTGGTTATATGCATCCAAACATATGCACATACATAAGTATGTATATACATATGTGCACACATATGTATGTATGTTTGTACTTATTTAATAAGCGTATCAATCGTTATTAGTACATTGGTATATAAATAAGCGCATATATATGTACATACATATCCACAATTATTTATATATATGTATACTTAAATACTATGTACATATGTACATACATACATACATATGCATATAAGCCCATTTGTACGTGCAATCATAAATATGTACATACATACATAAGTAGCTCAAATGACCAGCATTTATTTCATCCCTCCACCAGTGAGTATCATCATCACCACAAACCTGTTTCCAAGCTCAGTAGTGCGATTCAACTTTTTTTAACGATATTCGCATGGTTAGCTCATCTTAACGAAAATTTTAACGATGCTTCTATTCAGTATTAATTTTTTAACTATTTTGATGTTTGAAGTGACGAAGAAGTACGAGCTCCAACCGTGGATCGACGTTTACTCCGGGATGTGGGCAATCCCTCTCATTTGAATGGATCAGAATTTCAATAGCAGTATCGGTTATCTCCAGACTTGGCTGAATACCTAATTTCTCAGCTTGACAACCAAATAAGAAGCTCCACAATAACAGCAAAATCGACTGAGAAACAAGTAGCTCGTGTAATCTTTAAGCCTGTATGCAATTTTAAATTTTACTTCTATATTGGTAGGTTCTAGCGGCTTTGAGATTCTTCGCAACTGGTTGCTATCAACGACTTGTAAAGGAGCAATGGGAAATATCCATGAGCCAGTCATCGGGTAACGGATGCAATCAACTATTCTTTGTTTGCACGTGATTCCGGATATTCCTTCGAGTCGAGTTGATGACTATTCTACCCAACCACTCAGAGGAGAGTCCGTTCTGCTGCAATCGAACATTGCAATATATAAAAAGAATTTTTAATGTTTGTAGTTTGAAATAAACTAGTATCTTATTTTACTTTAATGAAATATAATAAGTACGCTCAAATTTATTTTTATGGCAGCACGCATACGTTTGCTTTCTCTGTTCCTCTTTGTGCTTTTCGCTTATTTTGACATTTAGTTTAACAGAGGTGCAACTCTTTATCACTTTAAATAAATACAACGAGACAGCTGTTAAGTGTCGTTAAGAATAAGTTAGTGAATCGCACAATCGTTAGTGCAAACGACAAATATTGTCGCAAAAAAATGTGATTGTCGCACTGTTTAAAGTTAGTGAATCGCACTACAGAACAACCGCAGCACAACCACAAAACATTCATTTCAAATTTCAGTTCATTCCTAAACGCGAACATTTCATCTTTCGCATACGCAAATCCCCCGTCAACAAGCAGTTTGTTTTTTACGTACTAGTTTATGATAGTTCATAACAATTGTTGCGAATAATCATGTTCGGCGTTTTCGTACTCAAAAACTCACAAGAAACTTGCAAAGTAGGGGAAATTGAGAGAGCGAAAATGACAGTTGTTTTGAGGGGACGTTGCAAGTTTTTACTCGTAACAATTTGCCAGTGTGAAAAACGCCTGATTGCAAGTATTCAGTTGATCACAAATATAAAAGTATTATTAAAAATGTTAATTACTTCCATAAAAAAGGGAGAAAATTGGAAAAAGTGGTTAAATATAAAAACGTACCACAAAAAGAAAACACTTGCAACTTCTTACTGGTTTTTCGTTTTTTTACTTTCTTGCAAGTTTCTTTCACTGGGAGCAAATTTTGCTTACGCTCTGAAATGTAGTTACTGGTAAGTACTGGGTTTTTTTTTTTTACTGGCGAGTATGTGTACGGACCTAATATTTTTCATGTCGAACACAAAAATTCTAATATCTTAAGTTGACGAGTTTTGTAATTTTGGTCCAAATGCTCGTAAGTAGAGATGGGGACACAGGTTTTTATCCGGCACGTTTGCACCTGTAAAATCTTTTACACAGAAATTCATTTATTTTTTAATCTATTATGCTTGCTTATCATTAAAAACGCCTTTTGCACGTGCTAACCGCTACGCCTAATTGCAAAAATATGTATGTATGTACATCACACATATGTATGTCAAAATGTCGTCTAAATTTTGGTCGCATTTACTTATGTCAGAGTTGATGCCTTATCACAAATGTAGCACAAGCAGCTGAATAACAAATTTAGGAATCGAAAATCTACCACCTTTTGAGAGACGTTTAATCAATAAAACTACTTGAACAAATGCTCTACGTCAATGACTTAGTATATAAAAGACTTTCAACACGAAATTGTAAATAAACCGTACTATTTTTACTCTGAGTGTGTATGAGGACTCAGAATTTCAGTTATAACTTTAATTCTGTGGAGTATAACATAATACGATATTGTGTATTTATGTGCATGTAAGTAGTTTCTCTCAGATCTTCCTCTTTTCGATCTAGAATCAATATTTTGAATCAATATTTGTATTCTGCTTCACATTTTTCTCCTAGTTCAACTAAACCCTGATTAATGATGGCGACTCTGCGATGCAGTTTTTTGGTGTGAAGTGCGGGCAGATGTATTTTCTATTTTATTTACATACATGTACATACATATTTATTAAATATGTATTATTAAATAAATGCATGCTTGTGCATACATATGATAAACAATAAATGCATTTTCTTTCGCACGATTTATTAAATTACTTAAAATATATATATATGTATATCTATATATTTACTACTTAAAATATCTACATATGTACATTAGACTGGCCGCACGGGGTATGAATTTTTTTTTTTGGAAATTTAAATTTTTTTTTTTTAAATGTGTATTTTGATATAAACACAAACTTCAGAAAATTTCATCCAAATCCAATAATGCCTAGTGGTGCCTAGTTGACCTTGAAATTTCGTATAGGTGCATTATAAGGTATTCTAGAAAAAAAACAGTTTCAACAATAGATAGTAGATATTAGAATAATGTATTTATTTGAGTGATATATACCTGCTAAAATACCTGCTTTACAAGGGACTTAAGACTTCAATGCTTCAAGACAAAATTGTTTATGGTATTCCAATTCGGCTACCGTGAATACTTTTTGTACATCTTCGTCCGACATTCCATTTTGAAAATGAATTTGGTTGATATTTATAAACAATTCGCTAATGTGATGACGACATGGAAGAAAAAGTAAGTTCCTGTTCAATTTTTTTCTAATAAATATGCTGCCCCCTTAATAATTCCAGTGTTACTTGATATTGTATCAAAAGATATTATTTCAACTAAATTGTCCATTTTCCATTTAATCAAAAAGTTATAGGTTGCATCAGCTATATTTTCACCAGAAGAGTCTTGCAATTTTGGAATTCCAAGCAATTTCTCCACATTTTCGCTGGTCACAACCAGAGCTAGTCGATCTGATTTTTCTTTGCCTTTTATTTCTGGGAGTAGTTTGCTATCCCAGTGAAGGACAAATACAAATAAATAACAAACAACTTCACAACAGTATTCACAAAAATTAATATTTTAGTATTTACATTGAAACTATCCAGAATCTGTTGACCTTGCTTGCGGCGGTAATCTCTCCGGATTGTCTGAATAGTGGTTCGATTGAGCAATAAATCATCAAATGTTATTGATGTGGAGTTGGGACTGACTTCTTGAATTTTACGCAATAAAGCAGATGCAGTTGCACTAATTAAATGCATGGCATCTTGAGTACTAATTTTACACTTGTCTATACTTGCGAGCATTCTATCGTTAATAAACTGGATATTACCACGAGGTGGTTGACTTTGTTTTCCCACAGTTGGTTCATCCTCTGTTTGTTGCAGCATGTTATGACTTATTTCTCATCATCTTGACTTGCTGTTATTTCCCGTTATATTTGCTCGTTTGCAGCAAATTGCAATTTTAGAAAATCTACATCGATTTGATTATGTGAATTGTAAATAATAATGTAATAAATTTCACTGTGCTAAGAAAAAAAACTTTTTTTGATACCATACTTCAAGGTCAACTAGGCACCACTAGGCATTATTGGATTTGGCTGAAATTTTCTGAAGTTTGTTTTTATATCAAAATACACATTTGAAAAAAATAAAATTTAAATTTTCAAAAAAAAATTGTACGGCCAGTCTAATGTACATACATTGTATATGCAAAAAGTTGCTAAAATAAAATAAAAAAACTAAAATGTAAAGAATACATATTTTTATTATGTTTTTAAATGTTAGTTAGAAATAGAATTGAGAAAATTCCCTATTAAAACAAACGGAAATTTTCGCCCAAATACAAACCTACATAACAGAGAAATTCTATTTTTCGCTCAACCGTAGTTAAATTTTGCCTCTTGGTGGTGAAAATTATCGACGGCTGAGATTGGACTAGAAATAGACGTTTTCCCAAAATCGCGGAACGACAGCAGGAATGAATATACATAAGCATGTACGTTCTCTGACTGAACATGCAAAGTGTAAAATCATTTCTTAGAAGGAAGATGGAAAGATCAATAAATACGAAAACTGCAATAAACGTTTTAATAGCAGCTATAACTAAAAAGTAAAAAAAAAACTAGTTTAACAACCTAAAAAATGCTTTAGTGGTAGATAGAACTAATTTCAATCCCATTACGTGATAATTCCTTTTAGGTAATAACTTAATTTGATTCCTTTTTAAGCAGGTGACAATCCTCTCCAAAGGTATTTTAAAGAAAGCATTCTTAAAACGTTTTTGTTTGATACTCATATTAGAATATTTGATTCACCTTATTATAATTGTAAGTAATTTTTAATTATTAAGCCTTTAAGCATACTTACTTTCAAACCCATTACGTGATAATTCCTTTTAGGTAATAACTTCATTTAATTCCTTTTTAAGCAGGTGACAACCCTCTCCAAAGGTATTTTAAAGAAAGCATTCTTAAAACGTTTTTGTTTGAGACTCATATTAGAATATTTGATTCACCTTATTATAATTGTAAGTAATTTTTAATTATTAAGCCTTTAAGCATACTTACTTTCAAACCCATTACGTGATAATTCCTTTTAGGTAATAACTTCATTTAATTCCTTTTTAAGCAGGTGACAACCCTCTCCAAAGGTATTTTAAAGAAAGCATTCTTAAAACGTTTTTGTTTGAGACTCATATTAGAATATTTGATTCACCTTGTTATAATTGTAAGTAGTTTTTGAAACAGGTGGCAACGCTCTCCAAATTATTACTTTTTAAATATGTAGTTTGACACTCATATTTTAAAATCTCCATTATTTTTTAAATTGCATTTAAAAATAATTTTATTTTATTTAACTCATTATATTTTTGATTACATTTTTAAACAGGTGGCAACCCTCCAAAATTTTTTTTAAATTAGCCTTTCTTGTAATGTGTTGCTTGGCACTTATATTGTAAAATGTCGTTTATTCGTGTGCTTAACTTAATTTGCATATAAGCAGGTGGCAACCTTTTTTGAAAACATTTTCTGTACCAGGCGGGATGGATGGCGACAATGATGTCGCCGCCAAAGTGCATGGTATGACTTTCCATGATGATGATGAATATTCGACGGATCCATCTCCAGCATTCTAAGGCGGCATCCGCCAATCTTCTGCATTACCTTGATGATGGTCGATGCTCTTTTTTCAGGAAATTCAGTGTTGATGGGATCCGGTACTCGGGAACCACCCAGCCTTACCCTCATTATTCCGTTTCTGTTGGAGGAGCGGCGCCTGGTGTGGGCGATTAACTCTTTCCAGCAATTCAAATCACCGGAACCTGACGGTATAGTACCAATGGGCAGTGTCACAAGTCAGAGAAGAGTGAATATCCCAGATGGGTTGTTGTAGTCAGCGACCTGTTGCTAATACTATAGAGGGAGGGCTGCCTAGTTAATGCTCATTGTGAGAGGGAGGTTTTTGGTTACCTTGTGTAAGCTCATGCAAGGATATCTAGGTACGGTTAACAGATGGTCTCGGACTAACTATTCCTCCGGACTAACTATTAATCCGGAAAAAACCGAGCTCGTTGTTTTCACCACGAGGTATAAATTTCCTCCGGTTCCCTTGCATTCGCTGGTTGGCGCTCAGCTCGTATTTTTTGATTGGGTTAATACTGGATAGCCAACTTTCGTGGAAATATAATATTGAGGGCAGATCGAAGAAGACATTGATTACCGTCTCTCGCCTAAAGTTGATAAATGGTTATATGAGCAGGTAATAAAACCAATATTCCTGCATGGGATTCTTGTTTGGTTGCGTTCCCTAGATAAGACTGTGGTAGTCGCGAAGCTAGAAAGTTTGCAAAGATCGACTTTCATTGGAATCAGTGGGGCGCTTCGGACAATATTACACGAGTAGTTACTGCGGGAAAAGTCCTAGCAGCCCAGACTATGATCAATCGATTAGTTACAAGGTTTTGCCTTCATTCTGGCCACACCGGACCATTGCGTGCTCACTATAACCCCTAAGCGTTACTTTGGTATCGTCATTCCCCCTAGCGAGTCGTGCTACCGAGGGCTGCTGAACATATTCAGGGATGTATCGAAAACTGATGGCAGGGTTGGAGGTGGAGTATACTGCCGAGAACTCAGTATAAGGAAATAATGTAGGCTATTTCATCAGTGTAGCGTGTTCAAGGCGGAGGTGGCCACTGTAAAGGAAGCGGTCGAATGATTGCTTACCACTGCAACTTCTGTAAGGGAAGTGAATGGGTGGCAATCAGAGCTATGAACTCAATAGCAATGAGATCGCAAGTAGTTAAGATTTTTCGAACTTCTCTTTCCAAACCTTCGAAGTATTTCACCATCAAATTAATCAAGGTACCTGGGCACAGGGATGTCCCAACAAATTGTTAAACAAATTAGTTAGCCAGGCACACTTGAATTTCTTAAGCGAGGAACTTTTCGGGGTTCGTCTGGCCCCCTGTCGGCTACTTCTGAACGAGTGGGCTTGCTTAACAAAACACTGAGTAGCTACTAGAGCATTAGGGTCGCGAGGTCCTTTTGGCCAGAAATAGACTGGAGGAGGGCGCGCAAGTTTTTATCCAAGCCGCAGCTCTCTATGGTTAAGGGAGTGCTGAGAAAACTTTGTCCAATGGGAATGCGTGCGGTGCGACTCAATATCAGCACTAACCAATACTGCGGAAAGATGAGGGCAGAGCCGGAACTTGCGCTGGAGTCGCCTGGGGGCAGAACCAAATATGGGGGCCCATTTGTCGAAAATTTTTTTAAAGATTAAAAATCACGAAACATATTTTTTAATGAGTGATTACTCATATTTATTTATGATTTACAATTTGCAGAATACCATAATACACTATTTTATATACACCTATAAGTATGGAATACAGTATTCATTAATTGTTGCTTATACAATAGAGATTAGTGCCTATGACTAGAGTACCTACTGTAAATTCTTTTTCCTTGATTTCACGAAAGCAAGTTTTGCGTCCTCTCTGATTCTCAATGGATAATAATGACAAGTTGCTCAGCTTTTCTTGTGCCATCGTGCTTCGCAAGTAATTTTTGATCAATTTTTATTTTCGTAAAAAGTTCGCTCAGCTTTTGAGCCGTGCAAATATCTGCATAACTCGAAGACAATTAGGCATTCTGCATAATCAAGTACTCAGACAACTCTTTGACATATTTCATAGGGATAACTTCTTTCTGAAACGTATACCTGATGGAAAGCAAATTCGGAGGGAAGTTAAAACAATACGTCATCCGAAATTATTTTTGAAAACTCATCAGCTGTTTCCTGTGGTGTAACACTCGATAGCCATCCAAAACATATTTCAATCCAGCAAATCTATTTTCAAGTTGCGAAGATATGGTATCAATCATCGGATAGAAAATTGTTACTCATCTTGGGACAGTTCATCGAAGTGACTCTTGAAAGTCTGTGCGCCTATCTCGTAAATGGTTTGTAGTTGATCTTAACGACTTATACTGTAAGTAAATACCTCGTTGAATTGTATATCAACTGGCTCCCGTTTATACTAATTGAAATGATACTGACGTAACAAAAAACCTGACTCAATTTTGCTGGCGTCTTGAGTAACAAATGAAAAAAAATGAAGCATCTTCCAAGTCGTGAACCATCTTTTCATGAACTCCTTGCCCCAAGAGACAAATGAATTCGTTCTGTACTTAAATCTTTTACAGAACCTATAGGCTTCGCTTAAAACCGGGTCATATTTGTCAAACAGAGCGATAATGGAAAGAAAATTACCCTTTTTGGATCCACGATAGTTTCTTTCGAAACTTAAAAATCGTTGCCAGCATCATTGTCAAATCTAGGATCCGTTCGAGAACTTTGCGCCAAAAATTATGTTCCTTACGCAATGATTTCTGAGAAGCTATACCGACGGTTTTGTTTTTCCGCGATATCTCCTCAATTGTGTAAAATTCTACATAACATCCTGATGTATCGTCAGATTTAATGCGCTTAGGTATGTTTCTAATCTCTAACGCCGGTGGTTCTCCACGGATTTTCAAACCATCACTTTAAGGGAAATAGCCAACAATGCAGACAGTAAACAACGTCTTGACAGAATATGAGGTATCTGAGAAATTGCGATTATTCTGCTGAAGATCTTTTTGGAAAAGGTCCTCGCGGTTGAAGAGAGCCGGAAGCAATCAAATTCCTTTTTGTTGATGAATCAGTAACTGAATCGAGAAATTAATTTTGTTCTAAAAGGATAATTGCATAAGAATCTGAGCTATCCACATTGTTAGGAGTTTTACCTGGTTCAAAGTTTCTTCCTGGGCAGGTATTATAACTTGAAGTTCTTCATTCAATCCATCAACATATGAATTTCCCTTCTCTTTTAATATTTCTAAAGAGAAATCACAGATTAGATTGGAACGTTCTAATAAGAAATTATGCGGATTCAGGTCGAAAACATGGCTAAATAGTAATGATTGAAATTTCGTATCAAGAACAATGTTTAACATTTCTTTTGATACCAAAAGATTATAATATTTGGCTTGCAAAAAGTGTTTCAGATGGAACATAATGTGAGTTCGTGATACAAACCTTGATTTTCCAAGCTACTTTGTTCGGCTTTTGATAACCACGTTGTTGTGCGTTTTTTTTTTCCGAAAGTGTATATATCTGTCTGAACGGGTTTTCTCGATTAATAAAATCGGCAGTTTTTTATATAGTTCGACCAAATAAAATCAATTTGTATCTAGAAAAATTGAGCATTCAGGTTTTTGAAAAATTACATATTCGACTTATCGATCGTTAAACTTAAAATTCAATCTTAATTCTCTTGATATTAAATGTACTATATTTTTCCCCCGGCTGGACCGCCCCCAAACAAGGCTGGAGAATGCTACCAAAGAATTGTAAGACGGGAAGTCGTTACGCAATTTTAATCAGCAGCCATCGCAATACTTCAAGCCAGGTATTCAATCTATCAATTGATAGTTAGCTACCAAAAAATTGTAAGACGGGAAGTCGTTACGCAATTTTAATCAGCAGCCATCACAATACTTCAAGCCAGATAATCAATCTATCAATTGATAGTTAGTCGCCTTTTACTTTATGACAACTAGATCTCAGTACATAATGGCGGAAATTGGTTTAGCGTGTCAGTACTTTTAATCGTTTATTTGCTTTTTCTCGTGACGAATCTGGAAAAAATGGATTTCATTCTGGAAACGAAAGAAAATATTTGAACTTAAACTGGTTACACTGATTTGTTTTAAATATTGCATCCGCTGGAGCATTTGAAAGAAGTCCCATTTTCAAGGGCTATAAAGTTCCATTGTACGTATTTATACCGTTTTCTTATTTCAAGCAACAGTAACTATCTAAAAGCTTCTTTCATTTCTATAATTTCAGGAAAACAACAATAATCCAGGCAATGCCAGTTTTATCAGCAAATCACCACATATCCTTGTAAAAATATATTCTTCACCTATGACACAAGTGTTTATAATAACTTTAATTAATCTGCTGTGCCACACATTCATATATACATATGTACATTTCGCTAATTATAATTCGTTAGCGTTTTGTTACTTATATGTACATAAGAGCATGTGTGAATGCATAGCAAATTAAGCGCCGAAGAAAAATTTTGACAATAATGGAAGATATTTTTTAAAAATATTAATTTTGTTTTATTTTATATTTTATCCCGCATAAATCTTTTACGGCACAACAGATCGGTAAAATTATATCCCGATAATAAATTCCCCATAGCACTTTCTTATCAATCGACTCATTGTTACAGAAAAATTCCAAAGTTATACCAGATTATTGTTAAGAAGTAAAACTTATGGCTGAAAGGTAAATGAGTGCAATATTTAAGTTAGTTATTTTATCAGACGTTTTAAAAATTTCCATCACTACAGATTTTTAAACAAAAAAAAATAAATTCAAACCTCAAGAATTCCATACAATGATCATAACTTAAAAAAATATATGTAAGTATATAAATATTTCTACATTTAAAAATTAAATAAGAACAATTTTCTATTAAATAACACAAATAATACTCTTTCCATCAGAATCATCATCTGATTTGTGTAAGTTACTTGAGTTAAAGTATTATATTAAATTATCCCAAAATTGAAAAGAATACAGAAGGTGGCGCCAGAGAACTTGTAAGAAACGAGAAGGCGCAAATGTTAAAAGAGCTTTTTCATCAACGAAATTTGCGGGTGCAACCGAGAGAATTCACCTCCGAAAAGTACTGAATTTAATTCTACCATACCAATAAAAGCCATTTTTTACCATATTTTGCTATATTCAGAGCAGAGGGGCTACATTGCGGAGACAAGCGGCTGCATGTGTACAAAAAGAAGATAAGTAATAAATCAAAACAAAAACCATAGAAGAACAATAAGTAAACAAAAAACCCGTTTCTGGATCGCGAGGAGCAACTTGAGACGGTAGATGAGTTATGCAACAAGTGTGGATAACAGAAGTGTGGAAAGGGAAAGGGGACGGTAAACAAACGAATATTGTTTCGAGTTCTCGGCAATATTTGTGCCAATCGCCATCAGCGCAAATTGCTTGCTTTTTTAGCGCGAGTACGCATATTATGGTTATTAGATATGGATGGATATTATGATAATATTACATACATATGTATGTATTTAGTATGCAGACATTTTAATAATCTTGATTTTAATTATTTATTCATATTTACATACATATATACATACATACATATGCATATGCACCTATCAACTAATCTTTATTTACTAATTTTCTAAGTCAAAAATAAGTTTAATAAAAAACATGACAAAATTATATATTTTCATGAAAAATCTACTATGGTTCATTATATGTACTTAAGTAATTTAATAATATAAGACATCTCTCGGTTTCTCCCGCAAATTTTGTTGATGAAAAAGCCCTTTTAACATTTGCGCCTTTTCGTTTCTTACAAGTTCTCTGGCGGTAATAAGTGTGTACAGACTACAAAAAGGATGTAAAAGTTAAAGAGCTTTTTGTAATCGGTAATGCCAGTTTTGCTGCCGGTGCAAAATAGACCTGATAATAAGGAACTGAGAAGTGCCACTCCGAAACAAAAAAGCTGAAAAATATCACTAAAAGTGAAACTGTGAAATCAAAACAGTGCCACTAAAGTGCAACTAAATATTCATCAACAGACCGAGACAGCCGCGTCCCAGGAAGGGACCTTAGGGCCGCAACCACCCACCAGACAAGAATAAAGAGCACGCGGAAAAAGCAGTAATACCACAGGGCAGCGGCATGTAGACTCAACTAGCTATGTAAGTTCTAGCTGAAGTACGAAATTAGAAAAATTTCTTAATTCAAAAATCTTAAATCCGAAGAAAATTTAATATTTAAATAACAAATACATTGTGAAAATAAAAAACGGAAAGAAAAAGAAACATTTTATAGATTTGGAACTTTTAAACAAACAAATTGAGAAAATAAAAAAGATAAAAAATAATTAAAATTAAATTAAGCAAATCCACCACAATTTTATCCAGAGCTACAGCAAGGATACTTAAATTCACAACAATACCCACAAATAGCGAATCAATTTACATGATACCCACAAAATGAAAACAACTTTTTCGCAAACTCAGTAGGAGCAAAAATAGAAATCACCCATCATACGTATAAACCTTTTCAACTTGCCAAACGAAACTCGGTAATTACAGCCTGAAAGAATTATCAGCAGTCATTCAGACGAAAGAAAGTTTCATGACTATCAATAATTAAAAAAAACAGTAAACATGAATTTACAAGTGGCCAATCGGTCTCAAAACGCAACTGCAATTTTTCAACGAACTTAGGCGATATTTTGGGAAAATTAATTGGGAAGATCTGTTATGTTTATATAGATGATTATATTTCCACATATTCCTTAACGGAATCTAACATGAAAGTACCAATAGACAAGTGTGAATTTTTCAAAAGAGAAATAGAAGAAAGTTCAAGAAATAGTTAAGTTTCCATACCCAAAAATACTGAAAGACTTAAGACCACTCCTAGGCCTCTCCTGCTACTACAGACAATTTGCGAAAGACTACCCAAAAATAACCAAACCTCTTACCAGTCTTCTTAGAGATAAGCAGGAAGAATATCAAAAAATCAGTCGAAAGATAGACATATCCAATTAAATAACGAATTAGGCGAAGCATTTAAAAGGATTAAAAACACACTTATATATATATATCCAAAAGAGTAATACTAACCTGTCCCAATTAAAAAAAAATATTCCATTTAAGCACAGACGCATCCAAACGTGTTGTTTTGGACAATGGGTCAAATCCAAAAACTATACTCTATTTATTTTTCCAATTTCAAAATTAGATTCACACAATCTCAATTCAAGCACTTAGAAGCAATCGAACAACAGGAACAACAGATTTTACTCTAACACAAAAAATCACATAGAAATGCAATAGAGAAAAAAAACAAATCACTAAAAACTATATTTCCCACATATACAGTCTAAACTTCACAAAATTGTGAAACAGTGTAAAATTTGTGCCGCAAACAAATACGATAAACATCCTAATAAACCAGAAATAAAAGGAACACCTATTCCAGAATATCCAGGACAAATCGTCCACATCGACATTTTCGTAACAGAAAAAGCCTAGTGCTTACAGCCTAGATAAATATTCCAAATATGCGCAAGATAGAGTTATAAAATCCATCTCTTCCCAATATCACCCCGGTAAAAGTATACAGAAACCGATGCTTTTTTCAATCTTTCCTCAATATTTGGCCATCGCCATGTTTCCCAAGTCGTCCCTAGAGTATACCAAGGACGAGGGAGCCCTAAGCAGGAAGCTTCTCCCCAAATCTCGCTAAGCTTTTCTAATCTCGGATTTATAATTTCCCAACCCGATCCTTTATAGTTACGGTTTCCTACTCTTCATCGCTTGGTTAAAAAGACGTCTACTCAAAGACCAAAGCTCCGAGATTTCTAACGTCCACCAGGGTGGTTTAGATTTGCCTGAAGGCTTCCCCAGTGGACTCGAGATCTCGATCGCTTTATTACAGGCTACGGTGAATTTCTCCAACAAGCTGTCAATCGAATTCTCCGAAAGGAGTAGATTCCTCTGTGGTGCCTCCAGAAGAAACTCCGGCAGTTTCCTACAGTGTAGATCCCAATCTGTGTTCCCCAGGTTCCTGTAGGAAAGATATTGAGACCGAGTATCGTTCAGGGAGAATTGAATATACCTATGATCAGAAATTGAGTAAACATTTAAAGGGTGGTTAAATTTTAAGGGCCGATGTCAAGTTTTTTCTGCATTTCATTTGTCATTTCTCAATTTCAGACTAACTCAATTTAAACATGGAACGATAAACAATCGAGCAACGTGTTAAAGTTATTCAGGCTTATTATGAAAATGGGCGTTCAAATCAAAATGCATATCGCCTCACGTCACCTTACCTCAGTGGATTCGTCAATAAGCAGAATTGTCGCATTTGGGCGAATGATAATCCGAGAGTGATTGTCGAAAAACAATGCACCCACTGTTTGGTGCGGTTTATGGGCTGGCGGCATAATCGGGCCGTATTTTTTTCCAAAATGAGGCCGGTCAGGCAATTACTGTGAATGGTGTTCGCTATCGTGAGATGATAACGAACTTTGTATAGCCCGAATTGGAACATATGGATGTGGACGATATGTGGCTCCAACAGGATGGTGCCACTTGCCACACAGCCAACGAAACAATGGCTCTTTCGCGGGACAAATTTAATGGCCGTGTTATCTCACGTGCTGGCGATGGCCACCATGATCATGTGATTTGACACCGTTGGACTACTTTCTTTGCGGTTATTTGAAAGGAAAGGTGTACGTCGATAAGCCAGCAACAATTCAAGAGCTAAAGGATGAGATAATTCGGCACATTAACGGCTTAGAACCCCAATTATGTCGCAGCGTCATCGAAAATTTGGACCATCGGATGGAGGTGTGCCGCCGAGTTCGCCACACCATGTTATCATAATAAAAAGAAATTACAATAATTTCCAAAATAATTTGTGTTTTATTCAAAATCAACATCGGCCGCTAAAATTTAACCACCCTTTATAACCCTACAGTTCGAGATAGGGAAATCAATTCAGACGAAACCAAAGTAAGGTCCAAGACGTTCTCCCTGACCGAAGTTGCAAATTTAGGGTCGCTCTCCAATTACAAATAGACATTATTTTGCTAAGAATAAAATCAAAGAGAGACTCACCCCTTGCGTTGATATCCGAGCTTTCCCAACACGGGTGCCTGGAATTGGCGTCACATCCTATAGCGGCGTCGGCCTTCCTGTGTCTCGATTCCGCCAAAGCATTACTCAGGTTCCACCTCGCTGACGCGAGCCATGTATGCGGGCATGCGCCTGACGAGCATACATGCTCTAGGTTTACCTGCGTAGCTGGACATCAGCAGCTTGTACTTCTTCGTCCCGATGCCAGAAACAGCGTTACTACTCAGCCACGGATTATATCTGCTCCACCTTGCTCACGATGAAGCAGTAAGTTGGCGGACGCCGCCTTAGAGTGCTGGAGATTGATCTGCAGGGTAATCATCCTCAACGATCCCTTCCAGTCCACCTGCGGCAATGTCCTCAATACCCGAGGCAAGAAGCCTCGCCTCCTTCTCCCCGTCGAATAGCCTATTAACACTGATGATGGACCCCTCGACCGAAGAGACGCCACCAGTACTCTCAGCGTCCGAAATGACAAAGTCTACCTCTATACTCATGGGAGCTTCAATGAGCTCCTCAGCTTCTTCCGCATTAGGTCCGCAGACCTCCAGCACCACCTCCGACCCAAATGGAAGGGAGTCACCGCCTGGCATCCGATTGGTAGGGCTTCCTTCTCGAAGCCATGGGATATGACTCCCTGTGGTTCAGAGAGAGGGTCGACGGACTCTGCATTAAGCCAAATCAACGCTTGCCGATAATGTTCCTTGGACCCGTCAATCCGAACAATTGTGCGTAAGAAGGTTCGAATTACAATAGCGGAGGATCTCCTGGATCAGGAATACATGAGATAGTGGACGCAAAGACAGATCCCTCTCTTCCACGGAATGGAGCCTGTCACCCTTCCAGACCTCTCCCACCAAGGTAACCGCCACCATCATAAAGTTAGCCGAGATAGCTTCCAACCCCCCTAGAGATGACGGCGTCCTCCTTGCTGCGGTGTGCGACACCCAGGATAATAGAGTCTGCCTGATTTGTGACTTCGCTAAACGATTTGGGTGGACCCCAGTCCTGGGCCTTTTGACGAGGGAGGTCTCTCCCTCTTGAGATCGCTGACTCTTTGGTGCTGAGCCTTTCGGAAGCGCACTTGCGCACCCCCTTGTCCCACTCAAGCGATCTAGTATTGTTTGTGGTGACTTTAATGTTAATTTACTACGCTCTGACTCGTATAGTTCACATTTAGTTGATGATGTGTCTAGTGTGTCATTCGTTAATGTATCTATACCAACGAGGTATGGAAATAATTGTTGTCCAAATTTACTTGGCTATTTCATTGTGGCCCTGACCCGGCTATCATTTAAAAATTTGACCAGATATCGATTATATCGGATCATGACTTAATATTCTGCTCATTTGACATTAAGCTTGACCACAACAATGAAACTGCTAGCACCTATAATTTCTTTGACTATCGTTTTTTAAATGTCAATAGTCTGTTTGATCATATGTCGAAAATAGATTGGTCTACCTGATGGTTACAGCTCAGTGAATGAAAAGCTTTCATTTCTAAATAATAATATTTTGTAGGTGCTTAGTAGCTATGCCCCTGTCAGAACCTCGGAGAATCGGGTTTCGTCTTGCCCATGGTTTACCAGTGCAGTTCGATCTGCAATCAAGAAAAGAAACAAGTCCTACTCCGTGTGGAAAAAGCATCGCATGGACTCAAATTGGTGTGCTTTTAAGGTGATTAGAAACGAACGCTGACAATAAGAAAAGAAAAACGCACGTGTGGCGGAACTTAAAAAAGTTACGTATTCATATGAGTGATAGTTCAGCGTGCTCACTCAACCCCGATACCTTAAATGATTCCCGATACCTTAAATGATTCTTTCGTAAATTTTGCCTCTCCGTCTCGTAGGTAAGACCTCTCGCCCAACTTTACCTGGTGATGTTGTTTTTTCCGGTCACACGTTTGAGTTTCTTGCAGTGTATGAATTTGTGGTAGAAAAAAGTATTTGTAAAGTACGGTCCAATGCCATTGACAACGGCGGCATCCCAATTAAGTTTATAAAAATAATTTTTTTTTAGCTTTGCCTCCCTCTAACTCACATAATATACCATAGCTTTACAACGTCTTGTTTCCCTAATGCATGGAAAGTTGCTACTGTGCTTCCTGTAGCCAAAAGCAGAACTGGTGTAACCCCAGTGACTTCCGTCCCATTAGTATAGTGCCTGCTCTGTCAAAAGTCGCTGAATTTCTGATATTTCTGAAATTTACAAACCATGTTGATGAATTCAACATCTTGTCTCCCTTTCAGTTTTAATTTGGGACTAAGCACAGTTGTGCCTCAGCTATAATAAAGATACTTGACAATATCAGACTTAATTTTGACAAAAAGCATTTAACACTTCTCTGTTTGCTGGATTTTTCTAAGGCATTTGATACTGTGGACCATAAATATCTTTGCTCTAAATTAAAAAAGTATACGTCCATTGTCGTCAGGCGTTCCTCAAGGCTCAATCCTGGGGTCTCTATTATTCAGTTCGTTTGTGAATGATTTTTTTTCTGTATGTCAGCTTACGCGGATGATATTCAGTTGTATATGTCTAGACCTCTTGACCAGTTAGCCAAGTTGTGCTCAGACTTTAATAAAGACCTTGTTTGTCTTTGCCTTAATTGTGATAAGTGTTATGTATTAGCTATTTGTAAGAAACGTTTTAACCTCACATTTATTTTATATCCGTATATAGGGAATAAACCAATCAAATTCGTTTCCAAAGTCACAAACCTTGGCTTTGTTATTAATTCTGATTTACCGTGTATTGACCATGTGAACTCCATCGTTAGCAAGGTGTATTGCACCTTAAGAAATTTAAGAATGTCTGCCTCATTTACGTCGATCAATGTAAGACGAAAACTTGCAACCCAACTAATAATGCCGATAATTTGCTACCCTGAATTAGTCTATAGTAAGTTAGATTCTCAATCTGTGCACAAAATTGGAGTTGCCTTTAACCAATTAACACGTTACGTGTTTGGGCTAATGAAATATGAACATATCTCTGCCTGGAGGATGAGTCTGTTGGGTTGTGAAACTCTTCTGACTACTTGAAAGCCAGAAATGGCATTTTCTTATTTCGACTTATGATGGATAAGACACCAACACGTGTAAATTACCTAATAGTTCCTAAGTATAACTTCCTTTCCTCTGCAAGGATATTTTTTGTCAGCGCTATAAGTTTATGGAACTCTATCCCTGCTACTAATCGCAAGAGTTTAAATAAAAGCAACTTTAAGACTGTATTGTATACATATTTTCGTTAGTTTTTAAATAATTTCTTATGTATAGACCTAAGATGTGCTCTCTATTTATACTTAACTGCACACATGTAGATATATGCTTCATTGCTTCCAAGTTCTACTTTTTAAAATCATTATTTATATATCAGTATTGTTTTTAATATAATTTGTAATTTAATCTCCATATATACCTATTTATTTGTTTATCTAAAGTGTTCACTATTGTATTTTGTATTGTTGTACTACAAAAGACATCTTTGAACTTACTGTACAATGTGTTAAAAAAAAGAATAGACACACACCTATATTCCACAATCTCCAACAAAACTAATACGGCTATGTAATAAGACGTTGAGTATGTTAGAAAAGATAATTCGAGCTGCAGAGTGGAACCGTTCAGGCACCATACTTTATAAGAGCGTGCAACTTCTGCCGATATCGATATCATTGACCTCAACAACCGCGCCGTTACTTCTGTCTTTTCTAAACTGGAAAAAGAATCGAAACGAATGGGTCTGGAGGTGAACGAGGGAAAATTTAAGCACCTCTCGTCATCAAATAAATAGTCAGCGCACTTGCATCTTGGCTCCCGCATCACATTAACTCCTATTATAATGTCAACAACAACGTAGGGCTGGAAATCCAACGTAGAATCTCTCTTGCCAACAAGTGCCACTTTGGGCTGAGAAGGCAACTGCGCAGAAAAGTCCTCCGTCGATGAACTAAAACGACTCTCAATAAGTCTCTCATCATGCCCGTGTATTGTGCTGAAGCATGGGCGCTGGTAGCATCGGAGGATACGGCCACTGGAATGTTCGAAAGAAAGATTCTCCGAAAGATTTATGGACCTCAGCGAATTAAAATACAGCGGCTACGTTGGCTCGAACATGTCGCGCGAGTGGATGAAAATGCTTCAGCCCTGAAAGTATTCTACGTGGTACCAGTCAACGCTGTAGCAGACGCACTGTCGTGTTTTGAATTAAACCACATGCACGATGAGTTGGAGGATTCGGAAAGTAACGAATCGCAGCATTCCGCACAAAGTAGCGACAGTATTCGAAAACAGGAATCACAAAAACCTTTAAGTCAATTTAAGCAACAAATAATATTATGATGAAAAAGGTTCACGAATCATGAGTTAACCGAAAATTTTGGAAATAAATGACATTTAATAGAGTATAATACGGTGGAAAATTTATTAACCATTATGAACGAATTTGTTCAGCCAAAATTGGTAACCGCAATTCATTGCGCAATAGAGGATTTGCATGAAACCTTGGACCTTTAAGAAAAATTTCCAAACCAATTCGTTTATATGAAACTTTTTGCAATGAATATTATAAATAGGGAAGATTACTTACTTACTACTTATTTAATTGGCGCTATAACCGCTTAAGCGATTTTGGCCGAAGTTCTCCTACAATTTGTAGTGTGCGTCTTGTTGTAACTAAATTGAGGGACCTATAGTCTTACGCCGACGAATGGCGACTTTTTTTTGGGAAGTTTTTTTTTCATGGAAAAAATTCACTCGGAGGTTTGCCATTGCCTCACATGCGTTGATGCATATTTCAAAAGTTTAATACGAAAATATATAGGAAACAAAACAAATATTAAAGAAGAGATTTTGGAATTGCTTCAATTTTGAAAGGTGTGAAAAAATTACGTTAGATAACGACCCAAGTTTTAAAACACCAACTTTTAATTCACTGCAAAGATTAAACATTGAAATTTACTTTTCTGATCCACGACATAGCATAACCAATGGACAAATTGAGAGACTCCGTTTCACAATAATTGGAATAGCGCGATGCTTTAATTGAGACAGATGTTTTCCATAATAAAATAAACCATGGAAAACTAGCTGATACTCCAAAGAAAGTACAAGAAAAAATGCTAGCATTTCACAACAAAAATAGAGCAGATAAACAAACAATTTATTCCCGGACAAATTATTTACGAAAAAATCATAGGGGAGAGAAATAAATTAAAACCTAAATATAAAAGGCAGCAAGTTAAGAAAAATTTGAGGAATATGATAATAATTAATAATCTAGATGGAATTACACATAAAGATAATATAAAACCTTAACTTCTCATAGGCTTTCTACATGTGTTTTTCCAATACACTCGACAGGATTACGTATTAATTGAAAGATCTTTCCATTTATAAGAAACATGGGGACATTTTTCATATCACAAACTTAACACTCTTTGAGAGTATCGTAGTACAAGAAAACCAAATTTTTATAAGTTTGTTATGATACAAATAATTATAATGAATTAGAAATCACAAATTCAGAGACCGATTTGGAAATACTATTAATTGAAACTTTATTAGGACAACTGAAGTAAAAGCCGGTCAGACAAAAGAGGAGAATAAATGAATTAGGAACACTTTGGAAATGATTAGCAGGAACTCCCAATCATGACGTTTTGTAAAAATCTATGATAAATTAGATGAAGATGGTGTTAAAGACAACACAACTACTAGGGCATTAATTACAAGAAGGTAGCAATTTATTATACATACATGATCTTCAAAATATAATATCTACAAAATTTTAAATTTGGCATTCGGAATAATAAAAATTTTAAATTCGACTATTTTACACTTTGACGAACCCAAAAATATCACACCTTACCAGCACGGGACAATGACTATTACATACTAATGGATATTTCAGAATTTTAATTTTTACAAAAAAATAATATAATTTTTCTTTATATAAAATATCCAAAAATAGAATTTTCGTGTAAATATTATAAATTAACAGCTCAAACAGATGGTAAGCTTTTCGTTGGCGTTAATATTACAAATTGGGAAAATAAATTTTATAATGTTTAAAAATGTAAAAAGAGAGCAAGAAATAATAATTTTGAAACTAGAAAAAATTCGTGAAACTCCCAAATAAAATGAAAATTTAAAATTGCAAGAAATGACAGCAGTATTTTGGACAAAATCCATAATTTAACAGCGACTCATCTTGCGGACTCATCTAAGCAAAATTGCATTTTATAGATTAACTGCATTTATCAATATAACTAATATATTTTTCTCGTACTGAAATTCCATTTATTGTATTTTTTTGTAACTTTACGCCGAAATATTTCAGAGACGAGAGTACCATTGATAACTTTGCGTACTCATCAAGCTCTTAAATGAAAGATATATGTACATATATTACAACTCTGTTGCTATTGTAGTGTAGAAAAGCAAAAATAGTTAGACACCTACTGGTGAAACTAATATAAGCGTGGTAATTAAAAACACTTAATATTCGTGTGCTAGCGCAAGCTACACAAAAACACAGATGGGAACGCGTTGCTGTCTTTGCTCTCAAGTCTGTTTTGAAGTTAAGAGCACTCAAAATCAAAACTTAAGTGATGCAATAATAAAGAAACAAAAATTTTCTACATTTCCACGTTTGCAAATATATGTATATTGCTAATTAAGAAAGTCAAAAGCGGAAGGGAATAAGTTCAGTTCTAAACTAAATGTTTTATGATATTTATTTTATTTTGAATTACGTCAAGCTAAATAAATGCATGGCAAAAGTTAACAAAAAATGTTTATGATATTAAAATTTACAAAAAAGAGTATGTTGTGCTGGTGGAAAAAAAATATTGCCAAGCTTCTAAAACCAAAAGGATCTTTAATATCCTTGATTCTCGGATCACACATTATGTCAAGCTATGGCCTAAACAACGTTCGAAAATACAACACCTTATTTCAAACAGACCTGGGTAATATCAAGTACCAGCACGACTTGTAACAAGTACATTTGAAAGGAATTGTACTGGTACTGGTACTGGCATTCCCAAAATTGTCAAGTACAAGTACAAGTACAAGTACAAGTAATTGAAAAATACTTGAAATTTTAACAAATACTTGAAAGTATTTGAAAAGAATTGAAAGTACTTGAAAAGAATTGAAAAATGTACTTGAATCTATTTTTCAATTCTTTTCAAGTACCTTCAATTACTTACAATTGTGAAACCAATATCTAAAAAAAATAACACAAATAAATGATATTTTTATATTTCTTACATGTCGCCTGTAGTGGATATTATGTTTATACCGTGTATGTAAATGTCAGAGTGGTAATTTTGACATGTGATTGTTAACATTAAATTTTGACACCAAAGCAATAACAAAACAAACGTGTTTTTGCGAAAACGAAAGTAAAATCGAATACTCAACGCGAACATTCTCGCAACCATAGTCCAGGTCTGATATTTTTTAAAATATTCATGAAATTGTGATAATAATTGTAAGAATTTAGTAATGTCTTCAAGTTTGGAAAATGATTTTTCTGCTGATGATGAAATGGCCGACCCAACCTATTCGCCAGAAAGGCCGTCCAGGAAGAAGAGACTGGCGTTAGAAACACCAACAACGTCCAAAAAAGCTCGCCTATCAACTGTTCTTCCTGTGATACTTGGACCAAAATTTTATTCGGACCTGGAAGAAGTTGGTTTTGTGATGTCTGGTATTGTTTTGCATTTGGTTTTCAGTGTTTTTGTTAGTTTTTTCAGGTACATACAGTGGCGGAAAAAAGTATAGGCACACTACATTTTGACAAAATTTGAATATTTTCTTTTATTTTAAATTTGCTTGTTTAGTGTTTATTAATTTTTTAGAAAAAATTGTGGTATGCAGTTTTTTAGTCCATTCAATTTAAATATAATAATGTGCAAGTTTGAATTTTCTGAAAAATTACGCTGATTTTTTATAAATTTTTCCGCCACTGTATGTAGATAGGTAGATAGAGAATGTAGAAATATTTGGAAGCATTAACAAAGTTAAATATGTTATGTAAGAAAGTAAATAGCTTTATGATATTTTTTCTAAATATTTGTCTTCATTGCAGACGTTCGGTCTGGATAAAGTCAACTTATCCGCGAAGTGTGTTGAATGTGGTCGCGTCATAAAGGGATCCAGAGAAGTTACCTCCAATTTCGTAAAGCATTTACGAGTTCGTCATCGCGAAATACACGAAGAGTACCGATTTCTGAAGGTATTTGCACTTACATATACAGTCGTGTCCGGATATAGTGAACTAATTATTGCAAGACCTGTTTTCGATTGTTTACTATTTACAGTACTGTATGTAGAAATTTAGATTTTCACTATATCGAGGCGTTCACTATATAGGGTGTTCACTATATATTGGTTTCTTTAATAACATAATACAAAATAATTGATGTTATTACAGACGGGTAGTCCCGGAAATCGAACTTTACAGGACGTGTTCGACAAAAATTTGGTAGACGCGATTGTCAACGCGGGTTTACCTGCCTCATTACTCGACAGGCCAACATTTGTGAAGGCATTGACTTCATATGTGCCTGGTCTTAAAGTAATGACTAGGAAAACCCTGATGACAAAATTGGAGGGTGAGTATGTCAGAATGGTTGACAAAATAAAGTCAGAGATGGAAAATATTAAGTATTTTTGTACAACCGCTGACATATGGTCGTGCACTAACCGAAGCTTCTTTGGATATACGTGTCACTGGTTGACAGAAAAACTGGAGCGAAAGTCAGCTGCTTTAGCATGTAAAAGGCTCCCTCGTGTGCACTCGGCGGAAAAACTTACGAAGGTCATCACCGAAATTAACAGCTCCTTTGGACTTAATAAGTCCAACGTCGTCATGACTGTCACAGACAATGGGTCTAACTTTGTGAAGGCATTTAAGGAGCATGGAGCTCAACCCGAAGAAAAGAACGCCGACAGCGATGAAGATCTGCCTTCGTTTTCCAATGAGTGCCTGCTACCCCAACACCAGCGTTGTGCAAGTCACACATTAAGTTTGCTCGCTACAACTGATTTAGCGAAAGCTTTGCAATCAAACCAGACACTTTATTTGCAACATACAGAGGTAATATAGTTTTGAACAACCGGTTTATTCAAAAATATATTTTGTTTTTTCTCCAGATATTTGGCAAATGCAATGCTTTGTGGAAGAAGTGCAAGTGGCCGAAGTCTTGTGAAGTAATTCTCAAAAGTCTAGGTTCAGCTTTGCTTGAACCCGTAGTAACGCGTTGGAACTCATTGTATGATGCAGTCAAACGGTTACTCGCGTATAAAGCAAAGTTGAATGATTTGTGTCAAGAATTTGCCTTGAAGAAAGCATCAACAACAGGGTGATTAAAAGCATTAGGGAGGCCCTAACAAAAAACAACCATGCTTTAGAAGCGATTTCTAAAAGATTGGGTTGTTCTCCAAGGCAAAGATCGAAGTATGACTTCAAATGTGCCGGTTTCTTCTGGGTTTTTACACATGTCTTTATTGTTTTAGGTGATGGTCAAAACACAAATGCCACCGCGTCAGCTTCACAAGCATTTGTGAAATTCAATACCCCACTGCCATCATCGGCACCTGTTGAACGTCTTTTTTCATTTGCGGGGATAATAAATAGCCCAAAGAGAGGTTCATTGACTGACTTTTCTTTTGAAAAGTTTGTTCTAATGAAAGCAAATTCCAAGTGGTTATGAGTGTTTTTTGTTGCATTATTGTTAATTTATAATTTTGTTTTTTGTTGAATGTTAATTTATAATTTTGTTTTTTGTTGAATTATTGTTAATTTATAATTTGGTTTTTTGTTGAATTTTTGGTAATTCATAATTTGGTTTTTTGGTGAATTACTGTTACTTTATATATTTTTTTATGTTGAATTATTGTTTATTTTTGTTGTAAATGAAATTGAATTATTCATTTGTGTTTAATTTGAAGTGCTTATTCAATATTTATTTTTAAATTTGAACAATGAATTGCATATTGTTAAATAAGAATAATGAACAATATATAATATAAAAATGTCATTTATTTGTGTTATTTCTTTTAGATATTGGTTTCAAAATTGTAAGTAATTGAAAGTACTTGAAAAGAATTGAAAATAGATTCAAGTACATTTTTCAATTCTTTTCAAGTACTTTCAATTCTTTTCAAATACTTTCAAATATTTGTTAAAATTTCAAGTATTTTTCAATTACTGGTCCTTGTACTTATACTTGTACTTGAAAATTCTGAAAGTACTTAGTACATACTAAGTACTTCAAGATAAAAATTAAAGTATTTAAGTAGGTACTAGTACCATTACTACTCAGTATTACACAGGTCTGATTTCAAATGACCTCCTAGGGTACAAATGATGTAATAGAGGCGAACTTCATGTCGACATTAAAAATACCAACGCATCGGGTCATCACTTTCTCCTAACGGCAATAGTCTCAAATTTTTACAGATTTCTTTGTCTTAAAAGCCGATCCACTAGGGACACGATCGCGCATGATACCCAACCTGAATGCTTATCGAAACAGGATCAGCAGCCGGGCAAACAGCGTATAATCTACGAATACCCATGATTCCAACATACGTGTCATATCAATGCAAACGTCGCAACATTTATAGCAGGCCGTTAATTTTCACCCGAGTTTGAAAAGAACGCTCCAACTCAGATAAAATTTCCTTTATTTGCAAAAGGAACCCTGTTAGGCTCTTTCGTGATTGTTACGATTTCCTTAGTGCTATTAAAGAACGAAAAATAGTTGTGCCGGCCATTTTTAGGTGTATGTAGTTATATATTTACAAATACTATGTAAATAAAAACGAATTAGGTCTTAAATCTAAATTGTCCATGTATTTTCTTAGGGCTAATTCACAACAGCGCAGTTTTTTCACTTCTCAACACCACATCTCAGGTCGGATATCACTTTACCGGGTTGGCTCAACTCGCATATTTTTCCGAGTTAGTGTTGGTGCTTTACATGCATTTTGTTATCCCACCTAGTGTTCCTTTGCAACTAGGTTACAAAGAAACGGGCCAGCGTTTTTTTTCTCGAATTAAATGTGACCTCATTCTAACGCAACATTACGAAAATGTTGCCGGGGATCCTGCGAAAATGTTGAATTTTGTATATGAAGAGAGACAAAATATTTCGATTCTGAGAGTGAGGGGTGAAAATAGAGGCTAAATTAGAAGACCCGTATCGCGGTGTTTGGTTTTTTGGCTATAACTCGTCGACTTATTGATATTTTTTCAATCTGTTAAAGCCAAATTATTGCTAGAGACCTGTGCAACAATTAAAATTGATTTAGAAAATTTTTGTAGTGCTTATGAGGCAAAATGTTGGACATTTTTTTTCATGCTTTTTGAACATACTTTCCACAAAGTCTTTTTTGCTTTCTGTTTGATCTATAATATGCTTCTCAGTTTCTTCGATAACTTGAAACACATTCTGGAAGTAGTCAAATATAACGAACACCAGTGGCGCATATGCTGCGACCTCAAAATAGTTTCACTGATTACAGGCTTAACAGCATCTGGCCGTCCAAAATATCCGTGTTTTTTGTGCGATTGGGATTCACGATACGGAGAAGGTATTAAAGGAAGAAACTAGTAAAAACAGCATAACTGGAATAGTCGCATTGGACGGAAATGGCCTAAAGACAATAACCTACACGAAAGTCTTGTTCCTGAAATGAAAATTTTGTTGCCGCTGCTCCACATTAAACTTGGCATTGCTAAAAATTTTTTGAAATGTATCGCAAAAAGACCAGCAGTATTCAACCACTTAAAAGACATTTTCCTAAGACTAAGTAACGCCAAAATTCAGGAAGGGGTTGTTAATGGTCACGACATACGGAAACTAATGAGTCGTCAAAATTTTGACCAAGTTCTGACAGACCGAGAATTAAATGCATGGCTCGCATTGAAAGCAGTCATTAAAGGACTTTTGGTTAAAAATCGCAAAAACAACTACAGACAATCTGTTGCAAACATGTTGGCAGCTTTCGATGAAATTGGGGTTATATGTCGTACAAAATTCATCTCTTGCATCAGCATCTTGATCAACTCGCTCAACAGTTGCCAACTGAATCTGATGAGCAAGGCGAACGTTATCAACAAACTGCGTTTCCATTTGAAATAAGGTAACTATAGAGTGTGCATATTTTGAATTCCTAGATTTTTCTAATATCTTTGTCAGAGTGCACAATTTAAACATGTTAACGATTGAAAACTGTTTTCGTTTCAGGTACAGAGGAAAGAAATCTCCAGATGCAATACTCGCTGAAATTTGTTGGTGGTATAAAAACACCTTTGAAGAAGAGGAAGACGAGGAAAAAGAGGAAGAAGGGGAAGGCAAAGATGAAATTCCTGAATATCTGTTGGACAAAATTATCGACCTTTCTGATGATGATGACGATGACCAAGATATTTGAGAGAGCAGTGATGTTGATCCACAGCCGCCTGCTAAACGGCAACTGGCCAAATCATTAATTTGATTTATTTAATTTTTTTACTTAAAACTTTTCATAACTAACATTTCAAAATTATATTTTTTTCCATATTTTTATAATTTCTTTTTCAATGTTTCTTCAAAACCAACACTGATAAAATTGGTACATAGGAAATGAGAAGTAAATTAATAATAAGCTGGAAGTTTTGTATTAGGATTGTTTTCTTTTCAAATGAAATTTATGGAAGAAACTGAGAATCATATTATAAATCAAACAGAAAGCAAAAAAGACTTAGTTTTGTGGAAAATATGTTCAAAAAGCATGAAAAAAGAATGTCCAACATTTTGCCTCATAGGCACTACAAAAATTTTCTAAATCAATAATTTGGCTTTAACAGATTGAAAAAATATCAATAAGTCGACGAGTTATAGCCAAAAAACCATATAAACAATGTGCTGAAAATCGGCATTTGACTGCAAAGTTCGAACTAACATAAACAAACACCGCGATACGGGTCTTCTAATTTAGCCACTATTTTCACCCCTCTCTCTCAAAATCGACCAACTTTTGCTAACCTGAATTTGTTCCACAGTGAAATTATAGATAATTATAATATTTGCATAAGAAGGTGTTGTTAACAATTTTTTATACTGAGTGGGAATAAGATGTTTATGCCTAATACTTTCTAATGCCCGACAGGAGTTGAAGATGTGATCGATGGTGAGCGTGTTTGAGCAGAAAGGACATGACGGTTCTGGATCTCCGGTGAGAAGGTGCTGATGAGTGATTAGAGAATGTCCGATCCTTAAACGTGTAAAGTTGCTTGAAGGCGGGTGATGTTGCTAGGGTAGAATACTTTATTTCGTGATGGGTTGAAGTTGGTGTACCGGTGTTGGAAGTTTTTCCATTCTGTATCATTCTATCATGAATGTGCCGTTGTAACATTTTCCTGAGATCATTTTGATCGTTGGGATCGCTAAAAAAAGTAGGTGTTGATTCAAAGTATTTTGCTGCATTGTCGGCGTGTTCATTCCCAGTGATGTGTACGTGGCCAGGCACCCAGAGCAGCGCAATTTTTCTTCTGTATTTAATGCAAATATCTCGTATTTTGGCAATGAGTGTAGAGTTATTACGTATGTTACGAACTGCAGTTATACATGAATAGCTATCGGAGCAGACAACAAACCTGCCTTTTTTATGAATAGTATATTCTAACGCTTTGTAGATGGCAAATGCCTCGGCCGTAAATACGGATGAATGAGAGGGCAGAATTCTAATGGTAATGGTTGACCCATTCGATGTGGTAACTGCGTAAGCTGTATTGGTTGCTTTTGATCTGTCTGTATATAAAGCTGTAAAATTTTTGTATTTATAATACTAAAAAATGCTGTTGAAAGGTTGCATTATTGGTGTTAATTTTATTTAAGACATGCAAGGATGTATCTATGGTGACTTCGTTCAACAGCCACTCCGGTTGAATGTTAATTTTGTTGCACTTAGGTGGAAGATGGATGTTCAAGGTTTTGCTATAGTCAAGGCAGCGTCGACTTTAATCGAAAATTTTTCTTGTGTCTTGAAGCCTTGTTTAATGCCTTATGGATATCGGCGTTTGGAGATTTTAGCAGTTTTAGGAGCAACTGGACCGTTGTTTCGTATATTCTTTCCCTTATTGATGGTAACCCACTTTCGCCGAGGATACATGTTATTGGTGGCGTCGGAAAGGCGTTTATGCTACGACGGATCGCAGCGTGATATGGGGTCTCTATTTGTTTCACATGCGTATTCGCACACCATCCAAAAATAGGCAGGCCGTAGTCGATTTTATAGAGTATTATGGCTCTTGTTATATTAATAAGAGTATTTGGATGGATGATTGATCTTTTCCCAGATAAATATTTAACTATGTTTAGTCTTTTAGAAATACTTTTTCTTAAGCTAAGGAATTGATGTTTAAAGCAAGTAGAGGGCAAGTAAGCTTTGTTTGGCTTTTAAAGGCTAATTTAAAAGCATGGGATACAAAATCCGATCGAGCCCCCGTGTCTTGCCTTTGGCATGTTGAAGGGCGGTCTCCAATCCGCAGAAAGTAATTTTATTCTCTAAATAAGTTGCAGGTAGAGAGAGATTTCTCGGGGCGTACTTACTCAAAAGCCACCGTTGCTTTTCCATCGAATATTCGGCGGAAAAGTTGTCGTCCCCCGAGTATTTAGACCAAAGTTGGGCTAATGGGCGGCAATATCTGCAGGATCAGTCAGAGTTATGCAATTAGATTGGATAGCTGTCAAAGGATTCTGAGAAATGCCAGTTAAAAGTTTAATATCAGACCAAATTCTTTTAGGATTTGAAGAAGGTGAGATTTTTGAAGTAAAAACTTCAAAGCGTTTCCTCTTGGAAGCCTTAACAGCTCTTTTAAAAAGGGCGTTGGATTTCTTATAGTTGATGAGAGAGGCATCAGAGATAGAATTTTTAAAGGTTTTCCAGGATTCAATTTTTTTGGCGCGAAGGAGTTGAAGCTCCTTGTTCCACCAAATAAAACATTTTTTCGAAAAATTACGTTTACTTTGGGGAATCGATTTATTAGCCGCAGGGCGCATAATTTTGGTAAAAGATGAAGTTTCTTGGTTGATATTGCCTATTGGTGAATTTTTTATATTGTTTATGATTTCTGACTGGTATATATCCCCCTTTGCGAGATCGGTTCTAAATTTAAGAATGTGGCTATACTTTGCGGGGTGAAAATCAGTTTGAATACTGATAAAAATGGGGAAATAGTCGCTACCTGTGACATCAGACGAGACTTTCCAGTCAGGGGAAAGTTGGGGAGATGTTAGGGAAAGGTCTACATTGGTGAAGGTTGAGTAAGTGGAAAAGTGGGTGGCAGTACCAGAGCAGGCAATTGAAAAAACAAGTTCCTTAGATCACTTTCGGCGAAAGCTTGCTGAGGAGGAATATACGTGTTTGCTTTACCTAAGGATAAGTTTACGAGTAATTTTAATTGTAGTGCAATGGTAGATATCGTGGAAGTTATATCGATAACTTCAAGGGGGATGCAATTTTTATTAGAATACGCACTCCTTGTTTATTCGATTGAATGTGAGGCAAATTGGAAAAATAGCCGACTTATTGTTTTGAATAAGAGAGATTATTGTTAAGAGATATTGGAATATGAGTCTCTTGAAGACATATGACATCTGGATTTTCCTCTTTGATGAGCCACTATAGCTCATGATAATTATTGAAATACCCGTTTATATTCCACTGAACTATTTTTAACATCTTAAGTTATAAAAAGAGAAAATCAGTTGAGAATATGTGTTCATAAGTATGTAACTTTGGTTTTATTGGGTTTCACTATCTGGCAAGTAACGGTTTTGAGTAGCAATAAGCACTTGAGACTCTCTGAATCAGACTGTCTGAATCGATAAATTGATCTATAGGAGACATAGAGTTGGAAGAGAGATTTCCAATATTTGTGGGTGCTTTTTCAAATTGATTGTTGCTGACGCTTTTGGTATTGTTGTTGTTTTTCGAGTAAGAAGAAACATCGTTATTGTTTTTAATGGGTGTTGTGGACGAATTATTCGTACTGTTGGAGTTTGAACTCGAAGCTATGGCAGCGTAAGAGTAACTGGGTGAGCTAGCTATATTTAGTTGTTGTTTATGAAGTTTGATGGCTCGTCCCATCGAACATTTATTTATTGGTTTAATTTTATAATCTCTTTAGCTTGCAAGAATTTCGTATAATATTTTGAGGATGAGGGATGGGGTTGGGAACAATTGGCGCAATGGGTGCGTTCGCAATCGGAAGGAGAATGAGGAGGGAGGACACAATTTACACAAAGAGGAGAGCGTTTGCAGGTATTTTGTGTGAGCAGCTGACAAGATTTGCAGCGCATGGGAAGAGGTATATATTGGCGAACTAGTACTGTACACCAGGTAATGTCAATTTTACTGGGTAAATTATATAGATTAAATGTTAGTAATACAACTCCCGAAGGGTGAAGATTACCATCAAACGATTTTTTCAATTTGTATGCTTCTACAACTCCTTGGGAGCTAAGCTCTTTAACAATTTCTTCTTCTGCAACCGCCTTTCACGCGGTTTAGCGATTGGCGCAAGGTAGCTGTTATACAGCATACATATGTTTTCTAATTATTTCACTTTTAAGAACTTGTCAGCGATCCTATTACTTTTCACTAGGAGAAGTAGTTTACCACCACGAAGAGTAGATATGGAATGCACATCACTGCTGATTTGCTTATTAGCACGATGTAAGACGAAGCATGAATAGGAAGGCAGGGGTTTGGACGGATCAGTTGACTCAATAACGACGAATTTTGGGGCATCCGCTTTATTTTCAGGGAGGAAGGAAAAGTCAGTTACGGGACACTTGTTGCAGGTTTGCGTTTCTTTGTTTTAGGTCAAGTGTCGAGTATTGCGAAGCGGTTTGCTTCGATGTTTGGTGGCCCCGGGGCCATTGCACACGTGTAATTGAAGATTGCTGAACCGAATATATGTATATGTCGACTTAAAAATGAAGAAGTATAAAGAAGAGAAATAGTCACTAGCCCTCCGTATGCGAAAAATAGACGTCTTATCGGCGCGAGAGATAGTCGATGACCGCGGGGCAGAATATATGCAGCATTACTTGGAGAAAAGAAAACGCTATTAATATCAATGGTTTAGTTTCTAATTTCCCTTGCAACAGCCAACGCAAGAAATGAATTTATAGAGGAAATAAATTCAGTTAATGTGGAAGTATCAAATCATCACCTGTGAGTGTGGATACCTGTTATCGTTATCTTTATCTTATTTTAAATCAAAATTACTCACCGGTTGGTAGTTTTCTATAAATCGAAATGCTAGACCATTTTCTTCTACAAACGAAGGCTAAAAAAACTTATCCTCACAATATTGTTCTATATGAACAAATTAAAATAAGAACAAGTAAGGAAGAGTGTAAGTTCTGGTGTAACTGATCTTTAAATACCCGACGCAACTTTGTGTTTAAAATAAACCATGCTTGTTGCATGCAATAAAGCCAGTGAACGTAATAATCTTAATTTTTAAAACCTAAACGAATTTTTTTTTCAATTAAAAACTAAAATGAATTTGTATGCTTTTAATGTATGCTTTATGCTTTTAATTTATGCTGTATGCTTTTAACGTATGCTTAAGAAAGTTTTGTAATTAAATTCTTTATACCGAATTTGCAAGAATTCGCGACATGATTTAGTAAAATATTGAGTATTTTGATTTGTTGTAATATACCGTTATATGAGAGATAAGCGTGGCCTTAGTGATATTTCTACAATTTTCGAAATTATGCTTTCTGACTTGGAATGCAAAGTATACGTAATGTGGTAGAACTTAACAAAAAAGTTTCAGAGATATACCAATTTGCTCAAAGGTGGGCGATACCATGCCCAATGCCAACATTTATGATTCCATGTATTTCATTCTCAAACCCAATCTTGTCTTTCAAATTTGCACAAATCACTTTGTTTTTGACCGTTATATGGGAAGCATGGTCTTTTTGTATGATTTTTACAATATTCCAAATTTTGATTATTGACTTGAAATGCAATGAGTGCATTATAGGAGTTTGGAGGCATAGTTTTTGAGGTATACCCAATTGTTCGAAAGTGGGCGGTGCACGCCTTTTATTTTATTTTTTATTCCGTAAAGTTGCTTGTGCAACATCATTCAACATATTAAATTTCAGCAAATTTTCATAAATAGTTACTAACCTACTTATATGCAACAAAGGTAGGGATCCCACCTTCATTACTAGCAATCGTAAAGAAGTTTTAGATATAACTCTATGCAGTGATAGTCTATCTGAATAGATCGAGAGTTGGAGGGTTCTTGATGAACACTCCTTCTCTGATCATCGTTATATTGAAATCGTATTGAACTTTTCTATTACCAGCCCAAAGGTGCGAAAAAACATAAAAAACACAGATTGGTGCTCTTACAAAATGTTATTTGAGGATAGGCTAAACAGCGAACCTCTTATTGAACCTAATTGTATCGGGGATCTAGAGAACATGGTGGACGTTTTTACGCTGACCTGCTCAAATGCTTCCCTTAACCAAAACAGTGGGCCAAACGTAAACCCCATTGGTGGTCACGCGAGTTGGACTCACTACGAAAATCTTGTAGGAAAAACTTCAACAAAGCCAAGAGACTTAGTCTCGAGCTGGTATGGCTAGAGTACAAAAAGTCTCTTCAGACCTATAAAAAAGCTTTAAGGGTGGCAAAGAGATCCTCGTGGAGAAACTTCTGCGGCGGCATCGAGGGTGCTTCCGAGACAGCCAGGCTAAGGAAGATTCTCTCAGGATCCCCTAACCCGATAGGTTTCTTGCAAAAGCAAGACGGTTCCTGGACCTCAACGGGAAAGGAAACCCTTGAATTGTTATTAGATACCCATTTCCCTGGTAGTACAACTTCGGAGGAAGGAACTCCTCCGCTCATCTCCTCCAACCCCGTTAACATACCGGTTTCGGAAGAAAAGGTTAAATGGGCTATCCAAAGCTTTAAACCATACAAATCTGCTGGGCCGGATGGGATAATACCTGCCCAGCTATTTAAGACACTGGAGCTGTCTGCAAAATGGCTCTCTACTATTTTCAGGGCCTGTTTCAAACTAAATCACATACTGTTGGCATGGAGAAATGTCACGGCTGTCTTTATTCCTAAAGCCGGTAAGGCCTCACACACTAATCCAAAGGATCTTAGGCCTATCAGTCTATCATCCTTTGCTCTTAAGGCACTTGAAAGGATTATTAGTAGCTACCTGTCCGATACCATCGACAGTCGACTACTGTCTAATGACCAACATGCCTACCGCAAAGGCAAATCTACTGAGACTGCACTCCATAGCTTGATCGGCTATATTGAGAAGTCCCTCAGCGTTAAGGAATTCTGTCTTGTAGCCTTCCTGGACATTGAAGGCGCCTTTAATAACGTATTTCCAGAAGCTATAACTGGCGCCGTTAGGGATCTAGGGGTGGAACACTCACTGGTTGACTTTATCGGCCTGCTACTCTGTTGCAGAGTAGTAAGGGCTAAGCTGGGTGCGAGCGAATTGCCACGGCACGTGTCGAGGGGGACGCCACAAGGAGGCGTCCTATCCCCACTCCTATGGAACCTCACCGTAAATACGCTACTGCGAGATACGGCATGGGGTGGCGCAAAAGTCGTCGCGTACGCTGATGACGTCGCGATTGCAATCAGGGGAAAGTTTCCGCAGACATTATGCGAGCTGATGCAACGAGCGCTTCGGGAGGTATCCAAGTGGTCCACCCACTGCGGGCTCAGGGTCAGCTCGAATAAAGTGGAACTTGTACTTTTCACGAGAAAGTATAAAGTGCCTTCTGTGACTCCACCGGTACTAAACGGTACCCAGTTAAGTCTTTCTACAAGTGCCAAATTTCTAGGCGTTATTTTAGATAGGAAGTTGAGCTGGAAGGAGAATCTAGTTCAACGTCATGAGAAGGCTTCTGTAGCCCTCTACACATGTAAGAGAGCCATAGGCAAGAAATGGGGCTAAATCCCCGGATCTGTCGATGGACTTTCACAGCGGTCGTCAGACCAATACTCCTATATGGGGTGATCGTGTGGTGGCCTGCATTAGAAAAAGAGGGTAACCTTAGACTACTCACCAAGGTGCAAAGATCTAGTATGATCTGCATAAGTGGGGCGCTCAGAACTACTCCAAATGAGGCCTTGAACGTCATTTTAGACCTTATTCCTTTAGATTTGGTTGGACAACAAATGGCAGCGATGACTGCTTTGCGACTAAGAGAGACATCCCAGTGGCACCCTGAAAGCCAAGGGCACTCTTGTATTTTGAATAAGTTCAGCTCTATTCCGAGCAGCACGGATCAGTGCGCCTTGACATCGGTTTCTGAAAGTAATTTTACTACACGTATTCCAAGCAGGGAGGAGTGGAAACTTGAGTTTCATACTCCACCTGATAGCATTCACATCTATACAGATGGCTCGAAACTCGATAATAAGGTAGGAGGAGGCGTTTTCTCACGAAACCCTCTCCTGCAAATTTCCTTTAGGTTACCAGATCACTGCAGCGTCTTCCAGGATGAGGTCTCAGCTATGAGGGAGGCGGTAGAGGAGATTGGGACCGGGATTGTAGGAAGAGACATCTTCATTCTTAGTGACAGCCAGGCTGCAATCAAAGCTCTGAGCTCTTTCACTTTTAACTCTAACATCGCGCTGGACTGCCGCCTATCTCTGCAGGAGATGGCCAAGCAGAACAGACTGTACCTCATTTGGGTCCCTGGTCACCGGGACATAGAGTGAAACTGCATGGCAGACGAACTTGCTAGACAAGGTACGACCAAGCAGATTCTTCAAGATAAAGAACGCATTGGTATGCCGTTTGCCACTTGCAAACTGCTACTCAGAGATTGTACATATAAGCAAGCTGACAATAGATGGAGGCAAAATACGACCTGTCGAACCTCAAGGCAGATGTGGCCTAAATGGGACCGGAAACGGTCGCGCAGCGTTCTCTCTCTAAGTAGGGAAAACATTTCCAACGTCATCGGGGCTATAACAGGGCACTGTCTGATAGGGAAACAGGCTGAAAGGTTGGGAGTACCCTTCCGAAGATGCTGTAGGAGCTGCAAGAACGACGAGGAGGAGGAAACGATCTTGCATTTACTGTGTAAGTGTCCTGCACTGTGTAAAAGCAGAATGCGATATCTGGGATCACCGTTTTTGGATGACCTTAGTGAGGTTTCAAGCACCGAGGTAAATTGTCTGTTGAAGTTCATCAGCGAGGCAAAATGGTTTGGTGAGGGTTAATTTTTCCTTTTGGATGGTACAAATTTTTCCTTGTGGTAACACAATGGGCCTCCTAATATTGGCCTAAGTGAGCCGCTGTAGGCTGCTGCCACTCCAACCTACCTACCTACTTAAATATCGCTTTTTTTGATTTTTGAAAATTGACGAGGGGATGAGGCTTAAGTTTTGGCATGGTTACTCCTCGCGGAAACACCGGCCAAACACCGGCGTGGCTGCGAAGCCTAATCTTGCGAAAGCAGGGGTCTCACGGCCTGGCCCGAGCGGATTAAGGCGGCAGGCAGCTACGCACGATAATTTGGAAGGCCTGGCAGCGATGGAAACTACGAGCCACACCCCTCTGAAGTTGGAGTCGGAGCGGCTCAAATTCGCTGACAAGCGAAAGGCCGCGAAGACGCTAAGGAGATACGACGGGGTCCTGGACCGAGGCAACGAGCTCGGGTCCTTACCAAAGGACCAGTGGAGTTGGTTGAAGGCAGCTCTGGCGAACGTCATCTTTGGCGTTCTGCTAGAAAACTCCGGAACCCCCCGGCCTGTAAGGACGCTGGCTGGTACCAGGGCCATATTAAGGCGGTAGCCTGTGAGGACCAGAGATCGGTGGCGCTGTATAAGGCCGCCGTTGCAAAGGTGGGCCCTGTCTACCCAGGGGCTAAGTTGGAGGTGGTGGACTGGAAGGGCATTCCAGTCAGACCACGGGCGAGGGTATGGGTTCCGGTGACACCATCGGCACCGGTAAGCATCCTTAAGGTGCACCAGGTGATGAATCCATCCCTCCCGACAAGTGATTGGAGGGTCGTCCGGGTCGAGGACTCGGAAGGCCCTTCCAGACAAGTGGTATTGTTTCTAAATAAGGAGTCTATTGGGCTTCTAGAGAAAAGGCAAGGCCGCGTTTCGTATGGCCTCGATGAGGTCATTATCAAAGTGTACCGCGGGGACGCTCAGCGTGCCTCTGGGTCGGGTGAAGCAATGGACGTGGACATTGAGGGACCCGAACCGGAGCCGGAACCGGAACTCTCTGACGCTGAAGGCAGCGTCTCCTCCCAGATAAACCTTGCACCAACAATGCATGGGATGTTTGCGGAGGAGGAGTTGCTTCTCAGTGACGGGGAGGATGATGCTGACGTCTCGTATGAGGGTCCTGCAAATAAACCTCCATCACTCTAAAGCAGCCTCAGCTGCTCTCCTAGGTCGCCTAAGCAACGGCGACATTACGGTAGTACTCATTCAGGAACCTTGGGTTTGCAGCTCAAGGGTATGTGGGTTGAGTGCCACCGGTTTTAAGCTTTTCGTGGAGCGCGGTAAAGATAAAATTAGAGCCTGTATTCTGGCTTAAGCAGATTTAAATATCTTTCCTTTACCTAATTACAGTGATGGCGACGCCACGGGAATTCATCGGCTTACATGCCGTACGAAGCCGAGTACTCTCCTCCCTCTATGGTTCGGAACTTGGTGACCAAGTATGAGAGCGGACACATGTTGGTCGGTAGCGACGCAAATGCTCACCATGTCACCTGGGGGAGCACGGAGATCAATGATCGAGGGGAGTTACTTTTCAACTACCTTCTAACTACTAACCTACTTATATGCAACAAAGGTAGGGATCCCACCTTCATTAATACGAGTCGTAAAGAAGTTTTAGATATAACTCTATGTAGTGTTAGTCTATCTGAACTGATCGAGAGTTGGCGGGTTCTAGACGAACACTCCTTCTCTGATCATCGTTATATTGAAATCGTATTGAACTCTTCTTTTACCAGCCCAATAGTGCGCAAAAACCTAAAAAACACGGATAGGCGCTCTTATAAAAAGGTTTTTGAGGATAGGCTAACCAGCGAACCTCTTATTGAACCTAATTGCATCGGGGATCTAGAGAACATGGTGAACGTTTTTACGATGACCTGCTCAAATGCCCTGGATCGGGCTGCCCTAAATCTAAGCAATGTGGCAAACGTAAACCCCATTGGTGGTCACGTGAGTTGGACTCACTACGTAAATCTTGTAGGAAAAACTTCAACAAAGCCAAAAGACTTAATCTCGAACTGGTATGGCAAGAGCACAAAAAGTCTTTCCAGACCTATAAAACCCTTTTAAGGGCGTCAAAGAGATCTTCGTGGAGAAACTTCTGCGGCGGCATCGAGGGTGTTTCCGAGACACCCAGCCTAAGGAAGGTTCTCTCAGGATCCTCTAACCAGATAGGTTTCTTGCAGAAGCAAGACGGTTCCTGGACCTCAGCGGGAAAGGAAACCCTTGAATTGCTACTAGATACCCATTTCCCTGGGAATACAACTTCGGAGGAAGGAACTCCTCCGCTCATCTCCTCCAACCCCGTTAACATACCGGTTTCGGAAGAAAAGGTTAAATGGGCTATCCAAAGCTTTAAACCATACAAATCTGCAGAGCCGGATGGGATAATACCCGCTCAGCTAATTAAGACACTGGCGGTATCTGCAAAATGGCTCTCTACTATTTTCAGGGCCTGTTTCAAACTGAATCACATACCATTGGCATGGAGAAATGTCACGGCTGTTTTTATTCCTAAAGCTGGTAAGGCCTCACACACTAATCCAAAGGATCTTAGGCCTATCAATCTATCATCATTTGCTCTTAAGGCACTTGAAAGGATTGTTAGTAGCTACCTGTCCGATACCATCGACAGTCGAATACTGTCTAATGACCAGCGTGCCTACCGCAAAGGCAAATCTACTAAGACTGCACTCCATAGCTTGGTCGGCTATATTGAGAAGTCTCTCAGTGTCGAGGAGTTCTGTCTTGTAGCCTTCCTAAACATTGAAGGCGCCTTCAATAACGTGCTTCCAGAAGCCATAACTGGCTCCGTTAGGGATCTAGGGGTGGAACACTCACTGGTTGACTTTATCGGCCTGCTACTCTGTTGCAGAGTAGTAAGGGCTAAGCTGGGTGCGAGCGAATTGTCACGGCACGTGTCGAGGGGGACGCCACAAGGAGGCGTCCTATCCCCACTCCTAAGTTTCCGCAGACATTATGCGAGCTGATGCAACGAGCGCTTCGGGAGGTATCCAAGTGGTCCACTCACTGCGGGCTCTGGGCCAGCTCAAGTAAAGTGCCTTCGGTAACTCCACCGGTACTAAATGGTGTCCGGTTAAGTATTTCTACAACTGCCAAATTTCTAGGCGTTGTTTTAGATAGGAAGTTGAACTGGAAAGAGAACCTGGTTCAACGGCATGAAAAGGCTTCCATAGCCATCTACACATGTAAGAGAGCCATAGAGAGGAAATGGGGTCTTAATCCCCGGATCTGTCGGTGGATTTTCACAGCGGTCGTCAGACCAATTCGTATGGTGGCATGCTTTAGATAAAGAGGTTAACCTCAGGCTACTCACCAAGGTGCCAAGATCTAGTATGATCTGCATAAGTGGGGCGCTCAGAACCACTCCAAATGACGCTTTGGACGCCATTTTAGACCTTATTTCTTTAGATTTGATTGGACAACAGATGGCAGCGATGACTGCTTTGCGACTAAGAGAAACATCCCAGTGGCACCCTGAAAGCCAAGGGCACTCTTGTATTTTGAACAAGTTCTGCTCTATTCCGAGCAGCACGGACCGGTGTGCTTGGACATCGGTAAATGAAAGGAACTTTATTACACGAATTCCAACCAGGGAGGAGTGGAAACCTGAGTTTCATACTCCACCTGAGAGCACTGTCATATATACAGATGGCTCGAAACTCGATAATCAGGTAAGAGGGGCCGTCTTCTCACGAAACCCACTCCTGCAAATTTCCTTTAGGTTACCATATCACTGCAGCGTCTTCCAGGCTGAGGTCTCAGCTATCATGGAAGCGGTGAAGAAGATAGGGAACGGGATTATAGGAAGAGACATCTTCATTCTTAGTGACAGCCAGGCTGCAATCCGAGCTCTGAGCTCTTTCACTTTTAACTCTAACATCGCGCTGGACTGCCGCCTATCTCTGCCGGAGGTGGCCAAGCAGAACAGACTGTACCTCATTTGGGTCCCTGGTCACCGGGGCATAGAGGGAAACAGCATGGCAGACGAACTTGCAAGACAAGGTACGACCAAGCAGATTCTTCAAGATAAAGAACGCATTGGTATGCCGTTTGCCACTTGCAAACTGCTACTCAGAGATTGTACATATAAGCAAGCTGACAATAGATGGGGGCAAAATACGACCTGTCGAACCTCAAGGCAGATGTGGCCTAAATGGGACCGGAAACGGTCGCGCAGCGTTCTCTCTCTAAGTGGGGAAAACATTTCCAACGTCATCGGGGCTCTAACAGGGCACTGTCTGATAGGGAAACATGCTGAAAGGTTGGGAGTACCCTTCCGAAGATGCTGTAGGAGCTGCAAGAACGACGAGGAGGAGGAAACGATCTTGCATTTACTGTGTAAGTGTCCTGCACTGTGTAAAAGCAGAATGCGATATCTGGGGTCACCGTTTCTGGATGACCTTAGTAAGGTTTCAAGCACCAAGGTAAATTGTCTGTTGATGTTCATCAATGAGGCAAATTGGTTTGATAAGGGGTAATTTTCTTTTGGATGGTACAAAACTTTTCTTTGTGGTAACGCAATGGGCCTAATACTGGCCTAAGTGAGCCGCTGAAGGCGGCTGCCACTCCAACCTAACCTAACCTTACTCACTTCAAATGTGATGTGTGTACCAAATTTGGTAGACTTAGCATGGTTTCGGAGATATAGATATTTGCTCCAAAGTGGGTGATGCCACGCCCATTTCCAATTTTTTTTTTTTGTGTGGTTTATTTGTCAGTCCACCCCGATCTTTCGTGATAAATTTGACCGAATTATTTTTAATGATGGCTAAAATATCGCGTTGTTTTATTTATGAGAGGTGGGCGTATGTTTCTTCGATTTTAGCAATTTCCGAAATTTTACTTATTGACTTGAAATGCAATATGTGTACCAAATTTGGTAGACTTTTTTAACATAGGGTTCGGAGATATATTTATTTGCTCTAAAATGGGCGATGTCTTGCCCATTTCCAAAGTTTTTTGATTTCGTATATTTTTTAGTGCACTCCGATCCTTCACATTAAATGTAGGAGAATTGTCTTTAATGCTGGCGGAAATACAGCGTTTCTTTTATTTTTATATCAGCGGTGGGCGTGATTTTATGTGTACCAAATTTGGCAGAGCTTGGTTAAGTACTTTCGGAGATAAAATGAGCGAGCCCCGCCTATTTTCCAAAAACAAACTTCAGCAAATTATCGCTATATAAATGTGCCCTAAATTAAAAAAAAAACACCCCAGAATCTGGTTGTATGCTGGGCTTGGTAGCCGCCACGTAAAAACACCATCCAATGAAAAATCCTCGGATGGGACCACCTTTTCTGATGACGACTATGATTTAAGGGCATACACCTGAAATGTCCGAACTTTTAATTGGGAAGGTGCCTTTGCCCGGCTGTGTAAGTGTCCTGCACTGTGTAAAAGCAGAATGCGATATCTGGGGTCACCGTTTCTGGATGACCTTAGTAAGGTTTCAAGCACCAAGGTAAATTGTCTGTTGATGTTCATCAATGAGGCAAATTGGTTTCATAAGGGGTAATTTTCTTTTGGATGCTACAAAACTTTTCTTTGTGGTAACGCAATGGGCCTAATACTGGCCTAAGTGAGCCGCTGAAGGCGGCTGCCACTCCGACCTAACCTAACCTTACTCACTTCAAATGTGATGTGTGTACCAAATTTGGTAGACTTAGCATGGTTTCGGAGATATACATATTTGCTCCAAAGTGGGTGATGCCACGCCCATTTCCAATTTTTTTTTGTGTGGTTTATTTGTCAGTCCACCCCGATCTTTCGTGATAAATTTGACCGAATTATTTTTAATGATGGCTAAAATATCGCGTTGTTTTATTTATGAGAGGTGGGCGTATGTTTCTTCGATTTTAGCAATTTCCGAAATTTTACTTATTGACTTGAAATGAAATATGTGTACCAAATTTGGTAGACTTTTTTAACATAGGGTTCGGAGATATACTTATTTGCTCTAAAATGGGCGATGTCTTGCCCATTTCCAAAGTTTTTTGATTTCGTATATTTTTTAGTGCACTCCGATCCTTCACATTAAATGTGGGAGAATTGTCTTTAATGCTGGCTGAAATACAGCGTTTCTTTTATTTTTATATCAGCGGTGGGCGTGATTTTTGCCCGATTTCAACAATTTTCGAAATTTTGAAACGCAATATGTGTACCAAATTTGGCAGAGCTTGGTTAAGTACTTTCGGAGATAAAATGAGCGAGCCCCGCCTATTTTCCAAAAGCAAACTTCAGCAAATTATCGCTATATAAATGTGCCCTAAATTAAAAAAAAAACACCCCAGAATCTGGTTGTATGCTGGGCTTGGTAGCCGCCACGTAAAAACACCATCCAATGAAAAATCCTCGGATGGGACCACCTTTTCTGATGACGACTATGATTTAAGGGCATACACCTGAAATGTCCGAACTTTTAATTGGGAAGGTGCCTTTGCCCGGCTGGTGGATGTTCTCGTAAAAGCAACAGCTGGCATCACCGCCATTCAAGAGATGGGATGGACGGGGCAAGGAATGAAGGGAATCTGACCTTGCGACGTCTACTACAGCTGCCATGTAAAGGAGCGCAAGTCCGGTGTTGGGTTTGTGGTGGGAGAGAGACTTCGTCGCCAAGTACTGTCGTTCACCCCGGTGGACGAACGTCTCCCCACGATTCTCATCAAAGATAGATTCTTTAACACCTCACTGATTTGCGCCCACGCCCCTACGGAAGAGAAAGACGATGTGACCAAAGACCACTTCTATGAGCGCCTTGAGCGTGCGTACAAACGGTGCCCCTGTCACGATATAAAACTCGTGCTAGGCAATTTCAATGCCAATATGGGAAGGGAAGGAACAGTCAGGACCGTCAGTAAATAACAGACTGTGGCGGATCGACGTAGCCGGGGCCCGAAACATGGTAGTGTGTAGTAGCTTCAAACAGTAGTAGGTTCAAACATAAAAAGATATATCAGGCTATCTCTGGATGGAACAACACGAAATCATATTGATCGTGTTGTGGTAGATAGAAGGCATGATTCCAGTGTCTTAGACGTGCACACTATTCGAAAAGCTAACATAGACTCGGATCATTATTTTTTCACACCTAGGATTCGCGCGACTCTCTCTGCAGCAAAATCGCGCGATCAGTGACACGAGGAACATATACCTGTTGATTGGAATTTAAGTCTACTCTGCCCAATCCACAAACGGGGCGATTCTGCAATCTGCGTCAACTACCGTGGGATAAGTCTTCTTCGCATAGCATATCAGGTTCTGCCAAGCGTATTGTGAGAAAGACTGAAGCCCACCAAAAACGAACTTATTAGACCTTATCAGTGTGGCTTTAGATCTAGAAAATCTACCATCGATCAAATATTCACGATACACCAAATCTTAGAAAAAACCAGGGCAAAAAGAATAGACACACACCACCTTTTTGTCGACTTAAAATGCGCTTTCGATAGAACGAGAATAAGCTGCCTATTTTCCGCAATGTCTAAATTTGGTATGCCAACAAAACTAATACGGCTATGTAATATGACGTTGAGTAACACCATCAGCTCCGTCAGAATCGGGAAGGACCTCTCAAAGCCGCTTGAAACCAAACGAGCTTTCATACACACTGACCGTCTTTCGTGCGACTTCTTTTACCTTATGTTAGAAAAGATAACTCAAGCTGCAGAGTTTAACCGTTCAAGCACCATATTTTATAAGAGCGTGCACCTACAACAATGCTAGCCAGGAAATCCAACGCAGAATCTCCCTGGCTAACAAGTGCTGCTTTGGGCTGAGTAGGCAATTGCGCAGTAAACCCCTCTGGACGAACCAAAACCACATTATATAAGTCTCTCATCATATCCGTGATTTTGTTTGGCGCTGAAGTATGGGCGCTGGTAGCATTGGATGAGACGGCCCTTGGAGAGTTCGAGAAAAAGATTATCCGAAAGATTTATGGGCCACTACGTCTTTGCGACGGCGAATACCGCAGACGATGGAGCGATGTGCTGTAGGAGCTTTACCGCGACATAGACATAGTCCAGCAAATAAAAGACAAGATATTATTTAGATATATCAGGAACGTACTGCTAGGCAAATCCGAGAAGAGATTAATAGGGACGCTGCTGAATCGCTAGGAAATTATTTTAGTAATCTGAATATTAATGTTCCGCTTACTGAAGTCACTGACACTAATAGTGTAGGCACCCATAATGGTACTATAGTAGGTCAGCATAGAAGCTCAAATGGGAATCTTGTACGTTCTCGAGACGACACAGAAACTCTTTCTTCGTCAGTAGCTGCAGAAATCGTATATGGCAGGAAATTGTCTTTTAACAGGTCACTGGGCAGTATTACGGGTTTATATACAGGGTTCACGAGTTTTTATACAGGGTAAATACTTTAACTCGCGCCACCTTGTGTGGCGATTTCGATTTACTCCGTAAAAAAATTTATGTACTACCAATGCACTTGAGTGGGCAGAAATATGTGAAGGCATAAGTAGATACTTTAAAGACTTCAGAACAGATTTTGATATTCGCAATAGAAATCAAAACAGTGGAGAATCCTTTGAAACCTACCTAAATTTTATAATGAGCTTTATAAACAGCTGATGGCTGACCAGGAATTGGTTAGGTCTATCATTCGAAATTTAAACTCTGAAATTCGCTTAGAACTACTGCAAGTTGGCACTTATACAATATTTGAACTTCGTAGGGCCTGTACACGGGAGATTTTTTTTTACAGAAATTCAAGGGAAGTCTCCACAACCAAACCCGTTTTATGAACAGAGGAGAGAAATATCGGAAGACGCTTCCGCGATCAAAGGCAAATGTGAATCCAACCCCGTGGAACAGAGGAAATGCTGGAACTGCGACGAAGCCGGCCATAATTACTTTCCCTCCATTGTACACATTAAACCCATTCCACTCATCGGCGGGCACATGAAACGATTTTTTAATGACAAGATCAGGTTTGGTCGACAACTAAGTCGAAACATGTTTAAATTTAATTTCATAGATTCACCAATACAATGTAAAAAGTTTAAATACAATGTATCTTACCTGATTCAGGAGCTTCAGTAAGTTGTATAGGAGCAGATTTTGCAAGCGAACTGTTAGCTGAACAGAAGGGAGTTAAAAACATAAGATCTTGCGATCAAACAGCTTACGGATGAGAACTGCATATTGCTGGAATTATGAACCTTACTGATACCTATAAATCCGCGTATCATCAGCTTGAATTCTACTTAATACTATCCTTAGTTCAAACTCTTTATCTGAGGGTTGACTTTTGGAAAATATTCAAAATTGCAACAAATGTCGTCAACGAAATTGGTATAAGGGAAAAAGATGCTGAGGAACACCATTCATACCAACAGCAATGTGCACGGAATTCAGCTGCATCATGTTTCCCGAAGTTCGAAGTACATAAACTCGGCAAAATCTGTCTCGCGTATCCTCTACCTCATATCGAGGGCATATTATCGAAACTACCAAGCGCGGAATTTACTTTTAGTCTGGATTTGAAAGATGTCTTCTCACCATTCCAAATCGACCACTATATCAGTTTACTGTGTTGCCGTTCGGTCTGGGCAACGCGCCTCAGACTATGTGTAGGTTGATGGATTGCGCAATCCCGTATCACCTAAAAAAAAAAGTGTTTGTTTATTTAGATGGCTTACTACTGGTATCCGAAACCTTCGAACCGCATGCAGAGTTATTGAAAGAAGTCGCCGATCATATTCGCACGATCAATATAGCTAAAAGTAAGTTTTGTTTAAGGTAGGTGCGCTACCTTGGCTATGTTGTTGAAAATAGATGAGTGCATAGTTTCAGCCTTATCAGACTAACCTGTACCAAAAACTGTGAAGCAGTTTCACAGATTTCAGGGTATGGCAAGCTGGTATAGAAAGCTTATAGACAATTTTGCTGAAGTGGCACATCCGTCAACCGAGCTACTGAAAAAAGCTAAAACCTCCACCCAGTCAGATGAAGCACAGAAGTCTTTTGACGCAAATAAAGGTAAACTCACAACTGCCCCCTTCCTCGCTAATCCCAATTTTAGATAGCCTTTCATCATACAATACGACGTAAGCTTATATGTATATGTGCAATTCTATAAAAACAATGAAGGAATGGAGGCCAAAAATTTACAGTTATCACTGACCATGAGAGTTTGTGTTGGCTAATGAACCAAACTGACTTAAGTGGACTCTTGGTTTTGAAGTTCCAAGCTTTTAATTTCACAATTCATCACAGAAAAGGCTGCGCATATGTTGTACCGGATGCACTCTCTGGCAGCTATTGCGAAAATGATTTGGCTTCTGTCATTGAAGTCGATTATGTGCCAGATATTAATCTATCCTCGAAAGCGTTTGATGAGCCAAAATATGTTGAGTTTAAGAAAAGATTAATGAGCCATCTTGAAAAATATACCGATTTTAAAATTTCGGATAAATTTGTTTAACATTGTACAGAATTTTATCCCGGGGATTCAGTTAAAGAGACTTGTGTGGTATTGTGTTGAGAGATGACATGAATTTCTTCCGTAAATAATTGAATAACAATCGGTTAGTTGTAAGTAACCCACGACTAAGTATTTTTTATAAGTACTTTAATTACAATATTATGGCGGCCGCCGTAGCCGAGTGTGTAGCATGTGCGCGCTTCATTCGGTGGGTCCCAGGTTCGAATCTAGCTCGGGGTAAGTAACATCCAAAAATTATAGAAAAGGTTTTTTCTAATAGCGGTCACCCCTCGGCAGCCAACGGCAAACCTCCGAGTGCATTTCTGCCATGAAAAAACTTCTCACAAAAACATTCGCCGTTCGGATTCGGCGTAAAACTGCAGGTCCCTCAATTTGTGTTACAACATCAAGACGCACACCACAAATTGTAGGAGAAGTTCGCCAAAATCGCTTAAGCGGCTATAGCGCCAATTAAGTAAGTAAGTAAGTACTTTAATTCCAATTATGAGTATGATGATATACAGATGGAAAAAGAATTGCAAAAAGAAGATGTGTAGTGAAAATCCGCGTGTGTCTGGACGGTGATCACGTGACTGAGTCCCCAACAAGAGAGTAGTAGACAATTTTAACCAGTTTCGGCAGTTATTTGATTGCGTTATGGGAAGTGTTCAGAAAAGCCTTATAATTTTCGGCCCACCTCGTCATGTTCCGACGAAGAAGTAACGTTGACCACCCACCGTAGATATGCTAGATGGAAGAATGGGAAGTATCAGTAGAAATAGGTAGCACAAATATATTCGATAGTGGCCGTTTCATTGCTGCAATGGCATTTTTAAACTAACGATGCGAACAAGTCCATCGATCCCTGATGGATGTCTATAATTCGACCCAGTAACCATTGAGTCGGTTTCCCAAAGCCTGCCAAAGTTTGGAGCTTATAGGGGTATAAAGTGCCAATTTATAGCAGTCTGTGATGCATAACTAACAGCGGCATCTAACTACATTCTTCAAGTTCTTCTTTCGTGAATGTGTCGGCGCCAATAAATGTAGTACCTCTGTCGCTACACATATCTGAGCAGATGCTCCGGGCAGCAGAAAACAGTATAATGCAAGAATACACGATTGACTAGTAAGTCGCTTACCAACTCAAAACGAATACCTTTGGTAGTAAGGCAGACGAAAAATTCCACGTAGCCTATGTACCTCTTGTGCCCTCGCTCATTAGTGGTTCGTATGTTGAATGGTTCAGCGTAATCCACGCCAGTGTCCATGAATTAGATTGCCCAGGAGTTGACTTTGGGGTGCAACTATGAAACATTTGCCACAGCACTTTATTACGCGCTATACTTCTGTACGTCCATCGATAATCCGGGACAGACATCTTACGTAACCCAGCGTTCCTTGCGTACCACCGTGCGGATAATGTTTTCGGAATCCAGGATTGTATTCAGCTTTCTTAGCTAACCTTTTCGTGAAAGTTCTTGTTGATTTAGTGAAGCGAACATTTAATGGTTAAATTCATTTTGTTGAATCACATAATATTCGATTTGATACGGCACTTACTTACAGTACTGTTCACTCACAGAAAGCCGTGATAGCCCGTTCCACCATAGTGCGAGTTACGTTAGAAACTCCACCAATTCCAACAATACTGTAAATTATTTTAAGTATGAAATCTAGGTTAATGGTTCATTGGGTTTCTTTATGCAATTATACAATGATTATTAGGCAACATATTGTAAAGTGATCACTGTAATTGACATTCTTTTGTTTGTATTTATTTTGTCGCAACTTTGTTGTTGCCAATATTGAAATTGATACTATTTTAAATTGTTCTTTGTTACAACAATGTTGCAAATCAATTTGTGTTGTAGCATTGTTGCTACTATTGAATTATTGTTTACAAATAGAATTTGAGATGGTTGAACCCGAAAATTATTTTGATGTTTACATATATTTTTGAGTAAAGAAATTTGTGTGTATAAAAACCATACCCCTTTCAGACCTATGCTTTTGATTACTTCTAATTCCACCGAAATCACCTATCTGAAAGAATGTTTTGCAGTTTTGATCACAAATTACATGATGAACATGACTGTAACAGTTTTTTTTGGAAAAAGGACAATTCACAATTGTGATATCTAGGTCTTAGGCTGAAAAATTGCTCCAAGAATTAAGAAACACTAATAATATTTGGTTTTCGCTTTTATTGAAAAAAAGTAACAAAAAGTAATGCCTAAAATTCATTGCGTTAATAGAAAAAAAATTTTTAGGTACTTCATTGCCTTAGGAATAAAATAGCTAATTAATAAGGAACATATTTAGTCTTTTGTGTCGTATTGTTCAAAACAATCTTTGTTTTTTGCTAGACAAAGGCTGACGCGACATTTTTGGCATCGTCCTCTTGTCCGACTACCGCAATTATTCTGTTACACCTTCCAATCTTTCATTATGAATATGAAACCAAAACCAAAACTTCTTCTACAAATAGTAAAACACTTTCCAGATCACCAAATAAATCCATAAGAATTTTATACAAATTTCAGTTGCCATGTTTACTTCAAACCGTGGTCTTAAATATCCTTAGCTTCCAAATGGAGTTTGAAATGTGTATAAATCAGAGCTTTTTTTATCTAATTTTAAGGATAAAAAAACTGAACTTGACCTTATTTAGTCTATTTCTATTACAGATTGACTTTAATAATCTTATTATTTGGAGTCAGAGAAATACGTTTCCATTGAACATAAATAAATTTTTCAAAAACTTCCAGGGCATTTGCTTCTAATGAATTCATATCAGGGACACAGTTAATTGTTGTTAATCATTATATTGATTGAAGTGTTTTGTTTGATGAGGGCTTTACTTTTGTTTACCGTTATCTATTGAGCTTGAATTTTATGAATTTGCTAGAATTAATAATGCTAATGATAAATTTTCTTTTAATTATAAGCTCTGCAACTTTCCGAAATTGAACAATCTATTTTTGAATATTTACTGGGATAATCTATTTCTCAATCATGATCTTGCTAACTGTTTTCGGATCTTTAAAGACACTATTTTTAGAATTTGTCTGAATAATATCTCGCCTGTTCTCAAGAAGAGATATACATTTCCTTGGTATAACAGGGCTTTATTGCAGCTCAGAAATTTGAAAAACAAGTTCTATCGTAAATTCAAAAAAACAAAGGACTCGGCGTATTTTTATAATGATAAATCTGTTAACCCTCCCTTAGATGTCGCCAATCTCTTTGCTGAGATTTTTATGTCTAACTTTGTATCTAATTCAGTTGTTGACGGAGATTCCTCTCTAGAACACCAGACTTCAATTGATTTCGGTAATTTAATATTCAATAAATCGTTATCTTGTGGATTGTTTATTGACGATTGGAAGATTGTTTTTATCACTCCCATCTTTAGAAGAGGAAATAAGAATGCTATTAGGAATTATATGCAAATTTCCAAATTATCTTCTATTTCAAAGCTGTTTAAATGTATTATCAAAGAGAAGATTTCTTTTGCAGTTAAAAGCATAATTTGCCAGGAGCAGCATGGTTTTATTCCTGGTCGTTCCACTGTATCTAATTTGTCTATGTTCACAGAGGATTGTATTTCTGCTTTCTTGCTCATATTGGGTTCCACTCCGCTTTTTTGAAGTGGATTGCTTCGTACCTGTCTAATCGTCATTGTATAGTGGTCGTCGATAATTTTCAGTCGCTTCCTTTTGTCGCTCCCTCTGGTGTTCCTCAAGGTAGTATTTAGGGTCCTCTGATTTTTGTTTTGTTTATTAATGATATTGGTAGCTGTCTTAATTTTGTCAAATTTCTTCTCTATTCTGATGACCTTAAAATTTACACCTCAATTAGTAATTCACGTGATGCTCAATTACTGCGGGTGACATCAATAATTTGTTTCAGTGGTGTGAACGTATTTGTCTTTTTTTAAATATAACTAAATATTTTCACATTACCTTCTCCAAACGTCGTAATTCTTTCGATACTTAAAACGCGTCAATGTAATCAAAGAGTTGGATGTAACCAAGGCGAATTTATAGAAGGTGATGGCATAAGAGCAGCTGACTTATTTTTTTTTTATTCACCTACATGTATTTTGTTTTTGCTTTTGCGTATGAACTTTCAAAAGCCGTAAAAGCAAAAATAAAATGTATTTAAATTTTGACAACTTTTACGCAGAAACAAAAACAAAATACATAGGAATTTTGTAGTTGTATTTATAACACCACCTTGTATGTATTCGCCTTGGGTGTAATGTTTGACTCTAAATTTTCATTTTCAAATCATAAAAATTCAACTGTTTCTAAGGCATATGATATGCTTGCTTTCGTCAGACGTAATTGCTCTGATTTTACTGATCCATACACGTTGAAGCTTCTGTATACGGCATTTGTTCGGTCCGAGCTGGAATATGCTTATTTCGTTTGGGGGCCATACCATGCCTGTCCTGATCATCGCATTGAGAGAGTTCAAATATGTTTTTACGCTATGCTCTCTTTAATTTACATTTTTCGGAACCCCTCCGTTCCTATGCTTCTAGATGTATGTTAATAAATCTGAAGTCGTTGCGTTCGAGGAGAATTATTCTATCCTTGTCTTTTGTTTTCGATATAGTCCGTGGTGTTATTGATTGTCCAGGGCTTCTTCAGCATATTGGCTTTAATATTCCGCCAAGACTTCTTCGTCACTCTGATGTATTTCATGTTGGGGCTCTTAAAACGTTATATGCGCGTAATGCTCCCATTAACAAAGCCCTTCTTGAGTTTAATTCTGTTTCGTCGCGTGGACTTAGATTTTTCTACTTCGAAAAATTGTTATATAAATGAACTTAATTCTATTTATCTTTAAAAGAATATTTGGTATCATTAGTACATTTTATGTTTAATCGTCATTGAAAATGTTATTTAGTTACTACTCCAATGAATTTTATTATATCTATTATTATCATTAGTACATTTTATGTTTAATCGTCATTGAAAATGTTATTTAGTTATTACTACAATGAATTTTATTATATCTATTATGCTGGGGCAGTAAATCAAGATGTGCATGCTCCACCGAAAACTGGAGTAGGCTTCCTGTCAGTTTGGGATTGACAGGAGGACCTATGAAAAAGTGGGCGACTTGTTGCACCTTAGCTGCTTTTGACATTTATTTCGTAGATTCGAGCGTCAACAGGTCGTGCCAGACGATTGATACGTCCCTGCAGTCGCCCCGTAAAAAAGGTTCCTTCTGAAACTGGATCCAGAAGAGCTATAGCATCATAGTGTACTCCTAAGTAGCTGATTTCTATCATGTAGGTACCCGGAATAAAGCAAGCAGCCTGTGTCATTTGAATATGATGGGCAGATATTTTTCTTTAATGCGTCGCTGCTGATGCACAACTTGATGCTGCCCTAGCTCCTCCTGAACTTTGGATATCGGATACCGTTTCCAAAGTCTAGAACCTGTTCGAGAGATAGTTGTCTAAATCTTCCCACCTTGGAATCGCAGCCTTGTGAACGATTCCCTGTTCCCACAAACCTAAAGTGGTGTCCGGCAATCTGCTCGATACCAAATATACAAATATTTCATCCCAGTTTTCAATATCACAAGATCTTCAACTGACTATTCATAAAGATTCGTTTGTTCTCGGATCTATCCAAAAGAGTTTGCCTCGCAATAGAAAACCCATCATGGGTAAATGGTCATTTGTTTACGATGCCCTTGGCTTTCCCACGCCTTTCTGCTTAAGAGGGTATAATTTTTCTACAATATGTTCGCAGCCAAATGTTATTGAAATTTTTGTGGGAACAGCCGTGAACATCCAAAAACGTCAAAAAATGCTACTTCCAGTGCATGGGCTCATTCACAATAAGGCGTGCTTTTAAAACTTTCAAGTGGGACTTGGCGAGAGTTAATTGAGATAAGATCAAAAAAAGATTAAAAAATAATAATTATTGTTTTAAGGATCCGGGTCGAAGGACCGTGTTAAGGACGTGGTAATTTAGGGTCCAGATTTCCTCGTGGCTTCTGGAAATGGGGATCTTAAAACGGGAGCCGATCCATTGAGACAAATAATTACCTTATTTTCGCTTCGGTTGTGTCGTACATACGAGTAGGTTGGTACTCACCTGAAACGTTGCTGTAAGAAAAGTAGGTGCTGGTCGCCTTTATAGCCGCACATCTGACAACGGGCTCAATTAACAGAATTCGTGCAAAAGCAAAGCAAGTAACGAGTCTTGTCAGGGAATAGCTTACAGCCACATCTCGTTGTGACAATTTTCTCTTGTGATTAGTTCCAGACCGAAACAGTCTTATTTTTTTATTCCGCCAATGAAAACTAACTATTATGCATTTATGAAAATCAGAAGAGCGCTCAAAGAGTTTAATAGAATTTGAAAAAATATTAACTTCGATTTAGCACTTCCCAGACATGGAAGAGTTGCATTCCTAGAGAAAGTATTTTTATGTTATGTTTTTTCTATCGTAAGCATATTTGTGAATTAGTTTGTACCAATATTATCAATATTGCCTGCGTATAATTTGTTTTACTAGTATTAAGAATGTTATGTATTTCTAGCCTGTAAGATGTTAAGCATCATAGACTAAATGAATGAATATGTTTTTTTAGGGATAGTACTCTCGCATTCTTATTTAAATTTTTAGGATCCTGACAAATTTTTAACTGACCTGCTTCCTTAATTGTAATTACTACTGAGTTCAACTTCGACGTAGGCTTTGTAACCTTTTGAATGACTTCCATCTCTTCCATGCGATCCAACTCTTCCCAAAGATCCTTAAGGAAGGCGAACAGAATTGTTCTTGGCAAATCAGTACAGGAAACGGCATCTTAAGTAAGCTTGAGATTAACGGCCGGTGGGAGACATCCAAGACCCTGAAATACATTATTATATTTTAATAGTATTAAATCTCAATTATTTGTAATAACTCTGAAAACTCGTTTTATAATATATAATTTTGACAGGTCGGTAAGCCTAAATCTGTTTGAAACTTTAACCCTGACACATCAAAAGATATTAGTTGAAGGATATAACACTAGTTAGTTTCAACAAACACTTAGATTTAGTTCACAATTAGTTCCTACAAGTTAACACTTGAAATGGAATGATATCACTAGACATCAGCCCGTACCGAACTCGACGGTCTGATCATTGTGGCTGTCACTTCCTTTACACCTTCATATTACGGCAGCGGCGTAATGGTTGTACAACTTATTGACAACCCATTATCTGAAACCGGGCATGGCCTTAGCTTCCCAGGTATGCAATAGTGAATGCATGTAGAAATGTCGTCCGTTGCATTATGTGATGAAATCTAAATGTGCTGACTCCGCCGCACGTGGAACGGAGATGCGTTGTAAAGACAATTTCAGCTCAGTAAGTTTTGTTCCTATTGTTAACTTTCTCCAAATCAGCAAATTGAGGACTACTAGCAAAATGAGCCCAGAACTTCAGACGTTGCGAACCGGTGGCTTTATTTTTCAGGTAGCCCAAAAGTATGTTTCCAGATTCGCTGCCACACTTTTAAAATAGGATATCTTTAACAATTAAGACAACACCTCTTTCTATGCCAACATGATTTTATTGTTAATTATTTAATTGTAGCAAATCAAAAATATGTTTAAATGAATATGCAAGTTAATGAATCAGAAACTGTTGCTTCTCCTAACGCCAAGTAATTCCACCAACTGCCTTCTTCTCGTTTTTTCTTCTTGAGATGCCGATCAATCTTCATAAGGGTAGCATTTTAGTATATTTCGGAAGGTTAACACAGGATTGTATTTTATTGTCTTCTATTGGGCCAATCCTGATTACTGAAGGCGGCCTCGTCTCCGTGGCAATCGCCGCCAAACCCATCAAAATTGGGCAACAAAAATCGATGTGTAATGCCGGTACTAACGTTTTGAATCTGGGAAATCTTCAATGAGATATAGGTATTTGCCAATCACCTTCGTTATAATGAATGGGCCTTTGAACAATGGTTTCAATTTACGAAATCCACCGGTACTTGCATTTTGGGTAACAGCCAGATCGCTAATATCATATTGAGTTGGCTGTCGTCGAATGTCTTTTTTACCTTCTCTCGCTGTAAATTGACGCGTTGAGCTGCGCATGCTTTAATTTCTTTAACTTCCTCGTCGTTAAGTAAATAAGTTGTTTTGAAGGATGTCTCGGGGTTTGAAACTAAGGAGTAGATCTTGTGGTGTACGTTGCATTGTATTAATCACCCATTGTATACCTCGACCAGTTTCTATCGTCGTTGGTTGACGGAAGTAGCATACTCAAAATGGTTATGTTGGCACGCTCAGCATGCCCATTTGCGCGCGGTGTTTGCACAGCATTTAAAATGTCACGCCGGAGCCACGAAATAGCCGCTTACTTCGTGTAAGAGTATAAACAAGAGCCGTGCCACTGTAATCGTGCTACCGAGAATTTAGTAAAAGCGTCTACTAAAACTATTATATGTTCATTCTGTTTTTTACTGCGTCGAAAGGAACCAAGGTGGTCAAGATGTATTGTCTTGAATGGTACTGACTCTACTTCACTATAGTGATATTCCCCCTCTATCTTTCCGCCTAGTTGTTTTTTTTTTATACGCTCATTCAGTACATGATTTTATATACGACTTGATGAAGTTACGCATACGAGGAAACCAAAAGTTTATCTGCGCTTTTTCGAGTGTTTTTGCAGTTTTACGATGCTTAATTTTCTCATGTGCATATATTTTGAATAAATCTGTACCGCATAGTCTTTGGCACAACCCATAACTTTTTATCTTTCCCCTTTCGTTAAAGTCAACCACCTTCAGTTTTGTATTCTTCACCTGCAATTCTATCACCACGTGCCAGTTTCTCAATAATATTGCGTATGTTCGGATCTTGATGTTGTATACTATATTCCCAGTCACATGTCAAAAGCTGCCTTTCCAATTTTTAGGGAAGCAGTATCTACATCTTTACTTTCTTCGTACGGCGTACGGCTAAGAAAATCGAGATGTTCCATGCGTCAGCCAGGTCGATGCTCTAACTTAACCAAAAAATGTTGCGTTCGTAACCACCAACGTGCAATTCTGAGTAAAAGTTCAGGTTTATGCATTGCTGCAGTTACTGCATTGCATTCCGTCACAACCGTTCTTTCTTTACCTTGTACGTAATACAATCTTTCGAGGATGTTTACAACCGCTACCCACTAAGCCAAGGAATCTCCTTACATCTGTCGTCGATTTATGTGTTGAAAAATTGTTTACTGCTGCCGTATTTATACAGCCGGGATATATGCTATCCGGGTGGAGTTGATCATTCGAAAATCCAATTGATTTCTTAAAAAACTCGCATTTAGCGAGTAAATTTAGCGTTAGATTCATTTTGCGCAAAACCTCGAAAACGCGCGTTAACTTTTCATTCATCTTATTTAAGGTTGGCTTCGCTCAACCTTTCTTCAATATTTAGAGTGGGGTAAATTTCTGTTTCCTTATGCTGGTTAAATCGTCGATAATCAACGCGAAGGCGTTCACCACCTGTTTCTTTGTAACTAGTATAATTGGACCTGCGTGTTCTGATTCTGATTTCTCAATTATGTCACATGCCAATCATATCTGCCACTATATGCTTTTTAGGTTTCGACACCCTATATGGTTTTTGTGCTATTGGTACTTTAGTTGTCGATTCGATTTTCATTTCTATTGCATTTGTTAGTCCGATGTCACTAAGTTTTTCAGCAAAAACGTCTGTATACTTTCCCAGCAATCTCTGCAAGTCATCTTTAACATTAGCGTTGTAAATACTACATATAATTTTACCCGAATCGACAGATGCATTACGAGTCTCTACTTTAGCCACCTGCGAGGAAAACGTCAAGTTGTCGTTTTTCATTGCTACGACTACGCTTTCATTTTCAAATACTTCCTGCTCCAAGAGGTCATATTGTCGACTATTGAATGTCTTATAACATTACACTCACTACCAGTATCTACAAATGCTACCAATGACTTACCATTAAGAATCATTTTTTTCTCGCAAAAGTTCTCTAGTTAATTGCTTACAATGTGGGCGTTTAATGTATGATTTTTGCCCACAGTTCTCATGCTCACCACGACCATGGAATTTGTTGTAGTCTGTACGTCGTCATTGCCATTTCGGTTTCGGACAATTTCGCACGACATGTAAATTCTCAACCGCACCTTAATTCGTGTCTTTTGCATTATTCGTATATTGTTCATTTACGTAATAGTTTTTTAATATTTTTCGTCATCGATAAATTTTGCAGATAACAGCAGTTGATAGCCGCGATTGCGGTTTGTAACTCACGAATATACTTTTGCCTTTCACTAAGCTTATACCGTCGACCTAGTCCTCTCATACGAAAACAGTAATCTAAAATCTTTTCGTTTTGTTTGCCCGTCGTACTTGCCATTTTATGGTGCACTTGGGCTTTATTTAACTCAAAGCCAAATTCGCTCGGTAAATCATTTGCCAATGCACTCCAATTACAATAAAAAGTGGGAGCTGCATCAACTTACATTCACGCTACAGCTTTTAATTTGCTATAAACAGCTAAAAGCAAACACTTTTCGTCCTATTCATATGCGTAGATAGCACTGTTTACATGATCTATAAATTTTTGTACCGTCGATGAATTTTCGTCTGTCGGATTAATTTTAACATCACTAAATCTAAAATGTAAAAGCAAATGTAGTAATATGTCGTATTCGTTCTGTCATATGCATTTCGCAAGAGACATCGTTCAACAGGTGAACATGATTTTATTATCTCTTTTGCCCATTAATAAACCACAACAAAAATGTTTTCTTCTGAATTGTGTATGTGTTTGAAACTTATAAAAAATGTGTAAATGTGTGAGAATTTTAGCCCAAAGTGCTCAGCCTTGTCTGGCAGGGATATAATGTATGTATACGTACAGTAAAACATATTTCACTTAGATTTAAAAAAGTCACGAATGTCTTTTTGTTTTCTTGACTTTTGGCGTTTAGTATAAAATTTATTTCTAATGTTATGGAAATCAATAATTTCTGAAGCACTCTAGCTAGTACTAGCCCCAGCAAAAGAGATAACCTTATTTAGTGATTCTGCAGCTTTTGCCCAGCTGATTTTTTCCTTTTCTTCCGTTTCGGCATCTGAGCCGCTTTTTTCAAGATTTTGAGTAGGCTAAGGGTTTACTACAATGTTGATAATGTCCGCATCGGTTAGTTCTTGTTCAACAGGCTCATTCTCGTCGATTAGAAGCCACTCCTCTACCTCATCTTTAGGCAGGTTTTTCAAGAGATTGTCAGCACTTCTAACGACATCCAAAAAAAAGTCGCTGTACAGTTAGAACGAAACTCACTTTGTTTATAAACAGTTTCAAAAGTTACGTTTACTGCGATGTGAAAGGAAGCAAAACAACAACGCACAAAAAAATGGGCCTAAATTTGTTGTGACAGCTGAGACTAGCCGGCCGCTAATTGTTTTCCGAACAATACCGAGCACTTCCGGATGATCCTGAACTACGCCGAAAACTTCCGAATAGCCCTCGAGCGTTTTTATTTGCTTTAAAGACAAACTTTTGGAGAAAACCAAAATCTTTACAATTTTCCGGAGCGAAGCCGGACTGTCGGGTATTCCGGACTGCTGGATTCCGGACTAATGAACTTCTACTATACCTCTATTGCCAAGGTTCTAATATAGTTAAGAACAATATAGTTAATATAGTTAAGACTAGAGCCCGTGACACTGTGAAACTGTTAATTTCGTACGCGGATGATTTTTTGTCGCTCTATTTCGAAAATATCGATTTATAAAATCTCACACGGATAACTAGGAATATGGTTTTGAAGGGTGTCTATCGTATTTAATATAATAGAGCACGAAAACAAGCGTGCTCATCGAATCCATCTCGAAAATAGGGAACAATTCCATGAAAAATTTTATTTTCCAGCCATGCCCAAGTCAATGCGAAATATGTAAGTATGTATGACTCTAAACTTATATTTGTTAAAATGGTTTACATACGCATTTTGCAAATCGGGAAGAGAGCATTCGGGGATTTTAAAGCCATTTATTACATTTGGGTTAAGATGTTTCGTAAGGACTGGTACCAAACTGTCACAGTTAGAATTATTAACGTAATGAAATACTTTCTATAGCCTCAATAGGGTCTTCACTTCAATCGCAATTCGCCCCCAGTCAAAGATTATTTGGTTCCTAAACACATTTAAGGGTGGTTCTATGTGCGGTATGAAGTCTGAACTATCCTGTTCAGCAGAATGCATAGTACCTTCGAATGCAGTATCTGTCACGTCAGCTACAGTACACGGCGGTGGAGCAACAATTGAGGCTGCGAGTGCATTTCTTTCCGCCTTAAGACGGGATAGTGCATCGACGACTACGTTCGACTTACCCTGCTTGTAGGTTACCTTACAATTGTACTCCTCTATCCACGCTTTCCATCGCTTCAGCTGCCAGAGGCTGATTAGCGGTATAAATTTGCATCTTCTTGGCACCGTACAAGTAGGATCGCCTATTATCAAGTGCCACACAATTTCTAGAAGCTGCTTCTCATTCGTGCCGTAATATTCCTCTGCCTTGTTCAATGAACGCGATATTCAACTTACTTTTCGGAAAAGCATGTTTTATTTAAATTTACTTTTAAGTTAGTTCCCAATAGCCCTGAAAAAACCTAGTCTACATTGTCATTGTCCGCGTCCTTCCCAAATACTATTATGTGGTCAATATAGACATAACATTACATGGCATATTTTCCCGATGTATTGCTTCAATACATCATCAATCATTTTTTAGAATATAGCAGGCGTGTTTTTCACTCCAAACGGTAAACGTAGGAACTTCTGTTTAAAAGGCTGTTTCGGGTATGTCTGTATCTTTCATGGGTATTTGGTAAAAACCGGATATTAAGTTTATTGTAGTGTAATAATTAGCTGGTTCAAGGCTGCAGAGTGTCGCGTGAATGTCAGCGATAGGACATGTATCGGATATTTTCACCGCGTTAAGCCTTTTATAATGGTATTGTTTTGTCCCATTTGCTTTTGGTTTTTTTGGACTTTCGAAGATCAGATCACTCCCCCTGCAAGCAGTTCGCTAACTTGCCTTCCGACTTCGTCACTCATACACTCTGGGTATAGGTTACTTTTACTGGATATGGGCTCAAGGGTAGACGTTTTTATTTCGGCGCGGGCACTTGTATATATTAGCTCAATTCCATTCAAAGTCTAATAAAGTTCAGAATATTTCAGATCTTTGCCAAGTGTAAAATTAACATCACATATTTGCACGATTTGAGTGGTTGTTTATAGTTTCCTATTTCTGGTAAATTGTCCTTCCTGTCAATTGTCTTAACCTGTCGTATCTGATGGTACCTCCGAATCTACTTAGAGTAGGTAATATAAAGAAATCAATTCCAGTGAGATTGCTAACATCTCCAAATAATTTAAGCTTTACTTTCTCATGGACGCCGAACCCCCCACAGATGCTACATAAAATTTTTTTTCGTACTGGAATAGTTTTTGCCACGACAGCTTGCTGAATAAGGTTTTTATTTGCACCCCTAAATTATTAGCTGATAGAAAATCCTCAGATTTTTCATCGATCGTAGTATCCCGCTCAACATCTTGTTTTTCGCCAGCATCCGGCACAGTGTGGACCAATCACTGTTTCTTCCGTGGCAGGTCATCGGACATCGGACATATAATTAATGCTTCGTGTCTGTATTGAAGCATTAACCTCCACCTTCTCTATAAGGGTTGCATAGTGGCGTTATAAGAAAAATTTTATTTTTTTGGGATATTGGTTACGGTCCTCCCTGAGACGCCACCATACTGCCACACTATTGCTGGAAGTGCCAGAATAAATAGAAAAGTTGCGGAAGCCCACATTTTATATCTTCAAGGAATATCCTGAATGACCTGCAAATATGCCATGGTTCACACTTTCAAAATTCTATCCATTATGAATTGTGCTGTAATCCAGGGTGTTAAGGTCTGCAATTAGTCGTAAGAGAAAATGGTCACAACAAGATGTCGCTGTAGGCTAATCACTGACAGTACTCGTTACTTGCTTTGCTTTTGCACGAGTCCTGTTAGTTGAGCCTGTTGCCAGATGTGGGACTATAAAGGCAACCGGCGACCAGCAAACGGTCTTACTTTTTTTACAGCGACGTCTCAGGTGAGTACCAATGTTCTTGTATGTACGTACATTGTTCCACGTTTTTTACAGCAATAATCGGCAATTTGCATACAAATATAGGTGTTTTATTTATCAGTGTGTGTGCACATAATTGAACTGAAAAACAGGTAATTATTTGTCCAAAGGGTTCAGCTCCCATTTGTAGATCCCCGTCTCCGAAATTCACGGGGAATTCTGAACCCTAATATACCCCGCCCTTAACAAGGTCCTGCTAGCCGGATCCTCAAGACAATAATTATTCTTTTTGACGACAATCGCTCACCAAAAAGCCAAATACGCTACTTCCCCAGGCTAGCAGGGCACCCAAGACTAGCAAGACACCCTAGGCTAGTAGAGCATCCACCAAGGAAAGTAACTTCCCAGCGGCAGCAGCAAAATCATCAAAAACAAGAGACTAAAAACCTTGTAAGTATCATATTTGATAGCCCCAACACCTATTTCAGCGAAGATACTCGGCATCTTCCATTCCCTGAACGGGAATACCTAGTAGCGGTAATATGGTTAGCGGTGCTAAACCTCTAAAAAAGCAGAACCAAGGACAAAGACGCTATATCCTGAATTCAGCAGCGCATCCATCCTTGAGGAAGAGCGTGAAAAGTGTCCTGCTAACTAGAATCACCAAAAATCTGGTAACTATTATATACTTAGCTAACCATTAACCTCAAACTTATTTGAGAGGAGGGGCTCAGCATCTCTTCATTCGCTCAACGGTAAGACCTACCAGAGCACTAGCTAGCGGTGACAAACCGCTATAGACGAAAGCACTCCAGTGGACACCAGAAGGCAGTGAAAGTCCCTGTCTATCAGGGCAGTATTTAAAAAAAGTGGAAGTCCCTGGATAACAGGGCAGCGTTTTAAAAAAGTGATAGTCCGTAAAACAAAAAAAAAAGTAGAAATGCCTGAAAAGAGGGCAATGAGCGCTGACAACGAGGGCCAATAAATAAAAAGGCGCTAAAACTTTAATTTAAAAAAAAAACCGAAAAGGCAGTGAAAGTGTATTGCCAAGGACAAGGCTCGAGTGTTGAACGCCGGCACTAAGTGCCACACTCTCAGGTATCCGCGCGAAGTGCTGCAAGGGCCATACCAAAGGCTCAACAAGCTGCCAAGGACGAGAGCTAGGTTGGAACTTTTGCGGCACCAACAATAACGACGGTGCAGTAAGCTGCACACAAGGTAAGCCTTTGAAATTCACCACGTATATTCGCGGTTTCGGAAGCGAAGCACCAAATTTCGTTGGATTGGTTGAACGACGAAAATACCAGTCTCGCATCTAAGTCGTGAAAAGAAAACGAGAAACCGGGATCTACCAACAGAACAGGTATAATCCACCAGGTGACCAAAGCAGGGCAAAAGTTCGAAGGCGCTTACCATCGGTACACTCATCGGGAACACCACCAGACATAACTTCACCCAATCCGAGGAGAAATCAACGAGAGAAAAAACCCATTTATTTTTATTTCTTGGAAATTATTTAAAGTGTTAAATTGTACGTCAATTTTTAAAGAAATAGAAGGAAAGTTATTAAGCAATGGTTTACGCAAATGATTTTTCACGCGCCTGTAATGCCCTTTTGGAGTTTGAAGAGAGGTATTATATAACTCCAGGGGCAAGTCACTCCGTATTTTCTCTTGAAATTTAAAAAAGGGAACCTTAAAGCTTTATGGTCAAAGGGTAAATAATCTTTTGACATCCACTCACGGGATTTGTCTGAGGACAAGTCAAGTAACGCGGCCATGAATTAAGCAAAGAGTAGGTATCAATATTGCTATACAGCATACCTGACGTGCGCTACGTTGATGTGTGACACCATCCATAATCTGCCCTTTGTTCAGCAAAGCTCTTCAACGGTAATACCCTCAAACCGCGATCCTGATCCAAATCTGCGCTCACGCGTTTATCTTTCTCTGTGCGATGGGGGTTATATGGCATGGCTCTCTTTCCGGAATTTTTTAAAGCCATTCACGTCAATAATTCGCTTTAAGACTGGGGGAAAACTATATCGTTTCAATCAAAAGACTCATTGTGAATAGTGGGGAAACCAGGGACATTGTAAAGAAATGCCCCTTGACCTATGACGGTTTTGCTATTGGGTAGATACGATAACAAACGAGTCATAGTGAATAGTCAGGTGAAGATCCTGTTCAACTTGTCTACGGGGGCAGTCGAACGGGGCACCAAGATAAAAAATTTAGAGCTCTCTGTAAATAATAGCATCTCAGTTCTGTAAATATATGACATTGAAATTGAGAACTGGGATGCAATTTTTGTCTTTTTCGTCTCGAGCAGATTGCCGGATGCTTCTTTAGCTTTGTGGGAACAGGGAAACGTTCACAAGGCTGAGACTCCGAGGGGGTAAGATTTACACAACTACTTCTCGAGCAGGTTCCAGACTTTGGAAACGGTAGCTGATATCCATAGTTCACGAGTAGCTAAAGCAACACCAAATCGTGCATCAGCAGCGACACACGAAAGGAAAATATCGATCCATCACAGTCAAATCAATCAGTCAGCTTGCGGGTTGTGCCCAGAAATTTCGGTTTAAGGTAGCCAGATAATATAATTTATGTATGAACAGCCATAGCCTTGTAAAAGGTCTTTCAGTTTTTTGAGTTGCCATCAACGGCACTATTCTTTGTTGCATCGTTCTCCGAGTGGCAATCACCGTCCGTCCACAACTGACGAAGAGGATCGAATGCCTCACCCCCATAGGTTCTCCTGTCAACCCCCAGATTAGAATTGGGACAAGAGGCCTGATTCTACTCCAACTGACAGGAAACCTACCCCAATTTTCGATTGATCAAGCACATCTTGATTTACTGCCCCCAATCATATTAGCCGACGTTAATTTCCACAGAAGTCAACAGGTCGATTTTATCATTGGTGCAGATGTGTAATTAGACATAATGAAAGGAAACATAAAAAGAAATATTTTGGGCTCTCTCCTGGCACAGGAGACAGTATTTGGCTGGATCTTGATAGGCCCAGACCCTCAGTCTGCGGCAAAGAGTCCGGACTCATGAGTTTCTCTACTTGCGGAAATTTCAAGTTCTCAGCTAACTCGGTCTTGGGAGCTTGAGCAAGTCCCGAATAAGAATCAGCGCAGTCTGGAAGATGCGCTTTGCGAGCAACACTATGCGGAGATTACCATTTCGGCACGAGTTTCCCGAAAACAAAAGTCTTGAGGATTCATGGACCATCGCAGCGCATCAATTCGTGCGAAACGAAGCGACGGTGATGAGAAGACCGGAGCTGAAGGCAGAATATAATCGAGTACTGCGAGAGTATATCACACTCGGTCATATGAAGCCAGTGATCGGCCCCGCTAGTAAACCACAGTCAGACACATACTACCTGCTCCACCATGCAGTCGTTAAACCGGACAGCACCGCCACAAAGGTTCGAGTGGTATTTAACGCATCAAGTCCCTTTTCGAATGAAATAAGTTTGAATGATGCGCTCTACCCTTCAACCTGACCGTATAGCACTACTATTAAAATGCCGGGTTTTCAAATACGTTTTCAATGCAGACATTGAGAAGATGTATAGGCAAATCTTTCTGCACCCCGATGATACCTGATACCATGGGGTTCTCTTTCGACAATCCCAACGAACTCCTAACTGTGATGTTTGGCGCATTATACGCCCCATATTTAGCGATTGGTGGAAGACTTTCACCTGAAATTTCCGTTGGCTTTCAGGGTCTTAACCCAACATATGTATGTTTACGATGTACTGGCAGGAGCTCATGATTGTGAAACAGCCAGTCGCACCTACGACAAACTCATCGAAGTACTAAATAAGCCGGGATCCCCCTTCCGGAAATGGACGTCGAACTGGAACTGGATGTCCTGGCAGTGTTGAATGTTGGCCAATCGGTGGAATGCCGCGCACGATATGTTCCACTTTAGCGAACAAGATGTCTCCATTCGACCAAGCTATACCAAACGAGAGGTTTTATCGTTTGTTGCCAAGTTATTCGACCCAGCCGGGTGGTTGGGCCCCATCGTCGTGGAGGCAAAAATTCGAATGAGATACATTTGGTAAGCTAAGATAGATTGGGATAACAGTCTACCTTGACGTTTGTATCTGCGATTAAAAACTCTCTTAAAAATTATAATTACATTTCGATCATCAATATCCCAAGGTGGAACAATTTCACACCTTGGAATGATGTACAATTTCATGGGTTTTGTGATGCCTTGGAGTTCATACAGGTCGTACCCTGCAAGGGACGGACATTTTAGAACGATTATCCGACTTCTCTCGTGCGCAGAAGGTAATTGCATGGATTTTTCGACTTTATTACAAGACACATCCGGTACACAAATCAACCCCACGACAGGAAACGTCAGAAATAACAGCGGAAAAAATTCAAAAGGCAAAAATTTGTCTTATATTGTTAACGCAAAAGCAGTGCTCCTCGAACGAGTACCAAGCGCTCGTGATGTCCAAACCAGTAAGCGCAAAAAGCTCCACCCGCACTCTCAATCCCTTCCTCGATGGGAATGGAATCATGAGAGTGGGAGGGAGGCGTGCGTGAGCTGCACGAGGGAAATCAACTCTTGTTGAGACTATTGAGATCCGAATATTTGATCGTAAGAATGAAAAATTTAAAAAAACATGACATAATTGTAAAGTTTGTCTCATTTACAGGAAAAAGACGCGAGAGCATCTGATGGCATCATTACCTCCTGAACAGTCGGACTTATCTCGCCCCTTCACCAATACAGGCGTGGCTTTTACTGCCCCGTTCGAGATTAAGAATTTTACCGGCAATTTTGCGACGAGAGCAATACATTTGGAGCCCCCAGTGACTTATCGACTTCCTCGTTTCAGAGCTAATTAAGGAATCTAGTAGAAGAGCTCTGGGGCAATCTGTCCTTGCGCCGACGCTAGTAGTAAAGGTGATTACGGTACATACAGTACGAGCTATACTCGATCCCGGTCAGAGCAACACAACCATATCGAGAGCCCTCGCTCGGCGACTACATGCCGTACCACGAAATGGGGAGAAATGTTCGCTTACACTAAAAGGTTGGCACGAAAGGCTGGAAATAAGAGCGACGGTGCTAGCCAGTCTGATGAGGACCGCTCTAGAGCGTACAGTAGATGCTCGCGTTATCAACGAATTTGATAATCTGCGATTGGCAGACTCCATAGTTTACCGCGCGAGTACGGTATCCTTGGTCATAGGAGGTAAGGCATATGGGGTCATTACACGACCTGGACTGATGCCCGCAACACCCATCCGACCAGCCGCTCAAAACACCATGTTTGGATGGGTTATTTCCGGCGGAACCCCGTATTGAATTTGACGAAGACAACTCCAGAAAGCGGTATTAGTTTTATGTATTTTTTGGTCAAAATGAAGTTTAAATTTGTTATAATAATAATCTGAATGAATTATAAAATGAAGTATGATATATTACATTGATATTGCAGGCCGGCGGCATGTTAAGGTTTGCAATTAGTCGTAAGAGAAAATTGTCACAATAAGATGTCGCTGTAAACTTATCGTTGACAGGACTCGTTAGTTGCTTTGCTTTTGCACGAGTCCTGTTAGTTGAGCCCGATGCCATGCCAGCAAAAGGTCTTACTTTTCTTATATCGACTTCTCAGGAGAGTACCAATTTTCTTGTATGTACGTACATTGTTACAGGTTTTTTACAGCAATAAACGCCAATTATATACATACATAATTGAAGTGAAACACTGGTAATAATTAGTTCAAAGGGATCGGCTCCCATTTATAGACCCCCGTTTCCAGAATTTGCGAGGAATTCTGAACCCTAATTTACCTCGGCCTTAGCACAGGATGTTTAGCTTTTTTATTTAGAATTTTTTAATTTGGATCATTTATTAATATATTAAAAAATAACTTTATTGCTGTTTTTATACTTGAATCCTTGATAAAAGTTTGCTTTTACCATGTACACATTAAATAAATTGTAGGTATACATATATGGTACTTGACATAAGCCTCCTCGTGATTCTTTGGCGCCAAAATTGATATATGAGTAATTCGATTACCTTTCAGTTACGTTTCTTTCGGTTACAAAAACATTGAAACCGGTCGACCTTTTTTTATAAATTTTGCAACTTTTCGAAACATGTAAGTAGGGAAAACGTTATGAAATTTTGCAAAGTTAGTGAGAAAAGTGTTTTTTGTAAACGACTTTAAAAGGTTTTCAATTGTTGATATATGTACATCAAAATAAATATAATTCTATCATCTTTGTTTTAATTATAAAGTTGCTAAATTCTATAAACTGTTTCTTTAAATTTTTAAACTTTTCAAAATATGCTAACATTAACTTTATTTTGCAACTTCTATAAATTTCACCATTTTATTTTGATTGCAGATTTGTTGTGCATAAGAAACAACATTAGCAGTTTTAGATAGACGTATACACGTATTTATATACATAGATGTATGTAATTGAAATTTTTATGAATATTTTAATTGTTAATGCAAAAAATTATTTACTATTTGTAATTTAAATTATAACTAATTTTAAAAAATGTATGTGAATTTGAATAATTGGAAAACAAAAAATTTAAAACGTTAATTTTTCGGTGGAAAATTCTAAAATTATTTTAATATCCTTTTGAATCCTTCACAGGCTGGCAAGGAAAATTATAGGAGAAAAGCTATGGTTTTTCTTTATGGCGAAGTTTAATGCATGCGACAGTCTTGACTGATCACAAGTAAAAGGAGGGAGTGGCTAAAATCTGCACAGCCCCTTCATAAAATTATCTACTTTTTCACCAGCATTGAAGTTAACGAGCCCCATGCTTTATACAGTTTCTTATCGGCTTGTGCTGGCAGAGTAGTGGGTGACATATGTACACTAGACTGGCCGTACAATTTTTTTTGGAAATTTAAATTTTTTTTTTTTGTAATTGTGTATTTTGATATAAAAACAAACTTCAGAAAATTTCAGCCAAATCCAATAATGCCTAGTGGTGCCTAGTGGTGTCTAGTTGACCTTGAAGTTTGGTATCAGAAAAAGTTTTTTTCTTAGCACAGTGAAATTTATTACATTATTATTTACAATTCAAATAATCAAATCGATGTAGATTTGCTAAAATTGCTATTTGCTGCAAACGAGCAAATCTAAGAGGAAATAACAGCAAGTCAAGATGATGAGAAATAAGTCATAACATGCTGCAATAAACAGAGGATGAACCAACCGTGGGAAAACAAAGTCAACCACCTCGTGGTAATATTCAGTTTATTGACGATAGAATGCTCGCAAGTATAGGCAAGTGTAAAATTAGTACTAGAGATGCCATGCATTTAATTAGTGCAACTGCATCTGCGTTATTGCTTAAGATTCAAGAAGTCAGCCCCAACTCCACATCAAAATCATTGGATGACTTAGTGCTCAATCGAACCACTATTCAGACAATCCGGAGAGATTACCGCCGCAAGCAAGGTCAACAGATTCTGGATAGTTTCAATGTAAATACTAAAATATTAATTTTTGTGAATACTGTTGTGAAGTTGTTTGTTATTTATTTGTATTTGTCCTTCACTGGGATAGCAAACTACTCCCAGAAATAAAAGGCAAAGAAAAATCAGATCGACTAGCTCTGGTTGTGACCAGCGAAAATGTGGAGAAATGGCTTGGAATTCCAAAATTGCAAGACTCTTCTGGTGAAAATATAGCTGATGCAACCTATAACTTTTTGATCAAATGGAAAATGGACAATTTAGTTGAAATAATATCTTTTGATACAATATCAAGTAACACTGGAATTAATAAGGGTGCAGCATATTTATTAGAAAAAAATTGAACAGGAACTTACTTTTTCTTCAATGTCGTCATCACATTAGCGAATTGTTTATAAGAGCTGTCTTCGAAAGCAATTTTGGAAATACTGCTGCACCAGAAGTCCTTATTTTTAATCGCTTCTCAAAGTTTTGGCCAAATATCAACCAAATTCATTTTCAAAATGGAATGTCGGACGAAGATGTACAAAAAGTATTCACGGTAGCCGAATTGGAATACCATAAACAATTTTGTCTTGAAGCATTGAAATCTTAATACGTTCGGGCAGATTATAAAGAAGTATTGCAACTTTCATTGATTTTTATTGAGGAAGAAGTACCGAGTTTTTCGGGATTCCGTGCACCTGGTGCAATATCGCATGCTAGATTCATGTCGAAAATAATTTACTGTTATAAAATTTTTCTGTTTCGTGAGCAATTTAAATTAACAGCTTCGGAATTAAAAAGCTTTCGTAACATTTGTATATTTTTAACGCGCATTTACGTTCCATATTGGTTTGGATGTGTCAAAGCTGTGAACGCTCCAAGACAAGATTTGCAACTTATAAATGATGTAATTGCATATTATGATCCAAATATTTCCAGCATTTTGTTAAAAAAAATTATTAATCATTTATGGTATTTGAGTGCTCTGTCTTTCTTCGATGAGCAAATCCCTTCCCATATAAAATTAATTGAGGAATCATATGAAGAAGATATTCCGAAAAAACTTAAAGCGACAATAGGAGATGTCAGAGAATATGCTGAAAAAAATTTTAGCGATTTCGTATCGGCAAGTCAGATCCGATAACATTGAAAAATAGGCAAGATTTTTGCGATGGAAAAAGGATTAGTGAAAATTTGGCCGTTGTCAACGATGCAGCCGAGAGGGCGATTTTAATAGAGCGCTCCCGTATGACGAGGAGGACAAACAATATCTGTTGCAAGTGGTGGAACATTATATCACTCAAATAAATACATTATTCTAATATCTACTATCTATTGTTGAAACTGTTTTGCAAATCCTTGTGTTTTTAGTTAAATCAACTTTTTTTGTCTTCTTTTAATACATTCGCGACATATATAGCAAAACGAATTAGCCGCTCGTTAACAACTTCTCGAAGACATCATTCTTCTGTGATATGCAAAAACATAGTGTCGCCCACAACGAGTGACCCAAGAAACTACAGCTTCTTAAAGGACCTACATTAGCCTGGTGCAAAAATGCAAAATTTTCAAATCGCTATAACTTCTACAGAACCAAATATTTTTGATTCGTAATTGCATTTTTTTTTATAGAATTGAACATAGAATCCGAATACATGTACACAAAAAAATTTTTTTGTTGATCTGTGTAATCAATAAAGACCAGTTTTGTTTTCAGCCCTGGTTGGTGTCAGTACACCTCCACCAAAGTCTGTTGAATTTATTTTTTTAAAACGCTTTCGCCGCACCGCACCGCTTTCAAAAGAATAAGTAAGGTACGTGAAAAAAAACTAATAACACCCATTAAATCTTGCGATTCCGTAGCCAACGATAAGGCGTTGACTGGACTCTCCAAGGTATAATATAATAAAGAATAAAGCACATTGTGAAGTGTTGCTAAGTCCAAACTAAACTAAAGTGTGAACTTAAAACAAGTAAGTACTAAATTAGTGACTAGTAAAAGACCGCAATAGTAGAAAGTTTGTTTGTAAAGCGAAACGCTTTAGGCACAAAATTTAAAATAAGCATACAATCATTAGGTGTCGGAGGCAACGAATATTTGACGCCAGAATGATGGAACAAACTCAAGCAGATGCTGTCCCAGTAGATATAGTAAAGCAACTGGCAAGGAGAGAGCAGCAGCTAGAGCAGTTGAGAAATGCGTAACAGCACCTACAACAACAAGTACAGCAACACCCACATCCGCAGCAGTCATCGGAAGAAGTCAATAGACGGCGTGAACACATCCTCCGAACCATCAGACATATGTATGTCTACCTTTACGGGAACCGGAGAAATTACAGTAAATTAATGTTTCAAAGGGATTGAATATTTACTGTCAACAACACAGGACGACCAGGCAAGAAACGAAGCAGTTCATGCCAAATATTATACCAACATACAGGGGGAAGCGAAAAATTCAGTCATAAACATTCCAGAAACGAGCAATTGCAGGCAGATTAAATCAACGTTAAAACTACGTTATCACCCAGTTGCAGAACCAAATCTACCGAAGAATATCAAATTTGCGAGCAAATACCGTAAGTGAATCAGCTGTAGATATACAAAATATAAAATACAAAAGTAATGAATTAATTGTTTATTATGAAGGAAATATTTGTATAGATTTAAGTAATACCGATAAGTTTTAATGTAATAAAAGAGGTGACCCAAGGGACACTTTTAGATAAAATTTATGGCGTACAGGATTTAGAGAACATTCTAAAACTGATGACAAGAAGGAGATACGAAGATAGTTGTATAAGACTATAGTTTAAAAAGTATAGAAAGGAAGAAAAGTCACGAGAAAAGCCACGGAGTTATACAAATCAGGATACTGGTAGAAGATTTAGTAAATATCCTCAATGGAATCACAATAACCGGAATAACGTCCATCAAAATCATGCTAATAACTCCGGTCAATTTAGAAGAGCTTTTAATTCAGGGCAGGTAAGAAACAATTTTAAAATGGTAAACTTCATACGCCAGAAAACCTTAGGCAATATTCGGGGCAATATCGCTAGAATCAGGGAAGGTAAGAAGCAACTTTAACAATAATATGAACTATCTCCAAAATGGTCAAACCTATGGAAATTGATAAAATTTAAAGATATTCAGATAATACTCAAAGGACAGGAAACCCAAGTCAACAGTTTAGCCAAAATCGCTTAAACGTTTATAGGCAATGCCCAGAAGGACCTGAAATAAGTCATGGGGAAGAAATTAACAACACCGATTTTTTACGAAGCCGTCTAAACTAACTATTAATAACTACAAGACCCCGGCAGGCGTTGTTGTAATATCAAAATCATGCTGATAACTCCGGTCAATTTAGAAGAGCTTTTAATTCAGGGCAGGTAAGAAACAATTTTAAAATGGTAAACTTCATACGCCAGAAAACCTTAGGCAATATTCGGGGCAATATCGCTAGAATCAGGGAAGGTAAGAAGCAACTTTAACAATAATATGAACTATCTCCAAAATGGTCAAACCTATGGAAATTGATAAAATTTAAAGATATTCAGATAGTACTCAAAGGACAGGAAACCCAAGTCAACAGTTTAGCCAAAATCGCTTAAACGTTTATAGGCAATGCCCAGAAGGACCTGAAATAAGTCATGGGGAAGAAATTAACAACACCGATTTTTTACGAAGCCGTCTAAACTAACTATTAATAACTACAAGACCCCGGCAGGCGTTGTTGTAATATATGTATGCACGTTGTCGTCGTCGAGGCAAACAGTTTGACACTTAAATTTTAATATTTTTTATCCTTAATTAAATTTGACTTTTTAAAAGGTGGTAACCCTCTACAAAATTTACCTAAAAACATTCTCATAGCGAAACGAACTATTACTATTTCATATAGCTTATGTATAATTAAATTAAATTCAACTTTTCGAACAGTACAGTTGGCACCCATATTTTCATATTTCACACAGGTTAGGTTAGAACGCGTGCAACCATGCAAGATTACGGATGCATGCGTAGGCTAACAACGCCCGCTGTGATAAGGCTAAACGGATCCTTAGAAGGTGAACTACACGGCGCTTTACATAGTGTAGAAAATGGGGAATGCTCGCCGAGTTCGGGGCGGCCAAATAGTCTAGAAAGTACCAATTTAAGAATTGGTACGGGTATTGGGTAGGGCGGAGCAGTGGTAGAGATAGCATTTGATGCTCTCCACTTCCTCTTCGACCCTGCAGCTTCGACAGAAATCGCTGGTTAGGCATTCCAATATCTTTCCGTGTATGCCCATGAGGCACTGGCCGGTTATTATCCTGACAATTAGTCTGAGAAAATGGCAATCAAACCGATGAGAGCTTTGGAACGCTTTTCGTCAACCTTTGAACAAACTTGTCTGGTAATCTCTCGGATTATTAGGTTCCATTACCCATCTAGTATTCACCTCGTCGATGAGTTTTGTCGTCAAACTGTGTTCGTAGGAAGTTGGACGCATGTTGGCGGCGATGGCAGAATTTACAACAGATAATTCCTTTCACTAACAACACGTTTGCAGTGCAGTTGCCGGGAATGCCACTATGCCCCGAAAATCATGCAACTATCACGAAACATTAGACGCGACCAGATTGAGAGAGCTTTTGGATTATATAGCAACACTCGGCGTTGTTTCGTGAGAATTTATAGATTTAATAGAATCTTGGCTGTCAAAGTATACAGTGAGGAGCGGACACTGTCAGACAGAGAGCAGCATCCAGTATAGCATTATCTCGTTAAATCTGGCAGCACTCCATCCGGACTGAAATTTGCATATATATATATGTATATACCATACATATATGTGTATGGCACAGATATTTTTATTCATTCTTAAATTCATGGAAACCCTTTAGTTTTGAAATAATTTATAATTTTTATCGTACAAACAATCAAATATTTTTATGCTATTATTTCATTAAAAATGACAACGAAGTAATTTTGACATTGTAGGAAAGATAAATTTTGGTGAAAAAATTATCTATTCGAAAAACTAATCAAATAATATGACGCATGAGAGTGGCGACGGCGTGGAGCGCTATGGAGGCGAAAAAAATTCTTCGAATTCCATCATAAAAACATGCCTATGACACGCTCCGGAACGTGTAGAATGAGTATACAAAATTTCACGACTTTTCATTAAGTAGTTTAAGCGTGTTGATCGCACGACAGGGCAGATTTTCATTTTTGTATATATTGAAGAAGAAGATAAAAAATACATTGCCTTAATTGATACAGGACCTAGTTTTAGGTTAATTAGTAGCGAAATAAATGATTTTCCACACATTTAATTGACACGCCCAATATATTCAGTACATTAACAAATAACACTGTGTAACACTGAAAATGAACTTTGAAAGAGACTTAGCCTAGGCGTTAGGCCTTATAAAACTAAGAAAAACTGTATACTTGAAATTTGCGAAACACCCCCAAAATCTCATTTTAGGGCCAAAAAACTGTTTTGAGGTCAGTTGTTCATATATTTTGAAAGGTGACAAATCACTTTTAAATCTTTAAATTATACATACATATGTATGTATGTATGTATGTACATATATCAATAACGATGGAGCACATTTTTGCAAATGTGAATATACATATGTACATATGTGTTTATGCAATCAAAGAATATACATACATATGTATAGTATACCTATGACCAAGTCAAGTTGATATCATTCATTATTTATTATTTAATTACATTTCTATTATTAAAAAATGCTGAACATTTCAACTGGTTCTCGCTCTAGCACTGTTATTTGGATATCTACTATTAAATTCAAAGGGCGTACTGAATACTTTTGGTAAAAAACAGAGTGTGGTATGTTTGTACCAGACCCCCGACAGCGCTATGCGCAAAGTTTGACAAAACATCTTACATCCAGTTACGGCTGTTTACCAAAACTGTAGTTCAGCAGGCTATCGTGGTAAAATTCAAATATTAAATTTTTGTGTGAAAGGTCGAAATTTGCAAACAAAAATTCTAAAGCCAAATAAGCTGGTTTGTCAAAACTCCGCGGGAACAGTTGCTTTTGCCCGCAATTCACACGAAAAAGCTGCGTTGCAACGTCGCCTTCATTAATCAGGGTTGAGTTTAACTATGTTTTATTTGAGTTAGTTAGGAGAAAAACGTGGAGTAGAATACAAATATTGATTATAGATAGGTAATACACATAATATACATAAATACACAATATCATATTAGGTTATACTTCACAGAATTAAATTTGTAAATCAAATTCTAAGACCTTATGCACACTAGAGTAAAAATAGTAGGTACGGTTATTTCCATTTTGTGAGGAAAGTTTTTTATATAGGTCATTGATAATTTTAGTATAATTGATTATACGTCTCCTAAAATACAATTATTAATAGCACTGTTTGCTTTAATTAGAGAATTCTAGAAAAATTTGTTAAAGAGTGGTAGATTTTCGACTCGTAAATTTATTATTCTGCTACTTGGGCTACATTTCTGATAAGACGTTAATACTGAAATAAATGCGACCAAAATTCCGACGACTTTTACATATGTATGTATGTAAGTGCATATATGATGTATGTACATTAGGGGTGCCCTTATTTTCAAACATCGGTTTTCTATATATTCCCGGCCAGAAATCGGTTCCTTTATGTATTTAGATAAAACGGTAAAAGTTTGGGGTCAATGCGATAACATTTAGTGGACCCGGAAGCCAGCTGAAAAATTCAATAGGTCAGTATGGGCAAATATCAATGTTCATACATTCGCCTTATATTAGACGCAGTTTTTATAGTATATTTAACAAAACATATACATATGTATACAAAAATAATTTTTCCATTTTTGTATTCTTATTCAGTAATAACATTTAAAATAATTCTGATAATTTTGCGTATTTAAAAAAAAGGCATGCAACACAAGCTTGATATTTTGCAAATTTACCGAAATTTGTTTCTACTTTTTGAGCGCGCTGTTTGTAGGCAAACAAATTTCCTGAGAAAAAGTGAACTGTGTGGCGACAATAAGTCGTTCAGAAAATAAAATAGTAACTGCTCATAACGGGACATTTCTGCTGTGAAATATTTCCAAAAGCATGCAAGAGGTTCTTGTGCATATTGTGATTTTAATAAGTAAATATAATTGTAAGCGTTCACAAGCAAGAAATAACAATTATTTTGAAGAATAATTATTTGGTTTAATAAATACTTTAAAATTGTTTGAATTTCGGTGGGCGGTTGTGTTTAAAGTGTTAAAAGTGAAGTATATAAAATAAACTAATATGTCTAGTTTAGCAACACGAATGTCAGTTGCCAATTTAAGAAAAGTTAGTTTGATTGGATACACAATGCATCAAATTACAGGTGCAAAACTTCCATCTAATCGGCAGGTTTTCAAAGTTTTGTTTTACAATATGAGATTTGTAGATCTTTCAGCAAAGGAAAGCGCAAAACTTGCTATCAAAGCAGCACACATATTTTGGCAACAAGCACGAATACCGATAAGAAAAGAAGATAAATGTGTTGAGAAGTTATTGAAACTGTACGAAAGTTGGAAAAAAATCCTGAAAACAGTTCCAGAAAAGAGATCCAATCCACAGGAAGAAGTCGTTGATATGTTTGTTGGAAGTTTGGATGATTTATTTGACATGGCCACCGCTAATGCGCTTGAAAAAATGAAGTTAGTAGAAGATAAGAAATTTCTTGAAATGCAACGTCAAAAAGGACGGCCAGGTTGCATGATGGGTGTTGATAAGGTTTTGTACGATCGTGAAGTGCGTGCACAAGAAAGACAGGAGAAAGCAGCATTACGAAAATGGCGGTATGAAGAACAAAATTCTGAATGTTCTAATATAATCGAGGAAAGCAATGAAAATGATATAGTACTTGTGGAAGCTGGAAATGAAAATGTAGTAATTCCGTTGGAAAAAAATTGTTTGCAAACTGAGTGTAACGAGTCACTAAAAGTATCATAACACCACGATTGTTAACAGCATTAGACAATGCCAAAGTGTCAGATGGTATGGTCGTACATATTTTAGTAGCCGCTGCTGAAGCATTGGGTCATTGTGTGGAAGAACTTGTTATTAATCGATCAACAATTCATAGTATGCGTCAACAAAATCGGTCTGCAGAATTTAAAGATATTTCTACTGAATTGAAAGAAAAGGTGAGTTCCCTATAGTTGACAATGCACTTTTATTAATGTTAATTTATTCAAACACTTAACAAGGCCAATGCAAATGGAGCACTAGTTGTTCATTTTGATGGGAAGTTCATGACAGATATAAAATCGTAGTAAAGTGGAAAGAATTGCTGTTTTAATTAGCTACGATGGAACATCGAAATTTCTTGGAGCACCAAAGATACAGTCGTCGACTGGTGAAAATATTGCTGAAACTGTTTATCAGAGATTAGTCGATTGGAACATTGTTGAACTTGTTAAAGGCATATCTTATGATACAACTGCTGTCAATACTGGTGTTAAAAATGGAGCCGCAGTCCTTTTGGAAAAAAACTGCAACGCAATCTCATGCACCTACCATGCCGTCATCATATGTACGAAATTATTTTGCGCAACGTTTTTGAATCAAAGATGATGTCAAACTCAGCTCCAGAAATACTCTTGTTTGAACGATTTGTGAAGGCCTGGCCAAACCTTAAGAAAACCTTGTTTAAAACTAGTGTTGATGATAAATTTGTGGCATCAAAAATAAGCCAAGTGGAACGGGACGCTCTTGTAAGCTTCTTGCAGGACCAATTAAAAAAATCGCATAGCCGCGATGACTACAAAGAAATGCTACAACTTGCTTTAACTTTCCTTGGTGCAGATTGCTTTAATTTATGTGCTCCAGGTGCAACCAGCAACGCACGGTGGATGGCAAAAGCAATCTATTGTCTCAAAATATATTTATTACGTGATCAGTTTAAACTTACAACCAGGGAATTGAGTGGCATCCGCGATATTTGTATTTTCATTGTTAAAATGTACATCAAAAGTTGGTTCGGAAGTACAAATGCGAATTCAGCACCTAATCAAGATCTTTTCTTTATTAAAGACGCTCTAAATTATACAGATACAGATTCAACAATTTCAGAAGCTATTATTAAAAAAATGTCTAACCACTTATGGTACATCGCCGAAGAAACAGTAGCGTTATCATTTTTTGACTTATCAGTTACCCACGCAGAAAAACGTAAAATGATAAAATAATTAAAAAGCAAAAATAGCCGAAGCCACTCAAAATTGACAGATTTTCGAACTTACGAACTTAGCGATTTTGTTTCAGAAAAGACAAATTTTTTTTTCAATAATTTTGGGTTATCTTCAGCCTTTTTGGGCGTGGATCCATCCCAATGGGAAAATAATTCAGATTTCGAAAATAATTGGACTTTTTGCCGCAACTTACAAGTTGTTAATGATCCCGCTGAAAGAGGAATAAAATTTTTGCAAGACTACAACAAAATTTTAACGAATGATGAAGAGGAAAAGCAGTTGGTACTCCAAATTGTTGAATCGTATCGCAAAAAATACAAATCATACAAAAAAATTGATTTAATGTAAAATATAAATTTAAATATGTAATATGTATGAAAAAAAAATAAAAATGTACAATATTTGCCCATGCTGACCTATTAAATTTTTCAGGTGGCTTCCGGGCCCACTAAATGTTATCGTATTGACCCCAAATTTTAACTGTTTACTTTAAATACATAAAGGAACCAAATTCTGGCCGGGAAACTGTAATATAAACATTTTGAAATTTCCCCTTACAAATAAGGACACCCCTAATGTACATACATATGTATGCAAGAACGCGTAGCGGTTAGCCCGGCCTAGTAGCGCTTACATATATTGCCGAATTTTGTGGAAAAGGCGTTTGTAATGATAAACAAACATAGTAGGTTAATAATGAATTTTCTTTATAAAAGATTTTAAGGGCACAAACGTGCAAGATGGGCCAAAATAATAACCTGCGGGCCCATCTCTCCTTGCGAGCATTTGAACCAAAACTACTTACAAAAATCTTAAATTTAAGATTTTAGAATTTTTGTGTTTGACGCGAAAAACGTTGTTGTGGGGGTAACCCGAAACCTTTGTACAAAAAAATTAAACCGTACCCGCCAATTTTTAGTAACAGCTCTACTAGTCCTAACGACCGGGCTTCGCCTGCTTCATATTCTCGCTTTCCGGGGGTTTCTCGTATATCGACAATCTTGCAACGCTCGCGGGCTCCTCGATACTCAACATTATTGTTCTATGTACATATGTCCTATATTGTACGTATTTTATTGACGCAGTACTCGTCTCGATTCGCTGTGGCCGAATAAGCATGGCTATATTTTTTTTCACATTCAGGGAAAGTTTTTGCTCTCCGACGTCCATTAGCCAAATTTTGTTTAATATTACACTCCGTACAAGATTTTTAAATCTTAAGCGCGCCATTTTCTTTTTTAAGTCGCCCTCACCACGACCACGTTTGGTTGCCATTCCTTAAATTACGGAATTTTGTCAGGAAATCGTTTAATATGTTGATAAACTACAGCATATTAATATATTTGTACAGCAGTACTATGTAAGTATGTATTTATATATGAACATAAAAAAAGAAGAAAGAAGGTGATGGCATAAGAGCAGCTGATTTGATTTTGTTTTATTCACTTACTTGTATTTTGTTTTTGCTTTTGCGTATGAGTTTTCAAAAGCCGTAAAAGCAAAAAACAAAATTTTTTATTTAAATTTTGACAACTCTTACGCAGAAACAAAAACAAAATCCATAGCAATATTGTTTTTAAAAATAATAGTTGTATACATTCTTTACTAATGTTGAACAATCAAATGCACGTCCATTTTAATATTTCAATATTCCTTTTTCTCGGTCAGCTGATAACACAGATCAACAAAACAAAATGTACATGGGTTTTGCCCTACATATTCGGATTCTATGTTCAATTCTATAAAAAAAATGCAATTACGAATCAAAAATATTTGGTTTTGTAGAAGTTATAGCGATTTGAAATTTTTGCATTTTTGCACCAGGCTAATGTAGGTCCTTTCGCGCTATTTCGGTCGATAGAGGGCGGCGGGTAGCTACCTGATGCAGCGATGCATCGAAAAAAGGTTGATTTAACTAAAAACACAAGGATTTGCGAGACCTATGTACATAGCCTACTTCGGTCTACCTGTTAAAAACCAGGACAAAAAATGGGCTCCACATGTTTCATGTAACTCTTGCAGAAGCATTCTGGAGCGTAAGTTTATTTTCTCTTTTTTATTGTACTAACTGTTTCATATATATATATACATATATCTATGTATATATAATTGCATAATAACTGAAATTGTTTCGAAATGCTTTACGTTTTATTATAGTTTGGTACCAGGGGTAGAAAAGAGCCATGAAGTTCGCAGTGCCGAGGATTTGGAGGGAACCAAGTAATCATGACACTGATTGCTATTTTTGTGTAGTGAAACCACTGAAACGGAAACGTTTAAGGAAAACAATATATCCGGAGCTACCATCGACATCCGCTCCAGTACCACATTCGGAACAAAATCCTGTACCTGATCCACCTGTGTTGGAAAAGCAACTATTCCCTCAAGGCAGGTTTGAAACACCGAGTTCATCAACTCTGAAGATCTCAATGACTTAATAAGAGACTTAAATCTATCAAAAGACAAAGCAGAGTTATTAGCATCGCGGCTTAAACAACGAAATTTACTTACTTCTGATGTTCGAATATCTCGGCAACGAAAGCGTCATGAAGAATTTTCTTGTTTCTACAGTAAGGAAGAGGGACTCTGTTTTTGCTATGACGTGAAAGGTTTATTTGAAGCAATTGGTATTCCTTGTAATACCAATGAATGGCGCCTCTTTATCGACAGCTCAACAAAAAGTCTAAAAGCAGTTCTACTACACAATGGGAACAAATTTCCATCTATTAAACTGGCACATTCCATACATTTCAAAGAAAATTATGACAGTATTAAAATGCTATTAACTGCAATCAAATAGTGGGAAGTTATTGGAGACTTCAATATGGTTTGTTTTTTTTACTGGAATGCAAGGTGGATATACCAAACACTCCTGTTATCTTTGCCTATGGGATAGCAGAAATGATGCCGCCCACTATCGCCAAAAACATTGGCCTGAACGAACTGAGTATGGAGTGGGAAGATTTAATATTAAACATGAAGCAATTGTCGATCCTAAAAACATATTGATGCCGCCATTGCATATTAAATTGGGCCTTATTAAACAATTTGTGAAGGCTCTTAATATTGAGTCTAAAGCTTTCAAATATTTGCAGACTTTTTTTCCAAAGCTGTCAGAGGCGAAAATTAAAGCTGGAGTCTTTGTTGGCCCTCAACTAAAAAAAATTATGAACTGCGATATTTTCCCGGACCTACTTAGCAATGAGGAGAAACTGGCGTGGAACAGTTTTAAGACAGTAGTTCATGGCTTTCTTGGAAATCATAGGGATGAAAATTATGATGAGCTGATAACTGGCATGATTACGAATTTTTCCGCCATCGGATGTAGAATGTCGCTAAAGATGCACATGTTACATTCACATCTGGATAAATTCAAAGATAATATGGGAGCTTATTCAGAAGAACACGGGAAGCGATTCCATCAAGATATAATGAAGTTTGAGAAACGCTACCAAGGCCAGTATACGGAAAGCATGATGGGGGACTATATTTGGACGTTAATAAAAGAAAATGCAGGAAAAAGCATTTTTAAACATTTAAACTGTATTCTAAAACTAAATTTATAAGAATAAATCTTAAATTGATTTTTACTATACTAGAATAAATCAAATCTATGTCAAATTTTGATGAATTTTCATGTTTTTCGTTTTTCTCATTTTTTTCGAATAAAACCAAATCAAAAACTTTTTTATGTTCATATTCTTATTTCTGGGTGCAAAAGCAATAAAGAAAAATATACGCACGACCCATGTACAAAAATGTTGTTGACCAGTGCTGTAGTTGACATACTTAAGTGCATATATAAATACCCTATGGATACATACTTCTTAAATTTCTATACGTGAAATTTCACGAAAATACGCTCAAAATGGTAAGTTCACAAAATTGCAATAAAAATGATGGTTTTATTCATCTTATTATTTATTTTCTATTTCTTTTGACAGAATGTGTAATTTGGAAGTATCCGATAGTTGAGATAAGCATGCTTGGTGCAGTTTATTGACATTTGCTAAATTATGTTACATTTGGAACACGGTGTACTGAATACTGAAGGTGACGCCTTTAGAAGTACCGCTACTTTGGTTTTGCCGGGTTTGACAATTCTCAACTTCAACTAGACAAAGCTTTTTTCACAAATTAAGAAAAAGAGACACTTTTTTTAGTATTTTGCGAATTTATTTATTAAATGTCTGCCTATAAATTCATATTTTACTCTTTAGAACAATTAGAACACGTTTTTCAATGAAATATTGGAAGTTGTTCAATTTTCTCTCTCCCGTATTCTTGTTTACTAAAGGCGAGATCTGTCATTTCACCGCGGGAAGGCGCAATCTTGTATTCTATCATTCTTGCATTTGGAACAACGTTTTCTTATAAATTTTACACCTTTCCAAAATATGTACATACATAAGTAGGGGAAAAGGTAAAATTTTGGAAGGTTTTAACAAAGATGATTTTTTAAACGACTTTAAATGGTTTTTTGTTTGCTAATAAATGTCTAAGGAAAGGCAATTCATTTACCCTCCTTTTGATTATTAAAACGTTAAAATCGATAGACTTTTTCTTATAAAGTTTGCAACTTTAAAAAAATGCTAATATTTACTTTAATATGTAACTTCTATAAACTTTAACATTGTGTTTCGATTGCAGATTTGTGATGCGGAAGATATAATTCATTGCAATTGAGAATCATAAGTACTTTTAGATATATGTGTATACATGCGTATTTATATGTGATGTTTATTAAAAATTTAATTTGTAATGGAAAAGATTATATACTATTCGTACAAATACTTGTTTGTAACTTAAATTGCAGTTAGTTTTAGTACAAGTGAATGGTAAACTAAATTTTTATAAAATCAAGAATTTAAGACATGTACGTTTTGGCTGAAATTTCTAAATTCCTTTTGAAGAAAAACCCAAGCCTGTGTAGCCTGGAGATGGAAATTAGAGGAGATCAGCTATAGGTTTTTCTTTATGGCGGAGCTTAAGGTTCAATTATAGGTGTCATACCATAACGCCATACCCATAACCAAAATTCAATCAATAGGTATGGTTATGGTTATGACCATGGCGTTATGGTAAGGCAGCACTAATTGGAAACAGTGTTGCCCATAAAGTTGGTTCGATCAGCTGTTTTATATGGTTATGGTTATGGCACCTATAATTGAACCTGCGTGCGACAGTATTGCCTGATCACATGTACAAGGGGAAAGTGGCTAAAATCTGCGTCTTCACAAAATTATTTACTTTTTTAGCCAGTTTTGAAGTTAACGAAACCCACGTTTTATCCAGTTTTTACGGGTCGTGGCTGGCAGGGTATTGTTAAGCATATATGCATGTGCATAAAATCAAGCTAGTCTCATATCCACCAAAAACCTGTTTTCCCTGTTTTCAAGAGCTGCGCAACCGCCGCACAGCAACAAAAAAATCACAAAAATCATTCCAAACCACGCGCGCATATCATTAAAATCAAATTTTGTTCAATCATAAACGCGAAGACTTCATATCCCCGCATACGCACATGCCCCCACAACGCAACAATATTTTTCGCGTTGAACGCAAAAACTCTAAAATCTTAAATTGAAGATTTTTGTAATTTTGGACCAAATGCTCACAAGTAGCGATGGGCACACATTTATACAGAATTTTTCTATATACTCCGAACTTAAGGCTCGCTCGTTTTGATTTCATGCAAATTAACCCCACTAACCATCGGATAGTTTACTTTCTGCCCATTCTTTCATTTGATTTCCTGGGTTTTATTTTTTTATCAGTATATAAAATATATTTGTTCGTCCAAAAATTAAGTGCTAAGTGGGCAGAGACAAGAGGCTTATATCCTTAAAGCCGAAGGAAGGGAGGGGTAAGGAGAGCCCAAATAAATTCGGCGCTGCTGATCACTTTGGGTGGGTGTAAGTTGGTGGTATGTTCGATTGTGGCTAGTGAGGATTGTAATAGAGGCTAGTGTAAATATAGCTTTTCTTTCAGTGTGCAAATATGTATGTATGTATATAATTTATTTATGACAGAATTGCTGGTCATAGCGTTTGAGATGATCCTATTCACAGTAGCTTTGTAGGAACCCACGAAACTAAAGCTCCAGGATGTGACAGTGTACACAGCCGCTATGACCGTTGAACAAGAAAGTCATCTGCTGTTCGTCAGGAAGATAGTTGAGCTGTGAGCAGGGCCGCCGAGAGGAAATCCGGGCGCAGGGGTAAAAAGGCGGGGCCCCCTTTCTACATAAAAGTTTCGAATACTTCATCAATTTCATCAACTATCTTTCTACTTACTACTTCAATGTTTTTAAAGAATAAGTCAAATACGAAGTTTTGAAGCTTTCACATCTGTATTGAATTTGCTTTATAGTTGATGTTGGGTGAAACAAATTTTTTTATACGATGTCGAAAATCAATAGGTAATCAGTTCATATATATATAGGCTTTTGGTCAGAGATAATCTAATCTAACTTTTCACTCAATTTTTTTAAAAAATACTGGCACCTTCGAGAACTCTGGGCCCGGGGGGAATCAGCGCCGCTCCCTCCCCACCCCACCGTCCCCCCTCCCTCCCTCCTCATCGGGCCTGACTATGAGTCTTGTAGTTCACAACATAAATAAAATTGCGCCCAGCGTGGGCCCACGCAATCTAATCTACAGCTTCTAATAGTTAGGCAAACAAAAAAAAAACAAAAAAAACAGTAGATAATTTTATATGTTGAGCCGGATTTCATGAATGCAGTTCTTTGCGTCTCGGTTGGTTACCACAATATGGGATTTTTTGTTTGTTACGAATTCATTCTGGGGTTCGGCTAACCGATGTATCACAGGGAGTCCGAATATTCGATATTTTCTTTTCAATGTCAAATCGAATTTATTAACGTTCGAGTTTTTTAGGCTAATGCCAATATTTTAGAATCCGCAAACCACGTCATCACATTTGATATCTATCCGCTTTGCTTAAATAAATTTCACCGGCTAAAATGCAGCTCCTCGTGCCCGCAATGCCGTACTGCATCTTCAAGACCTGATTTCCTAACAAACGCAGCAGCTAGAGTAGGAGCACGGCCAGCTGGCCAGTCTACGAGTCAAGCTAAGGTAAATACAGAGCCTAATTACTCAGCCGTCCAATTAGACTCTCTTGCTCCCGGGGCTGTAGTCACAACTGAAAATGCAAATGTAGCTTCTAATTTCGCCGTCAAAGTCAATGAGGAGGATATGATCCAAACGTTAGTCTCTGCGATAATTTTGGCCAGGCAATTCTTATAGACGGGTTAGAAAATAGAATTGCCCAGGCGATTCAACAGCGTTTAGAGGGTAGCCTTAATACCGGGTTAATTTATACAACTCTGCGACATCTGTCAAGATCAACATAACTCCATCTCTTTTTGGCCTCGCGAAGTGCCGTTTGCTCCAAACGCTTTGAATAATAACACTGTGTAACACTGAAAATGAACTTTGAAAGAGACCTAGCCTAGGCGTTAGGCCTTATAAAACTAAGAAAAACTGTATACTTGAAATTTGCGAAACACCCCCAAAATCTCATTTCAATATCTTTGCGAATTTTCATCCGATTCAAAAGTTGTTTATATATTTTGAAAGGTGACAAATCACTGTTTTTAATGGCGTCTAACTCATCAAAATCAAACGAGAAGTGACGAAGCTACAGAGAAAAAAAATCGTAACTTAATAAAAAAAAATTAATTTTGAAACTTTGACTACGATTTTACGATAGTCTTAATTCAGAAAGGTACCTATCAAAGACAATATTATTAAAGTGAATTTAGTACTGCGTCGATTAAGCTATTTCAATCGAAAATCGGTTTGAAATTGACAGAGTTATTACTATTTAAATTATTTTAGATGATGACCATATTTAAAAATTCATACATTTTGATTATCTTTCAACTTCAAATTTTTATTGTGACTGAAAATAAAAAAAAATTAATCATTAAAATGCTAAATAACTTTATAGCTAAAAATGGTTGCTTGATCTTCTGCGTTTATAAGACGAGTCATCTGTTTCACGTTTGAGTGACCAGCAGTAATTAGCTATCATCCTAACTTGGTTCTTTCCTGTAAACCGTTTTTCAATGTTGGAGATTTCTTGGTGAAATCTTTCACCTTGTTCGTCGCTGAATTGACCAAGATTATCCGGGAAAAATTCCAAATGAGAATGCAAAAAGTGAATTTTTATAGACATGTTGCATCCCATTTCTCCATAAGCTTCCAAAAATTCATGGACCACCTCAACGTTATTTGAACTTCTCGTGTTTCCAAGAAAGTTTCGGCACAAAGAAATGAAACTCAGCCACTGGGTCCAATTTTTTTATGAAGTCATCATCAGTCATAATCTTACGAATCTGCGGTCCAACGAAAACGCCTGATCAAAATGTAAAAATAAATTAGGATGAATTATTTTTGAAGAATTCTTGTTGGGAAATTTTTATAAGTACCTTCTTTAATCTTGGCGTCACTCAACTTGGGGAATACAAGTTTCAGGTGTAGAAAAGCCTCGCTGTTTTTTTTCGAGTCGTTTAACAAACTGTTTCATGTACCCCAATTTTAAATGCAATGGCGCAAAATTATATCATCAGGCTTAACTAAAGCAATATTGAGAACATTATTTTTGCCAATTTGAAACTTTCTCGGTGGCCATATGTTACACTTGTAATGATTTTTGGCACGACTGTCCCATTCACAAAAGTAACAAGGATATTTAGTGTAGCCACCTTGCATTCCAAGTAGAATTGTCAGGACTTTAAGGTCCGAGACAATCTGCCAGCGAAATTTATTGTATTTAATCAATCGTAGAATTTTTTCCATCGTTTGATAAGTCTCTTTCATATCAGTAGCGTATGCCACTGGAACTGATGGCAATTCATTTCTGTTGTGCAGCAATACTGCTTTCAGACCTACGATGTTAGTCAATTGAAAATTAATTGATAAATTGTATTCAAATTTAGTTCTCTCACACTCATAACACATTAAATACTTACTTTTGCAAGAACCGTCTAGAAATAATCGCCAATCTTGTGGACAGTGCACGTGATCGAGTGCAGCAAACAATTCATCCACATCAACGCAATAAACTAGTTTGTTATTGGTGTCATCAGCTTTGAAAATGTGTTCGAACGAAGATAGGTCTCTGCCTCGTGCAGACGTTACTTTAAAGTTACTGTCTACTATATTCCACTGCTTTAATCTGGAGGCCAGAATCTCTGTCTGTCTTATAGACAGATCCATATCCCGCACAAGATCACAATAATCGTGATTTGCTATGTTTCTAGTAAAATAACGCAATGAAATGCGGTCAAAGTAGAAAAATTAAAAAAAAACTTTTCGCAAGGTAAATTTATTTAATAGCAGAAAAAATTTAATAGCTTCGTCAATTTTTGTCCGATTTCATTGTGTGAGCACTCAAAATTTTTGGACATGAATGTACTTTCAAAATAATTCCTCATACTTGATAGGTTTTTAGTAAAATACTGCAATAAAATGCGGTCAAAGTAGAAAAATTTGAAGAAAAAACAATTTAAAGGTATAATCCTTACCTTTCCAAAACATATTTCATTTTGAAAATCGGTAAAGAAATGGCCAAGTAATGAAAAGATTAGCGCGTACACTTCCGAAGAACGGTTTTTTGACGGTAAAGCAAGATTTTGAGGGTGTTAAAAATTTTTCAAAAACCGTTTTAGGTTATATTCGACCAGGTGAACAATTTCCACTATGTCACTTTAAAAGTTCATTAAATTTTTTTCATTTTGTAACACTGTGTAATGATACAATCAAATATGAAATACATACGGTAGCACAGAAGTAGGACGAATTTGAATGCACCCGACAATGCACGGATGCGATGGAAAGTCACGCCACTAAAAGGACCGAACTATGACTTCATAATAGGGTTAGATATTTTGAATTCACTTAATGCGATGCTAAATGCAGGAGAAAGAAGATTAACACTGAATTAGAGGGAATCCCAATTTTTAAATAATCGTTTCGACTTTGAAGAAGTCTGCACATTAGAAAGAACTGACAATAAATTAGAAGCGATTCAATAAAATCACTTAAATACTAATTAATATAAGGAAATAATTAAAGTTTTAAGAAGGTTTAATAAATTATTATATAAAGAAGGAGACAAACTATCAAGTAATTAGGACAACCACTAGTGAACAAATTAATGCGAAATTACAACATGAAGTGGAAGTTCGGACACAAAGAAAAGAAATGGCCGGACAAGGAATAATAAGGAATCGAGGTATTCTCCTAATTGTTGTTCCCAAAAAATGGACAATTCAGCCAAGAAGAAATACAGATTAGTAGTCGATTACAGGAAATTTAATGAAATTACAGTGGATGACAAATATCCACTACATAATATAAATTCAAGTTGGGGAGAGCTCAGTACTTCACAACGAGAGATTTAGCGAAGGGTTACCACCAAATTTTGGTAAAGGAAGAAGACAGGGAAAATACAGCATTTAATACACCTCGCGGATTGTTCGAATTTTATCAGGATGCTATTCCGATTAAAAAATGCGCCTGCAACCTTGCAGCGACTGATGAACGAAATTTTACGGGATTATATTAACAAGAGTTGTGTCATTTATTAAGACAAGACAAAGAAAACAAATAAGCGGATTTGTAAGTTGTTAACGAATATAAAACCCAAATAATAATAGCCAATAACAAGACAGAAGAATTTAAAACTATACATGGAAAACGTATAGTATTCATTGATGAAATATGAAAGATATATTCAGGAGATATATAAGGAAAGGAATAATTAGTATTTTTTCAGAATTATCAGATCACAAATATAATGTAGTGCAACAAAAACTCATCCAAATGTTTTGTAATGACACAAATATTAAATTCCTTAAATGCACAACAAGAGCTCAAGATATTGAAACTGAAGTAGAAGCCGTAAAGCATACATTCAGGTATAAAGGAAACGTATAACCAAATAAAAAAATCTATTACCCAATATGGGTATACATCCATATAATATAAAAAGACCTTTTAAATTTGCAGATAATGATGGCACTGCTATAGATATTGATATGGACTCGATAAGTTGACGGAAGTATAACCATAACTGAAATATCCGATCAATCAGGATTTATTGATATACAAATAAGAAAGCAAGAAGTAGTTAAAGAAACCGATGATTATAAATGAAATGACGGATAATATAAAATTAATGAAAACAAAACATAAAGATATACTCCAACTAGAATTGTTAGAGGCTAGAAATAAGTTGTTAACACTAATTCCAATTAGAAACAGACAGAAGCGTGGTTTAATCAATGCAATAGATGGTATTTTAAAATGGCTTTTCGGCACAATGTACGAAGAAGACCGGCAAAACATACAGGGACATATTTTCCAAACAAACCAGCAAATTCAAATTAATATTTATTTTAGTTCTGCAATTGAACAATATAAGAAATCATAAAAAGTGACAGAAGCCAAATCGAAAAATAATTAAATTCTATAAGTAATTTTATTAACGAAGAAAAGACAATATTGTGTAAACAAAATATGGAATAATACACCCCAATATACTAACAAGTGATGAAGTAACGAAATATAATATTGATTATAATAGACTTAGATATTTGCAGTTAGGCGCAGCAATTTTTAATAATACATACCTGATATTTGGCAGTAAACTACCTAAAACTTTTCGAAATGTAAAAATAAGAGCCATAATTCCAATATTAAATAAAAAATATATTGAAATAAAGTCAAAAGTAGAAGGACTTTTCATTCGAAAGTAATAAACATTTACGAGAATTAAAAATGAGTGAACATTGTGTAATAAAAATAAAGTGTCAACTCATAAAATATAGACATAAAATTAATTATAATTAAAAATGCAGTTAATATACAATATATATAAATCATACACGTAAAGAAGAGAAACCAGGTATAAATGGAAATTATGTAATAAGTTATAATAATTATTCAATTAAAATCAATGACTATTACTTCTCCAACTTTATCGAAAATATAGAAGAAAATATTTTTAATATAAAACACGAAAATATTCAAAATTTCACACAAAAAATCACATTCGAACAAATAATGGAAGAAAATAAGTCAAATCAAAAAGAATATTTTCACCTTAAAAATTACAGTAAACTGTTGTATGGTTGCAATATTCTATGTATAATTACAGTTATAATAATTACCATAATATTGTTCAACAAAAATAAAGGAATTATTATTAAACTTAATAAAAGAATTCAGGAGAATTCTCATCTAAAGGCGGGGGTAGTTGCATATTCAAGTACGTATGCAAATGCACCAGACAATGAACTCGACAAATATGATGAGTTCATAAATAAAATAAAACAAGCAACGTAACAAAATACCACTTCCGGCAGTTTGGCAATAAATTGGGCCGAAAGAAATAAAGCAAAATTAAATTAAAGACGAAACTCCAAGAACCGCAGGATTGTTGAGCAAATGTTAATGAGGTATCAACGTACTCGAAAAGCATATAGAACTGGTGGACGCAGCCAACGAAGCAGTTCAGAAGAGCAACGCAGGCGAAAGGACTCGGAAATCATGCAATGCAGCGTACGATAACTCCAGCGATAATGGGTTGAACACAAGGTTCAGGATTAAGGAGTTACTAAGCCAAGTCCATCCAAACGCGAAACCCACCTGTATCAACTCGTCTGCCATGCAAATGTCGCAAATCCAACCCGATACGCATAACTACCTCAAAGTACCAGTTTGTTATACGGAAGACTTCTTTGGCGGGTATGAAGACTGGCCATCGTTCAGATACATGTTCACATCAGTGTACATAAATCATCACAGATTATCTCAGACCGAAAAACTCTACCACTTCATACATGCCCTCAATGACCTGAATTTTGACCTCGCTTAGGATGCTCTCAAATCCCGCTTCGAAAATCGTAGAATTGTCGTTGACAATCAAATCATCAAACGCTTTTCCACATACAGCACATACGGAAAATGGTGAAAAACTCCAACAAGCAAATGGAGTATCCACTGAAAGTCGGATCCAATGCTCATATATATGTGGGATTGACATTCGAACAAAGAACAACCAGAAGTGGGCGTACCTATTAAACTTGAAATGTACATACACCTCTGCATGTTAAACGAACATTATTAGAAATGGGCACCACTGAACGAACAAAGAGAGCCTTGAACAGACGTTAGACGGACAGACTTGGACATTCAGATTCGAAACACGGAACGGAGCGGACGCGACTAACTTATATTAAACTAAATTTACTTTGCTTAAAATAAATTACCACCTAAATCAACAAAGTCTACTTTTATTTAACACGGCGGCAAAAAGAATCCCACAAATTGGCGGCTCAACCGGGATACGTCGTTAATAGTTAAATAAAGCAAAGTTCAAATTGATTAAAATATCGGTTCGGTCGTTGTAACGTTGCAGCAGAAGGCGTTTGCATATTTTCGTTCGTGCGGTTTGAAGCAGTAAGCAGAGGCACATCATTTTATTGTGCGCAGCAAACAAGCAACAAGTAGCAGAGTTCCGTGTATTCATTGTGTTAAAAGCGCCAACTTTTACGCAAAATAGTCTGACTTAAAGTGGTGGTTGCATAAATTTTACCACGCAGAAGCAGAGGAAAGTTAATCCAGCAAAATAACGGGCTGAGCAGACAGTTAGAACACATCAGCTAACGGACGCTCAGTAGCAGATTCCAACGGCACAAAATTGTACGCAGTAGCAGAGGGCTGAAAAGCAGCGGCAGAGGCGTAAGTACGTGCGCAAAAGCAGTACAGCAGCATCAAAGGGCGAACAAGTGCCAAAAGTTTGCAACCAAATCAGAGAACATCAAACAATGAGAAGGTGCAAACGACTCAGGTCGAACATTTTTATTTATTTCTTAACAGAGTTGAAAGGATTGGGCAGAGGAACGCTAACTAACATTTTCTGGCTATGTTAAAATGCTGCAAAATGTTGAAATGCATGTTAAAAAAGCAGACGTTTGCAGAAATTCAATGTTGCGGGAACATTTTCTGGTTTATAGATATTTGTTGCAAGTGGCATCTAGAAAACTTGAAAAGTTTTACTTTAATTTGCAAAAAAAAAAGATGCAAATCGGTTAAAATATACATTTGGATAAGTCTTTATTTTCATTATTATACCAATATTTATAAATAAAAATCTATATCTAATATCTTAAATAAACCTTAAATATATATTTTGATAATTTCGTAAATTCATTTGTAATGCAATAAAATTAGAGGATAAATGTAATTGAAACAAGATTTCCAAAAATTTATGAAAGTTAATAAATATATCGTATTTAATTAAAAAAAAAATGCATAAAAATTTGACATGGCACGAAAAAAAAGCTGGGATTCGAACTATGACTATGGGGCAAGAGTTAAAACATGCAATATGATAATGTGGCAGGCGACTATACGCGCTAAGCCACAGCAGACACTTCATAAAGTTTGCTTATACGGCTATTTATGCAAACCATAGCAATGTGTGTGCAAAAAAGAAGAACAATTTACGAATCCAACTAAAAATGAAACAAAGAAGAAAAAGTAGTAACCCGAGAAAAAACCTGTTTTTTTCTTGCCAGCGGGGCAAGTTGAGACGGAAGAGGAGTTATGCAACAATTGTCGATAAGAGAAGGGTTGAAAGGGAAAGGGAACGGTAAGCAAAAGAATATTCTTTTCTGTTTTTCGGCAATTTTTGTGTCGATGCGCCAATTGCGCGTGCACGTGTACGCAAATGAATTGATGCGCATTTGGGCAGAAGCTCTAGAATGTTCTAGAATGTTCTAGAATGTTCTAGAACATTCTGGAATGCCAGCAATTTGTCGGACTACGTTGGCAAATTGCATTATTGTCTGATATTGCGGTGTTGGAATTTTCAATGACCGTCGATGGTTTGTAAAATTGAAGATTTTAGCATTTTTGTGTTCGTCGCGAAGAAGATCGTTGAGGGGAACATTTGCGTGCGCGGGGAGATGAAATGCTTGCGCTTATGAATGAACGGCATTTGTGTTTAGGAATACGCGCACGCGTTTATGAATGAATTTTTTGTTGTTGTATGTAGTTTCAGATATTTTAGATTATTTGGCGCCGGCGCAGACACAAGTGCAGCTGCGGTTGTGATTGCGCTGTGATTTGATTTACTTACATAGATTAAGCGTAGGTCAAGGTTGAATATATGCACATGCACGTAAGTACATACATACATATGTATGTACATATATGTGTATGCATATGAATTTATGTATTTAGATATATGTACATATGTATATAAATATGTACATAGATATGCATACATATGGATGTGTGCATATATGTATGATTGTATTCTTGATGATATATTAGTTATTTATGAAAAATGTAGTATTGTCTGGAAGTTTATTTATTTATATCAGCATATATACATATGTACATATGTACATACGTATGTATGCATGCTAGTACAAGAATTTGCAAAAATAAAAATCTAAATAAATTTTAAGCCAAAAGCGCGTGGCCGGTTCCGAACTCGCGCAAAACGAAAGCATAAAGAATGTTGCGGCGTCTCTTAAAGCAACTGCACCACAGAACACAATTAAATTCTATGATCTAAATCGCTACTTGATTTAGTTTCCCGTGAATATTTTTTGGCAAGACAAATTTTTGATACAAAAGAACAAATTTATAATATATGTATGTAGATCGCATATTATTTCGCATCTACAGAAAAGGGAAATCAACATAGGAAACCAAATCAAGCTCATAGTAATATTTATTATATTATAAAAAATCAGTTTTAACAATTTTCATTAATTAAACGAACATAAAAATTTTGTTAATCCATAATTGTAAGTAAAAATATAAATATGCTTGGATATTTTAATATTTCACTTTTTTCTTGATTTTAAATACTCATGAAGGCATGATAAAAATACCATATTATAATTTTTTCGTAAAAATTCAACATATAATTTTAAATGAAGCCAACTTTTCTTTTTTTATTTTAAGTAATTTCTCATGAAAATTTTTTGAAAAATTTAAAAAAGAGTTAATTATGTATTAATTTCATATTTTGTAAAAAAAAATGTCCTATACACTTGCAGCATTATCAATACTTCGAATTTCAGCTTCTTTTAATTTTGAAAAATATTCATAATGACTTGCAAGTAAAAATACTACATATTGTGTATAAATATGTACAGTACAAAAATATATTTGTATGAAATTTAATTTTAATTATTTGTTTATATTTTTTTTAAATTTGTAACTTTAATGAAGTTTATGGAAAATTTTAGAAATAATTTTTTAATAATTTTTCTAAAAAATTGGAAACGATTTCAAATGTATTAATAATAATAAACACATTTGTAACAATATTCCCATAAACATCTGCCATTTATCAACATTTCAGCAACAATTTGAACAGTGGAAATGTTAATTCACATTTTTGATGCCTGTTAAGTCGGCGGCGAAATAAAAATTTAACATGTCCATTCCTTAGACAAAACCTTTCAGAATTCATTTGGATCGAACCAAAATTTGCACCTTCTCATTGTTGTAAGTTCTCTGACCAAATCACCATCGACAGAGTTCGGATCGAGAAGTTGCGTGGAAGTGTGTTCCAGTTAGGGTTCGACAGTAAGTTGCGTTGGGCAGCGGCAGAATTTGTATGTACGTACGCAAAGAAGGCGAACAAGTGCAAAGAGGTTGCGATCAATTCGTTAAGCAAGGTTTGACAGAGGTCGGATCGAGAATCGTTCTGTTGGTAAGTTTGCAGCAGTGAGTTGCGATTGCAGTGCGCAGACTTGTGTTGTGTCGAATTGGAGGCTGTTCGGTGTTGGTAGCAGCGATAGTTCGAGGCGTGAATTCGAGAATCGAAATTCGATAAGCAGTAGTTGGTGCGGTGTGAAGTTACGGATAAGGCAGGCCACAGGAGCTGCTGTTAAATGTATATGCATAACATTACAGATAAGTTTATTTTAACATTACATATTTATGTGTGTACACTGTATGACATTTCTGGTAACGTTGCAGAGTTGTGTTTGATTGAAACAAGTTTGAGCAATATTTGATTTAAAAGTGTTGCATCGCAAGCAGTAAAAGAAAATAGCTTCCAAAGAATTTACTGCACTGATTATTTTGTGTTGCTCTTAAATGGAAAAGTTCAATGCATTTGTGAAAGCTAAGTGTCTTTTCCATAAATTTTGCAGCTTTTCAGAAAGCTAGAGATAAAACAGAGATTTTTGGATATTTTGCGAATACAATAATCGCGAGCTTAATTAATGCAACCAAGCCAGAGGTGTCAAGCGGTTTTTATTTAAGTGAACTATTTTGTAAGTCAGTTAAGACAAAGTTTTAAAGTAGTCCTTATTTAAGTGGACAATTTTGTTAAGGCAAATAAGCCAAAGTTTTCAAGCAGTTCTAATTTAAGTGAACTATTCCGTAAGGCAGTTAAGCTTGAGTTGTTGAGCAGTATAATTTAAGCATAAATATTGAACTACGGCCATGAAGACAGAGATTTGAAAAGTAATCGAAGTAAAAAATTTCAATTTAACAAAAATAACGAGTAGTAAGCTATCGCAAAGCCAGTTAAAGTTTAAGTTGAAAAATATCTAAAGGAATTAAAACCATTTGAATAGAATTTAGTGATTACATTTTTGAAATTGAAACTATTTTGGAGCGAATCAAAATACTGCGTAAACATTTTTGAAGGCGATGATGTAAGTTTAGATTCGGATGAAGGTTCTGAACACAGATTGGGTAATATACAAGCGCCGACTCAAAGTTATTTTAGTCTTCGCGATATCAAAGATACGTTGTTATTATTCTCCGGGTGCGGGTCACCAGACGTTAACCAGTGGCTGCAAGAGTTTGAAGATAACGCCATCGTCGTTAATTGGAACGAGTTACAAAAGTTTATTTACGGAAACCAATCACTCAGGGGTGCGGCGAAGAGTTCGGAGTTAAATTGAGCGCAAATGAAATTCACCGCAGGCTGGAAAATAGGCGTAAGCGAGGAAATGAAAGTTTCTTGGAGTACTTATACTCAATAATGGAGATCGCTAGTCAGATCAATATGGATCATGAGAGCATCATCGAATATTTTATTGAAGGTATTCCCGATATGCGCGCGAATAAGCAGATTCTGTACCAACCACTTACTATCGAAAGTCTTAAGGAGAACCTGCGTGTTTATGAGAAGTGTCGCGGGCCTCAAAATAATATAGGCGTCAAATCGTTCGTTCCACAATCATCACAAGAGAAGGACGGTAATAAAAATGGGGCAGCACAAAGCAGCAAGGTGTGTTTCAAGTGTAGAAAAGTAGGGCATTTGGCCAGGCAATGTACGCAATCGGCTATTCGGTGCTTCAGGTGTAACCAAGTTGGTCACAAGGCAAATGAGTGTAAGCAGGCCATACAGCGAGCGGAAGAGAAGAGCGAAATCAAAAGAGTTAATGTAGTTACAGATGGTAAGGAACAACTAAAAGCAAAATCACAGGACGGAAGTTTATTCCGCGACGGGTTATTCCGATACGGGTAGTGATATTTGCGTTATCAGATATGATACCCTAGTTAACATTGGCTACGTCGATTTACAACGTAAAATTAAAACGTTGTTTGGTATCGGAAACAAAACTATCAAAACTGTTGGATGTTTCACTGCACTTATGGATTTGGATGGTGTCGAAGTTAATATCTAGTTCCACGTTGCCAAGGAGCGGGATATCTTATACGACGCAATACTGGGCAAGGACATACTGCGGCAGGTCGACATCGTCATCGACATAGAAGGAGTTAAGTTTCGGAAGAAGATATTTATAGATGAAAACACGGAGCCCGAGGTATTAAGCGATAAAATAATGGCGAGCAATGAGGTGACACCTATTGGTAAGCTTGCGAAGGAGTTTGGACAAATCTTACATTCTGTGTGCAGCGAGAGCGCGAAGTTGCAGGTTGATCTCGACCACTTGACAACTGCAACGAAGGAAAATGTGCTTAATCTCATCACGAACTACAAAAGCGAGAAGAAGAAGGAATCGCCTATCGAAATGAAGATTATGTTGTCAGACGAGGTGCCAGTGTATCAAAGACCTCGTCGAATGTCATATGCTGATCAATGTTTAGTCGAGAAACAAGTGGAGGAGTGGCTAGACGAAAATATTATTCAGATAAGTACGTCCGAGTATGCATCTCCGATAGTGTTAGTAACAAAGAAAGATGGTACCAAACGGTTATGCTGCGACTACCGGAAGTTAAACGAAAAGATAATTCGCGACAACTTCCCAATGCCATTAATCGGTAATGTTCTGCAGAGACTTCAATCAGCGATTTTCTATTCAACATTGGATCTTCGAAATGGATTTTTCCACGTTCCGCTAGAGGTCACATCGCGTAAATATACTGCTTTTGTAACGCATAATCGGCAATTTGAATTTTTGTTTGCTCCATTTGGTAATAGTAATTCACCAGCGGTTTTCACACGATATGTTAACGCTGTGTTGGGCGAACTTATTCGGAATAATACTATAATAATATATATGGACGATATAATTATACCGTCCAAGAGTGTAGGAAAACTACGCCGGTAGAGCAAAAGAAAGACTCCTACGAGTTCGAGGTGTTAGCGATTATATCAGCGTTAAAGAAATGGCGAGTTTACGTTATGGGTATCAAGTTCAAGATAATAACGGATTGCAACGCTTTCGCACTTACGATGAAAAAACAAGACGTGCCGTTACGAGTATCGCGTTGGGCGATGTATCTTCAAGACTATAAATACGAGATAGAATACCGTTCGGGAAGCCAAATGAGGCACGTGGATGCGTTAAGTCGCATGCATTGCTTGATGATGGCAGACACTTTACGACATAGGATACAAGAAGAACAACGCAAAGACGAGAGGCTGGAAGCTATAATGACGGTTTTGAAGCACGAGAGTTATCAAGATTTCTACGTCCAGCATGGAGTCCTTCGTAAGGATCTCGCTAAAGACCTTATGGTGGTACCAACGTCGATGGAACGAGAGGTTATACAGATAGCCCACAGACAGGGGCATTACGCCGCTAAAAAGACTCAGGATTTGGTCGAGAGGGATTTCTTTATTTTTGATTTGGCAATGAAGGTATTGCGCGTAGTCAAGAGTGCGTAGAATGTTTGGTCGCAGAGGCTAAAGTTGGGAAGAAGGAGGGAGGGCAGACCCCTTGTGACGTACCATTTGGATCATGTAGGCCCTATGGAAGAGACTAAAAAGCGATATAACTACATCCTAGTGATTGTCGATGCGTTCTCCAAATTTGTTTGGCTGCATCCTACTAAGAGTACCGGAAGCGATGAAGTTTTAGAACGCTTAGAGAGGCAAGCAGCAACGTTTGGGAATCCACGTAGGATCATAACGGATAGAGGAACGGGTTTTACTTCGAACGAATTTGAAGCTTATTGCAAGGAAGAAAACATTCAGCATCTAGTTATAACAACTGGAGTCCCCCGCGGAAATGACAAGTAGAAAGAGTCCATAAAATCGTCGTGCCTATGCTAACTAAGTTATGCATCGAGAATCCGAAGTCATGGTACAAGCACGTGAACAGAGTGCAGCAAGTTATAAACTCCACTCCGACGCGAAGCACGAAGTACGCCCCATTCAAACTTTTAACTGGTGTAGATATGCGCGTTAACGCAAATGTCGACATTCGCGAGCTGTTGGAAGAATCAGTTATAGAAGAACTTGAGGGCGAGAGGAGTAACCTACGAGAAGAAGCACGAGATAACATAAGTCGTATGCAAGAGGAGAACATCAAGAATTTTAATAAAAACCGCAAAAAAGAAACTGAATACGAGATCGGAGATTTGGTTGCCGTCAAGCGCACTCAGTATGGGACAGGACTCAAGCTAAAACCGAAATTATTTGGCCCATATAAAGTAAAAGAAAAAAGAGACCATGGCCGCTATACCGTGAAAAATATTGGTGACATCGAAGGGCCGAGAACAACCCATACCGTAGCCGAGCACATGAAGCCATGGAATCCTTCATTCGAGGCGAATGAGACATCAGGATGGCCGAATGTGGGATTGACAGACGAACAAAGAACAACCTGAAGTGGATGTAACTATTAAACTTGAAATGTACATACACCTCTGCATGTTAAACGAACATTATTAGAAATGGGCACCACTGAACGAACAAAGAGAGCCTTGAACAGACGTTAGACGGACAGACTTGGACATTCAGATTCGAAACACGGAACGGAGCGGACGCGACTAACTTATATTAAACTACATTTACTTGCTTAAATTAAATTACCACCTAAATCAACAAAGTCTACTTTTATTTAACACGGCGGCAAAAAGAATCCCACATATATATATATATGTATCTGTTCCTCTAAGCTTCCTGACGAAACACTCACGTTGTGTGAACAACCACTAAACTCAAGAAAGAAGTTACCTGTCCGGTCTGAAAAGGACCGATTCTCACAACTCGGTACGAAGTGGTAGAACGCCTTAGTACATCAGGTCAAACTAAACCAAATCACCTCAATCCTCCTTGATTCCTCGGACATCATCAACAACTCCACAATCATTGAACTTTCGGAACAAAACTTAATCCACACTGAACAAAGAAAGCAAATTAAGCAACTGTAATCACTCCATGGTGCGTTGCGTGAAGGTTAAAGAACTACCCGTTTCAGAACGAAAAACGGTGCAATTTGTCTATATCTTTCAAAAATAAATAAAATCTTTCATTCCGTGGAGAAAATTTCATTTCTTAAATCGAAATTTAAGCGAGATCAGTAGCCCAAAGGTGTTCCCAAAAGCATTGTACGCCATTCAAGAATTCTGAGACTACGTTCTGATAGAACATCAGTTAAGAGCATTTCCGCAATTTAAGCCTTAATTGTAAGCAAATTTTCCATACAACAATTGAAATTATTAATTGGCAATTACAATTTAAATGATCAGATGATCTATGCAACCTTGTAAAGTCTATTTAATGTCATGAAATAAATGCCAAAAGAAGGTTCTGGAACTGTAAGTAGAGCAAGTGGAGGAACTCCGTGTTATACGGAAGAAGCCGCACATTTACGCGGCTATGGCGCGCGACCTATCCCAGTTTGGTTATACCTACTGCTCCAGAGATGTATGTACAAGTAACATTGCAATTTTTCACATAAGCCTAAAAATATGTACATACATATGTTCAAGTATGAAATGCAATATGTAGAAACTAATTTTTGGATCAAGACATTTTGAAAAGAAAAGCAGTGACGGGTATATCTAGTGCCTCACCTTCTACATGGGTGCAAATTAAACGATTTCTACTATAATTTATTAATTTATTTCCGCACTTGTTGCGGTCAATTAGGCATGAGTTTTCTAACTGACTGGACAATAGTTTCTTAGCCTACACCTGACCCACGGCGTCGCGTTGCGCTGCTTTTGTTCTGCCAGCGTTCCGACTGTCTGAACGCAATTCTGCTAACATAGCGGCTCATATGCAATATTTGGTGCTATCAATCCAATATAGGATTACTTTGGTGTGGCTGGACTGAGTGAGGGTTACATAAGCCGGATGTCTTGAACTTACTCATGATAACTTGCAGTAAGAAAGGGTGAATCCGATAATCAGGGGATTCAAGGTCAATTTGTACAACGAATTGACGCTTGACAACATTGATGGTACATATGCTTTTATTTAATTACAATCACTTGCATATAAGTTAAATTATTTAAAGTTTAAAATTAATAAAAAATATTTTTTCATTTCTTTTTTGGTGCACTAGGCACGTCTTTATTCTTCTAACTACAACTTAGAACTCTTCTTAAAAGCTAACATGAAGTCTTACTTATACCTATCACTACACTGCCAAGACACGATCCTGCAGCATGATCGCTACCGCTCCAGACATGGCGTCAGCGTATTTCATGTTCACGTGGGAACGTAGCTTGTTGTCGCATGATCGCTACCCCTCCAGACATAGCGCCAGCATATTTCATGCTCAGGTGGGAACGTAGCTGCTGGTGTAATATGAATTCCGCAGCTGCGCTGTTGCGCGTGCAATATTTTCGATGTCAGTTCTCACAGTTAATTTCAGCGGATGTGGCGGTAACTCTTCCCCCTTTAAGTTCAGCAACGTCCTCGTTGTTGTGATCCTTTGCGATGTCCTTCGTTGCAACGGTCACTTCGTACTTCCTCTTAGAAAGGTAAGCGCTGTAGGAGATGAGGCTAACGACTGCGATGAAAATTATGAGGTTGGCTATAAGGCTAGCACCATATTTGTGTTTGAAAGCTTCAATTTCTTGAGTGTTGGTTATGTGCAGTTCCTTGAGCATCTGTAATTATAAGGACTCTTCGAAGGTAGTTGTGACATTTGTAGATTGAGCTATGGCTGGTAATGGTTTTGCTGCTGAGATTCCTCTATTCCAGTATATCTGGTTTTGTACGGTAACTGTAGAGTTCTCGTGGTGTATCAAATATGTTCCTTTCAGTGGCATGCTTTGGTTATCAATTTGGATGTCTCCGTTGAAGTTGTTAAGGAGCAATATGTTCGGTGTTAGTTCTTTGGCAAGAGGCATATGTTTGTGGTGGCGCATTTCGATGGCGTGCTTCTGAGTAGATTTGGGATGCAATGGGAGGCAGTGATATTTACAATGTTCATACGTTTACAAAGTGATATGTTGTTTAGAGTTTTACAATTATTCCTTATTCCTAATATTTGATCTTTACATAAAATAACATTTTCGTAATCAAGTTTTATACTAACATTTCCTTTTTTACAGATTTGATCAACATTTTTTGGAAATTTTCTTTACTTGTTTTTGGCAACGTTACGATATATAGCAATGTTGTTTCATTTGATGCATTTTTAACTTCGCTAAATTCTAAAGCTTCAATTAAGTTAACAAATGGCAAATACTGGTCATCGAAAAATATTTTTGTTACATTTATTTCAAAGTTCGATAGAATAAAGGAATTCATAATGTTTGCTTTTGTCCACTGTATTGAATAATCTATTTGTGTTAACTCGTTTTTTATTACTTTCAACCTACGCTCTATGTTATTTAATATTTCCCTTTTAGCAATTTCACTTGATTGAACTGTATTTAGTAGAGTGTTGGTCATTTTTGAAATTTCGTCTAGTCGCTGAATAGTCAATTTATTAATCACTACCTGTTTTTCATTGTTGGTCAGTAAATTATTGTTCTTGTCAACTATTAACTGAAAATCGTCATGGTCGGGTGAACCTGCTAACCACTTCCAAGCAGTTCCCAGGATGTTTAAGGATCGTTTTTGCCATCTAGGTTTCAGTCCCTTAAGGATGTCCTTGATTTCCTTAATGTCATGTTTAAAAATAAATAGCTACTGTCTCTCGGGGTCATGTATTTCTGTACCGTAACTTCTATGTCCTGTATTGCGTCACTTTATTGATTTAGGTTGTTCTTCCAATAGGTCAATATTACGATAAAAAATGTCAACTGTTGTATGTCCATTTTGTACCTGTAAAGGAAATTTTTACTGCTTATTTTCTAATTTCTTGTTAATCCTTTATGCACTATCCTGCCGGAGGTTGTAACTACTATGATATTCTTACTTTCTGCTACCTCTTCTTCCTTAGAACGACATTAAGTTTATTCCCTATTCTCCTATTTGTTTTGACGAAAATGGCGTCACCTATATTGTAATTTTTATATGGTTTCCTCTTTTTGTTATGGTAATTAAGGTCAGCTTCTTGTTTGTTTTCAAGCCTTTGCTTATTTTTTTGCTTTTCATTTTCAATTAGCAGCGGGTCTGAGCTTACAGTTCGCCCAAAAAATACTTCGACTGGTTTCTGTTTAGTAGTGGAATGGATTGAGTAGTTACATCTGCAAATTGAATTATCTAATAAATGTGTGAACTTTTTCTGCTTTCAGGCATCGCATAATTTCTGGTAAAGTGCTATGGAAACGTTCGACTGGACCGTTCACGGTACTAGAGTAAGGTGGAGTTTTGAATATTTCAATGCCTAATTGATCTTCCAAAAGGTGTATTATCGATGCTGCTCCTAAAGACTTTTCGTTGTCAATGACAATTCTTTCTGGAATTCCGAAAAACATCAAGAGTCTTCTAAGTGGTTCTTTTCTTTGTTGCGCCGCTCTTGACCTCACTAGTTTGGCTTGCGCTTATTTTGAAAACTTATCTATGGCTGTAAGGATTATTCTATCATTCGTGTAATAGATATCGAGATGTACAATTTGTCCTGCGTATTGCGGAATAGGTGTTGGTTGTAAAATAGGCGTTCATATTTTTCTGTTTTACAAATTTTACATTGTTTTACTATTGTTCCTATTTTGGCTTGCATTTTCGGGAAATAAAATGTTCGCGATGGGCGCGTTTATGTTCTTTTAATATTTCGTTTTCCTGTTCGGTTTCATCGGGTAGGTCAGTTAACATTTTGCGCGAAAATCTTAGTTTGTAATTTCTGAAATGAATGGGGTAAATTTGTTGTATTTCCCCAAGGATATGTTCTTCTGTACTTAGACCATTTACGACGGATGGATTAAGGTATTTTCTCATAATTTCAACTAATTTTCCAGGAGAGTAATCTGGTTCAGTAATCGTTTTCCTGTGATACGTATGGAAAATTATATCAAGTCTATGGGAGGAATTTGCATCGGTATTCAAGAAAATTTGATTTTTTAATACCTTAATTGGTGCTTCAGTTATGGATATTAAAGTATGTGAGGAGCTTTCGTCACTGTGCATGGTTGTTGTTAATGAATTTATTTGAGGTGGTATTGAAAGCGCATCACTTGATTTTCCGGGTTTGTATTGCAAATCGTAATTATATTCTTTCAGAATTGCCTTCCAGCGTTTCATTTTATTATTATTATTTTTGTTACTTAAAGCGTAAGTTAAAGGTTGATGATCAGTGAAAATTTTTATTTTAGCTGATCCATAAAGGTAATTCCTTAAAGTGTTAAGTGCCCATATAATTGCGAGCATTTATTTATTGTTATTATTATTCGTCTACAGAAAATCTTACAGACTACTAGATTAATTAAATACTTTAAAGAGATTTAATTTAAAAGTATACACACTTAAATTGAAGTTAATAGCCTCAGAATATGTATTGCATAACCGAATGCATCTCGATATTGGCTCATTATATCCGTAACTTGTCTGAGATCGCGTGTTGGATGGTTGAAATTTATTGATTCATAGATATGCGTACAATTAACTCTACCATTGATAACGTCATATATAAATAATATAGAAAAGTAACTTCTTCTGTCTGATAAGCTTGTCAGTCCTAACAGTTTGCGCCTGCCCAGATAATTAGGCATTCCATCAGGCCAGTGAAGTTTAGATAAAGCAAACCTAGTAAAAATTTTCTGTACCCTTTCTATTCTTTGCGAGTGGATTTGGAAATATGGACTCCAAATAATGCAGCAATAATCTAGAAGACTACGCACCAACGAGGTGTAAAGTGACTTTATAGTCATTGGATCAGAGAAGTCAGTGGAGTTACGACGTATAAAACCTACCATTGAACAAGCTTTAGATACTATGTGATCTATATGCTTCGTAAATGTTAATTTTGAATCAAAAATAACACCCAAGTCCTTAAATAACGTATTCCTTCCCAAAGAATTGTGATCCAATGAGTAGGCGAAGTTAAAGAGGCTACTTTTTCTTGAGAATGAAACAACGCAACACTTTTGGATGTTAAGATGAAGGTTGTTCAAAGCGCACCATCTGTAAAGATTATCTAGATCGGATTGAAGATCGACGCAATCTGAAATATTCCGTATTTTCATAAAGAGCTTCACATCATCAGCAAACATCAAACATTCCGCTTTAGAAAATAGATTTGGCAAATCATTAATAAAGATTAAGAATAATAGTGGACCGCAATGCGTTCCTTGAGGTATTCCTGACCATGCATTTACGGCTGTAGATGAGCAGGTGGTGCCCATTTTGACATATAGTCGTCTTCCTGTTAAAAAGCTATGAAAAAATTTTAAAACTTTTTCTTTGAAACCGAATGCCCAGAGTTTGTTGATCAATATTGCATGATCCACTTTATCAAAGGCTTTCGAAAAGTCAGTATAAATTACATCAAGCTGTGCTTGATCTTCAAAAGCATTAATAATTTTATTTGTTAACAGCATTAGATTAGTGCAAGTCGATTTCTGTGGCATAAAGCCATGTTGAAATTTCGATAATGCGGGAAAGACGTGATCCATTAGTTTTATTCGAAGTACGAAATCAAAAAGCTTTGAAATCGTGCTTGGCTTAACAATGGGTCTGTAATTACAAATGTTATTGCGATCACCCGACTTGTAAATAGGGATTATTGAACCTACTTTCCAGCAATCTAGAAAGATTGAATTATCAAGACACATATTAAAAAGATTTGCTATGGGAGTTGATACGAACGCTGAATGCAGCTTAAAGAATATTGGGGCAAAGCCCTCATGGTCTACACAGGTACTTTTGTCCATATTGGAAATTGCAAGCTCTACTTCAACCGAGGAAATCGTAAAGCTGTCAATATTCTCTAATGGCAAGGGTGGGATTGCATGATTGCTAATAGCATCATATTTATGATATACTTTTTGAAAGAAATTTGCAAATAAATTGCAGGAACCGACAGGATTCCCAGACACTGAATTCTCAAAGAAAAAGTTAGTCGGATAACCATTCGTTTTGCGTTTAGAATTAATGTATTGCCAAAACCTTTTGGGCTTACATAGATCTTAACATTGATTCAACTTTTAACAAATGTCGCTTATACAGAAATTTGTGTAGACTGTCAAATTTTTTTCTTACACGAGCGAAATTTTGATAATCTGAAACTTGCTTCGATTTTCTATATCTTTTGTACGCTTTACTTTTTGTGTTTTTTAATTTGCATAGCCTAGCATTGAACCAGGGTGGTTTATTTCTAGGTGACAATTTCCTGATCGGAATGAAACTGGAAATTATATCAGACATTCGCAAACAAAAAGAGTTGTACGAAGTTACAGGATCACTCTGGGTGTTCAAGAATGACCAATCTATTTGTTCAATACATGCGTTAACTTCATCCACATTGTAATTACAATAGTCACGGACATAGGTGTAATTTTTCGACATTTTCTGGAATAAATAAAATCTGAAATCAATTTCGAGTTCGGAATGATGAAGTGTCTTAATCGATATAGGAGAAAGACACTCCTCACAAGATGCATTCAATTCGGCAGAAATAAATACTAAATCTAATTTTCTGTTCGAATCATTTACTACATGGTTCATTTGGTTAAAACCATGTGATAATAGTGAACTAGTTACTAATAAATCTATGTCAGACTTTATGTTAAATGGTAGTAATATATTATTTTCTGGAACCCATTGTATATTACTTAGATTAAAATCGCCAAGATAAATTATTCCATCCAATTGATTAGCACTATTAGTTATAAATTCTAAATTAAATAAATGCTTTTCATAAATCTCAATATTACTGTTCGGTGGGATGTACGATACTAGTAGAAATAATGATTTAGAAGTTGAAAATTGTATTTTGACACAGATTTGCTCTATTTGAGTATGGCTTAAGTCTAAAGTAACAATATTACTCGAGAGGTCCGCACGTACTGCAATCAATACTCCACCGCCCCTGTCAAGACCAGTTGATATCGGACAGCGATCCAAGCGATACACCTGGTAGAATTCGTCGAAAAACTCCGACGAAGAAATACCGTCGTTCAGCCAAGTTTCAGTAATGGCTATAATATCATATTCATGAAGCGAGAGGTCACGATAAACGCTCGCTGATTTTGTGCGCATACCACTAACATTTTGATAGTAAATCTTAAAGTTGCCACAATTATAACGCTCTTGCTGAGATATTGGTACATTATTGTTTGTTGGGTGCTTCTTTCTTTTTTCAAAAAAAGCGAAACGGACGTACGCTTACACCCGCAGGCCATAACTCTGGATTTAAGAGATTTTTGTAAAGCGGTGGTGGGATACCAAGTTTGAAATTAACTCTCTTCGGAGATTCATCATTTTTCGTTAGCTTCACACACGAAATAACTTTGATGTTAACCTGCATATGGTTAGCAACATAATTGGCTATATCAGCAGCATTGACAGATGATTTAAATGAAGAGAGATGAACCCACTTCATAGGCACTGAAACATCCAACTCACCCCCCCCACATTCGTTCCAACCACAACATTATGTTTTCTTCTTATGCTTGCATGTGACGATGAGTTATCAGTAGGCTCAGTCACGGGAGCAGCAACCACAGTGGAGAGGGAGATGGGCGCATTCTCAATTGCAATTACTTGCGTATCAACAGCGTTGTCTATTTGAATGCCAACGTTAGCATTATTATCAGTCGAGTGCACAGTAGTAGAGTTGTTAGTAACAATAACTGACGCAGCAGCATCCAGCCCGAGAATGCCATTATCAAGTGCATTTTTGCAAGCAGGTAGGTTCGTTGGCTGTGACGAATGAGAATCCGAGGTGATACTCTTAGCAATGACATTGTATTGCTTTGGTGCTGGCGAAGACTGAAACTGGCGCGATGTTTGGGCAATGTCTTGTTTTTTGATCTCGCAGCGGTCAGTGCCCTTGTTTGTTTTCGATCTTGTAACGATGACATTTGTGGTCGCGTTGTTGTTAGCCACCGCTGAACCCTCAGCTGACGGAGAATTTAAAAGAGTAAGCGATTGCAAAAAACTACTGAGAGTGTTTATACTCTTCAACACATCAGAAGTATCAGCTTCTCTTAAGTTTGATAACAAACAATTGCAGTTGTCACATAAAAATTTAATATTATCGTTAATGTTAATAAGATTAACACTTTTGACATTTAATTTGGCACATTTAATATGTATTTTGGATCGGCAGAAGCCACAAAATACATGGTCCGCATTTAAGCATTTTTTAGTACACTTGCAACAATCAGACATTATGATTTACATATATTAAATCTCGCGGAGCTATTAAAAACACGTCTGCGCACGACAACGATGCTTATTCTTCTTCTCATTAGTGGCGTAATGTTCTTCCGCGCTGCTTAGTGTCCTTGAGGTGAATATTATAGGTTTGTCGTCTTGTGCCGAAACTGCTCCGATGGCATAATCTGATGCATCGGTAGTTAGCTGAAATTCTTTAGTGTAGTCCGGGTATCTAAGTATTACTTCCACGCTTATTAAAGTTTGTTTTATTTTTTCGAAAGCCTCTAGTGCTTCGTTGTTTAAGGATATTTTAATTTTCTTTGAAATATTTTCTGGCAAACGTCCTCCTTCCGCTCTTAAAAGGGCTGTTAAGGGTTTCGCTAGCTTAGCATAATCCATTATGAAGCGGCGATAATAACCTGACAGATCTAGAAATTACCGGAGGTCCTTCAAAATTGTAGGCTCAGGAAATTTCAGAATAACTTTAACTTTTTCTGGATTGGTTTTTATCCCTTTTTCGGATATGATGAATCCGAGAAATTCTGCTTCAGTTTTAAGGAATTCACATTTATCGAGCTGCACCTTCATGTTCGCTTTTTCCAACGTTTAAAAAATTTTAATAACATCTTTAAAATGCGTTTCAATATCCTTGCTAAAAATCACAATTGCATCTATATAGACATAACATATATTCCTTATATGTTGTCTCAATATGTCATCGAGAGCTCTTTGAAAAATGGATGGAACATTTTTCAGCCCAAAGGGAAGGCGAGTAAATTCGTATTTACCATTGTTGACTGCGAATGCAGTCTTTCCGATATCCGAATCCTTCAGAGGGATTTGATGAAATCCGCTTTTTAAGTCTATCACGGTAAAATATTTATTTTTTCCAAGCTGGACCAATACTCCAATTATTTCGGGTATCGGATATTTGTCAGCTATAGTTATTGAATTTCATTTCCGGTAATCGATTACCATACGGTATTTTTTTCTCCGGAAGCATCTGTTTATTTTAGGTACTACCCATACCGGGGAGTTGTACGGTGAGCGTGAGGGCCAAATTATCCCATCACGCAGCAATTCATTTATTTGCTTTTCAACCTCATCCATTAAACCCATAAGGGTAACATCTCGAGTACACGGGATTACAAGAACTTGTTCGAATCTCTCCTTTTACCGTTGTTGTAAAAGTAAGCTTTTCGTCAGGCTCTCTAAATAGGTTTGGAAATTTCTTAGTTACTACTTCTTTATTTTATTTTTTTTTTGGTTTTTAGACATGTGATCTGATCTTACATTAATAGAATTTACGTCTTTAGAAATTTGTTGTTTTAATTTCATTCTTATATTATTTTTTACTGACATATAATGGAATGATTTTAAAGCTGGTAAAACTAAAAAAATTATAGGAGTATCATTCCACCCGAAGAGTGTTGCAAAAGTGTGATGTGTTATTTTAATTTTGCCTCCGACGGAGGTTATGAAAAAAGGAATTATATTTTTAGTTGATTTCTTTACCAAACAAGGTTTAACATATTTTTTATTTGACCCGGTATCAATTAAAATTTTAATAACCTCTCCATTACCAAATTTACATCCGACATACGGTAATGAAGAGTTAGTTAATCTAAAAAATCGATAATGTCGAGTTCCTCTGGGGAATTGCTGAGTGTTTCAACATTTTCTTCGAAGTTCTCGATCGGGTAGGCATACTCTGAAAACGATTGGGTTTGAATATTAAAGTTTCGCTGCCTCTTATTCACATTTTGGTGAGGAGGTGGCGGTCTTTTCCCGTAGAACGCGTTATTTTTCTGACGACGATTCATGTAACTTATTCTTCTGGACTGTAAACTCTGGTCTACGCCCATCGGCTCCGGTTTGGGAAAGAGTTTAGAACCGAAAAGTCGAGGTGGAAAAATTTTTTTTCGGTGATTGTTGGGATATGGGCGTTGGTTAAAATTGTTAAATGATCGAGGATTTTTATTGGAATTATAATTGAATTGTTGTCCCTTATTTTGAGGAAAATGATTAAAATTTCCTTGAGGCATTTGTTGCTGATTGCGATTCATAGCATTATGTCTACGCGGAGGAATTGGTGGTGGTGAATTATTATTCGGAAACCTTTTCTGAAAATTTGTATTTTGGGCATAGTTCGTACGGTATGCCATATTATCCAATTTTTGGCACACCTGCAGTGCCTCTGGCAAAGAAGTTGGCTCACGAACTGCCAGTAGCCGTGGTAAATCACCATTAAGGCCATGGATAAAGGTATCCAACGCCTTTTCCCTATATGAATTTGTCATTGATTTTATAGATTGTTCATTTAGTTCGAGACAAGCTACCTTGTCTAGGATTAGTGACATATGTAGGTAAAATTATGAGATAGTGTTGTTTTTCTGTGCCATTGTTATCATTTGGTATTCTAATGTTCCTATGTCGCGTTTGTCAGAATAGTGCATCATTAAGCACTTTTTAATTTTCTCCCAATTTAGAGGGATTATATATGATTCGAGCGCAGTGTCTGCCTCGTCTACAATTTTGTGTCGCACTATATGCAGGATTCCGTAATATTTTGGGGTTCCACGTATGTTTTCATACATGCGGAATATCCTGTCAACAGATTTTTGCCACGAATCGAATTCACCATCTTGGTCTGAAAATTCCCTAAGTCCTTTCACTAGATCTGGTACCTTATCTAGTTCATTGGGGTTTACTCCGGTGGGATTGAATGTTTCATCCCTATCTTCAGTATCTTCTTCGAAAGGATTTCTTAAATTCGACACAGCTTCCCTAACAATTCTTGTTATCTCAACTATAAGATTAGGCTCAAAAGTACTTTTCCTAACTGGATTTGGTGGATTCGGTGGTCTGCCGCCACTTGCTAAGCTTAAATTTCCTAGTTGGTTGGCTAAATTGTCGCCTGGCATTTTTAATAATTTCTTTTTGAAGTTTGGCCAAACTAGATTACCGATACGTCAGCTTTTCCTGTTAGCGTTTGCCGTTTTGCCAAAATAATTTTTATTACCTTCTTTGTTTTTTTTTAAGCTTTTCCTTTAGTTTCTTCACAAAATGAGCACAATTTAATTTTTAGTTTTAAATTCTGTTTGCTCTTAACTTTTCGCAAACAATTTTTCTCTCAATCTTAATTATTTCACTTATTAGCTTTGATTATTAGTATTCAAAATTTTAATTACATTGAATTTTCCTATAAAAATAGCAATATTTATTAATTTCTTTAAAACTTTTTCCTTTCCCTATTAAGACAGGCAGCTTTCGTAAAAAAATTCACATTTAATTTTCCCTTTTAACAAAATTATTTTCACAATTCAAAAAAAATGTATTTACTAACTTTCAAAACATAGCACTTTTTCCAGTGGAAATGACGGCAAGGATGGCTCCGGTTTGTTCAAGGATGCTCCCTCGATGACTAAGGATCCTTTATCCGGTCGCGTTGGAGGAACTCGCTTAACTTGCAGGGAGGTTCTCCCCCTATCCGAATTTCACACACGAGCCCTGACACTACTTTAGGGACCTTCTGGGCTTTTATTTTCGGTAACGTAGAAGTTCCTGCCACTACTTGAGGGGCCTTTGGGATACTTCTTTCACTCGCGACTGTGTTCGTTTCGGGGGTGCAACTTTCGCGTGATTTCATAAGTTCTCCAAATTTTTTCGCGACGCACTACTTAAGGACGATTTATGCTATTAACACGACAATTTTATTTGCAAGTGTTTTCTCTCCAACGCGCTACTTGAGGGCGATTTATGGTTATTTTTAATTTTAAACACTTTTAAAACTTTTTATTTTAACACGCCAGTGCAGCCCTACTTTGGGCGCCAGTTAGATTATTTAAAGTTTAAAATTGATAAAAAAAAATAGTTTTTCATTTATTTTTTGGTGCACTAGGCTCTTCTTAAAAGCCAACATGAAGTATTACATATACCTATCACTTGTTGTCGTATGATCGCTACCGCTCCAGACATAGCGTCAGCATATTTCATGCTCAGGTGGGAACGTAGCTGCTGGTGTAATAGGAATTCCGCGGCAGTGCTCACAGTTAATTTCAGCGGATGTGGCGTTAACTTATATGTATATGTATAGTTCATATATACATACAGTGACTTTCAGCTAAATCGGGCAGTATTGGTTTTTAGAATATAGAGAATACTTCTCGTGCTAAATTGTTTGCATAAGTTTTTGGAAAAATATAGTTAACTTGAAAATCATATATCATTTCGTGCATTCGTTGTATGGCTGAAAATATGTGGACGGTATTACGAAGTGCATACTGAGAAAGTTTCTGGAAATTCTGAGGAAAATTGCAAAATTTTGAGATTATTTTTTTTAAGTTTGTCAAAACATCTTTAAATTCTTACGGATAAAACATTTTTGATTTTATGCTGTACAAATTGAAGTCAACTACATTTTTATAAAAAGTTTTGCAAAATACTTAACACGAAAAATATTGTCATTGTTGTAAAAAATAATACGGCACGACTTACATAGCTGTGAGCCACTGTATGTATATATGTGGCAACTACACCACTCAGCGGAAATGAATAACAGTTACTGTAATTAAGCACTAACCCTCTCACTGGAAGAAATGACATTTAACTATCCACTCTGGCGCTCAGTGGAAATAATTTCATTTTGTTGTAATGCTTTTAAAGGTTCTCATTAACTTTAATAAACTGAGCTCTGACTCTTCCCTCATTCGCTACATTGGTGACCCCGACGCACATAAGTTGTTCAAATTTTTACGCGCATCAAGATCAAGCTCTACTCGATTAAGTAAATTTTTACAATCAAATAAATCCGCGTGCATCCGCTTCATAAAAGAAGTATTTTAAAAAATATTTTGACGACACAAAACGCAAACAATTTATCTGTTGGCCAGAGCCAATATCTTTTTGGTAAAACCACACATTTTCCTGAGGATTACGGTCACATCGATTTCCTTGCAAGATGAACGAGTACAACGTGCATGAGACACCCGCTTCATCGCAGTTGTCGATACCAGCTCATAGTCACGAGAATACGAGTGTACGAGCACTTCCTTTCTCCATGGAGCACCCAGCATTGTGGTTTTTCCAACTCGAATCGCAATTTCGAATTCGAGGCATAAGTAGCGAGGATGACCAATTTCATCACGCGGTTTCCCTCATCGATACGCAGTCCGCGGCCGAGGTGGAAGATATTATTGTGCGTCCGCCGACATCTACACCTTACACGACATTGAAACATAACCTCATCGAGCGGTTAACTAAGTCAAAAGATGCCAAGTTGCTTCAACTTTTGGACGGCGAACAAATTGGAGATCGCACTCCATCTCAATTTCTTCGCCATTTACGCAGCTTATGCCCTGATGTCCAAGACAACGTAAGGACAAAGCAAGGTGGCAGTCGCAGCTCCCAACGTGTCTTTGGAAGACCTCAGTAGGATAGCCGACAAAATAAATGAGGTTATGCCGAGTGGAACCCACTGTATTGCCGCTGTATCTGAGGAACAGTCCTTACGTGCCGAAATTGACGAAATACGTAAACAGCTTGCAGCACTAAATACTCGTAGACCACGCAGTAATAGTAGGCAAAACGCACCGTTTCATCACAGAAGAGATTCGTCACGAAGCCGTACACGGTTCTCAGCTAATGGAATCTGTCGATACCATAAAAAGTTCGGAAATGATGCCCAACGTTGCATACCAGGGTGCAAATTTTCGGAAAACACGAAGGGAAGTCAATAGAGGCGCTAAAATACTCTCCTGCAACAACATCGCGCCGCCCTTTTTTTACAGATCGCACTTCTGGAACACAGTTCCTTGTGGACACTGGTGCTGATCTTTCGGTTTTTCCACGCTCTCGCATAAGTTCGTATCTAGCTCCAGTTGGCTATCAGCTGTATTCAGCATCAGGCTCACCTATAGAAACATACGGCTATCACGTGCTCACGCTCAATTTCGGTTTGCGTCGCGATTTTACTTGGCGATTTATTATCGCCGATTATCGGAGCTTATTTTATTAGCCACTTTGGGTTACTAGTGGATTTAAAACACAGTCGAATTGGTGACGAAAGTTCGGGCATTACCTCTCAAGGTCAGATAATACAAGCACCTCTAGCTGTTTCTATTAAAACAATTTGTGGTGAATCACCGCACCTGCCGTTATTACAACAATTTCCTACTATAACCAAGCCTGACGGAGCGTTCAAATTAGTAAAGCATGCCACGACGCATCATATTAGAATAAAATGGTCCTCCTGTATCGAGTAAAGCGCGACGCCTGGCGCCGCATAAACTAAAAATTGCTAAAGAAGAATTCGCAAAAATGGTGGAAATGGGCATCGCTCCTCCGTCAGATAGCTCATGGTCCTCACCATTACATCTAGCTCCAAAAAATCTGGACAATGGCGACCGTGTAGGGATTATCGTCGCCTCAACGATAGAACGATTCGTGATCGATATCCCGTGCGATACCTAGAAGATTTTGCAGCTAATCTCTGCGGAAAATCAGTTTTCTCAAAACTAGATCTAGTACGAGCGTTCAATCAAATTCTGGTCGCGATCGAAGATATTAAGAAAACTGCTATAATCGCTCCGTTTGGGTTATTCGAGTTTCCGCTATGACTTTCGGCCTCAGAAACGCCGCCCAAACGTTTCAGCGCTTCATCGATGAAGTCACTCGCGACCTTCCGTTTGTGTTTCCATATATTGACGATCTTTTAATTGATTCAGTCAACGATTGTCAGCACCTTGAACACCTAAAGACGCTTTTTCAGCGGCTTCAAGATTTTGAGTTGATAATCAATACAGCAAAATCCTGCTTTGGCTTGTCTGAGGTCAAATTCCTTGGCCATCATATATCAAGCAGTGGAATCAAACCGTTGCCTGAAAAAGTCAGCGCCATAAGGGGCTTATTGCCATCAACAACAGTAAAAAAATTACGAGGATACATTGGAATGGTAAATTTCTACCGAAAATTTATCAGAAATGCAGCGGAACTTCTCGCTCCCTTAAATGAAGTAATTGCCAGCCCCATCGCACACCAAATTTCTTGGACAAAAGAACTTCGAGTTGTTTTCGATCGTTCGAAAGAAGCCTTAGCGACTTGCGCAGAACTGGCTCACCCTAATGTTGAAGCAGATTTAGCTATCTTTACAGATGCATCAAATTTCGCAATTGGCGCGGTATTGCAGCAGCGTGTAAAAGGCTCTTGGCAGCCCCTCGCATTTTTCAGCCGCATGCTCCCTATATCAATTTGTAAGCTCTCTACGTACGACCGCGAACTTCACGCGATATACGAGGCAGTGAAATACTTTCGACATATATTTGTGGGTCGACACGTAACAATCTACACAGACCACAAACCACTGCAGCGCGTCTTCAAGCAACGAGAAGAACGTGCTTCACCGTGGCAATTTAGAAGAATTGAGTGAATAAGTTAGTTCACCACAGACATAAAGCACGTAAGTGGACAAGACAACGTCGTGGCAGACGCATTATCACGCGTTGACGCGATTTCAACACCGGTTTCACCGCAACAACTAGCCGCAGCTCAAGAAGGTGATGCAGAACTCCAACAATTAATTACTTCACCGGGCTCCAGACCCCATCTACAAAAACTTTCATTTCCAGAGCACAAGGTCAGCATTTACTGCGACACTTCATCGGGTACAGTACGACCATTCGTTCCTGCTTCAGTGAGAAAAGCAGTATTCGACTCACTGCACTCACTTTCCCATCCAGGAGTGCGGTGTTCACAAAAACTAGTCACGAGTAGATATGTGTGGCCCGCTATCAATAAAGATTGCCGCACTTGGGCGCGAACTTGCATTGAATGCCAGCAAAATAAGGTACAGCGCCACGTCGTCACATCTCCTGCACGATTCCAGTTGCCAACACAGCGCTTCGAGCACATTCATATAGATCTAATATCCTTACCTCCATCGAAAGGATTCCGTCAATGTCTCACTATAATAGACCGTTTCACGCGCTTTCCTGAGGCAATTCCACTCGAAAATGGCAATACGGAAGCAATCGTGCGCGCAATATTTTACCACTGGATCGCGAGATATGGGGTGCCACTCCAGTTAACTTCCGACCGTGGTGGACAATTTGAATCCGCTTTGTTTCGGCAACTTGCACAGCTATTTGGAATACACCACTTGAAGACCACACCTTATCATCCCCAAGCCAATGGGCTGATAGAACGGTTGCACAGGCAGTTGAAATCAGCTCTGCTGTGCCACAAAGACACTTGGTACGACGCGCTTCCAATAGTTCTTATGAGTTTACGAGCATCGTGGAAAAATGATATTTCTACAACACCCGCCGAATTGGTTTACGGCGAACCAATGCGGATTCCTGGGGAATTTTTGAATGCTGCTAACAATCAGTCAACGCATGGTTTACTTCGCCAGTTACAACAACATTTCTATAATCTAACACCGGCCGAAATGTCACGCCATGGCAAGAAGTATCTTTTTTCGTTTCAAAGAGCTAGATACGTGCTCACACGTTTTGGTACGTCAAGGGCAAATAGGACCATCCTTTTGTGCTCCATATCAAGGTCCATATCGCGTTCTATCACGCCACGAGAAACATTTTTACGTTGAGATGAAAGGACAACGTGCTGATGTCTCAGTAGACCGACTTAAGCCTGTCTTTGAAGCATCAACTGACGAACAGAACACTACTACTACTACTACTACTACTACCGGGCAAACAACAATGCGCGTACATTTCACAGACGATTCCAAACCTGTTTGAAATATTTATATTTAATTTTTATATAATAATGTTATAGACATAATCTAAGCTCATTGTAATTAGCACAAGCTGTTAAAAAAAAAAAAATAAGGGGAGCTATGTGGCAACTACACCACTCAGTGGAAATTAATAACACTTACTGTAATTAAGTACTAACCCTCTCACTGGAAGAAATGACATTTAACTATCCACCCTGGCGCTCAGTGGAAATAATTTCATTTTGTTGTAATGCTTTAAAAGGTTCTCATTAACTTTAATAAACTGAGCTCTGACTCTTCCCTCATTCGCTACATATATATCGTGGTGGTCATATCTTTAGCATCAACATTTAATATGACCGGGCATGTTCTGCATTTCACTTCCGAGTAAATTCACGCGTTGTGCTTATCTGAAATTGTCGAGTAATGTAAAAATTTCCGTGTGAAAATAAGTAGTAGAGCATGGCCGAATACTGTTTGATACTTAAGTTTTTTATTTTTACAAATTTTTTATAAAATGATAGTTAACAACATAAAGGAAATAAATCAAAGTTTACAACTTTGCAAAAAATGTAGTAAAACACGCGTTTAAAAAAAAAATATTACATTTTGAAAAATTATTTGCCTTTATTTAATTTTTACTGAAATATATACTATCTCTACGAGAAATTTTAGTTCTAAAATCATCGCGTAAATGACCTAATAGGTCCTAACTATAACTTCAATAAAACCAACTTTAAGACTGTCTTGTACTCATATTTTCAGTAGCTTCCAAATAATTTCTCATGTATAGCTTTATGATGTGCTCTCTATATACATATGTATGCCTATCTGCATATACATACACATGTACTTAATATCTAGTCATAACTGCGTTTCATTGCTTCCAAGTTCTACTTTTCAAAATCATTATGTATGTATATATATGCCAGTATTGCTTTTAATCTAATTTATAACTTTATTTCCATATCTACTTATTTATTTGTTTATTTTAAGCCTACACCTGGAAAAAATTTTATACTGTTGCACTAAAAAAGACATCTCAAAGACATACTCCAACAGAAAACATAAAAATCAAAAGTTTAAGTTTTGTGGGGAAAAATAAAATTCCAGGAATTTTCACATAAATTTCAAATTTTTTAAACAGAATTTCTTTTAAACATGCTTTTCTACATCAAAATCAACGTCGCCTACTGTAGCAGTACTAACCCCAAAAACAGCGACATCTTCACCCTCGTCGTCACTGCCATCGTTAACGGCGGACTTGCCGCATTAAATGCTGGAAAAATTAGAAAAAATAATATCCAGGAAAAATTATTGGAACAACTAGATTACTTGTCCTCGGACAGTGCCGACCACATAAAACGAAATCGGAAAAATGAACGGACCTAATAGAGACAGAGAGAAAGAAAGTAGAGATGCAAGAAACAGCTGCAACAACAACGAAGAATTAAAAAGAGTCCCTAATGCTATTTTTAATTAAAAATTAATTTACGATAATGTATAAACAATAGCACGAGTTTACATAAATCTAGACCTTCAGCATTCGAAAGTATAACAGTTTCGGGTTAGTTGACTTCATATTCAATTTTACATAAGAATTGATAATCAAATGCTTGAGGTCGAAGTGTTATTAATATCTAAATTAAAGCAAAGGTATATGGAACTAAATATTGAATAAGAAATACATTTTTAAAATAAAAACTAATCAACTTTAAACTGTGGAACTAAATATAGAATAAGAAATGGAGTTTTAAAATGCAAATTAAAATACTTTAAAATTTAGAAGTAAGAAATGCATTTTAAAATGCAAACTGAAATACTTCAAAACTTAGAATTAAAAAATGGGGTTTTGGAATAGAGACGATAACTAATAAATTTCAAAGTTTAGAATTAAATTAAAAATAAGAAATAGATTTTTGAAATTAAAACTAATAAACCTTAAAAAGCAAGAAAAAAGTAGAATAAGGTTTGAGAACTAAATGGATTTTTTAAAGAAACCCAATAGATTTTAAAATGTAGAATTAAGTCTATAATATAATAAGAAATACATTTTTTTAAGCGAAAACCTATAAAAGAAATGGATTTTGTACTTACCCAAATAAGAACCCAGCGATTGTATAATAATTTCAGCGACAGTTCTTTAACACCAAGCACAACATTATACCAAGGGTTCCCGATTTCTGTCAAATTCTTGCACATTTTCCAACAATATTTGATTAATATTGTCCTCGTTTAAGCACCTGTGTAAAACACAGCAAGCTCGTATAATGATCGGTGCGCTCCCGATTTGGTTATCCAAATATATAATGGGTTTTAAATGACCGAATGCGATCTCTACCACTCCTTGTATTTTGATAGTTTGTGGTTGAACAACTTTCGGGCGTCAAGGCCGTATAAAAGGCGTATGACAATACTTTGTTCTCAGACAATATCTTCGTAAGCAGAGAGGAATTATATATTTGAGAGTCGAAAGAAGTCGAAGAAATCGGTACCTGAGAATATATATATATGCAGTCGAACTCCTCTATAACGAAGTCGTCGGGACCGGTGAAAAATTTCGTTATAGAGAGGGCTTCGTATTCGAGAGGTCATACGAAAGTTCATGTATTTATGTTCAAGGCCCATTTAATGAAACATTGATTCATTTTATTTGTTTTATTTGTTTTTATTTCTTACACTTTAAAAAGAACACCTTAATAAAAAGTCAAAAAGATTATAAGGATTATTCAGGTATGAAAAAATTGTCGACTGTAGTTTGTTTAGCTGTTTGAGCCTTTTCCTTATTAATAAATGCTTCTAAGGAATTAATTTTATTAAATATAATGTCGGGTACATCGCTCCGTGATTCAACAAATGTTAATAGAGTTTGTAATGCTGCACGCGTTTCGGAGAATGATGGAACTCTAATATATTTTTGTGTATTATAACAACTACTTTTTAGCTCTTCGCTAAATTCATTATAGAGGAGTTATTTGCTATGGAAAATTCCATTTATGTATGACAAAAGAATTCGTTACAGAGAGGAATTCGCTATAGAGAAGTTCGTTATATGAATAAATTGTGAAAATCGTAGTGTTCCAAAAAAAAATTCGTTAGAGAGAGGTTTTCGTTATAGAGGAGTTCGTTATAGAGGAGTTCGACTGTAGTATATTAAATAAAGATAAAAATAACATGTAAGGCAGACTCTAAGTTCGGGTGCAACCACACTTTAAATACCGAGCGCAAGTTGTTATTTCATATAAACCGTGCATGTTGTGTGTAATAAAACCAGTGAATGTAATAATCTTTATTTTGAAAAAATATAGGCCTTTTTATATTTAAATAAGAGCTAAAACGAATTGGCATGCTTTTAATATATGATTTTACGTACAGCTATGTATACATTTGAATATCGTGTATTTAAAATCTTTTGTAAATGACAGTTATATGATAGGTTGCGTGGTTGCGAGTCCATAATTTTAGAAACTGCGCTTTACTACTATAAATGCAAAGTGTGTACGTAGAAAGAAGTTTCAGAGATATACCTATTTGCTCTAAGGTGAGCAATGCCACGCCCATTCACAGCATTTTTGATTCCATATATTTCATTTTAAACCAAATACATATTGCATATCAAATGTGAGTAAGTTACTTTGTAAAGTTACTGAAATATGAGATTTTTTTGATTTTGGTAATTAACAGTTATATGAGAAGCCGACGTAGTTTCTCTCTAACATATGTATATAATTTTCAAAAGGTTTCTTATTGAGCTGAAATGCAAAGCGTGCTTATGTGTATACCCATCTGAATTGACTTATGCTGCTACAAAAAACCGTTAAGTGAATAAAGTTATAAAACCCAGTAGTGCGATTTACCAACTTATTTTAACGATATTCGCTTGGTTAACTCATCTTAACGAAAATTTTAACGATGCTGCTATTCGGCAACCATTTTTTAACGACTTTCGCATTCGCCGAATCAGCTGTTGTTGTTAGCTAGTAAATTACCGAAAACTATACGACAATAAATGATTTCAACTTAAATGAAAGATAAATTTAAAATTCGGGGATTTGTGTTCATGTAATTAAAAAAGGAGCACTAAATAATGTCTTTTGAATATTTGGCATATGATTTATAACGAGGTGACGAAGAAGTATGCGATCCAACAGTGGATCGACGTTTACTCCGGGATGTGGGCAATCCCTTTTATTTGAATGCATCAGAAGCTCAGAAACTGTATCGGTTATCAAGTACGTAGCCAGGTAGGTGCACGGGTGGGCAGCTGCCCCCCCCCCCCCCTACAGATTGAAAAATTATTATTTTCATTATTATTCATTATTATATTTTTTTTTTTTTAAGAGGTTTTAAAATTTTATTCAGTTGGTTGACGATAGCCTCAGCTGGAAGTTACATTTTTATGCATTTATTTATTAAATACGCAACATTCATAATAGCTGAATGATCTAAGCGCCATCTGACGCATTATTGTCACAACTCATTTTGACATTGTCAGCCGTTAATACAAAGCACAATGATAACTATCGATAGTTTTGTCATCTTTAGATCACAAACAAAACAGGTGGCTTTCAAACAAGTGCAAAAATTAAGTTTACATGTTTACAAGTTTACAAGTGCAAAATTTATGGATATAAGAAATTTCCTTCAAAAAGGTAAGCATTTATAAATGGGTTATAAACTTTTGATTGTCTACTATTGCTATTACTTTCGAGGTATCTCTTCTGTTAAGAGGAAACATGTTCGTGACAGCAGCAGTGGAAGTGAAGAAGCTATTGTGAGCACTTGTTCATCACAATCGGCTGTGCCTGTTGCTGAGGCGCAAGCAAATAAAGCTTCTTCTGTGGAAATAGATGTCACTGAGGAATGCCATGTAAATGATGTGGGCCGCTATGTTGGGCGAGCTTCGCAGCTGTCTGTCGAAAAAAAGGAGATTCTACTTCGTCCGTGGGTTCCAAATGCTGCCTATGATTTTAAAACTGATGCAAAAGCTTTGCAAAGAAAATTCAACCATGGGTGGTTGGATATATATGCGCCGTGGTTGGTGTATTCCAAGCGGTTGAAAGGTGCACTGTGTAAGTACTGTGTGCTGTTTCCGCCTGTTCCTGGATCGGTGCAAGGCGTATTGGGTTCATTCATGATCCGACCATTCACAAATTTAAAAAAAATGCACGAGTTCTCCAAAAAGCATTCTCAAACAAGTCTCCACATTGCTGCAGCAGCTGCAGCGAAGGCTTTTATTGAAAATGTGCCCGTCGACGTACAATTGAAAACACACCATATGAAAACTATGGAAGATAATAGAAATATTATAAAATCTATTATTTCATGTGAGTTATTTTGCGGCACACACGACATGCCTCTCAGGGGCAGAAATTCCGACGAGGGCGTTCTTCTAGACTTAATAAACTTGCGAATCGCTTCAGGCGACTCAAAGTTAAAAGAACATTTACAGACAGGTCACCGCAACGCAGTTAATACTTCACCACGAATTCAAAATGACATCATACACATTTTCGGAGAAATTATTATTGTGAATGATATAAAAACACCAAATCCTTACACCGTCTTAGCAGATGAAACTGCTGATATATCCGGCAAAGAGCAGATTTCAATTTATTTGCGCTTTTTCGACGAACAAAAGGAAATAATAAGAGAAGAATTTGTGGGATTTATTGAGCTCTCAGCCCAAAATGCTTCTAACATTGCTGAAGAAATAGATAAGTTTTTGGTGTATCATGAACTCTTAAAAGAATCGTGTGTTGGGTTGGGCTTCGACGGCTGTTCTGCAATGGCAGGAAAAGAAGGTGGTGTGCAAGCAATTTTAAGAAGAAAATATACCCGCGCAGAATATGTTCATTGCTTCAGCCATAAACTCAACCTGGTTGTCAATGATACAAATGCGGTTCCAGAAATAAGAAATGCCATATCAACAACAAAGGGCGTTATAAACTTTTTTCGCGAATCAACCACGCGAAGGAACTGTGCGCCTACTATATCTCGTTTGTGTGAAACCAGTTTTCTGAAAATTTTCCTGAAATTGTTGAAGGACTGGAAAAATTATCCATAGATGGAAACTATTGCAGAAGAAAGAGTGCATACCAGCTTCATTCAGCGGTGACAAAATCGGTGTTTATCGTTTCCCTAATGCAATTGCAAAATACTCTGCATTACTGGAACCAACAGTTAATATTTTGCAAACGAAAGCAATTGATATGATTGCAGTAGGTGAGCATATTCAAATGAAATAACAAAATTATATTTGTAAAGTTGGAATGTTTGCAGAATACTTATTTTTTGTTTGTTTAATAGGTGAGCATATTGAAAAAATTATTGAGGTAATTGAAAACGATCGTAGCAATGCAGAGCAAGTAACGAATGAACTCCTTGCACAAGCGCGAAGAGTTGCAACTGCGCTAGATATAGAACTATCTTTACCGCGTTTAGCTGTAAAACAAAAACATAGAAGCAATCCTCCATCAAACAACGAAGATGAGTACTGGCGACGCTGTATTGTGATTCCATATCTTGATTCCTTAACAGCTTCGTTTAAAATAAGATTTGCCCGTGAAAAAACTCCAGCATTTGCGCTATCTCGGTTGCATCCATTGTATATGCTCAAAAGTTCAATTGAAGCCGTTTTTGAAAACTCGAAACTATTCGAAAAGCATTACGATTTAGATGTCAGCAATGAATTGAAACTTTGGTACAATTTATGGAAAAATAAAAATTTATCAGAAATGGAATTAAGAGAAATTGAAGTTGTTGAATTGATCAAACAGGCAGATGAATTTTACCCTTCAATTCGAAAAGCTCTCAAAATATTATGTATATTACCATGCACTACAGCAACGGTGGAGCGTTCATTTAGTACGCTAAGGAGAGTTAAAACTTGGCTTCGGAGCACGATGGGAGAAGAGAGACTATCTGGATTATGTCTGATGAGCGTGCATCGCACATTTGTGAAAGAACATCAACAGCTCATTGAAGAAAAAATCATCAATAAATTTTCAGAAAATCCTAGACGTCTACTACTTGCATAAAAATTTGTAAGTTAAAAAAAAAAATTTGAAATTAATAGCTGCCCCCCCCCATATCTCAGATCCTGGCTACGTCCTTGTCGGTTATCTCCAGACTTGGCTGAATACGTAAATTCTCAGCTTGACAACCAAACAAGAGGTTCCAGAATAACAGCAAAATCGACAGAGAAACTGGTAGCTCGTGTAATCTTTAAGCCTGTATGCAATTTAACATCTTTTATTTATATTGGTAAGTTCTAGCGGCTTTGAGATTATTTGCAACTGGTTGCTATCAACGACCCGTAGGTGAGCAATGGGGAATATCCATGAGCCAGTCATCCGTAAACCGGCATTCATCGGTTAACGGATGCAATCAATTATGCATTGTTTCACCAGAAAGGGAGCTTTCCTATGATCCAAGTGGAACGCCAAGCTGCTAAAGAAATGTTTGCTTCAGCGAGGTTTCCCTTTGGGGGAAGCACTATTGAGGCCGTCGATTGCACGGATATATCAATTTTGCCACCAAAGAATCATGAGGAGGCTTATGCCAACCACCATATCTACCATTCAATTAATGTGTAAATGGTAAAAGCAAACCTTTATCAAAGATTCAAGTATAAAAACAGAAATATAGTTTAGTTTTATTATATAGCTAAATGGTTATAATTAAAAAAATTATATATATGTATGTAGATCCTAAAAACGCCGGAGCACAACGCGAGAACCATGTCATATTTCCGGATATTCCTTGAAGTCGAGTTGATGACTATTCTAACAAACCACTCAGAGGAGAGACCGGAATTCTGCTACAATGGAACATTGCAATATATAAAAAGAATTATAAACGTTTGTAGTTTGAAATAAACTAGTATCTTATTTCACTTTAATGGAATATAATAAGATGAGATGAAGATGAGCTCGAGAAAATATTCAAAGTAGATGATTCCATAGAGCCGGCAATAAAAATGAGTAGCCAATATACCTTAAAAAAAGAAGTGATAGCAGAAGCAAAGAAAGAGTAAAATGTTGCAAAAAACTCTAATTGAATTATTGCTAAGAAAAGGAAGACAGAGAGAAGTGACGCAAGGGAACAATGCCACCTTCTTTAAATTTAAATTCTATTAAGGTACGTAAGATCAATAAGTTAAAGGAAATTTTACAAAATGGGATAGTTTGATAAAGCTAAATTTCAAAAATATGTTTATATAGGGTTACCACCTGTTTAAGAACTGAAATTTTGGATTGTTATTAGTCCCTACCACGGGAAGATTACCATCTATATGAAAAGTCAGTTTTAATTCAAATGTACACGTACACACGAATGAAATATTGAAATATGGGTAACTTTTATGCCGGTGGCATCCGTTTTAAAGTAGAATTTAATTTAATTATGCACAAGTTATATGCAATATTGAAATATCTATATCAAACTGTTCGTCTCGGCGAGGAGAAGGTTAATCACTATATATATAACAAGGTTGACCGCTTGAAAACCGAATTTAATGAATTTATACACAAGTTATAAGAAATAGCTGAAATTTTATAGGTATATTTTGAAGGGGATTGCCACCTGTTAGTTAAATTATACACATTTGACGAGGTCAAGATTGATTTTTTAGAAAGGGTTGTCACCTGTATACAAAGGCATATTTAATTTAATTGTACACAAGTAATATGTGAGAGAAACCGAAATGCGATTTTTGGTCATATATGCTAAGGCCAATCTTTACCAGGCAACTTCAGTGCTTTTACAATAACCATATTGTTTTAATTTTTAAGGGGCAACAATGTTGCCCACTAAAAAAATAAAAAAAAATATATTGTCTGCAATCAATTAATACATTTTCATTAAGTGGGATTATGCATCTCTATCTGGAACGTACCATCAGCTCATCTGCTGCTTTTCACTTTAGTGTTTGGTGAAATTTTTTGAGACTGTGGTTTACTAACGCCGAAGTCGTCGCATGCCATAAAAAATTTCTCTGATTGAAAGTCTCAAATTTAGAGACATGAGATTGGACTGAAATACCGAATACCGGCATAGATGCAAATACAACCAAGGTCTCACTAATTCTTCACACATGCCTCTTCGCACTTTTAATACGACCTAATTGTCACCATTTAACCAGTCAAATGAAGAATTTGTTCAGGCCATTCAAATTACAGTTTTCGTGTTTAAGTTAACACAGCGATCAATATGAAATGAACAGATTTGCGAATGTAACAAGTGGTATTATAATATGAACAAATCAAGTTAGCGCCTTATTTTCTAAAAATTCAAATAAAATTTTTGATAATTTGTTGAATTTTTTCTGCAAAGTTTGAAACATAAGTGCATGTGCATAAATTCAATCTTAACATTTATGTAACAATCTCTGACTGCCATTCGCCTGGAAGTGGCCAGAATGATGCGGTACACACTGCCAAGTGTCGTCTAGGTAGCTCCCGAACAGTCGTTTGGAATGTTGCTACGATCGGGCGCAACCAAAGCTATTTCGGAGCGCCGCCGGGAGTTTAGACTGGAAGAGAGATGTGTTATTCGAAGAAAGAAAAGAGAGGCCAAAAGACGTGAGTGCGAACAGCTTGAGATGCTAGCCGACAGGAAAAGCGCCTGAAAATTTTATCAGAAGATGCTCTATAGTGGCCGGTGTTAAACAAATCGTTTTTAACAGTTAATAAAATATCGTATGTTTTGGTTTTGGTAAATTACCGTTAGATGAGGGGCATGGTTTTTGAACGATTCTTAACAAAATTCGAAATTTTGCTTATTAACTTCAGCTGTAATGTGTGCATCAAATTTTGTGGACTTTGGTGGCATAGTTTTCGAGATATGCTTATTTGGTTAAAAGTAGGTGATGCCACGCCTATTACCAACATTTTCATTCCGTGAATTGGCTTATGCAACTTCCTTCTGCATTTTAGTTATCTTTAACAGTATCTTAAATATAGCGGTGTTTTGTAATTTTGTAAACTACCGTTATATTTTGTTTTGTATGGAAGAATTGTGTGGTTCCGTTATTTAAAAAAAAAACTGCTTGGGACGTGCCTTTATTTAAATTTAATGGGCTATAAAACTGAAGCACGATATTTCACAAAATATTATAGTTTTTCTTTGTTTTGTCCGTTTCTTCTAGAAATCTGATTTGAGTCTTATTCAAACTTTTTTTTGCTGAAATTAATAGGTTAGAATTTATCAGAGCAATTCGTAGTGGCCGCATTAAACTTCTAAATCTATATTTTGATTGTATATATTGTAAGAAAAAAAATATGCACCATCTAGATATTGAAACTCGTTGGTACTATAATTAGTATTGACCTTTGGTCACGTATCAAATTTCATTCGATCTGTACGTGTCTCTCTGCAAGTGCTTATATTTAACCGTGTTAACGATTAAATTTCGTTTAACTTCCAAATACTCCATGAGCATGAGGTCAAGGCAGAAAGATGAAATTTTGTTAATTGGTCACATGTCTCACCAAATAACTGGCAGTAAATTACCATCCAATTGTCATGTCTACTAGCTTATTTTATAATATGTGACAAATTAAATTAAACAATAGAGAAACTTCTAGACTTACAATAAAGAAATGTCTCGTGTTTTGTGAGAAAGCAAAAATAACAACCAACGAAACCAAACATTGTGTCGCAAAGCTGGCAAACCTGTATGGTGAGTGGAGAAAACTGCAAAAAAAACGCTAAAAAATATACAAGTGTGGCCCAAAATTAAAAAGAAGAAATTTTCAAGTCACCCTTTGACGACTTATTTGACGTTGCTCATCACAATTCTGATTGCTGAAAAAGAAAAGCAGTTTTTGTTACTCCAGAGAAAAATGGACGCTCTGGCTGCATGGGGGCATCGTCATGAAATTTGTAAGAACAGAGCAACGAACAGAATCGACGCAAGTAGTTAAGATAGCAAGATTTGAAAATTACAAAAAAAAAACAAAATAGGTGAGTTCGTGTTTCACAAATTTTCCATTTATTAAATGCAAACGTTATTAACTAACACTTAGATTTTATTTTTAGAAGGTGAAAAATATCTAGAACTTGAATCTATATCAAGCATTACCTGCATATGAGAGGAAAAGGAGCCGGTGCAAGTAGATACAGACACAGAGAATAATTTTCCACACCGAGAGGAAGCAGGGCCTGAAATGAAAAGCGAAGGTCCTGGCGATGTGCAGAAGAGGTTATTACTGAAAAATTGTCTGTATTGTTTGATTACTTATTTCTGATAGAGATGCGGTGCGAATGATAGCAGCTACAGTAGAAACAGAATTTAATTACTTTCATAGTACCTATTCATCTCTCAAGACAGATTTCGAAAGAAAGGGTATTAAAGACATATGTTTATTTATTATCAATAGTGATATAAAAGTGTAGTTTATTGCCCACAAGACTATTTTTTTTTTTGAGGTTTGACATTGATACAGATTTTTTAAATACTGATCCCGATATATGGCATATTTTTCCGGACTCTTCAAAACCAACCATATTTAAGCCATTCCACCTTAATACAATTTTAATAATTATAAAGCTATGACATATGTATTTAATTTTTAGTATGACGCTATTTAAAATATGATTATAAAATTGAATTTAATTAGTTTTAATCGATAACACTAGTTTACAAATATTTGATACATGAGCGGTATTTCGTTGAAAAAATGGGTCTCAGACAAATTTTGGGTCGGTGTTTACGACGGCAGCGTAAATAATTTCCAACCGCCCTAATATGTATCATGTACACATACGCATACATATGCGAAATATGCGAATTATTCCGGTTCACCGTATTTCCAGCCGGATAATTCCTTTTGTTAGTTCTTCCGTTTACTTTCCTTCCAATAAAATTGCGGTTGACGGCAACCGAACATTTTTTCTAACTTCACTTAGTCTCAGGATCTTTGAAGCGACTCACGTCGACTACCAATTCACACCACAAGGTAAAGCCATTATTGTTATCCACATATAACGCATTATATATTTGATATATCTACATACATATATACATTTGATAAGATTCTAATTAAATTAACCAAAACAAATATTTTCATTTATTTACAAAATTTCCAACTGCCCGTCTGGACTGCCCCCTTGGGAGACACGACACTCAATTGTACATGGTACATCTACGCCGAGATTTGAATATACAGTCCACAAAAATAAAATCTTCACACAAAGCCGCATAGCCGCAATAAAATTTTATGCAACGCCGCACAAGACACAAAGCCGCACAATTACCCACCCAAACAAGGCAACTGAACACATAATCAACTGCATACATATACCAACTGCCCTCACCACAAGTCACTGAGACATCAAGGTACGTGTTATATGTTTCAATTACACTTTATAACACGTTAATCATTTTTTGTGAAACATCGCCTTACAAGGCAAGTGATTTTTTGTGAAAACGAAAGAGTATTACACTTTAAAAAAATCGAAACTGTGCTAATTCCGTTTGTCCGCGAGCGACAACAACAACAGTGAACAGTGGTACTGTATTGCAACAGTTCAATCCATCAAATTTAAATTTAAAGTTTTTTTTGGATTTTCACACTTATTCACTTTAAAGTAAATCTGTATCACTTTCCTTGGTTCAATACTGCTCATTGGCATAACATAATTGTTAATTTGCAAGTCACTAGTTCACTGGTTCGAGAAACATTACTTCTGTTGCACACTATTGCGTTTTCACATATTCACATTTGAGCCTTTGTTGTTATTTTGTATATATAAGTACCTACTTTTCTTGTTAAAGCACATTCATATATGCGTCGACACATTTGGTTGGCAAATGTTTTTTTTTGCATCAAGTGCCATTTCACATTTGGGTGGCAGTGTTTGTTTGTTTTGAAATTTAAAAAAATCGTTAAATAAGGAAACATACGTAAATAAATTTACTGGCAATTGTCATTTTGCGGAACTATTTTTTCTAGCAATATCAGAGTTAGGTAGACTTTAGGAACTCCCTCTTAACTTCACTATGAATTCAACAGCACTCCTGCCTCAGAACAAAACAAGCACGGTCTTGCTATCCAGCAGGACGAATTGAAAGTATTATGGGAGAGAACGAAAGTAGCGTACGATACGCTCAAGAACTCAGAAGATTTAACTAAAGTAGATATCAGGGCTATTAAAAAGAAATATAGAGTATGTTTTTCGACATATGTTAAGTGCATGTCTGCTATGGCTACTCAAGCAGAAGCATTATCAAACGTAGAAAAGGATGTAGGGGAGCAGTCCGTCCGCGAACACAATATCCACCTTCCACCGTGCGATACAGACGTGTTCAAGGGCGACTACCTTTCATGGCCAACATTCCGTGATATGTTTACGGCCATCTACATCCTAAATAAGCGCCTCACCCCGGTTGATAAACTATTTCATCTCACCCATAAGACACAAGGGGAGGCCAAAGAAATCGTAAGAAAGTGCCCACTAACTATTGAAGGCTTTACTACTGCGTGGAAAAACTTGTGTGAACGCTATGAAAACAAGCGTATTTTAGCTAACACACAACTAAAACTATTGTTTAACTTAAAAGCAATATAGTTAGAGTGTGGTAGCTCAATAAAAAGTTTGCAGCGGGAGATAAACAATTGCTTATCAGCCCTGAAGAGTCATCAAATTGACATATCAAACTGGGACGCAATTATCGTTTATCTCTGCTCGACGAAGCTGCCTGACAGCACACTGACTCTTTGGGAGCAAACCATAGACCATAAAAACGAAATACCCAAATGGGAAGATATGGACAAGTTCCTGTCCAATCGGTTTCAGACCCTTGAGACATTGTCAGAGTTAAAGGATAGTAAAGCTGTGAGAGTGCCAAAGCCGCCACAAGTCACACGTCCTCCTTTCGAAACCCCAACAAAAAGAGTAAGCGTAACCAATTTCAATTGTAAAATGTGCCATACAAATGAACACAAATTGCGCAGCTGTTCCCGTTTCCTACAGCTAACACCTACAAACAGATTGAAATTTTTAAAGGAAAATAATTGTTGCCTGAATTGTCTTAGTTCCGGACACACTGTTTCAAGATGCACAAGTGCTTACAACTGCAATACGTGTCACTCGCGACATCACACGCTCCTGCATCTAAATGCAATTCAGCCAAAGGCAACGACGCGTTGGGCGTTTCCGAGGCCTGCCGATGATTCTCCATCGACATCGAGGCAGGCGCAAGCACAACGTATTCCGATAAAGCAACTGAAAATGCAAACAGAAATGTTAAGTCCTGCTTTGCGAATACAAATACAGGTGTGCTATTAGGAACAGCTCGCGTAAATATACGTCTCAATGGCACAGATTTTGCTGCACAACCACTGATTGATTCTGGTTCTGAGTGTCCTTTATAACAGAAAGGCTCAAACGCAGAATCAATCTGTCTGCAAAAAAGCTGCATGCCCAAGTTTCTGGCATCACAAATTGGGTAAATGCCCAGGTTAAGGAAGCATGTCATATACAATTGCGGTCCCCCGTCGACCCATTGTTTAGCTTGACTGCAACTGCCCTGGTTTTACAACTAACCGGAAATCTGCCGACAACAAATATAAGCGCGACGACGAGACAAGAATTTCCGGACCTGGTATTAGCGGATAAAAGGTTTTTCGTAAATGAACAAATAGACCTCATTCTTGGTGGATACATTTATCCACAAATCATATTAAGTGGAATAAAAGAAAACGTCTTGAGGACACTTCTAGCCCAAGAAACCGTATTCGGTTGGATTATAAGCGATAGTACGGATACCACAAATACACAAGGAAATATAGTTTCGTACTTCATCGAAGTTGCGCTGGATAAGCAACTTACGGCATTCTGGGAGTTAGAAGATTTACCCAAAACCAAAAGCCTCAATGATGATGAAAAATATTGCGAAGAGCTTTATAAAAAGACCACTATCAGAACTAATGAGGGAAAATACATAGTCTCGTAACCATACACCTAGGACCTTCTCTTAAAAAAGCCTGCTTTCAATTCTTCCCGAATGAGAAACAGATATCCAAGGATCCCGTCCTACAAAAAGAGTATAATAGGGTATTAGCAGAGTATGAGACATTAGGACACATGACGAGAATAAATAGTAACATATCAGCAGACTCATGTGATAATTATTTCCTGCCTCCTCACGCCGTTACAAAGGCGGAGAGTACCTCAACTAAAGTTCTCGTGATTTTCAATGCCACAAATGCAACCGCTAATGGGACAAGGTTAAATGACGTCCTCCTACCAGGTCCAGTACTGCGATCTGATCTTCCAATACTGACTCTACGCTGGAGGTTATACAGATATGTTTTCAACAGTGACATCGGGAAAATGTACAGGCAAATTCGGATAAATGATAACCAGTCGAAATATCAGCGCATCGTCTTTCGGGCAAACCCGAACGAATCAACGAGCCTATATGAATTAAAGACGGTTACGTTTGGAATAAACTGTGCTCTTTACCTGGCGATAAGGACACTGTTGCAGTTGGCCGATGACGTAGAAAGCTCGCATCCAATAGCAGCTAATATTCTGCGAAAGTGCATGTACGTAGATGACGTACTTGAAGGAGGACACAGCATTTAATCTACCATAAAGGCAAGGCACGAAATTTCTGTGGTACTGCGGTGAGCAGGTTTTCCCTTACGAAAATGGACGGCCAACTGCGAGGATGTAATAGAAGACATCCCAAAAAAGGATCTACTAAGCGAAGATTTTTTGGAATTCGAAGACACTAGCACAGTTAAGGCTCTTGGAATAAGATGGAACGCCCATTCGGATTTTTTTACTTCTTAACAATACCAATGGAGCATAGTGACACAATCACTAAAAGGTCGATATTGTCCTCCATCGCCAATCTGTTCAATCCGCTAGGATGGCTTGCGCCCATTCTAATAGTAGCCAAGATATTGATGCAAAACATTTGGCTGGAAGGCACAAAGTGGGATGAATCTGTGTCTTTAACTACCTTAAAAATGGCAAAATTTTACCAAACACTACCGCGAGATAGAGAGATCAAGATACCGCGCTGGGTTTATTTTTCTCCCGCCCATGACGTCGAAGTATATGGCTTCTGTGATGCTTCAGAAAAAGCATATGCGGATACGGTATACTTACGGGTTAAGCAGGGTAGTGAAGTTCTAGTGAATCTGCAAAAACAAAAGTTGCTCCATCTAAAACTATTTCCCTACCCTATAGTTTTCGAACGCAATACTGGATTCCCCGAGTCAAAAATATGGTAAAGCCCGTCATCCATAATAGTAAGGTCTGCACAATCTACAGGAAACAAACCCAAACGCAGCTTATGGGAGTGCTCGCTCAGGAACGCACCTCATATTCGCGTGCATTTACAAACACGGGTGTAGATTTCGCAGGACCTTTCGATTTCAAAAACTTCCGCGGCAGAGGTTGTCGCATCTCAAAGGGTTACGCTTGTCTGTTTGTGTATTTTGCCACTAAGGCTATACACTTGCAAGCCACCAATGACCTTAGCACTGCGTCTTTTTTGGCAGCCTTTGTTAGGTTCATAGCCAGGAGAGGATGCCCAAAAAATGTTTACTCCGACAATGGCACCATCTTGGTCGGAGCTTCGCGATCTCTACGATCAGAATTTAAAGCTTTTGTAACCGAAGCGCGAATTAGGACCCTGAATAAATATAGCCACCAGATAGTCACATGGCTTTTCTTACCCACTATAGCGCCTCATATGGGCGGATTGTGGGAAGCAGGGGTAAAAAGTTTTAAAACCCATTTTAAAAAGATTGCTTCCGGCTTCAGTTAAACATTCGAAGAGTTCACAACTCTTTTGTGTCGAATCGAGTCTTGCCTTAACTCCCGTCCGTTATAAAAGAAGACAATCTACCGCCTAATATGTGGAGACTGGGAAGAGTCATCAACCTACACCCAGGCTCTGATAACCAGGTACGCGTCGTCGATATCTATACTACGAAGGGGCAAACCAGCAGACCAATAACGAAATTGGTCTTGCTGCCCTCCTGCGCAAATACCGCCACTTCTCCTACACAAGGATAAATACATTTAAAAAATAATAATAATTCAAAACCAAAACAGGATTTCGAATATATTCCTAATTTCAAAGCCCTATTCATAAAGGTTCAAACAGATTTAAAATCTACCATTACATTTCAAAAATGAATTTATAGCACTAATGCATCATCTATGGACGCTATGCATCAATCAACAATATCTGAATATTGTGTATCGATGTGCATTAGGTACACACATTATATGTAGTTCAAGAAATAAAGATACCCGTACAAAACTAACCGACAAACTAACCAATAGTTCGAGTAAATTTTCCGGGATTTATAACCGATAATCAAAGATCAGTCTGGTTCCACCCCAACATTAGTTGTGTTTTCATGTTCTCTAGTAGAAAGTTATCCAGAGCCACTAACTAAATTTCAGAGCGTAAAGAAAATTTTAATGAAAGAAACACGCATGAAAGTAAAAGAACAAGCAAGAAGTTGCAAGACTTTTTCCTTTTGGTTGTAAATTTAAATATTTTATAAATTTTTGCAATTTTCGCAATTCATAATGGAAATAATAAATATTTTTAATAATTGTTCTCTACTTTTTTGATCAACTGAATATTTTCAATCAGCTCCTTTATCTAACTGGCAAATTCTTGCTGGTAGAAATTAATCTAGTAAAAATGCAATGTACAAAAAAAAAACAAAAAAACTTGCAAGTTAAGCTATCGTTTGCGCTCCCTCAATTTGCCCTACTTGGCTGGTTTCTTGTTAGTTTGGCGTATGAAAATGCTATCCGGTAAAAAAATTCAGTAAACATTATTATTGGTTATTGCTGGTTTTACTAGGTAGTGAATATGAAAACAGAATCATCATCAGATAAACATTATCGTTTCCTTAAATCTAAACAGCTTGTTTTTACATTGAATATGATGGGAAATGCAGGTTTTATGTACATTATCCATTTATTGGTTACCACCCTCGTTGTAATTCTCCCAAAGATTATCCAAAATTTTTCCGGAGATTATCCAATTTTTTCACCTATTGAGAAAGAAAACAAATTATTTTCAGTGTACAAAGTGTTGTAGTCCTGTTGATTAGGCAAGACAAAAAAGCAATCCACATTGTTACTTTCGCAACTTCCTTTTGCTTCCGGTCATTATCCGCTACCTTCGGAGTGCATTGTCTTCTTCTTTCGACTGTGCCTCACAATCGAATTCAGCACTTCGCCATGTGCATGTAGATGCATATCGATATACATATGTACGTAAAAAACTGTATTATTTTTTTTTTAATTTCATAAAACAAAATTTTTTTGTGGTTTATTTTTTTTTACATCACTTGCCACCCAATATTCCGCCCTATTAATCGATAAAATCAAAATAAATACCCAAAACCTTTTAGACCATGGGCCGATTCACAGCGACGCGCAACAAAACGGAGCAGCGTGCCGTTCGTTTCGACGTGGCATGTCGATTATGCCAAAACAACACGGCATAAGACTTTGCCCGGTCTACCGAGCCAAGTCTGGGGAAGAGAGGCTGCGGGTGGTACTGATCCACCACTACTGCCTGTCGCCTTTTCACAAGCAAGAAATATGCAGCAGTGTCGGGCGCTGCCATCGATGCAACGAAAAGCACCACACAACATTGCATCTCCAGTTTGAAGACGACCGTCGGCCAACGATGCCGCCAACCGAGGATGACGATGATCGATCCGATGTATTATCGATCAATCTGACCGGCCAAATGAAGTCGTGGGCGCAGCAGGTAGAGGAGGCCGAGAAAGAAGAAGAAGCTTCGGTGACCCAGGAGGTCCCACTCTCAGCGGGTGGCGACTCGGAAACCCTTCCGGACCTTCTCTACAACATGATCGGTTAAGGCGCGACTCGGAAACCAGTCCTTTCCGACTGCCCAGGCAGCGCGGCTTTGGATCCCGTTTATTCAGACCGCCTGCCCAGCAAAAGAAACGACGAACGACTGGCATGGGAACTCGTCCTTCCCGACAAGCTCAACATCAGCAAATGGATGGCTCAGGAACACGTCCTTTCCGACCATCTGATAACCCATATAATTGGCGGCGAGTTGACTCGGGACCACGTCCTTCTCGATCACAACGATCCCCACAACGGAGCGCCTCATGCAATTACCCACATCAAAGGGAAGAGACGCTACAACTAGCGCTACAACAACAGCAACCAATATTCCGGTCGGGCCGTTTGCTCGACAGCACAACCGCCCCTCTCATGAGGGCATTTGAGGATATCTCCCCCACCGTGATAGTAAAAATAGAAGCAGGCGGGCGCCTGCATTTAGTGCGGGCCTTAGTGGAACCGTGCGCGCCCAGCATCCTGATATCTGGCGAATTGGCGCGAACGCTCAGACTCGAGCGACACGGGTCGTGGGGCGACATGCTCACTTGTGTTAAGGGGGAGATACGGCGTAATCATATGCAACCGCGAATTATTCCGGTTCACCGTATTTCCCGCCGGATAATTACTTTTGTTAATTATTCCGTTTTACCTTTTTTCCAATAAAATTGCGGTTGACGGCAACCGAACATTTTTTCTAACTTCACTTAGTCTCAGGATCTCTGAAGGGACACACGTCGACTACCACTGCACACCACAAGGTAAAGCCATCATTGTGATCACTTTTCAACATATAACTCATCATACATATATTTGATACGCATATATATACATTTGATTAAATTCAACTTGAATTAACCAAACCAAATCTTTCTTTTATTTAAAATTTCCAACTGTTCGTCTGGACTGCCCCCTTGGGTGACACGACACACAGTTGTACAAACTTAAATGTAGGGTCTTGCAATAGGGACGCACAAAAGTAGACCGATAGTGACAGCAAACGAAACCATATTTTTCCCCGCTCTTTTGACATTTCCCTTCAGTAAGGTTTGCCATTTCATCATGGAAAGATATACGATCCAACAACGAGTCGAAATTATTAAAATTTACTACCGAAATTCGGAGCCAATGGTCTCAACTTTAAGAGCGCTAGGTCCAATTTATGGTCGTCGTCATTTCTGGCTGAATGGCTTCGTCTATAAGCAAAATATGCGTTATTGGACAGGCAGCAATCCACACGTACTCCATGAGTCAACATTGCATCCCGAAAAAATTACGGTTTGGTGCGGTTTATGGGCCGGCGGCGTCATTGGGCCGTACTTCTTCCGTGATGATCAAGACCGGCACGTTACTGTGAATGGGAATCGCTACCGCTCAATGGTAACCGAATATTTTTGGCCCGAATTGGATGATATGGACTTGGACAATATGTGGCTCCAACAGGACGGCGCCACAAGCCACACAGCGAATGTCACATTCGATTTTTTGAAAACCAAGTTTGGTGAACGTGTTATCTCACGAAATGGCCCAGTCAATTGGTCGCCTCGGTCGTGCGATTTGTCGCCGTTAGACTATTTCCTGTGGGGCTACGTCAAGTCTATGGTCCATGCTCACAAGCCAGCGACGATTGATGAACTTCGTACGAATATCGAACGTGAAATTGCAGCAGTATCGGCCGATTTATGCTTGAAAACCGTCGAAAATTGGGTTCAGCATCTGGACTTCTGCAAGCGTGCCCGTGGTGCCCATGCAAAAGGAATCGAGTTCCATACATAATGGCATGGAATGTACTTTTACAGAAAAATTTAATTCATATCCCAAACCGTTTTTGTTTTATTTAAAAAAACTTTTGTAGCATTAAATATTAATAAAATAAAATTATTACATTGAAAATCGATTTTCTCAAAATGACGTGCTACAGCAAAACGCCGAGACACGTATTTCTTTATTTTAAGCCTATTTTCATATTCTGTTAACAACATTTCTCATGTGTACGAACCACTGTCGTGCTGTGTAATATGGCGCGCAATGCTTGAATCCGATAATCCACCTTTTGTTCCCAACGCTAGCATACGGTAGTAATATTCATCGGCATAAAAAGTCTAATAGAAATTGGTTAACGAATTACGTCCATGAAATAAACACATCTTGCACAGAATCTGCCCAATAATTGGCAGATCCCCGCAAAATGTGTGCTTTCTTACCACCCATAAGCATTACTTAAATTTTCAAAGCTTTTCACGAATTTCTTTGAACTAAGCGAGCGGTCTAATGATGGGTAGAAATGCGAGAGAAGTTCCACTATATCGCGCACATTGTCGAATAGATTATAGTAATTCGGTACTATCGGAGCCGCACCAAGAGAACGTATATTAGCCAGATAACGATCAAGTTAGGATGACGCTGTGAATTGTCAAAATCCATCAATATTTCTCGTCCAGCTCACCATTCTAATGGCCGACAAGGGAAATTGTGAAAGTGGCGAGTTAACAGAGCTGAGCGAAGGCAAATTTCGTTCAACAGATTTAATAGATCTGATTTCTTATAAATTTTAATTGTTTTGGCTCGAATTTTAGATTTTGCTAATATATTAACGAATTGATATAAACATCTAAATATTCAATTTGGCGTGAAATTTGGCTTTACTTAAATGTGTGCATGATAAGAGTGAGCCAGTTTTGGTTATATGCATGCATTATATACATACATACATATGTTAATATAATATATCTATGTACTTATATTATATATTATCTAAATATATATATTATTATATTAGGTATACATATCTAAATATATATATGTACATATATATGTATATAGATAATATGTAGTACATACGTATATAAATATCCAACTATACGTATGTATGTATATATTTAGTGTCTTTGACAAAATCAGCTTTCGTGTATCTATCTTTTTGAACGGCTTCTGTATATATGTACATATAAAGAATGATGAAATTATATAGCTACTATCTATATACATATTTCATGTTAGTTTTAACTTACCAAATAGAACATTGTTAAGGCTTTCAAAATTTTTAAAAGGTACTTTGTTTTGCAGTCCGTCATAGTTTATTTGGATAATTAGTTCGTCCGTAAATATTTTCTTCATTCCTTTCACCACGTCCAATGACTGCATCATATTCTTTAAAATGTTTAGCTAATGGAAAAAATAAATTAGTACAAATAAATTTGTGAATACTACAAATTATTGGATATTTACATAAGTTTCTTTATTTGTGCGCAAACAAACCACGATTCACAACGAAATGATTTAAATTTACGTAAATGCGACAAAAATTGTCACAGACGCCGCAGAGATAACGGTAAACGAATTATTGGGAATTCAGCTGCAAAAAATCCTATTACCAACTCGCTTACTTTTTTCAGCGGTAAAGCAAAAAACCGAAAACAAAATTAACCTATTACCAACTCGCTTACTTTTTTCAGCAATTTAACAATCAAACTCGTCTCTTTCCCCGCAACCCATTACCAACTCTCTTACTTTTTTCAGCTATGAAATCATTTGGTACTGGGTCATCATCATATATTTATTTATAGTTATGTAGATATACATACATATACAGCATTTATTTCATCCCTCCGCCAGCGTGTCTGTTTTCAACCGCAGCGCAACTGCAGTACAGCAACAAAAAATTCATTCATAAACGCACGCGCATATTATGGAAATCAAATTTCCGTACATTCAAACGAACATTTTATCTCCCCAAAAACACTTGCGCCCCTCATCCATCACATTTCTCGCGACGAAGACAAAAATCTAAAAATCATAAATTGAAGATTTTTGTAATTTTGGTCCAAATGCTCACAATTACAGATGGGAATGTAGGTATTATTTTGGCCCGCTTGTGCCCGTAAAATATTTCAAGAAGAAATTCATGTATTATTAATCTATTATGTATTCTTATCATAATAATAGATGCATTTCTTCATCTATTCTTAATCTATTAAGCTTGCTTATCTTTGTAAACGTGTTTTGCGCGAAACACTGCTATATACATATGTCATATAAAGCCCTAATTATTGCAAATCGGCGACACCAAACGCATAGTCCGGCCTTACCGCTACGCCTACTTGCATACATACGTATGTACATTACGTCTATGTATGTCAATATGTAGTCTAAATTTTGGTCGAATTTATGTCAGGGCTTACGTCTTATCACAAATGTAGCACAAGTAGCAGCATAATATATTTAGGAGTCGAAAATCTACTACCTTTTAACAAATGTTTCTCCAATTGTCTAATTAAATGCAAACATTGCTATAATTAATTGTATTTTGTGAGACCTTTGATTGATTATACTACGTTTGCTTCTTCCTGAACCAACAATCTGAGTCAATGACAAATACAAAAGACACGAAATTACAAATAAACCGTAGCATTTTTATTCTGAGAATTTTTGTTGTAAATTGAATTCTGTGGTGTACAACTTAACGCCATCTTATGTATGTATCTATATGTAAGTATTTTTTTTCAGATCTTCCTCTATTCGATCTAGTAAATCATATTTGTATTATACTCCACTTTTTTATCCTACCTACTTCAAATCCAAAATAGTTCAACTCAACCCAGATTAATGATGGCGGCTTTGCGACGCAGCTTTTTCGTGTGAATTGCGGGCAGAAGCAATATTTTCTGTGGCAAAACCGCTTATTTGGCTTTCGAGTTTTTATTTTCAAATCAATAAATTTCGATCTTTGGCATACAAATTTAATATTTAAATTATACTTTTAACACAATGGCCTGTTGAACTATAGCTTTGTTTAACTATTTGTATAAATATTGCATTAGAACATTGTTATTTTTGGCATGGTAAAATTAAAGTCCACCTGGAGATAAGATATTTTGTTAAACTTTGCGCACAGGCTTAGAGTAGGGTTGAATGTGCGCGAGTTAGGACTCTGCCTGAAGAAAAAATAAAAAATATATATTTTCTAACAAGAGCTCCTTTTTTGAATCCGTTTATTTCAGGAATGTCTTACATTTAGATGCTTAAATCTATTGGTTGATAACACTGCGCAACAAAAAAATATTTTTTTTTTGGAGCCTGCGGTTTTTGAACTGTTCTTATATACATTTTGTGCGCTGGTTTCAAAACTGTAAACCATTCTTCCCTAGCAGCTCTAGTTTTATAGATATGCACACACATTTATGTGCATATGCATATCCCCACAAACCTAAACACGCTCACAGCAATGGTCATATAAGTAGCACAAATGTTACTTCCAAATTTTGCATATTGGGGAATTCCCCTCACTTTGGCAACGCTGATTGGCAGCAAAAAGTCCCGCTGTGTTCAATTTACCGTTATCAATATTGTCGGCGCAGCGCATATTTTCCTTGGGCGTATAAATATCACAAATAAATTTGCAGTTTCATTAAGCAAAGTTGTGTTGATAAGCCTTGCGTTATTTGATCTCTTGTGTATATTTGATTATATTGTACTGTGTAATATTGTTGATATTGTAAAATATTGAGTATGGATCGAAGAAGATGTGTGAATAAAGCTGATGTGTTCTGTTACATTTGTGGAGAATTTACATTAAAACCAAACAGAAAGTCAATTTCTGCATTTATTAAAAAATCCTATTTGGCGTACTTTGGCGTTAGACTTGGTGACCAGGATAAAAACTGGGCTCCGCATATTGTCTGCAAGACTTGCATTGAACACTTACGTCAGTGGACCAATGGTAAACGTAAATGTCTGAAATTCGGAATTCCAATGATTTGGCGAGAACCTACAAATCACCGTTATGATTGCTACTTTTGCAAGGTCAACATCACTGGCATAAATAGAAATAACCGTGGCAAGTGGAAGTATCCTGATATGCCCTCAGCAAGACGTCCTATCCCTCATTCAAATGAAATTCCAATTCCAACATTTCATGAGTTTCTTGAGCTGTCGGCAGATGAATCAATCCCTGCAGGTGATGCTTTAAACAGCAGTCGCGATTCAGACAGTGACTTTACAGAAACACAATCAACTTCGCAAAGCTTCAGTCAGGAAGAGTTATCAGACTTGATTCGAGACCTTGGTCTATCAAAGGAAGGTAGTGAGGTGCTTGCATCGAGATTGAAAGACAAAAACAGCCTGAATCCCGGAACAAAAATAACTTTCTACCGAACAAGAGAGAAAAATTTACTTCGTTTTTTCTCTCAAGAAGAAAGTGTTGTATTTTGTAATGACATTACTGGACTTTTGAAAGAAATGGGCATACATAGATATCAATCAAGCGATTGGCGGTTATTTATAGACAGCTGTAAGAGGAGTTTGAAATGTGTTATTTTGCACAATGGCAACAAATATGGGGCAATACCAATTGCCCATTCAACAAAACTAAAAGAAGAATATGATACTATTGCTTTGGTGATGAATGCGATTAAGTACCATGAACATCAATGGGTAATTTGTGTGGACTTAAAAATGGTTAATTTTCTCCTTGGCCAACAAAGTGGCTACACAAAATTTCCTTGCTTCTTATGCCTTTGGGACAGCAGAGCCAAAACAGATCACTGGCAGAAAAAAGATTGGCCTGTAAGAGATGCAATGGTTGTTGGTGTTAAAAATGTAATACGTGAGCCCTTAGTTACCAGAGATAAAATCATACTTCCCCCATTGCATATAAAACTGGGATTGATGAAACAATTTGTGAAGGCACTTAATAAAGATGGAGAATGTTTTGCGTACATAGGCCGAAAAATGCCAGGAATAACTCCCGAAAAGCTCAAAGCTGGTATTCTGGATGGTCCACAAATAAGACAATTAATAAAAGATCCTCATTTTAAAAATTCGATGACTAACCATGAACGGAGTGCATGGATATCATTTGAAGCAGTTGTTAAGAACTTTTTGGGCAACTACAAAGCCACTCATTATGAGGAATTAGTGAACAACATGCTAGAAAATTTCCGAAATATTGGATGTAACATGAGCATCAAAGTTCACTACCTGCACAGTCATTTAGCCCACTTTCCAGAGAATTTAGGAAACACAAGTGAAGAGCAAGGTGAGCGTTTCCATCAGGACATGAAAATAATGGAATCTCGTTACCAAGGAAGATGGGATAGTCATATGATGGCAGACTATTGTTGGAGCTTAATAAGAGACTGTGCTCCAGGTACTCATTCTAGAATGTCACGAAAAAGAAATTTTCTAAATGTAAATTAAAATTGTAAAACATATTTTAATCATTTTACATTAAATTAAAAATAAATATTGAATTTCGAAAAAAAATTATAAATTTGTTTGCAATTTTGAAATTTCAGTTAAGGGCGAAGACCATCGATTGGTGTATCTTAAAAACTAGAGCTGCTAGAGAAAAACTTAATGCAGATTTGAAATCAGCGCACCAAGTTTACCTAAAATCAGCTGATAAATCTCCGGCACCAAAATGGCTGTTGCGCAGTGTAATTAATATTGTTTGTTTAGTGATTAAGACTGTATTTCTGTCTTATTGCAATACTACTCTGAAAGTTATGTTTAGTGTTTTATTTGTGTGTGTTATTCGATCAGCTGTTTCTGTTTATCGTCACTTTTTTTTTATTATTTTTGCAAAAGCGGCCAGTGAAACAATTAAAGGAGAAAAATAAAAAAAAAAGAATGGAAATACATCTAAATGACGAAGTAAGTGATTTTGAATAAAAAACAAACACATCTGGCTTATTAAACAACCTTTTGATTTTAGGGCAAAGCCGAACGCGTCCGCTGCAACCCAATCCGGAGATGGACGGTGGCAGAAGAGAAGTCTCTTATTGAGTTTCTTTTGGAAAATCGGCAATCTACAAACAGCAGCTATTAAATTATTTTTTTCGGTCCTCTTAGGCATTTTAATGTTTATACTTTTATTTCGTTTTGTTTTCTCTTTTTCTACTCAGCTGATTAATTACTTGAATACGACATACAATAGTTAACGAAATAGCACAGTGCGTTCACACGTTCCACTGTTATTTCAATAACGGACTAAATATATACGACATACAAATATAAAATTTGTATTGGAATATTATTTTCTTGTATTATGTTACATTGAGATTTTTGATTTGATAATAGTGGAATCGTGCAATTATCTTTTGATTCTTGTTTACAAATACTAGTGCCTAAATAATTTTTGCATTTTGATACATTAATAAATTTGTTATTACATTTTGAAACCTTTTGTTTCAATTCATATTTGCCTTATTTAAATGCTAAAGGAATCAATTGATACAGTTGACATTTATTTGAAATTACAGGATATTTATATATGGTTATTACTGCGCTGTTAAACATGCATACATGGATTTCAGAATATTCTAGTATATTGATTACAGGAACATTATATATTTCATTGTGGATTACTTCATTTACTTCTTTTAAATTTAACGTGCCTGAATAAAAGTTTCCTAACCTTGCGAAATTGATTGTATTCGTAATACTTTCTAATTCTTTAAGGACTTCTGTCATAATTAATTCCTCTGTAATTGATTTAGGATCAAGGGTTTCAAGTATTTTTTCGAATTGTGAATTTATTTTACGTTGTTCGTTATTGTTTTCTATCAATTGGTTTAATCCTGTTTTAATTTCTATTAAATCCTCATGATCGGGAGTCCCTGTTATAAATTTTAGTACAGAGCCTAAAAAATTAAGAGCACGTTTGGCTCGATGATCTGGTGGTATTAATTGTGTTCTTAAAGTTTCTATTCTACTTATAAGTATTTCCACTTGTTGTGACTCTTGTATTCTATAGTGGGACCTCCTTATGTTTTCGTATGGGGCTAATATAGCGGATAAATTCGCTATGTGATACAGGTAAGCTGTGCTATTAAACGTATACATACATACAACGTGTCTGATTCTGTAAGCACAAATTTCTTTCCCTTTAAGGCTGTTATTTTGTCGGAAGAACAAGATGAAAAAATAAGTAATAAAATAGATCCGGTTCTTTCATGTTGCTGTTTTCCTGATACTATCCTTATGTATAATTTTCCCTTTTACCGTCAAAATCGTGTCCCCTCGATCTTCTTTTACTTGGTGTTTGATGTATTTTGCCGAAGTTTTATTTCGTCGGTCTGTTTTGCTGTAAATTATATCACCTTCCTTGTAATTAATAGCTCGCCGATTTTTATTATGGTACCTTAAAAGTTGGTGCTACTTCTGCTCAAGTGTTTCGCGGATGTCAGGATATTTTTCACGATTAAAAAACACGTCCTCAGGTTTATATCCTGTACTAGAATGAATAGTTTTGTTGTATTGACGTACAGCATTCAGTATTTCTTCTCCTGGTGCTGTTTTATTTTCAGCTGCTAGGCTTTGTGTTATTTCAATAAGCGTGCTGTGCACCCGTTCAATCAGCGTTTGATGTGGAATGGTGTACTGGTGTAATTGAATATGTTATTTGTAGTCGGCTATATACTGATTTTGCCATATTTCCTATGAATACGCTCTCATTATCGGTCATGAGATATTTTGCGTTTGAGTGAACTTGTGTGAGAACTTCCTCAATGTATTCGTGGCAATGCAACTTAGTTTCTAGTTTTCGAATATAACAATATTTCGAGTATCTGTCTATTGAACTAAGATATGTGTTGTTGTTCATGTGAAATATGTCCATTTGTATGTATTCCCCTACTTTTGTTGGTATTGGTGTTTTGCCTATACCCTGCCAGCCACGGCTATCCAGTTTCCCCTGAAAATCAAAAGTTTTCAAACACATTCACAACTTTTTATACATCTCACCCACACACTTCCAACTTTTTTTTCGCGCTGTCAAAAAATTTCTGTAAGTTAGAGCAGTGAAATCACCCTTTAAAAACCCCTGTGTGTTAGAGCGAGCCAGTTAGATGTACGGGAGTTTTGACGAAAATTGTCAATTCATCGAACATATTGGAGGTAAGCATATGTATGTATGTTTTTATAATTTTATTTGTTTAAAAATGTTAATTTAGCTTTTATGTTTCCAGAATAGGTGCAACTCAACCCCAATTTAAAGGTATGTATTGAAATTACTGAAATAGTGATATATTCCAGAAATTCCAGGAACACAGCCTCCGTAGCAGATATTCTTCAGTAAGTACATACTTATGTACATACATATATCTGTTGTGAAAAGTTAAATGAAATAAGGGTCATGTTTTCTGTGCAAGATTGTGCGTTTAAGCTTTGTTGAACTTGCACTGAAAATATACCCTGAGTACATTCTCGCCGGCCAGCATTTGCAGGCATCGGGCATATTGGCAATTCACTTTCACTCGGAATTGCAGGGTGAAGTGACTGAATATGACCGATAGCACGTCCCAAATCGACCAAATGCTGGCTGGCTATCTACATACATGTGTACATATATAATTAAAGAAAAAAGTGCAGTGCGAATATGTTCAAGTTGCAGTAGAATATTCCACTGACTAAAACAACGGCTGCATCTGCTTGTGCATAAATGTATACGTATGTTTGTAGATAAACAACGTTGTACAATTGTTAAATTAAATAAAGTGCAGTGGAAGTACATGTGTACATATTGCAGCTGCAACTGCCTACATACATACATATGTACACATGTTATAAACATCGAAATAAAGTGCAGTGCAAGTACATAGTGCAGCTGCAATCAGCTATAGCTAATTGTATAATATAGTTGTAATATATAATTGTACACTTGTATGGACATACATATTTAAAAATAAGAAAAGTGCAGTGTAAACATTTAACAAGTTCATTAATATAATGATCGGGTACGGTTTAGTTAATTGTACAATGTTTTCGGGTTATAGTGGCCAAATGCGTGTACACCCTAGGGCTATATTTTCGAAAGAAAGGTCTTCTGCGCAAAAATACAGTGTACAAATAACTAAACATTCCCCGAATAGGCTATAAAACTGCATACCCGACATTTTTCTAAAAATTCGAATGAAAAAGTTTGAAAATTTGGTAAATTTTTTTTTTAATTTTCATAAGCTTTGCACAAAGTAGGAAATTCTAATTTATATGACTTTTGTTACATTACGAAGTAAAATTCTATATTTACTTTATTTTACTTTATTTTTCTTTGTAGGTCTTTTAATACTAAAGGAGTTCAATTTAATACTAAAGGAGTTCATCGAAAAAAAAACATAAATTTTGTCTATTATTATAACTTTTACTATTATTAATATTGTTATTATAATTATCATTATTAATATAAATATTATTATTTACATTATTAATATTATTATTTTGTCTATTATTATAACTTTTACTATTATTACTATTATTAATATTGTTATTATAATTATCATTATTAATATAAATACTATTATTTACATTATTAATATTATTAATATTGTTATTATAATTATCATTATTAATATAAATATTATTATTTACAATATTATTAATATTTATATTATTATTATTAATATAAATATTATTATTTACAATATTACTAATATTTATATTATTATTATTAGATCGTACCTTTGCACCATTTTTATTAATATAATTATTACCACTATGCATAAAAGAACGCTTTCTAACCTTATAAGTAAGGAAAAATCTTATTACAAAGCAACAGTTGAAAAGTACCGCAAAGTTAACGAATCCTCTACTAGGTTAGAAAGCGATGACATACCATCCACCAGTAGAGAAGCATTTCGTCATATGTTAGAAAATGATATACCGTCCAACAGTAAGGAAGTATTTTCTGATTTAGATGCTGAGGCATATCATAGCGATGACGAAAATGACCGATTTTTGTTTGAAGATGTTTATGGTGAAGACAGAGCGGAAGAATCTGGAAACCAAGATTTAAGAGATGAAATATGTAGGGGCTTAAAAACCTGGGCAATAAAAAATAATACTTCGCAAAATAGCCTTACGAACCTCCTACACACCTTAAATAAGGCGGGACTTCACGCTTTACCCTTAAGTGCTAGAACGATTTTAGGCACAAATAGAAAAGTAATTGAAATTCGATCTTTTCCTGAGGGTGATTTTTTGTATTTAGGAATACAATATAATTTTAATTTCAAAGACTTCGACTTTTTAGAAGAAACAGCAAGAATTTCGATAGATGTTGGCATAGATGGCTTGAAACTATATAAAAGTTCTAATAGGGCATTGTGGCCAATTTTGGGGCACGTCGTTGGTTTTCCGAATTCGAGCCCATTTACCATCGCTTGCTTCTCAGGAATGAGTAAGCCAGCCGATGTGAATAATTTCCTTGCAGAATTTTGTGAAGAGGTAAAAATTCTGACTCACAATGGTGTAAAGGTAGGATCTAAGCAGGTTTTGAAAGATTTTAGTGTAAGACTATTTACATGCGACACACCAGCTCGCGCCTTTATAACTGGTGTGAAGTCACATACAGGGAAAAATAGCTGCCCTAAATGTGTTCAACAAGGGCAGTATATTCAAAAAAGAGTGGCTTTTTCTCAAACTGTTGGAGAATTAAGAACAGATAGTTCCTTTAAAAATAGAATAGATATAACACTCCATTTAGAAGTATTTAGACAGCGTGAAATATTGCTAGAATCCGTAAATATTGCCATGGTTTCTCAATTTCCGTTCGAACCCATGCATTTAGTTGACTTAGTAGTAACTAAAAAACTACTTCAGTTGCTTATTAAGAGAGGGAACGTAATAAAAATGAATGAAAAAATAGCATTTCTAAATAACTTTGTTCCCTCTGAATTTTCCAGACGCAGTCGAGATCTGGATGAACTAAGCAACTGGAAGTCGACAGAATACCGACAATTTTTATTGTATTCTGGGTTGTTTGTTTTGAAAGACTGCGTACCGGACAATCACTATTATGACTTTCTTTTGTTGCATTCCGGTATTCGACTTCTCTCTTGTGAAAAATCTTGTCAAGTAGAATCTAATGTGGCCAATGAAATTTTAAAAGAATTTGTAAAGTTGTTTAGTAATTTGTATGGCGAACATTTAATTAGTTTCAATGTCCATGGTCTCTTGCATTTAAGTGATTGCGTTAAACAGTTCGGACCATTGGATAATTTTTCGGCTTATAAATTTGAAAATTATATGCAATATATAAAAAAACTTATTAATAATCCAAATAAAATATTACAGCAATTATATTTAAGAATAGAAGAACGACGAGATCTTACGGATTCTAGCAACATTTCAAAAGTAGATAAATTCATTATTAATTGTAAAAAAGAAAAAGATAGTTTCTTTTTCAGTAAGAAAAAGGGATCCATAAAAATTGTCAGCCAACAAACCCAAACAGATAGTTTTGGTGTTGTAGTTTTGACCAAGGTTGGAGACGTTTTTAGGGAGCCCTTGGTGTCCTCATCTGATTTAGGTATTTTAGTAGCTCAGATTATAGATGAGGGCATTAAAATTATTAAGAAAGAAGACATAGACTTTAAGTATTTTTCTATTCCAGTAGGTAACAAATTTATTTTAATACCCTTATTACATAATTTATTTTATAATTTTACTTAGATTACATACATAATGGACTTTTCATTTTTGCTGGATCAGGAAGAGGAGCTGGAGACCGGTCAGGGAACGGTAAGACAAAATTATAATACATTTATTTATTATATTCTCATAATATTAACATTCACATTACACTCGTCGCAGGACAATGTGGTCGTTTTAACACTGCCCAGTCACATTCCGAGCGTATGGCCACCCAACCTGATGAAAACAGCGATGCAGGTAGATTCAATCAACAATGCGTATTTCTCTTATTTTTAATCAACACTTAATTTTTAGGAAATTCAACGGTGCTGAACAAATCTTGCAAAGGCTTTCTGTTGTAGAAAGTGCTCTTGCCGAGAAAGTATGTATTACTTTTGCTAAATGCTTTAACTTTATTAAATCGTGATTTTAATTTCAGATGCCCGAACGCGCTGAAGTACAAGCCCAGGGTCAATTGCTGCGGGAGTGTAAGGTGCTCTCTGCCCAAACCCACCGCAGCGTAAGCCGTATAACCGGTGACGTGGTGAGTGAGGAGCAAATTGCTCTGCAAGATATGCTGCCGATTTCATCAGAGGAAACGCTGCAAAAGGTGGAGGAGCACCTTACAAACAAGGCTCACGCTGACGCTATGGTAAGTTGCAGTTCCTTTCTTTCTCTTATATATAATACATTTCTTTATTTAATATATATAAATATAAATTTATTTAAATTGCATTACGTTTCTAGTCGGCCATTATCTTCCAACTGAAATCTACCAAGGGGACCGTTGAAAATGTACTGCATTCGCTGTTTAGCGATCAGTTAGTATGGATGTACAACTGCGAAGGAAAGGCTGGCAAAAGGGCTTTCATAAAGCTGAAAATAGTAGAGCTAACTCTCGGTAAATATTAACACATTTTAAAACTAGTAAAGTACTAATTGTTTAACACTAATAGCTGCATTCGCAAGTATGCATTGTGACAAAATTTTAGCTATTAAGCATTTTATATCTTTAAGCCATAATAGATGTAAGCACATTAGACGTAACTTGAACAAACCGTAGACTCATATTCTTTTTTGCTTTTTATAATATTAATTTTGTATAAGTTTTTAATTCTTGCTTCTTAAATATGTTAATTTTGTATATATTTAAAATATAAGCTATTTCTCTTTTCTCTATAATAATTTTATATTGCATGTATAATAAATGTTGTAACTATTTTAGTATGTACTTTAACTTTCCTTTTTCACTTTTACATAATAAATAACTTAATTTAATTAACAATTTTCAAAATTGGTGTTGGAATGAAATAACGAATAAATATGCGCTTAACTCAAAACCAACTCATGCTTTATTATATAAAATATAACTGGCTTAAACATCATAATAATAATTGATTAAAATACATATTTCATTGGAGAACTAATAATTTATTACTTTCTTTTTCAGACTGAATCCAACTGAATGAATCTACGACATAAATTTTTTCTGATAAAGTATTTAAATATAAGATAATAACATATATTTCCTTTTTTAGTTATCAATCGATGGAAAAAACAGGAAATATGTATGCAGTTACACCACGCACCCGAGGCAACTGCAGCTGCACCAACTATATATGCAACTTTTCTAAATGTAAGCAGGAAAATGTAGTTATATTTGCAAAGTTTGTAAGAAAAGTAATTTTTTGTAATCGATTCAGAAAAGTTTTTAATTATTAATATATATCAAAAGAAAGGTAATTCGATTATCTTTCTTTTGATTATAAAATCGTTAAATTCGATAAAACTTTTTTTTATAAATTTTGCAACTTTTCAAATATGATAATATTTACTTTATTTTGTAACTTCTATAAATTTCACCATTTTATTTTGATTTCAGATTCGTTGGGCACAAGAGATAATTGGAGGAATTAACAGAGGTACATCAGCGGCTTGATAGCTTTAAATATATATATATTTACGTATTTATATATGTAATAGAAGTTTTTATTAATAATATAATTTTTAATGTAAAAAATTATTTATTATTTGTATAAATACTTATTTGTAATTTAAGTTATAGTTAGGATTAGTACACATGTTTGTAATATTTAAATGATTGAAAAATAAAGAATTTAAAACGTAAATGTTTTGGCTTAAAATTCTTAAAATATTTTGAAATCTTTTGAAGAAAAAAGCAACCCTGCGTAGGCTGGTGAGGGGAATTAGAGGAGATCAGCTATAGTTTTTTCTTTATGGCGGTGCTTAATGCGTACGACAGGGATGCCTGATCACACGTACAAGGGGAAAGTGGATAAAATCCGCACAGCGCATTCACAAAATTATCTACTTTTTTACCCAGTTTTGAAGATAGCGTGAGCCACTTTTTATCCAGTTTTTTACCGGCTCATGGTTGGCAGGGTAGGTTGTTTGTTCGGCTGACGCTCATATTTATGTAAAAGACATATTTCGCATGTGTTTGTCTCTGTTCTGCACATTTTTTTTTTAGGTTGGGCCAGTAATAGCTTAATAGAATCTCTTGAGCGTTGTTTTTGTGATTTCTATGAGCTCTTCTGTGAGTTTGTATAATAATTTCTTTTTGTCTATCGATATTCGTAATATCAGTAAGAAGTTTGTGTGCTTGTACAAACGTATAATTTGGAAATGTACGAATAATATTTTTTCCGAAGTGAAAAATTTCTTCATTTTCTACCCTTAAAGCGTGTGTAACGTTTAGTCTGACTTCCTCCTTTATTTTGCTGAAAAAATTTTGTGAATCGTTGTAATAAATCGTATGCCTAAAATGGTCGGCAAATATTGTCTGAGATATTGTTTCTTTTTCTTCATTTATTTTTATAAAAATTATTTGGTTTTGGAACGAGTTCAATGGCTGTTTTACTTTTTTCATTATTTCTGTTGGAGAGCTTTGTGCGGAATGAGCTGAGCAATCCGTTGAGGTGTTAATTTGTTGTCGAGGAAGTGCATCTGCTACAATATTTTGATGACCAGGTTTGTAAACTAATTTTGCTCCGTATTCCTCTATTAAGTTTTTCCACCTTTTTAATTTGCTATTTGGATTTTTTTCCGATATAGAATAGATTAATGATTGGTGGTCTCTATAAATTGTTAAATCGGCCACTCCGTATAAATAATTTCGTAATTTTTGGAGTGCCCACACTATAGCTAAATGTTCTTTTTCGTTGGTACTATACATACATTTGTTCGGTTTCGTTTAAAATTCTGGAAATAAAAGCGATTGGTTTCCTATTTTGTGCGAGTACAGCTTCTATAGCGAAATTACTTGCATCAGTCGTAAGTTCAAAAGGTTTGGAAAAATCTGGTTGATACAATTCTACCTGCGCCTTATTTCTTTTTCACCATGCCTTGTTCTCCTCTGAGATGTATAGTCATGGGTTTTGTTATTTTTGCAAAATCTTTAATAAATTTCCTATAGTAACTAGCGAGTCCTAAAAATGACCGCAGTTCTTTTAAAGTTTTTGGTTCAGGGAACTCCTTAATTGTTTCAATTTTATTTGGGTCTACAGCTACCCTATTATGCTTAATGATGTGGCCTAAGTATTCAACGGAATCTTTAAAAAAAATGCGACTTTTCATTCGAGATCTTCATATTAGCATTATGGAGTGCATTGATTATAATTCGGATATGTTCAATATGTTCTTCGGTTGAAGAAGAATATATTAGTACATCATCAATATAAACATATGCAAATTTTCCAATATAGTCACGCAAAATATCGTCAACGCATCGTTGAAATATTGCCGGTGCATTTTTTAAACCAAAAGGCATCCTAACAAATTCATATTTTGCTCCGTTTACTGAAAATGCTGTCTATTCTCTATCTTTCTCTTTAACGAGGATTTGGTGGAACCCTAATTCCAAGTCTATCGTCGAAAATATTTTAGCTTTCCCTAGACTCTGTATGGTCATATTTACATCGGGTATCGGATATCTATGTGTAATTGTGTGGGAATTTATTTTCTGGAAATCAACAACCATCCGTCTCTTGGGTCTGCTTTGGTCATCGGTGTCCTTTTTAGGAACGGTGCATATAGGAGAATTATATGGGCTTTTGCTCGGTTGAATGATTCCTTCTTTTAGTAACTTATTTATCTCACTTTTCACAAACTCATGGTCTGCCATCGGATAAGGGTATTGCTTAGTCCATATGGGGTCGTCCGATTGAGTTCTAATAGACGCTTGAATTGTTGTTGTGAACGGTAAACATTCACTTATATAGTCATTTCTTTGCATAATATGACAAAGTTCTTTTTATAATTCTCATTATCTAAAGTGTAATTTATTTTTTGTTCTTCTATCCTCTTTTTATATTTAAGGCTATAATCGAATAAGTTAACTTCTGCTTTTAATACTCGTAGTCCCTGTTCACCTAATATCATATCGTAGTCATTTAGTTCATTAATTTCATAAAAGGATAAATGATGTCCAAATATTGTAATTACTTTTTTTGATTTTATTACTGAGTATCCATGTAATGTTTTTGTGCGTGTTGGTTTAATTTGGACAGATTTTCCTATATCACAATTGAAACTAATATAATTATTTGTAGCTCCTGTATCTACTAAAACTGTCACTGGTTTGCCAGTCATACCGCATTTTCTTACAATACATGGAAACCCTTTTACACGCCTAAAAAAGTACTTCCTGTTTCATATTTTTCTTCAAAATTTTCTAGGTTTTCTACTTTCTCTTCTTTTTCGACTGTCTGATTTATCCTCTGTAATTTTTGAGGATTTACATTTTGATTTGACGGCTCTCTTTCTCTTTTAAAAGGGTTATTATATTTACCATAATTCTGGGTAGTACGAACGAATTCTCTCGAGTTGTCTACTTCCATGGGGACTGCTCTCTGCGGCTGCTGCCGGTGCTGGAATCGCTGGTTATGCCTGAATATTTGTATTCCTGGATTAAAGTGGTGTTGCCTGTTCTCGTATCGTGGTGCTGGATGGTTTTCGGGATAATGATGAGTTGGATTTGATCGCTGTGGTTGTATATCAAACTGTTGATTCACATTATCGTGATATATGGTACATGCGATAGCGTAGGCTGACTCCAAATTTTTTGGGTTATTGCTGTACAATGTACCGCTAGTGTATCTGCTGTTTAGTCCCAGTATAAAGGTACGTACAGCTTCTTCATTGGCATATTCTACCATTGCTGCGTCGTTTTCACTTCCAGAAATCTCGATTTTAGATAAGGCTAAATTCAATGCCTTACTGACTTCACTGTGGAATTCGGATAGTGTACGCCTTCCTTGGCCTATTCTCTTCATATCGTCCAGTAGGACATATAACGGGCGCTGATCAGCATATGTATAATCTAGTCGATTAATTATCGAATAGAAATTTCATTTCGTGTTGTGATTTGTCAGGACATTAGCTGCGTAGTATTCCCAATGCCGAGTAATATAGATTCGACGATTCTCTTTCGATAGATGCGATGCGTTGTAGGAAGGATTCCTTTTGATCCTGCATATTTATTTTAAGTGCGGTTATTTGGGCTTTCAAAGCTGCTATTTCGGCTTCCATGGCGTTGCTTATATCCCGATGGTTATCGTATGTACGTTGTTTTTTACGTAGCCGTAGGGTTTTAAAGTGCTCCAGTTTTCTTTTGATATATGTAGCTATTCTTCTCTTTTAATTGTTGTTTCAATTTTTCAGAAACTGGTTTTTGTCTTTCTTCAAGGCCGTGGATTTATTCTCCTGTATTTCAGGGAGTTGGCTTTTAGATGGCAAAACGTATTGTCATCCCGGTTGAGCCCCCAGTTAGGACTCTGCGTGAAGAAAAAATAAAAAATATATATTTTCTAACAAGAGCTCCTTGTTTGAATCCGTTTATTTCAGGAATGTCTTACATTTAGATGCTTAAATCTATTTATACTATTTCTATTGGTTGATAATTAATATTGTTTGTTTAGTGATTAACAGCCCGATTCTGTGCACTTGATAAATTCACCATCTTGCTTATTTATCAATATTGATTATTTATCAAGTCTTTGGTATTCTGTGTCAAAGACCAAAAGCTCTTTTCTTGATAAATTATCAAGATGTCAAATGCTCTTGACAAATTAAACAACTGTTTGTGAAAATATTGTGAACACATTTTAATTGTAATTTTGATTGAAATTAAATAAAATAAAATGGAAGAAGACATATTATTATTGTTGCTGTTAGAAGAGGAGGAAAATTTAGAAAATAGAGATCGCGCGCGTTATTTCAGGAGTTTGAGGGATTCTACTGATCCATTTGCCCTCAGTGAAAGTGAGTTCATGAAAAATTTCCGACTGCCGCGTGATATTTGCCGGAGTCTAATAGATGAGTTACGGCCTCATGATCAACAAAAGACTTCATTGCTTTGACTATTAGAGTCCTGGCAACTTTAAATTTCTTTGGTCACGGTTCCTACCAAAAATGTGTCGGTAATAACTGCAACTTGCCAATGAGTCAGTCGTCACTCTCGAGAAGTATGCGGGCCGTGGCCAAACTTATAGTAAAAGTTAAAGGAGAAGAAATAAAATTTCCTAGTTCCACTGAGGAAGAAAATATAGTCAGAACCGGGTATGTACATACATGTGTATTAAAACAATTGGATTCATCTAAATTCACTGAGTTCAATTTCAGATTTTTCACAAAATACGGAATAAAGAGTACTATAGGAGCAATCGACTGTACACATGTTGCAATTATTGCTCCTGCGTCAAATAATATTGAACGTCCCCTTGGCTTATATTTAAATAGGAAGGGCTTCTACAGCATTAATGTTTTGTTGTGTATAAACTTAATAACTGACATACATAAGTTAACTTTCTCAGGTATGTGATCACCGTTTATGCTTCACGTTTCTAAATGCTAAATTTCCGGGTGCGACACATGACTCTGGAATTTGGGCAACTTCTGGCCTACGAGAGCATCTCATTCGTCAACACACCAATGACTCTGTAGGGCACCGAAGGGAGTCGTGGCTGATTAGTGACCAAGGTTACCCTTTAGAACCTTGGCTCTTAACACCGGTCGGAAATCCTAGTACTTCTCAAGAGTATAAAGTATAATAAGCTACATTGTACTGCCAGAAATTGTGTTGAAAGAGCGTTCGGAGTTTTAAAATCGCGCTTCAGATGTTTGCTGAAGCACCGGGTTCGACATTATTCCCATGAAACGTCCGCATTAATAATAAGCAGTTGTGTTATACTGCATAATATAATTACGAAAGCTGGTATTACCATGGACGCGGTGGACAACGAGGTTGAAGAAGACTCTGACCATGTAGTTAATTCCGGTGACTCTTTGCAGTATACACGAGAAGGTGAAAGGATAAGGGCAAGATATATATCTACACTTTAACACATTATTACATTATACACTACATTACTACTAACAATATATGTATATGCATAAATGTGCATATATACACTGCACAATGACATTATTACACATTAACCTACTCCTGTTACATTATCCTTCTATTATTACACAATATAACGACTGCTAACAATATGTGTATACACAAGTCATATGTAAACAGAATATGTAAACAGAAGCCCACATCACCGCACTTAAAAGTAACCCCTGCATAGCCTGTGTCAGGTACATACATGCTAAGCTGCTCGGTCTGAGTCAAGACATCTTCAGCTACAGAATAACACAACCAGATATAATCATTAACAACATTGTTTCATTAGTTTAATTCATTAGTTTGAATAATTTATTTTAATAAAAACAAAATCCATTAACATACATACATATGGATATGTACAAACAAGAAAACTAAAATTTGAAAAATAAGGAAAAAAAATATAAAATTATAAATAAAAATATAAAATAATCATTTACAACATTGTTTCATTAGTTTAATTCATTAGTTTGGATAATTTATTTTAATAACAACAAAGTAAATTAACATACATACATATGTACAGTCATAGACAGAGAAATAGCACAAAAATTCAAAATGATATTATTCGCAACCTATGTTTACTTATTTAGAATTATTTAGAATTGACTACAAAACTGCATACCCGAAAATGTTCTAAAGTTTTTGATTAAAAAGTTTGAAATTTTGATGAAAATTTTTTAAAGTTTGATTAATTTTTGTGAAATTTGTACAAGCTTTGAAATATATATTTATGTGGATTCTATTAGAGATTGAATTATGTTTTAAATGAAAATTACTAAAATTAAATAAGTAATCATAGGTTGCGAACAATATCATTTTGAATTTTTGTGCTATTTCTCTGTCCATGACTGTATATGTGAAATTTATAAAAAAAAAATTTGAAAAATAAGGAATTAAAAAAAATATAAAATTCAGTCTTCCAACTCTAATGACCAGAGTTTTGTTTTAAAACATTTATTAACTCTGCGACAACTCTTGTTAGGTCATGGATGGCATGTATTACTTCCCGGTGCTCCCGACGCTGTTCCTCTTCACGATGTTGCCTGTGTTCTTCAGCAGCATTCCTCTTTGCTATGTTAGTAATAAGAGTACTAATTAGCTTATTGCGCTCCCCTCGTGATGGCCGTGATGTCCTGGCATCCGAATCGGTGTCAATCTTAAAAAAAAAATATTTATTAAAAACTACGTAAAGGCATATGTATGTTTGTATGTATGGATATATATATATGGGCATATGTAAATACATATGCATTATGCAAATATGTATACATATACATATATGCATAACTATGTATTATGTATAGGTACTCATATAGATACGAGTATATTGGTGCGAATTCTTGGGCTCCAAATTTAAAGTTTGTTAAATTATTAAAAAGTTCGTATGAAGCTAGAAACTAGGGTTCATATGGCTTTTCTTTGCGAATAAATAAAAGAAAAATAACCCAAAAAAAGAAAAAAAGCCACTGCGTTTAACCAGTGGCCAGGGGTTTATGTACTTGGATACATTGTAGAATAAAATAGAAATTACATACCTGATTATCCGGGCTAAATAACGGTGAATCATATGGAGATTGTGGTGATTTTGGCGATGGTAGTGGGTTTGGCGATGGCAGTGGGTTTGGCGATGGTAGTGGGCCTGGCGATGGTAGTGGGTTTGGCGATGGTAGTGGGCCTGGCGATGGTAGTGGGTTTGACGATGGTAGTGGGTTTGGCGAAGGTAGTGGGGTTGGCGACAATAATAGGCTTGGCAGTGGTGCTGAACTAGGCAGTCTACTTTCAGTAGATGATATTGGACACTCAATTATCGACGATCCTACATTTTGTTTTCGCGGCAGCCCTAAACCAAAGCTTTCAATAGTTTTCACTCCATCCACAGCTACTGATCCAAAAGCTGCCAAAGATTTTTGCTCGGATTCGGTCAACGGCTTGCCACAGGGCCCTCCTCCAGTGAGCCTCTGCTCCATTTTTAAGCGCCTTGCCCGCGTACGTAGTTGGCTCTTCCAAACACCCAATGTCTGTAAATCAAAATCATTTAACAAATGTAGAAAATATCAGACGAATTACCTCTTTCCACTTAGCTGCAGTACGAGATGGCCCTCTGCACGCATTTAACTGCTCCGCCAGCTGCCGCCACAAATCCTGCATTTGTCGAGGCGATTTTGGCGTATTTTTTCCTCTACCGATTTCCGGATGCGCCCGGCAAAATGAAACGTAAGTTTCTAATTGTTCGTGCGTAGCACGTTGGTTTTTCGGTTTCCTATAAATTGAATTAAATATTAAACCATTTATTTCTTTAAAATTAACAATTAATAATAATGAATACTTACGTTGTTGAAGAATCCATTTCGCACTAAACAGCTGATTTCTGTCTACATTATTTTGTTCACCACAGTATGGTGAAAAGCGATTCGCACTGAAGCATTTAAGTTTTATCAATATTTGCACAGAATAACAAAAAGCTTTTGGCTTGATAAAAATCTTGATAAATAAACAATATTTTGATAATTTGTCAAGTGCACAGAATCGGTCTGTAAGACTGTATTTGAATACTATTTCTATAAATATTGTTTGTTTAGTGATTAACAGGCCGATTCTGTGCACTTGACAAATTATCAAAATATTGTTTATTTATCAAGATTTTTATCAAGCCAAAAGCTTTTTGTTATTCTGTGCAAATATTGATAAAACTTAAAGCTTCAGTGCGAATCGCTTTTCACCATACTGTGGTGAACAAAATAATGTAAACAGAAATCAGCTGTTTAGTGCGAAATGGATTCTTCAACAACGTAAGTATTCATTATTATTAATTGTTAATTTTAAACAAATAAATGGTTTAATATTTAATTCAATTTATAGGAAACCGAAAAACCAACGTGCTACGCACGAACAATTAGAAACTTACGTTTCATTTTGCCGGGCGCATCCGGAAATCGGTAGAGGAAAAAATACGCCAAAATCGCCTCGACAAATGCAGGATTTGTGGCGGCAGCTAGCGGAGCAGTTAAATTTTTTTTTATAAATTTCACATATACAGTCATGGACAGAGAAATAGCACAAAAATTCAAAATGATATTGTTCGCAACCTATGATTACTTATTTAATTTTAGTAATTTTCATTTAAAACATAATTCAATCTCTAATAGAATCCACATAAATATATATTTCAAAGCTTGTACAAATTTCACAAAAATTAATCAAACTTTAAAAAATTTTCATCAAAATTTCAAACTTTTTAATCAAAAACTTTAGAACATTTTCGGGTATGCAGTTTTGTAGTCAATTCTAAATAATTCTAAATAAGTAAACATAGGTTGCGAATAATATCATTTTGAATTTTTGTGCTATTTCTCTGTCCATGACTGTACATATGTATGTATGTTAATGGACTTTGTTGTTATTAAAATAAATTATCCAAACTAATGAATTAAACTAATGAAACAATGTTGTAAATGATTATTTTATATTTTTATTTATAATTTTATATTTTTTTTCCTTATTTTTCAAATTTTAGTTTTCTTGTTTGTACATATCCATATGTATGTATGTTAATGGACTTTGTTTTTATTAAAATAAATTATTCAAACAACAGCAACAATAATAATATGTCTTCTTCCATTTTATTTTATTTAATTTCAATCAAAATTACAATTAAAATGTGTTCACAATATTTTCACAAACAGTTGTTTAATTTGTCAAGAGCATTTGACATCTTGATAATTTATCAAGAAAAGAGCTTTTGGTTTTTGACACAGAATACCAAAGACTTGATAAATAACACTAGTTTACAGTACATTTGTTGCCGAAGAAATTTTAGCTGTTGCTGACTACATATAATATGTTTTTTTCAAAAATATAATTAGAATATTTTTATCAGCTCTAGTTTCTGAGTTTCAGCTATGTAGGTATTAGACAGAAAAAAACATGTATTTAATAAGAAAAACTTTATTTAAAGAAACAATTAATCATTGAGTTCTAAAAAACTTCGTTTTAAAGCTTTTCTCCGATGTGTCGACTTTGGAAAATGACGTATTAGATACCAACAATAGTCAGACATCATATTTGTATCCCAGAAACCCTGATAGCGCTCTTCCATGACGCGTAAGTCTTGATGCATACGCTCTCCCTGCTCTTCGCTCATATCTCTTAAATTTTTCGGAAACCTGTCCAGGTGACTATGGAGAAAGTGGACTTTTATACTCATATTGCATCCCATATTTCTTAATTGTAGCAGAAGGTCTTCTACAAGTGCAACATAATTTTCAGATTTCCGATTTCCGAGAAATTTCTGCATCACAGATACGAAAGCTGTCCAAGCCTTTAGTTCTGACTCAGTCATAGAATTTCTAAATTGAGTATCATTCGTAAGTTGTCTAATTTGAGGGCCATCAAAGATACTGGCTTTAATCTTTTCCATAGTGAGCTGAGGAAATTTTTGGCAAATGTAAGAAAAGCAGTTCCCATTTTTATCTAGTGATTTTACAAACTGTTTCATGATGCCCAGTTTTATGTGTAATGGTGGAAGGATAATTTTTTCACGAGATACTAATGAATTGTGGACTATATTGGGCTTTCCAGGCTCCATATTTGCTCTCAAGGGCCAGTTTTTTCTTACCCAATGTTCTTGTTTAGCTCTACTGTCCCAAAGACATATAAAACAGGGAAACTTGGTGTAACCACTTTGTTGACCGAGAAGAATGTTGACCATTTTTAAATCGACACAAATTAGCCACTTATGGTCATTGTATTTTATTTTGTTCAAGACTAGCGAAATATTACAATATTCCTCCTTTAGCTTTGTACTGTGGGCAATAGGTACCCCAGCATATTTATTTCCATTATGTAATAGAATACATTTTAGGCTACGTTTTGAGCTGTCAATGAATAAACGCCAGTCATTTGGTTCGTATTGCTTCAAGCCCATTTTTATCAACAATTTTTTGATATCTGAACAAAAGGTAATGCCATCTTCTTCGGAAAAATAACACCGTAATTCTGTATCTCTTTCACGATAAAAACTTATTTTAGTATCCGAGGATAGCAAATTTTTTTCTTTTAGTCTTGATGCTAACAATTCTGAAGCTTGTTTAGAAAGATTTAAATCTCTTACAAGATCATCTAACTCATTTTGGGAAAAGCATTTTGGCTCATTAGACATAGCTTCAAAATCAGGATCATTTTGTGATGAGCTTGGTCCTTCAATGTCTTGCTCTAATGGTTCAGATATATTTTTAAGCTTTGAAGAGTGAGGTGAACGCTGCACTGGACGTTGAACACAACTAGTACTTGGGTATTGCCATTTAGCTCGATTTTTAGTGTTTAAACCGTTTATGTTCACACTACAAAAATAACAGTCTATGAGATGATTTTGTGGTTCTCGCCAAATAGTCGGTGTTCCAAATTTAAAGGCACTTCTTTTACCACTTTTCCATAATCTTAAATATTCCACACACGATTTACAAACACAATTGGGAGCCCAAGACTTCTCATTTTTATCCAAGAGCATCCCAAAATACTCAAAATAGGTATTTTTCACCAACTCTGATATAACTTTTCTACTATTGTTAAACACATATTCTCCGCATATACATATACCAAAAATGATCTAGATTGTTTAAACAACGTCTCCTTGAACTACTCATGACGCAAAAACTAGAGAAACTAATTTTAACACAGTAAAATATGCCTGTTATCGATTAATATATATGATATAAATTAATATAAATGATGAAATCAAAAACAAAGTAACTCGAGCTGCTCAAAAAATTTGGAGGGTAGATTTGACAAAAACAAGTGATGAGTGAACAATATCAACCACAGGATTCGCGGCAACAGACAAAAAGTTTAATATTGTAAACCAGTGTAATCAATATTGATAAATAAGCAAGATGGTGAATTTATCAAGTGCACAGAATCGGGCTGTAAGACTATATTTGAATACTATTTCTATAAATATTGTTTGTTTGGTGATTAAGACTGTATTTATGTACGTGTTTTGTATAACGTTATCATGTTGTTTATGTGATATAACATAGAGTATGCTTGCATTAGTGTGTGCTTGTATGTATTTTGTTATCAGGTTAGGAAACAAAGTGTATGTTTGCATTTGGTATGTTATTGTTTATCACTACTTGTGTTTGGAAACAATGATAACTATATGTATGTAATGTATATACTAACATCGATAACTCGCGCATGTGAACAAACATATGTACATACATAATTATTTCTATTCTATTTACATATCTACACATATGCTTGTACGCGCCCTTTTGCATGGAAGTAATTCGATTAAATATGCATTGTTAAATAAATGCATGCATGTGCATACATATGATAAACAATAAATGCAATTTCTTTAGTGTTTCAGGAAAATTTTGTTTAACTGCTTAAAATATTTATTGAAAGTATAGGGGTGATTCTACGATAAGAGGTAACTTGTGCGTCAATCAGCTTAAAATAGGTTTTTTATTCTTTATGTTGCTATTTTTTAAAATGAATCACATCATTATAACAATTTTGTTTATTTCATATAATTTTTAAAATTAACTTTTGTTCCCCTTTTTTTATGTATCCACCCTGCCAGACTTTGTTCCGCTTATACGCACATAAATTCAAAGACGGTCACATTGAAAGAGTGCTCAAGGGCATATGTATGTCAGCGTGAAGTTAGCAATACTAATCGCGGAAACCGTTTGAGCGCCGTAATTTTTTAGTTATAGCGGCGCGGTCGTGTGGTGTAGTGGTTTCGCGAAGTGATTTTGCCTCTCCACTCTTAATTCATAAAACTTTTATTATTAATTTAGTTTATTTGCATTTATTGCCTTAAATTATTAATACAGTAATAACTAAAGTGATATAAATAATTAACACAAAAAATAATTTAGTCAATTAAAACAATTAAATTTGTCATGAAAACTTCTATCCCCTGCCAAAATAACTGTCAGGGGAGAGAGTTACTGACCAGGAGAGATATTATTCATCATGAGATATTTGTACAAACGCAGATATAGCCAAGTTCTATCGACGTCAGTTTTAAATGGTTATTATTTATTTATTTAAAAATGAAAATTGTTACGATATACACTGTGGTTACGATAACAAACTTAAAGGAGGTTCTTAGTTTATATTGTTATAATATTAATTTAATGTTTATAGATGATGGCACCACGTGAAAAGTTAACACGTGAAGAAAGATTGCAGAAGAAACGTGAAGCAGAGAGGCTACGTTATCAAAAGATTAAAAATGATCCAGAAAAATATGAATTGCAAAAGCAAAAAGAGAAAGAAAAATATTTAAAAAGAAAGGAGAAAGGAATCATTAAAACTGTCGAACAAATGACTCCTAGAGAACATCGTAAGGCAAAAAAAAATATGGAAAAAAAGCAAAACAGCGGAGGCAACGACTTGCTCTTCAAAATATAACTAATGTTACAGCAACACCATCAGTTACAGATGTTGATCATCAGATACCGCAAAGTAAGTTCCGTAAAAGGTTGTAGCCGAATCTAAATCGGACCGAGCTAGACGACAAAGATATTTAATCAATAAAAACAAGACGAGACTATAAAAAAATTAAAAACTAAATTAGCACGTTACAAAAAAGGTTACAAAGGTTACGAAAGCCTGAAAAACTTACACCCAACATCATAGTAGGACAATTGATGAATTCTCCAAGTGCCACAGACACAGTTAAGAAAAATACTGTTTGCAGAAGTACTTAATCAACAATTAAAAGAAAACTATTCGGCTCTGCAAAACGAAAAAGAAAATAGAATTTTTAAAAGAATGATAAGCGGGAAAATTATGAAAAAATGTGGTATACTACGGAACGAAAAAAATATGAAACCTTTGAGAAAATGTGGAAAAGTGCGATTAATAGAAAATAAAAGGAAAGCCAAAGCAAGTTGTGAATTAATAAGGAATATAATTATAAATTTTCTGGAAGATGATTCTAAAACCAGGTTATGTGCTGGAAAAAGAGATTATGTGACAAAAAATCGAGACCGGAAACAAATGAGAGTTCTTTTGGATACTCTTAGAAATCTCCACAAATCTTTTATTAAGAAGCACAATATAACGTTCTCATATTCTCTGTTCTGTCGCCTAAACCCATTTAGGATCATACAATCATTTTGTGGCAAACATGAAACTTGTTTGTGCATTACACATGCCAATATGGACCTGATTATTACGGCTCTATTCCAAAATAAAGTTATATCTATATCAAACCATCAAAATCTGCTTCACTTAATATGTTGCAACAGATATACCGAACAGTGTTTTCCCGAGAATGTGTAACTTGTAAAAATAAAGGACTCGAATATAAGGAATTTGATAATAGTATTCAAATTGTCTACAGAAAGTGGGAATCCGTCTCTGCCAATATAACTGATCCAAAAACATATAAGGCAAGAAAGGTGACTAAATATTTGAAAAAGTCCATTCAGACTTATCCTCGTGATTTGATTATGCAGTTAGAATGCAATTTGGAATATTTCCTTCAACATGAACTGAACATAGTCCACCAGCATCCTGCTTTTAAAATTAAGAAGACAAATATAACAGAAAATGAAGCTGTGATTCATATGCATTTCAGTGAGAATTACTTAACTAAATACGCAGAAGAGATTCAGGCATTTCATTTTGGAGGTTCGCGTCAACAGATAAGTCTGCATACGGTTGTAACTTACACGAAAGAAGAGGCATCAGGCGAAGTGAAGACTACATGCTATTGTTCGATGTCAGAAAATTTGTTACATTCGCCTCCAGCTATATGAACAAACTTAGAGCCAATTTTGAACCGCTTACCACCCAAAGTAGAGAACCTCCATTTTTGGAGCGAAGGACCGGTAACACAATATCGCAACAAATACATGTTTTACTTTCTTGTCAATCATTTAAGAGAATTTTACCCAAAACTTGCACATTTTACTTGGAATTACCATGAAACTGGACACGGTGTCGGTGCTGTATGCAAGAAAACAGGTGACCGATTGGTGACAAGTGGCAAAGATATTGCATCTCTGAGCGATTTGTCAGACGCTATTCAGGAAAACTGTCCTAGCATCAATGTTTTCGTTGTTGACAACAAAAGTATCCAAGAAAAAGAAGTTTTGCTTGCTGGTGTTAAAGAACACATAAAGATTTTTCCTGGTACTTTGCGTGTCCATCAGGTGTCATGGAATATTGAAAATCAAAATAAAATGAAAATGAAGTCTTTAAGCTGCTTTTGCAATGAAAGTATACATTGCGATCATTTCAAATTGGGAGTCATGACATACTCGTTTAATAAAAAATCTCGTATCCGGGGGGAGGATGTTTATGGACCGGATACAGAGTCCGAAAACGAGAATTCATTTGAAAACGAGCACATTAATACATCCAAAAGAAGCAAACACCAGATAGAGGATGAGAAACTACCGTCAACATCCAAAAAACATTCAAGAATGGCGATTTTATTGTAGTTAAAATTTCATATGTAACAGTAGAGTATCGTTACGTCGCTATGTGTACGGGTTCGGAACAGGATGGTGAGATACAGGTAGTTTTCTATAAAGTAGTGGACGAAACTCGAAAATTATTTAAGGTTGATGAACACGATATTTCGTTCATCTCAGAAGATCAGGTTGTCCAGACTCTCCCCATGCCGAATCTTCTTTTGAAAGGGCAGAGGATATATTACTTCTTTAAAAAGTCAGTAAATGTTTTTGTGAGAGCTTAAGCATTTTTATTTTATTTTTGTTTCGTTTATTTAGGCAAGAGAGTGCCTTTAATTTGTAATAATATTTGAAATTAATTTTTTGCTTATGTCGGTAAATGAATGCATTTAATTTTGTATGTTTTTTATTTTATAATATGATAATTTATGTACATACATATACATATGTATATGTATATATAAATTTTTGTAATTGTAATGCTCTTGTTTTAGAAAAAAGGCTGTAATATAAGCCTGATTAATGATTAATATGATGTCTGAATATATGTTAAAAAAATGTTCAATAAAATTTGATTTTATTAATTATGTTATTGTGTCAAATTACCTCCCCTGGTAAAATAAGTATCTACCCTGATCTTAACGTCTCTTATCCTGGTCTTCGAAAAAGTAATAATATATGTATAAATGTGACAAAAATCATAATACAGAGGTTTCATGAAAAAAATCCAAAGTTTCTCCTTGGCCGTATCCTCTAAGCACTTGAAACCTCTTATCGTAGAATCACCCATAGAAGAATAAATATTTTTATTATTTTTTTAAATGCTGGCAATAGAATTGCGAAAATTCCTTATCAAAACAAAAGGCAAATTTTCGCCAAAAAACATCTGCAACCACACAATGTAGCTGATAACAGAGAAAGTACATTAATTTTCTCTAAAATTGTAGTTTTCGCTCAACCGATGTAAAATTTTGCCCCTTCCAGGTGAAAAATTATTGAGTGGTGAGCTGGACGAGAAAACGACCTTTTCCCAAAAACGCGGAACGACAGCAGGAATGAAGCGGGATGCTACTTCTCTGTAAATATACGTTCTCTGGCCGCACGAACGTAGTCAATTGTGTGCGGAGCAGACGGTTGCTGAGGCGTTGTATACGGAACGGAATTTATTGGCGGTACGAAATTCGATGGAGCTTGCGTATACGCTTGACTGAACTGTGCTTTTGCGGTTGCCCACAATGAATGTTGACTATTGTACGTGTATATGCGGTCGCAACAATTTGCGGATGCGCTAAGTATGCATACATATGTAAATATGTATATAGATAATATGTATGTAGTACATACAAATATAAATATCCAAATATACGTATGTATACATGTATGTATATCTATTTACATGTTGACGCACATGCATGTACGTACATATGTACATACATATATATAAGTATGTACATATGTACTAAAAAATGTCAACAAGTGAACATGCATTCATATGCATTATATCTATCATCATCATATATTTATTTATTGTAGATATACATATATGTACCTAGATGTAGATATATACAGCATTTTTTTCATCCCTCCGCCAGCGTGTCTGTTTTCAACCGCAAAGCAACTGCAGTACAGCAACAAAAAATTCATTCATAAACGCACGCGCATATCATGGAAATCAAATTTCCGTACATTCATAAATGCGAACATTTCATCTCCCCACAAACACATGCGCCCCTCATCCATCACATTTTTCGCGACGAAGACAAAAATCTAAAAATCATAAATTGAAGATTTTTGTAATTTTGGTACAAATGCTCACAACTTCAAATGGGAATATATGTAGGTATAGTTTTGGCCCGCTTGTGCCCGTAAAATATTTCATGGGTCAAACACCTATACAAAAGACTTTCAACCCGAAATTGCAAATAAACTGTTCCATTTTTATTCTGAGAGGGTATAAAATACCAGAATTTTAGTTGTAAATTTAATTCTGTGGAATATAACTTAACGCCATCTTATGTATGTATCTATATGTAAGTATTTTATTTAAGATATTCCTCTATTCGATCTAGTATATCAATATTTGTATTATACTCCACTTTTTTCTTCTACCTATGTACCTCAAATACAAATTAATTCAACTAAACCCTGATTAATGATGGCGGCTTTGCGACGCAGCTTTTACGTGTGAATTGCGAGCAGAAGCAACTATTTCTGTGGAGTTTTGACAAAACAGCTTATTTGGCTTTCGAGTTTTTATTTTCAGATCAATAAATTTCTACCTTTGACGTACAAATTTAATAATTAAATTAAACTTTTACCACGATAGCCTGTTTAACTATAGCTTTGTTGTTTACGCCGCAGCGTAAATATTTTCTAACCGCCCTAATACGCGTGTATGTACGCATACACATGCAACTGCGAATTACTCCGTATTTCCCGCCGGATAAGTCCTTTTGCTAACATTTCCATTAATTGATTTCCAATAAAACTGCGGTTGACGGCAACCGTACGTTTTTTCATACTTGCACTCGTTCTCAGGATTTCAAGAAGGACACAGGTCTACCACGGATTCACACCACAGGTAAAGCAAAATTCATGTATATCTACATATATGCAATTGAATAAATCGTCATTACATTGTAAAACTAAACAAAATCTTTTTAATTTCTATTTTCAAATATCCAACCGTGCGTCTGGACATTTGTACATGTTCCTTCGAGGTCGAGATAAAGATACAGTCCACTTAATTAACATAAAAGGCAGCAAAGCCCGATAAAAAATCAAAAATTTAAAACAAAGCCGCACAAGTTAAAAAAGCCGCACAAGACACAGCCGCACAATCAACCACCCAAACAAGGCAATCATACATATACCAGCTGCGCACATATACACAAGCTGCACACATATACCAGCTGCATACACACAAACAGCGAACACAATCAATTGCCATCACCACAAATCACAAATATTAAGGTATGTACGTGTTATATTTTCCAATATTTTATAACACGTTAATCAATTTTTTGGTGAAACAACGCCTTACAAGGCAAGTGATTTTTTTTTTGTGAAAACGAAATAGTGTTACAATTCAAGAAAAATTAATACAGTGCTAATTCCGTTTGTCCGCGAGCGACAACAACAAACACTAACGGTCGTACACAAACACGCACAACAGTGAACAGTGGTACGGTATTGCAACAGTTCAATCCACCGAATTTTAATTTAAAGTTTTATTTTGGATTTTTCACTTTTATTTACTTTAAAGTAAATCGCCATAACTTTCTTTGTTCAATACTGTTCATTGGCATAGCACAATTGGTTATTTGCAAGTCACTATTTCACTGATTCGAGAAACACTATTTCTATTGCACTATTGCGTTTTCACATAATCACTTTTGAGCCTTTGTTGTAATTTTGTATATATACATAACTAACAAGTAAATCAACAATAACACTGGTACATAATTAAGTACCCACTTTACTTGTTAAAACACAGTTATATATATATGTCGACACATTTTGGGTGGCAAGTGTTTTTTTCTTTTGCATCAAGTGCCATTTTCACACATTAGGGTGGCACACACATTAAAAAAAAAAAAAAAAAAAAAAAAATCATAAACAGTACGTGAAGTACAAGAAAATAAAGAAATCTGCACTGCCATTTTTTCTAATAATATAAGTACTTAACTTGAAAATGTTCCGATGGATTACCTACGACGATGGCGTACAAACATAAAGAAATCTGCGAAATCATGTTTTTACATACATCAAGTAGTGGTTATTTGGTACCCGATACCCATACAAAATTAACTGACAAACTAAACAATAGTTTTGAGTTAATTTTGAAAAGTGGTCATTTAATACCCGAAACTATTACAAAACTAACCGACAAACTAACCAATAGTTTCAGTTAACTTTGAAAAGTGGTCATTTTGATATCCGAAACTATTTCGAAATTAACCGACAACTAACCAATAGCTCGAGTTAATTTTCCGGAATTTATGACCGATTGTCAAAAATCAGCCCGGTCCAACCCTAACATACATAAGTGGTGAAAACCCTAAACCCTAAAAACCCTATCCACTAACTAAATTTCAGAGCGTAAAGAAAATTTGCTTTCAATGAAAGAAAGACGCAAGAAGCGGAGAAAACGTAAAGACGCAAGAAGCGGAGAGAACGTAAAACTAATGAGAAGTTGCAAGTTTTTTTTTTTATATATATTTTAAATATTTCGATATATTTAAACATTTTGTATATTTAAATATTTTATCATTTTCCAAAGTTTAATAACTTTAATTATATTTTTATATTTTTTTGGATCAACTCAATAATTTTCAATCATTTTTTTTTAACCAACTTGCAAATTCTTGCTAGTACCTAGATCTTTCCAATTTTATCCGTTAAAAAAAAAAAAAAAAAAAAAAAAATTTTTTTTTGGAAACATCTAAGTACTAATGTTTACCCTATACACATAAAAATTTTAAATATATATATACATATACGTATAAAAACAAAACAGTTACTTGTTGGTTATGAACAGCTCCACTGTTGTCCTGCTCCTCACATCGTGAAAATCATTTCATTGTTCACCTGTGGGGAAATAAAACAAATTAGTTCAGTGTACAAAATTGATTAAACACAAAAAAAAAAAAAAATCGATCCACATTAATACTTTACAAACTCCTTTCTTTGCTTCCGATCATCCGCCATCTTCGCATGGCATACCCCTCCTCCCTCCGACTGTGCCCTCGCAATCGAACGCATCACGCCACCATGTGCATGTAGATATGTATATATCGATATACATACATACATGCACATGTACCTACTTATGTACGTAAAAAACTCCAAAATTTATGTACAAAAATTATTACGATATTATTAGTATAAATATATAAATACCACTTACCTGATCATCGCCGCCGTACACATGCATGCGTCCACCATCGCCTTGAATGCGATGTACGCATATGTACGGCAGGCACTGTTGGCCAGCTGCACATGGCGACATGTACGCCAACCTCAAAATCACCACAATTGGAATTGAAGCCCCGCTCGTGCTGAACGAGATACTGCCTTCGCCTTTGCATTGCCAGAATCCTGGCCTGCTTTGCCTCCAGCCATTCTATTAATTTTTTAATTTTATTCACAAGCAAAACGGAAATGCTAACAAAATCTCGTAACACTTTTGGAATGGATTTTAACACGGTATTTCCTTATAAAATTTTTCGAAAACTTGTTTGCTTTGAGCAGAGCAACGCCAAGTCCGAGCGCGACAAAGATTTTTTCACTTATTTTCTGCATTAACACATGTTTTATTCAATTTACAAATTTTCACTACCACTCGCGTCAAAAATTTACGTGTAAATAATTTTTTTTGAACAGCCCTGTGGTCAGCAAACTAAGCACAGTGGCATACAAACTGTTGGTGGGTGGTAGGCCAGATTGCTGGATGCCAGATTGCTGGCCTACCTCACTACAATCAAATATCTAATATGTACATAAACCACACAAAAAACAGAATGTTGAGCCATTTCATGGTGGGGGGCACTTTCCGCGATTACCGAAACACAGGAATAGGTAGTTCATATCAATTTTTTAATTCTTTTCAATTTCTTGTAAAAATTTCATATGCAGTCAGGTGTTAGGTCACTACACTGACCAGTCCATCAGGTGTTTTTACGATATATGTATGCAAATATATCGTAATGCCATATACGTTCGCAACTGTGGAACATAGCCAAGTCCACCACCCTCAAGAGCAACTGGAGTTACTCACCATCTACCGATGGGGGGCGCAAGTGTACCGATGCGATCACACCCAAATACCATTTTTACAGTGGGTGATGAAAGTTTTTGGACACTTGGCGCATAAATGCACCAAATACATTAATACATAAATACATAAAATTTACGATAAAATACATATATATATATATGCATACAATTTTTGTCAAGCCATAATTTCATAAAATAAAATCATTTTTTTTTTCTTTGGTTATTTTGTTCCATATCACTTGCCACCCAATATTACGACCACTTTCAACGAGTGGCGGCTCGGAAACCTGTACTTTCCGACCGTCACTGCAGCATGAACGGCGAAGGCGCGGCTCGGAAACCAGTCCTTTCCGACGGCCCAGGCAGCGCGGCTTTGGATCCCGCCCTTTCAGACCGTCTGCTCAGGAAAAATAAACGACGAGCGACTGGCGTAGGAACTCGTCCTTCCCGACCAGCTCAGCATCAGCGAACGGATGGCTCGGGAACACGTTCTATCCGACCATCTGATATCCAAAAGAATTGACGGCGAGTTGACTCGGGAACACGTCCTTCCCGATCACTACGACGAAAGCCCCATACAATTACCCCAACTAGCGCGACAACACACGTATGTTCAGCCTAATATTTTTTTCTATTACCAATCCTTCCTAGTAGAGAACAGGAGACGATGACGGAGGAACACGGAGCGGCTCAAGGAAACAACAAGCAAGCGGCTCAACAAACAAACAAACAAAATAATATTTTTTTTAATCAAATATGTGATGTGGTGTGAACTGGTAGTAGACTGTTGTCAACGCTCAGGATTTTTGCTTACCGCAAGGGGGCCGGCATGTTTACGCCGCAGCGTAAATATTTTTCTAACCGCCCTAATACGCGTGTAGGTATGTACGCATACACATGCAACTGCGAATTACTCCGTATTTCCCGCCGGATAATTCCTTTTGCTAACATTTCCATTAATTGCTTTCCAATAAAACTGCGGTTGACGGCAACCGTACGTTTTTTCAAACTTGCACTCGTTCACAGGATTTCAAGAGCGACACAGGTCTACCACGGATTCACACCACAGGTAAAGCAAAATTCATGTATATCTACATACATATATGCAATTGAATAAATCGTCATTACATTGTAAAACTAAACAAAATCTTTTTAATTTCTATTTTCAAATATCCAACCGTGCGTCTGGACATTTGTACATTTGTTTAACTATTTGTATAAATATTTCATTAGAACATTTTTATTTTTGACATGGTAAAATTAAAGTCCACCTGGAGATAAGATATTTGTCAAACTTTGCGCACAGGCTTAGAGTTCGGTTGAATGTTGAATATTTTATTTACATATCTACACATATGCTGGTACGCGACCTTTTGCATGGAAGTAATGCGATTAAATATGCATTATTAAATAAATGCATGCATGTGCATACATATGATAAACAATAAATGCAATTTCTTTAGTGTTTTTGGAAGATTTTGTTTAACTACTTAAAATATTTTATGAAAGCTATGTATGGAAAATATTAGTAAAATAAAATAAAACACTAAAATTGAAAGTATAGAAGAATACATGTTTTTATTATTTTTTTTTTAAATGTTGGAAATAGAATTGCGAAAATTCCTTATCAAAACAAAAGAAAAATTTTCGCCATAAAACATCTGCAACCACACAATGTAGCTGATAATAGAGAACGTACATTAATTTTCTCTAAAATTGTTGTTTTCGCTCAACTGATGTTAAATTTTGCCCCTTGTATTGTTTTGATAAGGAATTTTCGCAGATCTATTTCCAACATTTAAAAAAATAAAAAAAATGTGTAATCTTCTATACTTTCAATTTTAGTGGTTTGTATTATTTTACTAATATTTTCCATATATAACTTTCAAGAAATATTTTAAGTAGTTAAACAAAATCTTCCTCATCATCGTTGGTCTCCTTGGAATGGGGATGAGGCTTAAGTGTTGGCATGGCTGTTCCTCTCGAGGTCTTCCATACCACCACGAACTAAGAGGGAGGCTCCATATAATAATCAGTGTAGGATTCGTTCTTGCACGGATTCTTATGTGGAGATTACCGTACCAACATCTCTCTGTTCCGTATACCTTGTATCCCTCCTAGTATCTCCCAGCTCTCCCTCCTCTCTAGCTAGGGAACCCACCTTCATTACTAGTAATCGTAAAGAAGTTTTAGATATAACTCTATGCAGTGATAGTCTATCTGAACTGATCGAGAGTTGGAGGGTTCTAGATGAACACTCCTTCTCTGATCATCGCTATTTTGAAATCGTATTGAACTTTTCTATTACCAGCCCAAAGTTGCGAAAAACCCTAAAAAACACGGATTGGTGCTCTTACAAAATGTTATTTGAAGATAGGCTAAACATGGTGGACGTTTTTACGCTGACCTGCTCAAATGCCCTAAATCAGGCTTGCCCTGAACCAAAACAGTGGGGCAAACGTAAACCCCATTGGTGGTCATGCGAGTTGGACTCACTACGAAAATCTTGTAGGAAAAACTTCAACAAAGCCAAGAGACTTAGTCTCGAGCTGGTATGGCTAGAGTACAAAAAGTCTCTCCAGACCTATAAAAAAGCTTTAAGGGTGGCAAAGAGATCCTCGTGGAGAAACTTCTGCGGCGCGGCATCGAGGTTTCCGAGACAGCCAGACTAAGGAAGATTCTCTCAGGATCCCCTAACCCGATAGGTTTCTTGCAAAAGCAAGACGGTTCCTGGACCTCAACGGGAAAGGAAACCCTTGAATTGCTATTAGATACCCATTTCCCTGGTAGTACAACTGCGGAGGAAGGAACTCCTCCGCTCATCTCCTCCAACCCCGTTAACATACCGGTTTCGGAAGAAAAGGTTAAATGGGCTATCCAAAGCTTTAAGCCATACAAATCTGCTGGGCCGGATGGGATAATACCTGCCCAGCTAATTAAGACACTGGAGCTGTCTGCAAAATGGCTCTCTTCTATTTTCAGGGCCTGTTTCAAACTAAATCACATACCGTCGGCATGGAGAAATGTCACGGCTGTCTTTATTCCTAAAGCCGGTAAGGCCTCACACACTAATCCAAAGTATCTTAGGCCTATCAGTCTATCATCCTTTGCTCTTAAGGCACTTGAAAGAATTATTAGTAGCTACCTGTCCGATACCATCGACAGTCGACTACTGTCTAATGACCAACATGCCTACCGCTACTGAGACTGCACTCCCTAGCTTGGTCGGCTATATTGAGAAGTCTCTCAGCGTCAAGGAATTCTGTCTTGTAGCCTTCCTGGACATTGAAGGCGCCTTTAATAACGTATTTCCAGAAGCTATAACTGGCGCCGTTAGGGATCTAGGGGTTGAACACTCACTGGTTGACTTTATCGGTCAGCTACACTGTTGCAGAGTAGTAAGGGCTAAGCTGGGTGCGAGGGAATTGTCACGGCACGTGTCGAGGGGGACGCCACAAGGAGGCGTCCTATCCCCACTTCTATGGAACCTCACCGTAAATACGCTACTGCGAGATACGGCATGGGGTGGCGCAAAAGTCGTCGCGGACGCTGATGACGTCGCGATTGCAATCAGGGGAAAGTTTCCGCAGACATTATGCGAGGTGATGCACCGAGCACTTCGGGATGCATTAGAAAAAGAGGTTAACCTTAGACTACTCACCAAGGTGCAAAGATCTAGTATGATCTGCATAAGTGGGGCGCTCAGAACCACTCCAAATGAGGCCTTGAACGTCATTTTAGACCTTATTCCTTTAGATTTGGTTGGACAACAAATGGCAGCGATGACTGTTTTGAGACTAAGAGAGACATCCCAGTGGCACCCTGAATGCCAAGGGCACTCTAGTATTTTGAACAAGTTCTGCTCTATTCCGAGCAGCACGGACCGGTGTGCTTGGACATCGCTAAATGAAAGTAACTTTACTACACGAATTCCAAACAGGGAGGAGTGGAAACCTCAGTTTCACACTCCACCTGAGAGCATTGTCATCTATACAGATGGCTCGAAACTCGATAATCAGGTAGGAGGGGGCGTTTTCTCACGAAACCCTCTCCTGCAAATTTCCTTTAGGTTACCAGATCACTGCAGCGTCTTCCAGGCTGAGGTCTCAGCGATCATGGAAGCAGTGAAGAAGATAGGGACCGGGATTATAGGAAGAGACATCTTCATTTTTAGTGACAGCCAGGCTGCAATCAAAGCTCTGAGCTCTCTCACGTTTAACTCGAATATCGCGCGGGACTGCCGCCGATCTCTACAGGAGATGGCTAAGCAGAACAGACTGTACCTCATTTGGGTCCCTGGTCACCGGGACATAGAGGGAAACTGCATGGCAGATGAACTTGCAAGACAAGGTACGACCAAGCAGATTCTTCAGGATAAAGAACGCATTGGTATGCCGTTTGCCACTTGCAAAATGCTACTCTGAGATTTTACATATAAACAAGCTGACAATAGATGGAGGCAAAATACGGCCTGTCGAACCTCAAGGCAGACGTGGCCTAAATGGGATCGGAAACGGTCGCGCAGCGTTCTCTCTCTAAGAAGGGAAAACATTTCGAATGTGATCGGGGCTCTAACAGGGCACTGTCTGATAGGTATACATGCTGAAAGGTTGGGAGTGCCCTTCCGAAGATGCTGTAGGAGCTGCAAGAATGACGAGGAGGAGGAAACGATCTTGCATCTACTGTGTAAGGGCCCTGCACTGTGTAAAAGCAGGATGCGACATCTGGGATCACCGTTTCTGGATGACCTTAGTAAGGTTTCTAGCACCGAGGTAAATTGTCTGTTGAAGTTTATCAATGAGGCAAACTGGTTTAGTAAGGGGTAATTTTTCTTTTTGGGATGGTACAAAACTTTTCTTGTGGTAATACAATGGGCCAAATATTGGCCTAAGTGAGCCGCTGTAGGCGGCTGCCACTCCAACCTACCTAAACAAAATCTTCCAAAAACAATAAAGAAAATGCATTTATTGTTTATCATACGTATGCACATGCATGCATTTATTTAACAATGCATATTTAATCGAATTACTTCCATGCGAAAGGCCGCGTATAAGCATATGTGTAGATTAGGGTGCGCCTTATTTTTTGACTTTGAACTATGGGCCATCACACCCCCTAAAAATATGTATTACGGAGTAAAACGATGTTATGCAAAAAACTAGAGCTTTTGGAAAAGGGGAAGACATGCCGCAATGAGGGTAAAGTTTGCAAGATTCATAAAAATTGCAATATAAACAAATAATACTACAGTGATAATTTTATGTGCGATTTGATTTCTGAAATTTATAAGAAAAGGTATTTGCATTTTGAAAAAGAATAGCGAGTTTAATAAATTCATTTTGTTCATACATTTTTTTATACATATAGGCATTTACACATAGTACATTAATGCTCTTATTGCAAAAGTGTCGACGTTTTTGCGTCAGGGTAAAGTTTCCTATAAGCAGCTACAGTTTGAACAATAAATTGCTTTTCTTCCTCATTGTTTGAAAGTACGTTATTAAAATATTCCATAAGCTTTACTGCTCTTTCTGCCGAATCATTGACAACATTTATTTTATTAATCCGATATTGTAAGACGACTCATCTTTCCATTCTACAGGATTTTTTGCTAAAAAATCTGTATACCAATCTTTTAAAGAAAGTTTTGGTTTTTTGTGAAATGAAGTCTTCAATACTTTTGTCGGAATATAGGCTATAATCCTGTGAAGGTACCATCAACTTTTTTTCCTCGGTATCGTTAACATTTTTCAAAGCGGTCACCATACGTTTATTTATGTCATTGTTGATTCGTGGGTCAAAAAAGGCAAATCCAGCAGCTTCTGCAGTTAAATACCATAAATGGTTACAAAATTTGCGTAGCAGTTCCTGACTAGCCGTTTCATATATGTATCTGTAAGCATACAAGTTCTTGATCAAAGCTAAATCTTGGCTAGGAGCTTCTGCAGAAACGGTTGCTCTTGCCCAGGCTATCAAATAAACTTTTGCAACGAATATATATTAAACTCCTCCCAAAATAAAAATATTTTTAAGCAATAAATTGCCTTAGCCATCCACCTGGCATGATGAAATGCTCCAGGTGCCCGAAATACGAACTGGGATACCATACCACCAGGAAAAACTACAACTAGCTGGAGTAATTCTTTATAATCCTCTCGTGGTTGATTTTCATTGAGGTTCTGCAAGGCGAATTCTATAATTTCTGATGCGTCCACAAGTGTATCTTTCACATAGTTATCCTCAACACCACATTTGAAATTCATTTTATTTATTTTCGGCCAACTCTGTTTAAATCTGTGAAATATTTGAACACCAGGACCAGAAGACACTTGCATTTTTGTTCAAAAATGCTCCGCAAAATTATTTTCAGAATGTGATGTCGGCAGGGTAAATATAAAAGGTCTCTCTCTAATTTTTGCTCTAAAATTATACACGCCCCTTGAAAACGGCCCATATTGGACGCTGTAGCATCACAGCAGAGGGCTTGGACTTTTTCAAGAAGGCCCCATTCGCTGAGCAAGTTGTATATGGCTGACGCTTGTTGCTTTCCCGTGCCTGCAGAAATAGCTGGGATTCCAAGCAATTGTTCAGTACCATTGAATGATATCACTACCGGTAGCCGATCAACGTGCTCTGAGTTGATCAAAGATGGTAAAATTTTACCATCCCAATGAACCACCACTGCAGTTATTCCCTGGTTTTTGAAGGCGCGATAAATTTTTTGGGCGGATTCAACTCGAAATCGTGAACGATACCGTCGAAGGGAAGTTCCGTTTATAATAAGGTCGTTAACGGCATGTTTTAAAGCTTGAGCAGTTGCTATTAGTATTCGTACCGCATCACGATCACTAACTTTGCATTTATCCAGAACTGTGACAAGCTCGGGTGTAATAAAGTTCATTCGCGCCCGACTATTCTTTACATTACTGGGACCCGGCAAATCGTCGAAATCTTTGGATAAATCTTCATCATCTTGCTCATTTTCACTACCTTCATCTTCAGTTAACGTGCATTCGGGATTTTTACACTCGCCTATTAAACAACAACACAAAAAGAAAAAAATTTCTACTTTTTGCAACACACTTGACACAAACAATAAAAATATGGTGTTGTTCGGCGATTAGAGCTCTTCGGCAACCCCTTCCATTCCTGATACAAGCCTTCAAGTTTTAAAACACTTTTGTCCACATTGTTCGTTGGTATTCGTGCTTTAGCCCAAAAAACCTCCACTTCTTTAATAACGAGGTAAGCAGCACCACGGACACTTAATTTTACTTTACGATGGTTATAAAAAAGCAAACGCAAAACTTGTTCGTTGGATGGCAACTTAGCACCGACAATTTGGCTTTCATCATAGTCAAGGATATATAACTTTTCTTTTGCCCTGGTTTGCATTTTTAACTTAATTAAATTTAATTGTCTTATTTAAATTACACGAGGTAGCACACTTTAAACTTCTTGATAAACTAAATAAATATCACGTCTGTATATGCTCGGAGTTCATTCCCACAAGTGACATGTTGGCAGATGGTTTAACGAAAGCGGTACCAGCAGTTAAGAATGAATCTATTAATGCTAAGATAGGTATTAAGCGGCCGACTGGTGTACTTCCACCCGCGCTCTCGATTTCCAATGCCTAATTATTTCTTGAGCTCTCGCTTGCACTTGCAGGCTTATGTACATATGCATACATGTAGGTACATATCGATGCGTACATATATACATATGTATGTATATACATATGTGCATATGTACGTAAGAGCCAAACTGGATTTTCTTTGCCGGCAGGTGAAGCCGTTAGTTCTTGTCCGCTAGGCTCGTATTAATTTTTTGTATGCCCACTTTCTCATTACATTTGGAGAATTCAAAGGGTGAGCGTGTGCTAATATAGTACAGAGGGCACAAATGTAAGTTTTTTATCATACTCATATGTACATAAATACTTTATTAATTGTAAAATTTTTTGAAATAAAGATTTCAGCGCAACTATCAACCAGCGCAACTTGTTTTAATTTTGGGAACGGCGCTAGAAATAACTGCCGAAAACACACGCCACAACATCCTGAAATATTTTTGCGACATCCACCAGAATGGAAAACAGGCGAAATACATGTGAAGAAGCGGCGGCAAGTGGAAGCCAGTATGGCGAAACTGCAGGCGGAGATATGGAAGCATGCTCAAATGGAAATGGGATGCCCGCCAATGCAGGAGTAAATGGAGCCATAGCTGGCAAAGGCGAGGGAGCGACTCACTTGCCTGCGCCGTCTGCTAATTCGTCAACGCCAACACAGCATGGTAACGTCGATCGCAACAAGACACCGTCCAACGAGCTGTTAAGTCAGCTTCTAGAATCATCATTTTTTAATCGTTCGAGCTATGACGTCATGGCTGGTAACCGTAAATCGAATATTGGGGACGAAACCGCTATGTGGGCCGTCTCTGGCAGAATAGCTCCACCGGGACCACAAACAAGTATACCGTTTCGGCCTAGAACAGCAGACATCAGTTATTCTTTACCGTACGGTAGCGCATTCGCTGACGTGCCGGCGCCTACGTCGACTGCTCTGCCGACTGCAGCGTCCAGCGGATATAGACCACAGATGCAATTTACCGGTACGCTGCCGACAAGTACCGCATCATTGAACCGGACTTTGTCAGCAGAGCAAGTAGCAGCGCGACACGTAATTTCTAGAGAGCTGCCTTCGTTTACCGGTAAACCCGAAGAGTGGTTGCTGTTTATAAGCAATTATGAACAGTCAACAGAGCGGTGCGGATTCAGTAACGAGGAGAACCTCATTCGACTGCAAAAATGTCTGAAAGGGCCCGCACTGGAAGCAGTACGGGGGAAATTAATGATTCCATCAACTGTGCCTTATGCAATCGGAACTTTGAAAATGCTGTTCGGGCGACCTGAAATAGTGCATGCCGCACTACAACGTAAATTGAGAGAAGAACCTGCCATCAGACCCAATAACTTAGAGTCAGTTATACGATTGGCTCTAGCCGTGCAGAATTATTGTGCAACGATGTCGGCCGTCGGCCTCTACGACTACCTGAACGATCCGCTCTTGTTAAGCGAACTCGTCACAAAAATGCCAAGTGACCTGAAGCTAGACTGGGGTAGGCATAGGCTGTCAGCTGCTGGTGTTAACTTAGCCACGTTCGACCAGTGGCTGTTTAACGTCGCAATGTGTGCGACTATGGTCACATCGTATGAGCCTCAGTTCTTAGACAATTCGAGAAGTGGAGTGAACAAGCATGCTAAAGAGCGAATTTTAGTTCACGACATTTTTGACGACCACGACCGCAGTGAACGCGCACAGAAGCCAACGCAATCAGAAAAGGTTTCTTGTCCAAAGTGTAAGGAGCAACATCGTCTTTCAGACTGCGAAGAATTTCGAGCGCTGAGCGTGAAACAGCGATGGGAGTTTGTCAAACGTGATCGTCTTTGCTTCTGCTGTTTTATGCGCCACCTTGTTCGCCATTGCAGAGCAAAGAAGCGTTGTGGTGTCGATGGATGTACATCCACGCACAGCATGTTGCTGCATTCAGATGCCACTGACGGATACGACGTCCAGACCAAACGACAAGGCGATAAGAATAGTTCATCTTCGCCAAAGGAATCTGCTGTGTTATTTCACAGCCGATCTGCTACGAAGGCGTTATTTCGATATGTGCCGGTGACGCTTTATGGTAAACGGCGAAAAGTACACACGTATGCTCTCATCGACGAGGGCGCTGCTTGCACGCTAATAGAAAGTGAGTTAGCGGATGCTTTGGAGCTAGACGGCCCATCAGAGCTGTTGTGTCTAAAATGGACTAGTGACGTTACACAAACTGAGGAAAACTCCAAATCAGTGAGTGTGAGTGTGTCAGCAAGCGGTAATGATGATCAACAATACTTGCTGAAGGATGACCGTACTGTCGAATGCTTGGACCTACCTATGCAAACCGTCGACGCGCAGCTTTTACAAGCAAGAAACCATCTCAAATCTATTCCTGTTCAGCCATATACGAACGTCAAGGCTCAACTCATCATCGGTCTTGACAATATTAAGGTGAGCGTGCCCTTGGAACTACACGAAGCTGAGGACGACGACGTCATTGCTGTACGCTGTAGACTTGGATGGGCTGTGTATGGTCGGCACAATAGCGGAGATGCAGCTCCGCCTCGAGTTTTGCACATATGTGATTGCAATGATATCAACGGTACGCGCAAGTTAGATGAGGCCATGAAATCTTATTTTTCATTAGAGTCGTTGGGCGTAAGGGTAACAACAAAGCCGTTGAGGTCCAAAGAGGATGAACGCTCGTTGCAAATTGTGGAAAGCATGACAAATTATCTCCCGAAAGAAAAACGCTGGGAGACAAGCCTACTGTGGAAATTCGACAAGATAGATCTGCCAAACTCATACCAGATGGCCCTCAAACGACTGCACTGTCTCGAAGCCAAGATGTCTAAAGATCCTCAATTGAAATCTTTTATGATGAACACGATCCAAAGCTACCAACAAAAAGGCTACATACGCAAGCTGAGTGACGCAGAGCTTCGGAGCAGTACTCCTTCGTGGTTTCTTCCAATTTTCACCGAAACGAATCCCAACAAAAACAAAACACGTTTAGTATGGGACGCAGCAGCCAAGGTACGTGGGGTTTCACTTAACGACGTCCTGATGAAGGGTCCAGATTTAATCGCGTCACTCCTGGGCGTGCTTATGCGATTTCGAGAGCGTAGGATTGCTATTTCCGGCGATATACGTGAAATGTTTCACCAAATCAAGGTGCGCCGAGAAGATCAGGGTGTTCAGAAATTTTTATGGAGAGATGGCGATATAGCGCGTTCACCTGATTTGTACGTCATGCAAGCTATGACATTTGGTGCCTCATGTTCACCTGCTTTAGCAAACTACGTAAAGAATCGGAACGCTGACCGATTCGCAGCAAAGTATCCAGAGGCTGTCAAGGCGATCCATGATAACACCTTCGTCGATGATTGGCTGCACTCCGTCGACTCAGAAAAACAGATGATTCGGCTAGCTACTACCGTAAAGTACATACATGAAGAAGGTGGGTTCGAGATGAGGCACTGGCTATCAAACTCTGCTAGCGTCGTACAAGCCCTAGATAAAGATAATGAATCCCCAGCTAAAAATATTACAGTCTCCAACGAGCTTCGAGAAAAGGTGTTGGGCATGTGGTGGTTACCACATGAGGACTTGCTTACGTTTGTGGTAAAACCCGAGTTAATCGAAAAGGCATCAGCATCCAGATCAACAAAACGCCAGGTCCTAAGCGTGGTCATGTCGATATTTGATCCGCTTGGACTTCTAGGTTTCTTCAACATACGGGCCAAAATCATTTTGCAAAATATATGGCGATCTGGGGTCGAATGGGATGAGCCACTTAGAGATGACGACGAGGCTGACTGGAAGCATTGGCTAGGGCTAGTTCCGAAGCTGAACGACGTGCGCATACCACGATGTATACCATTTGCAAGTTGTGCTAAATCGATTGAGCTGCATACGTTTGTAGATGCGAGTATCGACGCGTACGCTGCAGTAGCATTTCTACGCGTTGACATGGAGGGCGAGGTCCAAAGCCTGATAGTGGCTTCGAAAACAAGGGTTGCGCCGCTGAAGCCCATATCAATACCCCGTATGGAGTTGATAGCAGCAGTCTTGGGACTTCGGCTAGCAAAGTGTATTGAATCCGAAGCCTCTATACACATCAACCGACGTATTTTCTGGACGGATTCAAAAGACTTGCTTTATTGGATACGTTCTGATGCTCGCAAGTTTCACCAGTATGTAGCAGTTCGCATAGGCGAAATTTTAGAGGGCTCAGACGTGGATAGCTGGCGATGGGTTCCTTCTGCTCATAATGTGGCTGACGACGGTACTAAGTGGGTCAAAACGCCAGAAATTAATGCGTCGACGCGCTGGTTTATCGGACCTGAGTTCCTTCGAATGGATGAGGCGCAGTGGCCTCATATGAATATGAAAGTTAAATCTAACAATGTACTCTCATTGCTACGCCGAGGTAACTGCCGCGCACTCATCAACTTTGTCCTGTATTCTACCCGATCCTCACCGATTCAGCAAAATAGAACGATTGCGTGCGACTCAACGATACGTGCTGCACTTTCTGCGAGCTACTGAAAAACATCATACAACTCAAGCGCGACAGCGAAATGGATGTCGTTCTCATTCGCGGTTGCCAAGAAGAGGTGTATTTCAACGAAATCAATTGCCTCAGTTCTGGATGCCTGCTGACCGATCGAAAGAATTCGTTGTTTAAATGTTCACCGTACTTAGACGATTATGGAGTTCTTCGCATCAGAGGTCGAGTAGATGCAATTGATGGCTTCGAAGTCAATGTAAAGCGCCCCGTGATCCTGCCGCGAAGACACCGTATAACGTATCTGGTGGTAGAATTTTACCACAGAAAGTACCACCATTTACATAGCGAAATCGTCGTTAATGAGGTACGACAGCACTATTGGATTTTCGGACTGAGAGCTGTTGTAAGAGAAGTCATAAAAAACTGTTCAGCTTGCCAAATACGTCGAGCCAAACCACAGCCACCAGAGATGGGTGCTCTTCCTGTTGAGCGGTTATCGCCGCATACTCTACCGTTCACATTTACTGGCGTGGATTATTTCGGCCCTATAGATATTGTTGTTGGTCGGCGACGAGAAAAACGATGGGGTGTCTTGTTCACCTGCCTAACTACGCGTGCTGTTTACTTGGACATCGTTCCTTCTCTCTCCTCCGATTCTTTTTTGATGGTATTGAAAATCTTCACCACCCGACGGGGCGTGCGAAAGCGTATTCTCTCAGATAATGGAACAAATTTTCGCGGCGCCAGCAGAGCTTTGAAAGAATGTATCGAATGCATATCGCCATCAAGTATAGAGAAAGAATATCCTGAGACGTCATTTAGTTTTATACCCCCTGGCGCACCGCATATGGGCGGCGCCTGGGAAAGAATGGTGCGCTCTACAAAATCGATTCTGACAGAGATCCTGCCAAAGGCCAGATTACGGGAGGAAGTGCTACGATCAGCTTTAGCCGACGTGGAGTTTACGCTTAATTCGCGTCCACTTACGTACGTTCCTTTAGAGACATCAGATGCCGAAGCGCTGACTCCGAACCATTTTTTGGTTGGCAGCTCCAGTGGCTTACGCGAGCGTGGGGAGTTAAGCCAAACTGGCACCGGGCTGGCAAAAGATTTTCGTATAGCTGGTCAAATAGCCGACGTCTTCTGGAAAAGGTGGCTGCGGGAGTACCTCCCCACTTTAACTAGGCGTACAAAATGGTTTCAACCACCGATCGAACCAATTGCTGAAGATGATATTGTTATTATTGTAGACGAGAACAACAAGCGCAGCTCTTGGCCAAGAGGTAGAGTGGTGGACGTACACCGTGCCAAGGATGGACAAGTCCGCAGCGCTGTAGTACGCACTGCTGACGGTCTGGTTACTCGGCCTGCAGTTAAACTTGCCAAATTGGACATAAAGATAAATGGTAATGCACGAAGCAATGATGCTTGTGAATTACGGGGTGGGGAATATTAAGCGGCCGACTGGTGTACTTCCGCCCGCGCTCTCGATTTCCAATGCCTAATTATTTCTTGAGCTCTCGCTTGCACTTGCAGGCTTATGTACATATGCATACATGTAGGTACATATCGATGCGTACATATATACATATGTATGTATATACATATGTGCATATGTACGTAAGAGCCAAACTGGATTTTCTTTGCCGGCAGGTGAAGCCGTTAGTTCTTGTCCGCTAGGCTCGTATTAATTTTTTGTATGCCCACTTTCTCATTACATTTGGAGAATTCAAAGGGTGAGCGTGTGCTAATATAGTACAGAGGGCACAAATGTAAGTTTTTTATCATACTCATATGTACATAAATACTTTATTAATTGTAAAATTTTTAAATAAAGATTTCAGCGCAACTATCAACCAGCGCAACTTGTTTTAATTTTGGGAACGGCGCTAGAAATAACTGCCGAAAACACACGCCACAACAATAGGTTTGCAGTAAAAATATGTAATTAGTAAAATAATTGAAATGAAAATGAATTAATGTTTGTTAACTTAAAATTAAATATGTTTTGCAATGTTGCCAGATGTTCTATTGTATTATATGTTTCTTTATACTGAATAAAGTCAGTCGCCATCTTACAGTTCAGCTGCGTGTATTATCTCTGTTCAACAGTTATATATTAGGCAAAGGGAAATCACATGTCACACTTCGTCACAAATCGCAAACCCCCGCCGCCCCCTAGCGCATTACGTAATATGTATGTGCACGACCCCTAAGCAAACATAATAGATTAATAATAGATGAATTTCTTCATGAAATATTTTACGGGCACAAGCGGGCCTAAATAATATCTATATTCCCATTTGAAGTTGTGAGCATTTGTACCAAAACTACAAAAATCTTCAATTCATGATTTTTAGATTTTTGTCTTCGTCGCGAAAAATGTGATGTATGAGGGGCGCATGTGTTTGGAGATGAAATTTTCGCATTTATGAATGAACGGAAATTTGGTTTCAATAATATGCGCGTGCGTTTACGAATGAATTTTTTGTTGCTGTACTGCAGTTACGCTGCGGTTGACAACAAACACGCTGGCGGAGGGATGAAACAAATGCTGTATATATGTATCTACATAACAATAAATAAATATATGATGATGATAGATATAATGCATATAAATGCATGTGCACTTGTTGACATTTTTTAGTACATATGTACGTACGTACATACATGTTCATGAACATGTAAATATATATACATACATACATACATACGTATATTTGAATATTTATATACGTATGTACTACATATTACCCATATATGTACATATTTACATACTAATGTATACTTAGTTTGATAACGATTGTTACGCTTATAATATATGTAAGTACATAGCTATAATATATTGACATATGTATGTATATAATGCATGCATAAAACCAAAATTAGCTCACTCTTATCATGCACATACTTAAGTAAAGCCAAATTTCACATCAAATTAAATTTTTAGATGTTTATATCAATTCGTTTATATGTTAGCAAAATCTAAAATTCGGGCCAAAACAATTAACATTTATCAGAAATCATATTCTGTTAAACAAATTTTGTCTTCGCTCAGCTCTGTTAACTCGCCATTCTTACGATTTCCCCTGTCGGCCATTAGAATGGTGAGCTGGACGAGAAATATTGATGCATTTTGACAATTCACACCGTCATCCTAACTTAATGCTTCTCTGTCTAATATACGTTCTCTGTGGCAAATCGACACAAAAATTGCCGAAAAACACCGTAATATTACCATAATATCTATCCATATCTAATAATCATAATTTGCGCACTCGCGCTGAAAAAGCAAGCAATTTGCGCTGATGGCGATTGACACAAATATTCTAAATTAATAATATGCATCAATAAGCATGCATTTATTCAGTAATTCATGCGCGCATCAACTCATGTGCGTACAAGTGCACGCGCTGATGGCTATTGACACAAAAATTGCCGAAAACTCGAAAGAATATTCTTTTGACGATTCCCCCTATCCCTTTCAACCCTTCTCTTATCCTCAACTATTGCATAACTAATCTGCCGTCTCAACTTGCGTTTCGCTATCCAGAAACTGGTTTTTTTGTTTACTTATTTTTATTCTATGGTTTTTGTTTTGATTTATTACTTATCTTCTTCCTTTTGAACACATGCAGCCGCTCGCCTCCGCAATAGCCTCTCTGCTCTAAATATATCAAAATATGGTGAAAATGGTTTTTATTGGTGTGGTAGAATTGTTGAATTCTCCCGACGGCACGTAGAAATTTTGTTGATGAAAAAGCTGTTTTAACATTTGCGCCTTCTCATTACTTACAAGTTCTCCGGTAGTACAGTGCAACCATATGTAAATGAAATATGTAGTATGTAATAAACTATAATAATTCAGAAAGTGTTTAAAGTGTAAAAGTGTTCATAAATAAGTAATGAGTACTAAATTAATTTGCAAAGTGACCGGGAAAGACCAGTGTTTCAAAGTATTTATAGTGTTTTAAACAAAAACAGTGTACGTTTTATGTATAAAATGCATTAGTTTGTTAGGAAATTTATGCATTTATATATACATACATGTGTGTACATGTAATTGTTTTCATCAAGCCCACTATTTCGGAAAACAATTTTAAAGTTAATTCTTTAAAAGCTTTTTTGTTGTTATTTGATTTCACACTTTTATTTATTTTTTACCTATGATATAACAACAGTATCTATCAGTTTGATTTCATTTTTATAATTCTTTTGGTTTCTGGTGTCAATTTCACTGCGAAATAATTTATTTGCTTATTTAAATCAAAAATTTGCCTTGACAAAAACAAAAACACGGGAAACTTATTCAAGTATCGATAAAATTGGAGAAAACAATTGTATTATGTAGTACACTTGGTTTAGATGGCGCGACCATATTCTGTGTGCTTTCGTTTGCTCGAGTTCAAATCCCATCAACAGCTAGTACTTTTTTTATTTGGGGGTTGATTTAGATTTTTTACTTTTTTTTTGAGAATTCAAAAATGAAAAAAATTTTGAATTGCGCATGTGCCTTTCCTTCCCCTTCTTGCACTCTTTTTGTTTATACTCATATGAGCAAGCGTCCCTTCCGTCCACAACCAAATTCAAATATAAATTCAAGAATTTTATAAATTTTTAACCAAATTCGACAATTAGCCTATGTTGCCGAAGTGAACCTCAACGGTCCTTTGAATTTTCTCAAAATTCTGACGTGCTACTCTTTATTTTAAGCTTATTTTCATATTCTGTTAACATTTAACATGTGTACCAAATTTGATTTTGTCGTACTGTGTAATTGAATCTTCTACGTCGCGCAATATCATCGTAAACATGGTGATTGGTATGCACATAGAACGTATATTAAATGAGAAGCCTCATGACCGAATTTCAGTGTAAATTGTCAAACTCACTCATGAAAATACACCACATTGAGAGCGGCAAGTTAACAACTTGGCTCATTTGCTGTTTTACCGACGGCATTTCACATTTGCATATTGTGTAGTTTTATGGCTTGTTTGAAAACATATATAAAATTTAATATAAGAGGGAAAAGCTTAAGAAATTCTTAAAATAAATTACTTAAAATAAAAGAAAAAAATTTGGCTCAAACTAAAATTATATGTCGAATTTATTAAAAAATGAAAAAAGTGAAATATTAAAATATCCAAGCATATTCATTCTTTAAAATGATTTTTTATAATATAATAAATATTACTAAGAGTTTGCTTCCAATTTAATATTTCATTTGGTTTCCTATGTTGATTTCCTTTTTCTGTAGATGCGAAATAATATGCGATCTAACAAAAATTTGTCTTGGCAAAAAATTTTCACGCGAAACGGAATCAAGTAGCGATTAAGTTTAAACAAACCGATTGTATTCTGTGGTGCAGTTGGTTCAGGAGGCGCCGCAATGTTCTTTATGCCAGATAACGTATATCAAATGAGAAGCTTCATGACCGAATTTCAGTGTGAATTGTCAAAAGTCGAAAAATTTTCAATAGACCCACTCATGAAAATACACTACATTGAGAGCGGCAAGTTAACAGAGCTGAGCAGAGACAATATTTCTTTTAACAGAGAATAAATTCAAATAAAAGTTGATTGCTCTTGTACCAATTTTAGATTTCGCAATGATATGTATAAATGAATTAAAGGAAAAATTTAAATTGTTATATTTTCATATTTAACGAGACATTTGGTTTATTTAAATATGTAAATGATAGCATTCAGTCAATTTTGATTGTATGCAAGCACGCATATGCCAAAACAACTTGGCACATTTGCTGTTTTACCGACGGCATTTCACATTTGCATATTGTGTAGTTTTATGGCTTGTTTGAAAACATACATATATAAAATTTAATATAAGAGGAAAAAGCTTAAGAAATTCTTAAAATAAATTACTTAAAATAAAAGAGAAAAATTTGGCTTAAACTAAAATTATATGTCGAATTTATTAAAAAATGAAAAAAAGTGAAATATTAAAATATCCAAGCATATTCATTCATTAAAATATTTTTTTATAATATAATAAATATTACTAAGAAACTCTTAATCCAATTTAATATTTCATTTGGTTTCCTATGTTGATTTCCTTTTTCTGTAGATGCGAAATAATATGCGATCTACATATGTATGTACATACATACATATATTACAAATTTGTTCATTTGTATCAAAAATTTGTCTTGGCAAAAAATATTCACGCGAAACTGAATCAAGTAGCGAATAAGTTCAAGCAAACCAATTGTGTTCTGTGGTGCAGTTGGTTCAAGAGGCGCCGCAATGTTCTTTATGCTTTCGTTTTGCGCGAGTTCGGAACCGGGCCACGCGCTTTTGACTCTTCAAATTTATTTAAATTTTTACTTTTTAGCAAATTCTTGCACTAGCATATGTATACTTCCAGAGAATACTAAATGCATAACTACATTTGAATGTAAAGTCGCAAATAACTAAAATGTCATCAAGTATACAATCATATATGCACATACATATGTACATATCTATGTATGCACATACATACATATTTATGTACACATGTATGTATGTATGTACATATATATATACATAAATTCATATGCATTCATGTACATACATATGTACATACACACATATGTACATATGTACTTGCGTACATGTGCATATGTAAATTCAACCTTGACCTACGCTAAATCAAAGTCAAATCACAGCTCAATCACAACCGCAGCTGCACTTGTGCCGGCGCTGGCGCCAAATATTCTAAAATATCTGAAACTACATACAACAACAAAAAATTCATTCATAAGCGCAAGCATTTCATCTCCCCGCGCACGCAAATGTTCCCCTCAACGATCTTTTTCGCGACGAACACAAAAATGATAAAATCTTCAATTTTACAAACCATCGACGGTCATTGAAAATTTCACACCGCAATATCAGACAATAATGCAATTTGCCAACGTACTCTGACAAATTGCTGGCATTCTAGAATGTTCTAGAACATTCTGGAACATTCTAGAGCTTTTGTCCAAATGCGCATCAATTCATTTGCGTACACGTGCACGCGCAATTGGCGAATTGACACAAAAATTGCCGAAAAACATAAAAGAATATTCTTTTGCTTACCGTTCCCTTTCCCTTTCAACCCTTCTCTTATCGACAACTGTTGCATAACTCCTCTTCCGTCTCTACTTGCTCCGCTGACAATCAAAAAAACAGATTTTTTCTCAGGTTACTACTTTTTCTTGTTTGCTTCATTTTTAGTTGGATTCGTAAATTGCTCTTCTTTTTTACGCACACATTGCTATGATTTGCATAATTAGCCGTTTAAGCGGACGCCGACAAGTGTCTGCTGTGGCTTAGCGTGTTTAGCCGCCGGACACATTATCATATTGCATGTTTTAGCTTTTGCCCCATAGTTCGAATCCCAGCTTTTTCGTGCCATGTCTAATTTTTATGCATTTTTTTTTAATTCAACACGATATAGCTATTTATTAACTTTCATAAATTTTTGGAAATCATTTCGTTACGAATGAATATATGTATGTACATACAAAAATATTGAAAAGTTTTCATTTACATATTTAAATAATTTAAGATGTACAATATAAAGAAATTGCATTAAGTTATTTTTTTAAACTATTATGTTTATTATTATTTAATATTAGAAAAGAGTGTTTAAAAAAAATATCTTAATTAAAATTAAATTTGAATTTTTTCACATCATCAGTTACTAGAAAACGGAAATTTTGACATAAATTTTAATAAAAAGATCCATTATATTAAATTCGTTTACATTACATTATAAATAAAAATGGAATTTAAATAAAATATTTATTTATTTGCATGATAATAGACAATTTTTATATTATTAAACCAAATTAATCACCTGCAACACCAGTGATAAGTTACATTATTTTTCTCTCTAACTACAAATTCACGCTCTAGCACTGTTAATATGGGTCTCTACTGTTAAATTAAGTGGGTCTGCTGTGTATTAGCGGTGAAAAAAATGAGTGTGGTGTGTACAGCAGACCCCCCTGGCGCGGAACGAATCACGGAACGGACTGGGATGAGGCTTCTCTATAATATACGTTCTCTGCTTTATGCTTTCGTTTTGCGTGAGTTCGGAACCGGGTCACGCGCTTTTGACTTAAAATTTATTTAAATTTTTACTTTTTTGCAAATTCTTGCACTAGCATATGTATACTTCCAGAGAATACTACATGCATACCTACATTTGAATGTAAAGTCGCAAATAACTAAAATGTCATCAAGTATACAATCATATGTACATATATGCACACATCCATATACATACATATATTCATATCTATGTACATATTTATGTACATATGTACATATATAAATACATAAATTTATATGCATCCGTGTACATATATACACACATATGTATGTATGTATGTACTTACGTGCATTTGTATAGATTCAACCTTGACCTACGCTAAATCAAAGTCAAATCACAGCGCAATCAAAACCGCAGCTGCACTTGTGCCTGCGCCGGCGCCAAATATTCTAAAATATCTGAAACTACATACAACAACAAAAAATTCATTCATAAACGCGTGCGCGTATTCCTGAAAAAAATGCCGTTCATGCATAAGCGCGAGCATGTTCCCGCGGAAATGTTCCCCTCAACAATGTCTTTCGCGACGAACACAAAAATGCTAAAATCTTCAATTTTGCAAAACATCGAAGGTCATTGAAAAGATTCAACATCATAATTTCAGACAATATTGTATATTGGCAACGTAGTCTGACAAATTGCTGGCATTTTTCTAGAATATTCTAGAATATTCTAGAACTTTTGTCCAAATGCGCATCAATTCATTTGCGTACACGTGCACGCGCAATTGGCGAATCGACACAAAAATTGCCGAAAAACAGAAAATAATATTCTCTTGGTTACCGTTCCCTTTCTTTTTCCTCCCTTCTCTAATACAAAATGTTGCATAACTCCTCTTCCGTCTCTACTTGCCCCGCTGACAATCAAAAAGCAGATTTTTTCTCGGGTTACTACTTTTTCTTCTTTGTTTCAGTTTTAGTTGGATTCGTAAATTGCTCTTCTTCTTTACGCACACATTGCTATACTTTGCATAATTAGCCGTTTAAGCAAATCAATCTGAAAGTCTGCTGTGGCTTAGCGCGTTTAGTCGCCGCCCACATTATCATATTGCATGTTTTAGCTTTTGCCCTTTAGTTCGAATTCCAGCTTTTTCGTGCCATGTCTAATTGTTATGCATTTTTTTTTTAATTCAATACGATATAGCTATTTATTAACTTTCATAAATTTTTGGAAATCATTTCGTTACGAATGAATATACATACAAAAATATTGAAAAGTTTTCATTTATTTAAATAATTTAAGATGTGCAATATAAAGAAATTGCATAAAATTATTTTATTAAACGATTATGTTTGTTATTATTTAATACTAGAAAAAAGTGTTTAAACAAATTATCTTAATTAAAATTAAATTTGAATTTTTTCACGTCATCAGTTACTAGAAAACGGAAATTTTGACATAAATTTTAATAAAAAGATCCATTATATTAAATTCGTTTATATTCTTCTTCTTCTTCTTAATTGGCGCTATAACCGCCTAGGCGATTTTGGCCGATTTCAATATTGCACGCCAGCCGCTCCTCTGCTTTGCTGCCTGGCGCCAGTTAGATATCCCAAGTGTAGTCAAGTCCTTCTCCACCTGGTCTTTCCAACGTAGAGGAGGCCTTCCTCTTCCTCTGCTACCACCAGCGGGTACCGCGTCGAATACTTTCAGGGCTGGAGCATTTTCTTCCATACGTACCACATGACCTAGCCAGCGTAGCCGCTGAGTCTTAATTCGCTGAACTATGTCTATGTCGCGGTACAGCTCATACAACTCATCGTTCCATCGTCTGCAGTATTCGCCATCGCAAAGACGTAAAGGACCAAAAATCTTTCGGAGAATCTTTCTCTCGAACACTCCAAGCGCCATCTCATCCGATGTTGATAGGGTCCATGCTTCTGCGCCATACAATAGCACGGGCATGATGAGGGACTTATAGAGCGTGGTTTTCGTTCGTAGAGAGAGGGCTTTACTGTTCATTTGCCTACTCAGCCCAAAGTAGCACTTGTTGGCAAGAGAGATTCTTCGGTGGATTTCAAGGCTGACATTATTGTTGGTGTTGATGCTGGTTCCAAGATAAACAAAGTCCTCTACTTTGTCAAAATTGTAACTGTCAACAGTGATGCGGGAGCCAAGGCGCGAATGCGCTGACTGTTTATTTGATGACAGGAGGTACTTCGTTTTGTCCTCGTTCACCTCCAGACCCATTCGCTTCGCTTCCTTGTCCAGCTTTGAAAAGGCAGAACTAACGGCGCGGTTGTTGAGGCCAATGATATCGATGTCATCGGCATACGCCAGCAGTTGCACACTCTTATAAAAGATGGTACCTGACCGGTTTAATTCTGCAGCTCGAATTATCTTTTCTAGCATAATGTTAAAGAAGTCACACGATAGGGAGTCACCCTGTCTGAAACCTCGTTTGTTATCAAACGGCTCGGAGAGGTCCTTCCCAACTCTGACTGAGCTGGTGGTGTTGCTCAGTGTCATTTTACATAGCCGTATTAGTTTTGCAGGGATACCAAAGTCAGACATCGCGGCATATAGGCAACTTCTTCTCGTGCTGTCGAAAGCTGATTTAAAGTCGACAAATAGATGGTGTGTGTCGATCCTCTTCTCACGGGTCTTTTCCAATATTTGGCGTATCGTGAATATCTGGTCGATGGTAGATTTACCAGGTCTAAAGCCACACTGATAAGGTCCAATCAGTTCGTTGACGGTTGGCTTTAGTCTTTCACTCAATACTCTCGATAGAACCTTATACGAAATGTTAAGAAGGCTGATCCCGCGGTAGTTGGCGCATATTGCAGGATCACCCTTCTTGTGGATTGGGCAGAGTACACTTAGATTCCAATCGGCGGGCATGCATTCGTCCGACCATATTCTGCAAATAAGCTGGTGCATGCACCTTACCAGCTCCTCGCCACCATGCTTGAATAGCTCAGCTGGTAACCCATCAGCTCCAGCGGCTTTGTTGTTCCGTAGCCGCATAATTGCTATTCGAACTTCATCGAGGTCGGGTGACGGGATGTTAATGCCGTCATCAGCGATTTGGGGTTCGGGATCTTCGTCTTCTCCGGCGACGCTTTCGCTGTCACCATTTAGCAGAGTGGAGAAGTGTTCCCTCCACAATCTAAGTGCGCTTTGGACATCAGTCACCAGATCGCCGTTCTTGTTCTTACAGGAATTCGCCCCGGTCTTAAAACCTTCCGTAAGTCGCCGCACCTTTTGGTAAAATTTTCGGGCGCTTTTCATGTCGGCTAGCATCTCAAGCTCTTCACACTCACGTATTTCGGCCTCTCTCTTCTTTCTACGGACGATACGTCTCTCTTCCTTTCTCAACTCCCGGTAGCGTTCCCATACAGCTCGCGTTGCGCCCGATCGCAGCGTGATCCTGTAGGCAGCATCTTTATTTTCCGAAGCGGCGCGGCATTCCTCATCATACCAGTCATTTTTTCGGGTTCGCTGAAAGCCAACGACTTCTTCAGCGGCGGTACGCAGTGATCGAGAAATGTGCTCCCAGTGCTCGCAAATTCCGGTTTCTTGAGAAGTGCTCTCAGTGAGCAGGTGTGAGAGTCGAGTGGTGAAGTTTGCAGCTGTCTGTTGCGATTGCAGCTTTCCGACGTCAAGCTTTCGCTGTGTATTTACACGCACGTTTTTTGATGCACAGAGGCGTATGCGCATCTTGGCTCCGACAAGATAATGATCCGAGTCGATGTTCGGTCCTCGGAGTGTACGTACGTCTAATATACTGGAAGCATGCCTTCCGTCTATCGCAATATGATCGATTTGGTTTCGCGTTTTTCGATCTGGAGACAGCCACGTAGCCAAGTGTATTTTTTTATGCTGAAACCTGGTGCTACAGACCACCATGTTTCGGGCCCCGGCAAAGTCTATCAGTCTCAGTCCGTTGGCGGAGGTTTCGTCGTGGAGACTGAATTTTCCGACAGTGTGGCCAAAGATCCCTTCCTTTCCCACCCTGGCATTGAAGTCACCAAGCACGATTTTGATATCGTGACAGGGGCAGCGCTCGTAAGTGCGTTATAAGCGCTCGTAGAAGTGATCCTTGATCACATCGTCCTTCTCTTCTGTCGGTGCGTGGGCACAAATCAGCGAGATGTTGAAAAATCTCGCTTTGATGCGAATCGTGGCGAGACGCTCGTCCACTGGAGTGAACGACAGTACTTGGCGACGAAGCCTCTCTCCCACCACAAATCCAACACCGAACTTGCGCTCCTTTACATGGTAGCTGTAGTAGATGTCGCAAGGCCCAACGGTTTTCTTGCCTTGCCCCGTCCATTTCATTTCTTGGATGGCGGTGATGTCAGCCCTTACTCTTACGAGGACATCAGACAGCCGGGCAGCGGCACCTTCCCCATTAAGGGTTCGGACATTCCAGGTGCATGCCCTTAAATCGTAGTCCTTAAAACATTGCTTGTGGTCGTCATCAAAAAAGGGAGATCTCATCCGAGGCACATTGAAATTTTTCATTGGGTATAGTTTTTTACGTGGCGGGTCCCAAGCCCAGCGCACAACCAAATACTGGAGGGTTGTTTTGTTTTTGAAGACACATTTATATAGCGAGCCGCTTGCTCCAAGTCAGACGCCCGCTTGCAGCCGCACCTCCTGGTGAACAGACGCTGCTGACTTCAGTGAGCCCTTAAACCGAATATGTCGGAGTGGCCCCACTGAAGCTCCCTCTCTTTCTGCCGTGACCCAAGGCTCCACACGGGTTGGTTACCATATCTCACACAAGGGTTGCTCACGTTGCCCAGAGTGCGCGACGAGGACGCAAGAGTAGGGTTTGAGTGTAGCCACTCATCTGTAACTGCAGACCCAGAAGAGTTACCACACCCCATTGCACTCGTTTATATTACATTAGAAATAAAAACAGAATTTCAATGAAATATTAATTTATTTGCATGATAATAGACAATTTATATATTATTAAAACCAAATTAATCACCTGCAACACCAGGGATAAGTTACATTATTTTTCTCTCTAACAACAAATTCACGCTCTAGCACTGTTAATATGGGTCTCTACTGTTAAATTAAGTGGGTCTGCTGTGTATTAGCGGTGAAAAAAAATGAGTGTGGTGTGTACAGCAGACCCCCGTGGCAGCGGAACGAATCACGGAATGGACTGGGATGAGCCTTCTCTATAATTTACGTTCTCTGGTATGTAGCACTATTGTTCATACGCACGTCGTTGTGTTTAGCGTTTCTTTTGTTTACACTTGTTGCTCATTTGCAGCTGAAGGGAAACTGTAGTAGTTTGTAATTTCACCCCTATTTGCGCTCAATTCGCTATCTACAGAGAACGTATATTTACAGAGAAGTAGCATTTTTGGGAAAAGGCCGATTTCTCGTCCAGCTCACCACTGAATAATTTTTCACCTGCAAGTGGCAAAATTTAACATCGGTTGAGCGAAAACTACAATTTTAGAGAAAATTAATGTACGTTCTCTGTTATCAGCTACATTATGTGGTTGCAGATGTTTTTTGGCGAAAATTTTCCTTTTGTTTTGATAAGGAATTTTCGCGATTCTATTTCCAACATTTAAAAAAATAATAAAAATATTTACCCTTCTATACCTTCACTTTTAGTGTTTTATTTTATTTTACTAATATTTTCCACATATAACTTTTAATAAATATGCATGTAAAGTAGTTAAACAAAATCTTCCAAAAACACTAAAGAAATTTCATTTATTGTTTATCAAAATGTATGGCGTTAGGAAAGTATAGGTTTAGGGAAGAAGCTGAAATGAGAACAAGAGTTCTATGGGTTCAACGATAGAATGGGTTCAAAGGTATAAGTATCTAGGGGTAATTATATGTAGATAACAATTTGACGTTTAAAGACCATGTTGAATATATAAATGGTAAAATAGCAAGGAAAGTAAATTTATTGCATAGATTAAGGAAAACTATTTCCAAAACAGGGGAAATTACATAATTTAAAATGATTTTGGTACCCCATATAAGATACTGTTCTACAATACTCTCAATGGCAAATAAAAAAGAAATATCAAAGTTGCAGAAAAATTTTAATAAAGGGATGAGGGCAGTACCAGAGAACTTGTAAGTAATGAGAAGGCGCAAATGTTAAAACAGCTTTTTCATCAACAAAATTTCTACGTGCCGTCGGGAGAATTCAACAATTCTACCACACCAATAAAAACCATTTTCACCATATTTTGCTATATTTAGAGCAGAGAGTCTATTGCGGAGGCGAGCGGCTGCATGTGTTCAAAAGGAAGAAGATAAGTAATAAATCAAAACAAAAACCATAGAAGAAAAATAAGTAAACAAAAAAACCAGTTTCTGGATAGCGAAACGCAAGTTGAGACGGCAGATTAGTTATGCAATAGTTGAGGATAAGAGATGGGTTGAAAGGGATAGGGGGAATCGTCAAAAGAATATTCTTTCGAGTTTTCGGCAATTTTTGTGTCAATCGCCATCAGCGCGTGCACTTGTAGGCAAACGAGTTGATGCGCGCATTTGGACAAAAGTTCTAGAGTATTCTAGAATGTTCTAGAATGTTCCAGAATATTCCAGAATATTCTAGAATATTCTAGAATGCCAGCAATTTGTCAGACTACGTTGGCAAATTAGATTATTGTCTGATATTGCGATGTTGAATCTTTTCAATGACCGTCAATGGTTTGTAAAATTAAAGATTTTAGCATTTTTGTGTTCGTCGTGAAAAGGATTGTTGCGGGGAACATTTGCGTGCGCGGGGAGATGAAATGCTTGCGCATATGAATGAACATCTTTTGTTTTCGGAAATACACGCGAGCGTTTATGAATGAATTTTTTGTTGTTGTAGGTATGTACATATGTAAATATGTATGTAGATATGTATGCATGTATGTATGTACGTACATATGTAGTTTCAAATCTTTCAGAATATTTGGCGCAAGTGCAGCTGCGGTTGCGATTGCGCTGTGATATGATTAAGATTTAGCGTAGGCCAAGGTTGAATTTATACACATGCACATTGTATATACATATTTGCATACATATTTTATTTAATGAATGACAAGCAAATGATTTAGCAGACAAAAACAGCTGCCGCTCTGACTTTTATTAAATTTTAAAATACATATGTTTGTATGCATATAATTTTGTCATGTTTTTATTAAACTTATTTTTGACTTAGAAAATTAGTAAATAAAGATTAGTTGATAGGTGCATATATGTACATATGTATGTATGTAAATATGAATAAAGAATTAAAATTAAGATTATTAAAATATCTACATAGTACATACATAAGTATGTAATATTACCATAATATCTATCCATATCTAATAATCATAATTTGCGCACTCGCGCTGAAAAAGCAAGCAATTTGCGCTGATGGCGATTGACACAAATATTCTAAATTAATAATATGCATCAATAAGCATGCATTTATTCAGTAATTCATGCGCGCATCAACTCATTTGCCTACAAGTGCACGCGCTGATGGCGATTGACACAAAAATTGCCGAAAACTCGAAAGAATATTCTTTTGACGATTCCCCCTATCCCTTTCAACCCTTCTCTTATCCTCAACTATTGCATAACTAATCTGCCGTCTTAACTTGCGTTTCGCTATCCAGAAACTGGTTTTTTTGTTTACTTATTTTTCTTCTATGGCTTTTGTTTTGATTTATTACTTATCTTCTTCCTTTTGAACACATTCAGCCGCTCGCCTCCGCAATAGCCTCTCTGCTCTAAATATAGCAAAATATGGTGAAAATGGTTTTTATTGGTGTGGTAGAATTGTTTAATTCTCCCGACGGCACGTAGAAATTTTGTTGATGAAAAAGCTGTTTTAACATTTGCGCCTTCTCATTACTTACAAGTTCTCTGGCAGTACTGAGCAAAAGGCGTAGTGAAAATGTTAACAATATGTTAAAGGAATTAGGCTATTTATCGGTTGCAAATAAAATAAAAAGAGATGTGTTGACTTTTGTTTATAGAGTAGAAAATGGGTTGCTTCCGGAATATTTAGAGTCTTTAGTAAGAACCCTGTCGGAAATCAAATTACTTTAAAAGCAATTTAAAAAGTACTTTTTTTCCAACTACAAGTAGTTTAAATTCGTTCTTTTTTCTTGTAATCAACTAACTTTATTAACATGGCGATGTCCTAGGAGCAAGTCAATTATCCGACTCTGCATTTGATTTCAACTACTTTCAAATATATTTGGCTGAAAGAATATCAAAATTACTTTTTTTCCAACTGCAATAGAATGTGTTTAGTTCCAGCTATTTTAAAATTGCTTTGTTTCCAACTATTTTAAAATCTATTTGTCTCCAACTACTTTTATTTATACCTGCCTTTTTCCAACTTTTTAAAAATAAGCTTATTTTATAGTTTAATATATAAAATTTATTTATATATTGTATTTTTTTGTTTTAAATAAAATATGAATTCAGTTCATTGTTCAAAGAAACTTAACCTAACGTAGACATCATTTTTATTTATGCTAATTTAGTGTAGTTTTTTTTTCATACACTCTTCGTGGTGTTCGTGGCACAAAAAAACACTGTGATTTGATTTCGGTTGTTATAGCGTACGCCGGCTTAGAGATTCTATCTCTTTTTACATTGGGCGTTATTTCAGGTCTATTCTGTTCAGTTTCGGTGGCGATCGATATAAACATTGCAATGTTTTGCAACCATTGACTAAACTCTATTACACTTGGATATTGCATCCCATTTGCGCATACATAACGAGCCCATTCTTCTCTTTTGCATAAGGGCAATTTGCTCACTAGCTCATCTAAAAGGGTTGGATTACATAGATGAGGCGTCGCACAAGCATTTTGCAAAAACACTGTCAAATTTGAAACCATTGTGCTAAAATTTACTATTTCTGAGATTCTTGACCCGGATATCGACTGAAAGGTTCTTGCTTTGGCTATCTGACTTCTAACTAGTATCTGTGGCCTTCCATAATGCATCTCTAATGTGCTCCTAACCATGTTGATACTATCTGGGTGTATTAAAAAGGCTTCAACCTCTGCTTTAGCTACGCCCTTTAACGCTTTTTGGAGTCGCGATAAATTCTCCAGGTTTGTATAACGATAGGCATCTGTTCTTTCATCAAGATCGGAGATATGTATATAACATATTGCTCCCGTACAACCGGTTGTTCGGATATTGTATTTTGCACCAAAACTCCTCCATTTAAGTAGCTAAAGGCTTGAAATTTTACACATATTTAAGTTATTATTAGCAATATTTTAACAATGAAAATCCTTAACATCGCAGATATACATTTACAAAAAAATATATATATACAAATTATGTTAATACACATATATGTAAGTATACATATGTATGTATATACTGTAATGAACATAAAATCTTTTTTATATGAGTTTATAGGTAAATATGAATTATATTTTTTGGATTGATTGTATTCGTCGATTGATTTATTAAGGAATATGCGGTTTTAATTTTTTGAAAAGATTCTTAGCTAAAAAAAATTAATTAACTTCCAAATTTCTCGTCACTAGAACTTTTTTTAAATTATTTTTTATTACGCTGAGTTAAATAAATGAAGAACTAAAGATTCGCACGCTGCATTTGCTTCAAAGCAGTTGATTTCCAACTACTTTAAAATTGGTTAATTTTTCAGACTGTCTGCTTTTTCCCGACAGGGAAGAAACTCAGATATACACCAATACTTAACTAGACAGGCAAATAAATTTCACTTGGAACCTATTTGTACAAGTAAGGGCCTGAAATCAGTATTTAATAATGGACTAGCAATGTATAATGCCGTCCCGGAGGAAATTAAACATGTAAGAACCGTCGGAACGTTTAGGGAAAAGATAGGATTATATCTAGATACCAATAGCGAAATATAGTTTATATACATGTGAAACAGTAGCACGACTCTGGATCGCGTCCATTCAGATCGTGTGTCAGTAAAGGAATCCTCAGAAGAGGTGGCTTGGAAACTAGTCATTTCCAACCGCACTGTGTATGAGAAATAATTGTAATAGAGAGAAAGCCCGACATGGAAACTAGTCCTTTCCATCCGTTCTAGTAGTGTGACTCTGGATCTTGTCCATTCAGATCACCTGCTCTGAAATTAGCCTGGAACAGGCGGCTTGGAAACCAGTCCTTTCCAACCGCAGTTAATGCACAAGAATTTCGTTCATTCTGACTGTATCTACAATGTACTACGCTTAGATATTTGTAAATACAAAAACTTTGTAATGTATGAAAAGAACTTTAATGTGCTGTCCGCTTTGTATGTACCTTTTCAATTCGTAAGACTGAAGCAAAAATAAGTTATATAATTTAGTTTATAACTATAATTAAAATTTAGTTTATAGTTAAAATTTAAAATCTCATAGACAGCTGACTGTTAATTTTTTAAATTTTATTTGTAAATAAGAATAATTGTATTAGCCGTAGGCTACTTATTAATAAATAAATACATAAAACATGCATGCATTTATTTAACAATGCATATTTAATCGAATTACTCCCATGCAAAAGGGCGCGTACAAGCATATGTATGTATGTGTAGATATGTAAATAAAATAGAAATAATTATGTATGTACATATGTTTGTTCACATGCGCGCACATTCTGTGCACACAGTTTGACAAAATATCTGGACTTTAATTTTACCAAGTCAAAAATAACAATGTTCTAATGAAATATTTATACAAATAGTTGAACAAAGCTATAGTTCAACAGGCTATCGTGGTAAAAGTTTAATTTAAATATTAAATTTGTACGTCAAAGATCGAAATTTATTGACTTGAAAATAAAAACTCGAAAGCAAAAGCTGTTTTGTCAAAACTCCACAGAAATAGTTGCTTCTGCCCGCAATTCACTCGAGGGTTTAGTTGAAGTAAATTGTATTTAGGTAGGTAGGAGAAAAAAGTGGAGTATAATACAAATATTGATATACTAGATCGAATAGAGGAAGATCTGAAAGAAAATACTTACATACATATAGATACATACATAAGATGACGTTAAGTTATACGCCACACAATTAAACTTACAACTAAAATTCTGCTACTTTATACCCTCTCAGAATCACAATGGTACGGTTTATTTACAATTCCGGGTTGAAAGTCTTTTGTATAGGTCATTGACCCAGATTGTTGGTTCAGGAGGAAGCAAAAGTAGTATGATTAATTAAACGTCTCACAAAATACAATTAATTATAGCAATGTTTGCGTTTAATTAGACAATTGTAGAACAAGTTGTTAAAAGGTAGTAGATTGATTTATGATTTTTAGATTTTTGTCTTCGTCGCGAAAAATGTGGTGGGTGAGGGGCGCATGTGTTTGTGGGGAGATGAAATGTTCGCGTTTATGAATGAACGGAAATTTGCTTTTAATAATATGCGCGTGCGTTTATGAATGAAGTTTTTGTTGCTGTACTGCAGTTGCGCTTCGTTTGAAAACAGACACGCTGGCGGAGGGATGAATAAATCTACATATATATATGTATCTACGATGATAGCTATAATGCATATGAATGCATGTGCACTTGTTGACATTTTTTAGTAGATATCTACATACTCATACAAATGCAGGGGTGGATCCAGCAGGGGGAAATGGGGGAGATTTAATCCCGGCCCCCCGCTTCTCCCTCTCAAGGGCTCGACGTTTGATAGATTACTTGTATACCGTAAAAATATTGTATTTGAGATAAATCGAATTTAGAAATTTGCTTTGGAATCATTCAGGAATAAGCTATATAAAAATGTCACTGAAATGCAAATTGTAATTTTAGTTGCATTTAGTACCAAAATTGTTTTGTAAGAGACATGCTTCTGGGAAGTAGGGGAAAAAGGGTATTGTGGATTCTGCGGCTAATTAGGTATCAATTCTTGTGCTAATCGATTGAACTTCACACCGACTATCATTCCGAATAACACTTACACCAGACTTGAGGTATAAAATTATTTCCCCTCCTAAGAATCATTCTGGATCCACCCCTGCAAATGTACATATATATGTGCATACATGTGCATGAATATGTAAATATATGTATATACATACATACATACATACATATATACGTATACTTGGGTATTTATATATGCATGTACTACATATTATCTATTTATGTACATATTTACATATCTATACTTAGTACGATAACGATTGTTACGCTTATAATATACATAAGTACATAGATATATAATATTGACATATGTATGTATGTTTGAATGCTTATAAACAAAATTGGCACACTCTTATCATGCACATATTTAAGTAAAACCAAATTTCACGTCAAATAAACTATTTAGATGTTTATATCAATTTGTCAATATATTTATTTAATCTAAAATTCGAACCAAAACAATTAAAATTTATCATAGTCTGTTAAACAAATTTTGTCTTCGCTCAGCTCTGTTAACTCGGCACTCTCACAATTTCTCCTGTCGGCCATTGGAATGGTGAGTTGGACGAGCAATATTGATGAGTGGGTTTGAGAGGGCATGTGAATAGTTGATTGGTATCGTGCGGAGAATGTCTACATGCCGGACATTTGTTGGGTATATCAGTGTTGATTCTGGATAGGTAGGAATTGAGCCTACTACAGTGTCCAGATCGCAATTGTGCCAGAGTGACGCGGGACTCGCGGGACAGCAGGGACTCCTCATCTGCTACATGTGGTGGTTGGGCTCCAATAACAGCATTTGCCTGGCGATAGTCAATGGTGGTAGTGACTGTCTCGCTGTGGATGTTGCTTAAGACCCGCCGTTACGTCTCCGGATCCTGCGGTTGTGTTAAAAATGGCTGGATCTCGTCCTTCAATTCTAAGAGATGCCTTCTGATGTGCCTGAGGGCAGCTCCACTACAAGCAGATGCCTGTTTGGGTGCCCCAAGCGGTGACATCCAGCAAGGAACTGCTTGCTGAGTATGAGATTGTGCTCCTTAACGCGGAGCACATTGACCTCTTGGTGAAGTTGCTCCTCAGGCGACATCAGCAAGTATCCCGTCACCGTGCGGAGTGCGGCGTTCTGGCAGGTCTGCAGCTTCATCCACTGTGTCCTACTGGTTCCCGGCGATCACACTAGCGCAGCAAAGCTAATTACTGGCCGGCCAATCGCCTTGTATGTTGTCAACAACATTTCTTTGTCTTTGCCTTGAATGAAACTTCCACTCGGTCGTCGCGCTTCGTCGGGTTGGATAAGGACTTCACGGTGGACCAGAGCTTACCTACATCCGTGACTAGATTGCAGGACTTCAAATGCTGCTCCCACTTGTTCCGCTTATTCTGGGCAACCAGTCTCCGAATCTCCACGTTCAAATCCCTGGTGGGGGCATCATCGTTCACTGTGCAGAATGTCGAATCGTCTATATGCTCTGTCAAATCGTCTCCCCTACGATCAGCTGGTAGGCTTCAATGCCAGAGATCGTGGTGCGCGTTAAAGTCACCAACTACCAATCGGTTTTCACCTATATCAGGGTGATATCCTGCCGGGCAGCAGTTGACAGGGGGTATATAAACATTGAATATTTCGAGCTTGACACCCCCTGACCAGACAGCTATTCCTTGATATTCTAAGGTAGTGTCCTTGCGGTCGATGTCTTCTTCAATGAGACGATACTGCACAGTGTGATGGGTGATGAACGCTAAGCCAACACCATTACCTCGCTCGCGATCTTTACGTGGCACAATGTAGCCGTTGCAACTCAGCTAAAGGAGTCTCGCTGAAGGAGTCTCGTTTGCCTTGGGAGAAGTTTGAAGGGTGATGTTGCCCACCTGGTCCTTGCTGCACATGCAGTCGCACATTGGGCTGCCTTGGGATGGTGTTTGGCAGCGCCACCATGGGCGTGTGCGATTGCGGGGCTCTACAGCAAGGAGCTAGGTAGTCACCCGACCATTCATGGATGGTGCACAGACCAGAGCACACGAAAGTGATACCTTGGCACGAGTGGCACCTGACTGATGTCACATTGTGGTATATCCGGGCCAGACCCACGGAACAGACTGTGTGGTGCACCAGGAGCTGCTGGCTACTCCCCACACGAGGGGCGGAGCTGGGTGGGGGAGAGGAGCGTCCATGTTGTTGTTGTGTGCTCCTTTGAACCGTAGAGGTTCTGGCGGTGCTAGACACCGGTGCACTTGGTGCAGTTAGGTGGGCAGTAAAGAATATGGGCGCCGTAGGGCATGAACAGCAGGGGGCCACATAGTTTGTGGACCACTCCTTATGGGTCTTAAGGCCTGAGCAGACCTTAAGATGGCTCCATCCGTCGCACGAATTACACCTTACCGAAGTGGAGTTCGGATGGAGCCTTTTCTGGCAGACGCAGCAAGAATAGGTTTCTGGCCCAGGGTTTGGCTCGATGCCAGCCCTGAGCAGAAGGAGGGGGAGCAGGGGGTTAGATCGCCGAAACAACAGTCCTTGGTCGGGTAAAACCCGAGTCATTCCGGTACGTAGAACCGACTGTAATGGGAATGTCGATATCTCTATCCTTGTCGTCGTTATTCTCGTCTTTTTTATCTTCGTCGTTTTCATACTCATCAGCTTGGTCGTTGCTTCGTTCAGCGAATAAATGATTTTTTCGTAAATTTCTGAATATGTGTGACTTCACCTGAAGGTGCAGAGAAAAGGTGACGATAAAAGCACTCCCGTTACTTGTCTCGTTTGAAGGATTGACGTCACAAATGGCCCTTAAAAAGCTGATTTTTCTTAGTTTTGAGTGATTTTTACAAAAAATTAAACACAGAATAATAAATGGGAAGTGTCGAGCGTTGCATTGTAGGAGTTGCAGCGAAAATAAAACGCCCAAGTCTAGTTATCACCTTCCTTATCTTCTCGCTATTCCTGTGGCAGGAACCGCTGTGACGTGTACGGTTCCTGCGTTGTCGTCATGTGGTTTTCTATCATTTTTGGCTTCACGTCAGCTACATTAGTCGATTCCTAACATGTGGCAAATGGTTTAGAGATCGCGTTCGTTCAAATTTGTATGCACATACATATGTGTTTTGCTTTAAGCTCGAATTCTGCGCTGCTTTCATCATAAGCAAAACCGCAGAGCTCTCGTAGTCGTTGGCGGCTATTTCGGGCGCCTTCGCTATCAAAAATGTATTTATGTAGCGTCACAATGATAGCTCTACTGCTACTGCGCAGGCTGCTCTGAATAAAATGAAAAATATTTAAATATTGGTATATTTGTGAGTTTTTGCACGATTCAAACTTCAAATTCACACAAGTATGTATGTATGTAAGTATGCCTCGATACTGCTATACTTTTTGTTTTTACATATTAATTACCCGACACGTCAATAACTTTGTCTTTGGTTGGCCCCCAGTTTATGTAGGGCTTCACTTACCGATATTAAGTTTGATTACCGACTATAAAAAACAATTCGAACGGATTTTAAAGTTTAAGATATGCAAATGAAATTGTGATGTATTTAAAGAATTTAATTTGAACAAAAATGTAATTTGATTTAATAATACAGATAACTCAAACACGTCGTCTAGTTGCACGTCTTCGCTTGGTTCGCGTTACTTTTCAACTCCCTCTAGTCTCTTGTTGTACATGCAAATGTTGTCGGTTTGCTGCTAGCCTTAACCCTTCAACTCCCACATATATGTATAAGTATATACTTATTTATAGAGCTACGTTTTATATACACTAGATATACATACATATATACATATATTATCTATATATTGTTATATGCCAATGTCTTTATCCCTAGCGATGTACTTTGTTGTTATCGTATTTATTTTAAGCATGTGTCCAACCGATGCTCTAGCGGAAATACGCGTCCGATTTCACCAAACGAGAACTAATTTGTCTTTTGCTGATTAATATTAAAATCTGATTAGATTTAATTGGTCTCTGGTGTGGTGAAATTGGGCGAGACTTCGTGCCACAGGAAACCGTACGCGATGCAGCTTCTTTGTAATCTACGTTCTTTGCTATGAAAGCAAACGTAGCAATACTTTGATTAGCATGCAAATTGGAAAACAACAACAAAAAGAGAAAGGAAACCGAATAAGAGGACAATTTTTTCATTATCTTATGACAATATTCTCACTGATGCGCTGCAAAGAACGTAGATTACAAAGAAGTTACATCCTATCCCACCGTTCCTCTTACAGAAAATCTCGTCCAATTAACCTTACCAGTACTAATTTGACTTTTGCTGATTGATCTTAGAATCTGATTAGATCCAATTGATTTCTGCGTGTGGTGAATTGGACGAGAATTCTTGCCAAAGGAAACGAAACGCCATGCAACTTCTTTGTGATCAACGTTCTTTGTGCGCTGCAAGATCAAGATCTCGCAGAGGTCTTTGCCGGGTTTCGCAGCCATGGTTATCTGAGACTTTTTTTACGATATTGGAAAGTAACCAATTCGATCGCATTAAATATGCTGTTAACCTTTTGGTTAAGGGCCTTTTTTGTAGTTTTTGTTAAACTCACTTATGTTGTTTCATTAACATAATTTGTTAATCTATTTGCTCCTGATTTTGAACTTTAGTAGAGAATTTTAATTCATTTTGTGAAGTATTGCGATAATTGTTGATTTCTAGTGTGACAATAGAAGGTGAGTGATCGAAAGACAGTTCGAGCGAAAAACAGCAATAATTGAACTACATTTTATACCGTTAACATACCATAATCTATAAGGTCTGGATCTTTTTGTAAGACTGAGGGCCGTAGGTTGTTTCGCCAATTGCCACGACGTCAAGTTTTGCTAGGACCAGGCGTAATGAAGAAATATTTGAAATGTTTGCCAGTAATATTGTATTTGGGAGGACAATAAACAGTCGCAATGTTTATAGCAGCGGCAAGTACGAGAAATTGAATGGCGGTACATTGAAGGTATTCCTCACTGAATTCATACATTACATAGTGTTTTAATTCTTTCCATTTATAAGCATGTTAGTTTGTACGGGCAGTTTTAGTTTGTGATAGACAAGGACATGGTTAACCCTGAAAAGTCTACACACGTCACCTTTACATACATTGAGAAGAGAACAATGACCAGTTGTATTTCTAAATAGTAAACAAATTCATACGAGTGACAAGGTCAAATACTTAAGAATGCATTTTGATCCCCGCCTTACTTGGAAACCCTATGTTCAGGCTAAGCAGTAGCAGCTAAAAATTAAAACAAAACGGATGTACTGGTTGCTTGGTTGTAACTCTCAACTTAGTCTTCAAAACAAAGTAATGATTTACCAAGCTATTTATAAGCCCATCTGTACCTACGGCATATAGTTTTGGGGAACTACTCGTACTAGCAAGTCGAATGTGGAGATTCTGCAACGTTACCAATCTAAAACATTGCGATCTCCCGTTAATGGCCCTTCGTTTGTTATCAATGAAGCAATCCACAAGGACCTTGGTATTTCATTCGTAAAGAGTGAATCCCAAACTTTAGTAATGGGTATCTTGTACGCCTATCCAATCACATAAATCCAACCGCTATTTGTCTATCAGATGCAACCTATGAGACTATACGGTTAAAGCTCACTCATATCTCGGACTTGCCGTTTCTCTAATATTGTGGACATTAAGTTTAAGTTAAGTAAGTGAACCTTGAGTTCAAATAAGATATAAGGACAAGTTTTACATTGAAGCTAACCAACTTTAAAGTCCTAGAGAAATTTGATAATTACGAACTAATACATGTATAAAAAGATACTTTGTAATACGCGTGCGATTTTACCGCCACCATTATCTTATAAGATCTAATTTGCTGAATGTCTTTATGTTAGATAGATTGCAAATAAAAGCTATTATATACAAAAAAACTAATTGTGAATGAAACAAAGGGCATCGGTGTGATAGAGAAGTTTTCATTTTGTGTTCGATTTCTTGACTTTGTTCCGATCGACGATGTGACTGAAGATTAACTACCAAACACGTTGTTGACTTCTTCCAAAGTCTTGGGGGAGGTATAATTGTTTTCAGTCGCTGTGTTATCACTGTATAAAGCTGACCTGTGTTCATTCTGTGACTAAGTGAAGTAAAATAAAAAGTGTTCTTTACTCGAGTAGAAGACGAAATGACTTCATCTCTATTAAGAAAACTTATGGACTATGATAATCCAAGTGTGAAACATGGAAAAAGGCGAAATTATTGGACGCTTTTACAAGCTCTTGAAGATGAAGACATTGTTGCGGATCCTATGGGATGACCTCAAAAATGAAGAGTCATTTGGTGCTGTTCTCCATGGCCTTGAAAATAAAACCACAGACGAAGTGAAAAACGAACTGATTTCCATTGGATTCAAGTGCAAAGAGGTCAAAATGGTTATTAAATCCTTTGAAAACTATAAAGACACTATTTATATATGTAGTACATTTTGAGCGCGGTTCGGTAAAATTGCATGATCTGAAACGTCAAGTAAAATCACTCTTTCGTGTTATTGTAAGATGAGACTACCAACGTAAGTCAAAAAAGTAGAATAATTCAGTGTCGAAACTGCCAAATGTACGGGCATGGCGAACGTGGATGCTTTGTGAAACCAAACTGCGCGAACTGTGCTGAAAAGCACAAATCTTCAGACTGCACCTGTGCGGACAGAGTGCGATGCGCAAACTGCAGTAGCAGTCATAAATCTAATGACGCCACGTGTCCCAATCGGGTCATGTACTTACGAATCAAAGAGAAATATAATAACTCTCCAGCACCTTACTCTCGGCCTTTGAAAAAAGTCCAAATGCAAGCAAAGCCTGACTTTTCCAGAGAACATCAAACAATGAGAAGGTGCAAACGACTCAGGTCGAACATTTTTATTTATTTCTTAACAGAGTTGAAAGGATTGGGCAGAGGAACGCTAACTAACATTTTCTGGCTATGTTAAAATGCTGCAAAATGTTGAAATGCATGTTAAAAAAGCAGACGTTTGCAGAAATTCAATGTTGCGGGAACATTTTCTGGTTTATAGATATTTGTTGCAAGTGGCATCTAGAAAACTTGAAAAGTTTTACTTTAATTTGCAAAAAAAAAAGATGCAAATCGGTTAAAATATACATTTGGATAAGTCTTTATTTTCATTATTATACCAATATTTATAAATAAAAATCTATATCTAATATCTTAAATAAACCTTAAATATATATTTTGATAATTTCGTAAATTCATTTGTAATGCAATAAAATTAGAGGATAAATGTAATTGAAACAAGATTTCCAAAAATTTATGAAAGTTAATAAATATATCGTATTTAATTAAAAAAAAAATGCATAAAAATTTGACATGGCACGAAAAAAAAGCTGGGATTCGAACTATGACTATGGGGCAAGAGTTAAAACATGCAATATGATAATGTGGCAGGCGACTATACGCGCTAAGCCACAGCAGACACTTCATAAAGTTTGCTTATACGGCTATTTATGCAAACCATAGCAATGTGTGTGCAAAAAAGAAGAACAATTTACGAATCCAACTAAAAATGAAACAAAGAAGAAAAAGTAGTAACCCGAGAAAAAACCTGTTTTTTTCTTGCCAGCGGGGCAAGTTGAGACGGAAGAGGAGTTATGCAACAATTGTCGATAAGAGAAGGGTTGAAAGGGAAAGGGAACGGTAAGCAAAAGAATATTCTTTTCTGTTTTTCGGCAATTTTTGTGTCGATGCGCCAATTGCGCGTGCACGTGTACGCAAATGAATTGATGCGCATTTGGGCAGAAGCTCTAGAATGTTCTAGAATGTTCTAGAATGTTCTAGAACATTCTGGAATGCCAGCAATTTGTCGGACTACGTTGGCAAATTGCATTATTGTCTGATATTGCGGTGTTGGAATTTTCAATGACCGTCGATGGTTTGTAAAATTGAAGATTTTAGCATTTTTGTGTTCGTCGCGAAGAAGATCGTTGAGGGGAACATTTGCGTGCGCGGGGAGATGAAATGCTTGCGCTTATGAATGAACGGCATTTGTGTTTAGGAATACGCGCACGCGTTTATGAATGAATTTTTTGTTGTTGTATGTAGTTTCAGATATTTTAGATTATTTGGCGCCGGCGCAGACACAAGTGCAGCTGCGGTTGTGATTGCGCTGTGATTTGATTTACTTACATAGATTAAGCGTAGGTCAAGGTTGAATATATGCACATGCACGTAAGTACATACATACATATGTATGTACATATATGTGTATGCATATGAATTTATGTATTTAGATATATGTACATATGTATATAAATATGTACATAGATATGCATACATATGGATGTGTGCATATATGTATGATTGTATTCTTGATGATATATTAGTTATTTATGAAAAATGTAGTATTGTCTGGAAGTTTATTTATTTATATCAGCATATATACATATGTACATATGTACATACGTATGTATGCATGCTAGTACAAGAATTTGCAAAAATAAAAATCTAAATAAATTTTAAGCCAAAAGCGCGTGGCCGGTTCCGAACTCGCGCAAAACGAAAGCATAAAGAATGTTGCGGCGTCTCTTAAAGCAACTGCACCACAGAACACAATTAAATTCTATGATCTAAATCGCTACTTGATTTAGTTTCCCGTGAATATTTTTTGGCAAGACAAATTTTTGATACAAAAGAACAAATTTATAATATATGTATGTAGATCGCATATTATTTCGCATCTACAGAAAAGGGAAATCAACATAGGAAACCAAATCAAGCTCATAGTAATATTTATTATATTATAAAAAATCAGTTTTAACAATTTTCATTAATTAAACGAACATAAAAATTTTGTTAATCCATAATTGTAAGTAAAAATATAAATATGCTTGGATATTTTAATATTTCACTTTTTTCTTGATTTTAAATACTCATGAAGGCATGATAAAAATACCATATTATAATTTTTTCGTAAAAATTCAACATATAATTTTAAATGAAGCCAACTTTTCTTTTTTTATTTTAAGTAATTTCTCATGAAAATTTTTTGAAAAATTTAAAAAAGAGTTAATTATGTATTAATTTCATATTTTGTAAAAAAAAATGTCCTATACACTTGCAGCATTATCAATACTTCGAATTTCAGCTTCTTTTAATTTTGAAAAATATTCATAATGACTTGCAAGTAAAAATACTACATATTGTGTATAAATATGTACAGTACAAAAATATATTTGTATGAAATTTAATTTTAATTATTTGTTTATATTTTTTTTAAATTTGTAACTTTAATGAAGTTTATGGAAAATTTTAGAAATAATTTTTTAATAATTTTTCTAAAAAATTGGAAACGATTTCAAATGTATTAATAATAATAAACACATTTGTAACAATATTCCCATAAACATCTGCCATTTATCAACATTTCAGCAACAATTTGAACAGTGGAAATGTTAATTCACATTTTTGATGCCTGTTAAGTCGGCGGCGAAATAAAAATTTAACATGTCCATTCCTTAGACAAAACCTTTCAGAATTCATTTGGATCGAACCAAAATTTGCACCTTCTCATTGTTGTAAGTTCTCTGACTTTTCCCTCACTTAATATCCACCTCTCTCAGGGTTGCGTTCAAAAAGCATAACAGGAACACCAACAACACTGCAAAATTGGCGTTCAACAGCATACAATGAATGAAACAACAACCTCTTTACTGAGAAAGAGATCACCGAGCTAACGTTTGAGCTTATACTAAAATTAAATGAATGTACATTTAAATATGAGCAATTTAATACGATTGCACTCCTAAGTAATGTATACTACTAAATTAAGAGTAATATTTTGAATTGCCGTAGCATCTGCAACAAATTTATGGAACTTTTTAATTATTTAGTCAAAAACGATATTGAAGTTTGTATGCTCTCTGAAACGTGGCTAAAACACTCAGACAAGCTATACCATCCTAATTATGTTTTTGTACGTAAGGAAAGAGAAATGAGTGCAGGAGATGGCGTTGCCATATTAGTTAAGAAATGCATCATCTTTCCTGTAGTACCTGATATAAATTATTTATTTATTATTATTATTATTATTATTATTATTTATTATTCGTTATTCATTTACAATAAGACTTAAAATACTAAAATGCAACCCGCGAAGCAACAATGCTTATCTGCAGGTTTATAATTATTTGACATTAACATTTATTCTTATATATCTATATGTGAAGATTAGTACAATTATTTCGATTTAATTTCAATTTAAATTAATTTTGAATTCTAAATAATTTTAAATGATTTCATACATATTACATAACTTTAATTGTTAATTGTTTAGAAATTTATTACAATAAGCTTTTGATATGATTTTTAATTAAATATTTTCTTTTGGCTGTGTTTGGTAGATTCGTTAAATTTATTGGCAGTTCATTAAAAAGTGTTGGGAGCAAAACTGAAAGTGAATTTTTGGTGTAGTTGTTTAAAAACTTTGGCACTATTAGTCTATTCTCTAGACATCTTCGTGTTCCATGTTTATGAGCAATCGGTATCTTGAAAGTATTTTCATCGTAAAACTCATTTAGAACCGTTATTTTAAAAATCGACTTAACGTCAAGCACCTTCAATGCCCTATTTAGCTGAAGATTCGGAGTGTATATATTTCTTTTCTTTGCTAGTATTTTTAAAATATAATTTTGGCTTTGTTGTAGTTTCCTACAGTGTATCGAAGAACCCCATCCCGTGATCCCATGTCTTAGATACGACTCTGTTAGTGCTAAATAGGCTTGATACAATACATCATAATTGCTACAATAACTCAGGTGTTTTAAAAAGTAAGATGTAGATCGAAGTTTATTTTGAAGATGAGATATGTGCGCATTCCACTTAAAGTTTTCGTCAAGTATAATACCGAGATATTTGTACGTATTAACGATGTCTATTTCCTTGGTACAGTCACAGGGTGTCAGGTTTTTATGAAGGCAATCGTGATTATGAAATAGTGGAAAGTATCGGAATTGAAATTATTTCAACAGACTTTCCCGAGGGTACAAACAACTTGGAACTCAAAAATAAGTATAAAAAAGATTTGAGAAGGGGATTTTAATAGTAAGCATAGGGATTGGGGATGCTCAAGAGCAAATCATCCAGCAGTTTTGCACCTTCGAATATAGATTTAGTTCTCTCAAACATTCCCAGAAATTTAACTCAACCAATAGCGGTTAATGAATTTAGTTCTGATCACCTACCAGTTAAATTTGTTCTGAATTTAAGCATCACAAAGTTTGAAAATCTTGAAATGGACTACAGTAAAACGAATTGGAAAATCTATCGTCGCTCCATAAAAAATGCTATTCTAGGTTTACCAACAAACCTCGAACAAATTAACCACCCTGAAATTGTCGATAAAAATATAGAAAACTTTTATGATAACATAAAGACCGCAATTCAAAGTTCTGTTCCGCTAAGGGGTGCCCAGAATAATTTTTAAAACTACCTACTTTCATATTAAACCTAATAAAAGTAAGAAACTACCACCGTAGGCAATGGTGTAGATACAGGCAATGCTATAATCGTGAATTAGCGGGTCTATATTCCACAAAAATTCGAAGTGAAATTTTCAAATACAGAAATGAAACTTGGAAAAAGAAGCTTAGCTCGCTTGAAAAGAGAAGCAAACCCTTCTGGAAAATTTGTAAAATACTGCGTAAAAAACACACACAAATCCCACCTCTGCGTGATCATAATAAGATCATTGTTAACAATGACGAAAAGGCAAACCTTTTCGCCTATGAATTCCTTGAAAATCATAAAGTGTCTACTCAACTTGGCACACCTATGCAGGAAAATCTTGTTACTACAACATTAACCCAACTTAATTCGCTATCGTTAGACACTCCTGAGTCTGAGTTCGTAGATATGTCGAAGATCTAATTCGTGAAGCCCCGCTAAGAAAGTCAGCAGGGCATGATGAAAATATTATGATAAGATATCTGCCCACAGAGGCAGTACTGTATTTCACGTTTATAATAAACTTGACTTAAATTGCAATATTTTCCTGCCATCTGGAAAACAGCAACCAATTAGTCTCCTAAGCAGTCCAAGCAAAATATTTGAAAAAGTAATTCGACAAAAAATATCTCTATTTACAAACCTTAATCAAATGTTACCAAATGAACAGTTTGGATTATACTTCAGGATGTTGAAAAAGCATTTGATTCAGTCTGGCACAATGGTCTCATACATAAATTAATTAATTTTCACTTTCCACTGCACCTTGTAAAATTAATCCAAAGTTTCTTGAGCAATCGCTACTTTTGTGTGTGTTTAAATAATGAATACTCCGACATGATCAAACTTCCGGCTGGAGTTCCGCAAGGATCAGTGCTTGGCCCCTTGTTATATACACTGTACTGTTCCGATTTTCCTAGATTTGAGAATTGCCAATACGCTATGTATGCCGACGATACTGCAATTATTTATTCGCATGAGTTCGGCAATGACATTGTAACAAAATTACAGAGCGCACTGTGCAGCATTTCAAACTATATGACAAGATGGAAGGTTGAACTTAATGCTAGTAAGACACAAGCCATCGTTTTCACTAGAAAAAGAAGTCCTCGTTATTTACCAAGCTCTAGTTTAAAACTAGAAAATCATGAATAGCAGTGGGCTAGCTCTCTCAAATACCTCGGAGTAGTTTTTGATTAAAAAAATTACGTATTGTGAGCATATAAAACACATACAAGAGAAAGTTAACATTGCTATTAAAATGTTGTACCCACTGATTAACAGGAAGGCTAGTATGAGCAAAGAAAACAAATTAGTAATCTACAAAACAGTTTTCCAATCCATAATTTTATATGCTTGTCCTGCATGGGGCACCGCTGCCAAATCGCATTTAAATAAACTACAAATATGTCAAAATAAGATTATTAAAATGATGCTTGGTCTTCCCTGGGATTACTCTACTATACGACTTCATAATCTTTCAAACACTAAATTGATATCAGAACAAATTCAGTTATTGACTGACAGATTCAGAATTCGTTGGGCTATGTCTGACAATACATTAGTCTCTAATCTACATTAATAACCAATAATATACTTTTTGCCTTGAGATTAAATGGGCAACACAAATTAGCTTGTAAAATTCATAGCGGTTTTTAAATAGTAGTATATTCCTCTGAAATACCTTTCATAAAATAACGAAAACAACGTAAATCTGTGATAGCAAAAAGAAAAAATGTTGTATAATTAAGGTTTATGTACCATATTCTGTGAATTGTGCGATACTTAAGTTTATAATGTGACGATTTTCTACTTAATAAATGATTTGATTTGATTTGAATATAATTTTTTTGAGAGGAAAATGTATATATTTACGCTATGAAGACTTACAATTGTTCTATTTACTTACCATTCAAAATGTTTTATTAAAGAGGAGCCCGGTTTCTTGTGTCACAAACTCATTAACTTCCTGAACATAATTCAATTATTAAAGGTTTGATACATAATGACAGCTAGAAATTCGTTTTTAACAAGTACGCAAACTATGTAATTAGTGGTAGAATGTACATATGTTGCATAAAACCCCCACATGTTTCGCAGACTTCGAACTATTTGATGCATTCTCCTGATTGGAAACTCTTTCGTTGTGTAAACATTGATTTTATTTAACAAATTTCATTATTATAAGTAAATAAAATTGAGTTTTCTACCATCAGTGGTAAATATATGCAAAATTTTTGTAGTTCGCAATTAAAGAAAAACATGTGATTTACTTCTTTGTTCTTATAAAAAGCAAGCAACACAAATTCGTTTAAACTCCATGTAATATTGCGAGCCATATTAATTGATTCACCAAAACTTCCCACGTCCCAATTGTTGGGACTTCTGAAATACGTTTGATTCACTTCTTGGTCGGTTTCGAAAAATTGCGATGTACTACATATGTAAGTCAAAACCGCGTAAATCAAGTTTTTAGCCTTCCATATGATTACAAAACAAAATTATTGATGAAAATGTATGATACAAAAAGTACATAACTATAAATAATGTATGTATTCACAGGATTACCTTTCGTTTGGTTTTATTATGTTCTTATATTGTCTATTTAAAATTTAAATTATTATCATTATTTTTGGCCTTATATGTTACAAACGACAGGTTTTTATTAGGGAATAATATGAGAAAACATCGATTTTTCGAATTGGTAGAAGTGTTAGCCGTTATTTCGGAGATCACCACATCTCCTCATCAGACTTCTTTCTTTTTAGACTTTACCAAGAATCGAACCATGTACACAGAGTTGTTAGGCGAGTACGCAACCACTCAGCCACGCTAACCGTGTATAAAATATGCTTATATATTTTTGAAATGTAATCTCATGATTAATTAGACTTTAAACAATTTACATACAAACGGGGTAGGTGATAGAATTGGGCAGAAAATCATTCCGAAACGACAACGTTGAAGTTGTGTTATTGTCAACCAATAAAGAAACAACTAATATTTACACTAATATTACACTCGGGAAGAAATGTATATCATATATTCTAATTTCATACGCCCTCAAAGGACCTAATTAAAGATATATATCACGGGCGCAGTGCACTTTGGCTCGGAAGATATGGCACAGGGATGAAGATGGAAAAGAGCAGGGATACGATCACTAACGAGTATCGGGCTTTGGCAAGAAATCCTATAAAACTATTAATTGTAAATACTGATTGCAAGTACTTAACCGTTCCAAAAACGTAGGGAGTAGCAAAGGTCTTGCCACATATTTACATTATATAAAATAATTAAATTTTTATAGAATACTTACTCAAATATTCACAGTTTTCAGGAAAAATGTCAGCGAATTAAAACAACGATGTGTGAGGAGCAAAGCTGTTTATGTATCAAACCTTTCATTATTGAATATGAACCCAGAATAATTGCTAGGTTAAATTACTATATTTTTAACTATGAGTTGATGCCTTACCCACTGCCTTGTAAGTAAATTTATCAATTTAGCCGGTTAACTCAGAGTTAAATAGATAACCTCCTTTCTCGCAATTGGGCCTAAGGCGTATAAATATGTGCCAAAGTCCGTTTCAAAAACATATATATTACATTTGGTAGTAGCGTTTATCATTGTTCAAATAAATAACTTAAATTGGCATTGGCTTTTCGCATGCAGGCGTTTAAAAGAAATATATATTCTTAAATTGGAACAAGCTAACGTAAAAATTAAACAAAATTGCCTAAATCTTTATAGTATAATATTCGACATTTCAGAACGCTCCCTGTCCCCTGTAAAACTCCGTTTTAAAATTTCCAAAATTCCTACGAAACTAATTTCGATTCTAGATCAAAATGATAGTCCAAAGATATTTACCTTGGCTAAAGTTTTACATCAAAAGCTAGCAAAAAGTACCCAAACGTACCCATCTAAGAAAAAAAAAGTTACCTGTATTTTTTTAAGATTTGTTTAGGAGTAACTTCAAAGAAATTATGATGCTTTGTGCAGTATTGGTTCATTTTTCTTAGTCTTCGTGAATTTCGAGAGGAGCTTGTGTGAAAATGTTGTTTTCATTACTAAATTTTATAAACATTATATTATATATAATTATATATATGTACTCTATTCTCTGCGACTTTTCAATTGCATGTTACATCGTATCTCTAATTGTTAGACAGTATTTCGAGATTCCTGGAGCTGCGATCGGGAAGTTCGTCTCATTCGACCATTTAATAAGATTACTGTTGTGTGTATATGTAAATATGTGTATGTTCATTGTTGCCATGGTTGAGTTTAGCAGTTAATCGGGGTATTGAGAAAACCCTTTTTCAGTCAACTTCCAATTTTGCCCTTGATCAGACACTGAACAAATGACGCTTATATGGTTGGGTTTATATACATTGAAAAAATAATTTTAAAATTAATTTTTATACACTCACTCTTAGCTCACATAATGTATAAATTAAATATTAATACATAGATATGTTATTTTAAATGGAATCTTCACTACATTACTTTTAGAAGCACGAAAAGTAAATAGATCAAGACCAGGAGAAACCTTTTTTCTAAGCTTGTGAACTTTCGCATCGCGTCACTACACAGTTCGTTCGGATTCTTAAGAAGTTAACTTTGAAAAAAGGAAGTGCTGAACGTTCAGGGCGAAATTGGTTCAGTCGCTCCCTTGCGTGTTCACACAACTTTTGACACTGCAGACATCATAACAGCATGTCATTAATAAAATAAACTTGTGCACTGCAGCTGTCGAATATTGTTGGGGATAGAATAACAAAATGCTGTAATTGACGCTTGTATCCTGGCAACAATCATTTTAACACCTTTTTGTCGAATCGGTAAAGCGTGGCATATATGCAAGTATATATACTTGTACATAGGTATACATACATATGTATGTGCATGTATAAACATGTATGTATGTTGACGCTATAGCCGCTAAACGTGAAATGTCCTAAAATGTAGTACTTGAAATTTTGAGCGGCACACAGGTGGACAGAATAAAAATCTCAATCAACAGCGAAAAAGCATTTATCGCAGAAACTTCATTGAGCACATACGATTTATTCCGAACACGTATTAATTCCATGCAATCAAAATTGAATATTTAAGCAAATATATATACAAGGTGGTTCATATACATATGTGATTTCTTTAAAAAAAATGCAAACATCTAGTTTTTGGCATATTATTGGTTTATTCCAAAGAGCACATATTCGCATTACTTATAGAACCCGATTTCATTCAAGTGGATACCTCGGCAGGCCTTGCAACCCAGTTCTGCAAGATTTTGGTGATCGTTCGGGTGGTGCGTTTGTAGGACCTCTCCAGCGTTCACCTTATAGCCAAATGGCGTTTCCAGCAGTATCTGCGAAGAAAAATGCGCCAATGATGCCCGAACACTAAAATCCACCCACTGTCACCTGAGGATGCATTGACTTCTCGAAGACCACATGATATCAGAGTCAAAACAAAAGCTCGAGCTTTTCTTAATGTTATTGTTTGAAATTAACCTTAAGACTAATTTCCACCACAGAGAGCCACAGAGAGCTCTTCTGAGGTGTTAATGAAGTGAGAGCCTAGGTCCCTGAACCTCAGCCTCGCAAAAGCAGGGCAGCTGTGCAGGAAAAGAAAATATGGTTTCACATCGTCTTCCTCCAGACAGCTGCAGGAAAAAGCGGCGGAGACAATATTCATTCTAACCGTACCTATAGGACAATGTCCGGTCAGAACCTCTACGAGGAGCGAAAGTTACAATTCTGCATGCCGTAGTAACTGCCCAGCGCTCCCTGAGCCGACATAGAGGCGGGCGGACGTAGGAGCTGCCACCCTCTCCCTTTATGGAGTAATGACTTCAAGGGTGCTCTGCCGAGCGAGCTCACCAGCCCTGTAGTTTCCTGCAATGCCGCTATGACCGTGCCCCAAGTCAAAGTATACAGAGTCAGGCACTCCCCGACCAGTTTTGCCTGATCATTACAGACCCTCGTGCCTTAATTGCAGCCTGAATATCAGAATATATGTTAGCTTAGACGGGTATTATAATGGTAGTAGCCAATCGGGTGTCTCCTTGATTGGCTCTGGCTGGTTAATTTTCGATACCTTCTCCAGTGAGTTCCACCAGACAATCACTCCATAAAACATTATTGGCCTAATTATTTTTTCGTAGAGCCAGTAATTTATCTTGGGAGAGGGGCCCATAGCACGCCGAAAACAGTATACATACATCAGCCGATGCCTTTTTCACTCTTTCCTCATTAATATTAAGACTAAAACTTAACAACATTTGTTAGCTTGACTTACACGTATGTATGTATATATCAGCTTCACGTCCAGCTGGCCTTACAAACCAAAATAATTTTGCAATTCAACTGAACCACGTTTTTATGTTAGTATTTTGTATGCATAAATGTATATTTTAAGTATATTAGACTGGGTCACGAAAAAACAGTTGGGAATTCCCGCCAGCTACTTACTTTTAGAGATTTCAGTGATGGTGGCATCTTGGTATGCCCAGCATAACTCGAATTTATGCTAAAAATCAGTCGGCACTAATTAGTGGAGCAAAGCGGGGCGCTATTGTATTATGGTTCAATTTAGAAACGCCAGATTTTAAATTTTTTATGCAACTTTAAAATAAATATTTGGATATTATATTAAATTCCATTTCATAGGTTTCTAGACAACCAAATGGTGACAGCGGCGATACCGACACGGCGGTAGAAATTAGTTTGTCCTTGAATATTCGAACTTCGAATGTAAGTTGACCGTAAACTCAGTCCCGAAGTGCAACTTCCCTGCTTTAAAACATTCTCAATTAAATAGAAGTGCTCCATCGGATGAAGAGTCTGACGATGAGCCTTAAGATAATGAGTTGCAGACACCAATAACGAAATCTATAGCTATGCACCAAAATTGGTAGATAGATAGAGAAACAATTTTTAAAATATAGTTTTAAACAAAAAATTAAATAAATTTAAATTTAGCTTGCATCTTTATGCAGTTACGCCTTTTTGTATTTCAGATGCCGATGTGCAAGCAGGCACATATGTATATACTGGTCGCTCAAATGCTTCAAAGTTAGCCCAGAGGACATAGAAACCCAAGAAACTGTATAATTTCTCCGGTAATAATAATTCCAATAAAAATCAACAAATTTTCTATCGTTTCCATTTTAATAATTAAATAATATTAGTTATTGAAAAATCTTTAACAGCAAAATAAGAAGAGACTAAATAGTGAGTGATGGCAGCCGAATCGTTCGGACGCGCTTTTATTTCTCTCGCGACTTCTATAGTTAAACTCATCTTATTTCTGTGACTACAATATCCACCTGCGCTAAGTGTAACAGTCAATGTGAGGCGGAAGCCTATATTACCTGCGGTATTTGCATTAGGAAAGTGCATAACAAATGTACTAAGCTAAATTCGAGCTGTTTATCACTTATCAAAAACAATAAAAGTGTTCTACACAAATGCGGTTCTTGTATCAGTTATAATACACCTGTGTCCAAGTGTACAATTGGTGATGCTTTGGCTAGCTTAAATAAACTTAATGAGTTTCTTAACTCTGTGGCAAACATGGCAAATGACCGCTAGTGGCGGTCGAGAGTGTTAATATTTGTGCTCAATCTAACTCGTCAAAGTTGACCAGCCGATACTCCGGCTACTAAAACAACACCATCATCATGTATTGTTGATAATTGTGCAGATGCTGTTCTCTCGGCGCCCCCGCTAGTGGCAGTTGAGAATGTCAATACTGGCGCTCAATCAACATCGGCCACTGTTAAACCGACATCATCATCATATGCTATTGACGCTGTCATTCCCGAGCCTATTGGCGGCGCTGCTGCCGTTGGAGATGCTCCCGTTGGCACTGCTGCCGTCGCCCTGCTGCTGTTGGTGCTGCTGCCGTTGGCGATGTTATCATGTATGCTGTAACTCCACATGGTATGCGGTCTTCTCAAAACATTGAATCTCTCAACGCATATCAACGCAGAGAACGTATATTAGACAGAGAAGCATTAAGTTAGGATGACGGTGTGAATTGTCAAAATGCATCAATATTTCTCGTCCAGCTCACCATTCTAATGGCCGACAGGGGAAATCGTGAGAGTGGCGAGTTAACAGAGCTGAGCGAATGCAAAATTTGTTTAACAGACTATGATTTCTGATAAATTTTATTGTTTTGGCTCGAATTTTAGATTTTGCCAATATATTAACGAATTGATATAAACATCTAAATATTTAATTTGACGTGAAATTTGGCTTTACTTAAATATGTGCATGATAAGAGTGAGCCAATTTTGGTTTTATGCATGCATTATATACATATGTATTATAAGCGTAATAATCGTTATCATACTAAGTATACATATGTAAATATGTATGTATATGGATAATATGTAGTACATACAAGTTAACATATTTGCCAGCACCTAAAACACACAGTTCCCACAGTCAACCAATACACGTGCCGCTGTGTCAGCAGAATTGCATTTCACCATACACTGCAATTGGGCAATACAACACCTATGGGAAACCAAGGCCACGGTCGTTACCGCCGGCCATACTTACGCAATCGAAACATTTCGCAACGCAGCGAAATATGCCCGTGGGAAACCAAGGCCACAGTCGGCACCATGGCAAACCATTACGCAAGGGTTGCGTCGCTGCCGACACACCGAGGGCTGGTGTTTGGGTTGGTGGCAGCTATGAAGGCAGTTGCATAGGAGTGCTAGTATTCTTAAGACTAAATTGTGTAGTTCTAATTGAATAAATATTTTTATAACGTTCTAATTAGTGTTTTTCCATGGGCAAGTTAACCCTTAAATTCTATTTTTTTTAAGTGTAGGATCAAAGATCCTTTAACTGACGCCCGAGCAGGGACCAGTAGTGTGTTCAGTGGAAAAAATATCCTTAATAAAGTGCAAGTGGAAAAACCACAAGTGTGTTAAAATAATTAGAGAAATATTCCTTGAACGGAATTAATAAAAAATATATAGAGAAATAAAGTGCCAAGAAAAAACCACTAGTGTGCTAAAACAACCAAACGACAGTGAAGTGCTTGTGTACATTATAGGACGAAAGATCTCGAATGATACCTATATTTTTGTAAGTTAAATAGTCGATTTCTGTTTCTTTTTTTATTTTTCATAGATGGAGTCCTTACAAACCACCGTGACAAACCTGACGGGTGCTGTCAATGCGCTCCTTGAGCAAATGAACAGCATGGAGAGGCGAGTATCCTCCTTAGACTCGCTTCGAACACGGCTCGTCCTCCTGGAGGCTGGGAGAACAGAAAATGATGCACAAGAACAAGAGGCCCCCCCAAGAGCTCCTTGCACGGAAGCCGATTTGAGAGACATTAGCAGACTCCCTGACTCGGTAAAGGAGTTGCAGGTTTTCGACGGGAACCCCGTACAGTACGTATCGTGGGTCCACTCTGTTGAGAGCATCCTCTCAGACTTCAAGGTTGTGAAAGGTAAATCAATTTATAGGGCAATCCTGCAACACATTCGCCAAAAGGTACGGGGAGTAGCCGATGCTGCTCTGATATCCTACAATATTTACGACACGAACTGGGCCGCCATTAAGGAGTGCTTATCACTCCATTATGCGGACAAACGCGATATCCGTACATTGGAGTATCAGCTCCACCAGTTATCACAAAAGGATTCACGGCTCGATGAATTTTATGCGGCCGTGAATCATCAGTTTTCATTATTGTACGTGGTTTAAATGGGGAGCTTGCCAAAATGCTCCTTATGCAGCGCCCTAAAACTCTGCCGGAAGCATATTCTGCGTGTTTAGAGATTCAAAACACGAACTTCCGAAACTATACAATTCACACTGCGCGCTCCAATAACCGTATAGTAACACCAATAAATACGATTCCGGGTCGTATGCATGGCTTTAATACCGAGAGGGCACCTCCTATCCCACCAAGGACAGCCTGGCGTCCTCAAGAACGTCGAATCCCCTTTGACAAACGTGATCGCCAGGTTGTTCCACGACAAAATCAACCAACCACCTCACAGCCGCCCGTGGAGAGGATGGGCGTAGATCAGTCCATTCAGAGTAGACGCGTTAACTACATGAATCGCCCGAACCCATTTAAAAGAGGTGCAAAATCTGAAAATCTTCCGCGTAAACACCAGAAACTATATCATGTTACGACAGATGCCATAGAGCAGCAGCATAACTATCCCAATGCTTCGGAAGATGAGGATTTTCTATCCAACGGCCATCTACCGTACCATACATAGAGTACAGGCTCTTAGATGGTCGCACATTAGATTTTTTGGTAGACACCGGTGCGAACAAAAATTTTATAAAGGCTGCGGTAGTTAAACGAGGTAAACCAGTCAGCAAGTCCTTTAGTGTGCGATCAGCGGGTGGTCACGTGGGTATAAAAGAGAAAGTAAATCTGAAATTTTTTAAAGATATAGACATTCCTTCCGATTTAACATTTTTTGTCCTACCCGGACTACAAACGTTTGATGGCATTATTGGAGACGATACCCTTAAGGATATCAATGAATATAAAATACCGCTTAAGGAGCGGATATCTAATGAGGTAAACTATTCTATATCGGGGGATCTTTCACGCGAAATAGAAGAGAAGGTTGACAAAATTGTGAAAAAATATAAGGATTTATTCTTACCAATTGATGGGAAAGAATTGATAGACACCAGTGTGCGCGCAGAAATAAGGACATCAACATCCGACCCGATTTGTAGCAAGAGCTATCCCTATCCCTCTTGCATGCGAGAAGAAGTGGATAGGCAGATCAATGAACTGCTTGAGGAGGGAGTCATCCGTCCGTCCAAGAGCCCGTATAACTCTCCGATTTGGGTGGTCCCAAAGAAGCCTAAACCCGACGGTGAGAAGCAATATCGAATGGTCATTGACTACAAAAGGTTGAACGCCGTCACCATTGCCGATACCTACCCAATTCCCGACATAAACGCAACCTTATGTAGCCTTGGTCAATCCCGATACTATACAACCATTGACTTGACCTCTGGCTTCCACCAAATACCCATGAAGGAAGCTGACATTACTAAAACGGCATTCTCGACAATGAATGGGAAGTATGAATTCCTGAGGCTGCCCTTTGGGTTGAAAAATGCTCCAGCAATCTTCCAGAGAATGATCGACGATGTACTCAAGCAATATATTGGTAAAATTTGCTATGTGTACATCGACGATATCATTGTATTCGGAAAGGATACAGAAGATCATTTACAAAATATAGAAAAGGTATTTTCAAGATTGCTGGAAGGCAACTTAAAGGTTAACTTGGAGAAGACATGCTTCCTTGAAACTGAAGTCGAGTTCCTAGGTTATATTATTACTCCCAACGGCGTGCGTCCTGACCCGAAGAAGGTTGATGCGATGAAATTAATTTTGCCTCCACAGAATCTAAAAGATCTCAAAAGCTTTCTGGGTATGACATCCTACTACCGGAAGTTTATTCGCGACTACGCAAAGGTAGCAAAGCCCTTGACAAACCTCACGCGGGGAGAAAACGCTCAGATTAAGGCTAGAGTGTCAAAGAAAGTAGAAATAAAACTAGGTAGGGAAGCGCGACAAGCCTTTGCCGATTTAAAGCGATTGCTCACTTCCGCTGACGTCCTTGCTTTTCCTGACTATCGCAGGGGGACATAGGAAAAGACAAACCGATAGCGTATATTTCTCGGTCGCTGAACAAGACTGAGGAAAATTACGCTACAAACGAGAAGGAGATGCTTGCCATAGTTTGGGCACTAGACAACCTGAGGTCCTATTTATATGGTGCAAAGAAAATTAAAATATACACCGATCATCAACCACTAACCTTTTCGTTAAGCTGCCGCAATTACAATGCAAAACTAAAGCGCTGGAAGGCGCGAATAGAGGAGTACAATTGCGAAATAATTTACAAACCAGGAAAAGCTAATGTGGTTGCTGATGCACTCTCCCGTCTTAAAACTGAAGTCAACGCTTTATCTGATTCTGTATTAGCTCAACCTGCCGGTAGTGAATTGGGAAATCCTGGTGAAGAAGCCCCTTCAGAAGTCACGATGCACTCTGCTGAAGAGGATAGTTCTGATCTTATACCCCATGTGGAGGCGCCTATAAATGTCTTCCGCAATCAATTAATATTTAGGGTAGGTCAAGAGTCTCGATGCCATGAACAACCGCATCATGGCTACCGCAGATATTTCGTATCCTTACCTAGTTTTGACAGTTTAACCCACATTCCCATACTAAAGGAATGCCTCAATCCCAACGTAATAAATGGTATAAAAATTCCTGAAGAATTCCTCCATTTATTACAAAATATTTATGTTAGTAATTTTTGCAGATATAAGATCAGAATAACACAGCGAGTAGTAGAGGACGTGACAATAACTGACAGAGTTTTTAATATAATTGAACAAGAGCATCGCCGTGCCCACAGGAACCCTAGGGAAAATAGAGAGCAAATTCTCGAAAAATACTATTTCCCAGGTATGTCCAAGCAAATCAGAGACTACGTTGCTCAGTGCGATGTTTGCAAATTGAACAAATATGACAGACACCCTGCAAAACCACATATTCAGCCAACACCAATCCCCAATTATCCTTGTGAGATTTTGCATATTGACATCTTTGAAATAGAAAGCAGAAATTTTTAAGCTGCATAGACAAATTTTCGAAATTTGCTAAATTATTTCCCGTTAAAAATAAATCGTCCATCTATCTTCGAAGAAAACTAACAGATGTCCTGCACTACTTTTCCGTGCCGAGGATGCTCGTCATGGACAACGAGCGAGGATTCCTGACCCCACTCGTACTTAATTATATTAGATCTCTAGGAATAGAAATCTACCAAACTCCAACTCAACGAAGTGAGGCAAATGGGCAAGTAGAGCGACTTCATTCGACCTTAATCGAAATTTACCGCTACATAACAGGCGACTTTGCAAGGTTATCCCCTAAAGAGCGAGTGTCTATAGCTGTAGATAGATACAATAATACCATACATTCGATTACAAAACAGAAACCTGTGGATATATTCTTAAATAGGACATCTCGAATAAACTACCAAAATTTGGCAGACTTTAGGGATCAGACCCACGAAAATATAAAGGCCTTGCTATTGCATGAGCAAGTACGCCGGAATGCAAGAATAAATGAGAAACGATCGCCACCACGAGAATTTAATAATGGCGATACACTGCTCATAGTTAACAGGCAGATAAAGCCTAAACAGAAACCCCTTTTTAAAAAAGAAACCGTCGCAGAAAACAGAAATGCGACCATATTAACCGAGGGTGGAAAGAAATTCCACAAATCGGATATAAAAAATGTGTAAAAAACACATGATAACATTGGTCAAAAGGTAAAAATAGCTACGATTCTTTAGACCCGGCGGTCCGGGATATGAATGTTTGTTTGTATTCGATGAAGCCAGAGTGGTTCAATTCCACATAGCTCAACGGTCTGAGCTGGCCTAATCGAAGTGGTTCAACTCCTCCATGAAGATCTTGTGCTTATTTGCGTGAAGTCACTTGTGCCATGAGTCGGTCATTTGCAATCATAAACGCTTATGGCTAAAAGGGATTAACACAGGCCTTCCATAGTCAATAATACCTATAGGCCAATGCAAATCTTAAAATTCAATAAATGAATACAAACAATTTGCTAAACGCAAATCGTGCACAGAAGCACAACAGAATTGAATGCATAAAAATGCAGTAAATAAATGAAAAAGTGCATAAAAATGCACACCAGCATAAAAAGCGTAGAAACGCCACAAGCACAATAAAATATGAAATGAAACATGAAAATTAAACATATAAAAGAACTTAACAACTCAAACTTGAAGGTCAAAAATTTTAAGTTCAATTTAAATAACTGGAAAAATTAAATTGAAAAAAAATAACAAACTTTACGAATAAAGAACAAATAAAAAAAGCTCTAAAAACATTGAAAAATAAAATACTTTTAATTCTTCACATAATTTAAAGTTCAAAAATTTAGAGTTTTTTTAGTTTAAAAAATACTAAAAATTTTTTTTTTCCTAACAAACTAACAGCTATTACTAACAAAAGCACTAACCACAAAACTAATTAATTAACATCTAGTTGTTTCCTATCACAACCATGAATAATTATCCTTTACACTGTCTCACTACTGGGTTCCCAAACCCTAATTAAAAATAAACTGAAACAAAATTGTATCTATTCCTACTAAATTTTTCCAACCCTATGCAACTCAAACTTAGGATAAGACAATATAAAATTATTTAGTACTAAATAAGAGCAAGTAACTTTACTTTGACAAATAATTCAAAAATATTTAAGAACACAGTTAAAAATTACAATTTTATGGTAGTATATAAGTAAATATTATAATTTTACACTTACTATGATAATTAAGAATATAATTAAAAATTAAAATTTCTCATACACTAGAATAATTAAAACTCAACCTAAAATTAAGAATTAGGTTTAGGGTTATTTTCATTTTAATATTATTTTAAGCCATTATATTTTATTTTACTATAAGCAAATGAGCGTATATGGGATATAAATTAATTGAAAATCTAATTCATAGCATCAGTCTATGCGCAGTTGCGCACTCCTATGACCTGTTCAAAATAGATTCGCCACTAGTTACCATACGAGATGGGTATGGATGGATCATCGATGGACATTTTAAACTTATCCACGCAGTTAACCTTGACCGTTACGAAAAGGCTACGAATCGAATTGAGCATGCACTCACCAGCCTAAACGAAACAACAACAGTCACTGAAGTACTATTATTCCAGTTAAACAGAATCCGCACACATTTAGATGAACTGAGAGGCCATAAGTCAGCTAGATCAAAGCGATCCATAAATTGGACTGGGTCAGCCTGGAAATGGATTGCTGGCTCTCCCGACGCCACCGACTGGGATGAAATCCTGCGAAATGAGAACGCTCTTAATCAAAATAGCGACCAACAATACAAGGTAAATAATGCAATTTTCAAAAAAACTGACGAACTATTGCAGATAATGAATGCCATTGTGGTCGCCACCAACGATGTTATAAGCCGAAGGAACCTGGAAAGAATTTCGCAGGAAACCCAACACAAAATAGCTCTCCTGAGGGAAGATGTGAACGAGCTGATCCGCGCCTGTCAGATGGCTAAGGCTGGTGTCGTTAACACCAACCTCCTGAGTAAAGAAGAAGTCAACCAGCTTGTCAGTGAGATCGACGTTCTTCCTTACAGCAACGCTATAGAAGTCATTGAGTATAGCAAGCCATCGATTTACACTAACGGCACGCTTCTTCTGTACGTGCTCTCCCTACCCAAAGTGACTGAAGCAAGGTTTAACCATCTAATTGCACGAGCTAACATTCAAGACGGTCACCGAGTGGAATTGGCCAACAAACATGAGACGTACGGCATCAAACAACTTTGTCTACAGCTAAGCTCCGCGTTGGTCTGTGATCGAAAATCCTTGGATTTGCTACCAGAAACCGGATGCATAGCCCGCTTACTCAAAGGAGGCCATGCTAGTTGCAGTTACTTGACCTACAACGAGTCTACCGTTGAAATCATCAAAGAGGATACCATTTTCCTCGACAACTTCAGCGGCAACGTAGGGTCAGGTAAATCTTTTTATAATCTAAATGGTTCTTATACTCTTCAGATGGACGATGAGACCATAATAATCAACAACCAAAGCTACTCGAGCACCAGCATTTCAGGAGCACAAGTACTTCCGCCAGTATTAACTAGCATAACAAATCGGAGCGTGGCCCTGAACCTTAATCTCGTACACAAGATGACAACAGGCAACATCAAACTACTTGGCTACCTCAAAGAAAGAACTAATTGGTTCGCAATTACCGAAACTCTTGAGCTGGTCATACTAGTGCTGACGATTTGGGGTATCTGGCGAAAAATCACTGCGAAGGTCAATCTTCCCGAGCTGAAGATATCCGTTCCGCTTGGTCGTAATAGTGCCCAACATATCGAGGACTCTCCTTCGCCACGTGATCTGCGGGACGCAGATTTTTAAAGGGGGAGGAGTTAACATATTTGCCAGCACCTAAAACACACAGTTCCCACAGTCAACCAATACACGTGCCGCTGTGTCAGCAGAATTGCATTTCACCATACACTGCAATTGGGCAATACAACACCTATGGGAAACCAAGGCCACGGTCGTTACCGCCGGCCATACTTACGCAATCGAAACATTTCGCAACGCAGCGAAATATGCCCGTGGGAAACCAAGGCCACAGTCGGCACCATGGCAAACCATTACGCAAGGGTTGCGTCGCTGCCGACACACCGAGGGCTGGTGTTTGGGTTGGTGGCAGCTATGAAGGCAGTTGCATAGGAGTGCTAGTATTCTTAAGACTAAATTGGGTAGTTCTAATTGAATAAATATTTTTATAACGTTCTAATTAGTGTTTTTCCTTGGGTAAATTCTATTTTTTTAAGTGTAGGATCAAAGATCCTTTAACTTACATATATAAACATCCAAATATACGTATGTATATATATATGTGTATATATGTATGTATGTATGTATATATATTTACATGTTCATGCACATGTATGTACGTACATATGTATGTACTGTAGATACATATGTACATATATGCAGCATTTGTTTCATCCCTCCGCCAGCGTGTCTGTTTTCAACCGCAGCGCAACTGCAGTACAGCAACAAAAAATTCATTCATAAGTTCTCGTTCAGACAGGGAAACTTTTGTCGCGGCAACTCGTTACTTGTAGGAGAGAGAGGGACGGGGAAAGGGGAAGGGCACCGAGTTGATCGTGCTCGGGCGACACGCTTTGTGTTCTTATTCGTCTCAGTCGGCAGCTAAGAAATTTGACATTCCTTTTCATTTATAAATTCTTTCAGTGGTTGCAGTTTTGTTGAGTTTTAAGTGAATAAATGCGGTAAGTTGGGAAATGAAATTTTGTTCATATTTTTTTGCGATTAAATATACACATGTGTATGCATATACTATACATATTAACGTAAATTATGTTAAAACTTCATTTTTCAATCACCTTTTACTTATAATCACAAAATTTATCAGAATGGTAAATGCCGCTTAAGCGAAGCGTACAGAAATTTGCGAAAATGATATAAAATGAAATGTCAGAAAATTGCCTGAACAGAGTTGCTCTGTGTGAACGCGACGAGCAACACCAAAAGGGAAATCGCCGATAATAAGCAACAAAAGTTTCCCCGTTTGAACACTGTCTAAACGCACGCGCATATTATTGAAAACAAATTTCCGTTCATTCATAAATGCGAGCATTTCATCTCCCACAAACACATGCGCCCCTCATCCATCACATTTTTCGCGACGAAGACAAAAATCTAAAAATCATAAATTGAAGATTTTTGTAATTTTGGTCCAAATTAAATAATTCTAAACCTATTAATGAGTTAAAAAAGACTTATACGCTCTATTATCAAAATGTAAGCGGTATGCGCACTAAATCTTCTGAATTTTTTCGTGATATTATTTTGCATGAATATGGTATATTAGCTTTAACGGAGACTTGGTTGAATGAACACTTCTCATCTACAACACTTCTCATTTTCATCACAACGCTTTAGTTGTTTATTTTGAATTTTATAACTTCGATAAAAAACCAGCCGAAACCGCGGTGGAATATATTTACTCTGAGGCTGACGTTGCAGCGATTAATGACTTTTTGTTAGCTTCGGAACTGAATAATCTAAAAAATAAAAAAAAATAAAGCTTTTAAAAAACAGAGAAATAGTAATGTTGAAGTTGATCGGCATAATTTCATTAGTCTGAGGAAAAAATTTGATTGTCTCAAAGAGTTTTTATTCAAGCAATATATGCTTAAGCTTGAATAACAATTGAAATCTAATCCATCTAGTTTCTGGCACGTTATAAATTCTAAGAGGCGGACAAATGGTCTTCCGACGAGCATGGAATATGATGGGGTAGTATCTAATAATACGCAGGATGCCTGTAACCTGTTTGCTGAACTATTTCAGAATGTTTATGCAAAGTTTACCAATTCACCGATTCCTCCGTTTCACGCAAAACCTTTGCCTTTAATTTCATCCTTTAATGTCACCGTCGATGATGTTCTTGTATCAATATCAATGTTGACAAGCAGTGCAAAGTCTGACAGTGAGGGACTATGCCCGCTATTTTTAAAAATTTGTTCTAATACTGTTGCGAATCCCTTGGCGCTTCTCTTTCAAGAATGTTTGAATTGTGGAACTTTCTTGGAATCGTGGAAATTATGTTCAATAAATCCCATATTTAAATCTGGTGACCGTAATTACACTCGCAACTATAGGCCCATAGTCAAACAAAGCACCCTGGCAAAGCTATTTGATCACATTCTTCAACGTAATTGTTCGACCACATTAGCAAAGTTATTGTTGAATGTCAACAGGGGTTCTTTCCAGGGAGGTCAACCTCTACTAATTTAGCTTTAGTCACTAGCCATATTGTTAATGCTTTCGAGACTCAAGCTCAGCTCGATGAAACTACACCGACTTTTCTAAAGCATTCGACAAAACTGATCATTCGATTCTTTTATACAAGTTGAAAATGTACGGAATAGATGGGAAACTGTTTTCTATCCAATAGGAAACTTTTTGTGTCAATCGGAGCCACTAAGTCATCTTTGCTTATTGATGCCTGGTCGGGAATTCCGCAAGGGACTCACTGTGGACCTTTATTGTTCCTTATCTTTATTAATGATTTGTCTCAACATTTCAAATTCGTTAAATGCCTAATGTTTGCAGATGATGTGAAACTGTTTCTAACAGTACGTGACACTTCTGACTGTATCAACTTACAATGCGACCTTGATTCTTTTGCCGGATGGTGCACTAACAATAACATATTTTTAAATACAAATAAATGTTGCGTTGTTACTTATTCGAAAAAGACAATCAACACTTTTTTCAACTATCAGTTAAAGCACTTGCCCTGGCTTGTCAAATTTATTTATTCCCCATACTTATGCAATGAACGAACCGATCAATAGATCTATACGTCTAGCAAATCGATATAGTAGTGTTCTTAATTTCAATAGTAGCATTGTGAATGAATACAAGTGAGAAGTCTTCTAAATTCAAGATGGCGACGGCTGATATTAAATGTCACAAATAGCCGATATTAAGTGTCAAACATAGAAATTCGCTCAGGGAATGACACAAGAATGCTGTGAATGGCTACATCAGGTGATCTCAGCTGTGCCAAATTTTGACGTCTATGGGCTAAGATTTTTCACTTGTAATTATTCACAATAAATGGTAGTTTGTATAAATTTAAGCTTGAATTATTCCTCATATATATAATAATTGTCCAAACTTAAGCTTGTAGTAGCTTGAATTTTGTCTAATCTGTAAATGGCTTGATCTCTTTAGACTGTATATACAAAAAATTGTTGCCCATTTATATAATTGTATGATCATTATTTTATAATACTATGTCGAGATAGCCTATAAGAGTTAAATTGTATTCATTGGCTGAAATAAATAAATAAATATTATTCTTACAGTACATCGATTCAAAAGGTAAGAATTATATTTAATATTACATAATTAATCTTTGCCCGAGCCGTAATATAATTTTTACCAACGTTTAGACACTAAAAAATAAATGCAATGTCTGCTGTTAAATTGAGAGCTTTGAGAAAACCAATTTTGAGCTCTACTGCGACACGACATCCTAGAGATATGTCTTACGAATGGTTAGGTTTCACGATTACGAGAAACACAAGTCCTTATCAGAGATCTACAATTTGACTTGCCAGGCAGTTGATACCGTTTGGCAGCGTGTTAGAATTCCTATAAAGCGCAAAAATTCGTGTGTAACGAAGTTTAGCAAGCTTTAAGAAAACTACTTATATAACACAAAAATAAATCGTTGACATCAAGGTTGCCACGATATTGTTACTAGCGAAGCATTTTATAATAACGTATCGAAGGTTTTTGACGTATCTATAGCGGTCACAATGGTTAAAATAAAAAAAGATGTTTTCTCTTGAAGTATTGGGACCGTTGATTTTAGTACAGCTAATGCAGAGACCCCGAAAAAACAAAGAAAAGAGCGTAAGCAGAAGGCAAAAATAGAATACAAAACGAGAGAAGACAAACATTTAGCCACAGAAAAAGTTAACATTTCGTCTTCATCCTTAACACAAACGTGCGAAAAAGAAAAAGAATTTAAAGAGGCAGAGCCAAAAACTTTCAACCCTGCTACTGTATGTCTTTCGCAGAAACAAAAAAATATGTGCAACAACTGCTGTTGTTACAGCTTTGGATCGAGCAAATATTTATGATACGGGTGCACTGCATGACGTTGGAAATATAGCAAAGTCATTGCGTCACAATATTTCTAATTCTACAATTTCTTGAAGATAAATTAAGCGTTTAAAAAACAAGTTCGGCAAGAGTTTTCTCTAGAGCAGTGGTTCTTAACCTTTTTGGCACGCGACCCAAAGAACGAATATATTTGAATTACGCGAAATTTATTTATTTATTTATTTATTTATTCAATAATAATCTAGAAAACGTACATTTTCTTACAGACTATACAGAGACAAATTCAACATATAATTATTTAACAATTTCATTTAAAAGGGATTTAAATCTCGGTTTTGATATAGAGAAATCAATATCAGACGAGTATGACAGAAAATTAAATTGCTTTAATGCTCTAAATATAGGTGAGTTAGAAGCATATACTGTTCTAACGCGATTTAGAAAAAAAATTTCATGATTGCGCAGGTCTCTTGTGGGGATATTGAAGTAGATGCATTCAAGCAGAAATGGAGAATCGATCGCCCCTTGTAAAATATCATATACAAAAGTAGGCGAAAGAATAGTCCTTCGGCTATTTAGAGATTTAAGATCAATTAATTGACATCTGGCAGTATACGAAGGAATCGGATCAACAAACTGAATTGAGCGGAGGCCAAAACGTATAAAGGTTTTTTGTATACGCTCAATCCTTTTGATATGGGAATTGTGGTATGGTCTCCAAATAAAGACAGCAAATTCTAGTTTAGAGCGGACGAGAGATGTAAATAGAAGTTTCAGAGTGTACGGATCAGTAAATTCGGAGCTGAAACGGCGTAAAAAAGCTAGTAAAGAATAGGACTTTGCTATAGTATAGTTTATATGGCTATTAAAAAGAAATTCGGAGTCGAAAACCACTCCAAGATCGGAAATTTCACTTCGAGTGCTTAGGCATGAGCCAGAAATATGGTAAGAAGTGACTATCGGGGAATGAGATTTGGAAAATGTATTACATGGAAGCACTTTTTTACGTTTAGCTGTAGATGATTATTGAGACACCAAACAGCAACATTATTTAGATCTGATTGAAGCTTGGCAGAATCAAGCTGATTTGAAATAGTAGTGAAAATTTTCAAATCATCGGCATATAAAAGATATCCAGAGTGTTTAAAGCAATTAGATATGTCATTAATGAATATTACAAAGAGAAGGGGACCTAAGACGCTACCCTGAGGAACTCCAGAGGTCGCAGTAAAAGAATGAGACGAGATATTATCCATTGCGACAACACATTTGCGTGCCGAAAGGTAAGACTTTACCCACTTCAGAAAAGTAGAGTGAAACCCTAAACTGTATAATTTTGAAATTAGAAGCGAATGACTAACTTTGTCAAAAACTTTAGCGAAGTCCGTATAGACAGTATCCACTTGCAGACGATTATTGAAAGCGGACAGACAAAATTCAGAGAAAACAGCGAGATTTGTAACAGTTGATCGGCCAGTCATAAAGCCATGTTGGTTATCTGAGATCAGCCGCTTAGTTGCAAAGTACATATTTTGCTTGACAATGTACTCAAATAACTTAGGTACTGTAGTCAACTTGGATATGGGTCTGTAGTTGGCAATATTGCTCTTATTACCACTTTTGAGTATAGGGGTTTTGAAGGTAACCTTCCACGCATCAATAAATTCACCACTTTCAAGGGATTTATTGAGCATTAGTAAAAGAGGGTATGCAAATGCGGGACAGTTTTTGAAAAGATATGGGGACAAACCATCAATATCTGACTGCATTGAGGATTTTAAATTAAGAATGCCATCAATCACGTCATCGAGCGTAATGGAGAGTGATCCAAAATCTATTGGGGCATTCACAATTAGACAACTGTCGTCTATAGAATCTAATTCAGGCTCAAAGTTAGAGCTAAAGAAGTCAGCAAACAGATTTACCGCCTCTACAGAGGAATTCGCATGTGCTCCATAATAAAAAACACCAGACGGAATGCTTGAGCACCCTTTTTTTGATTTAACGTACCGCCAAAAAGCCTTCGGATTCGACTTAATTTCCTGTTCAAATTTCTGAACATAATTTCTATGAAGGATTTTACTCAAGGATTTAAACTCACTTGAATAGTTCAAATACATTTCCTTATGTGATGAAGAATTGGAGACTTTAAATTTTTTGTAGAACTTATTTCTTAAATTTTTTAGTTTCTTTAATTCCTCAGTGTGCCAGGGAATTCTATAAAAACTCTTAAATCTTGGCGGAATTATTCTAGAACAAATTTCATTTACTCTGGACTTAAAAGTATCAAAGCATAGATCTACATTGACTCCGGAAAAAATCGAGTCCCAGTTCAATAAAGAAACCTCATAATTAATGGCATTATAATCGCAATTATTGTTAAAACAAAAACTAGTGGATTGATTATTCACCAAAGTATTTTTAAATTCATAGAATTGCAGTTGAAGAATAAGAGGAATATGGTGAAGACCAGAGCACGACAAGGGATCAAGGCATTCATGTAAAGAAAAATGCATATTATCATTTAAGAAAATGAGATCTAAGATTCTAAAAAGCTTATTTTTAAAACAATTTATCTGACTAAGATTGATACTCGAAAGATTGTCAACCACATACGATTCAGAAAAAGTATGGATGTTTATGGGATATAAAGCAGCGCAATCAGACGAATTTGCCCATTCGACATTGCACAGATTGAAATCCCCTAGAATACAAAAGTTACTATTTGTGTACTTATATGCTAGAGATAGAACATTATCAATGTGCGCCTTATATAGAGCATCCGAGCCAGAGGGAGGAATATATGACGAACAAATGGCAAGTTGAGAGGTGCCATACACGGGCACACACAGTTGGTCAAGAAGCAAGTCATCATTCTCCAGTGGCAGACGGGACGAGCGAAATTTTTTCAAAACTGCAATTAAAACTCCACCACCTCTAGATAGTCCAGTGCTGAGGGGATCGCGATCTTTTCGAAACACATTGTAGAGGTTCGTGTCGAAAAATTCACTGTCACAGAAGTCTGCAGTAAGCCAACTCTCAATGAGCACAAAGATGTCGTAGTCCATATGTGAGCTTAAGTCGAAGAGTATTTTCGATTTGGTTCTTAAACCAGAAACATTCTGGAAGTAGATGCGAAGCTGTTTTGTTTGAACTTCATCACAGGTGGAGAGACTCATGGATCGAGTTGAATTACGTCGCCTTTGGGACAAAACCTAAAGGGACGAACTTTGACGTTGGCTGGCCATATATCCGCAGCCAGAACCTTTTCGTAGCACCATTCAGACACACCTAGCTTAAAATTGATTTTTTTAAGACTAGCAATCGGGATATTCTTCTTTACCAGCATAAAGCACTCTAAGAACTTTTTGTCAATAGTTGCATGTTTAGAAACGTAATCCAATATATCTTCATTAGTCACGTTATTCGTAAATGAAGAGAGATGCAGCCATTTAATTTTTGATACTACACTTAACTCATTATTATTACTAGTTCCAATAACTAATGGCAGTTTTAATGTCCTACGATTGGCTGCAATTGAATCACGAGGAGGTCGTTTTTGCATATTTAATTTATTGCTGGGTTTATCAGCAGTTGCAGAAGTAGAAGCGGAAGCAGCAGCGGCGGCATATGATTTTGTGTTTGTATCACTCGGGTCAACTGAGCGAGCTACGGTAGCACTAGAAGCTGGAATGGGAGTCAAAACATCAACAGCAGCCGATGAAGCCTTGAGCGAACCAGTAGCGTAATTTTCTCGCTCAGTTGGGCGTGGTAATATTGCTGGAGTTGGGTGAGCGCAAGCCGAACTCTCACCATCAGCGACAGAAAGTATGTGGTCAATAATAGGCGTAGGAAAATCAGCATCAATAGCAGCGGCTGTAGCTGTATGCGACCCAACAGCGGAGTTATCATTCCAAGTTGGGCAGGCAGATAATACGGAGGTCGAGTGAGCGCAAGCATTACTCTTTTCAGCAACAGCATTAGGTGTAGGCGGCGGAACATTATTATCAGATGCAGCTGGAGTAGCTTTGAGAGGACCAGTAGCCGAATTACATTGCTCGTTTGAACAATCCGCGACATCAGAAGTTAGAGCGCGCTTAGATGAATTTACAAAAGCACGATCATTGTTTTCACACACACATTTATGCACAGAGCCATGAAGTTCTCTAACCTCCGCTGTGAGCAATGCCACGGCAGAGGTAATTTCTTCAGTTTGAAGTTTATGCAAAGATTTAATTTCGAGCCGCAGCTCTTCAGTTTTTCCAACCAGAAATTGTTTATCAGATTGAAGAGCACTTATTGAGGCAGATGCATGAGCAAGCTCAGATTTAAGAGCTGCGATTTCGTGAAGAATCGAAAGAAGAGTCGAATTGTTTACATTACCAGCATCGCATACTTGTTGATTTGTCAATAGTTTAGACAAGTGTTGTTGCGAAGTGGTGTTAGCACTGGAATTCGTATGCGAGGAAATTGACGGATTAGTTGATGCCGTGCTTTTAGCGATTTGTACTAAACTCTCATCGCGAATAGCAGTAGGAGGAGGGGTGCGGATAGATCTCCGACGAGACACTACACAATTATTGCAGCAATAGTTATTGCCTGAGCTAAGCAGATATTCCAAATCAGCTGGTAAAACACCAACACAGACCATATGGAAGAGGTCGTTGCTCTTAGCACACTGCACTTTTTCATGGTTACGATCGACCTTTTGTCCACACACACACGGCATTTTAAACAAACGTATGGCAAAAATTAGCGTTTTCAAGCGTGAAAAAATTATCCAAAAAAATAGATAAAAATTATTTACGAGTATGAAGAGTCAATTGCTCTAACTTAGACATTATTAAATTTAGTTAAAACCCAATCACTATAGACAGCGGAAAATCTTAAAACCCTGGAGCGCAGTAAAATCACGTCCGGTCAGCACGATTGTTGATACAGCAAAATAATTAGTGACTTCACTGGTGTTGTATTTTTGAGCAAAAATCATGTATACGTGGAGTTATGTTTATAGAAAGTGCACACCACATGTCATCCTGAGGATCCAACCTACTCCTGTACTTATTCTTCATAACAGCAAGGCATGAAAATCCTGCTTCACATAAATAAGTAGTTGGGAAAGGTAGCAGGGCTTTTTCAGTTTCATTGCTCAGAACAGGCTTCCCAGATAATTTTGCCCAAAATTTTGTGAGACTCGTTCTGGCAAATCTCTCTTTTAAAACTACATCACCTTGCATTTCGAGCAATTCTTCTTGTAATCCAGCTGAATCGTTTTCAACGCCCATTACATCAACTTCAAATGGATTTCTTACCCAACTGTATTTCACGATATGGATATTTTGTGGAATATATCTTTCCATTTCGTTTTCAAGTTTTGTCAAATGTTCTAAAAAAAATAGGCATGGTCACCACGAAAATACGGTTGCCATTAAGATTAAGATCTACCAAAAACAAGTTTAATGTTGGAAACGCTGCCAATTGACATTGGCAATTTTATTTTTCCAAAGTTTTATTTTGTTTTTAAAAACAGTAATTTTTTCATGTCTACTACAGTGCGATTTTGACCTTGCATTTCAGTGTTCAGCTGATTCAAGTGGTGAAAAATTTCACCTAAATATGCCAATTTAGCCATCCATTTGTTGTCACTGAAGCGACACGAATATGTCTTTTATCTGTCAAAAATATTTCTATTTCTGTTTTAAGAGAAAAAACTCTAGCTAGAATCTTTCCGCGGGATAGCCAGCCGATATCCGAATGGTATAATAAATTCTGGTGATCTGAACCCATTTCTTCGCACATCAGTCCAAATATCCGAGAGTTGATAGCGCGCGCGTGCCTTTATGAAATTTATAATTTGTATTACGCCTTTAACACCTGATGTAGATCTGGCTGCATATCACGTGTAGCCAAGTTTTCTCGATGTAAAACGCAGTGTATTAAATCAACGTCTGGATTTCGTTCCTTGACTTTGGCACAAAACCCGATGCGACTCCCTATCATTGCCGGTGCTCCATCTGTACAGACTGCGAGTCAATTGCCCCACAGTAATTGGTGTACCACAAAGAACTTGTCTATTAAAAGAAATATATCAGCCCCAGTTGTAGTTCCAGAGAGCTTTTCACAAAACAGGAACCCTTCATTAAAATTGTGAGGAGTTCTGTATCTTCAATATCAACTGATTCGTCGATTTGAATTGAAAATTTGATGGCTTTTTTGAGATCCGTTATTAATTGTTCTAAAATATCTAATGACATTAAATCTATTCTCTTTTTCACAGTATCGTTTGAAATTGGCACCATCTCGCAATTTCATCTCCACAGACAGTTCTTGCCATGGCTATTGCAGCTGGTTTAATCAACTGCTAAGCAATACTATGGGGTTTTTTACATTGAGCTACTTTTAAAGCTACTTCGAAAGAAGCGTAGGTAGTTTTTTCTATCGAAACGGCTGCTGAACTTGATGGTGCATCAAGTCTCATGCGCTTTGCTTGTGCTACTTTTTCTTTCCAAAACAAAATAAAAATATTCGCAATTAAAAACGTGAAGTTTTACCACTTCTTTGAAGTCGTTTAGGTCGCGACCCGAGGTTAAGAATCGCTGCTCTAGAGGGATAATTTACCTTGCGTTGGCATGAAAGCAATGGCAAATTTTTGCCTGAAATTCTTACTTACAGGTGTTTGTGTGCAGAATAGCTGCCCAGGCAAAAACCTGGATCCGCTTCTAAAGGTAACGTGTTGACCTCAGATACGAATGTTGAATCGAGAGAAACTGGAAACCGCTTCCTCTGTCGCATTTAAAAAGCATTACATTACCACGGACTCGTCATTGGCGGTAATGCAACGACTTTGGATTCGCCGTAATAGGTTAAGTCGGCGAAAGACAAATTAAAAAAGCGACGTTGCAATCCCCGTAATTAGTGAGCAGAGAAATACAAATAAGACATGCGGCTGTGCATTCTAAAGTTATGTCTTTGTAATTTGTCGTTCGCTTCATTATCCCTTTTTATTTTTATTTATTTTTTATTTTAATACCAATTTAAGTCGCGTGAGTTATGTTATGAGTTATGTTCGTCATCAGCCCCCTACCCATAAACTTTAAGGAGTAAATATGGTTGCGCAACTCTTGCTAAAGATACTTTCTGATGAGGAGCAAAAACGGCAAACACCACAGTTTTTGGTGAATCCCTTCTTACTACTAAAATTTAAAAAAAAAATGATGCTTGCAGTAAAGTTGAGCTATTTAGCCACAGGGGATTCATTCCGTTCCTTGGAGTTTCTAACACGAATATCGCGCCAAACTATTAGCAAATTTTTGACAGAAGTTTTAAAAGCATTAATTGAAGCTCTTCAAGACGAATATTTGAAGGGGATCATTACTGTTTTTTATTTGGTGTATATTCTTTAATATTTGCTTTATTCTACAGCTGCCTGCCACAGAAGACTTGTGGTTGGATATTGCTAACGATTTTGAAGAACATATAAGTGCCATTGATGGAAATCATATTCGGTTTAAAGCTCCTCCGCATTCTGGCTCAAGCTTTTTTACCTATGCAAATTATTTTAGCATTGTTTTGCTCGCAGTTGTCGATGCCTACATCCGCTTTACTTATGTTGATATTGGATCAAACGGAAGAGCATCTGATGCTATAGTGTTCAAAATAGCACTTTTAATATTGCCGATACACCATTAAATGGGCAAATTGATAAAACACCATTTTATTTAATTGGAGATGATATTTTTGGGTTAAGTCGTCATTATTGAAAACCTATAACCGAAGTTCGACTCAGCACTACACAAGAGGCGTAGAACTACCGTCGAGTACGAATGACTGTGGAAATGCGTTTCGTAGACTAACAGCCCGATTTCTAATTTGTAACAGGCCAGCCGCAGTTTCTTTGGAAACATGCGATGCCTTTGTAAAAGTTTGCTCCGTTTTACATAATTTTTTAGTAAGACAAATTGTTCATCCTCTAAATCCTCAATATACAAGACCTTCTCCAAGGCTTCCACCTTCAATTTCCTGTTTACCTGCAAAAGCGTATGAATTCGAAATAATATGTGCAAATATTGTGGAACCGATAGGAATATTCCATCTCAGTGGAATAAAATAAAATAAAATAAGTTGAAAAAACACATTTAATGTAATAATTTGTATACATAGGCACAAGTAGAAATTTTGCGCAATCACTTCTCTCGACTTAGAACATTTTTCTATCAAGCTCTTAATGGAATAGTTCTTATACAATTTTCAAACAAAAAATTTACGCTATTATATAAAATTCATTATATGGAGAATGTCTGCAACGATTTGGGTCTCATAGTACTGGACCAATTTTAATAGTTATTTAACAAATTAAAGATTTGCGAAAATCAATATTTTTTTCAAAATATCTCCACAGACCATAAAACAATTTAATCTTAAAAATAGTATAATCTTAAAAAATTGTTTAACGGAGATCACCACATTTCACCAGATTTCTTTCATGACTCCACCGGAATTTCAACCCACAACCTACGACATGCTGTGCAAGTACGTAGGCAATGCACCACAGGCGGCTTGTGAGCTGCTGTTGCTTTTTACCACTTTCCTTATATCCTACCAACACAATTCATGTAAGACAGCCTGCCGCTATTACTGTGAATATGTGGTTATTGTTGTTGGTTGACACACAATCTATTTATACTAATTGTAGTTAGAATTTGTTATGTTTGGCATAAGTTATTATTATTATTATATATAATCTATTTATATTATTTCTTGTTAGAATTTGTTATGTTTGGTGTGCTTGTTCATTACAAATATATACATATGTGTGGGATTCGAATATCGGACTAGAAGTGGTCGACAATACAACTCCGACAAAAGTATTGTGCGCAACTCTTTAACTGGAGAAACTCTTGACGAAACACGAACCGAAATGAACCAGCCGAAGTTGAGTTGAGTTTGAGTTGCCGTGAGCTGCTTAAGAGTAATTTTCAATTTACCATATAAATACAATTTGATCGTTTAACCATACCGAAGTGTTTAATTTCGTCACTGAAGTTCGGGTGGTGATTGGATGTGAAAAGAAGGTGCCCATACAAGCCAACCCCACAAGTAGTGTCTTAAGTTAAAATCTGACAGTGCTAAAAACATTACGTGCATATAAAACTCTCAAATTAAATATTCTTTAAAAGTATAAATACATAAGCAGCACAAAAACAAAATTAGTTGGCGGATATTAGTTAGATAAAGTGGTACTGTACGAAGGCTAAAGTAGTACATAAACTCTAAAGTCGTACATAACGCCACAATTGTACATAACGCTACAGTTGTTCGAAAAGTATCATTCATACGTGTTGGAGGTACTCGCGATTGTGGCAGCTTTGAAGAAGTGGAGGGTCTATTTGTTAGGCAAAAGTTTCAAGATAGATAGATAGATTTACAAGATTTTAACTATCAGATAGAACACAGAAGCGGAAGTAAGGTGAGGCATGTAGACGCGTTGAGTAGAGTTTGTTGTTTGATGTTAGAGAGCTCGCTACAGCACAGAGGAATAAAACATCTAATGATAGCTACAAGTATTCCGAGGGGTAACGGCCAGGTGCAGCGTATCTACAAGATCCTTATACGAATGATATTTAAGTTATATGTCGAAAATCCAACCTAGTGGTACAAATAGTTAGATAGAGTGCAGCAAGCGATTAACAATACACAATCTAGGAGTACGAAAGTCTCCCCTTTTAGGTTGTTGACAGGTATTGAAATGAGACTGAATGTTGACCAGGGAAGGGAATCATTGCGCAAAGAGGCGCCAGAGAATATTGCTAAGATCCAGCAAGAAAATCAGAGTAATTTTAATGGGAAGCGGAAGCAGGAGACTAAGTACCCAGTGGATGAGTTAGTAGCCATTAAGCGGACTCAACATGATATGGGGCTTACGTTGAAACCGAAGTATTTAGGCCCATACAAAGTCACGAAAGTTTTACCGGACGATAGATACGAAGTGCGAAAGGTTGGCAATCATGAAGGTCCTGGAAACACCTACACTGTTGGTGAATTTATGAAGCGGCGGGAGCAACCAGCTGAATTATATAGCAGGGTATCATTCGAGTCGAATGATGAGTAAGGAGGGGCGAATGTTGGATCGGAATATCGGACTAGAAATGGTCGACAGTACAACGCTGACAAAAGAACACAATAACACGCAACCCTTTAACTGAACAAACTCTTGACGAAACACGAACCAAAATGAGCAAGCCAAAGTTCAGTGGAGTTTCAGTAGCCGTGAACTGCCTAAGAGTAAAGTCGTGTCAAATCGTTGCTAGCAAGTACGCGAGTTAAAGAAAAACTATTACACCGTGATTTCAGTAAAAAGGGAAACGTCTTTATTCTGTGACATTCAAGCTTAAAACTAAACTTATTTTACAGTGGTTTGCTTATTTATAGTAATGAGTAAACAAATATTGATAACTGTTATCCTATATGTTTGTTGGTACAAATTCATCACGCCACTTTGGGCAAACAAAACAACAATTGCTATCCTTTACATTTGTTGGTAGCTTTTGATGATCGCTAATCACTTGACTAGAGTTGCTGCTACAACAACAGCAACGCTAGTCAGTTCCGCAATATCAGGCGATATCACTGTTGTTCTTTAAATTGTTGTTGCATATTTTGTCTACTACTTTTTGGTAAACAGGTTTGTTCTTATTATTGTTTTTGTACAACTATTGTGCATTGATATTTTGTCTTCAGGTAATATCTTATGCATATATGTATGTATGTTTGTACGTATGTAAATATGTATCACGAAATGGTAAGTATTCAAATTAATAACAAAATAGGAAAGTACATAATTGTGTAAATTTGTAAGCAGGTAAGTGTAACAAATAAAGTATGTAGGTTTGGTTTGCATGTTTTATATGCATATGTATATACGTATATATGTATGTATATAACTCGCGTGTGCCAGTACAATATACTTATATACTGTAGGAAATAGTAGGCATGTGATTATACTTACGCAACTAGACCTTCAGATTTAGTTTTTAAGATTTTGCTGTAACTAGACCTTAAGAGTTAGTCGTTAAGATTTTGATGTAACTAGACTAAGACTCGCTGGTAATAATGGCGTCAGGTGGAAAGAAAAACACCGAACAGATTCATTATATTTTGTACAAACAAAGCGAACAGCCACTCGACTCTGATATATTTCATCAGAAGTGGTCTTTGCACCAAGCTTAAATGTCAAAATTAAAGTTTTTAAAAAGAAAAGTTGCAAGTTTTGTACAACGCGAAATCGTTATGAATCGTGACGCGATAAGTGCTGAAAGATACTCGCTCGTGCAGCAGAAGGCTTGGTGCGCTGGTGTGGGCATCAATACCAGCGGTGCAAAAGCATCATTAGCAGCCAGGCTGAATGAGCTCTCGGAGGAAGTGCGAGGATTGTGTCTAGGCGACGAGGATGAAATAGCAGGTGTAAGTGGCCATCAACGGTGTGACAAAAATACGGAGATGAACAAAGGTCAGAACAAAGCTGAGAACGAAGGTGAGAAAAATGTTGAGGATAACGGTCACAACAATGGTCAGAACAGCGGTGAAGGCAGCGCTCAAAATAACGGCGAGAATTCCAACAACCGCAATAGTACAGTCGAGACGATGATGGCGCTGTTTATGTGCAAGATGTGTTAGCACTTTTAAGTAGCGGTAGGTTCGGGTGCCACTTGTAGGGAGCAAGCAGCAGCAACGAGAATAACGGAAAGACAGTTGAAATGTTACGAAAGGAAAGATAATTAATCAAGCTGCAGAAAGCGTTACTAGAAAGTGCGAGAATATGGCGGCTAATATCGAATCAAACAAAGAAAAAAGTAAAGGTATCCAGGTCAATGTACTGTAATTCAAGCAGCGAGGAACTCGCAGACTACCTCATAGAAGGCATACCCGACAGGCAACTACGGAGTCAGGCAAAATTGTATAATTTTAATACGGCGAACGGTGTGGTGAAGGCGTTCCGCTCCATAAATCTCCCGGAGAGTTCTGCCCCGACGCAACGGACGGATCACAGGACCCGGTGCTATAACAGCAACTGCTCCGGTCATTTCGCAAAAGACTGCAGGAAGCCTAGAAGCAGGGTTCGGAAATATTCATTTATGAATATTCACGTACGTTCTTTTATGAGTTTATACGCGAACGTGAATATTTAAAAAAAATTTTTTGCATTCACGTTCGCGAACGAGAGCGTGGAAAAAAATTCATATCGTTCGTATTCGAGAATGATAGGTAGAAAAAATTGTGCTATTGTTCGTTCGCGAATGCATTCGCGAATCGAAGTTCGTGCATTCATAAACGAATCTACAAGTGGCTTCGATGCATTCGCGAATGCTCGCGCTGTCGTTCATCTTCATAAACGAATACATTTCCTACGTCGAATATTCGCAGAAGGTTAGTGCAGTAGGCAATATGCAGCAATATTAGATGCAAGCAGTGGTAAAAGAGCACATATGTATGTACATATGTATTTGTTTAGGTAGACGATGGGCAACGGCCATACTAATCTTGATATTTCTATTTTTAGAGTTCTATCTTTGTTTAGCAAATGAACGATATGTGCATACACATGTATGGTTGATCAGTATAAAATCAAAATTTATTTGCGAAACAACATATATTTACATATGTATGTAAGTTACGACATGCTGACAGTTCACGTAAACGCACTGAGAAATGCTCATGGACCAAGTCCACAGAGGGAAGAAATAGCCTTTAACGAACAATTAATTAAAATTTGCGATAGAGAAATGGAACCATTTGACATCAATATCTTGGATTACTGTCGAAAAATCTATCGGAATAATTCCGAGATGTTACAAGTAATAGAAGTTGTACTAGCTATACCTGCAACAAAAGTTTCTGTTCAGATAGCGTTCAGTGCACTTTCAACTATTTATTAATTACAAAATTAAATTTTGATCTCCTCAATTTTGCAACACTAGATGTGGAAGATAGCAACTAAGCAAGTAAATGCATTTCATTTTTATTAATAAATAAAATCTTATTGCCGAATATATTGACATACTTTTTTTACTTTAATAGAAGGTATTTTTATGTAAGTATTTTCATAAACATATATACATACATAAATATATGTTGTTTCGCAAATAAATTTTGATTTTATACGGATCAACCATACATGTGTATGCACATATCGTTCATTTGCTAAACAAAGATAGAACTCTAAAAATAGAAATATCAAGATTAGTATGGCCGTTGCCCATCGTCTACCTAAACAAATACATATGTACATATGTATGTGCTCTTTTACCACTGCTTGCATCTAATATTGCTGCATATTGCCTACTGCACTAACCTTCTGCGAATATTCGACGTAGCATATGCATTCGTTTATGAAGATGAACGACAGCGCGAATGCATCGAAGCCACTTGTAGATTCGTTTATGAACGCACGAACTTCGATTCGCGAATGCATTCGCGAACGAACAATAGCACAATTTTTTCTACGTATCATTCTCGAATACGAACGATATGGATTTTTTTTCACGTTCTCGTTCGCGAACGTGAATGCAAAAAAAAATGAAGAAGTGTATACGTTCGCGTTCGCGTACGAACAAGAGTGAATGATTCCGAACCCTGCCTAGAAGAGAAGCTGGAAGCTGGAAGCAAGACCACTATGCAGCAGACTGTAAGGATTAAAAATAAACTAAAAATAGTTATTTTAAATTATATGTATCAGCACATGCTAATAGTGACATGTTTATAGAATGTTTATCGAACCAGGAAGCCCAGTTTGAATAATTACGCAAGTGGGAGTGCCGTCAGAAGTAAAATTAGAGAAAGTGGATGAGATATACTACGGATTAAATAAATCCCATCTGAATATTAGCGGAAAAATGAGTTTTTACGTAAAAGTACTAAATAAATATGTTTGAGTTGAATTTTTAGTAGTTCCTAATGGGTACATGTTATTCAGTTTTGCCAGGTAGGGATTTTATAGAAGCAAGTGACGCAAAATTAAAAGTAGGAAATGTCGAGTTTATAGATACAGTAACACAAGCAGAAGTAGCAAAAGTAGAGAACAAAAGAAATGTTGCGAAAATATACAATGTTGGAACAGTTAATAAAGTGGATGTAGCGTACAACAAACCGGACGAACAGCTTCGAGGGAGTAAACATGGTTGAATCTAACGATAATAGCCAAGTTAGCGAAGTGTTAAATGAAATTATGGCAATAAATGTATACGAAGAAATGGACACAGATCTAAAAGTAGGTGAAGTTTTTTGGAGATGTTTAGAAAAATGTATTTGAACTCAAAAAAGCTAGATGAACCCCTTGTAAGAAAAAAAATGCAACTAGTGTTAGAAAACGATAATCCATTTTCGTGCCCTCCAAGAAGACTATCGTACAGTGAGAAAGAGCAGCTATAAAAAATAATAGGCGAATATTTGGCAAAGGGATACATACGACCAAGCGAATCCCAGTTTGTATCACCAATCGTGTTGGTCAAAAAGAAGACGGGTGAGCTTCGGTTATGTGTCGATTATAGAAACTTTTTACGGTGAAGGATACTTACTCCATGCCACTTATAGACGACTTAATGGACAGGTTAGCTAACAAAAAGATATTCACAAAGTTAGACCTTAAAAACGGATGTTGTCATGTGTTTGTAGAAAAAGACTCCATTAAGTATACTGCTTTCATTAAAACCCTTGGGATAGTACGAATTTTTAAAAAAGCCGTTTGGGCTCAAAAATGCACCTGCAATGTTTCAGAAGTTTATTAACAAAATTTTCGCAGACATGATTCGTAGTGGAGAAGTTATGGTTTATCTAGACGACCTTGTGATAGCTACGCAAAGTGTACAAGAGCATTTAGAAATATTGAAGAAAGTTGTACTAAGAGTTAGTCGAAGTAATTTAGAGCTACGACTAGACAAATGCGAATTTTTACAGTCAAAGGTTTCATATTTAGGGTATGTCATTAGTGACAAGGGTATTCAAGCTGACGAAAAAGGACTTAAGACAATACAAAACTTCTCCGTTCCAACAAAAGTACAAAAAGTTCAAAGTTTTTTAGGGCTATGTTCATACTTCCGAAGGTTCATAAAAGACTTTGCGACCATAGCCAAGCCTCTCTGCGATCGTACGAGAAAAGAGAAAAAATTTCAGTTTGTAGAAAAAGAGATATAATCATGTATGACCCGAATGATGAAACAGAGTTACACTGTGATGCAAGCGCTTTAGAGTTTGGAGCAATATTGATGCAGAGGAAGAGAGACGGGTCCAGTCTTTTATTCTCCAAACGCACGACGGATGTGGAATCCAAATATCACAGCTTGGAGTTAGAAACACTGGTGCTAAATAGGTTCAGGTTAATCTGCAAGGTTTAAGCTTAAGATAATTAGTGACTGCAATTCCCTGACCTTAACACTAAACAAAAAAGATATGAAGCCAAGGACAGCAAGGTGGGCGTTAGAGTTATAAAATTACGATTACGAGGTTGAGCATAGGTGAGGTAAAAGGATGCAACATGTAGACGCGCTAAGTAGAGTAAACAACGTACTAGTGATTCACGCCAATACCTTTGAAGAAAATTTCATTATATGCCAAAGTAGAGACGAACGAGTACGCAAGATTTATTTGTATGAAAAGTCTTTGAATACACAAATTCTTACAGACTAAATTAAGCTAATGTACAATAGTAATGACTATAAAAAAAAAGACCTGAGGTGATTCATTAAGATGCCAAACGGCCACATAAGATCGGCACCTGTAGAATTTAAGAACAAATTTATATCACCACTTGCTCTAGAAATAGGAGCATTCATACCATAATTAGTTTTCGAGAAACCAATTTTTAGGGTTTCGAATTGTCGGAGATTCTTGTAAGGAACGTTGAACTGGATAAATATGACTTGATCCACAACAAAACCACGGAGTGAAAACCCATTGACGCAAGTTTTAACAAGAGTATTTGGTGGGATACTTTGTCAAACGCCTTAGAGAAATCCATGTAAATTGTGTCAACTTGTGATCTTTTTTGGAAACCGGAAATGCAGTATTCACTGAAAATGGACAAATTAGTGACAGTGGAGCGATTCGCAACAAAACCATGCTGATTGTTGGAAATAAGGCTTTTGACCGCAAAATATGACTTTTCATTCACAATTATCTCAAAAAGTTTTGAGACAGACGGGAGCTTCGAAACCGGCCTATAATTGCGAACATCGTTTTTGTTTCCACACTTAAATATAAGGGAAACGGATGCCAACTTCCACCCATCCACAAAGATGCCAGAGGCTAATGATTTATTGAAAATAATTGAAGGAGTTTCGGCAAGGCGCTAACAGTTTTTCAGCAAGATTGCTGAAAGGCCACTCGAGTCAGTTTTAGACGTAGGCTTGAGTTTACTAATACCATTGATGACGTCGGGCACAGATACGCGCAAAGATCCAAAATTTAGCGAAGAATTGCTCCGAGAAGGAAGACTAGTATTCAAGTCAATGTGGGACTCAAAATTAGAGCAAAAAAAATCAGCAAATAAATTATCAGAATTTGCACATTTACCATTTAAAAAATACATTAATTGGCACCGTCGAACAAGAGTTTTTTGATTTGATGAACTGCCAAAAGGCTTTCGAGTTCGAAATGATATTGTTTTCAAAATTCAGAGTATAGTTCCTGTCAAAGAACTTACTCAAACAGTCAAATTCCTTTTGTAATACTGAAATTTAGAATAATGCACTGGATAACCAGTCTTTTTATACAATTTGCAAAATTTGTTCTTCAAATCCTTCAGATGCTTTAACAGTTTAGTATGCCAAATTGTCTTATACAATTTCTTTTTATAAATCGGGACGTGCTTCAAACACAATTCAAAAAGCCTAAATTTAAAGTAATGAAAACATGAGCTAACATCACTATCACGGAAGGCATCACACCAATCGATGTTTAACAAAATTTCGTTAAATGTAGAGAAGTCTCATGTGTTATAGTTGAATCTGATATTAGGCTTATCAGGCACATCAGCAAACTCATAAAACTCCAACTCGAGAGAAAGAGGGGCATGATGTTTATCAGTTGGTGAGATTAGTGTAAGGCATTCCGTCAATGTGAAGTGAACATTATTGGAAATAAAAATTAAATCTAAGATTCTATTAAGGTTATTATAAAACCCATTAATTTGAAGTAAATCAATACTTAAAAAACTATCAATGACGTGAATCTCGGCTGAATAATTAACGTTAGAGGCCATAAATGCAGCTGAGCTATGAAGTGGAGACCAACTCAAATGGCATAAATTAAAGTCCCCAAGCACACTAAGATGACTGTCACTAGCAATGTTTGAGGCTAACGACGCAACGTTGTCAGCATGTGCAGAATATAAAAAGTCGGAGCTTTTCTGCGGAATATACGAGGCGCAAACATAAACAGTTCTAGACGAACCAGGAACGCATACGCACAGCTAATCAATGAGAGTGCCAGAATAGGTATGTAAGTGGAGCGATTCGCAACAAAACCATGCTGATTGTTGGAAATAAGGCTTTTGACCGCAAAATATGACTTTCCTTCACAAGTATCTCAAAAAGTTTTGAGACAGACGGGAGCTTCGAAATCGGCCTATAATTGCGAACATCGTTTTTGTTTCCACACTTAAATATAGGGGAAACGGATGTCAACTTCCACTCATCCACAAAGATGCCAGAGGCTAATGATTTATTGAAAATAATTGAAGGAGTTTCGGCAAGGCACTAACAGTTTTTCAGCAAGATTGCTGAAAGGCCACTCGAGTCAGTTTTAGACGTAGGCTTGAGTTTACTAATACCATTGATGACGTCGGGCACAGATACGCGCAAAGATCCAAAATTTAGCGAAGAATTGCTCCGAGAAGGAAGACTAGTTTCAAGTCACTGTGGGACTCAAAATTAGATTAAAAAAAATCAGCAACTAAATTATCAGAATTTGCACATTTACCATTTAAAAAATACATTAATTTCACCGTCGAACAAGAGTTTTTGGATTTGATGAACAGCCAAAAGGCTTTCGAGTTCGAAATGATATTGTTTTCAAAATTCAGAGTATAGTTCCTGTATAAGAACTTACTCAAACAGTCAAATTCCTTTTGTAATACTGAAATTTAGAATAATGCACTGGATAACCAGTCTTTTTATACAATTTGCAAAATTTGTTCTTCAAATCCTTCAGATGCTTTAACAGTTTAGTATGCCAAGGTGTCTTATACAATTTCTTTTTATAAATCGGGACGTGCTTCAAACACAATTCAAAAAGCCTAAATTTAAAGTAATGGAAACATGAGCTAACATCTCTATCACGGAAGGCAACACACTAATCGATGTTTAACAAAATTTCGTTAAATGTAGAGAAGTCTCATGTGTTGCAGTTGAATCTGATATTAGGCTTATCAGGCACATCAGCAAACTCATAAAACTCCAACTCGAGAGAAAGAGGGGCATGATGTTTATCAGTTGGTGAGATTGGTGTAAGGCATTCCGTCAATGTGAAGTGAACATTATTGGAAATAAAAATTAAATCTAAGATTCTATTAAGGCTATTATGAAACCCATTAATTTGAAGTAAATCAATACTTAAAAAACTATCAATGACGTGAATTTCGGCTGAATAATTAACGTTAGAGGCCATAAATGCAGCTGAGCTATGAAGTGGAGACCAACTCAAATGGCATAAATTAAAGTCCCCAAGCACACTAAGATGACTGTCACTAGCAATGTTTGAGGCTAACGACACAACGTTGTCAGCATGTGCAGAGTATAGAAAGTCGGAGCTTTTCTGCGGAATATACGAGGCGCAAACATAAACAGTTCTAGACGAACCAGGATCAATGAGAGTGCCAGAATAGGTAAGTCTTACAAATGACGCCCGAAACTCTCTCCGAACACCAATGAGAATACCACCACCTCTGGAACATCCAGTTTTGACATGGACACGGTCTTTACGAAAGGCATCATACAGATTGGAATCAAAAATTTCGAAAAAGTTTTCATTCAGCCAAGATTCGACAAATACAAAAATATCAAACTCTGAGAAAGAACTCTTCACATATACAGACGAACATTTAGTCCGAAGGCCTGACATATTTTGAAAGTAAATTTTTAAGCATTTATTACTAGCTATGGATTTGGTCAAAGCTTCAATTTTCGCTGAGTTATCTACGACTCTTGCTGAGAAGCACCTACTTTCCGAAAAAACTTAAATGGTCTAACCGTAACATTTTTTGGCCAGATATCTGCATTTAGCACATTATCATGGAGCTTTCAGCAACTCCTAGTTTAAAATTGTTTTTTTTCAGATTTTCCAAATTACTGTCCTTTATTAGCATAAAGCAAACCCAGAATTTTTTTCAATACTGGCATGCTTGGAAACATAAGACAAGATATCATCCACGGAAACACTAGGAGAAAACGAAGAAATATGCAACCACTTCGTTTTCTGTACAACACTTAGTTCATTATTGTTGTTCGCACCGACAATCAGAGGTCGTTTTAGCTTGCTGCGGATACCATTTGTGACAGTATTCCATTTGGGTGTTTGACTGCCAATTCAGCAACACTAGCATACGTTGTTGGTTTATTAGTCACTAAGATAGTGAGAGCGGTTGAAACAGGCGTAGCGGGCTGAGTAGTTAGAACAGATGACCTGTGAGCGGCGGCAGCGATGCTCGAATTTTTCTTCGCAGCCACTACTTTGGTAGCAGCAGTACTGAGAGAAGCAGTATCATTTATAACAGCCGTAGCGCACTGGATGGGCATAGTTGGTAAAGACAACGCATGAGCGGCAGCGGCGATGTTCAATTTTGGCTTCGCAGCTACTGCCTTACTAACAGCAGTATTGTGTGAAGCAGCGGACGTCGAAATGCGGGGCAGCAGAATTAAAGCTTGTATTAGTAAATACAGCAGGCAGTGCGACTCGTTTAACACCTTCACACTCACTTACAGCACTAGTATGAGATGGGTTGAGAATATTCCAGCTACAAACATTGCTACGCAAATTTTTTATTTCTAATGTTAGCATGGAAATGTCCCCATTTTTGCTGTCTAGTTTAGCTTGCATTGTACGAACATCGGCATGAAGGGCATCCGATTTTTGTTTCAATTCTAGTTTGTCTTCATGTAGAGAGTTTATAAGACATAAAACACGCGCGTTATCTGCTCTAAGAGCAGCAACCTCTTGCACTACCGTATTTAATGCTAATTGTAGCAAATTATTGTTCTCAACTGCTGAAGCTGTCAGACGCTGCTACTCTTTAAGCTTCGAGCTTTATAAGACTGAGACAGCGGATTTTATTCAACTCGCGAGCGATTGGTTTGACGTTTTAAATTCCTCTATATAAACTATACGGGAAAGGTGTTACCTATTCTATTTCAAAACAAGAACCTTTAGGTACGTTTCTTATAATATTAACAAAAATAAAGGAACCATTTTGTACGGCTCTTTCAACGCAGTTAGAAGTCTTAAGTAAGATGAATATACTGAATAATTTACTGCTGACGACGATCTTGTTATTGACGACGTAGCTGGTGAAAGAATTGATGAAGAAGTACCCATATGAGTCCAGCATTCTTCAAGAGGACGCCTTAGAATATATCTCAGGATATATGATGAAGGAGCTGAATCTTAAAGAATACATCAACTCAGAAAGTTCATTTACCTGGGTAGATCAAGTCGTGAAAAAACTTAAGGCTGTATTTCATAACCTCAATGCTCTCGATATATCACACTGTGAAAATATTCAGCAAAAATTGGTCGATAGGAGCAAGGAAGTGGAACTCTCTAATGAAGTGAAGCGATTTTTTTTCAAATGCAGAATTTTTTTCCGTATTCGTAATTTAAATAAGCGCTTAAAGGTAAAAAAGCCAAACAGAGAATAATGGGCTATAAAAAGTTCATAAAGATAAATCTGTGAGCGTGGTAAGGCGCTATAGAGTTGAAGTTTAAAGTAGCTTAAAAATTTCGTTAAGCTTTAAACACTAAAAAAATTAAAATTATAATATTGCAAAAAACACACTGTACCGATATTTATATCACTAAGCGTATGTACATAATTTCTTTTTTGTGTATTTTAGTGGGGCAAAGCCGAAAAACAAATGATGAAATTTGTAGTAGTATGAGTACACATAAACAGTTTGGGTGTCAATTGCACCGAGCGCGTTCAGCGCAATATTTTCCAAAAAAATTAAATCATCATTTATTCCATAACTTCGATTTAAATTCTTTTTTTCATCTGACCATTCATGAGCATATTGGAAAAGTCTGCCACCTGATTTGCAACGTTATAGTTTTCATGCCACTTTATCAAAGTATAGATGCGCGTACAACTGTTTTTTCGAAACTCAATTTTAGATAATATAATTTCCCTGTAATGTTATCATAAACAGCATTTATTAAACAATTAATTTAAAAACTTTGTTCTACAATTGTAAGGTTTTAAAAATAAATTGAAAAAATCATTGTGATTAACTGTGTTCGTCAATTAGCCTCAGAAATAAAAACAAAATAAGTATCTTATGCACTAGTAAAGTTTATCCAAACACATTGTTTGGTTAATGTATGAATAATATAAAATTTAATGGAGAGTTTCAATCTACTAAATTATATTATCATGTGAAAACCAAATCAAATAAACAAGATTTTTACTACGCGAAATAAACACATATCTTGGATGCCTTATAATTTAATCGGGTCAGTAGTTTGGAGCTATTTATGATTATGAACTAATGTAATATGTTGAACATAAATTTGTGGATATAGAAGGTAAATGGTGTGAATTGCACAGATAATCTTATTGAGGTTTTTAAGCTCTTACTAACAACCATGCGTTAAAAGGTGTCATATGCGCTATCACAATACTTCTTGTATTATTATTAAGGACCGTCAGTGCCAAGGCTTCCTCACGATATTCGTTGATAATGTTGTCAGCACGGGTTAGCTTATTTGCTGTCTCGGTAATAGTTTGAATGTCGCCAAAATGTTGAAGATAATTAACATGCCTAAGATCAATAAAACGATTTGATTCCGAAGGAAAACTTTCGCTTACATCTTCTGGCGAGTGGATGAAATAACCGTTGGGTGCACTTATGAGGACTCAATTAAGTACTTTGCAAAGATATACTTAGATTCAGATTGTTTGCTTCCACCAACACAAGATAAGCATTTGTTCACTATTCAATTTCTATTCAATTTCTGTAGTGCGATTCACTAACATATTTTAACGATATTCGCATGGTTAACTCATTTTAATGAAACTTTAACGATGCTGCTATTCAGTATTCATTTTTTAACGATTTTCGCATTCGCTGATTCAGCTGTTGTTGTTAGCAAGTCGATAACCGAAAACTTGAAATTAAAATAGGAACATTATTAACATTAATGTAATTTGAATATTTGGCTATAATTTATTACGAGGTGACGAAGATTCTATTACCGAAAAGTAAACGACAACAAATTTGAAGTTGTTAACTCAATCGAGAAAAGAAAAATTCGTGATTTCAACTTAAATAAACGAAAAAATATTATTCCTAATACAAACCTGGCCACAAGCTCTATAAATTATACAGACGATTCATAAAAAATAAGGCCAAAAATAAAAATTATAACAAAAAGGATGAGCAAACCTAAAAAGCAAAACTACAGTACGAACAAAAAACTGATAGATTTGTAAAAAACAAACAATACCGACCACCCCGTTAAGCACAGAGTGCCGAAAAGTCACACTTAATAGCGGTATGGTTGGAGCAGAGAACGTATATTAAATGAGAAGCTTCAAGACCGAATTTCAGTGTGAATTGTCAAAAGTCGAAAAATTTTCAATAGACCCACTCATGAAAATACACCACGTTGAGAGCGGCAAGTTGACAGAGCTGAGCAGAGACAATATTTCTTTTAACAGAGAATAAATTCAAATAAAAGTTGATTGTTCTTGTACCAATTTTAGATTTCGCAATGATATAAATGAATTAAGTGAAAAATTTAAATAGTTATATTTTCATATTTAACGAAACATTCGGTTTATTTAAATATGTAAATGATAGCATTGAGTCAATTTTGATTGTATGCAAGCACGCATATGCCAAAACAACTTGGCTCATTTGCTGTTTTACCGACGGCATTTCACATTTGCATATTGTGTAGTTTTATGGCTTGTTTGAAAACATATATAAAATTTAATATAAGAGGGAACAGCTTAAGAAATTCTTAAAATAAATTACTTAAAAAAAAAGAAAAAATTTGGCTCAAACTAAAATTATACATATGTCGAATTTATTAAAAAATGAAAAAAGTGAAATATTAAATTATCCAAGCATATTCATTCTTTAAAATGATTCCTTATAATATAATAAATATTACTAAGAGTTTGCTTCCAATTTAATATTTCATTTGGTTTCCTATGTTCATTTCCGTTTTCTGTAGATGCGAAATAATATGCGATCTACATACATATATACATAAGTATATTACAAATTTGTTCATTTGTAACAAAAATTTGTCTTGGCAAAAAATTTTCACGCGAAACGGAATCAAGTAGCGATTAAGTTTAAACAAACCGATTGTATTCTGTGGTGCAGTTGGTTCAAGAGGCGCCGCAATGTTCTTTATGCTTTCGTTTTGCGCGAGTTCGGAACCGGGTCACGCGCTTTTGACTTAAAATTTATTTAAATTTTTACTTTTTTGCAAATTCTTGCACTAGCATATGTATACTTCCAGAGAATACTACATGCATAACTACATTTGAATGTAAAGTCGCAAATAACTAAAATGTCATCAAGTATACAATCATATGTACATATATGCACACATCCGTATACATACATACATATGTATATACATATCTATGTACATATTTATGTACATATGTACATATATAAATACATAAATTCATATGCATCCGTGTACATACATACACACACATGTACTTACGTGCATTTGCATAAATTCAACCTTGACCTACGGTAAATCAAAGTCAAATCACAGCGCAATCAAAACCGCAGCTGCACTTGTGCCTGCGCCGGCGCCAAATATTCTAAAATATCTGAAACTACATACAACAACAAAAAATTCATTCATAAACGCGTGCGCGTATTCCTGAAAAAAATGCCGTTCATTCATAAGGGCGAGCATGTTCCCGCGGAAATGTTCCCCTCAACAATCTCTTTCGCGACGAACACAACAATGCTAAAATCTTCAATTTTGCAAAACATCGAAGGTCATTGAAAAGATTCAACATCATAATTTCAGACAATATTGTATATTGGCAACGTAGTCTGACAAATTGCTGGCATTTTTCTAGAATATTCGAGAACTTTTGTCCAAATGCGCATCAATTCATTTGCGTACACGTGCACGCGCAATTGGCGAATCGACACAAAAATTGCCGAAAAACAGAAAATAATATTCTCTTGGTTACCGTTCCCTTTTTTTTCCTCCCTTCTCTAATACAAATTGTTGCATAACTCCTCTTCCGTCTCTACTTGCCCCGCTGACAATTAAAAACCAGATTTTTTCTCGGGTTACTACTTTTTCTTCTTTGTTTCAGTTTTAGTTGGATTCGTAAATTGCTCTTCTTCTTTACACACACATTGCTATATTTTGCATAATTAGCCGTTTAAGCAAATCAATCTGAATGTCTGCTGTGGCTTAGCGCGTTTAGTCGCCGCCCTCATTATCATATTGCATGTTTTAGCTTTTGCCCTATAGTTCGAATTCCAGCTTTTTCGTGCCATGTCTAATTTTTATGCATTTTTTTTAATTCAATACGATATATGTAGCTATTTATTAACTTTCATAAATTTTTGAAAATCATTTCGTTACGAATGAATATGTATACATACAAAAATATTGAAAAGTGTTCACTTATTTAAATAATTTAAGATGTGCAATATAAAGAAATTGCATAAAATTATTTTATTAAACTATTATGTTTGTTATTATTTAATACTAGAAAAAAGTGTTTAAACAAATTATCTTAATTAAAATTAAATTTGAATTTTTTCACATCATCAGTTACTAGAAAACGGAAATTTTGACATAAATTTTAATAAAAAGATCCATTATATTAAATTCGTTTATATTACATTATAAATAAAAACAGAATTTCAATGAAATATTAATTTATTTGCATGATAATAGACAATTTATATATTATTAAAACCAAATTAATCACCAGCAACACCAGTGATAAGTTACATTATTTTTCTCTCTAACTACAAATTCTGTTAATATGGGTCTCTACTGTTAAATTAAGTGGGCCTGCTGTGTATTAGCGGTGAAAAAAAATGAGTGTGGTGTGTACAGCAGACCCCCCTGGCAGCGGAACGAATCACGGAATGGACTGGGATGAGCCTTCTCTATAATTTACGTTCTGTGGAGATAGGAATAGTGAGAAAAACAAACAATTTTCACACGGTTAGCGTGGCTGAGTGGTTGCGTGCTCGCCTAGCAATCCCGTGTACCATCCCAACAAACATTTTTGTTAAATCTCAATTTGAAATGCATTTGAGAATCAGCCCTTTTCTCAAATCTCAAACGTTAGTTCTCAAATGCATATCAAATAACCGTTGATAGCATTCTCAAACTAAAAGGCACTTTTTTAATATGGGATTTTCCTTTATTTTCAAATTGAGAAATATTGAATTCTCAACTTTTTCTCAAACGTGAGCGGAGCGGAACGAAATGGATTTCAGTTACTCTTATTGAAATATTTGTATAGAGTTGCCAATGATATAAAAGAAACACCCAGATTTTATAGAAAAGGAATATTTATTTATGCAGTTTAAGAGTTTATTTAATAGCTAATTTATTCAGTAAGCTTAAAAAAGAAAAATGCCATTAATGCACAAAATTATTATTAAACATAAAAATATTATTGCATTTTAATTAAATATATCAAAAAGTTAAATACAAAAATTTGAAGTGACAGAGAAAAATGTGATTTATGAACAAAATCACCCATATGTTATGCAATTAGTTATACAGGTAGAAACGAAAAAATATGATTTTATTTTAACTGGATAAATCAAAAAATTAGTTAAAAATATTTAAGTTAACAAAAAAAGAAGCGATTTATGTACAAAAGCATTAGTTACATACATACATAGGTGTAAACATAAAAATATTATTTCAGTTTAATTCAAGAAGAGAAAAATTAAATAAAAAAATTTCAAATTACATTGTTGTAGTTAAAAAATCGAACAGACGGAAAAAGGGAAATGATAGATGCTAAATAAAAAACGACATTCTATGGTCTACTCCAAGCTAATATTTTTCTTTTTCTCGTACTCAACCTTTTTATTTAGTCTAGTACTTGCGTGCTGGAAGAAGTTGATCGTCGCTCGTTCAAAATCGCTGTCGGTGGCCGCAGTAGCAAATTTAAGGTTATAGGCTTCTATAATAAAGGAAAGATAAAAGGAAAGTAAGTAAAGAAATAAGTAAATCCACAACGTAAAATCTTAATTACGTTTCAATGCTGCTGTCACACTTAACGCCCTAGCCGGTGCCTTCGCCTTAGTTCCTTGCCAGGAGTAAGATTGGGCAGCATTGTCAGTTAACATTTTGCGCCAAGCATGTCCATGAGTGAACCGTACGTCGGTTGAATATCATAAACAACATTCGATTCTTGCTTGCAAGCGTAACTAAATACATTTGTTTTAGAATGGGTATCCATGTTTTGTTATTTTTCATAAAATATTTATATTGTACGTGTACGTTTTAAGGTACGCTTGTAAGAAAGAATTGAATGTTGTTTATGGCTTTTTGCATTTCAGCTGACTATAAGTATATAAATAAGGTGTTAGCAATATAGATGTAACCTCTTAACAAATTGTTTCCCCATTCATCTATTTTCTTGTCTAATGCCTCAATGTTCATATTTAAGTCATCCAATTCTAAAGGAATAACGATAATTGAAAATTTTAAACCGTTTCAAATAAACATATAAGATTCAATATTCTCACCTCGTTTAGTAACTGTGGTATCTCCAGTGGACAAAAATGTGCTATTAAAATCCATCTAAGAGTGAATAAGAGGTAAAAATACATATTTGAAAATTATGAAACAAAATCACTTTTTGTGATATTTCTTCCACTGAATGCTCAAATCGAAAACTAGGAAAATTTAAAGTGTCGCAACATTTAATATTGAAATTTGATGATTTTATCGGTGTAATAAAAAAATCGTTTAAATTTTCGCCTTCAAAGGATATGACTTTTGGAACAAAACTTTTATAAGAAATACTTATTATTTTAAATATTTTATTTTTTACGCTGTAGAAATTGTCCGGCTTTTTTAAGGATAAATGAAATAAATTTGTATTGATTGAATTTACTGGCCCATTTTCCAATTTTTCTTTTTCAATTTTCACCGCTAGATTTTCATTACAACACAAACTATCTTCAACTAAACGATTATAAATTTGAGCGGCAATATGAGTTTTCTTACTGCATTTTCGTTTTAGTTTACCCAAAAAGTTTTCAAATTTTAATGCGCTTACAGATTCCAAATCTCCATAGTCCAATGCATCACTATGTAAATGAGTAAGACTGTGAAAGTTAAAAGTTAAGAAAGAATCATCATAAAGCCTTGAGACATTTTTAACGAATTCATTTAAAAGAATTTTCGCACACTCATTGTTTTCAATGCATGATTTTTTATTTAGTAAGATTCTAATACCCAAACTAAGTAGCAAGAAATGATTGTACCTTTCAGCATCTAATATGTCGGCAAGTAAGACAATTCCAGTATATAGCAGGAATTGCCTAAGCTCTGTAGCCTTAAACCTTTCAATTTCTTGTAAGGTACGAGGATGTCGAGCGAACTCTTTAGGAACCTGATTACTCAAAAAAAGTATTTTAGAATTCAATGTATTAATTTGTGCTGATTTTAATGAATATGACCTATTTCTATGACTAACCCAACCTAGAAGTAAACTTTTCATAACGCCAAGACATACCACATGCATATAGTCATGAGGAAAGGATTTTACAATATCGATTGGCAATTTCTCTAGGGCTGTTCGCTCCAGCATTCTATGATGATTTACATCAGATCGTAGGCGGAAATCCGAATCTGTTCTGAAACTATTGGTTTCACTGCGAAAAATCATCCTATGCCCTACAGTCTCCCCTTTCTGCGTACATTTTATACAGCAAGAAAAGCCGGTGTGTCCTTTAACACCCAATATATATGATCTTGCTGGAGCATCACAAACGAAAGACCGACAATGAATTGAATAATGCTTTCCATTGAAATCCAAACCTTTTTCCAATAAATGCAACATGTCATCCACAAAGCGTTGCAAGTAAATATTTGGACAGAGTGGCTTACTATTTCCGCAATAAGCACCTACAACCATAACAGCAGATTCCCCATTTACGCTCATTAAAATTGGCCATGTTTGCAACTTAGAGCTTTTTGCAAGTGGAAGGCCGTCTATATTTATGTCGAGGTGGATTTCAGCGGATTTGAAGGATTTTCTTATTAAAAAATCTTTTAGGGAGTCCTCAACACCGTAATGAATGTATTCTCCTGTTCCCATTTTCTCCACTGGTGGAACCTTAGGAGTACATTTCAATGTCCTGACATTCTTAGGAATGCCATCAATATATTTCCGCAGTATTCCTAATAAACTATTAGTCGCAGCGGTGGAAATATTAAATGTGACGGCCCACGCTGCTAGCTCTTCCCTTGCATCACATTCCGGTGCACTTTTCTCATCAGGACCAGATTCCAAATAGTCGGAATCTTCAACTCGCGCATCACTCAATTCATACCCTACGCTACTGGAAGTAGAAGGACCTTCCCCAAAGGTCGCATCTACTCCTGGGTTCTCTATTTTTCCCTGCCCTAATGTTGCGCCACTTTCTGTAAGCAGATTTATTATCTGCCTCACTTCACTTTTTACTCTTTTCGATTTATGCATATCTACTACTGTTATATCACTTAATATCACTAAAATGCTTGTATACTTCCTTCTTTTTTCACTTTTTCAATTTTATTTCCACCTTCAGTTGTTTATATTTTGCTTGTTTTTATTTCTTTAGTTGGTTTCCAGGTTAGAGATCGCAAATTATTGACGGCACTATCGATAGCATCGATGTAGTAAATTATTCCACTTATCAGGAAAGTAAACCTATTTTATTATGTATAGAACAAATGAACATCATTCGATCATTTTCGAACATCGATTCAGATATTCTTATAGTTTAATATTACTTACCAATATATTAACATTAACCAAAGTCAATGTTATTATTTCGAAATATATATTTTTAAATATAACTTTTTTTTGCTACTTTTTACAACTTGTCACCTATAATTCAAGCAACTTTTATATACACTCGACATTCGATATAAGGGTATGTTGTACCCTAATTCATTAAATAAGAATACGCGTTAGATCGAACTATTCCTTTTAACTACAACTTCATCATCTCTTCGATTTTTTAGAAAACTTATTATGTAAATTATGCTTATATTATTCGTTATACTGGACGCTCACTGTATTTAAAATGTGGTATTTTAATGGGCAGTTTGGCATTAGTTATTATTAAGGAAAACATGCCATAGTATCGATGGTTTGCAAGCAAACTGTCGGTCACTATCGATGTAGCATACTATCGATACACTTCGACCTCTGTGCCATATTGACATTGTCGGAACGGAACGAAATGCTCACAATTTTTTTTTTCAAGTGTTTCTCAACCCGTTCTCAAGTCGATAAACAATGTTTGAGAAAATTTTGAGAAAATGCTTAGTTTCAAATGATAAACAATGCTGAATATCAAATTGAGAAATAATATTTTCTCAAACGTTTGAGAATTCTTTTCCCAGTGTTTGTTGGGATGGTTCAAGCAGAGAACGTATATTTTCAGAGAAGTAGCATCCCGCTTCATTCCTGCTGTCGTTCCGCGTTTTTGGGAAAAGGTCTATTTCTCGTCCAGCTCACCACTCAATAATTTTTCACCTTCAAGGGGCAAAATTTAACATTGGTTGAGCGAAAACAACAATTTTAGAGAAAATTAATGTACGTTCTCTGTTATCAGCTACATTGTGTGGTTGCAGATGTTTTTTGGCGAAAATTTTCCTATTGTTTTGATAAGGAATTTTCGCAATTCTATTTCCAACATTTAAAAAAAGAAGCAGGCTGTGTCAGAGACACGGCCATTTAGTTTAACGTAGAATACGCCATCCGATAAGACAGAAAACATATGTAACAATAAATGATAAATAATACAAGCAAATGAATTTCTTTATTTGATAGTTACTTTGGATGATATACATAAGCTTATGATAGGAAAAATAGGATAAAAATGTTTTTAAATTATCAATTAAATTTCTCGCAAAAACGAAGTCAATGGCTGTTATCAATAGTAAAGATAAATGATAAATAACATACGCGAATCAATTTTATTATTTTTTTTGCAGTGCTTGGCAGCATTTTCTCTTCTTTTAGTCTACTTTAACTTTCCCGCCTAAAATTATGCAATACACGAGTACATTTAAATCGCCTAACAGCAAACACTCAACCAAACACCACACACATATTTGTGTGCATGTGTTTATACAATTTTCATTTGAGAAATTTAAATATTAGGAAGATATCAACCAACATGAAATGTATGTCAAACGAAAGCTAACATCTTCATTTGACTACAAAAAAAAAAAAAAAAAAAATTAATCGAGCCGTTTCCTTTTAATTAAAGAAATAGAGATTACAACAATAAAAACCTGACATTGGTGCCCATACCGTAAGGTAAGACGTATTCTACGCCAAAAATATTAAAAATATGTATTCTTATATAATTTCAATTTTAGTGTTTTATTTTATTCTACAAATATTTTCCATATATAACTTTCAATAAATATTTTAAGTAGTTAAACAAAATCTTCCAAAAACACTAAAGAAATTGCATTTATTGTTTATCATAAGTATGTATGCACATGCATGCATTTATTTAACAATGCATATTTAATCGAATTACTTCCATGCAAAAGGACGCGTACAAGCATACTATGTGTAGATATGTAAATAGAATAGAAATAATTATGTATGTACATATGTTTGTTCACATGCGCGCACATTCAACCGAACTCTAAGTCTGCGCGCAAAGTTTGACAAAATATCTTATCTCCAGTTGTACTTCAATTTTTACCATGTCAAAAATAACAATGTTCTAATGAAATATTTATACAAATAGTTAAACAAAGCAATAGTTCAACAGGCTATCGTGGTAAAAGATTAATTTAAATATTAAATTTGTACGTCAAAGATAGAACTTTATTGATTTGAAAATAAAAACTCGAAAGCCAAATAAGCTGTTTTGTCCAAACTCCACAGAAATAGTAGCTTCTGCCCGCAATTCACACGAAAAAGCTGCGTCGCAAAGCTGCCATCATTAATCAGGGTTTAGTTGAATTAATTTGTATTTGAGATAGGTACAAGAAAAAAGTGGAGTATAATACAAATATGATTTACTAGATCGAATAGAGGAAGATCTGAAAGAAAATACTTACATATATGTAGATACATAGATACATGAGATGGCGTTAAGTTATACACCACAGAATTCAATTTACAACGAAAATTCTGGTCCTTTATACCCTCTTTGAATAAAAATGGTACGGTTTATTGGTAATTTCATGTTGAAAGTCTTTTGTATAGGTCATTGCCTCAGATTGTTGGTTCAGGAAGTAGGAAAAGTAGTATGATTTATTAAACGTCTCACAAAATACAATTAATTATAGCAATGTTTGCGTTTAGTTAGACAATTGTAGAAAAATTTGTTAAAAGGTAGTCGATTTTCGACTCCTAAATATATTATTCTGCTACTTGTGCTACATTTCTGATAAGACGTAAGCCCTGACATAAATGCGACCAAAATTTAGACTACATATTGACATACATACATATGTATATGTAATGTACATACATATGTATGTATGCAAGTAGGCGTAGCGGTAAGGCGTTTGGTTGCGCCGATTTGGAATAATTGGGGCTTTAAATTACATACATATATAACAGGATTTCGTGCAAAACACGTTTATAATGATAAGGGGTCGTGCACATATTACGCAACGCAATTTTTGATCATTTCAGACCCCCCACCATGTCACACTTTCAGAAAAAGTGTTTTTATTAATCGTAAAATAAAATACAATGTTAATTGATATATGCTATATATTTTGCAAAGGGAAATCACATGTCACACTTCGTCACAAATCGCAAACCCCCGCCGCCCCCCTATCGCGTTACGTAATATGTGCACGACCCCTAAGCAAACATAATAGATTAATAATAGATGAATTTCTTCATGAAATATTTTACGGGCACAAGCGGGCCAAAATAATACCTACATTCCCATTTGAAGTTGTGAGCATTTGGACCAAAATTACAAAAATCTTCAATTTATGATTTTTAGATTTTTGTCTTCGTCGCGAAAAATGTGATGGATGAGGGGCGCGTGTGTTTGTGGGGAGATGAAATGTTCGCATTTATGAATGAACGGAAATTTGCCTTCAATAATATGCGCGTGCGTTTATGAATGAATTTTTTGTTGCTGTACTGCAGTTGCGCTGGGGTTGAAAACAGACACGCTGGCGGAGGGATGAAACAAATGCTGCATATATCTACATAACAATAAATAAATATATGATGGTGATAGATATAATGCATATGAATGCATGTACACTTGTTGACATTTTTTAGTACATACATATGTACGTACATACATGTGCATGAACATGTAAATATATATTCATACATACATACATACATACGTATATTTGGATATTTATATATGTATGTACTACATAGTATTACCCATATATATATTTACATATGTACATATACTTAGTATGATAACGATTATTACGCTTACAATACATACATACATATGTATATATTGCATGCATATAACCAAAATTGGCTCACTCTTATCATGCACATATTTAAGTAAAGCCAAATTTCACGTCAAATTAAATATTTAGATGTTTATATCAATTCGTTAATATATTGGCAAAATCTAAAATTCGAGCCAAAACAATTAAAATTTATCAGAAATCATAGTCTGTTAAACAAATTTTGCCTTCGCTCAGCTCTGTTAACTCGCCATTCTCATGATTTCCCCTGTCGGCCATTAGAATGGTGAGCTGGACGAGAAATATTGATGCATTTTGACAATTCACACCGTCATCCTAACTTAATGCTTCTCTGTCTAATATACGTTCTCTGGTTCAAAGCCAGGTAAAGTCTAGAAAGAAAGGTGTCTGATGAGGAGATGTGGTGATCTCCGAAATAGCAGCTATCACTTCTACCACTTTGAAAAATTGTTGTTTTCTCATATTACTCCTAATACAAACCTGGCCACAAGCTCTATAAATTATATAGACGACTCATAAAAAATAAGGCCAAAAATAAATATTATGAAAAAATTTTAAATTTAGTGACTTGTTTTCGTGTTTTGCCGGCTCGAGGTCAAGGGGGTGTTGGTAGAGTAAAACAAATGATATACTTATTTTTCTTCCAATATATTTCGGTTACACTACGATAACCGTCTTCAGGGCAACTAATAACAACATAAAACATAAATATTAACAACAATTTCACATACATACAATTTTTGTAATTCATACATACCGACACCGTCCGACGTGGAGCTTTGTACTAATTATTTCTTTCCTAGCAAGTGTCTATACACGTGAGCTCAATTGTCAGTATCCGTTTTGTAGTTCAGTCTTATGTTTGTCGGTGTGTTTATTATGTGTAGCATTTCTAAGGTAAAGCGTTTGTTGTAGTGTTGTTCTTGTTGGAGAATAGTTGCTTTGTCGAAATTCGGCGAGTGACCGCTGCTTGCTCAGTGGGCCATGAGTGCTGTTTTTTGGAAGTCTCTATGATGGCATTGTTTATGTTGTGCAACTCTAGTTTTTAATTTTGATTTTGTTGTTCCTACGTATATGCTGTCACATGACTCATTACTTTTACCGTTACAAGGAATTTGATAAACGACGTGACTTTTTTCCGTTGGAGGTATTATTGATTTGGTTTTGTTGAAAATGTTTTTAACGTGTTTGTAGGTTTATGGGCTATTTTAATTACATCTTTGTTGTAGCAGTCCGATTTCGTTAGGCGTTCCGATAAATGATGTACATATGTATGTTACTGACTTAAATGCTATAGGTTTTTCCGATCTGTGTTCCTGGTTTTGTGATTGAGACTTTTTAATTAAACTTTTAATTATACGTTCAGGAAAATCATTGTTTTATAAGGTCAATCTTATTTCCTTCTCTATCTCCTTGTGGTACGTTTCGCCCGATATCTGTAACATTCGACGTATACAGCCCATTACTGTATTCATTATCATCGTCTTTGGGTGCTTAGAATTGAAGTTGATGATTCGTCCTGATGATGTTGGTTTCTTATACCACTTTAACTTTAATTGGTTTCCTCGTTTTATTATAATAGAGTCCAAGTAAGGTAATTTTTCTTCTTTTTCTAGTTCTTTTGTAAACTTGATATTTTTGTGGAAAGAGTTTAGTGCGTCAAGTGTGTTTTGTACCTCGTTCTCGTTTATTATAGCAAATAAGTCATCAAAATATTTTGTGAGTAATCTCGGGTTTCGTTCTAATTTATTATTTGTATCGTCCAACAGTTTTTCCATTATTATGTCAGCAATGACCGGAGAGGCAGGGGATCCCATCGGCATGCCTTTTAATTGAGAGTATATCGTGTCATTAAATTTGAAATATTTGTTTTCTGCTATACAAAATTTTACTATGCCCATAAAAATTTGTTTTGGGATCATTGTGTGTTCTTTTATTATTGTCCATTTTTCTAGTATTGTGTCAAGTGCTAGCTGTGTTGGTATGCTCGGAAAAAGTGAGACCACGTCAAAAGAAATTAGTTTTTCATCGTCAAAAATATAAGTGTTGTTTATCCTTTCCTTGAAGTCCAGTGTGTTCTTGATATTGTATTCGGAGTTGGTAGTGATGTTCCTTAAAATATTAACAATATATCTACATAGGCCGTATTATGGTGATCCAATGGATGGGCATATCGGTCTAAGTGGTGTTCCTTCTTTGTGTATTTTAGGGAGTCCATAAAGCCTTGGTGGTAATGCCGTTGTTGACGTGAGCTTGATTTTTTCGGCTTTTGAAATAATTCCCATTTTAAAACGTTTGTCTACTAAACTATTATTTTTAGTATGTAATCTCGTTGTAGGATCTTGTCTTTGAACTCTGTATTATTTTTTATTTTATTTTATTTATTTATTTATTCAGCTATGGAATACATCATATATTCTTACTAACTATGCCTTAATATTAAGATTATTGGCTAAGACTGGATTTTATTATTTTTCTTAATACCTCACCAGGTAGTGAGAGATCTATATCTTTAAATTCATTAAGCTCTCTCAACGCCCGAGCAATAGGAGAATTATAAGCATAATTAGTCCTATAATTTTGCACATAAAACATGTTAAAATTTCTGAGACTTCGAGGTGGAATATTGAACATTATTCTTTCTAAAATCTCTGCGCAGTCAATAGCACCTGTTAAAATATTAAAGACAAACGAATAAGACAAAAATTTTCTTCTACAATGGAGTAAATCTAAATTGATAAGAAGGCAGCGAGAGTTATATGATGGAAGAGGCTCATTGAAATTTAGCGACCTCAACGCAAACTTAATAAAAACTTTTTGTATACGCTCAATTCTATTAATATAAGTGATTTGGAAGGGCCGCCATATGAAGGAGGCATATTCCAGACGAGACCTAACAAAAGCTATATAAAGCCTCTTAAGTGTATAAGGATCAGAAAAGTAGGTACTGTTTCGACGCACAAAAGCAAGCATAGCATACCCATTTGCAACTATATAATTTATATGTACTGTAAAAAGGAACTTATTATCAAAAAAACTCCTAAATCCTTAATCTGAGTAACCGACTTTAGTTTAGAACCAGAAATATAGTAAGACGAGTTTATGGTGTTACACTTTTTTGCAACAACTATTTGGTAACATTTTTCAACGTTCAAATATAGCCGATTATTCCTACACCAGGAGAGCACCCTGTCAATATCAGATTGTAGTAATACTGAATCCTCAGGCTTCGATATGACAGAGTAGATTTTGAGATCATCTGCATAGAGCAAGAATTTGGAATGTAAAAAGCAAGTATTAATGTCATTAATAAAAATAACGAAAAGAAGCGGTCCCAAGACACTACCTTGGGGAACTCCTGTCGTTACACGAAATGGCTGAGAGGTGATGTTATCTAGAACAACTGTGCAACTCCTACTAGATATATACGATTCAATCCATTTGAGAAAAGTGCAATGAAATCCAAAAGCTGCTACTTTATTAAGTAAGATATTATGCGAAACCCTATCAAACGCCTTCGCGAAATCTGTGTAAATGGTATCCACTTGGAATCCAGCCTCAAAACTTGCGAGACAATCCTCGGTAAAAATGGCAAGGTTAGATACTGTAGACCGCCCTTTCAGAAAACCTTGTTGGGATGGGCAAATTAGACTCGAAACAGCAAAATCTATCTTAACCTTAACAACAGTCTCAAAAAGCTTGGCAATAGTTGTCAACTTCGTTATAGGCCTGTAATTAGATACATCATTCTTATTACCACTTTTAAAGATTGGTGTAATATGTGTCTTTTTCCAATCTTGAAGAAATACCCCGGTTGAAAGCGATTTATTAAAAATAAGCATAAGGGGTTTAATAAGAGCAAAGCAGTTTTTTAACAAGGAGGGTGACAGACCGTCAGCATCAGTTTGAGTAGAATTATTAAGAGCTGCGATTGCGTCTTGAACATCATTCTCAGACACACATAGATTACTAAAAGACAATGGGGAATCGAGAGAATAAGCTGTATTTGGGAATCCGTCAGAATCCGACACAAAGTTTGCACTGAAGAATTCAGCGAAAAGGTTTACGATATCCTCAGGGGAAGAGGCACTCTTTCCTTTAAAATGCATTGAAGACGGTATACCTGATTTCGAGTTTTTCGATTTAATGAAGTTCCAAAAGGATTTGGGGTTACAGTTTATGTTATGTTCAACTTTACTTATAAATCTGCTGTGAAGGACTTTATCGAGTCTTCTAAATTCAAATAAGTGGCATTTATATATTTTAAGATGTTCATTACTATTGGATACCTTATATTTTTTGTACGACTTGCTACAGCGATTTTTTAAATGCTTAAGCTCCTTAGTGTACCAGGGAAGCTTGTATTGTCTGTTAGGTATGACAGGTATATACTGTTCACACATACCAATTACTTTAGATCTCAATACTTTAAAACTTCCAGAGACGTCTAGATTTTCAAATAAATAATCCCAGTTAAACTCAAAGAGCAGCTGATTAAGGTGCTCAAAGTTGCATTTATTAAAATTTAAATGTAAGACATCACTAACGGGCGAGGTATTTAAAAACCTGTAAAATTCAATATCCAAAATTAAAGGTAGATGGTGCAGATTTGCTGAGGAAATCGGCGAACAACATTCCAAAAGGTGAAAACTTATATTATTAGAAAGGAAAATTAAATCTAAAATTTTATTACATCTATTTAGATAAAAGTTAACTTGATTTAATTCAAAACTTAAAAAATTATCAATTAAGTAAATCTTCAAGAGACTATAGGCATTAGAAGGGGTAAGAAAATACGAGTTGTCTAAGAAAGACCATGATAAGTTACTTAAATTAAAGTCACCAAGTACGCATAAATGTTGAGACCCAAGCTTAGAATGTAAAGCTGCAACATTGTCAACATGAGCTCTGTACAGTGTTTCAGAGCTATTCGGAGGAATGTAGGAAGCGCAGATGAATAATTTATTCATAGATCCAAGTAAGCGTACGCAGATTTGGTCAAGCAAGGTGTCATTATTTTTTAGGCTTACCAAGACAGCACGAAGTTCTCTCTTAACAGCAATCAAAACTCCACCACCTCTGTTGCATCCGGTTTTAACAGCATCCCTGTCCTTACGGAAAACATCAAACAGGTTTTGGTCAAAGAATTCGGAATTGTAAAAATTTGGCGTAAGCCAGGTTTCAATTATTACAAACACATCATAAAGTGTCTGCGCGGTGAAAGTGTGTACAGCATTTCCTTTAGTCCGCATTCCAGAAATATTTTGAAAATAAATACGAACATGATTGTCTGCATCGATATTAACTGACCTGCTGGGAGCGGTTACGTTTTTTTGTTTGGTAAATCGTCTCTCGGAAAAAACTTAAAAGGGGGACTTTGACATTAGTTGGCCAGAGTTCCGGGTTCAAAACCGAGCTAAATGCGTTAGGAGAAACACCAAGCTTAAAGTTGACCTTCCGCAGAGATTTAGGATCAACATTCTTTTTAACTAGTTTAAAACATTCCATTTGGCTTCGATCGATATTTGAGTTTTCCGCAACATAGGATATGATGTTATCTTCAGAGATAGTATTTTTAAATGAAGCCAAATGAATCCATTGCTTCGAAGGAACTACGTCCAAATCAGAGCTGATCTTACACCCAATGACTACATCATGAGCCTTCCTTTGACTTTTATTTCTTTTACTCGTTGCGGTTGACCATTTTGCTTGCTGGGTTACGTTAGGAGCACTACTAGGGGTGAGCACACGGCTGGAACCAGAGAGCGCAGCAGTATTCGACAGAGCACGAGAGCCATCACTAACACTCGGAACAGCATCAGAATATGAAGCAGCACCAGAGAACTTACAACAATCGACCTGAGTCGTTTGCACCTTCTCATTGTTTGATGTTCTCTGGCAGCACCCGTATTTACCGTGCTAACATTAGTACTAGTGGCTGCAGCAGCGGCATAGGTGAGAGAGGCACCAGCGGTAGGAGAAGAGGTTGGAATATTGTGCGGGTTGGCGCCTGCAGCAATTGGTGATGGAGAATCAGGCGTCGATAAGTTAGCGAGCACACCAATGCAGGCATTAGGCAGAGCACTCACACCAACACGATCCTTTTTATTGACAGAGGAACAAGCATTAACATGTGTTTCTCTTATTTGAGCGTTAAGTGAGTTAACTGCAGAAACCAACTCTTCAAACTGAAGTTTACTCTTTAATGCGCAAAGTTCAGACTCCATGCATTCCAACTTAATAGATAAGCTCTTCTTATCGTCATGGAGAGCATTTACCAATGCGACGACCCGAGCATTTTCAGCTCTAAGAGCAACAATTTCTTTTAACACCGAAACTAGTAGTGATTGTTGTTTATGTGCAGCAATGTTGTTATTAGTGTTATCACACTTGCTAGTAGCTTCCAAAGGCATATTATCTTTAAGAGATTTTTGTTGAAGAGATTTTTGTTGAATAAGCGTATCGGAATTACTTTTCTCGCCGCAATCTTCACTTGTCTGACACAGGTTTATCGATCCGGAAGCAACAACACTATCGTCAAGTAGAACAGAAGGCGGTGAAGAGCGAAGAGAAGTTCTACGAGCAGCAGCACACACTTTACAGAGAAATGGTTTCTCTATAGCCACCAAAAACTCCAAATCAGATGGCACGATATTGACACAAACCAAGTGGAAGAGTTCATTGCACTCTGCACATTGAACCTTAGGTTGGGCTCTTTTCACGTCAAGGCCGCACAAACAAGGCATAATGAAGCCAATTAAATTACATATGTATATTAAAATAAAATAAGAGTCTCTATCTCAAAAGTTTGCAGTAATCAAGAACTAGGAATAATAATAATTAGGAGCGCTCAAAAACACGTCCGCACGATTGCACGATAATTTTACTTTTTTAAAATCTCGGTGACTTGACTATATACAGAGTTCAAAGACAAGATCCTACATCGAGATTACAGACTAAAAATAATAGTTTATTCGACAAACTGTTTAAAATGGGAATTATTTCAAAAGCCGAAAAAATCAAGCTCACGTCAACAACGGCATTACCACCAAGGCTTTATGGACTCCCTAAAATACACAAAGAAGGAACACCACTTAGACCGATATGCCCATCCATTGGATCACCATAATACGGCCTATGTAGATATAATGTTAATATTTTAAGGAACATCACTACCAACTCCGAATACAATATCAAGAACACACTGGACTTCAAGGAAAGGATAAACAACACTTATATTTGTGACGATGCAAAACTAATTTCTTTTGACGTGGTCTAACGTTTTCCGAGCATACCAACACAGCTAGCACTTGACACAATACTAGAAAAATGGACAATAATAAAAGAACACACAATGATCCCAAAACAAATTTTTATGGGCATAGTAAAATTTTGTATAGCAGAAAACAAATATTTCAAATTTAATGACACGATATACTCTCAATTAAAAGGCATGCCGATGGGATCCCCTGCCTCTCCGGTCATTGCTGACATAATAATGGAAAAACTGTTGGACGATACAATTAATAAATTAGAACGAAAACCGAGATTACTCACAAAATATGTTGATGACTTATTTGCTATAATAAACGAGAACGAGGTACAAAACACACTTGACGCACTAAACTCTATCTACAAAATTATCAAGTTTACAAAAGAACTAGAAAAAGAAGAAAAATTACCTTACCTGGACCCTATTATAATAAAACGAGGAAACCAATTAAAGTTAAAGTGGTATAAGAAACCAACATCATCAGGACGAATCATCAACTTCAATTCTAAGCACCCAAAGACGATGATAATGAATACAGTAATGGGCTGTATACGTCGATTGTTACAGATATCGGGCGAAACGTACCACAAGGAGATAGAGAAGGAAATAAGACTGACCTTAAAAAACAATGATTTTCCTGAACGTATAATTAAAAAAGTCACGTCGTTTATCAAATTCCTTGTAACGGTAAAAGTAACGAGTCATGTGACAGCATATATGTACGTAGGGACAACAAAATCAAAATTAAAAACTAGACTTGCACAACATATGTAAGTCGGACTTAAAACAATGCCATAATAGAGACTTCCAAAAAACAGCACTCATGGCCCACTGAGCAAGCAGCGGTCACTCGCCGAATCTCGACAAAGCAACTATTCTCCAACAAGAACAACACTACAACAAACGCTTTACCATAGAAATGCTTCACATAATAAACACACCGACAAACATAAGACTGAACTACAAAACGGATACTGACAATTGTGCTCACTTGTATAGACACTTGCTAGGAAAGAAGTAATTAGTACAAAGCTCCACGTCGGACGGTGCGAACGTGTAAAATCATGTATGTATGAATTACAAAAATTGTATGTATGTGGAATTGTTGTTAATATTTATGTTTTATGTTGTTATCAGTTGCCCTGAAGACGGTTACCGTAGTGTAACCGAAATATGTATATTGGAAGAAAAATAAGTATATCAATTGTTTTACTCTACCCACACCCCTTTGACCTCGAGCCGGCAAAACACAAAATTAAAATTGGAAAGATCGCGAAAAAATCATTATTATTGTGACTTGTTTTCTTGAAATTAAAATAGGAACATTAAATAATGTAATTTGAAGAGTGGGTCGAAGTTTGCTTCGGGATGTGGGCAATCTCTTTCATTTGAATGCAGCAGAAAGTGAGGTTTCCTATGACCCAAGCTGCTAATAAAATGCTTGCCTTAGCGTCGTCACCCTTTGTGGGAGGCACTATTGGGGCTGTCGATTGTACTCTTACGTAACTTAAGATATTGATATTAAGATAAGATATTAAGCTCGCGCTCAGGCGAAACAAGAACAACACCTGAAACATTGGTCATTCAAAAAGTACTTAAGCTCTGTAAATTTTTGATATAGCAAACCTCGTAAATGTGAAGTTATGATATTGTGAAAGGTTACGTTAACTAATATACTTAACCTAAGTTTTAAACTAGAAATAAAATAAAGTGTTTCATTTAAATTTGAATTAACAAAATATTTGAAAAACGAAATAAGATACAACGACTTTTTTTGAAAAACCAAATTGGAGTATTACGAACAAAAAAATCAAATTGGAATAAATGTGGGATTTGCCGAGTGGTTGGCACTATTAAAACGCATTCCAGTTTATTCTTAAGTTAAAATAGTTTATTGAATTTACTTTCTTATATTTAAGTTACACAGTTTTCTTATGTTTAAGTTTATTTTAGCGAGATTGGTTAACGTCCGTTCGGTTTTGTAGTCGCGCAACAAGTGTGTGTTTCAGTTCTCTACTCATTTCTGTAAAGTATCATTGTTTCGTCCTTTGTCAGTCCGTTCCTCTGTAGCCCGCCCAGGGTTGCACATGCTTATTGCCTAATGGCAAGTTCATACGCTCCTACATTCGGCCATCCTGATGTGTCGTTTGACCCCAAACGATGGCTACCAGGCTTTCATATACTCCGCTATGGTCGTTGTTCGCCTTGGGCCTTCATCTTCACCCACCTTCTCTACTTCATATCTATCGTGGTTCAGTACCCTGACGACCTTATAAGGGCCTAAGAATCGTGGTCGAAGCCTAAGTGAACTGCCGAACTGGGTACGCTTAATGGCGACTAGTTCATTAATTTTATATTTTACGACTTTTTTGCGTTTCGAATCAAAATTTTTGCGGTTTTCATTTTGAATCTTTGAAATATTTTCTTGCGCCTCTCTGCGCACGGCTTCTCTTTCCGTAAAAAGTTCGTTTATCGTATCACTCTCGAGAAATTCTTGCAGCTCGGGAATCGAGCTTACACGCATTTCGACTCCAGTGAGCAGCTTGAACGGCGAAAACTTTGTACTCCTTGGAGGTGTGTTATTAAGCGTCTGTTGTACTTGGTCGACGTATTTGTACCAACCAGACGGATTTTCGGAGCACAACTTTGCCAACATCGGTATGATGATTCGATGTATTCGCTCGACTTGACCGTTCCCTCTTGGAACACCAGTCGCTATCAATAAATGCTGAATATTCTCATTTTTGCAATACTCTCTAAATAAACCAGACGTAAAGGCTGTTCCTCTATCTGATATGATCCGGTTAGGATTGAATGCTTGCTTTCTTAATAGTTCGATCACTTCATCAGTTCCTGTACTTCGTGTAGGGTATATAAAAAGGAATTTTGAGAAAGCATCAATGACGACTAGGATGTAACAGTACCGCTTATTAGTTTTTTCCATTGGGCCAACGTGGTCCACATGGTATGTTGCCAACAGTCGATCTTCCTTATTGATTGGTTCTAAGAACCCTTCTTTCTTACCGGCTTTAGATTCTGATTGATGATGGTACTACGACCAGTTCCTTGATGGGATCTTTATATAAAATTCCGTTCTTAATATAAAAATATTCATATGAATCTTTATTTAATATTTTCATTACTGCCCGTGTCCAATCGTCTTCTATTTGAGCTAATTGCAACTTGTGCCGTATGGAATCTTCTAACAATAGGCAAGTGATTCTGCTCAAAGCGTCAACGTGCCTCATTCTGGTACCCGACCTATGCTCAATCGTGTACGAGAAATCTTGCATAAATAGTGCCCAACGTGTTATTCTAATGGAACATCCTTTTTAAATAAACTCTCCACTTCTTCAACGCGGCTACAATGGCGAGGACTTCGAGCTCATAGGAGTGATACCGTTCTTCAGCTTCGGTAGTCTTTCGGCTCATATACTGCACGGGGTGGTACTGCTGGTCTTCACAATCCTTTTGAAGAAGGACTGCTCCATACCCATACTTACAAGCGTCAGTATGAACCTCTGTTGTTGCTTTAGGGTTGTATAAGCTCAACACTGGTGCACTCACCAATGCGGCCTTTAACTGTTGAAATGCTATCATTTGTTCGTCTTTTACAACAAATAGTGTTCCACCTCTCAAAAGATCTGAAAGTGGTTTAGCGACCACTGCGTAACCATTTATGAAACGTCGGAAATACGAAGTAAGCCCTAAGAATCGTTGAACAGTTTTCCGATCTTTCAGTACAGGAAAACTTTCAACTGCCTGAGTTTTTGCATGGGATGGTCTTATAGTACCAGCTTCTATGATATACCCCAAAAACTCTACTTTGTTTTTAGTACTTGGCACTTGCTCCATTTAATTTGCAGATTGTATTCGCTCGCCCTGTTTAAAACTACTTTTAATTTGGAAATACCTTCCTTATTATCCTTCGCCGGGATAATTAAATCATCCATATAAGTAACAACTATATGATTTTCTACCAAACTCCTAAATACTGCGTGAATGTACCTAGAGAAAACCGCGGGAGCATTGCAAATGCCGAAGGGTACGAACATAAACTCGTACTGACCTTGATGGATCACGAACGACGTGTACTTTCGTGACTGCTCTTCAATGGGGAAATGGAAAAATCCGTTGCGTAAATCAATTGTAGTAAATGTTTGTGCGCTTTGTAATTTTTCGATGACGTCATCCATTAGTGGCATCGGAAAGTTATCCTTTGAAATATGTCAGAAGGGCTAGTTACACATCTACTTCTTAACAATAAAATCTTAAGGTCTAGTTACATAGATGTGTGATCTTAAGGTCTAGTTACATACGTGCACATGCCTACACTCCTGATATCTCTTACAATTCGGCCGTCCTGACGCATAGAATCTCCTGATTCTACGACTGCAGTCACGACTCTAAAGCTCACAATTTTCTCAACGTCAATCTTTTCTATGGTTGTACCACACATTAAATCCGTCGCCGCCGTCGTAAACTGGTATAATATCCTTCAGAGTATCGAAGGAAACATTGTCGCTACTTTTGTTTGTGGCCGCCGTCGCACTGCTTTTTTCTAACAAGGACTTCTGAAGCTTCACGAGTTCTATTTCTTTTTCAAGAAGCTTAATTTTTATGGACGCTGCTTCGCTGTAGTTGTTGTCATCGTCGGCTGTAGGTTTGCTTGCGGTACCGTTACTGCCGCTTTCTTTGTCTTCGGTATTTAGTACAGGCACGTTACCGAAATTACCGCCACGGATGTACGCCATTCCGCTTCGAATAATCACACCATCGTCGCCGTCGCTCATAACTACGCGCCTAACTGCACTTTTTTCACACCGTTGTATACCGTTGCTGCTCAAAGCTTTGCCGGTATTTGTTCTGTTTCCATCCTTCCTCCCGTTGTTCTCACCGTTGTTAGCACCGTTGTCTTTACTTTGTATAACTGGCTTTCCAGCCCTGCTCCATTGCCGTCGTTGATTTCACTGCAACCGCCGTTTTTCTTATCCTTTTTCTCGCCTTTGTCTAAAACCTCACCTTTTTCACGCCGTTGTTGTGCATTCGAGCATTTTGCGTTTTCGTTGTCATCTATGTCCTCTACATCGTCATCGTCGTCGCTTTTTTCACTTGCTGATTCTTGTGTCCCTGGGCACAGCCCACGTGCTTCCATCGAAAGCTCACTTAGCCTGGCTGCTAACGACGCCTTCGCACCGCTAGCGTTGACGCCAACAGCAGCACACCACGCTTTCAGCTGCATTAAGGAATGTTTTTCCGCGTTTATATTTTGATTATCCGCTTGTGAAAACATTTCGAAATTATAATTTTACGTTGGGTCAAAAGACCACTTCTGATGAAATATGTCAGAAGGGAGTGGAATAAATTAGCCGACCGTTGTCTTTGGTTGTATAAAAACGAATGCCTCGCTCTTTATTTTTTAGATGACGCTTTGCCAACGAATCCTGGCTTACCAACTAACGAGTAATTACAACGTGTCTTAAGGGCTAGTTACACATCTACTTCTTAACAATAAAATCTTAAGGTCTAGTTACATAGATGTGTGATCTTAAGGTCTAGTTACATACGTGCACATGCCTACACTCCTGATATCTCTTACACCTTTATTATTTTCTGATTCAATTTGCGGTAATCGCAGCACAGCCTTTGACTACCGTCTCTTTTTGCTACTAATACGACCGGAGATGCATATTCTGAATAACTAGGACGTATAATACCAGTTTTCAACCACTCTGACACTTGATTATCTACAACACACCTATTAGCGTAAGACATGCGTCTTGGCCCTTGATATACCGGCACGTCATTCAGTAAACAAATCTTCATTTCGATGGGCGGTGCGTGCTCCATCTTTGGGGTGTAGTTCCTAATAAGATTTTCTACTTTGTTAACTAGATCGTCACTAAGGTGTGACACATCCACTTCCGGAGCGTCTTTGACAACGGGTGATGCCGCCAAACACAAGTCCCTAAACTCCTTTACCAGCTCGATTTCGTCAATATGCTCTGCCGCGAAATCAGTCTGATCTCTATCTCCTTTCTCCTTAAAGGTGACTTGATCTTCAGTTACTATCAAATCCACTTGCTTTAGAACATCGTTGCCAATAATAGCCTGGTATGCAATATCACGCTCACGTACTGCATGGAATTTTACCTCCAGCTCTATACCATCTATAACTAATTTCAAATTAAAACTACCCAATGTGTAAAGACCACTTTCACCTATCCCTTCCAAACGATGTTTTTCTCGAGACAACTCGATGTCTCCTATCATTAATAAAACGTCGTACCGAATTAGACATAAGTCACAACCTGTGTCTAATAACGCCGAAAATGTAAAATTATTGAATTTTAAATCTTTAAAAACAACACAACCCATAGACTTAATGCGCTGCGTTATCCCCAAAGTATTTATTTTTGGTTTATCTTGATTAGTCTAAGATTGGGTTTTAGGGCACTGTGCTTTTCGGTGACCTTGTTGACCACACCCATAGCAACCCGACTGCTTCTGTGAACAATTTGGAGCAATATGCCCAACAGACCCACATCGATAACAGCGCTTAGAATTGTTCGATTCTGAATTAAAATTTTTATTTTTATCATCGACTACTCTTTGCGAATTTGTGCCGGGTTGACGCCCGTAACGCACCTTTTCGTAAATAACTATCTGGTCTTTTAAATCCTGTATTGACTTTGCTTGATATAAATTGCTTTTGCTGACTCTCGAATCTGGAATACCATCGACGAAGTATTCGATTAAACTCCTATCGTCTAGCTCTATGGTTTTCCCTATTTCCACTAGGCTATACAGGTATTCACGAAAATCTTCATTAGGGCGCTTTCGACGGTTTCTTAACAGTCGATGTACTTCAATCGATGACGGTATTATACCAAATTCACTTTTTAACGAACGCTTTAGTGAGCTCCAATTTGTAACCCCTCGTAAACCACGTACAAACATTTTAGCAGCACCCTTTAAAAGCTGCTTGCCATAAATATATTTTTGTAACTCATCCCACTGAACTGCTGTGGCATTTTCTTCGAATGTCTCGAGCCACTCTTCTATAGTTGGGTAACCTGAACCACTAAATGCTAACATTGAGTTTTCTACATCTCGGAGCGTGAAGGTTGCGCGCCCATTGCCCATATGCGGTGACACAAAGCTCTGCACTGATTCACTTTCACCGTTTGACACCTCATCGTCACATACAGTTAAACCGAAGTGCTCGCACAACCTGTCCTGTAAGGTGGCCTTGCGACCAGTTGTAGAAATATTGTCCCCCAATAGTTTTTCTTTGAGTTCATTAACGTTCAATTTAAATATCTGTTCTCTGTCCATTTTAGCAATAATATTTAAAGTAATATACAATGAATAATACGAACTATGCAAAAGATATATGCCTTAAAGAAACTATGTATGTAATGGTAATATTTTGATTAGCAATTGTAAATTTTTTAATGTAATGATGTAATCTTTAATTAAAAATATTATCGAAATAGATTTTACAAAATTGTGCTGATTACTGAATTTTTAACAAAACAACTTTTCACTTTACTTTACACTTCAGTTTGCAAATTATTTATTTTTACACATAAAAATCTTCTTGGTATTAGACTTTGTTTACGTTTCTTCGCAAAATAAAACAAAGCAAATTCACATGTGTATGAATGTAAGCACTAGCATGTAAGTATGAAATATCAAATTGATTTGGATTTAGTTACAAAGAAAGGGAGAACTAAGTTCTTGAGTAAACATATGTACGTGTAAGCGAGTAAGAAAAATAAATCATACCTTTTGATTTGAAATACACACAATTTGTTCTAATTACCGACTGTTTCTCTTCTTAGCTTCCTCTCCTTTTTACGCACTGATTAAGTTAATACAAGTTAGCTTTTACAAACTACCCTTATAATCTGCTCTAATACTGATCAACGACGTAGCTGCTGCTGTCCCACGTTGCTTGTTGAAACGATGGCTGTTTTGCTCGCACTTGTTCTTTCTGCTTGCTGTTATTTAAGACTTTGCATATGCTTGTTTCAACGTTCGACGATTATTCGTTTAATTGTTTCGTTTGCCGGTTCTGATTATAGCTGTGTTAAAGTGAGTGCGCACTTCGTATCTTTTGATGCTGTTGCACTTATTTCTTCTCCCGAACGTTATTGCGTTCTGCTTTTTCTGTCAACCGATGCTTCACGAACAAGTTTCGACGCTTGCGCACTCTGCTAACTTCACACAGAAATTTTGATGATTTTGCGCTCTGCAGCCACTCCGCTATGCTGACTGCGCACTTTGGTACTTCGCCCAGAAGTTTCGATGCTCGCGCTCTGCCAACACTGCTTGCGCGTTTAATTACTTTACCCAGAAGTTCCGACGCTCTCGTGCTCTGCTACCTTCACACAGAAGCTTTCGACGATCACGCGCACTGCTTTACTTCACACAGAAGATTTTTAAGTTCGCGCTGCTAACTTCACACAGAAGTTTCAATTCTCACGCGGTATGCTAACTACACACAGAAGATTTCGATATTCGCGCTGCTAACTTCACACAGAAGTTTGAACGCTCGCGCTCTGCTTACTTCACACAGAAGTTTCAAATTTCACAAGAAGTGTATCATCCAATCTTGCTGCTACAACTTTGGCGCCTTGCGACACTGCTGCGTTATTAACGGCACTCTCCGTTATAATTTGGTTTTGGCGTCTCTTGTATGACGCTTCACTTTTCTGTCTATAACGGGATTTTTTTCCCTCCGTTAAAACGGGCCTACCGAATACCTTCGAGACCGTGGTACAGTTTGGCGACTGTAACAAACGCAGCTAACTCTTACCGAACCAGACGAAGTACGAATTTTTAATTGTTAGCAAATTAATGTAACCGCACTTGATTTATCTCGCTACTCAAAAAAAATAAAATTTTAGTTAATTCCCGTAGGAGCTTTTAACGGATCCTACTCTGACACCAATTGTGGGATTTGCCGAGTGGTTGGCACTATTAAAACGCATTCCAGTTTATTCTTAAGTTAAAATAGTTTATTGAATTTACTTTCTTATATTTAAGTTACACAGTTTTCTTATGTTTAAGTTTATTTTAGCGAGATTGGTTAACGTCCGTTCGGTTTTGTAGTCGCGCAACAAGTGTGTGTTTCAGTTCTCTACTCATTTATGTAAAGTATCATTGTTTCGTCCTTTGTCAGTCCGTTCCTCAGTAGCCCGCCCAGGGTTGCACATGCTTATTGCCTAATGGCAAGTTCATACGCTCCTACATAAATAATTTATTAAAACAAAAATATTTTTTAAAAACAAAAAGGGGAACATAATAGTGAGATATATTAACACGAATACAAATTTAAAGTGTTAAGCAGCACTATATATGATAATGAAAGAAAAAATCCAACTGGGCATAGATGATTTCGAAGCAGACGAAGGGAAAAATAAATTATAAAAACTTTATAAATAAAGACAAAAAAAATTTGTTTAATAACATAAATATTGCAAAAGTTAGAACTAATTTAAAAGACTGCAATCTATTAATAGAGAACGGAGGAAAAAGAAGGATACTTATGAAGTCAAAAGCAAACTTTAGTAAACAGTGCGAGAACAGATAACTACCGGAGGCGTGAGTAAAGATGATGAACTGTAATAATGAATCAACAATGGAACCACTTCCTGTCATCAAAAGTAAACAGGACTAAACGGGTAAAGGAGTCACAACTAGTAAGATTAATTTAAAACTATTGGAAAGTAAGCAAAAAAAAATATATAGAAACTTAATAGTGACGTTCGCTCATAAGAAATTAAAAACATCTGAAAATTTGAAAATAATTTACGTTTAGAATAGAATCGCACAATTAAATAAGCCGTATTAAAAAAATCAATACTATAATAACGTAATTGATTTGAAATTAAACACTGACAAGTAATTGCACCTTAATTGTGGCAGTCAATGCGATTTTCAATATATATTTATAAGACAAGTTAAATAATATTATTTGTTGACCATATTTTTGGACCATAAGTTTATAACGTTTACCTCATAAATTTTTTGCTATATCATAATAGACCGCTACGCAATACTAAACTTAGTAGAAGCTGTAGTTGGCGTAGCTAAAAATGAATTAGGGAACCAAATGCAAGGGCTAGCTCCAGCAATTTATAGCCTTGCTCCCGCAAAAGCGGATGTCTATTCCCCAGTTACGATAGTTCCAGGAATTCATAGCGCGCATACCGATCTTAATCTCATAAAGTCATACAACGAATATATAACATAACAAGAGTGTCAATCCAATAATCTACAAATAGCATAAATTTCATAACAACTCGTTTACAAAATATGTATACCTTTAATGTCAATACTATAAGTTCTATTCTACTCTTGATTTTTCTGTAAAATTTGATATATTTTGTACGCTCATATAAAGCAGATAAAAAAGGATACATATATTTTTAAAAATTAACATATCTTAAAAGTTATAAGTATTCTGTTTACATTTACTGGAGGATAAGTAGGTATATATTCTTTTGTTTGTAGTGGTCATCATTATTATTATTTCACTTGTAGTAAATATTACCATCAGCATTTATATTAATTAAAAAAGTTGTATACCAGGTCTTACTGTTGTTGAGATTTTCAACTACATAAGAAGAATAAGTATAGATTATAATCATACTTTTCGATTGCTGCATATCAAATCTGGTTTATATATAAAAGATTATTTATAATTACAAAGAAATAGCTTTGCGATGTCAATTAATGTAGTAACTTATATCGTTTGCATAATTCTACCTTAGACGCTAAACCAATCGACGTAATTAACAATTTTTCTGATCCTCATTTAAATTTGATTAAATCTAAAATAATGCACAAGACACAATTCTAAATCGTTCACACCATACAACTCGTATTTTTAAAGAGGGTGACATAGTTTTCGTACGACGTAATAAAAGATTTGGTAATAAACTAAACAAGGTGTACGTTCAAAACACAGTACAAAAATATTTAGGCACTACAGTTTTAATAAATGGTAAAACGCTAGACAAAGACAACATCCGCTACCGGAATAAAAATTTTGTAAAGAAAAATATTTGTAGTATTAGAAAAATTTCATCCCAATATGAACTAAATTTAATTGACATAGTGTAAGCAAAAAAATATATATAAAACTTGTGCAAAGATTTATTATCACATATAAACAATGTTCGACACAGGATTCTTCGAAATATGTCTGAAAACTTGTTTTTTTTTAAATATAAATCAAAATGAAAAATTAAAACACAGAACACGAATCTACAGCTAAAAGAAGTTTGAGGGAATGTGTGAAAATAAATACGGGCATTTATAATTTTTCATTAGTTGTAATGTAGAATTTTCCAGTGACCTTCTAAGTCGAAACTGACATTTTAAAGCAAGATTATGAAATTGTCAAGATGTCCTTAATTAAGGCAATGAATAACTTATATTATAAACATACGGAAAAAGATTCATTGATATAGATGTTTGCATTTTTATTTAATTTAATTTACATATATTTAATATATTGGTAAATCTTATTCACCAAATCAAGAAGATAACTAAGTGGATTAATGTAGAGCAAGTTAAAGAAGTAAAATTATTAATATTCGTTCTGACCAATAATAATAATACATTATTAGTTTATAAATAAATTAAATCGGACCGGGACGTTCCGAGCTTAAGATACTGATTAACATACACAATAAGCATGCAACAACAGCAGGAAGACCAATCACAGAAACGCATATGTTAAAAACACTAACAACACCTGAAACATTGGTCGTTAAAAAAGTCCTTAAGCTCGCGCTCAGACGAAACAAGAATAAGACCTGAGACATTGACCATTCAGAAAGTATCGGGTGTGTTTTTTACAGGTTTGTTTTTCGAATAGAGATAAAACTGGCATTTTGTGGTCAAATCTGGCAACTCTAATGTCATTTATGTTCATTTTGGTTTGCCATTTCATCATGAACAGGTTGACAAAAGAACAACTCTTGCAAATCGTGCAAATTTATTTCGAAAATAATGGTTCAGTTCGCGAAGTTTACCGCGAGCTCCGTCAATTTTATGGTCGACATAATCGTCCATCAGAGCAATTAATTCGGTTAACCATGGATCGTTTTCGCACTACGTTTACTCTATGTGATAATACGCATCCGCAGAGACGTCGAACAGTGCGCACCGAAGAAACAATTGCCGCTGTAGAGCAAAGTGTTGAAGAGGACCCGAATGAATCGATTCGCCACCGTGCACAGCAATTGGAGCTTTGTCCATCAACTTTATGGAAGATTTTGCGCAAAGATCTTGGCTTGCGACCTTACAAGATCCAGCTTGTGCAAGAATTAAAGCCGCGAGACCATGCAATGCGTCGTGATTTTGGTGTATGGGCCGAAAATGAGATTGATCTCGATGCTGATTTTCATCGCAAAATTTTGTTCAGTGATGAGGCTCATTTTTGGTTGAATGGCTACGTCAACAAGCAAAATTGCCACATTTGGAGTGAAGAGAATCCACATGAGACCCTTGAAACGCCATTACATCCACAAAAACTGACTGTTTGGTGTGCTCTATGGGCTGGTGGAGTCATTGGGCCATACTTCTTCCGCAATAATGCTGGAGAGGCAGTTACCGTTAATGGAGACCGGTATAGAGCCATGATAACCGACTATTTTGTTCCCGAATTGGATGGCATGAATGTGGATGAGTTGTGGTTCCAACAAGACGGCGCTACATGCCACACAGCGCACGTCACAATCGATTTATTGAAGGAAACATTCGATGAGCGCATAATTTCGCGGAATGGACCTGTAAATTGGCCACCAAGATCGTGTGATTTGACACCATTGGATTATTTTCTTTGGGGATATGTGAAGTCGCTCGTCTACGCCAACAAACCAGAAACGTTAGGGGAATTGGAAGCCAACATTCGTGGCGTTATTGCCGACATACGGCCCCATATGCTCGAAAAAGTGGTTGAAAATTGGACCTGTAGAATTGGCTTTATTCGAGCCAGCCGCGGCGGCCACATGCCCGAAATCATATTTAAACATTAATGGCATAAAATTATCCTTCCAATAAAGCCAAATTGATGGACCTTAAAACGATTTTCTTGAGTTTTATTTCAATTCGAAGTTCTATACCCCTAAAAAAAACACCCGATACTTAAGCTCTGTAAATTTTTGATACGAGTATAGCAAGCTCGTAAATGTGAAGTTATGATATTATGAATTTTGCCACCAAAGAAACATGAGGAGGGTTATGCCAACCACCATATCTACCATTCAATTAATGTGCAAATTGTAAAAGTAAACTTTTATCAAGGATCCAAGTATAAAAACAGAAGTATAGTTTAGTTTTAATAATGAGGAGGCGTGGTGAAACAATGAATCATAGATTGCATCCGTTACCCAATGAATGCCGGCTTAATGACTGACTGGCTCATGGATAATGATTCTAATTAAAAAAATTTAAATATACAATGTTAATCCTAAATATGTTGGAGCACAACGCGAATTTTGAAAACGAAAACCATGGCATATTTACAGGTGATTCGGGATATTCCTTGGAGTCGAGTTGATGACTATTTTAACAAAACACTCAGAGGAGAGTCCGAAATTCTGCAACAATGGAACATTGCAATATATCAAAAGAATTATAAACGTTTGTAGTTTGAAAGAAACAAGTATCTTATTTCATTTAATGAATAATAATTTATATCTGGCAGCAGACATTCGTTTGTTTTTTCTCTATTTAGTTTTTATTTAGTTTTTAGTTAATAAATACAACGAGACAGCTGTTAAGTGTCGTTAAAAATAAGTTAGTGAATCGCACAATCGTTAGTGCAAACGACAAACACTGTCGTCAAAAATTGCGATTGTCGCACCGTTTAACCTTAGTGAATCGCACTACTGCTATTGCTATGTCAAATTCTGACATGACAATACTAAAACAAAATACACGAGCATACTGAGCGAATTCAGATATTGTCATTCCACTCGCAAAATTACACAAACAAAATACACAGCGGATTCGCCTTGTTTATCTTGTCATCAGCTTTCATGGATCCACCTTGGAACCACATACATATATATATTTATTTATTAATTGCCTATTGCATATGTAGGTACCCAGAAAACGCATTTCGGTTTCTCCCACCTATAACTTGTGTGAAATTTAACTAAATTTGACTTTTCAAACAGGTGGCAATGCTCCTTAAAATATAGGTATATAGTTTAATTAAATTTGATGTTTCAAAATATAAGTACAAACTTTGCCCTAGCGAAATTCTTGTCCGATTCGACTTTGTCCCTCTAGACCCCGATGGTTCTTTCTGCACTCACATCCCGATAAGGGAGGAATGGGGAGGAGGGTAGCGTTTATGGCGGAGGGCCGGTGAACTTTTTCAAAGATGGTTCAAAGCTGGACGAAAAGGTAGGGGGTGTATTCTGCGAGAAGCTCTCCCTCAGCTGGAAATTTAGGTTTCCGGAATACTGTAGTGTGTTTCAGCGAAGGTGACCGCAATCAAGGAGACAGCCGCTTGGTAAACATTTATTCTGATAGGCAGGCCGCTATTTAGGCCTTAAGATCTTTAATGGTGAGGACAAAACTTCTCGGGGAGTGCCTGGCTTCTCTCTCAGCCGCCTCTGAATACCGTGACATTGGGCTAATTTGGATGCCGGACCATAGCGGCATTGCAGAAAACTGCATGGCTGTTGAGCTCGCTCGGCAGGGTATCCTGGAAGTCATCACTCCATGCAGGGTGGGGGCTCCTTTGGCTTCCTTCAGACTTCTGTGGGATAGGAGTCAGCGAGTCGGCGAGTCGGCGAGCGCAAGGACCCCGAGTGTGGACTGTGGGCGTTCGAAGGAACTAGGGTCACTAACAAAGTGGCAACTCTCGATCGTCGTAGTAGTTCTGACTGGGCATTGCCCGATGAGTATTCATGCGGTTACTGATATAGTCTCTGACCCTTTTTGCCGCAGCTATATGGATAATGATGCCGTGGAATCATCTTTTCATTTTCTGCTCGACTGCCCTGCCTTTGCGAGACTGCAGTTCAGGTACTTAGGCTCCTACTTCCTACCTAGCACCCCAGAAGTGCTCTCTGAGATGGAAATTGGTAATATGCGTGACTTCTTTCTGGGTACGTAGCGTTTATCCAGTCAACAATATTTGGTTACGGTGTGCATTACCGTTCAAATAACAGGTGGTATCACAATGGACTCCTTTAATTTTCCTAAATGAGTTCCCTCTATGTGGACTACCACTTTAACCTAACCGCATCTGAGATTTTATGTGGTTCAAATGTTCTATACTACGTGCTGTGCCCGGGGTCCAAATTGATACGAGGACATAATAAATCTGGGGCATTGTCCTTTCGTGCTATACGTATCATTACTATAATTGACTTCTTCAAATGTGTTGAAAAATGGTCATATCCCAGTATAGCGTTAAAAAGATTTGAGATGTATGTTATGGTATGTAAAATTGGGCGTAGGTGTTTCCAAACTACTTAAAATCTATCTTCTTATGCTTAGGTTTACAAACATTAATGAGGTATTATAGTTCCCGTAGTAACGATAGTCCCAAGCCATCGAGATTGTTTTGGCTCAAAACCAAATGGCATTATAAATAAAAGGTGTATAGTTGTTAAAGCCGTTGTTAATAAGATGAACTTTTGCAGCCTTTGAAAATGTTTTATTAATAGTAGCTTGCTCAAATATTTCAACAGTACTTACTGGTGAAGCAATAGATTCCTCAATCGGCGAAGAAATTTAGTCACAGGCAGTTAACCAAAACGTTGGCAAACAGCGAACTGAAAAAGTCGAACAAATTTTAAAAAAGATTCAGCAATAGTTACTGAATTTAATTTTGCAAAGTAGTTACGATTCCAGCAGAAAATTAATAACTGAAATACTGATATATGTATATACATTAATTACCTATGATTTTAGCAATTGGTTTTCCAAAAATTCATTTTGAAAGCTCAAAATTCTTGTTTGTACCAAAAATAATCCAATTGTAGTCAGTTTTAATGCCAATTGTCAACAGATAACAAGAAAAACAGAGCCCAAGGCGAAATTAACCAAGCAGCTGAGTTGATTCGCTTGTTGTTATGATTGTCAAATGTATGTATGTATTTCTTATAGTTCTTACTGTCATTGTGCTCATAATTTGTTAGTGTACGTGTTTGCTTTTGCATGCTTAAATTCACATGATATGCATTCGCCTTGACAGAGACGAAAATGTTGATCAGTCAAGCCAATTGGAAACTGTACCAGTTTTAGCGCTTTTTATTAAAAATTCATGTAATATAAAAAGTCACAGAGTCAGAGTTAAATTAGATTAGAGCTAGAACCACTAACCATTTGATTTCAAAGTGGTCGTAACCTTCTGCTCTATTAGCCTTGCTTGAAGGTTTATTAAAAAAACAGAGAACGAACTTACGATAAAAACGGCACTGTGACGGACGTGTCTGAACAGCACAACTCCATTTGGACAGGTAAGTATATTTCATTGACATTGATACGGGACCTTATAGCCCTAAACAGACTTGAAATATATTTGAAACAAATTTTACAACACAGTCTAAATGAAAGTGAAACAAATACTTTCTGAAGGAAGTTTATTTACACACAAATAACATTAAAAAAAATATGGGGAATACACGTGTATATGTATGTATGTATGTATGTTAATACCGCGCGTTTGCTTGAAGGCCGGCATATTTAAAAAAAAACTTTTGTTTAGTATATCGTTACCTTAATATAAAAATATCCTATATCACAATCAACGTAGTAGTTTCGAAAAAAGCAAAAATGAAATTCTCTTGACTCTTAGCAAGGCGAATTCTTATAAGATGAAGGCACCTCTGTATACAAAGTTACGTGTATTTTGTTCTTGCTTTCAGTGTAACGATTGTCAAAATCACCTCACTGCTTCTAACAAAGTGTTAACAAAACCGACATTTAGTCAATTGCTACGCTAAATAAATAACTTCGCTTCCATCCTAACGGCACCTTATATGAATTCGCCTTAATTCTGACTAATTGAATATATACTCGTATAATATACATATGCTATAAATTCTAGCGTAGCGATAGGCGAATTTTTTCACGAGTTTTTGATATTTTAGATTGTGCCACCTTTCAAACAAATGCGCTATATACAACACCGTTACGATTTCGGGGAAAAAATTTCTAATTACCCCAAACTGCTAAAAATATTCAGCTTTTCTTTAAGCACTATTTCGCTAAGCTCTAAATTCATAAGATATGCTGCCAATACGGATTTAACATCTATGGCCTGTCGAACATGAAACTGCGCGAAAGCCTTACTTATTGTTGTACCCATAAGACACTTTATTTCATTGGCGAGATCATCAACAGCATGAAACGATTTACCTGTTAAAGTATGAAATATACAAAGAATAAATATTGTATTAAAAATTCAGACATAACTATGTAAGTATGTACAAATGTACCTTTCGGTAACCAATCATAGTCCTTAAAACAGCAGCAACTAGTTATGCCCGGCAGATTACATAGTTGAAAAAGTGGTTGCAACTCCGCTTCACATTTTTGTATGAACAAAACTTCTTTAACAAAGAGTTTGTGCATTTCGCAAATATCTCTTTCACAGTTATTAATCACAGCCGTATCATTAGATTTTATCGCATATCGTTTTAAATACTCGACAGTCTTTTCATGAAACTGTCTGAATTTGCATTTTTCGGTATTTAAAGTTAAAATGCATTGTCGCGTGTTACTTATAATAACTTCACGACTATGGTTCAGTTCTTCGATTTGATTCGAAAATTTTTCATTTAGATCGTGTATCGTGGTTACTTTTCGAGTAAATCCAAAAGTTGTGCCGTTACCATTGCACTCTGTTGTAGCAAGCTTCGAAGTACCAAAATGTAGTTTATTTGTTGCCTCTTTATATTTACATTGTAGATTGCGTAACTCGGTGCTGATACGACTCAAATCATTTTCGTGGCATACAAGCGTACTAAGAATTTCGTGGATGCAATTTTTATGAGGGTTTGGCAGCTCTTCTCTACATGCAGTAAGCATTTTGGCTGTTTTATAACCAGATATGCATTAGTATAGACAAATATTAAAAATATATAATAATATATTCACCTACTGCGTTGTATTGAAATCAAAGCGAATTTAACAAACTGAAATAAGTATATGACATTTAATTTTTCTATATGCTTATTTGACATGTATGTTGCCATTCAGTTAAAACTTTCACATTTGTTTCTTTAAATCGGAAAGTTCAATTTTAAAATTGAAAAACACATAAACAAACGTATAACAAAATCACAATTTTTTGAAAAATAAAAAACTAAATACCCGACTCATTTGAAAGAGCACGGTCACAGGTTTTAGAAGAAGTACCCCTCCCCCATCTAACTCCTCAACAGATCCCTAGGGACCCATTTGAAAATGGAGTAAAACTACAGTTTTTTCATAGAAATTGAAAAGTTTTTAGACAGATCTGGAACAATATGAAAAAGGGAAGAGTATTTAGATGATAATTTATATAAAACGACATTTTAGAATATTTTTGTGGAAAAAGGTAAACATTTTTTTTTAATAAAAAATCTAATAGTAGTTAAAATGCAAAAATTATATTTTTATTTGAGTTTGTATAGATAGTTAATTCACTCTATTAGTGCTAAACAAGGGTCCTTTATGATTTTTTTAATTCGCGTTCGAAATAAAATGTATATTTAACGAACATTGGATAACCGTTTTCGTTTCAAATATAAGTATAGTCCGCGCAACAAAAAGCATTGCTTTCTTTTAATAATGATATTTGGGTAACATAACTTGTAAAAATTAATATTTAAGGAGGGGTTGTTCGCCTGAAGGCCTGCGGCCTTCGGCCTCCGGGCTACGAACACATTCAGGGTCTTAACCCTTAATCGACAGGATTCTCCTTTGTGGTTTACGGCAGAACACGAGGCTCGCCCTCTGTTACTGTTTTCAAAGGAATACGACTTAACTTGTATAAATGAATATATAAAAAAAATTATGTGTATTTCAAACGATATTTATTAATGCATTCGTGTTCAGAAATTTGGCTTACTGGGTTTTTGCTATTCTATTTTCTTTCTTATCCTTCGTTCATATTACACAGCTTGACAGCTGAACGCTATCATTGAATTTGTATGTTTTATTAAATGTGGAAGAGTAGTTTTCAGAGTAATTTAATTTAATAAGTTACTATTAATTAGATTAAAATATAGCAAGAAAACCACTAACTACTAATTGTGCATTGTGTTAAGTGTATGTGAACCGAAAAATTCATAGATTTACTGGCTTCGTTAATGATAAATAAGAGTAATTAATCTACCTTTATTTGTGGAATATGCTAAAAAGTACATATTTCGAACCAAATTTCTGAATTAATTAGTGATCAAAAATTTGTAGGAATTCTTTTAAACAAATAAATGTGTATGAAGAATGTTTTTGAAACGGTTAACGCATTTGGGGACTATAACCCTAAACCTTTGTACAAATAACTAAGCCGTACCCGCGCGAAGCTCATAACGAGTAATCGGAGTTTTTATCGTGGAACAGGTACAGAAGCTACATATAATCATGCGTTCTTTAATACCGTTTGTGCCAGCACAGAAGTTCAACACGAATGAACGGATTTTTTAGCACTATTTTACAATTTTAAGTAATTTACATATATGTATAAATTTTCAAAGTTTTAAAAGAGTATTAAACAATGTTTAGAGTATTCAGTTTTATAGCTTATTTAATTTTAGTATAGTTAAGGCCAAAATTTAAAAGGATAAAAAATATTAACGGCAGTCTCTGGCTACGTCAAACTTGCACTTCATTATGCTAAAATTAAATAGGTTATAAAACTGCAAGAGAAGGATTTAATTTTGGAAACAGTTTGTTTTGATTATATAACTTTGTTTCATTATTTTTACATTTTTTTTCTACTGGTATAACTGTTTGTTATTCTTTACGTGAATTAAATTGATGTTCTTTGAACATATTAAGAGATGAAGGTTGAGTCATACTTCGAGGTATGATAGGTTTATTAATTATTATAAGAATTATTGGTGGTAGAATACTTACATAGTTGAATAATTTTTCCAACACCTTATATAATTTGTTAAGCTATTACATGAAATTATTAACATTATTTGTTTGTATTTTAGGAGGATTAATTGGGTATATTATTTCAAATGTATCTTTATTTTATTTTAATAAATATTTAAATACTTATTTAAGAAGTTATTTTTTTGGTTCTATATAGTTTATAACATGTATTGCTACATATGAAATTATTAAGTTCCCTTTAATTGGTGGTTTAGTTTTTAAATCATTTGATCAAGGTTGATCTGAATATGCTGTCAAAATTTATATAATGAATTGAAAATATATTCGCAAATATTTTTTTTTAATACACAATAATAATTTGAAAATCTTTTTAATATTATTTGTCCTAGTTCATAGGATTCAGTTTTTTTCATTATTTTATTCAAATATCTTAAAGAAAAAGTGTGACACTGTAGCTGTTAAAGTATTTTTTTAATTTTTGAATATAGTTAATTTTATTTAGCAATGAGTAAGGCCACGTCAAGTGATCCCCGAAAATTTCCCTAAATTTTGTATTCCGGATACAATTATTTTTTTAAAAAGTGAATGTTATGCTTGCATCGTCCCATTAATATTTTGGAAAAATTCGAATTATTGTTAAAGTTATTAAGAATCAAAGTTTTGTGCGCGGTCAAATTAAAAAATTAATATCTCCTAAACTACAGTAGATAATGAGATGAAACTTTCAGAGCTTATTGAAAAGTGTTTGCACTATTTTTCTCATTTAAAACAAACATTAAATTGTTATAAGTAATTGATTTTGCAATAATTTATTTTAAACGATTACAATTTTCAATGCTTTCTTCACGCTGTAAAAAAATGAAACTTATGCGGAATTGTGAGGAAAACGTTCACCTTTAATATTCTGTAAACAAATTTTTGTACTTGTTCTTCGTTCCTGGAAAGGTGCCAGGCTTGAGGCCGTGGATAAGAAGGACTTGCCTTTGCGTCCGTGGGCTCGCGCCTGGCTCCCTGCGGAGCCCTCCGTACCAGGGGAAATCGAGGAAATCCTTCGCTACTGCAACCCAAACCTTCCCACGCACAACTGGAAGGTAGTTCGGTTTGAGGGGTCCGGCGAACCATATCGGCAAGCGCTGATTTTGCTCAACGCAGAGTCCCTCGGCCCTCTCGCTGAGCAGCAGGGGTACATTTCCTATGACTTCGAGAAGGTGGCCCTTAGGGTCTACCACTCGGATGCCAGAGGCGATGTGGCCCTCCGTCCGGTTGGAACGGAGGTGGTGGTGTAGGTTTGCGGACCTGAGGCAGCTTAAGCGGTGGAGCTCACTAAGGCCTCCATGAGCATGGAGGTTGACTCCGTCAGGTTGGACGCTGAAATCACTGGGGGCGTCTCCTCGGTTGCGGGGTCCGTCTTCAGCTTAAATAGGCTGTCCGACGGGCGGAGGAGGAGAGGCTTCTTGCCTCGAATATCGAGGATGCTGCCGTAGGTGGGCTGGAGGGGATCACTGAGGATGATCATCCTGCAGATCAATCTCCAGCACTCTAGGGCGGTGCCCGCCAATCTAATGCTCCACCTTGAGCAAGGTGGGGCAGATGTAGTCCTGATCCAGGAACCGTGGCTGAGCAGTAACTTTGCTCCTGGCGTCGGGTCGAAGAAGTACAAGCTTCTGGTGTCCAGCAACGCAGGTAAACCTAGAGCTTGTATGCTCGTCAGGCGGCGCCGGAGAGCTTTGGCTCATGTCCGCGTACATGGCGCACGATGATGAGGTGGAACCACCCCTAATGCTGCTCAGAAATGCTCTGGCGGATGCGAGGCGCTGGAAGGTCGGCGTCGCTGTTGGCTGTGATGCTAATTCGAGCCACTCCTGTTGGGGTAGCTCGGAAATTAACGCAAGAGGTGAGTCTCTCCTTGATTTTATTTTTAGCGAAAACCTGTCTATTTGTAATAGGGGGAGTGACCCCACGTTTGTAACTTCGGTCCGGGAAGAGGTCTTGGACCTTACCCTGGATTCATCTGAATTGTTATCCCATATCTCGAACTGGATTGGTCTCAATGATCACTCCTTCTCTGATCATAGGTATATTCAATTCTCCCTGCGCGAAGCTCGTCCTCTTAATCTTCCCTATAGAAATCTGAGGAATACAGATTGGGATTTATACTGTAGAAAGTTAAAGGAGTTTCTTCCGGAGAAACCTCGGGGGAATTTACTCCTTTCGGAAAGTTCGATTGACAGCTTGGTGGAGAAATTCACTGCAGCCTGCAATAAAGCGATCGAGCTCTCGTGTCCGTTGAGGAGGCCTTCAGACAAATCTGAGCCACACTGGTGGACGTTTGAAATTACGGGCTTAGGGCTTCGAGTAGACGCTGTTCAACCAAGAATTGGGAACTTTATAGGATCGGGTTGGGTATATACAAATCCGAAATAAGGAAAGGAAGCGAGTCTCGTAGAGAAGCTTCTGCGAGAACGTTTAAGGTTGCCACGATTTATCTAGGCTTAGGCGGGTGCTTGCGAGGGCTCCCGTGCCCGTGGGTTGTCTCAGGGATGACTTGGCAAATTGGGCGATTAGTAGTGAGGAGTCGCTCAAACTTCTCCTCGATTCCCATTTTCACAGCAACCCGGAGCCGTGTGAGACCACAGGCGTGGAACCAGGCGCAATCTTTGTCCCTCCTTGTGATCTATTGGAAGAGCGTCGCCTGCTCTGGGCGACACGCTCCTTCAAGGCGTTCAAGTCGCCGGGACCTGATGGCATCTTTCCCGCTCAGCTGCAAAAGTCTGTGCGGGTGTCCTGTCGGTGGTTGACGCCTATTTATGCGAGCTGTATAAGTAGGGGCTATATCCCTAGACTTTGGAGGAACGTGAGGGTTACGTTTATTCCCAAGGCGGGCAAGAGCTCCCATGTATCCCCAAAGGACTTTAGGTCTATCAGCCTCTCTTCTTTTCTGTTGAAGACCGTAGAGGGGCTGATTGATCTTCATATAAGGAATGGGATTCCTCGTGGGCGGTTGTCGTGTGCTCAGCATGCTTACTCGAAGGAAAGATCAGTGGAAACAGCCCTGCACTCGGTCGTTAGCGTCATTGAAGAGTCACTTCGGCACAAGGAATTTCCAGTTGGTGCCTTTATGGTATTGAAAGTGCCTTTAATTACATACAGCCACAGGCAATAGTCAGATCACTAGTGGAGCTTGGGGTTGAACTGGGTTTTATAAGGCTCGTCAACCTCCTGTTCTTCAACGTAGGGTGAGTAGAGGTACTCCTCAAGGAGGGGTTCTCTCACCACTCCTTTGGGTAGCTGTGATCAATGGCATTCTGAAGGAGCTGGAAAGGGAAGGATGCACTGTTATTGCCTATTCCGACGATGTGGCTCTCATTATCAGGAGTAAGTTCTTGAGCACCCTTTTTGACATCATGCAGCGTTACCTTAATTTGATCGTAAATTGGTCTACAGGCTGTGGGCTCGCAATCAATCCTAGCAAGACGGAGCAGCTAGAGCGGGTGCAGCGAACTGCGCTCATTGGAATCAGTGGGGCGCTTAGGACCACACCCACCCTCGCGCTCAATGTTATGCTTAACGTGTTGCCTATGGACATTGCAAGCAAGGTTGTAGCAGCCCGTGCTGCTGCCCGGCTAAGATGCTGTGGATACAGTTTTAGCTCGGCCATTGGGAATTCAAGGATTCTTGCCAGCTTCGACTTCTCAAATCTCTTTAACACTATACTGAGATATGCTCATTTTCCGAAACAGTGGAAGAAGTCGATCATACTGATGATACCCCAAACCGGGAAAAGACCGAACCCAAGATTTTAAAACTTACTGTTAGTCGCTTACAGAGAAGATTCAATAAATAAATAAAATTGTAAAAGAAAATTGCACAATCTCATTTTAAAACCAAACCAAAATTATCGTGCTACAAACAAAGAAATGATTTTAAAACTGATAATTTTAGATGCTAAAACAAAATTTGAAACAATTCCGCACACTTATGCATATGCATTACTGCCAACATTTAGGTAGGTATATATGTACATATGTATATACTAAATTTTTTAGAATTAATAGCGAATTGGGTTAAGCCATATCTGTCTGTCCGTCCGCCGGTCGGATAAGAGCAGTAAATATTGAGCTATCTTAAATTGGTGTACACATTAGGACTGAGTTTGGGAAAGGAATAAGTGTGCAAATTTTGTTTCGAAAATGGGCGCGCCCGCCCACCTTATAAGAAAAACTTATATCTCCGAAACTACTTGACCAAACTCTACCAAATTTGATACAAATGTTGCATTTCAAGTCGATAACCAAAATGACGAAACCACGCCTATCTCTCATATAACGGTTGTTAAAGATGAAAAACGAATATACTCCTGGGTTGAACGATATATAGCAGAAAACGTTCCGTTGAATAAATTGCCGGTTGCCCTTTTATACATAAAGTATGCACGGGAAGATCCAGTATGCACACAAACCACGACAATAGGAAACAATAAAAAACAAAAGAAACCAATAGGAATGTCAAAAATAGTCGATACTCGAGCAAATAAGGTTGGCAATTGTACAATACATGAAGCTTAAGGTAGGTCTACACGGTACAGCATAGGCAGTAATCTAAATAATAAGATTGCTTAGTATATCTAAACAACGGTAATTTTTAAAAATAACAACAAAGACGATATTTTAGTAAGCATTAGTTCGCTGAAATTTAATACGAAGGATGGGGTGCAGCAACAAATATACCAAATCAAAAAACTTTGAACTTTAGAGCAAATATCCGATATCTATTAACTATACAAGATTGGGTTTGAGAATGAAATACATGGAGTCATAAATGTTGGGAATGGTCACGGTATCGCCCCCCTTAGACCAAATACATAGGTATACCTCCGGAACTTCTTTGTCAAATTCTTCCACATTACGCACACGTTGCAATTCTAGTCGGAAGCCGTATCGAATATATCTACGTTAAATGGGGAACATATGGTAAATATAAGTTCCGTAAGTTTCAAATATTGGGGGTATTCATCTAAAGTGATAAACTGATAAATGTTTTCCGTTTTCTATACAAGTTTGTATATGTTTATACATTTATACGATTATAAGGACCATTATACGTTTAGACGAATCCCCCTATTATTTTTTTAATTTTATTTTATTTTATTAAAGCTTACATAATAAACAATATTATTATACAAACTAAAGTATGCAGCGCTAGCATCATAGGCTTACGGCTGACTGGTGCGAAGACGAAATTTGTTCAAATACAACGAAGGAGATCTGAATCCTTCAGATAATTATAAATTTTAGATATGTTGCTAGTGGTCGGGTTCGTTAACAGTAGAACAGGATCATTATTATTAAAGTTGTTTGAGGTCTGAGGTTATTCAGTGCCGGACAAAAAACAAGTAGATGTAGAACACTAGCTGTTGACTCGCAAAACGGGCACTGGCTGATGTTACTACCGTTTAGAAGGTGTGCATTGGTTATGATAGTGTGGCCAATGCGGAGTCTGACGTATAGAGTTATGAGATCGACTGGTAGAGTGGACGGATAGTCAGGTTTAGTGCGAGTAGGATTAATTCTGGAATAATGGTGATTGTAATTTACCCAATCCACTGCTAAATTTGTGCTTCTACGTTGATCGATGAGCCGGTAGATATCACCCTTAACAAAGAAGGATGAGGTTATTGTAGGGGTGAGACACATTTCCTTAGCCGTTGAGTCTTCAAACATGCCGGTTATTCCCGAGTGGCTGGGAAACCACATGATTCTAAATTTATGTGGCTTCGATATCAAAGTGTCTCTGATGTTGGAAATAATGTAATTGGAATTACTGCAGTTTTTTATTGCTTGAAAGTAGGATAAGCTGTCAGTATAGATGATGTATTTTCCTTTGTTTAGCTTAGAGTATTGATCAGCTTTAAGAATTGGCACTGCTTCAGCTGTAAATATTGAACAAAAAGAAAATAGCAGGCCGTACGATATTGGTTTTTCATTTTCGGTCACTGCAGCGATCCGTCTGTGTACAGTAATTTCCAACCAGTTGATTTTAAAGGCGCGGTTATTTCCAGGAAGTGGGCTTTATACATAGTGCTAGACGTATTGTTCTTACGTAGTTGAACTATATCGGAAACAAAAGAAGTTTCCCTCACCCTCCACAGGAGGTGCTTAATGCTCCAAGGTACAGCTATTTTATGTGGTAACTCATTATCTTTCACAAAGTTAGCGCATTTCATTGTGGATGAGGGAACCTTTGACAAACGTGTAGGAGTCATCGCCGAGTGGAAATCCTTTTTTAGAGCAAAACTGGGATGGATTATGAGCTTTGGATAAAGTTTAAATATGCTGTCTTCGATATTGTCTTTTAAAAAAGGCATCCCAGCTTCTGGCAAGATGTTTTTTATTGGAGATGCCGGAAACGCACGAATAGAACGACGGACAGCTGAAGGGTATGGTGCGGCAAGCATCTTGATGTGGTTTTTTGAGTGGTATCCATATATTTCTAATCCAAAATTAACTATTGACAAGTAGAGCCGGGCCAATGAACGCGCGGTTGCTAGATAGATACTTAATTATGCTTAAATTAACAAATAGTATATTCCTGACATATTGACAGTGTTGCCTAAATGAGTACTTAGAATCTAATACTAGGCCTAGGAACTTAAAACTTTCCATACAAATTAAATTGAGATTATTAACGGTAAGTGTTGGGTATGTTACAATGGTGTTTTTTACAGATATGTAATAACTTAGATTTAGAGGAAGAAATTGACACGCCTGAAGAATCGGACCAATTAAATATGAGGGATAAGATGTTAGAAAAGGAAGACATAAAAACGGACAAATCAGAAGACTTAGAAAATAAGAGTAAATCATCAGCATAGATTAGGTGGTTAATATTGGGAGTCAGATAAAGTGGTACTGATTTCATCAAAAACGATAATAAAAAGTATAACTGAGAGGGGGGAACCTTGGGGAGTTCCGTTATCAAGAGGGAGTTTAGAGGACCTGACATTACAAACAAGTACACTGATTTTACGATTAGAGAGGAAAGATTTAACGAAATTATACATGTACGAGCCGACTTTCCATTTGTTGAGCTGCCTTAATACAACATGTATACCTATCCGATCAAACGCTTTTAAAAAATCAAGAGAAAGTAACGATACGTGATTTTTATGGGACAATGCATCAGACACAAAATGGTCAAGATGCAACAGAGCGTCTAACGTTCCCTGCCCCTTTTTAAATGCAACTTGGTTATGGTGAATTAGATTGCAATAATAGCAATAATTGTCTCCATTAGTTTACCTAGGCATGGCAGAAGGGATATAGGACGGTAACTGCTGACTTCGCAGGGGGGTTTTCCAGGTTTTAAAATAGGAATGACAGCGCTGGTCTTCCATATCAGAGGGTAGATGCCAGTACGAAAGATGTTATTATAAAGAATAATTAGACGGGATAGAAGGAAGGGTGGAAGGTATTTAATGATGGGGTAAGATATTTTGCCAATCCCAGGCGTTTTGCCTTTAACTGCAGAGAGAGCGGAGAGGATTTCAAAATGGATATATCAGAATCTAAAAACTTTGCTGGGGAAGACAGGTTCGAAGGAGGCTGGTAAGGGGAGGAAAGAACGGAAATTTTGCTGGAGGAAAATTCAGGAGAGAAACCAGAGTTGGACGAGACGTTGGAAAAGTGGCGGGAAAATTCTAAGGCTATATCTTGGGGATATAGTAGATTGCCGTGAGGAGAACTGAGGGATGAAATCGGGGAAAAGGAAGATAAACCATTAAGTCTTTTAATGTCAGCCCCTATCTTTTTTGGGCTAGAAGAGGAATTAAATTCGCTAGTGAACGATTGGAAACAGAGAACTTTAGCAGTTTTGGCCTTGCAACGAAAAGGCGCGTTAGATTTTTTGTATAACAACAAATTATCAGATGAACGGGTACGTTTGAATTCGTGCCAAGCCGATTGCTTTTGTTGCCTTAACGCACAAAGCTCACTGTTCCACCAACGAGGTACAGGTTTGAGTGGTTTGGAGGAGGATTGAGGAATGGAATAATTAGCAGCTGAACGGATAATTTTTTGAACACGTGAGGACTCCTGATTGACATTGAAAGAAGGAGGGAACATACGGGAATGAAATTCACAGGCTTGTTCAAATCTGTCCCAATCCGCCAAGTCCGTTTTTAAGCGTATTCTGGTTTTGAATAGAGGCACAGGACCGGTAGAGGAAATTTTAGAAATAATGGGGAAGTGATCGCTACCATGTAGGTCATCAATCTGGAACCATTCGGTTATGGGGAGTAGGGAAGAGGAACAAAGCGATAGGTCAATATGTGTAAAAGAAGAATGAGTGGAGAAGTGGGTAGGGGAACCGTCATTAAGCACAGAGGAGTTGGAAGAAAGAATAGCATCCTCAATAATACGACCCCTGGAATTAGTGGAGGCAGAACCCCAAAGGGGGCTCCAGGCGTTAAAATCGCCAGCCAGTAAGAAAGGAGTGGGATCAGGCGGGAGGAGATACCCGGATATCATTTAAAGTGAAAGTTTCATTAGGAGGGGAATAGGCACAAATAATAATAAGTCTACTAGGAGTAAGAATTTCTAATGATAGGGAAGAGATATTCGAAGAGGAACGGGGGAAGCTGTTGTGTGGTACTTTTCTGTTGATCAGAATGGCGATACCCTGTTTGCTTAAGGGGTTAAGTTTTCTGAAGTTTCTTTGTGAGGTAATGGAATGTTGGTGTTGGTGTAATTATTGCTAGTTTTTGTTGTTGTAGTATTTTAATTGAGGTTAGCAATTTTTGTTATTGAGGTATTGTCGTTGTTATTAGGATTTTTTGAGTGAGAATTTGTTTCGGTATTAGTTTGGCTTTTTGCCACGTTGGCAAAGGAAAAGGTGGTGCATTTGTGTATGGTTTTAATTTTTAAGATTTCTTTTGATTGGATAAATTTTGGGTAAGCGATTGATTCATTCCCGTAGGGGAAGAGTGGGTAGGAGGAAGGTTGCAAATGGCACAAGAAGGAGTATTTCCGCAGTGTTTTTGAGTGTGTCCTAATAGCTGGCAAGTTTTGCAACACATAGGATTAGGGTAGTACGGACGGACATCAAGGGTTCTCCAGGCGACATCAATTCGAGTGGGAAGTGTATATTTATTGAATGTTAGTAATAAGGCTCCAGTCGGAACACGCACTTTATTGACCAATTTGGTAAATTTGTGGACGGCAGTGACACCTTCTTCTTTGAGACCTTCAGTCATTTCGTCTTCGCTTAGTTGGCAAATAAAGGGGGCGTAAATTGTCCCCTTGACTGGGTTAAGGGTACTGTGAAGGGAAACCACAACAGCACCTGCACCAGGCATAGACTTAGTGGACAGGAATTTCTCAGCAATTTTCTGGTTTTTTACAAGGAGGAGTAAACTTCCATCGCGAAGTGATGAGACATTGCTAACCTCTTTGCTGATGGATTGAATACCTTTATAGGTCGCAAAAGCGGAGATGGATGAAATTGATGTTTTGGAATCCGGCGAATTAATGACCAGGTATTTGGGGTCATCTTTCTTGGTTATGGGGAGATCCGGGAATAGGTCCAACGTTGAATATTCAGGCTTTTTCGTTTAGACTTATGAGGTGGGGAAACCTATTATCACCCAGATTGTTGGCCCCAGAGGGCATTGTGAAAATTAACTTATATGTTTGTATATATATATAAAGTTCTTAGTTAACAATTAGAGAAAGAAGTTAACAGTAAAACAGCTAATTGCTCACAACTGTAAAAATAGCGTTAACACACGCGCACTGTTCAAAAGCAGAACAACAATAAAGCACAACCGAGAGAAAATGCGACCGTACGGTTTGACAACTCGGTTGCGACTGCCCCTATTATTTAACCTGATATTAAGGATCTATATACCAAATATTGTACAACTGCATCAAATAGTTGTGAACTTACAAGGAATTTGGCTTCTTTATTGTGTAGAGCGTGGCACTGTCATTTTCCCAAAATAATACACAGTTTGATCTATAAGACATATGTATTTACATTAGGGTGCGCCTTATTTTTTGACTTTGAACTATGGGCCATCACACCCCCTAAAAATATGTATTACGGAGTAAAACGATGTTATGCAAAAAACTAGAGCTTTTGGAAAAGGGGAAGACATGCCGCAATGAGGGTAAAGTTTGCAAGATTCATAAAAATTGCAATATAAACAAATAATACTACAGTGATAATTTTATGTGCGATTTTATTTCTAAAATTTATAAGAAAAGGTATTTGCATTTTGAAAAAGAATAGCGAGTTTAATAAATTCATTTTGTTCATACATATAGGCATTTACACATAGTACATTAATGCATCTTCCTCATATTTGCTTAAATTAAACTCCTCCCAACGTCAAACTCGAACCGTATTAAATTATATATCTTACCATGGATGTTAGCAACATATTCGCCGCTTTTACGTTTTCCTACAGCTTCGCGATAGAGTTTCCTATTTTCTTTTTCCAACAAGAGGCGATCTGAACCAATCATTGAACCGGGTCTCCCTTCCTGCCTTTGACTTAGAAGAAATAATTTATCTTCCTCAATCGTAATTAGTTGTAGGGCGTTAGCGTGGGCAATGCCAAAAAGATTATTAAAAGTTGCAACAAAATCTTGCTCCCGATTTTCCTGCGTTGTTGTCCGGCGATTAGAGCTCTTCTGCAACCCCTTCCATTCCTGATACAAGCCTTCAAGTTTTAAAGCACTTTTGTCCACATTGTTCGTTGGTATTCGTGCTTTAGCCCAAAAAACCTCCACTTCTTTAATAACGAGGTAAGCAGCACCACGGAGACTTAATTTTACTTTACGATGGTTATAAAAAAGCAAACGCAAAACTTGTTCGTTGGATGGCAACTTAGCACCGACAATTTGGCTTTCATCATAGTCAAGGATATATAACTTTTCTTGTGCCCTGGTTTGCATTTTTAACTTAATTTAATTTAATTGTCTTATTTAAATTACACGAGGAAGCACACTTTAAACTTCTTGATAAACTAAATAAATATCACGTCTGTATATGCTCGACCGAATTTACAGAATAATAGTATTTTTAAAAACTCTTTTAAATGAATATGCGAACCACGAAGGAGGCCATGACTTCAATAACAATCAGTTTTTCAAAAACATATTTGAATAATTTTACTACATTCCATAAAACCAAAGCTACAACCGTGCTATAATTAATTTCTTGTGCAATAATTATAGATAAAACATACCATAAACAACCATATAGCCTGCCCACATTGAAGACGGCGGCTGCAGACGACAACGATAAAAAACCAAAGCATTGGCGACATAAATATAATAACAACGACAGCAACAACCTAACAGCTGATGCAAATGTTGTAAATTTTTAGCATTTTCCTCACCTTCTCGATTAGTTTTTTAATTATTTTAACTATTTATAATCATTTAAATAAGTTTTAAATGTAAGTAATAAGTGTCACGAAAATTTAACGCGCTTGGCCGCCTTGTCAAAATAGAAATAGATTTAATCTGGCGACAGCGGCATTCATGATTGACTGCCCCGTAGTCGTGTCGTGCCCAAAAAAGTCATCGCCATTGAATCATGTGTAAAAATAATTTGACAGATGCCGCGCCGTCTTCAATGAGGGCAAGCTAATAGTTGAGCAAAAATCAAGTAAAAATACAAATTCAAGCTGACCGGAAAAAGGTGCAACGAATGCGAAAAAATATTTAAATTCCGTAAATCAATAAGCGATTGTTTAGGTTGCACGGTTATCGTTATCGTTATCGTTTATGGTTATGGTTATAAATATGGCCTAAACTAAAGACGATTTTAACGTTAGTTGACACTTTCGTGACAGTAATTCCATGGAACATTATATTCCGCTGTAAGTGTTTTCTACACTGCTAGTTATATCAGATGCATTCTATGGTTATGGTTATGTCACCATAAGTTTATTCTTCAATGTCTCGGTTATAAATTTATTATAAATAATGCCATAATACTAATTTGTCAGTCAACATCGTAGTTATTCAAAATTTTTTGCAGAATATAATATTATACTCTAATGCAACTTTTAGGGAGGTGTGATGCCCTGTACGCTATATTTTTTTTTCCCATATAGCTAAGGTGCACCTTAATGTACATACCCAAATATCATTCATCTGCACCGAATAGTTGCGAATATAAGAGTTCAATTTTTCTCTGCCATGGGGGCGTGGCACAGCCCACTTTTCTAAACTAATATATACCTTAAGTTCAGTCCGAGAATCACTTGAATCTACTCTGCAAATCACATAAATATCAGTTCAGTAATTTAGGCGCCTATAAAGGATTCACATTAATTTCTATATACAAGATTAGCTTTGAAATAAAAACATGCCTCTGAATACTTTGAAATTGCAGGTTTTATTCTATTAAGGGAATTGCTTCTTCAATTGAACTTTGAGCAATGAAACAATTACATTCTGGGCGAACATTTAGAAGCTATTCTGTTTAAACATAATAATATTTATGTGCTGGTGCTCTACAGGAATTCAGCTTTCTCCATCGGCATTTGTAATCAGAAAGTCATAATATTTGGGGATTCTAATGTATGCCTAGCGTCTATTGAGAATAGAATAGAGAAATACTTTAGGAAAGCAGTTTTAGATCGCTATTAGGTCTAGAATATTCTACTACACCTGCAGGGATTCGAATTGACTGGGCCAAAGAACGTAGATCAATAAGAAGTTGCATACTTTCACCGGTTATGCCAACATAAAATATAAGCTTATTTCGCCATACCAGAACTAAGTTGAGTCTGATTGGACCCAATTGGTTTGTGGTGTGGTGATGTAAGCTAGCATTTATCTTAAGCATTATACGTAAAAATATATTTAAATAAAAAAAAGGCATTTAGTGTTTCAAAATAAAGATTACTACATTCACTGGTTTTATTGCAAACAACAAGTAACGTTTATTTCAAATAAAAACTTGTGCTGGCTATTTAAAGTTCGGTTGCACAGGAACTTAGACTCTTTTTTACTTTTTTTATTGCACTAGTTAAACCCAGCGTGCGCCTCTCCGCATTAAAAAAATCAACGACAAGAAATGAACACCGACATAAGTCGAGCCATTGAAAAAATAAAATTTTATTCAAAGGTAAATGATGCTAAACCATTTCTACGATAAATGGCCCATCATTTAATATTTTGAGATTACTGTATAGTCACCTATGAAAATCCCATGAAAATTCTTTCAGTAGTTTCGGACATTAGTTAATTCAAACAGAAAACGGTAAACAAACATACAACAAATTTGAAAGAAAATCGTAAAAATCTGTTCTAGTACATCCCTGCCACACCTTTGGTTATTATTTTAAAGAAATTTTTAATGTGCAGACACGTTTTTTTACAGTTTTAATATGGTATAGAAGAAGAACAATTATTTACTCTATATGGCTATGTGAGTCACTATTGGAGGACTACCACGTCATCGACTTATATACCCTTCGAGTATTTCGTTATTGTGTTAAAGTTTCTTTCTTGAATGTGTTTTAATTTGCTAAACCATAATGATTTTTAAAATGTATACATAAAGGCTAAGACTATACGCATATTGGAATATCCGTTGACATGGATAAAATGCGGATAGTATGAATATTGCAGCAATGAAGATCCGGTAGCTCACAGCCAAGGTGATACAACCATATAAGAAATACTAAAGCAAGTATTACCTGAAAACTAAATACATCTTCCAAAAAATATAAATACCACTTAACAGCGGCAGATATACACATTTAATTTATGCTTTAAAAAATTCAGATTGTATAGTCATTTTATTTAATTAACAACAAAAACAAACTTCAGTATTAAATTGCACCTCACAGCGAAAATGATGCAGTAACAAAAAAAAAAAAGAATACATTCCAATTTTTTAAGGACTCAACTAAAAGTTCGATTAATACTTTGTGGGATACCCCTTACTATCTATAAATTCTTTCATACGTTTCGGCATGGATTCCACCAATTTTAATTGTATAGTTAGGATCAAGTTTATTCCATTCAGCTTGCGGGGCGTTTTTCAAGTCGGTTTTATTTCAGATCTCGTATTTTCGAATCTCTTGTTCCAAAACTGACCAAAGATTATCGATTACATTTAAATCTTGAGACTGTGCTGGTGTTTGTACTATGTGCGGACAGTTCCAAATAAGCCAACTTTGCACAACTCCAGATTTGTGTTTCGGATCATTATCTTGATAGTACCGAAAATTGTCGGAAATATTTAATTTCGTTTCAAAATACCCAGATACACACTCTTGTCCATAGTACAATAGATGAATTCCAAATTCCGACTCCAGAAAACGACATGCATTCCCATGCCATTATATGCCCTCCCCCATGTTTTATGGTGCTACCTAGATTTTGCGGTTGTAGCTCAGCATTTGCTTTTCTCCATATATTCCATCCAATCTAAACAGGTTGAATTTGCTCTCGTCTGCAAAAATTAAGGTATTCCAGAAGCTTTCACTCTTATATAAATGTTCGTTTGCAAACTTTGAAATCAGCTTCTCTGAGCACTCTTCGTATGGTTTCCGGATGACTTTTCTTCCCAAGAAATTTTTCCACTTCGTTGCCTAAAGCTGGATCACTTAAATGGGGATTTTCGCGTATTTTCCGTACAATCCAACGGGAATCACTTTCGATAAACATTTTATTATGAGCCGATTTCTTTTTATTTGCGACACGATTTTCACGAACATAACGTTCAATGATATGCTGAATAGTTCCTTGACTCAGTTTCACCATTTCCGCGATTTTGCGTAGACTTTTGCCGTCTTTATAATGCTTTAGTATTAATACGCGCACTTCAAGACTTGTTAGGCGACCCATTTTGAACTACACTTTATGAATGACAATATTATAATGTCAAAACTATATAACAACTATAAAAAATACTATTCCAGGATTGCTCACATTTATAACAGTATTTACTTTGCATTCGCCAAGCTGTCGTCGCTAACGGTAAACATTTGTGCATCATTTTGGCTGTGAGCTTGCATTTCGGTATACGAACATGTTTTTACTTTACGTTTGTAAAAAAGAAATAATTTTGCCGTTTTTTTTTTATTTAACAAGATTTAACATATGTATATGTACCGAATTAATAAATTATTAAATTTTTTTTATTTCGCATATGAACATGATTTTTTACTAAGCGCTTTTTCATTTCGCTGCATCATTTTGGCTGTGATCCACTGTATATTCGGCTATCCAAAAAACATCAACGAATTGATGAACAGTAATAATAATCAACAACACTTTTTGTAAATAATAAGGCAATTTGCGAATGATGTTTGGGAAGCTACTTGTAGAATTCTTGGTACTTGGATATTTTCATGGCGTATTATTGCATTCACTTATATTCACTAATCTTTACATGAAATGGTACCGCGGTTTATTTTCCTGACCTGTGATGAATGCCGAAACTGTTTGCGTTCCCTATTACCGATTTATTTATTTGCCTTGTGTCACTAATTTCTGACATTAGGTTATCCGAATATCCGGATTTTTCGCATAAGTCTCCGGATACCTGGATTAGAAAGGACTGGCCGGTGAGAGAAAATATGCAAGTAGGAACAGAAAATTTTTGGGAAATCATAAATCACACAAAACTAGTTGCTGATGTACTTCTCAATTTTCGCAAACTAGGAGCTAAAATGAGCATTAAATTACATTATTTACATAGTCATTTGGACAAATTCCCGGACAACCTAGGCGATTACAGTGAGGAACAATGTGAACGGTTCCACCAGGACGTAAAAATAATGGAAGAAAGATACCAAGGTCGATGGGACGACCACATGATGGCAGACTACTGATGGAACTTAATGCGGGATTGTCCTGAGCAACGACATCATAGGAGGTCCTACAGAAAAAGTTTTTTTGTAATTTTTTTAAAATTAATTAATGAAAAGAATATATTTTTTTTTATTTTTTTATTATTTTTATACAGGCGCGCAATAAAAATATAATTTAAATCCATATTGGTATTTTTAATTAGGTTCTTTCGTGAAATATTTAAAAATCTTTATCTGAAAAACTAGAGCCAATTCGACAAAACTGATATTATTTTCGTAATCAGCGCCCCCAAATTACCCTAAATCGACTTAAAAATCTCCGACCGCAAAATTTTTTTCAGCAGTGTTATTGAATCAACAGGAACTTCAACTGCCATTTTACGCAAGAAAGTAGAAATTAGAAGGAGAGAAAACTAGATTGCGCCATCCGGGGCACGTACATTTCACAGGCCATGCAGAAACACTATAACGAATATAATAAGAATATATGATAAGGAGAGTTGCCACCTATTACAAAAGTTATAGTCAATTAAATAAATAAGTTAAATCACATATTGCCATACAACGACTAGATTTATCTGAATAAAAGTTGGCACAAATATAGTCCTTATATAGGTTAACAAAAAATCGATTTTTTAAAAGGGAGTTGCCGCCTGTTTACAAGGCCCAATCAAATACTGCAACATGGGATTCAAATGAAAAAAAGTTGCCACGTGTTTAAATGCAAATTAGGTTACTTATAAGATTAAATGGCATTTTACAATATGAGTCCTAAACTACATATTTCAAGAATACGTAATTTCAAAACGTATTTTGTGGAGAGGGTTGCCAGATGTTTTGAAAATTTATCAAAATTGTAATAAGTTAAATCACATCTAATTAATATTATATGCAAGGCTCAATAAAGCTTAATTTCCCAAATACTGTGAAGAAATGTTGCCACCCGCTTATATGCAAATGAAGTTAAGTAAAAAAATTAAACGACATTTTACAATGTAAGTTCCAAACTACAAGGTTTAAGAAAGCGTAATTTCAAAAATAGTTTTGGAGAGGGTTACCATCTGTTTATAAAGTTTGTCGAAATTATAATAAGTAAATCACATCCTAATATTATAAGCAAAGTTCAGTAAAGCTTCATTTTCCAAATACTTTTTGGGAAGGTTGTCACGTGTTTTTATGCAAATTAACTTAAATAAGAAAAGAAACGACATTTTACAATATGTGCGGCAAACTTCAAATTTTAGGAATGCGTACAATCAAAAATAACTTTTGAGAGGGTTGCCTTCTGTTTAAAAAAATAATTAAAAGTATAATAAGTTAAATAAAGCATTGAGACCCATGAATTGCCACCTGCTTAGACCAAAAAATTAAATTTAATTATTAACTTAAAGGAGGTACCGGGTAATGAGATTCAAAGGAAGAAGGCTTAACAAAATTTAATTAGGAAAATAGATATAAGGAGTGTTGCCATGCGTGTAAAAACATTAATTTAATGCTATTTGCAAGCTTACCGAAGTATTAGAGTATTCCTCTGAAACGAGAGAGTTTATACAACAATATGTTTGATGAAGGTTGCCACCTGTTAAGGACCGTTGATTCAAATAAACTGATCAGGTGAAGGAAATTGAACTACACTGATGTCAAACGAAAAAAGGTTTAAGGAAGCCCTTTTCAAAAAATGTAGAGGGTTGCAACCTGTTAACAGAATTTAAATTCAACTAACTTCAAAAGATAAATGAAGCGTTACAATACTGTTTTGAGCTGGCAGGGGTTTACCAAAGCTTACTTACATAATTGGCGCTCACCCACTTAAGCGAGTTTGGTCGAGTTCAACAAATTGCGCCAGTCACTCCTTCTTTCTGCTAACTGGCGCCAATTGGAAATACCAAGTGACGTCAAGTCCTTTTCCACTTGGTATTTTCAACGCAGAGGAGGTCGTCCTCCTCCTCTACTACCACAAACTGGTACCGAGTTGAATACTTTCACGGCTGGAGAATTTTCGTTTATTCAAACGACACGTCCCAGCCAATGTAGCCGCTGTATTTTATTTCGCTTGACTATGTCTATATCGCGGTAAAGCTCTTACAGCTCATCATTCCATCGCCTGCGGTATTCACCATCACAGATGCGTAGAGGTTCGTAAATCTTTCACAGAATCTTTCCCTTGAACACTCTAAGGGCCGCCTAATCCGATGCTGCCAGTGAAAATGCTTCAGCGCATTGGCATGAGCGATTCTACGTTGGATTTACAGGCTTACATTATTGTAGGTGCTAAAGCTGTTTACCAAATAAACAAAATTCCCCACATTTTCGAAATTGTAATTGTCAATTGTGGTGGGGCCAAGACACGAATACGCTGACTGTTTATTTGATGGCAGAAGTTATTTGGTTTTGCCCTCGCTCAGCTCCAGACCCGTACGTGTCGCTTACTTATCCAGTTTGCAAAAGACAGGAGTAACATGTGGTTGTTGAGGACGATGATATCGATATCATAAGCATACGCCAGAAGTTTAACGCTCTTATAAAATATGGTGCCTGAACGGTTTAATTCTGCAGCTCGAATTATCCTGTCTAACAAAAGGTTAAAGAATTCGCACGAAAGAGAGTCACCCTCTCTGAAACCTCGTTTGGTTTCAAACGGTTCGAAGAGGTCCTTCTTGAGCCTGACGGGCTGATGGTGTTGCTTAACGTTATTTTAGATTTTTTGGGATGGTAAATTCAGGTTTTTCGGCAAATATGCAGCTTCTTCTCGTACTATCGAAATCGGATTTGAAGTCGACAAAAAAATGGTGTGCATCTATTAATTTTTCTCAGATCTTTTACAGATTTGGAGTCTCGTGAATATTTGGTCAATGGTGGATTTTCCAGGTCTAAAGCCACACTGATAAGGCCCAATCAGTTCATTAAAGGTGGGCTTCAGTCGTTCACACAATACCTCGACAGAATCTTATATGCTATGCTTAGAAGACTGATACCGCGGTAGATGGCGCATGTTGCATGATCACCTTTTTTGTGGATTAGGCTGCCGTTGCACTTGCAAAGCTCTGCTGGCAGTCCGGCAGCACCAGCGGCCTTATTGCTCCTAAGCAGTACTATTGCCGTTCGAGTTTCGTCCAGATCGCATAATGGTACTTCAACTCCGTCTCATTGATTGGAGGTTCGGGTTCATCATCTTAGAAGTTGTCTGCGCAACTAAATGCTCCTTCCACAGTGTGAGTGTACTCTGGATGGGCTATTGCCGTTCGAGTTTCATCCAGGTCGGGTAATGGTACTTCAGCTCTGTCCACAGTATGAGTATGCTCTGAATGTCGCTCATCAGGTCGGCTTTTTCATTCTTACAGGACCCTTTGAAAATTACATAAGAATAAGGGTGTTTCAAAAACTGGGTTAATATGTAGGGTATGTTTTCAAAATGGTTAAATAGTTGTTAAAAAGATGATAGTCAATTAAATAAATAAGATAAATCACATATCAAAGGCGGCACATACATACATATACAGACTGTCATGTTTTTTGGAATAAAATTAGTTTTTTTAAGGAATTGCAACATGGAAAAATGGATACTATACGAAAATTCGAATGAGGGAGGCCAGCTTAGATATATTAAATTGTGAAAGCACTAAATTTCAAAAGGAGAGGGTTTGAAAAATCAGTTAAAATAGGAAAATCCCCAGAAACAGCGCTACACGAAATCGTATCGCTTATAGACAAATCACTAACCCACAAGGAATACACGCTGACAACTTTCCTAGACAGAAAGGGTGATTTTAACAATGCCCTGCCTAGTACAATAACGATGGCACTAATGGATATGCGCGTCGACACGCGTCTCGTGACGTTGGTAGACCAATTAATGGCATGTTGAATAATGCGAGCAAAACTTGGAGGTGTATCGACAAATATGTAGATGTGTCGAGAGGAGCACTTCACTAGTGTCCAATCCTCTCTTCTATGGGTCGCAGCATTAAAGCCACTGCTGAACAGCATGGAGGTGGAGAGCTGTAAGGTATTGCTTGTACGCATAATCTTGCACAGGTAATAAGCGGGATGTTTCCACAGATATTATGTGGCATTATGCAAGAGAAACCAACAAAGGTAGTCAGATTGGCCAAGGAAAATGGTTTAGGGGTTAACCCTACAAAAACGGACCTTCAAAAGAAGATATAAGATGCCACCGCTTAAAACATCAACGATAGCAAATGCGATACTCAAGCTTAGTTAATCTTAGAATAATCTAAGACAAAAAAATGAATTGCAAACAAAACGCACGGGAAAAAGTGAAGAAAACTACTGTTGTGCTATACAGATGCAGGAAGGCAATATGACAAAAGTGTGGCATGTTCCCTAAGTTGGTACACTGGCTGTACACGGCTGTGGCTCATCCTAGAAAAGAAATCAGCAATCTTTATACTAAAAAAAGTGCAGAGAACGGCTCTTATATGTATTAGTGGCCCCCTGCGAACAACACCCACTGACGCAATGAATATGCTGCTAAGCGTACCCATAGACATGATGGAAAAGCAGGTTGCTCTAAGGCTACAACATTTTAAAAGCTGGAAGGCAAATAGTAGTAGTCATATGACTATTCTTAAAACCAGGGACCCAAAATAACAGTTATTACACTTTTCTAAAATAAAAAAGGCAAGGACTAAATATTGTCGTAGATTAGATTTTTCAATGTTCTTGAGGTCCTCAGGGCCTTCTTTGTAAGATTCATCCATGCCTTTTATTTTTCTAACTTTTTGAAAAAAAGTCCAATATAAACGGTTGAAATTTGACTTTTATTTTTTCGGTCAAATAATAACGGTTAAAATGTGACTTTTATTTTTTCCGGCAAAAATAAAAGGCTTAGCCAAATAACAAAAAAGCCTTAAGTCCAATTAAAATAAATTTGGTACTAATCGATTCGTCTTGACTTCTAGATTTCAAAAATATATAATTCGTTAGTATTCGGCCTTTACGATTCAACATGCGACACAAAAACTAGCTGAAGCCCGATTCACTTATATACTGGTGGAAAATATAATAGCAACGCGGCATTTGTTAAGTTTTTTCTGCCTATTTTTTTTAATCTAATTTATAATATGTATTTTCCAATTAAAATACAGTTCGTCCTCTTACAAAAACCGCATAAACCAAAGTTTCAAACTTCATAAGAAATTTATTATAATGCAACAAAAATTCATCTAAATTTCGAACTTTCTTCTCAGAGCTTATAGATTTTTTTTGAATATGATAAATAAGTAAAAAAAACTTAACAAAATGCAGCGTCGCTATTATATTTTCCACCACTGAATGTGCACAGGTTAAGCCTACTCTTACAAATTTTTCGTATAGCAAAAAACATTACTTGGGTATACAATTACCATACGAATAACTGTATACTAATTCAATCAATGTTGTTGTTACACTCGCACTGTTTCTGAGGTACTATTTTCGTGACAAGTCTTTCAGGTACGATAGTAATATAGTTGTTGCTTTGCTGGCCCGAATAATTCGTCAGCAAAAAAGTACTTAAGTATTGAAAAAAACTATCAAAATAAAAAAGTGTACATTTCAATGTTAAAAGAAGTGGTGTTTACTTACATACATACATATAAAGGTGACCAAAAGAAAAAAGAAAAGTAATAAGTGCTAAGGTAAGTGGTGCTTATTATTATTATAGTGTTGTTTATTTATAAATGTAAAAATTGTACCAAATAGATCAAAAATTAGACTTAAATGACCAAGAAGATGAGATGAGTCGATATAGCCCGGTCGATTATCTCTTTCTCGACAAATCCTTTTGTATTAGTGAAATTATAGTATGCTGCCTGTAAAATATTATTCCTTTATTTTTATTTATGGGGTCTTTCACACAATTGTTTATATTTATTATGTCAAATTTGATCTGTACAAACAGTTGGATATTCTTTAATTATAATTCAAGAAATGGGACGAAAGCGCAATATTTACATACGTGAACATTTTGAGAGTGAAGGTCGATTTGGAAAATGCAAAGCATGTGGGGATATGATCCAGTTAGAGCATATAACTAATTTAAAAAGACATTTGCGAACTAAGCATGCTGAGATATTTCACGAATCCAATAAACGCGCCCGTCTCGAAAACGAACCTAACGATGTGAATGATAAAAAAATTAAGTTTTCATCTGAAATGTCTCCAAATGAGGTCGTGAATGCATGCATTAACTTCATCGCCAAAGAATCGTTGCCATTATCATTTTTCGATTCCGAATCCTTTAAGACACTTACAAGTCAAATATTCGAGGGACTAAATATACCAAGAATAACATCGGCCAACATTATGCAATTCGCAAATGAAAAGTGCATCAAATTGAAATGCTTAATTAAAGATATACTTAATGGTAAACTTATTTGCCTTAAGATTGATACCGCCACCCGTAGTGATCGTGCTGTTCTTTGCGTAAATGCCCAAATTTTTTTACGGGATAAAATTGAAATTATTACCCTAGCAATGGAAGAAATACAGGGCAGGCATACAGCAGACAATATAAAATTAATCATGGAAAAAGTTATACGATCCTATGATATTAAGAAAGATCAACTTTATACGATTACCACTGATAACGGCCGGAATTTGACCAAAGCTGTTGAACTTTTGACAGATACAGTCAGCCACGACCACAACGATGATGATGATGATGAAGATGATGATGATGATGATGAAGATGATGATGAAGATGATGATGATGATGATGAAGATGATGATGATGATGATGACGATGATGATGTATTTTCCGGGAATGTTTTAAATCCTATTGTAGGAGATAACATAATTTCTGTTAAATGTGCGGCTCACACGCTTCAACTCGCTGTGAAAGACTTTTTGAAAGATTATAACCCGGGAATAGTAAGCAGTACCCGCCGAGTTGTAAAGATGTTAAGAACGCCACTATTGCGGTGGGTGGTTTAATAAACTTTCTCACTTTTATAGCTTTTTGAGATGATTTCATTTGCAATTTTCAGGTCACAGATAAGAGACCAAAATCTTGTGAGGCCTCAACTAGATGTTCTAACTCGTTGGAGTTCTACATATAATATGATGAATAGGCTCTGTCAGCTGAAAGATTTTTGTGCAATGCATCTAAGATCAACCGAAAATTTGAGCACTGACGAGTGGAAATTAGTAGAGAGCACTGTGGCAGTGTTAGCATTACCTCACTCGTTAACTTTAACGCTTCAAGAGGGTCAATTGCTATTAGGAGATTTCTACAAATATTGGCTGCAGATGACACTTCAGATCAAAAACAATGATAGCGTTATCAGTAAACAATTTTTGAGTTGTGTTGAAAACAGGCAACGATCGCTGCTGGAAAATGACATTATAAATTCGGCGTTATTTTTGGACCCCAGATTAAGACGAGTTCTTTCCAAAGAAAAGATGGAATCCGCCAAAGGTCATCTAAAAGGACTCGTTCGTCGCTTGGAGAATTTGAAAGAGGTTGGTTTTTTAAGGATTTTTAAAACATCTGATGTTAATTTAAATTTTCTTTGTAATATTTTTTTTCCATTTAGAATCACGATTCATTTTCTCAAATCAACCAAGGCAGTGAAGACTTGTCATTTTTGGTTGACGAATCATCAATGCAAAGCTCATCTTCCCTTTTAAGAAGCGGCATTCTCGAACTTGAGTTGGCAAATTCGTCATCCGATGACGACTCTCTTCCGGTTAAGGATGAAATCCGTAAAGCTTTTTACGAGATTGATTGCTATAAGGAGAAGCGAATCGATATTGACGTGGACTTAATTGAGTATTGGAACAGCAAGAAATACTCTTTTCCATGGCTCCGAAAACTTGCTTTTGTTGTCCATTCCGTACCTGCAACGCAAGTTAGTGTTGAACGAGCTTTTTCTGCATTGAAACTTGTTTTAACAGACTTACGTTATAATTTGTCCAACCAAAATGTGGAAACAATTTGCCTTTTAAAGCTTAATAAAAATATTTTATAAAAGAAATAACCATTGGTTCTTTATGTTTTTTCGCATTTTCTAAAATTACCGTTGTATGGAAGAAAGGTGTAGTTTTTGTCCGATTTCAAAACTTTTCATGGTGTAGCTTTATAAGGCTAAGTGAATTATGCGTAATAAATTTGGTGCGAATCGTTGTAATGGTTTTTGAGATATGTATGTGTGATATCGGTAGGCGGTGCCACGCCTATTAGCCAAAAACTTTATAAAAATACAAATTTTTGCAAAACCAGCACTTGAAACATCATTTCTGAGTAAATAATAAAATATCCATTAAGCCCATTGCGCAAAAACAAGAAAATCCAATACATACATACATAAAAGTCAGTATAATACAAGGACGTATTACTTCATATTTTGGACAATGGTCCGATGACATTATGAGAGGTACCGACTTATTCTTTATAAAATTTACTTTTATATTGTTATCATAACTTTTACAAGTTTCATAGAAATTTTTGCAATAAGCGATGGTCAAAACTGAAGAATTGCGAAAAAGTAGTGTTTTTTCAAGGCTTGACCCGTGATAACTCCAAACGGGATTATCTTTGTAATAGACATATGTACATTATTTTAAAGCATTAAATATCTTCTTTTCAAAACATTTTGAGTTTTTAAAATCGGTCGGGAAATAATCGACTTTTCAATAGTTAAGTGAACCAATTACGAAAATAACGGGGTTTTCAAATAAAAAAAGTTGGAGGGTTCAGGGAGTACAAGAGCCCTTTTCTGATGTTGCACTCGACCATATCTAAAACCTCTACTAACTTTTTTCCCGGGTGTACTTCAAAAATTTTTTTTTGTCGCAGTGTTGAATCGCCATTTAATTTGTTGCCATCCCGGGAATCAAACGGCAGCTAGTTTTGCCTTATTTGCCGAGTCAGAATCCCAATACCAATAAATTATATATTTTTGAAATCTAGAAGTCAAGACAAATCGATTGGTACCAAATTTATTTTAATTGGACTTAAGGCTTTTTTGTTATTTAGCTAAGCCTTTTATTTTTGCCGGAAAAAATAAAAGTCACATTTTAACCGTTATTATTTGACCGAAAAAATAAAAGTCAAATTTTAACCGATATTTTTTTTCTAATATAATAAAAGTCATAAAATAACTTTTTTCTCGAAACTTTTATTAAATAAGTCATAACCGGTTGGGTCCCTGCTTAAAACCCACCAACTGTCGAGCCTAACGAATTACTGTGTCTCAAGGCCATTTTCCAATAAAGAATATCGCATATCAATACCAAGCACGGAGTCATGGGCAGATGGACTCCCAGGATTTAAAACTCCTTACGATTATATACTGATAGAGCTAAGCTGGATAGCAGAGTTGGTGGGGGCGTTAACTCTGAACAACTAGGGGCGAAAACATCATTCCGCCTTCCGGACCAATAAATAGGAGTCCCCCCAATGATTTATGTAGAAGCTGCTACGACGAGGAAGAGCCAGAAACCAGAAGGCATCTAATAAGCGATTACTCGCCCTTTGCAGGAGGCTACAGAAGTTCCTAGGCGCGGGATTTTTAAATAGCCCAGACCCGGTTGCAGACGTGAGAACACGGCAGCTGCTCAAGTTCGGCGATTCGACTATTTGGTAAAGAGAGACTTAGGATTCCAAATCTGCATCTAAGTGGTATCACAATGGGCCCAATTACAGGCCTACGTGTGCTGGCTCACTGCCAGCTGCAACCTCAACCTAACCTAACCTATCGTTTATATAACCAAAAGGAAGATAATCAAATTACCTTTCTTTTCATATTTATTAACAGTTAAAACCTTTTTAGTCTTTTTAAATCACATTCTTAAAAACTTTGCAAAATTTTACTTTTTCCCTACTTATGTACATATTTTGAAAAGTTGCAAAACTTATAAGAAAAAGTTTATCGAATTTAACGATTTTATAATGAAAAGAAAGATAGTCGAATTACCTTCCTTATGATATATATTAATAGTTAAAACATTTTTAATGTCGTTTAAAAAATCACTTTTGAAAAAACTTTTCAAAATTTTACATGTTCCTTCCTGACATACTTTGAAAAGATGCAAAATTTATAAGAAAAATTTTATCGATTTTAACTATTATAAAATGAAAAAATAACAATTACAAATTTTGTAAAGTAATTTACAAAAACACACTTTTGTCACAAACTTTACAAAATTTAACAACTTTTTCTCTACTAACATTTTGATATTTTGAAAAGTTGTCGGCAGGCTGAACTGCGTTTTTTATTGAATTAACGATCTGAAAATAAAAGAATAAAAACTGTATAAAAAAATAATACTAATAATGATAAGAATAATTAGATGCATTAATGATAGATAGCCACAATACAACGTTGAATATGCAAGTTAACGCTGGCAATATTTTAGCCTCCAACAGCATTTCGAACAGAAATTTGCTAAATATATTCTCACAAGATTCTCGGCATAGTAAAAGGGACCAGGGCCATTCAGTGTAATGCCATTCAGTGCATTCAGTGTAATTCACCTGGTCAGTGAAGCACTCACAAACAGTTGCAGTGCTCCGTAATTGCTAATTTTTCAACTGCATTGTAGCACAATAATCAAAAAGATATTACAAACACTATAATGCACTGAAAGTCACTAGAAATTCTAGATTTGAAACCCGCTTCTTTAATTGCACTTTGATATTAAAATCCACTACGTTTTCACTTTTGCATTTATTAACTTGCATATGAAAATGCAGCACAATTTAGCAAATTCCAATAAACTTCAACTTACCTCAACTATTGCTTGCTTCCAAATTACACATTCTGTCAAAGGAAATATAATATATGAATGTAAATAATAATAACAATTTTGTGAACTCACCAATTTGAGCGTTTTTCGCAAACTCCATTTAGGAGCTCAAATACAACTATGCTAAGCGTACTTACAAGCCAAAGTAGCATTTGTTGGTAAGATATATTATGCTGCCGAAAGCTCATGTGGTCATACCGATCCTCTTCTGACGTGCTTTTCCAGCATGAAGCATGTCGTGAGCGTCTGGTCGATGGTAGACTTGCCAGCCACTTTGAGAAGATCCCATCAGTCCATTCGGTTGGCGATAGTTAGCGCATATTTAAGGAACACCCTTCTTGTGGATTGCGCAGAGCATACGTAAACTCTGATAGGTGCGGGTAGGTGGAAGAATGTTCCCTTCACAATTTAACTGTGATTTGGACATCAGCCACTAGGGTCGCCGTTCTTGTTTTTACTGTAATTTGCTCCGGTCTTAAAACCTTTCGTAAGTCGCCGTATATAATATTTTCAGCCGCTTTTCCTGTCCACAAGCATCTCAAGCTCTTCGCTCTCAACCACCTGTAGCACTCCCATAGAGCAGGCGTTGTTCGCGATGGAAGTTGTTGCCTGAAAGGCCACACTTTCCGTAGCAGCATTTTCCTCGAGTGATCTATCCCAATGGGTTTAAAGTCGCCAAACACGATTTTGATATCGTGATGGGGAAGTGCTGGAAAGTGCGTTTAGACGCTCGTAAGAGAGATATTTGATAACATCGTCCCTGCTCTTCTGTCGGGGGCACATTTAGATTTTGCATGCACAATGCTCTGTATTACATATGTAAGTATATACTCATATGTTCTTATTGTAGGATGTCGATCTAAATGAAACGACATGTTTCTTGCTCAACGGTCGTATTTATTCTTCCTTTTCAAAGTTGCAACTCCAAACTTCACACTTGTTATAATATTTACTACATATGTGCATACACATTTGTCGGAGACAATAAGCACTTATATACTAACATGTATAACAAACAATTCAACAATACCAAATCAGACGTTGCAGCAACCAACGTCGTCTGCATACATATTTACAAAATATAGTTCTAAGTTCCAATAAAAGTACATACATACATACAAGTGGACTACAACATTTACATACTACTGAGACTGCAAGTATGCGCCCATAGAAATGGCATGAGGCAGATTGAACATCGCAATACCCGACGACGCTTACAAACATGTTCATATAAATTATAAGAAAGGTTAGTTATATTTTTAAAAAATATATTTATTTTCGGTCAACATTGTGAGCTTTAACTTAAAAATAAACTTACTTATCTTAATTATTTTAGTTATGTATATCTAAATATTCTACAGACGCTGAAGTCGCCACAGTCGCTGCCGGGATTGCTGCTGAGAGCGCCACTGGCTGCGCTGCGATTGGATTGTGTTGTTTTCGTGTAATCGCAGATGTTCACTTAGACACCAGCTCAGTGTTAATTCACTCTCAGGGAATAGTGGAAATAACCACGTGTGCTGGACTTTGATATGCAACTACTCTGCAGCTGCAGGTCGGAGTTAAGGAATTATTGAGGAATATTCTTATGTTGATCGTTGCCTGCTATCTTGGCAACGTAATACGCTGGATCATGCCATTCGTGAGACTTTACTGCTGGCCTTGGCCACGTCCTAACTTATACAGCGTATGGTGAAAACAGTATGCCTTACTATACCTTGAGCTACATACGCTTAATTTGTTGTGTCCACCACATACTGCACATATGTAAGTGTTTACCGATGCTTTGTCTTTCGTTAATATGTACACGTGTAAGTACGTACACACAAGTGGATGTATTTTGCAAGTTCAATCAGTGATCAGTGTTTAGGTCGATTCCGTGTATGTATTGCTTCTACTATTTTTGCATTACATATCCTAACCTTCAATATATAAACGGAGCCAAGCGTACGGTGAAAACAGTATGCCTTACTATACCTTGAGCTACATACGCTTAATTTGTTGTGTCCACCACATACTGCACATAATATGTACATATTATGTAAGTGTTTACCGATGCACAAGTGCATGTATTTAGCAAGTTCAATCAGTGATCAGTGTTTAGGTCGATTCCGTGTATGTATTGCTTCTACTATTTTTGCATTACATATCCTAACCCTCAATATATAAACGGAGCCAAGCAGCAAAGCAATACATTTAAGGGTCTTAGTTTTCTGGGTACTGCTCGAGAAGCAATTCCACGCGAATTTCTCGTGTATCGACAATCACGTAAGGCTCGCGATCTTCTCGATATTCACTTTAATTGTATCATTATACTGTGTATCTGCAGTATTGACCGCATTTTGTTACGTTGCACTTGTTCGTGCACTTTTGTAGTACGTCATGTTTCAAATTATCGTTCAGTCAATGCATAAGTTTTAACGAACACATTAGGGGATTCATGTAAATACGATCCAGAGAAAATAAGGTGACGACAAAAGCACTTCCGTTACTTCGTACTTGCCAAAATTTCTATGATAACTCGGTTTGTTTATGAGGTTTATGTGCTTATCAGCCGTTTATCACTTTGGATGAATATTATGATTCGCAAACCAGCTAGAAGTCTGACCTATAAGTATCACTTATCTTAGTCGGAAAATTAATTCAAACTAATGGTCAGTTTGCGGTTAATTTTGTATGGGTATTGTTTATAAAATGACTACTTCTCCGGTTCGCTTTTCTGCATATATGAAGATAAATTCACAGAATTCTTTTTTTTTTCTTGTAATATACACACTCTTTGTCCGTTCAGCTTCACATCAAACATTTCGCTTAGATTTACTTTGATGTATACGTAAGTACATGTGGAAGCATAAATATTACTAAGCAAAGCACGCGTGATCAAAACTCAATACATTTACAAATTTTTTGGTGACACCAACACACCTGTACATATGTGCAAGCAGCCAAGTTAATTAAGCATACCTTGCTTTTAGTATCCTCTTCAAAGGCAAAAGCAACAAAAAAAGATGCAAGTTAACACAGTAGCATAAGTATATTTCCATGTGAACATGCTGACGCTGCACTACCCCGTACACGCGCAAAGCCATTGCAGGTGATCGAACTGCGAATCGTGGGAAGCGCAGCGTCAGCAAATAACTAACGCCCAAACCAAGCCGTCTAGCCAGTAAGTCTTAGTTTTAAGAATTGCATTGTATTCATTCCAATTTGGCAGTATAAGACAGCAGACGTATTTTTGGTAATAAACAAAATAACCTCCTAATCAAACTTGTGTGTTTTCATTTATTTTACAGGATGGAGAGGGGCCTGTTGCCGGCCCCCAACTCTAATTTTTTCGAGTGCACATCCGTGCTCTCGTTAACTGGCGCCCGAGCAGGGACCCACTTTCAATGTGGGTCGCCGTGAAAGGACCTCCTTAAATGTGGGGCCTTATGAAAGGGAGCCACTTAATTGTGGGAGTCCTTTTCAAGTGATTGTGTAATAAGTGACAAATAGTGATTGTGACTAAGTGAAGTGTTAAAGGCAACATGCGAATGCGAAAGTGAAATAAATATAAATATAAATTTATGGCTTGTACATCCACATAACAAAATACCTTGAAACCGTTGACTACCTTTGGGTGTCCTTCGGTTTATAACATTAGCTTAACTCTGCGATCTCCAACTCCAGGAGCACTCCAGGGTGTAAAAGCTCCTCTTCCTAGAAGAGGTCAAATTATCCAAATAAAATAAAAAAGTGAACTAAAATCTTGGGGCGGAGGTGCCCACTATTAATTTAATCTAATTCTGCTAATGCCTGTGACCCCGTAGACCCTCTGGCTTACGCTATAAATTACTACGTCAATGCCCTCTGAGTCCTTAGTGATTCTGAAGGGAATAACAAAATTAAAAGTTGTCCTGTGACCCCGTAGACCCTCAGGTACACGAGTTAAAACAATACGAATAAAGAAAAAATTAAAGCCTAAAACACTCCACTATCGTAACGCTGGACGTCCTTACACAATCACATTGGCTGGGTGAATCCGTGTCCCTAAACTCCTAGGCTGGAATTCATTCCCCAAAAAAAGCCAATTGGTTAACGTATTTTGAGACCATGCAATCGCCGCCAATTTTTGTATGCCCTTATCGGGTGCTTGTTGCGATTCACATCAGAATGCGGCAACTATTCCTTGTCTTCGGGGGTACTTCCAGCGTACACATCAGAACACACTGGAAATTGCAAATTGGTTCAAAATCACGTTGTGAAGTGAGTTGTGCCTTAGTAGGTTGCCTTCAATCTGATTGTTGACTACTAAAACGGATAACACAGCCTTCCTGACCAAAATCTTTTATTTAAAGACTAATGTGCCGTGAAACGCCAACCGGGTACATGTCGCCGTTAACATCAGAACACGGTAAAAGTTTCACTAACCTATTTATGGTTCCTTTCTTGTTCTTTCACAGTTTCCTGTCCAAGCGCAAGGAAGGAGCGGTACCTATAATCAACTGTACAAATACTAGTGCGTATCCCGTGTCTTGATTTTTAAAGAAAATTATTAAGTAAATCAAACAATTATAACTTTTATTGAAATGGAGGCCTTGACGACGAAAGTAAATGAGCTTAATGGGGGTATAAACGCTCTCCTCGAGCAGATCAGGAGGCTAGAGGTTCGCCTAAGTGGTATTGAGAGTAACGGAGTAACTCTAGAGTCCAGGTTAAGTAGGATAGAATCTAGTAGCACGATTCTAGACCAAAATCTGGGTAGAATTGATGGACGGTTAAATAGTGTTGAACAGGTAAACATGGGTACACAACCGCGGAGCCCACCGGCAGTAGTGAGAGCTCCATTATCGGAACAGGACCTTAGGGAAATAGGTAGACTCCCCGACTGCGTAAAGGAGTTACAAGTTTTCGAGGGTAGCCCTTCTCCATACATCTCGTGGGTTCACAATGTCGAAGGGATTTTGTCCGATTACGAGGTGGTCAAGGAAAAGCCCTTGTATCGAGCTATCCTGCAGCATGTCAGGCAAAAAATTCGGGGCGGTGCTGATGCGGCTCTGGTTGCGTACAACGTCTTTGAAAGCGATTGGATGGGAATAAAAAGAGTCCTATCTCTTCATTATGCCGATAAGAGGGGCATTCGAACGCTCGAACATCAGCTGAACCAGCTGACGCAAAGGACTTCCAAGCTTGACGAATTTTATGCGACAGTCAACCATCAATTGTCGTTAATTGTGAACAAAATAAAATGTGATGATTACTCACAAGAAACGGTTTCAGTTCTCATAGAGACGTACCGAAACAGGGCACTAGATGTGTTTATTCGCGGTTTAAGTCCAGAGTTGTCTCGCATGCTGATTGTGCAAAAACCTAAAACATTACCGGAAGCTTACTCAGCATGCTTAGATATCCAAAACTTGACGTTGCGGAACACAATTGTGCATACGAACTCTGCAAATAGGGTAATGGTTCCGACGAATAATTTAACGCAAGGACCGCAGAGGCCAATACCACCGCCACGTGCACGCATGAATTATAACTGGGTGAACAGGAATTCAACTTCAGGATACCAAAGAACCTCTTACGATAGGCCCCAGTTCAGCCAGGGTGCGAACTCCTCGCCGCCAGGCAGACCTACTGCCCCCAAACCCGTGGAAAAAATGGAAGTCGACGGTAGTGTCCAAACTAGGCAGGTGAATTATATGAACCGACCCTCTAGCACAAACGCCTTTAAAAGGGGGCCTACATCGTCAAGAGGGGCCTTTCCAAAGCATCAAAAATTGTATAATATAGAAACCAATAGTCCTGAAGACAGGCATGACCCATCGAATCATTGTGAACCTACAGTAAACGAAACGGATCAAGTAAATTTTTTGACGGACGGCCAACCAGCCTATTTCATATGAAAAGTAGCTCGCCATCTTCTAGCATACCTTATCTGACGTGTCTAACTAACAATAATATTGCTTTAAGATTTTTAATAGATACAGGAGCAAACAAAAACTTCGTAAAACCCACTCTAGCTACTCACTCAATACCAGTTCTTCCACCTTTCTCGGTACAAACAGCGGCAGGACCAATTGTTATAAATAGGAAAATTTGCGGGAAGCTATTTCGCAATGTAGGGAACGACACCAAAACAACCTTTTACGCATTACCAGGACTTCATTCTTTTGACGGCATTATAGGAGATGATACGCTAAAAGAACTCGGTGCGGTAATAGATCGAAAGAATCACGTTCTCACAATCGAGCCAAACATTCGAATTCCACTAAAAAACAAAGCAGTAGGCAGCATAAATCTTTTTGAAGCACCAGCCATCCCTGAGACGGCACTGCCTAGCTTAAAGTCTCTCGTAGAAAGATACTCTCATTTATTTGAACCACTAAATATAAAAACAAGCATCAAAACCTCTGTTCGGGCCGAGATAAAAACCACGACAGAAGAGCCCATATACACAAAAAGTTACCCGTACCCCGCAAACATGAGGGAAGAGGTGGAGAAACAAATTACCGAATTGCGTGATGAAGGAATCATAAGACCATCTAAAAGCCCGTATAATTCACCCATTTGGATAGTTCCAAAAAAACCTAAACCTTCCGGTGAAAAACAGTATAGAATGGTTGTGGACTTTAAACGCTTGAATGCAGTTACCGTTTCCGATGCTTATCCTATTCCGGATATAAATGCAACACTAGCCAGTCTAGGTAACGCAATGTACTTCACAACCATTGATCTCACCTCAGGCTTTCATCAGATTGCGATGAAGGAGTCGGACATACCTAAAACAGCGTTTTCAACCATGAATGGCAAGTACGAATTTGTAAGACTACCATTTGGGTTGAAAAACGCACCGGCTATATTTCAACGAATGATTGATGATGTCCTGAAGGAATACATTGGGAGGATATGCTATGTGTATATCGATGACATTATCGTCTTTGGGAAGAATGCTGAAGATCACTTAAAAAACGTGGAAATAGTATTTGAAAGACTCGCAGATGCTAATTTGAGAGTGAATCTGGAAAAAACCAAATTCATGAGGACGGACGTAGAATTTCTAGGTTATGTAATTACATCTGATGGGATAAAGCCGGATCTCTCGAAGGTCCAAGCTATAGAGAACCTTTCGCCACCGCAAACACTTAAAGAGCTCAAAAGCTTTTTGGGAATGACGTCATACTACCGAAAGTTCATTCGAGATTACGCGAAGGTTGCAAAGCCTCTAACTAATCTCACCAGGGGCGAAAACGCACAAATTAAGGCCAACCAATCGAGAAGGGTCCGCGTTGATCTGAATTCCGACGCTCTTCAAGCTTTCGATAATTTGAAAAAACTACTCGTATCCTCAGACATTCTTTCTTTCCCTGATTTCGGAAAACCATTTAACCTAACTACCGACGCTTCAAACTATGCCATTGGTGGTGTGTTATCTCAGGGAGAACCAGGAAAAGATCGACCAATCGCCTACATATCACGGTCTCTTAGTAGAACAGAGGAAAACTATGCCACAAATGAGAAAGAAATGTTGGCAATAGTTTGGGCGCTGGATAATTTGCGATCTTACCTTTATGGAGCAAAAAAAATTAGGATTTTTACAGACCACCAGCCTCTCACGTTCGCGTTGGGAAGTAGGAATTACAACGCAAAGTTGCAGAGGTGGAAGGCTAGAATAGAAGAGTACAACCACGAATTGGTTTATACTCCTGGTAAATCAAATGTTGTGGCAGATGCTCTTTCAAGAATCCCATGTCAGGTAAACCATTTAACAGCGCCTCTAAAACTCAACGAAACACCTGCAGAAACTGCAAGTGAGGTAGGAACCGTTCACAGTGCAGATCAGGACACATCAGACCTTATTCCACATGTAGAAAGTCCGTTAAACGTTTTCCGAAACCAAATAGTATTCACGGAGGGCAACATCATGGCGTGTGTGGAAAATCCACATCCAGGTTTCACTCGCCATTATATCAGGCTAGATAACATCGAAAAGGCCAATCTAACTATAGTATTAAAAGAACGTTTAAATCCGTCACTTATAAATGGAGTGAAAATTCCAGAAAACCATATACAGCTTTTACAGGAGGTATATCTGGAACACTTTATTTTTCACAAAATCAGGATAACGCAGAGAGTGGTCGAAGATGTTGCGAATGAAGATAGAATTTACAAAATAATAGAGGACGAGCATAAGAGGGCCCATAGGAATTCTAGGGAAAACAAGGAACAAATTCTGGAAAAATACTATTTTCCCAAAATGGCGAGTAGGATAAGGAAATTCGCTGCTATTTGTGAAACCTGCCTCGCGAATAAGTACGATAGACACCCTCCAGTGCCCCCAATGAAGGACACTCCGATCCCAAAATATCCATGCGAAATAGTGCATGTAGACATTTTCGAAATCCAAGGAGAAAAATTTGTATCCTGCTTAGATAAATTTTCCAAATTTGCAAAACTTTTCCATATAAAAAACCGAGCATCCGTCACCCTTCGCTCTAAGCTGGCGAAACTTATCCATTATTTCACTACCCCTAAAATGATAGTAACGGACAATGAGAGGGGATTCATGACTCCCTTGGTATGCAACTACATAAGAGGTCTGGGCATTGCACTTTATCAGACCCCAATCCAAAGGAGTGAGGTAAATGGTCAGGTTGAAAAATTCCACTCGACCATTATGGAGATTTATCGATGCCTCCAAAAAGAAATTAGTAACAATAGGCCAAAGGAATTAGTGTATATCGCAGTCGATCGTTACAACACAACAATCCATTCCGTAACAAAAAGAAAACCTAGCGACATTTTTTTCAACAGGACCGAACGAATTAACTACCAAGGATTAACTGACTTCAGAAGCAGAGTTCACAAAGAAATTAGAGAACAGATAATAAAAAATCAGGAACTGAGAAATCTACGTTTGAATAGGAAACGGAAACAACCCAAGAAATTTAAGCCAGGCGATGAGATTTATGTTAGGGATAAGCAGATAAAAGGGAAACAGAAGGCACTGTATAAAAAAGAAATTGTTGGGAAGGATAATAGAGTGACTTTGGTAACGGACACTGGTAGGAAAATTCATAAGGCTCAAATTAAAACTACTTCCAAGAGTATCGAAAACATATAATAAAATAAAAAATAAAACAAGAAGAAAAAAAAAAAAAAAACACAAAAAAAAACCAAAAAAGAAACAAGAAAACAGAAAGAAATCAATCAAGCACACCACGGGAATGGCAACGAAAAGAATCCTCTAAATATAAGAGGACAAAAGAAAAACTGTCCTAGCACAGACGAACAAAAAAGCAGTAAATGCTAAACGAAAGAGGCAAAATCTGCCCCCACAAATCGCTTCAAAATCAAAGCAAGAAATAATAGCGTAACGCTTTCCAAATAGGCAAATGTTGCCCAACAAAAAAAACTACAATTAAAAACCATAACAAAAATTCTGAGGGATAAAAGCAGAAATGCTTAAAAGAGGCAAAAGGCCCAAAAATTTTAAAATTAAAGAACCTCATGCTTAAGAAAACAAAAAAAAACAAATCTTTAATTTACAAGATAAGTAAAAACATTCTAATAATAGATATCAATCCCCAGGGCATGAGCCAACCCCCAATTGAAAATTGGAATCTTTCAAAAAAAAAAAAAAGAGAAAAGGAAAACAAAAAAAAAACAAAGTCGCTGAGAAAACTATTTTCCTCAGAACAGTAAAAGCAATTAAGAATAAAATCCCTTTTTAGCTCTTATATCCTGTGGATTCCGCATAAGAAAAAACATAGAGACGGCAATTGACGAAAAATATGACGACAAAATTATTGTACCCACTTGACTAATCACTATCCAATAAGCAAACTGTTTACTAATTAAATTAGGCCAAGTAAAGAACAAGGAAAAAACATTTTAAAATTGTCGCACTTCCGTTTTATTGTGTATATCTTATGTAAACAAAATATTTACTAGTAGCAAAATAATAAACTAATTAAAATATTTCAATAAGTATTTATATAATGAAAATAATGTAACAAGATTAATGTATTGCAGACCGTCATATTGTCCGTCCCTGAAGATAAACAAAGACAAATATAAGACTTGCGGAATAAATATCGAAATTAGCCAACACTAGTTCTACTAAATATGCGATCTTTGTTAATAACTATTGTAAACAGTTTCCTGTTCATATACGGCGTTTGTGGCTTCAACATATACAGTTATAACTCCCCTCTGGTGACTATCGAACACGGGCATGGCTGGATCTTGAATGGACACTTTAGTCTTGTCCATGTGATCGACCTTAACTATTTTAACGTGGCGTTAGAAAAACTAAGCGAGTCAACGATGCACGAGATAGGAAACGAAGCTGTGCGGACAGTGTTGCAATTCCACCTAGACCAAACTAAATTACGCCTTGAAGAACTGCAGACGACAAAGCCAAGAAAGACACGCTCTGTTGACTGGATCGGTTCAGCTGCCGACTGGGACTACATTCTACGAAGCTTCAACGAGGTGGTGGTCAACAATAATCACCAATATCGCGTCAACGAAAAGCTGTTCAATGGAACTCGTGAAGCGATTGAAAAGGCAAACAAAATGATGATTCACATAAATGCAATAAACAAAAATATTAGCGAGGAAAATTTTGAACTCCTAGACCTGAGCAAAGTCCTCATCCTTAAGGAACAAGTCTCGGAGGTTGTACAGGCATGCCAAATGGCAAAAAGCGGCATCATAAATACAAATTTACTTGATCGAGAAGAAGTCCAAAGGCTTATACTTGAAGAAGACTCCTTGCCGTACCAAAACATAATAGAAGCTATCGAATACGGAACGGCATCTGTATACTCGAACGACTCCTTTTGTATGTCCTCTCAATGCCTAAAGTGAAACCAGACAGTTACCGACTGCTAATAACACGAGCTGCTATTATAAAGGGACAACACGTGGTACTGGACCATGAAAAAATGCTAGTAAACCAAGAAGAAACGTTCGGCCTAAGTAAGGATTGCCCTTCCATCGGCAACTATTCAATTTGTTCACCCAAATCCCTGATTAAACTACGCGAGGACGGATGTATAGCAAGACTAATAAAAGGCGGAGATGCTAAATGCCATTTCGAACCAGCTAGCAGTAGTATCGTCGAAATGATTGATGAAACGTCGCTATTTTTAACAAACTTCCATGGGAAAATTCGGGGAACAACATATTCAAATGTTCTAAATGGTACATACGTCATCTTACTTAACAACGAGACCATCCAGGTGGGAAACCAAAAGTTTACCAGCACATCAACAAGCATGGTACAAGCACTGCCACCCGCACTAACAAACGTTACTAGCGAAGGACTAAAGTTAAATTTGGACTACATCCACGAGCTCAGCATAACAAATATCCACCACCTGCAGCAACTCGGCAAAAACTTCCACTTCTCCTTGGTAGTCGACGCTGTCGCATTGACGATCCTGGCGGGCGCATGCTACGCAATTTGGAAAAAGCTTACTACAACTATCAGTTTTCCCAGACTCAACCACCCCATAGACCAAGACCAGTCAGCCCACCACTCTAAGGATCTAAAACAAGAACCTTTTCATCTGCGGGACGCAGATGCTTAAAGGGGGGGCAGTTAACACAGTAGCATAAGTATATTTCCATGTGAACATGCTGACGCTGCACTACCCCGTACACGCGCAAAGCCATTGCAGGTGATCGAACTGCGAATCGTGGGAAGCGCAGCGTCAGCAAATAACTAACGCCCAAACCAAGCCGTCTAGCCAGTAAGTCTTAGTTTTAAGAATTGCATTGTATTCATTCCAATTTGTCAGTATAAGACAGCAGACGTATTTTTGGTAATATACAAAATAACCTCCTAATCAAACTTGTGTGTTTTCATTTATTTTACAGGATGGAGAGGGGCCTGTTGCCGGCCCCCAACTCTAATTTTTTCGAGTGCACATCCGTGCTCTCGTTAACTTGCATAATATACCGGTTCAAATCCCGGAAGCGGCAAGTGACATCAAAAATTATAGAAAAGCATTTTTTAAATCCTTTGAAGTCTGTTAATCCCTACATTTTTTATAAAAATATGTTTTCAATATTTTTGTATAACAAAAACTGAAGAAAAGTTTTTTTCTGGTTCAAGATCTCGATGGAACTATAAAGTTGGTAGATGCAGCAAAGAAAGAATCAATAAACGTGGGCAGAAGTAAAATAAAACATGAATTATCATTGTTTATCAATTGGAAGATACTTAAAATACAAAAAATTACAGCTAATGGTAAAAACATAAAAAGAGTTCAATAAAAAAAAAATATCAGTTATATATTTCTCCATTCCTTTTTTTTACGTTGTCGCTAAAACTTCCAGTTCAAGGCATTTTATTTGGTAGTCAACTTGCCTGCTTGACTTCAGACTTTGATGTATCTCCTCTTTGATTTTCAGCTTTCTTTTATTATTTCATGCTGCCTCTCATTTATTTGAGGCTGCATTTCATCAATTTCCCGCTGTCTCTCATGGATGGCGTGTAGGAGTGTAGCAGCGTGCAGAGGTCCTGGATAAATCATCGTGATTCATCCTCACTCCGAATCGAGCGAGTAGTTGGTGAGGATGTTCTTATATTTCCGAATGTTGGGAAGAATTTGATTCCTTCCACGTATGCTTCTAGCCCAGTTGCTTCAACTATTAGCTGCTCTGTTGGTGTTAACACCTTCTCTAAATACGGTCCCCTACCGGTGCGCTGTTTCGAGGCTTTGTTATATGACAATTTCCTCGACGTTGTATTTTTGATCGGTAAATACCTGAAAACATCCTTTATAAACTTTGTTTTTTTTTTAAATAATACACTCATACTTTTTTCCACAACTTTGGATGCTTAGTTGGAGGTCCTACGGCGCTCAACTGTTTAGCAGTTTGGCAACCAATTTTTACCCAAGTCCGGGTGTTCGGACATGCGCCATCGTTTCCCTTTGTTTTGCGATCAATTTATTATTGTTGGCCCTAAACGATTTAATTCGTTCAAAAAATATACATATCTGTATGTATATATATTAAATTTACTTAGATTCTAAGTAAACTAGTAGTTTAGTTAGTTAATCGTTCACGAATCCTATCGGGCTGTACTGACACCTTTAATATGCAGTATTCTTTTACTTTCTTTACAATCCTGTTCATGAAGTTCGTCGTTTTCGAAATATTTCTTGTCTCAATTCTTGACGAAGCTGGATGCCAAAATCGTACGCACTTCGTGATGCACTTTTACTTTTGTTCTAAAATTGCGACCCTCCTTCGATGTGATTGCTAGAAATACATCTTTATGTATATAATATATGCTCTCGAGGGCTACATAAAATACCTTGATGGATGAACTCGCATTATTCTCTGCTGCATGGATTAAAACTACTGTATAAATGATTGAATACCGACGAATTCTCTCAACTTAGCTTGTGCTCCTCCGTTCGCCTTAGATATTACAGGAGCATCGTCATAGCTTTAACTACACAGATATTTTGGATGCAATTTGTATTTGTCGAACAGAACTGGAGTAATTTCGTTGTAAACGGACGCATCACCTCCCCTTCTGAATTTAACGAAGCACAGAAAACTTGCCTTAATGCTCACCTGAGGAGTGTTGGAATTTCCTTTCTGGATTGCAATGTATGAGCAACATTAGTTGTATACTCAGCTATTAATGCAAAAAAATTTCGCATCTCTACATTTCTTAACAGTAGCTTTACAGGGCTCATTCGAAAATATATGAAGCAACTCAAACGAAATTGCTTTACGAAAATACTTTATCCTATCCGAAGATTCGGTGTGCATGCAGAATGGGATTATGTCCAGAAAACAACTCGATTATAATCAAATATATTCCGGGATCTTCAGCTTTTCGTAAGTTTTATCTGTGTTGCCTCTTAGCTTCGCTTAACTAGTTTATGACGAATATCAGACTTTTTAAGAAATGCTGGAGCAGCAACAAATTGTTGACGCCATTTTCAGAAATAACAAACAAATATACATAGTACATAGCTATGTATCTCGCTCTTGCTATTAAAATTGCTTAAGGGAGGAAGAATTCTGTTTATCAATATAAAAATATACTCAATAAATTTTTATGTTTTCTGATATTACGTTGTATTCGAAAATTATTATTAAATCGGTGTTTATTTAATAGAATTATTCAGTATGTTGTATTATGGAAGTTGAAAGTAAGTGTTTGCAACAATTCTAAATCACGCTGCCGTAGCGTGGGCAACGAGTTATTTTGCTTGGGTTGAAACTGTGTAATGCATAACGTTTTTCAGAACAAATATCTTTAAAATCCAAGAAAAATTTACAGTAAAGGGAGCGCGGGACTTATAAGCAAGCGACAGTTGAGATTACATATTAATTGATCGAGTTCGTAATTAAACACGCTGTTGAAAGGGGTTGTAGACTTCTAGTTTAAAAATGAATGGCAATAAAAGATCTTAAGACGAATTCGAAAATGCTAATAGAAATAGTGATCGAAGAGAGAATACGCAAAGTAAATTTCATTTCGGGTTTTATTGTGGGCATCAACTGAGGCGTGAACAGTATGTTAGGATTTGTACATTCGTTTACTCCAAATTGCGGTTCACTCCGATACTCCGATATTGCGGTTCATGCATCAGATGTAAAACAGAAATGCAATATGATACAACTGAAATTTGGGCTTGCTCAAGAGATGAAATAGTTCAATTTAAAAATGTCCGTGTTTCTTCGATATGTACAACTTGACCTAGTCAGCTTAGCCGCTGAACCTTAATTCGCTGTATTATGTCAATGTCATAAAACTCAATCGTTCAATCGTCTTGAGGATTCGACGTCACAAGGACATAAATATTCCAAAATGTTTCGAAGAATCTTTCTCTCGAACCCTCCAAGGACCATCTCATGATGATGGCATTATTGTTGGTGTTAATGCTGGTTTCAAGATAAAGAAAGTCCTCCACTTTGTCAGAATTGTAACTGTCAAGAGCGAGACGGGAGCCAAGACACGAATGCGCTGACAGTTGATAATGGGAGGTACTTCGTTCACCGCCAGACCCATTTGCTTTGTTTCTTTATCCAGCTTGGAAAAGGCAGAACTAACGGGAAGGTTGTTGAGGACAATAATATCGATGTTATCGGCATACGCCAGCAGTTGCACGCTCTCATAAAAGATGGAGCATGACGGGTTTAAAGGATGAACATTCCAAAACTGCGACTTTGAAAAACTTTGAAATCAAATTTGATTTAATTATAATATTTTGGGACTTAAGCATTATTAAAATGCTAAATATTAGTTATTTGCTCCATCAGTAAGTGATCGAAGTTTTCGTCGCACACGCGCCATCAGCTTTTGCACGAGTACATCTCCAATATCTTTCACCATATCACCTGTATTCCTTTTACGATTGACCACTATTCCGCAATAGGACGCAGCTCTGAGCTATTTGGTGGATTGCAGTCGCTAGGTACAAAATCGATGTTATTTGCATTGTACCTCTGTAATATCTTCTTGGCATAGTGTCAGCTTGCTAGATCCGGCCAGAGCAGTGGTCTGCTGCCATGACTGTTACTAAATGGTAGAAGATGCTTTTTGAGGCATTCATCTCGATAAACGTTGAGGTTCATTGTCCCGGCTGTGATAAAAGGCCTGCATTTACGGCCCATGGAACAAATTTCTTATCAAACCATACATATTTTTGTGAGAACTTGGACTCCATTTTAAATTTACAGGAGCATGTTGGCGACTTGCAGCAGTATAAAAATCTTGACCACCAATACATTTGAAATTTTGAAACCAGTTGGTTTCGTCGTCCATAACAATGCATTTGTATTTTGTAATTTGTGATTCATACAGCTTCCGGCTGTGGTATTTTGCTGTAAGATTTTGCTTTGAGTCGCGATCTAGGACTGTTTGAGCTTTGAAACTTTTCAATGAAGCTTGCGGCTCTTCTTGTTGTACAAAAGACTGCGATTTACGTACATATTTTCCAACACTATGCGAAGTAACTGCCAGTCCTTCTATACTCGGGTAACTGTCAAGTGGCGCAATTTAACACTTTTTACAATTTTACGTGCTCGTAAAGCACGATTTTTTATAAACTCATACAAAATAATTTGGCTTGGTGTTAAACATTGTACAAGTTTACAAGTAAGGAAAGCGCCATTTGTTTACATTTGGTCGCAGCTGAAATCAACTGATTTCAATATTGCGTCATTATACACGCAGGGTTGTACCCCAAATTCGGGAAAAAGGCTTTGGAACACAACTGCAAACAAATTGTTGCAAATGTTTATTTATTCTTAAAAATAATAAAGATAAGTTGTGCAAAAGGAATGCGCAATCTTTCATTTTCAATTAAAACTATAAATTGGGCTGCAGGCTAAACGAAGCCACCGGCATAAGCATCAAATGTTTAATAAATCGTAAGATTATTTAATTATTTTTAAATTAAGAAAGTTTGATTATATTAACAAATATCTGTAAACCAGACGTATGCAAACAATTTTTTTGAGAATTTAAAAGATTTAAACGATCCATAGCTAACCTAGTGGTCAGTTTTTCAGTACGAGTTTAACTCTGTTTGCCATTTAAAATAAGTTTAAACTCATTATGCATTTTTTAAATTTTAATATATAGTTCTGTTGCATAAGCCTGGTAAAAGAATTTTGCCAAATAATGGACAAAGTGGATAGTAATAAATTTAAGAACCAAAAAAGTTATTAAGTACTGCGCAACTCAACAACATTTGCCGTTGCACGAAACCCTTAAATTTGACACTGTCACCTTTTTCTTTTTCTTCGACATTTCGCAATTTTATATTTCTCTTATTTTACCGTCATTCGTATTCAGATTCTTCAAATCCTTTTTTGTTTCGACTTTCTGCTATTTAACAATTATTTCGTTCACCTTCCTCTCCTCTCAGTTTAACAGGCACATCTGATGATTGACAGACACATCCGTTTTGAAAAAGGGAATAGACAAAATGGGGTATAGTTTCCATAGTTGTAAGCTTGTACAATGCTGCTTTAACTAAACTGTAAATCAAAAAAAAAGAAGAAAAAAAACTTCTCACAAAAAGCATTCGCCGTTCAGAGTCGGCTTAAAAAACTATAGGTCTTCAATCTGTATTACAACCACAAGACGCACACCACAAATTGTAGGAGAAGTTTGGCCAAAATCGCTTTGGCGGTTATAACGCCAATTAAGTAAGTATGTAGTAAATCAAATCCAAATAGAATTTCTCATACTTGAAGCTAAGATCATGGACTGCTCATTGTATTTGAATTTCAAAATATTTAAATATTATTGGGTAAGTTATAAGTTTTCCAAAGTGTCTCAATGCTCACCCTTTCATTCTGCAGCTCGAGACTCTGATAATTTTGGTATATAAATGGATGAGCCTGTGTCGTAGATGTCGGGCATAATCTCTCAATAAAAGTTGTCTACGACATGTAAACTAGAAAGATTTTCAAATACTGATATGGTTTTAATTCCTGATTCTAGAAAATTGTTTAGTTCTAAATCTTTAAATCTTAACAATCAAACCTGAAATGAAATTTACTTTCAGTTCTTTTACAAGATGGTAGTAAGATCTGTCATTGCCATTAATTTAATTAATTATTTTTTAATTTAAACAAAGAATAATAATACTGCTGCTGCTGGTACAAATTTTTTTGTAGATCTGAGTATGAGCTTTTATTTTATATTGAAGTTGTCGTTGTTATTATTATTATTGTTGTTCTGCTGTTGTTCTCCTGCTAATTACTATTAAGGTGATTACGCAGTTAAATGAGAAACACAGTACCGAAGAATGATCTTATTGCTGAAAAACTTCCGAAGAAAAGTTTAAGTGTGATGGCAAAAACTAACGATATTTGCCACTAAACTTTATTTCTTTAAAAAAAAAAGTAGATGCATACGAGGTGGGGCATAAGTTTTACGTATCAAATGATGGCGTTTATATGCCCGGATACGCTCTCAATTTGCTTCCTTTTGTTTCACTGAATTGCAGATTATTAAGTTTCAGTAGTAAGATATAGTTGGATAGATATCTGTTGAACTTGGTAGTGCTGAGAATGAAGGCTTCAGGAGTCTTTAAAATCTTTTGTTGGTACTTATCGTTCCGATTTTTTGGAAAAGTCGAAACGGTGTCGAAGAAAGTTCAGTACCTTTAAAGTATAATTGTAGTAAATTTTGTTTACACAAATTAAAAATTGAAATCTTAAAAATGTTAACGATTTACATACATAGGTTAAAACAAAGCAAACAAAGTGTATGAAGAAAGTTAGTTAACTAGAGGCAGCGTTGTCATTCGGCAGTCACGTTACTTCAATAAGTTGTGTTACTTCAATATTTTAACCTTAAGAGGCTTATTGATTTAAAGTTTTTAAACGTGACAGTCGGTTTTGTGGAAAAATACAATGCGATCGAGTTCAGCTTTGAAAATATACAGGTAAAAACTTTGTGTGAATTAAAAATAAAAATAAAAAATGCCGGAAAGTCATGTACAATATGCAGAACAGTAATAGACAATAAATTGGGATGTACCCAGTTCCCAATGGCAGTTTTTAAAGAAAGAGGTAACCAAAAGCTAGTAATATAAGCTTCATAGAATCTTCAAAGGTTTGAGCACTTCATTGGGAAAACGAAGAAGACTGCAACTAAATGCAGTACCTTCAAAAAAAAAAGTTCACTTCTTCCGACATAGCACTTTAATTCAGTGGGCAAATCGCTTACGGCGTGAGTGGTTGTCAATTAATTTAATTTAATTTTTAATCACACCCCTCATTCGAACACATATGTACATATGTATATAATACAATATATAGCTGGATTAGTTGTATAAATGCATTTACTGAAACAAATCGCTTATTATCCATTATATACTCTTCCTTAGGCTCCAGGATGAATCAACTTGCGCAATCGTTACAGTTGATTCAAATGTAAAACAATATTATTTAAACTGCATTATTTGTAAGAAAAAGTTTCTGATATGAAATTGGGAGAAGTTGATATGCCATGCAACGGAAATGCGCTCCAACACTTCTCAATTTAAAGTTAATGCTGAGGTTCAAGCCCAGTTAGATTGTAGTCTACATATTTGAAAAAAGTATAACTAATCATTTATAAAACTCTTTATTATAGAAATGATATGTTCGAGGGTGCTGCTGTTATCGAAAATTTTACTTTGAAGGTTGCGGTAACTCAACTGCAAACAGAAGTTGGTTCGATGAAGTCTTTGGTAGACTCTGCCAAAAAAATATTTACAAGGGGCAAATAAGAAAATTCGAACTACAAAAAAGATGCACTAGGATAGGGAAAATATTTCGTCTTCAAGAAGATGCCTTAGAATATTATTCTGGATTCATCATAAACAACCTAAATTCAAAGGGCGAAATTTCAAATGAAGCTACGTGGATTTGGGTCAGTCAATTGAGCGGGACTGGTTAAAAACCCAAAATCAGAGCTTGTATCCAAAATTGTATATTTAGAAAAAAATTTCAATTCAGTTAATGGGGAACCTGTAAATGATATTCCAAATTTAAATGAATATCTCTTAGTAAAAAACGATGATACACCCTTATTATATTAATCAAAAATATTTTTTGTTAATTTAATACATTTTCGTATTAAGTTTTTAAACAAGAAAACTAAATCCGAGAAAATACGTTTACGAAATAAAAAATTGGTGAAAATTATGGCCTAAATAAAAGCTGAAATAAATTTTTATTTGGCCTTCTTGTAGCAGTGATCACTTATATGTAGGTTAGGGCAAATAAACAAACTTTTGACATGTATGATTTGGCATAACAAGACTGTTGTCAGTAGTTAACACCTATTGTAAAGCAAAGTGAAATCAATATATGACATATTTTCTTTCGATACGGTTATTGGACAATCAGATTTGTCATTGCAACGAAAAAAGAAAAATATAGTTGTAAAACTCAAAATTGTAGATAATTAAACAAAACTAAGGATATTGAAACAGACTTGTGCTATGCAGCACAGACCACTATAATTAGGTAGGTATAGGGTGTTTTTTAGACCTGTGGTTTTCAATGAGACAACTGTTTGACAACTGTTACTAGATTTATACTCAGTTTGGGTTGCTCTCTGCGTCGATTATTCGGTCGACATTTCAGCGATGAAGTCACTTTTGGTTGAATTGGTACTTTAATAAACAAAATTGTTCCATTTGGAGTGTTAATCTTCAAGCTATTGTTGAGACGCCGTTACATCCTCAAAAAATCACTGCTTGGTGTGATCTATGGGTAGAGGGAATCATTGGTTCACATTTATTCAAAAATCAACCGGCCGGAACGCTATAGAGCTATGATTAATAACTTTTTCTTGCCTGAAGTAGAAGTAGTTGATGTGGGCGACCTTTGGTTCCATCAATACCATACAGACAACGAAACAATACCATACAGCAAACGAAACAATTAATGTATTGAAGGAAACTTTTAGTGAGCACATTATCTAGGGTCGTCGGCCTGTGGCCTCCAAGATCGTGTGATTTAACACCGTGAGATTGTTTTTGTGAGCTTACGTGAAGTCGCTTGTCTACTCAGATAAGCCCGAGATGATTGACGCCTTGGAAGAGAATATTCCGCGCGTTATAGCTGGCATACGACCCCGATTGCTGCAAAAAGTTGTCGAAAATTGGGCCTCTCGGCTGGAATATATTCCCTTCCCCAAAGTAATTTTTACAACATAACGGAAAACCCTTACCTTTATAACAAACCTAAATTTTTGGCCATAACATTAATCATATGCATTTTATTTCCTCTTGAAACCCACATGTCTAAAAAAACACCTTTTACATATATTTTGTGTGCTTAGGGGTGTGACAAAGAAAGGGGAATGGATGGATGCGTTTGATACCCCACTACCGTATCATCTAAAACTACTTTCGCTAAACCCAGTGATCGCCTCTCTGGTGCCGGGCCTAACCGCATATTTATTGGCATGGATAAAATAAGAATAGTATGGATATCCGGATAATACAATTTGCTACAATTATCCGTATTTTCAAAGATCCGGTTAATATTCGTATATTCGGTTATTCAAAAAACATCAACGAATTGATGAGCCATGACTCAATAATAGAAGGTTGGTTCGTAGGAACTACTAATAATATACATACATTTTGGTACGGATTTACTCTCCCCAATACAAGCCTTGGTAAATGTGGACAATCGCTTTTACGCTGGTTTATATATCTAATCCATATTTTATTCGAAATAATAAAATTTCTGTTTCTCAAATATAAACGACAATAATTATCAAACCTTCTATTATTGAATCATGTTGATGAGCAATAATAATAATCAAAAAAAATTGTTTGTAAATATCTTTTGATGTGTGCTATTCAGCGACCACCATAAGCGCACATACCAAAGCGAATTTATAAAAGGCGGTGTTACCAGAACAGCTGATTTAATTTTTATATTTGCATTACAGCTTCGAATGTCATATTGATTTTTTTTTACACTCACCTTCTCTTTGGTTTGCGATGAAAATGTGTGAAATAATCTTTCAGCTGAAGCCACAAAAGCAAAAACAAATATACATATGAAAATGTTTGTTTTTGTGCTACTTCTATCGCCTTAAACGAATTCGCCTTAGCACATAATGTTAGTGAACGAATGGAATACGAAAGTTCGTGAATGATGTTTGGGATAGCGACTTGCAGAATTCTTGGTACTTGAATATTCTCATGCCGTATTATTGCATTCCCCTATACTCAAAAACATCTCAATCTTCCCAAGAAATGATATGGCAGTTTATTTTCCTGATTAATAGCGACACATTTTTGCGTTATCTTTATTTATTCCCCTATGTTTCATTTAATTAATTTCTGATGTCCGGATAACAAAATATTGTATTGATATCCGGGTAAAATCGAGATTTTTCGTTTAAGTATCCGGATACCCAAATATTCGGATTATCGGTATAGTTGAAAAGTCCGGATGGAAGTGTACGTCCACAAAAGAGGGTTAATGCAAACAAATGCATGAATTGTTTACGTTTTGATTTTCAAATAAGCGTACGTCAGATATTGATTTCACTTTGCTTCATACCCTTTAGGTTAAATAAAGTATATTTTAAACTAAACAATTTGAAACCATTATATTTTTAACTAAACACATAAACGAATGTGCAATAAATAATAAAATGGAGCTGATAGAAAATAATATAAATATTTTCATGTATACACTTTCTTTTTAAATTATATTGATTTGTGGGAACCCTGCGAAAGCACGTCAATGCAACTCTACTCAATCTAGTTTGACAGCTGAAGACTCTTGAGCTTACTCTTTTCCGTTTGGCTTCTTCCCGGCTTCGCAGACTATCCAGGCGTAGGATTTTTACAGCCAATTCACGTTTTTTTGTAAATTTAAGTACAAATAAACCGGGACACCACAACTGGTGACATCATCCAACTGGTGAGTACATCGACATAAAGCGGATTCCTTCCGATTAAAATCTCGGTTCTTTCGAGCAACGTAGATCAACCTAAATTGTGTAATTATGGAACCATCGATGAAAAATCAGGAGACATTACCTCCGAAAATACCACCTGCACTGATGACCGCACCGAAATTATTAGCTTCGCAGCTCGGGTTCAAGTACCACCACTAAGTGGCTTCTCATTACCTAGCATTGAGTCCTGATTCCCCTGCTTGGAAGCATTTTTCTCAATCAATAACTTCGAGAAAATGAACCAGGAATAGCGTGACAGTGCCAAGTTTAACATCGCGGTAATGTACATGGATAAGCGTCTACACGAACAAACTCTCGACCTCGTAAGAAATCGTCAAGCGAAGGATAAGTATGCGTCTCTTCCCACCGCAGTGTTAAAGAAATTTGCAGTCTCATCAATAGCACGGGTAGAGAAGTTTACTTCGGGGATTCAACTCGGTGACAATAAACCGAGTCACATGTTGTCCCAGCTACAAAGAACCGGAGTATCATCAGGCAATAAACTAATAAAATATTTTTGGCTCCAAAAACTACCTGTCTCAGCACGTGCCGTAATCACTGGAATTGACAAAAATAACCCGGAGAAGACACTGGAACAACTGGCGTCAATAGCTGATGAAATTATCGACATGGTTCGGGTAAATTCAGTAGATGCCATGACCGCCGTCAACCCCAAACGGGACTTAGTACAAGCAATAGAATCCAACATCGAACACGGTTCCAAAGTCGCCACAATAGCCCTCGACGTTCTTCTTCTGCAAATTCTCATCAAATCTGTTGGTGTCACAAGCGATATGAAGCCAAGGCACAAAAATGCAATTATCCTTGCAATTTTAACGAACCAAAAAACTAGCATCGTAGCCGGGATCTGCAGCTAACGTCGTCGCTTCAAACCAGCCAGGCAGCACCAACTTTGATTCTACAAGTTCACGCCCAAACACCCATGGGTGCAGACATTTCAATCATGAATGCTGCAGCTGCTAAACGACCAATACTCGTGCAACAACGCCACAATTATTTCCCGCGAACAATACAAAAATAAAAACATTCCGTGTCATAAGGATAACCCTCGACCTAGGATTACGAAAACAAACAAAAACTTAGTGTTTCAAACTCTCTCGGACAGATACCCTCTACCGCACGTTCAGAACTTATCCCGTGTTTTTTACCGTGGCTACTACCAGATACCAGTCGCCGAAGAGGATATACCGCTTCAGTTCGCGAAACGCTGCACAAACCTTCCAAAGGTATATGCACGAAGCATTAAGAGGCCTGGACTTTGGCTTCAGCTATGTGGATGACATTTGCGTCGCATCTACAACAAATGAAGAGCACACAGTTAAGCACTTTAGACATAGTTAGAAGGTAGACAATTTTCTGTAGGAACGGATCACAAGACACTCACATTTGTTTTTCACAAAATAAAAGTAATGTCTCACTTAGACAAACTCGCCATCCTGAATTATCGGTCAATTCACGACAAGTATACTGCATGCCCCAGGAGCTACTAACATCACTGCAGATACACTTTCGCGCATAAACGCGCTCCATATTGCAGCAGATGAAATAATCGATTATGAAGACATCTAAGCAACAGACAATATGCGAACAACTCCAAAGAGAAAACTCCAGAAGACACAACACTACAGTTCAAACAAATTAAATTATCTCCAGACGCTACGCCTATTACTTGCGACGTTTCTGGCGGTTTTACGCGCTCCTATATACCACCTTCACAACGGCGAGCCGTTATAGCGAAGTTGCACAATGTTGGTGAAGCAGCACTTTGTATGGGAGAATATGGAAAAAGATATTGGAAGATACGTAACGCATTGCATACCATGTCAACGCTCAAAGGTGGGTAGGCACGTCTTTGCACCAATGGCAAAGTACAATCTACCTTCGAAGCATTTTGATCAGATAAATGTAGATATCATCGGCCCCTTTCCGTTATCAAATGGGTATAGATACTGCTTAACGATTATCGGCAGATTTTCCAACATTTCGAGGCCTAGCACAGGTATTGGGCGTAACACATTGGAAAACGACAGCTTATCACCCGCAATCCAACGGTTTAATTGAGAGGTTTCACAGCACAGTCAAGAAGGCGATCATGTGTACGAATTCACCCAATTGGTCCTACAAAGTTCCACTTATACTGATTGACCTTCGATCAGTGTATAAACCAGATATCTAGGCTATACCCATCCAGTTGATTTATGGCACTACACTTAAGCTTCCGGGCGATATGTGTGAAACTCGCAAAACTCCATCGCAATCAGAATTCGTCCAAACATGGTTAGATAGCATGCACGATTTGCAACCAACAGACACAGCGCACCACCACAAGCAAAAACTATTCGTCTTTCCAGTACTTGCCACAGCCACTCACATTTTTGTGCATAACGACACGATTCGTCCTGCTCTGACACCACCATACAATGAACCATACGAGGTGGAGGAACGCTCAAATAAAACATTTAAGATGAAATTCCGCGACAAACCAGTTACAGCTTCAATCGTTTAGCTTCTTCCCGGCTTCGTAGACTATCTAGGCGCAAGAATTTTACAGCCAATTCACCTTTTTTGTAAATTTAAGTACAAATAAATACATTTGTTTATTTTATTATAAATACCTGGTGTTCCTCATTCATTGAGCGACCATAGATTAATTTGTTTGTTTAAATTTGTTTAAATTATTTTGACATAATCAGATACGAGAGGGTCCGGCTGAGTTTCTACTTCTACCTATTCATATTCAATGCTTTTTTGTACCCTAGGTACATTGAACACAAGAATGATATAATACAAGATTGGACCTCTAGTCCTTTTTTTGTCGGTTAGACAGCGCCCAACCGTTCGCAGACGAAATAAAAGCATTTTTCTCTTAACAGGCTAATCTGATCAAAATAATTTGTGCAAATAAAACTAAGATATTTCACTCAAAATATTTTTAGCATCACGGACAAACTACCAATAGGGATGATATAGAAATTTATTTTAGGCGTGTGAGGTTTTCAACAAATTCAGTGTTTTAGTGTCCAAATAATGTAATTTGATTTGTTTTTAATTAAATTTTCGATTTAGATTTTTTTAATTAACATATTTGTTATTATACACTTTTCTTTTCTCTCTGATCCTCTAGCTTTTATTGCATCATATTCATTTGCTCTCAGCGCGGAAGGCATAACCTTGTTTTCTATCATTCTTGTCTTAAACAGGTAGTTGCTGGCAGCAACTGATTTGGTTTATTGTTTGTGTTTACCAATGTGTCAACGCTTTATTTAACGAGAAGGAAACATCTAAAACCAAACCCATCTTGAACCCAAACTAAAGCTTCTATAGGCTCCGGTATTACCGTCAAGTATTTCCTCGGGAGGTGGTTTGACCACTAAATTCTACGTTACTTGCAGTCCTTATGGAGTACGTAGGAAGTTGCGTCATCGCTTATTCTTCATATTGGAAATTTCTTGCATTACAACTCTTCAATTCTGCCACTGCGGAGTTGTTCCGAAATACTCAATTGAGTTAGATTTTTTTACTTCCATACACTGCTTCATCGGTTGGCTTTATGCTGTATTTTTCGCCACTGCCCACTTTCTTGGCGTTCTCCAAGACTTTAAAGCCGAGACTATTTTTTAGTTTTGTAAGGTTGAAATTTACATCTCCATGCGCGATTATGTCGCTTGGGATAAACTGCGCTTGTTGTTGTTGTTGGAACAGCATAAAACATTCCTCATAAAAATTTGGGGAATGCTGATGAAGTGGCAGTCCTAGGCCGGATATAAATCCGGGTCATTTCGGAATCGTAGAACAGACTATCGTGGGAACGGTTTACTGCGATTCGTGAATCTTGCTTCTCGCACCTCTTCACCTACTACACCGCTCGGCAAACTTCCGAAAGAATTTCTGTAATTAAAAAACTTTCCACAAAAATCATCCGCAGTTCGAAGTCTGCGAAAAACTTTAGGTCCCTCAATTTGTGTTACAACACGACGCACACCACAAATTGTAGGAGAAGTTTGGCCAAACATAAAGCTATGGTGTAAGCGCCAAATTATTAATTATATACTTTTACCTCTAAGTGGCATATTTCCAATGGGGTGTCTATGTCGGACCTCCGACATATAAGTTTTGAAATTGAGGACCAACTAAAAACTAATCAAGCTTATAGTAATTCTAGGAACACCAAGAGATCTTCTCTGGGAGAACAGCTGTCTTGCTAGTCTGCTTGCAAGTGGGCTCCGTCAACGTTTCGTGCATATAAATCTCCAGGTCCAGGATGGAATTTACCTCTGCCTACTGCATAAGGGTATTTCCCCATTATCTGGTGCACCTTTAAGAGCATGGTAAACAATTTAATGCTTATGGTTAAGCAGATGACCAGATCATCTATTTTGTAGGTTGGCATGAGGACACCATCTGTTCAAGATTGCAGTCTGCGCTAAATCTAACCGTATAATGGTGTCCGGCAAAGGAATTGCCGACAAGCCCGTTGAAATCTACTATCGTCCCTTCACCAAAAGATGGAAGGCTAATTTAACCAAACCCACGTTGGCGGCGACCAATGCGAAGCGCACCTGCCCAACGAATTCTCTTGGTGTCATTACAGGCATTCCCCTTCTCAATTTCCATTGAAAAAGAGGCTTGTTTGGAATGTGATACACTGATGGATCCAAGATGGAGGATGAGAGTACTGAGGCTGGAATATTCGGAATAAAGTTTCTGGAAAGTCTGTTAATGGGCACGTACCCAACTATCTTCCAAGCTGAGGTTTGCGCAATTGAACTCTGTGGTCGCGAATCTCTTCACAGGCTGCTCTAAATTCCTTGGACGCATTCTTACCGATATCGAGGCTTGTGGATGACTAAAAGTCTTCTGAATCAAATAGCAGGTTTGAAGCCAGCAAAAAGGCTGACAGTTTCGCAAAACATGATGCTTGATTCAGAGCCTTTCTGTTGAACATCCAAGGGTTGCATTGCAGAACTAACAAGAAGATTGGAGGGGTCTCGGTTTACTGTTATAATACAAAGGGCAAGAGGCAATCCAAGAGGTTTATATCTGCCTCTCGGAATATCTCTACACGACTTCCAGAGGACTTGCCAGCGGAGTACAGCATGCACAGTGGGCGATAACCTGTGCGGGGTCGACCGCTATCACACAAAACTTTTCTTTAATTTTTGATGTTACTAGGCCCGGGCCAAGATTTGAACCCGGGGCCCATCGAATGAAGCGAACACACGCTACACACTCGGCTACGTCGGCCGCTTTAACAAGAGTAGATAAGGTTTTGTAACTAATCATTAGAGTTGGAAAAAATGCGGGTTTTTTTGTGTGTCGTGACTTACCACGATTTTCACGAGTGAACGTGTGTGACTGTCATTTGTACGTAGGTGATGGTGCGTCAACTTGATTTTTGTGTTAATCACGAGATTGTCTTCTATATATACAGAGATAGTCATACAAATATCATAATCGGCATTTCCCGTGAGATTTATAAATTTTTGCTCAGAAAAAAACATATTCTCTTAAATTCAGATTTACAGTTACTAGCCTAAGTCGTGTAGTTTTCTTTGCTTTTTTGTTTTATCCCGTTATCATAAAAATGCGCTTTTGACGTCATTATTATTATTTGGCGATTATTATTTTGTACTGGTCATGCAAATAGGACAATCGTCGGATATATACCGAAACTAATATTTAACTGATTTCGTGAAAGTAAAATGCTTTTAAAATACATATTTTGTTCATGTAGCAGGTACTTTGTATAAATTGTTACGAACTATCACGTTTTTTGGTGTTTACTTACTTACTTACTTACATACTTAATTGGCGCTGTAACCGCTTAAGCGATTTTGGCCGAACTTCTCCTACAATTTGTAGTGTGCGTCTAGATGTTGTAACACAAATTGATGGACCTACAGTTTTACGCCCACTCCGAGCGGTGAATGTTTTTTTTTCGTCAGAAGTTTTTTCTTGGCAGAAATACACTCGGTGGTTTGCCATTTCCTGCCGAGTGGCGACCGCTATTAGAAAAAACTTTTTCGAATGAATGTTACCGCCAATTTGATGTTTACTTACTTATTTAATTGGCGCTATAATCGCTTAAGCGATTTTGTCTGAGCTCAACACATTGCGGCAATCACTCCCTCTTCCTGCTAGCTGGCGCCAATTGGAAATTTAAAATGACGTTAAGTCCTTTTCCACATGGTGTTTCCAACGCAGAGGAGGCCGCCCTCTTCCTCCACCACTACGAGCTGGTACCACGTTGAATACTTTCAGGGCTGAAACATTTTCGTCAATACGCTCGACATGTCCAAGCCATAGTAAAGCTCATACAGCTCACAGTTCCATCGTCTGCGGTCGAAGCGCCGTCGCAAAACCGCATAGGTCCATAAATCTTTCGCATAATCTTTCTCTCGAACACTCATCGTCATCCACTTTTTCGAAATTATAATTGTCAACAGTGATGCGGAAACCAAGACGCGAGTGCCCTGACTGTTTATTTGATGACAGGAGGTACTTAGTTTTGCCCTCGTTCACCTCCAGACCAGACTTTATCCAGTTTGGAAAAGGCAGAAGTAACGTTGCGGTTATTGAGGCCGATGCTATCGATATGGTCCGCATATGCCAGAAGTTGCACGCTCTCGAAAGTCATGGTGTCTGAAACCTCGTTCGGTTTCAAACTGCTCGGAGAGGTCTTTCCCGATTCTAACAGAGCTGGTGGTGTTGCTCAACGTCATTTTACATAACCGTATTAGTATGGTTAATATGCCAAATTCAGGCATTCCGGCAAATAGGCAACCACCATAGTGGCGGCGTCACACTTAATAGCGGTATAGTTGGAGATAGGGATAGTGAGAAAACAAACAATTTTCACACGGTTAGCGTGGCTGAGTGGTTGCGTGCTCGCCTAGCAACTTCGTGTGCCATGGTTCAAAGCCAGGTAAAGTCTAGGAAGAAAGAAGTCTGATGAGGAGATGTGGTGATCTCCGAAATAGCAGCTATCACTTCTACCACTTTGAAAAATTTATGCTTTCTCATATTTATCCTAATACAAAAATGGCCTCAGGCTCTATAAATTATACAGACGATTCATAAATATAAGACCAAAAATAATAAGAACCTAAGATACTATGCTAAGAAGACTGGTCCCGCGGTAGTTGGCGCATTTGCAGGATAGCCCTTTTTGTTAAGTGGGCAGTTAAATTCCAATCAGCAGGCATGCGTTCGTCCGACCATATTTTGCTAATGAACCAGTGCATGCACTTTACCAGCCCCTCGCCGCCGCACTTGAATAGCTCTGTTGGCAGTCCGTCAGGATGGGTAGAGGTACTTCATTGATTGACGGTTCGGGTTCATCATTTTCGATGTTGTTTGCGCCACTACCATAAACAGGGTGAGGAACTGCTCCCTCCACAATTTGAGTGTACTATGGATGTGGGCCGTCAGGTCGCCTTCTGATAAAATTTTCGGGCGTTTTTCCTGTCGGCTAGCATCGCAAGCTCCTCTTTTCTTGGAAAATGCGCCTCGCTTCCTTCTTCAACTCCTGATTTCTCTTCCAAACAGTTCGCGTTGCAAAACGGTCGGCTATCTGATGTGATTACAGCTTTTGGACGGCGAGCTTTTCGCGTGTCGCTGAGCACGCGCATTTTGCTGCACAGAGACGTATGCGAGTTTTGGCTACGACAAGATGATGATCTGAGTCGATGTTAGCTCCTTGAATAGTGCGCACGTCCAAGACACTGGAAGTATGCCTTCCGTCTACCACAGCGTGATCAATTTGATTTCGTGTTTTTCCATCAGGGTGTAGCCATGTAGTTTAACATATCTGTTTATGCTTGAACCTGGTACTACATAGTACCTTTTTCCGAGCCCCTTTACATCGCCATCAGAATAGGAGGGTTTCATCCCAGGTTTTTCTTTTACAATATTTTATTTGAGGCTGTTTTTGCGTGGCGGGTACCCAGTCCAGCGCACAATCAGATTCTGGGGCAATTTTAGTTTTGGGCAGATTTTTATAGCGGGCCGTTTTCTCCAAGTCAGACGTCCGTCCGCAGCCGCACCTACTGATGAACAGACGCTGCAAACCCGGTTTAGTGTATATGTATCTACAAAACTTGCAATGTAAGGAAAATTGAGAGAGAAAAATTGCAGTTATTTTGGAGGGCAAGGTGAAAATTCTTCCTAGAAAAATTTGTACTTGCAACAACTTGCCAGTAAGGAAAACGGCTGATCGCAAAAATATGGAATGGAAAAGGTGAGTAAACATTATATAGTAAAGGCTGTTTTCAAGTTTATTCGAACTATTAGCTTGTGCGCCAACAAAAGAAATCAGCTGTTCGTAAATCTTGCAAGTTGCTAGAAGGACTGCGTTCATGTACTTTTTTTGGGATAGTTTCTCTTTGAGAGCGAATTCTGTCATATGCTGGGAAATATTGCGACTGAATAACTTTTACTGGATTTTTACATGCAAACTCCAATAATCAATTGGGCTGAAATTGGTTGCGGCAATCACTGCACTACTGGAAAAATTACGCATTATGTAACATATGGCCAAAATTCAAAAAAATGGTTGGAGAAATTGCTATCTTAATGCACTGGCGGATAATGCTACTAAACCGATGGAGGAAAGTGAAGTTCACTTGATCCGCCACGCACCACGGAAAACTTCTATTCCTGAGGATAGAGCCATAGTAATGAAAGTAAGTCAGATCCTTTTAAATCTTCCAGACAAATAATGCAGGAAATAAATGAGAAATTTCAGTTAAATATATCGCTGAATACTGTGGGAAGACGTTTAATTGATGCTCATATCTTCGGACGCATTAGTCGCAAGAAACCACTCCTGTCGAAAAGGCATATAAAAAATGTTTACCGTTACCAACCAGCACAAATAGTCGTGTTTTGCTAGGAACGTATCTATTACATGCCAATCACTAATGACAAAACATGACTATTTGTGCTGGTTGGTAACGGTAAACATTTTTTTATATGCCTTTTCGACAGGAGTGGAACGTATCTATTACAAGTCATTGACTAGTGACAAAACACGACTTTTTGTGCTGGTTGGTAACGGTAAACATTTTTTATATGCCTTTTCGGCAGGAGTGGTTTCTTACGACTAATGCGTCCGAAGATATGAGCCTCAATTATATATATAGATATAGTATATTTAACTGAAATTTCTCATTGACATGTAATAGGAACGTATCTATTACATGCTTACCACGGAGATAGGCTGCTGCGACTTTACAATGGTACCTCTCTTTTTAATTGTTGCTTCTCGGAACTAATTTTTATTATATTTGTCTCATAATAATGTACATATATGGATTTCTTTCTATTTCGATTTTACCATAGCCTGCATACCAAAACTGAAACGAATGAAAATGTACTGTCCAGCATAATGACAAAAACTTTGAAATTTGACCACGCGCTAAAAATTTTAATTTTTTATAAAAATATGCTCAATAAAATATCTAAGTTATTTTTTCTACAAAGTACCTTGTTTTGTGCAAAGTTTGTCCAAGTTGTTCGTGTTGGTGCAACAACCAACAGAAACAAAAATGAAAACGGTATTCATATCATTTTCTGTTTTCATCCGACGCATTATTTTCATAATATTTTAAATGCAAAACAAATAGCAACATTCAAGTATTTGGCATATCTCTTTTACGTACTTCTTTCTGTTTGGGTTGCCGCTGTACTGAGTTCTAGCAGGCCCAGATCTGAAGCCATGAAAGCAAAAACAAAAAACATATAATCTTTGGCAATCGTAGTCATGGAAACAAAAACAGACATGTAAGTTTTGTGTCGTTACCACCGCTACTACCTACTTACTTTTTTTTTTTTGGGCTTTCTTCCGAATCAAATGGCCGGGCTATTAACCCACAGGGCCAGGGTATTCTCTCTAAATTTTGTGTGTTTGTTGTCGAACGCCTTGAACGGTTATGCGCAAAGCTGGTCTTCGCCGTGTAATTGTATGTCTTTCCGAAACCTTTTTCGTGCAGTTACGTGTCGTGTAAGTGTGTGTCTTTCCTTGGTGTAATTAATTTTTACTACTTTTATTTTCGTTCATTTTGTTTGTTAAATTATTTTGTCTTCTTTGTATTAGCATCCTTATACCGTTGAAACGGTGCTTCAATTGCCGTTAGCACATATGTGCTTTAAATTTTGACTTTTCATTGTTTTACACGGAGGTGTATCAAGAAATTTTCATTTATTTTATACATTGTATTGATATTCTTTATTTAAATTTTTATCTTTTTAATTTATACACGAAAGTGTATTCTTTTTGCATCCATTACTTTCATTATTTTACACGGAGGTGTATCAAAAAATTTTCATTTATTTTATACATTGTATTGATATTCTTTATTTAAATTTTTATCTTCATTGTATTAGAAATTGTATATTAATTTTCGAACATTTTATTAAGTTACGGTTTTTCTTATTTCGCGATTATTTTTTATTTATATTAGCACATTACTCGACGGATCTTAGAGCTTCATCATTGGGTAATTTTAAAGGTGACACACGCTTTGCAGGAGCCACCGACAGTAACGTTTTGCCTCCGCAGGTAACGAGACCCTCTTTTCACTAACAAATATTACTCACAAGTTCCACGACTTAAAAGTACCCGCAACTTTGAACATGTATTTCAGTAACATGAGTTAGTCACAGTTATCATGAATTGCCACTTTCAAGTTTTGAATACTGCAAGGTTATTTAACTGGTATCCGCACTACTGGTAATGTTACTTAAATTCAGATAATGTTAGAGAAACCAATATTGGTAGAATTTCCACTCAAATTGGTCAAATAGAGTATAGTTTCTCGCTTAAAGTTCCCGTGATCGTTACTGCTACTTTGGTGCTGGTTGGGTTCGCAAAGGCACATAACTTTTATGCAGGATAATGATTCTAAACATACCGCGAAAGCCACACAAGAATGGCTTAGGAAAGAAAGGATAAGGGTCGTGGATTGGCTAGCGCAAAGTCCCGGCCTTCATCCAATTGAAAATTAGTGGAACAATGTTAAGACAAAAATATCTGTACAAAACCTCAAAAACTTTGATGATCTCTGGCAAGGTTTTAAGGATGCGTGGTAATTCCAAACCAAAAGTACGATGTGGAATCTTGTTGGGGAAAAATAATGTACTATAAGCAAAAAAATAAAAAAAATGTGTACTTTTTAATATAAGTTATGATTTTTTTTGTCTATTCTCTTTCTGAAAACGGATGTACCTGCCAATCATCGGATGTGTCTGTCAAACTGAAAAGCATGATTGCGGCAGTGTTTAACAGGCGCTTTCAATGATACGAATGGCCCTGGAATGAAAGACAGGGAAGTGGAATGTCATGTAAATGAAAGAATTTTAAATATCAGAATGTCGAAACAAAAAAGGATGCGAAGAATCTGACAATACGAATGATAGTCTTAAAAATAAAAATTATCAAGCCATACGCGCAAGTTTTTCTGATCATATTGAAAACCCTCAAAATAGAATTTAATTCGCGATTAGGACAGAAGAAGACGAAATACGAAATACTTTTTAATGCCTTTAATTGACTTTTTTCATAACAAAGTCTAAGAGGCAACCGAACAGCTGACTAATTAAACTCAGTTCAGCCCCGCCAGATTGACTAAGTTTAAACTAACTTTAAAATTTACCTAAAAACTGCATTATGAGTTGAAACTTAGTTTAAACGGCAAACAGAGTTAGACTCGCCCTGAAAACGGGTCCTTAATGTTAGCTACGAACACGCAATAAAATCGTTTAAGTTCTCAAAAAAAAAGTTGATTACATACACCAAGTATACAAATATTTGTTAATATAAACCAAATTGTTTAATTCAAAAATAATTAATAATCTCAAGATCAAAATGTACGTTTTAAAGCACCCCTGTCGAAGACGTATGAATTATCAGAAAATTGATTGGATGCAAAATATATACACCGGCATACGTTGATGGTAGGGCCGGATTTACCTAAATTACCTCCCTGTGAAAATGCCGCCATTTTCAAATGCCCCTGTTGCTCTTATGATAAATTCACCCCTGGTTGACGCCGTTGAAAAAAAATTTTCGCATTTTCAGTCCATGAATGCGAAGTTGAAGATGAAAATGCGTACATTTTTGCGTAATCGCGTGAAATTTCAAAGAATGTATTGTTATTGTTCTAAACATATTTATTAACAGTTTTAATGGAAAATGAAAGATTGCGTATAGGTACCCGAAATGTTGGCCAGCAAATTGCCCAGTCAGCATTGTCTGTCTAACATCCGTTCAGGGCAATCCTGTACGCTGCATACAAGCTACCACAGTCGTGAGATCCGCTGGCGCAGCACACGTGCAACAGGCAGCGGACCGGCAGTGACAAACGACAACTAACACTACACACAAGTTGGGGTAGTCACGGGATCCGCTGACATGGCAAAATGCAACAGGTAGTGGACGGCTAAGAGCAGCGGCATCAACGAACAGCGGTAGGCTAGGAGGTAGCAATAAGTGAAATACATATATTGTTAGTTCTAGAAGTGAGCTCACAAAATAAAATATGTTAAAATTGTAAGTAGTAAGCTCGTTTAAAAAAGAAAAAAGATAAAGTAAAACCCTTTAAGGAAATTGAAGAAAATGTCCTTTGTTAAAAAAACAAGTAAGCCAATCAAATTTTGTAACAGTAAAAGATATCTCCAAAGGAAATAGTGGCAATGTTTGTAAAGGGTTATTGAAAACTAATTTAAATAGTTTAATAACTTGTGTGACAATTTAGTAGTGCTTTAGCTGGTAAAAGCAAGCAGAATCGGGTAGAAATACGGGACCAAAATTGCAGAAGGTAAACATTTTAAATCAGGACAACCAAGAGGCAGCCTATAACCAGGAGGCAAATCGAAATCGAAGGCCTTGAAGAAGAGAAACTACATTTTTTAGTGGGACGTCCCTCCTTCCGTAGATTGAACGATAGGGGAGCATAGGAAAAAAGTTAAGCTATACATATGTAGGTAGACACGGGTGCAACGAAGAACTATATTAAACGAGGTCACAATCGAAGACAAGTACCCAGTGCCGAATGCAATGGTAATATTGTGAAATTTAAAGGGGACACAATTTTTCACCACCCTCGACCTTAAATCTGGGTACCACCAGACCGAGCTAGCAGAGAGAGATAGGGAAAACCGCGCTCTCTCTATTAACAACGGCTAATACGAATTCTGTCACTTATCTTTTGAGCTCAAAAACGGCCCGAGCATCTTTCAGAGAGCAATAGACGATATTCTCAGGGAGAAAATAAGCAAAACCAACCGAGTTTATCTTGACGACGTAATTGGCTATTGGCAAAAACGTAAGAAGGCCACTTAACAGATATGAGAATTGCCGCCAGAAAAATTTTTCAAGACAAATGTAGAGTATTTAAGATTCATTGTATCACGGGGAGGTGTGAAAACAAGCCCCGACAAAGTCAATGGAATTAAATGTTATGATCACCCTACCACATTTCGAGTACTCTGTTCCTTTCTTGATTTGGCGAGCTACGCGAGCTACTATGAGTGCTTCATCAAGGATTTTGCCAGTATTGCAAAACCCCTGAAAGGTAAAGTAAGTGATGCCCAATCAAAAAAAAAAAAAAAAATTCAATTGAGTCCAGAAGTTTTAGAAGCATTTAACACACCCCGAGAAATCCTTGCATCAGAGGACGTCACATTAACTTGCCCAGGCTTCACTAAGCCATTCAACTTGACGACTTGTGCATCCTCACGAGGTATCGGCGCCGTGCTTTCGCAAGAAAAAAAGCCGATCCCCATGATATCGAGGACTCTCAGGGATGGGGAATAACACATGGCAACAAACGAGAGGGAACTACTAGTAATTGTGTGGGCCCTTAATACTTTGAGAAATTATTTATACGGTGTCAACAAACTGAACATCTGATAAAATCCAAACGCAAAAATCAAACGTTGGAAAGGTCTTATAGAAAGCTTTAACGCAAAAAATTACTATAAACCCGTGAAGGATAATCATGTTGCTGACGCGTTGTCGAGAAAGAAAATGAACGTGATGGAAGCCGACATGAACGCAGGTTCAGGTTGCACAACAATGCACTTTCTTATACTATAGAGTCGGTGGATAAGCCCGTAAAAATGATACTTCAAGAAGGGGGAAGCTTATCAAGGCAAACGTTTATTATATTCGGCACAAAAACAAAACTTCATTTAATAATATAGAGTCGCTTTTAGAAGCAATGCAAGAGGTCATTAATGATGGTGTGGTTTATGCCATACATTGCACTCTACCGGGTTTGTCAAAGATCCAGAACCGCCTAGTAGAGGTCTATCCGAGTGTAAAATTTCGTCATACCGAGAAAATGGTCACAGATGTATTCGACGCAAATGACCAGCGGAAATTATAATTACCGAGCATAACCGTGCTCATAGGGCGGCACAGGAAAATGTTAAACAGATTCTCGCCGACTATTTTCCCCCTAAGAGGGACAAAAAGGCAATGGAGGTTACAGCAAACTACGGTGGAACAAAAAATTGCTTCCAGAACTATTGTAGATGTAATGCCACCTGTTTTACAACTTCTAAACATCTTCCCGAATGTTAAAACTGTGTATTGCGATAACCAAAAATTGCTAAATTCACATACCATAAAATCAATACTGCTTAACTTTAATAATGTGGAAATAGCAAACGCCCAACCGCTTCACGGTACCTCAAACGGGCAGGTGGAACGTTTCCACAGCACCCTAACCGGAAATAGCTGGGTGCCTAAAATTTGAAAGAAGCAGAAGCGGTTGATTTAATACTGCTTGCAACTATAAAGTATAATAGGTCATTTCACGGTAACGAATAAAAAACCAATCAATGCTGTATAATTATGCTGGATCAACTAAAATTGCATTAACACAAAAACTAACTGACTACACCAACTTACATCGCAATATTGGACGGACGCACGAGTATTTGACGCACTTTACCAACTTGACGCTATACACAACAATGAACGATGGGACAGGAAACCTAGCGGAACTATTTCCTCAGTCGCACATGAGGAAGCTACTGGACTCCGACATAACGCATATCAAAACACTACTGCGAACTATCGACATCCTCCACCGACAAGCACGTAGCTTGAACTTTTTGGGTACGGCGCTAAAGGTCGTCGCCGGCACCCCTGACTTTGACGATTTGCAGAGATCGCAGTTAAGACAGGACATGCTTGTTGATTCTAATAACAAACAGTACAATATTAATACGCACATTCAACAAAAAAATTGGGAAATTACTGAAACAATAAATAGAATCATATACTCGACGGAAAAGAAACCAATAGACACGGGTCACCTATATGAAACAATACTAGCAAGAAATAGGATAATACCCTCGAATGATAAGCTGCCACAATTTCAATAACGTTGGCTAACCTAAATGTAGTTAACCCTATAATGTTAGATAATAGCGATGTAACCAAAATAAAAAACGAGCACTGACCAATGTAACAACAATAGAAATATTAGGAATGTCTAGAATTAAGGTTTTACAAAAAGAGACAACTTGTATTTTATTATAAAATATCCTATACCTGAGATACATAGTTTGTAAGAAACTTAGTTTATTTGCCGTACCTCACGAAGGGCGAGTACTTCATTTCGGGGATGCTAATACCGTTGCTGAGTGCGAAAACGGGGCCTACGCTGTTAAATGCGAAAAATCGATATTCGAGACTTTCTGCAGGAAGCAAAAAACTGCTACGTGCGGCCAGCAAGTGATCACAGATGCTGTGGCAAATTGTTCCGAAAAATTTTAACCATATTGACGCTCTGTGAGGTTTTAATTGTAGCAATGGCGTCACTCATGATCCTAATGCTCTTGCAACTTGCTCTAAGCAAATACAAAAAACGCACTACAAAAAGGGCAATGAATTTCCTAGTAAGAGAAGTCACTGAGAGAATCGCGGACGATCCTCACATAGGAAGGGAGCAGTACATTTGGAACATTTCATCTTCATTATTTATAAGAATAAATAAGCTTTTGGAACAATTTGCTCGCAATTGTGCTCCAAAGTTTTTCTCCAAATGTGAGGTGACCCCATGCAAAAAAATCAGGTGATCTCAGCTGTGGCCAAATGTAAACAAACAAAATGGCGCTTTCTATACTTGTAAACCCAAGGCGAATCCATATAAGGTGAAGTTGATAAAGCAGCTGATTGAATTCGCTTGGTGAACGTTAAATCAAAATGAGGTGTTTGTTGTAAATCATACTGTATTGTGCATATAATTTGTTAGTGCAAACTTTTGTTTTTGTACGTAAAACACCACCTGATATGAATAGGCCTTTTGTAAACCTGCACAATGCTAACTACAGGTTTGTTATAATGCGCCATTTGCGTAACAAAGGCATTTTATGAGGAAACACAATATTTTTGTTCAAAATTATCATTGAATTATTGTGTATTTTTTTATAACATCTGTGTTAAATAATAAACAAGCGAATACACCAATATATTATTTTTGTATTATACATAACTATCTACGTGCCGTTTTTGCTAATAGTTTTATTTTTGAAGTACGAGTGTGCTATTTGCGTGACCATGGTTATATATACATATGTATGTACATTACTTATGTATTGAAGACAATTTTGAGTTTTAGTTTTTTGTCGTCGGCATGAGTTAATTTACGTTATTAAAAAGACGCAGATGACATTTTAAGTTTATTTTTAAAGACTTTCAAGTTGAAGATATGATTTCTAGCAGTGTGATAGTGATTGTCAATGGCGCTAATGGTGTAGCTGCCTTTAGAAATTATAAGAGGCTTTCCCGTACTTGCCACACTCTCAATTTAGTTAAGTCGTAAGTTCGGTAAAAACAGATATTGAGTTATAATTGCGAGGCGTTTCCAAAAACGTTGTCATTTATTTAAACAATTTTGAGTTAAACACCAATCCTTAAGGCAGCATGTTAAAACGAGGTGGAACTCATTATTCATAATGCATTAATGAAATATGGCAAGTTAAGCAGCTTTTAATTGAAAGGAATGGCCTCTATACAATTTCAGGAATCAACGAAACTCTAATGGAAAAATTGCTTGATTTTTTATATTTTTTCAAAAACTTTTCTGCAACTTTAAGTTCGGAACTGAACCTAACAACACATGCTTTGTGGCACAACAAATTACAAAGGAAATGCGAAACGAATATATCTGATTCGGAAGTTATATCGGATTTAAAGACAACTACAGTTGCAGTTTTAAATAAAGGGTTCCAGCCAACTTCAATACATTTTATTGCTTTGCTTTTTAACCCACCATATACAAGATTACAGTTTTTAACTCCACACGTGCGTGAGCATGTAAATAAAATAAGACTATAAAAGCAATGTTTGAAAATAACAGCAAACCCCCATTCCTCTTTTGATGAATTTAAATGCATAACTGATGAATTTTTAGCATACAGAAACCATTAATGGGTATATACAACTATATTTGAATTCAAAAACGAAAGGGAATTTTACAAAATCGTCCACCTTCGAGAAGCTTAGTTAAACTTAATGAATATAATGATCGATAACAGTTTATCACATAACTTCAAAGAAATTCAGTAAAAGTAAGACGTTGCAAGGACCTATCAGGGACCGAAAATAACAGTATTTTATTCGATGTCTTGATAGTCCAAGGCAAAATATGGTTGCAGAAGGAAGATATAAAGACTCCTGGTTTCTTTTTCTTATTTGAATTTTTTTGGAAGAAGTCCAATAACAACTGAAAAATAACTACTTTTATTTGTTCAGTCACGTAATAACAGTTAAACTTGGCCAAATAAATAAAAGTCCTTTCTTAATAATAAAAACGACTAAAATGTCTTTCAAACTAAAATATCTAAACCAACTGTCCCACCTTTTTACATATATATTTTGTATATAATTTAATAATATTTTGTATGCTATAATATGGAAGTGTTTAAAATCAGGGGCATTCCTTATCAAGGACACTATTTTCTTACAAATTTTACAAAAAAACATGTAATATGTATGTATCTCTAATCCTCAAATTATTTAGCAATTTTGTAATTTATAAAGCAAACATAAGCAATAATTTACTTTACCCAAAATTGAACTTATGTATGTATAATTAAAATATTGTTAAGTAAATATTCGGCCTTATCTGGAATCCATGTGAATAAATATTCCAAAAAAATATAAAGTAAAGCAAAGCAAAACAAGCTTTGCGTTTGGGTTGTTAACGAGTGCGTTAACTTCCCCTTCGCGTAAAGTCAGTTAACATTTAGCAGTTCAAACATAAGTAGTTGTTGTACTGCTCGGCCCTTTCGCTCAAGTAGTTGTTTGGTGAAAAATATTTCAGGTGCGATCGTGATCCAAACAATTCGCTTTTGTGACCCGAATAATTCGTAAGAAGGAATGTGCTTAAGCTTTGATGAAATAGAAGAAAACCTAAATTAAATGTTCGAAAAGTGATTTTCATTAAAAAAAATATTTAAAATGGAGAGGAAGTAGTGCCAAGAGAAAAAAAGAAAATCCAAATAGTATACTTAAACGTTAGTATTTAAATAACCGTTTTATGGAAGATGGGTGTAGTTTTTGACCAATTTCAAAAATTTTCATGGTGTACCTTTATGAGGCTAAGTGTATTATGTGCAGCGAAATTTGGTGCACCCATTTTCAGTGACTTTTGCGATATTCTACCTACACTTTTGTATGATATACCCAAGCTCTGTTCCATGGTAATCTTACTTACTTACTTATTTACTTAATTGGCGCTATAATCGCTTAAGCGATTTTGGCCGAAATTCTCATATAAATTATGGTGGGCGTCTTGATGTAACACAAATTGAGGGACCTACAGTTTCACACCGACTTCGAAAGGGGATTTTTTTGTGAGACGTTTTTTCAAGGCGGAAATGAACTCAGAGGTATGCCATTGCCTGCCGAGGGGCGGCCGCTATTGGGAAAAACTTTTTCTATAATTTTTATGCTACTTGCCCGGTCATTAAGAAAGTTTGACGAAAATGTTAGATGCAGCTCAAGAAAAAACCCTACAACGATGTAATGTGAATAAAATTTTAAGAACATATTACCTGGAGAAAGGGTTTTCTTGAGGCGAAATAAAAGACTTGGCAACAAATTGGGTATAGTTTTTACAGAAAAGATTATTGAAATAGATATTAGCACCGCAGTTTTGATTAACGGCAGGATAATACATAAGCTAATAGAAACATGTGGACACACTAATGAAAATATCTACATTTTAGTACTTTGAATGATTATATGTTGTCTTAGTATTACGATTTTTGAATGAAGAATGTAACATTTTAAGAAGAAAAATAATAATTTCAATGTGTTGCATATTAGATTTAAGTAATTAGTGTAAGTTGGCGTTTTTGGAAACTAAATGTTTGCGACTGTGCCAGGACTCCTCCAATTACCTAATTAACAACCAGGGTAGTAAACGTATCACTCTAGGCTGGTCGATTTTGCACCCCATTTTTGTATACTGGGTTACATTGAAAATAACGTTGCAGCATGTTTGCTTGGTTGCGTGACAAAACTTATCAACAACGATCCGCCAAGCAAACAGCTCGCAATATCTTTACACCACGAACGTAGATCACAAAGAAATTGCATCCTTTCAACCGATATGCCAACAGAATATTTTAGCTTATTTGACCATACCAGAACAAATTTGATGTTCACTGATTGATATTAGAATCCGATTGGATTCAATTGGCTTGTGGTGTGGTAAAGTAAGCTAACATTTCTTACTACAGGATAATTTCACTGATGCACCTTCTTTGTAATCTACGTTATTTGCTTTACACTAACTCCTGGATAGCGTTAGCTGAATACCGTGTGCGAGAACCAAGGTTACCAACAGCGAAGCGCCATATACAAACCTTCCAGCACCTCGGTAATGATTACAAACCGCCAGCAATTATCAACACAGTTGGCAACAACAAAGCTCCAAAAAGAAATTATAATTGCATAAATTGTAAATTCTAATAAGCTAATATTGGGTCCGTTTTATTGTAACCAAGTTGAAAAGAACCCTCCAGCTCGGATAAAATTTCCTTCAGTTGCAGAAGCAACCCTGTTAGCATCTTTCACGAAACATGCAATATGTTTCGTGCTTCTGTGATGTCAAAGTAAAAACGGATTTAGTGTTAAATTGAAACTTCCCGTGTATTTTCTTTGAGCTGATTCACAACACTACTTCTTATCTCAGGTCGGATATCATTTTACCGAGTTGACTTAACTCGCATATTTTTCCGAGTGGGTGTTGTTGCTTTACATGCATTTCGTTACCCTACGCAGTGCTCTTTTGCATGACGATTACAAAGAACCGCTCCATTATAAGAGCTTAAGAAATAAATTGGTTAAAACACCAAAAAAATAATAATTGGTGCCCAACTCGTGGATCAGGACCATAATATCCTGAGAAGCTGCCCAACTTAAAGCAGGTACCATAGAATCCGGAGAAGCTTCAGCATTATAACAACAAACAACAATATAATCCGTAGAAGCTGCAAAAATTTAAGCACAGAAGGACTAGCAGTGGAATTAGAAAAAGGATCCAGAAAATAATGGAATAAAGGAAATAAATATGTAAGTGACTTATAAAATTATGTTTAAAGTTAACTTAATTTTAATGATTAAAATCAATTCCAAAAACTAGTAATTAAAAATTGCCTTGTGCAGTGATTTAGATCGTCGACGAAAAAACAGCTATATATGTACATATTTTAAATTCTGCCTTTTTTCAATAATTGGCTTTTTGGGTGTTAATCTTTTCTTAAAGTTAATTTTGCCTTATCAAAGAAAAATCATTTAAATTGTTTTTTAAATGTGTATCAGTAAAAAGGAGGTATTTCAAGTTTTGTATGAGAATAATGAGCGAACTGTGTCGGCACTAGCATAACAGGTGCAACAATTAACTTTAGCAGTTAACAGGTTGCAACTCTTTAGCGTTGAACAGTACCTACCGGTTTCAATAAATCCTGTAGCCCAGGACAATGCAAGTTCTGACTTGATTAAGTCTTGGCCGAAATTCCCAGATTGTCGAAGTGCCGGGCAATTCGTAATTATGTAGTTATTATAAGCAGGGTTCGGAGAGATATTATATAGCCATGGGCATATTTAAAATTGGATTATAGAATTAGCTAACTCCACACTTGCATCTTTTAACACCGTTCTGAACTTTGGTGCAATAATTGCGAGGCTTGATCAAACTGTATTACTCATAGGCGGTATGAATTCGAAGAAGCTTTTGCATTGGGTAATTTCAGTAATGTTTGTCGGCGAAGACCATTTTTGCTCCCATATCAGTCAGCAGATACCCAGAACCAGAATTTAAATGAACCAACCAAAGGATGTTTAAAGTGGTTCAAGCTTCTATAGGCAGCGTAATAATTTACAAACCCCATCTTTTTCACAACAGCCTTTTGACCCTAAATATTCAAAATTAAAAAATTGATTTCCTACTCCACCGGTGGCATTTAAATGGAGTAATGACTGACTACTTTCATACGATTCCCCGTTACATAAGATGCAGAAGGTTAACTTCATGCCAAAAGTAGGATTATCTGCGAATGGTCCTGAATATCAAACATTAAATTGGGACTATCATCGAGACGTCGGAGGTCACTTCAATTATGATGAAGTTAATGTTATATTATTAGATTGCGGTGATGCAATCAATTATTTAAACTAAAATCGCTCCTGCCGGTCATAACGAAAACTGGCAAAAACGGTCAGGTGTTTCACATTCTGATTGACACAGGTACGTCAAAAAACTATATTAAGCTATCAGCTTCTCAAAGACCAAAGGTACGTTATAGGATCTTCTACCGGAGGCTCCTAATGAGGGTGCAGGCTTATCAGAGGGTGCCATAGACACCCGAAGGCTGGTTAAAGCTCCTACACTACTCTTACGGACTTCACGCCAATCAGCCTTTCGTCGTTCGTCTTGAAAACGCTCGTGAGGCTGATTGATATGCACATAAGAAGCGGTATTCCGCGTGAGAGATATCGCTTTCACAGCATGCCTATTGTGAGGGAAGATCGGTGACATCTGCCCTACATACCCTGGTGAAGCCCATAGAAGAGTCTCTGTGTAAGGACTTCACGGTCGAGGTCGCTCTTTTCATCACAAAGTAAAAAATTCTTAACGTCCCCCTGCCTTGGTTCGGTGGCGCTGAACTCGTATTTCCTGATAGGGTTAAGTATCTGAGTTTAACACTGGATAGTAAACTTTTCTGGAAATATAATATTGGTGAAAGATTGAAGGCCCTGGTTGCCTTGCACTGTTGTAGGGGGGCCATGAGCAGGTAAAACCAAAACTCCTGAAGGCTATTCTTAACTGGTGGGGTTCCCTACATAAGGCTGTGGTAGTCGGCTCTTATTGGAATCTGTGGCGCCCTTCAGACCGCACCTGCACTAGCGCTGAAAGCCATGCAAAGATATCAGACCGGACTTTGGCCACTCGAGGATCTCACAAGATTTCGATTTCATTCCGACCACAAATGACCATAGACTTTGGTATCACCATTTCCTCTAGGGAAAATTGAGAGGGGTGCGATCTGTGGTACCGAGTGCTGCTAAACATGCTCACGGATCGATCGAATCTTCGTGGGAGGTTTGTAGGTAGAGTATACTGCCGTTAGCTCTATCTAGGGGAGAAAAAATTAGGCTACCAGATCACTGTAGTGCGTTCCAGGTGGAGGTGACCGCCATAATGGAAGCGTCGCAATGGTTGCTTACCATTGCGACCTCAGTAAGGGAAGTGAATTTTTCTCCGTGAGCCAAGCGGTAATCAGAGCTATGAACACTCAATAATGATGCTATCAAAAGTAATCAAAGATTCCCGGACGTCCCTTTCGATGGTTTTGCAGTATTAATTGAATCTGGGTCCCTAGGCACAGGGAATTAAGAAGCAGATGACTTCGCGTTCGAGTAGTCGGCTACTTCTGAACGAATGGGCTAGCGATCAGTTATTTTATATAGTGGGAATACCCTTAACCAATGAAGAAATTTGTGACTCTATTTTAATAATACCAATAACAACTAAAAGAAATATTGAGTCTAATCATTGAACTCGTATCGATCGAAAAATGTATCGTTATCGATCGGCAAATACTGCGTTGCAATCATTGAACTCGTATCGACAATAAATTTCTCGATGATGCTGAACTCTCTTGCCGACTCGACCAAAATACATTCCGTGGCCTATAGATGGCGTTGATTGCAGAATCATTGATACAGTCAAATCGAGAATGTTTGTCGATATCTATCCGTTGCTGAGTTCGTTACGGAAATTTTAAGAAATGGAACTTTTGTAAGTATTTATGTAAAAAATTTATGAGAACGCACTGAATTATGTTTTTACAAATACATATATTTTAGAGACAAGAGACAAAAATACACAAACAAAAATCAATTTGAAGTGCTTGTGAACGAGATGAAGTTGCATCCGGACATAGCTAAAGGCTTTTCGCAAAGAGCACCAGCGGACCCAGAAATTAAATGCATTGGGCCTACCAATCAAGGACAAAACCGGATGGAAAAAGGTATGAAAAAATAATTTGCGTTTAAATTATCGGTTATTAACGTTTTCTGTAAATAGGTTTGGACTGATTTTAAATTTGGCATAAAAAAGAAAACTCGAAGAAGACGTTAGTGTGATACTTTCAATCAACACATCTGTTGAGGGGTTGAAAGGCATTCGAAGTTTAGGATGCTCACCAGTAACTTCTCAGGTGAAGTGGCCTTAACAAGAGACCAGTTGAAGCACTTTATTCCCAACCACAAATTCAAAATGAGTCTTTATCAGATGGAACACCTGATTGCTCATTTGAATTGCAACCCAATGCACATGTACATAAGTAAATGAAGTTTTGATTTTATTTTAACTTAAATATTTCGACTCACTTATAATTATCCATTTCCAACACGTCTTTTGAAGTATTTCTTAAGTTTCTGCGCTCACGTCGAATGTTTCTACAACGTTCATCTTCATTATCACTCGAAAAAAGAGCGATTGTATCCGTTTTAAATTATTTCAGAAAGAAAACAAACCAATTTCATTTGTCAGTTTTACTTTGTGGGTAAAGCAGCTTATCGACGGTATCAATGGATCCCATGAAAATTTTCGATGGAGAATTCTTTCCGTACCGATATCGAAGTTAGCACACCTCATTCCACATTACACTAACAACAATATACCAATAACACCAAAACTGCACAACAGCAATAAAACAATAAAAAGTAGAACAAAGCGCACTTGTCCAAAAATTACACTAACAATAACATAACAAGAATAAAAACATACGGAAACAATATTGCACGCGCCGAAAGAGTTGCTAAACCCTATTTTGCATTAATAAGCACAATGCACTTCCAGACATAATTCTAGGAATAATATTGTATTTATTGTAAGTCAATAAATACAAACTAGCAAGTAAGCAAAAATGTAATTTATCGTAAGCCAATAATATACAAACTAGCAAGTAAGCAAAAATGTAATTTATCGTAAGCCAATAATATACAAACTAACAAGTAAGCAAAAATTTAACTATATAAGGAGAAATTTTAATAAAATGAGCAAGTCCAGTTTAGACTAAGCAAACAGATTGTGTTTTTTTTTAGCAACCTCGCGGTCGAAGTGGATAACTGGCGCCCAACGTATACTTAAACCATAGAAGAAACTACAGGACTCTAATAGCTTGTGATTCAAACTAATGAAAAAATATATCAAAAAAACTAAAGCAAAAATAAAATATTGTTTTTAAAGATATAAAACAAACTGCAAAAATCAAAGTTGTCAATATCTAAAGTGAATACAAACATAGACAAAGAGTCCACAGTGCACCACTAAAAGCCTAAATAAGCAAGTGGAAATTTAAAGCTCAAAAATACAAAAGCCTTAAAGAGCACATCTATCTGCCAGACCAGAGGAAACCAGTGACGTCAACCGTACCAGTAGTAGGTGCGCAAAACCACCAAAGAGGATTCAACGGCCGTCCGGAAAAATGCTGAAGCTGTTCTTCACCCACCTTTATAGTGTTTTGTAAGTCAATTAATATTCCTTCTTCAAGAAAAAAAAGAGGAAAAACAAAAAACGCACAATATATGTAAAATTTCATTGAATCTACATTCCAATAAAAAATTTTTTTTCTTGTTCACAACACAAGTAAAAGTAAACCAATTACTGTTAATATACGCAAATACAAAAAAAAGAAATTTAACCCGTCAGGAAGTCGTTACAAATTTTTCTTTACTACTAAAATCTTAGAACAGATATAAAATATTGATTTTAAAACAATAAAATTTAAGTGTAAGCTTATCTATTAATATCAAATTCATATATTCGTGTAAAGCAACTTTTTCAAAATGGAGCAAATACAATCCGCAATTTCACACATAATCGAACAAGTAAACGTCCTTAACAATAGAATTACAAGTTTGGAAACGAGGATAGCGCCCCCAGAAAATCGAAATCAAGCTCTTCCTGCTCCTACAAATGAAACAGAACTAAATGAAATTAGGAAATTGCCGGACTGCGTCAGGGACTTACAGGTCTTTGACGGAAATCCCGTCCAATATATTTCATGGATTCACAGTGTAGAATCCATTCTTAGGGACTATCAAGTGGTTAGGAACAAACCAATTTACCGTGCCATAATACAGCACATTCGACAAAAAATAAGAGGCCCGGCAGATACTGCCCTAATTTCTTATAACATCTTCGATGAAGATTGGGCAAAAATCAAAACATGCCTTTCTCTCCATTACGCTGACAAGCGTGACCTAAGAACCTTAGAACATGAGTTGAGTAGTCTAGTTCAAAGGAATTATAGTATAGATCAATTCTACGCCAGAATAAACCACCAATTATCTTTAATTATTAACAAAATTAAGGCACAAGATCACTCACAGGAAACAGTGAACGCCTTGGTAGAGAGTTACCGTAACAGGGCTCTCGACGTTTTCATTCGAGGCATAAACGGTGATCTGTCAAGAATGCTGGTAATCCAGAAACCGCAAACCTTACCGGACGCCTATACTTCCTGTTTCGAAATCCAAAACCTCAATTTCAGGAACTTTTCCATTCACCCCAGAGTTTCAAATAACTCAGTCACATCTCCTATTAACCAAATATACAGGAAAAGAAACCAACTTGAAACAAAACCACCACCCAAACATACGATAAAAACCAAATCTATAACGCTATGAATAAAATTGAATACAAGCAGGTTGCTCAACCGGCTCCTCCCCCAAGGCCATCTCAAAAACCACCAGTGCCTATGGACGTTGATCCATCTTTGCGTTCTCATCGAGTCAATTATATAAACAGGCCAGATATTGGACCAATAGTTAGACAGTCCAATTACTCCTCGAATATACCCAAAAAACAGCAGAGATTGTTCAATATAAGAACAGAGGAAAAACCACAAGAATATGAGGAAACACAAGAACATGAACAGTTCCAGGGTAATGAAGGGTCGGAGGAATATGAGGATATAAATTTTATGACAACCGCCTCTCTGGCATACCATACCTAGAGCTCCGTGATAAAAACGGAAAAATTCTAACATTTTTGGTGGACACCGGTGCCAACAAAAACTTCATATCCGAGCAATTATCTGAAAACTCCAAAAGCCTAAATAATCCATTCATAGTTCAGTCCACTGCAGGACAATTACAAATTGATCGCAAGGTCAGAGGTCCATTTTTCAAAAGTGTAGGAATCAACAATAACCTAGATTTTTATATCCTTCCTAAATTAAAGTCATTCGATGGTATCATTGGTGATGATACACTTATAGAGCTAGAAGTAATAATCGATAGGAAAAACGATTTACTGCATCTACTAGGAAAGGTCGAAATTAAATTAAAATCACAAAAATCGAGACAAGTAAATCATGTCGATGTAATTTCAAAAAGGAGTAACGATATTCAAAACATTATAAACAAATACTCTGAACTTTTTGGTCCAGTTGCAGATAGTGGCACAGTTGACACAAGTGTCCGTGCGGAGATTAAAACTACAACGGAAGAGCCAGTTTATACCAAATCATATCCCTACCCAACAAATCTCCGAACTGAGGTAGATAATCAAATCGCAGATCTCCTAAAAAATGGTATAATCAGGCCCTCCAAGAGTCCTTGCAATTCACCATTGTGGATAGTCTCAAAAAAAGCAAGTCCTTCTGGGGAAAAAAGATACAGAGTAGTCATTGATTTTAAAAGACTAAACTCCATAACGGTATCCGACGCATATCCAATCCCGGATATAAACAATACCTTAGCCAGTTTAGGGAAATGTAAGTACTTTACAACGCTCGATTTAACATCTGGGTTTCATCAAATCAGGATGAAAGAAAAAGATATTAAAAAAACAGCTTTTTCAACAGCAAATGGTAAATTTGAGTTTACTAGGCTGCCATTTGGGCTCAAAAACGCTCCCTCTATATTTCAGAGGATGATTAATGACGTTTTAAGACCATTAATAGGTAAAAGCTGCTACGTGTATATCGACGATATTATAATCGTTGGAGAAAGTAGAGAGCAACACCTCAAAAACTTGGAAGATGTATTTTCGCTTTTGCAAAAAGCAAAATTAAGAGTTAATCTCGAAAAATCTAAATTCCTAAGGACACAAGTTGAATTCTTGGGTCATGTCGTTACACAAAATGGAATTTTGCCTGACCCCGAAAAAATATCAGCAATACAAAGAATTCCTCCACCAAAGAATTTAAAGGAACTAAAAAGCTTCCTAGGCTTAGCATCTTACTATAGAAGATTCATTAGAGATTTCGCGAAGGTGGCAAAGCCCCTCACAAATCTTACACGTGGTAAGAATGCTCAAATTAAAGCTAACCAATCACAAAAGGTAAACATTTCTCTTGGCAAGGAAAGTTTAAAGTCCTTCAACGACTTAAAGGAATTATTAATGTCTTCTGAAATTTTAATATTCCCGGATTTTACTAAGCCATTCATATTAACGACAGACGCTTCCAACACAGCAATTGGTGCAGTTCTGTCGCAAGGAGAAATCGGTAAAGATAGACCTATAACCTATATTTCCAAATCGCTTAGTAAAACTGAGGAGAATTATTGCACAACTGAGAAGGAAATGCTCGCAATCATATGGTCACTCGATAAGCTTAGGACTTACTTGTATGGAGCCAAAGAAATCAAAATATTAACCGACCATCAACCCCTAACCTTCGCACTTAGTAACAAGAATAATAATGCTAAGCTCAAAAGGTGGAAGGCCCGGATAGAAGAATTTAACTATCAACTCATATATGTATGTACAAGCCAGGGAAAACGAATATAGTGGCCGACGCGTTATCGCGACTGCCTTTAGAAATAAACATGCTAACATCTTCTGACGACAACTCACAGCACAGCGCTGAAGACGACAGTACTGACCTCATACCTCATTGCGAGGTACCTTTGAATGTATTTCAAAACCAAATCATATTTTCTGAAGGACCAGAATTAAACGGGTTTGAGGAACCTCATCCGAGGTACCATAGACATTATGTCAGACGCGAAAGTTATAATAGAGAAAATTTAATTGACATATTAAAAAAAGCACTTAATCCAAATATTATAAATGGAATCAAAATCCCTGAAAAATATATTGCGCTTCTACAAGAAACTTATAAAGAATGTTTTTCCAAATTTAAAATTAAAATTACGCAAAGAATTGTTACCGATATTGCAAATGATGAAAACAAATTCAAAATAATATTAGAAGAACATAAAAGGGCTCATAGAAACAGCTTAGAGAACAGAGAACAAATCCTGGAAAAGTATTATTTTCCTCGAATGACTAGACTAATAAAAGACTACACTAAAACATGTGAAGTCTGAAAGTCCAACAAATACGATCGGCATCCTCCAAAACCAGAGATCCAAGCAACCCCTATCCCTCAATATCCCACAGAAATTTTACATATTGACATCATCGAAATTTCAGGCGAAAAATATATAACGTGCATCGACAAATTTTCCAAATTTTTTAAATTTTTCCGTATAAAGAACAAATCAGTTCTGCATATCCGGGATAAAATGATAAAGCTCATATACTTTTTTTCTGCTCCGAGATTACTGGTTATGGATAACGAAGGTAGTTTCATAAGCCCAATAACACTAAATTATTTGGAAGGCTTGGGAATTGAAATCTATCTAGCACCACCGCAAAAAAGCGAGGTTAACGGGGCAATAGAGCGTGTTCATTCTACCATAATTGAAATGGTAAGATGTCTCCGCACTGAATATCCCAATTACTCTCTTAAGGAAATTGTTAACATAGCTGTCGACAGGTATAACAACACAATTCACTCCGTTATCAAAAGGAAGCCTGCTGACATTTTTTTCGGAAGGACACAAAGAATTAACTACCAAAACCTAAGGGACTTTAAAGAAATAGTTAATATCGACTTGCGAAATGAAATAAATAGAAACCAGAATAAGATGTTGAATTACCACAATAAGAAAAGATCTAAACCAAAAAATTATGAACCTGAAAAAGACAAACAAATTAAGAGCAAAAATAAACCCATTTTTAAGAAGGAAACTATAGCTAAGAACAATAACGTTACAATAACCACGACTAATAATAGAAAGATACACAAATCCCACTTAAAAAACTAACAACCTTTATCCTTTTTAGACTTACATTGCACCTAACAGACGCCATAGTAAATACTTACGAATACAACAGCTCTGTAGTAACAGTTAAACACGGACTTGGAAAAATAGCCAACGGGAACTACAAAATCATACACACTATAAACTTGGACGACTACGAACGAACCGTGAACAGTATCAGACCAATTATTCGCTATGAAATTAGCAAAACAGGTACTTTAGTGCCACAACTAGAGCATCAACTCTCAAAAATAGACAATTTGCTGGACCAATTACGGGCAAAGCCCACCAAAAGCAAGAGATCAATAAACTGGATTGGATCAGCATGGAAATGGCTGGCGGGGAATCCTGACGCGACTGACTGGGACGAGATCTTAGCTAAAACAAACGACCTTTCAAATAACAACAACAAACAGTACACAGTTAACAAACGCTTAATCAAGATGACGAACGAAATACTGGACGGGTATAATAGAATCATCAACAGAATTAACTCAAACGATACTGACGCATACAAACAGACCCTATTCAACAAGCTAGGAATAAAAGACGAAATCACCCAGATAGTTATGGCAACCCAACTTGCAAAAACAGGAATCGTCCACTCACAATTATTAAATAAAGCAGATATTGCTAGCATTTTGTCACGAACAAAAACACTTCCGTTCAGCAACGAACTACAAGCGCTTAAGTACGCGGAACCCTCAATGATAGTTAAAGATTCACTCCTTTTATACGTAATTTCACTGTCTCAAACAGATGATATTGTCTTCAACAATATTCTTATCCGATCAACTGTAAAAAATAATTAAAAAATCTATCTCGGCTTCAACAACCTATTCTTATCGCAATTTGAAAAATATGGCATCTTAGGGAATTGCATAGTCATAGATGACGTAACAATTTGTAAAAGGAATCAAATGCAAAAACTAGAACAAGGTCATTGCATAACACAGCTCCTTACTGGAGGTGAAGCTCTATGCGATTATCAATTTCAAAGCCAACCAATAGTTGAACTAATCACAGACGGAACAATTTTTCTTTCCAATTTTAATGATAAATTAACCTACGGGAATGCTTCACAAAACCTCAATGGCTCTTATATAATTAATTTTGTTAACGAGACTATCACTTTAGGCAATGCTAGCTATACAAATTGGCAATCTACGTCCTATCAAATTTTACCTCCTATATTACAGTGTAACCTAACAGAAAAACAAATTAGACTAGATCTTCAATATCTCCACCAACTTCATATAACAAACGTAAAAAAACTGGAACACATCTCATTTAGAAACGTACTATCTGTCAGTAGCAGCTTCATAGCAATTCTTCTCGGACTAGCGTTACTTCTAACGTTGTATATTTGGTACAGACCAGCGGTACAAAAAAATTCCTTTCACATTGCACCACTTGATTTGCCACCCTTTGCAATAATTCAGTCTGAAAATTTATCAGCGGGACGCTGATTCTTAAGGAGGGGGGAGTTAGCACACCTCATTCCACATTACACTAACAACAATATACCAATAACACCAGAACTGCACAACAACAATAAAACAATAAAAAGTATAACAAAGCGCACTTGTCCAAAAATTACACTAACAATAACATAACAAGAATAAAAACATGCGGAAACAATATTGCACGCGCCGAAAGAGTTGCTAAACCCTATTTTGCATTAATAAGCACAATGCACTTCCAGACATAATTCTAGGAATAATATTGTATTTATTGTAAGTCAATAAATACAAACTAGCAAGTAAGCAAAAATGTAATTTGTCGTAAGCCAATAATATACAAACTAGCAAGTAAGCAAAAATTTAACTATATAAGGAGAAATTTTAATAAAATGAGCAAGTTCAGTTTAGACCAAGCAAACAGATTGTGTTTTTTTTTAGCAACCTCGCGGTCGAAGTGGATAACTTCGATGTCGATGCGGAATGAATTATTAGACCCATTAATAAAATTCCCTATGAGGATATAGTCACTTGTAACGGCAATAAAGTTTTTGGCATTAAAAGCAATCTTACCTGGCTTTATGCGTCTAAATCAATATAATGGCACAATAGAAATCGATAACCAAAAGATAAACCTTACTGGATCCTATGCACTACAGTACCAGAAATTCACAGATTCCATTGACAGCAAAAATATTCTCTCAAAGAAATACCAACCAGCTAACCACTACCTGCAATTCTACAACCAAATACCCTTTCAAATAAAGAAGAAGTCCTTAGTTGGGATGTGATGAAGGAACTCCATGGGAACAACACCCACCATCTGGAAACATTACAGACCACCCATAAGCAGTTTTGATCACAAACTTTTCATTATCGATAATCAGTAGCATTATTAATCATAGCATCAATTCTAAGGCAGAATCTTAAGAAGAAACCAATTAAGCTATCTAGCTATATCGTTAACGTCAACGTGAACGAGTATAAAGAAACATCCGAAATATCGCCGTTAACAGAGCCAATACTTCTAATATGCCAAATACAATGATCCAGTAGAACAAACGAGGGCGTTTGTTTTTGGCGGCGGAGGCGTTAACACCAGCAATCTTCCAAATAATAATCGACACCAAGAACAGATGGCTCACCAGCAATAATGTAAGTTAGTAAAAGCCGACGGCGGCATAATGCTATTACCAATAATATTGCCAATATCAGCCGACGTCATCAGAATAGCAGTCACCAATAGGAAATGACGCAAGTAGCTTTAGATTATATTAGCAGTAGATTTAACTCTGTAAATTTAGTCTTAATAATTAGCTTGACAAATAAAGTTTAACCGTTGACGAGTGCAGACGTGTTTTTTAAATTCGTTCCGTGGTCGGTCAACTTGTAAAAACTCAGCAGAATAAAAAGAAAACAAAAATCAAGAAGAATAAAATAACATTAATATTATATATATATATATATATATATAATATAATACACAGCATAACGCTAGCAGATAATAAATGCAAGCGTACGAGCATTTCGATAAATTTCAGCTCATAAAGAAAACTGCAGTATGAGCCAAAATGATATTCGCACTCAGCGCCAAAGAGACGAAGAAGAACGTCGCCTATCTATACAACGCAACAATGCTTACTTTTCGTATGTCTCACCGGTACCCGCAAGAACACCACCGACAATAACAACTAAAGAGGGAGAACGCTCGACTACTCCCATCACCACTGATTCTAGCATGTCATGGAATCAGCAATACGCCTCGCTCTCTTCGCTGCCCACTATGACTGCAGTTTCGTCACAGGCAACGCCAACGACGGTGAACGCCCTCACATATACCAGCTCTACAACGACTTCAGCAGTAACCACAGCGCAACCATCGATTATGTCAACTAAGCAAAAAATGATTTCAACACCAAAAACATCAGCAGCGTCAAGAACTAGGTCAGTTGTGCAGACAGGTATGGATCGATATGTCCAAATTAAAAGAAAGCTGAGCCCCGAAAATTCTAAAATAGGAAATAAAGCAAAATCAATTCGAGAAGAAAGTAAAGGAGAGAAGGAGTCTCTACTAAGCAACAATAGATTTGCTTTGCTTAGCGACACAATTCAGGACAAGAGCAATACAGAAATCATGCCCACGACTAGTAAGGCCAAGCCCCCGCCTATTTATATCCGCGGGCAAAACTCAAATGCTTTAGTAAAAAAACTAGTGCAGCTAATCGGTGAAAACACTTTTCACATAATCTCACTTACCAAGGGCAATATTCCCGAGACGAAACTGCAAATACACTCGGAAGAGCATTACCGCCTGGTATCTAAATATCTTAACGATGCTAAGATAAATTTTTACACGTACCAACTTAAAAGTGCAAAAGGCATTCAAGTCGTAGTCAAAGGTATCGAGGCTACTGTTGAACCTGCGGAAATCCTAAATGCCCTAAAACTCCAGAAGTTCAACGCAAAGGCGGTTATAAACATAATCAACAGAAATAGGGTACCACAGCCTATGTTCAAAGTTGAGCTGGAGCCAGAAAGTAAGCCTCTTGGAAAAAATACTGTTCACCCCATTTACAACTTGCAGTACCTTTTGCACCGTAGAGTTACTGTGGAAGAGCCCCATAAGCGTAATGGCCCTGTCCAGTGCACCAATTGTCAAGAATTCGGACACACAAAAACATATTGCACCTTATGCGCCGTTTGTGTGGCTTGCGGAGGCCTTCACGCTACAGAATCATGCATTGTAAATAAGAACGATCCTTCCATGAAAAAATGCAACAATTGTGGGGGCAACCACACAGCTAACTATAGGGGATGCCCTGTATATAAAGAATTAAAACAGCGACTAGTTCAAAAAACCCCGATTCGTGGACAACCAACATTTACGCAATCTCAAACTCTATCCGAAGTGTGCTTCTCACGTGCACCCATGTTTAACTCTAAGGCTACTTCAAGCGTTTCATTTGCTGATGCGGTCAAAACCGGACTTCAGCAACCCGCCCTTAAATCAACTGCACCAACCTTAGCACCTGTCTCCGGCAACACTCATAACAGTATTGAGACCTTAATCGTCTCCTTGCAACAAAACATGATGAATTTCATGACTTTTATGCAATCAACTATGCAAGAGCTTATGAAAAACCATAATCAGCTCATCCAATTGCTCGCTGACAAACAGATGAAATAAATGCCCCCGTTAAAAATATGTCTATGGAATGCCAACGGCATTTCTCAGCACCGACTAGAGCTTTTGAAGTTTTTAAACGATAAGGAGATCGATGTCATGCTCTCTGTCGAAACGCATCTAACAAGCAAAAATCACTTCCACATATCAGGATACGATATATATACAACAAATCATCCGGATGGGAAAGCGCACGGCGGGACAGCAGTTTTAATAAGAAGGCGAATCAAGCACAATATTCTTCCACAGTTTGCTATGAGTTACCTGCAAGCCACTTCAATAAGCGTGGTTACGAGTTCTGGCAATATAACCTTGTCCGCAGTGTACTGTCCTCCACGTTTCTCCATATCGGTTAAACAATTTATGGACTTCTTCAACACTCTTGGAAATCGCTTCATCGCAGCGGGCGACTATAATGCAAAGCATCCCCACTGGGGTTCCCGCTTGATTAATCCAAAGGGAAGGCAACTCTATAAAGCACTTATTGATACATCAAACAACCTTGGCTATGCGTCACCAGGAACACCGACTTACTGGCCAACAGACCCTACAAAGATTCCCGATCTTATAGACTTTGCCGTAACAAGAAGAATCCAAAATAACCTGATAGAGTCAGAGGCCCTTTCGGACCTAGCTTCAGATCATTCTCCTGTTGTTTTTTCCTTGCAGGAGTGTCCGAGGCAGTTCTGCATATCCGGGATAAAATGATAAAGCTCATATACTTTTTTTCTGCTCCGAGATTACTGGTTATGGATAACGAAGGTAGTTTCATAAGCCCAATAACACTAAATTATTTGGAAGGCTTGGGAATTGAAATCTATCTAGCACCACCGCAAAAAAGCGAGGTTAACGGGGCAATAGAGCGTGTTCATTCTACCATAATTGAAATGGTAAGACGTCTCCGCACTGAATATCCCAATTACTCTCTTAAGGAAATTGTTAACATAGCTGTCGACAGGTATAACAACACAATTCACTCCGTTATCAAAAGGAAGCCTGCTGACATTTTTTTCGGAAGGACACAAAGAATTAACTACCAAAACCTAAGGGACTTTAAAGAAATAGTTAATATCGACTTGCGAAATGAAATAAATAGAAACCAGAATAAGATGTTGAATTTCCACAATAAGAAAAGATCTAAACCAAAAAATTATGAACCTGAAAAAGACAAACAAATTAAGAGCAAAAATAAACCCATTTTTAAGAAGGAAACTATAGCTAAGAACAATAACGTTACAATAACCACGACTAATAATAGAAAGATACACAAATCCCACTTAAAAAACTAACAACCTTTATCCTTTTTAGACTTACATTGCACCTAACAGACGCCATAGTAAATACTTACGAATACAACAGCTCTGTAGTAACAGTTAAACACGGACTTGGAAAAATAGCCAACGGGAACTACAAAATCATACACACTATAAACTTGGACGACTACGAACGAACCGTGAACAGTATCAGACCAATTATTCGCTATGAAATTAGCAAAACAGGTACTTTAGTGCCACAACTAGAGCATCAACTCTCAAAAATAGACAATTTGCTGGACCAATTACGGGCAAAGCCCACCAAAAGCAAGAGATCAATAAACTGGATTGGATCAGCATGGAAATGGCTGGCGGGGAATCCTGACGCGACTGACTGGGACGAGATCTTAGCTAAAACAAACGACCTTTCAAATAACAACAACAAACAGTACACAGTTAACAAACGCTTAATCAAGATGACGAACGAAATACTGGACGGGTATAATAGAATCATCAACAGAATTAACTCAAACGATACTGACGCATACAAACAGACCCTATTCAACAAGCTAGGAATAAAAGACGAAATCACCCAGATAGTTATGGCAACCCAACTTGCAAAAACAGGAATCGTCCATCACAATTATTAAATAAAGCAGATATTGCTAGCATTTTGTCACGAACAAAAACACTTCCGTTCAGCAACGAACTACAAGCGCTTAAGTACGCGGAACCCTCAATGATAGTTAAAGATTCACTCCTTTTATACGTAATTTCACTGTCTCAAACAGATGATATTGTCTTCAACAATATTCTTATCCGATCAACTGTAAAAAATAATTAAAAAATCTATCTCGGCTTCAACAACCTATTCTTATCGCAATTTGAAAAATATGGCATCTTAGGGAATTGCATAGTCATAGATGACGTAACAATTTGTAAAAGGAATCAAATGCAAAAACTAGAACAAGGTCATTGCATAACACAGCTCCTTACTGGAGGTGAAGCTCTATGCGATTACCAATTTCAAAGCCAACCAATAGTTGAACTAATCACAGACGGAACAATTTTTCTTTCCAATTTTAATGATAAATTAACCTACGGGAATGCTTCACAAAACCTCAATGGCTCTTATATAATTAATTTTGTTAACGAGACTATCACTTTAGGCAATGCTAGCTATACAAATTGGCAATCTACGTCCTATCAAATTTTACCTCCTATATTACAGTGTAACCTAACAGAAAAACAAATTAGACTAGATCTTCAATATCTCCACCAACTCCATATAACAAACGTAAAAAAACTGGAACACATCTCATTTAGAAACGTACTATCTGTCAGTAGCAGCTTCATAGCAATTCTTCTCGGACTAGCGTTACTTCTAACGTTGTATATTTGGTACAGACCAGCGGTACAAAAAAATTCCTTTCACATTGCACCACTTGATTTGCCACCCTTTGCAATAATTCAGTCTGAAAATTTATCAGCGGGACGCTGATTCTTAAGGAGGGGGGAGTTAGCACACCTCATTCCACATTACACTAACAACAATATACCAATAACACCAGAACTGCACAACAGCAATAAAACAATAAAAAGTAGAACAAAGCGCACTTGTCCAAAAATTACACTAACAATAACATAACAAGAATAAAAACATGCGGAAACAATATTGCACGCGCCGAAAGAGTTGCTAAACCCTATTTTGCATTAATAAGCACAATGCACTTCCAGACATAATTCTAGGAATAATATTGTATTTATTGTAAGTCAATAAATACAAACTAGCAAGTAAGCAAAAATGTAATTTGTCGTAAGCCAATAATATACAAACTAGCAAGTAAGCAAAAATTTAACTATATAAGGAGAAATTTTAATAAAATGAGCAAGTTCAGTTTAGACCAAGCAAACAGATTGTGTTTTTTTTTTAGCAACCTCGCGGTCGAAGTGGATAACTTCGATGTCGATGCGGAATGAATTATTAGACCCATTAATAAAATTCCCTATGAGGATATAGTCACTTGTAACGGCAATAAAGTTTTTGGCATTAAAAGCAATCTTACCTGGCTTTATGCGTCTAAATCAATATAATGGCACAATAGAAATCGATAACCAAAAGATAAACCTTACTGGATCCTATGCACTACAGTACCAGAAATTCACAGATTCCATTGACAGCAAAAATATTCTCTCAAAGAAATACCAACCAGCTAACCACTACCTGCAATTCTACAACCAAATACCCTTTCAAATAAAGAAGAAGTCCTTAGTTGGGATGTGATGAAGGAACTCCATGGGAACAACACCCACCATCTGGAAACATTACAGACCACCCATAAGCAGTTTTGATCACAAACTTTTCATTATCGATAATCAGTAGCATTATTAATCATAGCATCAATTCTAAGGCAGAATCTTAAGAAGAAACCAATTAAGCTATCTAGCTATATCGTTAACGTCAACGTGAACGAGTATAAAGAAACATCCGAAATATCGCCGTTAACAGAGCCAATACTTCTAATATGCCAAATACAATGATCCAGTAGAACAAACAAGGGCGTTTGTTTTTGGCGGCGGAGGCGTTAACACCAGCAATCTTCCAAATAATAATCGACACCAAGAACAGATGGCTCACCAGCAATAATGTAAGTTAGTAAAAGCCGACGGCGGCATAATGCTATTACCAATAATATTGCCAATATCAGCCGACGTCATCAGAATAGCAGTCACCAATAGGAAATGACGCAAGTAGCTTTAGATTATATTAGCAGTAGATTTAACTCTGTAAATTTAGTCTTAATAATTAGCTTGACAAATAAAGTTTAACCGTTGACGAGTGCAGACGTGTTTTTTAAATTCGTTCCGTGGTCGGTCAACTTGTAAAAACTCAGCAGAATAAAAAGAAAACAAAAATCAAGAAGAATAAAATAACATTAATATTATATATATATATATATATATATAATATAATACACAGCATAACGCTAGCAGATAATAAATGCAAGCGTACGAGCATTTCGATAAATTTCAGCTCATAAAGAAAACTGCAGTATGAGCTAAAATGATATTCGCACTCAGCGCCAAAGAGACGAAGAAGAACGTCGCCTATCTATACAACGCAACAATGCTTACTTTTCGTATGTCTCACCGGTACCCGCAAGAACACCACCGACAATAACAACTAAAGAGGGAGAACGCTCGACTACTCCCATCACCACTGATTCTAGCATGTCATGGAATCAGCAATACGCCTCGCTCTCTTCGCTGCCCACTATGACTGCAGTTTCGTCACAGGCAACGCCAACGACGGTGAACGCCCTCACATATACCAGCTCTACAACGACTTCAGCAGTAACCACAGCGCAACCATCGATTATGTCAACTAAGCAAAAAACGATTTCAACACCAAAAACATCAGCAGCGTCAAGAACTAGGTCAGTTGTGCAGACAGGTATGGATCGATATGTCCAAATTAAAAGAAAGCTGAGCCCCGAAAATTCTAAAATAGGAAATAAAGCAAAATCAATTCGAGAAGAAAGTAAAGGAGAGAAGGAGTCTCTACTAAGCAACAATAGATTTGCTTTGCTTAGCGACACAATTCAGGACAAGAGCAATACAGAAATCATGCCCACGACTAGTAAGGCCAAGCCCCCGCCTATTTATATCCGCGGGCAAAACTCAAATGCTTTAGTAAAAAAACTAGTGCAGCTAATCGGTGAAAACACTTTTCACATAATCTCACTTACCAAGGGCAATATTCCCGAGACGAAACTGCAAATACACTCGGAAGAGCATTACCGCCTGGTATCTAAATATCTTAACGATGCTAAGATAAATTTTTACACGTACCAACTTAAAAGTGCAAAAGGCATTCAAGTCGTAGTCAAAGGTATCGAGGCTACTGTTGAACCTGCGGAAATCCTAAATGCCCTAAAACTCCAGAAGTTCAACGCAAAGGCGGTTATAAACATAATCAACAGAAATAGGGTACCACAGCCTATGTTCAAAGTTGAGCTGGAGCCAGAAAGTAAGCCTCTTGGAAAAAATACTGTTCACCCCATTTACAACTTGCAGTACCTTTTGCACCGTAGAGTTACTGTGGAAGAGCCCCATAAGCGTAATGGCCCTGTCCAGTGCACCAATTGTCAAGAATTCGGACACACAAAAACATATTGCACCTTATGCGCCGTTTGTGTGGCTTGCGGAGGCCTTCACGCTACAGAATCATGCATTGTAAATAAGAACGATCCTTCCATGAAAAAATGCAACAATTGTGGGGGCAACCACACAGCTAACTATAGGGGATGCCCTGTATATAAAGAATTAAAACAGCGACTAGTTCAAAAAACCCCGATTCGTGGACAACCAACATTTACGCAATCTCAAACTCTATCCGAAGTGTGCTTCTCACGTGCACCCATGTTTAACTCTAAGGCTACTTCAAGCGTTTCATTTGCTGATGCGGTCAAAACCGGACTTCAGCAACCCGCCCTTAAATCAACTGCACCAACCTTAGCACCTGTCTCCGGCAACACTCATAACAGTATTGAGACCTTAATCGTCTCCTTGCAACAAAACATGATGAATTTCATGACTTTTATGCAATCAACTATGCAAGAGCTTATGAAAAACCAAAATCAGCTCATCCAATTGCTCGCTGACAAACAGATGAAATAAATGCCCCCGTTAAAAATATGTCTATGGAATGCCAACGGCATTTCTCAGCACCGACTAGAGCTTTTGAAGTTTTTAAACGATAAGGAGATCGATGTCATGCTCTCTGTCGAAACGCATCTAACAAGCAAAAATCACTTCCACATATCAGGATACGATATATATACAACAAATCATCCAGATGGGAAAGCGCACGGCGGGACAGCAGTTTTAATAAGAAGGCGAATCAAGCACAATATTCTTCCACAGTTTGCTATGAGTTACCTGCAAGCCACTTCAATAAGCGTGGTTACGAGTTCTGGCAATATAACCTGGTCCGCAGTGTACTGTCCTCCACGTTTCTCCATATCGGTTGAACAATTTATGGACTTCTTCAACACTCTTGGAAATCGCTTCATCGCAGCGGGTGACTATAATGCAAAGCATCCCCACTGGGGTTCCCGCTTGATTAATCCAAAGGGAAGGCAACTCTATAAAGCACTTATTGATACATCAAACAACCTTGGCTATGCGTCACCAGGAACACCGACTTACTGGCCAACAGACCCTACAAAGATTCCCGATCTTATAGACTTTGCCGTAACAAGAAGAATCCAAAATAACCTGATAGAGTCAGAGGCCCTTTCGGACCTAGCTTCAGATCATTCTCCTGTTGTTTTTTCCTTGCAGGAGTGTCCGAGGCCTAAAGAATACCCATTGAGACTTACGTCTCCCAAAACAAACTGGCTGAAATATAGGATGTACATCAGTAGCCACATTGAGCTTAAACCAAGTATAAGAAGTGAAAAAGACATTGAAGAATCCGAAAAGGCTATAAATTCAGTTATAACATCTGCTGCTTATCAGGCCACTCCAAAAATGAAAACGAAAAATCTAAAGCAAAACCATCAAATTACAAATAGTCAAATAGAACGTCTTGTTGCCGAGAAGCGGCGCCTACGCAGAGAATGGCAGAACCACAGATCACCTGCTGCAAAACAACGACTAAAAGACGCAACCCGCATTCTAAGCAGATCCCTCAAGGCTGAAGAACAGCGTGCTCATGCGAAATACATTCAAAGCTTGTCACCAACCAGCGCAAAGTGTTCTCTATGGAAAGCTAAATCTAGTATACAGCCACCAACGAACGTCGACACGCCTTTAAGAGACCACAATGGGAAATGGGCCCGTAGCGATGAAGAGAAAGCAAATGTTTTTTCACTTCACCTAAAAAACGTATTTCAGCCAAACGCGTCATCAAACGGATATGTTTTACCTTTACTCCCTGCTGTCTCACAAACAGAACCAATAAAAGTGCATCCACTTGAGATTATGAAAGTCATCAAAGAGCAACTGAACTTAAAGAAATCACCGGGACATGATCTAATAACCCCACAGATGATCATGGAACTTCCGCGTCCTGCCATAACATACATCTCAAATCTCTTTAACGCTATTTTGAGATATGGCCATTTTCCAACACATTGGAAGAAATCGACCATAATAATGATACCAAAACCAGGAAAGGACAAAACACAAGCATGTTCATACAGGCCAATAAGCTTGCTACCTTGCTTCTCAAAGCTCATTGAAAAAACCTTGCTGCTCAAGATTGGTGCTCACGTGAGGAAAATTATACCTTCGCATCAATTTGGATTCCGGGCCCAACACGGGACTATAGAACAAGTTAACCGTCTAACATCGGAGATAAGTACGGCGTTCGAACGAAGAGAGTACTGCTCGGCAATTTTTCTTGACGTCGCTCAAGCATTTGATCGCGTTTGGCTGGACGGACTGATATATAAAATACGGAAGCTACTTCCTGCGAACACACACAAAGTTCTTGAAAGCTATGTTAGTCATCGAGTTTTTGCCGTACGACAAAACGGATTCATAACACGAGAATTTGACATCGCAGCTGGAGTTCCACAAGGAAGCGTTCTTGGGCCATTCCTTTATATTCTCTACACAGCAGACATACCGACAGATCCCCGTCTAACATTATCAACCTTTGCGGATGACACTGCTATCCTTAGCAGATCTCGATGCCCAAACAATGCAACCAGACTTCTAGCTCAGTACCTACTGCTCCTGGAGAAGTGGTTGGCCAACTGGCGCATCAGGGTCAATGAGCAAAAGAGTAAACACGTCACCTTCACACTAAATAGGAATTCCTGTCCGCCATTGACCCTAAATAGCATTACGATCCCGCAGACCAATGAAGTGGTGTATCTCGGTGTACATCTCGATAGGCGCCTCACTTGGCGCAAGCATATTGATTCTAAGAAAACCCAAATGAAACTGAAAGCCAATAGCCTTCATTGGCTCATGAACTCGCGATCCCCACTAAAACTGGAGTACAGAGTACTTCTGTACACAAGTATTATAAAGCCATGCTGGACGTACGGCTCACAGTTGTGGGGTAATGCATGCGCCAGTAATGTGGACATCATTCAAAGGGCTCAATCAAAAATCCTTAGGACACTCACCGGAGCTCCGTGGTATATTCGGAATAAGAACATCCATGAAGACCTCAACATCCCATCCGTTCAAGATGAAATAGCGAAAATCAAGTATTTGGACAAGCTAAACGTGCACCCAAATCAACTAGCACAATCACTCACCGATGAAGCAACACAAACTCGACTCAGACGAAATGATTTTCCAGCCCGGCAGTTAATATAAGGGCCCGTTTAGCAAACACATTCCCCCAATAGGGGGTAGGTTTAAGAATTAAATTAAGATTTTAAAACTTATTGTTAGTCTCTTACAGAGAAGATTCAATAAATATTTACAGTTAAAAAAAAAAAAAAAAAAAAAATAAAGATCTGTTGGCGAAAAAATTGTGTGTTTTCTGCTTTTAAATAATAAGCCGATAATTTACATATATATTACTAATATACATATGTATATAACTGTGTAATTTAATATTTTAAAAAATATTTTTTGTTTTTAATTTTACTAGGCAGCGCCAGTGGGTGGAGCTGCTAGGGGTGGTCAACCCAACAGCTAGATATATTTCGCTAGGATAGGTTAACGACTTAAGAGCGAATTTGGAAAGTAGCTTAAATATTCAAAATGAATATGCTGTAATAGAACTAAGTGTAGATTTTAACCCTGTACTTTCTTTTGATTCAGTAGAAAATGCCTCTACTTCAAACTGCGATCAGTTCGAAATTGCTGCCTCTTTTGAAGAGTCCCTTTCCCCTTAATTTGAAGAACTCCCATGTTCTTCTTTAGAACCAACAAAATTGGTAAAAATTTGGGCAAATAGTCGTGTCACAATCTGACGAACACTTACCCGAAGGGACTCCTAGAAAGCGAAAGTACGAAACGGATTTAAAAAGCAAGAGGAGGTAGAGATTTCGAGAGGGGGTCAAAGACGGAAGTAGACAAATCGAACAGCCAATCGGAAAGTTACCTAAACACATTGGGATGTGTGTAAGGAACTGACTAAAAAATTCGTCTAGAATTCCAAAAGGTAATAGGTTTGATAGGGAGTTAATGACCGTAGCTCTGGTAGTTAGATTTTTGTCGCCCGTTTATTGTAAGTACTTGAAGCCCATTTTTAATTAGCCTTCAAGAAGAACTCTCGAACAATTCGTTCAAGGTTTGACAAGAAATCCTGGCTGCGGTTCAATCAGCATTAAATCCCTGAAGCTGAGAAGGCGTGGCTTCACTGACGCACAGCGATATGTGTCCATATGCTGTGACGAAATGTCCCTGTAGATCAATTTGCAATATGAAAGAAGTAGGGATTATATTATTGGTCTGGAGGATTATGGTATGAAAATCGTACCTCCAGGGTAGCTTCCTGTGTTCTAACACTGTGGGAGTCTTGGACGCACCTTTTACCATATTTTTTTGTACACGAGTTGTGAGATTTCTTTAAACAGTATATTTTCGAAGTCGACTCCAATTAGTTAGCGATCAAGTGTCTAATTTTATGAATTTTTGTGGAACCATAGGAGTTTCTAGAGAGATACCCTCTTTTGAAGTTAATGGAAAATAAATTGTATACTTTTACGATTCTCCCCATCTTTTGAAAAGTACACGGAACTGCCTTGAAAGCAAGAAGAATAGTCAGTTTTAATGGAAGGCCTGTTCACTTTCAGATATCAGTTGTATTTTTAAATTAACCTCGGCATATATTAAACCAAATACTTTTCAGAATATGAATGTTAGGTTAGCTGCTCAAGTTCTCCGCAATTCTGTGGCAAGCTCAATGTTCGCTTCCTATAGTTCTGGGCGTTTGAATATTTCTAAATTAAATTATTCAATATTTTTAATAGCATTGAATTTGGAGCAGTGGGTAATCTGAAGTAGTAATTTTCAGCAACTTCGGAACAAATTAGTTTTCTGGAGGAAGCCGAGCAATTTCTTAGTTCGTTTAAAGTCCAAGATTATCTTATCCGTGATGTCACAAACTCATTCCATTTTATTATGGGGTGGCTACTCAATATTAGTAGTTTGCGACGGTTTTTGCGGTTTTGGTCACGTAAATTTATGTCAAGATTAATAGAAAACTTTTTCGGACATATTAAACCAGGACCCGCGTTTGATGTGAGAATACTTCGCAGCGTTTCTCATATCTTTTTAGCCAAGCCTGGGGCATAGGTTATCTTGACTGTGTCGACAAAGGAAATTGCGAACTTTTGAAATCAGATCAATGGGAACTACTATCCAATAGTTTTCTAGAAAGCGACTGTAACGACGAGTTAGGCAAAGACACTTCTTGGCTCTTTCAAGGTTTGCCTAGACCTGCCTTAAGCACATTTAAAGACATTAAACTTTTTATAATGATGTTGATGAAAGTGCTTTTCTTCATCAAAATACATTTGTATACTTTTGCGGCTACCTTTATTTTAAATAATTCAAAAACCATATTTGTTTGATGCCTTTGCTGTACTTTAAAGATGGACTTATTTAGTCCGATTTTTTATTCTCCAAGGAGAAGCAATTCAGAAACAGTCATTTAGTTAAACCTTTTACAGAGTTTATAAAATTTATTTCAAAAATAGAGTTTTTATGCAGAAAATTTCGATTCTATCTGTCACAGAATTGGCTTTTCGCAAATATTACATAAAAAGGGGTGAAACAAAGCCCTATTGTTGTTGCGAAAATTGTAACCCTGACGTTCTGAATTCTATATATATTCGAAGAACATATTTTTCCTCAATAAATTTAATAAAGGCAGTTACTGTGCATGATTTTATAAATATTTTATATAAGTTTTTTAAAAATATTTATTTGCACGTAGTAATTTCACTAGTCATAATCGGATCTATGAAGTAGATTGCTGCTGAAGTGACAGTCCTTGGCCGGATATAAATCCGGGTCGTTCAGGTATCGTAAAACCGACTGCCGAGGGAACGTCTCAGGCCGGTGACTACTTTAGCCATCGTTGGAGTACCATTTGTAATGGCAAAAGTTAATGTTGCTATGGTTGCTGAAGTGCCAGTCCTTGGCCGGATAGGACGCGCCGCGCCGCGTCGTTGAACATCATAGAAACAATGTTTTCCCTGCAAAATATCAACAAAGTTAATTAGTAGCTAAACATTACATATATACCTTTGTTGTATCCGTTCCCGGATTTATGTATGTATATCCGGCCATCGACTGCCCCTGGAGCAAAAAGAAAAAAAAAATGTCATCAGCGAAGAATTCCCAGAATTACCAGTGACAAAAAAAGACAACCCTAAATTTTTAATAATAAAATCTGCTGAATAAAACAAACCACTTAACACTTACTCGATTTTTGCTGTGCACAAAGCTCTACTTGCAGTAAACAGTGAAATAAATTCCATTTCTCCTTTATAAGGAAGTGGCAAACAAATTTCTAGCAACAAAAACACTACCGGGCATACGCCGCATCTTAAGTAAACTGCACGAAAATCTAAATTACGTGAAAGGCACAATTTATGCCCCATACCTCAACCAAAAGCCTGAAAATGAAATAATTGAAGGTTTAAAAGAGTACAACGTTGTCAATGTTCATAAATTCACGCGCATGATTGAAGGAACTTCCAAACCGTCTGGGGTTCACCTTCTGACATTTGACAGCTATTTCTTGCCGAAAAAAATGAAAATATCATGGGAAATAACTACTGTACGGCCATACTTTCCAAACCCGATGCGTTGTAAAATATGCCAGAAATTCGGGCATACAAAGAATTTTTGCAAAAACCCTCCTCCCTGCGACACATGCAATCTACCACCGCATCTACCTGAAACCTTTTGTACCCGAAGGTCATGCGCGAACTGCTCCGGGCAGCATGCAGCCTCTTCCAACACCTGTACCAGATTTCAACAAGCAAAAGCCGTCCTAAAAATTAAAACAGAAAAAAATGTACATTGCGCGACGCCTACAAAATTTACACAAATCTGAACCAGTCTAAAGGTTCAATTATAGGTGCCATACCATAACGCCATACCCATAACCAAAATTCAATTGATAAGTATGGTTATGCTTATGACCATGGCGTTATGGTAAGGCACCACTAATTGGAAACAGTGTTGCCCATAAAGTTGGTTCGATCAGCTGTTTTATATGGTTATGGTTATGTCACCTATAATTGAACCTTAATACATTAAATCCATTATCATTCGCCAACAAAGCCAAAGAAAATGAAAATAAAACAACATCTGAAAAAACAATCATCACAAACCCCGTTTTACACAACAATAACGCCATATCAAAAACTTTCGAAAAAAATAAAAGCACATTTACCGACATAGCAATACAACCTACTAATTTCGAGAGCAAAACTCAACCACTGGAAAATAACAACCAACAAATAAAAAAACCTGTTTTGGATGCAACAACACTGGACAATCTCCTAACGTCCCTTGAGCAAAAAGTGAAAAATAAAATAAATGCACAAGCTGCAAACCTTCCAATGGACATAAACACGACTATCGCTACAGCAAATGGAACAAAGAAAACTGAAGAAAAATATAATAGAAGTTCACTTAGTTATACTCTTTCCTTTTACAATAATTAATTAATTAATTAATTTGTATATCCCACCAAAACAAAATTTTTGCGCAAAAGATTTGAGCGATCTACTTAGACAATGTCATCATCACCCTCTATTCCTTGGAGACTTTGACGCGTGGAGTGACCTTTGGGGTTCGGATAGGCCTAAACGCAGAGGAGGTTATAATTGAAGATGTAATTCTGTCGGAAAACCTGTTTGTGCTCAACAATGGCTCGCCAACACATCTGTCCACCCATAACACATTTACACACGTTGACATAACAATGATTGCATCGTTGTTAAGCCCAAAATTTTCTTGGAAAGTTTTAAGTGATTTGTACGGTAGCGATCATTTTCCTATACTAATTGAATTTCACAACCATTTTCGTTCGTCATATATCTAGAAAACACCGAAATTTCTAACAGACCTAGCAGACTAGCCGCTCTTTCAGGCTAATTGCTCTAACCAATTCCGTTGTTGGGATTCCACAAACGTTCACCAAATTGCTGCCAATATAACAAAAGCTATACGATTCGCAGCGAATAAATCGATACCTCAGAGAAACCAGAACTCGTTAAAAGCACGTACTCCGTGGTGGAACAAAGAACTTAGTATACTGCGAACAAATAAACAAACCTTTTGGCTAACATTCAAACGTTCGTGCGCTATGATTAATTTAATTAAGTACAAAAAAGCAAACGCGATATTCAAACGAGCAGTCAAAGATGCAAAACGTAAATCTTTTGGTGAGTTCACTTCAAACATTGGGCCAGCTTCCTCACCTAAGAAGATCTGGGCTGACATAAAAGCCCTCACGCCACCTGCTCCGATTGTAGCCTTACGGAAAAACAGCTCCCTCTTGACCTCAGCCTATTAAATAGCCGATACATTTGCCTTAGCATGGTCGAATTATACCGAAGACTCTAACTTTTCTACCGATTATGTAAACCAAAAGCTATTCTCCCTGTCGGAAGTTTATTCCCCCGCAAAAGTCTCATCTGATGCAAGTCAGCTAGAGGTAAATTTATCATTTTTAGAGTTTGACCTCGCAACTCAGCATTCGAAAGGCAAGAAACCGGGTATTGATAGAATTTCATATCCAACGATTCGGAATCTTCCGGTTATGGCGAATCAAACCCTGTTATCTTTATACAATTTAATATTAAAAAAGGCCAATTTCCCCATACTTGGCTATCTGCAGTTATCATTCCTATCCCTAAACCGGGCAAAATCCAGGACCAAATCGAAGGCTACCGCCCAATCTCTCTCCTATCCTGATTGAGTAAGATTTTCAAGAAGATGCTTGCAAAAAGGCTTCTTTGGTTTCTATGAAAAATAAACTAATAAGTCATAACCAAATGGCTTTTAAAAAGAATCATGGAACGATCGATGCGTTGCTTGGAATACAGCATTTCATTGATGATATGCTTGCAACAAAAAATCACGTAACAGTGCTAGCCACAGACTTTGAAAAGGTATTCGATCGCATTGGCGTTCACATCGTTTTAGAACAGCTAAAGCTCTGGAAGGTTGGTAAGACAATATTCCAGATAGTAAAATCTTTCATCGTCGGGAGGAACTTTAAAGTGAAGGTGAACGGTGTACTCTTCAAATCCTACCAGCAGAATAATGGCGTTCCACAAGGATCACCTTTTTCTGTTGTACTATTCATGATAGCAATTCAGCAAAGAAATCAGTTAACACTAGCCATAAAAAATTTACAACTGAGCGTATACGCAGATAATGCAATATTTTACACCAAGGACAAAGACATAGACATTCCCACGACAGTCGGTTCTACGTACCGGAATGACCCGGGTTTTTCCCGGCCAAGGACTGTTGTTTCGGCGATCTAACCCTGTTTAGATCGGCCTACCCCATAAATCGTTTGTCTCCCCTGGAGCAACTCCTTGCAGCAGGGTTGCTTCACCTCCTTCTGCTCAGGTCTGGCATCGAGCCAACCCTTGAAACCTATTTTTGCTGCGTTTGCCAGAAAAAGCTCCATCCGAACTCCACTTCAGTCAGGTGTAATTCGTGCGATGAATGGAGCCATCTTAAGGTCTGCTCAGGCCTTAAGACTCATAAGGAGTGGTTCACAAACTATGTGGGCCCATGTTGTTCGTGCCCTACGGCGCCCATAGCCTCTACGGCCCCCTTAGTTGCACCAAGTGCACCGGTGCCTTGCACCGGCAGAACCTCTACGGTTCACAGGAGCACACAACATGGACGCTCCCCTCCCCCACCCCCACCTAGCTCCACCCCTTGTGTTGGGAGTAGCCAGCAGCTCCTGGTGCCCCACACAGTCTGTTCCGTGTGTCAGGCCAGGATATACCGGAATGCGACATCAGTCAGGCGCAATTCGTGCCAAGGCTGGTGTCACTTTCGTGTATGTTCTGGCCTGCGCACCACACGTGAATGGTCGGGTGACTACCTGGCTCCCTGCTGTAGAGCCTTGCAACCGCACACGCCCGTGGCGGCGCTGCCAAACAACACCTTAAGGCAGCCCAATGTGGCAGTGCATGTGTAGCAGGGACGGTGGGCAACATCACCCTTCCCTCACACCTCTCTCCGCGACGACTCTCCCGTGGCAAACGAGACTCCTTCAACTGAACTGCAATGGGCTGCAGGGCAAGATTGATGAGATAACCGCCTTTATGAGTCGGCATAATCTGTCAATAGCTGCGATCCAGGAAACGAAACTGCACAGCGGCTGCAATGTGCATCCTAAGGATCGCGAGAGTTAACGCTGTTAGTACAAACACTAGGTAGATACACACACATAATTATTGTTTCAAATTAAAATATCTGTAAGCAATAACATACCCTTTGTCCCTTCAAGTGATAATATAGAACAAACAAAGAAGCATATTCTTTGTTCCTCTCATAAGTAACAATAGCCATAAGATAACACTACACTAAACACGTAAACAGTTTTCAATAACAACTTAATCAGCAAATAAACAACAAACATCATTTATCATCACAAATAGAGATAGTATAAATAGATGTAAGCATTAATATGTAAAGTCAGTTCTGAAAATATATGAATTCGAAAAAGAGCTCCGCGCAGAAAAGGATAGTGTTTTATTACTATTACTAGGCGGACACTTTCATAACTGGGGGCTCAACCGGTTTAAGCCATGTCTATTTCAAAAAAAAACAAAAAAAAAAAGAGAAAAAATTCCACGGGGAATAAGACTCCCAACGCTAAATATTTGAAAAAAGTGTATAAATAACTAATAAATGATAAATTTTGCGAAAAATATAAACAAAGTATAGTTCAAGAAAGTTTCGAGGTTAAAACCTTATGGTCGCAAAAAACTGGATCCGCTACGAAAATTTAGGGAAGCAAAAAAATAAGAAACTTACGACGACTGCAGGAATTTCGAAAAATCAACGAAAATGGAAGAACAGCTGGCTCAATTACATGCCAAAATAGCCACATTGGTCAACGCGATTCAACAACAGGAAACAGTTTTTACGGGGAGAATAGCTATGCTAGAACAACAAAAAGCCCCACAGGAAATAATTCTACACGAAGAAGTGAAACTAAACATCACCGATCCTAGGGATATCGATCTAGAATTGTTCAAATCCCTATTAAAATTTGTTGGGGATAAGGAAGAATACAGGTCATGGAGATCACAAGTCTGGACTTTCATGGAAGCTATAAAGAGCTTCCAAAACCATATCAGATACTACAGCGCCTTGGGTATTTTAAGAACCAAAATCACAGGACCAGCAGCAAATATACTCACAAACCACAACACGAAATTGAATTTTTATTCAATAATTAATAGATTGGACTACACATATGCGGACCAACGCCCACTATATGTCCTTCTCGATGAGATGAAGAAAATCTCACAAAGCAGAAAAACTCTTGCCGAATTCCATAGCGCGGTGTCTAAGGCACGTAATTTAGCCTTAGCAAAAATTGAGATGTCCAGTGACGAGAACAGCGAAGGAATGAAAACGTACGCTAACCAGGAGGCGGTAAGAACGTTCATTCTTGGGCTAAACTCAAAATATACCAGCGGTACCTTGTACAGCCATAATACAGGAAATCTGGAAGCAGCATATGCCACGGCCTGTAACATTTCCCATAACAATGCGAATGAAGAATTTGAAACACAGTTCAGGCTACAAAATAACAGCAGACAGTTTCAACACAACACAAACCGGAACACCTACTCACAACAACATAGAGAGGAAAGGTATTACAAGCCAAACGTAAGGATGCAGGGCGGCAACTACCAGGCAAGGAGTTTTAATCAATATCACCAACAACAACAACCACAAAAACAACAACGACAACGACAACAACAACAACCCGCACCTATCCCAATGGACGTGGACAATTCGAGACAATATATGCAAATATCAAGACATAATGCCGTAAGTCGAAATAATTATACACCAACCAATATATATAAGAGAGATAGGGCTTCTAGCTACAATAATGCGAATACTCAGCAAGATAGGACATTCCAGAGAATAAATCAGTTAAACAAAGAGGATCTAGAGTCAGTAGAATTGTCAAATTATGAGGAACATTATGATACAGGCAGTACTTTTTTAGGCGAGTAAACGGGCTGCCTTGCTTACAAACAAAATGCGGCCTAACCGGCACGCCCGTTACCTTATAAGTCGACACTGGTTCCACTAACAATTACATAAATATAAATTGTAACATAGGAAAATCAATTAAAATGAAACCATTTAAAACCAAAACGTTACATGGTTACTCAATTATAAATTCTAAAAAAATAATAACGATGTACGGGCATCATTTAACTTTCTTTGAAACTAAAGAATTAAACGACTTTGACATGATACTCGAAAAACAGGGATTCCGCCAAATAAAGGCAGAAATTAGTTTATTTGATTATAGTCTAAAATATCAAAAAAAAGAAGGCATTAAAAGTAGAACCAAAAACTAATTATACGATTAACAATAAATAATTTAAAGATCGGGTCGATGAACTAATGAATAGGAATAATAATACTAGTGGAGCACTGCCCTTTACAACCACAATACAAGCAGCTATCAAAACCGAATCTGAGGACCCCATATGGACAAAACAATATCCATATCCTATGTCTGATCACGACTTTGTCAGGAAAGAAATTGAGAAGCTTTTAAATGAAGGTATAATACAGCCAAGCAAAATCCCATATAATTCTCCTACATATATGGACTGTACCAAAAAAGGGCACCGATGACCAAGGCAAGCCCAAACGAAGAATGGTTGTTGACTTCCAAAAGATAAATTCTCATACGATTACTGACAGATATCCAATTCCAGATATTAATATGACAATACAAAACCTCGGAAAAGCAAAGATTTTTTCCACAATAGATTTAGAATCAGGGTTTCATTAGATAATAATTAAAGAATCTGATCGAGAAAAGACAGCATTCTCTGTCAACGGCGCAAAGTATGAATTTATCAGAATGCCATCCGGATTAAAGAATGCACCCTCTATATTTCAACGATGCGTTGATGACATTCTTAGAGAATATATCGGAAAGTTCGGGTATGTTTATATTGATGACGTGCTAATTTATTCATCTACACCAGAAGAACACATGGAACACATCCGGATTATAATTAACGCACTTCATAATGCTAACATGAAAATTTCTGACGAAAAGTCACATTTTTTCCAGGATTCAGTTGAATACCTTGGACATATTATAAAACACAATAAAATCACAGTAGATCCAAAAAAGATCGAAACTATAAAAAACTACCCACAACCAAAAAATTTAAAGGAATTACGATCCTCTTAGGACTTGCTAGTTATTATAGAAAATTCATTAAAAATTTTGCCAAAATCACGAAGCCTCTAACAATCCATTTGAGAGGAGAATTGGGAATGGTATCGAAAAATCAAAGTGCTAAAGTACCAATAAAATTAAACATAACAGCAGTATAAGCCTTGGAAAAGATAAAAAATGCCTTACAAGAGCAAGTTGAACTTTTCCAACCCGATTTTTCTAAACCATTTAGTTTAACAACCGACGCTAGCAATTTCGCTATAGGGGCAGTTTTATCTCAAAATCGCCATCCGATCGCATTCATTTCACGCACACTAAATGAAACAGAACAAAACTATAGTACAAATGAGAAAGAACTACTAGCAATTGTCTGGTCATTACAAAAACTTAGAAACTATTTGTACGGTGTAGCAAACTTAACAATTAACATGGATCATCAATCCCTAATATTTTCGATTTCTGAAAAAAATCCAAATGCGAAATTAAAGCGTTGGAAGAATTTAATTGAAGAATACGGTGGCAAACTTGTTTATAAACCTGGCCACCAGAATGCTGTTGCAGATGCACTTTCACGACAGCAAATCAATAACACAACAAATTGTTCAGATCACTCACAACAAAGTTTTCCTGTTGAGACTATAAAAAAGGTTAAACAATCACTAAACTCTTTCAAAAATCAAATAATTTTTTTACAAGATAACGAAAAAAATGAAGTTCTTAATCAACCAACATTTCCCGGTCAATTTAGACACACAATATTTTTTAAAGACACACCGGATTTGCTGTCTAAACTTAAAGACATAATCAATCCAAAAGTTACTAATGCGGTAAAAATAGAAGAGGAAATACTATTTCATCTAGAACAAGAAATTATTTCCACCTTCCCAAGTTGGGCCCTAGCCCAAAATCAGTTAAATAACGTAGCATCTTTAAACGAACAAAGGGAAATCGTTACACAGACACATAAATGTGCACATAGGAGCTATAAAAATAACATGCAAAAAATGCTATTAACCCATTACTGGCCCAATATTAAAGAGATGAGCCGCAAAGAGGCCGTAGATCAGTGAACGGCAATTTTGTAGTTTGTATCACATGTGATACGTAAAAAAATTCTGCCGACGCAATGGAACAACACATACACTTAAAGCAGTGATTGCCACGCCATACCCTCGCGGGGCCGTCAACAATCGTCTTTTTCACACACACACGATCGGCAAGTTACACCTACACCTCTGCTAGCAGCGATGTTACTCACAACTTTGCAAAGCAAAACAGCGCGAGAGCACGCGAAAACGTTTAGTCGTTGTGTGATTTTTATGCGAGTAGCGTCTACGATTTTCTGTAGCGCATTGAAATCAATAAAATGTTTTGTAGTACTTGGGAGTACGATATCTTTTTTTTTGAAAATGCTTATGGTACACCACAATGTTATATTTGTCAACGCACAGTTGCACGTGTTGACAAATATAACATTAAACGGCATTATTTTACTCGTCATGAGTCCTATGCTAATATAAAAAATGATGATCGTAGATATCTCATAGAAAAATTGAAATAAAAAATTCCACAGTCTTTATTACCTTCTCCTTCTTCGTATTTTTCTACTGCTGAAAATTGCCTAAAAAACAAAAAATTAAAGCTTCTTACGTGGTTGCCCTTGAACTGGCAAAGCAATGCCGCCCATATAATGACGGTGTATTTATTAAAAATATATGTCAAAATATAATGAAATGCTTTGGCGAAACTGGGGAAAATATGGCCCAGTTGATAGAATCTGTGTCTCTCTCCATCCATACAATAATTCGTCGTACGGAAGAAATAAGTAGATTATTGCTTAGGTGCGTACAAAAACGGCTGTTTTCTTTTCATTTAGTGCAGACAATTTATAAACTTTATTCGATGTTTAGTTCAACATATAATTGCGAAAGAGCTTTTTCTTTTCTCAAAATAATAAAAACTAAACAACGAAATAAATTAGAAGACACACATTTAGAAGACCTAATGCGAATTAAATTATTTAATGAAGAAATAGACATAGACGAAATTATTTAATATGTATATCCATAGCCAAAATAATAACAATAGTCCAAGTAATAGCAACAGCAACAAAATACCCCATACAACTGCTTATGGTTAAAAGCGCACTGGCGCCTTCATGCAGTTGCGCTCTCAGTAAACGCACACTAGTATACATTTTTTTAGTGTGCGTACGCTCGTGTTTGGCAATCACTGACTTAAAGCTACGAATATTCAGCGTACGATGTTCAGCGTTCGGGCGTCGTGCTGTTGCCATTTCGACAAAGCATGTTGAGTCAGTTGCGCTAATACGAGTGTCAACAAAGCAATATCGCAGTGCTCATACTTTTTATGCTGCACTTAAAACAATGGCAGACATGGAAAGTCAATTTAATCTTTATTTTTTTACTATTAACATGGATGGCGAATCCCAATGTTTAATTTGTAATAAAATTATGAGCCGTGACATGCTGTTTTATTCACGTCGGCATTACACGAGTTGTCATAATAATTATGATTTACTTGTGGGGGATGTGCGAAATTTGAAGCTTCTTGAGCTAAAAGCAGCATTCTTTTTAAATTTCATTCTTACATGGTTGCTTTAGGATTGGCGAAGCATTGTAGACCATTTCAAGATGGAATATTTTTGAAAGATTTATTTAGTAACATTTTGAAATGCTTTGGTAGGGAAGGGGAAGATATGTCTAAAATAATAGATTTTATTCCTTTGTCGGAAAAAACAATTAGTCGAAGGACCGAACAAATTAGCAAATATATTTCCGACAGCGTTCTTCAGGCAATGGATGAATGCTCATTTTATTCGATCTGTTTAGATGAAAGTACTGACATAAATAACTTATGTCAGATGGTTATTTATGTCAGGACAGTCAATGAAAAGTTCGAAGTCTCTGAACATTTCTTCTCCTTAGTTTCTTTTCATGGTCATGTAACGGGAGAGAACATATGGGAAACTATCAATAAACTTTTATTTGCTAAATACGGAACTTCAAAATTGAGTGCTGTGTGTACGGATGGTGCAAATGTAATGGTCGGGAAAAAACAGGCCTTGCGGGATTTTTAATAAAAAACCAAATTAAAGTTCCTTTTTTCCATTGCATCATCCATCAGCACAGCTTATTAGGAAAAGAGCCTAATCTGACAACCACAATGCAAACCGCTATAAAAATTATAAATAAAATCAGAGGAGGACACAATGCTTTGTCACATCACAAATTTAAGGCGTTTTTAGAAGAGCTACATGCGGACTACGGGGATTTGCTCTTGTTTACAGAAGTACGGTGGCTGAGCAGAGGCAGAAGTCTGGGAAGACTCTTCGATTTGCGGCAAGAAGTCTTAGAATTTTTAAAAAATAACCGCTCACCAGACAACCTGAATTTAATTGAATCTCTGGAAAATAAAGAGTTTTTGCTGGATTTGGCTTTTCTCACGGACATTGCAAATATAATGAACAATTTAAATTTACAATTACAAGGAAAAAATAAGTACATATTCAATACAACTGTCACAATTAATCAGTTTGGTAATAAACTATCACATTTACAAAAACAAATCCAAAACAACAATTTAACTTTATTGCCAAGAACAGCAAATCTTTATGAACTTCATCCGATCCCAAGTAAATTATCACAATTTCAAAATACCATTCAAAATTTATCTATTAACTTTGCCTCCAGATTTAAAGATTTAGAACAAATAAATAGTACAATAGACCTTCACAATAACACACTGGCTTGTGATATAGAAAAACAGTCTGAACCGATAAGAGAGGAAATCCAGCAGATGTTAGAGGATTTTGCTTTGCCAAGCACAACCGGAAAAGAATTTTGGACCAACTTGAAGAAAGATACTTACCCACATTCCATAACTGAAATATTGAAATTGTACGCTATTTTCCCGTCCACTTATAACTGTGAAACAGCATTTTCAACGCTCAAATTAATAAAAAGTAAAATAAGAAATAGAATATCAGACCATCACTTAGAAGACCTACTCCGGATAAAATGTTATGACAAGAAAATATACATAGATGAAATTATGGGATTTTCCTAATATCATCTAGTGCTCTTTTTTTAGTAAATATTAACTATTTTTAGTTTATAATCATAATTTTGAATGTAATTTTTCCTTATATTTTTAATTTGGATCTCAATAAATATAAATATTATTTGAAAACTGCGTTTGTATTTATAAAATGTTGAAAAAAATAGATTTTTTAAAAATTGCGTAGTTTTAGTTTATTTTACTCAGTGTAGTGTTAGCATTTCGACGCTGGCAGAGGTTTCGACAGAAGCGCAAATGTATCAATGTATCAGTGTATCAGTGTGCCGACCACTGCCGTAGATTGTGAAATATGTCTACAGCAGTGATTGCCAAACACGAGCGTACGCACACTAAAAAAATGTATACTAGTGTGCGTTTACTGAGAGCGCAACTGCATGAAGGCGCCAGTGCGCTTTTAACCATAAGCAGTTGTATGGGGTATTTTGTTGCTGTTGCTATTACTTGGACTATTGTTATTATTTTGGCTATGGATATACATATTAAATAATTTCGTCTATGTCTATTTCTTCATTAAATAATTTAATTCGCATTAGGTCTTCTAAATGTGTGTCTTCTAATTTATTTCGTTGTTTAGTTTTTATTATTTCGAGAAAAGAAAAAGCTCTTTCGCAATTATATGTTGAACTAAACATCGAATAAAGTTTATAAATTGTCTGCACTAAATGAAAAGAAAACAGCCGTTTTTGTACGCACCTAAGCAATAATCTACTTATTTCTTCCGTACGACGAATTATTGTATGGATGGAGAGAGACACAGATTCTATCAACTAAATACAAATACTACTAAAAACAAATAAAGACTGTGGAATTTTTTATTTCAATTTTTCTATGAGATATCTACGATCATCATTTTTTATATTAGCATAGGACTCATGACGAGTAAAATAATGCCGTTTAATGTTATATTTGTCAACACGTGCAACTGTGCGTTGACAAATATAACATTGTGGTGTACCATAAGCATTTTCAAAAAAAAAGATATCGTACTCCCAAGTACTACAAAACATTTTATTGATTTCAATGCGCTACAGAAAATCGTAGACGCTACCCGCATAAAAATCACACAACGACTAAACGTTTTCGCGTGCTCTCGCGCTGTTTTGCTTTGCAAAGTTGTGAGTAACATCGCTGCTAGCAGAGGTGTAGGTGTAACTTGCCGATCGTGTGTGTGTGAAAAAGACGATTGTTGACGGCCCCGCGAGGGTATGGCGTGGCAATCACTGGTCTACAGCACAAATACGAGAGACAACCTATTGGAAAAACACCAATACCATCACAAGTAGGAGAATATATACAGATGGACGTATTCCATATTAATAACATGCAGTACCTTAGCTCCATAGACAGATACTCCAAATACTGCTTCTTGCGAAAACTAGATACAAAGATAAACTGTCAAGAATACATAGAAGAAGTACTCAAACAAGTTTACCCGAATGCCAAGTATCTCATGACTGATAACGAAAGTATATTTAACGGAAACATAGCAAAATTCTTATACAAACGCTCAAGTTGAACGGTTACACAGTACACTTATCGAGCTCTGTCAAAGTTTAGTTGCAGAAAACAAAACCGCTCCTGCTGACGAACTATTCAAAGCAGTTCGTCAATACAACAGGACGATCCATTCAGCAACAGGATATAAGCCTGAAGACGTTTTCTATAACCGCGAAAAGTATCCTGATATCAAAGAAATACTCGAGAATAATCAGAAGAAATTACTGCGATATCACAATAAAAGTAGGAAAGGCATAACCTACCAGCCGGTGATACAGTTTACAGCCGAACAGATCGTCGCAATAAACTTGCAACGAAATATGTACAACAAACACAAAGTGAAAGAAGATCGTGGGGACACAATCCTAACAGTGAGGGGGAAAATTATACATAAAGACAGTATAAGAAAAAATTGCACACCATGCAACGATTAGGTTTCATACTTTTGGTGATAATTACCTACGGGTTTTGCGATAGGATCACAGACTGGACTGGTAAAAAATATGTACTTACAGAGTCAGATAATGTATATACCTATGAGAGTTCATCCTATCTTTACCATGTATCGAACTTATCTATAATATTAGAACCAACGAAAAAATTGTGCTAACTAGTTACGACTCAACCCAAAACGAAGAAAAAAATATATTTGTTTACGCCGCATCGTAAATATTTTCTAACCGCCCTAATGCGCGCGTCTATACACATACGCATACATGTGCAACTGCGAATTACTCCGCTTTTCCCGCCGGATAATTCCTTTTGTTCACATTTCCAATTTCTTCCTTTCCACTAAAACGGCGGTTGACGGCAACCGTACGTTTTCTCATACTTTCACTCGTTCACAGGATTTCTAGAGCGACACACGCTACCACCAGGATTCACACCACAGGTAAAGCCAAATTAATGTATATCTACATATATGCAATAGAATAAATCTGCCTTTTACATTTAAAACTAAACCACAAAATCCTTTTAATTTTCTATTTCCAAATATCCAACCGTGCGTCTGGATATTTGTACATGGTCCTTCGATTATTTTTACTTCCTAACAAGACCAATGGAGCATAGTGACACAATCACTAAAAGGTCGATATTGTCTTCCATCGCCAAGCTGTTCGATCCGCTAGGATGGCTTGCGCCCATTGTAATAGTAGCCAAAATATTGATGCAAAACATTTGGCTGGAAGGCACAGAGTGGGATGAACCTGTGTCTTCAACTACTTTGGAAAAATGGCAAAATTTCACCAAACACTACCGCGAGATAGAGAGGATTAAGATACCGCGTTGGGTATATTTTCTAACCGCCCTAATGCGCGCGTCTATACACATACGCATACATGTGCAACTGCGAATTACTCCGCTTTTCCCGCCGGATAATTCCTTTTGTTCACATTTCCAATTTCTTCCTTTCCACTAAAACGGCGGTTGACGGCAACCGTACGTTTTCTCATACTTTCACTCGTTCACAGGATTTCTAGAGCGACACACGCTACCACCAGGATTCACACCACAGGTAAAGCCAAATTAATGTATATCTACATATATGCAATAGAATAAATCTGCCTTTTACATTTAAAACTAAACCACAAAATCCTTCTAATTTTCTATTTCCAAATATCCAACCGTGCGTCTGGATATTTGTACATGGTCCTTCGGCGCCGAGCACACAGAACACAGATACAGTCCACTCAAATTAATTACCACAGAGCCCGGAGAAAAACAAAAATTTCAAACAAAGCCGCACAATCAACCACCCAAACAAGGCAAGCGAATACACAAGGCAAGCGCACATATACACAAGCTGCATTCACAACAACAGCAAACGCAATCAATTGCCATCACCACAAATCACAAACATTAAGGTACGTGTTATATTTTCCAATATTTTATAACACGTTAATCAATTTTTTGGTGAAACAACGCCTTACAAGGCAAGTGATTTTTTTTTGTGAAAACGAAATAGTGTTACAATTGGAAAAAAAAATTATACAGTGCTAATTCCGTTTGTACGCGAGCGACAACAACAAACACTAACGGTCGTACACACACACGCACACCAGTGAACAGTGGTACGGTATTGCAATCCATCAAATTTTAATTTAAAGTTTTATTTTGGACTTTTTCACTTTTATTTACTTTAAAGTAAATCGGCATAATTTTCTTGGTTCAATACTGTTCATTGGCTTAGCACAATTGTTTATTTGCAAGTCACTATTTTCACTGATTCGAGCAACACTATTTCTATTGCACTATTGCGTTTTCACATTATCACTTTTGAGCCTTTGTTGTAATTTTGTATATATACATAACTAACAAGTAAACACCAATAACACTGGTACATAATTAAGTACCCACTTTACTTGTTAAAACACAGTTATATATATACGTCGACACATTTTGGGTGGCAAGTGTTTTTTTTCTTTTGCATCAAGTGCCATTTTCACACATTAGGGTGGCACACACATTAAAAAAAAAAAAAAAAAAAATTTTACAATTTGACTGAAATTAAAAGAAAATCATTAAATAAAGATACAGACAAATAAAAATTTACTGGTGATTGTCATTTTGTGGGACTTTTTAAAAAATATCAGATTTAGGTTACTTCAGTAAATCCTTCTTAGCTTTCACTATGGATTCATACATCCGTTTAGCAGAATCTGTCGCAGAGTTCGATGCTGACTTCAACAGCACTCCCGCCTCCGAACAAAATAAGCACGGTCTTGCTATCCAGCAAGACGAATTAAAAGTGTTATGGGAGAAGACGAAGGCAGCGTACGATACGCTAACGAGCTCAGAAGGTTTAAGTAAGGAAGATGTTAGGGCGATAAAAAAGAAATATAAAATATGTTTTTCGGCATATGTGAAATGCATGTCTGCTATGGCTACACAAGCAGAAGCATTAACTAACTCACAAAAGGATGTAGCGGAGCAGTCCGTCCGCGAACACAATATCCACCTTCCACCGTGCGATACAGACGTGTTCAAGGGCGACTATCTTTCATGGCCAACATTCCGTGATATGTTCACGGCCATCTACATCCTCAATAAGCGCCTCACCCCGGTTGAGAAACTTTTTCATCTCAACCATAAGACACAAGGGGAGGCCAAAGAAATAGTTAGAAAGTGCCCCCTAACGAATGAAGGCTTTACTACAGCGTGGAAAACCCTGTGCGAACGCTACGAAAATAAGCGTATCCTAGTCAACACGCAACTAAAACTATTGTTCAGCTTAAAGGCAATAGAATTTGAGTGTGGTAGCTCAATAAAAAGTTTGCAGCGTGAGATAAACAATTGCTTATCAGCCCTGCAGAGTCATCAAATTGACATATCGAACTGGGACGCAATTGTCGTTTATCTCTGCTCGACGAAGCTGCCTGACAGTACACTGGCTCTATGGGAACAAACCATAGACCATAAAAACGACATACCCAAGTGGGACGATATGGACAAGTTCCTGTCCAATCGTTTTCAGACTCTTGAGACATTGTCAGGGTTGAAGGATGGTAGAGCTGTGAGAGTGCCAAAGCCGCCACAAATCACACGTCATCCTTTCGAAACCCCAACAAAAAGAGTTGGCACCTTCCAAGTAAGCGTGACCAATTTTACTTGTAAAATGTGCCATACAAACGAGCACAAATTGCGCAGCTGTTCCCGATTCCTACAGCTAACACCTACAAATAGATTGAATTTTTTAAAGGAAAATAATTGTTGCCTGAATTGCCTTAGTTCCGGACATACTGTGTCAAGATGCACAAGTTCATACAATTGCAATACGTGTCACTCGCGACATCACACGCTCCTGCATCTAAATGCAATTCAGCCAAAGGCAATGACGCGTTGGACGTCTTCAAGGCCTGCCGATGATTCTCCATCGACATCTAGGCAGGCGCAAGCACAACGTGATTCCGATAAAGCAACACAAAACGCAAACAGAAATTTTAAGTCCTGCTTTGCGAATTCAAGTACAGGTGTGCTATTAGGAACAGCTCGCGTAAACATACGTCTCAATGGCACAGATTTTGCTGCACGAGCACTGATTGATTCTGGTTCTGAGTGTTCCTTTATAACAGAGAGGCTCAAACGCAGAATCAATCTATCTGCAAAAAAGATGCATGCCCAAGTTTCGGGCATCACAAACTCGGTAAATGCCCAGGTTAAAGAAGCATGCAACATACAATTGCGGTCCCCCGTCGACCCATTGTTTAGCTTGACTGCAACTGTCCTGGTATTACCACAACTAACCGGATATCTGCCTACAACAAATATAAGCGCGACAACGAGGCAAGAATTTCCGGACCTGATATTAGCGGATAAAAGGTTTTTTGTAAATGAACAAATAGACCTTATTCTTGGTGGAGACATTTATCCACAAATCATATTAAGTGGGATAAAGAAAAATGTCTTGAAAACACTTCTAGCCCAAGAAACCGTATTCGGCTGGATTATAACTGGTAGTACGGATACTACAAATACAAACAGAAATATAGTTTCGTGCTTCAGCGAAGTTTCGCTGGACAAGCAACTGACGGCATTCTGGGAGTTAGAAGATTTACCCAAAACCAAAAGCCTCAATGAAGATGATAAATATTGCGAAGAGCTTTATAAAAAGACCACCATCAGAACTAATGAGGGAAAATACATAGTCTCGTTACCATTCCGACAGGAATTTCCAGTAACCATACAACTAGGCCCGTCTCTTAAAAAAGCCTGCTCTCAATTCTTCCGGAATGAGACGCGGATAGCTAAGGATCCCGTCCTACAAAAAGAGTATAATAGGGTGTTAGCAGAGTATGAGACACTAGGACACATGACGAGAATAAATAGTAACATTTCAGCGGACTCTTGTGAAAATTACTTCCTGCCTCATCACGCCGTTACAAAGGCAGAGAGTACCTCAACGAAAGTTCGCGTGGTTTTCAATGCCTCAAGTGCAACCGCTAATGGAAAAAGCTTAAATGACGTCCTCCTACCAGGTCCAGTACTGCAATCAGATCTTCCGATACTGATTCTACGCTGGAGATTATACCGATATGTTTTCAACAGTGACATTGAGAAAATGTACCGACAAATCTGGATAAACGATAACCAGTCGAAATATCAGCGCATCGTCTTTCGGGCAAACCCGAACGAATCAACGAGCCTATATGAATTAAAGACGGTTACGTTTGGAATAAACTGTGCTCCTTACCTGGCGATAAGAACACTGTTGCAGTTGGCCGATGACGTAGAAAGCTCGCATCCAATAGCAGCTAATATTCTGCGAAAATGCATGTACGTAGATGACGTACTTGCAGGAGGACATAGCATCGAATCTACCATCAAGGCAAGGGACGAAATTTCTACGGTGCTGCGGTCAGCAGGTTTTCCCTTACGAAAATGGACGGCCAACTGCGAGGATATAATTGCAGACATTCCAAAAAAGGATCTACTAAGCGAAGATTTTTTGGAATTCGAAGACACCAGCACAGTTAAGGCTCTTGGAATAAGATGGAACGCCCATTCGGATTATTTTTACTTCCTAACAAGACCAATGGAGCATAGTGACACAATCACTAAAAGGTCGATATTGTCTTCCATCGCCAAGCTGTTCGATCCGCTAGGATGGCTTGCGCCCATTGTAATAGTAGCCAAAATATTGATGCAAAACATTTGGCTGGAAGGCACAGAGTGGGATGAACCTGTGTCTTCAACTACTTTGGAAAAATGGCAAAATTTCACCAAACACTACCGCGAGATAGAGAGGATTAAGATACCGCGTTGGGTATATTTTTCTCCCGCCCATGACGTCGAAGTACATGGCTTCTGCGATGCTTCAGAAAAAGCGTATGCAGCTACGGTATACTTACGGGTTAAGCAGGGTAGTGAAGTTCTAGTGAATCTGCTGGTAGCAAAAACAAAAGTTGCTCCAGTTAAAACTATTTCTCTACCCCGATTAGAACTCTGCGGCGCGGTATTGCTCGCCGAAAGTATTGAGTCGGTACTTGGCAACCTACCACTAGGACAGGTACAAGTACACTTATGGACAGATTCCACAATTGTGCTCGCATGGATACGTAAACCTCCATGTTCGTGGTCAACGTTCGTAGCACATCGTATAACCAAAATACTCGACAAAGTCGGAAATACTGACTGGCTCCATGTGGAGTCGGCATCAAATCCAGCAGATATGGCAAGCAGAGGAGTTCTCGCCTACGAATTAGTCGATAACACTCTGTGGTGGCATGGCCCTTCTTGGTTGCAAGAAGACAAGGAAAATTGGCCAAGACAAGAGACAAACTATAACACCAACATCGAAGAAAAAAGGGCGCATTTATGCGCAACAATAACAATACAAAATTTTGAGGACATTCTCGATAGGTTTTCAGATTTACCGAGAGCTTTGAGAATCTTGTCATATATCATGAGATTCTACCAAAGCACTCATCCGAACAAAAAAGCTTCCTTTCGAGCAGAGTCTTGTTTAATTTCATCCGATGAAATTAAGGCAACGACACAACGCTTAATAATCCTTTATCAGAAGCAATACTACCGTGATGAATATTCGAACCTAGAGTCAAAGAAACCCATCGATAAAAAAAAGCGAAGTGCTACCCCTTAACCCTTTCTTAGATAAAAATGGGATTATGAGGACTGGAGGTCGTCTTGGCGCATCGCTAGATTTAGCGTACAACGAGCGTCACCCAGTAATCCTTCCTTATAAATGCCGATTAGCCCGTCTTGTAGTCCAATTTATCCATAAAATCTCCCTGCATGGCGAGAACCAATTAATGCTGCGTCTCATTCGAACTCAATACTGGATTCCCCGAGTCAAAAATATGGTAAAGGCTGTCATCCATAATTGTAAGGTCTGCACAATCCACAGAAAACAAACCCAAACGCAGCTTATGGGAGTGCTTCCTCAGGAACGCACCTCCTATTCGCGTGCATTTACAAACACGGGTGTAGATTTCGCAGGACCTTTCGATATCAAAAACTTCCGCGGCAGAGGTTGTCGCATCTCAAAAGGTTACGTCTGCCTGTTTGTGTGTTTCGCCACTAAGGCTATACACTTGGAAGCCACCAATGACCTTAGCACTGCATCTTTTTTGGCAGCTTTCGCTAGGTTCATAGCCAGGAGAGGATGCCCAAAAAATGTTTACTCCGACAATGGCACCAACTTTGTCGGAGCTTCGCGATCTCTACGATCAGAATTCAAAGCATTTATAACTGAAGCGCGAAATAATACAATGATTAAATATAGCCATCAGATAATCACATGGCATTTCTTACCCACTGCAGCGCCTCATATGGGCGGATTGTGGGAAGCAGGGGTAAAAAGTTTTAAAACCCATTTTAAAAAGATCGCTTCCGGCTTCAGTTATACATTCGAAGAGTTCACAACTCTTCTATGCCGAATCGAGTCATGCCTTAACTCCCGTCCGTTAAGCCCCTCTTCGAATGAGCCTTCCGACTTGGAGCCTCTTACCCCCGGTCACTTCCTAGTAGGTGGACACCTATTAGCTCCACCTGAACTAGAAATCAACGAAAGCCCTGCCTCGATCGTAAACCGATGGCAGAAACTTAAAGCCCTCCATCAAACATTTTGTAAAAGATGGAAGGCTGAATATCTGCTGGAAATGCAGAAACGCACAAAGTGGAAACATCCACAAACTAACATCAAAACAGGAGATCTGGTGGTTATAAAAGAGGATAATCTACCGCCTAACATGTGGAGACTGGGACGAGTCATCAACTTACACCCAGGCTCGGATAACCGGGTACGCGTCGTCGACATCTATACTACGAAGGGACAAACCAGCAGACCAATAACGAAATTGGTTTTGCTGCCCTTCATCGAAAGTACCGCTACTTCCCCTACCCAAGGATAAGTACTTAATAAAAAAAAAAAAATTTTCATAAACAGTACATGAAGTACAAGAAAATAAAGAAATCTGTACTGCCATTTTTTCTAATCACATAAGTACTTAACTTGAAAATGTTCCGATGGATTACCTACGACGATGGCGTACAAAAATAAAGAAATCTGCGAAATCATGTTTTTTACATACATCAAGTAGTTATTCGGTACCCGATACCCGTACAAAATTAACTGACAAACTAAACAATAGTTTTGAATTAATTTTGAAAAGTGGTCATTAAATACCCGAAACTATTTCAAAACTAACCAATAGTTTCAGTTAACTTTGAAAAGTGGTCATATCAAAATAAATATCCGAAATTATTTCGAAATTAACCGACAACTAACCAATAGCTCGAGTTAATTTTCCGGAATTTATGACCGATTGTCAAAAATCAGCCCGGTTAAACCCTAAAACCCTATCCACTAACTAAATTTCAGAGCGTAAAGAAAATTTGGAAAACGTAAAGACGCAAGAAGCGGAGAAAACGTAAAGACGCAAGAAGCGGAGAGAACGTAAAACTAATGAGAAGTTGCAAGTTTTTTTTATGTATATATTTTAAATATTTTGATATAGTATTTAAACATTTTGTATATTTAAATATTTTATCATTTTTTTCAAATTTTAATAACTTTTATCATAACTTTATATTTTTTGGATCAACTCAATAATTTCCAATAATTTTTTATCCAACTTGCAAATTCTTGCTAGTACTTAGATCTTTCCAATTTATCCGTTAAAAACAAAAAAAAAAAAAATTTTTTTTTTTTAGAAACATCTAAGTACTAGTATTTACCCTATACACATAAAAAAAATTTTAAATAAATATATACATATACGTATAAAAACACAACACAGTTACTTGTTGGTTATGAACAGCTCCACTGGTGTCCCGCTCCTCTCACCGGAAAAATCTCATTCGAATTGTTCACCTGTGGGGAAATAAAACAAATTAGTTCAGTGTACAAAATTGATTAAACACAAAAAAAAAAAAAAAATTTCGATCCACATTAATACTTTACAAACTCCTTTCTTTGCTTCCGATCATCCGCCATCTTCGCATGGCATACCCCTCCTCCCTCCGACTGTGCCCTAGCAATCGAACGCATCACGCCACCATGTGCATGTAGATACATATGTATATATCGATATACATATGTACATACATGCACATGTACCTACTTATGTACGTAAAAAACACAAAAATTTATGTACAAAAATTATTATATTATTATTAGTATACATATATACATAAATATCACTTACCTGATCATCGCCGCCGTACATATGCATGCGTCCACCATCGCCATGAATGCGATGTACGCATATGTACGGCAGGCACTGTTGGCCAGCTGCACATGGCGACATGTACGCCAACCTCAAAAATTACGTGTTCCAAACACGTATTTTTTCCGGGTGCTTAGCTGGAAGATTCCACGCAATGGAAAACTAGCTAAGCATACGGAAAGACGCCCATTCGGATCATATTTTCCTCTTTCCAAAACGATGAAACAAAATTCTGCCCACGTCGCTGCTTCAGCTGCCGTCGTATGAAAACTCAGTTCGCATTCGAGTTTTTCATTAATTCGTGGCGTCTTGCTAAACAAAAACTTCTTCACAATTAAACACTTTCACTTGTTTTCATTTAATTAATAATTTTAACAACTTTCTTTAATTTAATAAGCAACGAATTTAATTTAAAATATGCAAAAAAAAATTGCCACTACCACTCGCGTCAAAAATTCACGTGTAAATAATTTTTTTTTTGAACAGCCCTGTGGTCAGCAAATTAAGCACAGTGGCATACAAACTGTTTGTGGGTGGTAGGCCAGATTGCTGGATGCCAGATTGCTGACCTACCTCACCACAATCAAATATCTAATGTGCATATGTACATAAACCATACAAACAACAGAATGTTGAGCCATTTCATGGTGGGGGGCACTTTCCGCGACTACCGAAATTCAGGAATAGGTAGTTCAAATCAATTTTTATTTCTTTTTTAATATTAAATAATTATATGCAATCAGGTGTTTTTACGATATATGAAAATATATCGTAATGCCATATTACGTTCGCAACTGTGGTACATAGCCAAGTCCACCACCCTCAAGAGCAACTGGAGTTAGGCACCATGTACCGATGGGGGGCGCAAGTGCACCGATGCGATCACACCCAAATACCATTTTTACAGTGGGTGATGAAAGTTTTTGGACACTTGGCGCATAAATGCACCAAATACAAAATAAATACATAAATACATAAATAAATAAAATTTTCAATAAAATACATACATATATATGCATACAATTTTTTGTCATGCCATACTTTCATAAAATAAAATCAATTTTTTTTCTTTGGTAATTTTTTCTACATCACTTGCCACCCAATAATCCACCTCATTAATAAAAGAAATAAACACAGAACATTTTAGAATATGGGCCGTTTCACCGCGACGCGCAACAAAACGGAGCAACGCGCCGTCCGTTTCGAAGTGGCATGCCGATTATGCCAGAAAAACCACGGCATAAGACTTTGCCCAATATACCGAGCCAAGTCTGCAGAAGAGAGGCTGCGAGTGGTATTAATCCACACCTACTGCGCGAACTGCCTGTCGCCGTTCCATAAGCAGGAGATCTGCAGCAGCGTCGGGCGCTGCCATCGGTGTAATGAGAAACACCACACCTCATTGCATCTGCAGTGCGACAACGACCGGCGGCCAACGATCCCGGCAGCCGAGGATGACGATGACGTCTTGTCAATCAACCTGACCGGCCAAATAAAGTCGTGGGCAGAGCAGGTGGCGGAAGCGGAAGAAGAAGAAGAAGCTTCGATGACCCAAGTGGTCCCAATAACAGCGGGTGGAGGCTCGGGAACGCGTACTTTCCGACCTTCACTACAACATGAACGGCGTAGGCGCAGCTCGGAAACCCGTCCTTTCCGACTGCCCAGGCAGCGCGGCGTTGGATCCCGTCCATTCAGACCGCCTGCCCATCAGACCGAACGAAGAGCGACTGGCGTGGGAACGCGTCCTTCCCAACCAGCGCAACAACAGCAAATGGGTGGCTCGGGAACGCGTCCTTTCCGACCATCACAAAAAGCAGCGAATTGGCGGCAAGGTGACTCGGGAACCCGTCCTTCCCGATCACAACCACGACGCGACCCATACCACGTTCCCCAACACGAAGATGAGACGCTACAGATAGCGCGCCAGCAACAACAACCAACATTCCGGTCGGGCCGATTGCTCAGTAGCACAACCGCCCCTCTCATGAGGACATATGAGGCAATCGCCCCGACAGCGATTGTTAAAATAGAGGCAGGCGGCCGCCTGCATTTAGTGCGGGCCCTAATCGATCCGTGCGCGCCCAGCACCATAATCTCCAGCGAGTTGGCACAAATGCTCAGACTGGAGCAAAACCACACGGGTCGTGGAGTGACGTGCTCACTCATGTTGAGGGGCAGACATGGCGTCGCGGAGCGGGTAACCACGCAAGCCATCGTGGTCGATGGGTACCACCGCATGACTCCGCGAACTAACCTCGACCCCAAGGTCGCGGTTCCGTTCCGACTCATGCGGTTGGCCGACCCTGAGTTCTATGTGGCGGCTCCGGTACGACTGACATTGGGCGTCGACACGTACGCCCAGATAATGCTGAGCGGCACCCCACCAGCATCAATCGGCGGCTTGCTGGCTCAGGCGACCATCTTCGGGTTGATGCTGTCTGGAGCGCAACCAAAATAAAACAAAACCAAAATATACACCATACAGAAATAAAAAAAAAAAAAAAAAGCACACGTATGTTCTTATTGTAACGTTTCTTTTTTACCATCCTTCCCAGTAGGGCACAGGAGACGATGGCGGAGCACGGAGCGGCTCATTGGAAAACAAAATATATTTTTAATCAAATATGTGATGTGGTGTGAATTGGTGGTAGACTGTTGTCAACGCTCAGGATCTTTGCTTACCGCAAGGGGGCCGGCATGTTTACGCCGCATCGTAAATATTTTCTAACCGCCCTAATGCGCGCGTCTATACACATACGCATACATGTGCAACTGCGAATTACTCCGCTTTTCCCGCCGGATAATTCCTTTTGTTCACATTTCCAATTTCTTCCTTTCCACTAAAACGGCGGTTGACGGCAACCGTACGTTTTCTCATACTTTCACTCGTTCACAGGATTTCTAGAGCGACACACGCTACCACCAGGATTCACACCACAGGTAAAGCCAAATTAATGTATATCTACATATATGCAATAGAATAAATCTGCCTTTTACATTTAAAACTAAACCACAAAATCCTTTTAATTTTCTATTTCCAAATATCCAACCGTGCGTCTGGATATTTGTACATATTAATTGATAAAATAGAAGCTTTGAAGTCACAGTTAATACCGCCTGAGTATCATGCCAAACGTGCCCTAAATTTTTTAGGATCAGTATTAAAATTTGTAACAGGAATAACAGATCACGATGTTCTTGTAGAAATTAAAACAGGACTTAATCAGCTTATTAACAATAATTATCAGCAAAGGTAAATAAATTCACGATTTGAAAAAATATTAGCAACATTAGATCCACAATCCATTTTTGATCACTCAATACTTGCAGAAATATTCAGTGAATTAGTAACTATTACAAATACCATTAACTTCGCAAAAACAGGAAATTTCTTCTCTGGCACACTTAATACCAAGGATGTACAGCAAGTAATAAAAAACGAAGTATATGATATTCCCATAATAAATGTACTAGAATATTCCGATATACACATATGTACCTTTAATAATGCTATTATTACAATCTACAAATATTCTGTAATAACTGAAAGATAAATGTGGAAAATATCAACTTTATAATAGAATTGCTTCATATGATAATAAATTCACCAACTTATCAAAATGCAAAAATTATGTAGGAACTTATATTTGTAAAAAAGAACCAAACGATAATTGCACTATTCCTTTATTATTAAAACACAATGCCCATTGTATTATTATTCAAGAAAATAACATTCCCTTACAAGTAATTGATAACGGTAACATTATTATCGACTATGAACACACATGTAACGGACTTAAGGTAAATGGTCCACATTTAATCCAATTCAATTTTAATACAACTATTGATAATAAAACTTATGTTAACCACAAACAAGAAGTAAAAAATGCGATACATGCTCACCAGAATGAAAAGGTCAATGCACTGAGAATTTTAAACTCCGAATCAGATTATAAATTTACTATTATACAAAAAATGTATAAATTATTTATGCCAATTGAGGAACATCCCTGGAAATTCACTTTATATATAACCATAGCAACAGTTATATTAGTTTTAATTACGTACTCAATTATAAAACTATATGCTTATCGACAATTACAATTAAACATCAACCACCGAAGAAACTTCGAATTAGCTTATCTAACCAAATTATAACGATGCCGAAACCTAAGCCTTCGAAATGAGGACATTTCATTTTTAACACCAGGGAGAGTTAACGCTGTTAGTACAAACACTAAGTAGATACACACACATAATTATTGTTTCAAATTAAAATATCTGTAAGCAATAACATACCCTTTATCCCTTCAAGTGATAATATAGAACAAACAAAGAAGCATATTCTTTGTTCCTCTCATAAGTAACAATAGCCATAAGATAAAACTACACTAAACACGTAAACAGTTTTCAATAACAACTTAATCAGCAAATAAACAACAAACATCATTTATCATCACAAATAGAGATAGTATAAATAGATGTAAGCATTAATATGTAAAGTCAGTTCTGAAAATATATGAATTCGAAAAGGAGCTCCGCTCAGAAAAGGATAGTGTTTTATCACTATTACTAGGCGGACACTTAACTCGAGCGAGGTAATGGTGGTGGCTTAGCATTCATGCAGTATCGTCTTATTGAAGAAGACATCGACCGCAGGGACACTACCTTAGAATGTCAAGGAATAGCTGTCCGGTCAGGCGATGTCGAGCTCGAAATATTTAATATTTATGTACCCCCCGTCACCTGCTGCCCGGCAGAATATCACCCTGACATAGGTGCGCTCCTCAGAGGTGAAAACCGATTGGTAGTTGGTGACTTCAACGCGCACCACGATCTCTGACATTCAAGCCTACCAGCTGATCGGAGGGGAAACGATTTGGCAGAGCAGATAGACGATTCGGCATTAAGGAGGATTAAACAAGGGGGCGATGTAATTGATGACCTGTGTTCGAAAGTGAACGGATATCTCTCCGACCTTGCCCACTTCTTTACTAGCAGAAACCTGGCACTGTCCCCTGCTTAGTCCTCGGCGACCCTCTTTAGCACCTGGACGAAGGAGATCAGGCTGGATCTTAACATCCATATTGATGGCACCCCCATTCCGACGGTTAATCACCCGAAGATCCTGGGGGTGACTTTCGACAGCCTGCTCTCCTCTCCGCGCACACTACCGCAATCGCCAATAGACTACAGAGCCGCAACAATGTCCTCAAGTCGCTCGCTGGCAGCTCTTGGGGCAAATCCAAAGAAACGTTGTTGGCAACAGACAAGGCGATTGGCCGGCACGGTGACAGGATGTCTTCTGATGTCGCCTGAGGAACATCTCCACCAAGAGGTCATGCTCAGCAAGCAGTTCCTTGCTTGGTGTCACCGTTTGGGGATTCAAATAGGCAGCTGCTTGCAGTGGAGCTATCCCCCAGGCACATCAGAAGACATCTCCTAGAACTAAAGGACGAGATTCAGCCACTCATCACGCAAACGCTGGATCCGGAGGCGTACCGGCGGGTCCTAAGCAACATCCACAGAGACACAGTCACTACCATCATTGACTCTCGCCAGGCCAATGCAGTTATCGGAGCCCAACCACCACCTGTAGCAGATGGGGAGTCCCTGCTGCCCCGCGAGTCCGGCGTCACTCTGGCACAATTACGATCTGGATACTGTAGCAGGCTCAACTCCTACCTATCCAGAATCAACCCCGACATACCCAACACATGTCCGGCATGTGGAGATTCTCCGCACGACACCAATCACCTATTCACATGCCCCCTCAAACCCACTCATCTAACCCCACTCTCCCTCTGGTCCAACCCCGTCGAAACTGCACGTTTCCTGGGCCTCCTCCTAGATGAGTTTGACGACAACGACCATGGGTGAATCCGCTCTTTACGGGGTGCGACTAGCCGCCACAACAACAACAACAATATAGTTAGAACTCAAGACACCATTTCAAAACTGTTAACGAACATAAAAAAATGGAGTTCAAAATTCGGAGCCAATTTGGCATATGAAAGGTGTAAAAATATTGCACATTTGCCGCAAACATAATTGTAAACCGATTAACGTAAATGTAGAAAATACTGATATTGCAAATGTAAATAGCCTTAAGATCTTAGGTTTAACTTTTGACTCCAAATATTCTTTTAAAGATCATTGTGTATGTTAAAGATGCTTCAGAGCGTTGCTCCATTCCCATGACCGTGAGTGCCGGACATCTGGTAATCCGGTGAATTCCACTGCAATGCGCACACCGTCCTGACTCTGCGGCTGCCACGTGTGCTTTCACATGCCGCTGCTGTCGAGATGATTGGCCAGGCAATGGCTCTGAACTTATGCTATGAGCTCGCCTCTCAAGAAACTTCAGCAAATCGTCTAAAATGGGAATGTCATGGGAAGTGCAATTCATGCACCAATTCCGTTTCGTTCTCGATGGTAGCTCCGATACCACAATAGGCACCGCTAACGCATCCCATTGATGCACCGTGTCGACAATGTCAAGTAAAGCCTTCGCTGGTTCTTCGGTAGCTACTTTGAGGTTAAGAAACCGCAACATGTGTATTTCAGCAAGCTGCCTCTTGTTGTCATAGCGGTCCTTCAGAGCCTTGCAAACCTCCTCATAGCTGCGTGACTATACTCCACCAATTAATGGTACTGTGCTCGCACTTACTGCTTGCCGGAGTTTACCCAACTTAAATGCTTCCGGGAAAGAAGCTTGATGCACAAGCGTTTCGAAGGCATCTTTGAACGCTAACCATTTGCACATGCCACCATCAAATGTAGGAATCGCCAATGGTTCTAACTTCGAATCCAATGAAAAACCATCTAACTTCGTAGTAGGGCAGTTGCGCGCATCCCCACTAGTTGTGCCCACCGAATTCCCTCTTGATCTAGCAATAAGTCGGTTATGTCTGCTGCATGCTTCGCCATACTGCGCCTCAACGTTTTCCCACAATGCATAATGTGAACCAATCACCTCGTCTGCAGCTTCTCCAACAAGGTGGTTGTGGTTCTCAACGTAACGCTGAAAATGCGACTCCAGCGACTTTAATTCTTGCTCTAGCTGGAACACATCAAGGGACTCGATAGCGTCTTCAGAAACACGCGTATGAATGCGCTTTATCGATTTCACGGCAGATGAACGCCAATTCAGTTCTGCCATGACGCTTTGTAGTAAACTTACTTGTTTGTTTGTTTGTCCTCACAGGAGGCCCCAAAATGTTAAAGATGAAAAACGAATAACTCCTGGGTTGAACAATATATTTTGCGACTTGCACGTTTATTAAACTATAGCAGAAATAAATTGCCGGTTGCCGTTTTATACATACAAGTATGCACGGGAAGATCCCGTATGCACACAAAACACGACAATAGGAAACAATAAAAAACAAAAGAAACCAATAGGAATGTCAAAAATAGTCGATACTCGAATCGACACTCGAGCAACAAAGGTTGGCAATTGTACAATACATGAAGCTTAAGGTAGGTCTACACGGTAGGCAGTAATCTAAATAATAAGATTGCTTAATATATCTAAACAGTGTACAATTAAGAAAAAGTCTAGATACTAGGCTTAATATAGTGAAATATTTACCTTCGAAATATCTCTGTATTCATACTAACACATTAGTAGACATTACACGATCACTTATCCTTGCAAAGATAGACTACGGACTCACAGTTTATGGATGGTGTGCCATCTCACATCTAAGGCTTCTTCACGCACCTTACCACACAGCTGTCCGCCGCAGCTTAAATGCTTTTCCTACGACTCCCGTGAAGTGCATTCTGGCAGAAGATGGGCTGCCAGCAATTATTGAGAGACGTAACTTAAATTTGCATAGACTAGTTCCAAAACTGTTTAACACTAAAAACAAAATTTTGTTTGACGCCTTCAAGTTAGCTGCCAGTCACAGGTGCGACTTTTCAATAAAATCCACAATTAGACCTTGTCTGGCTTTACGTAAGGAATTAGATCTAAAAATACGGTTGTCTTGTAACAAAACTAGCTGTCAGGCTCCATGGCTTCTGCAGTCCCGGCCTCTAAACAGTCAACTTTGCGAGTATCAAAGAACGATTTCTAGTAACGATATATTTAAACAACTATTTGTTGAACAGTTAAATCAAAAAGAGCTAGTTAATTGGATTCCAATGTTTACGGACGGTTCAAAAACCATACACAGTGCTTCTTTTGCTGTTGTTCATCAGGACGGAACACAAATTACGGTCGGATGTGTACCTTTGCACTATTCAATATTCACTATAGAAGCGATGGCAATAAACAAAGCAGTTGAATTCTGTATCGGTAATAAAGGAAAATATGTCATATGCACAGACAGTATGTCAGTCTTAGCAGCGATTTCCAATATCTACAACGACATCTCGATTATCCAGCAAATAAGAGACTTGATCATAAAATATCAGAATAAGCTCAAAATTCTTTGGGTGCCTGGTCACAAGGGCATTCCTGGAAATGAGTTTGCCGATAAAGCGGCTAAGGATGTCAACTTATCACCGGTGTTAACATTTACCACATCGTCCACTACAGACTTAAAGAACTACTTATATAAGCACTGGCATAATTCAAAAATGTTGGATTGGTCATAGTATCAACATAATTACACCACAATCAACCCAAATTGCAAGACATCCATCTATCATTCTAGCCTCTACAGGCGGAAAATTAGCGCATTCGTTCGCCTTCGGCTTGGGCACACGAAAATCTCTCATGCACATATTCTTCGTGGGCCAAGTGCAGACACGTGTCCATTTTGCCAAGCGTACCCATCTGTGAAACACATCCTCGATCAATGCACAGCCTTAGCCACAACACGAACACTAACTTTCGATTCCTCACTTCCTTCTACTCTACTAAAGGAGACCAACACCGCGAATGTAAAAACCATATACAAATACATTAAAAAAAACTCACTTAAGTATTAATATATGATTAAAACACTTAGTCAATTAAGATTATTTGTATCATCGATATAAAAAATTAATCAAAGCACCTAAGGCCTGAGTAGCTAGCGTGCTTGTTATGGTAGCTTTTAATATTTTATATTATTCTATCAATAAATAATAATAATAATAGTTTTATATTTATATATATGTATATATATATATATGTACATGCATATCCAAATAACTTTGTTGTGCTCCTATGTCAGGTGGCTTCCGTTCCTCTGCAAGTGCGCATATAATTGCGCCGCACACAATTGTACGCGCAGAACATGCACTTCTGGAAAGAAATATATTAAATACATTTCTTAAATTAATTCTATATACACAACCCCAAGAATTACCTCAGTTTTCAGCCGACGAATGCGAACTTGATGGTGAACAGAAGACAATGGCATTGTGTTCATGCATACATTGGGTCCGTTTTAATGTAACCTAGTTGCAAAACAACACTCCAACTAGGATAAAATTTCCTTTTAGTTACTCCACAACACTGGCCAAATCTGTCATTAAACATATGATTTGTTTAGTGAAATTTTAAAGAAGCAAAACAAAATGAGCAATTCTGAGGATTCTTTGGTAAGTTATTAAATTTATTTAAAATCATTAAATAAATGCATTAAATAACCTTTTACTTTTGTAGATGGTGTCTTTGTACACGGGTGAGCATTGCGAATCACGTCGCAATAGAGATGCAAGAAGTACTAGAAGTATTGGAAACGATCTATGCAAGCTCCAACCCTTCTAAAGACTTGTAGAGTAAAAAACAAGGCACATGAGAAGTGCTCCAATTTTGAAGGTATACTCGATGCAATGAGTGAGGCAGATTTCAAAATGCACATGAGGCTAAGACGCCAAACGGTGGAATATCTAACAAGTAATAACAAAATGTGCGCAAAAGAAATGCATAAACTTAATGCTATTTTATTTTCAGTGAAGTATTCGGAGTCTTAACTAGGTACGCTACATCTGGTGGTGGTAGAACGCGCATAGACACCAAGACGCAGCCCTTGACAGAAGGCAAACCCTTTTTAATTATTTAAGACAAAAAAAATCACTGCATATATGTACATACAGTTAGTCACTTAAGTAAGTATACACCATCTTTATTTTTGAAGATAATTAAAATTAAAGTGTTTCCCAATATACTAATGGCACGTTTTTACACAAAGCATGTGTACATTGGCACTCGCTTTAACATCAACACAAATATAGCTGTAAAATGTTGATACCGTTAGACACACATCGCTTATTAGTTGAGGCGAGTGAAAATAATATCACAAAAGTTAGTATACAGCGTACAATTGTTTGGTGAACATAACGCGATAGCATAATTTTAAATTTAAAAAGTTCAATCATTTTAAACAAAAAGAACACTGTTAGGAATATTATTAAAGAATTCCACATTTTTCTTTAAATTACTGAACAATTTGCGGCAATGGCGCGAAGAGGAAAAGAGCTCTCTGATGACTTAAAAAAATTAATTATAAAATACCACAGAGAATAAATCTTTGCGTGAAATCGCTCGTATCGTTGATAAAAGTGTTGCCACAATTCAAAAGATTGTAGTAAACAAGTACAAAAGTACTGGAAAAACAAATAATAAGCCTCGCTCCGGACGCCCACGGGTATTCAGTGACAGGGAAAGTAGTCTGATTGTTCGTAAAATAAAAGAAAATCCCAAAAAAAAGTGCCCCAAAGTTAAAAGCTGAAGTCGAAAAAGAATACGGGAAGCAGTGTAGTACTCAAACTATACGCCGAGTCCTGTATAATGCTGGTTACCATGGACGTAATGTTAGGAAGAAGCCCTTCGTGAGCAGGGTCAATCGATGTAAACGGATATCATTTGCAAAAAATCATGAAGTGTGACCAAACGTTTTGGAACAACGTTATATTTTCAGATGAGTGCAAATTTTGTATCAGTGGAACGGATAGTCGCGAAAAAGTATGGAGGAAAACTAACACAGAGCTGAATGCTATTAATATGACCGGCACGGTTAAGCATGGTGGTGGATCGTTGATGGTTTGGGGATGTATGGCGGCAAATGGGGTAGGCAATCTGGTGTTTATCGAAACTATTATGGACCGATACGGTTACCTTAACATTTTAAAAAATAATTTGAAGCAAAGCGCGATTAAATTGGGGCTGGAGGAGTCATTCATCTTCCAGCAGGATAATGATCCCAAGCACACGTCCAAAGTTGTGCGGGAATGGCTCTTATACACTGTGCAAAAACAGCTTAAAACACCACCCCAATCACCGGATACAAACCCCATTGAACATTTATGGGAACATCTAAAGCGGCAAATCCGTAAATATTCCATACGAAGCAAGGATCAATTAAAAAGTGCGCTCCAGGAAGAATGGAATAAAATACCGCAAGCAGTAACCACAAATTTGGTGAAATCAATGCCTTCACGTCTTAAAGCCATTATTAAGTCCAATGGTTATCCAACCAAATACTAGAAGTCGACTTTTAAAATAATATTTTTATAATTAACTCATTATTTGTGCCTTTGTATACTTACTTTTGTGATATGAATTTATACCAAATTTTTTTTAATTGGTAAAATTTTTTTATTTTCTGCCATTTTGTATGCATTTTTGAATTGAGTATTATATTTATGTTTCTTTCAAGTGAATAAAACACACTTTTCTTATACTTTGTGTTATTTAAGAAATCTAGTGCAAAAATAATGCAGATATATGTATATGATGTAGTGTATACTTACTTAAGTGACTAACTGTATATATTTATATCTTTGAATTCATTAATAAAAATATTTACAGGAATTCATTGCATTTCATTCAACTTAAAATCTATAAAACTAAAACAAATTCACAAGAAGTATCACTTATAAAATTCAATTCAGATCACTTCTTTTCTAATTACAAATAAAATAACAAACCAAAAGCAAATAAAAAAAAAATCCAGTTTCAGTGAAAACATTTTAGTCAAGTTTTTGATGTAAATTCTTCGTGCTCGCTTTTATAAAACCCTTGTACATTGTACTGCAAAATGTTACCGGTGTTTTTTGAAAAATTGTTAAGTTGATGCTCTTCCGCATGTACACGGGTTTTATAAAAACGAGCACAAAGAATTTACATCAAAAATATTGCAAAAAATTCACTATAAGGTTTTCACTGAAACTCACTGTTACGTTTTAAAAAGCTGTTGCTAGACAGAGTAATTTCTGTTAGCTATTTTTTCCAGACATCACATTTTCCGAAAGTGTTTCAAACGGTCTGTAACCCACATGAACCCCTCCATATAGGGGGCAAAGCACGACTGGCGCCAGTTCTGCTGTTGTTGGCCAAGCACAGCGGCGTTCTTTCAAAGTCCTGGAAGTGGATTAATAAATATAATTTGCTTAAACATATATTTCTTGAACCTACCGTGATCGCCATTGACACCATGTCTTCCAACACGCTCGCGTATGCCAACCTCTTTCCTTTTGGGTGCTCCAACTCCACTTTCCGGGCGAGGTAGCATCTCAAATACTCAATTATCTCCTCACATGGCCATCTCTTTCGCCTTTTTTCTTGCATTCTGAAATAACAAACAAGTTTTAATTTTATGAGAAATATACGAAAAGCAATTTTGCTTACCCTTGTTACATTTTTATTTGGTTTGTATCCATAAAACAAACTAGATTTGATAGTTGATTGAAATTTCCCAAATATTTTTTTAGAGCCCATTCACAATAGCGCGGGTTTTTTGCTTCACAACACCACATCTCAGGTCGGATATCATATAACCGAGTTGGCTCAAGTCGCATATTTTTCCGAGTTAGTCTTGTTGTTTTACATGTTATTTCTTATCCTACCTAGTGTTTTTTGCAACTAAGTTACATTAAAAGGGCTATTGTGGCATTTTTGCGTAGAAGCGTAAAATTTCATAAAATATATAATTATCGCCCTAAACACGTTTATTAGTAGGTTTAATTGAAAATGAAGGATTGACCATACATTTGGCACATCGTATCTTCATTATTTTTAAGAATAAACGAACATTTGGAACAATTTGTTTTGCATTTGTGTTCCAAAGTTTTTCTCCAAATTTCGGGTGCAACGATGCGTGGACAATGAGCAACAAAGAAATCAGGTGATCTCCAAATGTAAACAAAATGGCATGTAAGCCTGCACAATGGAAACAGCTACTGCTAATCAACAGAAGCAGTGATTGTTGGTATTTGCTTCGATGAATTTTGGTGCTGATGCTTTTTAATCGTGATTAATAGCTACTATGATTTGCGTGGTTCTTTTGCGTCTACTGGGATTTTTACGGTTTCCTTGGGTTGCGATAGTCATTATAGTCTGATTTACTTGCTGCAGCATTAATTTGAATCAAAATATTTTTAGCACCTATTACATATTTATTTGTATACATAGTTGTTTTAAAAAATTCAATTTTTGTTTAATGTTGTGTTTTTATTAAAAAAATGTCTTTATAAAGTTATTGTTGATATAAATAAAATATGTGAATACCAACATTTTTCTTGCTAGTTTCCGAAGCGTTAAAGAAATTATTTTGTCAAAGTTCTTACAAAATTACGACTTAAGAATAGCTACATCGCCCATCTCTACTACTCAGTGACAATATATACATACATGGTTTTTCGTTATCTCCTTTCTTTATTGCATTATACATGCATGCCTCTCTCTGACGGCAATTGGTTAAAGGCAGTGTTACACTAATGACAATAATTAAACGAAGTGTTTTTAAAAGCGTAGGTGTTAAGTATTTGCATTTTTACGTGAATTCAGAGAACGTATATTAAATGAGAAGCCTCATGACCGAATTTCAGTGTGAATTGTCAAAAGTCGAAAAATTTTCAATAGACCCACTCAAGGCGAATTCATACAAGGTGGTGTGAAGAAACACCTGAGTTTTACTTTTTTTTCAATTCGGCGAAGCGGGTGTAATGTCAAACTAGTTTTGTTTGTTTACATTCTAATTTGTGTGTTTACATTCTAATTCAGATTTTGACATAACTCCCGCTCAAGGCGCAACAACAAAATACATACGTTTTTTCTTGCTACCACCTGGTATGAATTCGCCTTGGACCCACTCATGAAAATACACCACATTGAGAGCGGCAAGTTAACAGAGCTAAGCAGAGACAACATTTCTTTTAACAGAGAATAAATTCAAATAAAAGTTGATTGTTCTTGTACCAATTTTAGATTTCGCAATGATATAAATGAAAAAAAAAATTAAAAATTGAAATAGTTATATTTTCATATTTAACGAGACATTTGGTTTATTTAAATACTAGCTGACCCGGCGAACATTGCTCCGCCTTAGAAGCAATAAATGAGCAGATTCTTGATTTTATGAGTTTAAATTTTTTATTAGGATAATAAATATAAGTACATAAGTACCAAAAATCAATTATTGTAATGATTCTTTATTGGCCATGTATTTTAGTGCATAGGCTGCACTCTTCAGTGAAGCACCTTGTGATAGACGATATTTTTAGTTTTATTACTATGTGCAAGAACAAATAACGCAGCTGGTCTTCCGACCCTTGAACATGCCGCATATAATTGACCATGGGAAAAACATGGATTTTCTAGATTTCGACCACAAACTTTCAAGGATTGGCCTTGTGATTTGTTAATAGTCATGGCGAATGCAAGACGGATCGGAAATTGAAGTCGTTTAAACTCAAACGGCATGTCGGTTGGGATCATCGGGATCCTCGGAATGAGAACTTCCTCACCTTCAAATTTTCCTTTGAGTATCGTCGCGTAAATCACATTGTTCATCAATTTACTTACCACCAAACGCGTTCCGTTGCACAGTTTTGGTGGGTTTATGTTTCGAAGCATGATTATTACGGAGCCAACCTTTAGTCGTAAATTATGCGGTGGTAAGCCAGGCACATCCAAGGAGTTTAAAAATTCAATTGGATAGTTGGTGGCATCATCTGCATTTGTTGCACAGTCAATAGATTTGAACGAATGTAGTGTACTAATGACCTCATTCTGAATTATGTAGTAGCAATGAGAGCAATGGCTCAGGTGGGGGAGTCAATAATGGCAATTTGACTTTCCCATTAAGGCAGCACAATCTTGGCGTTTCTTCGGAAAACTTCAATACTCGCAAACCACATCCATTGGCCCAATGCGAACGCTAGTATGCAAGCAGTAATCAGTGCTGCAATCATATCGAAACGCTGCTCGATTCAAATCAGTACTTGATAAATTTCTCCTTGTGCGTCGAAAATTATCAAGATGTTGATCTCTTAGGTTTGCTCGATGATTTATCATAGCCAACCGAGCCTTTGCACGGACTGCCTCGCTTTGCTCTTGTGATTGAGAAGCACGAAGTCGAGCCATACTAAAGCGGCGCTCTTCACGTGCAATTTCTTGTACTTCTTCAGTCCTTTCATTCGCAACGTTTTGCATCCTAGTTGCATTACGGCTTTTTCGGGGAAGATTTGATAGTCTTGGACGCGGCATTTTAATGATAATAATATCGGCACAATATTTATAGACACTCGAAACAAACACAAAAACCGGTAAACTTCAAAATTTCTAACTGTCAATTTTTCACCCAACAAAATTCGTAAAAGTAAACAAAATACATGTTAATATTGGCAATTCACACCAATTACATGGATATTGCCCTTCTCCTCTAGATGTCACTACAATTTACATCGATATTACCTTTCGCCGCCAGAGTACATGTAAATTTTGATTTTCATACAAAAAAGCAAAAGCAAAATATATGAAGGGCGAAGAAAAAAAATCAAATTTACCGTTTTTTTGTCGTCCCACGGTAACGCGATAAAAAGTATCTTATAACCTGCCCCTGGTTCTAAGCTACCTCCCCCCCAATTTTCAGCCAAATCGGTTCAGCAGTTCTTGAGTTATAAGTGGTGTAACTAACACGACTTTCTTTTATATATATAGATGTTAATGATAGCATTGAGTCAATTTTGATTGTATGCAAGCACGCATATGCCAAAACAATTTGGCTCATTTGCTGTTTTTTCGACGGCATTTCACATTAGCATATTGTGTAGTTTTATGGGTTGCTTGAAAACATATATGTATAAAATTTAATATAAGAGGAAAAAGCTTAAGAAATTCTTAAAATAAATTACTTAAAATAAAAGAAAAAAATTTGGCTTAAATTAAAATTATTTGTTGAATTTATTAAAAAATGAAAAAATATGAAATATTAAAATATCCAAGCATATTCATTCTTTAAAATGATTCCTTATAATATAATAAATATTACTATGCATTTGCTTCCAATTTAGTATTTCATTTGGTTTCCTATGTTGATTTCCTTTTTCTGTAGGTGCGAAATAATATGTGATCTACATATGTATACATATTACAAATTTGTTCATTTGTATCAAAAATTTGTCTTGGCAAAAAATATTCACGCGAAACGGAATCAAGTAGCGATTAGGTTTAAGCAAACCAATTGTATGCTGTGGTGCAGTTGCTTCAAGAGGCGCCGCAATGTTCTTTATGCTTTCGTTTTGCGCGAGTTCGGAACCAGGCCACGCTCTTTTGACTTAAAATTTATTTAAATTTTTACTTTTTTGCAAATTCTTGCACTAGCATATGTATACTTCCAGAGAATACTACATGCACAACTACATTTGAATGTAAAGTCGCAAATAACTAAAATGTCATCAAGTATACAATCATATATGTATGTATGCGCACATCCATATATGTATATTCATATCTATGTACATACATATTTATGTGCATATGTATGTACATATATAAATATATAAATTCATATGCATCCATGTGCATACATACACACATATGTATGTACTTGCGTACATGTGCATAAATTCAACCTTGACCTACGCTAAGGGTACCTGCAGAGTGGACGCTGAAAGCCGAGCCGAGCGCAAAGCTGATAAATGCAAGAAACAAGCTTCAAAAAAGTATGCGTGCATTTGCATACGAAATCGCATAGGCAGCGCAGAGTGGAAGCTGACCGAAGCAGCGCGTAAAGCTGATCGATGCGAGAAAAACAGTTTTGAAGTGTTTTTCGGCGCCGACTCGCGCTCAAACGGCGTATATTATTCACTTCTATACTCAACAGTTTCAGCCAAACTCTATTGCTTCAATTGAATATGTAGACGCTCCATCTAGTTCAAAATCTTCTTTTAACTTTCAGTAAATCTTTTGTTTGAGTGTAATTGCGAGTTGTTACTTTACATTGCCAATTTAAATAAAATGTAAATATCTCACCTTAAAGTTACTATAAGTCGTTCACATGGCGTAATTGGCATTTTTATAAAATTGGTCCAATTTTTATTTAATTTGGATTTAACCTTATCAAGAATGTAATCGAATGTTTCGATTTTCATTCGGGTATATGTATTCAAAAAACTTTTGCGGATAACGTCTAAAATCTTTATACAAATGGTAAAATTCCCCAAATTCATTCCGTTTTGTGTTTGTGGGAAGCTTTCCATACTCTTTTTTCTTAAAAAAAATTTGTAGCACAGAGCTGGAAGCAAAATATTCCTAATCTGAAGAATCCGTGTCTTCTCTTTTCACTTGTATAAGCACAAATAAAATTACCAGTTTAAAAAGCAAAAGTACACTTGTACGAGTATAATAGTAAAGTACGCGCGAGATTCAGCGCTGATTCTCGCATCCACTCTGCGGTACCTAAAATTGATCAGCGCTGATCGAAATCAACTTTACACTCGGCTCGGCTTTCAGCTTCCACTCTGCAGGCACCCTAAATCAAAGTCAAATCACAGCGCCATCACAACCGCAGCTGTACTTGTGCCTGCGCCGCACATAGGTTCGAGCTTGGCCTAAATTCCTATTTTTCATGTCTTCCGATTTGGATGAATTTTTCACAGTTTTTTAACAACTATCCAAATATTACGAATCCACAAATATTAGGACCATATCTTGTCCACAGCCGCTCAAAGTGGACATATGATTACATGTTGAAAATGACAACAAAATGTACTAATAATTCAAAACATTGATACAATAAAATGAATCTTAGAATATGACTTTTAAGTAATTTTTTTGTTAAAACTAGTATCATAGAGGAGATTTGTATCAAAACTCATTTGAAAAAATAATGTATGAAAAATTTCGTGGAACAGCACATTTTCTATGTCAAAATGTGAATGCTTGTCAACTTCAATGGACTGCATCTTTTTATCATCGTCTAGCCCTGTTGAGATATATATATCAAATTACAGCCTGAAGTCTCAGCTAAACGATAAAAAAATTCAGCTGCACGTTTTTGCACATTTTTGAAACAACTTCAAAAAACTGTAAAATGGTAGTGGAAAATTACGCATACGCCCAAAAGTATGCAATTGTTCTTAAAATTGTCTTATCATTGATTGGTTATAAGTGTCACCTAGACAGATTCAGGATAACCAGCTTTATTCAATTCAGTTTATCGAGAGTGAACCCCCAAGTTGTTCAAAGAAAGTTAAACGTGGGTGTCCAGAGATACCGTTTGAAGATAGTCAGCCAAGTACAAAAAGAAAAAAGCTGCGAACATTTAGTGAAACCACATCACAGGAGCTGATTGCGTATGCTTTTAAAAAACAGGAGAGCAAAGATAGACTAATGAACGCGTTTACTCCGCTTTAATACTTGCTGCTTCTTTAACTAAGCATCAATATGAAGTTTTGCGCAGTTCTGCCAAGGGAATTGGATTTGATATTTATCCTTCATATTACCAGGTCTTAGAAACAAACAAAAAATGCTACCCTGCAAATGTTTAAGTGATGGAAAGTTGCAGTAAAGTAGGTCTGCAAGAGTTACTTGACCACACAGTAACAAGAATTATGATGACCAAATCGGAAAATGAGGTTGCAGAATTTCCCAATGAACTGCAATTGATGTCCAAATGGGGCTGTGATGGAAGTTCTGGGCACAGTGAATACCATCAAAAGTTCACAGATCCGAATACATCAGATAAATATATGTTTTTAACATCGTTTGTACCATTGACCCTCACGGAGCGAAACGATGCGTCAAAGATGTGCTGGAAAAATACAGAGCCAAGTTCAACCAGATTTTGTCGACCGTTAACTTCAAATGATGGTAACATGGCAGGAAGGTTCTTCCAAAACACATACATATATAACTGCTGACATAACGGGCGTAAAAGAAGAACTTATTCACCGGTTCAAAATTGTTTTAGCGACGATTAATTGCAGTTCAGCGACCGACACCGCAAAGTTTCACGTTTATTGCATGGATACAGCAAAATTCTTTGTCGAACATTATGGCTGGTACCAAATGCCGGTAACTGCACTCTGTTATGCATGGTATCAAGATCATTGCAGAAGCTATTCTTCCAATTGATATGTTGAAATTATTATTGATTATTGAGTTTTTAAATCTGGTCTTTACTTTCAACAGGTATGCTGTCTGAAGAAGCGCAGGAAGCAAGAAATAAGGACTATAGAGAGCCTAGATTGTATCGCTCGCGCAGAATTGGTCGTGTTGACACTAATGAAGGTGTGATGCATCAGTTGCTGATGTCTTCCGACCCATACATAAATAAATTTCGCCATAAATCAAAAATTAAAAAATTGGAATATGATATTGAAGTACAAAAATTATTAAAAGACTGATTGAAATGATTATTCATATTTTTTTGCAATGCAATTATATGGAAAGTGGGCGTAAAAGTGGGTGGAACGTATTATACAATTATAAAATTCATTTGTTGTGAAATAAAGACGATCGAGTAAAAATCATGGAAGTTATGTCACTTTTTCAATTTAAGTTGTATGGGAGGTGGGCGTAAAAGTGGGCGGATAGTTTTGATTTTTTTGTCATGTCTTAATAGTATCCAAAAACGCGTCTGTGCCAAATTTTGTAGTTCTATAAACACTCCTTCTATTTTTGGCCACTGCTTGTATGAACTTCAACCAATGTGCGCCGGCGCTAAATATTCTAAAATATCTGAAACTACATACAACAACAAAAAATTCATTTATAAACGCAGGCGCGTATTCGTGCAAACAAATGTCGTTCATTCATAAGTCGGACAAATTGCTGGCATTCTAGAATGTTCTAGAACATTCTAGAACTTTTGCCCAAATGCGCATCAATTCATTTGCGTACACGTGCACGCGCAATTGGCGAATTGACACAAAAATTGCCGAAAAACAGAAAAGAATATTCTTTTGCTTACCGTTCCCTTTCCCTTTCAACCCTTCTCTTATCGACAATTGTTGCATAACTCCTCTTCCGTCTCTACTTGCCCCGTTGACAATAAAAAAAAAAACAGATTTTTTCTCAGGCTACTACTTTTTCTTCTTTGCTTCACTTTTAGTTGGATTCGTAAATTGCTCTTCTTTTTTACGCACACATTGCTATGATTTGCATAATTAGCCGTTTAAGCGGGCTCTGACAAGTGTCTGCTGTGGCTTAGCGCGTTTTGTCGCCGGCCACATTATCATATTGCACGTTTTAGCTTTTGCCCCATAGTTCGAATCCTAGCGTTTTTTTCGTGCCATGTCTAATTTTTATGCATTTTTTTTAAATTCAATACGATATATTTATTAACTTTCATAAATTTTTGGAATTCATTTCGTTACGAATGAATATATGTACAATATTATTGTAAAGTTTTCATTTATTTAATTAATTTAAGATGTGCAATATAAAGAAATTGCATTAAATTATTTTATTAAACTATTATGTTTGTTATTTTTTAATATTAGAATAGTGTTTAAACAAATTATCTTAATTAAAATTAAATTTGAATTTTTTTCATTCATCAGTTACTAGAAAACGGAAATTTTTGACATAAATTTTAATAAAAAGATCCATTATATTAAATTCGTTTATATTAAATTATAATTAAAAACGAAATTTCAATGAAACATTTATTTATTTGCATGATAATAGCCAATTTATATATTATTAAAACCAAATTAATCACCTGCAACACCAGTGATAAGTTACATTATTTTTCTCTCTAACTACAAATTCACGCTCCAGCACTGTTAATATGGGTCTCTACTGTTAAATTAAGTGGGTCTCCTGTATATTAGCGGTGAAAAAAAATGAGTGTGGTGTGTACAGCAGACCCCCCTGGCAGCGGAACGAATCACGGAATGGACTGGGATGAGGCTTCTCTATAATATACGTTCTCTGGTGAATTCCATAAAAAATTAGATTCTCTACGTTACAGCGTGGTAACTCCCACATTTAGTATCTAAAACTTATAAACCAAATTTTAATCACATTACTGACACCAACTTCGATCATTTGTGCATTTTCCAGAAAACCAACGTCTAAACCAGGCATCCCGCGTTGAAATATTCTTTATTCCTCCGTCTTTGTCGAAGTATTCGGTGTAATCCTTAAATAAATTTCGAAAATCGTTAAAATCAGAGTATACACCATTTTAATACTAAATATGGGTGCATATACAAATATACCTATGCATCCAACAAAAAGCAACGCAAATTTTTTGTTACTTGAAAATAGCGCTTTATTATATTGAAATTTAATTGACTACAAACTGCACACCCGAACATTATTCGTTACTTGAAACTAGCACATTATTATATTGCAATTGAATTAACTACAAACGGCATACACGATTTTTTTTTTTTAATTCTGATTAAAAAGTGTGAAATTATTTTTTTTAAGTTTGTTGAATTTTTGTGAATTTCGTAAAAAGTTTGAAACTTTAAACTTTATATTACAAAATAAACTATATTTTTGTACACACAGAAATATTTGGGGGCTGGTGGGTAATTTTAAAAAGGAAATTGATTTTAAGATAGCACTAGTTTTAAGATTTAGGAAGGGATTTGAGCCCTGTCAAGGACAATATGTATGCAATTTTCAAATGTAATAACGCTAATTATATATGGGTGTTTTCACCAGAAGGTCCACCGCAGATAAAATATTTCCTCGGGATCCGGCACGAGTGGTATATTAAGCCGCAAAGTCAGAACTATATTAGACATGCTGGTCCTTACAGCAGTACAGTATAAATTGTTAGTTGTAGTAGTGTTTAAAGGAGTCTAGGGTTTACCATACCCCACCTCGCGAAACAGAAACCTTTATTTGAATATTTTTATTTAAATTTTGGTAGGTCCGTTTTTATTTCGGGTCATGATTATTTGCATTTTATTTAGTTTTACGCTGTTACAGATCTTTTTTCTTCTAATTACTTATATGATAAAGTAAGAATATTGATTACAATTTTAATTTGATTTTTTTATAAAGCGGTATATGTTATCAATGTTTTCTTGTGAGGGATTTTTCAATACGTCGATCATGTTTTTATTTTTAAATATTGTTTCTCTATCATTTTTTAAGTATGGACATTCACTTAGAATATGAAAAATAGTTATACGTACTCCACATGTGTCACAGAATAGCGTCTGGCCACTATCGAAAAGATACTGTTGTGTCGCGATTGTGTGTCCCATTCTGAGTCTAGAAAATATTCTAATTTTGTATTTATTTACAATAGATGGGTATTGAGGTGGATCACCTTCCCGATTGATAACAGAGTGGTGATAGTGGTTATAGTTTAACCAATCGTTCTTCCTTTTTTCTTTACAAAATTCTTTAATATATTTCTTTAAGTCGTATTTTTCTACTGTGGGATCAGTACTGATTGGTGCGGAGCACGCGTATTTTGCTGCAATATCTGCTCGTTCATTACCCCAAATTCCAATGTGGCTAGGAATCCAGAACAATAAAAATTCAGAATGGTGCCTTTTAAGAATTTGTTTGAGTTTTCGTGCAGTGTTCCATCTTTCAGATATTGGGCTGGATACTGATTTTAAAACTGAGAGGCTGCCACTAAAAATTACCGTTCTTTGACAATAAGTAAGTGCTATCTTGAGTGCAGTGTAGATAGCAGTTGATTCTACAGTAAAAATCGAAGCGGAGTTATGAAGTCGACTTAAAGCTACAACCTTCCCGTCATCGTCGACAACAGCGTAGCCTGTAGTGATGTGTTTTTCCTTGGACCCATCTGTGTAAATACATTTCCAACCATCATTATCTAGTGAGCTTTTCAGCTCCACATTTTTGTTGTTTTAGTGGGTATATCAGGGTATAACGAATATTTGGAACAATTTGTTTTGCATTTGTGTTCCAAAGTTTTTCTCCAAATTTCGGGTGCAACGATGCGTGGACAATGAGCAACAAAGAAATCAGGTGATCTCCAAATGTAAACAAAATGGCATGTAAGCCTGTACAATGGAAACAGCTACTGCTAATCAACAGAAGCAGTGATTGTTGGTATTTGCTTCGATGAATTTTGGTGCTGATTCTTTTTAATCGTGATTAATAGCTACTATATGCTTTGCGTGGTTCTTTTGCGTCTACTGGGATTTTTACGGCTTCCTTGGGTTGCGATAGTCAATATAGTCTGATTTACTTGCTGCAGCATTAATTTGAATCAAAATATTTTTAGCACCTATTACATATTTATTTGTATACATAGTTGTTTTAAAAAATTCAGTTTTTTTTTAATATTGTGTTTTTATTAAAAAAATGTCTTTATAAAGTTATTGTTGATATAAATAAAATATGTGAATACCAACATTTTTCTTGCTAGTTTCCGAAGCGTTAAAAAAATTATTTTGTCAAAGTTCTTACAAAATTACGACTTAAGAATAGCTACATCGCCCATCTCTACTACTCAGTGACAATATATACATACATGGTTTTTCGTTATCTCCTTTCTTTATTGCATTATACATGCATGTCTCTCTCTGACGGCAATTGGTTAAAGGCAGTGTTACACTAATGACAATAATTAAACGAAGTGTTTTTAAAAGCGTAGGTGTTAAGTATTTGCATTTTTACGTGAATTCCATAAAAAATTAGATTCTCTACGTTACAGCGTGGTAACTCCCACATTTAGTATCTAAAACTTATAAACCAAATTTTAATCACATTACTGACACCAACTTCGATCATTTGTGCATTTTCCAGAAAACCAACGTCTAAACCAGGCATCCCGCGTTGAAATATTCTTTATTCCTCCGTCTTTGTCGAAGTTTTCGGTGTAATCCTTAAATAAATTTCGAAAATCGTTAAAATCAGAATATACACCATTTTAATACTAAATATGGGTGCATATACAAATATACCTATGCATTCAACAAAAAGCAACGCAAATTTTTTGTTACTTGAAAATAGCGTTTTATTATATTGAAATTGAATTGACTACAAACTGCACACCCGAACATTATTCGTTACTTGAAACTGGCACTTTATTATATTGCAATTGAATTAACTACAAACGGCATACCCGAACTTTTTTAAAAATTCTGATTAAAAAGTGTGAAATTATTTTTTTTAAGTTTGTTGAATTTTTGTGAATTTCGTAAAAAGTTTGAAACTTTAAACTTTATATTACAAAATAAACTATATTTTTGTACACACAGAAATATTTGGGGGCTGGTGGGTAATTTTAAAAAGGAAATTGATTTTAAGATAGCACTAGTTTTAAGATTTAGGAAGGGATTTGAGCCCTGTCAAGGACAATATGTATGCAATTTTCAAATGTAATAACGCTAATTATATATGGGTGTTTTCACCAGAAGGTCCACCGCAGATAAAATATTTCCTCGGGATCCGGCACGAGTGGTATATTAAGCCGCAAAGTCAGAACTATATTAGACATGCTGGTCCTTACAGCAGTACAGTATAAATTGTTAGTTGTAGTAGTGTTTAAAGGAGTCTAGGGTTTACCATACCCCACCTCGCGAAACAGAAACCTTTATTTGAATATTTTTATTTAAATTTTGGTAGGTCCGTTTTTATTTCGGATCATGATTATTTGCATTTTATTTAGTTTTACGCTGTTACAGATCTTTTTTCTTCTAATTACTTATATGATAAAGTAAGAATATTGATTACAATTTTAATTTGATTTTTTTATAAAGCGGTATATGTTATCAATGTTTTCTTGTGAGGGATTTTTCAATACGTCGATCATGTTTTTATTTTTAAATATTGTTTCTCTATCATTTTTTAAGTATGGACATTCACTTAGAATATGAAAAATAGTTATACGTACTCCACATGTGTCACAGAATAGCGTCTGGCCACTATCGAAAAGATACTGTTGTGTCGCGATTGTGTGTCCCATTCTGAGTCTAGAAAATATTCTAATTTTGTATTTATTTACAATAGATGGGTATTGAGGTGGATCACCTTCCCGATTGATAACAGAGTGGTGATAGTGGTTATAGTTTAACCAATCGTTCTTCCTTTTTTCTTTACAAAATTCTTTAATATATTTCTTTAAGTCGTATTTTTCTACTGTGGGATCAGTACTGATTGGTGCGGAGCACGCGTATTTTGCTGCAATATCTGCTCGTTCATTACCCCAAATTCCAATGTGGCTAGGAATCCAGAACAATAAAAATTCAGAATGGTGCCTTTTAAGAATTTGTTTGAGTTTTCGTGCAGTGTTCCATCTTTCAGATATTGGGCTGGATACTGATTTTAAAACTGAGAGGCTGCCACTAAAAATTACCGTTCTTTGACAATAAGTAAGTGCTATTTTGAGTGCAGTGTAGATAGCAGTTGATTCTACAGTAAAAATCGAAGCGGAGTTATGAAGTCGACTTAAAGCTACAACCTTCCCGTCATCGTCGACAACAGCGTAGCCTGTAGTGATGTGTTTTTCCTTGGACCCATCTGTGTAAATACATTTCCAACCATCATTATCTAGTGAGCTTTTCAGCTCCACATTTTTGTTGTTTTAGTGGGTATATCAGGGTATAACGAATATTTGGAACAATTTGTTTTGCATTTGTGTTCCAAAGTTTTTCTCCAAATTTCGGGTGCAACGATGCGTGGACAATGAGCAACAAAGAAATCAGGTGATCTCCAAATGTAAACAAAATGGCATGTAAGCCTGTACAATGGAAACAGCTACTGCTAATCAACAGAAGCAGTGATTGTTGGTATTTGCTTCGATGAATTTTGGTGCTGATTCTTTTTAATCGTGATTAATAGCTACTATATGCTTTGCGTGGTTCTTTTGCGTCTACTGGGATTTTTACGGCTTCCTTGGGTTGCGATAGTCAATATAGTCTGATTTACTTGCTGCAGCATTAATTTGAATCAAAATATTTTTAGCACCTATTACATATTTATTTGTATACATAGTTGTTTTAAAAAATTCAATTTTTTTTTAATATTGTGTTTTTATTAAAAAAATGTCTTTATAAAGTTATTGTTGATATAAATAAAATATGTGAATACCAACATTTTTCTTGCTAGTTTCCGAAGCGTTAAAAAAATTATTTTGTCAAAGTTCTTACAAAATTACGACTTAAGAATAGCTACATCGCCCATCTCTACTACTCAGTGACAATATATACATACATGGTTTTTCGTTATCTCCTTTCTTTATTGCATTATACATGCATGTCTCTCTCTGACGGCAATTGGTTAAAGGCAGTGTTACACTAATGACAATAATTAAACGAAGTGTTTTTAAAAGCGTAGGTGTTAAGTATTTGCATTTTTACGTGAATTCCATAAAAAATTAGATTCTCTACGTTACAGCGTGGTAACTCCCACATTTAGTATCTAAAACTTATAAACCAAATTTTAATCACATTACTGACACCAACTTCGATCATTTGTGCATTTTCCAGAAAACCAACGTCTAAACCAGGCATCCCGCGTTGAAATATTCTTTATTCCTCCGTCTTTGTCGAAGTATTCGGTGTAATCCTTAAATAAATTTCGAAAATCGTTAAAATCAGAGTATACACCATTTTAATACTAAATATGGGTGCATATACAAATATACCTATGCATCCAACAAAAAGCAACGCAAATTTTTTGTTACTTGAAAATAGCGCTTTATTATATTGAAATTTAATTGACTACAAACTGCACACCCGAACATTATTCGTTACTTGAAACTAGCACATTATTATATTGCAATTGAATTAACTACAAACGGCATACACGATTTTTTTTTTTTAATTCTGATTAAAAAGTGTGAAATTATTTTTTTTAAGTTTGTTGAATTTTTGTGAATTTCGTAAAAAGTTTGAAACTTTAAACTTTATATTACAAAATAAACTATATTTTTGTACACACAGAAATATTTGGGGGCTGGTGGGTAATTTTAAAAAGGAAATAGATTTTAAGATAGCACTAGTTTTAAGATTTAAGAAGGGATTTGAGCCCTGTCAAGGACAATATGTATGCAATTTTCAAATGAAATAACGCTAATTATATATGGGTGTTTTCACCAGAAGGTCCACGGCAGATAAAATATTGCCTCGGGATCCGGCACGAGTGGTATATTAAACCGCAAAGTCAGAACTATGTATATTAAACATGCTGCTCCTTACAGCAGTACAGTATAAATTGTTAGTTGTAGTAGTGTTTAAAGGAGTCTAGGGTTTACCATACCCCACCTCGCGAAACAGAAACCTTTATTTGAATATTTTTATTTAAATTTTGGTAGGTCCGTTTTTATTTCGGGTCATGATTATTTGCATTTTATTTAGTTTTACGCTGTTACAGATCTTTTTTCTTCTAATTACTTATATGATAAAGTAAGAATATTGATTACAATTTTAATTTGATTTTTTTATAAAGCGGTATATGTTATCAATGTTTTCTTGTGAGGGATTTTTCAATACGTCGATCATGTTTTTATTTTTAAATATTGTTTCTCTATCATTTTTTAAGTATGGACATTCACTTAGAATATGAAAAATAGTTATACGTACTCCACATGTGTCACAGAATAGCGTCTGGCCACTATCGAAAAGATACTGTTGTGTCGCGATTGTGTGTCCCATTCTGAGTCTAGAAAATATTCTAATTTTGTATTTATTTACAATAGATGGGTATTGAGGTGGATCACCTTCCCGATTGATAACAGAGTGGTGATAGTGGTTATAGTTTAACCAATCGTTTTTCCTTTTTTCTTTAAAATATTCTTTAATATATTTCTTTAAGTCGTATTTTTCTACTGTGGGATCAGTACTGATTGGTGCGGAGCACGCGTATTTTGCGGCAATATCTGCTCGTTCATTACCCAAAATTCCAATGTGGCTAGGAATCCAGAACAATAAAAATTCAGAATGGTGCCTTTTAAGAATTTTTCTGAGTTTTCGTACAGTGTTCCATCTTTCAGATATTGGGCTGGATACTGATTTTAAAACTGAGAGGCTGTCACTAAAAATTACCGTTCTTTGACAATAAGTAAGTGCTATTTTGAGTGCAGTGTAGATAGCAGTTCATTCTACAGTAAAAATCGAAGCGGAGTTATGAAGTCGACTTAAAGCTACAACCTTCCCGTCATCGTCGACAACAGCGTAGCCTGTAGTGATGTGTTTTTCCTTGGACCCATCTGTGTAAATACATTTCCAACCATCATTATCTAGTGAGCTTTTCAGCTCATTAAATGAGCTTATATGCATTTCTTTTGGAGTTTCATCTTTTTGTAGTGCAGATAAAGTTGTATTGCAAACATTTGATGGAAATGTCCATGGTGGAGTAATGGAGCACAGTTTTGTTGTTTTAGTGGGTATATCAAAGTTCCAAAGATGCGGCTATAGCTGACATTAATCTTCGTTTTCTTTTCCATGAACGTATACGTTTTATATCGTCGTCGATGATTGAGTTATTTGGGAAGATAATTTTTGGTAATAGTCTACCGATCGCTTCAGTAATTCTGTTTTCAATAGATGGAAGTCCGGCTTCAGTAAGCATATTTTTGATGTTAGTTGTACGAAAAGCATATACACTAGCTCTAACTGCTTGGTGATACAGCGGTTTAATAAGGTTAAGAGTAGAGTTTATACAGTCTTTATAAATTGATTTAGTGAAAATCAAAACTTTGCCTTTTGGCGTTTTTAACTTCAAATCTGAATTTAGCATTTAATTTTTTAAAATTTATCAAGTTACTGGGTAAATGGTTAGCTTTAAATAACTGCCAGGCTTTCATTTTCTCTTTTCTTAGTTTATCTAAACTCTCGTTCCACCATGGTACACTAAAGATATTTTTCTTTTTGGATTGAGGTATATGCAAATTCGCTGCGACTCGGATGGCTCTAGTAACTGAAGCAGCGTCACTATTGCTACGGTGAGTCAAAGGCCTTTTCGAAAGTTCAGTGTCAACTTCTTTTGAAAAGTTAGACCAGTTTGCATGTTGTAGCAGAAACTTTGTTGGAGTTGACCTGGGTTGTATGGGCGTTGTTGTAGATTAATTGAGATTTTTATAGGGAAATGATCACTATGATGCAAATCTTCAAATATCATCCATGAAATAATAGGGAAAATCGATAAAGAACAGCAGGAAATATCTATATGCGTAAATGTACCATGTGTGGAAAAATGTGTCGGTCTGACATCGTTTAAAATGCTCAAGTTTGAATGAATAAGCGTGTTTTCAACCATATTTTTGGCCGATCCCCAAATTGTGTTCCAGCTATTAAAATCACCAAGCACAACTAATGGGGTGTTAAAATTAGAAAAAATATCTGTTAAATCTCGATGGGAAAAGGGTTGCGTAGGAGGAATATATGTATGTATATCGAAATAACTGTAAACGAAATATTTAAATTAACTTCAATCGCAATCACTTGTAAAGACGTATTTATAGTACAAAGTTTGTGCGGTATACTCTTTTTTATAAGTATTTACTCCTTGTTTTGCATAGTCATTCATTGGAGAGTTTTGGAAATAAGCAACATAATTGTTTGGTGGAATAGGTTTAAATGTTGATTGACAATGTGTCTCTTGAAGGGAAATAAAGTTAGGATTATGCTCTTTGATAATAAGTTGAAGATCACAGATATTATTCAGATAACCGTTAATGTTCCACTGTAGGATTTTGAAGTCCATATTGTTTCACGAAGTGCTCAATTTTAATAGGCTTGCGTATGAAAAAGAGAAAATAACAGGTATAGGTGAAAATAGCGAACAGAAAGAAACAACAATGGAAATCGCTTTCAAAAGAGTGCTCTCTATTGAAAGTATGTTCACAGTTAGATACTGGTCCGCTGCAGTTGACTTGCCATTACGTACCATATGTACGCAATTTGTTACTATGTTTGTACAAATATTACAAATAAATAATAAATGTTGCTATATATGTGCATTACTGGTAATTTTTGCGTACTTTGTGGAAATTAACCGCTTTTTCGCTTGTTGCTTTAGTCTTCTGGAAGTGCTTGTTGGTAGAATTGTAATTTTTTTCTTTATAGATGTCACTGGTGATTGTATAGGTGTTGACTTTTTGTTGGAAAGAGTGATATCAGTCAGAGATTCAGCAGGTAGGTCGGAAGAGCAGATGATTGGCCTTTGGTTGGAAGTAGTTGTTGTTGCAGCGTCGCAAGTAAAACCAGGAGATGTGACTTTAGTTGGATTAGCTTTAACAATTGATGAATATGTAGGTCCAGTGTGGGAATTCCGTTGCTTATAAATAGATATAGCTCTCTTTTTGTCAGTTTTTTCCAAAGTGATAATGGCTTGAATATCTTTTTCTCTCATAAATACCGGACAATTTTTTTCAAGTGAACTGTGGTTATTAATATGGTTTTGTTCGTGTGTGCAATTAACGCATGATTTAGGAAGAGAGCATGGTTTGTCTGGTTCTGTTACTAAATGAGAGCATGTAGAACAATGCGGACATATTCTCTCATTATTACAAGCTTTTGTAATATGACCATATCGAAAGCAATTGAAGCAGCGCAATGGTGATGGAATATAAGGTCCTATTTTTACTTTTTCATATCCAATGGAAAGTTCATCTGGAAGAGTAGGCGTTGCGAACGTTACAATTACAAGTCCAGTTTCAACCAGTGATTCGTTAACTTTTTTAAGCATCTTTTTTGCATATATCACCTTTGCGCTTTAAGTTCTTCAACGATCAAACTCTCTTCTATTCCTCTGAGATCATTGGAATATACAACACCTTTGGAAAAATTGAGAGTTTTGTGTTCTGTTATATCTATTTTTCGAGAAGGTAAGAGAGATGTGAGTGTAATTAGCTTATGAGCTTGGCTAACGTTTTTCGTTTTAATTAATATGCATCCATTTCTTAATTTTTTGCATACTTCCACTTCGCCAGCACATGTGGCGTCGATCACTTTTTTTATTAAAAACGGAGACACATTTTTTAATGTTTCTTCACTTTCAACTCTCGTCATAACTAAATATTTAGGGCCCTCTGAGTCAAAATTAAGTTTTTTAGTTTTATCAAGTTCAAATGTCACACACGGGCTATGCCCGTTGGGTGGTTTACCCATGTTGGGTGTTTAAGGTTATTTTAAGGTTTTTTTTGTGTTTTTAGTAATTAACACTCACTTAAAATGTATGAACGAATAACTTGGTTGCTGATCTTTTGTGTGTGTTTTGGGTGTTTTTTTCCCTATTTTTGGTTTTATTGCTCGGAGAGGAAAGTAACGCTATTTGTGAAGGTGCTCAGAAAAAGAGCGGAGTGAAAGTTCACTAAATAATACACTGAGTAGTTTGCCCGGTTCGAAGAAAATACGTCCGCGTCGATCAAGTGTTCGCCACCGAATGCGGATACGAAATATAAAAATAAATAGTTCTGCTAATTTAAAAACATTTTTACTAATCCTATTTATTCATATATAATTTCGTAAATAAATAAATAAAATATTGTGGAAAATAGTTTTGGGCCAAATAAAAGCGGATCTCGAATTATATGCATCTTTAAACTATAAATGTTTTAGATCAGTATAGATTTAGTTGGTCGTTCGAGGTAACTACAAACCGAAGGATAGTGGATACAGTATATTACATTATGACATTTCATAAAAATATAAGCATAGCTGCCATATTACAAGGTATTACCAAATTTCTTCGTTTACTCAAAAACAAATTACGAGCAAGCACAACTTTACCATTTCATTTGAAGGGGGAAGATGCAACCTCGTGCTGGGAAAATTTTTAGCAGCAGGAATTAGAAATCCAGAAAAACAGGTGATTACTTGCGTTTGAGTCAACAAAACAATTGAATATTTCAAATTATAAATTTACAAAAGTATTACATATGTACATATATGAGTGATATTTAACTTTAATTTGTTCTTGAGCTTACCGTACTATAACAGCTCAAATAACTAATATATTACAATATGTTTCTATTGTAAAATAATATAAATCTGGCACTCAAGTTATCACTTTTCTTCTTTCCTTGATTCCTCTGTATTATATGTTTCTTTATACTGAATAAAGTCAGTCGCCATCTTACAGTTCAGCTGCGTGTATTTATCTCTGTTCAACAGTTTCATATTTTGTTTAGGTTACCAGATTGGTATCTATAACTAATTTAAGGATTTATTATACATTTTACAATCCAACTTATATGCAACTGTGAAAGCTTGCTGCAAATGTTTACAAAATCCTGCTCGCTTGAACCTTAAATGTTTCTGTCTTTCGAGAGAGTAACAGGGCAATTATGTCAACTGTCTTTCATCTCCCCCAGTTTTTCGAAAGACAATAAGAGTGTTCGTTTTAAAAACCCAGTAAAAAGGCAGTACCAATTTGTACCAAATCGTGTTCGTTTCGCCAAAAAACTTGCAAAACTTGCAAGGAGAGAGCGCAATTTTGACATTTCTTTTGGAGGGGAAGTTGTTAATTCGAAAAATCATAATTATGAGTGATTTATTAACAAAAGAAGTAAGTAAATACATATTACAAATAGTAAATACATTATGAAATTTGGTTTCTTAATTTTAATAACGCAATTAAAAAGTTGGCAGATAAAGGCAAATGTGTTCGTGATCAGAGGGCGGTAGAGTCATCGCCATCAGTATTAGATCCCACAGTCAGTAATGAGGAAACACAAATTGAGAGCATTGAAGGTATACGATTTTAATATACTGTTTGTAAAATTAAAACACATCTTCTTTTTGGATTCATTTATTTATTAGGGAGCGGTGACGACCAAATGCAACAAGAGGCATTCCGAAACAAAGTTATTGCTACCGCCATAATGTCGATAATTGACTGTTCATCATCAGATAGCGACGACGATGAAGAAAATGAAATGTTGCTGGTATTAAAAAGAAAAAACAAAGCTCTTACAGAGTGTGCTTTGATTCTGTGTCAAAAGAATCCGAGAAATTCTATAAAATACTATGTTGAGCAAACAGTGCCGGCTTATACGGAAAAAGAATTCCGGACTCATTTTCGTATCTCGAGAAGCTTGTTTGAAAGTTTAAGCGAAAAAATTGTTCAAAACAATCTTTGTTATGACAAAAAACTACCAAAAAACACATATTAATTAGTATTTTTATGGTTTGCTGGCCATGAAGCCTGCAGCTTCCGAGATTTGTCAGATCGCTTCAACCTGTCGATATCAACAATTTCTAAAAATAATAAATATTGTGACAATGTTTCTCAGTAATTTAAGTCCGGAAGTTATAAAATGGCCAAATCAGCAGAAGAAGGACGAATCAAGTCAATATTTTGACAATAAGTGTATGTTCTCCAAAGCAATAGGTAAGTCGTTACTTAGAATTATTTTAGTTTATTTGTACTAATTATGAATCACATGTTTTTAAGGATGTATTGATGGAACCCACATTGAAATTGTCCCACCAAAAAGGGGAAAAGATGAGTACATTGACAGAAAGGGCACTGTATCGGTTGTTCTGCAAGGAATCTGTAATGAGCAGAAAAAATGTATCAACATATTTTTTGGATACCTGGGTTCCAGTCACGATAGCTGGGTTTTTAAAAATTCTACTATATACGATAAATTACCTTCGTATTGTGGAGGTAGTATTTTATTAAATTTATTCAAAACATAACATCAATATATTTTCCTGATTTCTAGATTACTACCTTTTAGGAGATTCGGCGTATCCTTGCAGTAAATATGTAATTACTCCATATAGAGATAATGGCCACTTGACACGTGCTCAGAAAACGTTTAATGCCAAGTTGAGTTCCGGCCGTGTAATAATCGAACACACATTTGGAATTTTGAAACAAAGATTCAGGCAGTTGTATTATTGCAAATTGAGGGGAATGAAGAAACTCTGCCATTTTGTGAGAGCCTGTTGTGTTTTGCACAACATAGCCAATGAAGACGATTTGGATTTTGCAGAAGAATCAATTACTGAATTGTCTAATGAAATTTCAAGCCATGGCGAGACATCCAGAAGAAATTGCGTGCGGGATCTTATTTGCCAAAACATCCAAAATCGCCTAAATCAAAACATTTAATGAAATTTGTTTCACTAATTATTATATGTACAACAATTCAATATTTTCATCTTCAATCACTAATATTCAACAGCGGCCAAAATAATAACTAATTTTGTTAAATTTCAAAATGTATTTGTTTCTCAAATCTTACTTATAATTTTTATAACTTTGTAAAAATATTTAATTTTACAACAAAAACCAATAAAAATTCTGTAATCTTAGATGCAAACTTTTTAATTCAAATTTTATTAGTATCAGCGACTCCAATAAATTTAATTTTTGTTTTTCAATTTCCATTTTCTTTTCCTCATTTGCTCGTTTATGGGCCAAGTTTTCCTGCAGCACTTTTTTAATTTCTTCATCCCGCATCTGCTGACTTTGAGACTCGGTCTCAATCTTCTCCCACACCATTCAAAATAACTCTTTCCTTTTTTTTTGGAGCAGGAAGGCGTTACATCCAGATTTTCTTAAATAAAAGGGAATGTGAACGAGAGTAAATATAAGTGATTTAAAATAAGCTTTCGAGAACTTTTTTCATACCCGGGGTAGCTGGTGCCGAGTCAGCAGTTTCCTCCAAACCTCTACTGCTGCTTTCACTATCAATTAGATAGTCTGGATTTATGGCAACTCTCTCCTGAAGTAGGTCATCTAATTCACTATTGAATAAATCACATATAAATGTTACGCATACTTATTACATACAAATATCGAAAGTTTTTAACTTACATCATTGTCGGCATTTTCAACAGTACCCACATTACACTGGGAAAACTCAATTTCCTCAAAAAAACTATCGCCAGCAGCATCTTGTAGCACTTTATTTCTGTACTCCATATCTGCAATTAGAAAATATGTATTTGTATACGTATGGACATGTATTTTAATTGTTGATATTTTGTTATTGCACTTATTGAAATTTAATATCATTGCTTACCATTTTGGACTTTTTGGAATGTACCTGGAGAACACTGCAAAGTTAATTTCGTCTTATTTTCCATTGCAATATCTAGTTAATGAAAAATATAAATTAGCTATAAAATTATTAGTTTTATTATAATACTTACCAAAAACTTGTAAGCAGAAAACAAAAAACCAACTGTATAAATAAAAGCAACTGTCGACACACACAGATTTAAATGCAACTGTGCAAGCAAACAGCTGTTATTTCAACTTGCTTGCAAGTTTTTACTAAATCCTGTTCGCCAAAAACTCAGTAACTTTCTGCATTTGAGAGAGTAAGACGCCTTACTCTCTGAATTATTTTACTGGCTAATTTTTACTGGGTTTTTAAAACGAACACTCTTAATAGTGTTTTGTAAGACACATGTCTATTCTGGTAACTATCTTAAAAGCTCTTTTCCGTCTTTCGGAAGACGAATTTAAAGTCTTAGCGTTGTAATGCTTTTGAAGCGTATATATGTATATAATAACTATGTAATTGAAATATTATGGTATATCAGAAATTATATTTAGAAAAATATCCGCTAAAATGAAGTAAACAAAATTTCAAGAATGCAAATTTTAAGTAAAATGTGTAACAAAAAAGGCCAGCTGGTTTCAAACTCGGCTGAAATGGATGAAGCTTTTCATTTGCTTATTATGTGGCATCAATAGACTGCAATGTTTATGCATTTTTAAGCTAAAAAATAAGCCTAAAAATATACACCATGATAATTTAATAAAAAAAGCTTTTCACCTTGAATTTTCAAAGTATAGTTTTTTGTGTAAGATGTTTGTGCCAGAATCCAAAAACTCTTTCAGCTTGTCTTTACAATAGTCTTTCGAAAGGTTGTAAATTATCTTTGCCAGGTAAGATGCCTTATTCTCTGAATTATGCCGATTCCTAATTCTTGATGTCTTTTTCGAGCGAGCAAACTTATTATATGTCCATATATAAAGACAGCATAAATCATTCCCCATAACTTTTCCAGGAATTTTGCTGAAGTGGCAGTTCCTGACCGGATATAAAAAGTAACTAAGAAAGTGAAGTAACAAAGAACGAAGTTAAAGCGATAATCAAACCGTCAAAGCTGAGTGTAAGTGTGAGATGAATATCAAATAGACAAAACGGTGTGAAAATGATGAAGAAAAATATTAATTAATTACATCAAGCCATAAAAATTATAGCAATCTGTGTGGCAGCTACATCAAGTGAATAAAAGTTTATAAGACCCCCAAAATCTAGATGTATTCAATGCATTCCTAGAAATTGATGGTAATAGATTTGGAGAGTATGGAACTACAAAAGCTAAATATTGAATGGGATTTCAAAATTTATGGAAGTCCTAATATTTTAAGATGCTATAAGTGGTGGGGGTTTAATCACAAAGAAAATGGACAAATATGTGCAAAATGTGGAGAAAATGGTCATTTATATCGGCAGTGTACAAATAATTTTCTGAGGTGCGCTAATTCTGTGAAAGCAAAAGAAAGATTTAATCTATCTGAGCAGTGTGTAAATCACGACTGCAGAGACATTATTAAAAAAAGTTAAAAATCGAAGCGGAAGAATTCAATACTTGCAGCTAATTAATGCAAAGTTTGACTTTATCTGTGTGTCTGAGTCTCATCTAACAAATTCAATAAGCAACAGTGAAATAAACTCAGTGACTACAAAATCGTGAGATATTATAGTAAATATATAAAAATTCACAGAGGCGAAGTAAAGTAGTTTTTAAGCTAAAAGAGATTTTCGCAATACCACCACATATACATACGAGTACATAGACATTTCCAACGCCCAAGCTAAGTATATAAATAACCACAAATGTTCGTTCATAACTGAATTAGCCGGCTTAATAAACTGATTTAAATGAATTGAACTATAAATATTTTGTACTAAATTTAGTTTCTTTTCATACGAACGGATTTGTATACGTGTGAAAACAAAAACTTCAATCGCCTTAACACAAAGTAGTTTAAAAATTAATTTATAATAGGCTTAGCAGCATTTTAATACTTAAAAAAAAAAAGGATGGAGTAATTGCCCAAAAAGCAAACAACAAAGTTATTAATCCCTATCAGTGTTTTGTTTTTCGGCTCAACACAAAAGCTCATCAACTTAGTAATTTAAAAAAATGTTAAGCTATAAAAATCGTTCCATATACGCCCAGATTGACATTGTGAAATAATAGAGAAGACCGTAATTGAAAGAAGGATACGGTATTTAGTAATTAATGTTAAACGAGAAAATGTGCACTTAATGCTAATTGTATAGATTTCAGGACACAAAAAAAAAAATTTCCCAGAAAACATATTATATGACGGTTTAAAGAAAAAAATTACCAATTGTGATAATGCTACTAAAGTTCTCATAATGGGAGATTATAACAGCGATTGGCTGACGATAATGATAATGCATTTAAGCGACAAACATTTCTAACATAGAAATAATGGTCAATTCTGACTATAAAATCAGTTATTACGAATCCATCGAAATTAATATAAAGTGAATGCAACTAAGTCGCAAACAACTCAAAGTAACAAAATAAATTTGTTTTCGACAAAAAGATACTTGTTGAAGAAATTGTGAAAAAAATTGCAAGCATCGAACGGAAGACTTATAACTTGAAAAAAATTATCAATCTTATCAGTGATAAAAACGGACCAACTCTTTTTTAGGTTGGCAAAATTATACACCGTATAGAAATTACTATGTTAACAAACTTCAACGTGCGCAAAGAAATTACATATGCAAAAAACAATTGATAAATCAAACGACCAAAAACTATGATGGAAAAACATTAAACTACTTTTCCTAAATGAGAAGAGACCGGAAATAAGCAAAATTGTTGTAAATTACAAAGAGCTAAAAATATATCGGCCGCTGTAGCCAAATGTGTAGCGTGTGTGCCCTTCATTCGGTAAGTTCCGGGTTAAAATCCAAGCCGGTGCAAGTAAGTCAAAAATTATAAAAAAGTTTATTCTAATAGCGGTCGCCCCTGGGCATGCAATGGCAAACCCCTGAGTGTATTTCTGCCACGAAAAAACTTCTCACATAAAAAAACATCCGCAGTTCGGAGTCGGCGTAAAACTAAGGTCCCTCAATTTGTGTTACAACATCAAGACGTACACCACAAATTGTAAGAGAAGTTCGACCAAAATCGCTTAATTTCGTGTATTCTGCCATGAAAAAACTTCTCACAAAAAAAAAACAAAAGCTGTTCGGAGTCGGCGTAAAACTATAGGTCCCTCAATTTGTGTTACAACATCAAGACGTACACCACAAATTTTAGAAATTCGACCAAAATCGCTTAAGCGGATATAGCGCCAATTAAGTAATTTAGTAACGAACTAAACCAGCGTCGAACAGCTCAATACTCAATCAACAACATAAATCCCCGAGATGAACAACTTGAATTTAACCTCTTAGAGTTGAGCGAGATCAAAAGCGTAGTTAATTCTATCAAAAATAAGAAATACTACAATTTTATTTCAGCAAAACTAATATTGTACGTATTTCGCATAATAGGCCCAATCCTTCAGGAAATTATTTAAATATCTTTCCAATATAGAAAGTTTCCTTCTGTAGGGTTTATTACTTTGTATTTGTTGTTTTATTAATTTAATTTTTAAAGTTTTGTCGATTGGATTAAGTTTTTCAGAATTTTATTTATTCATTCGATATTCAATACTTTCTTTATGTTAACTTAAATGATATTTTTTCAATACAAATATAATTTTTTAATTAATATAAGATAACGATATTTTGTCATATTATTCCGCAATAAAACCTGGTTGATGTATGAATATCCGGTTAAGTTTCTTTTCTTACATTTTTCTGCCTTTCAATCACATAAATTAGTTCATGATGTACGAACCTTGATTTTGCATTCCTAACTGTTGGAATCCTTGCCAATAGTGCTTATATTTAATTAAATTTTAAACTGATAGCATTTGTATTTATATTTTCCAAGAGTTTATGTAAGTCTCTACTCATAAATTAAGAAACATTGAGTAGACTTAGCATTACTTCCATTACTAGCCACTGCCGTAATAGAAAGATTTTGTTTGAAACATTAGAGTTTGATTCGTTTCTATTTGAATTAAAATTACATGGTTGAATACACTTGCTGACATTATGTTTAACCCTAGAACACACACCCAGAAAATACCATGTAAACACACACCCGGGATACGTTTGTACCCGGGACCATATTTTGCGGTTTTTGTAATGCTTATTCAACCGATTTCTATGATTTTTTTTTTTGAAATGTATATTTTAATATATAACAAGTATTTTGTCTTTTGTTTCATTCGAATATTCCTACTGGTTCCAGCGATATGGGCAAATAAAGTCAGGACATGCAACAGTGGATTTTTGTTTTTGTTGTTGTCCTGATAAATGCAAAACAAAATAATATAATTTATAATAATATACTTGTAGAGTAACAACGAATACACATTTTGGTTTTTATTTCATTGAAATATTCTACCTGGTTCAAAAGATATGTGCAAAAAGGTCGCGCAAGGTATGGGTACGTAGGTAGCAAATACACTGGTATAACGGTTTTTGTATTTTATATGCAGCTGCAAGGGTTGTTTTCACACGAGGTGTTGTTATAAATGCTGCCTGTTGATATTTTCATTATTGTTTTGGTGTTCAAAAGTGTAAGAAGTGAAAATAAATATAACTGAAACTATAAATAACTGGATACGAAATGACTTCAAGAAGAAACGAATATTTATCAAGTGCAGCATATAGAAGGTAAAAAATATAAAATAAGCAACAATGTAAACATATACTAATTTTTTTTATTATGCAGGCTAACTGAGGAACAGCGAGAATCATATATACAATCTTTATTTGATGAAATTTGTGACGATGACGCTCCCTATGACTTTGACTCAGAAGATGAAGAAGAAATTCAAATCAATGACATTGAAATTGCTGATGACGATGCTGAAGTTTCGCAAAGTGCCGCAGAAGTATTACCTGATTATGCGGACTATGAGGATGATGAAGAAGACGATGAAGAAGAAGAAGTAGAAGAAAATAATGAATTACCTGCTAGTGCCGAAAAATTTGTTGCACGTGATGGTACTGAGTGGATGAAAGAACCAAATGTAAGTCGTCAGGCACTCAGACAAAATATTATAAGAGAACGTTCTGGACCAGCTAGATGCACTGAAATGTTGTCAATAGAGCAAACATTCAAATGTTTCATGAACGCTGAAATGGCTGATATAATTATGCGCCACACAAATAAGTTATCAAAAGAAACTTATAATGCTTACAACAATGCGCATCCAAACACAACTCCTAAGTCATGGACGCCTGTGTCAATAACAGAGCTGTATGCATTTTTTGGCATACTTACTATGACTGGTGCGAACCATAGCAATGGAGAACATGTTCGAGATTTATGGAGCGTCAAAAACTATCCTTTATATCGCGCCACAATGGGAGTCAACCGTTTCTGTTCGATATTGCGGTTCCTAAGATTTGACGATAAAAACACTCGTGCAACACGCTTACTAACTGATAAAGCAGCACCGATCAGTGAGTTGTGGACGATGATGAACAATAATCTTGCTGCACATTACAAGCCCAGCTCATGCTTGACGATTGATGAACAATTATTTCCTTACCGTGGACGCACACGGTTTACGCAGTACATACCGTCAAAACCTGCTAAATATGGTGTCAAGGTTTGGTGGATTTGCGATGCCACAAATGCATATCCACTGCATGGACAAATATATACTGGCCAAGCAGAATTTGGTAGGGAAACGAACCAAGGCGAACGAGTGGTGAACGATTTGTCTGCCAAATACCAAGGAAATGGCCGAAACATTACAATGGACAATTTGTTTACGACCTTGCCAGTTGCAGAACTGCTTCTCACCTGGAAACTCACGATCGTTGGAACTTTGCGCAAAAACAAATCATATATTCCTCAAGAAATGAAGCAGAACAAAAACAGGACAATTGGTTCAACGGCATTTGGCTTCAAAAATAATGTGACAATGTGCTCTTATGTTCCAAAAAAAAATAAAGCAGTAATTTTGCTTTCGACCATGCATAATGATGCTGAAATAGCTGACAGTGGGAAACCTGAAATAATTGAATATTATAATCGTACCAAAGGTGGTGTTGATCGAATGGACCAAATGTTTGCGGAATATCCAACACAAAGACAAACAAAACGATGGCCACTAGCGATGTTCTTCAACATGTTGGACATTACAGCTCTTGCAGCCTACATTGTCTACGATTTGAATAACCCTATGTTGCCTTGGAGAACAAACAACAAGCGTAAGCAGATCCTGCGCAGCTTGGCTGAAGCATTGTGTATGCCCATTATTGAAGCCAGAGCCATAAATCGTCAAGTGACGCGAAATTTTTCGACTAAAATTGCTATTGAAGCATATTTCAACCGACCGGTGGAATCAATGGTGTCAACAGCAGCAGCAACATCTGCCGCAGCGCGCACGCCAAAACCTGTGTCCGGATCTTGCTATTTATGTTACGCACAAGAGGAAAAACGCCGTAGAAAAACCAGAAAGCTGTGCGCCAAATGTAAGAAGCCAATGTGTCTTGAACATTCGGTCACATCAACAAATTGCTCTATTTGCCATGATTTTCCTTAGATATAAGATGCATTTTTATAATTTTTATAATAAAAGTCAATAATATAATGTGTGAAATGAATATTTTTAATTTTTCAAATAAAAAAATAATATGAAAAATGTTTTTTTTTGATTATTATGAGGATTTTTACTATTGGGGTACAAACGTATCCCGGGTGTGTGTTTACGTATATAATGTGTTTGGAAGGCTGTAGCTCCTGAACCAATGGTCCGATCTGGTATAGCGGTTCAAAAGTTACAACACTTCAAAGTTGAAAGTGGATACATTTGTACCCGGGTGTGTGTTCTAGGGTTAAATTTCCTATGATACCAACAAATATTTTGATCGTCACAGTCATCGACTAACACTCGCTTCGTTCGGACTCGTTTCCCTAGTGCTCGTGCAGTTGATAGCTTTCAAATAGTGTACAGTGCTAAACGCATTATTCTCTTTTGTTACCTCTAAAAATAACTCATTTGTTTCAATCGGCCGTACAAATAAATCCACAAATAGTAACGCGTAGTGATTCCAATGAATCTACCACCCCAACATACCAACAGCAAAAAGAAATATTAAAAATTAAAACCCAGAACAAATGCAGTATGTTTGAAGCACGACGTATTTTTAAGCAAAATAATCCAATTATTTGTGAAGCCTCTTACGCCACTACCCTCTCTTCCAACCTTCATTCAAACCTTGACAAATCTAATAATCAAAATAATAAAACCAGTTCTACGCCCTTTTCCTCCTTCCCCTCTAATCATTCTCAACTCAGAATTAACTATAACACAGATCAACAAAAAAAAATTTATTTTTTGTACATGGGTTTTGCCCTATATATTTGGATTCTATGTATGTTCAATTCTATAAAAATAAATGCAATTACGAATCAAAAATATTTGGTTTTGTAGAAGTTATGGCGATTTGAAAATTTTGCATTTTTGCACCAGGCTAATGTAGGTTTCGCGCTATTTCGGTCGATAGAGGGCGGCGGGTAGCTACCTGATGCAGCGATGCATCGAAAAATATCTACTTAAAGCACAACATACTCATCTTAAAAAAAACCAAAAAAATGTGGCTGAGAAACAGTAAAAAGGAGATAAAAGGTCCCAGATACACATGATTTTAGGTAGATTTGGCAATTCGTTAAGTACATATTAAGAAACTCATCGAAAGTTTTACTGACGGATTGGCAGGCCTAGCAATAAAGCATGCCAGCTACCTGATAGCGTTTTTGTAAGTAAAATTTTTTTTAAGAAGCTGTAGTTTCTTGGGTCACTCGTTGTGGGCGACACTATGTTTTTGCATATCACAGAGGAATGATGTCTTCGAGAAGTTGTAAACGAGCGGCTAATACCTAGCCTACTTCGGTCTACCTGTTAAAAACCAGGACGAAAAATGGGCTCCACATATTTCATGTAACTCTTGCAGAAGCATTCTGGAGCGTTAGTTTACTTTCTCTTTTTTATTGTACTAACTGTTTCATATATATATACATATATCTATATATAATTGCATAATAAATGAAATTATTTTGAAATGCTTTACGTTTTATTATAGTTTGGTACCAGGGTGAGAAAAGAGCCATGAAGTTCACAGTGCCGAGGATTTGGAGGGAACCGAGTAATCATGACACTGATTGCTATTTTTGTGTAGTGAAACTACTGAAAGGGAAACGTTTAAGGAAAACAATATATCCGGAACTACCATCGACATCCGCTCCAGTACCTCATTCGGAACAAAATCCTGTACCTGATCCACCTGTGTTGGAAAAGCAACTATTCACTCGAGGCAGGTTTCAAACACCGAATTCATCTGCATCCGTACATTCCAAATTTGTTCCTCAAATTGAACCAGGAATACCGCATCTCATCAACTCTGAATATCTCAATGACTTAATAAGAGACTTAAATCTATCAAAAGACAAAGCAGAGTTATTAGCATCGCGGCTTAAACAACGAAATTTACTTACTTCTGATGTTCGAATATCTCGGCAAAGAAAGCGTCATGAAGAATTTTCTTGTTTCTACAGTAAGGAAGATGGAAGATGCTATGACGTGAAAGGTTTATTTGAAGCAATTGAATGGCGCCTCTTTATCGACAGCTCAACAAAAAGTCTAAAAGCAGTTCTACTACATAATGGGAACAAATTTCCATCTATTCCATTGGCACATTGCATACATCTCAAAGAAAATTATGACAGTATTAAAATGCTATTAACTGCAACCAAATACACGGAATACAAGTGGGAAGTTATTGGAGACTTCAAGATGGTTTGATTTTTTACTGGAATGCAAGGTGGATATACCAAACACTCCTGTTATCTTTGCCTATGGGATAGCAGAAATGATGCCGCCCACTATCGCCAAAAACATTGGCCTGAACGTACTGAGTATGGAGTGGGAAGATTTAATATTAAACATGAAGCAATTGTCGATCCTAAAAACATATTGATGCCGCCATTGCATATTAAATTGGGCCTTATTAAACAATTTGTGAAGGCTCTTAATATTGGTCTAAAACTTTCAAATATTTGCAGACTTTTTTTCCAAAGCTGTCAGAGGCGAAAATTAAAGCTGGAGTCTTTGTTGGCCCTCAAATAAAAAAAATTATGAACTGCGATATTTTCCCGGACCTACTTAGCAATGAGGAGAAACTAGCGTGGAACAGTTTTAAGGCAGTAGTTCATGGCTTTCTTGGAAATCATAGGGATGAAAATTATGATGAGCTGATAACCGGCATGATTACGAATTTTTCCGCCATCGGATGTAGAATGTCGCTAAAGATGCACATGTTACATTCACATCTGGATAAATTCAAAGATAATATGGGAGCTTATTCAGAAGAACACGGGGAGCGATTCCATCAAGATATAATGGAGTTTGAGAAACGCTACCATGGCCAGTATACGGAAAGCATGATGGGGGACTATATTTGGACGTTAACAAGAGAAAATGTTACCGAATATGGCAGGAAAAGCAGGAAAAAGCATTTTTAAACATTTAAACTGTATTCTAAAACTAAATTTATAAGAATAAATCTTAAATTGATTTTTACTATACTAGAATAAATCAAATCTATGTCAAATTTTGATGAATTTTCATGTTTTTCGTTTTTCTCATTTTTTTCGAACAAAACCAAATCAAAAACTTTTTTAAGTTCATATTCTTATTTCTGGGTGCAAAAGTAATAAAAAAAACTATACGCACGACCCATGTACAAAAATGTTGTTGACCAGTGTAATGTAACTACTGACGCTCAGAGCATAACAGAAGCACACGTTCCACTAACTAACAATACCTTTGACAACAACACTGATCACCTAATATCAAAAACCGGTTCTAAGCCCGCCTCCCCACTTCCCGCAAATAACATCATAATCAATAATCAACACTTAACCATTGACACCGACAATCAACTTATTGAGAGCTCTGTTAACATTAGTAACAACAATAATCATAACAATGTCATATTAAATACTCCCGTCCTTCATTCTTCTTCTAATCCTCTCTCAGAAATATTCTCTTATCTATCAGAAGATCAACTTAGCACAGAAAATATTCACTAATTAAACATAACTCCAAACTCAACCTCTAACGACTCTTAATTCACTAATTGCGATACACTGAGTGAGTGTATTTTAATAGTGCATTGATAAGTTTTCTCTTAGTTGCTGTAATGCTGAACATTCTGCAATGGAATATTCATGGTTATTATAACAACTACTCGAACTTGGAAATATTAATTAAAGAGCAATTACCAAAGATAATTTGTCTCCAAGAGACTCACTGTAAATATAACTCAATTCCAACTATACCTAAGCAATACAACGCACATTTTCATAATTTTAGTTATAACACCTCCGCTAAGCAGGGTACAGCCTTATTGATTCACAAGAGCTTACCATATAAACTTATCAACATTAATTCAAGTATTCCTGCCGTCGCAGCTGAAATAAATCTTAAAGTAAAATTCACTGTAATTTCTATTTACGTTCCCCCACAACATAATCTTCTTACTTCTGAGCTTTTCAACATCATAAACGTAACTAACAACCCAGTGATAATAGTTGGCGATCTGAATGCATGGAGCCCACTTTGGGCCTCACCAAATCAAAACTCCAAAGGAGTAATCATTGAAGACTTTCTTTTAGCATCCAACCCCTCTATCCTTAATGATGGTTCGCCCATTCATTTCAGCACGTACAACTCGTTAACTCATATTGATTTGTCACTATGCTCTTCACAACTCGTCCCAATATGCAACTGGTACGTTATTAATGATTTGCATAATAGTGACCACTTCACTACAATAACATCGGTACAATTGATCGGTATACTCTACACCGCACAATTCCACTTTTCAATACCAAAAAGGCTAAATGGTCACTGTTTTAAGACAGGATTCTAGACTTGTCACATTTATTTCCCCCTACCGATAACATCAATGGCGAAGCCGCTCGTATTAAGAAGATAATACGCTCAGCAGCAAAAAATTCTATTCCCCGAACAACTTATAAACAATTTAGTAGGACTGTACCTTGGTGGTCATCAGAGTTGAAAGCGTTACGAGATGCTAAACAAAATGCTTGGAGAGCTTACAGACAGTCCTTCACTTGTGACAATCTAATAGCATATAAAAAAGCAAACTCTGCATTTAATAAAGCTAAGAAAGAAGCTAAACAGCAAAGTTTCGCGGATTTCACCAGGAAAATTAATCCTACTACTTCCACACCAGTAATCTGGCAAAACGTGCGTAAATTAGTAGGCACATACAAGCCTTCCAATATACATACAATTGAACCGGCATCTACCATAGTTACGGACCCCAAAGACATCGTTGAAACCTTTGCTGGCTTCTGGTCTTCGAACTCTAATAAAAGCACTTCCCTCTGCCAATCCGCAAATATTTGCTCTAACTAGAAATCTAGCATAATCGACTCCCCATTTCCTTTAAATGAATTAGACAACTGTTTAAAGTCATTAACTGGCACAACCCCTGGCCACGACAAAATTTCTTATCCCATGCTTGTTAATATGCAAACCATCTTCAGAAAACGGCTTAACAAACTTTTCAACAATATCTTCGATACAGGTATTATACCACATTCCTTTAAAACTGCTACGGTCATCCCAGTAAAAAAACCCAACAAAGATGCTCGGCTGGTAGATTCCTATCGCCCCATATCGTTGCTTCCCTGTATTAGTAAGCTGCAAGAAAAAATGGTCTCAAAGAGGCTTATTTGGTTTTTAACGTCCTCAAAGGCACTTTCACTTAACCAATTCGGCTTTCGTCCAGGGACATGGATGCACTCTATTATATCGATCATCTCATTTCAAAAAGCCTATCATCCAGAAGTCACCTTTCCATTCTCTCAGTAGATTTCGAAAAGGCTTTCGATAGAGTGGGTATTCACGTTGTTCTAAACAAGCTACTTGAACTCCAAATAGGCCCAAAAATTTACAATTATATTAAATCTTTTCTGACATCGCGATCATTACGCAGCAGGGTAAACAGCACACACTCATCAATTCATCCACTTTTTAATGGGATACCTCAGGGATCTCCGCTTTCAACGACGTTATTTTTGATCGCATTCGACGAGCTTAGCAAAATACTACGCGCCCAAAAGGGAATCAGCTATTGCTTCCATGCGGACGATTTATACCTCACGTGCAACAGGAGGGACACTAAAGACACCCACACAAATTTTGCAAACGCTATATCATCAATAAGCTCATGGTGTCAATATTCTAGAGCAAAGTTATCACTCGAAAAATGCAAGCATCTTCACGTTTGTCGGAAACATCTTTGTGACCCCATTACAATTAAGATTAATAACTTCACTGTAGAAAATGTTAAGCACCTAAAAATTCTAGGTATAACTTTTGATTGTAAGCATAATTTTAAGGAACACTGTATTAGCTTAAGATCTAGCCTAGTTGCCAGACTCAACCTCATAAAATATCTTTCCTCCAACAAAAGTCACATACATACCAACTCCCTCCTCAATATCACGCAGCTCACATTGCTCTCCAAAATTGACTATGAATTGGCAATTTATGGCCAATGTTCCAAAACCAACCTTCTTCGTATTAAGGGACCATATCATGCAGCCATAAGATGCGGCCTCAGAGCATTTAGAACCACGCGAACTGAAAATCTACTGGCCGAAAGCGGCTTTCTCACTATTGAAGACCGAATTCAATATGTACGATGCCGTCAAATCCGAATCATTTACTCGTCAAACAACTCGGTCATGTATAGAGAGATCAAGTTACTAAAACAGCGAAAACGCAAGATGAAATTTTCATCCGCTCTTTCATGTATGCTTAATATAGCATCGGCAAGTGAAATCCATCCGGCTCCACCTCCAACTTGGAATCAGCCTCCATGGCATTTGCAAAACAAGTCCTCCCTCGACGGTCTTACAGTTCACAGGAAGCAAAACACCAGCGTAGTTACCTATAAGCAATTGTTCTACGAAGTTACTGGCCGATTCTTGAAGGAAAACTAGATACTTCTTTTCACAGATGGTTCAAAATCACCAGACGGAACCGGTTTTGCAGTCGTTAACGCTAACGGAATCTTACCAATGGTTGCAACAGTTTTTGACGCAGAAGTGCAGGGCATACTGTCTGCTCTTCTTCTAGTTAGAGCTTTTAAAAACAAATTTATTATATGCACAGACAGCCTCTCGGCGTTTGAAGCCACCAAATCGGCTCGGAACTCTGCGGAACCAATTGCCGCCATACAGAAAAGAGTCAAGCTGATGTGGGTTCCTGGCCACGCCGGAATCAATGGAAATGAGCATGCAGATAGAGCAGCGTACCAACGATGTGCTATCAAATGGGCAAATTATTCCCACACGTATAAGACCTATAACCCAAACAGATCGAAGATCAGGCTCCCCACGACGACTACAACACACATGAACAAATGCTTCATCCGCCTCAGATTAGGGCACACTAGTCTAACTCACGCTCATCTACTGGAAAATGAGTCTCAACCAGCCTGTTAATTTTGTCGCAATGCTCCCCTAACCATTTCCCATATCCTCAAAGACTGTTCCCATCTGACACATTACAGATCTTACATTCCCCAACCCGTTAGACTTGCTAAGTACTCCAAGTGAGAAAAATATTAAACTGTTATTTGAATTTTGTAAAACAATACATATTGATGACTTAATTTAACTTTTATACACTTTAAGCCGATAGCCCTGGCAGCTAATGCTTAACTAATTATAATTTTAATTGTAATTAATTTAAATAAATAAAAAATAAAAAATTTTGATCGTTATAATGACTAGATCTCGGGAATCTTCTCATTCTATAATTAACATCTAATAGATGTTCGCAAGAATTGAAACACGTATTTTCTAATTTTTAAGATTTTTCTTTTATTCGGGGAGGAAAATCCCAAAAAGAGAGTGTGACAGATACCTCGACTTCTCATAGTATGTGACTTCTCAAACTAAATGCTTGTTGTAGCATAAAGCTATACCACATGTTTCACAAATTGTTTGTGACACTCCATCGCATCCTTGGCGTTTCAACGGATTCTCTTCTAGGGGCATACTGGTCAGTGTCCAACTTAATCTTACCTAACTGCCATTGGAGGCATATGTTGAGCAGGGGGTCCTGCTTCAAGCTTTTTCGCTTGAATATCTGCTTCTATTCCACTTCTGTGTGTTATGGTTGTCTTTGTACCTATTTTGCAGAGGACCGTATCAACCTCTAAACGAAAATCAGCTAATGACAACTGATTGCACTGCGAATTCTTTACTTTTGTATAAGAGCCAAGAGCTAACTCAGACATTGAATGATCTAGCAAGTGGTAAAACATGCGAAAATGTCACCTTCTACTTCTCAACAATATTTTATAGGGGACCATGATGCTATCAATAAAATCGACCCCACCCATGTGACGATTATACCCGCTCACTACTACTTTTTCCTTGGCCTTATCACATTTCCAACATACTATTCGAGGGAGTGTCCACGAGCTTTTTTAGAAATATCTTTATCTGTTGGCAATTTACAGGTATTCTGTTTCGTGGTATTGTCCCTTAGTTGAGGATTTCTTCCTTGGCTAAATAATTATCAAAATAAGTAGTTTTGATTCCTCGGAATATTTCTGACCATTCTCATTACTAAGTTTGAGGCACCACCCACATCTGGCTCTCCAGGCTCTATAATATTTTCAGTTCCGAGATTTTAATTCAAAGCTGTACGCGGGACCGCTAGTGTCGCAAAGTACAAATATTGTAAGGGGTTTTTCAATAGGAACGCTACAAAAGTAGACCGATAGTGACAGCAAACGACACCATATTTTTTCCCGCTCTTTTGACATTTTTCGTCAGTAAGGTTTGCCATTTCATCACGGAAAGATATACGATCCAACCAAGAGCGCTACGTCCAATTTATGGTCGTCGTAATCGTCCTGTCAGATCAACAATTGAGCGTATAGTGGAAAAATTTGAATCCACAGGCACAGTACAAAATGTCCCCGTGCCAGTGAGACAAAGAAGTGCCCGTAGTGTCGAGAATATTGCTGCCGCTAGCGCATCAATTGAGGAAGACCCAAATCAGTTTCTCACACGTCGTTCTCAAGCATTGGGCATCTCTGTGACGTCGTTGTGGCGAATTTTGCGAAAAGATCTTGGCCTACATCCTTACAAGATCAAATTGACGCATGTTCGTGAATTGGGCTGAGCAACAACTTGAAAATGATCAGGATTTTCATCGAAAAAAAATCATCTTCAGCGATGAGGCTCATTTCTGGCTGAATGGCTTCGTCAATAACCAAAATATGCGTTATTGGACAGGCAGCAATCCACACGTACTCCATGCATGAGTCAGCATTGCATCCCGAAAAAATTACGGTTTGGTGCGGTTTATAGGCCGGTGGCGTCATTGGGCCGTACTTCTTCCGTGTATTTAAAAAAGTATTAAGTATTTAAACATCAGCAGGTAGGTCTTTCCTTCCTGCAAATCGAAGTTGATGATCATTTAGTTCTATGTATATTGTTTTTCTTCCGGACGGCATTCTTCTTTAGTTTAATGCAACGTGATGAGACTGGCTGAGTAGCATTTGCAAATCTGGATGTTTGCACTGAGTTCACTAACCTCACCAAACTTAAAATTGAAATAACGTTTTAGGCGAAATGACACGTGTTAAAAAAATAAATAACCTGCAATTGTTTGAAACGCTTTGTACAAGTGCTTTCACATAAAGTAAAAAATGAACCAAATTCGTTTTCCATCGTATTATGTGCTCGGAAGGGGTTTGTAAAATATCTGTTACATAATGCTATAAAGGTTAATCTCAATAGATGTGATAGACACTTATCAACAACCTATCACACCATTTGTCCCAAACTCCGCGAAGAAAATTACTTTTGACAAAATTCATCACATCCAAGTGTTCGTACTACTAGACGTTTGATTCAATTTAAATATTTTTGGCCTAATATACGTAAAGAAATAAATTATTGATAGACACATACGTTGGCCAGAAGCCTATCCGCTTGAAGACATTTCAGCTAATACAATAGCAACGACATTTGTTCAAAATTACGTTCCTCATTTCGATGTTCCAATTAACATAACAGTAGATCAGGGATCACAATTTATATCAAAATTATTTATTTACCGAATTAACCAATTATTAGCTTCCCACAAAATTCAAACAACTACATATCATCCTCAATACAATGGAATGATTGAGAGATTTCATAGGATATTAAAAACAGCTACTATAGCATCAGAGGACTCAATGCCGTGGTCTGAGATCCTTCCATGGATTTTGCTTGGATTACGCACATCTATCAAGGAAGATTTTAAATGCTCTTCAGCAGAATTTGTGTATGAGTAAACCCTGAGATTACCTGTTGAATTAATTGTTTCTAATACTAATAATTATTATTATGAGGTTGATAATACAATTGAAACACTTTCTAAACTTACAAAACATTTTTGGCATGTTCGTTCAAATATTTTGCATCACAACAAAGAATATTATTTTGTTCATAAAGGTCTATGTACTTGTGAATTCGGGTTTGTTTAAGTTATTCAGAAATCAAACTTTCAACCACCTTATGAAGGAGCGCTTAAAGTTATCTCTAACTATGATAAGGTTTTCAAAATTTGATATGGAGAAGCTATTAAAACTATTTCAAACGATTTACTTAAACCTGCACATATAGTTAATGATACAACACAATATACAAACTAATTCATTATCACTACCAAAGAAGACAAAGAAAAAAACATTTAATATTAATTAATTTATCGTTTAAACTGAAGGGAGAGTAAACGTAGGGTTTATTACATTGAGCATTATCTAGTTTGTGTTTTTTTATTAATTTTTGATTTGAATTTTTTTATTCACCTATATGTATTTTGTTTTTGCTTTTACATATAAGCAGAAGCAAAAACAAAATACATGAAAATTTTTAGCTGTATTAGTCTAATTAGGGCTGTGTATACCCAAAGTCCCACAGACGGTCTAGCACACTGTGTAAATACTTTCAATCCTCGAAATACCTTCTGTTTGACTTCTAGGGTTAAACCTAGATATTTCCCTCCCTCGGCAGACTAAGACCTTACAATTTTTTTTCCTCGTAAACAATATCAGGATTGTCTTGCTGGAGTTGACAGATAGACTTTGCGTAGTGTACCATGAATCAATCCTATAAAGGGTTTTCTGTAAGTTTCCGCAGACCTCCCGTAGAGTTCTTCTAATGCACAAACATAGTTAGCGTAAACTTCGATGTGAACGAAGTCTTGCATTTCGATTAAAAGGGAGTGCGCTACCAAATACAGGTGATAGTACACCGCCATGGGGGGATTCTCTAACAACCTATACTATGGTGTCTCACACAGTCAGCAATTTTCTAGATAACATGGAGTGGATCCACCTTATAATTGTTTCTTCCACACTATGCCTTCTGACCGATACGCCTCCGGATCCAGCGGTTGCGTGATGTGCTGCTTAACGCGGATCACATTGACCTCTTGATGTAGATGTTCTTCAGGCGACATCAGGAGGCATCACGTCACCGTGCGGAGTGCGGCGTTCTGGCAGGTCTGCAGCTTCATTCACTGTGTCCTACTGGTTCCCGGCCGGCCGGCCAGTCGCCTTGTAAGTTGCCTGCAATGTTTCTTTGTATTTGCCCCAACTTTGTTAGCGATTGCGGTAGTGTGCGCGGAGAAGGAGAGCAGGCTGTCGAATGTAACCCTCAGAATCCTCGGGTGATTAACCGTCGGAATGGGGGTGCCATCAATATGGATGTTGAGATCCAGCCTGACATCCTTCGTCCAGGTGGTAGAGGGTCGCCGAGGACTTAGTAGGGGACAACGCCAGGTTTCTGCCTGTGAAGAAATGGGCAAGGTCGGAGAGATATCCGTGCTGGTTAAGGCCGCGATTCACCTGTGTTTTTGGCGTTGAGTTCTGTTGTTGTACTGTGCACTTTCTGTAAGCCATGTTGATGCTCAAAGGCCTCAAGTATCTTTATCACTGGCGAAAGTAGGGAAATCGGCCGATAGGAGACCTCTGCTAGGGCAGGCACCTTGACGTGGTGCAGGGGCTTAAGCGAATCACAAATCGGATCTGATCAGGAAGAGGGTGCACTACCTAAATAGTGCACGCCGCCGAAAGATGGCATCCAGCAGACAAAGAACTACGGGCAACAGGAGTGACAAACCTGTCGAGGCAAGATCAGAGGGATCGGTCTCCAGGCATCGCTCCAGATCGCCGGCCTCGTCTACCACGACTGTTGAGACACGATCGGACGGATCTGTCTCCAGGCATCCAGGTAGATCGCCGGCACATCCTAGTCACCGTTCACCGAAACCCGGTCAAGGCAGAGCGCAAAGATCCAAAAGTAGGCGAAAACGAAGGAGAGGCAGACCTCCAACTCTACCTCCCCGAGGAAGACCAGGAGCCCTAGATGAAAGCAGGAGAGTAGGGCTGTCTGGCTCGGCAGAAAAGTGGTACCTGCGCTACCTGGAACAGGGCAAATCACCAGAGACCGCCAGAGAGATGGCGGTACTGAGTACGAGGGTCGAACAAACACCCGCACCCGTTGAAGAGCGGAAGGGCGGGGGGCCTAGTGCCCAGAATAGGCGTAACATCAGAGTACCCGCACCCGCGCTAGAGCGGTCGAGCGGGAAGAGAGTAGCAGACAGGCCCGCGCCCGCTGAAAAGCGGAGAAGCGGGCATCCCACGATTCAAGACATACCTGCCTACCCGCTGATAAGCGGAGGAGCGGGCAGATTACCCCACAGGCACCGAGCTCCAAACGGCAGCGGGCACACCCGCCTACTCAGACGCTTTCAAAGGCATCCGTTTAGCAGTACTGCCCGAAGGCTACCCGGCGGCGACGCTGAGCTCCGAAGGCCTTACTGATCTGAAAGAGGCGATTAAGGATGAGGTCTTTAAAGGGTGGACCTACCCGCTCGCCTTTGTGGCGTGTACTTTCGTCCGGGACTACTCCTGGTGCACTGCAAGGACGAAAGAACTGTGACATGGCTTATGGAGGCGGCACCGCGACTCGGGGTTGGAAAGGTCCGAAGCTCTGCACGAAGAGGGGGGATGAGATACCCCCCACGCATACGGTTATGGTGTTCCTCCCGAGGAGTGCGGATAAGCCCGTAGAACATGCCATAGGGCGCGCAAAATGAGGGCATGCACACCTCAGCGTGGCGCATTATCAGCAGCAGTATTGAGGATACTGGAATCAGGCTGACGCTAGGCATGGATGAAGAGTCATTCAGCAGGCTGAAGAGAGACAGCTTCAGGTTGAACTATAGGTTCAGAGGGACTCGACCTAGGTAGGCTCGAGCTAGACAGAGGCAGCGAGAGCGAACTAAGGCTCTCGGAGAGTGACGAGCCACAACTACGACCCCGTCCGTGACAGTAACCCAGATCAACCTCCACCACGCGAGAGCAGCTTCGGTTGTTATAGCTAGGAGGTTCGCCTCGGAGGATCTGGGTATAATACTGGCTCAGGAGCCGCGGGTCTACAAGGGCCAAGTAAGGGGCCTACAGGAGTCAAACAGTAAGGTAATTTGGGATCTCTCATCTGAAAGACCCAGAGCATGTGTAGTGCTTAAGAGCAATATTGATTACTTTTGCATTACAGAGCTCCTAACTCGGGACTTGGTAGCAGTTCAGGCAAGACTGGAGGTGGATGGAGTATCCAAAGACATAGTTCTTGCCGCTGCTTATTTTCCAGGGGACATTAACACCATCCCCCCGCCCGAGGTTCAACAGCTAATAAAGTACTGTGAGGATACAAAACTACCCCACATTACCAGATGTGACGCGAATAAACATAGCGAAGAGTGGGGCAGCACCGACACCAACAAGAGGGGTAAGTCTTTACTAGAATATATACTAAGTAATGATCTGAACATATGTAACGCCGGGCATACACCGACGTTTGTCACCAGACCAGAGAAGAGGTACTAGACATTACTCTCAGCAATAAACTGGCGGATAATCTGGTCTCGAAATGGGAGGTTTCCACGGAACCCTCTCTGTCGGATCATAGATTCATCCAGTTTAATCTGAAAGTTAAATCAATGGCATGCAAATCCATGAGAACCCCCAGAAGGGCAGACTGGGAGAAATATAGTACCCTAGTTAACCTAAACTTATCTAGTATAGGACACACTCGTAGGGGAACGAACTGTATGGAGTTAGAAAGCAGGGTACCAAGGCTTAATGACATAGTCACGGATGCCTTCAACTGCAGCTGCCCCGTGACAAAACCAAAGGGCAAAACCCCCTGGTGTTCCCAGCACCTCTTTTCCCTTAGGAAAACGGTGCGGAAGCTATTCAACAAAGCAAAACGCACCGGATGCTGGGAGGAATACGCAGCAAATCTAACGAAGTACAGTAAGGAGATAAGAACAGCAAAAAGAGACAGTTTTAGACGTTTCTGTGAGGACATTGCTTCCACTCCAGTTGCAGCAAGACTTCACAGAGGAAAGAGCGCTGGCTCTGCTGTCGACTCACTTCCCGGATGCCTCCGCAACCGACATGGAGCCTTGGTCACGGAAATCGAGACCATCACAAACTGACTGGATGGTGGCTTAAAGTATATTTACCCACCATTCGGTGAGGTGGGCCATGAGTTCGTTTGAACGGTATAAGCTTCCGGGAGTTGATGGCATCCTGCCAGTGATGTTATAGCAGGGTGGCGAAGGTATAATTTCGCACCTTGTGAATGTTATGAGGGATTCGTTTGCTCTTGCTTACATTCCAATGGTGAGAGTGGTAATATTTATACCAAAGGTAAGAAAAAGGGATTACTCACTAGCGAAGTCGTTTAGACCAATTAGTTTAACCTCCATTGTACTCAAAACAATGGAGATCATCGATAATGAGATAAGGTCAAAAACTCTGCGAAGAAAATCTCTTCACCCCAGTCAGCATGCATACAGGGCGGGACGATCTACGGATACCGCTCTGTACCAACTGACGACGGAGATACAGAGTGCTTTCGACTTCGACGAGACCGTTATATGTGCCTTTCTGGACATAGAGGGAGCTTTCGACAAAGCCACAAATACATTGGTATGCCAAGCGCTAACGAAAAGGAACGTGCAGTCAGCCATATGCAATTGGATAGAGGCACTACTTAGGACCAGAACAGCGGAAACAACTGTAGCGGACAGCGTTGGGCTGATAAAACCCAGTAAGGGCTGCCCACAAGGGGGAGTAATCTCCCCTCTTCTGTGGAGCCTGGTAGTGGATGAACTGCTACAGTTGCTTGCCGACAACGGAATTCGCTGCCAGGGATACGCGGATGACATTGTCATTATAGCAAGAGGAAAATACGAGAACACATTATGTGACATCGTACAAAGAGCGCTAAATCATACAAATGCATGGTGCGCCAGGGTGGGGCTCAATAACAACCCACACAAGACGGCCATCGTACCATTTAGCAGAAAAAGGAAACTATTAGGGATGAGAACTATCTCCCTGGCAGGGATTGAAGTCAGCATGGTGAGCAAGGTGAAGTACCTAGGTCTCACAATAGACTCCAAATTACTCTGGAGAGGACATGTCGATGCGACAACATCCAAAGCAACCTAAGCAATAATGGTGTGCAGACGTCTAGCAGGAAAATCCAGGGGCTGCAACCCAAATATGCTTAGATGGATGTACACTATGATTGTTACGCCGATAGTAACCTATGGGGCGGTGGCGTGGGTATCAAGAACCTCCCTTTCAACGGTGAGGAAATCACTGACAAGGCTCCAACGGCTAGCATGTGTGTGCATAACAGGAGCCATGCGCACGTGTCCGACTAGAGCACTAGAGGTGATCCTAGACCTAACGCCACTCCACATAGTTATAGAACAGACAGCAAAAAGAACTCTACTGAACATTGCTAAGGAAGGGTATGGGAAAGGGAAAGCCATATCGTCTAAGGAAATGGAGACGCTCAACGCGCGGCTACCACTAGCTCGATTCCCCAGGGACGATATCATCAAAGTAACCAATTTTGAAGGGAGTTTTAAAATTGAATTAGGAAACAAAGCAACATGGAGCGTATCCGCACTAGAACGACACTTCCAAGCTAGCAACTTGCACTGGTACACTGACGGTTCTAAAACACCGGAAGGCATAGGAGCTGGGGTCTTTGGCTCCAGAGCACACATGTCGGTACCAATGGGAAGGACTCCAAGCATTGTGTCTACTGGGAGGATGCAACCATAAACGCTTCAAGCAGTTTATGCACCTCTCGAAGAATAGTTTGAGGATCCTGACAGGCTTTCTCCCAGGACACTGCAGGCTGAGAGGTCATCTGCACAGGATCGGAATGTGGTCGAACGAGTCTTGTCGCTTTTGCCACTTAGCTCCGGACACCCCGATGCACCTGTTGCTTGAGTGTGACGCTATCTCGAGAAGACGACAAAGCTACCTGGGTATATACATATAGCCCAGCTAAAGAACATGTACGCTCGTTGCCACCAACTATTATATTAGACTTTCTAAAGGAGTTGGGATTAGACGTAAAGAGCAGAGGGTACAATAGATCTTTAAGGTCGAAGTGCAAACCTATAATCTATATCTATCTATCTATCTCCCTTGTCAGCCGGTTTCCCTGGTTTCAGCAGTGGGACTACCCTCCCAACCTTCCAAATGTCAGGAATGATGAGGGCGGCCATGGACAGATTGAAGAGCCCTATAAGGAACTCAACTCCAGCGGGGCCTAAATTTTTGAGCATCAACACGCTTAGCCCGTCATGGCCAACGGCCTTGGAGGAGTTCGCCTTCCCGATGGCCCCTTCACCGCTATTAACATACCATGTTTTCTCAAAAAATCGGTTATCTCCTCGATCTAGCTCTGGAGTCCGTTTCAGTTTATCTGCAGGAGCTTAATCTGCCCAGAATGAGTCGACGGGATGGGGGGTGTAAGGGACAGGTGCAGTTGTCCACCTTGTCTCAGTTGCGCTTGCCCTGGCACATATTGCACCTGATGCGACTTTCTGACTTATCTTGACTTGACACAGTGAAACAGACAGCGTGGGCACCAAGAGCAGCTGGGTAGCCCTTCCACTTGGGTGGGAGCAGGATGAAGATGGATGTGTTGGGAGAGATGAGGATTGTAAGTGTTGCTGATTGCTCCTTAGAGCCGTGGAGGCCTCCTGGGTGCTCGGTGGCACCGGCGCAATTGACGCAGTGTTTTGGGCTGTAGAGGCCGTTGGCGCTTGAGGGCGCGAGCCACATGGGGCAGACCTTAAAATGGCTCCATCCATCGTTCCCACGACAATCGGTTCTACGATACCGGAACGACCCGGATTTATATCCGGCCAAGGACTGTCACTTCAGCAGTATTCCCCAACATTTTATGGGGAATGTTTTATGCTGTTACAACAACATGGCTCCATCCATCGCACCTATTACACCTTACCGAGGTGGAGTTTGGATGGAGCCTTCTCTGACATACGCAGCAAAAGTATGTTTCTGGACCAGGGTTGGATTCAACTCCAGCCCTGAGCAGGGGCGTGTGGAGCAATCCTGTTGCATGGCATTGCTCCATAGATGATACACGACTTATGGTATGCGCCGATCTAAACAGGGGTAGATTGCCGAAATAACAGCCCTATCCTGCTGCAATCTGGAAGCCGGGGACCAGAAGGGCACAGTAGACGAAGCTACAGACCTGTCAAAACGCCGCACTCCATAGCAGACGAAGAGCTTCAGCTGCCTCGAGAATTCCGCGTTACTCTGGCTGAATTAAGATCTGGATATTGCAGTAGATTCAACTGCAATAATATCTAACCATAAGATTTATGTCAGTCATACAAATGCAACCCATCCACTACTGTTTAGAGATTAAGACAATCTGGCAATACTGTAACATGCCATCTTATTTTTAGCTTGAAAAAAGGTAAATGAATACTTGTAAGCCTGCCGAAAGAACAAATAAAAAAACTTAAAAACTCACAGAGAATTAAGTGATACAATTCTTACATGGTGTCAGAAGTGTCAGGTGTACACAATACGCCAAATAAGCAATTCAGTGGAAGAAGCAACCAACACGATCAGTGGAATTAACACAAAAGTAGATATCAACAAGAGTGGAATCAGCAACACGTGGAAACGGCTGTGGCCCGGAATAAAATCTCGTCGCATCAACGCTATCAAGCACGATCCGTAATTTCTGTGGAGCAGAGATCAAAGCAATCCTTGAACGCTAGCCCATCCTCACAATATTGTTCTGCGAAATAGCTTCGAACACGCGCCTCCCAGAATCGCTCGACTGCTCAAACTTAGCTCGTGATTGGCCTACATATATGGAAACGCACCTTCCTTATGTTCATGCTGGCCAATGGTAAAGACACAGACGCTGAACCAAAAAAGATCGCTACATTTTTATGGTTGGCTGGGTCCAAGGCAGCGGAACTATACGACACATTGTTTCCAAACGATGGCACTGCAGGCGGAATAGTTGGTGGTCAGGCAGAAACCCAGCAACAACTAGCATCAGCATGCTCTCGCACTCTTGACGAGGTACTACAATCGTTTGAACAATTCTGCATTCCAAAAAGGAATGCGACGATGGAATCATTCAATTTCCTCAGGAGATAGGAACATTTTTAGAAAGACATAAGGATGTATTTGAAGGATTAGGGAAATTTCCAAATAAGCAAAAAATTGTCTCGAAAGAGAATGCGGAGCCGGCGTTACATTACAAACAACGCGTTCCTCACAGCCTACTTGAACCATTGGAAAAGCCACTAAAACTATTAACAAGAGAACGCATAATCACGCCGGTAGCATACCCCACCGATTGGGTCAACAATTTACAGATAGTGGAAAAGTTTAATGGGAAATTAAGACTTTGTCTATACCCGCAACCATTAAACCAGGCAATTAAACGTGAGCATTTTCTTATCCCCACAATTGACGATTTCATCAGCCAAATGGCTAACAAAAAAATTTACTCTGTCTTTGATCTATCCAATGGGTTTGGGCAAATGGAGTTAGACCAAAAAAGTTCTGACCTAACCACATTCATGACCCCATTTGGCCGATTTAAGTTTAATCGCGTGCCGTTTGGCATCAACAATGCACCTGAAATGTTTCAACGTAATATGGTACAAATATTTGGCGACATACCAGGAGTCGTTGTGTACTTTGATGATATATGTATAATGGGGGAAACAGTGGTTGAGCACGACGAAGCATTATCAATAGTCCTAGAGCGCGCGAGACAAAATGGCGTAAAATTTAATCGTGAAAAAATGCAATATCGCAAACCTCAGGTGGAATTCATGGGTCATGTATTATCACACGGTCAGGTCAAACCAAAAAGGAAATATTTAGAAGCCATCCTGAGGATTAAAAAACCAGAAAGCAAACAAGACGTTCTTCGCCTACTGGGCCTCGTAAAATATCCGGCAAAGTTTATACCTAACTTATCGCAGAAATCAGCTAACCTGCGAAACCTAACGAGAAATGACGTATCATTTGAGTGGAATCAAAAACACGATGTGGAGCTTCAGGGTCTATTAAATATTATAGCGTCAGATCCAGTATTAGCAGTATATGACAAAGCAAAACCGGTGATCATACAAACGGGCGCCTCCAAAGACGGTCTTGGCTGCGCATTATTGCAGGATGGACAACCTGTGGCGTATGCGTCAAGGACATTAAGCCACAGCGAACCAAAATGGGCACAAATAGAAAAGGAGCTACTAGCCATCGTATTTGCTTGTGAACGTTTTCATTACTACGTGTACGGGCGTGACTTCATCGTGGAAAGCGATCACAAACCCCTAGAAACCTTAGTCAAAAGGGACATAGATGACGTAACTGTGCGGCTACAACGCATGCTTATGTATTTATTAAGATATCCAAAGATGGCAGTTAAGTACAAGCCGGGAAAGGACCTGGTAATTGCCGACTGCCTTTCACGAGCACAACTGGAAGAAGTTGACGAAATCCCAGAACTATCACAAATGATTCATTCAGTAACTCGCTCCGTATGCCTTTCAGAAGATAACTACAAATTCTACAAGGTGGTCCTCGAACAGGATGAAAAACTCGGACGCATTTGTGAATATGTAAAAACTGAATGGCCCTCATACCACCAGTTAGACGATTTCAGTCAAAGACTTCACAAACACAAATCTGAGCTGCATTTTGAAAATGGACTTTTATTTCGTAACTGCCGTCTCGTGATTCCAAGAGAATTACAAGGCCGTATTACTCAGCAACTTCACGCCGCACATTTAGGGGTTGAAAAAACGCTTGCTCGAGCACGAGTACACTACTACTGGCCGAACATGAACTCTCAGATCAAGGAACTAGTAGCCGCATGCGAAATTTGCGAACGGTTTAAACGCAACAACCAAAAGGAGCCACTAGTCCAGGACGAAACACCTGAGTACCCATTACATATAGCAGGAATGGACATTTTCGAATATGCCGGCAAACTCTTCATTTCAATTATCGATTCATACTCTGGCTTCCTAATGGTAGAGCAACTGGAAAACAAATCGGCGAACCATATTATAGATAAACTCAGGAGACGATTCGATCACTGTGGATATCCAACAAAGCTCAAATGCGACAATAGCCCGTTCAACTGTGAGGCATTTGACAAATTTGCTGATGAATGTAACATCACTCTACAATACTCGAGTCCAACATATGCGCAAAGTAATGGTCTAGCTGAAAAAGGAGTGGCGATCGCAAAAAACATTCTCAAAAGATGTCATGCGGCATATGATAGAGAACAGCAAGCATGCAATTGGCTCCATGTCAGTTATTTACTGGGAGATTACTTAAAACAGTCTAGACAACTACTACAGACGAAATCGACGTCTAATAGCGAAAACAAAAAACAGCTCACTTAACGCCAGTGACATGGTATATGAAGAGTCATTCAACCGCGGAAATTTTAGGACGTACGGTCACTCGGAGTAAACCCAAACTGTCACATCCCCTGATCATAGAACAGACAGCAAAAAGAACCCTACTGAACATTGCTAAGGAAGGGTATGGGAAAGGGAAAGCCATATCGTCTAAGGAAATGGAGACGCTTAACGCGCGGCTACCACTAGCTCAATTCCCCAGTGACGATATCATCAAAGTAACCAATTTTGAAGGGAGTTTTAAAATTGAATTAGGAAACAAAGCAACATGGAGCGTATCCGCACTAGAACGACACTTCCAAGCTAGCAACTTGCACTGGTACACTGACGGTTCTAAAACACCGGAAGGCATAGGAGCTGGGGTCTTTGGCTCCAGAGCACACATGTCGGTACCAATGGGAAGGACTCCAAGCATTGTGTCTACTGGGAGGATGCAACCATAAACGCTTCAAGCAGTTTATGCACCTCTCGAAGAATAGTTTGAGGATCCTGACAGGCTTTCTCCCAGGACACTGCAGGCTGAGAGGTCATCTACACAGGATCGGAATGTGGTCGAACGAGTCTTGTCGCTTTTGCCACTTAGCTCCGGACACCCCGATGCACCTGTTGCTTGAGTGTGACGCTATCTCGAGAAGACGACAAAGCTACCTGGGTATATACATATAGCCCAGCTAAAGAACATGTACGCTCGTTGCCACCAACTATTATATTAGACTTTCTAAAGGAGTTGGGATTAGACGTAAAGAGCAGAGGGTACAATAGATCTTTAAGGTCGAAGTGCAAACCTATAATCTATATCTATCTATCTATCTCCCTTGTCAGCCGGTTTCCCTGGTTTCAGCAGTGGGACTACCCTCCCAACCTTCCAAATGTCAGGAATGATGAGGGCGGCCATGGACAGATTGAAGAGCCCTATAAGGAACTCAACTCCAGCGGGGCCTAAATTTTTTAGCATCAACACGCTTAGCCCGCCATGGCCAATGGCCTTGGAGGAGTTCGCCTTCCCGATGGCCCCTTCACCGCTATTAACAGACCATGTTTTCTCAAAAAAATCGGTTATCTCCTCGATCTAGCTCTGGAGTCCGTTTCAGTTTATCTGCAGGAGCTTAATCTGCCCAGGATGAGTCGACGGGATGGGGGTGTAAGGGACAGGTGCAGTTGTCCACCTTGTCTCAGTTGCGCTTGCCCTGGCACATATTGCACCTGATGCGACTTTCTGACTTATTTATTTATTTATTTATTTAAGCCAATCAGTACAGTAAGTTCTTATAGGCTAAGTAGACATGCTTAGAGACTAATAAGCGATAAAGGAAAATAATAAAATAATAAAAATATAACGTATAACGTATAACTATTTATAAAAACAATTCAAAGAATTTAAAAACTGATTTTTTGAAGATGAAAAATCTATCTCGATAAATTTAGAAACTCTATTGAACTCAATCAGAGCTCTAGCAAAAGGGGCATTTCGAGTATAAAGAGATTTGAAAACTCCAATAAAAAAAAGCTCAGAACACCGAAGGGCCCTGGCCGGAACATTAAAGAAAATCCTCTCAAGGAGAATGGAACAGTCAACGTCACCATGAAGTAAATCGAAAATGAAAGACAAAGATAAGATTGTTCTTCTGATTTGTAGTGTTTTTAAGTTAATCAGTAGGCACCGCGATTCATAAGAAGGGATAGGATCCGAAAAACGTATTTCACGCAACGCAAAACGAATAAATACTTTTTGGATCCTCTCAATTCTAGCTGCATGACACGCATAGTAAGGTGACCAAATGAATGAAGCATACTCAAGCTTGGAGCGAACAAAGGCCGTATACAAAAGTTTCAGCGTATAGGGGTCAGTAAAACCCGAGCTGTTTCGCCTAACAAAAGCAAGCATGGAGTAAGATTTAGTAATAATGAAATTAACATGACTGGCAAAAGTAAACTTCGAATCAAATATGACCCCTAAGTCTTTAATTTCTTTTAACCGCGACAGGGGCGAGTTAGAAATATGATAAGAGGTGTCAATGATATTGAAACGCTTAGAAAAGGTTATTTGGAAACATTTTTTTACATTCAGCAATAAGCGATTATTGGCACACCAGTTACTAACGTTATCCAAATCAATTTGCATCAACTCAGAATCAAGAGAGCTACTGATTAAAGAATAGATCTTAAGGTCATCCGCTTAAAGCAGAAATCTTGCTGATGAGAAGCAAGAACTGATGTCATTGATAAACAGGACAAAAAACAACGGGCCCAGAATGCTACCTTGCGGAACCCCAGAGCAAGCTAGGAACGGCGAAGATCTAACATTATTGACAACAACCACGCAACGACGATTACGCAAATAAGATGCAATCCATCTCAAAAAAGATGAGTGGAAACCAATGCAGGATAATTTCTTAATCAAAATTACATGGGAAACCCTATCAAACGCTTTAGAAAAATCGGTGTAAACGGTATCAACTTGCAACCCAGATTGAAAGGCAGAGATACAATCGTCTGAAAAAACAGCTAGATTAGACACTGTAGAGCGGCCCGGAAAGAAACCATGTTGCTGCGGGCATACAATATTCTCAACAGCAAATATTAATTTCTCTTGAATAACGCCTTCGAAAAGCTTTGCCACTGTGGAAAGCTTTGAAATAGGCCTATAATTGGAAATATCATCTTTTCTACCACTCTTGTAAATTGGTGTAATGAAAGCCAATTTCCAGGCATCAATAAAATTACCCGAAGATAGAGAATTAGTAAATATTAAAATCAGTGGGTATACTAAAGAGTCACAGTGCTTGAATAAAATCGCAGACAGACCATCAACATCAGTATGTGACGAGGGTTTCAGTCGAGCAATGCCACTGAGGATATCTTCAGCAGACAATACTAACTTGCCGAAATCGAGGGATGGTTGTATGTTAAAGGAAACATTTTCATCACCATCGGAGTCAGATGTGAAGTTTGACTTAAAAAATTCTGCAAAGAGATTAGCAGTATCAGTAAAAGTATTAACAAATTTATCAGTGGATGGTATATTAGATATCGATTTCTTGGAATTAACGAAATTCCAAAACGCTTTTGGATTATCTTTCAGGTTTTCTTCAAATCTTAAGACATAGTTTCTGTGTAAAAATTTATCAAGGCATACAAATTTTTTATCAAACTTCTTAAACAAATCAAAATATGCGGTGTTTTTGCTTTTTTTAAATTTACGAAGAAATTTATTTTTCTTATTACGAAGCTTCATCAATGCTGCATTGTGCCAGGGCACTTTGTATAGCTTTTTTGGTATAAAAGGAATGACCCTTTTACAAATGTCAACAACAGTGGATTTAAAAATCTCAAAGCAATTAAAAATATTCTGATGTTGAAATAGGTTATCCCACTTAATGCTCATCAAAAGATTATTCAGTTTCAAAAAATTGCATAGCTTAAAATTAAAAGAAGTATCAGAATCAACATAACAATTGTTTCCATATTCATAAAATTCAAGATCAAGTACTAAAGGTACATGATGTAGACAAGATTGTATGATAGGTGAGGAACATTCAAGTAAAGAAAAATTTACATTTTTGCTTAAGAATACCAGGTCTAAAGTCCGACCAAGAATATTTCAAAAACAATTAATTTGCATAATGTCAACACTTAAGAAGCTATCAACTAAATACATTTCACTAGAACTATTAACATTACAGGCAATAAGAGCAGATTTCGAGATAGTGCGTGACCAGTTGATATTGCAGAGGTTAAAGTCACCTAGCACGCACAGATGATCATTATCTTGACTTGACACACGGAACAGACAGCGTGGGCACCAAGAGCAGCTGGGTAGCCCTTCCACTTGGGTGGGAGCAGGATGAAGATGGATGGGTTGGGAGAGATGAGGATTGTAAGTGTTGCTGATTGCTCCTTAGAGCCGTGGAGGCCTCCTGGGTGCTCGGTGGCACCGGCGCAATTGACACAGTGTTTTGGGCTGTAGAGGCCGTTGGCGCTTAAGGGCGCGAGCCACATGGGACAGACCTTAAAATGGCTCCATCCATCGTTCCCACGACAGTCGGTTCTACGATACCGGAACGACCCGGATTTATATCCGGCCATGAACTGTCACTTCAGCAGTATTCCCCAACATTTTATGGGGAATGTTTTATGCTGTTACAACAACAACATGGCTCCATCCATCGCACCTATTACACCTTACCGAGGTGGAGTTTGGATGGAGCCTTCTCTGACATACGCAGCAAAAGTATGTTTCTGGACCAGGGTTGGATTCAACTCCAGCCCTGAACAGGGGCGTGTGGAGCAATCCTGCTGCATGGCATTGCTCCATAGATGATACACGACTTATGGTATGCGCCGATCTAAACAAGGTTAGATTGCCGAAATAACAGCCCTATCCTGCTGCAATCTGGAAGCCGGGGACCAGAAGGACACAGTAGACGAAGCTACAGACCTGTCAAAACGCCGCACTCCATAGCAGACGAAGAGCTTCAGCTGCCTCGAGAATTCCGCGTTACTCTGGCTGAATTAAGATCTGGATATTGCAGTAGATTCAACTGTAATAATATCTAACCATACGATTTATGTCAGTCATACAAATGCAACCCATCCACTACTGTTTAGAGATTAAGACAATCTGGCAAGCAACCAACACGATCAGTAGAATAAACACAAAAGTGGATATCAACAAGAGTGGAATCAGCAACACGGCTGTGGACCGGAATAAAATCTCGTCGCATCAACGCTATCAAGCACGATCCGTAATTTCTGTGGAGCAGAGATCAAAGCAATCCTTGAACGCTAGCCCATCCTCACAATATTGTTCTGCGAAATGGCTTCGAACACGCGCCTCCCAGAACCGCTCGACTGCTCAAACTTAGCTCGTGATTGGCCTATAAGGAAACGCACTTTCCTTATGTTCATGTTGGCCAATGGTAAAGACACAGACGCTGAACCAAAAAAGATCGCTACATTTTTATGGTTGGCTGGGTCCAAGGCAGCGGAACTATACGACACATTGTTTCCAAACGATGGCACTGCAGGCGGAATAGTTGGTGGTCAGGCAGAAACCCAGCAACAACTAGCATCAGCATGCTCTCGCACTCTTGACGAGGTACTACAATCGTTTGAACAATTCTGCGTTCCAAAAAGGAATGCGACGATGGAATCATTCAAATTTAATACCATCAAACAAAAAGAGAAGCAATCGTTTGCAGACTTTGAGACCGAGCTGCATAAGCAAGTCCAATTTTGTGAATTCAAGTGCGAGTGCGGCAAATCATACGAAAATCGCATGCTGATCGATCAGATCATAATCGGAGTCAACAAAAAAAAAACTTCAGTTGAAGTTATTAGATACGAAGAACGAAAAGTTACCGGAAGTAGTGGATAAGTGCAAGACGTTTGAAGCCGCACACAAACATAAATCGCTGTTAGACAATACCATCCTGCATCAGACGGTTTACTCGACCGAAAGCGCATCGCCAGGAGAAATTAACGCCATCACACGTCGATGCTACAACTGCGGGTCGCCTTGCCTCAGGAGATAGGAACATTTTTAGAAAGACATAAGGATGTATTTGAAGGATTAGAGAAATTTCCAAATAAGCGAAAAATTGTCTTGAAAGAGAATGCGGAGCCGGCGTTACATTACAAACAACGCGTTCCTCACAGCCTACTTGAACCATTGGAAAAGCAACTAAAACTATTAACAAGAGAACGCATCATCACGCCGGTAGCATACCCCACCGATTGGGTCAACAATTTACAGATAGTGGAAAAGTTTAATGGGAAATTAAGACTTTGTCTATACCCGCAACCATTAAACCAGGCAATTAAACGTGAGCATTTTCTTATCCCCACAATTGACGATTTCATCAGCCAAATGGCTAACAAAAAAATTTACTCTGTCTTTGATCTATCCAATGGGTTTTGGCAAATGGAGTTAGACCAAAAAAGTTCTGACCTAACCACATTCATGACCCCATTTGGCCGATTTAAGTTTAATCGCGTGCCGTTTGGCATCAACAATGCACCTGAAATGTTTCAACGTAATATGGTACAAATATTTGGCGACATACCAGGAGTCGTTGTGTACTTTGATGATATATGTATAATGGGGGAAACAGTGGTTGAGCACGACGAAGCATTATCAATAGTCCTAGAGCGCGCGAGACAAAATGGCGTAAAATTTAATCGTGAAAAAATGCAATATCGCAAACCTCAGGTGGAATTCATGGGTCATGTATTATCACACGGTCAGGTCAAACCAAAAAGGAAATATTTAGAAGCCATCCTGAGGATTAAAAAACCAGAAAGCAAACAAGACGTTCTTCGCCTACTGGGCCTCGTAAAATATCCGGCAAAGTTTATACCTAACTTATCGCAGAAATCAGCTAACCTGCGAAACCTAACGAGAAATGACGTATCATTTGAGTGGAATCAAAAACACGATGTGGCGCTTCAGGGTCTATTAAATATTATAGCGTCAGATCCAGTATTAGCAGTATATGACAAAGCAAACCCGGTGATCATACAAACGGGCGCCTCCAAAGACGGTCTTGGCTGCGCATTATTGCAGGATGGACAACCTGTGGCGTATGCGTCAAGGACATTAAGCCACAGCGAACAAAAATGGGCACAAATAGAAAAGGAGCTACTAGCCATCGTATTTGCTTGTGAACGTTTTCATTACTACGTGTACGGGCGTGACTTCATCGTGGAAAGCGATCACAAACCCCTAGAAACCTTAGTCAAAAGGGACATAGATGACGTAACTGTGCGGCTACAACGCATGCTTATGTATTTATTAAGATATCCAAAGATGGCAGTTAAGTACAAGCCGGGAAAGGACCTGGTAATTGCCGACTGCCTTTCACGAGCACAACTGGAAGAAGTTGACGAAATCCCAGAACTATCACAAATGATTCATTCAGTAACTCGCTCCGTATGCCTTTCAGAAGATAACTACAAATTCTACAAGGTGGTCCTCGAACAGGATGAAAAACTCGGACGCATTTGTGAATATGTAAAAACTGAATGGCCCTCATACCACCAGTTAGACGATTTCAGTCAAAGACTTCACAAACACAAATCTGAGCTGCATTTTGAAAATGGACTTTTATTTCGTAACTGCCGTCTCGTGATTCCAAGAGAATTACAAGGCCGTATTACTCAGCAACTTCACGCCGCACATTTAGGGGTTGAAAAAACGCTTGCTCGAGCACGAGTACACTACTACTGGCCGAACATGAACTCTCAGATCAAGGAACTAGTAGCCGCATGCGAAATTTGCGAACGGTTTAAACGCAACAACCAAAAGGAGCCACTAGTCCAGGACGAAACACCTGAGTACCCATTACATATAGCAGGAATGGACATTTTCGAATATGCCGGCAAACTCTTCATTTCAATTATCGATTCATACTCTGGCTTCCTAATGGTAGAGCAACTGGAAAACAAATCGGCGAACCATATTATAGATAAACTCAGGAGACGATTCGATCACTGTGGATATCCAACAAAGCTCAAATGCGACAATAGCCCGTTCAACTGTGAGGCATTTGACAAATTTGCTGATGAATGTAACATCACTCTACAATACTCGAGTCCAACATATGCGCAAAGTAATGGTCTAGCTGAAAAAGGAGTGGCGATCGCAAAAAACATTCTCAAAAGATGTCATGCGGCATATGATAGAGAACAGCAAGCATGCAATTGGCTCCATGTCAGTTATTTACTGGGAGATTACTTAAAACAGTCTAGACAACTACTACAGACGAAATCGACGTCTAATAGCGAAAACAAAAAACAGCTCACTTAACGCCAGTGACATGGTATATGAAGAGTCATTCAACCGCGGAAATTTTAGGACGTACGGTCACTCGGAGTAAACCCAAACTGTCACATCCCCTGATCATAGAACAGACAGCAAAAAGAACCCTACTGAACATTGCTAAGGAAGGGTATGGGAAAGGGAAAGCCATATCGTCTAAGGAAATGGAGACGCTTAACGCGCGGCTACCACTAGCTCAATTCCCCAGTGACGATATCATCAAAGTAACCAATTTTGAAGGGAGTTTTAAAATTGAATTAGGAAACAAAGCAACATGGAGCGTATCCGCACTAGAACGACACTTCCAAGCTAGCAACTTGCACTGGTACACTGACGGTTCTAAAACACCGGAAGGCATAGGAGCTGGGGTCTTTGGCTCCAGAGCACACATGTCGGTACCAATGGGAAGGACTCCAAGCATTGTGTCTACTGGGAGGATGCAACCATAAACGCTTCAAGCAGTTTATGCACCTCTCGAAGAATAGTTTGAGGATCCTGACAGGCTTTCTCCCAGGACACTGCAGGCTGAGAGGTCATCTACACAGGATCGGAATGTGGTCGAACGAGTCTTGTCGCTTTTGCCACTTAGCTCCGGACACCCCGATGCACCTGTTGCTTGAGTGTGACGCTATCTCGAGAAGACGACAAAGCTACCTGGGTATATACATATAGCCCAGCTAAAGAACATGTACGCTCGTTGCCACCAACTATTATATTAGACTTTCTAAAGGAGTTGGGATTAGACGTAAAGAGCAGAGGGTACAATAGATCTTTAAGGTCGAAGTGCAAACCTATAATCTATATCTATCTATCTATCTCCCTTGTCAGCCGGTTTCCCTGGTTTCAGCAGTGGGACTACCCTCCCAACCTTCCAAATGTCAGGAATGATGAGGGCGGCCATGGACAGATTGAAGAGCCCTATAAGGAACTCAACTCCAGCGGGGCCTAAATTTTTTAGCATCAACACGCTTAGCCCGCCATGGCCAATGGCCTTGGAGGAGTTCGCCTTCCCGATGGCCCCTTCACCGCTATTAACAGACCATGTTTTCTCAAAAAAATCGGTTATCTCCTCGATCTAGCTCTGGAGTCCGTTTCAGTTTATCTGCAGGAGCTTAATCTGCCCAGGATGAGTCGACGGGATGGGGGTGTAAGGGACAGGTGCAGTTGTCCACCTTGTCTCAGTTGCGCTTGCCCTGGCACATATTGCACCTGATGCGACTTTCTGACTTATTTATTTATTTATTTATTTAAGCCAATCAGTACAGTAAGTTCTTATAGGCTAAGTAGACATGCTTAGAGACTAATAAGCGATAAAGGAAAATAATAAAATAATAAAAATATAACGTATAACGTATAACTATTTATAAAAACAATTCAAAGAATTTAAAAACTGATTTTTTGAAGATGAAAAATCTATCTCGATAAATTTAGAAACTCTATTGAACTCAATCAGAGCTCTAGCAAAAGGGGCATTTCGAGCATAAAGAGATTTGAAAACTCCAATAAAAAAAAGCTCAGAACACCGAAGGGCCCTGGCCGGAACATTAAAGAAAATCCTCTCAAGGAGAATGGAACAGTCAACGTCACCATGAAGTAAATCGAAAATGAAAGACAAAGATAAGATTGTTCTTCTGATTTGTAGTGTTTTTAAGTTAATCAGTAGGCACCGCGATTCATAAGAAGGGATAGGATCCGAAAAACGTATTTCACGCAACGCAAAACGAATAAATACTTTTTGGATCCTCTCAATTCTAGCTGCATGACACGCATAGTAAGGTGACCAAATGAATGAAGCATACTCAAGCTTGGAGCGAACAAAGGCCGTATACAAAAGTTTCAGCGTATAGGGGTCAGTAAAACCCGAGCTGTTTCGCCTAACAAAAGCAAGCATGGAGTAAGATTTAGTAATAATGAAATTAACATGACTGGCAAAAGTAAACTTCGAATCAAATATGACCCCTAAGTCTTTAATTTCTTTTAACCGCGACAGGGGCGAGTTAGAAATATGATAAGAGGTGTCAATGATATTGAAACGCTTAGAAAAGGTTATTTGGAAACATTTTTTTACATTCAGCAATAAGCGATTATTGGCACACCAGTTACTAACGTTATCCAAATCAATTTGCATCAACTCAGAATCAAGAGAGCTACTGATTAAAGAATAGATCTTAAGGTCATCCGCTTAAAGCAGAAATCTTGCTGATGAGAAGCAAGAACTGATGTCATTGATAAACAGGACAAAAAACAACGGGCCCAGAATGCTACCTTGCGGAACCCCAGAGCAAGCTAGGAACGGCGAAGATCTAACATTATTGACAACAACCACGCAACGACGATTACGCAAATAAGATGCAATCCATCTCAAAAAAGATGAGTGGAAACCAATGCAGGATAATTTCTTAATCAAAATTACATGGGAAACCCTATCAAACGCTTTAGAAAAATCGGTGTAAACGGTATCAACTTGCAACCCAGATTGAAAGGCAGAGATACAATCGTCTGAAAAAACAGCTAGATTAGACACTGTAGAGCGGCCCGGAAAGAAACCATGTTGCTGCGGGCATACAATATTCTCAACAGCAAATATTAATTTCTCTTGAATAACGCCTTCGAAAAGCTTTGCCACTGTGGAAAGCTTTGAAATAGGCCTATAATTGGAAATATCATCTTTTCTACCACTCTTGTAAATTGGTGTAATGAAAGCCAATTTCCAGGCATCAATAAAATTACCCGAAGATAGAGAATTAGTAAATATTAAAATCAGTGGGTATACTAAAGAGTCACAGTGCTTGAATAAAATCGCAGACAGACCATCAACATCAGTATGTGACGAGGGTTTCAGTCGAGCAATGCCACTGAGGATATCTTCAGCAGACAATACTAACTTGCCGAAATCGAGGGATGGTTGTATGTTAAAGGAAACATTTTCATCACCATCGGAGTCAGATGTGAAGTTTGACTTAAAAAATTCTGCAAAGAGATTAGCAGTATCAGTAAAAGTATTAACAAATTTATCAGTGGATGGTATATTAGATATCGATTTCTTGGAATTAACGAAATTCCAAAACGCTTTTGGATTATCTTTCAGGTTTTCTTCAAATCTTAAGACATAGTTTCTGTGTAAAAATTTATCAAGGCATACAAATTTTTTATCAAACTTCTTAAACAAATCAAAATATGCGGTGTTTTTGCTTTTTTTAAATTTACGAAGAAATTTATTTTTCTTATTACGAAGCTTCATCAATGCTGCATTGTGCCAGGGCACTTTGTATAGCTTTTTTGGTATAAAAGGAATGACCCTTTTACAAATGTCAACAACAGTGGATTTAAAAATCTCAAAGCAATTAAAAATATTCTGATGTTGAAATAGGTTATCCCACTTAATGCTCATCAAAAGATTATTCAGTTTCAAAAAATTGCATAGCTTAAAATTAAAAGAAGTATCAGAATCAACATAACAATTGTTTCCATATTCATAAAATTCAAGATCAAGTACTAAAGGTACATGATGTAGACAAGATTGTATGATAGGTGAGGAACATTCAAGTAAAGAAAAATTTACATTTTTGCTTAAGAATACCAGGTCTAAAGTCCGACCAAGAATATTTCAAAAACAATTAATTTGCATAATGTCAACACTTAAGAAGCTATCAACTAAATACATTTCACTAGAACTATTAACATTACAGGCAATAAGAGCAGATTTCGAGATAGTGCGTGACCAGTTGATATTGCAGAGGTTAAAGTCACCTAGCACGCACAGATGATCATTATCTTGACTTGACACACGGAACAGACAGCGTGGGCACCAAGAGCAGCTGGGTAGCCCTTCCACTTGGGTGGGAGCAGGATGAAGATGGATGGGTTGGGAGAGATGAGGATTGTAAGTGTTGCTGATTGCTCCTTAGAGCCGTGGAGGCCTCCTGGGTGCTCGGTGGCACCGGCGCAATTGACACAGTGTTTTGGGCTGTAGAGGCCGTTGGCGCTTAAGGGCGCGAGCCACATGGGACAGACCTTAAAATGGCTCCATCCATCGTTCCCACGACAGTCGGTTCTACGATACCGGAACGACCCGGATTTATATCCGGCCATGAACTGTCACTTCAGCAGTATTCCCCAACATTTTATGGGGAATGTTTTATGCTGTTACAACAACAACATGGCTCCATCCATCGCACCTATTACACCTTACCGAGGTGGAGTTTGGATGGAGCCTTCTCTGACATACGCAGCAAAAGTATGTTTCTGGACCAGGGTTGGATTCAACTCCAGCCCTGAACAGGGGCGTGTGGAGCAATCCTGCTGCATGGCATTGCTCCATAGATGATACACGACTTATGGTATGCGCCGATCTAAACAAGGTTAGATTGCCGAAATAACAGCCCTATCCTGCTGCAATCTGGAAGCCGGGGACCAGAAGGACACAGTAGACGAAGCTACAGACCTGTCAAAACGCCGCACTCCATAGCAGACGAAGAGCTTCAGCTGCCTCGAGAATTCCGCGTTACTCTGGCTGAATTAAGATCTGGATATTGCAGTAGATTCAACTGTAATAATATCTAACCATACGATTTATGTCAGTCATACAAATGCAACCCATCCACTACTGTTTAGAGATTAAGACAATCTGGCAAGCAACCAACACGATCAGTAGAATAAACACAAAAGTGGATATCAACAAGAGTGGAATCAGCAACACGGCTGTGGACCGGAATAAAATCTCGTCGCATCAACGCTATCAAGCACGATCCGTAATTTCTGTGGAGCAGAGATCAAAGCAATCCTTGAACGCTAGCCCATCCTCACAATATTGTTCTGCGAAATGGCTTCGAACACGCGCCTCCCAGAACCGCTCGACTGCTCAAACTTAGCTCGTGATTGGCCTATAAGGAAACGCACTTTCCTTATGTTCATGTTGGCCAATGGTAAAGACACAGACGCTGAACCAAAAAAGATCGCTACATTTTTATGGTTGGCTGGGTCCAAGGCAGCGGAACTATACGACACATTGTTTCCAAACGATGGCACTGCAGGCGGAATAGTTGGTGGTCAGGCAGAAACCCAGCAACAACTAGCATCAGCATGCTCTCGCACTCTTGACGAGGTACTACAATCGTTTGAACAATTCTGCGTTCCAAAAAGGAATGCGACGATGGAATCATTCAAATTTAATACCATCAAACAAAAAGAGAAGCAATCGTTTGCAGACTTTGAGACCGAGCTGCATAAGCAAGTCCAATTTTGTGAATTCAAGTGCGAGTGCGGCAAATCATACGAAAATCGCATGCTGATCGATCAGATCATAATCGGAGTCAACAAAAAAAAAACTTCAGTTGAAGTTATTAGATACGAAGAACGAAAAGTTACCGGAAGTAGTGGATAAGTGCAAGACGTTTGAAGCCGCACACAAAAATAAATCGCTGTTAGACAATACCATCCTGCATCAGACGGTTTACTCGACCGAAAGCGCATCGCCAGGAGAAATTAACGCCATCACACGTCGATGCTACAACTGCGGGTCGCCTTGCCTCAGGAGATAGGAACATTTTTAGAAAGACATAAGGATGTATTTGAAGGATTAGAGAAATTTCCAAATAAGCGAAAAATTGTCTTGAAAGAGAATGCGGAGCCGGCGTTACATTACAAACAACGCGTTCCTCACAGCCTACTTGAACCATTGGAAAAGCAACTAAAACTATTAACAAGAGAACGCATCATCACGCCGGTAGCATACCCCACCGATTGGGTCAACAATTTACAGATAGTGGAAAAGTTTAATGGGAAATTAAGACTTTGTCTATACCCGCAACCATTAAACCAGGCAATTAAACGTGAGCATTTTCTTATCCCCACAATTGACGATTTCATCAGCCAAATGGCTAACAAAAAAATTTACTCTGTCTTTGATCTATCCAATGGGTTTTGGCAAATGGAGTTAGACCAAAAAAGTTCTGACCTAACCACATTCATGACCCCATTTGGCCGATTTAAGTTTAATCGCGTGCCGTTTGGCATCAACAATGCACCTGAAATGTTTCAACGTAATATGGTACAAATATTTGGCGACATACCAGGAGTCGTTGTGTACTTTGATGATATATGTATAATGGGGGAAACAGTGGTTGAGCACGACGAAGCATTATCAATAGTCCTAGAGCGCGCGAGACAAAATGGCGTAAAATTTAATCGTGAAAAAATGCAATATCGCAAACCTCAGGTGGAATTCATGGGTCATGTATTATCACACGGTCAGGTCAAACCAAAAAGGAAATATTTAGAAGCCATCCTGAGGATTAAAAAACCAGAAAGCAAACAAGACGTTCTTCGCCTACTGGGCCTCGTAAAATATCCGGCAAAGTTTATACCTAACTTATCGCAGAAATCAGCTAACCTGCGAAACCTAACGAGAAATGACGTATCATTTGAGTGGAATCAAAAACACGATGTGGCGCTTCAGGGTCTATTAAATATTATAGCGTCAGATCCAGTATTAGCAGTATATGACAAAGCAAACCCGGTGATCATACAAACGGGCGCCTCCAAAGACGGTCTTGGCTGCGCATTATTGCAGGATGGACAACCTGTGGCGTATGCGTCAAGGACATTAAGCCACAGCGAACAAAAATGGGCACAAATAGAAAAGGAGCTACTAGCCATCGTATTTGCTTGTGAACGTTTTCATTACTACGTGTACGGGCGTGACTTCATCGTGGAAAGCGATCACAAACCCCTAGAAACCTTAGTCAAAAGGGACATAGATGACGTAACTGTGCGGCTACAACGCATGCTTATGTATTTATTAAGATATCCAAAGATGGCAGTTAAGTACAAGCCGGGAAAGGACCTGGTAATTGCCGACTGCCTTTCACGAGCACAACTGGAAGAAGTTGACGAAATCCCAGAACTATCACAAATGATTCATTCAGTAACTCGCTCCGTATGCCTTTCAGAAGATAACTACAAATTCTACAAGGTGGTCCTCGAACAGGATGAAAAACTCGGACGCATTTGTGAATATGTAAAAACTGAATGGCCCTCATACCACCAGTTAGACGATTTCAGTCAAAGACTTCACAAACACAAATCTGAGCTGCATTTTGAAAATGGACTTTTATTTCGTAACTGCCGTCTCGTGATTCCAAGAGAATTACAAGGCCGTATTACTCAGCAACTTCACGCCGCACATTTAGGGGTTGAAAAAACGCTTGCTCGAGCACGAGTACACTACTACTGGCCGAACATGAACTCTCAGATCAAGGAACTAGTAGCCGCATGCGAAATTTGCGAACGGTTTAAACGCAACAACCAAAAGGAGCCACTAGTCCAGGACGAAACACCTGAGTACCCATTACATATAGCAGGAATGGACATTTTCGAATATGCCGGCAAACTCTTCATTTCAATTATCGATTCATACTCTGGCTTCCTAATGGTAGAGCAACTGGAAAACAAATCGGCGAACCATATTATAGATAAACTCAGGAGACGATTCGATCACTGTGGATATCCAACAAAGCTCAAATGCGACAATAGCCCGTTCAACTGTGAGGCATTTGACAAATTTGCTGATGAATGTAACATCACTCTACAATACTCGAGTCCAACATATGCGCAAAGTAATGGTCTAGCTGAAAAAGGAGTGGCGATCGCAAAAAACATTCTCAAAAGATGTCATGCGGCATATGATAGAGAACAATATCAGTATCGCATACTCGAATTCAATGCAACCCCCGTAGCAAGCATGCAACTGGCTCCATGTCAGTTTTTTACTGGAAGATTACTTAAAACAGTCTAGACAACTACTACAGACGAAATCGACGTCTAATAGCGAAAACAAAAAACAGCTCCTTTAACGCCAGTGACATGGTATATGAAGAGTATATCAACCGCGGAAATTTTAGGACGTACGGTCACTCGGAGGAAACCCAAACTGTCACATCCCCTGATCATAGAACATACAGCAAAATGAACCCTACTGAACATTGCTAAGGAAGGGTATGGGAAAGGGAAAGCCATATCGTCTAAGGAAATGGAGACGCTCAACGCGCGGCTACCACTAGCTCAATTCCCCAGTGACGATATCATCAAAGTAACCAATTTTGAAGGGAGTTTTAAAATTGAATTAGGAAACAAAGCAACATGGAGCGTATCCGCACTAGAACGACACTTCCAAGCTAGCAACTTGCACTGGTACACTGACGGTTCTAAAACACCGGAAGGCATAGGAGCTGGGGTCTTTGGCTCCAGAGCACACATGTCGGTACCAATGGGAAGGACTCCAAGCATTGTGTCTACTGGGAGGATGCAGCCATAAACGCTTCAAGCAGTTTATGCACCTCTCGAAGAATAGTTTGAGGATCCTGACAGGCTTTCTCCCAGGACACTGCAGGCTGAGAGGTCATCTGCACAGGATCGGAATGTGGTCGAACGAGTCTTGTCGCTTTTGCCACTTAGCTCCGGACACCCCGATGCACCTGTTGCTTGAGTGTGACGCTATCTCGAGAAGACGACAAAGCTACCTGGGTATATACATATAGCCCAGCTAAAGAACATGTACGCTCGTTGCCACCAACTATTATATTAGAATTTCTAAAGGAGTTGGGATTAGACGTAAAGAGCAGAGGGTACAATAGATCTTTAAGGTCGAAGTGCAAACCTATAATCTATATCTATCTATCTATCTCCCTTGTCAGCCGGTTTCCCTGGTTTCAGCAGTGGGACTACCCTCCCAACCTTCCAAATGTCAGGAATGATGAGGGCGGCCATGGACAGATTGAAGAGCCCTATAAGGAACTCAACTCCAGCGGGGCCTAAATTTTTGAGCATCAACACGCTTAGCCCGTCATGGCCAACGGCCTTGGAGGAGTTCGCCTTCCCGATGGCCCCTTCACCGCTATTAACATACCATGTTTTCTCAAAAAATCGGTTATCTCCTCGATCTAGCTCTGGAGTCCGTTTCAGTTTATCTGCAGGAGCTTAATCTGCCCAGAATGAGTCGACGGGATGGGGGGTGTAAGGGACAGGTGCAGTTGTCCACCTTGTCTCAGTTGCGCTTGCCCTGGCACATATTGCACCTGATGCGACTTTCTGACTTATCTTGACTTGACACACGGAACAGACAGCGTGGGCACCAAGAGCAGCTGGGTAGCCCTTCCACTTGGGTGGGAGCAGGATGAAGATGGATGTGTTGGGAGAGATGAGGATTGTAAGTGTTGCTGATTGCTCCTTAGAGCCGTGGAGGCCTCCTGGGTGCTGGGTGGCACCGGCGCAATTGACGCAGTGTTTTGGGCTGTAGAGGCCGTTGGCGCTTGAGGGCGCGAGCCACATGGGGCAGACCTTAAAATGGCTCCATCCATCGTTCCCACGACAATCGCTTCTACGATACCGGAACGACCCGGATTTATATCCGGCCAAGGACTGTCACTTCAGCAGTATTCCCCAACATTTTATGGGGAATGTTTTATGCTGTTACAACAACAACATGGCTCCATCCATCGCACCTATTAAACCATACCGAGGTGGAGCTTGGATGGAGCCTTCTCTGACATACGCAGCAAAAGTATGTTTCTGGGCCAGGGTTGGATTCAACTCCAGCCCTGAGCAGGGGCGTGTGGAGCAATCCTGCTGCATGGCATTGCTCCATAGATGATACACGACTTATGGTATGCGCCGATCTAAACAGGGTTAGATTGCCGAAATAACAGCCCTATCCTGCTGCAATCTGGAAGCCGGGGACCAGAAGGACACAGTAGACGAAGCTACAGACCTTTCAAAACGCCGCACTCCATAGCAGACGACGAGCTTCAGCTGCCTCGAGAACTCCGCGTTACTCTGGCTGAATTAAGATCTGGATATTGCAGTAGACTCAACTCCTACTTTTCCAGACTCAACCCCGACATCATAAATGAAGGTCCGGCATGTTTATAACCCCCGCAAGATACCAATCACTTATTCACATGCCCCAACAAACCCACTAATCTAACTCCCCTTTCTCTATGGTCCTACCATATCGAAACAGCACGTTTCCTGAGCGTGCCCTTAGATGAGTTTGAAGATAACGACCATGAGTAAGCTTTTCTAGCAGGGTGTAGCCAGCCCAACAACGGCAACAACAACAACATGGTGCCTGACCGGTTTAATTCTGCCGCTTGAATTATCTTTTCCAACATAGTGTTAAAGAAGTCACATGAAACCTCGTTTGATATCAAACGGCTCGATGAGGTCCTTCCCAATTCTGACCTCTGCTAGGGCAGGCACCTTGACGTGGTGCAGGGGTTTAATCGAAGCTCAAAACGGATCCTGCCATCGAGAGGGGGCACCGTCGGACAGGTGATGCCTCAACTGGATGGTAGATACCGCTTGAGCACGATGACCAAGAACTGCCACCTCCTAATCCAGGGTGTTAAGCGACACCGTGCCCATTGGACGGTTTGCAGCCAGGGAAACAACCGGTTGTAATATAACAGCACCTCATCGACACAGGGCCGAATCGAGGAGTAACGGTGGCCTTACCGCGACAAGGGGCGATGGCGCGGCGGACGATCAGAGTTCCCCAATTTTAAATATAGACCGTCAGTATTGCCTCGGCGAGAAAGCGGTCGTAAAAACAAGATGAATAACAAACAAACAAAAAACAACACCAACAATAACAATAACAAAAAACAGCACAAACAATAGCAACAACAAAAAAGGGAGACGGGAAGGTCCCCTCCCCGCAGACCTTTCCCCTGCAGAGGCAGCCCTCTTCGCCGAGCACGCTCGGGACGATAGTGACGGTACCCAGTGCGCATATGACCACGGGCAAAGCTGGGCACGAGCCAACAAGCGAGGCATCTGCCTTCAGTAAGCGCTCCACATCCTCAGCATCATCAAAGAGGCACCGATCCCCCTCGAGACTTTTAGGGTGGAAGAAGGCGCAGGCCCAGAAGGGGCAAACCTTCACCTCTGCCCTCTCCGGGGAAGCCAGGAGCTTTTGATGACCGAAGGAGACTGAGGATGAGAATAGAGAACGAACCCGCACCCGCAGATGAGCGGAGAAGCGGGGAACCTAAGGCACAGCACAGACCCGCGCCCGCTGTGGAGCGGAGAAGCGGTAAACCACCAGCCTCAAAGGAACAACCTGCACCCGCAATTAAGCGGGGAAACGGGTAAATAACACCATAGGCACCTAACTCCAAAAGGCAGCGGGCCCACCCACCTCCTCCACAATCGAACTCGGCAGGTCAGGAGGGAACTCAAGATTTGGTGTTGCCAGCGGCTGGGACTGGACAGCCCACCAGCTACTCGGATGCCCTCAAAGGTATCCGGCTGGCGGTGTTGCCCGAGAACTATCCGGCGGTAGCGCTAAGTTCAGAGGACCTTAAAAATCTGCAGGAAGCAATAATGGACGAGGTTTTCAAGGGATGGACCCACCCGCTAGCGTTTTGTGGAGTTTCCTTTCGGCCAGGGCTGCTACTGGTCGACTGTAAAGATGAGAACACTGCAACATGGATTGCGGAGGTAACGCCCACACTCGGAGCCTGGAAAGGCACGAAGCTGTGCACGAGGAGAGGAGAGGAGATACCTCCTACACAAACGATGATGGTATTCCTCCCAAGGAGTGCGGACAAGCCCATCGAGCACACCATCGGGCTGCTAAACGCCCAAAATGAGGGAATCCATACCTCGGCTTGGCGTATAGTGAGCAGTAACGTGGAGGACACCGGTATACGATTAGTCGTTGGTATAGATGAAGAGTCCTTCAACAGAATAAGGAGGGATGGTTATCGGCTGAACTACAGGTTCAGCTTTGTTACTATAAGGCCCTGGCGACCAAAGATCGTGGGCGAATCCGAGGCAGCTTCGAAGCAGGTGCAGGGTGACGAGGACTCTTCTTTAAAAGATCGATCGTCTACATCGACCATCCCTCCTCCCAGTAACATTGCTCAGGGTAGCACAGAGGTTCCCTCCACACAAGAGTTGATCGAGGGGCTCGACTTGAGCAAACTCGAGCTCGACAGGAGGAGCGACAGCGGGTTACGGCTCTCGGAGGTAGACCAGCCACAACTGTAATGACCCCATGGCAGTAGCCCAGGTCAACCTCCACCACGCTAGAGCGGCTTCGGCCGTTATAGGATGAGAAGTGCGGAGACCACCATGGAGTCTTGGACTTCTCCTTCGGTTTGGTTTCAGGGCAGCTGCAGTGGAAGGCATCAATGACAACGTCATTGAATCTTCGCACCCTGTTTTCTAGTTCTATACAGTCTGTCTTCCTTTGAATGTGCCCTATACTAGGCAAATTTAGGCTTAATGTGTTGCTGAACTTCTCCCAGTTCGTTCTCCTGGGGTTCTTGTTTGGATTACTGTTCGTTATCATAGCGCTCAGTTTAAACTGGATGATTCTGTGATCCGACAGAGAGGGTTCTGAGGAAACTTCCCACTGCGAGATCAGATCGTCAGCCAGTTTGCTGTTGAGTGTTATGCCAAGTATTTCCTCTCTAACTCTGGTAATGAATGTTGGGCACAGACAACATACGTTGTCATTGATGCCTTCCACTGCAGCTGCCCTGAAACCAAACCGAAGGAGAAGTCCAAGACTCCATGGTGGTCTCAGCACCTCTCATCCTTACGCAAAACCGTGCGAAGGCTTTCTAACAAGTTAACTTCGCATTGGTTTCTTTTAATTAATCATGAATATCATCGAATGTACATTTTTGTTAATTTTTTTAAATTAATTGGCTATTCATTATAAAAACCATTTTCGAGAAAAGTTTTTGTGGATAACTAATTTACACTATGTTGCCAAAGAAAAAAAAATTACCCTAATCTTATTGACCGCAAGTGTATGCACATACATACGTGCATACTATAAGCTTTATGACAAACATGTACATATGTATGTAAGAAGGTAACAACAAATGACATGTATACAAAGAATTTTTACATTTTTCCTAAAGCTTGTAGCAACGTGACTGTGATGTGCACTTTTTGCTCCCAATTCAACGGGCATCCGTGACCGCCATGCTACTATGTAATGTGACCGGGACTGTTCTTGCTGTGTTTAGGCCAGTGCTCTAAATTGGTGTTGTACTGGGTAGTGTTCACCTATATGCGAACTCAAACATGTATGTCAGCACATAACTGCGGTTTTGTTTCGTTAAAAAGCTCTTTGGTACAAAGCAATGGGTTCGTTGACAAACAGGACGTTCCCACGACAGTCGGTTCAACGATACCGGAACGACCCGGATTTATTTCCGGCCAAGGACTGTCACTTCAGCAGCATTCCCCAAAATTTTATGGGGAATGTTTTATGATGTTACAACAACAATAACTACAACATGACAAACAGGAGAATGCCCCTCGGCCATTCCATTTTTCGCAGCCAAGGAGATTCGACCAGCCCCATTGTACACCAGTCCACGCCAACGTAAGTTTCTTAATTTTCAATTATAAATCAAAAGAAACAATTTGACATTTTTAATAATATGATTTATTGAACAGTACAAAAATAAAACACTAATTCTGTCATTTCTTTGCACGACTGACCCCGAGACAATCGCCATCTGCCATCAGGCGTGCATATGGTCCTTCGTCGCTGTTGGAGTTCATAACACCAGCAAGAAATAAAAGTGCTCATCAAGAAATTTTCTATGCTGCAGATTTGTCGCTACTACCTAGGACCACAGCATCATCTTGACCACCACACACATTTCAGAAGCCCACACACCGACAGACATACATAAATTAATATCCTAGCGTTCTGGCACCACACCTACATATGTATATACATACATATGTACATACATAAATACATAAAACATCGAGTATTCAAAAGATACGTGTTTGATTTTCACATATGTAAAAGCGTATAAATTAATACGAGAAAACTCGTAGTGAAGAGCCCTAGTGATTTTGTGAGAAATACATAAAATTAATAATTTTTCAATTATTCTCGGCTTACGCTGCTTCTTATGCATGCTCGTCCGAATGGACACCACAAAGTGCTACAATAGCAAAGTGTTATCGACGGTAATCGTGTGCAGTGTATTGGTAGTGCAATTTCCGTGGTTAACCATATTTTACATTTGCGGCATTCGTCCAAATTGACACAACAACACTAACCAGCAACAAATACTGCACTCGCACTTATAAATGCACACACTTTTGTTCTAAATCGCAATTGCACACAAAATCACTCTGCGCGATCATACGGTGTTTATTCAATAAATTTAGCCCGTGTTTATAAAACAATAGCGATTTACGATGGATTTTTTCAGCAAGACATTTTAAATAAAATCAGTGACTTGACTTGACGAATAACAAATCAAAACGCAAACACATAAAAGAAAACTGGCGAATTCAGCAGAGCTGCATTTACAAGAGTTGGGTGGCGTGCTAAATACAGGTTCACTAGGTGTAACCTTACCACGAGTGAAAGTTCAATAGCCTGAAATTTTAAATCGAATTACAACTAAATACAATAAATTTCCATAATATTTTTTCGTAAAATTTTTGTGATATATTTCTTAACAAAAAATATTTTTTCGAATAAATTGTGTAATTTGCTCGGCTTCTGCCTTGCGATATCGAGGTTTTTAAAGGGGACTGCTTGTCATGGCCAACATTTCGTGACATTTTCACGGTCATTTATATTCTAAATAACCTTCTTACTCATGTGGAAAGACTTTTCCATCTAAATCAAAAAACCCAGGGCGAGGCAAAGGAGATCGTTCGCAAGTGTCTACTTATTAATAAAGGTTTTTCCACAGCGTGAAAAAAATTAATAGATCGCAACGAGAACAAAAAGAGTCCTCGTAAATAGTCAATGGAAGATTCTCTTTAACCTATCCCCGGTAGGATCTGAATCTGGAAGTGCAACCAGTGCGAAATTAATAATTGTATATCTGTACTCCAGATTCAAAAAATTGTGCAATTACGATGCACACAACATTCGATCTTGTGAAAAATTCCTAAAAATGTCTCCGTCCGAAAGAAGCAATTATTCACGAAGGAATCAACTTTGTTTGAACTGTTTGTCTTCCGGACATGGTGTAGCAAAATGTACAAGTGCCTTCAATTGCTCAGTTTATCATTCTAGACTCTAGGCGGACTAGTTATAGAACTAGTTACGCTAATACTAGTAATGAGCAATCGTGTTTTACGAACACGAACAATGGGATTCTGCTGGAAACAGCTCAGGCCGATCTACGCTACCCTCATAGACTCCGGATCCGAAAGCTGGTTTATTACGGAAAGACTACGGAGTCGCATCAAACTACCAACCAAGGTGAATGCACGGGTATCCGGAATCAACAACAAGGTTTCGGCGCAAGTAGGCCAGGCGTGTTCAATAACTTTAAGATCATCGGTCGATCCTACGGTGGCACTGTTGATACCCCAACTGACGGGGAATCTTGCAACTTGTACTGCTATCGATCCATCGATACATCAAGCGTTTCCGAGACTAACACTGGCGGATAACCGCCTCTTCGCGAATGAACAAGTCGATCTTGTTCTTGGAGGCGACGTTTATCCCCAAATTATTCTGAAAGGTATTCGCAAGGACGTCTGGGGCTCACTGCTAGTCAAAGAAACGGTATTTAGGTAGATCCTCACTGGACGGACTCACTCACCTAAGTCGGCAATATCATGCGCCTCATTCTTCAATGAGGTCGCGTTGGACGAACAGCTCACTGCCTTTTGGGAATTGGAGAACCTACCGCGTAGCAGGACCCGTACAGCGGAGGAAGACTTTCGCGAGGAAATCTACAGCTCCACTGCAACGCGCAAGGAATTGGGTAGATACGTCGTCGCACTGCCTTTTCGTCAAAATTTTCCGACGGATGTTAGCTTAAGGGGTTCGCGAAAGACAGCTCTTTCGAAATTCTTTCGCAGCGAAGATAAGCTTTTCAAAAATCCCTCTTTACGAGAGGAATATACTAGGGTGCTGAAAGAATATCAGCAACTGGGCCACTTGACTGAATTATTCAGTAGTCCGGATGAGCGTCCGTCCGACAGCTTTTACCTACCCCACCATGCGTTTAACAAACCCAAAAGCACTTCTAGGAAGGTTCGAGTGGTGTTTAATGCGTCCTGTCCTTCGAACAATGGAGCCAGCCTCAATGATGTGCTACTTCCTGGACCCATCCTTCAAAGCGATCTGGCGATGGAGATTGTTCAAATTCGTCTTTGAAAGCGGTATTGAAAAGATGTATCGTCAGATCCTAGTTCAGCCTCAACATAGGAAATATCAGAGAATTTTATTTCGTGGTTCAACAAGTGAACCGATTCGTCAATTGCAATTAAATACTGTCACTTTTGGGGTGAATTGTGCTCCTTATCTCGCAATAAGAACAATCCTGCATATTGCCGGCGGAACTCGCGAATCACTTCCGGTCGCTTCAGTAATCCTGAAGCGACATACATATGTACGTCGACGACGTTCTAGCGCGTGGGCCTGATTTAGAGTCCACCATTCAAGCCCGGGATCAAGTCGCTGCGACATTAAGTTTAGCGGGGTTCCCTCTTCGTAAGTGGGCCGCTAATCGTGAACAGGTATTGAGTGATATTCCTTCCTCTCACCTGCTAAGCGAAGACTTCCTCGATTTCGAAGATACGAGCAACTTTTATAAAACGTTTTTTTTGGGCCTACTTATTTATATCAAACAATAATTTTTATGAGCTCAAGGCCATTTTAATAGGAAAACGTATATAAAAAACACAATAGTAGAAGTTATAGCTTTTTCAGAGATCACCACTTCTCATCAGACTTCTTCTGGGGATCGAACTCGTCCATCGTGTGTCCTGATGTTGTACCACACATTAAGCATACAGTTTTTCATCGACTTCGAACGACATATGATTTTGTGAGAAATTTCTTCATGGCAGAAATATCATATGAGGTTTGCCAAGGGACGACCGCTATTAGAAAAAAGCTTTTCTATATTTTTTGATGCAACTTGCGAAGCGCACACTTCTTTTTACTAATTTATACTGGTACAATGTCAAAATTAGTATGAAAATTTCAAATTTTAATTAAATTTTCCACTGCCGTGGGGACGCCTGCTTCAACCATTTAGAAGGCGTATACGATTGTTAAAGGTCCTACAGTGTACGCTCAATAACGTAAACACCCCAAAACGTGAGTTTTTTTGCGAGAAAACTCGATAATATGAACAATAAATGTTTCAATGTGTGCATGAAAAGGGTATTTTTTAGATGTGTGCTTTTCAATGAAGCAATACTTTTTTCGGATGTCAGAATCAGCTGTTACCTGATTTATACTCGGTTTGGGTTGCCATTGCATAATGAACAGACTTATTCCGGAACAACGCGTACAAATTGTGCAAATTGATTACCAAAATAATGGTTCGGTTCGCGGGACACCTCACGCTCTTCGCCCAATATTCGGTCGACATAACCGCCCAGCAGAGTCGGTAATTCGAGCACTAATGGATCGGTTTCGCACCACGTTTACTCTAGTGGATAATCCGCATCCTCAGAAACGTTGTACAGTGCGACGCTATTGCTACTGTGGAGCAGAGTACCGAAGAAGACTCGAATTAGTCCATCCGCCATCGCGCGCAACAATTGGAGCTGTGCCCATTCACTTTATGGAAGATTTTACGGAAGGATCTTGGTTTGCGGGCTTACAAAATCCAACCCGTGCAAGAATTGAAGCCGAACGATCATCAAGCGCGTCACACGTTCGGTGTATGGGCCCAAAACGAGATGGCCACCGATCCCGATTTTCACAAGAAAATTTTATTCAGCGATGAAGCTCACTTTTGGTGAATGAGTACGTTAATAAACAAAATTGCCGCATTTGGAGTGTTGATAATCGACAAGCCATTGTTAAGCCGCCGTTATATCCACAAAAAGTCACTGTTTGGTGTTTTATATGGGAAGAGGGAATCATTGGTCCATATTTCTTCAAAAACCAAGCCGACCAAATGTTACAGTCAATTGAGACGCTATAGAGCCATGATTAATGACTTTTTCGTGCCTGAATTGGAGGGTGTTAATGTGTACGACCTTTAGTTCTAGTGAGACGGCGCTTCATGAACTACAGCCAACAAAACAATAAATTTATTAAAGGAAAGTTTTGGTGAGCGCATTATCGTGCGATTTAACACTGGACTATTTTTGGTTGGGTTATGTGAAGTCGCTTGTCTACGCAGATAAGCCCGAGACGATTGACGCCTTGTAAGAGAATATTCCCGCGCGTTATTGCTGACATAATGGTCGAAAATGGGCCTCTCGGCAGGAATTTATTCGAGCCAGCCGCGGCGGTCACTTGCCTGAAATCATTTGTAAAACATAATATCAAACCCTTGTCTTTATAATAAAACTAAATTCTTGGCCATAACATTAAATTATATGGATTTATTTCTTCTTGAAACCCACATATCTAAAATAAACACCCTTCAGTTTGTAGTGAGCTCAAATAATTCTGTACTTCGTAAATTCTTTAATAATAGGTTATGCCTTTTATTTGTGTATCGTGCAAAATAATTCAGTTGCAGTTTTGGCTTAGCATGGCATATTTTGCCTTACGTTTGCTCGTGTGACAAATAATTATAAATTTGCGATAATTCGAAATTGTATAGCATGCATGTAGGAATGTTTTCTTTTCCTACAAAATTTTTTGGTATTCGTTTACGTATGTTCATAAAAACGAAAAAATATCATAAATTATAATGGGGTAAACGACTTATGGGGTAGGCCGATCTAAATAAATTATAATATTTCAATGCGCATACATGAAAATTTCTGAATTCTACTGAAAAGTAGGCTATAAATAAGTAAATCTGACAACAATATGTATAAAAATTGTAATTTAATGTGAATAAGAGAATATAAGGTCTACCCACCTCTGTGGACGGATAAATTCGTTTCATGTTAATTTTATGTAGATGTTCATAATGCGCCTTCCTTAAAATGTTGATTTCGGATCCTTTCAAACAAGGCAAGCACAACTCACATTCCAGTTTATTACAAGACTTTTGACATGCATGTTTAGCACAGTCATTTAGATTTATTGCAATATTTTTGTCTGATGTTATAATATCTTCACCATTTCGAAACCTAAAAGAGTATTTGCTATCTTAATATGACGACCGGTGACCAAAAATTATGGATATCAAGTCAGAGCAAAAATTAAACAAAGTGACAGCGTACATGTAATTTTTACATAGAAGTGGCAAGGCGAATTCATATCAGGTGGTGTTATAAGTACAAAAATAAAAATTTACACTAACAAAATATATGCACAATGACAATGATGATCTACAACAAACACACTATTTTGACTTAACGTTCGCCAAGCGAATTCATTCAAATGCTTGATCAACTTCACCTTATATAAATTCGCCTTGGGAAGTGATATTTTTTTGTAGTTCATTGTTTTCCGCGATTTTGCATATCTGAAAATTTAACAAGAGTTCACTTGTGAAGATTTTTTTACCCATGACTTGTCTCACCAATAATGTGATGCTAATATTAAATAAATAAGAAACTCTTCTTAGGAATAGGTATTGTAACAAAAATTTTAATTTTATTTTTACATCTTAATATATTACAAATAATGTCAACGAAACAAATCTTTATTTATTTTAAACAAACGTTCTACTAAACTTGTCACATCAATGCTCCAAATAAGTAGGCCCGCTTTTTATTATCACTGCCGATCAATGCAAAACCCCAAAGAACAAAAGTACAGTACAAAAGTTCACAGAACATAATTCATTTTTGTTTCAACTTATACAATAATATTATCGGATATTGTCCAGTAGTGGTCAGATAAGGGTTACCATCGTAATTTTTTCAAATAAAGCAGACCTTAAACCGTTATTCAAAAATTAATCTATAATTATAAGGCTATTACTTAATAAAACTTGTACTTAAGAAGATATAAATAAAGAATACTTCGGTACGGTAGCATTTGAGTCAAAGAATGTTCCTTATCGGCAACAGAACTCTCTGTTAGTTTAAGTATGGTTTCCTGGTAACTTCTAGATTGCAATATCCTTTTGGTTTAAATATTGCAATACTCAAGGATAAAAAGGACATTAGATTATATTATTTATAAATGGTGTTATTTAAACCAAAAAGTTTTACACCGAAGCATTACATTTCCGTTAATATAAGCAAACTCATTGCAACTAAAAAGATGTTTCACCCTAGACTATAGAATCCGAATAGTCATCAAAAGGGCTCTTAAACTTGTGAATTTTGAAATTTAATTTCGAAACAAATTTCGAGTACTTAATTATCAAACAACATATCTTATCGACGAGATTAATAGTATTACACGGCTAATCTTTTTATCAAAGTCGTCATATATAATCGTCGTTGAGTTCGGATGTGATTTTCACTTGCTCCGCATTAAACTAATATTTCTAATATACATTACAAATTTCGAACATCTAAATTTTGTTGACCAAGTAGCTAAATACAAGTCTATGAGTGAAATAATTTTTTAACAAGTTTGTGATGGAGACTAAATGTGTAAAATGTAAAGCAAGCTCGCGTGATGCTACTATACCGTGCAATGGTGTGTGCGGAGTTGTTTTTCATGTGAAATGTCTTGGTTTCTCTAAATATGAAACAGATGCGTTGCTAAAGCACGCCAACCTAAAGTTTTTGTGTGATTATTGCATTGAGTACATTGGAGGTGCGTATAATAAATTCGATGAAATATTAAGCCTTATTAAAGATACTGAAAAAAATGTTCAAATATTGTTGAAAAAAAAAAAATAAATGAGGTGAATGAAGCGTTAAAGCAAATCCAAAAAACCGTAGAAGACAAAAGTGCAAACAAAGAGAAGCATTTAGAAATAAGAGCAACCTATGCGGATAAACTAAAAAACCCGATAACTGGAAATGCACCTGTTATACTGAAACCAAGAACAAACCAACAAAGTGAAGTAACGAAGAGTGATGTAAAAACAATAATAAAGCCATCAAAATTGAGCGTAGGTATAAACGGGATAACTAATAGGCAAAACGGAGCAGTAGCTATACGTTGTGAAAGCGATGAAGCGAGGAAAATATTGGTAAATGATATTAAAGAAAGAGTGAGTGAAAAATATGACATCATCTACCAGCAATGAAAAGGCCAAAGATATTGATATGTGGATTGAGTGAAATGCTCGATGGGGAGACAATAGCTCAAGCAATAAAAAGTCAAAACAATTTGCAGGAGAGCTACTTGAAGTGTATTACAGTGTACAAATCCTACAAAAACCCAGTGGTGCACAACGCATTAATTGAAATTGATGGAGAAGGTTTTGAAAAAGTTATGGAACTTGGGAAAATTAACGTGGAATGGGATAGGTGCAAGGTGTATGAAAGCCACAATATTTTAAGGTGTTATAAGTTGCGGGGTTTACAACAACAAAAGCAAAGTGTGTAAAGAAAGCCTGCAAATATGTGCTAAGTGTGGCGAAAAAGGCCATGCATACCGACAGTGTACAAACGATGTTTTAAAGTGCGTTAATTGTGTAAAAGCAAAGGATTTATGTGTAAATCACGACAGCAGAAGCCCTGATTGTCAGACATTGCAAAAGAAGTTAAAAATTGAGTCCGAAAGGATTCAATATTAGCAATTAAATTCAGAGATAAGAGGCTTGTATTTAAATATTGGCGGTTTAAGGACAAACTTTAACCAGCTCGAAGCTATATCATTTGGTGTAAAATTCGAGTTTATCTGTGTGAGTGAAACTCATTTAACGAATTCAATACAGAACTGTGAAATAAAACTAAGTGACTATCAGCTTGTGAGATGTGATAGCAAACCAAACCACACAGGTGGTGTTCTATTTTATATTAACCCAGAATGGCAGATTGAAGTTATAGAGGAAACAGCGATCGAAAAAAGTATATGGTGCTTAATAATAATGGTTAAGCAAAAAAATATTAATATAACCTTAATTGGATTATATAGATCACCTGACAAACGTAGATCCCCAGAAAGGGTGTTTTGTGACTTTATTAAAGAAAAAATTTAGCAATTATGTGGCAGTGGTAGAGAAGTTCTCATAATGGGAGATTTTAATATTGATTGGCTGGGAAATAGTGCCTACAGGGACCTAATTTGTCAGTCAGTATCAGACAATGCATTAAAGCAAATAGTTCTTGAACCAACAAGAATCACAAGAACTAGCGCAACGCTAATTGACTATGTATTGACTAATATTTCAAAAGCCGAAGCCAATGTTAACGCCAACTATAAAATAAGTGATCATGAGTCCATTGAAATTAATATAAACATAAGACAGGAAAGATGCAATAAGCTCTTGAAAGTAATAAAAAAGTTCCGCTTTGACAATATTCTATTCGCTGAAGAAATAGCAAAGTCAAAATTCTTGAAAATTGACATACATAATTTTAACGAAACTGTGAGCATATTCAGTGAAAAAATAAAGGAACCTATCAAAAAATGATTACGGCTAGAACGATTAAACAAAAAAGCAACTTTGATGGGTGGTTTGGTACTAATCTGCTCCAAATGAAAAAAACAAAAATTGAGTTATATAAATCAGCAAAATGGAGTAACTCCCAGGCAGAGTGGCAGAACTAAAAACAGTACCGAAACAGGTATTCAAAAGAACTTGAAAAAGCGCGAAACAGCTACATTTCGAAGAAGGTTGATGCATCGAATGACCAAAAGATGATGTGGAGAACAATAAAACAATTTGTCCTAAACGAAGAGAGAACAGAAATTAGCAAAATTATGGTGAAATCCATCGAGATAAAAAACCCGTTGGAAATCGCAAACAAACTTAATAAATTTTTTATAGAAAGTGTTGAAGAGCTGAATAAAAATATACCCAATGTGACATATACATATAAACAACGAAAAGCCTTGTGATAAACAATTTAAATTTAAGAAATTAGAATTGAATGAGCTCAAGAGTATACTCAAAGCAATGAATAACAAGAAAGACTATAACTTGATATCCCCAAAAATTATACTATGTGAATTTGATGTGCTGGGCCCAATCCTCCTTGAAATTGTTAATGCGTCGTTCGAACTGGGAGAATTTCCAAAAGAATGGAAAACTTCAATGGTGGTACCAGTAGAAAAAGTTAAAAACCCGCTGAATCCTGAAGAGTTACGTCCCATCAATATGTTAATGACCGAAAGTAAAATACTTGAAAAAGTGGTGCATATACAATTAGAAGGCTACATGGAGAGTAATCGGCTAATATCGGAAAACCAATCGGGATTCCGACAACGTCATAGCTGTGAGTCGGCAATAAATCTAGTAATTTCACACTGGAAATCAGAAATGAACAACGGGAAATGTATAGTGGCTGTTTTCTTGGATTTCAAGCGAGCATTTGAAACAATTGATAGAGGAATTTTGCTAGAAAAAATTAGGCAGTACGGAATTAAGGGAGCTGAATACCGGTGGTTTCAAAGTTACTTATGTAAGTAACAGATGGCAGCGTACTAAAGTATCTGAAAGTGTATCGGAGCCAGCAAAAATAATGTTAGGCGTACCTCAAGGCGCAGTGCTTGGGGCACTGGTATTTTAAATATACATAAACGATATGGAAAATATACTACAGGGAGGGGTACAAATTTGTCAATTTGCAGATGATACATTGCTTTATATGACCGGAAGTTCTTGTCGGGAATGTATTGCGCGGCTGAATGATAATTTGGAAAATATATGCAAATATCTGGAAATGAACAAACTAAAACTTAATGTCAATAAAACAAAGGCAATGCTAATCAATGGCGAGTCAAATGAAAACATTACAGTGAATGGTGAAAAAATCGACAAAGATGATGAAATTAAGTATTTAGGCGTTATTATCGATGAAAAATTAAATTTCAACAAGCATTTAGACTATGTTTGTATTAAAATTTCAAAAAAAATTGGATTTTTCCAGAGAATGCGCAAAAAAGTGTCTGTGAATAGTGCCCTAAAGATATATAATGTCATGATAAAGCCCCATTTTGAATATTGCTCAACCATACTGTTCCTGGGATCCAACTATATGAAAAGCAGACTGCAAAAATTGCAGAATAAGGGAATGCGGTGTATTCTTATTTGTAATAGATTGACACCAACCTCGCATATGCTCGATACCCTGAAATGGCTAAATATAAACCAAATAACTAACATGAATGTACTACTTTTTGTATTTAAAATGAAGCATAATCTGCTACCAAAGTATTCAACGAGCCACATTGTGTATGTTGGAGATGTGCAACCCTACAGTTTAAGGAACAAAAATGATTTTAGAATTAACTTTTATAAGTCTAATAAGGCACAAAACATTTTAATGTACAAAGGCCTAAAACTATTTAATGAATTACCAAGTAATATCAAAAATGAAAGAAACATTAATGTATTTAAAAGACTGTTAATAGATTACGTTAGAGCAGTATTTTAGCTCACAATTAATTACTTATAAACAAATTACTATCTAATAAGTGTACATAGAAAAATTTTATATTCTTAAATAGCAAAAAAAAAGCTAAATAAAGTTACTTTACATTACATATATATGACTTGGTGCTACATGCTACATTCGGATAATGGTTATCTGGCCACTACTACACGACTATAGTTACCTTTCATATCGTAGATCGGGCCCAGCGCCAATAATGTTGAAAAGGCTGTACAGGATCTGCTGGTATAGGAACGCATTTTTTTCGAAATGAGCTGACGATAGGTTAGGAGACATGTTAGCTTCCATTAAATAAACCCTAAGTTTATCATCAACTATTAAATCAAACCGCAGTAGCTCAAAGAAGTTACCAGTTTTAAAATTTCGCATAGCCATTGCAATGTTTTTTGTTTGAGATAATATTGTCTCACGTACAATGTCTTCAACTTGTACCCAAATTAGAGATGGGTCCAATGATTGATCCCGTACGTACGCGTCAAACGAAGCGCGCATACCTCCGCCGAATATTTCATAATATTTTATAAGAGATGGAATTTCCCATGTAGGTAAATAGTCATTTCCAATGACGTATTTATTCACATTTTTCGGATCGAATGGAAAATATTTTTCTGGACAGTAGCGGAACAATACATCCCCAGTATACAAATAAGTTAACAACGGATCAATTGAAGTGATCACGACATACACTCCAATATCAAACTTATGCCCGTCTACCAAAAAGGGATTTTGTATAAATTCTTGGACAAAATAGTCATTAGAGCTCAGGTTTAAAGAACTGGGCGAACGGATGTTGATAGATCGGTGCTTGTTATGCTTTTCTACAAATAATGTATTGGGACTGATATTAGCGTACTTCAAAAATTCCTCTTTTTGCTCAGGTAGACGGAAGGCCTTCGGCATAAATGGTAATGATGCCGTTGAAAGATCCACTTTGCTCGTAATGAAACCTATTCCAGGTAGATGATTAACAGTTTGATGAGGTAAAAGTCGTCGCATCATTTGTGGCATACGCTGAAAAGGATATTCGTGCGCCCATAGTAAATTCCAATCACAGTCATTTATTGAAGTTTGTTTATAACCCAATTTTTCCAATAGCTGCAGCACATGGTGAAGATGATTCTCTCCCGTTTTAACAGCAGGATATAACGAAAATTTAAGATTTGTATTTATAGAGCTATTAAAAGCTTCTAAATCTATATTAATTTCAGAACGAAAATAATCATGTTTCATAACGAAAAATTCCAAAACCACCGCTGTACTTATTGTAGTAAATAGAAATGCCAATATTATTCGTACCGGAATTCTTAGTTGTGCCGATACATCTTTATTACACGAATTGACTACCTTTAAATAAATCTACGTTAAACAAGGGATATATTTTACTAAATGACCGTTTTGTATGCGTGATTTCTGAATTAATCAGAAATTTCAAGGTTTTTTAATGGTCGCTGGATCCATTGACTACACGAAAAAGTGAATATTCCAAACCGTATTTCTTATTTAATTAGTGATTACAAATTTCAAGGTATTGCTATAAATAATTGCTGGATCTATTTACTAGACGTATATACCTACAAATATGAAATTTTTTGCTTTAGATCGGATCACTCACTTTCGAACTACAATCCAAAACTTGTGTACAAATAACTGAATTTAAAAAAATTCCAAAAAGGAATTATTGGACTTATATCACTGAAACCCCCCAGCTCTGGAGACTGATAGTTTGGAAATTTGGTTCTGCCAAAGAGTACGAAAAAATGCCGAGCACAAATTGGTGAAAACAATAACTAATTAAAACTGAAATAATACGGCTTATATATGTCTATATTTTTTACTGGATTGCGTTTAGATCGCCAAAACTTGATGGAACCAGCAAAAGAGATACAAATTTGCAAGTTTTACTGGAATTTTACTACATAAATTTCTACTAGCAAGAATTTGCCAATAAGACAAACAGCTGATAGAAATTATTCAGTTGATCACAAGTAGAAAACAGTTATTAAATTGCTAACTATTTTCATTAAAAATTACATCAATTTTATGAAAATTGTTATGTATATACATAAATTATTAAGAGGCCCAGAATCTGCTCCGCTTTCGCAAAAAGGTGTCGCCCGCAAAAATACTCCGGTCAGCGTAGCTGGTGTGGGGCCGGCCAGGGGTATTTTTTTTGAGACGCGACCGAAGGCCGCCTACGCAAAACTACTGTGGTCAGCGTAGCCGGTGTTGGACTGGCCAGGGTAATTCTTTTGAATCGCAAAACTACTGCGCGAAAAAAGTTGTACGCCATTAGAATCAGTAGAAGGCGACCACGCTCACTTTTTTATTTTTTTCTAGCTCAGAGGACCCTATTCTTTACTTGTTCTCTTCTTTGGAAAACTGACCTCTAAACTGTATCCGTCGAACCGCGCTCATTTTTTTAATTTTTATTTTCTAATTCAATGGGCATTGTTATGCCCATATCTCAGTTCTTATCCTCCCAATTTCAATTATGCTTTTGACAATATATTTAAGTTTAAACTGTCTTTAAGTTAAAGCGTTAATATTCATCCAATTTAACTGACTTTTACAATCCGAATTAAAAACAATAAACTAGTTGTTTTCGTATTCTTCAGTAAAAAAAAACTATCCAGTAACTTGCCAGTAACGAAATTTCTGAGCGTAAGCAAAATTTGCTATAAATGAGAGTAACATGCTAGAAAGTACAAAAACACAAAACCAGCAAAATGCAAGTTTTTGTTACAGCCGGTTTTTTTAAGCCGCGAAATTAAAAAAAAATACTTACATAAATAAAGAAATAGCTCCCCTATTGATAATTTACCTCTCACAAGTGTTAATTGCAGCCACTGTGGCTAGAGAGACATGACTATTCTCGCAAACACACAGATTCTGGGAGTCTTACTGCTGTATGAACACAATACACTTAGTGTACGCTTATTAATTAACTCACTTTTTTTATTTTTCACCTTTTTTATTGAAAATAGTTAACAATTTTAATAATTAATTTCTACTTGTGTTCAACGGAACAATTTTAATCAGCTGTTATCTTACTGGCAAATTCTTGCCGGTGGAAGTTTATCCAGCAAAACTCCAGTAAAACTTGAAAGTTCAACTGTCATTTTCGCTCTACCAATTCTCCCACTTTGCTAGTTTCTTGCAAGTTTTGGTGTACGAAAACGCTATCCAGTAAAATTTTTACTCGTTCTTGCTGCTTTTTACTGGATAGTGAATGCGTGAATACCAAAACAGAACTAATATCAACTATGCACATGCATATGTATGTATGTATATTTGAAAGTATAATTGCCGGAAGGTATGTATATTTCTCATATTGAATTAAGCCTTTTTTAACGATATAAGCGTAACACCAAACAAAGTCAGCCATTTAGTAAAGCCAATCTATTACCATATTTTCAGCCTCCATTACAATACGAGCACAAGCAAATAATAAACATATACGAAGCGTAAACTTTCCCAATGATTTAAAACATTGTTGGAATAGGCATGTATGAAATTCATCGATAACACGAAATCATTGGTATATACTTAAGCGCCAAATACACGATACGAACATTTCCGCAAACATTCCGCAATCTTGTTCGCAGCTTTGGCCATACACCATACGAACTTTTGGCCGAACATTAGTTCTCTTTCAGAGAGCGATGAATACGGACAACAATTGTGCTGCAGCAATATCGCTCGCTGTGGCAATTAAGCGTAAAAAAAGAGAGAAGATCGCAAAAAAAGAATTTGGTGCAAAGAATGGTTTAAAAAACGAGCAGTTCGTGGACAAAGTGAGCTTATTAAAGAACTGGAATTCACGTCACAAAATGATTTTAAAAATTACGTTCGTATGAGCAAGGCAACATTTGACCAACTTTTACAAAAAATTTTGCCACTCATAACGAAACGGGATACAATAATGAGAGAAGCGATTCCCCCTCATCACCGCCTTGCTTTAACTTTGCGCTTTCTAGTTTTTTGATTAAAGTCGCATAATCATTATTCTTTTTAATTCTATTACACTAATCTTTACTTTTTACTTGCCACAATGATGGCAAAGATTTATACATTTCAATAAATTCACTGAGAAATTTTTTATTGTCCATTTTACTTTTCCGCGCACGTCTGTTCCGTTCAGAAATTACTACGATTATGAGCTATTTCGCCATACACGCACGAACAGTTCGCGCAAATGTTCGCCAAAAATTAAAATATTTTGATTTTTGGCGAACATTTGCGCGAACTGGCAAACACCACCATACACGACAGAAAAGTTCGCAGAAACAGGACATAACGGGAATGTTCGCGGAAATGTTCGTGTCGTGTATTTGGCGCTTTACCTTTCATGTTTAACGTTGTTGTACACGTTTGTTCTTGTACCTGCACATTTCACTTTTCCGATATACATACATACATATGTGATATCCGATGTGGTGTTGGGAAAATACTTGGGAAATTTCAATTAACTGTCAAATCTTGTGGATGCATAAAAGAAACAAATAAAAATGCCAAAACTGGCGCCAGCCCATCCTTTGCCTCCTATATGGATCAAATGGACGAAATATTTGGAAGCTATCCTATAATTTCAGATGACCACACGGTTCACGTGGAGCACAGACCGTTTGAAACACATACGGTAAGTGTGTTGTCTGCGAAGGCGTCAACATCGATTCCCTCGCCACTGCCATCACCAACACTATCGAGTCAAACCCTGGACCAGAAACCCATTTTTGCTGCGTCTGCCAAAAAAGTCTCCATACGAACTCCACTTCTTTAAGGTGTAATTCGTGCGACGTATAAAGCCATCAATGGTCCACAAAATATGTCCCCCCGTGTGGGGACTAGCCAGCAGCTCCTGGTACCCCACACAGTCTGCTCCGTGCGTCAGACCAGGATATACCGAAATTTGGCATCAGTCAGGTGCAACTCGTACCAAGGCTGATGCCACTTTCGTGTATGTTTTGGTATGCGCACCTCTCGTGACTGGTTGGGTGACTACCTGGATCTCTGCTGTAGAGCTCCGCCAACGCACACGGCCATAGTGGCGCTGCCAAACAACACCTTATGGCAGCCTAATGTGCTACTGCATGAGTAGCAAGGACCAGGTGAACAACACCAGCCTTACCCCAGACCTCTCTTCGCGACGACTCTCCCGAGGCAAGAGAGACTCCTTCAGCTGAACTGCAACCGACATATGAGTTGGCATAACCTGTCAATAGCTGCGATCCAGGAAATGGAACTGCACAGCAACTCAACCCTGAGAGGTACTGGTGGTGGCTTAGCTTTCATCACCCATCACACAGTGCAGTATCGTCTCATCGAGGAAGATATCGACAGCAGGGACACAACCTTAGAATGCCAAGGAATAGCTGTCCGGTTAGGCGATGTCGAGCTCGAAATATTCAACGTTTATATGCCGCCTGTCACCTGCTGCCCCTCAGAGGTGAAAACCGACTTCAACGCGCATTACGATCTCCGGCAATAATGCCTACCAGCTGATCGTTGGGGAAATGAATTGGCAGAGCAGATAGACGATTCGGCATTCTGCACGATGAACGATGAAGCCCCCACAAAGATTATGGGAAGTTGCAGCAGCTCGCCTGACCAAACAAAAGGTTGCGCAGGTCTGACAAATAGCATAGCGCGGCGACCTATGCTATCGCTTGCATCAGACCACCTACCCATAATCCTTTCGATTGACAGGCCCATTGTCTCCGCGGACTACTGGACCTATGTCAACTTTAAAAAGGCTGATTGGATCGGGTTCGCAGAGTTCACTGGGAATGCCTTCAGAGCTATTCATACACCCACCGACGTTCGCAAAGGTGAGAAAAAGTTCCGCAAGGTGGTTGCGTCTGCTGCAGCTCGCTTCATCCCGGGCTGAAGCAGCTGCTTTAAGTCCTCGTTATCCCAATATCAAGGATTTGGACGTAGCGATTAGGAGGTTGGTAGACCAGAATAAGCGGAACAAGTGGGAGGAGTACCTGAAGTCCTGCAACCTAGTCACAGGTGTCGGTCAGCTCTGGCCCATCGCGAGGTCCTTGCCCAACCCGACCAAGCGCGACTGCCGAGTGGAAATTTCATTCGGGGATTGTGCCTCCTCGAATCCGAAGAGATGCGCCAGCTATTTTAGCTTGCAGTTCGTTATGCATCCTTCGTGGGATAGACTCAAACGGAAGGTGGCCAGAAGGCTGCGCGAACAGTCAAATACCAGCGCGCCCCTTACTTTCACTTGTGTCGAGTTGAAGGAGGTCATCAACAAGACGAAATCCTGCAAAGCCATTGGCCCTGACGGGCTAAGCATGTTGATGCCAACAAATTTTGGCCCCGCGGGAGCTGAGTTTCCTACAGGGGTCCCCCATCTGTCCATGGCCACCCTCATCATACCTGACATTTGGGAGGGTGGTCGAACTGCTGAAACCAGGGAAACCTGCGGACAAGGGTGACTCCTATTGGCCGATTTGCCTGCTTTCGCTAGTAATAAAGACACTTGAGGCCCCACTCCTCCCGTACTACACTTACCACCTGGTCTCGGCTTAGAACCAACATGGCTTGCGGGAAGTGCACAGCACAAAAACAGCACTCAACGCCATAAGCACTCATTTGAATCGCGGTCTTAACCAGGACCGCGTCTGCGGGAGAACCGTTCTGATAGCATTGGATCTGTCAAAGGCTTTTGACACCCCACGATACTAGCTGACATGGAAGCATCAATTCTCCCGCATTGACTGAAACCGTGGACCGCGAATTACATATGTGGACGTCAATCATTGGTATTATTTAGAGGCTCAACATCGAAATTAAGGAGAAATAAACAAGGGTTATCAAAAGCTGCCATCCTGTCACCACTCTTGTTTAACCGCTATATGTTCAAGCTCCCTCAACCGCCAGAGAGAGTCACAATAGTCTCATATGCCGATGATTGCTCCATAATGGCCCCCGGCAATGTAATTGATGGCATGTGTTCGAAAGTGAACGGATATCTCTCCGACCTTGCCCATTTCTTCACAGGCAGAAACCTGGCGTTTCCCCCTACAAAGTTCTCGATGACCCTCTTTACCACCTTGACGAAGGAGGTCAGGCTGGATCTTAGTATCCATATATATGGCACCCCCATTCCGACAGTTAATCACCTAAGCGTTTTGAGAGCTACATCTTAGTTAACTTGCTCTCCTTCTCTGTCCACACACCGCAATCGCCAACAAAGCCAAAAAAACGTTGTTGGCAACATACAAGGCGCTTGGCCGGCCGGTAATAAACTATACGGCTTCAGTGGGGTCGCTGGAAACGAGTAGGACACAATGAATGAAGCTGCAGACCTGTGAGAACGCCGCACTCTGCACGGTCGCCTGATTACAGACATTCCGTCACATTTGCCATCACCGCCATCCTCATCGATGTCACCACCTACTTCTTCTCCAGCTCCAGCAGTACGCCGGAAACGTTTTCTCTCGCTATATTACGAAAAGAAGTTTCAATTGAAGAAATTTGATGCGGAACAGAAAAGCGATTAGCGAAGCCATTCAGCAGATCCAGAAAATGTTCATGGAGGAATTGGGAGAAGGACGGCGATCTGGAGCGGAGAAAACTTGCTTTGCTGGAGAAAATAGCTAATGGGATTTACACTGTCTAGCACTAGTTTTTTAAAGCATTACAGTGAGTTTCAGTGAACACCTTCTAGTGAATTTTTTGCAATGTGTTTGATGTAAATTCTTCGTGCTTGTTTTTGTATATTCTTTAGCAAATAGCATTCTCCATATAACTCATTCATGATTTCTATTACATGATGCACGAAAGCGTCAACTTAAAAAGTTAACAAAAACAACGGAAACATTTTGTTATGGAATGCAAAAGGTTTTTATAGAAACGAGCACAAAGAATTTACATCAAAAACATTGCAAAAAGTTCACTCAAAAGTTTTCACTAAAATTGGATTTGTTCTGGTTTTTTTTTTAAATTTGCTTTTGAAATATATTTACATTGTATTTATTATACATACATATGTGTGTTTGTGCATGTGCAGAAATTCAACCTTGACCTGCGCTAATTGACGCTGGCGTCAAATATTCTAAAATATCTGAAACTACATACAACAACAAAAAGATCATTCATAAACGCACGCGCGTATTTCTGAATACAAATGCAGTTCATTCAAGAACGCGAGCATTTCATCTCCCCGCGCATGCAAATGCTCCCCTCAACAATCGTTTTGGCGACGGACACAAAAATGCTAAAATCTTCAATTTTACAAACCATCGAAAAGTCTCAACATCGTAATGCCGGACAATAATGCCCTTTGGCAACGTAGTCTAGAAGATTTTAGAATTTTTTGTCAAAATGCTCACGAGTAGAGACTTGAATAATTAGCACTTTAACCCTGCTGTTAGGTTAAAAAAAACTTACGAATCTTAGGTTAGAGGACCATTTGGTCCATACTGCAGTTTTCATACAAAATAACAATTTAATCTTAGTCTTTATATTTAGTTTGGTTCAATACTTGCTAAATATTATTATTTTATTATTTACTCAACTCTGGTAAAACCCAGCACCAGTGCCTGCTCTAAAAATGCTTCTAGTTCAGGAGCTCGAAAGCGAGGAATTTGTAGTTGCTGCAAGTCTAAGTCTGATGTAAAATGCTCCATTTGCAGTGCGTTTATTTGCAAAACCAACCGAAAAACATTTTTTTGCTCATCATGTAGTGCCAAAAAATATCGAACAAACTAATAAATACTTATTTTTGGAAAATTAATGTAAAGAAAATCAAAGAAAATATACTATGGACCAAATGGCCCCTTAACCTAAGATTCGTAATTTTCAATTTATCTTAGTCCAGTTTTAAGTCAGAGAATTAAATTTTCGCACATAATATTGTTTTATAAAAAGACCACCTGAGCTGAAAAATTTAGACAGTATATATCACCGTTCCAAAGTTACAAAGAAAACAAAAAAAAATTGGACCAAATGGTCTTAACCTAACAGCAGGGTTAAGCGAGGTTAGGTTAGGTTAGGTTAGGTTACTGTGGTAGTTCCCCAAAGGGAACTCACTTAGACATAGTAAGAGTCCGTTGTGATACCACCTAAATTTATGAACGGTAACGTGAATCGGAAAGTCAGGAATGATTAACCTGAGAAACGTTGCGTGCCCCGAATGAAGTCACGCAAATTACCAATCTCCACTCCAAAAAGGTCTTCTGGAGAGCTAAAGAAGTACGAGCCCAGGTACTTGAACCTCAGTCTCGCAAATGCAGGGCAGCTGAGCAGAAAATGACAAGATGAATCCACCTCATCCTCCTCCATACAGCTGCGGCAGAAAGGGTCAGAGACTATTTTCAGCCTAACCGCGTGAATACCCAACGGACAATGCCCAGTCAAAACACCAACCAGGGTCGAGAGTTGTCGCTTAGTAAGCGACATCAGCTCCCTTGAGCGCCCACGGTCCACTCTCGGCCAGAGGGACCTTGCAATTCTGCATGTCGTGGCAATTTCCCAGCGCTCGCTGAGACGACATAAAGCCCATATGTCCAGGAGAAGCCCGTAGGCAGTCAAAGGAGCCCCCACCCCCTCCCTGCAAGGAGAGATGACTTCCAGGGTACCTTGCCGAGCAAGCTCATCAGCCATGCAGTTCCCTGCGATGTCGCTATGTCCCGGTACCCAAATTAGTCTAACGTCGAGATATTCCGAGGCGGCTGCGAGGGAAGTCAGGCATTCCCTGACCAGTTTTGATCTCACCATTAGCGATCCTAAGGCCTTGATAGCGGCCTGGCTATCCGAATAAATGTTGGCCCGTCTAGAGGGCATTACATTGGTAAGTAGTCAATCGGCTGCCTCCTTTATTGCGGCCACCTCTGCTTGAAATACACTGCAGTGGTCCGGAAGCCTAAATTTACGGTTGAGGGAGAACTCATCGCAGAAGACCCCTCCCCCAACCTTACCATCCAGCTTCGAGCCATCCGTGAAAAAGTTCACCGTCCCACCGCCCCACAACCCCGCCTCCTTCCACTCCTCCCTACGCGGGATGTAAGTGGATAGGGAGCAACTACGAGCTGGAGCAGGCAGACAGTAATCTGTTTCCGGAGGTACAAAGTCGAAACTGGCCAGAATCCTAGAATGCCCAAAGGCCGAGCTGAATCTGTATCCAATGCACTCTAGCCGTGCTGCTACATGGGCTGCTGCAACCCTACCTGCAATGTCCACAGGAAGCACGTTAAGCATAACATTGAGCGCGAGAGTGGGTGTGGTCCTAAGCGCCCCACTGATCCCAATGAGCGCGGACCGCTGCACCCGCTCTAGCTGCTTAACTTTAGATACCCTGTCTAGTGAGTTCCACCAGACCACCACTCCATAAAACATTATAGGCCTTATTATAGTCTCATAAAGCCAATAGTTTACCTTGGGAGAGAGGCCCCATCTCTTCCCAATAGCACCCCGACAACAGTACACCGCAACCGAAGCCTTTTTCACCCTTTCCTCAATATTTGGCCCCCAGGAGAGCTTCCTATCCAGAATCAAGCCCAGATACTTGACCCGGTCAGAAAGCACCAACGGGACGCCATCTATTGAAAGGGGTTGGGCGACCGGTACTTTGTACCTCCTGGTGAATAATACCAGCTCTGTCTTGCTAGGATTTATCGCGAGTCCACACCCTGCAGACCATTTCACGATCAGATTAAGGTACCCCTGCATGATATCAAAAAGGGTACTCAAAAACTTACCCCTGACAATGAGAGCAACATCGTCAGCATAGGCAATAACCGTGCAGCCTACCCTTTCCAGCTCCTTCAGTACACCATTTAAAGCAACGACCCAAAGGAGTGGCGAGAGAACCCCTCCTTGTGGAGTGCCTCTACTCACCTTTCGCTGGATGGAGGCGCTGCCCCATTCCGCCACGACAGTTCTGTCCCGGAGAAGGTGATTGATGAGCCTTACCAGACCCGACTCAACCCCAAGTTCCGCCAAGGATCCGACTATTCCCTGTGGCTGAATGTTATTAAAGGCACCTTCTATATCCAGAAAGGCACCAACTGCAAAGTCCTTGTGTTCAAGAGACTCTTCAATGACGTTAACAACCATATGCAGGGCCGTATCCACGGACCTGCCCTTCGAGTAGGCATGCTGAGCATGCGACAGCCGCTCTCGCGGTATTTCCTCTCTTATATGAAGATCAATCAGCCTCTCCAGGGTCTTCAAAAGAAAAGAAGAGAGGCTGATAGGCCTAAAGTCCTTTGGGGTTGCATGAGAGCTCTTACCCGCCTTGGGAATAAATATAACCCTCACATTCCTCCAAAGTCTGGGAATATAGCCCCTACTTATGCAGCTCGCGTAAATAGGCGCCAACCACCGACACGACACCCGTTCGGACATCTGCAACTGGGCAGGAATGATGATACCATCGCAAGGAGGGACATAGATGGCACCTGGTTCCACGCCTATAGTCTCACATGGTTCAGGATTTCCGGGGAAGTGGGAATCGAGGAGAAGTTTGAGCGACTCCTCACTGCTCATCGCCCAGTTTCCCGAGTCGTCCCTGAGACATCCCAAGGGGACGGGAGCCCTCGCGAGCACCCGCCTAAGCCTGGAGGGCTCGTGGCATCCTTCGACGTTCTCACAGAAACTTCTCCACGATTCCCGCTTAGCCTTCCTTATTTCGGACTTATATATTCCCAGTCCGATCTTATAGAGTTCCCAATCCGAGGGGGTTTTGCTCTTCCTCGCCTGGTTAAAAAGTCTTCTACTCGAAGCCCTGAGCTCCGAAATTTCCAAAGTCCACCAGTACGGCTTAGATTTACCCGAAGGCCTCCTCAGCGGACACGAAATATTTATCGCTTTATTACAAGCTACGGTGAATTTACCCACTAAGCTGTCAATCGAACTTTCCGAGAGAAGTACGTTACCCTGAGGTTCCTCAGGAAGAAACTCCTGCAACTTCTTACAGTAAAGATCCCAATCCGTGTTCCTCAGATTCCTAAAGGGACGATTTTGGGGGCACAGATCGCCCAAGGAGAATTTAATATATCGATGATCAGAGAAGGAGTGATCGTTAAGAACTCTCCAGTTCGAGATACGGGATAACAATTCAGACGACACCAGGGTAAGGTCCAAGACCTCCTCCCTTACCGAACTTACAAACGTAGGGTCGCTCCCCCTATTACAAATAGACAAGTTTTCGCTAAGTATATAATCAAAGAGAGACTCACCTCTTTCGTTGATGTCTGAGCTACCCCAGCAGGAGTGCCTCGAATTGGCATCACATCCCACCACGACGCCGGCTTTCCTGCGCCTCGCTTCCGCCAGAGCGTTCCTCAGCAGAACAGGAGGTGGTTCCACCTCATCATCGTGAGCCATATACGAGGACATGAGCCAAAGTTCTTCGGCCCCGTCCTCGAGTCTCACCGTTACTACGTCTCCGTTACTGAAATTAGACAGAAAATAAGTATTTATTTCACGCCTGACGAGCATACAAGCTCTAGGTTTACCTGCGTCACTGGACACCAGAAGCTTGTACTTCTTCGTCCCGATACCAGAAATACCGTTACTGCTCAGCCACGGTTCCTGGATCAGGACTATATCTGCCCCACCTTGCTCAAGGTGGAGCATCAAATTGGCGGACGCGGCCTTAGAGTGCTGGATATTTATCTGCAGGATAATCATCCTCAGTAATCTCCTCCAGCCCCCCCGCGGCCACGTCCTCGCTATCCGAGGCAAGAAGCCTCTCCTCCTCCACCCCGTCGAACAGCCTGTTTAGGCTCAGGACGGACCCCGCTACCGAGGAGACTCCCCCGGCGCTCTCGGCGTCCGACCTGACAGAGTCAACCTCCATACTCATGAAGGCCTCCATGACCTCCACCTCTTCCTCCGCGTCAGGTCCGCAGACCTCCGGCACCAACTCCGGTTCAACCGGAAGGATGGCGTCACTACCCCTGGCATCGGATTGGTAGATTTTTAGAGCTACCTTCTCGAAGCCATAGGAAATGACTCCCTCCTGCTCGGCGTGAGGGCCGAGGGACTCCGCGTTAAGCAGAATCAGCGCTTGCCGATATGGTTCCTCGGACCCCTCGAACCGAACAACCTTCCAATTGTGAGCCGGAAGGTTTGGGTTACAATACCTGAGGATTTCCTCAATGTCTCCCGGTGCAGAGGGCTCCGCAGGGAGCCAGACCCGAGCCCTCGGACGCAAAGGCAAATCCTTTTTATCCACGGCCTCCAGTCTGGCACCCTTCCAGACCTCCCCCACCAAGGAAACCGCCGCTTTATAAAGCGTGGCCGACCGCTCGTCAGCACACGAGATCCTCTTGAAGAGGCCAGAGTGCCAACCCGCACTCTCGCAGCGAGGAGGTGGACCAGGATTGTCCCTGATCACCTTCATAAAGACGGCAGAGATCGCTGCCGCCACACGCCTCCAGTCCATCTTAGAGATGGCACCGTCCTCCTTACTGCGGTCCACGACACCCAGGATAATGGAGCCCGCCTGTTTCGCGACTTCGCTGAAGGTTTTCGGCGCTACCCCAGTCCTGGGCCGTTTGACTGAAGAGGTTTCCCCCTCCTGAGACCGCTGTCTTTTTGGGGCTGAGGTCTTCGAAGGCGCACTCGCGCTCTCCCTCAGCACTCCCTTAGCCCACTCGAGCGACATAGCATGCCTCTCAGATAACTGAGACCCCGCCTGGCCGCCATAGCGCTCCACAATCTTGGAGGCCATGCGACGATCGGAGTGGGCCCTCCTCCCCGTGCCCAATCGCCGCTTAGATCCATCGGCAGGCTACGTTTGGGTCTCCTTCGCCTGCACCGGTACGCTGCAGGATAAACCCTTGCTGGTACTGGCGATATCGTCCAGTACCCCCCCTCCAGAGGCCGCAGGCGATTTCCCCTGCCACTCACCTGTGCGACCAGCTGGAGTCACACCCCCAACTAACCTAGAGGCCGCGGAGGTCGGCTTCGACTCTCCCCCTCCAACAACGCGAGTGGCAGTTACTGTACCCCCCGGTCTAATCACGACTTTGGATGTCGGCTCCGACGATCCTTCACCACCCTTAACTTTGGCCACAGCAACAGAACAGACGGAGGGAGGCGGTTTCGCCCTCCCCGCGTCAGTAGAAGCTGCCACTCGCAGCGATGAGCCAGTTTTGGGGATCGGTTTCGACGCCCCTCTACTGCTCGAAATCGGTTTTTTAGTTTGGTTTTTATTCATTTTGATTTTTCACTGGGTCCCAACTCAGAGCCGCTATCCAAAACCCGAAAGTGTAGTCGTCCTGAAAAGATGGTCCCATGGTTATCTGTGCCGAAGCAGGGAGGCCATGCGAGGGTTGACGCACACCCTTATGAGGTGAACGTTCAGAGCCAGACCAGACGTAAAGACGGGAGTCCTCTCAACCGCACCTACACCACCAACCTAATGACGACGGGAATTGGAACGTACTCTGAGACTTGCCAGATTTTAACGGGACGGAGGCGGCTGTGGCATTAGCCTACCAGCCATTTCTGCTGAGTTTCACCCCAGCATACTCAGGTGATAGAATACCACGACCGCCAGCCCAAAGCAAACAGAATCACAAAAGATAAGTCGAAGAATAGTCCATGGACAAAAGCAGGGGTCGTTACCGTTCAGGTTAAGGCTGGCAAGGCCGCACGATCATTTAGCGTTACCCAGGATGCACCACGAGGAGGCGACCATGCATTACATCCCGGGGTTAAGCGAGTACATCGTAACGTAATGCTGTGGCTTCGCTGGTTAAGTTGTCGGATTTATTTTATTAAACTTATTATATGTAGACATACTATGTATGCACTTTCTTGCATATAAATAATATAATATAAATTAATAATATGCATCAATCAATATGCATGCATTTATTAAATAATTCATGTGGGCATCAATTCTTTTGCGCACACGTGTACGCGCAGTTGTCGGATCGACACAAAAATTACCAAAAAACCCAAAAGAATATTATTTTGCTTACCGTCCCCTTTCCCTTTTCTCCCTTCTCTTATCCACACTTGTTGCATACCTCCTCTGACGTCTACACTTGCCCCGCTGAGAATCAAAAAGCAGTTTTTTCGATGTTTACTCCTTTTTCTTGTTTCTTTTCTTTTACTTTGATTTGTAAATTGTTTTTCCAGAGAACTTATATTAGACAGAGAAGTAGCATCTCGCTTCATTCCTAGTCTCGTACCGCGGATTTGAGGGGAACTGTATTTTTTGGCTTATCCCACCATTCGATATTTTTCACCTACAAGGGGCAAAATTTAACATCGGTTGAGCGAAAACAACAATTTTAGAGAAAATTAATGTACGTACTCTGTTATCAGCTACATTGCGTGGTTGCAGATGTTTTTTGGCGAAAATTTTCCTTTTGTCTTGATAAGGAATTTTCGCGATTCTATTTCCAACAGTAAAAAAAAAATAAAAATATGTCTTCTTCTGTAATTTCAATTTTAGTGTTTTATTTTATTCTACTAATATTTTCCAAACATAACTTTCAATAAATATTTTAAGTGGTTAAACAAAATCTTCCAAAAACACTAAATAAATTGCATTTATTGTTTATCATATGTATGCACATGAAGGCATTTATTTAACAATGCATATTTCATCGAATTACTTCCATGCAAAAGGGCACGTATAAGCATATGTGTAGATATGCAAATAGAATAGAAATAATTATCTATGCACATATGTACGTTTGTTCACATGCGCGCCCATTCAACCGAACTCTAAGTCTGTGCGCAAGGTTTGACAAAATATCTTATCTCCAGTTGGACTTTAATTTTACCATGTCAAAAATAACAATGTTCTAATGAAATATTTATACAAATAGTTAAACAAAGCTATAGTGCGCAAGGTTTGACAAAATATCTTATCTCCAGTTGGACTTTAATTTACCATGTCAAAAATAACAATGTTCTAATGAAATATTTATAGAAATAGTTAAACAAAGCTATAGTTCAACAGGCTATCGTGGTAAAAGTTTAATTTAATTATTAAATTTGTACGTCAAAGATCGAAATTTATTGATTTGAAAATAAAAACTCGAAAGCCAAATAAGCTGTTTTGTCAAAACTCCACAGAAATAGTTGCTTCTGCTCGCAATTCACACGTAAAAGCTGCGCCGCAAAGCCGCCATCATTAATCAGGGTTTAGTTGAATTAATTTGTATTTGAGGTAGGTAGAAGAAAAAAGTGGAGTATAATACAAATATTGATATACTAGATCGAATAGAGGAATATCTGAAATAAAATACTTACATATAAATACATACATACCGCCATCCTCATCGATGTCACCACCTACTTCTTCTCCAGCTCCAGCAGTACGCCGGAAACGGTTTCTCTCGCTATATTACGAAAAGAAGTTTCAATTGAAGAAATTTGATGCGGAACAGAAAATCCATTAGCGAAGCCATTCAACAGATCCAGAAAATGTTCATGGAGGAATTGGGAGAAGGACGGCGATCTGGAGCGGAGAAAACTTGCTTTGCTGGAGAAAATAGCTAATGGGATTTACACTGTCTAGCACCAGTTTTTTAAAGCATTACAGTGAGTTTCAGTGAACACCTTCTAGTGAATTTTTTGCAATGTGTTTGATGTAAATTCTTCGTGCTTGTTTTTGTACATTCTTTAGCAAATAGCATTCTCCATATAACTCATTCATGATTTCTATTACATGATGCACGAAAGCGTCAACTTAAAAAGTTAACAAAAACAACGGAAACATTTTGTTATGGAATGCAAAAGGTTTTTATAGAAACGAGCACAAAGAATTTACATCAAAAACATTGCAAAAAGTTCACTCAAAAGTTTTCACTAAAATTGGATTTGTTTTGGTTTTTTTTTAAATTTGCTTTTGAAATATATTTACATTGTATTTATTATACATACATATGTGTGTTTGTGCATGTGCAGAAATTCAACCTTGACCTGCGCTAATTGACGCTGGCGTCGAATATTCTAAAATATCTGAAACTACATACAACAACAAAAAGATCATTCATAAACGCACGCGCGTATTTCTGAATACAAATGCAGTTCATTCAAGAACGCGAGCATTTCATCTCCCCGCGCATGCAAATGCTCCCCTCAACAATCGTTTTGGCGACGGACACAAAAATGCTAAAATCTTCAATTTTACAAACCATCGAAAAGTCTCAACATCGTAATGCCAGACAATAATGCACTTTGGCAACGTAGTCTAGAAGATTTTAGAATTTTTTGTCAAAATGCTCACGAGTAGAGACTTGAATAATTAGCCCTTTAAGCGAGTACATCGTAACGTAATGCTGTGGCTTCGCTGGTTAAGTTGTCGGATTTATTTTATTAAACTTATTATATGTAGACATACTATGTATGCACTTTCTTGCATATAAATAATATAATATAAATTAATAATATGCATCAATCAATATGCCTGCATTTATTAAATAATTCATGTGGGCAGCAATTCTTTTGCGCACACGTGCACGCGCAGTTGTCGGATCGACACAAAAATTACCAAAAAACCAAAAGAATATTATTTTGCTTACCGTCCCCTTTCCCTTTTCTCCCTTCTCTTATCCACACTTGTTGCATACCTCCTCTGACGTCTACACTTGCCCCGCTGAGAATCAAAAAGCAGTTTTTTCGAAGTTTACTCCTTTTTCTTGTTTCTTTTATTTTACTTTGATTTGCAAATTGTTTTTCCAGAGAACTTATATTAGACAGAGAAGTAGCATCTCGCTTCATTCCTAGTCTCGTACCGCGGATTTGAGGGGAACTGTATTTTTTGGCTTATCCCACCATTCGATATTTTTCACCTACAAGGGGCAAAATTTAACATCGGTTGAGCGAAAACAACAATTTTAGAGAAAATTAATGTACGTTCTCTGTTATCAGCTACATTGTGTGGTTGCAGATGTTTTTTGGCGAAAATTTTCCTTTTGTTTTGATAAGGAATTTTTGCGATTCTATTTCCAACAGTAAAAAAAAAATAAAAATATGTCTTCTTCTGTAATTTCAATTTTAGTGTTTTATTTTATTCTACTAATATTTTCCATACATAACTTTCAATAAATATTTTAAGTGGTTAAACAAAATCTTCCAAAAACACTAAAGAAATTGCATTTATTGTTTATCATATGTATGCACATGAAGGCATTTATTTAACAATGCATATTTCATCGAATTACTTCCATGCAAAAGGGCGCGTATAAGCATATGTGTAGATATGCAAATAGAATAGAAATAATTATCTATGTACATACATATGTACGTTTGTTCACATGCGCGCCCATTCAACCGAACTCTAAGTCTGTGCGCAAGGTTTGACAAAATATCTTATCTCCAGTTGGACTTTAATTTTACCATGTCAAAAATAACAATGTTCTAATGAAATATTTATACAAATAGTTAAACAAAGCTATAGTGCGCAAGGTTTGACAAAATATCTTATCTCCAGTTGGACTTTAATTTTACCATGTCAAAAATAACAATGTTCTAATGAAATATTTATACAAATAGTTAAACAAAGCAATAGTTCAACAGGCTATCGTGGTAAAAGTTTAATTTAATTATTAAATTTGTACGTCAAAGATCGAAATTTATTGATTTGAAAATAAAAACCCGAAAGCCAAATAAGCTGTTTTGTCAAAACTCCACAGAAATAGTTGCTTCTGCTCGCAATTCACACGTAAAAGCTGCGTCGCAAAGCCGCCATCATTAATCAGGGTTTAGTTGAATTAATTTGTATTTGAGGTAGGTAGAAGAAAAAAGTGGAGTATAATACAAATATTGATATACTAGATCGAATAGAGGAATATCTGAAATAAAATACTTACATATAAATACATACATAAGATGTTAAGTTATTTGCCACATAATTAAATTTACAACTAAAATTCTGGTACTTTATACCCTCTCAGAATAAAAATGGTACGGTTTATTTGCAATTTCGGGTTGAAAGTCTTTTGTATAGGTCATTGACCCAGATTGTTGGTTCAGGAAGAAGCAAAAGTAGTATAATTAATTAAAGGTCTCACAAAATACAATTAATTACAGCAATGTTTGCGTTTAATTAGACAATTGTAGAAAAATATGTTAAAAGGTAGAAGATTTTCGACTCCTAAATATATTATTCTGCTACTTGTGCTACATTTGTGATAAGACGAAAGCACTGACACAAATGCGACCAAAATTTAGACTATATATTGACATACATATATGTAATGTACTTACATACATATGTATGCAAGTAGGCGTAGCGGTAAGGCGTTTGGTTGCGCCGATTTGGAATAATGAGGGCTTTAAATGACACATATAACAGGATTTTGTGCAAAACACGTTTATAATGATAAGGGGTCGCAAACATATTACGTAACACAATTTTTGATCATTTCAGACCCCCCGCCATGTCACACTTTCAGAAAAATTGTTTTTATTAATCGTAAAATAAAATACAATGTTAATTGATATATGTTATATATTAGACAAAGGGAAATCACATGTCACACTTCGTCACAAATCGCAAACCCCCGCCACCCCCTATCGCAAAGGAAATGTCAAATTTCTTAGCTGCCGACTGAGACGAATAAGAACACAAAGCGTGTCGCCCGAGCACGAGCAACTCGGTGCCCTTCCCTTTTCCCCGTCCCTCTCTCTCCTACAAGTAACGAGTTACCGCGACAAAAGTTTTCCTGTCTGAACGCTGTCTAAGCAAACATAATATGTAGAATTATAACAGATGAATTTCTTCATGAAATATTTTACGGGCACAAGCGGCCCAAAATAATATCTATATTCCCATATGAAGTTGTGAGCATTTGGACGAAAATTACAAAAATCTTCAATATATGATTTTTAGATTTTTGTCTTCGTCGCGAAAAATGTTATGGATGAGGGGCGCATGTGTTTGTGGGGAGATGAAATTTTCGCATTTATGAATGAACGGAAATTTGGTTTCAATAATATGCGCGTGCGTTTATGAATGAATTTTTTGTTGCTGTACTGCAGTTACGCTGCGGTTGAAAACAGACACGCTGGCGGAGGGATGAAACAAATGCTGGATATATGTATCAATGACAATAAATAAATATATGATGATGATAGATATAATGCATATGAATGCATGTGCACTTGTTGACATTTTTTAGTACATATGTATGTACGTACATACATGTGCATGAACATGTAAATATATATACATACATACAAACATACGTATATTTGGATATTTATATATGTATGTACTATCCATACATATTTACTTATGTATACTTAGTATGATAACGATTGTTACGCTTGTAATATAAGTACATTGATATATTATATTGACATATGTACATATGTATGTATGTATGTATATAATGCATGCATAAAACTAAAATTAGCTCACTCTTTTTATTTATTTATTTATTTATTAACAAGAGAAACAATTATACAATAATTGCTACACCTAAAATATCTGAAGCACTGGCTGCCAGGGCCTTCGGCTTATATAATTAATTACAATGGTAAAGTGAAGATATGTACATACCTACGTGCGTTTGGGTCAGTTGTCCATCCTTATGGTGCCCACAGTCACCGACGTGTCCGTTTGCCGTGTCTGTTTGTCGGGAGATACACAAAATTGAGCAAAACTTGTGCCCGCGCGTATGTTTTGTAAACAAACTTTGCGTACATAAAACTGTGTTTGTATGCATCAACACAATGTTGCCATTCCTTTCCCTGCCAGCCACGGCTATCCCCAGTAGCAAATTTGTGAACCGATGAGTTTAGTAATATGAAGTTGTAATTCAGAGAATTCATAACCGATGCTCGCGACAGCAGCGACTGGCGGCGCTAACCACCGGCGCCAATAATTGTTGTTGAGTAGTAGCAATAACATAAACTCGTGCTCGCGGGTACCGTTTTCGGCTATCGTAGACAGCACGCGCTACTGATTTGTTATTGTAAAATTACGGTTTTTTTGCATGTTTACATTCCTTCCCAGAATGTCTACATCTAATTTCAACAAATTTGTGCATATTGTGTGACCAGCATTTGAAAATTTGTTTCCTTGTTTAGTTTTCTTTTGTACGTAGACTCGTAAAGGACAAAGGCGGTGTTTAAAAAAAAAAAATCTAAATTGTAAAATAAATAATAATAGATATTCATAACTCAATATAATATTTATAAACTGCATTATTAAAATGTATTCCAATCGATACCAAAAGCGGTTGATTAAAGAAGAGTTGCAAAATATTTTAAATAGAAATACTTTAGACACAATTGTTGACAAAGAAACTTTAAATGATTGTGAAATATTAAATGAAAATTCCGATGAATGAATACATATGTGTACAGTTTTTTTTTAATAAGAATTAATTATATTAAGTTTAACTAGAATTTTTTTTAAGGATATGTACATTTTTTTAAACTTTTTTTATAAGAATTATTAATTTAACTTCAAGATTTTCACAGAAATTTATTTTTATTTTAAATATGAATTGATTATGTTTAAGTTTTTATAAAAAAAATTTTTATCGTTTTTTTCAACCAAATATATTTCTTAATTTTTCTGTATATTTTTGAAAATTTCAATGTTTAATTTGGGGAGCGGGTTGGCTTACTATTTCGCATGCAAATGGCAATGAAGTAGCAAGTTGAGCACATTACCACTTCACGAAGCAGTAATTTGCACCAATTTCCATTTCGATTGCAATGTTCAATGAAGCATCAAGTTGTACACAATACCACTTCGCTTACAAAAGATAATGAAGTGACAACTTGCCCTTATGAATTCTTCATTGGAAGATGTAAGTGAAGTGGTATGAATGAGTTTTCAAACACAAACCCTGTACAAAATGTCATCGGTGCTGGAAGCTCTCGTATACTGGAGCTGCCAATTCCCACTTCATTGGAAAGCCTATACCATTTGCTACTGGATCCAGTTTCCCCTGAAAATCAAAAGTTTTCAAACACATTCACAACTTTTTATACATCTCACCCACACACTTCCAACTTTTTTTTCGCGCTGTCAACAAATTTCTGTAAGTTAGAGCAGTGAAATCACCCTTTAAAAAACCCCTGTGTGTTAGAGCGAGCCAGTTAGATGTACGGGAGTTTTGACGAAAATTGTCAATTCATCGAACATATTGGAGGTAAGCATATGTTTTTATAATTTTATTTGTTTAAAAATGTTAATTTAACTTTTATGTTTCCAGAATAGGTGCAACTCAACCCCAATTTAAAGGTATGTATTGAAATTACTGAAATAGTGATATATTTTAAGTGATATTTTTGTCATTGCAGATTTGCGGCCAACCAAACACCAAACAAAACAAAATTCCAGGAACACAGCCTCCGTAGCAGATATTCTTCAGTAAGTACATATGTACATATATCTGTTGGGTCATGTTTTCTGTGCAAGATTGTGCGTTTAAGCTTTGTTGAACTTGCACTGAAAATATACCCTGAGTACATTCTCGCCGGCCAGCATTTGCAGGCATCGGGCATATTGGCAATTCACTTTCACTCGGAATTGCAGGGTGAAGTGACAGAATATGACCGATAGCACGTCCCAAATCGACCAAATGCTGGCTGGCTATCTACATACATGTGTACATATATAATTAAAGAAAAAAGTGCAGTGCGAATATGTTCAAGTTGCAGTAGAATATTCCACTGACTAAAACAACGGCTGCATCTGCTTGTGCATAAATGTATACGTATGTTTGTAGATAAACAACGTTGTACAATTGTTAAATTAAATAAAGTGCAGTGGAAGTACATGTGTACATATTGCAGCTGCAACTGCCTACATACATACATATGTACACATGTTATAAACATCGAAATAAAGTGCAGTGCAAGTACATAGTGCAGCTGCAATCAGCTATAGCTAATTGTATAATATAGTTGTAATATATAATTGTACACTTGTATGGACATACATATTTAAAAATAAGAAAAGTGCAGTGTAAACATTTAACAAGTTCATTAATATAATGATCGGGTACGGTTTAGTTAATTGTACAATGTTTTCGGGTTATAGTGGCCAAATGCGTGTACACCCTAGGGCTATATTTTCGAATTGCGCCCACACAGAAAGGTCTTCTGCGCAAAAATACAGTGTACAAATAACTAAACATTCCCCGAATAGGCTATAAAACTGCATACCCGACATTTTTCTAAAAATTCGAATGAAAAAGTTTGAAAATTTGGTAAATTTTTTTTTTAATTTTCATAAGCTTTGCACAAAGTAGGAAATTCTAATTTATATGACTTTTGTTACATTACGAAGTAAAATTCTATATTTAATTTAATTAACAATTTTCAAAATTGGTGTTGGAATGAAATAACGAATAAATATGCGCTTAACTCAAAACCAACTCGTGCTTTATTATATAAAATATAACTGGCTTAAACATCATAATAATAATTGATTAAAATACATATTTCATTGGAGAACTAATAATTTATTACTTTCTTTTTCAGACTGAATCCAACTGAATGAATCTACGACATACATTTTTTCTGATAAAGTATTTAAATATAAGATAATAACATATATATATTTCCTTTTTTAGTTATCAATCGATGGAAAAAACAGGAAATATGTATGCAGTTACACCACGCATCCGAGGCAACTGCAGCTGCACCAACTATATATGCAACTTTTCTAAATGTAAGCAGGAAAATGTAGTTATATTTGCAAAGTTTGTAAGAAAAGTAATTTTTTGTAATCGATTCAAAAAAGTTTTTAATTATTAATATATATCAAAAGAAAGGTAATTCGATTATCTTTCTTTTGATTATAAAATCGTTAAATTCGATAAAACTTTTTCTTATAAATTTTGCAACTTTTCAAAATGTCTAAATGTAAGCAGGAAAATGTAGTTATATTTGCAAAGTTTGTAAGAAAAGTAATTTTTTGTAATCGATTCAAAAAAGTTTTTAATTATTAATATATATCAAAAGAAAGGTAATTCGATTATCTTTCTTTTGATTATAAAATCGTTAAATTCGATAAAACTTTTTCTTATAAATTTTGCAACTTTTCAAAATGTCTAAATGTAAGCAGGAAAATGTAGTTATATTTGCAAAGTTTGTAAGAAAAGTAATTTTTTGTAATCGATTCAAAAAAGTTTTTAATTATTAATATATATCAAAAGAAAGGTAATTCGATTATCTTTCTTTTGATTATAAAATCGTTAAATTCGATAAAACTTTTTCTTATAAATTTTGCAACTTTTCGAAATGTCTAAATGTAAGCAGGAAAATGTAGTTATATTTGCAAAGTTTGTAAGAAAAGTAATTTTTTGTAATCGATTCAAAAAAGTTTTTAATTATTAATATATATCAAAAGAAAGGTAATTCGATTACCTTTATATGTAATAGAAGTTTTTATTAATAATATAATTTTTAATGTAAAAAATTATTTATTATTTGTATAAATACTTATTTGTAATTTAAGTTATAGTTAGGATTAGTACACATGTTTGTAATATTTAAATGATTGAAAAATAAAGAATTTAAAACGTAAATGTTTTGGCTTAAAATTCTTAAAATATTTTGAAATCTTTTGAAGAAAAAAGCAACCCTGCGTAGGCTGGTGAGGGGAATTAGAGGAGATCAGCTATAGTTTTTTCTTTATGGCGGTGCTTAATGCGTACGACAGGGATGCCTGATCACACGTACAAGGGGAAAGTGGATAAAATCCGCACAGCGCATTCACAAAATTATCTACTTTTTTACCCAGTTTTGAAGATAGCGTGAGCCACTTTTTATCCAGTTTTTTACGGGCTCATGGTTGGCAGGGTTGTTTGCATACATACTTTTACACACATCCGCGTTGTCAATCACAATTTTTCATTGTATAATAAACCAAAGCCAAAAACCAACAAATGCAAATAGTTCATTTATCTATAATTAACATTTTTAAACATCGATTTTAAATTAATTTAATAAAAATTTAAATTTTTATAAGGTTATTTTGTTAATGATTTTAAAAAGTTCTGCTTGGCAACACTGTGCGGTGAGAGAGCACTCAGCTGACACGGCTTCACGGCAAAAATCTAAATTTCTCAGTTTACACACGTACACGTCGCGCGTACCCATCACACGTACACGTTGATGAGTTTGCATTTACATGGCGCTCTCATAAGTTTGATCGTGTCAGCTGACACGCAACGTACGTTTGCGTCGGTGACTGTGGGCACCATTATGGTGGATCGCTGAGCCATCGCACATTTGTTTAAAGTAACTAACGTATGTTTATACAAGTGTATATAAGATATATATAAGTAAGAAAAGGGCAAAAATTAAGTAATTTACTTTACTGCTTTGTTCGAAGATTAGATATTTAACTTACTATGAGATATTAATTTAGAAATTAAAGTGATATTTGTTTCATTCATATTTTGGAGGTAGGTGGAAGGTTTGCTATCAGCGAATATGGAAGTGCGTATGTGTTGTAATTCTTCGCAGTTGTCGATAAGATGTATTACGGTTACGCCAGGAAATCCACAGTAAGGGCATGAGTTAGAGGATGTGCCATTGAGGAGATGTGAGTGGGTAGTTATTGTGTGTCCAATTCTGAGGCGGACGAAGTGTCTTATGTTGTAAGTAGTCGAATCTGTGGGGTATACAGGTTGGGCACCATTGGGATTATATTTTTTGTACTGGTGTTGAAAGTTTTCCCAATCTATAGACCACATGTTCCGTAATGATTTTTTGACGAGTAATCGTATATCGTTTTCTGTGAAATATCTGAACGTGTGTAGCGGCTCTGTACCCGCCTCTTTTGCCCTTTTGTCAGCGGTTTCGTTACCAGGTATTCCAATGTGACCAGGTACCCACATAATTTTGATAGAATTGCTGTTTTGCAGGAGCAATTCGCGTAGTAGAACAGTTAAAGTGGAGTCGTTTTTTGAATTTAGTATGCTTTCTATTGCCGATCTGCTGTCTGAGCATATGATAAATTTGCTTTTGTTGAAAGAAGCATATAATACTGCTTCTAGCAAGGCAGCTATTTCAGCTGTAAATGCTGAGCAGTATTCGGATAGAGCTCCGACGGTTATTGTAGCACCAGAGTTGTTTACTACAGCAAACGTTGTGGTGGAATCGAACTTCGACCCATCGGTGTATATAACTTCCCAGCTCCCGTTAAATGGTTTGAAGGCTTCATAGAATAGTTGCTTATATTCCAAGGCACTGTTAGTATTCTTGCTGTGTTTGTGTAGCTCGCTGATAAATGATTGCTTCGGAGTAAAAGGTGGTCTGGTAGTAGAAGGAATAAGTGTAGGTGTTGCTAATATATCTAAGTCCTTTATAAATAGGAGACAGCGGGTTAGAGCTGAATTCTTTCTTCCCCTTTTTTTGGCTAAATTGGTTGCATTCGCTTGTTTAAGTAGAAGCTCGTTTCTACAGTAAAGTAGTTTTGGTATTAGGATCATTGTGATATATTTAGTTCTTTGTGGGATATCTGGTAACCCAGCTTCGGTTAAAACGACTTTGTTAGGTGATGTTGGAAAGGCTCGTATACTTCTTCTGGCTGCAGCATGATATGGCGCTTGTAGAATTCTGATGCTAGATTTTGCGCAATTTGCATATATCGCGAGTCCATAGTCGATCTTAGATAGTAGTAGTGCTTTTGTGATATTGACAAGAGTATTGGTGTGAACAAAGCAATGTTTAGACGAGAGAAATTTAATTATATTTAGTCTAGTGAACAGACTTGCCCTTATATATTTACAGTGCTCCTTAAAACTATAGGTCTTATCAAATATTATTCCTACTACGTTTAGGGTATTAGTGTGGGGAATCACGGTGTTATTAAGGAACACGGATGGAAAGGAGCAGTGATGTTTTCTACATACGTGGAAAGTTGCGCATTTGCTAGTGGAGATATTTGCGCCTGACGTTTCGCTCCATTCGGATACTCTATTGAGGATGCTTATAAAAGTGTTTTGTATCCGACTTAGATTTTTGGCTTTGGAGAAAATGATGACGTCGTCAGCATATATAAGATGCTCAACTTGGTTAAAAGAAGATAGAATCGTGCTAAGTCCGTTGAAGGCTATTATAAACAAAACAACCGAGAGAGGAGAACCTTGTGGTATCCCATTAAATGAATCGTAGATATTTGAGTTGAAATTATTGACTTTTGACACGAATTTGCGGTTTTGTAGGGATGCCTTAACGAAGTTATAGATTCTAGTTCCGATTTTCCAACGTTTCAGTTCTTTGAGGACAAGATGGGCTCCAATTTTGTCAAAAGCCTTCTCGAAATCAATGCTTAAGACCAAAACGTTTTGGAAAATGTAGTTATATTTGAAAAGTTTGTAAGAAAAGTAATTTTTTGTAATCGATTCAAAAAAGTTTTTAATTATTAATATATATCAAAAGAAAGGTAATTCGATTATCTTTCTTTTGATTATAAAATCGTTAAATTCGATAAAACTTTTTCTTATAAATTTTGCAACTTTTCAAAATGTCTAAATGTAAGCAGGAAAATGTAGTTATATTTGCAAAGTTTGTAAGAAAAGTAATTTTTTGTAATCGATTCAAAAAAGTTTTTAATTATTAATATATATCAAAAGAAAGGTAATTCGATTATCTTTCTTTTGATTATAAAATCGTTAAATTCGATAAAACTTTTTCTTATAAATTTTGCAACTTTTCAAAATGTCTAAATGTAAGCAGGAAAATGTAGTTATATTTGCAAAGTTTGTAAGAAAAGTAATTTTTTGTAATCGATTCAAAAAAGTTTTTAATTATTAATATATATCAAAAGAAAGGTAATTCGATTACCTTTATATGTAATAGAAGTTTTTATTAATAATATAATTTTTAATGTAAAAAATTATTTATTATTTGTATAAATACTTATTTGTAATTTAAGTTATAGTTAGGATTAGTACACATGTTTGTAATATTTAAATGATTGAAAAATAAAGAATTTAAAACGTAAATGTTTTGGCTTAAAATTCTTAAAATATTTTGAAATCTTTTGAAGAAAAAAGCAACCCTGCGTAGGCTGGTGAGGGGAATTAGAGGAGATCAGCTATAGTTTTTTCTTTATGGCGGTGCTTAATGCGTACGACAGGGATGCCTGATCACACGTACAAGGGGAAAGTGGATAAAATCCGCACAGCGCATTCACAAAATTATCTACTTTTTTACCCAGTTTTGAAGATAGCGTGAGCCACTTTTTATCCAGTTTTTTACGGGCTCATGGTTGGCAGGGTTGTTTGCATACATACTTTTACACACATCCGCGTTGTCAATCACAATTTTTCATTGTATAATAAACCAAAGCCAAAAACCAACAAATGCAAATAGTTCATTTATCTATAATTAACATTATTAAACATCGATTTTAAATTAATTTAATAAAAATTTAAATTTTTATAAGGTTATTTTGTTAATGATTTTAAAAAGTTCTGCTTGGCAACACTGTGCGGTGAGAGAGCACTCAGCTGACACGGCTTCACGGCAAAAATCTAAATTTCTCAGTTTACACACGTACACGTCGCGCGTACCCATCACACGTACACGTTGATGAGTTTGCATTTACATGGCGCTCTCATAAGTTTGATCGTGTCAGCTGACACGCAACGTACGTTTGCGTCGGTGACTGTGGGCACCATTATGGTGGATCGCTGAGCCATCGCACATTTGTTTAAAGTAACTAACGTATGTTTATACAAGTGTATATAAGATATATATAAGTAAGAAAAGGGCAAAAATTAAGTAATTTACTTTACTGCTTTGTTCGAAGATTAGATATTTAACTTACTATGAGATATTAATTTAGAAATTAAAGTGATATTTGTTTCATTCATATTTTGGAGGTAGGTGGAAGGTTTGCTATCAGCGAATATGGAAGTGCGTATGTGTTGTAATTCTTCGCAGTTGTCGATAAGATGTATTACGGTTACGCCAGGAAATCCACAGTAAGGGCATGAGTTAGAGGATGTGCCATTGAGGAGATGTGAGTGGGTAGTTATTGTGTGTCCAATTCTGAGGCGGACGAAGTGTCTTATGTTGTAAGTAGTCGAATCTGTGGGGTATACAGGTTGGGCACCATTGGGATTATATTTTTTGTACTGGTGTTGAAAGTTTTCCCAATCTATAGACCACATGTTCCGTAATGATTTTTTGACGAGTAATCGTATATCGTTTTCTGTGAAATATCTGAACGTGTGTAGCGGCTCTGTACCCGCCTCTTTTGCCCTTTTGTCAGCGGTTTCGTTACCAGGTATGCCAATGTGACCAGGTACCCACATAATTTTGATAGAATTGCTGTTTTGCAGGAGCAATTCGCGTAGTAGAACAGTTAAAGTGGAGTCGTTTTTTGAATTTAGTATGCTTTCTATTGCCGATCTGCTGTCTGAGCATATGATAAATTTGCTTTTGTTGAAAGAAGCATATAATACTGCTTCTAGCAAGGCAGCTATTTCAGCTGTAAATGCTGAGCAGTATTCGGATAGAGCTCCGACGGTTATTGTAGCACCAGAGTTGTTTACTACAGCAAACGTTGTGGTGGAATCGAACTTCGACCCATCGGTGTATATAACTTCCCAGCTCCCGTTAAATGGTTTGAAGGCTTCATAGAATAGTTGCTTATATTCCAAGGCACTGTTAGTATTCTTGCTGTGTTTGTGTAGCTCGCTGATAAATGATTGCTTCGGAGTAAAAGGTGGTCTGGTAGTAGAAGGAATAAGTGTAGGTGTTGCTAATATATCTAAGTCCTTTATAAATAGGAGACAGCGGGTTAGAGCTGAATTCTTTCTTCCCCTTTTTTTGGCTACATTGGTTGCATTCGCTTGTTTAAGTAGAAGCTCGTTTCTACAGTAAAGTAGTTTTGGTATTAGGATCATTGTGATATATTTAGTTCTTTGTGGGATATCTGGTAACCCAGCTTCGGTTAAAACGACTTTGTTAGGTGATGTTGGAAAGGCTCGTATACTTCTTCTGGCTGCAGCATGATATGGCGCTTGTAGAATTCTGATGCTAGATTTTGCGCAATTTGCATATATCGCGAGTCCATAGTCGATCTTAGATAGTAGTAGTGCTTTTGTGATATTGACAAGAGTATTGGTGTGAACAAAGCAATGTTTAGACGAGAGAAATTTAATTATATTTAGTCTAGTGAACAGACTTGCCCTTATATATTTACAGTGCTCCTTAAAACTATAGGTCTTATCAAATATTATTCCTACTACGCTTAGGGTATTAGTGTGGGGAATCACGGTGTTATTAAGGAACACGGATGGAAAGGAGCAGTGATGTTTTCTACATACGTGGAAAGTTGCGCATTTGCTAGTGGAGATATTTGCGCCTGACGTTTCGCTCCATTCGGATACTCTATTGAGGATGCTTATAAAAGTGTTTTGTATCCGACTTAGATTTTTGGCTTTGGAGAAAATGATGACGTCGTCAGCATATATAAGATGCTCAACTTGGTTAAAAGAAGATAGAATCGTGCTAAGTCCGTTGAAGGCTATTATAAACAAAACAACCGAGAGAGGAGAACCTTGTGGTATCCCATTAAATGAATCGTAGATATTTGAGTTGAAATTATTGACTTTTGACACGAATTTGCGGTTTTGTAGGGATGCATTAACGAAGTTATAGATTCTAGTTCCGATTTTCCAACGTTTCAGTTCTTTGAGGACAAGATGGGCTCCAATTTTGTCAAAAGCCTTCTCGAAATCAATGCTTAAGACCAAAACGTTTTGGTTTGCTAAGGCAGCAGACACAAAGTGGTCAAAGTATACTAAGGGTTCGATGACTCCTACGCCTTTCTGGAAAGCAAATTGGTGTGGAGATAAGAGTTTGTTGGTCTTAGCGAACCACATAATTCTAACAGAGACTATTTTTTCCAAAACTTTAGACATTCATGGAAGCAGCGATATTGGTCTGTAGCTTGTTATAGCAGTGGCTGGTTTGTTTGGCTTAAGGATTGGGAGTATTGAAGATAGCTTCCAATCCTGTGGGAATACGCCAGTGCTCAATATTTCATTGTATAACGCAATAAGTCTCTTTTTCAAATCGGTTGGAAGATTTTTTAGTATGGGGTAAGGGATTTTATCTTTTCCGGGAGTTTTCCCTGTCACTGGGTGGATTGTGGAGTCGAATTCCTCCAGTGAGATAGGTGCTTCTATTGCTAGCGCAGATTCAGAGGGGGTGTAGTTTTGATAAGTTTCTGCTAGTGTGCTGCTTTTCAGTGCGTTAAAGATTGGGTGAAAATTGGTGGAGTGAGAGTACTTTGACCAGGTGGAGGCAAACTCTTCTGCAATTTTCTCTGGAAAGAAGATAGGGCCTTGTGATGAATGAATAAAGTGGATGTGTGAGGAGAGTGGGGCACCTGTAAGCACTTTGATGTCTGTCCAAATTTTTTTAGGGCTCGAGTTTGGGTTGATGTTAGAAGTTATTTTTTCAAGTGATTTATACTTGGCTGATTTCAATTCCTTTCTGAAAACGGCGTTAGCTTTTTTGAAATTGATGAGATGTTATTCATATTTCTTTTGTATTTGTTCAATAAGTTTTTCTTGTTTTTCCTAAGAGCGCTCAACAAGTTTGACCAGTAAGGCAATTTTGCGTAGAATTTGTTTGTGTTGCTCTGAGGTATTGTTAGATGTGCAGCAGAGCGAATAATAGTTTTTATGGTACTGGCTTCCGCGTTTACATTTTTGAGTCTAGGACTATTGCCAGATAGAGAAGGCGAGATCGTCCGAAACTGGGACCAATCAGCCTTGTCTGTGAGAAACTTTGATTTGACCAGCAGGGAGTGTTCAGGGAGGTGATGAAAGGGTTATGGTCGCTGTTATGAAGCTCGTCTATGGTACGTGAAGATAGTTTTGGTGCAATGGAAGAGGAAGCGAGAACAATATCAGGGTGGGAAAAGGTACTGTGAGTAGAAAAGTGAGTTGGAGCTCCGTCGTTAAGGACGGTAAGATTGTGCGTTAGAATTAGGTCTTCGATTATTTGCCCTCTTCTGTTGGCGTAAGGAGAACCCCAAAGGGGACTCCAAGAGTTAAAATCTCCCAGTAGAATGATAGGGGTGGAAAAGTTTTTAATAATGTTGACAAGATCTCCTAATAAGAAGTTTTGCTGCGGGGGAATATAACAGTTTATTATAGTAATTTTGTACCCAATGTCTACCTCTACTGCTAGGCAAGAGATGTTAGATGAAATATGAATATGTTTATGACTTAAATGCTTTTTTACAAATATTGCAACACCCTGCTTGCAGGAGACAATTTGATTTTTGTTGTGGAAGTAACTAAAATATTTATTAGGCGGGTGTGCTGTCTTATAGTATGGTGGTGAGGCTCTTGTAAGGCAATAATGCCAGGCGCGAAATCATTAATTAATATATTGAGATCTGGGTAGTTATTTAAAAGCCCGTTGCAATTCCATTGTAGGATTTGCAACATTTATTCCATTATATGGTCCTCCGGGGGGAGGGGGATAGGGGGGTAATGGGAAAGTTGGGGGAAATAAGGTGGGAAAGGAGGGATGAAACCATAGTAGATGGGTCATCGACTGATAAACATGCTGATTCGATATTGCTATCAGTAGATTCGTTTGGATTATTATTACTTAGTTGTTTATTTAATGTGCTATTGTTTGTTTGGTATGACTGTACAATGTTTTGATCATTTCTTATAATGCTAGTATTGCTGGATTGTTGTAGTGATGTGTTATTATTGTCTTGTTTTTCTATTGTTTGGTTTGAGAAGCTGGATATAATTGAGTTATTGCATGTTGATGAGTTGTTGTTGTTAAATTTGTTAAGTGATTGCATTGCTGGGATGTTGTTAGTGTTTTCAGATGTAGGATTCATTGAGGTTTGTTGTTGGGGGCTCGGAATGTTTTTTGTGATATTGGCGAATGTGGGAGAGGAGGAATTGAAAATAGCAGTAACTTGAGTGCTGTGTATTTTTATTGCTTCACGCATTGAGCATTTTCTGTCAGTTTTAACTTTGATTATTTCTTTCATTTGTAGGAATTTGGGACATGATTTATTTGAGGAGGGGTGAGGGCCCGAACAATTAACACTGTTGATTTGTGTGCGTTTAGTAGTATGTCCAAGATATCGACAATTCTTACACCTCATAGGGTTAGGGTAGTATGGCCTGACTTTTGTAGTATACCACGAGATTTCAATTTTTTCCGGTAAGTGGTATAAATCAAATGTTAGCGGAACTACACCACTAGGGATAGATTTTCCATTGACAATTTTAGGGAATTTAAATACTGAGACTACGCCTTGCTCTCTTAAATTTTCAATTATTTCTTCTTCTGTAACTTCATTCAAGCACGGTGCGAAGATGGTACCTTTGCAAGAGTTAAGGTTGTTATGAAGCTCTATTTTTACGCTGCAAATTCCAGATAACTTTGTGGCTGACAAAAGACGTTTTGCTATGTTGTTGTTCTTTACTAGCAATAAGAGGTTGCCGTCCCTTAGTTCTGATCTACTTACTATTTCTGTACTGATATTTTTTAGGGCTTTATGTACCGCGATGCACGAATACTTGCTAAGGGGACGATCGGAGTTAATGGAACTTGCTACCAAATATTTAGGGTGCTCTTTTGTTATTGTAGGTAGTATTGGAAATGCGTCGTTTGTAAAGTCATTAGTTTTTTTCTTTTTTGTTTTTGGGCTTGTGGATAACAGGGCGAACCTGTTATCCCCAAGCGGAGGTACCCCAGCGGGCATTATAAATATGTTAAACTTTTGTAACTTAAAAAATTACACGTGATTCACCAAACAATAAAAGGAAAAAACAATATATATATGTAAATGTGTATGCACGTATGTGCGAAATCTACGCAAAGAGAATGAAAAAAATATCACCAGATCACTGTACGGACAACCTTACGCGGAGAGTATCAGTCGATGATTGTAGCTCACTCTTATCATGCACATATTTAAGTAAAGCCAAATTTTACGTCAAATTAACTATTTAGATGTTAATATATTGGCAAATTCTAAAACTCGAGCCAAAACAATTAAACTTTATCAGAAACCATAGTCTGTTAAACAAATTTTGCCTTCGCTCAGCTCTGTTAACTTCCGACTCTCGGATTTCCCCAGCCGCCATCACAATGGTGAACTACTCCGAAAAATATTGATCTATTTTGACAATTCACTCCGTCATCCTAACTTAGGCCTTCTCTGTCCAATATAAGTTCTCTGGTTTTTCTTCTTTTCGCACACACATTAAGAAACGATTGCAGAGAAACGATTAAGAGATAGCGCGTATAGTCGCCAACTACGTTATCGTATTGCATGTTTTAACGTTTAGCTCATAGTTCGTATCCCTGCTTTTTTGTGCCATGTCTAATTTTTATGATTTTTTAATTCAATAGAAAATAAAGTATAATATAACTTATTCTTAATTTTTTGGAAATCTTTTTTAATTAACATTTCTGTTCTGATTCTATTTCCTTACAAATGAACATACAAAATCTTCAAAAAATTTTCATATGTCGAATTTTTTGGAATTGTTTAAAATGCGAAATGCAAACGAATATTAACTACCCGTTAATTTTTTGTAGTTACTGCGATCCCTGAAAACAGTTGCATCACTTCACAAAAGTTCTGATCTTTCACAACATAAATTAAAAAAGCCTTAGCATAATATATATATATGTTCACGACATTTTCTGACTGACCTCTTAGAGGTCACCTCCCTGTTAGAATATTATCAGGGAATGTTAAATAACTGTGGGGAAATCCAGTTTGGAAATGTTTCAGACAAAATTGTTTGCAGTCCACAAATTTGCAGCTTCTCACACTTCTAAGTTCTCTGGTTATTGTTTTCAAGTCCGTTTGCAGTAAACTTTAGTAATCTTCGAAAGCGACCTTTTACGAGCAGTAGTCAAATGAATTTTCAACCACCATCCGTATGAACTTTCGTTGGCATGCATTTAAATTTCCGTAGTCCCTAAAAGGTTGAACCGGCCATTTGGTTGACGGATATGCCGAATCTCCGATTATAAAACATAAAATCGGTAACATATCCTCATAATGGTTTTCTGTTTCCTGAAAGAGTTTGGAACTTTTTAGAACTCGGTAATCATGCAGCGAGCCTGTAATGCGATTCACTAACTTTAAACGGTGCGGCATTCGCAGTTTTTGACGCAATATTTGTCGTTTGCACTAACGATTGTGTGATTCACTAACTTATTCTTAATGACACTTAACAGTTATCTCGTCGTATTTATTCAAAGTGACAAAGAGTGGAACCTCTGTCAAACTAAATGTCGAAATAGGCGAAAAGCCCACAGAGGAATATAGAAAAAAGAAACGAATGCATGCTGCCAAATATAAATTTGAGCGCATTTAATACAATTTCATTCAAGTGAAATAAGATACTAGTTTATTTCAAACTACAAACGTTTAAAATTCTTTTTATATATTGCTATGATCCATTGTAGCAGAATTTCGGACTCTCCTCTGAGTGATTTGGTAAAATAGTCATCAACTCGACTCGAAGGAATATCCGGAATCACCAGAAAATATGCCATGGTTTTCGTTTTCAAAATTTGCGTTGTGCTCCAGCGAATTTAGGATTTACATACATTGTATATTAACATTTTTTTAAATTAGAATCATTTATCTTTTATATTGATGGGTTCTAGCGGTTTTAAGATTCTTCGTAACTGGTTGCTATCAACGACCCGTAAGTGAGTAATGGGGAATATCCATGAGCCAGTCAGTCATCCGTAAGCCGGCATTCATCGGGTAACGGATGCAATCTATGATTCATTGTTTCACCACGCCTCCTCATTATTAAAACTAAACTATACTTCTGTTTTTATATTTGGATCCCTGATAAAGGTTTGCTTTTACCATTTGCACATTAATTGAATGCTAGATATGGTGGTTGGCATAAGCCTCAACATGTTTCTTTCGTGGTAAAATTGATATACACATGAGTACAATCGACCGCCCCAATAGTACCTCCCACAAAGGGTGACGACGCTGAAGCAAGCATTTCTTTAGCAGCTTGGGTCATAGGACCCATTTAAATGAAAGGTCGATCCACTGTTGGAGCACATACTTCTTCGTCACCTCGTGATAAATCATATTCCAAATATTTAAGCGACATTATTTAATGTTCCTGTTTTAATTTTAAGAAAATTTAAATCATAAATTTTTCTTTTCTCGAGTGAGTGAACAACATCAAATTAGTTGTCGTTTAGTTTTCGGTAATCGACTAGCTAATAATAACATCTGATTCGGCGAGTGCGAAAATCGTTAAGAAATGGTGCTGAATAGCAACATCGTCAAAATGTTCGTTATGATGAGGTAACCATGCGAATATCGTTAAAATTAGTGAAGTTAGTGAATCGCACTATTGGTGTGATTGGGGCAATCGATTGTACGCACATTGCAATTAAAGCCCCAAATGACCATAAAGAAATATACTTTGATCGAAAAATACCGTACAGTATTGTGTTCTAAGCTGTGGTGGATGCCAACAAAAAGGGCCGTCGATTTTACTCATATGTATATCAATTTTGCCACCCAAGAATCATGAGAAACCTTATGCCAACCACCATATATACCTTTGAATTAATGTGCAAATGGTAAAATCAAACTTTTATCAAGGATCCAAGTATAAAAACAGAAATATAGTTTAATTTTAATATATAGATAAATGATTTCAGAGGAGAATTCGAATTTCCGCTACAATGGAACATTGTAATATATAAAAAGAATTATAAACGTTTGTAGTTTCAAATAAATTAGTATCTTATTTCGCTTTAATGAAATTGTATTGAATGCGCTCAAATTTATATTTGGCAGCATGCATTCGTTTCTTTTTTCTATATTCCTCTTTGTGCTTTTCGCTTATTTCGACATTTAGTTTGGCAGAGGTGACTCTTTATCACATTGAATAAATACAACTAGACAGCTGTTAAGTGTCGTTAAGAATAAGTTAGTGAATTGCACAATCGTTAGTGCAAACGACAAATATCGCGATTGTCGGAAGCTCTAAAGTTAGTAAGTCAGGTACGTAGTTAGATTCCAACTATTTCACTGAAAATAAAATAGCATTAAGTTTATGCATTTCAAACACACATTTTGTTATTACTTGTTAGATATTCCACCGTTTGAGGTCTTAGCCTCAGATGTATTTTGAAATCTGCCTCATTCATTGCAACGAACGTACCTTCAAAATTGGAGCACTTCTCAAGTGCCTCGTCTTCACTCTCCGAGCCTTAAGAAGACCTGGAGTTGGCAAATACCGTTTTCAATACTCCTAGTACTTCTTGCATCTCTCTATTGCGACGGGATTCGCAATACTCACCCATGTACAAAGACATAATCAACATTTACCTAATTTTTTTAAATTAATTTATTAATTTGCCACAAAATCCAAAGAATTAATCATTTGGTTTGTTTCTTTAAAATTTCACTGAACAAATCATATCTTTAATGACAGATTTTGCCAGTGTTGTGAAGAAATTAAAAGTGAATTTTATCCGAGCGTGATCGTTCTTTTGGAACTCGGGTACAAAGAAACGGGACTATTATTGCATCATGTAACACACATGTACATCTATCTGTCAAGTTCGATGTATTTTTCCAAATTCCACAATTATTTCTTACTTGGGCTCCGTGAAATATAAAAACAAACAAACAAGGATTATATGTATGTATGTCTAAATTAATGAGAAATATTTTTTTTGGAGTGGGTTTAAGCTTAGTTCCCCGATGTTGGGGGTAGACGGGGCGCCAATTATTCACTATATAAAGTGTTAAGGCGAGAAAGTATACAGTTTCGAAAACTTTGTAGTACAAGTTTGTAATTACAACCAACTTGTATGCACAATTTTGCATAATGCACGATCTTGCACGAAATTTACATGGCGCAAAATAAAATAAACAAATATTTTTAGTTTGTTATACTTTTTTAATAAAATCAAAAGGCTGCTAATAAAACACTCGTAATATGCACTTTTATATGAAGAATGATATTTGCCAAAGCACATAGAACGATAATAAGGGTGGACAAGTTGATTTTGCTTTTCTCCTTCATATAAATATAGATTTTCTTTATTCACTGTTGATTGCTGTGAGTGGTGAATTGGTCGAGAATTCTTACCACAGGAAACGAAACTGATGTTGTAAAATTTTTGCAATTTCATTCCGGAAATTTTTTCCTTACTTAGTTTTAGAGTTTTTACAGTATACATATTCATTTGTACCTAAATAGAATCAGATCAGAACTTTTGTGAAGCGACGCAACTGTCTTCAGGGATCGATGTAACTACAAAAAATGCACGGACAGTTAATATTTTATTTTATATCCTATTGAATAAATAGAATATGTAATGTGTTTGCATTTCGCATTTTAAACTATTCCAAAAAATTCGACATATGAAAACTTTTTGACGATTTTGTATAATCATTTGTAATGAAATAGAATCAGAACAAATGTAAATGAAAAAAGGTTTCCAAAATTTTATTTTCTATTGAATAAAAAAAAAATCATAAAACTTAGATATGGCAAAAAAAGGATGGATTCGAACTATGGGGTAAAAGATAAAACATGCAATATGATAATATAGTCGGCGACTAAACGCGCTAAGCCACAGGAGACGTTCTGTAGCGCTTGCTTAAACGGCTAATTATGCAAGTCATATCAATGTGTGCGAAAAGAAGAAAAACAATTTACGATTCAAACTAAAATAAAAGAAAGAAGAAAAAAGGAGTAAACTGCGAAAAAAACTGTTTTTTTATTGTCAGCGGAGCAAACGTAGGCGCCAGAGGAGATATGCAACAAGTGTTGATAAGAGAAGGGGGCAAAGGGAAAGGGAACGGTAAGCAAAGGAATATTCTTCTGCAATTTATGTCTCGATCCGACAACTCCGCGTGCACGTGTACGCAAATGAGTTGATGCACACATGAATTATTTAATAAATGCATGCATATTATTAATATAGATTATATAATTCATATGTATGAATGTTCATGCATAGTATGCCCACTATAATAAATTTAATAAAATGAATTTTAAAAAATTAAAATAAAATGTCTCGAAGCGGAAATTGAACTCTGAACTAAGCAAGACTTTCCACATATTACACTCTACAACTTAACCAACGAAGCCACAACAGACTTTGCGGTTTACCCGCTTAAAGGGCAAATTATTCATATCTCTGCTCGCGAGCATTTGGGCAAACAATTTTAATATCTTCTAGAAAAATGCCAGCAATTTCTCAGACTACGTTGCCAAAGTGTATTATTGTCAGATATTGCGCTGTTGAGACTTTTCCAATGATCGTTGGTAGTTTGAAAAATTTAAGATTATAGCATTTTTGTGTTCGTCGCGAAAGATTGTAGAGGGGAAGATTTGCGAGACCGAGGTGATGAAAATACCGCGTTTATGAATGAACGGCATTTGTATTCAGGAATACGTGCGTTCGTTTATGAATGAATTTTTTGTTGTTGTATGTAGTTTCGAACATTTCAGAATATTTGAATATTAGATTTAGCGTAGGTCAAGGTTGAATGTATATACATATGTGCATATACATTAGGGGTGTCCTTATTTGTAAGGGGAAATTTCAAAATGTTTATATTACAGTTTCCCGGCCAGAATTTGGTTCCTTTATGTATTTAAAGTAAACAGTTAAAATTTGGGGTCAATACGATAACATTTAGTGGGCCCGGAAGCCACCTGAAAAATTTAATAGGTCAGTATGGGCAAACATTGTACATTTTTATTTTTTTTCATACATATTACATATTTAAATTTATATTTTACCTTAAATCATTTTTTTTGTATGATTTGTATTTTTTGCGATACGATTCAACAATTTGGAGTACCAACTGCTTTTCCTCTTCATCATTCGTTAAAATTTTGTTGTAGTTTTGCAAAAATTGTATTCCTCTTTCAGCGGGATCATTAACAACTTGTAAGTTGCGGCAAAAAGTCCAATTATTTTCGAAATCTGAATTATTTTCGCATTGGGATGGATCCACGCCCAAAAAGGCTGAAGATAACCCAAAATTATTGAAAAAAAAATTTGTCTTTTCTGAAACAAAATCGCTAAGTTCGTAAGTTCGAAAATCTGTCAATTTTGAGTGGCTCGGCTATTTTTTAAATGAACAACTGGTTCCTTGCTTTTTAAATGTTTTATCATTTTACGTTTTTCTGCGTGGGTAACTGATAAGTCAAAAAATGATAACGCTACTGTTTCTTCGGCGATGTACGATAAGTGGTCAGACATTTTTTTAATAATAGCTTCTGAAATTGTTGAATCTGTATCTGTATAATTCAGAGCGTCCTGCAAGAAGCTTACAAGAGCGTCCCGTTCCACTTGGCTTATTTTTGATGCCACAAATTTATCATCAACACTAGTTTTAAACAAGGTTTTCTTAAGGTTTGGCCAGGCCTTCACAAATCGTTCAAACAAGAGTATTTCTGGAGCTGAGTTTGACATCATCTTTGATTCAAAAACGTTGCGCAAAATAATTTCGTACATATGTATGATGACGGCATGGTAGGTGCATGAGATTGCGTTGCAGTTTTTTTTCCAAAAGGACTGCGGCTCCATTTTTAACACCAGTATTGACAGCAGTTGTATCATAAGATATGCCTTTAACAAGTTCAACAATGTTCCAATCGACTAATCTCTGATAAACAGTTTCAGCAATATTTGCACCAGTCGACGACTGTATCTTTGGTGCTCCAAGAAATTTCGATGTTCCATCGTAGCTAATTAAAACAGCAATTCTTTCCACTTTACTACGACCTTTTATATCTGTCATGAACTTCCCATCAAAATGAACAACTAGTGCTCCATTTGCATTCGCCTTGTTAAGTGTTTGAATAAATTAACATTAATAAAAGTGCATTGTCAACTATAGGGAACTCACCTTTTCTTTAAATTCAGTAGAAATATCTTTGAATTCTGCATACCGATTTTGTTGACGTATACGATGAATTGTTGATCGATTAATAACAAGTTCTTCCACACAATGGCCCAATGCTTCAGCAGCGGCTACTAAAATATGTACGGCCATACCATATGACACTTTGGCATTGTCTAATGCTGCTAACAATCGTGGTGTTATGATACTTTTAGTGCCTCGTCGCTTTTTACACTCAGTTTGCAAACAAGTTTTTTCCAACGGAATTACTACATTTTCATTTCCAGCTTCCACAAGTACTATATCATTTTCATTGCTTTCCTCGATTATATTAGAACATTCAGAATTTTGTTCTTCATACCGCCTTTTTCGTAATGCTGCTTTCTCCTGTCTTTCTTGTGCACGCACTTCACGATCGTACAAAACCTTATCAACACCCATCATGCAACCTGGCCGTCCTTTTTGACGTTGCATTTCAAGAAATTTCTTATCTTCTACTAACTTCATTTTTTCAAGCGCATTAGCGGTGGCCATGTCAAATAAATCATCCAAACTTCCAACAAACATATCAACGACTTCTTCCTGTGAATTGGATCTCTTTTCTGGAACTGTTTTCAGGATTTTTTTCCAACTTTCGTACAGTTTCAATAACTTCTCAACACATTTATCTTCTTTTCTTATCGGTATTCGTGCTTGTTGCCAAAATATTTGTGCTGCTTTGATAGCAAGTTTTGCGCTTTCCTTTGCTGAAAGATCTACAAATCTCATATTGTAAAACAAAACTTCTAAAACCTGCCGATTAGATGGAAGTTTTGCACCTGTAATTTGATGCATTGTGTATCCAATCAAACTAACTTTTCTTAAATTGGCAACTGACATTCGTGTTGCTAAACTAGACATATTAGTTTATTTTATATACTTCACTTTTTACACTTTAAACACAACCGCCCACCGAAATTCAAAAAATTTTAAAGTATTTATTAAACCAAATAATTATTTTTCAAAATAATTGTTATTTCTTGCTTGTGAACGCTTACAATTATATTTACTTATTAAAATCACAATATGCACAAGAACCTCTTGCATGCTTTTGGAAACATTTCACAGCAGGAATGTCCCGTTATGAGCAGTTACTATTTTATTTTCTGAACGACTTATTGTCGCCACACAGTTCACTTTTTCTCAGGAAATTTGTTTGCCTACAACCAGCGCGCTCAAAATGTAGAAACAAATTTCGGTAAATTTGCAAAATATCAAGCTTGTGTTGCATGCCTTTTTTTTTAAATACGCAAAATTATCACAATTATTTTAAATGTTATTACCGAATAAGAATACAAAAATGGAATAATTATTTTTGTATACATATATGTTTTGCTAAATATACTATAAAAACTGCGTCTAATATAAGGCGAATGTATGAACATTGATATTTGCCCATACTGACCTATTGAATTTTTCAGCTGGCTTCCGGGTCCACTAAATGTTATCGCATTGACCCCAAACTTTTACCGTTTTATCTAAATACATAAAGGAACCGATTTCTGGCCGGGAATATATAGAAAACCGATGTTTGAAAATAAGGACACCCCTAATATACATACATATATGTGCATATGCATATGTATGTACATTAGAGAGGGTCAATTTTTTTCTTGACAAAGCGGTTATAAAAATCGTAAACTACAATGAATTCTAAGAAAATTTGCCCAAGAAACCATGGGTCTAAAATCAAAATCGAGCTTCCGGTTTTTAACGAGAAACTTTTCGTATATTGTATTTTGTAAAAATCAATCCAATTTCTGTTACTGTTTGATATGTTATTTGTTTGCTATGATTTTATCAACTTCTCAGAGAAAGCAAAGCAACGCTGATGAATTACTAATAAAACAGTTGTTTCCGAAAGCATGGTTTTGAATTATTTTGATACAATATCGCAGTTAGAAATTTTTACTCAAGAAAGAAGCGTGTGTCTCTGATTTTCGCGATTCTAACATTTTAAAGCAAAATTTAAGCTTCTTTTAATTTGGAGTCATCTGCTATATCAATTAGTTCTTCTGCTAATGATATTACATTATCAAATCACTCGGAATCAAATTTGCTGCATATGTCAGATCCAAATTTTAGTGCTTTCAGTTTGCCAAGTGATTTACATGAACTAAATTTGCCCAGTTGCCGCGATGTTTTAAAATATTTTTTTTTCTGAGTGATCGGTCTAAAAATAGAAATAAAATGTTTTCGTACGCATCTTTTACTCCACAAGTGGCTTAAAAATTGATTGGAATTTGGAGCAAATTGAATATTGGCATAATGACGAAGAAAACCATAATAAACAAGCTGAAAACCTTGCTAAATAAAGATTCTAAAGAAGCAAAAGGCACGTCTACATCTGAAAAATACACCGCATTTATCAAGACTATGAACAACTAATTCTACTATATTGGAAAATGCAAGTGCAATTTATAAAACAATTGTTGCACATGTGGTTTGATGCCTGATCATTTACACGAATTTTTGACTGATCAGCATACCGCAAGAAAACTGACAATTCCAGCAGTCCTGGCGGATGTTGTTGATTTGTATTTGGCTCCGACAGCTACTGAATATTCATCTTACTGATTATATTCATCGGCCTGACTCATCAGATATGGACGTTGATGAAGGGTTTGTGTTGAAAACACCAAATGCAGAAAGGCCGATTGTTCTTAAGCGCGGTCCGTATACGAAAAGGCTTGATACCCCCAATTATGCTATGATGTGCGACAGATTTGGTGTGTCAGACAGAGTTGCTGTGTGTTTGGCTACGGCACTTCTTAAAGATATAGATTTCAAGGACGCCAATGGGGAACTTATTATTGTGGACAAATGCAAAGTAGGGCGAGAAAAAAAAAACTTCAGGGATTCTGTGCGTCAAAAACAATGCCGGGATTCCAGCGTGCTGGCATTCTCATTTGATGGCAGGAAAGATGAATCATTGACAATGGAGAATATTAATCATAAGCTTCACCCGAGAATGGTTAAAGAATCTCACATCGTGGTTGTGCGAAAACCTAAAACCGAGCTCTTTGGCCATTTAACACTCAATGCTGAGGACGCTGGTACACAACAAAAGCTGCTATATGACTTCTTTGTTTAAAATAACTTAGCTCTTTTCGATCTGGTCGGTATTTGCTGCGACGGTGAAGTCACCAATACTGGCACGGAAAACGGTATATTACGACGATTTGAAGTACTGTTAGACAGACCATTGCACTGGTTTGTTTGCTTGTTACATTTTAATGAGTTACCTTTTCGCCACTTATTTTGCGCGCTGGAAAAATCGACTACAAGTGGACCGCGAACTCACAGTGGAGCTCTGACAAAATTAATGGAAACCTGTGAACAGATTCAGGTAAGCAATGAATTTGTACTTTAATAAAGACCTCTATTTTTGGTTCTAAATAAGTAATTTGTTCTTTTTGTAGGTTGTACCCGACTTTCAGCGTATTTTGGTGGGGAATATGCCTCCTTCCTTGTCGTCAGAACAGGAAAAAAATCTTTCAACGGACGTTAAGTACTTGTAACGGATAGCCAACGCGATTCATAACGGTTCCTGTCCAGAAGATTTAGGCAACATGAATCCTGGACCCATCGTTCATTCTCGTTGGTTAACCAAAGCTAGTAGACTTCTGCGATTGTACGTAACAACAAATTCACCATCCGAAAATTTAAGAATTTTAGCAACGTTTGTCATGAAAGTTTACGTACATATGTACGTTAATGTTAAGTATTACAACTCGGTTATATATGGCAGTTCACTCTTATGTAAATTTATTTGTTCAACGCGATATTTACCACAAAATCTGCGCGAAATTGTAAATAATGTTGTTCAAAATAACTCATATTTTGCACATTCAGGAAATGTGTTACTAACAATGCTTTTTGATGATAGAAGGGAAGTGCGCCAGAGGGATTTTAAAAAAATGTGTACTATCGTGAAAAACTTTACGACCCAACAAAAGTAAGACCTTACAAAAAACCCACTATAAATTTTGACTGCACTAATTATGTTGAGATGATAAACTTCGATAACAATAGCATTTTGTCGAAGCCGCCCTTCACTGCAAACATACCCTATAACCATTTGCTCGAATACATAGAATTTGACAATCCTCCGCTTCCGGATCCACAAATTCCTCCACATATTCAAGAAACCGAGCGATTTGTGCAACTGCCGATGTTGATTTTGAATAAAACACAAACTATTTTGGAAATTATTGTAATTTCTTTTTATTATGATAATATGGTGTGGTTCAATTATGTATGGAACAAAATATCGGCTAAATGTCCGCCGCGACCTCGGCGGCACACCTCCATCCGATGGTCCAAATTTTCGATGACGCTGAGGCATAATTGAGGTTCTATGCCGTTAATGTGCCGAATTATCTCATCCTTTAGCTCTTGAACTGTTGCTGGCTTATCGACGTACACCTTTTCTTTCAAATAACCCCAAAGAAAGTAGTCCAACGGTGTCAAATCACATGATCTTGGTTGCTAATTAACATCGCCACCACGAGAGATAACACGGCCATTGAATTTGTCGGGCACAAGAGCCATTGTTTCGTTGGCTGTGTGAAAAGTGCCACCATCCTGTTGGAACCACATATTGTCCACATCCATATGTTCCAATTCGGGCCATAAGAAGTTCGTTATCATCTCACGATAGCGAACACCATTCACAGTAACTGCCTGACCGGCCTCATTTTGAAAAAAATACGGCCCGATGATGCCGTCAACCCATAAACCGCACCAAACAGTCACTCTTTGTGGGTGCATTGGTTTTTCGAGAATCACTCTCTGATTATCATTCGCCCAACTGCGGCAATTCTGCTTATTGACAAATCCAATGAGGTGAAAATGTGCCTCATCACTGAAGATGATTTTCTTCGATATGCATTTTGATTTGAACGCCCATTTTCATAATAAGCCTGAATAACTTTAACACGTTGTTCGATTGTGTATCTTTCCATGTTCAAATTGAGTTAGTCTGAAATTGAGAAATGTCAAATGAACTGCAGAAAAAAACTTGACGTTTAGGTGTGGTTCACATTCAACATCGGGCCTTAAAATTTAACCACCCTTTTTATCTGTCATACTAATAGGATTGATCGTGTCCAAGAATCTTTCGTTCGTTATGCTCTCCGCTCACTACATTTTTTGACCCATTTCCATCTTATACTGCTGTGTGCATGCTCGTTAACCTTAAATCGATGCATATTTGGAGGACTATCCTTTCGTTTACTTTCGTTTTGGATATTATACGGAAAAAACTGTATTGCTCAGCCGTTTTCCTAGATATCCAGTAAGCGTTCGACAGAGTATGGCACGATGGCATCCTTTATAAAATTAAGAAACTCCTCCCTGCACCGTACTTTTTGATAATTATATCTTATCTTAGCAATCAATACCTTTAGTAACAAAGTTCATCGTCTGCCCTTCATGACATATGTAAATGCTGGTGTTCCGCAGGGAAGTGTGCTGGGTCCAGTTCTATACACTTTATTCACAGCAGACATGCCAATCTAAGAAGACATAAACGTAGCAACGTATGCTGATGATACTGCGTTTATAGCAACAAACGATGATCAAAGAGGGGCATCTCAGCTTTTGCTAACGCAACTTAACTTGTTGGAAGATTAGCTGCATAATCCCATTTGCACTTAGAAGAGAGACGTGCCCAAAAAGGTTACTTAATGGAATCGAGATACCACAAACTGATTCTGTCAAGTACTTGGGGATCCAACTTCAACTTGCACTAAAAACACGAAGAATGTCGTGGCTGCTTGGTACGACATCAAAGCAGGGTTTAGAAAACAAGATACTTCTGTACAAAGTTATGCTTAAACCGGTTTGGATATACGCTATGCAACTTTGAGGTACTGCGAGTAATTCAAATATTGAAATACTGCAACGGTATCTGAATAAAGTCCTAAGAAGTATTGCTCTGTCTCCAATTACGCCATTCACCAAAACCTCAAAATTCCTTTTGTCAGAGAAGAAATCGTCAGATTAACTCAAAACTATCTTCAAAGATTGAGATATCACGAAAATGAAGAAGCTACTAATCTACTCGACAAAAACGAATCATTACGAAGATTGAAAAGATGCCATGTCCTAGATATACCATCTCGATATTAAACAAGAAATCAAAAATGAATCATTGTATATATACCTAAGTTTAGTTTTACTTGTATAATAGATAGTCTCACTGGAGATTACCTATTCTTGCTAATTTACTTTTAATTGTTATACAATTAGCTTATTGTCGAATGGACAGATTGCAAATAAAATTATTATTAAAAAAAAATATTAAACGGTGATCGACTCTCCGTTTTTACTTAATACTCCAAAAAGAAGCCAAAGAAGCCTATTCTATTAATGCTTCTATTCGCAGAGCTCTAACCAAATTTATTATGCTCTCAAGTTCTTTTGCTTTCCATTTCTCTTTGACTAAATTTCATTTCAAATTACTTTTAAATACAATGCTAAAGTAATTAGTGGTTACATATGTATATTATTATCTAGGCTACTTAGTCTGTAAGAAATGTTGTATTTCTAGATTAATAATTAATAAACTAAAGTAATTAATGCGACAAAGAACTTCGATTAAGGCTCAAATAAATTTCGTTGATAATCTTATACAAAAACCCGAGTGCTTCACCGCGGAGATTAGGGTACGTTACGCGAAATTGGACGATATAATCAAACAATTTGATCTTGCCCAGGCATCCTTTGAACAGTCGGTAGCTGAAAATAAATTTGAGCAAGAATTGAACGCGCGTGATGAATTCGATAAAGTTAAAAAATTAAAGCGAAAATGTTCTACATGCTTGAGGCAGCTGCATCTTCCGCGGGAAATTCTTTCCAATGCGATGGTACAAGCAACGCGGCCATAGGAACATGAATAAATAAATTTAACCATATACCAAAACTACCTGACTAGCTGACTATTCCTAAGTTTAGTAGTGCATTTGAAGGTTAGATTCGTTTTCGGGACTTATTTCGGGACTTATTTGCGGCGATCATAAAGCCTCGAAAAGATTTAGCGGGCATACAAAAAATGCAGTATCTTCAAGCATCTCCCGCCCAGTAATGAAAATTTTAAGACAGCATAGGACAGACTTCCCGATCGTTATTCCAAAACATATCTTAAATGTAGATGCTCAGTTGTACGAAATCTTTGAGCAAGATCCAATTAAAACGAGAAGTCTCAGGGACTTTAAACAATTATATTTCACAACAAATGAGAACTAAATCGCCTTATGTGTCCTAAAACAGCCGGTGTTGTCATGGTCAACGCTATTGTTTTATCATCTGTTGAAGAAGTTGGATGGTGATTCCAAGGTGGCGTGGTCACGAGAAACTCGAAATACAGAGAAACCAACATTTCAACAGCTTCTAACATTTTTGCAAAGAACGTAGATTACAAAGAAGTAGCATACTTTCACCGGATATGCCAACAGAATGTTTTGGCTCATTTCACCATACCAGAACACATTTGATTTTTGCTGATTGATATTAGAATCTGATTGGATCCAATTGGTTTGTGTTGTGGTGAAGTAAGCTAACATTTCCTTTGATCTTTGATTTTTGTGTGAACGTATAAGTGAAAAAGAGAAATTTGAAGATAGCACGCGAGTCGCTCAGAAAGCGATAGCCTCAAGGACACAATGTATCGTTCGCTTGCCGTTTCATTGCCATCTTGTCTCAAATACAAACGAGGCCATTTTCTCTATATATGTGCTGCATTTAAAGAACTTTCGGTGCCCTTGGGAAATTACTTTGTACGTTCAAACAGTATATGCCCAAATTGTTTGAGCAATGGTAGACACAAAATGAAAGTAAATCATCGGTTAATATTACATCCACAAACGCTAACTCTCAATCATCTTCCTTTAGTATACTACCAACAGCGATTGTCAGAATATGTTGCGGCCTTTTCCGGCATTGTTAAATTCGGGGTCTCAATCAACGCTGACAACTGAGCGGCTGAATTTACATAGCTCATGCCAGAATCTCTATTTGTGGTAGCGGGCAAAGAAAAAAATCTATGACGACTCGTGGATGGGTTACGTTGAATATTCATAAGGAAAATGACACGCAGACTCACGGGCGAGTTACCTTCAGTTACATTAGTATAAGTAAGGTCGAATACTAATTTCTTTAAAAACTTCAATCTAGCAGATCAACACTTTAACCAGTCAGGTCCAATTGATATTTTTCTTAAAGCCGACATGTTTTTCAATGGATGGCCTAATAACGCACCCTTCACAGGCGCTAATCTCTAAAAATACATTTTTCGGTCTTAACATACGTGAAGCCGGTATATTCATTGTCAATATGCCGTTTAATGCAAGCATACTGTCACTCGGTGAAACCAGAAATATTGCAATAAATAGATTACTTGCTGTGGAAAGACAGCCTCGGCTAGATAATGATTTAAAGGCGCAATATGTAGAGCTCATACGCGATTATATTACGCGTATCCGGACGAGCGACGTAGACAGTGAAGCATATTTTCTTCTCCATCAATCAGTGTTCAAACCATCCAGCACCTCAATGAAGCTATGAGTGGTTTTCGACGCATTCGCTAAGCAATCTAAAGGATTTGAACTTAACGAATGTGTGTTAATGGGTCCAGTCATAAAAATTGATCTGTTCACCACCTTAATACTTTTCAGATCACAAAATCTTTGGAGATCCCTAAACGTATCGCGAATGATCTTAGCAACATACTTTAATCAGCTGGAATGAAGCTTCAAAAATTGTCATCGAATCGTCCGAAGTTCATTTTATCCATAATGGGCAGACTGTCTGTTACGATAGTATTTCTTAAAATGTTTATGGAAAGACTCTGTTTCACAGAAATCAATTGGGAAGATCCTATACCGCAAGTTCTGCGTAACGAATGGAACACTCTTCGAAATGGTTCTGAGGAATTATCCAAACATTCTATATGTCGATGGACACAAGTGGTAGATGGTTTTTGTACCGAACACCATGTATTTGCGGACTCATTGAAATTGGCTTACGGTGTTGAGGTATATTTACGTATTTTAGGCGATGAAAACAACGTTCGTATATCCCTTATCACCAGTAAAACCCATGATGCGACTTCAAAATCCGAGTAAAGCACTCCGCGATTTGAATTATGTGCGGTTTTAGCGGCATATCTAATAAACAAGTGAATCATTATCACATTTAAATATGAAATACTTCAGCTGGACTGAATCTACCACGCTTCTTTATTGGAAAAGGGGATATATCTTTCAATGAAATATTTTCGTGGACAATCGTACTCTACAAATTGAAGATTAGCTTCGGGCTTCTAGTTGGAGTTACGTTTCTACTATGGTGAATCCTGCAGATTATACAACAAGAGCAATAGCGTCTAAGGACTTACTCAATCTGCAACCACGGTGGTGCGGTCCGAAATTTTTACACCAACTGACATTAAAGATATGGGCCATTCCTAGTAGTTCCCACGCAGATGTTGCTAGTATTATCGAAATCGCCTCATAAACCCACTTTCAGCAATGCCAGATTTTTTTACAGAACACTTTTCTAGACTCTCTAATTCCAACCAACTAATTCGTAAATAATAAAGCACGTAACTAGGCTTGCCACATCCCAAAAGCCAGCCAGCTTGACACTCACCTAAAATGAGCTTGATTTCAAAAAAATATCTTGACAATTAAAATAACGCATACGTATAAATGAGCAGAAAAACTGCTAAATTTTATTTAAAAAAAAAACAATAAGAACATAACAAATTATACAAAAACTTAAAAAAACAAAAGCGTATTACAATTCAATATACGTCAAATAATATAAAAATTCTATATTTAATTCACATTAAACTATATTAATTTTTCCACATATACTTTGTACTTTTAGTAACAGACTTAACTAGTTCTGTTCCTTTAGGCGTTAGCAAAAAATTTTTAAAATTTTTACAATTTTCATGTAAGTTTTGTCTTATTAACAATTCAGCCTTTATAAGGTCAAATGCCATTCTATTCCTTTCTTTAGAATATAAATTGTTTAATGTACCAAAAGTTCTTTCACAAAAAGCATTACTAATTGGAATAGAAAAAATAAACCAGATCAATTTAAATATATTTATCAAGTTATTTTTATCACATTTTTTGAAAAAGTAAGACCATATTTTGTCAATCGGAATATCTTTTGGCAATTGATCAAATACTTCTCGAAGACAGCAATAATCTGTATATAACATATCATTATCAATAGAATTTGATATCTGTAAAATTTTTGGAAGCTCTGCTAACTAATGTATCCCATGACAAAAGAGATTGTTTCAGATTTAAAACTGATATGTGTTTATAAATTGATTCATCTCCGAAATCATATCGTTGCTCCAAGTATGAAATAGCATTTGTTAAAAATAGATTTGCTTCTAATTTGAATGCTTCAACATCATTGTTTGAAATATTTTTAAAAATAACCAAAACTCTACTTCCATAGAAACAATCCTTTCTTCGGCTTTGAAGACTATTTATAAGTTTACTCATTATGCTGTGAAGTTCCATTATTGTACAAGAATCATTTTCAAGCGCTAGTATAGCTGATTGGAATTCATGCATTACATTATGAATAAAATACAAATACGCCTCTGATAAACCTTCAGAAATGCATTCTTCATCCGCATTATTTAGTTCAGTATCTGACATTCCATATGATACCAATTTCCAGATTTATTTTCTGCATAATTTGCAAAATGCGGTATAATCATCTTTTAGCGTTGAATGACGCTATACGGTAGGGTTTTCAGGCAAAATTGAAACCAGAGAGAAATTTGTAAAAAAAGTGAGGGTAAAGAGATAGATGCGGGTATGCTGAAGTAAAAAAGTGAGGAACAGAAGTGTAGTGAGGTGGGGGGCATTTCTGGGGCAGCTGTTTGCTCAATGTTTGCTACTCACTTATTCTCAGCGACGACCAATATAATAGTGGTCGTGCTTGTGAGCGAACTTTTCTATTCTCTTGCTTGTAGAGAATAAAATTTGCACTAGTTGCTTTAATGCATACATACATACTGACAGAGCGCTCAGTGACCACATTCATTAACGCCAGTGATAGCTATGTATGTATGTATCATGTCAGCTGGTTGCTCAATGTTTGCTACTCACTTATTCTCAGCGACGACCAATACAATAGTCGTCATTCAACGTTCAACGTTACGATACCTCGAAATAATGGTGCCCACAGTCACCGACGTGTCCGTTTGCCGTGTCTGTTTGTCGGGAGATACACAAAATTGAGCAAAACTTGTGCCCGCGCGTATGTTTTGTAAACAAACTTTGCGTACATAAAACTGTGTTTGTATGCATCAACACAATGTTGCCATTCCTTTGTTTGCATACATACTTTTACACACATCCGCGTTGTCAATTACAATTTTTCATTGTATAATAAACCAAAGCCAAAAACCAACAAATGCAAATAGTTCATTTATCTATAATTAACATTATTAAACATCGATTTTAAATTAATTTAATAAAAATTTAAATTTTTGTAAGGTTATTTTGTCAATGATTTTAAAAAGTTCTGCTTGGCAACACTGTGCGGTGAGAGAGCACTCAGCTGACACGGCTTCACGGCAAAAATCTAAATTTCTCAGTTTACACACGTACACGCCGCGCGTACCCGTCACACGAACACGTTGATGAGTTTGCATTTACATGGCGCTCTCATTAGTTTGATCGTGTCAGCTGACACGTAGCGTACGTTTGCGTCGGTGACTGTTGGCACCATAACACGACAGCCCGTGCGTGGCCGTAGGCCTCGCACAATGCCGCACTGACTTTTTTTTTAACCCATTTGCTATATTCTGCTTCTTCAATCCATCTATCGCAGAATGTTGTATATCTTTCTTTTTTTGAAGTTCCGGCATCTTCGTTATTTTCCATGGTAAATGAACGACATAAGGCTCAATATATTGTAACAATATTAATTTAAATTCTTAAACGAACATAACATTCAACAATTTAAGTTTACTATACGCATCAGAAAAATTTACGCTTAATTTCAATCAGCTGTTTAATGTTGTATTTTTTTTTAGTGATGGGCAAAAACAAGCAATAAGTCAATGGTGAGTTAGGGGGGACACTACAAGTGTTGATACTTTTTTGGTTATCGATTGCAATGAATTATTATTATTTTTTGTTTGGCCCTTAACAGTTAAGTGTTTGCTTTGTATTTAGATATAAAATTATATTGTTTACTACAATACGATTTGGCGGAAGATGAAAGCTATTAAAGTTTGAAATCTAGAAGCCAGCGCAAAATTGTTTATTTTAATTGACATAGGATAGGTAACATAATTTAACATAAAAAACATTGAAATTTTTTGGATTATAATGTTTAAACTCTTCAATGGCATTTTTTGATTCTTTTGGATATATTTGCTTATTAGTTTTTCTTTTTCATCGTATTTTGTTTATAATTTTAAACCAGAGCTTCTTAACATCTAATAGCTCTAACATTTTATAAACATCTAATTTATTTTAGCGGGTCAGAACGTTTTATTTCTTAAAATTACAAAAACCATGAGCTTTTACATTTCTCGTGTACCATTTATTGATGATTTAATCGCCAATTTCATAAAAAGCTTTTTTAACATTAACCTAACCATCAAAATTAGTCCGTCACTGCTTTGTGTTTTCGGCTCTAGTAGTTGTTACTATTTTCCACTTCAGTTAGTTAAAAAAAACGAAAAGTTTCTCGCTTAAAACCGGAAGCTCTTGGGGAAATTCTCTTAGAATCCATCGTAGTTTACGATTTTGATACCCGCTTGGTGAATTTTTTTGCTCCATACGAATTGACCCACTCTAATGCGCACACTTGACAGTTAAGCTGAATAAAAATGTTCTTGCCGGAGAAATTCCATAACTACGCGCGCTAACGCAAAGAACGGACAGTAGTTCGAACATAAATAATAACACGCATTCGAATGCGCACAGAGTTCAATTTTTTAAACTTCTGTCCCTAAGCTTGCGTAGGCAACCAACTTCAAGTGATTCAAGACCTTCGTGTATACATAAATACATATTTTGCTAATCATTTGGTTAGATTGTTAAGTAGTTTGCTTTAAAAGATTCACAAAACGTGTGACAGAAATGACAACAGCCAAAACCTTGCAAAGGAATACTACGCTGTTGCCCGATTTTTAGGCACATAAGTGCATCTTGTAAAAGATAATTCGAGCTGCAGAGTTCAGAATGTGCAACTGCTGGCGTATGACGATGACATCGATACCATTGACCTCAACAACCGCGACGTTAGTTCTGCCTTTCTCAAGTTAGAAAAGGAAGCTAATTGAATGAGTGTGGAGATGAACGAGGCCAAAACGAAGTACCTCCAGTCATCAAATAAATAGTCAGTGCATTCGCCTCTTGGCTCTCGCTTCACTGTTGACAGTTACAATTTTGGCAAAGTAGAGGACTTTGTTTATCTTGGGACCAGCGTAAATACCAGCAATAGTGTCAGCCTCGAAATCCATCGAAGAATTAAAGCTAGTAAACTAAGGTTATATTTGGCGTTATATAAAAATTAACAAGGAGATTGGGTTCATATTACCTCGATAAAATATATAAAATACCGTGGATGGTGAAGCCGGAGTTGGAATAGACACGGTTATTGTTTTGAATCGTGCTTCGGACGGCCAGGGTCATTTTTTGAAGTGCGGTCGAAAGCCGGCTACACAAAACGGTGTTCTACACAAAAATACTGTGGGTGACGTAGCAGGAATTGCACCGGTCAGGGTTACTTTTTTCAAGCTCGGCCGAAGCCGCCCTACGCTAAAAGGTATTCTATGGAAAAGTAATGTGGATTGTAAGCAGAATTTGACCTATGAGGGGCGCTGTTAACAATATTATAAATGATATTTTAACACCTTTTTAATAGGTACCACTGCGATTTATACTGTAACTTTTATTCAAACTAACTGCCGTATCTTTCTAATCTGGTTTGCTTTACTAATATTCTTTAAAATTTTTATTGCACTATTGTGCAAGCCACAGTTTGTCTTCTTGTACAAGTAAATTATTTTCTGCATTGTACAATTAAATTATATGGAATTCGAAACTCTGCCGCATATATAAAATCAAAATTAATTTAACGGAATTTGGGAAAAACATTGTGGGACGTTTTCGATGCCACAAAGGGAACTGATTCTAAAGCAGACGTGTCTTGGGCTACCGGTACGTGGATTTAAAATGCGAAAATTCCATTACGCCAAATCTTCCACCTGATTACGCATACACTTCGCACCGGGGACATTCTCAAGTTCGGAAGGAAAGTTTTAAAGATATGAAGGAAAATTTTATCGAGGGATCCATTTTGTCAAGCGCTACCATCTGTGGTTGGAACAATTACTGTCCTGAGGCAGTTGTATTGTACTATATTGATCGTCAGGAAATTTTTTGGCGAAATTGCGGGCCCCGGCAAAATTGTTTTAATCGACGAGAGCAAGTTTGGAAGCCGAAAATACAGCGCAGGTGCTATAAATATATTTAAAACAACTAAGGAAGAGTCTAAGCCCGGGTGAAACCGAACTTTTAATTCCAAGCGCAAGTTTTTTTTCAAACAAATTTACTTGTTGTACAAGTATATAAGTATAAAAATGAATGTGAGTCCTTTATAGGCGCCTAAAGTACTCAATTGAAATGTAAGACGTACATATACGTATATATATATATTTTTAATGGCTTGCTGGTATAGTTTCGGATATATTCATATGTACCTATTTGACCTATAATAGTTTGCTAACTGAAATGCAATGTGTGCACCTTTTACTTTTAAAGTGGGCGGTGCAAAGATATCTCTTGGGTCCAAGGCAAAGATATCTCAATATTTACTCGAGTTATCCATGGCACGAATGGATAGTCAGAGAGCCGTCACAAATAAACCGTGCTTGTCGTATTCAATAAAACCAGTGAATGTAATAATCTTTATTTTCTAAAATTAAATGACATTTTCTATTTAAATAAATACTAAAATAAATTGGTTTGCTTTATATGTATGTGTTTACGTACATTTATATGCTTAAGAAAGTATTGTGCTATTCCCTATATTAATATATACATACATATACGGCGGCTGCCATAGCCGTGTGTATAGCGTGTGGGAGCTTTATTCAGTGGGTCCGTGTTTAAATCCTGGCCAGGGCAACTAACATCAAAAATTATAGAAAAGTTGTTTCTAATAGCGGCCACCCTCGGCAGGCAATAGCAAACCTCCGAATGTATTTCTGCCATGAAAAAAAATTCTCAGAAAAAAATATTCCCTGTTCAGAGTCGCCGTAAAACTGTAGGCCCCTCAATTTGTGCTACAATGTCAAGAGGCACACCACAAATTGTAGGAGAAATTCGGCCAAAATCGCTTAAGTGGTTATAGCGCCTATTAAGTAAGATATATAAGAGCTATATACCAAATATTGTACATCAGCACATCAGATGAACACACACACAAGTGAAGACTTCTATTCACCATTTGTTCCCAGCTATTTGATGTAGATATGTATATAATATTCGATACATACATACTAGGTACAGATAGACAGATATTAGTGTTGAGGTTTGCACTTCGACCTTTCGGTCCATTGTGCCATGCGTTCTTTATAGTATCTCATCTAACCCCAACGCTCTTAAGAAGTCTAAGATGATGGTTGGTAGCAGCGAGCGTATAAGTTCCTGATCGGGGATATATGAGCCCAGATATCTCTTCCGTCTTCTTGAGACGGCTTCACAATCAAAGAGCAGGTGCGTCGGCGTCTCCGTGGCCGAGTCACAGAAACGCCACGACTCATTCGGCCATATTCCGAGCCTGTGATGGCTACGCAGTCTGCAATGACCTGTAAGAAAACATATAAGTATCCTCAAGTGGGGTTTTGAGAGGTCAATAAACTGTTTAGATCGTTTACTGTTATACCCTCCCAAAAGACATTTCGCCTGGCGTAACCCTGCCATCTGGTGCCAGTATCTTTACTTTAAGGTATTTTTCTCTGTCTTGAGCACCTCCCTTATGGTATGTCGACCTACCGGCAGGAAGGGCTCGGGCCCTATGGGTGTTTTTCCCGCCGCACCTCTAGCCAATCGATCGGCCTCCTCGTTTCGCTCAATGCCTTTGTTACCAGGAACCCAGAGGAGCTGGGTGTGATTGTGGGTTGCTAGAGAGTTGAGTTTTTCTACACACTCAAGCACCAATGAGGATCTGATCTCATACGATGATACTGCCTTGAGTGCTGCTTGGCTGTCACTTGCAATGACTATCCGCTCATTGCGATAGTTCCTTTTTAAGTTTACCTCTGAACACAGGAGGATGGCGTACACCTCCGCCTGGAAGATGCTTGGCATCTTACCCATTGGCACAAACAGGTGTGTTCTGGGGCCGAAGACCCCGGTAGGTATAAAGAATATTCTAAGCCCAAAAGCACTGTTTAATATCTAAAAAAATATTGCGTAATTATGAAACCTTAAACGACGTTTATTGATTTAAAAAAACAAAACAAAAGAAAGTTAGTACGACTTTAAAAATTGTCCAAAATTGTGATCCTTGAATTTTTTCTCTCCCAATTAAATTCTTTGCACCAAATTTGACATGATTAAGATAATATTGAATATTTTGATTGGTTGTAAATTATCGTTATATGGCAGATGAGCGTGGCTTTAGTATGAATTCAATAATTTTCGAAATTGTGGTTTCTGACTAGAAATGCAAAATGTGCGTAATGTGTTAGAATTTGACAAACAAGTTTTTTTTACCGTTAAATGAGAGTGTACGATTTTCAAAATTTTGTTTATTGACTTGAAATGCAATGTGTGCACTAAATTTGGTGGATTTTGGTGGCATAGCTTTTAATACATATCTAGTTGTTTGAAAGTGGGTTGTGCCACACCTATTACAATTTCTTTTATTCCCTGTATTTCTTTATGCAACCCATTAAATATAACTTGTATAACTGGAAATGCATTATGTGTACCAAATTTGGAAGCCTTTGGTTGCATGGCTTCGGAGATATAGTTATTTTAAAGTAAGCGGTGCCACGCCCATTTCCAATGTGTTTTGGTTCGGTGTATTTGTTATTATTGCGTCATCCTTCATATTAAATTTGAGCCCATCGGGTTTGTTTATTTTTTATAAAATTATCGTTACATGAGTGGGGAGCGTGGAGTTTTCTCGACTTTAAGAATTTTCGAAATTTTGGATATGGACTGTAAATGTAATATGTGTACAGAATTTGGTCGAGTTTGGTCAAGTAGTTTCGAAGATATAAGTGTTTCTTATAAAGTGTATTCCTTTCCCAAACCAAATCCTATGTATCAAATTTGTACAAATTATCTGCATAGTTGCTGAAATATCGTGGTCTTCTGATTTGCACAAAACACCGCTATTTGGACCAGGTTATTGCCCGATTTCGCCCATTTCCAATACCAAAGTACCTTGGGTCCAGGGAAATGTGAATACCAAGTTTCGTTAAGATAGCTAAATATTTACTCGATATATCCGACTGACGGATGGACGGGCAGACATAGCTTAATCAAATTCGCTATTAATTCTAAGAATTACAGTAAATATATGTCAATATCTATCTCGGTTGCTTTATGTTGTTACAAACAACCGTTAGGTGAACAAACTTATAATATCCTGGGCACCAGTGCACTTGAATATAAAAAGTATGTTCACTTAATATTGATAACTTATCCTACAATTTGTGGTGTGCGTCTGATGTTGTAGCGCCATTGCCTGCCCATGTGCTACCGCTATTAGAAAAAAAAACTTTACCGATGTACAATTACTTGTACAGATGACTTGTATGAGGATCGAAAGGTGAAACAGAGCGGTCCGGATAACTGCTTTGTTGTAGACGACGATACACGCACGCAGAGGATTACATCCCAAAAAAGGTGCTTATTACGAGAGTTTTATTAACAATCCTGTTTAGGGCAGTGGACTAATTTGCCTTACTGCTGAGTTGCATTGCCTTTTTCTTCCCGGATATACATTGATTTTCACTAATTGGCAACTATTCAGCGCCTAACGGGAAAGGTACAGTTTTGTTGCGTTAAAAAAAATCTTTAACATCCAGGCCAGTTGGTTCCGTGGTAAATTGGAAATTTGTGAGTCAAATGCCAGCCAGGTGCCAGCCCATACACCAGAGATACACAGCGTTACGCCGGCGTATAACGATTTAAACGTAAGTTCCTTATATTCACCATGTTAAACAAAACATATATTTAAACTCTTTTAATAATTTCATTGCATGGAATTCATATACCAGCGAACATAAAAAAGGTCTCATAAAATATTTTATATGACACATATTTCGTCAGTACCGCCTTGGACCTCAGCATCAGCCATGCCGGCAACAGCGTACAACAGACAAATAATCAACAGGTACGCGGTTGATTTTGAAGTACCATGCAATATATCAATACGAGAAAACTCGTAAAGTGTTCGCCCCCATTATTAAAATTTATATGTCGATTAAAGTGCGCGAAATCAAATCAAATTGTACAAGTTGAGGTAGACGGAAAGCATGCTTCCAGTGTGTTAGACGTGCGTCGTTTCATTATCTTATCTTTGCAGCAAAAAGTACGCGCTCGGTGATACAAGGAAAGCTCGACATCCAAAAGCTTCAATATCAACTGATAGCCGACTGTTTCGCAACTCGACCTGCAGTCCAGCTCTCTGAGAGCAATGTTCAAAAGCAGATATCTGCGCGCAATGAGACCACATTTCTCGCTCATTACCTACCGCCGATGAAGAGGTCATTAGTTTTCAGCGAGCCCAAAAAACCGACTGGCACGATGAGGAATGGCGCACCGCCATGGAAAAGGAAGATGCCGCCTACAGGGCCACGCTGCGAACGCGAGCTGAGCGGGAGAGATATCGGGAGTTGAAGAGGCAGGCGAGGCGCATTTATGAAAAAAAGAAGAGAGAGGGCAAGATGCGCGAGTACTGTGAGATGCTAGCCGATATAAAAAAAATTTATCATGGTTGGCGGCTTAGAGAACCTGATGATCGACATCTAGAGTACACTCAAACTGTGTTGGTAGCACTTCTTCACGCTACTTAATGGTTTTGGCGCGAAAAACATCGAATATTATGAACCCGAGCTTTCAATTAATGAAGACGGAGGCTAAGCAGAGCCATTCAAGTGCGGGGGTGAGCGGCTGGTAGAGTGCATGCACCAGCTCCTTTGCAAAATATGGTCGGACGAATGCATGCCCGCCGATAGGAGTTTAAGAGTGCTCTGCCCAGTTCACATAAAGGGCGATCCTGCAATATGCGTCAACTACTGCGCGATCAGTCGTCTTAGCATAGCATATAAGGTTCTGCCGAGCGTATTGTATGAACGACTGAAGCCCACCGTGAAAGAGCTGATTGGACCTTATCAGTGTGGTTTTAGACCTGGTAATTCTACCTTCAACCAGATATTCACGGTACGCCAAATCTTGTGAAAGACCCGATAAAGAAGAATAGACGCACACCATCTTTTTGTCGGATTTAAATCCGCCTTCGATAGCACGAGAAGAACTGTTTATTTGCCGCAATATCTGATGTAAAATGACGTAAAGCAACACTTCCAGCTCCGTCAGAATCGGATGAACCTCTCCGAGCTGTTCGAAACCAACTGAGCTTCCTGAAAGGATGGCTATCTTTCGTGCGACTTCTTTAACCTTATATGTTCAGGCACCACATGCTGATGATATCGATATCATCGGCCTCAACAACCACGCCGTTACTTCCGTATTTTACAAACTCTGGATAAAGAAGCAAATCGAATGGGACTGGATGTGGACAAGGGCAAAATTTACTTCAGCGCCCATGTCACCTTCGGCTCAAGTTGTCACGCAAAATGCGCCGGTGCCAAATAGCACCCAAAGGACCCACTCGATCCAAAGGAGCTCACCACAGCAACATGGACTCTCCTCACCTTCCCAACCCGTGCAAACACTGCCATCCTGCTCCAATTCCCGTGTGAGAGTAGATCAACAGCTCTTGGTTCTCCACACAGTCTGTTCCATGTGCCAAACCTGGATAAGCCGGAATGCGGCATCAGTCATGTGCAACTTGTGCGATGGCTGGTGCCATTTGCGTGCTTGTTCTGGTTTGCGAACTACAAGTGGATGGCCGGATCACTACTGGGCCTCATGCCGTAGAGCTCTGCAACCGCCTACGCTCGCAAGGGCGCTGCCGACAACCTCCATTAGGCGGCAACCTCTACAACGGCAAGCGCAGTAGAGGCATGGTGGACAACCCCACCCGTTTCTCAAACCCACCCCGCGACGATTCAAATCAGACAGACGAGACTTCTTCAATGTAACTGCATCAGAGTCCCCAAAGTAAGATCGCACGTTCTGTTAATACCTGCGGTTCAAGAAACGCAACTGCATAGCAACTAAACAAAGTTGAGTGCTCGACGGATTTTTACTACTTCCTGAGACCAAAAGTACTCATAGTTCGTCGACTGTAGAGTCGAGAATGTATTTCTCCTCAAGGTTGTCTGACGGTCGGGAAGTAGTCTGATTAGACTCCGCTTGAATCCACATATTCCGCACTAATAGGAATGTACAGCTCAAAGCTGATATACGTTTGGTCAGTAAAAGAGTTTTCCCAGTTTTTAAGAAATGTCTCTCCCTGTTGAGGTTATAAAAGTAGAAGTGTGCCTAATATTGCATACCTTAAGATTATAATTAAGTATAAATTCGAAGAGTGACTCACCTCGATCATTGGTGTCGGAGCTTCCTCATATATGGGGTTTAAGAATTAGCGTCTGCTCCGAGAATTATGGAAATCCTTTGTACTTCCACCTCCATAACCATGTTTGTCATTAACATGTGCCATAAAGCTTGAAACCAACCAGACCGTGCATTTGACGTCTTCTGCATCAGATAGCGGAGGAAAGTTGTCAAGAATTTGACGTCCCCCACCATCTCTGAATTGGACGCCACCTCGCAGTTCATTTGGCATTCCATTTCTTCCACAGCGTCTCTAACTGAGCCTGCGGGGGAGATTGTTCCGACATTCACTGTCCATAGACGTAGTTTCACCACCTTCCAATCCTAGATAGGTAGCTTTGGGTTACCCAAATTTATAAGGTTCAGAACCTCTTCATGGAAATCCGGGACCCCCGCCCGGATCTGGAGGGTCGGGAATTTCTTTCCGTCATATGTTCTCGTATATTCACAGACGTGGTTGGTGTTGCGGCCCGAGGAGTCGACTAGGGACTTATCAGCCGTAAGGACTTGCCCCGAATTTTTGTGACTCGTGCTAGACCTTGGCTTGACCGCAAGCTTCGCACACGTCGTTACGTTTGCCATTAGTTTGGACCTTCCTGTTGGATTTGGTCCGCTTTGTTTGGTTGGCTTGCCTTGATTCAAGGAAGGGTTTTGGGTATGATATTCATATCATGATAGTCTGCGGTGCCCGACAAGGCACCCTGGCTGTAAACCTTCCTTGAGAACGCTAGCGCTTAACTCCCTGGAATAGGACGGGAGTAAAAAAAAGTGGGAAAGATGAGATTGAAAGGTAGCGAGGGTGAAAAAGGAGCCTCGGTGCGGTTCTCTAAGCATGGGGGGGTCTGTTCGGATCTCTGACGTGAAGTCAAGAGGTCCCACGGGCAGGGACTCATCAAAAAACCCTATACAAAGCTTCTCTCTTAGTTAATGGTGGCATTGATCTCCTGTTTGAGTTCAAAGCCAACATTTAAGCCTCATCCCAACGGCAAGGAGACCGACATAAATGAGAGGGAAAAATAAATGAAGCTCGGATAAAAAGTATGGACGAAGTATGTTTCGAGAATTATTCAATTTTATATTAAACTAGAAAACGCCGGCAGATGATGTCATACCTATATATATTTATTTAATAATTGCCCTTTGCATTTGCAACCAAAAGAAGCATTTTAGTTTCTGTCACATATAGTAGCTTACAACCCTCTCAAAAATATTGTTATACACCTTGTTCTCGCCGATAGGCAAAGTTTGACACGCAAATTTTAATACTTTGTATCCTAGTGCATAATTAACCCTCTCGAACGCGAAAATCAACCGCTTGAGATAAAAATCTGTACACTAATTTGACATAGCTGAATATAAATATGCTATCACATTTCTTGCGAGCCTTTTTATTAAGATGCTATTCGATGTCCCTTATATGGGACATCTGTACTCGGTGTTCTATTTTAATATGCATGCAATTGCCTACACTGAAAATGATACCACAGATTTTCGATGTTTAAACTCAGTTTTTTTATTGAACAATTTTAATTTTAACTTCAACTTTTTATGCATGCATCAGTTTATTATGTTGGAAAACATATTTTACAAGTACATGCAAATCTCCTATTTTTCGTGGTATAAGGCAAAACAGTTATTATCGCGTTTTACGCAGAGGTAAACGTTACATTTCTGGCAAATTATATACGACTTTTTACTACATCCTGGCATTTTACAACGTCCATTGTTTTTCGATGCAACAAAATGTGGGATGTGCATTACAGTGTCCTTCCGCACTTCCTCTGGGGGATGAATTTGAATCCTTTTTTTACGTTTTTGCGGTGGGGTGGACGTGTTTTCTGTATTTTCAAAATTGGAACCATTAGGAGCCTGGGAACTGGAACAAGAATGATTTGGTGATCCTGGCAAGTTTGGTGCACTCGATCGAGGGGTAGATTGAAGATAATGTGAAGCCATCATTCGCGATGGCCGTCCTCGGCGGCGGCGGGGAGTTTCAACATCCGGTTGTAAATTGCCTGTTCTCACATTTAACATACAATTTGCAACTTCAGCACGAAAATTCAGTGAATCCAAAATTTTGGTTATCTTACTCTCCTGACAGTACTTGCGATATTCCATCCATGACGCAGTTAAGGCTAGATCTATGAAGTGCATAATAATTCGAATAGTCTATTTTTGGGTGCGTATATTTATTCGGTAATATTGGATCATTTGATCTAGTAAGTCAACTCCACCCATGCTTTCGTTATAAAGTCGAACTACTTCTGGACGAAACACTTCAATATAATCCTTTGAGTCCTTTTCCCACCGCCGAGCTTTATCCGCTACACCAATTCCCACGAAGTTTGAAGCCAAGTTTACCACTTTGTTATCATACCATCTAGTAAATATGACCTTTTCATTTTCACTAATGCATTGAACTGCTGATCCTCGACCACGTTTGGACATTACATTCTTGTCTGGCAAGGGCGGATTTGCAAAGCGATTGAAACGAACAGTTCCAGCTGCATAAATACCTCTGTCATAAAGAACTTCAAATAATTGAAAAGAAGGGAAGAAGTTGTCGAAATACAACTTATGTCCCATTCCTTCTATAGGGATTCGCTTTGCTAATTCAATAACAATCGCAGAAGCGCTTCCCACTGTCTTGACAAGAGCGTTATCTATAGGTGTAGTAGAACCTTGGTAAACAATAAAATCGTATGGTATGCCACTTTTTCCACATAAAAAGTATACTTTGATTCCCCATGGACATGGCTTTCCTTTTACATATTGCTTTGCAATGAATTTCCCCTTGAATGGGATTATTTGCTCATCCACACACAGATTCTTCTCTAGTGGTAATTCGTTCAGTCGACGTCGAATTCGCTCAATGATGGGACGTACTTTGAATAACCGATCTGTGCAGCTACTTGGACGAGCAGAAATGTCGGTTAAAAAATAAACAGATTAAATGAGAAGAGTGAACCTTTCAGAGTAGCATATAAATTTGTATAATAAGCTGCCTTTTCAAAAAACTCGTCACTCAAATATTTCACGAAAAAGGAATACGGGGTCCTTTCTGTAGGGTTGCTGTCCACTGGTGGTGCTATAAACTGAACGGGATCTGATTTCAATGTACGCGGCATTCTAGTCTTCCACTTTATGCCTTTCTTTTTTGTGCATGGAATGACTGGAGTCTCTTCAAGGGAAATTTCATTTGCTCGCAAAATGTCACTAGAGTTCAGCCATTCGGTAGCCAAGCCAGCAAGCGCTTGTTCAGAAATTTCTGGCAACTCAAGTTCTTCAACATTTTCCATATCTTCAACATCTTCGATATCTTCAACATCTTCCTCAGGCTCTGAAGCAATTTCAACTTCGGTGCCTTTATGGGCTACAAGTGCAGACTCTGCAGGACGTATTTTTTCAACGACATATTCAACCGCATCCTCGACATCATTTTCAAAATCCTCTTCAATGTCGGAATATCTTTCCAAAGCATCAAGTATTTCCTCTTCATTAAGTTTACGTAGTGAAGTCATTTCTGAAGAGCTGAAATGAAACGCGGAAAAAATGTTATGGCGGGCAGTTAAAAAGTGTCCGTTGAGTAATCTTGTCCTATTTAAGGGACATCTACTTTTTGCACGATGAGACGTGGCAGGCGCGTTTATTTCACTTTTTATGTAAACAAAATAAATAAATAGATATATCAGTAATACTTACTATTTTTTTCAGGAACATTTAATAAAGAAATTCACTTTTATAAAACAATTTGTAAGCACAAAATTTTCATAAGAAACGTTCACTCACGAAATTCACCTGCGCACTGCGGTTTTTGACAATAAATTACTTCAATGGTGACATAACTTAAGCCAATAAACCATTTAACTTGAAAATGATATCCCACGTCAATGTTTTTAATCAGAAGTTTTATAAAGTTAAGTTAAACTTTGAAAAATTGTAAATCCCTTATAAGGGACATCGCGTCTGAGAGGGTTAAGTTAAATTTGGCTTTGAAAAAGGCGCCAACCCGCTTCTAAATATATCTATAAGCTATCTCTTAGCGAAAAAATTAGTTTGTCGCCCATATTTTACCATTTCATATAACATGTGTACAATTTAATTAAATTCTTTAAAATTCAGCCAATCTTCTCCTCAACAAAACGAAACCTTTGATTACTTGACTATTCCATATAACTTGTATAAGTTAAAAATAGAACTCGACTTAATCGTTCACAAGTCAAATTTATTCTGTCTTTTACCTTCCGATGTTACGATCAACCAACCAAGCATTTTACAAATGTACCGATTGACGCATTGCGGGTTGAATTGAATTAGTGAGCGAGGCAACAACTATTTCCCGACTTCTTAAGTGCCGCATTGCGGTTAGAGCGCGAGCTAGTGGAGCGCTATGTATTGATACTCCATCGGATCATGGCATCGTTGTTGTTGTGATAGCGCATGCGCTGTGTGGTGACGATTCTCATTATCGGGTGAAAGATCAAGCCGTTCACTGCAGCCAAGGAAAACTATCACTGTGCTCGAGTGTAAATGGTGCAGCGCACACACAAGAGCCTGTGCTTGTTGTTGTTGTGATAGCGCATGCGCTGTGTGGTGATGATTCTCATTATCGGGTGAAAGATCGAGCCGCTCATTGCAGCCAAGGAAATTGCAGATGGAGCTACACTTGCTATCTTAACTACCCTCCTTGTCAAGTCCGAAACGTCCCTGTTGCGGTAATCCATCAAGCTTAGGCAGGCGTATTCGAATGGTGTCGTATGTTGCATGGAGCACTTCATAATGTTGTTAAAAATTGTGATTGGTATTGTAAAGTATTGGTAGTTGGAATGGCTTGGTTGATCGTAATATGACATTTTAAATTACAGTGTTACAAATTCAATTACTTAGTACTCTATGAATAGCTGATAATATGGTTTAACATTTTACTTGATAATTTAAATAAATGACACAACGTTTTCCTTAATTACAAACTCTTCTCGGAAATAGTAATGTAAAAATTTAAAATTGATATGTGTTGACTATAATTTGGATTTATTTGTAAGGGTTTTTATTTTTGCGAACGTGTGCGTGAACGGAAAATATCATCTGAGATTACTTTTATGGATTTTTTTTCCATCTATCAGAACCGTGGTACCTAAATCTCTTTCCACTACTTTTTCTACATATATTTTATCAAATTTATTCCCAAGCCGTTTGTTCCTTTTTAAAAACACCCTCTCTCCGAATGTTTTAATCGTTTTATTTTCGTTTCGTTTATTTAATGTTTTCTCTTGCACTTTAAGCAATCTTTCGCGTATTACTTTCAGTTCTTCATTTGAACAATTTTGAAAAACATCAATTGGCTTGGCATTGGTTGTGGAGTGAATACTGTTGTTGTACTTATGTGTTGCTAATAATATGAGATCTATAGTCTCGCACAACTGCTGTTGCTGTTTGATGCAACGGGCTATTTCCATTAACGTTGAATGGAATCTTTCAACCTGCCCATTACTTTCACTGTGTAACGTCGGGATGAAAAATTGTTCAATTGAAAAACTATCTCTGAGGAAACTTTTTATTGTCATGCAATGAAAAGCTTTTTCGTTATCTGAAATAATTGTTTTAGTGTTTTTAAATATCAGTAATATTTCGAGCAGTGCTTCTTTAATGTCTATCGTGGATACTGAAGAAATAGGTTTAACAACCGCGTATTTGGAAAATTTGTCGATACATGTTAAGAAGTGCTGCTTATCAGTAAAAAAAATGTCGACGTGTAAGATCTCACCTGGTATGGAGGGGATAGGGGTTTTGCCGATTTCGAGGTTGGACGGTTTACGCTGATATTTATTTTCTAAACAAATTTTGCAATTCGAAATTATGGATTTTAACAATTTTTTTATATTCGGGAAAAATAATCGTTTATTATTTGTTTGAAATTTTCTTATAAGCAGCGATGTGCTCTGTTATGCTCTGTAATGAGCGTTTCAAGTTGATCAGTTTTGTTGATTAAGTCAATTACGAATAATTCGGTATGTCGAAATTTTATACCAGGAAAAGCAGAAACTAGACGGTTTTGTATTTCCCCTAGGATTGTCAGATCACAGTGAATTGCGTTGGTGGTATTTGGATTTATTACACTTTTTAGACATTGTATTAGATTTTCGGGCTAGACAGTATATTGATTAGAGTCAAAGTATTCATCATCAAAGAAATTTGAATTAAGCCAGGTCTCAACTATAATAAAAATATCATACTCAAGACGCAAGCTAACAGCGCGAACATTATCAGATTTCGTTCGTAGCCCTGATGCATTTTGAAAATAGACATTCAGACCATTACAATTTCCCGTAGTTAAGCAGGATCTCGTGGCTTCTCTTCTTTTCGAAAAAAACGAAAGGGGCGAATGTTCACATTGGCAGGCCAAAGCTCAGCTGAAAGCAAATTATCGTAATATGCTACAGACACTCCTACCTTAAAATTAACTTTTCCCATACTACTAAGCTTAGTCCCTTGCTTAACCAATGCATAGCACGAAATATGCTTCTTATCAATAGCTGTATGATTACAAACGTAATCAATAATATTGTCAGCAGAGACGGATGGCAGGAACGAAGATATATGTAACCATTTCATGCGGTCAACGACACCCAAATCTGTATTTGAGTTTACACCAACAATTCTCAATTGTTTCCGACGTTTATCATTCCCAACTTTCGTCCACTCAGCATTCACTGGCACTGTAGATACCGACGAAATTTGATCAGCAGCTGGCATAACAGAGCACGAAGGCGAGAGAGCAGCTGAAGCGGCGGCAGCAGCAAAAGAAATAGGCGACGAAATCACAGCATTATCAACATAAGGCGTGGGAGCCTTCGTATAACACACATCAGCCGAAATAGGCGCAGCAGACGATGGCACACTCATTGGATTAGCAACAATGCCTGAAGGTTTGTCAACAGGCGTCGTTAAAGCATTCGCAGCAGAGACAGCAGTAGCAGTAGATGTTAAAGAAGTTCCTACATTAACACCAACAACTGCACGCGAATATGATGTGGGCGTGAGAGTATTCGTTTTGCATACATTCTTGGCAATAGCAATGTTTGACAGCTCGTAAGGTGAGACAGTAACAGACATCGGAAAGTCATTATCAGCACTAACAGTAGGCACGGCCGAGTCAACAACAACAATTGGCGTTTTAGCAATAGAGCTCTCACTTGCTGCACTATTAATCAGCTTTGAGAGTAACACTTTAAGGTCATTCACCTCCTTAGTTAGACATGCAATTGAAGCGACCAAGTTGGAAGAGTTTTGTATGCAGTTATCGCAATTAAACACAATGTTTTTATTATTAGCAATCAGCTCACACATTTCTTTGCAATCCACCTTTGCACATATTTTATGAAATTTACTTTTGCAAACATGACAAGAGATTTCATAGCCAACACGTAATGATTTAAAACATTTAGCGCAAGATGAATTTTCCATATTAGGAGCGAGCAAAAACACGACCGTTCACTTCAAAGGTATTGAGATAAGTGTATTGACGAACGTATTTTTGGAATACAATTTTTGTACTTTTGTTTAACGATGGACCCTTTGTTAATATTAGTTGGTTCTTAAATTGGTTTACGGGATACTTTGTTGTTTCTATGAAGTTGGTGGAAGACTCTTCGCTATGCGCTGTTTCTATTGATTCACTTAAGTTATTAATAAACTGTCTGGACAGAGCATCAGCTACCTTATTCTCCTTCCCTGGCTTATAATGAAATGTAGGCGCGAATTCCTCGATGAATGCACTCCATCTCTTCATTTTTGAATTCGGATTTTTTCTGAAATAGAGAATATAAGGGGCTGGTGATCTGTGAAAATGTGAATATTCTTAACACCGTAAAGATAATGCCGAAGGGTCTTCAGCGCCCATACTATAGCAAGCAATTCGCGTTCATTTGTTGTGTAGTTTCGCTCAGTTTTGGAAAGCGTACGTGAGATCATCGTAATAGGCCTATTATTCTGAGACAATATAGCTCCTAACGCATTCGATGAAGCATCAGTAGTCAACTCAAAACGCCTATTAAAATCTGGGTACAGCAAAAGAACGTCTTCAGATGCCAGAATAGTTTTAATTTTTTTAAAAGCGTGCTTTGCATCCGAATCAAGTATTATCTGAACGTTTTTTGATTTACCAGCTGCGACGTGCCCATTTTCGCCTTGCAAATATTTAGTTAATGGCCTAACAATAGCAGCGTAGTCCCTAACAAATCTTCGATAATATCCTGCAAGGCCTAGAAAAGACCGTAGAGCGCGTAGAGTTGCTGGCATTTTATAGTTAATAATATCATTAATTTTCTTAGGGCATGTTCTAATACCATTTCGAGAAACCAAAAATCCCAAAAACTCAACCTCTGTCTGAAAAAATTTGGATTTTTCTGGCGAAACTCGCATACCTGCTGCCTCTAGTTTCATTAAAATGTGATTTATATGATTCAAATGCGATTCTTCGTCGGGCGAAAAGATGATGATGTCATCGATGTAGACGTGACAAGTTTTTCCTATCTCGTCGCGGAGAATGTCATCGATGGCGCGCTGAAAAATACTTGGCGCATTTCTTAAGCCGAACGGCAAGCGGCAGAACTCATATTTGCCGTTGTTGATATTAAAAGCCGTTTTTGGTCTATCTTTGTTTCGCAAATTAATTTGGTGAAAACCCGATTTTAGATCTAAAGTGGTAAAGTATAATGACTTGCCTAGGTTTGCCAGAATGACAGATATGTCGGGAATGGGGTACCGATCGGGGATAGTTTTTTCGTTAATTTTTCTGAAGTCTATGACCATACGCAGCTTTTTCCTTCCGTTTTCATCCAGACCCTTTTTAGTCACGACATGGGCCGGTGAGTTATAAGGAGAACACGACTTCCGAATTATGCCATCTTTCAAAAGAGATTCGATTTCTGCGTTGATGAACTCCGCTGCTGATATTGGGTAGGGGTAGCTTTTCGAAAATATTGCGTCATCGGTGATGGTGCAAATTGTTGCCTCTACGTTCGTATTATATGGTAGGGCTCTATCTGGGTGTGCAAATGCATTTGAATTTTCATCAATCATTTCATGAAACTTTGCTTTAATAGTGACCGGGACAGAATCTGCTTCTATTGATTGAATTAATTTGATTGCAACGGAGATGCTGAAGTTTGGTTTCACCACTGCGATGACGTAAGTATCCAGCATCGATATCAATTTTCGCATTAATCTCTTTAAGGAAATCGTAGCCGATTATACCATCGAATGTAGTTATATTCGCAAGCAGATAAAACGTCGAGGTATGATTAAAGATATTGATCAAACACTTTTTTTTTATAAGATTGACCCCATTTATTGATTTTAATGTAAATGGGTTTCCCATTACCTTAATTCCGTTAAGGAATGGGAGATTTTTGATAAAATTTTTCGAAGTCCCTGTATCGATTAGTAATTTCAGCTCCCGACCACTCTTTGTTTTTGTTATGACGAATGGTAGGAGCGATTCTAGTTTAAATGGTTAATTTCACTTTCTAAACGATCAATGGAGGCGCGTGTTTTACTTGAGTTGTCGCGGTGGCAACTATCAATATGCGAATGAAGACTGTAATCGGAACTTACTTCTTCTGGCATATAGTTTACCTTTTGAACCTTTGAATGTGGTTTTTGAAAGGAACCAGACTGGTCACGAGAGCGTTTAAATACTACTTGGTGAGGTTGTGTGTGTGGCTGCTGTGGCAACATAAAGTTAGGCTGAGATTGGTCGTTGTTTGGTTTATGGAATGATAGGTTGTTCTGACGCGCTGGTTGATTTCGGTAAACGGAAGAACCGGGATCGACGTCCATCGCAGTTGGTCTATTATTCATATTCGGTGGGAGATTCTTACGATAGGGCTGGGAAAATGTATACCGGGGCATTGCTGGTCTTACTAAGTTACCCATAGCAAATGTTTGCGCAAAATCGTAACGCTTATGATTCATCTCGAGCTCCTGGGCAGCAGCTAATGCAGAAGGCAAGTCTTTCGAACCTGAGGAAAACAAAATATCGCAAAGGGGGCGACGAAGGCCCGAAATAAAAATGCGTAGTGCATTCATCCTTGCACGCTCGTTGAGAGCCATAATGACCTCGGCGTTCCCGCTGTGTGTCATCATTTGCTTATTTATGATAAGTGTTAAGTGCCTATCTACCATATCGTGGTATTCTGAAATCGATAAATTCCCTTGCCTTAGAATACTTAATTCGTTTTCCAAGACATGAATTGGTCTTTTATCTGCGTAAGTTTGGTCGAGCCTAGCAATTATTGCCTTGAAATTTAAGACAGTGTTAAATGACGATAAAGTCGTGTTAGCTGACCCAGTAATTTTGTTTCTAAAAATACCCATTGCCACATAATACCGTTCCGAACCTTCGGGGTAATAGTTAATTGCAAAATTTGCCGCGGAACGCCAAGCTGGGTAGGAGGAATTTTCTCCGTTAAATTCAGGCAAAGATTTTATTAAGTCAAGACTGAAATTTCCCGATTCTATTGCTGGGTTAATCGAAACCGGTAAGTATGGCTCGACACGTGGTGGCTCAAGCCGTCTCAAAACTGAAGTAAGGTTGTTAATTTGTTCTGCTAGTTCTAACCTAGTTTCTTCATTAGCGGATCTTATTGCCTGTAGCACTTGATCCATTGAAACCGCCATTTTGTATTTTACGTAAACTTTTCAATCGCACGTTTTTTAACTAGGTTAACTTCACTTACGAAAATTCTTGAAATAATTAATCGAGAATGGTGAGCGAAGTTCACCCGGAAATTCTAGTAAAAAGGCAAAACTATCACCTTCACTAATTTTTGTGATTTGAAAAATAGTTTTATTTAAGATAACTTTTAACTTTTCGCCATGAAAAATGCAATTTAGTTTTAATTAATATAACTTCACAGTGAACGAGGTATTTTCGTGTTCGGACCACACCCCTGGGAATAATTTGAAACTTGAGACTTGAACTTTAGTTTTTGCTTAATTATAAAGCAGTTTCAGATGTGAGAACGTTATGCTGATCACCAGTATTTTAGTTAATTTAGTTAAATTAGTGAAAACCGATTAACTCATAAAAACGAGAAGCGTGTAATTTTCCGAACGCAAGTTCACACAGTTCAATATAAACTTTCAATATTAATATAACCTTTTTATTTTCGAAATTTAATTTTAAGCACAGCTTGTAAGTCACACTTTATCAATTTTAATTTTTTACTTACAAATTTACTCTGATGTAACTTAAATTTATCCTGGGATAGATGCTGCGAATGTTCCTTCGATGTCACGGATGCTGATGTCCTGGGATGTAATTATATGGAGGATAATCCATCGATGTCATTTATTTTTTTGGGGTCCCGTCCACTTCTGCCTTTATGGCAATTCTGCTTGCCGAATTCTGCTGGTGGAATTAAAGGTGAGTGCTAAGCGACAGGCCCCACGTTGGGCGCCAGTTAAAAATAGAACTCGACTTAATCGTTCACAAGTCAAATTTATTCTGTGTTTTACCTTCCGATGTTACGATCAACCAACCAAGCATTTTACAAATGTACCGATTGACGCATTGCGGGTTGAATTGAATTAGTGAGCGAGGCAACAACTATTTCCCGACTTCTTAAGTGCCGCATTGCGGTTAGAGCGCGAGCTAGTGGAGCGCTATGTATTGATACTCCATCGGATCATGGCATCGTTGTTGTTGTGATAGCGCATGCGCTGTGTGGTGACGATTCTCATTATCGGGTGAAAGATCAAGCCGTTCACTGCAGCCAAGGAAAACTATCACTGTGCTCGAGTGTAAATGGTGCAGCGCACACACAAGAGCCTGTGCTTGTTGTTGTTGTGATAGCGTATGCGCTGTGTGGTGATGATTCTCATTATCGGGTGAAAGATCGAGCCGCTCACTGCAGCCAAGGAAATTGCAGATGGAGCTACACTTGCTATCTTAACTTATATAATTTGAGTAAATTCGACTTTTTAACCAGGTGGCTACCCTACTTTTGCTACAGACCTTCTCCTCAGCGAATCGAACAATTGTGCTCCCATATATTCCTATTTCATATATTATGTGTATTAAATTCAACTTTTCAAATAGGTGGCAACCCTCATAAAGTGAGCTATTAACCATTTTGCCAAAGCGGACGTTGACATCCGTGTTTGGGAAAAGGGAACCAAATTACGACAACGCCGGCTGCGTACACGTCACAGCGGTTGCTGCTACAGGAATAGCGAGACAAAAAGGAAGGTGATATCTGCACTTGGCCGTTTTAGTTGCACTGCAAAAATACGCATTTATTATTCTGTGTTTAACTTATTGTAAAACTCACTCAAAACTCTGAAAAATCAACTTTTTAAGAGCTAGTTGTGACGTCAATCCTTCAAACGAGTCAAGTACGAAGTAACGGAAGTGCTTTTTTTGTCACCTTCTTTTCTCTGCATCCTGTAGAACTAGAGTACTCGTTGCGTTCTATAAGAGCTTTTTCTAAACCACTCTAGCCTCAGAGCTAGTGTAAGTGAGTACTACACAAAAACATAGCTGTTGTTTCAATTGGATGGGGGGAAATACATAAGAAAAAGTAAAGAAAAGTAAACAGAACAAGTAAGGAAGAGTCTAAGTTCGGGTACAACTAAACTTTAAATACACGGCGCAAGTTTTATTTGAAATAAACCGTGCTTGATAAACTAAATGACTTTTTTTATTTAAATAAAAACTAAAATAAATTGGTATGCTTTTAATATACGTGTTTACGTACAGTTATATGGTTAAATATCGCGTTTTACAAATTTTTTGAAAATGACTGTTATACGCGAGGCTTCTGGCTTCTATAATTTAGGGAACTGCGCTTACTTCTTAGAAATGGAAAGAGTGTAGGAAATTTGCTTACTCTAAGCTGGGCAATGTCACGCCTATACCTAACTTTGTTGAATCCATGTATTTCATTCTCAAACCCAATATTGCATATCAAATGTAAGCAAGTTACTTTGTATCGTTACTAAAATATGTTTTTTTTTATTTTGGTAATTTAGCGTTATATGAGAGTTGGGTGTAGTTTCTGCCCGACTTATATAATTTTCAAAAGGTTTCTTACTGTGTCTACGAGTATATCTAGCTGGGTTGCTTTATTACAAAAAAACCGTTAAATGAAAAAAGTTATAAAACCCCAGGCACCACTGCGCTCATGTATGAAAAGTATAAAAGAGTCTAAGTTCGGATTCAACCGAACCTTAAATTCCCGGGGAAGGTTTTTATTTCAAAGTTAATCTTTTATATAAAAATGAATACCGACCTTTATAAAATTTTAACAGTGGGTGCATGTGGTCAGCGGGCCGAACGTAAGGCATATATAAATTTGAAAAAGTGGGCAGTGCCACGCTTCCATGGAAGAGAAAATTTGAATTCGTCTTATATTCGGTGCAGATTAATGATATTTGAGTATATACATGCATATGTATGTCTTATAGATCAAACTATGTACCATTATAAGAAAATGGGCGATGCCACGCCCCATACAATAAAAAAGCCAAATTCCTTGTAACTTCCCAACTATTTGATGCAGATGCACAATATTTGGTATACAGATCCTATATATGAGACTATATATTATTTGTTTCGATAAAAGGCGGATTCGTCACCTTTTAAGACGAAACTGCTATTCACAGTATCTTTCTAGCTACTTGAAGAAGATATTTGATATTCGATATATGTACATATTTCCTTAAGAGCGAGGCACAAAGGCAATGTTCAATATCTAAAACAAAGTATGTCTTTATTGGCGAATCAAAGGAAGCCGTGTTTTGAAATCTCAAACGACGTGTATTGATTTAAATAAAAAGGGAAATTAGTATGAATTTGATTATTTCTCTCCCCAGTTAAATTCTTTATACCAAATTTAATAAAATTCCCGACATGATTTAGTGAAATATTGAATATTTTGATTTGTTGTAAATTTCCGTTATATGAGAGGTGAGCGTGGTTTAAGTCTAATTTCAATAATTTTCGAAATTGTGATTTCTGACTATAAATGCAAAGTGTGGGTAATACATAGAATTCGACAAAGAAGTTTCGGAGATATGCCAATGTGCTCTAAAGTGGGCGATACAATGGCCATTCCCAACATTTATGATTCCATGTAATTCATAATCAATCATTTCTATCAAATTTTGAGCAAATTACCTTGTATAGTTAATAAATGTCGGAGTTTTTTGTCGTTATATGAGAGGTGGAGCATGGTTTATGTACAATTTTTACAATCTCCGAAATTTTGCTTATTGACTTGAAATGCAATGTGTGCACCAACTTTGGTGGCATAGTTTTAAAATATACTTAATTGTGCAACCTACATCTCAAATTTAAGAAAATTCTCTTTCATAGCTTCTTAAATATCGCGGTGTTTTGATTTTTCTCAAATTATCGTTATATGGGAAGTGGGCGTAGTTTTTGTCCTATATGTACAATTTTCGAATTTCGCGGTTGCAATATGTTAACAAAACCCTATGTTTCAAATTTGAGAAAATTAGATGCCACAGTTAAATATCGCGGCCTTTTGATTTTCACTAAATACCGTTATGTGGGAGTGATTATTGTCCGATTTCTCCCATTTGCAATACCAAAGTACCTTGTGTCTAAGGCAATGTTTGTACCAAGTTTCGTTAAGATAGTTTAATATTCACTCGAGTTATCCGGCTGACGGGGGGCAGACAGATATGGGTTATTCAAATTCGTTATTTATTCTAAGAATTTCGGTACATATATGTCTACATATATCTATTTGGTTTTTTTTATGCTACTACAAACATCCGTTAGGTGAACAAAGTTGTAATACCAGTTGTGGCACCAGTGCGCTCGGGTATAAAAACGCAATTTTTTCACGAAGTGGAAGATTTGATTAATTTTTAAGTGATATCGACGAAATGCACCGTTTATATTCGTTCACCCTACACTCCTCGATCAGGCCTATTCCCGATTTCGAGGTCAGCCAAAGTTAGGACGAAATTCAAGGATGTGGCAGTGTAAATATCCTACATAGATTTCCATAAAAAATTACTCTTTGGCATTTTGAAGGATATTCATTAATTAAAATCTTAAAGGATGTTTTTAATGCATTTTCATTCATGTCCGCCAAAAACTTCAATGTTTTTCAATTACAGAGAGCTTTCTCTTTTATTTAGTACTCATATTATTATTCCAGAAAACAAGAAACTTTCAAAATAATTAAAAATCTACAAATTTCAAAATCCTTTCGACAAAATTCTGACGCCAAAGAGAAAATCTAATAAGTAAAGAAGCGTCTAATTTCGGGTACAACCGGACTTTAAAAAACCGGCGCAAGTTTTCAATTTATATAAACAGTACGAAATAAAACTAGTTAATTTTATATATAAACATTAATGTGTGTCTTTTATAGAAGTCCAAAGTGATCAGCTGATCATTATAAAATTGTTGCTGTAGATCAGCAATAGGCAAACATACACTTCTTTACTTTGCGCTTGTGTTGAAAACCATGTTAGCGCACGAAGTAAGCAGAGGTACACTGAATAAAATTCAGTACCATAAAATAAAACACAATAAAAATTTCAATTATTTCAATTTATTTATAAAATATTGGGTATTATATCATATAATACAATTTCTAAACCTAAATTACTCAATTATATGTTCCAGCTCAATTCCCTGGTCGAAGCATTTGATTCGCAGCAGGTCGTCTAAATGTTCGTTTGATATTCTGTTTCTATTTTTTGTTTTAATATTTTTCATAGTTGAGAATGCTGTTTCGCAATTATAGGTGGAGGGGAATATTGAATACAATTTCATCATTTCTTTTGTTGTATTTGGGTATTTTTATTGATCCAAGTTTGTCCAAAATTCTTTGCCATTTGTGCAGGGCAACGTAAAATCTTCTAACATTTTTTGGATTTCATCTCTAAGAAGTTCAGGCTGTTTAACTAAATCGCATGCAAGAGTGTTGTTGTCTTGAAATCTGGATGCAAAATTGGTTGATAAATTATGGATTACTTTTTGAAATTGAATTAATTTGGTGGGAATGGGGTTCTGATTATAAATTTTTGTTGTTTTGGGCAGAGAGTTGATATTATTTGCTTGAATTTGACGCTCTAAATATGAAAGTTTCTGGCCGAAGTGATGAACTGTGTCAGCTGTATCATATATACATATATTTATTTTTGCCTTGTAATTGCAAATTTAAATTGTTAAATATATCAGAAATATCTGAAAGAAACGCAAGTTCAAGTAAAAAATCATTACTTTGTAAAGCTGAAATCAATATACATATCTGTGTCTGGGGTTGGATCTTGTTGAAGATAAGTCAAAATTTCTTCCCGCAAATCAAATAGTCTTGCAAAACTTCTGCCTCTACTCAGCCAACGTACATCCGTAAATAATAATAAGTCCCCGTAATCCGCTTCTAACTCTTCCAAAAAAGCCTTAAATTTACGGTGTCTTAGCGCGTTATGACCTCCTTTAATTTTATTAATGATAAGAATAGCTGTTTTCATTGCATCAACCAAATTCAGCTCTTTTCCTAACAAGCTATGCTGATGGATGATGCAATGAAAATTAGGTACATTGATTCCGTTTTTCATTAAGAACCCCACGAACCCCTTATTTCTTCCGGTCATTGCTTTTGCACCATCAGTGCAAACAGCGCTTAATTTGTTTGTCCCAACGAGTGAAAACAGATGGTTGTTGACTGCTTCCCATAATTTCTGACCATTCACGTGACCATCAAACGTAAATGAACAAAAAAAAATTTCAGTAACTTCAAATTTCATGGTGACTGTTCTGACATAAATAATCAGCTGGCATAAATTATTTATGTCAGTACTTTCATCAAAGGAGATTGAAAAAAAAGCACATTCTTCCAAAGCTTAAAAACGCAGTTGAAAACATGTTTGCTTATTTGTTCAGTTCTGAATTTATTAATTCCGCCATTTCTTTCCCTTCTTGTCCAAAGCATTGCAAAACATTTCCAAATAGTTCTTTCAAAAGCACACCATCTTGATATGGTCGACAATTTTTCGCCAGACCTAAAGCGACTATGTAGAGGCTTTTTTATTGGCAATTTATATTTTTCCAAAATGGAGAGTGGCAAGCAAATTTCTGAATTGTCTTGCTCAGGAGCAATAATTTCATTATTGTCTATGTGGCAAGCTACATAGTTTAAAAAAAAAATTGCTTTTAATTCTAAATTAATTCTAATTCTAATTTAAAGCTAAATTTCTATTATTCCCTAATAACAAATCAAAATTCGAATGACAGGTTTTATAATGCCTTTTTATATAAAATAATTTTTTTTGATTTAAAATCCTATTACAGATAAGGCATTGAGATTCCTTTTCTAAATTTATATAAAAAAAAAATCATCCATTTTATTTTATTTTTTTTTTTTTGTGTAAAATTCGCAAGTTGCCTATGAAAATTTTTACGTTCGCAGTACGTTGTTGCTCGCTTAAATTGTGATAAACAACTGACTTGCTTTGCCAAACTCAAATGAGTCAAAAAGCGTGCGCTGCGAAGTTCTTCGTATAGCCAGAGAACTTACAACAATGAGAAGGTGCAAAATTTGGTTCGATTCAAATGATTTTTGAAAGGGTTTGTCTAAGGAATCGACATGTTAAATTTTTATTTCGCCGCCGACTTAACAGGCATGAAAAATGTGAATTAACATTTCCACTGTTCAAACTGTTGCTAAAATGTTGATAAGTGGCAGATGTTTTTGGGAATATTGTCACCAATGTGTTTATTAATACATTTGGAATCTTGTTTCCAAAAAAAATGTTCAGGAAAAATTATTAAAAAATTATTAAAAAATTATTTCTAAAATTTTCCATAAACTTCATTAAAGCTACAAATTTAAAAAAAAATATAAACAAATAATTAAAATTAAATTTCATATGAATATATTTTTTTACTGTACATATGTATACACAATATGCAGTATTTTTACTTGCAAGTCATTATGAATATTTTTGAAAATTGAAAAAAAAAACTGAAATTCAAAGTATTGATAATGTTGCAAGTGTATAGGACATTTTTTTTTTTACAAAATATGAAATTAATACATAATTAACTCTTTTTTAAATTTTTCAACAAATTTTCATGAGAAATTACTTAAAATAAAAAAAGAAACGTTGGCTTAAATTAAAATTATATGTTGAATTTTTACGAAAAAAGCATAATATGGTATTTTTATCGTGCCTTCATGAGTATTTAAAAAAATGAAAAAATGTGAAATATTAAAATATCCAAGCATATTTATATTTTTACTTACAATTGTGGATTAATAAAAATTTTATGTTCGTTTAATTAATAAAAATTGTTAAAACTGATTTTTTATAATATAATAAATATTACTATGATTTTGATTTGGTTTCCTATGTTGATTTCCTTTTTCTGTAGATGCGAAATAATATGCGATCTACATATGTATATTATAAATTTGTTCATTTGTATCAAAAATTTGTCTTGGCAAAAAATATTCACGGGAAACCGTATCAAGTAGCGATTTAGATCAGTGAAATCAATTGTGTTCTGTGGTGCAGTTGCTTCAAGAGACGCTGCCGTGTTCGTTTGCGCGAGTTCGGAACCTGGCCACGCGCTTTTGGCTTAAAATTTATTTGGATTTTTACTTTTTTGTAAATTCTTGCTCTAGCATACATGCATACGTATGTATGTACATATGTAAATTGATATAAATATGTTCATATACTTCCAGAGAATACTACATTTTTCATAAATAACTAATATATCATCAAGTATGCAATCATATGTATATGCACACATCTATATGTATGCATATCTAAGTTAAGGGCTGAAGGTCCTGCACAATCAAAAAAATTAAAGGGCCAACTTGCCCTGTCAAATGAAAGATTATTTAGATGTCAGTTATTACAGTTACTCTTTATTAGAATCTAATTCACAATTAGGTTAGTTAACTTATACTAATCACCAGGCCTACTGCGCAACTGCCCTCAAATCTGCGCTGCTCCCTTTTATAGAGTACCGTGCTGCTGTCCTAATGCCTGAAGTCGTATACGAAGTTTAGGTGCGTTGGCTTCCCACGGTTGACATGCACCAATGGCATGTCCAAGTATTTCACAATCGTGTGAAAAATTTTTTGCTGGCCATGCTGTCTGGATCGGTTCCTATTGCATAAGCATTAGTACGTGGTACTAATTATGCCCTTGGTTTCCCACAGGTGAATAAGGTGAAATGCGGTCGGCCTTGAGTTAGGGTGTTAGGTTGCGATTGACTGCAATTATGCTGATGTAGCGGCACGTGTATTGCTATAATGTGGGAACGCAACTTGTTGGGTGCCGCAGCGTGTTAACTCCTCCCCCTTTAAATATCTGCGTCCCGCAGATTAGATGGCCAAGAAGGGTTCTTGCTCCTTCGACTAAGCCGATTCACAATGTTTATTTCAGGTAAGTGGATCTTCGCTGTGAGCTTCCTCCAGATACACCAAATTAGTAGCAAAAGTAACAGTAGTCCTGATCCTTCAGATAATGCAAACCAATTTGTCTTAACCTTAAGGTATTTCAATATTTTCAAATTATCTATCGTCATTCCATGTACCAGATCCAGATTTAGCGCCATGGTGCGGTTTGTGACACTGGTTAGAATAGGTGGGAGAACCTGTACTCCAGAGGTGGCTATACTCGAGTATGTCCGGTTGTTGATTACGATCGTCTCGTTGTCTATCTGGAGAATGTAAGAGCCGTTGAGATGAGCGATGGTTTTGCCTGATCCTATGGTACCAACGAAGTTGTCAAGGAAAATCGTATCCTCTTTGATCACTTCAACGGTGGATTCGTTGCTTCTTGTGTAGGTGCAACTTGTTTTTCCGCCCTTTAGGAGACATGCCAAACAGCCAGCCTCCGGCAACAAGTCCAAAGATTCCTTCTCGCATACCATTGCCGAGGATAAGTGCCAGCAAGTCCCTCGTATGCCATATGTCTCTTGCCTATTCACTAGAACCGTTTTGTAGGCCAATTCTATCCTATGACCCTCTTCGACATTAGCCCGTGTGATAACGTGGTTGAATTTTTCTGCCGAAACCTTGGGCAGGGATAACACATATAGCAATAGAGTGTTGTTAGTATAGATTGAAGGCTTGCTATACTCGATGGCTTCGATGGCGTTGCTGTATGGGAGTACATCGATTTCGCTAACAAGCTGATTTACCTCTTCTTTGCTCAGAAGATTGCTGTTGACAATGCCAGCTTTAGCCATTTGGCAGGCACGCACCAATTCGTTCACGTCCTCTTTCAGGATGACTATTTTGTTCCGAAAATCCAGCTCGAGCCTCTCATAGTTTCTACGATCAACGACATCGTTTGTGATCGTCACAATGGTGTTTAGTTTCTGCAATAGTTCATTAGTTTTTTTGAAAATTGCATTGTTTACCTTATACTGTTGTTCATTGTTTTGGTTAAGAGAGTTCTCGTTGTTAAGAACTTTATCCCAGTCGGTGGCATCAGGTGAACCCGCTATCCATTTCCAGGCTGACCCTATCCAATCAATGGATCGCCTTTGTCTACCAGTCTGGTGTCCTCTCAGTTCTTTTAGGTGTATGCGGACCTTGTTTAGTTGGAACAATAGTACCTCCGTTGCTGTTGTTGATTCATTGAGAGTGGTTAATAAATGCTCCAGTTGATTCGTTGCCAAGTCATAGCGCTCCAGGTCTATTACGTGAATGAGCTTAAAGTGTCCATTGATGATCCAGCCGTAGCCATCTCGTATAGTAGCTAATGGTGAGCCTATCTTAAAAATCTCATAGGAGTGCGCGGTTGCGCAGAGGCAGATGCTATGAATTATATTAAAGTATTGTTAGTAGATTATTTGCTCATATGTAAGCAAAGCGTTTAACAATGGTAATTTTAATGGCTATTCCTATTATACTAATCTATAAAGTTTAAGAAAGACAATTAAATTCTTAGGAGTATGTAAACTTATTGATTATGCTTTATTCTAGGAACTTAAATTAATTTTGAGTTACGCAGAGGAAAATGAATTAGTAAAAGCTGGTGGAGTTAATTAGACTAAAGGTGTTTTTTTCCTATTTGGTTAGTTGGGAACCCAGTAGTGAAGTAGTTAGTTATATTAATTGAGGTTACTTAGCTCAACTAGTTTTATTGGTTAGTAAAAAATATCTAACTTGTTAGTTTATTAGTAGGTTTCAAGGAAATTTTTTTTTTCCCCCTTTTTGAGAAAATCTCTCTTCCCCTTTTTTTTATATTTTTTTGTTTTTTTTTTGTTCTTTTAGCGCGTTTTGCGCATTTTATTGCGTTTTTTATTTCTTTTTTATTTTTGCGTTTCTACGCATATATATTGTAATTTTTGTTTACTTTGTTTTTGCGTTTTTTACGCATATTTATTGCAATTTTATTTACTTTGTTTTTGCGTTTTCTACGCATATCTATTGCAATTTTTATTTCTTTTGTTTTTGCGTTTTTTAAGCTTATATATTTCTTCGGGCGCTTTATTGCGCATGTTTCGCTAATTATGTGTTTTATAGTTTTGCATTGGAATATAGGTATTGACTTGACTATGGAAGGTCCGCGTTGATCCCTTTTAGTCATAAGCGTTTATAATTGCAAATGACCTACTCATGGCACGGATGATTTCACGCAAGTGAGCAGAAGATCATGTTGGGGGAATTGAACCCCTTCGAATCAGTTATCTCACTCCCACCATTATAACTTCATCGACTTCAAGCGCATTAACGCCTGTATCCGGACCTCCGGATTCTAATGATCCTAAGCTTCTACTAACCTTCTGACCAATGTTATCTACACATTCTTTATATCTGTTTTGTGGAACTTTTTCCCACTTTGCGTTACTATAGTCGCATTTCTATTTTCAGCAACTGCTTCTTTTTTGTACAGTGCCTTTTGTTTACTTTTTATCTGTTTGTTAGCAATAAATAATTCATCACCACTATTAAAATTACGAGGTGGCGAGCGTTTTGCATTTATCCTCGCATTTCTAGTTTCCTGCTCATGTAACAGCAAGGCCTTAACATTCTCATGCGTTTGATCCCTAAAGTCCCTTAAGCCTTGGTAGTTTACTCTAGCTGTTCGGTTGAAGAAAAGATCTACCGGTTTCCTTTTGGTTATGGAATGAACCGTATTGTTGTATCTATCTACGACTATTGCTACCGTCGGTAAGTTTAATGCGTATATAGATAGATGACTTATTTTTGATAGGGAATAATTTGGAAAATTTTGAAAATTTATCTACGCAGCTCTGGAACTTTTGCTTCTCAATTTCAAAAATTTCGATGTGGATGATCTCGCATGGGTAGCTGGGAATTGGTGTTGATTGTAAATAAGGCTTGGCCGGATGCCTGTCATATTTATTAAGTTTGCACATCTCGCACTGCCTAACGTAATCCTTAATTTGTTTTGACATTGCAAGAAAATAGAATTTCTCAAGGATTTGCTCCCTATTCTCGCGAGCATTCCTATGTGCACGTTTATGTTCCTTTTCGATTATACTAAAAATTCTGTCGGCTAGTGTCACATCTTCTACGACTCGCTGTGTGATCCTGATCTTATACCTATGGAAATTATTAGCATACACGTCCTGCAATAGTTGAAGAAGTTCTTCCGGGATTTTTAAACCATTTATAACATTGGGATTAAGGCATTCTTTAAGGATTGAGATGATGTTTGCCCTGTCAAAATTGGGCAAAGAGATAAAATATCTGCGGTAGCCATGATGTGGTTCTTCATGGCATCGAGATTCCTGACCTACTCTAAATATCACCTGGTTCCTAAAGACGTTAATGGGGCCTCCACATGGGGTGTTAAATCCGAACTATCCTGATCAGCAGAATGCATTGTGGCTTCTGATCCTGCATCCCCATTATCGTTTCCTATTTAACTTTCTGCCGGTTGGGCCACCACAGAATCCGTTAAGGCATTAACTTCTGTCTTAAGACGGGAAAGAGCATCAGCAACCACATTAGTCTTACCCGGTTTATAAATTATCTCACAGTTATATTCCTCGATTCGTGCCTTCCACCTCTTTAGCTTTGCATTATAATTACGACAGCTTAAAGAAAACGTTAATGGTTGGTATAAATTCTTATCTTTTTTGCTCCGTACAAGTACGATCTCAAATTATCTAAGGCCCAGACTATAGCCAGCATCTCTTTTTCATTCGTGGCATAATTTTCTTCTGCCTTATTTAGAGATCGGGAAATGTATGCAATTGGTTTGTCCGTACCTATATCCTCCTGAGATAGGACTGCCCCAATTGCGTAGTTCGACGCGTCGGTGGTTAAATTAAAAGGCTTACCGAAATCAGGAAATACGAGGACATCAGCGGAAGTTAGCATATGTTTCAAGTCATCAAAAGCCTGCAAACCCACACTGTCAAGCTGTGTTGTTACCTTCCTCGATGCATTGGCCCTTATTTGTGCATTTTCTCCACGCGTTAAGTTCGTTAATGGCTTAGCTATCTTGGCATAATCGCGAATGAACTTCCGATAGTAAGAGGTCATTCCCAGAAAGCTTTTCAGATCCTTCAAATTGCATGGTGGCAGAATTTTGTTCATCGCCTCAACTTTTTTCGGATCGGGACGTACTCCTTCGGGAGTGATGATGTATCCCAAAAATTCTACCTTATCCTGTAAAAAACATGTTTTTTCCAAATTTACTTTAAGATTAGATTCCCTCAATCGAGAGAAAACCATTTCAACATTGTTTAAGTGGTCATCGGAGTCCTTACCGAACACAATGATATCGTCGATGTACACGTAGCAAATCTTACCGATGTATTCTATTCTTTCAACACGTCATCGATCATACGCTGAAAAATGGCTGGGGCGTTTTTGAGACCAAAAGGCAGCCTCAAAAATTCATATTTCCCGTTCATCGTTGAAAAGGCAGTTTTTGGTATGTCGGATTCTTTCATAGGGATTTGGTGGAATCCCGACGTCAAATCAATGGTTGTGGAGTAACGGGAGTTGCCAAGACTACACAATGTTGCGTTTATATCAGGAATAGGGTAGGTGTCGGGGATCGTTACGGCGTTAAGCCTTTTGTAATCGATCACCATACGGTATTGCTTCTCTCCATTAGGTTTGGGTTTCTTAGGGACCACCCAAATAGGAGAGTTGTATGGACTCTTAGATGGTCGGATAACTCCCTCCTCTAGCAACTCGTTCACTTGTCGCCTTCCTTGTCGACTTCCTCTCTTATGCAAGAAGGATAGGGATAACTTTTGCTATAAATTGGTTCAGGAGTTGATGTTTTGATCTCAGCGCGTACGCAGGTGTCTATTAATTCTTTCCCATTTAGTGGCAGGAAAAGATCGCTAAATTTATCAAGGAGTTTATTTACTCTTTCCTCCGTTTCCAGAGGGAGATCTTTGGACAACGTATAATTCACTTGGGTGGATACACGAGCCTTTAATGGAATTTTTAATTGGTTTACTGTTAAAATATTCGATTTCCTATCAACTATAGCGCCTATATCCCTAAGTGTGTCGTCCCCTATGATTCCGTCAAATGACGACAATCCCGGAAGCACAAAGAAGGTTATGTCGGAGTTGACACCTATGTCCTTGAAAAGTTTTGAACTAATTTTCTCTACTATGGGGATATTCCCGCCCGCCGATTCACAGAAAAGGGGTTGTCGACTGCGATGGTTTGTTTGGCGACTGCTTGTTTGATGAAATTCTTGTTGGCACCTGTGTCCACAAGGAAATCTAACGTGCGGCCGCCAGGGAGAACGTACTCTAAGTATGGTACGCTAGATGGCCGTCGGATAGAAAATTCTCCTCCTCGACGCCGGCTGGCCATCTCGTCACTATTGGCTTTTGTCTCTATATTGAAGAGCTTCTGTTGCTTGCGGGGAAAATTTTCGGATTTTGCAAACCGCTTAAATGGATTCGGGCGATTCATATAGTTTACCTTGCGTGAACGTACTGACTGATCTACGTCCATTTTTTCAACAGCCGGTTGGGGTGTCGATGGAGAATCCCGTTTCGGGGCAAACTGATAGTCCCGTCTTTCAGAAGGGAATCTGCGATCCTGAGGACGCTGGGTTGGTTTTGGTGGAATTGGAGTTGTTCTGCTACCATTAAAGCCGTACATACGATCAGGAATTGTGTTCGTTGGTATAACAACACGATTATTAGGTCGTGCCGTATGCAATGTAAAATTGCGGAAATTTGTATTTTGGATCTCGAGGCATGCTGAATATGCTTCTGGCAGTGTTTTGGGTCGCTGAATCAGGAGCATCTTGCTTAGCTCCCCGTTCAACCCACGGATGAACACGTCTAGGGCCTATAAGTATCTATTAACACCTATAAGTATCTATTAACACCTTGACTGCCTCTTCGGAGTAAGCCTCTGTCTTAAGCTTACTAATAATAAGCGAATATTGGTGATTTACGGCGGCATAAAATTCGTCCAACCGTGAATCCTTTTGAGAAAGCTGGTGGAGTTGGTACTCCAATGTTCTTATATCACGCTTATCAGCGTAATGGAGAGATAGACACTCCTTAATGGCACTCCAGTTAGAATCAAAAATGTTGTACGAGATGAGGGCAGCATCGGCGGCTCCTCGCACCTTTTGCCGTATGTGCTGCAGAATTGTGCGGTATATCGGCTTAAAATCAGCTAATATAATCTCCACAGAATGTATCCAGGACACGTATTGTACCGGGCTGCCGTCAAATGGCCGCAGCTCCTTAACAGAGTCGGGTAGTCGCGAGATGTCCTTCAAGTCGGCCTCTGTCGTTGGGCTTCGTGGTTCCAGTGCAACTTCTTGCGTTGATTCTCTTGCTTCTTCACCAACGGTGAGCTGTGACCTGAGGCTGTCCAAGGAGGACACCCGCCTTTCCATATTACTCATCTGTTCCAGGAGAGCGTTGACTGCTCCAGTCAGGTTCGTAACGGTCGATTGAAGTGAATCCATGGCTGATCTAGTCAGCATTTGTATATGAAAGAAAAGAGGATAAAAAAAATGTACACGATACTTACAAGATCCAAAGGATTATTTGCAGTGAATTGTTGGCTCACAGGTATCCCTGTTTTTAGCTTGTGACGACCTTCACTTCCTTCACACTTCACACAATTGCTTGTATTGTTTTTATTATCTTTTAGCTTTCACTTGTTTTCAACAATTGCTTGTATTGCTTTTATTATCTTTTAGCTTTCACTTGTTTTTAACAATTGCTTATATTGCTTTTATTATCTTTTAGCTTTCACTTGTTTTCACTTTTAGTTTTCACTTATTATTGTATTATTTTTATTATTACACTTCACTACTGGTCCCTGCTCGGGCGCCAGTTAAGGACTGAAGGTCCTGCACAATCAAAAAAATTAAAGAGCCAACTTGCCCTGTCAAATAAAAGATTATTTAGATGTCAGTTATTACAGTCACTCTTTATTAGAATCTAATTCACAATTAGGTTAGTTAACGTATACTAATCACGAGGCCTACTGCGCAACTGCCCTCAAATCTGCGCTGCTCCCTTTTATAGAGTACCGTGCTGCTGTCCTAATGCCTCAAGTCGTATACGAAGTTTAGGTGCGTTGGCTTCCCACGGTTGACATGCACCAAGGGCATGCCCAAGTATTTCACAATCGTGTGAAACATATTTTGCTGACCATGCCTGGATCGGTTCCTATTGCATAAGCATTAGTACGTGGTACTAATTATGCCCTTGGTTTCCCACAGGTGAATATGGTGAAATGCGGTCGGCCTTGAGTTAGGGTGTTAGGTTGCGATTGACTGCAATTATGCTGATGTAGCGGCACGTGTATTGCTATAATGTGGGAACGCAACTTGTTGGGTGCCGCAGCGTGCTAACTTCTATGTACATATTTATATACATATGTACATATATCTAAATACATAAATTCATATGCATACACATATATGTATGTATGTACTTACGTGCATGTGCATATATTCAACCTTGACCTACGCTTAATCTAAGTAAATCAAATCACAGCGCAATCACAACCGCAGCTGCACTTGTGCCTGCGGCCGCGCCAAATATTCTAAAATATCTGAAACTACATACAACAACAAAATATTCATTCATTAACGCGTGCGCGTATTCCTGAAAAAAATGCCGTTCATTCATAAGCGCAAGCATTTCATCTCCCCGCGCACGCAAATGTTCCCCTCAACGGTCTTTTTCGCGACGAACACAAAAATGCTAAAATCTTCAATTTTACAAACCATCGACGGTCATTGAAAATTTCAACACCGCAATATCAGACAATAATGCAATTTGCCAACGTAGTCTGACAAATTGCTGGCATTCTAGAACATTCTAGAACATTCTAGAACATTCTAGAACTTCTGTCCAAATGCGCATCAATTCATTTGCGTACACGTGCACGCGCAATTGGTGAATCGACACAAAAATTGCCGAAAAACAGAAAAGAATATTCTTTTGCTTACCGTTCCTTTTCCCTTTCAACCCTTCTCTTATCCACAATTGTTGCATAACTCCTCTTCCGTCTCAACTTGCCCCGCTGGCAAGCAAAAAACAGGTTTTTTCTCGGGTTACTACTTTTTCTTCTATGTTTCATTTTTAGTTGGATTCGTAAATAGTTCTACTTTTTTGAGCACACATTGCTATGATTTGCATAATTAGCCGTTTAAGCAAACGCCAAAAAATGTCTGCTGTGGCTTCGTGCGTTTAGTCGCTGGCTGCATTATCATATTGCACGTTTGAATTTCAGCCCCATAGTTCGAATCCTAGCTTTTTTCTCGTGCCATGTCTAATTTTTATGGATTTTTTTTTTAAATTAAATACAATATATTTATTAACTTTCATAAATTTTTGGAAATCTTTTTTCATTCACATTCCTATTCTGATTTCATATCGTTACGAATGAATATACAAAATTATTGAAAAGTTTTCATTTTTTTAAATAGTTTAAGATGTGTAATATAAAGAAATTCGAATAAAATCTTTTATTAAACTATTATGTTTAATATTATTTAATATTAAAAAAAAAAGATTTAAAAAAAATATATTAATTAAAATTAAATTTGAATTATTTCACTTCATCAGTAACTAGAAAAAGAAAATATTGAAATAAATTTTAATAAAAAGATCCATTATGTATATTAAATTCGTTTATATTACATTATATATAAAACTTAAATTTTCAATAAATTATTTACTTTTTTAAATTTATTTAATTCGGAAAATACCTATCAACAAGATAATGTTTCCGCAACATTGAATTTCTGCAAATGTTTGCTTTTTTAACATGAATTTTACCATTTCGCAGCGTTTTAACATTGGCAGCGAAAACGTTTCAACTCTGTTAAGAAATAAATAAAAATGTTCGACCTGAGTCGTTTGCACCTTCTCATTGTTGTAAGTTCTCTGCCCACAGTCACCGACGCAAACGTACGTTACGTGTCAGCTGACACGATCAAACTTATGAGAGCGCCATGTAAATGAAAACTCATCAACGTGTACGTGTGACGGATACGCGCGACGTGTACGTGTTTAATCTGAGAAATTTAGATTTTTGCCGTGAAGCCGTGTCAGCTGAGTGCTCTCTCATCGCACAGTGTTGCCAAGCAGAACTTTTTAAAATCATTAACAAAATAACCTTATAAAAATTTAAATTTTTATTAATTTAATTGAAAATCGATGTTTAATAATGTTAATTATAGATAAATGAACTGTTTGCATTTGTTGGTTTTTGGGTTTGGTTTATTATACAATGAAAAATTGTAATTGACAACGCGGATGTGTGTAAAAGTATGTATGCAAACAAATGAATGGCAGCATTGTGTTGATGCAAGCAAACACAGTTTTATGTACGCAAAGTTTGTTTACAAAACAAACGTACGGGCACAAGTTTTGCTCAATTGTGTGTATCTCCCGTCAAACAGACACGGCATATGTACACGTCGGTGACTGTGGGCACCATCTCCCGTCAAACAGACACGGCATACGTACACGTCGGTGACTGTGGGCACCATTAGGCATGAGTTAAGTAGTTGTAAGTATTTGTTATATTTTTATAAGTTCGAATAAGTATACATGCACAAAATTATTGAGACTTCCATGAGCATACTTAGCATATAAGCTACTCATTGCGGACCTCTGCTGCGCAGTATCTCTCGCTTTGTTCGTTGTTGTACTAAAGCAACTACGCATTACCTCTCGTTGTGTTCGTTATTGTTGTTTTGCGCTTACGGGCATTATATTGTCAAGTGCAAAAATTATAACGGTTATTAAGAAGTGAGAACAGTTGCTAAGAATAAATCCATATACGTATTATTATATCAAGTGATTATTACAAATTATAAATCAACTACGATACTGTATAGCCACCTAAGTATGTTATTCGCAGATAGCCAGAAACTTCTAAACTCCAACAAATAACAATAATTCCTGAAACGTTGTTTAGAATGTAAAAAATATTTAAGTAGCAAGAAATTTTTCTTAATTGCTTAATTTGGGCTCTTTTCACTCTTTTCCACAGAAAACTTAGCAGCGCTAATCACTTGCGCAAGAAATTAGGAAAACAGGGCTCTGCAGTATAATGCATTTTATTAAACACGCAGGTACATACATACATATGTAGCTGTAACACATGCATATGTATTATATGTATATACAGTGCACCCGGGAAAACGTAAACTAATCAAAACCACGGGTGTTGACGTTTAACAAATTGTTGATGTTTACGAATGTAAAATTTTTAAATAAAAAACATATCTGCTTTTAAAAGTTTTTATTAATTATAAACTAAAACCAAACATGAACAAATTCAAAAAGGAAACAAAAAAGGCATTCAACCTGACTGAACAAAAAGAATACATTTTAAATGAGATCATATCTTTAATTGTACATGCACACATATGCATTTAAAAAAAATCGGTTATTTTTTCTGCTGTTTTTTTCTTTCCAACACTTGGAAGATAGTCTTCTCTCTTAAACGTCTTAATACATTTAAGTCATTTTGCTTAACATTCTCGCATTGAGCCCAACCCAACTGTTTAATATTTCGACGGCTTCGCTTGGTTTTATTGTCTGCACATTTGTATCTTAATCGTTCTCCTCATCATCGAGCACTTCTAACTCCTCAATTTCACACGAATTAGAAACATTATCCAGCAAAATATCTTCATTCCACTCCTGAATGTATAATACTGTATGGTCAACCTAAAGAGAAAAATTAAAAATTACCTGCCGTGTTGTTGAAACAATTTTAAAAATCGACAAACCTGAGGGTTTAGTTCATTAAGCAGATCAACTGCAAGCTCCATTTGTTGCTGAACGTCTGAGTTCATATTTTCTTTCAGTATGCTTAACGGAATATCTTCCTCCGGATCTATCTCATTTTCCCTGAAACGTAAAACATTTTGCCAGCATTTTACCATTGCATCTTTGCTTACTTTATTCCATGCGGATTCTAGAATTGTAACAGCATCCCTTAATGCAACACTTTTCATTGACTCTACTAGACCTACATTTTTTGCCGCTACCATGGCTAAAAGGCTGTTTCTGTAGTACAGCTTCGTTATTTTGATTGCGTTCTGATCCATTGGTTGGAGAAGTGGGGTAACATTTGGAGGAAAAAACATTGCAATTATGTTTCCATCTTCGGTTTTAAGCTCCATTTCACTTGGATGAGACGGAGCATTGTCAATTTGGAGGAGCGCTTTAACTGGCAAGTTCTTTTTTAAAAGAAAATCTGTTACCTAAAATTAGAAAATCTTAGCTACTGAAAATGATATTTTCTCTGGAGCACAAAAAAGACTAACCTGCGGCACAAATGATTTGTGAAACCAATCGCTAAAAATGGCTGATGTCATCCATGAGGACTTGGAACTTTTGTACTCAGTAGGGCAGTTGAAACTTTTGAAAACTCGTGGATTTTTTGTCTTTCCAATCACCAACAATTTAAATTTATGACTTCCGGAAGCATTAGCACAACATAAAAAAGTGACTCGTTGTTTTTCAGTTTTTACGCCCGGAGCAGTCTTTTCGGCACTTGATACGTAAGGCTTTTCTGGCAAAATTTTCCAAAACAATCCAGATTCATCAGCATTGTATAGCTGATCATGGGATAGACCCATGCTTCAGCTTGACTTTAAATGGTTCGACAAGCGAAGGTTGCGAAGATAGCTTTTCCCCAGTTATTTTAAGCAGACGAACTCCAAATCATTTTTTAAATCCCTGCAACCATCCATCACTTGCGTTGAACGCGCATTCTTTTTCTTTCAGTTTTAGATGGATCTCTTTAGCTTTTTCTTTGAGCGCTAATGCATTTACCAGATAATTCCTTACTCTCTGCTTAACAAACCACTGGTACAGACGTTTCTCCATTTTCGGCAACTCTGATGCTCTTAATGTCTTTCTCTTTCCTGGACCGGAAAATGTGTATTAACACAGTCCAAAATCTTCTTTTTTCGTATTTATCTCGCTAATTGTTGATTTGTTACACCATATTGATTCCCTAAAGCTACCGCACTTGTAAACTTTTCTAACAAGTCCAAAATATTTGCATTTTCTTGTAATTTTAGCACTTTCGGTTGTTTTGAGCTCATTTTGGTAATGTGAGACTTACGAGAACAAAAAAGCAACTGAACATAAATGAAAAGATAATACGTGCAGTTGCAACTACTTTTCTACTCTACTTATAAGGGGAATCCACAATTTCAGAAATTATTTCATAAAATAAATGTGTGTGTGTACAAATTTGTGTATTTTAACTGCTGCTCAATTCAAAATTTGGTTTTATTCAGAGTTGACGTTTTAGAGCTTTGTGGTTGGGTTGACGTTTTCCCGAATGCACTGTACTTTATTTGGGATCTTTTAAATAAAGGGTTCTGCAGTAGGTATAATGAGTATACATAAGTATATACATACATATAATATATATGTATGTATATTTTATATATAATTATTAATATGTACTTCGTAAGATATTTAAGGTATTTAAAAGTTTCCTATGTAGGTAGATATGTTAGTTAAGGTTTATTTACTGGAATCTCAATATGTAATGTATATTATTTATATATATTATTGGAGCAGCAACGCAAGCCGGTTACGCTAGTTATGTTATATTATCGAAAATGGCTTATTTAATATTATCTTATAAAGAAACTAGCGAGCCCCCTGCACACTTTGTAGTGCAAAAAAGAAAATAAAAAAATCAATTCGAATTCATTTAAATCAGTGATTAATTGCTTTTATTGTAATGCTCTGTGGTAAACAACATTAGTTGTTTTTCCATTTTCGGTGTAAATATACAAAACCGATGGTTTGCCAACGCGCGAACAGGCTACATACAACTGTCTATGTGAGAAAACTGGATACTCTAAATTCACTCCACAAATTCCTAAGGATTGGCCTTGCGCCTTATTAATGGTAACCACAAACGCAAGGCGAACAGGAAACTGAAGTCGTTTAAATTCAAATGGCATATCAGACGGAATCATTGGAATGCGTGGAATGAATACATCTTCGCCTTTGAATTTTCCTGTCAAAATAGTACCTTCGATTACATAAGCCATCAACCTTTTTATAGCAAGTCTTGTACCATTACACAAACGGGGTTGATTGATATTGCGAAGCATAATAATAGTGGCTCCAACTTTCAATTGGAGATTATGCGGAGGCAATCCTGGTAAGTCCAACGAATTCAAAAATTCTGTTGGATAATTCACAACATCTTCTTCATTCGTAACAGTATCCACAGACTTGTACGACACCAATTCGCCAGGAATCTTTGATTGTATAGCCATGTTTAATTCAGTAACATCTTTGTTCTTTGCCGCTAAAATTGCTCTATCACTCAACCATGCATGGCAGGTATATTGTTGTGCTATGTTAGTGAAAACACATTCAATCAATTCCTCTTTTGACTGTACGAAACGGCAAAAATCATTTGGCAATGTTATTAATCCAGTGCCATCAACAGGCATTGCACCATTTCCAATTTTCAGCAATTGCTTAGAGAACTTATCAGCAGATGGATCATTCTGCAACTGAATACGAATGTTGGTAGTAAGTTTCAATATTTTAACAAACCTCCATAAATATGAGACTTTAAGCAAGCGTTAATTTCATCGGTCGCGGTCGATCTAGGAATGACGGGCAATGTTTGCCTAAAATCGCCTGACAATAAAATCAATGCACCACCAAACAACTCTGAATTATCTCGGAGATCTTTCATTGTTCTTTCCAAAGCTTCAACAGATTTCTTATTCACCATAGTGCACTCATCCCAAATAATGATACCGCAACGTCTCAATAATTTTGCCGTTCCAGATGTTTTTGAAACGTTACATGTGGGAGTTTCATTTACTTGGTAATTCAATGGCAATTTCAAAGCAGAATGTGCTGTCCGACCACCATCTAACAAAGTGGCAGCAATGCCAGAAGACGCCAATGCCAATGCAATTTTATTCTGGGAACGTATCGTTGCCAATAACAATGAAATTAGAGACGTTTTTCCGGTGCCTCCTGGTGCATCCAGGAAAAAAAATCCACCGGCTTCACTATTGACAGCTTGCATAATATTATCGTGCGCCTTTTTATGCTCCGCATTCAATGTCGAAAGATTTGCGTGGACAAAAGCATTTAATTCGTTGCGATCGTATTGTTGTTCAGGTTGCAGTTCTAACTCAAAAATGTCATGCATTGCACGATTAGGTGATGGCATTCCCAATTGTGGTAATGCCTTATTAGCAATCTGTAAACAGAAATCTTCAATACAAATCAATGCTTCATTGCAAATTTCTGGCGTGAAATCCATTGCAGGATTACGATTTTCTTGACGCACTCGAAACAGAATATCTTCCGATAGACAGTCTTGGAATTTTGTCCACAATTCAGATGGATTCGATGGAAAACGGGTAGACAAAATAATTGCAAACAATGCTCGAATTTGATAAGAATGAGCGACAACTGCTGCATCTGCAAGTGTATGTTCCCAATGAATATCATTTTCCAACAAATTGAGCTGTTGACACGCTTGTCGATATGTCGTATGCAAAACTCCATTGATTGTTCTTAACTGCCGAAATGATGTTGGCCCACGAACGTTTATTAACAGCAAACGTAAATAAAAGCACTCAGCATTATTTGGGTGAACAGTATAAATACGTCCCAAAGCATCACTTGAATATAAATTTTGATGTCCATCAACACGTTTTCCTTGCTTGCGCCGTTGGAACTCCTTTTTTGATGCACTCCACGTAAAATAAGTTGGCAATTCTGCATACAATAACGTTCTGGCAAAAGCATCAACTTCACACAATTTAAAAAATGCAGTTAGAGTTGTATGACGTGGTGATAGAGCTCTCTGTGCAGCATTTTCGGTAGTGAAATACACACACTGGCCATTTTCAAGATGAACAGCTAAGTGAACAACAGCTGGATATCTCTCGTGAATTTGAAATGAAAAAATACGCCAAATCGCTTCATTACTGCTAATGTAACGCCCCATTTGATACTTATGTATTTCGTCGTTTCTATTTGGATCAGTAGCTCCATATACGGCCATATCACTACCTTTATTTACATATTTGCAAATGTATTTAATGGACTTGACAGAATTGCGGTATTCGACATTAATATGCGCTTTGAATACTTTCGACAATAAAGGTGAATACGGCACAATCCAACGATTATCGACTTCAACGTTTTGATTTTGTACTCTTATGGTAACTGATCTACCATTATTTTGAGTTGATCGACGACGATATAATGGGTAACCATCATTTCCAGTGATTGTATCTGAAACCAAAGCTCTTGGATAACGTTTACTACATTTGCCATCAACTATACATGGGGAGTTAATGTTGAATGCTCCACATGGACCGTGTATCATATTTTGCACAACAACATCATATTATTCAGGATCACTTATTTGATTAGGAATTTCAGCACATATCACATTGTCAACTTCATGCGGTGTGATTTTATTCACCAACCATATTAAAATGTGAGCGTGTGGCAAACCACGCTTTTGCCACTCCACAGAGTACATCCAGCATTTGACTTCACCAAACACTTCAGATTTCAATATAAAATGCATAAGCGCTTTCAATTTTTGCTTAAAAACACGGGCAGTGATATCATGGCGGTCGGTTGGACTTTGGCCAGCGAATAAATTATCTTTAATGTCACTCCATTGCGGATTACACGTAAATGTTATAAATAAATCCGGTCGACCGTAATGACGCACATAAGTCATTGCATCCTGCGCATACTCATGCATATGACGTGGGCTGCCTGTGCACGTTGAAGGCAAAATGGTAATTTTCCCAAGATCATTAACATTACCATCATTATTTATAGCATCACGCAAATGGATGTACTCCTCCGAACGTAATTTCTTCTGATTAAATCGTATGAAATTTGGTCGTTCACTTTCAATTTTGGCGTACATATCAACAACAAATTGATGGAAAAGTCTACGACAATGCAAAATATGATTAATATCATTTTGACGGACCATAAGGCGATATGAATAATAATTCATTGCGCTAACTTTTTTATTTGATTCCGCTCCTAGAATTAAAAATTATTCGAAAAACGATAAAAATTAAATAAAATTTAAATGAACTAACCGGTAGAAGGGTTGATCATTTTAATGTTAACATGATAACCGTCTTCTCCTCGACAAAACAACAATGGGTACTGTAATCCATCATAGCAGCGATGAGTTTCAGATACTCTTTGCAGTTGCATATTTCTACGGGGCAGCACAATGTCACGGGAATTGAATTCATCGCCTACGATTACAATAGCGACATCATCCATTGTGGGCGCATTAAAACGTCTGACATGTTGCCCAGGAGGCGTTTTGTCAGCTCGAATCACAATTGCATATTCATCTGATGGCATTTGATCGAGAGCAGTTTGAAAAAGTCGCACTAATTCATTTTCAGCATGCAACATATTCTGCAAACGCTCGATAATATCCCTCCGCAAATTTGATGATATATCACAACGACGATCGGTTTCCACATTTGAGTTACCCACAAAGTATATTTGCAAAAATTGATAGGTTTGATCAGGAATGGGTAACAAAGAACCAAGTCGATGGTAAACTTGGCCTTGAATCTATTGAAGATTGAAATTTTCACAATAGTACGTTTCGCGATCATCTAAATAAACATCAAAAGCATTACATATATATATTAGCTGTTAAGTTAACATATAAGAAACTTCATTACAGCATTACATGTATATGTATATTATCTGTTAAGTTAACATATAAGTCGAAAAGAGAAAAAGTCTGTTACAAAATCAAATGTATATATTAGCTGTTAAGTTAACATATAAGTCGAAAGGAGAAAAAGTCCGTTACAGCATCACATGTATATGTTAGCTGTTAAGTTAACATATATGTAAGTCGTTAGCTGTTAAGTTAACATATAAGTCGAAATGAATGCAGTGTTCACCAAAATGGCTATAACTCATGAACCAATCCACATACAGAGGCCGTTTATACATATAAACCTTGGTATTGATGTCACCTTTCATACGAACTTAGAAACAAAATCGGTTCAGACATTCCAGAGAACATCAGTCACTAACACAATAGAACTTATTTTTATATATGTATGTATGTATATAGATTTCTGAAACGTTTATTGATTGCGAGAAAGATATTGATGTTCTTGTTGGTGTTATTTCGACAAATAACGCTAATATATCTACGGAAAACATTGAAAAATTAAAAAAAATTTTGGTTAACATACTTTTACCGAAATTTAAATTGAAATGGAAAAAAGCTAATCGTCATATGCAAAGGTTTCTAAGCGAAAATGCAGATTGGCTGTCAAATATTTATACTGTGGGGACTGTCACGGAAAAGAAGAAGAGAGTTCGACTTCCACAGGCAAACGTGGCTGCCCAACGAAATCATTAGACGATAGTAAGGAAGATCGAAACGCAGCAAAGTACAGGAGCTATGTGATCATACATCGGCTGAACTAATAACGTCAGCTGCCAAAAAATTGGATGGAAGTGAAAAAAGATTTAAAATGTTTAGTCCACAGAAAGCGCTGAGTATCATTATAGATGCTGACTTATCCAAGCATCAATATGAGGTACTACGAAGTTCTTGCAAGGAGGAAGATTGCGATATTTTTCCCCTTTATCAGCATGTTTTGGATGTCAAAAAGGAGTGCTACCCAGCGAATGTAGAAATCCACGAAAACTTCAGTAAAGTCAGTTTGCAAAGTTTGCTGGACCACACAGCGACCAGAATTGTTATAACGAAATCGGAAACAGAATTGGCAGACTTTCCAAATGAACTAACGTTAATATCAAAGTGGGATTGTGATGGTTATTCTGGACACAGCGAATATAACCAAGCATTTTCTAGTGAAGGTTATACGGACAAAAATATGTTTTTGACTTCACTTGTTCCATTAAAGCTGACAGAATATAGCAGTGGGTCAAGAATTTGCTGGGCGAATAATGCGCCATCTTCAACGAGATTTTGGAGGAATCTGCCGCTGTGATCAATGCAGAAATAATAAGCACAAAAAATGAAATATGCAATTTAACAAAAACTGTCATTGACTATGATTGATGGCAAAGTTGCAAGCACGACGACTGGAACTACGTCAATGGCGGTTTGCTTCATATGTGGTGCAAACCCCAATGAAATGAACGATTTAGATGCGTTGTTGATCAAAAATTCTGAAGATGTTCTGAAATTTGGCATTTCTCCCCTACATGCGCGGATAAAGTTTATGGAGTGCATTTTGCACATAGCATATAATAAAACTTTCCGAGCATGGAAAGTGAATAATGTCACTAAACCACAAAGGGATGCTGCTAAAGCAGAGATTCAAGGAAGACTGAAAGCCGTGCTCGGAATAAATGTGGATTTTGTTAAACAAGGTATGGCAACAACGAATGATGGAAACATATCCAGAAAGTTTTTTGAAAATCCAGCCATAACGGCTGATGCCATTGGTATTGATACCAATTTAATTCATAGATTTAAAACAATATTGGCAACTATTAACTGCAGTGCAGCAATAGCCCCATCAAAATTTCAAAAATACTCTATGGACACTGCCAAATTGTACGTGGAACTTTATGGCTGGTATTATATATGTACCTGTCACAGTGCATAAAGTTCTCATACATGGTTCGAGAATTATATCTGAAGCAGTTTTACCAATAGGTGATTCATATTAAATTGCTTATAAATACTATTTATGTACATACATATGTATGTATTTATCGAAATTTTTTTATACAGGAATGTTATCTGAGGAAGCACAGGAAGCCAGAAATAAAGATTATAGAAATTATAGACTCCATCATTCAAGAAAATGTTCAAGGTCGTCCACCAAGGAAGACGTTATGCATCATTTGCTGGTAACATCAGATCCATTTATTAACAAATTCATAAAAAATTAAAATTTAAAAAATTAGAATATCATGCTGAAGTAAAGGACATGTTAATGGAATATGATTAAAAATCAAATTATTGATGTTTTCTCTATTATTTTGAAACTGTTGTTGAGTACGACGTTTATAACCTCAAAGTTGTATGGGAGGTGGACGTGTTCGTTGGCAGATCACCTTAATATTTGTTATGGGGTATGCTATTGTTGAAACAAACAATCTCCCAAAATTTTGTTGCTCTAGCGTGAAATCTTCGAAAATAAAGCACTTTTTAAGTTTTAATTGTATGGGAGGTGGGCGTGTCCGTGGGCGGATTTTCCAAAAAATTTTGTCAATATTTTATTTTTACCTAAAATGCATCTGTGCAAAATTTCAAAGCTCTACGATACCTCCTTGAGCGCCACCCATTCCAGCGAATTGTTTACTTGCAGCGTTCAACTTAGTTGCGCGTGCAGGAAGCACCGAAATATGTTTATTTCGCTGGAAATATTTTTGTCGTTAACTAATTCCAGCGAATTGTTAATTTGCAGCCTTCAACTTAGTTGTGCGTGCAGGAAGTTAGCAGCGAAATCTGTTTATTTCGCTGGAAATATTTTTGTCGTTAACTTACACACATATTTGTATAGATATGTATCTACATACATACATAAGTGCATTTGTATGTACAATCATAAATTACTAAAATGTCATACACACATAGTATATACTATATGTAAATATGTATGAACATGTGCATAGATTCAACATTGACCTTGAATAAAACAGACAATGCGCTGTCCAAAAATTTCAATCAAATCACAGCGCAATTGCAACCTCAGCTGCACCTGCGCCAGCGCCGAATATTCTAAAATATAAGAAACTCCGTACAACAACAAAAAATTCATTCATAATCGCACCCGCGTATTTCCCGTGCACACAAGCGCCGTCCTCAACCATATGCTTCGCGAAGAGCACAAAAATGTTAAAATCTTCAATAGTACAAACTCTCGACGGTCACTGAAAAGTCTCAACATCGCAATATCAGGCAATACAGTTCGATAGTTCGAGTCCCATCTTTTGCGGCATTTTTAGGACTTATTTTTTTTAAATTGAATTGGATTTAAAATAATATATTAATTTACATAAATATTAAAATCTAAATTAAGCCTTTGTTAAGTGATTCATGTGCGGATCGTTAAGTTAAGTTTTGTTAAGTGATTCATGCCTAACGTGACCATTCATATTTTTCGTCAGAGCGGGACACCGCGGCATTTTTAACAAAACAAGAACTATTTTCGTTTTTAAATTTTATTAATACAACGTTTCTAGGTACTTGTTTTATATTTGTCAGCGAAGCAAATCTGCTTCAAAATATCGGGCCTCGTTTCCAAGTAAGAATGGAGCTGATTACATGATTTGTTGATGTTTGTCTTGGTGATCAATATGGCTTTCAAAACCGGCACGCTCAATTGTGTTTTTTCACTTGTCCATATTTTGTTCATAAGAGAAAAAACTCTTTCTACAGGTGCGTTACTTCCAGGCAAACATAAAACGTACTCAATAATTATACAAAAGCACGTGCATTTGAGATTGTTAGCACGGAAGTGAGTGAACAACTCTGCCCAACGGTCTTCAGCAGCAACATTCTCACCGTGCCAGTTTGTTATTTTTGCATCTGTGGCGTAATTGCAAATAAGCGGAACTCGTCGAACACTTCCGTATCTTGCCTGGAGCCAAAAAATCCTTGCGTGATCAGTAAATCCGTCACATTCTGAACTTCTTCCCAACTAGGTACTTTTGTCAAATGTGTCCATTCAAATACCTCTAGATCTGCATAGAACTGACACCATTGCTCCAAGTATTCCTTACTTGTCTCATAAAATTCAGCCGCCGCAGTTTTCACTTTCTCCTGTAATTTTACCAGTAGATTACGGACAGTGTGAGGGAGGAAAGGTAAATTCTCTTTAAGTGCCAAGTTATCTCGTAGACGATTAATTTCCTGTGAAGTTTCTATTGCATACACCTTTTGACCCTCGATTTTCAACACGACTTGATGAAAAGTCGATGCTTGTGCATACATAAAATACAACCACAACTCAGAACTGGGAATTTCGAAGAATGCTCTTAAAATATTTGGACATTTTTCGATGCCCAGGAAATAGCTTTTTAAAGACTCAAACATTTTCCGGCACTAACGCTTTGATCGCGTTGTGAACTATGTGGGCCCGACATCCAATTCCAATTAGCTGTCTTCCGGGAGAAAGGTTTAATTTTGCGTACACATTATTTTTCCCTTTTCTTTCCTTTCCTCCAAAATTGCAGTTCGTATTGTCTCCACAAAATGCAACAATTTTCTTATTCAAATCATTGCATGATAACACTTCCTTTAAATAACCGACAATTAGGTCGGATGTTTCACCTGCTGGTTTTGAAACTCTAAAATTTTGACGTTCGCACCTTCGTATGGTAAAAAATAGCGGACCAAAACAGGAAACAATTTTGTCGCGCCATGATTTGAAGCATCCGTTAACAATGCTATCCAGTGGGCTTCGCGAAGATGCTCTTTCAATTCAACCGTCGCCATTGGAGCCAGCACATTTACAACAATAGCCTGAGATTTTGTACGAGCACATCTGAATTTCTGCTTTGTATCAAATTAGAAGCACAGTCATTTGAGCGAAAGCTGTGATTTTCTTGCACCGTGTGATACGCCCAAGCACCCTCCGCTGCTGCTATATCCAAATCTTTGGAAGTCGGCAAATCGGTTATTTTAAAAAAATCACTTATTGACGAGCTTGAAGAAGCAGCTTGATCGGAAAGCCTGTGTTTTTCCGATTTCAAATGTTTTTCAATATCACTGCCACCACCGTGTCCAACACTAAAATCAGAGCGACATTTTTCACACGTTACATCTGTTGCACCACTCCTTTGTTTTATAAATGGGTACTTATTTTGCAAAGTAATATTAAAAGTACACTTGCGTTTAGGCATTTTTTAAGTTCTCGTATTATTGCTCCTCACCTGATGTAACCTTTAAAACTTGTAGCCAAATTTAAATTTAGTATTGCCAACTTCTTTCCATCATAAATTTTCAATAAACAGCTGCTTTTGTTTACGTTTTGCATCCATCGCATTGCCAACGTCGTAATTTTATAGCCAATGTACAATAGTACATTCTAATTTTGGCCTTGCCATAACTTCGAAATAATAAATATATTTTTACAGGCGAGATGAGAAAACGAAAATACTTAAATATCACTTTAAAGTTTTTTAGCCTAAAGCTAAAGCCGGACATTTTTGCACTTACTGGGGACAGTGGGACAGACAGTGTGAAAGCGGGACTGTCCCGACCAAAGCGGGACGTATGGTCACGTTATTCATGCCGCATCAGCTTGACCCGCTGACTATCAAAAAACGGCATTTTTCGCGGTTTACTGCTTTTTCTTCTTTCTTTTAGTTTAGTTTGATTAGTAAATTGCTCTTCTTCTTTTCGCGCACTTTGATAGGATTTACATAATTAGCCGTTTAAGCAACGAGCTCAGAACGCCCGAAATGACATTTAAAAAATTTTACATCAATAAAAAAGTAAAAAGAAACAAAATTATAATAATAATATGGTAAATAAATAATACACAAATATATGTTCACAATATTTTCTTACTGACCTCTCTGTTAAAAGAAATTATACATGGAAACGTTAAATAGCTGGGGGGAAAGTCAGTTTGAAAACGTTTCAGACAAGATTTTTTGCTGTCCACAAATTTGCAGCTTTTCATACTTCTAAGTTCTCTGCTACTGGTTATACAGAGGTTTGTGTTTTCACTTGTTATTCGTCAAGTCTATTTACACCGATTTTTCTTCAAATCTTTTGGTAATAAGCGATCGCAAATCGCTGTTGTTTTATACACACAGGCTAAATTGATTAAATAATCACCAGTTGATCGTGCAGAGTGATTATGAGTGCAATTGCGATTTAGAACAAAAGTGTGTGTATTTTTTATAAATGCCGAATGCAGTGTCTGTTGATGGTTAGTGCTGTTGTGTCAACTTACCACCGAAATTGGGGAACGTTTAGTTATTAGTATAAAGGTTTAGGGGTATTGCGGAGAGACGAAAGGGCCATGTCACCCGAAACAAATTACAGTTTTTTTTTAAAGAAATTGTTAAGTCCAAATAAATGTCCAAAGTGGCGTTGTTTGCCACGAACACAATCAGGATCTTAGCTCTTAGATGGCCGCATTCTCCTTTCTGTGCTCGCCCCCTTTTACTGTTTTCTAGGGCAGATAACATTTCTAAATATCTACCCTCTTAAAAAAACGTGTGTTTAAAAAAATAACATATATTTCAACTACGTTTTTGATTAATCTCTTTTGTCTCTTATCCTTAGCTCAAATTTCAGAGTTTGACAGCTGAATCCCGTAGTTTAATGTACATGTTTTATTAAAAGGTGTAAAAGTAATTTTCAAGGGGATAAATTGCTAATTATTAGGTTAAAGTGAAGCAATAAAAGTACTAAATAATCATTGTAAAAAGTGTTAAGTGATGTGAACCAGTAAATTTATAGATTTGGTGAATTGGTTAAGACATAATAAGAGTAATTAATCGACCCTTGAAATATTCAAAACTTTGGCTCCAAGCCAAAGTCGGACACTGTAGAAAAAACTGTTCCTTCCTAAAAATATTTGAACCAAAGCAATTAAAAAAAAACTTAAAATATTTTTCAATTACTCATTTATTGCACTTCCAAAATATAAAAACAAAACATATAAACCAATTCCGTATTATAAAATATTCTAGTAAAACATCAAATAAGAGTAAGTTCAATATTTTTATAGTTTGAAAGTGCAATAAATGAGTAATTGAAAAAATATTTTACCGTTTTTTTTAATTGCTTTGGTTCAAATATTTTTAGGAAGGAACATTTCTTTCTACGTGTCCGGCTTTGCTTTGGAGCCACTGTACATATTTCAAACCAAATTTCTTAACAAACTAATTATCAGAAATTACACATCCATTACATCCATTGGCAACACGTGTGTGAAAAAAATTTTAAGATCGGTTCACGCATTCGGACACTACAACCCGAAACCGCTGTACAGATAACTAAACCGTACCCACGAAATAAATTCGCAAATGTCCACTAGCATGTAAATTGCAAAAATGCCGCAAATGAAAAATATGGTTAACCACGAATATTGTACTAACACTATGCACTGCACACGATTACCGTTGACACTTTGTCCTTGTAGCACTTTGTGGTGTCCATTCGGACGAACATTCATAAGAAATGGCGTAAGCCGAGAATAATTGAAATATTATTAATTTTATGTATTGATTTATGTATATGTTTATATGTCAAAATCAAACACGTACCTGTTGATTACCTGTTGTTTTATACACAGGTGTGGTGCCGGTGTGTGGCCTTCTCATTCTTCTTTTGTTGGCAATTGCATCATATTAACCGCTTTTCGTTATCACGCTTTTCGTCGAAATTCGATTTGAAAGTTGTCTTTTCTAGTTTAAACGTACGCAAGGGTAAATTTTGAGAATAATCAACTATTGTTACCGCATAGAACTAAAACGACTTGCTGAAATAGCTGTTTGTAACTCGCGATATATCAGTCCATCTCTCGCGTATTTAAATATTGGGGATTCACTTAGTCCAAATCTTTTCCCTAATGTCCCTATACGAAAACAGTAGCCAAGCAGATCTTCGTTCATTTTTCGCACCGCCTGAGTCTCGTCAGACACATAACTGAACATTTTGATAGTTCACTCCAAGTCGAATACATCTTGCCCGAAGAATTTAACCAAAGTTTAGCAGCGCCCTTGAGCCGACTATATACCGCCAGTAACAAACATTTTTCTTCCCAAATATGCGGTTAAGCTGCACTATATACGAGCTCTACAAATTGTTCGACGGAAATCGATGACTCGTTTGTTGGACCAAAGTCCGGAATGGTTTCCGCGATTTCTTTAACAAACTACCAGTTGGGGAATTCAACTGTTCTCGACGTACATATACATGTTCGTTTCAATAACGTTATGGTTCGCTTGCAATAGCTGCAAAACTGAGATGAACATGTCTAGCAATTCACTAATTTACTCTTGCAAAATTTACGTTAGAAATATCTACAATGTCCGGAACGACCGGCTCGCACAAACACAAAACGAGTTTATTTTTCATTACAAATTTATATTACATCGGTTACTTTTAATGTATTTATTTTAACAAGCGGCATTTTGAACGGTACTTTCGAATTTCACTATAATTGAAAGAGTTTTTATTATTTAACCACATCTAATTCAATTCCAATAAGAACACCTTTCCGTTTGCTTTGCTAAACAACTTTACTTCGTTTTTCTGATTTCTTTGTTCAACACGTTTTCAGAGAACTTACATATATTAGACAGAGAAGGCCTAAGTTAGGATGTGTGTGAATTGTCAAAATCCATCAATATTTTTTGGCTTATGGCTTCCGAGAGTCGGAAATTAACAGAGGTGAGCGAAGACAAAATTTGTTTAACATAATACGATTTCTCATATATGTTAATTGTTTTGGCTCGAGTTTTAGATTTTGCTAAAATATAAATATAACTTGATGGAAACTTCTAAATAATTGATTGGATGTGCAATTTGGCTTTACTTAAATATACACATGATAAGAATGAGTCAATTGTGCTTATATGTACAGTATGCAAACATATAGGTAGGTAGGTTGGAGTGTGTACCATCCAAAAGGAAAAATTACCCCTCACCAAACCATTTTGCCTCGCTGATGAACTTCAACAGACAATTTACCTCGGCGCTTGAAACCTCACTAAGGTCATCAAAAAACGGTGATCCCAGATATCGCATTCTGCTTTTACACAGTGCAGGACACTTACACAGTAAATGCAAGATCGTTTCCTCCTCCTCGTCGTTCTTGCAGCTCCTACAGCATCTTCGGAAGGGTACTCCCAACCTTTCAGCATGTTTCCCTATCAGACAGTGCCCTGTTAGAGCCCCGATGACGTTGGAAATGTTTTCCCTACTTAGAGAGAGAACGCTGCGCGACCGTTTCCGGTCCCATTTAGGCCACATCTGCCTTGAGGTGCGACAGGTCGTATTTTGCCTCCATCTATTGTCAGCTTGCTTATATGTACAATCTCTGAGTAGCAGTTTGCAAGTGGCAAACGGCATACCAATGCGTTCTTTATCTTGAAGAATCTGCTTGGTCGTACCTTGTCTTGCAAGTTCGTCTGCCATGCAGTTTCCCTCTATGTACCGGTGACCAGGGACCCAAATGAGGTACAGTCTGTTCTGCTTGGCCATCTCCTGCAGAGATAGGCGGCAGTCCAGCGCGATGTTAGAGTTAAAAGTGAAAGAGCTCAGAGCTTTGATTGCAGCCTGGCTGTCACTAAGAATGAAGATGTCTCTTCCTATAATCCCGGTCCCAATCTCCTCTACCGCCTCCCTGATAGCTGAGACCTCAGCCTGGAAGACGCTGCAGTGATCTGGTAACCTAAAGGAAATTTGCAGGAGAGGGTTTCGTGAGAAAACGCCTCCTCCTACCTTATTATCGAGTTTTGAGCCATCTGTATAGATGACAATGCTATCAGGTGGAGTATGAAACTCAAGTTTCCACTCCTCTCTGCTTGGAATACGTGTAATAAAATTACTTTCAGAAACCGATGTCAAGGCGCACCGATCCGTGCTGCTCGGAATAGAGCAGAACTTAGTCAAAATACAAGTGTGCCCTTGGCTTTCAGGGTGCCACTGGGATGTCTCTCTTAGTCGCAAAGCAGTCATCGCTGCCATTTGTTGTCCAACCAAATCTAAAGGAATAAGGTCTAAAATGACGTTCAAGGCCTCATTTGGAGTAGTTCTGAGCGCCCCACTTATGCAGATCATACTAGATCTTTGCACCTTGGTGAGTAGTCTAAGGTTACCCTCTTTTTCTAATGCAGGCCACCACACGATCACCCCATATAGGAGTATTGGTCTGACGACCGCTGTGAAAATCCATCGACAGATCCGGGGATTCAGCCCCCATTTCTTGCCTATGGCTCTCTTACATGTGTAGAGGGCTACAGAAGCCTTCTCATGACGTTGAACTAGATTCTCCTTCCAGCTCAACTTCCTATCTAAAATAACGCCTAGAAATTTGGCACTTGTAGAAAGACTTAACCGGGTACCGTTTAGTACCGGTGGAGTCACAGAAGGTACTTTATACAAACATATGCCATATATAACTTTATTCACTGTATGAAAAACTATATGAAATTTAATAAAAGACGAAAGAACTTAAGAAATGCCACTTATTGTTAGGCATAAAATGTAGAAAAATAGACGAACCTTATCATCATATGTATCGCGTGTTTTTTTAGACTGATAGAACTTTCGATAGGGATAGCTGTCACTTGGCAGCTGGTAAATGACATTTCGTTTTGACATTTCTGCTCAGTAGGCACTGACAAATCATCATGGACAGAATGACGCCGCAACAACGTTTACAAATAGTTGAAATTTACTTTAAAATTCAGTGTTTTGTTCGCCAAACTAGTAGAGCATTTCGTAAATTTTATGGTCCACATAATCGAGCATCAGAACAGCTTATTCGTCGAACTTTTGATAAATTTCGAACAACATTTGCTCTACTCGATGAAAACCGAACAACAAGACAAAGAACTGTGCGTACAGAAGAAAATATTGGTAATGTAAGTGATAGTGTTGGAGAAAATCCGTATTTGTCTATTCGTCGTCGTGCTCAACAAGATGGAATTTGTCCATCCACAACATGGAAACTCAAAATTGGACTGATCGCATCCTATTCATCAAAGCTAGTCATGGCGGACATATGCCAGAAATCGTTTTTAAATATTAAATGTCATGAAAATATCTTTCAAATAAAAGAAATTTGGCATCATATGCACTTCATTTTTTATGTGTTTTATTTCAATTTAAAGTTCCTACTTATGCACGTATGTATGTACATATGTACATATGTATGTACTTATGAGTGTAGAAAATGCACTGATTTTATAAGCATATCAATCGCTATCATTCTTGAGTATATATGTACATACATACATACATATTTATATAAATATCCACAAATATGTAGATACATATACATATATATGTATACTTATATAAGTTAACTTAGGGTAAGTTAATACCACCCAAGCTGCTTGACAGATGACTCGCTGTCATATATCAAACACTCCAAGCCGATACGCTAGAACCACCCATGAAGACAACATAAATTAAAACCCGAAACCAACCACTTCCACAAAATGTCGTAAATTAGTTACTTACAATAGACCCGCATTCCAGAGAATCAAATAACGCATTCATAATCCGTTATTTGATCACTATTCATAAACTGGCTACACTAAGTTGGCCCACATCAATAATCAATTTAAGAAAGTCAATACTGCACATGTTGCCCGAATTATGACCACCCATCATAAATCAACAAACGCACAGGAAGACGGCAATGCTAAGTGGCACACAGCTATGTGGAACGGAAATCAGCAAACAATCGACTCAGCCGAACTGCACTTGTAAAACCAAGTGCAATCATAAAACAAACAAACATGTGGGGCACAGACGGAGTCAGCACAACTGTGACTGAAATTAATGTTGTAAACATTATCAGTACAACAACACATGGGAACCACCCGCTAAATTCAGCGTCAGCACGCGGTCGCAGCGAAGCAGCATGAATTTACCACACAGCAGAAACACAGACGCTACGCAGCAAATTGCAGTTGCAGCGCAGGCATAGTTAAGTATAAATATTAAGATTATTGTAACTTAGTTTCAGATCCAATTCTCATCACAATAAACGCGGTCGTGCTGACATTCCAAACACCCGAAAAACGTAAACTCGTGTTTTATTCACCAAACGCGGCCGTGCTGTCTTCCATACAGCCCGCGGATAATAAATACAACACGGAGTGAATTAACTGGCGACCGAGCATAAAAAACTTGTGCCACGCGAATTAAACAATCCTGAAAACGACAAGTAAGGACTCGCGCGACTTAACGAGTTGCAGAATACGCGGCTTAAAAAAATATAACACTACTTGCTCCTCCACTGGAGCTTACATAATAAAGTGGTGATACTTTGGTTTCAGAATAACGGTTACATTATTTATTCGGTGTTTGTTATATTTATAATTTTAAATATGCTTATTCTACAATTAAATTAAATGCTAATTCTACACTTATTACCTATTGCGAAATATGCTTATTGGCAAAATATACTTATGACCTAATTAATATATTTAATTGCTGGTGTAAGCAGTTCCGGGGTTGACGGCCGGCTAACTGCTTACTCTAGGCGGTTCTGACGGTGCTTGTTGTGTTGTTGTTGCAGTAGGGGCTGTAACTCTCCCCCCTTGGAATAAAGCGACGGCCAAAATGATGTCATTGGGGCTGGAGCGAAAGAGTGCAGAATTGGTGGTGTTTCCTCTTTTCTGAATCTTCTAGTAAGAACTGCTATTATTGCTATTGTTGCCGATAGTAATATAGCAATGGATGCAGAAGTGAGGTGATGTCGGACGGTTGTTTCTATTTTGAAGCTTCTTAGTTTGGTGTTTGTCTCGAAGTTATATTCTTTGAGCTTTTGAAGGTTAAGTACTTCCACCGTGATGCTTGACTGGATTTTACTAAGTGGCAAGGGTGGAATGTCGATTTCTTCGTAGAATACTTCATGGTTGCCTTCGTAGGTTATTCCGTTTATTTCGACATTACAATCTTTGAAGTGTAGCAATGCCGTTCCGTGTATTTCGATGGTTTCGCTACTGCAGGTCGATTTTATCTGCGTGACTGGGGCATTGATAAACAGGATGAAGTTTGGTTCGGGCTGAGTAATAGACTCCATGAGTCCGACATCTTGTAGTGAGCAGTTGGCTGATTCATTGGCCATGAGTCTGCCGATGCAAGTTGAGTCTGCTAGGCTGGGCTTTGACTTCGGTTGAGTACAAAAATATGTTCCTTCTATTTTGGGGCAAGGTGTATTTAGATATTGTATGTCCTTTACATTAAAATTTATATATGGCTTAGTTACTAAAAGCTTAGTGTTATTAATAGGTAGTGGAACAATGTGATATAGAGAATACTTTTCTAGAGAAAGATTAGGAATACGTATATTAAAAATAATGTTTGAGTTGTTATAATATGCTTGTAAGCTTAACAGTTCGTATAATTGTTCTATCGACTCAATTTGCATATCTTGTTTCTTCAAATGGTTTTCAATGTTTTCTAGTTCGCTTGTTGACAGTAAAAATTTTGGTATTACGTTAAGTCTACTTAGCATAATTGTTTCTGCTATGTTAGATAAATGATTAGTCAGCAGGTCAATATTAAAGTTAATTTGATTTAGGTATTGTGTTTCTATAAGGATATGTTCTTCCCTCTTGATTGTGTTTGCAGATTGCTCCATGAATGATTTAATGATGTTTTGTTCTGTGTTGATGTGGTCAGTAATGTTTTTGAATCTATTTATTAGTTGAAAGTTTATTGAGTGTTGTGTTTTTACTGTGTTTGTTAGATTGTTTGTGTTAGATATTATATTTTCTATTTGTGTGTTAATGTTCTTAGCGTCTTGTGCGTCCATATTTCCGGTAATAAATTTGATTGCTGTGCCTAGTCCATTAATTAATCCTCTTTTATGACTTTTTATGGGTGTCAATGTTAATAGTTTGTTTTGTAGTTCCTTGAGTTTAAATTTAGTTATGCTAATAGAATCAGTTTTCATTGCTGTTTGTTTGAATCTCTCAAGATTTTGGGAGATGTTAGCAATGTTACCCTCGGATTCGTCGAGTCTGATTATATGAATGAGGTTAGTAAAGTTGGTGATTGTCCGAGATGGGCCTAGGTGTAAGGGTAGTATGGTGTTGTTGTTTGTTAGTTTGTTAATTTTGATGACTTGTGCAGACACAATCGATAGTCTGGAAGAGTGGTGGAATGGTAGTTGAAGAGTGAGTAATTACTTAAAGGAGGTTGTGTACAAGTGTGTACATCTATATTTATATTTATATCTAATAATATTTTTTTTTTTGTGTTATTTAGTTGCTGTTAATGTTATTGACCAACCAATCATATTCAGTGAAGGTTGATCTCATCCATTTTCCTGGTGCGTCAATCATATGCTCTGATTGTGCTGTAGTACTCATTGGATGACATTTTCGATTAAAGTACCTTTTTTTTGTATTATTTAGTTGCTGTTAATGTTATTGACCAACCAATCATATTCAGTGAAGGTTGATCTCATCCATTTTCCTGGTGCGTCAAACATATGCTCTGATTGTGCTGTAGTACTCATTGGATGACATTTTCGATTAAAGTACCTAGCTGGTACGCATGTTTATGTCTTATTTCGTTTCCTTAATTTGCCTTAATTTGCCTTTATGTATCTTTTTGTTTCGGCTAGTTACAACAGCAACTTTATTGTTTTTTGAAATCATATGTTTGGAGAATCTTGGTGTTATTTTGTTGCGTCTGGCTTCCTTTCTAAATACTACTTCATTTTCTTCACGATCTTCTGCTGGTTGCCTTGATTTATTTAATTTATCGAGTTTTGCTTGTGTAACTTGTGTTACTTTTTCTTTGATCTCAGGGTACAGTACATTGAGAAATTCGTTTAATTTGGTTAAATATTCATGTTCATCGGTAGAATCTAGAGTTTTAAGAAATATGTAAGGCCTTCCGAAAAAGAGTTCGTAAGGAGTGTACTTGGTTGTGGAGTGAATAGCGTTATTATAAGTAATGAGTGCTTCGTTCAACATTTCTTCGTGCTCGGTGGTCAATTTATGTTCCTTACGTGTTGAAAGGATTATTCTATATATCTCAGTTAACGTAGAGTGAAGCCTTTCTACCGGAGCATTACTGCTTGTTTGTTGGAATGATGTGAAATGCAGGTTAGTTCTGATTTGCTTACAGAAATCCTGGAATATATTCGCTGTTAATTCGGGTCCTTGGTCGCACACAATCTTTTTAGGAATGCCGTAAAGGCTTATGTAGCTTTTTAGAGCTCTGATAGCCGTTATACTGTTTCTTGCGTTTAATGTGAAAGCTGCGGCGAATTTGGAAAATTTGTCGATAAGGGTGAGGATTAGACTGCCATTTATTGTATATATGTCGATGTGTACGATTTCTAATGGTTTTGATGAAATTTCTGGTAATTGGTATAGAATTTTTGGGGGATTTCTGTGATATTTATGGATTTTACATTTATCGCAGCTGTTAATAGTTTTAGTAATTATGCTTTTCATGTTGGGAAAGTAGACTTCCCTTTTCAAATGTAGAAAGCATTCGTCTATTCCTCTATGGTTTGATTGTTCGTGGTATTCACGAATTGACTGTTCTTGTTCGTCTTCCGCTCTTATATCTTTCAGAATTTCCTTGCAACGCAGGATGCGGAATGTTTTGTTGTGCGAAAAGTATTTAGAGAAAACTGACTGTACGATGCGAAATGTGCTGTCGTCTGAATATATAGCAGTAAGCCTATTAGGTGCTAAGAACTTTTTGAATATGTCTACGATTTCGTCTTCGTTGAATATTGATCTTCTAATGGTTCTTCTCTGCCTATTTCTGAAAATGTTTTCGACTACCATTGGTGAACTTTTGTCACTTACCTCAAGGATCAGTTGGAGGTTGAACTCGTTTAATGGTTTTTCGGATATCGAAATCCCATCATTCAAGTTTTCCTCCAGGCTATGAGCAGTGCTGATCATTGTCTCATCTGCATTGCCATTCGCATTTAGCTCATAACATTTGGGATCTGGCTCATTTATTTTAATACGGCTTAGTGCGTCCGCATTTGTATTCCATTTCCATTTGTTGTAAACGACCTCATAGTCGAACTATTCTAACTAGAGTTCGGTTCTTTAAGGCTCATGTTAAAGGTTTGTGGTCCGTTACTATTTCGAATTTGCGTCCGAATAGATATGGACGGAAGTACTTGGTAGCCCAAACGATAGCTAAGAGTTATTTTTCAATGGTGGAATATCTGCCTTCAGTTTCTGACAATGTGCGGCTTGCAAAGCAAATTGGTTTATCGCTGCCTATTGGTCCCTGTGATAAAATTGCACCAAGTGTGAAGTTACTTGCGTCCGTTGTGAGGACGAATGGTTTGGTAAAGTCAGGATGTTGTAGGATTGGATCGTTTGCTAAAAGGTTCTTACAAGTTTCGAATGCTTCGGTATATTGCAAGATCCTTGATGAATTTTCTGTAATAGCGAATTAGCCATATAAAGCATTTGATCTCTTTGCTGGTTTTCGGTATAGTGAATTTCCTGATTGCATCAACTTTCATAGGGTTTGGTTTGATCCCTTCAGGTGTTATTATATGTCCTAAAAAGGCAATTTCCTTTTTCATAAACTCACATTTGTCCATTTGAATTTTGAAGTTGGACTGGCGGAGTTTTTCGAAAACTTGTTTGATGCTTTCGAGATGCTCTTGTAGTGAAGTCGAATATATGATTATATCGCCAAGGTATACCAGACACTTTTTCCCTATTAAATCTTTGAGGACGTTGTCCATGACTCTTTGGAAGGTGCAAGGTGCATTTTTTAGACCGAACGGCATTCTGACGTATTCGTAGGGACCTTCCTCTACAGTGAATGCCGTTTTAGCGATATGTTTAGGGTCCATTTCTATTTGATGGAACCCGCTTGCAAGATCTAGAGTTGTAAAATATAAACATTTTCCTAATTTGTCTAATATTTCGGTTATGTTAGGTAGTGGGTATCTATCAGATATTGTTTTTTCGTTTACTTTCCTGTAGTCTATTACCAATAGCCACTTTTGCTTTCCGCTCGTGTCTTTTTTCTTGGGAACCACCCAGACTGGTGAGCTCCATGGAGAGTAACTTTGTCTGATTATGCCCTGATCTAACATGTTGGCGATTTGTTTCCGTACTTCTTCTTTGTGTACATATGGGTACCTGTAAGGTTTTGTATATCATCGGTTGTCTTTATTTGATACTTGATTTCGTTGGTGAAAGTCAGGGGTTTGTCCGTCTTGTATATTATATCCTCGTAATGTTTACATAGCTTTATTAACTCTTTACGTTCTTCAGTATTAAGGTGATCTAACCTGAGTAGGTCACGGATATTTACATCCTGTGGGATGTGGCCCTAAGTGAAGTTAATATTTTTCAACTCTACGTGGTTTGAGGATATGTATTTTTCAGCTTTTAGTGGTTGCTCAATGCATAGTTTTTCTTCGAATTGGGAATAATTTGCCAGCTCGATGGTACCAATTCTCGGCCTGGTAGGGGTCCTTCAGAAATGAGGAGGTTTGGTTTGAGTTCTGTTTTGTCGATGTATATATTACCGTTTTCAATGTCTACTGGAAGGTTTGCAAGGATTTTTTGAATTTCCAGGTATTACGATCTGGCCCGATGTTAAGTTGGGTTTAAGTTTAATTTCGTCAGTAGCATTTTTGGTAGAGAGTGTCTGCGTTGTTAAGTCTATTTTTGCTCCTAACAATGCCTAATAAACCGTCGAAATAGTTGTGAAATTAAAATATTAAGAAACTGATAGAACCGTTTTGATTGAATTCTTTAAAAATGGGTAAAATTGTTTTCTTGCTGATTTGATATTTCTTAAAGGCTGTGGAAATTGTGACCTGTTCACAATTGTGTTGTTTGCTTTCGGGGATGTATTCTGGGTTGATGAAGGATACAGAGGCTCCTGTGACTAACAGAAACCTAAGGTCTCTGCCAAATGGAGAAGATATACTTAAGTAGGGAAGTGTATCTCCGTGTTTGTTTAATTCTACGTATCCTGTTGCAACTCCGAGGCTACATTGTGAAAATTTTGTTGATCCTCAATATTGCTATAGTTTTGAACGTCACTGTCAAAATAACGGTCTAAGCTGTGTTGGTAATTATTAGTCTCATAGAAATTAAAGTTGTGTGACTTGGAATACCTTGTTTGTGCACTTTGTTTAGGTTTAAACGGTTGTTTACTTTGTTGTGTTTTAGATGCTTCTAGTGAATTTGTCTTATTGTGTTCTGAATCCTTGTTTGTACTATTATTGTTTATTCCTGTATTGGAGGTGTTTGTTGGTGTTTGGTTTCTCTGATAATTATTATTGTGATACCTATTATTTGTGTTGGGTTGTTGTTGGTATGGGAGGGTACGGTTTTGTGTTCTGTTTTGGTATTGTTGCTTAGTGGTGTTCCTTTTAAAGGAGTTTTGAGTGTAAGGTTTAAATTGACGGGAATTAAATCTTTGGTATGAAATATTTTGTTCCTTAATGCAGAAGGCTACCGCTGTAGCTAGTGAATTTGGTTGCATTGTCCGTATCCTGGAGCCTAAAGGTTCTTTTAAACCGCTGCGGAAGGAGTTCAGGCACATATCGCCGTAAAGGTCCTTCTTTGCTTTTACCACGTTTGGGTCGTGCTCCTGCAGCAGGACATTGTTGCATAGTGCTGATTGCAATTCTACGATTTCACTATAGAAAGTTTCAACTGTTTTGTTGAATGTATAAAAGTATTTCCTCCACGTTGTTTATAAATTCGTGGAGTAGTCTTGAGTTTCCGTCGAATTTAGGTAAGTCTTTTATGGCGTCCGGAATTCTCAAGGAATTGAAAATATCCACTTGACTTAGGCCAGTGGAGCCCATGTGATCAGTCGAAGTTTGCATCATGGAGTTATCGGAGCTTGCAGAATAAGGTTGATCGTCTGAAGTATCTTCTTGAATGGAGCTCGGAATTCTTGTTATTCTCCTTAATTGGTATGGTATTATTTTTTGCAATTGTAAAGCCTTCTGAGTTTTAGGCATTTAGTAAATTGTTTGAATTTGTAATCCTTTCCGTAGCAGAGTTTGATGCTATCGGGCGGACTAGTCGAAGAAACAATTTATTTATTTATGATTTATATATATACATATATACATATATATATTTTTGTTTTCTGCTTCGTTTTTATTTAGCCTCGCCGTAGCAGAGTTTGATGCTATCGGAAGGACTAAACGTAAAACGATTTATATATATAGGTATATTTAATATATATGTATGTATATATGTATGTATATATATTTTTTTTTATTTATTTAGCCTCACCGTAGCAGAGTTTGATGCTGTCGGAAGGATCTGTTTCCAAAAAAGTTTCGATTTATATTTTGAATGAATATTTCTTTTCCAATCTTTGCAGAGTTTGATGCTAGGATTAGTTATTTCTTGTTTTAGAACTTTTTTTTTTTTTGTTTAAATACCCATAGAAATATATATATAAACATTTTCTTTACAATCTTCGTATATAAATATGTATTTTTCTTACATTTTTTTTTTTTTTTTACAATTTAATTTTTTTTTTTTTTTTTTTTTTTTGTTGTAGAACATACAATATGTTTTAAGCACTCACGTTAAGCAAAGTGCAAATGTCTGCATTCTCGTAGGTTCTTGAATAATTTTCCACGACAGTAAGGGATCAGGATCCACCAACGTCCTTCTTTGGACTTCCTTGAATACGAAATTGGTCGAACGTTGTCTGTTTCGGTCGAACGTTGTCTGTTGCGGCTACCGACTGCGCCACTTAACGAGTTGCAGAATACGCGGCTTAAAAAAATAGAACACTACTTGCTCCTCCACTGGAGCTTACATAATAAAGTGGTGATACTTTGGTTTCAGAACAACGAATACATTGTTTATTCGGTGTTTGTTATATTTATAATTTTAAATATGCTTATTCTACAATTAAATTAAATTAAAACCCGAAACCAACCACTTCCACAAAATGTCGTAAATTAGTTACTTACAATAGACCCGCATTCCAGAGAATCAAATAACGCATTCATACTCCTGGCTACACTAAGTTGACCCACATCAATAATCAACTTAAGAAAGTCAATACTGCACATGTTGCCCGAATTATGACCACCCATCATAAATCAACAAATGCATAGCAAGACGACAATGCTAAGTGGCACACAGCTTTGTGGAACGGAAATCAGCAAACGATCGACTCAGCCGAACTGCACTTGTAAAACCAAGTGCAATCATAAAACAAACAAACATGTGGGGCACAGACGGAGTCAGCACAACTGTGACTGAAATTAATGTTGTAAACATTATCAGTACAACAACACATGGGAACCACCCGCTAAATTCAGCGTCAGCACGCGGTCGCAGCGAAGCAGCATGAATTTACCACACAGCAGAAACACAGACGCTACGCAGCAAAATGCAGTTGCAGCGCAGGCATAGTTAAGTATAAATATTAAGATTATTGTAACTTAGTTTCAGATCCAATTCTCATCACAATAAACGCGGTCGTGCTGACATTCCAAACACCCGAAAAACTTAAACTCGTGCTTTATTCACCAAACGCGGCCGTGCTGTCTTCCACACAGCCCGCGGATAATAAATACAACACGGAGTGAATTAACTTATATGTACATACTCACAGATGCAGAATGAACATATACATATGTATGCACATATAAGTGCGTTTGTACGTGCAATCATAAATAACTAAAATGCCAACAAGTGCACGCATCTAAATGAATTTACCTATGTATATGTATCTATTTTTGTTGATATATGTATGTACATACATACATTTACATACGTAAATGTATTCTTACTACAAATGTATGTACATACTTAAGTACATATGTAAATATTTGCCACCATCATTTCATCCCTCCACCAGCGTGACATTCTGAAAAATCTTCAACTACTACATACAACAACAAAAATTATTCATAATCGCACGCGCATATTTCTGCGAACAAATGCCGTTCATTCATAAATGCGAGCATTTCATCCCCCCGAGCACGCAAATGCCCTTCTCAACAATATCATTCGCGACCTTCACAAAAATGCTAAAATGCTATATTTTACAAACCATCGACAGGCATTGAAAATTTACAACATCGTAATATCAGACAATACTGCCATGTGGCACCATAGCCAAGAAACATTTATCGCATTTTTCGAGCGCAAGTGCAAATGCACATATGTATGGCACATTTGTGTATATGTATATGTAAATATGTCGGGTACATGTCGGTACGCAGCTTTTTCGTGCGACTTGCGCGCAGAAGCCACTACTTGTGTGGAGTTTTGACAAAACGCCTCATTTAGGTTTAGAATATTTGTTTTAAAATCAATAAATTGTGATCTTTCGCACAAAAATTTAATATTTTTATTTGCCTTTGACCAAGATAACCTACTAAACTATAGCTTGGCTTGGCTATCCATTGGAATACATTGTAATATTAAGCTTGATAGGAAAAAAGTGATAACTGAGTTAATTTTGGTATTGTTATTTCGCTTTCATCTTAGATGTTGTCTCCTAAGGGGTCGGGGAATTGCTGCATATGTACGCTTGTATTTATTTATGTAAGCATTTGTTTATTTGTATGATTATAGAAATAATTTTTATCTACATACACGCTTAGAATTGCCTAAGTGATCGACGATTTTACATACATAAGTATCTTACCAACATTTATTTCAATTCTTAAGTACAATATATCTTTATGAATAAAAATAATGGTTATTTTGAAATTTTTTAACTTTAATTTAACCAAAAACAGAAAAAAATATTTAATATTAGATATGTAGTAAAAAAAGGTATAACGAAATATATATATATTTTAAATCAGAGTTACGAACAGGAAGTTCATCATATCCTAATTAATAAAATTCTAACATTAATACATACTTCGGACTTGACAGAAAAAAAGCGATAACTCGAGAAGTTATTCTGATGAATTTCCAAAGAAATGTGTATAATAGAAATTGCGCAAAATTGGAAAAACTCCATACTAGAAAAGTTTATAAAAGTGTGAACAAAAGTTTGAAATTTTGATGTACATTTGTTGAGTATTATTTTATTTCGTAAACTTTCATATAACATTGAATTCATTAAGCAATATTTATGAAATATCGTAGCCTAAAATGCAAAAGGTCGTAACTAACAAACAATCCAAAATTGACTTTCAAAATTCAAAAGTGTTTCCTTTCAAAATTGCTCAAAGTATTAGCTTCTGAAAATTTTGATTGAGAAGTTAGAAATATTTGAAAGTTTGACTTACATGGTTTTTGTTAAATAAGCAACTATGTATATTAGGGTGGAGTGATGACATATGAACAAAAAATTTTTCTTTTTTTCGTAACGGAATAGCAATTAAAAGTTGCTTTTATAAGAGTTAACAACAATCACAAAATATTATGTTTATAGGATGACGTTTTGAGGTGCCCCCAGACCAAAGAAGTCGAGAGAAATAGACACGATTTCGCAGCTAATTATTAACTTCATATATCAACGATGTGCATAAGGATGGTATTTCTAACTTGTTTTAGTATGTGTACATTGCTATAGTAAAATTATGAATAATAAGTAAAAATGAGAGAACCTAAATGTTTTAAACTTTTTTTTATTGAAAATAGTATATTTCTGTTTATGTAAATTATGAAAAGCTTTACAAGAGCATACAACTTAACCTAAGTTTTGAATTGTTTTTTTGTATCGAAGGCTGGCATCTTTTGTCGTGATAATAATCGTGCTCTTATAAAACCATCACGTGCATTTTCTCCACGAACTTTAGTGGACGCTTCCGTCACCAGCTGAACGCAGCGTTCTACGGCTTGGGTATGACAAGGAAACTCACCTATATGCTCTTTTAAGGTGAGCTCACCTTCAACAATTTGTTTAAGAGTATCAATTGAAACATTTAAAGTCAAAGGTGATTCAGTTATTTGACAGCTTTGCCAATTAATTATTTCAGTATAATCGGGAGTCTCATGCTTTAGTGTAGGAACTGTGAACTTACGTAACCCTGAAATTTTTTTGACCTTGCTTTTAAAATACGTTGATATTCTAGGTTACGTATAGCTTTTCTCTCATCTGCAAGCATGGCAATAAGGAGATTTTCTGGATGACCGAAATAGCCATTACGCTGAAGCACAGGATAAATAACGTTCTTTAAGTTGTGATTTAAGTAATGGCACAGGCTTATTGTTTTCCACAAATGTTTTGCTCCGTTTGTACAGGATGGATTAAATTTGATGGTAAGCCACATTTGACCATAAACTTTCATAACGAAAGTAGCCAATATTTGTAAGTTTTCTTCAGGATCCCTTTTGGTAGCATACAACCTTAGAATTCTAATTGCTGTGGTTAACCATCTTGAATGGTTGAGAGGTCCAGGTTTCATGTTCGCTAGATCTGATGAAAAATCACCCGTGCTGATGGCGGTCATTATATCAATTAGATATTTTTGGTCGGTACTTAAGTCATTTTTGGCAACCTTGGGTAATGTCGTAGGAATAGGAGGAAATTTTGCGATTTTCGTTGTTTCACAAGATTTTAATTGAATTCCAATTGGTCCTGAAAAACACCGGGGTCCTGCAGTTTCTCCATCCAAATGTAACAACAAATGTCTCAGTGGAAGTTCATTTGAATGCAACTGGCAGACAAACCAATGTAATGGTTTTTGCAGCTCTTCTTCCATTAGACGAATAACACCACCTTTGTAACCGGTATTTACTACTGTCCCATCACAGCTATAGCAATTAAATCTACTGATTTACTCTTCAAGTTAGTTATTATGGAATTTTGTATGACTGTTGCGTTTCCCGACTGGCATGTGATATGCCCAAAATAATCACTTCCTGGTTCCGACAGAATTATGTAGTGCTCTTCAATTTTTTGCTTTCTATAATTTAATTTAATTTATTTATTTCAGTCAAAAAAGTACAAACTTTCTTACAGACTAGATAAAAATAGTGAAAAGTTCAAGCTTAAATTTATATATGCTGTTATTAAAGTTAAGAAGACCGCTATATCGATTTGCTAAGCGTATAGACTTGGATATGGGTTCATTCAACGCATAATTCGTTCTAAGAGTTACTTCAACAAATAGTCTGGTATTCCTTAAATCGCGTGGTGGAATGTATGGAATGAATAAATTAGATAAATCAGAGCAGTTTATATTACCGTTGATAGCATTATAGGCAAGCATGAGGGAGATACAAGTTCTTCGGTCATGCAAAGCCTGAAGGCCGAGCAATTTACGCCTGCTGATGTACGATGGGAGGCCATCAGGCCAATAAAGCATTCGCAAAGCAATTTTGGTGAAAATTCTTTGAACTCTCTCAATTTTATATGAATTCGCTTCATAGAATGGACTCCATATAATCGAGCAATATTCCAAGCGACTTCTTACCAATGACGTAAAAAGTGCCTTCAGAGTCATAGGATTCTTGAAGTCACAGGAATTACGTCTAATAAACCCAACCATTGCGAAAGATTTAGAAACAATAAAGTCAATGTGACCAGAAAAAGAGAGCTGGTTGTCAAAAATTACACCCAGGTCTTTAATTTTCCGACAACGATTTAAAGATCCGGCATTCAGTTTGTAGTTAAAAGAGGTGATAGTTACCTTTTTTGAATAGGAAACAACGCAACATTTGTTGGTATTTAAAAGTAAGTTATTACATGTACACCATTCATTAAACGAATCGAGATCATATTGCAAGTTAACGCAGTCAGAAGTATCATGCACGGTTAGAAAGAGTTTGACGTCGTCTGCGAACATTAAACATTTAGCAAATTTGAATTTTTGAGGCAAATCATTAATGAAGATTAGGAACAACAGAGGGCCACAGTGGGTTCCCTGTGGGATTCCCGACCAAGCATTGATAAGCGCAGTAGACTGGTTGGCTCCGATTGACACAAAAAGCTTTCTATTCAATAAGAAACTTGAGAAGAATTTCAGCAAACTTCCACTCACTCCGTACATTTCCAATTTGTGCAATAGCATAGAGTGATCAACCTTGTCAAATGCTTTCGAGAAGTCAGTATATATGACGTCTAGTTGCGCATGGGTTTCAAAGGCATCTACAATTTGGTTAGTGACTAAAGCCAAATTAGTAGAAGTAGACCTGCCAGGAAAAAATCCATGCTGACTCTCAACAATAGCCTCCTCTATGAAATCAAACAATTTGCTTTGAAGGATATGATCGAATGGTTTTGCCAGAGTACTCTGCTTAACAATAGGTCTGTAGTTGCGAATATCATTGCGATCACCAGACTTGAATACCGGATTTATGGAGCATAACTTCCAAGAGTCTAAAAAGATCCCATAGCTCAAGCAACCCTGGAAAAGAAGTGCCAGGGGTTCTGAAATTGTATTCGAACATAGTTTGAAGAATATAGGAGAAAATCCCTCGCTATCTGACTTCGGACTATTATTCAATTTTGAAATTGCCAGAGATACATCTTCGGCGGTAATATCAAAAGAAGAAATTCGACCAAGAGAACCAGAGTAGAATGCCGGACTAGGTAAAGAGGTATGACTAGAGTATACCTTCTGGAATAATTTGGCAAATAAGTTGCAGATATCTACCGCATTATTAGACGATACACCGTCATACTCCATGCACATCGGAAATCCGTTAGTCTTTCTCTTGGAATTAATAACTGACCAGAAACTAGATGGGTTTGTCTTCAGTTTTGATTCCAGATTATTCATATATTGTCTGAACAAGAACTTATTAAGACAGTTAAAAGTAGATTTAAGCCTAACAAAGATAAGACGATCGGATTCACTACTGCTCCTTTTATACTTTTCAAAGGCCTTACGTTTTTTATTTTTAATACTATTAAGTCTAATATTGAACCATGGCGGTCTATTATTCAAAGTTTTCCGTCTTCGCGGAACAAAATTGGAAACTGCTAATGAAAGCTTTTGCTTTAAAATTACATAAGAGGCCTCAGGCCCGTTAGTGGAGTCCAAGAAGGACCAATCAGTGCCGAGGAAAAAATCATTTATCGCAGTAGCATCAGCCTTGAAATAATTATATTCAGAAATATTTGCAACTGTGGTTATATCAAAGTTATAAAACTCGAAATTTACAACCAAAGCATTGTGATGGAAACTGTTTACCAAGATTGGAGATAGACACTCCAGGCAAGATATTCTTAGATCATCAGATCCAAAAACGAGATCAAGGAACCTACCATTACTGTTTGGTTGGGAACTGTATTGTTTCAAGCCATACGAGAACAGAGTGCTAACAACAAGCATATCGATATCAGATCTGATATTTGTGAGTAAAGTATTACAGCCACTTGACCAGGAGACATTACTTAAATTAAAATCACCTAAATATATAATCTCATCAGACGGATTAGAAATATTTATAACACTATTAATATTATCTAAGTGTTTCTGATAGACAGCAATTTCACTACTTGGCGGAATATAAGACAAAACTATTATTATTGTTTTATTGTCATTAAACTTAACGCTTACACAGATTTGTTCAACGCCATCATCTATCAAATTACTTGTAATTAGTTTACTAATTAGATCAGCTCTGATAGCAATTAAAACACCACCACCCCTCTCAAGACCAGTGGCGTTAGGGCACCGATCATTACGAAATGCGTTATAATAGCCGTCGAAAAATTCGTTAGATGAGAAATTTTCATTTAACCAAGTCTCTGATAGAGCTAATATATCATACTCGTGTGAACTAACGTTACGATAAAATTCTGATGATTTAGTACGCATACCACTAACATTCTGATAATAAAGCGCATAACTGGCTTTTGACTTATTAATAGGTTTACTATTATCTAAGTGAGATCTAGTGACTATATCTTCGGTTCGAACCTCTTGCGGCCTAACCGAAAAGGGCAAACAATCACACCGGCAGGCCAAAGCTCTGGATTAAGCATCTTATCAAACCAAGATATTGGAACACCAAGTTTGAATGTAATTCTCTTCAACGATTCAACGGCAGTGCCTTTCCTAATAAGCCCGTGACAAGAAAGCAACTCTCTTTGTATCCCAGAGTATTTAGAGACGTACTCAATAATATTGTCGGTTGTAACGGATGGCAAAAACGACGCAATATAAAGCCATTTAGTTTTTGCAACACTAAGCTCAGTGCTTACATTTGAACCAATAATGCGCATTTGTTTATCATCATTGTTGTTCACTGCAGTATTTATCTTCGTAAGAGCATTTTGATGATTGTTGTTGCCATTCGCAATGGTAACTTCAACCTTAGTGTCAATAACAGCTGACGCAGAAGAAGACGGAGATGCGACGTTGTTGATGTGGGACATATCATTACCGGTACTTAGATTTTTACCACCTTTCTTCTTCCTCGTAACTTCAACCCACTCAGCTTCGGTAGCCTGATCACTTTGAATATCAGTTGCATCGATAATAACAACGCTGTCATCTACACCCGTATTGGCTGGTTCAGCAGATAATGTTACATTGTTGTTGTCAACGAAAACAGGTTTCTGCTTAGCAGCGACATCATCGTTAATATTGTCATCGTTGGGAGTAAGAGATTCAGCTTCGATAAGAGGTTCTGATTGTTTTGTTTCCGTATCAGATTCCGGCTTTTCTTTACTCGCGCTTTGTTGTACTTTGCGGGTTGATTCGCGTTCACTAGCATAGGAAGTAACAACAGTATGCATGGCTTTTATTTCGTTAGTTAACGAGGTGATAGTATTGTTTTTAGCGTCAATTAATGAGCGCAGAGAGCAAACTTCGTCTGATAGAGCATTCAGCTTTTGTAAATACTGAGTGTTATCATTTTTTAGCGAATTCACGGTAGTAAGTATACTAGTATTTTCTGAGCGTAAAGCAGAAATGTCTTTAGCAATATCGAGCAGAGATAGTTGTTGGATATTTTCACATAACTCGCCGATGCTCTCAGCATTATTAGAGACGATAGGCGAAGCACCTGGTGGGGGAGTACGTATGGATGCGCGACGCACAACCGAACAGACTTTACAGAAGAATGATTTCTTTGATGAGATTAAAAAATCAAGATCAGCAGATGACATGTTGACACATTTCAAATGAAAAAGGCCATTGCACTTCGCACACAACACTTTCGGTGCATTGCGATCAACCCTTTGTCCACATTCGCAGGGCATTATGAATAAATTATTATTTTGATAATATTGTTGTATATCATTTGAATAAAATGATTATAGCAATTAAATTCAAATAAGAGTCACTACCTCAAACCAGCGCACTAATTATAGTTATAATTATTAACACTTGCCATAATAGCAGAAATAGTACAAGAATCACGGAGCGAAAAATAAACAGGTCCGCAGCATTCGAATGCTTGTTTACCTTGGCATTAAATACTTTCAGAAATTACTTGTATGGATCCGGAAATGTAAAAATTAAAACGGACCATCAACCTTTAACTTATGCCTTAAGCAATAAGAATAATAACAGTAAAATGAAAAGGTGGAAGTCAATTCTTGAGGAATATGACTATGAATTTATATACAAGCCCGGCAAAGCAAACATTGTAGCCGACGCGTTATCAAGAATTCCATCACAAACAACACAGTTGAAAACGCTATTAACAGCGTCAAACTCCGATGAAATCTCATCACACAATTTAATTTACAGTGTTGAACCGTCGATTAAGGTGTTTAAAAATCAAATTTTTTTGAATAGGGATGCAACACCCAATTGCCAATTCAAGATAGTATTCCCCACTTACCAACGACACATCGTAACAGAACCAAGTTACTCACAGCAAGATCTGGCGCGGATTCTGAAAAAATATTTAAACCCTTCCGTAATCAATTGCATAAAAGCCGAATAAAGCGTAATGGGAATAATACAGGAACTATATCCAATACATTTTGGTAAATACAAAATACGATTTCACAGATACAGGTAGAGGATAAAACAAATATTCAACAACAGCAGGAAATCATCATTAAAGAACATAACAGAGCGCATAGAAATTGTAAAGAAAATAAATGACAAATTTTAAGAAAATATTACTTTCCAGGAATGGCAGGCAAAATTAGGAAACTAATTAAAACTTGCATTACATGCAAGGAAAACAAATATGACCGGCATCCGGCAAAACCGAAAATTCAGGCTACGCCTATTCCCGAATTCCCAGGCCAAATAGTACACATCGACATACTGCACATGGGAAAGCAATTAATTTTGACCGCGGTAGACAAATTATCCAAATACGCAGTTGCGAAACCCATTAAATCTAAAGCAGCTGAGGATATAAGACATCCGTTGAGGGACATTCTTTTCACTCTTATACCAGAAACCATAGTTATGGATAATGAGAAGTCGTTTAGATCGGAAACAATAAATTACATGATGGAAAACGAATTTGGTATAGAAATTTACCGGACAGCTCCATACACAAGCTGCTCCAACGGTCAAGTGGAGCGATTTCATTCCACATTGCAGGAAATAATGCGATGTCTCCAATGCGACAAAACTCATAGTTCTTTCAACGAGCTTTTGGAAAATCAGTCAAAGAGTATAACCACTCTGTGCATTCCACCACTGGAGAAAAACCAGTAGAATCATTTTTTGGGAGGAGAGTCAATAGTGACCCTCAATTATTAGATAAACATAGGGTAGAAATAGCAAATAAAATTAGGGAAAAACAAAAAATTGATCTTGCTTACCATAACAAAAATAAAAAGGAATTGAAGCAATATGCTCCGGGAGAATTAATATTTGTCAAGATCAGTAGGAGATTAGGCAATAACCTGACACCTAGACATAAGAAGGAAATAGTTTCACAAAACTATAACACTACAGTTAAAACTCAATTAGGGAGAGTAGTACATAAAAATAATATTAAACAAAGTTAAAATTTTTTTTCTGGTTTTTATCCTTAGGAAAATTAGATAAAAAATAGCCAAAATGAAGGCCAACATAATTACCTTGGTTTCATCACTGATAACCATTTTCGCAGAACAAATCGACATACAGGACTTAGCGAACAATAATGGATATATACCCATCAAGACAGGGGAGTAAAAGACAATAAATCACTTCAGTAAAGTAGTTCACTTTATAAATTTGGCAAATTACGACGAAACAACTTCATTAATCTCAAACAATATTGAAGCCTTAACAGCAACGAACTTAGAGGACAAACAGTTACTAGATACGGTTAACAAAAACTTTTTATTACTTAAAGCTAAAATAAGCTATCTACACCCACATACAAAAACAAAACGAGGCTTAGTGAACATTATAGGTAAAGGACTCAAATACATATCAGGTACTATGGACAGTGACGACGAACAACAAATAATTGATACACTAGACACAATTCAAAATAATGAAAGGAATTCAGTAGACCACGTAAACAACTTAATTCTCGTTAACAAACTCCTAACGAATCAAATAACCAATATTACCAATCATATAAACATACAACAGACCCTTATTCAAAATTATATAAATATATTTAGGGAAACCACTCAAAATAAAATTAAAACCATAAAAGACGAATTGGAATTTATGAGGCACACATATCAAGTTAATAATGATATATCACTCTTACAAAATCATATTAACGACATAGGACAAGTAATTTTTTCAAGCAAATTAGGTATAATCCCAACAGACATATTAGCGCAGACCGAGCTTGACCTTATTAGTGACTTCGATACATACAGTAGTATACAAGTAGCAGTTATCTTTTACAAAGACAACATCGTAATAACCTTACTTATACCCCAATTCTCCTCCAATATCCTATCTAAAATAATTTTTGAACCTATTCCCGATCAAAAAAATTTATCATTAGTTTTAGATGAATATGAAATACTTACAGATGAAAATAATAATTTGTATAAAAAAATTGTAAAGGACAACCTGGAAAAAAATTTAATCAAATTAGAGAACACCTGTTTAAAAAATATTATTAAATTTAAAGAAGCTGATTGTAACCTAAACCATTAGAAGAAACAGAAATTAAAGAAATTTTAACTGGAATAGTGATATTTAAAATTTTTTACTCAAGCATATTCCACAATTGTAACAAATTGGAAATTAAACAAACAGGCGCCTTTTTAATAAAATTTGAAAATTGTAAAGTAATAGCTGCAAATAAAGCATTTGAAAATATTAAAATCAAAATGCACGATTCATTTATATTGCCAAATAAGATCACAAAAATTAAAGAAAATAAAAATATTACACAAACAGAATTAAAATTAGAAAAATTGTACTCATCAAGAGGAACACATTGACACCCCTATTGCGAGTGTCGATCGAAAATAGATAATCGACTATTGAGCGATTATCAACTATCGTGGTATTGCCAGTGTCGACTTCTCGCTCAGCGAGCTTTTTAATCGATCATCTTTCTACAGCCATTTTCTAGTCGTTGGAGAGTAAAGTTGATAGAAAAAAGAACGAAAGTGGATAAAAGGTAAGCAAATTTAAAGAAAATAAATAAAAATATACATAAATAAAAGTAATAAAATAATTATATTAAAGTTACAGATCAAAAGTAGTTAGTAACAAAAGGCAACTAGCGCGATTAGTGGAGTGATGCAAAAAAACAGCGACTTAGGTAAAGGTATCTGCGGAAAAGTTCAAGGAAAGGCAAGGTGGGAGCGGGTAGCTGTAGAGTTGAACAGTTTGGGACCACCAATGCGCTCGTGGGAAAAGTGGTTGAAGGTAAAATACAATTACATACATATATAGCTTTCGTAAATAAGATAAACGTATTTCATTATAGGTGTGGACGGATCTTAAGAGTAAAACAAGAAAAAAAGCTTCGCAAAATAAAATAGAGCTTCGTGCAACTGGTGGGGGTCCAAACAGCTTGCATACTTTTTCTGCGATGGAAGAAGCAATAATCAGCCTCCTAAATATGGATGTCTGCACTGACCCACCCGGTAAGGAATTTGGATCGGCGAACGTGGCGTCAACATCAAGGGCAAGTCAAGGCTATAGTTCGCCTGCAATGGTTGTGGAAGAGTTGGAGAGTGAGGCCGAGGAAGACCCTGAAGAGTATGCAACCAATGTGACCCAAGAAAATGCTGCACCACAGGCTACTCCAACAGCAAGAAGGCACGCTGCATCACAGGCTACTCCAACAGCAAGAAGGCACGCTGCACCACATCCTACGCCAACAGCAAGGCGCGCTACGAATGACAAAGAAAAAAGGTTTGCGCTGTTGGAAAAACAAATAAACATGCAAGATCAGCATTTTAAGGTGATGAAAGTACGAATTAGGAAAATTGAAAGATGGATGGAAAAGTCGGTTGCGCTCAAAGAGGAGGCTCTGGCCCTAGAAAGGGAAAAAATTGCTTTGAAAAAAGAAAAGTTGCAGGTATATAGGGAAGATCTTATAAATAAGGGGAAAAATAGAGCAGATAAGCTTAGATTAAAAGCTCAGATTTTGGAGTTGGTAAATGAAAGAATTTCCAACATATTGAAGTTGTTTAAGGATAGTTTCAATTTTTATTTATTTATTTTTTGACTGGATATACCTGAAGTAATATTTTAAGTTAGTTATAAATAAATACATGAAGTGATATTTTAAGTTAATTAATGAATTTAGATATAAGCTTAAAAAGTACTGAACATGAATTAAAAAAGGCTGAATATGTGATTTATAACTGAACTGAATATTAGTTTTTTAACTGAATAAAATAATAAACGCCATAACGTTAGAATTGCATGTGTTGCAAAATATTATTTCCAATTGCCCTCGCTTCCTCACTGGTCACAGAGAGATTTTCAAAAGCTGTGTTGTCTTGAGCTCGGTCGTCTGAGTCTCGGTCGCTTAGCATTTCTTCATCGGGAAATTGAGCATTGTAATTATTATTATTATTATTTATTGTAAAGGTTAATACAATTGAGCCTTAACAATTTAATTTAGCTTTAGCAACTTTGGCCATCAAGCTTTATGTATTACTAGTGTACTTACATTTAGGTAATAATATAAAAAAATACGAAAGTAAATATACTATATACACACTTCATACTTCAAAGTAGATGTTTGCTTTACATAGGAATCTTGCTACTTTCTTAACGTTTGAATAATTAACATTTCTAAGGGCCTCCCTAGCATTTCCTTTAAATATATCTTGGCGAGCGTCATTGAGCATTGTAGAAAATACAAATGTTATGAAACGCTGCGCAGACGTTTATTATTTGTGTAGCTCTTTTGGGTTCATAGTGAAGCGCTCGAGCGCCTAACAAGCACCTAAAACGATTTTTGAGCACCCCAATAGTGCGTTCCACAATATTCCGTCCTTGAGAATGTTTACCGTTGAACATACATTCTGCTGATCCGGGTTCTGGGTTCCGGTATGGCGTAAGCATATAGGGTTGTAAGGCATACCCTCCATCTCCTAAAATTGGAAATAGCTATGACACAACCATTCGAATGTCTACATAAATTAACCATAGCATACCTAATAACACACTACGATAATCGTCCTTTATAAATACTCACTATCATTGCATTCAAGCTGAAAAATCCCTTCCGATTGTAAAACAAATGCTGATGCTCCTTTTTTGGGGAAACAATTTTGATGTGCGTACCGTCTATGCAGCCTATTACTCCGGGTATTCCGCTCCTCTCAAAGAAATAACACTTTGCTTCTCGTTTTTCCTCTTCACTGTATTGCATTTTTATCCAATCTCTGCAGACGCATTCCTCCAAAGCATTGAATACTTCCGCCAAAATTATGGACACCGTAGATTGGCCAAGCCCAATACAACTTTCGTTCCCTACACTTAGCTGATACGACCCCTGAGCACAGAACGTCAAAGTCGCTGCCAACTTTAAAATATTTGGCACTGATGTGTTTCTAACGCCACCTTGCAGTTTGCTATCTAATAATGTGAGCAAATGCGTAAATGCAGCCTTCGGAAGACGAAAATTTTTCAAAAATCTTAAAAAAATATAGATTAATTACGTTTTAACCAACTACGCACCGTTAAAACTGTATACATACATATTTTCCTCCAATTCCATAGGACTAGACGAATCCCTCAACCTCCTCCTCGCTCTTGCTAACTCTACTAATCTTTCACTTCCCTCGTCATCACTATCACTAAACCATACTTCGACACTATCCATTAGTGGTATTTCCTTTTTTAAATTGTTAAATTGAAAAGTTTCGGACAATTGTATTTTATTTTATTTGCCAAATATATCAAAAATGTGAACAAACACCGAAACAGCTGATTGCAATTCAGTAAGAAATTCACAATTGTACAATTGTTTTTAGATTCAGTTCCGCAATACGCAACACGGAATAAAAGATGATCGACTCAATCGAAAAATTTTTATTCTACTGCAAATCGACACTCGCAATAGCGGTGTGAACTATTGTTTAAAAATAATGAAAGTGTTCATTTAATTAGTTTAGGTTCAGATTCATTAATTGTACTATTATTGTAATAACTTTTATTTTAATATGTATCAATAAATATAAAAGAAAATTATATATATCGCCTGAACTGCAATCACAGAACCAAGACCCTGCAAAACCAATGGAAGGCCCATTTCTGCAATTAAACAACAACAATGCCGATTGAGGACAATCGATTTAAGAGGGGAAGAGTTAATTTAGGGTAAGTTAATACCACAAAAAGCTGCTTGACAGATGACTCGCTGTCATATATCAAACACTCCAAGCCGATACGCTAGAACCACCCATGAAGACAACATAAATTAAAACCCGAAACCAACCACTTCCACAAAATGTCGTAAATTAGCTACTTACAATAGACCCGCATTCCAGAGAATCAAATAACGCATTCATACTCCTGGCTACACTAAGTTGACCCACATCAATAATCAACTTAAGAAAGTCAATACTGCACATGTTGCCCGAATTATGACCACCCATCATAAATCAACAAACGGATAGCAAGACGACAATGCTAATGGTGCCCACAGTCACCGACGTGTACGTATGCCGTGTCTGTTTGTCGGGAGATACACAAAATTGAGCAAAACTTGTGCCCGTGCGTATGTTTTGTAAACAAACTTTGCGTACATAAAACTGTGTTTGTATGCATCAACACAATATGGCCATTCCTTTGATTGCATACATACTTTTACACACATCCGCGTTGTCAATTACAATTTTTCATTGTATAATAAACCAAATCCAAAAACCAACAAATGCAAATAGTTCATTTATCTATAATTAACATTATTAAACATCGATTTTAAATTAATTTAATAAAAATTTAAATTTTTATAAGGTTATTTTGTTAATGATTTTAAAAAGTTCTGCTTGGCAACACTGTGCGGTGAGAGAGCACTCAGCTGACACGGCTTCACGGCAAAAATCTAAATTTCTCTGATTACACACGTACACGTCGCGCGTACCCGTCACACGTATACGTTGATGAGTTTTCATTTACATGGCGTTCTCATAAGTTTGATCGTGTCAGCTGACACGCAACGTACGTTTGCGTCGGTGACTGTGGGCACCATTAGTGGCACACAGCTATGTATAACGGAAATCAGCAAACAATCGACTCAACCGAACTGCACTTGTAAAACCAAGTGCAATCATAAAACAAACAAACATGTGGGGCACATACGGAGTCAGACGCTACGCAGCAAAATGCAGTTGCAGCGCAGGCATAGTTAAGTATAAATATTAAGATTATTGTAACTTAGTTTCAGATCCAATTCTCATCACAATAAACGTTCACCAAACGCGGCCGTGCTGTCTTCCACACAGCCCGCGGATAATAAATACAACACGGAGTGAATTAACTTATATGTACATACATACATACTCACAGATGCAGAATGAACATATACATATGTATGCACATATAAGTGCGTTTGCACGTGCAATCATAAATAACTAAAATGCCAACAAGTGCACGCATCTAAATAAATTGACCTATATGTATCTATTTTTGTTGATATACTATGTACACACATTCATTTACATACGTAAATGCATTCTTACTACACATGTATGTACATACTTAAGTACATATGTAAATATTTGCCACCATCAATTCATCCCTCCACCAGCGTGACATTCTGAAAAATCTTCAACTACTACATACAACAACAAAAATTCATTCATAATCGCACGCGCATATTTATGAATATTGTACGTCTGCCTTCAATAATAGACTTCAAGTAGATACTGTGTATACGGATTTTTCCAAGGCGTTTGATAGAGTTAGTCACTCGATTTTAGTTTCTAAACTGTTTGGGTTTCACTCCATTTTCTTAAAATGGGTTAAGTGGTATCTCTCTCGTCGTAAATGTGTAGTTGTTGTCGACGACAACTCTTCGCATTCTTTTATAGCTACTTCCGGTGTTCCTCAGGGGAGTATTTTGGGCCCATTGCTATTTATAATTTTTATTAATGATATTTCTGAATGTTTTCACTTCTCTAACTTCCTCCTGTATGCAGATGATTTGAAAATATTTAACACAATCTCAAGCCTTTCGGATTCTTTCAAGCTCCAGCTGGATCTTAATAATGTTGTGGCGTGGTGTGATCGGAATCGACTTCATTTAAACATTAAGAAATGCTCTCATCTGTCGTTTTCAAAGTCTAGGGAAGTTATTTCTACCTCGTATTTTGTTAACAATTCCCGACTCACTACTTTGAGTGAGGTCTCGGACTTAGGAGTAATTTTTGATTCGAAATTTACGTTTCTCAATCACATAAATTTCATCATCGCCAAGTCTTATTCTACCTTTGCTTTCATTCGTCGTTTTGGTGCTGATTTTACTTGCCCATACACTTTAAAGGTACTATTTACTTCGCTTGTGCGATCTAAGTTAGAATATGCAGTATTTATATGGAGGCCATATCACCGTTGTCACATTAATAGACTAGAAACCATTCAGAAGAAGTTTCTGCGTTTTGCTCTTAGATCATTATTCTTCTCTGATCCGATTCCATCGTATAGTTCAAGATGTGCATTGATAAACTTAAAATCTTTAGAAAGTAGGAGCAGTATACTTTCAATCTGCTTTGTTTTTGATGTTGTAAGTGGAGTAATCGACTCTCCAGCTCTTCTAGAGCGTATTTACTTCCATATTCCTCAAATAAACTTGAGGAGTAATGATTTGTTCTTCTTGGAGCGTGCCAGGACTGTTTATGCTTCTTATGCACCTTTTCTTAGAACTTTGAAAGAATTTAATCAAGTCTCAAATTCTCTCGCTTTTGATTTTTCGTTAACTAAGCAAAATTTCAAGCTATTATTAAATGAATTAATTAGATAAACCTTATTTTGCAAAACTATTTGTATTCCCATAGTCTTGTATAGTCTGTAAGAAATTCTGTATTTTTTAGACTGAATAAATAAATAAATAAATAAATGCCGTTCATTCATAAATGCGAGCATTTCATCCCCCCGTGCACGCAAATGCCCTTCTCAACAATATCATTCGCGACCTTCACAAAAATGCTATAATGCTATATTTTACAAACCATCGACGGACATTGAAAATTTACAACATCGTAATATCAGACAATACTGCAATGTGGCACCATAGCCAAGAAACATTTATCGCATTTTTCGAGCGCAAGTGCAAATGTACATACATATGTATGGCACATTTGTGTATATATGTAAATACGTCGGGTACATGTCGGTAGGCAGCTTTTTCGTGCGACGTGCGCGCAGAAGCCACTACTTGTGTGGAGTTTTGACAAAACGCCTCATTTAGGTTTAGAATATTTGTTTTAAAATCAATAAATTGTGATCTTTCGCACAAAAATTTAATATTTTTATTTGACTTTGACCAAGATAACCTACTAAACTATAGCTTGGCTTGGCTATCCATTGAAATACTTATTTGCAACATTGTAATATTAAGCTTGATAGGAAAAAAGTGATACCTGAGTTAATTTTGGTATTGTTATTTCGCTTTCATCTTAGATGTTGTCTCCCAAGGGGTCGGGGAATTGCTGCATATGTACGCTTGTATTTATTTATGTAAGCATTTGTTTATTTGTATGATTATAGAAATAACTTTTATCTACATACACGCTTAGAATTGCTTAAGTGATCGACGATTTTACATATCTTACCAACATTTATTTCAATTCTGAAGTACAATATATCTTTATGAATAAAAATAATGGTTATTTTGAAATTTTTTAACTTTAATTTATCCAAAAACAAAAAAAAATATTTAATATTAGATATGTAGTAAAAAAAGGTATAACAATATATATATATATATTTTAAATCAGAGTTACGTACAGGATGTTCATCATATCCTAATTAATAAAATTCTAACATTAATACATACTTCGGACTTGACAGAAAAAAAGCGATAACTCGAGAAGTTATTCTGATGAATTTCCAAAGAAATGTGTATAATAGAAATTGCGCAAAATTGGAAAAACTCCATACTAGAAAAGTTTATAAAAGTGTGAACAAAAGTTTGAAATTTTGATGTACATTTGTTGAGTATTATTTTATTTCGTACAAAGTCCAAAACTTTCAAATAACATTGAATTCATTAAGCAATATTTATGAAATATCGTAGCCTAAAATGCAAAAGGTCGTAACTAACAAACAATCCAAAATTGACTTTCAAAATTCAAAAGTGTTTCCTTTCAAAATTGCTTAAAGTATTAGCTTCTGAAAATTTTGATTGAGAAGTTAGAAATATTTGAAAGTTTGACTTACATGGTTTTTGTTAAATAAGCAACTATGTACATATATTAGGGTGGAGTGATGACATATGAAAAAAAAAATTTTCTTTTTTTCGTAACGGAATAGCAATTAAAAGTTGCTTTTATAAGAGTTAACAACAATCACAAAATATTATGTTTATAGGATGACGTTTTGAGGTGCCCCCAGACCAAAGAAGTCGTGAGAAATAGACACGATTTCGCAGCTAATTATTAACTTCATATATCAACGATGTGCATAAGGATGGTATTTCTAACTTGTTTTAGTATGTGTACATTGCTATAGTAAAATTATGAATAATAAGTAAAAATGAGAGAACCTAAATGTTTTAAACTTTTTTTTATTGAAAATAGTATATTTCTGTTTATGTAAATTATGAAAAGCTTTACAAGAGCATACAACTTAACCTAAGTTTTGAATTGTTTTTTTGTATCGAAGGCTGGCATCTTTTGTCGTGATAATAATAGTGCTCTTATCAGAGAACGTATATTAAATGAGAAGCTTGATGACCGAATTTCAGTGTGAATTGTCAAAAGTCGAAAAATTTTCAATAGACCCACTCATGAAAATACACCACGTTGAGAGCGGCAAGTTAACAGAGCTGAGCAGAGACAATATTTCTTTTAACAGAGAATAAATTCAAATAAAAGTTGATTGTTCTTGTTCTAATTTTAGATTTCGCAATGATATAAATGAATTAAAGGAAAAATTGAAATAATTATATTTTCATATTTAACGAGACATTTGGTTTATTTAAATATGTAAATGATAGCATTGAGTCAATTTTGATTGTATGCAAGCACGCATATGCCAAAACAACTTGGCTCATTTGCTGTTTTACCGACGGCATTTCACATTTGCATGTTGTGTAGTTTTATGGCTTGTTTGAAAACATATCTAAAATTTAATATAAGAGGAAAAAGCTTAAGAAATTCCTAAAATAAATTACTTAAAATAAAAGAAAAAAATTTGGCTTAAACTAAAATTATATATCGAATTTATTAAAAAATGAAAAAAGTGAAATATTAAAAAAATCTAAGCATATTCATTCTTTAAAATGATTTTTTATAATATAATAAATATTACTAAGAGTTTGCTTCCAATTTAATATTTCATTTGGTTTCCTTTGTTGATTTCCTTTTTCTGTAGATGCGAAATAATATATTACAAATTTGTTCATTTGCATCAAAAATTTGTCTTGGCAAAAAATATTCACGCGAAACTGAATCAAGTAGCAATTAAGTTCAAGCAAACCAATTGTATTCTGTGGTGCGGTTGCTTCAAGAGGCGCCGCAATATTCTTTATGCTTTCGTTTTGCGCGAGTTCGGAACCGGGCCACGCGATTTTGACTAAAAATTTATTTAAATTTTTACCTTTTTGTAAATTCTTGCACTAGCATATGTACATATGTATACTTCCCGAGAATACTACATGCATAACTAGTACATTTGAATGTAAAGTCGCAAATAACTAAAATGTCATCAAGTATACAATCATATATGCACACATCCATAAATATTAATATCTATGTACATATGTACATATGTACATATATAAATACATAAATTCATATGCATCCATGTACAAACATACATACACACATATGTATGTACTTGCGTACATGTGCATAAATTCAACCTTGACCTACGCTAAATCAAAGTCAAATCACAGCGCAATCACAACCGCAGCTGCACTTGTGCCTGCGCCGGCGACAAATATTCTAAAATATCTGAAACTACATACAACAACAAAAAATTCATTCATAAACGCAGGCGCGTATTCGTGCAAACAAATGTCGTTCATTCATAACCGCAAGCATTTCATCTCCCCGCGCACGCAAATGTTCCCTTCAACGATCTTTTTCGCGACGAACACAAAAATGATAAAATCTTCAATTTTACAAACCATCGACGGTCATTGGAAATTTCAACACCGCAATATCAGACAATAATGCAATTTGCCAACGGACTCTGACAAATTGCTGGCATTCTAGAATGTTCTAGAACATTCTAGAACATTCTAGAACTTCTGCCCAAATGCGCATCAATTCATTTGCGTACACGTGCACTCGCAATTGGCGAATCGACACAAAAATTGCCGAAAAACAGAAAAGAATATTCTTTTGCTTACCGTTCCCTTTCCCTTTCAACCCTTCTCTTATCCACAATTGTTGCATAACTCCTCTTCCGTCTCAACTTGCCCCGCTGGCAAGCAAAAACAGTTTTTTTCTCGGGTTACTACTTTTTCTTCTTTGTTTCATTTTTAGTTGGATTCGTAAATTGATCTTCTTTTTTGCGCACACATTGCTATGATTTGCATAAATAGCCGTATAAGCGAACGCCACCAAGTGTCTGCTGTGGCTTAGTGCGTTTAGTCGCCGGCTGCATTATCTATTGCATGTTTTAGCTTTTGACTCATAGTTCGAATCTCAGCTTTTTTTCGTGCCATGTCTAATTTTTCTGGATTTTTTTTTTTTAATTAAATACAATACATTTATTAACTTTCATAAATTTTTGGAAATCATTTCGTTACGAATGAATATACATACAAAAATATTGAAAAGTTTTCATTTACATATTTAAATAATTTAGGATGTGCAATATAAAGAAATTGCATTAAATTATTTTTTTTAAATATTATGTTTGCTATTATTTAATATTAGAAAAAAGTTTAAAAAAAATTATCTTAATTAAAATTAAGTTTGAATTTTTTTACATTATCAGTTACTAGACACGGAAATTTTGACATAAATTTTAATAAAAAGATCCATTATATTAAATTCGTTTATATGTATTACATTATACATAAAAAGGAAATTTCAATAAAATATTTATTTATTTGCATGATAATAGACAATTTTTATATTATTTAAACCAAATTAATCACCTGCAACACCAGTGATAAGTTACATTATTTTTCTCTCTAACTACAAATTCACGCTCTAGCACTGTTAATATGGGTCTCTACAGTTAAATTAAGTGGGTCTGCTGTGTATTAGCGGTGAAAAAAAATGAGTGTGGTGTGTACAGCAGACCCCCCTGGCGCGGAACGAATCACGGAATGGACTGGGATGAGGCTTCTCTATAATATACGTTCTCTGGCTCTTATAAAACCATCACGTGCATTTTATCCACAAACTTTAGTGGACGCTTTCGTCACCAGCTGAACGCAGCGTTCTACGGCTTGGGTATGACAAGGAAACTCACCTATATGCTCTTTTAAGGTGAGCTCACCTTCAACAATTTGTTTAAGAGTATCAATTGAAACATTTAAAGTCAAAGGTGGTTCAGTTATTTGACAGCTTTGCCAATTAATTATTTCAGTATAATCGGGAGTCTCATGCTTTAGTGTAGGAACTGTGAACTTACGTAACCCTGAAATTTTTTTGACCTTGCTTTTAAAATACGTTGATATGCTAGGTTACGTATAGCTTTTCTCTCATCTGCAAGCATGGCAATAAGGAGATTTTCTGGATGACCGAAATAGCCATTACGCTGAAGCACAGGATAAATAACGTTCCTTAAGTTGTGATTTAAGTAATGGCACAGGCTTATTGTTTTCCACAAATGTTTTGCTCCGTTTGTACAGGATGGATTAAATTTGATGGTAAGCCACATTTGACCATACACTTTCATAACGAAAGTTGCCAATATTTGTAAGTTTTCTTCAGGATCCCTTTTGGTAGCATACAACCTCAGAATTCTAATTGCTGTGGTTAACCATCTTGAATGGTTGAGAGGTCCAGGTTTCATGTTCGCTAAATCTGATGAAAAATCACCCGTGCTGATGGCGGTCATTATATCAATTAGATATTTTTGGTCGGTACTTAAGTCATTTTTGGCAACCTTGGGTAATGTCGTAGGAATAGGAGGAAATTTTGCGATTTTCGTTGTTTCACAAGATTTTAATTGAATTCCAATTGGTCCTGAAAAACACCGGAGTCCTGCAGTTTCTCAATCCAAATGTAACAACAAATGTCTCAGTGGAAGTTCATTTGAATGCAACTGGCAGACAAACCAATGCAATGGTTTTTGCAGCTCTTCTTCCATTAGACGAATAACACTACCTTTGGAACCGGTATTTACTACTGTCCCATCACACCCAATAACAGCTATAGCATTTAAATCTACTGATTTACTCTTCAAGTTAGTTATTATGGAATTTTGTATGACTGTTGCGTTTCCCGACTGGCATGTGATATGCCCAAAATAATCACTTCCTGGTTCCGACAGAATTATGTAGTGCTCTTCAATTTTTTGCTCTCTATAATATTTACCTTGTTTCTTTATAAGAACCAAAGATTTGTCCTTTTTACTGTCAAAGTAAAGACCACGCATTTTTTCATTCATTTTCACGCATTCATCTTGTAAAGTTGACCTTACCTTAACTCTCTCACGGCGCACCTTTAAGCGATCTATTAGAAAACTCTGGTCATTTGTTGCAATAATACCGAAGTCTGTTAGAACAGATGAAACTATAATGGCTGCAGATCTATCGGACACTCCAGTGCGATCACAGGCAAGAGCTAGAGACGGTAAAGCTAGTCGTGGTTTGTTTATAGGTGTCTCAGCGTTTCCATTTTGATCATTTGGCGGATAATTCATACTAGAGCAAGAAAAAGTGGAACTCTGGGAAGAATCGCAGCTTTGTTCAAGCTCAATTTCAAACGAAGACCGAGAGCAGGATGGCTTTTCAATGTCTTCTCGCTGTCGACTACGGGACGAACTTTTTTCTATTCTCTCTTGTTTTTTTGCACTTTTAACGGAGGCAACAAAATCAACGCTGCCTACCATCATTTTTCTCGTCGTTCTTTGGTCAAGTAAAAAACGAATTTACTCCTTAGGTACGCGAGAGTTTTTTTCACACTTACAGTTAGTTATAACATTACATTTGCAACTGCTGATATCAAATAATCGGAGGGACTCGTTTTGGAAACTTGCAACCTTCTCTTGGTAAGTTTTGTTAGTTTGGCGTCCTTTTTGTGGTTTTTTTTATGTTACTATATTTGTCATGATAAGAGCGAATAAGTTGTAGAACCCTTTTTAAACTAACAGTTTTCAGCGATGTTTTGTTGTTTTCTCTGGCTTTAATTCATGCTTAACGTAGAGGTAATATTTCATAACGTTATTATAAGTGGGTAGTTGTGATGTAGGTGACATTTCCGGAAAACCAAATATAGGGCAGCTTGTCATTCGTCGCGTTTTTACTTGAGACATTTTTACTGCCAAACAGTCGTTTAAACTATTGCAATATGAATTTGGTAAACCTCAAGTTATTTTATAATATGAAACGATTAGTAAAGTTTACTTACGAAATATTTTTCCACAAAGTCGTTGAAACCAAGCAATCACTCACAATGAAAGTTCGTCACTGCAACTAATGAATATATTATGATAAATAACATGGTGAATTAAATTAGTATGCCATGAAAACTACTAAGTAGTAGGCTTTGAAATCAAATCGAATATCCTCAGCAAATTGAAATCAATGTAAACACTAACAACAACCGCAAGTAAATCAAAGCAAGTGTATGTATGTATTATAATGAAGAGGCTAACGTAATTTTTACTGACTGTTTTTTTTTCAAAATTTAGTGGCATTGGGGCACCTCAAAACATACGATGAGGAAAATAATATTTTGCACACATATTTCTGAGGTAGAAAGGCAACTTTCTAAGGGTCTGCCAAAAGCGATTTAAAAAAAAAAAATTCACTCCACCCTAATGTATGTATATTGCTAATAATATTATTTTATTATTAAAATTATTGAAATTAAATAAAGGAAGACAAAATTTTCAAAACTTGTATGTTGTGTATTTGCTCACGTTCGAGAAAAGCAAATTCCGAGTCAGATTCTGCGACATCCCCGATATAATCAATAATTTTTAGTATTAAGTAATATAAAAGTTGCACTAGTCCAGACGGTAATGTAATTATTTAGTCACAAATTAAAACTTTTTAATCATAATTAATTTTTGGATTTTACATTTAAAACATAAAGTAAAAAATGTATAAAAAGAAAATTCTCAAAGAACTAAACAAAAATGAATGCTTAGACAAAAAGCACCTGCAACCCTAATATATACCTAATAACATACATACTTTACATTTACTGTCTCTAAAATTGTATTTTTCTCAACCTCTGTTAACTTTTGCTGAAGGTGGGTGAAAATTATCGGGTGGTGGGATAAGCCAAAAAATACAGTTCCCCTCAAATCCGCGGTACGAGACAAGGAATGAGGCGAGATGCTACTTCTCTCTCTAATATAAGTTCTCTGTTATAAGTTCATCCCGTTCGCTCTTATGTATACTCGCCGAATATTCCATTACACCAGCGGAGCACCCATATTTGGTACTTGCGCGACTCTCTTGCTACTTCTCTTCTACTTCTATTCGTGCTTAGAAAGAGTTGCCATTGTCTTACACATTTGATTCATAAATATGATTGTCTGATACGAGGGTTGCCTTTTATATTTTGCGCCTAATAATGAAACCACAGTCAAATATTAAGGAAAATAGTTTTATTGTTTTTCAAAATATTTCCCATCCAAGTCACTTCTGCATTCGCTTGAACCAATTTTCAAAGCACTTTTGCCACTCAGAAGAGGATACCTTTAAAACTCCTTCAGGCTTTGAAAAACGTTGACCTCGCATTTATTTTGATGTTCGGGAATAAAAAGAAATCATTGGGTGCCAATCCGACCTTTTGAGCCTTCAAAAACTCTCTTTTGCGAATCGATACGTGAGAGCTCGCATTGTCTTGGTGAATAATGATTTGTCTTCGGCGGTTGGTTTTCCTTAATTCTCCAAAAACTTATGGCAAACAAATGGTTGTATACCACTCAGAATTGACCATTTTAAGTTTATCTAGTGGAACAGTTGCGACATGACCAGATTTTCCGAAAAAACAGGCGACCATTTGCTTTGAGGTGCTTTTTGCGGGAACAGCTTTTGTTGGATTAGGCTCGTCTTCGAACACACATACAGTCGATTGCTGCTTTGTTTCCGGCTCATATGCATAGATATCCAAGATTCCTCACCTGTTATGATGTCATAAACGTGCTTTGATCCGCCGCGGCTACATTTCTTCAACATTTCTTTACACCAATCGACACGAGTCCCTTTTTGGGCAATTGTCAATTTATGCGGTATCCAACGAGAACAAATCTTCTTTAAGACCAAATGTTCATGCAATATTGAAGGTGTGCTGGTCCCACTAATGGCCAAGGATGCCTCTATCTCTCGAAATGTCACATGACGATCTTGTATTATCAATTGACGCACAGCATCGACTGTTTCTGGCACAACCACCGTTTTTGGACGACCTTCACGAAATTCGTCCTGCAAAGATTGGCGGTCACGTAGGAACTCATTGTACCATCGTTTCACAGTGGCGGTGCTTTCACTGTGTGGTGATTCAACACCAAAAGTAGAAGTAAGTTAATTGATGCACTCCTGTCTCGATAATCCACGTCGAAAATCGTAGTAAATCATCGCACGAAAATGTTCACGGGTTAATTCCATTTTTAGCCAATATGAATTTTTGAACTCACTATAAATAAACACAAATAAAACTCGTAAGTGAAAACGTTATATGCCAAAAAATACCAAACTTTACGATAAAAATACCTAATTACAGCTAATCACATGTAGTGTTGCGAAGGCGCAAAATATAAAAGGCAACCCTCGTACAGTAAATTTATTTGCAGATTATTTCAAGAGTAACTCTGTGACTGATTGAATCGCTGACGCACCACAATTTTGATAACACCCAATCCCTGGATTTTGGTTATCTGTTCTTATCTGAATTAGATGTTACTAATGGTATTTCTAACTTAAATCCCTCTTTGAAAAGTTATATTAGGTTCGTTTTTTGTAACCTAGTTGCAAAAGAACACTAGGTAGGATAACAAAAAGCATGTAAAGCAAAAACATTAATAAAAATATGCGAGTTGAGTCAACTCGGTAAAATGATAACCGACCTGAGATGTAGCGTTGGGAAGTGAAAAAACTGCCCTTTTGTGAATTTTTCCGTTTTTAATTAGCTCTGAACAAAGCGCATCTTTCACGAAAGATCCGAACAGGGTTGATTTTGCAACTGAAAGAAGTTTTATCCAATTTTTAAATCAGAAGCGAATGCCATTAAATTAATTATTGAACTTCCCCAACCAACGTCCACCTGAACTAACCTAGCGGGGTTTTCAGAATTTTGTGTAACAGCGTTTAAGGTTTCAAGTATATACGAGTTATACTGATTGTACAAATGTGTGTCGTGTCTCCCAAGGGGCAGTCCAGACGTACAGTTAGAAATTTAAATAAAAGAAAGATTTGGTTTGGTTATTTCAAGTTTAATTTAATCAAATGTATATATCGGGTGTTTTTTTTAGGGGTATAGAACTTCGAATTGAAATAAAACACAAGAAAATCGTTTTAAGGTCCATCAATTTGGCTTTATTGGAAGGATAATTTTATGCCATTAATGTTTAAATATGATTTCGAGCATATGGGGCCGTATGTCGGCAATAACGCCACGAATGTTGGCTTCCAATTCCCCTAACGTTTCTGGTTTGTTGTTGTAGACGAGCGACTTCACATATCCCCAAAGAAAATAATCCAATGGTGTCAAATCACACGATCTTGGTGGCCAATTTACAGGTCCATTCCGCGAAATTATGCGCTCATCGAATGTTTCCTTCAATAAATCGATTGTGACGTGCGCTGTGTGGCATGTAGCGCCGTCTTGTTGGAACCACAACTCATCCACATTCATGCCATCCAATTCGGGAACAAAATAGTCGGTTATCATGGCTCTATACCGGTCTCCATTAACGGTAACTGCCTCTCCAGCATTATTGCGGAAGAAGTATGGCCCAATGACTCCACCAGCCCATAGAGCACACCAAACAGTCAGTTTTTGTGGATGTAATGGCGTTTCAAGGGTCTCATGTGGATTCTCTTCACTCCAAATGCGGCAATTTTGTTTGTTGACGTAGCCATTCAACCAAAAATGAGCCTAATCACTGAACAAAATTTTGCGATGAAAATCAGCATCGAGATCAATCTCATTTTCGGCCCATACAAGATCTTTGCGCAAAATCTTCCATAAAGTTGATGGACAAAGCTCCAATTGCTGTGCACGGTGGCGAATCGATTCATTCGGGTCCTCTTCAACACTTTGCTCTACAGCGGCAATTGTTTCTTCGGTGCGCACTGTTCGACATCTCTGCGGATGCGTATTATCACATAGAGTAAACGTAGTGCGAAAACGATCCATGGTTAACCGAATTAATTGCTCTGATGGACGATTATGTCGACCATAAAATTGACGGAGCTCGCGGTAAACTTCGCGAACTGAACCATTATTTTCGAAATAAATTTGCACGATTTGCAAGCGTTGTTCTTTTGTCAACCTGTTCATGATGAAATGGCAAACCAAACTGAACATAAATGACATTAGAGTTGCCAGATTTGACCACAAAATGCCAGTTTTATCTCTATTCGAAAAACAAACCTGTAAAAAAAACACCCGATATATGCGCATCAAGTATATGATGAGTTATATGTTGAAAAGTGATCACAATGATGGATTGCCTTGTGGTGTGAAGTGGTAGTCGACGTGCGTTCCTTCAGAGATCCTGAGACTAAGTTAAGTTAGAAAAAATGTTCGGTTGGCGTCAAACGCATTTTTATTGGAAAAAAGGCAAAACGGAATAATTAACAAAAGGAACTATCCGGTGGGAAATAGGTGAACCGGTATAATTCGCGGTGGCATCTGTATGCGTGTGTATATGTACACGTGTATTAGGGCGGTTAGAAAAATATTTACGCTGCCGTCGTAAACATGCCGGCCCCGTTGTGGGAAGCAAAATCCTGAGAGTCAACATCATCTAACGACTAGTTCACACCACATCACATGTTTGATTAAAAAAAATATTTTTCGGGTTGTTTCCAATGAGCCGCTTGCTTGTTGTTTCCTTGAGCCGCTCCGTGTTCCTCCGTCATAGTTTCAACATTAAGGAAGAACATACGTGGGCTTTTTTTGCAACTTTTAAATAAGTATAAATATGTAAAAGTTTAGAATGAATTAATATTAGATCATTTTTTTTGAGCTCTAGAGAGCATCAGCCCAAATATGGTTGCCTGGGCCAACAAGCCGCCGATTGATGCTGGAGGGGTGCCGCGTAGCATGATTTGTGCATGAATATCGACACCCAACGTCAGTCGCGCCGGAGCCGCCACGTAGGACTCTGGATCGGCCAACCGCATGAGTCGGAACGGAACCGCGACCTTGGGGTCGAGGTTCGTTCGCGGACTCATGCGGTGGTACCCATCGACCACGACGGCTTGCGCCGTTATCTTCTCCGCGACGCCGTGTCTCCCCCTTAACACAAGTCGTCGTTTCGTTTTCTGGGCAGGCAGTCTGAATAGACGGGATTCAAAGCCGCGCTGTCTGGGCAGTCGGAAAGGACTGGTTTCCGAGCCGCCACTCGTTGAGAGTGGGACCACCTGGGTCATGGAAGCTTCTTCTCTTCTTCGGCTTCCGCCACCTGTTGTGCCCACGACTTCATTTGGCCGGTTAGATTGATCGATAATACGTCGGATCGATCATCGTTATCCTCGGCTGGCGGGATCGTTGGCCGACGGTCGTCTTCAAATTGGAGATGCAATGTTTTAGGTGTTTTTCGTTGCATCGATGGCAGCGCCCGACGCTGCTGCAGATCTCCTGTTTGTGAAAAGGCGACAGGCAGTTCGTGCAGTAGTGGTGGATGAATACCACCCGCAGACTTGGCTCGGTAGACCGGGCAAAGTATTATACCGTGATTGTTTTCGCATTATCGACATGCCACGTCGAAACGGACGGCACGCTGCTCCGTTATGTTGCGCGTCGCTGAGAATCGGTGGTGGACTTGGCTATGTTCCACAGTTGAGAACGTATATGGCATTACGATATATTTGCATATATTGTAAAAGCACCTGATGTACTGGTCAGTGTAGTGACCTAACACCTGACTGCATAGAATGTTAAAGAAAAATCGAAACAAATAACAACTAATATGAACTACATATGCTGCTATTTTTGGAATCGCGGAAAGTGCAACTTTTTACGTAAATAAGTAGGTACATACATATGTTTGTATATCGATATGCATCTACGCTCGCATGGTGGTGTGCTGCATTCGATTGCGAGGGCACAGTCGGAGGGAGAAGGGGTATGCCATCCGAAGATAGCGGATAATGACCGGATTGATTTTTTGTCTTGCCTAATCAACACTTTTGTACACTGAAACTAATTTGTTTTCTTTCTCAATAGGTGAACAAATTGGATAATCTCCGGAAAAGTTTTGGATAATCCTTGGGAGGATTGCCACGACGTGAGGAGCGGCGACACCAGTGAACTATTGGCGGATATTCATAAAAAAGTAATCGTTTTATTTTTTGTTCTTTACTTCTAAATATATATAGGTACTTAAAATATTTATATAAGTATATATATATATATATTTAAAGTGTAAATATTAGTACTTAAATCCACGCTATAATATATAGGAAACATTCGATTACATGACATATAGCGAGAGTTTTAAGTCCTATGAGATAGACTTTTAATAACATTACTATTTACGGATTAAGTTTACTTAAATGTTTTTGCATTTATGCGTATTTAGTTGACGAATGATAATTTTTACTGAATTTCACACCGGATAGCATTTTCATACGCCAAAACTAACTAGAAACCAACAAAGTAGGGTAAATTGATAGAGCGCAAACGATAGCTTAACTTGCAAGTTTTTTTTTTTACTGGATAAATTTTTTACCAGGAAGAATTGGCCAGTTAGATAAAGGAGCTGATTGAAAATATTCAGTTGATCCAAAAAAGTAGAAAACATTTATTAAAAATATTTATTATTTCCATTGTTATGAATTGCGGTTAGTTTTGTACGGGTATGAAAAATAATTTTTTTTTTGTTTAGGTACTTATCCTTATGTAAGGGGAGTAGCGCAAGAGGGCAGCAAGACCAATTTCGTTATTGGTCTGCTGGTTTGTCCCTTTGTAGTATAAATGTCGACGACTCGTACCCGGTTATCAGAGCCTGAGTGTAGGTTGATGACTCTTCCCAGTCTCCACATATTAGGCGGTAGATTGCCCTCTTTTATGACCACAAGATCTCCAGTTTTTATGTTAGTTTGTGGGTGTTTCCACTTTGAGCGTTTTTGCATTTCCTGCAGATATTCAGCCTTCCATATAGGAAGTGACCGGGGGTAAGAGGCTCCTAGTCGGATGGTTCATTAGAAGAGGGGCTTAACGGGCGGGAGTTAAGTCAAGACTCGATTCGACATGAAAGAGTTGTGAACTCTTCGAATGTGTAACTGTAACCGCAAGCAATATTTTAAAATGGGTTTTAAAACTTTTTACCCCGGCTTCCCACAATTCTCCCAAAGTTCGTGCCATTGTCGGAGTAAACATTTTTTGGGCATCCTCTCCTGGCTATGAACCTAGCAAAGGTTGCCAAAAAAGATGCAGTGCTAAGGTCATTGGTGGCTTCCAAGTGTATAGCCTTAGAGGCGAAACACACAAACAGGCAAACGTAACCCTTTGAGATGCGACAACCTCTGCCGCGGAAGTTTTTGATATCGAAAGTTCTGCGAAATCTACACCCGTGTTTGTAAACGCACGCGAATATGAGGTGCGTTCCTGAGTTTGGGTTTGTTTTCTGTGGATTGCGCAGACCTTACAATTATGGATGACGGACTTTACCATATTTTTGACTCGGGGAATACAGTATTGCTTTCGAATAAGATGCAGCATTAATTGATTCTCGCCATGCAGGGGGATTTTATGGATAAATTGGACAACAAGACGGGCTAATCGGCACTTATAACGAAGGATGATTGGGTGATGCTCGTTGTATGCTATATCTAGCGATGCGCCAAGACGACCTCCAGTCCTCATAATGCCATTTTTATCTAAGAAAGGGTTAAGGCAGCACTTCGCTTTTTCCATCGATGGGTTTCTTTGACTTTAGGTTTGAATATTCATCACTATAATATTGTTTCTGGTAAATGATTAGTAAGCGATATGTCATCGCCTTAATTTCATCGGGTGGAATTAAACAAGACTCTGCTCGAAAAGAAGCTTTTTTGTTCGGTTGAGTGCTTTTTTAGAATCTTATAATATATGATAAGACTCACGAAGCTCTCGGTATATCTGAAAACCTATCGAGAATTTCATCAAACTTTTGTATTGTTATGATTGCACATAAATGCGCCCTTTTTTCTTTGATGTTGGTGTTATAGCTTGTCTCTTGTCTTGGCAAATTTTCCTTGTCTTCTTGCAACCAAGAAGGGCCATGCCACCACAAAGTGTTGTCGACTAATTCGTAGGCGAGAACTCCTCTGCTTGCCGTATCTGCTGGATTTGATGCCGACTCCACATGAAGCCAGTCCGTATTTCCGACTTTGTCGATAATTTTTGTTATACGATGGCTACGAATGTTGACCACGAACATGGAGGTTCGCAAATCCATGCAAGCATAATTGTGGAATCTGTCCATAAGTGTACTTGTACTTGTCCTAGTGGTAGGTTGACAAGTACCGATTCAATGCTTTCGGCGAGCAATACCGCACCGCAGAGTTCTAATGGGGTAGGGAAATAGTTTTAATTGGAGCATCTTTAGTTTTTGCTACCAGCAGATTCACTAGAACTTCACTACCCTGCTTAACCCGTAAGTATACCGTAGCCGCATACGCTTTTTCTGAACCATCACAGAAGCCATATACTTCGACGTCATGGGCTAGAGAAAAATAAACCCAGCGCGGCACCTTGATCCTCTCTATCTCGCGGTAGTGTTTGGTAAAATTTTGCCATTTTTCTAAAGTAGTTGAGGACACAGGTTCATCCAACTCTGTGCCTTCCATCCAAATATTTTCCATCAATGTCTTGGCTACTATTACAATGGGCGCAAGCCATCCTAGTGGATCGAACAGCCTTGCGATGAAGGACATTATCAACCTTTTAGTGATTGTGTCACTCTGCTCCATTGGTCTTGTTAAGAAGTAAAAAATCCGAATGGGCGTTCCATCTTATGCCAAGAGCCTTAACTGTGCTGGTGTCCTCGAATTCCAAAAAATCTTCGCTTAGTAGATTCTTTTTTGGAATGTCTGCTAATAAATCCTCGCAGTTGGCCGTCCATTTTCGTATGGAAAAACCTGCTGACCGCAGTAACGCAGAAATTTCGTCCCTTGCCTTTATGGTGGATTCGATGCTGTGCCCTCCTGCAAGTACGTCATCTACGTACATGCACTTTCGCAGAATACTAGCTGCTATTGGATGCGAGCTTTCTACGTCATCGGCCAACTGCAACCGTGTCCTTATCGCCAGGTAAGGAGCACAGTTTCTTCCAAACGTAACAGTCTTTAATTCATATAGGCTCGTTGATTCGTTCGGGTCTGCCCGAAAGACGATGCGCTGATATTTCGACTGGTTATCGTTTATCCAGATTTATCTGTGCATTTTCTCAATGCCACTGTTGAAAACATATCTGTTTAATCTCCAGCGTAGAATCAGTATTGGAAGATCTGATTACAGTACTGGACCTGGTAGGAGGACGTCATTTAAGCTTTTCCCATTAGCGGTTGCACTTGAGGCATTGAAAACCACGCGAACTTTAGTTGAGGTACTCTCTGCCTTTGTAACGGCGTGATGAGGCAGGAAGTAATTTTCACATGAGTCCGCTGAAATGTTACAATTTATTCTCGTCATGTGTCCTAGTGTCTCATACTCTGCTAACACCCTATTATACTCTTTTTGTAGGACGGGATCCTTGGCTATCCGTGTCTCATTCCGGAAGAATTGAGAGCAGGCTTTTTTAAGAGAAGGGCCTAGTTGTACGGTTACTGGAAATTCTTGTCGGAATGGTAACGAGACTATGTATTTTCCCTCATTAGTTCTGATAGTGGTCTTTTTATAAAGCTCTTCGCAATATTTGTCATCTTCATTGAGGCGTTTGGTTTCGGGTAAATCTTCTAACTCCCAGAATGCCGTAAGTTGCTTATCCAGCGCAACTTCGCTGAAGTACGAAACTATATTACTTTGTGTATTTGTAGTATCCGTACTACCGGATATAATCCAACCGAATACGGTTTCTGTGCTAGAAGTGTCTTCAAGACGTTTTCCTTTATTCCACTTAATATGATTTGTGGACAAATGTCTCCACCGAGAATGAGGTATATTTGTTCATTTACGAAAAACCTTTTATCCGCTATTACCAGGTCCAGAAACTCTTGCCTCGTCGTCGCGCTGATATTTGCAGTCGGCAGATTTCCCGTTAGTTGTGGAAAACCATGACAGTTGCAGTCAAGCTTAACAACGGGTCGACGGGGGACCGCAATTGTATGTTACATGCTTCCTTAACCTGGGCATTTACCGAATTTCTGATGCCCGAAACTTGGGCATGCATCCTTTTTGCAGATACATTGGTTCTGCGTTTGAGCCTCTCTGTTATAAAGGAACACTCAGAACCAGAATCAATCAGTGCTCGTGCAGCAAAATCTGTGCCATTGAGACGGATATTTACGCGAGCTGTTCCTAATAGCACACCTGTATTTGTATTCGCAAAGCAGGACTTAACATTTCTGTTTGCATTTTCAGTTGCTTTATCGGAATCACGTTGTGCTTGCGCCTGCCTCGACGTCGATGGAGAATCATCGGCAGGCCCCGAAGACGTAACGCGTCGTTGCCTTTGGCTGAATTGCATTAAGATGCAGGAGCGTGTGATGTCGCGAGTGAAACGAATTGCAGTTGTAAGCACTTGTGCATCTTGACACAGTATGTCCGGAACTAAGACAATTCAGGCAACAATTATTTTCCTTTAAAAGTTTCAATCTGTTTGTAGGTGTTAGCTGTAGGAAACAGAAACAGCTGCGCAATTTGTGCTCATTTGTATGGCACATTTTACAATTAAAATTGGCCTCGCTTACTTGGAAGGTGCCAACTCTTTTTGTCGGGGTTTCGAAAGGATCACGTGTGATTTGTGGCGTCTTTGGCACTCTCTGATTATGTGAAAACGCAATAGAAGTAATTTTTCACGGGGTAGTGAACTAGTGACTTACAAATTAACAATTACGCTATGCCAATGAGCAGTATTGAACCAACGAAAGTGATACCAATTTACTTTAAAGTGAATAAGTGTGAAAATCCAAAAAAAAACTTTAAATTCAAATTTGATGGATTGAACTGTTGCAACACAGTATCGCTGTTCACTGTTGTGCGTGTGTGTGCACGAACGTTAGTTGTTGTTGTCGCTCGCGGACAAACAGAATAAGCACAGTTTCTATCTAATTTAGTTTTCTAAAGCACTTTCGTTTTCCCAAAAATCACATGCCTTGTAAGGCGATGTTTCGCAAACAATTATTAACGTGTTATAAAGCAGTGTAATTGAAACATAACACGTACAGTTGGTAACGGATCTTGCAATAGGAACGCTGCAAAAGTTTTTTTAAATAAAACAAAAACGGTTTGGGATATGAATTAAATTCTTTATTCCTGTGAAAGTACATTCGATGCCATTATGTAGGGAACTCGATTTCTCTTGCATGGGCACCACGGGCACGCTTGCAGAAGTCCAGACGCTGAACGCAATTTTCGACGGGTTTCAAGCATACATCGGCCGATTCTGCAATTTCACGTCCGATATTAGTACGAAGTTCATCAATCGTCGCTGGCTTGTTGGCATAGACCATAGATTTGGCGTAGCCCTCATGGAGTACGTGTGGATTGCTGCCTGTCCAATAACGCATTATTTGCTTATTGACGAAGCCATTCAGCCAGAAATGGCGACGACCATAAATTGGACGTAGCGCTCTTAAAGTTGAGGCCTATTGCCTCCGAATTTCGGTAGTTAATTTTAATAATTTCGACCCGTTTTTGGATCGTATATCTTTCCATGATGAAATGGCAAACCTTACTGAAGAGAAATGTCAAAAGAGCGGGGGAAAATATGGCGTCGTTTGCTGTCACTATCGGTCTACTTTTTTAGCGTCCCTATTGTAAAACGCTTTATATGTGTGCAGTCGATTATGTGCGCAGTTGATTATGTGTGTATACGCCTTGTTTGCGTGGGTAATTGTGCGGCTTTGTGTATTGTGCCGTTTTGTGTAAAGATTTTATTTTTGTGGGCTGTATATTCAAATCTCGGCGTAGATGGACCATGTACAATTGGGTGTCGTGTCTCCCGGTGGGGCAGTCCAGACGCACAGTTGGAAATCTTAAATAAAAGAAAGATTTGGTTTGGTTAATTCAAGTTGAATTTAATCAAATGTATATATATGCGTATCAAATATATGATGAGTTATATGTTGGAAAGTGATCACAATGATGGCTTTACCTTGTGGTGTGAAGTGGTAGTCGACGTGTGTTCCTTCAGAGATCCTGAGACTAAGTTAAGTTAGAAAAATGTTCGGTTGCCGTCAACCGCAATTTTATTGGAAAAAGGTAAAACGGAATAATTAACAAAAGGAATTATCCGGCGGGAAATAGGTGAACCGGTATAATTCGCGGTGGCATCTGTATGCGTGTGTATATGTACACGTGTATTAGGACGGTTAGAAAAATATTTACGCTGCCGTCGTAAACACAGATTTTTCTAAAGCTTTCGACAACTATTTTTTCGCATACTATTTTACTTCAAAAGCTAAAAACTGTTGGGCTTCACTCTATTTTTTTTCTTTCTTAAAATCTTATGTTACTAGTAGATTGTTGCTTGTCGAACATGAAACTTGCAAACCGTATTCGTTTGTAGCTCTTCTGGTGTTCCTTAAGGTAGTTGCCGGTTTGCACTTCAACCACTAAACTTTGTAGATCCCTTCCCAACGTATAGGGCTTATTGTATGCTAATAAAATTGCAATCTCCAGAAAGTACAAGAATTATTCAATCATTAATGTTTATCTATGATGTGATTTTTGGTTTCGCTAAGTACCTAACTATTTTTCCTAAACTCCTTGAGCAGATAGGCTTTAACGTACCTAACAAAATATTGCATTCTCAGTACTCGTATCCATTTTATTTCAATGTTGTCAGAGTTAATTATTTTACCATAGCTCCAACCTATAAGGGACTTTCAGAATTTAATATAATATAAAAAGAATTGATTATTGATTTTTCATTGCCAAGATATGGATTTAAATTCGCAATAGAATCTTTGTATTCTTACAATATAGGAATGTACATATAACATAAATAAGTGATTATCGACTCGGAATGAAAACGATTTGAAAATGATTCGAAATCAATTCGAACTCAGTTGGAATCAAGAACACCACCACCAAAACGAGTAGCAATTGCATCTATGTAAAAAAAAAATTCTCATAAAAATCATTTGTCGTTTGGAGAGTTTGTAAAAGTGCATGCCCGTCAATTTGTAAACAATATGTATGTATGTGAAAATTGACAACTCTTTCGCAAAACCAAAAACAAAATACATGGAAATTTTGTAGTTGTACTTATAACACCACCTTATATGAATTCGCATTGGGTACTCTAGTACAAAGTGTATAAAGCAAAGTGAAATCAATATATGGCATAATTTTATTCGATACGTTTATTTGGAACCCATTTTGTCATTACATTAACCCATATGCCAGTAGCAGCCTTAGATTTATATCACGGTGTACTGAATACTGAAGGTGACGCCTTTAGAAGTACCGCTTCTTTGGTTTTGCCGGGTTTGACAATTCTCAACTTCAACTAGACAAAGCTTTTTTCACAAATTAAGAAAAAGAGACACTTTTTTTAGTATTTTGCGAATTTATTTATTAAATGTCTGCCTATAAATTCATATTTTACACTTTAGAACAATTAGAACACGTTTTTCAATGAAATATTGGAAGTTGTTCAATTTTCTCTCTCCCGTATTCTTGTTTACTGAAGGCGAGATCTGTCATTTCACCGCGGGAAGGCGCAATCTTGTATTCTATCATTCTTGGATTTATATGTATTTCAAAGAATACCAAAAAACAAATTCAAAACTGAAAATTTTAGATAGTAAAGGATATTGAAGGATACCGGACTCTTGTGGCTATGCAACGCTGCCCACAATAATTAGGTGCATAGGTATATTTTGTGTGCCGACGGATGTGGTAAAAAAGAGGAATGGATGAATGCTATTGGTATCCCTCTACCACATCTTTCAAAATTAATTCTTGGTGGCCTGCTTTTTATTATTGCACTAGCTAAGCCCTGCGTGCGCCTCTTGGCTTTAAAAAAAATACGACAGAAAATGAACACCGGTATACGTTGATGCCATTAAAAAAATGAAATTGTATTCAAAGGAAAATAATTCTAAAGCCTTTCTACAGTTACTGGTCCATCATTTAATATTTTGATAAAATATATCCTGTGTTATGACCTAGATTACTGTCTAGTCACCTATGGAAGTCCCATGGAAATCCATTCATTAGTTTCGGAGATTAGTGAGTTCAAACAGACAAACGGGTAAACAAACATGCAAATAATCTAAAACAAATGGTCCAAATGCATTCTATTACATTCCTGCACCGCCTTCGGCCATTATTTTAAAGATATTTTCATCGCTGGTACATACACGATTTACAGTCTTATTACCAAGAATGATAGAATACAAGATTGCGCCTTCCCGCGGTGAAATGACAGATCTCGCCTTTAGTAAACAAGAATACGGGAGAGAGAAAATTGAACAACTTCCAATATTTCATTGAAAAACGTGTTCTAATTGTTCTAAAGTGTAAAATATGAATTTATAGGCAGACATTTAATAAATAAATTCGCAAAATACTAAAAAAAAGTGTCTCTTTTTCTTAATTTGTGAAAAAAGCTTTGTCTAGTTGAAGTTGAGAATTGTCAAACCCGGCAAAACCAAAGTAGCGGTACTTCTAAAGGCGTCACCTTCAGTATTCAGTACACCGTGTCTTATTACGATATACATAGAAGAAGAGTATATAGTAAAAGCATAATTAAGAAATTCTTATGTCGACAAACATTCTGTATCGAGATCGAGAGTGGGCAAGATTGAAGAAATTTGAATTTCTTCTCAAAAAAGGGAAAGGAACACGTCTGAAAATAAGGAGATTACTCCTTGTTTATTGTCTTTTGAGGTATTATGGCCAAAAATATCCAATAATAAGAAGAAATCTCCTTCACAATTTTTTTGAAAAAAAACTGTAATTTTACCCCATTTTGTAACTGTGCTCTTTTTAATGGAGCGAGTTTCGGGTGCCACGCTTCCTCCGCCTCTAGGCAATACCCCAAAACCTTTGTACAAATAACTAAACATTCTCCTTTATTTGTATAAATCAACAAAAAGAAAAACCCTGCGAATATTGCAAGCAGGTCACCATTTGACCGGTTTTGCTCGCCCACACCCTACTGTATACGCCTTGGCTCTTGCAGGCACACACCCACACACACAGCCCCAGGATCATCAGCGGGAAATTTGAAAAAACTGACGTTCTATCTATCATTTTTAAGATAATTTTACACAAATATTTCAAAATTAACTTTTATCATAAACAACACGTAGCACAATCTGTGTTTCTCAGTCTGTATTCGTAAACAAACACTCAGAACATCTTGCTATGTCATTCTGTCAAACGAAGCAAGTACGAAGTAACGGAAGTGCTTTCGTCGTCACCGTGTTTTCGCTGCATCGTGACAAAATATAAAGAAAATAGTACTAAAAATACTCCATTCCAGTACATCGTTGTAAAAATGTGAGTAGGCATCCTTGTTTTAGACATTTCTCTATAATTATTTACTTCCGCGCTGAAACTTTAATTTGTAAATTTGAAAATTGTTCAATAATTTACAATATTACCATATATTTATGAAATAAATTTGTTAATTTTCTAATTGAGTGAGTGGTACAGATTTTAAGGAGGTTAGTGCGAGTCTGCTTATGCTAATAGTGTCTAGTTTTCTAGTTTTGATACCAGCAGCTGCAATCAGGTGGGTTTGAGACACCTTGAACCCATCGAGTCACGGTGCTCTTTTGAATTCAGCACCTAACATATTTCAGTGATTTTTCTGCATTTAACTCCTCTTTTTGGCTCTTTACTCTGGTAGTAATAGGAAACTTGGTATTTGCAAGTCAAGAAAATCGACTACTTTGTCTTCAGGATTATAAAGTGTTTTGAATGCAGTATTTCTGCGCACGAAACAAACCACTACTGTTATTTGTCAGCATTGTGAAGCATTTGAAAAAATCTTGATCGCACCTCAGCGTCTTCATCGCTGTAAAGAACCGAATGTTTTTGCAGATGTGAGGAGCACTTAAGAAATAAGCGCTACATAAACTAATGAGCACTTTCAATTAATTAGTCCTTTTTATATTCACTACTTTATATGTATATGTACACTATAAATATAAGAATATGCAAATAGTGACTATTTTAAAATTTCTGCGATCGGCAGCTTTATTTTGCACGATGCCAACGTGGCCGGGGATCCACGTAATTGTAATCATTCTCCTTCGTTATATTAACAATAAACGTAAAGATAAGGCTAGTGCGTTTTTGTTCTTCAGGCTGTCAGCACAGATGATGGCATTGAATGCAAATTGGACTGCTTGAAATATTGCTTCAGCTGAACGGAAAGAGGTGGCCGACGCGTATAGTGCCTTAATTTTGGTCAACCACTGCAAAACATGTTTTTGACACATCCAGCTCTCGTTTTCCATACTTGTAGCCGATTTTCCATATGGCGAGTTGTCTTATGGCGAGTTGTCTTATGGCGAGTTGTCTATCGAGGGAGCTGGCATGTTTTTTGTTGCTAAAGCATTTGTTACAACATCAAGACGCACAGAGTATATATATTTATATATTTGTGCTTGTAAGCACAAAAATTACAAATCCCATTTATGAAAAAGTATTAAAAATAGAGTAAGGAAGGGCCATAAATTCTCTCCATTTTCTAATTTTAAATTCAGCTACATATGTGATAGAGCTAACAGAAAAGTGAGGTTGCGTTGCTGTCTACACCTTGTCATTAATATGTTTACTATCATTATTTCAGTGTATAGAAAAAATTGTCAGAACTCATCTGACACCCTGCCTTTCAAATAGTTAAAGTAACTTTTTCGTTTATTTTTTTTTTATACCTTTCATTATTAATATTATCAGAAATTTAAGTTCTTTTCACGCGCTCTAAATGTCTCGTCGCGAAAAATTACATAATGTGCAAGCATCACAAAAAATTAAACCTTTACATCGTTTTAGACAATTGGTCCGCAGTGCATTAATGAATCAACAATGGTTATCCGGATTAATAGATCAACAGACGGCAAATGTTCTGTTATTTCGCCCTAAGGTTACTGGAATACTTACCAATAGCGTATGTTTATGAACCGAATTGGTTTTAGCGAGCATAACTATATTCATTGTAGGAAAAAACTCTATTACGCAAATACCGAAATTTACGGAACGATTCAGAAAGGCTAATTCTAGTAAAGTTAATGGCTAATCTAGTTGTGTTTTCTCAAATACCACCAGTAAGTGCATAAAGTAGTGAAAAGTATCTTATATAATGCAGATATACTCATCTATGAATTTATGTATGTACATACATACTTACATGTATACATATGTGTACATCCGCTCATAAACTACATGCAAAGAAAGTAGATTACAAAGAAGTAGCATACTTTCACCGGATATGACAACATAATGTATTGGTTTATTTCACCATACCAGAACAGATTTGATTTTTGCTGATTGATATTGGAATCTGATTGAATCCAATTGGTTTGTGCTGTGATGAAGTAAGCTAATATTTCTTACCCCAGTATAATTTCACTGATTCAACTTCTTTGTAATCTACGTTGTTGGCTACATGCATATGAACGTACTTATATACATACACTATACATAGCAGGGTTCGGAATCATTCACTCTCGTTCGTACGCGAACGCGAACGTATACACTTCTTCATTTTTTTTTGCATTCACGTTCGCGAACGAGAACGTGAAAAAAAATCCATATCGTTCGTATTCGAGAATGATAGGTAGAAAAAATTGTGCTATTGTATGCATGCATTCGCGAATCGAAGTTCGTGCGTTCATAAACGAATCTACAAGTGGCTTCGATGCATTCGCGAATGCTCGCGCTGTCGTTCATCTTCATAAACGAATGCATTTGCTACGTCGAATATTCGCAGAAGGTTAGTGCAGTAGGCAATATGCAGCAATATTAGATGCAAGCAATGGTAAAAGAGTACATATATATTTGTTTAGGTAGACGATGGGCAACGGCCATACTAATCTTGATATTTCTATTTTTAGAGTTCTATCTTTGTTTAGCAAATGAACGATATGTGCATACACATGTATGGTTGATCCGTATAAAATCAAAATTTATTTGCGAAACAACATATATTTATGTATGTATGTATGTAAGTTACGACTTGCTGATCATATTTTGGCGACATATGCGCTGTTACGGTTGCATTTCTAACAATGTTTGCATTGTTGGCTTTCACTTGAGTTGACTTTTAAATATTGAAATAGTATGTGTCAACTTGGTGTAGCTAATTTATGATTGGTAATCGTATTTCGAATGGAATTTGGGTTATTTGATTCTCTGGGATGCGGGTCTGCTATAAGTGTTTAATATATGACGGCGAGTCATATGTCAGGGGACTTGGGTGGTATTAACTTACCCTAAGTTAACTCGGTGGGGTGCAATAACGTCACATGAAATAACGACACAGTGTCTTTATTTCCATTTGAAAGTGAAATAAAGTCACGTGTCGTTATTTCCATTAGTAATTGAAATAAAGTCACAGTGACTTTATTTCCCTTTAGGTAAATTTTCAACAATTTAAAATGTGACCTTATTTCCTTTTAACAAAAATTGTATTTCAATCAATTACACAAAAATGAAATTGAGAAAATAACAAACATAATAATAATACAAATTTGCCTTATTGCCGTTTGCCTTATTTCATAGTTGATTGAGAAATAACACAAAGTTTTATATTTTACAATTGAAAAATAAAGCAAAACATATGTACATGGTAACACACATGCATTTGACGGTGGGGTGCTACGAAATGAATATAATAATCTTTTTGTAAAAGGGAAATTTCCCTTTTACGAAATGTATTTAGTTATCTTTTTGTAAAAGGGAAATTTTATATTATATGTATATAGTAAATTGTACATGATAATCTTTTTGTAAAAGGAAAATTTCCCTTTTACGGAATTTTTATATAGTTCGAAATTAAAAAGTGACTTTATTTCCCATTTGCAATATGTGGAATGTGTCTTTATTTCTCATTTACAGTCAATTTTTATGTGTTCTTATTTCCATTTCAATTGGAAATAATGTCCCGTGACTTTATTTCCATTCCAATTGGAAATAAAGTCACAGTGACGTTATTACCAGTGACGTTATTGCACCCCACCAGTTAACTCTTCCCCTCTTAAATCGATTGTCCTCAATCGGTATTGTTGTTGTGGATAGGTTACGCTATGGTTCTTAATTGGAGAAATGGGCCTTCCATTGTTTTTGCGGTATCTTGTTTTGGTGATTGCATTCCAGGCGATATATCTTAATATATAAAAATCACGTGTCACGTTGTTTGATTTCGATGGACTCCTAAACTACAGAACCGATTTTAATGAAATTTTTAACACTGTGTGCAGTTTGGTCCAACTTGAAAGATAGGATAGTTTATAACTCTTCTTATAGTCGCATTATTTATTTATTGCAAATTATTTGTTTATTATTAGCAAAGAGCTATCCACCAGTTGGTGGCGCTAACAGCGGTATGAGTAAGTGCGCTACAGTAGATGGCGCTACAGTTATTATGATTCTAGCAGCTGGCGGTGTTTTATCAATTTCAACAGTAAATGTTCATGGATTTAGGCTGTCATAACAAATGCTGCCACTTGCTAAAAACATTAAATGAAAATGCGTTGTTTGAAGTTTATATTATTTGTGGTAAAGTTATACGAGTCTATGACTTCCAATATTCCAAATTTAAGAAAAAATCACATACAATCCGTGAAATAAATAAAGTTATGTATGTATGGTCAGACAAATAAGCAATGCTGCCACTCTTTTCCAGTAAATCTTCCTCGAATTTGGGAGATTTCAGAGGAATTTAGGAAATTGCAGAGTTGATTTCTGCATGTATTTCCTAAATTCAAAAAAAAATTTCATTTAGTTGCATTTAGGTATAGAATTTTGTATGGCTAAATGTACATTTGGAGTTAAATTTAGAGCTATATGTGCTATTGCAGTAGATGGCGCTACATGAGAATACATTTATTGACACTTATTTCTATGACTTCCAATATTCCAAATTTAAGAAAAAATCACATACAATCCGTGAAATAAATAAAGTTATGTATGTATGGTCAGACAAATAAGCAATGCTGCCACTCTTTTCCAGTAAATCTTCCTCGAATTTGGGAGATTTCAGAGGAATTTAGGAAATTGCAGAGTTGATTTCTGCATGTATTTCCTAAATTCAATAGATACAATTATCGCGAACAGTGAGCCATTATTGACAGCTGAACAAAAAATTATTTATAATCAGATTATGCTGACTGTTGCTGCTAAACAAGGCGGCTTTTTCTTCTTGGACGCACCAGGTGGAACCGGTAAGACATTTTTAATATCGTTGATTCTTGCCAAGATACGGTCACAACAGAAAATCGCATTGGCAGTTGCATCATCAGGCATTGCGGCTACTATGCTAGATGGTGGGCGAACGGCACATTCAGCATTCAAGTTGCCATTACAAATTCATAGCAACCCAAACGCAATATGTAACATAAAAAAAAATAGCGCAATAGCTGCAGTGTTGCAAAGAAGTTCAATCATTATTTGGGATGAGTGCACAATGGCTCACAAATATTCACTCGAGGCATTGCACCGAACTATGCAAGATTTGAACGGCAATGATAAACTTTTTGGAGGTGCTGTCATATTGCTATCTGGTGATTTCCGATAGACGTTGCCGGTCATACCTCGCTCTACTTTCGCCGATGAGATTAACGCATGTTTAAAACAATCATTTTTATGGAGAAATGTTAAAACACTTCGATTGACTATAAACATGCGCGTACATTTACTAAATGATCCATTAGCACATATATTTTGGGAACAATTGCTAGATATTGGGAATGGTACAATAGAACGGCAACCAAACACGCAATGCATTAAACTGCCAGACAATTTCTGCACTGTTGTTCACACAAAAATTGAATTAATTGAAAGTATTTTCCCGGATATACAAAATAATTATTTAGATCATAACTGGCTCTGTGGGCGGGCTATTTTGGCAGCCAAAAATGTTGATGTTGACGAAATTAACTTCCAGATACAACAGTTGTTGCCAGGCGATCTGATGTCTTTTAAATCAATCGATACTGTTGTTGATGAAAATGAAAGTGTAAATTTTCCAACTGAATTTTTAAACTCTCTAGATATACCCGGAATGCCACCACATATTCTTCGGTTGAAGATTGGTTCAATTATTATTCTTCTGCGTAATTTGAATCCACCTCGGTTATGCAACGGTACACGTTTGGTCATCAAAAAGTTAACAGGGAATATTCTTGAAGCAACCATTTTGACTGGAAAGTTTAAAGGAGAAGTGGTCCTGTTGCCCCGTATTCCAATGATACCGGCAGAATCTACGATACCATTCAGAAGACTACAGTTTCCTATTCGTTTAGCTTTTGCCATGCCCATAAATAAGTCTCAAGGCCAAACAATGTCCATTTGTGGGTTAGATTTGGATAATCCATGTTTTTCCCATGGGCAATTATATGTTGCATACTCACGTGTGGGAAAACCATCAAATCTATTTGTCTTAGCTCGAGACAGGTTAACCAAAAATATTGTGCACCGATTAGTGCTAAGTTAAATTAAATAGTTTATAATTCAAAAAAATAAATACTACTATTAAAAATTAAGAATTATCTATCCTAAGATTATAAAATTAAATGTTACATGTTATCAACTAACAATTTTGTAATTAACTTATTTGTTAAAAACTTGAATATAAAATCAAAAATGAACTATTTTATGAAAATTTGTGTTTATTATCAACTCTACGAAAATTTTCATCTATAATTTTAAAAATTTTGACCTCAAGTTCAAATCTCAACCCCGTGGATTTTTATACCAGATATATAAGGTTTCCGTCTTTATTCATAAAAAATAATTTCACTGTTGTGAATAGTTTACTACAACACAGCAAATCTAAAAGTGAGGAAATGTTCGTTCTGAGAATTCGAATGATTCAAACCGATTTATCGTTTAAGTTCAAAATTTTACAGTTTCATATGTACATACATAGGTATGTATGTGGCATGTTAGCGTGTTGGAGAGCCATCTTCTTTATTTGTTTACACGCTACACAACAAAACAAAGAATGAACTTCGCCAAAAATATTTAAGTTCAAAAAGCGTTTTAACTATTTCAAATAAAAATTGGGCGGGACGAAGTTCGCCGGGTCAGCTAGTGTATATATAATTTTGTTTTATATTTATTAATACATATTCGAATAAAAATTACTACAATAATAGATAATACAATTAATAAATCTGAACTTAAACTAATTAAATGAACACTTGTATTATCTTTTACCAATAGCTCAATGTGTTCTTGTTGGTTTATTTGATTTAAGTACAATTTTTCTAGTTTCAATTCTGTGTGAGTAATATTTTTAGTTTGTTTAATTTTTGTGATTTTATTTGGTAGTATAAACGAATCATACATTTTAATTTTGATATTTTCAAATAGCTATTAGATACTTCACAATTTTCGAATTTTATTAACAAGGCTCCAGTTTGTTTAATTTCTAATTTGTTACAATTGTGAGTTATAATTGAATACAATTTTTTGAATATTAATATTCCTGGTAATACTTCTTTGACTGCTGTTTTTACTAATGGCTCTTGTTTACAATTAGCTTCTTGCAATTTAATGATATTTTCCAAACAATTGTTATCTAATTTAATTAAATTTTTTTCCGGTTGTCTTTTACAATTTCGTTATACAAATTATTATTTTCGTCTGTTAATATTTTATATTCATCTAATATTAATGATCATCGTTGGTCTCCTTGCCGTGGGGATGAGGCTTAAGTGTTGGCATGGCTGTTCCTTTCGAGGTCTTCCATGCCACCACGAACTAAGAGGGAGGCTCCATATAAGAATCAGTGTAGGATTCGTTCTTGCACGGATTCTTATGTGGAGATTACCGTACCAACATCTCTCTGTTCCGTATACCTTGTATCCTTCCTAGTATCTCCCAGCTCTCCTTCCTCTCTAGCTAATCCCCCCCTAATCCAGGGTGTCAAGCGTCACCGTGCCCATTGGTCGGTTTGCAGCCAGGGGGTTTAAATTCCGGCTGTATTTTAACGGCGCCTCTCTGACACCGGGCCACCTCAGGGAGTAAGTTTGGCCTTACCGCGGCAAGGGGCGCTGTCGTGGTGTACCACCCATTTCCCCCTCAATATTACTAGACCGCTGCGCTTGCCTCGTCGAGCAGGTGGTCGTACGACCAAGATGAATACAACCAAAGAAACAAAAACAACAACAACAAAAAACACAAAAAAATTGTCTTCGCCATCTCGGGGAAAGACAAGCATGAAAAATTCTTCTTCCCCATCTCGGGGTAAGAATGCGCAGGCGCAAGCGCCTAACGCGCCGCTTCGCTCCGATAGGAGCTCTTCCGGGCTGGTGGTGAGTGTTGCACGCCGGCCCGTGACTTCGGGTGTTATGGCGGGACCTAGCACCAGCAAAGCTGCGGGGATTGTGCTGGAAACGGCAGATCCCTCAGTGGCGGTAGGCACTAGGGGCCCGCCAAACACCGGCGCGGCTGCGAAGCCTAGTCTCGCGAAGGCAACGGTCTCACGGCCTGGCCCGAGTGGACTAAGGCGACAAGCAGCCGCACAAGATAGTATAGAGGGCGTGGCAGCGATGGAAACTACGAGCCACGCCCCTCTGATGTTGGAGTCGGAGCGGTTCAAATTCGCTGACAAGCGTAAGGCCGCGAAGACGTTAAAAAGATACGTCGGGGTCCCGTTGGAAACGCTGTCCCCGAGCGCGAAGGAAGCGGTGGAAAGGGCGAAAGCCCTGCTGCCTAACTTCCGGGTCACTGGGGTTTCGGTGGAAAACCGGGTGCCTCCGTCAAAACGACAGAGATCGGCGGAGGAACAAACTCCGGCCTCTAAGAGAATCCGGCCGCACTCGTGGGTGGGCAGGCCTAGCTTTGCCGAGGTTGCGAAGGACAGGATCCTTATTGGGGTCCTGGACCGAGGCAACGAGCTCGGGTCCATACCAAAGGACCAGTGGAAGTGGGTGAACGCAGCTCTGGCGAACGTCATCTTTGACGTTATGCTGGAGAACCCTGGAACCCCCCCTGCCTGTAATGACGCTGGTTGGTACCAGGGCCACATTAAGGTGGTCGCCTGTGAGGACCTGAGATCGGTGGCGCTGTACAAGACCGCCGTTGCAAAGGTGGGCCCTGTCTACCCAGGGGCTAAGTTCGAGGTGGTAGACTGGAAGGACATTCCAGTCAGACCCCGGCCGAGGGCATGGGTTCCAGTGACATCATCGGCACCGGAAAGCATCCTAAAGATGCTTCAGGTGATGAACCCGGCCCTCCCAACAAGTGATTGGAGGGTCGTCCGGGTCGAGGACGCGGAAGGCCCTTCGAGCCAGGTGGTCTTGTCCCTAAACAAGGAGTCCATCGGACTCCTTGAGAAGAGGCAAGGCCGCGTTTGCTATGGCCTCGATGAGGTCATCATTAAGGTGTACCGCGGGGACGCTCAGCGTGCCTCTGGTGCGGGTGCAGCAATGGACGTGGACATTGAGGCACCCGAACCGGAGCCGGAACCGGAACTCTCCGACGCTGAAGGCAGCGTCTCCTCTAAGACAAACTTTGCACCAACAATGCACAGGATGTTTGCGGAGGAGGAGCTGCTGCTCAGTGACGAAGAGTGCGAGGCTGATGTCACCGTCGTGGCTGGAGGGGAGGTAGCGGCTTTCTCGCATGAGAATTCTGCAGATAAACCTCCATCGCTCTAAAGCAGCCTCAGCTGCTCTCCTAGGTCGCCTGAGCAAAGGCGACGTTACGGTGGTACTCATTCAGGAACCTTGGGTTTGTAACTCAAGGGTATGTGGGCTGAGTGCCACCGGTTTTAAGCTTTTCGTCGAGCGTGGTAAAGGTAAAATTAGAGCCTGCATTCTGGCTAAAGCAGACTTAAACATCTTTCTTTTACCTAATTACAGTGATGGCGACGTCACGGCAATTCTCGCGGAGATAGGGGATATGTCACTGGTGCTGGCATCGGCTTACATGCCGTACGAAGCCGAGTACCCCCCTCCCTCTATGGTGCGGAACTTAGTGTCCAAATTCGAGAGCGGACACATGTTGGTCGGCAGCGATGCAAATGCTCACCATGTCAACTGGGGGAGCACGGACATCAATGATCGAGGTGAGTTACTCTTCAACTACCTTCTAACTACTAACCTACTTATATGCAACAAAGGTAGGGATCCCACCTTCATTACTAGTAATCGTAAAGAAGTTTTAGATATAACTCTATGCAGTGATAGTCTATCTGAACTGATCGAGAGTTGGAGGGTTCTAGATGAACACTCCTTCTCTGATCATCGTTATATTGAAATCGTATTGAACTTTTCTATTACCAGCCCAAAGGTGCGAAAAAACCTAAAAAACACAGATTGGTGCTCTTACAAAATGTTATTTGAGGATAGGCTAAACAGCGAACCTCTAATTGAACCTAATTGTATCGGGTATCTAGAGAACATGGTGGACGTTTTTACGCTGACCTGCTCAAATGCCCTAAATCAGGCTTGCACTGAACCAAAACAGTGGGGCAAACGTAAACCCCATTGGTGGTCACGCGAGTTGGACTCACTACGAAAATCTTGTAGGAAAAACTTCAACAAAGCCAAGAGACTTAGTCTCGAGCTGGTATGGCTAGAGTACAAAAAGTCTCTCCAGACCTATAAAAAAGCTTTAAGGGTGGCAAAGAGATCCTCATGGAGAAACTTCTGCGGCGGCATCGAGGATGTTTCCGAGACAGCCAGGCTAAGGAAGCTTCTCTCAGGATCCCCTAACCCGATAGGTTTCTTGCAAAAGCAAGACGGTTCCTGGACCCCAACGGGAAAGGAAACCCTTGAATTGCTATTAGATACCCATTTCCCTGGTAGTACAACTGCGGAGGAAGGAACTCCTCCGTTTATTTCTTCCAACCCCGTCAACATACCGGTTTCGGAAGAAAAGGTTAAATGGGCTATCCAAAGCTTTAAGCCATACAAATCTGAAGGGCCGGATGGGATAATACCTGCTCAGCTAATTAAAACATTGAAGGTGTCTGCAAAATGGCTCTCTACTATTTTCAGGGCCTGTTTCAAACTAAATCACATACCGTCGGCATGGAGAAATTCCTAAAGCCGGTAAGGCCTCACACACTAATCCAAAGGATCTTAGGCCTATCAGTCTATCATCCTTTGCTCTTAAGGCACTTGAAAGGATTATTAGTAGCTACCTGTCCGATACCATCGACAGTCGACTACTGTCTAATGACGAACATGCATACCGCAAAGGCAAATCTACTGAGACTGCACTCCATAGCTTGGTCGGCTATATTGAGAAGTCTCTCAGCGTCAAGGAATTCTGTCTTGTAGCCTTCCTGGACATTGAAGGCGCCTTTAATAACGTATTTCCAGAAGCTATAACTGGCGCCGTTAGGGATCTAGGGGTTGAACACTCACTGGTTGACTTTATCGGCCAGCTACTCTGTTGCAGAGTAGTAAGGGCTAAGCTGGGTGCGAGCGAATTGTCACGGCACGTGTCGAGGGGGACGCCACAAGGAGGCGTCCTATCCCCACTCGTATGGAACCTCACCGTAAATACGCTACTGCGAGATACGGCATGGGGCGGCGCAAAAGTCGTCGCGTACGCTGATGACGTCGCGATTGCAATCAGGGGAAAGTTTCCGCAGACATTATGCGAGCTGATGCAACCAGCACTTCGGGAGGTATCCAAGTGGTCCACCCACTGCGGGATCAGGGTCAGCTCAAGTAAGGTGAAACTTGTACTTTTCACGAGAAGGTATAAAGTGCCTTCGGTGACTCCACCGGTACTAAACGGTACCCGGTTAAGTCTCTCTACAAGTGCCAAATTTCTAGGCGTTATTTTAGATAGGAAGTTGAGCTGGAAGGAGAATCTAGTTCAACTTCATGAGAAGGCTTCCGTAGCCCTCTACACATGTAAGAGAGCCATAGGAAAGAAATGGGGTCTTAATCCCCGGATCTGTCGATGGATTTTCACAGCGGTCGTCAGACCAATACTCCTATATGGGGTGATCGTGTGGTGGCCTGCATTACAAAAAGAGGTTAACCTTAGACTACTCACCAAGGTGCAAAGATCTAGTATGATCTGCATAAGTGGGGCGCTCAGAACCACTCCAAATGAGGCCTTGAACGTCATTTTAGACCTTATTCCTTTAGATTTGGTTGGACAACAAATGGCAGCGATGACTGCTTTGCGACTAAGAGAGACATCCCAGTGGCACCATGAAAGCCAAGGGTACTCTTGTATTTTGAATAAGTTCTGCTCTATTCCGAGCTGCACGGATCGGTGCGCCTTGACATCGGTTTCTGAAAGTAATTTTATTACACGTATTCCAAGCAGGGAGGAGTGGAATCTTCAGTTTCATACTCCACCTGACAGCATTGTCATCTATACAGATGGCTCAAAACTCGATAATAAGGTAGGAGGAGGCGTTTTCTCACGAAACCCTCTCCTGCAAATTTCCATTAGGTTACCAGATCACTGCAGCGTCTTTCAGGCTGAGGTCTCAGCTATCAGGGAGGCGTTAGAGAAGATTGGGACCGGGATTATAGGAAGAGACATCTTCATTTTTAGTGACAGCCAGGCTGCAATCAGAGCTCTGAGCTCTTTCACTTTTAACTCTAACATCGCGCTGGACTGCCGCCTATCTCTGCAGGAGATGGCCAAGCAGAACAGACTGTACCTCATTTGGGTCCCTGGTCACCGGGACATAGAGGGAAACTGCATGGCAGACGAACTTGCAAGACAAGGTACGACCAAGCAGATTCTTCAAGATAAAGAACGCATTGGTATGCCGTTTGCCACTTGCAAACTGCTACTCAGAGATTGTACATATAAGCAAGCTGACAATAGATGGAGGCAAAATACGACCTGTCGCACCTCAAGGCAGATGTGGCCTAAATGGGACCGGAAACGGTCGCGCAGCGTTCTCTCTCTAAGTAGGGAAAACATTTCCAACGTCATCGGGGCTCTAACAGGGCACTGTCTGATAGGGAAACATGCTGAAAGGTTGGGAGTACCCTTCCGAAGATGCTGTAGGAGTTGCAAGAACGACGAGGAGGAGGAAACGATCTTGCATTTACTGTGTAAGTGTCCTGCACTGTGTAAAAGCAGAATGCGATATCTGGGATCACCATTTTTGGATGACCTTAGTGAGGTTTCAAGCACCGAGGTAAATTGTCTGTTGAAGTTCATCAGCGAGGCAAAATGGTTTGGTGAGGGGTAATTTTTCCTTTTGGATGGTACAAATTTTTCCTTGTGGTAACACAATGGGCCTCCTAATATTGGCCTAAGTGAGCCGCTGTAGGCGGCTGCCACTCCAACCTACCTACCTACCTAATTTTAATGATAAATTTTTTTCACTGAAAAGGTCAAGTTCGGCCTGCGTTAATATGTCTGTTGGGATTATACCTAATTTACTTGAAAAAATTACCTGCCCTATGTCGTTAATGTGACTTTGTAAAAGTGAAATATTATTTTGAACTTGTAATTTAATGATACATCCTTGTTGAGAAAAATTTGATTTTTGAATGCGTTTATAGGAGTTCCAACGCTATAAATTAAGGTGTGAGATGAGCTTTCATCGGAATTTGTTGCTATAGACAAGGAGTTAGTTTCGGATTCTCCGTTTGGAATTCTAGACAATGCATCAGCAACGACGTTCTGCTTGCCAGGCTTGTAAAGCAACTCGTATGAGTATTCTTCTAATGCTGCCTTCCATCTCTTCATTTTAGCATGATTATTTTTATTGCTTAATGCATAAGTGAGAGGTTGGTGGTCAGTGAATATCTGTACCTTCGCTGAACCGTAAAGGTAATTTCTGAAGGGTCTAAAGCCCAAATTATGGCTAACATCTCTTTTTCATTGGCCGCGTAATGCTCTTCGGCCCTATCTAATGTTCTGGAAATGAATGCTAGAGGTCTTGATACCTGTGACAGTACCGCTCCGATAGCAAAATTGGAAGCATCTGTTACCAATTCGAATGGTTTCTTGTAATCTGGGTATGCAAGGATGACGTCTCTAGAAATGAGAGAGCGTTTTATGCTGTTAAAAGCTTTTACTGCCTCTTCGTTCAAATTTATCTTCACTCTTGAGGATTTGTGCTTTGATATCCTCCCCTCTTCCCTCTTAAAAGAGATGTCAGAGGTTTTGCTAACTTCGCATAGTCCTTGATAAATTTGCGGTAGTATCCGGACATACCTAAAAAGCTGCAAAGCTTCAATTGGCGATATAACGAATCCCAAAAATTCAACCTCTTCTGTTAAAAAGTGGCATTTATCCAGCTGTACTTTCATATTCGTTTCTTCTAGTGTTTTGAATATCTTTTTGGCGTAGAATACGTCTTACCTTACGGTATGGGCACCAATGACAGGTTTTTATTGTTGTAATCTCTATTTCTTTAATTATAAGGAAACGGCTCGATTAATTTTTTTTTTTTTTTTTTTGTAGTCAAATGAAGATGTTAGCTTTCGTTTGACATACATTTCATGTTGGTTGATATCTTCCTAATATTTAAATTTCTCAAATGAAAATTGTATAAACACATGCACACAAATATGTGTGTGGTGTTTGGTTGAGTGTTTGCTGTTGGGCGATTTAAATGTACTAGTGCAGCCCTTTCTTTGTATTGCATAATTTTAGGCGGGCAAGTTAAAGTAGAGTAAAAGAACAGAAAATGCTGCCAAGCACTGCAAAAAAAATAATAAAATTGATTCGCGTATGTTATTTATCATTTATCTTTACTATTGATAACAGCCATTGACTTCGTTTTTGCGAGAAATTTAATTGATAATTTAAAAACATTTTTATCCTATTTTTCCTATCATAAGCTTATGTATATCATCCAAAGTAACTATCAAATAAAGAAATTCATTTGCTTGTATTATTTATCATTTATTGTTACATATGTTTTCTGTCTTATCGGATGGCGTATTCTACGTTAAACTTAATGGCCGTGTCTCTGACACAGCCTGCTTCTTTTTTTTATGTGGTTGAGATGCTCCTCTTCTGTCTTACTAAAAATTATTATATCGTCGATATAGACGTACGAATATATTCCAATATGCTCGTGCAGTTTGTCGTCGAAAATTGAAGGTGCATTTTTCAACCCAAATGGCAAACGTGGAAATTCGTAGTTGCCGTTATTTATTGAAAAGGCAGTCTTCTCAATATCAGATTCCTTTAGAGGAATTTGATGAAAACCACTTTTCAAATCCAATACTAAAAAAAATTTATTTTCCCCTAAATTGGAAATCACTTCGGATATTTCAGGTATTGGATATCTATCTGCTGTCGTTACCGAATTCAGCTTACGATAGTCTATTCCCATACGATATTGTTTATTGCCCTCTGAGTCCGCTTTTTTCGGAACAATCCATACTGGTGAATTGTAGGGAGACCTAGACGGTCTTATAATTCCAACCTCTGGTTTGAGAGATGCTGGATATGGATAACGCTTTGAGTAAATAGGGTTATCTGTTACCGTTCTTATTTCTCCAACGACTTTTGTCGTATACGTTAATTTCTCATCTGGTTCTGAGAATAAATTTGGACATGTTTGAATCACTTTAGTCATGTCTATCTTCTGATGAGATGACAAATGTTCGTCCTTTATTTGTATAATGTTCACTGATTGTGAGGGGAGCTGTTTGAGCTTTTTTCCCCATTCTTAATAATTAAGAAATTCTCACCAGTGTGTACGATGGCTCCGAGACCCCTTAGGGTATCCTTTCCTAGGATTTCATCGAAAGTTTTTAATGATGGCATCAAGTAAAATCTGATTTCATCATCGAGGTTAAACAACTTTAAATATGTGTGTTCCTCAATTTTTATATCACCAACCACTGACTTAGCGTGGAATGGTTTTTTGTTCTTTATGATTTTTTTTACCAATTGTGGTCGAATATATTTCTTACTGGATCCTGTGTCTATTAAAAATTTCAATATTTTTCTACCCTCCGCGCTACCCTCAAAATAGGGGAGCGAAGAGCTCATAAGGCTAAAAAATGAACATCTGTGGGTTCATCCTCTAAAAGGTCACTTTCCTTCTGCTCTGAGATGTGGAAAGTCCTTTGTTCCTTGTTTCCCTTCTGGGTGGTAGCCTCTGCAGGTCTTTTCCCTTGGTACTGGTTTTGCTGTGGTTTATTCATATAATTAACCCTGCGCGAATGCAATGTCTGGTCGACATCCATTGGCTCAGGTCGTGGTTGTGGCTTCGGTAGTCTAGGTGGCGCATTTGCATTTGCATTTGCGTTGTAGCGCGGATAACTAGTTTTGTTGATTTGATTGCGGATTATGCGCTAACTGGGGGTAAAAATTTTGGGTGCGCGAAGCGTAATTATTTTTTACTGCTTGCGGTTTTTTGTACGATTGCCTTGCACTGTTGGCATGGTTCGTTCGGAAATTTTGGTTGTCTAGTTTTTGACAAAGGTGAAGAGCCTGAAGTAAGTCAACAGGTTCTTTTATACCCAGTAACCTTGGTAGGCCACCATTTAGTCCTCTTATGAAGGTGCCTAACGCTTTGTTCCTGTAGGATTGCGTTAGTATGTATGTGCAGGGATTCATTCACCATTCCTTCACATCCTAATTTGTTTAAAATTAGCGAAAGGTGTTTGTACACCTGCTGATAAAAATCAGAAATTGCCTTGCTACCTTGCACCAAAGTTGTCATTTGGTATTCCAAGGTAGATAAGTCGCGCCTATCGGCATAGTGCATTAACAAGCACTTTGCTATGGCTGGCCAATCAAGCGGTATGTTATAAGATTCCAGAGCTGTGTCGGCTTGTCCGACAATCTTGTTGTTGTTCCATAATATTTTGGGGATCCTTTTACTGGCTCACACACATTAAGGATGCGGTCTACACTTTTTTCCAGGAATTGAATTCTCCTGGCCGCCCAGAGAATTCCTTAAGACATTTTACCACATTGGGTATTTTATCTAATTCACTTAAGTTTCCCCTACTTCTTTCGTCCATTGGTTGGTCAACTGCGGACGCTAGACTGGAGTTAGGGTTTAGAATAGTTTGGACCACTTGTGGTCCTCCTTGCCTTAAGACATTAGCTGAAATTTCAGTAATTAGGGCTGTAAAGTCAGTAATTGTGCATTATTTGGTGCTTGAAAAGCAGGGGAATTTAGAGAGAGGGTTGGAGGCCTGATTAGATTATTGGTGTTTGCCGTTTTAAAACCTTTATAAACGTATATTCCTTAGTAATAAAAAAAGTTTATTTTACAAATAAATTTATAACTCTTTATTAATTTTTTTTTTTCGAACACAAATTTTGTCCTATTATATTTGTGGTATTGACCTGTACGGTCCTGTATTTTTTTTATATATTTTTTCAATGTGACCCCTTCTGTGAAAATGAGCTTTTTTACCTTGGAGGGTCCCGTGGGAATCGCAAAGTTAAGCTTTATTTATAGAACTGGAGGGTCCCCCTTTCGGTGGTGAATCGCACCCATTAGTTTTTTTTTATTGGCTGTACAAGCCTTTAGTTATTTTTATACGCATCATTTTCTGGAGGGTCCTTTTGTAGGAATCGCAAAATTATTATCAATTATAGAACCTTTCGGTGGTAAATCGCAGCTCTCTGTTTTTTGTAAATTTGAATTAGAACATATGTAACAAATACTAACTGATTAATTTTCCTTATTCAAACTCTTTGGAACAATTTTTTGTTTTTATATTCAATATTTAGTTTTTCTGTCTTTTCGACTTTCTTTCGGACGCGCGAATGAGTCGAACTGTTTCTTCTCCGATATTATCCCTATTGTCGAAGTCAAGATGTGAGGCTGCTCTGTTTTCTCTTATAAAATTGAATACCCCTTGCATAGCCCTAGCTTTCCCTTTATTACTAATACCTGTAATTACGAGGGGTTTCTGTCTTTTTAACTCACAATCTATGTCCACCTGTGCTATAATTTTATCTAGCCCGTCGTAGTCGAAGTCAACTAGTAACGCGTCCATTTGATTTTATGGGGCTAGTGGTGGGGTAATTTTGACTTAATATAAATATATATGCACATATGTGCCTAGTATTATTTTCTTACTCTACTACTGCTGAGGCTGCTGTTGGGGATGTTGATTGCTGCTGATGACGATGAGGAGATTCCCGTTGCTGTAGATGTTGGCTATAGATGATTATTGTTTTTTTTTCTGTTTTTTATCTTCAATGAGTTCGATTTTAAATGTTTTTTTTCCTTCACTGTTTTTTATCTTCAACAAGTTGGATTTTAAAAAGTTTTTTTTTTCAATGCTTGTAATTTATATAACTTAGGCTGGTACACGATACCACCGGTTTGCCGTGGCTACTGCGGGGCCTTTTCACTATAATCGCGAATTTTTATATTCGCTCGCGTTTGTCGCGTCGCGAAGTCCTTACTTTGTATTTACGGGACACACTGTTATTTCGATACTTTTTATTGTTCAATCGCGTTGCCTTACTCCTTGGTTTTCAGGCTTTAATTTCGCGTTGCCTTACTTTTTGGTTTTCAGGCTGTTTTATTGTTTTTACCGTTGCCTTACTTTTTAGCTTTCAGACTTTTTTATTGTTTTCACCGTTGCTTTACTTTTTAGTTTTCAGGCTTTTTTATTGTTTTTACCGTTGTCTTACTTTTTATTTTTCAGGCTTTTTATCGGATATTACACTCGGGCGCGCGCGAGTCCTTACTTTGTATTTTTCAGGACTTAAAACTTCGCGTGGCTCGAGACTTTTGCTCGGGCGCCAGTTAATAAAACGGAAATGTTTTATTTTGCGGAGAGCTAATATTAGCTCACACAACCGCGTTTATTAAAATGAGAAATCAATCTAAAGTTAAAATTTACAATTTTATTCTTTTATACTAAACTCTAGGCCAGACTACAACTGCATTTTGTTGTTGTGGCCTATTTCCATTTCCTCCTCACTGTCCGTGTAAATGTTGCATCTTTTGATGTTTACGCAATCGATGAATGCTGAGTCTGGATTCCCATATGTGTAATTGTTTACACAATTGCGAGTGGTCGCTGAGTTCAATTGTACTAGGCTGTTCTTCTTACTAGTCGCTGGCCTACATAGTTGCGCAACGCTTGCCATAGGTGCTTTGTCGTAAATTTACTTGATGTAATCGAAATATGATAGGTAATCATATTTTGGCGACATATGCGCTGTTACGGTTGCATTTCTAGCAATGTTTGCATTGTTGGCTTTCACTTGAGTTGACTTTTAAATATTTAAATATGTGTCAACTTGGTGAAGCTAATTTATGATTGGTAATCGTATTTCGAATGGAATTTGGGTTATTTGATTCTCTGGAATACGGGTCTGCTATAAGTGTTTAATATATGACGGCGAGCCATATGCCAGGCGACTTGGGTGGTATTAACTTAACCTAAGTTAACTTACTTATAATTTTGTTTGCCAAGGGTAGCCATCATCGAAATTAACCACTATTTGAAACAAAAAAAATTTTTGATATACTTTTTTTAGAGGGGTCAAACCCCAAATTTTGGATGCTCTTAAAGTGGAAGTTGGATGTCTGGCGATTTTTACGAAACTTAGTGAACTGTAATCGGTTCCTAGATTATTGAAGAATTTTATAACTTTTGCGTTAGTTTTAACTCATATGTAAGCCCCGATAATAGGGTGCGATTTACCAATTTCTTCAAATGGAAATTTTAACATCCTTCCGCATAAATATTCGTTGTCTTTTATTTGGGATACGTATATGTATGTATGTTTGCAATGTACATATATATTTTATACATTTAAATTTGTTTTACGAATGGAGCCACTTCATCATTTTTACAGCAGAGTGGCTTCTGCTTATCAATAGGCAGCCGTAAGGTTGCCGAGATCTTTGAGAAATAAAATGTAGTAGTATTACTTGCTAGATTATTTCTAATTTTAGTCATGAAAACTTACGACTATTTATACAAAATTGTATCACAGAAAGTGATTTCCATAACTCCTCCCTTTTTACTTCCTTGACTTAGAATTGTAGCAACGGCCAATACGAATGCTGTAGCGTTTGGCTGAGCAGAGCGTATTGACAAATATTCTGCTAGCTCAGCCATCGTATTGACATACATTCAGTTTAGCAATGCAATTGGCTTTAGTTCCTCATATCGACTTACTTCTAATGTTGAAACCGGCGTTGCAGTTCCGCATGCATATGTAGGTCGCTTGTGTTGGTTGTACGCTACATTCGGTGTGTGGGGTCACTACAATGTTATCTCTGTAGTTATTTTAATTTAGCTGAATCCGCCGTTTTTCGAAATAATTCATATTTTTTATTATATATGCCGAGTTTTTTTGCTACCTTCATTGCAAATAACCATTCGTTTGTACCATTTATTAAAATTTTGCCATTCGCTTTTCTACTTTCCGAAGTTGCGCCAGTTATTCACAAGTGTAAATACATAGATCCTTCTGAGCTTGGCTCTTCCATTGTGTTCATGAGTGCTCTTGCTTTCGAGTTAAATAATTGAATGCTCCATATTTATACGTACGACATGTCCAAGCCCATGCAAGTATTAAATTTGTATGCCTTTATCTGTGCATATGCCAATATAAAGCTCTTGCAGTATGCCATTCCATCTTCTTTGGCACTTATCGCTCTTGCGAAATGGGGCATACATATATCTTACTCAAAATAGTTATTTCGAAGGCTCCTAAAATCTTCTTTTTTTGTTCGCTGCGTTGCTGCGTCATATAAAAGGTAGGGATTCATGAGATGTTTATAGAGCAAATTTTTGTTCATCGAGAGAGCTTTCGGTTTTCAAGGTGACATTATTGGTAATGTTTATGCTGGATCTTAAGTATATAAAGCCCTTCACTACTTCAAAGTTATTACTCCCAACAGTGATATGTGGGCAAATAGGCGAATACTCTTGCGTCATCGTTCACCGTTAGACCGACCTCTTTTGCTTCCTCCTAGAAGAATGCTGCACCCCTGTGTTAAGACCAATGATGCCAATATCATATGCATACGCTAGCTGCATCGCGATTTTGCTTATATGTAAATGGTGTCGTTGAGATTCACGAGAATTGGTCGCCCCCTCTAAAACCTCTTTTGACCTCGAATGGCTCGAAGAGGTTCTTCCCGACTCAAAAGGCGACGAAAAGATGGTGCGTGTCGATTTGTTTGTCGAAGTAGTTTTCCAAGATTTAACAAAATGCGGATATATGGTCAATCGTGGATTTGTCAGGTTGAAGTCATACTAATGTTGTTCATGAATGGCTTCAGTCTTTTACACAGTACCCTAGATAGGATCTTATAGGCAATGTCAAGTAGGCTCAACTTGCTCTAATTGGCGTAAACAGCTGGTTCACCATTCTTATGTATTGGGCAAAGTACACTGAGTTCCATTCTCCAGGCATCTATTCCTTACCGGCGTGGATTAGCTCAGCCGGTATACCGTCTGCTCCAGCCACATGAATGCCGTTTTCACCTTTTCTTGGTGGAGCGGAGACACGTAAATATCGTCCATAAACATTGGTATGGATTCTTCTTTATCGACTGCATCCCCAATATTGGAATGAAAAAACGTTGAGAAGTGCTTCCTTCATAGTATGACATAGACCTGTTGACTTATTTGATTATCAAATTTTCGGGCGGCGGCCCTGCCTGCTTGCATTGGAAGATGAGATTGATCTGCTTATTAGTATCCAGGTGTTTGGGATAAGTCCGCCACGACTAGCTTTGGTGAATCGGATGCGATGAGTCCAATTTTGAATTTCCATGTTGTGGATGGACAAAGTCCAACTTGTTGAGCACGACGGCGAATAGACAAATTCTAATCTTCTCCAACACTATCACTTACAGCACCAATATTTTCTTCTGTACGTACAGTTCTTTGTCTTGTTGTTGGTTTCTCATCGAGTAGAGTAAATATTGTTCGAAATTTATCAACAGTTCGACGAATAAGCTGCTCTAATGCTCGATTATGTGGAACATAAAATTCACGAAGTGCGAACAGAACACTGATTTAAAAAAAAAAATTCCACAATTTGTAAACGTTGTTGCGGCGCCATTCTTTCCATGATGATTTGTCAATGCCTACTGAACAAAAATCTCAAAACGAAATGTCATTTACCAGCTGTCAAGTGACAGCTATCCCTATCGAAATTTCTATCAGTCTAAAAAAACACCCGATATTTATTAATTTAATACAATTTTTAATATATAACAACCTACGGTATAAAATAACAACTTTATTTGACATGAAACGGTTCCATGCCGTGGTATGGAAATAAAAATTTGAGCCGCGTTTTATCAGAACTTTGTTTCTTCAGTTACGTTAAAAAGTGTTTTAACTACTTATAAGTTGAGATGGAATGCATCCAAGCTTTCGAGTTGAGATAGCCGCGGCTGATACGATACTCTTAATGCCTGTCGCTGAGTTAATAGAGAATGAGGCAAGCAAAGTGAGTTGAGATACTTGGCACGAGACCCTGCGAGTTGCGATAGTCCAATATCATAGCATGGACTTGCGATGTTATGAACGGGCGTTCGGGAGTTGCGCTATTCTTAAACAACGCTCCCGGCATGAGATGGAATGTTCGCACTCTGACGAGTTGCATTACACTCGCCCGGACCCGTCGAAACGTCGTCACTTGTTGTTCCTCATATAGGGTATGAAAACATATATCTGTTCTAAAATTATGTTAATACGTGAAAGTGTATCAGCAACAATGGTTTCTTTTCCAGAAATTTTTTAAATAATTTAAATTTTTATAATTGTTGAATGGTAAATTCGTTAAATTTTTAACGCTTGCTAAAGGGAGATTTTTTAGCCTTTGGCAGCACTGGTTTTGACAGCTCGCGCGCATTTTATATCTTGTGTCACTGTCATACATTTTCAGTTTGGTCTCTAATTTAACCATGAATTGTCTTACAAACGAACAACGCTTCCAAATTATTGAGCTTTATTATCAAAATGCGTACTCTGTTAAGAATGTTCATCGCGCTCTTCTTCCATTTTATAGTCAGTTTAATCGACCTACTGATGCGGTTATTCGGGCTATTGTGACTACATTTCGCACCCAATTTACGTTGTTGGACATTAAACCACCAACACCCTTACGTAGTGTGTGAACTGAGGAAAATATCGCAGCTGTATCCGCCAGTGTTATTGAAGACCGTGGATTATCGATTCGGCCCCTTCGCAGCAATTGGGTCTCTATTACTACGTGGAAAATTTTGCGCAAGGATTTAGGTGTTCTCAAAATACCCAAACACTAAATGGAATTTCGACGTTTATTTATTAACTCAAAAAGTTTATCAGCACGAATAATATTCTCATTTTTTTTAAGAATTACAAGAAGCTAAATGTACTAATTTAAATAACAATTCTTGACTAACGATTGAATCGGAACCTCTTAAAAATTTCATACATCTAAAAAGTTCCGGCAGAGAACAATCTCCTAGTTCAGTATTTGAAACTAATTGTTTTAATCTCGTCTCTTTACTAGGAAAATATCTTTTACAAAGAGCTTTTTTAATTGTTTCATTGTAGGAGGCGGATTTATAAAATCAAAAATTTTAGAAATGATGAATATTTAAGAACTTGATATTATCATCCTTAATATTATTAATTTAATATTATTATTAATTTCATAAATTAGTCAATTTCATCGACTTTGTAACATTTGATCTAAAATTATCTCCATTTTGTGTAAAAATGTTGGGATGTAAATTTGGTGTTATGTTCAAATTTGTAAATTGAGTTTCGTTTTCATGCTCAGTTTCTATTGTTGTTTAGTTGAGTGTCCGTATAGGTGAATGATGCAAGAATGATAGAATACAAGATTGCGCCTTCCCGCGGTGAAATGACAGATCTCGCCTTTAGTAAACAAGAATACGGGAAAAACGTGTTCTAATTGTTCTAAAGTGTAAAAGTATGAATTATAGGCAGACATTTAATAAATAAATTCGCAAAATACTAAAAAAAGTGTGTCTTTTTCTTAATTTGTGAAAAAAGCTTTGTCTGGTTGAAGTTGAGAATTGTCAAACCCGGCAAAACCAAAGTAGCGGTACTTCTAAAGGCGTCACCTTCAGTATTCAGTACACCGTGTGAATGATGTGTATACAATAATTTTAAATATTTAAACGAATTCATTATGTATTATATATGTAGGGTTTTTATTTATTTAAAAGTATTTCAAATATAGATGCACAGATTTTATATTTAAAAAAGAGTTAGGTATGCCACAAGTTTAAGTTATGACAAAGTTTAAGTTATTTAAAAGTTCAAATTACATTAAAGTTTAAATTACATTAAAGTTTTTAATTAACACAAGTCTTTTAAGAGTTTTTAAAAATATACGTCTACCGTCTTTGCTTGCCGTCGTTCAACTGCCCGCGTCGTCATCGTCTTCTGCTTTTGCTCATTTTTTCTCGTCTTTCTTATTCTTTTCGTCTTTACACCTTACTCTCAAAAGTATCTTCTTCTTCTTTCATATCGACTTCACAATTTACTCCCACATTCGGCCATTTTGACTAAGAATTCGTCTCGAATTCCTTGTCGCTATCGTTGTCTTCGCCTACTTTGGCCCATGGCTTGATATACTCAGCACAAGACGTTGTATTCTTTGGACCATCGCTACTTTCTGCACATCATATGAATTGTTGTGATTGACCTTAACAATTTGGTAGGGTCCCAAAAGGTTTAAGGTTGCTACCAAACTGCGTACGTTTTATGGCTACAAGATCACTAATGTTGTACTGCCTTGCCCTCTTTCGCCGCAGATTATACGTCTTCTTGTTTTCGTTTTGTACTTTTTAAATACTCGTCTTTGCCTTGTTTCGTAGCTCGTTTCGATCATCGTTGAACGTAGTTATCAGTTCTTTGTTAATACAGTCGCGCAGTTGAAGATCTTCTCGAGTTCGCATCTTGGCCCCAGTAAGTAACTCGTGCTTCTGCAGTACGTTGAATTTATAGCTGTTGACCTGTTTGTACCACTTTGATGGGTCGCCTGTTCAATGCCGACACAAATGCCATCTTCTATTATCGTCATTACCGGATATCTGCTGAGCGCGTCGACGTGTTTCATACGCGTTCCAGCACGATGCTCAACCGTATAGTTATATTCTTCCAAGAAAAGGACCCAGCGTGCCACCCTCGTACATAGGCTTAGTTTTTCTAAGGTCTTTGTAAACGCGTTGCAATCGGTGACTAATTTGAAATGTATACCTAGCAAATAAACACGGAACTTTGTCAGGGCTTCGATTACTGCAAGAATTTCTAACTCATAGCTTGTATATTTTCGTTGTGCGTCTGATGTTTTCTTACTCATAAAATATATGGGGTGTAATTAATTATCGTCTGGAGATTTTTGCAGTAAAACTGCGCCAAATCCGTCTATGGATGCGTCTGTATGAACTTCTGTTTCGAACGATCGGTTGTAAATATTTAATACCGGATTTTCTGTTAGCAGCTTTTTCAAAAGATTAACTGCACCTTCTTCTTCTATGCCCATTTTAAATTTTGTGTTGTTTTTAGTTAAATCTGAAAGTGGTTTCGAAATTATCGCGTAGTTCGGTATGAACTTCCGAAAATAACCGGTTAACCCCAAGAAACTTTCTAACTGCTTCAATGTTTGTGGTACTTTGAATCTGACCACCGCTTCAATCTTTTCAGTTGATGGGTACAGTTTTTGATGTTCTATAATATGACCAAGAAACTGTATACGCGTCTTCAAAAAACTACATTTCTTAATGTTCAGCTCTAAACCATATTCCTTGCATATTTCGATAACTTCCTTGAGATTTTGTACAGCCTCATCTTCGTTCTTTGCCGGAATTATGGCATCGTCAACATAAGGTAGAGCACTGCCTTTACGCGAAAGATGTCTAAAAATAGCATTAACATGTCGTTGAAAGACGCCAGGTGAATTTGAGAGTCCAAAAGGCACTCTGCGAAATTGATACTGTCCGTTTTGCGTATCGAATGACGTATACTTGCGACTTGACTCATCAACAGGAACATGGAAGAAGCCATTCTTCAAATCGATGGTGCTAAACACACTAGCTTCTTGTAGTCTGTCCAGCTGATCCTCTATAAGCGGTAAAGGGAAATGATCTTTAACAATTACCTTGTTAATTCTGCGGAAATCAACACAAAGTCTTGCTGAACCATCACGCTACTTTACGAGTACTATTGGGCTTGTAAACTCGGAGCTGGATTCCTCAATAATTTCTTTTTCAAGCCACTCGTCGATTTGGTCGTCAACAATTTTTTGTTCACTAAATGCCATTCTTCGCGGTCGCGAAAATATGGGCGATTCATCTCTTAAAATAATGCGCATCTCAACGTTTGTGGTTTTTATTTTTGACGGTTCATAATTTTTTACAAGTTTGCACACTTCTTGCTTGGCTAAAGCACTCGCGTTGTCACCAATGTCAATATTTTCGCTTTCATTAGCCACATTTATATTTAACACCGATAGTTCTTCGACTTCGATTTCTTGACGCAATTTTTTTATTTTCAAACCCGGCGGATTAATCAGTATCTCAGCAATTAAACAAAAGTCCGAACCAATTATCACACTAACATCAAGGTATTCCGCGCGTACAACATAGAATTGCAATTTGAATTCTTCATCATCTACAATAATGGTTTGATTCAGTTTACCCAATGGCTTAATATTGACTGATTTACCAAAGCCAGTTAACTGCACTGCACGTTCATTTAATTGTGGTTTATTTAACTTATAATAAATGCCACTACTCATTATATTAGCATTACTACCCGTGTCGAATAGAGCTACACAACCAAAACCGTCAATAACTATATTTTTATGCATCATTTCGTTTTTTGCATTTACTGTGTTTACTTTTCTTACAGGGTCACTCGTTTTCTTCGTAACACAATTTTTTGCTATATGGCCGAACGAATTACAGACAAAACACTTTCTGCCTTTTTCTTTGTTTTGGCAGCTATTTGATACATGGCCTTTATCGCCACAATTGTAACAAACTAATTCCTTAAACTTTCTCTTTGAATTGTCTTCAACGCGTATAGGAATTTCAGAGGAGCACTTTTCTTTTTCTGTTATTATATCGTATGAATTTAATTTCTCTTTGAATTCACTCAAATTTTTTGCGCCGTATAAAACTGATTTGTGTGTTGCTTTTGTGTCTATCCCGTCCATTACGTATTGCATTAAAGCATCGTCGGCTACATGCCCACGCGACGAAATGTCTTTGAGTCGGTAAAAAAATTCAAATACACTTTCGTTTTTACTACGCTTACTTTGAGCGAGCTGTTCATGTATTTGTTTGCTATTTATTCTTGATTTAAATTCTGAGAGCAACGCCGCTCTTAGTGCACTCCACGAATTCAACCCTCGTTCACTTGCTACAAATAATTTCGCTATTCCTTTTAGTGCCTTTTTCGCGAAGAGAAACTTTTGAAAATCATTCCATCGCATTAACTCTGCTTGTTCTTCGTACTCTTCCAACCACGCTTCAATAGAAATTGAGTTTGTGCCGTCGAAATTACGAATGCTTTCTTCTACGTCGCGATAACTGAAGTTTGAAGGCATCACATATTCTCCTTCTCCGATTATTACTCTGCCGCTGCTACCGCCTTCGTTGCCGAAGTTACTGTTGACGTTGCGCTGTGCTGCTTTGCTCTGCGCCTGCGTTTTTGCTGTGGCAAGGTGGCTTGTTATGGCTGTGCTGTTTGCGCTTCTAACTTCTTCAAATACTTCGTCGTCTTTTTCGTCATCCGATTCGTTGACCGTCGTATTCTGCTCGCGCATGCTATATAGCAACAAATCTCCTGCTTGTAAATTTCGAAAAATATTAACGGCTAACTGATCACCATGATGGTTTATACCTAGCACATTACAAATTGACACTAGGTCTGCTTGGGTTAAATTGGATTCAATATATTTAATCTTTTCAGCGTATTCTTCGCTTTGCTCAGTAAAATCGAAACCGGCAAATTCCCGCAACCGTCGTCGATTGTTTCTATCGCCATCGATGCCGAAAATGAACTTATGTAAAGCGGTTATGCTCGGCTTTTTGCACACACGTAAATTCGTACTAATAAAATCATTAAGGCAAGCCATTATTATTCACACGTTAGGACGAGCCCCCAAATGTAGGGTTTTTATTTATTTAAAAGTATTTCAAATATAGATGCACAGTTTTTATATTTAAAAAAGAGTTAGGTATGCCACAAGTTTAAGTTATGACAAAGTTTAAGTTATTTAAAAGTTCAAATTACATTAAAGTTTAAATTACATTAAAGTTTTTAATTAACACAAGTCTTTTAAGAGTTTTTAAAAATATACGTCTACCGTCTTTGCTTGCCGTCGTTCAACTGCCCGCGTCGTCATCGTCTGCTTTTGCTCATTCTTTCTCGTCTTTCTTATTCTTTTCGTCTTTACATCTTACTCTCAAAAGTATCTTCTTCTTCTTTCATATCGACTTCACAATTTACTCCCACATATATATATATTTAAAAAAAAATTAAATAAATAACAACAAAAGCTTGCATGTTAATTATTTGTTATATTTACCGATAACCTGGAGTAATATTTATTGCTGTTAATATTGTTGTTGTTGTTGTCTCTGTTGTTGATTATGATTTGATTACTGTTGTTTGTTGTTACAACACCCTATGCCCAATTTGGTACTGTTGTTGTTGTTGGTTGGTTGGTTTAAGTAAATTGCCACCCTGGAGACAAGCAATTAGCAAAATTAGCCATTTTGATACCACGAAACTCGGACTACCTAAAGCCATCCGGCGGCTTTAATGAATTTCGGATGGACTCTGAAATGTTCTGCAGGAATTTTTTGTCGCGCGTTTTTAGCCTCATCCTAGCGAGAGCTGGGGACTTACACAGTAGGTGTTCGACTGTCTCTTTATAGCCCGGATACTCACAGCTGCGACAGAACCTGTTGTAGTGTTGTAAGGTAAACCGATTCTTTCGGTATACACTCTTAAGGGCCAGTGCCCTGTGCAGACTGCCGTAAGTTTGTAGGTATTTTCTTTGCTCATATCTAAAAGAGCTCTGGTTTTAGGCGGATCATAGGACACCCAGAACTGCCGGGTAATCCTATACGTTCCTGTACGGTTCCACCTCTGCTTAGCCTTTGAGTAGTAAAATTCGGCAATTCTGCTTTTTAACTGTCTGAGCGAGGCACCCATGTCCACCGCGTGGGACACGCTCAATGCAGAGCCACTCCTCGCCAGTTCATCCGCTGTTTCATTGCCATAAACATATTAGGGTAATCTCAAACGTGTCAGAAATCGAGGCCAGCTCTAATCTGCACTCATCCACTAGTTGGGATATTGAATAATTAAATTTGGTATTGAAAAAATGGAACAATCAATAATGCGCGATATGACGAAAAAATTAATGCGTTGACTAAAAAAATTTAAGATCTAGGCTTGGTCAGTTACAGCAAAGAATCTTACACGTTCACAACAACAACCGTTCACAACCTTTCAGAAGGAAAACCAAATCATAAAAAGAAAGTTATTTTTAAAAACATCCACTTGAATACCATCGATGAGCCACTACAGTTAATTATTAACCCTAACACAGGGTTAGTTATTCTAAATATTTACAAATACACATTTTCGTCGTTGAAAATTAAGCACACTAAGAAAATAGTTATACATAGGCAATTCAAAGAAAATCTTTGCCAGTTTTGAGCCAATATAAATATAATGGGTAACCCAAACAGCAATTATTAGGAGAAACTGCCATACCTACTAGAATAGGATAAATTTTGCCGTAGATATTTTCCCAAAAAATAATCTATCTTTTCTGACCTGCCTCGAAAAGCTTTCTAAAATGGCAATTGTAAAGCCGAATAAAACAAATTCAGTTGTTGATATAAAGCCGAGCAACGGATAAGTGGAGAGGTTTCCCTCCACTCTGATAGTTATTGTCAGATGCCCAAAAAGCGAAAATGCAACACAGGAATTAACAGAATCTGTGCATACAAGCGCTTCAAAGAACAATAATATCAACCACTCCATAACCGGCAAAAAGCCGAGAAATATTTTAAAACCCATTTCAGGGAAGACAAAATCTAAAATAATTGATAAACCAAAAGATAATAAAATTATAAGTACTAGAATTCATAATAAAAACAAGTAAGGAAGAGTCTAAGTTCGGGTGCAATCGAACATTAAATAATCGGCGCAAGTTTTTATTTCCAATAAGCCGTGCTTTTTGTATGCAATGAAATCAGCGAAAACAAATTGGCATGCTTTTAATGTACATATGTATGTGTTTACGTAAAGTTATATGATTGAAAATCGTGTATTTAAAATTGTTTGTAAATGACAGTAGGTTGCATGGTATTCGTCTGATTTCTGCAATTTTCGAAACTGCTTTATTACTAGATATTCAAATTGTGTACAAAATTTGGTTGGATTTCAAAAAGAAGTTTCAGAGATATATATGCCACGTCCATTCGCAACATTTTTGATTACATATATGTATTTCATTCTAAACCAAATAAAGCATATCAAATGCGAGCAAGTTACTATATATAGCTAATTTACCGTTATATGAGAAGTGCCCGTAGTTTCCGTCTGACTTCATAATTTTCAAAAGTTTTCTTATTGAGTTGAGATGCAGAGCGTGCCTATGTCTATACCTATCTGGGTTACTTTATGCTGTCATAAAAAACCGTTAAGTAAATAAAGTTATAAAACAGTGGTCACCCCTGCGCTTGGGTGTGAAAAGTATAGAAGAGTCTAAGTTCGGGTTCAACCGAAATGAATGTGCGTCCTTTATAGGCGTCCAAATTACCCTACCGATCTGTATGAAGTTTTTGCAGTAGGTGCATGTTGTCTGCGGGCAGAACGTAAGTATATAAATTTGGCAAAGTGGGCGGTGGTACGCCCTCATGGAAGAGAAAACTTGAATTCGTCTTATATTCGCAACTATTCGGTGCATATGAATAATATTTGAGTATATACATACATGCACATATTCCTTATAACTCCACAACTATTTGATACAGATGCACAAATTTGGTATATACATATATTCTATATATGAGGCTTCATATTATTTGTTGGGGAACTCATGCCCCCATTTAAAATGAAATTTAAAATGAATTCACAATATTTTTCCAGCTATTTGACGAAGATATTTGATATTCGGTATATACATACGAGTACTTCCTTAAGAGCAAGGTATAAAGTATATTTTAAGCTCAAAAGCAATGTTCAATATCTAAAAAATATATATTTATAGGCGCATTAAAGCACACTGGGCTTGCTAGTATAACAAAATTTTGGAAATCTTAAACGACGTGTATTGATTTAAATAAAAAAGGAAATTAGTATGAATATAATTCTTTATACCAAATTTGAAAAAAATCGCCTCGTGATTTAGTAAAACATTGAATATTTTGATTTAATGTAAATTACCATTATATGAGAGGTGAGTGCGTGGCTTTAGTCTGATTTCAATAATTTTCGAAATTGTGATTTCTGACTATAACTGCAAAGTGTACGTTCAGTGGTAGAATTTGACAAAGTATACCAAATTTGAAAAAAATCGCCTCGTGATTTAGTAAAACATTGAATATTTTGATTTAATGTAAATTACCATTATATGAGAGGTGAGTGCGTGGCTTTAGTCTGATTTCAATAATTTTCGAAATTGTGATTTCTGACTATAACTGCAAAGTGTACGTTCAGTGGTAGAATTTGACAAAGTAGTTTCGGAGATAAACCAATTTGCTCTAAGGTGGGGGATACCATGGCTATTCCCTACATTAATGATTTCATGTAGTTCATAATCAATCTTGTCTATCAAATTTGAGCAAATTACCTTGCTATAAAATATCGAAATTTTTTGCCATTGTATAAGAGGTGGGGCATGGTTTTTGTACGATTTTTTAAATTTTTACAATTTTCGAAATTGTGCTTATTGACTTGAAATGCAATGTGTGCACCAAATTTGGTGGAGGTTGGTAGCATAGTTTTAGAGATATACTTGACTGTTCGAAAGTGGTTAACGCCACGCTTATTACCAATTTTGTTTATTCCTTGTAAAGGGTCATGCAATAGGGACGCTACAAAAGTAGACCGATAGTGACAGCAAACGACGCCATATTTTCCCCCGCTCTTTTGACATTTCTCGTCAGTAAGGTTTGCCATTTCATCATGGAAAGATATACGATCCAACAACGAGCCGAAAATATTAAAATTTACTACCGAAATTCGGAGTCAATGGCCTCAACTTTAAGTTCGCTACGTCCAATTTATGGTCGCATTTCAACTGAGTAAAAAACCTTTGGAAATTATATAAGCCGCGATATTCTTGGTAATGACTTTTGTAATCAGAAAGTCATAATTTTTGGGGATTTTAATCTATGTCTAAAGTCTACTGAGAAAAGAATAGAAAAGTTTCTTAAGGAAAGCAGTTTTAGATCGCTTTTAGTCTACAATGATCTACTACATCTGCAGGGACGTAAATTGATCGCGCCAGTTACGTCGCCGTCGTTGCAAGCCAACTCGCTGCCGACGCCACCGTCACTAACCAACCCTAATAATTTACAAATTGACTGGTCTGCATAAACGCAACCAAAGCATGTTTACAACACATGCCAGCCACACTTCAAATTCATTGCAAAGTGACAAACGAATGTGTCACAACATAACACTTAAGAAATTTCATATTTTATAATTCTCTTTTTGCGGCACTTTCGTCAACGGTGGCCGTGTTACAAAAAACCAGAGCACTGGGCCAGCACTGCGGCAATTTCAAACGTAATTGTTGCAATGCTATACCCAAATGCATTGCATGGCGGCAACTACAAAAAATCATTGCGGCAACGCTATGCATAACAAATAATATTCATAAACGAATTTCGAGTACCCGGAAGTAATAAATTAATATTCCGAAATACACGAAATTCGTTACACCAACATATGTACACAATAAATGCTTAAGTAATCACAAGAGCCGTAACACCAAATATTACAAAGAAAATCAAAAAGGAATACATTTTCAATAAAATCAGAATCAATTTAGACACCAAAGTGTTAAGTTGCGTTTTCTCCTCGATTGAACCGAAGTTCAATCCACATTTCTGGCGCAGTCGGTAGGAAATAATAGTTCCCTGTTAGTTTCGTTTCCAATAGGTACTAGATAATTTATTGGAAGGAAGATAGAATTTTTCGGTATTTTAATTGCGAATATGATATTTCCATTACTATCAACAAGAGTTCCTAATTTAATGTTTTGCAGTATATTGAAATCTATTTTGAACTTAGTTATTTCTTCATTTGTCAATATGTTTCCGTAAAAAATTCCTAACTTTGGTGCAGCTATGTTTTCCTGAATGTGTTCGTTTTTTTGTATTGTACAATTTTTAATTTTAGTGTGGAGTCAGTGTATAGAATATAACTTTGTATTTCGTTGTTAAAGTTATTTATACTGTTTAATTTCGACAATATTAAATTGCGGTCATTCTCTATGATAGACTTGAGTTAAGAAAATGTTTCATTATAATGTGTATAAATGCTTATTTGACTATTGAGGTTTTTAACTGCATTATGGTTATTTGTATCTATTAAACTGAGATGCGCTTCTATTTCTTGCCTGTCTTTATCATCCAAGGTGCCGAATAACCATTTTTGAGCTGTTCCAAAGGCCTCTTCGTTGTCTGTGTGGTATTAGGGTTAAAGCTTTACTTCTTATAGTGTTAAGTTGCAATTCCAAATTTGTGTTTTTTCTTTTAGGTAAGCATGTTGTATATTTTTGTGCATTGTGTCAATTATACCTAATACTTCCTCTATATTTATTATATGTAGTATAGTGTCGCAGGTTTCCGCGAGGTAAACGTCTTCGATTCATACTTCCATGTATCCAAGACTAGTTTCGATCTTTTCAATTGTGAAATTGGGTTGGGTTGCCGTCAGTGCTAGTAGCATTATCAAAGAGCTTAGCATCCACTTCACCAGAAAATTTTTTTTTCCTTTTAATATCGGAAGAATGTATGTTTTGTAAATTTAGTTTGCGATATCTTGGTTCGTATTTATGCCTAATAGCCTTGTAGCTCTTCATGTACCCTTCCTGTTCCGTATTTTCATAAGTTTCGCTCTTTTCGTTCAATTTTTCCATTGTGAATTTTTTATTATCCTCTAAAGTTTTATATATTTTAACTTTATCCGTCCTACCTTCAATTACATCAATAGGTTTCGCTTTTATCGTGGAGTGGACTGAATTCTATACTTTTAAAACTCTTTCTTGTGCTGATAGTGGTGATTTCATGACCTCTAGTGTCCTAAATTTTTCAGAAATAGTGCTGTGTAGCCTTTCTACATCAGCGTTACCTATGTATGTGGTTATTTGGTTTTGTAAAATGAACGTCAATGGATTCCTGTCTTAAGAGTTATTTTACGTTTACAGAGTTGAATTCATTGTCTGTTATAATTTTGGTTGGCTTACCCCTGAGAGAGAGATAAAATCTAATTTTTTCTACTATTGTAAGGCTGTTTCTATCTTCTAAGGCTAATGCCTCTGCATATTTCGAAAATTTGTCTAGAAAAGTGATAAAACTATACTTTTTGTTGGTGTAAACGTCCATATGTATTATTTGATTAATATCCATCGGTGTTTCGGTTAGCTTGTACTTTTCCTTAATACGTCTGCGGTCGTATTTCGCCTTATTGCATATTTCGCAATTACTTATATATTTTTGTATTAATTTCTTTTAGGTCCTTGTAGTAAATTAAAGTCTTCAGTACTTCATAGTTTCCGTTAATTCCTCCATGTCCAGTTTCGTTTTTATGATATTTCGCTATGTATTTATGTATAAGCTTCATCTTCATTCTGAATGTCTTTTGCATGGTGTGTACATTTATAGAATTTTATTGTTCTGTGGAACAAATCAATTAATTTTTGCTCGACTTTGTTGTATTCATGGTCCGATAGCTCTGAATATATTCCTACTTTGCCGTTTCTTAAGAATCGCCTGAATATGTCTGATATGTAATCTGTATTTATATCGTCCTCACTAATAAAAATTTTAAGTTTTCCATTTATAATTTGTGATTCCTGATTTTTTGAATTTGTAAGGATGAGCTCTGTTGGAAATCTGTTAACAGCAGTTTCCAGGATACCAAAATGGTCGTGCAATTCCTCCTCATGAGAGTGGATTGTTGCCCTGGTGATCATACTCTCGTTTTCCTGGAGGATGTTAATTTCGCCGGCCTCTGGATTTATTCTGCTCATAAAGTCAGCGGCAGTGTTGCCCTTGCCCTTGACATAACTTATGTTAATGCCATATTCTCCTAATTTGGTAGCCACCTTTGTAATCTGGGGTTAATATCTTTTCCCTTATTTTTGCAATATAACCACTTAGGCGGTTGATGGTCCGTCATGAGGTCAAATTGTCTCCCGTAGATGTACGGTCTGAAATAATTGACCGCCCAGACTATGGCAAGCAGCTCTTTTTCTGTCGTTGAGTATTTTCTTTCGTGGTCATTTAGCGATCTGCTTGCATAGCTTATGGGGTGTCCTTCCTGTGTTAACACAGCTCCAATTGCAAAATCGCTTGCATCTGTTGTTATGGAGGATTTAAGTTTGGAATCCGGATACTTAAGTACCGGAGGGTTTGTCAGAAGTGCTTTCAATTTCTCGAACGAGTTTGTATATTGGGGGTCGCGAATATTTATTTTAGCTCCCTTTTTCAAATATTTTGTTAAGCCTTGTGCTACTTTGGCATAATCTCTTATGAATTTTCTGTACTAGCCAGTCATACCCAGAAATGATTTTATTTGTTTAACCGTTTGTTGCAACTTCAGTTCCTGTATGTTTTTTACTTTACTCATATTTGGTTTGATTCCCTCTGTAGTTAGTATATGGCCTATCCTTTTGCAAGGTCCAGGGTTGTGAAGTATTGAGCTCTTGCTAGTTTCTCTAAAATGCTATCAATATTTGGCATCGGAAATTTGTCATTAATAGTAATATCGTTAAGACTCCTGTAATCTACGACTAGTCTCCATTTTTTGTTGCCGGATTTGTCGGTTTTCTTCGGTACTATCCAAAGGGGTGAATTATATGGTGAATTACTTTCCTGTATTATTCCCTGCTCTAGCATTTCCTTAATTTGCTTCGGTATTTCCTTCTCATGAATTTGGGGATAGCGATATATTTTTGCGTATGCTGCTCTGTCCCTTGTTGTAATTATTTCGTGTTTAATTTCGTGTGTGTGTGTTAGCATTTGTCCTTCAGTAAAAAACAATGTATTATTTTTGTTCACTAATGTTTTTAATTTTTTTAATTCCTCCTCATTCATATTTTCGTGACATAATTTATTTAAGATTTCCGCAATAGAGTTCTCCGCTGAGTAACTTTCGATATTGTGGATTTCCTCGTAAAATGTGTTTTCACTTTATTAATTTCTATAAAATTTTCTCTCAAGTTAATGATTGCTTGCATTGGTTTCAGGATATTTTGTCCTATTATGGCGTCAAAATTTCTATCATTAAAGCTTGTTACCTTCCAAGCAATATAGCTGTTTTCGTTGAATTCCATTGGCAGTGGTGTTATTAGTTCGTGTGTTATAATGGTTTTTTCGGACAGGGTATTAAAGAAATGCATTTATTACGCTTATCATGAGGGAAAGTGTTTTTATCGATCAGCGAAGTGGTAGATCCGATATCTACCAGGCATTTTAGTTTGTTGTGGCCAATGGCCACTTCGACTATCGGTAAATCTGATTGTTACCCTGCGATGGAAAATTTGATTCCCGAATGTGATCAACTACCATGGGTTGTGCTCGATTTTTACTGTAGCGTTCCGACTGGCGTTGTCGGTATTGTCCTGAATTTCTATATTGCCTAACACTATTGTTCGAATTGGACCATTGCCTATCGTTTTGTCTCGTTACGCTTGACCCTATGCGATTAGCAAAGTTTCTATTTCCCGAGGTAGTGATGAATCTATTATTATTGGTCACCTTATTGATACTAGGATTATTATTCGCGTTATTACTAGTATTATTGTTGTAAAAAATTTTTTGTTTATAATTGGCATTGTTATTTACTAAGCCTGTTTCTTCAAAAGTGTAATAGGCTAATCTGAGTGGTTTTATGTTTCTTGCATTTATTATTGAAGATAAAGTTGGCGATATATTACATAAGAATGTTTTTAAAATTAAGGACTCATTACTACTTGGTGAATATTCTAGTGGTTTATCTGAGTCCTCATTATACTTAGAATTAAGTTTATATATATTTTTTAAATTATTGTAATATTGGCTTACATTGTAATTTTTCGTGGATATGGCTCGATGAAGAGGTTGGTCATACGTCTCACGAACTCCAAAATTTTTGATCAATACTGCTTTTATGTCGCTCCATGTTGCCGATGCACCTAGTGTTTAGATGACCCGGAGTGCTGCCCCCTGTATCCTGGTCTTGATGTGCCTTTCCAGAATATATTGCTGCATTGCTACGTTGTCGTTGAAGAGTGGAACGATTATGTCGGCTTCCCGTAGAAATGATGTGAGGTCATTTTCTCTATCACCAAAGTATGGCCGGATTCTCGCTGCTTCCTTAATTAATTCGGTTATGGGGAGTTGCTGTTGCTCTTGAGGATTTGCCATTTTTTAAAGTTCGAAATTAGGTTCGATAGGAGCTGCACTGATATTAGTTCAATTATTTTCGCTTTATTATGGATTTATTTAAAAAAAATTTGTATTTAGTGTTTTATATTTATTTTTCCACAGCTTTTCTTGCTTATGCACTCACTTTTAGCTTTTTAATTTAAACGATTTGTAGTTTATTCATGCACGTATAGTTCGTATTTTAATTTTGAGTGATTCCCCACAAAACAAGTTTTCAATATTCGATTGCAGTTACTTGCAATTTCGCGTAGAATTTTCTTATTAGTATGCACTTTCTTTGGGAGGGACCGTGGTTCTATACAATTCGCCGTTGCACTGCGCCAGAAATGTGGATTGAACTTCGGTTCAATCGAGGAGAAAACGCAACTTAACACTTTGGTGTCTAAATTGATTCTGATTTTATTGAAAATGAAATTTCTTAGGCTAAGTAATATTTTCATTGCATACATATTTCCTTTTTGATTTTCTTTGTAACATTTGTTGTTACGGCTCTTGTGATTACTTAAGCATTTATTGTGTACATATGTTGGTGTAACGAATTTCGTGTATTTCGGAATATTAATTTAATACTTCCGGGTACTCGAAATTCGTTTATGAATATTATTTGTTATGCATAGCATTGCCGCAATGATTTTTTGTAGTTGCCGCAATGCAATGCATTTGTGTATAGCATTGCAACAATTACGTTTGAAATTGCCGCAATGCTGGCCCAGTGCTTTGGTTTTTTGTAACATGACCACCAGAGAACGTATATTTACAGAGAAGTAGCATCCCGCTTCATTCCTGCTGTCGTTCCGCGTTTTTGGGAAAAGGTCTATTTCTCGTCCAGCTCACCACTCAATAATTTTTCACCTACAAGGGGCAAAATTTAACATCGGTTGAGCGAAAACAACAATTTTGGAGAAAATTAATGTACGTTCTCTGTTATCAGCTACATTGTGTGGTTGCAGATGCTTTTTGGCGAAAATTTTCTTATTGTTTTGATAAGGAATTTTCGCAATTCTCTTTCCAACATTTAAACAAATTATTAAAAATATGTATTCTTCTATAATTTCAATTTTAGTGTTTTATTTTATTCTACTAATATTTTGCATACATAACTTTCAATAAATATTTTAAGTAGTTAAACAAAATCTTCCAAAAACACTAAAGAAATTGCATTTATTGTTTATCATATGTATGTACATGCATGCATTTATTTAACAATGCATATTTAATCGAATTACTTCCATGCAAAAGGGCGCGTACAAGCATATGTGTAGATATGTAAATATGTAGAATAGAAATAATTATATATGTATGTACATATATTTGTTCACTTGCGCGCACATTCAACCGAACTCTAAGTCTGCGCGCAAAGTTTGACAAAATATTTTATCTCCAGTTGGACTTCAATTTTTACCATGTCAAAAATAACAATGTTCTAATGAAATATTTAAACAAATAGCTAAACAAAGCTATAGTTCAACAGGCTATCGTGGTAAAAGATTAATTTAAATATTAAATTTGTACGTCAAAGATAGAAATTTATTGATTTGAAAATAAAAACTCGAAAGCCAAATAAGCTGTTTTGTCAAAACTCCACAGGAATAATTGCTTCTGCCCGCAATTCACACGAAAAAGCTGCGTCGCAAAGCCGCCATCATTAATCAGGGTTTAGTTGAATTAATTTGTATTTGAGATAGGTACAAGAAAAAAGTGGAGTATAATACAAATATGATTTACTAGATCGAATAGAGGAAGATCTGAAAGAAAATACCTACATATCGATACATACATAAGATGGCGTTAAGTTATACACCACAGAATTCAATTTACAGCGAAAATTCCTTTATTCCTTTATACCCTCTCAGAATAAAAATTGTACGGTTTATTTGTAATTTCGTGTTGAAAGTCTTTTGTATAGGTCATTGACTCAGGTTGTTGGTTCAGGAAGTAGTATGATTTATTAAACGTCTCACAAAATACAATTAATTATAGCAATGTTTGCGTTTAGTTAGACAATTGTAGAAAAATTTGTTAAAAGGTAGTCGATTTTCGACTCCTAAATAGATTATTCTGCTACTTGTGCTACATTTGTGATAAGACGTAAGCCCTGACATAAACGCGACCAAAATTTAGACTACATATTGACATACATATGTATACATAAAATGTACATATGTATGCAAGTAGGCGTAGCGGTAAGGCGTTTGGTTGCGCCGATTTGGAATAATTAGGGCTTTAATGACATAAGTATATAACAGGATTTCGTGCAAAACACGTTTATAATGATAAGGGTCGTGCACATATTACGTAACGCAATTTTTGATCATTTCAGACCCCCCACCATGTCACACTTTCAGAAAAATTGTTTTTATTAATCGTAAAATAAAATACAATGTTAATTGATATATGTTATATATTAGGCAAAGGGAAATCACATGCCACACTTCATCACAAATCGCAAACCCCCGCCGCCCCCCTATCGCGTTACGTAATATTTGCACGACCCCTAAGCAAACATAATAGATTAATAATAGATGAATTTCTTCATGAAATATTTTACGGGCACAAGCGGGCCAAAATAATACCTACATTCCCATTTGAAGTTGTGAGCATTTGGACCAAAATTACAAAAATCTTCAATTTATGATTTTTAGATTTTTGTCTTCGTCGCGAAAAATGTGATGGATGAGAGGCGCATGTGTTTGTGGGGGGATGAAATGTTCGCATTTATGAATGAACGGAAATTTGCTTTCAATAATATGGGCGTGCGTTTATGAATGAAGTTTTTGTTGCTGTACTGCAGTTGCGCTGCGGTTGAAAACAGACACGCTGGCGGAGGGATGAAACAAATGCTGCATATGTATGTACAAGGTGGCGCTAAAGTAATCCACCTATCAGAAAATGATATAAATTTTGCGATCGGCCCCTAATGTCAGTTCTGTTTTGACATTTGTGTGGTAAACACATGCGAAATATACGTTAATAAACAATGCTACACTGCTCCAGAACGCGGAATATTGCTGACTATTTATTTGACCAATAATCGGTCGGTGACTTTGGCACAACGTGAATTTCGTCGCAGATTTCCTGGCCGTCCAACGCCTACTGGTGAAACACTGCGACGTTTAGCCGCTCGCCTCGAAGAGACTGGCACAACACGAGATGCTGCCAGGCGTGACAGACCCCGGAGTAGCCGTTCTGCAGAGAATATTGCTGCTGTAGCCGAGGATGTCATGGAAGCGCCGTCGACATCGACCAGACGACGTACCACGCAAATGGGTATCAGTCGACGGCCTTTACAGCGAATTTTGGTACAAGATTTGAAGATGTTTCCGTACAAAGTCCAGACGGTGCATTAGCTGTTAGCTGCTGACCGCCAATCGCGTCTAACATACGCTCAAGCCATCCTTAATCACCACCAAGAGGAAGATGATTTTTCATCAAAAATAATCATGAGTGATGAGGCCCATTTCCATCTTAGCGGGTACGTAAATAAGCAAAATTTACGCTTCTGGGGCACTGAAAATCCGCGTGTAACCCACAAAGAGCCATTACACCCGCTCAAAGTCACTGTATGGTGTGATGTTTTCGATGGAGGAGTCATCGGACCTTTTTTCTTCGAAGACGTCGCGGGCCAAACGGTTACTGTGAATGGTGAGCGCTACAGAGCAATGATCAAAGAGTTCTTTTTGCCGCAACTTGATGAATTGGGATTGGAAAACATGTGGTTCCAACAGGACGGTGCAACGGCACACACTGCACGTGCCACAACCGATATGCTGAAGGATGCATTTCCCGGGCGTCTAATCTCCCGTTTTGGCGATTTGCACTGGCCAGCAAGATCGCCTGATTTGACCGCTCCAGACTTCTTTTTGTGGGGCTTTTTGAAGTCGCGAGTTTATGTCAACAAGCCTCAGACTCTTGCAGCTCTTAAAGAGAATATCCGTCAAGAATGTGAGGACCTATCGCCGGAAGTTTTGGCCAAAGTGATGGAAAATGCCACAAAAAGGGCTCAAATGGCAATCAACTGTGGCGGCGGCCATTTCCATGACAGCATATTCTCGACTTGATGTAAAAAAAATTAAAAGACCAAATAAAAATAATCCACAAGAAGAATCAAAGTTTTTCATTTTTTTTTTAAATTACAGCCAAAAAACATCGGAAGTTTACTTTTGCGCCACCTTGTATATCTACATAACAATAAATAAATATATGATGATGATAGATATAATGCATATGAATGCATGTGCACTTGTTGACATTTTTTAGTACATACTTACATATGTATGTACCTACATACATGTGCATGAGCATGTAAATATTTATTTATTTATTTATTCAATAATAATCTAGAAAATGTACATTTTCTTACAGACTATACAGAGACAAATTCAACATATAATTATTTAACAATTTCATTTAAAAGGGATTTAAATCTCGGTTTTGACATAGAGAAATCAATATCAGACGAGTATGACAGAAAATTAAATTGCTTTAATGCTCTAAATATAGGTGAGTTAGAAGCATATACTGTTCTAACGCGATTTAGAAAAAAAAATTCATGATTGCGCAGGTCTCTTGTGGAGATATTGAAGTAGATGCATTCAAGCAGAAATGGAGAATCGGTCGCCCCTTGTAAAATATCATATACAAAAGTAAGCGAAAGAATAGTCCTTCGGCTATTTAGAGATTTAAGATCAATTAATTGACATCTGGCAGTATACGAAGGAATCGGATCAACAAACTGAATTGAGCGGAGGGCAAAACGTATAAAGGGTTTTTGTATACGCTCGATCCTTTTGATATGGGAATTGTGGTATGGTCTCCAAATAAAGACAGCAAATTCTAGTTTAGAGCGGACGAGAGATGTAAATAGTAGTTTCAGAGTGTACGGATCAGAAAATTCGGAGCTGAAACGGCGTAAAAAAGCTAGTAAAGAATAGGACTTTGCTATAGTATAGTTTATATGGCTATTAAAAAGAAACCACTCCAAGATCGGAAATTTCACTTCGAGTGCTTAGGCATGAGCCAGAAATATGGTAAGAAGTGACTATCGGGGAACGAGATTTGGAAAATGTGATATGGAAGCACTTTTTTAAGTTTAGCTGTAGATGATTATTGAGACACCAAACAGCAACATTATTTAGATCTGATTGAAGCTTGGCAGAATCAAGCTGATTTGAAATAGTAGTGAAAATTTTCAAATCATCAGCATATAAAAGATATCCAGAGTGTTTAAAGCAATTAGATATGTCATTAATGAATATCACAAAGAGAAGGGGACCTAAGACGCTACCCTGAGGAACTCCAGAGGTCGCAGTAAAAGAATGAGACGAGATATTATCCAATGCGACAACACATTTGCGTGCCGAAAGGTAAGACTTTACCCACTTCAGAAAAGAAGAGTGAAACCCTAAATTGTATAATTTTGAAATTAGAAGCGAATGACTAACTTTGTCAAAAGCTTTAGCGAAGTCCGTATAGACAGTATCCACTTGCAGACGATTATTGAAAGCGGACAGACAAAATTCAGAGAAAACAGCGAGATTTGTAACAGTTGATCGGCCAGTCATAAAGCCATGCTGGTTATCTGAGATCAGCCGCTTAGTTGCAAAGTACATCTTTTGCTTGACAATGTACTCAAATAACTTAGATACTGTAGACAACTTTGATATGGGTCTGTAGTTGGCAATATTGCTCTTATTACCACTTTTGAGTATAGGGGTTATGAAGGTAACCTTCCACGCATCAATAAATTCACCACTTTCAAGGGATTTATTGAGCATTAATAAAAGAGGGTATGCAAAAGCGGGACAGTTTTTGAAAAGATATGGGGACAAACCATCAATATCTGACTGCATTGAGGATTTTAAATTAAGAATGCCATCAATCACGTCATCGAGCATAATGGAGAGTGATCCAAAATCTATTGGGGCATTCACAATTAGACAACTGTCGTCTATAGAATCTAATTCAGGCTCAAAGTTAGAGCTAAAGAAGTCAGCAAACAGATTTACCGCCTCTACAGAGGAATTCGCATGTGCTCCATTATAAAAAACACCAGACGGAATGCTTGAGCACCCTTTTTTTGATTTAACGTACCGCCAAAAAGCCTTCGGATTCGACTTAATTTCCTGTTCAAATTTCTGAACATAATTTCTATGAAGGATTTTACTCAAGGATTTAAACTCACTTGAATAGTTCAAATACATTTCCTTATGTGATGAAGAATTGGAGACTTTAAATTTTTTGTAGAACTTATTTCTTAAATTTTTTAGTTTCTTTAATTCCATAGTGTACCAGGGAATTCTATAAAAACTCTTAAATCTTGGCGGAATTATTCTAGAACAAATTTCATTTACTCTGGACTTAAAAGTATCAAAGCATAGATCTACATTGACTCCGGAAAAAATCGAGTCCCAGTTCAATAAAGAAACCTCATAATTAATGGCATTATAATCGCAATTATTGTTAAAACAAAAACTAGTGGATTGATTATTCACCAAAGTATTTTTAAATTCATAGAATTGCAGTTGAAGAATAAGAGGAATATGGTGAAGACCAGAACACGACAAGGGATCAAGGCATTCATGTAAAGAAAAATGCATATTATCATTTAAGAAAATGAGATCTAAGATTCTAAAAAGCTTATTTTTAAAACAATTTATCTGACTAAGATTGATACTCGAAAGATTGTCAACCACATCTAGATAGTTCAGTGCTGAGGGGATCGCGATCTTTTCGAAACACATCGTAGAGGTTCGTGTAGAAAAATTCACTGTCACAGAAGTCTGCAGTAAGCCAACTCTCAGTGAGCACAAAGATGTCGTAGTCCATATGTGAGCTTAAGTCGAAGAGTATTTTCGATTTGGTTCTTAAACCAGATACATTCTGGAAGTAGATGCGAAGCTGTTTTGTTTGAACTTCATCACAGGTGGAGAGACTCATGGATCGAGTTGAATTACGTCGCCTTTGGGAAAAAACCTAAAGGGACGAACTTTGACGTTGGCTGGCCATATATCCGCAGCCAGAACCTTTTCGTAGCACCATTCAGACACACCTAGCTTAAAATTGATTTTTTTAAGACTAGCAATCGGGATATTCTTCTTTACCAGCATAAAGCACTCTAAGAACTTTTTGTCAATAGTTGCATGTTTAGAAACGTAATCCAATATATCTTCATTAGTCACGTTATTCGTAAATGAAGAGAGATGCAGCCATTTAATTTTTGATACTACACTTAACTCATTATTATTACTAGTTCCAATAACTAATGGCAGTTTTAATGTCCTACGATTGGCTGCAATTGAATCACGAGGAGGTCGTTTTTGCATATTTAATTTATTGCTGGGTTTGTCAGCAGTTGCAGAAGTAGAAGCGGAAGCAGCAGCGGCGGCATATGATTTTGTGTTTGTATCACTCGGGTCAACTGAGCGAGCTACGGTAGCACTAGAAGCTGGAATGGGAGTCAAAACATCAACAGCAGCCGATGAAGCCTTGAGCGAACCAGTAGCGTAATTTTCTCGCTCAGTTGGGCGTGGTAATATTGCTGGAGTTGGGTGAGCGCAAGCCGAACTCTCACCATCAGCGACAGAAAGTATGTGGTCAATAATAGGCGTAGGAAAATCAGCATCAATAGCAGCGGCTGTAGCTGTATGCGACCCAACAGCGGAGTTATCATGCCAAGTTGGGCAGGCAGATAATACGGAGGTCGAGTGAGCGCAAGCATTACTCTTTTCAGCAACAGCATTAGGTGTAGGCGGCGGAACATTATTATCAGATGCAGCTGGAGTAGCTTTGAGAGGACCAGTAGCCGAATTACATTGCTCGTTTGAACAATCCGCGACATCAGAAGTTAGAGCGCGCTTAGATGAATTTACAAAAGCACGATCATTGTTTTCACACACACATTTATGCACAGAGCCATGAAGTTCTCTAACCTCCGCTGTGAGCAATGCCACGGCAGAGGTAATTTCTTCAGTTTGAAGTTTATGCAAAGATTTAATTTCGAGCCGCAGCTCTTCAGTTTTTCCAACCAGAAATTGTTTATCAGATTGAAGAGCACTTATTGAGGCAGATGCATGAGCAAGCTCAGATTTAAGAGCTGCGATTTCGTGAAGAATCGAAAGAAGAGTCGAATTGTTTACATTACCAGCATCGCATACTTGTTGATTTGTCAATAGTTTAGACAAGTGTTGTTGCGAAGTGGTATTAGCACTGGAATTCGTATGCGAGGAAATTGACGGATTAGTTGATGCCGTGCTTTTAGCGATTTGTACTAAACTCTCATCGCGAATAGCAGTAGGAGGAGGGGTGCGGATAGATCTCCGACGAGACACTACACAATTATTGCAGCAATACTTATTGCCTGAGCTAAGCAGATATTCCAAATCAGCTGGTAAAACACCAACACAGACCATATGGAAGAGGTCGTTGCACTTAGCACACTGCACTTTTTCATGGTTACGATCGACCTTTTGTCCACACACACACGGCATTTTAAACAAACGTAAGGCAAAAATTAGCGTTTTCAAGCGTGAAAATATTATCCAAAAAAATAGATAAAAATTATTTACGAGTATGAAGAGTCAATTGCTCTAACTTAGACATTATTAAATTTAGTTAAAACCCAATCACTATAGACAGCGGAAAATCTTAAAACCCCGGAGCGCAGTAAAATCACGTCCGGTCAGCACGAATTATGATTTATGATTATATACAATATATATACAGTGGAAACCGCTTATTACGACGACGAAGGGACCGGTAAATTTCGTCGTTATAAGCGGTTCGTCGGTACATACGATATGTACTTTTTTTAAAGAATTTTTTTTTCTGCTTATATTGCGCTTCAATGTTTGGATGAAATATAAAAAAAAATGTTTATTCAAAAGAAAAATTTAATTAACAGTAGTATATTCTGTGATAGTAAACATATTCGCAAATATATCTGAACTGAAATTAATTTTGGAAAAAGTTATCTATTGTCATTTGCTTATAATTTGGTTTGTCACTGATAAATTTGTTTTCCAAAATTTTTTTCTGTTCATATATATTTTTGTTCGTTATATTTTCGCCTAAATCGTTTAGGTTTATATAGTTTTTTAATGTTGTTACTGTAGTAATCGCATCTGATATATTTGGGGCAACATACTCATTTTATGAAAGCAAAAATTTTTTATAATATTTAACATTATTTAGTTTATTTTTTAAGAGCATACCAATTTCTTCTTCATCACTTTCATCTTCTGTGTTATCTTCTATTACATCTTCTATTATGGCCTCATCTGTCATGGTAGTCATGCACTCAACGCCTTCATCAATGTTCACAAAATTATCAAATGTTACTTCTGAACAAATGTCATTAGATTGCGCCCAAAAGCTTAGAGGCCAGTCGTCTTCGTCATCATACTCCCACTATGTTTGAAGCAGTTTTGAATTGTTGTTTGCGTACCCCTCTCCCATGCTGTATTTATCATCAAAACGGCTTGAAGTACGTTTATTTGAGACTCCGCATCCATTTCTTTGATTAGTTCAAGCATCATAAGCTTTCTATAATGCGCTTTCAAAGATCTTATTACTCCTTGATCCTTCGGTTGGATCTTAGCTGTCGTATTTGCCGGAAAAAATTGTAGCTCAATAGCTTTGAGACCTTTAACTTTAGGATGCGCTGGGCAGTTATCAACAAGAAGTAAAATTTTTTCTTTATTTTGGGTTAATTTTTGTCCCAGTCCCTTAGAAACTGTTCAAATATATTTGACGTCATCCATGCCTTCTTATTGTGTTTGTAAATAACAGGAAGTTTTTTTTACGTTTTTGAAGCATCGGGGTTTTTTGGATTTCCCAATCACCATTAGTGTTTCTTTTTTATTCCCTGTCATATTAGCGCAAACGACTATGGTTAACCTGTCCTTAGACAATTTTCCCCCAATACAATTTTCACCCTTAAATTTTAACGTATTACTGGGTTTCATTTTAAAGAAAAGACCTGTCTCGTCCATATTAAAAACTTGGTCGGCACTATAATTTTTGTACATATTTGGCCATACGTTTTGCAACCAGTTATTCACTGCTGCTTTTGGCACACTTGCTGCTTCTCCCACAAATTTTCCGCCTACAATATCATAACGTTTACGAAAACGCTGGATCCACGATGATGTACACACCCATTCGTTCTGTCCCAGTTTTTTCAGCGAAATCTTCAGCTTTTTTCATCAAAATCGGACCACTCAGTGGATTTCCAAGGCTTCTTTGATGTTTAAACCATGTAAGCAAAGATTTTTCAATATCGGGTTGTGTGGAATATTTCAATTTCTTACAAGAAAATTTATTTTCTTCAAAAACTCCTTGTATTATATCTCTATTCTTCCATATCGTGGAAATTGTTGAGTGAGATACAGAATACTCTTTAGCAAGATCTACATTCTTTTCCCCAGCTTCTAATCGGAAAATAATGACTGCTTTTTCTTCAATTGTAAATATTCTGCGTTTATTTGACATCTTTCACAAACACCGCGAAGGAACTGATCGAAAAATAAAAATAATATTCTTTCTGAATGAAAAAGAATATGTATTTTTCAACTTGATTACCGTTATTTTTTGTGTCTGTATCATCGTTGCACATTGAAATTTCAATTCACAGAATTTTAGTAGCAATTGCGACGCAAAAATTTCGTTATTAATATGTATGTTGTACGACTGAAAAAAAAACATTTAGCGGCGTCATATATTTTCGTCGTTATAAACGACAAATAAATCAATTTTCGACGAAAAATCAGTCATTGTAAGCAATATGTCGTTGTAACCGACGACGCTAAATCCGATATTGCTATGCCTACATTCTTATGTAGCTCAGCCGGGACCTTGAAATTTGGTCGTTAAAAGCGGTTCGTCGTTACATGCAGAGTCGTAATAAGCGGTTTTCACTGTACATACATACGTATGTATATTTGGATATTTATATATGTATGTACTACATATTATCCATATATGTACATATTTACATATGTATACTTAGTATGATAACGATTGTTACGCTTATAATACATATCGTCGGCTTAATGTGAAAACGTGCTAAGTCAAGTTTTTCAAATTTTTCAGGAGACACAAAAAACTGAATCATTTTTAAATTAAACTTTTTTTCCTAATTCTGTGAATGAAGATACATGAATTGCCACACTGTCGCATGAAAAAGCATTGAAAAAGATAAATTAAAAACGTATGTGCTACAATATCAGCGATTTTTTGACTTAGCACAATTTCTGGACTGATTTTCTTTTTTTTCAGAGTTAGCACATTTTACTTATTATGTTTTCCCATAGTTTACCAAGTAATGAAAACTCAATAATAGTTTTTAACGTACAAAGGAACATTTTTATTAGAATATAGGAACATAAACATTATCACAGACTTACTCCGTTGCTGTAAATTCGTCAATAATATAAAAAATATTTAAAAAATAAACAAAAAAATACGAAAAAATTATTTAACATTAATGATATCGCAGTCTTATGTCCTTGCTTCAAATACAAATATAATTAAATTATGAATGAGGCAGGTCATCATAAAATTGATGATGGTCTTTTGGACTCATCAGGATTCTTACGGTTTCGAGGCTGGAAAGGATGACTAGTATGAACCAATGTATTTACATAAACATTTTTTTGCTTCTTGCCCATAAGCCAGAACTTTTTTAATAGTTCTTCCCTTTGTGCGTCTGTAACCCATGCGCATTTCATAGTGCTCTTATCATTTTTTGTAGTACACTCGCATCTTTTCTTTATAACTCTAGCTTCCTTTAGACTATTATATTTCCATACACCGTTTGCCTTTTGTCTTCCCAGATATGATTTACCGCATTCTCTTCGCTTTTTATTTCTTGCCACAAACCATTTTTCATTGAGTACTTGCACCCGCTTTTTTCTTTTTTTGGATTTAACAGGTATCACATAAGAGTCATCCGAATCTGTATTAAACCCGTAGGGCACGAGCCCAATGACACCGTCATCCCTTTCTATGCCAAACGGGCAGTTATTGTTGCGTCGAAGTGATTGCGCAGCACCATCATTACTATTGTTCGATTCCATCAGAATTTCCTAAGAAAATGTTGTTTTAATAGTATTTTACTTAAATAAGTTAATAACATCATTTATTACCTTCAGCACTTAATATATGATACTAAACTACATATATTTCGCAAAACTTTTGCGCACGCAAAGAAATAAATACCGACTCACATTGACGTTTTTGACTTAGCACATGTTTTTCACAGCTGATGATCAGCTTCAGACCTAGCACATTTACACATCATTGCCAACACTAAGTAAAAAAATATTTTATTTTAATTTTTTTTTTTTTAAACGATGTATTATCAATTTATTTCTTAAACTGCATTAAAATCTTAATTTTCAAAAAAACTTGACTTAGCACGTTTTCACATTAAGCCGACGATATGTATATAATGCATGCATAAAACCAAAGCTGGCTCACTCTTATCATGCACATATTTAAGTGAAGCCAAATTTCACGTCAAATTAAATATTTAGATGTTTATATCAATTCGTTAATATGTATATGGCAAAATCTAAAATTCGAGCCAAAACAATTAAAATTTATCAGAAATCATAGTCTGTTAAACAATTTTGCCTTCGCTCAGCTCTGTTAACTCGCCACTCACACAATTTCCCCTGTCGGCCATTAGAATGGTGAGCTGGACGAGAAATATTGATGGATTTTGACAATTCGCACCGTCATCCTAACTTGATCGTTCTCTGTCTAATATATGTTCTCTGCCAGTCAATGACAGCGACGCACAGTGAGACAACGCCGGCATTAAATACAAGGAGTCATTGTAGAGCTCTGAAAAAATTAAGAAAATTCGCCCACTTTTACGCCCACCTGCCATACAGTCGAAATTTGTAAAATGCCGTATTGTCCGTAATACTTTAGGACATATACATATAATTTTGCAGTGTCCATGCAATACGTATGGAATTTACAAACATTATTTGAAATAAAAATTGAACTTTGGCCCACTTTTAACCCCATCACCCATACTACCTCAACATAAAAAGTGCCATATTTTCTAAAATATATTAAATACAACCTTCAAATTCGATATTACTGTAATTTATATCATTTAAAATGTTTCATGCAAAAATTACAATAACACGCCCACTAATACGCCCACCTCCCATTGAAATGCAATAAAAAAAACAATATTTTTTTTTCATTCAATCAATAATTTTTTAACATCATCATGGTATTCTAATTTTTTCAATTTGTTTCTCATTCTAAATGAATTAATATAAGGATCTGATGATATTTGCAAATAGTGCATTACATCTTCATTCGTAGAAATACGTGAATTTTTACGAGAATGGAATAGCCTACAGTTTCTATGCTCCTTATTCATTGCTTCTTGCGCTTCTTCGGATAACATTCCGGTAGCAAAAAAAAAAGTTAATATTAAATAAAGTTTAAAAAAATACTTTCAAAAATAAAAATTGCAAACAAACCTATTGGCAATATAGCCTCAGATACCATTTTGCTGCCGTGAATGAGAACTTTATGCACAGTGATGGGCATGTAGTACCAGCCATAAAGCTCTACATATAATTTTGCAGTGTCCATGCAATACGTATGGAATTTACCAACATCTATATTTTTACTACTATTTATAGTATTTAATATAATTTTAAAGCGGTGAATTAAGTCTACATTTACACCAGTTATGTCAGCGGTTATTTCTGGATCTTCAAAAAATCTTCTAGAGACATTACCATCATTGGTTGTTCCCATGCCTTGTTTCACCACATCGACTTTTAAGCCCAGAACTAATTTGAAATTTTTTTTCATTTCTGTTTTAACAGCTTCTTTCTGTTCTTTTGTATCTTTATTTGTCTTCCACGCTTTGAAACTTTTATTATAACCGATATGTAATATACATTCCATGAATTTTATTCGAGCATGTAGCGGCGAAATTCCAAATTTCAATGCTTCAGCTGAATTTGTTCTCAAAATAACTACATCCAAATTATTCATTTCAGTAGGTTTTGCCCCACATATGAAACAAACAGCCATCGAGTAATTCTTACTGACTGTTGTTGCCACTTTTCCGTCAATCATCGTCATAGTTAAACTATGAGATATCGCAAACTTTTTGTTGAACATTTCGAACATGCTATTGCATCGTATAGCGACAGAATGTGCGCGTTACGTACTTTTTGTAGTTTTTTGTATGTTTAATGTGCTTTTGCAAACTTTTGCTATACATATGTCCTCTACTTTAAATTAAAGCTGAGACTTCAAACTTTCATTTGGTATAAGTCTGCACCTAGGGAGAGGGGCTGCTCTATATTTCCTAGGCCATTGAAAATGCAAAATGTTCAATTTTTGCACCACAATTCTGTTGTTAAGAAAAAAAAGTTGTGTTTTTTTTTTTAAATTTATTTTTTCATTTACTCATTCTACAATAACTAAATTAATTAAAAAAATACTTTAAAGTTACATTTATTATGTATTTTTATTTTAATAAGCTTTTGATTATTACATATTGAACTAACATATTTCAAGCGCGTTGGCATACCTCAACTTTGACTTGCTCCAAACCAAAAAGTAATGAAGTTATGAGGCTGAAATTTCAGGGAATTGTTATTCATATATCTGTTAATATACTGTGAAAATTTCATCCAAATTGGACGACACGTCAAAAACCATTTTATGCCGCGGTTACTATTGGGCTGTCTCACTGTGCGACGTAACTCGCGTTTCCAAATTTGGATGGTAATATGGTTAACGCAGTTAGTTAGTATACGGTTCAAAGTGATCACGATAGTATTTACATTTCTGTCTTTGACTTAATTCCCTTATTTTAATTTTACGAAAAGCATTAGGAAAATTAATATATCCTTATACTTCAGAAGAAAAATATAGTTATAAGTACTTGAATGTTACAAATATAGTATGGAAATTGTATAATATAATAAAGAATAAATATGCACAATGAAGAAATAATTTTAAATATAATATTTTAATGCAGCGAATAGAGCGATACTTTCATAAACATATAATTATACGTAAACATTAAAAGCATAATTTATTTTGGTTTATATTTAAATAAAAAATATCATTCAGTTTTCAAAATAAAGATTTTTTTAATTGTAGGTAACTGAGTAGTGTACTAAAGATTTAACAATTAAGAAAAAGCTATATAATATTATATCCAGTATTTTATTATAAACTCCGTTGCAAATTATAAATGCACCAAAAATTACAAACTTTTATGAAAATTTGAAGAGTTGTTTAAAATTGTACAATGTTTTATATTTGTCGTTTTTGTTTGAGAAGGAATTGTATTTTAATTGAAAAGTAGCGGAAATTAAATTCAGGGAATATAAATTATTGCAATATATGGTGCTTTTATAATTTGTATATTTATTTAAGAAAAACTAACAAATCAGAACATTTCTAATTCACATATTTAGAGATTGTGTAATATACTTACATATGTATAGTAGATGGCAGTCAAAATCGTACAGTGAATTTGTTCAAATTACAATTACAGGTTTGCCTTCTGCTAAATTAGCTAAATTGGATGAAGATGTTACTCTTTCAAGGGTTTTCGCCAAAATAAAAGAGATTGAAGCTAAGTTACAGAGACAAACGGATAATCTTTTGCCGTTGGTTGAGAGTGTTTGCCTAAAACTGGCGGACCTGGAGATGAAACTATCGAAGAGAATTGATGATAAAATAGCTGAGTCGGGTGTATGTATTGCTGGGTTGGAGGCGAATATGAAAAAAGCGGAAAGTGATATTGCCAGCCTACAAGCCATACTGCAGATAGCGGCTCTAGATGTTACTGCTGATGCTGTTGTGTTTGGTGTGCCGTTCACTGAAGGAGAAAGTCTGAAGAGCATATATAATCAAATTTGTTTCTCAATTGATTTTCTAACACCGCAAGTTCAGGATATATTTCGCACAAAGCCTTCTTCTGCGAGCCCGAATAGTGCAATTGTCATCAAATTTCACTCACCGCTTGACCGAAATCGCACTCTTCACGCTTTTGGTGAGTATCGTAGGCGAACGAAATCAAGAGTGTCCCTTAACCCAATTGGTATTGAAGGGCGCTTTCATATTTTTGAAAGTCTCACGAAAGATAATAGGAAGATATTGCATGAGGCCATCAAACTGCGCAGAAAAGGAAAGCTGTTATCTTTGTATACAATGCGAGGGAATGTGCATATTAAAACAGAGAAAGGAACAAACAACACATCGTTAAAAATAACATGTGAAGAGGACTTGATGTATATTGTAAAGTTAGCACAAGTTTGTTTTCGTTTATTTCTGTCTTATGCTTCTGTTTATATTTGTTGTCTTAAAGTTGGTTTGGTTTTGCGAACACCAACAAGGCGTCTAGCGTTGATGATTGTAGCCTTGCCATGGTGAATGTTTTATGTAATCGTCAAAAAGGCTTGAAAATAGTTCATTTTAATGCACGGAGCCTAAATGCTGAAAAGATAGACATTGTGAGAAGAACGTTTGAGTTTTCGTCTGTTGATATTATTTTGTGTATCTGAAACCTGGTTCAGAAATGATATAAATGAGATTCATTTTGACATTAAAAATTATAAATTGCTTCGGAATGATAGGATAGGCAAAAAGGGTGGAGGAGTGGCTATATACTGCAAGAGCCACCTAAGGACAAAGTTATTATCTCAGTCATGCAGAAATAATGTAGAATACTTGACTATTGAATTATCTAACTGATCGTCTAAGACCCTGTTGTCCTGTGTATATAATCCTCATAAGAATTGTAATCTTTGTGACTATTTTGATTATTTGTCCCCTGTAGCTATTGATTATGATAATATTATTGTTTGTGGTGACTTTAATGTCAATTTGCTACGCTCTGACTCGTATAGTTCACGTTTAGTTGATGATGTGTCTAGTGTTGGGTTGTCATTCGTTAATGTATCTACATATACCAACGAGGTATGGAAATAATTGTTGTCCAAGCCTACTTGACTATTACATTGTGTCTGACCCTGCTATCATTTTAAAATTTGACCAGATATCGTTTATATCGGATCATGACTTAATATTCTGCAGTCAATAAAAGAAACAACTCCTACTCCGTGTGGAAAAAGCATCGCATAGACTCAAATTGCTGTGCTTTTAAGGTTATTTGAAACGAAACGACCCTGACAATAAGAAGAGAAAAACGCAGTTTTTTTGCAAAACAACTAAGTCCCTCACTTCCTTACAGTGTCCTTTGGCGGAACTTAAAAAAGTTACGTATTCATGTGAGGGATAGTTCAGCGTGCTCACTCAACTCCCATACCCTAAATGACCCTTTCGTAAATTATGCCTCTCCGTCTTGTACTCTTACCTCTTGTCCAACATTATCTGATGGTGTTTTTTTTTCTGGTCACACGTTTAAGTTTCTTGCAGTATCAGAATTTGAGGTAGAGAAAAGTATTTATAAAATACGGTACAATGCCATTGGGAACGACGGCATCCCAATTAAGTTTATAAAAATAATGTTGCCTTTAGTTTTGCCCACCCTAACTCACATAATAAACCATAGTTTTACAACGTCTTGTTTCCCTAATGCATGGAAAGTTGCTACTGTGCTTCCTGTAGACAAAAACAGAACTGATTGTAGCCCCTGTGACTTCCGTCCCATTAGTATACTACCTGTTCTGTCAAAAGTCGCTGAATCTCTGATGTTTCAGCAAATCTACAACCATGTTGATAAATTCAACATCTTGTCTCCCTTTCAGTCTGGATTTAGGTCTAAGCACAGTGGTTCCACAGCTATGATAAAGATACTTGACGATATCAGACTTAACATTGACAAAAAGCATTTAACACTTCTCTGTTTGCTGGATTTTTCTAAAGCATTTGATACTGTTGACCATTTTGGTTTTGGTCAACCTGCTTTGCAATTGATGGAGAGTTACCTCACAGGCCGTTCGCAGCGTGTGAAAGTTGATTTGAAAATGTCTAAATGTCCATTGTCGTCAGGCGTTCCTCAAGGCTCAATCTTGGGGCCTCAATTATTCAGTTTGTTTGTGAATGATGTTTTCTCTGTATGTCAGCAGGCGAGCATTAATGCATACGCGGATGATATTCAGTTGTATATGTCTAGACCTCTTGACTAGTCAGCCAGCTTGTGCTCAGACTTTAATAAAGACCTTGCATTGATTAAATCTTGGGCAACTCAAAATGGTCTTTGTCTTAATTGTGATAAGTGTTATGAAAATTAATACTTTTTAGTTTTCTCAATTCAACTTGTTTTTTTTATTAATAAAATGAATAATTACAGAACACTGCGATGTTACTCGCTCTATGACTAATGTCTTAATGATCTTCTATCACTCGATTTCTTTTGAGGCAACCTCTGATGTATCCGAAATACATATGTCCTCTGCTTCTGCTAGACACTGGTTTTGGGCGGTATATCAAGAGGCGTTGTTGTTTTTACCTTGGTATAGGTAATTGTCCGCGGTTAAGGGACGCTTCGCTGTCCAAGCGTATCAGAAACTGAAGTTATAGGCGGCAAATTAATAGTGTTGCTAAGCTCGTGTTCAGGCATCTGTTACCAAGCGGGTGATTGAGTACGCGTTGCTAAGTGGGCTTTGTTTACTGCCATGCTGGATGCTTTGAACATATTGCAGTAACAGGCGCCAAGTCAAAGTTATTGGTGAGCGGGTGCATAGGCATGTTGTTGCTGATTCAATTTGATTAGCATTCTTGTTGCAATGCTGGACGGACACTCTGATGCTTTGACCATTCTAATAACTGCAGTAACCGACGCCAAGCGAGGGTTTTTATTAAGCAGGTGCATAGGCATCTTGTTGCTGAGTACGTTTGCTTTGCATTCTTATTTCAATGCTGGACACTCTGATGCTATTATTGCAACGCTAGCGTACGATCATCACAACATTGAGTTTGAGCACAAAATTGAGTGCAAAGTATAAATTCTTAACTCAATAAGGTTAAGATGCGGGCATTAGCTCGGTTTAGAATTTATCATTTATTACGAGTATTATATTGATCAGCAGCTTTAATTATGCGCCTCTATTACCTTAACTTGTATTACCTATTTTTAAGAAATGTTTTACCCTCACAACTATTCCATCTTTGTATATAGGGAATAACCCAATCAAATTCGTTTCCAAAGTAACAAACCTTGGCTTTGTTATTAATTCCGATTTAACGTGTATTGACCATGTGAACTCCATCGTTAGCAAGGTGTATTACACCTTAAGAAGTTTAACCTTCATCTCCTCCTCAAAAAAACTTACGTTTCCTACCCTCGTGTGTGACTTTTCACACATATGGAATTTGTATGTATTTTGTGCCAATAAAATAATTATTGGTAGGAAAAAGATATTTATTTTTATTTTTTCTTATATAAGTTTATCTGCAATACATTTTAAACAAACATTGCGGTTATGAGTTCGCTGACAGACGCCATTTTGGCAGTAACAACATATAGTCTTATGAGTGTAGTTTTTATATTTTGATTTCTCATTGTAGCATATGTGGCATCTAGCCTTTCCTTGAGTAGTCGGTGGAACACTTTTATATCTTTTTCGAGTAGTTTCGAGCGATGGTGGTGACCTCTCGCGAGGCTCTGGAGATTCACAAGGCTGTGTCGGCGCTGCGGTCTGTGCTAACTAACTGCTAGAACAAGGCATTGAATCATTTTGTGGATCTCCCTTAATGCTGAAAAGTAAAGATACTGTTGGTTTTGTTCGTGGTACTCCTTTTCTTATTATCATGTAAGGTCTCGCTAGAGATATTCCAAGCTCCCGCAAAAAAACTCGCCGCATTGTTTTTTTGTTTTTTTGCCAATTTGGATTTATATCTTTGAAGATAATGAACGCGTTCAGAGCAGAAATGTCGATCATGTTTGAGAATACAGCCATCGGCCATCGATTTGTTTTTCTTTTACATCATATATCTATCAGGTTTAGAAGGCATGTATTGGCGAAACTTGCATCTTCCACGAAAACCAAGTAATTGCTCATCAATTGTAACGCAATCGGAGGGATTGAAATAATCAGCTAAAAGTCCGGACCATTTATCAAATATTTCCCGAATTGGAGCAAACTTGTCTGTAGAACTTTCCTGTCGTCGGCTCATAACATTATCAAATCGAATAACTCGGGTTAAGTATTCAAATGTCTTCCTCGACATTATCGCTCTGAAAATATGCCGTCCATATTCACTATCAAATAAATCTAGCATGGTTTCATTTTTGGATCTAAATAAAATTGGTTGTTAGAAAATCAGTACAATTATTTCAGGACATAATCATAAAAACAAATAACACACCTGTACACTCCAGCCAAAATAAGAACAGCAATATATGCATTTAACAAACTTGAATCAATTTCTAAGAACTTCTCACCACATTTTGCAGTTGCATATGCGTTCGACCATTTTAAAATTACATTTTCAATTGGTGGTGGAAAGAACAATAAAAATGCATCTTTGATGCCAGCAATACGTGTTCTTGCATACCTTGTTGTACCTGGTCGCAAATTTATGACATTTTCAGTTCGTAGCCTTCCGGTTCTATCTTGCACTGGTTGCGTTTTCCACACCATACCGTCCTTTGAAACGAATAATGGATCGCCTACCCCTTCCACTGATTCAGTCCTTATTGGTCTTTCCACTTCATCAAATTCTTCACATTCAGAATCACTCCCACTTCTAATAAGATCAACACTTTCTTCCGGTGAATAATTTTCATCATCATCCGAAAGATCATTATCGGAAAGGTCTTCATCTGAATCATTCAAAATGTTCTCCAGCTCTTCGTCGGTAAGATATTTGGGTTTATCCATGTTTTATTTTTAAATTGTTTCAAAACTTAGAAAAAATGCGCGAGCGAAATTACAAATAAAATTAAATGAATTCAGCCTGGCACACTCCAAGAAAATAGCACACTGACCAACTTTTTTATTTCTCTGGTAAACATGCTTATTGTATCAGCTTGTTTCTTTTTTCATGATCAGACATGTACGCTTGTCAGTTTATATATACGCATACATACATACATATAAATGTGATCAGAAAAATTCACATACATGTACATACATACATACATATACATCTATGTACATATGTTCATACATGCATTGAAAGCACAACAAGCGAATTTCTATAGAAAAATACATACAGTCGCCTTATGTGTGAAAAGTCACACATAAGGGTAAGAAACGTAAGTTTTGAAATATTTCGCAAACGAATAATAATTTTGCATCGAATTTCAGATTTTTTATAAAGTATTGATTAGATGGGAATTGTCAAGAAGTTTTATGAAATTCGTTTAAAAAATACGTTGAAATAATTATTGACAAATTTTTTTTTGTGTGACTTTTCACACAAGGAGGGGATGAAGGTTAAGAATGTCTGGCTCATTTACGCCGATCAATGTTAGACGAAATCTTGCAATCCAACTAATAATGCCGATAATTTGCTACCCTGAATTAGTTTACTGCAAGGTAGATTCTCAATCTGTGCATAAAATTGAGGTAGCCTTTAACCAATTAACACGTTATGTGTTTGGTCTAATGAAATAGGAACATATCTCTGCCTGGAGGAAGGGCCTGTTGGGTTCTGAAATTTCTGACTACTTGATAGCCAGAAACTGCATTTTCTTATTTCGGCTTATGATTGATAAAACACCTGGCTATCTCTATCAGAAATTGCTGGTTCCAAAATCAACAAGTGTAAATGACCTAATAGTTCCTAATTATATATAACTTCCTTTCCCCTGCAAGGTTAGTTTTCGTCAGCGCTATACGTTTATGGAACTCTATCCCTGCCACTACTCGCAAGAGTTTAAATAAAAGCAACTTTAAGACTGTATTGTACTCACATTTTCGTTAGTTTTTAAATAATTTCTTATGCATAGACCTAAGATGTGCTCTCTATTTATACCTATCTGCATACATGTATATCTAGTCATACCTAAGCTTCCAAGTTCTAGTTTTTAAAATCATTATTTGTAGATATATCAGTATTGTTTTTAATATAATTTGTAACTTAATTTCCATATGTACTTATATATTTGTTTATTTTAAGTGTTCACGGCTGTATTTTATATTGTTGTACTACAAAAGACGTCTTTGATCTTACTGTACTAATGTATTAATCAATAAATGAAAAAATGAAAAATGCTAATAAATTAAAGATCAGACTTTTTATGAAACTTTAAAAAATGCAATTTTCATTAAAATTTTCAATTGAATATGGAATGTTTTATAAAAAATTACCACAAAAAATTAAAAAAAAAATTCTGAAAATAAAAAACGAACGAGAATACTGCTGTGGTCGTTTCGTTTTAGCTGCATTTAAAAAAATAAGAAATAAAAAAATTTATAGTTATAGACATTTTTAAAGACTATATTTATCTATATAAGTTTACATAGATACCTTACAAAATTTGAAAAATGTTCTATATTCTGGGTTGGGTACAATATGATTTTGGTTCAAAATTCTGTATTTAAAATTCTGTATTCAATATTCTGTATTCAAAAATCTGTAATTCAAAATTCTGTACTGTTAAAATTCTGTATTGCGGAACACTGTAATTTTAAATTCTGTAAATCAAAATTATGTATTGGCAGTATTTTGTTTTGCAAAACTCTGTATTGAAAACCCGCACTTTTTTATTTATCCATATGCTCTTCCGGTTTTTCAATACAGAGTTTTGCAAAACAAAATACTGCCAATACATGACTTGTCTTGACCCATATGGTTTCCTATATTATCAAAACAGATTTACATAAAGCAAATGTACATATGTTTGTATGTATTTATAGCTTCAGAAATTTCAAAATGGTCACAAAATTAGTCAAACGAAGAAGGCTGTAAAAGCAAACAACAGAATTAAAAGAATAACAAAAAAAAAGGCTTATATTAAGGCATGTTTCTTTTCTAAAGCGAATTGCTAAAAATTTAATAATATAATAATTGTTTCGCCATTATAATGTAATAACTTTTGTTTTGAATGAATTTTTGAATTTTTCTTTAATTGACGTATGTACATATGTATACCATTGATTCTATAAAATCGGAATTCCATTATTCATAAAATAAATGTGCTATTCAGGTAAGCGTGCTTATCAGGTTATCTGCCTATTTGGTTATATTTTTACAGCATTTTGAGCGAAAATAATTTTGATTCCAGAATTTTAATATACAGAATTTCAGTTCTCCATCATTTTGATCATACAGAATTTTAAATACAGAATATTGAACCAAAAGAATCTAGGCTGGACAGAATTTTTTTTTTGATTTTTACAGAATTTTCATCCAAAAGAATTTTGAAAAGCAGAATTTAGTACCTCTCCCCTATATTCTATCAAACTCTGTTTTCGTGTATCCCATTTATATTAATCGATATTATTAGGTCCATAGACATCACACTATCGAATTTTTTTGCCAGCTTTCCTTTCAAACGTGACTTCATTGCTCTCACCTGTTGAATGTATTAAAGATTATAAAATATTGAATAAATAATAAAGTTAATTTGTCTTACACATACATATAGATTTCTGTGGTCCAGATAACTCTGTGTTAATTTATTTACGTCCTCCACAGATTTCATGCCCTCTGATGCAAAAGTTGATTAAGCAAAACGTGAGTTGCTAACGCTTCCATAATAGTCTTGTTTTGGGTTTCCATACAGTGCCACATAAAACTGTTGGTACAGTTATAATTTTAACAGTAATCACAACGCTTTTCATGATAAATCTTTTTCGTTAATTTTTTATCATATGTAGTTCATTTCATATATAACCTAAACCATGTAAATCAACTTCACAAAAAAAACAACAAGTTTAAAAAAATAACATAAGATTTTCAAACTATAAGATATTCAAATTATTAGAATTTTTTATAATATCAAATTGTATTGTCGCAATTGAAATATAATAATAATATGGGTATATATACTACTTATTAAAATTTCATGTGTACATGCGCTTGAATTTTACTTACTTTTTAAAATGAGGTTTTCATTTACTTTTCCATTAAGACATACCACTTTTCGTCCTCGCTTAATCATTTTTGCGTCCTATGTAGCAAAGGAATTAAAAGTAGATTATTGTCATAGGGAAGGCACGTGAATTTAAAATCTATTTGATTTGTATTGGATTTATATATTGGCTCGGAAGTGTCCCATTTTCTGGCACATTTTCTTTAAGGCAAAAAAGCTATCTGGGCTTCTTATGCTCCAAAAAAGCTCAAGATTAAAACTAAGTAACAAAACTAAAATTCCTGAATATAAAAGAAATTGTCTATATTCAACTGCTCTCCAGTGTAGAAGTTCATCGTTTGATCTAAGTTTGCGTATGATTCTATAGGAACACATGAAGCTAGAGATTTCAGATGTTGGGAAGTTTCTGTTTTACATGTATTGCTAATTTTAAAAAATGTTATATTATTAAATAATCGCAATAAATTTTTCTCATTACTCCGAGATCCAAAAAATGCATCAGATGCTCAAAAGGTGTTTTATTTATTTGAATGCTTATAAATATATTTTTTTGCAACTTGGAGGCATTTAGAACCCCCATGAAAAGACGTATGCCCAGGTATTCCCCATATAAATGATTTAACAGGAGCACACAACAACCGCTCGTAATTTAATTTGAATTGTGTTATTTTGAACATGAGATCCGTTTCTATTAACGGTTTAAACTCGTATATTACATCAGCTAAATAATTTATAACTAGCTAGACTTAGCTTTTCCACTAAGCTAGACTTAGCTTTTCCACTAAGCTAGACTTAGCTTTTCCACAGCTGCCGCAGCCACAATACTTTCACTATCACTATTTAATCTAGCCAACATACGATTTCTTCTGCTTTTAAATCAATCTGCTTCTATTCCTGACACTTCCACCTTTTTTAAACGTTATAACTCACTAGGTTATTTTTGTAATCACTACTCCTAACAAAAAAAAAAAGTCATCTAGTGTATGTTCTTTTGCATGAATATACATATGCCTATGCGTGTGAAGACATATGTATTCAAGTCAATAATGCAGCCTTTAGTATTATTTGTAACACTTTTATATTCAGAAGTATGTACATACATATGGGTGCGCACTTTTTTTATTTATCCATATGCTCTTCCGGTTTTTCAATACAGAGTTTTGCAAAACAAAATACTGCCAATACATAATTTTGATTTACAGAATTTAAAATTGCAGTGTTCCGCAATACAGAATTTTAACAGTACAGAATTTTGAATTACAGATTTTTGAATACAGAATATTGAATACAGAATTTTAAATACAGAATTTTGAACCAAAATCATATTGTACCCAACCCGTATGGGGAGAGGTACTAAATTCTGCTTTTCAAAATTCTTTTGGATGAAAATTCTGTAAAAATCAACAAAAAAATTCTGTCCAGCCTAAATTCTTTTGGTTCAATATTCTGTATTTAAAATTCTGTATGATCAAAATGATGGAGAACTGAAATTCTGTATATTAAAATTCTGGAATCAAAATTATTTTCGATCAAAATGCTGTAAAAATATAACCAAATAAGCAGATAACCTGATAAGCACGCATGCCTGAATAGCACATTTATTTTATGAATAATGGAATTCCGATTTTATAGAATCAATGGTATATATATGTACATACGTCAATTAAAGAAAAATTCAAAAATTCATTCAAAACAAAAGTTATTACATTATAATGGCGAAACAATTATTATATTATTAAATTTTTAGCAATTCGCTTTAGAAAAGAAACATGCCTTAATATAAGCCTTTTTTTGTTATTCTTTTAATTCTGTTGTTTGCTTTTACAGCCTTCTTCGTTTGACTAATTTTGTGACGATTTTGAAATTTCTGAAGCTATAAATACATACAAACATATGTACATTTGCTTTATGTAAATCTGTTTTGATAATATAGGAAACCATATGGGTCAAGACAAGTCATGTATTGGCTAATTTTGTGACCATTTTGAAATTTCTGAAGCTATAAATACATACAAACATATGTACATTTGCTTTATGTAAATCTGTTTTGATAATATAGGAAACCATATGGGTCAAGACAAGTCATGTATTGGCAGTATTTTGTTTTGCCGGAAGAGCATATGGATAAATAAAAAAAGTGCGCACATACGTATGCTGGCAAGGGACAACGTTTCTTAACGAAATTATTCTATACTTCTTACTTCGTACTATATTTTTCACTTATGCACATGCATGAACGCAAATATATCTAGCTAAACAAATATTTATTTATACACATTTCAGGCTTTGTAGAAAAAATATGAAAATTGAAGAAAATGTTATACAACTTTTTAAAATTTAATTTATAATCTATAAAAAAAATAAAGACACAGTTTCAAAGTCCATTAAATTTTAGTATAATTAAGTGTAAGTTCCATACAAAGTATGTTCGACAATTTTTTTTTGTAAGGCAAAACTGTAAAACTGTACACGTAGAATTTTTATAGAAATTATGATTAAAGTGTGGCAATTTTTGTTGAATTTTCAAATTTTTTCTATAATGCTTAAAATGTGGAGACATATGTATGCCAGGCGGTAGAGAAGCTTGGGACCGGGATTATAGAAAGAGATATCTTCATTTTTAGTGACAGCCAGGCTGCAATCAGAGCTCTGCGGCAGCCACTCCAACCTAAGCTAACCTAAAATGTGGATTTATCGGTGTTTGCTATATAGTGAGCTAGGCGGATTTTATAAAAAAATATCAATCGCAAAACAAGCAAAGTAGTAATAGGCAAAACTGGTTTAAATGTCGTGTTCTTATTATATTTTTCAGATAACAGTATGTAAATTAATCCGATTTTCTATTTAAAATTATATTTCATTGAAAGTTTTTTAAAACATAAATATTTTAGTTATTTTCCATTATTCAGTTTTTATTTTTGAATTAAGTTTAGTATTTTTTTTTGCAAAAATTAATATTTTTTATTGCTAAAATTAATAAGAATGTAAAAGTAGATTTATAACTATAAAGAATAAAGTCTTAATGGCATCATCTTTTTCGGCGCCATATATTATTTACACATATGTTTGTTCAACTTAAACATTAAATTTTTGTTTCGTTTTTGCGAAACATGAAGTTTATCCACTGTATCTAATGCACGCCAAACTCACTTCACCACTATTTCGATCTTTTGAATGACTCACTCCAAATATTTTATGAAGGAAGTAAAACATCATATCACTATGTGCGACCACAAGTCTCATTTATACCAAAGACAGTCAGTACAATGTTGATTCAACCCAATGATGATAGATACTGCGCCAACTGAAGGAAGTAAAACATCATATCACTATGTGCGACCACAAGTCTCATTTATACCAAAGACAGTCAGCACAATGTTGATTCAAACCAATGATGATAGATACTGCCCCAACTGGTTTGTGATGAGGATGGTACTCGTTCATACCATCCTGTAATATTGGTTTTGATTTTGAGTATGCAATTCATTTGCAATGAATTGAATGAGTTCCAAACTGAAATTTTGTTGAGTAATTCGTGAAGCTATTTTTTCACATTCATGCGGAGCTCTACTTCGTACAACTGCATGCCATAGAAGATACTTTCATAGAGAAGGGAAACACTTAAATTAATATTAATCAAAATTCAGAAGTTCAGATGAATGACATAATCAGCAAAATCAATTAGTTGACTGAAAGATGACGGCCACAGTAGCCGAGTGTGTAGCGTGTGCCCGCTTCATTCCATGGGTCCCGCGTTCAAATCCTGGCCGAGGCAAGTAACATCAAAAAGATTATAGAAAATGTTTTTTCTAATAGCGGTCGCCCCTCGGCGCGCAATAGCAAACCTTTGAATGTATTTCTGCACAAACAAACATTCGCCGTTCAGAGTCGGCGTAAAATTTTAGGTCCCTCAATTTGTGTTACAACATCAAGATGCACACCACAAATTGTAGGAGAAGTTTGGCCAAAATCGCTTAAGCGGTTATAGCGTCAATTAAGTAAGAAAGTAAGAATGAAATATATAAAAATAAACAAAATCTTAAAATTAGCTATGATAGGATATATATTTATAATATCTATCTTAAATAATGGTATCGCAGTTTTCAAACTAAATATTGTTAGTATTATTATAATATTGTTAATGAATGAGCTCTCAAAAGCTTCATTAAGTGTATGGAGTCTTCTCTTTTCAGAGAAAGTAAAAAGCTCATGAGCTTAGTATCGCATGATGTGCACATATTTTTGCGTTGGCTTCCACGCCCAATTTGGTTGCTGATATGTATACAGTTCGTGCGACCATTTGTTTGATAGCAGCGAGATCGGCATTTCTGTGATTGATCTGATTGAATCTTTAAGATAGACACCCTATTTGCCCACTTCGTCTGCTCTTTCATTTTCTTCTACACTCTTATGTCCCGGTACCCAATAAAGGTGAACGGTTTTGGATACAGCCTACTTTCCCAAGACTCTTTTATAATCCACTACGGTCTTAGAGAAGATACTTGTGAAAAGCACGACCTTGATAGCTGTCTGGCTGTCGATGTAGATGATAACCCTCTTGCTATCTGGTTGAAAATCTGATATCAGCTCAGCTGCTTTTGTCACGGCCAGGATTTGTGCTTGAAAAATTATGAAGTAATCTGGCAGCTTATAAGATTAACATAACTCTGGTTCTGGACCGAAGACCGCAGATCCAACTATCTTTTCTATTTTAGGCCGTTCTTGTATATCTGTGTTATTCTACGTGTCGTCCTTACACCCCACTCACGCCACCCATCCATCTTTATTTTAGCCCCGTTGCTGTTTAAGTTTTAAGAATAAATTTGCAATACTAAAATTATCTTTTGTAAGAAACCCTGAAATACAAAATACAATCGTACTTTAAATTGCAACCATGCCCCGAACATGTACACGTCGTTGAGTTGGCCGAGCTGACTTGAATATAACCGTTCCCCATTTCAGAGACGTATGAGGACACGGATAAGTAAGATATATAATCTGCTCTTGAATATTACCTTAATTTATTTAATTTACAGATATTAAAACCCTACATCCCTACAGCTCATCTGTATATAATCTTATAAAAAATACACATTTTGTAATAAAGTGCGTTATTTATATATATTAACGTTACTAAAACACAAACGCACTCTTTGGTGTCCGTAAAATAACTCAACGTCTTAATTTATCTTTATTTGCATTAAACCTCTTTTAAGTAAAGTTTACATTTCATTTGATCTCTTAAAAATAGTATTCTTCTTCTTACTCTAATTTCTCTTATTAGTACGTAGATTAACTATTGTTGTAAATATATAAGTAAGTATGTATGTTTATATGTTTGTGTTATGTATGAATCAAGTATGTGCAAAGGGACATACATATGGGTTCTAATATTACACCTCCACCGCCGGAATAAGCAGTCCCTGCTTATTTAGAATTTCTGTATTTTTAATTAATATATAACTAAAAAAAAGTATTTTTTCCTGATCTTTTTTTTTTTTTTTTTTTTTTTTTTTTTTTTTATTTCTTCAATGTATTTCGTTTAACTTGGGATTTATATATTTTTTTGAACTTGTTATCGTTTGATACTAAGTAATTTCCATCTTGTTTATAATTAATAATTTTCTTGTATTTAGGTTTTGCTTTGCTAACCCTGTTGTTATTAACAATGCTGTTGGCAAAACTTTCTGTGTCAACTCTATTGGCTTTTTTATTCAATTCATTTATTCGTTTAATTTTCTTCTGATGCATTATTTGTGAAAGCTTAGATATTTCTTCTTGTGCAATTATATTATTCAAAAGATCAATTGGTCGAAAACCAGTAGTAGTGTGAATGGAGTTGTTGTATGATATTATTGCCTTATGGACATTTTCGTTAATATCATCTTTATTATTTGAATCCGCATTAAAGAGCCGAATATGCTCATTAAGGGTTCCATGTAGCCTTTCGATATCTGCATTGCCAGTTTTCAGATACGCTGTGGTAGTATGGAACTTTATTTCTTGTTCTTTTAAAAATTCTCTAATCACTGCAGTGTCTAACTCATTGTCGAATATTAAAAGATTTGGCTTCCCTAAATACCGTATTCTTTGCTTAAGTGCCTTAAGTATTGACACCCAGGTTCTATCTTCTAAGTAGTACGCAGTTGCATACTTCGTGAGCTTATCTATAGTCGTCAGGTACATGGTGCCTCGTTGTGGGTACCATATATCTACATGCACAATATCATTGTGCTTTGTTGGGGTGGGCGTAATATTTAATTTATATTTTATAGGAGACCTATCGTGTTTTGCGAGCTTACATATTTCGCAACTGTTGATGTACTTTTGAATTTCTTTTTGGAATTTGGGGTAAAAATAATCTTTTCTTAATTCCTCATAAACTTCATTAATACCCCTGTGATTATTTTTAATATGCGTTTTTTCAATTAACTGCAACAGTGTTTCTCTATCAGTTATATCTTCTATAAATAAATTAGCTTTTAATACTTTTAGGTTTTTGTTTCTTGCAAAATATTTAATATACAAAGACTGAAATTCTTTGTATAGCTCAACATTTGGACAAAAAACTACAACGAGACCTTTTGAAGGAAGTTTATCTCTAAAGAAATTCAAAATACCGTCTGCATTTGCTACCTTTAAGTTGTGTCGGATTTTATTTTTAAACATTATTTTCGTTTTACAGGAGTTTTCGTTTGAAGTTTGTATAAATACTTGATTTTTGAACATATTTATTGGATTTTCGGTAATTTTAATGTAGTCAGCATCGTCGCTTTCTGCGCTGTGAACTGTATCGGCGTCCTCATCGAAAAACTCGTGTAAATTTACTTCAATTTCACTATTTGATACTTCATAACTTAACCTACTTAGACCATCGGCTACTACGTTTTCCTTTCCCTTTATGTAATTTATATCGAAATCGAATTCGTTTAGCTTTATTTTCCATCGTGGGATTTTTGCATTAGGTTCCTTAATATTGTTTAACCAAACTAAAGGGCGGTGGTCTGTTTTTATTACAAACCTACGGCCAAAAAGGTAGGGACGAAAATACTTTGTAGCCCACACAATGGCTAATAATTCCTTCTCTATCGTACTATAGTTTTTTTCATGCCCATTTAATGTGCGGCTTGCAAAGGATACTGCTCTGTTTCCTTGCATAAGTGCAGCTCCTAACGCAAAATTGCTTGCATCGGTTACAAGCGTAAACGTTTTATCGAAATCGGGATGAATAAGTATAGGATCATTTTTAAGTAATTTTTTCAATTTTTCAAATGCTGTTTTATATTCTTTATCACTTGTATTAATTTTCGCTCCTTGCTTTAAATATTTGATAAGATGATGCGCTATCTTTGAATAGTCCTTAATAAAGCGTCTATAAAAACCGGTTATGCCTAAAAATGATTTGACTTCCTTTTGAGTTTTTGGTAAAGTTATTTTATCTATAGCTTTCAGCTTTTCAGGGTTGGGTTTGATGCCTTCGGCAGCGACAACGTGGCCTAAGAACTCAGTTTCTTTGGCGAGAAACGTGCATTTGTCAACTTGCAATTTCAAATTGGCCTGCCTTAGACGTCTTAATATTTTCTCTATTGCTTCTAAGTGTTCTTCTATGCTTGTAGAGAAAATTAGAACGTCGTCTAAATAAACTAAACAAATTGAACCAATGTATTCTTTCAATACGTTGTTAATCAGTCTTTGAAAAGTTGCTGGCGCATTACGGAGCCCAAGCGGCATGCGCAAAAACTCATAATGGCCAGTTGCTGTAGAAAACGCGGTTTTTTGAATGTCATCCGGATGAACCTCTATCTGATGAAATCCCTTTGCCAAATCAAGAGTAGAGAAATACTGACATTTGCCTAGTTTATCGAAAATATCATCAATATTTGGCATTGGTAATATCGTTGAGTTTGCGATAATCAATCACTATGCGCCAATTTTGTTTATTGGACGAATCTAATTTTTTTGGAACGATCCATATTGGGCTATTATAAGGGCTATTAGAGTGTCTTATTATATTTTGTTTTAGCATATTTTCTATCTGATTATTGACTTCTGCTTTATGCACCTCAGGATATCTATATAACTTGGAATAAACAGGCATGTCATGCTTCGTTGCAATCCTATGCTTTATTTCATTAGTAAAGGTTAGACTGTCGTCTTTATCGTAAAATATTTGTTTAAATTTTCTAATAATTTTGAACAATTTTTCTCTTTCATAGTCTTCTAGGTGACTCGTTCGAATGTGGGATAATATGTTAGCTCTTTCAATCTCGCAATTAAAAACAAAACCTTCTTTATAAGCTATATCATTATAAGCTTCTTCTTCTTTATTCAAAAATATAGTAACAACGGCATTACTAGTAATTAATTGTCGGTTAGGTAAATCGATGATGCAGCGCAGATCTTGTAAAATATTATTACCTATAAGGCCATCAAAGTTTTCATTGAAAGGATATTCCAAAAACTCACACAAATAATTACTTAAATTAAACTCTTTGAACATGGGAAATTTACAAAGTTTTGTTATTGATATTTTTGTACCTAGTGCTCTTGCTACTACGTTCACATTTTGCTTAAAATTGGGGTGGCAGATATTAGGGTTAATTATACTAAATTCAGCTCCAGTGTCAATTATAAATCTAAGTTTCTTCACGGGGTTATTAACTACTATGTAAGGAAGTTTTGCTCCTCTGCTACAGGAAAATTTACATTCGAATTTCCTATTTCCATAGGTTCGATTTGTTGGTTAGCGTTGCCAAAAAGGTGGGCTTGTTGCCTAGTTTGATAAGATGTAGTTTCGGGGTTACAATGTGTAAAATTTCTATTTGTTGCTTGTCTAGTTTGATAGGAACTAGTATCCGGGTTAAAGTGAGAAAAGTTTCTATTAGTTGCTTGTGAAAAATTTGATCGTCTTGTCTGACCTGTTGAATTGGAATGTATGTTATGATAAAAATTAGGATTAGAAAACTGTTTATTTAGATATGGGGAGACTTCTTGAAGTTTTGGTACTGTATTATTGTTATTAGGCCTATTATTAGCATTATTGTAATTATCACTGAAATTTGTTCTCATGTTTGTATTCATATAGTCTCTTTTTGCTGGGCCAAACTGCGTGTAATGTTGATGTCTTGCATCTAATATTATCTTAAAGGCATCTTCCAATGTTTTGGGGTCTCTAGCAAATATCATAGTACGTGTTGGTTCAGGAAGATGGTCTCTGAACGTTTTAAGTGAAATCCTATTAACTTCGTCTGTTGTGTATACATTATCCCCATGGGTTAAGTTTCTATTGTGAATCCTATTGGCAAGCTTATTAATTTTGAAATAATAATTTTCGATAGTTCCTTGTAATCTACAAGTTTTTAGATCATCCATCAAATCGTTACTACTATATTTTTCGCCAAAGTTTTTAGTTAAAATATCTTTTAAAATCTGCCAAGTAGTTACATTTGCGTACCTATGAATTGCTTCTCTAGTTTTGCCAACACATTTGTTTTTAATGTAGCCAAAAAGAATATTTTTGTTATTAGTATCAAACTCCGAAATAGATGGAAGAATGTTTTCTACTTGGTTTATGTAATCAGGTAGCTGATTCGGATCACTACCGTCAAAACTTTCAATGTTTTTTATGCAGGTTAAAACCAAATTAAATCTGTTTATCTCTAGCGCATCCATATTGATTTAATATGGTATGAAAATATGTATATAAAAAAAATTAATCGATACAAAATAAAAGAAAAGAAATAAACATGTAGCCTAATGTACTTATACTTATTTTTGTTGATGTTGTTGTGATTGCAATTGCTTTGATAGTTTTTGTTGTTATGTAAAAAAAAATACGTAGCGAACTATACTTATAGCTATTGTTGTTGATGTTGTTGTGTTTGCATTTTACTATGTTAGTTGTTGTTATAATGCCGGCTGTTACTCTAAGTTACGAACGCGTAAGGTTTAAATGAGTATGATATGACCTGGTTGCTGTCCAAATGTGTCTCCTCTTCTTGCGCTGATGGTTTTTCTGGAGCGCCTTACTCAATTTATTTGTGCTGTGTTCATATAATATGTTGTTGTTGTTACGATTGTCTTTTTGGTTGATAAAGTACGAATATTTTGTTTTTACAGAATCTTTATTTCTCTTAACTAAGAGTCAAAATAAATTACTGCTAACGAACAACTGATGTCTCTCAAAAATGTTGATCATATTTGTCCTTGAAAAGGTTGCAAGTCTTTATATTTGTTTTTATTTTTTCTCTCAGTTCACCTTCATAGAGGTTATGCGTTGGGCTTTTGCCTTTTAGTCTTATTGGAACTTAGTTCACCTTCATAGAGGTTATGCGTTGGGCTTTTGCCTTTAAGTCTTATTGGAACTTAGTTCACCTTCATAGAGGACATACATATAGATGTATGTACATGAATTTTTTCACAGAATTCGGTTTTTTATTTTCTTTTTCAATTGGGACCACTTTCATTTGCCCTTATTTTGCTATTGTACTTGCTTGCTTTTTACGAATAGTCAAAAAAGTTTATTCACTTTTTTTTTTTTTTTTTTTTTTTTTTTAAATTTTGTTTTATTAATTTCACTAATAAATTTTTAGAGTTTTAGGTGTGGTAAATTTCACATTGGCTTTGCAAGAGTCCCGTAGGCTAGGGCTCACATTGAAATGTAGTTTTTGATTTAATTTCACAGTTTTCACTATTATTCTTATTTTCTTCAGCTTAAAATATAGCTAAGCTTATTTAGCAGTTCACTTTTAGAAATAACAAATATTTAATTCCTTTTAAATATTTCTTTAATATTTTTTTTTTTTATCCTCGTCGCCATTAACGTTACTAAAACACAAACGCACTCTTTGGTGTCCGTAAAATAACTCAACGTCTTAATTTATCTTTATTTGCATTAAACCTCTTTTAAGTAAAGTTTACATTTCATTTGATCTCTTAAAAATAGTATTCTTCTTCTTACTCTAATTTCTCTTATTAGTACGTAGATTAACTATTGTTGTAAATATATAAGTAAGTATGTATGTTTATATGTTTGTGTTATGTATGAATCAAGTATGTGCAAAGGGACATACATATGGGTTCTAATATTACAATATCCGTGTTCCTCGTGCGAAACTATAAAGCTGCTACTGTGCCAGCAGCATTCTTTTAATATTTATCCGTGATTTCTTAAACGGGTCGCACAGCGAATACCTATGAAATCAGTGTATTTGCAACACCGCAACCGGGAAACTTCCAAAGAAGAACAACGCTACCATTTCCAAAGTAGAGTAGTAACATCAAACATTCGCGAAGTCAATATGGCCGAAAACAACAGCGAAAATAGTTTGAACAGCGGTGACGAAATTGATTACACAATTGTGCAACAAAATAGCACTGCACTACGGGCAGTAAACACTATAATCAATCGTTATTATGTTGACGATTATACATATAAACAGTTTTCGTACTGCCGAAGAGGGTGCCAACGTAACAAAGCAGGGTTCCTTTGCAGTATTGTATTGCTTGTCAAAATACTAATGCAAAGGCTATATGCAGTATGGTGTAGAGTGCCGATGTTGGTGTAGTTTGTAATGCTCCTCTTATGGTAATCATAGATAGTCTGTATACACTTTCTAATCATTTTATGTAAGGTTTCTTCTCCTTTCTGCTTCACTTATAGCGTTACCCCCAATAGTTTAGGGCTTTACCAAACCGGTACTTTGTATTGCCTAGTGAACGTAACCAGGTCCATCTTTTCTGCGTTTATGCTAAGCCACACTATCTTAGCCCAGTTAATTATGACCTAGAGCGTTTGATTCATTAGAAAGCTCCTTGTTGCGAGGAATTTACCGCTCATTATGACCGAAACATCATCTGGATAAGGAGTAATCGCCGTTACTCCTCCCTCCAACTCATTAAGAAGCCTCTTTACGACAAAGTTCCACAGTAGCGGTGATAAGACCTTTACCTTTTCACACTCTGTTTTGTTACGTGTGCACCTCATTGCGCAGATACCTTTGTACAACTAAGCAATGTTCACAAAAACTCCTATTGTGAAATCACCATTTTCTACGACCTTTTCTATGCAACTAACGACGCTGTGCAGAGCATTATCCGGAAGAATTCCATCAATGCCTGGCTATTTGTGTACCGAGAATGAGTGTATCACCCATTTCAAATTAGCTAGCGATACCAGATCCTCTAGTGTGAATGCTATGCCCAGCCTCCAGATCAGCGGCCTCCGACGCTAGTACGTGCTCTTGGAATTGCACTTTCTGCGTAACCTTCTAAGTAACATATTCTTCTTGATGAGTTCCTGAGCGACGGCGTTCTTTGCAAGGACCTCTCTCAACCTTTCCGCTCTATAAGGGTGTCTTTGTACACTTTTAAGCACTGCGCCACCTTTCGGTGGTCATCTGTCCATAGACTTCGCTGTTGTCTAATAGCGCCACGAACAGATGCCGTCTCGCAAATTGGCAGAGCTCCGAGCACGTCGAGGTTCTATCAGCAGCCTTCTTCGGATCCCCTGTCACCGCCACTTATATAATAACAGGTGTCCTGGAGGTGGACGTTTGTCGCCGCCATAGTGCTACGGTCTCCTCTTGGCATTTCGAGTTTAGTGCCTTTTCTTTCTGTCCTCATTTTTGACGTTCTGCTGGAGAATCCTGGAACCCCGCCCGGCCTGTAAGGACACTGGTTGGTACCAGGGCATATTAAGGTGGTCGCCTGTGAGGACCTGAGATCGGTGGCGCTGTACAAGACCGCCGTTGCAAAGGTGGGCCCTGTCTACCCAGGCGCTAAGTTCGAGGTGGTGGACTGGAAGGACATTCCAGTCAGACCACGGCCGAGGGCATGGGTTCCAGTGACACCATCGGCACCGCAAAGCATCCTAAAGATGCTTCAGGTTATGAACCTGGCGCTCCCAACAAGTGATTGGAGGGTCGTTCGGGTCGAGGACGCGGAAAGCCCTTCGAGACAAGTGGTCTTGTCCCTAAACAAGGAGTCCATCAGACTCCTAGAGAAGAGGCAAGGCCGCGTCTCTTATGGCCTCGATGAGGTCATCATTAAGGTGTACCGCGGGGACGCTCAGCGTGCCTCTGGTGCGGTTGCAGCAATGGACGTTGACATTGAGGCACCCGAACTGGAGCCAGAACCGGAAGGCAGCGTCTCCTCCCAGAACAACTTTGCACCAACAATGCACAGGATGTTTGCGGAGGAGGAGCTGCTGCTCAGCGAAGGAGAGTGCGAGGCTGATGTCACCGTCGCAGCTGGAGGGGAGGAAGCGGCTTTCTTGCATGAGAGTGCTGCAGATAAACCTCCATCGCTCTAAAGCAGCCTCAGCTGCTCTCCTAGGTCGCCTAAGCAAAGGCAGGAACCTTGGGTTTGCAACTCAAGGGTATGTGGGTTGAGTGCCACCGGCTTTAAGCTTTTCGTGGAGCGCGGTAAAGGTAAAATTAGAGCCTGTATTCTGGCTAAAGCAGATTTAAATATCTTTCTTTTACCTTATTACAGTGATGGCGACGTCATGCCGATTCTCGCGGAGATAGAGGGTATGCCAATCATGCTGGCATCGGCTTACATGCCGTACGAAGCCGAGTACCCTCCTCCCTCTATGGTGCGGAACTTAGTGTCCAAATTCGAGAGCGGACACATGTTGGTCGGCAGCGACGCAAATGCTCACCATGTCAACTGGGGGAGCACGGACATCAATGATCGAGGTGAGTTACTCTTCAACTACCTTCTAACTACTAACCTACTTATATGCAACAAAGGTAGGGATCCCACCTTCATTACTAGTAATCGTAAAGAAGTTTTAGATATAACTCTATGCAGTGATAGTCTATCTGAACTGATCGAGAGTTGGAGGGTTCTAGATGAACACTCCTTCTCTGATCATCGTTATATTGAAATCGTATTGAACTTTTCTATTATCAGCCCAAAGGTGCGAAAAAACCTAAAAAACACAGATTGGTGCTCTTACAAAATGTTATTTGAGGATAGGCTAAACAGCGAACCTCTAATTGAACCTAATTGTATCGGGGATCTAGAGAACATGGTGGACGTTTTTACGCTGACCTGCTCAAATGCCCTAAATCAGGCTTGCCCTGAACCAAAACAGTGGGGCAAACGTAAACCCCATTGGTGGTCACGCGAGTTGGACTCACTACGAAAATCTTGTAGGAAAAACTTCAACAAAACCAGCTGGTATGGCTAGAGTACAAAAAGTCTCTTCAGACCTATAAAAAAACATTAAGAGCGGCAAAGAGATCTTCGTGGAAGAACTTCTGCGCAGCATCGAAGGTGTTTCCGAGACGGCCAAGCTAAGGAAGGTTCTCTCAGGATCCTCTAACCCGATAGGTATCTTGCAAAAGCAAGACGGTTCCTGGACCTCAACGGGAAAGGAAACCCTTGAATTGCTACTAGATACCCATTTCCCTGGGAATACAACTGCGGGGGAAAGAATTCCCCCGTTTATTTCTTCCAACCCCGTCAACATACCGATTTCGGAAGAAAAGATTAAATGGGCTATCCAAAGCTTTAAGCCATACAAATCTGCAGGGCCGGATGGGATAATTCCCGTTCAGCTAATTAAGACACTGGCGGTATCTGCAAAATGGCTCTCTACTATTTTCAGGGCCTGTTTCAAACTGAATCACATACCGTTGGCATGGAGAAATGTCACGGCTGTTTTTATTCCTAAACTGGTAAGACCTCACACACTAATCCAAAGGATTAAGGCACTTGAAAGGATTGTTAGTAGCTACCTGTCCGATACAATCGACAGTCGACTACTGTCTAATGACCAGCATGCCTACCGCAAAGACAAATCTACTGAGACTGCACTCCATAGCTTGGTCGGCTATATTGAGAAGTCTCTCAGTGTCAAGGAGTTCTGTCTTGTAGCCTTCCTGGACATTGAAGGCGCCTTCCATAACGTGCTTCCAGAAGCCATAACTGGCGCTGTTAGGGATCTAGGAGTTGAATGCTCACTGGTTGAGTTTATCGGCCAGCTACTCTGTTGCAGAGTAGTAAGGGCTAAGCTGGGTGCGAGCGAATTGTTGCGGCACGTGTCGAGGGGGACGCCACAAGGAGGCGTCCTATTCTCACTTCTATGGAACCTCACCGTAAATACGCCGCTGCGAGAAGGTATAAAGTGCCTTCGGTGATTTCACCAGTACTAAACGGTATCCGGTTAAGTCTTTCTACAAGTGCCAAATTTCTAGGCGTTGTTTTAGATAGGAAGTTGGACTGGAAAGGGAATCTAGTTCAGCGGCATGAGAAGGCTTCCGTAGCTCTCTACACATGTAAGAGAGCCATAGGCAGGAAATGGAGTCTTAATCCCCGGATCTGTCGAGGGATTTTCACAGCGGTCGTCAGACCAATTCTCCTATATGGGGTGATCGTATGGGCCTGCATTAGATAAAGGGGTTAACCTCAGGCTACTCACCAAGATGCAAAGATCTAGTATGATCTGCATAAGTGGGGCGCTCAGAACCACTCCAAATGAGGCTTTGAACGCCATTTTAGACCTTATTTCTTTCGATTTGATTGGACAACATATGGCAGCGATGACTGCTTTGCGACTAAGAGAAACAGCCCAGTGGCACCCTGGAAGTCAAGGTCACTCTTGTATTTTGAACAAGTTCTCCTCTGTTCCGAGCAGCACGGACCAGTGCGCCTTGACATCGGTTTCTGAAAGTAACTTTATTACACGAATTCCAAGCAGAGAGGAGTGGAAACATGAGTTTCAAACTCCACCTGATAGCATTGTCATCTATACAGATGGCTCGAAACTCGATAATGACCCTCTCCTGCAAATTTCCTTTAGGTTACCAGATCACTGCAGCGTCTTCCAGGCTGAGGTCTCAGCTATCATGGAAGCGGTGAAGAAGATAGGGCATGGTATTATAGGAAGAGACATCTTCATTTTTAGTGACAGCCAGCCAGGCTGCAATCAGAGCTCTGAGCTCTTTCACGTTTAACTCGAACATCGCGCTGGACTGCCGCCGATCTCTACAAGAAATGGCTAAGCAGAACAGACTGTACCTCATTTGGGTCCCTGGTTACCGGGACATAGAGGGAAACTGCATGACAGACGAACTGGCAAGACAAGGTACGACCAAGCAGATTCTTCAAGATAAAGAGCGCATTGCTATGCCGTTTGCCACTTGCAAACTGCTACTCAGAGTGTGTACATATAAACAAGCTGACAACAGATAGAGGCAAAATACGACCTGTCGAACTTCAAGGCAGACGTGGCCTAAATGGGATTGGAAACGATCGCGCAGCGTTCTCTCTCTAAGAAGGGAAAACATTGCCAACGTCATCGGGGCTCTAACAGGGCACTGTCTTATAGGTATACATGCTGAAAGGTTGGGAGTACCCTTCCGAAGATGCTGTGGGAGCTGCAAGAACGACGAGGAGGAGGGAACGATCTTGCATTTACTGTGTAAGTGTCCTGCACTTTGTAAAAGCAGAATGCGATATCTGGGATCACCGTTTTTGGATGACCTTAGTGAGGTTTCAAGCACCGGGGTAAATTGCCTGTTGAGGTTCATCAGCGAGGCAAAATGGTTTGGTGAGGGGTAATTTCCTCTTGGATGGTAAAAAATTTTTCCTTGTGGTAAAACAATGGGCCTCCTAATACTGGCCTAAGTGAGCCGCTGCAGGCGGCTGCCACTCCAACCTAACCTAACCTAATCTCTTGATAAAATAAAATTCCGTGTGTGGTATTATTTACATATGTTACAACATCAAGACGCACACCACAACTTGTAGGAGAAGTTCGGCCAAATATCTGTGATGTAAGCGTATAATTATTGTAACTATTATGCCCAAATTAATATATCATCCATTTCTATGATTTCTAAGCTAAAAATAACCAAGTTTGGTTAAAAACTCTTAAATGTTTCCTAATTATATTTCTTGCTTTGGGCACAATCTACTACTTTACTCTACTAGTCGGTAACATAGGAATAAACTTGGAACACACGTCCGTTATATTGCATACTTTTTTTTAGAGATACAAGTGCATTTAACCAAAACTTTTAGAGTGTTCTCGCTATACTGAATGATCGCTGTACTTCATCAACAATTGCACAAATGTGGCGCCAGCACTGTCAAATTCACTGAGAGCCGACGAGATGGGTGCAACACAAAAATGATTCAAAACAAGATTACGCGGAGAGCAACTAAAGGTGACGTAATAAAAGCGAAATAAAGGAAGAAGAGGAGAATCCACAGAAGAGGCGGACAAACGACAGAACGGTTGAAACTTTGTTTAGGTTAGGTTAGGTTGGAGTGGCAGCCGCCTACAGCGGCTCACTTAGGCCAATATTTGGCCCATTGTATTACCACAAGAAAAGTTTTGTACCATCCCAAAAAGAAAAATTACCCCTTACTAAACCAGTTTGCCTCATTGATAAACTTCAACAGACAATTTACCTCGGTGCTAGAAACCATACTAAGGTCATCCAGAAACGGTGATCCCAGATGTCGCATCCTGCTTTTACACAGTGCAGGGCACTTACACAGTAAATGCAAGATCGTTCCCTCCTCCTCGTCGTTCTTGCAGCTCCTACAGCATCTTCGGAAGGGCACTCCCAACCTTTCAGCATGTATACCTATCAGACAGTGCCCTGTTAGAGCCCCGATCACATTCGAAATGTTTTCCCTTCTTAGAAAGAGAACGCTGCGCGACCGTTTCCGATCCCATTTAGGCCACGTCTGCCTTGAGGTTCGACAGGCCGTATTTTGCCTCCATCTATTGTCAGCTTGTTTATATGTAAAATCTCTGAGTAGCATTTTGCAAGTGGCAAACGGCATACCAATGCGTTCTTTATCCTGAAGAATCTGCTTGGTCGTACCTTGTCTTGCAAGTTCATCTGCCATGCAGTTTCCCTCTATGTCCCGGTGGCCAGGGACCCAAATGAGGTACAGTCTGTTCTGCTTAGCCATCTCCTGTAGAGATCGGCGGCAGTCCAGCGCGATATTCGAGTTAAACGTGAGAGAGCTCAGAGCTTTGATTGCAGCCTGGCTGTCACTAAAAATGAAGATGTCTCTTCCTATAATCCCGGTCCCTATCTTCTTCACCGCTTCCATGATCGCTGAGACCTCAGCCTGGAAGACGCTGCAGTGATCTGGTAACCTAAAGGAAATTTGCTGCAGAGGGTTTCGTGAGAAAACGACCCCTCCTACCTGATTATCGAGTTTCGAGCCATCTGTATAGATGACAATGCTCTCAGGTGGAGTGTGAAACTGAGGTTTCCACTCCTCCCTGCTTGGAATTCGTGTAGTAAAGTTACTTTCATTTACCGATGTCCAAGCACACCGGTCCGTGCTGCTCGGAATAGAGCAGAACTTGTTCAAAATACTAGAGTGCCCTTGGCATTCAGGGTGCCACTGGGATGTCTCTCTTAGTCTCAAAACAGTCATCGCTGCCGTCTGTTGTCCGACCAAATCTAAAGGAAGGAGGTCTAAAATGGCGTTCAAAGCCTCATTTGGCGTGGTTCTGAGCGCCACGCTTATGCAGATCATACTAGATCTTTGCACCTTGGTGAGTAATCTGAGGTTAACCTCTTTGTCTAAAGCAGGCCACCATACGATCACCCCATATAGGAGAATTGGTCTGACGACCGCTGTGAAAATCCACCGACAGATCTGGGGGTTAAGACCCCATTTCCTGCCTATGGCTCTCTTACAAGTGTAGAGGGCTATGGAAGCCTTTTCATGACGTTGAACCAGGTTCTCTTTCCAGTTCAGCTTCCTATCTAAAACAACGCCTAAAAATTTGGCACTTGTAGAAATACTTAACCGGGTACCATTTAGTACCGGTGGGGTCACCGAAGACACATTATACCTTCTCGTGAAGAGTACGAGTTCCACTTTACTTGAGCTGACCCTGAGCCCGCATTGGGTGGACCACTTGGATACCTCCCGAAGCGCTCGTTGCATCAGCTCGCATAGTGTCTGCGGAAACTTTCCCCTGAGTGCGATCGCGACGTCATCAGCGTACGCGACAACTTTTGCGCCACCCCATACCGTATCTCGCAGTAGCGTATTAACGGTGAGGTTCCACAGAAGTGGGGATACGACACCTCCTTGTGGCATCCCCCTCGACACGTGCCGCGACAATTCGCTCGCACCCAGCTTAGCCCTTACTACTCTGCAACTGAGTAGCTGGCCTATAAACTCAACCAGTGAGCATTCGGCTCCTAGATCCCTAACGGCGCCAGTTATGGCTTCTGGAAGCACATTATTGAAGGCGCCTTCAATGTCCAGGAAGGCTACAAGACAGAATTCCTTGGCACTGAGAGACTTCTCAATATAGCCGACCAAGCTATGGAGTGCAGTCTCAGTAGATTTGCCTTTGCGGTAGGCATGCTGGTCATTAGACAGTAGTCGACTGTCGATGGTATCGGACAGGTAGCTACTAACAATCCTTTCAAGTGCCTTAATCCTTTGGATTAGTATATGAGGCCTTACCAGCTTTAGAAATAAAAACAGCCGTGACATTTCTCCATGCCAACGGTATATGATTAAGTTTGAAACAGGCTCTGAAAATAGTAGAGAGCCATTTTGCAGACACCTCCAGTGTCTTAATTAGCTGAGCAGGTATTATCCCATCCGGCCCTGCAGATTTGTATGGCTTAAAGCTTTGGATAGCCCATTTAACCTTTTCTTCCGAAACCGGTATGCTGACGGGGTTGGAAGAAATAAACGGAGGAGTTCTTTCCTCCGCAGTTGTGTTCCCAGGGAAGTGAGTATCTAGTAGCAGTTCAAGGGTTTCCTTTCCCGTAGAGGTCCAGGAACCGTCTTGCCTCTGCAAGAAACCTATCGGGTTAGAGGATCCTGAGAGAATCTTCCTTAGCCTGGCTGTCTCGGAAACACCCTCGATGCCGCCGCAGAAGTTTCTCCACGAAGATCTCTTTGCCGCCCTTAAAGCTTTTTTATAGGTCTGGAGAGACTTTTTGTACTCCTGCCATACCAGTTCGAGATTAAGTCTTTTGGCTTTGTTGAAATTTTTCCTACAAGATTTGCGTAGCGAGTCCAACTCACGTGACCACCAATGGGGTTTACGTTTGCCCCATTGTTTAGATTCAGGGCAAGCCTGCTCTAGGGCATTTGAGCAGGTCATCGTAAAAACGTTCACCATGTTCTCTAGATCCCCGATGCAGTTAGGTTCAATAAGAGGTTCGCTGGTCAGCCTATCCTCAAATAACCTTTTATAAGAGCGCCAATCCGTGTTTTTTAGGTTTTTGCGCACTTTTGGGCTGGTAAAAGAAAAGTTCAATACGATTTCAATATAACGATGATCAGAGAAGGAGTGTTCGTCTAGAACCCGCCAACTCTCGATCAGTTCAGATAGATTAACACTACATAGAGTTATATCCAAAACTTCTTTACGATTCCTAGTAATGAAGGTGGGATCCCTACCTTTGTTGCATATAAGTAGGTTAGTAGTTAGAAGGTAGTTGAAAAGTAACTCACCTCGATCATTAATGTCCGTGCTCCCCCAGTTGACATGGTGAGCATTAGCGTCGCTGCCGACCAACATGTGTCCGCTCTCATACCTGGATATCAAGTTCCGAACCATAGAGGGAGGAGGGTATTCGGCTTCGTACGCCATGTAGGCCAATGCAAGCACAATCGACATACCCCCTAACTCCGCGAGAATTGCCGTGACGTCGCCATCACTGTAATTAGGTAGAAGAAAGATATTTAAATCTGCTTTAGCCAGAATACAGGCTCTAATTTTACCTTTACCACGCTCCACGAAGAGCTTAAACCCGGTGGCACTCAACCCACATACCCTTGAGTTGCAAACCCAAGGTTCCTGAATGAGTACCACCGTAATGTCGCCTTTGCTTAGGCGACCCAGGAGAGCAGCTGAAGCTGCTTTAGAATGATGGAGGTTTATTTGCAGCACCCTCATGCGAGACAGCCGCATCCTCCCCTCCAGCTACAATGGTGACGTCAGCTTCACCCTCCCCGTCACTGAGAAGCAACTCCTCCTCCGAAAACAACCTATGCATTGTTGGTGCAAGGTTCGTCTGGGAGGAGACGCTGCCTGCAGCGTCGGAGAGTTCCGGTTCCGGCTCCGGTTCGGGTGCCTCAATGTCAACGTCCATTGCTTCACCCGACCCGGAGGCACGCTGAGCGTCACCTCGGTACACTTTGATAATGACCTCGTTGAGGCCATACGAAACGCGGCCTTGCCTCTTCTCCAGAAGCCCAATAGACTCCTTATTAAGGGACAATACCACTTGTCTGGAAGGGCCTTCCGCGTCCTCGACACGGACGACCCTCCAATCACTTGTCGGGAGGGATGGGTTCATCACCTGGAGCATCTTAAGGAGGCTTTCCGGTGCCGATGGTGTCACCGGAACCCATACCCTCGCCCGTGGTCTGACTGGAATGTCCTTCCAGTCCACCACCTCCAACTTAGCCCCTGGGTAGACAGGGCCCACCTTTGCAACGGCGGCCTTATACAGCGCCACCGATCTCTGGTCCTCACAGGCTACCACTTTAATATGGCCCTGGTACCAGCCAGCGTCCTTACAGGCCGAGGGCGTTCCGGGGTTTTCCAGCAGAACGTCAAAAATGACGTTCGCCAGAGCTGCCTTCACCCACCTCCACTGGTCTTTTGGTAAGGACCCGAGCTCGTTGCCTCGGTCCAGGACCCCAATAAGGATCCTGTCCTTCGCAACCTCGGCAAAGCTAGGCCTGCCCACCCAGGAGTGCGGCCGGATTCTTTTCGTCGCCGGAGGTTGGTCCTCCGCCGATCTTTGTCGTTTAGACGAAGGCACCCGGTTTTCCACTGAAGCCCCAGTGACCCGGAAGTTAGGCAGCAGGGCTTTCGCCCTTTCCACCGCTTCCTTCGCGCTCTGGGGCAGCGTTTCCAACGGGACCCCGTCGTATCTCCTTAGCGTCTTCGCGGCCTTTCGCTTGTCAGCGAATTGGAGCCGCTCCGACTCAAACTTCAGAGGGACGTGGCTCGTAGTTTCCATCGCTGCCACCCCCTCCATAATTTCATGTGTAGCTGCTTGCCGCCTTAATCCGCTCGGGCCAGGCCGTGAGACCTCTGCCTTCGCAATATTAGGCTTCGCAGCCACGCCGGTGTTTGGCGGGCCCCTAGTGCCTACCGCCACGGAACGATCTGCCGTCTCCAGCACAATTCCCGCAGCTTTGCTGGTGCTAGGCCCCGCCATAACACCCATAATCACGGGCCGGCGTGCAACCTCCAGCCCGGAAGAGCCCCTGTCGGAGCGAAGCGGCGCTTTAGGCGCTTGCGCCTGCGCATTCTTACCCCGAGATGGGGAAGAAGAAATTTTTATGCTAGGCGCTCGCGCCTGCATAGTCTTACCCCGAGATGGGGAAGACAAGTTTTTTTGAATTTTTGGTTTGTTTGTGCTCATCTTGTTCGTACGACACCTGCTCGACGAGGCAAGCGTAGTGGTCTGAGAAATATAAGGGGGAAAAGGGGGGTACACCACGACAGCGCCCCTTGCCGCGGTAAGGCCAAACATACTCCCTGAGGTGGCCCGGTGTCAGGGAGGCGCCGTTAGAATACAGCCGGAGTGTAGACCCCCTGGCTGCAAACCGACCAATGGGCACGGTGACGCTTAACACCCTGGCTTAGGGGGAGGATTGACTAGGAAGGAAGGAGAACTGGGAGATATTAGGAGGGATGCAGGGTATGCGGAAATTGAGAGATGTTGGTGCGGTACTCTCCACATAAGAAGCAGTGCAAGTTCGAGTCCTACATTGATTCATATATGGAGCTTCCCTCTTAGTTCGTGGTGTCATGGAAATCCGCGAGGAGTAACCATGACAACACTTAAGCCTCATCCCCACGTCAAGGAGACCAACGATGATGAGGTGAAACTTTGTTTAGAATTGTGTAAAATAAAAGAAAAATAATTTTCTTTCATCAGCGAATTGGCGGGTGCTGTCAAATCGATCCGCGGAAGGCGCAATCGCAGTTGTTACTATCAGAAATGAAGGTGAAACTGCACTCGAGGTTTATTTTCGCTGCAGCTGACACAATAACTTATTATAAATTAACGTTTTAATTGCCTTTAGACATCAATCCTTCAAACGAAGCAAATACGAAGTAACTTAAGACTTTTCCGCCACCTTCTATGATATAATAGGTTCATGTCACTTAATATTTTTCATTGGGAAGTATTTTTTGTCATTAAAAACTCGTTTTTAAATTTGTATCATAATTAATTATATTAAACTGTTAAGAAGGTTCCATCGTGATTCTCTGTTTACCTATCTTCGCTCAAAAAACGTAGAAAACGAAGTATTTATAAGTATATATAGTTGCATCTCTCTCGCCGTCCTTCTAACATATCATTTTAGCTAAATTCAACAATCCCGAATAAATTTGAAAATCATAGGTCGCACTATGACGCCTTTTGGCTTTTTCGTTAAAAAACTCATAACATTTGAACTACTGAAGATATTTCAAGAATTGAAATAGCATCAGAGAGTAAAATATCTAAGCTGAAATAAAAAGGTAAAATGCTACAACAACTATTCGTCGTCAAAGTTGAGATATTTTTGAAAAAAGCAAAAATACTGACAGTTGGTTAATAAAGTTATATTTAAGCATAGATAAAATAAGTAAAAAATCTTGGAAAAACGAAAATTTTTCAGTAAGTACTGAAGAAAATTTATTGGAAGTTGGTTAATAAAGTTGTATTTAAGCAAAAGATAAAATATATTAATAGTTTTGGAAAAGGGGCTTGGCACTGCCCACTTATGATAGAAAGGTGTATTTCAGTAACCTTTTTATCCATCTCTACCAAATTCGATAGACGCATTGCTTCCAATAAAAACTTAAAACTCTACAAACATTTAATAAGCTTATAAATAAATATAAACACAGGGTGCCACAATAACGAGGTTGTCAAAACTTTATTGTCAAAGTTAACATTTTTTCGAAAAGAGAAAAAATTTAAATTGTTCATTAATTACTAGAAATAAATTACTGAAAATTGGTTAGTAAAGTTGAATTTAAGTACAAAATAAGACAAACACAAAATTTGATAAAGGGTTGAGTCACTTTTACCTCAAAAACTTTTTGACCAATCACTAGCAAATTCGCTAGACGCAGTTCTTTCGGTACAGATTTAATATGCATCTGAAAGGAAAATATCTTTAAAATAAATACAAATACAATTTGCCACAATACCAGCGTTCTTTAAATTTTTTTGCCAAATTAGAATTCTGATGCTGTTACAAAAACTTTGTACTAAAATTAAATTGCTTTTTTACTTGCATTAAAAATAAACCTGAATTTATTTTCTTTTTCAATTAAATAATAAAACCAAGTACTCGATTTTTTATTTGGTATGATAAAAAAGCTGTTTGTAAGCTAGATATTCTTAGTAAGTATAGTATAGTAATCTACACTGGGGTATGATGCATCAGGTTTTGGAGGCCAACTTCAGCTGATATTTCGGTAGATTGGGGAATAAGAGGCATTGCTTCCTTCTTGGCTTGAGTAATTTATTGGTATCCAGGAAGAAGATTGGCATAATGTTGTAATAATGAGTAACACCATATTATATATTTTTCCATAGATAAACCAAGGTATATAAACAGCGCCAAAAACTCTTTGGAAGTGTAATTGATATAGAAAGTAAAAGAAACATGAACAAATTTTTAATTCAAGTAATTAAATACTCAGCAAGTAACCATTCTTGATTTCACAGGAGATTTTTATGTTTATACCAAAACTTAAAGAAAATTTCTTTAAAATAGAAGACAATAACAACAAAACAATATTAAATATGACCAAAGAGAAAAAACACAATTTGTTTTCCATGTGAAAAATTTGTCAACTTTGAGCACCTCTGAGGCATGTTTAATTAAAATTATATTTTCTTAATCTATAGAAAATTCCCAATTATATACGTATATTAGTTTTATCGAACACTTTTTTTAAATTTTTGATTTTTGCTAAGTTTTTGCTATAAGTCGTCGTGCGACGATTTTGTTGGAATGGTCTGAGACGAAGCTTTTCGATTTATTTACGTTATCTGGGCCAACGGCTATTCCTAGAGTAGAGCTACACAGAACTTTTAGATTCTATCAATATTAAAAATGTACTTTAGACTCTAAATGTCCTAAAAAGTAAAGTGCATAGTTTTAAGTTACCTAGTAAGTGTATGGAATAAAAGCTGTTTTTGTACTTTAGAAGTTACGAGCGCGATTGGCACCATATGCCTATTTTATAAATATTGGTCCAAAACGAGCAATCATTCAAGAGGGAAGAGAGCCATTGACGGTTTACTTTGTACTCACTGGCGATATAACTGTAACCAAAAAAATCTGGAATTCGGTAAACTGTTGCAATTGTTGAAAAATTGGGAATTGTTCAGAGCAATATTGACCCTGTCTCTTCACAGGTTAAACACAAATATTTTGATGAATTGAAATGCGTAAGCGGACCAGGAGAATGGGTAGGCGAACTAGACTTACTCGAAAACCAGAAAAGGAAATACTCATTTACTAGTAAAAGTAAGTGGACATACAAATTTAAAACTAATATATACATTTCAAATGTTAATGGAGTTGTGAAAGTTGCAGTGTGTTCAAATAAGCTATTTAGTTAAGGTAATTAAGCTTTAAATTGCGTCATAGAAATTGGTGTTATATACTACAAACATCGTCACACTTTCCTTTCGTTTTAAATCATTTTCCATTATGTCTCTATTATGAAATCTAATTTGGAAAAACATCCCAGGTAACATATGGTGTTGTACTTCTAAGTATTGTTTTTAGCTTCGTTTTGTTTTGTTGACTTGAAAATTGAGATACTCTACGTCAGTAGCAAAAGTGTTTCTATCTTACCCACCTCCTTTTATTATATATAAAAATGCCAAGTATGTCTGCTGGTATGTAGGTTTCTTGACTCGAAAACTTTTGAACCGGTTGCGTTCAAATTTGAAGCATGCCTTTGAAATGGCAGCCGGCATATTTCTCAAAACCGTATTTACAGTCCTGTTTGATGCAAATTCAAAACCCGAGTTAGCTCCATAAATATAAGCACATAAAAAACAGCTCTCTTTAAGTTCTCCCTTGCTGTTGTGGAGCTCTTTTTTAGCCAATTCTTTTGCATTTTTTGAGCATCTTGCGGGTACTACTAAATGAAGAGAGGAAGAATACAAACGAAATATTTTGTTGCGGCCGCAGCGCCCCTTCCTTTCCATGACTTTTGGTTCTCTTCTACTATATACGCCCTAAGTTTAGTCTTAATAAATTGATTTACTCTTTCGGCCGGATGTAGTGTGCGGTGTACCGAAGCTGGAAGGTATAAACACCACAGAGTCCCCGGTTTTGCGGCTCTAAAACTGGGGTTCATTATCACAGGTCACTGATCGAAGGATATCGAACAAATAAACGCCATCCTTTAAGCGCTAACCAAACCTATTCGCCAAAGCAGACAGTCGCGGACACAAAAAGGGAAACTCAAAAAAGTAATTCACGACTGTGAGAATGTATTGGTAGCCCTGAGACGACTTCGCCAAAGCTTTCGCCGAGCGCTCTCCACAAATGGTCGTTATTTCTCAACCGACCACAAGACCGCAAGACATTCCTTTTGCGTAGTGGAATAATTTTGTTCTTCATTATTCAACGACTAAGTCAAATATGCATATCACTTCAATCATCTGGGTCAAAACTGCACCCAAACATAAATCGGACGCATCTGTCTGGATTGAAAAGGCCTATCAAAATTGAGACAGGTCAAAGCCGATTTCACCAGGCGCTCGTTCGTTTCCCTATAACACCTTTCGCAATCTTCTTGGTTAACTCGCCGCCACGTCCCTGGTGCGCTATGTAATTAATAAGATGTACGCTTAAATTGAAACAAACCTTGATCTAGTACGGTGAAAGCTTTGAAGAGCCCACTGCTCACAGGAATTTGACTATTAGTAGACTTAATGTCCAGACTGGACAAGAATCTGGCGTCCGTTCGCTTATATAAGGTCCTGTCCTAGCTTCTCGTCCATACGGGACTGTCTGACGGGAGAAACCGCGTAACATTGCCAGGTATGCGTGAACCATAATCCTATGCTCGAGAAAGTGGGCTCGTTTTAACCCTTCAGGGATATCCTTAGACGCACGGGCAACTATTTGACGTAACACTTAGTTTGGAGAGGTCTAAAATCGCTACCAACGGCTACAGTTCCGGTTGAAAAACAACGATCTCATTCTCATTAAATTCGGGATAATGCCCGCCTTTGTCAAAAATATATACCAAGAATAATATTTTGACTACGAGGATATTTAAGAGGACCGAGCTGCCTTTCAGCTCTATTAGTAACGGAACCGAACCGAAAAACCAATTAAACAATTAAAAAATCAAATTTAAATTTTACCGCCAATTACAATAAACTCACAAAAGAGAATTTACAATGAAACCCAAAAGTAAATTAAAAGGAAGTGCAAAAGAAAATTACCAAGACAACCGAAATCTAAAATGAAACTCCAAGGCAAAACAAAAAAAAATAACGAATTAAAAAAAAGAAAACGAACCAAACCAAAATTAAATTAAAACTCAAAAACAAACTGCAGAAAAGTGAAACTGAACGAAAACAAATCTCAAAATAAAGACTAAAAAGTAACAATACAAATATTTTATTTCCAAAAAGAGTATCTACTCTACCCTAACGTTTTACTGGCAAAACAAAAATACCCAACCACAGCGGCAGCATTAGAGCCTAACCACACACAATCAAAAAACAAGCAAAAAATACAGCGGACAATTTAAAACTAACGGACTAATTTTGTTGATCTTATAAAATATTTCAAACTTGCCAAGTGGAGCGACCAAATAAATATTTTGCTTTTAATTTTCCCCCTTTTTTATAATTTTATTTCAAGCCGATTTTATATAACGTGGTGTCAAACGAAAAGCTGATATCATTTTTTTTTTTCATTTATATTCGCCTTGCCTTTGTGTAGGAATTGTCAAAATGAGTATTTGTTTATAATAAAACTTTCGATTTTGTTATTACAAATTATTTACACCAACTAGCAAACCCGGTCACATGGTGACCATTTTAAAATACTAGAAATTTGCATGGCTTTAGCGACATTTTCTTCAAAATTTCCCTTTTGATGCCAAAATGTTCCTAAATCATTTATGTATGTAGCTGCATTTCTGCTTCAAAAATGTCGCTTCGTTTCTTCAGGTTTGGTCAAAATGGTGACCTTTTTAAAATATTAGCAAGGTAATTTATAATATAATTTTTTCTTTAACCTTATATAAAACTATAGTCCTATACTACGTATAGCAATGTTTAAAATTTTAAATACAATTTATAAAAACTAAACGAATTTTTATTAAAGTTTTTAAATTTTTTAGAACGATAATTATACTTCTTTTTTAAACTACAGTTGATATTTTATACATCTTTTTTAATTATGGCTTTATACTAAAATTAAATCTTATATATAAGTATGTATAAAAAGGACATTTTTGTATGTTGGTAAGTAGCTTATAGACCGAAGAACTTTTAAACCGATTGAGCTCAAATACGATATGTTTACTGTGGTGCCCATTGAGCATAGGTCAATAGTTAGCGCTGGATTCGCAATACTACAAAAAAGCGTATTTAAAGTCAAATTTCATTAAAATTTAAAACACGTATTAGCCACATACATAGAAATACTTCCTTTGAAAATTGGGGCGGTAAGCGTCGCTATTGCCGATCTCATTAAAATGCAAAACATATATTAGCCAAATAAATATAAAGATCTTGTTTGAAAAATTGTATGGATAGGTGGCACTGGAGCCGAGATATTTAAAAAAGCCGGTTTTACAGTTCAATTTGAATCAAATCCTGAACACTTATAAATATATAACCCACTTATACTTATTTTCTCATGAAATTGATCTGACAGGTGTGTGTAGAATACATTTTTTAACAAATATATAATAGCTAAGTATACCCAGCGTACGCCGCTCAGTTTCAGTTTTTTTGTCAATATCATGTTTGGCGTTATCCATTAACATACCAAAACTTAAACAAAAAATCAACAAAAACTAAAACTAAAAACTAATCAAAGATAATTCGAAGCCATTTCTTGTAAATTTTTTAAAATTTAATATTTGTTTAAAATATACCCCATAATACTTCGATAAAATGTATAGTCTAGTCGAATGATAGTTTGAGATTGCAATACCATGCACAAATTTAGTTACACATGTGTTTATAACAAAAGTTAAATTTGAATTGGCAGCGCTGAGTCAATGTTTTTGGCAAAGTTATGCAAAAAAAGTTTTTATTCACATATTTGCGAATATCTCGCACGCATTCGCATTCTGTTCGTAATAAAATTTGCTGTTTTTTACATAAACAATTTTTTTGCTAAACAAATAGTTACAAAACTATTAAGCACCAGTAAAAAAATTAGTTTTTAATTAAAATTTTTAATGTAATTATTTAATAGTCCCAAGACTTTTTTATATAAAGGGCCTTGCAATAGGGACGCTACAAAAGTAGACCGATAGTGACAGCAAACGACGCCATATTTTTCCCCGCTCTTTTCACATTTCTCTTCAGAATTTATTAAAATTTACTACCGAAATTCGGAGTCAATGGGCTCATCTTTAAGAGCGCTACGTCCAATTTATGGCCGTCGTCATTTCTGGCTGAATGGCTTCGTCAATAAGCAAAATATGCGTTATTGGACAGGCAGCAATCTACACGTACTCCATGAGTCAACATTGCATCCCGAAAAAATTACGGTTTGGTGCGGTTTATAGGCCGGCGGCGTCATTGGGCCGTACATCGTCCTCAATGATAATCGAATATTTTTGGCCCGAATTGGATGATATGGACTTGGACAATATGTGGTTTCAACAGGACGGCACCATAAGCCACACAGCGAATGTCACAATCGATTTATTGAAAACCAAGTTTGGTGAACGTTGTAATATTTTGCAATGTATTTTAACGTTATATTTTATCTGGGTATTTTAAACTGTTTTACAAAGCAAAGAATTTGACTATATGTGTATTTGTGGTCGGGTCGGGTTGGGTTTCCAAATTGTCTTTTCTCGTGGTTGGCTGTTGGTGCTGTTGGCTTTGACTCTCTCCTTTCTTTATTTTGTGGCCGTATTTTATATGATGTTGACAAATGTTGATAAATAACAATGTTGCCTATGTGCTTGATTATATGTTGAAAATGAAAATGCACAGGGTGTCATTACACCCCGCCCCACCGTGGATCACGTAGGGATTCACCCTTTATTTGGAGGATGGCAAGCCTTGACACTGGCCGACGCAGCACCCCTCCAGCGGTTTTGATCTCAACAAGGCGAATTCGTACATCTTTGGCAGGGATCACTTTGGTAACTTGTCCTTTCTTCCATTGGCTTCTCGGTTGAAGATCGTCGCAAACGAGAACCAAATCATCGATCGCTATTGGCTCAGTTTTATCTTGCCATTTCTGACGCAGCAATAGTTGTGGCAAATAATGTCGCACCCACTGCTTCCAAATGCGATCCTTCAGATTTTGCGCGATACGCCATTGTTTCTTGAGACAAATCTTCTGGTCGACTGGTTGCGGTGTTTGTGTGGAGTTTGGGCACCCAATAAGAAAGTGATTTGGTATTATGGGGTCGTCTTCCGCTGATGACAATGGCACCTCGGTTAGTGGTCTTGAATTCAGTATATTTTCTGCCTCAATCAATACGCTTCTCAGTGTATGTTCTTTCGGTGCTTCTTCGTGAAGTGTCTTCTGCAGCAATCTCTTTATGACGCGTATGAGGCGCTCCCAGTAACCTCCTGAACTTGGATTGGCAGGGCAACTAAACTTCCAATCGATATTTCGCCTGGTGACTTCGTTGGAAATACGCTCGAAATCCAAAATTCGATCTGCTTCTTGTAGTTCTCGCTGGGCGCCTACAAAGTTCGTCCCATTATCGCTTCTGATTCTTATCGGTGTACCTCGGCGATTAATAAAGTTGCGCAGGCATAACAAAAATGCGTCAGTCGACAAGTCATGCGCCAGCTCCAAATGTGCCGCTCTTGTAGTGAGGCATGTGAATATAACTGCCCATCTTTTTTCTTTTCGACGACCGATAGTTACATTGAAGGGTCCGAAAAGATCTACGCCCGTATACGAAAACGGTCTGATATATGGTGCAACTCTGTCTACTGGTAACTGACCCATTAGAGGCGCTATTGGTTTAGCTCTATCGATGCGACACTTTACGCATGTACGTTGCACGGTTTTCAATAACAACCTGGCGTTTGTAAACCAATACTTCTGGCGGGATTCGTATAATATTACTGAAAAGTTCTGATGATTTAGCTGTTCGTGGTATTGGCGCATTATGAGTTCGGAGACGATGTGTTTGGACGGCATCAAAATCGGCCTCCTGGACTCTGCTGGCAAGATTATGGCTTCATCTAAACGACCCCGTATTCGCATAATATGATCGTTATCCAGATACGGCATGAGTGCACGAATACTGCTGTGTTTGTGAAGTGGTTTATGATTGCTTAAAGCTGAGACCTCTTCGGGGTATACTTCACGCTGGATGGCTTTGACTATGTACTTTTATGCTTTGTTAAGTTCAGCGGCGGTTAACTCTGAATGTAGAGTGGCTTCCTACCGATTTTTGTGGATGCTGTGTAATCTCAAAAATTTATCGGCGGCTCGCATGACCCATGCCAGCACTCGTTTAATCTTTAAATATGAAGAATAGCTATTAAAATTTAATAAACATTCGTATACCTTGGCTTGTATGTGGACATTAGGCTTAATCTCTTCTTCTAACAGTTCTGGCATATTTGGACAACGTGTGACTGGCCAATCTTCCATCGGGAATTGCAAAAACTCTGGGCCACGCAACCATAAACTATGAGCTTCTATTTTGGGTGGCCATTTTGGCCGAGTAGCGACGTCTGTTGTATTTTGATCGGTGGAAATCCAACGCCATTGTGAAGGCTTGGTTGATGATAATATTTCTGTGATGCGGTGACCAACATATGGCTTAAATTTCCGTTCCTTCGAGTTGACCCAATGTAGCAGCGTTTGTGAATCCGACCAAAAGAATGTTTGTTCAACTTGAATACTATGTCCTTGGCGGACCAAATTTGCGATGCGGACGCCCAAAACTGCTGCTTGCAATTCTAGCCTCGGTACTGATAGTAGCTTCTGTGGTGCACCTTTGGTTTTTCCTGCCACAAAGGTGACATTACAACTCTCGGCACTGGCGACGCGAAAGTAGGCCGCAGCGGCAAATGCGGACTCACTGGCGTCCACTACCACATGTAGCTGTATGGACACTGGATTTTGAAGGTGAGGTGAATACCAGCGTTTGACTTGTACCATGCCAACATGCTTTAGTTCGCTCCACCAAGCAAACCATTTATGATGCAAACTATTCGGAATCGTCTCGTCCCACTCGATAGAATGTCTCCAAACGTCTTTGACCAACATTTTAGCAAATAGTAGAAAATTGGCGATTATACCAAATGGGTCAAATACTGACATAACTATGCTGAGAAGTTCACGTTTGGTTGGTGGACGAACTCCCTCTAAAACGTCTTTCGAAACTCGGTGAAAATTAAGATGGAATCCAAACGAGTCGGTTGCCGTGTTCCAACGCATTCCCAACACTTTTTCATAGCTCGTGCGGCTTTCTAGATTGACAGATTGTGATCTAGTAGGCTCTCTATTTAGCTTATCTTGAAGCTGTTTGATGTTTGATACAAATGCTCGCAGTTGGAAACCTCCTTCGGAATGTATGTACATGACTTCTCGGCAAACTCGTTCAGCGTCTTGTTCACTCTCAAAACTGGCGACAAAATCATCAACGTAGTGGCTTTCGACGATGGCTGTGGCGGCTTGTGGATACCGTTGACGAAAATCTTCGGCGTTCTTGTTTTTTACAAATTCCGCAATGCATGGTGAACATATGGCTCCAAAGACCATTGACTGCACTATGTAGTGCTCAACTGGCTGATCAGCGTTGCCATTACGCCATAAAAATCTTTGGGCGTGTTGATCCCGCTCCTTTATGAGTATCTGTGAGAACATCTCGCGTATATCTGCTGCAACAGCAACTGCACCTTGACGAAACTTAAATAATATATTTAGCAATGGCTTGGCATGCTCGGGTCCTTTAAGCAGCGTTGAGTTTAAGGACGTGCCATTTACTTGTGCGGCTGCATCGATCACCACTCTTATCTTCTCAGGCTTGTGTGGGTTATGAACTGCAAAATGCGGTAAATAAAAATTAAATTGTGCATTTATACGTACTTCATCTTCAGACAGCTTTCTCGCATAACCGTTGCGTAGATATTTGGCAATTTCTTCTTTATATTTGGTGGCAAAGCTGAAGTCGGCTTTCATCTTTCGTTCTATACCCAACAGACACTTGTAAGCCACGTCGTAACTGTTAGGCAGGATTGGCGGGACGCTTCTCCACAGTAGTCCGCTCTCAAAACGCTTACCCACACGCCGAGTGTTGATTTCTAACATTTGGCGTGCCAACTGATCTTCCTCGGATTCAATTTGTTTCATGGATTCACCAACTCCAAAGTTGTCGGCAGCAAAATACTCACTTACTAATTCGTTTATTGACGTTTGGCCCCTTCGTTCTCGGACGTGCAGTACGACTGATGTTTGTGATGGTGAACTGGTGTATCCATAAGCTAACCACCCAAGTTTGGTCTTTATGGCTACTGGGCTTTCATTGCTACCTTGCACGATTGAAGACGGAACGCTTAACGACGTGTTATCGAGACCCAATAGTAATGATGGTTTGACTTGGCTGTAGTCTTCTAATGGCAGAACATCAAAGTGGGCATGATCGGCTTTAGCAAATGATTGTGTTGGTAGATCTAGGCTACGTAGAGTGCATGAGTTGCGAATACTGTAGGTTGATGGCGAACTTTTACCTCTTATTTCAAGATTCACTCTGGATGACTCTTCTGTTGTGCAATTCTGACCATACCATTGGAGGGTTAGTGGCTGTCTCCGACCTTTGAGACCTAAACGTTTTGCTACGCCATCTTCGATTAATGATACGGCAGACCCCTCATCTATCATGGCAAAAACATCTTCACTTCCATTCGGACCACACAGTGTAACTGGAATGTATTTAAAGAATTGACCGTTTCTTACTTTGGCATCTCTACAGTTTAGTACGGATTGAGATTCGATGGTAGCGTGAGCGACCTCTGTATTCTCCTTTGAAGTCGAGTTTTCGTGTAGGCTACGATGATGGTATCGGCGGCAACCATCGAATTCGCAAGATCTCCTCGAACGACAAATCAACGTATTATGTCCCTTATGTAAACACGAAAAGCAAAGTTGATTACGTTTCACTTTCTCCCAACGGTCATGTACGCTCATATCTTTGAAGGCTTGACAATTTGCAATAGCATGAGCGCCTTCGCATATATAACATTTAGCACCTTCTCTACGTTCTGGTTGCTGCTCCTTTGCCACATGCATCATACGTCGTGACTGCGGCTGTTGAGGCACTGGCTGATGATTTCTCGTAGATACGACTGACGGTGGAATAAGGCACTCGTATTGTTTGCTTGGTGGTAATTTTGTAACTAGCTGCTCCAAAAGCGTTGTATTTGAAAGATGATGCTCGCACTTAGCTGATGTTAAAAACGCGACTATGTTTCTTGTCTTCGTAGAAAACGATATGATGTGCTCCGCTTTATTTTCTCCGATAATTGGGAACTGTTGAATTTTTGTAATTTGGCTTCTCACTAAAAGGTCTGGCCGACCGAAGTGAAATTCTAATTCGGCTATGGCATTGGGAACATCGTCTGGATATATCAGCATCGAAGCTACTGTCTCTTTAGCGCGACCAACTAGGCATTTATGTAATCGCATTAAATTTTGACGATTGCTATATCGAAAGGCCTGTGTTGTGTCCTTGAAATTCGCCAAGAATAGAGGCCATTCATCAGCATTTCCAGAAAAGGTCGGCAGGTCATACAATTTTGTGACTGACTCGCTGGCTGCTAATGCGGTTGTTTGCACAGGTCCTTCTTGTGTGGACATTGACGAATTCAGTGGCATTGCTTCGATGAGATTTGGCTGCGCTGCTTGTTGGACGTTGCTCCTTAAACGCTCGATGTCTCGCTGGCTTTCTTCAGTTGCTGTTTTTAGTTGCGCAACCGCATTTGTGAGCGCATTTAAACTCGCTAATATTGTGGATAACTGCGTATGTTGTGCTCCATCAGGATTCTCATCTGAATCAGGCTGCACGCTATCATGGCTCCGCAGGTTATACATTCTCCCTTAATCTTAACTCGCTTTATTGTATGTTTTTTACTTTTTAGAATTTTCGCGCCCGTTTATAAAGCATCGAATGATATCCAACAGCCAATCACAATGATTTTGGAGAAATCGTTTTTAGAATTTTCGCGCCCGTTTATAAAAAATCGAACGATATCCAACAGCCAATCACAATGATTTGGAGAACCGCTAATTTGGAAAGCTGTAATATTTTGCAATGTATTTTAACGTTATATTTTATCTGGGTATTTTAAACTGTTTTACAAAGCAAAGAATTTGACTATATGTGTATTTGTGGTCGGGTCGGGTTGGGTTTCCAAATTGTCTTTTCTCGTGGTTGGCTGTTAGTGCTGTTGGCTTCGACTCTCTCCTTTCTTTATTTTGTGGCCGTATTTTATATGATGTTGACAAATGTTGATAAATAACAATGTTGCCTATGTGCTTGATTATATGTTGAAAATGAAAATGCACAGGGTGCCATTACAAACGTGTTATCTCACGAAATAGCTCAGTCAATTGGCCGCCTCGGTCGTGCGGTTTGACACCGTTAGACTGTTTCCTGTGGGGCTACGTCAAGTCTATGGTCTATGCCAACAAGCCAGCGACGATTGATGAACTTCATACGAATATCGAACGTGAAATTGCAGCAGTATCGGCCGATTTATGCTTGAAACCCGTCGAAAATTGGGTTCAGCGTCTGGACTTCTGCAAGCGTGCCCGTGGTGTCCATGCAAAAGAAGTCGGGTTCCATACATAATGGCATCGAATGAACTTTCACAGGAATAAAGAATTTAATTCATATCCCAAACCGTTTTTGTTTTATTTAAAAAAACTTTTGTAGCGTTCCTATTGCAAGACATATGGGTGATTCTCCGCAAACTCTCAGTTTTGTGTCGCTTGACGATTTCTAATACTCATCAAGTATTATCTACCACTTTGAAAAATTGTTGTTTCTCATATTATTCCCTAATACAAACCTGGCGTCAAGCTCTATAAATTATACAGACGATTCATAAATATAAGGCTAAAAATAATAATAATTACAATAAGGATGAGCAAGCCTAAAAGCAAACTATAAGTGGAACAAAAAGCTTATAGATTTGCAAAACAACAATGTCAACCACGTTATTAAGCACATAGTGGCGATGTCACAATTAATAGCGGTAAGGTTGCAGATAGGGATAATGAGAAAACAAGCAATTTTCACACGGTTATCGTGGCTGAGTGGTTGTGTGCTCGCCTAGCAACTCCGTGTACCATGGTTCAAAGCCAGGTAAAGTCTAGGAAGAAAGAAGTCTGACGAGGAGATGTGGTGATCTCCGAAACAGCAGCTATCACTTCTACCACTTTGAAAAATTGTTGTTTCTCATATTATTCCCTAATACAAACCTGGCCTCAAGCTCTATAAATTATACATTGTCAATGAATTTATGCACACTAAATGTAGGGAAGTGACTTTCTTTAAATAGTTTGAGATCAATTTTCGCATTATATTATCATTTTTATCAAGTATTCGTTGGCAATACAATACGAATGTCACAACCGTGGCTTGTCGCCAACTTATTCATTTGGTTTTAGTTTAGACTCAAATAGCTAATAATGGGGATAACCAATTATATTTATATTAAATACGTTATTCACTGATGAATATTTTACGTTTCTTGGTAGCTGGCATTCATTTCTCAATTCGCGCCATGCATACGTCAATTTCGATTAGCAGGCGTCATTGAAAGTTTTTTTTGGGGTTAGAGCGTTCTTAATCATGCCTGTGTTCTTTTTATACACCATCGAAAATCAAAAAACGGTAAGTTTCAAAAATTCACGTCACAACCGTGGCACTCGCCACTCGGAAGGGGTACATTCTGTGTCCTGCAATTTCCTGTTTTTTGCTTGACTTGCCGTTTTGTAATGTACAATTACTCATTGAAATGTCACAACCGTGGCACGCGTCAAATGTCACAACCGTGGCAGATGTTTGACTTTTGAGGAGAAAGTCACAATTTCGTTAAGCTCTGATGTACATATAACACAATGTTGATATCAAATAAAGCGATATTCTTTTCGGTGATGAAGACAAAATATATTCTCAAAACTATTTTTGTCATTAAAGACAAAACAATTGAATAATTAGAGCAGTCGCAATACTTGAACTCGAGTTCTACTTGATTTTTCAGTATTTTAGTACATACCGTAAATTATTTTGAGCTAGTAAATAAACTAATAGATAAATAAATAAATAAATTTTCTAAAAATTTCCGAAATTGATTCAACATTTTACTTTTTCGAATCAAACCGAAGGATTGGAAAAACTTCATCTTTGTTGTTACTATTGAACATTATCCTTTTTTTCTACCCACTGCTCACTTATTTCCTAAAATGTTGGTTAAATATAAACATTTGTTTAGTGAATGGCGCTTCGCAAAACGCGAATTGGTTGTCGAAAATTGATGGAGAATGCTAAGAAAAAGAATCGTGATGTCAAAAATCGAAAAAAGTCCAGTAAAAATGCGAACAAAGTTGAAAATCACAGGAAACGAGAGAGACTTCTTAAGAAGAAGAGAGAAACAGAACGAGCAAGAAGACGAAAGATAAAGGAAGACCCAGACTTATATAATGACTACCTTCGCGAAGAAAGGGAAAGGACTCGAAAACGCAAAGAAAGATAGAATAGGATCAGAAGAAAATATCAAAATTAACGTAAACGAAAATCGCAATTTCAACAAAAACAGGTGCATGATCATGGAAAATCTCCCGATAACCATAGTCCAAATGCGACATCAGAAAAGATTAATATCCAGTGAGATTCTCATCCAGCAATTAAAGGAATCTTACCGTGACAAAAACAGTTGCAGAACCAAACAAATCATAGGTAGAATTCTTTGTGGAAGAATCGTCAAAAAATATCGCAAAATCTTGTTCATCAAAAATCATATTGCACCTATGTATGTATGTATATATTCTTCTAAAAATATTCCACAAACGAAACATATTGTAGAAGACAAAATTCTGCTTGTTTGTTTATGAAAAGCAAAGTTAAAAAGTTTTTCGAGGAAAACAGCCGGATCGAAGCGATACATGGATGCTAGTATCACTGATTTCTACGCTAAAATTTCCAAGGAAAATTCACTTCGTTTGAATTATTTAACGTTCGCTAAACTTCGACCAGCATATTGCGTTGCACCAAAAGTTTCACATCGTGACACTTGCGCTTGCTTCACACATGAAAATTTTTCATTTTTGATTGCTGCGTTATTCAAAGCAAAAGTGATGCGCGAAAATTCACTTCAAAAAGTGTTATGCAGCATTGTGTGCGAAAAAAGATCTGAAGATTGTCTCCGCAGAACCTGTAGTACATGCAAAGAAAAGGAAGTTCAGTTTAGTTATGAGATAGGACAGCATAAGCAAGAAATTCACTATGAAAAGTGGCAAACGCTTACCGAAGATCAAGTCAGTGAGAAGACCAAAAATCCTATTTCTGTAAAGTTTACAGCTAAAAAGAAGATCACTTGTACTATAGAAAGAGCGATTAAAATTTTCAAGGAAGAAATGAAAAAGTTCATAGATCACGAATATCGACGTGTGCACCAAAAATCTTACCTGGAAAAACAAATGTACCAAAAATGCAGAATGAAGACATTTCGATTCCGAAAAATATGCCGCCACAGAGAAAGACCTTATGGTGGGTAATTTATATCAGTTAAGCAGGTCCTTTTGGTCCTTACTTATTTTAAAATTAAACACAAAACTTTTGCTATTAACACATTTCATTTAAACCATTCCTTATGGCTTTGAATTGAAAACTAAAACTAACTGGCTTAATGCTACTGCCTTAAATACTATTCCTATCTCTAAGAAGCCTATGGGAAAGGGGTTGCGGTTGTCGGTGCATATTATTCTTACCGCTAGCCTATGTCTGTGCCATATTGCTTAACAACATAAACATATTTGATATTGTAACTCCTGTGACATTCCATCACCAAGCATCATTGGTTGTTGTTGTTTCTATGCTGCTATCGCAACGCATGCAAGCGGTTGCTAAGTGGTGATCAACCCACGCTTAGACTAGTTTTGCAGCGACGCTGTTGCTAGGTCATAAGCAACACGCAAGTTTGTGTTGTTTGGTCAACATGTGCAAGCAAACAGGTTATGCGGTGTTGACGTTGCTATGTGGGTGGTGATAACAAAGCGTGTGATATATCTTGCCTGTTGCTAGGTAGCAATCAAGCCATACTTAGCGCCTGTTACATTCCACGCGTGATAAGCGCAAACAGGTTTTTAGTTGGTGATAAGATGTATGTAGTTACGATCACTAAGCGAAGCAAGGCAAATCAAAAAGAAGATTGGTTGTGACCAGGAGCTAAGTTTACTCCTGTTAGATTTAATTATATTCAAATTGTTGGTAAATGGTCGCAAGATTATGGCAAAGGTTTCTTGCGGCTATATTAAGGCACAGTGGGCCTAATGTGATAACTCCTCCCCCTCTTAAGTTCGGAACGTCCCTGATCCGACAGGCTTCTTTTAATTATATTAGTCGAATTTTAAATATCATAATAAATTTTTTCTTAGCCTATTAATTTTAGATATAAATTTAGTTTTTAAATTTTAATGTAGGTTTTTCACAAAATCTAGAAATTAGTTAAATGATATATTTATTTAACAAAAATTGTTTGTTTGGAAATGATTTTTTACTTTTAAATATGTATGTACGTTTACTATGAGGATTGTATCTTCTTTAAAAATAAGTATTTTAAACAAAATTTTAATTCATTAATTTTTTTAAAATAATATGATTTTTCAAAGAAATTTAACATTTTTTTATCATACAAAACTAATTACTTTCTTTTTAAATTTATAAAAATATAGGGCATTTCTTTTCAGATCTCTTATATTTGCAAAGTTTTCAACTGGTTTGAGTTCATCAAAAATAGTGTATCGTATTTAAAAAAAAATTTTATATAACTTTTTTTAGTAAAATGTTATTTAGATTTTGGGATTACAAATATTTAATTATGAATAGGATATAACATTATTTCTTACAAAAAGAATTTGAATTCTTCTGAATAAAATTGTTTAGTACATTAGGAATTACATTTGAATAATAATTTTCTTCTTCTTTGTAATTTTGTATTTTGTGTTTTACATGTCATTTTGTTTAGTATTTATATTTATTTTAAAAAGTCGTTGTAGGAGTAGTTCTAATTCTTTTAGAGAGAAAATGCAGGAATAGATTTTCTTTGAAGAAAAATTTTTTTATTATTTATTGCTAACATTAAATTAACCAAGCCAACTCTTAGCGTATATTGTCTTTATGGACTTTTTTGCCATTTATTAGCACGGTTGTCCCCAAGTCCTTTTCTATTACGTTTTCAACGTATACTTTATTTAATTTATTTCCTAAGCGTTTATTTCGTCGAACATATACCGTTTCTCCTTTCTTAAACGTTCTTTGCTTGGTTTTGGATTTTTTTAGAATATTTTCTTGTGCAGAAATTAGTGTTTCCTTAATTGCCTTTAGATGATCTTTTGGAAAATTATTCAGTATATCCATTGGTTTTGCATTCACCGTCGAATGTATTGAGTTATTATATTTATGTGTCGCAAGTAAGATTAATTCTTTAATATCAGTTAAGTTTTGTTCTGCTTTTAAGCATCGTGCGATTTCAGTCAACGTTGAATGCACTCTCTCTATTTGGCCATTACTGTTACTATGTAACGCTGGTATGAAAAATTGGTCTATTTGGAAATGATTTTTTAGTAAACTAGATATCGTATTCGATTGGAAAGATTTTTCATTATCGGAAATAATGGTCTTAGTTTTTCTGAATTTATTAAGTACTATTAGTAGGGCAATTTTGACGTCAATTGTTGATCTTGATTCGATCGGGATTGTCATTGTGAACTTAGAAAACTTATCAATGCAAGTGAAGAAATGAAATTTATCTACAGAAAATATATCAATGTGAAGGATTTGCCCTGGATATTCGGGTATTGGCGTTTTGCCAATTTCTGTTTTTAAAGGGTGCCTATTTTACTTATTTTCTAAGCATGTTCTACAAGTTTTGGCTATTGTTGTTAAAAACTGCTTTATTTGTGGGAAAAAATATTCTGAAATCAGTTGTTTGTAATTTTCCTGAACTGATCGGTGTGCCCTATTATGTTCCATAGTAGCAACCTCGATTTGGTCCTCTTTTCTGATCAGATCTATTACTAGTTTCTCAGTGTGTACAAATTTCACACCCGGAAAGTTTGACAAAAGTTAACATTGTACCATGGCTAAAGTTTGAAGATCGCAACAGCTTCCGTTAACTACATTTGGATTTATCTTCTCTCGGACGGTTTGCAAAAGATATTCAGCACTTTTAAAATTTATAGTATGCCTTATTAGTTTCTGAAATAAAATTTTGGTAGATTTAACATTTACTTCGGATGGTAAAAGGACTAGTTGCGCCTTAAATTGATTGACAGGATTATTTATTGTTTTTATTACGCCTGAAAGAGAAATCTCGCTGTGAGCAGTTGATAATGAGTCGTCGAGGTTATGGGTGTATTGGCGCGAAAGGGCGTCGGCCACCTTATTTTCTTTTCCCGGTTTGTAAAAATATTTTGGTGCGAATGAGTTTATAAAAGTTGTCCACCTTTTAATTTTCGAATTCGGATTTCTATCGGATACGGCAAACGTCAATGGTTGATGGTCGGTGAAAATGTGGATATTTTTAATACCGTACAAATAATGTCTTAATTTCTGGAAGGCCCAAACTATTGCCAGAAGTTCTCGTTCGTTTGTGGCGTAGTTTTCTTCTGTTTTTGATAATGTACGTGATATCATTGTAATTGGTTTTCCGTTTTGTGAAAGAACAGCACCTAAGGCGACGGACGAAGCATCCGTGGTTATCTCAAATGGCTTTGAGTAGTCTGGATGTTGAAGGAGAACGTCTTCCGATGCTAAAATGCTTTTAAGCTTATTAAAGGCTCTGATTGCTTCGTCGTCAAGTGATATATTTATTTTTTTGGAATTTCTACTATTGGCATGTTCATTTTCTCCTCTCAAATATTTTGTAAGGGGCTTAGATATATGGGCATAATCTTTTATGAATCTACGGTAGTAACCGGAAAGTCCTAAAAATGAACGTAGGGACCTTAGTGATTTCGGTTCTTGATAATTAAGGATTGCTTCAACTTTGTTGGGGCATGTTCTTATTCCCTTATATGAAACGGTGAAGCCTAAAAATTCGACTTCTTCTTTGAAAAATGTAGACTTTTCCGGGGATACTCGCATTCCTGCACGCTCAATTTTTTTTAATATGGAATCTACATGTTTGTAGTGGGAGTTTTCATCAGGTGAAAAAATTATGATATCGTCAACATATACATGACATATTTTTCCAATATCCTCTCGTAGGATGTCGTCTATGGCTCTCTGGAATATGCTTGGTGCATTTTTCAGGCCAAATGGCAGACGGCAAAACTCATACTTGCCGTTATTTACACTGAATGCAGTCTTACATCGATCTTTTTCTAGGAGGCGGATTTGATGAAAACCCGACTTTAGATCTAGTGTTGTAAACAATTTAGATTTTCCTAGGTTCGAAAGAATTACCGTAGTGTCCGGAATCGGGTATTTATCGGACGTGGTTTGCTCATTGAGCTTTCGAAAGTCGATAACCATTCTCATTTTCTGGTTACCTTCATCGTGAAAACCTTTTTTTGATACGACGTGTACCGGTGAATTATAAGGTGAATACGATTTTCTTATAATCCCATCTTTTAGTAAAGCTTCTATTTCTTTGTTGATAAACTTTGCTGCAGAAATTGGATACGGGTAACTTTTTGAGTAAATGGGCTTTTCCGTTTTTATATCTATTGTGGCAACTACATTTGTATTGTATGGAAGCGCTCTATTTGGGTTGGAAAATGCATTTTTGTTTCTCTCTATAAGCGAATCAATGCTATTAGGTAACTCTAGTTTATTTGTCGTAGACATATTTACCTGTTGGCAATGGAAAAAGTTGAGTTTCTCTTTTCCAGTTTTATGGAAAATGAGACCAACTTTTGTATCAATCTTTGCTGCGATACCTTTCAATAAATCATATCCAATGATTCCATCAAAGGTATCTAGTTTTGGTAAAAGGTAAAATGTAGCAATTTCCCCTAATATATTTATTCTGCATTTTTTTGAGATTTTGTTTACTCCATTTATGGATCTTAATTGGAAGGGGCTATCTATAGGGGTAATTCCCTTTAAAAACGAATGGCTTTTTATATAATTTTTGGCTGTACCTGTATCTATAAGTAAGTTAAGCACTTGCCCACTCGGAAGAGTTCGCGTAATAAAGGGCAAGTGGGACCTTAGCCTAAAAAATTAATTTCGTCGAGTGAATTATTCTTGCAAACATAGTCCTCAAGCTCGGAGTAATATGGTTCGTCATTCATAGCGTTGACCCGTTGTACCTTATTCACTGGTGCTTGCGTGTACGTATTGGTGCCTTGTCTTTTAGGGGCAGTGTATTGTCGCTGCTGCTGAGCAGGACTATATTCTTGCTGCTGTGGAAGTCTTTGCTGTTGAGGGCCACGACTTGATTGGCCAGAGGTATTCTTTTGGAAAGCAGAGGTTCGTCTGAAGCAAAAGCTTCCTGGATCCACATCCATTGGAGTGGGACTTTGGTTCCGGAAACTGTTCGGCCTAGAACTCGCATTTTTAAACTGCGAAAGGGGTTGCGATTGGTGTTTTTGTGGCAATCTACCCGTGGCATAAGTCTGCGCAAACTCATACCTTTGTCGGTTATGTTGCAGCTCTTGTGCCACTGCGAGTGCGCTGGGCAAGTCTGGTGGACTAGCTGCAAAAAGTGTGTCACATAATGGGCGTCTTAAGCCAGAAATAAATACCCCCAATGCATTTTGTTTACTATTAGGGTAAGCTGCTTATCAACCGCATCGTAATACTCGTTAATGGACATTTTACCCTGCCTCAAAGTATTGAGCTGGCTTTCTAAAATATGTAGGGGCCTTTTATCCGCGTATAGCTGATCTAGCCTAGCAATTATAGCTTTGAAATTCAAAGGGGTGTTAAAAGCGCTTAGATTTTCATTTGCTGAAGACGTTATTTTATTTCTTAAAATCCCCATCGCGATATAATATGGCTCTGAGCCTTCAGTATAATAACTCAATGCAAACTTAGCTGCCTCTCTCCAAGCCGGATATTCTGACATTTTTCCTTTAAATTCTTGAAGTGACTTGATTAAGTTAAGATCAGTATGAGCACTTTGTACTCCTTCGACAATTGTTACGGGCCTATGGGTTTCTATTTTTTTAGGAAGAACGCTTTGAATTGCCTGGGTTAACTCAGCAATTTGTCGCTCAAAAGTTTCTTTAACTACTCCTACCGCGGAGCTTACTATATACTTTACAGTTTCCTCATCCATTTTTAATAAATTTATTTTTAGTTAACACGATATTTTAAATTGAAACTATAGGTGGAGAAGAAAAAAAAAATTTCAGCTTAAAGCCTAAACACCTAAGTGATATTATAAACTATACTAAAGCCCAGATTATAAATTTAGATAACTTACTCTAACTTGTCTTGTGTTGTCCTTCTCCTGGATGGCTGGATGTCAAAGCTGCTGTGCAAGATTCCACCTACGAATGATCCTTGGCGAGTGATGATTTTAGAATTTTCGCAAAAACGTAATTCTTATTTTTTTAATACGCAATTTAGTATTATTTTTATTGCTAATATAATCATTTTAATCATGACTACAAATTATTTTACTTTTTCTTTTGCTTGAAAAGTTACTTAGTTTTCATTGCTTTGAAAAGTTTATAAATTTCAGTTATTTTCAGCCGGATGCTTTTTTGTTCTTTTAAATTTTCTGCGCTTTTGTCACAAACGTTTTTTCTTTAATCCATCGAAAATGTTTAACTTTATTTTCACAAATTAATGATGATTTTTTTTAAACGGTTTTTTTTTTCAATGTCGCTTGATTTTTATCCTTTTTACAAGGATATATTTAAAAAAATTTAACATCACAATAATGCTTTAAAAGGATAAATATGCACTTAGCACTGTTCTATTCGTATCCTTATTACAAGGATATGTCAAAGCACTATACGATTCTTTTTACATGAATGTATCAAAAGTCGTTTTTTTGTAAACGGTCACTTTAATCCTTTTTATTTATTGCAAGGATAATTAAACCACTAAACGATGTACCAAAAGTCGTTTATTACACTAGTTTACAGTACATTTGTTGCCGAAGAAATTTTAGCTGTTGCTGACTACATATAATATGCTATTTTCAAAAATATAATTAGAATATTTTTATCAGCTCTAGTTTCTGAGTTTCAGCTATGTAGGTATTAGACAAAAAAAAACATGTATTTAATAAGAAAAACTTTATTTAAAGAAACAATTAATCATTGAGTTCTAAAAAACTTTGTTTTAAAGCTTTTCTCCGATGTGTCGACTTTGGAAAAAGACGTATTAGAGACCAACAATAGTCAGACATCATATTTGTATCCCAGAAACCCTGATAGCGCTCTTCCGTGGCGCGTAAGTCTTGATGCATACGCTCTCCCTGCTCTTCGCTCATATCTCCCAAATTTTTCGGAAACCTGTCCAGGTGACTATGGAGAAAGTGGACTTTTATACTCATATTGCATCCCATATTTCTTAATTGTAGCAGAAGGTCTTCTACAAGTTCAACATAATTTTCAGATTTCCGATTTCCGAGAAAATTCTGCATCACAGATACGAAAGCTGTCCAAGCCTTTAGTTCTGACTCAGTCATATAATTTCTAAATTACCGGCTTTAATCTTTTCCATAGTGAGCTGAGGAAATTTTTGGCAAATGTAAGAAAAGCAGTTCCCATTTTTATCTAGTGATTTTACAAACTGTTTCATGATGCCCAGTTTTATGTGTAATGGTGGAAGGATAATTTTGCCACGAGATACTAATGAATTGTGGACTATATTGTGCTTTCCAGGCTCCATATTTGCTCTCAAGGGCCAGTTTTTTCTTACCCAATGTTCTTGTTTAGCTCTACTGTCCCACAGACATATAAAACAGGGAAACTTGGTGTAACCACTTTGTTGACCGAGAAGAATGTTGACCATTTTTAAATCGACACAAATTAGCCACTTATGGTCATTGTATTTTATTTTGTTCAAGACTAGCGAAATGTTACAATATTCCTCCTTTAACTTTGTACTGTGGGCAATAGGTACCCCAGCATATTTACATATTTCCATTATGTAATAGAATACATTTTAGGCTACGTTTTGAGCTGTCAATGAATAAACGCCAGTCATTTGGTTCGTATTGCTTCAAGCCCATTTTTATCAACAATTTTTTGATATCTGAACAAAAGGTAATGCCATCTTCTTCGGAAAAATAACACCGTAATTCTGTATCTCTTTCACGATAAAAACTTATTTTAGTATCCGAGGATAGCAAATTTTTTTCTTTTTGTCTTGATGCTAACAATTCTGAAGCTTGTTTAGAAAGATTTAAATCTCTTACAAGATCATCTAACTCATTTTGGGAAAAGCATTTTGGCTCATTAGACATAGCTTCAAAATCAGGATCATTTTGTGATGAGCTTGGTCCTTCAATGTCTTGCTCTAATGGTTCAGATATATTTTTAAGCTTTGAAGAGTGAGGTGAACGCTGCACTGGACGTTGAACACAACTAGTACTTGGGTATTGCCATTTAGCTCGATTTTTAGTGTTTAAACCGTTTATGTTCACACTACAAAAATAACAGTCTATGAGATGATTTTGTGGATCTCGCCAAATAGTTGGTGTTCCAAATTTAAAGGCACTTCTTTTACCACTTTTCCATAATCTTAAATATTCCACACACGATTTACAAACACAATTGGGAGCCCAAGACTTCTCATTTTTATCCAAGAGCATCCCAAAATACTCAAAATAGGTATTTTTTACCAACTCTGATATAACTTTTCTACTATTATTAAACACATATTCTCCGCATATATAGCAAAAATGATCTGGATTGTTTAAACAACGTCTCCTTGAACTACGCATGACGCAAAAACTAGAGAAACTAATTTTAACACAGTAAAATATGCCTGTTATCGATTAATATACATATATGATATAAATTAATATAAATGATGAAATCAAAAACAAAGTAACTCGAGCTGCTCAAAAAATTTTGAGGGTAAATTTGACAAAAACAAGTGATGAGTGAACAATATCAACCACAGGATTCGCGACAACAGACAAAAAGTTTAATATTGTAAACCAGTGTTATTATTATAATTTTTTTTGAACTGTCACGTCACTTTAATCCTGTCCATAAGGATTTTTCTTTACTGCACTATCCTTTTACAAGGATCTGTTTATTTATATCCTTTTTACAAGGATTTTTTTATTTTTGTCCTTTTACAAGGATACACTAGTCCGTGACCACTAGTTGGGCGCCAGTTAAGCAGGTCCTTTTGATCCTTACTTATTTTAAAATTAAACACAAAACTTTTACTATTAACACATTTTATTTAAACCATTCCTTATGGCTTTGAATTGAAAACTAAAACTAACTGGCTTAATGCTACTGCCTTAAATACTATTCCTAACTCTAAGAAGCCTATGGGAAAGGGGTTGCGGTTGTCGGTGCATATTATTCTTACCGCTAGCCTATGCCTGTGCCATATTGCTTAACAACATAAACACATTTGATATTGTAACTCCTGTGACATTCCATCACCAAGCATCATTGGTTGTTGTTGTTTCTATGCTGCTATCGCAACGCATGCAAGCGGTTGCTAAGTGGTGATCAACCCACGCTTAGACTAGTTTTGCAGCGACGCTGTTGCTAGGTCATAAGCAACACGCAAGTTTGTGTTGTTTGGTCAACATGTGCAAGCAAACAGGTTATGCGGTGTTGACGTTGCTATGTGGGTGGTGATAACAAAGCGTGTGATATATCTTGCCTGTTGCTAGGTAGCAATCAAGCCATACTTAGCGCCTGTTACATTCCACGCGTGATAAGCGCAAACAGGTTTTTCGTTGGTGATAAGATGTATGTAGTTACGATCACTAAGCGAAGCAAGGCAAATCAAAAAGAAGATTGGTTGTGACCAGGAGCTAAGTTGACTCCTGTTAGATTTAATTATATTCAAATTGCTGGTAAATGGTCGCAAGATTATGACAAAGGTTTCTTGCGGCTATATTAAGGCACAGTGGGCCTAATGTGATAACTTATCTAAGGCCAGTGAATAAATAAATATTCATTACTGTCTTTTTTTGTCTATTTCAGAATTCAAAAACGCAACAAGGACTAAAAATATTGCGAACAATTGCATGTTTTCGAGACCAAAGTGATGTCAATTTAACCTCGTAATTCTCCTAAATCGTAATAAATTGATTAACATCAGGTTGAAAAATGACTTAATTCTGATTGAATATTATCGAACTTTTATAAAAAATAAAGTAAAGAATGTCAACTATGTCATTCAATGTATTTTTTTGTATATCAACTGTGTGTACACTGGCATTAATGTCACAACCGTGGCAATCCGGTCACAACCGTGGCAACGAATTTCAGAGATTTTCTTGAGAATTCTACAAGTTTGTACTTGCAGCTTGGCCAGTTTGACAGTTCATTTGATAAGTATAAATGCACTGTAAAATATCAAAAAATATTCAAAACTCGTACCTTTATTTTTTCAATTTTACACTAACGAAACTGAGAGTTTGCTCAATATCTAAAAATAAATGTCTTAATTAGTGCATCAGAGCAAGCCGGGTTTGCTATTATCGGGGCTTGCAACAGGAACGCTACAAAAGTTTTTTTTAAATAAAACAGAAACGGTTTGGGATATGAATTAAATTCTTTATTCCTGTGAAAGTGCATTCGATGCCATTATACTTATATTGAACCCGATTTCTTTTGCATGGGCACGACGGGCACACTTGCAGAAGTCCAGACGCTGAACCCAATTTTCGACGGGTTCCAAGCATAAATCGGCCGATACTGCTGCAATTTCACGTTCGATATTCGTACGAAGTTCATCAATCGTCGCTGGCTTGTTGGCATATACCATAGACTTGACGTAGCCCCACAGGAAATAGTCTAATGGCGTCAAATCGCACGACCGAGGCGGCCAATTGACTGGGCCATTTCGTGAGGTAACACGTTCACCAAACTTGGTTTTCAATAAATCGATTGTGACATTCGCTGTGTGGCTTATGGCGCCGTCATGTTGGAACCACATATTGTCCAAGTCCATATCATCCAATTCGGCCCATAAACCGCACCAAACCGTAATTTTTTCGGGATGCAATGTTGACTGATGGAGTGTACGTGTGGATTGCTGCCTGTCCAATAACGCATATTTTGCTTATTGACGAAGCCATTCAGCCAGAAATGACGACGACCATAATTTGGACGTAGCGCTCTTAAAGTTGAGCCCATTGACTCCGAATTTCGGTAGTGAATTTTAAAAATTTCGACTCGTTGTTGGATCGTATATCTTACCATGATGAAATGGCAAACTTTACTGAAGAGAAATGTCAAAAGAGCGGGAAAAATATGGCGTCGTTTGCTGTCACTATCGGTCAACTTTTTTAGCGTCCCTATTGCAAGACCCTTTATAACAACGTTTTGAGATCTTGAACGACGTTTATTGATTTAAATAAAAAGGGAAATTAGTATGAATTGAATTATTTCTATCCCCAATAAAGATACCAAATTTGAAAGAATTCGCGACATAATTTAGTAAAATATTGAATACATTGATTTGTCGTAAATTATCTACCTGCTTTTAGTCTGATTTCTATAATTTTCGAAATTGTGATACAAAGTTTACGTAATATGGTAGACTTGGGTAGTATGGTTTCGCAGATATACTTATTTGTTCTAATGTGGGCGTTTTTAAATTTTTTGGTTCGATGTATTTGTTAGTGTAGGTCCATCGTTCGTATTAAATTTGAGCGAACTGCCTTTAATGCTGACTTAAATATCGCTCTTTTTGATTTTTAAAATTACCGTTACATGAGAGATGGGTGTGATTTTTGTCCTCCGATTTAAAAGTTTTTGGAAACTTTGCTTATTGACTTGGAATGCAATATGTGTACCATATTTGGTACAGTTTGGTAGAATGGCTTCAGAAATATACTTATTTGCGGCGCCACAATCATTTCCAAATATTTTTAATTTGCTGTATTTGTTAGTCAATTGCCTTTAATGCTGTCTAAATATCGGGTTTTTTGATTTTTGAAAATTAAGTTACATGAGAGGTGGGCGTGGTTTTTTCCCCTTTAAATTTTTTTCGAAATTTCCCTTATTGACTCCAAATGCAATATGCTTACCAAATTTGGTACAGCTTTGTAGTATGGTTTCAGAGATATACTTGTTTGCTCTAAAGTGGGCGGTGCCACGCCCAATTCCAAATTTTTGTTTGATTCGTATTAAATTTAATGCTGACTTAAATATCGAGATTTTTTATTTTTTGAAAATTACCGTTATATGAGGGATGCGCGTGGTTCAACATTCTAAAGTTCTCGATATTAGTAATATTCGTCCAATTGATATGAACATTACACTTTCTCAACTCGATGCGGCATGGATTTACGGAAAATGTAAATTATTACTGTTCCGTTTGTTTATGCAAAACCAAGCGACCGTAGTACTTTAAAAACCGCATTGCTTTGTGCGGCTGAGGAAATCAAGAATTTACTTTTGTCACCCTCGATCAACAACTTTATAAGATAGCTCTTGAAATCATTGCTAAAGCGGATTCTGATTATCCTTTCAAAAAGTTATTGTTCGACTGGGAGGCTTTCATCTTCTCATGAAGATGTTCTCAAAACAATTTATGCGGACAATAGCGTCGATAAAATAACGAACGGTCACGCATATGGGAACAGTTCGTGGACATTTTCTTATTCATTTGGCTTTGGGAAAAATTATTCTTGACATCGCTTATAATAATTCTACGGCTCAGCAACGGGACGAGTTTGATTTTTTGATAAACAGTTATGATTCTTGGAGCATGTTTTCTGAGGCTGAAACGAAAAATGTGCAAATCTTGGTTGGAAAATTTGAGGAAACAATGAATAAAATTGAATACGGGACAAGTTTGTAACATAAGGATTTTTCACTGTTTGGCGCCCGAAAAAGGCATGGTCAGGAAATCTTACCGCGTGAAATTATCGAGATATTCACAAAAATCTAAAACAATAGTTTGAATCAGTCATTTACAAATAAATGTGACCAAAAATCATGAATTATCCCAACGTACATACATATATGTATTCAATATAAAGATGTCGTTTGAATTCAAGAGACTATTTTGTCTTGATTGTACAAATCTCTTTATTCAGCGGAGTCCAAAAGTAGAGAGATCGAGAAAACTTTGAGTACATACAATTTATACTACCAAAATATATATATGCTAGCTCGAATACAAAACAGGAGCTTAAAGAAGTAACAGTTTTTAAAATTTTTTAGTTTGTGATAACTAATGTTAAAAAGCTAAAACATAGCATAGTACATATGTAAGTATGTCAGTATATTAGGGTGGCACTTGGAGGCTCTTTACAAAATATCCTCCTCCATTAAAACTAACACGTTCAACAGAGTTTTCCATCGGTAAAAGACATAACTAGCCTCTAGCGGCTCTTTTTGTAACGCCTGTGTTTGCCTTCAATACTGCCGCCCGTGAAATGCCATCTGATCCAGGAGTCGTTTCAATTACCCTAGCGAGTAGTCATCGAAGATTAGGTAGATTTCCTCCCTCCATCAAAGCAAGAGCGCCGACAGGAATATGAGTATTTTTAGAACGCAATTTTGACTGGTGTTAAAGCTGATACTCTGTCGACCACTTCGTCAAAAAAACATGATGCATGCTAAATATACGCTGACAAAGACTAAGGCGGTGAATGTTTAGAACGGTGACATCTGGATCACAAATCGCAGTTAAGGCACCGCCTATTAAGAAATGGGCTGGTGTAAGAACATCAAAGTCACCTATTTGCTCTGTAATTTTAGTAAAAGTTATCGAATTGAGAATTACTGAAATTTGACAAATCAAAGTGCGTAATCCATCGTAGGTTAAAATTTACGACTCTAATACTCTGTTAAAATTATATTTTGTTGATTTAAAGCGGCTTCCCATAAGCCACCGAAGTGGAGTTACCTAGGAGGAATTAATTTCCAGTCGAACCCATCATTTAAACGTAGCCTTGCGAATCGTTGTAAAGCAGCTATAAATGCAGATGTTGAAAAGTCCCTAGCTAGTTCCACGTGGATCGTCCTGTTAGCTCAACAAATAATATATTTTATTTATTTATTAAATGAAAAATAACAATGCAATTATTATTTTACAGTAAAAACAAAAAGAGCACTAGCTGCCGGGGCTTACGGCTCGTTGTTTTAATAAGCTTATTTTGCTAAAGGCGTGCTAGTAAACTTCGATAAAGCTCGCTACTACCGATACATTAATTAATACTACATTAAGAAATAGGAGTAGGAAAACAAGATAAAAGATAAAATAAGCAGAATGAGAAGTTTAAATTAAGCAGTCCAGTTTTTAATAGGAAATCTATAATTTTTCTGATGTTTTCTTGAGAGGATATTCTCAACAAGTCCGACGGAGTTTCGTTGGCGAATAGCTGTTTCCTGGTGGAAGTAAAATTCGCGCAGTCATCTAATAGATGTTTAGCTGATAATGATGCCGAAGAACGGTATGAGCAAGAAGCTGGAGGCCACCCTTTTAAAATGTAGAAGTGAGTTATGGTGGTGTGACCAATTCGAAGGCGTAGAAAGGCAGTGATATCGTTGGTCCGACATGTTACTGGGTAGCTCGGTTTGGTACCTGTTGTATTAATATGCACATAATAGTGCTGGACGGTATTCCATTTTGTCGTTCTCTGTGTACTCATGTGTTCGTTAATCAAACGAATAATGTCCTTGTTGACCATGTAGTCAAACGTGTAAAGTGGTTCCATTGAGGCTTCTTTAGCTTTTTGGCCCGCAAGTTCATTACCGTTTATACCTGTGTGACTCGGAACCCACATAATTTTGATCAGGTTTTTATTTTTTATAATTAAGCTGCGAATACAGGAAACTAGAAAAGATTTGTTGGAAACGTTCAATAGTTATACCAGATATTGTAGATTTGCTATCCGTACATACAGTGTATACAGAAGAATAGTTAGGTAGATGGCCTGCCATAACAGTTCTTCTATCAGAATGTACGACTGCAAAAGTTGTATGATCCGTAGATTTAGAGCAATCAGTGAACAAAAATTCACATTCGGGACACCTGGGGCGGCATATTCTGCGAAATAGCGTTGATATTCCGTAAGGCTAGTGTTCATTTTTCCGTATTTTGTGAGACCAAGGGAAACGAAGATTTTTGTATTTGCCACGGAGGCGAGCTGCTGGAAGGCCGGAACTGAGGTAGGGGTGTTAATCCTATTTTTTCGGCGTATTCTAAGCACTTAATAATGACTGACTGGCGATTCGTAACTTTGCTTGCATTCGACGCTGTAAAGATGGGGTCAAGCAGCAAACTATTGTTGCACATGAGTATTTTTGGAATTAGCCGCATGGTTTTGCATTCTACTCCTTCCGGAATACTAGGGAGCCCAGCTTCTGCAAAGATGCAATGTGTAGGGGATGTTGGAAAGGCTCGGGGCTCCTTCGAACGGCTGCATGATAGGGGGGAGATACCAATTTTATGTTGCTCCTTGCGCAATGGCCATATATAGGTAAACCGTAGTCGATTTTAGAAGGAATCAGAGCTCTTGTAATGTTTAATAAGCTGGATGGATGAATAAGAGTATGTGTAGAAGGTAGATATTTAACAATTTTTAGCCTGGCAGCTATGCTTTTTTTATGAATAGACAATGATCTTTTAAAGTAAGGCGCTTATCAAAAATAATTCCCAGGAATCGAAGAGTGTGAACATTTACAATATTGATATTTCTAAAGATAATATTTAAGCTATTACATTTTAATTTTCTACAAATATGAAATGGTTTGCATTTGCTAGTGATAGGTTTGCACCCGAACAGTTAGACCACTCGGCGATATCGTTCAGAATGTCTACGAATTTATTCCGTACTACATTCAAATTGGTTAATTTTGAAAATAAAAACACATCATCAGCGTACATAATGTGATAGATGTTTTCGTATTTAGATACTAAGTAAGTGGCTTATTTCGTCAAAAGCAAACGTAAATAGGGTCACTGAAAGTGGAGAACCTTGTGGTATACCGTTCTCTAGGTTGAAAAGGCTCGAAAAAACGTTATTTACGTAGACTTTGAATTTACGGTTTGTGAGAAACGATTTAATAAAGTTGTAGAGTTTATTCCCAAATCTCCATTTCTCTGATTGCCGTAAAACAACATGAATACCGATGCGGTCGAATGCTTTTTCAAAATCCAGGCTTAAAGTGAAGATATGACAACGATTGGATGAGCCACCAGAAGCGAAATTTTCAAAGTACAAAAGGGCGTCATCAGTTCCATGGCCATGTTTGAAGGCAACCTGATGCGAGCTTATAAGGCGGTTTTTGGAGATATGCCACATTATTCGCCTTGAGATGATTTTTTCTAAAACTTTGCTCATGCCTATATCCAAGTACATCTGTTGAAGAGTTGTTTGTTTTCGAAATAGGCACAATTGCAGCGATCTTCCAGATTTGTAAGTAAACTGACGTGAGTAGTATCTTATTAAACAGATTAATCAATCTATGTTTCACGATAAACGGTAGGTGTTTAAATATTGCATAAGAGATTCTGTCTAGCCCTGGCGTTTTTCCGGACATTTGAGAGATCGTAGATTCGTTGTTGTTGTTGTTGTTGTAGCGGCTAGTCGCGCCCCGTAAAGAGCGGATTCACCCATGGTCGTTGTCGTCAAACTCATCTAGGGGGAGGCCCAGGAAACGTGCAGTTTCGACAGGGTTGGACCAGAGGGAGAGGGGGGTTAGATGAGTGGGTTTGAGAGGGCATGTGAATAGGTGGTTGGTGTCGTGCGGAGAATCTCCACATGCCGGACATGTGTTGGGTATGTCGGGGTTGATTCTGGATAAGTAGGAGTTGAGCCTGCTACAGTATCCAGATCGTAGTTGTGCCAGAGTGACGCGGGACTCGCGGGGCAGCAGGGACTCCTCATCTGCTACAGGTGGTGGTTGGGCTCCGATGACTGCATTCGCCTGGCGGGAGTCAATGATGTTCGTGACTGTGTCTCTGTGGATGTTGCTTAGGACCCGCCGGTACGCCTCCGGATCCAGCGGTTGTGTGATGAGTGGCTGGATCTCGTCCTTTAGTTCTAGTAGATGTCTTCTAATGTGCCTGGGGGGCAGTTCCACGGCAAGCAGGTGCCCGTTTGGATGCCCCGAGCGGTGACATCCAGCAAGGAACTGCTTGCTGAGCATGAGGTTGTGCTCCTTAACTCGGAGCACATTGACCTCTTGGTGGAGATGCTCCTCCAGCATAGTTTATTACCGGCCGGCCAATCGCCTTGTATGTTGCCAACAACGTTTCTTTGTCTTTGCCCCAAGAGCTGCCGGCGAGCGACTTGAGGACATTGTTGCGGCTCTGTACTCTATTGGCGATTGCGGTAGTGTGCGCGGAGAAGGAGAGCAGGCTGTCGAAAGTCACCCCCAGAATCTTCGGGTGGTTAACCGTCGGAATGGGGGTGCCATCGATGTGGATGTTAAGATCCAGCCTGACCTCCTTCGTCCAGGTGGTAAAAAGGGTCGCCGAGGACTTGGCAGGGGACAGCGCCAGGTTTCTGCTAGTGAAAAATTGGGCAAGATCTGAGAGATATCCGTTCACTTTCAAACACAGATCATCAATTGCATTGCCGGTTGCCATTATCGAGCAATCATCAGCATAGGAGACAATCGTGACTCCCTCTGGCGGTTGAGGGAGCTTGGAGATGTAGTGATTAAACAGTAATGGGGACAGGACGCCACCCTGCGGTACCCCTTGTTTAATCCTCCTTGGTTTCGATGTTGTATCTCTAAACCATACCGATGATTGACGACCACACAGGTCCACCGTTTCAGTCCCTGCGGGAGAGTTGATGATTCCACGTCAGCTAGTAGCGTGGAGTGGCTAACTGTGTCGAAAGCTTTCGACAGATCCAACGCTACTAGGACGGTTCTCTCGCAGGGGCGGTTTTGGTTAAGACCACGGTTCACCTGTGTGTTTATGGCATTAAGTGCTGTTGTTGTGCTGTGCACTTTCCGGAAGCCATGTTCCCACGACAGTCGGTTCTACGTACCGGAATGACCCGGGTTTCACCCGGCCAAGGACTGTTGTTTCGGCAATCTAACCCTGTTTAGATCGGCCTACCCCATAAGTTGTCTGTCTCTCCTGGAGCAACTCCTTGCAGCAGGGTTGCTTCACCTCCTTCTGGTCAGGGCTGGCATCGAGTCAAACCCTGGTCCAGAAACCTATTTTTGCTGCGTTTGCCAGAAAAAGCTCCATCCGAACTCCACTTCGGTAAGGTGTAATTCGTGCGACGGATGGAGCCATCTTAAGGTCTGCTCAGGCCTTAAGACCCACAAGGAGTGGTCCACAAACTATGTGGCCCCATGTTGTTCGCGCCCTATGGCGCCCATAGCCTCTACGGCTCCCCTAGTTGCACCTAGTGCACCGGTGCCTAGCACCGGCAGAACCTCTACGGTTCGCAGGAGCACACAACAACATGGTCGCTCCCCTCCCCCCCCTCCACCTAGCTCCGCCCCCCGTGTGGGGAATAGCCAGCAGCTCCTGGTACCCCACACAGTCTGTTCCGTGTGTCAGGCTAGGATATACCGGAATGCGGCATCAGTCAGGTGCAATTCGTGCCAAGGCTGGTGTCACTTTCGAGTGTGTTCTGGCCTGCGCACCACACGTGAATGGTCGGGTGACTACCTGGCTCCCTGTTGTAGAGCCTCGCAACCGCACGCGCCAGTGGCGGCGCTGCCAAACAACACCATAAGGCAGCCCAACGTGCCATTGCATGTGCAACAGGGTCCAGGTGGGCAACATCACCCTTCCCTCACACCCCTCTCCGCGACGACTCTACCGAGGCAAACGAGACTCCTTCAGCTGAACTGCAATGGGCTGCAGGGCAAGATTGAGGAGATAACCGACTTTATGAGTCGGCATAATCTGTCAATAGCTGCGATCCAAGAAACGAAACTGCACAGCAACTCAACTCTGTTGAGTTGCAACGGCTACAATGTGCATCGTAAGGATCGCGAGCGAGGTAATGGTGGTGGCTTAGCATTCATCACCCATCACACAGTGCAGTATCGTCTTATTGAAGAAGACATCGACCGCAGGGACACTACCTTAGAATGTCAAGGAATAGCTGTCCGGTCAGGCGATGTCGAGCTCGAAATATTTAATATTTATATACCCCCTGTCACCTGCTGCCCGGCAGGATATCACCCTGACATAGGTGCGCTCCTCAGAGGTGAAAACCGATTGGTAGTAGGTGACTTTAATGCGCACCACGATCTCTGGCATTCAAGCCTACCAGCTGATCGGAGGGGAAACGATTTGGCAGAGCAGATAGACGATTCGACATTCTGCACGATGAACGATGATGCCCCCACCAGGATTATGGGTAGTTGCAGCAGCTCGCCTGACCTAACGATAGCTAGCGCAGGTCTGATAAATAGCATAACGTGGCGACCTATGCTATCGCTTGCATCAGACCACCTACCTATAATCATCTCGATTGACAGACCTGCTGACTTTGTCTCCGCGGACCATCGGACCTATATCAACTTTAAAAAGGCTGACTGGGTCAGGTTCGCGGAGTTCACCGAAAATGCCTTCAGGTCTCTTCCCGCTCCCACCGACGTTCGAAAAGGCGAACATAAGTTCCGCAAGGTGGTTGCGTCAGCTGCGGCCCGCTTCATTCCGGCAGGGAGGATCCCTGAGATCCGTCCCAACTTCCCGGCTGAAGCGGCCGCTCTAGCGAACGAACGCGATCACCTTCGCCGCTCCGATCCCCGTAATCCTAATATTCAGGATTTAAACGTGGCGATTCGGAGGCTGGTTGACCAACATAAGCGGAACAAGTGGGAGGAGCATCTGAAGTCCTGTAATCTGGTCACGGGTGTTGGTAAGCTTTGGTCTACCGTGAAGTCCTTATCCAACCCGACGAAGCACGACGACCGAGTGGAAATTTCATTCGGGGATCGTGCCTCGTCGGACCCGAAGAGATGCGCGAGCTATTTTAGCCGACAGTTTATACTGCATCCTTCGGGGGATAGGACCAAGCGGAAGGTGACCAGGAGGCTGCGCAAAATACCGAACAACAGCGCGCCTCTTACCTTCACTTGTGGCGAGGTAAAGGAGGTCATCGGGAAGGCGAAAGCCTCCAAGGCCATTGGCCCTGACGGGCTAAGCGTGTTGATGCTGAAGAATTTAGGCCCCGCGGGAGTTGAGTACCTCACCGGGATCCTCAATTTGTCTATGGCCACCCTCATCATTCCAGACATCTGGAAGGTTGGGAAGGTGGTCCCACTACTGAAACCAGGGAAACCGGCCGACAAGGGTGATTCCTATCGGCCGATTTCCCTGCTTTCACCTGTGGTAAAGACACTTGAGGCCCTACTCCTCCCGTACTATACATACCACCTTGGGTCAGCTAAGCATCAACATGGCTTCCGGAAAGTGCACAGCACAACAACAGCACTTAATGCCATCGTAGATTCGTATTCTAGGGCAGTTATATCTTCTTCAATTACGATCGTCGACGAGTTTTGCTGATTGTAAATTCTATTGAGAGCTAAATATTTATTTCTGTTTCTAAAATTGGAGTTATTCTGCTATGCTGGAATGTAAATGCAAATGATAGTTACTTTAAAGCCAATGAAAAGTTCTATTGCTAATACTGCAATATTTGATTGAATCTGTAACACATTATGTTTAATGTCTTTTCTAATTAAGCAAGCAACGCCTTGTTTGTTTGTAGTATTCTGTGGTAGGTTAAGAAAATAGCCCTCGAATTGTTTGGGAACGAATGCATTTTTATTTGCAGCGCGGTGGGTTTCCTGAAGTGCTATGAAATTAGGTGTGAGTTCTTTGATGAGAGTTTCTAATTCGGTCCTTTTATATTCCACTGTAAAATTTTGAACATAATATTAGAAATAAAGCAAAGACGTAAGTGAGATGAGTTGATTATACTTCGTCATCAGAGATTGTCATAGTATGTTCTCTTTAGAGTGACGAGTGTTGTTGTTTGAGTGTTGAGTGGTTTTCCAAAGAGTTTGGTGGTGAGTTTAGAGTGGAAAAGGATTGCAATTGGAGTGTACTGCGTGCCACGTCATTAAGGCATGGAGCAAATATTGTGCCTTTCGAGCAATTAAGATTTTCATGCAGACACACCTTAACGTTACATATTCCAATCAATTTCTTAGTAGCTAAAAACTTTTGTGCAAAAGATGGAGATTTTACTAGCAAAAACCAATTACCGTCGCGTTACTCCGAAATAGAAGTTATTTCCTTACTTATTGCTTCTAATGATTTATGCACCGCAAAGCAGAAATATTTAGAAAGAGGTTTTGAAGGGTATGCTGAAGATATGGTCAAAAATTTGGGATTTTGTTGTTTTATTGTAGGAAGTTCGGGATAATCAAAATGTTTATACGAGGCTTTTTTTCTTTTTGGATTGGGTGGCCCGGGGGCCATAGTTAAGTTCTAACTCTAAGTATTCAAAATTATGTTTATATTAACACATGCAAAATGCAATTTGCGAACACTGCTTCACTGAGCTTGAAGTGAAGCAAGCTAATTGCTAAGCAACCAACGGAAAGAGAAAAACACAGTCAGAAATAAACGTCCACTCACGATGAGTATCAGTCGAAGACTGACAAATAATATATATATAACTTCGTGGGAGGCCGATTTCGTGCTTCAGTCACAGAAATCAATCCCAGTGGTTAGTAATGCACGCACTGCCTGAGCCTCTTCTTTTGACAAGTCAGCTATAATATGCTCCATAAGCCTTGGCCTGTAAGGCTATAATATATTTGTTGACTATATATGATACCACCTACGTAACGCCTGGGTCAGTAACGTACACGAATAGAAGCTAGGGGAGCTTTTTGTGCGGCACGCAACGGGTTTGAAGAAAATAACACGACACGAGGCAATCCTCCTTCATAAATGGGGATAACAATAAAAAAATGAGCTGGATGAACTGATCGCTTGCTTTCGTTGGAGTGTGATATACTCGGTAAAAAAGCGAATTATTTGAATCATTCGCAGAAGACAGAAGGTCCTTTTCGGAATATGTACTGTTGACAAAATACTTGAGCGATCTTTACTGAGGAGTTTGTACACATAACCATAAATACGTTGCATTGTACCGCATGAATTTATGTACTTGCAGTCAGTAGCCGAATGTGTAGCGTGTGCCCGCTTCATTCGGTGGGTCCCTAGTTCCAATTCTAGCCGGGGCAAGTAACATCAAAAATTATAGAAAAGTTTTTTTCTAATAACGGTCGCCCCTCGGCGGGCAATGGCATGCCTCCGCTTGTATTTCTGCCATGAAAAAACTTTTCATAAAAATCATTTGACGTTCGGAGTCGGCGTAAAACAGTAGGCTCCTCAATTTGTGTTACGACATCAAGACGCACACCATAAATTGTAGGGTCAAAATCGCTTAAGTGGCGCCAATTAAATAAATAAAAAAATAGTCAGTAGAGGTGATTGAGGTAACAATAATGAGCCATGCTTCCACAGCGATGATTTGATCAGTTCATGGCGGTAGCCCCTTCAGATAAAATATCTGCTGGGTGCTGATGGTATAAAACGCCTTTATATTCCCCCTGCTTATTCTATACTAGCAACAAAAACATTAAAGCGTAAAGGTTTCTTCTTCATCCATGACAGAACTATACTGGTATACAGTAAAACTTGCAATCGAAAATGTCGAGTTTTGAAATTGTTGCTCAGCTTGTGCTTTAAGAGGCGCGACACGAGATTTGGAGCAGAAAAGAGAAGTCTGGATATTGTATTTATTGATCGAACATGTGCACATATGTACATACTTCATATGCCGAGATGCTAGTATCGCAAAACTCATGTACTTCGCTTGAAGCGTTTGTAGACGAAACGAGGAAAACACAAACCTTTGAGTGACTCAAATTCTTTATATAGCTACTGCGAGGCAGTATGAAGAGAAATTTTGCAACCTCGATCGTGTCTCCAAAGTATACATTTTACATATATCACCAGTTATAGCTACGGCAACCTTGACTTGAATCGTTGGCTCAGCCATCTACATTTCATTGATCGAGTTCCAGAAGAGCCAGCGGCTGATCCGTCAGACATAACACGAAGTTTTGTATTAGGTAAATAATGGACCTTTATATTTATGAATGGTTGCTCCAGAAAACACATGTGCACATACTCTTTAATGAATGCTGAATACAGCGCCTTCACTGCAATATTACGCTAAAGTCGGCGCTTCAGAGATGAAAACTGTCTCAGTATTTTAATGGTCAGTGAACAGAGTATTCTACAGTATCTAGCTTAGCTTAGGTTATAGCGGTTGCTCGCATATCATTGCATAGAATGAGGCACACTTAGCCACTTATGGTAGCAGTTGGGCAGAATGTGACATCCGTTTCCTTAAAAATTCAATTTGATTGCTTAATGAAATGAAAGAGACCGTTAACATCCACTGATGCCATATCCGGCAGACAGTCGAATAAGTATTGGCGTATTGGCGCAGTGACCGGATATGACACGTGTAACCAACCGTTGGAGGCGTCATTGTTGTTGCGGACCGAAATATCAACATTTTTCTACTCTTGAGGAGAGCTATCCCACAGGTGCGTACTTTGGCCCGTCTTGCGTTTGCCAGCTCGAGGACATTGACCAGAGTCTATAAGAAGACAGCGGTATACCCACGAAATTAGAGGTGTTTGTGATCATCAGGCTGTACATGCTCTTACTAGTTTGTCTGGAAGGCAGTTACACACATGTTGAATCTGGCTGCCATTGAAAAGAGTTCTTGACGATATTACACAGCAATCGAGTGATTTAATAACAGCTTATCGGAGAAGATAGTTTTTGCTGGCAAGTTAAGTGCCGAATTTAGCAGCCAAAGCGCAGCTTCTTTTATAGCTGTAAGCCCAGCCTGAAAACTGTAGTGATGAAGTAGTCGAAACCAAAGTTTTAGTGAGAGATTTTTCGAATAAATTTCGCTTCCAACTCTGTCGCCCAATTTAAAGCCGCCAGTGTAGAATAGTATGGTGTTGGTATAACACCCGATAGTTTAATCCTCGCACCGTTACTCTTTGGAAGAATTCGCGTGGTGAAACGGTTAGCCTGCGCGATAACTGGAGTGGCATGGTTAGTTCGCCCGAAATATGCAGGCATCTGTCTATAATTGTAAAGTAGTCAAATCTTGTTGTACTTCAACTTGACGATGCGCTCAAGCGAACAGCAAAACAACTTGCCTTCAGTTTCCCGTATATATACATAGGCAGAAGACTTAGTAAGGTTTCTACGGCTCCAGTGGGCTCTAAAGGTAATGCTTCTACGACCACCATTCACGCTCCCTTTATCCCTTGGTAAATTTGTCTTTAATTATACATTTTTATAGTGACGTCCACCAGTGTCGCCGTATATCCAAGTTGTAATGTCAAATATGATACCCACTTTTTACCTATAGCTGATTTGTAGGCGTACAAGGCTGTTGTAATCTTCATGGATCTTACTTCCGTACTACGGCTCCAAGTTAGCTTCCTAACTAATTAAGGTTCAACGATTGAAACTCGAGCTTGGATATCTTGTTATTATTTGTTAAGAGAACCGTGATAGTCAGGTCATTGTGAAGTAATTCACTTGGCATCGGCAAAAACCCGCCCACTGCCTACAGATCAAGGTCATCCATGTAAGCTATGGTTTGACAGCATGTGCCCTTCAGACATAGGAGCACATTGTGCACTGGGAGATTCCCCAAATACGAACAAGATACAAGCTGCAGACGCAGCCTTGGAGTTATGAAGGTTAATCTTCAGTATAGCCGGTCTATTCGACTTTCCGTGCCACAAACGGTTTTATAGGTCTGAAGGAGCATCTGCTCTTCTGTGTGATGGTAGTGAAACTGATGAAGTGGCAAACCATTACCTGATCATCCCTCCTCCCGAGGTATACCTACTGACATAGCTGCCGCCAGCTTTGCTCGCTAGCCATAATATCGACACAAGCCCACTCGTGATGCTGCCTGGCTTCGCTGTTTTGCCTCCATTCCGTTTTTGGGTTTTGAGGGCAATAGAGTAAAACCCATTCCTTGTTTATAACGAGTGTTATATATCTCTGCTGTTCCCTGACGTCGCTGACTTTCGTAACTTTCCAGCCTTGGATTTGAAATTTGATATTAGATATCAGGATGAGCTCCAGAATCTCGTTTGAGGTTGAGGGTTCCTTAGGTACTCAGTCCCTAATCTACTAGTGATCTCGTCCCTATGAACCGCTACGTGAACGTCGCCTGGTGATCCCCCCACCTTGAATATCTGTAAAGGTTCACCGATCTCTCGTCCGCACATTATACCAGCTAAGCATCATGTGGCCGACGTCACATACTACTGGTGAAGAGCCAGAAGAGCGGTACTGTCCGCAAACCGTCCCCTCTTTGCGACTACTTCCTTTTGCATAGGGACATTCGGTAAGGGTAGTCGGAAGCCATCCTATTTTTCCGATTACGACTAACCGCTAGTAGTCTCTTCGACCGCTCAACCGATCTCCTCAAAACGCCGGATGCGGGGCCCTCGCCGAACTTTCTCAGACTCTTCGCGTCTGCTCAATGTTTTATCAGAGCCCTGATAGCCGGGGTCACGTCCTTAGTTGTCCTTGAGCAACTCGGGCGGAGGTCGAGGTTACCATGCAGGACAATCGATCTTCGCCCGGATAAAAACTGTAAGCCCGTTGAGACTCCTCGACTGATCTTGCCAGAATGAGCGAACTATTTGGCTCCACGATTCTTGTTGCTCATCGCTACCGATTAACGCATTAATAAGCGATGACGACATTGATGATTTCTGCTGGCGACCCGAAAAAAGGGTCTGTAGTATAAAAATTTCGAAATTTTGCGGTCGTTTCAGAGGTATATATGTTTAGGCAGACTTTGTGGGATACTTTGTGTTGTTTATGTGATTTGATACCTTTTGTTCTACCAAAGTTCCTGTTTTGTTTTTCGTAAACAAGTTTTAAGGGCTTAAATATTACGTCTCAGTTTGTGTTAGTCTGTTCATATATTATTCTTCCCTCAATTATTTTCTTTATTGTGTTCTCTTATTCGTTTAGTTTCACATGCAGCATTTTAGCTATTTTCGTAATGTACACCGAACCAACGACGGGACAACCAAACGCATTTCGAGTAATGAATTGCAACAAAAAGGACTTGCAAAGGAAACCCCATGTTTAAATAACGATGAAATCATACGATCTGGCAGACTATAGTTCAGCATGCGATTCTCGAATAACCCGCAATATTGAGTTAAACAATGCTTGTGATCGGTGATGGGGTTAGGGTCACCACTGTATGTCTTTTTTCAACGGAATCCAAAAATAGAAAGAGCAAGAAAACTTAGTGTGCGTACAATTTATACTAATTGAATATCATATGTGCAAAATATTCATACATATGCTATATATATGTATATATGTTGTTGGCAATTTTCTACTGAAATAAAAATTGTCAGTTGTTCGTAATTCAAAAGAATCCAGTAGCAATAAACTGAAATATGTACATATGTATATGTAAGCAGATATTTATATTTTTTTGTGCTTTGTGTATGATTATAGGTCAGGTTAATGTGTCTATGTGGTAGTCCCCGCAGTAGGAACTCACTTAGACATAGTAGAGGAGTCCATTGGGATACCACCTGGGATTTGGAATTGGGCATTACGAAAATTTTCACATTAAAGTATATTCTAGTAATTAAGTCGATGTGGTTTTACGATATTCAAGCCAACCGCACAATGCTCTTGAGCAACTGGTACATCATAATTTTGACAGCCAATTTTCGGTAGGTTAGGTTAGGTTGGAGTGGCAGCCGTCAGTATTACGCCCATTTTGTTACCACAAAGAAAAGTTTTTGTACCACCCAAAAAGAAATTACCCCTTACTAAACCAGTTTGCCTTATTGATGAACTTCAACAGACAATTTACTTCGGTGCTTGAAACCTTACTAAGGTCATCCAGCAACGGTGATCCCAGATATCGCATTCTGCTTTTACACAGTGCAGGACACTTACACAGTAAATGCAAGATCGTTTCCTCCTCCTCGTCATTCTTGCAGCTCCTACAGCATCTTCGGAAGGGCACTCCCAACCTTTCAGCATGTATACCTATAAGACAGTGCCCTGTTAGAGCCCCGATGACGTTTGAAATGTTTTCCCTTCTTAGAGAGATAACGATGCGCGATCGTTTCCGATCCCATTTAGGCCACGTCTGCCTTGAGGGGCGACAGGTCGTATTTTGCCTCCATCTATTGTCAGCTTGTTTATATGTACAATCTCTGAGTAGCCTTTTGCAAGTGGCAAACGGCATACCAATGCGTTCTTTATCCTGAAGAATCTGCTTGGTCGTACCTTGTCTTGCAAGTTCATCTGCCATGCAGTTTCCCTCTATGCCCCGGTGATCAGGGACCCAAATGAGGTACAGTCTGTTCTGCTTAGCCATTTCCTGTAGAGATCGGCGGCAGTGCAGCGCGATGTTCGAATTAAACGTGAAAGAGCTCAGAGCTCTGATTGCAGCCTGGCTGCCTGTCACTACAAATGAAGATGTCTCTTCCTATAATCCCATGCCCTATCTTCTTCACCGCTTCCATGATAGCTGAGACCTCAGCCTGGAAGACGCTGCAGTGACCTGGTAACCTAAAGGAAATTTGCAGGAGAGGGTTTCGTGAGAAAACGCCTCCTCCTACCTTATTATCGATATTCGAGCCATCTGTATAGATGACAATGTTATCAGGTGGAGTTTGAAACTCATGTTTCCACTCCTCCCTGCTTGGAATTCGTGTAATTAAGTTACTTTCACCGGTCCGTGCTGGGTGCAGGGTGCCACTGGGATCTGTCTCTTAGTCGCAAGGCAGTCATTGCTGCCATTTGTTGTCCAACCAAATCTAAAGGAATAAGGTCTAAAATGACGTTCAAGGCCTCATTTGGAGTAGTTCTGACAGCCCCACTTATGCAGATCATACTAGATCTTTGCACCTTGGTGAGTAGCCTGAGGTTAACCCCTTTATCTAATGCAGGCCACCATACGATCACCCCATATAGGAGAATTGGTCTGACGACCGCTGTGAAACTCCACCGACAGATCCGGGGATTAAGACCCCATTTCCTGCCTATGGCTCTCTTACATGTGTAGAGGGCTATCGAAGCTTTTTCATGACGTTGAATCAGGTTCTCTTTCCAGTTCAACTTCCTATCTAAAACAACGCCTAGAAATTTGGCACCTGTAGGAATACTTAACCGGATACCATTTAGTACCGGTGGAGTCACCGAAGACACATTATACCTTCTCGTGAAGAGTACGAGTTCCACTTTACTTGAGCTGACCCTGAGTCCGCAGTGGGTGGACCATTTGGGTACCTCCCGAAGCGCTCGTTGCAGCAGCTCGCATAATGTGCGGAAATTTTCCCCTGAGTGCGATCGCGACGTCATCAGCGTACGCGACAACTTTTGCGCCACCCCATACCGTATCTCGCAGTAGCGTATTAGCGGTGAGGTTCCACAGAAGTGGGGATAGGCACCTCCTTGTGGCGTCCCCATCGACACATGCCGCGACAATTCGCTCGCAGCCAGCTTAGCCCTTACTACTCTGCAGCAGAGTAGCTGGCCGATAAACTCAACCAGTGAGCATTCAACTCCTAGATCCCTAACAGCGCCAGTTATGGCTTCTGGAAGCACGTTATTGAAGGCGCATTCAATGTCCAGGAAGGCTACAAGACAGAACTCCTTGACACTGAGAGACTTCTCAATATAGCCGACCAAGCTATGGAGTGCAGTCTCAGTAGATTTGCCTTTGCGGTAGGCACGCTGGTCATTAGACAGTAGTCGACTGTCGATGGTATCGGACAGGTAGCTACTAACAATCCTTTCAGGTGCCTTAAGAGCAAATGATGATAGATTGATAGGCCTAAGATCCTTTGGATTAGTGTGTGAGGCCTTACCAGCTTTAGGAACAAAAATAGCCGTGACATTTCTCCATGCCAACGGTATGTGATTCAGTTTGAAACAGGCCCTGAAAATAGTAGAGAGCCATTTTGCAGATACCGCCAGTGTCTTAATTAGCTGAACGGGTATTATCCCATCCGGCCCTGCAGATTTGCATGACTTAAAGCTTTGGATAGCCCATTTAACCTTTTCTTCCGAAACCGGTATGTTGACGGTGTTGGAAGAAATAAACGGGGGGAATTCTTTCCCTCGCAGTTGTATTCCCAGGGAAATGGGTATCTAGTAGCGATTCAAGGGTTTTCTTTCCCGCTGAGGTCCAGGAACCGTCTTGCTTCTGCAAGAAACCTATCGGGTTAGAGGATCCTGAGAGAACCTTCCTTAGGCTGGGTGTCTCGGAAACACCCTCGATGCCGCCGCAGAAGTTTCTCCACGAAGATTTCTTTGCTGCCCTTAAAGCTTTTTTATAGGTCTGGAGAGCCTTTTTGTACTCTAGCCATACCAGTTCGAGATTAAGTCTTTTGGCTTTGCTGAAATTTTTCCTATAAGATTTACATAGTCAGTCCAACTCACGTGACCACCAATGGGGTTTACGTTTGCCCCATTGTTTAGATTCAGGGCAAGCCTGATCTAGGGCATTTGAGCAGGTCATCGTAAAAACGTTCACCATGTTCTCTAGATCCCCGATGCAATTAGGTTCAATAAGAGGTTCGCTGGTTAGCCTATCCTCAAAAAACTTTTTATAAGAGCGCCAATCCGTGTTTTTCAGGTTATACGCACCTTTGGCCTGGTAATAGAAAAGTTCGATACTATTTCAATATAACGATGATCAGAGAAGGAGTGCTCATCTAGAACCCGCCAAGTCTCAATCAGTTGAGATAGACTAACACTACATAGAGTTATACCTAAAACTTCTTTACGGTTGCTAGTAATGAAGGTGGGATCCCTACCTTTGTTGCATATAAGTAGGTTAGTAGTTAGAAGATAGTTGAACAGTAACTCACCTCACGGACATCAATGCCGTGCTCCCCCAGTTGACATGGTGAGCATTTGCGTCGCTGCCGACCAACATGTGTCCGCTCTCATACTTGGACACTAAGTTCCGAACCATAGAGGGAGGAGGGTACTCGGCTTCGTACGGCATGTAATCCGATGCCAGCACGATTGACATACCCTCTCACTCTCCGTCGCTGAGCAGCAGCTCTTCCTCCGCAAGCATCCTGTGCATTGTTGGTGCAAAGTTTGCCTGGGAGGAGACGCTGCCTTCAGCGTCGGAGAGTTCCGGTTCCGGCTCCGGTTCGGGTGCCTCAATGTCCACGTCCATTGCTGCACCCGCACCAGAGGCACGCTGAGCGTCCCCGCGGTACACCTTAATGATGACCTCGTCGAGGCCATAAGAGACGCGGTCTTGCCGCTTCTCTAGGAGTCTGATGGACTCCTTGTTTAGGTACAAGACCACTTGTCTCGAAGGGCCTTCCGCGTCCTCGACCCCGACGACCCTGCAATCACTTGTTGGGAGGGTCGGATTCATGGTGTCACCGGAACCCATGCCCTCGGCCGGGGTCTTACTGGAATGTCCTTCCAGTCCACCACCTCCAACTTAGCCCCTGGGTAGACAGGGCCCACCTTTGCAACGGCGGCCGTGTACAGCGCCACCGATCTCAGGTCCTCACAGGCGACCACCTTAATATGGCCCTGGTAACAACCAGCGTCCTTACAGGCCGGGGGGGTTCCAGGATTCTCCAGCAGAACATCAAAAATGACGTTCGCCAGAGCTGCCTTCACCCACCTCCACTGGTCCTTTGGTATGGACCCGAGCTCGTATCCTCCAGGACCCCAATAAGGATGCTGTCCTTCGTAACCTCGGCAAAGCTAGGCCTGCACACCGGAGGCCGGAGTTTGGTCCTCCGCCGATCTTTGCCGTTTTGACGGAGGCACCCGGTCTTCCACCGAATCCCCAGTGACCCGGAAGTTAGGCAGCAGGGCTTTCGCCCATTCCACCGCTTCCTTCGCGCTCTGGGGCAGCGTTTCCAATGGGACCCCGTCGTATCTTTTTAACGTCTTCGCGGCTTTACGCTTGTCAGCGAATTTGAGCCGCTCCGACTCCAACATCAGAGGGGCGTGGCTCGTAGTTTCCATCCCTGCGACGCCCTCCATATTTTCGTATGCGGTTGTTTGTCGCCATAATCCACTCGGGCCAGGCCGTGGGACCCCTGCCTGGGCTTCGCAGCCGCGCCGGCGTTTGGCGGGCTCCTAGTGCCTACCGCCACGGAACGATCTGCCGTTTCCAGCACAATCCCCGCAGCTTTGCTGGTGCTAGGCCCCGCCATAACACCCGTAGTCACGAGCCGGCGTGCTAGGCGCTCGCGCCTGCATAGTCTTACCCCGAGATGGGAAAGATAAGTTTTTTTGTGTTTTTGTTATTTGTGTTGTATTCATCTTGGTCGTACGAGGCAAGCACAGCGGTCTAAAAATATAGAGGGGGGAATGGGTAGTACACCACGCCAGCGCCCCTTTCCGCGGTAAGGGCAAACTTACTCCCTGAGGTGGTCCGGTGTCAGGGAGGCGCCGTCAGCTAGAGAGGAAGGCGAGCTGGGAAGATACTAGGAGGGATGCAAGATATGCGGAAATGAGAGATGTTGGTACGGTAATCTCCACATAAGAAGCCGTGCAAGATCGAGTCCTACATTGATTCTTATACGGAGCCTCCCTCTTAATTCGTGGTGGCATGGAAAACCTCGAAAGGAACAACCATGCCAACACTTAAGCCTCATCCCCACGCCAAGGAGACAAACGATGATGAGGTAACAAATCCAAAATAAAGTTGGTAAGTTCTACTTTTATATTTTTATATTTCGATGTATCTTCGGAGTAAATTCCCCACAAACGCGGCAAAAACAGGCTGCAGAGTTTTTACAAGTTCGCGGAATTCTATAAGAACTATTTCAGAATTTTATTTTATTGACTTTACTCTGAGAAAAATATCTTAACTACACATAAATTACTTAAACTAAATGCATGGGAAATTGAAAGCGCATGAGCACTATCATAAAAATCACTTTCGTCACAATCCTTTTTTCTTTTACTATGCGCTGAAACCCATTTTCGATGTACATACATATGTCTGTTTATACACTATTTATAATGTTTACCCAGAAAAAAACCTATTCAAAAAATCATCAACTTCAAACACTTTGGGGAAAAAACAAAACACTAAATCTAACGTGATGGAGTCATGAGTATGGTACAATTTTTTAAAGGAGGATTTTGACATAGACTAGTATAATCGAAAAGCAGTAGATGCTGTCGATAAAACCCTTAGAGATGTTCGCAAAAAAAATAAATATGGGGTTGTTTTTGGGGATTTCCGACAGATACTACCATTTATACTGCGGAATACAAGAGCGGATGAGATAAGAGCACTAGCATAAAAACAGTTCCAAATTGTGGATACACATGATAAGAATGCACTTAACAGTGAAAATTCGTGGACGAACTGGAAGTAACATCAACGCTCATATGTTTTCCTATATATTGTTAAAATTTGGAAATGGTATACATACGTGATAATTTGTGTCGTACTGTTCATTCACTACGAAACGATCAAGTTCCAAGAATTAACACGGATATATAGAAGTTGAATACATATACATTTGTATATGGAGGCCTAATCAAGTCACGCATATCAATCGTATGGGACGCATCCAAAAAGTTTTTATTAAAATCACATCATAGGTTCAGCTATCTTCAACGTACATATCTATCTATCTTTTTAAAGTCGGGCCTGTGCATTGGAAATTTATTTAAAAGTATGATCGAAGTTGATGCAGTGAATGTTATATAATAATGTGCATTACTGTTTGTCTGCCCTCCTGCAAACAGCTACATTTTAAACGCGTACAGGACCACCCTACATTGTAACCAACACTAGTGACCAAAATGGTCCAAGAAAATTTGTGAATACATTAACTTTGCGATGCCATTGGGCCTGACTACATCTGGTCCACCGCAGTATAACAGGGCACTACCTACATACGTAAACATTCTGGTTAGTGCCCCACAAGGTGTGTACCCTGCTTGAAATGACATTAATTTATATGTAATTTACAAAGAACTTTCATTTTAATGACGACTAATTGCAATTTCCTACAACGAACTGATTTGTGAAGCATGGCGTGCATGTTATACCTGTAGTTTAAATTTAACAATTTAAAAATGTGTTTATTTCAAATTAAACGATATTATAAAAACGAAACTGCCTCACGCTGCATTTGTAATAGATAAGTTTAAAAGTAGTTGACAAAACATCAGTTTTTAAACATGTTTGCTTCATTCTTTTGAAACTACATAACTGCATACCAGAAAAGATTATAAAAAGTCTTAATAAAAAATTTCGAAAATTTTACGAAATTGTTGATTTTTTTTTGCAAAGTTTGAAACTTTAATTAATTTTATATTTTTACATGAGAAACATTGTCAATATTGCAACAAAAAGCCATTGAACAGTGTATGTACATATATAATATAATCTACCATTAGAAATTTCAGTCCATTCAGTGAAAAAAGTTAAGTGGAAGAAATTAAGGGGAAAAAGTTAAATGCTAACACTTTTTTGCAGGAATACCATTTTTGACTGTTCGCAGCGCTTTCCTAATGAGTACACGGTTTTAAGAACTTCAGTACTTTTTAAAATCGTTCTTCAGACATTTTTCCCCTGACATCCCGTAGACATTATACTCCAAGCAAGAACTTCGGGATAAAGCTTTCTCGGCGTTCTTCTTCATTTCTCCTTGCAACATATGTTGGGCAGCAGAAATCTGTAATATATATGTAAATAAATTGCTAGAATAAGTTGAGTTAATAGAAATTGTGATTTTTAAATGGATTCTTTATTATAGTCGTTTATTTCGTTCTCCAATTTCGTAATGTATTCTTCGGTTATAAGAGGGAAGTGAGATGAAGCTGGGACAGTGCCTTTTTCTTTATTTACCTGCTGCTCCAGTACAGTGTGCTCTGCCACCACACCAGCAAGGAAACTGTGTTGCTTTCAAATAGTTCTGTAAAAAAACAATCTTACTTTAAAATATCGCCTCAGATACGTATGCTCATATGTATGTACATATGTATGTATTTGCATATAAATATATTGTTTTTCTAATTTTTCCATTCTCTCTGCAAACGTTTTTTCCAGGCCCTGGTAGTTACTACAACTTTTAATAGAACTGGGACCTGGAACTGGGGCAACAGAAGTTAGCATTCTTCATTAGATATAAATGGTATCCAATAGCGCAATATATATAGAATAACTGCAGGTATTGTGGTATACCTATTTATTTTTCGGCTATAAAGCTGAGAGATTTTGTCCAATTTTGATCAAACCCAGCCCATGATATGTTAAAGTATTAAGTTCACCTTAAATAGGCGGCAACAGATTTTTAAATTTAAATTTTAGAAATATTTGTAAAAATAGGACAAACACCTTAAAATAGCCCTTAAAAAATTTGCGGGTAATATGGTACAACAAGTATTGCTTATTTGGTATAATATACCACATTACCCGCTCATTATTATTCCTTAAATAAATAAAATGTATTTCATTAAAAAGTTATATTTTATTGTTTTTTACGGAAGATCGAACGCATTTCAGAGTTATCTAAAAAAGAAAACTTAACAATTGAACTGATTTGTTTTATAAATAAATTAGTATGCATTGACATAAAATTACAAGTTTATTTTTTACAAGAATCGCAAATTGGGTTGGGATACATTTTTCATGAGCGCAGACTAGCTTGCATTGTAGGCATGGCACCCATTTCATGATATTTGGATCATCCACCTAAGCCCTATCGCGGTAATTGCTCGAGATGCCTTTTGTTGGTGGAATATCCGTTAAAGTTAGAGGATTTCGCAGTTTAGGCGGTGGAGATATTTCCCAGGGAGTAACGGGTCCAAGGGCTTGTGTTTGCTTCTCCTTTTAAAAAATTGAACAGAGTTAAAAATAAAATATTTTAGTAGATATTATTGGAAAAATCTACGATTTTCAGATGTAATTTCAGGACTGGATATGGCTGGCGCTCCTATTGATGCAAAGATCGTAGATTCAACTTTTTATTTATTCAAAATGAATCCCAGAGTTGTACCTACCTGGTGAATTTTCTGCATGTATTAAACGGATAAATACCCGCAGCCATTAATTGCTACTTGACCAGTCTGAACCTCTATAAGGCTTTCGTTAATAGTCCGGCAATTTCAAAATGCGTAACTTTTCTGCCATTTTCTCGTATAAGTCGCCGGATTTCAAGAGCCTTATTTTCAATGGCATGCAGAGCTCGAGTCAGACGGGCCATCCTTAATGTGATAGAATTTTTGCGAGCTGCCTCCTGCGCCCATGCAAGTGGCAGAGAACTTACAACAATGAGAAGGTGCAAATTTTGGTTCGATCCAAATGAATTCTGAAAGGTTTTGTCTAAGGAATGGACATGTTAAATTTTTATTTCGCCGCCGACTTAACAGGCATCAAAAATGTGAATTAACATTTCCACTGTTCAAATTGTTGCTGAAATGTTGATAAATGGCAGATGTTTATGGGAATATTGTTACAAATGTGTTAATTATTATTAATACATTTGAAATCGTTTCCAATTTTTTAGAAAAATTATTAAAAAATTATTTCTAAAATTTTCCATAAACTTCATTAAAGTTACAAATTTAAAAAAAATATAAACAAATAATTAAAATTAAATTTCATACAAATATATTTTTGTACTGTACATATTTATACACAATATGTAGTATTTTTACTTGCAAGTCATTATGAATATTTTTCAAAATTAAAAGAAGCTGAAATTCGAAGTATTGATAATGCTGCAAGTGTATAGAACATTTTTTTTTACAAAATATGAAATTAATACATAATTAACTCTTTTTTAAATTTTTCAAAAAATTTTCATGAGAAATTACTTAAAATAAAAAAAGAAAAGTTGGCTTCATTTAAAATTATATGTTGAATTTTTACGAAAAAATTATAATATGGTATTTTTATCATGCCTTCATGAGTATTTAAAATAAAGAAAAAAGTGAAATATTAAAATATCCAAGCATATTTATATTTTTACTTACAATTATGGATTAATAAAATTTTTATGTTCGTTTAATTAATGAAAATTGTTAAAACTGATTTTTTATAATATAATAAATATTACTATGAGCTTGATTTGGTTTCCTATGTTTGATGTTCTCTGGTAGTGTGGGGACCCAACAATTTTTGAGAGTCTGGGCTCCGTTTTCTTATTTCTCCTTTATTTGGCATATCTGAATTTAGAAAGGTAATGTAGTACTTTATACCATTTTAGCCACCCTAAAAAAAAAATATCTGCTAATTCTATAAACTTCTTGAATATGTGCTTCAACAATAAAATACTCACTTATTACTATTAATACTAATTTTAAGGGTGGCGGAAATTTTTCTCGGAGCACAAAAAAAGTCAACCACCCCACTGTAAGGTTTTCTCATAACTGGCTCATTAAATGGCATACAAAAAACCAATCGAAACATGGTTTCTTAATATTTTCAGCACCCCATACTATCTAGTTTGGTACCGTTATTTTCATGTTTTTATTTTCTTAGAAAACCAATGGCACCACGTTAGCCGCCAATACCACAATAACCGCAGTTACTCTAATACAATAAAATAAAATAAAAGTTTCAAACTTAAAAAAAATCAACAAATTTAAAAAAAAGGTTTCCGAAAATTCTGATTGAAACTTTTGAAAATTTTCTGGTAAATTTTGTTTATATCTGTTTTTGTTTTTAGGCTAACTTTTTTAATTTGTACAGTAAAGTTTAGTTATGCTTACCAGGTGAGCATCGCCAAATTCCGCATTCATCGTTTTAAGTTTTCCGGCAGCAGTATTTTCAGAAAGTATTTGTTTTGTATGAATCCTTTTTTATTGCTAAATAATAAAGAATCTATTTAAGATTATATTAAATTATTATTTTGCAGTCCAACAATGCAAAACAAGAATGAGTAGTAGTTGGGACTTATGTATATGGAAAATACCATAACCCACATTCAACTTATACTATCTAAAAACTTTTCAATTGGGAATCTGAACTGTCGTCCAGTAGACAAATGCCTAACGTTGAAAATGATTATACAGGTTTTGTAAAAAACCAGAAATATTGAGAAACCTTTTATAATCACAAATGCATTACCAGTTACGCATTTTTAAAATTTATCCATTTTAAAGGGAATAAAGGGCGAAATTTAACAAAAAATGTTTGGAGATTTGGTGCTAAAAAGGAGTAATTTGTGGTGTAACTTACCGTTTTTCTCATGAAAACCTGCTGTTTTAATCCCATTCCTCCCACTTTGGTATTTCCGTCTTATCTTGAACCGTTTGTTCCCATATTGAAAGAGCGGCCTCAGGAAATTTGGTCGAGTAAGGGTATGTCATGATCGCGTCCCAATTCGTAAAGTCAGTTTCATGAATCTGGAGTTCGGATATACAATTATTAATTTCGCGCTAAAGATTTTTAATCGCACTTCCAGATTCCGATCCTACCGGGGGTAGGTTGAAGAGAATCTTCGATTGACTATTTACGAGGATTCTTTTATTCCCGTTGCGATCTATTAAATTTTTTCACGCTGTGGGAAAAACCTTCATTCGTAAGTAGACACTTGCGAACGATTTCCTTTGCCTCACCCTGAGTTTTTTGATTTAGGTGGAAAAGTCTTTCCACATAAGTAAGAGCTTATTTAGAATATAAATGACCGTGAAAATGTCACGAAATGTTGGTCATGACAAGCAGTCCCCTTTAAAAGCCTCGATATTATGAGGCAGATGCCGAATGTTGTGATCCCGGAACGAAGCTTCCTCGGTTTTTTATCAACTCCATGCACTTCAAGTAAGCACACGAGGCTTGCTTGTGTTTCCTTTTGACTGCCGCAGCCTCTTTTGAAATACCTGCAAAGTCGGTACCTTTATTCTAAATAGGCGCGCTTCATCATATCCCATAACTCCTTGACTACGTCCTTTTGGATGTCTAGGGCTGTATGATTTTGTTCCGAATGCAAAATCTCTGAAATCATATTCGAACTCAATTAGAACATCCGCTAATTGGTGAAAAGTTGCCATATTCTTTGATTTAATGAACTAGCTATCGTAGAAATTGAAAAGTTTTGAAAGCTGAGGAATTAATGCCAAATAGATTGCGCGCTTGAATGCGCCTAATAAGGCGAATCAAAAACACAACGTAAAAAAATACCGGAAAATATTTAATATTGATGCCGAGTATCACACTGGCCCAGTGCGGGTAAATTCAAAACATTTTCGAAATAAAAATTTAAAAAAAATTGCATAGAAATTAATTACAAAACTACTTCGGAAAAATATTTTTTGTAAATGCGCGTTATGCCAAAGCGGTTAAGTCCCAAAATCCTTTCGAAAAATTATTTTTTACTTAGAAATTTATCACAAAACTGTTTCGGAAAAATATTTTGTAGATGCGCGATTGTCAACGCAGATAAATCGCACAAATTATTCAAAAAAATATTTTTGATTAAGAAATTTATCACAAAAATATTTCGGAAAAATATCCATTAGGTGGGCGATTGTCAACGCGGATAAATCCTACAATTTATTCGAAAAATTATTTTTTGTTAAGAAATTTATCACAAAAATATTATGTGAATGCGAGATTGTCCACGCGGGTAAATTCCACAATTTATTCGAAAAAATATTTTTTGTTAAGAAATTTATCACAAAAATCTTACGAAAAAATATTATGCAAATTTATTGTATTTAATTGTAGTTGGATTTCAAATTTCAAGTTATTGAACCTTCACTCGTGGTAAGGTTACACCTAGTGAACCTGTATTTAGCACGCCACCCAACTCCTGTAAATGCAGCTCTACTGAATTCGCCAGTTTTCTTTTATGTGTTTGTATTTTGATTTGTTATTCGTCAATTCAAGTGCACTGATTTTATTTAAAATGTCTTGCTAAAAAAATCGATCGCAAATCGCTATTGTTTTATTGAATAAACACCGTATGATCGCGTAGAGTGATTTTATGTGCAATTGCGATTTAGAACAAAAGTGTGTGCATTTATAAGTGCGAGTGCGGTGTTTGTTGTTGGTTAGTGTTGTTGTGTCAGTTTGGGCAAATGCCGCAAATGAAAAATATGACTAACCACGAAAATTGCACTACCAGTCCACTGCACACGATTACCGTCGATCACAGTTTGCTATTGTAGCACGTTATGGTGACCGTTCGGACGAACATGCATAAGAAACGGCGTAAGCCAAGAATAATTGAAAATTTATTAATTTTATGTATTTCTCACAAAATCACTCACGCACTTTATTCGATATACATATATATATTTAATAACCGCGGCGGCCACCTTATGAGTTTTCCTGTACTAATTTACACGCTTTTATGTCAAAATCAAACACGTACCTTTTGGATTCTTGCTGTTTGTTGTATGTATGTAGATAGGTGTGGTGCCCGAACGCTGGTATATTAATTTACGTCCGTCGGTGTGTGACCTTCTCAATTTTATGCTGTGGTCCTAGGTGGTAGCGACGAAACTGAGGCATATAAAATTTCTTGATGAGACCTTTTTATTTCTTGCTGGTGTTATGTACTCCAAAGGCGACGAAGGACCATGTACACGCCTGACGCAGATGGCGATGGACGCGGGGTCAGTCGTGCAAAGAATATGAAAGAATTAGTATATTATCCGTGTAATATTCAAAAACCCAATTGTTTCTTTTGATTTACAATTCGAAAGTAAGGAACTTACGTTTGATTCCGCTATCCGTTGGCGTGGGCTGATGATGATGTCCTGGCTGGCCATGGGGCTGATTATTAAAAGGGCTGGTCGACTCTCCTTGGCAGCGAAAAATGGAATGGGCGAGGGGCATTCTCCTATTTGTCACCGAACCCGCTGCTCTGTACCAAAGAGCTTTTTAACGAAACAAAACAGTTGGTTCGGTGGACAAACGCATTACCGCAGTTATGTACTGACATGCATGTTTGTGTTCACAAATAGGTGAATACTATCTAGTAGATCATTAATTTAGGTCACTGGCCTAAACAGTAAATGTGAATTCACACGCTTGCCATTCTGTCTCAAAAACGCTTCTACAATCTTTCAATGATATTTATACTGTATTTTGAGAAAATTAATTGGAAAGATCTATTATGCTTATATAGACGATGTAGTCATATTCACCAAAGACGAAGAAACACAGACCCAAAATATTCACAAAGCTTTTGAAACCTTAGAGAAGCTTAGATGAAAGAACAAATATACAAGTATTCAAAATAGAAATACATTTTAGAAAGTTTCTAGTCTCATCTAAAGGAACCGCTACTAATCCCACTAAAGTTCAAGCAATAGTTGAGTCTTCGTACCCATTCCTAAGATCAATCGCCTACAGGCGATAGAATTATTCGATAAAGCCGTTTATAAACAAAACTTCACAAGATTAATAGTTAGTCAACAGACAAAAGAAAACACATAAGTTAAATTAAAAATAAATAAAAAATAAAACAAAATATATTAATAATTTTTTTTTTAATAATCCATAACTTAAAGAAAATTATTTTCTTTCGAAATAGAAAAACTGAAAAAAAGAGAGAAATAAGAATGACTTATAGGAATCTTAGAAGAAAAAAAAAATAGAATAGTAATAATCTAACAATAATACAAATAAATAAAAAAATTAATATTACAAAATAAGAAAAGTATTTTCTTTCGAAATAGAAAAACTAAAAAAGAAAGAGAGAAATAAGAATGACTTATAGGAATCTTAGAAGAAAAAAAAAAATCGAATAGTAATAATCTAACAATAATACAAATAAATAAAAAAATTAATATTACACATTATTGAATTGCTTTTATTATATAATTTTTAGATAATACCAATAACGACAGCAAACGTACAGTTTTCTGACTACTAATCATCAAAACTCGTTCCAGTTGACTGAGGGCCAGCAAAATTACAGATAGGACGCTTTGAAATAATACATACTCGTATAATAGATTTACAGGAATACGACAATACTACAAAACGTTTGGAGACAACAATTAACCAACAGCCCCCAAATCATCCCACGAAACCTATCCTTGCGTCCCTCGTCAATCCAAAAATCACTAAGCCAGAGTTAGGATAAATAAATCATATACTAAAACATCATCAGATTTTACAGGATCTCCATGGAAGTGGATCGCGGGAAGTCCAGACAACAGTGGCTTTGATATTGTACTTGAAAAAATTATAATATTGTAGGAAACAATAACCGTCAAGTGGTAATAAATAAACTAACTAATGAAAAAAATAATGAAGTTATAGAAAACTCTAATAAAAAATCTAAATTAGTGTAATTCGATAACGATCTTTTATTAGACACAAAATTTAAATTCGAAATAATAAAAGAGTTAATTAACATAGCTTATGTCATTCATTGGGCAAATTCAAATGTCTTCTATTCTTCTTCTATATACATATAAATGAAAATGCCAATTCTAAAACAAAAATATAGATGTAAAAACTTTAGATAAATAAATTTTTTAAAGAAGTAAAGGAAAAATAAAGTTTGTGTGCTATCCCATAAACAAAAATATAAAATAGATTGAAATATAATGAACAAAAAATTGCGAAAAAAGAAGAAGAAAAGGAAAAAAGGTTTGCTTGCCACCTTCAATTTTAAATACTAAATAAAGAAATCAATATTTATACAAAATAAGCTTATTTGCAAAGCAATATGTCAAACCCCAACAATTTAGTTAGACCATCTCTCTTAGGGAGCCCAAACGCTACTCGCAGCTCCAATCCAAACCCAAACGCAAACCCCGATCCTATCCTACAACCTTCTACAGAGTTATTGAGTCTTATCCGAAATCTAGTGGAAGAAATACTAAGTACCGACGGACGGACATAACACAAAATAATGTAGGGGCTGACGAAAATGCAATACCAATTACAGACCAAAACGATCGCCAAAGACATATAAATAATCTCACAGAATTTGATAAGATATCTGGCGTAGTCAGAGCGTTGAGAGAATTCTCTGGAATACCAGCAGAATTCAATTCCTGGAAAAAAAGTGTAGAGCGAATACTTCCAATCTACGATCATACAAAAGGAACTCCCAAATATTTCGAGATCCTAAACGTTATAAGAAACAAAGTTGTAGATATCGCCGACACAGCGTTAGAATCTTACAACACTCCAATAGATTGGAGGGCAATTTCGATGTGCCTCACGACACACTATGCGGATAATAGCGACTTGGGTACATTGGAGTACCAAATGACAGGTCTGACTCAAGCAAACATTTGATTTGAGACTTTTATCAAAAAGTGTATTTAAATCTCTATCTAATATTTAACAAAATTGGATACATGGATGTTGGTGAGGAATCCATTTGATTAATTACAGAAACTTACAGGATAAAATATCTACACACATTTGTTAGTAGTCTTAACGGCGATTTCCCTCGATTATTAGGAATGAAGGAACCTAAAGACCTTTCAGAAGCACTTCAATTATACTTAAAACTAGAGAATCAAACATTTAGAAGTACACATGCTAACCACCAATATGGATTCAACGATTAGAAAATTAAACAACCATTACCACCGCGAAATTATGCAAAACCACCACAATTTTACCCAGAGCTAGCACACCTACCACAATGATACAATGTAGTGTATTACAATCCACAGCAAACCCAACAAAATTTACCCACCCACCTCCTAGGCCTACTACAAAAGTTATGTACAACCTCAATTAATAAAAAAGAAAATTCAAAATGAAAATAACTTTTTCACAAACTTAGTTGGAGGAATAATAGAAGTCACCCATCATACGTATGCCAACCTTTTCAATTTGCCAAAAAATAATATAAAATTCCATTTCCCCCCATAGCTCGTCTTTTTCCACGCGATACTCCGTAATGACAGCCTGAAAAAATTGTCAGCAGTCATTCACACGAAAGAAAGTTTCATGACTATCAATAATTCATTTAAAATACAACTTAAGCATCTTTTTTCACAAGATGTCAATCATGTCAACATCCGAAATGAACATATGAATAATTTTCAAAAAATACAAAAAGGGCGCCAAATATTGACCTGACCACAATGAGAAGTTAACTTATACCACCAAAGTCGTTGCCACTATCAGGACAAATTCAAACACACCGCTTTACACGAAATATTAAATATTATCTCATGTCTTTAAAAGGAAAAGTCGAAAAACAGATACAGAAATTTTTGATGACGGTATAATAATATCTTCACGATCCCCATATAACTCACCTAATTGGATAGTACCAAAACAAAAAAAAACAAGATGCTTCAACCGAAAAAATGACAAATTGGTAATAGACTACCGAAAGCTCAATGATATAACGATAGCCGATCGCTATCCAATTCCTGACATCAATGAAGCCCTAGCGCAATTAGATTCACGAAGGTTTGGAAACCTTGAGGGAAGCTAACATGAACGTACAAATAGACAAGTGGGAATTTTTCAAAGAAGACATACAATTTTTAGGGTTCCCAATCTCAGCTAAAGGAACCACCACTAATCCCACTAAAGTTCAAGCAATAGTGGAGCTTCCCTACCCAATAACAATGAAACACTTAAGATCCTTCTTAGGCCTCTCCGGCAACTACAAACGTGTTGTGGAAGACTAAGCAAAAATAACCGAACCTCTTACCAATCTTCTTAGGGGAGAAGAAGGAAGAATATCAAAAAATGAATCAGTTGAAGCATTTAACAAGATCAAGATCGCACTTATATCCAGAGAAGTATATCCATTTTAACTACAAACGCCTCCAAAATGCTATCGGTCCAGTTTTGGAGCAAAATAGTCAACCAATCACTTTCATCTCAAGAACTTTAACAAGGACAGAATAAAACTATGCGACGAACGAAAAAGGGATGATCCCCTTAATCTGGGCACTAAAATCTCTAGAAAGTACCTGTACGGAACTGCAAAAATAAAAATATTTACAGATCACCAACACTTAACGTACGCCCTCAGCAATAAAAATGATAAATCCAAATTGAAAATATGAAAAACAATTTTGGAACAATACAAATGTAGTCGTCGACACTCTTTCTCGACCTCCAGAACTAAATATAGTAACAGTAGCGACCCAGCCCGACGAGAGCTAAGGACACAACCTAATACCATCAAGGGAACCCCGAATCAACGTATTTAAATACGAATTTTGGATACTTGTTGGGCAGGACAGCCCATACGAATTCCAAATCCCCTTTCTGACTTACCACATACATATAATTACTAAACCACAGTATTGCGTCGATGATCTAAAATTTACTAAAACGATTTCTAAGCCCCTCTGTCATCAACGGCTTGTTTACTTCTGAAGAGATAATGAACCAAATCCAAAAACTATACCCTATTTGCTTCAACAATTTGCAAATTAGATTCACGCAATCTCAAGTCAAGGACTTAGAAGCAATAGACCAACAGGAACAACAGATTTTACTCGAATACAAAAGAATACATAGAAATGCAATAGAGAACCAAAAACAAATCATTCAAAAATAAAATTTTCCACAGTGCAGTCTAAAATTAATAAAATTGTGAAACAGTGTAAAATTTGTGCCAAAAACGATAGGCAACCCAAATTAATCAGAAATAAAAGGAACTCCTATTCCAGAATATCCAGGAAACCTCGTTCACATCGACATTTTCATAGCAGAAAAAAACCTAGCGCTGACAACCATAGATAAATATTCCAAATACGCGCAAGCTAGAGTTATGAAATCCAAATCAACAGAAGATATTCGTAAACCATTAGGACAAATTTTATTTGGATTACCACAAATGATTATAATAGACAGTGAAAAATCCCTCAATTCAATAAAATAAAAATTTACAAAACCCTACTACACATACACCGCAAATGAACAAGTTCAACGCTTTCACTCAATCCTCGCTGAAATTTTAAGGTGTTTAAAAACCGAAAATATAGACAGGACCTTTAAGGAATTACTTGACAGAGCCATTTACGAATACAACTTCTCAATTCAATCAACAACTGGACTGAAACCAAAAGAAAATTTTTCGGACGCAAAGTCTACATTAACTCCGAATAGTACGAAACAAAACATATAAAGGCTAACAGTAAAGGGGGGATAAAGGGGGGAAGGGGGGGGAGGTTTAAAACACCATAACAAAACAAAGAAACATGTAAAAACTACACACCTGGACAAACCAGCTACGTAAGAATTAACCAGAGGTACGGAACAAAACTGATACCCCTCTGCAAAAAAAGAAATAGTTAAGGAATACAATTCATCAACAGTCATAACAGAATCAGGTAAAGTAAAATATAAGAGCTTAACTAAATAACGAAAACAATAATAAATTTATAAATTAAAAATGTAATCATAATAAACTTTTTAATAATTCTTATGGTTTCTTTTCGAAAAGAAAATAAGAAAAGCATAGATAATCTAAAAAAAGAAACATATGAATAGGCATGCCTTAGGAAGTTATAGTAATCATAAAAAAATAATATATAATAGTAATAAATTAAAAATAATACAAATAAATAAAATAATGAATATTACACGTTATTGAATTACTTTTATTATACAATTTTTAGATTGATCCCGATTATAGCAATAACGACAGCAAACGTACAGTTTTCAGACTACTAATCATCAAAACTCGTGCCAATTGACTCAGGCCCAGCAAAACTACAGAGAGGACATTTTAAAATAGTGCATACTCGTATAATAAAATTACAGGACTACGACAATACAACCAGACGTTTGGAGACAACAATTAACGAACAGCTCCCAAATCATCCTGAGTCAGAATTTCTCAATCGGGGCACTCGCAATCGTTCAAAGTTCATTTGTAATTGATAACTACTGTTTTGGATAGTATTTCCGATTTTAAAAATGTACTTTGAGGGATTTTTCGAAACAAAATTGCTTATCAATAATATTGACAACTATTGTTTTTTGTCATTTTATTTTCAAAAATTTACTACCGCTAATGTAATCGACCGATTCGAACAATTCCACCGGAAATGGAAACGTCCTTAAACTCTCATGGACAGAGATTTTTTTCGATCGAAAAAGTTATGAATAAATGAATTTTTCATTAGTTAGTTTATAACAAATTAAAAAACAATGTATGTATCGACTTCAAAGACCTAACTCGGCTCTAAAAACTCTAAAACCTATTCTTGTATCCCTCGTCAATCAATCCAAAAGTTACTTAACTAGAATTAGGATAAATAAATCATATAATAAAATATCATTAGATTTGATAGGATCCGCATGGAAATGAGTCGCGGGAAATCCAGACCATAGCGACTATGTTATTTTAATTGAAAAGTTAATAAAGTTTTAGAAGACAACAACCGACAAGTTGTAATAAATAAACTAAGTTATGAAAAAATTAATGAAGTTATAGAAAACTCTAATAAAATATCTAAATTAGTGTAATTCGATAACGATCTTTTATTAGACACAAAATTTAAATTCGAAATAATAAAAGAGTTAATTAACATAGCTTATGTCATTCATTGGGCAAATTCAAATGTCTTCTATTCTTCTTCTATATACATATAAATGAAAATGCCAATTCTAAAACAAAAATATAGATGTAAAAACTTTAGATAAATAAATTTTTTAAAGAAGTAAAGGAAAAATAAAGTTTGTGTGCTATCCCATAAACAAAAATATAAAAAAGATTGAAATATAATGAACAAAAAATTGCGAAAAAAGAAGAAGAAAAGGAAAAAAGGTTTGCTTGCCACCTTCAATTTTAAATACTAAATAAAGAAATCAATATTTATACAAAATAAGCTTATTTGCAAAGCAATATGTCAAACCCCAACAATTTAGTTAGACCATCTCTCTTAGGGAGCCCAAACGCTACTCGCAGCTCCAATCCAAACCCAAACGCAAACCCCGATCCTATCCTACAACCTTCTACAGAGTTATTGAGTCTTATCCGAAATCTAGTGGAAGAAATACTAAGTACCGACGGACGGACATAACACAAAATAATGTAGGGGCTGACGAAAATGCAATACCAATTACAGACCAAAACGATCGCCAAAGACATATAAATAATCTCACAGAATTTGATAAGATATCTGGCGTAGTCAGAGCGTTGAGAGAATTCTCTGGAATACCAGCAGAATTCAATTCCTGGAAAAAAAGTGTAGAGCGAATACTTCCAATCTACGATCATACAAAAGGAACTCCCAAATATTTCGAGATCCTAAACGTTATAAGAAACAAAGTTGTAGATATCGCCGACACAGCGTTAGAATCTTACAACACTCCAATAGATTGGAGGGCAATTTCGATGTGCCTCACGACACACTATGCGGATAATAGCGACTTGGGTACATTGGAGTACCAAATGACAGGTCTGACTCAAGCAAACATTTGATTTGAGACTTTTATCAAAAAGTGTATTTAAATCTCTATCTAATATTTAACAAAATTGGATACATGGATGTTGGTGAGGAATCCATTTGATTAATTACAGAAACTTACAGGATAAAATATCTACACACATTTGTTAGTAGTCTTAACGGCGATTTCCCTCGATTATTAGGAATGAAGGAACCTAAAGACCTTTCAGAAGCACTTCAATTATACTTAAAACTAGAGAATCAAACATTTAGAAGTACACATGCTAACCACCAATATGGATTCAACGATTAGAAAATTAAACAACCATTACCACCGCGAAATTATGCAAAACCACCACAATTTTACCCAGAGCTAGCACACCTACCACAATGATACAATGTAGTGTATTACAATCCACAGCAAACCCAACAAAATTTACCCACCCACCTCCTAGGCCTACTACAAAAGTTATGTACAACCTCAATTAATAAAAAAGAAAATTCAAAATGAAAATAACTTTTTCACAAACTTAGTTGGAGGAATAATAGAAGTCACCCATCATACGTATGCCAACCTTTTCAATTTGCCAAAAAATAATATAAAATTCCATTTCCCCCCATAGCTCGTCTTTTTCCTCGCGATACTCCGTAATGACAGCCTGAAAAAATTGTCAGCAGTCATTCACACGAAAGAAAGTTTCATGACTATCAATAATTCATTTAAAATACAACTTAAGCATCTTTTTTCACAAGATGTCAATCATGTCAACATCCGAAATGAACATATGAATAATTTTCAAAAAATACAAAAAGGGCGCCAAATATTGACCTGACCACAATGAGAAGTTAACTTATACCACCAAAGTCGTTGCCACTATCAGGACAAATTCAAACACACCGCTTTACACGAAATATTAAATATTATCTCATGTCTTTAAAAGGAAAAGTCGAAAAACAGATACAGAAATTTTTGATGACGGTATAATAATATCTTCACGATCCCCATATAACTCACCTAATTGGATAGTACCAAAACAAAAAAAAACAAGATGCTTCAACCGAAAAAATGACAAATTGGTAATAGACTACCGAAAGCTCAATGCTATAACGATAGCCGATCGCTATCCAATTCCTGACATCAATGAAGCCCTAGCGCAATTAGATTCACGAAGGTTTGGAAACCTTGAGGGAAGCTAACATGAACGTACAAATAGACAAGTGGGAATTTTTCAAAGAAGACATACAATTTTTAGGGTTCCCAATCTCAGCTAAAGGAACCACCACTAATCCCACTAAAGTTCAAGCAATAGTGGAGCTTCCCTACCCAATAACAATGAAACACTTAAGATCCTTCTTAGGCCTCTCCGGCAACTACAAACGTGTTGTGGAAGACTAAGCAAAAATAACCGAACCTCTTACCAATCTTCTTAGGGGAGAAGAAGGAAGAATATCAAAAAATGAATCAGTTGAAGCATTTAACAAGATCAAGATCGCACTTATATCCAGAGAAGTATATCCATTTTAACTACAAACGCCTCCAAAATGCTATCGGTCCAGTTTTGGAGCAAAATAGTCAACCAATCACTTTCATCTCAAGAACTTTAACAAGGACAGAATAAAACTATGCGACGAACGAAAAAGGGATGCTCCCCTTAATCTGGGCACTAAAATCTCTAGAAAGTACCTGTACGGAACTGCAAAAATAAAAATATTTACAGATCACCAACACTTAACGTACGCCCTCAGCAATAAAAATGATAAATCCAAATTGAAAAGCATAGATAATCTAAAAAAAGAAACATATGAATAGGCATGCCTTAGGAAGTTATAGTAATCATAAAAAAATAATATATAATAGTAATAAATTAAAAATAATACAAATAAATAAAATAATGAATATTACACGTTATTGAATTACTTTTATTATACAATTTTTAGATTGATCCCGATTATAGCAATAACGACAGCAAACGTACAGTTTTCAGACTACTAATCATCAAAACTCGTGCCAATTGACTCAGGCCCAGCAAAACTACAGAGAGGACATTTTAAAATAGTGCATACTCGTATAATAAAATTACAGGACTACGACAATACAACCAGACGTTTGGAGACAACAATTAACGAACAGCTCCCAAATCATCCTGAGTCAGAATTTCTCAATCGGGGCACCTCGCAATCGTTCAAAATTCATTTGTAATTGATAACTACTGTTTTGGATAGTATTTCCGATTTTAAAAATGTACTTTGAGGGATTTTTCGAAACAAAATTGCTTATCAATAATATTGACAACTATTGTTTTTTGTCATTTTATTTTCAAAAATTTACTACCGCTAATGTAATCGACCGATTCGAACAATTCCACCGGAAATGGAAACGTCCTTAAACTCTCATGGACAGAGATTTTTTTCGATCGAAAAAGTTATGAATAAATGAATTTTTCATTAGTTAGTTTATAACAAATTAAAAAACAATGTATGTATCGACTTCAAAGACCTAACTCGGCTCTAAAAACTCTAAAACCTATTCTTGTATCCCTCGTCAATCAATCCAAAAGTTACTTAACTAGAATTAGGATAAATAAATCATATAATAAAATATCATTAGATTTGATAGGATCCGCATGGAAATGAGTCGCGGGAAATCCAGACCATAGCGACTATGTTTTTTTAATTGAAAAGTTAATAAAGTTTTAGAAGACAACAACCGACAAGTTGTAATAAATAAACTAAGTTATGAAAAAATTAATGAAGTGATAGAAAACACTAATAAAATATCTAAATAAGTGCAAGAAAGAAAATAACTCGATAACGACCTTTATTAGAAACAAAATTTAAATTAGAAATAATAAAAGAAGAGTTAATTATGCCGTTCATTTGGCGAAGTCAAATATAATAAATTCATATATTTTATTCGATAGAGAAATGGAAATAACAAAGAAATGCTTAGAAGACAAAAATATCCAGTCTTTAAAAATTATGCTAATAAGGAAAGCTTAATTTATATAATAAATTTGCTTACAACAGAATAGGAAGATTGTAGAGCATTAGAAATTAGACCAGTAAAGAGAGGAAAATGTATAAATAAATTGAATATAAATCGATATTGTTACACAAATATGAAAAATACGAAAAAAAACAAAAATTGTTTACTCATACAATAACATCCTCCTAAAAATAAAATAAATAATTGCACAAAAATAAGCAGTAAAGATGTAAAATCAATCGAAGAAATTTCAAATGATATAATATTTTTAAACGAGTATCAAGGTTTCGTTAGATTTGAAAATGAAAGTATAAACGGAACAAACTTGTTAAAACACTTTAATACCACCATGGAGGTATAGAATAAAATATATTTTTTAAAAGAAATAACACTGAGCGATCCGCTGCCAGCGATATTGCAACCAAATGCAGGACATAACAAATTCAAAGAAATTTTGTCATTAGAATCAATAAAAGAATTCCAATATTAATGAAATTGAAGAATTTAAAGTATTAAAAAAACATCATCGAATGTACTTTTCGATTAATTCAACATCTATAGGAATTATTGTCTTAGTTATTATAAGTATATTGTTAAGATTAAGAATATCACGGAAAATAAATAAAGTAAAGCAAGACAGCCGAAGTACTATAGAAATAGGAATTGAAGACGTACCAAAGTTTTATGTTAACTCATCGACCGTTGACCCGCGATTTTAAGGGCGGAGGAGTTAACACATATCTAATAAATTGTTTACCTTTCGGCTCCTCTATAACATAGCGATTTATTTACTAACATCTTTCTTAGTTTCTCATAAATAAATTTTTGCTGACACCTCAGTTCAATAATAAATTTTGTACTAAGCATTTCCCACAGGTAAATTCTTAATAATGAATTGCTAACTAAAATATTATTTTGCATTTCCTGTTTCACAATCAAAGTTGCGACCAATTCAAAGAATTAGCGCAACAAGTAAAATATTGATTACCAAACAACTGCACACGCATCCGGTTAAAAGCTACCGTCTGGCATAATTGATGCAAGCAGTTGTTGTTGCTGGTAGTAACCAAATTTCTGGCATAAAGACTAATTAGTCAAATGAAAAATTCAGGTCACATTCTGGAGTGCTTCGGTGCGGTGCAATAAAACTATTTATATATGATACGTGGGCATGGGAAATCGTTTTCGATAAGGTACGTCTTATGAATAATACATGTTCAATAGCAGTTTATTTTGCAAATTTAAATATCGTTAATTTAAATAAATATGTTGAGTATATTTGTTTATTTTTTGTTGTCATTGCTCCTCGGTGGATGCCTTCGTGCTTTGACCTTGTGGGACTATATCAGAGTTTCGTTTTCGTGGTGAACTTTTTCAGTACTCGTCGTAGATTTTTTGTATCATAAAAATTTGTGCAACTAAATATTCCGATGAGCAAATTCGAAGATTGTTAGAAGACAGCACGTTAAGAAGTTGCCTACATGCCGCGATGACTGAATTTAGTATCCGTGCGATTTGATACCAAACGAGGATTCAGACAGGGTGACACCTCAACGCATGACTTTTTAACATTGCATTGGAAAAGATAATTCAAGCTGCAGAATTGAACAGGTCAGGCACTATCTTTTATAAGAGCATGTAACTACTGGCATATGCCGCACCGTTAGATCATTTACCAGATAAAGGAGAAAAGCGAATGTGTATGGAGGTGAACGAGCGCAATACGAAGTACCGCCTGTCCTCAAATAAACAGTCAGTGCATTCGCGTCTTGGCTTTCACCCCCCTGTTAACAGTTAAATTAGGACAAAGAAGGGGACTATGTTTATCTAAGGACCAGCACTAACACGAACAATAATGTTAGCCCCGAAATTCAACAAAGAATCTCTCTTGCAAGAAAGTGCTACTTAGGCAAATTAACAGTAGAACCCTCTCGCGATGAACGAAAATAACATTCTATAAATCTCGCATCATACCTGTGCTATAGTATGGCGCAGAAATATGGACACTATCAACATCAGATGAGATGGCCCTTGGAGGGTTCGAGAGAAAGATTCCCCAAAAGATTTTTGGACCTTTACGTGTCTGCGACGGTGAATACCGCAGACGATGGAACGATGACATAGTACAGCGAATTAAGATTTAGCGGCTACGTTGGCTAGGTCATGTTGTACGCCTGAAAAAAAATGCTCCAGCCCTGAGCCTGACGCGGATCCCATCCCTGAGCCCTGGGGCCAGCAACGCAGAGAAGTAATTGGCATGCTATATTGGAATCGGCCAAAACCGCCTAGGTGGTTATAGCGCCAATTAAGAACAAGAACTGCACCGCACAACTCAAGCCGTGGTGGGCCTACGGTCTTTAGCGGTGCAACTTTGCCGTTTGCGACTTATACAGTGGAACTTCTTTATAGTGAACTTCCCTACAATGAAGCTCTCCCTATAATGAAGTCATTTTGAAGACACAGCTTTTTGGTTCTACTTTCGGTGCATTTTTGTCTCCTTATAATGAATTTCTATATAGTGAAGTTTTCTATATAATGAACAAATTTTACTGCTTGAAAATCAAGCTTTATACGTTTTTGTCTCCGTATAGTGAATTTTTTCAAATATGTTTTCGGTTACACTCAATTATTTGTAACTGCGTATTCTCAGAAATAAACGAAATGTAGAAATGTAATACGGGGAATCCCAAAATGAAAATACATACATATGTACATTGTAGTAGGAGTTCAGTTGTGTTAAGAAATTGAAGTAAAAATGACGCATCGAAGCAGCATTTCACTTGAAAAAAAGTTATTAATTATTAACAAAGTTAAAGAAGGGAAGGTACGAAAAAAAGATATTGCTGATCAGTTTGAAATACTTCCCAGCACTTTATCAAATATTCTAAAAAATAAGGAAATGATTTTGAAAAATGTAGAAGATGCGGCAATTAGCGTAAAACGCAAAAGGCTTCGAACTTGCCAGTTTGAGGATATTGATGAAGCAGTGCTGAAATGGATAGTCGTTGCACGTGGTAAGAATCTTCCTTTATCTGGAACAATATTGAAGCAAAAGGCCAAAGATTTTGCTGGAGCACTAGGACACCATGAATTTGAGGCAAGTACAGGTTGGTTAGATAAGTTCAAAAGACGCCATGGTATTGTTCAAAAAACGTTATGTGGAGAAAGTGCTGACGCCAACCTACAAAATCGCGAAGAATGGGTAATGAACGTTTTACCAAGATTGATTGAAAATTACAACGCAAACGACATCTTTAATGCCGATGAGACTGGATTGTTTTTCAAATGCCTGCCAAATAAAACACTGACATTCAAAAATGAGCAATGCTTTGGGGGAAAACAAAGCAAGGAGAGAATAACTGTCATGGTGGGAAGCAATATGACTGGATCGGAAAAACTTAAATTGCTTGTAATCGGAAAGGCGAAGAATACGAGGTGCTTTAAGGGAGTAAAATCGTTAGATGTCGATTATGAGTTTAACAAAAAAGCATGGATGACCAGTGAGATTTTTACCAAATGGATTCTAAAGCTGGACAAAAAATTTGGTAAACAAGACAGGAAGGTCTTACTTTTTGTTGATAACTGCACTGCGCATCCTAGAGATGTAAAAGACTAGCTAAAACACATTCAGCTTGCTTATTTTCCTCCCAACATGACTTCGTTACTGCAAGACCAAGGCATTATCTACAACATGAAACAACATTACAGGAAACGTATTTTAACGAATATATTGGCTCACCTGGATGTTGGAACTTCTGTTTTTACCATAGACTTACTCCACGCTATTCGAAATTTAAGCACTGTATGGGATGTCTATGTTAAACCAGAAACAATTGCCAACTGTTTTAGAAAGGCAGGATTTTCAAAAGATGCCATGCAGAATCCATCTGAGCAGTGGGATGAAGAAGACCTTCTTTCAATAGCGGATTTGGCTGCTTTGCAGTCTTCATTTAAAAAAGTGACAAATATCGAGGCATCATTTGAGGACTATGTCAATGTTGATATTGATGTGCCGACCTCGGAAAACCCGTCCGAGGAAGATATCCTCAGCAGCGTTCTAGAAAGTCGCGGAGTTCCAGCTGTACCTGGTGAATATTTATTTTTGTTGTAACCGAACAAATATTTATGTAATAAACATAATTTCTTTTTTTTCCTTTTTAGATATCGATGAAGTCGATTTGGACACTGAAGAAGAAATGGCAGATACTGATGAGGCATTACCTACATTAGGACAAGTTTCTTCTTCCATTAACTGTATTAGAACCTTTGTGGAGATGAAAAGTGACGTACCGATTAATGTTTTTAACTGTCTAAATGATTTGGAAGCTTTTGTTGAAAATGAAAAATGGAAGAATGTAATTCAAACCAAACTTACTGATTATTTTAAATAAAATTACAAAAGAAAAAAATGAATTTCTATATAATGAAGTCTCCATATAGTGAAGCGATTTTCAGGTCCCCTGCGAATTCACTATAAGGAAGTTCCACTGTAAGTGGTGTTTTGTTTTGTCATCGTGTTTGGTGCGCACATATATAGCTGCACAATATGCCTTTTCAGAGGCGTCGCAAAACCCTTGCAATTTAACTTGATAATCGGGTTAAATTACCTATCGAGCGATTTGAATTTCTGAAATCGTTACAGGATTTTTTTTTGCAAACTGGGACCATTTTACCAAGTGATTGGTTTCACTTGTTCGTGTCAATCTGTTCCATCTAGCCATTATTCTTAAGGATCTTTACTTTTATCTTAATTGAAATAAACCATCCTGCGGGGTCGAAAAGTTTGCGTGAGAATCGATTTCATATCGCGTTCCATTGTAAGCCCAGAGTTTTGGTGTACTTTCTTTTTCGAATTTGAGGAAGTTTGCATCTCATAAGTAATAGTCTTTTAGCCTCGGGAGCCAGCTGAATTTAGGGCTTGTATCACTTGAGTTAATGATGCACATGCTTGCCACATGTGTAGATATGTGTTTTTAACACCGGGGCTGTTGGAGGTAGCGTTTTTTCAGTATCTTCTGCCAATGCGTGAAGTGTACGAATAGCTAGAAAAGGGGTGCTATTAACACCAAATGTAACTGTTTTTAATTTGCAGTCGCGTATTGAACTGACACTTGATTTGCGGAAGACGATACGCTAAAAATCTTAATTGTCTTTGTACACAGCGCCAATTCACGCCCTGGTTGTAGGCAATGAATTCTGAGTTTTAGCGCTTCCCGAAATAAATACGGATTTGAATTTGTTGGATATAAATGAAGAAGGCCCACCTAACAGTGGTGGGACTTTGAAGGTAATAGTAGGCACCTATAATTAACGACTAAGATTTATTTTCCTTAATTAGAAGTCTAAACATGAAACAAAAGGCGTATGTGTCTCATATCTTACACAAAATTAAACAAAACAGACAATTTATGGCTATGTTGAAGGCGGAGCCGGAGCTGGAAAGAGCCGTTTGATATCCGCAATATCATCGCTTAAACTCCGTATCAAGTTCATCAAAAGTTCTTTTGGAAACATGATACCAATGTTGTGCAGCATTAATCGACCACATTACAAAAGATGGAATACCGCACGCCTTAAGAAAAGCTTTTAATACTTTGAGAACTCTCGGGAGGGAAGGACTAGCAATACGAGAAATGATGATGAGAACTCAAATTTCGTGGTGATGTTGAAAGGACGAGCTGAAGACGTTGTACAGTTGGAATCCTGGCTTAATAGAGCGGGCCACAAATGGCTACACCACGATATTCAAAACGAAATCCTAGAAGCGATGAGAAAACATCCAGGCTATAGAAGATTAGATCAATCAGCAGGTATTATTCTTTTTATTTTAGAGCAGTTGTTGTATACTCAGAGTTCTTCATGGAATTTTATACCACAGATAGTACAAAATCTTGAACATTATTCGATATCGTTACTTCATTTTTATAAAACTTTATTCTTCGGGAGACGGTAGATCTGACGAAAATCACCTTTATAAGGATGTTTTTGACGAATGGAGAATAAATAAAGATACGGTTCATCAGACTACCTGTGACGATAGCAGGGTGGTCTTGCTCCAACGAGCGAGTTTCGATTGAGGGCAGTGAATACAACGACGACACGCGGGATCCTTCTTTCAAAGTAACAGTTTTAAGGGATTTTAAACTGAATTTGTAGCATCGAACTCAAAATATACCATTGAAAATACCAAACAATTTTGAGTACAGGGCCATGCCCTTGTTTTATCAAACTGCCACTAGCTAAAGAGTCAACAACCCAAACAAGATTCAGCTTTTAAGTAGATATTTCAACTTATCGTTTCACGTGGCTCGCGGTACAAAAAAGAACGTAAATATTCAGGATATGGCAGTGCTCTACAAAATTTAACTTTCATCAGTCTGATCAATGTTGCCGGTAAAAAAGACTACATTTCTATTGTTGTCAATTGAAAGCCGAAGTTTGTTAAAAAAAACCATTAGAAAATACTCGGGATTTGAAAGATTGGATCAAAAATGCTGTATAAAATATCCTTATATTACAGTGAGCCATTCGGTATTCACGGAATTGTGGTCTCGGTTTTGCATACCGTGAACGAGTGGAACACAAAATTCATATTCTCGCAAATTTCTCTACACGATTTACGCTTTGTACATGTGCAAGGGTACTGTATTCTCTGAAAACTTTAAAATGTATAAATAAATGCACACAAATAGCCTATACCCTACATTAACACATAGACTATATTTTTTGACACACGTACTAAAAAAGTTATAGTCAGTTAAACAAATAACTTAAATCACATATTGCTATATGACGACAGGATAGATCTGGCTAAGAGGGTCCGTTATATGGGTTGCCATTGAATCGACTTTATGAAGGGAGGTGCCACCTATCTGAATTGAATACGAAGAATGAACGCCATTAAATATTGCAATATGCGTATCACATGAAAGATAATAAAGATTAATTCCCCAGATGTTTTAAAAGAAGATTGCCACCTTTTTAGATGCAAATTAAGGTAAAAAATGAAAGACATGAATATGAAAGCCAAACCAAAACTTTTAAGAGGCTTAATTTCAAATATATAATTAGAGAAGGTTACCACTTGTTTAAAAAATTAATTAAAATTAAACAAAGGAGGTTTTAGAAAAAAAATTATATTGATATTATATAGTATTATATATACTTTCCTAAAAGAGTAAAATAAATGAATGTATCAACACACTATCAATTGGTGGGTCCTGGGTTCAAATCCTGCCCGGGGCAAGTACCATCCTAAATCATAGAAACGTTTTTTTCTAATAGCGGTCACCCCTCAGCAAGCAATGGCAAACCTCCGAGTGTTCTGCCATGCCAAAAAAAAACAAAAAACTTCTCATAAAAAAAACATTCTCCTTTCGGAGCGCCTATTAACTAAGTAAGTAAGTATTACGGGGTTTTCAAGTATCATTTAGAAAGCTTTAATAAACTGAACAATTTATATAGGTCATATATGTATAGGCTATTACGAGTTGAACATTGAAAGTAATCTGACGGGTTTTTCGAATTTTAATAAGTATAATAAACCCGTTTTTTTGTACCCGATCATCAAAATATCGCTCCAACTTGGATAATTAATTTGCTCCAACAGCAACCCTGTTACCATCTATCATGAAACTTGGTTTGTGCTAGTTAAGAACGGAAAATAGTTGGGCTAGCAAATTTTAGGTTAAGGCGTTATATACAAAGTTGAGGTGAGGCTAAGTTCGTGATTTTTTTTAAAGGTTTTTTGCAAATTTTATTCAATAAAGCGAAAGACAGTTTGTTGGTAGTATTATTGAAGAAAAAAAAACAAGTTAAATTTCAAAAAAATATTAAAAATTTTCCGAGTTAGAGCCCATCTCCCGAAGCGTGTTTTTTCTGTAGAGCCTTGCCGTTCACACTCTCCAAGCCGAACCGCTCAACTGAAATCAAAAAGGTACTATAATTATTGAAGAGAAATGTATTCTTGTGTACTTGAACGAACCGACTTCCAAAAAAAAAAATTTTTTCTGAAAAAAATTCATGGTTTTCAAAAAGTCAATTTTTTTGTTGCTCAAAAATTAAAAAAAAAATTTATTGCAAAAAATTGAAAATTTTCGGATTCAAAAACGATCGTTCAAGTACACAAGATTGTAAATACGAATAATTATAAAAAAAAATTATGATAATCGGTTTATAAGTTTTTGAGTTATCGTGTGAACGGCAACCGTACTTTTCAAAAAATGCCATTCCGAGATAATTGCGTTTTAAGTTTTGTTTTAAGTTAATTATGGATGGGTCCAGTTCGCTGCGAACGGCTGTAATTTCGAATCTAGTGATCCGATCTGGATGAAATTTCGCGCTGATATTCTATAAAGTATGTACTTTTAGAATATGCAATAAAAATATTTTCGATTTTTTGAGCCCCAACTTTGTATATAACCCCTTAATGTTTTCCTATTTCCAAGTTTCTTTCGTAAGCAGACGATCAAAAAGTTAATTCAACCATAAAATATACAAGATACAACGCTCTTCAGTTGGGTTTAGAAAATTTTAACTTAAGATGTGAGAGAAATTGCCTGTCTTTGAATACTTTCAGGGCTGGGACATTTTCTTCCATACGTATAACATACTCTAGCCAACGTAGTTGCTGAATCTTAATTCGCGGTACTATGACACTGTGTCATACATAAAGCTCGCACAAATTTTCGTTCCATCGCCTGTGGTATTCCTCGTCGCAAAGACGTAAAGGTCCAAACATATTTCGGAGAACATTTCTTTAATAAAGTTTTCGGGCGCTGTTCTCTCAGTTAGCATCTCAACCTCTACGCACTCGCGTATTTGGTCCTCTTTTCTTCCTTCGAATAATACGTGTCTATTCCGTTTTCAACTCCCATCGGCGCTGATAAACAGCCTCCTTTTCTGCGGAGGCGGGGCATTCCTCATCATGCCAGTTGTTTTTTTAGGCTTGCTGTAACCAAGAAACTCCGTACCGGCGGTACGTAGAGAACCAGAAATGTGCTTCCAATGCTCGCGAACTCTGGTTTGCTACGAAGTACTCTTAGTGAGCGGGTGTGAGAGTTGAGTGGTTAAGTGTATAGCTTTCTGTTGCGATTGCATCTTTCTGACTTCGAGTTTTCTGTATGTATTTAGACGCATGTTCTTTGCTGTGTGTGACCAAAGATCCCTTCCTTGCCCACCCTGGCATTAAAGTCGCCAAGCATGATTTTGATATCGTGATGAGGCAGCCATCGTAAGTGCGTTCTAGGCGCTCGTAGAAGTGATCTTTGATCACATTATCCTTATCTTCCATCAGGCCGTGGGCACAAATCAGCGAGATGTTGAAGAATCTCGTTTTGATGGGAATCGAGGCGCGGCGCTCGTCCACCGAAGTGAACGACAGGACTTGGAGACGAAGTCTCTCTCCAACCACAAATCCAACACCAATTTTGTGCCCCTTTACATGACACCTGCAGTAGACATCGCAAGGTCCAATGGGTTTCTTACCTTGCTCCGTTCATTTCATTTCCTGGATGGCGGTGATGTCAGCCTTTACGTTCGCGAGGGCATCTACCAGCCGGGCAGCCGCATCTTCCTCACTAAGGTTTCGGACAGTCCAGGGGCATGCCCTATTATCAAAACAGCGAGATCACACCTGAGTCTAACTAGAATTATTCATTGATTACAGATACTGGGAGGTTAGGTTTGTTTTACGGACTCGTTGATATAGCGAGACGTTTATTTATTTATTTATTTATTTATTTATTTAAGTCTATGAATATCGATCCTTACAGACTATGAAAAAAAAGTAACTTAGTACAAGCTATTGATATACATATTACATATTTTCAATAAAGCTACAATATAGAATTTAAAAGATTCAAAAAAGCATTCCTTGAAAGTGAAAAGTCAAGATCAGCAATACTATTAAGGGAATTCAATTCACGTAAAGAGCGAGTAATGGGGGCATTACTGGCGTACTTAGTTTTAAAGTTATCCCCATGAAAAGGGTAAAAGTTCCGAAGAGATCGCTGGGGAACATTAAATCGAATCCGTTCCAACAAGTAAGGGCAATCAATGACTCCAGTTATAATACAATGAGTAAAGGACAGGCACAGTATAGACCTACGAGTTTCCAGGGACTTGAGATTTATAAGCATTAGACGAGCAGAATAGGATGGTATGGGATCTGTAAAATTCAGAGACCGAAGTGCAAACTTAAGACAAATTTTTTGTACACGTTCTATTCTATTGATAGCTAGCTGGGTACTTGGTCTCCAAATAAAAGCAGCATATTCTAAGTGAGATCTAACAAATGATACATAGAGTAACTTGATGGTATAGGGATCAGTGAATTTAGAAGCATTCCGTCTTACGAAACCCAACATGGAGAAAGATTTGGAAGTGATATAATTTATATGGTTATTAAAAGAGAATTTACTATCAAAAACAACGCCAACGTCCTTAATCTCCCTAACACGCAGAAGGTCACATTTCGCTATATTGTACTTAGCAGGTATAATGTTAGAGATTTTGGAGTAAGTTATTTGGAAGCACTTAGATAAGTTCAGTGAGAGACGTGATTTCTGGCACCACAAGTAAAGCCGGTCAATATCAGTTTGAAGCTTAATGGCATCATCTGGGGTCTTAATCGCTGAGAAAATCTTTAAGTCATCAGCATAAAGCAAAAATTTAGCAAATGAAAAACAACTTTTGATGTCGTTAATAAATAGTACAAATAGGAGTGGTCCCAAGATACTTCCTTGCGGGACTCCAGAAAAGGCAACAAAAGGGTTAGACGAAATACCATCAAATGTAACAACACAACGTCTATTGCACAAGTAAGAGTTTATCCATTGCAGAAAGGCAGAATGAAAGCCAAGGCAAGCTAATTTTTCAATTAGGACTTTATGTGAGACTTTATCGAAAGCTTTCGAAAAGTGTAAATACAGTCAACCTGTAAACCAGCCGAGAAAGACTCAATGCAGTATTCACTAAAAACAGCTAGATTCGATACTGTAGATTTATTGGAGACAAACCCATGCTGATTTCGGCATATTAAAGATTTAACCGCAAAACTCAACTTTGCATTGACTGCGTGTTCAAAAATTTTTGAGATAGTCGAGAGCTTTGAAATAGGCCTATAATTTCTAACGCCATTTTTATTGCCACTCTTAAAGATTGGCGTTATGGAGGTGAGCTTCCATGCGTCAATGAAACTCCCCGAGGATAAAGATTTATTGAAAATTACTTTCAGAGGATAGACCAAAGCAGGACAATTTTTTATTAAGACTGCTGAAAGTCCATCAACATCAGTTTGGGAGGAAGATTTCAATTTAAAAAAAGCTTTACTAATATCCTCAGATGAGAGGCATAGAGCACCGTAGTCCAAATAGTAGACTAAGCTAGACGAAAAGTCACTCGGATGGTTTTGTTCTTCATTAACAAAATTTGATTTAAAAAAATCGGCAAATAAATTTGCCGCTTCACTCGAGGTTCGCGCATATTTATTATCAAAGAAGATACCAGTGGGAACACTAGCGCAGCTCCTTTTGGATTTTATGTAGTTCCAGAAGTTTTTAGGATATGATTTAATGTTCATCTCCATGTTTCCAATGTAGTTATTATAGAGAATTTTATTTAAGTAGTTGAATTCCTTTAAAGATCGCTTATATATAACGAAGAATAAATGGTTCTTCGTAGATTTAAACTTTTTAAAATAATTGTTTTTAATGTTTTTTAGCGTTTTCAAATCCTTAGAAAACCAGGGTAATTTATAAGATTTTTTCTTTCTAACTGGAATATTATCCAGGCATAGTTTAGACAAAATGGATTTAAAAGTAGAGAAACTGTTAAATGTATCAAGACCTGTAAATAAATTATCCCAATTAATATCGAGTAATAATTCATTAAAGCTAACAAAATCGCATAATGCATAATTAAATGATAACCTGTCATCAGAAGTAACTGAAGCAAAACAGTACAACTCGAATTTTACAACTAATGGTAAATGATGCTTATCCTTAGGAGTTATTGGATTCAAACATTCACTAACTTTGTAGCTCAGGTTATCACTTACAAATATGAGATCCAAGATTCTATTCAGAGAATTCACGAAATTATTAACTTGACATAAATTAAGACTAAGAATATTATCAATAAAATATAATTCATGATTTGCAGAAACATTAGTAGGTGTGAGGCTATAATTAGACATACTAGCATACCAATTTATTTTGCATAAGTTGAAATCACCAAGCACGCATAAATGATCATCATTTAAGTTGTTTAAAACCAAAGATACCACGTTGTCAGCATGCGCTTTGTACAATTCGAAAGAACTTTCAGGCGGTATATACGAAGCGAGTAGGTATATAGAACCTTGTGAAGAGTGGCAACTTATACAAACACAAATTTGATCCAACAGGGAGTCACCATTGTTGAGTGGAAACAGGAATGCACGGAATTGACGCTTGACAGCAATTAAAACACCACCACCACGGAAGCAACCAGTTTTTGCAGCATCCCTATCTTTGCGAAACACATTAAACAGCTTCGGATCGAAGAACTCACTGTCGAAGAAACTTGTATTTAGCCAGGTTTCAACAAGAACGAAGATGTCGAAATCTAGTTGCGCACTAAGGGAATGCACAAGGTCAGCCTTTGTTCGCATGCCAGATAAGTTTTGGAAATACACCTTAAGGCAGCCTGTAGGAAGACCTGAAGACTTTATTATGTCGGAGGCAGCTGTTGTGGATCCTTTTGAAAAAAACGGAAAGGCTTTACGGTTACATTTGTCGGCCATATTTCTGAACTGAGCATTTTTTTATACGAAGACTCCGGAACTCCCAACTTAAAGTTGACTCTCTTAATGTCTTTAATGAAGCATCATTTCTAATCAATTTAAAACAGGATAGCATAGTTTTATTTAAACCTGTTTGCTTAGAGACGTAATCTTTAATATCAACTTCAGATACGGAAGGCGAGAAAGATGCCAAATGTAGCCATTTATATTTGACCTCAACATCTAAGTCCATACAAGTATTTGTACCTACCACTCGCACTTGTTTTTTGTTCCGTTTATTAGTGACCGTGGTCCACTGTGCATTATTAACCGCAACAGATGGCGAAATAAGAGAGCGAGAGATGCTAGTAGGCGAGAGAGCAACATTAGAGACAACATCAACTGGCGCCGGTATGCGTTGTGAAGACTGCGAAAAGCTTGAAGCTGCACCCACATTAGGAACGGAAGCATCAGTATTAATGATAGAAACCGCAGTAGTAGTTGAGAGGGCGGCAGAGGAGATGACAGCTGTTGGCGACAGATTCTCTCCACACGAGAGTGTAGCAGACCAAGGCCGAGCGTTAGCAGCAGAGGGCATAGCATTAGTAGCAATAGTCGATGAGCGGGAAGCATGTGAGATTTGCGAAGATGGCAACAGAGGGCGATTAGCACCACTTATTTGTTTTAAGGTAGCATTCTCACTACCAAACTTCTCAATAGCAGCACCAATGTTAGACCGTAGGTTATTGACCTCAGCAGTGAGTAAGGAAATAGCGTCATCCTTTTCGAGCAGATTTCGCTGCATAGAAAGAAGATCTGAGTGCATGTTCTCAGTTTTAACCACTAATTTACTGTTGTCTTCACGTAAAGCGTTGATTAAGTTATGAACGCTGGCATTCTCAGATCGAAGGGAGACAATTAAATTGTATAAAGATCCCAAAGTAACTTGTTGTTTATTGACAGTGTCACCAGAATTATCGCACTGTTTTAGAGAGCCAACAGACTTAGAATTCACAGAGTTTAAAGAGTTGGACTTTGTAACATTGGGTTTAGTACCAGTTGATATGACGTTCGCTACAGTTGGAGGAGACGAACGAATGGAGTTGCGTCGAGCTGCGGCGCAGGCGTCACAAAAAAAACACTGGTTTGAGCTCAACAAGAATTCCAAGTCTGCTGGTTGAATACCAACACATAGTGTATGAAAAATTTCGTTGCACTTCGCGCACTGCACTTTTGGTTGGGCTCTATCAACCTTTTGGCCACACGAGCAAGGCATTATGATGATTAGAAATATATGTAAAGATATTTTAATGAGAGTTTTAAAGGTTACGCAAGAGTCACTATCTCATTAATTTGTATTGTAGGGAAAGGGATTGGTTTCCCTAAGGTGGGCTCAATATTATTTGCCGACAGAGCCACGGATGTCTACTGTCGTCAAAATAATAATGAGTGTTCGATCCTTTTAGCAAAATAAAACGAAGTTGGAATGGACAGTCGCTCAATATTAGCTGCCAACAGATCCACGAGTGTCTACTGTTGTCAAGTCTATGTTGAGGATTCGGTCCCTTTATTTTGTAAGTAAAACGAAGAGATTTTAAATAGCCGATGTGCTTTATTTGCTGATCGCTGATCGAATGACCTGATTTTCTTACAATACGATGCTTATATAGGCGACGAAATCAAGTACATAGACGAAATCAAGTACATACATAGATGAAATAGCAAAATAGGTTACAGTTATATTTTAATAGCTTAAACATTGGTGGCGAAAATTATTAGAACTGTTATAAAGTTGTCATAAAGCAAAGTCGCGGCAATAATAAAATGAATGTTTTAAAATAAGATACAAAATGAACATAAAGAAAAAACACAAGCAACATAAATAATATAAACAACATAAAGTTGATATTCACAATAATGTATAATGTATAATGTATATATGTATATATGTATGTATATATGTAAATAATCAGCGCCGTTACAGTCTCCCCCTCTGACGCGGAAATCGTCCCGATGAGGCAGTCAGCAATCAAGGTCGCTTCCTTGGGCGTAATATTCTACCGGATGCAGTGTTGTTACTGTGTTGTGTTTCATTTTCGTTATTTGTCGGAGCTATATTCCGTGGTATGACTACAGGATTTTCTCTTGGTCGTCCTCGTTTCCGATGTGGGTAATTTGGTTCTGCATCGTTGCCTTTGTATGGTGTTAAGTCTGTTGCGTGGTGTGTTGCTATTGGATTGTCAGCATTATTAAGCGACGCGATGACATAACATGATGCCCCTTTCGTTGCTACAATGCGATATGGACCATCCCGGCGTGTGGCAAATTTTGAGGTTACCCCTTCACTAGCATTACTTAACACATGTGTAGTTACTAGTACTTTGTCTCCAATATTAAAAGTTGGTTGTGGTCTTCTTTTTCTATCAACGTAGGTTTTATTTTTATCCTGCTGCTTTTCCTGCATTTCCATTGCCAATTTCAGGGTGTTAGCAAGTTTAAGCAAATGAGGCGTTATTGGTGGTACGAAGTTTTCTACTTCGACGATAGCTTTCAAGTCATGGTGGACTTCCATCGGGCTTCTTAGTTCTCGGCCAAACGTTAGGTATGCTGGCGAATGACCAGTGCTTTCGCACTTTGCTGTATTCATAGCAAACCTTATTGACGGCAAATAAGCATCCCATGCTGCATGATTTTTGTTCACATATATCGATAATTGGGTTTTTAAGTCTCTATTCTTTCTTTCTACAGGCGTAAATGACTGGTCAATGCCTAGGCAAAATGTTAGCTTTTGCATCACCGCTGATACGAATTGGCTTCCATTGTCGGCGTGTATACGTCTAGGAACGCCATACCTCAATATCACTTCGTTCAAAATAGTTTTCGCACATGTTTCTGCTGTGGCATCTCTCAACGCGAACAGCTCCACCCATCTGCTGCAAATATCTTCAACGACAAGGATCCATCTATTACTACTGTTTGTGCGTGGCAGCGGACCAAACAAATCAATGCCAACGATTTCAAACCTCTTATTGCTACAAACGGTTTGAAGCAGACCAGCAGGTTTTAAGTTTGTCGGTTTATATTTCTTGCATTCTATGCAAGATTTAACATAATTGGCAATCTCTGTGCGTATACCTTTCCAATAATAATGTGGCGTGATACGACTAGTGGTGCGATCGATACCGTAATGGCCGGCGGTAGGGTCCTTGTGAAATTTATTCAAAATCGTAGCTCTCATAGATTTTGGTAACACCAACTGACCGTTCTCCGAATCTTCTTCCGAGCAAAAACGGTATAAGACGCCGTTCGTCATTATATATCCGCGGCTTGTATGCCTGGCGACATTTTCGTCGTCTTTTTCAAATGAGTCGATAATCTCTTTAATATCTTCGTCTTGCATCTGCGCGTTTCTAAACTCGGCAGCCCCTTTCCTCGGAAAATCAATTTCTATCGCGTGACATTCGCAGGTTAATTCCAAGTGGCTAACAAAAGAACATGGAGGGCGAGATAGCATATCTGCAACTACATTTTGCTTTCCTGCGGTATAATCAAACTTTAAGTTGAACGTTTGGAGCTGTAAAGCCCATCTAGCAAGGCGTCCAGTAGATGTTTTTAAGCTGAACAGCCACTTTAATGGTTGGTGGTCAGTAAGCACTGTAACTTCTGCACCTTCGATATACCCACGAAACTTTTGCGTTGCCCAAACTACAGCCAGTGCCTCGCGCTCTGTGGTGGAGTAATTCCTCTCCGCTGGAAGTAGTAGACGACTGGCGTATTCAATAGGATGCTCCTCTTGCTTCTCCCCCTGCAGTAGCACAGCTCCGAGAGCATAGTTACTCGCATCTGTTTTTAGAATAAATGGCTTTGTTTCATTGACTTGTTGTAAGACTGGTGGAGACGATAAAAGTCTTTTAAGCTCATCAAAAGCTTGTTGTTGTTTTTTTTGACCATTCCCAAGAAGAATTTTTCTTTGTTAACTTAGACAATGGCTTCGATACTTCAGCAAAGTTGGGTATAAAGCGTCTATACCATGAACAAGTTTGCAAAAAGGATACCAATTGCTTTAAGTTTTTTGGATTCGCTCGTTTTATAATTACGTCCGTTTTTTCGCTATCGACCTTCAGGCCGTTTATTGTTAAAATATGACCCAGGTATTTAACCTCTGAGCGGCAAAATACACATTTCCTTCTATTTAATTGAAAACCAAAATCGTGAAGTCTTCTGAACGTTAGTTGCAAATCTGTCACGTGTGACTCAAAATCCTTCGAGCATATAATTATATCGTCGAGATATGCCAGTATCAGAATTTGGGGTAAACCGGAGCGAAATTTATCTATCCGCCGCTGAAACGTGGCAGGGCCATTTTTCAACCCGAACGGCATGCGATTGAAGACAAATATGCCGAATGGCGTCGTAAAAGCAGTTTTTGGCTTATCTTTTTCGGACATCTTGATTTGCCAATATCCAGCTTTCAAGTCAATAGTGGACATAAATGGCGTGGCCTTCGCTGCGTGAAGTAAATCGTCCATTCTCGGTAAAGGGTATGTATCCGTTTCCGTAATTGCATTTAAACGGCGATAATCTACGCAAAATCTTAACCCTTCATCCTTTTTGGGAATTAAAACGACGGGAAATGACCACGGTGACTCGCTTTCGACAATTATACCATTTTCCAACATGTCATTCAATTCATTCTTCAGCTTAGTTTTCATAACGGGCGAAATACGATAGGGCGGACATGAAATCGGTGCATGGGCGCCAGTTTTAATGCAATGCTCAACATGCGCTATCGGTTTCGCGGAGTTTTCAAAAATACCTTTTTGTTTCCCCAGTAACTTTTCTAAAATAGTCTTTTGATCTTCATTGAGATGCTCTGCTTCATCACTACGTAGTTTAATTTCACAAGAATACAATTCCGTTGCGTAGCCTACTTTTCCTTCTGTTCTTTTGCTCTTTTTCATAGGAGGAAACAGATCGTTATTCACTATGGTTTGATAACCCATTGGTAAACTATCTTTAAAATTTTCATTGACAACGTTAGGCGAGTAACATTCACTCTTCGAAGTTTCGCTATTAGTTCTCTCAAACCAGGACATAAAAGTAAAAATATCATTATATTTGGCATCATGATTTCGCACATTTGTTGCTGTTAGTGTCAGACAATCTTCAGCTTTTGTTGGTTGCATTTTAAACTCGAAAATCGAGTCGGGCCTGTCCTTAAAATGCCATGTTCGTTGAGCTAAGTCCATAACGATGCCAGCCTGCTCGAGAAAATCAATGCCTAGTAACGTTCGGTTATTTTGAGCAGTTGATAAGCATATCAAACGAATGCGCTTATAACGCTTTCCAATCAAAATATCAACTATTGCCGAGTAAACCTTGTCCCTGCGGGCAATGCCATCAGCTAACACAATTTCAGCAAATACTTCTTGAAACTCTACGCCTTTTTGCTTAAGCTTTTCAAAAAGCAAACTACTTGCAACACTCGTGCGCGCAGCAGTGTCTAAATATGCTTCGCCGCTTAATCCATTTATATTTATGTCTATGGTGGGTACATCCCTACCAATCAGAGTGGTTTGTATGGAGTTAAAATCGAGCGCTTTTGGGCTGTTTATCGGATTTTTCTTATTGCAATTTGGGCAATTTGATCGATAATAACCTGCAGCACCACACCCATAACAATTGAGGGTGACTTCTTTTACCTTTGCCGCGTTTCTCTTTTCAGCTTCTATCTTTTTGTAGCAATTTTCAGCCGTATGGTTTTTCTTCCTACAATAACTACAGCGGGCCGCGGACTTTTCAGGAGCTCAAAATTTCAGCTTCTCTTGCTTTGTCCAGAAGCTCATGAAATGAATTTACGCTTTCGCGAGGGACTCGCTCGCGAATTTTAAGCAAAAGTTGAGAATAAATTATATTTAGCATTGTTGCCACACTTAGTTCTTCCCTCAGTTGTGCAAACAACTGCCTTTTCTTGCATATGAAAGCATCTACGGATTCAGTAAACCTTTGCTTTTCTTGATTAATTTCGGCAAATATACGCCAGTCCGGCCTAGGGGGAGAAAATGCTTTTCGAAGAAGTTCAATAGCATCATTAAACGATGTCGCCTCACTTTTAACACCCTGCCACCAGCTCGCTGCGTAACCATCGAGGAGCAATGGCAAACTGATCAAAGCTCGGTCATCAGCAACATTTTCCGCATCTTTGTAAACCAGTATGGTAGCAATAAAATCTTCGACTTGGCTAATGCTTTTTCCACCACTAAAACGCGCGCTACATTTGCTAAATGTTGATTTAGGTTCTTGGTTAACATGCAAATTTCCTAACAGCATACGAAATTGATTTTCAGTGAGTGTAACGTTTGAAGAAACATTCACATTAGAATTCGGCATATGACTTGCAGAAGTGTTAGCATTAGCATTTGAATTCGAATTTTGCACAGCCCTGGCTGCATTATTTGTGCTAACATTTTGCCTTTCTTCCATATTTATGCTACGGATGTCTACTGTCGTCAAAATAATAATGAGTGTTCGATCCTTTTAGCAAAATAAAACGAAGTTGGAATGGACAGTCGCTCAATATTAGCTGCCAACAGATCCACGAGTGTCTACTGTTGTCAAGTCTATGTTGAGGATTCGGTCCCTTTATTTTGTAAGTAAAACGAAGAGATTTTAAATAGCCGATGTGCTTTATTTGCTGATCGCTGATCGAATGACCTGATTTTCTTACAATACGATGCTTATATAGGCGACGAAATCAAGTACATAGACGAAATCAAGTACATACATAGATGAAATAGCAAAATAGGTTACAGTTATATTTTAATAGCTTAAACATTGGTGGCGAAAATTATTAGAACTGTTATAAAGTTGTCATAAAGCAAAGTCGCGGCAATAATAAAATGAATGTTTTAAAATAAGATACAAAATGAACATAAAGAAAAAACACAAGCAACATAAATAATATAAACAACATAAAGTTGATATTCACAATAATGTATAATGTATAATGTATATATGTATATATGTATGTATATATGTAAATAATCAGCGCCGTTACAGTATTAGTTCTATATTTTTAACATTGCAGTCAAGCAAATACATAACACAGTAATATCGAAGTAGGATTTTACGATAAGAATTGACGAGCAGCGCAAAACACGTCCGTACAGCATGAACACACTTTGCACTTTTGCTCCAAGTTAGACGCCCGCTCGCAGCTGCACCTACTGGTGAACACCAAGTTCTGTTTCCATATTACTTTTTCTAAAAAGATTTTAACGTCACGAAATTCGTTGCTGGGTGAGAACAGTAAAAGAAATAAAGGATCTGGGAGTGTTCTTATATAAATCTTACATGACTGCAAATCATATTAACTACATAGTTTTAAATTTTACTCTATACTTGCTTTTGTTTGTCATAACTGTTCCTGTTTCTATGATGCTTATAATTTTAAGCCCCTTTACACAGTTTTCATTAGATCACGATTGAAATATGTCCCTTTTATTTGGAGGCCTTACCATATACCTTCTTATACATTAATAGAATACAACGTGTTCACTTTGTGTTTTGCCCTGTCGTTATTAAAATTCACGGAACCATTTCCGTCACGCAGTCCACGTTGGAAACGGTTGGGCGGAATAAGTTTCAATATGCCTTCAAGCAGTCTTTGGCATGTGGTGTCTGAATTAAAACAATTTATTTGTTTACATCCTCCAATGAACTTGGTAACTGTTCACTTTAATTAAATTAGTTTAGTGTTATAGTTCGTAATAATTTTGTAGTCATTAGCTAAAAAATGGAAATAAAAATAAGAACAAAATCAAATTCTTTAGAATGCAAGAAATGTGTAAAACCCTCGATTTCGAAATGATATTAGTAATACCGAATTCCAGAAAATCCTGAAATAAATGAATAAATGAAGAGCTTAATTTTTATTTTCTTTACCCAGAAGTTTTCTTGCAGCAAAAAAATCAGCTCAGAGTTCACGTTTTTTAAGACTTTTTGAAGGATCAATTCAAAAGTTTTTTTACTGATTCTTGTAAGACGCCCTATAGTCGGACTGATCACCTGGTCGATCGACCAAATGAAGCTGGCTGTAAATAACCCGAGTAGACAAGTGCATGATACAATAATGAAGGAAATTCCTTTGTAATTTTTTTGACGCCATATTAGCCACCTGCCAATTAAGCTGGAAAATAAAATAAAAGGGGAAAATGTAATATTAGCAGCTTGTTTAATCAATGCCTAAATACAAAGCATCTATGGAAAGGTTCCATCAATTCCCAGTTATTTCCCATATTCGGGAGAAGCTACTGATGACATGAGGTATCTATGTTCAGCTCATTTTAAGAGCACGATTAAACCGAACAGCAATGCCAAAATGGGCATAATGCTTTAAAGAAATAACCATGTTTTATATGCAGAACATCTGCCGGAAATGGTCCAAATTTACATCCCTAACTTACTTTCGGAAGGAGGACTGACTGAGCTTTTATGATTTTGGAACAGGTAATAAAATGTTTGCCAAAATTAATTGGATCTATTAACCAAGGTGGCCGCCTTAGCCGAGTGTGTGCGCTTCATTCGATTCAATTTGTGTTACAACATCAAGACGCACACCTCAAATTATTGGAGAAGTTCGGCCAAAACCGCTTAAGCAGTTACAGCGCCAATAAAGTAAGTAAGTAAATATTAACCGCGGATCAAAATTATTGCTAACACGCACACCTTAATCTAGGTGAGAAACTTCTGAAACGGTTTTTTCAAATCAGCTGCTAAGATAAAAATAACAAAATGGGAACAGTCAGGAAATCATGTTTTTAATTACAACATAACAGATATAATGTAAGGAACTTCCGTTTTTATTATTATTATCTCATGGAATCTATTATTTTTTTTATCTCGTAAATTAAATATTTTATTAAAAAACACTTCATTGTAAAGTATGGGTTAATTATAACTAACAAAATTTTGAATCTAAAATAAAATATAAAAGAACTCAGAAAATCCGGCAAAACATCGTTAAACTTGTCTTTTTGAACGTTTTTGGTTACCTTTTTAAAAGTTTTGTGAAAGTTATTTGAATTAATTTTTAAAACAAAGCTTTGTCGCTGATAAGTTTAAAATTACCCTCTCCTAAAAATATCACATGGAGCAACGCTTTGCCGTAAGTCATACCTGTTAAGTCGTGAGTACTACTCGTACTAAGTAGCAATTTAAGGACTTTGGCTTTCCAGAGAAGTACTCAATACTTTTCAAGTACATTACATTTGTATCAATTACTGCTCGAGTACAATTACTTGTAACTGAGAAATATTTGGAAATACCAGTATTCAATTACTTTCAATTACTTTGAAGTACTTGGAAAAGGATTGCAATTCTTTTAGCGACTATTTTCGAGTACTTTCCACATATTTTTCAATTACAAGTAAAGGGTGGTTAAATTTAAGGGCCGATGTTGATTTTGAATAAAACACAAATTATTTTGGAAATTATTGTAATTTCTTTTTATTATGATAATATGGTGTGGTTCGATTAAGTATGGAACAAAATATCGGCCAAATGTCCGCCGCGACCTCGGCGGTACACTTCCATCCGATGGTTCAAATTTTCGATGACGCTGAGGCGTAATTATCTCATCCTTTAGCTCTTGAATTGTTGCTGGCTTATCGACGTACACCTTTTCTTTCAAATAACCCCAACGAAAGTAGTCCAACGGTGTTAAATCACATGATCTTGGTGGCAAATTGATATCGCCACCACGTGAGATAACACGGCCATTGAATTTGTCGCGCAAAAGAGCCATTGTTTCATTGGCTGTGTGGCAAGTGGCACCATCCTGTTGAAACCACGTATCGTTCACATCCATATGTTCCACTTCGGGCCATAAAAAGTTCGTTATCATCTCACGATAGCGAACACCATTCACAGTAACTGCCTGACCGGTCTCATTTTAGAAAAAATACGGCCCGATGATGCCGCCAGCCCATAAACCGCACCAAACAGTCACTCTTTGTGGGTGCATTGGTTTTTCGACAATCACTCTCGGATTATCATTCGCCCAAATGCGGTAATTCTGCTTATTTACGAATCCACTGAGGTGAAAATGTGCCTTTGTGAGGTGAAATGTATAATAAGCCTGAATAACTTTAACACGTTGCTCGATTGTGTATCTTTCCATGTTCAAATTGAGTTAGTCTGAAATTGAGAAATGTCAAATGAAATGCAGAGAAAAACTTGACGTTTAGGTGTGGTTCACATTCAACATCGGCCCTTAAGATTTAACAACCCTTTACTTGTACTCGAGTGCTAATTTCAATTCAGCTAGAAAACAATAACGTATTCATTATAAGTACTTTAAAAAGTATTTGTATTGAGTACTAATTGTACTTGAAATTTAACAGATCTGCCGTAAATTTACGTCTGGGAAAATGTCAATAATTTGCTTTTCGATTCAAGTTGATCAACTGGTTGAGCTGTGTGTAGGCAAGTCGACAAACTCAGCAAGCCAATTCAGTTTTTAAAACTCGAGCTAACGTTAGTAAAATTAAAATAAGAATAAAATCAAATTCCTTAGAATGTCGGTTCGTTTTGCGAGTCAAAATATTCATTAACGGATATGGACTCGACAACAATAAATAGTAATATGATAATGCTCGTAAAAAATCACCATCAGACATGTTAACAATTTAAAAATTTTGATTGAAATGAAATCGACAAACCGGGGTCTCTGGGTATAAAGAATTTCGATAAGTAATTTAGTCAAACGGTTGAACCATAAATCAATCCGTCAATATAACATTTAAAACACACAAATGCTTGGAATGCTTGGTCTTTCAGATCGTGGGAGTGATCGCTTTGCTCTACTATAGACCTCTTAAAAGAGTTGAAGCCAACGTATTCGATGATTTTAATTTAAATTGCTTGGTAAAATTTATTTTTCTCTCTGATTTATTTTCATATTAAACCTTGCAGCCGATTTTCTTGACTATGCTATGCATTTAATATTGAGCTACTCCTTGACTTAGTATGTATACTTGCAACATAATGAAGATAAATAAATAATTCCTTGCCATCATTTTCTAGCGGAGGTTGAACTGCTTGCACTTGATCGTGATGATTTCGAACGTATTCTGATGCCCTTTGTGAAAGAGACTTGGGAAGGAAAGAAAGCTATGTTGCGCTTCTTTGGGTATTTTGACTTTTTTACGAATGAACAGGTAAGGAAAATTAGTATTTAATAAAATTTCTATGCCCGATACATTAAGTGGCGAAAAGTATAATAAACTTCCGTTGCTCTGGAAAAATACACTTTTTTTATAACCTAACCAACCCCTAAGTTCTCGTTCAGACAGGGAAACTTTTGTCGCGGCAACTCGTTACTTGTAGGAGAAAGAGGGGCGGGGAAAGGGGAAGGGCACCGAGTTGATCGTGCTCGGGCGACACGCTTTGTGTTCTTATTCGTCACAGTCGGCAGCTAAGAAATTTGACATTCCTTTTCATTTATAAATTCTTTCAGTGGTTGCAGTTTTGTTGAGTTTTAAGTGAATACATGCGGTAAGTTGGGAAATGAAATTTTGTTCTTATTTTTTTGCGATTAAATATACACATGTGTATGCATATAACGTAAATATACATATTAACGTAAATTATGTTAAAACTTCATTTATCAATCACCTTTTACTTATAATCACAAAATTTATCAGAATGGTAAATGCCGCTTAAGCGAAGCGTACAGAAATTTGCGAAAATCATATAACATGAAATGTCAGAAAATTGCCTGAACAGAGTTGCTCTGTGTGAACGCGACGAGCAACACCAAAAGGGAAATCGCCGATAATAAGCAACAAAAGTTTCCCCGTTTGAACACTGTCTAAGGAACATTTCCCAAGGCGAAAACAATGGATCATAGAGCTACATAACTCGCGATGACTATTATCGCTGCATCGATCGCTTTATACGTACATAACTACAACCCTGCAAAATGCTAGACCTATAACTATCGATTATAATAGTGGGTAAATTTACTCAAACCATTGCTTGGTTTTTTAGTTCTCTTGTTTGTAATTATGAAAATCAATTCACAAAGTTTTTTTTTAATAATTTCTTGTGAAACACACTCTCTTTGCCCGCTGTGCTCCACAGCTAACGTTGAACTCAAACTTCTTTGATGTATACATACATATGTACGTGCTGAAAAAAAGACTCAGCTCTTTCTCTCATCGTTTACAGGAGTGTGTTTGTGAATAATCGATAACTAGGGACTGGAAACTTGGACCCTTCCAAAAGTACCTGACCATATCGAAAATAAGTCATCGATTGTACATACATAGATAAAGAGGCAATTCATACTGATTATCAGTGCTCGGATTGCGATGAAAAATTACCCAAAAAAAATGACAAAAAGACCCAAAAACCCCTAAAAATTACCCAAAAAACTAAAAAAAATGCCCTTAAATTTATAAAGTATTATAAAAAATTTAATAAAAATTATTATTTTTTTAATTTTTTTATATTTTATTTAATTTTTGTCTTTGTTTGCGTTGCAGTAAATTACTAAATACATTTTTAAATTATCAAATAAGAAAGACCTTCGATCGTCACATAAAATATTTTTAAACATTGAGAAACTTCTCTCTACGTCGACACTCACAAGAGGAGCATATTTAAAACATGTTATGTCAGAAATAGAACACATACTTTTGTAACCCTTATTTTTGGTCAGCACACTACTAAATTTTTCAAAAACATTCTTGCCAATATCACCGCGAACGCCGCTTAATTAGTTTTTGATGCTTTCAATGACGGATATTCCACCTTCTAATGAGAATCCTGTTGTCTGCATCTTTTGCAATTCAGAAGCAATGCATTCAAAATTTGCTTTAATAAAAGCTAATTGTAACTTTATGCTTTCATCCGCATATAGTTTTTGAGTTTCTTTACTTGATTCGGCATCTTGGCTGGGAAATGAATCTACAACTATTTTTATTTTTTCAAAATGCCCACAATAATATGTACATGCATTTACCATGTACCCCATCGCGTTAAAATTGGTTCTGGTGGTGGGGGTATATCAGGGCCAAAGCTCTAAGACTTTCTCTGCGTAATGGCGCTTTAATGAACACTTTCTTAGTGTTTGCTATCAGTGCATCAACCAACGGGAAGTTAGATCTCACTTTTTCCGCAATCCTGTGTAAGCCAAGTGACATGTACTAATTTTGGGTAAAAACTCCTGATAGATTTGGCTGCCTTGACCATATACGGAGCTCCATCCGTTAGAAAAAGCAGCACATCCTCATATTTTATACCTGCGTTACAAGTCAAATAAAAGTAAAGACATGGATGTATTAAATAGTTTGCATATACTGGTGTAATTGACTTTTTCCAGTACTTCAGACGTGAGCAAAAAAATATTGGCTGGTTCGTCAGATTGCATAGTACCAACAATAACATTGAGGACATTCCTACTCTCGGCATCACAGGTTTCATCGATGGAAACGAAAACTTTTTTTCTAATCACACTTTTTCTTATTTGGCACAAAACGTCATCATAGCAACGCGGAATATAGGTTCTTCGTAGGTTGACTCGTCTGGAATACTGCGCTGCGTGTACTTCTCCATAAAGCTTTTAAATATCGTATTGTTTAATTTATTCAATGGAATGTTAGCAGAAGCAAATGCTTCACAAAGCTCCTTAGAAAATTGCTTCACAAAGCTCCTTAGAAAATTCAGAAAAGCTGGCATTCCTATTAGATGCACTGTCGATGAGCAAAGATTGCCTTGTCTTATTTTTTTCCTCTAACTTTAAAGAGCGTTAATGTCTGTCTCGCCCAATATGTTGTTGTACGGTAAATTTTTTATCAGCAGCTACTTTGGTTTCGCATATCTTACAAAAAAGAATTTGGCCATAGGTTGAAAATATATTTGCACCGAATTCTTCAACTAAATTTTTTAAATGCGATGTTTTACTAGGTTTAACTTTTGGCATTTTTAAAATATAAATTTACACACGAAAATAAATTGATTGATTCAAGGAATAGCGGTAAATGGAATACGCTCAACATCAAGATCATTTTATCGCAAGTGTGACTGAATAAGAAAAATTTGAATGAACATTAATACACACGCTTGGATTGCAATATGCAAAAGCAGGAGAGCATGTCATACTAACAAAACAGATGGATGTTCAAACAGCATAGCTATGTACTTGCATATAAAATTGTCACATTAAAATATTGAAAATTTTATTAAATCTGACATAAATGACATAAAAAATTACTAAATTTAGCAAAAATGATATAAAACCAAAAATTAACAAAAAATTACAAAAAAAATGACCTAAAAATTTTTATATTTGGAATCTAGGGAGTATGTACGGCATTTTGCTTTCATCAGACATTGTCTACGTAGCCGCAGAAAAAAGATGACATATCATATAAATCCGAGCCCTGCTGATTATGCTTCCGCCAGCACGTTTTCATCAAATAAAATTTGAGCTTAATGCCAGCTGTGAAGCACAACGGACAAAGAGTTTGTGTATTACTGAAAAATAAAGTGCTCTGTGAATTAGTTTCCATAAATGCAAAAAAGAGAATCCCAGAAGTGATCATTTGATACCCGATGGTCATACAAAACTAACCGTCAAACTAGCCAAGAGTTTGAGTTAATTTTCCGGCTAATATAACCGCTAATTATAGGTCAGGCTTCTTGCAGGGTAGTTATTTCCACTAAAGATAGTATCATTAACATATTTTCGTTGAGCAAAACGAAAAAGTTTAAACGTAATAGGTTTTATCGAGCTACTTAAGACAAATACCTTCACAAATACCATTTTTTAGTTTAGAAGGTTCAAGAGAAAAAAATGGACAACTTTAAATGTCTTTGTAGATTTTAAACCAGGCTTTAACGATTGATTTGTAAAACAACAAAACCGACCACGTCACACTTAATAGCGCTATGGTTGAAGATAGGGATAATGAGAAAACAAACAATTTTCACACGGTTAGCGTGGCTGAGTGGTTGCGGGCTCGCCTAGCAACTCCGTGTACCATGGTTCAAAGCCAGGTAAAGTCTAGAAAGAAAGAAGTCTGATGAGGAGATGTGGTGATCTTTGAAAAATTATTGTTTTCTCATATTATTCTCTAATACAAACCAGGCCTCAAGCTCTATAAATTACAGTCGATTCATAAATATAAGGCCAAAAATAATAAAAATTGTTTCATTTTTGAAGCCCATATTTTCTGTTGAAAAAAATTGCTTTAAAATATCTGTCTGCTCCTTCATAGAATGTATTTAGTGACCAATTGTTTAGTCCTGCAGGCCGCCTTTATACCGATAGGCGGAGTCGGTTGCAAGATGGAAATGCAATTGCGTTATAATATAAAATTCGTAAATTTGAGTTTTAAAAATTTAAGTTTTTATTGTTAAATAATGTTTGTATGTGCTGAACTAAAAGGGATGTGATTTTGTTTTTGTTTTCAAGACGAACCTTTCCTACCAGCAAAACGCTAGCTGCGTTTTACATTTTGTGGCAGTTTTCGGGTTACCTCAAGCAAGAAAACGTTATTTATGCTTACAAAAGTATTCAGAAAGTGAACCGCCCAGAATCTGGTTGTACGCTGGGCCTGGTACCCGCAACGTAAAAACACCTGCCAAATAAATATTTAACCAAAAAGCCTCGGATGAGAGCACGTCAAACGTTTAAAGGACTATGATTTATGGGCAGGCACCTGTAATTGTGAAGGTGCCTCTGCCTAGATGGTGGATGTCCTCATAAAGGCAGAGGCTGACATCACCGCCATCCAAGAGATGAGATGGACGGGGCAAGGAATTAAGAGGATCGGACCATGCGACGTCAACCACAGTTGCCATGTAAAGGAGCGCAAATTACACTACCAGGTACCGTCGTTCACCTAGTTCACAACATTCCCCTAATTTACGACCGCTCCCTATGGAGGAGAAGGACAATGTGACCAAATATCTCGTCTTAAGCGCTTGTACGAACGCTGCCCCCGTCACGACATACAACTCGTGCTAGGCGATTTTAATGCCAAGGTGAGCAAGGAAGGGATCTCTGGTCCTACAGTCTTTAAATTCAGCCTACATGACGAAACATCCGCTAGGTACCGGACTGAGGCCGATCGACTTCGCTGGCGCCCGAAACAAGGTAATATGTAGTACCAGGTTTCAGCATAAAAAGATACATCAACCTACATGGCTATCTGCCATAGAAAAGAAAGATGCCGCCAATAGGGTCAAGACCGGGGCAATGTCCTGTACGAATGAAAACGGCGACCTGATGGCCGACATCTAGAGTACACTCAAACTGTGGAGGGATCACTTTTTCACGCTGCTTAATGGTAGTGGCACGAAAAACATCGAGGATGATGACCCCGAACCTCCAATCAATGAAGACGGAGACGTGGTACCGTTACCCGACCTGGACGAATCTCGAACGGCAATAGCGCGGCTAAAAAAACAATAAAGCCGTTGGTGCTGACAGACTGCCAGCAGAACAATTCAAGTGCAGCGGCGAGGGACTGATAAGGTGCATGCACCAACTCATTTGCAAAATGTGATCGGAGGAACGCATGCCTGCTGAGGGGAATCTAAGAGTACTCTGATCATACAATAAGCCGCAACTACCGCGGGATCAGTTTTCTTAGCATAGGTTATAAGGTTCTGTCGAACGTATTGTGTGAACGTCTGAAGCCCATCGAAAACGAACTGATTGGGCCTTACCATTGTGGCTTTAGACCAGGCAAATCCACCATCGACCAAATATTCTCCAGACCATCTCTTTGTTGACCTCAAATCCGCTTTCGATAGCACGAGAACAAGGTACCTATTTGCAGCAATGTCTGAATTTGCTATCGCACAAAACTGATACGGCTATTTAAAATGACGTTGAGCAACACCATCACCATTGTGTGAACGACTGAAGCCCACCATGAATAAATTAATTGGATCTTATCAGTGTGGCTTTAAACGTGGCAAATTTACCATCGACCAAATAGTCATGATACGAAAACCAACAACAAATCTTGAAAAAGACTCGTGATATTTTATAAGAGCGTGCAACTTTAGATGTATACTGATGGCATCGATATCAACAACCGTGCCTTACTTCTGTCTTTTCGAAACGACAGAAGCGAAACGTATGGGTCTGAAGGCGAAAGAGGGCAAAACTAAGTACTTCCTGTCATCAAATAAATAGTCAGCGCACTCGCGTCTTGGCTCCCGCATCACTGTTGACAATTACAATTTCGAAAAGTGGAGGACTTTGTTTATCTCTGAACCAGCATTTAACACCTACAATAATGACAGCCTGAAATTCCAACGTAGAATCTCTCTTGCTAGAAAGTGCTACTTTGGTCTAATTAGGTAATTGCGTAGTAAAGCCCTCTCTTTACGAACCAAGACCACACTCTATAAGTCTCTCATCATGCCCGTGTTATTGTACTATATATTGTATGGCGCTGAAGCATGGGCCTGTCAGCATCGGATGACACGGCCCCTGGAGTGTTCGAGAGAAAGATTACTCGAAAGAGTTATGGATATCTACGTCTTTGCGACGGCGAATACCGCAGACGATGGAACGATGAGCTGTATGAGATTTATCGCGACAAAGACATAGTTCAGCGAATTAAAATACAGCGGCCACGTTGGCTCGGACATGTTGTGCGAATAGACGAAAATGCTCCAGCCCTGAAAGTATTCCATGCGGTACCTGCTGGTGGTGGTAGATGAAGAGAGCGCCCTCCTCTGCGTGGGAAAGACAAAGTGGGGTAGGACTTGACGTCACTTGGTATATCCAATTGGCGCCAGTTAGCTGGACGGAAGAGTGACTGACCAAAATCTCTTAAGAGCTTATAGCGCCAATTAAGTAGGTAAGTGGTCCATTGTTACTAAATTGTAGTGACTACAATCATACTCCTAGTAATGCAAAAGCGGACCACCTCAAGCCCCTAAACCATCTATTTAGTACACGACAATTGCTCGTGATTTAACGATCGTAACTATTACACGATGTTTGTGTTAATTTCACTCTTCCTTAAACTATGTTCGCGTTTCATGTAATTGCTTTTTTGCTTCACTCAACATAAGTTTTAGTAAAATTATTGTGAAGGCAACTCTGGTATTATCCAATTACGTATTTGTTGTTATAGATAACCGATGAAGTGGAAGTTTAGTTATCGAGAAGACAGCGAGTAGACATGTCGAATATGCGTTGCTTGTGTATGTACATAAATATGTCCTATTACTCTGATTAAAGGAAACACTAGTTTTAATACATATATTTCTGTTTTAATGCTGTTTACTTGTCTCGAAACGGCTTACTTTCAACGGCAAAAGTAAGTAAAGTAACCTGCCGTAGGTACTCCGGGGAGTAATATCTCAGAGTAGTTTTGGGTTACTCTGATGTAATGCAGAGCTGGAGTATATGGTCTTGCCCTAGAACATCGGAATATTAGGTGGACCACTTTTACTTCATACATTTGGGTTACATTTGGAGTACAGAGACTGATGGAGTAATTTACAAGCGTGCGTGGAGTACTCGCGTTTTTTACAGGGTACGGTCCGCAATTAATGTAGTTTTGTTATGGTCTACAATAACTATTGTCGTTAAAGGTCTGTAACTTCGCAATACTTTGGATATTTTAACTCTCCTCGCATCTACTTATGCTAGTAATACTGTTGCACTATTGCTAGCAATCAACCACATTGAGGTAATACCGGCATCCAATTGAAATAAATAAACATATAATACATGAATAAACCAAAATTATTTTTCTATTGCGTTTAATATCTTATTTTGCGAAGCCAAGCTCTTAAAGCTAGAACTCCACACCAGTCTTTTCATCCTTTCCGAAGTTGTCCAGTTATTACAGGCGTTTGGGGCGTTAGAATTTGGCAACTTCATACAATTATTTTCACACATGATGTTTCTTCGCAATGTTTACATTCAACACACGGTATGTTCGCTGAATACACTAGTTAGATGTGCGTCAGTTAACAAGAAAAAACTGAACAAAAGGAAGGAAAGTTTAAAACTATGCAATTTTCTTCACCGAATGGAATATTTCATTAATTTTAGAAAGATATAGATAAAATGCACCGTTTTTCGTTTGTTACCGCTCTTGCACTAAATAGCTTTTAGTTATTGTTTGATGGCGTTTTTTACTTCAGTAACACATCAACGTACTATCAGAAGTTTCCCATCATGTTATTTCCTAAACTGTTCGCGTACCAGAACTAAGTTCGAAACAGCTGTCTAGGGAAAGTTAAAAAAATGGCTACTTTTAGGTCTTTTGGACTTTTCGGACTTTAGATATGGAGGTGTTTTCATGCAATTGCACTGATTTAACTTTTGGGGCATAAGCGGCGTATGCCACAACGCCTGAAAAGACTGGCGTGGAGTTCTGGCTTAACATATTCGTTTATTTTTTTCGCCAACACGCTACAAATACTTTCATATTTCTTTACAAAATTCAATGAAACCCCTTTCAGCGACGAGCCGTTAGAAAACTGGTAAAACGTGGGTTCCGTTAACTTCAAAATTGGAAAAAATTGGGGAACATGTCATCAGACATCACTGTCGCAGGCATTAAGCTCCGCCATAAAAAACACCCTCTTTTCTTCAAAAGGATTTAAAAATGTTTTTTGTATTTTGAACCAAAACATTTACGTTTTAAAGTCTTTATTTTAGAAAAATTTAAATTTACATAGACTGTGCTAAATGTACTTAAACTAACTATAATTTAAATTTAAAAGAATTATACAAATAGTGCATAATTTTCGATATTAAAAATTAAATTAAATTTATATTTCGATATTTTGAAAAGTCGACGGCAAGTCTAAACTGTATTCTGTATTGAACTAAAGCTCTGCAAATAAAAAAATACAAAAATACAATACAATTTTTAATATGCAAGTTAACGCTGCCAATATTTTAACCCCCAAATTATATACTTATATAGTATAACATAGCAGAGTATAAATTTGCCTAATATATTCCCACCAGATCCTCGATACTGTAACAAAGGATACTTTTGGCGAATTTATTCTCTGGTTTAACTCACTGTAATGCACCTGGTCACTGAAGCATAATCATTTTTATTGCAATTTTCTGAACTTACCAATTTGAACATATTGAAATATAAGAAATTTCCTTTGTTGCTTTATTTATCTTTTTTTGGGATTTGCTAATTGAGGAACGCTGTTTCATTTACATTCATAACGTGAGACGGGACAGAGAATGTAAATTATAGAGAAGGCTCATCCCGGCCCATTCCGCGATTCGTTCCGCTGCCAGGGGGTCTTCTGTACACACCACACTCTTTTTTTCCACCACTTATACACAGTAGACCCACCTAATTTAACAGTAGAGACCCATATTAACAGTGCTAGAGCTTGAAATTGTAGTTAAAGAGAAAAACAATGTAACTTATCAGTGGTGTTGCAGGTGGTTAATTTAGTTTTAATAATATAAAAATTGTAAATGATGTAAAATTAATTAATGGAGTTCAAAATAAAGTTAAAAAAATTAAAAGAACAAGTTTTTTCACTTAAAATGTGGATTTTTATTAAAAAAACATATATTATATACATATGTTTGTAGATGATATACATACTTATACATATGTGCATATACATACATACATACATATGTATGCAAATAAAAAACACTTAAAAATTGAATTAAATATTGATAAGATACCCATGTAAAATTGTAGAATATGCAATCACAAAGCATGCGCAGATGAGATTCACTTCCATAATCGTACAAATAAATAAATATTTTATTAAAATTTCATTTTTATTTATAATGTAATATAAACGAGTTTAATATAATGGATATTTTTATTAATATTTATGTCAAAATGATGATGAAGTGAAAAAATTCAAATTTAATTTTAATTAAGATAATTTTTTTTAAATATTTTTTAATATAAAATAATAACAAACATAATAGTTTAATAAAATAATTTAATGCAATTTCTTTATATTCCACATCTTAAATTATTTAAATAAATGAAAACTTTTCAATAATTTTGTATATTCATTCGCAACGAATTGAAATCCGAATAGGAATGTGAATGAAAAAGATTTTCAAAAATTTATGAAAGTTAGTATATCGTATTGAATTAAAAAAAAGTATAAAAATTAGACATGACACGAAAAAGCTAGGATTCGAACTATGGGGCAAAAACTCAAACGTGCAATATGATTTTATGCGGCCGGCGACTATACGCACTAAGCCACAGCAGACGTTCTGCGGAGCCTGCTTAAATAGCTAATTATGCAAATCATAGCAATGTGTGCGAATAGAAGAAGAGCAATTAACAAATCCAACTAAAAATGAAACAAAGAAGAAAAAGTGGTAAACCGCGGAAAAATCTGTTTTTTGATTGTCAGTGGGGCAAGTTGAGTTGGAAGAGGAGTTATACAACAAGTCTGGAAAGGGGAAGGTAACGCGGTAACCAAAATAATATTCTCTTCTGTTTTTCGGCAATTTTAGTGTCGATTCGCCAATTGCGCATGCACGTGTACGTAAATGAGTTGATGCGCACATGAATTATTTAATAAATGCATGAATATTGGTAAATATATTAATTAAGAATACTTATATATAATTTATATGCAAGAATATGCGTATTTAGTATGTCTACATATAATAAATTTAATAAAATAAAAAAATAATTAAAATAAAATGCCGCAGAGTGGAAATTTAACTCTGGTCAAACAAAGTAAGATTTCATATTACAGGCTGTTTATTGAATGGACTCTTTTGTCCTTCAATGAATTTGTGTTTGATTTTTTGTCGAGGCAGTATCACCAAGATAAAGTTTGGAGCAACTCAAGCACTTGAACTTGGTTGCAGCGGAGAAAATGGAAAGAAGTTGAGCCAATGACGGGTTGTGACTTTCTGACAAACTTTTATTGACAAATTTTCTTTCTTAAATACTAAATTATTGCTAAGTTTAGAATTTTGTTCTTTTCTGTGTTTATTATTGGGGAAAATAAATAAATTTTGAGTCAGCGTAAATAATTAAATGTAGACATATAAAGAAAACAAAACCAAGCGATGGAAATGTTTAGTCAGCGTAAATGATTAAGTTTAAATTTTTAGTCAGCGTAAATGATTGAATGTAAACATATAAAGAAAACAAAACCAAGCGATGTGAATGTATGAACATGCTCCCCGCCGTTGAGCTATGCTCGACAAAATTACATTGCATTGATATTTGATATTTTCAATGGCTCGAATGTTCCTGACCCCGTAACTAGACGATACAAGTATTTGAAAAACAAAAAAAAATAATGTTCTTTTGGTTTAATTTTGTTTCTTTGTTATTCAAGCTACTGTTACTGTAAATTCTGATGACGCTGCATGCTGGCAAATTGCTGCTGGTGAGGTTTGTTGACCTATTTTTCTTCTTCGACTTTATAGCTTCTGGTAGATTGTCGCAATGATGACTCCGATTGTAAGAAGAAGGGCGGCGTAAGCTACTGCTGCATGGTGTCTTTTTATGTGAGTCAGTTGTTGAGGTAGATCAGTTAGTACCTGTTGGTGTAATTCTTGTTGGATATCCGATATATTTTTTATATGATCTATGTACTTTTTGAGGTGAATACTCCTGACTTCTTCTTCGGTTGGGTAATTAATTTCACTCATGTTGGCAGTAGCAGTATATGATGTGTGTAGGGATGTTGAATAGATTTCGTGTCCCTGAATGAACATAGCCTTGTATTTGAGTGTGCAGTCTGGGGTTATTTTTATGAGTCCAGTGCCCTGTAGATTGAGTCGAATGTGTTCTTGGCTGCACACGGCGGTCATAGGGGTTGAGTGCGGCATGGTGTACATCCATTGATTGTTGTGGTTCAATTGAATGAGTGATGTGTTTTCTACTAACGGAGTTACGGTGCAGTTGGTACTAGTGACATTGTTCAGTAACGAAATTTCACATAGGCATTTGGCTGCATCTGAATTGAATTTAGACTGCATGCTTGAGCATAAGACTTCATCTTCTGCTAATGGTGTGCAAGATGCCAGTCAACGCATAATATTCATCTCGGTGAGCGTTTATGGCGATGATTTGACTGCATGGCTGGATAGCTGTCATCGTGTTGTGGAGAAGAGCTGGTATCGGATGCAGTTTAAAAAGTTCCAACGTCTCTGGATCACATAGAGGAATTGTTATATGGAAAATTATGTGATTGTTTGCAATTCCTCCCTTCACGTTCATGATTTTATAGAGCTGAAGCAGATTGTCCTGATTGACTGGTACACTGAAAAAAAACCCCGCAGTTAAATCAAATACTTTCTGCAGTTAAAGTACAGTAAAACAAAAGTATTTATTTCAACAGCAAAACTCTTGACGGAAATACTTTGCTCTTGATTCAAATACTTTTTTTAAATGCGGCACTTTTGAATCAAAAGCGGCTGTGCTTTTAAAAATCATCTTATTAAAATCTAATATAAAAATAGTTGTTTTAAAGGTTTCGTATTTAATTTTCTTTTGATTACAGTTTTTTAAATGTAAAAGTATTTGTCACAACCATTTCGCATTTAATTTTACTGTTTCTCCATACGATGACAGGGAAGTTGACGCTTACATTTTTCCATCGATCATTCTAACAGAAACACGTGTTGCGTGCGCAAATACTTTAATTTGGGTTTTATAGGTAAATATATGTGCTGAAAGTATTAATTTAAGTGAAAGTGATTACTTCAAGACATTTCGCGTTTAGTGAAGCTGCGCAAAAGGAGCTTACATAGTTTGCATTTGCATTAGTGTGCCTGCCGCATCGCCCGCTGCTTACGGAGGCTGTTTAAAAGAGACTTCCCCAGTGATTTTTTTTATATAAAAGACGACATTTGCGAAAAGCCTACTCTGCAGGTATGTATGTCATGGTTTATATACACATTTATTTCAACAAAAATATGTGTTTAAAAATAATTTTTGTGCATTTTAGTTTACACTATGAGTGAGGAGTTGATACCATCAACTGAGCTGTCGTTATTTGCCGAGCAATGTCCGTTGGGAGATGAGTCCCCTACAACGAAAAATGTCGACAATGAGTCCGTAGTAATTTTGGATAGTGATGAACAGTTAATTAATTTATTGTGTTCGTGGGATTTGTCGTCAAATGCATTGATACAGTTCAATAGGTGTGGTTTAAAGAGTGTAGCAATTTTGCAGATGATCCATTCCCACGACATTGACGAAATTTTTAATGCCAGAGAACTAATTGCGTACAAAATTAAGTTCCGGCACAACTTGCAAAAATGGCGTTTAGAAAATAATGTAAGCAAATCATTTTAAAAATTCAGCGTAACTTCCGTTTAAATTTTCACATTGAGGGTTTCGCACACATTTATAACACGCTTATAAATTATTTATATTAATGTCTTTCTAGTTCGATATGCTCACGTGCTGTAGTGGTGATAGAACTATAACAAACCTTTCATCCATTCGAAGCTGGCTGAGCTCTGCAAGCACACCTTCAACATCCCCAAACAACGAACCCAACGTCGAAGAGGTTTTAAAAGAAACAGTAGCAGGTAACGACATAATAAAGAAGTACGAAAACTGTGGTTGCCTCCAAGAAAGTGACCAATCTGCAATAGTTCGCATTATTGTGGATAATTACTTAATACGTGATATTAAAATGACCCCGATCACCATGAAAACTGTTGCCGAACAGATTGTCAAACTGTTTTCTAAAGAACAAGAATCGGTGTATTACGTACCCAGGACAAACAAAAAAACGCAACTGGGAAATTATATGATAGATACTTTAACAGCTTGCATAAGCGAAAAGCTCAGTTGAAAAATGAAGCTCCATCAAAAATTTTCAAAGTTGCCGGTGTAAATGATGAGAGCCACGCTAAACTTAATGAAATAAAACAGTGGTTACAGCACAATACTCCTGAAGATATATGCGTGTCGTGGAAAGAAACTTCAGAAGATAGAATTAAAGAACTTGCTAAATGTGGTATTCAAGATATTTTTAAGGAATGGCGATATTTCGATTCCAATAGGTACCAGTTGATTGATATTGATTTTGACACTATGTTTCCTGGAAAATCAGATCTAATGTTTAACAAAATTGAAAGCGTTGAGGAAGCAATAACGAAAGAGCTTTTCCATTCATTAATAAAAGATAAACTGAACCTGACGTATTACGACGCCATGCTTGGAGCACCTGATGCAGACAATAGGGCTTGTGATTTAATGCACGACATATTTTTAGGAGTCGCTCGATATAATATTCCAAAAGTTCTAGATTATTTCATATATCAGAAGAAATATTTTTCTTTGGAAGGGTTTAACTATAGAAAACAATTATTTGCTTATGATCCATCTCACGTCAAAAGTTTAAGTAATCCTTTAACGAAGGCTCAAATTAAGACTAATAATATTAAAATGAACGCTTCTGAAATGAAACTTTTTTTGAATACTATTTTGTTAATGATTGGGGACTTAATAGATGAATTTGATTCAGTATATAAATTTTTAATAACGTTTATTAAAATTGTTGATATTGTTATGGATGAGGAGTTCAGTGACAATATTTTGAATGAGCTACGTGCTTTAATTGTCGATCACCATACATTTTATACAACAGGCTTTAAAGAAAAATTAAAACCAAAACACCACTTTATGGTCCATTATGTCAATTGTATCAAAGAACTGGGCCCACTTAAATTTTTATGGTGTTTTAGATTCGAAGGAAAACACGCTGAATTCAAAAAATACGCAAATAATATAACATCCCGAAAAAATATTCCCTTACTTTAGCTACTATGTAAGTACTGTTTCCAATTCTGTTCTTATTTATTTGAAAATAGTTTTTTCCAAAATGATCTTGTGGATTGCAAAAATTTTTCACCAATAGATCTTTCAAAACTTGAATTTTATCAGAATTTATGTACCAAATTTACAATCGGAAATGAAGTTTTAAGTATGAGATACAAAGGGGTACTGTATGAAAAGAATTACTATGTTAAATCAAATAATACAATACTGCTTATTTTAAAAATATATATAATAATATTTCACGAAGTTTTAGGTACCAATAACTCATATTATTTAAAAAAAATCGATCTCAAATCAGTACCTACAAAATTGTATACTTTAAATGACGGCAAAAAAGGGGGGGGTATTGAAATGGGGGGGGTGTGTTAAACACAACAATAAAGCAAATACGATTACATTTGAATCAAGAGCAATTACTGTTAATCTCAAATACTTCTACTGTTAACATAAATGTATAAGCAGAGAACTTGTAAGTAATGAGAAGGCGCAAATGTTAAAACAGCTTTTTCATCAACAAAATTTCTACGTGCCGTCGGGAGAATTCAACATAGCAATTTAATTCTACCATACGAATAAAAACCAATTTCACCATATTTTGCTATATTTAGAGCAGAGGGGCTCTTTTGCGGAGGCGAGCGGCTGCATGTGTACAAAAAGAAGATAAATAATAAATCAAAACAAAAACCATAGAAGGAAAATAAGTAAACAAAAAAACCAGTTTCTGGATAGCGAAACGCAACTTGAGACGGCAGATGAGTTATTCAACAGTTGAGGATAAGAGAAGGGTTGAAAGGGATAGGGGGGATCGTCAAAAGAATATTCTTTCGAGTTTTCGGCAATTTTTGTGTTAATCGCCATCAGCGCGTGCACTTGTAGGCAAATGAGTTGATGCGCGCATGAATTGCTTAATAAATGCATCCATGTATGTATGTACGTATGTATGTAGTTTCAGATATTTTAGAATATTTAGCGCTGGTGCAGGCACAATTGCAGCTGCGGTTGCGATGCGCTGTGATGTGATTAAGATTTAGCGTAGGTCAAGGTTGAAGTTATACACATGCACATTGTATGTACATATTTACATGCATACATATGTATATGCACCTATCAACTAATCTTTATTTACTAATTTTCTAAGTCAAAAATAAGTTTAATAAAAACATGACAAAATTATATTTTTTAATGAAAAATCAACTATGGTTCATTATACATACTTATGTATGTACTTACATAAGTGGAATCAAGAAAAGATTCATTCACACATGCGCAATTTTTCAGCGCAAGTGCACAGCGAAACATTGTATAAACATTGTATATGCATATCTACATATTTACGTATGTGCATACCTACAACAACAAAAAATTCATTCATAAGCGCTCGCGTGTATTTCCGAAAACAAAATATGTATGTATGTATGTTCATTCATAAGCGCAAGCATTTCATCTCCCCGCGCACGCAAATGTTCCCCGCAACAATCATTTTCACGACGAACACAAAAATGCTAAAATCTTCAATTTTACAAACCATTGACGGTCATTGAAAAGATTCAACATCGCAATATCAGACAATAATCTAATTTGCCAACGTAGTCTGACAAATTGCTGGCATTCTAGAATATTCTGGAATATTCTGGAACATTCTAGAACATTCTAGAACATTCTAGAATATTCTAGAACTTTTGTCCAAATGCGCGCATCAACTCATTTGCCTACAAGTGCACGCGCTGATGGCGATTGACACAAAAATTGCCGAAAACTCGAAAGAATATTCTTTTGACGATTCCCCCTATCCCTTTCAACCCATCTCTTATCCTCAACTATTGCATAACTAATCTGCCGTCTCAACTTGCGTTTCGCTATCCAGAAATTGGTTTTTTTGTTTACTTATTTTTCTTCTATGGTTTTTGTTTTGATTTATTACTTATCTTCTTCCTTTTGAACACATGCAGCCGCTCGCCTCCGCAATAGCCTCTCTGCTCTAAATATAGCAAAATATGGTGAAAATGGTTTTTATTGGTGTGGTAGAATTGTTGAATTCTCCCGACGGCACGTAGAAATTTTGTTGATGAAAAAGCTGTTTTAACATTTGCGCCTTCTCATTACTTACAAGTTCTCTGGTATAAGTATTTGCTACAACAGTGCCCCGTATTTCGATCAAAAGTGTTCCACTGTTAATTTAAATACTTGACGCATTTACTTCAACAGTGCTCGCACTTTTAAAACAAATGCTCAAAGTATTTGGGCACGTTTCTAATGCAAAAAGTATTTGTGGCAAATGCAGAATACTTTGGTTTTACTAGTTTTTTTTTTTTTCAGAGTAGTTGTAGTGTTGACGGCAAGTGATTTCTCACTTGTATCAGCTCGGCTTGAAGTTGTGATGGTGACAGCAGTAGTGGGCTGATCTTGCCATGTTGAGAATCAGACAATGCCGTAATTATTGCTGTTTGTGTTCGATGTAGTCTTGCTGACATTAATGACAATTGTGTAGCTAGTAGAACAAAACTTTGGATTAACTTAAGTTCATGTTTTTTTTGTTCGTTGTCGCGTAACCTGGAGTCAATTCTGTTTAATTGCTCGTCGAGGTTGTCGAATTTGCTCTGGATCTGGGTTTCATCTTGTTTAAAGATGTTGAGGGTTGAATCTATGAATGAGGTCTGGTTTTTTAACAGCTGCATTAGATAAGTTTCATCTTCCTTGATCTGTTCGATGGTGTTCGACATTTGTTCAGCATAGGTTGAATCCAGTACCCCAAACAATGAGTTGGCAACATTTCCCACGATATTTATTGCACCGCGTTTATTTCTTTTGCTCTTGAGTAAAGTGTTTCCATCTTTAAGATCTGAGAAGCCAAATTTGAGACTTTGGAGAACGTTTATACATGTTGTTTTTTGAGATACGGGGGTACATAGATGCTTTAGGGATGCAGTCCCCTTTGTGAAGGTCTGCATTTCTTGCCAGTACGGTTGTAATTCATAATATGTTATGATTTTCCATTCTGATCGTGAAATTCGTGTTGTGCCGATGCCTTCAAAATGTATGCCTATGTTTGGTTGAAACTTAGTTATTTCTATTTTATTCGCGTTGCAGATTAGTGGAAGCGCTAATAATGCAACGAACATGGTCATCATGACACTGGAGGTGACTGTCTTTCGTTTTTTCCTGCTTGGACGCTCGTCTTGTGAAGTTGGCGAAGCTTGTTCCTCTTCCTCATCTGTGTCAAATGGCTGCGACGCTGTCCCGGGGTCAGCGCGCCTATGTCATTTGGATCGTTTGGCATTGGAGAAATGGGCCTTGAATTCAGTATTGCCTCGATTTCTACAATTAATGTTTCAAGTTCCTCATAGGTTAGGGAAGCATTTGCTGCGCTTCTTACCAGAAGATGCTTGGCTGATTTGACAGCCGCTTCCCAGAGGCCACCAAAGTGTGGTGCTCTTGGCGGGATGAAATTGAACTGGATCCCCTTGTTGTTGCAGGCGTTTGTAATGGCTTCTTGTGCAGCAGGGGTGTGTATGACCTCTGACAGCTCTGGTAGCTTATTTTTCGCTCCAACAAAATTTGTTGCGTTATCACAATATAATCTTTGGCAGTGGCCTCGTCGTCCAATGAATCTTTTGAGGGCTCCTATGAAGGCCTCAGTTGTGAGGTCGCTCACTAATTCTAGGTGCACAGCCTTTGTCGCGAAGCAGCAAAAGACTGCAATGTACGCCTTATGTGGCTTTTTTCCCCGCAGCTTGTAGTGGACTGTTAGAGGGCCACAGGAGTCAACTCCGGTATTGATGAACGGTCGTGCTGGTGTTACCCGTGTTGAAGGCAGGTTTCCCATGACTTGGTTGAACAGTACTGGCTTAGCTCTGCTACATCTTATGCAACGGTGGCTCGAGCCATGATTTTTCCTTTCAGTGGCCAGAAGCGCTGTCGTACGATTCCCAGCAGAGTTTGCGCTCCACAATGCTTATTCTCCTGATGGACCATTTCAAAGATGAGTTTTGAAATTGGGTCATTATAGGGAATTAACAATTGATGTTTTGAGTCGAATGGCAACGATGATTCTTCAAGACGACCTCCAACGCGTAGTAAGCCGAAGTTGTCCAGGAATGGTGATAAGTTGCGTAAATTGCTTGTTCCGCGCAATTCTTGATATTTTTTTAGCTGGTCAATCTCTTCCTTGAAGTCCGAATCTTGCATCCGTCTGACTATGTACATCAGGGCAGTGTCTAGTTCGATTGTGGTAAGTGCGCACTGAGTCTGTTGATTGATCTCCTTGCGCCTGCATCGATTACTGAAACGCAGCATGTAAGCTATAATGCGTTGTAGACGGGCAAATGAGTTGTTGTGTCTTATTAGATACATAAAGTCAGATGAAGCTACTGAAGTGACAAGAGCCTCAGGCGCCTTACGTTTTTTTTCTAGTTCCGTTGGGATTGCCAATTGTGAGTTGTATGTGAGTGGCCACATCGACTCGTTTCCGTGTAGAAACAGAGGGCCACAGAACCAAAGTGCACAATCTTTTAGAGCGGCAGGTGAAATCCCGCGAGATAAAACATCAGCTGGATTACTTTTTGAGCCAACATGACGCCATTGATCTGCTTGGGTTGACTCTTGAGTGATTGCAAGTCTGTTTGCCACAAATGTATGAAAGGCGGCAGATAATGAGTTAATCCAGGCCAGCACGATCTCTGAGTCGGTCCAGAACCAGACAGGACATGTTAACTGAAGATCAGTTTTGATTCTTGATACAAGCTGAGCTCCAAGTACTGCCGCGCAGAGTTCCAACCTTGGTATGGTTTGTCGTTTAAGAGGGGCGACCCGAGATTTTGCGCAAAGAATTCGAGTCATGGTTGTTCCATCCTTGAATGTGGATTGGATGTATGCCACTGCGCCGTACGCCTTTTGTGATGCATCGGTGAATATGTGTAGATGCATCGACTGGGGCACCTTTCCCTTACCAATGTGCCGCGATACCCGAAGAGTTTTTAACGCGTTCAGGTCGTTTCTGAAGGTAGCCCATTTAGTGTGTAACGATTCTGGTAGCGACTGATCCCAGTCAAATTTTAATTTCCATAACTCTTGTACAAATACTTTTGCTGTTACTATGACTGGCGATAATAACCCCAAAGGATCAAAAAGCCTTGCTAGGTCGGATGTGACCGATCGTTTAGTGATTCGCCGAACCGAGTCAATGTTGACCTTTACGCAGAAGGTGTCATCCTTTGGGAGCCAGGTGAGGCCTAACGTTTTGATCGAATCCGCCTTTGAGCTTTCAAAATCTAAATTGACTTCTTGATCTCCTTGCGAAATGTTCTGCAACAATTGTGAGTTATTGGCACACCATTTGCGTAGGTTAAAGCCACTCTCCTTCATGACTTGTATGAGTTGCTGTTGTATTGTTAACGCTGTCACCAGGCTATCGGATCCACCCAGGCCATCATCGACGTAGAAGTTCTCTTGGAGAAACTGCGACGCGAGCGGGTACCGCATCGTGTTTTCCTTGGCCACCTGCTGCAGGCATTTTGTTGCTAAGTATGGTGCCGCTCTGGTGCCATACGTAACTGTGTTTAGTTGATAGTACGTTATGGGTTGCGAGGGTTCCTTTCGCCAAATGATTAATTGAAGATGACGATCCTTAGGCGAGACGAGTATTTGTCGGTACATCTTCTCGATATCAGTTGTGAACACATATTTGGGCAACCTGAACCGCAGTAGTATGGAGAACAAGTCACTTTGAACAGTTGGACCTGTGTACATTAGGTCATTCAGTGAGTGTCCCGATGAAGTTTTTGCTGAAGCATCAAATACGACCCGAAGCTTTGTAGTTGAGCTTTCCGGTCATTGCACGCAGTGATGTGGGATGAAATAGTTTGGAGAGCGAATCGCTTCTGCTGGTATCTTTGTCATGTGTCCCAGCTTCTCGTATTCTTCCATGAAATTAGCATATTGAGCTTTTAATTCCGGAGTTTTCTGCAATCGCCGCTCCAGAGAAAAGAAGCGATTGATTGCGATTCCGTGTGAGTCACCTAAAGCCTCAGGACCTTGATGGAAAGGAATCTGCACCACAAATCGATTTTGATTATCTTTTATGGTGTGTTGTTCGAAGTGATTTTCGCATAGTTTATCTTCGATGGGCATTGGTTTACTGGATGTTTTGATCTTTTCTAGTTCCCAAAGTCGGGCGATGGAAGCATCAAGTGATTCATCAGTGGTGCATATTCCGCACGTCAGATTGTTGGATTGTTCCTCCTGTATTTTTCCAGAAATTATCCGTCCGAATACAGTGTTCTTCATTGTTGGAAGCTGATTTGCCAATTTTATTTGCCCGATCGCTAGCAAGTCGTGATAGTGTTCTGCGCCCAGCAGAATGTCGATTCTATCGGGGCGGTTGAAAGCTGGATCAGCGAGTGCCACATTTTTGGGTAGTGGCCATTTGTCAGTATTGATGAACTGTGATGGTTGTGGTGACAATATACGCGGCAGAACAAAGGCCTCAAGTCGCGTCGAATACTTGTTAATTCGGGATTTGAGTCCTACATTTACTCGGTGCCTTGTCTTTGTGTTTGTTGAACCGATTCCATAAATGCTTATATTCGAAATCTGTCTGGAAATGCCGAGCCGTTTTACTAGACGTTCCGTGATGAAATTGACTTCTGATCCGGAGTCGAGTAAAGCACGGCATTCCACCTCCGTTCCATCTGCTTGTATTTTCACAACTACTGTGCTAAGTAGCACGTACGAACTTGCTTGTTGATTATTAGATGCTGCTAATGAGGTAGCTTCTATGTCGTTGGTCGCCTGAGATGATGACGTTGAAGATGAAGGCCCTGCGCCCCCTGCTGTTTTAGATGATGCGGCTGATGATACCTTTTGATTGTCCTTTTTGTTTGAGGACTCTTGCTTGTTGTCCAAATGCAACAGTGTGTTGTGTTTTTTATTGCACTTCATGCAACATCGTGAAATGCATTGTTTTGCTGAATGTCCCGTACGTAAGCAGTTTACACAACATTTTTGCCTTTGTGTGTAGTTAAGCCGCTCCGAGGGTTTTAATTTCAAAAAGGTCTGGCACTGAAATAGTTTGTGAGCGCCATCGTTGCATAGCGTGCATGCAGCATTGCCTTGGTTTGTTGAAGCTGCTGAAGCGCACGACTTGGCTGACCCTTTTTCCTTCTGCCCCATGGCTTCCATTGACTGAAACCGGGTCTCTAGAAATTCGAGGAATTGGCTCACATGCTGCAATTCCTTTGGATTTTCTATTGTTTTTTCATATTGCGAGTGAAGACCTCGATCTAACTTTTTTATGAGAAGATGAAGCAGCATTGGACTCCATGAAGAAGTGTCCACCCCTATATTGTTGAGGGCATGCAGACACTCTTGAGTGACATCATGTTGCTGTTTTATGGAGGCTGCTGACGTCCCAGATGACGGCTGATCGATTAGTTTCTGCATTAGTGTTGATACCAGTACACGCTTGTTGTTGTACCGGTCTTGTAATGCCTTCCAGGCTGTCTCATAATTATCAGCTGTGGCGGAAAGATGGCTGATGAGTTTTTCAGCTTCACCGGTTACGTTCGCCTTGCGATACCATATTTTCTGCACAACGGGAATGTTTTGGTTGACTACCAACTGTGAAAACAGATCAGCGAACACAGGCCATTTCAAATAATCCCCGTCGAATTTCGGAATTGTAATTTTGGGAAGTGGCAGCACGTTTGTTTGTGCACACTCTGCCCTGTATTGTGCTGTAGGCACTGTTGTATGTTTGAAGTTTTGTATCACCATGTTTTCTAGATCCGTGTAAGAGTCCATGTCATATCCTTCTTCGAGTGGGTTGGCACAGTTTTCCCAAATTGAGAAATGTAGCTCCTGGATCTGTTCCCATAGCTTCTCTTTCAATTTCATGTTTGTTGCTGTTGGGTCCGTTGTGATTACCCGTTTTAGAGACGATATCATTACGTTTTGTCTTCTAATGGATAAGGCAATTTGCGAAGCTCTTGCGGATGGAGTAGGTGTTGGGGAAGACATAGCCTGCTGTTGAATTTGTGGAGGCTGATGATGAGCTTGTGTCATTGCCATTGTTATAGTTGACTTAGCGGCGGCCAGTTCTTGATGTTGATACTCTGCTTCTGGATTGGGCGTTTTTGTTGCGGTTGGACCTTTTTGCTGGTTAACCGGTGGTTGCATCATTGCCGACTCCAATTCCTGCCTGTATTTTTCCACGAGCGCAGCTATGTCAGTGTAGTAATTACTGACAAAATAATCGTGGTCTAATGGTGGATTTTCAAGACAACGTATTTTGTTGTCAGTTGTCTCGAAATCCGCCCATGCGCTATTCAACCTCCTAAGGCGTTCCTTATAGTACTCTAGGGTCTTCCTGGACTGGGAGTCCTTCTTATAATTTTTTATGATTCCCTGTATGACATCACCCGTTTCGCGTTGGGATTGAGCCAATATGTCCATACTGATTTTTTCTTCTGCCATCTTCTGAAGCTAGCACAATGCACAGATGATCCGTTGATTGGTTTCCTGACTGTAGATTAGCGGTTGCGAGTTGATTGAGTCCTCTACGGTTTCTGCGTCCCCCAGAGTTGGTCCTGATATGTTGCGAAAATTCCAAAATTCCTTTGCGGTTGCTGGTAGCTTTGTTGATCCTGATTATTTGCAGGACCCCAATGAATATTGTTGATTGCTGTGTGGACAACTATCCAATTTTTGCAGCAAATCGATACGTTGATCCTTTAATGTTGCAGGATCTGACGTAATTCGCGAGGTTGCGTGTTTTGTATGTTCTATAAGAAGAACTAGGGGTCACCAAATGTTTATTGAATGGACTCTTTTGTCCTTCAATGAATTTGTGTTTGATTTTTTGTCGAGGCAGTATCACCAAGATAAAGTTTGGAGCAACTCAAGCACTTGAACTTGGTTGCAGCGGAGAAAATGGAAAGAAGTTGAGCCAATGACGGGTTGTGACTTTCTGACAAACTTTTATTGACAAATTTTCTTTCTTAAATACTAAGGCCCGTAGTCATAGTCAAATAAAAGTCGGATCTAAATACGTTAAAGCATACTTTAGCTTAAAGTATACTTTATCTTAGTCATAGTCGAGTTAAATCCGGCTTGTTCGGTTAAAGTCGAATTTATAGTTAGAGTGCCGAAAAGCTGTTACTAAACCATTTAGTAAACTGTCAAAATAATTATAAATCTGCATCTTCGGTGCTAAAAGTTGTGTTTTTTTGGTGAAACTTAAATTAAAGGAAAAAATGAGCCGTTTTGATAATATTGAACGGGATTTCAGCATCATTAGTGATGCTACTTTGATTATATGGCCAAAAATGTATAAAACCAGAATCAACCTTTTTGAATTAGAAGACAGTGATTTCTATTCTCGGTATCGGTTCGACAAAGCCACGGTGGAGTTCATTATTCGAGCTTTAAATATGGTAAATCCGAGAAATAATAGAGGTCTTCCGGTACCAGTGAGCACACAAGTCTTATGTACTCTTAGATTCCTAGGAAGAAATGCCCATCAAAGTGATGTTGGTATGTTAATAAAGTGTAATTTAATTTTCTAAATGATATTCCATGCATATTCTTGTATTATAGCTGATCTGCACGGTTTATCCCAGAATTCTGTAGGAAGGATAGTAAAAGAAATAGCCAAAAGAATTGCAATGTTACTGCCACACTTTGTTCGATTCCCAAGCAGAAATGAGCTGAACGAAGTAAAGAACAAATTTTACCGATTAGCTCGGTTTCCGACCGTGATCGGAGCAATCGACTGCACCCATGTGCGAATTAAATGCCCTTCAAAGAATATGGGCGCAACTATGGCAAGTCACTTTCTGAATAGGTAAATAACCAAAAATACGCCATAATACATATATAAGTGCGTTGCTGTACTTCATAACATCGCCAAAGAAAGAAACTTTTCATGTGAGTCCTATTTGCTGCAACGTCGTCATAATTCAAAAAATTCAAATTTTGAGTTAACATCACTAATATATCGGAAATAATATGTTTGATCAACTGACAAAGTGTTATATCCGAGGTCTTAACATTTTACGCAGCATCGCGATAGAAGCCCTTTTGCTCTAACTACATATCCTATTGCGTCTTATTTGTAACAACGTATTATCTCAGTTGTGCGTCGGCTTTTGTGTGGTGAACATCCTTAAGTTCTCAAGAAAAGTGCCATATTTCGTTTTGTGACAATATTAATAAAAGGTAAGATCACTTTTCTACATCAATTCAAAAACTGAAAATGCGTCTTCTGTAATATCACTATTTTTGAGTTATGACGACGTTGCAGCAAATGAACTTCAATAAACATCTTCTCTTTTTTGTACTTCATATCATTTTCATTTACAAATAATAAACAAATACCAGCTGATATAGTATGCCTCTTGGAGATGGGTTTTTTTAATCGATAAACAGTAATATCGCATAAGAAGTACAATATTCCACATAAATTATGGCTTTTATCTTTATATAAAAGCATACAAACTCTTTTCAAACTTATTTTAACAATTAATAGCAATAAAATCACCATTTTATTGTGAAATTATCAAGTTAAAAAAATATCCTTCGATAAAATATATCCATTATGTCATCTCTATATTTGCAGCATTGCCATTTCTGCAAATTTACTGATTGGCAATGTTGTCATTAGTTAGTACCATGTACTAAACTGACTATGACAAGACTAAAAATAAATTCGACTTTATCTTTTTAGTATTTTACTAACTAAAGTCGGATTTTATGTTGGACTATGACTACGGGCCTAAATTATTGCTAAGTTTACAATTTTGTTCTTTTCTGTGTTTATTATTGGGGAAAATAAATAAATTTTGAGTCAGCGTAAATAATTAAATGTAGACATATAAAGAAAACAAAACCAAGCGATGGAAATGTTTAGTCAGCGTAAATGATTAAGTTTAAATTTTTAGTCAGCGTAAATGATTGAATGTAAACATATAAAGAAAACAAGCGATGTGAATGTATGAACACAGGCCACAACTTAAACAGCAAAGCCACAGTAGCCGTTGCAATGTACTCGCTAAAGGGCCAATTATTCGAATTTCTACTCAAGAGCATTACTAAACCATTTAGTAAACTGTCAAAATAATTATAAATCTGCATCTTCGGTGCTAAAAGTTGTGTTTTTTTGGTGAAACTTAAATTAAAGGAAAAAATGAGCCGTTTTGATAATATTGAACGGGATTTCAGCATCATTAGTGATGCTACTTTGATTATATGGCCAAAAATGTATAAAACCAGAATCAACCTTTTTGAATTAGAAGACAGTGATTTCTATTCTCGGTATCGGTTCGACAAAGCCACGGTGGAGTTCATTATTCGAGCTTTAAATATGGTAAATCCGAGAAATAATAGAGGTCTTCCGGTACCAGTGAGCACACAAGTCTTATGTACTCTTAGATTCCTAGGAAGAAATGCCCATCAAAGTGATGTTGGTATGTTAATAAAGTGTAATTTAATTTTCTAAATGATATTCCATGCATATTCTTGTATTATAGCTGATCTGCACGGTTTATCCCAGAATTCTGTAGGAAGGATAGTAAAAGAAATAGCCAAAAGAATTGCAATGTTACTGCCACACTTTGTTCGATTCCCAAGCAGAAATGAGCTGAACGAAGTAAAGAACAAATTTTACCGATTAGCTCGGTTTCCGACCGTGATCGGAGCAATCGACTGCACCCATGTGCGAATTAAATGCCCTTCAAAGAATATGGGCGCAACTATGGCAAGTCACTTTCTGAATAGGTAAATAACCAAAAATACGCCATAATACATATATAAGTGCGTTGCTGTACTTCATAACATCGCCAAAGAAAGAAACTTTTCATGTGAGTCCTATTTGCTGCAACGTCGTCATAATTCAAAAAATTCAAATTTTGAGTTAACATCACTAATATATCGGAAATAATATGTTTGATCAACTGACAAAGTGTTATATCCGAGGTCTTAACATTTTACGCAGCATCGCGATAGAAGCCCTTTTGCTCTAACTACATATCCTATTGCGTCTTATTTGTAACAACGTATTATCTCAGTTGTGCGTCGGCTTTTGTGTGGTGAACATCGTTAAGTTCTCAAGAAAAGTGCCATATTTCGTTTTGTGACAATATTAATAAAAGGTAAGATCACTTTTCTACATCAATTCAAAAACTGAAAATGCGTCTTCTGTAATATCACTATTTTTGAGTTATGACGACGTTGCAGCAAATGAACTTCAATAAACATCTTCTCTTTTTTGTACTTCATATCATTTTCATTTACAAATAATAAACAAATACCAGCTGATATAGTATGCCTCTTGGAGATGGGTTTTTTTAATCGATAAACAGTAATATCGCATAAGAAGTACAATATTCCACATAAATTATGGCTTTTATCTTTATATAAAAGCATACAAACTCTTTTCAAACTTATTTTAACAATTAATAGCAATAAAATCACCATTTTATTGTGAAATTATCAAGTTAAAAAAATATCCTTCGATAAAATATATCCATTATGTCATCTCTATATTTGCAGCATTGCCATTTCTGCAAATTTACTGATTGGCAATGTTGTCATTAGTTAGTACCATGTACTAAACTGACTATGACAAGACTAAAAATAAATTCGACTTTATCTTTTTAGTATTTTACTAACTAAAGTCGGATTTTATGTTGGACTATGACTACGGGCCTAAATTATTGCTAAGTTTACAATTTTGTTCTTTTCTGTGTTTATTATTGGGGAAAATAAATAAATTTTGAGTCAGCGTAAATAATTAAATGTAGACATATAAAGAAAACAAAACCAAGCGATGGAAATGTTTAGTCAGCGTAAATGATTAAGTTTAAATTTTTAGTCAGCGTAAATGATTGAATGTAAACATATAAAGAAAACAAGCGATGTGAATGTATGAACACAGGCCACAACTTAAACAGCAAAGCCACAGTAGCCGTTGCAATGTACTCGCTAAAGGGCCAATTATTCGAATTTCTACTCAAGAGCATTGGGACAAAAATTCTAGAATCTTCTAGAAAAATGCCAGCAATTTGTCAGACAACGTTGCCAAAAAAAAAGATTGTTGAGGGAACATTTTCGTGCGCGGAGAGATGAAATGCTCGCGCTTATGAATGAGCGGCATTTGTTTTTAGGAATACGCGCGCGCGTTTATGAATGAATTTTTGATGTTGTATGTAGTTTCAGATATTTTAGAATATTCGGCGCCGGCGCAGGCATAAGGGCAGCTGCGGTTGTGATTGCTCTGTGATTTGATTTAGATTTAGCGTAGGTCAAGGTTGAATTTATGCACATGTACATATGTATTATTTTAAAAAATGAATTTGCTTGGATATTTTAATATTTTAATATTTCACACTTTTTTAATTTTTTAATAAATTCGACAAATAATTTTAGTTTAAGCCAAATTTTTTTCTTTTATTTTAAGTAATTTATTTTAAGAATTTCTTAAGCTTTTTCCTCTTATATTAAATTGTATATGTACATATATGTTTTCAAGCAAACCATAAAAGTACACAATATGAAAATGTGAAATGCCGTCGGTAAAACAGCAAATGGGCCAAGTTGTTTTGGCATATGCGTGCTTGCATACAATCAAAATTGTCTCAATCTTTTCATTTGCATATATAAATAAACCATATTTCTCGTTAAATATGAAAATATAACTATTTCAATTTTTCCTTTAATTCATTTATATCATTGCGAAATCTAAAATTGGTACAAGAACAATCAACTTTTATTAGAATTTATTCTCTCTTAAAAGAAATATTGTCTCTGCTCAGCTCTGTTAACTTGCCACTCGCAATTTTTCCCCTCTTTACAAGTGTGGTGTAGTTCCATGAGTGGGTCTATTGAAGACTAGGCGAATCCATACAAGGTGGTGTTATAAGTACAACTACAAAATTCCCATGTATTTTGTTTTTGCTTTTGCGTAAGTGTTGTCAAAAGTTACATACATTTTGTTTTTTTTTCTTTTACGGCTTTTGAAAGCTCATGCGCAAAAGCAAAAACAAAATAGATGTAGCTGAATAAAAAAAAAATCAAAACGGCTGCTATGGTAACGACACCTTATATGAATTCGCCTTGATTGAAGATTTTTCGACTTTTGAAAATTCGAAATTCGGTCATGAGCCTTCTCAATTAATTTACATTCTCTGGACGGGAGTAAGAATATCAAATCATAAAAATTTTAAAATACATCAGTATTGGTATTCTGGTAAATTTCTAAGTTGAAGTCTTATACGTGTAAATCTTAGTACCATGTATTGTGCTAATTTGTAAATATTTAGGTTTTTTTAAATTTTGCCGTTCAAATCTTTGCACTTAAAATCAGGTTACACAACTTGTGCTACTTAGGCAAAAGTGAAGAATTTCATGCAAGCCTACTATTGTGATATCTAATGAGTCTTAGAAAAAAAATTGACTTATCCAATTGACTATGCCATTCAAATTAACCCAGATATTCTTGAAATCTCCGATGACAGCTTTTCATCTGCTTATAAAGGACTGTCAGAATTTTTGCTTGCCGTGGTCGGCTAAATGCTGACCATATTGCAGGAACATATCTTGTACAATTGGCTGCTGGAACATTGCAAATTGTGGCAACCAGATGGAAACTATGCCTATGCATCTGGTGGACCTGAAAATTGTCCGTGTGCAGGTCCACTAACAGGCCTATTTCCCCCGTACTGAGGCTGAGCACTCGCGCCATGCTGAATGATTGCTGGAGGTTAAGAAGTTGGTAGAAGTGCTGTATAGTTGTAATTTGGTTCTTGGATTGGTACTGCACTATTCTTGAATACTCCAACGCCAGCGGCTGTGCACCTATCAGTACCTAGTCCACCTATGGGATCTTATATCGCTTGGCCAACAGCGGGTTGCATATAAGCCATGTTACCGGTACTGATGGCCCCATAGCGTTTACATCACTGACACGCTTTGGCCAACGGGACGGACCTTGAAGGTTCCGGATCCCAGCATTTGGATTGCAATTCTTTTCGCTTCTTAATCAACAAGGTTTGGAAATTCTATGAATGATTATCTATCTGCTAACGGAGAACAGTTTTACCCGACGCAATAGAAAATAAAAAAAAAGTCTTCTGCGCTGTTTCTGCAAGCTAATTGTATAGGTATCCAGCCTAAATAGTAAAAAAAATTAAGTACCGCCCTAATGCGCATTTTGCAGTGAACCATTCAGGCTTGAGCGAATGAAAAACTAAAGTCACCACCACTTCATCAAAGTGAACCTTTGTTTGTACAGATTTATATTATAATAAAAGGTAACACTATTGCACCTACTAATTCTCATATGTTTTGGTATTCTTATTTTCTCATAATTATACACTGGGGCGCTCCATTTGCTGAGACCGGGAGCGCATAATCAGTGGTCTTTCGCAACTGAGAAATTGATCCGAACTTACTATGCAGTCCACTACGATGCCAAAACGGAAACTTGCCACAATACCAACAACATAATTTGCCAAAGAATCTGCAATCCGATTTGCAACAACACCTGCAACACAATTTATCACAGCACCTGGCTCACATCTTGCTGTACAATATACAACAAAACTTTTATCAATCATCACAACAACAACAACACTAGCCGTTCAAACCCCTTCAAAGGTACGTGTTAAAATTTCAAGTGCACTTTAACAATTTTATATCTTGTTTACAAGATAAGCGGGTGAACTTATCAGACAGTGAATTCCGTCTGTCCGCGTACGGACATAACAGCAAAATTAGCGCGCTGATAGTTGTAGCTGTTGATGTAACACAAATATAGTTTATTTTTTTTCTTTTATTAAATTCAACAGAGCCATCAAATATTAGAAACAAAACCTTGCACTACATTATATTGGCTTTTTCGGTTCACTTTTCCTAGCTTGTATTTCAATAACTTCACAATGAGTAGTTTTCATATTCAAATTTGCAACTAATTTACACCAACACAGCAACATCTTTAACAATAATATAATCTCACATAACTTTACAGTGGGCACTGCCTTGTACCCTTTCTCACAAGCTCACGTTGGGTTTTTTTTTGTTAATTAAGCACATTTTACACAACCTCATCACATTTATATTGAAATTATTTGAAAAGTTGGATGGCGAGAGACACCATACAAGTTATTGAGAAAATCGACGATTTTTTACACCTGCCAAAATAAATCAATTGATTAAAATTTCTGAACAAAATACTGTTTTTAAATATTGGACTGATTTTCGGTGTGTGGCTATTTGGGAATTGATCTATCGGTATATATCGAACAAAGTTCATTAAATTATCATAACCCACCTCTATTATTAAAAAAAAAAATGGATACATTTATTCGTTTAGCAGATTCAGTGAGTTAATTCGAAACGCTTTGGGTGAAAACTGAAGTTGCCTTTGATGACCTTATTAGCTCAGAAGGGTTGTCTCCTAAAGACATGACAGCCATAAAAAAGAAATATGAAAGTTCTTACTATAGCTACGTGAGGTGCCAGGCAGCAATGGCCGAACTCGCACAAAATTTTAAAAAGGTTGAGAAGAAAGTTGAAGATAATTCTGTCGCGGTCATATATTCACCTTCCCCGGTATGATACAGACAAGTTAAAGGAGTTTCTTGGCCAACCTTTCGATATATGTTTACGGCCATATATGTACATATTAAATAAGCGCCCCACCCCCTGTTGAGTAACTCTTCCATCTGAACCAGAAAACGCAAGGTGAGGCCAAAGATATTGTGAAAAAGTGTCCATTAACCAATGAAGGTATTAATACAGCTTGAGAGAATTCGTGTGACAGAGACGAGAACAAACGTATTCTCGTTGACACACAATTAAAAATTATGTTTAGCCTTAGTTTTGTAGAAAATGAGTTCTTTAAAGAAATTGCAACGCGATATTAATAATTGGTTATCTTAATGTCATAAAATTGACACTTCTAACTGGGATGCAATTACTACTTATCTGTGCTCAACTAGATTACCGGAATGCACATTAGCTCTATGGGAACAAACCATAAAAAATAAAACAGGGATATCCAAGTGGGAGGATATGGATAGGTATCTCTCAAATAGGTTTCCAACTCTGTGTGTGTCTGGCGTAAAGGGTGTAAAGCAGGTGAAAACGCCAAAGCCTCAACCCCCCAGATATATAGCAGAAGCGCCGCCACATAGACAAGGCGCCCAATTTAGGCGCGATTCTATAAATATAAATAATAAGCCAGGTAAAAAGTTAACTTATGTTATGCCAACACAAATAAGGGTGTGCTGTTAGAAACAGCTCGTGTAAATATACATCACAATGGTACCGATTTTTCTGCCAAATCACAGAGTATTTCAGGGTCTGAGTGTTCCTTCATCATGGAAGGCTCAAACGAAGAACATTAAATTAACAGCGTATAATATTTCGCACTAGCTCGAAAGAACCATTTAATGTATATAAACTAAGGACGGTGACTTTCGGCATCAACTTCTCACCATACCTCGCTATTACAACTCTGCATCAATTAGCAGAGGGTGTGGAGAGTTCTTATCCAATAGCATCACACATCTTAAAGAAATGCATTGACGTGGACGACATACTAGCCGGTGGACATAGCATTGATTCGGCGATAAAACTTTAAACGAAATATCGCAAGTATTAGAATCCGACGGCTTTCCATGGAGAAAATGGACTGCTAATTCTGACCAAATTTTGAAGGGCATACAGAAGTCACACTTGCTAAGTAAGTGAGGATTTCCTGGAATTTGAAGATACCAACACAGTAAAAACTCTTGGTATAAGGTGGAACGCCCATTCCGACCACTTTTATTTAAACAGCAAAGCCCATAGAGGAACGGGGCGTCCCTAATAAACAAAGAAGAGCGATACTTTCAGCCTTCGCCAAGCTTTTCGATCCTCTCGAGTGGCTAGCACCACTCTCGGTTGGAGCTTTGTGGAGCGGTTTTGCTCGCAGAAACAATTCAAGCAGTCATAGAAATTTTAAACCTGGGATCTATAAAGTTGCATATGTGGACGGATTCCACAATAGTCCTCGCAAGAATACTGAAGCCGCGTGTTCATGGTCAACCTTCGTTACACATCGAATAACAAAAATTATTGGCAAGGTTGGAAACAAGGATTGGCTTCACGTGGATTCGGCATCAAACCCTGCAGCTTTAGCCAGTAGTAGACTTGCTGCTCTGGAATTAATCAACAACTCAAAAACAAAAGCTTCATTTCAAGCACAGTCTTGCTTAGTTTCATCTGATGAAATTAAAGCAACGACACAATGCTTAATAAACGTTTACAAGAAGCACCTTTACAAGAAACAATGGTCTAGACTGAAATCCAAGAAACCCATTGATGCTAGAAGCTAAGTATTACCACTAATATTATTAGCTCGGTAGGTAACTCCACAATGTAGGTATGTATGTGTACGCACGTGTCGTCAGTCGTGCAGCATTTATTGTTTATCGAGGTTATATAATGTTTCTAAGTGTTCGAGGTTATATAGAGAAGTGAGAAGTACTATTAAATAGTGTAAATATTAATCAGAACTGTGCATCATGCCTAAATCAAATGCTCAGAACCAGAGAATTAACGATATAATAAAATTCACACATAGAGCATTATTGGCATATACTCTCTCTAGTGCAGCAGAATTAGGAGAAGATTTGCACACTATGCCAATGGTTTAAGCGGTGATTTTAATGTCAATTTCGCCTTGGAAGAAGCTCAACCACTTGTACAATTTTTAGAAAGTAAATTTAATTTAAAAGTGAATAATAATCCCGAAGACTCAATCACGAGTTTTCATTTCATATTTTTCATACCACAAACCAATTGTATCTTTTCGTGAACATGAAAGTATGGAAGTGAATGAATAGATTTTTTATAAATGGAGGCGAAAACATAAACTACCTTTTTTCATTAGCCTAACACCCTTAAAAATTCCAGAATAATGAATAGTGGCTTCTGTTATCGGGAAAATATTTCTATCTCATAAAACTTGCTGGCTGGGGTGAGTATTTTCATTTCAAGTGCCCATCGAGATCCATGAAGTTTTACTTCTATCGCCTAGCTTTCTAGGCTGACAATTTTTTCAATGAATTCTGAATTGAATCTGGTTTCAGCTCGCGACCATCTTCAAATGAAGCATCCGCCCTGGAGCCGCAAACTCCAGGTCACTTTTTAGTTGGTAAAATGGTGAACCGGTGGCAAAAGCTCAAGGCTCTGCACCAGTCAGGTAGGCGATGAAAGGCGGAGTATCTAATAGAGATGCAAAAGCGCATCAAAACAAACTTAAGAAAAAGAGATCTTGTTGTTATTAAAGAAATAATCTACATACCACCTGACCAATGGAGATTGGAACTAATCAATGGCGTACATCCTGGTTCAGATAGCCGTTGGGATAGCCGGGTAGTCAACATCGATATTACAAAGGAACAAATCAGTCCAATTACGAAATTGGCCTTCCTGCCCTCCTGTCGAGAAGACAGCGAAAACCAAACTACCTCCCGAAAAATCTCTCCTAAATTATTAGTTCACTTCTCAACAACGCTATTCAGCAGAACTGAACGGACACATTTTCGTTCTTAGTAAATTGCGCGTTCTCCGAAGCGTCGATATGCAATGTAATAACGTAACGCCGTAGTTATGAACGCCATAGTTTACAGGACACGGAACATTGCTTTGCGTTTACATGCGTTCTTTAGAAAACGGCCCTTTTGCTGTAACGCGCTAATTTACGTGTACACAACTATTACCAATCGTCAAGTTACCAATTACTACAAACAAAAGTATGCTACACAGACTTACACTTTTCACGATTGCGTAGTGAATATTTTGTTAAATGATGCAACTATTTTTATTCACTTCTTTTGCCTGTTTTTTATTTAAAGGTGTTATTAACTTTTAAATGTAAGCATCTCGTACGGGAATGCATTTACATGTTTTTTGGCCCTCACTTGGCTCCATTAAATGCTGGTTAATATCCCAAAACTGATCAAATTTGTCATGCTCAATCTCTGCCAGAGTTGGTTGTGATCTTTTTTTTAATGAAGAATTCATAATTCACTCTGCCATTCTTGGAAAAAATTTTCTAAGTTTTGAACTTTCAAAATCTAAGATATAAATTCGCTTTTGTTTACCATAATTTGCAATGAATATATTGAATTGTTTGTAAATATCTACATAAATATGAGAATATTTATATAGTTGTTTGCTTGTTTATTCGATTTCAAATATTTTACTAAATTACTTTAAGTAATGTTGAACTTTGATAATTTTGAAACCTTTCGCAATTTATTCAATAATTTGTCGTCTTATTTAATAATTAATTATTTTTCATGTAGTCATCTAAATCTAAAGAGTGTGCGCGCGCATTTTTCATTTCCAGTTATTCTTGAATACCCATAATTTTGGCGTGCATGTTGAAATCTGGTTCAAGCGCCTTGTTGTGCAGTGACAGGTGTAATTTGTAATTCTTCTGCAGCATATCAATTACCGCATTGATTTTGAACGCCTAATGTTTTGTTCTCACGCAGAGAGGTGATGCAATTTGAAAAAGTCTTTATTGAAATAAGCTATATCGGGCAAAGTTTGTTAAATACGATCCCTGAAATATTCCAATGGCCATTGTGGAAGGATCAAAAAGTTCATCGGTAACCCGATAAGGGCGCTCAAGACGGTTATTTTTGGTATAAGTTAAAAAGTTATATACTTCATCTAAAATAGCTCCCGGAAAGAAACAACAGTGTCCACATTCGACATGTTTACCAAAAGTCATTTGCAGCAGAGACAGGCGCATGTAACATGTTTCAATGATATCGCGTTCGCATGCGAGTGGATGGTTGTAACGCGCCGATTTGCGTCGAGGCATACGAGTATTCGTTTTGATGGCATGAAAACGATTGTATGTTTGCGTAATAAGACGCGAAAATGTTTAAAATATCCATGCAAACATCATTCGTTTTGCGGGAAACCACGCTCAATTGGCCAACTATAGGCAACAATTGTTGCCAAAATTTCGATGGGCAAATCAAGTAGCTGCACTATACTTTTATATGTGCTATCATCTGTGTATCCATTTGTGGCAGCAGCGGTGGTGTCATTCACTTTAACGAACTGGAGTTGGGTTTGTATTTGTTGTTGCTGTTGGTTCTGTTGATGACCACATTGGCGCGTGATCATAGCGCCTAAACCCGTGGCAATAATTGTGGTCAACGTTAGTGAAATGTAGCCATTGCAGTGAGTCGGGCGTAATCTATTGCAGCGGAATTGTGATTGAGTAAGCCGCTACCACTACTTGTGGCTACTTGTAATAATAAATAAACACTTATATGTAATGCCTTTTGCTACTCGCTAAGCATACATTTTGATTTGAATAGCAAAAGCACGGACAATTTAGCTGCTAATTGCTTGCTTATGTTGTTATTGATGATGACATTTAGTCGGCTATTGTTGATATTGATATTGTTGCTGTTACCGTTTTGATTGTAATTGCAGTCTCTGCTACTGATACTCCAATATGAATTGAATGACCAAATTATGCCGCTGCTTGACCCAGTACCTTTTCGTTAAATTCACTTCCACTTTACCAGCACTGTGTGCGATTATTTGGAGGCTCCGGCTCCGCACAGTCGCCCGTTTCGGCTCTTTTCACCTACAGTTAAATATCGCATTCGCTGATTAAATTGAAGCGGTATTAAAATCCACGGAATTTTGCTGCCGTGTGGAATATTGCTCGAATGATGTTTGGTGACAAGAATTAGCCTGAAAAAATTATGGAAAGTATATAATATTTAAATCGTAAAAAATACAGTAGGTTACGTACTTACATTTTTCATCCAGCTTCCTCGTGTAATTTTTCATAAATGATATTTTCGGCCATTAAGGAAGTTACTAGGCATGCTGTATAGTACGAAAATATTTCACCACACGGTCATGCCATTCGATTATAGTTGTACAATAGTCAATGCTGTCATCCAGTATATACAGCTGCGCATTACTGTTGGCGGATTTACTAACATAATAATTTCTGGAATTTCTGAAAAAAAACAAGGACCGAATAAAAATGTTCTATAATTTGATGTCGTAATTTTTTCTTGAAGTTTCCATATTTTCATAATTAAAAAAGAGCACCATTCCTTCCTATGTGTGGTTTTATAGTCATCCAACGCCACCTATCGTCAAATTAGCAAACCATAGTAGAAGAAAAGGCCCAATTTACATAAAGGAGACGTAAGCAGCAATTGTAGCACGGTATCTACACTTAAGCGTTTGTGAAAGCCGTAAAATTTTTGTGAATTTACGTATGTATGCTTACAAATATGTATATTGACATCACTCGCAGCCCAGAAGTTATTGACCCATATTGCAGAAAGAAATTTACTCGTTTCCCCGTCCCGTGCCATCTATGCGACGGGAGACACCAAATTCGGGTCTGCCCCATTTACCGCGAGAAGACGCCATAGGCGAGGAGCCATTGGGCAGCTACTGCGGCAACTGCTTATCGATATCGCATAAAACTGAAAAGTGCACGAGCGAAGAGAGATGGCGTCGCTGCAACAAATAGCTCCACATCACGCTCCACTTAGAGGAGGAGTACAAATCATGGAGCCAGTAGGTGGAAGAAATGGAATATGAGGAGAGTGTACTCTCAATACACGCTACTGATTCTGGGATGGTGACTCGGTCTCTCCAACCAGACCTCGAAGAGAGAGAAGTAGCAGCGTCCGAAGCGGAAATCGAACTTTCTGCCCGACGCCAAAGGGCAGACCTACACCTATTAGCACACGAACGATGTCGGGGGCATGTATCAGAAACTCGGCCTTTCCGACCACGCCCACCGGCTCAGCAGCAGCGCAGAGAGGAAACCCGGACTTTCCGCCCGCCACACAATCAGTCAAGGTCGCTGCGGATAGTACGGCACCGAGGAAGATAGGAAACTAGGCCTCGGCAGCTACCTCTTAGTTTTAGAAGCAGACTCCCCAGACGAAACGCTGTGGTTCCGCAGATCCTACGACCTGTTACGACACTCACTCCTACGGCGAGACAAGAGGACGCCTCCGCCTTATTTGCTGATTATACAAATTACCAGTTTTAATTTTTATTTTTATAAGTACTGACCTGCAAATAACTTTTTGTACGAATATGTTTAATACCACAATATATTTATAACAATATATTTATTTTCCTCCGCTGAAGCTAAGATGCACAAATCACAAATAATTGCAAATCACGATTGCTGTGCTGCCACCGTATCTAAACAAGAACTATTTTAGGTGTAGCTTTTAGGTTTTCATTCGATTTAACAATTAGGTAACACTGTTTTGGTTGAAAAAAAGTATGAGATGTATAACAATAAATATAAAAAGGTTGTGATGTGGTTTCATTTTGAGAATTATGGAAAGAGCACAATAATGAACAGTTTTCTCGTCCCTTCTTGACAAAATCGGCTCCCTTAGCAAAGCGTTGTGTTACTAAAACTTCAAATTTATGTGCAAATTGGAATAAAATCAACATTAAATATTTCTTTGTTTTTCTTGAATAAGAGATTAAAATTGCATCTAAGATGCTGTTCATGCGAGGTCTTGCTTAGGTAACATGAAAACAAGTGTCAAAAATCGAATGCCACTAGTGAGCAAACCTTTAATAATTGAATAGTGGGGCACAATCAGAATTTTGTGTTTGTTTTTTGTTTCGGTCATTATTCAATGATAGAAGGGTGGATAACCAGGCAGTTGTTTCCTTTCTGTTTTCTGAATTAGCCTGTGTTGTTTTCTTTCTAAATTTTTTTAAGCTACCAGCAAATAATGTATATTACAAACTAGTTGCATGGCGTTTCGTTTCCTGTGGCAAGAACTCTCGTCCAATTCAGCACACACAGAAACCTATCAGGTTTAATCAGATTTTAATATCAAGCTTAATTCACCATACCAGAACTAATTCAACGTTCACAGATTGATATTAGAATCTGATTAGATCCAATTGGTTTGTGGTGTGGTACATTTCTAGTAGGAATGGACTTTTGTATTTGCGAACGTACCACATATCCTAAAACTAATTCGCAACCATTTCCTCGAACCGGAAAACCCTCTTACTCTTCAAAAAGTCATGTTGGTTTTTTTCAAATAGCTCCAAAAACCTTTTGGCACGAATTTACCCTCCCAAATGCAGACCTTAGCAAACATGGATATTCGCATGCAAAATACCAAGGCGCATGGACGACAAATGTTGCCAACCTCTCAAAATGGAATCTTTCTGAGCAACAATTCACTAAGATGCTTATTATAGTACCTCAAGGAAAGACATGCGTTCAAATATATCCTGACGTACCGGGTATAATATAATTGAGCATTTTTTCGAAGCGATGCGTGCAAAAGGGGTGATTTTCGACAACCCATGTCGAAGGCATTTTAAATATAGACTGCGGTAATACTTGTTAAGCATAATTTTGAAATATTTTTATTTTATTAAACTCCTTAGACTCAATATATTATTATAGCTCGAAACACGGAAACTTTCTCTGGGCGTGGAAATGTGAAAAATCGAAAATCCGAAAAAATGCTTTGATCCGAGAAGTTTGCACCTTCTACGGAATTAGCGTTTCCAAATGAGATGGGACCAAGCGAAGAGATTAACGGCTTACACGAAATGCGTTGGAGTATACCTATTGCCGGCTTCGTGATGAAAAAGCTTGGCTTAGCGCAATACGGAACCAATGAGTTAACATTTACTATGTAGGTTCACGAAGTATCTAAATGCGCATTGGTCAATATATTATCAAACGCCTGGAGGTCGTGCTTAAACGTTTCAACGGCGGACCTATGATGTAAAAATACGTGGATGAAATTAAGGAAACTATGATATTAAATGTGCAAAAATACGTTTAAAAACTAAATGAAACTATCGATTTGTTTCACAAAAGAAAAGGAACACTTGAAAATAAGTGAAAACTCTCGGATTTGATTACACAAGAGTGGATATACTCTATATAAAAATTGGTTTATTTGAAGTAGTAACGGAAGTTTTTCATTCGCCACATTTCATCAATATCAAGACGAATCCTAATAAGGTGACAACATAAAGAAAGACATGTATTTTTTTCCATTTTCGTGCAATATGTGTCAAAGTTTCCTGCAGTTTGTTTTTGTATTTACGGCTTTCACAGCTAAACATAGAAAAGTAACGACGCAGCTGACTATCGCCTTGTTCTATACTCTGCATCCTAGCGAAATGCCTCAGGCTCAAAGCTAGGACCTGAAAAGCAATATCAGTATTCTTTTTTCGAATACCGGTGACCCCTGTACACAAAATTATCTGCCGTTTGGAGTCAGCGCAAAACTGTGCTCCAACATCAATACGCCCACCAAAAAGTATAGAACAAAGCTCAACAAGCTATATTATGTAAGGACCAAATTATTAGATCGTCATTTATTAACAAATCACATATGGAATTGTCGTGTAGAATCGCAGAGTATGATTTGAATAATTCAACACATGAGTTTTCATCAAATTCGATAAAATATTCCGATGATTCCAAAATCGATCTTGTAAATGTGTGATAAAAATATCGAGGTAAGGTATGTAAATAGTGATTCGATAGTAATCTTCGACTGAATCAGCTGGTGCCTTGGAGCGCTGAGATTGTTTCGAAGCAAGTCTTGGCTTCCGCAACTCAAAGTCATGTTCTTCGCTAATTTTTCTCACACCTTCAAAGCTTTCTTTGAATCTCTCTACAGCACATTCTCTTCTTTTGATCAATTCCTTTTTTGCAGCATCGGCTAATTTGATGGCCTCTGCAAGGTCCTGATTTTTTGTTTGTATAACTCGACTGAGAAACAACGTTAAGGAATGTACTGAGCTAAGGACTGCCATGCATACCTGCAATGCATCATATATTTTGCCGTATAAAGTGCTTTGTCGATATTTTTTCTTTCATTTAGAGTTTCGAGAATTGGAGCCTAATAACTCTAATCTTATTTGAAAAATGCGAGTCTTCGCTCAGAAAAAGCATCCGCTAAAATTCAGAGGACGGTCATCTGAACTTGAATGTACTAAAAGTCAGAAAATATTTTTGTTATTCAGAGGATTATTCACAAATTCGTAATAAATGCTCCCTTTGCCAGCCACGCAATAGCAGTCCGATAACAATATTTCGATTTGAAACCAATATTTACGTCCGGAAACATGCTATTCCTCTAAAGAGCATCATGCTTTATATCAACAACGTTTGGCGGCACGAAAGTATTATCGATTAGGCTGCAACTGTACATAAATTTTACATCCAAACGCTTATTGTCCCATTGGTAATTACGCTGGGCTTCGTTTTGCCTAGCCACTCGTGTACCCTTTCGATTCGGAGCGCCATTATTAAACATAAACTTTGCGGTGCCTATCTCGCCTTTGTTGAAAATTCAAAAAGTAACTCCGATTTCAACCATATCGAATAGGCTCCGCCTCCAGGTAGAATCACAATTTCAGAGTAATTCTTTTGTGCTGTATTCTCAGATGAAAATTTAAGACGATTTTTCTCTGAGTCTACGAAAATTGCGCTTATCGCACTTATTAAGAACTGGAAAAAAATGTACCTAATACACGATCCTGCGAGGTCCGAGAGGAAAATTACTATATTTCGTCTGTAGCAGAGTCATGAAAACCACGCAGGTACACGTTCAGTCTTAAGCGCTGTCGAGGAGAGAATGAAGCAAGTCGCAGCCTGTGGCTGGCTGCTTATGCCAGATTGGAAGTGTAACAATTGCATTATTTTACTTTAGGCCCTTCCACACTTCGCAGATTTTACGCACGCGCACTTTAAGACGAGTATACACAATATTAAAACCCGAAAGCCAGTTCTTATAGAAAATTCAGTCGGTAAAATTCCTTTGGTATTAAAAAAAACTTTTCAAAATGTAAAAATAAGAGCCGTAATTCCAATACCAAATAAATAATATTATAAAATAGAGTCGAAAATAGAGGAAATTTTCAGTTACGAAAAGAAATAAATAAATTCGAAAGTAAAGAACATTTACGAGAATTAAAAGTTAGTGAACATTGTGAAATAAAAAAAAGTGTCAAAGAAGTGTAAAGAAGAGCAACCAACTATAAATGGAAGTTATTTAATAAGGTATAATAATTGTTCAATTAAAATCAATGACTATTATTTCTCCAACTTTATCGAAAATATTGAAGAAGGTATTATTAATATAAAATACGAAAGCATTCAAAATTTCACACAAAAAATTACATTCGATCAAATAATAGAAGAAAATAAGTCAAATCAAGAAAACATTTTCACATTAAAAAATTACAGTAAACTGTCATATGGTTGCAATACTCTATGTATAATTGCAATTATAATAACTGCCATAATATTGCTCAACAAAAATAAAAGAATTATTATTAAATTTAATAAAAGAATTCAGGAGAATTCTCATCTAAAGGCGAGGGTACTTACATACATATGCAAATACTTATGCAAGTTCGCCAGACAATGAACTCGAAAAATATGATGAGTTCATAAATAAAATAAAACAAGCAATGTAAAAAAATATAAACAATTTTGTAATTTATTATGTTAAAGTAAAATTACAAAATAAGCAATTTTGTAATTTTGTAATTTAGCAATAAGCTTCGTTTCAAGTTAATAATCAATAAAGACCAGTTTGTTTTCAGCCCTTGTTGGTGTCAGTACACCTCCACCAAAGTCTGTTGAATTTATTTTTTAAAAACGCTTTCGCCGCACCGCATTCGAAAATTCGCCTGAAGATGCTAAGGTAGTTAGCGAAACGTTTGGCCGAAAAAGTTAAAATATTTTCGCTTAATTAAATTAGATCAAGTTAGCCTAAAAACAAAATTCATCAGGAAACTGCAGAAAATTATTCGTTTTTGGAAGGCCAGCCGATAAAAAATACTTTATGCCAGTAATTAGCTAATTAAATGCAAAAATGAAGAGCTTTTACAGGCACATGAAATATAAACGCGGGGAACATAATGCATTACACTAAAGACTCACAGTAAACATAAACAAATAAAGCAAATGACTCAAACCAATATACATCATCGCAACAAATGCAACAAATAATACAATAGGGAGAAGACAATAGAACTAAAGAAATAACTTGGAGCTAGTTTAGCAGCCGTATTATTCAATTCACAAGAAAACTTATGCATAAAATGCATGGGAAAGTTTATAATACAAACATTCAAGAGAACTAAAGCTTTTTTAAAATGATACAATGACAACATAATTATAACAGACGAAGGAAAACATCACTGTATTTATAAAACAGATTTCAATGAGAAGTCGAAAAAATTACTCGAAGGAAAAAATGGTGTACAAAACGTTTAGACTGGACCCAGCAAATGCACTATAGAGGAAAATCAACATTTTAGTAAAGGATTTATGTACTTAGATGTGTAAAGACAAAATTATAAACTACAAAGAAAAACGACGGCTAATGAGTACAGTAGCGACAGAACCTATACTTTACGGATTGCCAAAGGTCCACAACTGACTTACCTTTATGGTCAGTTTCATCATTTGTGCATGCCCCGTGCAACGGATAGTCCAAATATATGTATTGGTAACATTCCCAGAATAATATGAGAAAACAACAATTTTTCAATGTGGTAGAAGTGATAGATGCTATTTCGGAGATCACCACATCTCATCAGACTTCTTTTCTTTCTATACTTTACCCGGCTTGAACCATAGTACACTGAGTTGCTAGGCGAGCACGCAACTACTCAGCCACGCTAAGCGTGTGAAAATTGTTTGTTTTTCTCACTATTCCTATCTCCAACCATACCGCTATTAAGTATGACTTTTCGCCACTCTGTGCTTAAAAGGGTGGTCGGAATTATTTCATTTTACAAATCTATAAGCTTTTTTTGTTCTGCTTATAGTTTCTGCTTTTTTTTTGTTTTCGTTTGTCTAGGTTTGCTCATCCTTTATTATAATTATTTTTATTTTTGACCTTATTTTTTTGAACCGTCTGTATAATTTATAGAGCTTGTGGCCAGGTTTGTATTAGGAATAATATGAGAAAACAACAATTTTTCAAAGTGGTAGAAGTGATCGCTGCTATTTCGGAGATCACCACATCTCCTCACCTATTTTACGGACAATTCAGCTTACAAAAAAATATGCATTCTCCTTGGTGCCTTCGAGATAATATGAATTCCATTCCATTCTTTACTTCCACATCTCGGTGCATGTTAAACAACGCAAACCCATTCAATCGGGCTTCACTTGTTTTGTTTCGTAAATACGCTTTCAATCTACGTAGAGATGAAAAGGAGCGTGAAGCCATAGAAACCGGCAAACTAGTAAAAGCCTATGTATCGATGGATATAACCAGGGCCGTCGAGAGAAAATCCGGGCCCGGAACTGAAAAACTTTGGGCCCATATACAACAATGAAACGTTTTATTTAATTAAAGCTATCGACCGGTAATGTATATCCAAATGCAAATACACTCCACTGGATTTTCAGAATACTATCAAGCACACTCACTTTCAGAAGTTTCAGTAAAGTCACACTTGATCAAATTTTTGGGTCAAAAGTCGTATACGAATAGCATTTTGCGCTTTCCTCCTCTTTCTCAATTTTCTTAGCGCGTTCTTTGCGCTTTTCACCCCCTCTTTTGGGTTGGTACCAATCTAAAAATCACATTTATTGTTACAAATATAATACAGATTACATCAATGTAAAGTTTTCAGACAAATGCTGAATAGAATGAAAGCTATGGCCTTACGAAGTAACCTCCTTGTAAAAACTTTTTTGAGCATGCCGAATTGCCGGGCCTCTTCAAAAACCTGGGTCCGGGGGGATTCCGGCCCTGGATATAAGTGCTTGTTGCAGTTGTTTAGAGCTTCAATCGTTGGTCTATCAGAATCTTTGAACAATGTCTGTAAGAATGAGGAGTGAAGACAAAAAATAAATATTGAGAACGAACATGAAGGCCTGCTTTACTAATATCCTCACCTTTTTCACATGGGAAAGTCACTCGAAAATTCTCCCGCAAAATCATTGGGCCATTGGTCTTCAAAAACTTGCATTATTGAACGTATTTCCTCTACATTAAGTTCTGGGCATTTGGTTGACAAAATATTCTGAATCTTCGACAGCAAAACACGATGGTCTAGAAACCTAGATTGCAGCTCACTCAAGAAAGTATTCGGAAACCGAATGAATGTTGATCACGGGAAATACGCTTCTGCATCGCCTTCGTAATTACCGCGATTCCGCTGCTGTCCAATGCGTCTAGGAGTCTCCAGATTCACGTTGGCTGCGTCAGCTAATTCCGTGGCAGCGAGAAAGATTTTTTGAAATTACGCCTCAGAATTTTCATGCATCTCTTTTTCCACGCTTTTTAAAAAATGATATAGATTTTTTTCAAATTAATTTAGACTTATATTAAACATTATTTTCTGATTTTTAGTTCTATCTACTAGTAAATGGTGTTTTTTTTTTAGTTTTTTAAACTATGATTTTTTTTGTATAACTCGTCAAGTCTCAATTTAATTGCGAAAACATCTGCCGACTGAGTCTCGATGAAAATGCACTAACATTTATTTCCCTTGTGCGACTCTTCCGGTGTAGCGCCGTTGCGACACACGGTGGCAGGCTGACAAATCAATTTTAAACCTCACAATGCAGAACATGTGAGCGGCAAATTTTAATTTTAATTTTTCTGTTACACTTTTCAGCCACCAAATTGCTTTGCTCTGTGTGTAGTGTAAGATGGGGTTGTGCGACTTACGTGAACATTTTTGGCAAACATTTTTTAGCTAAAAGTTCAAAAATTCAGGAATGGATTTGGGTTCGAAAATATTAAAAAATAAAATTTGGTTTTACAGCAACTCAGTGTAGAGTTTACGTCATCACTCATCTGAAAATTAACTTTAATTTCTCACTTCGCGCACTAAGGTATGTATATATTTAGGAAAGTGGGCGGTGCCACGCCCCTATGCAGATGACGAATTCCTTGTTACTCCACAACTATTTGATGCAGATGAACAATATTTGGTATATACATAGATCTTATATATCAGGCTATATAAAATTTGTTTGCAGAACAGGTGGACTTACGTTTCAACTTAAGACGAAACTTCTATTCACCATTTGTTCCCAGCAACTTGAAATAGATATATGATATTCGATACATACATATTTTCTTTAAATCAAGGTATTATATAAATATAATGCCAAAAGTGCTTGGCGCATCAAAGCAAGCCGGAAATGCTAGTATTACCTCATTTTGAAACCTCAATAACACCTGCCACGTTGTGCATTATGTCTCTACTATTAATACGCCTTCCTTCTTTATTTTGTTTTCTTCATCTTTAATCTTACTTTCGCTATGACTCGGCATACACGCGATTGTAATGTGCCAACTTTTCCCGCATTTGTTACATATTAGTTTCCTAAATTTGAAGTTTTGTCGCGACTGTGAACTGCCACAACCATAATGAGCATGATTTAAATTTCGACAATTCATTGTAACTGTCTATGTCTATTGCTATTTCTTTTGTATTTGCCCTTTCCTGTATTTACTGCATTCAGGGATATTTCCTTGTCGGACACCAGGGGCCTATTTCACTAAACTACAATCAGAGAACGTATATTAGACAGAGAAGCATTAAGTTAGGATGACGGTGTGAATTGTCAAAATGCATCAATAATTCTCGTCCAGCTCACCATTCTAATGGCCGACAGGGGAAATTGTGAGAGTGGCGAGTTAACAGAGCTGAGCGAAGGCAAAATTTGTTTAACAGACTATGATTTCTGATCATTTTAATTGTTTTGGCTCGAATTTTAGATTTTGCCAATATATTAACAAATTGATATAAACGTTTAAATATTTAATTAGACGTGAAATTTGGCTTTGCTTAAATATGTGCATGATAAGAGTGAGCCTATTTTGGTTATATGCATGCATTATATAAATATGTTTTATAAGCCTAATAATCGTTATCATACTAAGTATACATATCTAAATATATATATGTACATATATAGATAATATGTAGTACATGTGTACGTATATAAATATCCAAATATACGTATGTATGTATATATATATATTTACATGTGTATATGGATAGGTATATACAGACATATGTACATATGTATATATATGTATATAAGTATGTACATATGTACATATGTATGTATGTACTAAAAAATGTCAACAAGTGCACATGCATTCATATGCATTATATCTGTCATCATAATACATTTATTTATTGTTATGTAGATATGTATATACAGCATTTATTTCATCCCTCCGCCAGCGTGTTTGTTTTCAACCGCAGCGCAACTGCAGTACAGCAACAAAAAATTCATTCATAAACGCACGCGCATATTATTGAAAGCAAATTTCCGTTCATTCATAAATGCGAGCATTTCATCTCCCCACAAACACATGCGCCCCTCATCCATCACATTTTTCGCGACGAAGACAAAAATCTAAAAATCATAAATTGAAGATTTTTGTAATTTTGGTCCAAATGCTCACAACTTCAAATGGGAATGTAGGTATTATTTTGGCCCGCTTGTACCCGTAAAATATTTCATGAAGAAATTCATCTATTATTAATCTAATATGTTTGCTTAGGGGTCGTGCACATATTACGTAATGCGATAGGGGGGTGGCGGGGGTTTGCGATTTGTGACGAAGTGTGACATGTGATTTCCCTTTGCCTAATATATAACATATATCAATTAACATTGTATTTAATTTTACGATTAATAAAAACAATTTTTCTGAAAGTGTGACATGGTGGGGGTCTGAAATGATCAAAAATTGCGTTACGTAATATATGCACGACCCCTTATCATTATAAACGTGTTTTGCACGAAATCCTGTTATATATGTCATTTAAAGCCCCAATTATTCCAAATCGGCGCAACCAAACACCTTACCGCTACGCCTACTTGCATACATATGTACATTACACATATGTATGTCAATATGTAGTCTAAATTTTGGTCTCATTTATGTCAGGGCTTACGTCTTATCTCAAATGTAGCACAAGTAGCAAAATAATATATTTAGGAGTCGAAAGTCTACTACCTTTTAACATATTTTTCTACAACTGTCTAATTAAACGCAAACATTGCTATAATTAATTGTATTTTGTGAAACCTTTAATTAATTATACTACTTTTGATTCTTCCTGAACCAACAATCTGAGTCAATGACCTATACAAAAGACTTTCAACACGAAATTACAAATAAACTGTACCATTTTTATTCTGAGAGGGTATAAAGGACCAGAATTTTAGTTGCAAATTTAATTTTGTGTCATATAACTTAACGTCATCTTATGTATGTATCTATATGTAAGTATTTTCTTTCAGATCTTCCTCTATTCGATCTAGTAATTCATATTTGTATCATACTCCACTTTTTTCTTGTGCCTATCTCAAATACAAATTAGTTCAACTAAACCCTGATTAATGATGGCGGCTTTGCGACGCAGCTTTTTCGTGTGAATTGCGGGCAGAAGCAACTATTTCTGTGGAGTTTTGACAAAACAGCTTATTTGGCTTTAGAGTTTTTATTTTCAAATCAATAAATTTCTATTTTTGACGTACAAATTTAATATTTTAATTAATCTTTTACCACGATAGCCTGTTGAACTATTGCTTTGTTTAACTATTTGTATAAATATTTCATTAGAACGTTGTTATTTTTGACATGGTAAAAATTGAAGTCCAACTGGAGATAAGATATTTTGTCAAACTTTGCGCGCAGACTTAGAGTTCGGTTGAATGTGCGCATGTGAACAAACATATGTACATATGTACATAATTATTTCTATTATATTTACATATCTACACATATGCTTGTAGGGCGCCTTTTGCATGGAAGTAATTCGATTAAATATGCATTGTTAAATAAATGCATGCATGTGCATACATATGATTAACAATAAATGCAATTTCTTTAGTGTTTTTGGAAGATTTTGTTTAACTGCTTAAAATATTTATTGAAAGTTATATATGGGAAATATTAGGGAAATAAAATAAAACACTAAAATTGAAGTTATAGAAGAATACATATTTTTAATATTTTTTTTAAATGTTGGAAATAGATCTGCGAAAATTCCTTATCAAAACAATAGAAAAATTTTCGCCAAAAAACATCTGCAACCACACAATGTAGCTGATAACAGAGAACGTACATTAATTTTCTCTAAAATTGTTGTTTTCGCTCAACCGATGTTAAATTTTGCCCCTTGTAGGTGAAAAATTATTGAGTGGTGTGCTGAACGAGAAATAGACCTTTTCCCAAAAACGCGGAACGACAGCAGGAATGAAGTGGGATGCTACTTCTCTGTAAATATACGTTCTCTGCTACAATTCTACAAGTTTACAAGTTACAATCACTTGTTTAATTTTCACAAGTGTTGATAAATTGCGTTTCATTAAAATTTTGACAACACTTGTAGATAGTTTTCTGCACTTGTAAACTACAATTTCTACAATTACAAGTTCTTGTATACTTGTGATGTCAATTTAACAATTGTTATTTCTAATTATTCAAAATTATTCTTATAAAAACGCAATATAAAACATTTGCAGAATTTAAAATGAATTTTTTAAATAAAATAAAATATTTTTATAAAGTTATTTTGATAAATTAAACATATGTATGTGTAAATATATGTATATCGATAATTTTTTTTGATTGTTATCACATCCCTAATCAATCAAAACATATGTTGTGTGTGTTTAGTGTTGTTTGCCCACTTATTGTGTTTATAAAAAAGTTAAAAATTGTTTATTTGTAAAAATGGCAAATGAACATAACAAAATTAGTGTGGTGTGGGAGATCTTAGCTGCCAAAGACATTCTCTTTGGTAAGTTTAGCGATAAACTTACTAAAGTGATGAAAATGGAAGAGTGGGAGAACATGCGTATTAAGTGTGTTGCACTTGGACTGGTTTCAAGTGCAAAAGACGCCAAATCGTACGTGATGTTTTTTGGGCAAACATTAAACGGGGGACTCTGGTGAGTTTACTTAAAAAAAGTGTTAAAAATTTATATAGCAATTTTTTTAAATTAAGGCTAAAAGGGACAACTCAAGAAAGACAGGGGCTGTAAATTATCCGAGTTGGATAGAACTGATTGGGAAGGAGTAACCAACCTGCGATGGTATTCGGCCCCAAGAGAATGATGGTGAGGATATGTCATTGCAAGATTTGATTGGCATCACATTAGATAAAAGCAATGAGAGCAACTCACCGGTGGTAATTACGGAAGTGACTGCTACCAAGAAGGAAGAAAAGCCAGTGCCTATGCCTGAGAGCTCCCGAAAAAGAAGTGAGTACCATTAAATAATATTTAAAATTTGTCCTATCTTTTTTTTTAATTTAGAGCGATGTATGGAAAATGGTTCTTCCGCCCACGGGGAAGCAGAAAATAAAAAATTGAAGATGGATGAAAAGGTGGAGTGGCAGATCGAAAACTTAAAGCTGCAGAATAAGAATTTTCACTTGAAAAATATATGTAGCTCTTCAGATTCAAATTTTGGAGCAGAAATTTATGCGTCGTAAGGGGGCGTACACCCCCTTATTTTTTTAGTTACAACTTTTTGTTCTTTATCATTTTTTTATTAATATTTTTCTTATTTGTAAATTAATTAAAATAATATAAAATAGTTTGTAGCCTAGCTTGGCCTCTAATGTCTGTTATGGTTTGACTGCCTTCTTCTACATTATCGGAGTCACTAGGGTTAGTAATTGTGAAGTTTTCATCTTCTTCAGTGCGTGAAAAATTGCAAAGTGTGACCGCACAACTAAAAACATCGCTGGCCATTTCTGGGCTCACCCGCAAATAATTTAAAGTGGGACATTTTTCCTTTAAAATATCAATTGCACCACAACTCTTCTGGTTGATTTATGGGCATTGAGGAATCTTCTATTATTAGATAGTTTAGGAATCAGCCAATCTTTGCGCGGATATGCTGAATCACCTAGAATGATTCCATTCTGAATTGGACGCCAGCCGTTTTCCATTCTGCGGAACAAACAACTATTCCGCAAGACGCGAGAGTCGTGAGTACTCCCAGGCCAATTTGCAAAGGAGTAATAGAGCTGGAGATCGAGTCCGCAAACCACCATACACGAAATGGAGTGATTACCATGCCTATCAACATAAGCTTCTTCATGCTCTTTTGGTGCATCTAATTTTATTAAAGTGCCGTCCAAACAGGCGCAAACTAACGGCATGCCTCTGATGGCGTAAAATTTAGTAACCACTTGATCCACATTTTCTGGCCATCTTACATACGTTGCAAACAAAGCGGTATTTATTGCAGTAACTACGCTTTTTACCACTCTGCACACAGTGGCTTTGCTCACACCATGCAAGTCACCTGTTGCATGGTATGTGGTTCCTGTTCCTAGCCAGCGTAACGTAATCAGCAGCTGCTGTTGCACCGTTAGAAAATGGCTTCTACTTGTCTTCCCTTCCAATATTGGACACAACAAATTTAAGCCTAAAACGCTTATTATACTCAACGTGGATTCCAGGAATTCATATTCCAGACGTGGCCTAAATAGTCTTCCCCTTTTTAATGTGATTTCATTAAAATCGTATAATAAGTTCATTTTGCACACACACAAAAAATATGAGCTTCTTAATATAATATAAGTTTCACTTGCACACGTGTTCATTTATTTATAACATATGATTAGTGGTGTTCCCCCTTATCGATAATTTGTAATAAACCAACAATCCGATTTGATTAATGTGTGTCATAAAATATTAAATATGTTTGATTTTCTGTTCATTTGAACTAATTTTTAAGAAAAAATTGTTATAAATCAAATTCTAAATCAATTTATCATTCACTTGCAACTTGTAAAATTTTTTCTTAGGGTCTCCGGCGACCCTAAGGTTTTCTTCTACAATTCTACAAGTGTACAAGTGCAAATTTTATTTAGTGAAACAAAATCACTTGTAAAAGTGTCATTTGTAGACTAGTGACTTGTAGAATTCACTTGTAGCTACAAACTTGTAATTGTATTTTTATGAAACACAATGATTCACAAGTTCACAATTTCACATGCAAAAACACTTGTAATTGTGAACTTGTAGTTTAGTGAAATATGCCCCTGCTCTTTAATTGTTGCAACTGTCTTTGCTGTCACTCAATACGACTTGGCAATGAACATAATGTCAGAGAGTGATGGTTTAACTTTCTTCAGCTACGCGCACAGCATTATGTGGCGTGACCGTGATTATTTTGTGATCTCTTCTGCAGAGCACACAAACTGACACCCATTAGCAATCCCGCGGAGATCAAAAATATCGCGCTGCAACTGTTTGCCGTTTTGCTTCAAACTATTCCGTTAGCTGCTTGTACGTTTGCACATGTAATTGAGAGCCTCCAAACAAATTTTTAATCAGCCCAAATATTTCTGTGCTCTACCAGGCACACTTTGCTTTTCTGGACCATTTACACTGTACGCACTGACATGATGTTGCAGTTGCTCTAAGTGAGACTCCCAGGTCTGTTGATCCTTAGAGAAACTGTGAAAAGATGGCACTATGGCTTGACCACCACTACCACTACAACCCTACTTTTGAAGGATGGATTTCATCCACTGGCGGAAGCAAATTTTTTGCAAAAGCTTGCTGTTCAAGTAACGGCTTTGGAATAATTTCACTTTCGTTCACCATTATTGCTTCATTGCATGAATGTGGGACATGGACTTTTATTGTGTGCGTTTTTTTATTTCACTTTATCTCGTCGCCAGTCTTAAGATGCGACCGACGTGTGTGTTAACAAACCCGAAATGATTTATTCAAATTAAGAATTAACATTGCTTAATACAATAAGCGCAGGTTTGCATAAAGTCTAATAGTAATAGTGATCAAATCCATTTCACATATCGGTTACCCACACATTTCATTATAGCTACAATTCATATCGATTAATAAATAATAATATAATTTAATGTATGCATTGAATTGTTGATTATAACATTTTTATTACAAATTGGCGGTCAAAATAAGAAACCCATACTTTATACTTCGTATTTTAGTTTAGGCCTTAATTTATAAGTAATGGAAGAAATAAATAATAATAATAATAACTGAGAAGTTGCCGTTCTGTTTCTAGATGTACTGCGGTATGACAATGTATCCCAAAGGGTCTATGGTAGCTCCTAGAAACAGCCGCGTTAAACTTAACCTGAAGTATTTTTCGGGCGCCGTAGCCGAGTGTGTAGAGTGTGAGCGCTCATTCGATGGGTCCCGGGTTCGAATCCTGCCCGGGGCAAGTAACATCAAAAATTATAGTTAAGTTAAAAGTTTTTTCTAAAAGCGGCTGCCTCTCGGCAGGCAATGGCAAACCTCCGAGTTTATTTCTGCCATGGAAAAAAACTTCTCACAAAAAAAAATTCGCCGTTCGGAGTCGGCGTAAAGCTGTAGGTCCCTCAATTTGTGTTACAACATCAAGACGCACACCACAAATTGTAGGAGAAGTTCGGCCAAAATCGTTAAGCGGTTATAGCGCCAATTAAGTAAGAAAGTAAGTAAGAAGTATTTCTGTGTAATTCGTGAAACGTATGTACATTTGGATAGACATATGTATATGGATATGATATAAAAATACTGTGCCGTTGCCAGATCCCAATGCGGAGTCTAGCGAAAACTTTAATTGCACTTGTTGAGCAGGATGCAGGGTAACATGGACGGGTTCAGCCCTAAAAGAGGATTTACCTTTTGCCATTCTGCAAGGCGTTCGTTATTTCTGAGGCTTGATATTGGTTTGTATATATCACATTTTAAGAATAACGGAAGATATTGCAGTGTTTGTTGATAGGCAAATTTAGCTTTTTTATATGCAAATTTTTTGCCTAATTTCTAATATTTTTCTAAAAAGAAAGTATGAAAGCGAATATTGTATTTCAGATGATATCACGAATATGAAAACAAAATGCATCTTATAAATACAAGACTTAAATTAATAGGGCAATTAAGTAATTATAATGCTATTTAATAACAATTTTCTGTTCAAGTTAATGTTAATTTATATTTAAATATGTATATAACACATTGTTACAATTGTGAGTGAAACTATCTTTTTATAACTAACGTAACATTTTAAACAGCTAGTTGCCGCTTGCCAGATAGCAACGCTTCAACGGTTTGAACCCTACGAAAGCATATACCACGAAGACAAGAGACTAGAAACGTTTGTTCATTTTGTAATAAGTGGTACCTGCATGATTCTTCAGTGCTTAAAAATAAAGGTGAGAGTAATGTCTAAGTTAATTGCACATATTGCCGTTTACATGGTTTTTGAAATAGAAAATAAAGCGTTATGAAATTCTCGAATGAAATGCCTTGCAGCGCTCTTTCAATAAAAAAACTTCAATAAAACTTTATTTAAGGTAAGGGTTTTAGACTTTCTTTGGATTTGAACTCACATCTAATCAACGCAATATCTAAAAAAAAACATAGCGAGAGCTTATATACAATACTCTTTATTTAATTATGCATTATTGAATCAAGTCTCGATAGCATACCATATGATATAACAGTAACCGAGCTTGGTCATTATATGTGTAATTTATTTGGGATAGACCACTTCGTCGCTGGAAAATGTGGAATTTTTAAATAATCAACTAATTAGACTGTTACCACTTTTGTCACTTATTTCAAAAAAACACGGTGCAAATTCAATGTTGTAGTAAGTGTTTAAGTTACAAATGTGTAGTGTGTGTGCCAAAGTGGTGAATATCTATATATATAAAAATGAGAATCTATATACATATATATAAACGTATATATAAATGAAAATCTGTGCTGTCGTGCGATCATCACGTTTAAACTTTTTCATGAAAAGTAGTGAAATTTTGTAGACTCATTCTACACGTCCCGGAGCGTGTCATAGGCATATTTTTATGATGGAATTCGATGATTTTTTTTCGCCTCCATAGCCCTCCACGCCGTCGCCATTCATATCTGATTTTGTTCTAATTGGCAAATGCATGTTTTTTTACGCATTGTTTCTTTTATGGAACGAGCAAACCAAAATTTATCTTTCCTACAACGTCAAAATTACTTTAATAGTCATTTTTAAGGAAATAATAGCATACACATATTTGATACGATATACGATAAAAATGATAAATTATTTCAAAACTAAGGGGTTTCCATGAATTTTGCGAATGAATAAAAATATCTGTGTCATATAGTATATATATATGTATATGCAAATTTCAGTCCGGATGCAGTGCTGCCAGATTTAACGAGATAATGCTGTACTGGATGTTGCTCTCTGTCTGGCAATGTCCGCTCCTCACTGTATACTTTGACAGCCAAGCTGCTATTAAATATCTAAATTCTCACGAAACAACGCCCAGTGTTCCTATGTAATCCAAAAGTTCTCTCAATCTGGTCGCGTCTAATGTTCCGTGATAGTTGCATGACTTTCTGGGCATAGTGGCATTCCCGGCAACTGCACTGCAAACGTGTTGTTAGGGAAAGGAATTATCTGTTGTAAATTCTGCCATCGATGCCGACATGCGTCCAACTTCCTGCGAAAACAGTTTGAAGACAAAACTCATCGACGAGGTGAATACTAGATGGGCCATGAAACCTAATAATCCGAGAGATTACCAGACAAATTTGTTCAAAGGTTGAGGAAAAGCGATCCGATGCTCTCATCGATTTGATTGCCCTTCTCTCAGACTAATGGTCGGGATAATAACCGGGCAGTGCCTCATGTCGTAGCTGCAGGGGCGAAGAGGAAAAGGAGAGCATCAAACGCTATCTCTACCACTGTCCCGCCCTGCCCAATACCCGAACCAATTCTTAAATTGGTACTTTCTAGACGATTTGGCCGCCCCGAACTCGGCGAGCATTCCCGATTTTCTACACTATGTAATGTGCCGTATAGTTAACCTTTTAAGGCTCCTTTTAGCCTTATCACAACGGGCGTTATTAGCCTACGCGTGCATCCGTAATCTTGCATGGTTGCAGTCGTTCTAACCTAACCTGTCTGAAATATGAAAATATGGGTGCCACACTGTTCGATTCGCTGAGAAGAAGGCTTATCTATAGTTTAAGTTGAATTTAATTAAATTATACACAAGCGATATGAAAAAGCAATAGTTCGTTTCACTATGAGAATGTTGTTAGGTATGTAAATTTTGTAGAGGGCTATCACCTTTTAAAAAGTCAAATTAAATTAAAGATAAAAAATATTAAAATTTGAGTGTCAAACTGTTTGCCTCGACTAGGACAACGTGCATACCTATATTTTTCAAAGGGTCAATTTATAAACGAATATAGGCAGGACAATGCCTTCCGGGGTCTTCTAGTTTAATACAAATGTCAGTGTTGTGCGTACTATTGTTAGCGGATGTGAATTTGTGGGGAGCCCTCTATTGGCGAAGACTGATAGTGTTTAACTTCCACCATAACGAAGTTCATTAGTCATTGTATTGTTATTATGGTTTTATGGAAAGGAATTCACGAAAGTGTCCTTATGCTACCACACCATTTGACCCAATATAAGCACAAGATCCTTCTTTGCAAAAGTTCAATGCCCTTAAGATAAAACAATTTTAAATTTTGGGGGTCTTATTTCGGAGCAGTTACGCTCAACTGAAATCCATGGTTGTAGAGTCTTACTATGAGACTCTTATTGTGACCATATACGGCTCTTGTCGGACTCTGCCTCTAGATTATCTTATGAATTATCGACAACTGCTTTCTAATCTATGACTCAATGACATCCAAAATTATTTAGTTTACGTAGCAAATATGTGTTCTAAACTTGTAGTAGAATTTCATCTGAGATGCTGTTCATTGGAGATTTTGCTTAAGAAACATGAAAACAACTTTTGGTAATGGAGTGTCAAAAATCGAACGTCAGGAGTGAGCAAATCTTTAATAAATGAGTCAAGTACCATGGGTACAACCGTTGAGAGTTAGCTTTACTTTGACTTTGTTCACATAACGGTTGTTTGTAACAGCATAAAGCAACCGACATATAGTGTATAGACATATATACCAAAATTCTTAAAATTAATAGCGAAATTTATTAAGCTATGTTTGTATGTCCACACGTCCGTCCGTCATTCTTCTCGTTAGCTAGCGGCGAATCGCGCGTAAAGATAAAAAAAATTCATTTCTAAATCGCAAATTTTTCACAGGTTATATAGTAATCACAGGCAATCATATTAAAATAAAAAAAGTAAAAAAAATTAGTCCCAAATTTGGAAAAAGTTTAATTGTTTAGAAAAAAACACTAATTTGTTATAAAAAAAAGACTCACAGAACGTCTACTTAGCTGTGTTGCGAAGATAGGGGAATAACGCAAATTTTCAGTACAGGAAGAATTTTTTATGACCAAAACTGTTTTTACTGTGGAATACTGAAAAAACGTATTTTTTCAAGATTTCAAAAATTCGAAAATTTATTTCTCGAAAATTGTAAGTATCATATTAAAATAAAGAAATACGGGTCGATTATTTTTCAATATACAACGCGAAAAAAAATGTTTTTCCAAAAAAATTTTTGAGTGTCAATTTTGCATGGAATTACCCATATGTATATTTGTCTAGTTTGGTGTTTTTGGTAAAATAAATTTTGATTAACAGTTTTGTACAATTATATTTAAATACAGATGTTGGCTCAGATGAAGATTCACTATCTCCCAGTTATCCCGCCGACTTTGCATGAGATGCTTAAGATATCTCGCCAACAGCTGGAATGTGTTCCTCATTGTTGTCCGACGAGGCAAATACTTCCTCGCCACTTTCATATATATTGTTGTATTTCTGCTGCGCTAAATTTAGTTGTACACACTTCACCTGAATTTACCTAACTTGCAGTTATATTTAATGCATATATGTAGTATGTACATACATATGTATGTATATAGATATGTCTTTATTATAAACCTGTATATCATTTTGGAAGAATGAGCGGCACTACGTCCTATACAATAAAAATCCAAATTCCACAACTATTTGATGCAGATGTACAATATTTGGTATGCATGTACATACATATATACATAGATTCTATATATGCATATATGAGGATATATAATATTTTTGGGGAAACAGGCAGACTCAGGCCCCAATTTAAGACGAAACTTCTATTCACCATTTGTTCCCAGCTATTTGATGTAGATATAAATATTCAATACATCCCAAAAGCTCTGTTCAGTATCTAAAATAAAAATATCTCTTAATTAGCGCATCAAAGCAAGCCGTATCACATCATGTTGAAGCCTTAAACGACGTTACTTGAGTTAAATAAAAACAAAATATTGTTAGTGCGATTTTAACGTACATACCACACTCATTTTCTGAAATTTTCATTCTTTAATTACCTATTTCTTTCTCCAATTAAATTCTTTATATCCAATTTGAAAGAATTCGCAACATGATTTGGTTATTAATATTATATAAATATTAAATAATTTGATTTGTTGTAAATTACCATTATATGAGAGATAAGCGTGGCTTAGTCTGATTTCTGTAATTTTTGAAACTGTGCTGTCTGGCTAGGCGAACCAATTTGCTCTAAGGTGAACTATACAATGGAAATTCCTAAGATTTATGATTTACATATTTCATACGCAACCCCAATCTTGTCTATCAAATTTGAGCAAACTACCTTGTGTGTGTACCAAATCTGGTGGAGTTTGGTGGCATAGTCCTTCAGATATTTCGCAAGTGGTGGGTACCACTCCTATTTGTAATTTCCTTTATTCCTTGTATTGGCTTGTGGAACCTGATTGGCGGCCACAGTAGCCGAGTGTGTTGCATGTGCGCGATTCATTCGATGGGTCCCGGGTTCGAATCCTGGCCGGGGCAAGTAAAATCAGAAATTATAGAAAAGTGTTTTCGAATAGATGTTACCCCTCGGCAGGCATTAGCAAACATCCGAATGTATTTCTTCCATGAAAAAAAATTCTCACAAAAATTATTTGCCGTTTGGAGTCGCCATAAAACTGTAGGTCCCTCAATTTGTGTTACAACATCAGCACGCACACCACAAATTGTAGGAGAAGTTCGGCCATAAAACGGCGATAAACTTTTCTTATAAATTGGGCGGGGTCAAACCCATTTTCCAGGAAAAAATTTGCAATCCCATGTTAAAATTTTCAGCAAATTATCTAGCAATAGTTACTGAAATATCGCGGTCTTTTGATTTTCACTAAACATCGTTAGGTGGGGGTGGTTATTGTCCGGTTTTGCCCATTTGCAATACCAAAGTATCTTGGGTCCTGGGCAATGTGTGTACCAAGTTACGTTAAGATAGCTTAATATTTACTCGACTGACGGACGGACGGACAGACAGAAATGGCTTAATCAAATTCGCTAATAATTCTAAGAATTTTGGTAAACATATGTTTATATCTATTTCGGTAGATTTATGCTGTTAGAAACAACAGTCTGATGAAAGAAGTTATAATACCCTGGGGTGGTGCCCAGTTCGGGTATAAAAATAATGTACCATTTGTAGTAAAATAGGACCAAAAATGTACATATGTTTCGTGCAAAAATAGCAGTCCTGTACTCACCACGGTCATGTTATTCAACGCTTTCAGCACATTGCGACTTTAAAGTGCAACGGGTTTATAGGTTTTTTGGTTGGATTTGAAATATTTTAAATATTAATAAACATTTTAGATTTGATATTCCAACTAATAAGAAAAGTGATATATGGCACTTCTCGGAAGAGAAAGAAAATAAAGTAAAGGGCAGATTATGTAGCCAGCAGTTGTCTGTTGTCAATAAATCAACGTGCAGCCTGAAATAGAAGTTGATAATGCCAATGCAATCGTCAATTTGGCTACACCACATTCTTTGCAGGTCCGACCGGTTGCTGCCAAGCCTCTCCCATTGAAAAAGCTGCAAGAGATCAATCAACACGCAGTTAAAATGATTGTGCGTGAATACCACCCCTTCAGTTCTGTTGAATGCACAGAATTTAAATTCCTGCCACGTACAATCAAACGTTAGAAGCTATGAGAAAGCGGTTGGGGAGAGCGTATGCAATATGCTTAACGATGGACGGATGGTTTTCTCGTGCACAAGATTGCTTCTTTAGCATTACAGCGCATTATATTGTCGAATACGAAAAATGGGCATTCTAGGCTTCGGACTTAGTAGCTTGTACTTCTTATAAAGGGTGGTTAAATTTTAAAGGCCGATGTTGAATGTGAACCACACCTAAACGTCAAGCTTTTTTCTGCATTTCATTTGACATTTCCCAATTTCAGACCAATTCAATTTGAACATGGAAAGATACACAATCGAGCAACGTATTAAAGTTATTCAGGCTTATTATGAAAATGGGCGTTCAAATAAAAATGCACATTTCACCTCACAAAGGCACATTTTTACCTCAGTGGATTCGCCAATTAGCAGAATTGCCGCATTTGGGCGAATGATAATCCAAGAGTGTTTGTCGAAAAACCAATGCACCCACAAAGAGTGACTGTTTGGTGCGGTTTATGGGCTGGCGGCATCATCGGGCCGTATTTTTTCCAAAATGAGGCCGGTCAGGCAGTTACTGTGAATGGTGTTCGCTATCGTGAGATGATAACGAACTTTGTATAGCCCGAATTGGAACATATGGATGTGGACGATATGTGGTTCCAACAGGATGGTGCCACTTGCCACACAGCCAACGAAACAATGGCTCTTTTGCGGGACAAATTTAATGGACGTATTATCTCACGTGCTGGCGATGTCAATTGGCCGCCAAGATCATGTGATTTGACACCGTTGGACTACTTTCTTTGCGGTTATTTGAAAGGAAAGGTGTACGTCGATAAGCCAGCAACAATTCAAGAGCTAAAGGATGAGATAATCCGGCACATTAACGGCATAGAACCTCAACTATGCCTCAGCGTCATCGAAATTTTTTACCATCGGATGGAAGTGTGCCGCCGAGGTTGCGGCGGACATTATGCCGATATTTTGTTTCATACAAAACTTAGCCACACCATATTCTCGTAATAAAAAGAAATTACAATAATTTCCAAAATAATTTGTATTTTATTCAAAATCAACATCGGCCCTTAAAATTTAACCACCCTTTACAAAAAGATACACTAGTAAAAACGTACCAAACAAAATGGATGAAATTTTTACTGAATGGGAAATATATAATAAATTCACCGTTATATGTAGAAACCGATAATGGGATTGTTTTGGGCACTCTCTACATCTGGTTGCTTTTTCAAAATTTAAAGCTATATTAAAGGCTATATTAAAAGCTATGCAGCCACTAGTTTTGAAACTTATTACCTGCGCAGTCGATGAAAGTAATGGAAATGTTTGACGGTATTACTACTCTAATAAGTTTGAAAAACATATAATTGCATGATTATTAATATTTCACATAAAACAATTTACAAAAAACTAAAATTCCTCTTCATTGCGGAACTAATTCCCGTTGTACAAAAATTGGTTACATGACTGTTAAATGAATTCCATAATAGGTTTAAAGACATAGAATGAAACGAACTGATTGCACAAACAAGATATTTATTTATTTATTTCAATACAGTCAAAAGAACACAATCCTTAATGCCTATTAACAAAAGTGATTGATATTATTTAAAGTAATTTTAAAATAACCTACGCGCTGTGCACCATGGAAGAGATGAATCAAGGTCAGTTATAAGATACATTTCCGAAAAAGTTCTCATCAGAGGAGCATTTTCAGCATAATTAGTAATTGTCTCAAAGTTCGAAAAGTTAACCTTTCCATGGGGTCAGAACAGTCTATTGACCCGGTTTAAATATTTGCAACGAAGGTGCAAGCGAGAAAGGCACTTCGCCTTTTTAAAGTCACAAAAGTTGCATACAGAAGTTTTAGTGTATATGGATCAGAAAAAGCTATGCCATTACGTCTGATAAAAGCTAACATGGCATAAGATTTTGGCACAATATTAAAGTAATAATTGTATCAAAGTAAATACCTAAGTCCTTAACTTGGGACACGCATTTTAATCGTGAGCGAGAAATAAAATAACTCGTAAAATTGGGTAATGCTTTCTAGTAAATGTGCAGTGAGAACATTTATTAATGTTCAAAGGTATACCTTATGGCGATTGCCTATTATGGTATGCCTATAGGCGATTTTATGAGCACCAGACAGAAAACTTATCTAAGTCCGATTGGGGAGCATGAGAGTGATCATAGCTTTTTATTACCGAATAGATCTTAAGGTCATCTGCATATAAAATAAATTTGGTTGAAGTAAAATAGGTATCAAGGTAATTGATAAACAGAGTAAAAAACAGTTGCCCCAAACCCTGACGAACACCTGAAGTCGCAATAAGAGGACGTGAAGAAACATTGTCAATCGCAACTACATAGATTCTTTTGGATAAATACGATTCAACCCATTCAAAAATGATTGATAGCATCTAACGAAAGCCTTCGAAAAGTCAGTATAAATTGAGTCTGCTTGATACCCATTTTGAAAGGACGAAAAACAGTATTCCGTAAACATAGCGAGGTTGTTAACTATGGATCTGTCTTTAACAAATCCATTTTGGTTAGGAGAAATAAAACTGTTGATAGAAAAAACCTACTTTTCATGATAGAAATAGGCCGATAATTGCGAATATCCTTTTTTTTACCACTGTTAAAAATAAGGGTAATTGAGGTTTTTTCCCAGTCATCAATAAAATCACAAGAAGATAGAGACTTATTAAAGATTATCGTAGGAGGTACAACAAAAGCAGGACACATTTCAAAAACTACAACTAACATCCCGTCAACATCCATGAACTTAGGCGGTCTAAGACATCATCCTCCGTTATCGTACAGACCCAAGGGCAAGCGAGGAATTGGAGACAAAACTATCCCCAACCACATTTTCAGTGCCTGTGGCGAAATTAGCACTAACAAATTCTAAAAAGTTGGTCGCATCGAGTTAGCGTCCTTATCTTTGAAAAAGAACCGAAGAAGGAAAGCCAGATTTTTTGGATTTCAAGTAACTTCAAGAGACTTTCGGATTACTTTTAATACTGGTTTCATACTTCTTAATGTACTTTTTATACAATGCTCTATTTAGAATGGTGAATTTTAACAAATCAAATTTGTAACGACCGAAATAATGCGAAAGACCATATACTTTGAATCCTTTATGAAATATGTTTTTCAAATTTCTCAAGTGTTTTAGTTCATTATTGTACCAGGGTAACTTAAAGTAACGCCTGGGAAACGTTGGAATCAATTTGAGACACAATGCATAAGTCGTATGTCTAAAAAACTCGAATGATTTTGCAGTATTAAGGTGCATAAACAATTGTCGCCAGGCGTAACTACGCACCACTGAATTAAAATATATAAAATTGCATAAATCATAATTTAGTTTGAGTCGTCCACTTCCGAGAGGCACAGTAAGTAAATCATAAAATTCAATGCTTAAAACGAGGGGTATGTGATGTACACTAACTGCGGATATTGGAGAGTGACATTCATCCAACTTAAAGTTTAAGTTGCTACTTATAAAATCTATATTGTTAACAAAATTATTAATTTAAGATAACCCATTACCTAACAGACTATCAGTTATATAACTTTCAGTTTCACTATTCACATTGCCAGGAGTTACCGAAAAATAATTATTTAAGTAAGACCAAGATAACTTGCTTAAATTAAAGTCACCAAGATCGCATAGCTGCTGATCGATAGATGTCATCGCTGCTATTAGGAGGGATGTAAGAGACACATATGTATAATAAGTAACTCCGACGAACAACGAACTCTAAAGTTGAACGAGCGAGGAACTAAAAATACGTTGTATAGCGATTAAAACTCCATGACCTTTATTATCTCTATCTTTGCGATAAACATTAAAGACATAGGAATTAAAAAATGTAGTGTCGGAAAAGTTAGGACTTGGCTAGTTTCCGATAATGACAAAAATATGAAAATTTAGATGTGCACTGACTCTACGAAACTCATCGGCTTTAGTCCTCGTTCCAGACACATCATGAAAATAAATTCGCAGATTTTTAAGAGCCAAGATTCAAAAAATTCGGATTTAGAAGTGAAGAATTTGTATTGCAGAGCAGTTAACACGGTTGCTCCAAATATCGCAAATTATGTTAGCGATGAAAATGAAAACCAGTACAATTTAGAGGCAGGCTTGGATTTTGATCATTTCGGAATGATTTGTATGGAGCTGAAGTTCAGCAACACATTAGGGCAGTAAATCAAACTACATCTGCATTTCCCCTATATCTTGTGAGCGTATATTTCCTCACGCTGGACAACTAGTCAGCGAAAAAGTAAAAGCCTGAAAGCAAGTAAGACACCCCAAATTGCTTTCTTAAACTATAATTTAGGTAATAACGATTTTTAGAAATTTAGATAGAACAGTTTGCCACTTATCTTTATTAATTTATATATAACACACTCCATTGGAGAAACCATATAAATAAAAGTTTCGAGCTTTGAACGAAATTCACAAAAATTCAGCAAGCTTTAAAGAAAGTTGTTAGAATTTTTAGAACAATTTTGGTTATTCAGTTTTTTCGTTCATTCAAGTGTAATAAAGTGCAAGTTTCAAGTGACTGGTCCAGAAATGGTCCTCTATACAACGAATCATAATTTTTTTTTATTTTGAAAGAAAACTCCCAACACCGGGTAATGGACACAATACGCTCACAGAACCTTATATGCTATGCTAAGAGGACTGATCCCGCAGTAGTTGGCGCATTTTGCACGATGGCCCTATTTGTGTTGTGGACAGAGTACACTTAAATTCGAATTAGCTGGCTTGCGTTCGACCACGAACCAGCTGCACTTGAACAGCTGTGCTGCAGTCCGCCATCGCCAGCGGCTTTATTGCTCTTTAGCCGCGATACTGCCATTCGAGTTTTGTCTAGGTCAGGAAGTGGTACTTCGAATCCGTCTTCATTGAGTGAAGAAGTGCTCTCTCCACAGTTTGAGTGTCATAAGTGATTGGGGTTTTTGGACTTGTTTCGCTGAGCGCCCAGAGGGGAAGTTCCGAGTCGATGTTATCACGTCTAAAACACTGGAAGCATGCCTTCCGTCTACCACAACATGATCAATTTCATTTCGTGTTTTTCAACCAGAACATAACCATGTAGCTTGAGATATCATTTTATGCTTGAACCTGGTTGATTAGCCTTAGTTCACTAACGGATGCTTCGTCGTGTAGACAGAATTTACTTATGGTGAGACCAAATCCCTTCTCTGCCCACTTTGGCATTAAAATCGCCTAGCACGAGTTTTATACCATGACCAAAGCAGCGTTCATACGCGCGTTTAAGGCGCTTATAGAAGGGATCTTTGGTCTCATCAGCGAAATGTTGAAAAATGTTGCTCTGATCCGACCCCGATGGATGGAAAAATTCTGCCAAGCTTTATAAGCAATATTTATTGCAGAATATAAAGTAATTGTGTGCGTTGTTTCTTCTTCTATACTTTCAAGGATTTGTAACACTATTACGTTGCGGTACAATGTCTTGAAATTTTGAATAATGCCTTTATCGAACGGCTGAAGTTTGGAAGTAGTGTTTGCTAGCAAAAATTGTATACGCACATGACTAAAATCTTCCTTTACATTATGAGCTGGGTAGTTGTCAATAAACAGTAGAATTTTACGTTGTTGTCTTTCCATTTGTTTATTCAATGATTGGAGCCATTCAGTGAACAACTGACCAGTCATCCATGCCTTCTTGTTGGCACGATAAGTTACTTGTAATATCTTCACATTCTTAAAGCATCTGGGCATAACTGACTTTCCAATAATTAAGGGCTTTAGTTTCTCTGTACCATCCATGTTTACAGCAAGCATTATTGTAATACGGTCTTTACTATTTTTGCCTCCATGGCACTTTTCCCCTTTAAACTCATTGTACGATCAGGAAGACATTTGAAGAAAAGACCTGTTTCGTCTGCATTAAAAAAATTTTTAGGTTCATAGTCCCCTGTGAGCTTACTAAGTTTACTATGCCAGGCTAAGACCACATTACGTCAACAGAAGCACTTTCGCCACAAATTTTCTGAAAACTTACGTTATTTCTTTTTTTAAACCGATCGAACCAACCGTCGCTTCCTTTAAATTCCGTAATGCGTAATTTATCCGCAAAAGTCTTTGCCTTTTCTCGCATCAGCGCTCCACCAACTGGTATGTTAGAATGACGACACTGTTCGAACCATTTCACTAGTGGTTTCTCTAATTCCGGATATTCACATAGCTTTTGTCTTTTTAACTTGGAATTTGATGGAAGATCTAAGCAAAACTCACGCTTTTTCAAAATTGATGTCAAAGTTGATGGGGCAGTTTTATGTCTTGCCGCCACATCACTTTTTTTCACCACTAGATACGGCATTAATAATTGCCTGCTTTGTTTTTACCGAAAGCGTATTACAACTCCGTTTTGACATTTTTACTGAATGAAATGAATGCGATACAAATTCTAAAATAGGAGAACAAAGGCAATATTGACTAAACATAACGGTAAATAAACCATCGCATTGCATTCTTTTACTACGCAGCATTCCACTGCTGAGAGTCGCACACGCTGAGAGTCACCTACCCCAATTTACTATTCTCTTGTTTCGTTCTCTTGTTTTTATATTACGAGTTATAAGACGCAGAGAACATCAAACCAGAGAACATCAAACAATGAGAAGGTGCAAACGACTCAGGTCGAACATTTTTATTTATTTCTTAACAGAGTTGAAACGTTTTCGCTGCGGAATTGAAATGTTAATTTTCTGCAGATGTTAAAACGCTGCGAAATGGTAAAATGAATGTTAAAAAAGCAGACATTTGCAGACATTTGCAGAAATTCAATGTTGCGGGAACATTTTCTGGTTTATAGATATTTGTTGTAAGTGGTATCTAGAAAACTTGAATAGTTTTACTTTAATTTGCAAAAATTATGTAAATCGGTTAAAATATACATTTGGATAAGGTTTTATTTTAATTATTATACCAATATTTATAAATAAAAATCTATATCTAATATCTTAAATATATCTTAAAAACATACATATAGTACATACATATATTTTGATAATTTCGTAAATTCATTTGTAATGCAATAAAATTAGAAGATAAATGTAATTGAAACAAGATTTCCAAAAATTTATGAAAGTTAAGAAATATATCGTATTTAATTTAAAAAAAAATGCATAAAAATTTGACATGGCACGAAAAAAAAACTGGGATTCGAACTATGACTATGGGGCAGGAGTTAAAACATGCAATATGATAATGTGGCAGGCGACTATGCGCGCTAAGCCACAGCAGACACTTCATGGAGTTTGCTTATACGGCTATTTATGCAAATCATAGCAATGTGTGTGCAAAGCAGAAGAAGAATTTACGAATCCAACTAAAAATGAAACAAAGAAGAAAAAGTAGTAACCCGAGAAAAAACCTGTTTTTTGCTTGCCAGCGGGGCAAGTTGAGACGGAAGAGGAGTTATGCAACAATTGTCGATAAGAGAAGGGTTGAAAGGGAAAGGGAACGGTAAGCAAAAGAATATTCTTTTCTGTTTTTCGGCAATTTTTGTGTCGATGCGCCAATTGCGCGTGCACATGTACGCAAATGAATTGATGCGCATTTGGGCAGAAGCACTAGAATGCTCTAGAATGTTCTAGAATGTTCTAGAACATTCTGGAATGCCAGCAATTTGTCAGACTACGTTGGCAAATTGCATTATTGTCTGATATTGCGGTGTTTAAATTTTCAATGACCGTCGATGGTTTGTAAAATTGAAGATTTTAGCATTTTTGTGTTCGTCGCGAAGAAGATCGTTGAGGGGAACATTTGCGTGCGCGGGGAGATGAAATGCTTGCGCTTATGAATGAACGGCATTTGTGTTTAGGAATACGCGCACGCGTTTATGAATGAATTTTTTGTTGTTGTATGTAGTTTCCGATATTTTAGAATATTTGGCGCCGGCGCAGACACAAGTGCAGCTGCGGTTGTGATTGCGCTGTGATTTGATTTACTTACATAGATTAAGCGTAGGTCAAGGTTGAATATATGCACATGCACGTAAGTACATACATACATATGTATGTACATATATGTGTATGCATATGAATTTATGTATTTAGATATATGTACATATGTATATAAATATGTACATAGATATGCATACATATGGATGTGTGCATATATGTATGATTGTATTCTTGATGATATATTAGTTATTTATGAAAAATGTAGTATTGTCTGGAAGTTTATTTATTTATATCAGCATATATACATACATATGTACATATGTACATACGTATGTATGCATGCTAGTACAAGAATTTGCAAAAATAAAAATCTAAATAAATTTTAAGCCAAAAGCGCGTGGCCGGTTCCGAACTCGCGCAAAACGAAAGCATAAAGAATGTTGCGGCGTCTCTTAAAGCAACTGCACCACAGAACACAATTAAATTCTATGATCTAAATCGCTACTTGATACGGTTTCCCGTGAATATTTTTTGCCAAGACAAATTTTTGATACAAATGAACAAATTTATAATATACATATGTACATATGTAGATCGAATATTATTTCGCATCTACAGAAAAAGGAAATCAACATAGGAAACCAAATCAAGCTCATAGTAATATTTATTATATTATAAAAAATCAGTTTTAACAATTTTCATTAATTAAACGAACATAAAAATTTTATTAATCCATAATTGTAAGTAAAAATATAAATATGCTTGGATATTTTAATATTTCACTTTTTCATTTTTTTAAATACTCATGAAGGCATGATAAAAATACCATATTATAATTTTTTCGTAAAAATTCAACATATAATTTTAATTTAAGCCAACTTTTCTTCTTTAATTTTAAGCAATTTCTCATGAAAATTTTTTGAAAAATTTAAAAAAGAGTTAATTATGTATTAATTTCATATTTTGTAAAAAAAAATGTCCTATACACTTGCAGCATTATCAATACTTCGAATTTCAGCTTCTTTTAATTTTGAAAAATATTCATAATGACTTGCAAGTAAAAATACTACATATTGTGTATAAATATGTACAGTACAAAAATATATTTGTATGAAATTTAATTTTAATTATTTGTTTATATTTTTTTTTAATTTGTAACTTTAATGAAGTTTATGGAAAATTTTAGAAATAATTTTTTAATAATTTTTCTAAAAAATTGGAAACGATTTCAAATGGATAATAAACACATTTGTAACAATATTCCCATAAACATCTGCCATTTATCAACATTTCAGCAACAATTGAACAGTGGAAATGTTAATTCACATTTTTCATGCCTGTTAAGTCGGCGGCGAAATAAAAATTTAGCAGCTCTGGATTCCTTAGACAAAACCGTTCAGAATTCATTTGGATCGAACCAAATTTTGCACCTTCTCATTGTTTGATGTTCTCTGTTATAACTCGTAATTGCTTACCAAAAACGTCTTACAGAGAACTTACAACAATCTTCAATTTTACAAACCATCGACGGTCATTGAAAATTTAAACACCGCAATATCAGACAATAATGCAATTTGCCAACGTAGTCTGACAAATTGCTGGCATTCGAGAATGTTCTAGAACATTCTAGAACATTCTAGAACATTCTAGTGCTTCTGCCCAAATGCGCATCAATTCATTTGCGTACATGTGCACGCGCAATTGGCGCATCGACACAAAAATTGCCGAAAAACAGAAAAGAATATTCTTTTGCTTACCGTTCCCTTTCCCTTTCAACCCTTCTCTTATCGACAATTGTTGCATAACTCCTCTTCCGTCTCAACTTGCCCCGCTGGCAAGCAAAAAACAGGTTTTTTCTCGGGTTACTACTTTTTCTTCTTTGTTTCATTTTTAGTTGGATTCGTAAATTCTTCTTCTGCTTTGCACACACATTGCTATGATTTGCATAAATAGCCGTATAAGCAAACTCCATGAAGTGTCTGCTGTGGCTTAGCGCGCATAGTCGCCTGCCACATTATCATATTGCATGTTTTAACTCCTGCCCCATAGTCATAGTTCGAATCCCAGTTTTTTTTTCGTGCCATGTCAAATTTTTATGCATTTTTTTTTTAAATTAAATACGATATATTTCTTAACTTTCATAAATTTTTGGAAATCTTGTTTCAATTACATTTATCTTCTAATTTTATTGCATTACAAATGAATTTACGAAATTATCAAAATATATGTATGTACTATATGTATGTTTTTAAGATATATTTAAGATATTAGATATAGATTTTTATTTATAAATATTGGTATAATAATTAAAATAAAACCTTATCCAAATGTATATTTTAACCGATTTACATAATTTTTGCAAATTAAAGTAAAACTATTCAAGTTTTCTAGATACCACTTACAACAAATATCTATAAACCAGAAAATGTTCCCGCAACATTGAATTTCTGCAAATGTCTGCAAATGTCTGCTTTTTTAACATTCATTTTACCATTTCGCAGCGTTTTAACATCTGCAGAAAATTAACATTTCAATTCCGCAGCGAAAACGTTTCAACTCTGTTAAGAAATAAATAAAAATGTTCGACCTGAGTCGTTTGCACCTTCTCATTGTTTGATGTTCTCTGGAAGTACCATCCCGCTTCATTCCTGCTGTCGTTCCGCGTTTTTGGGAAAAGGTCGTTTTCTCGTCCAGCTCACCACTCAATAATTTTTCACCTACAAGGGGCCAGATTTAACATCGGCTGAGCGAAAATAACAATTTTAGAGAAAATTAATGTACGTTCTCTGTTATCAGCTACATTGTGTGGTTGCAGATGTTTTTTGGCGAAAATTTTCCTATTGTTTTGATAAGGAATTTTCGCAATTCTATTTCCAACATTTAAATATAATAATAAAAATATGTCTTCTTCTGTAATTTCAATTTTAGTGTTTTATTTTATTCTACTAATATTTTCCATATATAACTTTCAATAAATATTTTAAGTAGTTAAACAAAATCTTCCAAAAACACTAAAGAAATTGCATTTATGGTTTATCAAATGTATGCGCATGCATGCATTTATTTAACAATGCATATTTAATCGAATTATTTCCATGCAAAAGGGCGCGTACAAGCATACATATGTGTACATACAGCCATGGACACATAAATAGCACAAAAGCGAACCAAATATTACATCTAACGTCTTAAGTCGTAAATTAACTGAACACTAAAAATTTTGTATGTATCGACTTGTTACCGTTATGAAGCTCATCTCCCTGCACAAAATTACCGTTTGCTTTCAATCAAATTTTGTGCGTGCCAATTTTATTGGCCTAATGCTGATTTGAAGTGTTTGTGTCAAGTTTTCGCGTGTTTTTAATTTGATTTTGCGAATCAATAATTATTTAGTCGATATTTTGTAAAAATGGGACGCTGAAAACACTGCACGCCGGAAAAGAGAGAGCTTATATGCACGATGAGAAAAAAAGGAAAATCCCCTGCCGAAATTGCTGAAATGTTATATGAAAGTGAATAATTTTTAAAACAAAACCATTACTTTTTTTAAAACCTTACGTGGTCAACTTAAGGAATAAATAAACGTTTCATATTTCAAGACCAAGTGTGCTATTTATGTGTCCATGGCTGTATGTAAATAAAATAGAAATAGAATGCGCGCACATTCAACCGAACTCTAAGTCTGTGCGCAAAGTTTGACAAAATATCCTATCTTCAGGTGGACTTTAATTTTAACATGTCAAAAATAACAATGTTCTAATGAAATATTAATACAAATAATTAAACAAAGCTATACAGTCTGTCTAGTAGAAGCGTGATCGGCAAAATTTGCACATAGAGTGCCGTTATCAAAATAATTTGAATGCACCTTGGTAGCGACATCATTTTTGTAGTACGCATTGCAAAAACTGTCAGTTTCGTGAAACTATTACAAAGTGCACGTTGTTTTAAAAAATGAGTTCCGCGTACGAGAAGCGATTTGAAGCTGTATATCTTATCTTCAAGTGGACTTCAATTTTTACCATGTCAAAAATATCAATGTTCTAATGAAATATTTATACAAATAGTTAAACAAAGCAATAGTTCAACAGGCTATCGTGGTAAAAGATTAATTTAAATATTAAATTTGTACGTCAAAGTTAGAAATTTATTGATTTGAAAATAAAAACTCGAAAGCCATATAAGCTCTTTTGTCAAAACTCCACAGAAATAGTTGCTTCTGCCCGCAATTCACACGAAAAAGCTACGTCGCAAAGCCGCCATCATTAACAAGGGTTTAGTTAAACTTATTTGTATTTGAAGTAGGTAGGAGAAAAAAGTGGAGTATAATACAAATATTGATATATTAGATCGAATAGAGGTAGATCTGAAAGAAAATACTTACAAATAGATACATACATAAGTTGACTGAAAGTTATACTCAACAGAATTAAATTTACAACTAAAATTCTGGTACTTTATACCCCCTCAGGACAAAAATAGTACGGTTTACTTGCAATTACGGGTTGCAAGTCTTTTGTACAGGTCATTGACCCAGATTGTTGGTTCAGGAAGAAGCAAAAGTAGTATGACTAATTAAACGTCTCACAAAATACAACTAATTATAGCAATGTTTGCGTTTAATTAGACAATTGTAGAAAAATATGTTAAAAGGTTGTATGTAGATTTTCGACTCCTAAATATATTATTCTGCTACTTGTGCTACATTTGTGATAAGACGCAAGCCCTGACATAAATGCGACCAAAATTTAGACTACATATTGACATACATAGATGTAATGTACATATGTATGCAATTAGGCTAGCGGTAAGGCCGGACTATTCGTTTGTTGACGCCGATTTGGAATAATTAGGGCTTTAAATGACATATATAGCAGGATTTCGTGCAAAACACGTTTACAAAGATAAGAAAACACAATAGATTAAGAATAGATGAAGAAATAGCATCATCATCTTCGCAATTACAACCTTTATTTTCTAATCTCTGGCGTAAAATATTCATTGAAATTAAACGCGCTCCAATATATTGTACGTCATGTACTGAGGGGTGGGTACTAATACCCTGACTGGCTCGGATTTTATAAAAAAAATTCTCTAACGCGTTTTGATTAAGTTTACCCGGCAAAAGAAATTGTAAATCAGTGTTTTCGGCAAAAATATCTTCTGAAAGGAATTGAATTGAGCGAATTGTAATGCAAAAGCCTTCAATACATTTTACACGCGCATTATTTGGAAGTTTTAGGCTTCTCAAATACTCTACATGGGCATTTAATCTTGTAAATTTTACGTTATCTCCGCATTGTATAGGGCATCTAAGAGGATTATTTGTTTTAAAATGTTTACAATCTAACTCATCAAATAAATCGTTAAAAGTTTTGACGAAAATTTGTGTCGGCTCAGCGCACTTTACCACGTACATACTTATTCAGAGTTGGCAAATAAATTTTGTCTTGATGCCATTTCTATACCAGCAGCTACCGAATTGCTCAGTACTTGTGTTGCGCGTGAAACGCTTATTTTCTCGAACGAATGGGGACGAATATGGGCCTCACTCAATTTAGGGCAGATTTTAAAATTAGGACTCAATTGATCTATATCAAACAATTTTTCGATAACTTTAAAACTAGCTATGCCATTAGCTGTAAGAATATTGTGTTTTAACAAAGTATTACGGATGGACTTAATAAGGTGGCAATAGTCATACATGCAAAATATTTTACTGTTATCGTGTATGAAAAAGGGTGTGCTCTCTGAAATTTGTAGCGTGTTGAAAATACTTGTGTTAAAGGGTCCTTGGTCCACAAGTCAAGGCTTTGACGTTTAGTCCGATATTCTTAAGTGTAGTAATATCTTTTTTTGACGATCGGTAATAAGGTGTTCATATTGAGACCGCTTTTGGAAATATAGTACGAAAACACATATTTCCACTTCGAACATAGGCCTTTCGCCATGAAAAAACAACATTTATTTCCAATTTTTTTTTCGCGTTTGTTCTCTCCAAGGTCTTCAAACCCATCAACTAGATCTCGCCATTTATTATAGGTAAGGTCAGGTTTGACGATTATTTCGTCAAATAATAATACACAAAGACGTTCAGTCGGGGACATTTTGTGCACCATTTGGGCTAAGTTTTGAATGACATTGGCGTCAAAACCTGGTACAACGTACCGAATGGGGCGCCAACGCATTAGGGAAGTTTTATGTGGCAAGCAAAAACCGAGATCGTCACGCATAAATGTATAAGCTTTTGAGAAAACATAATTAATGTTTTGCGCCAATGTCTTCTCTTCTTCGCTATATGGATACTACTTAGTATTAACGATCAATGGCGTTGACAAATAAAAAGCCTGTCAGATTTTGACGGCGGTTTCACTTTGCAAGCTAGGACCCAACTCTTTCGGGGATCCTCATTTCTGAGGAATGCATACAAAATGCGTTTATCGTCCGAAACGCAGCTCTTCACACAGCATTTCCGCTCTTTTGTGATCCCTGACCATTTGTGTTGCGGAAGTTCATCATATCCTAACTAATAAAATTCTAACATTAATATTTTCGACTTGACAGAAAAAAAGCGATAACTCGAGAAGTTATTTTGATGAATTCCCAGAGAAATTTGTATAATAGAAATCGCGGGAAATTGGAAAAAAGTCAATACAAGAAAAGTTTATAAAATTGTGATCAAAAGTTTGAAATTTTGATGTACGTTTTTTTTTTAATTTTTGAGTATTATATTATTTCGTACAAAGTCCTAAACTTTCAAATAACATTGAAATCATTAAGTTATATATATGAAATACCGTATCCTAAAATCTAAAAAGTCGTAACTAGCAAACAATCCAAAATTATTATTAATATTATTTTATTACTAAAATTATTGAAATTAAATAAAGACACAATTTTCAAAACGTTGCTATTATTTTTATGGAAACATGTATGTATGTATGTACATATATACATATATATGTACTATTTATGTTTTGTATTTGCTCATATTCGAGTAATTTTTACAGTAGTATGTACCTATACTATCTACTTATAAAATAAAGTCGCTAAAAAGCTATGTACGGAATTGGCTTCGCGCAGAATGCTCCGATTTGAAAGCGGTTTTTTGCATTTTAAAGCTTAGCTGTGTGAGATGGACTTTTTTTTTATATAATGTGAAGGAATATATAAAGGGGGCGTGGCAATCGGACAAAATGTAATAAAAAAACATAAATTTTTGGTTTACACAGCCATACATCATAACCTAATCAACCGATTAGAATGAATCTTCCTTGAAGTTAAACTTTGAAATATTTACTTTCGTTCTGCATCAAAAAAAATAGTTGATTTTTTTCTAATTTAACCAAAATTGTTTAAACAAAAGCAGCACTTTTTCCAAAAAAATCTGTTTGTGTGTTTGTTCGCTGCCAACCGAATAAGTCAGCGTGCTTTAAGCGACAGCTGTGGTGAGCCATTCATTTGATGAATTCGCGAGGCTTCACATACATATAGAATTAATGCAACAAAAAATAAAAAGAATGCATGCATATTTTTAAACATACATATATGTATACTCCTAAAGTTTAAACAAAAGTACTATGTTTTCGTATGTTTGTATGTATATACTATGCATATATGTACTTATTTGTGTAGTAGGGAGATTGAATTCTATAACATTTTGTTTTATCCAAATTTGTATGACGATTTCCAAAGACTGAGTACCGATCCATTGAACATCTTTCTTCAAAAAGAACCGTTGCTTTTCACGAATTATGCTATTACAATTTGAATGTTAGTTGCGGGAGTACATTAAAACGATCGCAGTTCATAAAGTTTTATTTTGAAGTGATTTTTATTAATCAAAAGTGCAGATTTAATAAATAATTTGACTTTTGAGTGGTTAGTACATTACAGTGCAATTTTTTATATTATTTAGTGTAATTTTACAACCAAATTTTCCTTAGGGCCATTTTCACAGTTGCGAGTTAACTTACATTCCACAGTTAACTATGAATTTTCGATTAAATTTTAGTAATTTAACTAAATATTCACTACCCAATGTACGATAGACAACATTTTATTTCTAACAAGAGGTTAACTCACCAATATTGGGCAGTTAAACTTGAGATAAGTCGACATGAAAATCGAAAATCGAGAGTTAACTGTGGAATGTAAGTTAACTCGCCACTGTGAAAATGACCATTAGAAAAATAAATGATTTCTATGACACATAGTTGTTACTCAAAGCTTAAAGACTTCTATAAAATTTATAAAAGTTCTCAAAATTAGATAAAAATATAATTTCGTATTTTTTATTATAAAAGTTCTCAAAATTAGAAAAAAATATTTGGTTTTTTATACGAAATTTTCGTATGTTCTTAAATATGCAATTGAAATAGATTATAAATTACTAGCAAACCGGGCAGGTGTTTTTCTTTTCAACCATTTTCTTCTCAGCTATGACATTTGACCAAATTTCCAGAGCAAAAAATAGATATGCACATTAGAGTGCTTCAAAAAAAATGTTTGTTTCTTTTTTTAACACTTACCTTTGATGGAAAAAAATCCTCACCAAATATGGCGCCCGCCGTGGTATGGTGGTAGCGCGCTCCGCCTACCACACCAAAGGTCCTGGGTTCAAGCCCCGTGCAAAGCATCATAAAAAATTTAGAAACAGTTTTTTCAATTAGAAAAAAATTTTCTAAGCGGGTCGTCCGTCGGCAGTGGTCTAACAAACACTCCGAGTATGTTTCTGGCATGAAAATTCATATGCCTAGCAGATGCCGTTCGGAGTTGGCATAAAACATGTAGGGGACCCGCCAGTTTGTAGGAAAAATTAAAAAGGAGCACGACGCAAGAGAAGCTCGGCCTAAATCTACTCGGAGGTAAATCTTGCCAAGTATTTATTTTATTTCAAAGATGGGTCCTATAGCTGAACTCATAGGGGTCGCTATTTGTTTTTTAGTTTCCCATGTAAAATTGGCTTTTTGATATGTAAACATCTGTGCTCACGGTATGGGGGAATACAAAATGAAAGATGTAAGATATGAAGTGTGAATTGCAAGGTACGGTGTGACGACTATCCAATTTTTTACAAATTTCACTCTTAATAAAATCTCCATATCGCCGCCCTTACCTACATATCGCTTTTCAAAATTACGGTCATTATCCCCAAAACCGCTTTATTTTGGTGTTCTTTAATCCACATTTTCATCCATATCTCCAGAAAGGGTTGACATCGGCTTGAAAGAGGCTATTCATTCAATACTTGAAGTGTGAAAAAAGTTATTTTCCTTGAAACTATTTCATTTGGCAGCTTCCTCAAGTATTCAACTTAGCAACGAAAAGGTATCCATTTTTAAAATTCCCACGTTTTGTTCTGTAAGCTTACTGAAAGCCCTTTTACCCTTTTAGCTTATTTTTATATTAAAAACCACACGAATGGGTAAACATCCCATAACGCATCTCTGAAAATGTCTTATTTTTGGCCGTATATAAATTAAGTACAGCTCAAAGAAAATATGAGAGTTTCTACTTCCGGACAAGGAAATGCACTTTTTGTTAATAACTTGCTAAAAATTGGTAACGTACAGTTCCCTACGACATGTGGGCAAATCGATCTGACAAATATTTGTAATTTAACCCAAACTATTGAAGATCTAATTGAGAAAGTATATCCCGGAGTTGGTGGTCTTATAACCAATTCATTGGACTGGTTTAAGGAGCGGGCAATATTGTCAGCTACCAATGATCAGGTGGATGCAGTAAATGCCTTAATACTTTCAAATTTTACTACGGAAGCACAAGTTTTCCACTCAATAGACACAATAATAGATATTAGCGAGGCAGTACATTACCCAATAGAATTTTTAAATTCTCTAAATCCCCCCGGAACGCCACCACATAAACTAATTGTTAAAGTAGGAGCTCCTGTAATATTACTACGCAATTTAAATCCACCAACTTTATGTAATGGAACTAGGCTGCTGATCAAAACAATTAGAACGCATTTGATTGAGTGTTCAATTTTGACTGGCTGTGGTGCTGGAGAAAACGTCTTGATTCCAAGAATCCCGATAATACCAACAGATCTTCCATCTCAATTTAAACGGCTCCAGTTTCCAGTCAAATTATGTTTTGCAGTAACAATAAATAAGGCTTAAGGTCAAACACTTAAGGTGGCCGGTTTGGACCTTAGATCTCAATGTTTTACGCATGGCCAGTTATATGTTGCTCTATCCCGTGTAACAAACAAAGACAATTTATTTGTTTTGGCTCCTGATGGGAAAGCTGCGAACATTGTATACAATGAAGTGTTATAAAACTGAAAATAAAAACTAACTGAATATGAATAATTAATATGTATGTACATAAATATATCTTCTAATTGGACTTTATTTATTTATGAAATTTTCTTTATTTACTAGGGTCATTATTCCGAAATATTACAAAAAATTACTTTTATTTTAATTATAAAGTTGTTTTAAACATTATCAACCTGTGTGAAACAAGGTGCGGGTTGCTAGTTAAGTAATATAAAAGTTGCACTAATCGAGACGGCAATGTAATTATTTACGCACAAATTTAAACTTTTTAATCGTAATTTATTTTCGGTTTTTACATTTAAACCACAAAGTAACACATTTATACATAGTTAACCGCTTAAGTTTAGTAATTAATTGCTTCAAAATTAACGCAAACTATTTCGCACTTTCAAATCAAAGTAATATACAAACACTTTCATACTGGGTTTACCACCAAAGCCGACTTGTGCATAAGCACACACATATTCACATGCATGCATATGTATATACATACATACATACGTAATATATAATACTTACCCAAGTTTAGGGTGGGAATAGCACCATTCTTGAGGTACTTGCTCCCCACAGAGCCCGCTTCAAAATGCCGAATGCAAACAAATGCATTACGGCATGGCATGTCCTGGTGAGCCGGGATCTTTAGGTTTTGCTTCCATTTCTCCAAAGTTGCTGGCTCGTTCGGAAAATAAAACATCTATCATTATTTGCACTATCACAACCGGGCACACGACACTTTCGCGGATTCGGCATTTTTTTATCAAAATTTCTTTTTTTTGATTAAATTTCAAATAACACGGGTAAAATTCGACGCGCTTGTAAAAAATTCTCAAAGAACTAAACGACCGTTGACTTCTTTCTTTTCTCTTATTCATGTTTACCGTAATTATTCTAAAATTCTAATTAGAAATCAATTGGTAAAATTACAAATCAAAACAAAAACGAAAGTTTATACAAAAAACACCTGCAACCCCACTATGCATCTAATAACATATATATTTTACATTCATTCTCTCTAAAATTGTATTTTTGCTCAACCGCTGTTAACTTTTGCTGACGGGTGGTGAAAAATATCGGATGGTGGGATAAGCCAAAAAATACAGTTCCCCTCAAATCCGCGGCACGAGACAAGGAATGAAGCGAGATGCTACTTCTCTCTCTAATATAAGTTCCCTGCTATCCCTTCTACCACTTGGAAAAATCGTTGTTTTCTCATACTATTCCTTACTAAAAACCTGGCCTCAAGCTCAATAAATTACAGCCATTTCATACATATCAGGCCAAAAATAATAATAAGTAATAATTGCAGTAAGGACGAGCACGCCTAAAAGCAAACTATAACTAGAACATAAAGCTTATAGATTTGTAAAACAACAATACCGACCACGCTGTTTAGCACATAGTGGCGAAGTCATACTTAATAGCGGCAAAGAACGTAGATTACAAAGAAGTAGCATACTTTCACCGGATATGCCAACAGAATGTTTTGGCTTATTTCACCATACCAGAACAAATTTGATTTTTTGCTTATTGATATTAGAATCTGATTGGATCCAATTGGTTTGTGCCGTGGCGAAGTAAGCTAATATTTCTTACCACTATAAGCTAATATTGGTTGGAGATAGGATAATGAGGGAACAAAAGATTTCCACACAGTTAGCGTGGCTGAGTGGTTGCGTGCTCGCCTAGCAACTCCGTGTACCATGATTCAAAGCCTGGTAAAGTCTAGAAAGAAGGAAGTCTGATGAGGAGATGTGGTGATCTCTGAAATAGCAGCTATCACTTCTACCACTTTGAAAAATTGTTGTTTTCTCATATTATTCCTAAAACAAACGTTGCCACAAGCTCTATAAGTTATACAGACAATATTTACTTATGATTAGGAAATTAAATGTAGCTCATAATAAATCACATATTTCAGATTCTTAAAGCCATTTAACATCTTCGAATTCACAGCTTCAAGGTTCTAAGGCAGAGCAATATTTACATACCTAAAATTAATAAACTAAAAATAATTGATATAAAAGGTTAAAAAAATATTCATATGAAAAATCACATTCTCCTATTCTTAAATTCATATAGAATCTTTAAATTCAAAGTTTCGCGAATATTTGCATACTTAAAGCTAATAAACTAAGAATAATTGATATAAATATTTAACAAGACTATTCATATAAAAAATCGCATTCTTCATATTCTTAAATAAATTAGGCATCTATAAGTTAAAAGTTTTGTGAATATTTGCATTCATTAAAGGTAATAAACTAAGAATAATTGATATAAAAATCAAAATACAGTTTTCATCTGAAAAATTAAAAAAACATACTTCATTATCTTAAATCCATTTAAAACCTTGAAATTAACACAAATATTTACATATGCACACAAAAGAAGAAGCTAAAAAATGCATAACAAAAATTAAAATATTGAGTTCTTATAAAAATAAATTAAAAATATCACATTCTACTTTCGAGGCGTATTTTGAGGCAAAAGTCTTATTTCCACCTCCTTGAGTTGCAATAATCGGCGCTTTATTGCTAACTATTCATCATTCTTTTCCCTCTCTAATTTGTCTATTTGGAAGTTATGACGCTTCATTTCATTTAACTCCAAATATTTGTGCCGATTGAGCCGCTGTAAGGATCGGTGCAAATTTCTCAAACTGTACTGGGGATTTCCGCGTTTTCCCCATCATAGAAACATTTCCGACACTTTAGAGCACAACTCTTCTTGTGGCTCAAGCTCTCTCAAAACGACTTCCTGTGTGCTCATTTTGGCATATTTTTTGCCTTTTTTAGCAGCTCTTATGTGAGGTCCGTTTTGTGGTCGAGTGTCACTATCTTCCACTTCGTCAAGTTGAGTCTCGACTGGCGCCCTTTGGCAATTTTCTAAAGGAAGTAACCCGAAGATTGGGCAGTTTATTTATTTATTTTTGGCACCATCCACAGCTTCTTTTATGCTCACGAGTTCGTATATTGCCGCCTCCGCCAGAGAAAACTTTTGGGTACTGTTCGGGTCTTCTCCTGTGCCTCTTTCTATACATTTGTTTACTGAAGCCTTCTTTCGCACGTATAGGTTTTGATCATTCGAAGCCTTTATGATGATATATGCATATTCAGAATCACTTTTCACTGGAGATCTCGCGCTTTGCTTCCAAAGCGAAAAATTTCCGGGCTAAATTTATAATAAGAGAAAAATTAAACATTTCGAGCGAGAGTGAAACTCAGGATAGGGATGCATAATATTTGTTGTATACATTTATTTACAGGTTTTTGTGTTTCCTGTGTTCTAATACTTTCGATACTTTGTGCGGAAGTGGCAATTTCGAAGATTTTTTTCATTAGTTGCATAATTCTTTCTGCTTTATTAAGGGGTTTAGAAACAAAAGTAATTGGTTTACCCTTCTGTGAAAGCACTGCGTCTATTGCAATATTATCTATATATATAAAAGAAAGTCGTGTTAGTTACACCACTTATAACTCAAGAACGGCTGAACCGATTTGGCTGAAAATTGGTGGGGAGGTAGCTTAGAACCAGGGGCAGGTTATAAGATTTTTATCCCGTTACCGTGGGACGATAAAAAAAAAGATAAATTTGATTTTTTTCTTCGCGCTTCATATATTTTGCTTTTCCTTTTTTTATGAAAATCAAAATTTACATGTACTCTGGCGGCGAAAGGTAATATCGATGTAAATTGTAGTGACATCTAGCGGAGAAGGACAATATCCATGTAATTGGTGTGAATTGCCAATATTAACATGTATTTTGTTTACTTTTACGAATTTTGTTGGGTGAAAAATTGACAGTTAGAAATTTTGAAGTTTACCGGTTTTTGTGTTTGTTTCGAGTGTCTATAAATATTGTGCCGATATTATTATCATTAAAATGCCGCGTCCAAGACGATCAAATCTTCCCCGAAAAAGCCGTAATGCAACTAGGATGCAAAACGTTGCGAATGAAAGGACTGAAGAAGTACAAGAAATTGCACGTGAAGAGCGCCGCTTTAGTAAGGCTCGACTTCGTGCTTCTCAATCACAAGAGCAAAGCGAGGCAGTCCGTGCAAAGGCTCGGTTGGCTATGAGAAATCATCGAGCAAACCTAAGAGATCAACATCTTGATAATTTTCGACGCACAAGGAGAAATTTATCAAGTACTGATTTGAATCGAGCAGCGTTTCGATATGATTGCAGCACTGATTACTGCTTGCATACTAGCGTTCGCATTGGGCCAATGGATGTGGTTTGCGAGTATTGAAGTTTTCCGGAGAAATGCCAAGATTGTGCTGCCTTAATGGGAAAGTGAAATTGCCATTATTGACTCCCCCACCTGAGCCATTGCACTCATTCCTACTACATAATTCAGAATGAGGTCATTAGTACACTACATTCGTTCAAATCTATTGACTGTGCAACAAATGCAGATGATGCCACCAACTATCCAATTGAATTTTTAAACTCCTTGGATGTGCCTGGCTTACCACCGCATAATTTACGACTAAAGGTTGGCTCCGTAATAATCATGCTTCGAAACATAAACCCACCAAAACTGTGCAACGGAACGCGTTTGGTGGCAAGTAAATTGATGAACAATGTGATTTACGCGACGATACTCAAAGGAAAATTTGAAGGTGAGGAAGTTCTCATTCCGAGGATCCCGATGATCCCAACCGACATGCCGTTTGAGTTTAAACGACTTCAATTTCCGATCCGTCTTGCATTCGCCATGACCATTAACAAATCACAAGGCCAATCCTTGAAAGTTTGTGGTCGAAATCTAGAAAATCCATGTTTTTCCCATGGTCAATTATATGCGGCATGTTCAAGGGTCGGAAGACCAGCTGCGTTATTTGTTCTTGCACATAGTAATAAAACTAAAAATATCGTCTATCACAAGGTGCTTCACTGAAGAGTGCAGCCTATGCACTAAAATACATGGCCAATAAAGAATCATTACAATAATTGATTTTTGGTACTTACTTATATTTATTATCCTAATAAAAAATTTAAACTCATAAAATCAAGAATCTGCTCACTTATTGCTTCTAAGGCGGAGCAATGTTCGCCGGGTCAGCTAGTTTATTATATTAGTCCGGTCAGTTCTATTTCTGACGCCAAATGTATTTTTAATTTATTGAAGGCGAAAATGCTTATCTCGCCTATATTTATTTCGAATTTTTTTCACATATTTTTAGAAACTCCACTATTTTCTGCAGATAGGTACATATTTTGTTAGTGGCTTGGCTATTGCGGCAAAATCTCTGAATGAACTTCAGATAATATCTCGCAATTACTAGAAATTCTTTCAACTTTCCTAGACTTTCAGGCATGGAATAATTTAAAATTAATCGTATTTTGTTGGGATCTGTCTTTACAAAATTTTGGGCTATTATACACACCAAAAATTCTATTTCTGTTTCAAAAAATTTGAATTTTTCGAGAGAAATTTTCATGTTTGCTTTTTCTTTCGTAATGTTGTGTTATGTTTCGCGAAAATATGTCAATACTTGGGAAATACTTTGCTTTCCCTAAACTTCTAAGTTTTGAAGAACCATCGTCATTTGAACCATTTTTTATCAAAACCCAAAAGGTCTTTTACCAGGTCTTAAAATATTTTCGTCAAGAATTCAGTTAATTTCTTTATTTACAAACGAATTTACTGATACAGGATATGGATATTGTCTGCTCCGTTCTTATTTCCGCTTTTACGTCACTTCTAAACGGAAAACTCATATTAATCTTGACATGCCTTTCTTTGATTTGATAATTTATGCGTTCTTTAAATTTGGGTTCAGGTTTTTCGGCTGACCTCTGATCTTCATCGGCTGGATTTCAGCATTTTTTATTACCAAAAATTTTTCGTCTCTTACTACTTTATTTCTCTTTCCTGGTAAATTCTTCGGCAGGCTTTGAAGAACCTTCCTTTTCCACAATGTTTTGAATTATGAATTCTTTTTTTATTGCCGGTTATTTCTTCGGCTGGCGCCTTAGGACTTTCTTGTCCCAAGGAGTTATTTGTTTTATTTGTAGGCTTCACCATTTTTAAGTTTCGAGTGTTGCATTTTTTTATTTGGCGCCTTAGGATCTTCCTGTCTCCAGGGGTTTATTTCTTTCCGATCTTAATCTTCGCACTTTTCCTTTACTTCAGAATTATAATCTCCAGGTCCGAATCCAAATTATCTATTTCGTAAAAAACTTGTTAGACTCCGAATAAGGTTATTATGTGATAATATTTCATAAAAGACTATCTATTTACGGGTTTCATTCTTTATTAAATTGTTAATTCCTTTTTATTATATATATGCTCTCTGCTTAGTGTAGGGGAGGGTGTCCCCTCTTCGCTTAAAAATGGTCATCGTGGATATTGTTTATCCTTTGAGTTTTTTTCTTGCGGCCGGAAGTTATGGTTGATTTCCATTGGTCGCTTTGTTATATGCGCACTTTAGACTTGAAATCACTTGTATGCGCGTTTGTGTTGCCACTACTGGCCTTGGGTTTTGATAGAGCAAACTCCTATTCAGTTGTTGTTTACGCCGCAGCGTAAATATTTTCTAACCGCCCTAATACGCGTGTATGTACGCATACATATGCAACTACGAATTACTCCGCATTTCCCGCCGGATAATTCCTTTTGCTAACATTTCCATTAATTGCTTTCCAATAAAACTGCAGTTGACGGCAACCGTACGTTTTTTCATAACTTTCACTCGATCTCAGGATTTCAAGAGCGACACAGGTCAACCACCGATTCACACCACAGGTAAAGCAACATTTTTGTATATCTACATATATACAGTTGAATAAATTTCCATTACAAATTAAAACTAAACCAAATCTTTTAATTTTCTTTTCAAATTTCCAACTGTGCGTCTGGACATTTGTACATGGTCCATCAACGCCGAGATTCACATACAGTCCACTAAATAATCTTAAAAAGCAGCAAAGCTGGAGAAGAAATTCAAAGCCGCAGAAAAATTGCGAAATTTCAAACAAAGCCGCACAATCAACCACCCAAACAAGGCAATTGCACACATATACCAGCTGCGCACATATACCAGCTGCATACATATACCAACAGCAAACACAATCAACTGCCATCACCACAAGTCACAGACATTAAGGTACGTGTTATATGTTCCAATTGCATTTTATAACACGTTAATCAATTTTTTGTGAAACATCGCCTTACAAGGCAAGTGATTTTTTTTGTGAAAACGAAATAGTGTTACACTTCAAGAAAAATTAATACTGTGCTAACACGCACAACAGTGAACAGTGGTACTGTATTGCAACAGTTCTATCCATCGAATTTTAATTTAAAGTTTTATTTTGGATTTTTCACTCTTATTTACTTTAAAGTAAATCGGCATAACTTTCTTTTGTTCAATACTGCTCATTGGCATAGCATAATTGTTTATTTGCAAGTCACTAGTTCACTGATTCTAGAAACACTATTTCTATTGCACTATTGCGTTTTCACATAATCACTTTTGAGCCTTTGTTGTAATTTTGTATATATAACCAACAAGTAAATCAACAATATCACTGGTACATAATTAAGTACCCACTTTATTTGTTAAAACACAATTATATATACATACGTCGACACATTTGGGTGCCAAGTGTTTTTTTTTTCTTTTGCATCAAGTGCCATTTCACACATTTGAGTGGCAGTTTTCTTTTTTACATCACATTTTAAAAAATAACCACTTGACTGAAATTAAAGAAAAATTGTTAAATAAAGATACAGACATATAAAAATTTACTGGTAATTGTCATTTTGGTATACTTCAGTTAATCCTTCTTAGCTTCACTATGGATTCATACATCCGTTTGGCAGAATCTGTCGCAGAGTTCGATGCTGACTTCAACAGCACTCCTGCCTCCGAACAAAATAAGCACGGTCTTGCTATCCAGCAAGACGAATTAAAAGTGTTTTTTTTTTTTTTTTTTTTTTTTTTAGATTTCTTTATTTACAATCTGTCGTTTGACAATAAGTAAATGGTATAAGTAGCTAATATTAACGTTGCTGCATTGATTGCAATTTCAACTCCAAAAGAGTTTTTGATATAATTATTATTCCTGAAGCTAATATACACTAAGGCCGCATCGCAAGCAGCTCCAAAATCTATCTGTCCGACAAACGCAACTTCGTTATGACCGAAGTTTGTGCTTATGGGGGCGACAAACTATAAAGCTGCATGCGGGAACGACCATATAAATACTTATGTTCTAAACGGCAAGTCCAAGGGGTGCAATCTTTGCAGTCTTCGTATATCCTCGCTGTTGTCTAATAAGTTTATGGCGTGTGTGTTTGGATGGCTGTTTAGTCTCTCGAGATATCTTGTGCTATGTCTCTTTATTTCTTCTATAACCATCGGTGTGTTTAAATCTTTATGCAAATGAATATTTTTGATATACCACGGAGCGTTCGCTATAAGTCTTAGTGTTTTTGACTGGTATCTTTGTATCACAACTATGGTGGATTTAGCTGCTGTCCCCCAGATTTGAATTCCATAAGACCAAACTGGTTTCAGTATCGTTTTGTAAAGAAGAATTTTATTTTTAAGACTAAGTTTAGACTTAGGGCCAAGTAACCAGTGCATCTTTCTAGTTTTAATTTTGAGCCACATCCTCTTTGCCCTGATATGATCACTCCAAGTAAGTCTTCTATCTAAGTGCGGGCCCAAGTATTTTGCACAATTCGATTTGGGAATTACGATTTGGTTAAGGGTGACATTAGAACTCTCTTCTTTTCTCAGTGCGAAAGTAACATGAACTGATTTTGCAGCATTTACAACGATGTTCCAATCGATAAGCCATGATTGTAATTCATCTAACTGCTTTTGTGCAATTTCGGCAGCTTCGTGAGCGGAATATGAGGGCGAAAGTATAGCAGTGTCGTCTGCATATGTTGCAACTGTTAAATTACTATCCTCTATTATTGGCATGTCTGCTGTGAAAATTGTGTAAAGTGTTGGGCCCAAGACACTGCCTTGTGGAACTCCAGCGTTTATTTCGAATATGTCAGAAGCGGCATCTTGAATTTTAACATAGAAGTGTCTATGACATAGGTAAGATCTAAGAAAGAGATAGAGCGGGGTAGGAAGAATCTTTTTTATTTTATACAGCAGTCCTGAGTCCCAGACTCTGTCAAATGCTTGCTTAATGTCTAAAAAGATGCCACAGCAATATTTTTTTTCCTCCAAACAGCTAAGAATAGTTTTAACTACACGATGGCATTGCTCCGGGGTACCGTGCATCTCTCTGAAACCAAATTGATGATATGGTATGATCGATTGTTTTTCCAACTCCGGCAATAATCTTCGCATGAATATTCTTTCGAGTATTTTTGAGAATATTGTCAGTAGACTTATTGGTCTGTATGAGGACAGTTCGTTTTCAGGGTTGTTTGGCTTCGGTATCATTATTATTTCCGCACATTTCCACTGAGTGGGGAAATGGCTGAGCGTAAAACTTTTATTAAATATCAATACTAAAAACAATAAGCATTTCTTTGGAAGTTGTTTGATTGTAAATCCATCAATACTATCGTGACCAGGAGACTTTGAATTTTTAATTCTTGAAATTTCAGTTTGAACGTCTGAGAGATTTACGAAAGATATAGGTATATCCATTGGGCATGGGCAGTCGAGGAATGATTCTACACTCTGGCGATGACTGTCGCTGCTAAGATCAAATGGTTGAAAAGTGGACCTAAGATGGTTGGCAAAAGCTTGTACTTTACTTTCGTTTGATCTGCACCATGAGTTGTTAGAGTCTCTTACCGGGACCTGTCTTATGGGAGGTCGTTTTAAGTATTTGGTGGCCTTCCAGATACTGTGCTCATCATTCTTGTTTAGATCAACAATTTTAAGGTATTCTCCGATCGCCTCTTCTTTCATCTCAGCAAGTTTAGCTTTAAGTTCTTTAGTTCTTTGTTAAGTGCTGTTTTGTCATTCGGATTTCTGCTGTTTTGTCATATTCTCCTCAATCTTCTCTTGTTCTTCACTAAATTAGAAACTACGTCAGAATATGGTAGTTGGTTTCTTTTTGGCTTTGAAGTGGTATTGTGACTATGATCTGAGGCTAAAAAACCGGCTTCATGTATTTTGTTAGTGAAATTCTCCACAGCGTCATCCAGATCTCTATTTGAGTTTATTTCCATGTTGAGGTTTATTTGAGAATCAAGCCAAGTATGAAACAAATCTATGTTAGATCGCATGTTTAAAATTCGTTGTTTTGGAGAAGTGACAAAAGCAGGCATGTTAAAGTTAATAATGAGAGCAGAATGGTCTGAACTAAGGTCGTCATTATTGACAATCTCGAGAAGACTAGGATTGATTCCGGAGTATACTGCAAAATCTATTACATCGGGAATTTTATTGGGATCTGTAGGCCAATAAGTGGGCCTTCCAGCAGACAGGACGTTTAGGTTATTTTCGTTAACGCATTTATACAGCTCGCGACCTTTGGGATTAATAAGACGGGAACCCCACCATGGGTTTTTGGCGTTGAAATCACCACCAGCCAGATATCTGGAGCCCAGTTTTGTGAAAAACATATTAAAATACTGTTTGTTTATGCTGAAACGAGTTCGTAAATACAGTGCGGTTATGACAATTCCACCACTGATGCTTATGATTCCGACAGACGCTGCCTGAATAGAAGGCGACGATATCGGTTCCAATACCTTGTATTTTAATGTAGACTTAATAATAATTGCGGATCCACCATGTGCTTTACCATCAGGATGGTTGCAAGTAATGATATCAAAACCATTTATTTTAAAAGAGGACTTTTGCGTGAAGTGTGTTTCGGAAATCATGAGTATATCTATATTTTTAGTTGACATAAAGTGTTCAACTTCTAATCTGTGGTTACTAAGTCCATTAGCGTTCCATATTGCCATCTTAAGACTTAACTGCATAACTTAGATAGAAGGGAGGTCATCATTGTCATTAAAGCTGAGGTCAGCTCAATTTGTTTGGAGATCAGTGCTTCTAACTTTTCTAAGCTGTTAGGGCTATTTGTGTTAGGACCTTGTTGTCCTTTTGTGATATCTGCATAGCTGACGTTGTTGTTGTTAAATTGTGTGTTAGCATTTGCTCCGATATTGGCGTTGAATCTGGGATTATTAGGAACCGTCCTATTTAAACCTTTTTTACATACTAGTTCCTGATAAACCCGACAACCCTTGTAGTTGGCGGTATAATTTTGCAAACAGTGCACACATTTTGGAGGAGTATCATTATTTTTTTCGCAGAGAGCAGTCGGATGGTCCAGACCGCATTTCACGCATCTAAATGGCTTTTTACAATAACGTTTGGTATGACCAAATTCCTGACAACGGTGACATTGTACCAAATCATTAAATTTACGAGGTGGCTCTATTTTGACTACAGCACTGCATAATCGGTTAATATCAAAAACGCTCTTGTTGTTGGCTGACGGTTCAAGATCAACAAAAAATACAGACATTGGCATTTTTGTTGCTTTACTTCTTGCGTTTACAATATTTCTCACAAAGTGGCCACTTCGAGCTAGGTCGAGTTTAATGTCATCTACAGGTGTTGAATGGTGAATATTTTTAATCACAATTTTATTTGCCTTATCTTCTTTTAGCTGATAAGTGTGAAAAACAATGTAATTTGTGTCTAGGAAAGCCACTAATTTTCGGTAAGAATCACTATTAATAGGCATCACTCTGGCTTGCCCATCTCTGCCGGATTTGTATGTAAAGTTTTCTCTGCCGATTAGAGCTGAGAAGTTGGTGATCATTTTATTTATGTCATTTACTTGAGGTATGAAAATTGGGGGTGGTTTGTGAGTAACACTCTCAGTAGTTACTGGTTCTTGATCGTTGCTATTGTCATTAGCATTGCTATCAACGCTTTGTGTGTTTGTATCTAGGATAGAAAACCTGTTTGACGTATTTGGTGTAATATTTGGCTTTTGTTGTTTTTTTGATAGAATTGAAGACTCAAATATTTTGCGTTGCATTGCTTTGTGCTGGTACGTGCTTTGCCAGCCTCCGCTGTCATCACACATACCACCCGACTCAGCTTCCTCGTCACCCATGAGGTTAAACTTTGTTTTTGCTTGTTTTTTGTATTCTTAGTTCACACGATTATTTGTTTACAGAAATGCAAATTCAATGATATTGCATCAAGAGCTCTTACTATGACCGCACTCGTTGAATTTACGACGGGAAATGTGAATTAAAAGTGTTATGGGAGAAAACGAAAGTTGCGTACGATACGCTAACGAACTCAGAAGGTTTAAGTAAGGAAGATGTTAGGGCGATCAAGAAAATATATAGAGTATGTTTTTCGACATATGTAAAATGCATGTCTGCTATGGCTACTCAAGCAGAATCATTATCTAACGTACAAAAGGATGTAGCGGAGCAGTCCGTCCGCGAACACAATATCCACCTTCCACCGTGCGATACAGACGTGTTCAAGGGCGACTACCTTTCATGGCCAACATTCCGTGATATGTTCACGGCCATCTACATCCTCAATAAGCGCCTCACCCCGGTTGAGAAACTTTTTCATCTCAACCATAAGACACAAGGGGAGGCCAAAGAAATCGTAAGAAGTGCCCACTAACGAATTCAGGATTTACTACCGCGTGGAAAAACTTGTGTGAACGCTATGAAAACAAGCGTATTCTAGTTAACACGCAACTAAAACTATTGTTTAACTTAAAGGCAATAGAGTTTGAGTATGGTAGCTCAATAAAAAGTATGCAGCGCGAGATAAAAACAATTGCTCATCAGCCCTGAAGAGTCATCGAATTGACATATCGAACTGGGACGCAATTGTCGTTTATCTCTGCTCGACGAAGCTGCCTGACAGTACACTGGCTCTATGGGAAAAAACCAAAGACCATAAAAACGACATTCCCAAATGGGACGATATGGACAAGTTCCTGTCCAATCGTTTTCAGACCCTTGAGACATTGTCAGGGTTGAAGGATGGTAGAGCTGTGAGAGTGCCAAAGCCGCCACAAATCACACGTCATCCTTTCGAAACCCCAACAAAAAGAGTTGGCACCTTCCAAGTAAGCGTGACAAATTTTACTTGTAAAATGTGCCATACAAACGAGCGCAAATTGCGCAGCTGTTCCCGATTCCTACAGCTAACACCTACAAACAGATTGAACTTTTTAAAGGAAAATAATTGTTGCCTGAATTGCCTTAGTTCCAGACATACTGTGTCAAGATGCACAAGTTCATACAATTGCAATACGTGTCACTCGCGACATCACACGCTCCTGCATCTAAATGCAATTCAGCCAAAGGCAATGACGCGTTGGACGTCTTCAAGACCTGCCGATGATTCTCCATCGACATCTAGGCAGGCGCAAGCACAACGTGATTCCGATAAAGCAACAGAAAACGCAAACAGAAATTTTAAGTCCTGCTTTGCGAATTCAAGTACAGGTGTGCTATTAGGAACAGCTCCCGTAAATATACGTCTCAATGGTACAGGTTTTGCTGCACGAGCACTGATTGAATCTGGCTCTGAGTGTTCCTTTATAACAGAGAGGCTCAAACGCAGAATCAATCTATCTGCAAAAAAGATGCATGCCCAAGTTTCGGGCATCACAAACTCGGTAAATGCCCAGGTTAAAGAAGCATGCAACATACAATTGCGGTCCCCCGTCGGCCCGTTGTTTAGCTTGACTGCAACTGTCCTGGGTTTACCACAACTAACCGGAAATCTGCCGACAACAAATATAAGCGCGACGACTAGGCAAGAATTTCCGGACCTGGTATTAGCGGATAAAAGGTTTTTCGTAAATGAACAAATATACCTCGTTCTTGGTGGAGACATTTACCCACAAATCATATTAAGTGGGACAAAGAAAAACGTCTTGAGGACACTTGTAGACCAAGAAACCGTATTCGGTTGAATTATAACCGGTAGTACGGATACTACAAATACACACAGAAATATAGTTTCGTGCTTCAGCGAATTTGCGCTGGATAAGCAACTTACGGCATTCTGGGAGTTAGAAGATTTACCCGAAACCAAACGCCTCAATGAAGATGACAAATATTGCGAAGAGCTTTATAAAAAGACCACTATCAGAACTAATGAGGGAAAATACATAGTCTCGTTACCATTCCGACAAGAATTTCCAGTAACCATACAACTAGGCCCTTCTCTTAAAAAAGCCTGCTCTCAATTCTTCCGGAATGAGACACGGATAGCCAAGGATCCCGTCCTACAAAAAGAGTATAATAGTGTGTTAGCAGAGTATGAGACACTAGGACACATGACGAGAATAAATTGTAACAGTTCAGCGGACTCATGTGAAAATTACTTCCTGCCTCATCACGCCGTTACAAAGGCAGAGAGTACCTCAACTAAAGTTCGCGTGGTTTTCAATGCCTCAAGTGCAACCGCTAATGCGAAAAGCTTAAATGACGTCCTCCTACCAGGTCCAGTACTGCAATCAGATCTTCCGATACTGATTCTACGCTGGAGATTATACAGATATGTTTTCAACAGTGACATTGAGAAAATGCACAGACAAATCTGGATAAACGATAACCAGTCGAAATATCAGCGCATCGTCTTTCGGGCAAACCCGAACGAATCAACGAGCCTATATGAATTAAAGACGGTTACGTTTGGAATAAACTGTGCTCCTTACCTGGCGATAAGAACACTGCTGCAGTTGGCCGATGACGTAGAAAGCTCGCATCCAATAGCAGCTAATATTCTGCGAAAATGCATGTACGTAGATGACGTACTTGCAGGAGGGCACAGCATCGAATCTACCATAAAGGTAAGGGACGAAATTTCTACGGTACTGCGGTCAGCAGGTTTTCCCTTACAAAAATGGACGCCCAACTGCGAGGATTTAATAGCAGACATTCCAAAAAAGGATCTACTAAGCGAAGATTTTTTGGAATTCGAAGACACCAGCACAGTTAAGGCTCTTGGCATAAGATGGAACGCCCATTCGGATTTTTTACTTCTTAACAATACCAATGGAGCAGAGTGACACAATCACTAAAAGGTTGATAATGTCCTTCATCGCAAGGCTGTTCGATCCACTAGGATGGCTTGCGCCCAAATATTGATGCGCCAAAATATTGATGCAAAACATTTGGCTGGAAGGCACAGAGTGGGATGAATCTGTGTCTTTAGCAAAATTTTACCAAACACTACCGCGAGATAGAGAGCATTAAGCTACCGCGTTGGGTATATTTTTCTCCCGCCCATGACGTCGAAGTACACGGCTTCTGCGATGCTTCAGAAAAAGCGTATGCGGCTTCGGTATACTTACGGGTTAAGTAGGGTAGTGAAGTTCTAGTGAAAAGTTGCTCCAGTTAAAACTATTTCCCTGCCCCTACTAGAACACTGCGGCGCGGTATTGCTCGCCGAAAGCATAGAGTCGGTACTTGGCAACCTACCACTAGGGCAGGTACAAGTACACTTATGGACAGATTCCACAATTGTGCTTGCATGGATACGTAAACCTCCATGTTCGTGGTCAACGTTCGTAGCACATCGTATAACCAAAATTGTCGACAAAGTCGGAAATACGGACTGGCTTCATGTGGAGTCGGCATCAAATCCAGCGCGAAATAATACAATGATTAAATATAGCCATCAGATAATCATATGGCATTTCTTACCCACTGCAGCGCCTCATATGGGCGGATTGTGGGAAGCAGGGGTAAAAAGTTTTAAAACCCATTTTAAAAAGATTGCTTCCGGCTTCAGTTATACATTCGAAGAGTTCACAACTCTTTTATGCCGAATCGAGTCATGCCTTAACTCCCGTCCGTTAAGCCCCTCTTCGAATGAGCCTTCCGACTTGGAGCCTCTTACCCCCGGTCACTTCCTAGTAGGTGGACACCTATTAGCTCCACCTGAACTAGAAGTCAACGAAAGCCCTGCCTCGATCGTAACCGATGGCATTAAAGCCCTACATTAAACATTTTGTAAAAGATGGAAGGCTGAATATCTGCTGGAAATGCAGAAACGCACAAAGTGGAAACATCCACAAACTAACATCAAAACAGGAGATATTGTGGTTATAAAAGAAGATAATCTACCGCCTAATATGTGGAGACTGGGAAGAGTCATCAACCTACACCCAGGCTCGGATAACCGGGTACGCGTCGTCGACATCTATACTACGAAGGGGCAAACCAGCAGACCAATAACGAAATTGGTATTGCTGCCCTCCATCGAAAATACCTACTTGCGCTACACAAGGATAAGTACTTAAACAAAAAAAAACGAAAAAAAATAATCATAAACCGTAGTTGTAATACAAGAAAATAAAGAAATCTGCGCTGCCATTTTTTCTAGCAATATAAGTTCTTAACTTGAAAAGGTTCCGATGTATTACCTACGACGATGGCGTACAGAAATAAAGAAATCTGCGAAATCATGTTTCTTACATACACCAAGTAGTGGTTATTTGGTACCCGATACCCGTACAAAACTAACTGACTAACTAACCAATAGTTTGAGTTAATTTTGAAAAGTGGTCATTTTGATATCCGAACCTATTTCAAAATTAACCGACAACTAACCAATAGCTCGAGTTAACTTTCCGGAATTTATGACCGATTGTCAAAAATCAGCCCGGTTCAACCCTAACATTAGTTGTGAAAACCGTAATCCCTAAAAACCCTATCCACTAACTAAATTTCAGAGCGTAAAGAAAATTCGCTTTCAATGAAAGAAACACGCAAGAAACTGAGAGAACGTAAAACCAATGAGAAGTTGCAAGTTCTTTTTTTATATATTTTAAATATTTCGATATATTTAAACATTTTGTATATTTAAATATTTAATCATTTTTCAAATTTTAATAACTTTTATTATAACTTTATACTTTTTGATCAACTCAATACTTTCAATCATTTTTTATCCAACTTGCAAATTCTTGCTAGTACTTAGATCTTTCCAATTTATCCGGTAAAAAAAAAAATGCGTCCACCATTGCCATGAATGCAATGTATGCATATCTGTGTCGTTTTTAATAACATCTTAAGACCAAAAATCGTGTTTCGAGATATTAACGATTTTGTCTCAAATCGTGTGTGTTGTAGTTTAAAAAAAAATGTTCAGCTCAATAAAGAGTTTAGCTATTATTAAATAAAAATTAGGCAAGTTTTGAAAAATAGCTTGATTGAAAGTATTGTTTTTTTGTTGTCTTGTACTTAAATTGTTTTGTAAAACGAAAAAAACTAAAAACGATATCTTATTTAGACTTAAGATTTTGTTACGGAAGAAAGACTAGAGCTTTTAAATTTATAAGTAGGCATAAGAGCTTCTGTTAAAATTGAAACAAGTAAGTAAAAGAAGGTAAGATGTTTGTTTTATTTCTTTATTATTTAGAAAAATGATTTAAATTAAAAATTAACAGTCTTCAGTTCTTAGTTTTTTAATTAAATCGAAAAAAAACCCAAAAAGTAAAAGGCAATGTTAAAGTTTTTCAGTCAAGCTTACGAATATTTGATTTCACTATATTCAATCGTTGCTTCCGTCGTTTTCGGTTAGATCTGGATAACAGGTCTAACATATCTTCTGAAACTAAATTCATATAGAAGTCTCTATAAATATCATCCACTAGCGGCAGCATATCCATTAAATCCTTTTCTTTTTAGTGCTAATTTTTATTGGTGCGACATAACAATTTTTTAAACCTTTTATTTTAACGCAATTGATTCCTCGCTTTATTATACTAATGCACTTGAAAGGATCACCTTCACTTTATGATGTTTTAAAATATATTTTACCGTATTCCTTAGTAAATCTGAACCATTAATGTCATGCCAATTGAATTTATCACCGTTGTCATCCACTTTACGCCAAGTAAATAAACTTTTTGATGCGAAGGCGAAATCATATATATTTGATTGGTCCATTTCGTTAACTAAAAATTTTTTCTTCACACCGACTGTTCTTATAAATTGGTACCAATCACGAGGATGATGGATTTTTATGGAAGATTTGTTTTTCTTTCTCTCTATAGCAGCTGTGGTCACTATCGCACTCCATGTGTGTACGCCCAGGAACCATAAATTTATGATCTATAATGCTTAAATTGTTTTCTAATTGCATAAAAATAGCAAACATTGTTGCAATGAAAGAGTTTTTGTTTTTGCCGGGGCAGCAATCACTGTAGAAAACAATATGATTTACACTGGTATTTAATTGCAGTAAATGAGTAAACACGCATGAAGCTATTTCGTTTCCACCTCTTTTAGCTATTGCTGCATGCCACATGTAGCATATTGGCTGATTTGTTGCACAGTCATGTATAGTAAGGTTAAAGGTCCATAAAGGCCTTTTATAGAATGATAACGAAGTTCTCAACAGAGGTGTGGGAAGGCACTGTTGAAGATCGAAGCAAAACACTTTTAGTTTGGTGTCATTTAGAGATCTTTCTTTATCGGTTTTTTTAGCGTCATAAGCTTGTTGTGCTAGATTGAGATGTTCAGTTTGCTCTATTTTTAGAGATTCAAGTTCCTCAGACTTGGCAACTTGTATTTTACATTGAAGCAAATCACATTTGTGGCAAGTGTCAGCCTTAGGTTTTTTAAATTTTAAATCAAGTGTGCCAAAGAGTTGAGCAAATTTGAAAGTGACACGGAATGATTGTATTTATCTTTATAAAGGCGATGCAGCTCAGCTACAGACAAATCACTAGGTAGTTAACGCTTGGAAGTATCACGGCGAGTGTAGTGCAACTCATATGACGGAAAGCTTTTTATGAAGTCTAAAATTTCTCGTTCTCTTGCCTGATAAAACTTTTTAGAGCACGAATGTTTTCCACGCAAATCTCCACGAACACCACATCCTTCAAGTTTTGACGTCACAACCGTTTTTATGAACTGTTCGGTCTCGGACAACGTAAATCTGAAGCATTTTTGGCAAACTGAAATCCTATTACCACTAACCTCCAAAAAATAGTAGTAGGAATTCGGTCTACTTCGAGGGTTTCTTTCGTGTTTTACTCTTTTTACAGTATTAGTTTCTTGAATTTCAATTAAGCCAGCAACATATGCCTTACGTAAGTTATAGGAGCCTTGTCCCCAGTATTGTTTGTGAATGATTTGCTGTTCCTCGTATGTTATTCTATCAGCGCATCTTTTTCTGCATGACTTTAGCGGGCACACAATACGAGCTGGAATAAGTTTTCCAGCTGCTTGAAGTATAACTTTCCCCGAGATTCCTTGATTCTTTTCGCGATGTTTTCGAGGTTTTCTTTGGCACAACTTTTTTTGCAACACGTTCCGAGTTTTCCTAAATTTAAATTTTTATTATTGAGTAATATTCAACAAATGAGTTTAGTACTTACAACTTCGCATTCTGAATCTGAGCTTGGAGCTGCGCAATTGCTTATATTATCAACCACCGAATCATCACTAGAAAAATCAACATTACTCACATTGCTTATATCCAATAAGCTGACTAAATTTTCACTTTCCATTTTAATAAGCAAAAACTCTAAACAACTCGACCGTTTTTCACCAACTGAACAGCTTAAGTAGAAAAAGAACCGGAATAAACACACACAAAAACAAACTTATGTTGATTTAAAATGCCGTTATCGGCTAACGAAAATTTAGCAGATGACTCTAAGTTTACTTAAGATGTGTTGCAATACGATATATTTCACCTACTTGATAGTTTTAATTTTATCATAAGCACTTATATCCATTTAAGTAATGAAAATCTGAAAATCTATTTTTACCATAACGGTTTAAGTAAACATAGGATTTTTGAATATATTAAATTTGTTGCATATTGTCTAGTAAATATTAAGTTTATGTTGACATAAGAGGTTATGAAAAAATTCCTAACAATATGTACGACATGCACTGTTGGCCCGCTGCACATGGCGACATGTACCCCCAACTTCAAAATGACGTGTTCCAAACACGTATTTGCGATGTATGCATATGTACGACAAGCACTGTTGGCCAGCTGCACATGGCGACATGTACCCCCAACCTCAAAATGACGTGTTCCAAACACGTATTTTTTCCGGGTGCTTAGCTGGTTTTATATTGCGTGGAATCTTCCGAATTTTCGTCGTCGGGACCAGAACGCATGCTTGGATGGAACCACCAGGAAAAAATACTGCTGAAAATCAAATTTTTTAGTTTCGGCTCGCCACCAAAAAATTGGGCTGCAACAAATTCTGAGTGTGTCGAATGAAAACGACACACATATGTATTATGTAGTGCACCAAGCACTACCACAATAAGCGCGCACTGATCACTACACTTTTTTCACAATTTTTTATTTAAATAACAACTTTTTTTACTTCACTAATTTAATTTAAATTATGCACAAAAATTTTCACTACCACTCGCGCCAAAATTCACGTGTAAATAATTTTTGTAACACCCCTGTGGTCAGCAAATTAAGCACAGTGGCATACAAACTGTTTGTGGGTGGTAGGCCAGATTGCTGGATGCCAAATTGCTGACCTACCTCACCACAATCAAATATCTAATGTACAAAAACCACACAAAAAAACAGAATGTTGAGCCATTTCATGGTGGAGGGGCACTTTCCGCGATTACCGAAATACTTTTTTATTTATTTTCAATATATTGTAAACATCATATGCAGTCAGGTGTTAGGCCACAACAATGACCAGTCCATCAGGTGTTTTTACGATATATGCAAATATATCGTAATGCCATATCCTTCCCGATCACTACGACGAAACGCCCCATACAATTACCCCAACTAGCGCGACAACATACGTATGTATGTTCAGCCTTAACATTTCTTTCTATTACCGTCCTTCCTAGTAGAGCACAGGAGACGATGACGGAGGAACACGGAGCGGCTCAAGGAAACAACAAGCAAGCGGCTCATTGGAAAAAAAAAAATAATAATATTTTTTAATCAAATATGTGATGTGGTGTGAACTGGTAGTTGGATGATGTTGACGCTTAGGATTTTTGCTTACCGCAAGGGGGCCGCAGCGTAAATATTTTCTAACCGCCCTAATACGCGTGTATGTACGCATACATATGCAACTGCGAATTACTCCGTATTTCCCGCCGGATAATTCCTTTTGCTAACATTTCCATTAATTGCTTTCCAATAAAACTGCGGTTGACGGCAACCGTACGTTTTTTCATAACTTTCACTCGATCTCAGGATTTCAAGAGCGACACAGGTCAACCACCGATTCACACCACAGGTAAAGCAACATTCTTGTATATCTACATATATACAGTTGAATAAATTTCCATTACTAATTAAAACTAAACCAAATCTTTTAATTTTCTTTTCAAATTTCCAACTGTGCGTCTGGACATTCGTACAGTTGTCCTTTAAAATTATAATTTTCATTATAAATGCTGGAGACAGATAAATCTAAATCCATCGGCTCAGGCTTCGGCGAATTATTCCATTAAGGAAACCTTAAATTATTATAATGGTAATTTTGTTTCACCTTACTTCTTTCATGTGCGAAATTTAATGCAAACCTAACTTTTTGGTTATTGGAGTCAAGAGAAAATAATATATCTTTGTGGTAATTCAGTCCAGTATTGAAAGTTTTTGAGGCCTGATCCCCATTCCTTTTATTTCATTCTTTTGTGAGTTCTGCGGTATTACCATGGGTCGTAATTGTTTTGTTTATTAATAAAGCACATTTTTTATTAGCTAAGTTTTAATATTCGACAACTATATGTATTGGATATTTGTCCGAATAGGCAAAGTCAAGTCGTGCGATGATTGCATCGAAATTTAGAAGCGTCCCATGGTTAGTTAGTCTGTCGTTAGCATCCTGAGTGATTTTATTCCTTAAAATAGTTAAGGCTACGAAGTATTTCCTACTTCTCACATATAGACTCATAGCAATATGAGCCGCTTTCGTCCAACTAATATATACATTAATTTTTCCGGGAAATTCTGGCAAGGTCTCAGTTACGTCATTACATATTATATTGTCATCTATTGTCTCGGCGACATAGTCCGTAGCCATATGAGTATTTACTAACTGAGAACGTATGTAAGTGTTGAATTTCTTGGCGTAGCATTATGTGTGATCAAGTCAACAGTTAATGCGTCACCGTCCGCCATATTTCATTTTTTTATATTAATTATTGTTTAATAACTTCTGGAGGGTCCCCCTTAATGGCGGTGAATCGCAGAATTAATTAAATTTTATAGATCCGGAGGGTCCCTCTTGCGGTGCTGAATCGCGGATTTTGATATATTTTATTATGAAGTTAGTTATTTGGTTTTTGTTTGAAAAAATATATATTATTTATATATGTTGAGTGAAGTGGAGGGGGGGGGGGGGGGGGGGCCTGGAGTTCAGATAGATACGCAGAATTGAGCTAAGTGAAGAGACAATTTTTTTTTTGATATTGGCTGCACAAGCCTTTATTTATATCGGTATTTTCATCAAATAATTTAGTTTGAATAACTTTTTAATATTATTTTTTGAAACACAATAAACCCAAATATATCTTACAGCATTCATAATCTAAGGCAGTTGGTGGAGCTTTTATTATTTTACAATAGTTTTCAAAGATTTTAATACAAATTAAATAATCTTACTGTTGGCATTGTTTCATTTACTAATGGCAACCCTGAACGCGCACTGTCATTACTGATATTATCGAAATTCGAGTGTCACTGCCGATAATGTCAGCACCATAGACGGTCGCGTTGTGCCGACACTAAATTAATTTAATTAAATAAGTACATATATGTATGTATTGTAATGTAGGAGCGTGTGAAAACTGCTTCCTCTTGGCAATTCCTATCATTGTTGTTATTTTTACTGCTGCTGTCGGTATTGTTGATAATGCCGATTCAAATTTATCCAACATCACACAATGTAGTTCAATAATGCTTTCGAATATTATGCTCAATTTTTGTTGCTGCCACCAAAGAACGTAGATTACAAAGAAGTAGCATACTTTCACTGGATATGCCAACAGAATGTTTTGGCTTATTTCACCATCCCAGAACAAATATGATTTTTGCTGATTGATATTAGAATAGATTGGGCCCAATTGGTTTGTACTGTGGTGAAGTAAGCTAATATTTCTTACCACAGTATAATTTCACTGATGCAACTTCTTTGTAATCTACGTTCTTTGCTGCCACTTTACTTCTTTCTTATTTTTTATTATTGTTATTAACTTTTTTTCGTCCCTTACACGAGCACCTTTAAGTTGGATATTTCGATTATTTTGGCTTCGGATAAGGCTTTTACTGTTTTTATTTCTTTCCTCCTCTGAGCATCCTTTTTTATTATTATAGTTGGCTTTTTTCGACCCCCACACATGCATTTTTAAATTAAATGTTTCGTCCTTTTTATGACACTTTGTTTTTTTCTCCTGTTTGTACCAAGCATATACATATGTTCATATTTACTTGTTAAATAATTGTTCGGGACGCACGCACTTTTAGTTAAATTTTTTATATCTTTTGACTTTAGATACTTTGTGTTTCCTCTACTTTAGCAAAGGACAATATTCACTAAGTCATAGTGTGTTCCCCACGTCGGGTTCCAATAATATTTTCCTAACTAAGAAAATTGTTTTTGCGGATTAAAATAAAAGAAGCAACTTAAAGTGTGATTTCCAAGAACTGAAGACTTGATTTCCCAATTTGGCCATTTATATATTTCTAGTTTGTTTACATTAATTTATTTCATCACGACGCTTAAACTTGGAATGTCCTATCAAGGAATAAGAATAATAAAAAGACAAAAATCGGTGTGGAGAAAAACTGAAGTGCTTATAAAAATTAGCACTGTTTGATGTGCACAGGGCGAAGCTTTTATTTGAAGCTCTGGGGCATTTTTGTTACAGCATTTCCTTTAATTAAAAAAAGTAAATAAGTAGAGGAATACAATCGAAAACCAGTTAGTAAAAGAAAATGCTGGCTGGACGATCATGTTTAATATTGCAAACACCTTGTGAAAACAACTTGTTTTCGTTGACGTGCGGGCATGGTATAAAATGCAATTCTGCTTATAATTTCGCGTCACGAGCTGTTAAAGAACTGGATAAAACCTGAATTTCATTATCTTCAAAACTGGCTAAAAAGTAGATAATTTTGTGAAGGTGCTATGCAGATTTTATCCACTTTCCCCTTGCAAGTGTGATCAGGCATCACTGTCCCACGCATTAAGCTCCGCCATAAGGAAGAAACTTTAGCTGATCTCATCTAATATCCCTCGCAAGCCTGAGCAGGGTTGCTTTCTACTTCAGAAGAATTTTAAAATAGTTTAAAAATTTTGTAGCAAAACATCTACATTTAAAATTCTTTATTTTCCAATAGTTTAAATATTGCAAAATTTGTTTACATTAAAAATTACATTATTAATAAAAATGTATATTACATATGTATATAAACAAGCACATATATATATATATATATATATACATATATGTATGTATATATGAAAATATATGTAGATATATATAACCGTTGCTGTTTCTCAATGTCAATGCCCCCAAATGTGTGCACGATAAATCTGCAATCAAAAGAATATAATGAAACTTATTGAAGCTACAAAATAATGTAAATATTGGCATATTTTAAAAAGTTAAAAAAATTTGTAACGGAAGATAAATGGAAGTGAACGATTTCGAATCGAAAGAAAGATAATCGAAATTCCTTTCTTTTGATATCTATACTACTTATAAAATAAAGTCGCTAAAAAGCTATGTACGGAATTGGCTTCGCACAGAATTCTCCGATTTGAAAGCGGTTTTTTGCATTTTAAAACTTAGCTGTGTGAGATGGACTTTTTTTTTATATAATGTGAAGGGATATATAAAGGGGGCGTGGCAATCGGACAAAATGTAATAAAAAAAACATAAATTTTTGGTTTACACAGCCATACATCATAACCTAATCAACCGATTAGAATTAATCTTCCTTGAAGTTAAACTTTGAAATATTTACTTTCGTTCTGCATCAAAAAAAATAGTTGATTTTTTTCTAATTTAACCAAAATTGTTTAAACAAAAGCAGCACTTTTTCCAAAAAAATCTGTTTGTGTGTTTGTTCGCTGCCAACCGAATAAGTCAGCGTGCTTTAAGCGACAGCTGTGGTGAGCCATTCATTTGATGAATTCGCGAAAGAGCTCGGTAGCGTTACTTCACTTCGGACGTATGTATGTATGCATGTATGTTACATAATTTCGCTTTTATTTCGGCTTCACATACATATTTATGCATGGTGCCAGATTAATGCAACAAAAAAGAAAAAAAATGCATGCATATTTTTAAACATACATATATACTCCTAAAGTTTAAACAAAAGTACTATGTTTTCGTATGTTTGTATGTACATACATATGTACTATGCATATATGTATGTACTTATTTGTGTAGTAGGGAGATTGAATTCTACAACATTTTGTTTTATCCAAATTTGTATGATGATTTCCAAAGACTGAGTACCGATCCATTTTAATTTTTTTTGTTCGGCAACCATGAACATCTTTCTTCAAAAAGAACCGTTGCTTTTCACGAATTATGCTATTAAAATTTGTATGTTAGTTGCGGGAGTACATTAAAACGATCGCTGTTCATAAAGTTTTATTTTGCAGTGATTTTTATTAATCAAAAGTGCAGATTTAATAAATAATTTGACTTTTGAGTGGTAAGTACATTACAGTGCAATTTTTTATATTATTTAGTGTAATTTTACAACAAAATTTTCCTTAGGGCCATTTTCACAGTTGCGAGTTAACTTACATTCCACAGTTAAGTAATTTAACTAAATATTCACTACTCAATGTACGATAGACAACATTTTATTTCTAACAAGAGGTTAACTCACCAATATTGGGCAGTTAAACTTGAGATAAGTCGACATGAAAATCGAAAATCGAGAGTTAACTGTGGAATGTAAGTTAACTCGCCACTGTGAAAATGACCATTAGAAAAATAAATGATTTCTATGACACATAGTTGTTACTCAAAGCTTAAAGATTTCTATAAAATTTATAAAAGTTCTCAAAATTAGATAACAATATAATTTCGTATTTTTTATTATAAAAGTTCTCAAAATTAGAAAAAAATATTTGGTTTTTTATACGAAATTTTCGTATGTTCTTAAATATGCAATTGAAATAGATTATAAATTACTAGCAAACCGGCCAGGTGTTTTTCTTTTCAACCATTTTCTTCTCAGCTATGACATTTGACCAACTTTCCAGAGCAACAAATATACATATATGTACATTAGAGTGCTTCAAAAAAATATTTGTTTCTTTTTTTAACACTTACCTTTGATGGAAAAAAATCCTCACCAAATATGGCGGCCGCCGTGGTATGGTGGTAGCGCGCTCCGTCTACCACACCAAAGGTCCTGGGTTCAAGCCCCGTGCATAGCATCATAAAAAATTTAGAAACAGTTTTTTCAATTAGAAAAAAATTTTCTAAGCGGGTCGTCCGTCGGCAGTGGTCTAACAAACACTCCGAGTATGTTTCTGGCATGAAAATTCATATGCCTAGCAGATGCCGTTCGGAGTTGGCATAAAACATGTAGGGGACCCGCCAGTTTGTAGGAAAAATTAAAAAGGAGCACGACGCAAGAGAAGCTCGGCCTAAATCTACTCGGAGGTAAATCTTGCCAAGTATTTATTTTATTTCAAAGATGGGTCCTATAGCTGAACTCATAGGGGTCGCTATTTTTTTTTAGTTTCCCATGTAAAATTGGCTTTTTGATATGTAAACATCTTTGCTCACGGTATGGGGGAATACAAAATGAAAGATGTAAGATATGAAGTGTGAATTGCAAGGTACGGTGTGATGACTCTCCAATTTTTTACAAATTTCACTCTTAATAAAATCTCCATATCGCCGCCCTTACCTACATATCGCTTTTCAAAATTACGGTCATTATCCCCAAAACCGCTTTATTTTGGTGTTCTTTAATCCACATTTTCATCCATATCTCTAGAAAGGGTTGACATCGGCTTGAAAGAGACTATTCAATCAATACTTGAAGTGTGAAAAAAGTTATTTTCCTTGAAACTATTTCATTTGGCAGCTTCCTCAAGTATTCAACTTAGCAACGAAAAGGTATCCATTTTTAAAATTCCCACGTTTTGTTCTGTAAGCTTACTGATTTTTATATTAAAAACCACACGAATGGGTAAACATCCCATAACGCATCTTTGAAAATGTCTTATTTTTGGCCGTATATAAATAAAGTACAGCTCAAAGAAAATATGAGAGTTTCTACTTCCGGACAAGGAAATGCACTTTTTGCTAATAACTTGCTAAAAATTGGTAACGGACAGTTCCCTACGACATGTGGGCAAATCGATCTGACAAATATTTGTAACTTAACCCAAACTATTGAAGATCTAATTGAGAAAGTATATCCCGGAGTTGGTGGTCTTATAACCAATTCATTGGGCTGGTTTAAGGAGCGGGCAATATTGTCAGCTACCAATGATCAGGTGGATGCAGTAAATGCCTTAATACTTCCAAATTTTACTTGCTGATCAAAACAATTAGAACGCATCTGATTAAGTGGTCAATTTTGACTGGCTGTGGTGCTGGAGAAAACGTCTTGATTCCAAGAATCCCGATAATACCAACAGATCTTCCATTTCAATTTAAACGGCTCCAGTTTCCAGTCAAATTATGTTTTGCAGTAACAATAAATAAGGCTTAAGGTCAAACACTTAAGGTGGCCGGTTTGGACCTTAGATCTCAATGTTTTACGCATGGCCAGTTATATGTTGCTCTATCCCGTGTAACAAACAAAGACAATTTATTTGTTTTGGCTCCTGATGGGAAAGCTGCGAACATTGTATACAATGAAGTGTTATAAAACTGAAAATAAAAACTAACTGAAATGAATAATTAATATGTATGTACATAAATATATCTTCTAATTGGACTTTATTTATTTATGAAATTTTCTTTATTTACTAGGGTCATTATTCCGAAATATTACAAAAAATTACTTTTATTTCAATTATAAAGTTGTTTTAAACATTATCAACCTGTGTGAAACAAGGTGCGGGTTGCTAGTATATTATAAAATTAGTTAAGAAATTCATTACGCATGAAAACTTAAATTATATTTAGAGAGAAAATAGCTAATAATAGAAAGCCGGTTTCTGAAAATGCATCAACTCTTATGAGCACCACTATTTAAGGACATTTTTAATCAAATTGGATAACTTTCTTGAAACTTATGCTCGGTATGGATGAGTTTTGGGGACACAACAAAAACAAAATACTTATATTGCATTTATCACATTTGTATGTAGCTTTACATTGCGGTTGGAGCATTCGGAGAATGTTTAGTTAATTGTACATTGTATTATTGAGCACAAGTCCTTTCTGTGTGGACGCAATTCGAAAATATAACCCTGGTGTGTACACTCATTTAACCACTATAACCCGAAAACACTGTACAATTAACTAAACCGTACTCTATTCTATTGTTGAGCTCTTTAAACATTTACACTGCACTTTGATTCACAGTATTCAGTATACAACCGGAAGTGAAATCATGCCTGGGGTTGAGCCTTTCAGTGGTGATATTAAACTTGTAAACCGTTCTCGCCATACATGGTTTCTCTTGGGAACAAGAAAAATTAACATAACAAATTGATCAAAAAATTACAATACAATGCACATCTTCTTACTCAAGGATTCGTAGGCTAATTTATATAAAGTATTCAGCACAAATATTTATCGAAAAAGTTCGTTTCTTCCAATATTTCTTGCAGGTGAATTCGCATCACTTGCTTATTCCCATGTAACAAATAGCAAAATGAGAGCGTTTAGTTATTTACATATACTATTTCATATATCTTTCTTAGTATGGCTTAGAATTATCATATCCCAGAGTTGTTTTTAAAGGAATTGCTCGATGGAGTGCTTAAAATTTTACTCGGATCACATTGTTTCTATCACTGCAATAATATACCAGTTTATTAAATAATAATTAGGTTATTAAATATTTATTTATTCATTTTAAAATCGATTATTTGGTGAACGTGAAGTTGCCTACAAAAACTTATTAGCGCTCAATTATAGTCGGATATAAAGTTCGTAGCAGCTTTATGACATAGAGGTCATAGTAAAAACTAAGTTGATACTTAAAGTTATTTAATTTCTATTAATATTTGTTGGCATATTTATTTTTATATCAAACACTAATTTTAAGAGCTCAAGGTCAGTTTTTAATAGCAAGAATTATAGAAAAAACAGCTATGCTAGAAGTTCTAGCGATTTCGGAGATCACCACATCTCCTCATCAGACTTATTGCAGGGATTCGAACTTACGTCCCCTTGCTTATACTCATTTAGGTAAAGCCTAAACTCCAAGTAAGCTGTTTTGCTGTTATTGCTTTTTCTTCTTCCTATTTTTCCATACACAATCTCAAGTACGGCAGTCTGCCGCTATTACATGAATGTGTGGGTGTGGTTGATTTTCTTGTTGAAATTCTATTTGTACTACTATTGTTGTTGAGCTCATAAAATTAGTGTTTGATATAAAAATAGATAGGCCAAAAAATATTAATATATACATATACCAGCAACCCGCACCTTGTTTCACACAGGTTGATAATGTTTAAAACAACTTTATAATTGAAATAAAAGTAATTTTTTGTAATATTTCGGAATAATGAGCCTAGTAAATAAAGAAAATTTCATAAATAAATAAAGTCCAATTAGAAGATATATTTATGTACATACATATTAATTATTCATATTCAGTTAGTTTTTATTTTCAGTTTTATAACACTTCATTGTATACAATGTTCGCAGCTTTCCCATCAGGAGCCAAAACAAATAAATTGTCTTTGTTTGTTACACGGGATAGAGCAACATATAACTGGCCATGCGTAAAACATTGAGATCTAAGGGCCAAACCGGCCACCTTAAGTGTTTGACCTTAAGCCTTATTTATTGTTACTGCAAAACATAATTTGACTGGAAACTGGAGCCGTTTAAATTGAAATGGAAGATCTGTTGGTATTATCGGGATTCTTGGAATCAAGACGTTTTCTCCAGCACCACAGCCAGTCAAAATTGACCACTTAATCAGATGCGTTCTAATTGTTTTGATCAGCAAGTAAAATTTGGAAGTATTAAGGCATTTACTGCATCCACCTGATCATTGGTAGCTGACAATATTGCCCGCTCCTTAAACCAGCCCAATGAATTGGTTATAAGACCACCAACTCCGGGATATACTTTCTCAATTAGATCTTCAATAGTTTGGGTTAAATTACAAATATTTGTCAGATCGATTTGCCCACATGTCGTAGGGAACTGTCCGTTACCAATTTTTAGCAAGTTATTAGCAAAAAGTGCATTTCCTTGTCCGGAAGTAGAAACTCTCATATTTTCTTTGAGCTGTACTTTATTTATATACGGCCAAAAATAAGACATTTTCAGAGATGCGTTATGGGATGTTTACCCATTCGTGTGGTTTTTAATATAAAAATAAGCTAAAAGGGTAAAAGGGCTTTCAGTAAGCTTACAGAACAAAACGTGGGAATTTTAAAAATGGATACCTTTTCGTTGCTAAGTTGAATACTTGAGGAAGCTGCCAAATGAAATAGTTTCAAGGAAAATAACTTTTTTCACACTTCAAGTATTGAATGAATAGTCTCTTTCAAGCCGATGTCAACCCTTTCTAGAGATATGGATGAAAATGTGGATTAAAGAACACCAAAATAAAGCGGTTTTGGGGATAATGACCGTAATTTTGAAAAGCGATATGTAGGTAAGGGCGGCGATATGGAGATTTTATTAAGAGTGAAATTTGTAAAAAAATTGGAGAGTCATCACACCGTACCTTGCAATTCACACTTCATATCATACATCTTTCATTTTGTATTCCCCCATACCGTGAGCAAAGATGTTTACATATCAAAAAGCCAATTTTACATGGGAAACTAAAAAAAAAATAGCGACCCCTATGAGTTCAGCTATAGGACCCATCTTTGAAATAAAATAAATACTTGGCAAGATTTACCTCCGAGTAGATTTAGGCCGAGCTTCTCTTGCGTCGTGCTCCTTTTTAATTTTTCCTACAAACTGGCGGGTCCCCTACATGTTTTATGCCAACTCCGAACGGCATCTGCTAGGCATATGAATTTTCATGCCAGAAACATACTCGGAGTGTTTGTTAGACCACTGTCGACGGACGACCCCGCTTAGAAAATTTTTTTCTAATTGAAAAAACTGTTTCTAAATTTTTTATGATGCTATGCACGGGGCTTGAACCCAGGACCTTTGGTGTGGTAGACGGAGCGCGCTACCACCATACCACGGCGGCCGCCATATTTGGTGAGGATTTTTTTCCATCAAAGGTAAGTGTTAAAAAAAGAAACAAACATTTTTTTGAAGCACTCTAATGTACATATATGTATATTTGTTGCTCTGGAAAGTTGGTCAAATGTCATAGCTGAGAAGAAAATGGTTGAAAAGAAAAACACCTGGCCGGTTTGCTAGTAATTTATAATCTATTTCAATTGCATATTTAAGAACTTACTAAAATTTCGTATAAAAAAAACCAAATATTTTTTTCTAATTTTGAGAACTTTTATAATAAAAAATACGAAATTATATTTTTATCTAATTTTGAGAACTTTTATAAATTTTATAGAAATCTTTAAGCTTTGAGTAACAACTATGCTTCATAGAAATCACTTATTTTTCTAATGGTTATTTTCACAGTGGCGAGTTAACTTACATTCCACAGTTAACTCTAGATTTTCGATTTTCATGTCGACTTATCTCAAGTTTAACTGCCCAATATTGGTGAGTTAACCTCTTGTTAGAAATAAAATGTTGTCTATCGTACATTGAGTAGTGAATATTTAGTTAAATTACTTAACTGTGGAATGTAAGTTAACTCGCAACTGTGAAAATGGCCCTAAGGAAAATTTTGTTGTAAAACTACACTAAATAATATAAAAAATTGCACTGTAATGTACTTACCACTCAAAAGTCAAATTATTTATTAAATCTGCACTTTTGATTAATAAAAATCACTTCAAAATAAAACTTTATGAACAGCGATCGTTTTAATGTACTCCCGCAACTAACATACAAATTTTAATAGCATAATTCGTGAAAAGCAACGGTTCTTTTTGAAGAACGATGTTCATGGTTGCCGAACAAAAAAAATTAAAATGGATCGGTACTCAGTCTTTGGAAATCATCATACAAATTTGGATAAAACAAAATGTTGTAGAATTCAATCTCCCTACTACACAAATAAGTACATACATATATGCATAGTACATACATATGTATGTACATACAAACATACGAAAACATAGTACTTTTGTTTAAACTTTAGGAGTATATATGTATGTTTAAAAATATGCATGCATTCTTTTTCTTTTTTGTTGCATTAATCTGGCACCATGCATAAATATGTATGTGAAGCCGAAATAAAAGCGAAATTATGTAACATACATGCATACATACATACGTCCGAAGTGAAGTAACGCTACCGAGCTCTTTCGCGAATTCATCAAATGAATGGCTCACCACAGCTGTCGCTTAAAGCACGCTGACTTATTCGGTTGGCAGCGAACAAACACACAAACAGATTTTTTTGGAAAAAGTGCTGCTTTTGTTTAAACAATTTTGGTTAAATTAGAAAAAAATCAACTATTTTTTTTGATGCAGAACGAAAGTAAATATTTCAAAGTTTAACTTCAAGGAAGATTCATTCTAATCGGTTGATTAGGTTATGATGTATGGCTGTGTAAACCAAAAATTTATGTTTTTTTATTACATTTTGTCCGATTGCCACGCCCCCTTTATATATTCCTTCACATTATATAAAAAAAAAAGTCCATCTCACACAGCTAAGCTTTAAAATGCAAAAAACCGCTTTCAAATCGGAGCATTCTGTGCGAAGCCAATTCCGTACATACATAGCTTTTTAGCGACTTTATTTTATAAGTAGTATAGATGTAATGGACGAGCACACCTAACTGTTAAGATGTCAGACCGATGCGTTTTAGAAATTAGGCTCAACTGCTTTATTCCATTCAAAGTATGTACAGAGTTGCATAACTTATGTTAAACAGAGTTGCAAAAAGTAATGAGGTGTAAGCAGTGTTGTATACGAAATTATGTAAGATTTACATATTTTAGAATAAGCGAATTTATAACACTACTTCACCCTGAAAGAAAATGAGTATATAAAAATAACTTAAAATTTTTGTAATACGAAAATTCATTGCTTATACTTAAATTATACAAAGCAAAAGTTTATGATTTATTTACGAAAATCTTGTGCTTCGTATCGGTTAACCTCCTGTCGAGTGCGTGTGCTTCTGCGAACTTGAAGATCACTTGGTGATGAGCTACACTCATTAGGCGGAGCAATTGGTTCGTCAGGTGTCGAAGTGGAGTGGTTTGTTTGCGGATACCAAGTTACGAAATCTGGTTCGGCTTGAGAAGAACTCATGTTAGAACTATGTCTGGATTTAAGTAGATTTACATGCCGTTTCAAATAACCGCAGGAAGTCTTCACCACGTATAGCATCTTCCCGAGTTTTCGTGTAATTACGCCTTGTAACCACCTTTTCCCTTTAGCGAAATTTCGAGCGAAGATCGGTTCATTTATGTAAAACTTGCTCTTGCATGATACATTTTTGGTTTTCACTTTCGATGTTTCGAAAATTTGACTTAGCAAAGTCCGATGGAACGATATGTCGATAGGTACTTTGTTACAGCTGCTTTTAGTTTTAGTCCGTCGTCAACGTTCTTCTTAACGGCGGTTTTGAACGTTCTTACGAATCTTTCAGCAAGACCGTTTGATGCAGGATGGAAAGGCTCACTAGTTATGTGCTTAATTCCCAGCTGAGCTAATAAAACTTTAAACTCCTCTGATGTGAGCTGTGAACCGTTGTCACTTACGAGCGTTTTTGGAATTCCTTCGATAGCAAAAATTGCAGCTAGCGCAGAAATTGTATCAGCGATAGTAGTTGTCGTCAATTGAGCAATGAATGGAAACTGCGAGAATGCGTCGACACAAATGAGCCACATGGAATTAAAAACCGGGCCTGCGAAGTCGATGTGTATCCTTTCCCAAAGATGACTTGGTTCAGGCCAGCCCTCGTACTCTTTAACTGGAGCAGGGTTTACCACTTTGCAAATGTCGCACTTTGCAGCGAGCTCGTTGATATCACTGTCGATGTTCACCCACCATATGTGTTGTCTGGGTAGTTGTTTCATTCGGGATGCACCCCAGTGGCCATCATGAAGTAATTGAAGAATTTGCTGCTTCAAAGATGTTGGAATAACTACTCGAGTGTGTTCCGTTTGAAGGCATAGAAGATTATTAATTATTGTTAAAGAATTTCTTCTATTGAAAAATTAACGAAGATCAGAATCTTGCAGATGTAGCTTATCTGGCCAACCGTTTTTTACAAGGGCTGTAACTCGACGTAAAATTACATCTTCGCCGGCGAGCTTCTCAAGGACTTCTGGATGTATCGGCGTATTGATTGTATAAACATTTAAACAGGCTTCTTGTTTGTCGAATTCCTCATCGGACTCTAGCGGAAGACGTGATAGAGCGTCTGCGTTGCCATGTTCGGCAGTTTTGCGATATTTCACATCGTACTGATATGTCATGAGCGTTATGGCCCAGCGTTGCAACCGATGTGACGTCATCGTTGGTAATTGATTGCTTGGGTTAAATATGCTAACCAGCGGTTCGTGGTCAGTTATCAGTGTAAATGGTCTACCATAAAGATATTGATGAAAACGCTTAACCCCAAAAATAATTGATAATCCCTCTTTTTCTATTTGGCTGTATCGTACTTGATGTTTGTCTAGTGTCTTCGATGCGAAAGCGATCGGGCGTTCACTGCCATCAGGGTAGGTATGCGAAAGCACTGCACCAATGCCATGTGATGAAGCATCAGTGGCAAGAACCAGAGGCAAATGCTCGTTGTAGTGCGCAAGTTGCGTAGCGTTAAGAATATGCTTCTTAAGAGATGTGAACGCTTGTTGTTCTGTATCCCACGCAAAAGGAACATTTTTGAGGCGTAGCATGTTAATGGGGGCAGATATCTGGGAGTAGTTTGGTATAAAGTTATGGTAATTACTGACCTAACCCATGGAAGCTTCCACCTGCTTGATGTCTTTCGGAGGCTTCAGATCTCTAAAGGCCGGATTCGTCTGGCAAACTTCCGTCCGCACTGATTTGTCGACCCAGATACTCTTTCTTTGCCCATTGCGAAAACTTAATTGGTTTCCAAATTCCGGCGTTTATAAGTCTCTCTGCTTCTTTTTTGAAAGCAGACATTTGCGAAAATGGCATTTTCCGACTTTTGAAAAATTTAGGCGTTGCGTTTGCTTTTAATTGCACGGTAGCTTTGAAATTTTTAATTGTGCCTAGTGCTGGAGTAAACACTTCACTGTACTTTTCACAAAGCGCGCCCACTTGCTTCACTTCTTTTTGTGTGATTTTTGAAATTTGCTTTATTTCAAACCCAAATTGTTTGAACAAATCGACACCAAAAAGACTGTCGCCACTGTCAACGTTAGCTACTATGTACTTGCGTTTCCTTGCTACCACATTTCACTTTTCCACAAAGTTCACCTAGCACAGAAATTTGTTTTTCGCCGAAACCGTATAAAATTCTTTTAGTTGGACGAAGCTTTGGGCTATTTATTTGTTTATATGCGCCTAATTTTATAATTTTCCCGAAAATTCGCAAATTTATGTAACTTTTATTGTCTTCGGTGCTCACAACTCCGGTTACACTGTGCACTGTATCGATATTGTGAATGTTTTGATTTTCTTTCGCTTTGTTTTTACTTTTGTTTTCCTTTAAGGTTTTGGTTTGCTTACACACACGTGCGCGATATGGCCTTTTTTCACATTTGTTACATATTGCGTCTCTGAATTTGCAGTTCTGTCGCGAGTGAGAACTGCCACAACCAGTGCAAGATTTCAATTTTCTGTCGTCTGGACTGGAAATGTTCTGTTAACTTTTCCGTTAATTCTTTGAATGTTTTTTGCTGTAATTGCGCACTGCACTTCCAAAAAGATTTTTTAGGAGTTCAAAAACTTCTGCACCAATCCACGACTAAAAAAAAAGATTTATGCTTTTCAGCAGTATTAACTCCATATGCACTGAAATGTTGGTTGAGCTGCTCGAAATAAGACTCCCATGTTTGATTTTCTTTGGAGAACTTCTGGAAAGAAGGCACTATGGTTGAGCTGCTACCACTATTTATTCCATCAGCTTGCTTTTCAAGCAACGCTTGCATCCACTGATTTTGCTGGTGCAGCAAATTTTTTGTAAACTCTTTCTGCTCGAGTAAGAGCCTTTTTAAAATTTCACTTTCTTTCGAGATCATGTTTTATTTTTACCGACACGAAAATGCAAAAGCTAGAATGCCTGCATGCACGCACGAATACTTGCGTAATAATTTTTCTCTCGTCGCCAATTGTTAAGATGTCAGACCGATGCGTTTTAGAAGTTAGACTCAACTGCTTTATTCCATTCAAATTATGTACAGAGTTGCATAACTTATGTTAAACAGAGTTGCAAAAAGTAATGAGGTGTAAGCAGTGTTGTATACGAAATTATGTAAGATTTACATATTTTAGAATAAGCGAATTTATAACACTAACCATAACAATTTCTCCATAAACGTATAGCGCTGACGAAAATTAACCTCGAAGAGAAAAGGAAATTATAATTAGAAACTATTTGGTCATTTACACGTGTCTTATCCATAAGCTGAAATAAGAAAATACAGTTTCTGGCTTTCAAGTAGTCAGAAATTTCACAACCCAATAGACTTTTCCTCCATGCAGATAAGTGTTCATATTTCATTAGCTCCAACACATAACGTGTTAATTGGTTAAAGGCAGATTTTGTCTTACATTGATCGGCGTAAATGAGACAGACATTATTAAATTTCTTAATGTGTAATACACCTTGCTAACGATGGAGTTCACAAGCTAACGTTTGTTACTTTGGGAACGAATTAGATGGGTTTATTCCCTATACACAAAGATGTAATAGTTGTGAGGTTAAAACGTTTCGTACTAATAGATAATACATAAGATCTTTATTAAAGTCTGAATACAAGTTTTCTGACTGGTCAAAAGGCCTAGACATGTAGAATTGAATATCATCCGCGAATGTCGAAATCCACAAACAAACTAAAAAAAAAGAAGCAGGCTGTGTCAGAGACACGGCCATTAAGTTTAACGTAGAATACGCCATCCGATAAGACAGAAAACATATGTTACAATAAATGATAAATAATACAAGCAAATGAATTTCTTTATTTGATAGTTACTTTGGATAATATACATAAGCTTATGATAGGAATGTTTTTAAATTATCAATTAAATTTCTCGCAAAAACGAAGTCAATGGCTGTTATCAATAGTAAAGATAAATGATAAATAACATACACGAATCAATTTTATTATTTTTTTTGCAGTGCTTGGCAGCATTTTCTCTTCTTTTACTCTACTTTAACTTGCCCGCCTAAAATTATGCAATACATTTAAATCGCCCAACAGCAAACACTCAACCAAACACCACACACATATTTGTGTGCATGTGTTTATACAATTTTCATTTGAGAAATTTAAATATTAGGAAGATATCAACCAACATGAAATGCATGTCAAACGAAAGCTAACATCTTCATTTGACTACAAAAAAAAAAAAAAAAAATTAATCGAGCCGTTTCCTTATAATTAAAGAAATAGAGATTACAACAATAAAAACCTGACATTGGTGCCCATACCGTAAGGTAAGACGTATTCTACGCCAATAATAGAGGTCCGAGGATTGAGCCTTGAGGAACGCCAGATGACAATGGACGAAGGTTGGACATTTTCAAATCAACTTTCATTCTCTGCAACCTGTCTGTGAGGTAACTCTCCATCAATTGCTTAGGAGATTGACCAAACCCAAAATACCTTCTTAATTTAGAGCAAATATGTTTATGGTCAACAGTATCAAATGCCTTAGAAAATCCAGCAAGCAGAGAAGTGTTAGATACTTTTTGTCAAAATTAAGTCTGATATCGTCAAGAATCTTTATCATATGTAGCTGTGGAACAACTATGCTTAGACCTAAATCCAAGGAGACAAGATATTCAATTTAACAACATGGTTGTAGATTTGCTGAAATATCAGAGATTCAGCGACTTTCTACAGAGCAGGCAGTATACTAATGGGACGGAAGTCACTGGGGCTACAAGCAGCTCTTTTTTTTTGGCTACAGGAAGCACGCATTAGCGAAACAAGACATTGTAAAACTATGGTTTATATGTGAGTTAGGGCGTGTAAAACTAAAGGTAAAATAATTTTTATAGACAATAAGACAACAAATATAAACAAAAGCATAAGATAGAAATAAACAAAAACTAAGATGTGCTAACATAACAATAATAACAAAAGTAATAAAAAAGATATACTTAGTAAAAACGAGTGCAGCATACAACTACCGAAAATGCATCTAGTCCTCTTTACATGTTATTTTTACCGACGTGTTTATCCCCTGATCTGTTTTGATATGCACAACACCAATTAGCAAAGGTACACTCTTGACTTCGTTCGCCTATGATACTCGCCAAAAGCACGAAGAGTGCGATTTCGGTCAAGCGGTGAGTGAAATTTGATAACAATTGCATGGTTGGGACTCGCCGATGAGGGCTTTGTGCGAAATATATCACGAGCTTAAGGTCTTCAAAAGTCAATGGAGAGACAAATTTTATTATATATGCTCTTCAGGTTTTCTCCCTCAGTGCACGGTACACCAAACGCAACAGTATCAGCAGTAACATCTGGAGCAGCTACCTGCAGTATGGATTGAGACAGGTGTTGTTGTAGGCTGGTAATACCACGTTCCGCTTTTTCCGCCTCCAGCAAAGCAATACAAAACTGATCTCCCCTTCGATAGTTTGATCTCCAGGTCCACCAGTTCTAGGCAAACACTCTCAAACAGCGGCAGAAGATGATCCGTTTGTCTCTGTTCTTTAGCTTCAATCTCTTTTATTTTGGCGAAGCCAGTAAAAAGGGAGCCTCTGCTTATGCGACGTTTGCAGTTTCAAACTCATATGTACATACATATGTATGTATGTACACATGGATGTAGTAAACCAGCCGGCATTTGGGAGTTCAACATCCCCAATGCCTAAATGCTGGCTGGGAAGCAGGTATTCAGGTAAATTTCCAGTGCGAGTTCAACAAAGTTTAAACGCACCATCTTGCACTGAGAACCTAACTCTCACTTTATTACACTTTTAATTAAAGATATACTAACTGAAAAATATCTGCTACTGATGTACATATGTAAGTTGCTTCCTGGAATTTCTTTGGTTTGGTTGGGCGCAAATCTGCAATAAGAAAAACATCAATGAAAGTATATGAATATTTCACTTATTTCAATACATACCTTTAAATTTGGATTAAGTCGCAACTATTCTGGACTTATAAAAGAAAAACTTACATTTTTAATTAAATATAACTATAAAACCATATGCTTGCCATCAAAATGTTCGATGAATTGACAATTTTTATAAACATTGCCGTACATATAACTGCCTTGCTTTAACACACAGGGGTTTTTAGAGTACGTATTCCTATCGTAGGGACATTTTTTGACAGAACGAAGAAGAAAGTTGTAAGTGTGGCGGTGGCATGTATACAAAGTTGTGAATGTGTTGAAAACTTTTGATTTTCAGGGGAAACTGTATAGCCGTGGCTGACAGAGTTCCCACATCTCGTTACCGTTCGTGTTTCATCGGCACTGACCCTTCGCTAAGCGCTGTATTTGCTACCAAATAAAGAGTGTTTATTAGACATGTGGTTTTCAATGAAGCATTTGTAGTGTTGATAATCTACAAACCATTGTTGAGACGCCGTGGCATCCTCAAAAAGTCGCTGTTTTGTTTTTGTGCTCAATGTGCCATATTGGTCCATATTTCTTCAAAAATCAAGCAGAGGCGAACGCTTCAGAGCGCTGATTAATGACTTTTTCGTGCCTGAATTGGAGGATGTTGATGTGGATGACCTTCGGTACCAACAAGACGGCGATACATGCCATAGAGCCAACAAAGCAATAACTTTATTGAATGAAACTTTTAGTGAGCGCATTTATCTCGCGTCGTAAGCCAGTCGCGCGATCTCCAATATCGTGCGATTCAACTAAGCTGGACTATTTTTTCTGGGATTATGTGAACTCGCTTTTCTACACAGATAAGCCCGAGATGATTGACGCCTTGGAAGATAATATTCAGCGCGTTATTGCAAACATATGGCCCCAATTGCTGCAAAAAGTGGGCCTCTCGGCTGGATTTTATTCGAGCCAGCCACGGCGGTTACTTGCCCGAAACCATTTTGAAAACATAATGGCAAACCCTTGTCTTTATAATGAAGTTAAAGTCTTGGCCACAACATTAAATTATATGCATTTTATTTCTTCTTGAAAACCACATGTCTAAAAAACACCCTTTAGCTCAACGCTTGTACGGCTTCGTATTGTTTTGTAACTTGTATTTCAGGAACGAATAGACTAATTTGTAAATTGGTAATTTTGCGCCAATGCACTCATCAAGCTCTTTCATCGTACTTATATTATAAATGGGAAAGTTTCTTCATTTGAGAGTGAGTGTGTCAGTATGTTATTACCTTTTCGGGCCCGCACGACAGGACGCAATTGTACAAAATTTAGTACACAAATAGCGTACCCCCACCCTACGCTATAACACAGGCCATATAATAGGAGAGTGATGAGAGAGATGGCAATCTGTTAAAAAAGTTATAGTCAATTTAATAAATAAGCTAAATCACATATTGCTCTATAACTGATGGAAACATCTGAAAACTTGATTTTTATAAGGAGTTGCCACCTATTTAAAAGGCTGTATTCAATTCAAAAAATTAACTAAGTAAAATACTGCAATATGGGTGTCATATGAAGGAGGCTTAATAAAGTTTCATTTCCCAAATGTTTTAAAATTATTAGAAGCAAATTAAGTAAAATTAAAAAAGTAAATGTTTAAAATTTTAAGAATGCGCGATTTCAAACATTATTTTGGAGAGAATTGCCACCTGTTTAAAAAATTAATTACAATTATAATTAGTTAAATCAAATAAAGAAATTTGGGCCTTAAAAGAAGAACTTTGAAGAAAACTTTTCCTTTTTTAATACTTTTGGAGAGTTTTCACCTGCTAAAAAAAATAAATTTAATTATTAAGTGAAAGGAAGTACACGTAATGTGAGTCAAAGAATGTAAGTTTAAAAAAACTTATTTACAAAAATATGTTAAAGGAGTGTTGCTATGTGTTCAAAAACATGAATTGAATGGTATCGGTAATCTTACTGGAATATAACTTATTACTCTGAAACGAAAGAGTTTATACGAAAACATGTTTGATGCGGGTTGCCACCCCTTAAATTACGTTGATTCAATTTAACTGGTAAGGTAACGGAAATTTTACTTTACTGGTGTCACACGAAAAACGGTTAACAATGCTCTTTTAGAGAAATATATTCGTATATAAGGAAAACTTAAAATCGGCTAAATTTACTAAAACGCTTTCTAAGCCCCTCTGTCATCAACGGCTTGTTTACTTCTGAAGAGATAATAAACCAAATCCAAAAACTATACCCTATTTGCTTCAACAATTTCAAAATTAGATGCACGCAATCTCAAGTTAAGGACTTAGAAACAATAGAAAAACAGGAACAGATTTTACTCGAATACAAAAGAATACATAGAAATGCAATAGAGAACCAAAAACAAATCATTCAAAAATTAAATTTTCCACAGATGCATTCTAAAATTAATAAAATTGTGAAACAGTTTAAAATTTGTGCCAAATACAATACAATTCATCAACAGTCATAACAGAATCAGGTATATAAAATATATAAGAGTTTAATCAAATAAAGAAAAAACTAGTAAATTAATAAATTAAAAATAAAATAAAAAATATAATTATATTAAACTTTTTAATAATATGATTTCTTTTCGAAAAGAAAATAAGAAAAGCATAGATAATCTAAAAAAAAGAAACACATAAATAGGCATGCCTTAGGAAGTTATAGTAATCATAAAAGATAGTATATAATAGTAATAAATTAAAAATAATAAAAATAAATAAAATAATGAATATTACACGTTATTGAATTACTTTTATTACATAATTTTTAGATTGATCCCGATAATAACAGTAACGACAGCAAACGTACAGTTTTCAGACTACTAATCATCAAAACTCATGCCAATTGACTCAGGACCAGCAAAATTAAAGATAGGACATTTTAAAATAATACATACGCGTATAATAGAATTACAGGACTGCGAAAATACAACAAGACGTTTGGAGACAACAATTAACGAACAGCTCCCAAATCATCCTCTAAAACCTATTCTTGTATCCCTCGTCAATCAATCCAAAAGTTACTTAACTAGAGTTAGGATAAATAAATCATATAATAAAAGAACATTAGATTTTATAGGATCCGCATGGAAATGGATCGCGGGAAATCCAGACCATAGCGACTTTGTCATTTTAATTGAAAAAATTGTTTATAAAGACTAAGCTTCGAACAAATTTGTAACATTTAATCAATCAGATTAAGTCAAATATTGTAATAAGGGTATTAAACAAAAGGAGCTTAATAAAGCTTCATTTCCAAAAAGTTTTGAAAGTAGATTGCCATCTCCTTAAAATTTGTTAATTTTAATTAAATTATCTGATAGTTTACATTTAACTGATATTTTATATGAGTGTCAAAATAGAAAAAATATGTGAACAATAAATATCAAAATAATTTTTGGAGAGTTCTTCAAAATTCAATTAAATTATAAGAAGTTAAATCAAATATTGAAATATGTATGTGTATTATACGGACGAGTTTTACGAATTTGGAGATTGTTGTCACTTACTTCAAAAAGTAAATAAAATTACATTATTAAGTTAGAGTAAATATACGGTATGAAGTTCAAAGGAAGTAGGCTTAAGAAAACTTAATCATGAAAATGAAACTTCTAAATGCCTCCATCGTTTGATTACATTGGGTATTTCTAACAATAAATTAGATTTCACAAAGCCGAATAGCATGGCATACATGGCAACTAACCATAATCGGATATTATGAAGTAGGAGTAGATTTTGGAAAATGAGTGTAGTACGTTAAAATCACACTAACTTCCTTGTGTTTTTTTTTTGCAATCAATAAAAATCATTTAAGGTTTCAAAATTATGTTTTACTAGCATACCCGGTTTGCTTTGATGCACCAATTAAGACACATCACATTTGGTGTAAGTGAGCAAAATTTCGAAAATTGTTAAAATCGAACAAAACCACACAAGGTAATCTTCAAAACATAAAATAACGCGATATTTAAAACAGCATTTAATACAATTTGCTCAAATTTAATATGAAGGATAGGGGTGTCCTTACAAATATACCAAATGAAAAAAAATTTGGAAACGGGCCATACTTTAGAGTTAATAATATATCTCCAATACCATGTTACCGAAGGTTACCAAAATTGGTACACATATGTATTTTAAATCAATAAGCAAAATTATGAAATTTGTTAAAATCAGAGAAAAATCACGCTCATATAACGGTAATTTTCAAAAATCCAAAAAACGCGATACTTGAGTAACTATTAAAAAGAATTTGCGAATTTGAATATACGGAATAAAAAAAAATTGGTAATAGGCGTGGCACAACCCACTTTCGAACAACTAGGTATGCAAAAATTGTAAGTCCAAGTACAAGGCAAGTACAAGGTAATTTGCTCAAATTTGACAGACAAGATTGATTATGAAATATATGGAACCATAAATGTTGGGAATGACCATGGTATCGCCCACCTTAGAGCAAATTGGTATGTCTCCGAAATTTCTTTATCAAATTGTACCACATTACGTATAGTTTCCATTACAATTTCAAAAATTATAGAAATCAGACTAAAGTCTCACTCTCCTCTTATATAACGGTAATTTACAACAAATCAAAATATTAAATATTTTACTAAATCATGCCGCAAATTCATTTAAATTTGGTATTTTAATTAGGGAGAGAAATAATTAAATTCATACTCATTTCCCTTTTTTATTTAAATTAATAAACGTCGTTTAAGATTTCAAAATTTTGTTATACTAGCAAACCCGGCTTGCTTTAATGCGCCAATAAAAGAACCTTTTTTTGAGATATTTATTGAACACTGTTTTTGTACTAAAAATATACCTTATATCTTGCTCTTAAAGAAATATGTGTATATCGGATATCAAATATCTTCGGCAAATAGCTGGAAAGAAATTTGTGAACCGTATTAAATAGGGGTATGAGTCCGCGTTTTTCAAGGAACTCAAGGAATTCAACTTTTTTGTTGTATAGGGCGTGACACCGCCCATTTTTCCAAAATGGTACACAGTTCGATCTACATGACATATGTATGTACGTATATAGAAACGATGTTGAACATTTACTTATTTCAAGTGTCCTTACTCAACTGAACTCTTTACAATAAGTCTTTTTAGCTAGAAGCTTTACTAAAATTTTATGGTAGGGAAGTTTTAGGGGATTTCTGTCGCCCTTAGCTATAGTGCAAATTGAGAAATTATTTATATACAGTGTTATTGTTTTATAAAGCTTCGGGTAAAAGTATTTATTCTTCAACTCCAAAAATACTTCTTGTATGCCTCGGTGGTTATTGCGATGATGTTCATCTTCAATGATAGTCAATATATCGTTTTTGTCAGTAATTTCAATTAGCTTTATATTTGATCGATACAAAGTCAAAGATCTATTACTAAAATTACTAATAAAAATATTTTGAAACGCGATGAAAAGGTCATCATTTTCGCAATAGATACACATGGTGCCTTTGTCTATTAATATACCTTGCATAATATTGCAAAAATCTGATTCCGAGGTAATTTCTACGTGATTTTGACACTTTTTGTTTACAATTTTTACTACACACTTCTCTTTCTCTCCATAACGTAAGTATATTTGATTTTTGTAATAATTGATTGGCTTTTCTGTTATAAATATATAATCCAGGTTATCTTCAAATGCGGTGTGTATTGTTGGAGCTGTTGACATAATGTCAACTTATTCATCACTTTCTCTATTAACTTGGTTCCCCTCACGTAATTGGCTTTTAAACATATTCACATTTCCTAAATTTTTAACTTTATCTTTTACACAATATCTACTTAGAACATCAGCGACTGTGTAATCTTTGCCTTTAATATGCGATATATCAAAGTCGTATTCATTAAGTAGGATTTTCCACCTTTGTAGCTTCATGTTTGGTTATCTAATATTATGTAGCCAAACTAATGGTCGGTGGTCAGTCTGAATTAGAAATTTGCGACCGTACAAATATGTGCGAAAATGTTTCACTGACCAGATAATAGCAAGTGCTTCTTTTTCTATGGTTGAGTAGCGAATTTCATGGTCAGATAACGTTCGAAATGCGTAGCAAATTTGGTAGCCTTATTGGCTTAAAACTGACCCGATTGCGATTTGTGAAGCATCCGTTGTAAGGATGAACTTTTTATTAAAATCTGGCTCACTAGTAATAAGTTTTTTAAGTGTTTCAAATGACTTTAGGAATTCTTGGCTTCTATAATCTAATACAGCATCTTGTTTTAAAAGACAAACCATGGGGTATGCAACTTTCGCATAGTCTCGCATAAATTTGCGGTTATGCCTTAAAATCTTTTGATTTCCTATCAGAATCTTCAAATTTGAATCTCGTAAAGTGCTAAATATTTTTTTAATGGACTCTGTGTGCTCCTGAAAACTAGTGGAAAATATCATCTAGATAAACAACGCAAATTTTATTTATGTGATCTTTTAATACATGATTTATTAATCTTTGAAATGTTGCAGGGGCTGTCTTAAGGCCAAATGGCATACGATTAAATTCGTAATGGCCACTTGCAGTTGAAAAAGTTGTCTTATCCCTATCGTCGGGGTGCACCTCAATCTGGTGGAATCCCTTAGCAAGATGAATTGTCTTTTATATTTGGAAGTGGGAACTTGTCGTCTATTGTTTGTTCATTTAGCGTTCTGTAGTCAATTACAATTCTCCATTTTTGCTTACCACTGTTATCTGGTTTTTTCGGTACAACCCATAATGGGGAATTGTAAGGACTACAACTCGGAGATATTATATTTTGTGCTAGCATTTCCTGTATTTTCCTGTCCACTTCTGCCCGATGTATGACAGGGTACCTATACAGTTTGCTATATATAGGAGCGTCAGTTTTTGTAATTATTCGATGACGAATTTCACTACTGAAAGGTAAGTTTTCACCATCTTTATAAAAAATATCTTTAAAATTATTAACAACAGTCTTTAAAACTTCTTAATCTTTATAATTTAAATGCTCAGAAAACATACTAAGTAACGATTGCTTTATTTTCAAGATTTGCTGCAGCGTTGATGAAGGTGATGAATTCGGGCAAGGGTGACCTTGACTTCTCGACGAGAGAAAAAAAAATGTGCTGTTCTCTTGCGCTCTAACTATACATCTCCATGCAGGCGTTGCACTGGTCTGATTTGTTTTTGCTACTTTCTTTTTGCTTACTGCCTTCGTTGTCGTCTAGTAACTTATTTCAATACCTCTCTTGTTGTTCCTGCTTTTTATTCGTTGTTTTGTTTTTTGTTTTTTTTTGTTTTATTAAGCAAATGTAAATTATGAATTTTTGTTTAAATATTTGTTGTAATTTTGTAAATAGTCTTTGTCTCGCTTCTTTTCAAAGGAAACTTATGGTATGTGTCGATTTCTGGTTTGTCTTCATCGAGTTCATTTTATCGGTTTGGTTACTTTTGTGTTGTTTTCTGTTTTGCTGTAAGCTCTCTTTGAGTGCCACAAGTTTTGCACTTGTAGAATGTTTTCTCTCCAAAACGGCTTCATAATTACCGTTTTTTCTTTTATTACAGTTATATCGGTTTGGTTACTTTTGTTTGGTTTTTGTTTTGCTGTCAGCTCTCTTTGAGTGCCACAACTTATACAAACTCTTGTAGAATGTTTTCTCTCCAAAACGGCTTCTTAATTACCACTTTTTTTCTTTTCTTGCAGTTGTTATAACAAAATTTTGTCGTTTGCATTACTGTTTTTTCAAAAGTAATTTATTTTTCTTAAATTCCCTTTCCGAAAATATGTTCTTTAGCTTTTCTCTTTTCGAGTCACGTTAATCACAATAAATTTTATTTTAAAACAAGTGTTCTTTTCGAACGTTTTGTCTTTTATATAATTAACTTTTTATTTAAAATTTGCAGTGCGCATGAGGTTCGCAATTGACTGCGCCAGAAACGATGTTGAACATTTACTTATTTCAAGTGTCCTTATTCAACTGAACTCTTTACAGTAAGTCTTTTTAGCTAAAAGCTTAACTAAAATTTTATAGTAATATTAATGAGTGCAGGAGAGAGTAAAGGTAATAATGTAGGTTCGGGAGTATATTGCGTGTATGTTTAGTGTGAGGGCGAACGAATGGATGTAGAGTGCGAAAAAGTATGTAAATTGTGGGTGGGAGTAGTTTAAATAAGAGTAAGCATAGGTAATTAAATATAAGAGTAAGTAAGTTAGAATTAAGTGTACGATTACAACATGTATAGGTAGCGTATATAGGACTATTATGTAACTATATGCTCAAATATCATCATCTGCCCCGAAAAGTTGCGAACAAAAGACGAATTGAAATCCTCTCTTCCATGCGGGGGTGGCACCGCCCACTTTTCCAAAATTCCGCCCGCATACCATATGCACCTACTATAAAAATTTCATAAAAATCAGTTGAATTTGGACGCCTATAAAGGACATTCATTTTTATATATAAGATTAACTTTGAAATAGACGCCAGGATCGGGTATTTAAGGTTTGGTTGAATCCAAACTGAGACTCTTCTATACTTTTCACACCTGAGCGCAGTGGTGCCCAGGGTTTTATAACTTTATTCCGTAACGTTTTTTGTAACAGCATACAAAAAACCACATAGATATAGACATAGGCACGCTTTGCATTTCAACTGAGTAAGAAACCTTTTGAACCTTATAAAGGGTCTTGCAATAGGGACAGCAAACGACGCCATATTTTTCCCCGCTCTCTTGACATTTCTCTTCAGTAAGGTTTGCCATTTCATCATGGAAAGATATACGATCCAACAACGAGTCGAAGTTATTAAAATTTACTACCAAAATTCGGAATCAATAGGCCTCAACTTTAAGATCGCTACGTCCAATTTATGGTCGCCGCCATTTCTGGCTGAATGGCTTCGTCCATAAGCAAAATATGTGTTATTGGACAGGCAGAAATCCACACGTACTCCATGAGTCAACATTGCCACAAGCCACACAGCGAATCTCACAATCGATTTATTGAAAACCAAGTTTGGTGAACGTGTTATCTCACGAAATGGCCCAGTCAATTGGCCGCCTCGGTCGTACGATTTTACGCCGTTAAACTATTTCCTGTGGGGCTATGCCAAATCTATGGTCTATGCTAACAAGCCTGCGATGATTTATGAACTTCGTACGAATATCGAACGTGAAATTGCAGCAGTATCGGCCGAGTTATGCTTGAAAACCGTCGAAAATTGGGTTCAGCGTCTGTACTTTCACAGGAATAAAGAATTTAATTCATATCCCAAACCGTTTTTGTTTTATTTAAAAAAAACTTTTGTAGCGTTCCTATTGCAAGACCCAATATAAGCCGCGATATTCTTAGTAATGACGTTTGTAATCAGAAAGCCATAATTTTTGGAGCTAAAGTGTACTGAAGAGAGAATAGAAAAGTTTCTTAACGAAGCAGTTTTAGATTGCTTTTAGTCTAGAATGTTCTATTACACCTGGAGGGACGTAAATTAACCGCGCGTTTTCACATTTGGATGGTAATATGGTAACACAATTACTTATGAAACGGTTGAAAGTTACCACGAAAGTATTTGCATTTCTGTCTTTGACTAAATTCCCTAACATTTACTAACTTATTAATTTTAAGATTAGCATTAGTAAAATGAATTATCTTTATACTTTAGAAGAAAAAATATCTATAAGTAATTACATTACAATAATAGTATGGAAATTAGTTAATATAATACAGAATAAATAAGAAAATTATTTTAAATATAATATTTTATTATAGCGAATAGAACAATACTTTCATAAATATTTAACTATATGTAAACGGATACACTAAAAGCATACCCATTAATTTTAGTTTTTATTTTAATAAAAAAAATCATTTAGTTTTTCAAAATAAACATTATAACAACTACCACGGTTTATTTAAAATAAAAGCGTGCGCTGGGTATTTAAATTTCGGTTACTTACTTGTTTAAGTTAAAATTACATGAGACGACCTTTTGAATAGGTTTCATTGAATTTTTACTTCTAACGCAGACGGTGTTGACGAACAGCTGATTAGTTGAAGTCAGTTTAACCCTACCAGATTCCTCTTTCAAACTCAATTTAAAGTAGGTTAAAGGTTGACTGAAAAACTGCACAGTGAGTTTAATCGGTAAAGAAAATTACGCTCGCACTGAAAAACTGGCATTCAGGATTTATAATCTATATATATAAAAGAAAGTGTCCGAAGCGATGTAATCCCATAACTCGAGATAGGCCAAACCGATGTTGATGATTTGTACATTGATGGAAAGGTACTTTCTCAGTACGGGTTTAAAAAAAAAAAAAAAAAAAAAATCGAAAAAAGGTCAGTTAGGGATCTACAGTAAAACTTCAATAATGTAACCCAAGGTGTGAAAAAATTACCAAAAAAAACTTTCTTACATCGCGTGCGCTGCAAAAACTATTGATTATAGAACCAAATAATGTACTACGTCTTTGCAGAACATATAATTATCTACAAATAATATCGCGACAGCGTATGTCTAACTATTGTAGTTATGTCACAGTAAGCGTTTTCTCATTTTAAAAAGTATACATAAATGCCACCGCTATAAAAGCTCTTTTAAATCTACTTTGGAATTAATTCTTATCAAAATAAATGACTTCATATTTAAGTCTGCTTCAATACCGTTACATAACTTTTTGAATTATTCAATTTGGACATTCCGTTAGAAAGATATCACAAGTTTGAAAATGTAAGTTATTTGAAGAATGCCCCATGGTCGCCGCTCACGCCGCACAGTGGTAAATTTTGTTCAGAGGTGCGGCAATAAATAGAAGGAGGTATCGTAGAGCTTTGAAATTTTGCACAGATGCATTTTAGGTAAAAATAAAATATTGAACAAATTTTTTGGAAAATCCGCCCACCTCCCATACAACTGAAACTTAAAAAGTGCTTTATTTTCGAAGATTTTCACGCTAGAGCAACAAAATTTTGTGAGATTGTTTGTTTCAACAATAGCATACTCCATAATAAATATTAAGGTGATCTCCCAACGAACACGTCCACCTCCCATACAACTTTGAAGTTATAAGCGTCGTACTTAACAACAATTTTAAAATAATAGAGAAACCATCAATAATTTGATTTTTAATCATATTCCATTAACATGTCCTTTACTTCATCATGATATTCTAATTTTTTTAATTTTAATTTTTTTCTGAATTTGTTAATAAATGGATCTGATGTTACCAGCAAATGATGCACAACGTCTTCATTGGTGGACGACCTTGAACATTTTCTCGAATTATGGAGTCTATAATTTCTATAATCTTTATTTCTGGCTTCCTGTGCTTCCTCAGACAGTATAAATATTTGACAGCATCTGCATTTTCGTTTAGAAACCTTTGCATATGGTGATTAGCTTTTTTCCATTTCAATTTAAATTTCTGTAAAAATATGTTAACCAAATTTTTTTTTAATTTTTCCATGTTTTCCGTAGATATATTAGCGTTAGTTGTCGAAATAACACCAACAAGAACATCAATATCTTTCTCGCAATCAAAAGCGTTTCAGAAATTTCTTTATAAGATAATATTAAATAAGCCATTTTCGATAATATAATATAACTAGCGTAACCGGCTTGCGTTGCTGCTCCAATAATATTTATAAAAACGGCCGAAAATACATTGCATATTGAGATTCCAGTAAATAAACCTTAACTAACATATCTACCTACATAGAAAACTTCTAAATACCTTAAACAACATACATTCTTGAATACATACATACGCTTTGACGAAGTACATATTAATAATTATCTATAAAATATACATATACTAGCAACCCGCACCTTGTTTCACACAGGTTGATAATGTTTAAAACAACTTTATAATTGAAATAAAAGTAATTTTTTGTAATATTTCGGAATAATGACCCTAGTAAATAAAGAAAATTTCATAAATAAATAAAGTCCAATTAGAAGATATATTTATGTACATACATATTAATTATTCATATTCAGTTAGTTTCTATTTTCAGTTTTATAACACTTCATTGTATACAATGTTCGCAGCTTTCCCATCACGTTACTCGGGATAGAGCAACATATAACTGGCCATGCGTAAAACATTGAGATCTAAGGTCCAAACCGGCCACCTTAAGTGTTTGACCTTAAGCCTTATTTATTGTTACTGCAAAGCATAATTTGACTGGAAACTGGAGCCGTTTAAATTGAAATGGAAGATCTGTTGGTATTATCGGGATTCTTGGAATCAAGACGTTTTCTCCAGCACCACTGCCAGTCAAAATTGAACACTCAATCAAATGCGTTCTAATTGTTTTGATCAGCAGCCTAGTTCCATTACATAAAGTTGGTGGATTTAAATTGCGTAGTAAAATTACAGGAGCTCCTACTTTAACAATTAGTTTATGTGGTGGCGTTCCGGGGCGATTTAGAGAATTTAAAAATTCTATTGGGTAATGAACTGCCTCGCTAATATCTATTATTGTGTCTATTGAGTGGAAAACTTGTGCTTCCGTTGTAAAATTTGAAAGTATTAAGGCATTTACTGCATCCACCTGATCATTGGTAGCTGACAATATTGCCCGCTCCTCAAACCAGTCCAATGAATTGGTTATAAGACCACCAACTCCGGGATATACTTTCTCAATTAGATCTTCAATAGTTTGGGTTAAATTACAAATATTTGTCAGATCGATTTGCCCACATGTCGTAGGGAACTGTCCGTTACCAATTTTTAGCAAGTTATTAGCAAAAAGTGCATTTCCTTGTCCGGAAGTAGAAACTTTCATATTTTCTTTGAGCTGTACTTTATTTATATACGGCCAAAAATAAGACATTTTCAGAGATGCGTTATGGGATGTTTACCCATTCGTGTGGTTTTTAATATAAAAATAAGCTAAAAGGGTAAAAGGGCTTTCAGCAAGCTTACAGAACAAAACGTGGGAATTTTAAAAATGGATACCTTTTCGTTGCTAAGTTGAATACTTGAAGAAGCTGCCAAACGAAATAGTTTCAAGGAAAATAACTTTTTTCACACTTCAAGTATTGAATGAATAGCCTCTTTCAAGCCGATGTCAACCCTTTCTGGAGATATGGATGAAAATGTGGATTAAAGAACACCAAAATTAAGCGGTTTTGGGGATAATGACCGTAATTTTGAAAAGCGATATGTAGGTAAGGGCGGCGATATGGAGATTTTATTAAGAGTGAAATTTGTAAAAAATTGGAGAGTCGTCACACCATACCTTGCAATTCACACTTCATGCCTTAGGTACATCTTTCATTTTGTATTCCCCCATACCGTGAGCAAAGATGTTTACATATCAAAAAGCCAATTTTACATGGGAAACTAAAAAAAAAAATAGCGACCCCTATGAGTTCAGCTATAGGACCCATCTTTGAAATAAAATAAATACTTGGCAAGATTTACCTCCGAGTAGATTTAGGCCGAGCTTCTCTTGCGTCGTGCTCCTTTTTAATTTTTCCTACAAACTGGCGGGGGCCCCCTACATGTTTTATGCCAACTCCGAACGGCATCTGCTAGGCATATGAATTTTCATGCCAGAAACATACTCGGAGTGTTTGTTAGACCACTGCCGATGGACGACCCCGCTTAGAAACCTTTTTTCTAATTGAAAAAACTGTTTCTAAATTTTTTATGATGCTTTGCACGGGGCTTGAACCCAGGACCTTTGGTGTGGTAGGCGGAGCGCGCTACCACCATACCACGGCGGGCGCCATATTTGGTGAGGATTTTTTTCCATCAAAGGTAAGTGTTAAAAAAAGAAACAAACATTTTTTTGAAGCACTCTAATGTACATATATATTTTTTGCCCTGGAAAGTTGGTCAAATGTCATAGCTGAGAAGAAAATGGTTGAAAAGAAAAACACCTGCCCGGTTTTTTAGTAATTTATACTCTACTTCAATTGCATATTTAATAACTTACTAAAATTTCGTATAAAAAAACCAAATATTTTTATCTAATTTTGAGAACTTTTATAAATTTTATAGAAATCTGTAAGCTTTGAGTAACAACTATGTTTCATAGAAATCACTTATTTTTCTAATGGTCATTTTCACAGTGGCGAGTTAACTTACATTCCACAGTTAACTCTCGATTTTCGATTTTCATGTCGACTTATCTCAAGTTTAACTGCCCAATATTGATGAGTTAACCTCTTGTTAGAAATAAAATGTTGTCTATCGTACATTGGGTAGTGAATATTTAGTTAAATTACTAAAATTGAATCGAAAAATCATAGTTAACTGTGGAATGTAAGTTAACTCGCAACTGTGAAAATGGCCCTAAGGAAAATTTGGTTGTAAAATTACACTAAATAATATAAAAAATTGCGCTGTAATGTACTTACCACTCAAAAGTCAAATTATTTATTAAATCTGCACTTTTGATTAATATAAATCACTTCAAAATAAAACTTTATGAACAGCGATCGTTTTAATGTACTCCCGCAACTAACATACAAATTTTAATAGCATAATACGTGAAAAGCAACGGTTCTTTTTGAAGAAAGATGTTCATGGTTGCCGAACAAAAAAAATTAAAATGGATCGGTACTCAGTCTTTGGAAATCATCATACAAATTTGGATAAAACAAAATGTTGTAGAATTCAATCTTCCTACTACACAAATAAGTACATATATGCATAGTATATACATACATAAAACATACGAAAACATAGAAATTTTGTTTAAACTTTAGGAGTATATATGTATGTTTAAAAATATGCATGCATTATTTTCCTTATTTGTTGCAATAATCTGGCACCATGCATAAATATGTATGTATGTATGTGAAGCCGAAATAAAAGCGAAATTATGTAACATACATACATACATACATACGTCCGAAGTGAAGTAACGCTACCGAGCTCTTTCGCGAATTCATCAAATGAATGGCTCACCACAGCTGTCGCTTAAGGCACGCTGACTTATTCGGTTGACAGCGAACAAACACACAAACAGATTTGTTTGGAAAAAGTGCTGCTTTTGTTTAAACAATTTTGGTTAAATTAGAAAGAAATCAACTATTTTTTTTGATGCAGAACGAAAGTAAATATTTCAAAGTTTAACTTCTAGGAAGATTCATTCTAATCGGTTGATTAGGTTATGATGTATGGCTGTGTAAACCAAAAATTTATGTTTTTTTACCACATTTTGTCCGATTGCCACGCCCCCTTTATATATTCCTTCACATTATATAAAAAAAAGTCCATCTCACACAGCTAAGCTTTAAAATGCAAAAAACCGCTTTCAAATCGGAGCATTCTGTGCGAAGCCAATTCCGTACATACATAGCTTTTTAGCGACTTTATTTTATAAGTAGTATAGATATTATTTGTATGTATATACTTAAGTATGTATACTCATTATACCTACTGCAGAACCCTTTATTTAAAAGATCCCAAATAAAGTATATACCAGAGAGCAGAATGGATGGAATCAAAATGCGTAGTAAGTTACTCGTTTTCTTTTCTTACCTACACACTCTACCTCTCAGTGCTCACCAAACATAACATGCGATAGCATTGAAATAAGAGAGTCAAGTGAGTGAGTGATTCACGCTATCAAGTGCTTGATTTGAATAACAAGTGCAAGGCAGCTTTGCAGTTGTAAATAAAGGTATCGGACTATCTGGAACAATTAAATGCAGTGGAAAGTATTCATATAAATAGATGTCTCATGAAGTTGCGAACACCTACAGTATTTTTAGCTTACGTATGAGTCCTTTTTTTACTACATGTATAAATACCTATTGCTAATTTTAAAAATAAGTAAATGGATTAAATTAAGAAACACGAAATATAAGGATTTATTTTATTAATTCATTTGAATTGATCTGTGCATATTGCAATGCAAAAATATCAATTGGTTTATTGCGGTATCATTTAACAATATTTGGCATCTTTTTTCTGAAATTATATTTCCAGCTGAAGAAAACACTCTTTCCGACGATGCACTACTTGCAGGGGTTGCTAATACTCTGCAACTGAGTTTGTGCAGCAATGGCATTTCACTTTTATGAAGCTCCCACCATTTGATTATGTCGAAGTCCATATGAAAATAAACCTCCATATTTTCATAACGCTGAAGCTCTCTAGCTACTTTATCAGCGCTACTAACTAAATGAGGTTGTTTTAGAAGCTCTGAAAACAGCTCCAAGTTGTTTGAAAGTATTGAGGGCAACTCCGCAACTTCGACTTCTGTTCGATTATTAGAATCTGATAATAATGTGTCCATCATTTGCGCACATTTCTCTTTTGTGTGTCTACGTTCATCCTCGGTAAAGTTCTTGAGCTCTTTTGCAGGTGGGTACAAGAAGAATGCAACTTTGTGTAAATCTGTTAAATTTTCCAGAACAACTGTTTTTAAAAAATGCAACAATTGACTTTTTAACTCTTTCATAAATCCAACGTCTTCTGAGTTAGGAGTGCACTTTTTTTGCAGACTAGTGATGTAAATATATACCAAATGGATTGTTGGGTATTTGTCACCTTGCAATTTTTTTAACGCTTCCTCAAATGGTTCTAGTATTTCCAGAATTTTCTCAATGTCGTTAATATCTAAGTGAACGATTCTATGCATTTCATTTTTTAGCTGCAGTAGGGAAATGACATCGCTCCAGTTTTTCTTTAAAGAAGTTAGAACATAAAAGTAAGTATTCCAACGAGTTGAGCAAAAGCTTTTCAATGACGTTGCCAACGTGGAATTGTGTCCAGCTTTTTTGAAATACCTAACGAGTTTTGTGGCAGAGTCACATAGATCTTTTACAACTGGAACATTTTCCATGGCTTTCTTGAGAACATTGTGTAGCAAGTGGTTTATACAAAATAAGTGTGAATCTCCGCGAAAAGCTGCTAGCATGTTGGCTCCTCTGTCAGTAACTATTGTGACCATTTCGCTTAGCTCGCAATCAAAGTCGCGTAATATGTTACACACTTTCTTGCGTATATTTGTACCTAAAAATAACACTAAAAATAAAAAGTAAACTCTCAGATAATAATCACTTACTGGTGCACTTTTCTCCGTCCATACTTTTCATTCCCAATAGAAAATTATCCAATCTTGCATCTCTTATAAAATGCATTGTTATTGCCAAAAAACTTTTATGAAAATAGCAGTCGGTCCACAAATCAGACGTCAGAGCGAAACCTATATTTTTAAGTGCCTCAACATCTGCTTTGACTTGAGACAATATTTTCAAATAAATGTTTTCAACATTATTAGCAACTGTGGTCGGATGTGGCAACAATGACTGAACGTTAACGTTTGGCCCATACTTAGCACCAATGGAAATCAAAAATTGTGCAAGTTTTTCGACACCTGAATCCTCAATTATTTTATACGGACGGCAATTCTGGACAATCCATTTAGTGACTACTTCCACGGCTTCTTTTTTGGTGCTGGAATCTACTTCGACGGTTATATTTTCTCCTCTTTCATTCTTTTTTGCCTCGATATAGCATTTATGTCGAATTAAATTAGTAGTTGACTTGCTATTGTTTTTGTAAACTCCACAGCAATTACGACACGCCACCAAGTAAGGAATTTCATTTCCAGTATCATCTGTGATATTCCCAAAAGTGCTCCAAACTTTACTCCGACCTCTTTTCTCGCTAATTTTGAAGCTACCACTTAAAATCTTACTTTTAATAGCGCTGTGATTCAGCACATTGCTCGGGGTGACGCTCGATTCACCACTACACATAGTATCATTAATTGTCTATTGAATATAATTAAGAGTACTTAAATTTACCATAAAACTAATAAATTATAATAAAAATATATATAAAAGTATATTACTTACCTCTTCAATATCCATTTCAACGTACTGCGTGCCTTCGTTTACTTTTCGCATATATGTACATACATACATATGTACTGTTTGCAATAACCGTTGTAATGTCATTCGAATGCCCGATTTGTTTGGCATACAATAGTTTCTCACTCGAACGATTTGATTTAGAAAGAGCATGTCAATGACGCACTTGAAAAAAAATGAGTGCAACGCAGCTTAGTGTTAGTGAGAGATTTAACATACGATCTCACTGCTAATATAATGTTTTTCACTCGCTGTTTAGTGTTAACAGCATTGAATTCACAGTGTCTATGTAGAAATGAGTATATCCATTCTGCTCTCTGGTATATACATATAATACATATGCATGTGTTACAGCTACATATGTATGTATGTGTGTACATGCGTGTTTAATAAAATGCATTATACTGCAGCACCCTTTTTCCTAATTTCTTGCGCAAGTGATTAGCGCTGCTAAGTTTTCTGTGGAAAAGAGTGAAAAGAGCCCAAATTAAGCAATTAAGGAAAATTTCTTGCTACCTAAATATTTTTTTACATGCTAAACAATATTTCAGGAGTTATTGTTATTTTTTGGAATATAGAAATTTCTGGCTCTCTGAGAATAACATACTTAGGTGGCAGTACTGTATCGTAGTTGATTTATAATTTGTAATAATCACTTGATATAATAATATGTACATATGTATATAGATTTATTATTAGCAACTGTTCTCACTTCTTAATAACCGTTATAATTTTTGCACTTGACAATATAATGCGTTTGATTGTGAAGCAAATCATGAACAATATAATTTACGCAACAATTCTCAAAGGCAAGTTTGAAGGAGAACAAGTTCTCATTCCGCTTATTCCTTTGATACCGACAGACATGCCTTTCGAATTCAAACGCATTCAATTCCCGGTTCGTCTTGCGTTTGCCATGACAATTAACAAGGCGCAAGGCCAATCATTGGATGTTTGTGGTCTAAATTTAGAAAATGAATGTTTTTCACATGGACAATTGTATGTAGCCTGTTCTCGTGTTGGTAAGCCATCTGCTTTGATTGTGTTGGCACCGGAACAAAAAACGAAAAATATTGTGTATCACAAAGTACTCGAATAAAGATGATTTTTTGCTAAGAAAATTTTTTATTTAATGTTTAGTTTAATGGAATTTTTTAGTTTAATAGTACAATGCCGCCATATTTAATTCGAAACGTCATCTGCTAGATTATGAAAGTTGAAGTGGCATTGTTAGAATTGAATTGTCTTGCAATAGTTTCGTTGTATTTTTGGGTGAGACGAAGTCCGCTGGGGCTGCTAGTTAACAATAAATTAACGTTCAAATACCATTAAACAAATGTTAGAGTATCCGTTTTTTCTACATTACGTGTAATTAAATTTTGTCGTCAAAATACAAATACAAATACTTTTTTTATCGTAAAGTAAATAAAATTCATTGCGAAATCCGAAAAATAGTAGTTTTTATTGTTCTTTAATATGATTTACAAACAAATTACATACATCAAAATCAAAAACAAAAGAACTTTTTTTCTTACATCTATATCGAGATTTCATTTATTTCATTTCATCTATATACATATACAAAAATAAGTTCTATTGTGTTAGTGACTGATGTTCTCTGGAATGCCTGAACCGATTTTGTTTCTGCTAAGTTCATATGAAAGGTGACATCAATACCAAGGTTTCTGTATGTGGTTTGGTTCATGAGTTATAGCCATTTTGGTAAGCACTGCATTCATTTCGACTTATATGTTAACTTAACAGCTAATATATACAGTTGATTCTGTAACGGACTTTTTCTCCTTTCGACTTATATCTGAGAAGGCGCAAATGTTAAAACAGCTTTTTGATCAACAAAATTTGTAAGTGCGGTCGGGAGAATTCAACATAGCAATTTAATTATACCATACCAATAAAAACCATTTTCACCATATTTTGCTATATTTAGAGCAGAGAGGCTATTGCGGAGGCGAGCGGCTGCATGTGTTCAAAAGGAAGAAGATAAGTAATAAATCAAAACAAAAACCTTATAAGAAAAATAAGTAAACAAAACAAAACCTGTTTCTGGATAGCGAGACGCAACTTGAGACGGCAGATGAGTTATGCAACAGTTGAGGATAATGGGCCGTTTACATAGAACTTTCCTCGCTTTGCTTGACAGTTCGAACTTTAACAACAAAGCGTGAGGCGTAGAAGGTCAGCTACATAGAACGCTTTGACAGTTTCTGCTGTTTTGTTTAAAGATAGAAAAAAAAACGAATTTTACTGATATGATGGAAGTAGTAGTAGTTATGCTACTAATGTGTGAAATTCGCGAGTGTCTGTAGTGTGTATACGCACGCCAAAATAAAAATAAAATGGAAATGATAACAGCTGATTGCCAAAGCGTACAAAAGTTGAGAGTTGCCCATAATTTTGCTTCGCTTTGCTTTGCTTTACTTTTCTCGCTTTGTATTTAGCAGGACTCATATAACATCATGTATTGAACTTATCTGTCAAAGCGAAACTCTGAAGCAAAGCAAAGCAAAAGTCCTATGTGAACGGGCCATAAGAGAAGGGTTGAAAGGGATAGGGGACATCGTCAAAAGAATATTCTTTCGAGTTTTCGGCAATTTTTGTGTCAATCGCCATCAGCGCGTGCACATGTGCGCAAATGAATGATGCGCGCATGAATTGCTTAATAAATGCATCCATGTATGTATGTATGTATGTACGTATGTAGTTTCAGATATTTTAGAATATTTAGCGCTGGTGCAGGCACAATTGCAGCTGCGGTTGCGATGCGCTGTGATGTGGTTAAGATTTAGCGTAGGTCAAGGTTGAAGTTATACACATGCACATTGTATGTACATATTTACATACATACATACATATTTATATGCACCTATCAGCTAATCTTTATTTACTAATTTTCTAAGTCCAAAATAAGTTTATTAAAAACATTACAAAATTATATATTTTAATGAAAAATCTACTATGGTTCATTATACATATGTATGTACTTACATAAGTAGAATAAAGAAAAGATTCATTCACACATGCGCAATTTTTCAGCGCAAGTGCACAGCGAACCATTGTATATACAAGTTAAAGATTTATACTTTTAATTTAATAAAAAAAATCTTTTCTTAGGTCAGCACGACCTTTTCAATTGAGCTTTATTTCAGAACTGAGTTTTACAAAAATACTTAATCTAAAAGCTTAGCTAAATGCACCGGGGCAGTTGACGTTGGATTCCAGGAATTTGCCAATTTCGGCCGCGCGTGTGCTGACACAGCGTCTGGGCTGTGGTGTGGGAAAAATTGTGCAATTTAATTTGCACATCCGTTTACCTGAATAGTGCTGATAAAGAATTATTGTTGTGGCTTTTGTTAACTTATGCCAAGTTTACACTTCCCCTCTTAAAAACGTTTGTCCTCGAGCGTTGTCAAAAATAGGGTAAGTTATTGAAACTGATGTACGTTGGCGGATCATTGGATGCATCTTTGAGTTGATTTAAGGGAGGAATCTGATTAGCATCTTGGTTTGATGAGATTATTATTTTGGTTTGAGATTTTTTCCAAAATTTACAAAAAATGATTATAGCGATGGATGTAACTGCAACAGCTCCAAGCGAAAGTGAGCTGCTTGATATCGTCGCTTAGAAGATTTATTCTTCTAATATTGTTTATGTGAAATTCCTTTAAAGCTTCTAAGGAAAGTAGCTCAATTCGATTTTTCTCTATTGGTGTGGGTTGCAGGACAGCTGGCATAGCGGGAAATGGAATGAAATCGTAGTTAGAATAGGTTTGATTGCCTATTTTCAGCGTTGAGTTGGGAAAATTTATAAGTTGTGTTCCGTTTAAATTATTGATCGCGCCATCAGCATCTATTTGTCCTTTAAAATCATTGAGTAGTAAAGTGCCGATTTTGATTTCTTCGATTAGCGGAATATGGTGCCCATTACTTCTGGTGCAAGTAGAATTAAGACTATTAACTATTCTAGTTATACAGGTGTTATTACTCAAATTTATTACATGAGTTTGCTTACAAATTACAATATTCTTAAAGCTATCGCATAACTCTTTAATTCCATAAATTTCTGTTTTTCCTTTTAACATTTGTTGATATTCCATATTGATAATAGATTTATCTGCCTTGACAACAGGTCTTAAGATAATTTTTTGGAAATTTTCCTTAAAAGTTAGTGGTATCTTTACCAAGTAAAAAATCTTCATATTTTTGCTTATAATAATTATTTTCGAAAATTCCAATGCTTCTTCTGCATTTTTAAAAGGAATTTCGTCATTTTCTAGCTTTTCTAAAGCAATTTCAATTTCATTTTTATTTAACATCAATGTGTTCAAAATATCTCTTTTTGCCCATTGTATGGCGTACTTAACGTTAATTAATTCTTCTTTTATTAATCTTATTCTATTTTGCAAATTAGTAATTATTTACTATTCTAGTAAAATTGTTTAATTTTTCATTAAAAATTTCATTAATAAGCACTTGCTTATTATTATTGTTATTAATTTCATTTAAATTATTATATATTATTTCCAGATCTTCGTGATCAGGGGAACCGGCGATAAATTTCCAAGCCGTGCCTAAAATATTTATTGATCTTTTTGATCGTCTTTCAATTGGTTTGATTGTATCAAGAATTTGGAGGGTTTGGGTTAACTCGTGCTTTAGGGTAGGGTAAAGGATATTGTCCGTAGGTATGTCTGAATAAACGAATTTGGTTAAGTCCGTAAGAAATTGTTCGTATTTGCTAAGGTCTATTACGTGTATTAGCCTGAAGGCTCCGTTCTGGATTTTTGCTAATCCGTCGCTGATAGTCACCAGTTGTGCCGTGGAGTAGTCGTAAATGTCTATTGTTGCAGTGGCGGAGGAAATTAAGAGACATCTGAAAAATAAAAATTACTTTTGATTTAAGATGTTACTTTTATGGACTATTTTTCCTGATTCTGTTAAAATGGTGGAATTTCTGTCTTCTTTTACAATTTCTTTTCTAAATTTTGGAGAAATTTTTGTACCTAATCTCTTATTTATTTTAATGTAGATGGTTTCTCCTGGGTGGTAAATTTTAATAGGATGGCGTTTTTTGTTGTGATATGTAAGATCTTTTAACTGTTTAGTTCTCAATTCCGAGATATTTTCTTCCCTTGCCTTTTGGAATTGACTTGGGTCCGTGGAGACTCTTCTCCCGAAAAATACCTCTATTGGTTTTTTCTTGGTTGTTGAGTGAACTGTGAAATTGTATTCGTATACGGAATTGTCAAGGAGTTCGGCGAATGAAGTGAAATTACGTTCTGCTTTTAAACAACGCATTATTTCCGTGAGTGTCGAGTGAAATCGTTCCACTTGACCATTAACGGAACTTGCATAAGGCGGTGTTTTAAAAATTTTTATGTTAAGTGTATCTTCCATTAAAAATTTTATGGTTGCTGAGTTAAGAGGAGTTTCGTTGTCAAATACGACTGTTTCTGGTACGCCAAATTGGAAAAGTAGCTCTCGGAGAGGTTCCTTAACATGCTCTATTGCTCTTGATTTAAGTATTTTGGTTTGCGCGTATTTTGAAAATTTCTCTATTGCTGTTAAAATTATATTTTTGTTTGTCATGTAGATGTCAATGTGTAAAATTTGTCCTGGAAACTGAGGTATAGGTGTTTCACCTAATTCTGGTTTACTAGGGTGGCGATCATACTTGCTCTCTTTGCAAACAGAACAATGTTGAATTATTCTATTGATTTTTTTAGTTAAAGATGGAAAGTAGAAATTTTCGAGAATTTGGATTTTATTTTCTCGACAATTTCTATGAGCTCTTTTGTGCGTTTTGATAATGATATCTTCTTGTTGCTGTTCATTTGTGACATCTTGTACCTGAAGTTGCGTGAATCGGATTTTGTAATTTCTAAAGTATATTGGGTATATTTCTTGGATCTTGCCCATGATTCGTTCATTAGTTTTTATGCAGTTAACTACGGAAGGATTTAAATATCTTTTGAGGCGGTTAATTAGTATTTCTGAATCGTATTCAGGTTCTTCAAAAATATGTCTGTGGTACGTAGGGAATATTATTTTAAACTGGTAGGTTGAAATTGTCCCTATGTTTAAGAACAGCTGATTTTTAAAGACGTTTATTGGGGTTTCTACATGAGGAATTAAATTGTCGGAAGAACTGTCGTCACTGTGTTGAGTTATGGATAAGGAGTTTATTGGTTCGGCTGGCATTCTGGAAAGAGCGTCAGCTACCACATTGGTTGTACCTGGTTTGTAGTGGAGTTCATGGTCATATTCTTCTAAACTGCATTTCCAACGTTTCATTTTGGCGTTAGTGTTTTTGTTACTGAGAGCTTGTGTTAAAGGTTGATGGTCGGTGTATATCTTCACTTTGGCGGGGCCATAGAGGTAGTTTCGAAAATTATTAAGAGCCCATATTATGGCTAAAAATTCCTTTTCGTTTGTAGCATACGATTCTTCTGTTTGGCTAAGTGTTCGTGAAATGAAGGCGATAGGTTTTCTTTCTTGAGAAAGGACTGCACCGATAGCGTAACTCGATGCATCGGTAGTTAAATGGAATTCTTTACTTAAGTCAGGATATGAAAGTATAACATCATCGGACATAAGGGTTTTTTTAATTTTGTTGAAGGAATCTCTTGCTTCGTTGTCTAATTCTATATTTATTTTAGCTGATTTGTTTTTGGAAATGCGTCCCTCTTCTCCTCTTAAGAGTAATGTTAAAGGTTTGGCCAACATGGCGTAATCCTTTATGAAGCGGCGGTAGTAGCCGGAAAGGCCTAGAAATGAGCGGAGTTGCTTGATGGTTTTGGGGTAAGGTATCTTAGCTATCGCTTCTACCTTTGCCGGATTTTTCGTTATTCCTCTTGCGGAAATAATGAAGCCTAAAAATTCGACGGAGTCCTTGAAAAAATGGCATTTGTCCAACTGTATTTTCATGTTGGCATCTTCAAGTGTTTTAAAAATTTCTTCTAGATGTACAGCGTGCTCCTGTTCGGATTTGCTGAAAACGACTATGTCGTCGATATACACATAGCATATCTTGCCAATGTGATGGCGAAGGATATCATCTAGAGCCCTTTGGAATATTGATGGGGCGTTTTTTAGTCCGAATGGTAATCTCGTGAACTCGTATTTACCATTGTTTATTGAGAATGCGGTCTTCTCAATATCGGATTCCTTAAGCGGAATTTGGTGAAATCCGCTTTTTAAATCTAAAACGGAGAAGTATTTATTCTGTCCAAGCTGAGACAATACTTCGTTAATTTGGGGATTGATAGCGTTAAGCTTCCGATAATCAATTACGATTCTATGTTGTTTATTGCCTTGGGAGTCGGGTTTTTTTGCTACAACCCATACGGGGGAGTTGTAAGGGGATCTTGATGGCCGAATAATACCATCATCTAACATTTTATTAATTTGGGATTCAACTTCGCTTTTTAGCGCCATTGGGTAAGGGTAATATCGGGTGTAAACAGGGGTGTCGCTATTGGTTCTAATTTCGCCTAAAACTTTTGTAGTATAGGTGAGTCTGTCGTTTGGTTCTGCAAAGAGTTTTGAAAAATTTTTCGCTAAAATATTGATTTTCGATTGCTGGTTTGGTGTCATTTGGTCCTTTTTGATACTTATTGAATTGACTGATGTTGAAGCAAACTGATTTATTTTTACTCTAGAGTTTCCTTTGATGATCATGAAATTGTCCTTGACATGGATAACAGCTTCGAGATCTTTAAGGCTGTCATTTCCAAGGATACCATGAAATGAGCGTAGTGTTGGGAGAAGATAAAACTTCAATTTCGTGTCAGTATTAAAAAGGTTTATAAAGGTATGTTCTTTTATCTCAATATCGCCAGCTATTGATTTTGCAAAGAAGATTGAGTCATTTTTAATTGGATTTGGCACAATAGAAGGTTGTATATAGTTTTTGGTCGACCCTGTATCTATGAGGAATTTTACTATATTGCCACTCTTCAACCTGCATTGAAAGTAGGGCAGTGAAGAGTGATTCATTCTAAAAAATGGAGGTCTGTCGTGTCGATATGGCTGTCATCTTGTCTGTCTTCGTCGTAATATTCTGCATCATTGTAAGTCTGCTGTTCAGTTGTCGTGTCAGGGTATTCGTCTTGATTCGGATTCTGGACTTGATCTGAATCTATGTGGTAGTTCCTTTGGATTTTGTTTGGTACCGGTGGGTTACTAGTGGGTGGTATTTTGTTTGAAGGATCATTGGGGCGTGGTCTGTTCATGTAATTAATATTTCGCGTACGTAGAGATTGGTCGCTGTCCATCGGCTCTGGTCGCGGTAAGGGTTTTTGGAACGGACGCGGTGGTGGATTATTTGCTTGTTGCGCATATGGGGTTGGTTGACGCTGCCACTGATAGTTAGGTTGCGGTGGCCTATAAGGAATGGTTGGATTCAACCTTTGTTGGGGCATGCATGCCAATTCGGGGTAGAATTCGTTGTTAATTCTTCTAGGAGGAAGGGGTGGACGAATATCTTGTCCTTTTCTAGATTGGTTATTATTGTTAAGGGCATAAAAGGATCTGAAGTTTTGGTTTTCTAACTTCAAGCATAGGTGGAGAGCCTGCGGGAGATCTGCTGGTTCTCTCATTCCAAGGAGTCTGGGTAAATCTCCTTTAAGTCCTCGAATGAAAGTGTCAAGGGCTTTATCTCTATATGTGCGTGTTAGTAGATGCATGGCTTCTGTGCCAACTTCCATGCATCCTAACTTATTAAGGATTAAAGAAAGGTGGGAGTACACTCGCTGGTAGAATTCCTGGATTGTGGAATTATTTTGCACAAGCGAGGTCATTTGGTACTCAAGTGTACCTAAGTCGCGCTTATCCGCGTAGTGAAGTGTCAGGCATTAAAGATAGCCTTCCAGTCGAGTGGAGTATTGTATGACTCCAGAGCAATGTCAGCATTGCCAACAATTTTATTGCGTATGACGTTGAGGATCCCATAGTACTTGGGAGTTCCTCTTTGGGGCTCGTAGATCTGAAGGATTCGATCTACACTCTTTTTCCAGGAGTTGAACTCACCTGGTTTTCCTGAAAATTCGCGGAGGCATCGGATAACGTCCGGTATTTTGTCTAACTCGGAGACATTATTTGAAAAGTTTGCGTCAATGGATATATCAGTAAAATTGGAAAAGTTCGCATTAGGATTGAGGGCGGCTTGAACCAGGTTTCGCCCTTCTTGTTTGAATATATTATTCACAACACCTGTTATAATGTTTGTCAGTTGTTCCATGTTAAAAGTATTTGTATTAGAGGAGGAAGGAGTCGGTTGGCTAGGAGGTGCGTTGAGCACAGGAGGTCTGACGAGGTTTGCGGGATTTGACATAATAAAATGTATTTAAAAGGTCTGTATTTACTTTAAATTATGCTAATTAAATCTAATTTGTTTTATTATTAATTAATTTTTTGTTTACTCCTTCTAGGAAGGAGGGCTTTTCTATCCTGGAGGGTCCCGTGGGATTCGCAGGATTAAGCAATGTTATAAAATGGTTTAGTTTGTTAATGGCTGAACAAGCCTTTTGTTATAAGTAGGATTACTGTTTATTTATAGTTACTCCTTCTAGGAAGGAGGGCTTTTCTATCCTGGAGGGTCCCGTAGGAATCGCAGAATTAAGCAATATGTTATAGAATGGTTTGTTTGGTTAATGGCTGTACAAGCCGTTTGTTATAGATAGGATTAATATTTTATTTTTAGTTACTCCTTCTGGGCAGGAGGGCTTTTCTATCCTGGAGGGTCCCGTAGGAATCGCAGAATTAAGCAATGTATTATGAGGTTTGATTCTTTTATGTTAATGGCTGTACAAGCCGCTGTTTCAAATTTTTTTATTATTTAATATTCACTTAGCACTAGGGAAATATGTATGTGTTTAGTTCTTCCTTTTCTTAACTCTATAAAAATTTTGATTCACTTAATTTTATTCTGGGTAAAACCCTTTAAACTAAATTTTATTCAAAAATTACTTTCTTTAAAATTTTACAACTTTCGGTAAGTTTCAATTAATCTTATAAAAATTTTAAACTCAATTTTATTCAAAACGTCACGTTCTTATTCATTCGTTACAATTTCAGTATCTCTTTAAGATTTAAAATGTTATTAACTCTTGGTATGTTTCACTTAGACTTATATATTTTTCAATCCAAATTGATAGTTTTATACACGATTTTATTATTAATTCAGTTTCACTTAATTCACATTTAGTTAATGCACTTAATTATTTCAAAAATAATAGATAACTTACATAATTAAACTTATCATGATGGTGCGGCGGCTGACGAGTAACGTCTCCTTTTTGTTTTCACTACTCAGGGGCCCTTTCCTGCACACTTTTGTCCCTCGGCGGTGATGCTCTGGACTGGTTTCTGGGGCGGTATGGTTGGGATGGAGTTGCTGGGGCCTAGGCTGCTGCTTCCTTTTTGTCCTGGCGTTTTGTATGTATTTTTAATACTGGAACGGCGTGGACGCTTAAGGCTGTAGATGGTCGGTTTTTTCACGATTGCGACTTTAAATGCGAATTTGTTAAATCACTTAGTCTTAGCGTTTTTTATTAGTCCTGTAAGGACTTTACCGACACACACACGATATTAACAACAACGAAGGACCCACGTTGGGCGCCAGTTAAAGATTTATACTTTTAATTTAATAAAAAAAATCTTTTCTTAGGTCAGCACGACCTTTCAATTGAGCTTTATTTCGGAACTGAGTTTTACAAAAATACTTAATCTAAAAGCTTAGCTAAATGCACCGGGGCAGTTGACGTTGGATTCCAGGAATTTGCAAATTCGGCCGCGCGTGTGCTGACACAGCGTCTGGGCTGTGGTGTGGGAAAAATTGTGCAATTTAATTTGCACATCCGTTTACCTGAATAGTGCTGATAAAGAATTATTGTTGTGGCTTTTGTTAACTTATGCCAAGTTAACATACATACATACATTCCAGAATATTCTCGAATATTCTAGAAAAATTCCAGCAATTTGTCAGACTACGTTGCCAAAAGACATTATTGTCTGATATTGCGATGTTGAATCTTTTCAATGACCGTCGATGGTTTGTAAAATTGAAGATTTTAGAATTTTTGTGTTCGTCGTGAAAAGGATTGTTGCGGGGAACATTTGCGTGCGCGGGGAGATGAAATGCTTGCGCTTATGAATGAACATACATATGTACCTACATATTTTGTTTCCGGAAATACACGCGAGCGCTTATGAATGAATTTTTGTTGTTGGTATGTACATATGTAAATATGTAGATATGCATGTATGTATGTATGTATATACAATGTTTCGCTGTGCACTTGCGCTGAAAAATTGCGCATGTGTGAATGAATCTTTTCTTTATTCTACTTATGTAAGTACATACATATGTATAATGAACCATAGCAGATTTTTCATTAAAATATATAATTTTGTAATGTTTTTAATAAACTTATTTTGGACTTAGAAAATTAGTAAATAAAGATTAGTTGATAGGTGCATATAAATATGTATGTATGTATGTAAATATGTACATACAATGTGCATGTGTATAACTTCAACCTTGACCTACGCTAAATCTTAACCACATCACAGCGCATCGCAACCGCAGCTGCAATTGTGCCTGCACCAGCGCTAAATATTCTAAAATATCTGAAACTACATACGTACATACATACATACATACATGGATGCATTTATTAAGCAATTCATGCGCGCATCATTCATTTGCGCACATGTGCACGCGCTGATGGCGATTGACACAAAAATTGCCGAAAACTCGAAAGAATATTCTTTTGACGATGTCCCCTATCCCTTTCAACCCTTCTCTTATCCTCAACTGTTGCATAACTCATCTGCCGTCTCAAGTTGCGTCTCGCTATCCAGAAACAGGTTTTGTTTTGTTTACTTATTTTTCTTCTATGGTTTTTGTTTTGATTTATTACTTATCTTCTTCCTTTTGAACACATGCAGCCGCTCGCCTCCGCAATAGCCTCTCTGCTCTAAATATAGCAAAATATGGCGGAAATGGTTTTTATTGGTACGGTATAATTAAATTGCTATGTTGAATTCTCCCGACCGCACTTACAAATTTTGTTGACGAAAAAACTGTTTTAACATTTCTTAGAAGTTCTCTGTTAATGCTGAAACGGATTTTACTCCAAGGTAGTTAGCTTTTGAGTGCCTGCTATGACTGAAATTTCATGATCAGCAGATCTATTTCAATTCTTAATAATTGTTTTACTCAACTAACATGTGTCTCAATTTTTGAATTTCGTGAATAAATAAAATTTCAACTCAACGACCGTATGTGCGACGTACTTTGGAGCGTGCTGCATTCAATTATGATGCAAACTTTGATTACGTTTCTCATGGCAAGGTTTCAATTGGACCAATGACTACTGTTTGCAGTCATTGCAAGGGATTAAAGCTTAAACATGAGATATCTGGATTGTGTTGTTCAAACGGACAAGTTAAATTACCAGAATTGAATTCACCACCGGAGCCCTTGCATAATTTGATAACTGGTGGCACACCAATTTCAAAGCATTTTCTGGAAAACATACAAGGGTATAACTCTGCATTTCAAATGACTTCATTTGGAGCGACGAATATTATGCGGGACAATTTTATGCCAACTTTCAAGGTATTTTTGTTTGTTTTGATGTTTATTTAGATGATCGCGAAACGTACTATTGTGAAAATTTCAATCTTCAATAGATTCAAGGCCAAGTTTACCATCGACTTGGTTCTTTGTTACCCTTTGTGGGTAACTCAAATGTGGAAACCGATCGTCGTTGTGATATATCATCAAATTTGCGGAGGGATATTATCGAGCATTTGCAGAATATGTTGCATGCTGAAAATGAATTAGTGCGACTTTTTCAAACTGCTCTCGATCATATGCCATCAGATGAATATGCAATTGTGATTCGAGCTGACAAAACGCCTCCTGGGCAACATGTCAGACGTTTTAATGCGCCCACAATGGATGATGTCGCTATTGTAATCGTAGGCGATGAATTCAATTCCCGTGGCATTGTGCTGCGCCGTAGAAATATGCAACTGCAAAGAGTATCTGAAACTCATCGCTGCTATGATGGATTACAGTACCCATTGTTGTTTTGTCGAGGAGAAGACGGTTATCATGTTAACATTAAAATGATCAGCCCTTCTACCGGTTAGTTCATTTAAATTTTATTTAATTTTTATCGTTTTTCGAATAATTTTTAATTCTAGGAGCGGAATCAAATAAAAAAGTTAGCGCAATGAATTATTATTCATATCGCCTTATGGTCCGTCAAAATCATATTAATCATATTTTGCATTTTCGTAGACTTTTCCATCAATTTGTTGTTGATATGTACGCCAAAATTGAAAGTGAACGACTAAATTTCATACGATTTAATCAGAAGAAATTACGTTCGGAGGTGTACATCCATGTGCGTGATGCTATAAATAATGATGGTAATGTTAATGATCTTGGGAAAATTACCATTTTGCCTTCAACGTACACAGGCAGCCCACGTCATATGCATGAGTATGCGCAGGATGCAATGACTTATGTGCGTCATTACGGTCGACCGGATTTATTTACAACATTTACGTTAAAGATAATTTATTCGCTGGCCAAAGTCCAACCGACCGCCATGATATCACTGCCCGTGTTTTTAAGCAAAAATTGATAGCGCTTATGCATTTTATAGTGAAATCTAAAGTGTTTGGTGAAGTCAAATGCTGGATGTACTCTGTGGAGTGGCAAAAGCGTGGTTTGCCACACGCTCACATTTTAATATGGTTGGTGAATAAAATCACACCGCATGAAGTTGACAATGTGATATGTGCTGAAATTCCTAATCAAATAAGTGATCCTGAATAATATGATGTTGTTGTGCAAAATATGATACACGGTCCATGTGGAGCATTCAACATTAACTCCCCATGTATAGTTGATGGCAAATGTAGTAAACGTTATCCAAGAGCTTTGGTTTCAGATACAATCACTGGAAATGATGGTTACCCATTATATCGTCGTCGATCAACTCAAAATAATGGTAGATCAGTTACCATAAGAGTACAAAATCAAAACGTTGAAGTCGATAATCGTTGGATTGTGCCGTATTCACCATTATTGTCGAAAGTATTCAAAGCGCATATTAATGTCGAATACCGCAATTCTGTCAAGTCCATTAAAGACATTTGCAAATATGTAAATAAAGGTAGTGATATGGCCGTATATGGAGCTACTGATCCAAATAGAAACGACGAAATACATAAGTATCAAATGGGGCGTTACATTAGCAGTAATGAAACGATTTGGCGTATTTTTTCATTTCAAATTCACGAGAGATATCCAGCTGTTGTTCACATAGCTGTCCATCTTGAAAATGGCCAGCGTGTGTATTTCACTACCGAAAATGCTGCACAGAGAGCTCTATCACCACCTCATACAACTCTAACGGCATTTTTTAAATTGTGTGAAGTTGATGCTTTTGCCAGAACGTTATTGTATGCAGAAGTGCCAAGGTATTTTACGTGGAGTGCATCACAAAAGGAGTTCCAACGACGCAAGCAAGGAAATCGTGTTGATGGACATCAAAATTTATATTCAAGTGATGCTTTGGGACGTATATACATATACTGTTCACCCAAATAATGCTGAGTGCTTTTATTTACGTTTGCTGTTAATAAACGTTCGTGGGCCAACATCATTTCGACAGTTAGGAACAATCAATGGAGTTTTGCATACGACATATCGACAAGCGTGTCAACAGCTCAATTTGTTGGAAAATGATATTCATTGGGAACAAACACTTGCAGATGCAGCAGTTGTCGTTCATCCTTATCAAATTCGAGCATTGTTTGCAATTATTTTGAGCTCTGTCCCGAGTCGAACTGCTGACGAGTGCGGACGTGTTATTACTTAGCTCCGACGTTTTCACTTTGTGCATTCTTAAGTTCGCGATGTCAATTTGTGCTAGTTGCGGCTCACAGTGTGTTGAAGGCGATGTTGTTTCTTGCGGTCTATGTTCACTAGACTTTCATTCGAAATGTGTAAAACTAAACTCCGCAAGTTTAAAACTCTTAAAAACCAACAAAACCCTACTATTTAAATGCGACACTTGCTGCTGTGTGCCCATCTCGTCTTGTCTAGCTAAGCTGGAAAATGCATTGTGCTCTCTAAATGAATTACAATTTGCTTTGCGTGGAAAACAAATTCCTAGTGTTTTGAAAATTCCTGAAAATTCATCAACTTCTAAGCCAGCCAACAAAAATGGTGCTAACAACTTTGCCAATAATAGTGTTGCAACAATGAATGCAAATCTGAGGTTAACGCGCTCACAGTCTAAGGTCGCTGACCTCGATAAGTCGCCCTTGAACGCGAATTGCTCTAATTCTTTTCCTGCTCCTACAGACTTTGGTGTTGTTGCTGCTCACGCTACTGAACAGCTCTCTGCTGTGGAGAATGCCGCTGTTGGTACACCCACTGTCAACACTGACATTGTTGTTGCCGCTCTCGCTACCGATCAATCCACTTATTTCTCTTCTGTGCGCGACGCCCATACAAACAAAGATTTCTCGCCTTCTCTTCGCCGTACAGATGTCACTGCCGATGATTTGCCAGTTTCTGTTCCCGCGGATAATATCAATGCTGCTGACGGTGTTTTTGCTTCTGCTTCCCATCCACTCAGTGATAACAAAGGCCAGCGCACCAACTCTGCTTGGGTTAAAGTTAATAACAAAAGGAGAAGAAAACAAGTGGTTGTTGTTGGCTCTAATAAAAGCACTGAGTTGTCTGTGGCCGATCGCAACATGTGGGTTCATTTATCTTCGTTTGAGCCGAAAGTAACTGCTAAGGAGATAACAAATTATGTATCTAAATATGCGAAAATTGATATAAAGTCACTCTCTTGTTATGCGCTGGTGAAAAAAGATGACCCAGTAGACAATCACAGGCGTATCAATTTTAAGCTGGGGGTCCCTTTAACTGATTACCCAAAAATATTGGATGCGGCAATTTGGCCAGTGAATGTGAGAGTCAAACCATTCCATTTTTTTCAAAAACCGATCGCTCATATGAAACCGGTATAACAATTAAAAATGGAAGTGTAATTCCCAAATCTAATGCCGGTCTTAAGATATATTACCAAAATATTTCGGGACTTAGAACAAAATCAAATACAGTTCTACAATTCAGTACGCAAGAGGCTTATGATGTGATTGTTATTGTAGAGACCTGGCTGAAGTCTGATCTCTACGATAGTGAATTCTTTGATCCAAATTTATACGATGTGTTCCGCAAAGATCGAGATTCAGCAAAAACGGGCTGTTCAAGAGGAGGCGGAGTCCTAATTGCCGTTCGACAAAAATTTCGGGCATCGTTAGTGACCCTTAGTAATGGTGACTCCTTGCTAGATCAAGTGTGCGTTTGCATTAAAGGAATGAAATCTCATGGCTTTTTATTCGTAATGGCATCATATATTCCGCCCAACAGCAATTTTGAGCTATATAAAGCTCACGTGGACAACATTATTGCGCTACCTCTGGACTTAAGTGATAACCATCTTTGTGTTCTGGGTGATTTTAACCTGTGTCACATTAAATGGTGCTGTGATTCTACTAGCTCTCATCTTATTCCTAATAACATTACTTCAAATCATGAATCTTACTTCGTAGATAGTTGCCTTAGTCTAAACCTAAAACAAATTAACCCTATTTTAAATGACCTAAATAGATTATTAGACCTTATATATGTAAGTGATAATATAGATTCTTGCGCATCTAAATGCATTTCGCCGATCTCTGATGCTAGTATTCACCACATGCCCTTAGATGTTGAGATCAAATTTTATGTGTTTTCAACCATTTTGTCTAATGATAGAAATTCTTACAATTATGCATCCTGTGATTTTCCAAGTTTAAACAAATCCCTCTCAGAAATTAAATGGGATGAGCTACTCATGGACTTGGATACTCACACTTGCTATACAACATTTACATCGTTACTCAATGAATTCTGTTTTAATAATATACCTGTGAAAAGGATGAGACCTTATAAGTCGCCGTGGTATAATAGAGATTTAATGAAGTTAAAAAATCTTAAAAACAAATATCTGAAAAAATTTAAGTCAAATAACATCCATTCATTTTTTTTTAAATACCAGCACTACCATAAGGAATTTAAGTCATTAAATAACACGCTTTACAAAAAATATGTTCGAAGTGCAGAGCAGAATATTAAAGCTAACCCGAAATCATTTTGGAACTTTGTAAAATCAAAGAAACGTTGTTCTAGTATACCCAGCTCAGTATTTCTGGAAAGCAAATTTGCTAATACACCTGTAGAGGCAGTTAATTTATTCGCGGAGTTTTTTATGTCAAATTATGTAATTGACGATCAGAGTTCACATGATTTTTCATCTGAAATATCATCGTTAGTTAATCTTGGTACCATGCATATCTCTCCGGAAGAAGTGATGGACGCGATTCTTTCCCTCAAGCCCTCGTCGCATTCAGATGCTGACGGATTGTCTGTTATTCTACTTAAGGGGTGTCCAGCGTTGTCATACCCGTTACAAGTTATTTTTAATAAATCTCTCGCCTCTGGTACCTTTATTAATGATTGGAAGCTAACAACAATTACCCCTCTTTTCAAAAATGGTAGTAAAAACAATGTTAAGAATTACAGACCAATTTCGAAACTATCAACCTTTTCTAAACTGTTTGAAAGTGTGGTCAAAGACAAAATTTATTTCGCGATAAAGTCATTAATCAACCCAAACCAGCATGGATTTGTATCCGGGCGATCGACAGTCTCAAACTTAATGGTATTCAGTGATTTTTGCATTTCATCGTTTTCGGCTGGTTCGCAAGTTGACTGCATTTATACGGACTTCTCTAAGGCGTTCGATAGAGTATCCCACAGGATTCTGATAAATAAGTTAGCTTGCCTGGGCTTCCATTCATCCCTTCTAAAATGGATTACTTCATATTTGGCTAATCGGCGCTGTGTTGTTACAATTGATGGCATAGCTTCGGACTTTTTCGTGGCCTCTTCAGGTGTACCTCAGGGGAGTATTTTAGGCCCTCTTTTGTTCATTATTTTTATAAATGACATAGGCAGTTGTTTTTCGTTTTCGAATTATTTGCTCTATGCTGATGATTTGAAGGTCTTTGCAATTGTTAATGATGATGACGATGCAATAAAACTTCAATGTGATTTAAATAATCTTAATACATGGTGTCTAAAGTCACGGCTATCTATAAATTTTAATAAATGTTTTCACATAACCTTCACTAGGCGGCAGAACGCCACACCTACTATTTTTCATATTGCTAATATTGTCCTAAACAAGGTTACAGAGGCCAAGGATCTGGGAGTGATTTTCGAGGCAAAGTTTTCATTTAATAATCACCTTAATTTTATTCTCTCGAAAGCATATTCGGTTCTGGGTTTTATACGACGAAATAGTTCAGAGTTTTCCGATCCATACACCTTTAAGCTTCTTTTTTCGTCTCTTGTTCGCTCTCATTTGGAATATGCGGTAATAATATGGAGGCCATACGACCAACATTCCGTAAATAGGATTGAAAGGGTCCAAAAAATTTTTCTGAAGCAGGCACTGCGTTCATTGCGGTTCGAGGAACCCGTTCCTTCGTACCACTCACGCCTGTTGCTAATTAGTCTTAGTTCTCTTGAAAAAAGAAGGTCTGTCCTCTCTCTTTCATATATATTCAATATAATTAATGGCACAATCGATTGCCCAATTCTACTGGAGCGGATTAGCTTTAATGTTCCGCAAAGAAATCTGCGTAATTTCTATCCTTTTTATGTTGATAGTTGTAGAACAAAATTTGCAAGTAATGCGCCTATTTCGCGTGCCCTAACGGAATTTAATGATTTATTTTCCTCTAAGGTAATTGACTTTTCGTTTTCTAAGTCTGCTATTGTGAGAATTTTAAATTTGATTATCCAATAAACATTTATTATTAATTCGTTTGTTAGTCTGTAAGGTACTATGTACTGTAGATTTAAATTTTGAAATAAATAAATAAATAAATAATATTTTGTCTACCTGTTTTCCATCGAATCCATCTGAATTGTGGACAAAACTCCAAGACTGTCTATCGGAAGATATTCTGTTTCGAGTACGTCAAGAAAATCGTAATCCTGCAATGGATTTCACGCCAGAAATTTGCAATGAAGCATTGATTTGTATTGAAGATTTCTGTTTGCAGATTGCTAATAAGGCATTACCACAATTGGGAATGCCATCACCTAATCGTGCAATGCATGACATTTTTGAGTTAGAACTGCAACGTGAACAACAATACGATCGCAACGAATTAAATGCTTTTGTCCACGCAAATCTTTCGACATTGAATGCGGAGCAAAAAAACGCGTACGATAATATTATGCAAGCTGTCAATAGTGAAGCCGGTGGATTTTATTTCCTGGATGCACCAGGAGGCACCGGAAAATCGTTTCTAATTTCATTGTTATTGGCAACGATACGTTCCCAGAATAAAATTGCATTGACATTGGCGTCTTCTGGCATTGCAACCACTTTGTTAGATGGTGGTCGGACAGCACATTCTGTTTTGAAATTGCCATTGAATTACCAAGTAAATGAAACTCCCACATGTAACGTTTCAAAAACATCTGGAACGGCAAAATTAATGAAACGATGCGGAATCATTATTTGGGATGAATGCACTATGGCGAATAAGAAATCTGTTGAAGCTTTGGAAAGAACAATGAAAGATCTCCGAGATAATTCAGAGTTGTTTGGTGGTGCATTAATTTTATTGTCAGGCGATTTTAGGCAAACATTGCCCGTCATTCCTAGATCGACCGCGGCCGATGAAATTAACGCTTGCTTAAAGACTTCATATTTAAGGAGATTTGTTAAAATATTGAAACTCACTACCAACGTTCGTGTTCAGTTGCAGAATGATCCATCTGCTGATAAGTTCTCTAATCAATTGCTGAAAATTGGAAATGGTGCAACGCCTGTTGATGACGCTGGATTAATAACATTGCCAAATGATTTTTGCCGTTTCGTACAGTCAAAAGAGGAATTGATTGAATGTGTTTTCACTAACATAGTACAAAAATATACATGCCATGCATGGTTGAGTGACAGAGCAATTTTAGCGGCAAAGAACAAGGATGTTACTGAATTAAACATGGCTATACAATCAAAGATTCCTGGCGAATTGGTGTCGTACAAGTCTGTGGATACTGTTACGAATGAAGAAGATGTTGTGAATTATCCAACAGAATTTTTGAATTCGTTGGACTTACCAGGATTGCCTCCGCATAATCTCCAATTGAAAGTTGGAGCCACTATTATTATGCTTCGCAATATCAATCAACCCCGTTTGGGTAATGGTACAAGACTTGCTATAAAAAGGTTGATGGCTTATGTAATTGAAGCTACTATTTTGACAGGAAAATTCAAAGGCGAAGATGTATTCATTCCACGCATTCCAATGATTCCGTCTGATATGCCATTTGAATTTAAACGATTTCAGTTTCCTGTTCGCCTTGCGTTTGCGGTTACCATTAATCAGGCGCAAGGCCAATTCTTAGGAATTTGTGGAGTGAATTTAGAGTATCCAGTTTTCTCACATAGACAGTTGTATGTAGCCTGTTCGCGCGTTGGCAAACCATCGGTTTTGTATATTTACACCGAAAATGGAAAAACAACTAATGTTGTTTACCACAGAACATTACAATAAAAGCAATTTATCACTGATTTAAATGAACTTGAATTGATTTTTTTATTTTCTTTTTTGCACTACAAAGTGTGCAGGGGGCTCGCTAGTTTATTGATAAAAAAAAGTTATTAGTACAATAAGATTTCAGATGATCTTTTATAGTACAACAGTTTTAAAGTAAAAGTAAAGTAACAAAAGATATTAAAACTAACATATAAAACAATAAGTATTCATATATGACTAGATTACACGTACATTTGTGCTTAGGTAGCGAAACTCATCATTATGCTATAGATGATTATATTAAATTTAAAGATAGATTAACGAAAATACTCATAAAGAACATTCTTAAAGTTGCTTTTGTTTAATCTACTGCGAACAGAAGCTGGAATAGAATTCCAAATACGAGTAGCGTTGACAAAGAATAGCCTTGCAGAAGTTAGGTAATTATATTTAGGCACTATAAGGTCAGTTATCCGTGCAGACTTTGGGAATTCTAGTTTACTATATAGATAGCTAGGTTCTTTATTCCGCAAAAGGCGATACAAGAAAATACAATTTCTGGCTTTCAGATTGTCAGAAATTTCACAACCCAAAAGTCGCGATCTCCAGCCAGAAATATGGCAAAATCTCGCTAGGCCAAACACATACCGAGTTGCATGATTGAAAACTACGTCAATTTTATGCGCAGATTGAGAACTCAATTTACTATAGATTAGTTCTGGATAACAGATAGTAGGTAAAATCAATTGTACGGCTAGCTTTCTCCTAATTTCAAGCGGAGTAAAATTTGCAGACATTCTTAAATTCCGTAAGATATAATATACTTTACTTACGGTGGAGTTTACATGATCGTCACAAGTAGTAATACTAGAATTGATGATAAAACCAAGATTTGTGACCTTAGGGACAAATTTAAGACTCTTTTTATCTATGTATAGGGGCGGAATATCAGAGAAATCGATACGACGTTTTTAGACGCCAAAAGTGAGATGGATAACAAGTCAACATTAAACTTTGAGCATAGACTACCAGTTTGCTCAATAGTTCCCGACATATAGAGTTGTATATCGTCCGCATAAGCATGCATATGTGCATGCTGAAAAGTATTAAAAATATCGTTTATAAATGAACTAAATAATAACGGCCCCAAGATAGAACCTTGCGGCACACCCATTAGCAGTGGTTTAAGACTAGAAAATTGATCATCATTTTTCACACGCTGAGTCCTACCTACCAAATAGCTCCTCATGAGACGAACTGCATAGTCCCCAAACCCAAAAAATTTTTTTAATTTTAAGCTAAGTATGTTATGGTCCACAGAGTCAAAAGCCTTAGAAAAGTCAAGTAGGCATAGTAACGCCAGTTGGTTTTTGTCAAAAGGTATCCTTATGTCTTCCTAAATTTTAATAACAGCCGTGGAATAACTATGATTAACTCTAAAGCCAGACTGAGACGGTGATATAAACTAAATTTGTTTAAATGACCATAAATTTGTTCAGCCATTAAGGAATCAAAGGCTTTAGAGAGTGCAGGTAAAATGCTTATAGGACGAAAATCACATGCAAGTTAAGAAACGATTTCAACATTGCTTATATATGTAAAATACAAATTCTTTCCCACAAATTACGCTGACGCTATGTCTGCCTAATATAAAGGGTTTAATGTTTCAGTGTGCGACCGGTATGAATAAATAAATTACACAACAGCCAAAACTCCTCATATTACAATAAGACAACAACTATCATACTTTTTGCTAACCAAATGAAGTATATAATTATAAGCAGCATGTTTGTAAAGTTAGTTCGTACCTAGCGTAAGAGAAAGGAAGTTGACGAAATGTCAACAAAATAAATAAATTTTTTTAAGTAAATAACCAAACGAACTTTTAATTGGCGCCCAACGTGGGGCTAGCTAAGATAAATATCCTGAAAAACAAAGTAAGGATTCGCGGCTAGTGAAAAACTTTTTAAATAAGTATCCCAGTGAGAAGGGAGAAAAAAAAAACTTTTGAAAAATAAGTAAAAAGTATTCCAGTGAAAGGAAGAAAAGACAAATATATAAAAAGAGCTTCAATTAAATCAAAATTGTGCGAATAAATTCTAAATTGTGCAAAAACTAATAAGAAATAAAACTGATTCAATAAAAACAAATAAATTTCCACTTGATTTAATAAAATTTATTGGTGAACCAAGGCAACTTGAAAGAACATTTTTTTGCTACAAAAAATAAAGCATTAATCGTTGAATGGCTTGTGATAAAAAGGAGCGGAAGATATAGACGAAATTAAAACGTCTCCTTAACATTTGATAAAAGAAATATATGAAAATATTATTATGAGAGTAATAAACATTTTAAAGGAAAAAATAATGTGATAAAAATAAACGATTGTTCAACTACAACTGATGATAACAACCTAACCTGCAACTGACGACAACAACCTAAATAGATTCCAACTACTTCAACAACCTGAGGATATCATTTCTGCAATCAACAACCAACTCTTTTAAGTAAGTTAAGCTAGTTAATTTTTAAATAAAAGCAAATATTAAAAATAACTTCCTAACAAAGAATTATCAAAATTGTGTAACTCGATTTAGAATAATAATTATAAATAACCCTCTTGTTTAAACTAGTAACAAAAATTCCTTTTTAATCAAAACAATTTTCATATAAAAACCTTTTTGCTTATAAAAAAATAATAAATAAAGCGATCCATTGATAAAAAAGAGATTGCACTGTTTTAAAGAAATTTACAATAGTAGACCGAACTCCACTAATGCAGGACGAAACAATTGACAATTTGACAGATAGATTAAGTAGGTCACTTAATATGGCTCAAAGCGCAGCAACAGGAGCAGGTATATCAAGCCTGACAGAATTACAAAAAAGGCAGATAAAAGAATTAATTAGGGAAACAATCGAAACAGGCCCCTTGAATAGGAGAATGGAGGAAATCAATAGAAGTTTACAACAACTAGGTGGAGTTAATATGGTTGAAGAATTTAGGACACAACCTATTGATGAAAGGACAACTTGTGATGAATCCTTGGAGGTTATTAAGTCATTGCCCATATTCAATGGCAAAACCTCATATGTAAGTTGGCGGGAAGCCGCCAACAACTCAATGAGTCTTTATAAAATAGGCAGTCGTAGATACTACGCCGCCCTCACGATTTTAAGGAACAAAATACAGTGTTGAATCTGGAGGCCATCCTAAGCCGATTGGACTTCGCTTATTCGGATAAAAGACCACTCCATATTATTGAGCAGGAAATTAGCATAATGAGACAGGGTTCATTAACAATTCTTGACTATTATAATGAAGTCAACAAAAAACTCACTGCTCTGATCAACAAAACTATCATGACTCATGGATCCAGTTCGGAGTTAAGTAACGAACTTAATAAGAAAAACCGACAACACGCCTTGCGAGTTTTTATCACAGGGTTAAATGCCCCATTGGCAAACATTTTATTCTCATTGGCCCCTACTGATCTTCCTAACGCTCTAGCAAAAGCTCAGGAATTGGAGTCCAATAATATAAGAGCTAATTTTGCTCTACAATTTAATAGAAATTCCCAAAACTCTAACCAAAAATCACAAAATACATTGCGTTTTCCTCAACGTAATGAAAGAAACTTTCCAAGGAATAATTTTTTCCAAGACAGACATATCCAACCAAAGCCAGTACCAATGGAGTTAGGCAGTTCAGCAAACATTGTGCAAAGGACACAACCATTAAATAATGGATACAGTTTTAAAACAGCTACTAATGCTAATTTTGCAAATAGAAATCCAACCAATTTTCGAAATTACGAACATAATCAGTATCCCCAAGGCATTAAGCGCCCCCAACAAAGCGGTCAAAACAGTTATCAGCCGTATCATAAGGCTCAAAGGGTAAACAATTTAAATGAGGATGCTTTTTTAGAAACTGCACCGGATTGCCCTACATCATTAAAAGAGGAAAATCCGGGAGAGTCTATACAATATTAATTGACAGTGGCGTTACTAGCTGTTATTGTAGGCCAAATGTCCTAAAAAATAGAAAACAATTAGTTACAAGGAAAAGAGTGAAAACCATAAATGGATTCACTATTATTGATCATTTTAGCGAAGCACAAGTATTTGGAATAAAAGAAAGATTTTACGAGATCCCCAATCTCGAAGCAGACATTTTATTAGGTTACAATTTTATGAAAAAGGCTAATATTATACTAGATTTCGAAAAAGGAACACTCTCAAGTGGGGAGCATAGCGAACAATTTTTAAACTTTAATAAAAAAGAAAAAGAAGAACACATTAAGGAAAATGAATCTGAAGAAGGTGAGGAACTGGAGAAAATTAATTATATGAAACAAAATGATGAATATTTAAGACAAAAAATTGTTGGAGAAATCATGAAACTTCATTCGCGTATAAATATGCAATTGCCTTTTAGGACAGACATAAGAGCAGAAATTAACACAATTGCTGAAACACCAATATGGAGTAAGCAATATCCTTATCCCATGTCTGTTAATGTATTTGTGAACAGTGAAATAAAAAAATTATTGAACGACGGTATTATTCGTCCAAGTAGAAGTCCATACAATTCACCAATCTGGATTGTACCAAAGAAAGGAACAAATGAAGACGGATCCTCGAAGTTGAGGATGGTAATCGATTTTAAAAAATTGAACGATCAAACTATTGCAGTGAATTATCCCATTCCAGACTGCAATGTCATACTATCGAATTTGGGAAAGGCTAAGTACTTTTCCACAATTGATCTGGAATCTGGCTTCCATCAAATATTGATGAAAGAATCAGATATTAGTAAAACAGCTTTCTCCGTGAATAACGGGAAGTACGAATTCTTAAGAATGCCTTTCGGGCTAAAAAACGCTCCAGGTATATTCCAGGCTGCGATGGACGATATCCTGAGAGACTATATTGGGAAATTTTGTCATGTCTATATAGACGACATTATTGTGTTCTCGACTTCATTAGAAGAGCACAGCAATCACCTTTCCAAAATAATACAAACCCTTAAGGATGCAAACATGAAAATTTCATTAGAGAAATCAGCATTTTATAAAAACGAAGTTGAATTTTTAGGTTACATTGTAGGATATAACGTTATTAAAACAGATCCCAAGAAAATTGAAACTATACAAAATTATCCTATACCGGTTACCTTGCGACAACTCAGAAGCTTTCTAGGAATGTCAGGATACTATAGGAAATTTATAAAAAATTATGCCTTAATTACAAAGCCACTAACAACTTACCTGTCAGGAAAAAATGGTAGGATATCACAAAACATGTCAAAGAAAACTAATATTGAATTAAATAAAGAAGCTATTGAAGCGTTCAAGACAGTAAAGGCGTTGCTAATGGACCAAGTTGAGTTGGTACAACCAGATTTTAATAGCAAGTTCGTTTTAACGACTGATGCCTCGAACGTAGCCATAGGAGCTATACTGAGCCAAAAAGGAAAACCGATAACATTTATCTCAAAAACCTTAAATTCCACCGAAAGGAATTACGCAACGAATGAAAAGGAGTTATACGCTATCGTGTGGGCGTTGAAGACACTTAGGAATTATTTATATGGCGTTAAAGATTTAGAGATCCATACGGATCATCAGCCGTTAACATTTGCTGTTTCGACCAGAAACCCAAATGCCAAAATGAAAAGATGGCATGCCTTTATCGAAGAATTTACCCCAAAAATCATTTACAAACCAGGCACAGAAAACGTAGTTGCTGATGCCCTTTCTAGGCAAATTTTAAACCAAATTTCTGATAATGACAGTATACATAGTACACAACACTCAATAGAAAGTAGTGACAATTTTAATATATGTGAAACCAATAAACCTCTTAACGAATTTAAGCAACAAATACTTTTATTAAAAAATAGGTTTACAATTCATGAATTTAGTAACGTTTTTGATAAAACTCGCCATATAATAGAATTCGACACAAGAGAAAATCTCTTGACTATTCTCAAGGAATTCCTTAACCCAAATTTAGTTACAGCAATACATTGCACACCAGGGGATCTATATGAATTTAAAGAAACAGTTAAGAATGTATTTACCAATAAATTTGTTTTCACCAAAATTTTTTCAAACGACGTCACTAATGTGGATGATCAACAATGTATTGTAAAAGAAACACACATTCGCGCTCACAGAAATTTTAAGGAAAACTATAAGCAGATTTACAAACAATATTATTGGCCAAAAATGATATACCATTTTAAGGAATTTATAAGACACTGTGAAATTTGTAACAAAGCTAAATACAATAGGCATCCACAAAAAGCAAAAATTGGAGAGGCTCCAATTCCCAACAAAGAGGGGGAGTGCCTTAACATTGACATTTTTTACGCTCAGAACCTTAAATTTATAACTTGCATTGATGCTTATTCAAAATTTTTGGTTATTAAGTCTATAGAAGATAAAACTAATTTAGGAGAAAAAGTATGTGACGTATTGCAGAGTTTCCCTGATGCAAAGAAACTCACTCTCGATAACGAACCTGGATTTACGTCTCCTCAGTTCAAAGCATTAATGCAGCGACTGAAAATAGAACTTTACTATTGTACTCCTCGTCACAGTACAACCAATGGACAAGTTGAAAGGGTCCATTCTACCATTATAGAGATAGCAAGATGCCTTAAAGAAGAATTTCATTTAATTGACAATACAGAGGCCTTCTATAGAGCTGTCAAACAATATAACAAAACAATACACTCAGTAATAGGAAATAAACCGATAGATATATTTTTCAATAAAATCCCACACAATCTTCATAATTTATTAAAGAAAGCACAGGAAAAAATGATTGAAAGAAATAACACAAATGGAGTTAAAACATGCCAACCTGGTGCTATTGTATATGAAAAAATAATTGGACAACGTAACAAGTTGTCACCTAGATTCAAAAAACAAAGGGTTCAAGAGGACTTAGGAAATAAGATTAGAATACAGTTTCGCAACAGAATCATCCATAAGGATAACATTAAGACCTGATTTCTTGCTACAATAATTTTTCCCAATCTATCTTTGCAGAAAATAATTTTTACAATTATTATACTTCTTTCGCTTTTTGCTACGTGTCAGCTTGAAGTACAAATACTGGACTATACTAATTCGCAATTAATTTCGATTCACTTAGGACAAACTAGACTACAGAACGGAAATTTTAAACTGATTCACATACTAAACTTGACAGATTACGAACAGATAACTCATAATTTAAACGATGAAATCAATAAAAATTCATTAAAAAATAGTACAAACCTACCATTCATTCTACATTATATAATGCAAATAAAAAATATTTTAAAAAGAATAAAACCCAGACATAAACGTTCAGTAAATGCCATAGGCACAATATGGAAATGGATAGCAGGCACACCAGACCATGAGGACCATCAAATTGTAATAGATAAAATGAACGGACTTCTTACTAACAATGAACGACAAAGAATAATTAATCGAGACTCTGTTCAAAGAATTAATGAGCTGACTAGTACCACTAACCAAATTTTGAAAACAGTTAAATCCCTCGAACAAGTTCATAAAACAATAGAAGATACCATTATAAACAAGTTAAAAATTATTAGAGACGAATTGTTAAACATTGAATACGCCTTACAATGGGCAAGAGTAGGAGTTATTAACTCCTTTATACTTTCAGAAAACGAAATTCTTGAAGCAAAAACATTTTTAGACAGTGAAAAGTTTCCGTATAATAATATTGAGGAAGCCTTAGGATTTGCTTCCATTAGAATAGCAACAGATGAATCAACAATACTATATATTGTAAACTTACCAGCAATAGATAAAGATATTTGTGAAAAAATACTTATTAAACCAGTTAAAAAACACCAAACCATTGTAAAAATTAATTCAGAAGAAATAATTAAATGTAGTAATAAACTTTATGAAATTAAAAAGAATTGTAATCAATTTAATGATTTATCCATTTGTAGTAAAAATAATTTATTAGATATAAATGAAACAAATTGTTTACCACCGCTTCTGAATAGCAGAAAGCATGATTGCGTTATAATAAATAACCACCATGTACCATCAGTACAAGAACTTTCTAAGGGAATGTTATTTTTAAATCAATTCGAAGGATTTTTGGAAATATCAGGAAACAAATCTTATCAATTATCCGGAACTTATATAATAAATTTTCATAATGACACAATCACTGTAGAAAATAAAACTTTTATATCAAGAGAATTAACAACATTAAATCCACTTCCAGCTGTATTACAGCTTTCCAATATTAATTCTACTACCCAAGAGGTCCTTTCACTTGAAATGATGAAAGAACTACATACAACCAATATCGATGAGATCGACTTAATGTCAACGAAAGCAAACATTATGTTTTCACTAAATTTAGTCCTAACTGCCATTCTTATTCTCAGTTTCTTTTTCGTATTTTTCAAATTTAAAAACAAAAGAAAAAATACCGATCTCAGTGTGACGGCAATAATCAATGAAACTCCTAACCCAAGGGATTCAGATTTTGAAAAATCACCTCCTGTCAGTTCACGACGAGAATTTCGAAGTGTCAACGACCTTCCAGTTTTTTAACAATCGGGACGATTGATTTTATGAGGGGATTAGTTAAGAAACGATTTCAACATTGCTTATATAAAATACAAATTCTTTCCCACAAATTACGCTGACGCTATGTCTGCCTAATATAAAGGGTTTAATGTTTCAGTGTGCGACCGGTATGAATAAATAAATTACACAACAGCCAAAACTCCTCATATTACAATAAGACAACAACTATCATACTTTTTGCTAACCAAATGAAGTATATAATTATAAGCAGCATGTTTGTAAAGTTAGTTCGTAGCTAGCGTAAGAGAAAGGAAGTTGACGAAATGTCAACAAAATAAATAAATTTTTTTAAGTAAATAACCAAACGAACTTTTAATTTGCATGCTTACTTTTAGCAATTGGTAGCACAGTTGCAATCTTCCACATTTCGGGGAAACATGACGTGGTAATACTGAGATTGATCACATGGGTGAGAGTTGGCAAGATGTTTGGTAAAATTCTTTTAATAAATTTAATAGGTATGCCGTCTTCACCGATTGTATTTGACCGTATTTTATAGATACACCTTGCCACATCTAATTCCGATACCGTACAGAACTCAAATACTTCACCGACAGAAATTGAAGAAGAAGGCATACCAGTGGAGTAAATTTTTCACAATTATAAAAGCATTGATTTTCTGCGCTACTAAAAAATGTGTTTTTTCAAATAGAGAATTTTTAATATAAGTCCTCGCATAGGATTTTAGGCAAATTGAACGGCGATAACTACTTACTTGGATACACGATAATACGGAATACGAATAGCTGATTTATACTATTTTAATTTCAGGTCGGTAAGAAAGGAAAGAAAATTTATTTTGAACTCATTGATGTTGCTAAAAATGAAAATCTATTCAAGAAAATGAGTGCTGCCGAAATTCGAAGCTATATCAGTGCGAAATCTATTTATTCTAGAACTAACTTTTCATTAGAAGATGCTGACTCCATGTCGGACGAGGATAATCGTACTAAACAACAACTAAATATGAATGTAAGAAACGCATATACATACATCTGGTGACTCCCTCAACTGATCACATGGTGATTTTTTTTTACATTACTTACAATGCTTTTAGAGTAAGTCGTTTTTGTTAACTTTTTATAAAACTTTATTTCGTTCTATAACGGCGGTCTTGTATATGTTTAGCCATGTAAACTAGATACGTTAAATGAAAAAGTTTCCACAACCAATAATTTTTAAAAAGCCTCTTCAGATTTGAAAATTCTTACGCTAACACCAACAAAATCAGATGAGCCACCAAACTGCATACCCAGAAGTTGTCTAAAAAATCTCATTAAAAAGGAAGAAAGTTTATTGAATTTTTATAAATTATATACGAAGTTTGGAATTTTAATTTCTGTATATGCTATTTGTTATAGAGCGAACTAAATTTATATACATACCAGTTAACAGAAAGGACTTAGTGTCAAGGACATTGAACTATTTAAAACAAAATCCATGTTATGGGAATAAGTAGTTTCATGCATTTTAAACGTATGTAAATTGATCGATTTATCAAAATTTTAGTATGTGGTCTTCGGGATAATCAACTTAGAGGATTTTCGACTTTTTTACATGCATATACATATGTATGTATGTATTTAAATAAGAGTAAATTGAAATTCGAATGTTTAAGAATATAATTTGTCTCAAAACTACCTAAAAGAAAATGAAAATGTACATATGTATGTATGTACATAAATATGTATAAGCACAAACATGGTTTAGCTCTTATAGAATTTGTAAAACTATTCATGCCCAAAAATTTCAAGGATCTAAGAAATCTTAAAAATCAATAGAAATTAGCTTTACTTAATGCTGAGGAGTAAAATGCAAATCTATGTATTTATATATTTAATAGACGTAGCCGGGACTGAATCTATCGATATGTGCATATCTATATCAATCCCTTTACTTATCGGTTACACAATCCATTCAAGAATATTTTCATACCTTAAGTCATAAGATCTTGGCTGGAGCAGATTTCCACGTAGAACACCCAAAATTAGAACCACGTATAATCAGAGAACTTGTAAGAAATGAGAAGACGCAAATGTTAAAATAGCTTTTTCATCCAAAAAATTTGCGCGCGTAACCGAAAGAATTCACCTGCGAAAAATTGGCCACCATACTGAATTTAGTTCTACCATACAAATAAAAACCATTTTCACCATATTTTGCTATATTTAGAGCAGAGGGCCTATTGCGGAAGCGGCCGGCTGCATGTGTGGAAACAGAAGAAGATTAATTAATAAATCAAAACAAAAGCGAAAACAAAAGAAGAAAAATAAGTAAACGAAGAAAAAGCTGTTTCTGGATCTCGAGGGGCAACTTGAGACGGCAGAGGAGTTATGCAACAAGTGTGCATAAGAGAAGGGCGGAAAGGGATAGAGGGAATCGTCAAATGAATATTCTTTCGAGTTTTCGGCGATATTTGTGTCGTTTGCGATCAGCGCAAATTATAATTTCTTTAAATAAACAGCTTCTTTTGCTGCCGCCGAGACCGCCATATACTCGGCCTCCGTGCTGCTCAAAGCCACTGTAGTTTGCTTTTTAGATTCCCAACTAAAAACGCTGCCACCAAAGAAAAATGCGTAGCCGGTACACGACTTGCGGTCTGTTGCGTCACCACCCCAATCGGCATCGACGTAACCCGTCATCCACTCACCAGTTTTTCTGTATCATAATTTCAAATTAACCGTTGCTTGAAGATATCGTAGAATATGCTTTGCCGCTGCTAGATGCTCAGAATGTGGATCGGAGTTTCGCTGAGCTAATTTGCACACCGAGTGCAATATGTCGGGCCTCGTGTTCATCGCGATAAACATTAGTGACCTTTCGGCAGTTGCCTTCATTACAATTAACTGCGAAGCTTGGCTCAAGTGGTGTATATTCTGGACGACACACATCCATGTCATATTTATGCAAAAGCTGCAGAACTTGTTGCTTTTGGCAAATCGATATCGCCCCAACTGGACCTACTCGTTCGACTTCCATACCCAGAAATTTGTTCATAGGACCCTTGTCAACTATCTGAAAAATACTAGAAATTTGTTGTTTTATCTGCATTAACTCACCAAGATCTGAACAGGCAATCATCAGATCGTCAACATAAACGGCAATTATATTTAATTTTCGCCCTTGATTTTTAGTATATAAACACGGCTCGCTGTTACATGCAGAAAACCCTATTTCTTTCAAACCTTCAGCAAGCCTTGAGTTCCAAACTCTGCCTGACTGCTTAAGACCGTATAATGATTTTTTCAGCTTCAATATGCAGCCGTTGTTTTGCTCGAACATCTCTGGCTGACTTATGTAAATGTCATCATCTAGCTTGCCATTCAGATACGCCGTCGAAACGTCAAGCTGATGAACGTATAACTCGTACTCTGCTGCTATCGCCAACACCATTCTTATCGTTGCATATCTCACGACAGGTGAGAATATTTCATTGTAGTTAACGCCGTATGTTTGGCTGCAACCTTTTGCCACCAAATTCGCCTTGTACCGCTCGATTTCACCATTAGCATTCGTTTTTACTGCGAATACCCACTTGCATTCGATAACTTTTTGCCCCTTTGGTAACTTTGCTTGCTCCCATGTCTCGTTATGCACTAAAGCGTTGTACTCCTCCTGCATAGCGCTCCACCATTCACGCGCCTGCTTGCTGTTAATTGCTTCTTTAACCAACACTGGTACTATAACATCTTTAGTGTACGCCAAATTTGCTGCATTTCGTTGTTTTCTTGGTCTGCCAGGTAAACCAGTTCATATTAACCTTGGCCTACCACGCCGCGTTTGCTGATGTTCAGGACTCTCACGCATTTCATCATCAACTGAACTGCTGCTCACAACATGCTGCTCCACCGTATCGACGGCATCTTCATAATCAGACGGCACTTCTTGTTCTGCTACATTCTGGATCGCATCAGTTGGCTCAATTGAAAAATTAGCTAACTCCATTGGCGAAAAACTTTCGCCTTTCTGTGAACTCATCATAACCGATTCGTCAAATTTTACGCTTTCGAGGCACTGTCATACCCCACCATAACGTACTCGTTGCCTTTTTGCCGGAATTTGCAATGCTCCGATTTGTTCAAGGCTATCGCAAGACATCCAAACACCTTGAAATGCTTTGCCACTGGCTTTCTTCCAACCCATAATTCGTATGGAGTAACACCATCAAGCGCTTTAGATGGCGACCGATTGCGAATATACGCCGCACAATTTATTGCCTCTGCCCAGTAACCCTCACTAAGCCCTGAATGTACCAGCATACACCGCGCCATCTCTACAAGTGTTCTATTGGCGCGTTCTGTCACACCATTTTGCTGTGGAGTATATGGGACCGTGAGCTGGTGAATGTGGTATATTCTTCCAAAAAACTTTTAAAATTATTATTCACATATTCCCGACCATTATCTGTGCGTAACGTCTTTATTTTGTTACCGGTTTGCAATTCGACCATTGCTTTAAACAATTTAAAGTTCTCAAAAACTTGGTCCTTAGATATCAAAAAATTTACAAATATCGACCTCGATTTGTCGTCTATAAAAGTTAGAAAATATCGTGAACCACCACACGATTGAGTATTAAACGGACCGCATACATCCGAATGTACCAAATGTAAAACCTTTTTTTTTTAATTTTTTTTTTTTTAATCTAGAAATATTAACATTTCATACAGACTATATACTTAGCACAGATTATGGTATAGTTTAAACCTAATTCAACAGTTTATTTAAAAGTGTATTAAAATGAAATTTAGTCAAAGAAAAATCAATAGCAGAAGTGTTTGAAAGCAAATTAAATTCGTTTAAAGCTCTGCGAATAGGAGCATTATTAGCATAGTTATTTCTGACAGTTTCCAGAGAAAATATGTCATGATTCCTAAGGCTTCTTGGTGGGATATTAAATGTGATACGTTCGAGTAAGAACGGAGAGTCAATCGCACCCCATATAATATCAAACACGAAAGTAAGAGAAAGAAATTTCCTCCGATTATGCAGCGATTTAAGGTTTATGAGCATACACCTAGCAGTGTATGATGGAAGTGGTTCAGCAAATTGAAGCGAGCGAAGAGCATACCGTATGAAAGATTTTTGGATTCGTTCAATCCTGTTTATATGGCATTCATAATGCGGTCGCCATATGAAAACAGCGTATTCGAGCTTAGAACGAACAAAAGAAGTAAATAGTAACTTTAAGGTATATGGTTCTGTGAAATCGGAAATCTGGAATCAAAAATTACTCCCAAGTCAGAGACTTCACCCTTGGTGGAAAGTTGCGAGTCACCAATGAGATAAGAGGTCGGCGTAATTGTACGAGATTTAGAGTACGATATATGAAAACACTTATTTATGTTTAATTTTAATCTATTATTGGAACACCAAGCAACAGCAGCATTAAGATCAGCCTGTAGATTGATAGAGTCTGAAGAACATGTAATCATAGAGTAGATCTTCAGGTCATCTGCATACAATAAAAATGTTGAAAAGTTAAAGCAACTAGAAATATCGTTGATGAAAATCACGAAGAGTAAGGGACCGAGTACACTCCCTTGGGGAACACCAGATGACGCAACAAAGGGATAGGAGGACACATTATCAACTACAACTACACAGTGTCGTGAAGAAAGGTACGATTTTATCCAAGCCAAGAAAACAGAATGGAAACCTAAACTAGACAATTTTGATACCAACATTGAGTGGCTAACTTTGTCGAACGCCTTGGAAAAATCCGTATACACTGTATCAACTTGTAGACGTTTATTAAAGGCAACTATACAGAACTCAGAAAAAACAGCAAGGTTAGTCAAAGTGGACCTACCAGGCATAAAGCCGTGCTGGTTAACAGAAATGAAAGGGCTTATTGCGAAGAAAACTTTTTGTTTGACAATAAACTCAAATAGTTTGGACATCGTAGATAATTCCGATATTGGCCTATAGTTGCTTATATTATTTTTATTGCCACTCTTGGAAACGGGGGTAATAAGTGTGGTTTTCCAGGCATCTATAAACTCACCCCGTTCAAGAGATTTATTGAAAATTAAAGAGAGTGGGTAAGCAAAAGCGGGGCAATTCTTCAAAAGGAAGGACGATACACCGTCAACATCAGTTTGAGTTGAGGATTTGATATGCCGGATACCATCCTCAACATCATCGATTGATAATGCGAGGGAGCCAAAATTTATTGGCGAATGAGCATTCTGGGGATAGATGTCACCTTGATCAGATCCTAACTCAAAGTTTGAGCAAAAGAAATCCGCAAAGAGATTGGCTGCTTCAGAAGGAGTAGAAGCTTGTTTGTCATCAAGAAAAACATCACAGGGAATGCTGGAACACGACTTCTTGGATTGAACATATCTCCAAAAAGCCTTAGGATTCGATTTTAGTTGTGATTCAAAATTAACAACGTAATTCCTTTTAAGCGACTTACTCAGGGATTTAAATTCTCTGGCGTAATGAACGTATTTATCCTTGTAAGTTAAGGCATTTGAATGTTTGAGTTTCTTAAAAAATTTGTTTTTCAAATTCTTCAACTTCTTAAGTTCATTGGTGCACCAAGGAACCCTATATCTTTTTTTCTGCAGTATTGGTATATATTCTAAACAGATTACATTGATTTCATGCTTAAAGGTGTCGAAACAATCCGAAACACCGACGCCCGCAAATAACGAGTCCTAGTCGACGGATGAAACCGCATCATTAACAATATTAAAATTTCAATTTTTATAGCAGAAGTTAGTAGCATTACTCTCCTCTAAAACAGTTTTAAACTCATAGAACTCTAAAGTAAGAACAAGCGGAACTTGATGTAGACCGGGATTCGATAATGGGTCGAGGCATTCATAAAGTGTGAAATTCATATTATCCCTAATAAATATAAGGTCTAAGATTCTAGAGACCTTATTTAAAAAACTATTAATTTGTAGGAGATTAATACTCAGAAAATTATCAATTACATAACATTCACAACCACTGTTAACATTCGTGGGATACAAGGCTAAGCTACTATCCAAGTAAGACCAGTTAATGCTACCTAAATTAAAATCGCCAAGAATGCAAAGATAATCATTATTAGAAGCTAAAGCAAGAATATTATCAACATGCGCTTTATACAGAGATTCATCACTAGACGGAGGAACATAAGAAGCGTATATAAAAAGTTTCGACACGCCATTCACCGCAACGCAGAGCTGATCCAACAGAGTATCCTCATTCAGCAGTGGGACAAGCGAAGATCGATAATTTCGTTTAACTGCAATAAGTACTCCACCTCCTCTAGTGAGTCCAGTTTTAAGATAACCGCGGTCTTTGCGAAAAACGTTAAAGATATTGGCATCAAAAAACTCATTATCGAAAAAATTATCACTGAACCATGTTTCGATTAGTACAAAAATATCGTACTCTGAGTGAGAGCTCATTTCACAAAGTATTCTTGACTTTGTTCTGAGGCCAGAAACATTTTGATAGAATATTTTCAATTGCTGGGGATGAGCTGTTCCTAACATAGGGTTAGTTATGACTCTTTCTGAGGAGCGTCGTCTCGAGAAAAAAAACGAAACGGACGAATCATCACACTCGTCGGCCAAATGTCCGCATTAGGCAGCTTTTCGTAGCAACAATCCAATACACCTAATTAAAAATTAATTTTCTTGAGTTTACTAAGCTCACTATCTTTCTTTATGAGTGGGTAGCAGACCATCCATGTTTTCTCAATTTTAGCTGACTTACTGGCATAAGCTATAATATCAGTGGCAGTTACACTAGGCGAGAATGACGATATATGCAGCCATTTGAAATTAGATACAACACTAAGCTCGTTGTTGCTGCATGATCCAATAACCAAAGGTTTTATAATATTACACTTACGTTCGGCTACCAATTTCCTGGTGGGTGGTTGGGCCAGTGATGACGTAGAGGCATTCACAGTTAGAGAGACTGGCTTAGCTAAGTCAGCATTTATAACAGTCGCAGCAGTCGACGTAGGCTTCGTTGCTTTGATCAACGATGGAGCAGGCGAAGAAGTAGGAATGGTAGGAGATGCGCTAACAACAGCGCAAGCGAGAGAGGCAGACTTACAGCCGGTTTCACAAAAATTTTTAATTGAAAATTAAGTTTTATTTAATTTTAATTTTAATTTTTATTTAACTTCGGACTTAAGTTTTCTGGGTTTTACCATTATTCACATTTGGTATCCCAAAAATTATAAGGCAGGGATGTTAGTAAGAGTAACAGCTGATTATGTCATCAGCATCTTGGAATGCAAGATAACCGGAAAAGTGCGTCCTGGCCAAAAGGACAAAGTGTGGGAGAGCATAACGCAAAGTTTTAACTCGGTGTGCTCCGGAGCACCGCGATCGATGAAAAATCTAAAAACAAAATATTTAAATTTGAAAGCAGACTTAAAAAAACGGTATGCAGATCACAAAAAGTATGTATATGGAACGGGTGGGGGTCCCTGTAAAGAGTCAGATCCAGGTGACACTGAAATCGATATTATTTTAAAAGAAATACTGCCGAAGAACCAAGTGCGTGGAATGGAGTCAAAATATGACAACTACTGTCTACTCATGGAAAAAACGGTTGAGGATTTCGAATATTCAGGTAGTCACTTACATATTATGAAATATTTATGATGTTATATATACTAATTTGCAAATATGTGTGCCTGTTAGATGTTTTAATGGTTGAACGAAATCCACCAAAGAAAGATGAAATGATGGATGAAGAAATTGGTTTGTATATTTTTATTAAGTGCAAGTCATTAATTACTAATTACTAAATATTTTTAGTTGCAGATAATGTTGATATGAATGATAATATTGAATTTTGTGAGCAATCAGCAAGTAAAGAAAAAGAAGGTACCAAAAAATGCTTTTATGATTTTAAAATCTTAAACAACTTTTCTATGCAGATTTTGAGCCTTGGGAGCACTATACCCCAGTGCAATTGAAAACCCCAAATAACCGGAAGCTGTGCGTGGAAAGTGCAAATAAAAAACACACAAGTAGGGCTAAGTTAGCAGACATAAAGGCCAAATGGACTGAAATAAAATTGAAGGAAGAAGTAGAGTTTGCGAGAACCGAACACACGCTACGTTTAAGACAAATGAAGGAAGCACATGAACTGCAACAAAAATGTATGATGGAGAAACATGCCCTTGAAATGAGGATACTTGAGGGCCAGCTGAAACCAAACTAAAAAAAACTCGAATATTTTGTTAAAAAAGCTTTTTGTTTTTGTTTTTTTACTTTTTGTAAAAGTGCCTTATCAGTATTAATATAAATACCACAATGTGTTCCTGAATTTTAAACTAATTTATTAAATATTATTAAAGATATTAACTTTGTTTATTAATTGGAAGAATTTTACAAGCTTTTAAAATAGTTTTTTATTATATGTTTTCTATATAAATTGTCATTGCGACCTGGAGATGAAATTGTTGGTACTTCAACAACTGTATCTATAATATTATTTATTTCATTTTCGTAGACTGCTGGAGCATTGTAATCGCCATTTAAATTACAAATATTATGTAAAACTGCGGTCGCTACTATAATACTTTCAACTACAGTTAAGTTCATTCGTATTCCCAGCGCAAGAACAGGAAATCGTCGTTTCCACACACCGTATTGACGTTCAACACAATTACGAGTTCTGATTTGCGATTCATTATATAACGCCTCATCCGGAGTTTGCACTTTTAAAAAAGGTGTCATTATCCACCGATTGCAAGGATAGCCACTGTCAGCAACTACTATTGAATTTTCGAATTTACCTGCTTCAAATTGGCTAAATACTCGTGAATTTTTCAGTATTATTGCGTCATGTGATGATCCTGACCAACGGGCTACGATATCCATTATGTTTAGTTTGCTGTCACAAAACGTTTGTACATTAATTGAAAAGTAGTTTTTTCGGTTTCGAAATAGTTCTGCTTCATCCCCACCAAGTTATTTATTCATTTTAACTATCGACCAGTTTAAATTATTTATTACGATTATACTGACCTGGAGATAGTATTCTTACATGTGTGCAGTCTATAGCTGCTAGCAAACGCGGAAATTTTGCTAATTTATAAAATTGCTTCTTAATTTCTCGTTGACTTTCTAATTCCTAATTTTATAGCGCGACAGGAAGAACTTTTTGAAACATCGCATAGGTCACACCACTCGTTCTTTGCATGCAGCCAGTTGCAAAGAAACGCAATGTTAATAAAAGCATTAATTCGGCAGTCATAGCACCGTTTCTACAATATTTTCCAAAGAATAACATAATTTTGATTGGAATTACTCTTACGTATACTGACTTCTTAGTTTTGTGCTGAATTTCGTTCCTAATCAATTCGAGTATCATCCAGGCAGACTGTTTAGTCAAACGAAATCTATACCGGAAATCAACGTCGTCATAATAGGTAAAGCAATTTTTTCGTTCCCTCATTATACGAGGGCGAAGATTTATAAATATATTTATTAAAATATCGCACTCCATATCACTTTCTTCGTCAATTTCCATTTTTCACAATATTTCTTCTGATTCTGCAAATTGCAAATCAGCTGATAGCAAAACGTAAACATAGTTGCATATGACAGTATTTAAATAATATTTAAATGGCAAAACGTGGCCACTTAAATAAAAATTAAATCAAATGGTGAAACTGAAATTAATTATTTTTCACTTAAATAAGTTTCGTGAAACCGGCAGTTAGTTAGCCCTGCATTTACCACTGGCACAGCAACACTCGACATTGGCATCGTTGATTTCACTTTCACGGAGTTTGTGACAGCAGCACTGTATGAGACACTGTTGTTTATAAACGGTAGTGCGCCAGTAGGTGAGGAGGATGACGGAACAAGTAGATGAGACAGGTTAGCCGAGCAAGTCATATCATTGTTATTGTCTTTACTAGCAGAGATATGATTGAGTTTATTTACTCGGCCGGTAACAATGCCATGAAGGTTTTTTACTTCAGACGTGAGCGCCAAAATAGCAGATTCCTTTTCTTTAAGCAGAGCGTGAAGAGAACGAACCTCAGCATGCAAAGCCTCGGATTTTAATGCACCTTGCTTTTTGTCTTCATGAAGAGCAACAACCAACGAGAGTATGCGAGCATTATTAGCACTTAGAGCAGCAATTTGATTAGCAACAGTAACCAATGTAACTTGTTGCTTATTATTGTTCTCGTTGGAATTCATAGATTCCTTACTTTTTGTTTCGGATGTCACTTGCTTCTTATTGTTATGCACAATTAAGTTGAGAGAGTCATTACTTTTTTCCCCGATTGGGGGTGCGGGAACAGGTGCAGGTGTAGGTGGTGAGCGAATTGAAGTGCGGCGCTCAGCCGAGCAGGCCTTACAAAAAAAGGCTTATTCAGGCTACTAAAATACTCCACATCTGCCAGCTGCATACCAACACATTCATGGTGGAAAAACTCAAAACATTTAGCGCACTGCACTTTATGTTGAAGACGTTCAACCTTTTGCCCGCATGTACACGGCATGATAGCTTTTATTTAATTTAATAAAACTTGCAGGTAAGAAACACAAAACAAAGCGTAAGAGTCAATATCTCAATACGAGTTCAAATCAACATAATGTTATGAAGAAACTCACTAAATCAAATAAAAAGGCGGAGCGAAAGGAAACACGTCCGAACTGCACGAATTCACTATCACAATTTTCTGAAGATGCAAACGGTTGACCACATATCTTGCTTTTAATGCATGTCACACACACAATATCGTTTGACTTTGGTATCGAATCAATACCATTCACAATATTTTTGTTTGAAAGTTCACTTAGGCTTTGGAAAATAATATGCCCATATCTATTATGCCACATCATCGCGACTGTATATTATTTCTTATAACGTACAAATTGTTTTCTTTAAAAGCTTTAAATATAATAGAATTATCTTATTTATCTCGCACTACTACGCAACCGCTATCGAACGTTGCTTTACACCCTTTCTCATCAATTTTCGGAATTGATATAAATTTCATGTGCAAATCTGGTGCATACAAACACTTCGTCAATTTAAAGTTACAATCAGATGATTTTACAACAACATCACCAATACCTTTGGCTTCAACGTTGTATTTACCAGCTAACTAAACTTTTTCACTGTGCTCGCTCATTCGCACAAATAAGTTTCTGTCCGTACACATATGCGACGTCGCGCCGCTGTCGATACACCAAACGTTAGAATTTTGCTGTTGCCTCTCTGCCACTGTAAAAACTGCCAACGATTTCTGCTTTGCTTTTTCTTCTCTGCACTGTGCTGCATAGTGCCCCTTCTTTCCGCAACTAAAGCATTTGAAGTTTCGCTTTCCTTTGTTTTTACTGTTGTCATTTTGCACACTTGTTCTTTCTGCTTCTGTACGATTGTTACTATGCGTTTTATATTCAAAGTTCTTCTTTGAATTTGTGCGCGCTATATACGCTTGTGCGTTTTCGAAACCGCTATGATTAGCGTCTGTACAGTTGTCTTTTCACCGCTCGTCTTCTTCCGCTATTTTAATTTTCAACGCGTTCAATTTTGGCAAGTCATCCCTTGCTTCCAATGCAACTGCAAGGTTCTCGTAACTTCCAGGTAAGCTCGCCAACAGCATGATCACCAATAGCTCCTCTTGTAATTCGATCGTAACTTCGGCCAACACGTCGACAATTTTGGAAAATTTATCCATATGCTCGCGTGCATCTTCGCCCTCTGCCATTCGCAGCCCAATCAGTCTTTTAAACAGCGATACCTTTCGCACGGGACCACTAGATTTGTTTAAATCTTTTAGAATTTTCCACACTTGTGATGCTGTGGAACACTTTTTTATGTGATTAAGACTCGATGCCTTTACACACAACATTATGATTGCAATCGCTTTGTTGTTTTTCACCAACCATTCTGACCTATTATCAGATGTTTCCTTTAGTTCTTCGGAAACCACTGTCCACAAATCTTGATGCACAAGAACACTACGCATTTGCAGACACCACGTGTCATAGTTCTTTGCGTCAAGCTTTTCAATATTATTGGCGTAGAATACGTCTTACCTTACGGTATGGGCACCAATGTCAGGTTTTTATTGTTGTAATCTCTATTTCTTTAATTATAAGGAAACGGCTCGATTAATTTTTTTTTTTTTTTTTTGTAGTCAAATGAAGATGTTAGCTTTCGTTTGACATACATTTCATGTTGGTTGATATCTTCCTAATATTTAAATTTCTCAAATGAAAATTGTATAAACACATGCACACAAATATGTGTGTGGTGTTTGGTTGAGTGTTTGCTGTTGGGCGATTTAAATGTACTCGTGCAGCCCTTTATTTGTATTGCATAATTTTAGGCGGGCAAGTTAAAGTAGAGTAAAAGAAGAGAAAATGCTGCCAAGCACTGCAAAAAAAATAATAAAATGGATTCGCGTATGTTATTTATCATTTATCTTTACTATTGATAACAGCCATTGACTTCGTTTTTGCGAGAAATTTAATTGATAATTTAAAAACATTTTTATCCTATTTTTCCTATCATAAGCTTATGTATATCATCCAAAGTAACTATCAAATAAAGAAATTCATTTGCTTGTATTATTTATCATTTATTGTTACATATGTTTTCTGTCTTATCGGATGGCGTATTCTACGTTAAACTTAATGGCCGTGTCTCTGACACAGCCTGCTTCTTTTTTTTAATTTATTATTTACATTCAATATTAAATTCATTTTTTCAGTCATCACTACGTTTGCGATTTTTTTTTCAAGAACTGTTTCTGCAAATTAACTTTGTTGGTTTCGCGACACTATTTGTAACGTTTTACAATTTTCGCGTTGTTACTACCCAGCCTGTGTTTGGTATGGACCCATATCCTGTTAAATAAATAAATTGAGAAGCCGACCGATGTTCTTTCGTAGAAGGTTTATTAGCAACTAACTTAACGCATATACAGAGTTACCATATTACTTAAGATAGCAAAATACTGAATTCGAATAATCGAACATACAAGTGTTGCCAGAGGATATACTATATATTCAACAGTAGGCATATTATATTTATTAGATTTTAATATGTATGTATATGCATGAATGTGCTCACGTAAGATGTCTAAATATAATAATTTATTTTATAAAATATATTTATATCTTTTTTTGCATTTAGTTAATTCTTAAAAACTATAGGAAACTATAGATAAAAGAATCTTTATTTTATTTTATATGCTATTGTTTCAAAAATAAAATTAAAAATATAAAAAAATTTGTAAAAGTGGATTTGAACTGTGGCAAAAGCTAAAACGTGCAATACATGCCAATTAAGGCCTCAACTATACAAGCACAGCGACAGCAGACGTTGGATTGCGCTTACCTAAACGACTAATTATGCAAATCACATCAATGTATGCGAAAGGAAGAACAATTTACGAATTAAACTAAAAATTAAACGAATGAAGAAAAAGTAGTAAGCCGTGAAAAACTGTTTTTTGATTGTCAGCGTGGCAAGTTGAGTCGGAAAAGGAGTTATGCAACAGGCGTGGATAACAGAAGTGTGGAAAGGGAAGGGGGAATCGTCAAAAGAATATTCTTTCGAGTTTTTGGCAATATTTGTGTCAATCGCCATCTGCTTCAGTTTTTTGAGAATGTCTCGGTAACTATTAGTCGCGCATAAAAAGTTGTTATAAAATTGCCTACATTTTTGGTCCAATCAATTTTTTTGTTCAACAAATCCATAAACAATAATTTTTTATTTCGCGTTTTTGCAAATTACTTCTCTGCATTTTATTTTTTCGTAAAATGGCATTAGTAAGTTTTTGAATTACACTCAATTATCTTTCATTTGATATATAAAACCTTAGAATACGGCCAAGCAGTGCCCAGCGATCCACGCTTGAACAGGGTCATGTTAACATTGGTAGTAATTACTCTAGTATCACCCAACGAGGGAAAGATCATTATATTTAAGTAATACGCATCCTTTTAGCTGAGGCTAAAATTTGTTAAGAACTTTTCCAAGGGATTTAAATTTAAATTTGCGAAATTATTAAAATTTATTCTAAAACTTACGCCAAGCAATGTATTGTTTTATATTTATTTTTGTACATATCTTGGCCATAGTTTGTTATACAGTTAAGTGGACTACATATTGTTTTACACAAGAGAAACTTTGTTAAATTAATAAATAAACTGATAAGCTGCATAAATAATATTATTTTTTTTTAATGTCACTTACCTGTATAGCAAATGGTAGTTTCACATTCTCTGGCGATCCTAGCGGCTGAGGATATTTTATCAAGTAACTAAATTATCCTGCATTAACTTTTATTTGCACACACTTTTGAAGCAAACGATTGGTTTTCCAGTGTGATGTAGGACTAATGCTGTTTTTTGTATAACTATTGATGAGGTTAATTTATAATTCAAGCTTTTTTTGTAATATTGATACTTTTAGGTAATTTCACTCAAATTACGCGTTTTTCAAATAGAGATCAGTTGAAATTACGTAAGAAAAAGGTACATTTTATTTTATTTTCTTCTAATTTTAAATTTCGGCAATGACTTCGACTTTTTCTTAGCTTTAAACAATAAAATGAGTATTACAGGGTAACAAATACACAATTTAAGGGAACATGATGAGTCACGGGATTTTTCTTCATGCCAGAAGGCACGTGTCCCTTTTCGGAAAAAATGTGTTTTGTACGTGCGATTCTCTGAACGTGCGTTGCGGTAAAAACATATCTTTGTCGATTCGTCAGAAAACGTAAAATTAGCATTTATGTGAACAAATTTTTTCGCAGCATGATATTTGTTTATTAATTTATTGTAAAACAAAAATTTCTACGTAAACAATATATTGGCCACTCAACTGTATAACGAACAAAATGCGCATATAATTTGTCATGCGAGACAAATTATAGCCGAGAAAGCAGCAGGTCAGTTTTGTTAGGGTTCACTACAAGAGAACCAGTATGGCTACATCGTCGGCATAATCGACCGTCCTGATTCTCAGACAATCTAGTTTTACCAGTATTTTGTTCAAGACCATGAACCATAATAGCGGTGATAGCACACCACCTTGCGGGGTGCATATGTATACGGTTCTGCTCTGTGTGTGAATAAACCTACTCCTTAGAAGTGATATTATCCATGACCGGACACATAAATCAATACCTACTTTCAGAAGTGCCTCATTTATTGAATCAACACTGACGTTATTGAAGGCCCCGCAATGTCTATGAATCGTTCGTATCACCACGTATAGGGCGGTCTCCGTTGATCATCCTTTCATGTAGCCATGTTGAGAGTGTAATAAGTTAGACGTTTTGTCTCTGATATACATGTCTAGAAGCCTCTCCAGTGTCTTGAGTACAAAGAACATTAGGCTTATTGGCTGAAATCTTTGGCACTGTCATATCCATGTTTCCCCGCTTTGGGAATTAAAATTACCCTAATATTTCTCCAACTTAGCGGATAGTGGTTCAAAGTTAAGCACCCTGTGAAAATTACTGTCATGATCAGAATCACCATTTCTGAAGCTTCCTGTAGCGTTATTGGTAATATTCCGCCCATACCTGGCCATTTTAAGGAGAGAGGCTTATAATAACAAATTTTACCTTTTCCCTCGATATTAATCCCTCTAAGGGAACCTCTGAGAGGTTTGGTTCCTTGTGAATAATATTTTGGAATAGTTTCCAGTTTGTTTGCGAGGGTTCCTAGGGCTTATCCACCCCAAAATTAAACTCAAGGATTCACTGGAGCCGAATCCTGGAATAGGGCTGACCGGATTCTCAAACAGGCAGTCGCCCACCCGTTCAGAGAGTTTTGGCTCAGTTTTGACCCACTTCTCCTGAACGGGCTTTTCGCTGCCTGTGGATTTGTTTCCTTCTTCAATTGCTTTAACATGGGAATGGAAGGAAAATTCACCGGGAGTATGTGTTCAGAATAGAGCTGATAGTTATAGTGCCTTTGTTTGCCGCACATCTTTCCTCTGATTGATTTTTTTAGTTTCAACACCTTCACATTGATTCAAAATAGCTCACGAGGTGTCGTGAAGCACGCCGGGCACTACGTAGTAAAAAATAAATATTGATGTTCAGAGGTAGGCCGGTTATCTAAAACCAGTTTTGCAAACATTCAGGCATAGTTGTCAATTGCACTTAAGGCCTTGACAGTGTAAAGGAAAACAAAATAAGGTAAATCTTAATGTTAATAATGCTTGCAAACTACCATGAGTTCTTAATTTCAAGTCAGCCTAAATTATGTGGTTTTATGGTTTATGCCCGTAACTATAGGTTATTAAATTGGAGCCGATTCCTTCTCTTGCTTGTATTGTAAAGAACGATCAATAAAGTGAACCAAAATTATGAACGCTTTTAAGCTTAAGGTCCGTACCTATAAGTTATTCAATTAAAACCTAATTTTCTTTTTGTTTTCATAATGTACTTTATTAATTTAATGTTTCTATTATGGTTGTTTAGAAAATTAGGAACATAAAAGCAATCGAAGAAGAATGCGGTATGCGCAATTCTAGTGCAGGAAAACTTTCCAAGTTTTCAAAAACAATCTCCAAATCATCAGTTGATAGCATTTTAAGTTACACTACAGAAGAGAACCTTGAATGCAAAAATGAAGACCAAGACGTTGAAGTATCTGTCGATGAATGTGACATACTTTCAGAGGAGATCTCAAAAACAGATTCAAACTCAAACTGTTCCATAACCACCACAGAAAGAAATATAGTTGAAACACATTCGGTAAGTATGAATAAGACAAAGTGCGTACATATAAATATTGGTTTAATGTGTATTATATGTCTATAGGAGAGACAGTTCAATTCAAGGATTGAGAGCTGGTTTCTCGACGTGGGCAGAATAAGCAGGGGTGGAATTTTTGGGCTCGGCGAAACAATGGATCATCGCATTATAATGGCCGAAACCACAGTACAGTGCTTAGTGTTACCCAGATACTGGTTGTTGGAGCGCAATCAAAATCCAGCTAACATGTGGCAAAGACATAGGATACAATTGGATATTACTTTACCGTCTAGACGGAAACTTTTTAAGGAGTTTTTAAGCTCAAGAAGATGGCAAACTTTTAAAAAAGGAATCGTGTCTCCCTTTGAGTCCACTGGAAGTAAATTGCAAGATATTCCAATAATGGGTCGTATTATATCATCCGACCAATAAAAAAAACTGTTTAAGAACGATCGGTTTCCTAAGGAACATTTGAGAATAGTACTTGTTTGCTCATCATGTTTCGTCGTATTCCGTTGTAGAAAAAAGGTTTGGAAACATTAGTAATAAATACCAATTCCACTAGGTGCCATTGAAGCTTTGCTGAACTTTATCTCTCTTTACAACATCTCAACATGTTTTTAGTCGATTTTTGGGTATTTCTATGGTGTACAGCACCTTACATCTATGCGATGGAATAAGGAGTATAAGGAGTTATATTAGGAACGATAAGATACAAATTTGGAAAAATTTTGGAAAAGTGATCTTACCATCAAATTGACAGGAGTTTAAAGTGGCTTGGGATATATTCGCTGCTGTATAACAAGTTGATGGCGTCAATTTGGATCTTCGTTTGGTGTCCCAGATTTGTATACCATAAGACTAAATTGGTTTCATGATAATTGTGTGAAACATTTTATTTTTGAGACTAAGTTTAGGCTTAGGATCAAGTAACCAGTATATCTTTCTCGTTTTAATTTTGGGTTACATCTTCGGCTATAATGTGTCGACGGCATGTTAGATTTCTATCTAAATGCTAACCGAAGTACTTAGCCCTATTGGGTTTAGGAATTATGGTTAGATTGTGGCGGACATTGTAGAAGTCTTCTTTCAAAAATGTAACGGGAGCTGATTTTGAAGCATTTACCGAGATATTCCAATTACGAAGCTAGGAATAGCAGGTTCATCAGTGTAATTTGCAACCGTTAAATTCCTGCCCTCTAATATTGGCATGCTAGCAGTGAAAATTGTGTAGAGTTGGGTCAACTGCGCTGCCTTGCTGAACTCCTACCTTTACAACTTAGGTAAGATATGAAGAAATGATAGAGCGGGGTACGTAGAATCTATAAAATTTCAAGTTTTACACATTGTAAAAAAAACTTGTCATACAATTTTCAAACGTTTTAATCACAATTTTTCCAAACTTTTCAGACATGTAGTTTTATGGCTAGCTGTGTGAGTTTTACTATAATAGAGCTTTTCTTTTCTTCCGCATAAAGCATGAACCAAGGCGAATTCATATAAGGTGTAGTTACTATAGCAGCTGATTTGAGTTTTTTTTTATTCACCTACATGTATTCTGTTTTTGCTTTTGCGTACGAACTTTCAAAAGTCGTAAAAGCAGAAACAAAATTCATGTAAAATTTGACAACTTTTAGGCAAACTCAAAAACAAAATACATGGCAATTTTGAAGTTATACTTATAACACCACATTGCATGAATGCGCCTTGGTATGAACAGAATTTATATTTATATGTAAAATGGATAACTCTACCGGCAACTGTAGTAGAGGTGAAGTGCAGCAAGTTTTACTGGGAATATATAGTATATGTATGTATGTGTGTTTCGAACCAGTAAGCAAACTATCGAAAATTTTTAAAATCGGGCAAAAACCACGCCCACCTCTCATATAACGGTACTTTTCAAAAATAAAAAAAAAACGCGATATTTAAGTCAGCATTGAAGGCAATTAGTTCAAACTCGATACGAGGGATGGGCCTACACTATCAAATCCACCGAATCAAAAAAATTTGGAAAGGGCGTGACACCGTCTACGTTAGAGCAAATAAGTATATCTCCGAAACCATGCTACCACAGTCTACCAAATTTGGTAGACTCGTCACATTTAATATGGGTAAGCAAAACTCCAAAACTTGTACAAATAGGACCAAAGCTACGTCCACCTCTCATATAACGGTAATTTTCAAAAATCAAAAAACGCGGTTATAAGTAACTTTTAATTAAATTAAATATGAAGAATGAAGTTCCACAGGCAAATATACGAAACAAAAAAAATTATAATAGGCATGACACCAAATACTTTCGAACAACCATCTCTAAAAGTGTGCCACCAAATTCCTCCAAATTTGGCGCACACATTGCATTTGAAGTCAATAATCAAAATTTCGAAAAATGCAAAAATTGTTAATCATATAACGGCAAAAAACTCCGATATTTATTAACTTTACAAGGTAATTTGTTTAAATTTGATGAACAAGATTGATTATGAAATATATGGAACCATTAATGTTGGGAAAGACAATGGCATCGCCCACCTTAAAGAAAATTGGTATATCTCCGAAATTTCTTTGTCAAATTCTACCACATTACGCACACTTTTAAATCATGCCGCGAACTTTTTCAAATTTGGCATTTTAATTAGGGAGAGAAATAATTAAAATCATACTCACAAAAAGTTCATATTCAAAATTTTGTTATACTGGCAAACCCGGCTTGCTTTGATGCGCCAATAAAGACCAATTTATTTTAGATATTGAACACTGCTTTTGTGCTTAAAATATACTTTATACCTTGCCCTTAAGGAAATATGTAAGTATATAGCAAATATAAAATATCTTCGACAAATAACTGGAAAGAAATATGTGAATCGTCCTAAGTAGGGGCACGACTCCGCCTTTCCCCCCCATCAAACAGTTGTGGAGTGACAGGGAATTTGGTTTTTTATTATATTAGGCGGGTACCACCCACTCATCCAAATTTATATATACCTTAAGTTCGGTCCACAGACCACATGCACCTACTGTAAAAATTTCATAAAGATCGGTTGATATATTTTTATATGATTAACTTTGAAATAAAAGCTAGCACCAGGTATTTAAGTTTCGGCTGAATCCAAACTGATACTCTTCTATACTTTTCACACTCGAGCGCTGTGGTGCCCAGGGTTTTATAACTTTATACACTTAACGTTTTTTGCAACAGCTTAAAGCAAGCCAAATAGATATAGACATACGCTTTGCATTTTAACTGAGTAAGAAACCTTTTAAATACTATATAAGCCGCGATATTCTTAGTAATAACATTTTAAATCAAAAAGTCATAATATTGGCGGATTTTAATCTATGCCTAAAGTCTACTGAGGATAGAATAGTAAAGTCTCTTTAGGAAAGCAGGTTTAGATTGCTTTTAGTCTAGAATGTTCTACTACACCAGCATGAACGTAAATTGACCGCGCGTTTTCAAATTTGGATGGTAATATGGATAACGCAATTACTTATGAAACGACCCCTATTAGGAAAAAACTGTTCTATAATTTTTAATCTTACTTGAACTGGCCTATATTCTAACCACGGACACTCCGGATGAAGCACGACTTTCAGAAGTATTGATTTTTCCGTGTTCACCCCGCCGAATTTTTGTGTTAAAATAAAATAATTTTAAAGCCCGAAATTCTTTTTTTTCCTTTATTGTTTGGAAAAATTTATGAGGGCAACGTAGTATAAATAAGCGCAGTGAGCCCCCTGTTCAGCGTATCATTCCTGAGTGCAGTGAAACCAGAAGATGAGGAAGATGGTTCCTTGTGCAGAAGTCCATGCAAGTGGGGAAAGTCTCTGAATGCCATTCACCAGGGATTGTCCAGATTGATACTTCTACACGCGGTACAAGTAGCAACCGGCATTCGGGTGATGCCACCAAATTGTCCGATGGCAGCCGAACATCCGTCTGGGAGTGAGCTAAAGTGAGGAGGCGAACCTGTTGGTATCAATCCGACGCTTTCGGTTTAAGAGCCCACAGGATGTGCAGCATGCGGATATGAGCGAGCGTCTGACATTGAGCAAGGGGCTCGCTATATAAATGTGTCCTTAAAACAAAACAAACACCCCAGTATCTCATTATGCGGTAAAAATTATGACATGCATCGTATAAAACGCTGTGATTTAAGGGCTAGAATGTCTGAACCCGTAATAAGGATGGTGCCGCTTCTCGGCTGAGAGGTAAGGTAAGTAAACCGTCGGACCTTGCGGCGTCTACTACAGCTGTCATGTAAAGGAGCGCAAGTTCGGTATTGCATTTGTAGTAGGAGAGAGACTTCGTCGCCAAGTACTGTCGTTCACTCCGGTGAACGAGCGTCTCGCCACGATTCCCATCAAAGCGAGATTCTTCAACATCTCGCTGATTTGTACCCACACCTCGACAAAAGGGAAGGACGATGTGAACAAATATCATTTCTACGAGCGCCTAGAACGATTCTACGAGCGCCCCAACTGACACGATAGTAAAATCGTGTTTGGCGACTTCAATACCAGGGTGGGTAAGTAAGGGATCAATGCATGCGCTATCGGAAAATTCATTCTCCACGACGAGAGCTTCTCCAATGGATTGAGACTAATCGACTTTTCCGTGCTCCGAGGCATGGTCGTTTGCAGCACCAGTTTTCAGCACAAGCAGTTAGTTTCTAACGTATTAGACGTACGTACACTCCTAGGACTGAACATTCGACTTGAATCATTATCTTGTCGCAGCCAAGATGCTCCGACCCTCTGTGCCGCAAAGAGTGTGCGATTAAATACACAAGTAAAGCTAGTCCAGGAAAAGCGCATGCTAATTTTATCAGAAAGTGCGGCGACTTACAGAAGAATTAATACGGGGCAAATTCCTGTAAGAAAAAGAATGGCGACCTGGTGACTGATGTCTAAAGCAGACTGAAATTGTGAAGAGAATTGCGTCTAACAAACCAAAAGCCGCGGGCGCTGATGGATTGCCAGCTGAGCTATTCGAAACTGGGACCTTTGCCAATCAAGAAGAATGCGGAGTCAGTCTGCTCAACGTTTCGTACAGGGTTATTTTGATCGTATTGTGCGAAAAACTGAAGTCAAATGTCAACGAGTTGATTGGACTGATAAGCTCCTCCTTTGGACCTGGTGACAAGAGGATCGACACCCCTATCTACAGGGGGTTTCAATAGGAACGCTACAAAAGTTTTTTTTAAATAAAACAAAAGCAGTTTGGGATATGAATTAAATTCTTTACTTCTGTGAAAGTAAATTCGATGACATTATGAATGGAACTCGATTTCTTTTGCATGGGCACCACGGGCACGCTTGCAGAAGTCCAGACGCTGAACCCAATTTTCGACGGGTTTCAAGCATAAATCGGCCGATACTGCTGCAATTTCACGTTCGATATTCGCACGAAGTTCATAAATCATCGCAGGCTTGTTAGCATAGACCATAGATTTGACATAGCCCCACAGGAAATAGTCTAACGGCGTAATATCGTACGACCGAGGCGGCCAATTGACTGGGCCATTTCGTGAGATAACACGTTCACCAAACTTGGTTTTTAATAAATGGATTGTGACATTCGCTGTATAGCTTGTGACGCCGTCCTGTTGGAACCACATATTGCCCAAGTCCATATCATCCAATTCGGGCCAAAAATATTCGGTTATCATTGAGCGGTAGCGATTCCAATTCACAGTAACGTGCCAGTCGTGATCATCATGGAAGAAGTACGGCCCAATGACTCCGCCGGCCCATAAACCGCACCAAATCGTATTTTTTTCGGGATGCAATGTTGACTCATGGAGTACGTGTGGATTGCTGCCTGTCTAATAATGCATATTTTGCTTATTGAGGAAGCCATTCAGCCGGAAATGACGACGTTCATAAATTGGGCGTAGCGATCTTAAAGTTGAGGCCATTGACCCCGATTTTAATAACTTCGACTCGATGTTGGATCGTATATATTTTCAAGATGAAATGGCAAACCTTACTGAAGAGAAATGTCAAAAGAGCGGGAAAAAATATGGCGTCATTTGCTGTCACTATCGAGTGTATTGTGTGAAAGACTAAAGCCAACCGTCAACGAACTGATTGGACCTTATCAGTGTGGCTTTATACCTGGTAAATCTACCATCGACCAGATATTCACGATACGCCAAATATTGGAAAAGACCCGTGAGAAGAGGATCGACACACACCATCTATTTGTCGACTTTAAATCAGCTTTCGACAGCACGAGAAGAAGTTGCCTATATGCCGCGATGTCTGACTTTGGTATCCCTGCAAAACTAATACGGCTATGTAAAATGACACTGAGCAACACCACCAGCTCAGTCAGAGTTGGGAAGGGTCTCTCCGAGCCGTTTGATACCAAACGAGGTTTCAGACAGGGTGACTCCCTATCGTGTGACTTCTTTAACATTATGCTAGAAAAGATAATTCGAGCTGCAGAATTAAACTGGTCAGGTACCATCTTTTATAAGAGTGTGCAACTGCTGGCGTATGCCGCTGACATCGACATCATTGGTATCAACAACCACGCGGTTAGTTTTGATTTTTCCAAGCTGAAGAAAGCAGCAAAGCGAATGGGTCTGGAGGACAAAACGAAGTACCTCCTGTCATCACATAAGCAGTGAGCGCATTCAGGTCTTGGCTCCCGCGTCACTGTTGGCAGCAACAATTTTGACAAAGAGAGAACCAGCTTTATCACCAACAATAATATCAGCCCCCATATCCAAGAAAGAATCTCTCTTGGAAACAAGTGCTACTTTGGGCTGAGTAGGCAAATGAACAGTACTTAAAGCCTCTCTCGACTAACAACAACCACGCTCGATAAGGCTTTCATCATGCTCGTGCTAATGTATGGCGCAGAATCATGGACGCTATCAACATCAGTAGATATGGCCCTTAAGAATTTTCGAGAGAAAGATTCTCCGAAAGATTCTTTTTAATAACGTCAGTGACATAGTACAGCGAATTAAGATTCAGCGGTGACGTTAGAAAAAAATCTTCCAGCTCTGAAAGTATTCGACCCGGTACCCGCTGGTGGTAGCAGAGGAAGCGGAAGGCCTCCTCTACGCTGGAAAGACCAAGTGGAAAAGGGCTTGGCTTCACTAGGTGTATCCAGTTGGGACCAGTTAACAAAACAAAGGAATGCCTGGCAAATGCGGACAAAACACCTAGGCGATTATAGCGTCAGTTACTGATTGATTGAATGAAGCTGTGAAATTCGCAACATATATTTCAATAAATATATCTACACACGCATACACAAGCCGAAAGAATTTAGAACTTTATTAGTTAACATCAAAACCATCCCAGAAAACCTACCCTTGAAAAATAATAGTTTAAAAAAACTAATAAAAAACACGATTTTTTGGTAGATGGAACTAAAAGTAAAAAAAATATGCTTACTATAAGTGCAAAATAATTAACAGAAAAAAATCTATATCATTTTCAAAAAAGTGTAAAACTTGTATTGTAGTTTTCGTATTTAGCGATCTTTCCATATATCTTCCCGCTTAAGAAATGCTTTTCCACTTTGCATGTGCAATGCCGCGGGAACCAGTAGCACAAAGCCGAAGAGAATAGCATATACATATAGCGTATATACTTACATAATACGCACGATGCAGAGAATGGTGACGACGAAAACACTTCCGTTACTTCGCATTTGCCTCGTTTGAAGGATTGACGTCCCAAATGGGTATTAAAAAGATGTTTTTTCTGAGTTTTGAGTGATTTTTACCAAAAGTTAAACACAGAATAATAAATGTGAAGTGCCGAGCTTTGTATTGTGGCAGTTACAGCGAAAATAAAAGCCCAAGTGTAGTTATCACCTTCCTTTTCGTCTCGCTATTCCTGTGGTATGAACATCTGTAACGTGTACGCTGCCGGCGTTGTCGTAATCTGGTTTTCAATCATTCTTGTATAATACGCATATAAACTTATGCACTTTGTTGTGTCAACGTATCTGAGCGTAAAGGGATGGTTTGTCTTTCGTTAATACATGTTAACATAACGAGTGTTTTTTTAGACAGATAGAACTTTCGATAGGGATAGCTGTCACTTGAAAGCTGGTAAATGAGATTTCGTTCTGACATTTTTGTTCAGTAAGCAACAACGTTTACAATTTGTGGAAATTTCATCATCATCATAAGCATCAGATCAGCTTATTCGTCGAACTGTTGATCAATTTCGAACAACATTTACTCTACTCGATGAAAACCCAACAACAAGACAAAGAACTGTACGTACAGAAGAAAATATTGGTGCTGTAAGTGATAATGTTGGAGAAGATCCGAATTTGTCTATTCGCCGCCGTGCCGTCCATCCACAACATGGAAATTTAAAATTGGACTGATCGCATCCGATTCACTAAAGCTAGTCGTGGCGGGCATATGGCAAAACTCGTTTTTAAATATTAAATGTCAAGAGAATATCTTTCAAATAAAAAAATTTGGCATCATACTCCATTTTTTGTGTTTTATTTCAATTTAAATTTTTAACAGACTAAAAAAACACCCTTTACATACTCATACATAAGTACAAGTTACGCGATAGTTAGCGTGAAAGCGGAAAAAATACAAATTAAGGTTTATTTGCACAGCAAATCCGCGTTTATTTGCTTCCAATTACCAATCTTCAATGATTCTGATTTTACAAGTGTCTTAATTTATATTAAAACCAAGTTTATTGTACCGTGCAGACAGCTGCGGCAACAATATTGTTTCAGCTTGCGCTTTGGGCAAGATATTCTTCGGAAATTAATATTTGTGCAATCGTGCAAGATTATTGACTTCTGTCATATACGAATTGGCACAACTAATATTGCAATTATATCTTGGAATTTAAATGCTAAATTTTTTTAAGGCACGTGCCGGATGTTGGCTTTGGGGTTAACTCTTTCCCTCCTAAATCGATTGTCCCCAATCGGTGTTTTGTAAAGTATTCTAAGATATTGCGACTTGTAAAAATTGACCGTTCTTCGAAACTGAAATGTCTCTAGGTTTTCCTTGAGATGCTGCTTTTGCTTGTGCATAATTATGAGTACAAAAATTAATACCACTAGTACGACAATAAATATTAGTGCAACATCAATGCTTATATTATTATATGCGTTTTATAGCTTTCGTCCAATAAGAGTTCTATACGATCGTCTTGCTTTAATTGTTTCAAGTACAACTTTGGATTTGAAACAGTTGTATTTTGGTCTTTAATTTTTGTTATTTTATGTGGCAAAATAAATTTATCGAATGCTTTAATTTTTACGATAGAAAAAGTTTTATTCATTACTTTAATTTCGCAATTCTCGAATTTGATTAGAAAATTTCCGTTAATTTTCACTTCTATTTTATTACAATTGTACTAAATTTCAGAATAGAAATCCTTAAATATTAATATACCAGGTAAAATTTCGTTTACAATGGTTTCTTCAAGGATTTGCATATCGCAGTATGCTTCCACGAATTTTAGTATATTTGTTAGACAATAATCTGCATTTTTTTCAAAGCTTTGTTCAAGATTTTCCTTAACATTTGCATTAAAAATATTATTCATAGTATCCCCTAACATTTCGTGCTTTTTTAATATGATGAAAATACTATTTGACCAATGCCGTCAATGTGGTCACGCAAAGGAGAAATATCATCATTAACTTGGTAAATTTGTTGCATAAATTAAATTTCGTCTTCTACTGGCATGATGTTGTTTTGCATAAAGTCTTTGAATTTATTCAAATAGTCACTTATTGCAGTCGGTTTGTTATTTATATGATTGGTAATGTTTTGTATCCCTCATAAAACCCAATTGTACCGATGATCTAGAGAACATGGTCAATGTTTTCACTGTAGCCTGCTCAGAGGCCTTAAGTCAGGCCTGCTCTGAACCTAAAATATGGGGTAAACGCAAACCCCACTGGTGGTCGCGTGAGCTAGACTCACTTCGCAAATCCTGCAGAAAGCAGTTCAATAAGGCCAAGAGACGAAGGGCAAAGCTCTCTAGTTTTCGGAAGAAAAGGTTAAATGGCCTATCCAAAGTTACGGGATAATACCTGCACAACTAATTAAGACATTGAGGTGTCTGCGGAATGACTCTCAACTATCTTCAGGGCCTGTTTCAAACTGAATTTTATACCGTTATTATGGAGAGATGTCACGGCCCTATTTATTTCCAAAGTCGGGAAGGCCTCATATACTAATCCAAAGGACCTTAGGCCTATCAGCCTATCCTCCTTTGCTCTTAAGACACTCGAGAGGATTGTTAGTGTCTTCCTATCTGATACCACCGATAGTCGACTACTGTCTAATGACCAACATGCCTACCGCAAAGGCAAATATACTGAGACCGCACTACATAGTCTGGTCGGCTACATTGAGAAGTCTCTCAGAGTTAAGAACTTCTTCCTCGTAGCCTTCCTCGACATTGAGGTCGCTTTTAACAACGTACTTCCAGAGGCTATAACGGACGCTGTTAGAGCTCTAGGGGTAGAGAATTCACTGGTGGAGTTTATCGAAGAACTACTCTGCGGTAGAGTGGTAAAGGGAAGATTGGTAGTGAGCGAGAGCCATAGGCAAGAAATGGCGCCATAATCCCCGGGTTTGTTGATGGATCGGGAGGTGCAAAGATCTAGTAAGATCTGTATAAGTGGGGTGCTCAGAACCATGCCAAGGGAGCCCTTTAGACCTCCTTCCTTTCGATTTTGTTGGACAACAGATGGCAGCGATGCCTGTTGTTAAATGTATATATAAACAAGCTGACAAAAGATGGAGACAAAATACGACCTGTCGAACCTTAAGGCAGACGTGGCATAAATGGGGCCGGAAACGGTCGCGCAGCGTTCTTTCTCTAAGGAGAGAAAACATTTCTAACGTGATCGGGGCTCTAAAAGGGCACTGTCTGATAGAAAAACACGGTGAAAGGTTGGGCGTACCCTTCCGAAGATCCTGAAGGAGCTCCAAGAGTGACGAGGAGGAGGAAACGGTCTTGCATTTACTGTGTAAGTGTCCTGCACTGTGGATGCGGTATCTGGGATCACCGTTTTTGGATGACCTTAGTGGCGTTTCAAGCACCGAGGGGTAACTTCTTCTTCGGATGGTACACATTTTTCTTGTACAAAAAATTTTAGTAGCACAATGGGCCTCCTATTACTGGCCTAAGTACCCACTTCAACCTAACCTAACCTAATGTTTTATATTTGGGATGTAAGTAGGAGAAGTGGCGGTTGTGGGCATGGTGTTGGTTGTGGGCACCCCTGGATGTCATTCGATGGAACTCAGGTTTGGTTAGTGTGACCAATGTCATTTGTGCATCATGGCAGCACATCTCTTTTGTACCATGCAACGAAGTGAACCCACGCGTGTGCTTTTTTCAGTGAACTTATTTATTTTTTTGCGCGAGCAAAACACCACTAGATTAACTTCGAGCCTTTTTCAAAGTACTGTAAATCGCATTAAATTGATCCTAAAGGTGAGTGCAATACATATGTACTGAGGAAATACGTTATACTTTGTGATCCAAAATTGGCAGTTACCAATATTTTGCCCCCAAATTTTTTTTTCGCTACTTTTCAAGATGCTTGCAAAAGTCGGTTGTGGGCACCAAAATAAGGTCGGTTGTGGGCACCCATTTTTTTTTTTTAAACTTTTCAAAACATAGTATTAACACATTTTTTCATGTGTTTACAATGAAATGTCGGTACAATGCTATGTTTTCGTACCGACACTGATCGACGGAAGATAAACATGTCAGGATAAAGAAGTTTTTCAAGGAGAAATGTTAAACGTGTTATTAGTTTTTATTTTTGTAAATAGAAATACATTTTTATTAAATATTTATTTATGTAAATAGTAGAATATTACCGTTACTAATCTTGTTAGGCATTTTTCGAATTTTTCAGCCATGCCTTCTAAGGATAAAACTGAAAAATATAGATTTTAATGTGCTGCTTCGTGCTATCAAACGTTGTCTCGTGGACAAACAACCCACAAAATCGATTGCCAAGATACATGCGATTCTCCGAGCAACACTTCAACGTTACGTTAAGAAAACTACTGAACATTTTGAGGGCATCGAATCCGTCGACGATGGTGCTCTTTTGGATTTTCTCCGTGAATGTAGCAAGCGAATTGCAACGAATGTGATCGGCCCTTCCATCTGAAGTGTGCTAGCATGCGTGCTGGCTACTTTACATGTAAAAATTGTGTTTCAGAAGATGAATGAAACTAAAGTATTCTAAAATTAATAAACATTCACTCTTTCAATATTTGTGGTGGTTTTCCTTCATATATTTTCATTTCCTGCAGATTTACTTGGGGTGCCCACAACCGATCCTAAAAATGAGTATGTCCAAAAATGACCCCTTTACAAAATTTGAAAAAAAAAAATTTCTATTTCAGGAAATTGACAACATTTAGTCTTTAGTAGTTAGCTGATATCTCTACCTTTCTATAAATACCTACACATCTTTGTACAAATGTCCAGACGCACGGTTGGATATTTGGAAATAGAAATGAAAAAGATTGTGTTTTAGTTTTAAAATGTAATTGGAATTTATTCAATTGCATATATGTAGATATACATGAATTTTGCTTTACCTGTGGTGTGAATCCTTGGTAGACCTGTGTCGCTCTAGAAATCCTGTGAACGAGTGCAAGTATGAAAAAACGTACGGTTGCCGTCAACCGCAGTTTTATTGGAAAGCAATTATTGGAAAATGTTAGCAAAAGGAATTATCCGGCGGGAAATACGGAGTAATTCGCAGTTGCATGTGTATGCGCACATACACGCGTATTAGGGCGGTTAGAAAATATTTACGCTGCGGCGTAAACATGCCGGCCCCTTTGCGGTAAGCAAAAAATCCTGAGCGTTGACAACAGTCTACTACCAGTTCACACCACATCACATATTTGATTAAAAAAATAGAATTTTTTGTTTGTTTGTTGAGCCGCTTGCTTGTCGTTTCCTTGAGCCGCTCCGATACGTGGGTTGTCGCGCTAGTTGCTGCAGTGACGGTCGGAAAGTACAGGTTTCCGAGCCGCCACCCGTTGAAAGTGGTCGTAATATTGGGTGACAAGTGATATGGAACAAAATAACCAAAGAAAAAAAAATGATTTTATTTTATGAAACTATGGCATGACAAAAATTGTATGCATATATATATATATATGAATTTTATCGTAAATTTTATGTATGTATTTATGTATTTATGTATTTATTTTGTATTTGGTGCATTTATGCGCCAAGTGTCCAAAAACTTTCATCACCCACTGTAAAAATGGTATTTGGGTGTGATCGCATCGGTGCACTTGCGCCCCCCATCGGTACATGGTGCCTAACTCCAGTTGCTCTTGAGGGTGGTGGACTTGGCTATGTACCACAGTTGCGAACGTAATATGGCATTACGATATATTTTCATATATCGTAAAAACACCTGATTGCATATAATTATTTTAATATCAAAAAGAAATAAAAAATTGATTTGAACTACCTATTCCTGAATTTCGGTAATCGCGGAAAGTGCCCCGACCATGAAATGGCTCAACATTCTGTTTTTTGTGTAGTTTATGTACAGATATTTGATTGTGGTGAGGTAGGTCAGCAATCTGGCATCCAGCAATCTGGCCTACCACCCACAAACAGTTTGTATGCCACAGTGCTTAATTTGCTGACCACAGGGCTGTTAAAAAAAAATGAGTTACACGTGAATTTTGACGCGAGCGGTAGTGACAATTTTTTGTGTGCGTAATTTAAATTAAATTAGTGAAAAATTCGTGAAAAACAACTTTGTCGTGTCGGATGTGTACGTTGCTCTGCCCAACGCAAAAAAAGTTTTCTTGAATAATAAAAGAGAAAAGAATTTGAGTGTTAAATCCATTCCAAACGTGTTACCAGATTTTGTTAGCATTTCCGTTTTGCTTGTGAATAAAATTAGAAATGCATAGAAATGGCTGGAGGCAAAGCCGGCAAGGATTCTGGCACAGCAAGGGCGAAGGCAGTATCTCGTTCAGCACGAGCGGGGCTTCAGTTCCCAGTTGAGGTCATTTTTGAGGTTGGCGTACATGTCGCCATGTGCAGCTGGCCAACAGTGCCTGCCGTACATATGCGTACATCGCATTCATGGCGATGGTGGACGCATGCATGTGCACGGCGGCGATGATCAGGTAAGTGGTAATTTTTATATTTATACACTCAGAAAAGAAACACTTTAAAGTCACTTTAAATCCAGTACAAGGAACTTTAAAATTAAAAATTTTTATGTATGAAAACCAGCCGTATTGAAAAATATTTAATCTTAAAGTTAACACTTTAAAATGTAAATTATTAATGTTAGCACTTTGAATATTAAAGTGAAAACTTTACATTTTAATATGCGCATTCTCGAATACAATATAAACACTTTTGACTTTAAAGTTCACACTTTTAACCCAATTTAAAAATGTTTGTATTTAAATTAAAAGTTAACACATTCAACCTCAAATTAAAAGCTTTAGCTTTTATTTTGAGAGTGAACACTTTCAAATGCAATTTAAAAGCTTTCACTATAAACTTTAAAGAAAACACACTATTTTAATTGTTTTTAATTCACATTTTTTTTATTCAAACATATTTAAATTTAAATTTATTTTATATCTATGAAATAACTTATTTATAACTCATTTATAATTCATTAAATAAAATAATTTAATTTAAAATTAAAAAATAAACCATTATATTATTATATCTTTTTTAATCTTGCATATGTCTTTCCATTGTTAATTTGATGTAAATTCATAGGCAGGCTTGTGAAATGTGATATGTTAATCAGTTTAAGGCAATTTTGTTTTATACCAGTCTCGTAAGATTGAAAATGTGCATCAAATTTAATAATTTCAATAGGATAACATAGAACGTAAATAATTTCATTTTCGTAAATAAAAAGTTTGATACAACAATTTATTTCATTCAGTAATGCTAAAAAATTATTTTGTTTATACTCGATTCCTTTATAATGTATTATAGTCGAAACATAAACAGATTGATAGTTAATATTTTATATATTTTAATAGTTTATATTTTATCTCTATTTGACAATAAATGCATGTGTTTTAAATGTCTTATTAGCACATCAACACTTTTAAATAACTGAAAACATCTGAAACATTTATACATTATTACAATCGAAAAATTTACAAAATTTAATTTTTTTCATTCATGTGTGTTAACAATGAAGTAAGATTTGAACTTTTTAAATCAAATTTTGAATCTAATTAATAAAAATACTTTTGGATAAACATCCATGGCATTTCGCAGATCTTAGGATATTTAAGATTAAACACGTGAAAGATTTTAAAGCATATATCCAAACTTTCAATAAAAGAATTTAGTTTGTACAAAGTTTTGTCAAAGTAAATGTAAAAGGTTTTAAGATCGTCCTCAGAGTCTCCTACCACAATTATAAACGGCTGTACAGTCAATTTATTATAAAAATATTTACCGATAATTTCTTTTATTCGTATTGAGTAATCGCTAATTGTTGTTAACTGCAATACGAAGCTTTCATTAGCATCTTTAATGGTGGCTTTCTTTTTTGTATTTCCATCTACACTAAATCTTGCTGAAGGCAGCAGAACTGAATTGAGAAGAATTGTAAAAATGTAGTCTTGAAAATCTAAAAAAAAAATTATTTAGTGTTATTTTATTAATTTAACAACAACTTACCAATTTTTTTCGTCGTTTTTGCTTGGTTCAGAAGATCTATTGATTGCTGATTCCGTATGTTGGCATAGTAGTAGTTCACTATCTTGGTTTTAAAATTATCCCACTTTGTTTTTAAAAGATTATCTTTTGGTGGATAAATCAAATTGAAATCTAGATTAATCTAAAAAAATATAAAAATTTGTATATCCTTGAGTTTTGTATTAAAGTTCTTTTTAAATACCAGAAATGGTGCTCTGGAGTCTTTTAAAATTGGACACTCCTGCAAAAAATCAGAATTCGAAAGCTTTGCCAAATCCTTCTTCCGAAATGTAGATGTTTTTTGCCATTTGTCAATAACCTCATCCCAATTATTGACATCTTTTTGAAGCGAAGTTTTTAAACATAACGACAGCGTTTCGTCAACTTCAACATTTTCGTCTACTAATGGATCACGTACTTCACTCGAAAGAGATCTTTCCGCAGATGGACTACTCTTTCTAATCTTTGTCTTTAAATTAAAATATTTGGAATAGAGCTTGCCTGATGGGTTTTTTTTTCTTTGACGAGGAATGTAGTAATAATCCTGAAAGAAATCAGTTTACAATATGTTCTTTTAAATATATCGTTTTTAATAATACCTGGGACTCTTTTTCATTGGGAAATAAACCAATTATTTCTTCCACAATACTAGCAAAGTGTTCTGGTCTAAGCTTTGTCTTTGTTAACATGACATCTTCTAAAATTATTTTAATGAGGGCATCGCGTTGCTTATTCGTAAAACATGCCCATTCCTCATAATATTGAATAAGTTGTTTTCCGGCTGAGTTATCGTTTAAAAATGTTGAAAGGGGCTGCAATGAAATTTATCATAAAATTTAATACAAAACCTTTTACTGTATATTCTTACCTGTGATCCAAATGCGTTTCTTATTGAATTATTTGAAGAACAAGGTGAATCTTTGTGACGGTTTTTTTCTAGCCAACCAACAACTTTTGAAGTCTGGCTCAACGTTTCGTCTTCTATTCCAAACTGAAGAAATTAGTTTGCTAAATTATAAACGTAATAATATTGAAATGGTAATTGTATCTATGTACGTGCTTAACGTCGCAAATAAGCTTCAAAATTAATATTATATTTACCTTTGACTTGCGCCAGAAAAACAACTTTTTTCTAAACTCTGCTCGAAGACCAATATTTTTTACTGCTTCCGCAATGTCTTCTTTCGACAAATATTTTAAGCTTCGAAAAGTTATTCCAGCATCTAAGGAACATTAATAATAATGCATAAGTGTTAATATTGCCGAAGAATTTTTACTTACTTTTTAGGCCAAGAAAAAGTGTTTCCAGATCAAACTCCTTTAGCAGATTAAGGAGATCCGTATCTTCCTCAACACACGTGTACGTTAAATCACCCTGCTCATTAATTTGGATATCGTTGCCAAAAATTCGCAGCAAGTCGTTTTCCGGTATAATTTTACCCTGACTGGTCATTCTTGTATCTTGTTTACATTTCTAAATTCTTAAATGTCAAAGTGAACACGTTTAAATAGAAAGTGCCACTTTGATTTAAAAAGTGAACACTTTAGATTGCAAAGTGAACACTTTTAATTAGAAAGTGCCACTTTGATTTAAAAAGTGAACACTTTAGATTTCAAAGTGAACACTTTTAAATAGAAAGTGCCACTTTGATTTATAAAGTGAACACTTTAAATGTCAAAGTGAACACTTTTAAATAGAAAGTGCCACTTTGATGTATAAAGTGAACACTTTAAATGTCAAAGTGAACACTTTTAAATAGAAAGTGCCACTTTGATTTAAAAAGTGAACACTTTAAATGTAAACGTTAACACTTTTCTGCAAATTGATCACTTTACATTTTAAATTTAACACTTTCAAAATAAACGTTATAATTTTATTTTTAAACTTTTAAAAATTTTAAATTAAATGGATTCACTTTTAATACAATTTTAAAAGTGATTACATTATAAATAATATATTTTACTTTAAAATATAAAGTTTGTCATTATAAAATAAAGTTAACATTTTTAAATTTAAGAATTTTACATTAAAAACAAAAATTTTAACTTTTAAATTAAAAGTAAACAATTAAAAAACTTAAAATTAGCACTTTTACAAAATATTTTTTTTTGTGTTCCCCATAAAGAACCTATAGACTGAGACACTTTAAATAAAATTTAAAAGTGTTCACATTTAATTTTAAAGCGCACTTTTTTTCTCAGTGTACTAATAATAATATAATAATTTTTGTACATAAATTTTTGAGTTTCTTACGTACATAAGTAGGTACATGTGCATGTACATATGTATGTATATCGATATATACATATCTACATGCACATGGTGGCGTGATGCGTTCGATTGCGAGGGCACAGTCGGAGGGAGGAGGGGTATGCCATGCGAAGATGGCGGATGATCGGAAGCAAAGAAAGGAGTTTGTAAAGTATTAATGTGGATCGAAATTTTTTGTTTTTTTGTTTTTTTTGTGTTTAATCAATTTTGTGCACTGAACTAATTTGTTTTATTTCCCCACAGGTGAACAATGAAATGATTTTCACGATGTGAGGAGCAGGACACCAGTGGAGCTGTTCATAACCAACAAGTAACTGTTTTGTTTTTATACGTATATGTATATATTTATTTACAATTTTTATGTGTATAGGGTAAATACTAGTACTTAGATGTTTCTAAAAAAATTTTTTTTTTTTTTTTTTTTTTTTAACCGATAAATTGGAAAGATCTAAGTACTAGCAAGAATTTGCAAGTTGGTTAAAAAAAATGATTGAAAATTATTGAGTTGATCCAAAAAGAAATATAAAGTTATAATTAAAGTTATTAAAATTTGGAAAATGATAAAATATTTAAATATACAAAATGTTTAAATATATCGAAATATTTAAAATATATAAAAGAAACTTGCAACTTCTCATTAGTTTTACGTTCTCTCCGCTTCTTGCGTCTTTACGTTTTTCAAATTTTCTTTACGCTCTAAAATTTAGTTAGTGGACAGGGTTTTTAGGGTTTAGGGTTTTCACCACTTATGTTAGGGTTGACCCGGGCTGATTTTTGACAATCGATCATAAATTCCGGGAAATTAACTCGAGCTATTGGTTAATTTTCGGTTAATTTCGAAATAGTTTCGGATATCAAAATGACCACTTTTCAAAGTTAACTGAAACTATTGGTTAGTTTGTCGGTTAGTTTTGAAATAGTTTCGGGTATTAAGTGTATGGGTGTCGGGTACCGAATAACTACTTGATGTATGTAAAAAACATGATTTCGCAGATTTATTTATTTCTGTACGCCATCGTCGTAGGTAATCCATCGGAACATTTTCAAGTTAAGTACTTATATTATTAGAAAAAATGGCAGTACAGATTTCTTTATTTTCTGGTACTTCACGTACTGTTTATGAAATATGTTTTTTTTTTTTTTTTTTTTTTTTTTTTTTTTTTAAAGTACTTATCCTTGGGTAGGGGAAGTAGCGGTACTTTCGATGGCGGGCAGCAAAACCAATTTCGTTATTGGTCTGCTGGTTTGTCCCTTCGTAGTATAGATGTCGACGACGCGTACCCGGAATGTTTTGCATCAATATTTTGGCTACTATTACAATGGGCCCAAGCCATCCTAGCGGATCGAACAGCTTGGCGATCGAAGACAATATCGACCTTTTAGTGATTGTGTCACTATGCTCCATTGGTCTTGTTAGGAAGTAAAAATAATCCGAATGGGCGTTCCACCTTATTCCAAGAGCCTTAGTTGTGCTGGTGTCTTCGAATTCCAAAAAATCTTCGCTTAGTAGATCCTTTTTTGGAATGTCTGCAATTATATCCTCGCAGTTGGCCGTCCATTTTCGTAAGGGAAAACCTGCTGACCGCAGTACCGTAGAAATTTCGTCCCTTGCCTTTATGGTAGATTCGATGCTGTGTCCTCCTGCAAGTACGTCATCTACGTACATGCATTTTCGCAGAATATTAGCTGCTATTGGATACGAGCTTTCTACGTCATCGGCCAACTGCAACAGTGTTCTTATCGCCAGGTAAGGAGCACAGTTTATTCCAAACGTAACCGTCTTTAATTCATATAGGCTCGTTGATTCGTTCGGGTTTGCCTGAAAGACGATGCGCTGATATTTCGACTGGTTATCGTTTATCCAGATTTGTCGGTACATTTTCTCAATGTCACTGTTGAAAACGTATCTGTATAATCTCCAGCGTAGAATCAGTATCGGAAGATCTGATTGCAGTACTGTACCTGGTAGGAGGACGTCATTTAAGCTTTCTCCATTAGCGGTTGCACTTGAGGCGTTGAAAACCACGCGAACTTTAGTTGAGGTACTCTCTGCCTTTGTAACGGCGTGATGAGGCAGGAAGTAATTTTCACATGAGTCCGCTGAAATGTTACTATTTATTCTCGTCATGTGTCCTAGTGTCTCATACTCTGCTAACACCCTATTATACTCTTTTTGTAGGACGGGATCCTTGGCTATCCGTGTCTCATTCCGGAAGAATTGAGAGCAGGCTTTTTTAAGAGAAGGGCCTAGTTGTATGGTTACTGGAAATTCCTGTCGGAATGGTAACGAGACTATGTATTTTCCCTCATTAGTTCTGATAGTGGTCTTTTTATAAAGCTCTTCGCAATATTTATCATTTTCATTGAGGCTTTTGGTTTTGGGTAAATCTTCTAACTCCCAGAATGCCGTAAGTTGCTTATCCAGCGAAACTTCGCTGAAGCACGAAACTATATTTCTGTGGGTCTTTGTAGTATCCGTACTACCGGTTATAATCCAGCCGAATACGGTTTCTTGGGCTAGAAGTGTCCTCAAGACGTTTTTCTTTATCCCACTTAATATGATTTGTGGATAAATGTCTCCACCAAGAATGAGGTCTATTTGTTCATTTACAAAAAACCTTTTATCCGCTAATACCAGGTCCGGAAATTCTTGCCTCGTTGTCGCGCTCATATTTGTTGTAGGCAGATTTCCGGTTAGTTGTGGTAAAACCAGGACAGTTGCAGTCAAGCTAAACAATGGGTCGACGGGGGACCGCAATTGTATGTTGCATGCTTCTTTAACCTGGGCATTTACCGAGTTTGTGATGCCCGAAACTTGGGCATGCATCTTTTTTGCAGATAGATTGATTCTGCGTTTGAGCCTCTCTGTTATAAAGGAACACTCAGAACCAGAATCAATCAGTGCTCGTGCAGCAAAATCTGTGTCATTGAGACGTATATTTACGCGAGCTGTTCCTAATAGCACACCTGTACTTGAATTCGCAAAGCAGGACTTAAAATTTCTGTTTGCGTTTTCTGTTGCTTTATCGGAATCACGTTGTGCTTGCGCCTGCCTAGATGTCGATGGAGAATCATCGGCAGGTCTTGAAGACGTCCAACGCGTCATTGCCTTTGGCTGAATTGCATTTAGATGCAGGAGCGTGTGATGTCGCGAGTGACACGTATTGCAATTGTATGAACTTGTGCATCTTGACACAGTATGTCTGGAACTAAGGCAATTCAGGCAACAATTATTTTCCTTTAAAAAGTTCAATCTGTTTGTAGGTGTTAGCTGTAGGAATCGGGAACAGCTGCGCAATTTGCGCTCGTTTGTATGGCACATTTTACAAGTAAAATTTGTCACGCTTACTTGGAAGGTGCCAACTCTTTTTGTTGGGGTTTCGAAAGGATGACGTGTGATTTGTGGCGGCTTTGGCACTCTCACAGCTCTACCATCCTTCAACCCTGACAATGTCTCAAGGGTCTGAAAACGATTGGACAGGAACTTGTCCATATCGTCCCACTTGGGTATGTCGTTTTTATGGTCTATGGTTTGTTCCCATAGAGCCACTGTACTGTCAGGCAGCTTCGTCGAGCAGAGATAAACGACAATTGCGTCCCAGTTCGATATGTCAATTTGATGACTCTTCAGGGCTGATAAGCAATTGTTTATCTCCCGCTGCAAACTTTTTATTGAGCTACCACACTCAAATTCTACTGCCTTTAAGCTGAACAATAGTTTTAGTTGCGTGTTGACTAGAATACGCTTGTTTTCGTAGCGTTCGCACAGGTTTTTCCACGCTGTAGTAAAGCCTTCATTCGTTAGGGGGCACTTTCTTACTATTTCTTTGGCCTCCCCTTGTGTCTTATGGTTGAGATGAAAAAGTTTCTCAACCGGGGTGAGGCGCTTATTGAGGATGTAGATGGCCGTGAACATATCACGGAATGTTGGCCATGAAAGGTAGTCGCCCTTGAACACGTCTGTATCGCACGGTGGAAGGTGGATATTGTGTTCGCGGACGGACTGCTCCGCTACATCCTTTTGTACGTTATTTAATGCTTCTGCTTGAGTAGCCATAGCAGACATGCATTTCACATATGTCGAAAAACATATTTTATATTTCTTTTTTATCGCCCTAACATCTTCCTTACTTAAACCTTCTGAGCTCGTTAGCGTATCGTACGCTGCCTTCGTTTTCTCCCATAACACTTTTAATTCGTCTTGTTGAATAGCAAGACCGTGCTTATTTTGTTCGGAGGCGGGAGTGCTGTTGAAGTCAGCATCGAACTCTGCGACAGATTCTGCTAAACGGATGTATGAATCCATAATGAAAGCTAAGAAGGATTTACTGAAGTAACCTAAATCTGATATTTTTTTTAAAAAGTCCCACAAAATGACAATCACCAGTAAATTTTTATTTGTCTGTATCTTTATTTAATGATTTTCTTTTTAATTTCAGTCAAGTGGTTAATTTTTTTTTTTTTTTTTAATGTGTGTGCCACCCTAATGTGTGAAAATGGCACTTGATGCAAAAGAAAAAAAACACTTGCCACCCAAAATGTGTCGACGTATATATAACTGTATTTTAACAAGTAAAGTGGGTACTTAATGATGTACCAGTGTTATTGGTGATTTACTTGTTAGTTATGTACTCGTATATATACAAAATTACAACAAAGGCTCAAAAGTGATTATGTGAAAACGCAATAGTGCACTAGAAATAGTGTTGCTCGAATCAGTGAAAATAGTGACTTGCAAATAAACAATTGTGCTAAGCCAATGAACAGTATTGAACAAAGAAAATTATGCCGATTTACTTTAAAGTAAATAAAAGTGAAAAAATCCAAAATAAAACTTTAAATTAAAATTTGATGGATTGAACTGTTGCAATACCGTACCACTGTTCACTGTTGTGCGTGTGTGTGTACGACCGTTAGTGTTTGTTGCTGTCGCTCGCGGACAAACGGAATTAGCACTGTATTAATTTTTCTTGAATTGTAACACTATTTCGTTTCCACAAAAAAAATCACTTGCCTTGTAAGGCGTTGTTTCACCAAAAAATTGATTAACGTGTTATAAAATATTGGAAAATATAACACGTACCTTAATGTCTGTGATTTGTGGTGATGGCAATTGATTGCGTTTGCTGTTGGTGTGTATGCAGCTTGTGTATATGTGCGCCTTGTTTGGTTGTTGATTGTGCGGCTGTGTCTTGTGCGGCTTTTTATCTTGTGCGGCTTTTTATCTTAAATTTTTGATTTTCTCCGGGCTTTGGTTTGATTTTGGTAATTAAGTGGACTGTATCTTTATCTCGGCGCAGATGGACCATGTACAAATGTCCAGACGCACGGTTGGATATTTGGAAATAGAAATGAAAAAGATTGTGTTTTAGTTTTAAAATGTAATTGGAATTTATTCAATTGCATATATGTAGATATACATGAATTTTGCTTTACCTGTGGTGTGAATCCTTGGTAGATCTGTGTCGCTCTAGAAATCCTGTGAACGAGTGCAAGTATGAAAAAACGTACGGTTGCCGTCAACCGCAGTTTTATTGGAAAGCAATTATTGGAAAATGTTAGCAAAAGGAATTATCCGGCGGGAAATACGGAGTAATTCGCAGTTGCATGTGTATGCGTACATACACGCGTATTAGGGCGGTTAGAAAATATTTACGCTGCGGCGTAAACATCTTTATAACATGCATATGGTCAAAAGTTATGAGTGAAAATGAAATAGGTGCCCACAACCGCCACTTCTCCCCTACATTATTTACGAATGTTAGGTTGTGGATTCTATCCGTCAAGATTTGTTCATTGCTTGAGAGGGATTCTAAAGAGTTTTTATTTTATTTTGGTTTCGTCGTCACTGTCCTTAGTACCTGCTACTACTTTAAGTCCTTTTCTCAATATTAAGCCTCCTTTATGTCTAAAGTGTCGGTTAAGATTTTCAATTTTCTTTTCTAATACTTATTATAAAATTTTTGTTGACTGTGTATAGTATCTTCTTGCTTTCAACTGTACTAGTCCTTGTATGTTGTGTAGGATTAGTGTCAATGTGTTCGTATGCAGTAGATTATGTTATGCGATGAGCTTTCCTTCGAGTTTCTTGCTACAACAGAGTATTGATAAGGGATTCCTTTGGCGGTATTCTCGACAATGCATCGGCCACGACATTTTGTTTGCCGGGTTTATAACACAATTCGTACCAATATTCCTCTCAAGATGCTTTCCACATTTTCATCTTAGCATTGCTATTTTTGTTACTCAGCGCGTCTGTTAGCGGCTGATGATCGGTAAAGATTTGAACTTTGGCTGATCCATATAGATAGCTTCGAAATGAGTTCAAAGCCCATATTATGGCTCAAATTTCTTTTTCATTAACGGCATAATGTTCTTCGGCCTTGTTTAATGTTCTTGAAATGAATGCTAGGGGGTTCGAATCTTCAGATAGAACGGCTCCGTTGGCGAAATTGGAAGCATCCGTTACTAATTCGAATCTCTTGTTATAATCTGGGTAAGCTAAAACAACATCCTTTGAAATGAGCGAATTGTGTATGCTAGTAAAGGTTTGATTAGCTTCTTTGTTTAAGGCAATTTTTACATGTTGGAATTTGTTTTTGGAAATTCTCAAACCTTCCCCTATTAAAAGTGACGTTAAGGGTTTTGCTAGTTTCGCGTAATCTTTTATGAATTTCCTTTAGTATCCAGAAATTCCCAGAAAACTTCGAATTTCCTTTAAAGTTGCTGGTTGTGGAAACATGACAATGGCTTCATCCTTAGTGGGATTAGTTTTTACACCATTCGGGGGGATAACATAGCGCGGAAATTCTACTTCTTTTCTGAAGAAATTACATTTGCCTAATTGGACCTTTATGTTGGCCTCTTCTAAAGTTTTAAACATTTCTTTATGTGCTCGAAATGCTGGTTTTGGTTTTTGCTAAAAATAATAGTGTCGCCAATGTAGACATAACAACATTTTCCGATATGTTCGCGGAGTATATCATGCAATGCTCGCTGGAAGATGGATGGAGCGTTTTTTTTATCCGAATGGTAATCGTGTGGACTCATAGTTACCATTGTTAATAGAGAATGCCGTTTTTTTGTCAGATTTTTTGAGTGGAATCTGGTGAAAACCTCTTTTTGAGATATTACTTCCGATATGTATCTCAGGTATGAGGTATCTGTGCGCGGTTGTGACGGAATTTACTATCCTGCAATCGATGACCATACGATATTGTTCATTGCCAGCTGAGTCTGCCTTTTTCGGTACAAACTTGACACTCCACCTCACTTATGAGGGATGCTGGATAAAGGTAGAATCGTGTATACATAGGAGAGTCAGTAGTTGTCCTGATTTGACCCTTGACCTTAGTTGTGTTTGTTAGTGTCTCATCTGGTTCTGAGAAAAGTCCTAGGTACGCGTTTACAATTTTCTCCATTACTTTTTTTTGTTCGGAGGATACATTTTCTTCCTTTATTTTTACTCGTATTGCATTTACGCTTTGAGAAGAAAGTTGCTTGAGATAAACGGTAAAGCCGTTTCTTAACTTCATGTAATTCCAACTAACGTGGATTATTGCAACCATTTAAGTGAGTAATTTCCAAATATTCCATCAAATGTCTTCAATGATGGCATTAAGTAAAATCTTATTTTATCTCTAACACTAAAAGTTGCACATTTGTAAGTATGCTGATTAATTTGCACATCACCTATAATTCACCTTGCTAAAAACGGATTCTCGCTTTTTATTCGTTTTTTAACAAATTCTGGTTTTACATAGTTTTTACTTAAACCTGTATCTACTAAAAACTTTAGGATATTCCCGATCTCCGCCTTTACCTCGAAATAGGGAAGCGAAGAGATGATTATGCCGAAAAATGAATGTCGGTAGGATCTCCATATTTGCTTCCTTTGTTTAATTCTTCCGTCGTGTCGGTATGGAATGTCCTTTGATGACTATTTGGTTGCTGATTGCGAAACGAAAGGGCTCTGTTTCCGTGGAATTGATTTGGGGATGGACGATTCATATAATATATTCTGCGTGAGTGGATACTTAGATCAATATCCATCGTCTAGGTCTAGGAGGGGCGCTCATGTCCCGGGTCTGCTTAAAAGGTTTATTTACTTGTGGCATTTATGCCAATTGTGGGTAAAATTCTTGGCGCTGAGGCTGATACTTCTCGTATGCCTTTTTTATAGTATTCGCGTGATTTGTTCAAAAGTTTTGGTTGCTTAGCTTTTGACACAAATGCAGGGCTTGGGGTGAGTCGACTGGCTCCCTTATTATCAGTAGTCGTGGGAGGTCTCTAATGAATGTGTCCTATATCATTGCGTCATCATACGCAAAGATTCGTTGGGCATTTCTATGCAACTGAGCCTGTCGAGAATTAGTGAGAGATGTCTGTACACCTGCTGCTAAAACTCGGCAACCGTTCTGTTCCCTTGTATCAATGCAGTCCTTTGGTCCTCTAAAGTTGAATGGTCTCGTTTGTTGGCATAGGGCATCGACAAACATTTTGTTATTGCTCCCCAGTCGTGTGGGGTGTTATATGACTCCAATGCTATGCCAGCGTTGCCTACAATTTTATTCTTAATTACACTTAGAATCCCATAGTATTTGGCTGTTCTTTTAAGCGGTTCGTATATGTTCAACATACGATCAAAACTTTTCTTCCAGGAATTGAGTTCCCCAAGACGACCGGAAAATTCCTTAAGGCATTTTACCACATCTGGTGTCTTGTCTAAATCTCCTAAATTCGTGCTATATCTTTCTTCTATTAGCTGGTCACTTACGTTTGACAAGGTGGCATTTGGAGTGAGCGTCGCTTGTACTACCTGAAGTCCTTGTTGTTTCCAGACTTCGGACGCAATATTTGTTAATAGTATCTAAACTGAGATGGGTGCTCTGTGAACCCTAAGAGGTGGTTGGTGCCGAGTTCGTGGGAAATGTGGGGGGTCGGCCTAGGTTATTCTCATTTGTCATTTTCGTCTTTCTCTTAATCCTGCCATTTTTATGTCTTATTATCTATTACAATTTTCACTTCACTAGCTTTTCCCTGCTGGTGTTAGCCTTGCTGCTGTTCTTCTTCGTTCCTATCCCTATGACGTCGCCCGCTGATGATGTGTTCTTTTGGCTCACAAATACTCCTTTACTCCTGTAATTGTTTTCCCTTCGCACCAAATTGGTATATTTATCTTGTGAAAGCTTTGATTTTAATTTAGTGAGTGTCTCCACCACAATCACTCCGCTACTGTACAATTTATTTTTATGCACTTTTCACTTCCAAAAAAATTCTTGTTCGAGTGGTCACTTTTTGGCATAGTTACTCTCAAGGCGAATTCATATAAGGTGGTTTTATAAGTGCAACTCAAGGCGAATTTATACAAGGTGATAGTATCCCATGAGCTGAATGCTTGTTCTTCTTTCCAAACCCGCTGGGTTGTTTTGTTTACACAAACAAAATACATAAGCAAACTGGGCGAATTCGGTTTTTGACATTTCACTCGCAAAGTTACACTGACAAAAAGCATAAGCAATACTAGACGAATTCATATTTTGACATTTCGCACGCAAAACTACACAAACAAAATACACAGCGGATTCGCCTTATTTATCTTGCTATCACCTTCTATGGATCCATCTTGGTGCAACTACAAAACTCCCATGTATTTTGTTTTTGCTTCTGCGTAAGAGTTGTCTAAATGTACATACATTTTGTTTTTGCTTTTACGGCTTTTGAAAGCTCATACGCAAAAGCAAAAACAAAATACATGTAGGTGAATAAAAAAATCAAATCGGCTGCTATAGTAACTACACCTTGTATGAATTTTATATTAAAACTAAGGCTATGCACTTAACCATTTGCACCCCCAGTTTATTGTACTGTGCAGACAGCTGCGACAGCAATATTGATTCAGCTTGCGCTTTAGGCAAGCTATTCTTCGGAAATTAATATTTGTGCAATCGTGCAAGATTATTGACTTCTGTCGTATAAGAATTGGCACAACTAATATAGCAATTATATCTTGGAATTTAAATGCTAAATATTTTTAAGGCACGTGCCGGATGTTGGCTGTGGGGTTAGTAACATCTTCAGTGTTAACTTACATACACACATACATATGTATGTGTTAGAAAATTAAATTGATTGCTGTTAAGTTCAAACCCGTTTATGCAGTCGAGAATAATAGAATACAAGATTGCGTTGATTGCTGTTTCTATTTTACGCTATTTCTAGAAATGATTTAACAGAATACCAGGCAAGGATCCCGAAAAAATCAAGTGTGAAAATTTGAATGGAGAAAACTGCAGACCTTTTCTGCAAGGCAACACGAATACCTTGTGAATAATTTGTCTGTAAGAGTGTCGAGTTAGCAGAGCTGAGCGAAGACAAAATTTGTTTAACAGAACAAGATTTCAGATAAATGTTAGCTGTTTTGGCTCGAATTTTAGATTTTGCAAAGATATTAACAATATGACGTAAACATCTAAATATTTAAATGAAATATGGCTTTACTTAAATAAGTGCTTGATACGAGTGAGCCAAGTGTTGTTATATGCAGGCAAATACATATATGCACGTATCTTGTACTTCTTTAATAGCACACAGCAAGGATACCGAAAAAATCAAGTGTGAAAATTTTAATGGAAAAACCGCAGACCTTTTCTGCAAGGCAACGCGAATAACTTGTGCATAATTTGTCGCTCTTTTAAAATTTTTGAAATTTAATAAAAAATTATTACTGTGGGGCTATATATTAAACTGTTTTTAATAAGTGCAACGGAAGTTTATTAATGAGCGTTTTTAAATATTTGCAAAAGTTAGTTAATCATATATTACATTTCTTAATTGCAGCACGTAACTGATGCGCCGACAATCAGAGAGTATATAAAGCAAAACAGCAATCAAAAACAACACTATCAGCGTTTCTACTGGTATATTTCTATATTAATTTTATTAACATACAACTCCCTAGTAGCATTTTTAATACCAGAGTATCAGCAGTAAAGTACTATATTCCGAACATTCCAAGAATTAAAAAATGGCGGAAACTAATGCATTTATTAATGACAAAAATCGCAACAGAATAGACCCCACAGTATTTGGCGGCATAGTAGTGCAGGAGCCGAAGGGGTGAGGGCAGGGCACAAAACTAGTTGGTCCATACTATTTAAATGCGACACTTGCTGCTGTGTGCCCATCTCGTCTTGTCTAGCTAAGCTGGAAAATGCATTGTGCTCTCTAAATGAATTACAATTTGCTTTGCGTGGAAAACAAATTCCTAGTGTTTTGAAAATTCCTGAAAATTCATCAACTTCTAAGCCAGCCAACAAAAATGGTGCTAACAACTTTGCCAATAATAGTGTTGCAACAATGAATGCAAATCTGAAGTTAACGCGCTCACAGTCTAAGGTCGCTGACCTCGATAAGTCGCCCTTGAACGCGAATTGCTCTAATTCTTTTCCTGCTCCTACAGACTTTGGTGTTGTTGCTGCTCACGCTACTGAACAGCTCTCTGCTGTGGAGAATGCCGCTGTTGGTACACCCACTGTCAACACTGACATTGTTGTTGCCGCTCTCGCTACCGATCAATCCACTTATTTCTCTTCTGTGCGCGACGCCCATACAAACAAAGATTTCTCGCCTTCTCTTCGCCGTACAGATGTCACTGCCGATGATTTGCCAGTTTCTGTTCCCGCGGATAATATCAATGCTGCTGACGGTGTTTTTGCTTCTGCTTCCCATCCACTCAGTGATAACAAAGGCCAGCGCACCAACTCTGCTTGGGTTAAAGTTAATAACAAAAGGAGAAGAAAACAAGTGGTTGTTGTTGGCTCTAATAAAAGCACTGAGTTGTCTGTGGCCGATCGCAACATGTGGGTTCATTTATCTTCGTTTGAGCCGAAAGTAACTGCTAAGGAGATAACAAATTATGTATCTAAATATGCGAAAATTGATATAAAGTCACTCTCTTGTTATGCGCTGGTGAAAAAAGATGACCCAGTAGACAATCACAGGCGTATCAATTTTAAGCTGGGGGTCCCTTTAACTGATTACCCAAAAATATTGGATGCGGAAATTTGGCCAGTGAATGTGAGAGTCAAACCATTCCATTTTTTTCAAAAACCGGTCGCTCATATGAAACCGGTATAACAATTAAAAATAGAAGTGTAATTCCCAAATCTAATGCCGGTCTTAAGATATATTACCAAAATATTTCGGGACTTAGAACAAAATCAAATACAGTTCTACAATTCAGTACGCAAGAGGCTTATGATGTGATTGTTATTGTAGAGACCTGGCTGAAGTCTGATCTCTACGATAGTGAATTCTTCGATCCAAATTTATACGATGTGTTCCGCAAAGATCGAGATTCGGCAAAAACGGGCTGTTCAAGAGGAGGCGGAGTCCTAATTGCCGTTCGACAAAAATTTCGGGCATCGTTAGTGACCCTTAGTAATGGTGACTCCTTGCTAGATCAAGTGTGCGTTTGCATTAAAGGAATGAAATCTCATGGCTTTTTATTCGTAATGGCATCATATATTCCGCCCAACAGCAATTTTGAGCTATATAAAGCTCACGTGGACAACATTATTGCGCTACCTCTGGACTTAAGTGATAACCATCTTTGTGTTCTGGGTGATTTTAACCTGTGTCACATTAAATGGTGCTGTGATTCTACTAGCTCTCATCTTATTCCTAATAACATTACTTCAAATCATGAATCTTACTTCGTAGATAGTTGCCTTAGTCTAAACCTAAAACAAATTAACCCTATTTTAAATGACCTAAATAGATTATTAGACCTTATATATGTAAGTGATAATATAGATTCTTGCGCATCTAAATGCATTTCGCCGATCTCTGATGCTAGTATTCACCACATGCCCTTAGATGTTGAGATCAAATTTTATGTGTTTTCAACCATTTTGTCTAATGATAGAAATTCTTACAATTATGCATCCTGTGATTTTCCAAGTTTAAACAAATCCCTCTCAGAAATTAAATGGGATGAGCTACTCATGGACTTGGATACTCACACTTGCTATACAACATTTACATCGTTACTCAATGAATTCTGTTTTAATAATATACCTGTGAAAAGGATGAGACCTTATAAGTCGCCGTGGTATAATAGAGATTTAATGAAGTTAAAAAATCTTAAAAACAAATATCTGAAAAAATTTAAGTCAAATAACATCCATTCATTTTTTTTTAAATACCAGCACTACCATAAGGAATTTAAGTCATTAAATAACACGCTTTACAAAAAATATGTTCGAAGTGCAGAGCAGAATATTAAAGCTAACCCGAAATCATTTTGGAACTTTGTAAAATCAAAGAAACGTTGTTCTAGTATACCCAGCTCAGTATTTCTGGAAAGCAAATTTGCTAATACACCTGTAGAGGCAGTTAATTTATTCGCGGAGTTTTTTATGTCAAATTATGTAATTGACGATCAGAGTTCACATGATTTTTCATCTGAAATATCATCGTTAGTTAATCTTGGTACCATGCATATCTCTCCGGAAGAAGTGATGGACGCGATTCTTTCCCTCAAGCCCTCGTCGCATTCAGATGCTGACGGATTGTCTGTTATTCTACTTAAGGGGTGTCCAGCGTTGTCATACCCGTTACAAGTTATTTTTAATAAATCTCTCGCCTCTGGTACCTTTATTAATGATTGGAAGCTAACAACAATTACCCCTCTTTTCAAAAATGGTAGTAAAAACAATGTTAAGAATTACAGACCAATTTCGAAACTATCAACCTTTTCTAAACTGTTTGAAAGTGTGGTCAAAGACAAAATTTATTTCGCGATAAAGTCATTAATCAACCCAAACCAGCATGGATTTGTATCCGGGCGATCGACAGTCTCAAACTTAATGGTATTCAGTGATTTTTGCATTTCATCGTTTTCGGCTGGTTCGCAAGTTGACTGCATTTATACGGACTTCTCTAAGGCGTTCGATAGAGTATCCCACAGGATTCTGATAAATAAGTTAGCTTGCCTGGGCTTCCATTCATCCCTTCTAAAATGGATTACTTCATATTTGGCTAATCGGCGCTGTGTTGTTACAATTGATGGCATAGCTTCGGACTTTTTCGTGGCCTCTTCAGGTGTACCTCAGGGGAGTATTTTAGGCCCTCTTTTGTTCATTATTTTTATAAATGACATAGGCAGTTGTTTTTCGTTTTCGAATTATTTGCTCTATGCTGATGATTTGAAGGTCTTTGCAATTGTTAATGATGATGACGATGCAATAAAACTTCAATGTGATTTAAATAATCTTAATACATGGTGTCTAAAGTCACGGCTATCTATAAATTTTAATAAATGTTTTCACATAACCTTCACTAGGCGGCAGAACGCCACACCTACTATTTTTCATATTGCTAATATTGTCCTAAACAAGGTTACAGAGGCCAAGGATCTGGGAGTGATTTTCGAGGCAAAGTTTTCATTTAATAATCACCTTAATTTTATTCTCTCGAAAGCATATTCGGTTCTGGGTTTTATACGACGAAATAGTTCAGAGTTTTCCGATCCATACACCTTTAAGCTTCTTTTTTCGTCTCTTGTTCGCTCTCATTTGGAATATGCGGTAATAATATGGAGGCCATACGACCAACATTCCGTAAATAGGATTGAAAGGGTTCAAAAAATTTTTCTGAAGCAGGCACTGCGTTCATTGCGGTTCGAGGAACCCGTTCCTTCGTACCACTCACGCCTGTTGCTAATTAGTCTTAGTTCTCTTGAAAAAAGAAGGTCTGTCCTCTCTCTTTCATATATATTCAATATAATTAATGGCACAATCGATTGCCCAATTCTACTGGAGCGGATTAGCTTTAATGTTCCGCAAAGAAATCTGCGTAATTTCTATCCTTTTTATGTTGATAGTTGTAGAACAAAATTTGCAAGTAATGCGCCTATTTCGCGTGCCCTAACGGAATTTAATGATTTATTTTCCTCTAAGGTAATTGACTTTTCGTTTTCTAAGTCTGCTATTGTGATTATCCAATAAGCATTTATTATTAATTCGTTTGTTAGTCTGTAAGGTACTATGTACTGTAGATTTAAATTTGAAAAATAAAATAAAATAAAATAAAAATATGTGCATTCATACTTCAATTATTATTTAATTTTATCACAAAAATTGTAGGACTCGTTGTCCAATTAATCTATAGCGTAAAGCGCAAAACGTAAAACAGTTAATACAGTTTTTTTTTAATTTAATTACATTTTTACAAATTACTTTTGTATTATTCATTATATTTGCTAGTAATATCATATTATTTAATTTGTTTATTTTTCAGACTGTTATTCCAGTATTTAGACCACTTGAATGTCTCGAAAAGTGGACGCCCCAACTGTTCAACCACTGTTAAGACGAAGAAGCGCAGCTACCATCTACAAAACAATTCTCATGTAAAGGAAATTATTATGTGTATAAGTAGGTATATTTAAGCATGAATATTTAGTTATTCATTTGAAACTAACTGCACTTGGGATCTCAGCTCGTAGCATCTTTCATTGTGGCAACATCGTATATCGCAGCACCCTCTTGCACAAAATAGCGCGCAGAACACGAATCTTCTTACTTGACGACGTGTTGCAAACGAAAAAGTATGATTTCAAACAAGTGAACAAAACTCTGTATCGCTGCGAGAACAAAAAGTAGGAAGCAAGCGAGAATTTGAATCCGATGAAGACCGCCCGTTAGCAAAGCAGAGGAACATTTCCTTGTTGTTCATTTTAAATGCATTTTATTTGTAGAATTAACTTTTCTATAACTTGACTGAAGCATATTACGTGTGTATGCGCACATATATTCGAGTAAATTGCTAGAGGTATATATGTACATATATATACATATACATAAGTCCATATATAAAGTGTTGACCTCAGAAACGAATGTTGAATCTATAGAAATTGGTAAGTGCATCCCCTAACATGGGCATGCCATTGGCGATAATGGCTAGCAGGTGACTTTGCAATTCCCGTAATATGTTAAAGAAGCGAAAGACAAACTTAAAATGCGACTTTGCTATCCCCGTAATGGGTTCAAGCAGCGAAATACCAATTAGACATACGAGCTTATCATTATTATTATTGGTATTATTATTCCTATTTCATTTTATATCTGTCTACATACAATTTATCAAGTTCACAGCTTGAAGTATAATTCTAAATAAAGGGTAATTTTTTAAGACTATAACAATGGGGTTTTCGCCCATTAATTAGCAGCAAATTATTTGGCTTTACCTTTCTTGATGTAGGCTTTATGCGATTAAAAACAAGCGCTGAGATTTTGGTCACATCGGAACTGCTTCGAACGAAATGTTCGCACATGACAATAGCAGCAATGACATCGCAAACCAGCACTTCGTGAAGGAAACAACTATATGCAAATATTTTTAAAAATTCAATGTCCTATAATACAAGCAAGAGGTTTAGTAAATTAATACTTATTTTTATTTCTTTAATTTACGGCTAAATATTTGCAGTGTTTCCACTTGAACTTCGCCAACTTCATGCTCAGGGAGTCGATCTGTCCCTACCTCATATTTGCTCTCCTCATTCCTGCCATCAGATCATTTTTTCGTTTTGGAGTGGGCGTTTATGAAGCAGAGAACGTATATTATACAGAGAAGTTCTAAGTTAGGATGGCTGTATGAATGAGCGAAGACAAAATTTGTTTAACAGAACAAGATTCCAGATAAATGTTAGCTGTTTTGGCTCGAATTTTAGATTTTGCAAAGATATTAACAATATGACGTAAACATCTAAATATTTAAATGAAATATGGCTTTACTTTAATATGTACTTGATACGAGTGAGCCAAGTGTTGTTATATGCAGGCAAATATATGCACGTATCTTGTACTTTTTTGATAAGCGTATCAATCGTTATATACTTAAGTATATACATATGTACATACATATGCATATGCATATACATAAAAATAAGGTAAATATTGGCCAGCATTTAATACATCCCTCCACCACCTAGCCTCGTCCCAATAAAAAACCTGTTTCCTAGCGCAGCGCAACCGCAGCAGAACAACAAAAAATCCATTTACAAACTCACTCGCATATTATTGAAATCAAATTTCCGTTCATTCATAAATGCTAACATGTCATCTCCTTGCATACGCAAATTCCCCAAACCAATTTTTCCAGTATACAAACTTTTTCATGGTGAAAATAGTCCACAAGGTGGCGCAGATTGTAGTACCGCTAACTCTCTCTTGGAAATTTTGACAGAATTTCTACGTCGCAACAGATTTTGTTTACAAAAATCCTGTACATATGTATGCATATTCGCAATTATATGTATATACGAACGTGTTTTCATCATTTCTCTTCACCGGTAAATCTGGTGTAACGTCACAGCCGAGTTACTCTACGAATTCCAGATCAATCAGCGCAATCTTGAATTCTATCGTTCTTGTAACCCTTTCAGTTTGTTTGCTTTTAGTTTTTGTAATTTTGGCGAAACTCAACCCTGGACAAGGCTTATAGGGTTGCAGTTGCTAGTTGTTGGCCTTCTCTCCTGTTAGGGGTTTGTGCTACCAGAAAACAATCAATAAATTTTAACATTTGTTGTCAAACAACTAGCCTAAAATAAAGCCATTTATTACTATATACATAAAAGTGAACTTTCAAACATTTGGTTATAAAATATACGTTAATATGTATGTTTGTATATAACATACATAATTTCCTGAAATACAGAAATGCATATGTACATACATATATCAAAACGCACTTCGATTAGGCAATGATAAAATTTTGTATTAATTCATCAGTACTGAACATCAATTCATCAAAACTTCCGAAAGAGCAAAATTCTGTCTTCGGCACAATACTCATTATTTTCAAGGGATCTTCTGCGAAAATATATTGGTCCGTAGTCATAGTCAAATTAAAGTCGGATCTAAATACGTTAAAGCATACTTTAGCTTAAAGTATACTTTATCTTAGTCATAGTCGAGTTAAACCCGGCTTTTTCGGTTAAAGTCGAATTTAAAGTTACAGTGCCGAAAAGCTGTTACTAAACCATTTAGTAAACTGTCAAAATAATTATAAATCTGCATCTTCGGGGCTAAAAGTTGTGTTTTTTTGGTGAAACTTAAATTAAAGGAAAAAAATGAGCCGTTTTGATAATATTGAACGGGATTTTAGCATCATTAGTGATGCTACTTTGATTAGACGTCCAAAAATGTATAAAACCAGAATCAACCCTTTTGAATTAGACGACAGTGATTTCTATTCTCGGTATCGGTTCGACACAGCCACGGTAGAGTTCATTATTCGACGCTGCTTTTTCGTGTGAACTCCGTCAGGAGCCACTGTTCCCGAGGAGTGTTGACAAAACAACTTATTCGGCTTTTGAATTTTTGTTTTCAAATAATAAATTTCGATCTTGCACACAAATAATGTTTGAATTTAACTTTTACCACGATAGCCTGCTGAACTATAGCTTTGTTTAACTATTCGTTAAAATATTTCACAGTACATTGTTTTTTTGGCTTGGGAAAATTAAAGTCATAACTGGATATAAGATGTTTTGCCAAACTTTACGCACAGATTTAGAGTTCGGTTGAATGCGCTACACACATGGTTGTATGCGCCCTTTTGCATGGACGTATGTAATTCGATGCGTATTTAGCATTGGGCCCGTTTTAATGTAACCTAGTTGCAAAAAAACACTCCAACTCGGATAAAATTTCCTTTTAATTACTTCACAACACCGGCAAAATCTGTCATTTAACATATGATTTGTTTAGTGAAATTTTAAAGAAGCAATACAAAATGAGCAATTTTGAGGATTCTGTGGTAAGTTATTAAATTTATTTAAAAACATTAAATAAATGCATTAAATAACTTTTTACTTTTGTAGATAATGTCTTTGTACATGGGTGAGCATTGCGAATCACGTCGCAATAGAGAGATGCAAGAAGTACTAGAAGTATTGGAAACGATATATGCCAGCTCCAACTCTTCTAAAGACTCGGAGAGTGAAAACAAGCCACATGAGAAGTGCTCCAATTTTGAAGGTACATTCGATGCAATGAGTGAGGCAGATTTCAAAATGCACATTAGGCTAAGACGCCAAATGGTGGAATATCTAACAAGTAATAACAAATTGTGTGTATAAGAAATGCATAAACTTAATGGTATTTTATTTTCAGTGAAGTATTCGGAGTCTTAACTACGTACCTGCCACATCTGGTGGTGGTAGATCGCGTATATTACCACAAAAAATCCGTGTACAGAGAAACCTCTCCTAACGGACACCTCTATTAGACGGACACCTCCTTTGGCCGGACAGTTTTTCATGCACCAAGTTTTAAGTACATTTTTTAGAACAAATTACCCTCCCTTAGGCGGACACTCTCTTGGCCGGAAGCGGACAGTTATTTGCTTTAAAATTGGACAAAAACCCTCTACTGAGCGGACACGAACCTCTTATCAACGGACACTGAGATCAGTTTTCATAACAAATCAATCATAAACCTCTCTTGAGCGGACGCGAACCCCTCTTAAGCGGACAAAATATATACTTGTAAACATATTTTTGTACATATGTATTTACCAAATGAAAACTGGGGATTCCCCGAATAAAACCAAATGGACGTTAGAAAAACACTCAAATTTAAAAAGCGTCACATTGGAGGTTTAATTACATAACGCAGTGTTCGTTAGCTAAATTTTCAGGGTTGAACGTTTACTAGTGGCAGTGAGTTAATTGTGTTCAGTCATATCGTAAACATTTGATGTGTTATGAGATGGCGAGGTCAATCCTGAGCTTAAAGGAAAAAATGGAAATAATTAACCCTAGTGAGGAAAATAATTTGTCTGGTCGTGCATTAGCCGAAAGGTAAGTTTTAATAATAAAATCATACAAAACCTATTTTTATTTATGGTCTGTTCGTTATTTCAAATGTTATAGATTTTTTGATCAGATTCAAAATTGGAAAAACGCAGGCTGCGTTGATAATAAAAAAGAAAGAAGAAATTCGAGTAAAAAGGTCTTTTATGAAAACCGATGGGAAAAAATAGATGAAATGTGTTTTGACTGGTTTAGTAGGGCAAGAAACCAGAACATTCCCATATCTGGGACAATTATTCAAGAAAAGGCAAAAGAAATTGCCCAAAAACTGGGCGTCAATGGCTTTGTGGCATCTAACGGTTGGCTACAAAAATGGCGAGCCCGTCATAATATAAATTTTAGATACATTTGTGGTGAAAGTGCTGCTGTTGATATGCAAGACGTACAGCAATTTTTAGAAAAACTGCCGTCATTGATGATTGGGTATAGCCCCAGAAATATTTTCAATGCTGACGAGACAGGTTTTTTTTCAGAGCTTTGCCAAACAAAACATTGGCTCCAAAAAACGAAGTATGCCGTGGAGGTAAACTTTCGAAAGAAAGACTGAATGGCCGGGGAAAAAGAAAACCTCTTGTTATTGGGAAGGCTGCTCGTCCGAGAGCATTTGCATCATTAGATACGAAAAATCTTCCAGTAAATTGGCAGTCCAATAAAAAGGAATGGATGACGCGTGAAGTTATGACACAGTGGCTGAAAGATTTCGACAAGAGAATGGAGCGGCAAAACCGAAAAGTTCTATTATTTTTAGATAACGCAGCATCCACCCTCGAGATATAAGTCTGAACAATGTAAAAATAATATTTCTGCCTAGCAACACTACTTCAGTTTGTCAGCCTCTTGATCAAGGAATAATTCAAAATTTCAAAACTCACTACCGCAACTTGCAAGTGAAAAACATATTGGTAAGCATAGAAACTGGTTCCACAAAAAAAAATATAAACGTCTAGAGGCAATACATTTTGTAAAAGAAGCCTGGGCAAAAGTTCAAGCAGAAACAATAAAAAATTGCTTTCAAAAGGCAGAGTTCGACAAAAATCATAATCCGGCACCTGAATTCGAGCCCGAAGATGACATACCCCTGGCAATGCTGCTGTTGTTATTGACGACAACATAGAAACAATTGATGATAATAGCACCGATGCTGAGAGTGATACCGATGAAGTTAATGATATTTCCACAAGCGAAACCGCCGCGAAACAGCAGTCAGTTTCCAATTTAAAAAGATTTTGCAGCGACGACCTTATTGCGTTCGAATTGTTGCAAAAATTGGAAAGCCATTTGCAAAAAAGTTTTCTTTAAAAAAAAACAAACAAACCTTAAGCAATCGACAATTCAGCAATTTTTTAAATAATGAGTCGGATATTTATGGATTTATATTACTTATTATCTGAAGTATAATTTTTATATATTTTATTTATGTCGTTACTTTATCTGAAGGTATGTGAATGAGTTATGCATGTTTTGATATGAATTTTTCAAGCAATATATATATTTTTTTCGCAATGTAACATCAATATTTTTTATTTAATTTAAAATGTTGTGAGTATTTATTCCTTTAAATCTCTCGGCGACTGGTATGGTTTGCTGAACAAAATGAGTTGATAAACCCACATCAATTTGCTTTTAGGAAAGGCTTAAGCGTAACAGATCCTCTTCTGTTACTGTCAGAAACAAATTAATTTTTACATATGTCGAAACAGAATGGCTCCAAAGAACAAAAGCCAACTCAACATCAGCGATATCGCGTGTCTTAAACTTAGCCAAGAGCCTCAACATCGTTTCCATGCCAGCGCTGTTAGCAATTCAGACGTACCCACTGTGGGTGGCACCAAGGTCTGTCTTCATCACCAACTTATTAAAGTATCCAAAAGCCTCTACCAGCCCCATTAAATACAGACAACTCTACTGTAAAGCTATTGAGCCTCTGAGAGGTAATTGGGATTTTATATTTACAGACGGATCGAAGTCCGACACCAGCACTACGTTTGCAGTGACAAACGACCATGGTGACACAATTGCCGTCGGTACTATTCCCGAGTATTGCTCGATATTTACAGCTGAAGCAGCTGCATTATTTGAAGCGGTACGGTTCGCCTCCTTCAGTGGAAATAAATATGTTGTATGCAGTGATAGTAAATCCACCTTCGAATCCCTTGTTAATTACACCAACAACACACCGCTGGTGGGAAAAACTCGGGAAATGCTTTTAAAACATAAGGATTCCATTAAAATCATGTGGATACCAGGGCATGCCGGTATTCAGGGAAACGAGAAAGCTGATGAACGTGCCAAAGAAGCCAGCAAACAACCTTTACATATTTTCGACCGTTTCATTGATAAAGATATCAAGAAACTCGTCAAAAAATATATTCAAGAAAAATTCGCAAGAGATTGGCTTGACTACCATCACGGTTACAAAAACTACAACTCTACTGGCTAAATGCTTATTTATCCATCGGATGCATCATGTGTCAAACTTAAAACCTTTGTCCGCCTAAAAATTGGGCACACTCTTACCACAAAACACGGTTGTTCACCTTCTAGATGTATGTACGGGACTCAAACTAATAAGAACCTCGATATTTAACAACATCAAACCATCATCATAACTATCTCAAATACAGCGATGCCGAAAGTATTAATATTATCTATAAATTTATCAAATTGTGCAAGATACATATTTAATCATAATTGTTTTCCTTTTTTCTTTTATTGTTATTTATGACACAACCAATACCTATCGGCACATGCATGAGTTGCATCAATTGTTGACCACGTGTGCGTGTGAGTATACATCTAGAGGCAGACATATGTATGTAAATATGTATGATGGACACATGGATGTTGCACATACGCACGCTTGTTACACAACTTTTCAGTGCGAAAGATCATGAGTACCTGCCAAAGAGAAATGCGTTTGCCAATAGGTATTGGTATTTTGAACAGTTCTACCAATTAACTATTCCTATTTTAGCGATAAGCCGAAGGCCCTGGTAGCTAGTGCTTTAATATATAAAAGTGTAATAATTATAAATTAGTTGTTACTCTCGCAAATAAATAAATAAATATATATTCCTTTAAAAATTACAAATGTCTAAAATAGACATCCACTCCTTTGAGCGGACACCTCTCTTGGGCGGACAAAAGTTGGCCGACGATGAGTGTCCGCCCAAGGGAGGGTTCTCTGTATACATACTTATGTACATTTGGTATGTAAGCAATACAGTGGCATTTAGGCTACTAGCAAATTTGTGCGATATCAACGATGTGAGTGATGAAAATACGTTTGCACTTTATGAAGGTTTTGAAGAATGAAACCTAGACGCAGCCCTTGACAGAAGGCAAACCCTTTTTAATTATTTAAGACAACAAAATATTATTTAAAAATTTCACTGCATATACATATATACATATTTATATCTTTGAATTCACTAATAAAAATATTTACAAGAATTCATTGCATTTCATTCAACTTTAAATCTATCAGATCAGATCATTTCTTATTCTAATTACAAGTAAAATAAAAACCAAAAGCAAATTTAAAAAAATCCAGTTTCAGTGAAAAGATTTTCGTTTTTATAAAACCCTTGTACATTTTGTTGTAGAGCACGAAGAATTTACATCAAAAAACTTGCAAAAAATTCACTACAAGGTTTTCACTGAAACTCACTGTAACGTTTTAAAAAGCTGATGCTAGACAGAGTAATTTCTGTTAGCTATTTTTTCCAGACAGCACCGAAACCGAAAGTGTTTCAATCGGTCTGTAACCCACATGAAAAGGGTGGTCGTTTGAAATAATCGGACTTCTTCCAAATAGTTCGTCCATTTACTCCATATAGGGGGCAAAGCACGGGCAGGCGCCAGTTCTGCTGTTGTTGTCCCGTGCTGCCTTATAGGCCTGGAGAAGACGGCTCATCTTCCACTCCAAACACAGCGGCATCCTTTCTAAGTCCTGGAAGGGGATTGTGTATATAAATATAATTTATTCAAACATATATTTCTTGAACCTTCCTCGATCGCCATTGACACCATGTCTTCCAGCACGTTCGCGTAGGCCAACCTCTTTCTTTTTGGGTGCTCCAACTCCGCTTTCCGGGCGAGGTAGCATCTCAAATACTTAATTGTCTCCTCACATGACCATCTCTTTCGCCTTTTTTCTTGCATTCTGAAATAACAAACACGTTTTAATTCATAATTTTATGTGAAATATACGAAAAGCAATTTTACTTATCCTTGTTCCATTTTTATTTGTTTTCATTTCATTTCATTTATTAAGTCAATAGTTACAATAACCTTACAGACTAGATACAAAAAGGACTTATAACTAATTCTTACATACTAGAAAGAAACATATATTAAGTGTAATGGGACTCAATTCTAGAACGGAAAATGCATCTGGGCATAGAAAAATCCAGATCAAGAGATCTATGTATACTATTCAGTTCAGTAAGTGCTCTGTTAATAGGAGCAAAATTAAGGTAATTATATTTTTCTGTTTTAATATTAAATGGATAATTAAGGCGTAGGGTTGTGTTGGGGACATTGAAGCTAATCTGTTCAAGAATTTCCGGGCAGTCAATAGAACCACAAACAACATCATAAACAAACATCAAAGACTGAATGGTGCACCTATTTGTAAGAGACTTCAAACTTATAAGCATGCAACGCGCGCTATAGGATGATAATGGACAAGCAAAGTGAAGCGGTTGCAAGGCAAAACGAATAAAATTTCGTTTCACTCTTTCAATTCTATTAGAATGAGAGGTATAAATAGGGTTCCAAATCAGAGAGGCATATTCGAGCTTGGAACGAACTAGGAAGGTATACAATATTTTTCTAGTATAGGCGTCTTTAAAATCTCTCGCATGACGTCGCAGAAAGGCTAAATTAGCATAAGCCTTTGGAATAATATGGCTAACATGATTGAAAAAGGTAAACCCAGTGTCAAATACCACCCCGAGGTCAGAAAACTCTCTGACATTGGAAATAATAGTATTCGATAGAGTGTATGAAGATGGATTATGATTCAGGGATTTTGAATAAGTGACATGGAAGCATTTATTTATATTAAGTGATAATTTATTTCTGATGCACCAAGCCGATAAGTTGTTTAAGTCTTGTTGTATTAGAGATATATTCGATGTAGAAGTTAATTTACTAAATAGCTTTAAGTCATCAGCATGTAATAAAAGCTTAGAGTGGTTAAAACAGGCTCCAATGCCGTTAATAAAAAGCGTAAATAAGATAGGACCGAGAATACTGCCCTGTGGAACACCTGAATAGGCTATAAAAGTGTAGGACTTGACGTTTTCAATTTCTACAAACGATTTTCTGTTGGAGAGATAGGATCTCAACCAGGAAAGAAAAATTGAATGGAAGCCCAAGCATTCAAGTTTCCTACGGAGGACATTGTGCGCAGCTGTATCTAAGGCCTTTGAAAAATCCGTGTAAATCGTATCGACTTGCCAACCACACTTAAACGCCGAGATACAATACTGGAAAAAGTCTGCTAGGTTCGTAACTGTGGATCGCCCGCTAATAAAACCATGCTGATGAGAGTCTAATATATTATTAATAGAAAAAAGTAATTTATTATTTACTACATTTTCAAATAGTTTAGAGCAAGTAGTTAGTTTAGGTATTAGCCTGTAATTTTTTACATCATTTTTATTGCCTGACTTAAAGATTGGTGTGATGGAAGTAAGTTTCCAACGGTCAATAAACTCACTTGTAGAGAGTGAGAGATTGAAAATATGATGTAATGGCACACAAACAGAGGAGCTACATTTTTTAAGAAAGAAAATGTTAAGCCCATCCAAGTCATTTTTTAATGACGATTGCAGAGACGAGATGGCATTAGTAATATCTAACTCAGTTACCATCAATGATCCAAAATCAACAACCCGGGAGTCAATATGAGAAGGCGTATCAGATACCTCAGCATCCGAGACAAAATTGGACTTGAAAAAATCTGCAAACAGAGTCACGGAATCACATAAGCTCTCTGAGCGTTTCTCATTGTAAATCATACAAGCAGGAATGTTTGAGCAGCCTTTTTTAGATCGAATATATTTCTAAAAAGCTTTGGGATTCGATTTTAGTTCTTCCTCAAAACGCAATATATATCGATTATATAATTTTTTATATTTGTCAAGAACGTTGAATCGGGTCATGTAATCTAAATACTTTTCTTTAAAGCATTCATTATTTGTGGATTTAAATAGATTGTAAAACTTGTTTCTTAGGTTCTTCAACTTTTTAAGATTTTTCGTATACCAAGGGAGCTTATGCACCCGATCCGGAAGAAAAGAAAGATTATTACGAAAAATTACGGACAAATGGAAAAGAAAAGCTTCGAAACACTCAGAAACACTTTTAGCACGAAAGATTAAACTCCAATCTATTTTCAGGATTTCAGCGTTTAAGGTATCGAGATTTGCATTACGAAAATCAAAAGACTTAACATTATCATTATCAACCGAAATTAAATCAAAAAACTCTAAAGAAAAAGATAAAGGCACATGATGCATATCCGATTTAGAAATTGGAAAATTACATTCACTAATATGAAAAATTAAGTCCTCATTAACAAAAATAAGATCCAGAATGTTACCAATTTTATTAAAAAATGAATTAATTTGAATAAGGTTAAAGCTAAAAAGACTGTCTATAAAGTTCATCTCCTTAGTGGTATTTACATTAGTTGGAGTAAGAAATCCATTATTTAGTAAATTATACCAGATAATTTTATTGAGGTCGAAATCGCCTAAAATGCAGAATTAACTTTCTTCACTATTTCCACACAAACTAACAATATTATTTATATGAGCGGTATATAACGACTCCGAACTTTCAGGCGGGATATAGGATACATATACGAATATTTTTCCATAAGCTCCATAAATGCATACGCAAAGTTGATCAAGTAACGAATCATAGTTTATAAGATCGGCTTTTGATGAACGTATGGTTCGCTTTATAGCGATGAGAACTCCACCACCTCTTAAGCACAACTATATGCAAATATTTTTAAAAATTCAATGTCCTATAATAATAATAATAATAATAAGCCCAACGGTTACCCTCTTTCCCGCCCAACCGACACGAGGGGCACAGTCCGCATGACTGACGGATCTTTTTTTTTTATTTTTTTATTTTTATAATTTTTTTTTTGTGCCGAGTTGTTAAAAGGAAAAAGTTTGTTAAGCGTCGAGATCCAAAACTGCTCAGCTACAGAAAAAAACTTCATCAGCTGAATCAAATATATATTATACCGGCGTTAATCATTTATTGAGAAAGGACAGTACAGCTCTTTTTATGGTGAAAAGTGAGTCCGAAATATCAAAAGTGCTGGAAAGACAGTTGAAATCTTGACATAAACATCGGAAAGGTTCATTTAATTCATAATTGGTTTTACACTGTTTTAAATAAAGAGGTTTAAAGTGTCTTGAAATCCGAGAAGGAACATTAAGTTTAACTTCGGCAATAAGAAATGTGCTTGCGATAGACTCTCTTTAAGGCAAAAAGTAAGAACTGTTTTTGAATTGATTCCAGCCGATCAATGTGAACTTGATAACGTGGGTTCCAAACTATCGAACCGTATTCTAGCATAGGTCTTACTAAAGTTGTAAAAAGAGCTTTTGTTACATATGGGTCCTTGAATTCTTTTGACCATCTTTTTATAAAGGCAAATATCCCTCTAGCCTTATTGCTATAGCATTAACATGACTATTGAAATTAAGTTTGGAATCCATTGTAACTCCCAAGTCAACAAAGTCAAACACTTGATCCAGAGTATAGTTATTTATTGTGTAAGAAGCTGGCTGAATAGTTCTTCGTGAAAAACTCATAAATTTACATTTTTTAAGGTTAAGTGGCATATAATTTATGTTGCACCAATCAACTAAGCTGTTAATATCTATTTGTAATAAATTTCTTTCTTCAATCAAAGCGTATGATTTAAAAAGTTTTACATCATCAGCATACATTAGTATATTCGAATATCTTATTGCAGTTGTAATATCATTTATGAATGACAAAAACAGAATCGGGCCTAGATGGCTGCCTTGGGGAACTCCCGAAGTAACATTAATGACATTGGAAAAAGCATTTTTGAATATAACGATTTGAGATCTATCATGTAGATAAGAAGAAATCCAGCGGAGGAGAGAGGGTGGAAAGCCCAGCAGATCAAGTTTGTGGATGAGTAAGGGGTGACAAACTTTGTCAAAAGCTTTACTGAAGTCGGTGTATATAACATCTGTTGGAATATTTTCTCTAAAACCATTTGAAACATGGTTTGTGAATTCCAGTAAGTTGGTAATAGTTGATTTGCCCTTACAAAATCCGTGCTGAGAGTTTGTGATTGATGAAGAGATCGTATATTTTAACTGATTAGTAATAATTGCTTCAAATAGTTTTGGAATTGCCGATAGCTTTGCTATTCCACGGTAATTTTCAATCGAAGACCTATTGCCGCTTTTATGAAGAGGGATTATAAAAGACTTTTTCCAAACAGACGGGAAATTACCTTGTTTTAGCGACAAGTTAAACAAGGTTGATAAAGGCAGACATAGATAATCAGCAAATTGTTTAAGAATACATGTCGGAATCATATCAGGACCGTACCTGAATGATTCTTTTAAAGATTTCAGATAAAATAATACATCTTCAGAAGATATTACTGGAACATTAATCGAATTATTAGTATATAGATAATATGGATATTTATAAGAGGGAAGATTGACTTTAGTGGAATAGTTAGGCTCAAAGAATTGTGCAAATAGGTTAGCAATGTCTTCATTGTCGCTGGACACAGTGTTCTCTTACGCTTTGAGTTTACGAAACCATAAAATGATTTAGGGTTACAAATAATATTCTTTTTCATTTTATTTAGGTATTATTGGTAAGATTTCTTATTTAATTTGAAATATTTATGTCGCAGGACTGAGTACTTTAAGTAATCTGTAAGTAAACCTGTTTTTTTTTATATTGTTTGAAGATACGCGATTTTTTATTTTTCAACATTCTCAGTTCCTTATTAAACCATAACTGTATTGGTTCGTCTTGAACGCATACACGTTTAGGTTCGTATTTTAGAAATAAACTATACAAAGTGGTATTAAAATGCATTACGTTTTCTTCAACATCACCACTATAATTGGGCCATGTTAAATTGGAAGGTTCATTTCTAATTTTTTTTTAATTCGGCCTTAGCAAAATCAAAGCGAGTACTAGAACCGGCTGCTGTCGTATCATATCCCCGAGCAACACCCATGATTTCGAAAGTTATCTAAATTGCAGGATGGTAAACGTCTTCTGGCAAAACTAGAGGATCACATCGATTTAGAGAAGATCTGGAAATATCATCAACGAAAACCAAATCCAAAACCTTCCCAAACTTATTTGGAAGAACATTAATCTGACTTAGGCACAGTTCAGCCATATCATCCAAAAAGTCGCAGCTACCCAATCGCCTAGAAACTGGTACAATGTTATAGTCAATAATCTTCCAGGATATGTGCGGGAGGTTAAATTCACCCAGGACAATCATAGAGTCAGAAGATTCAGTCATTGAACTAACGATTTTAAGAAAAGAAATATGTTGGGTATATACAGACAAATCAGACTGAGGAGGTATATAACAGAGAGCTAAGTAGATATAACCTGTACCAAGCTGCACTCGGATGCACATAAATTCAATGGATTCCATAGCAGGGACACAGATTTCTTCTGAAGGAATAAGTAGATGAATGAACAGCGAGTAGAACACCACCCCCAACTCTGCACAGGCGATCATTTCTGTAAACCTGATATTCACTGCAAAAGATTTCCGAATTAAAAACGTGAGGCTTAAGCCATGTTTCGGTAAATGAAATAATATTATAATTGCACTGAAGGCTTGTCAAATACAAGTCAGTTAATTTAGTGTTCAAACCTCTTATATTTTGATAATAAATACTCAAATCAGACTTAACAATCACTTTTTTGGCTCAGTGTTATGACGAGAAATCTTAACAACATTTTGGTCATTTATATTAGGTTTGTACTCGAATTCGCGGACTAACGCCCCGATCGGCCAGAATGAATTGTTTAGAAGAGCATCGAACTTTTCTAAAGCAACATCAATTTTAAAAGAGGAAATATTCCTTTCATGGTAGGTAGGTAGGTAAAATGGCTGCGACCCATGCCGCCCAAGTAGCAAAAAAAAAATACTGCCGTTTTGATGCCATAAACTCGAAAAACCTACTTGGTAATGGAAGGATGTGCATTACAACCAACCAGAGTTGTTAATGAAATCTACTATGTTGGAGGTCTCGATCCTAGATACCTGCCCTAGGTTGTCAAGGAAGGGACTTCCCAAGTATGTTAGCCGACTGCGGGCCAGGGCCGGGCATTTGCACAGGAGATGCTCGACCGTTTCCTTTTCAGCCACATCTTTGCAGCTTCTGCAGTATTGGTTATGCGGAATGCCCATTTTTTCCGCATGCGTGCCCAAAGTCCAGTGGCCCGTGTATACTGCAATAAGTTTGTGGGTGACAGCCCTGGGCCTACAAAGAAGACCTCTGGTCCTCTTCTTATTGTAGTCCGGCCAGGTAGTTCTTGATATCCTGCATGTAAGGGTATCTTTCCATCTTTGTTGAGCCCTGTTGAGATAGAAATTTCGTATATTTCCCTTCACTACGGCTAGGGGTATACCTATCTCGATACTAGTTATTACCTCATCTTCTGCCGAGCCGCACCGTGCTAGCTCATCGGCCTTTTCGTTCCCTTCGATTCCCTTATGCCCGGGAACCCAGGTGACAGTAATTTCTAGATTTGTTAGAGAGGCAATCTGTTGCTTACAAGCACCGACTACCTTTGAGCCAATATTTGGTGCCGCTGGCGCCTTTATTGCCGCCTGGCTGTCAGAAAAAATATTTATCTTCCCCGTTGCGCTTCTGTTTTCAAGCGATTTGCAGGCTTGCCAAATCGCACAGACTTCCGCCTGGAAAACACTGCAGTACGAAGGGAGTTTGATAGACGTGGATAATTCCAAGGTTTCGGAGTAAAAGCCGGCTCCAACTCCAGAATCCATTTTGGAACCGTCAGTGAATATTTGAATGCCGCTATCGGCAAGGACCTCACCCCTCCTCCACGCATTCCTGCTTGGAAACATAGTCTTAATCCTGTGCTCAAACTCCAGTTTGCGAGGGATGTAGTCCGTCCGGGTGTTAACTATGTCTGAGGGTAGTTGATCAAGGATACTACTGTGTCCTTGCTGTGTAGCCTTCCAGCACCCAGACTCTCTGAGCCTAAGTGCTGTCTGAGAAGATGTACACATTACATATAAGTCAATTGGAAGCAGGTTTAAAATGGGATCCAAAGCCGCCGTGGGACAGGTGCGACAGGCTCCCGTGGCGTTGAACCTTCAGCAGAACCGTGAGGTTATAGCTCTTCCGGAGAGCTTCCCACCAGACTACAGAGCCATAGCTCAGCACCGGTCGCACCACCGCTTGGTACATCCATAGCACCATTTTCGGCTTGAGACCCCAAACATCGATTTGCAAGCATAGAAAGCAACATAGGCCTTCCGTACTCGCTCTTCAATGCACATTTTCCAACTTAACTTACAGTCGATGGTCAGCCCCAAGTACTTCGTACTGGAGGATAAACCTAGTTGTTGGTCGTTCAAGCTTGGTGGTCTGAAGGTAGGTGGTTTATACTTCCTCGTGAAGAGCAACAGCTCTACCTTATCTGGATTTAGCCTAAGGCCACAGCCTTGTGCCCACCTACTTAATCTTGCCAACGTTCTTTCCATGATTTCGCTCATCACGGAAGGGAAGGGACCCGTAATCAGGATTGCCACATCGTCGGCATACGCCAAAATCTTAACCCCGCCTGTGTTAAGTTCGACTAGGATATCATTAATGGTGATGAGCCACAAAAGAGGTGAGAGCACTCCACCCTGTGGCGTGCCCCTGCCTACTTGTTTATTCACCTTTGCTCCCCCCAGCTCAGCTGATATCTCACGATTTAGGAGCAAGCTCGAGATCCAATTCCTGATTGGTTCCTCCACCCTAGCCCTAACAAGGGCTGATCCTATCGCATCAGCCCTGACGTTGTTGAAAGCGCCCTCGACATCAACAAACGCAGCCAGAGTGAATTCATTCTGCATAAGGGATTTTTCCACAGTACGCACCACTTCATGTAGTGCTGTCTCCGTAGATTTTCCCTTTGAATACGCATGTTGCGCCGTAGAGAGTGGATATTGGTCTAGTAGTTTCCTTATATGCTGGTCCAAAATTCTCTCAAGAACTTTTAGAACAAAGGATGTAAGACTTATTGGCCTAAAATCTTTGGCCACCTCGTGTCCCTTTCTACCCGATTTAGGAATGAAAACAACCCTTGTTTTCCTCCAGGTAGCTGGGATATGGTTGTAGAGAATGCAGGCAGTAAAGATCTCCTTCAGTTCACTTATCAATGATCTTTGGGTCTTCTGCAGCATAATAGGGAGGATTCCATCCAACCCTGGGGATTTATATGGCGAAAAACTATTGATTGCCCAGGCAATCTTTTCTTCAGTTATGATTTCACCCAGGTACCGGCTCACTGTCTCTACAGGACAGTCCGGAAAGTGGCTATCTATTAGAATCTTCAGAGTTTCAGCTGATGATTCCGCCCATGTACCATCAGTCCGCTTTACGAATGTGTGATTAGAATGCTCCTTAGCAAGAATTTTGCCTAGCCGCGCCGAATCCTTCGTGGACTCAATCGACTCACAATGATCTCGCCAGGATTTCTGCTTTGCGTTACGTATGGCTCTTTTGTATTCCCTCAGGGAGTACCTATACTCTTGAAAATCTCTCCTCGAGTAACAAAAATTGAAGATGCTTCTGATTTGACCTCAGGTCACTCAGACTCTTGTCCCACCACGGAGGGTAGGTCTTCTTGCTCCTCGAGATTGGACAAGCGACGCCGTAGGCCGCCTGAAAACTTTTCTCCAGAGACCTGACTCGATCATCCAGATTTTCCGGACAATTAATGGGTGTTTTGCTTCTACAGAGTCTATCGCTGACTACCTTATCAAATAGATTCCAAGATGTCCGTTTTGGGTTTCTTGATGGTGGTCTACTCTCCCTCTCCCAGCCTATCTCGAAAAGGATCATGCGATGATCGGAAAACGAGATCTTCTGCGAAACTATCCAGTTTCTTACTACAAGATCGGAAGAGTTTGTTGCCAAAGTAATGTCTTCCCACCCTCCAAAGGTTTCCGAACTCGGAAAAATAAAGGTAGGAGAATTCCCTATATTGCATATGTTGAAATCATTTGCTATTATAAAGTCAAAAAGAGACTCACCTCGCTCGTTCGTCTCGCTGCTCCCCCACATTGCATGTCTTGCATTGGCGTCGCAGCCCAGCAGAACAGCTTCTCTTCCGGTTGTCGGTCCTCTCATCAGTCCCTGCACCTCCTCAGGTGGTGCGGGTCGATCATGGGCCATATATACGGAGGCGATAACCACGCTCCGGCCGCTTTTCCCTTCGGCCCTGATCACCGCGACGTCATCTGAGCTGAAATTGGGTAAAAAGAAAGCATTGATAGTATTCCTAACGAGGATACAAGCCCTAGGTTTACCTTCTCCATGAGTGTAGAATAGGTTGTAGTGCCTTATTTGCAGACCCATAATCTTTGAGCGCCAGACCCAAGGCTCTTGAACAAGGCAGATGTCGACGTCCTCCTCCCTAAGGAGCACTTTTAGGTTGTCCGAGGCTATTTTGGCATGCTGCAAATTAATCTGCGCTACCTTCAACATCCTTTGGGGCGTTGGTAGGTGGCGCACTCACAGCCTGCCCTGCTGTAGACGAGGCACAGTCCATAGCCGGCACCGCCAGCTTAAGCTCCTCCATGAGCTTGCTCGTGTCCTCGATCTCTTCAAGGTTGCCGTCCGGTGCAACCGAAGCCGGAAACACCTTCAGTTTGGCTTCCTTGATGCCAAATCTGAGATTGTTATCCTTCTGCTCGAGTATCGGCAGACACTCGTTATTTATGAGCAGAAGGACTGGTTGGCTGTTATGCTGCTGCTCCTCAACCTTTAGGACCATCCAGTCGTCCATCGGGACACCTGGATTCTGCAGCTTAAGACACTGGATGAGCTTCGAGCTCTCCACCTTCATCTTGGATAACCAGATGCGCGCCCGGGGTCTCCTGGGAATCTCCGAAGCCGGGATGAGCTTTAACGAAAGTTCACCCCATGCGTTGCTAATTTTAGCGACGGTCTTCTCCAGGAATTCCCTTGAGAACCCGTCCGCGCATTTAATGACTCTGCAGCCCCGGCATACTTCCTCGCAGTTAAAGGCTGGCACTGGAGTCTGTTTCTCCATGAGGTGTTCTACGACCATCTCAGATAGCCGTCCCTCAATGGAGCTCCACACTGCCAGAACTTGCCTTCCATTATTGCTCTTTGCATCGACAAGAGCAACCTGGAGATGGTCTCGGACCACCGCGCTGTAGGTGCGCTTTGCCGATGCTAGAGCACTAGTTGAAGGGCCCTCGCTCTGCTTGGGGAATCTGCCCTTCTTCGCGCTGCGCTTGTTCTCTTCTTGCGACCGATTGCGCTTCGCTGACTGCTGCATTTTTGGTTGTTGCTGCGAATGTGAAGCGGTCTTTGCGGCAAGGGCGGTCTCGTACTCCTTGACCACCGCTTCATACCTGACTCTGTCATCCGCGTCCCGCTCGTGTATCTTACCCTCCCGCTCATTCTTGGCAATCTTGTCGAGAATGAAGAGGGCCCTCTGATACCTCACTTTCAGCAAGGTGCCAGAGGATTTGTTGGCTCTCTTCGGGGCCACTATGGCTGGTGCGCCCCCTTTGACGGCTGTTGTTTTCTCGGTGACAGGGGTACTATGGCTGGTACCCGCTGCCCTGACGCTCTCCTGACTACTCGCCAGAAGCTCGTCCTCAGAGAGCATTCCCAGAACGCTCTCCTTCTCCTCCTTTCCATCCTTGCTCATTATATTTATATTGTTATTTAAATTCATAGTTTGGTCCCACGAGTAAGCATGGAAGGGGGTGTCCACCCCGGCATTGCCAGCGTACCGGGGTAAGGCACTTAATACAGCCGACCTTGCCCGGGCATCGGTGGGGACCGTTCGCGACTGGTTCTTTATACACTACCAGCCATACAGCTCTCGGCACGGGTACCTCAACACCTTAGCTTAAAGTGTTTGTACCTGTCTTAGTCTGACACCTCAAATTTTACCTCCTCGGCATGGGAGACCCTACCAGAGCAGACTCCGTCCGCTCCGCCGATACAGCTCAGAATCATCACTGGTGTACGCAAGCCCTATCACCGCGCCAAGGTGCAGAAACGTCGACAGAGATTCCTTTCATATTTCAAGTTAAATTTCCTGATTGTTAAGTTGCCAATTTTAATTTTTGATGCGATGTAAAACTCAATGTTCTCGACGGTAGTGTCTTTGGCGAATCTTGACACAAAAATTGATTTTCTTTGTGGAACCACAACCAGCTTCTTGGTAGTTGTTTCAATCACTTTAGGCGGTATAGAAAGTTCGCGGTTTTCACTGGCAATTGACATTGCTGAAGAGGATTTGGATGTGGAAGGCTCCACTATTTGCTGAATTGGTGAAGCTAAATTAATTAGTTGTAATGAGGGAGTTGGAATAACGACCGGAGTTGGATTTAAAATCACTGAATCAGACGGACTCTCAACTTGCTTACGTTTATTTTCACGATTAGAGATATTGACAGGAGGTGAATCATTTAAGCATTTAAACGATTTAAACAAATTCTCATAATAAGTAAATTCTTCGGCAAGTACCGACAGCTCCTTACCAATTTCAGAAAACCCGTTCCTAGTATGTTTAAAGCATTTAAAAAGATCAACTTCGGTCGATCTACAATTTAAGCATGACCAGCGTAAGCCTTTGCTATCATTAATTGAGTCTAAAACTCTACCTGTCAATCCAGCACACTTCATATGGGCCAACCCATCACACAGCCCGCACGACACATAGCGTTCGGACTCACTTTTAATTTGACAATTTACAAATATGCAAGCCATATTAGATCAAAGAAAAGTGTAAGTAAAAATAAAACAAAATATTGATGAAAGTTTTGAAGCTATAAAACGAACAGTTTTGGATACACTGTATTGTGACACTTAATAAACACGCAAACAGCTGTGACAAAAAAGAGAAAGCAAGAGATGAGTAAAGTACAAAGCAAAACAAATATGCACGCACAGAAACAACTGCAAGAACAAACAAAGCCAATTAACAACAAAATACAATTGCAAAATATGACTCGGCAATTAAATGAGTTATTAAATTAAATTGATTCAAAACAATAGCAGTTTGATTGAACTTATCAACAAAGTGTTGGCACTGATTTCACACACAAAATATTTAAATATAAGTAATTAAAATTAAACTTATTTATTTAAATAGCACGGAACAGCAAAAATTGCAACTACACAGCTTGACGTTTGCGGTTTTAGCAAGAGGTTTAGTAAATTAATACTTATTTTTATTCCTTTAATTTAGAGAACGTATATTATACAGAGAAGTTCTAAGTTAGGATGGCTGTATGAATGAGCGAAAACAAAATTTGCTTAACAGAACCAGATTTCAGATAAATGTTAGCTGTTTTGGCTTGAATTTTAGATTTTGCAAAGATATTAACAATATGACGTAAACATCTAAATATTTAAATGAAATATGGCTTTACTTAAATATGTACTTGATACGAGTGAGCCAAGTGTTGTTATATGCAGGCAAATATATGCAAGTATCTTGTACTTTTTTGATAAGCGTATCAATCGTTATATACTTAAGTATATACATATGTACATACATATGCATATGCATAAAAATAAGGTAAATATTAGCCAGCATTTAATTCATCCCTCCACCACCTAGCCTCGTCCCAATAAAAAACATGTTTCCTATCGCAGCGCAACCGCAGCAGAACAACAAAAAAACCATTTACAAACTCACTCGCATATTATTGAAATCAAATTTCCGTTCATTCATAAATGCGAACGTTTCATCTCCTTGCATACGCAAATTCCCCAAACCAATTTTTCCAGTATACAAACTTTTTCATGGTGAAAATAGTCCACAAGGTGGCGCAGATTGTAGTACCGCTAACTCTCTCTTGGAAATTTTGACAGAATTTCTACGTCGCAACAGATTTTGTTTACAAAAATCCTGTACATATGTACGTACATATATTCGCAATTACTCTACGAATTTCAGATCAATCAGCGCAATCTTGAATTCTATCGTTCTTGCAACCCTTTCAGTTTGTTTGCTTTTAGTTTTTGTAATTTTGGTGAAACTCAACCCTGGACAAGGCTTATAGGGTTGCAGTTGCTAGTTGTTGGCCTTCTCTCCTGTTAGGGTTTTGTGCTACCAGAAAACAATCAATAAATTTTAACATTTGTTGTCAAACAACTAGCCTAAAATAAAGCCATTTATTACTATATACATAAAAGTGAACTTTCAAACATTTGGTTATAAAATATACGTTAATATGTATGTTTGTATATAACATACATAATTTCCTGAAATACAGAAATGCATATGTACATACATATATAAAAACGCACTTCGATTAGGCAATGATAAAATTTTGTATTAATTCATCGGTACTGAACATCAATTCATCAAAACTTCCGAAAGAGCAAAATTCTGTCTTCGGCACAATACTCATTATTTTCAAGGGATCTTCTGCGAAAATATATTGGTCCGTAGTCATAGTCAAATTAAAGTCGGATCTAAATACGTTAAAGCATACTTTAGCTTAAAGTATACTTTATCTTAGTCATAGTCGAGTTAAACCCGGCTTTTTCGGTTAAAGTCGAATTTAAAGTTACAGTGCCGAAAAGCTGTTACTAAACCATTTAGTAAACTGTCAAAATAATTATAAATCTGCATCTTCGGGGCTAAAAGTTGTGTTTTTTTGGTGAAACTTAAATTAAAGGAAAAAAATGAGCCGTTTTGATAATATTGAACGGGATTTTAGCATCATTAGTGATGCTACTTTGATTAGACGTCCAAAAATGTATAAAACCAGAATCAACCCTTTTGAATTAGACGACAGTGATTTCTATTCTCGGTATCGGTTCGACACAGCCACGGTAGAGTTCATTATTCGAAGCTGCTTTTTCGTGTGAACTCCGTCAGGAGCCACTGTTCCCGAGGAGTGTTGACAAAACAACTTATTCGGCTTTTGAATTTTTGTTTTCAAATAATAAATTTCCATCTTGCACACAAATAATGTTTGAATTTAACTTTTACCACGATAGCCTGCTGAACTATAGCTTTGTTTAACTATTCGTTAAAATATTTCACAGTACATTGTTTTTTTGGCTTGGGAAAATTAAAGTCATAACTGGATATAAGATGTTTTGTCAAACTTTACGCACAGATTTAGAGTTCGGTTGAATGCGCTACACACATGGTTGTATGCGCCCTTTTGCATGGACGTATGTAATTCGATGCGTATTTAGCATTGGGCCCGTTTTAATGTAACCTTGTTGCAAAAAAACACTCCAACTCGGATAAAATTTCCTTTTAATTACTTCACAACACCGGCAAAATCTGTCATTTAACATATGATTTGATTAGTGAAATTTTAAAGAAGCAATACAAAATGAGCAAATTTGAGGATTCTGTGGTAAGTTATTAAATTTATTTAAAAACATTAAATAAATGCATTAAATAACTTTTTACTTTTGTAGATAATGTCTTTGTACACGGGTGAGCATTGCGAATCACGTCGCAATAGAGAGATGCAAGAAGTACTAGAAGTATTGGAAACGATATATGCCAGCTCCAACTCTTCTAAAGACTCGGAGAGTGAAAACAAGCCACATGAGAAGTGCTCCAATTTTGAAGGTACAAAATGCACATTAGGCTAAGACGCCAAATGGTGGAATATCTAACAAGTAATAACAAATTGTGTGTATAAGAAATGCATAAACTTAATGGTATTTTATTTTCAGTGAAGTATTCGGAGTCTTAACTACGTACCTGCCACATCTGGTGGTGGTAGATCGCGTATATTACCACAAAAAATCCGTGTATATGTACATTTGGTATGTAAGCAATACAGTGGCATTTAGGCAACTAGCAAATTTGTGCGATATCAACGATGTGAGTGATGAAAATACGTTTGCACTTTATGAAGGTTTTGAAGAATGAAACCTAGACGCAGCCCTTGACAGAAGGCAAACCCTTTTTAATTATTTAAGACAACAAAATATTATTTAAAAATTTCACTGCATATACATATATATTTATATCTTTGAATTCACTAATAAAAATATTTACTTTGAATTCATTGCATTTCATTCAACTTAAAATCTATAAAACTAAAACAAATTCACAAGGAGTATCACATATAAAATTGAATTCAGATCATTTCTTATTCTAATTACAAGTAAAATAAAAACCAAAAGCAAATTTTAAAAAATCCAGTTTCAGTGAAAAGATTTTCGTTTTTATAAAACCCTTGTACATTCTACAACAAAATGTAACCCATATATTTTGAAAAATTGTTAAGTGGATGTTCTTCCGCATGTACAAGGGTTTTATAAAAACGAGCACGAAGAATTTACATCAAAAAATTTGCAAAAAATTCACTAAAAGGTTTTCACTGAAACTCACTGTAACGTTTTAAAAAGCTGATGCTAGACAGAGTAATTTCTGTTAGCTATTTTTTCCAGACAGCACCGAAACCGAAAGTGTTTCAATCGGTCTGTAACCGACATGAAAAGGGTGGTCGTTTGAAATAATCGGACTTCTTCCAAATAGTTCGTCCATTTGCTCCATATAGGGGGCAAAGCACGGGCAGGCGCCAGTTCTGCTGTTGTTGTCCCGTGCTGCCTTATAGGCTTGGAGAAGACGGCGCATCTTCCACTCCAAACACAGCGGCGTCCTTTCTAAGTCCTGGAAGGGGATTGTGTATATAAATATAATTTGTTCAAACATATATTTCTTGAACCTTCCTCGATCGCCATTGACACCATGTCTTCCAGCACGTTCGCGTAGGCCAACCTCTTTCTTTTTGGGTGCTCCAACTCCGCTTTCTGGGCGAGGTAGCATCTCAAATACTCAATTGTCTCCTCACATGACCATCTCTTTCGCCTTTTTTCTTGCATTCTGAAATAACAAACATGTTTTAATTCATAATTTTATGTGAAATATACGAAAAGCAATTTTACTTATCCTTGTTCCATTTTTATTTGTTTTCATTTCATTTCATTTATTAAGTCAATAGTTACAATAACCTTACAGACTAGATACAAAAAGGACTTATAACTAATTCTTACATACTAGAAAGAAACATATATTAAGTGTAATGGGACTCAATTCTAGAACGGAAAATGCATCTGGGCATAGAAAAATCCAGATCAAGAGATCTATGTATACTATTCAGTTCAGTAAGTGCTCTGTTAATAGGAGCAAAATTAATGTAATTATATTTTTCTGTTTTAATATTAAATGGATAATTAAGGCGTAGGGTTCTGTTGGGGACATTGACGCTAATCTGTTCAAGAATTTCCGGGCAGTCAATAGAACCACAAACAACATCATTAACAAACATCAAAGACTGAATGGTGCACCTATTTGCAAGAGACTTCAAACTTATAAGCATGCAACGCGCGCTATAGGATGATAATGGACAAGCAAAGTGAAGCGGTTGCAAGGCAAAACGAATAAAATTTCGTTGCACTCTTTCAATTCTATTAGAATGAGAGGTATAAATAGGGTTCCAAATCAGAGAGGCATATTCGAGCTTGGAACGAACTAGGAAGGTATACAATATTTTTCTAGTATAGGCGCCTTTAAAATCCCTCGCATGACGTCGCAGAAAGGCTAAATTAGCATAAGCCTTTGGAATAATATGGCTAACATGATTGAAAAAAGGTCAAATACCACCCCGAGGTCAGAAAACTCTCTAACATTGGAAATAATAGTATTCGATAGAGTGTATGAAGATGGAATATGATTCAGGGATTTTGTATAAGTGACATGGAAGCATTTATTTATATTAAGTGATAATTTATTTCTGATGCACCAAGCCGATAAGTTGTTTAAGTCTTGTTGCATTAGAGATATATTCGATGTAGAAGTTAATTTACTAAATAGCTTTAAGTCATCAGCATGTAATAAAAGCTTAGAGTGGTTAAAACAGGCTCCAATGCCGTTAATAAAAAGCGTAATTAAGATAGGACCGAGAATACTGCCCTGTGGAACACCTGAATAGGCTACAAAAGTGTAGGACTTGGTGTTTTCAATTTCTACAAACGATTTTCTGTTGGAGAGATAGGATCTCAACCAGGAAAGAAAAATTGAATGGTAGCCCAAGCATTCAAGTTTCCTACGGAGGACATTGTACGAAGCTGTATCAAAGCCTTTGAAAAATCCGTGTAAATCGTATCGACTTGCCAACCACACTTAAACGCCGAGATACAATACTGGAAAAAGTCTGCTAGGTTCGTAACTGTGGATCGCCCGCTAATAAAACCATGCTGATGAGAGTCTATTATATTATTAATAGAAAAAAGTAATTTATTATTTACTACATTTTCAAATAGTTTAGAGCAAGTAGTTAGTTTAGGTATTAGCCTGTAATTTTTTACATCATTTTTATTGCCTGACTTAAAGATTGGTGTGATGGAAGTAAGTTTCCAACGGTCAATAAACTCACCTGTAGAGAGTGAGAGATTGAAAATATGATGTAATGGCACACAAACAGAGGAGCTACATTTTTTAAGAAAGAAAATGTTAAGCCCATCCAAGTCATTTTTTAATGACGATTACAGAGGCGAGTTGGCATCAGTAATATCTAACTCAGTTACCATCAATGATCAAAAATCAACAACCCGGGAGTCAATATGAGAAGGCGTATCAGATACCTCAGCATCCGAGACAAAATTGGACTTGAAAAAATCTGCAAACAGAGTCACGGAATCACATAAGCTCTCTGAGCGTTTCCATTGTAAATCATACAAGCAGGAATGTTTGAGCAGCCTTTTTTAGATCGAATATATTTCCAAAAAGCTTTGGGATTCGATTTTAGTTCTTCCTCAAAACGCAATATATATCGATTATATAATTTTTTATATTTGTCAAGAACGTTGAATCGGGTCATGTAATCTAAATACTTTTCTTTAAAGCATTCATTATTTGTGGATTTAAATAGATTGTAAAACTTGTTTCTTAGGCTCTTCAACTTTTTAAGATTTTTCGTATACCAAGGGAGCTTATCATCCTCATCATCGTTGGTCACCTTGGCGTGGGGATGAGGCTTAAGTGTTGGCATGGCTGTTCCTTTCGAGGTCTTCCATGCCACCACGAACTAAGAGGGAGGCTCCGTATAAGAATCAGTGTAGGATTCTTTCTTGCACTGATTCTTATGTGGAGATTACCGTACCAACATCTCTCTGTTCCGCATACCTCGTATCCCTCCTAGTATCTCCCAGCTCTCCTTCCTCTCTAGCTAATCCCCCCCCCCCCCCCCCCCCCTAATCCAGGGTGTCAAGCGTCACCGTGCCCAATGGTCGGTTAGCAGCCAGGGGGTTTAAATTCCGGCTGTATTTTAACGGCTCCTCCCTGACACCGGGCCACCTCAGGGAGTAAGTTTGGCCTTACCGCGGCAAGGGGCGCTGTCGTGGTGTACCACCCATTTTATCCCTCAATATTTCTAGACCGCTGCGTTTGCCTCGTCGAGCAGGTGGTCGTACGACCAAGATGAATACAACTAAAAACAAAACAACAACAACAACAAAAAACACAAAAAAATTGTCTTCCCCATCTCGGGGTAAGACAAGCATGAAAAATTCTTCTTCCCCATCTCGGGGTAAGAATGCGCAGGCGCAAGCGCCTAACGCGCCGCTTCGCTCCGATAGGAGCTCTTCCGGGCTGGATGTGAGTGTTGCACGCCGGCCCGTGACTTCGGGTGTTATGGCGGGGCCTAGCACCAGCAAAGCTGCGGGGATTGTGCTGGAAACGGCAGATCCCTCCTTGGCACTAGGCACTAGGGGCCCGTCAAACACCGGCGCGGCTGCGAAGACTTGTCTCGCGAAGGCAACGGTCTCACGGCCTGGCCCGAGTGGACTAAGGCGACAAGCAGCCGCACAAGATAGTATAGAGGGCGTGGCAGCGATGGAAACTACGAGCCACGCCCCTCTGATGTTGGAGTCGGAGCGGTTCAAATTCGCTGACAAGCGTAAGGCCGCGAAGACGTTAAAAAGATACGTCGGGGTCCCGTTGGAAACGCTGTCCCCGAGCGCGAAGGAAGCGGTGGAAAGGGCGAAAGCCCTGCTGCCTAACTTCCGGGTCACTGGGGTTTCGGTGGAAAACCGGGTGCCTCCGTCAAAACGACAGAGATCGGCGGAGGAACAAACTCCGGCCTCTAAGAGAATCCGGCCGCACTCGTGGGTGGGCAGGCCTAGCTTTGCCGAGGTTGCGAAGGACAGGATCCTTATTGGGGTCCTGGACCGAGGCAACGAGCTCGGGTCCATACCAAAGGACCAGTGGAAGTGGGTGAACGCAGCTCTGGCGAACGTCATCTTTGACGTTATGCTGGAGAACCCTGGAACCCCCCCTGCCTGTAATGACGCTGGTTGGTACCAGGGCCACATTAAGGTGGTCGCCTGTGAGGACCTGAGATCGGTGGCGCTGTACAAGACCGCCGTTGCAAAGGTGGGCCCTGTCTACCCAGGGGCTAAGTTCGAGGTGGTAGACTGGAAGGACATTCCAGTCAGACCCCGGCCGAGGGCATGGGTTCCAGTGACATCATCGGCACCGGAAAGCATCCTAAAGATGCTTCAGGTGATGAACCCGGCCCTCCCAACAAGTGATTGGAGGGTCGTCCGGGTCGAGGACGCGGAAGGCCCTTCGAGCCAGGTGGTCTTGTCCCTAAACAAGGAGTCCATCGGACTCCTTGAGAAGAGGCAAGGCCGCGTTTGCTATGGCCTCGATGAGGTCATCATTAAGGTGTACCGCGGGGACGCTCAGCGTGCCTCTGGTGCGGGTGCAGCAATGGACGTGGACATTGAGGCACCCGAACCGGAGCCGGAACCGGAACTCTCCGACGCTGAAGGCAGCGTCTCCTCTAAGACAAACTTTGCACCAACAATGCACAGGATGTTTGCGGAGGAGGAGCTGCTGCTCAGTGACGAAGAGTGCGAGGCTGATGTCACCGTCGTGGCTGGAGGGGAGGTAGCGGCTTTCTCGCATGAGAATTCTGCAGATAAACCTCCATCGCTCTAAAGCAGCCTCAGCTGCTCTCCTAGGTCGCCTGAGCAAAGGCGACGTTACGGTGGTACTCATTCAGGAACCTTGGGTTTGTAACTCAAGGGTATGTGGGCTGAGTGCCACCGGTTTTAAGCTTTTCGTCGAGCGTGGTAAAGGTAAAATTAGAGCCTGCATTCTGGCTAAAGCCGACTTAAACATCTTTCTTTTACCTAATTACAGTGATGGCGACGTCACGGCAATTCTCGCGGAGATAGGGGATATGTCACTGGTGCTGGCATCGGCTTACATGCCGTACGAAGCCGAGTACCCCCCTCCCTCTATGGTGCGGAACTTAGTGTCCAAATTCGAGAGCGGACACATGTTGGTCGGCAGCGATGCAAATGCTCACCATGTCAACTGGGGGAGCACGGACATCAATGATCGAGGTGAGTTACTCTTCAACTACCTTCTAACTACTAACCTACTTATATGCAACAAAGGTAGGGATCCCACCTTCATTACTAGTAATCGTAAAGAAGTTTTAGATATAACTCTATGCAGTGATAGTCTATCTGAACTGATCGAGAGTTGGAGGGTTCTAGATGAACACTCCTTCTCTGATCATCGTTATATTGAAATCGTATTGAACTTTTCTATTACCAGCCCAAAGGTGCGAAAAAACCTAAAAAACACAGATTGGTGCTCTTACAAAATGTTATTTGAGGATAGGCTAAACAGCGAACCTCTTATTGAACCTAATTGTATCGGGGATCTAGAGAACATGGTGGACGTTTTTACGCTGACCTGCTCAAATGCCCTGGATTGGGCTGCCCTAAATCTAAGCAATGGGGCAAACGTAAACCCCATTGGTGGTCACGCGAGTTGGACTCACTACGAAAATCTTGTAGGAAAAACTTCAACAAAGCCAAGAGACTTAGTCTCGAGCTGGTATGGCTAGAGTACAAAAAGTCTCTTCAGACCTATAAAAAAGCTTTAAGGGTGGCAAAGAGATCCTCGTGGAGAAACTTCTGCGGCGGCATCGAGGGTGCTTCCGAGACAGCCAGGCTAAGGAAGATTCTCTCAGGATCCCCTAACCCGATAGGTTTCTTGCAAAAGCAAGACGCTTCCTGGACCTCAACGGGAAAGGAAACCCTTGAATTGTTATTAGATACCCATTTCCCTGGTAGTACAACTGCGGAGGAAAGAACTCCTCCGCTCATCTCTTCCAACCCCGTTAACATACCAGTTTCGGAAGAAAAGGTTAAATGGGCTATCCAAAGCTTTAAACCATACAAATCTGCTGGGCCGGATGGGATAATACCTGCCCAGCTAATTAAGACACTGGAGCTGTCTGCAAAATGGCTCTCTACTATTTTCAGGGCCTGTTTCAAACTAAATCACATACCGTTGTCATGGAGAAATGTCACGGCTGTCTTTATTCCTAAGCCGGTAAGGCCTCACACACTAATCCAATGGATCTTAGGCCTATCAGTCTATCATCCTTTGCTCTTAAGGCACTTGAAAGGATTATTAGTAGCTAGCTGTCCGATACCATCGACAGTCGACTACTGTCTAATGACCAACATGCCTACCGCAAAGGCAAATCTACTGAGACTGCACTCCATAGCTTGGTCGGCTATATTGAGAAGCCTCTCAGCGTTAAGGAATTCTGTCTTGTAGCCTTCCTGGACATTGAAGGCGCCTTTAATAACGTATTTCCAGAAGCTATAACTGGCGCCGTTAGGGATCTAGGGGTTGAACACTCACTGGTTGACTTTATCGGCCAGCTACTCTGTTGCAGAGTAGTAAGGGCTAAGCTGGGTGCGAGCGAATTGTCACGGCACGTGTCGAGGGGGACGCCACAAGGAGGCGTCCTACCCCCACTCCTATGGAACCTCACCGTAAATACGCTACTGCTACAGCTCAAGTAAAGTGGAACTTGTACTTTTCACGAGAAAGTATAAAGTGCCTTCTGTGACTCCACCGGTACTAAACGGTACCCGGTTACGTCTTTCTACAAGTGCCAAATTTCTAGGCGTTATTTTAGATAGGAAGTTGAGCTGGAAGGAGAATCTAGTTCAACGTCATGAGAAGGCTTCTGTAGCCCTCTACCCATGTAAGAGAGCCATAGGCAAGAAATGAGGGCTAAATCCTCGGATCTGTCGATGGATTTTCACAGCGGTCGTCAAACCAATACTCCTATATGGGGTGATCGTGTGGTGGCCTGCATTAGAAAAAGAGGGTAACCTTAGACTACTCACCAAGGTGCAAAGATCTAGTATGATCTGCATAAGTGGGGCGCTCAGAACTACTCCAAATGAGGCCTTGAACGTCATTTTAGACCTTATTCCTTTAGATTTGGTTGGACAACAAATGGCAGCGATGACTGCTTTGCGACTAAGAGAGACATCCCAGTGGCACCCTGAAAGCCAAGGGCACTCTTGTATTTTGAATAAGTTCTGCTCTATTCCGGGTAGCACGGATCGGTGCGCCTTGACATCGGTTTCTGAAAGTAATTTTACTACACGTATTCCAAGCAGGGAGGAGTGGAAACTTGAGTTTCATACTCCACCTGATAGCATTGTCATCTATACAGATGGCTCGAAACTCGATAATAAGGTAGGAGGAGGCGTTTTCTCACGAAACCCTCTCCTGCAAATTTCCTTTAGGTTACCAGATCACTGCAGCGTCTTCCAGGCTGAGGTCTCAGCTATCAGGGAGGCGGTAGAGGAGATTGGGACCGGGATTATAGGAAGAGACATCTTCATTCTTAGTGACAGCCAGGCTGCAATCAGAGCTCTGAGCTCTTTCACTTTTAACTCGAATATCGCGCTGGACTGCCGCCTATCTCTGCAGGAGATGGCCAAGCAGAACAGACTGCGCCTCATTTGGGTCCCTGGTCACCGGGACATAGAGGGAAACTGCATGGCAGACGAACTTGCAAGACAAGGTACGACCAAGCAGATTCTTCAAGATAAAGAACGCATTGGTATGCCGTTTGCCACTTGCAAACTCAGAGATTGTACATATAACCAAGCTGACAATAGATGGAGGCAAAATACGACCTGTCGAACCTCAAGGCAGATGTGGCCTAAATGGGACCGGAAACGGTCGCGCAGCGTTCTCTCTCTAAGTAGGGAAAACATTTCCAACGTCATCGGGGCTCTAACAGGGCACTGTCTGATAGGGAAACATGCTGAAAGGTTGGGAGTACCCTTCCGAAGATGCTGTAGGAGCTGCAAGAACGACAAGGAGGAGGAAACGATCTTGCATTTACTGTGTAAGTGTCCTGCACTGTGTAAAAGCAGAATGCGATATCTGGGATCACCGTTTTTGGATGACCTTAGTGAGGTTTCTAGCACCGAGGTAAATTGTCTGTTGAAGTTCATCAGCGAGGCAATATGGTTTGGTGAGGGGTAATTTTTCCTTTTGGATGGTACAAATTTTTCCTTGTGGTAACACAATGGGCCTCCTAATATTGGCCTAAGTGAGCCGCTGTAGGCGGCTGCCACTCCAACCTACCTACCTAAGGGAGCTTATGCATCCGATCCGGAAGAAAATAAAGATTATTACGAAAAATTACGGACAAATGGAAAAGAAAAGCTTCGAAACACTCAGAAACACTTTTAGCACGAAAGATTAAACTCCAATCTATTTTCAGGATTTCAGCGTTTAAGGTATCGAGATTTGCATTACGAAAATCAAAAGACTTAACATTATCATTATCAACCGAAATTAAATCAAAAAACTCCAAAGAAAAAGATAAAGGCACATGATGCATATCCGATTTAGAAATTGGAAAATTACATTCACTAATATGAAAAACTAAGTCCTCATTAACAAAAATAAGATCCAGAATGTTACCAATTTTATTCAAAAATGAATTAATTTGAATAAGGTTAAAGCTAAAAAGACTGTCTATAAAGTTGATCTCCTTAGTGGTATTTACATTAGTTGGAGTAAGAAATCCATTATTTAGTAAATTAGACCAGATAATTTTATTGAGGTCGAAATCGCCTAAAATGCAGAAGTAACTTTCTTCATTATTTTCACACAAACTAACAATATTATTTATATGAGCGGTATATAACGATTTCGAAATTTCGGATAAAGGATACACATACGAATATTTTCCCGTAAGTTCCATAAATACATACGCAAAGTTGATCCAAGTAACGAATCATAGTTTATAAGATCGGCTTTTGATGAACGTATGGTTCGCTTTATAGCGATGAGAACTCCACCACCTCTTAAGCACCCGGTCTTGTTTGCATCTCTGTCCTTACGTTATGTATGAAATAAGACTGGATTGAAATATTCAGCATAAAAAAAAAACGTTATTGAGACAGGTTTCCACAATAACGTAAACATGATATTCGCAACGGCTTGTGGTTAAAAATATTTTCTTAACTTTTGTTCGCATACCAGCATTGTTTTGAAAGTAGACAGATAGTTTATTATTAACTGCTGTTTGTTTTTGGCACAGCATTGTTGGTATTAACAGCGTCAGCACTGTTTAGCTTTTTGAAACAAGCACAGACATAGGCACGAAGATTTTTTACCTCAGTTGTTAAGAGTGTTATGGCAGCATCTTTTTCACTTAATTTCGACTGCAGTAAACGTATTTCAGCGTGCAGTAATTCTGATTTATCCAGTGATTTATGTATCCATAAAACAAACAAGATTTGACAGTTGGTTGAAATTTCCCAAGTATTTTTCCAGAGCGCAATAGAGCGGTTTTTTTTGCTTCACAACACTACATCTCAGGTCGGATATCATATAACCGAGTTGGCTCAACTCGCATATTTTTCCGAGTTAGTGTTGTTGTTTTACATGCTATTTCTTATCCTACCTAGTGTTTTTTTGTAACTAGGTTACATTAAAACGGGCCCATTATTAAATAAATGCATGCGTGTACATATATTTACATACATATGTACTTATATAATAAACAATGAATGCAATTTCTTTAGTGTTTTTGGAAAATTTTGTTACATTACTTAAAATATTTTTTGAAGGATACACGTATGAAGAAAATAAACCAAACGATAATATTTTTACATTTGTTCCTATTTTATTTATAAATTATGTATTCAATTCAATAACATATTTACTCTTTTCTTCGCTGAGACTTCATTAACACATAAACCATCATCCAACCATCAAACTGTAAACAATTCAGAATTTGTAACTCGCAAAAGTATTTTGCATCATTATGCAACACACAAAAATATGTTACTTATTTTTAAATTCGTTGTTTGGTGCAGATTTGTTTACTTGTTGCAAATTTCAGTTCAATTTATGCGGTTACTGGTGCGTATATCTATTGAAATTGTCATAATTCAAATCATTTCGTCTATAATTGTGATAGTGCGCGCATCAAGAATGCCAAAAGGTAAAGAAATGACAAATTTGTGGTCGACCAAACACGCTAACTATGTGGGAGGAACGCGAACCGCGGATCGCGAAAATCCACATTTATCAGAAAAAAAGCTTAAAAGCAGATCTACACACCCAAGTTTCTGATGAGACAGTGCGCAGAGTGCTCAGGATGAATAATATTCATGGTCGTCGTAAAAAACACTTATTTCAAATATTAATTAAGAAAAGCGACTTTTATTTGTCAACGCCTACAAAACATAAAGTTTCGAGTTTTGGAAAATTGTAATATTTAGCGACGAAAGCAAATATAATATTGGTCGTATGGTTTGGCGGAAACCAAATGAAGAGCTTGATATAAAAAACCCCAAAGCAACTGTTAAACACGGCGGAAGTTCGGTGATGGGGGTGCATCTCGGGTCAGGGAGTTGGAAATCTTGTTTTTATAGATATTATAATAAACAAATATGTATACTTATCCATTCTTAAAGACAATTTACACTCTAGTGGAGAAAAAATGTGTTTAGCAAGAAACGGGTTTTTGCTTCAACATGACAACGACCTGAAAGATACGGCTCACGACGTTAAAATGTAGCTACTTTTCAACGCACAACATTTCATCAAAAAATAGTCTCAAGGAGGTTTTGTAAAGGGAATGGGGAAAAATACCGCCTGAATTTTGTCGAAAGTTGGTAGAATCGGTGCCAAAACGCTTGAAAGCTTTATCTAAAAGTAGCGGTTATCAATCGAAATACTAGATAATTTTTACATTTATTTATATATAACTTTTAGTCAAATACAAAAGACTGTTGTAAGTTAACCAACGATGCAAAATACTTTTGCGAGCTACAAATTCTGAATTATCTTCATTATTTTCAGTGTACTCTTATTTGTTTTTTTGTGTTAATGAAGTCCCAGCGAAGTTATGATAAGTATTTAATTATATGTTATTGAATTTAATACATAATTTATCAATTAACCTGAAAAAAGTAAAAATAAAGTCGTTTGTTTTATTTTCTTGATATGCAAAATACTTTTGTGAGCCACTATAAATATGTGGAAAAAGTTACTAAAATAAAATAAAAATTAAAATGCAAAAAATATATTTGTGTTACCACACCAATTAAGTAAGTAAGTAAAATAATGGTGACGAAAAAACATCACTAAGGCAACCACTAAGATAGACTAGAACGAACACCTCTAACTTAAGAATCATATAAGAAAGAGTTGTGTACAGCTTGTAATTAAACTGAGAACAAATGGAAAATTAGAAGGCATCATGGAATACAGGCAGAAAACATTTGACGAAGCAATAATAAACGAATATCTTAGCCCTTAAAGGCTGTTTTCGAAAATCAAACCAAAAACTTAGGTAGAACCATAGGTATCAACATATAACTAGAGTTCTTGTTTAAAATCGACTAGTAGCTTAATTAATTCGGAACAAAAATGCGTTATATTCGAAAAAGATGCATTGGAATCGGTCCGCACATAATTTTTACATAATATAAAATACTTACAAAAATGGTAAATAGCTAAATTGTATGAAAATCGTGATCTTAGCTTCACTTATGAATAAGCTTTGCAAAGGGTGTTTTTTAGACATGTGATTTTTAAGAAGAAATAAAGCGCATACAACTTAATGTTATCTTCAAGGATTTAGCTTTATTATAGAGATTAAGGTTTGCCATTATGTTTTGAAAATGATTTTGGGCACGTGACTGCCGAGGCTGACTCGAATAAAATTCAGCCGAGAGGCCCAGGACGTCAATTGTCTCGGGATTATCTTTACAAGTTCGCACAAAAAGTTAAAGTTGTCTCCTTGTGCATCCATTACTTGGCATTCTCTGCAATACAGAAAGCTATCTACTGATAGTTCGGAAGTACAATCGAATCGGGGGTAATTTTGATCAGAGTTATTGGAAACATTTGGTAGGTATCTAGGCCAATTTGGTGTGGAACGCTATTACATCATGCCTAACACTGCACAGATGAATTATTTTTCTTAAGCAAGTTGAGAAAACACGACCGAAGAAATCGATGCAAACATGCTGTTATTAATGTGTCGTCAATGTCCGAAAAACTTTCCTGACATATTGTACAACAATTGGCCTGTGTGGTGAGGGTCCGTTGCTATGACGCACCGACATTTCGATTCACCAATACTTTGTTTGTAAGAGAAGGGGAAAAAATTAATCTTCCACTATAGTCAGTCTCTGTAAATAAATAAGTGAATTAGGAGCAAGGTCGTAGGCAATCGATTCACGTTTGAAGATTGCAATCTACTTTTAACAGAATTATGTGTAGCGCTTAAAGTTTTGCAATTAGCAATAACTTAATTTATTCTAATTGATGATTCTTAATAACCTAACAGAATCATGCACAATTCTTTGAGCACCGTGAAAAAGAGATTATCAAAAATTCTCAAAAATTAAAATTGGGCTAAACAAAATTCTCCAAACACAAAGATTCAGGTCATCTCAGGTTGTGTGGTGACAAGACTTGGTGTAACTCACTAATCAAAAACATGTAATGTTGGATTGAGGCCTTGTAAAAAACTCGACTACAATGATCAAAAAATGATTGTATATATGTATGCACTGTTATGTAAACAAACGCAAAATAAACAAGTAAGGAAGAGTTTAAATTCGGGTGCAACCAAACTTTATGTACCCGGCGCAAGTTTTTATTTCAAATAAACCGTGCTTGTTGTCATAATTTTTATTTTGAAAAACTAAATGACTTCTTGGAGGATGGGCCCGTAAGTAGAAGTCCACGCAAGTGGGGAAAGTCTCTGATCGCCATTCACCTGGGAGTGGCCAAAACGATTTTTCTGCAAATGGTTCAAGCAGCTCACATCTTCCGGGTGACTTCACCCAAGTGTAGCTCCTGAACATCCGTTTGGGGGTGAGCTAAATAAGAAGGAGAACCTGGGGGTGCCACTACGACGTTTTCGGTTTAAGGGCTCACCAGGGTTTTCCAGCGTCTGTTCATCAGTAGGTGTGGCTGCGAGCGGGCGTCCAACTAGGAGCAAGCGCTAAAGCCCTAAATTTAAAAACAACTCGTGCTAGGCGATTTTATTGCCAAGGTGGGAAGGGAAGAAATGTTTGGTCCCACAGACGGTAAATTCAGCCTACGCGACTAAACATTTGCTAACGGACTGAGGCTGATCGCCTTCGCCGAGACCCGAAACATGGTAGTACATATGTATGTATGTACTACCAACTTCAAGCATAATAACATACATCAAGCTAAACGGCTATCTCCTGATAAAAAAACACGAAATCCAATTGAGCAGAGAATAAATGTAATTTTAAGCTTTTTAATCTTTGTTGCAGTTGTAAGGGCTTTAAAAACAAATTACTTATTACATTTTTTTATTGGAAGTTATTAAAAAAGGAAGTGCACATATGTATACCTCATATCAAATACCTTAAATGTTTTAATGATTTTAATTCCTGCTTTTGTGCGGAATATAAATTGCTCTGTTCCGCTTCTGACTCCCAGAAGTCTAAGTCCAAATATTCTAAAAAACAATACAATGCACTCATATTGGATATACCCTCCGAAGTAAAAACATCCTATTCGATATCTGGCCCACGGAAAGTCATTTCTGTTGCGCGCCATAACGATCTTGATGTATTTTGCAATTCCACTTCTGTATTTACCTCATTCTGACTTATTTCCTCATCTGAATCTTTTTCTTCCCCTAACCTACCATTACTTATTAGAACTTGACCTAGAAAATATTTATTCATACTACAAACACACGTACATATGCATATGAGAGCCATACCAAACCGATCGCGAACGTAAACGCTCTCAGGAGAGTTTAACAAAAAAAAACCTGCCGACTTAATAGTAATACGTCCATAGAGATCAAAAAAAGGAGTTAAAAGCGGTTAAGAAAAATATGCAAAAGCAAGCAAACAGATGTGTATATCATAATAGGAATAATTTTGACTTACTGCTGTTCTCTGATCAATTTTGTTTGTATCTGTTTGTCCAAATATTTTCACTTTTCCGGCCCAACGTTTCGCTAACTGCCTTAGCATCTTCAGGGACAAGTCCTTATTATATCTTTATAACTTACATTGAGCTGTCGGAAATGCAGTTTCATACGCAGCGTAGAAGGCCTCCTCGGCGTCGCTGTAGCATTGGCATATCTTTGCTGAAATCTACAAAGGTTTTGTATATTTCGTACACAAGTATTCAAATAATGATTGGAATCACAAAACTTAAAACCTTAGCGATTGAGCCATCGAATAAAATATACGCATCGAAAAAACAATCTAAACTGTCACTACTTTTTCGTACAGTGGCTGTATGCAAATTCCCTCGAGAATGAGTAGAAATTAATGAAAAATAAAAATTAAAGCCTCACTCAAATATTTAAGGTTTAAGTGCGATAATTTCCATAGGCAGTTGACGATTAGCTTTCGTCTCGAACGGATCTCTCAGAAGTGCTTTCGTTAATAACATTTGTGCGAGTATCATACACATCGCGTTCAGCAATTAGGTTGTGTACAAAAACGCTCATAATGAAAAATATCTCTCAATGAACAGAGTACCGATAACTTAACAAATGTTTCACCTTTCTTAATTAAAAAAGTTATTGACGCCACGTGGAATGGCGAAGTTGATCTGTGTAAAAATTAAGAAATGGGAATATTCTCATTAAAACAAAAAACTGCCAACAAGCGGAAAAGTTATTAACACTAACAAGCCTTACGCAATCGATACAAGTGGAACTTACGGAACTCACAACTCTTAATTATTCAAAGGGAGTAATATACTCCAATGACTTGGAAGGTATAGCAGAAGATGAAATTCTTAACGAACGCTACCAAACGATATATCAGTCGGACAGGAAAAAGTTGAAATTCGTCTATTCGTCCCTGCCAATGAGATGCGTGGGATGCCTTCGATTTGGGCATACAGCAAAATGGTGTAAAAATAAGAGACTTTGCTCTAACTGCGCCAACGACGATCACCTCAACCCAGACATAAATGAAACATGTTATGCTCTGTCAAAGTGCACCAATTGCTCAGAAGATAATGCGACAAACTGCTATTACAATACAAAAACGCGCCTTCAGCAAAACTTGCCCAACATTCTTGAAAGAAAAGGAGATCCAGGCTATATTTACTCTTGAGAAGGTGGATAGAAAGGCAGCAATAACAACGTATAAACAACGGAACCAGCACGGCGCAACATTCTCCTCAACTATTTCTCAATACACAACCAAGACAACCCCTCAAGCTCAACTATGCAACAATAATATTAACATGATAGGCAGCGACTCAAAACATTCACAACTCGATATGAGTAAAAGTGGTCTAAGAGAATCAGTGAATTATGCAGATCTCTCAACAAACTCAGTAGCATCCCACTCAAAACTCCCATCACAATTATCAAAAAAAAAACAACATTATTATACTACCAAAACATATATTACAACGTACAAAGCAATCGCTGAAGAGGAACGCCAAAAACTCAAAGCAAGACGGAAAACAGGAGCAAACACAAATCAATGGCGATTACTACAACTCATCTGCTTTTTCATTTGAAGCAGAAATGCTCTAATTAGTATAGATTTAATAGGTCATAGTCAAATAATAAAAACCAGCCAAAAAGCTAATTATTTTCAATGGCTTCGAAAGTCCTTCAATGGAACATGAATGGATATGTGAATAATTATAACCAACTGATAATTATAACTAAAAAATATAATATTAAGATAGTCTCGCCGCAAGAAACCCATTTACATCCTCTCTCTACGAACTTTAAATCCCTGTCAATTTTAGTGTTTATCCCCTTACCCACACAAATACGCGAGGAGGTGTGGCCATCTTAGTGCATAACTCAATTCAACACAAGCAAATTTCAGTTCACCAAGACTTTGAAGCAGTCGCGGTAGAAATATATTCCAAAAAAACCTTTACAATTATATCAGCATATATTTCCCCGTCTACCAGATTCAACTACCAAAACTTAGAAAATGTTCTTCTTAACTACAACCTAGAGTTACTAATCACGGGGGATTTTAATGGTTGCCATGAAAATTGGGGATCACGCAAGGGGTAAACGAATAGCGGACTTCATCAACAACTCAAACTACATATGTACTACTTAAGGACAAATTCCCGACTCACTTCTCAACACACAACACCCTGACAAATGTAGGCATCACATTCGGTTCGCCAACAGTTAGCATTGTCCCAGAATGGCAAATTGAAAAAGATTTGTATGGAAGTGATCACTTCCCAATCTTGATTAATATGTTTGGACCGTTACACCCCAACCAGTATACTGTAAGGCAAAGTTTAAAGTAGATGCAGCAGACTATCCCCTCTTTCAAAGTAAACGCAACGCCTATGCTAGCCTTAAGCCTGTCAATCCCAATATAAATGTGGAAGCCACCAACTTAAGAAGCATTATTTTACAGGCTGCTAAAGAATCGATCCTACAACCACGTCATCAAAATTCACCATGGTCGGCTCCCTGGTGGAATCAGCATCTCAGTGAATTGAAAAAAGAGAACACCAAACGATGGTATGAATTTAGAATAAATATCACTAGGTAGAATTTGGTTCAATATAAAAAAGCTAATGCTAAACTCAAGCGCGAGATTAAAGTCACGAAAAGACAGCCGACCCAATATTTTACAGCTGAAATTAACCCGTCTAGACCCATAAAAAATATGGGCCAATATCTGCGGCTACAAGGTAAGTCACGGTATTCACTGCCTAAGAAGTGTTAGCATGCGCCACGAAATGTATACAGACAATAGTAAAACAGCAAAAGAATTTTGTAAGTTTTGGTCGACAAACTCGGCTGATGAAAATTTCCTGCCAAATTTCAAAAACAAAAGAAAACAATTATTCAGAAATTGCCAGCAACTAACCCAAGCCCTAAAGCAAAAGCAACCGAAGAGCAAATTAATAATTTAGAGCTCTCGGCAGCCCTTTCAAATTAAAAGGAAAAACTCCAGGTAGGGATCGGATTTCATATCCAATGATTAAAAACGCATCTGAATCAGTCAGAAACAGATTATTAAAACTCTATAACACCTATGCTTATACATACATTACGTTAACTCCTATTTATGTACATACTTATTACTTACTCCACAAACATTCTGTATAACACTCCCACTCACTCTGTAGACTACTCATTACCTACCTTTCTTACATGCTCACCTCTGTTAACCTAATGTCGGTCGCGAGTTAAAACAAAAAAAACGCACTGCAGAGTTAAAATTTAATCAACGAGTTTAGAAAATGTGAAAAATAGTTCGAAAAGAGCATTTTCAACACAAACTTTTTCAAACTAGACTAAAAGAAATAAAACAGTTCTCAGTTTCTACTATAGAAAATAAATTGTGAAAAATAAAACATTTTTACAAACCTAAAAAAAAATATTAAAAAAAATTTTTTGTTCGAGAAGGACATATTTTTATGAAAGCAAATTAATTGTAAAAGACATTTTTACAAACATTTTTCAATTATGAATGCAAATTGCGTATGGAAAGCAATTTAGTGTAAAAAAATAACGTTTAATTAAATACAGAATTCAACAGTTTTATATACAAAAACAATTTTTAAACATACATCTACGGGACTTTAAATGAAAGACATTTAAAGGTCACCTTGAAAAATTGAACGTAGCAAGTGTAAAGGAGGACTACATCTAAAAGCAAATAAACAGCGAAGAAAAAAAATTAAATAAAATAACAACAAAACAATAGAACCTGTGTAGAGATCACCTTGAAAAAGACTTATGCAAAAACAATTTAGCATGTGACAAGTGGAAATAACAGAAGAAGGGACTACAAAAACAATTTAACATCAATGAAGTTATAATTACAAAAACAAACAACATTTAAGCCGTTAAAAACTAGCATTGGACTTTAAAAAATAAAAATTCCTACCAACAAAAAAGGAAGGAAAGAATTCAAGAAAAGAACTACGACAAAAAAAACTTTAAGTCCGTAACTTGATACAACACGTTGAGAAAAGAGAGCGAAAATCAGAAACTATCAAGAAGGGATCGTCTCATTGCAGCGACTTCCACGCAACTCTTTGTAGGTCACTTTGAAGGTAATTTTCGTTTACGGCCGTCAACAAAAACAAATAAGCTTTGTATGCAACTCCCTGTGTGAGTGTGTAAGTTAATGAGCAAACAAAAACAACAACTTTAATCAAGAAATAACAGAAGCGAATCACTTGAAGTTCTCACAGCAGACATGGAGCAATTAAGTATAAATAGTAAATTTAATCTTATTTCTAGCAATATAAATAGCATACCTCCTTATGATGGAAATAGGGAAGCATTAATTAATTTTCTAGAACGCATTGATCCAATGGTCCCAATTTTGGAGACTTTTTCAGTTGATTATAAGGTTTTACTAATAGGTAATGTTAAAGACAAGGTCATAGGTAGTGCAAGAAGGTCAGTACTGATAAATGGTAATCCTTATACTTGGCCATTAATAAAGCAATACTAATTGACAATCATGCCGAAAACAATTCAGTAGATGAGCTAATTGACAAAATAAGAGTTTGCAGGTGTGACTTCACAATAGAAAATTTTTACAATTCGCTAAACACTCTTCTTTGTAAGTTAAATAATGCTTTATATTTCAGCGGAAATAATTTTCCGGAAGTAACTAGTGAAATAGCTTTAAACTCATTCAAATATGGCTTACCCGAACCAGTTAAAAGTATAATTGTAAGCAGAGATCCTAAATCATTAAAATGCGCGTATGACATTATAAAATCAAATGGCTACCTAAAATATAAAAATCAGCAATTTAGTTTTAATAACGCTCAATCTTATAACAGAAATCATTCAGAGCAGAGGGCAAGTAACATTTCTAGTTATGCTAATCAACAGCACAAACAACATAGCAATAACAGTACTTTTAATTACGGACAACAAAACCATAACAGTATACCAACAAACTCTTCTCTACAGTCAAGACTAACTAGCAATAGCAGCAATTTAACTAACAGAATACAAAATAGTTCTCGTGGAATGAACAGAACTAATAACTACCAAGCAAATAACAACAATACCGTTTGTAATAATGAGCCTTTAACAGAACCAATGGAAATTGGAGTAAATGAAAATTTTCTGTTGGACGAGCAAGAAAATTACCTTATATAACAGTAGACACGCTCGTAAGAAAACTAAAGTTTAGGTGCAGAGTTTAGTATAATAAACCCTAATGCTTGCAATCCGAAATGGAGAATAAAGTCGCCTTCTATAACACTAAAAGTTATAAATAGAAATGTTTCAACAGATGTCCAATATAGCATTCCGCTGTTTAAAGAATTTCAAAAACCAAACTATAATGTTAACTTTCTAGAAATTCAATTTCATAATCACTTTGATGGGATTATTGGCAAGAGGAAGAAATATCAGTGGCTGATTACTTGAAAAATGAATCCATGCAAATACTTATGTACATACATGTGAAGAAGAAACCAGAAACGCAATGTTGGATAGTCTTTTTCCTAAAGATTTAAATTCAAAGGATGAAAATTTGTTACAAAATATTTTGCATCAATACCAAGATCTTTTTTATAAAGATGGAGATAATTTACAATTTACTAATGAGGTACAACATCGAATTGTGACTAAAACTGATGCTCGAATATATACTAAATTGTATAGGTATCCTGTAATACATCGCGAAGAAGTAAATATACAAATACAGGATATGCTAAAACAAAATATTATTTCTCCAAGTTTTAGTCTTTACAACTCTCCTTTGTGGGTTGTGCCTAAAAAGACTGACAACAGTGGTAAACAAAAATGGAGAATTGTGATCGAATATCGTAAGCTGAATGAACAAACAGTGGACGACAAGTTCCCACTTCCAAATATGGAGGACATATTTGATAAGTTGGGAAAATGTTGTTACTTTAGCACGATAGATCTTGCCAAGGGATTCCACCAGATTGAGGTTCATCCTGATGATGGGGCTAAGATAGCTTTTTCGACTGCAAGTGATCATTACGAGTTCAACCGAATGCCATTTGGTCTAAAGACAGCACCAGCAACATTCCAAAGGTTAATAAACCATGTATTAAGAAAGTATATCAACAAAATTTGTGTTGTCTATTTAGACGATATACTGATATTTTCTACAAGTTTTCTAGAGCATATTGAATCTTTAAGAAAAATCTTTAAAACTTTACGAGTTTCAAATTTAAAAACACAGTTGGACAAATGTCGTTTTGCAGAATTAACTACACATTTTTTAGGATACGTAGTAACAGGTGATGGTATTAAACCTGATCCATCAAAGACTGAAGCAATAAATAAAATGCAAGCACCAACTAGTATAAATTGAACAATTTCTGGGTATCACCGGATATTACCGAAAGTTCATGCGGGATTATGCCAAAGTAGCATATCCGAAGGTTCGACTCTTAAAACAAAGCGCGGTATTAGATTTTAAAAGTAAAGAATTTTGTAACTCATTTGAAACGTTAAAAAAAATAATTACAAGTGAACCAGTCCTGCAGTAACCCGACTTTAATAAAAAATTCGTCCTTACGACTAATGCATCTAAATTTGCCATAGGGTCGGTATTAAGCCAAAATGGTCATCCCAGTTGTTATGCATCACGCACCTTATCCGATCATGAAATTCGTTATTCAGCTATTGAGAAGGAAGCAGTAGCTGTTGTGTGGTCAGTAAAGCATTTTGGACCTATCTATACGGTCATAAGTTTCAACTTCAAACCGACCACAAGCCTTTAGTTTGGTTGCACAATATTAATGAGCCAAACATGCAATTGCAAAGGTGGAAAGTCATGTTAAATTAATATGATTTCGATATAACTCACATTAAGGGAAAAGGTAACACGGTTGTTGATGCTTTGAGTAGATATTTTATAAAAGATGAGAATAGAAATTCAAAACGTGCAAATGTTTTTAATAATCAATTATATGAAGAAATTAAATGCAGAAATAAATACGAAGAACAAATGGACATTTGGTCGACAGCTGCAACTGTACACAGTGCACTGGAAGATAATTTAAATTACATATTTATTACTGAAAAACCTATCAATTATTACAAAAATCAAATTTATCTCAGTTATGGGGAAAATGAAACGTTTCTAACCAAAATTATACTTAAAAAGTGCCAAAACCATACTGAAATTACTGATAAATCTGACCTGAGGAATATTATGCAAAACATACTAATAGACAAAGGAATCATGTGTATTTTTTGTGAAAAAGATGAACTTTTCTTAAAATTTCAAAAAATATATGTAAATTTCTTTCAAAATAAGTCTCTAATTTTATACCGCTCTAATATTGAGTTAATTGAAGTCAGCGATAAAAACGATATGTTGACAAATATAGAAAACGAGCACTTGCGAAATATTCACAGAGGAGTCCAAGAAGTATTTTTAGAGTTGAAAAATAAATATTTTACCCTAAACTTGTTAAAATGATAACAATCTTAATTATTAATTGCTCAATATGTAGTATAGCTAAACATGACACAAATCCTTTGAAAATTCATTACCAAATTTCTGAAAGTCCTACACATTTCAACGATATAGTCCACATAGGCATTTGGTTTCCTTGCAGGAATGCGATGTATCTAACTACAATAGACAAATTTCTATGTACGCAACATTTCATAGTTTGAATGATAGAAATTGGGTTGCAATTTTGACAGCTTTAAAGGAAAGAATTTTATTTTTAGGCAAAATGAATATACTTGTTTTTGACAATGACCGTTGTATATTACATAGCGCAGTTAAATTATTTCTAAAAGAACAAAACATTGATACACACGTAACGACAGCTTATCTTAAGACAGGTAATTCTGACATTGAACGGTTACATGGAACACTTAATAAACATCTCAGAATATTGGAAGCTGACAAGAAAAATTCTGAAAATTTCGACTTGGAGGGAAAACTTTTCAAAGTTTTTACAACGTATAACAGAACTATTCATTCCAGTACAAGACAAAGGCCAATTGATTTTATAAATAAAAATTTTAGTAAAGAAGAAATATATAATTTGAGCTAAGAATATGAGCAGAGTAAAATTCATAAAACTAATAAATTAAATTAAGAGAGAAACTCCGCACCAAAGCAATTATAAAACATTGTAATCAACAGACAAATCCCAAAAGCTAAGCCTAAATATCAGAAACTTGATTGCTATGATCGTCAAGAAAATTATGTCATCGATACTTCCAATAACCGAAAAGTTAAATAATATAAAACTCAATGGAAAAGAAACTACAGGTTTACCAGTGAGAATTCGAATTGACATTTTTTTCAACTAATAATAATATTTTAAGTATTAAAAGCAAATTAACTATTTGCGTGGACGCAAATAACTTAAAGGTGGAGGAGTTACATTATGATCCCACCTATGCTTATGCATGCATTACGTTAACTCCTATTTATGTACATATTTATTACTTACTCCACAAACATTCTGTATAACACTTCCACTCACTCTGTAGACTACTCATTATTTGCTTACTTTTGCGAATGTTAATATATACACTTACCTTGCTTACATACTCACCTCTGTTAACCTAATGTTATTACATAGTTACTTACTTACCTTGTATAATAATGTTAATCGATACTGTAATTGCATTCTCTCTGATACCTAGTTTAAGTTGTTCTTAGCTTTTAAGTCGTTATTATATATTTAGCAGTCAAATACCACAGAGTTTCAAATCCACTTAAGTCAAAATCTGACAAAACTCTAGCACATTCATATAGGCCGATATCACTTAACTTGTGTTTCGCAAAAGTCCTAGACAAAATTATAGCGAATAGTCTGTGCTGGTTTGTGTCCTCAAATCAGTTGCTAAACAGTCACCAATTGGGTTTAAAAGTGGAAAATCTACAGCAGACAGTCTATTATATATATACTACCTGACGACGAATTGCCTATCTGCTAGAAACCACATAACGCTTGCGTCATTAGACTTTGAAAAAGCATACGAAAAAATAGGATTACATGCTATAATTGAACAATTGATAGAGCGGAAGATAGGACCAAAAGTCCTAAACTACATATACAACTTTATGACAAAACGGAAAATAGCAGTAAGAGTTGGTAGAGTTTATTCAGATGTAAGGAATATGCATAATGGTATACCACAAGGCTCCCCGCTATCGGTCATCCTCTTTTGATAGCCTACAACAAGCTGAGCTCAATATTGTCCTTACATAACAAAAATAAATTGCAGCGCCTTCGCAGACGATTTTACCATAATAATCAAATCAGATAAACAAAAAACCCGCAAATAAATTTAAATATCTTATTTAAAGGATTTGAAGAATGGTGTGAATACTTAGGTGCGACCCTATCTTCCACGAAATGTACGCTCATATCTGTAGAAAGCATAATTGTACCAGTAGTACTGAAGCTAGCGAAATAAAAGTACTTGGAGTTATTATAAACAAGAGATGCAGATGGAATTTTCACATAGAATACCTTTCGTCTTCTATGTCTAAACAGCTCAACATCATAAAGTGCCTATCAAGAACAAAACTGAACTGCGACACTCTATCATTAGCTTCTCTAATCAAAACCTTAATCTTACCGAAAATAAGCTATGGTATATTCTTGTATGGGTATGCTCCACCACATCTACTTAATAAAATAAACACAAAATTGAATCAATCAATAAGAACATCATTAGGCGCCCTGCGCTCAACTCCAACTCTTAATTTATTATACGAAGCGAATATTTTAACCCTGGAAGATCAAAGAGACCTAGTCACGCTAAAGTTTTCAAGGGCAATAAAGAATACTTATGACAACCCTCTAGCAACATGCACAACAAATATTTCGAAACGATGAAATGCATCCCGAATCTCAAGCGCTATAAAAAAAATCTATAAACTTAGCGCCAAAATGAATATACCAGGCAACTTAAATACAGCCCAAACCCACCCACCTTGGCGACTCAAGCCAACATCGATCAACACGGCGTTACGAATACATACTAAAAACAACACAAACCCTTCACAATTTAACTCTATGTTCCAAGAAATAAAATCAAATTTAAAAGACTAAAACTTTATTTACACAGACGGTTCCTAGAAAAATGGGAACATCACATACAGCATAACAAAAAAAATCATATTGATAAAATCTCAAATCTACCCGAGTATAGTTCTATCTTCTCCGCTGAAATTATTGCAATTTCTGAAGCTATTGACATTTTTTGATACCTGCAACCAAGCCGCACTAGTAACTATCAAGCACTTACTGCTGAACTGCTCGCTTTACACAAGACAGAGATACATATTCAAAAATTCCAATCCCTTACTTGCCCTTTCCTCTCCTTCCAAGGAAGCGACCACCCACATTATCAAATTCCTAAAAACAACAAAATTATATTTTCTACTCTAAGTTAAAAGATATGTACAATAATATATTATCTAGGCTGCATAGTATACCAACAGTTTGTACAAAAAACATTGCCAATCACCCAAAGACGAACTGATCTACAACCTATTAAAAATAACTTTGAAATTAATAATAACCCATGTATTGAAAATGATTATGATAATGATAACAACAAACATAATATGACGTATGCAAATGTAGTAAAATCAAAAAAATTCTCTAAACAATTAGAAATTATCAATTCAATGATGAACATGACGTCCATGATTCTCAGTAAATTATGCAATTAGATACTAGGGTTGCTATTTGGAATGCCAATGGCTTGTCACAACATACAAATGAAGTTGAAATTTTTCTTAAATTACATTTTAAAGACATATTGCTTGCATCTGAAACGCTCTTCAATGATAAAACGTACTTTAAAATTAGAGGCTACGATTTAATACAGGCTAACCATCCATCCAACAAAGCTCACGCAGGAGCTGCAATAATAATAAGAAGTGGACTAAAATATGAAACTTTACATGCAATTCAAACCCCAGAGTTTCAAGCAGCTGGAATTAAATTGAACAGTAACAGTATGAACATTAACATCTATTCAATATATTGTCCATCAAGACACAATATAACTTGCAGGGAGTATTGTGATTTCTTTTCCCAGCTAGGCTCTTGCTTCATAGTAGGAGGTGATTTTAATGCCAAACACCCATGGTGGGGTTCAAGATTAGTCAATCCAAAAGAGAGAGAGCTATACAAGTGTCTTTCAAAAATAAACCTACATATTGGCCTAGCGACTCACAAAGAATACCTGACCTATTAGATTTTGTAGTTTATAAAGGAATTCATAGCAATGTATTAGACATTTGCTCACTTTTTGAACTCTCTTCAGATCATTCTCCATTATTAATGTTAATGCACAGAAAAATTTGAAAGCAATAGGCCGCGTCAACATTTAATTACCAAATATACAAATATTAAGCTTTTCCAAAAGCTTTTGGACAGTAAAATTCAGTTAAATATACGTCTCAAAACCACTTCTGATTTAGATACTTCTGCTGAAGCAAGGCAATTAACCTCTAGTTGGAATATCAATGTTTCTACAGAAATTAGAGCACTAATCACAGAAAAAAGGAAAACTCGTAGACTTTGGCAAAACAACAGAACAAAACCGCTAAAAACAAATTATCTGCTGAACTGAAACTAAAGTTAAAAGAATTTAAAAATAAGGCTACTACTAACTACTTTAAAAATTTGGATGCTAGTAGGAATGATGAGTTTAAAATTTGGAATGCTACCAAATATCTAAAGCGGCCAGCCAGACGCAAAATAATTATTATAAATGAAAATGGAGACTGAGAAAAATATAGTAGACACTTTTGTCTCTCATCTAGAAAAAACGTTTCCTATGACAAATGAAAATCACTCAGGTAGTAGCGAAATCTTTGAATTTATTAATGCCCCTTGTCAGTTAGACCTGCCAATAAAGAAAATAAGCTACTTGGAAGTGCATGCTGAAATACAAAAGCTCAATGTTAAAAAGAGCCCATGTATGATGGGTATAGATGGAAGAATGTTAAGAATTTTGACACCTAAAACCATTAGCTATCTTACTTTACTATAAAACGCCATTCTGAGACTCGACCATTTTCCATCTCAATGGAAATGTGCCGAAGTCATTATGATACTTAAACCGGGTAAACCAGAAAATCTAACGACTTCCTACCGACCCATTAGTTTACTTCCAATATTTTCGAAAATATTCGAACGTATACATATTATTGAGTAGAATGTTGCCAATTTATGATAAACCAAATATTTTACCTAATCATCAGTTTGGGTTTCGTCAAAAACATAACACAATTGAACAATGCCATCGTATCTACGATGCAATTTCAGATGCGTTGGAACGAAAACAATACTGCTCGGCAGTTTTTCTTGATATTGAAAAAGCGTTTGACAGGGTTTGGCACAGGAGCCTACTTTACAAAACTAAAAAACTTCTTCCGGCACCACACTATTTCGTGTTAAATTCATGCCTAAGTGATAGGGCATTTTGTGTCAGAATAAATAATTCAAATTCGAGCATACGTAATATAAAAGCAGGCGTACCACAGGAAAGTTTTTTGGGTCCAGTTCTGTATACTTTGTTTACATCTGATCTACCTGAAGAAACAAACATTACTCTAGCAACATACGCAGATGATACTGCAATTTTAGTTGCAAATGAATACGCTATTACTGCAAGCACTGTTACGCAAATGCAGCTTAATTCATTGGAGGTATGGTTAGACAAGTCGGAAACCAAAGTAAACATTGAGAAATGCAAGCGTTTTACGTTCACACTTAGAAAAGGTCAATGTCCTAATGTAAAATTATTTGGTAGAAATATACCCCAAACCGAGTGTGCAACTTATTTAGAAATGCATATGGATAGAAGGCTTACTTGGAAAGATCACGTAAGAGCAAAAAGAAGGCATTGTGCCTTAAAAGTGAAACAAATGTACTGGCTTTTAGGGAGAAACTCAGAGCTTAGTTTAGAAAATAAGTTACTACTTTATAAAGCAATCATAAAGCCAGTTTGGACATATGGGCTCCAACTCTGGGGCACTGCTAGTAACTCAAATATTGAGATTCTTCATCGTTTTCAAAATAAAACTTTAAGATTAATTACTGGTGCTCCATGGTACGTAACAAATAATAGTATTCACAGAGATCTCAAAATGTTAACAATTAAAGAAAAAATTAAAAAAATGGGTAATAATTATGTGAATAGATTATCTAACCACACGATCGTACTTGCTATAATACTGTTAGATGAAACCAATAAAATTGAAAGATTGAAGAGAATACATGTATTAGACTTGGGCTACTAAACAGATATTGCACTTATTAATGATAAGATAATTATTTAAGCGAACATCTACATTTGTACTATAGTTCTCTGTAACCTCAATGGAGGCGACAGAGCTAAGTTAAGTATTGATATTATTATAACTTCTACCTATTATCACTCTGGATAGATTGTAGATTAAAAATAAAAATTAACAAATTAAAAAAATCTAGTTAAGCTTAAGGCCTTGTAGCTATACCTTAGTAATTAGCTTATAAGTCTAATTTATGAAAATAAAATAAAAAATAAAATAATTTCCATAGGATTAAAATTATATGCATACAAAAATTTAAATATATATTTTCTTTCCTAGTTACATTTTCATGCAATAGGGCGTGCTTAACAAGACATTTTTTGTGTTTTCAATAAACCTTTAGAAAATCGTTCCAAAATATCTATAGCGCTTTCATAATCTTAAACGATAAGTTTAATTACCTTATTTTGTTTTGGTTAGTAATTCCAATTAGCTGAAATTTGCTCGCGGATGCGAAGTTGACGTGATAACTTTTTGAAAGTGATCTTTGATCTTTAAGAAAATGTAGGAACTTTACTTCTTCTCTTCTTTTTTAAATTTTAATTTTTGTATGAACCTGCATCAAATAAAGTTGTTTCGCGGTTTATTCAGTTCGGAAAAGTTTTTAATAATCAAATGAAAAAAAAACACTTCACTAAAAATAAATTTTTCTTCCGCCTTGTTCCGTAGATGACTGGAAAAGAAAAAGGAAGTGCCTTCCGCCAAATTAAGACACGATGCTTTCGTAGTTGGCATCGACAGTAGTTTATCGATAGCCATAAACGTAAGGTAATTGAGTCTGGTAGGCGAGAGACACCTATTGGTGAGTTTTCTTTTCTCTCAGTGTCAGGCATGATTAAGATTGAAAAAATAATATGACAGTTATAACTTAAAAAGGAGCAGTTAGTGCGAAGATGCGTATTCAAAAAAAAAAAACAAATAAGTGTATGAGAGGTATCACTGTACAATACCCAATCACCTATCTTGAAAGACTTCGCATTGAATCGCTTTGAAGATGATTCAAAAGCTTTGGTAATATTTTCTTTCAGAGCTTTTCGAAAATGTTTCAGCCTGTCAGATCTCTCAAGGATATTTTCATTTAATATATTTAGCCGCCTGAGAAGCTTTTACACGCTGCCATGCGTGACCATCTGTTGACCAAAAACACCATAATATGGAGAACAACCGGTGGTCTGATGGTATGCGCTACTGAGTGCTTCAATTATGGTAATCAAATGCTTATCCCAAAGAGTTTGGTCTTTTCGAAGGTTAGCTCGAATTCCAGTCACGATCGGCCGGTTAACCCTCTTACCAGCGATGTCCTGAGGATTGTAAAGAACCGTGTGTGCATGGCGGATACCACGCTCAGTCAGGAAATTATTGAAAAGAGAACTTTCAAATTTGGTGGTCTATAAAGATTAAAATTCCTCGGTATCTACATAAAGCTTCTGGAAAGGGCGTTGAACTGTATATTGGGCGGATATTGGTGGGCGAAGTGAAATATTTGGAGCCTTGCTTTGGCGCCATACATACATCATACGTGGCGACAAAATTTATGCTGTCATATTCGGCTAAAAGAAGTTACGCTTTAATCTCTCCAAAGTTTTCGCTACTACACCATGACATTTGTTTGGTGGGTTATTGGCCTTTTCTATTACTTCATGGGTTAGGCCTTCTGGTATCCGCAACTTCCAATTAAAGGACTCTTTTTCTGGACTACTATCGGGATGTTCAGTGCCTTTATACACATGATTACCTAATATTTGGATATCAGGTAGCTGATCTTTGTTTTCTCGAGCATCAGTTTTGAGTTTCTCGTATGCCCCGGACGCAAAATCGGACGACTCTAAATGGACAAGCGCATGGGCTTCCACCGAACTAACTTCTAACTTGCTTTAGTTGCTTCATAGCCTTCATCAAAATCTTGTCTTGACAGGCAATCTGGGACAACCTTTTGGCTACTCTTACGATCTTCAATTTAAATTCAAATTTTTAAATGCAGCTTCAGTAAGCCTTCCAGAGAGAGCAGTCTGCCACATTAGCCATTTCAAACTAGCGTGATCGGTAATGATTGTAAATTCCTGGCCCTCCACTTAAGCCCTAAACTTCTTCCAACTTAGTACCACAGCCACACATTCCAGCTTAGTACAGCTATAGTTGGTTTGTGCCTTTAGATCGGCCCCAATACCCGGCTTAGTGGCATCACATTGAAGAAGGAAAGGTTCACTATAACTGCTAGCACTGTCGCTGTACCCAATTTTTCCTTCATCTCATCAAAAGCAGTTTGAGCTTCTTCGCTCCACTCAAAATTCTTCCCTTTCTTGAGAAGATTTGTAAGTAGGGTTGTAAATACGGTGAAACTATCTGCAAATCTGCCATGCCCAGAAACCAACGCAACTGCGTTATGATTTTAGGTGTAGGATAATTTTTCACTGCTAAAACTTTATCTAGGTCGGTCTTCAGTATACCATAAGCAATTATGTAACCTAGGTATTTTGCTTCTTTTATGCAAAAGTTTCTTTTCCGAACATTCATTGTGAGACCCGCTTCCATTAGATGATAAGCAACAGCATACACGGACATATGTACATCGAGGTACTCGCTTCTTTAATTTATGAGGAATAGCTTGGGCAGCGTTACATAACTGTGAAACGGTACAGCGGGCGGTTTGGAACAGTAAAACAGGTATAGTCTCGCGAGGCTTTTTCTGAAAAGCTCGACGAGGATTTAAGGAGTTAATAAATTTAGCTTTTTGTAATCTTCTTAAGATTCCTTCTATATGAGGTAATGGGTAAGCAGCTTTTATTGTCAAATTATTCACTTTTCTGGAATCTACACAGACGGTCTTTATTGGATTTCTTAACTAGGACGACTGGGCTTAACCAAGGACTAATAGGAGATTATTCAATCACACTTAACCAAAGCATCTCATCTGATTCCATTATGTACCAGTTTTTCAACCGCGGCAGAAATCGGAAAGTATACGGACGTACATTCAGCTCGAGTTCAATTACACGCACCAGTTCTTAACAATACATAATCGGTTTTGATGTTCAAAGTAAAAGTAAATCTGGTACGTACTCTCAAATGCTCTTTCAGAAGCAATATATAATCAATAAGTTGATTCGCAGTTTTGAATTAACCCCAAAATCTACACCTGCTGCGATAAATTTGGTATAACATTGGTTCCTGCAGCTAACCTCAAGCTATACAGTTCCAAAAAATATTGGCTATCGGCCATCAGCAGTGCATGCTGGCGTACTATTAAGGCACGAGTCTTCTACTTTTTGAACTTAGAGACGTTGGGTGGACGTATGTAGTAAATTCGGACAATCAGATGCTATGAGCAACTTTATGTACTATATTTTCGCTTCAGGTGATTTTATGCGCTGACTTAATTTTGCTTCATCGCATCCGGGCCGCGGCAAGGATTGAATCTCAAAACCTCGCTCTTGGTCCATTTCCCGCATTGCATGTTTAGCAATAAGGCTTATATAAGCATGGAGCAGCGTAAACGTAACAAAGTGCTGCTCGCTGTTCAACACAGTCAAAGTAGCGGTGACCTTCGTTTTGACAATTCCAGCATATTAATTTATTTCGTTTTGAAATTTCAGCGACTTCGCATGAAGGTTTAATGGTTGAAATGTGAAATAAATCAAATCTCTTCAATATCTCATTTTTATATGCCGTAAAATTTGTCCTCAATGCCTGACAGAGGGATGACAACGTAACCCGATCGACTAACCTTCGGTATACCATTCCTTGGACTCCCCTGTGAACACACTTTGCACATTCTCAAAGAGCAAATTAATATTACCATTTAGGGTGTCAATTACTTGTGTCTTAACCTATATCTAAAACTATCCACGGAAAGCTTCGACGTACGATCGAATTTCAAATTCCAGCTAGCTACTAGTTGAGCGACTCTACCGGAATTTGACACGCTAGGTATGTCGCTAAATCGGAGCTGGTCAAGTTGTCTAATAAAATTACACAGTGTTACAAAATGGAAAAAATTGAATGAACTTTTAAAGTGACATAGTGGAAATTGTTCACCTGGTCGAATATAACTCAAAACGGTTTTTGAAAAATTTGTAACACCCTCAAAATCTTGTTTTACCGTTAAAAAACCGTTCTTCGGAAGTGTACGCGCTAATCTTTTCATTACTTGGCCATTTCTTTACCGATTTTCAATATGAAATATGTTTTGGAAAGGTAAGGATTATACCTTTAAATTGAGATAGAAAGATCTATTTTTTGAGCTAGCGTGTTGTTAGTTTTCATCGGGTAAACTTTGAAAATTTGTTTTTTCTTCAAATTTTTCTCTTTTGACCGCATTTTATTGCAGTATTTTACCAAAAACATATCAAGTATGAGGAATTATTTTGAAAGTACATTCATGTCCAAAAATTTTGAGTGCTCATGCAATGAAATCGGACAAAAATTGACGAAGCTATTAAATTTTTTCTGCTATTAAATAAATTTACCTTGCGAAAAGTTTTTTTTTTTTAATTTTTCTACTTTGACCGCATTTCATTGCGTTATTTTACTAGAAACATAGCAAGTATGAGGAATTATTTTAAACACATTCATTTCCAAAAATTTTGAGTGCTCATCTAATAAATTTACGCCGTCAATTCAACCTTGCGACCGCTTCGCAATTATATTGTGTGATAAGTGTGGTAAAATGTGTGATAGGCGCAACAAATTTTGTTACGCCTGCGGTCTATTTATTGATAAGAAATATCGGTTCGATTTAAGAACAAATAAAGCTGTGGTTGAAGCGTTCAACTTCTTTTTCAGTTGCTCATACGTGGAAAGTGCTTGGTATGAACCCGAATATATTTGTTCGATGTGCTGTACAACATTAAAACAATGGAAAACCGGTAAATGTGATGACCAGCGTCTGCCGTTTGTGACTCCTATGGCTTGGCATTATCAAATATATCACAAGCCGGAGGATTGCTACTTTTGCCAAACAAAAATCACTGGTCACCACTATAAAACTCGCCACCGCATAGAATATGCCAATGTGTTGACTGTATCGAAACCGATTCCAAGAGGAAAACAAGATCAGCGAACTGAAGACAAAAATCCAGCTACATTTCCTGATTCAAGCCACAAATCTTCTAATGAGGTAAATGACGAACCGTACCTTCCAACCAAAGCAATAGAAACGGAACGTCATTTCGTGTCAAATCACGATTATTGTGATCTTGTGCGGGATAAGACAGACAGAGATTCTGGCCTCCAGATTAAAGCAGTGGAATATAGTAGACAGTAACTTTAAAGTAACGTCTGCACGAGACAGAGGCCTATCTTCGTTCGAACACATTTTCAAAGCTGATGACACCAATAACAAACTAGTTTATTGCGTTGATGTGGATGAATTGTTTGATGCACTCGATCACGTGCACTGTCCACAAGATTGGCGATTACTTCTAGACGGTTCTTGCAAAAGTAAGTATTTAATGTGTTATGAGTGTGAGAGAACTAAATTTGAATACAATTTATCAATTAATTTTCAATTGACTAACATCGTAGGTCTGAAAGCAGTATTGCTGCACAACAGAAATGAATTGCCATCAGTTCCAGTGGCATACGCTACTGATATGAAAGAGACTTATCAAACGATGGAAAAAATTCTACGATTGATTAAATACAATAAATTTCGCTGGCAGATTGTCTCGGACCTTAAAGTCCTGACAATTCTACTTGGAATGCAAGGTGGCTACACTAAATATCCTTGTTACTTTTGTGAATGGGACAATCGTGCCAAAAATCATTACAAGTGTAACATATGGCCACCGAGAAAGTTTCAAATTTGCAAAAATAATGTTCTCAATATTGCATTAGTTAAGCCTGATGATATAATTTTGCCGCCATTGCATTTAAAATTGGGGTACATGAAACAGTTTGTTAAACGACTCGAAACAAACAGCGAGGCTTTTCTACACCTGAAACTTGTATTCCCCAAGTTGAGTGACGCCAAGATTAAAGAAGGTACTTATAAAAATTTCCCAACAAGAATTCTTCAAAAAGAATTCATCCTAATTTATTTTTACATTTTGATCAGGCGTTTTCGCTGGACCGCAGATTCGTAAGATTATGACTGATGATGACTTCATAAAAAAATTGAACCCAGTAGAGAAAAGAGCATTGCTGAGTTTCATTTCTTTGTGCCGAAACTTTCTTGGAAACACGAGAAGTTCAAATTACGTTGAGGTGGTCCATGAATTTTTGGAAGCTTATGGAGAAATGGGATGCAACATGTCTATAAAAATTCACTTTTTGCATTCTCATTTGGAATTTTTCCCGGATAATCTTGGTCAATTCAGCGACGAACAAGGTGAAAGATTTCACCAAGAAATCTCCAACATTGAAAAACGGTTTACAGGAAAGAACCAAGTTAGGATGATAGCTAATTACTGCTGGTCACTCAAACGTGAAACAGATGACTCGTCTTATAAACGCAGAAGATCAAGCAACCATTTTTTGCTATAAAGTTATTTAGCATTTTAATGATTAATTTTTTTTTATTTTCAGTCACAATAAAAATTTGAAGTTGAAAGATAATCAAAATGTATGAATTTTTAAATATGGTCATCATCTAAAATAATTTAAATAGTAATAACTCTGTCAATTTCCAACCGATTTTCGATTGAAATAGCTTAATCGACGCAGTACTAAATTCACTTTAATAATATTGTCTTTGATAGGTACCTTTCTCAATTAAGACTATCGTAAAATCGTAGTCAAAGTTTCAAAATTAATTTTTTTTTATTAAGTTACGATTTTTTTTCTCTGTAGCTTCGTCAGTTCTCGTTTGATTTTGATGAGTTATACGCCATTAAAAACAGTGATTTGTCACCTTTCAAAATATATAAACAACTTTTGAATCGGATGAAAATTCGCAAAGATATTGATGATTGACTAGCGAATGACCTCAAAAACAGTTTTTTGGCCCTAAAATGAGATTTTGGGGGTGTTTCGCAAATTTCAAGTATACAGTTTTTCTTAGTTTTATAAGGCCTAACGCCTAGGCTAGGTCTCTTTCAAAGTTCATTTTCAGTGTTACACAGTGTTATTATTCAAAGCGTTTGGAGCAAACGGCACTTCGCGAGGCCAAAAAGGGATGGAGTTATGTTGATCTTGACAGATGGCGCAGAGTTGTATAAATTAACCCGGTATTAAGGCTACCCTCTAAACGCTGTTGAATCGCCTGGGCAATTCTATTTTCTAACCCGTCTATAAGAATTGCCTGGCCAAAATTATCGCAGAGACTAACGTTTGGATCATATCTTCCTCATTGACTTTGACGGCGAAATTAGAAGCTACATTTGCATTTTCAGTTGTGACTACAGCCCCGGGAGCAAGAGAGTCTAATTGGACGGCTGAGTAATTAGGCTCTGTATTTACCTTAGCTTGACTCGTAGACTGGCCAGCTGGCCGTGCTCCTACTCTAGCTGCTGCGTTTGTTAGGAAATCAGGTCTTGAAGATGCAGTACGGCATTGCGGGCACGAGGAGCTGCATTTTAGCCGGTGAAATTTATTTAAGCAAAGCGGATAGATATCAAATGTGATGACGTGGTTTGCGGATTCTAAAATATTGGCATTAGCCTAAAAAACTCGAACGTTAATAAATTCGATTTGACATTGAAAAGAAAATATCGAATATTCGGACTCCCTGTGATACATCGGTTAGCCGAACCCCAGAATGAATTCGTAACAAACAAAACATCCCATATTGTGGTAACCAACCGAGACGCAAAGAACTGCATTCATGAAATCCGGCTCAACATATAAAATTATCTACTGTTTTTTTTGTTTTTTTTTTTTGTTTGCCTAACTATTAGAAGCTGTAGATTAGATTGCGTGGGCCCACGCTGGGCGCAATTTTATTTATGTTGTGAACTACAAGACTCATAGTCAGGCCCGATGAGGAGGGAGGGAGGGGGGACGGTGGGGTGGGGAGGGAGCGGCGCTGATTCCCCCCGGGCCCAGAGTTCTCGAAGGTGCCCGTATTTTTTAAAAAAATTGAGTGAAAAGTTAGATTAGATTATCTCTGACCAAAAGCCTATATATATGAACTGATTACCTATTGATTTTCGAAATCGTATAAAAAAATTTGTTTCACCCAACATCAACTATAAAGCAAATTCAATACAGATGTGAAAGCTTCAAAACTTCGTATTTGACTTATTCTTTAAAAACATTGAAGTAGTAAGTAGAAAGATAGTTGATGAAATTGATGAAGTATTCGAAACTTTTATGTAGAAAGGGGGCCCCGCCTTTTTACCCCTGCGCCCGGATTTCCTCTCGGCGGCCCTGCTCACAGCTCAACTATCTTCCTGACGAACAGCAGATGACTTTCTTGTTCAACGGTCATAGCGGTTGTGTACACTGTCACATCCTGGAGCTTTAGTTTCGTGGGTTCCTACAAAGCTACTGTGAATAGGATCATCTCAAACGCTATGACCAGCAATTCTGTCATAAATAAATTATATACATACATACATATTTGCACACTGAAAGAAAAGCTAAATTTACACTAGCCTCGATTACAATCCTCACTAGCCACAATCGAACATACCACCAACTTACACCCACCCAAAGTGATCAGCAGCGCCGAATTTATTTGGGCTCCCCTTACCCCTCCCTTCCTTCGGCTTTAAGGATATAAGCCTCTTGTCTCTGCCCACTTAGCACTTACTTTTTGGACGAACAAATATATTTTATATACTGATAAAAAAATAAAACCCAGGAAATCAAATGAAAGAATGGGCAGAAAGTAAACTATCCGATGGTTAGTGGGGTTAATTTGCATGAAATCAAAACGAGCGAGCCTTAAGTTCGGAGTATATAGAAAAATTCTGTATAAATGTGTGCCCATCGCTACTTGCGAGCATTTGGTCCAAAATTACAAAAATCTTCAATTTAAGATTTTAGAGTTTTTGCGTTCAACGCGAAAAATATTGTTGCGTTGTGGGGGCATGTGCGTATGCGGAGATAAGAAGTCTTCGCGTTTATGATTGAACAAAATTTGATTTTAATGATATGCGCGCGTGGTTTGGAATGATTTTTGTGATTTTTTTGTTGCTGTGCGGCGGTTGCGCAGCTCTTGAAAACAGGGAAAACAGGTTTTTGGTGGATATGAGACTAGCTTGATTTTATGCACATGCATATATGCTTAACAATACCCTGCCAGCCACGACCCGTAAAAACTGGATAAAACGTGGGTTTCGTTAACTTCAAAACTGGCTAAAAAAGTAAATAATTTTGTGAAGACGCAGATTTTAGCCACTTTCCCCTTGTACATGTGATCAGGCAATACTGTCGCACGCAGGTTCAATTATAGGTGCCATAACCATAACCATATAAAACAGCTGATCGAACCAACTTTATGGGCAACACTGTTTCCAATTAGTGCTACCTTACCATAACGCCATGGTCATAACCATAACCATACCTATTGATTGAATTTTGGTTATGGGTATGGCGTTATGGTATGACACCTATAATTGAACCTTAAGCTCCGCCATAAAGAAAACCCTATAGCTGATCTCCTCTAATTTCCATCTCCAGGCTACACAGGCTTGGGTTTTTCTTCAAAAGGAATTTAGAAATTTCAGCCAAAACGTACATGTCTTAAATTCTTGATTTTATAAAAATTTAGTTTACCATTCACTTGTACTAAAACTAACTGCAATTTAAGTTACAAACAAGTATTTGTACGAATAGTATATAATCTTTTACATTACAAATTAAATTTTTAATAAACATCACATATAAATACGCATGTATACACATATATCTAAAAGTACTTATGATTCTCAATTGCAATGAATTATATCTTCCGCATCACAAATCTGCAATCGAAACACAATGTTAAAGTTTATAGAAGTTACATATTAAAGTAAATATTAGCATTTTTTTAAAGTTGCAAACTTTATAAGAAAAAGTCTATCGATTTTAACGTTTTAATAATCAAAAGGAGGGTAAATGAATTGCCTTTCCTTAGACATTTATTAGCAAACAAAAAACCATTTAAAGTCGTTTAAAAAATCATCTTTCTTAAAACCTTCCAAAATTTTACCTTTTCCCCTACTTATGTATGTACATATTTTGGAAAGGTGTAAAATTTATAAGAAAACGTTGTTCCAAATGTAACATAATTTAGCAAATGTCAATAAACTGCACCAAGCATGCTTACCTCAGCTATCGGTTACTTCCAAATTACACATTCTGTCAAAAGAAATAGAAAATAAATAATAAGATGAATAAAACCATCATTTTTATTGCAATTTTGTGAACTTACCATTTTGAGCGTATTTTCGTGAAATTTCACGTATAGAAATTTAAGAAGTATGTATTCATAGGGTATTTATATATGCACTTAAGTATGTCAACTACAGTTAGCAATCCTTGCATTGCATCTGCCTGACTGGTACGAGAGAGCGGGTAAAAGAGAACCGAGGACATTGGGTATTGAGCCATATATAACTAGATACGAAACTCTCTCAATTGCTCACAAAATAGGGGGACTAAACTCGTGTTTGATGATGGCAACATTGCCACTTCAGTCCTCCTATTACACTGGTCAACAACATTTTTGTACATGGGTCGTGCGTATATTTTTCTTTATTGCTTTTGCACCCAGAAATAAGAATATGAACATAAAAAAGTTTTTGATTTGGTTTTGTTCGAAAAAAATGAGAAAAACGAAAAACATGAAAATTCATCAAAATTTGACATAGATTTGATTTATTCTAGTATAGTAAAAATCAATTTAAGATTTATTCTTATAAATTTAGTTTTAGAATATAGTTTAAATGTTTAAAAATGCTTTTTCCTGCATTTTCTTTTATTAACGTCCAAATATAGTCCCCCATCATGCTTTCCGTATACTGGCCTTGGTAGCGTTTCTCAAACTTCATTATATCTTGATGGAATCGCTTCCCGTGTTCTTCTGAATAAGCTCCCATATTATCTTTGAATTTATCCAGATGTGAATGTAACATGTGCATCTTTAGCGACATTCTACATCCGATGGCGGAAAAATTCGTAATCATGCCAGTTATCAGCTCATCATAATTTTCATCCCTATGATTTCCAAGAAAGCCATGAACTACTGTCTTAAAACTGTTCCACGCTAGTTTCTCCTCATTGCTAAGTAGGTCCGGGAAAATATCGCAGTTCATAATTTTTTTTAGTTGAGGGCCAACAAAGACTCCAGCTTTAATTTTCGCCTCTGACAGCTTTGGAAAAAAAGTCTGCAAATATTTGAAAGCTTTAGACTCAATATTAAGAGCCTTCACAAATTGTTTAATAAGGCCCAATTTAATATGCAATGGCGGCATCAATATGTTTTTAGGATCGACAATTGCTTCATGTTTAATATTAAATCTTCCCACTCCATACTCAGTACGTTCAGGCCAATGTTTTTGGCGATAGTGGGCGGCATCATTTCTGCTATCCCATAGGCAAAGATAACAGGAGTGTTTGGTATACCCACCTTGCATTCCAGTAAAAAAAACAAACCATATTGAAGTCTCCAATAACTTCCCACTATTTGATTGCAGTTAATAGCATTTTAATACTGTCATAATTTTCTTTGAAATGTATGGAATGTGCCAGTGGAATAGATGGAAATTTGTTCCCATTGTGTAGTAGAACTGCTTTTAGACTTTTTGTTGAGCTGTCGATAAAGAGGCGCCATTCATTTGTATTACAAGGAATACCAATTGCTTCAAATAAACCTTTCACGTCATAGCAAAAACAGAGTCCCTCTTCCTTACTGTACAAACAAGAAAATTCTTCATGCCGCTTTCGTTGCCGAGATATTCGAACATCAGAAGTAAGTAAATTTCGTTGTTTAAGCCGCGATGCTAATAACTCTGCTTTGTCTTTTGATAGATTTAAGTCTCTTATTAAGTCATTGAGATCTTCAGAGTTGATGAGATGTGGTATTCCTGGTTCAATTTGAGGAACAAATTCGGAATGTACGGATGCAGATGAACTCGGTGTTTCAAACCTGCCTTGAGGGAATAGTTGCTTTTCCAACACAGGTGGATCAGGTACAGGATTTTGTTCCGAATGTGGTACTGGAGCGGATGTCGATGGTAGCTCCGGATATATTGTTTTCCTTAAACGTTTCCGTTTCAGTGGTTTCACTACACAAAAATAGCAATCAGTGTCATGATTACTTGGTTCCCTCCAAATCCTCGGCACTGCGAACTTCATGGCTCTTTTCTACCCCTGGTACCAAACTATAATAAAACGTAAAGCATTTCGAAACAATTTCAGTTATTATGCAATTATATATACATAGATATATGTATATATATATATGAAACAGTTAGTACAATAAAAAAGAGAAAATAAACTTACGCTCCAGAATGCTTCTGCAAGAGTTACATGAAACATGTGGAGCCCTTTTTTTTCCTGGTTTTTAACAGGTAGACCGAAGTAGGCTATGTACATAGGTCTCGCAAATCCTTGTGTTTTTAGTTAAATCAACCTTTTTTTTTCTTCTTTTAATACATTCGCCACATATACATATAGCAAAACGAATAAGCCGCTCGTTTACAACTTCTCGAAGACATCATTCCTCTGTGATATGCAAAAACATAGTGTCGCCCACAACGAGTGACCCAAGAAACTACAGCTTCTTAAAAAAAATTTTACTTACAAAAACGCTATCAGGTAGCTGGCATGCTTTATTGCTAGGCCTGCCAATCCGTCAGTAAAAGTTTCGATGAGTTTCTTAATATGTACTTAACGAATTGCCAAATCTACCTAAAATCATGTGTATCTGGGACCTTTTATCTCCTTTTTACTGTTTCTCAGCCACATTTTTTTGGATTTTTTTTTAAGATGCGTATGTTGTGCTTTAAGTAGATCTTTTTTCGATGCATCGCTGCATCAGGTAGCTACCCGCCGCCCTCTATCGACCGAAATAGCGCGAAAGGACCTACATTAGCCTGGTGCAAAAATGCAAAATTTTCAAATCGCTATAACTTCTACAAAACCAAATATTTTTGATTCGTAATTGCATTTTTTTTATAGAATTGAACATAGAATCCGAATATGTAGGGCAAAACCCATGTACATTTTGTTTTGTTGATCTGTGTTATCAGCTGACCGAGAAAAAGGAATATTGAAATATTAAAATGGACGTGCATTTGATTGTTCAACATTAGTAAAGAATGTATACAACTATTATTTTTAAAAACAATATTGCTATGGATTTTGTTTTTGTTTCTGCGTAAGAGTTGTCAAAATTTAAATAAAAAATTTTGTTTTTTGCTTTTACGGCTTTTGAAAACTCATACGCAAAAGCAAAAACAAAATACAAGTAAGTGAATAAAACAAAATCAAATCAGCTGCTCTTATGCCATCACCTTCTATAAATTCGCCTTGGGTGGTTGCAAGGCGAATCCATACATGGTGGTGTTATACATAAATACAACCACAAAATTCCTATGTATTTTTTTTGTTTCTGCGTAAGAGTTGTCAATTTAAATACATTTTGTTTTTGCTTTTACGGCTTTTGAAAGCTCATACACTAAAACAAAAACAAAATACATGTAGGTGAAAAAAAAAATTCGGCTTGGGTGGTTGTTTACAACCTGCACCTGACTGTAAAGTTATTTTACAGGGGAATAGCATCGTTTTCCTTGGAAAATATTTCATTATAATAAAAAAAATATTCAGTGTTCTTTTTTTATGTTCATATATAAATACATACTTACATAGTACTGCTGTACAAATATATTAATAAGCTGTTGTTTATCAACATATTAAACGATTTCCTGACAAAATTCCGTAATTTAAGGAATGGCAACCAAACGTGGTCGTGGTGAGGGCGACTTAAAAAAGAAAATGGCGCGCTTAAGATTTAAAAATCTTGTACGGAGTGTAATATTAAACAAAATTTGGCTAATGGACGTCGGAGAGCAAAAACTTTCCCTGAATGTGAAAAAAAATATAGCCATGCTTATTCGGCCACAGCGCAAGATCGGAATCCTTACAATGGCCGTAAGTTTTTTTTTTAACCAAATACATATGCATGTATGTACATATGTATATAGTATTTTTACGTACATATGTAAGTGCATACATAATAAATACTTTTCACTGAGTATGTATATTGTAGGGCTTTTGATTTCTGCTCACATATTCTCGGGTATATTCTATACAATCTGGGGTATCGCGGTTGTCACGAGAAATGTCGAGTACTTATCGAGACGAGTACTGCGTCAATAAAATACGTACAATATAGGACATATGTACATAGAACAATAATGTTGAGTATCGAGGAGCCCGCGAGCGTTGCAAGATTGTCGATATACGAGAAACCCCCGGAAAGCGAGAATATGAAGCAGGCGAAGACCGGTCGTTAGGACTAGTAGAGCTGTTACTAAAAATTGGCGGGTACGGTTTAATTTTTTTGTACAAAGGTTTCGGGTTACCCCCACAACAACGTTTTTCGCGTCAAACACAAAAATTCTAAAATCCTAAATTTAAGATTTTTGTAGTTTTGGTTCAAATGCTCGCAAGGAGAGATGGGCCCGCAGGTTATTATTTTGGCCCATCTTGCACGTTTGTGCCCTTAAAATCTTTTATAAAGAAAATTCATTATTAACCTACTATGTTTGTTTATCATTACAAACGCCTTTTCCACAAAATTCGGCAATATATGTAAGCGCTACTAGGCCGGGCTAACCGCTACGCGTTCTTGCATTCATATGTATGTACATTAGGGGTGTCCTTATTTGTAAGGGGAAATTTCAAAATGTTTATATTACAGTTTCCCGGCCAGAATTTGGTTCCTTTATGTATTTAAAGTAAACAGTTAAAATTTGGGGTCAATACGATAACATTTAGTGGGCCCGGAAGCCACCTGAAAAATTTAATAGGTCAGCATGGGCAAATATTGTACATTTTTATTTTTTTTTCATACGTATTACATATTTAAATTTATATTTTACATTAAATCAATTTTTTTGTATGATTTGTATTTTTTGCGATACGATTCAACAATTTGGAGTACCAACTGCTTTTCCTCTTCATCATTCGTTAAAATTTTGTTGTAGTCTTGCAAAAATTTTATTCCTCTTTCAGCGGGATCATTAACAACTTGTAAGTTGCGGCAAAAAGTCCAATTATTTTCGAAATCTGAATTATTTTCCCATTGGGATGGATCCACGCCCAAAAAGGCTGAAGATAACCCAAAATTATTGAAAAAAAAATTTGTCTTTTCTGAAACAAAATCGCTAAGTTCGTAAGTTCGAAAATCTGTCAATTTTGAGTGGCTTCGGCTATTTTTTAAATGAACAACTGGTTCCTTGCTTTTTAATTGGTTTATCATTTTACGTTTTTCTGCGTGGGTAACTGATAAGTCAAAAAATGATAACGATATTGTTTCTTCGGCGATGTACCATAAGTGGTTAGACATTTTTTTAATAATAGCTTCTGAAATTGTTGAATCTGTATCTGTATAATTTAGAGCGTCTTTAATAAAGAAAAGATCTTGATTAGGTGCTGAATTCGCATTTGTACTTCCGAACCAACTTTTGATGTACATTTTAACAATGAAAATACAAATATCGCGGATGCCACTCAATTCCCTGGTTGTAAGTTTAAACTGATCACGTAATAAATATATTTTGAGACAATAGATTGCTTTTGCCATCCACCGTGCGTTGCTGGTTGCACCTGGAGCACATAAATTAAAGCAATCTGCACCAAGGAAAGTTAAAGCAAGTTGTAGCATTTCTTTGTAGTCATCGCGGCTATGCGATTTTTTTAATTGGTCCTGCAAGAAGCTTACAAGAGCGTCCCGTTCCACTTGGCTTATTTTTGATGCCACAAATTTATCATCAACACTAGTTTTAAACAAGGTTTTCTTAAGGTTTGGCCAGGCCTTCACAAATCGTTCAAACAAGAGTATTTCTGGAGCTGAGTTTGACATCATCTTTGATTCAAAAACGTTGCGCAAAATAATTTCGTACATATGATGACGGCATGGTAGGTGCATGAGATTGCGTTGCAGTTTTTTTCCAAAAGGACTGCGGCTCCATTTTTAACACCAGTATTGACAGCAGTTGTATCATAAGATATGCCTTTAACAAGTTCAACAATGTTCCAATCGACTAATCTCTGATAAACAGTTTCAGCAATATTTTCACCAGTCGACGACTGTATCTTTGGTGCTCCAAGAAATTTCGATGTTCCATCGTAGCTAATTAAAACAGCAATTCTTTCCACTTTACTACGATTTTATATCTGTCATGAACTTCCCATCAAAATGAACAACTAGTGCTCCATTTGCATTGGCCTTGTTAAGTGTTTGAATAAATTAACATTAATAAAAGTGCATTGTCAACTATAGGGAACTCACCTTTTCTTTCAATTCAGTAGAAATATCTTTAAATTCTGCAGACCGATTTTGTTGACGCATACGATGAATTGTTGATCGATTAATAACAAGTTCTTCCACACAATGACCCAATGCTTCAGCAGCGGCTACTAAAATATGTACGACCATACCATCTGACACTTTGGCATTGTCTAATGCTGCTAACAATCGTGGTGTTATGATACTTTTAGTGCCTCGTCGCTTTTTACACTCAGTTTGCAAACAATTTTTTTCCAACGGAATTACTACATTTTCATTTCCAGCTTCCACAAGTACTATATCATTTTCATTGCTTTCCTCGATTATATTAGAACATTCAGAATTTTGTTCTTCATACCGCCTTTTTCGTAATGCTGCTTTCTCCTGTCTTTCTTGTGCACGCACTTCACGATCGTACAAAACCTTATCAACACCCATCATGCAACCTGGCCGTCCTTTTTGACGTTGCATTTCAAGAAATTTCTTATCTTCTACTAACTTCATTTTTTCAAGCGCATTAGCGGTGGCCATGTCAAATAAATCATCCAAACTTCCAACAAACATATCAACGACTTCTTCCTGTGAATTGGATCTCTTTTCTGGAACTGTTTTCAGGATTTTTTTCCAACTTTCGTACAGTTTCAATAACTTCTCAACACATTTATCTTCTTTTCTTATCGGTATTCGTGCTTGTTGCCAAAATATGTGTGCTGCTTTGATAGCAAGTTTTGCGCTTTCCTTTGCTGAAAGATCTACAAATCTCATATTGTAAAACAAAACTTTGAAAACCTGCCGATTAGATGGAAGTTTTGCACCTGTAATTTGATGCATTGTGTATCCAATCAAACTAACTTTTCTTAAATTGGCAACTGACATTCGTGTTGCTAAACTAGACATATTAGTTTATTTTATATACATACTTCACTTTTAACACTTTAAACACAACCGCCCACCGAAATTCAAACAATTTTAAAGTATTTATTAAACCAAATAATTATTCTTCAAAATAATTGTTATTTCTTGCTTGTGAACGCTTACAATTATATTTACTTATTAAAATCACAATATGCACAAGAACCTCTTGCATGCTTTTGGAAATATTTCACAGCAGAAATGTCCCGTTATGAGCAGTTACTATTTTATTTTCTGAACGACTTATTGTCGCCACACAGTTCACTTTTTCTCAGGAAATTTGTTTGCCTACAAACAGCGCGCTCAAAAAGTAGAAACAAATTTCGGTAAATTTGCAAAATATCAAGCTTGTGTTGCATGCCTTTTTTTTAAATACGCAAAATTATCAGAATTATTTTAAATGTTATTACCGAATAAGAATACAAAAATGGAAAAATTATTTTTGTATACATATGTATATGTTTTGTTAAATATACTATAAAAACTGCGTCTAATATAAGGCGAATGTATGAACATTGATATTTGCCCATACTGACCTATTGAATTTTTCAGCTGGCTTCCGGGTCCACTAAATGTTATCGCATTGACCCCAAACTTTTACCGTTTTATCTAAATACATAAAGGAACCGATTTCTGGCCGGGAATATATAGAAAACCGATGTTTGAAAATAAGGACACCCCTAATGTACATACATCATATATGCACTTACATACATATGTAAAAGTCGTCGGAATTTTGGTCGCATTTATTTCAGTATTAACGTCTTATCAGAAATGTAGCCCAAGTAGCAGAATAATAAATTTACGAGTCGAAAATCCACCACTCTTTAACAAATTTTTCTAGAATTCTCTAATTAAAGCAAACAGTGCTATTAATAATTGTATTTTAGGAGACGTATAATCAATTATACTAAAATTATCAATGACCTAAGTATATAAAAAACTTTCCTCACAAAATGGAAATAACCGTACCTACTATTTTTACTCTAGTGTGCATAAGGTCTTAGAATTTGATTTACAAATTTAATTCTGTGAAGTATAACCTAATATGATATTGTGTATTTATGTATATTATGTGTATTACCTATCTATAATCAATATTTGTATTCTACTCCACGTTTTTCTCCTAACTAACTCAAATAAAACATAGTTAAACTCAACCCTGATTAATGAAGGCGACGTTGCAACGCAGCTTTTTCGTGTGAATTGCGGGCAAAAGCAACTGTTCCCGCGGAGTTTTGACAAACCAGCTTATTTGGCTTTAGAATTTTTGTTTGCAAATTTCGATCTTTCACACAAAAATTTAATATTTGAATTTTACCACGATAGCCTGCTGAACTACAGTTTTGGTAAACAGCCGTAACTGGATGTAAGATGTTTTGTCAAACTTTGCGCATAGCGCTGTCGGGGGTCTGGTACAAACATACCACACTCTGTTTTTTACCAAAAGTATTCAGTAGGCCCTTTGAATTTAATAGTAGATATCCAAATAACAGTGCTAGAGCGAGAACCAGTTGAAATGTTCAGCATTTTTTAATAATAGAAATGTAATTAAATAATAAATAATGAATGATATCAACTTGACTTGGTCATAGGTATACTATACATATGTATGTATATTCTTTGATTGCATAAACACATATGTACATATGTATATTCACATTTGCAAAAATGTGCTCCATCGTTATTGATATATGTACATACATACATACATACATATGTATGTATAATTTAAAGATTTACATCCCGAATTTACGAAGAAAAATCTTTTTCAGGTCGGTACGACCTTATCAATTGAGTTTTGTTTGATTAGCATGGCAATTTGATGAGGTGATTATATTATTTTGGGATTTCTTCCAAATTATTATAATGATGAAGGTGGCCGCAACTGCTCCAAGTGAAAGCGAGCCGTTGGATATCGCTGCTGCCTTCAGAAGGTTTATTCTTCGAATGTTGCTAATGTGGAGTTCTTTCAAAGCTTCTAGAGAAAGTAACTCAATTCTATATTCTCAATGGGTGCCAGTTGCAGAACAGCAGGTATTGCGAGGAATGGAATTAAGTCGTAGTTGCTGTAAGTTTGACTATTTATTTTCAGCGTTGAATTATGAAAATTAATAAGTTGCGTTCCTGTCATATTTTTGGCCGTTCCATCGGCGTCCATTTGCCCTTTAAAACCATAGGGGAGTAAAATACCGGTTATTAGTTCTTCAATTTGTGGAATGAGGTTCCCGTTACCTTTGGTTCAAGTTGAATTAGAACTATTAATTATTTATTATATTAACTACTTGGGTTTGTTTATAAATTTCAATTCTCTTATAGCTTACGCAGGGTTCTTTTGTTCCATAGATTTCTTCCTTTCCCTTTAGTTTCCTATCATATTCGGGATCCCTAATAGTTTTATCTATTTTTTTTAATAGTTAATGGTATTTTTTCAATGTAAAAAATAGTCACATCTTTGCTAACATTATTAATATTCGTAACTCGAATGCTTCTGCATTTCGAATGGAATTTTATCATTTTTTTATTTAACATCAATCGGTTCAAAATATGTATCTTTTTTCGCCCATTGTATGGCATATGTAAAGTTAATTAATTCTTCCTTCATTCATCTTATTCTATTTTGCAAATTAATAATTGTTTCATTTTCTACGTCTGTATCTTCCCTTATATTATTAAAAAGTTTATTTACTATTCTAGTAACGTTATTTAGTTTCTTGTTAAAAATTTCATTTATAAATATTTGGGTTTGGGGTGAATGACTTCAGATACTTGACCATGAATATTTTAAGTATATGATTAGTAAATGGGACATACAACATATGTTCAAGAATACAGGGGCTACCAATAGGAGACCCAACATCCCGGCCCCGTTGAAAGACATTTCAAACCGGTAGAGGTGCTAGCTTGTGAATTGGACGCCGAATGATTCCCTTTGCTGTCCGAATGTCAACCACACGAATTTTGGAATCCTTCCCTGGTATACAATTGACGATTCTTCCCATTGGCCATTTCTGAGGAGGCAAGTTGTCTTCATGGATAATAACCAATGTGTTGTTGTCGATGTTTGGCTGGTCTACGAACCATTTGGAACGTACTTGTAACTCGTTTATATAGTCATGTGACCATTGTTTCCAAAATGCTTGCTTGATACCTGTGATTTGTTCCCATTTATGTAAATTGCTTAGGTTGGTTGAAATGTTTCGCTCCGGAAGTGCTTGTAAGGCGCCGCCAATGATAAAATGGCTTGGAGTTAATGCTTCGTAGTCATTCGGATCGGATGATAATGGTGATATTGGCCGAGAGTTCATCACCGCTTCGATTTCTATCAAGGCTGTTGATAGTTTTTCATAGGTGAGCCGTGAGTTTGCAATACTGCGGTTTAGATGACCCTTTGCTGATTTCACGGCCGCTTCCCAAATACCGCCGAAATGAGGTGATCTGGGGGGAATAAAATTGAAATTTACGAATTCGTTAGTACAGTACGTTATTATGGTGTCTTGGGATTCTTTGTTGAAAAAAAATGATTTTAGTTCTGCCATTTTATTGCAAGCGCAAGGCCTCTCCTTCCAATCATTCGTTTCAATGCTGCTAAAAACGCGTCTGTAGACAGATTCGAAACGATTTCAATGTGTACTGCCTTTGTGGCTAAACAAACGAATATTGCGATGTACGCCTTGTAGGGCGTCTTGCCTCTGATCCTTAGATACACATCGACTGGTCCGCAAAAATCAACGCCGCAGCGGGCGAAGGGACGTGATGGAGTTAGTCGCTCAACTGGCAAATGCCCCATGACTTGCTGCATCAGTTTGGGTTTGTAGCGTACACAATGTATGCATGATCTGACCACTCGCCTTGCTACGTCACGTGCGTTTACGATCCAAAATTTTAGTCTTATAAATGACACTAGCGCCTTAGGCCCTGCATGGTAATGCTTTCGATGAAGATGTCGCACGTAGTTCATGACGAATTCGCACTTGCTTGGCAGTAGTAATGGGTGTTTCCTCTCTTCAGGGATGTCCGCCAGATTCAATCGTCCACCAACCTTCAGTAACTGAAATCCTTCGACCGATTCAAGAAATGGGTTCAAAAAACGCAATTGTCCATTTATAGTTAAATTCTTCTGTAAAAACTGAATATCATTAGCGAAATAATTATGTTCCAAATTATGCAAAGGAGAGCGCGATGCAGCTCTTGTGCCGAAAGTGGTCCTGATTCGAAGGATTTATCATGTCGCAGTTTTTTGACAAATCGAAACATCCAGGCGATTAATCGAAGAGAGTCAATGTACGAACTCCGCTGGTTCACGACTTCTAGAATGTGGTTGCTACTTACAATTGCTGCGAAGGCCGACTTCCGTTTTTCGATTTCTATAACTTCCATATCAACGTTATTGTTTTCGTTCTTGGGCCAACTGTCCATATTTTTGTATAAAAATGAAGGTTCAGTGTACCAAATTGATTTGCGGAGCTCTTCCACTGTACATCCTCTGGAAACTATGTCTGCAGGATTGCTGTATGTGGGCACGTGCCTCCAATGGGCCTCTGCAGTTAGGTCTTGAATTTCCGAAACCCGATTTCCCACGAACGTTGACAGAGTTATTGAGTGCATCTTCAGCCAGTGCAAGACCACTTGGGAATCTGTCCAGAGAAAGACGTTTAAAGGTTTATTAGAAAAAATTGACTTAATTTTTGCATAAAGACGTGCTAAGAGAAGGGCTCCACAAAGTTCCAGCTTTGGCAATGACTGTTTTTTAATGGGTGCTACTCTGGACTTTGCCGTGAGTATGCGAACGATTGTGCTGCCAGATTTTGTAACTATATGCGTGTATATTACACATCCGTATGCTCGGATAGAAGCATCGCAGAAACCATGTAGTTGAAACGACTGGATGTCTGTTGAAAGCCAGTATCTTTGCACCTTGAGTGATGAGAGATCTGATACGTTGTTGAGAAAACTTGTCCAAGCGGAATTAATATTCTGAGGTACGGATTCGTCCCAATCCAATTTAAGAAGCCATAATTCCTGCAACAAAATTTTAGATGTTATAATAACGGGAGCCAACAAACCAAGAGGATCAAACAAGGATGATGCTATTGACCGGATGGTGCGCTTTGTTATACGGCTTGCGGATCCTTTATTTGGTTCGAAAGAAAACAATAGATTGTCGTGTGTTTGGTCCCATCGCATTCCCAGTGCACTTGTAATGGATTCGTCTAAATTGAGACTTTTCGCAGAACTATCTTCCCTCAGTCGATGGTGATTAGAATGCCATTTTGAAAGCTCAAACCCACCTAAAGCTAACAATTCGGTTACCTCTTGTTTAATATGTTGAAGCTCTGTTAAAGTGTCTGCTCCGCATAACAAGTCGTCGACGTAAAATGATGATTTAACGATACTCGATCCGACCTTAAATTGGTCATGATGATGATCAGCCAAGTAAAATAGACTTTGAATAGCCAAGTATGGTGCAGAAGCCATTCCGTAGGTTACCGTATTGAGTTGATACGTGCGAATTTCCTCAGTTGGAGAGCTTCTCCACAAAATGTATTGGAATTTTCTATCGCTTTCGTTCATTAGTACTTGCCTATACATTTTGACTATATCGGCTGTCAGCGCAAATCTGTATAGGCGGAAACGAAGAAGTAAAATAGTTAGTTCACTTTGGATTGTGGGACCAACCATCTGAATATCATTTAGAGATTTTTGTGTTGTGGTTCGACAAGAAGCATCAAAGACGACACGAAGTTTTGTTGTTGTACTTGAAGGTTTCAACACACAGTGGTGGGGAAAATAGTAGTGCGGTTCACTCAAGTTTGGATTCAGCACGACGCTCATGTGTCCCAGACGCTCATATTCATTCATGAAGATGACGTACTGTTCCCGCACGTGTGGTGACTTTCCCAAACGACTTTCTACTGAGTTAAGCCTTCTCAGTGCTGTGGTATACGAGTCACCTAAGCACGAGGGATCATCCTTGAAGGGCAGCTTCACAACTATTCTGCCAGCTGAATTCCTTGAAACTGTGTCCTTGTACAATTGTTCACAGGTGTTTTGTTCACGAGTCCAAGGCTCCGCATTGACCGCAACTTTCTCCAGTTTCCACAACTTCTCCAGTTTGGCATCAAGTGATTTATTGGCTGTAAATAAAGACAAGCATTGGGAAAATTTGATGGTTGATTGGTAACGTCCCGATACAATCCATCCTAACAATGTTTTTTGCAAAATTGGTAGGTTTTTTCCAAGTTTGATTTGATCGACTGCTAGAAGGCTGAAGAAAGTTTCCGTGCCCAACAATAAATCGATTTTTTTTGATAAATTAAATTCGTCGTCGGCAAGTGCAATGTTAGTTGGAATATTCCAGGAAGACACATCAATTTCTGGAACTGTTTGATAGGCAATGTGAAGAGTGATGCAAAGTGTTAGCGGAAGTTCAAATTCATTCATTTGCGATTTGATGTTAGTGGAGGTTTTGTATTTTATATTCGTTAACGACTTACCAATGCCTTGGATTGCGATATTTTCTTTGATTTTAGGGAGTGAGAGTTTTTGCGAAAAATCTTCAGTAATGAAGTTTACCAGAGAACAGGAGTCCAGCAGGGCCTTGCCTAGTTTGTACCCACCCAGCGAATCACGAACTAAAACCTTTGCTGTTGCTAGGATTATGTTGTCTGATAACGAGTTGTGCATGTGTGTATGCACTGCGGCTTCGCGTATTGAGGATGCTGAATTTGTGATAGGTGGGTTTGGGGTAGGTCCGCGGTGAAGCAAACTATGGTGCTGTTTTGTACAAACCTTGCACCTGTGTGAAGACATACATTGAGCCATTTGATGCCCCTTTGAAAGGCAGTTGATGCAAAGACCAATTTTCTTTACATGTTCAAAGCGCTGTTGGATATTAAATGATTTAAAACGATCGCAACCAGAAATTTTATGACTTGTGTTTGAACAAACAGAGCACGGCGTGTTAGCACAAGTAAATGTATATCCTTTGGGCTGAATTTTCGTCTTGCTTGTGATAGCTTTACTATTACCTTGAACAGCGTGTGTATTGTCCATGGATTCCAAATATTGGCAATGTCTATCCAATACCTTGGCACAGTCGCCCCCGTCGGCAACACCATGAAGTCCAATGTTTCTTTCCACTTCTTGTTTGTTTCCTCGTCAGCTTTCTGCAACACTAAATATATTAACATGGTTTGTGAAATTTGCTTATCAGAGCCCAATGACAGAAGTGACCCGTAAATGGCCGAAGCCTTGTCGACGAGACTTCTCAATTGCAACGAATTTGGTTTGGAAACAGTTGATAATTCAAATAGTGACGAAATATTTTCCAAGAAAATTAACGTTTTGTTGTCATACCTTGCCTTAAGCCGTTCCAATGCTTTAGGGTAATTTTCGTTGGTTACCTGGAATGCATCTACTGTTTCTAAAGCCTGACTGACCTTGAAGTGAATTCCGCAAATGATTAAACTTTTCAATGTTGGAAAGGCTGAATTCTTTATCAACCATCTGTTTAAACGATATTATAAAATTTTGGTATTCAGAATACTTGCCGCTAAACATTGGGAGTTTAAGGTGTGGCAACTTGTTGCTGTGCTGCACAATGCAGTTTGTTTCCGAAAGCGAAACATTATGTTCCTCTACTAATTGAGTTTGTATCGATATTTTTGTTGTGATGTACAGGTCTTCAAGATCCGCGCGTGTTCCATCATCGGTATCCAGTTTTTCAATGTCCGTTTGTATAGACAGTATTTGCTTGAAGTAGGATTCAAGAATTCCCAAACGACACTTGTACTCCGCAGCTGAAAGGGGGTCTCCTTCTGGCCGCAAACTGGCCTCCACGATGTTTTTGATGCGCGTGATGTTCTTTTTCGTGCTTGCGCGTTGTTGTTTTAATTCAGCTAATTCCATTTCCACGGTCGTTTAGATTCAACTTTATAGTTAAGCAATTAACACAGCAAACGCAAAAGGCAAATTGTGGAGGTTGGTAGGTATTACTTACGTGTAAACGATGATGGCTAGCTAGTATAGGAGTGGTCAGAGGGAATGTGCATACATACATACGTGTGTGGCGATCTCTGTCCTTTCTAATGCGACAGCGGTAACGACGAAGGCGAAGATGACGATGAGAGCGAAGGATACGATGACTGTAGGCAGCAATGTCTGAAAGCGATGCGTTTACTTAGCTGGAGCGACTGCAGGAAACGATGGCAATAAGCTAGGGCAATGACGAAACAAAGCGACGAGGTAGCAGCAGCGGGTGAGATGATACGGAGCGTAGCGAGCGAGTTTGCTGAAGCGAAGCGATGTCACCGATAGTTATTGTCCAAAGGTGGCGGCAGCAAGTGATGGCAATGAACGGTGCTTAGCAGCACGTCCAACGATGATGATGATGGTTCTAACGCTGACCACCAGATCTCCAATAGTACCAAGCGTGTACTCACGAAATTATAATCTTGCCCCACGTTGGGCGCCAAAAAATGTAGGATTACAAAGCCTTTTTTGTAACCGCGCAAATGGTCAAAAAGCGAAAATATCAAAGAACGAAGCGAATATGTGGGCAGATTATAACGCCTTGGAGATCAGCTAGTAGACAGCCTTTATTTTCTACAATTCTCTTCCTTAAATACAATTTCATGTTAAATAACTATTTCGCTAACATACTTCATATACATAAGTTCTTATTGTCTTAATATGTACCTTTAACAATTCAAAAGGTGCATACCTACTTAAAGCTATATTTACTTTGTATACATATGTATGTACATACATACATACATGCTAGCAATAAAAGGAATACCAAAAAATGGGATTGCAGCATTGCAGTAGGCGTGCTTACATGCTAGGCCTAATGCACTGCTAAATGGGACTAGCTAATGCACAAACAAACGTACGCATGTCCATATGTATGATCGAGACAACAATTAATAGCGGGAGTATATACATACATACGTACGAAGGCAAGTGCAAGCAAACAAATGTTAACGGATTTGGGGTGAATGACTTCAGATACTTGACCATGAATATTTTAAGTATATGATTAGTAAATGGGACATACAACATATGTTCAAGAATACAGGGGTTACCAATAGGAGACCCAACATTGTTCTTAGGTATGCCCGAATAAATATACATATCTGCTATTGTCAATCAGAAATTGTTCGTATTTGCCTAAGCTCCGTTCTGAATTTTTGCCAGTCCGTCATTGTACGGTGGAGTAGTCGTATTTTCGCAGTGACACAGTAAATTAAAGGCATCTGAAAAAAGGGTTGGGTACAATATGATTTTGGTTCAAAATTCTGTATTTAAAATTCTGTATTCAATATTCTGTATTCAAAAATCTGTAATTCAAAATTCTGTACTGTTAAAATTCTGTATTGCGGAACACTGTAATTTTAAATTCTGTAAATCAAAATTATGTATTGGCAGTATTTGGTTTTGCAAAACTCTGTATTGAAAAACCGGAAGAGCATATGGATAAATAAAAAAAGTGCGCACTTTTTTATTTATCCATATGCTCTTCCGGTTTTTCAATACAGAGTTTTGCAAAACAAAATACTGCCAATACAAAAAAGTGCGCACTTTTTTTATTTATCCATATGCTCTTCCGGTTTTTCAATACAGAGTTTTGCAAAACCAAATACTGCCAATACATGACTTGTCTTGACCCATATGGTTTCCTATATTATCAAAACAGATTTACATAAAGCAAATGTACATATGTTTGTATGTATTTATAGCTTCAGAAATTTAAAAATGGTCACAAAATTAGTCAAACGAAGAAGGCTGTAAAAGCAAACAACAGAATTAAAAGAATAACAAAAAAAAGGCTTATATTAAGGCATGTTTCTTTTCTAAAGCGAATTGCTAAAAATTTAATAATATAATAATTGTTTCGCCATTATAATGTAATAACTTTGGTTTTGAATGAATTTTTGAATTTTTTTAATTGCCGTATGTATATATACCATTGATTCTATAAAATCGGAATTCCATTATTCATAAAATAAATGTGCTATTCAAGTAAGCGTGCTTATCAGGTTATCTGCTTATTTGGTTATATTTTTATAGCATTTTGATCGAAAATAATTTTGATTCCAGAATTTTAATATACAGAATTTCAGTTCTCCATCATTTTGATCATACAGAATTTTAAATACAGAATATTGAACCAAAAGAATTTAGGCTGGACAGAATTTTTTTTTTTGATTTTTACAGAATTTTCATCCAAAAGAATTTTGAAAAGCAGAATTTAGTACCTCTCCCCTGAAAAAAGCAAGTTAATTTTAATTTTGAATATTCCTTTTATGAACTATTTTCCCTGATTTTGTTAAAATGGTTGACTTCCTTCTTTTCTTTTTTAAATTTTAGGGAGATTTTGGTACCAATGTCTTATTTACATATATTCACATAAATAGTTTCTCCTGGATGGTAAATTTTTAAGGGATGACCTTTTTTATTGTGTTATGATAGGTCTTTTGTCTGTTTAGATCTTAATTTCGATATATTTTCAGCGGAGACTCTTTTCCCAAAAAATACCTCTATTTGTTTCTTTTTTGTTGTTGAGTGAACTGAAAAATTGTATCCGTATACAGAATTGGCAAGCAGTTCGGCGAATAAAGTGAAATTACGTGCTCTACTGCTCTCGATTTGAGCATTTGTGTTTGTGCATACTTCGAAAATTTATCTATTGCTGTAAGAACTATACTTCTGATAGATATCAATGTGTAAAGTTTGTCCTGGGTACTGTGGTATAGGCGTTTCACCTAATTCTGGTTTGCTAGGGAGACGATCGGATTTGTTTTCCTTGCGTACTGATCACTGCTGAATTATTCTATTTATCTTTTTCGCTATAGATGAAAAGTAGAGATTTTCCAGAATTTGGATTTTATTTCCTCGGCAATTTCTATGCGCTCTTTTATGGGTATTGATTAAGATTTCTTCCTGTTCTTGTTCGTTTGTCACGTCCTGAACATGAAGCTGTGTGAATTGAATTTTGTAATTGCTAAAGTGTATTTGGTATGCTTCCGGAATTTTTCCCATTATTCGTTCGTCTGTTTTTATGCAGTTAACAACGGATGGATTTAGGTATCTTTTGAGGCGATTAATTAGTAGTTCTGTGTCATATGCCGGTTCTTCTAAAATATGTACGTACATATGTGGTACGAAGGGAATATTATTTTAAACTGGTAGGTTGAAGTTAAAATATTTGATTTTTAAAAACGTTTATCGGAGTTTCTACATGGGAATTAGATTGTCCGAAGAACTTTCGTCGCTGTGTTGAATTATGGATAAGAAATTTATCGGCTACTACATTGATTGTGTATGATTTATAGTGAAGTTCGTGATTATATTCCTCAAGAATGGACTTCCAACGTTTCATTTTGGTGTTATTGTTTTTGTTAAATGCTTGCGTTAAAGGTTGATGGTCAGTATACATATATCCTTACTATGGCTGAGCCATTTGTAAAAAAATACGATTCTTCTATTTTAGTGGTGGAAATGAAGGAGATAGGTTTATTTTCCTGTGAGAGGACTGCACGGTGCGATGGTGTAGTTTGAAGCGTCGGTATTTGAATGGAATTCTTTGCTGAAGTTGGTGTATGAAAGTATAACATGATCGGATATAAGAGTTTTATTTTTATTTTGCTTCGTCGTCCAAGTCAATATTTATTGTAGCGGACTTGCTTTTGGAAATGCACCCTTTTTCCTCTCTTAAGAGTACTGATAAAGGTTTGGCTAACATGGCGTAATTTTTTATGGAGCGCCGGTAATGCCGGAAACCCCTAAAAATTACCGGAGTTGATTGATGGTTTAGGGGTAAGGTATCTTAGCTATCGCTACCACCTCTGTGGGTTTTTGGTTTGTGCTGTATCTTCATGTTGGCATCATCCAGCGTTTTATAGATTTGTTCCAGATGGAACGCATGCTCGTCTTCGGAGTTGCTGAATACGACTATGTCGTCGATATACACGTAGCATATTTTGCCAATGTGAAGGCGAATGATGTCATCTAGAGCCCGTTGGAATATTGGGGGACATTTTTTAGTACAATTGGTATTCTCGTAAAGTCGTATTTACCATTATTTATTCAGAAGGCGGTCTTTCCAATATCGAATTCCTTGAGCGGGATTTGGTGAAATCCGGTTTTTAAATCTAAACTGGGTAAATATTTATTCTTTCCAACCTGAGACAATACTTCATTTATTTAGGGTATTGGGTAGCGATCGGCTACAGTGATTGCGTTAAGGTTCCGATAATCAATAACGATTCTATACTGTTTGTTACCCTGGGAGTCAGGTTTTTCTGCTACAACCCAAATTAGTGAGTTATAGGGTGACCTTGACGGCCGTCTTCTAACATCTTCTTAATTTGAGATTCTACTTCGCTTTTTAGTGCCATTGGATATGGGCAATACCTAGTATAAAAGGGAATATCCTTTTGTAGTTTAAGTGAGTCTAACGTTTGGTTCCGCAAAAAGGTTTAAAATATTTTTCACTAAGTTATTTATTTTGCTTTGTTGATTTGGTGTAATGTGATCCTCCCTAATATTAATTGTGTTTACTGGATTTGTTGCATGCTGATTTATCTTTACTATTGTGTTATCTTCTATTAACATGGCATTGTCCTTGACATGGATTACAGCTTCAAGGTCGAGGCATTCCCAAGGATACCATGCAACGATCATAATGTTGGAAGAGGTAAAATTTCAATCTGGTGTCTGTATCAAAAATATTTATGAAAGTATTTTCCTTAATTTCAATGTCTCCTGCTATTGATTTGGCAAAGAAATTTAATTAATTTTTAAAAAGATTGGGCACGATATAAGTCTGTATATTATTTTTAGTTGATCCTGCATCTATTCAGCCTGCATTCGAAGTAGGGCAGCGAAGAATGTAAATCTGTTGTATCAATGTAGTTTTCGTGTTGCCCTTCTTTGTCGTGATACTCCATGTCATTATTCGTCTGCTGGTCAGTTCGTGTCTGAGGATATTCATCTTGAGATAGCATTTGCGCGGGATCTGCCTTTATATGATAACTTCGTTGTATTTTGCTGGCACGTTGCCAGTGTGAGGTTTCTTGTAGGTAGGGTCATCGGAACGTGGTCTATTCATAGTCGCGGTAAGAGTTTTCGGATTGGTAGAGGTGGAGGATTGTTGTCGCGAATATTGGTTTAGCGGACGTTGAACTGATAGTTCAGTAGCGGGTAAAATACATTATTCATCCTTCTTTGAGGAAGAGGTGGGAGAATATCTTGCACCTTTCTTGCTTGGCTATAGCTATTTAGGGGATAAAATGAACGGTAATTCTGGTTCTCCAGTTTAAAACATAAATGGAGAGCCCGGGGAAGATGCGCTGGTTCCCTCATACCAAGGAATCTGGATAAGTCTCCTTTTAGTCATTAAAATCAACGACAGCTGAGAGTACACCTGCTGGCAAAATTCTTAGATTGTGAGGTTTCCCTGCACAAGTGCGGTCATTTGGCACTCGAGTGTGCCTAAGTCGCGTTTATCTGCGTAGTGAAGTGTCAGGCGTTTGGGGATAGCCTTCCAATCGAGTGGGGTATTGTATGACTCGAGAACAATGCCAGCATTTCCCACAATTTTATTGCGGATGACATTTCTGCAATATTTAGCAGTTCATCTATGAAACTCGTAGATCTAAAGATTTCGAACCACGCTTTTTTTCCAGGAATTAAACTCTTGGTTTTCCAGAAAATTCGCGGAGACATCCCTTTACGTCTGGTATTTTATCCAATTCGGAAACATTTGAAAATTTCGCGTTAATATATGTATGTGTCGCAAAATCAGAGAAATTTGCATTAGGATTAAGGGCAGCTTGAACCAGGTTTCGTCCTTCTTGTCTGAATACATTATTTAGAACTCCTGTTATTGTGATTGCTAGTTGGTCCATGTTAAAAGTGTTCGCACAGGATGTCCGACTAGTTTTGAAAGGTTTGACATGGTAAACATTTACTTAAAAGTTTGTGTTTAGCTTGAATTATTCTTATAAAATCTAATTTATTTTATTCTTATTAAAAGTTTTACCCTACAGGATTAGGCAGTGTTACAGAATTATTAAGGTAGTTAATGGCTGTACAATCCATCTGTTACAAGTGTAATTACTACATATTTTGGTTTACTCCTTCTTGGAAGGAGAGCTTTTCTACTCTGGCTTTTCTACCCTATCGCAGGATTAAGCAATATTATAGTGTTATTTATTTTGTTAATGACTGTACAAGCCGTCAAATATAAGTAATGTTGTTTTTTTTTGTATTTACTCCTTCTAGGAAGGGGAGCTTTCTATCCTGTTGTTGAGAATCGCAGAGTTAAGCTGTAGTTAAGTTTTAATAAATTATTGGCTGTAAAAACCGTTACTTAGATATTTTTTGTATCAAATAATATCGCACTCGGATACACAATATTATTTTCTTAACACTAACAACTGATATATATTTAATTTTTTTTAATTATCTTTGGCCTTATATGCTAGAAACGACAGTAATTTATTGAGCTCGAGGCCAGGTTTTTATTAGGGAGTAATATGAGAAAATAACGGTTCTTCAAAGTGGTAGAAGGTTAGGTTAGGTTAGGTTACTGTGGTAGTTCCCCAAAGGGAACTCACTTAGACATAGTAGGAGTCCATTGTGATACCACCTGATTTATGAACGGTAACGTGAATCGGAAAGTCAGGAACGATTAACCTGAGAAACGTTGCGTGCCCCGAATGAAGTCATGCAAATTACCAATCTCCAGTCCAAAAAGGTCTTCTGGGGTACTAAAGAAGTACGAGCCTAGATACTTGAACCTCAGTCTCGCAAATGCAGGGCAGCTGAGCAGAAAATGACAAGATGAATCCACCTCATCCTCCTCCATACAGCTGCGGCAGAAAGGGTCAGACTATTTTCAGCCTAACCGCGTGAATACCGAACGGACAATGCCTAGTCAAAACACCAACGAGGATCGAGAGTTGCCGCTTATTAAGCGACCTCAGCTCCCTTGAGCGCCCACGATCCACTCTCGGCCAGAATGACCTTGCAATTCTGCATGTCGTGACAGTTTCCCAGCGCTCGCTGAGACGACATAGAGTCCATCTGTCCAGGAGAACCGTAGGCAGTCAAAGGAGCCCCCACCCCCTCCCTGCAAGGAGAAATGACTTCCTGGGTACCTTGCCGAGCGAGCTCATCAGCCATGCAGTTCCCTGCAATGTCGCTATGGCCCGGTACCCAAATTAGTCTAACGTCGAGATACTCCGAGGCGGCTGCGAGGGAAGTCAGGCATTCTCCGACCAGTTTAGCGATCCTAAGGCCTTAATAGCGACCTGACTATCCGAATAAATGTTGGCCCGTCTAGAGGGCATTACATTGGTAAGTAGCCAATCGGCTGCCTCCTTTATTGCGGCCACCTCTGCTTGAAATACACCGCAATAGTCCGGAAGCCTACATTTACGGCTGAGGGAAAACTCATCGCAGAAGACCCCTCCCCCAACCTTACCATCCAGCTTCGAGCCATCCGTGAAAAAGTTCACCGTCCAACCGCCCCACAAGCCACCCTCCTTCCACTCTCCCTACGCGGGATGTAAGTGGAGAAGGAGCAACTCCGGAGGGACAAAGTCGAAGCTGGCAAGAATCCTAGAATGCCCAAAGGCCGAGCTGAATCTGTATCCATTGCACTCTGGCCGGGCTGCGGCATGGGCTGCTGTCACCCTGCCTGCAATGTCCACAGGTAGCACGTTAAGAATAACATTGAGCGCGAGAGTGGGTGTGGTCCTAAGCGCCCCACTGATCCCAATGAGCGCGGACCGCTGCACCCGCTCTAGCTGCTTAACCTTAGATACCCTATCTAGTGAGTTCCACCAGACCACCACTCCATAAAACATTATAGGCCTCATTATAGTCTCATAAAGCTAATAGTTTACCTTGGGAGAAAGGCCCCATCTCTTCCCAATAGCACCCCAACAACAGTAGACCCTGCATGGTATCAAAAAGGGTGCTCAAAAATTTACCCCTGACAATGAGAGCAACATCGTCAGCATAGGCAATAACCGTGCAACCTTCCCTTTCCAGCTCCTTCAGTACGCCATTGATAGCCCAAAGGAGTGGCGAGAGAACCCCTCCTTGTGGAGTGCCTCTACTCACCCTTCGCTGCCCCATTCCGCCACGACAGTTCTGTCCCGGAGAAGGTGATTGATGAGCCTTACCAGACCCGGCTCAACCCCAAGCTCCGCCAGGGATCCGACTATTGCCTGAATGTTATTAAAGGCACCTTCTATATCCAGAAAGGCACCAACTGCAAAATCCTTGTGTTCAAGAGACTTCTCAATGACGTTAAAAACCGTATGTAGGGCCGTATCCACGGACCTGCCCTTCGAATAGGCATGCTGAGCATGCGACAGCCGCTCCCGCGGTATTTCCTCTCTTATATGAAGATCAATCAGCCGCTCCAGGGTCTCCAAAAGAAAAGAAGAGAGGCTGATAGGCCTAAAGTCCTTTGGGATTACATGAGAGCTCTTACCCGCCTTGGAAATAAACATAACCCTCACAGTAGGAATATAACCCCTACATACATATGCAGCTCGCGTAAATAGGCGCCAACCACCGACACGACACCCGTTCGGACATCTGCAACTGGGCGACGCTCTTCTAACATGTCGCAAGGAGGGGAATAGATGGCACCTGGTTCCACGCCTGTAATTTCACATGGTTCAGGATTTCTGGGGAAATGGGAATCGAGTAGAAGTATGAGCGACTCCTCACTGCTCATCGCCCAATTTCCTGAGTCATCCCTGAGACATCCGCCTAAGCCTGGAGGACTCATGGCATCCTTCGACAATCTCACAGAGACTTCTCCACGATTCTCGCTTAGCCCTTCTTATTTCGAACTTATATATTCCCAATCCGATCTTATAGAGTTCCCAATCCGAGGGTTTTTTGCTCTTCCTCGCCTGCCTAAAAAGTCTTGTACTCGAAGCCCTGAGCTCCAAAATTTCCAAAGTCCACCAGTACGGCTTAGATTTGCCCGAAGGCCTCCTCAGCGGACACGAAATATTAATCGCTTTATTACAAGCTACGGTGAATTTCTCCACTAAGCTGTCCGACAGGAGTAAATTTTCCTGAGGTTCCTCAGGAAGAAACTCCTGCAGCTTCTTACAGAAAAGATCCCAACCTGTGTTCCTCAGATTCCTAAAGGGACAATTTTGGGGACGCGGTTCGCCCAAGGTGAATTGAATATACCTATGATCAGAGAAACAGTGATCGTTAAGAACCCTCCAGTTCGATATACGGGATAACAATTCAGACGAAACTAGGGTAAGGTCCAAGACCTCCTCCCTTACCGAAGTTACAAACGTAGGGTTTCTCCCCCTATTAAAAATAGACAAGTTTTCGCTAAGTATAAAATCAAAGAGAGACTCACCTCTTGCGTTGATGTCCGAGCTACCCCAGCAGGAGTGCCTCGAATTGGCATCGTAGCCCACAACGACCGGCTTTCCTGCGCCTCGCTTCCGCCAGAGCGTTCCCCAGCAGAACTGGAGGTGGTTCCACCTCGTCATCGTGAGCCATATACGCGGACATGAGCCAAAGTTCTTCGGTCCCATCCTCGAGTCTCACCGTTACTACGTCTTCGTTGCTGAAATTAGACAGAAAATAAGTATTTATTTCACGCCTGACGAGCATACAAGCTCTAGGTTTACCTGCGTCACTGGACACCAGAAGCTTGTACTTCTTCGTCCCGATACCAGAAAACCCGTTACTGCTCAGCCACGGTTCCTGGATCAGGACTATATCTGCCCCACCTTGTTCACGGTGGAGCATCAAATTGGCGGACGCGGCCTTAGAGTGCTGGAGATTGATCTGCTGGATAATCATCCTCAGTAATCTGCTCCAGCCCCCCCGCGGCCGCGTCCTAGCTATGCGAGGCAAGTAGCTTCTCCTCCTCCACTCCATCGAACAGCCTGTTTGGGCTTAGGTCGGACCCCGCTTCCGAGGAGACTCCCCCAGCGCTCTCGTCGTCCGACCTGAGGGAGTCAACCTCCATGCTCATGAAGGCCTCCATAACCTCCACCGCTTCCTCCGCGTCAGGTCCGCAGACCTCCGGCACCAACTCCGGTTCAACCGGAAGGATGGCGTCACTACCTCTGACATCGGATTGGTAGATTTTAAGGGCTACCTTGTCGAAGCCATAGGAAATGACTTTTTGCTGCTCGGCGAGAGGGCCGAGGGAATCAAACCGAACAACCTTCCAATTGTGCGCCGGAAGGTTCGGGTTACAGTAGCGAAGGATTTCCTCAATTTCGCCCGGTGCGGAGGGCTCCGCAGGGACCCAGACCCGAGCCCTCGGACGCAAAGGCACGGCCTCGAGTCTGGCACCCTTCCAGACCACTCCCACCAAGGAAACCGCTGCTTTATAGAGCATGGCCGACCGCTCGTCAACGCACGAAATCCTCTTAAAGAGGCCAGAGTGCCAGCCCGCACTCTCGCAGCGAGGAGGGGACCAGGATTATCCCTGATCGCCTTCATAAAGACGGCAGAGATCGCTGGCGCAACACGCCTCCAGTCCATCTTAGAGATGGCACCGTCCTCCTTACTGCGGTCCACGACACCCAGGATAATGGAGCCCGCCTGTTTCGCGAATTCGCTGAACGTTTTTGGTGGTACCCCAGTCCTGGGCCGTTTGACTGAAGAGGTCTCCCCCTCCTGAGACCGCTGTCTCTTTGGGGCTGAGCTCTTCGAAGGCGCACTCGCGCTCTCCCTCATCACCCCCTTAGCCCATTCGAGCGACTTAGCATGCCTCTCAGATAACTGAGATCCCGCCTGGCCGCCATAGCACTCCAGAATCTTGGAGGCCATGCGACGATTGGAGTGGGCCCTCCTCCCCGTGCCCAATCGCCGCTTAGATCCCTCGGCGGGCTGAATTTGGGGCCCCTTCGACTGCACCGGCACGCTGCAGGATAAACCCTGGCTGGTACTGGCAATTATCTCAATACCTTTGAAGTGAACGGTCGTGTTTTTGCTCGCTCCTAATATGGAAAATTCATCTTGCGCTAAATGTTTTAAATCATTACGTGTTGGCTATGAAATCTCTTGTCATGTTTGCAAAAGTAAATTTCATAAAATATGTGCAAAGGTGGATTGCAAAGAAATGTGTGAGCTGATTGCTAATAATAAAAACATTGTGTTTAATTGCGATAACTGCATACAAAACTCTTCCAACTTGGTCGCGTCAATTGCATGTCTAACTAAGGAGGTGAATGACCTTAAAGTGTTACTCTCAAAGCTGATTAATAGTGCAGCAAGTGAGAGCTCTATTGCTAAAACGCCAATTGTTGTTGTTGACTCGGCCGTGCCTACTGTTAGTGCTGATAATGACTTGCCGATGTCTGTTACTGTCTCACCTTACGAGCTGTCAAACATTGCTATTGCCAAGAATGTATGCAAAACGAATACTCTCACGCCCACATCATATTCGCGTGCAGTTGTTGGTGTTAATGTAGGAACTTCTTTAACATCTACTGCTACTGCTGTCTCTGCTGCGAATGCTTTAACGACGCCTGTTGACAAACCTTCAGGCATTGTTGCTAATCCAATGAGTGTGCCATCGTCTGCTGCGCCTATTTCGGCTGATGTGTGTTATACGAAGGCTCCCACGCCTTATGTTGATAATGCTGTGATTTCGTCGCCTATTTCTTTTGCTGCTGCCGCCGCTTCAGCTGCTCTCTCGCCTTCGTGCTCTGTTATGCCAGCTGCTGATCAAATTTCGTCGGTATCTACAGTGCCAGTGAATGCTGAGTGGACGAAAGTTGGGAATGATAAACGTCGGAAACAATTGAGAATTGTTGGTGTAAACTCAAATACAGATTTGGGTGTCGTTGACCGCATGAAATGGTTACATATATCTTCGTTCCTGCCATCCGTCTCTGCTGACAATATTATTGATTACGTTTGTAATCATACAGCTATTGATAAGAAGCATATTTCGTGCTATGCATTGGTTAAGCAAGGGACTAAGCTTAGTAGTATGGGAAAAGTTAATTTTAAGGTAGGAGTGTCTGTAGCATATTACGATAATTTGCTTTCAGCTGAGCTTTGGCCTGCCAATGTGAACATTCGCCCCTTTCGTTTTTTTCGAAAAGAAGAGAAGCCACGAGATCCTGCTTAACTACGGGAAATTGTAATGGTCTGAATGTCTATTTTCAAAATGCATCAGGGCTACGAACGAAATCTGATAATGTTCGCGCTGTTAGCTTGCGTCTTGAGTATGATATTTTTATTATAGTTGAGACCTGGCTTAATTCAAATTTCTTTGATGATGAATACTTTGACTCTAATCAATATACTGTCTACCGAAAGGATAGAGATGTGACAAAAACTGGCTTAGCAAGAGGTGGCGGTGTTCTCATTGCAGTGCAACGTAAATTCCACGCTTATTTAGTTTCGCTTGAAAATGATGATTCTGTAATCGATCAATTGTGTGTGTGTGTTTGCAACACGCCAACATACGGCTCATTGTTTTTTGCAGTTTCTTACATTCCACCAAATAGTGGAGATTCCATTTATCGCATGCATGCTGACAATATTACCTCTTTAGTAGTAAATAAGTTAGGTGATAATCAAATATGCATCTTAGGTGACTTCAATTTAAGTAATGTAAGTTGGTCCAGTAGTTTTTGTAGCTCGGGACTGACTCCATTGAATGTTACTGCATCCCATGAATCTTATTTCATTGATAGTATTATTAGTCTAAATTTAGTTCAAGTTAATAGTTTTGTTAACAAGTTGGGTAGAATTCTCGATCTCATTTTTATTAGCGATAATTTGAGCTATGAGATTTCTGAATGCTTTTCTCCTATATCGGCTTGTGATAAACATCATGTGCCTTTGATTTTGAATTTTAAATTTTACGTTTTTCCTACATCTGTGCCGGATGAAAAAATATCTTTTAATTTTTTTGCCTGCGATTTTGATAATCTTAATAATTTGTTATTGGACTATAACTGGGATAATCTACTGTCCTGCGATGACGTCTCAAAATGTTATCACATATTTAAATCTTATTTGTTTGATTGTTGTTTAAATAACATTCCCGTAAAAAAAAGAAGGCCTTATAAACTTCCTTGGTACAATTTTAATTTGAAAAAGCTAAAAAATCTCAGAAATAAATTCTTTAAAAAATTTAAATCAACTGGCAACCAAATGTTTTTTGCCAGATATCAGCGATATTCTAAAGATTTCAACTGTTTAGATAGATTTCTGTACAGAAATCATATTCTAGGAATCGAGGAGAGCATCAAGTCTGAGCCAAAGGCTTTTTGGAGTTTTATTAAATCGAAAAAGTCAAACTGTGCCATACCTTCAGCCGTTTTTATGGTGATAAGTTTGCTAGTACGCAAATTAATGTGACCAACTTATTTGCAGAGTTTTTCAGTGCGAATTTTGTTGCAGAAGATGAGGATACTTCGCCTAGCTTTACCTCTAATTTAACCACGGCTCTAAATTTTGGCTCACTTTGCCTATCTTCGGATGATGTTATTAAAAGCATTATCAATCTTAAACCCTCTGCGAAAACAGATATTGATGGGCTTTCAGTTTTACTATTGAAAAATTGTTCCGCTTTAATCCGACCTTTAAAAAAAATATTTAATTTGTCGTTGTCGTCTGGAATTTTCATAGACGATTGGAAAATCACCTCAATCACGCCCATCCACAAAGGTGGTGGCAAGAACGATGTGTGTAATTACAGGCCCATTTCAAAGTTATCAACAGTTTCGAAACTCTTTGAAAGCATAGTTAAAGATAAAATGTATTTTGCGTCCAAAGGTGTTATTTCGCCAAACCAGCATGGGTTTGTTTCTAAGCGTTCCACAGTTTCGAATCTTGCCGTTTTCAGTGAATATTGTATTGACACTTTTACTGCTGGGCTTCAGGTTGACTGTATATACTCTGATTTTTCCAAAGCTTTTGATAAAGTCTCTCATATTTTGCTAATTCACAAGTTGGCTGACATTGGTTTCCATTCAGTCTTTTTAAAATGGATTAAGTCTTATCTATGTAAAAGAAATTGCGTAGTAACAATTGATGGCATTTCGTCTGAACCTTTCTTTGCCACCTCTGGGGTTCCCCAAGGAAGTATATTAGGCCCACTTTTGTTCGTTTTATTTATAAATGATATAAGTAACTGCTTTAGGTTCGCAAACTTTTTGCTTTATGCTGACGACTTAAAGGTTTTTTCGAAAATAAAGGACCCAATTGATGCCATTAAGCTTCAAAGCGATATCGATAGTTTACATCTATGGTGCGTTAATTCAAGACTTGCATTAAACATAAAAAAGTGCTTCAAAGTTACGTTTTCAAAAGCTCAAATTATCTTACCGACATCTTATAATATTTCGCATTCTTTGCTGCAAAGTCTGAACGAGGTTAAAGATCTTGGCGTAATATTCTCGAGTAATTTTTCATTTAATATGCACATTAGCCATATTATTTCAAAAGCCTACTCGGTTTTAGGGTTTGTTAGGCGAAATAGCTCTAAATTTGCGGACCCATATACTCTTAAGCTATTGTATACGGCTTTCGTTCGTTCCAGTTTGGAATACGCTGCTTTCATTTGGAGGCCAAGTCATAAAAATCATATTTTCAGGATTGAACGAGTCCAAAAAGTTTTTCTTAAATATGCTTTGCGGTCATTGAGGTTCAATGATCCAATTCCATCGTATGAATCGCGCTTGCTTTTAATCAGCCTAAAGTCTCTGGAGGCAAGAAGATCAGTTCTCTCGCTTTCTTTTGCTCATGGTATAATCTCGGGTGGTATTGACTGCTCTTTTCTTCTAGAAAGAATTAACTTCAACATTCCACAACGTAATCTTCGTAGTTCGTTACCGTTTTATGGTCTTAATAGTAAAACTGATTATTCGCGAAATGCACCTCTTGTTCGTGCCTTAACTGAATTGAATGTAATCTCGAATTCTAACCAACTTGAATTCTCATCTTCGAAAAGTGTATTTTCAAGTACTCTTAATTCATTATTCTAGGTCTTAAGGTTATAGTTATTAACTAAATCACACTGTAAATAGTCTGTAAGAATATTCTGTTCATAGACTTATAACAAATAAATAAATAGATATCGTCCAGTCACCCACCTCCAGAGGCCGCGGGCGATTTCCCCTGCAACTCACCTGCGCGGCCAGCCGGAATCACGCCCCCAACTAACCTAGAGGCTGCGTCCCCCTCCAAGAACGCAAGTGGCAGGGACTGTACCCCCCGGTCTAATCACCACTTTGGATGTCGGCACCGACGATCCTGCACCACCCTTAATTTTGGCCACAGCAGCTATCCCCCGTACAGAGCAAACGGAGGGAGGCGGTTTCACCCTCCCCATGTCAGTAGAAGCTGCCACTCGCAGCGATGAGCCAGTTTTGGGGATCGGCTTCGACGCCCCTCCACCGCTCGAAACTTTACTAATATTTTTGTTTGAGTTTTTAGAGTCCCATGGTTGTCTATGCCGAAGCAGGGAGGTCATGCGAGGGTTGACGCACACCCTTATGAGGTGAACGTTCAGAGCCAGACCAGACGTAAAGACGGGAGTCCTCTCAACCGCACCTACACCACCAACCTAATGACGACGGGAATTGGAACGTACTCTGAGACTTGCCATATTTTAACGGGACGGAGGCGGCGGTGGCATTAGCCTACCAGCCATTTCTGCTGAGTTTAACCCCAGCATACTAAGGTGATAGAATACCACGACCGCCAGCCGAAAGCAAACAGAATCACGAAAAGATAAAACAAAGAATAGTCCATGGACAAAACAGGGGTCGTTACCGTTCAGGTTAAGGCCCTCAAGGCCGCACGATCATTTAGCGTTACCCAGGATGCACCTCGTAGAAGTAATAGGTGATGAAATATTTTAAAGAATATTTGAACAAGGCCACATACCATCATTGAGTCAAGTTTCCACAAGTGGGCCACCCAAAATCGGCTTTCACATTTTTCAAATGCCATCGGCTGATTTTTTAAGTTCACATAGTATGTATATAATATTATCCCAAAAGCGTTTGCTCAAACTTTAATTTTTCGATAAGTTGACCTACTTGAGAAACTTGACTCATTGTAAAAGTGGTATTCAAATATTAAATTTTTGTGTAAAAGATTATAATTGAATGGTCCAAATACAAATATACTAAAGCCAAATAAGCGGTTTTGTCGCTCTGCCCGCAATTCACTCGAAAAAGTAATGTCGCAAAGTCGCCATCATTAATGACTTAAACTAATTTTTATTTAAAGTTCGTAGGAGCAAAAAGTGCAGTAGAATACATATATTGATTCTAGATCGAGATCAATCTCTATTATGAGTATTTGGACCAAAATTACAAAAATCTTCAATTTATGATTTTTAGATTTTTGTCTTCGTCGGGAAAAATATGATGGAGGGACGGATGTGTTTGCGGGTAGATGAAATGCACGCATTTATGAATTTTCTCAGAAATATGCGCATGTGTTTATGAATGATCTTTTTGTTGTTGTATGTGGTATTAGAAGATATTTCAGAATATTTTGCGCCAGCGTTTTTTACGTAGGTTAAGGTGGCTTTTCATTTTGTATGCATGTAGATATATATATATATAAATAGATGTATACATAAGTATGTATGTAAAGATGGGCATAATTGTGACAATTGTGAGTGATATACTATGCATTTGTACGTATTTTCATATATACATATGTACACACATACATATCCCGGAATTGGGAGAGGTACTAAATTCTGCTTTTCAAAATTCTTTTGGATGAAAATTCTGTAAAAATCAAAAAAAAAATTCTGTCCAGCCTAAATTCTTTTGGTTCAATATTCTGTATTTAAAATTCTGTATGATCAAAATGATGGAGAACTGAAATTCTGTATATTAAAATTCTGGAATCGAGAAGCAAAAACAAAAGACCGCTGGGTTTGGTTCTGTCGTTGTCGTATTGTGTTTCTATAAATTTTACAACAAAAAAACGTACAATGAAAGAACGGGAATTGATTAAAACAGTTAGATATTTGAATGAAGTATACAGAAAATATTGCAATTATTCTACAATATTTTTTAGCACGGTTGCTCGAATTTCATTCACATTGTTTCTGAAGCTATAAATACATACAAACATATGTACATTTGCTTTATGTAAATCTGTTTTGATAATATAGGAAACCATATGGGTCAAGACAAGTCATGTACATATGCTCTTCCGGTTTTTCAATACAGAGTTTTGCAAAACAAAATACTGCCAATACATAATTTTGATTTACAGAATTTAAAATTACAGTGTTCCGCAATACAGAATTTTAACAGTACAGAATTTTGAATTACAGATTTTTGAATACAGAATATTGAATACAGAATTTTAAATACAGAATTTTGAACCAAAATCATATTGTACCCAACCCCCCGGAATTTCCAAAAAATTTAATTTCATGATCAGCAATATTTTCGAGTTCGTTAGATATTTAACTAAATTTAATTTTTTTTAAATTTGGTGTAGTTCTCTGAAAACTTGACGGCTTTTGACACATCGAAATTCGGTCTTGCATATTGCATACAAAGATTTGCCGAACTTGTTTTCAAACACTCCAACCGTTCCTCTAACAGAAAGTGGAGTGATTAATATTAGCAGAAAACTTATATTAGACAGCGAAGTTCTAACTTAGGATGACGGTGTGAATTGTTAAAATGCATCAATACTTTTCGTCCAATCTCACCATCCCAATTGTCGGCTGGGGAAATGTGAGATTGCCGAGTTCGCAGAGCTGAGCGAAGAAAAAATTCGTTTAACAGAATATGATTTCTGATAAAAATTAGTTGCTTTGGCTCGAATTTTAGATTTTACAAAGATATTAACAAATTGATGTAGATATGTATCTACGTACTTGTCATACTTAAGTACATATATAAATATCCACAATTATTTGCATATATACTACCAGATGTTCATATATGCATACGTAAGTACATTTCTACGTGCATTCGTAAATGCTAAAATGTCAACAAGTGCACAAGCATCCATATGTGTTTATATCTATACTAGCTGACCCGGCGAACATTGCTCCGCCTTAGAAGCAATAAATGAGCAGATTCTTGATTTTATGAGTTTAAATTTTTTATTACGATAATAAATATAAGTAAGTACCAAAAATCAATTATTGTAATGATTCTTTATTGGCCATGTATTTTAGTGCATAGGCTGCACTCTTCAGTGAAGCACCTTGTGATAGACGATATTTTTAGTTTTATTACTATGTGCAAGAACAAATAACGCAGCTGGTCTTCCGACCCTTGAACATGCCGCATATAATTGACCATGGGTAAAACATGGATTTTCTAGATTTCGACCACAAACTTTCAAGGATTGGCCTTGTGATTTTTTAATGGTCATGGCGAATGCAAGACGGATCGGAAATTGAAGTCGTTTAAACTCAAACGGCATGTCGGTTGGGATCATCGGGATCCTCGGAATGAGAACTTCCTCACCTTCAAACTTTCCTTTGAGTATCGTCGCGTAAATCACATTGTTCATCAATTTACTTACTACCAAACGCGTTCCGTTGCACAGTTTTGGTGGGTTTATGTTTCGAAGCATGATTATTACGGAACCAACCTTTAGTCGTAAATTATGCGGTGGTTAGCCAGGCACATCCAAGGAGCTTAAAAATTCAATTGGATAGTTGGTGGCATCATCTGCATTTGTTGCACAGTCAATAGATTTGAACGAATGTAGTGTACTAATGACCTCATTCTGTCAATAATGGCAATTTCACTTTCCCATTAAGGCAGCACAATCTTGGCGTTTCTCCGGAAAACTTCAATACTCGCAAACCACATCCATTGGCCCAATGCGAACGCTAGTATGCAAGCAGTAATCAGTGCTGCAATCATATCGAAACGCTGCTCGATTCAAATCAGTACTTGATAAATTTCTCCTTGTGCGTCGAAAATTATCAAGATGTTGATCTCTTAGGTTTGCTCGATGATTTCTCATAGCCAACCGAGCCTTTGCACGAACTGCCTCGCTTTGCTCTTCACGTGCAATTTCGGTGCCGTGACATAATCCCCACGGACATAATCCCCATTACAATTATGGGGATTATAACTTCTTTTTTTCGGTCATAACCCCCATAATGGAATGGGGATTATGTCCAAAAAAAAATCGGTCATAATCCCCAGAAAGTAGCGGACATAATCCCCGTAATAATGGGGATTATGTCCAAAACGATGGCGGACATAAACCCTATTATGGGGATTATGACCATTTCCGATACGGTCATAATCCCCACTTTTGTTTTTGAAATATTACATTTTATTCATGACAATCACGTAAGTAATACGACGCGTATACATCAGTATTTTATCTAAATTTGTAAAAGGTATCATTTTATTTCATTCGTTAGAGTATCCTGAAATAGAAATTTTGAGCGCAAATTGTGAATCTGAAGCGCCGCAGGCGAAAATTTGTTAAACAACTCGCCGCGATTTGTTTAAAAAATTTTCGTAATTTTAGTAAATAAAAAGTAGTTCAAAATTTTTCTATTTTTTTCGATTTTGTAAGAAATTGTCTCAGTTTTGCTTAGTAATAAGTAATTTAAATATTCTTTAAAATTGCAGGTATTTCCATTTGCTTTTGTTCTTATATCAAATAAGAAACAAAAAGCATATCAGCACGTCTTGCAGTTTATTAATTCGAACTTACTCGAAATGAAACCAAAATCTTTTACGACTGATTTTGAAAAGGGAATGAGGAATGCCATCAAAACGATATTTCCAGAATGTCGATTGAAAGGATGTTGGTTTCATTTAGAATTCCGACATATTTCCGTTGTACATAAATTTATTATTCATTTAACCAAAAAAAGTAATTTTTTAAGTTGTTTTCTTTTCGGACATAATCCCCACAGCAAACGGTCATACTCCCCATGGGGATTATGTCCGTTTTGGAAGCGGACATAATCCCCATTCCATTATGGGGTTATGGCCGAAAAAAAAGAAGTTATAATCCCCATAATTGCAATGGGGATTATGTCCGTGGGGATTATGTCCGGGCACCTGCAATTTCTTGTACTTCTTCAGTCCTTTCATTCGCAACGTTTTGCATCCTAGTTGCATTACGGCTTTTTCGGGGAAGATTTGATCGTCTTGGACGCGGCATTTTAATGATAATAATATCGGCACAATATTTATAGACACTCGAAACAAACACAAAAACCGGTAAACTTCAAAATTTCTAACTGTCAATTTTTCACCCAACAAAATCCGTAAAAGTAAACAAAATACATGTTAATATTGGCAATTCACACCAATTACATGGATATTGCAATTATATTTACCTTTCGCCGCCAGAGTACATGTAAATTTTGATTTTCATACAAAAAAGCAAAAGCAAAATATATGAAGGGCGAAGAAAAAAAATCAAATTTACCGTTTTTTTTGTCGTCCCACGGTAACGGGATAAAAAGTATCTTATAACCTGCCCCTGGTTCTAAGCTACCTCCCCACCAATTTTCAGCCAAATCGGTTCAGCCGTTCTTGAGTTATAAGTGGTGTAACTAACACGACTTTCTTTTATATATATAGATAGTTAATTGTTATGCTAGTGTATAACATCGAAATATACATACATACATACTTATGGCGGCCGCCATAGCCGAGTGTGTAACGTGTGCGCGCTTCATTCAGTAAGTCCCTGGTTCAAATTCTTTTTCAAGTAACATGAAAAATTAAAAAAAAGTGTTTTCCAATAGCGGTCGCTTCTCGGCAGGCAATGGCAAACCTCGGAGTGTATTTCTACCATGAAAACTTCTCACAAAAAACATTTCGCCTTTCGGAATCGCCGTATAACAGTAGGTCCCTCAATTTGTGTTACAACATCAAGACGCACGCCACAAATTGTAGGAGAAGTTCGGCCAAAATCGCTTAAGTGGTTATAGCGCCAATTAAATATAAAAAATTTAATAAAATAAATAATATTAGATACATATGTATATTGACCAGCATTTATTTCATCCCTCCACCAGCGAGTCTCACCTTCACCAAAAACCTGTTTTCAAGCACAGCACAACTGCAGCTGCACCTGCGCCGGCGCCATACGTTCTGAAATATCTACAACTACATATGTGTGTATGTATGTACATAGTGTAGGACCATAGCCCAGGATAATTGTATACATTAAAAGTAGAATTACATTATACAACATAATTAAATTTCTTTGTTTCGCAACAAAATTTTTCGAGATTGCCAAAGAACATAAAACTATAAGAAGATACAACGCGTTACTTTTGCTTTACTCGTTGATAAACAGGGTAGCCTCTTCTCTTTTCATTCAATCATTTACGAATGTGGTCGAATGAGTAGGCGCTACCCTGTTGATCAACAAGTAAAGCAAAAGTAACGTGCTGTCCCTTTATATACTTCAATGTTCTTTGATATTGCTCAGGGAATTTTATATTCAATCGACATAATTGCCAAGTTAGTCAATCTTTCTCGTCCCATGATTGATCTCAAATAATTTTTGATGAGTTTCAGCTTTCTAAAGTTGCGTTCACAGGTGGTGTCACTGGAGTATTAAACAAATCCGGAATGCAATTTAACTGTTTGGGTATGATTCTTTTAAATTGTAATTATTGAGCAAACTCTTGAGAGGTTGCAGGTTCAATGTTGTCGGGCAAAATTGCGAGTGCCAAATGCCAGTACTAAAAGGATCAGATTTAGCAAAGTATTAATTTTTAATTTTTTTAAATCATTTTTTTTACGAGTCTAATTTTTAAAAAAGTTACGGTATCTCACCCATGTATTAATGGAAAAGTCAAAAGTTTATCTGGTACCACCATTAATGTGTATGAATTATACATATATGGTTTTATTTAATTTGTTTTGTTTTGTTTTATAGGTAGGTAGTTTATGTTTTTCTTTCGATAGATTTGGAATTTGAATATTGAAAATAACTTTCTTTTCAATTTTTCATATATATGTATATCGAAAGAATAATTTGTGCCGATTGATTTTTCATATGCTCAAATATTTCATCTATTAATATTAATTTAGTGAACTAATTCATGTTAAAACCGCGAAAGGTGCATGGATAGAGCTAAACACAATTTACAGGGCTTAGTGCCTGTAGGAAAGTGACACTGTTTAAAACACTTTTTCGGTTTAATTTCACAGCAAATGAAAAGCTTTCAGTGAAATAGATTAAATTTACATTTATTGTCGACGAGCTAAATGAGGTGAACATTTTGTTGCCGGGTGATCTTGTAGCAGTCATTTTGTTATGTAGCCTTCCTGATGAGCTAAAAAGTTTCGTTGTAGCTATGGAAAGCTGGGACACTCTGAAGACTTTTAGTGATTGGCCTCTAAGGTACTTAAAGAGGAAATCCTCGTACGGCAAGGTCAAGAAGTACTATTAAATATTGCAACTATATTTGCTGCAAATCCGTGAAATAGCGGGAGAAGAAATGACAACTCCAAAAATAAAGATCATTGTAGTTATGGTAGTTTTGAAATTAGAATCGTGTATCTTGGATAGTGAGACGTCTTCTTATATGTGCCGAAGAGCAGATTAGTTTGATTTTCTTAAAAAATAACAACTAAAGGATATTTTGGCTTCTGGTGAATGCGTGTTTGCTGAGGCCGTGGATTCAGGAATGTAAAATCTCAGTTCGGGAGCGCCTCTCTGTCAAATATATTATTTGTTCCAAATTTACACTCTAACTGTATTTCTATTGAAAAAATTACTAAAGCGGGATGTACTGTAAAATTTTCTAAAGGAAAAGCAGTTGTTAAAAATAAAAGAAAGACATCAATATTCAAATTATTCAAATGTTGCTTCGAAAAATGTACTTGAATTGGTTCATAGTGATTTGTGTGGTCCGATGCTCATAAAATCAGTTGGCGGTTCGCCGTCTTTAATGACATTTATAGACGATTATACTCAGGATTCTGGCACATACTTTTTAAATAAAATATCCGAAGCACTAATGGCATTCAAAATTTTTACTGCGATGGTGGAGACGCAGACGTCGTAAGTTGAAAGTGCTTCGAAGTGATAATGGGAAAGAGTATATAAATTCCCTGGTTTGGCGCAGAGCTTGTGAGCTGAAGCTATATAACGTATACATACATATATGTACATATATGGTCAATATCGCGGGAACGAGGAATGCTAAATGAAAATTTTTTCTTTGAATTATGCACTTAATCATATATATTTTGTTTATATACATGCTATATCATCTATAAACTTCTAAATACCTCTAAAGAAGGATATAATTAGTATTCCTTGCGATTTCCTTTGATATAATGAATGTTTAATTTTTTCTATGCCTCAGTATGAGGGAATATGTAGTTCACGTTAATTGATGCGTTTTATCAACTTCGTCGATCAGTGTAATGCAAAGATTTAAAAAACACTGCAACGAATAATAAATATTCGATTTTCTACGTTTTAGATAGTGTACAATTATTTTCTTGTCCCAAATTTACCTATTTTCTGAAATCAAATCGCAATGTAACATTAAAGACTTTTTTTTGTAACGTTAAAGACTGCACATTTGGATTTGCAAAATTCTTGTAAGGAAAGTTTTCTCTCAAGTTGATACTTATATCATTTCTTTGAACCTTGGTCTTGTGAAAATTACATTGTTTTAAATTTTAGCTCTGCAAGATTCGCTAATTTCAAGTGTTGAGTTACTTCCTAACTCACTTCCAAAAATTGTAACGTTAAAGACTAGACAAAACTTCGCGTATCTTTGAAACTGCTGACGAAGGGAAAAAAGTTTACACATGTAAAATGTAAACCTTGTGGCCTACTTTAATGTACATTTGAAAATTTTTATATATCATTTAATATTACGGATATATGAACGAAAATATACGTGCGACTGTAACGTTAAAGACAATGGTTTTGACCATATACGTAATAGGTGTCCAACTAGATCGCTAGGTGAGCAAACTCCATGTGAAATTGGTTTAAAAGTAGACCGTCTTTGTCACATCTTCGAACATTTGGCTGCGATACTGCAGTTCTACAGAAGCGTCCAAAAGGATAAAAATTGAGGTTTGTGGGATACGAACATCACAAACATATGTATATACATATATCAAGCTCGTCTTTCTTAAATTTTTCTATCCTCTATCTCATCAGTAAAAATGAAATCAATAAAACTTTGTTGAGTCGAGAATTTTCCATCATCAATCTGAACATAACAAATAATTTGTGCCATTTGTTCAAGATGAGAAGCATTAGGGATGCAATCAAAAAGCAAACTGTAATATTTTGCTTTTTGAATTCTTGATAAGATTTCGTTGCGCATTTTCTGTTCCAATAAATCGATGAATTGATTCTGAATTATTGGGGAGAATTGGTTCGTCGTTTTTTTTTTATGAGCAAGGTTTCTCAAAGTTTTATCGTACTTGCTGAGTAATACAATAACGTCCAACAATGCCCCAGATCCTTTTGTTCCAATTTGTGTTATTTCTCACGCATAACATAATCGCATTCAATATAGCTCGCAGGATGTGACGCCACCGCTCGTTCTCCAAGCGAATTTCTTTTTGCAATTCATCATCGATACATTTGGAGTTTTTCAATCGAGCTTCAAAACTTTTCCACTGTAGAAAATATTTTAATGATCTGAAGATTTCTCGTGCATGATCTTCGATCCTATTTAAGTTCTCCAATCTAAAAAACTTTCCTTACGATTAGCAATGAAAGGCACATTCGTGGTACGATATTCGAATAGGCAAATTATAAAAGTAGCATTTCTATTTCTATATTTTGAGAATAGAACAACGAATTTCTATGGTTTCGAGATTAGGAAATGGTTTTAGAAACCAGTGAGATATCAAGCGACGTCCATCTATGCTTTTAATGCTATTACAAACAGTACTTTTTCCTTGATCCGGCCATGCAAAAATAGTAGTGACGCATCAACTGTAAATTTTTTGGGTGCTTGAAAATGTACTTGATGAACTTAGGTTGGTGTATAGAATCATCATGTGAAATATTTGGAGCCTCTACTTCAATTGCAAGGTTAGCGGATCTTGAATTTATAATTCATGGCTCATTCATAATTACGTGATTTTGAATTAAACTACCACATAATTAAATGTCTGGGTGAAGTTCGGATCTAAATATTATAGAACCAATAATTGCACTTTTTTCTTCAAACCCAAGCATTCTAGTTTTCACTCTAATGGGAAGAGGGCGCTTGTATAATTTTATATATTTCTATATTAAGCTAATCGGGGAAAAATTCGCGAAATGCGAAAATTGCTAAATCTCATTTATTTTCCCAATTCTTGCCGCGCCCTCGGTGATTGCGCCCGAAGCAAGCCCCTCAGTCTCCCCACCCTCAGTAAGGCGCAGGCAAATTTATGTACATACATATATATGTATGTATGGTACATTTCTGTGCTTATGTAAATAATAGAAAACCCTGACAGACGTCCTGCCTTTATTTATTCATTAATTGCCCTGCGGGAACTGTTTGCAACTCATATTGTAATATTTTATATCCTTGTGTATAACTTGATTAAAGTTGGCTTTTCCAGCAGGTGTTAGCTTCATATATTTAGCTATGGGCTTTCTTGTCCAGGCGAGCCGCTTGACACCCATAATTTAATATTTCATATAAACTGTGTATAATTTAATAAAGTTCGACTTTTCAAACAGGTGACAACCCTCTATATAATAATCCTTCTCCTCAGCGAATGAACAGTTTGACACCATATTTTTAAATTTCAGGTCGCAACACTCTCCAAAATATGCATAGGGACCTTCTCCTTACCAAGACAAATCTTTTGACACCCATAATTTGGTATTTCATATGGCTCGTGAATGTTGCCGTTCTGAAGAAGGTTGTCGTTCGTAGGAAGTGGCTTCATTTATCTTCCTTTAACCCTTCCGTAAGCTGTAATGACATATTCGATTATGTTGGAAAACATTCAGGTATCAAAAAACAATCCCTTAAGCCTGAGATATGGCCTGCAAACGTCACTGTTCGCCCTTTTCGGTTTTTTCAACGAAAAGATCAGCCATCTCCAACCTAGTTTCTCGTCCTTCGGTGAATAATGTTAAGATATATTTCCAAAACGTGTCCGGAATGAGGACGAAAGCAAGTGTGGTTCATAGACTAAGTTCGCACTTAGAGTACGATGTTTTCGTTATAATTCAGAGCTGGTTAAATCCCAATTTCTACGACTCTGAATTTTTCGACCCAAACCTGTATAATGTATTTCGGAAGGATAGAGATGAATCTAAAACTGGTTGTTGCAGAGGAGGTGGAGCTTTAATTGCCGTCCAGCGTAAATACAACTCGTCCTTAGTCCAACTACAGAACTCTGATACTATTCTCGACTAACTCTGAATTAACGTGAGATGTTCGTCTGGACGAGTTTTTCTGTGCGCCTTTGATAGGGTTTCCCATAAACTTTTAGTGGCTAAGTTATCGCAAATGGGTTTTCACTCCACTTTTCTGCAGTGGATTCGTTCTTATTTGGCTAAAAGACAATGCGTAGTCGCCTTTGACAATGTTTCTTCTCAGCCCTTTGTTGCAATGTCAGGCGTCCCCAGGGTAGTATATTGGGACCTTTACTATTCATTTTATTTATTAACGATATCAGTTCCTGCTTCCAAACATCTAAATTTCTTTTATATGCTGACGATCTTAAAATTTACTCTACAGTCAGAAGCTTGCATGCCACCTGCGCATTACAACTAGAGCTTGATAAGCTTTACTCGTGGTTCTCTCGAAATCGGCTTTTTCTGAATGTAAAAAAGTGTTTCCATTCCACATATACCAGAAAGTATAACCCGTTCCAAACAAGGTATCAAATTTCGGGTTCACCCCTCGATCACGTTAATGAATTCCAAGATTTGGGTGTATATTTTGATACCAAACTTAGGTTTACCACCCACGTTAATTGCGCTGTCTCTAAATCGTACGCTATGCTAGCTTTTGTTCGACGTAACTGTTTAGCTTTCTCAGATCCATACACTCTCAAGTTATTATATACCACTTTAGTAAAATCCAGGTTAGATTATGCAGCCTTCATTTGGAGACTATATCACGCTACTCATATTAACCGTATAGAGCGAATCCAAAAAATATTTATTAAATTTGCACTACTTTCTTTAAACTTTACTGTTCCCACACCTCTCTACGAATCCCGCTGTCACCTCTTATCCTTGAAAACTTTACAATCCAGATCTTCCTTCCTCTCGTAATTTTGTAGCGAATCTGCTAAATGGCATCCTAAATTTGATTACATCAAATTTGCTCCCGTGTCAAGCACATTGTCTGAATTAAATAATGTTCCGAACTTGGACTCGTTTTCATCGCCTGGAGCGGTCCGGAGCCTACTGTATAATTATTTTAACTAGTTCCTAAGTAATTGTTCTCCATAGTCAGTTAGAAATAAATTGTTCATTTGACTTAAAATAAATAAATAAATAATTTAATAAAATTTTACGTTGCAAACAGGTGGCATCCCTCTTCAAAATATATGTACGAACCTCGCCGAGACAACCCCTTTTACATCCATATTTGAATATTATTTATAGTAATAAGTTTATTAAGTTCGATTTTTCAAACATCCGGCAAGCCTAAAAAAAGTTAGTTATGAGCCTACTTTCCGAGAAAACCCGTTTGACACCTATATTTAATATATCATATATGCAACTTGTGCATAACGTAAAAAATTTTGAAATTTCAAACATTTCGCATCGCTCTCCAAAATAGACATATGTAAGAACCGTTTGAAAACCATATCTTAATATTTCATATCCATAGCTTGTGTATAATTGAACTAATTTCATATTTTCAAACAGGTGACAACCCTCATCAACCGCTTGACATTTTAATATTCCATATAACTTGTGTATAATTTAATAACAATCCAATTTTCAAGGATAATATATTCACATACCTACCCAATATGCATACAAAATTTCATAAAAAGCGGTCGAACCATTTCTGAGGAGTTCGACCTTAAGCCACCGTGACATGAAATCCTTATATATTTATTAAGCTTTACTTAACTATTCATTGAAATACTTTGTTATAGGGATGTACTATAACACAGCACTGTGTGGTGCTATTGTGCTAACACACTTCAGTGGACCATAGGCACACGGGCACACTTTTCGATTGAACTATAGTGCAGTAACACAATCGCCGCACACAAACTAGGAAGTGTGGTTTTTGGCACAGATGTGTGGTGCAACAAAATGTGCTTGTGTGTTCGAGACGCTTGACGCACAGAACCTAGGAAGTGTGTTTTTCGGCACAACTCCCAAAAATTTACTTAGCGCAAGTAAACCGATGTATAATAATGGCGACTGCTATTAATTCACTATTTATTGTGATAATCGGATCATTATCGATATTGATGGATTTTAAAATATTAGTCGCGAATGAATACTAAACCTTAAATACTTATCGCGTAAGTATTTACACAATTTTTGCGCTGAGAATTTCGAGGTTCGACAGTTGTAGCGAGGAAATTTCATTTAAATTTTTTGAAAATTCAACAAATTCTCTATAATTTTTATTATATTTTTTTATTTCACATCTAATTTATTCAAAATGATACCCAAAAACAAAAGAAAATAGTACACTTTCGATGTTAACAATTCATGCTGTGCCTATGCTATTGTGTCAACACACCAAAAATCGTGTCATAACCTACCTATACTTTGTTAGAGCATTGTAATTTTAAGCTTGATAGGAAAAGTGATACGAGTAACTGACTGTAATTTTAAGCTTGATAGGAAAAAAGTGATACCTGACTTAATTTTGGTAGTGTTCTTTCGCTTTCAGGTATAAGATGTTGCGTGCCAAGTAGATGTGGATTTGTTTCTTTGCTTTGAATTTCCTAAGTGAATGCGTATTATTCGATTTTACATATCTTACCAACATTTAATTCAATTCTTAAGTATTTCTGCATTTATATACAACATTTCTTCATGAATGAAAACCAACATTTTAATTGAAAAAAATGATTCCTTTATTTTTGTTAATATGTTTCTATATAATTCGTATTAAATTTGTTTTATTTTATTTTACATCGTTCAAATTTTTATAAATTTAACTTTCTGCAACGAAATTAAAAAAAGGTTGAAACGAAAAAATGAAGGAAATATTAAATACTAGTTATTATATTTAGCGAGCGCTGCAACGCTTTGGTTTTTTGGCTTTTTATCACTGTTCTTATCAATGTCAGTTGATTTTCATTTCGGTTGAAAATGAAAAAAAAACAATAAAAAAATAACCGCCATGATGCCGTTGAAAAAATAAAATTTTATGCAAAAGAAGATGATTGTAATACATTTCTATTAAAAATATTTTTTTTCATTTAATATTTTAATAAAACAAACCTTATGTTAAAGCTGCATGGAAATTCATTCAGTAGTTTCGGATATAATTAAATTCAAACAGACAGACAAATAATGGTCCAAATGTATTATATTGCATTCCACTCTTAAAAAAAATGTTCAACGTACAGACACGACTTTAAGAAGATAGATAGATAGAATATAGCTCAAACTGTGATGTTCCAGTACACTTTAGTTTTTAAAAATAATTCCTACCGTTCCCTTTCCACGTAACTTTTTGCATTTTCGTCGCATATATATACATATGTATATAGATCATATAGAAAATATACTCTCATTCAGACGAATTGTGTACCCTTCTGCTTTATTTGTGGTCTTATCGTAAAAAAGGCTCACAAGCAATTGTCTACGGTTAAATTGAAATAAGAAATAATTGTTAGGCATAAGCGGTATTCGAGGTATAACAGCACGCTCGCCTGTGCCACTGCCCGTCAAAATGTCCGCTTCCATAGCGTTTCGTTGGAAAGAAGTAACTTTAAAACTCGTTCCATTAAACAATTTTAGTGAACTTAAATTTCGCAAAGGAAGAATTGGTACACCGTTTTTTAGAATGATTTTATGTGATGGTATACCACGTGCGCTAAGGGTGTTTAAAAACTCTACTGGATAATTAATAGAGTCATCTTGTTCCAAAACTATGATATATACATACGTATTCAACTTCTTTCCCCTCAAATAAATATGTATATCCGAATTAATTCGTGCAACTTGATCGTTTCGTGGTGTCAAAATAGTTCTCTCTCACAAAGCCAATAGTTTTCTTGATCATCATAAACGACACAAGTTAGCGGGAAGAATAATTTTACACCCTTCTTCAGGATATGTACCATTTCCAATTTTTAACAATATATGGGGAAACATTTGAGTACTTCTGTTAATTCCAATCCATGCACGCATGTTCACTGTTAAGAGCATTTTCGTGATATGTCTCCACAAACCGGAACCCTTCAAGTATGCTCTTATTCAAAGATCTGGCATTACGCGGTATAGCCAGTAGTATATGCTGGAAATCTCTTCAAAAAAAGGTAAATAAGACCCCCCATAATCTTTTAAGATTTGCTGTTCGATTACACTGGTCTGCAACAAAATCTTTCTTCAAAACATTGTACCATAAATGCGAAGATTTGAATGCCATAAATATATTCCCGTTGGCCGATCACGTATAGATTTTATTACGATTTTTTTTTCTAAAATATGTGAAACTTATGTGATTTCTAGCATTTAATTTTTGGGTAAAAGTTAGGTTAGGTTAATGTGGTAGTTCCCGCAGTAGGGAACTCACTTAGACATACATAGTAGAGGATTATATAAGTCAGGCACTCCCTGATAAGTTTTGAACTCCCCATTAGCGATCCTAATGCCTTAATAGCGGCCTGACTATCCGAATAAATGTTAGGCCGTCTAGTGGGCATTAGATTGGTAAATAGCCAATCGGCTGCCTCCTTGATTGCGGCCACCTCTGCCTGAAACACACTACAATAGCTCCTCGCAGAAGACATCCCCTAACCTTTCCGTCCAGCTTCGAGCCATCCGTGAAAAAAGTTCACCGTCCTTCCGCCCCACAAGCTACCCTCCCTCCTCTCCTTAATATGCGGGATGTGAGTGGAGAAGGAGCAATCCTGGGCTGAAACCGGAAGACAGCAATCTGTTTCCGGAGGGACAAAATTGAAGCTGGCAAGAATCCTAGAATGCCCAAAGGCCGAGCTGAAGCTGTATCCATAGCAACCTAGCCGGGCTACGGCACGGGCTGCAGCCTTGCCTGCAATGTCCACAGGTAACACGTTAAGCGTAACGTTGAGCGCAAGAGTGGGTGTGATCCTAAGCGCCCCACTGATCCCAATGAGCGCAGACGACTGCACCCGCTCTAACTGCTTAAGCTTCGATACCTTATCTAGCGAGTTCCACCAGACCAACACTCCATAAAGCATTATAGGCCTAATTAAAGTTTCATAACGTCACCTATTGAAGGGGGATGGACATCTGGTACTTTCTACCTCCTGGTAAGTAAGACGAGCTCCGTCTTACTAGGATGGACCGCATAGGTAACCCTGCATGATATCAAAAAGGGTGCTTAAAAACTTACCCCTGACAATGAGAGCAACGTCCTCAGCATAGGCAATAACCGTGCAACCTTCCCTTTCCAGCTCCTTCAGGACGCCATTGATAACAACGACCCAAAGGAGTGGTGAGAGAACCGCTCCCTGTGGAGTGCCCTTTTGGGTAAACATGCATACAAAATGGGGTTCAGCTATTAGTAAAGAAATGAAGGATAGAGCCGTAAGGGATTTTTATAATAGCAAGTAGATATATATGCGCTTGCTCAGTTTCGGAGTTAGTTAAGAACTTCTCTTTTAATTGTTTACATTATATGTCCAATGTTTTGGTAAGTTTTGCACAAGTCAATATTAATTGAAAAATTGTATGTGTAGTTAAGGTATTTTTCTAAGAGCAGAGTCAATAAATGTTGTTATACATATACAGAATACATATTATTATTGTTAAACACTTTGGAAAGAATACACACGATTGTGAGTACATACATGATTTTTTAAAACAAACTCAGGTGTTTCGTAGAAATTCTGCGAAACTTGCCAAGAGAGGGTTAGTGGAACCACAATCTGCGCTACCTTCAGTATTGTTTTTACTATGCAATGAAATATAAAAACGGATCTGGTCAAAAAAGTTATTAGCTTTATTTCGGATTTCCTGTGGAAAATTGGCTGCCAAATTATGCTGTACCAATTGCTCAAGAATGTTGATAGGTTGGCTTGAAGCTCGTAAACACCATATCGGTTGAACTAATAGAATACACTTGTAATGCTAGCATTTTCATAATGTCAAATATCTTTTTATGAACCGATTCGCATAGTCGCAAAACACACAAATATGTGTATCAGTTTATGCCCACTGGCATCAATTTTTATTCCAGGTGAAAGCTTTCAACTACAAAAAATAATCAACGGATACGTTGATGTGGTTGAAAAAAAATATTCAAAACAAAATGATATTTAATAATGGTTACTGCGCTCAAACATGCAACCAGACAGACCAAAAATTCTAAAAATGGCCCAGATGTATTATATCGCATTCCCTGCATCACCTTTGGTAATTCTTTTTAAATTTTCAATGTATATACACGACTTTTTTATAGTTTTATTATAGTATACAGATATACATAGGTATATAGATATAGATATAGATATGGATATAGATATATATATAGATATAGATATACATATAAATATAGATATAGATATAGATATAGATATAGATATACATAGATATAGATATAGATATGGATATAGATATAGATATAGATATAGATATAGATATAGATATAGATATAGATATAGATATAGATATAGATACAGATATAGATATAGATATAGATATAGATATAGATATAGATATAGATATAGATATAGATATAGATATAGATATAGATACAGATATAGATATAGATATAGATATAGATATAGATATAGATATAGATATAAATATAGATATAGATATAAATATAGATATAGATATAGATACGATTTACACGCACACCTTTTACTAGTAACTGAAAACTGGTTCAAAAAGATTTTCGTGACAATGACAAAAATAAAAAACAAATCGGAAACAAAAAGTCACGTAACAATTTGCAATGTCAACTAATTTCCTAAAGAAAACAAAAATTTACCAGTTTTTATTTATAAAATAATTGAATACAAATTGTGCATTTATTTTCAAAATGTAACACGCATAAACAAATTAAGTTCAAAGGAAGATGCGCATTATTTAGCGTGTAACACTCATATAAAAACCAAGATAGAAAATGCAACTTAAGCAGAAATATCATATCCAACACCTTATAAACATCTAAGCCCGACTTGCGAGAAAGTAGGTTATCTATTTAACTCAGAGTTTACCGGTTAAACTGATAAATTTGCTTGCACAGTAGAACGTAAAATCATAAATATTTAACCTAACAATTTTTTTTGAAATTAGCGAAAAAATATGAAACGAATCGCTTTTTTCAACAATAATGAAGATGCCATCGGATATGTTGCCTTCAACTTCTTTAACAGAGTTTTGGCAAAGCGAAGTAATCGTTTCCACGAATTCCAAAAATTATCTTGATTTTAAATTTCAATACAGTCACAAAATTTAAAGAAAATGGCAAGACAATGTCTGGGCTACGAAATTAAAAATATAATTCTGAGTTACTTATCTATTTATTAAAAAATTTAATTCTGGATTTCCCGCTAGTGGGCCTAAATGAAATATTACATTAATTTAAAAAACAAACAAAATGAAAAAAATAAAAAAAGAAAACGTTATTCGAAAATTGTATAAGTACAAGTACTTGTAATTGGAAAATAATTGGAAATACCATCAAGTACTGAAAGTACTCGAAAATACTCGCTAAAAGAATTGCAATCCTTTCCCAAGTACTTCAAAGTAATTGAAAGTAATTGAAAGTACTTGGAAAAGGATTGCCATTCTTTTAGCGAGTATTTTCGCGTACTTTCGAGTTTGCAATTAAGTTACCTGATGAGGCCAATGATATTGAAGTCATCGACATACGCCAGCTGTTGCACATCCTTATACAAACTAGTGCCTGACGGGTTTAATTCTGCAGATGGTGTGTGCCTATTCTTTTTCTCGGGGTTTTCCAAGATTTGGCATATCGTGAATATTTGGTCGATGGTAGACTTGCCATGCCATACTGATAAGGTCCAATCAGTTCGTTCACGGTCTGCTTCAGTCGTTCACACCATACGCTCGACAGAACCTTATGTGCTATGCTAAGGAGACTGATCCCACGGTTGTTGGCGCATATTGCAGAATCGCCTTCTTTGTGGATTGGGCAGAGTACAAATTATTAATACTTGTTATTAAAGTTTTCAAATTTATTTTATTTCCCTTGCGAGCAAGGGCAGCCGTTTGTATCGGTCGAGTTATTACAACTAAATTTTGCTAATCAACTATTGCGGCGACTACGCCTGAATACCTAAACTACAACAACAACCCTACCAGTTACTGCGCATGATAAGCCGCGTGACTATCAAAATGCATTTCGTCAGTTTACCGCTTCCGCTAACGCTTTGGAGTTATGTTGTTGCTGCGCTTCTGCTATAGCGGCACTTGCTTGTTGTTGAATTCTTTTTGTTGATTTTGCCACACGCGCATACCTGCGGACGCACTGTCAGGCAGTATATACCATCCGCAATCAGATACTTCCCCCCTTGCGTAGACTTTTACACACGGCTCCATCCCCCACTATGTTACTACTACGTCACTAACGTTATAAAGCTCATACAACTTATCATTCCATCTTCTGCGGTATTCGCAAACGCACAGGCGTAGTAATTAGGTCAATTTTACTTAATAAGAATAAGAATAACAATAAAAGATTGTAGCAGGTCAGTGATTTAAAGCCATGCGCAAATTGTTGAAACCGAAATGCGTACACATATTTATATACATATGCATAAGTACATATATATTTCACAAGTAAGTGAATGCACTATTCTGGTTATTAGTTGAGCAGAGCTCAACGGGCAGGAGTAAGTTCATAATTCAACAAGATTTACTTCCCATATGTGCATATGTATGTGCGCACATATGTATGTACATATGTTTGCATGAAATTCAATTGGCTTTTGCTTTACCTGAAAATTTACAACACGCCTCCCGAACATTTTTTATTTGAAAATCTGAAAATTTAATTTATTTTCTTTCGAGTGTTTTCTGTTTCCATTTTCCGTCGCAAAGTAAAATCAGCTGCTGGATAATGCCAGTTTAACACAAACGATAAAAGTTATGTTATCGGATGCTCCAGTAAAAAACTATCCAGTAACTTGCCAGTAACGAAATTTCTGAGCGTAACGAAATTTTGCTCTCAATGAGAGAAATATTCAAGAAAGTACGAAAATGCAAAACTAGCAAGAAGTTCCAAGTTTTTGTTACAGCTGATTTTTGTTTGGCGCGAAATTTAAAAATACATACTTTAAATAAAGAAATATCACTACAAATCGAATTTTCCCCTCACTATTGCTAATTGGAGTCACTGCGGCTAAAGATTCAAGACTATCCTTGCAAACACACAGATTCTGGGAGTTTTACTGATATATGTACACAATAAATTTCATAAACTTAGTGCACGTTTTTATTTACTAACTTTTTCTATTATTCACGTTTTTATTGAAAATAGTTAGCAATTTTAATAATCGTTTTCTCCTTGTGATCAACTGAATAATTTCAATCATCTATTTATCTTACTGGCAAATTTTTGCTGGTAGAAATTTATCCAGTGTAGGTTCGTATACAATGCAACCCTGTACGTTCTATACAATTTGGAGAGTTAGCTTAATCGAACAACTAAAGTAGAACCAACGAACAGAAGCAAATCGAACACTGTCAAGAAACAATCGCAATCAACGGAAAAACAGTCAACTGCAAACCAACCGGCAAGCGTATTTCAGCTTACACAAAATCAATTGAAATTAATATTGTAAATTCATCGTGTTACATTATTGTGCACGTAATAAAACAGTTCACAGTTAAATATTAAGGGCCGAGTTCTTAATTTTACACGTTTTCTTCACATCTATTGCTTCTGCTACCGAGGAATTTCAAGAAAGTTCGACGCCGTTACTTGGAAATTTGCACATTTGTCGCCATTTTATGCTGAAGTAGTGGAAAATTATCATCACGCCATAAAAGGAATTTCAAGAAAGTTCGACGCCGTTACTTGGAAATTTGCACAGGTCGCCATTTTATACTGAAGTAGCGGAAAATTATCATCACGCCATAAAAGGTAAAGCAAATGCCAAATAATTATTTTTTAAGAAGTAGCCAACAACAACAACTGGTCGAAGAAGATAACAGCAGTATCATGACAGAAAATGTACAGCAAGCAGCGCCAGATCAATTGGCAACGTTAGTCGAAGTAATGAGATCACTTAAGTCTTCAATTGATGAAATTCGACACAGCACAGAGGAGCAGCAGAGGGATATCGTTAACCTGCGTCAACAAATATTGACAGAAACAGCGCAATCGCATAGTCAGGAGAATCCCACGCCAGCATTGAACAACAGTGAGACTAGAGTAATGGAAATGGCTCCGCTAAAATTATATGATCTACCCACGTTTTCGGGGAACGCCGAAGATTGGCCTTTATTTTATGCTAACTTCAAAGACAGTACCGAAGTCTTCCGTTACAACGACAGGCAAAATTTAATGCGATTGCACAAGTGTTTGGTAGGTGCAGCCAAAGAAGCCGTTGCATTAATGTTGATATATCCGGAGGGTGTGCCACAAGCAATGGAAGAATTACAATTTAGATTTGGTAGGTCTGACCAGTTAATTCGTTGTCAAATAAGTAAGTTGCAAAGTTTTCCAGCGATTTCAGAAAATAAATTAGAGCAGATTATAACCTTTTCCACAAACATTCGTAATGTTGTCGCCTTTTTAAAATCTGCTAAGTGTGAGCAGCACCTCAATAATCCGTTGTTGTTGGAACAAGTGGTCAGTAAATTGCCAGCAAGTAAGCAGTATGAGTGGGCACGTCAAGCCATGACCATTAAACCATACCCTACAATCAACGACTTCGCAACATGGTTAACTGAGTTAGCTCGAGTTGTTACTACAATTTCAACAACGTCAACGTCGTTAGTAAGGGCTAGCACTCAACCACCTCGACGAGTTATGCATGTCAACGATAAGAGTACAGAGAAGCCGATGGAATGTTACTATTGCCATAGGGCTCATGCGATTTTCAACTGCCAGAAATTCTATCATTCTCTTAGCGTAAAAGATCGGTGGGATGTTGTTAAGAACGAGAAGTTATGCTTTGCTTGCCTACGCAAAGGACATAATGTATCGAATTGCCGTTCAAAGAAGCAGTGTGGAGTAGGTGAATGTCGACGTTTCCATCATGCTAGTTTACATGAAGTTAGGGTAGAACAAACACCGCAGAGTGAATCAACGCAACCAGTTTTAAATTGTTCAACACCCAACGTGAACTCTAACCATTTATTTAAGGTATTGCCGGTCAATGTATATGGACCAAATGGGAAGTTAGAAATTTTCGCCATGGTTGACGAGGGATCGACCATATCAATGATAGACGAGGGTGTGGCAAATAAACTGGGACTGAAGGGGCAAGCCCATACATTAACCCCTCAGTGGTACGACGATAAAGTTAAGACTGAACAATCACGTAAGGTTAATTTAGAAATAGAAAATCGTATGATAAGGAGAGGTTCACTATGAAAAATGTACATTCGGTGAAACAGCTGAATTTGCCGAGCCAATCTTTTAAGAGGTCCGATTTTAGTTATTTTGATTCTTTGCCGATTGAAGAGTATATAAACGTAAAACCAGATATGCTTCTTGGTTTAGACCATGCGCATTTGACAGCCACAATAGCTTCGGTTCAAGCTAGAGAAGATAGTCCACTAGCCATTAAAACAAAACTTGGGTGGATTGCGTATGGTCCGACAAATGTTTCAGGCACACCATTGCCAGTGGTGTTGCACGTCCATGAAGTTAGTCAGTCAGAAGAGTTACATCAATTAGTTACTGAGTATTTCGAGGTGAAAGTGAAGAGGTCAAGCGAGCGCGAAATATTATGCACAATACGACAAGGTTGGGTAATAAGTCTTACGAAACAGGGTTGTTGTGGAGTCGAGACAAAATACATCTACCAGATAGTTACGAAGCAGCCGCAAAACGTCTCTACGGAATTGAGAAAAAGATGAAAGGTGATCTTGAGTTTGCACGGAAATATTACCAAGAGATGGAAAAATATTTTGAGAAAGCATATGCTAGAGTTTTGTCATCGGAGGAGGTAGCTGATATGAGTCAGCCAAGGTGGTACCTTCCTCATTTCGCAGTGCAGAGTCCATACAAACCAGATAAATTGAGAATTGTGTTCGATGCCGCAGCCAAGGTTCAAAACACTTCGTTAAACTCCTGTCTTCTTAAGGGGCCAGAACAAGCAAAGTCGCTTCAGGGCGTTATTGGCGTGGCCGCGGACATTAAAGAGATGTTTTCGCGGATTAACATCCGTAAAGAAGACCAAAATGCGCAGCGATTTCTATGGCGTAGCGACCCTAGTTTAGCCGTTCAACAGTGTTGTATGACAGCGATGATTTTCGGAGCCGCATGCTCGCCTTGTTGCGCAGAGTTTGTCAAAAACCACAACGCTTATCGATTTGAGAAACAGTTTCCTGAGGCTGTAAGTGCAATTGTCGAAAGGCATTACGTCGATGATTTTGTCTGCAGCTTTAACAATCCCGAACTAGCCATCAAAACTTGCTGTGAAGTCGTAGCCATACATGCGGAGGCGGGATTTGAATTACGTAATTTCATTTCAAACTCTAAGCAAGTGCAACATGCGATGAAGAGCGCCGCGAAATATGACAATGTAAATATGGAAAAACAAGCCGCGTCGGAAAAGGTGTTGGGAATGTTTTGGAATGTGCGTGACGACACGTTTGAGTTCCACACTCAATTCCATCGCGTCCCACAAGAGGTGCAATCTATGACTAGAGTGCCTACAAAGAGAGAATTTTTAGGTATAATTATGTCGGTCTTTGACCCATTCGGTCTACTCGCGGAAGTTACTGCAGCTTCAAAAATATTGATGCAAGAGGTATGGCGTAGTAATGTTGATTGGGACGACGCAATCACAGATGAGGTAAACGAAAAATGGGTAACTTGGTGGCGCGGATTCCACAAATTGAAACAAGTAAAGGTACCACGTCCATATTCTTTATTCATGGGTTCTGCCAGAGACGTGCAATTACACGTGTTTGTGGACGCCAGTCAGAGGTTATTCGCAGCAGTTGGGTATTTCCGCATTGCAACTGGGGATGGAGTTGATGTCGCATTTGTAGCAGCAAAAACACGTAACGCTCCTCTCAAGATGATGTCAGTTCCAAGGTTAGAGTTACAGGCCGCTGTCCTAGGCACTCGACTAAGCCAAATGATTTGCAACAATCACGACGTTACCATAACGAATGTAATCTTTTGGACTGATTCTAAAACCGTGTGGCATTGGATACAATCGACAAATAGACAATACAAGGCCTTCGTTGGACACCGAATCGCCGAAATCGTAAGCGCTACTAACCCGTCACAATGGCGTTGGATACCTACAGAACTTAATGTGGCCGACGATGCCACCCGCCCAAAGGGCCCAATCAAATTTAATTGCAATAGTAGGTGGTTACAAGGACCAGGCTTCTTAAGAGAGGAAGAAACAGCATGGCCAATATTCGACAGTGGATCGCCACCTGACACGTCGGCAGAAGAAGTAAAACCACATTTGTTAGTTCAAAAACAGCCTAATAGATTAATCGACTATAACAGATTTTCGTCATACACAAAAGTTAAAAACACCGTCGCTTGGGTATTACGTTTTAAAAACATGTTATTGCGGTCGCGAAACAGCGATCAAACGCAAACGCCAATGAAAGGTACGTTAAAGGCTACGGAGATAGATACAGCCGAAAAATTAATTTGTAATTTTGTACAACAAGAATGTTTCGCCAGAGAAATTGAAAAACTTAAGATGGAACAACGAATAACGAAAGATAGTCCATTGTACGCGTTGTCACCATATTTAGCCGAAGACGGTTTGATCCGAGTACGAGGAAGAATTGATCAAGCAACATACTTGCCATTTAGTGCCAGACGTCCAATTCTTTTGCCCCAGCAACACGTTATTTCATTTCTTATAATACAACATTTTCACAAGAAAAATCACCATCAAAATCGAGCAGTAATAATTAATGAGTCGCGTCAAAGGTTCTGGATCATTCACGTTCGGGCAGTGCTTAAAGCAGTAGAGAAGAATTGTTCGATATGTCAACTCGATCGCGCTAAACCCGTGCCACCATTGATGGGTCCATTGCCAGAGGACCGAGTTACGCCTTACGTGCGACCTTTTACCTACACAGATGTAGATTTATTTGGACCTTTAACAGTTGCAATTGGACGATACCGTGCAAAGCGTTGGGGAGTTATCTTCACTTGTTTGACGGTAAGAGCAGTGCACATCGAGCTTGCAGCAGATCTGTCAACAGATGCATTACTGATCTGTCTCAGATATTTTATTAATCGTCGAGGTACGCCAGTGCGCATTAGAAGTGATAATGGTACGAACTTCTTGGGTGCTCAAAAAGAGTTGAAACAGTGCGAACAATTGTTAGACGTACAACAAATCGAGGGTGAGGCGGTCAAACGAGGTGTGGAGTGGATTTTTAATTGCCCAGCTAATCCGAGTTCAGGTGAATGTTGGGAGCGTCTGATCCGTATAGTAAAAAGATTACTTCTCAAGACCCTTCACGAAGTGACACCGAGATTAGAAACATTACAAAGCGTTTTGATAGAAGCAGAAAATATTATAAATTCTCGTCCGTTGATCGATATTCCGCTCACTACTCCGGAAGGCGAACCATTGACGCCTAACCATTTTTTGTTGGGATGTGTCAATTCTACACAGACGCCGCAGCCTGTTGATGTAAAAATTTGTCTGAGGAAGCAATGGCGTATTGCGCAAAATTTGAAAGACCGTTTGTGGAAGCGTTGGACTGTCGAGTTTCTGTCTCAATTGCTCCATCGGCAAAAGTGGCACGAGACCACGAAAGGCTTACAGGTGGATGATATAGTTCTAATTTGTGATCCTACTTTACCAAGAGGTCGTTGGCAAAAGGGAATCGTCATCAAGGTGTACCCAGCTAAAGATGGCCAAGTACGTTTCGTAGACGTAAAGACGGGCACGGGAGTACTTCGAAGACCTACAACCAGATTGGCAGTTTTGGAGGTTCGTGAATCCTAAGGAGATTCACGGGGGGTGGAGTGTAAGTTCGTATACAATGCAACCCTGTACGTTCTATACAATTTGGAGAGTTAGCTTAATCGAACAACTAAAGTAGAACCAACGAACAGAAGCAAATCGAACACTGTCAAGAAACAATCGCAATCAACGGAAAAACAGTCAACTGCAAACCAACCGGCAAGCGTATTTCAGCTTACACAAAATCAATTGAAATTAATATTGTAAATTCATCGTGTTACATTATTGTGCACGTAATAAAACAGTTCACAGTTAAATATTAAAGGCCGAGTTCTTAATTTTACACGTTTTCTTCACATCTATTGCTTCTGCTACCGAGGAATTTCAAGAAAGTTCGACGCCGTTACTTGGAAATTTGCACATTTGTCGCCATTTTATGCTGAAGTAGCGGAAAATTATCATCACGCCATAAAAGGAATTTCAAGAAAGTTCGACGCCGTTACTTGGAAATTTGCACAGGTCGCCATTTTATACTGAAGTAGCGGAAAATTATCATCACGCCATAAAAGGTAAAGCAAATGCCAAATAATTATTTTTTAAGAAGTAGCCAACAACAACAACTGGTCGAAGAAGATAACAGCAGTATCATGACAGAAAATGTACAGCAAGCAGCGCCAGATCAATTGGCAACGTTAGTCGAAGTAATGAGATCACTTAAGTCTTCAATTGATGAAATTCGACACAGCACAGAGGAGCAGCAGAGGGATATCGTTAACCTGCGTCAACAAATATTGACAGAAACAGCGCAATCGCATAGTCAGGAGAATCCCACGCCAGCATTGAACAACAGTGAGACTAGAGTAATGGAAATGGCTCCGCTAAAATTATATGATCTACCCACGTTTTCGGGGAACGCCGAAGATTGGCCTTTATTTTATGCTAACTTCAAAGACAGTACCGAAGTCTTCCGTTACAACGACAGGCAAAATTTAATACGATTGCACAAGTGTTTGGTAGGTGCAGCCAAAGAAGCCGTTGCATCAATGTTGATATATCCGGAGGGTGTGCCACAAGCAATGGAAGAATTACAATTTAGATTTGGTAGGTCTGACCAGTTAATTCGTTGTCAAATAAGTAAGTTGCAAAGTTTTCCAGCGATTTCAGAAAATAAATTAGAGCAGATTATAACCTTTTCCACAAACATTCGTAATGTTGTCGCCTTTTTAAAATCTGCTAAGTGTGAGCAGCACCTCAATAATCCGTTGTTGTTGGAACAAGTGGTCAGTAAATTGCCAGCAAGTAAGCAGTATGAGTGGGCACGTCAAGCCATGACCATTAAACCATACCCTACAATCAACGACTTCGCAACATGGTTAACTGAGTTAGCTCGAGTTGTTACTACAATTTCAACAACGTCAACGTCGTTAGTAAGGGCTAGCACTCAACTACCTCGACGAGTTATGCATGTCAACGATAAGAGTACAGAGAAGCCGATGGAATGTTACTATTGCCATAGGGCTCATGCGATTTTCAACTGCCAGAAATGCCATCATTCTCTTAGCGTAAAAGATCGGTGGAATGTTGTTAAGAACGAGAAGTTATGCTTTGCTTGCCTATGCAAAGGACATAATGTATCGAATTGCCGTTCAAAGAAGCAGTGTGGAGTAGGTGAATGTCGACGTTTCCATCATGCTAGTTTACATGAAGTTAGGGTAGAACAAACACCGCAGAGTGAATCAACGCAACCAGTTTTAAATTGTTCAACACCCAACGTGAACTCTAACCATTTATTTAAGGTATTGCCGGTCAATGTATATGGACCAAATGGGAAGTTAGAAATTTTCGCCATGGTTGAGGAGGGATCGACCATATCAATGATAGACGAGGGTGTGGCAAATAAACTGGGACTGAAGGGGCAAGCCCATACATTAACCCCTCAGTGGTACGACGATAAAGTTAAGACTGAACAATCACGTAAGGTTAATTTAGAAATAGAAAATCGTAGTGATAAGGAGAGGTTCACTATGAAAAATGTACATTCGGTGAAACAGCTGAATTTGCCGAGCCAATCTTTTAAGAGGTCCGATTTTAGTTATTTTGATTCTTTGCCGATTGAAGAGTATATAAACGTAAAACCAGATATGCTTCTTGGTTTAGACCATGCGCATTTGACAGCCACAATAGCTTCGGTTCAAGCTAGAGAAGGAAGTCCACTAGCCATTAAAACAAAACTTGGGTGGATTGCGTATGGTCCGACAAATGTTTCAGGCACACCATTGCCAGTGATGTTGCACGTCCATGAAGTTTGTCAGTCAGAAGAGTTACATCAATTAGTTACTGAGTATTTCGCCACCGACAACTTCGGAACAGGTCCGGTTCAGATGTCAATTGAAAGTGAAGAGGTCAAGCGAGCGCGAAATATTATGCACAATACGACAAGGTTGGGTAATAAGTCTTACGAAACAGGGTTGTTGTGGAGTCGAGACAAAATACATCTACCAGATAGTTACGAAGCAGCCGCAAAACGTCTCTACGGAATTGAGAAAAAGATGAAAGGTGATCTTGAGTTTGCACGGAAATATTACCAAGAGATGGAAAAATATTTTGAGAAAGCATATGCTAGAGTTTTGTCATCGGAGGAGGTAGCTGATATGAGTCAGCCAAGGTGGTACCTTCCTCATTTCGCAGTGCAGAGTCCATACAAACCAGATAAATTGAGAATTGTGTTCGATGCCGCAGCCAAGGTTCAAAACACTTCGTTAAACTCCTGTCTTCTTAAGGGGCCAGAACAAGCAAAGTCGCTTCAAAACATTTTGTTTCGGTTTCGTCAGGGCGTTATTGGCGTGGCCGCGGACATTAAAGAGATGTTTTCGCGGATTAACATCCGTAAAGAAGACCAAAATGCGTAGCGATTTCTATGGCGTAGCGACCCTAGTTTAGCCGTTCAACAGTGTTGTATGACATCGATGATTTTCGGAGCCGCATGCTCGCCTTGTTGCGCAGAGTTTGTCAAAAACCACAACGCTTATCGATTTGAGAAACAGTTTCCTGAGGCTGTAAGTGCAATTGTCGAAAGGCATTACGTCGATGATTTTGTCTGCAGCTTTAACAATCCCGAACTAGCCATCAAAACTTGCTGTGAAGTCGTAGCCATACATGCGGAGGCGGGATTTGAATTACGTAATTTCATTTCAAACTCTAAGCAAGTGCAACATGCGATGAAGAGCGCCGCGAAATATGGCAATGTAAATATGGAAAAACAAGCCGCGTCGGAAAAGGTGTTGGGAATGTTTTGGAATGTGCGTGACGACACGTTTGAGTTCCACACTCAATTCCATCGCGTCCCACAAGAGGTGCAATCTATGACTAGAGTGCCTACAAAGAGAGAATTTTTAGGTATAATTATGTCGGTCTTTGACCCATTCGGTCTACTCGCGGAAGTTACTGCAGCTTCAAAAATATTGATGCAAGAGGTATGGCTTAGTAATGTTGATTGGGACGACGCAATCACAGATGAGGTAAACGAAAAATGGGTAACTTGATGGCGCGGATTCCACAAATTGAAACAAGTAAAAGTACCACGTCCATATTCTTTATTCATGGGTTCTGCCAGAGACGTGCAATTACACGTGTTTGTGGACGCCAGTCAGAGGTTATTCGCAGCAGTTGGGTATTTCCGCATTGCAACTGGGGATGGAGTTGATGTCGCATTTGTAGCAGCAAAAACACGTAACGCTCCTCTCAAGTTGATGTCAGTTCCAAGGTTAGAGTTACAGGCCGCTGTCCTAGGCACTCGACTAAGCCAAATGATTTGCAACAATCACGACGTTACCATAACGAATGTAATCTTTTGGACTGATTCTAAAACCGTGTGGCATTGGATACAATCGACAAATAGACAATACAAGGCCTTCGTTGGACACCGAATCGCCGAAATCGTAAGCGCTACTAACCCGTCACAATGGCGTTGGATACCTACAGAACTTAATGTGGCCGACGATGCCACCCGCCCAAAGGGTCCAATCAAATTTAATTGCAATAGTAGGTGGTTACAAGGACCAGGCTTCTTAAGAGAGGAAGAAACAGCATGGCCAATATTCGACAGTGGATCGCCACCTGACACGTCGGCAGAAGAAGTAAAACCACATTTGTTAGTTCAAAAACAGCCTAATAGATTAATCGACTATAACAGATTTTCGTCATACACAAAAGTTAAAAACACCGTCGCTTGGGTATTACGTTTTAAAAACATGTTATTGCGGTCGCGAAACAGCGATCAAACGCAAACGCCAATGAAAGGTACGTTAAAGGCTACGGAGATAGATACAGCCGAAAAATTAATTTGTAATTTTGTACAACAAGAATGTTTCGCCAGAGAAATTGAAAAACTTAAGATGGAACAACGAATAACGAAAGATAGTCCATTGTACGCGTTGTCACCATATTTAGCCGAAGACGGTTTGATCCGAGTACGAGGAAGAATTGATCAAGCAACATACTTGCCATTTAGTGCCAGACGTCCAATTCTTTTGCCCCAGCAACACGTTATTTCATTTCTTATAATACAACATTTTCACAAGAAAAATCACCATCAAAATCGAGCAGTAATAATTAATGAGTCGCGTCAAAGGTTCTGGATCATTCACGTTCGGGCAGTGCTTAAAGCAGTAGAGAAGAATTGTTCGATATGTCAACTCGATCGCGCTAAACCCGTGCCACCATTGATGGGTCCATTGCCAGAGGACCGAGTTACGCCTTACGTGCGACCTTTTACCTACACAGATGTAGATTTATTTGGACCTTTAACAGTTGCAATTGGACGATACCGTGCAAAGCGTTGGGGAGTTATCTTCACTTGTTTGACGGTAAGAGCAGTGCACATCGAGCTTGCAGCAGATCTGTCAACAGATGCATTACTGATCTGTCTCAGATATTTTATTAATCGTCGAGGTACGCCAGTGCGCATTAGAAGTGATAATGGTACGAACTTCTTGGGTGCTCAAAAAGAGTTGAAACAGTGCGAACAATTGTTAGACGTACAACGAATCGAGGGTGAGGCGGTCAAACGAGGTGTGGAGTGGATTTTTAATTGCCCAGCTAATCCGAGTTCAGGTGAATGTTGGGAGCGTCTGATCCGTATAGTAAAAAGATTACTTCTCAAGACCCTTCACGAAGTGACACCGAGATTAGAAACATTACAAAGCGTTTTGATAGAAGCAGAAAATATTATAAATTCTCGTCCGTTGATCGATATTCCGCTCACTACTCCGGAAGGCGAACCATTGACGCCTAACCATTTTTTGTTGGGATGTGTCAATTCTACACAGACGCCGCAGCCTGTTGATGTAAAAATTTGTCTGAGGAAGCAATGGCGTATTGCGCAAAATTTGAAAGACCGTTTGTGGAAGCGTTGGACTGTCGAGTTTCTGTCTCAATTGCTCCATCGGCAAAAGTGGCACGAGACCACGAAAGGCTTACAGGTGGATGATATAGTTCTAATTTGTGATCCTACTTTACCAAGAGGTCGTTGGCAAAAGGGAATCGTCATCAAGGTGTACCCAGCTAAAGATGGCCAAGTACGTTTCGTAGACGTAAAGACGGGCACGGGAGTACTTCGAAGACCTACAACCAGATTGGCAGTTTTGGAGGTTCGTGAATCCTAAGGAGATTCACGGGGGGTGGAGTGTAAGTTCGTATACAATGCAACCCTGTACGTTCTATACAATTTGGAGAGTTAGCTTAATCGAACAACTAAAGTAGAACCAACGAACAGAAGCAAATCGAACACTGTCAAGAAACAATCGCAATCAACGGAAAAACAGTCAACTGCAAACCAACCGGCAAGCGTATTTCAGCTTACACAAAATCAATTGAAATTAATATTGTAAATTCATCGTGTTACATTATTGTGCACGTAATAAAACAGTTCACAGTTAAATATTAAAGGCCGAGTTCTTAATTTTACATCCAGTAAAACTTGCAAGTTCAGCTGTCATTTTCGCTCTCTCAATTTTCCCTACTTTGCTAGTTTCTTGCTAGTTTTGGCGTACGAAAACGCTATCCAGTAAAAATCCAGTAAAATTTCAATGCTTTTTCTTCTTAAATCTAATATTGTGTGTCTATATCTATAAATAACTTAACTAGAGTGAATGAGACGAATATAAATAAGCTTTATGACTAAATACAATAAGTGATGAATAGAAGGAGACAAATTGCACATTAGGAAGAGTAACCATAAGGGTTGCCAGCTATAACAATAAGTAAATCTACTATACTAGGGTTGCCATTATATTAAATATCTACTATAGTTCAGCCATGCTGATAAATTGGATCACCTGATCCATAGACTATCTTTTTCGAATAACATTATTTGAACCATTGCGACCGTGTGAATAATAAGAATCTGAGTTATGTAGTGTCTGTCTGTTTAAGTAGCTAGCAAGTAATGACGTTACTATGAAAGTACTGAACCGATTTCTATAACCATTGTCTTTTAAAAAGTATTTGCAAAAATCAATAAAGTGGCACAATTACTTTGTAAAAATTATTTTCAGAATATGCACATAAAGGAGCATCAATCCCCATACAAAAAATAAGGTGGTGCCGTGTTTCCATCGGAATTAAAATACAGAACTCATTATATTTTAAGACATCAACCGAAATATTTTGAAATAGTATTGCTATATATGTAGTAATGATAACTATCAAATGAAACACGTGGGCTTTACTTCAACATTTATTCAGAAACAAAGTATGACCGCACCGTCTCGCTGTACTTACATTACTCTCTCCTTAAATCTAGTATGTTCTTATTCTCTATACTTAAAGCTACGACAGATGCTTCGTTCTTTTTCGTTAAATTTCAAGGTTGCCGTCTATCTTTCCTGTTAATCCTACTTTTGAGGATACCGCCTGTCCACTATTAATCCTACATATATGTATGTAGCTGAGCTGGACCGAGTTGAAATAGTTTTTTAAAAATAATCTTTCAAAAAATCACCTCTGCTTTTAAAACAGTTTAAGCATTAAAATTTTGCATGCAAAGATTAAAAAACAAACAAGTATTAAAAACATAATAATAAAGTTTTCGATGCTGTTTTTGTCTCCAATGTTGGAGTAATTTTCAAATATGTATATCCACCTCACGTAAGTGGTAATAGTTTCCAAATATTTTGGCGGATTCTTAAAACATAATAAGCGGAATTGTAACCGCTAAAAAACCGCAACTTCGTTTGGTGAGGCACCCTAATGTACATATGTATGTATATTTTTTTAAGTTGTACCCAAAGAATTTTTTTAAATAGAGTGTTGCAGTATACAGATACAAAAAGTTAAATACGTTGTACTTTTTCAGGTGTAAAAAAAGTATGGTGGATATTTTTGCATAAAATATATTATCAATATTGTAAAAATTAGGCACCGAATATTGAATTTAATGTGCTATTGTTATATCTTAGCGCACTGCTGTCCAACTGTTATAACAGCATAAGCCGACCGAGTTAGTTATAGACATATACATATGTATATACCAAAATTCGTATTATTAAAAGCGAACGTATTTCCAGAAGCTATAACTGGCGCCGTTAGGGATCTAGGGGTGGAACACTCACTGGTTGACTTTATCGGCCAGCTACTTTGTTGCAGAGTAGTAAGGGCTAAGCTGGGTGCGAGCGAATTGTCACGGCACGTGTCGAGGGGGACGCCACAAGGAGGCGTCCTATCCGTTGATCTTACTAGGTTAGCTTCCAGTTCCTGGGCTAGGGCAAGTGCTGACGGAAGTTCAGCAGGTCTCGAGGGGAAAAGGACATCGCACAACGGGCGATTGAGTCCCGAAATGAACACGCGAAGGGCATCATCCCGATATTTCCTATTAAGCGATTCTATCAACCTGGTGTTCTCACCGTGGGTCATGATGGTCTTATTGACTATCAGAGTCAACTTCCGCTCCACTGCATCATAGAACTGTACCACTGATGATTTTCCCTGTCTAAGAGTAGATAACTCTTGCTCAATTAAATAAATCGGTCTTTTATCGGCGTATGCGAAATCTAACCGCGAAATAATTGCTTTAAAGTTCAGGACTGTGTTGAAGGACGACAAGATGCTATCTGCTGCACCTACCACTTTGTTACGAATTATCCCTACTGCCTGATAATGTTTCGAACAAACTTCGTATCTCTCAAACACTTTGTAGGCAGTGTGCACCGCTTGCCTCCAGGAGACATAACGGGCAGGGTCCCCTCGAAATTCTGGCATGGTCTTTACGAGACCTAATGATTCCTCCCAATTCACATTTGGTAGGATTGTAACTGGCTCATACTGAACGACCTGAGTTGGCGTCTCAATTCTTGCCAGCCTATTTGTTAATTCGTCTATTCGGGTCTGGAATTCCTGTCTAGAATGTTCCGTTGCTGTACGTATTGCAGTATTGAGAACTGCTTGGAGAGTCGGTGCGTCCATGGTCACTGTCTGGTCTTGCAACAAAATTTTTTTTAAATTCTACTTCCAAATGGTTTTTAGTATCGGCACTTTTATTTCACTAGCCCTATTGTCATATAATCTGTATAGCCTCCACGCACGAGAATCCTAAGCAAATGAATTTGAAAATAAAATTGCTTGTACAAAAATTTAAATTTTATTATTAATTCACAAATTTACTTTAACTAGTAGCCAAATTGCTTAGATTTTTTAAAACATAATTTACTAAGGGTAAAACTAATTAGCTGAGCACACTATACTTTCATAAGTATTTTCTCCATCCTCTTAACTAATTCCTCTGGAGTTCCGTTTCGGATGCTGCTCCAATAATTCGGTCCCCCGCTGGCTACGCTTCGGCGTGGCGTGCAATGCCTTTAAGGATGCTCTATATTTATTCCTTTTTAATATTGTTTCAATAAATTTTCATCAGGTTTTTAGATCAGTATTCACACCCTTCACACTTTTTTGCGAGCTTAATGTATTAGCTTATTTTGTGGCTAACTTCACACATTTTACAACGTTGCTATGTTTTGCTTGACTATCAATTCTTGTTGGCGAATCGCATGCTCTTACAAGCGAATTATTATTTCATGTTCGGAGATTTTTTATATTTATATTCGAAGGTTCACGATATTTAAATAATTTTTAAAATTTTATATTTTCACAATTTTCATTAATTTTTTTCAATAAAAACTTTTTATTATTGTTTCAATGTTCCAACTTTACATTTTTTTTTAATTTAAGTTTATTATAGAGTTTGTGGTGGGAGCGAGCCCACGACCACACTTTCGTATCCTTTTATAAGGATTTTTTATCCGGGTGGCCGCCCACACTATCGTCTCCTCTGCTATAGGGATTTTTTGTATGGCTCCACGTTGGGCACCAATTATTGATGCTTGTTATTAAAGTTTTCAATTTATTTTATTTCCCTTGCGATCAAGGGCAGCCGTTTGTATCGGTCGAGATATTACAACTGGATTTCGCTAATCAACTATTGCGGCGACTACGCCTGAATACCTAAACTACAACAACAACCCTACCAGTTACTGCGCATGATAAGCCGCGTGACTATCAAAATGCATTTCGTCAGTTTACCGCTTCCGCTAACGCTTTGGAGTTATGTTGTTGCTGCGCTTCTGCTATAGCGACACTTGCAATCAGATACTTCCCCCCTTGCGTAGACTTTTACACACGGCTCCATCCCCCACTATGTTACTACTACGTCACTAACGTTATAAAGCTCATACAACTTATCATTCCATCTTCTGTGGTATTCGCGGTCGCAAAGGCGTAGAGGTCTAAAAATCTTTCTGAGAAACTTTCTCACGAACACTCCAAAGCCCATCTCATCTAAAGTTGACAGCGTTCATGCTTCTGCGCCATACAATAGCGGGAGCTAAGGCGCAATTGTGTTGACTGTTTATTTGATGACGAGACGTGGTTCGGTTTGCCCCCGTTTACTTACATACCCTCCGTTTCGCTTCTTTACACAGTTTGGACAATGCAGAAGTTACGGCGCGGTTATTGAGGCCGAAGATATCGATATCACCAGCATAGGCCAAAAGTTGCACGCTCTTAGAAAATATGGAGCCTGAACGTTTTAATTCTATAGCTCAAACTTCTAACTTAAGGTTAAAGAAGTCGCACAACCCTGCCTGAAACCTCGTTTGACTTCAAACTGAGATGGTATAGGTTTTGTAGGGATACCAAATTCAGACATCGCGGCATATAGGCAACTTCCCGTGTTGTTTGTTGAAAGCAGATTTAAAGTCGACAAATAGATGGTGTGTGCCGATCCTCTTCTCACGGTAGTTCGCGCTTATTGCAGGATTGCCCTCTTGCGAATTGGACAGAGCACACATAAATTCCAATCAGTTGGCATGCGTTAATCCGACCGTACTGTGCAAATGAGCTGGTGCATGCAATTTAAAAGCCCCTCCTCGCACACGTGAATATCTCCGCTGGTTCGAGGTCGGGTCCAGGACGGGTAACGGTACTTCGACTCCATCTTCATTAATTGGAGGTTCGGGTTCATTATCTCCGATGTTTTCCGCGTCACTACCATTAAGCAGCGCGAAGAACTCTCCTCCACAGTTTGAGTGTATTCTGGATGTCGGTCATCAGGTCGCCGTTGTCATTCTATCAGGAAAAATTGCTCCGGGCTTGAAACCTTCTGTAAGCGCCGCCGTACCTTCTGATATAATTTTCGGGCGTTTTCCTATCGGCTTGCATATCAAGCTAATCCTTTAACTCCTGATATCTCGGCCGCACAGCTCGCGTTGCGCCAAAAATATCCCTCCTTTCCCACTTTGGCATTACAATCGCGAGTTTTGTGACGGGGGCAGCGTTCGTACGCGAGCTCAAGGAGCTTATAGAAGTGATCTTTGGTCAGATCGTTCTTCTCTTCTGTACAGGCGTGAGCGAAAATTTGCGAAATGTTGAAACATTTCGCTCTAATGCGAATTACGTCGAGACGTGCTCCTTTACACCGGTGCTGTAGTAGACGTCGCAAGGCCTCGTCCATCACATCTCTTGGATGACGGTGATGTTAGCCTTTTCCTTTACGATTATTCTTGTTGTTGTCCCCATCGGAACTTCAACCAAAGCTTGTGCATCTTCCTACAGCTACTGCTAACCAAGATATTCTCTTACAGCTTTGCAAAATTACGAGGGAAAAAGGAGGATTTGCAGATAATCATGCTATTTTTGAAATAGCAATTCCTTTGCGTGATTCACAAACTTGGGAATTGCTCAAGCCACATCCTACTGCAACTCTAATCAACAATTCATTCAATGCAATTATGCCACACAGTGATAGAAATAAACGCGTATAGGGATTAATATTTCTAAATATTAATATTTTCTTGAAGTCAGACTTTGCTGTTACTGTTACATAAGGTCTTATTTAATTAAGTTTTAACTAAACACTAAAGATAATTTTATTAATCATATCGTTAATTTCACATATCCACAAAAAATCTTGCAATCCAGTAATTAGGTCAATTTTACTTAATAAGAATAAGAATAACAATAAAAAATTGTAGCAGGTCAGTGATTTAAAGCCATGCGCAAATTGTTGAAACCGAAATGCGTACACATATCTATATACATATGCATAAGTAGGTACATATATATTTCACAAGTAAGTGAACGCACTATTCTGGTTATTAGTTGAGCAGAGCTCAACGGGCAGGAGTAAGTTCATAATTCAACAAGAAATAAATAAGCTTTATGACTAAATACAATAAGTGATGAATAGAAGGAGACAAATTGCACATTAGGAAGAGTAACCATAAGGGTTGCCGGCTATAACAATAAGTAAATCTACTAAACTAGGGTTGCCATTACATTAAATATCTACTATAATTCAGCCATCCTGATAAATTGGGTCACCTGATCCATAGACTATCTTTTTCTAATGACATTATTTGAACCATTGCGACCGTTAAACCAAGGTTTTATGTTTGAAATTGCCCAAACTCATTTATAGGGAGTCCTTGACTGTTGAAAGTTTTCTTCGTCTTCCAAAAGATATCGGCCGTTACATAATACTTTTGAAACTTTGTACGGACCTCTGAATTTTGGAATAAGTTTTCTTGATGTTCCTACATGGCTATCGAAATTTCTGACCATAACCAGATCTCCTACTTTGTATACTTTTGCTTTCTTTCGTTTTTTATTTGCATTATTTTCGTTGTATTTCTGTAACTTTTCCTGTTCTGTATTTGCATCTGTTCGTATTTCTTCTAAACTTCTTTTAGGGTTATTTTGAATTTGTTCTACTACATTCTCTTTTAAAGTGTGAACTACTTTTCCTTTTTGTCTTACTCCGAATAGAACTACACTAGGGTGCTCATTATGCGCTCTGTGGCAGGTATTGTTCATTCTATATTCAACTTTTTCTAAAACAGTATCCCACGGGATGTCTTTGTCAATAGCAAGAGTTTTTGCTATCATAGGACCTAAACTTCTGTTTACTCTTTCTACTTGTCCATTAGCTTGAGGAGAGCCAGTCGCTACTTTTATATGCTTTATATGTATTGTTCAAGGCAATAAATTGTTGAAATTCATTCGATGTAAAACAGCTCCCTCTATCGGAAATTAATGTTTTAGGGCGACTATAAGTGATTTAATTGCTTCCTTAGAATTTGTGGTTTTAGTTGGGTACAATCTTGTGAACTTTGTCATTGCGTGTATAACTACGAGAATATGTTTCTTACTTCTTTCCTTGTCTACCGGTCCATAATGATCAACATGTATTAATTCAAATGGCAAAGTTCCTTTTGGTATACTATTGATTAATCCTTCTTGCTTTCCACTTTTTCTGAAAACGCAATACATTCTAAGCAGTTTTGGATATGTTTCTCAGATTTTTTTCCGTATATTTGGGAATCAGTAGCTTTTGTTAATAATTTCAGTCATCTTTTCTGTTCCAATATGACCCATTTCATTGTGATACTTATACAAAACGTGCTCTTCCATGGCTTCTGGGACGTAAAATAAAATTGTATCGTGGTTTTTCTTTCGATAAACTATGCCATTGCGCATTTCGTAGAGATTGTGCTCAGAACTTTCTAATAGTTTCCTAATATCGTATAATTTTTTGTCTTTACTTTGACAAATAATTAAGTTTTCTTCAAACGTGTGTGTTTCAATGACGAAAATATTGGTATTTCTGCTTAATGCGTCTACATGCTGCATTCTTGTATTTGATCTGTGTTCTAACGTGTAATCGTAATTTTGGAGCTCAAGAGCCAGTGAGAAATTCGTGGATTGAAATCTTTTTTTTTATGGTAATTGTCAAAGAATTGCAGTCTGTTAATTTTGAACTTTCTACCTTGCAAGTATACGCGAAAACGTTTAGGGGCACAAATTATTGCTAGCGTTTCGAGCTCGAAACTGTGATATCTCTATTCGATTTCTGAAGACGGGGTGAAATTTGCTATAATTTTTCTTTGTAAGAGAATTGCTCCATATCCTAGGGCGCTAGCATCGCAATGAAGTTCTGTTTCATCTTTTGGGTTAAATAACGCTAAAATGTGTGATTTCATTAATTTGTTTTTAAAAGCTCAAAAGTTTCTAGTTCAATTCGCCCGAATGTAAATTTCTTATCTTTTTTAGTTAAATCATAAAAAGGTTTGGCGATTAAGGAGAAATCTTTAATGAAACGTCTGAAATATTGGCAAACACCTAAGAAACTTTGGACAGCATGTTTATTTGTAAGAGTCGGAAAATTATTTATTGCCTCTGGGCCTTTGTCGTTTGCTTGAATTCCCTTATCTGAAATAGTGTAACCTAAATGCTTAACATTTTCTTGCAAAAAATTCACATTTGTCTAATCTAAGCTCCAATTTATTCTCAACTAATCTTTTAAAAACTTCGGTAAGTATCTCGAAATGTTCCTTAATTGATGTTGCAGCGATCATTATATCATCCAAATAGACAATTACTTTGTCTTCTCTTATCATGCCCGAAAATATTTTGTTGATAAATCTTTGGAATACGGACGGAGCGTTTTTTAATCCAAACGGCATGCGTAAATATTCAAATTGTCCTAAGGGGGTGATAAAAGGCGAACATTTTACAGAATCTTCGTGAACATAAACATGGTGAAACCCATTTTTCAGATCTAATTTACTAAATTTCTTTTTGTCAGAAGGCTTGTCTAGCAAGTCATCAATAATAGGTATTGGATAACTATCCTTAGAGGTCATTTTATTTAGTTTTCTATAATCCGAACACATTCTATATTCGCCTGTCTTTTTTGATGCCATTACAATGGGTGAAACGTATTCTGATTCGCTAGGTCTAATGTAGTTTTTCTCTAAGTATGTAGCTATCTAAGTTAAACAAATTGATTTGTTTTCAAATTATTATATTTTATTCCTCCTACCATGTAGGAGTAGCCGGTGTGATCAACAGTTAAAGTCGCTTGTCCGCCAAAGACTGATATTTTGTGGTTTGAAATAATGAGGCTAACCAAATTATCTAAAACTATTACATGTTTTTTCTTATTGCTATTGTGGGACAACATAGCTTACTACTACCCTATTATCTTACTCTTGTTGTCATTGCGCTGCCGCTACAGTTGCTGCTAACGCCTCTGCTACCGCCGCAGTTGGTATGTTGCTATCTCATGTGAACTATTGGTTGCTTTGTTATTGTTATTGTCATGCTCCAAACAGCAGACTTGCCGTCAGCATTTGTTGTGGGAAAATATGTTTAAGCAGCTGCCCTTGCCGTTGATGCAGCAGGTGCGCTTCTCGTTACATGTTGATACTTTAAAATTAACTGGAATGAAGAGCGTAAATTTTGCGTGGGATTGCAAGCTCAGGTAGTTGAGCACGTAGGTGGTGCTAACTACTCCCCCTTTTAACCGTTGTGTCAACAGCTGTTGGGTTTTATCCACATCGACAGTAGATGTACCCGGGTACTTCATACGTTTTGTATGGCAGATAGTTGCTTTTAATATACAAATATTAACTACTACCTGGTTTCTTGTGATTTTCTGGTTATTTTTTTTTTTAATTTCTTGGAAATATTGTCTAGTTAACAAAACTTTTATCATAATTTGGAAAAAAAAATTTTTGGTACCTAAATAATCCATTTTTACCAAAAATGGGAATTGCCAAAATCCATAAAAATTTAACAATTTCCAAATTCTTTTTTAATCCTTGTAATTTGATCCCTTTTTACCAAGAAAAATAATTAACATTGAATTTTCATTCGCAGAATTCCGTTATATTTGAATTTAAAATCAACCCCTCTTGCTCATAGTGCTATTTTTAGTACCTGCGCAGAATAATTATAACTCATAAAATATTTGTTCAATGTAAACATTTTTTTTTTGAATGTGTAGGAAAACACGTCTACTAACAGGAACAAAAGGGTATTTGGGAATATCTTGCCTACCTACCCTTGTACAACCAGTTTTGCAGGCAGAAACATGATTTTTTGCGCAGGTTTCGTTTTGAGTAGTTTTGTATGCATCGGGCATGTGCTGCAAATCGTTTTCGCATGAAAGTGACACACGTATGTGTCGTATTGTTTCGCTGGCAATTTCATGCGAAAACGATTTGCAGCACATGCCCGCATAAGTCAGTTTATGTGCGATTTTTGAAGTGTAAAGACCTAAAAATTTATTTTGTGCGGCAAATATATAAAAAGTGAAAATAAAATGGCAGATGGTGAGTGGCTAGCTCCGCGTCAATTGAATGCACTACCGTATGAGGAGCAGTGTGACTATATACGCAGAGTTCTTGAGGATTCTGACTACGAACAGAGTGACCACGAACAAGCGGTAGATCAAGAAGACTTAGAAGGAAATAATGATGACATTGGTGGTGAATCATCTGACATTGAACCAGTCCAGGAAACTGAGTATCACCCAGAGGACGAGGAGGATTCAGACGAGGAGTATGAAGAACCGCCACTTGAAACTGGTGATTATTATACGGCAAGAGATGGCAATGTATGGTCGTCAATACCACCAATACCTGGACGAATACGTGCGCACAACATTCTAAGAAATCGCAATCCTGGACCAGTGCCATCGACAAAAGGCTTGACAATGGCAGAAACCTTCAATCTTATGATGTCAAATGAAATATGTGATGTAATTATTCGAGAATCAAATAGAAAGGCAAGGCAAACTTTTGATGTGTACAATGAGCAGCATCCAGATGCGGAACCACGAATATGGGTGCCTATAACTGAAGTAGAACTTCGTGCATATTTGGGTGTGCTTTTGATGGCTGGCGTATGTCATTCCGGTTATGTTCATACCACTGACCTGTGGAAAACAACTTCGCATCCATTATTTCGCGCATCAATGAGCTTACGCAGATTTTGGGCAATCAGCCGCTTCATACGCTTTGATAATGGAAACACTCGGAATGCACGCAAACAATATGATAAGGCAGCTGCAATTACAGACGTATTCCTGATGCTAAATGCCACTCTGCGCCAGTATTATATATGTGGCACACACGTTACCGTAGATGAGCAATTATTCCCGTATCGTGGTGGAACTGGCTTCACACAGTACATTCCATCGAAACCATCCAAATATGGAATAAAAGTGTGGTGGGTCTGCGACGCCATTTCATCATATCCCGTGCAGGTAAATCAGTGTTCATACATTCATTTTATTATATCAACTTGTTGCAAATAAACTAAATGACTAATTCAAATTTCATTTTTCAATTTTTATTTTTTCAATACAGGGTCAAATTTATACTGGAATGGCAGCGCCCGGCGAACGTGAAAGAAACGTTGGTGAGCGTGTTGTGAAGGACTTAGTTGTCAACAATTTTGGTGGAAGTGGGCGAACAGTGGTATGCGACAATTTCTTTACAACATATAACTTAGCAAAAACTTTGATGGGGGACAACAGTTTGGCTTTGTTGGGCACTTGCAACAAAAGGCGTATGTTCGTGCCAGCATCATTTGCCAATCCTAAAGGACGTGAAGCAGAGTCTACGCTATTTGGATTCTGTAACAACATGACGATGTGCTCATACGTCCCAAAAAAAAATAAGGCTGTTGTGATGCTGTCTACTTGCCACGACACTACAGAAACTGCAGGTCCAAAACGGAAACCATTGCTCATACTTGATTATAACAAACATAAAGGCGGCGTGGATAATATGGATAAGTGCTTGACTGAATATTCAACCAAACGGCGCACAAATAGATGGCCTTTAGCATTTTTTTATAATATGCTTGACGTAGCTGCGTATGCTGCGTATGTTATATATATGGAAAACAACACCCATAGGATATTTCTGCAGCAGCTCAGCGATCAGTAATGCAGACCACAAATCGATATAAGAGCGGACGATAGCCATATTACGCGCATATTTTCTACTAGACACGCTATGGAAGCCATATATGGTATGCCCTTGAAGATGAATGTTGGTGCACAAGAGGAAGTGGACCGTGACAGTTCTGGCCGCATAAAAAGAAAAGGAAACTGCTATATTTGCATTACAAAACGCCAAACGAGAAAAGTATGTGCAATTTGTAATAAGCCTGTGTGCGCAGAGCACTCGAAGGATCATCCACAATGCCTCAGATGCTGCTAAAATTCATAAAATATATTTTTTACTTTCATATAATGATTATCTATAAATAAATAAACAAATTTCCATAAAATAAACTAAATATTTCCATTTATTTCTATATATTTGTATGAATTTTCATACAAGTACCCGGGTACATCAGCTGTTGACGCTAGGTCATTTTCTAGTAACTGGGTTATATTTTCCAAACGGTTGGTCCAATTGACCTGAAATTTCACACCAATATCAATTACATATTTCCAAGCTATGATACGAAGTTTCATCAAGCCGCTTGGAAGATATAGCAATATAAAGTGAACTTTGCCATTTATTTCTATATATTTGTATGAATTTTCATACAAGTACCCGGGTACATCAGCTGTCGACGCCATTCCACTAACTTGAATTTGGGCTGTATCGACTGAACTCCTGCTCCAATCTTGATGAAACTTTTCCACATGATGCAAAAGTGTATGGTTGAGGATATCAGGTCAATCGGACTAACCGTTTGGAAGATACAGCAAAATTAAAGATGCAAATGTACCCGTGGGCTCTATGATCGACACAACGGTTAAAAGCGACCGTCCTCAGGTGCCTTTTAGACGTCGGGTGGGGTGGAGGTGTCTGTATTTCTTATCACTTCAATGATGGCCAATTTTCTCTGCTTCTTGGGCCAAAGGTAAACTATTAGAATAACTACCACGACGGAAACTATTATTCCCAATGAACTGACTGATATTAAATGTTTGGTCGCAATTTCCTGTTGTAGCGATGCGATATGCTTTAAGTTTCTCGCATGAATCTCCTCCAGATACGGCAATGATAATATTCTAGCATACTCAGTGAACTTTACTATTGTTGCGGGAGGGGCATCAGGGCGCGATTTAACATTTTTTTTCCAGTTGACAAATTTAGTTTCATTAATGGTGACATTACCTTCAAACGTGACAAGGAAGGTGCCCTTGGTTGTAATTCTTGAACGTGCTCCTTCGGTGATATGTACGAGCTGAAGTAAATGGCTGGCAAAATATAAGGGTTGTGGCATTTTTGCAGGCTGTAAGCGGTTGATATTCGGAGTCACAATGTGTTGCTATCTCTGTTTCTAACTTAACAATCATGTTACTATGAATTACAGGTAAGAGTCTTACTTTTCCACAAATTTTTCGGATTATTGGATATTTAATTAGGAAAAAAATATTGTCACTATCTTGTAATATTCTTAGCTTAGAGGCTGTTAAAATATCACTTATAGTAATATTGGCAAAGTGTTCGGCAAAAAGTAGGGTTTTAGCATCTTCGCTGTCTAAAATAACAGGGTCAATTATGTTGTGCCTTCCTAATGTTACTGAATGAACAATGTGTGTGAGGTCCGCCAGTACCGCCCTGTTTCGTGCTGTAGCTAACCCAAATAAATTATTTGTATCGACGACGGTTTTCTTCGTTATTTTCAACAAATCATTCATTGTCCGAGTCAGATTGTTTATTCTTGCTTGAAGCTGGGTGTTTATTGTAATCTGTTGGTCATTAGCCTCTATCAGTTCACGCTCTTTAGTCGCTACCTCATTAAAGTCGTCAAATTCGGGCGTTCCAGCGATGTATTTAAGTGCCGTGCCTAATATGTTAATACCGCGCGAATGACGAGGATGGGCTTTAAGAGTATCTAGTAAACCGATGCTATGGCTTCATAGTTTGTCAAGTTAGTTCTGTGCATTAAAAAGACGTATTGGTCATGTATACCAACTTTTCCAGTAGAAATCAATATGTAATGAGAGTTTGTGTAGTTAAATAGTTTTGCCTGCGTCCAGTAAATAACCATGGAAAACAAGCATCTGAGAAAAATGAAAGGGAAAAAACTGTATTACCTCAAGTTTGATTTGTGAATCCTTTTTTCATTTATCATTACTGTAGTTCACAAGTCCTGTTCAATAATATTTTCTACGTATAATTTTCTAAATTTGTTACCAATTCTTTTGTTCGTTTTTACAAACACTTTGTCTCCGCGTTGGTATGTCTTTAATTTCCTAGACTTATTCAAACGCTCCCTGGTAATTTTCTTTATGATGTCTTCTCGTAATTTCCGAGGAATTGAATGGACTACATCAATATTAAGTCCAGAGTATCGTTCAGTCCTTGGGTTAGTTTAGTGCACCTTGCGATCTCTGTTAATGTGCTGTGAAACCTCTCGACTTGGCCATTAGTAGTACTATGGTGCGAAGGGGTTGTAAAAATGGTTACCGAAAAATAGTCTCTCAACAGTGACTTTATCGTTTGAGAATTGAAGGACTTTTCATTGTCGCAAACTATGGTCTTTGTATTTTTAAAAAAAATTTAGAAATTGTATGATAGGTGCTTTTATGACAACTATTGACCTAGAGGCAACCGGGGAAACTATTGCGAATTTCGAAAACTTATCTACGCAAGTTAAGAAATGTTGTTTGTCGGTTGAGTAAATGTCCAGGTGGAGAATCTCTCCAGGATACTGTGGTATAGGAGTTTTGCCTACCATTGGAATTGGCGGATGGCGTTGGTATTTGGCTTCTCGGCAAATTTTGCAGTTTTGTACTAATTCTTTCAGTTTCGTTTGTATTTTTGGTAAGTAATATTCTTTTAGAATCTGTTGTAGATTTTCTCTCACACAACGATGAGCCCTATTATGCACTGTCTCCAGTATCTCATTCTGATCGTTCTCATTGGTAACGTCTATCGTTTGTTTGGTTGTGTGGCGGAATTTTACGGATGGGAATCTTGTTAAAACTTCGTCTTGAATTGCTGCCACTGTTGTAAGGTCACATAGTATTCCATTAACAACATTAGGATTAACACTGTCTCCTATGATTTTCAGTAGATTATTTCTGTCATTAAAGACGAAGTGGTGTCTCATCGGCGTTCTAAAAATAATTTTTGAAGTTTTCGAAGGCGAGTTGCCTTCTTCAAGAATTATTTAATTTTTAAAACAGTTGATAGGGTTATTTATCGAGAGAATGGTTTTAGTGCTTAATTCCTCACTGTGTGCCGTGGCATCCGTAGAGGAGCCTGAATCTTCCAAACCATTAATATACTATCGAGACAACGCGTCCGCTACAACATTATCTTTCCCTGGTTTGTAAAAAAAATTGGGGGAAAATTCCTCAACAAATGCTCTACATCGCTTTAATTTCGAGATAGGGTTCTTATCAGATATAGCGAACGTAAGAGGTTGATGATCTGTGTAAATGTTAAGCCGTTTGATACCATAAAGGTACTTTCTCCATTTTTGAAGAGTCCATACTATTGTCAAGAGCTCGCGTTCATTTGTAGCATAATTTTCCTCAGCGGCCGTCAATGTTCGGGAGATCATTGTATGGGTCGACCTCCCTGTGACAAAACCGCACCCAATGCGTGTGAGGACGGATCAGTTGTTAAGTCGAAAGGCTTTTCAAAATCAGGGTATAATAAGGGGACATCCTCTGAAGACAAAATTTCTTTAATTTTTCCAAAGGCTCGTAACGCCTCTTCGTCTAACTGAATATGCATAGTTTTGGAACGATTGGCACCCACATTACCATTTTCACCGCGGAGATATTTAGTTAACGGCTTAGTAATAGACGCGTAGTCCTTCACAAATCGTCTATAGTACCCTGAGAGTCCGAGGAACGACCGCAGAGCTCGAAGTGTTTTGCGAGTTTCATATTTGACAATGTCTTGAACTCTGTCTGGGCAAGTTTTAATTTCATCCCCAGAAACAATGAATCCAAGAAATTCTACTTCATCTCTCAGGAACCTGGTTTTCTCAAGCGACACTCTCATGTTTGTTTCATAGAGTTTTTCAAGAATACGCTTAACGTCCGTAACAGGCTGTTCTTTGTTCTTTGAAAAAATAATGACGTCATCGACGTAAACATGGCAACACTTGCCAATCTCGTCTCGGAGAACGTCATCGATTGCCCGCTGGAAGATCCAAGCGCGTTTATAAGACCGAACGGAAGTCGACAAAATTCGTATTCTCCATTATTAACAGAGAATGCTGCATTTTCTCTATCTCGTTCTGCCAATTTAATCTGATGGAATCCAGATTTAAGATCAAGGGTGGTAAAAAGCGATGATTTCCCTAGATTAGCCAAGATGACTGAAGTTTCGGGGATTGGATATCTTTCGCCAATCGGTTTCTCATTAAGCTTCCTAAAATCAATAACCGAGCGCATCTTTTTCCCCCAGTTTCCGTAAGTCCCTTTTTGGGAACAACCCATATCGGATTATTATATGGTGACCGTGAAGGTCTAATTATGCCATTACGGAGAAGATCAGAGATTTCAAAATCTTTAACATACTTTTTCGCGGCACCAGTGTCTATTAAAAATTTGAATTCCCTTCCTGCGAACGATCTGCTGACGTATGGCAGGGGGGGCTTTGTTCTAAAAAATTGTCTTCATCAGTAGGTTGGTCCAAGTATTCGTCCTCGTACTGTGAGTCACCGTTATTATTGATATCCTGGTCGTCGTGGAAGTCTTCATCATACCCTTGCTTTTCGTCGGCATATCCCTGCACTCCTAGATGGTTTATGCGCTGTAACTTCGGCATTGTCTGTCTATCGCTTTCTACTCGTCTCTTTTAAGCACCCTCCCTGTCATTTTTCTTCCAATGGAATCGATAGCTATTGAAAGGATTCCTCAGAGGAAGGGGATTTACGGCGGGTTTTGGTTGAATTGCCTGACTCTGACTATTTCGCTGACGCAGTGTAGGTCTGTTATGTCGATAAGAAATATATGGATCTACTTCCATCGGCACCACATCCTGGCGTCTAGTCTCAATCCTGCGATATTGGGGGATACTCTGTGGTGTAAGCTGAGTCGTCTTCTGAATAGCTCCTAACGGTCGTTCATTCCTCTTGACGAAAGACTGAGCAAACGAAAACCTGGCTTGGTTAGCTTCTAGCTCCTGTGCAAGGGCTAGAGCTGAAGGCATGTCAGCAGGCCTCGATGAGAACAAAACATCACACAAAGGTCTGTTAAGGCCTGAAATAAACACTCGTAGTGCGTTCTGACGATATTTTTCGTTAAGCGTGCTAATTAACTCAGCATTGCCATTATATGTTATCATTGTCTTGTTCACAAGTAGTGTCAATTTCCGCTCTACCTCATCGTAAAACTGTAGAATGTTCTTGCCACCTTGGCGCAACGTCGACATCTCTTGTTCAATCATACGGGCAGGTCGTTTATCAGAATATATAAAATGGCGATAATCGCCTTAAAATTCAAAACTGTGTTAAAGGATGCAAGGACAGTGCCGGCTGTTCCGGTTACCTTGTCCCTGATAATAGCGACCGCTTGGTAATGGCGGGAACTGTCGTGGAAGGGTTCGTACAATTTGAACGCGGCTTGAGCGGCGTTTCTCCATGAAACGTATCGTGATTGAGTGCCGATGAATTCGGGAAGTGATTTTATTACATCGAGGGATTCCTCACACTGAACGTTTCCTGTGATTGTCACAGGCGCGTATTCTATAACTGTAGTAGGGGTTTCTAGGGCTGCAAGTCTGTTTGTCAATCTGTCAATGGTACCTTGGAAGTTCCTTTTGGTTTGTTCTGTGGTAGTCCTTATGGCTACGGCCATTAAATTTTGCAACGTTTGTGCGTCTATAGTTAAGTAATAATTATTCACACACAAGTAAACACTAATAAGAAAAAAAAAGAAAATTTGGCGCAACTTTAAAAAAATTGATAAAATGTTGGTTATGCTCCTGACAAGGACTTCACAGGACAGTAATGGCGTCGCCTCTTTATTAAGACAATGTCAAATGGACGCAATTTCATTCCCCAACACTTTCAATTCAATTATTTAATTAATCCACAGTAAAAATTAAAAAAATTGAACAATGTGATTCACTGTCACCTTTTATTTATATAAAGGCGTTAAAATTTAAAAATATTACGAGAACTAGTATTTGCCAAACACTTTACTTACATGCTGGAAACCTGCATCTTATATGGTATAACTATAATTATGTTTCGGTCCCCCGCTGGCTACACCTCGCCGTGGTGTGCAAAGCCTTTTTGAAAATTCGTCAATTCTATTTAATGCGGTCCTCGCTGGCTACGTCTCGGCGTGACGTGCAAAGCCTTGTTGAAAATGTGTTAAGTTTTTTATTAACTTTAAATAATAGATTTATTATTATTTACTCTATTATAGATTTAAATTAAAGATTTATTTGAGTGGACTACTTTGGCTGGACTTGCGCTACCGTAATTTTTCACTACCCGTTTTTTTTCGTGGGGATCGAACCCTCGGCCACGTCACTCACGTATCTTCTTATGAAGACTTTTCTGCGTAAATTATTATCCTTTTATAAGGACTTCTTTTTCGTGTTAACTCGTTATCCTTGCCGTCAGCATTTGTTGTGGGAAAATATGTTTAAGCAGCTGCCCTTGCCGTTGATACAGCAGGTGCGCTTCTCGTTACATGTTAATACTTTAAAATTAACTGGAATGAAGAGCGTAAATTTTGCGTGGGATTGCAAGCTCAGGCAGATGAGCACGTAGTTGGTGTTAACTTCTATACTGTTTTGTAAAGCTTCCTTTTCTTTATATGATAAACGACGTGGACTAATATTTTTAAGTCTTCACTTTTGTTGGAAACGTAAATGCCATCAAGTTTCTTAAATTCATTTTTGTCACTGCAATTATTTTGAAATTTATGTTGAATATTGTTTTCAAAAACACCGATTGTGTTCGATTTAGCACTAGGACCGTTTTAAAATTTATCAATATAATCAATATCGCTCATTAGTCTTGAATAATTTACATCTAAAAAATTGTTACCTAATATCACAGAATGTTTCATAGTTTCGTCAGCGACTACCACTAATTCAAACTAATTCAAAATTTAATCTTAACTTCGAAGCATCAATAAAGCACAACACTTTTCCATAAACTTTAACTCCATAAATTGGTGGAACATAAAACGGATTTATATGTTTCTTAGGACCAAAGTTAAATTTCCAATTGGGATGTTTTAGGAGCTTTTCGGTCGGTAATATATTAAAAGCAACCAAAAGTTTCTTTTTTTCTCCTACGCGTTTCGGCGTCTTCCGCGCCTTCATCAGGGAGTCTGCATTTTATTGTACATAAAACATAAAAACAAGTTGTACAAATGTCCAGACGCACGGTTGGATATTTGGAAATAGAAATGAAAAAGATTGTGTTTTAGTTTTAAAATGTAATTGGAATTTATTCAATTGCATATATGTAGATATACATGATTTTTGCTTTACCAGTGGCGTGAATCCGTGGTAGACCTGTGTCGCTCTTGAAATCCTTTGAACGAGTGCAAGTATGCAAAAACGTACGGTTGCCGTCAACCGCAGTTTTATTGGAAAGCAATTAATGGTAATGTTAGCAAATGAAAGTGTATGCGTACATGCACGCGTATTAGGGCCGTTAGAAAATATTTACGCTGCGGCGTAAACATGCCGGCCCCCTTGCGGTAAGCAAAAATCCTGAGCGTTGACAACAGTCTACTACCAGTTCACACCACATCACATATTTGCTTAAAAAATATTATTTTGTTTGTTTGTTTGTTGAGCCGCTTGCTTGTTGTTTCCTTGAGCCGCTCCGTGTTCCTCCGTCATCGTCTCCTGTGCTCTACTAGGAAGGACGGTAATAGAAAAAAATATTAGGCTGAACATACGTGTGTTGTCGCGCTAGTTGGGGTAATTGTATGGGGCTTTCGTCGTAGTGATCGGGAAGGACGTGTTCCCGAGTCAACTCGCCGCCAATTCTTTTGGATATCAGATGGTCGGGATGAACGTGTTCCCGAGCCACCCGTTCGCTGATGCTGAGCTGGTCGGGAAGGACGAGTTCCCACGCCAGTCGCTCGTCGTTTATTTTTCCTGAGCAGACGGTTTGAAAGGACGGGATCCAAAGCCGCGCTGCCTGGGCCGTCGGAAAGGACTGGTTTCCGAGGCTCGCCTTCGCCGTTCATGCTGCAGTGACGGTCGGAAAGTACAGGTTTCCGAGCCGCCACCCGTTGAAAGTGGTCGTAATATTGGGTGGCAAGTGATATGGAACAAAATAACCAAAGAGAAAAAAATGATTTTATTTTTATGAAATTATAGCATGACAAAAATTGTATGCATATATATATATGTATTTTAGTGTTAATTTTATGTATTTATGTATTTATTTTGTATTTGGTGCATTTATGCGCCAAGTGTCCAAAAACTTTCATCACCCACTGTAAAAATGGTATTTGGGTGTGATCGCATCGGTGCACTTGCGCCCCCCATCGGTACATGGTGCCTAACTCCAGTTGCTCTTGAGGGTGGTGGACTTGGCTATGTACCACAGTTGCGAACGTAATATGGCATTACGATATATTTTCATATATCGTAAAAACACCTGATTGCATATAATTATTTTAATATTAAAAAGAAATAAAAAATTGATTTGAACTACCTATTCCTGAATTTCGGTAATCGCGGAAAGTGCCCCTCACCATGAAATGGCTCACAATTCTGTTTTTTGTATGGTTTATGTATGTATGTATATTAGATATTTGATTGTGGTGAGCTAGGTCAGCAATCTGGCATCCAGCAATCTGGCCTACCACCCACAAACAGTTTGTAGGCCACTGTGCTTAATTTGCTGATCACAGGGCTGTTCAAAAAAAAATTATTTAAACGTGAATTTTTGACGCGAGTGGTAGTGGCAATTTTTTGTGCATAATTTAAATTCAAATTAGTGATAAAAAAAGTTGATTAACAAATAAAAATTCTTGAAAACAAATGTAGTGATTAGTGCGCGCTTGTTGTGGTAGTGCTTGGTGCACTACATAATAATCTACCACCTAACATGTGGAGACTGGGACGAGTCATCAACTTACACCCAGGCTCGGATAACCGGGTACGCGTCGTCGACATCTATACTACGAAGGGACAAACCAGCAGACCAATAACGAAATTGGTTTTGCTGCCCTCCATCGAAAGTACCGCTACTTCCCCTACCCAAGCATAAGTACTTAAAAAAAAAAAAAAAAAAAAAATATTTCATAAACAGTACGTGAAGTACAAGCAAATAAAGAAATCTGCACTGCCATTTTTTCTAATGTTCCTTGAAAATGTTCCGATGGATTACGTACGACGATGGCGTACAGAAATAAATAAATCTGCGAAATCATGTTTTTTACATACATCAAGTAGTTATTCGGTACCCGATACCCGTACAAAATTAACTGACAAACTAAACAATAGTTTTGAATTAATTTTGAAAAGTGGTCACTTAATACCCGAAACTATTTCGAAACTAACCGACAACTAACCAATAGCTCGAGTTAATTTTCCGGAATTTATGACCGATTGTCAAAAAATCAGCCCGGTTCAACCCTAACATATGTAAGTGGTAGATTATCCTCTTTTATAACCACAAGATCTCCTGTTTTCATGTTAGTTTGTGGATGTTTCCACTTTGTGCGTTTCTGCATTTCCAGCAGATATTCAGCTTTCCATCTTTTACAAAATGTTTGATGTAGGGCTTTAAGTTTCTGCCATCGGATTACGATCGAGGCAGCGCTTTCGTTGATTTCTAGTTCAGGTGGAGCTAATAGGTGTCCACCTACTAGGAAGTGACCGGGGGTAAGAGGCTCCAAGTGTACTTGTACCTGTCCTAGTGGTAGGTTGCCAAGTACCGACTCAATACTTTCGGCGAGCAATACCGCGCCGCAGAGTTCTAATCGGGGCAGGGAAATAGTTTTAACTGGAGCAACTTTTGTTTTGGCTACCAGCAGATTCACTAGAACTTCACTACCCTGCTTAACCCGTAAGTATACCGTACCTGCATACGCTTTTTCTGAAGCGTCGCAGAAGCCATGTACTTCGACGTCATGGGCGGGAGAAAAATAGACCCAACGCGGTATCTTAATCCTCTCTAACTCGCGGTAGTGTTTGGTGAAATTTTGCCATTTTTCCAAAGTAGTTGAAGACACAGGTTCATCCCACTCTGTGCCTTCCAGCCAAATGTTTTGCATCAATATTTTGGCTACTATTACAATGGGCGCAAGCCATCCTAGCGGATCGAACAGCTTGGCGATGGAAGACAATATCGACCTTTTAGTGATTGTGTCACTATGCTCCATTGGTCTTGTTAGGAAGTAAAAATAATCCGAATGGGCGTTCCATCTTATTCCAAGAGCCTTAACTGTGCTGGTGTCTTCGAATTCCAAAAAATCTTCGCTTAGTAGATCCTTCTTTGGAATGTCTGCAATTATATCCTCGCAGTTGGCCGTCCATTTTCGTAAGGGAAAACCTGCTGACCGCAGTGCCGTAAAAATTTCGTCCCTTGCCTTGATGGTAGATTCGATGCTGTGTCCTCCTGCAAGTACGTCATCTACGTACATGCATTTTCGCAGAATATTAGCTGCTATTGGATGCGAGCTTTCTACGTCATCGGCCAACTGCAACAGTGTTCTTATCGCCAGGTAAGGAGCACAGTTTATTCCAAACGTAACCGTCTTTAATTCATATATGTAGGCTCGTTGATTCGTTCGGGTTTGCCCGAAAGACGATGCGCTGATATTTCGACTGGTTATCGTTTATCCAGATTTGTCGGTACATTTTCTCAATGCCACTGTTGAAAACGTATCTGTATAATCTCCAGCGTAGAATCAGTATCGGAAGATCTGATTGCAGTACTGGACCTGGTAGGAGGACGTCATTTAAGCTTTTTCCATTAGCGGTTGCACTTGAGGCGTTGAAAACCTCGCGAACTTTAGTTGAGGTACTCTCTGCCTTTGTAACGGCGTGATGAGGCAGGAAGTAATTTTCACATGAGTCCGCTGAAATGTTACTATTTATTCTCGTCATGTGTCCTAGTGTCTCATACTCTGCTAACACCCTATTATACTCTTTTTGTAGGACGGGATCCTTGGCTATCCGTGTCTCATTCCGGAAGAATTGAGAGCAGGCTTTTTTAAGAGAAGGGCCTAGTTGTATGGTTACTGGAAATTCCTGTCGGAATGGTAACGAGACTATGTATTTTCCCTCATTAGTTCTGATAGTGGTCTTTTTATAAAGCTCTTCGCAATATTTATCATCTTCATTGAGGCTTTTGGTTTTGGGTAAACCTTCTAACTCCCAGAATGCCGTAAGTTGCTTATCCAGCGCAACTTCGCTGAAGCACGAAACTATATTTCTGTTTGTATTTGTAGTATCCGTACTACCGGTTATAATCCAACCGAATACGGTTTCTTGGGCTAGAAGTGTCCTCAAGACGTTTTTCTTTATCCCACTTAATATGATTTGTGGATAAATGTCTCCACCAAGAATGAGGTCTATTTGTTCATTAACAAAAAACCTTTTATCCGCTAATACCAGGTCCGGAAATTCTTGCCTCGTTGTCGCGCTTATATTTGTTGTAGGCAGATTTCCGGTTAGTTGTGGTAAAACCAGGACAGTTGCAGTCAAGCTAAACAATGGGTCGACGGGGGACCGCAATTGTATGTTGCATGCTTCTTTAACCTGGGCATTTACCGAGTTTGTGATGCCCGAAACTTGGGCATGCATCTTTTTTGCAGATAGATTGATTCTGCGTTTGAGCCTCTCTGTTATAAAGGAACACTCAGAACCAGAATCAATCAGTGCTCGTGCAGCAAAATCTGTGTCATTGAGACGTATATTTACGCGAGCTGTTCCTAATAGCACACCTGTACTTGAATTCGCAAAGCAGGACTTAAAATTTCTGTTTGCGTTTTCTGGCAGGTTAAAGGCAGGTCTTGAAGACGTCCAACGCGTCATTGCCTTTGGCTGAATTGCATTTAGATGCAGGAGCGTGTGATGTCGCGAGTGACACGTATTGCAATTGTATGAACTTGTGCACCTTGACACAGTATGTCCGGAACTAAGGCAATTCAGGCAACAATTATTTTCCTTTAAAAAGTTCAATCTGTTTGTAGGTGTTAGCTGTAGGAATCGGGAACAGCTGCGCAATTTGTGCTCGTTTGTATGGCACATTTTACAAGTAAAATTTGTCACGCTTACTTGGAAGGTGCCAACTCTTTTTGTTGGGGTTTCGAAAGGATGGCGTGTGATTTGTGGCGGCTTTGGCACTCTCACAGCTCTACCATCCTTCAACCCTGACAATGTCTCAAGGGTCTGAAAACGATTGGACAGGAACTTGTCCATATCGTCCCACTTGGGTATGTCGTTTTTATGGTCTATGGTTTGTTCCCATAGAGCCACTGTACTGTCAGGCAACTTCGTCGAGCAGAGATAAACGACAATTGCGTCCCAGTTCGATATGTCAATTTGATGACTCTTCAGGGCTGATAAGCAATTGTTTATCTCCCGCTGCAAACTTTTTATTGAGCTACCACACTCAAATTCTATTGCCTTTAAGTTAAACAATAGTTTTAGCTGCGTGTTGACTAGAATACGCTTATTTTCATAGCGTTCGCACAGGTTTTTCCACGCTGTAGTAAAGCCTTCATTCGTTAGGGGGCACTTTCTTACTATTTCTTTGGCCTCCCCTTGTGTCTTATGGTTGAGATGAAAAAGTTTCTCAACCGGGGTGAGGCGCTTATTGAGGATGTAGATGGCCGTGAACATATCACGGAATGTTGGCCATGACAGATAGTCGCCCTTGAACACGTCTGTATCGCACGGTGGAAGGTGGATATTGTGTTCGCGGACGGACTGCTCCGCTACATCCTTTTGTGAGTTAGTTAATGCTTCTGCTTGTGTAGCCATAGCAGACATGCATTTCACATATGCCGAAAAACATATTTTATATTTCTTTTTTATCGCACTATTATCTTCCTTACTTAAACCTTCTGAGCTCACTAGCGTATCGTACGCTGCCTTCGTTTTCTCCCATAACACTTTTAATTCGTCTTGCTGGATAGCACGACCGTGCTTATTTTGTTCGGAGGCGGGAGTGCTGTTGAAGTCAGCATCGAACTCTGTGATAGATTCTGCTAAACGGATGTATGAATCCATAATGAAAGCTAAGAAGGATTTAAATCTGATATTTTTTAAAAAAAAAGTCCCACAAAATGACAATCACTAGTAAATTTTTATTTGTCTTTATCTTTATTTAATGATTTTCTTTTTAATTTCAGTCAAGTGGTTAATTTTTTTTTTTTTTAATGTGTGTGCCACCCTAATGTGTGAAAATGGCACTTGATGCAAAAGAAAAAAACACTTGCCACCCAAAATGTGTCGACGTATATATATAACTGTGTTTTATCAAGTAAAGTGGGTACTTAATTATGTACCAGTGTTATTGGTGATTTACTTGTTAGTTATGTATATATACAAAATTACAACAAAGGCTCAAAAGTGATAATGTGAAAACGCAATAGTGCAATAGAAATAGTGTTGCTCGAATAAGTGAAATAGTGACTTGCAAATAAACAATTGTGCTAAGCCAATGAACAGTATTGAACAAGGAAATTATGCCGATTTACTTTAAAGTAAATAAAAGTGAAAAATCCAAATAAAACTTTAAATTAAAATTCGATGGATTGAATTGTTGCAATACCGTACCACTGTTCACTGTTGTGCGTGTGTGTGTACGACCGTTAGTGTTTGTTGTTGTCGCTCGCGTACAAACGGAATTAGCACTGTATAATTTTTTTTTTTTTTTTTTCAATTGTAACACTATTTCGTTTTCACAAAAAAAAATCGGGAGAGGTACTAAATTCTGCTTTTCAAAATTCTTTTGGATGAAAATTCTGTAAAAATCAAAAAAAAAATTCTGTCCAGCCTAAATTCTTTTGGTTCAATATTCTGTATTTAAAATTCTGTATGATCAAAATGATGGAGAACAGAAATTCTGTATATTAAAATTCTGGAATCAAAATTATTTTCGATCAAAATGCTGTAAAAATATAACCAAATAAGCAGATAACCTGATAAGCACGCTTACCTGAATAGCACATTTATTTTATGAATAATGGAATTCCGATTTTATAGAATCAATGGTATATATATGTGCATACGTCAATTAAAGAAAAATTCAAAAATTCATTCAAAACAAAAGTTATTACATTATAATGGCGAAACAAAGCAATTCGCTTTAGAAAAGAAACATGCCTTAATACAAGCCTTTTTTTTGTTATTCTTTTAATTTTGTTGTTTGCTTTTACAGCCTTCTTCGTTTGACTAATTTTGTGACCATTTTGAAATTTCTGAAGCTATAAATACATACAAACATATGTACATTTGCTTTATGTAAATCTGTTTTGATAATATAGGAAACCATATGGGTCAAGACAAGTCATGTATTGGCAGTATTTTGTTTTGCAAAACTCTGTATTGAAAAACCGGAAGAGCATATGGATAAATAAAAAAGTGCGCATTTTTTTATTTATCCATATGCTCTTCCGGTTTTTCAATACAGAGTTTTGCAAAACAAAATACTGCCAATACATAATTTTGATTTACAGAATTTAAAATTACAGTGTTCCGCAGTACAGAATTTTAACAGTACAGAATTTTGAATTACAGATTTTTGAATACAGAATATTGAATACAGAATTTTAAATACAGAATTTTGAACCAAAATCATATTGTACCCAACCCAAAAAAATCACTTGCCTTGTAAGGCGTTGTTTCACCAAAAAATTGATTAGCGTGTTATAAATGCTATTGGAAAATATAACACGTACCTTAATGTTTGTGATTTGTGGTGATGACAATTGATTGCGTTTGCTGTTGGTGTGTATGCAGTTGGTATATGTGTGCAGCTTGTGTACATATATGTGCGCCTTGTTTGGGTGGTTGATTGTGCGGCTGTGTCTTGTGCGGCTTTTTGTCTAGTGCGGCTTTGTTTAAAATTTTTGATTTTCTCCGGGCTTTGGTTTGCTTTTGGTAATTAAGTGGACTGTATCTTTATCTCGGCGCAGAAGGACCATGTACAAATGTCCAGACGCACGGTTGGATATTTGGAAATAGAAATGAAAAAGATTGTGTTTTAGTTTTAAAATGTAATTGGAATTTATTCAATTGCATATATGTATGTAGATATACATGAATTTTGCTTTACCTGTGGCGTGAATCCGTGGTAGACCTGTGTCGCTCTTGAAATCCTTTGAACGAGTGCAAGTATGCAAAAACGTACGGTTGCCGTCAACCGCAGTTTTATTGGAAAGCAATTAATGGAAATGTTAGCAAAAGGAATTATCCGGCGGGAAATACGGAGTAATTCGCAGTTGCATGTGTATGTGTACATACACGCGTATTAGGGCGGTTAGAAAATATTTACGCTGCGGCGTAAACACAAGTGTTAACAAAATAACAAAATTTTTGCTTCCAACAATATTTGCACTTATATTTTTAATTACATTGAAAACAGTAACAACATCAAAACAAATAAAAATATAGAAACAAAAATAAAAATAAAACTCCACATATTGAATTGTACACTACGTTTTTGTCTCTCTGTTTAACCATCACTCGTTATTGCTGTTCTGTATGCGCAGTTTATATTGTCTACGTCCTCCTTAAAATTCATAGTGTGTCGTATTTGTTGTTGTATTCTCAGCCCTTCTAATGTTAATCTTGTCCTCTCTTTTTTCTCCACGTCTAATATTTTTGTATTTTCGAAATCGGCTGAGTGTCCGCTATTCGTTAAATGTTGTGCCAATGCTGTTGTTGTCTTTTTGTTCTTCGCGTCCGTTTTATGTTCGCTAATTCGAATTCCGAGTGATCGCTTTGTAGTGCCTATGTATACTTTATCGCAATTTTCACCCAATTTACCATTGCACTTGATTTCATATACTACGTTGTGTTGTTGTTCCTTGTTGATTCTGTCTTTTGTTTTGGTAAACACCGAGTTTAGCGTGCGATGGGTTTTATGTGCAAAGCATATTTTGTCGGTCTGTATACTTCTGCTTATTGTTTCTTTGTCCGTTAGTCCTGGTATGTATGTGATACCTGTGTATTTTTTGTTTTCGTTTTTGTTTGTGGTTACAATATTTGTGTGCGCCAATGCCCTTTTGTTGTTTGCAGTTGCTAACAGACTCTCTATTGTTGCATTAGGGTATCCATTTTTGTACAATATATTTTTAATTTTCTTGGTGTTCTCCTTTTTGAATTCTTTGTCACTTAAATCATATATTTTATTAATTAAATTGATAGCTGTGTTTCTTTTTTGCGTCCACGGGTGGTTTGAATGATAATTAATCATCCTTGACGATGCTATCGATTTTGCATACCAGTTCGTTGTGATTTTATTGTCAATTCGCTGTATTTCCATGTCTAGGAAGGCTAACTTTTTCCCGTGTTCTGTTTCCGTAGTGAAATTTATTTTAGTATGTTGTGCGTTTAGTGTTTTTAGTATGTCTTCCACGTCCTTGATCTTAACAATAGCGAATATATCATCTACATATTTGTTAATGTATTTGATATATACATATGTCCTTTTGTTTAAGTTCAGCGATGCTGTCGTCCAGTATTTTATCTAATATAATGTCAGCTACGGTGGGTGACAGTGGGTTGCCCATTGGCATTCCTTGTATCTGTTGATATTGAGTGTCGTCATATTTGAAATAGTTATTTTCCCGTAGGCAGAATTGTAGTATTGTTCAAAATTGTTTCTTAGTGAGAGGGGTATGTTCTTCTAGAATGGTCCAATGTTGCATAATCATTATATGTTGTAATCTTTCTTTGAGTTGGAAAGAATTGTTAATATTGTAGTCCTTCGAAATTATCTGTCTCAGTGTTTTCCCAATATGTTTCGAAAGATTGTAGCACGGTACACCAATTGAAGAGCAAATTGGTCTGAGAGGGGAGTTTTCCTTGTGTATTTTCGGAAGGCCATATAGTCTTGGTGCTGTAGCTGCATTGCATGTCAAGTAGTATTTAAGTTTTGCGTCAATTTTCATTTGTTTGTAGATGTCATTAACTATGGCGTTGTTTTTTCTCTGTAGCTTTTGTGTTGGGTCAATACGGATGGTTTTATATGTAGTTTTGTCGCTTAGAAGATCCTTCATTTTTTGTCTGTATTCCACCTTGTTCATCATCACCGTTTTGTTACCTTTATCTGCGTTCGTTATTATTATTTGGTCCTTTTGTTGTGCGATAAACTTTTTAGTGTCTTCGTAAACTCTCAATATAAATTTGTCTTTTGGGGAATGTTTAAGTTTGTTTTTATAATTATTAATTTTAGTCGTAGTGTCCTTGTCTTTTTCGTCTTCCGAAGTTTGAATTCCCTGCTCTATGTCGGCGATCAAATGTATGGGTGAGAACGTTTTCCTCGTTACTGGTAACGCAAATTTATTCCCCAAAGAAAGAAGCCATTTACATTCTTGGGGTACCTCAATATTTGTTTTATTTACGAACCAATCTTCGTTCGTTCTAAAACCAAATTTGTCGAAGTTGTTGGTGATTTGTGTTCTAAGTTTTGTATTTAGTCGTTCTTCTGTGGTGGTCGTGTAGATTTTATGAATTGTTTTTGATTTTCTTCAATCATCTTGTAGTCTGTTTCATCCAGTTTATTGTGTAGTACATCCCTAATGTGTCCAATATTTGTACGAATAATTTTCATTTGTATGTTTACTTCTTTAATTTCTAAGTTTAACACTTTCATGATAAATTGCTCTTCAATCTTGTGTAGTTCTTTCTTTGTTATGTCAAGTTCAAATCCTTTATATATATTTTTAATCTTTCCTTTTAAATGTGGTGGTGTTACTCCAAAATCTTTACATTTCAATATAAATTTTAGTCTCTGTTGTTGTTTTGTAAGTTTATTGTTGTTTTTGTTATATTGTTTGATGATGTAGCAGGTTTCTTGGCCATACTTAAACCTGATATGCAGAAAGAAGTGCTTCATGTTGTGTAATTTATGTTTTAAGTACAGGTAAACTTACTACAGCGCGGTGAATAGGTTCCTGAAAAACTCCGCGTTGTAGGAAATCGCGTTGTAGGAGACTCTAACTCCATACAAAAATCGGAGTTTGGTTCCAAAGTAAAAAAAATTTCAATAAAATATTGGAATTGGTATAGTAAAAATATGTGCTTAATATAATTTTGTGTATTTGTTTATGTAATTCAATAACACTCCATTTATTTAAACAAAAAACAAAACAAAATAAAACAAAATAAAATTTCAATTCTTCGTAAAATATTCAAGTTGAAAGATTTAATAAATTAAAGCCAAAATAGAACGATAACTTTCTACTCCTCCTCATCACTTAGTATGACTTGTTTCGAACGTTTTGTTCGTACATACTGACTTAAATCAGTCGCATTATCTAAAAGTAGTAAAACTTTAAATGCTAAGTTATTTTTTTTAGATAATTTTCTACGTCAGGAACAAATTAATGATAAAACCAATCATTAAATAAACTGGCAATCATCCATGATTTTTTGTTGGCTCTCCAATACACTGGAAGGTTGTTTTTGTTGCATTGTTTCATACATCTTGGATTTAATGATCGGTTAATAAACATTGGCTTGGTCATAAAATCACCAGACGCATTACTGCACAGCAATAATGTTATTCGGTCTTTCGAAACTTTAAAGCCAGGACCTCTTTTTTCGTTTTTCGAAATAAAAGTTCTTGAAGGGATTTTTTTCCACAACAAGCCTGCCTCATCTGCGTTGAACACTTGTTCAGGTAAATAACCATTTTCTTTAATAATTTTTTCGAACCCTACTGGATATTTTTCTGCTGCATCTGCGTCTGCGGAAGCACTTTCTCCCTGTATTTTTAAATTGGGAAGTGCATGTCTTTTTTTGAATTTTCCAAACCATCCATTACTAACTACGAATTGATGATTGTCTTCATCGATTGACGATTGTCCTGTTTCCTTTAAATAATTAAATATTTTTAGTGCTTATGCTTCATTTTTTTGTCATGTCTTCTATCCACACCATAAGCGATTGCTCCATTTTCTCCATTATCTGCGGTCTAGAACGAGCAGTTACTTTCGCGACTACAGAGGATCCAGATGTTACCGAACTTCTAATTTTTTCTTCGTTTTGTTTGTTAGTTCTTGTTGTTGACTCATTTAAGTTAAAATATCTGGCAATATCACTTATCCTCTCTTGATTTTGAAGTCGATCCAAAATTTGTATTTTTAATTCAATGGATAAAAATTTTCGTTTTAACGGCGTTTTTTTCATTCAGCATTTTTGTGGCTAAATTAAAAAATTTATTTGCATTTAAATAAAGTTACATATGTACATATAAATAAGGTTTAAAAGAAACTTACTTATTCACCTTAAAATAATTTTATCAAAACTCTTTTACGAAAAAAACAACAACTTTTTCACAAATTTTTTTATAATTTAAGTGGAATTAGACTGAATATTTTTTCGCAATTTTTTACACGCTTTAGATTGATGCTATTATTTGCAATGCCGACAACAAGCTAACAAAATAATTATTACATCAAATGAAAGTAGCATAAATCGTTGTGTGATGTTAGAACCGCAGGAAACCCCCTTTTTTTAATATTGTCGTTGACTACACAATTACGTATGTATTTGTTTGTCACTTTGTAAAAACGTGTTCAAGTGTAGAGTGGCAATGCTATAAAAAAGATAGGTATCAAAGTATGGACAAAATGCAAAGAATTTTATTTGGGCAAGAAAACATTTTTCAAATTAAAATAGTAAATATTTGAAAAAATTTTCGTAAAAATCGCGTTGTAAGAGTAGCGTTGTAAGAAAATGTCCGCATTTTGTGAACCGCGTTGTAGCGAAACCGCGTTATAGGAAACCGCGTTATACGAGGTTTACCTGTACTTGTGTGTATCAGTTTATTTTTGCTCTCCGAATAATGTAATTTGTATTTTTCTTAGGACCAAAGTTAAATTTCCAATTGGGATGCTTTAGGAGCTTTTCGGACGGTAATATAGTATTAAAAGCAGACAAAAAGTTTCTTTTTTTCTCCTACGCGTTTCGGCGTCTTCCGCGCCTTCATCAGGGAGTCTGCATTTCATTGTACATAAAACATAAAAACTAGTGTTAACAAAATAACAAAATGTTTGCTTCCAACAATATTTGCACTTATATTTTTAATTACATTGAAAACAGTAACAACATCAAAACAAATAAAAATATAGAAACAAAAATAAAAATAAAACTCCACATATTGAATTGTACACTACGTTTTTGTCTCTCTGTTTAACCATCCCTCGTTATTGCTGTTCTGTATGCGCAGTTTATATTGTCTACGTCCTCCTTAAAATTCATAGTGTGTCGTATTTGTTGTTGTATTCTCAGCTCTTCTAATGTTAATCTTGTCCTCTCTTTTTTCTCCACGTCCAATATTTTTGTATTTTCGAAATCGGCTGAGTGTCCGCTTTTCGTTAAATGTTGTGCCAATGCTGTTGTTATCTTTTTGTTCTTCGCGTCCGTTTTATGTTCGCTAATTCGAATTCCGAGTGATCGCTTTGTAGTGCCTATGTATACTTTATTTTGTTAACACTTGTTTTTAGGTTTTATGTACAATAAAATGCAGACTCCCTGATGAAGGCGCGGAAGACGCCGAAACGCGTAGGAGAAAAAAAGAAACTTTGTTTGCTTTTAATATATTACCGACCGAAAAGCTCATAAAACATCCCAAACGGATTTAATTCTACCGTATTTGATACCAAAGACTTCTTAATATCACTGATGTCGCTTGCTGAGTCTTTGAGGCATTCTGAAAATATTTCTTTATTGTTATCGCTTACTATATGCAATTTAAAATATCTTATATAAGTTTCCTTTTAGCCGCTTCGATGTAACTTCTTATTGAGTTTGCACTTTGACGCCAAAACTTCCGCAAACGTAACACGATCCTGGTTCACGCTTAGCTTTTCGGCGTTCCGAAGCGTAATGTCCGAGACAATTGCAGTGATGGTTTGTCGGAAATTTTATCTCCACCTTTTTTAGAGATATCTCCGAGCGACAAGTTTCCGGCATGATTTGCTGGGCGTTTCAATTCGATCCTGGGCATTGCTTGTAACAAACTTGCTTTGTTGCTATAACATTGGATGTAAGCGTTGTTGCGAAGTTGTTCATTGGGGATACCTTCGATAATAGACTCGATCAAGTCGTTATCATCCATTTGAAGCCCATTAGCGAGCATAGTCTTGTCGTTATAGTACTCCGATAAATGTTCATTATACTTCCACCTGTGAGCCTAGAATTTTCGACGAAGTGATAATTTGCATTCCTTTGTGTCAAAAGCCAGTTCCATTTCTTGCAACAAAACGTTGACCTCTTGTGTCAAAATGTTTGGCTGGGACTGCAACCACGAAAGTGCTTTCCCTTTAACCTAAGCCATCAGAAGTACGCGTAACTTTTGTTCGCTTGAGTTGCAAGCAATTTGAATGTTCTTTAGTTGAATTAACCAGTTACTAAAGCTATCGTTGCCGTCGAATTCGGGAACAAAATTTATCAATGCATCGAAAGGAATATTGTTTTCGTCGTTTACTGCTGTGCGAGTAACCGGAGCGCTTTCTGTTTGTGCCGTTCTTTTTAAAAACTCATTCTCCTGACTAAGTAGACTTTTTCTCGTTGTAATAAATAAATTTGCTTTTGCATAATATTAATACTGGCTTCCTTCATTTGATCTTCGCGAAATGTGTCGTCAAGAATTTCGTTTGCACTCTTCCGTTTGTTTACATCTTCTTCTTCTCCAATTTGTAAGTCCGTGAGTTTGTCGATCATCTTCTTCTCTTTTGTTTGAGTGGAGCCATTTGTTGGTTGCTCCGCATTTCATTCATTTTGTTGTCGATTTCTTTTGCCGTTTCAAGTTGTACGTTACGTTGTTCATTCATTTGTAGTTCTCCCATTTGCTGTTCATACTTTTGTACTTCATTCGTTTGTGATTCTGTCGTTTGCAGTTCAGTCGTTTGTAGTTCATTTTTTTGGTGTTCTTCTAACGGTTGATTTTCGGCGTTAGCTGGATCTTCGATGATAGAAGCATTTAGACCTTTTCCACGAAGTTCTATGGACAACTCATTGAGGCGAGCGGCAAGAGAAGCCTTGTTGCCGTGTGAAGGCAATCCCAACGATCGCAGCCACTCACGCAATTGGTCCACAGTAAAGTCGGTGGTTGCGATTTTTTCCATGTTATTTAATTTACAAACGGTTTAAAATCGCGCACGATATACTAGTAACTTTATTTCAGGGTTCGAAAATATTCATTTATGAATATTCACGTACGTTCTTTTATAAGTTTATACGCAAACGTGAATATTTAAAATTTTTTTTTGCATTCACGTTCGCGATCGAGAACGTGAAAAAAATCCACATCGTTCGTATTAGAGAATGATATGTAGGTAGAAAAAAATGGGGTATTGTTCGTTCGCGAATGCATTAGCGAATCGAAGTTCGTGCGTTCATAAACGAATCTACACTTGAACGAGAGTGAATGATTCCGATCCCTGCTTTATTTTATTGTTTTACGTATGTATGTAGGTAGGAGCACTTCTGATAATTGTAGCAGTGGATTTGTGTTCGTTCGCTACGGCGTCAGTTTATTCAATGCTTTTTCTTCTTAAATCTAACATTTTGTGTATATGTATATCTATAAATAACTTAACTAGAGTGAATGAGACGAATATAAATAAGCCTTATGACTAAATACAATAAGTGATGAATAGAAGGAGACAGATTGCACATTAGGAAGAGTAACCATAAGGGTTGCCGACTATCACAATAAGTATATCTACTATACTATATATCTACTATAAATTTTTAATGGTTCTTGCTGATTTTTACTTGATAGTGAATACGAAAACAGAACTAAACATATGCCAAATCAAAATAAGTTTAGCCATAAGTGGTATACATACATATGTACATATGTATCTGATTTGTATACGAAACAAAAACTTACAATGATACCAGATGACTAAATATTTTAAGGTTAATATATAGCGAACTTACTGCACCAGATAATAAGAAACTGTGAGTACATGGATAAATGAACATGCTCACCAGGTTTCCCGTGAATCATGGACGCTGAATGCGAAGTCAACAACAAAAAATGGGGGAAAAGATTGTGCTCACGGTTGTCATAGATTGCAGTTTTCTTTAAAATACATTTTTTTGTTTTGTTTTTTGCCGAATATTAAAGTGACTTCGAGGCAAATATTCTCGCGTTTATATATGTATGTATGTACTTACATATATATGATAAAAGGATTTTCGATTAATTGGACTTTGTTTTTTGTTACACTTAAAGTAGTTATATACATACATATGTACATGCATATATAGGCATTTACATAGTTCTGAATTTCGGTTTTTTAAATTTGAAATTAAGATAAGCTTAACTCTATATGTATATTAATTTTATATTAGTGTAAGGTTTAGTATGATAAGAAACAGCGAACCAAATATGTTTATGGATTGAGGCAATATGTGTATATGCGTTGCAGTGTTTGTTTGTCGGTACGGGGGCTGTTGCGTGGCAGCATTTGGCATGAACATTTTATCCCTCTCCCTCATATAACGGTAATTTACAAAGCTTACAAGAATGCGATGTTTTAGTTACTATTAAAGATAATTTGGTCAAATTTCATACGGAGGATAGGGCGATGAACGATGAGTAGTTATATGGGCGATATGACGACATACATACATAGACTACAAACCATCAATACCCGATGGTGGTAGTAGAGGAAGAGGACCAGGTGGATATGGGCTTAGCTTCACTTGTGGTCTCTAGCTGGCACCAGTTAGCAAAGGAAAGGAAAGACCGGTGTGCTATGTTGTAATCGGGCAAAATCGCCTAAACGTCTGTGGTATCTATTAAGGAGAACACTGGCATGCAGCGTTGTTTTCGTGAGTATTGCGTCGCTCTAATTTTCGTAAAAGTATTTATCGTCTCTCTTTACTATACGTTTCTTCAAAATGGAACCATAAATACAGATTTTCTGAATATCGAGTCATGCGGCACTTAATGTATTAGTTCCCCTATATTCAGAGTGAGTTGTATCGTTTTCAAATTTGTATACATATGCATATTTTTTTCTGAACGATTACCTCAAAAAAGTCCCGTACGTACGTAGGTTAGATTAGGTTAATGTGGCAGTCTCCGCAGAGGGAACTCACTTAGACATAATAAAAGAAGTCAATTGTGATACCAACAGTTATTAGACCGGTAATGTACATCGCAACCAAGAATGGTTAACTGGGTCACGAATAATACCAATTTACACACCAGAGAGCTTTTTGGACAATGTCCAGTCAGAACTATTATGAGGATCTAGAGGTGCCGCTTTATTAGCGACTTCACTTCCTTCAAACGCCCTCGGTCCACCCTCGGCCAGAGGGTCCTTTAAATTCTGCATGTCGTAGTAGTTGCCCAGCGCTCACTGGCTCAACAGAGCCTATCTATTCAACAGAAGTCCGTAGGCAGCTAAAGGAGCCCCCTCCCTCTCCCTGCATGGAGTGGTGACTTCCAGGTTACCCCGCCGCGAGCTCATCAGCCAAGCAGTTTGCCGTAATGTAGCTATGGCCCGGTACTCAAATTGGTCCAATGTCAAGGTATTTCGAGGCACCTGAGGGAGAAGCCAGGCACTCCCCGACAAGTTTTGACCTCGCCAGTAAAGATCAATAAATATTTGCCCGTCTAGAGGGCATTGCATTGGTGAGTAGCCTATCGGCGGTCGCTTCCGACTGAAACACACTACAGTAGTCTGGAAGCATAAATTTCGGCTTGAGAAGCGCCTTTCATTACTGGCAATGTCCCCAGATAACAAGTTAAGCATAACGTTGAGCGTGAGAGTGGGTGCGGTCCAAAGCGCCCCACTGATTCAAATGAGGGCGGTCCGTTGAACCGAATTGCATTAAATAAATAAGCTGCAGAAGAAAAGCAACACACAACAAACTAACGCCCATATGTAGAATCCGTCGTATTTGCGATTGTGCTCCGATTCGTAGTATCGGTATGCTCAAATCCGCATAGCCATATCGTAATTTCGAAATTCGTAGCCATTTTCTCAATTGGAAATGTTGGTATGCCAGATTCCAACGTAGCTGTCAGTGGACAAATATGTTGTACGAAAAGCAACTGGTATCAGAGCAGAACGATTTTAAAAAATTATAATAAATTAAGGTTATAAACGCAAGAATAACGAAGCATATGCAAGTTAAATTGTTCATTTAAAACAACAAAATTTATTAAGACTTATTAACAAAATTGTCAGGTCGAAAATCATAACAAATCGCACGAAGTACCCGAAAATGATGGAATGTTTGTGCGAAAGCCTGACAATCCCGTAAAAACCAGCAAGAACCATTAATAATTTTACTGGATAGCATTTTCGTACGTCAAAACTAGCAAGAAAATTGCAAAGTAGGGGAAATTGAGAGAGAGCGAAAAAGACAGCTAAACTTGCAAGTTTTACAGGATTTTTACTGAATATATTTCTACCAGCGAGAATTTCTCAGTAAGATAAACAGCTCATTGAAAATATCCAGTTGATCACCACAACAATTATTAGAAATGTTTATTATTTCCATAAAAACGGGCGAAAATTTTAAAAAGTTATTAAATATTTAAATATACAACGAAAACGGAAAAACTTGCAACTTCTTACTGGTTTTGCGTTTTCTTACGCTCTGAAACTTAGTTACTGGCAAGTTACTGCAAAGTTTTTTACTGGTGAATACGAAAACATAACTATTGCTAGAGGATTTGCGAAAGATGCCTAAAAGGATATTCAGGCTTTTTTAGGATAGTTGAATAGCTTGGGCTCACCAACAAATGATTTGCCCATTTGGAAAAAGGTACATATCCAATTTTAAATATACAAAATGTATTTGTCCATTAATACTTACATGTACATATGTATATGAATACTATTCATACAAATAGTAGATTATAAATACTACCTCAAGTGTAAATTGGCCGCCAATAAATCGGAGGCTAGGGCAACGGGTGGTGGACACATGGAGGTAAAGCCTGTTGAATTAACCGGCCTGCATACAAGTACATCAGGCGGCTCGGGATATGTGCCTTGAGGTGTGCAAACGGCATATCTGCCAGTCAGCCGTTATTGAAAACTTAAACGAAAGAACTTGTAAGAAATTTAATTTAAATTTAAAACAGCCTTTTCATCAACAAAATTTACGCGTGCAGCCGAAAGAATTCACCTGCAAAAAATTGGCCACCATATTGAATTTAATTCTACCATACCAATAAAAACCATTTTCACCATATTTTGCTATATTTAGAGCAGAGGGGCTATTGCGGAGGTGGGTGGCTGCATGTGTGCAAAGAGAAGAAGATTAAGTAATGAATCAAAACAAAAACGAAAACAAAATGGGAAAAATAAATAAACCAAGAAACAACTTTCTGGATCGCGAGGGGCAACAAGTTATGCAACAAGTGTGCATAAGAGAAGGGCGGAAAGGGAAAGGGGGAATCGTCAAAAGAATATTCTTTCGAGTTTTCGGCAAATTATGATTGTTATGAATATGGACTATTGTTAAGATATTACATAGTATGTAGGCATATTATATTTATTAAATTTTAATATGAATGTATATGCATGAATGTGCTCACGTAAGATGTCTAAATATAATAATTGATTTTATAAAATATATTTATATCTTTTTTTGCATTTACTTAGTTCTGAAAAGTTATAGGGAACTATTGATAAAATAAATTTTATGTTATTTTAAATCCTATTGTTTCAAAAATAAAAATAAAAATATAAAAATTTTTTTAAAAGTAGATTTGAACTGTGGCCAAAGCCAAAACGTGCGTATGCAGCCCTCAACTATACAAGCACAGCGACAGCAGACGTTGGATTGCGCTTGTCTAAACGGCTAATTATGCAAATCACATCAATGTATTCGAAAAGAAAACCAATTTACGAATAAAACTAAAAATGTAATGAAAGAAGAAAAAGTAGTAGCCGCCGTTTTTTATTGTCATTTGAGTCGGAAAAGGAATTATGCAACAAGCGTGGATAACAGAAGTGTGGAAAGGGAAGGGGGAATCGTCAAAAGAATATTTAGGGTACTCACAATTCCAACGTAAAGTTAACATGTGGCAACTTTAGAAAGATACCATAGTTGAAGTGTGAGCACCCCTTTAAGAATTTCGAGTAATAACTAAAAATAACGTTTTTATTGCCTCATTTTCAATTTGCTGGTAATCAAAACGAAAAAATGCCTCGTCGTAGTGGAAAAGATAATTTATTAAATGCGTTATGCTTTAAGAATTTGGTGGACTTAATAGTACAAGATTCGAGTAAGATTTTTTCGAGTATTCCAAGACCTCTCTTAAACCTTTAAGTTGCAGGCAGTGAAGATGAGGACGATGATGTCCTAATTGAGTTCACTCTTACCGCAGCACTTTTGTTATCTTCGCGAAGAAGCAGCCATTTAAATGTTCCAAAATCCGTACAATGGCGTGAAAACATTCTTCCTAACTTCGATGACAGCCGTATGCGTCAAATGCTGCGTGTAGAACCCAGCGAATTCGAGCACATCTTAATTTTAATTACAGAAGATCCAGTCTTCAAAAATAAAAATTTAGTACCCCAATTGCCAGTTGATTTGCAATTAAAGATTGCGCTCTTCCGCCTGGGTTCAAATGGAGACAACGCATCCATCCGGAAGGTTGCAACTTTGTTTGGCGTTGGTGATGGAGGAACGGTATTAAAAATTACAGATCGAGTCGTTGCCGCAATTATAAACTTAAAGTCAAAGTTTTTATTTTGGCCATCGGCAAGAGAGCGAAAAAAAATTGTGGCAAATACAATGCTGGAGCTGCCAGGGTGCATTGGCTATATTGATGGCACCGAAATCAAGTTGGCTGAGTCTCCTATAAAGGATCATGAGTTCTACTTTTCACGTAAAAAGCAGTACTCAATCAAAATGCAAATTGTGTGTGACTACTCCCTGAAGATTCGGCTAGCGACCATTGGGTACAGAGGAAGTGTCCACGATGCTAAAATATTTGTGGAGTCTCCTATTGGGCGAACACCAGAAACATTCTTTTGTGAAAAGCAATGGATAGCAGGAGACTCAGCATATCCCTTAAGCCGAAATTTAATTACTCCTTTTCGACAAAACAGCATCGAACTAACACAAGCAAGAAGAGACAAGTTTAATCAGCATTTTTCAAAATTCAGAGTGCGAGTGGAGAATTGTTTTGGCAAGCTTAAGGAGAGATTTAGCAGTTTAAAAGAACTCCGTTTTCGGCTTTCCGATGAAAAAAATTATAAAGCTTGCTGCAGATGGATACTAGCCTGCTGTATTTTGCATAATATTTTACAAGAACTAAACTCGGCAGCAGACGACGCTGAGGAAGAATTTGCTTACCCGGAAGAAATGTATAACTACAATGACTTAAGGGCTGCTTTAGCTGAGTTTGTAAATAATAAACACTGAACAATTATAAAGAACGTTTTTTTTATTGGGGAAAAGCACAATTATACTTACTTGAATTTTCAACATTTAAATTTGTTTAACAAAAATATTTATATTTCTACTTTTTTCCTCATTTTTAGATTTCTTCTATTTTTGCATTTTATTCAAACATCTCCAATTCTTTTCGCTTGTTACATTTAAAAAGTGTTATATATTGTACATATGTATTTCACATTTTTTTCATTTATTCATATTCATTTTTAAACACTTTTCACTTTCGAGTTTTCAGTTTTTCCATTTCTACACGCTCGCGCATCTCTATTTCTTTCATTGCTATCTTTTCTTTCGATTCCATTTCTAATAATTTGAGTTTTTCGTAAGATGCATGTTTCTCCTTTTCTAAATTAAATTCCTTTTCCTTCAGCAAAAGCTCCTTTTCTCTAAATTCTTTGTCGGCAACCAGCTTCTCCTTTTTGTACTCGACCAAGTTGGAATGAAAAGTACATCTGCAAGTCCCGTGCGAGAATACATATATCCCTTTACGCTGAGCTTGTGGAGGTTGTGTCGCAGAGCGAGGAGTTTCTGTTAGTGGAGCACTTTCTTCGGCGACTTCATAAAACGCAGCGGGGCTTGGTTGGTATTCTATTGGAGCGTAGGCAACGTTTGGTGATCCCTCATCTGCTGAAGTATTTCAGTACTCCAAAGTGTTGCTTTCTTCTGAATGAAGCACAAACGCATTTACCTGATATTCTCTATAACAGAATATTTCTTCCAGCTCATCAAAAAGTGGGCACAATCGTAATAGCACATCTGAAATCAAGAAAGTAAATATTTACAAAATCTGAAACATTTTTCTTCAATATTGAAAGCTACCTCGCGTTGTTTCACCTTCTCGCATGGTCCCAGCCCCGGTCGAATTGCTCCATGACTTCGCCTTGATGTAGGTTTGCCTTAAATTTTTTACTTTGCAGCGCACAAGTGTCCATTCCAACTCAAGCCTATGTTCACTTAAAAACGCTTGTAGAAGTGCTGTGCAGTTGGCTTTTCAATTGGCCTATTTTGGCGAAGAAAGTTTAGCAATTGCTGCTGTTCCCACTCGCTCCATTTGCGATATGGTGCTTTGCGGATTCGCTTTTGCTTCACCTGAAAATATTAAAATGGTCTAACCACTCACTTTTTATTTAAAAATATCAATAATTCACTTACTTTTCCTTCAATTGTGTCTGCTTCCATTTTTCGACGCAAATTATAATCAGCTGTTCGGTGATGCCAGTTTAATACAAAAGATAAACGTATGTATGTCAATGCATAGCAACTTTAGTCATAAGTGGTATCTCTGATTTGTATGCGAAACAAAAACAAGCAATGATACCAGATGGCTAAATGTTTTAAGGTTAATAGATATTAAACTTACCACACCTGATAATATGAAACTGTGAGTACCCAAATTCTTTCGAGTTTTTGGCAATATTTGTGTCAATCGCCATCAGCGCAAATTGCTGGCTTTTTCAGCGTGCGTGCGCAAATTATGATTATTAGATATGTATGTACTATGTAGATATTTTAATAATCTTGACTTTAATTCTTTATTCATATTTACATACATACATACATACAAGTGGACGAAGTCCAACTTGTTGCGCACGGCGGCAAATAGACAAATTCGGATCTTCTCCAACACTATCACTTACAGCACCAATATTTTCTTCTGTATGCATAGTTCTTTGTATTGTTGTTAGTTTTTCATCGAGTAGAGTAAATGTTGCTCGAAATTTATCAAATGTCCTACGAACAAGCTACTCTAATGCTCGATTATGTGGACCATAAAATTCACGAAGTGCTCTATAAGTTTGGCGAACCAGAGAACGTAAATTATATAGAAGGCTCATCCCAGTCCATTCCGTGATTCGTTCTGCTGCCGGGGGGTCTGCTGTACACACCAAGCTCTTTTTCCCCACCATTTATACACAGCAGACCCACTTAATTTAACAGTAGAGACCCATATTTACAGTGCTAGAGCGTGAATTTGTAGTTAGAGAGAAAAATAATGTAACTTATCACTGGTGTTGCAGGTGATTAATTTGGTTTTAATAATATAAAAATTGTCTATTATCATGCAAATAAATAAATATTTTATTGAAATTTCATTTTTATTTATAATGTAATATAAACTAATTTAATATAATGGATATTTTTATTAAAATGTATGTCAAAATTTCCGTTTTCAGTAACTGATGATGTGAAAAAATTCAGACTTAATTTTAATTAAGATAATGTTTTTAAACACTTTTTTCTAATATTAAATAATAACAAACATAATATCTTAATTTATTTAAACAAATTAAAACTTTTCAATATTTTTGTATGTATATTCATTCGTAACGAAATGATTTCCAAAAATTTATGAAAGTTAATAAATAGCTATATCGCATTGAATTAAAAAAAAATGCATAAACATTAGACATGGCACGAAAAAGCTGGGATTCGAACTATGGGGTAAAAGCTAAAACATGCGATATGATAATGTGGCCGGCGACTAAACGCGCTAAGCCACAGCACACATTCCCTTCGGATTGCTGAAACGGCTAATTATGCAAAGCATAGCAATGTGTGCGTAAAGAAGAAGACCAATTTACGAATCCAATGGCCGACAGGAGAAATCGTGAGAGTGGCGAGTTTACAGAGCTGTGCTTTGGCAAAATTTGTTTAACAGACTATGATTTCTGATAAATTTTAATTGTTTGGCTCGAATTTTAGATTTTGCCAATATATTAACGAATTGATATAAACATCTAAATATTTAATATGACGAGAAATTTGGCTTTACTTAAATATGTGACACTCACTCAGTCAGGGTTTCTCTCTTCCGAACGACGCAGGGATGCAAATACATATATGTATATATGATAAAAGGGACCAAATTTCAGAGCTGGGCTGCTGTGCTGATTTATTTTTTTAAGCTAATTAGTGAAATGGTCACGAATTAAAAACAAAACAATGTTGTCAACTTAAATTCTGATAAAAAAAACATATTATTTTGTAGTTTTACTTTAATAAAACATTTCTTTGTAGTTAAAAAAAGTTCCTCATATTTAGTACGTAATAAGAACATATTTTCATTGTTTGGAGAAAACTATGTTGTCTGTATGCATTTCGGCAAATACGTACATACTTATGTGTATGTGTGAACTTTTTACTATGAAAGAGCATTTTCACTATAAGAAAGTATTTCAAAATATTCCACACCAACTATTAAAGTTTTTGTATAATTGGCGAATGAAACTCTGGGCTAACCAGATCGAAAAGAGGAGTATTTTATCAGGTGACCGTGTGTGTGTGTGAACAGCTGTTACTTATCTTACTTGTAAAACTGTACTATGGCTACTCCTTTGCAATTTTCCTGAGAAAAAAAGGTTGCATTCAGGCAGGTTCTGGGATTCACTTCCGAGTGAATATCAAGCAAATCCACTGTGAATACGATATTTTGGTGTTCCGCGTTTCACTTCCAATATTTTATTTCCACATTTTTTTCAAAATGAATTCCGAGTGAATTTCCAGGTTCTGGAAAACGAATTCACAAGAAATTTTTCGGTTTGAATTCACTTCAAATCAAACTTGTGAATTTGTTACACGCAAACATGTAAGTAAAATAAAATGCTTAAATTATGAAAAAAAAAAGATTTAAAATACTTTATTTTTGTAATAAAACCAATTGTTAATTGAAATGTGTTATTTTTAAAGGGGAAGACATAAGAACGCAGAGCAGGATACAATAATTATCCAATTCATGGAAGCCCATAAAGATATCGCCCGTGGCTTTGTGAAGGGTGACAAAATCAAAATAGATGCGCTTTGGAAGGATTTGGTAGCGGAGCTCAATGAGCATGGCCCACCAGAAAAAGATATTTCTGGCTGGAAAAAGGTAAAACCAATAAATTTTTCTATGCTAAAGAAGATTTTTAAATCTAATATTTTATCAGGTTTGGATGGATTGGAAGTCCTTCATTAGAAAAAAAGTTGCCCACAATACTTCTGAAGCTAGAGCAACTGGAGGAGGACCGTTGTGGAAGGCATCGCAAATACGACTGACTTCGGTGCTCCTCAAAATAGTGAAGAGATGACAGGCAATTCCAGCGGAGATGAAGACGAAGAGATGCCATGCACAAGCAGTGCCGCCATTTCAACACCATCTCGAAGACGCGAGCCTGCGGTGTCCGACTGCCTTAAGGCAAACATTAATGAGCAGACAGTGGCAATGAAAACTATTGTGGATGGACTTGCCGAAAATGTCAACGCAACAAGAGAAGTTAGTGCCGGTATTGAAAGTGTGTGCAATGCTGTGAAAGAGTTGACGATTGCCTTAAGGGAAAACACAGCAGAGAATCAACGACACCACCTACAATTAGAAAGGATTCGGCAAGAAGGAAATGAGATGAGGATGAAAGAGTTTGAGCTGCAAGAACTGAAAATGTACCTGAAGTACAATAATAATAATAATAGAAATTAAGTTTTTTTTAATAAATGAATTCCTGTGATGTTTTTATTTTGTATACTGAATTAAATTATTATTTTTTTATTCTGTGCTAACATATATTTTTATCTATATTAAGATGTGATATTTTAGAATTTGAAAAAAGAAATGAAATATATATTTTGAAGTTCATATATTAATATTCGTATTAGTTCAATACACTCGTTATATTTTCAGGAATTTCTATGAATTTGAGCGGCTATATTATCTCGCATTACTGTAGCCTCTCCATTAGGTATGGTCTCGTATGTTATTCCTTCATTAACAGTGGGTTCAGTTGCAACATCTACCAAGTTAAACTCTGGTAATTCTTGCACTTTATAATATTTGCAAATATTATGCATAGCGCAACAAACATTTACTATCTGCACTACTTTTTGAGGCTGGTACTGTAGGAGACGAGAAAGGCATCTAAACCGGCTTTTTAAAACACCTATAGTTCTCTCTATAATATTTCTCACGGAAGAGTGCCTTTGATTAAAAGTATGCTGTGATGTGCCAGAAATTGGATCTCTATACGGAGTTGACAAAAATGGTTGCAAAGCGTAGCCAGCATCACCCAAAAGCCAACTGCCACGTTCACCGCTTTCGTATTTTTGTTGGAAATAATCTTGAGCCCTGCTCACACTCCATATTAAAGCGTCGTGGCTTGAACCAGGGCGACGAGCATCAACGGTTTTTATTCTCATATTATAGTCACAAATCTAAGAGAAAAAGTTTAAAGAAAGTGGTTACTAACATCATATTTATTTGTAATTACATATATATTTGATACTTACAATCATTGCGTTGATGCTGAAATATCCTTTTCGGTTGTAAAAAAGGCTGTGATCTGCATGGGGCTTTGTAATTCTAATATGTGTGCCGTCTACACAGCCAACGACGCCAGGTATGCCAAAGTTTTGCAAAAAATGTTGCTTTGATGCAGCTATTTCGGTCTCCGTCATACTTAGTTGTATCCACTGTGGACAAATGTGCCTTTCTAACACTTTAAGCAGGCGCTTTAGGACTTTCGCAATCGTACTGCGACCCATTGAAATAACCACATCTTTTCCCACGGATTTTTGAAATCCACCTTCAGCTAAAAACCTGAGTGTAGCCGCCAACTGCAGTCGTACCGGAATCCTACTATCCTTGACATGGGGAGTCACAACGTTTACCAACATTTCAAAGGCACTTTTGTTGACCCGGTAGCTTGACACAAACCTTCAAAAGAGACTTTCTACATCCACTCTTCAACTATTTGTAAATGTTACAACTTACTTAAATTCAGGCACATCTAATGGATTTGAATGGTCACGTAAAATCCTCCTGCTAATGGTTTCCTCTGCATGCAATTCACTTTCTAAAATAATTGTGGAAAATGTTGTTAACGCGTTCATTTTTATTTCGTTTAAATTTTTCTTGTTTTCAAATAATTTGACAGCTGACAAGTTCATTTTTACTATTATTGGACAGCTGACAGCTCTGAAGTTCATTTTCGAGGTGAATCAAAACCGAGCTCGAAAATGAACAAAAAGTTCGGATTTCAGAACACCAAAACTAAATTCACTCGATTTTGCATTCATTTTTATTTCCACTTCCACTCGGATTCCAGAACCTGCCTGATTGACTTTTGCTAAAAAATATCAGTCGCTTGTAACATTCGAAGTAGCACCATGTCCACACCAAGAATACGGGAGAAAATTTATTTGCTTGGGCATTACTCGAATGAAATTATTGGAAATAAACTGCCATCGGTGAAACAAACGTTAAGTGTTTTCTTTTTCAATTTGCGGGTGTGTAAGTTGACCGTACGGGAAAGTGCCTCACTAGCTGTGCGGGAAGCAATGATATATTGGGAAAAAGCACGAATTCCGACGCAAGAGTTAAGGAACTGTATACCAAAGTTGGAAGCTTTGTATCAGCAATGGAGGCAGCTTCAAAAACATGCTGGAAGATCATCAGAGGTTCATAAGAAAAAAGAAACAGATTTCGTTGAGAAACTTGAGGATCTTTTTGATATAGCACACGCCAATGCAATGAGTATCATTACCATTGAAGAAGATAAGCAGTTCTTAGTCAATCAGCGGTTGAAAGGACGGCCAGGGTTCATGAATGGAATTGATTACCAGCTAATTGCGAAAGAGAGACGAGTTTCTGAACGAAAAATGCAAGAGGTGAAGAAGAAAGAGCGAAGCGATCATGAAATACAACAATTGAGTAAGTGTCTATTGTATATATATGTACGTATATTTATGTATTCATATGTTTCCAATTTGATAAAATTTTATTTTATTAATGTTTTTTCTTTTTTCTAGCTCAGCGTGCCATGCTCATGACGTCGAGTTCAAGCAATAATGAAGATTTTGATTTATGTGATTTACAGGAAGTTCCGCGAGCCTCAAAAGATTTATCACCACCAGCAAAAAAGAAAATAGGGCGTCGAACAATAATGACTCCTAAGCTTGCTGCTGCCTTGGACAAGTGCAAGATCAGTGACAGGAATGCAGTTCATATCCTGATAGCTGCTATCGAAGCGCTTGATTATGATGTTGAGAATTTCGCTGTCAACAGGTCCTCTATTCACAATTTTCGTGAGAATCTTCGCGAACAAAAGGCTACCGAAATTAAAAATATTTTCAAGGATAAGAAATTGCACGCTGCTACCCTGCATTGGGATGGTAAATTACTTCCAGCATTAATGGGTAATGAGACAGTAGATCGACTTTCTGTAATTCTTTCAAATTATGGTACTGATCAACTTCTTGATGTACCGGCATTGCAATCGGGAAATGAAAAAGACCAAGCAACAGCTGTCTGTGAAACCCTTGCGGAATGGGGCCTTCGGGATTACGTAAAAGCTTTAGTTTTTGACACAACGGCATCAAATACTGGCGCTTTTAAGGTTGCGTGTGTTTTGATTGAAAACTTTCTAGAAAAAGACCTTTTGTATTTACCCTGTCATCATCACATGTACGAAATCATTTTAAAAGCAATTTACGAGGAAAAGATGGGGAAGGCTACAGGACCAACGGTACCACTATTAAAAAAGTTCCAAACTGCTTGGTCTGGTATAAGCGTTTACAATTTAAAACCGGAATCATATGCATTATATCTATCATCATCATATATTTATTTATTGTTATGTAGATACATATGTATATGCAGCATTTGTTTCATCCCTCCGCCAGCGTGTCTGTTTTCAACCGCAGCGCAACTGCAGTACAGCAACAAAAAATTCATTCATAAACGCACGCGCATATTATTGAAAGCAAATTTCCGTTCATTCATAAATGCCAACATTTCATCTTTGCGATTTGTGACGAAGTGTGACATGTGATTTCCCTTTGCCTAATATATAACATATATCAATTAACATTGTTGAATAAATTGAATTCTGTGGTGTATAACTTAACGCAACAGATCTTCATCTATTCGATCTAGTAAATCATATTTGTAATATACTCCACTTTTTTCTTGTACCTATCTCAAATACAAATTAATTCAACTAAACCCTGATTAATGATGGCGGCTTTTTCATGTGAATTGCGGGCAGAAGCTACTATTTCTGTGGAGTTTTGACAAAACAGCTTATTTGGCTTTCGAGTTTTTATTTTTAAATCAATAAATTTCTATCTTTGACGTACAAATTTAATATTTAAATTAATCTTTTACCACGATAGCCTGTTGAACTATAGCTTTGTTTAGCTATTTGTTTAAATATTTCATTAGAACATTGTTATTTTTGACATGGTAAAAATTGAAGTCCAACTAGAGATAAAATATTTTGTCAAACTTTGCGCGCAGACTTAGAGTTCGGTTGAATGTGCGCGCAAGTGAACAAACATATGTACTTATGTACATATATAATTATTTCTATTCTACAAATTTACATATCTACACATATGCTTGTACGCGCCCTTTTGCATGGAAGTAATTCGATTAAATATGCATTGTTAAATAAATGCATGCATGTACATACATATGATGAACAATAAATGCAATTTCTTTAGTGTTTTTGGAAGATTTTGTTTAACTACTTAAAATATTTATTGAAAGTTATGTATGCAAAATATTAGTAGAATAAAATAAAACACTAAAATTGAAATTATAGAAGAATACATATTATTAATACTTTGTTTAAATGTTGGAAATAGAATTGCGAAAATTCCTTATCAAAACAATAACAAAATTTTCGCCAAAAAGCATCTGCAACCACACAATGTAGCTGATAACAGAGAACGTACATTAATTTTCTCTAAAATTGTTGTTTTCGCTCAACCGATGTTAAATTTTGCCTCTTGTAGGTGAAAAATTATTGAGTGGTGAGCTGGACGAGAAATATACCTTTTCCCAAAAACGCGGAACGACAGCAGGAATGAAGCGGGATGCTACTTCTCTGTAAATATACGTTCTCTGCGGTCAGGTACAAGCATGATTTTTAATTTCGACCAAACTCAAATACATTGTTTGTTGGTCCAAATAATGAGACACGTATTTTTTCTTTTGGCTCGGAAAAATTTTTTGCCCGAATTAAACGCGATTTTGTTTTTCAGTCAAAAATCGATTATTCAAGTTGACAGTGAGAATTTTTTTTTAAATGCCCATAACTTTGTCAAAATTCAATGGATTCTAGCAATGTTTTTACTAAAATGTCAGTTATTCTTGGTAATTTAAGATAGAATGATATAATGATTGATTTCCATTATTTGAAATTTTTTATTTAACAATAAACAAAAAGGGAAAATTTTTGTTAACATTTATTTTCTCAAAAAGTTTATTTTTTTTCTCTGAAACTTTTTCACCGGGAAATAGACACTTTGAACTACAATTTGTATAAATCACCAATAGCAAAGATTTTTTTTCGGAGTTATGATTTTTTGTAGATATAATTCGTTTTTGTGGGAATCAAGAAAAGATTCATTCACGCAATGTTTCAGCGCAAGTGCACAGCGAAACATTGTATATACATACATACATATTTACATGCTTGTGTACATATCTAAGGTATATACATGTGCATGTATGTACCTACCCTTTTGCTACTATGTAGTATTTGTGTTTACTTATGTATCATCATGAATATTATCAAAAGTTAAAAAAAGGTGAAAATCAAAATGTTCGAAATTTTAACAATATTGCAAGTGTATGGGAGTTTTTTTTACAAAGTATGCCTTTAATAAATAATTACTTTTTTCAATTTTGTATAAAAATTTCAGGAGAAATTATTGAAAGTAAAAGAAACAAAAACATTCAAACGCGTACATGTACATACATACATATTAGACTGACCAAAAAAAATGCTTCTTTTTTTTTGAGGCTCATGACTTTTTTGTTTCCACTATGAACAAAAAACCATCCCCTGAAAATTTGATGCAAAAATTTTAACATTTAGAGGTCTCGCGTGGACATTTTGCGCCTCAACCTCAAGTGCTTAAAATTACTCGTCCTTCAAAACCATGCACACGCGAAATCCATTAAGAAATTTAAGTTTTTTAATATCTTATAATATGGTTTTAAGGTCGCTGAACACTCTGGGTAAGTTAAGTTTCCGATCTGACCCTAACATTTTGATATATTGGGACGAAATCGTAAAAAAAAACGATAAGAAATTCGAAAATTACAGTTTAAAAGTTGATTATTAAAAAAAAAAAGTTTTCATTATCTTATCATGAATGCTATTTATAACCACATTTTTTACAAAGAAAATGAGCTATCATAGAGAGCTTTATGTTCATTACTTCTCGAGATATGTATCTATAAATTACTGTACCTGCATCTGAATACGGGGCTAAAACCTTTAATAAGAAAAATAATTATATTTAACATGTAAAAAGTTATATTTAATTCTGACCAAAATCTGATAAAATCATATATTTTCAATTTTCGTATGTCTTTCGCTGGTACATCTGGGCGTCGATTTTTAGAAATACTCTTCGGTTTGTGCAGACCCTGAACCATTAACTTCTTATATCGTGGACTGATGTTGGAATCAAAAAATGCCAAGCCCACTAAAATTTCGTTGAGGTACCAAGTGTGCCCACGAAATGTTCGCAATGCGGTCTCCGAAATAAATGGGTTAACCTGGTCATATTGACGTATTTCTTTAAAAAAATATTTTAAATAAACGTTAATTACAAACACATTGAAAATTCAAAATGCACTCAACTGGTCTTTTGTCAAGGGAAAATGTTCGCGAATAATATAAACTTTAAAGCAGTAAATGATCTTATCCATCCAGCAAGTTCGATGAACTGCACCCGGTTGGCGAATTGTAATGTTATTATTTTTGGGGTTTCCAATAAATAACAGTGCCTACACGCGTAATAAAGAATATGACGATTCAGCATTATTTCCAGTAACCTCACAGGCTCTTTGTGTATACCGGTGTTTGAAGCTGTTGTATCAGCGCATACGCCCGTGATCTTGTCATCTAATTCCCAAAAAACTAACGAAAATATCACCTCAGTTTGATCTTCGTCTGCCCCGTTTATATGCTTGGAACCCCAAGAAGCTGCTCGTTCTGTTCAGTTCCGGTGACGATTACCGCCAATCTATCACACTTCTCGTTGGAATCTAAGCTCTTCATAATTTTACTATCCCAATGCACTATACAAAAATTTGATGAATCAAAAGAGTCCTTCATATTATTAAATATATTGGTTTGCATCTTTTTCGCATTAATCTTATGCTTTCCCGTGAGCAAGGTACACCATTAAGATCAATGTTAAATTCAGATGCCAGAACTGAAATCAAATAAGCTGCTTTTCTTGTTGATATTTCGCAGCGATTGAGTGTACTTGTGACCATCTCACTAACGAAATTACTGTGCGTGAATGTGCGAGCTTTCTTTTCGGGAGGACTATAATCGGCATCGCCATTGTCTTCTTCCGGCGGAATATCAGAATCATAATTTGATTCCGATACCGATTCGAAACTGTCTCGTGGATTTGCAACAATATTCTTTTTCTGAGTCTTTTTTGGGGTCAGTCTCAAGGTGAAAAACTGATATAGTTTATCTATAAAAATTCTTCTTTTTTCCAAGGTTCCTTTATAGTTTCGATGACGGTCAGCCTTTATTACTTTATACTCCTCGTTCAGAGCGCAGAGTTTCCTCACAATATGTTTTTTTCCATTGGCAACCCCGAAGCAACATCCCACGTCCGTAATAATTCATCTGCTACATAGTTAGCACTTTTTGAAATTGTTGCATCTAAATCGATGTGGCGGTGCACTAAACTCAGGCTTTATTTGTTGGCTCGCCATACACGGATAAATATGTTGGAGACGAATCTACTTAGTAGCCACTTATTGTACTGTTGAGAACTCATTTTTATCACTTTCACGTAAGGTGTGTTTCAAAACTATACGATACCAAGGAGATTTGTTTTTTTGTTGTTTATATTTTGATTAAATTCAAAACGCACAATGTGAGAGCATAATTTATTGTTGGAAGCACAGTTTTGTTATAGATATCTCGAGAAGTAATAAACATAAAGCTCTCTATGATAGCTCATTTTCTTTGTAAAAAATGTGGTTATAAATAGCATTAATGATAAGATAATGAAAACTTTTTTTTTTTTTAATAATCAACTTTTAAACTGTAATTTTCGAATTTCTTATCGTTTTTTACGATTTTGTCCCAATATATCAAAATGTTAGGGTCAGATCGGAAACTTAACTTACCCAGAGTGTTCAGCGACCTTAAAACCATATTATAAGATATTAAAAAACTTAAATTTCTTAATGGATTTCGCGTGCGCATGGATTTAAGGACGAGTAATTTTAAGCACTTGAGGTGGAGGCGCAAAATGTCCACGCGAGACCTCTAAATGTTAAAATTTTTGCATCAAATTTTCAGGGGATGGTTTTTATTCATAATGGAAGCAAAAAAGTCATGAGCCTCAAAAAAAGAAGCACTTTAATTTCTTTTTTGATCAGTCTAATACATATGTGAGGGCTCTAGTTATGGGTGCATTTGTTGCAGAAAGAGTTCTTATGAAGCCAATATAAAAAATCAAAGTTACGAAAGGATCTAACTTTTTGGGCTCGTTAAATTTGAACAATATGACAGGCATGATGAGGTCTCCAAATGAAAGATGCATATTCTAGTTTTGAGGGAACAAATGGCATGTAAAGTAGTTTGCGTGTGTAGAAACTTGAATATTATGTACTATTAACATAGCATAAGATTTAGAAGTGGTATATTTAATATGATTAATAAAAGTGAACTTTGCATTGAAGACAACGCCCAGGTCCATAGTTTCCCTAATTTTTTCGAAATAGTTCGCATCAGAGGAGCATTTTTAGCATATTTAGTACTAGAAAATCCAATATAAAATCAATATAAAAGTTATCCTCTCCAAGACGTCAGAACAGTCTATTGACCCGGATAAGATATTTGCAACGGAGGTGCAGGCGAGAAAGGCACTTCGTCTATTGAAAGTCATTAAGTTCAAGAGAGGGCAGCGAGATTCATAAGCAGGCAAACGGTCCCTAAATTTTAACGAGCGAAGAGCGAACTTAATTAAAACTATTTAGATCCGTTCTATACGATTGATATGCGAGACTTGATGAGGCTTCCAGATAAAAGAGGCGTAATCTAGTCTACACCTCAACAAAGTTGTATACAGAAGCTTTAGGCTATGCTATTACGTCGGATAGAAGCTAGCGTGGCACAATATAATTAATATGCGAAGAGAAACTCAGTTTTGTATCAAAGGTAATACCTAAGTCCTTAACTTCGGACACGCATTTTAATCGAGAGCCAGAAATAAAATAATTCGTAGAAATTAGGTAAATGCTAGTAAAAGTACATTTTATACATTTATTAATGTTCAAAGAGAGGCGATTTTGTGAACACCAGACATGAGAGCATGAAAGTCATCATATGTTTTTATTACTGCATAGATCTTAAGGTCATCTGCATATAAAAGAAATTTGGCTGAAGACAAACAGGTGTCAATGGCATTGATAAACAGAGTAAAAAACAAGGATCCCAATGTGCTACCCTGAGGAACACCCGAAGTCGCAATGAAAGGACGTGAAGAAACATTGTCAAACGCAACTGCATATATTTTTTTTGACAAATACGATTTAACTTATTCAAGAAAGATAGAATGAAATCCCAAACAAGCTAATTTCATAATTAATATCTTGTGCGAAACTCTATAGAAAACCTTCGAAAAGTCAATATAAATTGAGTTAACCCATTTTGAAAGGACGAAAAACAGTCTTCGGTAAACACAGAGAGGTTGGTAACTGTGAATCTGTCTTTAACAAGTCCATGCCAGTTTGGAGAAATCAAACTGTTGACAGAAAAAACTAACTTTTCTTTAATGATACATTCGATGCGTTTAGAAACCGTAGATAGTTTAGAAATAGGCCTATAATTGCGAACATCGTTTTTGTTACCACTTTTAAAAATAAGGGTAACTGAGGCTTTTTCCAGTCATCAATAAAATAACCAGAAGATAGAGACTGGTTAAAGATTATCGTTAGAGGTGCATCAGAAGCAGGACACATTTTAAAAAGTGCAACTGACATCCCGTCAACATCCATGAACTTAGACGATTTTAAACGGTAGACCTACCCGGAATGAACTATGCTCGTTAAAAAAATTAAACTTTTCTTACTTACCTCTTACTCTCGCGGTTACTTCAAGCAATGGGTGTCATCGGAGATCCGTTCTGTTGACGGTATTCAAACAGCGACAGCTTTATTTTATTTTTTTATAACTAATTTAATTACTAATTATTTAATTTTACTATCACTTGGTTTCAATTCCCACCCATGCACTTTAAACACTTCCACGGACTGTTACAACTTTCATAATGCACTGTTGACTGTTCTTTCTATCTTTTATAGGTAAGCTCACTTTCACCCGCTACACTTTTGCATACACTCACACACTGACAACTACTTTCTTGTGTTGAAGGGCTAACAAGGTTAAAAACCATTCATCTATCGCTGATTTGTAGATAAAATCACTTGCCGTTACAGCCATGCATGAAGGGAAGGTAGCTTAACCCTAACTTCAATCTGTTTACGGAAATACTAGCGCCTATTAACTGTACATTTTCCATGAGAAAAGCTAACTTTTTTTGTATAGCGGTCAGCCCTGTTACCTCTGCATTAATTGACAGATAACTATTACTACTATCAAGTATTTGGAACAAATTAGCCTTTGGTAGGTACCTTATTACTAAAGGCAAACTAATTATTTATTAACTATTTGTATCCGAAATAAAGCTAGTTACTTATTACCACATCTACCTACTTATGTATTGCCTGTAAATTAAAGTTCGAAACAATGCATTTAATAATATTTATTTATTCAACTATCTCAAAAAGATTAATTTTCCTTAAATTATTATAGTTATTATTATTACTTAATTAAATCTTTTCGTGAAAACAACACGCGACACTCTTGAATAATATCTTTTTGTGATTTGATGAACAAACGTCAAACTTTTGACAGCTGGTGCTTTTGTATTCTTCTGCATGACATGCCAACTAACTAAAAAGGTGTTTCTGGGTGTTTGCTAATAATGAGTTTTTATTGCAAATCTCTTCAAAATAGGTAGTAATAAGTTCTCTATGTTTAGCAATTGATAATTTTTTACAGCAGACAGGCTCTCATCCGCCGATGGTGCCTGCATTATGGTGCGTGTTTGTAAAAAAATGTCTAACGTAGTCTTCCAATTCTAATTTCTTCCGCCCAACGGTTGGTCTAGATCCACGGCTTAATGCCGGGCTTGTATTTTGTCGCTTAGTTATCAATTAAGTTTGTTCATACCGGTTGCTGGGTGTGTATGCCTCATTACATGTATAACTACTGGGAAGATTACCGGTCTAGGTCTATATCACTTACACTATGCTTAACTCTATATCACAGTTTGAGACCTAAGTCAATATGCTGGATCATCGGGACATCAAATGATACACACTTTCAGCAGCATTGCCTTGTGCGGAATAAAATTCTATCCTGACGTGCTTTATGCCGTACTTTTCTAGAAAGCAGCTAAACACTTCGGAAACAAACTGCTTTCCATTATCCGGTACCCAGAAAACGTGAAAAACTTCTTCCTCTGGAAATTTCATGACATCAGCTGACGTAGCCATACAACGGACATACGTGGATACGGACCCATAAAATCAACAAATAAGCGTTGAAATGGTCGCTCTGTCAAATGTTGATGACCTATTAGTGGCTTGTGGAAATAATATTGAGTTTTATTAACTCTACAAACGTCACACCATTTTATAAATCACCAATGTTTTTCACGAACTCTTGAGAGGGTATTATTTATGCCGCCATGTTCTGCGAATTCGTTCATTACTATGCATGACTGTGATGTTATAATTACGCTTTGCTTTGTTCAGCTTGGCCGAAATATATGTGATTGGCCGCTCGTTTCCGTCATCGTCAAGTTGAAACAGCTCCCCTCTCACCCCGTCAGTCCATGCGTCACATTGTTCAAAGATGGATTAATACAGGTGGATAAATCGACGGTAATATCTAGACATCCCCAGGAACCGCCTGAGCTACTTCGGAGTCCGTGGCTCTGGAAAATCTCTCACCGCTGTCAAATTGCTGGCGTCTGTGTGAATACACCCATTACCGCCTACTTGTCCTAGGTACCTTACCTCCTTAAAACTGACATCTGTCTAAATTTATTGTGAATTTACGGATACACTTAGCGACCTTTTTTAGAAGACACACGTGTGACGGGAATTCTTCCGAACAAGCAAGTAACAGATTCCGGAAAAGAAGTGGGTATAACCTTGTCCATGAATTTACACATACGTCGGCAGCGGATACATGTCCTTGATTGTTCGCGCATTAACTTTTCTAGCATCTAAACATAAGCTGCTCTTGCCACCTTTAACAACTAGTTATACCGGCGAACTCCAGCAGCTGTTACTCTCTTCAATGACTACCATTTCTAACATCCTATCGAGTTCGCCGTATACCAATTTTGGAATGGCCGGAGACATGGTAAGAAATCACTGTTTTGCCGGCAGGTTTTCATTACTGATCTCGATTACATGCTCCTCTTCATCCATTTTCACAATCCTAATACTGTGAAAGACGGGAATTGGACTTTGACACGCTCTAAGGCTAAGGTTCGTGTTGCACCGCAGCCCTTTTCCCCTGCTCACAACACTCATACCAAAAGCCGGCCAAAAATCAACTCCTATATATATCTCTTGCCATAAATCAGGAACAATCAAAAACTCTAGGTCTTGCCTATACAGCTTGCACCTGCTCCTGAGTCTAGAAGCGCTAATATCTCATGCCCCCAATATTGGTCTTAGCGAAGAACTTATTGTCTTCCTTTAGTGTGACAATCGTTGAAATTATAATATTATAAATTCTCTTCAAATTCTTCTTCTCTCACATCTTTTCATTTGTCGTAAAATTCCTGCTTTGTTTCTTACAACCTAATTATTCACAAAAAAATCGCTTTCGCATCTCCTCATGCTCTATTTTTCGCTTATTGTTTAGGACGCTAGCCTAAATATTTTTCTAACCGCCCTAATGTGGATACTCATACACACTTACGCATACATATGCAATTGCCAATTAATCCGGTTATCCGGTTATCATTAAGTTTTTCCTTTCTTTTTCTCACTTAATTCTGGTTCACGACAACCGTACATTTTTTCTAAAAATCACTTTTCCACAGGATACCAGAGGAACACATCGACTACCATATCGCACCACAAGGTAACTCACAATTGTAATCAACCAACAATCATTGTTTTTACATTTGATTAAATAATACTCTTGTATTTTCATCTTCTATTTAAAAAACACTTGGGCTCCCTTGGGAGACACGACGCTCATTTACTTACGCATCTGGTCCATCTACGCCAAGTTTTTTATACAGTCCACACAGAATAATTTTTAAAAATTCAAAGCTGCATTACAAAAACTGGAAAACACGCTTAAATCTACAGCTTCACTGCAGCAAACACTATTTCAACACAGCAACCAGCAAAACCAAAGGTATAAGGGTTCAATTCAAGTGCACTTTTTATTCCACAAATACAAAAATTCAGTGCATAAAAAATCCTTACTTTGTTACACGTATACACTTAGAAACACCGTTTCAAATTTCAATTAATTATTGTACGCGTGTTGCACGGTGAATCACATAATTTTAATTCGAGGACGATTTTAACCTAATTTTAATTTTGTTGACATAATTACTCTTGTATATTTCGAGAAGTGGCACAGAGTTTCGTTGCACATACATACACATACTTCAGTTTGCCAACAGTTGGGTGGCGAGGGTTTCGCGTATTGTCTTTTTACACATTAAAAAGAAAAACCAATCACTGCTAAAAAAGAAAAGTGAACAAAGTAAAGAAATTTTTTTTTTTATAAACGAAAACCTGTAAGGCGTTATTTATTACTTGTTGGGCTCTTGTTCTATTTTGCGTTTCCAACCTATTTGTATTACGTGTGAATTTAGATCACATTGCGCCCGAAACGTAAAATAAAACACATCAAATCTTCTCTAAGATTTCTATCTGTGTTTCAAGAGAAAAATACTTTAAAATATATCTTGAGATTTCTGTCGGTGTTTTTTAAAGCGATCAAATTATTTCAGGCGATTGTTAACCCATTGTATGTATATTTGTTAGAATATATACTTTCAGCCGTTTAGCCGACTCGGTAGAAGAATTTTAATCTACACTCCCGACAGAAAAATATTCTCTTGCTAGATAGCAAGAAGAATTTAAAACATTATGGGAGAAGGCAAATTTAGCGTAAGACACTCTTATAAGTAATAAGGGGTTATTACCCGAAGATATTAGCGCGATTAGAATGAAATTTAAAAGTTGAAAAACTTGTGTGACAGATACGAAAATAAACGTATCCTCGTCAACACATAACTAAAATTTTTTTTAATTTGATGACGGTTGAAAGCGAGGGTGATAGCTCATTAAAATAATTGTAGATGCTTTCTATTTCCAGACAACCGGTCAGGTACAAGCATGATTTTTAATTTCGACCAAACTCAAATACATTGTTTGTTGGTCCAAATAATGAGACACGTATTTTTTCTTTTGGCTCGAAAAATTTTTCGCCCGAATTAAACGTGATTTTGTTTTTCATACAAAAATCGGTTATTCAAGTTGCCAGTGAGAATTTTTTTTTTAAATGCCCATAACTTTGTCCAAATTCAATGGATTCTAGCAATGTTTTTACTAAAATGTCAGTTATTCTTGGTACTTTAAGATAGAATGATATAATGATTGATTGCCATTATTTGAAATTTTTTATTTAACAATGAATAAAGTATAAATTTTTTTAAACATTTATTTTCTCAAAAAGTGTATTTTATTTCTCTGAAACTTTTTCACCGGGAAATAGACACTTTGAACTACAATCAGTATAAATCACCAATAGCAAAGATTTTTTTTTTCGGAGTTATGATTTTTTGTAGATATAATTCGTTTTTGTGGTACATGGTAAAATGTAATCAGTAATTTTCACTTAAAAAATTTAAATGATGAATAATAATCAAAGTGCTGAATAATTGCAAGCTTTCTAAAATAAAATTTTATGTGTAGACCCCTTTATGCACTGATAGAAGTAAAATGTCTTTATTTCGTAACTGTTATTATTTATTTCGTAAACTGTGCGGTAGACAGTGTGTTTTAATATCTATTTGATACACAAAAAACGATCACAACACTACTTTTTGCTGATATATTATATAATAATGTTCCATTAAGTTAAACAATATAAGAATATTACAGTATGTACCACAAAAACGACTTATATCTTTAAAAAACCATAACTTCGAAAAAAAAATCTTTGCTATTGGTGATTTATACCTACTGATTGTAGTTCAAAGTGTCTATTTCCCGGTGAAAAAGTTTCAGAGAAAAAAAATACACTTTTTGAGAAAATAAATGTTTAAAAAAATTTTTACTTTTTTTTATTGTTAAATAAAAAATTTCAAATAATGGAAATCAATCATTATATCATTCTATCTTAAAGTACCAATAATAACTGACATTTTAGTAAAAACATTGCTAGAATCCATTGAATTTTGAAAAAGTTATGGGCATTTAAAAAAAAAATTCTCACTGCCAACTTGAATAATTGATTTTTGTATGAAAAACAAAATCGCGTTTAATTCGGGCGAAAAATTTTTCTGAGCCAAAAGAAAAAATACGTGTCTCATTATTTGGACCAACAAACAATGTATTTGAGTTTGGTCGAAATTAAAAATCATGCTTGTACCTGACCGGTTGTCTGGAAATGGAAAGCATCTGTAGCGGGATATAAATAATTGTCTGTCATCCCTAAAAAGTCACCCAATTGACATTTCAAACTGAATTACAATAATTACGTATATCTGCTCAACAAAATTACCAGAACGTACTCTGGCTTTATGGGACCAAACTACTGACAAGAAATTTAATATTTTCAAGTGGGAAGTTATGGGAAAATTCTTGTTTAACCGATTCCAACAGTTTTATATCAATGAATAATTAGACCTTGCGTTTGGTGGAGGCATTTCTCACCAAATTATAATGAGCGACCAGAAGAAAAATGTTTTTAATGCACGTCTGACCCAAGAAACCGATAATATCGTATCCTACTATAGCGAAGTGGCTTTGTATAAACAACTCACCGCGTTCGGAGAGCTGTAAGAATTATCCCGCAACAAAAACTTAACTGCAAATGATCGATACTGTGAGGCGCTATATGAGAGGCGCACAGGAGCAAAGAAGGAAAGTACATCATATCACTCCCTTTTAAACACGATTTTGCGACCAGTATCCCTTTTTGGCCTTCCTTGAAGAAGGCTTGCTCTCAATACTTCCGGAACGAGACGCGGATCTCAAAAGGAGTATAACAGAGGGTCTTTTGTCAAGGATCAATAGTAACGTTCCTGCTGAGTTTTACGACAATTACTTTCTTCGCCATTCCGCTATCTTAAAAGAAGAGAGTACCACCACCGAGGTTCGCATGGTATTTAATGCTTCCAGCCCGACCGCTAATGGACGAGTTTCAACGACGTCCTTCTCTCCGGCCCAGTTCTACAAGCTGGCCTACCCATTATCATCTAGCGCTGGAGACTATACAAGTATGTGTTCAACAGAAGCATCGAAAAGGTGTACCGCCAAATTTGACTGGATAGCAGTCAAACAAAATACCAACGCATAATTTATCGCAACATCCCAAACGATCCGATCAGCATTTATGAACTAAATACGGTAACGTTCGGTATAAACTGAGCTCCTTGTCTGTTATAAGGACACTTCTATAACTGGCTCAGGGAACTGAAAGCTCTTACCCACTAGCATCAAACAGTTTACGAAAATATATGTATGTGGATGATGTTTTCGATGGAGGGCAATGTATCGATTCGGCGGTAAGAGCTAAAGATGGGATAACTAAAGTGTTATAATCCGCGGGTCTTGCAATACGTAAATGACAGCCAATTGCTACAGAATACTCGAAAACATTCCTAATAACCACATGCTAAGTGAGAACTTCTTAGAACTTGAGGTCACTAGCACCGTAAAGGCTCTTGGTATAAGATGGATTGGTCATACTGAAAAATTCTATTTTATATCAAAGCCATGAAAACCGCGCAGTATTCTTACAAAAAAAAAATACTTAAGCAAAACATTTGGCAAGAAGGAACGGATTGAGACGGGAAGGTGTCGTCAAATACTCTAGAGCGGTGGCAGAATTTTATGCAGAGCTACCCCAAAATCGACAACATACGGATACCACGCTGGGTGATAGCTGCATAACACCCAAACATGTACTCTAGTTGGTGCATGGCTAGTTTTTCATCTTTGGCTTTGTTCGTGGAAGAAAATTGAAGCGCAGAGTTCACAAAGCGGAGTTGTGTAAAAAAGAGTTGACATTTGTACTGCCGTAACCCCCAAAATTTTTTTTTCAAAATTTGGCAACTAAGGTAAAAAGGGCTATGAGCAATTTATCAACTGGCGAAGTCTATATGAATGGCATGGTGAACTGTGTAGTGTATATTGGCATACTGGAAAAGCCAATGAGCTTATTACAATGCAGGACAAAACTTTTCCGGGAATGGAATAAAAAATGGCCTTTAGAACTAAAACACAAACTGCAAGCGAAAATCAACGAAATTGATTCAAAATTGGGTGCAAAGGTCACAAATGAAATGAAATCACAACTTAAATAAACTTAAGTAGCCAAATTGTAGCAGCACTAAACGATACACCTGTTGATGACAATGTCGTAGCAGAGAATGCAGACAATGCGATTGTTTAAGCTGCTATTGAATCTATCGCCGGTACAGTGAATTCTTTAATTGATACACAATTGAGCCTCGAACCTGCTGATCAAGTTAAAATCCAAACGCAAAGCGTATTAGAAGAAAATAATTATTATTAAAAATAAATTGTTTTTCACTTTGGTTGTGTGCCTACACACTGATAAATTAAAAACCCTATGTTACTCGTGCAAAATCAAAACAAGTAATGAGTCCTATCAGCGATTAGCTTACAGCGACATCTCGTTGTGACAATTTTCTCTCATGACTAATTGCAGTCCTTAACATGCCGCCTGCCTTGCAGTATCACTGATATACATCATACCTCAATTTATAATTCATTCAGATCATTATTATTACAAAGTTCAACTTCAACTTGTTTCAACTTTGAACAAAATCTATTATGCGCTCTGGAGCGGTCCTCATCAGGCTAGGTAGCACCGTCGCTATTATTTCCAGTCTTTCGTGCCAACCTTTTGGTGTAGGCGAGCGATTCTCCCCGTTTCGTGGCATGGCATGTAGTCGCCGAGCAAGGGCTCTCGATATGGTCGTGGTGTTCGGACCGGTATCGAGTATGGCTCGTACTGTGTGCGTCCTCCCGCCTGTTATCACCTTTACTACTATCGTCGCCGTAAGGGCAGATAGCCCCAGAGCTTTTCGGCCATGTCCCTTAATTAGCTCTCGGGAAAGCGGACTAATAGGTCTCGAATTCAGACAAGCTTCTATCTTGGCCAGAAACGTCGAGAGCTCCTCCATCGTGAACAGCATAGTGTTGGCTACCTTACGGAAGTGGATTTTGAAGCTCTTCATTCCGGCTTCCCACAGTGTTCCCATGTGAGGAACTCCCGGAGGTATGTAGTACCAGGTTATTTCTTGATGTGCATATGATTTTTGAGGACAGCCTCGTCTTGCTACAAAACGGGAAAATGCCACTAGAAACATGGAAGTCGATAAGTCACTGGTTGCCACCAAATGTATTGATTTCGTCGCAAAAGAAAGAAAAACGCAGACATTTGTTAACAGGCATGCCCTGCCGGTAAAATTCTTTATCTCGAACGGGCCACTAAAATCCACGCCTGTATTGGTGAAGGAGCGAGATAGATCCGATCGTTCAGAAGGTAATGATGTCATCAGTTACTCTCGTGTATTTTTCCTGTAAATGTGACAAACTTTACAATTATGAGTCATGTTTTTTATCAAATTTTTCATTCGTACTACCCAATATTCGGATCTCGATAGTCTCAACGCGAGTTGATTTCCCCCGCGCAGAGAAATGAGATATGAAAATCTGACGGGAAGTCTGGAAAATTGGCAACCGTATGGCAAAATTGCAGGGTATCGTTCGCTGTCGGGCAGCCCAACTAACGCAAGTCTTCCTCCCACTCTCATGATTCCATTCCCATCGAGGAAGGGATTGAGAGAGCGAATGGAGCTTTTTGCGCTTACCTGCTTGGACATCAGTGCTTGATACTCGTTGGAGAAGCACTGTTTTTGCGTTAACACAATCCGAGAGATGTCGGAGAATCGTTTTAAATTGTCTGTCCCTTGAAGAATACGAGCTGCATGAACTCGGAACGACCTTTTGCTGCACCACTGTCTCCATTGGCTTTTCATCAGTTGTTTGAGGCCAACCAGACGGTTTCTCTTTCAACCAACTAGGGCCCTGCCACCACAGAGTGCTCGTGGCCAATTCTATGGGAGATAAGCCACAGCTTCCTAAATCTGCCGGATTATCGCTTGAACCTACATGATTCCATCCTCTAACTCCGACGAGCTCCTCTATATTGGCAACTCGATTCGCCACGAACGTGGTCCAGTAACAAGGGAGCTTCCTTAGCTAAGAGAACACAATGGTGGAGTCGGTCCACTTGTAGATCACTGGCTGGACATCGTCGAACTGTGGAAGTAAAAGATTAATTAATTCTGCTAATAGGAGTGCTACGTAGAATTCTAACCGCGGTAGAAAGACTGTTTTCACAGGTGTCCTTTCGTTTAGCCTACAACTAAATTTACGGACTTTCGCGGACTTTCATATACAGAGCAGCTACATATGGCTTCTCGGAGGTGTCACAAAACCCATTAAATTCAATTTCATTCCAAGGTGTGAAATGGATCCACCTTGGAAATTTGATGTTCGAAATGTGAGTATAATTTTTAAGAAAATTTTCCCAACGCAGATACAAACATCGAGGTAAATTGTCATGCCATACTATCTAAGCTAAGCAAATGTCATGCATTAGAATTTTTGCATCCACTTTTATGTGGCCCAACCACTCGGCTGGGTCGAATAACGTGGCAACACACGATAAAACCTCTCATTTGGTATAGCTTGGTCGAATGGGTATTTCTTGGGCGCTAAAGTGGAACATATTGTGCGCGTATTTCCCCCGAATGCCCAACGTTCTGGTTTTGCTCAAATCGTCTTTCTCCAGAAAATCTTCCTGTACCTAATGACCTTTCGGCAAGGCTGCCAGGATGTCCCTGTAATTCGACGTCCATTTCCTTTGACCATAAAGCATTGAGTTCCTCTTTTTGAATTTCAAGAGAAAATACCGAATGACTTGCCTCCTCAAACTCCAACAGGGCACTATAGGCACGTAAAATATCGTTTGCGTGACCCACTGTTTCAAAAATTTCCTTTTGTTTCTTTAAAATTTACGTACAGATGAACACTTTTAATAGTTTACAACAAATAAAAATTACATTTTTGTGTTCTTTTTTTCACGTTGATTTCTCCTCTCATTGGGTGAGCTTTAACCTTGCTTTGGCCACCTCTTTATACTTCTCGTCCTTGGAGCAATTCGCGCTGCCGCCTGGCAGTGTGGCACTTCCGGCGCTCAACACTCGCGCCTTGTTCCTCGGCAGTCCTTATATTCTAAATAGCACTTTCACTTTTCCGCCCGTTGGAGGTGACCGTGCAGCGAGGCGCGCTAACGTCTGACTGTATGGCACTTAGTGCCGATGACCAGTACTTGCGGCTCGTTAGGTGGCACTGCAGCACACAGCGCTATCAAAAAACCTCACTGCACTTCTTATTGTCACTCACTGCCCTTGTTTTTTTGAGAGACTTTCAAGCTCACTGCGCTGCCCTGCTTATCCACGGACTTTCACTGCATTTTATTTCATGACCTTTTTTATTATTATTTATTTCTTTGATCTATTTTTTCTAATTGACCGCCTTTTTAATATATTTCAGCGCCTTTGATTTATTGGCACTCGTTGCCAGCGCTCACTGCCCTACCTTTAGGGACTTTTAAAAAAACACTTTGCTGCACTGCTATTAAGGGACTTTCACTGCCTTTTCGGATTTTCAATAAATTTTAGCGCATTTGATTATTGGCATTCGTTGCCAGCGCAGACTGCCATTGTTTTCTAGAGACTTTTTCATAACGATTTGCTGCCCTGCTATTCAGGGACTTTAACCGGCACTGCACTGCCCTGCTTATGCAGGAACTTCCGTCTGTACTTTGTTTTTGTTTTTTTTTTATGTTATGTTGTGACTTACTGCCTACTGGTGTCCACCGGAGTGCCTACCTCTATAGCGGTTTATCACCGCGAATGGAAAGATGCAAGTGCCTCCGTTGAAATAAGTTTTGGGGTTAATGGTTAGCTAAATAAAGGGTGTTTTTTTAGACTGATAGAACTTTAAATTAAAATAAAACACATAAAAAATGAAGTAAGTTGCCAATTTTTTTTTATTTGAAAGATATTTAAGTATCATTTAATATTTAAAAACGATTTCTGGCAAATGTCCGTTACGACTAGCTTTGGTGAATCGGATGCGATCAGTCCAATTTTGAATTTCCATGTTGTGGATGGACAAAATCCAATTTGTTGAGCACGGCGGCAAATAGACAAATTCGGATCCTCTCCAACACTATCACCTACAGCATCAATATTTTCTTCTGTACGCATAGTTATTTGTCTTGTTGTTGGTTTTTCATCGAGTAGAGTAAATGTTGTTAGAAATTTATCAACAGTTCGACGAATGCTCAATTATGTGGACCATAAAATCCACGAAGTGCTCTATAAGTTTGGCGAACAGAAAACTGATTTAAAGTAAACTTCCACAATTTGTAAACGTTGTTGTGGCGTCATTCTCTCCATGATGATTTGTCAATGCTTACTGAACAGAAATGTCAAAACGAAATGTCATTTACCAGCTGTCAAGTGACAGCTATCCCTATCGAAAGTTCTATCAATCTAAAAAAAACACCCGTTATAACACTTACATATCGTCACCGCTACTATTTTTGCAGCCAAATGTTATCTACAAAATTGATGTGCAAAATCATCAGCTTTGCTTTTAAAATTGCAAGTGGGAGTTGATTGATATAAAATCAAAAATAGAATGTAAAGGAAAATTTATTGTCTTGAGGATCCTGCTCGAAGAATCATGTTAAAGGCGGGGTGAGTTAAGGCCCAAAATTCCTCGTGAATTCTGGAAACGGGAGCCGATCCTTTTAGACAAATAATTACCTGTTTTCCACCTTGGAAACTTGCCTACACACTGATAAATTAAAAAACCTATGTATGTTTGTCTGTAAGTTGCCGTTTATTGCTTTAAAAATGTCTAGAACGATTTACACACAAGTAGGTTGGTACCCACCTGAGACGTCGTTGTAAGAAAAGTAAGACCTTTTGCTGGTCGTCGGTCGCCTTTATAGCCCTACATCTGTCAACGGGCAAAAAGCAAAGCAAGTAACGAGTACTATCAGCGATTAGCTTACAGCGACATCTCGTGGTGACAATTTTCTCTCACGACTAATTGCAGACCTTAACAGACAGATTGTAGTATAACCAGAGAACTTGTAAGTAATGAGAAGGCGCAAATGTTAAAACAGCCTTTTCATCAACAAAATTTCTACGTGCCGTCGGGAGAATTCAACATAGCAATTTAATTCTACCATACGAATAAAAACCATTTTCACCATATTTTGCTATATTTAGAGCAGAGGGGCTCTTTTGCGGAGGCGAGCGGCTGCATGTGTACAAAAAGAAGATAAATAATAAATCAAAACAAAAACCATAGAAGGAAAATAAGTAAACAAAAAAACCAGTTGCTGGATAGCGAAACGCAACTTGAGACGGCAGATGAGTTATTCAACAGTTCAGGATAAGAGAAGGGTTGAAAGGGATAGGGGGAATCGTCAAAAGAATATTCTTTCGAGTTTTCGGCAATTTTTGTGTCAATCGCCATCAGCGCGTGCACATGTACGCTAATGAGTTGATGCGCGCATGAATTGCTTAATAAATGCATCCATGTATGTATGTACATACATACATACGTATGTATGTAGTTTCAGATACATATTTTAGAATATTTAGCGCTGGTGCAGGCACAATTGCAGCTGCGGTTGCGATGCGCTGTGATGTGATTAAGATTTAGCGTAGGTCAAGGTTGAAGTTATACACATGCACATTGTATGTACATATTTACATACATACATATGTATATGCACCTATCAACTAATCTTTATTTACTAATTTTCTAAGTCAAAAATAAGTTTAATAAAAACATGACAAAATTATATTTTTTAATGAAAAATCAACTATGGTTCATTATACATACTTATGTACGTACTTACATAAGTGAAATCAAGAAAAGATTCATTCACACATGCGCAATTTTTCAGCGCAAGTGCACAGCGAAACATTGTATAAACATTGTATATGCATATCTACATATTTACGTATGTATCTACATACCTACAACAACAAAAAATTCATTCATAAGCGCTCGCGTGTATTTCCGAAAACAAAATATGTAGGTATGTATGTTCATTCATAAGCGCAAGCATTTCATCTCCCCGCGCACGCAAATGTTCCCCGCAACAATCATTTTTACGACGAACACAAAAATGCTAAAATCTTCAATTTTACAAACCATTGATGGTCATTGAAAAGATTCAACATCGCAATATCAGACAATAATCTAATTGGCCAACGTAGTCTGACAAATTGCTGGCATTCTAGAATATTCTAGAATATTCTGGAACATTCTAGAACATTCTAGAACATTCTAGAACTTTTGTCCAAATGCGCGCATCAACCCATTTGCGTACAAGTGCACGCGCTGATGGCGATTGACACAAAAATTGTCGAAAACTCGAAAGAATATTCTTTTGACGATCCCCCCTATCCCTTTCAACCCTTCTCTTACCCTCAACTGTTGAATAACTCATCTGCCGTCTCAAGTTGCGTTTCGCTATCCAGAAACTGGTTTTTTTGTTTACTTATTTTCCTTCTATGGTTTTTGTTTTGATGTATTATTTATCTTCTTTTTGTACACATGCAGCCGCTCGCCTCCGCAAAAGAGCCCCTCTGCTCTAAATATAGCAAAATATGGTGAAAATGGTTTTTATTCGTGTGGTGGAATTAAATTCAGTACTTTTCGGAGGTGAATTCTCTCCATCGCACCCGCAAATTTTGTTGATGAAAAGGCTGTTTTAACATTTGCGCCTTCTCATTACTTACAAGTTCTCTGGTACAACTACTACTGTCACTGTCGCGTGGACAGGTTAAAAAAAATTATTTGAAATGTTTATCCTGCAGATGACAATCTGCTTTGAAACTACGCAAGTAGCTAAAGCGAACAAAATTCACCCAGAATTAATTACCTACTTCCATACACATCGTATCTATAAATGGAATAATTTACTACGATTATTCTTTAATAGCGTAGTCAATTAGCGTTACTAAAAACAAGCGCATTCACTGTAAAGTTACAAATTTATGTACAGTCGTAAATGCATACATACTACGTATTTACAATCAAACATATGTATGTACATATGTCTATATGTTTCTGCTTTTATATATCAGCAATGCAACAACAATCATCAGCATTTACTCGAAATCATAATAATTTTAGCCTTTTTGACAAAAAATATAGTCACAAATTTGCATTTAAAACATTTATGGCTAAATGAATTGAGATAACTATACATCTCTTTTATAACCGACAGCATTCCATATATATTATGTTTAAAACATAATATTCCCATAATTAATCAGAGTTCTAAAATTTAATTTCACATATGGACTATTTGGCTTAATTTTTGGCAGCACTGTGTTACATTACGTCTATCAAATCATTGGACGTATTTTCAAACCTGACGTGAAATTTCATCGCTTTTCCAGTTCCTGTCCGAACGTTGATATTAACAGCAGCGTATTTAATAAGCGATGCGAGCATAAAACGCATAATATTATAATTTATAACTGTAACTCCATATATACAATACTTTCAACAATTTTGATTTTTTAATATAACTTTTTATATTTTTTTTATTTCAATTTACCTTTTAATGTGCGCTTACTTTAAGTTTAAAGTCTTCAAAAATGCTTATCTATATACAATTGTTGAGTTTATTCATATTATACTAGCTGGCAACGGTTGCGCGACTTTCTGTTTATGTACATATATGTATAAGAAATTACTTACTATTAGTTACTTTGGTTCTAAAATAGTTTGATTTTGCATTTACCTTAATTCCTAAATATACAAACTCATAAAAATAACAATTTTATGTTGCATACAATTGCAATTAAAACTTTTTATTGGACAAACATCAAACAATTTCTTTGTATTCAATATTATGCATACCTCCCTCTGCAAGAACAAAAAGGTTTCTTTTCGATGTAACACGTGAAATTTCTTTTCGATGTAACACGTGATAGGGCTACGTACAGTTGTCCGTGTAAAAAACATGGCTTACTCAATTCCACTCCGATTACATTAAATGTTTGCCCCTGTGCCTTGTTTATGGCCATTCCAAAACAAACCTTTACCGGAAACTGAAGTCTTTTAAATCTAAATGGCAAATCTGTAGGTTTCATCGGAATTCTAGGTATTAAGGTAGATTTTCCAGTACCACAACCAGTTAAAATAGCACATTCAACCAGATAAAAATGTAACCTTCTTACCTGCAGGCGAGTTCATTGCATAACAGTGGGGGACTTAAATTTCGCAATAAAATTATTGGAGCTCCAACTTTTAAAGTAAGTTTGCAGGCGAGTTCATTGCATAACAGTGGGGGACTTAAATTTCGCAATAAAATTATTGGAGCTCCAACTTTTAAAGTAAGTTTGTGGGGAGGCATACCTGAAGGGTTCATAGAATTTAGAAATTCCGTTGGGTAGTGCACAGCTTCTTCACCGTCGACTACTGTATCCACCGAGCAATATTCTCTCGTTTGTGCGTGGAATTTTACCAATACCAATTCGTTAATTTTTTCGACTTGTTCATTAGTAGGTGTTAATATTGCTCGTTCCTTTAACCAGGATACAGGTTTATAAGCAAGTTGGTCTATTGTGGGATAGATTTTGTCAATCAGTTGTTGATGGTCGGTGACTGAAACGCATATATCATTATTGAAGGAGATTTTCCCAAAAACTGTTGGAAGCTCACCGTTACCAACTTTCAGTAACATGTCAGCAAACATCCTGTTATCTTCTGAGGCTTTAAGCACTCTCATGTTAATCTTGAGTGGTAATTTTATTACATGGGACCAAAGGTATGATCGTTTTAATGACGCATTCACCTCATCATGATATGTTCACACGTTTTAAACGATTTTAGGGACATTTACAGTAATCGCCCCACTGTTCAAAAGAAAAAAAATCTCTAATTAAAAAATTAGAAAATTTGATAACGCTTGTTTTTAATATCGTTTAATTTTATAGTTTCTAGAAAAATGCGAAATTTCGAATTTGTTAAAGAATCAATTTTAACTCTTAGACAGGTAATTCTAATTAAATAAAGAAAGACAGAAATTGTCAAAACTTGTGAGTAAATTTAAGGACATAAGGACATTGTATTCAAGTAGATGTAAAACATACGTATGTATATACAAATTACTGTCGATTTAAATTAAACGACTAAAAAAATCTATTATCAACTCTTCTGCTAAGACTAATTTTAAAATTTTAATTATCTACTATTTATAACTTAAAAATTACTTATGCTAGCACTATTGACTTATTGCTAACTTATTTGTTTGTGTCCCACTATTCCGCGTATGCGGGATGTTGGTTTGCTAATTGTTGATTTTAAAAAGTTTATTGCAATGGTTGCATTATTGTTGGTCAGCATTAATCCCTGACTGTGGTCGATTTACCCTGCGCGTGCCGGATGTTGATTTATTAATTATTGGTAACTTCTTATTTCTTATTTATTGTTTAGTCAGCATTATTCTGTTAACTACAGTTAACTCAATGTAGCTAACTCCTCCGCCGTCAAAAACGAACGTCCTCGTTTGTTTAAACTATTAGGCTTAATGGCACTTTTAACGTGGGAATTTCCGATGTGTTTTCTTTACTATCGGCCACATTCACGCTTACATTGTAGCTCGATAGTTTTATTGGTTTGGTCTTAAAATTCTTCCTTATGATTGATGCAGTCCCTATTGTTTCTAGACTGATCAGACAAATAACTACTAATGAAAAATTTGTGATTAAGGCTGATGTGTGGGTTGTCTGCAGTGTTTGTAAATGATTGGTGTTATTTATATGGAGTTCCTTCATCATCTCAATGCTGACAATTTTTTCCTCTTTGTTCGAAGGGATATTTGACTGTAGGATTGCGGGTAATTGTTTGCTAGTTAGTATTTCATTAAAGGAGTGTTTTTGGTTGTCGATTAAAACTGTGGAATTATGATATTGAACGGCGCATAATCCCACAAGATTTATTTTTTGGTTGTCAATTTCAATTCTACCATTATACTGGTTTAGTAATATGATGCCAGGGGAGATATTTTCCACTGATGGGATGTGCTGATTATTTATTAGAGTGCATTCTGCTGGTTCGCTTCTGAGTAGTTGCGGTACACAAGTAGTATTATTGATATCTATCATACTCTTATAGTTACAAATTCGTATATGATTATTCTCACTACATTTTGTTTCTATTCCAAATACCTTATGTTTACTACAAGTTACGATATCCTCATAGGGAATTTTATTAATATATTTATTTTTCTTTATGGGTTTGATATAAATTGAATCACAAATTTCTTCGTTTGTTAATAGTATTCCTACCATATAAAATAACATTGTTTCATTTGAGGCAATTTTTATATTTGCAAGTTCTAGCGATTCTTCTACATTATTTAATGTGAAGTTATTTTTTATGAAAATCGATTTTGCTCTTCATTTGATAAAATATACGAATTGACGATTCCGGCTTTGGCCCAATGAATCGCATAATCAATGTTTATAATTTTTCTTTTACAATTTTTAATTTATATTGTAATTCTATAGCAAAAATAGCGTTGTACATCTTCATTAGATTGTACCGCTTGTAAAATCTTTTTCGATACTCTCATAATATTGTTTATCCTATCGAAAATTATTTTATTTATTACTACTTGATTATTGTTATTGTTTATTATATTATTTATTTGATTATCTAAAATTACTAAGTCGTTCTGATCGGGATTTCCAGCGATCCATTTCCAGACTTTCGCTATTGTTTCTATAGATTGTTTGTACCTTTTTGGTCGGAGTCTATTTAGGTAGGTTTGTGTAAGGGTTAATTGATTTATCAGGATAGGTAGAAAGGGATTTTCTGATGTTATCTTGGTTTTAATAGTGCTGTCTGTTTCGTCGAGTGTCATTTGAAATGCGTCTAGGTCTAATTTGTGTATTATTCTGTAGGTTCCTGTTTGTATTCTTGTCAAGCCGGTATCGAATGTTGCAAATTGTGAATTTGTATAGTATATTATTTTAAAGTCTGCGTACACTAGGTGCACAAAAAACCTGCAAGGGAAAAGAGAAAAAAAATTACTATTATCTGATGTTGCTTTTATGTACCGTTCGTCCTTTTTCGATGATTATCACACTGGATTTGACTTCCTTAACTGTTTCTTTTCTATATTTTGCTGTGAGTTTTGACCCTATTCGTTTGTTTATTCTGACGTAAATTACATCTCCAGAAGTATATGTTTTCATAAGTTTCCGTATTTTATTATGATTTTCTAAATCTTTTGCCTGTCTTTTTCGAAGGGTTTCTATATTTTCTTGTCTTGCGTTTTCATACTGTTCTGGGTCTATTGTAACACGTCTGCCAAAAAATGTCTCTATGGTAGTTATATTCGTATGTATGTACATCGATTTAAGAGTTCTTGGAATGAGCGGTGTGTGCTTTCCGTTCGAAGACAACTTCGAAGACAACGCATAATTTCAGATAGGGTAGAGTGAAATCTTTTTAAGTACTTGTCCGTTAACTGTGCTTGCGTATGGGGGGCGGGGGATTTCAAAAATTTTAATACCGAGTTGGTCTTCGATCATAAATTGTATAGAAGCTGAATCTAAAGATTTTTCATTGTCGATAACTATTGTTTTTGGTATACCGAAAGCGGAAAGTATTTGTGGTAAAGGTTCTCTGATATCTTCTATTGTTTTTGACTCTATTATTCTAACTTGAGCATATTTCGAAAATTTATCTACTGCTGTTAAAACTAATTTTTTTCCATATTTTAAATGCCTATATGCACGATTTCTCCAGGGTATTGAGGTATTGGGGTTTCTAATAGTTGCGGTTTATTGGCGTTACGATCATACTTGTTTTCCTTTCAAACTCTACATTGTTTAATTATACATATTTTCTATTTTTGTTTTCATTTTTGGAAAGTAACATCTTTGTATTAGTTGTTTTTTATTTCCATCTCTATTTCTATGTGCTCGTTTATGTTCGTTTAGTATTTCCTCATTTTGTACATCCTCACTTGTTATATCCTATACTTTTGTTTGGGTGTAACGAATTTCATAATTGCCAAGTGGGTACATTTCTTCAAATTTTCCCATTCTTTCTTCAGAGGTAAATATACCATTTATCACTGAAGGGTTTGGGTATCGTTTCAATAGTGAAGTTAAATTTTCTATTGAAAAATTGGGTTTAGTGATTATATGTCTATGGTAGGTCGGGAATGGTATTTTAAACTGATAGCTGTCTTCATCTGCTAATGATATCCAAATTTGTTTTTTGAATGCATTTATGGGTCCTTCTACTGCTGGAATTAGATTGTGTGATGAGCTTTCGTCGGAATGTGTGGCGACTGATAGGGAATTCACTTCAAAAGGCCTGGATAATAATGTATCTGCAACTACATTGGCTTTCCCAGGTTTGTATTTTAATTCATAGTTTTATTTTTCAAGTATGGCTTTCCATCGTTTTAGTTTGGAGTTTTTATTTGTATTACTGAGGGCGTATGTAAGTGGTTGGTGATCTGTATGTATTACAACTTTTGCTGTACCGTATAAATAGTTTCTAAAAGAGTTAAGTGCCCATATAATGGCAAGCATTTCCTTTCCGTTGACTGTGTAATTTTCTTCAGCCTTGTTCAATGTTCTTGATATAAAGTTTACTGGTTTGCCATTTTGCTCTAAAACGGCGCCTATGGCATACTTTGAGGCGTCAGTAGTTAGGTCAAATTTTTTTTTTGTAATCAGATTTAGCTTCTTCATTTAGATTTATTTGGATTTTTTCGAGCTTCTTTTAGACATTCTTCCATCCTCACTTCTAAGAAGGGATATGTTAGTGGTTTGTCTTATTTGGCATAATCCTTGATAAATCTTCTATAATATCCGGATAAGCCTAAGAATGATCATGAGTCCTTGATCGTCTGAGGGTATGGAAAATTTAATATTGATTGTACTTTGGAAGGGCTTTTAGAAATTCCGTCGGAAGATACAACGAATCCTAGGAATTCAACCTGCTTTTTGAAGAATTCGCATTTATCGATTTGGACTTTCATGTTTGCTTTACTGAGGGTATCGAAAATTGTGTCTATGTGTTCGGAGTGTGGCTTTTCGTCCTTACTAAATATGATTATGTCGTCTATGTATGTATAGATAACATATTTTGCCTATGTATTGTCTTAATATGTCGTCAAGCGTCCGTTGAAATATGGCTGGGGCATTTTTCAAACCAAACGGAAGTCGGGTGAACTCGCATTTTCCATTGTTCACTGAAAATGCTGTTTTTTCGTTAGAATTTATGTGAAAGTATTTTTGTATTTTTTGTGGAGGGTTGTTTATCATTGAAGCGTCTGATGGTATTTTACCTTATTCTTGGGGTCTTGGCCGATTTGCGTAATTAACGGCTCTTGCCCTTATACTCTCATCTACGTCCATCGGTTGAGGTGGCTTAGGGGGTCTAGGAGGAGCAATGTTTTGATGTGGTTTTGTTGCCTATATTGTTGACTAAATTGATTTGGATTCCGATTTGAATGTTGTTGAATGTTAGAGTGATTAAGGTTGATTACGATGGTAGTTTTGTGGGTTAGAATATGTCAAGGGATTTAGTATATAAGCTAGTTCAGGATAAAATTTGGATGAGGTTTGAGGGTTTAATGGTTGATGATATCATAGATGGGCACACTGCAGTATATATTTACTGCATTTAAGATAGCAGTAATCAGTAAATTTATACTGATACTGACATTTAATTTGCATTACCAGTAAAATTTTAGTGATTACTGAAAACAAACAGCAGTAAGCAGTACATTTTTACTGACTACTGAAATGTGTTTGCAATACCAGTAAACTTTTACTGATTACTGAAAAAAAAGCAGTAAGCAGTACATTTTTACTGTCTACTGAAAAATACCAGTAAGCAATAAATTTGTACTGATTACTAAAAAATTGCAGTAACCAGAAAAAAGATAAAAAAATATATTACAAATCATCATGTCATAACTGAGGATATTTGCGTTTAAAGTTTGTGACATGTGAGCACTTTTTTGTTGTTTTAGAATATGTATGTTTCTATTACTCATACATTCTCATTCCAATTGGTATGTTCACAAACTCTGTTTTCCATATTATTGTTTAAATGCAATGAAAAAAATCGGACGGAGAGGTGCCTTTCTTGCATAAAACACAGAAGTTGAATAAAAATATGTATCACGTTTTTCTTTCATAAAATCATGTTTTATTTAAATATCAGTAAGCAGTAATTTCATAATGTAGCTTCATTTGCATTACCAGTAAAATTGTTGTTGATTATTGAAAGTTCGTAGTGGTTCAAACGTTTATTATGCACATATGTATATATTTATTATAAGCTGTTAGCTTTTCTCAAAACAAGCAATTCAAAATTTACATCGCTGAGTTTTTGTCTTCTGGAACGATTCACAATCCCAGCGAATGAAAACAACCGCTCAACGGGCGCAGATGAGGGTAATGGTGTATTATATTTAAGAAAAACATTTTCAATCGCTGGATGTTTTTTTAGACAACTTGTCGCTGTGTCTCGCTCGACTAAGTATAGAATTGTTTCCTGAAGATAACTTCCCGAGTCTGTGGTAATACATTGTATGTTAACATCTATTTAAGTGGATAAACAAATGCAAATACAAAATAAATATTTAATGGAAAATTAAGTGTAATAATTTTACCGTTACTTTCTTCATCGAAGGAATATAGAAGGAATAGTTATTGCGGCAATAATAGCATCCCAAGCGTCGGGTTGCATTAAGAAATATTTTTCAAATCTTTGGAGTAAAGCTTCTTGCATTCTTTGGCTTACTTCGGCTAAATATTTAAAGTTCGTGGCCTCTAAACGACACATTTTTAGCCTTAAGGACACTATAGTAGGGACAAAGTAGCCAAAGTACATGGTCTTTTCGCCCTGAAGAAAATCGATCGCTTCTGCTATAGGACCCATAAGCTTTACGTATTCCTCCAAGTACTCAACCTCATCACTGAGAATGGTGGGAATTTTCAGACGGTAACACAATTCGGCTAAATTACTTTTATATTGCAGTAACTTTTTTATAGACTCATAAAGTGAGTTCCACCTTGGTATGCACGGAGTTAATAAATTGGCGTTTATAACTTCGTTGATTACTTCTGAAGATTTAGGTCTATTACATTTGTTCCAAATCTGTGTGCATCTAAACAAAATACAAAAATATGCGGATGGAGGTATTCAGTTTAACACTTAAATAGTTTGGGTAAAATCAAGTGGACGGCATTTCAAAAAAAGCATAAATGAAAGATTAGCTCATACATATTTGCACCTATGTCGACGATTTAAATTAAGTAAATATTAAGCTGTTGAATGATTTTTTATGTATATCTTGTATATCTTGACTTGATGAATTTACAATTTTGTTGAAATCGGTTGTACTCAGAAGATTTAAAGTGTGGCTCGCACAACGAAAATGTTTCGACAGTCCTGGAGTTACAGATCGAAATTGAAGAGCTGATCCATTCATCGAATCATCTGAATCGGAGCCAGAGTCAGATTCCTCGTCACTGTCATCTACATTTGTGCGTCCTAAATCAATGGAAATCAACTAGAATATGGTCACTAACAATTGACAAGGGAGACGTGGTGTTGCAAATAAAATTCAAAATATCCCTGTTAAAAGAGCACTTACGGCCTGAATTTTGCATGCTTTCTTCTTTTAATTCCTTAAAGTTGCAAAATTTTTGTGGATGTTCTCTTTTCAAATGCTTAATGAAATTGGAGCTAACACGTAACGATCCTTTTATTTTTTTCCCGCAAACTTGACAAACAGCAATCAATCCGCACACTCTTTTTTGATGAGGAGTTCTGTTCACCTACATTTTAATTAAATTGTAAAGCGTCATATGGTGTACCTAGCATAAAATCGCTCTATTAGAAGTAACATACGAAAATAGCGGGTATTTATTTAGTCAGTGCACTAACAAAAATATTGTTTTGTTCTTTGCTTTGACTTATTTTTCTCTCATTATTTTGCAAAAAGCGTTGCTGTGGTTCGATTATATTCATTGTTATAATTCACTTTGCTAAGTTGTACTTTGTGTAATCAAGTGTTCTTCATATATGTACGTCATCACTATTGTGTTTGAATATTTAAATACAACATGATTTTATACAGGACAAACGTGATACATAACTTTATTAAACTTCTTTTGTTTTATGCAAAAAGAATACATCAGAAAACTGCAATTTTTAGTAATCAGTACAAATTTATTGCTTACTGGTATTTTTCAGTAGACAGTAAAAATGTACTGCTTACTGCTTTTTTTCAGTAATCAGTAAAAGTTTACTGGTAATGCAAACACATTTCAGTAGTCAGTAAAAATGTACTGCTTACTGCTGTTTGTTTTCAGTAATCAGTCCTCTTATAAAGGTATCGAGGGCTTTAGCGCGGTGATTCTCCGTTATCAAGTGAACTGCTTCTTCATCTATCTCCATACAACCTATTTTGTTCAGAAGTAATGATAAGTGTCCATATACCTTTTGGTAAAATTCGTTAATTGTCGTTCGTCCTTGTATGAGACATGTCATTTGGTACTCTAGAGTGCCTATGGCTCGTTTGCCTGCGTAGTGAGTAGTCAAGCAGCGGGAGATTGCTGTCCAGTCTAGAGAGGTGTTGTACAATTCTAAGGCTATATCTGCCTTTCCAACTACTTTATTTCTGATGACATTTAAAATGCCGAAATATTTAGGTATCCCTTTTGAGGGTTCGTGGATTCTTAAAATTCGCTCGACTTTTTTTTCCAGCAACTAAATTCTGAGGCATTTCCTGAAAATCCCCTCAGGGATCTCACAACGTCTGGAATCTTATCCATTTCGTTCGTGTTGTTTTGGAATTGTTGGTCTATTGTTTGGTCCGTAAGGACTGGGCTTATTTTATTATTAAGGATATTATGTACTACATTAGGTACACTTGCCTCTATTGCTAAAGTTACCATGTTTTTTAACTTGTTCGCCAATTCTGGCGAAATCATGTTACTAGGGCCTGAGAGTGCTGTTGGTGCAGCAGGGGGATTAATCCCGAGTAGGGGGGGTCTAACTAGATTGTTTGGATTTGCCATTCTAAATTTTTCAAAATGTATACCTCTATTTTAATTTAAATATTTATTTTTTCTGTTGCCCTTTCTAGGAAGGGAGCTTTTTTACCCTGGAGCGTCCGGTCAACTCCTGAGTTGGCTACGGAGTCGCAGAGTTAAGCAATATTATTTTCAGTCTATTTTATATTATTGGCTGTACAAGCCGTATTTTTTTTTTTTGTGGTTATTTATATTTATTTCCACTATAGCTAAAAATAAAATTCTGCTTGGTTCTTTAATTAATTAATACAAATGCATAAATTTGTTGGCTGATTTAAAAATCTCTTTTTTTTTGTTCTTCGCAAAAATAAGGCAATATTTACTTTTTGTTTTACAATCTTTCTGTCATTTAATAATTTATTTATTATTAAAAAAATATTCACAATTTTTTCCTCTCTCTTTTTTTTTATTATTAACTATATTTCTAATGCTACTTACACTATATGCAGCTTCATCCTATTCTTGTAACCGGTGATTGTGTAGTTGTCCTTTTCCTTATGCGTACTGAGGTACACCGTCTCACACTGTTGTTGTTACTTTGGCTGTCGGCTTTTGCTGCTGGGTTGCTTGTTGGTATCGTTGGAGCGTCCAGGAAGTTTCCTTGGCTATCCTTTTCACGCTCTTTTTAATATGTTGGTTTTTTCTTTACACAATTACTGTCGATTTAAATTAAACGACTAAAATAATGGAAAAAGAAGCAGGCTGTGTCAGAGACACGGCCATTAAGTTTAACGTAGAATACGCCATCCGATAAGACAGAAAACATATGTAACAATAAATGATAAATAATACAAGCAAATGAATTTCTTTATTTGATAGTTACTTTGGATGATATACATAAGCTTATGATAGGAAAAATAGGATAAAAATGTTTTTAAATTATCAATTAAATTTCTCCCAAAAACGAAGTCAATGGCTGTTATCAATAGTAAAGATAAATGATAAATAACATACGCGAATCCATTTTATTATTTTTTTTGCAGTGCTTGGCAGCATTTTCTCTTCTTTTACTCTACTTTAACTTGCCCGCCTAAAATTATGCAATACAAATAAAGGGCTGCACGAGTACATTTAAATCGCCCAACAGCAAACACTCAACCAAACACCACACACATATTTGTGTGCATGTGTTTATACAATTTTCATTTGAGAAATTTAAATATTAGGAAGATATCAACCAACATGAAATGTATGTCAAACGAAAGCTAACATCTTCATTTGACTACAAAAAAAAAAAAAAAATTAATCGAGCCGTTTCCTTATAATTAAAGAAATAGAGATAACGACAATAAAAACCTGACATTGGTGCCCATACCGTAAGGTAAGACGTATTCTACGCCAAAAATCTTTTATTTTGATCTTGATGACCTTTATTATAAACTCTTCAGCTAAGACTAATTTTAAAATTTTAATTATCTACTATTTATAACTTAAAAATTACTTATGCTAGCACTATTGACTTATTGCTAACTTATTTGTTTGTGTCCCACTATTCCGCGTATGCGAGATGTTGGTTTGCTAATTGTTGAGTTTAAAATGTTTATTGCAATAGTTGCATTATTGTTGGTCAGCATTAATCCCTGACTGTAGTCGATTTACCCTGGGCGGGCCGGATGTTGATTTATTAATTATTGGTAACTTCTTATTTCTTATTTATTGTTTAGTCAGCATTATTCTGTTAACTATAGTTAACTTTAATGTTGCTAACTTACACATGTAGATAGCTACGTAAATAGCTAATAAGTTACCGTTACAGTTTGAACCAGCTCGCTGTTCGCTTTGTTGTTACATGCATGAATGTATACCAGACGTTGTTATTAGTATATATGTAGTTTTAGTGGTGGTGGTTACGCGCACCTGGAAGGAGTTCAAACTCTTCTTTGGAACCTTCCCACCAATCGCGGAGTTGAAATAAAAAAAGGCCGTGCTTCTTAGCTTAGCTCGTTATAGCAACTAACTTTACTTTATTTAGATATTTCTTTTCTTAGCTCTACTTTGAAGTGCACACAGGCACTCTTATGGATGTGTGTGCTTAAATTTATCTGCATGCATTCCAAAGTGAACGGTGTGTGTTTGATCAGCAAAAATGTGTAACCAAGTCGCGCCAACTTCAAGAAAGATGTACATACATATGTCAATATGTGACTCCTCCACCCCTAGATTCAACGGTCCCCGTTGGATAATTTATTTTTTTTCGAAATTTGTGAATTAATTTTTTTTCCGTCACTTTGGTGTGCTACAATGCAAATTTGCTTATTATTTCTATTTATGATTACATATAATTTTATTTTATTTTTTTTTGTGCTTATAACATTACATACATCTTGTTTCTAGTTTTTCTTTTACATTATTGTTTCTGCCTGCTTTGGACTTAACAATGGGCCAATTGTTTTTGATTTTTGTGAGTTTGCATCATCTGAGGCCTGTTGTATTGATAATTCTAGGTTTACATTAGTATTTTTATTCTTTTTATTATTTTTTTAAATATAATATATAGAATATTCCTACTATTATTGATATTATTATTAGTGTGCTTATACCATAGTTTAAGTTCTTGTGTATTTTTAATTCCTCAAGTTTTTGTATATTCTTTTCTTGGTTTATTATTATTTTTGAGAAGTTTATTTCCTTTTTAACATACACTGCCTCAGTTTCTTTTTCAGGGTAACTGTATTTTTTTTCTAAAATGACTTTTCTGTTTTGAAATGGTCTCTTCCTTATCTCAATTTTACAATTATACAAGTTCATTAATTTATTTCCCTCAAGTACAATTTCTCTGAGTCCGGTCTCTACGTGTTTTAATTTATAGATATCAATGTTGAATCTTTCAATTTCTTCTGTTGATATATACTAGGGTGTAGTATGTTATGTCTTGCTGAAGCTATGTTGTCTTGAATTTGTTCAATTTTACTTTCTAAGTATTTAAGTTTAAGCATTTGATCGGAATACATGTGTTTTATAATTTCTTCATTTGATACTTTTATTTTCTCAAAGGTTTTCAGTATTTCTATCCTATCGTTTTCTATGGTTCTTTTTAGTGTATTAATAGATTTGTTGAAGTTGTCATTTATATATATTTGTTGATTTATTGCTGCTATTATATTGTGATTATTTTTCTCTATTACTTCTAGATGTTGTAATATGTTTTCCCTATCTTCATTGTCCATTGTTCCAAATAGCCATTTTTGTGTAGTCCCTGCAATATTTATTAATTCTCTACGTTTTCTATTCCTTTCTATTGGCATTAGTGTGTTTATTTTTGCTTTAATAGTTTTTATTTCCTCGTATAGCATTTCCCTGTAATTTCTGTTATACTGTTTAAAATTAATTTCTAAGTTATGTTCTATTTTGTTTATAATTTGTTGGAATTCTTTAGGGTGTATTATGTGTATTACCGTTGCCGTCTGGTTAACTATCTCTACCTCTCTGATCCTTATTTTGGCGTATCCTACTTCGTTATCCAGCTTATTTATTTGTAGGAGTGCGTTGATTGCCGTTATTGCCATTAGAATTATCGTAATTTTTGCCATTTTAATCCTGAAAATTAAATTTTCGTTTGACTTGAGTCTTGCATGCTTTTTTAAATTTTGAATCTTTAGATGTTAAATGATTTCCCTCTTCTTCAAAGTTATCTACTCTCCTGTATCTTGGTTGTGTTTTACCAACTCTATGATTCTTTATATATTTATTCTGAAAATCATATACGTTTACTCTATTTTCTTTTATATTGATATTATTTATTACATCTTCTTTTTTCTTTTGTAGGTTCTCCGCTAATTTAGTTATTTCTTGTTCAGAAAGTACGTTATTTATGAAATCGATTGGTTTCTTCTTTGTCGTAGAATGTACATATAGTATTATTGTAAACGGTTATTGCTTTAAATACTTTTTCTTTCAAATTGTCGTTGTTATTTGCATCAGCGTTAAAAAGTCTTAAGTGTTCACTTAATGTGGAGTGTAGTCTTTCGACATATGCGTTTCCTGTTTTATTATAAGTGGTCGTTAGGTGTAGGTTTATTTTATTATCCTTTAAGAATTGTTTTATTGCTACTGTATCTAATTCATTGTCGGTTACTAAAGTTTCCGGTTTGCCTAAATATTGAATTCTTTCTTTTATGACATTTATGATTGATATCCAAGTTCTGTCTTTCAACGATTTAGCTGTTGTTATGTTTTTCGGGAGTTTCCGTAATATTTAAACTATGTTTGATAGGGTTTCTGAAAAAATTTAGCTTTATTGCATATTTCACAGTTGTTGATGTACTTCTGTATTTCTTTTTGTAATTTCGGGTAGTAGCGTGTTTTCTTTATTTCCTCTAATATTTCATTTATTCCCCTGTGATTATTTTCCAAGTGCTTCTCTTCTATCAATGCTAAAAGTTCTCCTTTGTCTGTTATGTTCTTCAAAATTATGTTTGACTTCATTATTTTTAGGTTTGCTTTATTTGCGAAAAATTTTGTATATAACTCCTGAACTTGTAGAAATAATTTGTCATCTGGGCAGTAAATTACAATTAGTCCTTTTTCCGATAGATTCTCTTGCCTTATTTTTAAAATGTCGCTCTCGAGTGCTACATTTGTTATGCTTCTTATTTTCTTTTGATATATTATTTTCTTTGTTATTGATTGTCTTTGCGCTCTTTGAATTATAAGTTGATTTATATAGATATTGATTGCGTTTTCCGTTATTTTTATAAAGTATGTACTATCAATTTCGGCGCTGCGTACCTTATCTACATATGTCATCATCATCGAATATTTCATTTAAATTTAGTTCCATCGCATTATCATTTTCTAACTTAGTCTGCTTAGACCGTCCGCGATTTAATTTTCCTTTCCTTTTATGTAGTTAATATCGAAGTCGAACTCATTCAGCTTTATTTTCCATCTTTGGAGTTTAGCATTTGGTTCTTTTAAGTTGTTCAGCCAAACTAATGGTATATGATCCGTTTTGGTAGTGAAATGTCGCCCGAATAAGTATGGTCTGAAATATTTCGTTGCCCAAACTATTGCAAGTAACTCCACTCCTATTCTATTGTACTATAATTCTTTTCATGACCGTTTAGTGATCTACTTGCATAACATATGCAGTAATGCCGCGCCTAAAGCAAAGTTACTGGCATCTGTCACTAGTGTGAAAGCTTTATTAAAATCTGGGTGAATTAAAATTGGATCTGCTTTTATTAGCTCTTTTAATTTGTTGAATGCCTTAATATAATCCTTATCATTTTGATTTATTTTCATGTCTTTCTTCAAGTATTTGATGATGTGATACGCAACTTTCGAGTAATCTTTGATAAACCTTCTATAATATCCTGTAATTCCTAAAAATGCTCTTATCTCTTTTTCGCTTTTTGGAAGTAGAATATTTTATATTGCTTCCCCTTTTTGCGGGTTTGGTTTAATACCTTCTTTTGTAATTATATGGTCTAAGAACTTTGTCTTTTGCCTTAGAAAATTACTTTTATTTATTTGTATTTTAAAATTTTTCTCTTTTAATCTGATTAAAATTTTGCTCAACGATTCCAGGTGTTCTTCAACGCTTGTAGAAAATACTAGGATATCGTCCATGTACACAATACAAATCTTTCCGATATAATCTTTTAGTATTTCGTTCGTTAGCCTTTGGAACGTTGCCGGTGCATTTCGTAATCCAAAGGGCATTCTTAAAAATTCATAATGTCCGTTTGCGGTGGAGGACGCTGTTTTGTGTATGTCGCGTTCATCCATTTCAATTTGATGGAAACCTTCGGCTAAATCAAGCGTTGAAAAATATTGACATCTTCCCAATTTGTCAAATATATCGTCTATATTTGGAATTGGAAATCTGTCTTCCGTAGTTACGCTGTTCAACTTCCTATAGTCGATTACAAGACTTCATTTTTGATCGTTGGTTGCGTACAGCTTTCCACTTCATTTCCTTTATAGCTTATTTTGCTATATACTTATTTCTTCTTTTGTTAGAAAAAAATTTATTATTGCATTATTGGTTTTTAATATTCCGTTTGGATAATCTATTATCGCATTTATCTTCGTTAGGATATTGTTACCTATTAGTCCGTCAAAGTTTTTGTTAAAATTACATTCGAGATATTCGCACATGAAATCTTTTTCATTGAATTCCTTAAATATTGGGAATCTGCAAAGTTTCTTAACTTTCGTTTCTCTTCCCATTGCTGTGACTTGCACATTTACTTCCCTCTTCCTACAGACATTTTCATTGATCAGACTGATCATTGTTTTTGTAGGCTCGGGAAGGTGTTCTTGAAACGTTGTAGCGCTATCGTATTAACTTCTGTTGTTGAAAAGTTTAAATCATTATATGCTAATATCCTATTGTGTAATTTATTTCTAATTTTATTGATTCTAAAATGATAATTTTCTATCGTTGAGTCGAGACTGATGGTCTTCAACTCATCCATAAGTTCCGCTGAACTTCTCTTTTCTCCGCAATTACTCAAAAGTATTGGATTCAATGTTTCCCAATCACTAACTTGTCCGTATCTGTGAAGTATTTCCCTTGTTTTTCCTACGCATCTTCCTTTCAGATAATTAAATAAAATTCGTTGATTATTTGCATCAAAGGTTGTTATTGAGGGTAATATGTCTTCAATTTGCCTAATAAAGTCTGTTAATTGGTTCGGATCTCGTTCGTCGAATTCTGCAATTCCATTAATGCAGTTTAAAATGATTTGAAAATGTGATATGGTAGCTGCCTCCATTTTGAGAGAATTTTGTATCAATTGAGATTAAAAACAAAAAATATTCGTATTTATTCAGTAAAAATTTCCTACTGGGTATTTTAATTGATCGTGTACAGCTCGAGGGCTGCTGCCCACTGTTGTAGTAAAGACACCTATCTAACAGTTTTGAAAGCACTACTTTAGTCAGGACACATTAACAATTTTATCGTTACAGTTTGGAGTCACTGTTTTAGTGAAGACACCTTAATAATTTTAAAGTTATTATTCTTTATTCTCAATTTTGCAACACCCGTGTGTATGCAACGAATTTTTATTATACACTATTGATCGATAGTTTTCGCACATTGTTTCCGTATATTGTTTGAAAAGGAAAAGGAAGGATTTTTACATTTATTTTATATATTTGTTCGTGTTTGTTTTTTGTTTTTATAATATACTAACTCTACCTTACTGTTGTTGCCGCTACTGCTGCTATTGCTATGGGATTTGCTGCTATCGCCGCTGTTGTCGTTGCTGTTGCTATTATTATCGTTGCCGTTGCTGCTTCAGCGTTTTTCACTTAAGTTTTTTCCCAATTTTTTTGTTTGTTTTAATTTCTATAAATTTTACTTTGGTGTTTAGTTACAATTCAAATTATGGTCGCGTTATAAATAATTTTTGTTTTATCAGGTTCTTGCCAATTTCTTTGTTTCTATTTTTTCACACATCCGTTACGCCTTGCACAAACACAATCAATAAACTTATATTTTGTATAAAAGTTAAAATATCCATTTCTCATAAATGTTAAGAATATTTATCGTATAGTTGGAGGAAATATTGTTCGATTATATTTTAATTTTAGGGTGGACGGGTTTTATAATCCTCGTCGCCAGTTTTGGTTGTGGTTTTATAATCCTCGTCGCCAGGTTTGGTGGTTTTATAATCCTCGTTGCCAATTTTAGTGGTTTTATAATCCTCGACGCCAGTTTTAGTGGTTTTATAATCCTCGTCGCCAGTTTTAGTGGTGGTGGTTACGCGCACCTGGAAGGCCTTCAAACTCTTCTTTGGAACCTTCCCACCAATCGCGGAGTTGAAATACAAAAAGGCCGTGCTTCTTAGCTTAGCTCGTTATAGCAACTAACTTTACTTTATTTAGATACTAGCTGGCAACGGTTGCGCGAGGCTTCGCCACGCACTTTCTGTTTATGTATATGTATAAGAAATTACTTACTATTAGTTACTTTGGTTCTAAAATAGTTTGATTTTGCATTTACCTTAATTCCTAAATATACAAACTCATAAAAATAACAATTTTATGTTGCATACAATTGCAATTAAAACTTTTTATTGGACAAACATCAAACAATTTCTTTGTATACAATACAAGGACGGAAAGATATTTTTCCTTGATGCTCCTGGCGGCACTTTGTTTTATAATATGTATAGATAATAGTATTAACTGCAAGCATTAATTTAAAAAAAGTTGCATCCCAATCCAAAAAGAGCTAATCTCCGGCACTACTGAACGGATTGGGATGCAACTTTTTTAAATTAATGCTTGCAGTTAGCACTACAATGATAGCTACTTAAATTAAAAATTAGCCTATTCATTTCTGAAATATTTAAGTGTAAAGTTTTAAAAAATTTTACACTAAGTACAGCATTGCTACAACCGAATGTAAAATCAGTGTCGTAGCGGGAAGATGTGTAATTGTGTGAGTAGTAAATCAACTGCTCTTCGTTACTACTTCGTTCGTGTTTTGCTAACGGTGTTGCGCATTTTCTTCCATCCAAAAATTATTATTGTTTATGTGTTTACTAGCTGGCAACGGTTACTTTGGTTCTGAAATAGTTTGATTTTGCATTTACCTTAATTCCTAAATGTACAAACTCATAAAAATAACAATTTTATGTTGTATACAATTGCAATTAAAACTTTTTATTGGACACACATCAAAAAATTTCTTTGTATACAATACAAGGACGGAAAGATATTTTTCCTTGATGCTCCTGGCGGCACGGGAAAAACATTTTTAATAAATTTACTTCTCACTAAAGTAAGATCTGGCGGTAACGTTGCCCTTGCGGTAGCGTCTTCTGGGATCGCAGCTACCCTTTTAGAAGGTGGAAGAACGGGGCATACTAATTTAAACTTCCTCTAAATATTTCTGACGATTGTGCCAGCGTATGCAACATTTCTAAGCAAAGTAATACTTCTAAGCTTATCCAGATGTGCACACTGATAGTTTGGGGTGAAGCCACAATGTCACATAAAGCGTCAGTTGAAACCCTAGATAGGACCATGCGCGATTTAAGAAGTATGAACACACCTATGGGTGGTTGTACGGTATTATTTTCAGGAGATTTCCGTAAAATAGTGCCAGTTATATCTAGAGGAACCAGGGCTGATGAGGTGAATGCGTCATTAAAACGATCATACCTTTGGTCCCATGTAATAAAATTAGCACTCAAGATTAACATGAGAGTGCTTAAAGCCTCAGAAGATAACAGGATGTTTGCTGACATGTTACTGAAAGTTGGTAACGGTGAGCTTCCAACAGTTTTTGGGAAAATCTCCTTCAATAATGATATATGCGTTTCAGTCACCGACCAACAACAACTGATTGACAAAATATATCCCACAATAGACCAACTTGCTTATAAACCTGTATCCTGGTTAAAGGAACGAGCAATATTAACACCTACTAATGAACAAGTCGAAAAAATTAACGAATTGGTATTGGTAAAATTCCACGCACAAACGAGAGAATATTGCTCGGTGGATACAGTAGTCGACGGTGAAGAAGCTGTGCACTACCCAACGGAATTTCTAAATTCTATGAACCCTTCAGGTATGCCTCCCCACAAACTTACTTTAAAAGTTGGAGCTCCAATAATTTTATTGCGAAATTTAAGTCCCCCACTGTTATGCAATGAACTCGCCTGCAGGTAAAAAGGTTACATTTTTATCTGGTGCTATTTTAACTGGTTGTGGTACTGGAAAATCTACCTTAATACCTAGAGTTCCGATGATACCTACAGATTTGCCATTTAGATTTAAAAGACTTCAGTTTCCGGTAAAGGTTTGTTTTGGAATGGCCATAAACAAGGCACAGGGGCAAACATTTAATGAAACCGGAGTGGAATTGAGTAAGCCATGTTTTTCACACCGACAAATGTACGTAGCCCTATCACGTGTTACATCGAAAAGAAATTTCACGTGTTACATCGAAAAGATACCTTTTTGTTCTTGCAGAGGGAGGTACGCATAATATTGTATACAAAGTAGTGATCACTTTCCGGTCGGGATTGATATAGCAGGAAGTCTAAGATTCGCAACTGTAAGACCTAAACAAAAATTTAAAACCAATATGGATGATTGGAGCGTTTATCAAAACATCTGCACCGAAAAAAACGGCTCCTTTCAAGATTCCCCCAATATTAATCGAGAGGCTGCAAGAACAACTAGATTGGCACAATTACAAACGGTGCAGATCAATCTCGCTTTTAATTTCGTACAAAAAAACTAACGCATTATTTAGGAAAGCAGTAAAGACGGCAAAAGCATTCAGTCTGAGTTGGACGACTGAAGATCTTAGGGTACGCTTGATTGCAATAAGGACACCTCCACCTCTATTGCAACCTATTTTAACTGAATCTCGATCCTTGCGGTATGTTTGAAATAAAACGGGGTCAAAAAATTCCGCATCAAAAAAATTCTTATTGAGCCAGGTTTCAACTAAGACATACAAATCAAATTCACATCGCGAGGTGAATAAAAATACTTCTCTCGCTTTTGTTCGCATACCCGAGATATTTTGATAATAGAGTCTTAAATTTAAATTATTAGATTTCATAGTATAAGAATTAAAACTAGAATTAAAACTATGATCCGTTCTGATCCTTTGGAAAAAAGCGAAAGGGCCGTACATTTATACCAGCCGGCCAAAGATTAGGATCCAAAAGTTTATTATAGAAGGCGAGTGGAACGCCAAGCTTAAAATTTATGTGCTGAATATCATCAGGAGAAGTTTCTTTCTTAATAAGTTTGAAGCAGGATAAAAAATTACTCGCAATGCCGGAGTGCTTTTCAACGTATGATTTTATATTTTCAACGGACACTGACGGTTTAAATGAAGATAAATGAACCCACCTCTTTTTAACAATAACATCCAGCTCAGTAGATACATTCTGTCCGGCTACATTTTTCCGCTTAGAAAATTTCTTGTTGGGCACAGTAACCACGTTGGTGGGATCGCAAGCAATGCCAATAACAACGTTGTTGTTAAGAGAGTTCGATTCGACAGCAGTATGAGTATTAGCGCTGCATAAAACATTGGAAGCAGCAGCAGCATCACGCACACCCACAGTGGGACTAGTATTGCGATGATGAGAAAGCGAAGTAGATGAAGAAAGAGCAACATTAGAGAGCGAAGCAGCGGCAGAGGCGGCGCAGTCGCGGATCGTTGGCAGCGTAGGCACGTCAGCCGATGGTGGCGCAGAGGACGGTGCTGAGGAATTTTTTCCGAGCGCCGTATTATTAGCATGAGCAGTAGTACAAGTGGCGTTAGAAGCAACAACCGACAGAGAACTTATATTAGACAGAGAAGTCCTATGTTAGGATGACGGTGTGAATTGTCAAAATCCATCAATATTTTTTGGCTTACCTCACCACTGCAATGGCGGCTGGGGAAATCCGAGAGTCGGAAGTTAACAGAGCTGAGCGAAGGCAAAATTTGTTTAACAGAATATGATTTCTGATAAATGTTTATTGTTTTGGCTCGAGTGAGCTAATTTTGGTTTTATGCATGCATTATATACTTACATATGTCAATATAATACATCTATGTATGTACTTATATTATAAGCGTAACAATCGTTATCATACTAAGTATATATACATATGTATGTACATAAATATGTATATGGATAATATGTAGTACATACATATATAAATATCCAAATATATGTACGTATGTATGTATGTATGTATATATATTTATATGTTCATGCACATGTATGTACGTACATACATATGTACCAAAAAATGTCATCAAGTGCACATGCCTTCACATGCATTATATGTATCTATCATCACCATATATTTATGTATTTATTGTTATGTAGATACATATGTATATACAGCATTTGCTTCATCCCTCCGCCAGCGTGTTTGTTTTCAACCGCAGCGTAACTGCAGTACAGCAACAAAAAATTCATTCATAAACGCACGCGCATATTATTGAAACCAAATTTCCGTTCATTCATAAATGCGAAAATTTCATCTCCCCGCAAACACATGCGCCCCTCACTCATCTCATTTTTCGCGACGAAGACAAAAATCTAAAAATCATAAATTGAAGATTTTTGTAATTTTGGTCCAAATGCTCACAACTTCAAATGGGAATATAGATATTATTTTGGCCCGCTTGTGCCCGTAAAATATTTCATGAAGAAATTCATCTATTATTAATCTAATATGTTTGCTTAGGGGTCGTGCACATATTACGTAATGCGATAGGGGGGCGGCGGGGGTTTTTGTGACGAAGTGTGACATGTTATTTCCCTTTGCCTAATATATAACATATTAACAATTAACATTGTATTTAATTTTACGATTAATAAAAACAATTTTTCTGAAAGTGTGACATGGTGGGGGGTCTGAAATGATCAAAAATTGCGTTACGTAATATGTGCACGAACCCTTATCATTATAAACGTGTTTTGCACGAAATCCTGTTATACATGTCATTTAAAGCCCTAATTATTCCAAATCGGCGCAACCAAACGCCTTACCGCTACGCCTACTTGCATACATATGTACATTACATATATGTATGTCAATATGTAGTCTACATTTTGGTCGCATTTATGTCAGGGCTTACGTCTTATCACAAATGTAGCACAAGTAGCAGAATAATATATTTAGGAGTCGAAAATCTACTACCTTTTAACAAATTTTTCAACAATTGTCTAATTAAACGCAAACATTGCTATAATTAATTGTATTTTGTGAGACCTTTAATTAATTATACTACTTTTGCTTCTTCCTGAACCAACAATCTGGGTCAATGACCTATACAAAAGACTCTACCCGAAATTGCAAATAAACCGTACCATTTTTATTCTGAGAGGGTATAAAGTACCAGAATTTTAATTTAGAAATTTAATTCTGTGGCAAATAACTTAACATCTTATGTATGTATCTATATGTAAGTATTTTATTGCAGATATTCCTCTATTCGATCTAGTATATCAATATTTGTATTATACTCCACTTTTTTCTTCTACCTTCCTCAAATACAAATTAACTCAACTAAACCCTGATTAATGTTGGCGGCTTGGCGACGCAGCTTTTTCGTGTGAATTGCGGGCAGAAGCAACTATTTCTGTGGAGTTTTGACAAAACAGCTTATTTGGCTTTCGAATTTTTATTTTCAAATCAATAAATTTCTATCTTTGACGTACAAATTTAATATTTAAATTAAACTTTTAACACAATGGCCTGTGGAACTATAGCTTTGTTTAACTATTTGTATAAATATTTCATTAGAACATTATTATTTTTGACATGGTAAAAATTGAAGACCAACTGGAGATAAGATATTTTGTCAAACTTTGCGCGCAGACTTAGAGTTCGGTTGAATGTGCGCGCATGTGAACAAACATATGTACATACATAATTATTTCTATTCTATTTACATATCTACACATATGCTTATACGCGCCCTTTTGTATGGAAGTAATTCGATTAAATATGAATTTTTAAATAAATGCATGCATGTGCATACATATGATAAACAATAAATGCAATTTCTTTAGTGTTTTTGGAAGATTTTGTTTAACCACTTAAAATATTTATTGAAAGTTATGTATGGAAAATATTAGTATAATAAAATAAAACACTAAAATTGAAATTATAGAAGAATGCATATTATTATTATTTTTTTGAAATGTTGGAAATAGAATTGCGAAAATTCCTTATCAAAACAAAAGGAAAATTTTCGCCAAAAAACATCTGCAACCACACAATGTAGCTGATAACAGAGAACGTACATTAATTTTCTCTAAAATTGTTGTTTTCGCTCAACCGATGTTAAATTTTGCCGCTTGTAGGTGAAAAATATCGGATGGTGGGATAAGCCAAAAAATACAGTTCCCCTCAAATCCGCGGTACGAGACAGGGAATGAAGCGAGATGCTGCTTCTCTGTCTAATATAAGTTCTCTGATTATTCTCACTACATTTTGTTTCTATTCCAAATACCTTATGTTTACTACAAGTTACGATATCCTCATAGGGAATTTTATTAATATATTTATTTTTCTTTATGGGTTTGATATAAATTGAATCACAAATTTCTTCGTTTGTTAATAGTATTCCTACCATATAAAATAACATTGTTTCATTTGAGGCAATTTTTATATTTGCAAGTTCTAGCGATTCTTCTACATTATTTAATGTGAAGTTATTTTTTATGAAAATCGATTTTGCTCTTCATTTGATAAAATATACGAATTGACGATTCCGGCTTTGGCCCAATGAATCGCATAATCAATGTTTATAATTTTTCTTTTACAATTTTTAATTTATATTGTAATTCTATAGCAAAAATAGCGTTGTACATCTTCATTAGATTGTACCGCTTGTAAAATCTTTTTCGATACTCTCATAATATTGTTTATCCTATCGAAAATTATTTTATTTATTACTACTTGATTATTGTTATTGTTTATTATATTATTTATTTGATTATCTAAAATTACTAAGTCGTTCTGATCGGGATTTCCAGCGATCCATTTCCAGACTTTCGCTATTGTTTCTATAGATTGTTTGTACCTTTTTGGTCGGAGTCTATTTAGGTAGGTTTGTGTAAGGGTTAATTGATTTATCAGGATAGGTAGAAAGGGATTTTCTGATGTTATCTTGGTTTTAATAGTGCTGTCTGTTTCGTCGAGTGTCATTTGAAATGCGTCTAGGTCTAATTTGTGTATTATTCTGTAGGTTCCTGTTTGTATTCTTGTCAAGCCGGTATCGAATGTTGCAAATTGTGAATTTGTATAGTATATTATTTTAAAGTCTGCGTACACTAGGTGCACAAAAAACCTGCAAGGGAAAAGAGAAAAAAATTACTATTATCTGATGTTGCTTTTATGTACCGTTCGTCCTTTTTCGATGATTATCACACTGGATTTGACTTCCTTAACTGTTTCTTTTCTATATTTTGCTGTGAGTTTTGACCCTATTCGTTTGTTTATTCTGACGTAAATTACATCTCCAGAAGTATATGTTTTCATAAGTTTCCGTATTTTATTATGATTTTCTAAATCTTTTGCCTGTCTTTTTCGAAGGGTTTCTATATTTTCTTGTCTTGCGTTTTCATACTGTTCTGGGTCTATTGTAACACGTCTGCCAAAAAATGTCTCTATGGTAGTTATATTCGTATGTATGTACATCGATTTAAGAGTTCTTGGAATGAGCGGTGTGTGCTTTCCGTTCGAAGACAACTTCGAAGACAACGCATAATTTCAGATAGGGTAGAGTGAAATCTTTTTAAGTACTTGTCCGTTAACTGTGCTTGCGTATGGGGGGCGGGGGATTTCAAAAATTTTAATACCGAGTTGGTCTTCGATCATAAATTGTATAGAAGCTGAATCTAAAGATTTTTCATTGTCGATAACTATTGTTTTTGGTATACCGAAAGCGGAAAGTATTTGTGGTAAAGGTTCTCTGATATCTTCTATTGTTTTTGACTCTATTATTCTAACTTGAGCATATTTCGAAAATTTATCTACTGCTGTTAAAACTAATTTTTTTCCATATTTTAAATGCCTATATGCACGATTTCTCCAGGGTATTGAGGTATTGGGGTTTCTAATAGTTGCGGTTTATTGGCGTTACGATCATACTTGTTTTCCTTTCAAACTCTACATTGTTTAATTATACATATTTTCTATTTTTGTTTTCATTTTTGGAAAGTAACATCTTTGTATTAGTTGTTTTTTATTTCCATCTCTATTTCTATGTGCTCGTTTATGTTCGTTTAGTATTTCCTCATTTTGTACATCCTCACTTGTTATATCCTATACTTTTGTTTGGGTGTAACGAATTTCATAATTGCCAAGTGGGTACATTTCTTCAAATTTTCCCATTCTTTCTTCAGAGGTAAATATACCATTTATCACTGAAGGGTTTGGGTATCGTTTCAATAGTGAAGTTAAATTTTCTATTGAAAAATTGGGTTTAGTGATTATATGTCTATGGTAGGTCGGGAATGGTATTTTAAACTGATAGCTGTCTTCATCTGCTAATGATATCCAAATTTGTTTTTTGAATGCATTTATGGGTCCTTCTACTGCTGGAATTAGATTGTGTGATGAGCTTTCGTCGGAATGTGTGGCGACTGATAGGGAATTCACTTCAAAAGGCCTGGATAATAATGTATCTGCAACTACATTGGCTTTCCCAGGTTTGTATTTTAATTCATAGTTTTATTTTTCAAGTATGGCTTTCCATCGTTTTAGTTTGGAGTTTTTATTTGTATTACTGAGGGCGTATGTAAGTGGTTGGTGATCTGTATGTATTACAACTTTTGCTGTACCGTATAAATAGTTTCTAAAAGAGTTAAGTGCCCATATAATGGCAAGCATTTCCTTTCCGTTGACTGCGTAATTTTCTTCAGCCTTGTTCAATGTTCTTGATATAAAGTTTACTGGTTTGCCATTTTGCTCTAAAACGGCGCCTATGGCATACTTTGAGGCGTCAGTAGTTAGGTCAAATTTTTTTTTTTGTAATCAGATTTAGCTTCTTCATTTAGATTTATTTGGATTTTTTCGAGCTTCTTTTAGACATTCTTCCATCCTCACTTCTAAGAAGGGATATGTTAGTGGTTTGTCTTATTTGGCATAATCCTTGATAAATCTTCTATAATATCCGGATAAGCCTAAGAATGATCATGAGTCCTTGATCGTCTGAGGGTATGGAAAATTTAATATTGATTGTACTTTGGAAGGGCTTTTAGAAATTCCGTCGGAAGATACAACGAATCCTAGGAATTCAACCTGCTTTTTGAAGAATTCGCATTTATCGATTTGGACTTTCATGTTTGCTTTACTGAGGGTATCGAAAATTGTGTCTATGTGTTCGGAGTGTGGCTTTTCGTCCTTACTAAATATGATTATGTCGTCTATGTATGTATAGATAACATATTTTGCCTATGTATTGTCTTAATATGTCGTCAAGCGTCCGTTGAAATATGGCTGGGGCATTTTTCAAACCAAACGGAAGTCGGGTGAACTCGCATTTTCCATTGTTCACTGAAAATGCTGTTTTTTCGTTAGAATTTATGTGAAAGTATTTTTGTATTTTTTGTGGAGTGTTGTTTATCATTGAAGCGTCTGATGGTATTTTACCTTATTCTTGGGGTCTTGGCCGATTTGCGTAATTAACGGCTCTTGTCCTTATACTCTCATCTACGTCCATCGGTTGAGGTGGCTTAGGGGGTCTAGGAGGAGCAATGTTTTGATGTGGTTTTGTTGCCTATATTGTTGACTAAATTGATTTGGATTCCGATTTGAATGTTGTTGAATGTTAGAGTGATTAAGGTTGATTACGATGGTAGTTTTGTGGGTTAGAATATGTCAAGGGATTTAGTATATAAGCTAGTTCAGGATAAAATTTGGATGAGGTTTGAGGGTTTAATGGTTGATGATATCATAGATGGGCACACTGCAGTATATATTTACTGCATTTAAGATAGCAGTAATCAGTAAATTTATACTGATACTGAAATTTAATTTGCATTACCAGTAAAATTTTAGTGATTACTGAAAACAAACAGCAGTAAGCAGTACATTTTTACTGACTACTGAAATGTGTTTGCAATACCAGTAAACTTTTACTGATTACTGAAAAAAAAGCAGTAAGCAGTACATTTTTACTGTCTACTGAAAAATACCAGTAAGCAATAAATTTGTACTGATTACTAAAAAATTGCAGTAACCAGAAAAAAGATAAAAAAATATATTACAAATCATCATGTCATAACTGAGGATATTTGCGTTTAAAGTTTGTGACATGTGAGCACTTTTTTGTTGTTTTAGAATATGTATGTTTCTATTACTCATACATTCTCATTCCAATTGGTATGTTCACAAACTCTGTTTTCCATATTATTGTTTAAATGCAATGAAAAAAATCGGACGGAGAGGTGCCTTTCTTGCATAAAACACAGAAGTTGAATAAAAATATGTATCACGTTTTTCTTTCATAAAATCATGTTTTATTTAAATATCAGTAAGCAGTAATTTCATAATGTAGCTTCATTTGCATTACCAGTAAAATTGTTGTTGATTATTGAAAGTTCGTAGTGGTTCAAACGTTTATTATGCACATATGTATATATTTATTATAAGCTGTTAGCTTTTCTCAAAACAAGCAATTCAAAATTTACATCGCTGAGTTTTTGTCTTCTGGAACGATTCACAATCCCAGCGAATGAAAACAACCGCTCAACGGGCGCAGATGAGGGTAATGGTGTATTATATTTAAGAAAAACATTTTCAATCGCTGGATGTTTTTTTAGACAACTTGTCGCTGTGTCTCGCTCGACTAAGTATAGAATTGTTTCCTGAAGATAACTTCCCGAGTCTGTGGTAATACATTGTATGTTAACATCTATTTAAGTGGATAAACAAATGCAAATACAAAATAAATATTTAATGGAAAATTAAGTGTAATAATTTTACCGTTACTTTCTTCATCGAAGGAATATAGAAGGAATAGTTATTGCGGCAATAATAGCATCCCAAGCGTCGGGTTGCATTAAGAAATATTTTTCAAATCTTTGGAGTAAAGCTTCTTGCATTCTTTGGCTTACTTCGGCTAAATATTTAAAGTTCGTGGCCTCTAAACGACACATTTTTAGCCTTAAGGACACTATAGTAGGGACAAAGTAGCCAAAGTACATGGTCTTTTCGCCCTGAAGAAAATCGATCGCTTCTGCTATAGGACCCATAAGCTTTACGTATTCCTCCAAGTACTCAACCTCATCACTGAGAATGGTGGGAATTTTCAGACGGTAACACAATTCGGCTAAATTACTTTTATATTGCAGTAACTTTTTTATAGACTCATAAAGTGAGTTCCACCTTGGTATGCACGGAGTTAATAAATTGGCGTTTATAACTTCGTTGATTACTTCTGAAGATTTAGGTCTATTACATTTGTTCCAAATCTGTGTGCATCTAAACAAAATACAAAAATATGCGGATGGAGGTATTCAGTTTAACACTTAAATAGTTTGGGTAAAATCAAGTGGACGGCATTTCAAAAAAAGCATAAATGAAAGATTAGCTCATACATATTTGCACCTATGTCGACGATTTAAATTAAGTAAATATTAAGCTGTTGAATGATTTTTTATGTATATCTTGTATATCTTGACTTGATGAATTTACAATTTTGTTGAAATCGGTTGTACTCAGAAGATTTAAAGTGTGGCTCGCACAACGAAAATGTTTCGACAGTCCTGGAGTTACAGATCGAAATTGAAGAGCTGATCCATTCATCGAATCATCTGAATCGGAGCCAGAGTCAGATTCCTCGTCACTGTCATCTACATTTGTGCGTCCTAAATCAATGGAAATCAACTAGAATATGGTCACTAACAATTGACAAGGGAGACGTGGTGTTGCTAATAAAATTCAAAATATCCCTGTTAAAAGAGCACTTGCGGCCTGAATTTTGCATGCTTTCTTCTTTTAATTCCTTAAAGTTGCAAAATTTTTGTGGATGTTCTCTTTTCAAATGCTTAATGAAATTGGAGCTAACACGTAACGATCCTTTTATTTTTTTCCCGCAAACTTGACAAACAGCAATCAATCCGCACACTCTTTTTTGATGAGGAGTTCTGTTCACCTACATTTTAATTAAATTGTAAAGCGTCATATGGTGTACCTAGCATAAAATCGCTCTATTAGAAGTAACATACGAAAATAGCGGGTATTTATTTAGTCAGTGCACTAACAAAAATATTGTTTTGTTCTTTGCTTTGACTTATTTTTCTCTCATTATTTTGCAAAAAGCGTTGCTGTGGTTCGATTATATTCATTGTTATAATTCACTTTGCTAAGTTGTACTTTGTGTAATCAAGTGTTCTTCATATATGTACGTCATCACTATTGTGTTTGAATATTTAAATACAACATGATTTTATACAGGACAAACGTGATACATAACTTTATTAAACTTCTTTTGTTTTATGCAAAAAGAATACATCAGAAAACTGCAATTTTTAGTAATCAGTACAAATTTATTGCTTACTGGTATTTTTCAGTAGACAGTAAAAATGTACTGCTTACTGCTTTTTTTCAGTAATCAGTAAAAGTTTACTGGTAATGCAAACACATTTCAGTAGTCAGTAAAAATGTACTGCTTACTGCTGTTTGTTTTCAGTAATCAGTCCTCTTATAAAGGTATCGAGGGCTTTAGCGCGGTGATTCTCCGTTATCAAGTGAACTGCTTCTTCATCTATCTCCATACAACCTATTTTGTTCAGAAGTAATGATAAGTGTCCATATACCTTTTGGTAAAATTCGTTAATTGTCGTTCGTCCTTGTATGAGACATGTCATTTGGTACTCTAGAGTGCCTATGGCTCGTTTGCCTGCGTAGTGAGTAGTCAAGCAGAGGGAGATTGCTGTCCAGTCTAGAGAGGTGTTGTATAATTCTAAGGCTATATCTGCCTTTCCAACTACTTTATTTCTGATGACATTTAAAATGCCGAAATATTTAGGTATCCATTTTGAGGGTTCGTGGATTCTTAAAATTCGCTCGACTTTTTTTTCCAGCAACTAAATTCTGAGGCATTTCCTGAAAATCCCCTCAGGGATCTCACAACGTCTGGAATCTTATCCATTTCGTTCGTGTTGTTTTGGAATTGTTGGTCTATTGTTTGGTCCGTAAGGACTGGGCTTATTTTATTATTAAGGATATTATGTACTACATTAGGTACACTTGCCTCTATTGCTAAAGTTACCATGTTTTTTAACTTGTTCGCCAATTCTGGCGAAATCATGTTACTAGGGCCTGAGAGTGCTGTTGGTGCAGCAGGGGGATTAATCCCGAGTAGGGGGGTTTAACTAGATTGTTTGGATTTGCCATTCTAAATTTTTCAAAATGTATACCTCTATTTTAATTTAAATATTTATTTTTTCTGTTGCCCTTTCTAGGAAGGGAGCTTTTTTACCCTGGAGCGTCCGGTCAACTCCTGAGTTGGCTACGGAGTCGCAGAGTTAAGCAATATTATTTTCAGTCTATTTTATATTATTGGCTGTACAAGCCGTATTTTTTTTTTTTTGTGGTTATTTATATTTACTTGCACTATAGCTAAAAATAAAATTCTGCTTGGTTCTTTAATTAATTAATACAAATGCACAAATTTGTTGGCTGATTTAAAAATCTCTTTTTTTTTTGTTCTTCGCAAAAATAAGGCAATATTTACTTTTTGTTTTACAATCTTTCTGTCATTTAATAATTTATTTATTATTAAAAAAATATTCACAATTTTTTCCTCTCTCTTTTTTTTTATTATTAACTATATTTCTAATGCTACTTACACTATATGCAGCTTCATCCTATTCTTGTAACCGGTGATTGTGTAGTTGTCCTTTTCCTTATGCGTACTGAGGTACACCGTCTCACACTGTTGTTGTTACTTTGGCTGTCGGCTTTTGCTGCTGGGTTGCTTGTTGGTATCGTTGGAGCGTCCAGGAAGTTTCCTTGGCTATCCTTTTCACGCTCTTTTTAATATGTTGGTTTTTTCTTTACACAATTACTGTCGATTTAAATTAAACGACTAAAATAATGGAAAAAGAAGCAGGCTGTGTCAGAGACACGGCCATTAAGTTTAACGTAGAATACGCCATCCGATAAGACAGAAAACATATGTAACAATAAATGATAAATAATACAAGCAAATGAATTTCTTTATTTGATAGTTACTTTGGATGATATACATAAGCTTATGATAGGAAAAATAGGATAAAAATGTTTTTAAATTATCAATTAAATTTCTCCCAAAAACGAAGTCAATGGCTGTTATCAATAGTAAAGATAAATGATAAATAACATACGCGAATCCATTTTATTATTTTTTTTGCAGTGCTTGGCAGCATTTTCTCTTCTTTTACTCTACTTTAACTTGCCCGCCTAAAATTATGCAATACAAATAAAGGGCTGCACGAGTACAATTAAATCGCCCAACAGCAAACACTCAACCAAACACCACACACATATTTGTGTGCATGTGTTTATACAATTTTCATTTGAGAAATTTAAATATTAGGAAGATATCAACCAACATGAAATGTATGTCAAACGAAAGCTAACATCTTCATTTGACTACAAAAAAAAAAAAAAAAAAATTAATCGAGCCGTTTCCTTATAATTAAAGAAATAGAGATAACGACAATAAAAACCTGACATTGGTGCCCATACCGTAAGGTAAGACGTATTCTACGCCAAAAATCTTTTATTTTGATCTTGATGACCTTTATTATAAACTCTTCAGCTAAGACTAATTTTAAAATTTTAATTATCTACTATTTATAACTTAAAAATTACTTATGCTAGCACTATTGACTTATTGCTAACTTATTTGTTTGTGTCCCACTATTCCGCGTATGCGAGATGTTGGTTTGCTAATTGTTGAGTTTAAAATGTTTATTGCAATAGTTGCATTATTGTTGGTCAGCATTAATCCCTGACTGTAGTCGATTTACCGTGCGCGGGCCGGATGTTGATTTATTAATTATTGGTAACTTCTTATTTCTTATTTATTGTTTAGTCAGCATTATTCTGTTAACTACAGTTAACTTTAATGTTGCTAACTTACACATGTAGATAGCTACGTAAATAGCTAATAAGTTACCGTTACAGTTTGAACCAGCTCGCTGTTCGCTTTGTTGTTACATGCATGAATGTATACCAGACGTTGTTATTAGTATATAGTTTTAGTGGTGGTGGTTACGCGCACCTGGAAGGAGTTCAAACTCTTCTTTGGAACCTTCCCACCAATCGCGGAGTTGAAATAAAAAAAGGCCGTGCTTCTTAGCTTAGCTCGTTATAGCAACTAACTTTACTTTATTTAGATATTTCTTTTCTTAGCTCTACTTTGAAGTGCACACAGGCACTCTTATGGATGTGTGTGTTTAAATTTATCTGCATGCGTTCCAAAGTGAACGGTATGTGTTTGGTCAGCAAAAATGTGTAACCAAGTCGCGCCAACTTCAAGAAAAAGCTCGTGTTTGAAGTCTTTCTTGAAAAGAGTATTGTTTATTTATTATTTGATGTATGTCAATATGTGACTATATATGTAAGTTTCACTTCTCCCTTTGGTTCAATTGTATAATACGTACATGCATAACATAGTTTGTAAGCCATTGGTTATTAGTATATAAGTTTCTCTGGAACTCTGTTTCGCTTTTGATCATTTACATATAGAGCAGAGATGTATGTACTTACATAAGTTAATACCACAAAAGTTTTCACCCTTTTATTTAAAATTTTGCCACAAAAGCAAAACTACCAAATAATTAAGAGATTTAAATAAGTAAATCTCTAACTCATAAATACGAAAATAAATAGCTTGTACGCATCTTGGTACAGAAAATGTGAGGTAAATTCAATATGACATTGAAACGATTCGGCCGTCTAAAGTTCATTAAAAGTTATTAATTAAAATTGAAAGAACTCAAGGAGGTTAAATAAAAAGGTTGAAAATTGAAAGACCATAATTTGAAAGTGATACAAGCGAGGGCAATATTTAAAAGATTATTAATTGAAAATAAACGATTGACAAAAAACCGCAGCAAAGAAAGAGTGAAAGTTAAAAGAACCAAAGCAGTGAAAGTTGAAAGAATAAAAGAAAGATGGCAGCCAAAAAGTGGAGTCAGGAAAACAGAACAAAAGAAGTGAAGTGCGCAGAAGAGTACACAGTCGCCCAGCTGCGCGCTTGGTTGCGTCAGTTAGCGTTGCCTACAAGCAGTACCAAAAGTACACTTCTTGTACGCATCAGTGAAGTGCCAGCCAACGAACGCGGTGTACATATGTATATACATATGTCCTACTGGGTATGGTAATAGTGCGGAAGATATATACATACAAACGCACCAACTAGCACGTGAAGGTGAAACAATCTCTATTGCATCATCGGATGACAACGACGGTGATGACCATTCACAGAGTGAAGTACAACTGCTAGGGCGTGAAATGAAACTTCTAGAATGCGAAAACGCACTTATGCGTCACGTCGTAGAGATTGATGGTAGAGCTGTAGCTGTAGCTGTTCAACATTTTGCCGGAGTTCGATGGAAGAGCAAGCGTTGATGTGTGGATAGCCCAGCTGGAAAATGTTAGCAATGTATATTGCCTTGACGAAAATATCGGGTATTGCAATAGGAACGCACAAAAGTTTTTTTAAATAAAACAAAAACGGTTTGGGATATGAATTAAATTCTTTATTCCTGTGAAAGTACGGAACTCGATTTCTTTTGCAGGGGCACCACGGGCACGCTTGCTGAAGTCCAGACGCTGAACCCAATTTTCGACGGTTTTCAAGCATAAATCGGCCGATACTGCTGCAATTTCACGTTCGATATTCGTACGAAGTTCATCAATCGTCGCTGGCTTGTTGGCATAGCCCATAGACTCGACGTAGTCCCACAGGAAATAGTCTGACGGCGTCAAATGGCACGACCGAGGCGGCCAATAATCAATAAATCGATTGTGACATTCGCTGTGTGGCTTGTGGCGCCGTCCTATTGGAACCACATATTGTCCAAGCCCATATCCGATTCGGGCCAGAAATATTCGGTTATCATTGAGCGGTAGCGATTCCCATTAACAGTAACGTGCCGGTCTTGATCATCACGGAAGAAATTTGGGCCAATAACGCCACCGGCCCATAAACCGCACCAAACCGTAATTTTTTCGGGATGCAATGTTGACTGATGGAGTACGTGTGGCAGTGGCGTAACTACACCATCTGGGGCCCGTGGCAAATTCTTTTGACGGGGCCCTATCAGTAAAAATCGTCACGTTGTACCCAGTTTAATTTTAATAAACTTCGAGGTTTTCAGCGGACTCAATTACACGTTGTATATGCCCCACTGATGGCCATTGGCCTCCTCTCTTAGGCGAGAAGGAATGGCCTGTAGTCCCCATGCTAGCCCAGTACGTATTGGAGACTTCACATTCATCCATAGAACATAATATCTCAATGCATTCATCATCTATTCGCTAGCTTTTCGGCGAAGGAACAACGTCGTGAGGAAACCTACATACATAAAGAGCTCTGTGTTCCGCAAAAGTGTCTATAACATCATCAAAGTTTAAAGATCTGGCCATAGAATTTTTAATAGACAGAATAGCCAAGTTACATAACCTGTCTTGTCCCATCGAGTTCCTTAAATACGTTTTTATCAATTTAAGTTTTGAAAATGATCGTTCAGCACTAGCTGTAGTCACAGGAATTGTAAGAAATAACATTAATGCAGTGCATACTTCAGGAAAGCTGCAGGACATAAAATGATTTTTTATTATTAATAAATCAGCAAGGTCTCTAATACACGAAGATTTTTCTATTTCGTCTCTGAAAGTGGATCGAAAACTGAGAATTTCTCTGGCAAATGATTCAGATATGATATCTCAACAAATTCTAGAGCTTTATGTAATAGATCAGTGTCATTTAAAACTTTTAAAGTGGAAGGCTGCAAAACACTGAAATTTGAAACAATTTCATTCATTGGAAGGAAACGCGATTTCAGTTGGTTTATAATGATGTCCAATACTCGATAAAATATGTTCACTTTGAACAAACTTTCCGTATCTTCGAGACGCTCATCTTCGCAAAGCACATCAAAATGGCGTTTTACCTTCCTCTGACGAGTTTTAGAAAATGCAGGGGTGATGGACCATTTTCTTCCAACCCTATTTGCTTCCATTTTTAAATTTTCAAATTCATGTCGATACCTTTCCAATTCTTCCAGACAAATTTTCAAACGTTTTAAGGTATTTGAAAGATCGGTGGCTTTAGACTGAAGTGCTTTAGAGGCAGCATCGATAGTAAGTAGGATCTTGCAATGGAAAGCCAATAACATTATAAAATTGTAGTTTTCGATCTTCTTTTTGAGTGAAGAATGAAGAAAGTGAGAAATGAAGCTGTTCTTTCATCTGATTTGCGACTTAACAGAATTGTTTAAGTTAGCGCTTTTTGGACTTCAACAAACCGAACTTTTAAAGCAAAAACGGCATCATAACGTCCTGCCCATCTAGTAGGGTTTAATGTTTTTAATGTTATTGAAGTTGAAGACTCACTTTCTTTATTAGATATAAAACTTGATAAAATATTCCATCTTCTGATACTATGCCCAAAAAAATTATAAATTTGTTGAACTGTTTCAAAAAAATTTTGCATATCAATAACCTCTCTCACTGCATCATTGAGTACTAGATTTAAATTATGAGCAGCTCAGTGAACATATACGGCATTTGGCTCGACATCTTTTATGAGTTTTTGAACTCCACCATAAGTCCCTTTCATTGTGTTAGCACCATCATATCCTTGTCCTCGACACTTATTTAGAGGAATATTTTTGTCATTTATGGATTTAATAATTTGCTTGGACATTGCTAAGGGAGTTTGATCCTTAACTTCATGAAATCCTAAAAATGTTTCTTTAATGACAAGTGCCTTTGGGATCCCATTATCATCTTTTTCGATCATACAATAACGGTAAAGTTCACACATTTGATCAATTTTTGAAATATCTTGAGTTGTATCGAATATGATAGAGTAGAATGGTGCAGCATTTATTTCATTTATGAGTGCATTTTCTGCTCTTGAACCAGGACAGAAATTAACTCATTTTGTATTTTTGGACTTAAGTATTTTATCTGGCCCTTATGTTTACTTAACAATTCTCGTAAAATCGGGTCGTATTTTCCTAATACTCAAAAAGTTTCCTTTGGAGCTTGGATCACTACTATCTGCGTTTTCTCTGTGGCCACGAAAGGCTAAATTACACGTTGAAAGTGTCAGAGTAACACCAAGGAGCCTAGAAAGTACTTGGCGCCAAAAAGATTTTTCTTTTTTGATCATAGACTCTTGCTCTTCATCGAGTGTTCCATGTAGCCGCCACTGTTGATACGTAAGACAGGAATCCAGATGAATTTTTGATGCCTCGTGTCTTTGTATGTCATCTACAATATGTTTCCAGTCGTCATAGCCCTCAATCCAAACATTTTGTATTTTCTTAGATGCCCGATTTGCGAATAACCAACACGGTTCACAATACGCCTTCTGAAGTATTAAAGAATAGGATAGCCATGTATGTACGTTCAAGTTCCACGCCAGACTTGGAAACAATATAGTAATGTTTTTCTAGAAAAGACCTATTGTCGCTATCTTTTAAGAAAGGGCCCTTAGGTATACAATGTCCGTTTTCAATCACGAACCTCTTCACTTGATCAGTTAGCTCTTTAAAATTACCCTTATCAGTAACATATGGCGAAGATACAATATTGTTCATGCTAAAATATAATTCTCTTTGATTTTTGCTAGTACCCTGTTGTGGTTGTTCTGGGTCTGGATAGTCACTGGTGTTGGGTGCTTCGTCTGATAATTCTGGTATACTTTTAGTAAGGTCGAATTCTTCACTTTTGGAGCACTGTTCACTCGACTTTTCATTATTTAAGTCATCATTTTTCAAGTACTGACTAATTTTAGGTAGCTTTTTATTTTTTTCTTCAGTCTCCCTCTTTCTCTTTTTCTCTTTTTCTTTTTCGCTCCCACTTAAATATTTTCTGGAACTAGACATTTTAATATCTAACTTTCATAATCAACTTTACTTTGCCACCATTTTCATATTCAATAAAAGAACAAAAAATACGAAAAATCAAAGATACAAATCACCAATTAACAAAAATAATCACACAAAGAATACGCACTCAGTAGAGCCCTCATAAAAAAATATCAAATCCGGAATTCCCCTAACATAGTGTTGCAAGCTCGTCCTAGCAGCAGCGCCACGAAAAAAATGAAAGCAAAAAGGGGAATTCCCTGATCGTCAATACTCACCCGCGTTGCCAACGTACCGCGACAGAATATGTAGAAACCAATGGATGCGTTCTAAAATGAATATATGTAGATATGTAATTACAGTGAAGAACGTGCTTGAATTGTTCTGAAGTGTAAAATTATGGATTTATAGGCAGAGATTTAATAAATAAATATGCAAAATACTAAAAAACAAAATAAAATTTTGTGAGACAGTGACTCTTTATCTATTTTCAAATATACATACATACATATATAATAATTGAATTTTCAATGCCTTGTATCTGTGGACAAAAGGTGGACCGCGCGCAGTCCAAAGTTCAATGCGCAAAGTGCAATAATTTTTTCCATACGGATTGTGTTGGTATTTTGCCGTCAGATGTTGAGTTCATGCTCAGTGAGAATAAGAGTTATTTTTGCAAAGTGTGCGCTACTGCTCGTCGAAACTCAATCCGCTCGCCTCCTCCACCCGCTGTTGAAGAGAATGTACTACCTGCTGCCGAAGCCTCAAACATCGAGAATTCATCATCTGGTAATGCAAGCAAGTCAAATTCTCCTGCTCTTCTAAAGCCGACTGGCTCAGCAAATGCCATTGGCAATAAACAACAATTCTCGTTGGCGTCTATTTGCAAATCGGTTGATTCTCTCTGTGCTGAGAATTCACGCTTGGTCAATATTATCTCCACTTTGCATGGTGATAACAACAATATGCAGAAAAAATTGGGCATGATGCACAAAGATATTCTGTCAATGCAGGGATGTATAATCAAAAAAGACGAAGAAATTGCTCTACTTACTGCGGAGGTCAAAGATTTACATGCTTTGGTCACAAGCAGTGATATTGTGCCCAATAACAACATAAGTGCAGCTAATAACACTCAAGTATTATCCTCTCATGTTACTTTACCTACGTACTCATCGGTTGCAGAGAACTTATATTAGACAGAGAAGCAGCATCTCGCTTCATTCCCTGTCTCGTACCGCGGATTTGAGGGGAACTGTATTTTTTGGCTTATCCCACCATCCGATATTTTTCACCTACAAGCGGCAAAATTTAACATCGGTTGAGCGAAAACAACAATTTTAGAGAAACTTATATTAGACAGAGAAGCAGCATCTCGCTTCATTCCCTGTCTCGTACCGCGGATTTGAGGGGAACTGTATTTTTTGGCTTATCCCACCATCCGATATTTTTCACCTACAAGCGGCAAAATTTAACATCGGTTGAGCGAAAACAACAATTTTAGAGAAAATTAATGTACGTTCTCTGTTATCAGCTACATTGTGTGGTTGCAGATGTTTTTTGGCGAAAATTTTCCTTTTGTTTTGATAAGGAATTTTCGCAATTCTATTTCCAACATTTCAAAAAAATAATAATAATATGCATTCTTCTATAATTTCAATTTTAGTGTTTTATTTTATTATACTAATATTTTCCATACATAACTTTCAATAAATATTTTAAGTGGTTAAACAAAATCTTCCAAAAACACTAAAGAAATTGCATTTATTGTTTATCATATGTATGCACATGCATGCATTTATTTAAAAATTCATATTTAATCGAATTACTTCCATACAAAAGGGCGCGTATAAGCATATGTGTAGATATGTAAATAGAATAGAAATAATTATGTATGTACATATGTTTGTTCACATGCGCGCACATTCAACCGAACTCTAAGTCTGCGCGGAAAGTTTGACAAAATATCTTATCTCCAGTTGGTCTTCAATTTTTACCATGTCAAAAATAATAATGTTCTAATGAAATATTTATACAAATAGTTAAACAAAGCTATAGTTCCACAGGCCATTGTGTTAAAAGTTTAATTTAAATATTAAATTTGTACGTCAAAGATAGAAATTTATTGATTTGAAAATAAAAATTCGAAAGCCAAATAAGCTGTTTTGTCAAAACTCCACAGAAATAGTTGCTTCTGCCCGCAATTCACACGAAAAAGCTGCGTCGCCAAGCCGCCAACATTAATCAGGGTTTAGTTGAGTTAATTTGTATTTGAGGAAGGTAGAAGAAAAAAGTGGAGTATAATACAAATATTGATATACTAGATCGAATAGAGGAATATCTGCAATAAAATACTTACATATAGATACATACATAAGATGTTAAGTTATTTGCCACAGAATTAAATTTCTAAATTAAAATTCTGGTACTTTATACCCTCTCAGAATAAAAATGGTACGGTTTATTTGCAATTTCGGGTAGAGTCTTTTGTATAGGTCATTGACCCAGATTGTTGGTTCAGGAAGAAGCAAAAGTAGTATAATTAATTAAAGGTCTCACAAAATACAATTAATTATAGCAATGTTTGCGTTTAATTAGACAATTGTTGAAAAATTTGTTAAAAGGTAGTAGATTTTCGACTCCTAAATATATTATTCTGCTACTTGTGCTACATTTGTGATAAGACGTAAGCCCTGACATAAATGCGACCAAAATGTAGACTACATATTGACATACATATATGTAATGTACATATGTATGCAAGTAGGCGTAGCGGTAAGGCGTTTGGTTGCGCCGATTTGGAATAATTAGGGCTTTAAATGACATGTATAACAGGATTTCGTGCAAAACACGTTTATAATGATAAGGGTTCGTGCACATATTACGTAACGCAATTTTTGATCATTTCAGACCCCCCACCATGTCACACTTTCAGAAAAATTGTTTTTATTAATCGTAAAATTAAATACAATGTTAATTGTTAATATGTTATATATTAGGCAAAGGGAAATAACATGTCACACTTCGTCACAAATCGCAAACCCCCGCCGCCCCCCTATCGCATTACGTAATATGTGCACGACCCCTAAGCAAACATATTAGATTAATAATAGATGAATTTCTTCATGAAATATTTTACGGGCACAAGCGGGCCAAAATAATATCTATATTCCCATTTGAAGTTGTGAGCATTTGGACCAAAATTACAAAAATCTTCAATTTATGATTTTTAGATTTTTGTCTTCGTCGCGAAAAATGAGATGAGTGAGGGGCGCATGTGTTTGCGGGGAGATGAAATTTTCGCATTTATGAATGAACGGAAATTTGGTTTCAATAATATGCGCGTGCGTTTATGAATGAATTTTTTGTTGCTGTACTGCAGTTACGCTGCGGTTGAAAACAAACACGCTGGCGGAGGGATGAAGCAAATGCTGTATATACATATGTATCTACATAACAATAAATACATAAATATATGGTGATGATAGATACATATAATGCATGTGAATGCATGTGCACTTGATGACATTTTTTGGTACATATGTATGTACTACGTACATACATGTGCATGAACATATAAATATATATACATACATACATACATACGTACATATATTTGGATATTTATATATGTATGTACTACATATTATCCATATACATATTTATGTACATACATATGTATATATACTTAGTATGATAACGATTGTTACGCTTATAATATAAGTACATACATAGATGTATTATATTGACATATGTAAGTATATAATGCATGCATAAAACCAAAATTAGCTCACTCTTATCAAATTAGATATTTAGATGTTTATATCAATCCGTTAATATCTTAGCAAAATCTAAAATTCGAGCCAAAACAATAAACATTTATCAGAAATCATATTCTGTTAAACAAATTTTGCCTTCGCTCAGCTCTGTTAACTTCCGACTCTCGGATTTCCCCAGCCGCCATTGCAGTGGTGAGGTAAGCCAAAAAATATTGATGGATTTTGACAATTCACACCGTCATCCTAACATAGGACTTCTCTGTCTAATATAAGTTCTCTGTCGGTTGTTGCTTCTAACGCCACTTGTACTACTGCTCATGCTAATAATACGGCGCTCGGAAAAAATTCCTCAGCACCGTCCTCTGCGCCACCATCGGCTGACGTGCCTACGCTGCCAACGATCCGCGAACTCTCTTAACAACAACGTTGTTATTGGCATTGCTTGCGATCCCACCAACGTGGTTACTGTGCCCAACAAGAAATTTTCTAAGCGGAAAAATGTAGCCGGACAGAATGTATCTACTGAGCTGGATGTTATTGTTAAAAATAGGCGGGTTCATTTATCTTCATTTAAACCGTCAGTGTCCGTTGAAAATATAAAATCATACGTTGAAAAGCACTCCGGCATTGCGAGTAATTTTTTATCCTGCTTCAAACTTATTAAGAAAGAAACTTCTCCTGATGATATTCAGCACATAAATTTTAAGCTTGGCGTTCCACTCGCCTTCTATAATAAACTTTTGGATCCTAATCTTTGGCCGGCTGGTATAAATGTACGGCCCTTTCGCTTTTTTCCAAAGGATCAGAACGGATCATAGTTTTAATTCTAGTTTTAATTCTTATACTATGAAATCTAATAATTTAAATTTAAGACTCTATTATCAAAATATCTCGGGTATGCAAACAAAAGCGAGAGAAGTATTTTTATTCACCTCGCGATGTGAATTTGATTTGTATGTCTTAGTTGAAACCTGGCTCAATAAGAATTTTTTTGATGCGGAATTTTTTGACCCCGTTTTATTTCAAACATACCGCAAGGATCGAGATTCAGTTAAAATAGGTTGCAATAGAGGTGGAGGTGTCCTTATTGCAATCAAGCGTACCCTAAGATCTTCAGTCGTCCAACTTATGGATGATGACTCTTTACTTGACCAACTCTGTGTCTGTATTTTTGGTACCTTTGGTAAATTGATTATTTGTGTGTCCTATATTCCACCTAGTAGCTCAGAATCTTTATATGCCGCTCATGTCAATAATCTTCTTGGCATCTGTGATAAGAATATAGTCAGCAATTTCTGCATTTTAGGTGATTTCAATCTGAATAAGATAGCCTGGTCTAATTTGCTAAATAATAATGTTCTTACTCCTTCTAATGTAAGGCATTCATATGAAATTAACTTTTTAGATAGCCTATTTAGTGCCAATCTTACCCAAATCAATTATTTTAATAATATGCTTGGTAATATCCTGGATCTCATTTTCGTTGATGAGAATTTGATTTGTCAGTTAGATAAATGCTCTATTCCCATCTGCAAATCTGATATGCATCATATTCCCCTAACTTTGTCACTTCAATTTTGTGATTTTATTCCCACTAGTAATAGTGGTCCGCGTCCGTTTAACTTTCGTATCGCAAATTTTGATGCCTTAAACTCAATCATCTCAGAAGTCGATTGGACTGCTGTTTTTCATTTTAAAAATGTCTCTGAATGCTATGACGCTTTTTTACTTAACATTTATGAAATTTTAAACAATAATCTTTCCTTACTTCCTAAGCGATTGCATAAGCTACCCTAGTATAAAAAAAAAATGAAGAGTCTAAAAAACAATAGAAACAAATTATTTAAATTATTCAAAGCTACCAATAATGACATCTATAATGATAAATATATCAGGTTTATGAATGAATTTAATGAACTTGATAATTATTTGTATATTAAATATATATCTCGTTATGAAGATGAGCTCAAAGTTAACCCCAAAGCCTTCTGGTATTATATTAGGTCAAAGAAATGGTGCTCAAATATCCCAGTTTGTATGAACTTCAATGACAAATGTTCTGCTGGCTTATCGGACTCAGTAAATCTCTTTGCTGACTATTTCAAATCTAACTTTGTTACAAATTCCCTTGACTTTGATAAGTCAGCTTTTGCAGGTGGATCACAGCCTATAGACTTCGGGGCTATGTCTGTGACACAACTAGACGTCATCAAAGGCATCGCTTCCCTAGAATCTTCACTGAAAAGTGACCTTGATGGGCTCTCATCTTTTTTTCTTAAGAAATGTAATTACTCACTCTGTATGCCATTAACATTCATCATTAATCTATCTTTGTCGTCTGGTGTTTTTATTGATAGGTGGAAAATTACTTCAATTACTCCAATCTTTAAATCTGGTAACAAAAATGACGTTAGAAATTACAGGCCAATTTCTAAACTAACTAGTATTTCAAAACTTTATGAAAAACTGGTTAAGGAAAAACTAGCATTTGCAATAAAAGAAACAATTGATCCGCGTCAACATGGTTTTGTCTGTGGACGCTCAACCGTTACGAACTTGGCAGTTTACTCCGAGTATTGCGTTTCAGCATTTAAGAACGGCCATCAGGTGAATACCATTTACACCGATTTTTCTAAAGCCTTTGACACGGTCACACACAATATTTTAGTACATAAGCTAGAACGTATAGGTTTCCATTCATCATTTCTAGCATGGCTCCGTTCATATCTTTCCAACAGACTTTCTTTTGTAGAAATTGAGAACACTAAATCGTACCCATTTGTGGCTACTTCAGGCGTGCCCCAAGGTAGGTTTTAGGTCCAATCTTATTTGTTCTCTTTGTTAATGATATTGGTTCCTGTTTTAAACAGTCCCAATTTTTACTTTACGCGGATGATCTGAAGCTTTATAGAAAGATTACGTGTCTGTCCGATGTTTCTTCACTGCAAACTGATTTAAATAGCTTATCTGAGTGGAGCATAAGAAATAAACTTTCGCTCAATATTAAAAAATGTTTTCACATGACTCTCTCGAAATCTTATAATCCTATCCTCTCAAATTACTCGGTCTTAAATTTCGAACTTGCCACAGTAAAGGAATTTTTGGATTTAGGAGTCTTATTTGATTCGGGGTTTACTTTTATCAACCATGTAAACTGTGTGATTCCTAAGGCTTACTCTAATTTAGCATTCTTAAAGCGATACGCGAAAGACTTTCGGGATCCCTACACTAGAAAGTCGCTATTTAACTCATTAGTCCGTTCAAAACTGGAGTACGCGTCAATAATTTGGAATCCATTTTACAATTCACACTCTAATAGAATTGAGCGAGTTCAACGGAATTTTATTCGTTTTGCTCTTCAACCGCTTCATTTTAGTGAGCCCGTCCCATCTTATAGTGCCCGCTGTCTGCTCATAGATTTAGTGTTCATCTATGATGTCATTAATGGTTTAATTGACTGCCCTACACTTCTTGAGCAGATTGGCTTTAATGTACCTAATAGGATGCTCCGCCACTACTATCCTTTTCATGTTACCGTATTGAAATCTAACTACTTTAATTTTGCCCCTATTACTCGAGCACTTAGTGAGCTAAATAAAATCTATAGTAGCCTGGATCTCGATTTTGCTATGTTAAGATCTCTGTTTGTGTCTAAGATTCGTTCTTTCTATGTATAACAAAACACATATACATGTATGTATTAGTTAGTAGGTTAATTATCATTAAGTCTACACTTCTAGTCTGTAAGATTTTTTGTAATCATAGACTTAAAATAAAAATAAAGAAGAATAAAGAAGAAGAATAATTACCGGTATTTTGATTGACAGTTTTTTGACGGTCATAAGTACGTAAAATTACTCGTCACGGGTAACGTGTACATCTCAAAAAATGAATCAACATCTTTTTGTTTAGGTTGGTTGAAATGCTTAAGGATTAACTTGAAATTGTATTATGGACTTTAGTTGTCTCACTTTGGGTTTTAAGCAGAACTTATAAAAATATACTTTTCAAATAAAATAAAATACTCAGGTACAATGTAAAAAATTATTTTTGCGCTCGCGGCCTCTTGGGCCGGGGCCCTCTTAGGTCGGGGGCCCGTGGCATTTTGCCAGCCCTGCCACCCTATTGTTACGCCACTGACGTGTGGATTGCTGCCTGTCCAATAACGCATATTTTGCTTATTGACGAAGCCATTCAGTCAGAAATGACGAAGACTATAAATTGGACGTATCGCTCTTACAGTTGAGGCCATTGACTCCGAATTTCGGTAGTAAATTTTAATAATTTCTTTGTTGGATCGTATATCTTTCCATGATGAAATGGCAAACCTTACTGAAGAGAAATGTCAAAAGAGCGTGCGCTTTTTCTTAATAAGTTGGAAGGCAAAGCACCACAGTGGGTGTATTCAAAACTCAGTTTTGCTGTCGGTAGTGTGGAGTTACAACTTGGCGAAATGCGGACGTGTTTAGAACTAAAATAAGTAAGCTTTCTGTGCGGAAAAATGTTGAAGCCCGCAACTGGAGAGCGGGGATAGCGTTTGGCGAATATTTCAACGACAAAGCGATACTAGCAACACCGATACAGTTGAACAAGGATGAGTTCGTCAAGTACATACGTCATCGAAGGAGTTCCAGCTGCGTGCACGGGCGTGTATGCAGTGTTATTTCGCCAAGGCTCAATTACTAGAAGCATTTGTAAAAATAAGGCTAAGGGGTTACATGATAAGATGCTTCAACTGTAACTCTCGTGGCCATTTTGGAAAGTAGTGGACATGTGTTTTTCTATAGAATGTCTCAAAGATTCCGGAAGTCCAATCAGCCTTATACAAAAGTCATCTGTTCCTAAACATTTTAATTTTAATTGTTTATCTAATGTCAATGCCGTTTATTTCGGTTTGAATAAATCCAAAATACAAACTTTTGAAAAGATGTTATGTTCTGTTTTCATATATATATGTACATACATATATTAAAGAATTGTATGCATATACGATTTTTTTGTTGCAGATGGGAGAATAGGCTATGAGGCAGTTTTGGGAAGAGATTTTCTTAGAACTTGCAAGTATAAGTTGATGACGGCGGAAGAAAGCAGAAAAGATCTACAAAAAGAAAATGAAAATAAAAACATTGCAATTGGTGATAATATAATATGCTTATCAAAGGATAAGGCAGAAAATATATCGAAAAGTTAAGTAAATGGAAACGATAATTGTGAGGTTAAGAGAATATTAAAAAAATGAGAACTGAAACTAATGCAAAGGGTAATGTACAAAAAATAAGTTAGCAAATGATAAGGAGGTAAATGATTTTAATGTAATTGCATGTTCCGAATATCGTTTTTCAAATGAAAGTAAACACGAAAAGCGGCAATCTAATTTGTTTTGTAGTTCTTTGCTACGACTAGCACTTGATGAATGGGAAGTATTTAATATTTACATTGGTTATAAATTAAGTCAGGTTCACAATTGATAAAATTAAGCCGTTTAATTGCCCACCACGTCACCTATCATACAACAGTTTACAAAACCTGTTAGAAGAATACCTGGAGAAAGATTTCATCAAACCTGGTGAGTTGAAGTTTGTATCTCCTATCATGTTAGTGCGCAAAAGAACAGGTGACATTAAGATGTGTGTCTGGTATCGAACTCTTAAAAGGTAACAGCTAAATATAGTTGCCCGATTTTTCTAATAGATGATTTAATAGACATGTTAGCATGAAGTTAGATTTAAAAAATTGGGGTTTCCATGTTTATATGCATCATGATTCAGTCAAGCTTACTTCTTTCGTTACTCCATTAGCGCAGATCGAATTCTGAAAGTATAAGTAAAAACTTTGACATTTTGACAGAGGTGTTAAGGTGTTTGGTGCAGAATAAGTCAGAGTTGAGAATTGACAAATGTGAGTTCTTTCAGGCCGACGTAAAACATTTAGGTTACATAATATCGAAATTTCTAATAGATGATTTAATAGACATGTTAGCATGAAGTTAGATTTAAAAAATTGGGGTTTCCATGTTTATATGCTTCATGATTCAGTCAAGTTTACTTCTTTCGTTACTCCATTAGCGCAGATCGAATTCTGAAAGTATAAGTAAAAACTTTGACATTTTGACAGAGGTGTTAAGGTGTTTGGTGCAGAATAAGTCAGAGTTGAGAATTGACAAATGTGAGTTCTTTCAGGCCGACGTAAAACATTTAGGTTACATAATATCGAAAAATGCAATAAAATCAGACGAAAGGGTCTTGAAGCGATTCGGAATTTCCCCGTGCCAAAGAAAGTGCATTCCGTTCAAAGCTTTCTTGAACTTTGCTCCTATTTTCGCAGGTTTGTGAAAGACGTATTGCTAAGCCATTGTATGATTTGACAAGAAAGGAGAAAAAGTTTAAGTTAGGAGAAGACGAATTAAGATGTTTTGAAATACTCAAAGAAATGTTATTAGAAGATCCAATACTGGCTTTGTATAGTCCACAAGATGGAACAGTTACATTGTGAAGCAAGCTCGACAGGCTTCGGAGCGATACTTATGCAGAAGAAGGCAGATGCGAAAATGCATCCAGTCTTTTACTCCTCGAAACATACAAGCAACAGAGTCAAAGTATTATAGCTTCGAAAACGCTTTCCATAATTCGTATGTATTTACAAGGCTTAAAGTTTAAAGTTGCAATTCGCTAGGCTAGTACTGAATCTTAACACGAAGGAGTTAAATCCGAGAATAGCGCGATGGGCTTTAAAACTTCAAAACTACGACTATGTTTTAGTACATAGACCGGGCTCTCGAGTGCAGCACGGTGTTGCGCTAAGTAGATGTAATAATATTGTTACGATTGAAACTAATACTTTTGAAGAAAGCTTGATTATCTGCTAAGGCAAGGACACAAAGATAAAGGAGTTTATTGGAAATGTGAAATGGGGTTACATATATGTATGTATATAGAAAAAGAGAAAGCGGTGAGGTCCTCTTTTATTTTCCAACTGAGATGGAGTCATGTCATGTTTAAATATCATGACGAGATGGGGCATACAGGGATTAATAAAACGTTAGATCTGGTTTCAAAAAGTGACTGGTTTCCATAAATGAAATCTAAAATAGCAGCTCACATACAAAACTGTTTAAGGTGTAAAACGGGAACGCGAAGAAAGATTTCTGCACAATATTCCAAAAAAAAAACGGTAATCCCTTCGAAGTAGTACATTTTGACGATTTTGTACCGGTAGATAACTCTCGAGCAAAGAAACACATTTGGTAGAAATTGATACTAGTACAAAGTTCGTCAGGTTATACCCAACAAAAACTAAAAGGTCAAAGGAGGTAATTACAGCTATGAAAGACTATTTTCGTTCTTTTAGCCGGCCGAAGGGCATAGTCTCGGATAGAGGTAGTTGCTTCCCATCAAATAAGTTCCATAACTTTTTATAAGCAGAAAACACTAAACACATGATGATTGTGACAGGTTCCACGCAAGCTAACGGACAAGTCGAAAGAGTGAACAGAGATAATGTTATAAAGGCGGTGGTGTATGTTATTAATAATACCTTACACCTTACAATCAAAGAATACCCCAGCGTCATGCTTCTCGGGGTAAAACAGCGAGGAAAAGTAGAAGACGTATTAGTGGAAAGTTTAAAGGGAAGCTTAGAAAAACCAGCCTTAAAAAGCCACACGACTGTGTGAGAAAAAGCGAGAGAGAACGAAAAACAGGTACAAAATGACAATAAACAGTATATAGATAGAAAGAGGCAAAGTGCAACCGAATACAAAGTGGGCGATTACGTCGTAGTAAAGAATTTTGATTCCCACGTAGGTACATCTAAAAAACTGCTTCCCAGGTTCAAAGGGCCTTACAAAGTAGTTTTGCGCAATGATAGATACATATGTTCTCGAGGATGTCTAAGGGTTTCAACAGTCTAGAATACCATATAAAAGTTTATAGAAAGTAGGGAACGTGCATCCGTGGTTCAGGGGGCGCCAAGATAAACTAGGGAGAAATCAGGAGATCTCAATTGTCCGGTTGACCGAGTTGTAGTAAGCCATACTGTAATAATGTATGTTCTGTTTATATAGTACACACTATAATCAATTAGATGTAAACCATACGTATATAAGTTAACTGCAGCGACAGCAGTTAATATTAAATATCCAAAATTATTCGCGCAGCTGAATAAACATTACATTCTTTAAGATGCACTTCCAATTCCTAATAATCCTAATTTGTCGGAGTAGTTAACTGCAGCGACAGCAGTTAATATTAAATCTTCAAAATTATTCGCGCAGCTGAATAAACATTGCATTCTTTAAGATGCACTTCCAATTCCTAATAATTCTAATTTGTTGGAGTAGTTAACTGCAGCGTCAGCAGTTAATATTAAATCTTCCAAATTATTAGCGCAGCTGAATAAACATTGTATTCTCTAAGATGCACTTCAAATTCCTAATAATTCTAATTTGTCCTCCCACACATTCTTTCATGGGAACAGCATTACAGAGAGTGTAGTGGTAAGCTAGAATAAGAATTAAAATAAGAAAAACAAATCCATTTGTAAAACTACTATAAGAGCATGTAATAATCGAAATAAAGAGTTAGTTCATATTGGATTCAAAATCAGAACACAACACGTTCTAATTTATTTTACTGGCGCCCAACCGCGAAAACTAGTACACTCATAGAGTAGAAAGTTAAAAAGTTGCAAAATTTACTTGTAATAGTAAAACAAAAAACAAATATTATCCCAGAAGAATTCTTTTTACGCAAAGAAGTTTCGTTGCGGTACTTTTTCTATAAGGAATTAATTAATTAATTTTGCCAAATTAAAACAAACCAAATTAATCGAGTGCAGTGAAAAAAAAAACTAATTCACACACAAACAATACAAAAAAACTATAAACGTGCAAAACTGCAAAGTGAATCAAAAATTAACATTAACGAAAAAATTTGGCTTTTACAATTGAAATAATTCGATAATAAAAAAAAAAAACAAAAAAAAAAAACTTTAAACGTGCAAAATGTTATAAAGTGAATCGAAAATTAACATTAACAAAAAATTTTTTTACAAACGAAGTAATTCTGTAATTACAAAAAACTTTAAACGTGTAAAATACTTTAAATTGGATTGAAATTTTACATTATCCTTATTAAAAGGAAAAGTTAAGCAGCAAGCAAATCAACATCAAAACATCACCCCAGAACGATTGTGGAATCTGGGTCAGCGGCAGCACAATAAGACAACGTGATGTCATCCAGAATAATTATTTTGTAAGTGGAGTTTTTTTTAGGAAAATAAAAATAAGAAATTACAAAAAACCTTTAACAAAAATATAAATAAGAAAATATAATATAATAAATTATATTATTAGGAAATCATAAAAACAAAATTTTTGTTAAATGCAAAAATATTCAGTGAATTTTCATGAATATTCAAAAATTGTGTAAAAATTAAACATTCTGTGAATTTGAGAGGTTGTGTTTTGTAAATACGTTGCTTGGATAACTAAATAAAAAAGAGAATTTTTTCGATAAACGTTTATGAGTATTCGGGAGTTGAGGGAGCTGGAAAATATTACTGACAGCCTAGCCAATCTCAGAATACAAACCATGGACCTAAGTACGGTAGAAACGCTCGTACAAGCAGCTATTGCACAGGTATTGGAGCAAAGTAGACAGCAATTCCAGGCAAATATAGATAGTTTGACAAGAAGACTAAACACTTTAGAAATTCCGTCCGCAATAGTAGAATATAAGGAAATAGAAATAGTTGACAGTATAGAATGCAAGGAATCACTGGATGTGGTAAAAACGATACCAGAGTTTAGTGGACAATTGCCAAGATATGTTTCTTGGCGCCAGGCTGCGGTAACAGCATATAAATTATATGAAAAATATAAGGGTAGCTCTAAATATTACCAAGCAGTAGCAATCATACGGAACAAAATAACTGGGAATGCCGACACGCTTCTAAGTTCTTACAACACAATGCTGAATTTTCAGGCAATTCTATCTAGGTTGGACTTTGCCTATGCGGATAAACGTTCCCTCTACACACTCGAACAGGAACTTTCAACCCTCAAACAAAGTTCTAAAACAATTACTGACTTCTATGACGAAGTCGAACGCAAATTAACGCTAATAACAAATAAGGTCATCATGACCAACGAAGGCAACCAACAACTAATTGACTCACTAAACTCCAAATATAGGCACGACGCCTTAAGGGTCTTTATATCGGGACTTAGACGTCCAATGTGCGACATACTATTCTCTTGCAAACCTGAAGATATGCCTTCAGCCCTTGTCTTAGCACAAGAATTAGAATCGAACCAGGTTAGATATAATTTCGCCAATACCTTCTGGAATAACTCTAGACAAAACCCAATTCCAACATCCTCCCCACATTACCAAAGGATATCCCGTCCATCCACGCAACAACAAAACCCAACTACATCACAACGGCAACAGGGATTTGAAAATAGAAATCCAAATGTAAAACAGGTTAGCGCCTCAGAGCCTATGGATGTGGATAGAAGCTTTAGGAGTGCGATGCAAAGCTATCAAAGAAAACAGCAGCCTCAAGCCACTAAAAGAACATCGGAGTCGACCGGAAGGGTTGCTCCAAAGATATCTAGGGTAAATAATATAAATGAAGACCAAATACCAGAAGAAATAAATTTTTTAGGGTAAATTCGCTTCTACCATTTATTTCTAAGACATTGAATAATGGCCAGAAGCTTAAAATATTAATAGACACTGGGACTTCAAAAAATTACGTCAAAAAGCTAAACAATCTTAAAAACATAACCAAACTTGATAAGGCATTTAAAGTAAAAACTATAAACGGTGAAACGTTTATTACAGAAAAATGTAAAATTTCACTCTTAGGTCATATAGGCACATTTTTTGTCCTTTCAGGGTTGACAACCTTTGATGCTATTGTAGGATACGACTTTCTAAAGGAGATTGACGCAGAAATAAGCATAAAAAACGATGTCTTACGCTATGAAGGTGGGAATGAAGAATTACAGTACTTTGGTTCTGAAGAAGTGAATAATTTGGATATTGACTTTAACACCGTTCCACGAAACGTTAAGACTCTTTTCCTACAAGTAATAAAAAATAATCACTGCGCATTCGCAGAACCATATAGGGCACTCCCTTACAATACAAACGTGGTTGCAAGAATAAGAACAACCACTAATGAACCTATTTATACTAAGGCCTATCCATACCCAATGTCGGCGGCAAGCTTTGTAAATAAAGAAATAGAGTCGTTGTTGGCAGATGGGATTGTGAGACCTTCCTGCTCACCCTATAACTCGCCGATACATATAGTGAAAAAAAGGGATTGGATGAAAACGGTGAACCCAAGCTTCGAATGGTAGTTGATTTCAGAAAAATTAATGATAAAACCATCGCCGACAAATACCCAATACCCGAGACTTCAGTTATCTTAAGTAATCTTGGAAATTCAAAGTATTTTTCGACTCTCGATCTAAAATCAGGTTTTCATCAAATATTATTGGCAGAGAAAGACCGCAAAAAAACTGCCTTTAACGTTAATAACGGCAAATACGAGTTCTGTCGTTTGCCTTTTGGTCTTAAAAACGCCCCGAGTATCTTTCAAAGGACAATAGATGATATTCTTAGGCCATATATAGGGAAATTTTGTCACGTGTATATCGATGACATCATAATATTTTCTCCCGACGAGGAAACACATTTAGATCATATAAATACAATACTTGGCGACTTAGCCAAGGCACATATGCGGGTTTCAGTTGAGAAATCGACATTTTTTAAACAGGAAGTAGAATTCCTGGGGTTTAGAGTATCCCAAAAAGGTGTAAAAACCTCACCAGAAAAAATAAAAGATATTGTGGGCTACAAGATCCCTACAACCCTCAGAGCTTTAAGAGCATTCCTTGGATTATCGGGATATTACAGAAAATTCGTAAGAGATTATGCGGCAATAGCAAAGCCTCTCACCAGGTATTTACGTGGCGAATACGGCCACATCGGAGCAAATAGGTCCAAAAAAGTCCACATAGATTTGGATGAGGGCGCGGTGAATGCATTCGAGAAAATCAAACAAATTCCTGCCTCTGAAGATGTTTTATTACTTTATCCCGATTTCGCGAAGCCCTTTGAATTAACGACAGACGCTTCGAGTCATGCATTGGGAGCTGTTCTATCGCAAAATGGACGCCCAATAACCATGATTTCCAGGACTTTAAGTAAAACAGAAGAAAGTTACGCTACAAATGAGCGGGAGCTTTTGGCTATTGTCTGGTCATTAAAGTCTTTAAGAAATTATCTATGTGGGGTGAAGAATGTTAAAATTTTCACGGATCACCAGCCTTTGACTTTTTCTATAAACGACAAGAGCTCAAATTCAAAAATGAAGAGATGGAGAGCTTTTGTGGAGGAATTTTCCCCAACATTCTGTTACAAGCCTGGAAAGGATAACGTTGTTGCTGACGCCTTATCACGGCAATTCTTAAATAATATGACGGACAACGATTCTATGCAAAATACAGCACATAGTGAATTATCTTCCTCCAATATTATAAAAACCATTAATTTCCCCGTGAATCAATTTAGGAATCAAATTGTCCTGACTGAGGGAAATACCAACTGCAAAAAGACAAAAATTTTTTTCCAACGATATGTTCGACATACAGTCGAATTTAACAATATAGAAGATTTATTTTCAGCTTTAAAAATGTGCGTTAGCCCTAAGGTGGTAAACGCAATTTATTGCGACCTTCATACACTCGCAAAGATTCAGCATCGTGTTGGAGAAACATTCCCATCTGTTAAATTTGTTCATACGAAAAAATTGTCATCGATCTCGTAAATCCGAATGACCAAATTGCGACAGCAACTCGTGAACATGACCGAGCTCATAGATCGGTAAATGAAAATTTCAAGCAATTGCTAGAGAGCTATTATTTTCCGAATATGAAAAAATTGCTTAACTCTATTGTAAAAAATTGCAAAACTTGCATGGAAAATAAATACAACAGAAAACCTGCTGACAATATTATTGGAGAAACTCCTATTCCCGAATATCCTGGACAAATATTACACATTGATATTTTTCCACTGACAAACAACATTTCTTGACTTCTATCGATAAATTTTCAAAATTTGCGACCGTAATCCCAATTGCATCGAGAAATCTCATTGATGTTAAAAAAGCTCTTTTTCAGATACTGAGTAGGTTCAAGAAAACCAAATTAATAGTTTCAGACAACGAAAAGGCCTTTCAGGCAAACGCTATTCAAAGCTTATTAAAAAATTACTTTGATGCCGAGCAGTTCTTCGTACCACCTCTTCATAGCAAGAGCAATGGGCAAGTGGAACGATTCCATTCGACCTTGATGGAGATTGCGCGCTGCGTTAGAGTTCAACAAGAGATTTTGGATACTGTTGATTTGATTATGGTAGCCACATTAAAATATAACGAAACTTATCATTCGGTCACAGGGGCAAAACCAATTGATATAATGAATGACTTTGATTGCGCGAGAATGAATAAAATTAAAATCAAACTAAAAATAGCTCAGGAGAAGCTATTAAAGCGTATTACCGCAGACAAAAGAAAATTTGAGGAAGGTGATTTAGTATTTGTAAGAAGAAATAAAAGATTAGGTAATAAGTTTGATAAGGTTTTTGTAGAAAAGAAAATACAAAAAGATCTAGGAACAGCGGTCCTAATAGATAGTAGAAAAGTGCACAAAAATAATTTACGTTAAAAATTAAATTTTTAGAAAAAATAATAGCATAGACGATTTTTTCCTTTTTTTTTACAGCATTTTGCTTATGCCAGGAGTGCTTGGCGAAATTATAAATTATTCGACATCAAAATACATTCCGATTACGGAAGGGCGTGTGGCAATTTTTGAGGACTACACTCCCTTCGCACATTTGACCAACTTAACAAAATACGAACAACTACAACGAGAGACAGAACATCTACTGACGTATATCTCAAAAACACCATTTAAGAAACTTTTAGAAGTTGACCTAGAACAAATAGACCGACTTTTGAACACAATTACAATTCATCACCGACACTCACGCAGCCTCAACTTTTTGGGTACGGCTCTAAAAGTTATTGCCGGCACACCCGACTTTGACGACTTTAACGAACTGAGGACTAAAACAGAAATAATATTACAAAATAACGACGATCAAATGGTAATAAATACTAAAATACAGGGACAGATAAACAAACTTACGGATACAGTAAACAAACTAACTTTAACGAAAAAATTTTCGGATAATGAAGTACTCAATCTTTTCCAACTAGCAAGTAGCAGAACAAAAGCAATTATTGAGGATTTAGAAAACACAGCCTTGTCAATAGCACTAGCTAAGGCAAATATCATAAATCCAGTAATTTTAGACAATAAAGAAATATGTTTTATCCTTAATACTGACAACTTTAGTGTAAGCATTAATGACATTCTAATTAATAGTAAATTTAAGATAATTCAACAAAATAATGTTATATACTATTATATTAAATTTCCTATAATTAAAGACATCTGTAATGCTACTTCAATTTATCCCGTTTCCCATGACAATAAAATAATAAATTTCGAATCTAATTTAGTCGCCAAATGCCAGAATAATTATAAAATACTGGAAAATTGTAACAATCAGAGTACCACGATTTTTTGTCATGAACTTAAGGAAACTAGTAATAACTGTCTTAAAAATCTTTTAAATACTTACGAAGCAAACTGTTCGGAAATAACTGCATACTTACAGCCACTATCAGTAGTCAGTGACGGTGTTCTCATTCTGAATAACGCAATTGCAAATATAGAAATGCCAAATAAACAACCAACCCACCTTAATGGTACTTACCTTATAACAATATTTTACAACGAAAATGCAACAACGCTTCTGAAACCTGAAGCACCATGGGCCTCCGCAATCAACCTAACGCAACACACGGAGATACTGAGTGCCCCTTACCTACACCATGTAAACCAACAGAACTTCAAACACATCGAACATCTGCAACGACGTGTTAGGCAAGGTCACGTCGCAAGTCTGACTGCTATTGTTGCATTATTCATTGTGGGACTAGTCGTCTACGCAATCCGATGCATAGCTGTCACCAGGAAAAGAATTTCTATAGCCAGATCAGTAGAAGCGGCAATAAAAACTGCAGCTACGAGGTCCGGGGACGTACCTGTCTTAGAGGGGGAGGAGTTATCATGAATAAGTCCCCACCTAATATTATTGTCAACAGCACATCCGGTTGACTTAACCTTCACGCAGTTCATCCACTTCAAATATTCCACACGAGCCGCAACGTCAGCAGAATCGCGTTCCCACAGTTGACGGCGACGAATATTCCACACGAGCCGCAACGTCAGCAGAATCGCGTTCCCACAGTTGACGGCGACGAATATTCCACACGAGCCGCAACGTCAGCAGAATTGCACTCACACGGTTGGCACGCAAGCAGAACAACAGCAGCGCAGCGCGACGCCGTGGGTTAGGTGTAGGCTAAAGAACTTTGTAATAGTCAGTTAGAAAACTCGTTCCAAATCAACCGCAACAGATGCGGAATAAAACAAGCAATTTTATAAAACATAAAATAATCGTTTAATTTACATACTAATTTATAACATGATATCCGGCAAAAAATTATCAGTATATATAAATAATACAGAGAGCAGTCGCAAATTTCACGTAGTAAACGGCTTGCAACAAGGGACAGTAAATGCTCCAATTCTCTTTAATCTTTTCATCCTCGACTTAGTACAAAAATGGACAACATTGTAGCCTACGCAGCCGACATTGTCATTTACCACCCCGACAGAACGATCGACAGCGTTAATTGGAACCTGCAACGCAAATACAATACTGTTGAGGATTATACAATAAACTGACACCTCAAAAAAAAATATTAACAAATGCGAAAGTATCCTTTTCCGCTCTCCCGTTAATAAATGTAACTCAAACGTTAAAAAAATGGATGGAGTTTTATATAAAATCCAATGAAGCCAATATCCAAATCCAGCGCAAGGAGAGAGTCAAATATCTTGGTATTCATCTCGATAAGTTTTTGTATTTTAATGACCATATCAACCTACAAATCTTGAAAACAAATAGAGCCTTTTAAACTTATAAAAGGATTTTTTCTTCAAATCTTCTATAAAACAAGCTAAAAATTACCATGTATCGATTGCTTGTGAGACCAATACTTTCATGTGGATGCCCAATTTGGTTTAATATCTCCCCTTCATGCACATCGCTGCATAGATCACCGAACAGTAGGTAATTTTACTAAATTTATATCTAACTCCAAACCATACGATACCGCTAAAGCTCCCAGAATTGATTGTCACATCATAAACCTTATTAGGAAACACACCAGACGCTGCCTATAGGATGTATATAACCCTTTAATAAGAGCTTCTTTTTACGAAAGTGATGACTACTTTGCATTAGCTATTGCAAAGGGATTTTCACCACCTGAATCCTTCCTCTACTTGGACAAAAATGAAGACTACATACCAATAATCTATCATATATTTAGAAGAGCAAACAATAAAGTAATCACTTCGAAAATACTCACTACTGAAAACAAACGATTCGACACATGTGTACATCCCGCTTAGCGAACAACTGAAACCACTTTGACAAACAAAATTGGTGCTGGCTAATAAATGTTAATAAAAACTTATTCACTCCATGACACATATGGTCTGATTACTTGTTCCTCTTTTAACCATTTTATATTATGAAATCATCCATGCATCGCTTTTTCCCTTCCAAACAGCATACAAGTATCTATGTACATATACATACTTACATACTATTATAAAACAAAGTCTAAAATTTTGGAAAGAGCTAATCTCGGGCACTACTGAACGGATTGGGATGCAACTTTTTTTTAAATTAATGCTTACAGTTCGCACTACAATGATAGCTACTTAAATTAAAAATTAGCCTATTCATTTCTGAAATATTTAAGTGTAAAGTTTTAAAAAATGTTACACTAAGTACAGCATTGCTAGAACCGAATGTAAAATCAGTGTCGTAGCGGGAAGATGTGTTGTTGTGTGAGTAGTAAATCAACTGCTCTTCGTTACTACTTCGTTCGGCTATGCGCAGAGAGCTTTGCTGTTGACTTCGTTGATAAACCGATGCAAGGCGAAATGATAACTTTGATCCACACTGTTAGATATGTTTGTTTTTCAGATGCTTTGTCTTCATACAAGAAACTAGAAACTACAGCTGAATTTTTAAAAGTTTTTTAGTGTTTCGTTTACGGTGTTGCACATTTTCTTCCATACAAAAATTAGTTTTGTTTATGTGTTTAGTAGCTGGCAACGCTTGCGTATAAGAAATTACTTACTATTAGTTACTTTGGCTCAAAAATAGTTTGATTTTGCATTTACCTTAATTCCTAAATATACAAACTCATAAAAATAACAATTTTATGTTGCATACAATTGCAATTAAAACTTTTTATTGGACAAACATCAAAAAATTTCTTTGTCTGCCGGCACTAAAGTAAGATCTGGCGGTAACGTTGCCCTTGCGGTAGCGTCTTCTGGGATCGCAGCTACCCTTTTAGAAGGTGGAAGAACGGGGCATACTAATTTAAACTTCCTCTAAATATTTCTGACGATTGTGCCAGCGTATGCAACATTTCTAAGCAAAGTAATACTTCTAAGCTTATCCAGATGTGCACACTGATAGTTTGGGGTGAAGCCACAATGTCACATAAAGCGTCAGTTGAAACCCTAGATAGGACCATGCGCGATTTAAGAAGTATGAACACACCTATGGGTGGTTGTACGGTATTATTTTCAGGAGATTTCCGTAAAATAGTGCCAGTTATATCTAGAGGAACCAGGGCTGATGAGGTGAATGCGTCATTAAAACGATCATACCTTTGGTCCCATGTAATAAAATTAGCACTCAAGATTAACATGAGAGTGCTTAAAGCCTCAGAAGATAACAGGATGTTTGCTGACATGTTACTGAAAGTTGGTAACGGTGAGCTTCCAACAGTTTTTGGGAAAATCTCCTTCAATAATGATATATGCGTTTCAGTCACCGACCAACAACAACTGATTGACAAAATATATCCCACAATAGACCAACTTGCTTATAAACCTGTATCCTGGTTAAAGGAACGAGCAATATTAACACCTACTAATGAACAAGTCGAAAAAATTAACGAATTGGTATTGGTAAAATTCCACGCACAAACGAGAGAATATTGCTCGGTGGATACAGTAGTCGACGGTGAAGAAGCTGTGCACTACCCAACGGAATTTCTAAATTCTATGAACCCTTCAGGTATGCCTCCCCACAAACTTACTTTAAAAGTTGGAGCTCCAATAATTTTATTGCGAAATTTAAGTCCCCCACTGTTATGCAATGAACTCGCCTGCAGGTAAAAAGGTTACATTTTTATCTGGTGCTATTTTAACTGGTTGTGGTACTGGAAAACCTACCTTAATACCTAGAGTTCCGATGATACCTACAGATTTGCCATTTAGATTTAAAAGACTTCAGTTTCCGGTAAAGGTTTGTTTTGGAATGGCCATAAACAAGGCACAGGGGCAAACATTTAATGAAACCGGAGTGGAATTGAGTAAGCCATGTTTTTCACACCGACAACTGTACGTAGCCCTATCACGTGTTACATCGAAAAGAAATTTCACGTGTTACATCGAAAAGATACCTTTTTGTTCTTGCAGAGGGAGGTACGCATAATATTGTATACAAAGTAGTGATCACTTTCCGGTCGGGATTGATATAGCAGGAAGTCTAAGATTCGCAACTGTAAGACCTAAACAAAAATTTAAAACCAATATGGATGATTGGAGCGTTTATCAAAACATCTGCACCGAAAAAAACGGCTCCTTTCAAGATTCCCCCAATATTAATCGAGAGGCTGCAAATCTCTCCAAAATTATTCGAGCAGCAGCAAATATTTCAATCCCACAAACGAATGCCTTTATTCCAAAAGCTTTCATACCATGGTGGAACTCGGGAATAAGTAAACTCAGAAAACAAGAACAACTAGATTGGCACAATTACAAACGGTGCAGATCAATCTCGCTTTTAATTTCGTACAAAAAAACTAACGCATTATTTAGGAAAGCAGTAAAGACGGCAAAAGCATTCAGTCTGAGTTGGACGACTGATGATCTTAGGGTACGCTTGATTGCAATAAGGACACCTCCACCTCTATTGCAACCTATTTTAACTGAATCTCGATCCTTGCGGTATGTTTGAAATAAAACGGGGTCAAAAAATTCCGCATCAAAAAAATTCTTATTGAGCCAGGTTTCAACTAAGACATACAAATCAAATTCACATCGCGAGGTGAATAAAAATACTTCTCTCGCTTTTGTTCGCATACCCGAGATATTTTGATAATAGAGTCTTAAATTTAAATTATTAGATTTCATAGTATAAGAATTAAAACTAGAATTAAAACTATGATCCGTTCTGATCCTTTGGAAAAAAGCGAAAGGGCCGTACATTTATACCAGCCGGCCAAAGATTAGGATCCAAAAGTTTATTATAGAAGGCGAGTGGAACGCCAAGCTTAAAATTTATGTGCTGAATATCATCAGGAGAAGTTTCTTTCTTAATAAGTTTGAAGCAGGATAAAAAATTACTCGCAATGCCGGAGTGCTTTTCAACGTATGATTTTATATTTTCAACGGACACTGACGGTTTAAATGAAGATAAATGAACCCACCTCTTTTTAACAATAACATCCAGCTCAGTAGATACATTCTGTCCGGCTACATTTTTCCGCTTAGAAAATTTCTTGTTGGGCACAGTAACCACGTTGGTGGGATCGCAAGCAATGCCAATAACAACGTTGTTGTTAAGAGAGTTCGCGGATCGTTGGCAGCGTAGGCACGTCAGCCGATGGTGGCGCAGAGGACGGTGCTGAGGAATTTTTTCCGAGCGCCGTATTATTAGCATGAGCAGTAGTACAAGTGGCGTTAGAAGCAACAACCGACAGAGAACTTATATTAGACAGAGAAGTCCTATGTTAGGATGACGGTGTGAATTGTCAAAATCCATCAATATTTTTTGGCTTACCTCACCACTGCAATGGCGGCTGGGGAAATCCGAGAGTCGGAAGTTAACAGAGCTGAGCGAAGGCAAAATTTGTTTAACAGAATATGATTTCTGATAAATGTTTATTGTTTTGGCTCGAATTTTAGATTTTGCTAAGATATTAACGGATTGATATAAACATCTAAATATCTAATTTGATAAGAGTGAGCTAATTTTGGTTTTATGCATGCATTATATACTTACATATGTCGATATAATACATCTATGTATGTACTTATATTATAAGCGTAACAATCGTTATCATACTAAGTATATATACATATGTATGTACATAAATATGTATATGGATAATATGTAGTACATACATATATAAATATCCAAATATATGTACGTATGTATGTATGTATGTATATATATTTATATGTTCATGCACATGTATGTACGTAGTACATACATATGTACCAAAAAATGTCATCAAGTGCACATGCATTCACATGCATTATATGTATCTATCATCACCATATATTTATGTATTTATTGTTATGTAGATACATATGTATATACAGCATTTGCTTCATCCCTCCGCCAGCGTGTTTGTTTTCAACCGCAGCGTAACTGCAGTACAGCAACAAAAAATTCATTCATAAACGCACGCGCATATTATTGAAACCAAATTTCCGTTCATTCATAAATGCGAAAATTTCATCTCCCCGCAAACACATGCGCCCCTCACTCATCTCATTTTTCGCGACGAAGACAAAAATCTAAAAATCATAAATTGAAGATTTTTGTAATTTTGGTCCAAATGCTCACAACTTCAAATGGGAATATAGATATTATTTTGGCCCGCTTGTGCCCGTAAAATATTTCATGAAGAAATTCATCTATTATTAATCTAATATGTTTGCTTAGGGGTCGTGCACATATTACGTAATGCGATAGGGGGGCGGCGGGGGTTTGCGATTTGTGACGAAGTGTGACATGTTATTTCCCTTTGCCTAATATATAACATATTAACAATTAACATTGTATTTAATTTTACGATTAATAAAAACAATTTTTCTGAAAGTGTGACATGGTGGGGGGTCTGAAATGATCAAAAATTGCGTTACGTAATATGTGCACGAACCCTTATCATTATAAACGTGTTTTGCACGAAATCCTGTTATACATGTCATTTAAAGCCCTAATTATTCCAAATCGGCGCAACCAAACGCCTTACCGCTACGCCTACTTGCATACATATGTACATTACATATATGTATGTCAATATGTAGTCTACATTTTGGTCGCATTTATGTCAGGGCTTACGTCTTATCACAAATGTAGCACAAGTAGCAGAATAATATATTTAGGAGTCGAAAATCTACTACCTTTTAACAAATTTTTCAACAATTGTCTAATTAAACGCAAACATTGCTATAATTAATTGTATTTTGTGAGACCTTTAATTAATTATACTACTTTTGCTTCTTCCTGAACCAACAATCTGGGTCAATGACCTATACAAAAGACTCTACCCGAAATTGCAAATAAACCGTACCATTTTTATTCTGAGAGGGTATAAAGTACCAGAATTTTAATTTAGAAATTTAATTCTGTGGCAAATAACTTAACATCTTATGTATGTATCTATATGTAAGTATTTTATTGCAGATATTCCTCTATTCGATCTAGTATATCAATATTTGTATTATACTCCACTTTTTTCTTCTACCTTCCTCAAATACAAATTAACTCAACTAAACCCTGATTAATGTTGGCGGCTTGGCGACGCAGCTTTTTCGTGTGAATTGCGGGCAGAAGCAACTATTTCTGTGGAGTTTTGACAAAACAGCTTATTTGGCTTTCGAATTTTTATTTTCAAATCAATAAATTTCTATCTTTGACGTACAAATTTAATATTTAAATTAAACTTTTAACACAATGGCCTGTGGAACTATAGCTTTGTTTAACTATTTGTATAAATATTTCATTAGAACATTATTATTTTTGACATGGTAAAAATTGAAGACCAACTGGAGATAAGATATTTTGTCAAACTTTCCGCGCAGACTTAGAGTTCGGTTGAATGTGCGCGCATGTGAACAAACATATGTACATACATAATTATTTCTATTCTATTTACATATCTACACATATGCTTATACGCGCCCTTTTGTATGGAAGTAATTCGATTAAATATGAATTTTTAAATAAATGCATGCATGTGCATACATATGATAAACAATAAATGCAATTTCTTTAGTGTTTTTGGAAGATTTTGTTTAACCACTTAAAATATTTATTGAAAGTTATGTATGGAAAATATTAGTATAATAAAATAAAACACTAAAATTGAAATTATAGAAGAATGCATATTATTATTATTTTTTTGAAATGTTGGAAATAGAATTGCGAAAATTCCTTATCAAAACAAAAGGAAAATTTTCGCCAAAAAACATCTGCAACCACACAATGTAGCTGATAACAGAGAACGTACATTAATTTTCTCTAAAATTGTTGTTTTCGCTCAACCGATGTTAAATTTTGCCGCTTGTAGGTGAAAAATATCGGATGGTGGGATAAGCCAAAAAATACAGTTCCCCTCAAATCCGCGGTACGAGACAGGGAATGAAGCGAGATGCTGCTTCTCTGTCTAATATAAGTTCTCTGGAAGCAGTAAGTTAGGATGACGGTGTGAATTGTCGAAATGCATCAATATTTCTCGTCCAGCTCACCATTCTAATGGCCGACAGGGGAAATCGTGAGAGTGGCGAGTTAACAGAGCTGAGCGAAGGCAAAATTTGCTTAACAGACTATGATTTCTGATAAATTTTAATTGTTTTGGCTCGAATTTTAGATTTTGCCAATATATTAACGAATTGATATAAACATCTAAATATTTAATTTGACGTGAAATTTAGCTTTACTTAAATATGTGCATGATAAGAGTGAGCCAATTTTGGTTTTATGCATGCATTATATACATACATATGTATTATATGCGTAATAATCGTTATTATACTAAGTATACATATGTATGTAAATATGTATGTATATGGATAATATGTAGTACATATGTACATACATATATAAATATCCATATACGTATGTATGTATGTATGTATGTATATATATTTACATGTTCATGCACATGTACATATGTACGTACATATGTATGTACTAAAAAATGTCAACAAGTGCACATGCATTCATATGCATTATATCTATCATCATCATATATGTACATATTTATTTATTGTTATGTAGACACATACTTATGTATGTACATACATATATGCAGCATTTGTTTCATCCCTCCGCCAGCGTGTCTGTTTTCAACCGCAGCACAACTGCAGTACAGCATCAGAAAATTCATTTGATAATTACCAATAACACAGCTCCACAAAAAAAAATTGCTTCATTCGACCAGACCATGTCTATTATACATACATATGTATGTTTTCGGGTCGCTGAATCTAAATCCGAGATCAGTTTTGCGCCATCACGTCAAGTTTGGACATCACCTCAAAAAACGGCAAAAAAATCAAAAGATAGATTCGTTTTCTTGAGGTAATGGTAATACAAATAAAATAAACAATAGTGTAACTATTATAAAATAATTGATAAATAAAATTAATTCCATTCAATATCTTATAACTGATGGAAATAACTAAAACAAAATATAAAGAAAATTTAAGAGAAAAATAAAAAAATGCAGTCTTCAATTGATAGATGTGCTTTTTATTCATATGTTTACGTATTGCTGTGTTTATATTTTTATGTTTTTCGTTTTATGAGTATATGTATACAAAAAAATTTAAATACGTTGTCTTTGGTGTGGGTGGGTGGGGTTGTCTTGGCCGAGGTTATGGCGAGCGTGGTTGCTTGTGGCTCCGCAGTGCAAAGTGAATGTCAATTAATCCCCCATTTATTTTGTATTGATTGCGACACACCTTCACTCAAAGCCTGAGCTCTAAGCGTAGTTGCTAGACTATCAATGTAATCGCGATATAAATGTCTACCCCATGTAAAGCAGTATTATAAGCCTCACGTGTATATAGTGTTGAACGACATAAACGGTAGCTTGTATAGCACTCTAATAAAAAATAAAATAAAAATAAAAAGTTCGCATTGTGACAACGCACACTTAAGATTGGGTGGAGCTTCCAAAAGGTACTTTGTGGTTAGGTTAGTCACCCCCGCTGTGTCAATCTGGCACAAATCAGCACTGTTTATGTAGAGTGATCTGCACTTGTCTGACAAAACAAAGAGTTAATATCATGCCTATGTATAATCGCTAATACAGAAAGCTAAATTAATGAGACCACACTTCCACTTCACCTCTGTGGCACAAGCGCACGCACAACACCCACACCAAATTATAAATAGTTAGCACCACATATTATTAACCTATTTCCGTTAATCTAATCATTAGTTCTGAATTATCAAATTTTAATTCTTCTAAGAGTTAAGAAACAGGCAAAAGACTGAATATTATAATTGAGGTAAAGCTTATTCTCCCCTACTTAATTGTATCGGTAGCACTGAACGTTGTAGTTCCTGTTGTTGTCGCAGCAACTGTAGTTTGAGTTAGATCGTCAATTCGCTATAGTCATTGTTATCGTTGTTGCTGTTTTTGCTGTTCTTGCTGTGGCTGCAGTTTAAGTTATTTCGACAATCCGCTGTCGCTGTTGATGTCGTTGTCGTTGTTGTCACAGCGAATGCAGTTTCAGGTTGATCGCTACTCCGCTGCTGCCGTTGTTTTTTAATTTTTGACACGCGCATTTATTTTTTGGCAACTTCAACATTTTGCATGAGAATGGAATGTTTCTCATGAGCGCGTTAACAGGTGTTAACTAATCCCCCTGTAAAGTTGAGCTGCCCCCAGCTTCCCTTATGACTCTTTCTACAACTGCTGCATTTTTGCGTCGCTGTTGCCGTTTGTAAATTATGGCTATTACAGTGGAGCCGACGGCGGTGATTATTAGGATGGAAAATGAAATCGACCATTGTGCTGACTGTGTCTGAGTTATTTCTCACAGGGCTGCAATGTGCTCCAGATTCTTTAAGTTTTCTTTACATTCATTTAGATGGCGATACTTGCTACTACATTCTGCTACCATACTGGCTTCTAACATTATTGCCTTCTTATTGTGAATAACTGGTCTGACTATAAGTTTGTTACATATTTGGCTTATGATAGCGTATTTGATTATAAAATAAATATTATCGGTATTTTGTAAGATTTTCAGCTCTGAAGCCGTTAACAGATCACTAATAGAAATATTGGTAGAGTGCCCTTTGGTTATGAGTTTATCAGATTTTTTCTCATTTAACAAAATTGGATTTATTATTTGTAATTTACCTAAAATAACTGAATAAATAATTGTCTCAAGCTCGTCTATGATGTGTCTATTTCTGGATGATGCTACTTCGAAGAGATATTCGGTGTCTAGTTCACGTTTCTTTGTTGAATTAAGTAACTTGTTAATGGTGTCAGTCAGTTGCATTAAAGCTTTAATTTTATTTGAGTTCAATGATTTTTCGTTGGATTATGGGTTCCTTTAAATCTATTATCGCTCTTGACGGAATCGAGCGAACTATAGCAAGCTTGGAGAGCTTATCGATACAGGTTAGGTAGTATTTTTGGTCGGTTGAATAAATATCTACATATGTGCAAAGTCTCGCCGGGCCTACTTGGAATGGGGGTTTCGACTATTCCTGGATTGGGTGGATGCCGCTGATACTGGGTCTCTTTACATATTTTACATGAAGAAATAATGACTTTTCAAATTTTTGGAATATTGGGAAAGTAGTAGCTCCTAGGTACTTGGCTAATGTTTTCTTTGAGTGAGCGGTGAGCTCTGTTATACTCGGACTGCAAAATCTGGTCGTTATTGTTAAAGATGTCGGTTACTTGAAGATTCGTGTAAACGAATTTGACTGAGGGAAAGCTTAAAAGTATATGGTTTTGAATTTTCCCTAATACGGGGAGTTCACATAGCAATGCATTGATACTATTCGGATTTACACAACTTTTTATTAAGTTGGGAATTTTTTCCAGTTTACTGGAAATTACGTGATGCCTGATCTGAGATTTGAAAAGAATTTTTGTAGTAACGCACTCGTTGTCCCCATCTTCAAAAATTATTTGGTTTCTGAAGCAATTAATGGGATTTGGGACTGTTTTAACTACCATTGTCGAGGATTCATCACTATGAATAGTCTCATCAGATTGGCCCGTGCTGAGAGCATTAATATGCTGTCTCGACAGTGCGTCAGCGACAACATTCTCTTTCCCTGGTCTATAATGAAACCTAGGGTAGAATTCTTCTACAAATGATCTCCATCGCTTTAATTTTGAGTTCGGGTTCTTATCTGAGATTGAAAAAGTCAAGGGTTGGTGGTCTGTAAAAATGTTGAGGTTGTTTACACCGTAAAGGTAGTTTCTGAGCTTTTGTAAAGCCCAAATAATGGCGAGTAGTTCTCCCTCATTCGTAGCGTAGTTCTCTTCTGTTTTTGTCAGTGTACGGGAAATCATAGTAATGGGTCGGCCTCCTTGAGATAAAACTGCTCCTAGGGCATGAGAGGAGGCGTCCGTAGTTAAATCAAAAGGCTTTTGATAGTCTGGGTAAAGAAGAAGCACATCCTCGGATGACAACATTTCTTGGACTTTGTTAAAAGCACTGTAAGCTTCTTCATCGAATTCAATACTCGTTTTTTTGAAAGGTTGGTGCTTACTGACCCGTTTTCACCTCGTAAGTATTTGGTGAGAGGTTTAGCTATTGAAGCGTAGTCTTTAATGAAACGCCGATAGTATCCGTATAGGCCGAGGATAGATCGCAACGCACGAAGTGTCTGCGGGACCTCATAATTAACAATGTCCAGAACCTTATCTTTTGATGTTTTAATGCCGCTTTTGGAAACTACGAATCCCAGAAATTCTACCTCGGTTTTAAAGAATTGCGTCTTCTCTAAAGAAAATCTCATATTTGCTAAAATGGCAGTCTACAAAACTCATATTTTCCGTTATTTACGAAAAATGCTGTTTTCCCCCTGTCTTTTCCAGCTAATGTTATCTGGTGGACACCAGATTTTAGGTCTATTGTTGTGAAAATTGAGGATTTACCCAAATTTGCTAATATAACAGAAGTATCAGGAATTGGGTATCTGTCATTGATAGTCTTTTCATTGAGTTTCTTGAAGTCTATGACCATTCGCATTTTCTTGTCCTTTTTAGGGACTATCCATATAGGGCTATTGTATGGAGACCTTGAAGGTCTGATAATGCCATTGCGCAGAAGGTCATCAATTTCTTTATTTACAAATTCGGATACTGCCATTGGGTAATAATATGATTTCGAATACACTGCTTCGTTGTCTGTTGTTCTAATGGTTGCCACGATATTCGTATTGTAAGGAAGGGATACTTCGGGGTTAGAAAAAACTGCCGCATGATTACTTTTCAGTTCTTCAATGTATGGTTTCAGTATAATATTGTTAACGTCCTTAAAGTGGAGATATTGAAAATTTTCTGAACCAGTTTTGTGAAAAAGGATTCCTTTTTTAACGTCAAGGTTAGAATCAATTTTGCGCAAAAGGTCATATCCGATTATTCCATCAAATGTTTCAAGTGTGGGCAGGAGGAAAAACTCAGAGTTAGTGTTAAAAATATTGATAGTGCATTTCCGCGCAACGCGATTGGTGCCATGAATAGATTTTACCGAAAACGGATATGTTACCGCTTTTACACCCTGCCATAGTTTTTAGAGCACCGGTGTCGATTAAGAATTTTACTGGGTTCCCTTTGAACTTCCTGCTTTTACAGGGATGTTACTCTAAAAAATTAATTTCATCGCTTGATATCTCCGCTACCACGTCATCTGGATTGTAAACTCCCTCTTCTGGCACCTTACCGTCCTTTAGAATCTGTTAGGTTCCTTCAACATCATCATTCGCGCACTGATTTAGGGTACGGATTCGTTGTAACTTATTGTAATCAAATTGGTCGCTACCATGTGGTCTCTTAGTATTCGCGGCAGCGGCATTGGTTGGGAGTGGATTCCCAAATGGGGTCCTGCCCGAAGGGTAGGTCGGGCGATTGAGTGTGGAGGGCAATGCTTGTTGGGTAGGATGCCTCAGTTTAGAGAGACAGGGATCAATCTCCATATGAGTAACTTTTTGTTAAATCTGATTATTTGTTAATCTGTTAAAATGAGGGCTCTTGGCAGTAGGATAGGACCTGATATTTGTTGGTCTAGAAAAACGATTGTCTGAATTTTTGCTATCAGCAAATTTTGAGGCTGACAATGATCGAGCTTGATTGGACTGTAATTCCTGTGCCAGAGGAAGCGCCGTTGGCATGTCTTTCGGTCTAGATGAAAACAAGATGTCGCATAATATTCTATTTATACCGGATATGAAAACCCTAAGAGCGTCACTACGATATTTAACCATTAACGAATCTATCACCTGTCGCTGGCTTCCATAAATCATAATAGTTTTGCTGGTTATGGTAGTTAGTTTCGTTTCGACCTCGTCGTATAAGTCGTTGATTGTCTGGCCTCCCTGACAAGTCGGGCTATAATAGCCTTGAAATTTAGGACAGTGTTAAACGATGACAGCACGGAATCTGCACGTCCAGTAATCTTGTTACGAATAATTGCCACGGCCTGGTAGTGTTTGTTACTCCCAGGATAGCATTCGAAAATTTTGTAAGCGGCATGTGCCGCCTGACGCAACGAGACGTATCGAGTCTGGTCACCACAAAATTTTGGCAATGACTTGACTGGGTTGGTGTCTCAATCTTCGAGAGTCTTATTGTCATTTCGTCGATCACAGTCTGAAAATCTTTTTTTGTCTGTTCAGTGGCCACTGTTACGGCGGTGCTAACAACTGCACGAAGTTGGATTTCATCCATATTTATTTGAAAAATTTATTACTTATGATTCTCAATTAAAATCACAAGCACTGCGAGCCTAAGTGCTTAGCTGGCCTTACAAACTATAAAATATTTAATAAAATTCTTGGTTCTCTATTTCTGAATTTAATTCGCAATTACAATCACTTTTTATATTTTACTAAATTATAATAGAATTCACTTGCTTAATCTGTTTGGCGGTCGGGCACTCTACTTACAAGCATTTTCTTATTTAATCCTCGATGTTGTCAGTTAGGTTTCAGCTGCTGCTAGTTCCTTTCCTTAGCCCTTGGCCGAGAATGTTTGGCTGCTCCAGATGTCCGATCCGCTCCTTTTCAATAACGTTAAAACTTTGTTAATGGGTCTATACCCCCAACCGCGATCTGTCCTTTTTACGAGAACTGGACGGAACCACAATCCCCATTCTGAAGAAAGTAAAATAATTACTAGCACATAAGTGAAAGTAAAATAATTATTAGCACAGAAGTGAAAAAAAAAATTTTCGAACAGTAAAATAGTTACTAGCACATAAGTGAAAGTAAAATAATTATTAGCACAGAAGTGAAAAAATTTTTCGAACAGCAAAATAATTATTAGCACAAAAGTTAAATAATTTTTCGAACAAAAAAATAATTATTAGCACAAAAGTACAATAATTTTTGAACTATAAGTGAATAAAATATTAATATAAAAGTAAAATAACTTTAACGCAACACCATCAGTGCATATTGAAAAGCTAACACAACCAAAGACAGAAAAATAACATGGCAGAACAACAACAACAACTCCCAGTAACCGAATTAATTAAAGAAGCCGCGAAAATCCGCCCATACTTTGGTGATGGAGAAAATGACCTTACATCATTTCTACGGGAAGTCGACTTAATCCTTCGACTCTTCAACGACAACGAAGCAATGCAGCAATATATTCTGGAAAGGCACATCAAGACCAGGATACAGGGGGCAGCACTCCGGGTCATCCAAACACTAGGTGCATCGGCAACATGGAGCGACATAAAAGCAGAATTGATCAAAAATTTTGGAGTTCGTGAGAGGTATGACCAATTTCTTCACCGAGCCATATCCACGAAAAATTACAATGTAAGCCAATATTACAATAATTTAAAAAATATATTTGATAAACTTAATTCTAAGTATAATGAGGACTCAGATAAACCACTAGAATATTCACCAAGTATTAATGAGTCCTTAATTTTAAAAACATTCTTATGTAATATATCGCCACATTTATCTTCAATAATATATGCAAGAAACATAAAATCACTCAGATTAGCCTATTACACTTTAGAAGAAACAGGCTTAGTAAATAATAATGTCAATTATAAAAAAAAAATTGTTTACAACAATAATACTAGTAATAACGCGAATAATAATCCTAGTATCAATAGAGTGCCCAATAATAATAGATTCACCACTACCTCGGGAAATAGAAACTTTGCTAATCGCATAGAGTCAAGTGTAACGAGACAAAACGATAGGCAATGGTCTAATTCGAACAATTGTGTTAGGCAAAATAGAAATTCAACGCATTCGGAAATCAAATTTTCCATCGCAGGGTCACAATCAGATTTACCGATAGTCGAAGTGACCATTGGCCACAACAAACTAAAATGCCTGGTAGATATCGGATCTACCACTTCGCTGATCGATAAAAACACTTTGTCTCATTATAAGCGTAATAAATTAAAGAAACCACTTTTCTTTAATACCCTGTCCGAAAAAACCATTATAACACACGAACTAATAACACCACTACCAATGGAATTCAACGAAAACAGCTACATATATTGCTTGGAAGGTAACAAGCTTTAATGATAGAAATTTTGACACCATAATAGGACAAAATATCCTGAAACCAATGCAAGCAATCATTAACTTGAGAGAAAATTTTATAGAAATTAATAAAGTGAAAACACATTTTATAAATAAATGCCCTTATAACTACGAGGAAATCCACAATATCGAAAGTTACTCAGCGGAGAACTCTATTGCGGAAATCTTAAATAAATTTTGTCACGAAAATATGAATGAGGAGGAATTAAATAAATTAAAAACATTAGTGAACAAAAATAATACATTGTTTTTTACTGAAGGACAAATGCTAACACACACACACGGAATTAAACACGAAATAATTACAAAAAGGGACAGACCAGCATACGCAAAGATATATCGCTATCCCCAAATTCATGAGAAGGAAATACAGAAGCAAATTAAGGAAATGCTAGAGCAGGGAATAGTACAGGAAAGTAATTCACCATATAATTCACCCCTTTGGATAGTACCGAAGAAAACCGACAAATCCGGCAACAAAAAATGGAGACTAGTCGTAGATTACAGGAGTCTTAACGATATTACTATTAATGACAAATTTCCGATGCCAAATATTGATAGCATTTTAGAGAAACTAGGAAGAGCTCAATACTTCACAACCCTGGACCTTGCAAAAGGATAGGCCATATACTAACTACAGAGGGAATCAAACCAAATATGAGTAAAGTAAAAAACATACAGGAACTGAAGTTACAACAAACGGTTAAACAAATAAAATTATTTCTGGGTATGACTGGCTAGTACAGAAAATTCATAAGAGATTATGCCAAAGTAGCACAAGGCTTAACAAAATATTTGAAAAAGGGAGCTAAAATAAATATTCGCGACCCCCAATATACAAACTCGTTCGAGAAATTGAAAGCACTTCTGACAAACCCACCGGTACTTAAGTATCCGGATTTCAAACTAAAATTCTCCTTAACAACAGATGCAAGCGATTTTGCAATTGGAGCTGTGTTAACACAGGAAGGAAACGCTATAAGCTATGCAAGCAGATCGCTAAATGACCACGAAAGAAAATACTCAACGACAGAAAAAGAGCTACTTGCCATAGTCTGGGCGGTCAATTATTTCAGACCGTACATCTACGGGAGACAATTTGACCTCATGACGGACCATCAACCGCTTAAGTGGTTATATTGCAAAAATAAGGGAAAAGATATTAACCCCAGATTAGAAAGGTGGCTACCAAATTAGGAGAATATGACATTAACATAAGTTATGTCAAGGGCAAGGACAACACTGCCGCTGACTTTATGAGCAGAATAAATCCAGAGGCCGGCGCAATTAACATCCTCCAGGAAAACGAGAATATGATCACCAGGGCAACAATCCACTCTCATGAGGAGGAATTGCACGACCATTTTGGTATCCTGAAAACTGCTGTTAACAGATTTCCAACACAGCTCATCCTTACAAATTCAAAAAATCAGGAATCACAAATTATAAATGGAAAACTTAAAATTTTTATTAGTGAGGACGATATAAATACAGATTACATGTCAGACATATTCAGGCGATTCTTAAGAAACGGCAAAGTAGGAATATATTCAGAGCTATCGGACCATGAATACAACAAAGTCCAGCAAAAATTAATTGAATTGTTCAACAGAACAATAAAATTCTATAAATATACACACCATGCAAAAGACATTCAGAATGAAGATGAAGTACATATATAGATACATAGCGAAATATCATAAAAACGAAACTGGACACGGAGGAATTAACGGAAACTATGAAGTACTGAAGACTTTAATTTACTACAAGGACCTAAAGAAATTAATACAAAAATATATAAGTAATTGCGAAATATGCAATAAGGCGAAATATGACCGCAGACCTATTAAGGAAAAGTACAAGCTAACCGAAACACCGATGGACATTAATCAAATAATACATATGGACGTTTACACCAACAAAAAGTAAAGTTTTATCACTTTCATAGAGAAATTTTCGAAATATGCAATGGCATTAGCCTTAGAAGATAGAAACAGCCTTACAATAGTAGAAAAATTAGATTTTATCTCTCTCTCAGGGGTAAGCCAACCAAAATTATAACAGACAATGAATCCAACTCTGTAAACGTAAAAAAACTCTTAAGACAGGAATCCATTGACGTTCATTTTACAAAACCACAGTTAACACAGGTAACGCTGATGTTGACAGCACTATTTCTGAAAAATTTAGGACACTAGAGGCCATGAAATCGCCACTATCAACACAAGAAAGAGTTTTAAAAGTATAGAATGGTAGAACAATTCAGTCCACTCCACGATAAAAGCGAAACCTATAGATGTAATTGAAGGTAGGGCGGACAAAGCTAAAATATATAAAACTTTAGAGGATAATAAAAAATTCACAATGGAAAAATTAAATGAAAAGCACGAAACTTATGAAAATACGGAACAGGAAGGGCACGCACTGTGTTGCGGCTAGTGGAAAAGTAACTTTTCTCCGATTATTTTTTTCAGTATTTTTAATGATGCAATTTTGTCACAGACATTCCAAGTAAACAAAAAACACATAGAGCTTATTTTTATGTTGGCCCGTTGATTTTTAATTTATTTTAGAAGTCAAATATACAAAATTTTCACGAAAAGAGGGGATTTCAGGGCTGTATTCAAAATGATCTCATTTGATTTTGGTGACAGATACTTTGATTCGGAAAAAAAATCTGCCTTCGGACAAGTATCTTCTATAAAAAAAGGAATGTTGTTTGAGACATTTTCATATGCACCTTTTTTAGAGCGAAAACCCGACTAAAGGTCCATTTTTCCTTTAAATTTGGGTTAGGTAAGCAATATCTAAAAAGTCCCAGAGAGTCCCAGTTCCAAACTACTACAGAAATGTTACATAATTTGTTTTCAACGAACTGTGAAAAAATCAGCTGCCCATACCTGCCCTCCTGGGAGTTATAGCGATTTTAGTATATCACTCTCAGTATTTATTCCCTTTGTTTTTACGTCTAGGTAGGTGGGTGAAATAATCCGTTATTGCGCGCTTATTTGTATTGTTTTTATTTTGTGGTTTCCCTTCATTTACTACTTTTAATTGCTTTCTGATGCGTTTTTCATATAAGTGTTTTAATGGTTCGAATATTACATCAGAATATATAATTATAATTTTGACAGTCAAGAATTATGGAATACATTAAAATTTCCTATCAGGAACTGCATGAGTTGATGCAACAGAGTAAAACTAGAAACGTGGAGGATGTTTTAGAATTGCTTGATCATGAGCGAAAGTGAAAAGTAGTTTAATATTTCCAAACATAAAAGATAAATTGAAAAAGTTTGTCAATAAGTACAATACACGTCTTCAAGAGTTTAACAGGATGTATGAACGGCTTGGAGCTACGGACTGGATTCAAGAGGGCTATATTGAAGTTGGAAATCATCCAACTACTTCAAAACGAAAACCCGAACCTAAGGAATTTACATTATGTTGTGAGAAAACAAAGAAGAAAAGAAGTATGGAACTAATGGAAACAGAAGAGGTCTCTGCAGATTTAATTAAATACACAGCTGAAGAATTGAGAAAAGAGGAAGAAGGGGATATAAAGGCAGCTTTGGCTTTCTTCATGGACATGAAACTCAGCGTTTATCAGTGGCAAAAGTTAAAAGAATATCATGAAAAATACAATTACTTTCCTAGTTACAGAAAACTTTTAGAGGAGAAAAAGAAATGTTATCCAGAGGATGTCGAGGTAACTGAAAAGTCTGCTTCAGTCAAACTACAATCTCTTTTGGATCACACCGCGAATAGAATACTGGAATCCCAATCAATTGACCACCTTCAAGCATATGCAGAGAGAGAAATGTTATTGATTAGCAAATGGGGTATGGATGGATCTTCAGGACATAGCCAGTATAAACAAAACTTTACTGACAATACAGCAACTGATAGTAGCTTGTTCACTATATCTATGGTTCCTTTAGTTCTTTCATGCAATAAAGAACAAGTATGGGAGAATCTAACACCATCATCAACCAGATATTGCAGACCAATCAAGTTTGAATATGCTAAGGAGACTGCAGATTATACAAAGCAACAGGACGATCTCATGAAAGAACAAATAAATAGTATACACGAAACGATTATCAACATAAGCGGATTACAATTTAAAGTAGAACATAAATTGGAGGAAGCAATGGTTGATGGAAAAGTCTGTAATTCTTTATCAGATAACAAGTCTGCAGCAACGTGTTACATTTGCCACGCAAAGCCCAGTGAAATGAATCAGTTGGACAAAATTGTTAAAAGGACACCCAATCAGGAAGCTTATAGATTTGGATTATCAACATTACATTGTAGAATAATATTTATGGAAACCCTACTGAACATTGCTTATCAAATCACAGTGCGCAAGGCAGGGGAAACAAAGAGAACTAAGCTCAGTGAAGATGAGAAGATTATTAGAGATCAAAGAAAAAAGAAAGTTCAACAAAATCTGAAAGATCAGCTCCAAATAACTGTCGATGTTGTGAAACAAGGGAGTGGAACAACTAATGACGGTAACACAGCAAGGAAATTCTTTAGTGATCCTGAGGAAACCGCTCTGGCCACAGGAGTAGATACCGAACTTATAAGAAGGTTTTCTAGTATTCTTCAAGCTATAACTTCTGGATATAAGATAGACTGCGATAAGTTCTCTAAGTACGGAAAAGAAACTGCTGGTCTCTATGTAAAGAAATATTGGTGGCATTATATGCCACCAACTGTCCACAAGGTTCTTATTTATGGAGCTGAAATAATTCGTTCATTTTTGGTCCCCATTGGCCAACTATCAGAAGAAGCATTGGAAGCAGGAAACAAGGACTTCAGAAACACAAGGCTTTACCATGCGAGGAAAACATCAAGAAAAGACAATTGTGAAGACATATTACATTATCTGCTCGCCAATTCTGATCCCGCAATCACAAGTAGGAGAATACTGAAGGAGAAGAAACACCTGAAATTATCAGAGGAAGCAATGAACTTATTGGTAGATGACTGATAATTTGTAATTTTTCTGTAGAATGCCATAAAATATGCCTGTGTTATAAAATAGTATCTTCAAATTTTTTTTTTTATTCTACATCTATTCTAGCACTCCACAAAAATGAGCATAGCTCTCCTAAAACTGAAGCTATTGACTTCAAACCGGTATCAAATTAAAGCTTTTATTGCCACCTTTCAACTAAGAAATGAAAATTTGACGTTTATAATTCTTGTTCGGACCACCCTATACTTTATTTAAAAAACTAATCATAGGGTATTTATCAGAAATAAAAGAAGAATTAAAATAAATTATTTTGTAAATTTTTCGAACAACTTTTTTTTTTTTGACTTTTGTTGAAAATTTGACCCAACAATTTTTTTCGGTGTAAATTTTTTTTCACTCATTCTGTTTGGGATTTCATTCTGACCAATCTGTAGAAGTTTCTCATCGATACAATTAAAATTACAGTTTAGGCAATATGATTTCCAAAAAATTCCGGTTTCGCAACACTGTGGTACGTGAAGAACTACAAGGCTCTAAGGCATAAATACGAACCAAGATATCGCAAACTAAATTTACAAAACATACATTCTTCCAATATTAAATGGAAAAAAAATTTCAGGCGAAGTGGATCCTAAGCTTTTTGATAATGCTACTAGCACTCAATAGTCAAATAAGCATTAATACACACTTTAATGAAACATTTTCTAAATTCAAGTCTATCATATAGAATGACCGCAATTTAATATTGTCGAAATTAAACAGTATAAATAACTTTAACAACGAAATACAAAGACATACATATTCCATACACTGACTTTACACTACAATTAAAAATTTTCACATTCAGGAAAACAGAGCTGCATCAAAGTTAGGAATTTTTTGCGGAAACATGTTGACAAATGAAGAAATAACTAAGTTCAAAATAGATTTCAATATACTGCAAAACATTAAATTAGGGACTCTTATTGATAGTAATGGAAATATCATATTCGCAATTAAAATACCGAAAAATTCTATCAATAAATTATCTAGTACCTATTGGAAACGAAAATAACAGGGAACTATTATTTGAACCCCAAACTACATTGTATTACAATAATAACGCCTATATTTACGAAAATACTGTCGAATTGAAAAAATTAAAGCCACTAAAAAACTGCTTAATAAAGAAAAATTGTATACAAATTTTTAATAATGCATCAGGAATTATAGAGATAAGGACAGGAACTATACTTGTAAAGAATCAAGTAAAAGCACACTTTTCGAATGATTGTAACAACAAAACACAAACATTAACTGGCAACTATTTAGTAAATTTCAATAATGGCTCTATCAATGTAGGCAATCAAACTTTATATAATAAATAACTTATATTCAACAAAGTATTGATAGCTTTAATCACATGCTAATAGCCGAAAACGATAATGAAAAACTAATATTTGAAGACATTGTAATAAGTAACTTAAAAAATACGGAACTTATATAAGAAATAAAATTTTTAAGAAAAACGCATTATATTTACGGCTCTACATTAAGCTTATTTTTCATCACCATTGTATTAAAAATCGTATTAAAAAATTAAAGAACAAAAATAACACTGTTAAAATGACCAACCTGATCACCCCCGAGAGTGCTCAATCAAAGGGGGGAGGAGTTACGTCGCCGTCGTTGCAAGACAACTCGCTGCCGACGCCACCGTCACTAACCAACCCTAATAATTTACAAATTGACTGGTCTGCATAAACGCAACCAAAGCATGTTTACAACACATGCCAGCCACACTTCAAATTCATTGCAAAGTGACAAACGAATGTGCCACAACATAACACTTCAGAAATTTCATATTTTATAATTCTCTTTTTGCGGCACTTTCGTCAACGGTGGCCATGTTACAAAAAAACCAGAGCACTGGGCCAGCATTGCGGCAATTTCAAACTTGTTGCAATGCTAAACACAAATGCAATGCATTGCGGCAACTACAAAAAATCATTGCAGCAATGCTATGCATGACAAATAATATTCATAAACGAAATTCGAGTACCCGGAAGTAATAAATTAATATTCCGAAATACATGAAATTCGTTACGTTACATATGTATGTACACAATAAATGTTTAAGTAATCACAAATGTTACAAAGAAAATCAAAAAAAGAAATATGTATGCAATGAAAATATTACTTAGCCTAAGGAATTTCATTTTCAATAAAATCAGAATCAATTTAGACACCAAAGTGTTAAGTTGCGTTTTCTCCTCGATTGAACCGAAGTTCAATCCACATTTCTCGCGTGGCCCCACGTTGGGTGCCAGTTATATTTTTAGTACGAAGTAAATTAAAACGCTACCTGCTATGTAGGCTTGATTACAATTTTGATTATAAATTTTATTTCTTCCGCATATGTGGAAGCAGCGAGTTAAGAGCCTGGCAAAAGACTGAATATTATAATTGAGGTAAAGCTTATTCTACCCTACTTAATTGTATCGGTTCGTTCAGTACGTTTATTTTTTGACAACGTCAGCATTTTGTATGGGAATGGAATGTTTCCCATGAGCGCGTTAGCAGGTGTTAACTTATATACTATAATACATGCCTTTAAATATTTATTGGAATTATTCCAATTAAAAAAAACTCCAAAACACATATCTACATATATATATAAAAATAAGTTCTATTGTGTTAGTGACTGATGTTCTCTGGAATCCTGTTTCTGCTAAGTTCATATGAAAGGTGACATCAATACCAAGGTTTTTATGTATAAACGGTTTATGTACATATGTGGATTGGTTCATGAGTTATAGCCATTTTGGTGAACACTGCATTCATTTCGACTTATATGTTAACTTAACAGCTAACGACTTACATATATGTTAACTTAACAGCTAATATATACATTTGGTTCTGTAACGGACTTTTTCTCCTTTCGACTTATATCAGAGAACTTGTAAGTAATGAGAAGGCGCAAATGTTAAAACAGCCTTTTCATCAACAAAATTTCTACGTGCCGTCGGGAGAATTCAACATAGCAATTTAATTCTACCATACGAATAAAAACCATTTTCACCATATTTTGCTATATTTAGAGCAGAGGGGCTCTTTTGCGGAGGCGAGCGGCTGCATGTGTACAAAAAGAAGATAAATAATAAATCAAAACAAAAACCATAGAAGGAAAATAAGTAAACAAAAAAACCAGTTGCTGGATAGCGAAACGCAACTTGAGACGGCAGATGAGTTATTCAACAGTTGAGGATAAGAGAAGGGTTGAAAGGGATAGGGGGAATCGTCAGAAGAATATTCTTTCGAGTTTTCGGCAATTTTTGTGTCAATGAGTTGATGCGCGCATGAATTGCTTAATAAATGCATCCATGTATGTATGTACATACATACGTATGTATGTAGTTTCAGATACATATTTTAGAATATTTAGCGCTGGTGCAGGCACAATTGCAGCTGCGGTTGCGATGCGCTGTGATGTGATTAAGATTTAGCGTAGGTCAAGGTTGAAGTTATACAAGTTATTTATTTATTTGTTCACATTTAAAAAGAAATTACAACACAATTATGATTTGGCAGCGAGCCGTGTGTTTATTTGTTGAAAGCCAAACTTAGAATTAATTACAAAAACCTTCTTACGCCTAATTTATGCTAGCAAGTCACGTTGGACGTACAGGTGCATTGAAGTCGTTGTTGTTGTTGAAAAGCAGCACTGACGTTCACAAGCAGCGGCGACGCTGTGTCATCATTTACTCCGGATGCGCGTGTGGTGTCGTTCAACCGTGGGATAGCGACCGCTGTCCAAGTCGCATGCTTACCTAAGCTTTTTGGTGTTAGTTATTTGAAAAAGCTATGTAAGCCAATTTCGGCGTATGTTGCGTTAACTCCTCCCCCTTTAGAACATGCAGCGTCCTCGTTGGATGTCCTTGAAATATCGTCAAGTGTAGGGGTTGATCCTTTCGTTGGTGTAAGATTATTATTGACCTGAATACGAAATTTTGTTTTCCGTTTGAGGAGGATCTTCCTTGATATCATTACAATCAGGGCAAAAAGTAATAGTATTATTGCTGTGGATCCAGTGAATAGGCTGATTTTGTATTTAGTGTTGATGGCATTGATTTGTTGGATATTTGCTACGTTAAGGTCCTTCAAATATTGCAGAGAGAGGACTTCTTCGAGATGTGCTGTAACGTCTGCTGATTTGATGATTGCTGGTAGGGGTTGTGCAAAAACTTGATTTCTATTTGTATAATTCTTGTTTTCAATAGTTAAACTTGTGTTATCGTATTTTATCAGGAAGGTTCCCTGTAGACTGATAACCTCGTTGTCTATCTTCAGAGACCCATTATAGCCGTTGATAAGCAATAAACCAGGTGTTACTTCTTCTATTGTTGGTATGTGGTGGCTATTGACTAAAGTGCAGTTGGATGCGTAGCCCTTTAGCAGATTTGGTACGCAGCTGCTTTTCGTGACTTTTTCTAAATTATCTTGCTTACAAATTATTAAATCGTTAACATTATTACAACTACTTTTGACACCAAATATGTCTTTATTACAAACAATAAAATTTTCGTATTCAAGTTTAATAGCCTTATTTCCTAGATTTACAGGTTTTGTTATTATTGATTTGCAAAGCTCTTGGCTTGTCAAAGGAAATTTTACAATATAAATGATAGATGATAAATTTGATACAATTTTGACATCGCTGAATTCAATAGCTTCGATTACATTTATGTAAGGCGTATTTTGTTTTTCTAATGTTTCCTTGATTACAACTAATTCTTCATTTGATAACATAAACGAGTTTACAATTCCAGCTTTCGCCCACTGGATAGAATAATCTATATTTGTTAGCTCTTCTTTAATTAATTTTAATTTTCTCTCAATACCTTTTTCTACTTCTAATTTGACAATGTCATTTGACTTAATTTCATTTAATATTACATTAGAAATATACGTCAGATTGTTTATTCTTTCTAGAATAGACTTATTAATTATTACTTGTTGGTTATTATTAACTAACAGGTTATTTATTTTATTGTTTAATATTCTCAAATCTTCATGGTCTGGGGATCCGGCCAACCATTTCCAGGCTGTGCCAAGAGAATCTATTGCTCGCTTGGTTCTTTTGGGTTTGAGCTGGGATAATAGGGATCGGATGGATTTTTCTTCTTGGGATAAGAATGAATAGCTACGGCCCTTCCTTGTTACGTAATGTTCTATTGAGGAATGTATTTCGTTGAGCACGGAGTCATATAGGTCGAGGTCAATGGTGTGTATCAGTCTGAATGTTCCGGTCTGGACCTTTGCGGTTCCTATTTCTATCGTTACTAAGTGGCTGTTCGTATAGTCCAAAATTTGAACTTCTGCATTGCACAAAGCAAGCAAGATCCTGAAAAAATGGAGTGTATTATTTTTTTATGAAACTTTTGTGTACGGTGCGACCTGATTTTGTTACAACTGTGTTGCCTTTGTCTTCTTGAACTATTTCTTTTTTATAACGGGGCGTTAATTTATTGCCTAGTCTTTTATTTATTTGAACGTAAATAGCGTCTTCGTTATTGTATGTCTTAAAATCAGTTCTATTCTTGTTATGAAGTTCTAGGTCTTTTTCTTGTTTGTTTTTGAGATTTTTAATATTTTCTTGTCTGTCTAATTCGAAAGGATTAGGTCCGACTGTTCTTCCAAAAAATACTTCTACGGGCTTTCGTTTTGTGGTGGAATGAATGGAATAATTATATTTATACAAAGACCTATTAAGAAGATCTTCAAAGTCGGTATGGATTTTCTCTGCCTTAGTACATCTCAGTACTTCGGAGAGTGTTGAATGGAATCGCTCTATCTGTCCGTTTATTGAACTTTTGTACGGTGGGGTTTTGAAGATTTCTATTCCATATTGGTTTTCTAACATGAAGGTTATAGAAGCTGAGCTTAATGATTTTTCGTTGTCAATCACGATTTTCTCAGGAATTCCAAATATTGTCAAGATTTCTCTTAAGGGTGTTTTTATATCTTCGGATGCTCTAGAAGGTACGATTTTTGCTTGAGCATATTTTGAGAACTTATCTATTGCTGTAAGCACTATCTTACTATTAGTGTAGTAAAGGTCTATGTGGACAAGTTGGCCTGGGTAATTGGGAATCGGAGTAGCTTTCAGAATGGGTTTTACGGGGTGTCTTTCGTATTTATTTTCTAAGCAAATTTTACACTGTTTTGTAATTCGTTTTATTTTGGCGTTCATTTGTGGGAAATAGCATCTTTCTAAAAGTTGTGCTTTATTTTCTGTGGGGTTGCGATGAGCTCTATTGTGTTCGTTGATTATTTCCGTTTCTTGTGCGGATTCGTCTATAATGTCTTTTGTAAATTTTCGAGTGTAACGTACCCTGTATCTACTAAAATGAATTTGATAAATTGTTTGGATTTTGCCTAAGATTGTGTCTTCAGTTTTTATGCAATTTGTTACTGAAGGATTGAGATATCTTTTTAATATGGTAGCAAGACTTTCTTCCGTAAAATCTCTTTCAATTATGATATGCCTGTGATAGGTAGGAAAGGGTATTTTAAATTGGTATGAAGATGTTTCACCTGTTGAAATAAAGATTTGATTTTTAAAGGCATTGATTGGGGCGTCAGTATATGGAACTAAGGTTTGAGCTGAACTTTCGTCACTGTGTTGTGTTGCTGACATGGAATTTATTTGCTGTGGTGGTCTAGAAAGTGCGTCTGCCACAATATTGTTACTGCCAGGTTTGTATTTAATCTCATAATTGTATTCTTCTAACATTGATTTCCATCTTTTCAGTTTATTATTGGTATTTTTGTTACTGAGTGAATATGTTAACGGTTGATGATCTGTGAAAATTTTTACTGTGGTTGATCCATAAAGGTAATTCCTAAAAGTTTTTAAAGCCCATATTATGGCTAGAAGTTCTTTTTCGTTAGTCGCGTAGTTTTCTTCGGTCTTTGTCAGTGTTCTGGAAATGAACGTTATGGGTTTGCCGTCCTGCTCTAGGACTGCTCCTATTGCGTGGTTTGATGCGTCGGTTGTCAGGTGAAATTCTTTTTCGAAGTCTGGGTATTGTAACATGACGTCAGAGGATACTAGTGATTTTTTTAATTTATTAAATGCTTCTATTGCTTTATTATCGAGAGTAATTTTAATTTTGGATGAAAGATTTTTGGACATACGTCCCTCTTCCCCTCTCAAAAGTACGGTTAGAGGTTTGGCAAGTTTTGCATAATCTTTAATAAAACGGCGGTAATAACCAGATAGTCCTAGAAAAGATCGAAGTTCTTTTAAAGTTTGTGGGGGTGGGAAGTCTAAAATTGCTTTTACTTTTGTTGGATTTGTTTTTATTCCGTTTTGAGAAATGACAAATCCTAAAAACTCAACTTCAGTCTTTAAGAATTCGCATTTGTCAATCTGGATTTTCATGTTAGCTTTTTGTAGTGTTCGGAAAATTGTTTCAACATTTTTTAGATGGGAGTCTTCGTCTTTGCCAAAAATGATGATGTCGTCTATGTAAACGAAGCATATTTTGCCGATATATTCTCTGAGTATATCGTCTAATGCTCTTTGAAAAATTGAGGGTGCGTTTTTTAAGCCGAAGGGAAGTCTGGTAAATTCATATTTACCATTGTTGACTGAGAAAGCTGTCTTTCCAATATCCGATTCAACTAATGGAATCTGATGGAAGCCACTTTTCAGGTCAAGAACTGTAAAGAATTTGTTTCGTCCGAGTTGAGAGAGTACCTCATTTGTATCTGGGATAGGATAGCGATCGGCTATCGTAATTGTATTTAATTTGCGATAGTCAATTACCATTCTGTACTTCTTTGTGCCAGATGCATCAACTTTTTTCGGTACTATCCAGATTGGGGAGTTATAAGGGGATCGAGAAGGTCTTATTATACCATCCTCGAGTAATTTTGTTAATTGTTTTTCGACTTCATCCTTAAGGGACATGGGGTAAGGGTAATATCTGGAATATACTGAGTCTTGAGTGGTCGTCTTAATTTCGGCCTTTACAACGGTAGTGTACGTTAATTTTTCGTCTGGGTCGGAAAAAAGTTGCGGGTATATATTACATAAATTTCGAAGTTTTTCTGTCTGTCCGAGTGTGAGATGTTCCGTTCTAATTTCGATATTATTTATTGATTTTGCTGTTTGCTGTTTGATGACGACTTTTATTTTATTTTTTAATACCATATAATTTTTTGAAGTGAAAATTATTGCTTCTAACTGCTTAAGGCTGTCATTACCTAGAATTCCATGAAAGGATTTAAGGGTAGGTAGAATGAAAAATTTTAGATTTTCATCGTTAAGTCCAAAAAGGTTAAGGAAAGTGTGATGCGTGATTTCGATGTTCCTTCCTACTGAGCTGGCATAGAAATTTTCGCTGTTTGAAATGGGGGTTTTGGCAAGTTGGGGTTGAATATAGTTCTTGTTAGAACCTGTGTCTATTAAGAATTTCAGGATTTCTCCGTTACCATTTTTACATTGAAAGTAGGGTAACGTTGAATTTGTTAACCTAAAAAATGAATGTCGGAGAATTCGCTAGAATCTTCTGCCGGGGTATTGTCGTGTGAAGTGTACTGATTATAGTAATCTTCCCATGGTTGTCCGTCTAGCTCTTCGTTCTGCTGTTCTGGATCATTAATAGTATTGTCAACGGGTTCAATATGGTTAATCCTGTGCTGTTTGTATGGTTGGTGTACTTGGTTTGAAGTCGTGTTCGGTCGCTTTCCGGCGAAGCCGTTATTGTTCGGTCTGTTCATGTAATTTACTTGTTTTGTCCTTTGCGACTCATCTATTTCCATTGGAATTGGGGGTTTGGGTTGAGTTGGTCTTGGTGGTAGGTTCTGGTGGTAATTGGGTCTAGGTGGCGGATTTTAGTATTGATTGGGCCTAGCTGGTGGGTTTTGGTATTGATTGGGTCTTGGTGGTTGATTTTGCGGGTAGGTTAGGTATCGTTGGTATTGAGGATACTGTTGATATTGGGGCTGTAAGGTTCTATATGCTGTTTGTTGCATGCGAGGCATTGGATGTGGTATGTGGGCAAGGCTTGGGTAAAAGGCTTGCGTTAAGTGCTGTTGCTTCCTTGGTGGAAGTGGTGGATGTGATTTCCGGAATGTGGGTTGGTTTCCGAAGGCGTGCTGAGTTCTGAAGTTTTGGTTCTCCAACCTCATACACAACTGGAGTGCTTGGGGTAGATCGGTCGGCTCTTTAATTCCAAGTAATTTTGGAAGTTCACCGTTCAATCCTCTAACAAATGTATCCAATGCTTTATCGCGGTAGGTTTTCGTCAGTATGTTTATGGATTCCGGTCCTATTTCGAGGCAAGCAATTTTGTTTAAAATTAAGGAAAGATGTGAGAACACATCTTGGTAAAATTCATTTATTGTTTTATTGCCTTGATATAAAGATGACATTTGGTATTCTAAAGAGCTGATGTCGCGTTTGTCAGCGTAGTGTGCGTTGAGGCATTTCGAAATGGCCTCCCAGTCTAGAGGAGTGTTGTAGGATTCCAAAGCGACGTCGGCATTCCCCGTGATTTTATTTCGTATGACATTTAAAATGCCGAAATAACGTGGAGTACCTTTTTCGCTATCGTATATTTTTAGGATTCTCTCAACACTTTTTTTCCAAGAAGCGAACTCTCTTGGATCACCGGAAAAGTCTCTTAAGCACCTTACAACGTCTGGTATCCTATCGAGTCCTGTCAAGTTTCCTGCGTGTCTGGGGTCTATTATTTGATCTGTTACTAGTGTGCTTGTTGGGTGGATAATATTCTGAATCAATGATGGTGCTTCTGCCGAAATCACCTGGGATACTATATTGCGAATTACATTGGCTAATTCTGGGGTTACCTGGGGGCTAGTGGATGGTGGTGGTACATTGGTATTAAGGATGGAAGGTCTGATAATGGATTCGGGATTGCTCATTTTGAAGTTTTTTAACTCGAAAAATTTGATGAAAGTTTGAGAATGATTACAAAAATGTACAAAAATTAAAATTGAAATTATATTATATTCTTATGTTACCAATTTGTAACTACGTTTTGTGATGTTTTTTAGTGGATTTATCAATCTCTGGAGGGTCCCTTTGGTGGTGAATCGCAGAGTTGTTTTTAATGTTATAAGAACTGGAACTGATCCGGGTTCTTTATTTTATTTTATTATAAGCTGTACAAGCTTTTTATTATAGTTTAAATTGAAAAATATTTCCTAAAAAATTCTGTTTTGTATTTTTTTTCCTAGATCTACGCTAACAATGCACTTCTGTGTGTTAAGTTGCTGTTAAGTTGCTTAATTTATTATTAGTTTCTCTCAACTAAATTTCATTAAAAAATTTATTGTTTCACTTATTTTTATTGAATTAAACTCCTATTTCTATTCACTTAAATTCTTATTTTTATGTTCTTACACTAAAGTCCAACGGCGCATTGGGTTTTTCCTTTTTACCGGGGTTACTTGGGGTCCAACGTTGCGCACTCTTCGTTGGGTGTGGGCTTTCTTCCACCGAAGTTATCCCTTTTGGATTCTGCTGTCACGTCCTGTTTAGTTGTTGAGCCGCAGCGCGAGGCACTTTACTCGATTAACTTATTCAGTCGCGACTAGCACGTTGGGCGCCAGTTATTTATTTATTTGTTCACATTTAAAAAGAAATTACAATTATGATTTGGCAGCGAGCCGTGTGTTTATTTGTTGAAAGCCAAACTTAGAATTAATTACAAAAACCTTCTTACGCCTAATTTATGCTAGCAAGTTACGTTGGACGTACATGTGCATTGAAGTCGTTGTTGTTGTTGAAAAGCAGCACTGACGTTCACAAGCAGCGGCGACGCTGTGTCATCATTTACTCCGGATGCGCGTGTGGTGTCGTTCAACCGTGGGATAGCGACCGCTGTGATTTTTTTAATTTATTAAATGCTTCTATTGCTTTATTATCGAGAGTAATTTTAATTTTGGATGAAAGATTTTTGGACATACGTCCCTCTTCCCCTCTCAAAAGTACGGTTAGAGGTTTGGCAAGTTTTGCATAATCTTTAATAAAACGGCGGTAATAACCAGATAGTCCTAGAAAAGATCGAAGTTCTTTTAAAGTTTGTGGGGGTGGGAAGTCTAAAATTGCTTTTACTTTTGTTGGATTTGTTTTTATTCCGTTTTGAGAAATGACAAATCCTAAAAACTCAACTTCAGTCTTTAAGAATTCGCATTTGTCAATCTGGATTTTCATGTTAGCTTTTTGTAGTGTTCGGAAAATTGTTTCAACATTTTTTAGATGGGAGTCTTCGTCTTTGCCAAAAATGATGATGTCGTCTATGTAAACGAAGCATATTTTGCCGATATATTCTCTGAGTATATCGTCTAATGCTCTTTGAAAAATTGAGGGTGCGTTTTTTAAGCCGAAGGGAAGTCTGGTAAATTCATATTTACCATTGTTGACTGAGAAAGCTGTCTTTCCAATATCCGATTCAACTAATGGAATCTGATGGAAGCCACTTTTCAGGTCAAGAACTGTAAAGAATTTGTTTCGTCCGAGTTGAGAGAGTACCTCATTTGTATCTGGGATAGGATAGCGATCGGCTATCGTAATTGTATTTAATTTGCGATAGTCAATTACCATTCTGTACTTCTTTGTGCCAGATGCATCAACTTTTTTCGGTACTATCCAGATTGGGGAGTTATAAGGGGATCGAGAAGGTCTTATTATACCATCCTCGAGTAATTTTGTTAATTGTTTTTCGACTTCATCCTTAAGGGACATGGGGTAAGGGTAATATCTGGAATATACTGAGTCTTGAGTGGTCGTCTTAATTTCGGCCTTTACAACGGTAGTGTACGTTAATTTTTCGTCTGGGTCGGAAAAAAGTTGCGGGTATATATTACATAAATTTCGAAGTTTTTCTGTCTGTCCGAGTGTGAGATGTTCCGTTCTAATTTCGATATTATTTATTGATTTTGCTGTTTGCTGTTTGATGACGACTTTTATTTTATTTTTTAATACCATATAATTTTTTGAAGTGAAAATTATTGCTTCTAACTGCTTAAGGCTGTCATTACCTAGAATTCCATGAAAGGATTTAAGGGTAGGTAGAATGAAAAATTTTAGATTTTCATCGTTAAGTCCAAAAAGGTTAAGGAAAGTGTGATGCGTGATTTCGATGTTCCTTCCTACTGAGCTGGCATAGAAATTTTCGCTGTTTGAAATGGGGGTTTTGGCAAGTTGGGGTTGAATATAGTTCTTGTTAGAACCTGTGTCTATTAAGAATTTCAGGATTTCTCCGTTACCATTTTTACATTGAAAGTAGGGTAACGTTGAATTTGTTAACCTAAAAAATGAATGTCGGAGAATTCGCTAGAATCTTCTGCCGGGGTATTGTCGTGTGAAGTGTACTGATTATAGTAATCTTCCCATGGTTGTCCGTCTAGCTCTTCGTTCTGCTGTTCTGGATCATTAATAGTATTGTCAACGGGTTCAATATGGTTAATCCTGTGCTGTTTGTATGGTTGGTGTACTTGGTTTGAAGTCGTGTTCGGTCGCTTTCCGGCGAAGCCGTTATTGTTCGGTCTGTTCATGTAATTTACTTGTTTTGTCCTTTGCGACTCATCTATTTCCATTGGAATTGGGGGTTTGGGTTGAGTTGGTCTTGGTGGTAGGTTCTGGTGGTAATTGGGTCTAGGTGGCGGATTTTAGTATTGATTGGGCCTAGCTGGTGGGTTTTGGTATTGATTGGGTCTTGGTGGTTGATTTTGCGGGTAGGTTAGGTATCGTTGGTATTGAGGATACTGTTGATATTGGGGCTGTAAGGTTCTATATGCTGTTTGTTGCATGCGAGGCATTGGATGTGGTATGTGGGCAAGGCTTGGGTAAAAGGCTTGCGTTAAGTGCTGTTGCTTCCTTGGTGGAAGTGGTGGATGTGATTTCCGGAATGTGGGTTGGTTTCCGAAGGCGTGCTGAGTTCTGAAGTTTTGGTTCTCCAACCTCATACACAACTGGAGTGCTTGGGGTAGATCGGTCGGCTCTTTAATTCCAAGTAATTTTGGAAGTTCACCGTTCAATCCTCTAACAAATGTATCCAATGCTTTATCGCGGTAGGTTTTCGTCAGTATGTTTATGGATTCCGGTCCTATTTCGAGGCAAGCAATTTTGTTTAAAATTAAGGAAAGATGTGAGAACACATCTTGGTAAAATTCATTTATTGTTTTATTGCCTTGATATAAAGATGACATTTGGTATTCTAAAGAGCTGATGTCGCGTTTGTCAGCGTAGTGTGCGTTGAGGCATTTCGAAATGGCCTCCCAGTCTAGAGGAGTGTTGTAGGATTCCAAAGCGACGTCGGCATTCCCCGTGATTTTATTTCGTATGACATTTAAAATGCCGAAATAACGTGGAGTACCTTTTTCGCTATCGTATATTTTTAGGATTCTCTCAACACTTTTTTTCCAAGAAGCGAACTCTCTTGGATCACCGGAAAAGTCTCTTAAGCACCTTACAACGTCTGGTATCCTATCGAGTCCTGTCAAGTTTCCTGCGTGTCTGGGGTCTATTATTTGATCTGTTACTAGTGTGCTTGTTGGGTGGATAATATTCTGAATCAATGATGGTGCTTCTGCCGAAATCACCTGGGATACTATATTGCGAATTACATTGGCTAATTCTGGGGTTACCTGGGGGCTAGTGGATGGTGGTGGTACATTGGTATTAAGGATGGAAGGTCTGATAATGGATTCGGGATTGCTCATTTTGAAGTTTTTTAACTCGAAAAATTTGATGAAAGTTTGAGAATGATTACAAAAATGTACAAAAATTAAAATTGAAATTATATTATATTCTTATGTTACCAATTTGTAACTACGTTTTGTGATGTTTTTTAGTGGATTTATCAATCTCTGGAGGGTCCCTTTGGTGGTGAATCGCAGAGTTGTTTTTAATGTTATAAGAACTGGAACTGATCCGGGTTCTTTATTTTATTTTATTATAAGCTGTACAAGCTTTTTATTATAGTTTAAATTGAAAAATATTTCCTAAAAAATTCTGTTTTGTATTTTTTTTCCTAGATCTACGCTAACAATGCACTTCTGTGTGTTAAGTTGCTGTTAAGTTGCTTAATTTATTATTAGTTTCTCTCAACTAAATTTCATTAAAAAATTTATTGTTTCACTTATTTTTATTGAATTAAACTCCTATTTCTATTCACTTAAATTCTTATTTTTATGTTCTTACACTAAAGTCCAACGGCGCATTGGGTTTTTCCTTTTTACCGGGGTTACTTGGGGTCCAACGTTGCGCACTCTTCGTTGGGTGTGGGCTTTCTTCCACCGAAGTTATCCCTTTTGGATTCTGCTGTCACGTCCTGTTTAGTTGTTGAGCCGCAGCGCGAGGCACTTTACTCGATTAACTTATTCAGTCGCGACTAGCACGTTGGGCGCCAGTTATTTATTTATTTGTTCACATTTAAAAAGAAATTACAATTATGATTTGGCAGCGAGCCGTGTGTTTATTTGTTGAAAGCCAAACTTAGAATTAATTACAAAAACCTTCTTACGCCTAATTTATGCTAGCAAGTCACGTTGGACGTACATGTGCATTGAAGTCGTTGTTGTTGTTGAAAAGCAGCACTGACGTTCACAAGCAGCGGCGACGCTGTGTCATCATTTACTCCGGATGCGCGTGTGGTGTCGTTCAACCGTGGGATAGCGACCGCTGTGATTTTTTTAATTTATTAAATGCTTCTATTGCTTTATTATCGAGAGTAATTTTAATTTTGGATGAAAGATTTTTGGACATACGTCCCTCTTCCCCTCTCAAAAGTACGGTTAGAGGTTTGGCAAGTTTTGCATAATCTTTAATAAAACGGCGGTAATAACCAGATAGTCCTAGAAAAGATCGAAGTTCTTTTAAAGTTTGTGGGGGTGGGAAGTCTAAAATTGCTTTTACTTTTGTTGGATTTGTTTTTATTCCGTTTTGAGAAATGACAAATCCTAAAAACTCAACTTCAGTCTTTAAGAATTCGCATTTGTCAATCTGGATTTTCATGTTAGCTTTTTGTAGTGTTCGGAAAATTGTTTCAACATTTTTTAGATGGGAGTCTTCGTCTTTGCCAAAAATGATGATGTCGTCTATGTAAACGAAGCATATTTTGCCGATATATTCTCTGAGTATATCGTCTAATGCTCTTTGAAAAATTGAGGGTGCGTTTTTTAAGCCGAAGGGAAGTCTGGTAAATTCATATTTACCATTGTTGACTGAGAAAGCTGTCTTTCCAATATCCGATTCAACTAATGGAATCTGATGGAAGCCACTTTTCAGGTCAAGAACTGTAAAGAATTTGTTTCGTCCGAGTTGAGAGAGTACCTCATTTGTATCTGGGATAGGATAGCGATCGGCTATCGTAATTGTATTTAATTTGCGATAGTCAATTACCATTCTGTACTTCTTTGTGCCAGATGCATCAACTTTTTTCGGTACTATCCAGATTGGGGAGTTATAAGGGGATCGAGAAGGTCTTATTATACCATCCTCGAGTAATTTTGTTAATTGTTTTTCGACTTCATCCTTAAGGGACATGGGGTAAGGGTAATATCTGGAATATACTGAGTCTTGAGTGGTCGTCTTAATTTCGGCCTTTACAACGGTAGTGTACGTTAATTTTTCGTCTGGGTCGGAAAAAAGTTGCGGGTATATATTACATAAATTTCGAAGTTTTTCTGTCTGTCCGAGTGTGAGATGTTCCGTTCTAATTTCGATATTATTTATTGATTTTGCTGTTTGCTGTTTGATGACGACTTTTATTTTATTTTTTAATACCATATAATTTTTTGAAGTGAAAATTATTGCTTCTAACTGCTTAAGGCTGTCATTACCTAGAATTCCATGAAAGGATTTAAGGGTAGGTAGAATGAAAAATTTTAGATTTTCATCGTTAAGTCCAAAAAGGTTAAGGAAAGTGTGATGCGTGATTTCGATGTTCCTTCCTACTGAGCTGGCATAGAAATTTTCGCTGTTTGAAATGGGGGTTTTGGCAAGTTGGGGTTGAATATAGTTCTTGTTAGAACCTGTGTCTATTAAGAATTTCAGGATTTCTCCGTTACCATTTTTACATTGAAAGTAGGGTAACGTTGAATTTGTTAACCTAAAAAATGAATGTCGGAGAATTCGCTAGAATCTTCTGCCGGGGTATTGTCGTGTGAAGTGTACTGATTATAGTAATCTTCCCATGGTTGTCCGTCTAGCTCTTCGTTCTGCTGTTCTGGATCATTAATAGTATTGTCAACGGGTTCAATATGGTTAATCCTGTGCTGTTTGTATGGTTGGTGTACTTGGTTTGAAGTCGTGTTCGGTCGCTTTCCGGCGAAGCCGTTATTGTTCGGTCTGTTCATGTAATTTACTTGTTTTGTCCTTTGCGACTCATCTATTTCCATTGGAATTGGGGGTTTGGGTTGAGTTGGTCTTGGTGGTAGGTTCTGGTGGTAATTGGGTCTAGGTGGCGGATTTTAGTATTGATTGGGCCTAGCTGGTGGGTTTTGGTATTGATTGGGTCTTGGTGGTTGATTTTGCGGGTAGGTTAGGTATCGTTGGTATTGAGGATACTGTTGATATTGGGGCTGTAAGGTTCTATATGCTGTTTGTTGCATGCGAGGCATTGGATGTGGTATGTGGGCAAGGCTTGGGTAAAAGGCTTGCGTTAAGTGCTGTTGCTTCCTTGGTGGAAGTGGTGGATGTGATTTCCGGAATGTGGGTTGGTTTCCGAAGGCGTGCTGAGTTCTGAAGTTTTGGTTCTCCAACCTCATACACAACTGGAGTGCTTGGGGTAGATCGGTCGGCTCTTTAATTCCAAGTAATTTTGGAAGTTCACCGTTCAATCCTCTAACAAATGTATCCAATGCTTTATCGCGGTAGGTTTTCGTCAGTATGTTTATGGATTCCGGTCCTATTTCGAGGCAAGCAATTTTGTTTAAAATTAAGGAAAGATGTGAGAACACATCTTGGTAAAATTCATTTATTGTTTTATTGCCTTGATATAAAGATGACATTTGGTATTCTAAAGAGCTGATGTCGCGTTTGTCAGCGTAGTGTGCGTTGAGGCATTTCGAAATGGCCTCCCAGTCTAGAGGAGTGTTGTAGGATTCCAAAGCGACGTCGGCATTCCCCGTGATTTTATTTCGTATGACATTTAAAATGCCGAAATAACGTGGAGTACCTTTTTCGCTATCGTATATTTTTAGGATTCTCTCAACACTTTTTTTCCAAGAAGCGAACTCTCTTGGATCACCGGAAAAGTCTCTTAAGCACCTTACAACGTCTGGTATCCTATCGAGTCCTGTCAAGTTTCCTGCGTGTCTGGGGTCTATTATTTGATCTGTTACTAGTGTGCTTGTTGGGTGGATAATATTCTGAATCAATGATGGTGCTTCTGCCGAAATCACCTGGGATACTATATTGCGAATTACATTGGCTAATTCTGGGGTTACCTGGGGGCTAGTGGATGGTGGTGGTACATTGGTATTAAGGATGGAAGGTCTGATAATGGATTCGGGATTGCTCATTTTGAAGTTTTTTAACTCGAAAAATTTGATGAAAGTTTGAGAATGATTACAAAAATGTACAAAAATTAAAATTGAAATTATATTATATTCTTATGTTACCAATTTGTAACTACGTTTTGTGATGTTTTTTAGTGGATTTATCAATCTCTGGAGGGTCCCTTTGGTGGTGAATCGCAGAGTTGTTTTTAATGTTATAAGAACTGGAACTGATCCGGGTTCTTTATTTTATTTTATTATAAGCTGTACAAGCTTTTTATTATAGTTTAAATTGAAAAATATTTCCTAAAAAATTCTGTTTTGTATTTTTTTTCCTAGATCTACGCTAACAATGCACTTCTGTGTGTTAAGTTGCTGTTAAGTTGCTTAATTTATTATTAGTTTCTCTCAACTAAATTTCATTAAAAAATTTATTGTTTCACTTATTTTTATTGAATTAAACTCCTATTTCTATTCACTTAAATTCTTATTTTTATGTTCTTACACTAAAGTCCAACGGCGCATTGGGTTTTTCCTTTTTACCGGGGTTACTTGGGGTCCAACGTTGCGCACTCTTCGTTGGGTGTGGGCTTTCTTCCACCGAAGTTATCCCTTTTGGATTCTGCTGTCACGTCCTGTTTAGTTGTTGAGCCGCAGCGCGAGGCACTTTACTCGATTAACTTATTCAGTCGCGACTAGCACGTTGGGCGCCAGTTATTTATTTATTTGTTCACATTTAAAAAGAAATTACAATTATGATTTGGCAGCGAGCCGTGTGTTTATTTGTTGAAAGCCAAACTTAGAATTAATTACAAAAACCTTCTTACGCCTAATTTATGCTAGCAAGTCACGTTGGACGTACAGGTGCATTGAAGTCGTTGTTGTTGTTGAAAAGCAGCACTGACGTTCACAAGCAGCGGCGACGCTGTGTCATCATTTACTCCGGATGCGCGTGTGGTGTCGTTCAACCGTGGGATAGCGACCGCTGTCCAAGTCGCATGCTTACCTAAGCTTTTTGGTGTTAGTTATTTGAAAAAGCTATGTAAGCCAATTTCGGCGTATGTTGCGTTAACTTACACATGCACATTGTATGTACATATTTACATACATACATATGTATATGCACCTATCAACTAATCTTTATTTACTAATTTTCTAAGTCAAAAATAAGTTTAATAAAAACATGACAAAATTATATTTTTTAATGAAAAATCAACTATGGTTCATTATACATACTTATGTATGTACTTACATAAGTGGAATCAAGAAAAGATTCATTCACACATGCGCAATTTTTCAGCGCAAGTGCACAGCGAAACATTGTATATGCATATCTACATATTTACGTATGTACATACCTACAACAACAAAAAATTCATTCATAAGCGCTCGCGTGTATTTCCGAAAACAAAATATGTAGGTATGTATGTTCATTCATAAGCGCAAGCATTTCATCTCCCCGCGCACGCAAATGTTCCCCGCAACAATCATTTTTACGACGAACACAAAAATGCTAAAATCTTCAATTTTACAAACCATTGACGGTCATTGAAAAGATTCAACATCGCAATATCAGACAATAATCTAATTGGCCAACGCACAGTGGTGCCAGAGCGGAAAAAAAGGATTTTTTTTATCATTCCAAATTTGTACCATCTTTTCAATTTAAGCTAAGAACTAATCAAATAACATTATCCGAATACTTGGGCTTGATATATTCAATGGTTTTTTGTTGGGAGAGCTTCAAAGTCCAACAAAGTATCAACGCAAAGTTACTCAGAAAAATGTGATGAATATTGCAAAGGTTAAAACTCAAAAGTTAACCATAAAATATCAATTGTATAGTTTTTATTTATTAAAACCAATGTTATAGATGTGATTTACATCATCAAATGTATACTTTCTTTTTCAAGATTTTTTTTAATATGATGTTTTTTCATGGTCCAAAAAAATCATATATTTCACAACTTCAACAGAATATAACTAATGTGCGCAGGAGCGCGCAGGTTAGCCACTTACACAAAATAAACTTTAGAATCTCCTTAATCGATAGAAAAAAAAAATCAGCTGCAATTAGCTGCCAATTCATGAGTAATTAGCATTTTAATCTAAAAACTCACATCAAAAGTTATGAAAATGTGCAACTGCGTTGTTTGTTTGCTTGATTCGTTGCTTTGTTTTTTTTTGCCTGCTTCGCTGCTTTGTTTTTTTTTGCGTGCTTCGTTGCTTTGTTTTTTTTGACTGCTTCGCTGCTTTGTTTTTTTGCCTGTTTCGTTGGTTAGATGATGATTTAGATGGTATATTGAGGAGAACAGTAAACGAAGGTTCCCTAAGATTTGGAATTTCTCCCTTGCATGCAAGAATTAAGTTTATGGAGTGTATTCTGCATATTGCTTACAACAAACCTTTTCGCAAATGGAGAACTGACGATCGTACCAAAAAACTGAAGGCAGATGAAAAAGCACGTATTCAAGCAGATTTGAAGTCATCCTTGGGAATAAATGTTGATGTAGTGAAGCAGGGACTGGGTATGACTAATGATGGCAATACCTCACGAAGATTTTTTGAGGATCCTGCTAAAACTGCCGATATTGTTGGCGTTGACGAAAACCTGATACATAGATTTAAAATAATATTAAATACAATCAATAGTCAAGCAGCAATAGATCCTCAAAAATTTGAAATTTATTGCATGAAAACTGCGAGGTTATATGTCAGCCTTTATGAATTTTACTATATGCCAATGACAGTACATAAAGTTTTAATGCATGGAAGTAAAATTGTTTCATCCTCTATTTTGTCATTGGGCATGCTATCAGAGGAGGCTCAAGAAGCTCGCAATAAAGATTACAAGAAATATAGGCTTAATCATTCTAGAAAATGCGACAGAATTTCTACAAATCAAGATGTAATGCACTTGCTTTTAGCTTCATCGGATCCTTTTATTAATGGTTTCAGAACAAATCCCAAAAATCAAACTTTAGAATTCCACGATGATGTTAAAAAATTACTTGTTGAATAAATAATTAATAATATATGATCATTTTTGAATATTTATTGGTTATGTTATATGGGAGGTGGGCGTAGTTGTGGGCGGACTTGTTTCATTTTTAGAGAAATAATAATTTTTATTGATTCAAATCCGTTTGACAATTTTTAACAGTCTAGCTGTGATAACAGCGAAAATATTGCAACTTTTGTGATTATATTATATGGGAGATGGGCCTAATTGTGGGCGGATTTGCTTTATTTTTTCTGGACAAGCTTATATTTACAAAATATTACACTGTAGAAAATTTTGTTACTGTAGGATGATTTTTGATTTTTGTTGTATATGGGAGGTGGGTGTGGTTGTGGGCGGATTTTAACAAAAATTTTTTCATCTAATTTGGCAATATGAGAGATGTGTGCCAAATTTCAAAGCCCTTCCTCGATTCCTTCTATTTTTTGCCGCGGCTTGTATGAAGCGGCACCACTGTGCAACGTAGGCTGACAAATTGCTGGCATTCTAGAATATTCTAGAATATTCTGGAACATTCTAGAACATTCTAGAACTTTTGTCCAAATGCGCGCATCAACCCATTTGCGTACAAGTGCACGCGCTGATGGCGATTGACACAAAAATTGTCGATAACTCGAAAGAATATTCTTTTGACGATCCCCCCTATCCCTTTCAACCCTTCTCTTATCCTTAACTGTTGAATAACTCATCTGCCGTCTCAAGTTGCGTTTCGCTATCCAGAAACTGGTTTTTTTGTTTACTTATTTTCCTTCTATGGTTTTTGTTTTGATGTATTATTTATCTTCTTTTTGTACACATGCAGCCGCTCGCCTCCGCAAAAGAGCCCCTCTGCTCTAAATATAGCAAAATATGGTGAAAATGGTTTTTATTCGTATGGTAGAATTAAATTGCTATGTTGAATTCTCCCGACGGCACGTAGAAATTTTGTTGATGAAAAGGCTGTTTTAACATTTGCGCCTTCTCATTACTTACAAGTTCTCTGATGTAATGCTGTAATGAGCTTTCTTATATGTTAACTTAACAGCTAATATATATATGTAATGCTGTAACGGATTTTTCTCCAAGGTAGCTAGCTTTTGAGTGCCTGCTATGACTGAAATTTCATGATCAGCTGATCTATTTCAATTCTTAATAATTGTTTTATTCAACTAACATATGTATGTACCTCAATTTTTGAATTTCGTGAATAAATAAAATTATTTTCAATTACTTAACATAGATATGCCCATTGCAAGCACGTGAAGATTTTTAAAATACTTTGCAGTTATATTTCCTCAAAATTACAATAAAAAGACATTGTTGTTGTGGTTTTATAAAAATTTATTTGAAAAAGTGGATTTTAGAGCCGTCTTATATATACATACTGTTTGAATTTATTTGATGTGATATGAAACAAAACATCTCAGTGGGACTACAACTTCGCATATTTGGCACCTAGTTGTAGTTTTATGATGACAAGCCGCACATCTGGTTTGTTTCCCTTGTGATATTACAAAATGGTCCAATCTGTCGTAGCGCAATTCTTCATTATTATCTCTCGAAGGATGTCCTTTTTGATAAACCCTATTTCTTTTATTTTGGCAGAGTAAAGTTGTAGCAATGCTTCTTCGGAAAGATAGTTGGTCTATTGTGCCACCATAATGCTTATGTATTTGCCAGGAATTTTGAACCGCCATGTCCACGCAGTGAGTGATGAGGGGAAAGTACCACTTCTTTCCGCGAATGGCAGTGCGATATAAGCTTATGTTTTGGTCCGAACGGTCAATTCCTCCCATGCTCCTGTTATAATAATTTACAACCCGAGGCTGCTCGACCTGAATAAACTTTTTTTCTCTTTGGGAGTACCTCTTAGCGCTATTTACTGGGTTTACGCCAATTGCGTTCGAGCAAAATGTGACAATACTATTATCATTCCATTTATGAATATGATGTTGCTTTCAGCAATTTTGATGTAGTCATAGCTGCCACGATCTGTTTTCTTCAAGTCCTTAGAAGCAATTAGAGTATTTCCTGGAATACGATTCTCTCTAATTGTACCAGTGCCAAATAGATTCTTTTTCTCAAAGTTTTCTAGCAAACCGATAGATGAAAAGAAATTATCGAAAAATAGGTGAAATTTTAAGTCATTACATTTCATTTTTAGTGCATCAGCATATTCCAGAACAACAGATGCTCCAACACCAAGATCCCTATAAGTTTCACTGATGTTGGTAGAAGCTCCTTGATAAGGTTCGAACCAGTTTATGTACCCATGTTTGGTCGCGCCTACCCATAATTTGTAGCCGTACCGAATAGGTTTACCATGTCTTCATCTCCAGAATTTTAATCTGTCACGTCCCCAGTTGCATTTGTGGGAGGAAATAATGTAATGCTATCGGCGTTTAAATCCTCATCTTCCAAAAGAGCCAAAGCTTCATGCAGAGAAAATCCCCTGAAAACATATGAAGTATACTAAGTTAAGGAATGCAACCGCTTTCCCACCAAAACTGCTGACAACAATAAAGTCAACTATTCAAATTATAAAACAACTGAAGCACATACAGAGTTAAGGAATGCAACCGCTTTCCCACCAAAACTGCTGATAACCATAATATCAACTGTTCCGATATGTGACATCGGATGCACCTGCATAAATGTTTCACTCAAACAATCAACACTACATACTCACAACAGCACAAATTAGTACATATGCAAGAGATGACTATGACAAATAAATATGCACATATGTACAAGCGAAAGATTTTGGTTTCACACCAGCGAGCATTTTGGAACAGATTCCTGGAATTGCAGCAGCGACGGCAACAACCGACAGCAGCTTAGGTTAGGTTAAGAATTGAATAATAAAATAAAGTTAGACTCAATTTGGAGTTAGAACTCACAAGTACACACCTCGAGTTTAATTGGCGCCCAACGTGGGGCAGAGTAATTAAAAGTGAAGTGAATTGATCGGAAAAGGACTTTCTTTAACAATCCTTAAGATCAAAGTTTAATATTGCGCTAAAAAGTATCCTTGATAAAAATAAGGAGAAATAAAGCAATCAGTTTGAACTTTTTTTACTGTGCCCAACAAAATTCTTCAATCAACTTACAAAAATTGAATTGTGACTACTAGTTCCAGACACATCAATCAAAAAAGCCAAGATATCTGGATAACAAAGACCTCCGAGGAACAAAAGAGTATCCCCAGAAATCAACACAAACAAGTATCCTGAAGCAAAAGGAGAACAGTAAATATTTAAATTTTAAGAAAGTTTAAGAAATTTTAAAAATTTAAAAAAGTGTATTAAGAATAAAATTAAAATTAATTATAACAAGTGAAATATATATATATTATATTTAATTTATATATACATATTTATATAGAACATTGAATAAATAAGTGAATAAATAAGTGAATACAACTAAAAAATATGGCCACAGAAAGTAGTGATGAAGTGTTAGCACGACTGATTTCAGCGCAGACGCAAGATTTAAAAATTGAGATAGATCAGTTGAAAATTCAATTACGAAATTTAACAGATACCCATAAGGTTACAGATTTTGAAAAACAAACTATTACCGAATCAATTCATTGTAATGAAACTTTAGACATTATAAAATCCCTACCAGAATTTAACGGATCGGGATATGTAAGCTGGAGAGAGGCAGCTAATAATACAATGTCCTTATACGCTAAAGGAAGTAGAAAGTATTTTGCCGCATTAACTATTTTGAGGAATAAAATCACTCAAGAAGCCAACGATACTTTAACAAATCATGGCACCACCCTTAATTTCGACGCGATCATCAGCCGTCTAGATTTTGCCTATGCAGACAAGCGCCCTCTGCATATATTAGAACAAGAATTGAATTTAATTAGGCAAACAAATTTGAATTTGATCGATTATTATAACAAAGTGAATTCCCAATTAACACTAATGATTAACAAAACAATAATGACTTACGGGAATAATTCGGAAATAACTAAAGAATACAATAAAAGACATCGTTCAGATGCACTTAGGGTTTTTATAACAGGACTAAATCATCCTTTAAACAATATTTTAATGTCTCTTAACCCGATAGAGTTGCCAAATGCGTTGGCTAAAGCCCAAGAAATGGAGTCAAACCAAATTAGGATCAAATTTGCTAGTGAATTCCATCAAGCTCGAAGACAAGTGAATGATAATAGAAATTTTAGTAACAATAATGGGAATTTCCCAAGACAAAATAATTATCAGCAATATTCAAATTATTTACGTTTTAATCAACGTCCCGATCAACAAAAAAACAACTATAGAAATTTTGGATGGCAAACTCAGCCTAAACCAATACCTATGGAAGTTGATAGCTCAGCTAATTTTAGACAGCAAACTTGTCCCCAATCTAAACAGAACATTTTTAGGCAACCTACCCAATTTAACTATATTACGCAAGGGCGAATGCCAAAAAGAACCTTCGATTCAAGTAATAGCCATCAGCCCCAACCGAAACAACAAAGAATAAATAATATACAAGAAAATGCTTTTTTAGACGAAGCAACCCCTTACCATACATATTCAGACAACTACGGGGAACAAACAGAAAACTGAAAGTTTTGATAGATACAGGAGCAACAAATTGCTACTGTAAACCTGATATTTTACCCAACAGACAACATTTAGAAATAGCCAAACGTGTCAAAACGGTAAATGACTATACAATTATTACCCATTTCTATAATGCACATATTTTTAATCATTTAACACGATTCTATGAAATTAATAATTTACAAAGCGATATGCTAATAGGAGTGAATTTATTAAGCAAAGCCAAAATACGATTGAATTTTGAGGATAATACACTCGTAACTAATAATCATAAGGAAAAATTGTATGCACTTGACGAAATTGAATTAGGTCAAATAAATCATTTAAGTACTAAAAATGAGGATAAGATAGAGAAAATAAAAAACATAATTTCAAAAGAACATGGAAATATAGATACGTCTCTCCCTTTTAGAACAGACGTTAGCGCAGAAATTAGAACCATTACAGACACTCCTGTTTGGAGTAAACAATACCCTTACCCTCTATCAGCTAATGAATTCATAAATAAAGAGATAAAGAAAATGTTAAAAGAAAATATTATAAGAGAAAGCAAAAGCCCATATAATTCTCCAATATGGGTAGTGCCTAAAAAAGGAGCCAACGAAGATGGTACTCAAAAAATGAGAATGGTTATTGATTACAAGAAATTGAATGAGAACACGATAGCGGATAAATATCCTATCCCAGATTGCAACGTAATACTCTCAAATTTAGGAAAAGCAAGTCTTTTTTCTACAATCGATTTGGAATCGGGTTTTCACCAAATACTAATGAAACCAGAGGATATTGAAAAAACAGCATTCTCGGTAAACAATGGCAAGTACGAGTTCGTTCGAATGCCATTCGGTTTAAGAAATGCTCCTTCAATATTCCAAAGGGCCATGGATAACATCCTTCGACAATACGTAGGAAAGTTTTGTCACGTCTACATAGACGATATCATAGTTTACTCTAGCAACGCTGAAGAGCACTATGAACATTTAATTAAGATAATAAATACACTGCAAAAAGCACATATGAAAATATCGCTTGAGAAATCAGAATTTTTCAGGTCAAACGTGGAGTTTTTAGGCTACAAAGTAGCCCATAATGTTATTAGAACTGATGAAAAGAAAATTGAAACAATAAAAAACTACCCTGTACCGAAAACACTGAGGCAATTGAGAAGTTTCTTAGGAATGACAGGGTATTATCGGAAGTTTGTGCACAACTATGCACATATAGCAAAACCATTAACAAAATATTTAGCGGGAGAAAACGGAAGAATTTCTCAAAACCAATCAAAAAAAGTTATAATTGAATTAGATGAAGAAGCGTTAAACGCAGTAGATCGATTAAAAAATGAATTAGTTCAACAGGTAGAATTAACACAACCTAATTTCAATAAGAAATTTATTCTAACAACTGACGCGTCAAATGAAGCTGTGGGAGCAGTACTTTCGCAGGATAACAAACCCATTGCCTTTATATCCAAAACCCTGACTAAAACAGAACAGAATTACGCAACTAACGAGAAGGAGCTATATGCAATTGTATGGGCCCTAAAAAATCTTAGGAATTATTTATACGGAGTAGCAAATCTAGAAATTCATACAGATCACCAACCTTTAACCTTTGCAGTATCTACCAGGAACCCCAATGCGAAAATGAAGAGGTGGCACGCATTAATAGAAGAATACGCACCCAAAATTATATATAAACCAGGGAACACAAATCATATAGCAGATGCCCTTTCTAGACAGATGTTAAATAACAGTAATTTAGAAAAGGAAAATGACGACTTAACAGATACCGCACATTCAGTAGAAAGCTTAGATATTTTTCACATTAAAACAATCAACAAGCCCCTAAATTCATTTCCCCAACAAATAATATTGAGTAGGGATAACACCAATGACCATCTTAGAACGAAAAGTTTTCATTCATTTAGGCATCATATAAAATACAACGACTTGGAATTTTTGAAAGAAATAATAACAAAACGACTAAATAAAAATCTATTAACTGGAATAAATTGTAATTTAAAGGATTTGAATGAAGTAAAACAAATATTACGGAATAGAATATCAAAGAAAATTTTTCACACAGACATAGTAGTAATAGATGTAATCAACGAAGAAGATAAAGAGAAAATTATTAGACAAACACACACTAGAGCGCACAGAAATTATAAGGAAAATATCAAACAAATTTTTCAGGACTATTACTGGCCTGAAATGAAAAAACAATTTAAACAATTTATTAGAAACTGCGATATCTGTAATAAAAATAAATACGACAGACACCCCAAAAAAATACCAATTGGCGAGGCACCAATTCCAACAAAGGAGGGAGAGCAGATTCATATTGATATATTCTTTGCTCTAAACTTAAAATTCTTAACACTAATAGATGCATACTCCAAATTTTTAGTAATTAAACATATCGACGATAAAACTAAATTACAGGATAAAGTATTAGAAGCAATACAATGCTTCCCAGAAGTAAAAAGAATAACTTGCGAAAACGAACCAGGATTCAGCTCAGCACAATTTAAATCTTTTGCAGAAAGGATGAAAATTCAAATTAAATATTGCGACCCTAAACATTCAACAACTAATGGACAAATAGAAAGAGTACATTCAACACTAATAGAAATTGCTAAATGTATTAAGGAAGAATTCGAAATAGTTAGCGATATAGAAGTTATAATTAGAGCAGCTCAATCCTATAATCAAACAATACATACGGTAACAGATAAAAAGCCATTCGAAGTTCTTTATAATAAAATTAAACATAATGATTTATACAAAAAAATTAGGGATGCCCAAGTAACGACGTTAACTAGCAGAAACAAAAACAGACAAACGCGGACATTTAATGAAAATGAAATAATATTTGAAAGAGATAATCAATATCAAAGTAAACTAAAACCTAGGTATAAAAAACAAGTAGTTAAATCAGACTTAGGAAATAAGATAATGATCCAAAATAGAAATAGAATAATACATAAGGATAATATTAAATCTTAAAATTTTTAGGTTCGCAATGTTGCACTTCATCATAATTGGCATGGCGATCCCGTTGATTACAGCGCAGATAGAAATCATAGATCTCAATTACGGAAACGGATATTCACCCCTAAAACTAGATGAAATAAGATTAATTGAAAGATATGACAGAATTACCTACTTAATTAACACAACGTTGTATAAAGACCAAGTTAACAATCTAGAAGCACTAGTACTTAATGAAACAGAACCTGACTCACTTTTGATAGCTAAAATAAAGCATATTAGAATTCAGATAGATACATTAACCCCACATCATAGAATTCAGAAAAGGGACTATTTAACTTTTTAGGAACAGGATTAAAATATATTTACGGCACAATGGATGATGAAGATCGCGAAGAAATAGAAGGAAAATTACAAGTAAATACGGTAAATGCACATAAAGCAATTGAGCAAATAAATTTACAGAAAAATATTAATGAAAAATTTAACCGCGAAATTGAAATTATTACCACTAACTTAAACCATCATTACAAAAAGTTGATTCAAAACATGAATAAAATAAATGTAGAATTTGAGGAAGTATCAAAAGAAAAATGGACCAATAAGCTTTTGGAAAACCTAATGTATATTGAAACCAATACTATTAGAATTAAAGAAATCTTAATGACGAGTCAGAATGGCCTTTTAAGTAGAGATATAATTACGGATGACGATATTGTGAATTTTAATATAACTTTTGATAAATTAAGTAAGATAAAAATTGTAATTGTCACTCAGAATGGAAATATTGTAATATTAGTTAAAATTCCCTGTTTTACTAAAGAAATATATCAATTAACATATATACAACCTATCCCTAATGTTAACCAGGCAGAAATTTATATTAAAGAAAATGAAATATTATCTCTAAATGATGTTACATATAAAAAGACTTCCCTTAAGGAAGAACTAAAAGAATATAAGGACGAATGTATTAGAAATCTATTCAAACAAAAAATGCACTGCCAATATATAAATAATAATCAATCAAAAGTAATAGAAGTAGATACAAATCATGTTTATGTAATTAACGCAAAAAATCAAACTATATATCACAATTGTAACTCAAACAATTTTACTATTAATGGAAACTATTTAATACGCTTTGAAAACTGTAATGTTGAAATTAATAATATAATCTATAAACATCGTAAACCTCTTGTAATTCAATTATTACCAAACCCAGTCAGATTAATCAATGTAACAATCATGAGAAATTTAACAATGGAAGAGTTGCATTTTAGAAACGTTGAAAATATTCATGAAATAGAAGAACTAAAATATGAAGCTAAGAAAAGCAACATAATGAGTTACACCCTAATAATAATTATAAGTTTTATAATAATAATACTAATAATTTGGAAACACAAGAAAAACGGAGTCAGAGTAAACATCAATCAGACACCAGTGAAAGAACCAGTAATGTCCCTCGACCAGATGATGGAAAGAATTCACTACTACTCATCATTGAATCGGGACGATTCATCCAACAAAGGGGGGAGTTAAGGAATGCAACCGCTTTCCCACCAAAACTGCTGACAACAATAAAGTCAACTATTCAAATTATAAAACAACTGAAGCACATACAGAGTTAAGGAATGCAACCGCTTTCCCACCAAAACTGCTGATAACCATAATATCAACTGTTCCGATATGTGACATCGGATGCACCTGCATAAATGTTTCACTCAAACAATCAACACTACATACTCACAACAGCACAAATTAGTACATATGCAAGAGATGACTATGACAAATAAATATGCACATATGTACAAGCGAAAGATTTTGGTTTCACACCAGCGAGCATTTTGGAACAGATTCCTGGAATTGCAGCAGCGACGGCAACAACCGACAGCAGCTTAGGTTAGGTTAAGAATTGAATAATAAAATAAAGTTAGACTCAATTTGGAGTTAGAACTCACAAGTACACACCTCGAGTTTAATTTACTATATGCCCAATGTCCTACATATAGGACACTAACTTTTTCGCTACTATTACAACAACAACGAATGTCAGAAATCATCAACGCATGTTATATCACTTAGGTTACACCTTTTATAATTGATTGCAAAAAAAAATACTTTGTTTTTAATTATTAGTAAAGAAAAATTTAACTTACCGTGCAAACGTAACGCCATATTCCGACATTCTGAAAAACTGTCAGGTTTATATTTCAATAACACGAAAATTATAGCAAATAACTAACCAAAGGCACTGTCGACCGCAAGTTACTGGCAAACACTAACTAAGTAAACAAAACAAACGGTAAATAAAAGCACGTGCCGCGCTGTGAAAGCACAAATTTGGGCGTCCTACATGTACATAGGTCATTGAGCATATCTGGGTTAATATTTAATTGGTCAATTATGTCATACTAGAAATGTTGCGGCATCTAGAGCATCTCAAAGTGACGAACAGCGTGCAAATAATACTTTGGCTGCTCGAAATGCCATGGCACGTGGTAGGACTATGCGAAATCCAATTCAACGTCCGTATGTGCGACGTACTTTGGAGCGTGCTGCGTTCAATTATGATGCAAACTTTGATTACGTTTCTCATGGCAAGGTTTCAGCTGGACCAATGACTACTGTTTGCGGTTATTGCAAGGGATTTAAGTTTAAACATGAGATATCTGGATTGTGTTGTTCAAATGGACAAGTTAAATTACCAGAATTGAATTCACCACCGGAGCCCTTGCATAATTTGATAAATGGTGGCACACCAATTTCAAAGCATTTTCTGGAAAACATACAAGGGTATAACTCTGCATTTCAAATGACTTCATTTGGACCGACGAATATTATTCGGGACAATTTTATGCTAACTTTCAAGGTATTTTTGTTTGTTTTGATGTTTATTTAGATGATCGCGAAACGTACTATTGTGAAAATTTCAATCTTCAATAGATTCAAGGCCAAGTTTACCATCGACTTGGTTCTTTGTTACCCTTTCCTGATAAAACCTATCAATTTTTGCAAATATACTTTGTGGGTACCTCAAATGTGGAAACCGATCGTCGTTGTGATATATCATCAAATTTGCGGAGGGATATTATCGAGCGTTTGCAGAATATGTTGCATGCTGAAAATGAATTAGTGCGACTTTTTCAAACTGCTCTCGATCAAATGCCATCAGATGAATATGCAATTGTGATTCGAGCTGACAAAACGCCTCCTGGGCAACATGTCAGACGTTTTAATGCGCCCACAATGGATGATGTCGCTATTGTAATCGTAGGCGATGAATTCAATTCCCGTGACATTGTGCTGCGCCGTAGAAATATGCAACTGCAAAGAGTATCTTAATAAGGCATTACCACAATTGGGAATGCCATCACCTAATCGTGCAATGCATGACATTTTTGAGTTAGAACTGCAACGTGAACAACAATACGATCGCAACGAATTAAATGCTTTTGTCCACGCAAATCTTTCGACATTGAATGCGGAGCAAAAAAAGGCGTACGATAATATTATGCAAGCTGTCAATAGTGAAGCCGGCGGATTTTATTTCCTGGATGCACCAGGAGGCACCGGAAAAACGTTTCTAATTTCATTGTTATTGGCAACGATACGTTCCCAGAATAAAATTGCATTGGCATTGGCGTCTTCTAGCATTGCAGCCACTTTATTAGATGGTGGTCGGGCAGCACATTCTGCTTTGAAATTGCCATTGAATTACTATGGCGAATAAGAAATCTGTTGAAGCTTTGGAAAGAACAATGAAAGATCTCCGAGATAATTCAGAGTTGTTTGGTGGTGCATTAATTTTATTGTCAGGCGATTTTAGGCAAACATTGCCCGTCATTCCTAGATCGACCGCGGCCGATGAAATTAACGCTTGCTTAAAGACTTCATATTTAAGGAGATTTGTTAAAATATTGAAACTCACTACCAACGTTCGTGTTCAGTTGCAGAATGATCCATCTGCTGATAAGTTCTCTAAACAATTGCTGAAAATTGGAAATGGTGCAACGCCTGTTGATGACGCTGGATTAATAACATTGCCAAATGATTTTTGCCGTTTCGTACAGTCAAAAGAGGAATTGATTGAATGTGTTTTCACTAACATAGTACAACAATATACATGCCATGCATGGTTGAGTGACAGAGCAATTTTAGCGGCAAAGAACAAGGATGTTACTGAATTAAACATGGCTATACAATCAAAGATTCCTGGCGAATTGGTGTCGTACAAGTCTGTGGATAGTGTTACGAATGAAGAAGATGTTGTGAATTATCCAACAGAATTTTTGAATTCGTTGGACTTACCAGGATTGCCTCCGCATAATCTCCAATTGAAAGTTGGAGCCACTATTATTATGCTTCGCAATATCAATCAACCCCGTTTGGGTAATGGTACAAGACTTGCTATAAAAAGGTTGATGGCTTATGTAATTGAAGCTACTATTTTGACAGGAAAATTTAAAGGCGAAGATGTATTCATTCCACGCATTCCAATGATTCCGTCTGATATCCCATTTGAATTTAAACGACTTCAGTTTCCTGTTCGCCTTGCGTTTGCGGTTACCATTAATAAGGCGCAAGGCCAATCCTTAGGAATTTGTGGAATGAATTTAGAGTATCCCGTTTTCTCCCATGGACAGTTATATGTAGCCTGTTCGCGCGTTGGCAAACCATCGGTTTTGTATATTTACACCGAAAATGGAAAAACAACTAATGTTGTTTACCACAGAGCATTACAATAAAAGCAATTTATTACTGATTTTAAATGAAAAGTGTGCAGGGGGCTCGCTAGTATATTTATATAAAACAATAAAACGTGTGCTTAAATTGGGATATGTAGGGGAGAAGTGGCGGTTGTGGGCACCTATTTCATTTTCACTCATAACTTTTGACCATATGCATGTTATAAAGATGTGTAGGTATTTATAGAAAAGTAGAGATATCAGCTAAGTACTAATGAAGAAATGTTGTCAATTTCCTGAAATAGAAAATTTTTTTTCTAATTTTGTAAAGGGGTCATTTTTGGCCATACTCATTTTTAGGGTCGGTTGTGGGCACCCCAAATAAATCCGCAGGAAATGAAAATATATGAAGAAAAACCACCACAAATATTGAAAGAGTGAATGTTTATTAATTTTAGAATACTTTAGTTTCATTCATCTTCTTAAACACAATTTTTACATGTAAAGTAGCCAGCACGCATGTTAGCACACTTCAGATGGAAGGGCCGATCACATTCGTTGCAATTCGCTTGCTACATCCACGGAGAAAATCCAAAAGAGCACCATCGTCGACGGATTCGATGTCCTCAAAATGTTCAGTAGTTTTCTTAACGTAACGTTGAAGTATTGCTCGGGGAATCGCATGTATCTTGGCAGTCGATATTGTAAGTTGTTTGTCCACGAGACAACGTTTGATAGCACGAACGTTTGAAGCACATTAAAATCTATATGAGATGATTTTCCAGATGTATCCTTAGAGGGCATGGCTGAAAAATTCGAAAAATGCCTAAAAAGATCAGTAACGCTAATATTCTACTATTTACAGAAATAAATATTTAATAAAAATGAATAACTATTCGCAAAAATAAAAACTAATAACACGTTTAACATTTCCCCTTGAGAAACTTCTTTATCCTGACATGTTTATTTTCCGTCGGTCAGTGTCGGTACGAAAACATAACATTGTACCGACATTTCATTGTAAACACATGAAAAAATGTGTTAATACTATGTTTTGAAAAGTTTAAAAAAAAAAAACCTTATTTTGGTGCCCACAACCGACTTTTGCAAGCATCTTGAAAAGTAGCGAAAAAAAATTTGGGGGCAAAATATTGGTAACTGCCAATTTTGGATCACAAAGTATAACGTATTTCCTCAGTACATATGTATTGCACCCACCTTTAGGATCAATTTAATGCCATTTACAGCACTTTGAAAAAGGCTCGAAGTTAATCTAGTGGTGTTTTGCTCGCGAAAAAAAAAAAAATAAGTTCACTGAAAAAAGCACACGCGTGGGTTCACTTCGTTGCACGGTACAAAAGTGATGTGCTGCCATGAAGCACGAATGACATTGCTCACACTAACCAAACCTGAGTTCCATCGAATGATATCCAGGGGTGCCCACAACCGCCACTTCTCCCCTACTATATGTATCCACCAGCATGCTGATAAGAACTTGTAAAGGGGCGAGTCTATTTTATTCTACTTATGCACATGCATATTAACTGGTTCCCGGAACAAAGGTATTGGGCTGGCGTCAATTGACAGCTCAATCACTAGCTCGTGGTGGGGAGCATGGAGCGGGTCAACCCCAATAGCGATACGTTTAGTTTACTTTTAAAAGAAAAAAGTAAGGAAGAGTCTTAAGTTCGGTTGCAACCGAACTTCTTATTTCAAATAAATCGTGCTTGTTGTGATACATTCACTCTTAATTTTGAAAAACTAAAAGACCTTTTTTATTTAAATAAAAAGTAAAATAAATTGGTATTCTTTTAATGTACATATAAACACATACAGTTATATGCTTAAGAAAATATTGTTCTATTCGCTATATTAAAATATATTTCAAATATTTTTTTTAATTGTACATATTTATACATATTTACTCGAGGACGGGGCCGGAGAACTTTGGCTCACGTCCGCATATATGGCTCACGATGATGAGGTGGAAACACCTCCAGTGCTGCTGAGGAATACTCTGGCGGCAGCTAGGCGCAGGGTGGCTGGCGTCGTTATGGGCTGCGATGCCAATTCGAGGCACTCCTGCTGCGGTAGCTTGGATATCAACCCAAGAGGTGAGTCTCTCTTTGATTTTATTCTTAGCGAAAACTTGTCTATTTGTAGTAGGGGGAGCGACCCTACGTTTGTAACTTCGGTAAGGGAGGAGGTCTTGGACCTTACCCTGGTTTCGTCTGAATTGTTATCCCGTATCTCGAGCTGGAGAGTTCTTAACGATCACTCCTTCTCTGATCGTAGGTATATTCAATTCTCCTTGGGCGATGCGCGTCCCCAAAATCGTCCCTTTAGGAACCTGAGGAACACAGATTGGGATCTATACTGTAAGAAGCTGCAGGAGTTTCTTCCTGAGGAACCTCAGGGAAATTTACTCCTTTCGGAAACTTCGATTGACAGCTTAGTGGCTTGTAATAAAGCGATAAATATTATAAATATTTTATGGAGTGGTGGTCTGGTGGAGCTCGCTTGACAGGGTATCTAAGGTAAAGCAGCTAGAGCGGGTGCAGCGGTCCGCGCTCATTGAGATCAGTGGGGCGCTTTGGACCACACCCACTCTCGCGCTCAACGTTATGCTTAACGTGCTACCTGTGGACGTTGCAGGCAGGGTTGCACCAGTCCATGCCGCAGCCCGGCTAGAGTGCAATGGGTACAGATTCAGCTCGGCCTTTGGGCATTCTAGGATTCTTACCAGCTTCAACTTTGTTGCTCCTTCTCCAGGGCGGTAGGACGGTGAACTTTTTCACCGTAGTAATTGCGTTTACTATATTACCATCCAAATTTGAAAACGCCCAATCAATTTGCGTCCCTGCAGATGTAGTAGAACATTCTCCTAATAGCGATCTAAAATTGCTTTCCTTAAGAAACTTTGACATTCTATTCTCAGTAGACTTTAGGCATAGATTAAAATCTCCAAAGATTATGACTTTCCGATTACAAATGCCATTACTCAGAATATCGCGGGGCTCCGCTTCCAGTTCTCCGATAGGCACAGCTGACTTCCTGTAGAGCACCAGCACATATAGGAAGGAATGTTACAATATCATTCGCAGAAATAGGGATGTTGACAACTGAACCTTTCAGTGAACTCTCACCCTGGTAGCCCAATGGAAAAAATGTCATGAATGGTAATCTGGACATGATTAGACGTTCTTCTATTCTAACTCTTTAGCTAAACATAATTTTGGAAGTTTGTTATTCGAAATTGCATTTCTGCAAGTCGCACAAAAACTAAAATTCCCATTTTCAGGAGAAAACTAGTTCGATAAATAGAAGGCGATTGCAACATTCGGATGAGTTCGTTATAGCACATTCAAATTTAACGTTCTTACGAAAACCATGAACCACCACAGCAAATGCAAACAATAATTTAATAATTTAATATTTTGAAGATAGATGCTTCTAAAGTCTCTGGTACCAACATTATTTTTTAAAGTTTCAGACTCTTCATAATTTTCTCCAATTCATCGAATTCAATGGGTGTGCCGATCATTTTCAATTTACCTATTAGTCAAACTGACTATGAAGCCGACCCCGATATTGACTTTGATGTCCCAAAAGATTCCGACCTCGTTTCTCATCTAATAAGCTGCCGACATTCTGTTTCCCTAACCCATTCATTCATTTTCTCTTCATACAACATCTCCTCGAAAATATTGCCTTTGCGAACGATCACGTAACCGCTCTAAATTTCTATAACCAGTCCTATCGCGACGGATTCTATGCCCTTGGGTATTGGCGAGTATTTTTGTCTTACTCAGATGTCCGAAGTAAGGAATTTTAACGACGAGCTCTACGATAAAGGCTATTTCTATTTTGATCAACAGTTAACTTGTGAGTTTTTTCGGCGAGATCCGTATTGGCGTGTGTTCTTATTTTTTTCAGAAGAGCGAACCTGTGAATTTTCGTGCTGTGTTCTTCGTTGGCGAGTGTTTATATTTTCTTCAGCAGAGCAAGCTTGTGAGTTTTCTTGGCGATGCCCCCATTGGAGAGTATTTCTGTTTTGCTCAGAAGTCCAAAATAAGGAAAGTAAGGAATTTTCACGACGGACTTTATGGTGAAGTCTATTTCTACTTTGCTCTGCTAAGCGAATTTGTAAATTTTCGTCGCGCGATCTGTGTGGGCGAGTATTCATATTTCGTTCACCAGAGCTAATTTCAGCATTTTCGCGACGGGATCTACTGCGCAGTAGAGCGAAGCTCAAAGTTTTCGCTGCGAATTCTATGTTGAGCGGCGTTCAAAGTTTGCTCAGAAGATTTCATTTGTGGATCTAATCGGCTTCTAAAACGTAATATAAGTATATTATCTTACGTATTACAAAGGTGCCAAATTATTTGTCTGTGGCTGCGAGGATGTTTGCTTCAAACATCTTTTGGTTTCAGTTGCTTACTTCCGAATAGTCCTGATGCTTTGTCGGTAGTTTCCGCTTATTCTGTTTTGTAGCGTGAAAACAATTGTTTGGTGGATATTCTGGGTCTTCGCCTTAATTTGGTTTTGTTTTTCCCTTTTCAACACTTTATATTTCTTTATTCGTCGCCTTTATTAAAAAAAAGTGTTTTTATAGATTTTAACGTTAACACGGTTGTAATTTGTTTGTATTTATTTTAACAAATTATTTTTGTCGACTTTTTTTCACTTGTTTTTTAATTTAGTACGTTCACAGTTAAGGTGTTATTTGATAACTGTGTCAAATTATTACTGATTTATGAACCCTCAATCAATCATCTCGAAAACTCGTAATTTTAGGATCGAAAGAGATAAATACGTTGTAGGTGCTGTTGTTGTAAATACAATTTTGTTGAGAGCAGTGTAGAACAGATGCACTAGTGGTTGATGAGACAAGTCTGAGGGACAAGTCTAATAAGATTTTATTGTGAGCAGCGCTGTGTAGATGCGATATAGTTAACGACGTTGTGTTAAAAGTAGCCAGGCAGCCTGCAGGTGACTGGTGGTTGTATGTGTAAGCGCAGTGCGGTGTAGACGCGCTGTTGTATTGGTCAAAATAGTGCAGAGCAGATGCATTATCGATTGTCGGGAGTAATATTGATACCAGTGGAGTAAAGATGCACTAGTGCAGAGAACTTATATTAGACAGAGAAGTAGCATCTCGCTTCATTCCTTGTCTCGTACCGCGGATTTGAAGGGAACTGTACCGATAATTTTCACCCCCCGCAAAAGTTAACAGACGTTGAGCGAAAATACAATTTTAGACAGAGTGAATGTAAAGTGTATGTTATTAGGTCCATATTAGGGTTGCAGGTGTTTTTTGTCTAAACTTTCATTTTTGTTTGGTTCTTTGAGAATTTTTTTTTGTATAAATGTTTTACTTTGTGTTTTAAATGTAAAATCCGAAAATAAATTATGATTAAACAGTTTTAGTTTGCGAGTAAATAATTACATTACCGTCTGGATTAGTGCAACTTTTATATTATTTCATACGTACTAATGTAAATATTACTGACTATATCGAGCGTGTCGCAGAATCTGATTCGGAATTTGTTTTTTTCGAACATGAGAAAATACACAACATACATAGTAAATACATAGCACACACATACTATGTACGTATGTACATGTGTCCATAAAATAATGGCAACGTGTATTGACAAGTTTTGAAAAATGTGTCTTTCTTTATTTAATTTCAATAACTTTAATAATAAAATAATATTATTAGTTATTTATTTAACAAAAACCATGTAAATCAAACTTCCAAATTTTTCTAACTTCTTAGTCAAAATTTTCAGAAGCTAATACTTTGAGCAATTTAGAAAGGAAACACTTAAATTTTGAAAGTCGATTTTGGATTGTTTGTTAGTTACGACCTTTTGCATTTCAGGCCACGATATTTCTTAAATATAGCTTAATGAACTCAATGTTATTTGAAATTTTTGGACTTTGTACAAAATAAACTAATACTCAAAAAATTAAAAAAAAAAATTTACATCAAAATTCCAAACTTTTGTTCACAATTCTATAAACTTTTCTAGTATGTAATTTATTTTCCAATTTCACGCAATTTCTATAATACATATTTCTTTGGGAATTCATCAAAATAACTTCCCGGGCTATCGCTTTTTTCCTTCCAGTCCGAAATATGTATTAATGTTAGAATTTTATTAATTGGGATATGATGAACTTCCGGTTCGTAACTCTGATATAAAATATATATATATATATTTTACTACATACATATGTAATATTAAATGTTTTTCGTAAACTTAAAGCTAAAAAATTTAAAAACAACCATTATTTTTATTCATTAAGAGATATTGTACTTAAGAATTGAAATAAATGTTGGCAAGATATGTAAAATCGTCGATCACTTAAGCAATTCCAAGCGTGTATGTACTTAGATAACAATCATTTCTATAATCATACAAATAAACACATGCTGACATAAATAAATACAAACGTACATATGTACATATGTATGTATGTATATAGCAAGCTCCTCCGTCCCCTTGGCAGACTACATCTAAGATGAAAGCGAAATAACACTACGAAAATTAACTCAGTTATCACTATTTTCCTATCAAGCTTAAAATTACAATTTTCCAAACAAGTATTCCAATCAGGGCCGTAGCGAGGGTGGGGCAGCCGGGGCACCGCCCCGGGCCCCCGCGAACAAAAAAAAAAAAAAAACAACAAAAAAGGTCATCAAAAATTTTTCGCGAATGATGTTCGCCAGTGCACTTGCAACTATTTTCCTTCGTCCGGCGCATTTTGCTGAATTGGAACAGTATTATTAATAAGCCCTGTCGGTTTATTGTGAACGTAAACAACACGAATCAGCTGCGCGTTATCAAGCACCACTGTGCCTGCTCTTTTTCCGGCTGAATTCGCATGCGATTTAGATAAACGGCATTGCAAGACGCAAGCGAGACGTTGAACGTCCTGCTCGCATCTCAGTATGAACATTTAGTATGAACCAGTCCTAAAAATCTTTTTCTTTCCACCACATAAACATGACGTGCAATGATATAGTCTGGTTGATAATAAACATTTGCATGGGATAGGCAATTTCAAACTTGATAATTGCGCGAGGAAGGATGTGAACGAAAAAAGGAAATGTGAAAGAGAAGTATCCGACGTATTAAACAATATAGAATTGAAGCAAAGGCAAGGAAGTACGGCTGATGAAAATCGATAATACAGTGTCGGATTGACGGAATGCGTGGTACTACATTTATAGACGCGTCTGGGTCTTGTTCTTTTTGATTTCGGAGATGACCTTTTTTTTTTTTTTTTTTGTTTTTTTGCTCTTCAAATTACAGGGGCCCCCGGAAGTTTCGCCCCGGAGCCCCCGCCGTCCTCGCGACGGGCCTGATTCCAATGGAAAGCCAAGCTAAACTATAGTTCAGCAGATTATCTAGGTAAAAGTCAAATAAAAATATTAAATTTGTGTGCGAAAGATCGCAATTTATTGATTTTAAAACAAATATTCTAAACCTAAATGAGACGTTTTGTCAAAACGCTACACAAATAGTGGCTTCTGCGCACAATTCGCATGAAAAAGCTGACATATTTACATACATATATACATAAATGTGCCATAGATATGTACATTTGCACTTGCGCAAAAAAAAAACGCCACAAATGTGTCTCGGCTATGGTGCCATATTGCAGTATTGTCTGATATTACGATGTTGTGACTTTTCAATGACTGTCGATGGTTTGTAAAATTTAGGATTTTGGCATTTTTGTGATCATCGCAAAAAATATTGTCGTGGAGGGCATTTGCGTGCGCGGAAAGATGAAATGCTCGCATTATGACTGAACGGCATTTGTTCGCAGAAATATGTATGTATGTATGTGCGTGCGATTATAAATGAATTTTTTGTAGTTGTATGTAGTAGTTGAAGATTTTTCAGAATGTCACGCTGGTGGAGGGATGAAATGAATGCTGGCAAATATTTACATATGTATATAAGTAGATATATACATAAGTATGTGCATAAATTGGCAGTAAGAATGCATTTACATATGTAAATGTATATCAACAAAAATAGATATACATACATCAATACTAATATTATAAAGAGGAAAGCATTGATTGTTTGCATTGAATAGGCTTCGAAACTACTTGACCGATTTGAAAAATTCTTTCACTGTTGGGAAGCTACACTATCTCCGGTGAACATAGGCTATATTAAATTTTCAAAAAAAGTTAGGGATCTACAGTAAAACTCCAATAATGTAACCCAAGGTGTGAAAAAATTACCAAAAAACTTTCCTACATCGCGTGCGCTGCGAAAACTATTGATTATAGAACAAAATAATGTACTACGTCTTTGCAGAACATATAATTATCTACATATGTTTAACTATTGTAGTTACGTCACAATAAGTGTTTTCTCATTTTAAAAAATATATGCAAATGCCACCGCTATAGAAGCTCTTTTATTTCTACTTTGGAATTAATCCTTATCAAAATAAATTACTTCATATTTAAGTCTGCTTCAATACCATTACATAACTTTTTGAACTATTCAATTTGGACATTCCATTCGAAAGATATCACAAGTTTAAAAATGTAAGTTATTTGAAAAATGTCGCATGGTCGCCGCTCACGCTAGATAACGACGTTGATGTATACACTACTACTAATTACATACATCATTGATCTTCACAAACAAGTAATAACATGATCTTTGAGTTTAAGCGACAACATAGTAACAAAGGAATAGCATATTCTTTTGTTCCTCTGACAAAGCGATTATGATAATATTAGAAATAATGTAAAATGATAAAATACTAAATAACAACTTTATCACCAAATAAATATTGTTTAGAAGTAGTATAAATAAATGTAAGAAATAACATGTAAAGCAGTTCTGAAATTGTCTGAAATAAACTAAGTCGGAAAAAGAGCATTCGCTCCGAAAATAATTTTTTATTTTGATTCCGATGACAGAACCAAAACTGGGGGCTCAACCGATTTTAAAAGCCATAAAGTCTCTGAAAAATTGAGAAAAACGTGGACATAAAACTTCTATCTGAAAAAACTGAATAAATAATTAAACAAAGTCTCTGAAAAATTGAGAAAAAAGTGGATATAAAAACGTCTATCTGGAAAAAGTGTAACAAAAGTGAATAATTAAACAAAGTCTCTAAAAATTGAAAAAAGTTATAAACTGGATACCCTACAGAAACTCCGGTCAGCAAATAAAATAAAAAATCACGACATTGCTAGAAAATCAGAAACATCAAAAAAATGGAGCAACAACTGGCACAAGTACATGCCCAAATGGCAGCATTGGTTAATAGTATTAAACAGCAGCAAACAGAAACTACAGAAAGGATAGCTGTGTTAGAGCAACAATATGCTCCACAAATTATAACATTACATAATGAGATCAAATTAAACATCACTGATCCAAGGGATATCGACTTAGAACTATTCAAATCTCTACCCAAGTTTGATGGAAACAAAGACCAATATAGATCGTGGAGATCACAAGTATGGACTTTCATGGAAGCCATAAAAGACTTCCAGACTGACCCAAAATATTACAGCGCATTGGGAATCATACGTACGAAAATTACAGGATCAGCCGCAGACATACTTACAAATCATAATACGCAGCTGAATTTTTATTCAATAATCAATAGGCTTGATTACACATTTGCTGATCAACGCCCTTTGAACGTTCTATTAGATGAATGAAAAAAATATTTCAAGGAAGGAGAACTCTTGCCTTGCATTTAGCCTTGTCAAAAATTGAAATGTCAAGTGAAGAAAACAAAGGAATGAAAGCATATGCCAACCAAGAAGCGGTGAGAACGTTTATTCTGGGATTAAACTCCAAGTATACAAGTGGTACATTGTATAGTCATAACCCCGAGAATTTGGAATCAGCATACGCCATAGCTTGTACCATTTCCCATGACAACGTAAACCACGAATTCGAGACACAAGCAACACATTATCGATTCGAACATCGACAAAGAAATGCAATCCAAAACCGGAACAGTTACACACAACCACATCGGGAGGATAGGTACTACCAATCAAATGTAAGAATGCAGAGGAATAGTTACCAGCATAGAAATTATAATCAACAACAACAACAACAACACCAACAAAGGCAACCTGCACCAGTACCAATGGACGTGGACCAATCCATGCAATATATGCAGACCACAAGAAATAATGCCGTAAGTTATAATAACTATAATAATAAGCGAGATAGGGCATTTAGTTACAACAACGTCCCCCAGAATAGGAAGTTCCAAAGAATAAATCAAATGAATAAAGAAGAATTAAAATCAGTAGATTTAACAAATTATGAAAATCAATTTGAGGCAGGCAGTACTTTTTTAGGAGAATAAACGGGCTGCCATGCTTACAAACAAAATGCGGCCTAACCGGCACGCCCGTTACCTTATTAATCGATACAGGCTCCACTAATAATTATATAAATATTAATTGCAATATGGGTAAATCTATAAGTTAAAACCATTCAAAACTAAAACCTTACATGGTCACTCAATTATAAATTCTAAAAAAATAATAACGATGTATGGACATCACTTAACCTTTTATGAAATTAAAGAGCTAAATGATTTTGACATAATACTCGGGGAACAGGGATTACGTCAAATAAAAGCAGAAATTAGTTTATTTGACTACAGTTTAAAATATCAAAAAAAGAAAGATTTGAAAGTAGAACCAAAAATTAATTATACGATTAGCAATGAAAAATTCAAGGATCAGGTGAATGAACCTATGAAAAGGAATAATAATACCAATGGAGCATTGCCTTTTACAACAACAATACAAGCTTCAATCAAGACTGAATCAGAAGATCCCATATGGACAAAGCAATATCCATATCCCATGTCTGATCACGATTTTGTCAGGAAAGAAATTGAGAAACTTTTAAATGACGGTATAATACAACCAAGCAAAAGCCCATATAATTCGCCTATATGGACTGTCCCAAAAAAAGGCACCGATGACCAAGGTAAGCCCAAAAGACGGATGGTTCTTGACTTTCAAAAGATTAATACTCATACGATTACTGACAGATATCCAATTCCAGATGTTAATATGACAATGCAAAACTTAGGGAAAGCAAAGATTTTCTCTACAATAGATTTAGAATCAGGTTTTCATCAGATATTAATTAAAGAATCTGATCGAGAAAAGACAGCATTTTCTGTCAACGGCGCCAAGTATGAATTTGTTAGAATGCCATTCGGATTGAAAAATGCACCTTCTATCTTCCAAAGATGCGTTGACGACATTCTAAGGGAATATATTGGAAAATTTGCATATGTTTATATTGATGATGTATTAACTTATTCATCTACACCCGAAGAACATATGGAACATATTAGAATAATAATTGATGCACTCCACAATGCTAACATGAAAATTTCCGACGAAAAGTCACACTTTTTTCAAGATTCATTTGAATACCTAGGACATATTATAAAACACAACAGAATTACAGTAGATCCAAAAAAGGTTGAAACCATAAAGAATTACCCACAGCCAAAAAATTTAAAGGAATTGAGATCTTTCTTAGGACTTGCTAGTTACTATAGAAAGTTTATAAAAGATTTTGCTAAAATCACGAAACCCTGAACGATCCATTTGAGAGGAGAATTAGGGATGATAACAAAAAACCAAAGTGCTAAAGTACTAATACAGTTAGATACAGCAGCAATACAAGCCTTGGAAATAATAAAAAATGCTCTACAAGAACAAGTCGAACTTTTTCAACCAGATTTCTCAAAACCATTTAGTTTAACAACCGATGCTAGCAATTTTGCTATCGGAGCAGTGTTATCACAAAATCGCCACCCTATCGCATTTATTTCACGTACGCTAAATAAAACAGAACAAAACTATAGTACAAACGAGAAAGAATTACTAGCAATTGTTTGGTCTTTACAAAAACTTAGAAATTACTTGTACGGTGTAGCGAACTTAACAATTTATACGGACCATCAATCCTTAATTTTTTCGATCTCCGAAAAAAATCCAAATGCAAAATTAAAACGTTGGAAAAATCTAATTGAAGAATACGGTGCCAAAATAAATTATAAACCTGGACATCAGAATGTTGTTGCAGATGCGCTTTCACGTCAACAAATCAATAACACAACAAATTGTTCGGAGCATTCACAACAAAGTTCTCCAAAAGAAATTATAAAAAAAGTTAAACAGCCACTAAACTCTTTCAAAAACCAAATTATTATTTTACAAGATAATGACGGAAATGAAGTCATTAATCAAACAACATTTCCCGGTCAATCTAGACACACGATATATTTTAAAGATACCGCAGATTTGCTCTCTAAACTTAAAGGCACTATTAAACCAAAAGTTACTAACGCAATAAAAATAGATGAGGAAATGCTATTTCACCTAAAACAAAAAATTATTTCCACCTTCCCAAATTGTGCCCTAGTGCTAGCCCGAAATCAGCTAACTGACGTAACTTCATTGGATGAACAATTATGTGTCACACAGACACATAAACGCGCACATAGAAATTATAAAAATAACGTACAAGAAATATTGTTGACCATTACTGGCCTAACATTAAAGAAATGTGCAGAAAAGAAGCAGTAGATTGTCAAATATGTTTACAACATAAATATGAAAGACAACCGAATAAAGAACCTATAGGAAAAACCCCAATACCAACACGAGTAGGAGAATACATACAGATGGACATATTCCATATTAATAACACACAGTATCTTAGCTCAATAGATAGATACTCCAAATATTGTTTCTTACGGAAATTAGACACAAAGACAAACTGTCACGAATACATAGAAGAAGTACTCACACAAGTTTACCCGAATGCCAAATACCTCATGACTGATAACGAGAGTGTATTTAATGGAAATATAGCAAAATTCTTATACAACCGCCTACAAATAACCCACTCCGTCACGCCCGTACATCATTCGACATCAAACGCTCAAGTTGAACGGTTACATAGTACGCTTATCGAACTTTGTCAAAGTTTAGCAGCAGAAAATAAAACTGCCCCAGCAGACGAATTATTCAACACCGTTCGCCAATGCAATCGGACGATCCATTCATCTACAGGATACAAACCTGAAGACGTATTTTTTAACCGCGAAAAATACCCCGATATCAAGGACATACTTGAGGAAAAACAAACAAAATTGCTCCTATACCAAAATGAAAACAGGAAAAGCATAACCTACAATCCAGGTGACATAATATACAGCCGAACGGATCGCCGCAACAAACTAGCAACAAAATATAATAAACACAAAGTAAAAGAAGATCGTGGGGACACAATCCTAACAGTGAGGGGAAAAATAATACACAAGGACAGCATAAGAAAAAATAGCACACCATGCAACGAATCGGTTTCCTAATTTTAGTGATAATTACATACGGCGCTTGCGATAAAATAACAGATTTGAGCGGTAAAAAATATGTACTTACTGAACTAGATAATGTGTATACTTACGAGAGTTCATCTTATTTTTACCATACATCAAACCTATCCTTGATATTAGAACCATATGAAAAAATTATGAGAACTAATTACGACTACTCAAATCATACTACAGAAAAAGATATAATAATCGATAAAATAGAAACCCTAAAATCACAATTAATACTGTCCGAGTATCGTGTCAAACGTGCCCTTAATTTTAGTTTTAAAATTCGTTACAGGTATACCAGATCATGATGATCTAGTTGAAATTAAAACAGGACTGAATAAACATATAGATAATAATAACAAGCAAATAAAAATAAATTCCCGATTCGAAAAAATTTTAGAAACATTAGATCCGCAATCTATTTTTGAACAGTCGATCCTTTCAGAAATATACAGTGAATTAGTAACTATTACAAATACGATTAACTTTGCAAAAACAGGAAATTTTTTCTCTGGAACACTTAATCTCAGGGATGTACAAGAAATTATAAAAATGGAAGCGTATGATATTCCAATAATAAATGTATTGGAATATTCCGATATTCACATATATATGTATTTTTCGTGATGCTATTGTTACAGTCTACAAATATCCTATAATAACAAATAAATGTAAAATGTACAATTTAACTCCATTAGCCTTTAAATACGGAAAATACCAACTTAAGGATAAAATCGCTTTATGTAATAATAAATTCACTAATTTATCAAAATGTAAAAATTATGTAGGAACATATATTTGTAAAAAAGAATCAAATGATAATTGTACTATTCCTTTATTGTCTAAACAAAATGCTCATTGTAACATTATCCAAGAAAATAACTTTCCTTTGCTAGTATTAGATAATGGTAACATTATAATTGACTATGAGCACTCATGGAACGGACTCAAGGTAAATGGTCCAAATTTAATACAATTCAGTCTCAATACAAATATTGATAACAAAACTTATACTAATCATAAGCAGGAAATAAAAGAAGTAATATATGCTCATCAAAATGAAAAGGTAAATATTTTAAAGATTTTAAATTCCGAGTCAAATTATAAATTTACAAATATACAAGAGATGTATAAATTAGTTATACCAATTGAACAACATCCTTGGAAATTTACTACACAGTTATAATTATACTAATTTTTCTTGCATACATTATTATAAAATTGTATACATACAGACAACTACAATTAAATATCAAACGGCAAAGAATGTTTGAAGAAGCCTACATAACCGAATTAGAACGATGTCGAAACCTTGAACCCTTTGAAATGAGGATATTTCATTTTAACACCGGGGAGAGTTAACGACGTTGATGTATACACTACTACTAATTACATACATCATTGATCTTCACAAACATGATCTTTGAGTTTAAGCGATAACATAGTAACAAAGGAATATGATAGTGTACATGACCAAGCATATTCTTTTGTTCCTAGTTAACGACGTTGATGTATACACTACTACTACTTACATACATCATTGATCTTCACAAACAAGTAATAACATGATCTTTGAGTTTAAGCGATAACATAGTAACAAAGGAATAGCATATTCTTTTGTTCCTCTGACAAAGCGATTATGATAATATTAGAAATAATGTAAAATGATAAATACTAAATAACAACTTTATCACCAAATAAATATTGTTTAGAAGTAGTATAAATAGATGTAAGAAATAACATGTAAAGCAGTTCTGAAATTGTCTGAAATAAACTAAGTCGGAAAAAGAGCATTCGCTCCAAAAATAATTTTTTATTTTGATTCCGATGACAGAACCAAAACTCGCTGGACAGTGGTATATTTTGTTCAGAGGTGCGGCAATAAATAGAAGGAGGTATCGTAGAGCTTTGAAATTTTGCACAGATGCATTTTAAGTAAAAATAAAATATTGACAAAATTTTTTGGAAAATCCGCCTACGGACACGCCCACCTCCCATACAATTAAAACTTAAAAAGTGCTTTATTTTCGAAGATTTTCACGCTACAGCAACAAAATTTTGTGAGATTGTTTGTTTCAACAATAGCATGCCCCATAATAAATATTAAGGTGATCTGCCAACGAACACGTCCACCTCCCATACAACTTTGAAGTTATAAGCGTCGTACAATTTCAAAATAATAGAGAAAACATCAATAATTTGATTTTTAATCATATTCCATTAACATGTCCTTTACTTTTCTTAAATTTAAATTTTTTTCTGAATTTGTTAATTAATGGATCTGATGTTACCAGCAAATGATGCATAACGTCTTCATTGGTGGACGACCTTGAACATTTTCTCGAATGATGGAGTCTATAATTTCTATAATCTATATTTCTGGCTTCCTGTGCTTCCTCAGATAACAGTATAAATATTTGACAGCCAATCTGCATTTTCGTTTAGAAACCTTTGCATATGGCGATTAGCTTTTTTCCATTTCAATTTAAATTTCAGTAAAAATATGTTAACCAAAATTTTTTTTAATTTTTCAATATTTTCCGTAGATATATTAGCGTTATTTGTCGAAATAACACCAACAAGAACATCAATATCTTTCTCGCAATCAATAAGCGTTTCAGAAATTTCTTTATAAGATAATATTAAATAAGCCATTTTCGATAATATGTATAATATCACTAGCGTAACCGTTGCGTTGCTGCTCCAATAATGTTTATAAATAATATTTATAAAAACGGCCGAAAATACATTGCATATTGAGATTCCAGTAAATAAACCTTAACTAACATATGTATCTACCTACATAGGAAACTTTTAAATATGTACCTTAAATAACATACATTCTTGAATACATACAATATACGCTCTTACGAAGTAAATATTAATAATCACTACATATTATAAAACAAAGTCACTTTTTCTGTCCTTATGCCCCCTTAAATGTTTAAATCTTGAAAACTAAGCAACTGATTTTGATGCGGTTTTTTTTAATAGATTGTAGATTGGTTGAAGAGGAAGGTTTATGTCATTATAATGTGAAGAAATATATAAAGCGGGCGTGGCACTCGGACAAAATATGGTAAAAAACCATACATTTTTTGTTTACACAGCCATACATCATAAAAGAATCCACCGATTAAAATGAAACTTACTTGAAGTTAAACTTTGAAATATTTACTTTCGTTCTGCATCAAAAAAAATAGTTGATTCATTTCTTATTTAACCAAAATTGTTTAAACAAGAGCAGCACTTTTTCCAAAAAAAAACTGTTTGTGTGTTTGTTCGCTGTCAACCGAATGAAACATTAGAAGTTATGTGGGAATCTCACCCCACCTCATTCGTGTTGAATTAGATCGTATGGTGAAAGAACTCGGTACGTACACATGTATGTAAGTACATATGTACGAATCTCTCGCATCATTAAATTTCGGACGTATGTATGTATGTATTTTCAATTCATGTCGTTATTGCCGTACTGAATTCCATGTAATTAAATTTTTTCAGCGAAATAAACCGCTCTGTTCACGTTCAATAATTAAAATACAGTTTTTGAATAGTTTTTGTTGATTCGGAGCGCGTTTAATTTGCTATCGATTCCAACGACTACACCCACAATAACATTTTTTGTCATTTACTTTTTACGACAACTAATAGCTTATTTTCGAAGCGATTTTAATCAATACAGCGTTTATCCTTATCCAATTAAATACCTTAAATACATTGTTGATTTAATATGAATATTTTTGAAGATATTACATCAGTAATTTTCTTATGTTTCTAAATGGTAAGTATTTACATATTTTTTACTGCGGCACTTATTAATAATATGGCAATTTGTGCATAGTTAATCATACATATAGAACTGAGTAAATTTTGTACTGAAATTATAAAGTCATGTCTGGAAGACGTCGTCGTTCGGACATAGGTCGAAGTACAGTGAACGCCAGAAGACTACGTTCAGCAAGAGATGAAGAATCGTCAACGGAACGTGAGGCTCGCCTTAGTCAGGCTCGGGATAGATATAGAGCTGAGAGAGAGAGAGAATCTTCAGTAGAGCGTGAGGCTCGCCGCACCCGAGATAGGGATAGACATCGAATACAGAGAGCCAGAGAATCATCAGCACGAGTTACTAATTCATGGGTAAGTAAAGAAAATTCTGCCCTGAACTACGATCCTTTGATTTCTTACAAGGACGATCGTATAGTATCAATAGGTACTATGTCAGTAGTGTGTGAACATTGCTTGGCATTGAAATTCAAGGACGAATCGAAAGGCATGTGTTGCTTACAAGGAAAAGTCAAATTAGAAGAAATTCTCCCTCCACCTGAACGGTTATGGTGTTCCTCCCGAGGAGTGCGGATAAATCCGTAGAACATGCCATAGGGCTGATAAGCGCGCAAAATGAGGGCATGCACACCTCAGCATGGCGCGTCATCAGCAGCAGTATCGAGGACAATGGCATCAGGCTGACACTAGGGATGGATGAAGGGTCGTTCAGCAGACTGAAGCGAGACAGCTTCAGGTTGAATTACAGGTTCAGCTTCGTCACCGTCAGGCCCTGGCGACCAAAGATCGCGGGCGAACCAGATGCGGCGTTGGGAAAAGTACAGGACGAAGAGGTGTCTACGGAAATGGCCCAACCATCCGAAGCACCGGCCAAGTCTCTGACATTCCCGGCGAGTTTCCTGGAGCCGGCAAGGACGGTCATCGAAGCAGCGGAAGTTCCCACGACGCAGGAACTGATTGAGGGACTCGACCTAGGTAGGCTCGAGCTAGACAGAGGCAGCGAGAGCGAATTAAGGCTCTCGGAGATCGACGAGCCACAACTATGACCCCGTCCGTGACAGTAACCCAGATCAACCTCCACCACGCGAGAGCAGCTTCGGCTGTTATTGCTAGGAGGTTCGCCTCGGAGGATCTGGGTATAATACTGGCCCAGGAGCCGTGGGTCTACAAGGGCCAAGTAAGGGGCCTGCAGGAGTCAAATAGTAATGTAATTTGGGATCTCTCATCTGAAAGACCCAGAGCATGTGTAGTGCTTAAGAGCAATATTGATTACTTTTGCATTACAGAGCACCTAACTCGGGACTTGGTAGCAGTTCAGGCAAGACTGTAGGTGGATGGAGTATCCAAAGATATAGTACTTGCCGCTGCATATTTCCCAGGGGACACTAACACCATCCCCCCGCCTGAGGTTCAACAGCTAATAAGGTACTGTGAGGATGCAAACCTACCCCTTATCATCGGATGTGACGCGAATGCACATAGCGAAGAGTGGGGCAGCACCGACACCAACAAGAGGGGTGAGTCTTTATTAGAATATATACTAAGTAATGATCTGGACATATGTAACGTCGGGCATACACCGACGTTTGTCACCAGAACCAGAGAAGAGGTACTAGACATTACTCTCAGTAATAAACTGGCGGATAATCTGGTCTCGAAATGGGAGGTTTCCACGGAACCTTCTTTGTCGGATCATAGAATCATCCAGTTTGATCTGAAGGTTAAGTCTATGGCGGGCAAATCCATGAGAAATCCCAGGAGGGCTGACCGGGAGAAATATAGTAACCTAATTAGCCTAAACTTATCTAGCATAGGACACACTCGCAGGGGAACGAACTGTATGGAGTTAGAAAGCAGGGTAACAAGGCTTAATGACATAGTCACGGATGCCTTCAACTGCAGCTGCCCCGAGACAAAACCAAAGGGCAAACCAAAACACCCTGGTGGTCTGAGTACCTCTCTTCCCTTAGGAAAACGGTGCGGAAGCTATTCAACAAAGCAAAACGCACCGGATGCTGGGAGGAATACGCAGCAAATCTAACGAAGTACAGTAAGGAGATAGGAAAAGCAAAAAGAGACAGCTTCAGACGCTTCTGTGAGGACATTGCTTCCACTCCAGTTGCAGCAAGACTTCACAGAGCTCTAGCAAAAGAGAAAATAGAGACAAAACTAGCCATTAAACTACCGAACGGTACGTATACCGCTAGAGAAGAGGAAAGGGCGCTAGCTCTGCTGTCGACTCACTTCCCGGATGCCTCCGCAATTGACATGGAGCCTTGGTCACGGAAATCGAGACCATCACAAACTGACTGAATGATGGCTAAAAGTATATTTACCCATCATTCAGTGAGGTGGGCCATGAGCTCGTTTGAACGGTATAAGTCTCCGGGAGTTGATGGCATACTGCCAGTGATGTTACAGCAGGGCGGCGAAGGTATAAATTCGCACCTTGTGAATGTTATGAGGGATTCGTTTGCTCTTGCCTACATTCCAATGGTATGGAGGAGAGCTAAGGTAATTTTTATACCAAAGGTAGGAAAAAGGGACTACTCACTAGCGAAGTCCTTTAGACCAATCAGTCTAACCTCCTTTGTACTCAAAACAATGGAGAAGATCATCGATAATGAGATAAGGTCAAAAACTCTGCGAAGAAAACCTCTTCACCCAAGTCAACATGCATACAGAGCGGGAGGATCTACGGATACTGCTCTGTACCAACTGACGACGGAGATACAGAGTGCATTCGACTTCGAGGAGACCGTTATATGCGCTTTTCTGGATATAGAGGGAGCTTTCGACAACGCCACGCATACAGGGGTATGCCAAGCGCTAACGAAAAGGAACGTGCACTCATCCATATGCAATTGGATAGAGGCACTACTTAGGACCAGAACAGCGGAAACAACTGTAGCGGGTAGCGTTGTGCAGCTAAAACCCAGTAAGGGCTGCCCACAAGGGGGAGTAATCTCCCCTCTTCTGTGGAGCCTGGTAGTGGATGAACTGCTACAGTTGCTAACTGACAACGGAATTCGCTGCCAGGGATACGCGGATGACATTGTCATTATAGCTAGAGGGAAATACGAGAACACATTATGCGACATCGTACAAAGAGCTCTTAATCTTACAAAGGCATGGTGCGCCGGGGTGGGGCTCAATAAAAACCCACACAAGACGGCCATCGTACCATTTAGCAGAAAAAGGAAACTACCAGGGATGAGAACTATCACCCTGGCAGGGATCGAAGTCAGCATGGTGAGCAAGGTGAAATACCTAGGTCTCACAATAGACTCCAAATTACTCTGGAGAGAACATGTCGATGTGACAGTATCCAAAGCAACCAAAGCAATAATGGTGTGCAGACGTCTAGCGGGAAAGTCCTGGGGCTGCAACCCAAACATGCTTAGATGGATGTACACTATGATTGTTAGACCGATAGTAACCTATGGGGCGGTGGCGTGGGTATCAAGAACCGCCCTTACAACAGTGAGGAAATCACTAATAAGGCTCCAACGGCTAGCGTGTGTGTGCATTACAGGAGCCATGCGCACGTGTCCGACTAAGGCACTAGAGGTGATTCTGGACCTAACGCCACTCCACATAGTTATAGAACAGACAGCGAAAAGAACCCTACTGAACATTGCTAAAGAAGGTATGGAAAAGGGAAAGTCATATCGTCTAAGGAAATGGAGGCGCTCAGCGCACGGCTACCACTAGCCCAATTCCCCAGGGACGATATCATCAAAGTAACCAATTTTGAAAGGAATTTTAAAATTGAATTAGGAAGCAAAGTAACATGGAGCGTATCCGCACTAGAACGACACCTCCAAGCTAGCAACCTACACTGGTACACTGACGGTTCTAAAACACCGGAAGGCATAGGAGCTGGGGTCTTTGGCCCCAGAACACACATGTCGGTACCAATGGGAAGGACTCCAAGCATCTTCCAAGCGGAGGTGTATGCCATCCTGTTATGTGCAGAGATCAACCAGAAGAGAAACTATCGTAATGAACGCATAATCATTCTGAGCGATAGCCAAGCAGCACTCAAGGCGCTAGCCTCATATGAGGTGAAATCCTCACTAGTGCTTGAATGTATAGAGAGACTCAACACATTAGCAATACAAAATCATATTCAGCTCCTCTGGATCCCTGGCCATCAAGGTATAGAAGGTAACGAGGAAGCTGATAGATTAGCAAGGGAGGCGGCTCAAAAAACGCCTATAGGACCTGAGCCTTTCCTAGCGATAGGACAACACACTATCAAGGAAGAGCTTAGGATAGAAGAAAACAACTTGAAGGAGGATCACTGGCAGTTTGAGCCGGAGTTACGTCAGGCGAAGTGTCTACTGGGAGGTTACAACCATAAACGCTTCAAGCAGTTTATGCACCTCTCGAAGAATAGTCTGAGGATGTTGACAGGCTTTCTCACAGGACACTGCAGGCTGAGAGGTCATTTGCACAGGCTCGGAATATGGTCGAACGAGTACTGTCGTTTTTGCGACTTAGCTCCGGAGACCCCGATGCACCTGTTGCTTGAGTGTGACGCCATCTCGAGAAGACGACAAAGCTACCTGGGTACACATAGCCCAGCTGAGGAGCATGTACGCTCGTTGCCACCAACTACTATATTAGACTTCATAAAGGAGTTGGGTTTAGACGAGGTACTATAAAGAGCAGAGGGCACAATGGATCTTTAAGGTCGAAGTGCAATCCTCTAATATATATCTATCTATCTATCTATCCACCTGAACCACTTCACTCTCTTCTTACGGGTGATCATCAGAAATCTAAACAATTCATGCGCAATATACGCCGTTATAATAATGCATTTCAAATGACCTCTTTTAAGAGTACGCAAGTAGTTGAGCGTGGGTTCATGCCTACATTTAAAATTCAAGGGCAAGTGTACCACTTAGCTGGGAGCTTGCTACCACTTCGACCCGATGATCACAAATTTCTGCAAATATATTTAATTGCAGATCCAGATACACAAGCATCTACGCGGTGTTCAAGTGTTGCACAGCCAATTGATAGATATTTGATTAGATCTCTTCTAGATATGTTACATTCTCATAATTGCTACATGCAGTCTTTCAAAACTGCGATTGAGAGTGTTCCGCAGATACTCCTGACTTTAATGTCGTAATCCATGCAAATAAAGTTCCTGTTGGAGAACACAGAGGACGATACAATGCGCCTTCCACGAGCGAAGTAGCAGTGGTGATAGCCGGACAGCAATTTGACAAAAGAGATATTGTATTGCATAGTCGTGATGATAATTTGAAAAAAATTTCAGAGTTACACAGATCTTATGACAGCTTACATTATCCTTTGATGCTATGTCGTGCGTAAGGCAGTGTCATGTATGAACTACTATTGCTACCGTATAATGACAAGACGTAACGATTTCAACACTTTGCTTAGATATGGAATGCTAACAAACCAATACTTGGTAGATCAATATGCGAAAACTGAATCTGAGAGATTGGCCTACATCCGTAATAATCAAACTAAATTGAGAGCCGAAAATTACGTTCATCTTCAGGATGCTTTACAGGCGAATGAACACCACAACGGCATTGGGCAGTTGGTTATACTACCTTCATCATTCACAGGTGGACCTAGATATTTACACGAAAAATCGCAAGACGCCATGGCTTACGTCAGAAATTATGGCAAACCTGATTTATTTATAACTGCAACATGTAACCCAAATTGGCCGGAAATCAAAGAGAATATTAACACCAATTTAAATCCACAAGACAGATACGATATAGTTAACAGAGTCTTCCATTTAAAAGTACAGAAACTCCTGCACCTCATTAACAAGTCTCATATATTCGGTCCGCCGCGCTGTCATACATATGTACACAATAGAATGGCAGAAGCGTGGCTTGCCACATGTACACCTGCTGGTGTGGTTAGTGAACAAAATTAGACCAAACCAAATTGACAGGGTTATTTCAGCTGAATTACCGGATAAAGATGAAGATCCTATCCTGTACGAAATCGTTAAGAAACATATGGTACGCGGCCCTTGCGGGACTTTAAACCCGAATTCTCCATGTATGCGAGATTCTAAATGCAGCAAAAAATTTCCGAAGTCGTTCCAAACTCAAACAAGTACTAGCGATGACGGATATCCCAAATATCGTCGACGATCGCCAGAGCAGGGTGGGCAAATTGCTACCGTCAAAAACAATGATATTGATAACCGATGGATCGTTCCCTATAATCCGCTCCTTTTGAAAATTTTTGATGCCCACATCAACGTGGAGTTGTGCAATTCAATAAAGTCAATCCAATATGTTACTAAGTACATTAATAAAGGCAGTGATCAAGCCACTTTCAGCATACAATCACCAAATGAAGTGGAAATATATCAGTCTGGACGTTACATCTGCAGTTCTGAAGCTATATGGAGGATTTTATCATTCGAAGTGCACGACCGGTCTCCCACAATTGTCCACCTTGCAGTTCATTTAGAAAATGGACAAAGCGTATATTTCACTGAGAACAATATACAAGAAGTTGTTAATAACCCGCGGGATACAACACTGACAGCATTCTTCAAGTTATGTGCTCAAGATGATTTCGCGAAAATACTGACATATGACAGAGTTCCAAGTTACTATACATGGCACCAGAGTTCTAAAACTTTTCAACGGCGAAAACAAGGTACTGCGGTTGATGGTTTCCTTGGAGTAAAAAAAACGGATGCTCTTGGCAGAGTCTACGTGATTCATCCCAACAACAGCGAATGCTTTTATCTGAGAATGTTACTTCATATTGTAAAAGGCCCGACATCCTTTGCTCACCTTAGAACTGTACAAGGTGTTGTTTACAATACTTATCAAGCAGCATGCAAAGCTATGGAGCTCTTGGAAGACGATTCTCACTGGGAAAACACATTATCAGAAGCAGTTGTTTGTAGTTCAGCTACATCATTAAGATATTTATTTGCCGTCATAGTAGTGTTTTGTCAAGTAACTGATTCTGTCAATCTATGGCATAAATTTCAAGAAAATATGGCCAGTGATATTCTGATTCGGCGACGGCGAGAGTTAAACTCAGATGATGTACAATATGATCAAAACATATTTGACGAAGAATTATTTGAATTAAACAAAGTAGTGCAACTACTTTCGGGTAAATCGATCAAGGATTTTGGGCTGCCGATGCCAGCTAATACTACTAACTCAGATTTAACTAACCGAATACACAAGAGAAACATCATACGATCAAACGAGCCTTTTACAAAATATAGCTCAAGATGAGCCACGATTAAACATCGATCAGAAAAAAGTATTCAATGCATTACTATCAACAATTGATAACAATGAAGGGAAATTGTTTTTCCTTGATGCCCCAGGAGGCACAGAAAAAACCTTTTTAATCAATCTGCTTTTAAAAAAGTGAGATCCACCGGAAAAATTGCGTTAGCTGTTGCGTCATCCAGCATTGCCGCTACGCTTTTGGAAGGAGGCCGAACTGCACACTCTACATTCAAGCTCCCGCTGAAAATCGCCACCAATGATGATAACAGCGTCTGTAGTGTTTCTAAACAGAGCAATAAAGGAAAATTGATGCGTGACTGCTCATTAATAGTCTGGGACGAAGCTACCATGTCAAACAAGACGTCTGTGGAAGCACTGGATAGGACAATGCGCGATTTGCGCAACAAAAATTCACCTATGGGTGGATGTACAATTCTGTTCTCAGGAGATTTCCGTCAAATCCTACCAGTTGTGACTCGAGGAACACGAGCTGACGAAGTAAATGCTTCCCTAAAAAGGTCCAACCTTTGGTCACATGTAAATAAATTAGAGCTTAAAACTAATATGAGGGTTTCGTCATCTTCACGTGAGAACAGGCTGTTTCCAGAGATGCTGCTAAAAGTTGGCAATGGAGAATTCACACAAAGTGAGGGAAGGATTAACCTAGAAAACCTTTGTGTTTTGATAGACAACATCCAAGAGTTAGTCAACAATGTCTATCCTGACATTGATAACATAAGTTATAAGACAATATCTTGGTTTAAAGAAAGAGCTATTCTGTCACCAACTAACGAACAAGTAGATAAAGTAAATAACTTGATTCTTTCAAAGGTTGATGCGCCGACGAAAATATACTACTCGGTCGATACTGTTCTCGATTTGGAAGAAGCTGTTAATTTTCCTACAGAATTTCTAAACTCTTTGAACCCGTCTGGACTCCCTCATCACAAAATGGTGTTGAAAGTAGGTTGTCCTGTTATTTTATTAAGAAACCTGAATCCACCTAAACTTTGCAATGGCACGCGTTTGCTGGTAAAATCACTGAAAACTTTCATAATAGAGTGCACAATACTCACAGGATGTGGTACCGGAGAAGATGTATTGATTCCCCGAATCCCTATGATACCATCGGATTTACCATTCCAATTTAAACGCTTACAATTTCCGGTAAAGACATCTTTTGTAATGACCATTAATAAATCGCAGGGTCAAACCTTCAACGTTGCAGGCTTAGATTTGAGCGTTGACTGTTTTTCACATGACCAACTGTATGTCGCTCTTTCAAGAGTAACCTCAAGAGAAAACATGTTTGTATTGTCTAATGACAAGAAAGCTGTGAACGTTGTATATAAAGACATTCTGTAATAGTATATTAATTGTAGTTGTAAAAATAAAATAAATATGTAAAAATGCAAAAAAATGTAGGGTGTGAATTTAGATATTCCAAAGATAGCAAGGAAATCTTCATGGTATAAAGAAAGGGGATTGTTTTACTCCAAATGTAACGCGTGCGGGCCACGGGCAGTAATGAATAAATCAAAACTACGGGATCGATTTTAATCATTTTTTCAGTGAGTGACATTGGCCTTATATTTTATTTCCGTGCGAAGCCGGGGCGGGTTGCTAGTTATCTATAAAATATACATATATGTAAGTTAATAAAACGAGTGGTTAAGTTTAATAAAACAAACGTTTTATATTTAATTGCGGGGCTGAGAGGGGCAGCACGACCGCATTTATTAATGTGAGAATTGAATCTAAAACTAAGTTACAATAATCTTAATATTTATACCTAGCTATGCCTGCGCTGCAACTGCATTTTGCTGCGTAGCGTCTGTAATCTGCTGCGTGGTAAATTCATGCTGCTTCGCTGTGACTGCATGCTGACGTTGAATTTAGCGGGTGGCTCTCATGTGTTGTTGTACAATTAATGTTTACAACATTAATTTCGGTCACATTTGTGCTGACTCCGTCTGTGCCCCACATGTTTGTTTGTTGAGTAAATCATGTACTTGGTTTTACAAGTGCAGTTCGGCTGAGTCGATTGTTTGTTGATTTCCGTTCTACATAGCTGTGCGCCACTTAGCATTGTCGTCTTGCTATGCGTTTGTTGATGCGGCCGAATTTGTGATGGGTGGTCATAATTCGGGCAACATGTGCAATATTGACTTTCTTAAGTTGATTATTGATGTGGGTCAACTTAATGTAGCCAGTTTATGATTAGTGATCAAATAACGGAATATGAATGCGTTATTTGATTCTCTGGAATGCGGGTCTATTATAAGTAACTAATTTACGACATCTTGTGGAAGTGGTTGGTTTCGGATTTTAATTTATGTTGTCTTCATGGGTGGTTCTAACGTATCGGCTTGGAGTGTTTGATATGTGACGGCGAGTCATCTGTCAAGCAGCTTGGGTGGTATTAACTTACCCTAAGTTAACTCTTCCCCTCTTAAATCGATTGTCCTCAATCGGTATTGTTGTTGTGGATAGGTTACGCTATGGTTCTTAATTGGAGAAATGGTCCTTTCATTGTTTTTGCGGTATCTTGTTTCGGTGATTGCAGTTCAGGCGATATACATATATAATTTACTTTTTTATTTATTGATACATATTAAAATAAAAGTTATTACAATAAAAGATAGTACAATTAATAAATCTGAACTTAAACTAATTAAATGAACACTTTTATTATTTTTAAACCATAGTTCAATGTGTTCCTGTTGATTAATTTGCTTTAAATACAATTTATTCAATTTTAGCTCAGTATCTGTTATATTTGAATTATCCTTAATTTTTGTAATTTTATTTGGTAATATGAAAGAGTCGTACATTTTTAATATGATATTAGTATATGTTTTATTTGAAGCTATAATATTACAATTTTCGAATTTAATTAAAAAATTTCCTATTTGTTTAATTTGTAATTTGTTACAATTGTGAGAAATATTTAGATTAAAATTTTTAAATATTAGTATTCCTGGTAATACCTCTTTGATTTCTGTTTTTATTAATGGTTTTAAATTACAATTTGCTTCTTTAAATTTAATGATATTTTCTAAACAAAAATTTTTTTCCAGGTTATCTTGAACATTTTTACTATACAAATTATTATTTTCATCTACTAATAATTCGTATTCATTGAAAACTAACGATACATTTTTTTGGTTGGGAATGGGTTCAAAAATAATTTTGGATAGGATATTGGAGGAAAATTGGGGTATTAGTAAGGTAATAATAATATTGTCATTGTGAAAAATTACTGCTACCTGTATGCTGTTGTACATGTCAAAGTCATTGATAAGGTCAAGTTCGGTTTGCGTTAATACATATGTCTGTAGGGATTATACCTAATTTGCTTGAAAAAATTACCTGTCCTATGTCATTAATGTGACTTTGTAAAAGTGAAATATCGTTATTAATTTGGTATGCATGTCTCATGAATTCCAATTCGTCCTCTATGGTTTTAATTTAGTGATTTTTGCAATAGCATATTTGGATAATTTATCTACTGCAGTTAAAATCAGGTGTTTTCCCATATGAAGTATATCGATATGCACTATTTGGCCTGGGAATTTAGGAATAGGCGTTGCCTGAATTTTTGGTTTGGCTGGATGTCGGTCGTATTTATTTTCTTTGCATACAATGCAAGTTTTAATAATTTTCTTAATTTTATTTGCCATTGCTGGAAAATAATATTTCCTTAATAGTTGCATTTTGTTTTCTTGAGAGCTTCTATGCGCACTGTTATGTTCTCTTATTATGAGATTTTGCAGTTCCTGATAGTTAGTTACGTCATCAACCTGTGTATTAGAAAATCTTACTTTGTATTTACTGAGATGCAGAGGGTATACCTCCTGTATCATTCCCATTATGTCCTCCTCTGCCTTGATGCAGTTTATTACCGAGGGGTTCAAATATTGCTTTAAAATCTGAACGAGATTTTCTTGCGAATAATTTGGCTGTGATATGCTGTGTCGGTGATAGGTAGGAAAAATAATTTTAAATTTGTAATCGGTTGTAGTGCCTTTGTTCAGGAAGATTTGGTTTTTAAAAACATTTATCGGTGTCTCGACGCTATATATCAAATTATGTGATGAGCTTTCATCAGAATTTGTTGCTATTGATAGAGAGTTACTTTGGGATTCTTCAATTGATATTCTTGATAAAGCGTCTGCGACAACATTTTGTTTTCCTGGCTTGTAATGTAGCTCGTATGAGTATTCCTCTAATGCTGCTTTCCATCTTTTCATTTTAGCATTATTGTTTTTGTTGCTTAGGGCATACGTAAGCGACTGGTGGTCAGTGAATATTTGTACTTTAGCTTGACCATAAAGGTAATCCCTAAAGTGATCCACAGCCCAGATGATGGCTAGCATTTCTTTTTCGTTAGCCGCATAGTTTTCTTCGGCTCTGCTTAGAGTCCGTGAGATAAACGCTAACGGTTTTGATTCCTGAGATAATACAGCTCCTATGGCAAAATTGGAGGCATCTGTTACTAGCTCAAATTGTTTCTTGTAATCGGGGTATGCAAGAATAACGTCTCTAGAAATGAGTGAGCGTCTTATACTGTTAAAAGCTTCAATGGCTTTATTGTCCAAGTTGATCCTCACTCTTGAGGATTTGTTTTTTGATATCCTTTCTTCTTCCCCTCTTAGAAGAGATGTCAGGGGTTTTGCTAATTTAGCATAATCTTTAATAAATTTTCGGTAGTATCGAGACATACCTAAGAAGCTGCGAAGTTCTTTCAAGGTTTTCGGTTGTGAAAAATTCGCTATTGCCTGTACTTTCGCAGGGTTGGTTTTAACACCGGATGGCGATATAACAAATCCAAAAAATGACACTTGTCCAATTGAACCTTCATGTTTGCTTCTTCTAATGTTTTAAAAAATTTTTCAATATGTTCGAGGTGCTCTTCCTCTGTTTTACTAAAAATGATTATGTCATCGATATAAACGTATGCGTATTTTCCGATGTGTTCATGCAGTATGTCATCGAGCGCTCGTTGAAAAATCGAGGGTGCGTTCTTTAATCCAAATGGCAACCGGGTAAATTCGTATTTGCCGTTGTTTATTGAAAAAGCTGTTTTCTCAATGTCAGATTCCTTTAGAGGGATCTGATGGAAACCACTTTTTAAATCTAATACCGAAAAAAATTTATTATCTCCTAAGTTAGAAATTACTTCGGATATTTCGGGTATTGGGTACCTATCGGCTGTCGTTACCGAATTCAGCTTTCGATAGTCTATTACCATGCGGTATTGTTTATTTCCCTCTGAGTCCGATTTTTTCGGAACAATCCATACTGGTGAATTGTAGGGTGACCTAGACGGTCTTATGATTCCATCAGCTAGCAAGTCTTTTACTTGTCTCTCTACCTCTGGTCTGAGAGATGCTGGATATGGATATCGTTTGGAGTAAACGGCAGTATCTGTTACCGTCCTTATTTCTCCTACGACTCTTGTCGTATATGTCAATTTCTCGTTGGGTTCAGAGAATAAATCAGGACATGTTTGAACCACTCTACTCATGTCAATCTTTTGTTGAGCTGATAGGTGTTCGTCCTTAATCTGTATAGTGTGAACAGATTTTGAGGGAAGCTGTTTAAGCGTTATTTTTTCCCATTTTTAAGTAACATAAAGTTTTCACTTGTGTGCACTATGGCTCCAAGATTTCTTAATGTGTCGTTGCCTAAAATCCCATCAAAGGTATTTAGGGAAGGCATCAAATAAAATTTGATTTCTTCATTAAGGTTAAACAATTTTAAATACGTGTGTTCCTCAATTTTTATATTGCCTGCCACCGATTTGGCGTGGAATGGCTTTTTATTTTTTATGCTTCTTTTTACCAAGCATGGTTGAATATAGTTTTTACTAGATCCTGTATCTATTAAAAACCTTAATATTTTTCCTCTCTCCGCCCTGGCTTCGAAATAAAGGAGCGAAGAGCTCATAAAGCTAAAAAATGAACGTCCGAAATTTGTTCATCTCCTGAATTGTCGCTTTCCTTTTCCTCGGATAAGTGGAAAGTCCTTTGCGCTTTGCTGACCTGTTGATTGAGAGCTTCTGAGGGTCTTTTCCCTTGGTACTGGGTTTACGCTGGTTTATTCATGTAATTCACTTTTCGCCATAGGTTCGGGTCGTGGTTGTGGCTTTGGTGGCCTGTGTGGTGCATTTGCATTTGCAAAGCGTGTATTCCTGTTTTGCCAATTTGGTTGGCTTGGCTGTGCGTCGTGCGCTAATTGGGGGTAAAACGCTTTGGGTTGTCCTCGTGGGACGTGTTGTTTCCTAGCACTCTGTGGTTGTTGGTAGGACTGCCTTATATTGTTGGCATGGTTTGTCCGAAAATTTTGATTGTCCAACTTTTGGCACAGATGAAAAGCTTGGGGCAAATCTGCTGGTTCTTTCATACCTAGTAGTCTTGGCAAATCCCCGTTTAACCCTCTTACAAATGTATCTAACGCTTTGTTTCGGTATGATTGCGTTAATACATTTAAAGTTTCGTTGCTCATCCCTTCGCAACCTAATTTGTTTAAGATTAATGAGAGGTGTTTGTACACCTGTTGATAGAAGTCGGCTACCGGTTTGTTACCCTGCACCAATGTGGTCATTTGGTACTCTAAAGTCGACAAATCGCGTCTATCGGCATAATGCATCGATAGACATATAGTTATTGCTGACCAATCTAATGGTGTGTTGTAAGACTCCAGCGCCATGTCGGCCTGGTCGGTAATCTTGTTTCTTATTATACTCAGCATACCATAGTATTTAGCCGTACCTTTTAATGGCTCGTATATTGTCAACATACGATCAACACTTTTCTTCCAGGAATTAAATTCTCCTGGCTTACCGGAAAAATCTTTCAGACATTTTACGACGTCTGGTATTTTATCTAAACCGCTGAGGTCTTGCCTGTGTCTTTCTTCGATTACTTGGTCTACCGTCGTAGCCAAACTAGCATTTGGGTTCAGGACATTTTGCACTACTTGCGGTCCTTGTTGTCTAAGGACATTCGCTGCAATTTGGGAAATTAAAGTTGTTAAGTCACTCATGCTTAACTGTGAATTATTTTGTCCCTGAAAAGGGAGGGCATCCTGATTAAGCAATGCAGGCCTAATTAGATTATTAGGATTCGCCATTTTTCTTAATGAAATTCCTATTTTTCCTTTAAATGAAAGAGATTTTTTTTCTTTCCCAAAACTTCCTTTTGGTAAAATACTTTTTATTTAGAAAAAATTAAAAAATTAAGAAATTTCCTAAAATAAAACTTCCTTTTCACAAAAATTTTATTTTTATATTTTGACTTTTTATTGTATATTTTGTATTTAAAAATTAAACATTACTATATCCTAGTTTATGTAAATTTATTTTTTGGATATAGTGTTCGTTTCTCTAACTCTTTTGATTTATAGTAGTCCTCGGACGCACGAATTAAGCGAACCGTTTCTTCCTCTATATTATCCCTGTTATCGTAGTCAACATGGGTGGCTATTTTGTCTATTTTCATGAAATTGAATAAAGATTGCATAGACCTAGCTTTGTCTTCGTTACTAACACCTTTGACTACAAAAGGTTTCCTTCTGTTTTCCTCTATATCCCTTTCTACCTTCTCTACAATTGCGTCCAACCCGTCGTAGTCGAAATCGACTGGTAAAGCGTCCATTTACAACAATCACAATGTGGGGGTTAGGGGTAGTTTACAAAATATACTTAAATACAATATTGCTGTAAATATAGTGATACAATCTTAATTTCTTACTAAGTTTCAACCGCTTGACTGCCTGGTAGAGATGTGCTTTTGTGTGGCTGGATACTTTCTCTCGCCCGTGGAGATGTTGGGGCTGCTGGAACTGCTGGAGCTGCTGGAACTGCAGGAGCCGCTGGTTTGAGTTAAAGATGATTATAGTACTTTTTAGCGTACTTTTATTTTTCACTGTTTCCTTTTTTAAGGAGTACTTTTTTTTTTTAATGTTTTGCACTTTACAATGTATTTCTTTTTATATATCGTAGGCTGGTACATAAGATACCACCGGTTTGCCTTAGCTACTAAGGGGCCTAGTCGATATAATCGTGATTCACTTTTTTTAATTATCACTCACAACTTTTTGCGCCGCGACACCTGATTTCTGCGGTTTTCGGGACGATTTTAGTGTTCTTTTCTTTTTTTAAAACTTTTTTATTTTTAATTCGCGATGTCTTACTTTTTGTTTTCAGACCACTTTTTTCACGTATTGCGTTTTCACTTTTAACTTTTACCGTTGCCTTACTTTTTAATTTTCAGGACTTCACCGGATTTGTTACGTTTCGAGCGCCGCGTATTTATTTATTTATCGCGAGCCTCGAGACTTTTGCTCGGGCGCCAGTTAATAAAACGAGTGGTTAAGTTTAATAAAACAAACGTTTTATATTTAATTGCGGGGCTTAGAGGGGCAGCACGACCGCATTTATTAATGTGAGAATTGAATCTAAAACTAAGTTACAATAATCTTAATATTTATACCTAGCTATGCCTGCGCTGCAACTGCATTTTGCTGCGTAGCGTCTGTAATCTGCTGCGTGGTAAATTCATGCTGCTTCGCTGTGACTGCATGCTGACGTTGAATTTAGCGGGTGGCTCTCATGTGTTGTTGTACAATTAATGTTTACAACATTAATTTCGGTCACATTTGTGCTGACTCCGTCTGTGCCCCACATGTTTGTTTGTTGAGTAAATCATGTACTTGGTTTTACAAGTGCAGTTCGGCTGAGTCGATTGTTTGTTGATTTCCGTTCTACATAGCTGTGAGCCACTTAGCATTGTCGTCTAGCTATGCGTTTGTTGATGCGGCCGAATTTGTGATGGCTGGTCATAATTCGGGCAACATGAGCAATATTGACTTTCTTAAGTTGATTATTGATGTGGGTTAACTTAATGTAGCCAGTTTATGATTAGTGATCAAATAACGGAATATGAATGCGTTATTTGATTCTCTGGAATGCGGGTCTATTATAAGTAACTAATTTACGACATCTTGTGGAAGTGGTTGGTTTCGGGTTTTAATTTATGTTGTCTTCATGGGTGGTTCTAACGTATCGGCTTGGAGTGTTTGATATGAGACGGCGAGTCATCTGTCAAGCAGCTTGGGTGGTATTAACTTACCCTAAGTTAACTTGTATATTATATGTATGTATGCATATACTTATGTATACTCATTATACCTTCTGCAGAACCCTTTATTTAAAAGATCCCAAATAAAGTATATACATACATATGTATAATCCATATGCATGTGTTACAGCTACATATGTATGAATGTATGTACCTGCGTGTTTAATAAAATGCATTATTCTGCAAAACCCTTTTTTCCTAATTTCTTGCGCGAGTGATTAGCGCTGCTAAGTTTTCTGTGGAAAAGAGTGAAAAGAGCCCAAATTAAGCAATCAAGGAAAATTTCTTGCTACCTAAATATTTTTTTACATGCTAAACAATGTTTCAGGAATTATTGTTATTTTTTGGAATATAGCAATTTCTGGCTCTCTGAGAATAGCATACTTATGTGGCTGTACTGTACGTAGTTGATTTATAATTTGTAATAATCACTTGATATAATAAAATGTATATACATAGATTTATTCTTAGCAAATGTTCTCACTTCTTAATAACCGTTATAATTTTTGCACTTGACAATAAATGCCCGTAAGCGCAAAACAACAACAATGCACAAAGCGAGAGGTAATGCGTAGTTGCTTTTGTACAACAACGAACAAAGCGAGAGATACTGCGCAGTTGCTTTTGTACACTTCTCTCTACCCAATTTTGGTCACAGGGGACGGGAGGGGAGTCAATGGCAAGAATAAAATGCTCAGTCGCGCGGTTGGTTCCCTACGCAGCAGTCGTGCGCCGAATTGAATAAATTTTGCTACAATACATATATTGTGAGTATATGCTTTAAAAAATTCGTATAATTCGTATAAGGTAATTCAACCCAAAATAAAAGTTAGTTCTTATAACTTTCCAATTAAATTTTTATAGCTATTAATTAAGCAAATAATTTAGTACAAAGTTAGCACAAAGCCAGTTTAATTTTTTTTTCCATTTTATAATGCCCAAAAGATCTAGATATCAACTTTCTAGAAATAGTTCCCAGGCGAGGGGATCAAAAATACGCCGTGATGGAGAACCTTCATCAGAAACTGAAAATCGTCTTGCAAGTCGAAGAGAATACGCATCGCAATCGCGTGCCAGAGAGTCGAGTATCGAGCGTTCGCTGAGGCTTGCTCAACAAAATTTAAGGGCTTCTCAAGTATGCGCGCGAGAGTCGATTATCGAACGATCGCAGTGGCTTGCTGAACAAAATTTCAGAACCTCCCAAGTACGCGCTCGAGAATCGAGTACGGAGCGTGTGCAGCGGCTTGAAGAGCAAAATATTAACGCTTTCATGATCAGAGAGAAAGACAACGGACTATAGGTCGCAATCAAGTATTAGCTTATAGTAACAGATCGGCTTTCAGATACGATCCACAGAATGATTATGCTCAACAGTCTTCCGTCCAAATTGGAGCCATGAATAAGATCTGCTCTAAGTGTTCTGCCAAAAAATGGGCCAATGAACCGAATGGTATGTGCTGTGCTTCTGGAAGAGTCAATCTCCCCAATAAATAATCATACACAATCTGTACATTTTTTAAGCAACATACGTAAGTACAATAGCCGTTTTCAAATGACGTCATTTGGCGCGAAAGAAACAAGAGAAGATAATTTTATGCCTACTTTTAAAAAAGGGGGGACAAGTGTATTATCTAATAGGCAGGCTTCTACCATCATCAGGCCAAAGTCCACAATTCTTGTAAATCTATTTCATTTCAGACGCAGATAAGCTATCGTTACGGTTAAATATAGCTCCAATGCTAAAAATTTATTTAATTAACGAATTACAGACCGCACTGAATAGCAACAATATATATGTACATAAGATGTTTTACACAAAACTTAGAACGTAACTCTTCAGATAATTTAAAGTTAATTATTCACTCCGACCGCCCACCACAAACAGCACACCTGGGTAGATATAATGCTCCAGTTGTAAACGAGGTGGCCGTCCTCTTGGTTGACGAAGAAAAAGGCCCAAGAGATATAATGCTACATCGTAGAGACGGCCAACTTAGAAGGGTCTCTGAGTTATACCGATCGTATGATCCTCTACAGTATCCCTTAATACACGATGACTTATGTCCGAAATTATGGGAGACCAGACTTATTTGTCACTTTTACGTGCAACCTAGAGTGGCCTGAAATTAAAGCGGAACTATTATCTGGTCAGCGGCCTTTCAATCGTCATGACATAATTTCAAGAGTATTTCATTTAAAGATGAAGACATTCTTAAAATTATTCACGAAAGATGAAATATTCGGCAAAGTGAAATGTTATATGGCCACAAAATAAATTGACATCAAATATCGTTTACAGGGAAGCTCTGACTCAATAAACTGATTTTCAGGAGCAGAGAAAGTAAGGTATATAGTATGCCTTTTTTCAAAAATGAAAAATAAGATTAAAAAAAAATAATAATAATATGTACAAAAAAATACAAAAAAAAAAATAAGACAAAAAAATATTATTTCATATTTGAATTTTCTTCATTATACTCTTATTTAATGACCCCACGCAAAAACGAGAAAATATGTAAGTATGTTTGTTTAATACCCGTGCGAAGCCGGGGCGGGCTGCTAGTACTACATACATAGGTAAATTCATTTAGATGCATGTGCACTTGTTGACATTTTAGTTATTTATGATTGCACGTGGAAATGCACTTGCATATATGTATGTACATACGTATGTAGTATATGTATGTACATCTGTGAGTATGTATATACATATATGTACATACTTGTGGATATTTATATACATATATATGTAAGTTAAATAAATGTAAGTTTATTTCTTAAGCGGGCTGTATAGAAGACAGCAACTCCGCGTTAATTAAATGAAACAAATTATAATTTATTTATTGCGGGCTGTATAGAAGACAGCATAACCGCGTTTATTAATATGAGAATTGAATCTAAAGCTAAGTTACGATAATCTTAATATTTATACTTAGCTATGCCTGCGCTGCAACTGCATTTGCGACTGCACGCTGACGTTGAGTTTAGCGGGCGGCTCCCATGTGTTGTTGTACTGATAATGTTTACAACATTAGTTTCGGCCACAGTTATGCTGACTCCGACTGTGGCCCACATGTTTGTTTGTTGAGCGGGTCATGTTTACAATTGCACTTGATTTTACAAGTGCAGTTCGGCTGAGTCGGTTGTTTGCTGATTTCCGTTCCACATATGTAGCTGTGTGCCACTTAGCATTGTCGTCTTGATATGCGTTTGTTAATACGGCCGAATTTATGATGGGTAATCATATTTCGGGCAACATGTGCAGTATTGACTTTTATTAAGTTGACCATAAAATGTTTTGATGTGGGTCAACTTAGTGTAGCCAGTTTATGATTAGTGATCAAATAACGGAATATGAATGCGTTATTTGATCCTCTGGAATGCGGGTCTATTGTAATTTACGACATCTTGTAGAAGTGGTTGGTTTCGAGTTTTACTTTATGTGGTCCTTGTGAGTGGTCCTAACGTGTTGGCTTGAAGTGTTTGATATATGACGGCGAGTCATATGTCAGGCAGCTTGGGTGGTATTAACTTACCCTAAGTTAACTTGTATGTACATACATATATGTATAACTCAAGTATGATAACGATTGATATGCTTATAAAATAAGTATATTTTCTATACACATATGTATGTATGTACGTGCACATCCAATCAATTATTTAGAAGGTTCCATTAAATAATATTTATATCTTAGCAAATCAGCAGCATGCTCTAGTAGCAACGAGAGATGCTGGCGCGCGTACGGCCGAACGTTGCACGTTGCTCGTTGCTACTAGAGAATAATAACACGCTATGGTGCGCTCCAAACGCTGCATCATGACGTTCAAGGCTAAATAACTTTTCCGAGAAATGTAGTATATGTATATGGTTTTTTTATGTCGAAATATGGCGCAGAAGACATTTTTTCTTCAATTTGTAATAAACAATTGACTCAGATTAAATTTTTTTATTCCGAAAAAATTACACGTAATCTTTATTAAATGACGATTAAAATGGCGGCCGAATCATCTAAATCGGTCTGATAGATCGTTCGTAAAACATTTAACTAAAAATTTTTTTTTTAGAAAATCCAACAGGGTTTTTGTTTGCATCATTAATGCCTACAGAATAAAAGAAAAAACAAGCAAAAAGAATTTTTCACCGCATTCAGGTGTCAGCATGATTATAGCTCAAGCTGCTAAGTACGGGAATCGTTTGTTTGTTTTGAAATTGTTGCTGAAAATCATAATAGTTAGATATGGTGCGTGTTGCTATAGCACTAATATTATTTACGGCTATTTATGGAATTACTACTGTTTAGGTTTAACATTTAACCGCGTCGGCCAAATATTATATTAACGCGGCGGTTGGGCTGCAGTAAACACATACATATATACATACATACGTAAGTATGTTATATTTAATGCATTTTCAAGTAATTAAATTACCCTGAAATACATATTTTTGATGTGGTACCTAGTTGTCACGTACACCCCACAATTTGGTCCTCTTCTAGCATTTCTAATAATATAATTATTCAGTTTGTGCCAATTTATTTCTTAAATCTTTTTTAGGTATTCGTTGTAAAAAATTCCTTGCAGAAAATCAAATTTAAATATATAATAAGTTATTTACTGAGATATCGCATTTCTTATAGTTTTGAGTTAACCATTGCATGCAATATGGGCGTGGTTACTGTTTGATTTTGTCCATTTCTTGTACGATTCCTATTATTTGAGCTTACAGAATAGAAGTGTACAGCAAATTTGGTAGAGGTGAAAAAAAAGTTTCGAATATTTAAATTATGGCATGGCTTAATCAAGCCCTCTATTAATTCTAAGAATTTTGGTATATATATATATATATATATATATGTATATGTACTTCTATATCTTTGGTGAACAAAGTTATAATACCGTAGGCACCACCAGTGCGCTCGGGTATAAAAATACGAGTGAATTACCAAAAATTTAACTAATCACGTTACAATACACAATTTAGAATTTAATAACCAAATGCCATTCTTATTAGACAGCGGAGCAAATATTTCAATTTGCAAAAACCCATTTAATAACGAATTTAACACCGACACAAAATGTCAATAGGCAGGAATAACAAAATAAGTAGTTTATTCAGTAGGTGCATCAAAACTTAATTTTCTTATAGAAAAAGGTAAACCAACTATAAATATTCTGTCAGTAAATGAAGATTTCCCTATAGCAATAGATGGAATTCTAGGTGGGGAGTTTTTAGTAAATTACCTTTGTAAAATTGAGCTTAGTTTATCTACAAGAGATATGTACACTGAGAAAAGCCAATGGACAACCATTACAAGTAAGTGATACTAAATAGGTGAATAATTACAATTTCTGAACACGGTTACCAAGCAATTGCGTCTGCGTACTTTCTGTATGTTTATATGTACATATGTATATACATATGTATGTACATACTATAAATATATATATATATAATATCCATGTATATAAAACGCGCGTAAAAAAAAGTACTTAGCAAAAATTAGTTTACCAAAAATAATTAACGTGCAAAAAACGCTACTCTAACAATGTAGTTATTTGTGAAATTATGCGTCCGCCGTAGGCGTGTGCGCGCTTCATTCGGTGGATCCCGGCTTCGAGTCCTGGCCGGGGCAAGAAACATCAAAAATAATTATAGAAAGGTTTTTTCTATTAGCGGTCACCCTCGGCAGGCAATGGCAAATGTATTTCTGCCACGAAAATAAACCTTTCACAAAAATCATTTGCCTTTCGGAGCCGGCATAAAACTGTAGAACCCCCAATTCGAAGTTCGGCCAAAATCGCTTAAGCGGTTATAGCGCCAATTAAGTAAGTAAGTAAGATTCCAGTCATGTATAAAAATTAAACAAAAATATCTAAGAATCATAAAAAACGGCTGAAACGGCTCCCGGTCCTAGGGTTACAGGATGTCTATTGTGTGTTTGTGTAGTTGGTGTGCACCTAGTAGATCGTGGGTGCTGGATGCTAGTGTGGCAGGGCTGCTATTGTGCGTGTATGTAGTAGGTATTGCACGGCTACTGTTGCGTGTGAGCGTAACTACTCAAGGTCCTTAGCGTCAATTCCGCTGGTGACCTGCATTAATAAATTTAAAAAAAATATTATAAAATTTTGCTTCGAGATACACAAAATTGAGCAAAACTTGTGCCCGTACGTATGTTTTGTAAACAAACTTTGCGTACATAAAACTGTGTTTGCTTGCATCAATACAATGTTGCCATTCATTTGTTTGCATACATACTTTTACATTCGCGTTGTCAATTACAATTTTTCATTGTATAATAAATCAAAGTAAAAAACCAACAAATGCAAATAGTTCATTTATCTATAATTAACATTATTAAACATCGATTTTAAATTAATTTAATAAAAATTTAAATTTTTATAAGGTTATTTTGTTAATGATTTTAAAAAGTTCTGCTTGGCAACACTGTGCGGTAAGAGAGCACTCAGCTGACACGGCTTCACGGCAAAAATCTAAATTTCTCAGATTACACACGTACACGTCGCGCGTAACCGTCACACGTACACGTTGATGAGTTTTCATTTACATGGCGCTCTCATAAGTTTGATCGTGTCAGCTGACACGTAACGCACGTTTGCGTCGGTGATTGTGGGCACCATTACTCTCGCGGTTACTTCAAACAATGGGTACCGTTGGAGGTCCGTGCGGTTGGCGGTATCCAAACAGCGACCGTTTTATTCTATTTTTATGTCTTTAATTATTAATTATTTAATTTCACTAACACTTGGTTTAAATTCTCGCACTTGCACTTTAATCACTTCATAATGGCCCGTTGGCCGTTCTTTCTACCTTTTATAGCTAAGGGTCAGGCCGACAAACTCACTAGACTCACTCATCGTGCATTCTGGAAAGCTCCCTTTCACCAGGGTTAGCAAGGTTTCATACCATTCATCTGTCGCTGATTTGTAGATAAAATAACTTTAACCAGAGAACTTGTTAGAAATGAGAAGGCGCAAATGTTAAAACAGCTTTTTCATCAACAAAAGCGAAACAAACTTAAAACTGCAAACAGTCTTTCTTATTACTTTTCTTAGATGATGATCCGCGAATCAAATTTGAGTATCCCAAATTAAATTACTATAACAGCGGTGTAATATTCTTCAAAATGGCATAAGTAATCTTCTTCAGCAAGTTTTACAACTTGAATTTCGGCAGTACAGTAAGACAAATTTTTTTCTCAAAATCAAATTTTTTTGTAAGTGTGACAAAATTTGTGGAATACAATTATCTTTTGCAATTATGGGTAGAACGGCATGTTTAATATCATCCATAGTAAATCATACGTAAATCTCTTCCAAAATAGCTAGTGCTATGGTATTTGGCAGTGTTCATTGCAAAACAGACGACAGGCAGAAGTGTTTAAACGAGTATTGCCAATTGTGCTTTTAAATCACGGTTTTACGATCAGCTGGGTTAGCCTCGGGGTGAGCCGTTGTTGAACACGTAAGCAATGGGTCACTTACTGCGTTTGGCGGAAACAAATTGGACTCCATTGCCAGTATTCAAGCTTCGTGGTAAACCGTAGAGGAGAAACAATTCTTCAATTATGATTTTACTACAGCTTGAGTGTGCTACTTGTTTGTAACATACCATACGGTTTCACGTTTTCTGCCTTAAAACGATGGCAGTCAACACATGACTTCACATATTTTATGAAAAGCTCGCATACCTGTCCAGAAATATCTCGTAGTTATTCTTGCTGTTGTAGTTCTCTCTACTCCTTAGCGTCCGGCTTTACAATCATCAACATCTCTCTTTGAATTAAACACAAAAGTTAACGGCAGTATCGACCTTCTATTTCCATTGGGTAAAGTTTGATTGAAAAAAGTTCCGAAAATAAATTGGCTATTTCAAAAGGTGAGCTTACAATTTTATCGACTAGACAAACCAGAGTTGGTACACTCGCACAGATTGTGTTGGATTTAATATGCTGCAAAAAAATCTTTGAATTTGACTTGATACTTTTTTCAACACCAAGTATGCACTTCCGGTTCACAAATTTGTTAAGACAATTAAACTCTTTTAAATACGACTGTTAGGAGGGATCTACGTATAAGTATTTTTTGCCTCACGATCAAGGTTTGAAATATTCGTTAGACATATATAATTTTCATTGCTTCTAATTTTTTTTATTTTTCAGACATTTTGGATTCCCGATTTGTGGGACTTTGTTTCCACTTTGTGTGATAAAAGTGACAATTCTATTTCCAGCAGCATCTTATTTTTAAAGAGCGGTTTCTTATTGCTTTCAATTTGTTTGTTTGCGATAAACAGTTAGTGATCGAGTTTCCTCATGTGGTAGTAGGGATTTTATATGTTCTTCTAGCAGCCCTGTTGAGAAAAACGTCAGCAGACTTCTTTTTTATTATTGAATGTACAGTGTTATTTTACCTATCAACAGTTATTGCTACGCGTTCCTTAGTCTTTAGTCTACGATACTCACTGCAAATGCAACGATATATTTCGATAAAAGTATAATGTACTTGCTTGAGTTGGCGTTTGGTATACATCTATTCCGAAGCTCCGAATATAGTTGAATAACTCTTCTTTTTAATTAGCGCTATAACCGCCTAGGTTATTCTTCCTCTGCCACCACCAGCGGGTACCGCGTTAGCTACTTTCAAGGCTGGATTATTTTCTTTTGTACACAGAGCGAAACTAGCACCTGAAATGCGCGTACGTCACTATCGAGCAAAATACATTTATTTTTAAAACATTATTCATTCAAACTTCTGGAACAATAAAAAAGTAAATATAAAATTTTCATTTGGAAAATACAAAAATCCAAAGAGCAATATTCATACTATTAGATTAAAAGCAGTGTAGAGTATATACATATATGTAAGTTAATAAAACGAGTGGTTAAGTTTAATAAAACAAACGTTTTATATTTAATTGCGGGGCTGAGAGGGGCAGCACGACCACATTTATTAATATGAGAATTGAATCTAAAACTAAGTTACGATAATCTTAATATTTATACTTAGCTATGCCTGCGCTGCAACTGCATTTTGCTGCGTAGCGTCTGTATTCTGCTGCGTGATAAATTCATGCTGCTTCGCTGCGACTGCACGCTGACGTTGAGTTTAGCGGGCGGCTCCCATGTGTTGTTGTACTGATAATGTTTACAACATTAGTTTCGGTCACAGTTATGCTGCCTCCGACTGTGGCCCACATGTTTGTTTGTTGAGCGGGTCATGTTTATAATTGCACTTGGTTTTACAAGTGCAGATCGGCTGAGTCGGTTGTTTGCTGATGTCCGTTCCACATAGCTGTGTGCCACTTAGCATTGTCGTCTTGCTATGCGTTTGTTAATACGGCCGAATTTATGATGGTTAATCATATTTCGGGCAACATGTGCAGTATTAGGGTTAGGTTAGGTTGGAGTGGCAGCCACCTACAGCGGCTCACTTAGGCCAATATTAGGCCCATTGTGTTACCACAAGAAAAGTTTTGTACCATCCCAAAAAGAAAAATTACCCCTTACTAAACCAGTTTGCCTCATTGATAAACTTCAACAGACAATTTACCTCGGTGCTTGAAACCTCACTAAGGTCATCCAAAAACGGTGATCCCAGATATCGCATTCTGCTTTTACACAGTGCAGGACACTTACACAGTAAATGCAAGATCGTTTCCTCCTCCTCGTCGTTCTTGCAGCTCCTACAGCATCTTCGGAAGGGTACTCCCAACCTTTCAGCATGTTTCCCTATCAGACAGTGCCCTGTTAGAGCCCCGATGACGTTGGAAATGTTTCCCCTACTTAGAGAGAGAACGCTGCGCGACCGTTTCCGGTCCCATTTAGGCCACGTCTGCCTTGAGGTACGACAGGCCGTATTTTGCCTCCATCTATTGTCAGCTTGTTTATATGTAAAATCTCTGAGTAGCATTTTGCAAGTGGCAAACGGCATACCAATGCGTTCTTTGTCCTGAAGAATCTGCTTGGTCGTACCTTGTCTTGCAAGTTCATCTGCCATGCAGTTTCCCTCTATGTCCCGGTGACCAGGGACCCAAATGAGGTACAGTCTGTTCTGCTTAGCCATCTCCTGTAGAGATCGGCGGCAGTCCAGCGCGATATTCGAGTTAAACGTGAGAGAGCTCAGAGCTTTGATTGCAGCCCCGCTGTCACTAAAAATGAAGATGTCTCTTCCTATAATTCCGGTCCCTATCTTCTTCACCGCTTCCATGATAGCTGAGACCTCAGCCTGGAAGACGCTGCAGTGGTCTGGTAACCTAAAGGAAATTTGCAGGGGAGGGTTTCGTGAGAAAACGCCCCCTCCTACCTGATTATCGAGTTTCGAGCCATCTGTATAGATGACAATGCTCTCAGGTGGAGTGTGAAACTCAGGTTTCCACTCTTCCCTGCTTGGAATTCGTGTAGTAAAGTTACTTTCATTTACCGATGTCCAAGCACACCGGTCCGTACTGCTCGGAATAGAGCAGAACTTGTTCAAAATACTAGAGTGCCCTTGGCATTCAGGGTGCCACTGGGATGTCTCTCTTAGTCTCAAAGCAGTCATCGCTGCCGTCTGTTGTCCGACCAAATCTAAAGGAAGGAGGTCTAAAATGGCATTCAAAGCCTCATTTGGCGTGGTTCTGAGCGCCCCGCTTATGCAGATCATACTACATCTTTGCACCTTGGTGAGTAATCTGAGGTTAACCTCTTTGTCTAAAGCAGGCCACCATACGATCACCCCATATAGGAGAATAGGTCTGACGACCGCTGTGAAAATCCACCGACAGATCTGGGGATTAAGACCCCATTTCCTGCCTATGGCTCTCTTACAAGTGTAGAGGGCTATGGAAGCCTTTTCATGACGTTGAACCAGGTTCTCTTTCCAGTTCAGCTTCCTATCTAAAACAACGCCTAAAAATTTGGCACTTGTAGAAATACTTAACCGGGTACCATTTAGTACCGGTGGGGTCACCGAAGGCACTTTATACCTTCTCGTGAAAAGTACGAGTTCCACTTTACTTGAGCTGACCCTGAGCCCGCAGCGGGTGGACCACTTGGATACCTCCCGAAGCGCTCGTTGCATCAGCTCGCATAGTGTCTGCGGAAACTTTCCCCTGAGTGCGATCGCGACGTCATCAGCGTACGCGACAACTTTTGCGCCACCCCATACCGTATCTCGCAGTAGCGTATTAACGGTGAGGTTCCACAGAAGTGGGGATAGGACACCTCCTTGTGGCGTCCCCCTCGACACGTGCCGCGACAATTCGCTCGCACCCAGCTTAGCCCTTACTACTCTGCAACTGAGTAGCTGGCCTATAAACTCAACCAGTGAGCATTCAGCTCCTAGATCCCTAACGGCGCCAGTTATGGCTTCTGGAAGCACATTATTGAAGGCGCCTTCAATGTCCAGGAAGGCTACAAGACAGAACTCCTTGGCACTGAGAGACTTCTCAATATAGCCGACAAAGCTATGGAGTGCAGTCTCAGTAGATTTGCCTTTGCGGTAGGCATGCTGGTCATTAGACAGTAGTCGACTGTCGATGGTATCGGACAGGTGGCAACTAACAATCCTTTCAAGTGCCTTAAGAGCAAATGATGATAGACTGATAGGCCTAAGATCCTTTGGATTAGTATATAAGGCCTTACCAGCTTTAGGAATAAAAACAGCCGTGACATTTCTCCATGCCAACGGTATATGATTAAGTTTGAAACAGGCTCTGAAAATAGTAGAGAGCCATTTTGCAGACACCTCCAGTGTCTTAATTAGCTGAGCAGGTATTATCCCATCCGGCCCTGCAGATTTGTATGGCTTAAAGCTTTGGATAGCCCCTTTAACCTTTTCTTCCGAAACCGGTATGCTGACGGGGTTGGAAGAAATAAACGGAGGAGTTCTTTCCTCCGCAGTTGTGTTCCCAGGGAAGTGAGTATCTAGTAGCAGTTCAAGGGTTTCCTTTCCCGTAGAGGTCCAGGAACCGTCTTGCCTCTGCAAGAAACCTATCGGGTTAGAGGATCCTGAGAGAACCTTCCTTAGCCTGGCTGTCTCGGAAACACCCTCGATGCCGCCGCAGAAGTTTCTCCACGAAGATCTCTTTGCCGCCCTTAAAGCTTTTTTATAGGTCTGGAGAGACTTTTTGTACTCCTGCCATACCAGTTCGAGATTAAGTCTTTTGGCTTTGTTGAAATTTTTCCTACAAGATTTGCGTAGCGAGTCCAACTCACGTGACCACCAATGGGGTTTACGTTTGCCCCATTGTTTAGATTCAGGGCAAGCCTGATCTAGGGCATTTGAGCAGGTCATCGTAAAAACGTTCACCATGTTCTCTAGATCCCCGATGCAGTTAGGTTCAATAAGAGGTTCGCTGGTCAGCATATCCTCAAATAACCTTTTATAAGAGCGCCAATCCGTGTTTTTTAGGGTTTTGCGCACTTTTGGGCTGGTAAAAGAAAAGTTCAATACGATTTCAATATAACGATGATCAGAGAAGGAGTGTTCGTCTAAAACCCGCCAACTCTCGATCAGTTCAGATAGATTAACACTACATAGAGTTATATCTAAAACTTCTTTACGATTCCTAGTAATGAAGGTGGGATCCCTACCTCTGTTGCATATAAGTAGGTTAGTAGTTAGAAGGTAGTTGAAAAGTAACTCACCTCGATCATTAATGTCCGTGCTCCCCCAGTTGACATGGTGAGCATTAGCGTCGCTGCCGACCAACATGTGTCCGCTCTCATACCTGGATATCAAGTTCCGAACCATAGAGGGAGGAGGGTATTCGGCTTCGTGCGCCATGTAGGCCGATGCCAGCACAATCGACATACCCCCTATCTCCGCGAGAATTGCCGTGACGTCGCCATCACTGTAATTAGGTAGAAGAAAGATATTTAAATCTGCTTTAGCCAGAATACAGGCTCTAATTTTACCTTTACCACGCTCCACGAAGAGCTTAAGACCGGTGGCACTCAACCCACATACCCTTGAGTTGCAAACCCAAGATTCCTGAATGAGTACCACCGTAATGTCGCCTTTGCTTAGGCGACCCAGGAGAGCAGCTGAAGCTGCTTTAGAATGATGGAGGTTTATTTGCAGCACCCTCATGCGAGACAGCCGCTTCCTCCCCTCCAGCTACAACGGTGACGTCAGCTTCACCCTCCCCGTCACTGAGAAGCAACTCCTCCTCCGCAAACATCCTATGCATTGTTGGTGCAAGGTTCGTCTGGGAGGAGACACTGCCTTCAGCGGCGGAGAGTTCCGGTTCCGGCTCCGGTTCGGGTGCCTCAATGTCAACGTCCATTGCTTCACCCGACCCAGAGGCACGCTGAGCGTCCCCGCGGTACACTTTGATAATGACCTCATCGAGGCCATACGAAACGCGGCCTTGCCTCTTCTCCAGAAGCCCAATAGACTCCTTATTAAGGGACAATACCACTTGTCTGGAAGGGCCTTCCGCGTCCTCGACACGGACGACCCTCCAATCACTTGTCGGGAGGGATGGGTTCATCACCTGAAGCATCTTAAGGATGCTTTCCGGTGCCGATGGTGTCACCGGAACCCATACCCTCGCCCGTGGTCTGACTGGAATGTCATTCCAGTCCACCACCTCCAACTTAGCCCCTGGGTAGACAGGGCCCACCTTTGCAACGGCGGCCTTATACAGCGCCACCGATCTCTGGTCCTCACAGGCTACCACTTTAATATGGCCCTGGTACCAGCCAGCGTCCTTACAGGCCGGAGGGGTTCCGGGGTTTTCCAGAAGAACGTCAAAAATGACGTTCGCCAGAGCTGCCTTCACCCACCTCCACTGGTCTTTTGGTAAGGACCCGAGCTCGTTGCCTCGGTCCAGGACCCCAATAAGGATCCTGTCCTTCGCAACCTCGGCAAAGCTAGGCCTGCCCATCCAGGAGTGCGGCCGGATTCTTTTCGTCGCTGGAGTTTGGTCCTCCGCCGATCTTTGTCGTTTAGACGAAGGCACCCGGTTTTCCACTGAAGCCCCAGTGTGCAGTATTGACTTTTATTAAGTTGACCATTAAATGTTTTGATGTGGGTCAACTTAGTGTAGCCAGTTTATGATTAGTGATCAAATAACGGAATATGAATGCGTTATTTGATCCTGTGGAATGCGGGTCTATTGTAATTTACGACATCTTGTAGAAGTGGTTGGTTTCGAGTTTTACTTTATGTGGTCCTTGTGAGTGGTCCTAACGTGTTGGCTTGAAGTGTTTGATATATGACGGCGAGTCATATGTCAGGCAGCTTGGGTGGTATTAACTTACCCTAAGTTAACTCTTCCCCTCTTAAATCGATTGTCCTCAATCGGTATTGTTGCTGTGGATGAGTTAAGCCATTGAAGAAAATTGAAGAAATGGGCCTTCTGTTGTTTTTGCAGTATTTTGATTATGTGAGTGCAGTTCAGGCGATACATATAATTTCCTTTTATATTTATTAATACATATTAAAATAAAAATTACTACAAAAATAGATAATACAATTAATAAATCTGAACTTAAACTAATTAAATGAACACTTTTATTATTTTTAAACAATAGTTCAATGTGTTCTTGTTGCCTAATTTGCTTTAAGTACAATTTTTCTAATTTTAACTCTGTTTCTGTAATATTTTTATTTTCTTTAATTTTTGTAATCTTATTTGGTAATATAAATGAATCGTACATTTTGATTTTAATATTTTCAAAAGTTTTGTTTGTAGCTATGACTTTACAATTTTCAAATTTTATTAAAAAAGTTCCTGTTTGTTTAATTTCTAATTTGTTACAATTGTGAGATATATTCAGATAAAAATTTTTGAATATTAATATTCCCGGTAATAATTCTTTAATTTCTGTTTTTATTGATGGTACTAAATTACAATTTGCTTCTTTAAATTTAATGATATTTATTAAACAATTGTTATCTAATTTGATTAAATTTTTTTCTAGGTTGTCCTTAACAATTTTTTTATACAAATTATTATTTTCATCCGTAAGTATGTCATATTCATCTAAAACTAATGATACATTTTTTTGATCGGGAATAGGTTCAAAAATAATTTTGGATAGGATATTGGAGGAATATTGGGGTATCAGTAAGGTTATAATAATGTTGTCATTATAAAAAACTACTGCTACCTGTATGTCGTTGTACATGTCAAAATCATTGATGAGGTCAAGTTCGGTCTGAGTTAGTATATCTGTTGGAATTATTCCTAATTTACTTGAAAAAATTACTTGTCCGATATCGTTTATGTGATTTTGCAAAAGTGTTATATCATTGTTTATTTGATATATGTGTTTAAGGAATTCTAATTCGTCCTCTATAGTTTTAATTTTATTCTGGGTCGTTTTCCTAAATATATTTATGTAATTCTGAATAAGAGTCTGTTGCCTATTTACATATATGGTTGGTAATGTTACCAATTTGGTCAGTAAGAAACCTATTAGAATAAATTAATTTATTTACGCTATCTGTTGCATGTTGAGCATTATTTTGTATTGAGTCTAATGTACTAATTATCTGTTGTTCATCGTCACTGTCCATGGTACCTGCTATAAATTTTAATCCTTTACCTATATTATTAACTAATCCTCGTTTTGTTTTAGTATGTGGGTATAGGTAGGTTATTTTTGCTTTAAGTAATACAAAATTTTTGTTTATCGTGTTCAGTAATTGTCTGTCTTCAATGTTTACTGCTGTCAAAGCTTTAATGTTATCTGCTATTAGCGAGATTGTTTCGTCATAACTTGTTAAGTTAATGCAATGTAGGACTTTATTGAAATTACTTATTGTCTTCTGCTCTCCAGTCTTGATAGGTATGTATCCATTATTGTTGGTTAAGTAATGTATGTCAATTTGTTGTGCGGCAATGGTAGCAAATGCTAACAATAGCGTTTGTGTTATTAAGTTCATCTTTATTTTGGCCATTGTAAACCTAAAAAAAATATCTTCAATTTTGTTTAATATTATTTCTATGAACTATTCTTCTTGACTGTGTCTTTATTGTAGTGTTGTAATTTTGTGCTACGATTTCCTTTTTATACCTAGATGTCAGTTTATTTCCTAACCTCTTATTTATTTTAACGAAAATTTCGTTTCCTGGCTCGTATTGTTTTAATGCTATTCTATTTCTGTTGTGATAAGCTAGATCAACAACTTGTTTATCCTTAATTTTTTTAGCAATTTCTAATCTATGTTTTTCTATTAATATGGGGTCGCTATTGACTCTCCTACCAAAAAATGATTCTATGGGTTTTTCCCTTGTAGTTGAATGCACGGAGTGGTTGTACTCTTTGACCGATCTTTCTAAAAGTTCTAGGAAAGATTGGTGCGTATTCTCACAACGTAGGCATCTCATTATTTCCTGCAATGTGGAGTGAAAACGTTCCACTTGCCCATTCGAACAACTTGTATATGGAGCCGTTCGGTGAATTTCTATGCCGAATTCATTTTCTATCATGAAATTTATCGTTTCGGATTTAAACGATTTTTTATTGTCCATTACTAGAGTTTCTGGTACGAGAGAGAAAAGAATGTCTCTCAACGGTTGCCTGATATCCTCGCCTGCTTTGGATTGGATAGTTCTCACAATCGCGTGTTTAGAAAATTTGTCCACTGCTGTTAAAATTAACTGCTTTCCCATGTGCAGTATATCAATATGAACTATTTGACCTGGAGATGTAGGAATTGGTGTTGGCTGAATTTTCGGTTTCGCCGGATGTCGGTCATATTTATTTTCTTTGCATGTAAGGCAAATTCTAATTAGTTTCTTAATTTTGCTAGCCATTCCTCGAAAATAGTATTTTCTCAAAATTTGTAATTTATTTTCTTTACAATTTCTATGTGCTCTGTTATGTTCCCTAATTATGATTTCCTGCTGTTGTTGAATATCTATTATATCCTCTACTTGTATCTGCGAAAATCGTATTTTGTATTTACTAAAGTGTATGGGATACAATTCTTGTATTACTCCCATTATGTCTTCTTCTGCTTTGATGCAGTTTATTACCAATGGGTTTAAATATTTTTTTAAAATCTGCAGTTAAATTTCATGGGTATAACTTAATTCTGTTATAATATGTCGGTGATATGTTGGAAATATTATTTGAAATTGATAGTTGGATACTAAGTCCTTATTTAAAAAAATTTGATTTTTAAACACATTAATCGGCTGTTCGACACTGTATATTAAGTTGTGTGATGAGCTTTCGTCTGAATTTGTCGCTGTAGACAGCGTATTCAACTGTGTTGTTTGTGGTGGTATTCGTGATAATGCATCGGCCACAACATTTGCTTTGCCGGGTTTATATGCTAATTCATAGTCATATTCCTCCAGAATTGACTTCCACCTTTTCATTTTACTGTTGTTATTCTTATTGCTTAAGGCATAAGTTAAAGGTTGGTGATCCGTTGTAATTTTTACTTTCCTGGAACCATATAAATAATTTCTGAAGGTATTTAATGCCCAAATTATTGCTAAGAATTCTTTTTCGTTAGCGGCATAATGTTCTTCAGCTTTGCTTAATGTCCTCGATATAAAAGCTATCGGTCTATCACTTTGTGATAATACTGCGCCTATAGCGAAGTTTGAAGCATCCGTTGCTAATTCAAATTCTTTTTTAAAATCTGGATAAGCAAGGATAATGTCTTCGGAAATTAATGAATTCTTAATTTTTCTGAAGGATTCTTTTGCTTCAGAATTTAAATCTATCCTTACTTTTGAGGATTTGTTCTTTGATATTCTACCTTCTTCCCCTCTTAAGAGTGAAGTCATCGGTTTAGCAATTTTTGCATAATCTTTTACAAATTTGCGATAATATCCTGATAGTCCTAGGAAGCTTCGGAGTTCCTTTAGGCTCTTGGGTTCTGGAAAGCTTGCAATGGCTTCCACTTTCTTTGGATTGGTTCTTATGCCAACCGGAGTAATCACAAACCCTAAAAATTCGGTTTCTGATTAAAAAAAAATCGCACTTATCCAACTGAACCTTCATGTTGGCGTCTTCTAGTGTTTTAAATATTTTTTCAATATCTTTGCAATGATCCTTTTCGGTTTTGCTAAAGATAATTATATCATCGATATACACATAGCAACATTTGCCAATGTGTTCTCTTAATATATCGTCTAATGCGCGTTGAAAAATTGATGGCGCATTTTTTAGGCCAAATGGCAAACGTGTAAATTCATATTTACCGTTATTGATAGAAAATGCGGTTTTTTCTATGTCCGATTTCCTTAATGGTATCTGATGAAAACCACTTTTTAAATCCAATACTGAGAAGTAATTACTTTCACCTAATTGTGATATTACCTCAGATATTTCAGGAATTGGATACCTGTCTGAAATTGTAACTGCGTTCAATTTCCTGTAATCAATAACCATACGGTATTGTTTATTTCCTGCGGAATCTGCCTTCTTTGGGACAATCCATACAGGAGAATTATATGGCGATCTGGATGGTCGTATTATGCCATCGTCCAGAAGCTGTTTTACCTGTTTTTCTACTTCGGATTTTAATGCTACCGGGTAAGGGTAAAATTTCGAGTACACTGGTGTATCTGTTGTTGTCCTAATTTGACCAACAACTTTTGTTGTGTATGTGAGCTTTTCATTAGGCTCAGAAAAAAGCTTAGGATGCTTTGTAGTTATCTCCTCCACGATGCTTTTCTGTTTATATAACAGATTGTTTTCGTTAATTGCATTAACGCATTGCGTGGGGAGTTGTTTTAGGTGGACTTTACAGCCATTTTCTAATATCATACAACTTTCGGCTGTATGTATCACCGCTTTCATACTTCTAAGAGTATCATTTCCTAATATGCCATCAAACACTTTTAATGCTGGCATTAAATATAATTTTATTTTTCCTTTAATATTAAAAAATTCCGCATAAGTATGCTCACTTATTTTAATTTCTCCCGCTATTGATTTAGCGTAAAATGGAGTTTCGTTTGGTATACATTTCTTTACCAAATCGGGTTTAACGTAGTTTTTACTTGATCCTGTGTCTACAAGAAACTTTAAAGCTTGACCGCCCTCCACTTTAACTTCAAAGTATGGTAGTGAAGAGCTCAGCATACTAAAAAATTAATGTTAGCTGAGTCATCCGTATTTTCGCTTTCCTTTTGTTCCGCTATGTGGAAAGTCCTTTGTGCCTTATTATTATTGTGTTGGGGAGCCTCCAGAGGTCTTTTTCCTTGATAATAATTTTTTTGGGTAGGTTTATTCATGTAGTTTACCCTACGTGAGTGCATGGTCTGATCGACATCCATGGGCTCTGGCTTTGGCTGAGGCTTCGGTGGCCTTGTTGGTGCATTGGCGTTCGCATAAAAATTATGTTGCGAGCGCCGGCTTTGCCATGCTTGTTGACTTGATTGCGGATTATAAGCTAACTGCGGGTAGAAGTCTTGTGGTCCTGCAGTGTATTTATTGTTTTTGCCTTTATTTGGTCTTTGGTACGATTGTCCTACGTTATGGGCATGGTTCGTCCTAAAATTTTGGTTGTCCAATTTTTGGCACAGGTGAAGAGCTTGCGGTAAATCGACTGGCTCTTTCATACCCAATAATCTCGGTAGATCTCCATTTAATCCCCTTATAAGTGTGTCCAACGCTTTGCTTCTGTAAGATTGCGTTAACATGCGTAAAGTCTCATTGCTCATCCCTTCGCAACCTAATTTATTCAAGATCAACGAGAGGTGTTTATACACCTGTTGATAAAATTCATCAATTGACCTATTACCTTGTACCAATGTAGTCATTTGGTACTCTAAAGTTGATAGATCGCGTCTATCGGCGTAATGCATTGACAAGCATTTTGTTATAGCTGGCCAATCCAATGGTGTATTGTAAGATTCCAGTGCTGTATCAGCGTGGCCTGTAATTTTATTTCTAATTACACTTAAGATCCCATAATATTTAGGAGATCCTTTTAATGACTCGTATACGTTGAGTATACGGTCTACGCTTTTCTTCCAGGAGTTAAATTCTCCTGGACGACCTGAAAATTCTTTCAAGCACTTTACCACATCAGGTATTCTATCTAATTCATTCAAATTTCCCCTTTCCCCTGTTTCAATTACCTGATCAACTGCTGTGGCCAAACTAGCATTTGGATTAATTACATTTTGGACGACTTGTGGTCCTTGCTGCATTAAAACATTGGCCGCTATTTCAGATATGAGGGCCGTCAAGTCAGTCATGCTTAATTGAGCATTAGTTGATACTTGAGGAGCTAGAGGATTTTGGTTAAGTAATGCGGGCCTAACTAAATTATTAGGGTTTGCCATTTTGAAAAAATTTTAATTTTTGTTTTTGAATAAAATAACCTTTATTATTTATTACTCTTTTTCCCTTTATTTATAAATTTGAATTCTTAAAATATAGATTAAGTCGAACTGCTTCTTCTTCGATATTATCCCTATTGTCAAAGTCAAAATAAGTAGCTACTTTATTTTCTCCTATAAAACTAAATACCAATTGCATAGCCCTAGCTTTTTCCTGATTACTAATACCTGTAATTATGAGGGGTTTATATTTTTCTACCTCAATATCTCTGTCCACCTGCTCTATAATTTTGTCTAATCCGTCGTAGTCGAAATCGACTGGTAGAGCGTCCATTTAAATTTATGGTGTTGTTAGTGGGGTATTTATAATAATATCTAATTACAATTTCTTTTTATACTTAATAAAAGTATATATATTCTTAGTATAAATTCTTACTCTTACGGCTACTGTTGGCTGCGATGGAGATGTTGATTGTAGTACTGTTGTTAGATGCTCCGGTTGCTTCCAGTTGCTGTCTAAAGTTGATTATTTTAATTTTTTCTCACTTTTTCCTTTCAAGGAGTATATTTGCACTTTATTCTTCTCTGTTTTAAAATTTTTTTTTCAAAAGATTTTTGCACTTTATTATAAATGTTTATCACCTTTAGGGTATATTTTGTTTGTTTTTTTTTCCGAAAATGCTTTTGTTTTTTCACTATCGCATCTTTTTTTTGAAATAGCTTATCTTGTTTTTCAGTGTTTTTCTTCTTTTAATAGTTTCTTATATCGTAGGCTGGTACATATATTACCACCGGCTTGCCTTAGCTACTAAGGGCCCTATCGATATAATCGTGAGGAATTTATTCACTTTTTACGTTTATCAAGCGCACAATTATATTTGATCAACTTCACCTCTTACCACTGGTGGGGGAAAGTGAAGATCACAAAAAGTGCTGCTTTTAATGTTTTATTTTTTTATTTTTTGAGTCTATAGTGTAGGCTGGTACGTTATACCGCCGGTTTGCCTAAGCTACTGAGGGGCCTCTCACTAAATTTCACTCGCGTCGCGGAATCCTTAATTTTTTATTTTCGGGACGTATTTTTCTTTCCACGGCACTTTAATTTCTTTTTTTTATTCTCGCGATGCCTTACTTTTTATTTTCAGGCTTTTCTTTCATGATCATCCGGGCGCGCGCGAGTCCTTACTTTTTAATTTTCAGGACCTTTTACGTTCACGTGGCTCGAGACTTTTGCTCGGGCGCCAGTTAAATAAATGTAAGTTTATTTCTTAAGCGGGCTGTATAGAAGACAGCAACTCCGCGTTAATTAAATGAAACAAATTATATTTTATTTATTGCGGGCTGTATAGAAGACAGCATAACCGCGTTTATTAATATGAGAATTGAATCTAAAGCTAAGTTACGATAATCTTAATATTTATACTTAGCTATGCCTGCGCTGCAACTGCATTTTGCTGCGTAGCGTCTGTATTCTGCTGCGTGATAAATTCATGCGACTGCACGCTGACGTTGAGTTTAGCGGGCGGCTCCCATGTGTTGTTGTACTGATAATGTTTACAACATTAGTTTCGGTCACAGTTATGCTGACTCCGACTGTGGCCCACATGTTTGTTTGTTGAGCGGGTCATGTTTATAATTGCACTTGGTTTTACAAGTGCAGTTCGGCTGAGTCGGTTGTTTGCTGATTTCCGTTCCACATATGTAGCTGTGTGCCACTTAGCATTGTCGTCTTGATATGCGTTTGTTAATACGGCCGAATTTATGATGGGTAATCATATTTCGGGCAACATGTGCAGTATTGACTTTTATTAAGTTGACCATAAAATGTTTTGATGTGGGTCAACTTAGTGTAGCCAGTCTATGATTAGTGATCAAATAACGGAATATGAATGCGTTATTTGATCCTCTGGAATGCGGGTCTATTGTAATTTACGACATCTTGTAGAAGTGGTTGGTTTCGAGTTTTACTTTATGTGGTCCTTGTGAGTGGTCCTAACGTGTTGGCTTGAAGTGTTTGATATATGACGGCGAGTCATATGTCAGGCAGCTTGGGTGGTATTAACTTACCCTAAGTTAACTTGTATGTACATACATATATGTATAACTCAAGTATGATAACGATTGATATGCTTATAAAATAAGTATATTTTCTATACACATATCGTCACCTAAAATGCAAAAGGCCGTAACTAACAAAAAATTCAAAATTGACTTTTTGATTGATTATGAAGTACTTAACCGATACACATGTACACAGCAAATTTTACATGCATACGTCCAAAAATAACGACTTTATAGGCGAGAATCAAAAAGCCGTAACTACCGTTTTTTTCATTCTCTTTGATTCAATTTCAATGTGACACATTGTGTTATCCGTAATTACAGTTGTTTTCATTATCTTTCATTCTTTATCAAATTGTGTTATTGTGTTACTGCCTTTATTCCCGGAATAAAACAAAATTAATAAAATGAGTACTAATTGTGAAAATGGTTGTAATGAAAAACTTAAAAAAAATAATAAAAGATCTGGAAATATAATAAACCGATTGAAAGGAAAAAAATACATGGGACTATCGAAAGGCATTATTAGTGAAAAAGCTCCAAGAGAACTTAAAGCTGGATGTACTTCAAAATTCTGTGAGAAAAGTGCTGTACGGAATTGTTCTACATTTTCCGAAGAAAATCGTAAGGAAATATTTAATGGGTTCTGGAAAATGTCATGGGATCAAAAAAAAATGTACGTCGTTAATCTTGTTGAACGCGCAAACATAAAGCGAATTGGTGTTGAGAACTCTAGAAGATCAATTACAAAACGTTACTATTTAAAACATCATTCTAAACGTGTTCAAGTGTGCTTTCATATGTTTTTATCTACGCTTGGAATAAATGAGAAAATGGTGAGGAATTGGGTAAATTTCAATGACTCCCATGGCACCAATATTTCGCCAGAAGAACAAAACAAAATAACATCAGAACGTAAAGCATTTACTAATGAAGGAGTCCTATTTGAAAAACGTTTAAATTTTCTGAAAAAATGGTTGCATGACATTCCTAAGCTTGAATCACACTACCGAAGACAGTATACGGAGAAACTGTACTTGCAGTCCGATTTTAAAAGCTACAAACATGTCTATGAAGTTTATTCTAAAGACTGCGAGACTAATGAAGTAGTTCATGTATCTTTTCCAACATTTATGGCAGTATTAAAAAAACAAAACTGTTGTATATTTAAGCCAAAAAATGATATGTGCGACACCTGCACATCATACGAATCGAAGAACTTAACCCAAGATCAGTACGACATTCATAGAAAGGATATACAAGACATGAGAAATGAAAAGTTAATGGACATAGAAAACGCCAATTCAGGATTACACTTGTTGTTATGCATTGACATGCAGGCAGTGAAATTGATTCCACAGACAAATGCAAATGCCACGTACTATAAAATGAAATTACAAGTGCACAATTTCACAATTTATAACGTTATTTCACATGAATCTGACAATTTTGTCTGGAACGAAACAGATGGTACCCTTGTTGCTTCTACCTTTGCTACATGTATAATAAAATACATAAAAAATGCCATTAAAAAGTCACCAAATATTCATCACATAGTTATATATTCCGATGGTTGTTTCTACCAGAACCGAAATGTTATTCTCTCTAACGCAATATTATCTTTATGTGTTCAAGAAAACATAACGGTAGCACATAAATATTTAATAGTTGGACATACACAAATGGAGTGTGATTCGACCCACTCCCTCATTCAAAGAAAAATCAACAAGAGATAAATAAATTTACCATCTGAGCTGTCTGGCTTGATTAGAGAGTCTCGAAAGAACCCATTTCCTCTAAAAGTGCATCATGTTGATTACAAGTATTTCCTTGACTACGAAAGTATTCTTAAGCGCTACGTATCTATTCGACCAGGTAAAATTTAACACACATGTATAAATTATGTAGAAAAAACTCAGTAACTCAGTGACTGCCACAGCTTTTATGATAATATACCCTTTACATCTTAAACCTATTCTAATTTGCTATTTGTAATGCAGGTTTTGTTGTTTCCAAATGAATTATTTTGTTTTTCTTAACCAGTTTAATTTAATTTTATTTTCTCGAATTAAATGTATTAATTAAATAATTTATTTTGTGTTAAAATACTTACAATAAATAGATACAAAAAGACATAACTTGTTAAAAACTTTTTTAGTTACAGCCTAAAAGCACATTTTCTTATTTTAACCATTGGTTTTATTTTATCCACAATTTTTTTCAAGTAGTTACGGCTTTTTGGTTTCAGAAAAATAGAGTGCAAAAGGCCGTAACTAACATTTCTTAAAAACTACTTTTTTCCCATTAATTTGGTTGTCAGAAACAAATCCGTCTTTGTTTTCTAAGCTTAAATCTACAATTTGGATATTTAGCTTTAAGTAGTCTTTAATTTATAACGTTTTTTGCTTCTCCTGTAAAATACTAAAAATGTTAGTTACGGCCTTTTGCATTTTAGGTGACGATATGTATGTATGTACGTGCACATCCAATCAATTATTTAGAAGGTTCCATTAAGTAATATTTATATCTTAGCAAATCAGCAGCATGCTCTAGTAGCAACGAGAGATGCAGGCGCGCGTACGGCCGAACGTTGCACGTTGCTCGTTGCTACTAGAGAATAATAACACGCTATGGTGCGCTCCAAACGCTGCATCATGACGTTCAAGGCTAAATAACTTTTCCGAGAAATGTAGTATATGTATATGGTTTTTTTATGTCGAAATATGGCGCAGAAGACATTTTTTCTTCAATTTGTAATAAACAATTGACTCAGATTAAATTTTTTTATTCCGAAAAAATTACACGTAATCTTTATTAAATGACGATTAAAATGGCGGCCGAATCATCTAAATCGGTCTGATAGATCGTTCGTAAAACATTTAACTAAAAATTTTTTTTTTAGAAAATCCAACAGGGTTTTTGTTTGCATCATTAATGCCTACAGAATAAAAGAAAAAACAAGCAAAAAGAATTTTTCACCGCATTCAGGTGTCAGCATGATTATAGCTCAAGCTGCTAAGTACGGGAATCGTTTGTTTGTTTTGAAATTGTTGCTGAAAATCATAATAGTTAGATATGGTGCGTGTTGCTATAGCACTAATATTATTTACGGCTATTTATGGAATTACTACTGTTTAGGTTTAACATTTAACCGCGTCGGCCAAATATTATATTAACGCGGCGGTTGGGCTGCAGTAAACACATATATACATACATACGTAAGTATGTTATATTTAATGCATTTTCAAGTAATTAAATTACCCTGAAATACATATTTTTGATGTGGTACCTAGTTGTCACGTACACCCCACAATTTGGTCCTCTTCTAGCATTTCTAATAATATAATTATTCAGTTTGTGCCAATTTATTTCTTAAATCTTTTTTAGGTATTCGTTGTAAAAAATTCCTTGCAGAAAATCAAATTTAAATATATAATAAGTTATTTACTGAGATATCGCATTTCTTATAGTTTTGAGTTAACCATTGCATGCAATATGGGCGTGGTTACTGTTTGATTTTGTCCATTTCTTGTACGATTCCTATTATTTGAGCTTACAGAATAGAAGTGTACAGCAAATTTGGTAGAGGTGAAAAAAAAGTTTCGAATATTTAAATTATGGCATGGCTTAATCAAGCCCTCTATTAATTCTAAGAATTTTGGTATATATATGTATATATATATATATATATATACATATACATACATATGTATATGTACTTCTATATCTTTGGTGAACAAAGTTATAATACCGTAGGCACCACCAGTGCGCTCGGGTATAAAAATACGAGTGAATTACCAAAAATTTAACTAATCACGTTACAATACACAATTTAGAATTTAATAAGCAAATGCCATTCTTATTAGACAGCGGAGCAAATATTTCAATTTGCAAAAACCCATTTAATAACGAATTTAACACCGACACAAAATGTCAATAGGCAGGAATAACAAAATAAGTAGTTTATTCAGTAGGTGCATCAAAACTTAATTTTCTTATAGAAAAAGGTAAACCAACTATAAATATTCTGTCAGTAAATGAAGATTTCCCTATAGCAATAGATGGAATTCTAGGTGGGGAGTTTTTAGTAAATTACCTTTGTAAAATTGAGCTTAGTTTATCTACAAGAGATATGTACACTGAGAAAAGCCAATGGACAACCATTACAAGTAAGTGATACTAAATAGGTGAATAATTACAATTTCTGAACACGGTTACCAAGCAATTGCGTCTGCGTACTTTCAGTATGTTTATATGTACATATGTATATACATATGTATGTACATACTATAAATATATATATATATAATATCCATGTATATAAAACGCGCGTAAAAAAAAGTACTTAGCACAAATTAGTTTACCAAAAATAATTAACGTGCAGAAAACGCTACTCTAACAATGTAGTAATTTGTGAAATTATGCGTCCGCCGTAGGCGTGTGCGCGCTTCATTCGGTGGATCCCGGCTTCGAGTCCTGGCCGGGGCAAGAAACATCAAAAATAATTATAGAAAGGTTTTTTCTATTAGCGGTCACCCTCGGCAGGCAATGGCAAATGTATTTCTGCCACGAAAATAAACCTTTCACAAAAATCATTTGCCTTTCGGAGCCGGCATAAAACTGTAGAACTCCCAATTCGAAGTTCGGCCAAAATCGCTTAAGCGGTTATAGCGCCAATTAAGTAAGTGAGTAAGATTCCAGTCATGTATAAAAATTAAACAAAAATATCTAAGAATCATAAAAAAACGGCTGAGACGGCTCCCGGGCCTAGGGTTACAGGATGTCTATTGTGTGTTTGTGTAGTTGGTGTGCACCTAGTAGATCGTGGGTGCTGGATGCTAGTGTGGCAGGGCTGCTATTGTGCGTGTATGTAGTAGGTATTGCACGGCTACTGTTGCGTGTGAGCGTAACTACTCAAGGTCCTTAGCGTCAATTCCGCTGGTGACCTGCATTAATAAATTTAAAAAAAATATTATAAAATTTTGCTTCATTTTATTTCTATATTTAGAAGAAATATTATTTCGTGTTAGTCATCAAGGAGAGTTTATTACACTTATGCACTAATATGTACTTATATGCAAATTAACATATTTCACTTACTTCTGTCTGTTTGACGGGAGATACACAAAATTGAGCAAAACTTGTGCCCGTACGTATGTTTTGTAAACAAACTTTGCGTACATAAAACTGTGTTTGCTTGCATCAATACAATGTTGCCATTCATTTGTTTGCATACATACTTTTACATTCGCGTTGTCAATTACAATTTTTCATTGTATAATAAATCAAAGTAAAAAACCAACAAATGCAAATAGTTCATTTATCTATAATTAACATTATTAAACATCGATTTTAAATTAATTTAATAAAAATTTAAATTTTTATAAGGTTATTTTGTTAATGATTTTAAAAAGTTCTGCTTGGCAACACTGTGCGGTAAGAGAGCACTCAGCTGACACGGCTTCACGGCAAAAATCTAAATTTCTCAGATTACACACGTACACGTCGCGCGTAACCGTCACACGTACACGTTGATGAGTTTTCATTTACATGGCGCTCTCATAAGTTTGATCGTGTCAGCTGACACGTAACGCACGTTTGCGTCGGTGATTGTGGGCACCATTACTCTCGCGGTTACTTCAAACAATGGGTACCGTTGGAGGTCCGTGCGGTTGGCGGTATCCAAACAGCGACCGTTTTATTCTATTTTTATGTCTTTAATTATTAATTATTTAATTTCACTAACACTTGGTTTAAATTCTCGCACTTGCACTTTAATCACTTCATAATGGCCCGTTGGCCGTTCTTTCTACCTTTTATAGCTAAGGATCAGGCCGACAAACTCACTAGACTCACTCATCGTGCATTCTGGAAAGCTCCCTTTCACCAGGGTTAGCAAGGTTTCATACCATTCATCTGTCGCTGATTTGTAGATAAAATAACTTTAACCAGAGAACTTGTTAGAAATGAGAAGGCGCAAATGTTAAAACAGCTTTTTCATCAACAAAAGCGAAACAAACTTAAAACTGCAAAGTATAGATACAGTCTTTCTTATTACTTTTCTAAGATGATGACCCGCGAATCAAATTTGAGTATCCCAAATTAAATTACTATAACAGCGGTGTAATATTCTTCAAAATGGCATAAGTAATCTTCTTCAGCAAGTTTTACAACTTGAATTTCGGCAGTACAGTAAGACAAATTTTTTTCTCAAAATCAAATTTTTTTGTAAGTGTGACAAAATTTGTGGAATACAATTATCTTTTGCAATTATGGGTAGAACGGCATGTTTAATATCATCCATAGTAAATCATACGTAAATCTCTTCCAAAATAGCTAGTGCTATGGTATTTGGCAGTGTTCATTGCAAAACAGACGACAGGCAGAAGTGTTTAAACGAGTATTGCCAATTGTGCTTTTAAATCACGGTTTTACGATCAGCTGGGTTAGCCTCGGGGTGAGCCGTTGTTGAACACGTAAGCAATGGGTCACTTACTGCGTTTGGCGGAAACAAATTGGACTCCATTGCCAGTATTCAAGCTTCGTGGTAAACCGTAGAGGAGAAACAATTCTTCAATTATGATTTTACTACAGCTTGAGTGTGCTACTTGTTTGTAACATACCATACGGTTTCACGTTTTCTGCTTTAAAACGATGGCAGTCAACACATGACTTCACATATTTTATGAAAAGCTCGCATACCTGTCCAGAAATATCTCGTAGTTATTCTTGCTGTTGTAGTTCTCTCTACTCCTTAGCGTCCGGCTTTACAAGCATCAACATCTCTCTTTGAATTAAACACAAAAGTTAACGGCAGTATCGACCTTCTATTTCCATTGGGTAAAGTTTGATTGAAAAAAGTTCCGAAAATAAATTGGCTATTTCAAAAGGTGAGCTTACAATTTTATCGACTAGACAAACCAGAGTTGGTACACTCGCACAGATTGTGTTGGATTTAATATGCTACAAAAAAATCTTTGAATTTGACTTGATACTTTTTTCAACACCAAGTATGCACTTCCGGTTCACAAATTTGTTAAGACAATTAAACTCTTTTAAATACGACTGTTAGGAGGGATCTACGTATAAGTATTTTTTGCCTCACGATCAAGGTTTGAAATATTCGTTAGACATATATAATTTTCATTGCTTCTAATTTTTTTTATTTTTCAGACATTTTGGATTCCCGATTTGTGGGACTTTGTTTCCACTTTGTGTGATAAAAGTGACAATTCTATTTCCAGCAGCATCTTATTTTTAAAGAGCGGTTTCTTATTGCTTTCAATTTGTTTGTTTGCGATAAACAGTTAGTGATCGAGTTTCCTCATGTGGTAGTAGGGATTTTATATGTTCTTCTAGCAGCCCTGTTGAGAAAAACGTCAGCAGACTTCTTTTTTATTATTGAATGTACAGTGTTATTTTACCTATCAACAGTTATTGCTACGCGTTCCTTAGTCTTTAGTCTACGATACTCACTGCAAATGCAACGATATATTTCGATAAAAGTATAATGTACTTGCTTGAGTTGGCGTTTGGTATACATCTATTCCGAAGCTCCGAATATAGTTGAATAACTCTTCTTTTTAATTAGCGCTATAACCGCCTAGGGAGTTTTGGCCTTCGTCTTCCTCTGCCACCACCAGCGGGTACCGCGTTAGCTACTTTCAAGGCTGGATTATTTTCTTTTGTACACAGAGCGAAACTAGCACCTGAAATGCGCGTACGTCACTATCGAGCAAAATACATTTATTTTTAAAACATTATTCATTCAAACTTCTGGAACAATAAAAAAGTAAATCTAAAATTTTCATTTGGAAAATACAAAAATCCAAAGAGCAATATTCATACTATTAGATTAAAAGCAGTGTAGAGTATATTACTAACAACCTATGTACATATGCATGTATGTTAAGACATTAAAAGCAGAATTTGAATTAAAGGGCTCCTTTAAAAATAAAAAGTTCTCTGATTAACAAATTGAATAGTAATAATACTAACTTCCTTTAAATAATTTTTAACATACAAACGAGAAACAGAAAATTAATAAACAAAAAGTTATGCCATTATTTTCAGCCACATTCCTTTTCAATAAATTTGAGAAGAAATTCAAACCAATATCAAGAAGATTTTCTAACGAAAATTTCTTTGACTTTGTTCCCTCTCGCACTCTTGGACTTCTTATTTATTACTGAATGGAGTGTTATTTTACCTATCAACAGTTATTGCTACGCGTTCTTTGGTCTTTAGTCTACGATACTCACTGCAAAGGAATCGATATATTTCGATCAAAGTATAGTGTAACATCTCAACTTGGCCATTGGACTCACTTGCTTGCGTTGGCGTTTGGTATACATCTATTCCGAAGCACCTAATATAAATGATTACCTCTTCTTCTTAATTAGCGCTATAACCGCCTAGGGAATTATGGACGAATTTAACATAGCTAATTGGTGACAGCTAAAGACCACATCGTAGTATTTCCAAGGTAGAAGGAGCCTTCGTCTTCCTCTGCCACCAGGAGCGGGTACCGCATTAAATACTTTCAAATCTGGATCATTTGCTTTTGTACACAGAGCGAGACTACCACCTAAAATGCACTATAAATTAGAACAAAATTTATCGGATTTCTCTATGAGTTTTGTCCAATAAGAAAAACTCCTTGTTACGATTGGGTATGTCTTTTCAATAAAATCAAGAAGATATTCTGTAAAACTGTGGTAAAAACTTTTCAATGTAATTAAGAAGGTGCCCCGTAGGAAAACCGTTTCAATAAAATCTTGTAGATAAACTGTAAAATTAAGATGAAAAACTCTTGAATATAATAAAGAAGGGAATCTTGGTTTTCATTAAAATCTGCTCTTAATTTTGATAAGCCGATGATTTATCAATTCAAAATTATTGACACCTCGATTTCTGTAACGTTTTTTTTTAAATAAATTTCACTCTGTTTTTATACAGTGTTTATTATACAAGCTTTACTTACAATTATGATAAGTTTTGGTATTTATATATAATTATTACAGGTTTTACATATTACTAAGTAAAAAATAACAATTGTGGTGGCTAAATTATAGTATAGCACTCACTTAATTGGCGCTATAACCGCCTAAACGATTTTGGCCGAAATTCTACAATTTGTGGTGTGCGTCTTGATGGTGTAACACAAATTGAGGGGCCTACAGTTCTACGCCGAATCCGAACGGCGATTGTTTTTGTGAGAAGTTTTTTCATGGCAGAATTCACTCGGAGGTTTGCCGTTGTCTGCCGAGGGGCGACCGCTATTAGAAAACATTTTTTCTATAAGTTTCGGATCTTACTTGCCCCGAGCTGGATTCGAACCTGGGACCAACTGAAGGAAGCGTGCACACGCTACGACGGCCAGCGCGTTAAGAGCTTTATTATAAAGGGTAGTTAAATTTTAAGGGCCGATGTTGATTTTGAATAAAACAAATTATTTTGGAAATTATTGTAATTTCTTTTTATTATGATAATATGGTGACGTTTAATTATGAATGGAACAAAATATCGGCTAAATGTCTGCCGCGACCTCGGCTGCTCACCTCCATCCGATGGTCCACATTTTCGATGACGCTGAGGCATAATTGAGGTTCTATGCCGTTAATGTGCCGAATTATCTCATCCTTTAGCTCTTGAATTGTTGCTGGCTTATCGACGTACACCTTTTCTTTCAAATAACCTCAAAGAAAGTAGTCCAACGGTGTCAAATCACATGATCGACGTGAGATAACACGTCCATTGAATTTGACGAGCAAAAGAGCCATTGTTTCGTCGGCTGTGCGGCAAGTGACACCATCCTGTTGGAACCACATATCGTACACATCCATATGTTTCAATTCGGGCCATAAAAAATTCGTTATCATCTCACGATAGCGAGCACCATTCACAGTAACTGCCTGACCGGCCTCATTTTGGAAAAATACGGCCCGATGATGCCGCCAGCCCATAAACCGCACCAAACAGTCACTCTTTGTGGGTGCATTGGTTTTTCGACAATCACTCCTGGATTATCATTCGCCCAAATGCGGAAATTCTGCTTATTGACGAATCCACTGAGGTGAAAATGCGCTTTGTGAGGTAAAGATGAATTTCTTCGTAAATGCACGATATGCATTTTGATTTGAACGCCCATTTTCATAATAAGCCTGAATAACTTTAACACGTTGCTCGATTGTGTATCTTTCCATGTTCAAATTGAGTTAGTCTGAAATTGTGAAATGTCAAATGAAATGCAGACAAAAACTTGACGTTTAGGTGTGGTTCACATTCAACATCGGCCCTTAAAATTTAACCACCCTTTACAAGTGGCATTTTTAATACGAATGCACAAAAAAGACTTTGAGAGAAAAGGAGAGCGTCATTATCGAGCAAAATATATTTATTTTTAAAACAGTATTCATTGAAAACTTCTGGAAAAATAAAAAAGTAAATCTAAAATTTTCATTTTGAAAATACAAGAATCCAAAGAGCAATATTCATAATATTAAACTAAAAACAGTATACAGTATATTACTCACAACCTACATATGTATGTTAAGATGTTAAAAGCAAAATTTAAATTAAAGGGCGCCTTTAAAATTAAAAAGTTTTCCTCATTAACAAATTCAATAGTAATAATATTAACTTTCTTTATATGATTTTTAACATACAAACGAGAAGATTTCTTCTTATAATTGAATATTTTTGAACAAACAATTAATAAACAAAAAGTTATCTCATTATTTTCAGCCACTTTCCTTTTCAATAAATTTGAGAAAATTTAAACCAATATTAAGAAGATTTTCTAACGAAAATTTCTACGATTTAGTCCTCTCTAGCACTCCTGTGCATTCAAGTTGTTTTAGACGTCGATCTCTTTATTTATAGGTGAACTCTTTAGCTGTGTATATGTACAATATGACCTAGCCAGCGCTGCGGCTGAAACTTAAATCCCTGAATTATGTCTATATTAAAGTTCATACAGCTTATCGTTGCATCGTTTGCGATATTCGTCGTCACAAAGACTTCAAGGCCCAAAAATTTTTCGGAGAATCATTCTGTCGAACACTCTCGAACACCCCAACACTCATCCGATGTCGACAGTTGCCTACTCAGCCCAAAGTAGCATTTGTTGGAAAAAGACATTATTTGTTGGATTTCGAGGCTGACAGTATTGTTGTTGTTTTTGCTGGCTCCAATATAAATGCACCGCTCTATTTTGTCAAAATTGAAAGTGTCAACAGTGATGCGGGGTGGCAGATGGAGTTCATTGACTGATTATCTGAAGACAGGAGGTGCCTCGTTTTGCTCTCGTTTCCCTCCAGACCCATTCGCATCGCTTTTTCTTTCGGATTGGAAAAGGCAAAACTAACAGCGCGGTTGTTGAGGACAAAGATGTCTATGTCATTGGCATACCCATTAACAAATTGATTGGACTACATCAGGGTGACCAGATATTCGCGATATTGGAAAATACCCGTGAGAAAGGGATCGACACACACCATCTAATTGTCCACTTTAAACCAGCTTTCGATAAAATGGCGCTGAGCAGCACCTCCAGCTTCGTCGATATTGGAAAGGACCGACCTCTCGAGCTGGTTGATACCAAACAAGTGTGACTTCTTTACCATTTTGTTAATTAAAACCGGTCAGGCATTATCTTTTATAAAAGTAAGCAACTATTTGTGTATGCCGACGATATCGACGTCAGTGACCTCAACTACCGCGCCGTTAGGCCTGCCTTTTCCAGTCTGAATAAAGAAGCGAGGCAAATATGTCTGAAAGAGAAAGAGGACAAACGGACTACGTCTTGCCACCAAATAAACATTCAAGGGCATTCGTGTCTTAGCATCCGCGTCACTGTTTCCAGTTACAATTTCGACAAAATAGAGAACTTTGTTTATCTTGGAACCAGCATTAATGCAAACAATAATGTGAGACTTGAAATCCAACAAAGAATCTTTCTTGCCAAGAAGTGGTACTTTGAGCTGATTAGGCAAAAGAGCAGTGACGAACGAAAACCAAGCTCCATAAGTCCCTTATCATGCCCATGCTATTGTATGGCGCAGAAGCATGGACGATGCCGAGAGAATAATTCTTCGAAAAATGTTTAGACCCTTACTGAACGATGAGCTGTATGAGCCTTCCTGCGACATACACATAGTTCAGCGAACGTAAGTTTTAATGTGTATTCTTAAAACTGGTTTGAGTTTAGCATAAAAGTATGCAAATTTTGATATCCAAAACACTTCATCTTTTTGCCGCTTCGGCTTTTACTTGACAATTTTCTACTAGTGTGAGTTCTGAAGGTGAAATAAATTTTATAACATCTGCCTTTTTTGTTAAATATTTAACTTAGCAATTATTCATTATTTTGAAATGAACGGTATAAAAATGTAATAATCGCACAAAAACACGTCCACCTATCATAATTTAGAAAAATCAAAATAAAGCTAAAATATTTGGAACAGGCATCACATTTCAAGTCAGTAAGCAAAATTTTGAGAATGGTAAAAGGCAGACAAAAACGACGCAAAATTGCAAAATTCCAAAAGAAAATATGATATTTTTGTTACAAAGTAATTTGCTTATATTTTATATGCAATATTGGGTTTGAGAATGAAATATATCTATTTCCATCTCTTTCACACGCCGTTGATAACAACGACCCAGAGTAGTGGTGAGAGAACTCCCTTCGTTGCATTTAGGCGCTGCCTAACTTTGCCACTATGGTTGTGTCACAGAGCACGCGGATTAGGCCCGGTTCGACCCCAAGCTCCCCCAAGGATGCGACTGCAACTGCGAAGTCCTTGTGTTCAAGATACTCTTCAATTACGTTAACAACCGTGTGCAGTGCTGTTTCCACAGATCTGGTCTACTAGTACGCATGCTGATCTTAATTTAACTAAATAACTTCAATTGGCTTTAGTGCACGGCATGTCTGCGTTTAAAATAAATACAGGGGTTTTCAATAGGAACGCTACAAAAGTTTTTTTTTAAATAAAATAAAAACGGTTTGGGATATGAATTAAATTCTTTATTCCTGCGAAAGTACATTCGATGCCATTATGTATGGAACTCGTTTTCTTTTGCATGGGCACCACGGGCACGCTTGCAGAAGTCCAGACGCTGAACCCAATTCTCGACGGTTTTCAAGCGTAAATCGGCCGATACTGCTGCAATTTCACGTTCGATATTCGTACGAAGTTCATCAATCGTCGCAGGCTTGTTGGCATAGACCATAGACTCGACGTAGCCTCACAGGAAATAGTCTGACGGCGTCAAACGTTCACCAAACTTGGTTTTCAATAAATCGATTGTGACATTCGCTGTGTGGCTTGTGGCGCCGCCTTTTGGAACCACAAATTGTCCAAGTCCATATCATCCAATTCGGGCCAAAAATATTCGGTTATCATTGAGCGGTAGCGCTTCCCATTCTCAGTAACGTGCCGGTCTTGATCGGGATACAATGTTGACTCATGGAGTACGTGTGGATTGCTGCCTGTCCAATAACGCATATTTTGCTTATTGACGAAGCCATTTAGCCAGAAATGACGACGACCATAAATTGGACGTAGCGCTCTTAAAGTTGAGGCCATTGACTCCGAATTTCGGTAGTAAATTTTAATAATTTCGACTCGTTGGATCGTATATCTTTCCATGATGAAATGGCAAACCTTACTGAAGAGAAATGTCAAAAGAGCGGGAAATAATATGGCGTCGTTTGCTGTCACTATCGGTCTACTTTTGTAGCGTCCCTATTGCAAGACCCTTTACAAATATGTATATCTGAAATTTTTTTACCTAACGCTGTCCAATTCACAGTCTTCATTTCAATACATTATGTTAAGGTTCAGTCGCAAAGTTCCGTTTTGAAAAAGCGCTTTATTAAAAAAAATCATAGGAAGCAGATGAACCTTCTGGCCCATATGGACACAGATATGGTGCCACTACCAATGATGCTAATATTGCCACTAAGTTACTCTGTATTTCAGGTTGACCGTTCACAGCGATCGCAAACGTATAAATACCGGACCTAATATGAAAGAAAGCCGGTTTCTCAAAACACATCAATACCGAAGAACGCCACCATTTAACTTCAATATTAACTGTTTCTTTTTGATCATCTGTTTTCCCCTTGCCAAGTTTGGTTTGAATGTAAGCCGGGTTCGGCATTGTGCCATTTTTCTTTCATTCAGTTTACTGTTTCGTATTTAAATGTTGTTATTAGCTGGTAGTAAGCTGTATGTAGTTGAACTACTGTATGTGCGCATATGTACTATATATGTACATAAATTTTGAGTTATTTCGCGGTCGTGTCTGTAGTGCGTTTCGGTAGGTAGAAGTTGGTAATTCTGGTCTTGTATGGTATTTTGTGCTGGTTCTGTATGTTGATACCTGTTGTTCACCTAAGTTCTTGTTTTCATTTTATAAACATGTTTAAAGGGCTCGAATATTACGTCTGAGTTTGTGTTCGTTAATTATTCTTCTGTCAAATACGAGATGCGGTAACCACACCCTGCAAAAATGCTCAACCCATCCTAAAGGAATTGTATAATTAAGGTATAATTTAGTTCGATATTGGCTTTTTTTAGAACGAAAATTTGTGGGACCATTAAATCCTCCAAAAGTAAGCTTTTAACTAGGAGGCTGGGGGATAATTGCAAATTTATTTCCTTCATCGGCCCAACTTGAAATATTTTAGGTATTGTAATCCAGACCACTTAATTTTTTATGAGTATGTAAAATAGCGTATCCAAAACCTCAATATTTGTTATAATTTACTTATACGCTATTTCTGTTTGATTATTGATAGGAAAAGACGCTGTTACGAACTCATCACAGCCTGCGTTCAATAGATGACCGAAAAAAACTTGTCAACTTGATGGGGAGTCTAACGTGCTTCGCTCGAATTCCCCCGGTTAGTATTTTGCCGTTAAAATCGATATTCTAACAATATTTAGCATAAAGATATACAGCCATGTTGCGAAATTTGAAAGGTTTGAAATCGACTCGAAAATCTTTGGTAAGATTTTTAAGCAACCAACCAACCAACTAAAATACTTAAGTGCTGACATTAAATCTATTTATATTATATAAGTGATGCCTTTTTTATAGTTTCTATATAAAGTATTCGAACCGTTCACCTGATATAATTGAAAGCGATACTGAACAGAGTTATTTTGTTTACATACATACATATGTATTTATTTGTTTGCGCAACTTAGTCTATGAATACATGAATTATTATTGCAGTCTCAAAGAAATTTAACAAAATGAATCCAAGATGGAAATTATTAAATTTAAGAAGTAGTTTTTGTTGATTGGAAAACCAATATCCAAATATTTTAAAGCTCCTGTGATAGGAGCATTTAAAGTATGCACTATTTTTATAGAACCAATATAAAATGATTCAAGGGGATGTAGAAATATTAGTGGTATATTAAAATTAGTACGTTCAAAGACAGAGGCACAAACTACAAATCGGCACCTGCTTATAGATTATCAAAGTATATAAAGACAATTACAAGATAAACCAGAGCTGCGCAACGGCCATACAATAACGAGCACAACGGAACTGCTTGAAAAACTGAAGTCCTTAAAATTCAAGAAAGATATCAAAATGGTATTGTTTGACATAAAATACTTACATATATACATCGATACCTTCAAGTTATACAGGCAAGCGAACGAACCTTGTATGTGAAACCCAACAAACAAGATAAAAAAATTACTATAGAGACAAAAAACGTAAAATAAGGACAAGGTTTCGCGAACACATACAGGACTATATCAAAAATATATAGAAACCCACGGCAATACCTAAGTCTTACTTTACAAACCATATGTTTAACAATAAATGTTCACTAGCAAACATTTAGAAAAGATCTAAAATTTTAAATGCAACAGAAAAAACGTTACCTGATCACACTTGAGAATACGGAAATATAAAAACAGAAAACATTTGACAATAATAATAAATAATACAAAACAATAACTTAGGTAGAGCAACAGGTATCAACACCCAGAACCAACCCAAAATTACTGGCTTCTACCTGCCTAAACACACCACGGACACGACTGCGAAATAACATTTATAAAGTTCTTATATTATTTAAGTACACACGTACACATACAATAGTACATGCATCCTTATTACATGTTAATAACGTCATTATGTAAATACGAAACAGATGACGCTAACTGAACAGATCGAAAAGTGCCACTGAAGATAGCACAACGCCGTAACCGATTTGTCTCTAGACGAAACTTGACGGAGGATGAGGGAAAATCATTCCAATATACATCACCTTTTCACGCAGTCGGAAGCACAGAAGATATTATTTATTTATTTATTTTCTTTGCCATGCAAGCAATAACTGGCGTCCAACGAAGTTTTAATGTTAACAACTCTAAAAAACCAATTTATGTAGAAAAGTGATAGCATCAAAATGCAGATAGCTGAAACTAGTTAAAAACGCACAATCTAAGATGAATTTCGGTATTAAAGGCACAATGTAAGAATCAATTTAAGTGTTAATCCAGTTAAAAGGCATATCTTAAATACATATGTACGTACATAAAAAGTTGCAGAGTGATATTATTTAAAGAGCTATTTTAGCTAACGGCAAAAAGCTCATTCAAAACTAAACCCCGTGCATCCAGCGCATAGGAATTTGGTGACGCAACCTGTGCCACGAGTAGGAAAACAAAACTTCCAAAAAGGATCCTGACAGTTTCACTATCTTACTAAAATATTATTAACTGAAAGCAAAGTGGAAGTGTCACAATTATATTAAAATCCATCTAATTTTTATACCTATTTTAAATACAATTTTTATATGTTATTAAATAATTGAAAGTCGAATCTAAACTAATTAAGAGCAAAGCGAAAGTAAATTACATACAAGAGTGTCACAATTATACTCGTATTATATCCAACAAATTTTATCTATGTACTTATATAACAAAATTTTGGTTTGTTCATCAGAAAAAATGTTATCGAAACATTTGATCAGCAAATATAATTGTAAAGCAACTTTGTAATATGGAAAGCATCCAAGAAGCTTTCTCCCAGTAAATGGGGCACTTAACATACAAATAGAACAAATTAGGACTTTGAATACGGAAATAAATTACTTCTAGCACCTGCGACGGAGGTAGATTTAAACGAAATGTAGAGGCTTCCAGATTGTGTCAGGGACTTACAGGTTCTCGGCGGCAATCCCGTTCAGTATATTTCTTGGATCCACAGTAAGGTGGCTGGCTGACACCGCGCAAATCTGATCGTGATCGTGGGACGTCAGAATGCGAAGTAGCAAACCTAAGTCAGAAAAATACGATCATAAATCAATTCTACGCTAGAATAAATTATTAGCTCTCCTTAGTTATCAATAAGAGTAAGTAGCTAAATACGCGCTGATAGATAGTTACAGGAATAGGGCACTTGATGTTTTCGTCAGGGGAGTAAACGGTGAACTCTCCAAGAGGTATATGGTTAGACAAATTAATAAGACGTAAAATGGTTAGGCAAATTAATAACACCCAAGTCTCTGATACCAGTGATATAAAAGATATAATGAATAAATATGCAAATGTTTTCGGTTCTGTTTCGGATAGTAGCACTGTCGACACAAGTGTCCGTGCGGAAATTAAAACAACAACAGAGCCCCTTTACTCTAAATCATATCCTTAGACGGCGAACCTTAAGGAAGAGGGTGTAAAAACAGGTAGAAGATTTGCAAAGAGATGGCAAAACTAGGCCATGCAAGAAGCCTTATAATTCTCACATGTGGGTAGTGCCGAAGAAGCCAAGGACTTTTTTGAAGAAAAAAAGTTTAGAGTAGTTAGAGATTTCAAGCGCTTAAATACTGTAACTCTTCCCGATGCTTATTCTGTTCCGGATATAAATAATACGTTAGCAAGCTTAGTCAAATCTAAATTTTTCACCAGGCTCGACTTAACATCTGGATTTCACCTGATTAGAATGAGAGAAAAAGATATTAAAAACGGGGTTTTAAACGGCTAGTGGTAAATATGAATTCACCAGGCTGCTCTTTGTACTAAAAACAGCACCGTCCATTTTCTAAAGGATAATTAATGATGTTTAGAACCCTTTAATCGGTCAAAGCTGTTCTTTTTGTATCGACGATATACAAAATTTTGCAGATATGCTCATGGTGCTCCAAAAATCAGGATTAAAAGTGAATTATACTCGATTCTGAAAAAATTTTCTCCATAAAAAGAATATTGCCACCCAAAACACTGGAAGAATTAGCAATAGCGATAACAATGCAGAGCTAAAGCGGTTGAAGGCAAGAATGCCAGAATATAACTATGAAGTAATTTTCAAACCAATATGGTAGCCGATGGTCTATCGAAACTGAAATTAACATTCTAACATCTGATGACAATACCCGGCATAACGCAGATGCCCCAATAAACGTATTTAAGTAAAAAATAATTGCTTATGAGGGTAAGAATTAGAAGGTCATGAAGAACCACATCCGAACTATGATAGGCGTTACATAGCGAAAACCAAACTTGATAAAGAAGCCGTCAGAAGCATTTTGGGAAAATAACCTTAATCCAAATGGCGTCAAAATGCCACAAACATATATTAAGCTAATTGGCGTTGATAGAATTCACATGGGGTCTGTCGGGTCCAAACTCCAGCCAAAAGCTTCGAACTGTAGTGCTATCTAAAAATCAATTTCGATTTTTAAATTGAATTAGCGATAACCCCACCAAGCTATTTTTCTGTGCGCCACTGAGTATATATACATACATATGCACGTTAGTAAGTAGGAGATTTTCCCGTAGTTAAATGGAAATTTGAAGCTCTGTTTGTATGTACTCGTATGTTTATTTGATGACATTTGCTAAAGTTTCCAGGCCCATAGTGTATTTTAAAGTACAATTGCGTTTGAATACAATACCTCTGTATTTGAAAAATAAATACCATGTAGCAGTGGCTTTGTTAGATAATGATTTCTTTATGAATGTACATTTACATAAATATGTTATTACCTACTTGCGGAAACATCTTAAATAGTGGAGGCCAAGTGGTTTGGGAGATATCTCCGAAAACATGCATTTGACCCAATTACCTTTTATAGGCACTGAAATACCGAAATTTTTAATTTTTGTTGGTCCGGTTTTAATAAATTTCGAAATTATGGTTATCAAGTTCACATCTATTGTGTCTACCAAACTTGATAAAGTTTACTCAGGTACTTTCAGATATATACTTATTTGCTCTATAGTAAAGTGGGCGGTGCCACGCTTATTTCCAAAATCTTTAAATGTCTCTATTTCGTCTTCCAACCTCGTTCTAAACATGATATTTGAAGAAATTTTCTTCACTAGTGACTAAAATATCAGGTTTTTGATTTTTTAAATTGCCATTATGGCGAGGTTTCTTTCATGCCAGTTTAATTTAAAAGCAAATGTAAATCAGTAAGTTTCAAGATAGTACTACAGTTTTATGATTTTGGTAGGGGTTTGAACTCTAAGTCAGATATAAAAAAGTGAATCGTATATATAAAAATGAAGGATATACATATATACATATAAATTTGGAAAAGTGGGCGGTGCCACGCCCCCATGGGAAAGAAAATATGAATTCGACTTATATCCGCAACTATTAGGAGGAGATTAATCATATTTTGGTATATAAATATGCCTTGTAGATCAAACTGTGTATCGTTTTGGCATAAATGGGCGTTGCCACGACCTATATAATAAAAGTGCCTAATTCCTTATAACTTCACAACTATTTGATGTAGATGTACATTATTCGGTATAAAGTTCCTATATAAGACGCTATATAAATATATTATTTGCTGGGGAAACAGACGGATTCACGACCTCATTTAACACCGTGCGACGAAAATTTTGCAAATGATAAAATCGGGAAAAATCTGAAAATATACATCAAAAAAAGGTATTTCGCCATATTGGTATAGCACGTTAAAATAAGAAAATAAGTTCAAGTTGGCCGATTTGAGTATGTATATAAAAGCTTATTGGAAAGGTAATCGCATACAAATTTGTATTTTGTATTACTCAGAAGTATTTTAGTTTCAGATGTGGAACCAATTACGATTTGTGTTGGCCTGCGCGTACATGTTTTTCCATCGCTCCGCATTCTGTTATAACATCTGCTAATACTCCGAGTTAATTTGTGTTATTATGCACTGGTGCCCAGGGTATTATAACTATGTGCACCTTACGGTTGTTTGTAACAGCATAAAGCAACCGATATACTAGATTCCCACAGTGGTCGAAATTCGACCATTGGCATTTCTGAGTTTCTATCTATCGGATTCTTCCATTTCGGAAATCGACAAATCCTCTGCTCTTCAAAGTCTCTTTTTTAAGAACCAACATATGTGGATGGTTAAAATCGATTCCCAATGAGTATTAATAGTGATTTCGTGGTGATTTCTTATAATAATCTGCATACACTATTCGTATCCCCATAGAAATTGCCACAAAACTACCATTATTGTTCATTTGGTTCTATTAGAGCGTGAATAGTAATAACAATGTTTCTTCTTATTATTAAAAAGAAACAAGACTTTGGGTATTTTTTTATTGTGTTTACATGCAAAATACTTTATTTGTTTAAATACTGAATTAAAAATAAAAATTAATAATAATAACTAAAGATGTTTTACAATATGACAACGCCAATTTCAACGCCATTAGCTCAATATTGTATTTTGGAAGTAAGTGAGAATCGGGGGAAAAATTGGGCCCGCTTTAGAAAATATACAATTTTACACATTTTCGTCACCGACTACAACAGAAAATTAAGAATCTTTCATACAATGTATTGAATAATATAATATTTTGCTCTTGGTTTACTCTAATAAACTCATGCTCCAACAGTTAGTTAAATGAGACCATCTTTATGCTAAAGTAAAGCTCGCGTTAACATTCTTTACACTTTCAAAATTGTTTTAGCAAATCACAAACTACGACACATATTTCATATCTATTTACATGCACATATGCATATAATTTATACTCAGTCTGCATGGGAAACACAAATATGCAGCGGTTGGTGTGCACAAAAACTAAGGATAGCACTTTAATAAAATTATTTTCATTAATTCCACTAGTGCCTAAAACGGAGTAGTGTACGTGATAAAAATGCGCAAACTGCAGTTTTAATCTGCAACACTAAATATTCTGATCAGTTTGGGCTTTTTGTTTTTGGGTTTTTTCAATCTGCACTTAGTTTTTATAAAAGTATAGCTCATTATAGAAGGAATTTCATATGCATACATATGTATACATGTATATTCAAACTTTGTGTAAAAATTAGAAAAAATATAGATCCCGATTTTTTTTCTTCTATACAACTGAATACTAATACAGAAACTCAGTGCACAATTTTTTTTTTCATTTTAAACAAGGTTTAAGATTGAGATATACATATGTATGAATGTATGTATGTGATCTTCATCCTATATTAAGCTATACTTTTATAAAAATATAAGTGCGGATTGAAAACCCCCAAAGCCAAAACCACAAACTTCCAAAAAACGATATCGTCAAAATGCTGATTGAAGTATGCCGTTTACTATCTGAACAAGTGACCTTTTTCACTTATTTTAAAGAGGGAACAACTTAATATAACAATAAATAAATTAGTTTGGTGAACAATCTTTATTATTTAAGCGCGATCGAGGTTGTAGGATGTGTCCGAATCGGCTCACAAACGAAAGATTATTGTTATTATATGTATAAGTATATGTGTGTGTATACAAATGACAGAAGTGTAATATGTGGTAGGTGGGTGTTGTAAAGTGTGTGGAGTGCATTGGGCTATCTATCGGTGTGGTTTGATGATGTGTGGAAGAGCGCAAGTGGGGCTTCGGCCATGACGAAGCTGCCCATTTAACCACTATCGTATCGCGTACCGTCAAATACTAAAATTTTTGTATTTGTCGCATTATAAATTTTGAAAATTAAAAAATATAAGAAATCACAATTTTTTTACACGCTTATAGTATTAGTTTCACGTGTATGTGGCTTACTGGCGAGATAAGCTTTTCTTAACTACAACAGCAACGGAGCTGAAATATATATGTATCAAATGAAAAAGGTGACGAATACAATCTGGCAAAATTATCCAATTACAAATTAGCATATTCGTTCCTGAAATATTTGGGTGTAAACTTAAAAGAAAACGCAGACTCCCCAGAATTGGATCCCCAAGCAGAACGCGTAGCGAAGCGATAGCGAAAGACATATCATTCATTTACGTTGACACACAAATTAGCATACATATGTACATATATAGGGTCTTGCAATAGGGACGCACAAAAGTCGACCGATAGTGACAGCAAACGACGCCATATTTTTCCCCGCTCTTTCGACATTTCTCTTCAGTAAGGTGTGCCATTTCATCATGGAAAGATATACGATCCAACAACGAGTCGAAATTATTAAAATTTACTACCGAAATTCGGAGTCAATGGCCTCAACTTTAAGAGCGCTACGTCCAAATTATGGTCGTCGTCATTTCTGGCTGAATGGCTTCGTCAATAAGCAAAATATGCGTCATTGGACAGGCTGCAATCAACACGTACTCCATGAGCCAACATTGCATCCCGAAAAGATTACGGTTTGGTGCGGTTTATGGGCCAGCCGTCATTGGGCCGTACTACTTTCGTGATGATCAAGACCGGCACGTTACTGTGAATGGGAATCGTTACCGCTCAATGATAACCAAAAATTTTTGGCCCGAATTGGATAATATGGACTTGGACAATATGTGATTTCAATAGGACGGTGCCACAAGCCACACAGCGAATGTCATAATCGGTTTATTGAAAACCAAGTTTGGTGAAAGTGTTATCTCACGAAATGGCCCAGTCAATTGGACGCCTCGGTCGTGCGATTTGACGCCGTTAGACTATTTCCTGTGGGGCTACATCAAATCTATGGTTTATGCCAACAAGCCAGCGACGATTGATGAACTTCGTACGAATATCGAACGTGAAATTGCAGCAGTATCGGCCGATTTATGCTTGAAAACCATCGAAAATTCGGTTCAGCGTCTGGACTTCTGCAAGCGTGCCCGTTGTGCCCATGCAAAAGAAATCGAGTTCTATAAATAATGGCATCGAATGTACTTTCACAGGAATAAAGAATTTAATTCATCTCCCAAACCGTTTTTCTTTTATTTAAAAAAACTTTTGTAGCGTTCCTATTGAAAAACCCTGTATAAAGGCAGTTCAATAAACTCGAAATTTGCAATACACGTTTTAATAGCAGATATAACTAAAAATTTAAACATAGATAATAGTTTAAAAACTAAAAACACAGGCGTATATGAAAAAATAAAACCGAAAAAATAGTGTGCGTATAGCGTAAAGACCATTTGAGAGGCGGAATTTCTGATCCATTCTGGTCCATTTTACTGCCATTTTTACTTCTGCCTACCACATACCACCGAAAAGTGGCGATCGAGGAGGTACAAATCGCCAACCAAATCCATTATTATGGCAGTGAGCATGCACCTGGCTATAATCTTTCGCTAAGAAGTAGATCTCGTAAGTCCTTCAGCAGGTTCATAGCGCTCACAGAGTACATTATGTAGTCTGAACAGATGTAGTTTGGTATGTCAGGAGTGGCTATAAAGCAGTTGGAGGCATCAATAACTGCATTTGTTAGTAGGCCTTTCACCAGCTCCATTCACACAGCCTTTGTTACGAAGTAAAAGAAGATGCTAACAGAGCATTTTGTTATTTATTTCGGGCTTGTATACCCCAGTAACGGTAAAAGCGTTTAAATCGGTTGTACTGCCACCGATAGGCCAGAATGCTTGGAGTTGCTTTCGGTGAAAGTAAATGTGGATGTGGATGACGCAGCATTGAATTATTTAAACGACCGCCATCTCGGATGAGTTCGAAATCATCTAGAAATATTGATAGCGAAGCGACTAAGCTTTAGGAGTGAACGATGTTATTCTTCTTCAGAGCAGTATATTCCAGCCCCAGCTGCGCCCTTTACACAAGGCGAATGAACAATTGAGTTCCACTATGAATGCCAGCAGATATAAGTTGAGAAATTATTGGTGTTTTATTGATGTTTATAAATATGTGTACCCCCGAACAAATGCTGCATTGAAACGAATTTATATATTTAAATGAGAGTGACATATCGACTCCATTCGACGTGAGTACAACTTTTTGACGAGTTTCTGGCAGTTGAGTGTAAGGCGCGCAGGATCCTGACCAAGAGCTTTCATTCCATTTGTTAACATATAGAGCCATTGGATAGAAAATGGATTCATAGACGTGAGAATATAAGGTCACGGATGCCTTGCGTATGTTGCGGTAAAGCATAAATTCGATTGGTGACGAAAAAGTTTTTCGTTGCAAGGGTAGTATCTTTGGCTAAAATACATACATACGTATTGAACAGGAGCCGCCAATAATAATTACAAAAATTTCACGCAGCTTGCCGTCCAAGTTTGATCACGTTAATACGGCGTGGTATGCAGAACCTCGCGCTGAGCAGAATATTGAACGATTAAGCGACCATTTGGTTAATGAAGAATCGCTAATAAATTTACGTTCTAGTTGTCAACATGACGAAACCCCTATAAATACAGCGTACGGGTTGAATAAATTTAGCAAAAAGCATAAAAGGCAACCGAAACGTGATGGAAGCTGTGATTTTTGCAATAAAAATGGACATTGTCCACGAGAATGCTTTAAAAAGCAACGAGATAACGGTTCAAATCCTGGTCGGGACAAATAACATAAAAAATTATAGAAAAGTTTTTTTCTAATACCGGTCGCCCTTCGGCAGAATAACGGAAGAAGATCCAAAACGCGTTTGCTTCGTCAAATGAAATCGTGTTGTAGTTGATGGTTCTCGCGAAAATCACTTATATAAAATGAGCATGACACCTGTTATATACGCAATACTTAATGCAGCGCTAGCTGAACCATTACAGCTTGGGCATGAGCGCATATCTTTTGTCAATTATTAACAGATATACTACCTTACTGCGTGGGACGTGTATATGGAAAACAACCGTTAGAAGCTTGCAAAATCGGGCGCAAATCGAGTAAGACAACCAGCAAAATAAGTGTAATGAAAAAAGAGGCATCGAAGCTAAGAAAAGTGATACATACATATATTGATGCAGAATACAATGCGAAGAAATACGCGAATTCCTATTATACGAAGCTCTTACAATACAAAAAAAGTCGTCTAAGCAACAGCCAGAAAACGTCGATAAATTGAAGCAGAATTATGTGTTGCAACTTTAGAGCCTAGTTAATTGGAGGAATCTCTGCGCAGTGATGATGCAAACAAATGGTTAGAAGCGGTTAATGACGAAATCGGCTCTTTGCACAAAAATAAAACTTTGGTTTTGGTACAACGCAAAGAGGGAATGCGCTTACATCAAATTGAGAAATAATTATAATTCCAATGGCGATATAGGCTAGTAGTTCCAGAATGGCTGCAATAAGCAGGTACTGATTATTATGAAATATATTCTCCTGTACTTTTGAATAAATACACCGTTTTTTTAAGGAGATCAAGTGTATCATTAACTTAAAGAATTGAATGGGTTGAAGCGGGCATCTCGTCAGTGAAATAAATGCATTGTTAAGTTTTTAACCAACTTTGGATTTAAACAACCAAAATTCGATTTATGTGTATTTGTCTATAGCATAATAAATGCCAGTGTTTATCTCAACGTGTTTAAACAAGTGTTTATACAAGTAATAAAATTTTGGAAACATTTAACACATTTAACTGTTGCCATGCCCTCAGTCGTAACGCAAACTTTACAACATTACGGACCTGACTATAGACCCAATTCTATCTAAACAAATAACAGAAATTCTGGGCGTAGTAAGATGCCTACGAGAATTTTCAGGCAATCTGTGAGAGTTTAACTCCTGAAAAAAAAAACGTTGATCGCATATTACAAATCTACGAAAGCCAAAGAGGAACTCCCAAATACTACGGGATCCTTAATGTTATAAGAAATAAAGTTGTGGACAATTGCGACATGGCCCTCGAGTCTTATAGCACACCATTGGACAGGAAGGTCATTTCAAGATACCTAACACTCCACTACGCTGATAAGCGCGACCTAGTACGCTTGAGTACCAAATGACTTCGGTTGTGCAGGGCAACCTCACTCTCCAAGACTTTTTGGCATGAGGGAACCAGTAGACCTCCCTCAGGCTCTCCACCTATTCCTCAAGCTAGATAACCAGCACTATTGTTCACAATATGCTCTGAAAAACAATAGTTAAGTAAAGAAAACTCAAGATTTTCGACCACCCCTCCACCCAGAGAGATGAACAACGCATTTTATCCACAGCTGGCATACATCCCTAGACCATATGTACCTTCACAAAATGTAATCCGTCCACAAAGTTTAATGACTCAGCAGCGCCCGCAACCATACTTAAATTATCACAATTCGCTTAACCACAAGCCACTAGTTCACCCCCTGTTAAGCCACATCTTCCACGACCAGAGCCAATGTATGTTGACCACTCCTTGCATTCAAGAGCATTGAACTACATGAAAAGGCAATAACCTGGCTGTGGGAAGATCGCCAAATATTTCTCAGAAAATATCATAGAAATAACTGAGGAATTTTCACATTGAAGCTGGCAGTCACGAAGACCAATACTAGTTAAAGGGCCACCAAGACCAATATTATCCACAGGACCAACAAGATTGGGTCCCTACGACAGATGAGTATGAAGCAAAGAAGATGGTGGACAATCAGTTCAAAAATACTCTTAACAAACCCAATTACACGAAGTGAACGACTACATCGACATTCATTTTTTAGAATGAGCAGTTCTTCGTTGACATATGAAGAATCCAGAACGAAGAACGGAAAAATTATGAAAATGCTCATTGATACCGGTTCAAGCAAAAACTACCTCCAACCCTGCCTTGTTTCAGAACGAATTCCCAATGACCAACCATTTTTTGCCAATCCATAGCCGGAAAGATTCAAATTACCCACCACACATTATTAATCTATTTGACAGAAAAGATACGGATTTAAAATTTTTCTTGCTTCCGACTCTAATATCCTTTGACAGAATAATTGGAAACGATAGCCTTGAACACCGTCGGACCACCATAAACATTCACGACGACTCTGCCATTTTTGGCAGTGGGATCAAAATAAAAACTAAACTAAGACTTTCACTTTCAGTTAATAAGATGTAAGTACAGGGAAAAAGAATTACAGACTTGTAATTGATTACAGGAAATTGAACATAATTGATGTTGTTTCACAACTAGAAAACTACACATATTTCTTACTGTTATTGATTTAAAAAGTGGCTTTCACAAGATATCCCTGAATGATTCCGATATAGAGAAGAAAGCTTTTTCAATTAATAACAGCTGGGTTGAAGAACGTATCAGCGGTCTTCCAAACAGCGCTAGACGACATATTGAGTGGCCATATAGGGGAAATTTGTTATGTCTACATAGAGGACAATAGTTTTCGGAAAAGACGATTGGAACAATTTTTCATACGCTCGTAAAAGCAAATATGAAGATCCAACTGGACAAGTGCGAATTTTTTCGTAAAGAACTCGAATTCCTAGGTTTCATTATATCACCCATTGGCATAAAAACCAAAGAGGTAAAGGCTATTGAAGAATTTCCGAAGGGCTTGAGGTCTTTTCTCGGCCACTCAGGCTACTATCGACGCCTCATCAGTGATTGATCGAAATGCCTTAGAAGCATTTAATAAAATTAACTCAACACCAACGTCAAAAGAAGTTGTTTTATCTTACCCAAATTACAAACAGGAGTTTCACCTTACTACCCATGCGTCCACCTACGCTCTTGGAGTCGTCCTCGAGCAAGAAGGAAGTCAATAACTTTTATATCCCGATTACTAAAGAAAACTGAAGAGAGCTACGTCGCAAATGAAAAGGAAATGCTAGCAATTATCTGGGCCCTTTCCTCACTAACAAACTATTTGTATGGATCAGCAAAAGTGGTAACTTTCACCGATCACCAACCACTCACTTTTGCATTGAGTAACAAAAATCACAATGAAAAAATGTAGAGATGGAAGTGTATCCTTGAAGAATACAACTATATGATAAAATACAAATCAGGTAGAACAAACCTTGTTGCAGACGCACTCTGGACCTCCACAGAACGAAATTAACACTCTCACAACCACTGACCATAGTGCTGAAAGTTCTGCTAATCACCTAATCATAATTTGTGAAGCATCAATAAATGCTTTCAAGAATCAGTATTCCTCCTGATCGGCAATGAGGGTAATTACACCTTACAAATACCATTTCCTAGTTTTTACAGACGCACCATTGCAAAACAAAACTACTCTACACGGGGAAACGTTTGTCGCTTATTATCGGCGATTTCCCTTTTGGTGTTGCTCAAGGCGAATTCATATAAGGTGATAGCATCCCATGAGCTGAATGCTTGTTCTTCTCTCCGAATTCGCTAGGTTGTTTTGTATACACAAACAAAATACATAAGACTGAGTTCAGACGGGGATACTTTTGTCGCTTATTTTCGACGATTTCCCTTTTGGTGTTACTCGTCGCGTTCACACAGAGCAACTCTGTTCAGGCAATTTTCTGGCATTTCATTTTATATCATTTTCGAAAATTTCTGTACGATTCGCTTAAGCGGCATTTACACATTCTGATAAATTTTGTGATTATAAGTAAAAGGTGAGTTGAAAAATGAAGTTTTAACATAATTTACTCTAAAATTTCATTTCCCAACTTACCGTATGTATTCACTTAAAACTCAACAAAACTGCAACCACTGAAAGAATTTATAAATGAAAAGGCATGTCAAATTTCTTAGCTGCCGAATGAGACGAATAAGAACACAAAGCGTGTTGCCCGAGCACGAGCAACTCGGTGCCCTTCCCCTTTCCCCGTCCCTCTCCTGCAAGTAACGAGTTGCCGCGACAAAGGTTTCCCCGTCTGAACGCAGTCTAAGCAAACTGGGCGAATTCTACTTTTGACATTTCACGCGCAAAATTACACTAACAAAATACACGAGCAAAATTACACAAACAAAATGCAGATTCGCTTTGTTTATCTTGCTATCACCTTCTATGGATACACCTTGTCTACACATAAAAATATATACATATTCAAACGACATTTAGATCCAACGTTGCTCAACTGACTGTATAATGTAAAATATCTTTTCTTCCAAACCTTACTTCAGGACATTGCAATTAGAAACAGAAAAGGAACAATACAATATTAAGGAATATCAAAGCGCACACAGACAGAGCCGTGAGAACGAAACCCAAACTTTACTTCCCTGTAATGCACTCCAAAATCGAAAAAATAGTTAAACAATGTTCCACATGTCGTTAGCACAAATACGATAGACATCCGCCGAAGCCACAGATCCAAAATACATCTATTCCACGGAAAAAAGCTTATTCTTCCAGCCATTGATACATTTTCAAAATACGTACATGTAAAAATAATATAAACTAAAGCAATAGAGCACATTAAGGCTCCAGTGAGGGAATGCTTTCGGAATACCAAAACTTGTAATAATAGATAATGAGAAATCCCTTAACTCTGCTACCATATCTTGACTAGGAAGATTCCATAGTACACTCTCCGAAATCATGAGATGCCTCAAAGCAGACTGCATAGGCATAACATTTGAGGAATTACAAATCAATTCAGTACAGGAATATAACTCGTCAATTCACTCAACCACTAAAAATAAACCCATAGATATATTTTTCGAAAACATAATTTTTACTGGCCCCAACAGTTAGAACAGAAAAGATAGGAAAACATCACTTTGCTTGAGAAAACCCAACAGCCCGATCTTTCCTATCATAACAAAACCCGATCAGAAAACAAGGATTATTCAATAGGGGAAAGTATTTATGTTCAAATAAACAAAGGGCTTGGTTCGAAATTAACACCGAAATATAAGAAAGAAATAGTATACGAATATAACAGAACAAAAGTAAAGGACTAATAAATTAAACAACTTGCCTTTTAGAAAAAAAGTGGACTACTTTAGACTTTTTATCGTTTTTACTATAATAATAACCATATTTTCAGACGGGGACATCTTGGACCTGAGTAAGGCTAGCCAAATACAAAACGGGACATTCAGACTAATCCACATGATTGACTAACATAAATACGAACAGTTTCTGGCGGAGACCTTTGAGGAGATAGTCAACCAAATTCCCAAAGAAAACATCTTTTACCCCATCCTGAAACAGGAAACTATCCAAACTTTTGAAGCCTTAAATACCTTAAAACCATATTACCGAAAGCAGGAGAAAAAGACAAATGGACATATTAGGAACCGCGTGAAAATATATGTCGGATCCTTTGACCATGATGACTTAAATAAGATAAATAATAATTTAAATAATTTAAATGAAAACAACAATAATCTAATAAAAATAAATGAACACTATAACAAAGGACGAGAGTTTTATAAAAGAAGTCCTATTAAATTTACAAAATAGGATAATACTAATTAGGGAAAAGTTAATAAAAATAACATATGCCACACAATGGACTAATAATAATGTAATAAATTCAGTACTGTTAAGTAAAGAGGAAATAATGTATTCCATTAATAAACTAAATGAAAAACAGTTTCATTAAAAAATGCCGAAGAGGCATTTGAGCTATCAAAAATGAATGTACATATATTATGTAAGGGCATGCAAATTTTATATGTGAATGAAATACCATTGACATTAAAAGGAACATTCAAAGGAATAATTGTAAGGCCTCTAAAAAGAGGGCTGTTAACAGTGTAGTTAAAGTTGATGATAACGAAATTCTCAAAGGAAAGGATTCAAATTATGGCATAAAGAGCAAATGCGATAGCTTTAGTTAGTTAGCGTTTTGCAAAAAAAAAAGATATAGTAGATATAAGTAATGCCAACATAATATTTTACCTTATTTCCCCATACCAGTTCAAATTCGATATTCACTGATTTATATGAGAACCTGATTGCATCCAATTGGTTTTTGGTGTGGTGAAATAACCAAACGTTCCTTACCACTGGATAATTTCACTGATGCAACTTTGTAACCTACGTTCTTTGAATAGAGTAATACCAATCGAAAGCAATAGGAAAGAATCAAATCGAGTTACTTTCTCTAGAGCCTTTGAAAGACTTGCACATTAACAACACACACCGAATAACCTCCCTCAAACAGACGACTTTCTCTATTGGATTCTTCTTATTTTCTTAAGAAGAAAATCAAATTTCAATATATCGAAAAATAATTAGTGGAGCCAACCACGAGCAAAGAAGTTATTGTTCAGGGTTTGAGGCTCAAGCGAAGTAAACAACATCCCAACATAAGTAAAATTCAATGATCTACCATTCTGTTGATGATTAAGGCCGATCATATTTAAGAGAGGAAGATTTTACACAACAGTTTGCAAAAGCTGCAAGCATTGAGTAACGACCCATAACCCAGCGGTCGCCAACTCTGGACGCACATCCGCATAACTGCTAACGCTGCTTCAGCAACAATTGAGGAAATCAATACTCATCAACAATTTCAAGAAAACAACAATCAGCAATAATTGGGGTAAGCAACAATCAGCAATCGGTGGCCGATAATAGGTGTAATGTAGAAATAAGAAATCAATTGTATTTTAGTCTTGAGTTGTTTGTTAATTAATAAAGTGGAGTAGTGGAGGCGAGTACGCCCTTTTTTAAAATTACCTTTGTAACTCATTAATTTAACTTATGTATATTCAATAATGGTATTTTCTGAATTTCCTTTTGCTGAGTTTTACTGGGGTCAAGTCAACACGTAGCATTCTTCACTAAAGCTGAATTTATCTATTTGATTATATTATAAACCTGGCTTTTAATTACTAGATAAAGTTACTACACACATGTTTCTTAAATTTATGTCTAAAAACTTATTGATATGAATTTTTTCAAATAAAGCCAGTCCCGGTCAACTAATTAACAACGATGCTGATGTCTATAAAGACGATGCCCTGATAATCAGTTCTTCTTGTCTGCTTTATAATTTGCAATGGATAAATTCAACTTTCGTAAAGGATCCAATTATCTAAAATGTACATTAATTTAAATGTCAATTTTTTTATTTATAGAAAAATACAACAAATTTGTTATATTCTAGCGTATTTTAGAGTTTGAACATAATGGCTAAAAATGAATCCTGCAATGAAACTATGAGAGCAATAATAGTAAAATTTCGCAACGACAACAGTAGAAATTTTCCTCGCCAGGCGCTCCATCCTGCTAACTGGCTTTCGAGGAAACCTCCCACTGCGAAATCAGATCATCACCCAGTTTGTTGCTGAGTGTTATGTTAGATAACTACTTACTATGCGTTCTAATAAGGAGACACCGTGTCGTTTGGTATAGGTACTGCCTCACTCATCCTTGTGCGCGTTGGCATGACAACCAATGATAACAGAAAGTTTTGCTTTTTCGCAGTACCTCATAAGTTTCTGGTCCTAATTTGGTGGTATGGTGTTGTCCACAGCAAAGTAGGCATCCGCTAATATCTAATCCTGTTTGCACCGATATAAGGTCCTGCGTTAAATCTTCCGTAATGCAAAAGTATTCCATATTGTTTTTACTATACAAACTCTGGGCCTCTCAGATGAGGGATCCCATATTACCTAATTATTAGACTCCTTTAGGCCCCTTACCTTGCCTCTGTAGACCAACAGCTCCCCTTGGACCAGAACTATGTCCAGATCTGGCGAGGCTAGCCACCTCGCTATAAAAGCCGAAGCTGCTCGAGCATGGATAGGCTACTGTCATGGGCGGGGACATTGCTATAGCGGCTCGTCTACCTTGGAGAGCCGTAAGTCGTTTTCGCTATCAAGCTCGAGCTTGATCATTAATATTTATTTGGCCTCTATTAGCTGCTGTTTGGAGGGAACCTCTATGCTGACATGGCCACAGTTATTAGGTGGAGGGATGGGCAATGCAGATTGTGGGAAGATGGTGGTTTTGAGGTGGAGCTCTCCTCACCCTGCAACTGCTTCCATGCCGAAAGCCATCCCTCCTCACCCTGTTGTGGGACTCCTCGTCTACGACAACGATTAGTCGTATGCTGGTGGGTTCCATTGTGCTACTGACAACAGGATAGGCCGAGGTATGTTATCCCCGCATTTCTTGATGGAACCCCATCATTGTATTCGTTGGAGGCATATGTTCTCCTGCCCTTGTGCACAGCTTCGGGCCTTTCCAGCAAACCATGATACGATCAGGAACAACCCTGGATGAAATTACAGAAAGCTAGAGGATAGATCCATCCATTATCGGTTCCTGAAGATAAGTTAAGTTCTCTGAATCCAGTGATCCGGCTTGTTTTCGGGCAGCACTGCCAGCCGGATACCTTTGAGGGCATCCGAGTAGCTAGTGGGCTGTCTTGTCCTATCCGACAGCAACATCGGATACCAAGTTCCCTCTCGACTTGCCGAGCTCGATTGTGGAGGAGGTGGGTGAACCCACGACTTTTGGAGCTCAGTGCCTGTGGAGGTTTTTGCATGCTTCTTCACTTAACAGCGGGTGTAGCAGTTGCTCATTTTTCCCGCTTTTCCGCTCTAGAGCGAGCGCGGGTCTGTGTGGTAACCGTCGCTTTCCGCTACTCCGCTGTTCGCGGGTGCGGGATCGGTTTCCAGCCTCATTTTCAGTCCATCCATCTGGCGTCAATTCAGGGGGATTGCCCTGCTCCAGGGATCTCAAACACTACTTGACGTCCGGCCCGGTAAGCCCGGATATCCGCCGGTCATCAAGAGCACAAGGCTTCCCCTGAGAGGGCAGAGGTGGTGCTTTACCCTTTCTGGGCCTGCGCCTCCTGAATATTCTGAAGTACTCACTAGGGCTCGGATTGGGTGATTGGTTACTCTTAGTTGTTACTAGGTATGTGGAGCGCTTACTGGAGAAAGCTGCCTCGTGGGCATGGTGTCGCTTAGCACCCTTGATTGAGAGGCAGCACTTCTTGGTCGCCAACTTTTTAATAAAATTTTCCTGCCGGCTAGTATCTCAATCTCTTCGTACTCACATATTTCAGCTTCTATTTTCTCCTTTCGAATAATATGCCTATCTTCCTTTCACAACTCTCGGTAGCGCTCTAAAAGAGCTCGCGTTGCGCGCGATCGTAACGTGATCCAGTAGGCAGCATTTTTCTTTCCTTCGTATGGTCCCATTCCCCATCGTATCAGTTATGTCTTGGGGCACGCTGAAATCCAAGGACTTTCTCAGCATCAGTATGTAGAGAGAGAGAAATGTCCACCCAATGCTCGCAAAGTCCATATCGCTGAGAAGTGCTTTTAGTGAGCAGATGTGAGAGTCAATCGGTGAAGTTGGTAGCTGTCTGTTGCCATTGCAGATTTTCGGCGTCGAGTTTTCTTTGAGTACTTAAACGCGCGTTCTTCGCTCCGCGGAGTCAAATGCGAATATTGCCTGCGACAAGACAAGGATCCCAGTCGCTGTTCGGTGTTCGGAGTGTACTTACGTCTAATAAACTGGAAGCATGCCTTCCGTATATCGCAATACGATCGATTTGGTTTCACATCTTAATCTTCTAATCTTAATTTACCGTTATATGCTAGGTGAGCGTGGTTTTTGTCTGAGTTTTGTATTTTTGGAATTGCGCTTTCTCCCTAGAAATGCAAAGTGTTTCACATCTTTCGATTTGCAAGACGTAAAAATCATGAAAGGTACTTCTGACAAACGAAATGAAATGATGAAAATCTACTTTTTATTTTGGCCATCTATACTTCCCTCGCAAAAATATGTGCCATACCGAGGAAGCGCCAATGATGTTAAATTTTTTTTCGAAGGTACTTCTGACAAACGAAATGAAATGATGAAAATCTACTTTTTGGTTTGGCCATCTATACTTCTCTCGCAAAAATATTGTGCCATAAAAATGCATGTTGCATGTGACTATTCAATAAAAGATTAGGCAAACAACAATAGGATACCGAGGAAGCGTCCATGATGTTAAATTTTTTTCCGAATCCTCAACAGATAAAAATCATGAAAGGTACTTCTGAGGAATGTAATAAATTGCTGGCGATTGGACATATTCTCTGAGTCAAAATCTCATTACACCATTTCGGCCAAACAGTACTGAGCAATCGAAATAAACGAGAGATAAATTTAACCAATACTTCTCCAAGGTTAGAGTGCGTATAGAAAAATTTCTTAGGAAAATTAAATGAAAAATGTTGTATTTAAAAGAATTATGGTTTCGTCTATCGAAGGAAATTTAATATAATAAATGCTGGAGATGAATTTTGGCTTGCTACATACTTCACGATATTTTGCTACTTTTCAACTCTGACGAAGACTATAGTTCGGAAGACGAAGAGAAAACGGAATACCCACATTTTGTAAACAGGAAATTAATTAATTTATGTGCATATAAACAGTGCGCATCTTTTTATCTTTTCATTTATAACTCCTTCATTGCTATTCTTTCATTCATTTCAAGTTGTTTTAAAGCCACTATTTCTCTTATTTCTATTTATGATATTTTTACTATATCTTCCCTTTTGCTTTCTTGTTTGTTAAACAACAAACTTTTGCTAAAATCTTAAAATCTTGCCTTTTAGTTTTGTTTCCATATCTAATTTTTTTGTTTCACCGCGACTACACCGGGAAGAAAAGTATCTGCAAGTCCGGTTCGCGAATAAATCCCTTTGCGACGATTTACTGTGGTGCTTGCAGACTAGTCACATACTGAGGTGTGACAGCTACATTTGCGGTGGTCGTTGGTCTTCTTTCATCATCCAAAATATCTGCGGTTGACGGTGAGCTGCTTTCCGCAACATCTGGTATATTAGGCATTGAGCCGCTTATGGCCTTAAAGTTTGCAGGCGGCATTAATCTTCGGTATCTAAAACCGATGCGTTGAAACATAACTCCTTATTGCCAAATGGATGGTGGCCCATGGTGGTGGCGATTGCGTGTGGAGATAAGGGGTTAAGCTTTAAGCTCAGGACGCTATAATTGGAAACCCTCATCAAAAACGACCACCATCCCCCTGATTTTCCTTCATTATCTCCTCGTTCGCGTCGCCGAACTGTTCCATTCACCGAGCAATTTCTATGTCTGACATTTAAGACACTGATGCATGAATTTTGCACTAACTATATTCCTTTAAAAAAGAAGCGATGTTATCATTCTCCTTGGCATAATAAGCAATTAAAAAAAACTAAAGAATCTCAAAAACAAGTACCTCAAGAAATTCAAAGCAACTAATAACCACGCACTCTTTGTAAAATTCCAACATTTTCAGAAGGAATTTAAGTCATTGGATAACCTGATTTACAGAAATTATATAAGTCGCGCTGAGCGGAACATCAAAGCTAATCCGAAGTCGTTTTGGAAGTTCGTAAAGTCAAAGAAGTCGTGCTCTAGTGTACCTACCGCGGTGTGTCTGGATAGGGAATTTGCTAGTACACCTGCCGAAGCAGCTAATTTATTTGCCGATTTCTTTATGTCAAATTACGTTTCTGACGAAGATTAGTCCCCGGACTTTTCTTCGGAGATTTCTTCAATTTTAAACATTGGCACGATACGTTTTTCATCTGAAGACATTACTAAGGGGTTGGTTTCTCTGAAGCCTTCGACTCAAACAGACTCTGACGGGCTATCGGCTAGTTTGCTCAAAAATTGTCCGGCATTAGCAATTCCTCTTCAGATTATTTTTAATAAATCTCTGTCTTCAGGTATTTTTCTGAATGAATGGAAATTTACAGCCATTACACCATTTTTTAAAAGTGGAAAGAAAAATGATGTTCGGAACTATAGGCCAATTGCCAAGTTGTCCAGCATCTCAAAGCTTTTCGAATGCATTGTCAAGGACAAGATTTATTTTGCGGTGAAATCTTTAATCTTACCAGAACAACATGGTTTTGTCACTGGTCGCTCCACAGCCACTAATCTTGCTGTTTTTAGTGAATACTGTATGTCATCGTTTTCGAAAGGACTACAAGTCGATTGTATATATACGGACTTCTCTAAGGCGTTTGATAGTGTATCGCATAGCGTTCTTATAAATAAGTTAGCTTGCTTGGGCTTTCACTCCACCTTTCTGCAATGGCTTAAATCATATCTATCGGACAGATGTTGTGTGGTGTCAATCGATGGTGTTATGTCGAACCACTTTGTTGCTGCTTCAGGTGTTCCCCAAGGAAGCATCTTGGGTCCACTACTTTTTGTTCTTTTTATCAATGACATCAGCAGTTGCTTTTCTTCTTCAAAGTTTTTGCTCTATGCTGATGATTTGAAAATATTTTCAACTGTGCAAGATTCATCGGATGCTCAGAGGCTGCAAGGAGATTTGAACAATCTTCATCGTTGGTGCGTTAAGTCGCGTCTCTCCATGAATATTAAAAAATGTTTTCATTTATCATTTTCGAGGCGACATAACGTTTCTAGCACATCATACACCATTGCTAATTATGTATTGCAAAATGTTACGGAGTTTAAGGATCTCGGAGTTATATTTGACTTAAAATTTTCTTTCCATAATCATATTAATTTTATTCTTACAAAAGCATACCCAGTTCTGGGTTTCATTCGTCGCAATACATCCGAATTTTCCGATCCATATACCTTCAAACTATTATATACTGCTCTGGTCCGGTCACACTTAGAGTATGCAGTCATAATTTGGAGACCTCATGACCAATTTTCGATAAGCAGAATTGAGCGTGTTCAAAAAATCTTTCTTAAGCAAGCTTTACGTTCCCTACGGTTTGAGGCTCCTGTTCCTTCCTACGCTTCGCGGCTTATGCTAATTAACCTGGAGTCTCTAGAAAAGAGAAGGACGGTCCTTTCACTTTCGTTCACTTTCAATATTATTAATGGCATCACTGACTGCTCTATTTTACTTGAGAGGATTACCTTTAATGTTCCACAGAGAAGTCTTCGCAATTTTTTCCCTTTTTATGGAGAGAACTTTAAGACTAACTTTGCAAGTAACACACCAATAGCTCGTGCACTTCGGGAATTTAATGCATTATCTAATTCGAGCCTGCTGGATTTCGCTTTATCTAGACAAAAATTTATAAAAATTCTAAGTTTAATTGCTTAGCATGCTATTGATATTAATTGCTAGTTTTATATTAACCAAATTTGGCCTGTCTATATTACTTTTCTTAGTCTGTAAGGTACTTAGTACTGTAGATTAATAACTTAATAAATAAATAAATAAAATAAATAAATAAATAATAGCCCTTTTGTGAAATCCAAGTTTTCATAAGATAAGATGCATACGAAATAGATTAAATGGAATCATTATTTAGAAGCTTATTTACCTAAAATCAAATAAAATTGTACCAGACGCTATACAACACCCTGTGAATAGCAAAAATATACATATATTTTTATCTATACATCTTTAATATGTACATAAGTATGTATAAATACTTGTTGGTTATGGAGTATGCATAAATAAACAATTATAACGTAATATTACTGTACATTTTCGTTTTGCAGAAAGTGCGTGCTAGATTGGTACCTGTCATTAAATTAATGGTATTGGGACCTGGACGAAAAATTATAAACGAAGGCGATCCACCTTCTACAATATACTTCATACTCAGTGGAGAAGTTGAATTATTTCGAAGAGTTTATGATCGGGTTCGTATTCAAGATGCATATATTCATTGAATAAATTTTACTGATTTAGAAATGATAAACGTTGTTTTTGGATCAGGCAAAACAAACCTATGTAGACAAGTTGGATCTTATCCGTGGACCAGGTGATTGCCTTGGCGATATTGAAATGATAGAAGAATGCAATAGAATAAACACGTACGTCTCACGTAGTAAGTATGAACTCTCATTCGAAATGTAATGATAAAAGCAACACTCCGTACCGACATACATATAAACGCTGCAACGCATATACACATTTCGCTCCAGTCCATATACATATTTCAGTCGCTGACAAGGCTTTATTAAATACGCACCATGAATTCTCACCCAACGCAAGACCAATTCATACGTAAGCATGACAGATGGACGCAGTGAGTTGAGTCTGCTTAGGGAAGTTGAAGGGTGTCATTGCCTTTTAGGCATATTTGAGCCCTTCATGCGAGTCAATGTCTTTCAAGCATATTCTATCTCCTCATTTGGCTATATCCACACGACCGCCACTTGCGCCACCGCTCTTCGTTGTAGCCACTACTAAGGTAGTGTGCTAATACGGGAACGGTGGTATCCAGTCTCTAATCAGTCTGTTTAATCTCCGCGGGTTTCTACGTACAGCTGCCGATGGGAGGTTTTCGCCGTGCTACCAATGCCCCTACCGCTGACCCCTACCCAGGAGAGTCACCCGCCATGCTAGCAGTGGACCTACTGATGACCGCCAATAATTCGGTTGCCGATGTGAGCCACCCGCCATGCTGCCAGTGCACGAACCGCCGCTGCTAAGAGTTACATTCCGTGGGTAAAGAAAATATTTCCCGACTTTAACATGAAGCAGTAATGGAATCTTAGGGATTGGCACCAGAAAGGACCGAGAAACAAGGGGTTGGAACTAGATTTTTCGCAGAGATAGACAAGAACCGGAAGAAGTTTGGATTTATTGACGAAACCAATGAAAAAGTCAGGATCCCAGAAACCAATGGTGGTGGGCTAATGCCGCAATATCAAAGGTATCATGGCAGATAAAGGAAGAGAACCCTGGACCACCACCCTCGTTTACGGATACTAGTTGGTTTTAGGGTAGTGTAAAAGTGACTGCTTGTGATGACAGCAGATTGGTGGAGCTGATGCACCTGGCTATCGACTGAGTAGGCTAGGTGTATTCGGGAGTATCACTAAAGGATTTGGGAGTCCAATACATTATTAGCGTACTAGAGCGATAACCTGGACTCCTGAATCAACGTCCGAACCATCGGACATTCTAGACATGCTGCCCCCTGAATACGGAACCGACGGACCGTGCCACAATGCGGGAAGTTCTGCTGTTCAACAACGAAAGTTGGGCGGTACTGAACAAACCCGACCACAGGATGAATTATAGATTTGGGAAGATCACACTGAAGGCATACAAAACCAAAACTAGTGAGTTTGACGTTAAGACCATCCAAAGGAGCTGAGTGGGTGCGCCTTGTCTAACTCGGAAGAAGGCGAGGCCTTGCACAGAACTCAGGAAGTGAGCTTAGGAAGCTGACAAAACTATGGTAGCGAGTTAAAGGTCATCTGCTGCGAACCTGCTCCACCACAAGTGAAGTAAACGTAGCTCTAAACCAAGATCCCTGGATCACTGGTAGCTGTGACTTGCAGACACCAAGATATACAATATTTTGCGCTCACGGTAAACTAAAGGCTCGTGCTTGCATTTTAGTTAAAACGAATACAAGCTCATACCCCAATTAAGTGGCAACACGGCCAGCTTTGAAATAGAGGAAAAATATATTACGCTGGCTTCATTCTCTTTGACCAATATCACTCAAATCATTATCAGATCTGGTCTAAAAAGCCAATCCGTGCCCACCACATCAATGAACGGAGTGAGTTACTTTATAACTATTATACATTTTCTTCAGAGGCACTACCCTTCTAAATAATGCTTTTCGTGGTCGGGTAACGGCCTGGAACGTCCTGGAAGAGCATTGTTTTTGGACCACAGCTTCATGGAATTGAGCACACTCGGTTTAGAAGAAAGCGCAGCTCGTGAATGAATTTTTGTAACGGAAGGCATTAAAGATCCAAAAGAAAAATCGTCCGCAGCACCAGCCTTTATTCAAAAGGATGATAGATCTTAGACTGACCACGGTTCTGAAACCGTCAAATTACTATTAAATTACCACTTACCAGAGTGCACCAATGACACGGTATATGTTTCAGAACCAGTAGAAGTCCCGTAAGCAGGACTTGGGTACATTTTTTTAATTTGGACAGAAGTCAAGGTGGTGTTTATAGAGCCAACTAACCTGGTCTCATAGACTGAGCAACCACTGGAAATGAAGGAATTTGCACTAGTGACATTCCTGGATATAGAAGGCGCCTTCATACGTTCAATTGGAAATTTGTTTGTTATATTAATTTTTGCTACGTCTTGCTGGGAAATTATCTGCAAATTTGTAGCCTTCATGATTTGCGTCTACGTCTTGAGTCGGGGCAAGTGTAGATGGAAGGTCTGATGACCTCGACGCGAAAATGATTTCGCATAAAGGCTTCCTTAACCGTTGTGTCGATCATAGAGCCCACGGGTACATTTGCATCTTTAATTTTGCTGTATCTTCCATCTTGCATCATGTGGAAAAGTTTCATCAAGATTGGAGCAGGAGTTCAGTCGATACAGCCCAAATTCAAGTTAGTGGAATGGCGTCGACAGCTGATGTACCCGGGTACTTGTATGAAAATTCATACAAATATATAGAAATAAATGGCAAAGTTCACTTTATATTGCTATATCTTCCAAGCGGCTGGTACGATCGTATCATAGCTTGGAAATATGTAATTGATATTGGTGTGAAATTTCAGGTCAATTGGACCAACCGTTTGGAAAATATAACCCAGTTACTAGAAAATGACCTAGCGTCAACAGCTGATGTACCCGGGTACTTGTATGAAAATTCATACAAATATATAGAAATAAATGGAAATATTTAGTTTATTTTATGGAAATTTGTTTATTTATTTATAGAAAATCATTATATGAAAGTAAAAAATATATTTTATGAATTTTAGCAGCATCTGAGGCATTGTGGATGATCCTTCGAGTGCTCTGCGCACACAGGCTTATTACAAATTGCACATACTTTTCTCGTTTGGCGTTTTGTAATGCAAATATAGCAGTTTCCTTTTCTTTTTATGCGGCCAGAACTGTCACGGTCCACTTCCTCTTGTGCACCAACATTCATCTTCAAGGGCATACCATATATGGCTTCCATAGCGTGTCTAGTAGAAAATATGCGCGTAATATGGCTATTGTCCGCTCTTATATCGATTTGTGGTCTGCATAACTGATCGCTGAGCTGCTGCAGAAATATCCTACGGCGGTTGGTAGATGGTTTTAGATGGGTGTTGTTTTCCATATATATAACATACGCAGCATACGCAGCTACGTCAAGCATATTATAAAAAAATGCTAAAGGCCATCTATTTGTGCGCCGTTTGGTTGAATATTCAGTCAAGCACTTATCCATATTATCCACGCCGCCTTTATGTTTGTTATAATCAAGTATGAGCAATGGTTTCCGTTTTGGACCTGCAGTTTCTGTAGTGTTGTGGCAAGTAGACAGCATCACAACAGCCTTATTTTTTTTTGGGACGTATGAGCACATCGTCATGTTGTTACAGAATCCAAATAGCGTAGACTCTGCTTCACGTCCTTTAGGATTGGCAAATGATGCTGGCACGAACATACGCCTTTTGTTGCAAGTGCCCAACAAAGCCAAACTGTTGTCCCCCATCAAAGTTTTTGCTAAGTTATATGTTGTAAAGAAATTGTCGCATACCACTGTTCGCCCACTTCCACCAAAATTGTTGACAACTAAGTCCTTCACAACACGCTCACCAACGTTTCTTTCACGTTCGCCGGACGCTGCCATTCCAGTATAAATTTGACCCTGTATTGAAAAAATAAAAATTGAAAAATGAAATTTGAATTAGTCATTTAGTTTATTTGCAACAAGTTGATATAATAAAATGAATGTATGAACACTGATTTACCTGCACGGGATATGATGAAATGGCGTCGCAGACCCACCACACTTTTATTCCATATTTGGATGGTTTCGATGGAATGTACTGTGTGAAGCCAGTTCCACCACGATACGGGAATAATTGCTCATCTACGGTAACGTGTGTGCCACATATATAATACTGGCGCAGAGTGGCATTTAGCATCAGGAATACGTCTGTAATTGCAGCTGCCTTATCATATTGTTTGCGTGCATTCCGAGTGTTTCCATTATCAAAGCGTATGAAGCGGCTGATTGCCCAAAATCTGCGTAAGCTCATTGATGCGCGAAATAATGGATGCGAAGTTGTTTTCCACAGGTCAGTGGTATGAACATAACCGGAATGACATACGCCAGCCATCAAAAGCACACCCAAATATGCACGAAGTTCTACTTCAGTTATAGGCACCCATATTCGTGGTTCCGCATCTGGATGCTGCTCATTGTACACATCAAAAGTTTGCCTTGCCTTTCTATTTGATTCTCGAATAATTACATCACATATTTCATTTGACATCATAAGATTGAAGGTTTCTGCCATTGTCAAGCCTTTTGTCGATGGCACTGGTCCAGGATTGCGACTTCTTAGAATGTTGTGCGCACGTATTCGTCCAGGTATTGGTGGTATTGACGACCATACATTGCCATCTCTTGCCGTATAATAATCACCAGTTTCAAGTGGCTGTTCTTCATACTCCTCGTCTGAATCCTCCTCGTCCTCTGGGTGATACTCAGTTTCCTGGACTGGTTCAATGTCAGATGATTCACCACCAATGTCATCATTATTTCCTTCTAAGTCTTCTTGATCTACCGCTTGTTCGTGGTCACTCTGTTCGTAGTCAGAATCCTCAAGAACTCTGCGTATATAGTCACACTGCTCCTCATACGGTAGTGCATTCAATTGACGCAGAGCTAGCCACTCACCATCTGCCATTTTATTTTCACTTTTTATATATTTGCCGCACAAAATAAATTTTTAGGTCTTTACACTTCAAAAATCGCACATAAACTGACTTATGCGGGCATGTGCTGCAAATCGTTTTCGCATGAAATTGCCAGCGAAACAATACGACACATACGTGTTTGTGTGTCACTTCCATGCGAAAACGATTTGCAGCACATGCCCGATGCATACAAAACTACTCAAAACGAAACCTGCGCAAAAAATCATGTTTCTGCCTGCAAAACTGGTTGTACAAGGGTAGGTAGGCAAGATATTCCCAAATACCCTTTTGTTCCTGTTAGTAGACGTGTTTTCCTACACATTCAAAAAAAAAAATGTTTACATTGAATAAATATTTTATGAGTTATAATTATTCTGCGCAGGTACTAAAAATAGCACTATGAGCAAGAGGGGTTGATTTTAAATTCAAATATAACGGAATTCTGCGAATGAAAATTCAATGTTAATTATTTTTCTTGGTAAAAAGGGATCAAATTACAAGGATTAAAAAAGAATTTGGAAATTGTTAAATTTTTATGGATTTTGGCAATTCCCATTTTTGGTACCAAAAATTTTTTTTTCCAAATTATGATAAAAGTTTTGTTAACTAGACAATATTTCCAAGAAATTAAAAAAAAAAATAACCAGAAAATCACAAGAAACCAGGTAGTAGTTAATATTTGTATATCAAAAGCAACTATCTGCCATACAAAACGTATGAAGTACCCGGGTACATCTACTGTCGATGTGGATAAAACCCAACAGCTGTTGACACAACGGTTAAGCCATATATGAACAGCCTCAAGGCATCAGCCCTGTGTTTCTCGTTACTAGCGCCTACTACACTAAACTCGTAAGACATTATGCTCTGGATCGCTAATAATGGTAAAAGGAGACAATTATTGTTATATGAGGTAAAGAGGATGCTTATCCGCGTATTTAAAATTTAATCGAGCGATAATAGCATTAAAATTAAGCACAGTATTAAATGATGAGAGTTAGTTACGTCCAGATAATGGCATTCGCTGTCATCGTACTTTTTGAACAACTCGTAGGCGTTGTGCGCCGCCTCACGCCATGGCACATATGTGCTGTGTGCCCCTGAAACTTGGGTAGTGATTTTATTGTGTCTAATGTTATGGCACATCCTACAAATCCTACATATTTTTCTATATTATATAGGTCTACATATATATTTTTTTTGGCATTGATAACTTGATTTGGGATTTCCACCACCTAATGATTGCCGATTGCTGCTATTACCAGCCGATGTTATGTCTCGATCATATCCGGGCACCTGCTGATACGTGCAGGTTAGGTTAGGTCTGGTTAGGTTACTGTGGTAGCTCCCGCAATGGGAGCTCACTTAGACATAGTAGGAGTCCATTGTGATACCACTTTTTATGAACGAAAATCGGGAAAATCAGGAGGGTCTAACCTGAGAAACGTTGCGTACCTCGAATGAGGTCACGCAAACTACCAATCTCCACCCCAGAAAGCTCTTCTGGAGTCCTAAAGAAGTACGAGCCTAGGCATTTGAACCCCAGTCTCGCAAAGGCAGGACAGATAAGCAGAAAATAAAAAGATGAATCCACCTCATCCTCCTCCATACAGCTGCGGCAGAAAGGGTAGGAAATTATCTTCAGCCTAACCGCATGTATACCCAACGGACAATGCCCAGTCAGAACAACTACGAGAGTCGAGAGTTGCCGCTTGGTAAGCGGCCTCAGCTCCTTTGAGCGCCCACGATCCACTCTTGGCCAAAGGGTTCTTGCAATTCTGCATGTCGTGGCAATTTCCCAGCGCTCGCTGAGACGACCGAGAGCCCATCTGTCCAAGAGAAGTCAGTAGGCAGCCAAAGGAGCCCCCACCCTCTCCTTGCATAGAGAAATGACTCCCAGGGTACCCTGCCGAGCGAGCTCAGCCTTTTTCACCCTTTCTTCAATATTTGGCCCCCAAGAGAGCTTTCTGTCCAGAATCAGACCTAGACACTTGACCCGGTCAGAAAGCACCAGCGGGACGCCACCTATTGAAGGGGGATTGGCATCCGGTACTTTGTATCTCCTGGTAAATAAGACGAGCTCTGTCTTGCTACGATTAAGCGCTAGTCCGCACCCTGCAGACCATTTTACGATCATGTTAAAGTAACCCTGCATTGTATCAAAAGGGGTGTTCAAAAACTTACCCCTGACAATGAGAGCAACATCGTTAGCATAGGCAATAATATGCAGCCTTCCCTTTTCAGCTCCTTAAGGACGCCATTGATAACAGCGACCCAAAGGAGTGGTGAGAGAACCCTTCCTTGCGGAGTGCCTCTTCTCGCCCTTCGTTGAATGGAGGCGCTGCCCCATTCCGCCACGACAGTTCTGTCCCAGAGAAGGTGGTTGACGAGCCTTACAAGACCCGGTTCAACTCCAAGCTCCGCCAGGGATCCGACTATTGCCTGTGGCTGAATGTTATTAAAGGCACCTTCTATATCCAGAAAGGCACCAACTGCAAAGTCTTTATGTTCAAGAGACTCCTCAATGACGTTAACAACCGTATGCAGGGCTGTTTCCACAGACCTGCCCTTCGAGTAAACATGGTGAGCACGCGACAATCACTCCCGCGGTATCTTCTCCCTTATATGAAGATCAATCAGCCTCTCCATGGTCTTCAACAGAAAAGAAGAGAGGCTGATAGGTCTAAAGTCCTTTGGGGATACATGAGAGCTCTTGCCCGCCTTGGGGATAAACGTAAACCTCACATTCCTCCAAAGTATGGGAATATAGCCCCTACTTATACAGCTTGCGTAAATAGGGGCCAACCATCGACACGACACTCGTTAGGACTTCTGCAACTGAGCGGGAATGATACCATCAGGTCCCGGCGACTTGAAAGCTTTGAAGGAGCGTATCGCCCAGAGTAGGCGACTCTCTTCCAACAGGTCACAAGGAGGGACGTAGATGGCACCTGGTTTCACGCCTGTAACCTCACCTGGCTCAGGATTACTGGGGAAATGGGAATCGAGGAGAAGTTTGAGCGACTCCTCGCTGTTCATCGCCCAATTTCCTACGTCATCCCTGGGACATTCTAAGGGAATGGGAGCCCTCGCGAGCACCCGCCTAAGCCTAGAGGGCTCGTGGTAGCCTTCGGCGTTTTCGCAGAAGCTTCTCCACTCGGTTAGCTTTCCTTATTTCGGATTTATATATTCCCAATCCGATCCTATAAAGTTCAAAATCCGAGGGTTCTTTACTCTTCCTCGCCTGGTTAAAAAGTCGTCTACTCGAAGCCCTAAGCTCCGAAACTTCCAAAGTCCACCAGTCCGGCTTAGATTTGCCCGAAGGCCTCCTCAGCGGACACGAAATAGTAATCGCTTTATTACAAGATACGGTGAATTTTTCCACTAAGCTGTCGATCGAACTTTCCGACAGGAGTGAATTCCCTTGAGCTTCCTCAGGAAGAAACTCCTGCAGCTTCTTACAGTATAGATCTCAATCGGTATTTCTCCTATTCCTATAGGGCCGATTTTGGAGACGAGCTTCGCCCAGGGAGAATTGAATATACCTATGATCAGAGAAGGAGTGATCATTAGGAACTCTCCAGTTCGAGATACGGGATACTAATTCAGACGAAACCAGGGTAAGGTTCAGGACCTCCTCCCTCTCCGAAGTTACAAACGTAGGGTCGCTCCCCCTATTACAAATAGACAAATTTTCGCTGAGAATAAAATCAAAGAGAGACTCACCTCTTGTGTTAATATCCGAGCTTCCCCAGCTGGAGTGCCTCGAATTGGCATCGCAACCCACAACGACGCCGGCTTTCCTACGCCTCGCTTCCGCCAAAGTATTCCTCAGCAGAACTGGAGGTGGTTCCACCTCATCATCGTGAGCCATATACGCGGACATGAGCCAAAGTTTTTCGGCCCCATCCTCGAGTCTCACCGTTACTACGCCTTCGTTGCTGAAATTACACAGAAAATAAGTATTAATTTCACGCCTGACGAGCATACAAGCTCTGGGTTTACTTGCGCTACTGGACACCAGAAACTTGTACTGCTTCGTCCCGATGCCAGAAACACCGTTACTGCTCAGCCACGGTTCCTGGATCAGGACTACATCCAGTGGCGTAACAATAGGGTGGCAGGGCTGGCAAAATGCCACGGGCCCCCGACCTAGGAGGGCCCCGGCCCAAGAGGCCGCGAGCGCAAAAATAATTTTTTACATTGTACCTGAGTATTTTATTTTATTTGAAAAGTATATTTTTATAAGTTCTGCTTAAAATCCAAAGTGAGACAACTAAAGTCCATAATACAATTTCAAGTTAATCCTTAAGCATTTAAACCAACCTAAACAAAAAGATGTTGATTCATTTTTAGAGATGTACACGTTACCCGTGACGAGTAATTTTACGTACTTATGACCGTCAAAAAACTGTCAATCAAAATACCGGTAATTACACATCTGTATTCATTTTAGAACGCATCCATTGGTTTCTACATATTCTGTCGCGGTACGTTGGCAACGCGGGTGAGTATTGACGATCAGGGAATTCCCCTTTTTGCTTTCATTTTTTTCGTGGCGCTGCTGCTAGGACGAGCTAGCAACACTATGTTAGGGGAATTCCGGATTTGATATTTTTTTATGAGGGCTCTACTGAGTGCGTATTCTTTGTGTGATTATTTTTGTTAATTGGTGATTTGTATCTTTGATTTTTCGTATTTTTTGTTCTTTTATTGAATATGAAAATGGTGGCAAAGTAAAGTTGATTATGAAAGTTAGATATTAAAATGTCTAGTTCCAGAAAATATTTAAGTGGGAGCGAAAAACGAAAGAGAAAGAGCGAGACTGCAGAAAAAAATAAAAAGCTACCTAAAAGTGAAGAATTCGACCTTACTAAAAGTATACCAGAATTATCAGACGAAGCACCCAACACCAGTGACTATCCAGACCCAGAACAACCACAACAGGGTACTAGCAAAAATCAAAGAGAATTATATTTTAGCATGAACAATATTGTATGTTCGCCATATGTTACTGATAAGGGTAATTTTAAAGAGCTAACTGATCAAGTGAAGAGGTTCGTGATTGAAAACGGACATTGTATACCTAAGGGCCCTTTCTTAAAAGATACCGACAATAGATCTTTTCTAGAAAAACATTACTATATTGTTTCCAAGTCTGGTGTGGAACTTGAACGTACATGGCTATCCTATTCTTTAATACTTCAGAAGGCGTATTGTGAACCGTGTTGGTTATTCGCAAATCGGGCATCTAAGAAAATACAAAATGTTTGGATTGAGGGCTATGACGACTGGAAACATATGGTAGATGACATACAAAGACACGAGGGATCAAAAATTCATCTGGATTCCTGTCTTACGTATCAACAGTGGCGGCTACATGGAGCACTCGATGAAGAGCAAGAGTCTATGATCAAAAAAGAAAAATCTTTTTGGCGCAAAGTACTTTCTAGGCTCCTTGATGTTACTCTGACACTTTCAACGTGTAATTTAGCCTTTCGTGGCCACAGAGAAAACGCAGATAGTAGTGATCCAAGCTCCAAAGGAAACTTTTTGAGTATTGTTGAGTTATTAGGAAAATACGACCCGATTTTACGAGAATTGTTAAGTAAACCAAAGGGCCAGATAAAATACTTAAGTCCAAAAATATAAAATGAGTTAATTTCTGTCCTGGTTCTAAAAGTAGAAAATGCACTCATAAATGAAGTAAATGCTGCACCATTCTACTCTATCATATTCGATACAACTCAAGATATTTCAAAAATTGATCAAATGTGTGAACTTTACCGTTAATGTATGATCGAAAAAGATGATAATGGGATCCCAAAGGCACTTGTCATTAAAGAAACATTTTTAGGATTTCATGAAGTTAAGGATCAAACTGCCTTAGCAATGTCCAAGCAAATTATTAAATCCATAAATGACAAAAATATTCCTCTAAATAAGTGTCGAGGACAAGGATATGATGGTGCTAACACAATGAAGGGGACTTATGGTGGAGTTCAAAAACTCATAAAAGATGTCGAGCCAAATGCCGTATATGTTCACAGTGCTGCTCATAATTTAAATCTAGTACTCAATGATGCAGTGAGAGAGGTTATTGATATGCAAAACTTTTTTGAAACAGTTCAACAAATTTATAATTTTTTTGGGCATAGTATCAGAAGATGGAATATTTTATCAAGTTTTATATCTAATAAAGAAAGTGAGTCTTCAACTTCAATAACATTAAAAACATTAAACCCTACTATATGGGCAGGACGTTATGATGCCGTTTTTGCTTTAAAAGTTCGGTTTGTTGAAGTCCAAAAAGCGCTAACTTAAACAATTCTGTTAAGTCGCAAATCAGATGAAAGAACAGCTTCATTTCTCACTTTCTTCATTCTTCACTCAAAAAGAAGATCGAAAACTACAATTTTATAATGTTATTGGCTTTCCATTGCAAGATCCTACTTACTATCGATGCTGCCTCTAAAGCACTTCAGTCTAAAGCCACCGATCTTTCAAATACCTTAAAACGTTTGAAAATTTGTCTGGAAGAATTGGAAAGGTATCGACATGAATTTGAAAATTTAAAAATGGAAGCAAATAGTGTAGCAGAAAAATGGTCCATCACCCCTGCATTTTCTAAAACTCGTCAGAGGAAGGTAAAACGCCATTTTGATGTGCTTTGCGAAGATGAGCATCTCGAAGATACGGAAAGTTTGTTCAAACCAACTGAAATCGCGTTTCCTTCCAATGAATGAAATTGTTTCAAATTTCAGTGTTTTGCAGCCTTCCACTTTAAAAGTTTTAAATGACACTGATCTATTACATAAAGCTCTAGAATTTGTTGAGATATATAAAAAAGACATATCTGAATCATTTGCCAGAGAAATTCTCAGTTTTCGATCCACTTTCAGAGACGAAATAGAAAAATCTTCGTGTATTAGAGACCTTGCTGATTTATTAATAATAAAAAATCATTTTGGGCAGGACGTTATGATGCAGTTTTTGCTTTAAAAGTTCGGTTTGTTGAAGTCCAAAAAGCGCTAACGGAAACAATTCTGTTAAGTCGCAAATCAGATGAAAGAACAGCTTCATTTCTCACTTTCTTCATTCTTCACTCAAAAAGAAGATCGAAAACTACAATTTTATAATGTTATTGGCTTTCCATTGCAAGATCCTACTTACTATCGATGCTGCCTCTAAAGCACTTCAGTCTAAAGCCACCGATCTTTCAAATACCTTAAAATGTTTGAAAATTTGTCTGGAAGAATTGGAAAGGTATCGACATGAATTTGAAAATTTAAAAATGGAAGCAAATAGTGTAGCAGAAAAATGGTCCATCACCCCTGCATTTTCTAAAACTCGTCAGAGGAAGGTAAAACGCCATTTTGATGAGCTTTGCGAAGATGAGCGTCTCCCAGATACGGAAAGTTTGTTCAAAGTGAACATATTTTATCGAGTATTGGACATCATTATAAACCAACTGGAATTGCGTTTCCTTCCAATGAATGAAATTGTTTCAAATTTCAGTGTTTTGCAGCCTTCCACTTTAAAAATTTTAAATGGCACTGATCTATTACATAAAGCTCTAGAATTTGTTGAGATATGTATATAAAAAAGACATATCTAAATCATTTGCCAGAGAAATTCTCAGTTTTCGATTCACTTTCAGAGACGAAATAGAAAAATCTTCGTGTATTAGAGACCTTGCTGATTTATTAATAATAAAAAATCATTTTATGTCCTGCAGCTTTCCTGAAGTATGCACTGCATTAATGTTATTTCTTACAATTCCTGTGACTACAGCTAGTGCTGAACGATCATTTTCAAAACTTAAATTGATAAAAACGTATTTAAGGAACTTGATGGGACAAGACAGGTTATGTAACTTGGCTATTCTGTCTATTGAAAATTCTATGGCCAGATCTTTAAACTTTGATGATGTTATAGACACTTTTGCGGAACAGAGAGCTCGAAAAAAAGATTTTTCTTAATAAATATCTTATTGAAATTAAATTAGTTATTTTTATTTCATTGTAAATGTATGTAGGTTTCCTCACGATGTTGTTCCTTCACCGAAAAGCTAGCGAATAGATGATGAATGCATTGAGATATTATGTTCTATGGATGAATGTGAAGTCTCCAATACGTGTTGGGCTAGCATGGGGACTACAGACCATTCCTTCTCGCCTAAGAGAGGAGGCCAATGGCCATCAGAAGAATTTGCCACGGGCCCCAGATGGTATAGTTCAGATTGGCTGACGCGGCCTAAGAGTGCTGGAGAATGATCTGCAGGATAATCATCCTCAGTAATCTCCTCCAGCCCACCCGCGGCAGCGTCCTCACTATCCGAGGTCAGTAGCCTCTACTCCTCCGCCCCATCGAACAGCCTGTTTAGGCTGAGGACGGACGCCGCGACCGAAGAGACTCCCCCAGTGCTCTCGGCGTCCGACCTGACGGAGTCAACCTCCATGCTCATGAAGGCCTCCATGACTTCCACCGCTTCCTCCGCATCCGGTCCGGAGACCTCCGGTCCAACCGGAAGGAGGGCGTCACTACCTCTGGCATCCGATTGGTAGACCTTAAGAGCTACCTTCCCGAAGCCATAGGATATGACCCCCTGTTGCTCACCGAGAGGGCCGAGGGACTCCGCGTTAAGCAGAATCAGCGCTTGCCGATATGGTTTCTCGGAACCCTCAAACTGAACGACCTTCCAGTTGTGCGCCGGAAGGTTCGGATTACAGCAACGAAGGATTTCGTCGATCTCTCCCGGAGCAGTGGGCTCCGCAGGGAGCCAGACACGAGCCCGCGGACGCAAAGGCAAATCCTTCTTATCTACGTCCTCGAGCCTGGCACCCTTCCAGACCTCCCCACCAGGGAAACCACCGCTTTATAGAGCGTGGCCGACCGCTCGTCAACTCACGAAATCCTCTTAAAGAGGCCAGAGTGCCAGCCCGCACTCTCGCAGCGAGGAGGTGGACCAGGATTATCCCTGTTCACCTTCATGAAGACGGCAGAGATTGCTGGCGCCACAGGCTTCCAATCCTTCCCGGAGATTGTACCGTCTTCCTTACTGCGGTCCACGACACCCAGGATAATGCAGCCCGCCTGCTTAGCGACTTCGCTAAACGTTTTGGGCCCGACCACAGTCCTGGGCCGTTTGCCTGAAGAGGTCTCCCCCTCCTGAGACCGCTGTCTCTTTGCAGCAGAGCTCTTCGGAAGCCCACTCGCGCTCTTCTTCAGCACCCCCCTGGCCCACTCAAGCTATTTTGACATATTTCTCAGATATCTGAGACCTAGCCAGGCCGCCATAGCGCTCCAGAATCTTGGAGGTCATGCGACGATCTGAGTGAGCCCTCCTTCCCGTGCCCATCCGCCGCTTAGATCTATCGGCGGGCGGAATTTGAGACTCCCTCGACTGCACCGGTACACTGCAGGATATACCCTTACTGGTACTGGTAATTTCGTCCAGCCTCCCCTCTTTAGAGGCCGCGGGCGATTTCCCCTGTGCCTCACCTGCGCGGCCAGCCTGAATTGCATCCCTTTCTAACCTAGAGGCTGCGGAGGTCGGCTTCGTCTCTCCCCCCCAACCACGTGGGTGACAGTGCCTGACCCCCCCCGGTTTCACCACGACCTTGGACGAGCCGGTTTTAGGGATCGGTTTCGAGGCCCCTCTACCGCTCGAAACTTTACTCGTGCAGGTTACTAGTCGATGATTTTTCCTTCTGGTGGTGGGGTGTCGGTCCAGTGTTCGGTTCTCATTGATGAATGAAAGTCACGCTGCCCAAGGAAAATCGCTCCTTGGTGACTTACGCTTCCGTCTGCGCTGTTTAGGGAAAGTAATTAAACCATATATTATTTTTTGGCAATTCCGCTGATATAGCGGCTCGTGTGGAATATTTCGTGCCGCCAACTGTGTAAACACAATTGTGCTGACATAGCAGCTCGTATGAAATATTTGGTGCTGCCAACTGCGTGAAGGCAATGCCGAAGTCTTGGCTTATGTGTAATATTTTGTGAGATCAATTCGTGTGATCACAATTATGTCCACTCGGTGTCTCGTGCAAAATAACGGATTTCTTTATTGTGGCTCAACTGAGTGATGGTAACGTCAACCGAATGTGCTAAACTTACTCACGATAACTAGCACATAAGCAGTTTCCGGTTAATACCCCGACCATTCCGAGCCTAAGAGAACGGCACTTAACGCCAACCTTTGGCCACAATTGTCTTGTAATCCGACATGAAGGTTCCATAGCCAACCTGATATTCACCTCCTCAATGGGTTTTATCCTTAACTGTGTTTGTAGCAGTTTGGTTAGAGGCTTACCTGCGTCTAGAGCAGAACTTACCACAGATAATTCCGTCCCTTCCCTTGACAACTTGACTGCCGTGAAGTTACTGGTAATATCGGAGTATATAATGTTAGGTCTGTCTGTGGAAGGGGGCACTGTCAGACACCAAACAGCCTTCATTATGGCATTTAGCGGTGCCTGAAAAACGCTGCAGCGGTAGGTTAGCGAAATCAAAGGTTCAGAGCAAATTTGTTGCAGTGAATTCCACTGCCCACTCTTTCGCTAAGTTTAGAACCAAAGGCCCCTCAATTTGTGTTACAACATCAGGAGGCACACAAATATCAAGCTATGGTGTAAGCGCCAAATTATTATTATTATTATTTTTATTACTATTATTATTATTATTATTACCCTTATTATTGGACCCGTTTTATTATACCCGACTTGCAAAAGAACTCTCAAACTTGGATATAATTTACTTTAGTTGCAAAAGTTCAAAAGTTCATGAAAGATGCAATTTGTTTAGTGATATGTAAAAACGGAAAATAGTTGTGCTAACGAATTTTATGTTGATATATGTATTTATATATTTAAAAATACTATGCAAATAAAAACGAATTAAGTGTTAAAATGAAATTTCCCGTGTATTCCTTTAGGGCTCATTTATAATAGCGCAGTTTTTTGGCTTCCCAACACATCGAATATCATTTAACCGGGTTGGCTCAACTCGCATATTTTTCCGAGTAATTTTATTGCTTTATATGCATTTCGTTATCTTACCCGTTTTCTTTCGCAACTCGGTTACAAAGAAACGGACCCATAATTATTATGATAATTATTATTATTATTAGTGTTATTATTTTCCCATTCAGGAGGTAAGAAAAGTCTCCACAAATACATAACCCTTTTTATGAATGGCATGAAAATGTAGGTTAGATATGAATGGTAGGTCAGTTTCATATGCCTAATTACCGGGTTAAGCTTTCACATTTATAAAGAAGTTAACCTAATTATGATCACAGGACTAGATCGCAGAAACAACAGTCTTGACCGAGTGAAACCCGGGTCATTCCGGTACGTAAAACCGACTGTAATGGGAATGGTATATGAATGAAATATGATGCTCCCACCAGGATTATGGGTAGTTGCAGCAGCTCGCTTGACCTAACAACAGCTATCGCTTGCATCAGACCACCTACCCATAATCATCTAGATTAATAGGCCTGCTGACTTTGTCTCCGCGGAACACCGGACTTATATAAACTTTCAAAAGGTTGGGTCGGGTTCGCGGAGTTCACTGAGATTCCTTCAGAGCTCTTCCTACACCCGCCGACGTTCGCAAAGGCGATCAGAAGTTCCGCAAAGTGGTTGCGTCTGCTGCGGCTCGCATTTGTCTTTCGCTGCAAAGTCGCCTGTTAGCCATTACCACCAACGGCATGTTCAAGTTGAAATAATTCCTTCTAGAAGCGAAAGGTGAAGAGGTTACCAATTTTCATACGATTCTAAGAGGTAATAATGATTTTTGCTTTCCCTTAAATTCCTATAAAATCGTTCGCTTTTTCTCCTAATACCAATATCAATGCATAATTATTTAGGATTTCTTATTATCAACAAAAGGAATTTTTGACTTTTCCATACCTGAAATTTAGCGAAAATACACTGTAATTGGTAAGTTCACAAAATTGCAGCAATAATGCTGATGTTATTCATCTTACCATTTATAATCTATTTCTTTCGACAAAATGTATAATTTGGAAGTAACCGATAGTTGTGGTAAGATTGCTTGTTGCAGTTTATTGGCATTTGCTAAATTGTGCTACATTTGGATATGCAAGTTAACAAATGCAAAAGTGAAGTGTATTTTAGTATTAAAGTGCAATTAGAAACGGGGGTTTCAAATCTCGGGACCCCTCTAGAATAGAATTCCTATTGATTTTCAGTGCATTATAGTGGTTGTAATATATTTTTGATTATCGTGCTGAAATGCAGTTGAAAAACTATTAATTACGAAGCACTGCAATTGTTGGTGAGTGCTTCAGTGACCAGGTGCATTTCATTGAAGTTAACCAGAGTATAAGTTCGCCAAAGTGGCCTTTGTTACTTTGCCGATAATCTGGTGTGAATAGATTTGGCAAATTTATGACCTGGAATGCTGTGTTGTACTATGTGTAAATTGGAGGTATAAATATTAACAGCGTTAAACGACGAATTAATTTTAAATGTTTTTAGAAAACCAATTTTTCGTAAACGACTTTAAAAAGGTAATTCGATCTTTTGGTTATATCCGTTAAATGTTGCAACTTCTCAAAATAGCTGAATGTATATAGGGAAAAAGTCGTAAAATTTTGCAAACTTTTTAGAAAGGTGATTTTGTTACATTGTTGATATTTATATATGAAAAAAAAGTAATACAAGCACCTTTCCTTTAGCTATATAATCGTTAAATTCTTGTAAATGTTATAACATTTCTAAGTATCTATGTGAGCACGAAAACGTAATGAAATTTTGCAAACCTTTTAGAAAAGCGACTTTAGAAAGGTTTTTAAGATTTTCATAGGCGAATGTGCCACGGAAGACGTACTCCGCGTCAGGTGACTCGAACTGCTGCCACCTGCTATGGCCATATGTATAAAGCTCTTCCAAAGTCAGGAGTGTAATGGCCAAATACGTTAACCCACCGTCATGTAACATCAACCCGCAACTTCTCGGATACCATCCTCGCCAGCCTGGCCAAGGACATAAATAGCATACAACTCGCTGGATGATCTTGCCACCGTGTTTTTACGAACGCAGGCATGGAGCCGTGCTACCATGTACCTCAACGCCAACTCAGAAAACTGGCATCGCTGTCGAGTATTTTGGGAGCTGGCGACTGCATTTCTACAAGCACACCGCCCTAACAGAACATCGCTTACAAATACATGATCACACGACGAGCATGAGATGCCTCGTTGATTCAGTCATTACGCCATCAATTTTCGTCGATCGTTCAATTGTGCCTTCATAATAGCAGATATCAAGTCAGCCGTCATCGGTGCAGACTTCTTGGCTCATTTCGCACAGATGCTGGATTTGAGGAAGCATTGCCTAACAACAAAATCATTCACCACGAAGGATCATCTATCTGGCCGCACATAGCATCTCTACCATCTACCAGTCAATGGGCTAGTCCGATCAATATGGCTCTCAAAAAACTTGGAGGTTGGCGACCTAGTGGGGGCTACAGAAACCTAAATGCCTCGATTATACCAGATAGGTACCCGGTGCCCTACGTGGATGATATTATCCATCCACAGTTTTCACGACCATTCATCATGTTGCGGCCTACCACCAAATACCAGTGGTCAGAGCTGAAACACAAAAGACTGCTGTGAACATGCCATTTGGATTATTAACGTTTCTGGGCATGCCACCTGGCCTGCCAAACGCCACCCAGATTTTCCAACGACACACCGACTACCTCTTCAGGGATCTGGACTACATGGGATGCTTCATAGATGACCTTATCATTTACTCGCGGCCTCACGATGAACACTTTCAGCATATTTTTACCCTTTTCGACATTCTGCAGCTTAAATGATTAACCATAAATTCCAAGAAGTGCCAGTTTGGTAAATCAGAGGTCAACAAGAACCCTCCACCATTAGAACGAAGCCAAGCTATTGCAAATTATCCAAAACCCGATACTTTCAGTGAACCTCGTCGCTTTCTCGGTGTGATAAACTATTATCGCAAGTCTATTTCGGAAGCATCTAATATACAAGCGTCCCTCACCGCATAATCCTTTTGGATACCAGCTTCTGAAGAAGCATGGGTAATATGCAAACAGAGTCGTAAAAGTTGCGCGGGGCACCCTAGAGCAGCTTCAGGGAGAGACGTGACATCCACTAGTCTTTATCTCACACTCAATCCATCATCACCAGGTAACGCACATAGGACCGCGGACTTTTAGCCATCTTGGCATCTATCACATTCTTGATGGACGAATCTTCACTATCCAAATCGATCACAAACCGATCATATGCATACGCATTCTGACAACGGGCTGATAAGGCATCATCACGCTAACTCCGTCAATTTGACTAAAAACCGTCGCTGCGGCACAACACAACGCTCAAGCTCCATCTGTCGAACATTGAAGGTCACGACGTATACTGAGACATCACGAACCACGAAGTACGATCGTACATTCCAGCTTCGATCAGGTGCGAGGTCTTCAACATAACCCACAGTCACACCCCAGCGGCAGACCCACCGCAAAGCAACTTCGTGAACGGTTTGTCTGGCCAAAAATCAGGAAAGATGCAATCCTGTGGGCGAGGCAGTAAATCCCTTGCTAAAGGTCAAAGTTACGTCGTCATAATCGCACCACACCGAATCACCACAGGTGGATATTTACGGAATTGTCTGGCAATTATTAAACGATTCAGCAGAAGCCCACTTGCCATCCATCTCAAAATAATCACAGCCTACTATTGCATTTGCATTTTATTCACAATGGGTGCACCCATTCCACCAGCATGGTAGAGCGATGACACCGCACGCTGGCAAGGATGCTCTCATGTGTAACTCTCAAACACCTTGGGCAGATCCCCTTACAATCATCCTACTTGGACCCCGGGCTACGTTCAAACCAGACCTGAGATACCCTCCTGCTGAAATGCTCTTTGGAACTTCTTTACGCTTACCAGGGGAATTGGTTCCATCCGAAAGCGTATCAGCTGACCCCCATATTTCAGAAGAAGTTCCACCAACATATTCGAGAAGTCAGGCCTACCCCAACATCTCACACGTCAATCTAAAAATGTTCATCCTCAAAAACCTTGCTACTTAGACCTACGTTTTCAAACACGTAGCTCTATTAAAAACCCATAGGAACAACCATACACAGGGCTACACGTAATTGTTAAACAGGTTGATGACAAAGACCACGTAGCCAAAATCAATGGGGCAGATAAAACAGTCTCTACCAGTATATTGCATTTATGCCAAGGACGATCAGCAATCTCCAAGCTAAACACAAAGTCCAGTCAAGGTCACCCAAGGCGCCATATTCCCATGGACCAAGTCACTGGAAGGGTAGTTCTTGTGGTGAATAAGCTACCTAACACTCTACAAGCGCTTAGCAACACTGAAAACGTACAGGCGCATCACTCACAATTTTCACCACCACTCCACCCCAGAAAACAGACACTTACATCCCGCACAGTTTACTCTCTTTCTTTTTCTTCTTGAACCTTTGAGGTGAACGGCCAACATCTAGCGGACAACATCAAATAAATTAACTCCATTCAAAGAGCTCAATTAAAAATCCTTAGAGCAATCTCTGGAGCTCCGAGGTACATTCGATTTAAGAACGCCCATTATGACCTCAACATTCTATCCGTACAAAATGAAATAGCAAATATCAAGGAAAAGCATTAAGAACAGCTAAACGTGTATCAAGTAAAAATAAAATATATGAAGAAATAAAAATTATTAAAACTGATAAATGAAAAAGGTTTGGGATACTTAAAATCAAAAGACTCAATGTTTGGTTGTATTTAATATTGCTCTCTACCTTGCAAATATAATTACGATACAAATATTTGTCATAATAACCTTTGTGAATAAACATTTACAAGTAAAAAAGCTTTGTCCATAGGTGTCAAAGGTGAGGAATCGCCAGACGCTGATAATAAGTCTGAGGAAGTATCCACAGCTAACGTTTTCACTGCAGAATTTAACATATCCGTAGCAACACCTGAGTAAAAAGAGTAAATATTTATTGCCGGATCAAGTAATGAATTAAAAATCCTTTAAATTTGGATCAAATCCAAAATTGCTTTTAAGATTTTATTATTGAGCTCACAGGGGCCTACACAATTAGCGCATAGAGGTTATATTCCAAACAAAAATTGATAAATCTAAAGGCAGAGCGAATTAAAACACGACCGTATTGCACCGAATACGAGCTACATTTATATTATATTTAGAAAAAGAAGTACTTGGAAATATAAATAAATATGTAATTCAGGACACCTTCTTTTTATGAGATAAATCCACTATCAAGGACCAAACTTTATAGGCTAGTATGGGTATTGCAGAGGTACAACAGAGCGTAATTGGACGATATAAACAATCACTTACTCGGACGATAGACAGATGTACTTCAGCCTTAGGGAGTCTGGCGTAATAGTGGGAGTCACGGCAAGGCTCAAGGCTACTTCAAACTGTCAAGTAGAGGCAGGGCTGACTCCGCCTGAGAGGACGGGGCAGGAATGTTTCAAATATTTGTATCGTAATTATTTTTGCTAGGTCGAAAGTAAAATTAAATATAGTCCCAAGGTCTTCTGGGGATACAAAAAATCAAAAAAGAACTGGTCAAGTATACATATAAATATACATATCAAATACAGTACACCTTAATGGAGTATCAGCCAATTCCATCTCCGAAGCTGTTAATCTTTTTGCAATTTTATTTCTGATAATTCGGATAGATATTCCCATCAATTACGGGAACTTAAGTCTGACAAAGTAGGATGTAGTTAATAGTATCGACTAGCTTAAGCCATCCTAACAGTAATGCAGGTGGCCTTTCTATTATTTAATTTAAATGTTGTCCCGCACTGATTCAATCAGCTTTTGAAGTGCTTTATATCCTATCGGCTGTTTAGTTCGAGTTGATAATGTTTCGTCTTATTATTTTGTTACTTCTTCTGGTGTTCTTAAGGGTAGTGCGCTGGGCCCGCTATTATTTGTGCATTGTATAAATGACATTTGACTCTTGTTTTATTAAACGTAAATTTCTTCTATACGCAGATGACCTGAAGATTTATCATGAAATTAAATGTCTGGAATATCATTTAATGACATATACTTATCACGTAGGCTATAATCATTTTGCTCATTAATAAATAAATATATATTGATACATGATGCTCCCTTGAATTACGAAAAAAGAGGCACAACTTCGAAAAGAAATTCAAATTAAGGATCTCATAGATTCGAATTAAACTATCTAAAACTAGATCGTTCTAGATGTGTGCGAGTAGGACATGATGGACAGACAGACATGGCAAATCAGTTTCGCTATAAAATCTTAAAATTTTGGTATATATGTCTGTATCGCCTGACAAGCGTTAGGTGAAGAAGGTTATATATGTACCTTGGGCACCAGTGCGCTTGGGTATAAAAACTACTTTTACGCGCGTATAAATGTGCGCATAATTATAAACAAATAATGATTTCGAAGTGCAAAATTGGGGAGAAACAAAATTATAGCATGCTCATCCAATTAGTTTCCCTACATACGTAAGTAAATACCCGTAGGCGTGGATTTACCATATGAGCAACAGGGGCTACTACCCAGGGGGAAATTCCAAACAAAGTTTTAAATGAAACAGTTTTTTTTTTGTTTTTTTCTTACTTTCTTGCGCGTTCCTTGCGTGTAAGGACACCCATCTTTCACGACTCTTCTTTATAAACAAGTATTATTTCCACCGTCATCATTTGTCACTTTTAGTTGTGAATTCAAATAATTGGGTTCACACTGGCCCACAAATTTTTGTACAGTGTAAACAGTGTAAAACATTTGAAGCATTTACTTTGATACAGCCCAAAACTGTCGATATTATTGTACAAAAACTCATATCACTAGCAAACTGCCATTTTTTGTCAACTTCGGCTTTAATAAATTGACACTAGTGCCACGATTTGTTTAGCGATGGTGCTGCTTATTATACGTTGGTAATACTCCAAAATATTGTCCCTTGCAACGATTGATTGACTTCTATTTTCAGCCTGTTTGTTGTGTGATTTGAAAGTCATTGAACAAACTTTTTAAAAAATGCTATATCTTCTATTAAATTTGAAAAAAGGGGGGGGGGTGAAACCCCGCCTGGCAGGGATCTGTAATAATTTGTTCCTGGCAATTTACATTTCTGTATATATTTGGCATTTTTCAGTAATTAGATTTATTTATTTATTAATTATCTATTAGTCTTATTTTGTATATAAGTGCAAGTTAAGTCTGGTGATGAGAATGTAACTTGCGTAACAGAGTGGCGTTCACCTCCCTGGCAACGTGAGCAAGTGTCCGGATCGTAAGACAAAGTAATGATAAATCCTCCTCCAGTGATTGAGTGGCTTGGTGGTTAGTGGCACTTAAGGAGAAATCGCAACTTTCTGGCCACTGGTAAGCTACTTTCTGAGCTGTAAACTTCTGGTGGGGATTGTCCCTTAATGATATTGTTGTTGCTGGGGCTTCTGGTCCACTGCGTCGGGAATTGGGCATGTGGTAGGTTAAGTTTTTTTTGTGTATCATCTCCACAGCATAACGGCAATAAGGATTATTTACATATTGAGAATACTTCTGTAACGATAGAAACATTGATATTTTCGTTAACACACCGTATCTAGGGTGCCGTACGCCATAGTGATGCCGTGAGCGTTTTCCAGGTTAACCTTCATCGATAGGTTCTTTACATTAAATAACACTGCTGTCACACCCCGCTGCTGTATAGCGCTAGACCCCCAATCATAATCGTTTCGTTGCTGAATTTAATTGATAGCATTTGTGGCGTTCCTACTCTTTCGAAGTCCGAAAGGAAAACCAAGTTCTCATTTACTTATATTAACTCGATTAGTGTCTTTTGGTGAATTGGGAACTAGCTTCTTCACCATTTAAAAATCGCGATAAGCAACTGCTTTCTTCTAGTGTGCTTATGGATTCCGAGCCACATATCGTGGATTAACCTATTAACAGGCAGTGCTTTGTCAATAAGTTATATTTATCGGGTTCTGCCTTGAGCATGAAGAGAGTGTAGATGGCTTTCCATATTCGCTTGCTTCGATTATATTCTGGCATGCCCGCAATATTTCGTTCACCTCTTCGCGAAGATAGACGATGTTCTGAAGTGCGCTTTGTCAAATATTTCTGCTTCATCATCCCTCGCCACGAAATTCACGTGGTCTATTACCTCATAGATTTTTTCAAAACCTCTGGAGTAGCCGAATAGTTTCTCAATAACTTTATATTGGCGGCTGTTGTTCTCGATGACCTGGTTTTGGCTGTTGAGAATATCACCCCAGTCGGTTGCATCTGGTGACCTTGTCAGCCATTTCCATACTGAAGCTATCCGGTAAGTGGAATGGGTATATCTAGCTTTGTTTATACCTCCCATTAGTTCTTCGAGACGCTCCACTGTTTGGTTAATGAAGAGCAGTGTCAGGAGCTTGCAATCAGACTGTTTAGCCAAGCGGCTCGCCAAATCTTTCATGACGCAGACATAGCCGTATTGTTGAAGGTTGATGACGTGGATTAGTTTGAATGATCCGCGGTTAGATTCCACTTTGGATCGTTACTATTGGAGCATTGTATTTATTTTTGGCGTAGAATACGTCTTACCTTACGGTATGGGCACCAATGTCAGGTTTTTATTGTTGTAATCTCTATTTCTTTAATTATAAGGAAACGGCTCGATTAATTTTTTTTTTTTTTTTTTGTAGTCAAATGAAGATGTTAGCTTTCGTCTGACATGCATTTCATGTTGGTTGATATCTTCCTAATATTTAAATTTCTCAAATGAAAATTGTATAAACACATGCACACAAATATGTGTGTGGTGTTTGGTTGAGTGTTTGCTGTTGGGCGATTTAAATGTATTGCATAATTTTCGGCGGGCAAGTTAAAGTAGAGTAAAAGAAGAGAAAATGCTGCCAAGCACTGCAAAAAAAATAATAAAATTGATTCGCGTATGTTATTTATCATTTATCTTTACTATTGATAACAGCCATTGACTTCGTTTTTGCGAGAAATTTAATTGATAATTTAAAAACATTTTTATCCTATTCTTCCTATCATAAGCTTATGTATATCATCCAAAGTAACTATCAAATAAAGAAATTCATTTGCTTGTATTATTTATCATTTATTGTTACATATGTTTTCTGTCTTATCGGATGGCGTATTCTACGTTAAATTTAATGGCCGTGTCTCTGACACAGCCTGCTTCTTTTTTTAAGTTATTTACTTTTTACAGTCTTGCGACTTAAAAGTACATCTTGTATAAATATTTAAACATATGTATAATATATTATCTTACATTATCTTACAAGTATAGGTATTTAATTATTACAAACTCATTAAACATAGATTTATTTATTTATTTATTATTACGGCTTTTTAGGCATAAAACTTACAACTATACAATAATTTACTTCCTTTTTTCTAAATTTGTACACATTAAAAGAACCAACTGTATACAAAATTCATTAAAAGTACAATTTTAAAATATTATTTATAATGTATAAGTTATATTTGCATAAATTTTAACTGCTGATTTGGCGCCGACTTTTAGGGCCTGCTGAGACTGACGAGGTCTCAATACGGACAAAGTGGCCATCAGTACACATCGCGTTACTCTTCGATCAGCTCATTTCAGTGGACAATTTAGATAACGTGGTACTCGGCTTTGTTCATAACAGTGGACATTGATAGTCTCACTTCAATATCTTTTTTTTAATGTCAAAGCGCTATGGTGGACAGTGCTAGTCTCAATTTAGATAACATGGTACTCGGCTTTGTTCATAACAGTGGACAGTGATAGTCTCACTTCAATATCTTTTTTTAATGTAAGTATTTCTAAATTATATAGTTATATACTAATGTATTTACTTAATTTAATATTATTATTATTTATTTTATTTTTATTTTTTTTATTAGGACGGAAGGCCTAGTTTCCATTCCATACGTATTTATCGAATAGGCAATGATTTACAGTGATCAAATAGCAGTCTCTTGAAGATGACAATGTTATCACAGTTTTTTATTTGTGATGGTAACTCATTGAAGCATTTGAGACCTTTATAGAATATATTTTCCTTATCTACTTCTGTTCTATAGAACGGGAGTCTAAACCTATTATTCTCTCGAAGTATGTATGTATGAGTCTCGTTAATATATCGGAGATTATCACTCAGATAATCAGGGAGTCTACCCTTTTTAATGTTAAACACGAATTTCATAGCATGATAAAACTCTTGCTGTTTTATACTCAGCCAATTCATATCCGCGATCATATCCCGCGTGGGTGTATCGTAACGCTTGTTTAAGATAAAACGCATAGCTCTGTTTTGCATTTTTTGCAATTTATCAATATGTGTGTCGCTCGCTACGAAGAAGATCGTAGGACAATATATAAAATGTGGTTCCACTATTGATCTATAGACTAAGGTTTTATATCTCCTTCCCAGATATTTACATGACGTTTTCATGAAACCAATCTTGTTTGCAATTTTTTTGACTGTATATTCGACATGCTCATCAAACTTTAGTTTATTATCAATGCATATACCTAAGTATTTAATGAGTTTGACTTCCTCAATTATTTCATTTTTGATTTTTAAATAGTAGCATGTGGATCTAAGATCAATTGCCCTAGTTAAGACCATAAACTGTGTTTTTTTCACATTTACTTTGAGTTTATTTAAACACAGCCATTTATATAAAATATCCAGGTCCTCTTGCATCTTAGCTATCGCGTTCGGTAAGTTTCTATCGCTGATCGTTAACAGTGTATCATCCGCAAACAGTTTTATTTTAGAGTATTTCAGTACTATATTTATATCATTTATATATATATATTGAAAAGTATTGGTGCTAACACCGACCCCTGAGGTAACCCAATATTGACTGCCACTTTTTTAGAAATAGTTGACTCGATCAAAGTTTGTTGCATCCGGTTTGTAAGAAAGCTTCTAAACCACTCAAGCTCATTGTTTTTTATACCAATAAGCTCTAGTTTTCTCAACATGATATCCCTATCAATAGTCTCGAAGGATCTTTTAAGATCAATAAACACGGCCACCACATTCATCTTTGAGCTAAAATCCTCCTTCCACTGGGATAGTACTAAGTTTACTGCAGTCTCACATGAATGCTTAGCTCTGAAGCCTGATTGCTCTCTTATAAAAATTTTATTACTTTCAATGTGGTGTAGTAACTGAATTTTGACCACAGTTTCCAAGATTTTTTCCATGCAAGGCAGTGTATTTATTGGTCTTAGCTCCTCTGATTTTATATTTTTTTTTACTTTTTTTATCGGGACTATAGTAGCGGTTTCCCACTCTATCGGAACTGTTCCTAACTGAAGACTTTTATTGATTAGGGACGCATAAAAATATCCCATGTATTCTACTGAATCCTTTATAACACCCTCTGATAGTAATTTTTTCCCACCAATTTTTGTCTTAAATTTCCTAACAATTTGTGTAATAACTTCAGTATCGACCAACTCAAATTTAAATGGAGATAATGGGTGCGCCTGCTGGTTAAAGTCAAATACGATGTTGTCTATGTTTCTATTTATTTCTACAATGCTGTCCACAAAGAAATCGTTAAGATTCTCGGCAATTTCCTCGCTGTGTGTGAAAATTTTGCCGTTAATTAGAACTTCTAAAACTTCTTCTTTACGATTTGTATTGTTGGCCACTCTTTTCAAATATTTCCACATTAATCGACTATCTCCTCTATTTAGTTCAACTTTCTTTTCTAGATATTGTATTTTTTTAATTTTAATAATTTCTTTGTACTCCTTTTTTAATAAGTTGTATTCTGCCCATTCTCCTGTAAGGATTGCCTTTCTGTATAACCTAAATTTCTCCTTGTTTGTTTCCACTAATTGCCGATCGTACCATTTATTTCTAATTCTAATGTGGGTTTGTTTCTTGCAAGTTAATTGATTCATAACTGACAATAAGCATTGGTTAATATGATCCAATAACTCATCCATATCAAAGCTATCCAAGTTCACAAAGTTACATTGTCTCAGTAGCATTAGCAAGTTATCAGGGCAATACCTATCCCAAGATGTTACTTCCACCAGTTTTTTTAACGGAGGCAGATTATTTATATTAACTCGGAACATTATAGTTTCATGGTCTGATATTCTCAGATCCTTCCTTTTTTCACACACAACTGCCTTGCCATTAGAGTACAATAAGTCAATTAACGGAGGCAGATTATTTATATTAACTCGGAACATTATAGTTTCATGGTCTGATATTCTCAGATCCTCCCTTTTTTCACACACAACTTCCTTGCCATTAGAGTACAATAAGTCAATTAGTGTCTTAGAATATTCCGTAACCCGCGTATCAAAGTCAACCAGTGATTTCATCGCCTGGTGTGCGAAAATCTCATTGAGTTTCTTGCTATATGTTGATACTACTTTTAAGTTTATATTAAAATCCCCAATTACAATAGTATTAACCAGATTATTGCATATTTCAGATAGAACGGTATCCATATAGTTCAGAAACTCTGCGTCACCAGTGCTTGGTGAGTGGTAAACCACACAGAAATGCCACTTAGTTTCGCAATTTTTCAGCTGTATGACTATACACCACATATTTTTGTTAACAGATTTATTTAATTCGATTTTAAACTCGATTGTGTCTCGTATTATTATGATCACACCGCCCGTATGTCTGCTGTGATAATCACACCTAACTAACCGATAAGCTGGAAAGTTAATTTCTGAGTCATTTATTTCATCTGTTACACATGTTTCAGAGCACAGAACTATATCTGGATTAACGGTCTCAACAAGTCTTTCGAGTTCAGCTTTGTTGGCTAATAAACTGTTAATATTGAGATATACACATTCTAACGAGTTGTGACGCTTTTTATTCGTTTTTAATTGCTAACATCCTACTCTTTGTTTCACTAATTTTAATTTTCTAATATAAACGTGACAATCACGGCTAAAAATGCTATGTTCCACATTTAATTTTAATCCTTATTCTTTATTGGCATCGCAACAGTTCCCGCATACTAGCTTTGGATTACTCTCGGTGCATTCATCCGATTTGTGTTCACCCATACATTTACTACACCTTAATTTTTTATTGCATTGGTTAGCACTATGGTTGAAACCTAAACATTTATAGCACCTTTTCACTGACTGTCCATCATAAACTGGACAGCGATCCCATCCAATATTTATTCTCTTTGCGTCTAATATCTGCAAAGAAAATATATGCTCTACTTCTATTAAAGCATTAAATGATGCGGATTCACCCTTGCCGCTTTTCGAGTTATATATTTTGATGCATTTTAGATTAGCATCGTTCAAAAAGCTATTCTGGGCTTTTATTTTATTGATTACCTCTGTTTCCGTGTACTCAGCAATCATATGTGTCACCAAGATTTTTGGATTATTCACTTTTGGCTCAGTGACATCATATAACTCTTTATTCAGATTATTAGTTAAGGCCTCTTTTATTTTGTTTTTGTCTGTTACACTATTGGCGCTAATTACTACAGCTCCATTCTGCTTATTGGACACTCTATCAATTTTCATACCTGATGCATCCACTTTATTTAGGTCCACCCTAGTTTTCTCAACTGTTTGTTTGCTTTTTGGTTTAATAATGAGAGGAGGAACACCTTTCAATGCGTTAGCGTACGATACACCCACACCGCATTGTATTTTCTCTTTTGTTTGTACGGCTACTTTTTTAACTTCACTAATTATTTCATTCTTGTGCTTGCAAAGCTCGCTAGTAGAGGTGTCGACTCTTGCCATTTGCTCTTTGTTGGTTTTGCATACACCCTTTACTCTCTTTATCAATTCTAACTTTTCAAGGTTTGTTTTTTTAATGTTATCCATTAACATTCTAATCTCCCTATTATGTTCTTGTAACATCTTCTCTATATCACTTTTTTGCTCTTTTATATTTATTTTGTTGGACTCAGCTATACTCATCATTTGTTTGAGCGCATCATCAACATTCGAAATATATGTCATGCAGTCATCGCACATGCCTTTTCGTCATCTCCCGCACTCCGACATTCTCTCACTTGCCGATAAACCGCTACGTTTAATTTAAACAAACAGCAATCAGTTAATTTGAAGAATTATATTGTTTATGTTGTTTGTTTTTTTTTTTCCTTTTTTAACAGTTAAAATGTTTACATACAAATTCAGTTCACCATTCTAGACATTTTCCAAATGTGAACAAATATACTTTTGCACGATAATATATTATTATGAATACTTTACGCTGAGCGATTTAAAACACGTCCGTCTGCTATGAGATGATAAACATTCATTGTAGAGAAAAATATACATATGTATGTATGTTTATAAATAAATTAGTAATTGAATTTTGTATAATTACTTTATAAAAGTATAACCAACAAAACTTGTTAATTTTTACAATTCAATTTTCAGAGTTAAACTTTTTTTCTGGTGAGTATTTCAATAACTTGTAAAGCTGTTTCGTACTCAAATATAAGCATTTGGTAAAACTACCAGTAATTATTTCTTTTCTTTTTTGTAAAAGTAGAAAAAACATTTTATTTTTTTGTTTAATTAATTTGCGGATTAGGCGCAAAAATTCTTTAATTATCTTTTCTTATTGAACCACCAATCTGGGTATTCGTTTTGAAAGCAACGTTGCCATTAGTCAAATTTGATGCCGCCGCAAGCTACTAAGGCACGATTTGTCTTACTTACAATACCTCAATATCTCAGTCGGTTTTTTGTTTGTACGAGGGTTGCCTTTTATATTTTGCGCCTTCGTAACACTACATGTGATAAGCTGTACTAATTAGATATTTTTATCGTAAGGTTTGGTATTTTTTGGCATAAACTTGAAAATAACGTTTTCACTTACGAGTTTTATTTGTGTTTATTTATAGTGAGTTTATAGTGAGTGGGACCAGCTAAAATTTGACAATTGCCCAAAAAAGAAGTGTTAAAGAAATTTAGCCGCGGTGGGTCAAAGCACACATATGACATCGTAACAGGTGACGAATCTTGGATCTATGCATATGAGCCGGAAACAAAGCAGCAATCGACTGTATGGGTGTTCCAAGACGACCCTAATCCAACAAAAATTGTTCGCGCAAGAGCAAATGGTCACCTGTTTTTTCGGAAAATCTGGTCATGTCGCAACTGTTCCACTAGATAAACTTAAACGGTCAATTCTGAGTATACAACCATTTGTTTGCCAAAAGTTCTTGGAGAATTAAGGAATCCAACCGCCGAAGACAAATCATTCTTCACCAAGACAATGCGAGCTCTCACGTATCGATTCACACAAGAGAGTTTTTGAGGACTCAAAAGATCGAATTGATGGGTCATCCGCCTTACAGCCCTGATTTGGCACCTAATGATTTCTTTTTATTCCCGAACATCAAAAAAAAAAAATGCGAGGTCAACGTTTTTCAACGCCTGAAGGAGCTGTAGAAGCCTTCAAACAGCTCGTTTTTGAGGTATCCTCTTCTGAGTAGCAAAAGTGCTTTGAAAATTGGTTCAAGCGAATGCAGAAGTGTATTGACATGGATGGAGAATATTTTGAAAAACAATAAAACTATTTTCCTTAATATTTGACTGTGTTTTCATTATTAGGCACAAAATATAAACGGCAACCCTCGTAACTAAGTTATTATATCAATCTACTGCAATATTAACGAGCTTATTGGTGAAATTAGGGTTCTCAGCCTTCAGGCATCTAAATATTTCAATTAAAGTGGAATGAAATCTCTCGATTTGGCCATTTACATCGCTCATCTTCTATGGTGTGATGTAAAGTTGAATTCCCAGTGAAACTATAAGATTTTGGATTACTGGGCTAACCAACCCGCGTTTAGTGCCAGTTTCTATAGCCAAGAGTTGTAAAATAGTGCAACTATTTGATCATTCTGTCTTACAAGTTGGAAACTTGATTTGCTTCTTATGTGAAAGAGTTTGTAAATTTTGAAAATTTATCTATGCTTATACATAAGTGTGTCCTTGAATTTCGAAAATATCTACGTGAATTATCTCGCATAGTCGTGAAGGGATTGGTGTAATCTGAAGCTCTGATCTAATTGGGTGTCTATCATGTTTATTAAACGCGCTCGTCTCAGATGCCAGTACATACTTCTTAACCTCGCTGCTCATTCTCGGGAAGTAATGGAGTATTAAACCTGTTCTGTATTATCCTTAGCGTTGCGGTGCACACTCTTGTGTTCTTTCATTGTTACCTCGCACACCCCCAGGGGTTTCGCAAATTGTCTACAAAGATTTCAGCTGCACATACATTATAATTGGAGAAATGTTCCAAGTATACCTTCTGAAGTAAGCCCAAATGACTTTCTGCCATTTGATACACGTTAATAACGTTTGGCCGCCAATTCGAAGGTATATTTGTGCTGGGAGAGACATTATGCCGCCAGGTACTGTCGTTCACCAAAGTTGACGAACTTCTCGTAATCAGCATCAGAAGGAGATTTTTAAACATTTCGCTAATTTGCGCCGACGCCCCTATAGAGGAGAAGGACGTTGTGACCAAAGATCACTTCAGATAGCTGACCGTTTTGCCATTCGACTTGCACTCCAGCTCTCAGAGAGCAACGTTCAGCAAATAGATATTTGCGCACAATGGGACCATATTTGTGGCTCATTACGTACGACCGCTGAAGAGGTTATTGGGTTTCAGCGAGCCCGAAAAAACTACTGGTTCGATGAGGAATTGCGAGGTGCAATGCGAGAGAAACATACCGCCCACAGGGCTACGCTGTGATTGGGCGCATCACGAGCTGTGCGGGAGAGATCTCAGAAGTTGAAGATGAAAGCAAGGCGCCTCTTCCGAGAAAAGAAGAGAGAGGCCGAGATGCGCTAGTGCGAGTAGCTTGAGATCCTAGTCGATAGGGAAAACACTCGAAAATGTTATCAAAATGTATGGCTGCTTACAGAAGGTTTCACGACAGGGCAATTTCTTGTAAGAGACCTTATAAACAACATCCAGAGTACAATCACATTATGGTGGAAGCAATTGTTCACGCTGCTTTAAGGTAGTGGCATGCACAACGGCGAAGATGGTGAACCCGACCCGAACCCCAAGATAAAGTCGATGTTCCTTACCCCAGCTGTACCAAACTCGAATGAAGTGCGGATAAAGGACAATAAAGCCGCTGGTGCTGACGGACTGCCAGCAGAGCTATTCAAGTGCAGCGGCGAGGGGTTGGTAAAGTGGATGCACCAGCTCATTTGCAAAATATGGTCGGACGAACGCATGCTGAGTATAATTTAAGTGTATACTGCCCAATCCACAAAAAGGCGATCCTGCAATATGAGCTAACTACTGCGGGATCATTCTTCTTAGCATATAACATAAAGTTCTGTCTAGCGTGTTGTGTGAACGACTGAAGCCCGCCACGAACGAATTGATTGGATCTTATCAGTGTAACTTTAGACCGGGTAAGTCTACCATCGACCAATTATTCACGATACTCCATAGAATAGACAAACACTTTATTTTTGTGGACATCAGTTTCTATTTCGATAGCAGGAGAAGATGCTGGCACTTAGCCGTAATGTCTGAATTTGGTATTCCAACAAAACTAATACGGCTATCTAAAATTACTTTGAGCAACACCACCAGCTCCGTCAAAATCGGGAAGGTCCTCTCTGAGCTATTTGAAATCAAACGAGGTTTCAGACAGGGTAACTCCTTTTTGTGCGACTTCTCTGACCTTATGATAGAAATAATAGTTCGAGCTGCAGAACTAAACCGTTCAGGCACCACGTTTTATAAGAGCGTACAACTTCTGGCGTATGCTGATGATACCGATATTATCGGCCTCAATAATCGCGCCGATATTTTTGTCTTTTCCACACTGGATGATGAAGCGAAACGTAAGGGTCTGGAAGTGAACCGGGGCAAAACTAAGTACTTCCTGGCATCACATAAATAGTTAGCGCACTCGCGTCTTGGCTCCTGCATCACTGTTGACAATTAAAATTTCGAAAAGAGGAGGAATTTGTTTATCTCTGAACCAGCATTAGCACCTACAATAATGTCGGCCTGGAAATCTAACGTACAATCTCTCTTGCCAACAAGTGCTACGTTAGGCTGAGTAGGCAATTGCGCAGTAAAGCCCTCTCTAGACGAACCAAAACCACACTCTACAAAAGATTTATGGACCTCTACGTCTTTGCGACGACGAATACCACAGATGTTGGAACGATGAGCTGTATGAGCTTTACCGCGACATAGACATAGGCCAGCGAATTAAAATACAGCGGCTTGGCTGGGGCATGTGCGAATGGATGAAAATGTTACCTGATGGTGGTGGTAGAGGAAGGGAGCTGCGTTGGAAAGACCACGTGGAAAAGGACTTGGTATTTCCGATTGGCGGCAGTTAGCACGAAGAAGGAATGACTGAGAGGTTATAGCGTCAATTAAGTAAGTAAGCAATAAGTAAAACCCCGATCGCCAGGTAAAGCTGGAAATCTATACAATGCGTAACGGAAGTCAATGAAAATTCAACAATTACAGACGCTCGCACACGTATGTATGTGCATGCTAATGAGTTCCAGCTGAATCTAAGCACGGGAGATGCACGAATTCACAGCACACTTTCTTTCTTTATTACCGTGTAGAGTAGTGCCTTTGAAATACAAATCCATTCGTGGTTTTAATTTCCACTTACCTGGCCATTTCCCCTTTCGGAGGAAAACGATAAATTGGTACTCGCAGAGGGAATTTGAAAAGTTGGTTTATATTAACAAATATTTGTAAACCAGAAGTACGTAATACACTATTTTTGAGAATTTAAACGAGTCTCGCTAGTTTTATTGGTTGCTCCATTGATTTTACTTAACTTTTTTTTTATTGCTACCTGTCTATCGTTATTTTCGAATAAGCTTTCAATATTTGATTGATTACTTCTACGTCATGGTGGTCTGGGCTACCAGCAATCCATTCCCATGCTGTACCAATAAAATCTAATGACCGTTTACTTTTTACCCTAGGGGTTAATTTTGATAGGAGTGTGCGAACTTGGATTAGTTCATGGGTGAGGAAAGGGTGTAATGGATGGTTGCTTGGGATATTCTGCACAATTGTATTTTTAAGTTATTTCCTCAATTCGTCATATTGTGTCGTGTCTATAATATGGATAATTTTAAATGTTCCTTCCTGTATTCTCGCTGTCCCGTATCTCAAAGTTATCAGTTTACATTCGAATAGTCTATGATTTGGGTTTTCGCGCATGCCGTGGAGGCAAAGATAGTGTAAAAAATGTGTAATTATGTGCCTATAGTTGTTTAACTAATTTAAATTTATTCAATATCTAAGGATCGAAGGCCTATGTCATTTCAACCGATTTTGTATATTTTGTATGTCATACTATTTTCTAAGAATCGAACGCCTATGACATTTTAACCGATTTTTTCCCTACTTTATGAAAATCCTAATTATATTTATATTGAATCAGGTTGAGTGAGATAAAAATTTGTATAATTTTTGCGCTAATTTATTTTGACAGAATTTAGTTTAATTTAATGTCCATTAAATTAACTTAACTCGATGGATACGAATTTCAATTAATTTGAAGAAATTCTACTATTAGTTTTGATTAAAAAAAGGTTACCAGATTTTATCTGTCTTGCTTAATATTTACGTTTATTTAATTTTTTTTCTTTCTTTTTGATTTTTTGTTATGCGGCTTTATGAACGATTTGCCAAGATACCATGCGTGGTGAGCTAGCTCCTGATAATTTACCTTTATACACTGTTCTGCCTGATTGAGTCTTTACTGTTGTCCCGTTATTTTCTGCAACTATTTCCTTTTTATATCGACGATTGTTTAGAGCCTAACCTTTTATTAATTTTAACAATTATTTTTCTTCACCTATGGAGTAATCTTTTATTTTCTTCCTGTTCTTGTTATGGTACTCGAGGTCATTTGCTTGCTTCTGTTTAAATAACTCTGGTGCCAAAAGTTTTTCTTAGTAGTTTTTCGGTCGTCGGTTTTTCCTTAATCGTTGAATGAATCGTTGAGTTGTATTCTTTAAAAGACTTGAAAAGTGGTAGAAAGTTAGACTATTGTTATCTGATTTTAAACATGTCATAATTTCAGAAAAGGTCGAGTGGAATCGTTTCATTTGACTATTTGTGGTGCGATCATAGGGTGGTGTAACAAAAACTTCGATATGCATTTGGTCTTTTAGTAGTGATGAAATTGAGGCCGAGTTCACTGATTTTTCATTACCGATTACTACGAGCTTGGGAATTCCAAAAGCAATAATAAGTTCACGAATTGGATCCTTTATATGCATATTTGGAACATTTGTCAACGGAAGTTAAGATCAATCATTTCTCTGTAGAATAAATATCTATGTGAACGATTTCTCCAGGATTTTGGGGAATCGGTGTGGCTTGGATTTTTGGCTTTGGGGGATGTGTGTCATATTTTTGCTCAAGGCAAGTTGAGCAATCGGTTTTTGTTGTCTAATTTTTTTTGTGTTGACACAATTGTTCATTTCATATAGTAGTTTCAATATCCAAGTATATATTTTGCCTTGCGGCCGCCGTAATCGAGTGTAGAGTGTGCACGCTTCATTCGTGGGTTTTGTTTTCGCAGCTATTTCTATGAGATCGTTGATGCTCTGTTAGTATTGTTTCATTTACGATATCTACTAATAAAGTTTTTGTAAAGCGGGTTCTGACATTTCTGAAATGTACTGGATAGATTTCTTGAATTCTACCCGTAATATTTTCTGTTATCTAGAGCCCATTAACAAGGCCTGGGTCTAAACGTTGTTTGAAAATGTCAATTATATCCGGTGTGGTGTAGTCAGTTTTAGTTATAATATATCTGTGGAAGTTCAAAGGTGTATTTGGTTTCATTCGCAATTGGTAAACATACATAATTGGTTTTTGAATGCGTTAATTGGAGCTTTTGTTGCCGGTATGAGGATATCTGCTGAGCTTTCATCGTCTAGAATATTTGTTTTACCCAGTTTATACTTGAGTTCATAGTTGTACTCTTCTAAAATATATTTCCAATCTGGTGAAATCTGGATATGAGAGTATATAGCGAAATCAATAAATTTGCTAATTTACCTTTCAAGGTCCTTGGATATGAAAATTCTTGGATGACTTTTACTTTGGCAGGATTCGTCTTTATACCCCTTCGTTATATTATAATGCTTAAGAATTCTACTTCGTCTTTAGAGAATTCACAATTGTCTAATTGTTCTTTCATTCGGGTATTTTCAAGCGTTCGAAAAGTAACTATCAAGTTCTTTATTTGGCTACGTTCGCCTTTACCAAGAACTATTATGTCGTCTATGTATACGAAACAAATTTATCCTATATGGTTCGTTAATATGTCGTCTGGGGGCGCTGGGAAATGTGCTTTCTTTAAGCCAAATGGGAGTCTTGTGAATTCATACTTCCCATTGTTAACAGAGAAAGCTGTCTCTTCCATATCGGACTCCTTCAAATGAATTTAATGGGAGCCGCTTTTTAGATCGAGAACGGAGAAAAATTGGTTGCGGAATTATTTCGATGTTTTAAGGTTTTCGGTATTTGTCAGCAATTGTTACCGCGTTAAGTTTCCGGTAATCAATTACTAGTCTGTATTTTTCCTGTCCGGAGGCATCAAGTGTTTTTGGCACTACACAAATTGGTGAGTTATATGCCGATCTTGATGGTCTAATTATTCCGTCACTTAGTAATGCTTCAATTTATTGTGTTACGAAGTCTCTCATAGCCAAAGGATAGGGATAATATCTGGAATAAATAGGACTGTCGAATGAGGTTTTAATTTCTCCAACGACGGTGGTTGTATAATTAAGCTTTGCGTTTGGCTCCGAAAATAATTTGGGATATTTTCCTGTCAAATAAAATATGTTCTGTTTCTCTTGCAATGTTATGTGTTTAGTCCGAATGTCTGTAAAGTCCGATAGAGTTTGTTCGCACTCCTGCTACAGCTGTGAATTGTTTTCGTAATTCAGTGCCATCTCATATTCGTCCGTTGTGGGCATCCATTCTTGGCCGCAGTCTTGTTGGTATTCTCCCTGCTGTTCTGGTTCACTTTGAATATGAACATTTCTTTGAGACAAAGTGGTATTTGATGAGAAGATTGAGCCTACTGGACAAAAAGGTGAATGATTAGATTGAAACTGGGGGAATTGGTTAAAAGGTCGTGATAGATCTGTCGGTTAACCAAATTAAGGAAAGGATTGAATATGTGTTACGTATTCTAGTCAAATTGAGCAAATTGAGTTCTTGGTTGGAACGGTGGCATATTTCTGGGAGGTAATGGTGGAGGAAGTGGTCGTGCATAATTATGCGCGGGGATACTGTAGTGTGCTCGCATATTTAAAGACATATTCCCTTCTCCAATAAATTTTGCAGGCGCAGGTATTGCTTGTGAATTTGATTTGTTGTGAGGCGAAAAATTAGTTTGGTTTTCCAGAATTTTGAACAAGTGAAATGAATATGTTCTTTTACCGCTAATGGTCTTGGCATATGGCTGTTGAGTCCATTTATAAAAGCATCCCTAGCTTTCTCCTTATACAGGTTTGTGAGGACCCTAGAAGCTTTTGGATTCCTTCCATACAGGATATTTTGTTTAATATTAGAGATAGCTGATAAAATTCACTGATTTGTAAGCGTTCCTGAATCAGGCTAGACAACTGGTATTCGAGAGTTGTTAAATCTCTCTCATCAATTTAAGGGAAAGGAGTATGACTCCAATACTTCATCTGCATGGTCCACAATTTTATTCCTTATAGCTATGAGTATACCGAAATATTTTGGGGTTCCCTGGAATTGTCAATAGTACTCTAAGAGTCTCTCAACACGTTTTTCCAGGAGCTGAACTCACTAGGATTCCCTGAAAATTCCCTTATAGTCTTTTCTATTTCGGGGACTCGATCTGAGTCTATGCTTCCTGGACCAACTTATCGTTCATCCCTTGAATTAAGGAATTCAAGGTTAGGGTTAACTATATTGTTTACTAGTGTCTGACCATTACTTTGCAAAACATTTTTGACTATCCTACGGATTGTCTCTTCTAACCCTGTCATTGCGGTGCTACTGTTGCTGGCCGCGGTGCCAGTAGAGAGGATAGAGGGTCTGAGGACTGAAGGTGTGATATCTTCATACCGTCATATACATTAATGAATATTAGTCACTAATAAAATATTATTATTTTTGTAACACAAAACACTTATTCACTATATATTTTAAAATTTTCTCCATATATTCAAATTAATCACAATATTTCACTTTTGACAAGAACCTTTCAGTGCTAATATTATGTATTTATATTGGTTTTTCAAAAATATTATTAATTTATATTTTTTAAATGTTTCTATAATTTGTAGATATTTCATATATTGAAAAAGGAATTTTTTTTTATCTCTTTCACAATTTAAATATTTATATTCTTAAACATATACACTGAAAGTTTCACCAAACTTGCAAAATAAGGTAGATGTGCATGGTGAAGGAATGGCCTGGATGATTGCCTTTTGTTCTCCTCTCCAACGATGACTCATGATCCTAAATCCTTTCGTCTATCGACCTGTTGCCCAGGTGGGTAGGACTTTCTCCTTGTTTTTAGCCAAGCAGTCTTTGTCCGATACCGATGCGGGAAGATGTCCTGCTGCTGTTTCAGGAACCTTTGAACACTTCGTTTAGTTTGCACAGGTGCAGGGAGATGTTCTGCTACTATTTCAGGAGCTTTTTGAATACTTCATTTAATTTGCACTTCGCGATGGGTCCCACATTGGACGCCAGTTAAATTACCCGGTTGGGAATTTATTAAAAAAAATGTATTTCGGACGACACGAACTTTCTTCTTTACAAAATTTACAAAATGTCTTAATTCTAAGCTAAGTATAAAACTAAGCCCATGTGCTGTCAACGTGACTTTAGGTATTTCGCTGATTTGCCGTTTCCCACGGGAACGGTAGTCGTTGTTCAGTTGTTTGCTCGACTTTTGTGTTGCGCGCGGAGGTGTTGGATTATCTGTCTGTATGTAAGATGTGCAATGGGTTGATTTAGCTTGTATAAATTAATTTGTAACAGAGCGAACTAATAAAAATGCTTGAATTTCTTGCTTGTGCTTGTTACACTTTTTCATATCATACGGGGGACTGACTCTGTTTCGGCTCATCCTAGCTGAAAACTGGTTTTGATATGCCAATAATTGGATGAAAGTTCAAATCAATAAAATCGTAATATCCTTCCATTGCAGTTCATAATTGAATTCTCCATTGCCAAGTTTATTAATTTGAATTTCGTATATAAAATATTTGTTACATTGATTTTTCCAGTTATATTGGGCGCGTTTCTTTGTAAGCTAGTTGCAAAAGAACACTAGGTAGGATAACAAAATGCATGTAAAGCCACAACACTAACTCGGAAAAATATGCGAGTAGAGCCAACTCGGTAAAATGATATCGAACCAGAGATGTAGAGTTGGGAAGTGAAAAAATTGCGCTATTGTGAATTAGCCCTAATGAATTAGGCCTAGTTCGATTTTATTTACATAGGATTTGTAAATACATATATAACTCTTCCGTTCCTAAATAGCACTAAATAAATCGCAACATTCATGAAAGAGGCTAACTGGGTTTCTCGGAACTATTGTTAAGTGCGATATATCGCTATACCGATTTCACATGCAATGATCTCGATCGATTATTGTACAGTAGACGCTCGCAAATTAGAACCACTTTGATTTTGAGGTAGTTCTAATTTCCGAAATGTTCTAATTTCAGGACGTTTTTTTAGTAGCGTAAATAATTAAAGTAAGAGTTAAGCTACTTCCAAAAACTACAGAAAATTTTTTTTTTATTTGTTTTATTTATTTAAAAACATAACATAAACATCTAATATAACAATATCGTTACGGAGGACAAAAGATTGGCCATGTGCTTAGTGGAAAACAATTCACTCTTGTTGCACCATTTTATTAAATTATTAACGCTTTCAATGGCTATAGAAATTGAAACAAATGGTGTGTCAGCAACAATATCTTCTTGACAACTATCAGAATACTCATCACCGCTACACAGTTCATACTCAGATCTGTCTTCAAACACATCCTTATTCCATTTCTCGATGCCATCTATACAGATGCATTTGTTTTGGTCAATTTCTGCTAAAAGAGTTAGATTTGTTTGAAGAGCTTCATTGCAGTCATTATTCTTATTGTGCTTATGGCATATTATCATCGCTGTCGTATTGGTCAGAGTCCCAATTAAACAACTTGAACCAAGAATTCCTCATCGCTGTTTGCGTTATCTCATCCCAAGCTTGTTTCAGAAATAATATTGCGTTTCGAATGGAATGGGATTTCAATACACTATTCAGTTCACCACCTTCAGCAATTATTTGAGCAAGTAACTTATGTAGTTCTGTAAACAAGTTTTGTTAACCTTATGGGATTTTAATCCATTGGTTGCACAGCCGGAGGCAAGTTATTTTTTTCAGAAAACCGGATGACCTACTAAACAAAAAATGTTTTAGAATGAAAGAAAAATTAAAGCACAATTTTTTTTCTTTTTACATACTTCATTAATAAATATCTTGTGAAACCAATCATGAAAGATCCGAGACATCATTCAAGCATTTTTGGAAGTCGTAATGAAGTGGATTATTAAAACCTTTGAAGCACCTTGGATTTTTTGCTTTTCCAAGAACTAAGGGAACTAATTTGTGTGAGCCATCAGCATTTGAGCCATGTAAAATTGAAATTCGTTCTTTTTGGATTTTGTATCCAGGGGCCCTTTTTTCACAAGTAGATACATACGTTTTATTTGGTAGGCAACGATAAAATAACCCGGTTTCGTCCACATTATATATTTGTGACTCCATTAACCCCATTTCAGCGACTTTTTCGCGAAATTTGAGAAAAAACGGAGTGATCGAAGTTACATCACTAGAAAGAATTTCACCATCGCTTTTTAAACTTAGTAAACCATCCATCGCTTCCTCGGAATGTATTTTCATTTTTATCGGGATATTCTTCACTAAAAATTTGTTTAGCTTTTCCCTTTAACATTGGTCCAGTCACTGTACACTTCCTTTCACGTTGCTTTAAAAACGACTTATAGAGACGACTTTCCTTTTTCGGATATTCAGCACTATGTATAGATTTATTTGCTGCTTCCTGCTAGGTGTTGGAAACAGCATTTAATATAGATGATCTATTTGACTTGATATAACTGATGGCAGATTTGGTCGCATTGAAATCTAGCGCTAGGTGGCTCCCATGAACTCCTTTGTAAAGCTTTTCCAATATCTTTACTTTGGTTTCTAAAGACAAAGTGTTTTTTACGTTTATTTGACATTTTTAATAAGTTACTTTCACTTTTCAATAGAGTCTACCAAAATACGTAGACGCGTATCAAATTTCACACACGAATGACCAAAATGCGCCAAAAATATGACAAAACAAAAATGCAAAAAGAAACAAATACATAACTTGGTGATTCCCCTTTTTATTTTAACTTTGTTGATTGAAATAAAAACAAAAAGGGAGTTCCCTTGCGTTAAAAATTAAAAAAAAAATGTTCAGAAATTAGAACCTCAAGTTCTAATTAAAATCCCTGGTTCTAATTCATGAATATTCTAATTTCTGAGAGTTCTAATTTGTGAGCGTCTACTCTATCGATACTTTGATATCGAATATCCCTACCGTTATTGTTGGTTTATTTGGATTTGGAGGCAGGACTGCTACATTTAATCATTCCCGTAGTTTCTTAACTGAAGTTCTAAAATTGATTAAGTACATCCTTTGCCATCTTCAGAGAAATTGTTATTTTTAAATTGTTTATTTTTATTATTTATTATTTAGGGTAACAAAATGGCACTAGTCTAATCAATTTCAGTTTGGCAGCAATTTACTTAAACGGCAATAATGTTTACGGCTACTTGTGATGTTGTCAAATTATAATTGTTAAATTTCTTATTGCGGGAAGTATTTAAGTTTGAATTTACAAATCCTGTGATATAAAAAAGTGAGCAAAAAGAAAATATTTACAAAATAACGTTTAAAAAAAATGCACAGAAAAAATAAATATATGGTCAACGATTGGGCCCTGTATATTATCCCCCGAATTCCATTATTGTGTCGCAGCTAGTGCCGGTGATGGACCCACTAGAGTTTCTGAGGCACCCGCAATGGGGAGTGTACATCGGCAAAAAAACATTGAGTGAAAAAATTGGTGATTGGTATATTGAAAATAGGCCATAGTGAACAAGTTTTAAATATTTGTTGGGGATTTTAAGCGAAGAGAATCTGAATGTGGCACTTAGTGCTTATTCGTTTGATGCGGCCCCGAAAATACGAACTGTGATATTAGGAATTGACGCGAGCTGTATGGAAACGCTATCGGGAGGTTTTAAGACCGGGGCAAATCATATAAGAGCAAGACGATGACGTGGCGACTGATGTTCAAGACACACTTAAATTGTGAGGACACAATTTCTCCACTTTGCTAAATAGTGACAGCGAAGATGAACATCGTGAACCCCAAATTGTTGCAAACGACATTAATGTTAACAGCCCAACGAATGCATGCCCACCGATTGGATGTATGCTCTGCCCAACCTACATAATGGGCGATCCTGCATTATGCGTCAACTATCGCGGCATCAGCCTCCTTAACCCTTCATATAAGGTACAATCGAGCGTATTGTGTGAAAAAGAGAAGCCAACCGTCAACGAACTGATTGGACCTTATAAATGTGGCTTTATTTTTGGCAAGTCTACCATCGACCAGATATTCACGATACGTCAAAGCTTGGAAAAGACGCGAGATAGAACAGTATACACACACCATCTTTTTGTCGACTTCAAATTCACGAAAATAAGTTGCCTATTTACCGCAATGTCTGAATTTGTTATCCCTGCAAAACTAATATGGTTATTTAAAATGACGCTGAACAACACCACCAGTTTAGTCAGAATTTGGAAGGACTGCTCCGAGCCGTTTGAAATCAAACGAGGTTTCAGACAGAGTGACTCTCTTTCGTGTGACTTCTTCCTGGATAAAGAAACAAAACGAATGGGTCTGGGAGTGAACTAGGGCAATTGTGTCTATTGACAATTACATTTTCTAAAATGTTGAGAACCAGCATTAATACCTAAAATAATGTCAGCCTCGAAATCCAACGAATAATCTCTCTTACCAAAAAGTGCTGCTTTGGGCTGAGTGGGCAACTAGCGGCTTGGTCGTGCGAAGGGAGTAAAACTCGCCAGCCAACGCGGCACCAGCTGGTGGTGGCCGTCGGAGATCTAAAGTCTAGCGCTGAATTTGGTTTCTGAAGACATTAAACGCCACTTCGACGAATGGAATCCAGTCCGAGTTACCATGTTCTGCTCCGTGAATCATATCACATTCACTTGCTGGGTATTTCTGAAGCCTTCGAGATGAACGCTATGAGTTGATTTCAGACCTGTTAAATTTCAAGTACAATTAGAAGTCAATACAAATACTTTTTAAAGTACTTATAATGAATACGTAATTGTTTTCTAGCTGAATTGAAATTAGGACTCGAGTACAAGTACTTGTAATTGGAAAATATTTGGAAATACCATCAAGTACTGAAAGTACTCGAAAGTACTCGAAAATACTCACTAAAAGAATTGCAATCCTTTTCCATGTACTTCAAAGTAATTGAAAGTAATTGAAAGTACTTGGAAAAGGATTTTAATTCTTTAAGCGAGTATTTTCGAGTACTTTCGAGTACTTTCAGTACTTGATGGTATTTCCAAATATTTTCCAATTACAAGTACTTGTACTCGAGTAGTAATTGATACAAATGTAATGTACTTGAAAAGTATTGAGTACTTCTCTGGAAAGCCAAAGTCCTTAAATTGCTACTTAGTACGAGTAGTACTCATGACTTAACAGGTATGGTTGATTTACCTGGGTTTTAACGCGAGAAAGAGCATCAGCCATGATGTTGAACTTTTCTTGTTTATTCGGGGATTAAGGAGGAATGATGTGAATCTTTCGCCACTGCTTCGAAAGACAACTTCATTTATTGCTAACGAGGCTCTGTCGATTGGGTGACCGGCCGGAAAGACGTAAAAATAGTTGATAAAAGAGGAAGAAAGATGGTGAAAATATTATGGGGATGGTAGAACAAGGGATCGTTAAAGAACGAATGGTAAGACAAGAAGTGTTAGAAAGAGAGGCATAAATGAGGAAAATATGCGTTAAAGATGGTTGCGAGAAGTTATGAAAGAAACATACAAAAATTACTAAAAGCGATTTACTAGAGATGTCATCATGAGAATGATACGACAAGATTTTCCAGAGAGATACATAAATGAGGGAGTAGAATATTTATTTATTTATTTATTTATTTGTTATAAGTCTATGAACAGAATATTCTTACAGACTATTTGCAGTGTGATTTAGTTAATAACTATAACCTTAAGACCTAGAATAATGAATTAAGAATACTTGAAAATACACTTTTCGAAGATGAAAATTCAAGTTGGTTAGAATTCGAGATTACATTCAATTCAGTTAAGGCACGAACAAGAGGTGCATTTCGCGAATAATCAGTTTTACTATTAAGACCATAAAACGGTAACGAACTACGAAGATTACGTTGTGGAATGTTGAAGTTAATTCTTTCTAGAAGAAAAGAGCAGTCAATACCACCCGAGATTATACCATGAGCAAAAGAAAGCGAGAGAACTGATCTTCTTGCCTCCAGAGACTTTAGGCTGATTAAAAGCAAGCGCGATTCATACGATGGAATTGGATCATTGAACCTCAATGACCGCAAAGCATATTTAAGAAAAACTTTTTGGACTCGTTCAATCCTGAAAATATGATTTTTATGACTTGGCCTCCAAATGAAAGCAGCGTATTCCAAACTGGAACGAACGAAAGCCGTATACAATAGCTTAAGAGTATATGGGTCCGCAAATTTAGAGCTATTTCGCCTAACAAACCCTAAAACCGAGAAGGCTTTTGAAATAATATGGCTAATGTGCATATTAAATGAAAAATTACTTGAGAATATTACGCCAAGATCTTTAACCTCGTCCAGACTTTGCAGCAAAGAATGCGAGATATTATAAGATGTCGGTAAGATAATTTGAGCTTTTGAAAACGTAACTTTGAAGCACTTTTTTATGTTTAATGCAAGTCTTGAATTAACGCACCATAGATGTAAACTATCGATATCGCTTTGAAGCTTAAAGGCATCGATTGGGTCCTTTATTTTCGAAAAAACCTTTAAGTCGTCAACATAAAGCAAAAAGTTTGCGAACCTAAAGCAGTTACTTATATCATTTATAAATAAAACGAACAAAAGTGGGCCTAATATACTTCCTTGGGGAACCCCAGAGGTGGCAAAGAAAGGTTCAGACGAAATGCCATCAATTGTTACTACGCAATTTCTTTTACATAGATAAGACTTAATCCATTTTAAAAAGACTGAATGGAAACCAATGTCAGCCAACTTGTGAATTAGCAAAATATGAGAGACTTTATCAAAAGCTTTGGAAAAATCAGTGTATATACAGTCAACCTGAAGCCCAGTAGTAAAAGTGTCAATACAATATTCACTGAAAACGGCAAGATTCGAAACTGTGGAACGCTTAGAAACAAACCCATGCTGGTTTGGCGAAATAACACCTTTGGACGCAAAATACATTTTATCTTTAACTATGCTTTCAAAGAGTTTCGAAACTGTTGATAACTTTGAAATGGGCCTGTAATTACACACATCGTTCTTGCCACCACCTTTGTGGATGGGCGTGATTGAGGTGATTTTCCAATCGTCTATGAAAATTCCAGACGACAACGACAAATTAAATATTTTTTTTAAAGGTCGGATTAAAGCGGAACAATTTTTCAATAGTAAAACTGAAAGCCCATCAATATCTGTTTTCGCAGAGGGTTTAAGATTAATAATGCCTTTAATAACATCATCCGAAGATAGGCAAAGTGAGCCAAAATTTAGAGCCGTGGTTAAATTAGAGGTAAAGCTAGGCGAAGTATCCTCATCTTCTGCAACAAAATTCGCACTGAAAAACTCTGCAAATAAGTTGGTCACATTAATTTGCGTACTAGCAAACTTATCACCATAAAAAACGGCTGAAGGTATGGCACAGTTTGACTTTTTCGATTTAATAAAACTCCAAAAAGCCTTTGGCTCAGACTTGATGCTCTCCTCGATTCCTAGAATATGATTTCTGTACAGAAATCTATCTAAACAGTTGAAATCTTTAGAATATCGCTGATATTTGGCAAAAAACATTTGGTTGCCAGTTGATTTAAATTTTTTAAAGAATTTATTTCTGACATTTTTTAGCTTTTTCAAATTAAAATTGTACCAAGGAAGTTTATAAGGCCTTCTTTTTTTTACGGGAATGTTATTTAAACAACAATCAAACAAATAAGATTTAAATATGTGATAACATTTTGAGACGTCATCGCAGGACAGTAGATTATCCCAGTTATAGTCCAATAACAAATTATTAAGATTATCAAAATCGCAGGCAAAAAAATTAAAAGATATTTTTTCATCCGGCACAGATGTAGGAAAAACGTAAAATTTAAAATTCAAAATCAAAGGCACATGATGTTTATCACAAGCCGATATAGGAGAAAAGCATTCAGAAATCTCATAGCTCAAATTATCGCTAATAAAAATGAGATCGAGAATTCTACCCAACTTGTTAACAAAACTATTAACTTGAACTAAATTTAGACTAATAATACTATCAATGAAATAAGATTCATGGGATGCAGTAACATTCAATGGAGTCAGTCCCGAGCTAGAAAAACTACTGGACCAACTTACATTACTTAAATTGAAGTCACCTAAGATGCATATTTGGTTATCACCTAACTTATTTACTACTAAAGAGGTAATATTGTCAGCATGCATGCGATAAATGGAATCTCCACTATTTGGTGGAATGTAAGAAACTGCAAAAAACAATGAGCCGTATGTTGGCGTGTTGCATACACACACACACAATTGATCGATTACAGAATCATCATTTTCAAGTGAAACTAAATAAGCGTGGAATTTACGTTGCACTGCAATGAGAACACCGCCACCTCTTGCTAAGCCAGTTTTTGTCACATCTCTATCCTTTCGGTAGACAGTATATTGATTAGAGTCAAAGTATTCATCATCAAAGAAATTTGAATTAAGCCAGGTCTCAACTATAATAAAAATATCATACTCAAGACGCAAGCTAACAGCGCGAACATTATCAGATTTCGTTCGTAGCCCTGATGCATTTTGAAAATAGACATTCAGACCATTACAATTTCCTGTAGTTAAGCAGGATCTCGTGGCTTCTCTTCTTTTCGAAAAAAACGAAAGAGGCGAATGTTCACATTGGCAGGCCAAAGCTCAGCTGAAAGCAAATTATCGTAATATGCTACAGACACTCCTACCTTAAAATTAACTTTTCCCATACTACTAAGCTTAGTTCCTTGCTTAACCAATGCATAGCACGAAATATGCTTCTTATCAATAGCTGTATGATTACAAACGTAATCAGTAATATTGTCAGCAGAGACGGATGGCAGGAACGAAGATATATGTAACCATTTCATGGGTTGGGTACAATATGATTTTGGTTCAAAATTCTGTATTTAAAATTCTGTATTCAATATTCTGTATTCAAAAATCTGTAATTCAAAATTCTGTACTGTTAAAATTCTGTACTGCGGAACACTGTAATTTTAAATTCTGTAAATCAAAATTATGTATTGGCAGTATTTTGTTTTGCAAAACTCTGTATTGAAAAACCGGAAGAGCATATGGATAAATAAAAAAATGCGCACTTTTTTATTTATCCATATGCTCTTCCGGTTTTTCAATACAGAGTTTTGCAAAACAAAATACTGCCAATACATGACTTGGCTTGACCCATATGGTTTCCTATATTATCAAAACAGATTTACATAATGCAAATGTACATATGTTTGTATGTATTTATAGCTTCAGAAATTTCAAAATGGTCACAAAATTAGTCAAACGAAGAAGGCTGTAAAAGCAAACAACAGAATTAAAAGAATAACAAAAAAAAGGCTTATATTAAGGCATGTTTCTTTTCTAAAGCGAATTGCTAAAAATTTAATTATATAATAATTGTTTCGCCATTATAATGTAATAACTTTTGTTTTGAATGAATTTTTGAATTTTTCTTTAATTGACGTATGTATATATACCATTGATTCTATAAAATCGGAATTCCATTATTCATAAAATAAATGTGCTATTCAGGTAAGCGTGCTTATCAGGTTATCTGCTTATTTGGTTATATTTTTACAGCATTTTGATCGAAAATAATTTTGATTCCAGAATTTTAATATACAGAATTTCAGTTCTCCATCATTTTGATCATACAGAATTTTAAATACAGAATATTGAACCAAAAGAATTTAGGCTGGACAGAATTTTTTTTTTGATTTTTACAGAATTTTCATCCAAAAGAATTTTGAAAAGCAGAATTTAGTACCTCTCCCCCATTTCATGCGGTCAACGACACCCAAATCTGTATTTGAGTTTACACCAACAATTCTCAATTGTTTCCGACGTTTATCATTCCCAACTTTCGTCCACTCAGCATTCACTGGCACTGTAGATACCGACGAAATTTGATCAGCAGCTGGCATAACAGAGCACGAAGGCGAGAGAGCAGCTGAGGCGGCGGCAGCAGCAAAAGAAATAGGCGACGAAATCACAGCATTATCAACATAAGGCGTGGGAGCCTTCGTATAACACACATCAGCCGAAATAGGCGCAGCAGACGATGGCACACTCATTGGATTAGCAACAATGCCTGAAGGTTTGTCAACAGGCGTCGTTAAAGCATTCGCAGCAGAGACAGCAGAGAACACAGCAGTAGCAGTAGATGTTAAAGAAGTTCCTACATTAACACCAACAACTGCACGCGAATATGATGTGGGCGTGAGAGTATTCGTTTTGCATACATTCTTGGCAATAGCAATGTTTGACAGCTCGTAAGGTGGGACAGTAACAGACATCGGCAAGTCATTATCAGCACTAACAGTAGGCACGGCCGAGTCAACAACAACAATTGGCGTTTTAGCAATAGAGCTCTCACTTGCTGCACTATTAATCAGCTTTGAGAGTAACACTTTAAGGTCATTCACCTCCTTAGTTAGACATGCAATTGAAGCGACCATGTTGGAAGAGTTTTGTATGCAGTTATCGCAATTAAACACAATGTTTTTATTATTAGCAATCAGCTCACACATTTCTTTGCAATCCACCTTTGCACATATTTTATGAAATTTACTTTTGCAAACATGACAAGAGATTTCATAGCCAACACGTAATGATTTAAAACATTTAGCGCAAGATGAATTTTCCATATTAGGAGCGAGCAAAATCACGACCGTTCACTTCAAAGGTGTTATACAAGTAGTACTCATGACGTTATATGCAAGTTAACACAACATAAATTGCATTCCCACACTATTTCGCTGACAACAATGTCTGCATAATTGGGACTCAGCTTACAACTTATTTCGATATACGTCCAACTGCATTGTACGTGCACTTACCTTGAGTTAAGAGTCCTATTACACTTGTGGCTTAATGGAATGCGCTACACGCGCATCCGCTCTCCCAAATATTAAGCAGGTGAGCGAAACACGCGCAAACCTAATTTTGATGACAAGGCATTTATCGGGCTTGAGTGAAGGTTTATAATAAGGAACAACAATAGCATTCAGAATTCAGTTTTGAAATAAAGCTCAACAGAAGCACATAGTGCTGTTTACAAAAACATATCGTTTTATTTTATGTGGCGCCCGAGCAGGGACCGCGAAAGTAATTAAACTGTTTCGCGGCAAAATATTAAAGTGAAAAATTTCTGGCAGTGGCCCCTAAGTAGTTAAACAACAAAAAGGACGGTCTGTACTGACCAGCCAGCCAGAACATTAAAAAAATATCAATAAGATTTAAATCGCTAAAAATTTACTGTGCTAAGAGGAAATTGGAAAAGCAAATAAGAAGTAACATTTTGAACGGCAATCGGATTAAGTCAATATAAAGAAAGTGGTAAAGAAAATTAAAAAAAAAAAAAGTTTAAACAGCAAAACATTAAAGTGAAAAAAAATACAAAAAAATAATTTTTAACTGAGAACGGAAAGTACTTAAAAATACCACTGAATTAAATAAATGGTCAAGAAAACATTAAAGTGAAAAAAAAACAAGTAAGCCATGGGAAAGGCAAAACATTAGAGTGTTGGAAAAACTTAAAAACTAAAGAAACAAAAAATCAAAACAGCAAAACATTAAAGTGGAGAAGAAAAAAATAATAAAAAAAAAAATTTTAACTGAAAATTTAAAGTATTTAAAAATACCATTGAATTAAATAAATGGCCAAGGAAACATTAAAGTGAAAAAAAACAAGTAAGGCAAAACATTAGAGTGTTGGAAAAACTTAAAAACCAAAAAAAACAAAGAATTGAAAACAGCAAACATTTCAAAAAATTACAATTGAATCACCATTGAAAAAGTGTTGAAAATAACAAAAAAAATTGAAAGGCGTTAGTAAGAAATTTAAAAAGCAGTTAAAGGAAATCATCAAATAACGACTAAGTTTGGACAGGAAAAAGGCAACCATCAATCAACATAATCAACTCTTAATTTGGCAGAATGCAGCACCTAGGATTAATGTGAGTCAAGTAAATTCCTAATAAAATGTTTTAGTGAATTACAGCCCGATTCTGTGCACTTGATAAATTCACCATCTTGCTTATTTATCAATATTGATTATTTATCAAGTCTTTGGTATTCTGTGTCAAAAACCAAAAGCTCTTTTCTTGATAAATTATCAAGATGTCAAATGCTGACAATGTCAAATGTTGACAAATTAAACAACTGTTTGTGGAAATATTGTGAACACATTTTAATTGTAATTTTGATTGAAATTAAATAAAATAAAATGGAAGAAGACATATTATTATTGTTGCTGTTAGAAGAGGAGGAAAATTTAGAAAATAGAGATCGCGCGCGTTATTTAAATCTTTATTTCAAATTTAAATCTACAGTACATAGTACCTTACAGACTAACAAACGAATTAATAATAAATGTTTATTGGATAATCAAATTTAAAATTCTCACAATAGCAGACTTAGAAAACGAAAAGTCAATTACCTTAGAGGAAAATAAATCATTAAATTCCGTTAGGGCACGCGAAATAGGCGCATTACTTGCAAATTTTGTTCTACAACTATCAACATAAAAAGGATAGAAATTACGCAGATTTCTTTGCGGAACATTAAAGCTAATCCGCTCCAGTAGAATTGGGCAATCGATTGTGCCATTAATTATATTGAATATATATGAAAGAGAGAGGACAGACCTTCTTTTTTCAAGAGAACTAAGACTAATTAGCAACAGGCGTGAGTGGTACGAAGGAACGGGTTCCTCGAACCGCAATGAACGCAGTGCCTGCTTCAGAAAAATTTTTTGGACCCTTTCAATCCTTTTTACGGAATGTTGGTCGTATGGCCTCCATATTATTACCGCATATTCCAAATGAGAGCGAACAAGAGACGAAAAAAGAAGCTTAAAGGTGTATGGATCGGAAAACTCTGAACTATTTCGTCGTATAAAACCCAGAACCGAATATGCTTTCGAGAGAATAAAATTAAGGTGATTATTAAATGAAAACTTTGCCTCGAAAATCACTCCCAGATCCTTGGCCTCTGTAACCTTGTTTAGGACAATATTAGCAATATGAAAAATAGTAGGTGTGGCGTTCTGCCGCCTAGTGAAGGTTATGTGAAAACATTTATTAAAATTTATAGATAGCCGTGACTTTAGACACCATGTATTAAGATTATTTAAATCACATTGAAGTTTTATTGCATCGTCATCATCATTAACAATTGCAAAGACCTTCAAATCATCAGCATAGAGCAAATAATTCGAAAACGAAAAACAACTGCCTATGTCATTTATAAAAATAATGAACAAAAGAGGGCCTAAAATGCTCCCCTGAGGTACACCTGAAGAGGCCACGAAAAAGTCCGAAGCTATGCCATCAATTGTAACAACACAGCGCCGATTAGCCAAGTATGAAGTAATCCATTTTAGAAGGGATGAATGGAAGCCCAGGCAAGCTAACTTATTTATCAGAATCCTGTGGGATACTCTATCGAACGCCTTAGAGAAGTCCGTATAAATGCAGTCAACTTGCGAACCAGCCGAAAACGATGAAATGCAAAAATCACTGAATACCATTAAGTTTGAGACTGTCGATCGCCCGGAAACAAATCCATGCTGGTTTGGGTTGATTAATGACTTTATCGCGAAATAAATTTTGTCTTTGACCACACTTTCAAACAGTTTAGAAAAGGTTGATAGTTTCGAAATTGGTCTGTAATTCTTAACATTGTTTTTACTACCATTTTTGAAAAGAGGGGTAATTGTTGTTAGCTTCCAATCATTAATAAAGGTACCAGAGGCGAGAGATTTATTAAAAATAACTTGTAACGGGTATGACAACGCTGGACACCCCTTAAGTAGAATAACAGACAATCCGTCAGCATCTGAATGCGACGAGGGCTTGAGGGAAAGAATCGCGTCCATCACTTCTTCCGGAGAGATATGCATGGTACCAAGATTAACTAACGATGATATTTCAGATGAAAAATCATGTGAACTCTGATCGTCAATTACATAATTTGACATAAAAAACTCCGCGAATAAATTAACTGCCTCTACAGGTGTATTAGCAAATTTGCTTTCCAGAAATACTGAGCTGGGTATACTAGAACAACGTTTCTTTGATTTTACAAAGTTCCAAAATGATTTCGGGTTAGCTTTAATATTCTGCTCTGCACTTCGAACATATTTTTTGTAAAGCGTGTTATTTAATGACTTAAATTCCTTATGGTAGTGCTGGTATTTTAAAAAAAATGAATGGATGTTATTTGACTTAAATTTTTTCAGATATTTGTTTTTAAGATTTTTTAACTTCATTAAATCTCTATTATACCACGGCGACTTATAAGGTCTCTTCCTTTTCACAGGTATATTATTAAAACAGAATTCATTGAGTAACGATGTAAATGTTGTATAGCAAGTGTGAGTATCCAAGTCCATGAGTAGCTCATCCCATTTAATTTCTGAGAGGGATTTGTTTAAACTTGGAAAATCACAGGATGCATAATTGTAAGAATTTCTATCATTAGACAAAATGGTTGAAAACACATAAAATTTGATCTCAACATCTAAGGGCATGTGGTGAATACTAGCATCAGAGATCGGCGAAATGCATTTAGATGCGCAAGAATCTATATTATCACTTACATATATAAGGTCTAATAATCTATTTAGGTCATTTAAAATAGGGTTAATTTGTTTTAGGTTTAGACTAAGGCAACTATCTACGAAGTAAGATTCATGATTTGAAGTAATGTTATTAGGAATAAGATGAGAGCTAGTAGAATCACAGCACCATTTAATGTGACACAGGTTAAAATCACCCAGAACACAAAGATGGTTATCACTTAAGTCCAGAGGTAGCGCAATAATGTTGTCCACGTGAGCTTTATATAGCTCAAAATTGCTGTTGGGCGGAATATATGATGCCATTACGAATAAAAAGCCATGAGATTTCATTCCTTTAATGCAAACGCACACTTGATCTAGCAAGGAGTCACCATTACTAAGGGTCACTAACGATGCCCGAAATTTTTGTCGAACGGCAATTAGGACTCCACCTCCTCTTGAACAGCCCGTTTTTGCTGAATCTCGATCTTTGCGGAACACATCGTATAAATTTGGATCGAAGAATTCACTATCGTAGAGATCAGACTTCAGCCAGGTCTCTACAATAACAATCACATCATAAGCCTCTTGCGTACTGAATTGTAGAACTGTATTTGATTTTGTTCTAAGTCCCGAAATATTTTGGTAATATATCTTAAGACCGGCATTAGATTTGGGAATTTGAGGGATTCTACTGATCCATTTGCCCTCAGTGAAAGTGAGTTCATGAAAAATTTCCGACTGCCGCGTGATATTTGCCGGAGTCTAATAGATGACTTACGGCCTCATGATCAACAAAAGACTTCATTGCCTTTGACTATTAGAGTCCTGGCAACTTTAAATTTCTTTGGTCACGGTTCCTACCAAAAATGTGTCGGTAATAACTGCAACTTGCCAATGAGTCAGTCGTCACTCTCGAGAAGTATGCGGGCCGTGGCCAAACTTATAGTAAAAGTTAAAGGAGAAGAAATAAAATTTCCTAGTTCCACTGAGGAAGAAAATATAGTCAGAACCGGGTATGTACATACATGTGTATTAAAACAATTGGATTCATCTAAATTCACTGAGTTCAATTTCAGATTTTTCACAAAATACGGAATAAAGAGTACTATAGGAGCAATCGACTGTACACATGTTGCAATTATTGCTCCTGCGTCAAATAATATTGAACGTCCCCTTGGCTTATATTTAAATAGGAAGGGCTTCTACAGCATTAATGCCGAAGCGGTATGTTTTGTTGTGTATAAACTTAATAACTGACATACATAAGTTAACTTTCTCAGGTATGTGATCACCGTTTATGCTTCACGTTTCTAAATGCTAAATTTCCGGGTGCGACACATGACTCTGGAATTTGGGCAACTTCTGACCTACGAGAGCATCTCATTCGTCAACACACCAATGACTCTGTAGGGCACCGAAGGGAGTCGTGGCTGATTGGTGACCAAGGTTACCCTTTAGAACCTTGGCTCTTAACACCGGTCGGAAATCCTAGTACTTCTCAAGAGCGAAAGTATAATAAGCTACATTGTACTGCCAGAAATTGTGTTGAAAGAGCGTTCGGAGTTTTAAAATCGCGCTTCAGATGTTTGCTGAAGCACCGGGTTCTACATTATTCCCATGAAACGTCCGCATTAATAATAAGCAGTTGTGTTATACTGCATAATATAATTACGAAAGCTGGTATTACCATGGACGCGGTGGACAACGAGGTTGAAGAAGACTCTGACCATGTAGTTAATTCCGGTGACTCTTTGCAGTATACACGAGAAGGTGAAAGGATAAAGGCAAGATACATATATATCTACACTTTAACACATTATTACACTATACACTACATTACTACTAACAATATGCATATATACACTGCACAATGACATTATTACACATTAACCTACTCCTGTTACATTATCCTTCTATTATTACACAATATAACGACTGCTAACAATATGTGTATACACAAGTCATATGTAAACAGAATATGTAAACAGAAGCACACATCACCGCACTTAAAAGTAACCCCTGCATAGCCTGTGTCAGGCACATGCTAAGCTGCTCGGTCTGAGTCACGACATCTTCAGCTACAGAATAACACAACCAGATATAATCATTAACAACATTGTTTCATTAGTTTAATTCATTAGTTTGAATAATTTATTTTAATAAAAACAAAGTCCATTAACATACATACATATGGATATGTACAAACAAGAAAACTAAAATTTGAAAAATAAGGAAAAAAAATATAAAATTATAAATAAAAATATAAAATAATCATTTACAACATTGTTTCATTAGTTTAATTCATTAGTTTGGATAATTTATTTTAATAACAACAAAGTCCATTAACATACATACATATGTACAGTCATGGACAGAGAAATAGCACAAAAATTCAAAATGATATTATTCGCAACCTATGTTTACTTATTTAGAATTATTTAGAATTGACTACAAAACTGCATACCCGAAAATGTTCTAAAGTTTTTGATTAAAAAGTTTGAAATTTTGATGAAAATTTTTTAAAGTTTGATTAATTTTTGTGAAATTTGTGCAAGCTTTGAAATATATATTTATGTGGATTCTATTAGAGATTAGGGATTGAATTATGTTTTAAATGAAAATTACTAAAATTAAATAAGTAATCATAGGTTGCGAACAATATCATTTTGAATTTTTGTGCTATTTCTCTGTCCATGACTGTATATGTGAAATTTATAAAAAAAAATTTGAAAAATAAGGAATTAAAAAAAATATAAAATTCAGTCTTCCAACTCTAATGACCAGAGTTTTGTTTTAAAACATTTATTAACTCTGCGACAACTCTTGTTAGGTCATGGATGGCATGTATTACTTCCCGGTGCTCCCGACGATGTTCCTCTTCACGATGTTGCCTGTGTTCTTCAGCAGCATTCCTCTTTGCTATGTTAGCAATAAGAGTACTAATTAGCTTATTGCGCTCCCCTCGTGATGGCCGTGATGTCCTGGCATCCGAATCGGTGTCAATCTTAAAAAAAAAAATATTTATTAAAAACTACGTAAAGGCATATGTATGTTTGTATGTATGGATATATATATATGGGCATATGTAAATACATATGCATTATGCAAATATGTATACATATCCATATATGCATAACTATGTATTATGTATAGGTACTCATATAGATACGAGTATATTGGTGCGAATTCTTGGGCTCCAAATTTAAAGTTTGTTAAATTATTAAAAAGTTCGTATGAAGCTAGAAACTTGGGTTCATATGGCTTTTCTTTGCGAATAAATAAAAGAAAAATAATCCAAAAACAGAAAAAAAGCCACTGCGTTTAACCAGTGGCCAGGGGTTTATGTACTTGGATACATTGTAGAATAAAATAGAAATTACATACCTGATTATCCGGGCTAAATAACGGTGAATCATATGGAGATTGTGCTGAATTTGGCGATGGTAGTGGGTTTGGCGATGGCAGTGGGTTTGGCGATAGTAGTGGGTTTGGCGATGGCAGTGGGTTTGGCGATGGTAGTGGGCCTGGCGATGGTAGTGGGCCTGGCGATGGTAGTGGGTTTGGCGATGGTAGTGGGCCTGGCGATGGTAGTGGGTTTGACGATGGTAGTGGGTTTGGCGAAGGTAGTGGGGTTGGGGACAATAATAGGCTTGGCAGTGGTGCTGAACTAGGCAGTCTACTTTCAGTAGATGATATTGGACACTCAATTATCGACGATTCTACAATTTGTTTTCGCGGCAGCCCTAAACCAAAGCTTTCAATAGTTTCCACTCCATCCACAGCTACTGATCCAAAAGCTGCCCAAGATTTTTGCTCGAAATCGGTCAACGGCTTGCCACAGGGCCCTCCTCCAGTGAGCCTCTGCTCCATTTTTAAGGGCCTTGCCCGCGTACGTAGTTGGCTCTTCCAAACACCCAATGTCTGTAAATCAAAATCATTTAACAAATGTAGAAAATATCAGACGAATTACCTCTTTCCACTTAGCTGCAGTACGAGATGGCCCTCTGCACGCATTTAACTGCTCCGCCAGCTGCCGCCACAAATCCTGCATTTGTCGAGGCGATTTTGGCGTATTTTTTCCTCTACCGATTTCCGGATGCGCCCGGCAAAATGAAACGTAAGTTTCTAATTGTTCGTGCGTAGCACGTTGGTTTTTCGGTTTCCTATAAATTGAATTAAATATTAAACCATTTATTTCTTTAAAATTAACAATTAATAATAATGAATACTTACGTTGTTGAAGAATCCATTTCGCACTAAACAGCTGATTTCTGTTTACATTATTTTGTTCACCACAGTATGGTGAAAAGCGATTCGCACTGAAGCTTTAAGTTTTATCAATATTTGCACAGAATAACAAAAAGCTTTTGGCTTGATAAAAATCTTGATAAATAAACAATATTTTGATAATTTGTCAAGTGCACAGAATCGGTCTGTTAGTATTTGTTATTTATTAAATAATTTATAACCAGAGTTAAGAAAGGTTTGTTTAATTTTGTTAACAGTAGCAAATCTTAAAATATTATAATATTATTTGAATTAATAAATAATAAAGCAGAAGCTCATATTTTGTATTTGTAAACGTTAAAAGAAAATAAGTGAATTAAAAATGAGTCAGGAAGAACAAATAGAATCGACATTGTCGAGATTAAATCTGCACTCCTCCACCACTAACAGTTCCTCTTCTAACATCCACTTTCACACCTAACCAAAAAAGAGAATTGGCATCATTAATAACAGAAACAGTTTCTAGCATATTACACCCACGAACCGAAGAGGAAGATGAACATCCTGTAGATTTTAGTAGAAATGTGGACGCATCCGAAAGAGTTCCGGATGTAGTAAAATGTCTACGTGAATTTTCAGGGAAAAACGGAGAATTTAGTTCCTGGCGGAAATCCGTAGACAGAATATTGTTAATGTACGGACAGAATAAAGACACACCAAAATATTTTGCTATCCTTCACACAATAAGACACAAAATCGTTGGCGAAGCTGACGCAGCCCTTGAATCCTACCGCACTCCATTAAATTGGGGTAAGATTAAAAAATGTCTGATGCTACATTACTCAGACAAGCGAGATGTCAGTACGCTAGAGTACCAAATGACAACTCTTGCTCAACGAGGTAGTACTGTTGAAGGATTTTACCAACCAGTCTACCAGTACCTTTCGCTTATTTTGGGCAAAATCGATTGCCTTGAGCTAGGTGAAGAAGCTCTATCTGCTATGACAGCAACATATAGAGAAAAGGCACTTGACACATTCATACGAGGTCTGAATGGCGCTTTACCAAGCCTGTTAAGTGTACGGGAGCCAACTAGTTTACCACAGGCTCTTCACATGTGCCTCAAATTAGGAAACATGAATTACAGGACAAATCATGCAAACGGTATTAGTCGCTTACCGATCAATACTAAACCTATTAATCATTATCAACCAAGATCATTCCCATCCAAACCGCAAGTTCGACCCTTTATCCAGAACTTTCAAATGTCCACAACCAGTTTCCTGGACCAAATGCTTACCAGCAGTATGGACAAACCCGCCACTACGTCACATCGCAACCAAACTTTCGACCACCTCTTCCACCCAAACCTCCAATACCAATGGAAGTTGACCGCTCGCTTCAAACGAGGCAAGTCAATTACCAAAATAGACCCCATTACCAAAACAACCAATTTAATAACAGCCAACAAACATTTAATAACAGACCACAGGCATTTTATAATGGACCAGCACTGGTTAGTAATAATCAAGCTAACAAGAGACCACCCTCACAGATGTTACAGACTCCTAATAAAATTTAAAGGGTTTACAATACCGAAGCTGTAGAGGCTATCCCAACAGAATATGATAACGAAAATGCAGAATATCAGGAAGAATACTATGAGTCCTCGCAGGACTACCAATCCGAATGCAATGAAGAAGAAGAAGAAATCGAAGTAACCCCTAGCGACAATATTAATTTTTTAGACTAAACTCCTCGTTGCCTTATTATCGGTTCAAAATGAAAAACGGCAATGAGCTAAAATTTTTGTTAGATACTGGATCGAATAAAAATTATATTAGTCCAACTTATATTAGAAACCCCATTCCTAATAAACCCTTCTTTGCAAATTCCGTTGGTGGACCAGTCAAAATTACTCATCATGCAAACATCAATATTTTCGGCGATGAAATAGGTAAATTAAAATTTCACATTTTACCCAAGCTAAGGACTTTTGATGCCATAATAGGCAACGATTCACTTAAAACTTTAAGTGCAATAATTTTTACTAAAGAAAACTACTTTACTTTACTAAACAAATACCAATACCCAATCCATCAATTATAAATTAATTCTATTGCACACACTAAATTAAGGCTAAATCATCTAAGCCCTGAAGACAATGAAAATTTAAAACAACTGTTTAACTCTTGCCCAACATTATTTGCTGAACCGGATAAAAAATTAACATATGTCACAAACGTCAGAGCCGAGATTAGAACTAAAAGCGATAGACCAATATATTCCAAAACATACCCGTATCCTATGCCTCTTAAAAAAGAAATAGACAAGCAAATTGAGGAACTACTTAAAGATGGCATTATTCGCCCATCTAAATCCCCCTACAATTCCCCGGTATGGGTCGTACCGAAAAAGGAAGATGCCTCAGGGTTGAAAAAATTTCGTATGGTAATCGACTACCGCAAATTAAACGAGGATACCATACCAGATAAATATCCCATTCCAGATATTCCCACCATTCTAACTAATCTAGGATCGAATAAATATTTTTCTACAATTGACCTTAAAAGTGGATTTCACCAGATTGCTCTTAACGAAGCAGATATTGAAAAGACCGCCTTCTCCATTGCCACTGGAAAATTCGAATTTACTCGACTCCCATTCGGCCTAAGAAATGCCCCTGCAATTTTCCAACGCACCTTAGATGATGTGCTACGGAAACACATCGGCGTTCGGTGTTACGTATACGTCGACGACATTATTATTTTCAGCAAAAGCAAAGAAGAGTATTTCAAAAATCTTAAAATTATATTCGATACTCTTGAAAAAGCGCATTTAAAAGTGCAGTTCGATAAATGTGAATTTATAAAAACGGAAACCGAATTTCTCGGTATAATAGTTGGCCAAAATGGTATTCGCACTACACCAAAAAAGGTAGAAGCTATAATAAATTTTCCACGGCCTAAAAACGTCCACGATTTACGTTCCTTTTTAGGAATGACCGGACATTATCGCAGATTTATAAAAGCGTACGCACAAATTGCAAAACCCCTCACCGAAATACTGAGAGGAGAACTGGGAAAAGCTTCCAAAAATCAGTCTAAAAAGACACTTCTCAATTTAACAGCACAACAAATAGAAGCCTTTAAAGAATTAAAAAATTGCTTGACATCAGATGATGTTATACTTCACTACCCAGATTTCGAAAAAGCCTTCGAGTTAATGCTTCTAATTACGCATTAGGAGCCGTACTCTCTCAAGACGGCAGACCAATTTCCTTTCTGTCAAGAACTCTAAGCAGAGCAGAGGAAACCTTTGCAGCCAATGAAAAAGAAATGTTGGCAATAATTTGGGCTTTACAGTCCCTAAAATGCTTCCTATACGGATCAAAAAAGGTTAAGATTTACACTGATCACCAACCATTGACCTTTTCTCTCAGCAACAAAAACTCGAACGCAAAAATGAAAAGGTGGAAAGCGCAGCTGGAGGAATATAATCACGAAATTATTTACAAGCCAGGAAATACGAATATTGTTGCTGACTTGCTTTCAAGACCACCGATTTCGAATTTAAACTCAATGACTGTTCATAGCAGCGACAGCTCTTCCGAAAATTTAATTCCTTCAGTAGAAGTACCCATCAATGTATTTAAAAACCAAATTTTCATATCAGAAGATCCCAAAAGTTCATACAAATTCGAAATAGTCTTCCCTACGTATCATAGGCACATAATAACTGAAGCATCCTACTCTGAAGAATGTCTAAAGTCAGTTTTAAAAAAAACATCTTAATCCATCGGTAATCAATGGTATAAAAACAACAGAGCCCATTATGCTAAAAATCCAATCAATTTATCCGCTACATTTCGCAAGTTACAAAATTCGTTTCACACAAATAATAGTCGAAGATATTACTGATACCGAAGTCCAAGATAGAATTGTAATCGAGAAACATAATCGTGCCCATAGAAATGAGAAAGAAAATAAGCTACAGATTATGGAAAAATACTATTTCCCCGCTATGCCAAAAAAAATAACAAAATTATGTAAAATTTGTAAGGAAAATAAGTATGATCGGCACCCAAATAATGCAAAATTAAGCGCTACACCCCTACCAGAATATCCAGGTCATACTATTCATATAGACATTTTCTCAACAGACAAACATAAAGTACTGACTTCTATTGATAAATTCTCCAAATTAGCTGTTATAAAAAAAATAGACGGAAAAAGTATAGAAAGTATTAAAAGACCCTTAAGAGAAATAATATTTTATTTTCGAGTTCCAAAAGCAATAGTTTTTGACAACGAAAAAACATTTAACTCACAACCTATAAAATTCATGTTAGAAAACGAGTTCAATATTAAAATATTTACTGCACCACCCTATAAAAGCGAGGTAAATGGACAGATAGAACGATTCCATTCAACAATATCCGAAATTATGAGGTGTTTAAAACAGGAACACTCTGATAAAAATTTTGATGAATTATTGGAATGGTCCGTAAATGAATACAACCATTCCGTTCATTCCGTTACAGCAAAAAAACCCGTTGACATATTTTTTGGCAGGCCCACCTCAAATTCAAATAATAGAGAGGAAAATAGAAAGAAAATTTTAGAAAAATTAGTAGCAAAACAGGGAAAGGACTTGCAATACCATAACAAACAACGACAGGAAACAATCGACTATAAAACAGGAGATACAATTTTTGTTAAACAAAATAAAAGATTAGGAACCAAACTTTCAAAAAGATACAAAGAAGAAATAGTCAAAGAAAATAGACATTCTACAGTAAAAACAGAATCCGGCAAAATAGTGCACAAGGACCGTATAAGAAATTAATTAAATCATATCTTCCTTTTAGATCACTAACCTTCCTAACCCTCCAAATCCTTGGTTACGCTTCAGTTGAAGTACTCGATTATTCTCAATCCGAAATCGTTACCATCGAGAATGGCATCGGGAAAGTGCAGACTGGAACTTACAGGATCCTTCACTTCATCAACCTTACCGATTACCTCATTATCCTAGAAGACATAAATACCCACTTCACAAGAAATATTCCACCTTCCCATCCTTTACACCCATTCATTGCAGAAGAAATTAAGACAATAAACATTACCATCAGTAATATGATACCAAAAAACAGAGCAAAGCGATCTATAAATCTTATTGGATCAGCATGGAAATGGGTAGCTGGAAACCCCGACCATGATGATCTTGTTGCTATCAATAATAAATTTGAAGAAATTGTAGAAAATAATAATCAGCAGCTTATCATTAATCGAAATATTTTTGATAGAATAAAGAATATTACTAAAGTGAGCAATAGTATATTAAAAACACTACAAAAGAGCAATGAACTTCAAAATTCACTAATACTGCAATATAAATTTAAAATTGATATAATAAAAGAAGAAATTGAAAACATTAACAGAGCAATACATCTTACTTAGGCTAACATTATAAATAGTTTCATAATACCCAATCAAGAAGCTCATAAAATAAACCAGTTGTTTATTGAAGAAAACATGCCGTTTAATTCTTTAGAAGAATCATTAAATTTCGCGGATATTCAAATCGCTTTGAAAGAAAATGAACTAATTTATGTAATAAAAGTACCAAAAACTGATAATAATATTTGTAACTGCATTTTAATAAAGCCAATAAGCAAAGATGGAAGAATTTTGAAATTAAGATATGAAAATGTATTGAAATGTAATGGAAAATACTATGGTGTAACAAAAAATTGTAAACAAATAAATGATGTTAAAATATGCAAACAAGACCAAATAGATGATTTAGAAAGTGAAAATTGTATAAGAAATTTGATTAAAAAGAAACCTTTTGATTGTATTGTAACAAACACTGAGCATGTCAAAAATATCGAAGAAGTAAAAGTAGGACTAATTTTACTAAATAACTTTCAAGGAAATTTAACTATTGGTAATAATGTAACGAGAAATGTAAATGGATCATATTTGTTAAAATTTTCTAATGAAACAATAAAAATTAACAATCTAAGTTTTACTGCATTAGAAGCTCACAGCCTGAGACCACTGCCTGCGTTAATCCAACATTCGGACTCTCGATCCGAGTATGAAGAAGTGCTATCTTTAAAGTTTATGAGAGAGCTTAATGTCAAAAATATAAAAAGAATTAACTCCCTAAATATACTAGTCAGGTAGAGCATGTTAACTCATTTCGGGCTCTTGGCCCTTGTTATAATCATCATTATAGTCCTTAAGTTTAGGACACGCAAACATACCAAAATAACTATTCAAAATTCTGAGGACACTCATATGCCGACTAGGAAAGCCGTAAGGCATAAAAGTCTGAACGACATACCTTATTTTTAAGGACCAATCGAGGACGATTGGAATTTCGGAGGGAGGAGTTAACACAACATAAATTGCATTCCCACACTATTTCGCTGACAACAATGTCTGCATAATTGGGACTCAGCTTACAACTTATTTCGACATACGTCCAACTGCATTGTACGTGCACTTACCTTGAGTTAAGAGTCTTATTACACTTGTGGCTTAATGGAATGCGCTACACGCGCATCCGCTCTCCCAAATATTAAGCAGGTGAGCGAAACACGCGCAAACCTAATTTTGATGACAAGGCATTTATCGGGCTTGAGTGAAGGTTTATAATAAGGAACAATAGCATTAAGAATTCAGTTTTGAAATAAAGCTCAACAGAAGCACATAGTGCTGTTTACAAAAACATATCGTTTTATTTTATGTTGCATGAAGGATGATGATGTGAGAGGAGGTTGCCCGCTAAAAGGTCCAGGGTGGTGTGGGAGCAGAGCTGTTGGTGTTTTCGTCCGCGGAGTCCCAGCGCGCGCTCTATCAATGGAGGTGAGCACTTTGGGGCTTCTCTTCCCCGCAGTGTGTGAAGTGGGAGTCCCAGGAGTGCGATCCAACCACAGGTTTGGGCTCCAGTTTCCTGCTTTAGCCGGGTTGATCTCTGGTTGGGATTTGTGTTTGGGAATGCTACCAATCGGGCTCTCACTCTACTATGGACTAATAGCTACCGGTCTGGATGCGGAATGGAAGGACAACTGGGAGTCACGAAGTCTGAGGGGAGACTTTATTCTGGTTTCAAGGGGGAACAGGAGCCCCCTACGACGTTCAATCACGTGGTGGACACCTGGCCTGTTCTCTGTTACATAAATGCTACTGGCTTGTATTTACCGCCATAGATTTTAGGCAATACTTTGGGCGAAATCGGTGGCGTACGTCATTTGGTTGAAAGCTTGTTTTTTCTTTAAGGTCTTCAAATGACTTTGAGACTTCATTTGTTATTGTTATTGCCACTTTCTTAGATTGAGTCGCCTTTACTTGTGCATGATCCCCTCTTGTAAAATTGGTAAGGGAATTGGCGGTTTTTGCATAAAAACAAATGAACCTCCTGTAATGGAATGTTAGTCCCAGGAAGCTTTTGAGCTCTTTAGTTTCACGATGGTATCATATTTCTTATTGAGTTTATTTTTTGGGGGTTTGGCAGCATTCCCTCGCTTTGATTTAAAACCCACGTTTTTTGTAGATTAATTTCAAGCCTGTGGCTAAGATTCTACACAGGGTCGTCTCAATATCTTGCACAGTACAAGAATAAATCTGAACTAACGGCTAAAGAGCTATCTATACTCACCTTGGAAGAGGCATCTCGATGTTGTTTAGTATCCATGGACTTGAAATTGTTGCCTTTATTTATTATTGTTTCTGGAGTAAAATTACTTTGTATAGTAGTAGCAAGCAAAGAATTTTGTTAATTAAGGAGTAGCTGCGTACAATAAATATTTCTAGCTTCATAGTACATTACTTTTTTTTTTAATAGCTAAAATATCTTTAGCTTGTTTGAATTGGGTGATGAAGACGTTGTTCAAAACAAAAAGCACACATATGTAATGCCACTTTAATCGTCTGGTTGAAGGGATGGACAGTGCACCAATGTGATGTGTGGCCAAGTAGTTGGTACATTTTGTATCGGGGTTGTACTCCCTCACTTTTACGCAGTAGCATGGTTTTTGGCAGGCCTTGCTTTCAAATTTTTCTTATGGCGTACCCAACCTACACGAGAAATAAATTATCATTGCATTTTCGTTGTATTGATTGAATTTCACGATTCCTACATATTCTTCCACATTCCTTCGCAGCTCTTGTTGGTGGTCATAAGCTATTCAGCTCTATGGAAAAAGTTTCCCGCAACCTAGGTTTTCTTTTTGATGGATCCAAATTGCGGCTTTCCTCCCCCAGTTTTGGCTTCCTTTTCCTTCAGTTAAACAAGTTTTTCTAGCCATTGTTTTGTTATAGCTTTATTGTTTCTATTATGAGAATTTAGTAGAGGTTAAAATATTTTACCAGCTTCAATTGCTTTTGTTTAAAACAACCACAGTTAAGGAAAGATCTGCTAGTAATAAGATGTAAATTTGTTAACTTTCGGTGACAGATTAAGTTGTTATTGTGTGTACCAATTTCTAATGCAGCGTATCGTAACGTAGGGTGTATAAGTATAACAAGCACCAGAGTAATCCAGTATTTGTTTCTATTCACCCTTGATACATATTTAGCTAGGTAGTTCGTACAAATAGACGTTCATACTGCAAAAGTGCGCAACTTTTTTTTTACAAAATGTAACTATAATATCCATAGATTATAGAACTAGGTCTACATAGTATATTCTCAAAATCGCTTTTTCTATAAAAAAATTAAAAAAATTGAGAGACTCAAGGACCCAAGCGGCAAGAAGGATTCATTGATATTAAAAAAATTACTAACATATACAAAAGAACATTTAACGAGGAAACAGTATTCACCAATAGTTTCTTGAAACTTAATTTTTTAATTAACGTCCAAAACGGGAACAGAGTGTGATGGCTTGGGTTTATTGCGTTTTTTAACACAATTCATACACCTTTTATACACCTTTCATTGCAATGATTTTTTAGATAATAATAAATAAACAATTTTCAGATGAAGTTGAATTGCTTGTTCTGCACGAGGAAGATTTTAATCAGATTTTGCGCCCCACAATGTCAAGACAATGGCTGGAAAAAAAAGCCGCTCTACAAGCATTGGAATACTTTAAATATTTAAATCGCGACCAGGTATGAGTATTGCTTTTGGCTTTATTCGCATATCTGTGGTCATATGGAATAGTACCTTAAGTCGACTTAAGCGAGAAAAGAGAAAATGTAAAAATAGTTACACTAAAACTTATATTTGGCAGTGAAGTTGTTAGGGCTTTTATTAAAAATATTTCATTAGAGAAAATAACTTATGTGCCCTTAACTTTATTTATGTAGTCAGATCATATAATCATAATTTATTTCACAACTTAAATTGACTTGAGCTCTCGACATGTCTCTGTTTAAAAGAAATATATTTATTTGTTTATTTTTTATTTATTGGAAAGAGAGGTACTTATAAATAATTACATTACTTATATTATGAAGCACTAGCTGCCAGGCCCTTCGGCTAAAAATTGTGTTGGTAGGGCATAAGGAAAAGTGGTAAAAAGCAACATCAGCTTACATGCCGACTGTGGTCCATTGGCTACGCACTCGCCCAGCAAGTCGTAGGTTGTGGGTTCGAGTGCCGGTGGAGTCATGAAAAAAATCTGATGACGAGATGGGGTGATCTCCGAAACAGCTATAATTTCTACCACTCCTGACTGTTGTTGTCTTTTTTCCAATATACTTTTGCTTATACACTTGCCTTGAGCTCACAAAAGAAATATATGTATATTTGAATAAAACAAATCGTCGTGTGGGATGCAATACGAATGCAAGCCAAACTTTATAGGTGGATGAAAAAACAGATTTAGCAAAACTGTTGGATTTTGATTTACTGAACCATTACATTATCAGATTTATGTTTGATTCGCACAAACAGTAGTTCAGCAAAAAAGGCGTATCACATTCCTTGTTTTTGTTAATTTTTGTTTGCAGATAAAGTAAAGTGTACACTACATCACTTGAATTAAATTAAATTTATATTAAAAAGTAAGTTAAATTAGTGTTTAAAGTAATTAAAACAATTTTCATGCATATTCCTTATGGGGCAAAATATAAGTATAGTAGAAGTTTTAGCAATCAGGTGGTAAAACATTCTTAAGCTATTGTAAATGGTAAAATTTATTTATTCGAATCTACTTAAATGAGTAAAACTTCCTCATTTAGAGTCTCATGCCGTAAAAATATTAAATCTTAAAATGAACTAACAGGGACCGTAAATAACTGTTAAGGGTAGAAATGACTGTGAAAAAATAGCATGTAGGTGCTTTCGGAAATATGTGATGCTTTACACGATAATAGTATTCCCATATACATACATATATACATATATAGAATAGTGTTCTTAAAGGAGCAAAACAAACAAACAATATATCATCGCTGCGTGTGTTTCAAATTGTGCTTACCAAGTGGTTATATATGTATGTGTGAACATATGGAGTTATGTTACTCGGTGAGTGTTAAGTATCCAAAACACCAAATAACTATATAACAGAAAAGTAAAACTCACAGGGTAAGGTTTATTTCTTGCGCGCAAAAAAAAACTCATTTCATAAGTGTTACTCAGTGAAAGAAAAATGAAACTCAGTAAATAAGTATTAAAAATAGAACTTACGAAGTAATTCTTAAATTTAATTTAAAAAAAATAAAAATAAGGTTTAAATAAATCTTGTTTAAGCTTTAACCTATGTAGATAGGTAGGAGTGCCTGCGTCGGCACAGTTAGGCCAATTATGTTACCACAAACATTGACACCATCCACCGAAAGATGACCGCTTGCTAAACCATTTTGCCTCGCTGATGAATCTCTCTTCAGGTAATTAATCTCGGGGTTTGAAACCTCGCTAAGATCATCCAGAAATGGTGATCCCAGATACCGCAGCCTGCTTTTGCATAGTTCAGCACACTTTCACAGAAGATGTAAGACCGCTTCTTCATCTTCATAGTTCTTACAGCTCCTGCAGCATCTACGGAAGCGTACGCCCAGCCTTTAAGTATATTATCCTACTAGACAGTACCCGGGCAGAGCTACCACCATGTTAGAAATATATTCTCGTTTTAGAGAGTATACACTTCGTGACCGTTTCCTGTCCCATTTAGGCCACGTCTGCTTAGAGGTTCGACAAAGTCGCAATTTGACGTCATCTGTCGTCACCTTGTACATATATATATTCACTAAGTAGCAGTTTGCAAGTGGCAAACGGCATACCAATTCGTTCTTTATCCTGAAGAATCTGCTTGGTCGTACCCTGTCTTGCAAGTTCGTCTATCATGCAGTTTCACTCTATTTCCCTGTGGCCTGGGACCCAAATGGGGTACAGTCTGTTCTGCTTGGCCATCTCCTGTAGAGATTGGCGAAAGTCCAGCTTAATGTTTGAGTTAAATGTGAAAGAACTCAGAGTTGATTGCAGCCGGGCTATCACTAAAGACGAAGAGAAGATATCTATGTGGGGGTAGGACACCTCCTTGGGACGTCGCCCTCATCACGTGCCTCGACAATTGGCTCTCACCCAGCTTATCCCTTACCACTCTGCAGCAGAGTAGCTGACCGATAAACTCCACAAGCCTGACTTACTTCAGAAAAACTGTCACTGCTGCTAGAGCTTATTGAATAGGCCCAAATAATAGGCAATAATAATAAAATAAAACAAATAGTTTATTGGGAACTGGTCGCGTTTAGACTTTTCTACAACTCGAAATTTTAGTCGCAATACGTACCATTGGTTTTAGGAAGATTCCAAATATTTCATTGAAGTTAAAGAACTCCTATTGCTGAAGAGTTGACTCACTACATGGACGAAAGCGGAGTGAATAAATAAAATTTTAAAAATTATTTAACTCTGCACGCAGATCAGTTTCTTCCAAGCTAAGAGAATGAATTAAAATTCTTCATCCTTTATTGTAGCAACTGTAATATATTTTTGAAATAATGTTTTATTTTCTCTAATAAAAAGCCATTATCAAATTTATTTTTTGGAGCGAATCAATTTTGGCGCTTTTTAACTACGACAAACTGTGCTGACTGAGGATTGAAGCTTTAGCTCTCCACAACGCAATGTAAATAACAGACAGAACCAAAATATAAGGGGTATTGCACCCAAGCTTTGTTCTAGATTTTATACGCGGTATTACATTTTAATGTTATTTTGAGTTCTTTTGGTACAAATGACAGAGTTTAAACATAAACACATTAACCCCTATGCTTCCTTTTCAGGGACCTTTTGGTATATACGCGGCATGGCATTTTGCGTATACGCAGTATTGCACGCCACATGACGTTATGTTTACTTAACTTATGTTTTCATTTCAATATGATCGCATAACGTAATTTAAGGTTCAGTAAATGAAAAGTTCAGTCTAAAAATCGCTTAACTAAAAATACCTTTATGTTTACTAACTTTAATAAAAATTAACTCTGCTGAAAAACTTTACTGGAACAAGCTAACATAAAAATTAAACACAACTACCTATATCTCCAAACAGTCATTTTCGACATAAGCTACATTTCATATGAACACAATGTATGCCACTTCATTTCTACTGAAAACATCCACAGATTATAGCGGCATGTAAACTGGGACTTATTAGGCAGTTTGATCCGATGGAAACAATATTTTATGAAGACAGAGGCCACCTTAGTTATGTACATTTCGTACTTAGTGGTGAATGCATGATATTGCAGTGTTTGAAAATGAAAGTGAGACAATATTACACCTTTCTATGAATTGTCTTTAAAGTTTGGTAACAATTGTAATTACATATTCCATTGTAATTAAAAAATGGTTTCGAATAAGCATTTATGCATTAACACATAAGTTATTATTAAAAAAATTTTTTTCGGAGTGTTGTAAATATGATAATTTTTATTATTTTTATATTTAATTGGCGCTATAACCGTTTAAGCGATTTTGGCCGAACCTCTCCTACAATTTGTGGTATGCGCCTTGATTTTGTAACACAAATTGAGGGATCTACAGTTTTACGCCGACTCCGAACGGCGAATGTTTTTTGTGAGAAGTTTTTTCATGGAAGAAATACACTCGATGGTTTAGCCATTGCCTGCCAAGGGGCGACCGCTATTAGAAAAAACTTTTTCTATAATTTTTGATGTTGCTTGCCCCGGGTAGAAGTTGAACCAGGGACTCACCGAATGAAGCGCGCACACTTGGCTGCGGCGGCCGCCTAAATATGATTAGGGGTCCGATTTTTTCATTCAATATAGAAGTATTACATATTTGGGCTCAGCCTCCTTCGCTTATTCTGTTTGCGATGAAGTGTACAACTGGGTTATATATATACATATGTAGCTCAATGATGGTGTTATGTTATGCTTGTTTGAGAATCTTGATAAATTCTGGTACGTCCGAATATTGCTGCCGCGACCTATAAACTTTTCGGCTAACCATCCAAAATTATGGTTAAATCCGCTTAGTACAGTGTCCAGTTCATTGACGTTACATACCATGCCGTTTTGATACCATAGAAACTTGGATTAATTCGTTTTAAAACAACTCTTTGCCTACTTTTCGTCAGAAGAATTAATGTTCTCTTAAGTTCGTATTCGGGCCGTGCTAATTTTGTAATTCTGCATCCGGTCGCTCTGCACTATCACTGATCAGATTGCTAAAGATGGTGGAGGTAAATGATCCTGTTAATTAAACCTATTGGTACTGGAATCGGCACCACCAGGTTGTCACTGAACCTTCTCTGTCTAGCAAATCGGCTGTCTCGTTTCCTGCTATATTGCGACTCCTACGAACCCAAATTGAATCTACCGAGAGCTGGTTGCATACTCCGTTCAATAGAGTCCTGCATTGCTTAACCAGCTTCGATTTGGTTGTGGAAGATGCCAGAGTCAATATGGCCGTTCGGCTCATCTTGAAAATTACGAAGGCAGTTACGCTCAAAAGCGCGACAGCCTTCGGCGATAGCAAAAACTTCAGCCTGAAGAACACTGGTGAATTAAGGCAGGTGGTAAGATCCCCCTCTCCCAAAAAGTAAGGGATAAAAGCCATGCCTAGGCTAGCATCCTCTCCAGTTTACAGCATGGCACGAAGAATACCATTTAGGCCAGGACTTTTTGTTTTAGGGATAGGGTTACTGTTAGACTCAGAGTTACCCGGAAAGTGAGCTTCGACAAGCTACTTAAGAGAGTCCTTCACAGACTCAATTGCATACTCCATTCTGGTATGACTTCCACACCTTGTGCTCAAAACAAGAGATGAAGGTCTCCTTCGTTTCCTTCCGGAGTTGAGATAGTGCAGGGGATTTTTTAGAGTATCTACGTGGGCAACCCCTCTGAATTGAATTGGTTAGTGTCGTCTCTAAGAACTCAACGAGGGGGTTGGCGCCATACTGAGCGCCACTTGAGTGATACGATTTAACTCAAACCAGTTGGTGTTCCGCGGCATACTTTGCTTGTTCTCCTGTTTATATTTATACCGAAGATAATATATCTATGGTCAGAATAAGAGCTCTCATTTGATACCCTCAAGGTTTCAACAAATATTTCCCTATTGTCTAGCAATAAAGTGATATCAGGGACCTCTTCCCACCCTTGGTATATATCCGTACTCAGAAATATGAAAGTGGGCGTAGCCCCAATATTACAAATTGACAGTTTGGTATTAATTACGATATCAAAGAGTGACTCAACCCCTTTCATTTCTTCTGCTGCTATTCCAAAGGCGATGTCTCGCGTATGCATTACATTCTACAAACAGTGGTGCTTGCTGCAGCGCATTCTACAAGGATCATCACCTTCGCGGGAACGGTCTCTTGATCGTGCGCAAAGTAGGCCGACGCAACGTATGAAGGCTTTCAATTCTGCGTCAGTTCGCTTATTGCTTGGTCCGGTGTGCTGAAAAAAGGATATAAATATTCATTATAAGTGGGCCTCACACCAAAATGAATTCTGCAAGCTCCTCTGTGATGAGGAACAGTACTGGCTGGTTGTTCGCTTTCACGTCCTCGAATCTCAGGACAGTCCAGCCCGCCATCGGAATCTTAGGATTCATGTTTTCCATTTACTCCAGCAGCTTAGTCCTATCTGCTCGCATGTTGAGCAACCAGATGAGCGCACGGGGCCTCACTGGAATATCCGTAGCCAACTTTATACGATTCTTTTATCAAAGACATGTTAGCGCTGCAAAAACTAGAGTGTTGCGGCTTACGGGCTGCTTTGTGTGGTGGCTTCTTTTTATTTGTTATATATTTATTAGAGATGGGCGGAATTCCGACTTCGACTTTGGTCATGTTCGGCCACCAAAAAACTGAACTTTGGCCGAACATTTGTCAATTTTAATTAATTTAAAAGTTGTATAAGTTTTACTTTTAATATGTTGCTCTTTCGAAAAAAGTCAAGTAAGCGTTTCGGCTTTACATACTAGCGATGTGAGTAACAGTAATAACATATAAAGAAACCATTCATTACATAACGAATTCAGAGAAGTGTCAATGAACATGTGGTGCCAAGAAAGCTTTGAAGCTTTTTTTGTTGAACAAAAAGTGCATTAAAATATTTGTCTGCTCCTCCATCTTGTATATCTAGAGAGCACTTTTTCAATGTTGCAGATCATACGAATATACGGAATCAGCTGCCAAATTTCGAGCATTAAAACTATTAGCTTTTCATTGTTATTTTCACAATGTATGTATGTTGATGTGATATACTGAAAAGGATGTGATTTAAACTATATGTACCGGAGCTGCAGTGTGGACAATGAAATGCTGCAAACCAAACTGGCATCTTATTGACTTGAACCATAACATAGAAATCTATCAATTTGCACACTAGAGAAAAATCACAACCAGATATAAGCGCCTGAAGTTCTTGGAGATCGCAGTCAAGTAGATCGTCTGGCAGGTTTTACAGAATCTTTAGCATAGAGCCAAAATAACATATATTACCAAACAGCGATCAATGCATTTAAGGGGCTATATACATACATTTATCCCCTGAAAAAATCGGCTTTTTGAAGGATTTGCAAAGACGGTATTTTTTTTAAATAATCAAATACTGTGTATGTACATATGTATGTAGCTACCATGTCTGAAGTTGTTAAATTTAATTTTGGAATGTATAGTGTGCCCTTTTGTCGCCACTACAGATGTTGAGCTGATACTCTATTTTCTTAAACGCTTCGCGATGAGCATGATAAGTAGGTCATGAATCCTGCAATGAAATAAAACCTCAGTTTTATTTAGTTTATATCATAATGGCGTACTTGAATGAAGGATTTGGCGAAATACACATTTTTACAAAAATGGTGATAATTTTACTGAAAGGTTTGACTTTTGAAGATCTTAAAATTCAGGTTTTTCATCCCCAAAAACCAGATTTTGTTTCAAATGAAAATTCCTCCGTTCATGTATGTTGACAGCTATAATTTTGGCTCTAGTGCTCAGAAATAATCTCAAAAGCATATGCTTTTTGAAGCCCCAATAATCAAATTTTCGATTTTTTCGGAAAACGTAAGTATATATAACCCCGTAAAAATTATGTGCTAACATATGTATATAAAAATCTCGTATCATCCTGTTTATGGTCGAGCTCCTCCCAAACTACAGTATGAGAATATGTAGTTCGCAAAGTATATTTTATGATTAAGAGAGGGGCTGTTGAGAAGTCGAATTGAATTTAATTATACACAAGTTTTTTGAAATATTCAAATATGGGTATCAAACGGTTCGTCTCGGTGAGGAAAAGGTATATACATACATAAATTTAGGAGAGGGTTGTTACCTGCTTGAAAAGTCGTATTGAAATAAACATATACAAGTAATAGAAAATATTAACATATGGAGGTCAAGCGAAGTTTTATAGCTAGCCACATTTCAAAGAAATGTCCCACCTGCTAAAAAAGTCGGCAGTACGATTTATTGCATTTAGCGGTCACCATTTTAGCATTTAGCAGTCACCATAGACATTTTCCCTTTTTTATTTCTGGTTCACTATCAACTCCCTGGTCGTAAGTATGGGTGGCGTCATTTATTGCCTCACGAACTAGTTTTTGTAGCGAGGGTCTTTCTTCTAGCCTGATAGCGTGCCAAACGTTGCATAAATCCTAGCCATTTAGAGATATATTATTATGGAATTTCTTTTTTATTGCTTCTGATAGTCCCAAGTAAGGTTTATTTATATAGTTTGGAATACATATGTTCAGCTAAACGTATAGATGTAAACCAATTACCTACTGTTACATTTATGTTGGACCCGTGTATCGTTTTACTTAGAAGCTTACAATTGTAAGACCCTAATGGCTGGCCTGCAGGAATGTGCGAAGAAGGATTTCATCAATTATGTTTGATGTGAAAAATTGTTGAAAACACTAACTGTGTTATAATATTTTTACCTGCTCCTTTTGATCCTGATATTGTATGAACAATATTTCTCTCAGGACTTGTGTGAAGTACTATGTGTTGATGCTGGTTCAGACCAGACTAAACCTAGCCTCTCAGGCGACACAGTTGTCTATATCTCAGAAGTAAAAAAGCCTCAGCATAATAAATGTTCGCACACACGCTCTATTAGCAGCAAACAATTTTATCAACGCCTTAAGTTTTAGTACGACGACCCAACAAAAAAGTTAAAAAACTAGCTAAGCAAAAAGAATGATTAAAGCTTTTACTCCAATGCAAAGATTATAGAATCGTACCGCCGCATTTACAGAGGAAGACGAATGGACTCGTTTGTTTTAATCTTGACACTACTAGACGCACGTTAGGAAAACTAGAACAGTATTTTCTTATAAAAATTCTCAATTTGGAGATTGAAGAATCGAATATAAACATTAAAATAATTACAACTACGGTTAATCATATACAAGAAACACGACGTAATACACTTCAACAAAAAGGTTTTGGAAGAATAATAGAAAACCACAATCAATTCTCTAAACAAATTACCACAAGGACGACAAAAATCCATCAATGTATATAAGAAGCGCATGTTTCTAAAAACGGTGCAAAGTTTGGTATTCAGTTGAATAAAGAGTGGCTCGTCAACAAAACAAGCATCGTGGTACCAGAAGTTACAATCACTTGGCAACAAATTCGCGGTGTCTGTATAAAAAAAAACATTTTCCCCGGTTCACATTGTTGCTGACCTGGAACAAGGAATACAAGTAATTGAAGAAGAAAGGGAAAAGGATACGACTAGGAGCAACTTTGCAGCCAGAATAACTACATTATGACAAAAAATGTGCAATAACACAAAAGAAAAATTCATATTAGAAATGTAAGCTGGCACAATAAGACTCATGAATCAACATAAGGACCGAAAAACTAACCCGGATAAAGGTAATAAGACAGTATTAATGAACAAAGATGACCATAACCAAAAAATTAGGGAATTGCTAAACGGCAAACTAAACACACAAAACTATTAGAATCGTAGACAGAAGTTAATGAGGAAAAACAATGCCTTTATAAATGAATTATACAAACAGAAAAGATTGGACATAGAACAAATATTTCAATTAACGCCCGCGGCTGCAAATGCACTTATAGCCTCCCAAAAATGCACCAAGAAAACAAACCGGTAAAGCCAATATCTCGTCGAAAAATGTTCCCTGCTTTAAATTGTTCAAGTTTATAGGAAATATTAAAAAAATTGGAAAAGATGGAAGAACACATAAAAATTGACAAACAGAAAATCCATACCGACGACTAGGCTCCTAAAAAAGTTTGGTGAAGGCCTTATACCTTGCAAAATAAGGGAGTCAAGATGCAACGGTCTACGGACAACGCCGCAAATGAACCTAAGAGGCCCGACGTACCATTCATAGACCCCAAAGATCAATAAGTTTAAGCCTTTCTCGCCAGAGGACATCCGAAGAACATCCGGATGTTACCTCAAGGCGGACAAGTGGAAATGCAAATTAGTAGGCCTATGAACCACTGGGTTTCTGAACAACTCTCAACCCCCTACAATAAAATCCAATACTGGTCAGTTGTAAAAATGTGTAAAGTCAGTGGACAGCAGCAATATATAACTCTTGCGATAAACAAGAATGTGGGGAGGTTGTAAATTACGAGTAAAGCAGCACCACGAGTGTACGTCCACGAATGGGAAAATAGAGAAGGCGAGTACCACCTCTAGTGGCAGCATTTTTTTGATGAATGTAGTGGTTCCGGGGAGGATGGGGCCGTGTGTGAGAGTGAGCTAAAGTGAGAAGGTGAACTTGGTGGAGCCACTTCAACGTTTGCGGTTTAAGGGCCCTCCGAGCAGGCGTTTTACTTTGAGCAAGCGGCTCGCTATATAAATGTAAAGAAAAAATGCCCTAGAGTGTGGTTGTGCCCTGGGATTGGTACCCGCCAAGCTTCCAATGAAAAATTTAAACAAAAACCTCGGGTGAGACCTCCCTATTCTGATGACGACCACGACAAATGTGTAAAGGACTACAATTTAAGGGCATGAACCTAGTACATCCGGACCCTTGATTGGGAAGGTGTCATGTAAAGGAGCTGAATTGCTCCCACGCCCCTACGGAAGAGATGGTCTCCTCGAATTATCATCTTGTTGCAGCCAAGATTCTCACGCGTCTCTGTGCAGAAAAAGCGCTTGCTCAGTGACACAAGGAAATCACGATGTCCAAAAGCTGCAATCACAACAGATAGCCGAACGTTTCGCCACTTTACTTGCACTCCAGCTCTCTGAGATCAATATACAACAAGCGGATACCTGCGCGAAATTTGACCATATTTCTCTCGTATTTCGTGCCACCGTTGAAGAGTTCATTGGTTTTCAGCGAGCCTGAAAGAACGACTGGTACGATGAGAAATACCGCGCCGCCATGGAAAAGAAAGATGCCGCTTATAGGGCCACGCTGCGATAGGGCACCACGCGAACCGTGTGGGGGAGATATAGGAAGTTGAAGATCGAAGCGAGGCGCATTTTCTGAAAAAAAGAGAGGGCTGAGATGAGCGAGTGCGAGGAGGTTGAGATGCTAGCCGATAGAATAACGCTCGAAAATTTTATCACCGGGGCAATTTCCTGTAAGAATGAAAACGGCGACCTGATGACTGACACCCAGATTACACTCAAACTGTGGAGGGAGCACTTCTTCGAGCTGTTTAATGGTAGTGGCGCGAAAAACATCGAAGATGATGGACCCGAACTTACAATCAATGAAGACGGTGACGAGGTACCCAATCTGGACTGATAAAGTGCATGCACCAACTCATTTGCAAAATATGGTCGGAGGAACGCATGCCTGCTGATAGGAATTTAAGCGTACTCTGATCCTGCAATGAGCCGCTACTACCGCGGGATCAGTCTTCTTAGCATAACTTATAAGGTTCTGCCGAACGTATTGTGTGAACGACTGAAGCCCATCGTAAACGAACTGGAAAATCTACCTTCAACCAAATATTCCCGATACGGGCCGACAACAAATCCCCTTTCGATGGCACGAGAAGAAGCTGCCTATTTGTCGCAACGCCTGAACTTGATATCCCAAAAAACTAATACGACTATTTAAAATGACATTGACTACACCGGCAGCTCCGTCAAAATCGGGAAGGACCTCTCCAAATCGCTTGAAACCAAACGAGGCTTCAGACAGGGTGACTCTCTTCCGTGCAACTTCTTTAACCTTACGTTAGAAAAGATGATTCGAGATACAGAGTCAAACCGTACAGGCGCCATATTTTATAAAAGCGTGCAACTTCTGGCGTATGCTGATGATATCGATACCATTGGCCTCAATAATCGAACCGTTACTTCTACCTTTTCCACACTGGATAAAAAAGCGTCGCAGTCAGCATAATGGGGGTTTGGCTACCGCACAGGGGCGTCGCGAAGGTTCCAATCGTGGGGGGGTGATCTTGACTGATATGCCGACTGATCTCCAAAAATTGCCGACTCTCTTTTATAGGTATAATAATGGATTAAAATTCAATTGAGGTGAGTACGTATTCCCGCATACTTAAGAATTTCAGCGAATTTGAAAAATTAAATAAACATAAAACTATTTCTGACAAAATCTTTGTTGTGCTCAAAAGCAGTATATAGTTGTTAACATAGAGTTCATAGTGAGATGCATTTATTAACTGAAAATGCGCAAAATGTTACCAAATGAATTAAGAATCCTTCTATAGTGATTGTTCACTCTTTTTGGGTGCGCCTTTCTATTTACACGTGCTCAAAGTGGTAGACTAATGCAACTAAGTATATTTGCCTCCACGAGTGATCGGTTGTAACGGGGAATAGTGAAGAGAGAATGTTATAGCTAATCGTTTCAATGCTGAACAATGAATTGAAAATTTATTATTGTCGTCGGATACAATGTTTTACAAAATTAAATACATACTGCGGAAAGATACCATTTTCACATGAATCAGAATAAGGTTACAATGAAAAATTTTTTCGCGAAAAATGGAAGAATCAAATTCAAATTTTAACTCTGCGATGTTTTAGTAAAGACCATTTTTGAACAACCTCACAAAGGTCAATTTCATCTACTTTATCTTTTGAAGAGAAGAGCAGCATCAACGAATTTAAACGATCATCTCCCATTGTTGTGCGCAAATCGTCGAAAACTATTTTTAATTTACTGAAGGAACGTTCGCACGATGCCGACGTGACAGGAGCAGTCAAAATATAACGAACCAGTTTATATGCTAAGGGTGTAATTCGTTTTAACTTTTTACAAGTTTTGAGATAAGAAATTTAGTGAAATTCTGATTTTTTTTCAAATTTGCCGAAATTTAGATGCTCATGGTCGAAATTTTGTCACCGCACATTCAGAAATGCCGACTTCCAAAAATCTGGGGGGGTGAGACACCCCCCACACCGCCTCCTTGCGACGCCCCTGCTACCGCATCACTGTTGAGAACTACAATTTCGAAAAATGGGAGGAATTTGTTTATCTGGGAACCAGCATTAACACCTAGAATAATATCTGCCTGGGAATCCAACGTACAATCTCTCTTGCCAACCAGTATTACTTTGGGCTGAGTAGGCAACTGTGCAGTAAAGCGCTCTCTCGACGAACCAAAACCACACACAATAAGTCCCTAATCATGCGCGTGCTATTGTATGGCGCTGAAGCATGAGCACTGTCAGCATCTGATGAGACGGCTATTGGAGTGTTCGAGAGAAAGATTCTACGAAAGATTTATGGACCTCTACGTCTTTGCGACGGCGAATACCGCAGACGATGGAACGATGAACTGTATGAACTTTACTGCGAATTAGAAATAGTCCAGCGAACTAGTATACAGCGGCTACGTTAGCTGGGATGTGTCGTGCAAATGGACGAAAATGCTCCAGGCCTGAAAGTATTTAACGCGGTATCACCTTGGGGTGGTGGAGGAAGAGGCCGGCTTCCCCTGCTATGGAGATACCAAGTCGTAAAGGTCTTGGCGTCACTTGGCATTTTCAATTGGTGCCAGTTTGCACGAAGGAGTGACTGGCGCAATTTTTTGAACTAGACCAAAATCTCTTAAAAGGTAATAACGCCAATTAAGTAAGTAAGTAAGTAGGGTGAAGGTGGCGGACACGGAAAACGATACGAAATCCGAAATCCGAGCCCCCTTTTATTGGAACCGTTTTCAGTCGTTGAACAACGGAAGCCGAGATTAGCTATTTGTAGAAGACGATGACGATATTTGAGGTGAGATTAAAATACTCCAAGGCTGCGTCAGCAGCTTTTCCTCTTAGTCTCTGTGAGAAAGGGGAGGGGGATGTTTCCCCACACCCCTTCATTCGCTGTTGGGAGCTGCAGACACCAACTCGAGAGGTAAGTCTTTAGATGATTTTATTCTTTCCCATAATCTTAAAATAAATAATGTTGAGAACTACCAGATTTCCGTTTATGCAAATATAAAATAGATATAAAAAATATCCGTTACATTTTTCTGGACAGCATTCATTCCATTCTTACCATTCTTTCTCTGACTATATAAACATTAAATTTAAGATGGCGTGCGTATTTGCTATCCGGCCAATTACAAGAGCATAGCAACTGCCCCAAATATAAAACGGTGGTAGCGGTATCTCTCTCCGAAAATGCTTCTCTTGGTCAGATCGGCTTACTGCATCATCGAGAGTTGAACTCATCGGTATACATGGATGACGCTGTAATCAGATTTACCAAAACCTGTAACGCGAAGTATATCTCCTCCTGTCGATCCGTTCTTTCAAAAGAGAAAAAGAAACCACCACGGCAGAATAGAGAAATATCTCGTGAGCCAAAGTCATCTTCGTACCAAACGATGGAAATTTTGCTTCTTTGTTTCTCATAACCTTCGAGAGACAACGAGATAGACACATCCGGCAGACCCAGATAATACCAAAAAAACACAAAAACAAATAAAATATCGAGCTGCCAATATACCTGCACCAAAGGAAGATCAGGATACTGCACTCCACCAAATGGGCTTTAATATTAAAAAGGCCTTAATCTTCAGTAATTCGCCCTGGTTTTTCTTTGACATCGAAACCTTCAATGGAATTTATTAGTCCTTTTTCAGAGATAAGCGGAGTATTTATCCCTATCTGAAATCTTGCAATAAACAATCTGCTCCGGCGCCCGCAGGGCACAAGTCATAGTTTACGCAGACGACCTGCCCTGTTGGCAGTTGGCATTTGGATATCAAACCCCATATTACACATTGTAGTATATATACAGCAATATTATGCCCTATTTTATTCATCGGCATCGGGTATATAAGTAAAACTACAGGCAATTAGTAATGCGGTTCGCTTGAACATTTTAGCAAGTTGGAGAGACACAAAATTTGGACTCTTGAATTCTGGAAGTTGCTCTGCTAATTTCGGGCGAACTTATCCCCCTACTCGGAGAGCAATATAAGAAAATGTGCTTTGGCTGATAAATTTGTCAAAATGCAGTCATTAAATCAATAACTTGCTGCGCAATATGGTCAAGGCCTGTGATCGAGAACTTCTCTATTAGCGACAGCTAGATCCAACTCGTGATTAGCATAAGTCCTTAGCCACAGCGATATACCAGCAAACTGTGTAATAGACATACTACCTAGAGCGGGTATATCCCTCTCATGACGGGAGAATACCGCTTTCTTCTTGTAAGCTCTTGTTGAGGGCGAATATCTTTGAGCTAGCAAACACAAAATGTGCCAAAAACCCCACATGTGCGAGAGCTTGTTAGCTCTGGCTTTGCCAGTAGTCACTCAGTGGTCACAAGTACGAGTATCATAACTAATCATTGAATTATTAGAACGCATTTCAGTATAACATGCTTATCCGAAAACGATTCTTATTGCGGCTGTCGTAAGGAATAGGAGGTGGATAGTACTGACCTTTACTTTTGCAATTGCTCTGCTTTGTCGAGTGTAAGAGGAGATACATACACCAGGACCAGCATACGTACGCGCTCAGGGTTTCATTACGCAATCTTATTGGATAATTTTTTAGGGGAACGAACGAGACATACTGCCCAACTAGTGTCATAATCTGCCTTACGCCACTGTAACCTAACCTAACCTAAATATGTATGCATGTGCGTCTATATATTTATGTACATATATTACTGTGGGCCAACAGTGACCAAACGTATAGCAGAAACGTTATCTTTGATCAGTACTTATTTTTCTTATATTATTGTACTGTATTATCTAAAAAATCTATACCAGTGATCAGTGGCATCTGTTAACTCAACATAGATTGATGTTTGGCCGAACTTTCCTATAATTTGTAGTGTGTGTCTTGATGTTCTAACATACGGCTCCAGCCTATATATTATATGTCACATATTTTTTATCATAGATGTGCAAAACGTTCTCGCGAGGAACTTCGGCGTTGGTAATGCTCATAAGGATACGGTAGCAACACAAGGGATGCTAATTCAGTCTGAATTCAGCTTTAACGAAAGAAATATCGCGTTTGGTTGTTGATTAATTTTTTCCTAGGACTTTATAGCGCACTTTACAAAGACGATCCAAAAAAAACTGCTCTTACTCACTTTGCATTTAGATTTATCTGTGCATGCCTTAATACGCAAAGACCATGTAGTTCGTTTGCAATTGTATTTTAATATAAAACTACCTTAATTTTTTTACTATAAGAAATTTGAAAAAGTAAAACCAATGATTATAATGATTCCAAAAAAAATTTAAGCTATTTCCAAATCGGCACAGTAAAATACACCAAGCCACATGGCTGTCTCCAGATCGAAAAACGCGAAACCAAATCGGTTATATTGCGATAGACAGAATACATGTTTCCAGTGTATTAGACGTACGTACCCTCCGAGGATCGAATAACGACTCGGATCATTATCTTGCCCCAGCCACGATGCGCATACGTCTCTGCAAGACAGCTGCTAACTTCGCTACTGGACTTTTATACCTGCTAACTAAGAGCACTTCGCAACAAGCCGGAGTTCACGATCAATGGGATCACATTCCTCCATCACTACGTACCGCCGCTGAGGAAGTCATTGGCTTTCAGCGACCCCGACGTCACGCGAGCTGTATGGAAATGCTAACGGGAGTTGAGAAAGGAAGAGAAACTATTGTTCGCAGAAAGAAGAGAGAGGCTGAAATACGTGAGTACGAAGGGCTTGAGATGCTAGTCGACAGGAAAAGCCTCTGAAAATTAAATTAAATTAACTTAAAGAAAGTTGGGCAAATTTCTTTCCACACTCAAATCGTGGAGGGAATGTTGCTCCGTTTTGCTAAATTTTGACAGCGAAGTCATTGTAAATCGAAATTTTAATAGCCATCGTTGTAAGACGTGGACCGTGAGCATATATTAGAGTTGACCGTGGATGAATTAAATTCAAAACTGGAAGAGTTGGGGTTAGAGAAAAGTGGACGTAAGTATTCATTACAGGGTATAATTTTTGAACATTTCCGGCGAGAATTTTAGAGACTTTGAGAAATTGTTAAAGGGCGCAGCTAAACTATTCAGCGGCAGCGTTGTGTAAGGAGCATCGTATGCTTTAAGTGCTATAATAGCGGCACCGCTCTACAGAATGAAGGGGGGTAAACAAAATGACGAAATCATAGACAAATCCCGCGAACATGATGGCAGTATAGCTTTTTCGGCGTGGTGAACCATTGATTTCAGCGTTGATCGATACAGATCAGACAGACAGGATTAGACTTGTGTCTAATGCGGCACGATACATTGATGATGATGGAACTAGGCGTCGAATTGAGCAAGCAGGATTGGTAATAGTGTATTTACTGCAATCAGCAACTGTACCATTCCATGAATATAGACGTCGTACCACTGAAGACTCCCATTCATTTGACCAAGGGAGCGATTTGAGCTAGTCGATAGACAACGACATCCTCGAACACCTGTCGTTTCATGTTCAGGGAGAGAAGTAAAAATAAAAAATCGTCAATTCAGTTCACTTTATCCCTCGCTATGCGCGCGCGAAGTTTCGGGAGGCTTTAGAGAAAACACTGAGGTAAAAAAGGGACATCACAATTACCTAAATTTGAGAAAAATCAATTTGTTGTTAAACAAATTTTTATAATACAGCATTGCAAAGTAGAATAAAAATCCCAACATTTACCTTCAGGCAATTTTTTTCAACGATGTACAATTCTCGAGTTATTTGAGCTGTAAAACGCTACTCTCATTGAAAAAAAGCAGTTCATAAATAAATTTTTTGCGAAGTAAAAAACACGTGTCAACTTATTTTTGATAAAAAGTATCAAAAATTTATCTGATTGATTTTTGCAACATAAACTGTTCACCAATAATTTAAGAAATCATAATTCGCTATAATTTTTTAGCAAAATAAAAAAAATACGTGTCAATTTATTTTTAATAAAAAATATAAAAAAATAGACTGCAAATCTGATATGGGATAACCCATATGATAAAATTCTTAGAATGAATAGCGAAATTGATTAAGCCATGCACGTGTGTCCGTCCGTCAGTCCGTGAATCGGATAACGCACGCAAATATTGAGCAATCTCAACGAAACTTAGTATATATGTACATATGTATGTATGTAGCTCTGCACCCAAGGTACGTTGGTATTGCAAATGGGCGAAATCGGATAATAATCAGGATTAGGTTAGGGGAACTGCTAACTCACATACATTGCATTTCTAAAATATTTGCATTCGTCAAAAACCGTGCCCACCTCCCATATAACGGTATTTTACAAAAATAAAAAACACTATGTTTAAGTTCGCATAAAAGAAATGTCTCAAATTTAATATGAAGTATATACTAAATACACCGAAATAAAATAATTTAGCAATAGGCGTAGTACAGCCCACTTTGGAGCAAATAATTATGTATATCTCAAAAACTATTCTGCCAACGTCTACCCAATATACCAAAGGGTACACACATTGCTTTTCAAGTCAACAAGCAAAATTTCAAAAATTGTAATAATCGGACAAAAACTACGCTCACCTATCATAAAACTATAATTTTCAAAAATTAAGAAACGCGATATTTAAATCTATACAATTCGCTCAAATTTAACATGCAGAATGGAGTGGCGTCATCAAATAGACGGAATAAAAAAAAAATTGGTACTAAGCGTTGCACCGCTCACTTTAAAGCAAATAAGTATATATCGAAAACTATGTTACAAAAGTCGTATCAAATTTGGTATATACATTTCCTTTTAAATCTATAAACAAAATTTCTAATTTTGTAAACATCGTACAAATACCACAAAATTCGATACTTTATTAATTAATAATGACAATTTGATTGACAGCACCCACTATAGACCAAATAGGTACATAAACTCCGAAGCTGCGGTATCAAACAAAATTTAGTATACGTCAAAAAATTTCTAAAATTGCAAAAATTATACAAAAATCACGCCTACCTCACATATAACGGTAATGTACAAAAAAAAACTTGATATTTTATAAAATATTAAATACAATTTGCTTGGCACCGCCCACTATTGAGCATAAATCTTTGAAACTTCGTTATCAAACCCTACAAAATTTAATATGCATCTTGCATTTGAAGTCAGTAAACAAAAAAAAAACAAAAAAGCACCTTTCATATAATGGTAAAATATATACATAGATGTCGAAATTCTAATATTTATTAACTAAACAAGGTATTTTCTCCAAATTTGGTATAATTGATTGGGTTTTAGATTGAAATACATGAAATCATGAATGTTAGGAATGCCGACCTTAGGGAGAGAAATAATTAAAAAAGCAACACTTTGGAAAATGGCTACGGTACGTTAAAGTTACACTAATTTATTTTTCTTTGTATTTAAGTTAATAAGCGTAGTTTGATTAAATTTATTAGGTAGAATGAGGTTGCATAAGCAAACTATATATCCAAAAGTATGCCGCTATACTCCACCAAATTTGGTCCAAACATTGCATTTCAAGACATATTAAATGTAGAAAAAATGAAATTCATACAGCTTCAAATAATTTCAAAGTTATAAAGAATTAGGTTTTTTTATTGCACGTATATACTGCATTTTTTCAAAAGAATACACAGTTTGATCTATAAGACATATTACACTGCGGAACAAATAGTGAAAATATAGGCTAAATTAGAAGATCCGTATTGCGGCGTTTGTTTATGTTAATTCGAATTTTTTTTAATCGACCTTCGAACTTTGCAGTCAAGTGCCGATTTTCAGCATATTGTTCATATGGTTTTTTGAGTATAACTCGTCGACTAATTGATATTTTTTCAATCTGTTAAAGCCAAATTATTGCTAGAGACCTGTGCAACAATTGAAATTTTTTGTAGTGCTTATGAAGCGAAATGTTGGAATTTTTTTTTTCATGCTTTTGGAATATATTTTCCACAAAACTAAGTCTTTTTTGCTTTCTGTTCGATCTATAAAATGCTTCTCAGTTTCTTCAATAAATTTCATTTGAAAAGAAAACAATCATATGTAATACAAAACTTGCGTTTTCCAGCTTAATATTAATTTACTTCTCATTTCTTATGTACCAATTTTTTCAGTGTTGGTTTTAAAGAAACATTGAAAAAGAAATTATAAAAACATGGAAAAAATATAATTTTGAAATGTTAGTTATGGAAAGTTTTAAGTAAAAAAATTAAATAAATTAAATGAATGATTTGGCCAGTTGCCGTTAAGCAGGCGGCTGTGGATCAACATCACTGCTCTCTCTAATATCTTGGTCATCGTCACCATCATCAGGAAGGTCGATAATTCCGTCCAACAGATATTCTGTAATTTTATCTTTGTCTTCCCCTTCTTCCTCTTTTTCCTCGTCTTCCTCTTCTTCAAAGGTGTTTTTATACCACCAACAAATTTCAGCGAGTATTGCATCTGGGAATTTCTTTCCTCTGTACCTAAAACGAAAATAGTTTTCAATCGTTAACATGTTTAAATTGTGCACTCTGACAAAGATATTAGAAAAATCTAGGAATTCAAAATATGCTCACTCTATAGTTACCTTATTTCAAATGGAAGCGCAGTTTGGTGATAACGTTCGCATTGCTCATCAGATTCAGTTGGCAACTGTTGAGCGAGTTGATCAAGATGCTGATGCAAGAGATGAATTTTGTACGACATATTAACCCCAATTTCATCGAAAGCTGCCAACATGTTTGCAACAGATTGCCTGTAGTTGTCTTTGCGTTCTTTACCCAAAAGTCCTTTAATGAATGCTTTCAATGCGAGCCATGCATTTAATTCTCGGTCTGTCAAAGCTTGGTCAAAATCTTGACGACTCATTAGTTTCTGTATGTCGGGACCATTAACAACCCCTTCCTGAATTTTGGCATCATCTTTTTTATAGGTTAACCCTATCGTCCCATTAACTTTTCGATATCGTTGCATTAAGCGGAATTTGTTGCATCATTCACATTGAAGAACCAACTCTTTTTGGCGTTTTCGATATGCTGTTACTTTGGTACCTTTCGCCAGCAAATTATTTCCTTTCAAAAATGAAGCCAGTTTCTCTGATTTTTTCTGAGTCAAACACAAAATTGCAACAATTGCATCCAATTGCTTTTGTGTGACTAGGATTGGGTCCTTTGATGTTTCAGAGGATGTACCTTCAGCAGGGTCGTATTCTGAGAAGAAATGCATGGATATAGCAGCGGCGGTTGTAGTACTGATATCTGTTTGAAGATCAATACTTCGGTATGTTGGTACTGGAATGAATTCTGAGTGCGTTAATGGTAATTGGACACTTGGCACTGCTACATAAGTTTTATTCTTTGCTTTCCTTCTATTCAAAGTTTTATGGTAGTTGATACATCCATAGCAATTTGGATTTGTTGATGCGGGCTGTTGTCTAACACATCATTGATATAACACTTGAATAGCAATTAAAGCAAACTTTTTTAGGGGCATAGTTTACGTCAGTGATAAACTCTTGCGAGAAATATTGTTTATAGGCTTCCAAAAAACTATCACTCGCATTGCCACATTTTTCATCGCTTGCTATGGCACGCCCACAAACATTACAAAAATGGTCCATTTTACATTTTGGTTCCGACATTTTTAATACAATATATATTATACAATGTTGTTTTTTTTTTTTATTTTTTTGAAACAGATGCACTTAACTTAAACTCTTAAGCACTCACAAAATGAAATAAGTTCCAAAAAAATTAATAGCGAATTTTATCACGACCGAGCGAAAATTAAAAGACATCAGCTTCGGCTGAGTTTCGAGTCTTAACTGAATCTTTATTTTTGATATTAGTTCGCTTGTACGAAATAAATAAAAATCGCTACCTGTGCGGTGGTTGGAAACAAAAAAGAGGAAGACGAGGAAAAAGAGAAGAAGGGGAAGAAATTTATTGCATTTGACTGCAAAGTTCGAATGTCGATTAAAAAAAAATTCGAACTAACATAAACAAACGCTGCGATACGGGTCTTCTAATTTAGCCTCTATTTTCACCCCTCACTCTCAGAATCGACCTTACTTTTGCTAACCTGACGCACATTTATCTTGGTATTAAAATTGCGTAGAATTGGTTAGTAAAAATGTCCAAAAAACGGTATTTCATGAAAGTGAGAATAATTTGATAAATCGGTAACAAGTAAAGATAGTTTGTTGAAATTTGATTCACGGGGTTATAATGGTAAAGGAAATACGCGTGTTTTTGAAAAATAAGCCTGGCCCACCCACTTTTTAAACAAAACTTTTATCTCCGAAAATACTTGACCCAGCTCTATCAACTTTGGTACACATTTGCGGATATAGGATGAGTGCAAATTACTCTTTCATGGGCCGGATACCACCTGACCTTCTGTAAAAATTTCATAAACATCGGTTGGATACTTTGGACGCTTATAAAGGACTCACATTAATTTTTGTATATAAGATTAAATTTTTTGATTGCATATAACAACTAATGTTTATTTCAAATAAATACTTGAGCTGGGTGTTTAAAGTTTAGTTGAACGCGAACTTGGACTCTTTCTCACTTATTATATATGAGATTCACTTTTTTGAACGCATGAAACAATTATGTTTATTTCAAATAAATACTTGCACTGGGTATTTAAATTTCGGTAGCACCCATACTTAGACTATTCCTTACTTGTTTATTTTAATAATATATATTATATTATAATGTTTCTGCACTCACGGAATGGACGAAATTCCGTGCAGACTAGACTCTGGATATCACATTGCGCTGGTGGTGTGGAAGTATGAGTTCCAATTTCGCACTGCTGGGACTGTTGGATATGAATGGTTTTCAAGACATGCCATTATCTTCGCTTGCCATGTTCATGACACAGTTTGAACGGATTAGGTCCAGAGCAGCCCTGTTTGGTACTTACATGATCTTTTCATAAGGCCAATTTTTTTTTTGTAATTTTGTTTACTATATATTCAACATGCTCATCTAATTCGGGTAAGTTATATTAGTAACAATTTAATTATTTTTATTTTCTCAATTTTTTCGTCTCAGATTTCTTATCTGTAACACAAGATCATGACAAGATCATGAACCAGAATCGAAAGTACTATGGGCAACCCGATTGCAGATTTGTTTTAATTGAATTTTTAGTTTAACCGTTGTGTCGATCATAGAGCCCACGGGTACATTTGCATCTTTAATTTTGCTGTATCTTCCAAACGGTTAGTCCGATTGTTGAAAAGTTTCATCAAGATTGGAGCAGGAGTTCAGTCGATACAGCCCAAATTCAAGTTAGTGGAATGGCGTCGACAGCTGATGTACCCGGGTACTTGTTTGAAAATTCATACAAATATATAGAAATAAATGGCAAAGTTCACTTTATATTGCTATATCTTCCAAGCGGCTGGTCCGTTTGGAAAATATAACCCAGTTACTAGAAAATGACCTAGCGTCAACAGCTGATGTACCCGGGTACTTGTATGAAAATTCATACAAATATATAGAAATAAATGGAGATATTTAGTTTATTTTATGGAAATTTGTTTATTTATTTATAGAAAATCATTATATGAAAGTAAAAAATATATTTTATGAATTTTAGCAGCACCTGAGGCATTGTGGATGATCCTTCGAGTGCTCTGCGCACACAGGCTTATTACAAATTGCACATACTTTTCTCGTTTGGCGTTTTGTAATGCAAATATAGCAGTTTCCTTTTCTTTTTATGCGGCCAGAACTGTCACGGTCCACTTCCTCTTGTGCACCAACATTCATCTTCAAGGGCATACCATATATGGCTTCCATAGCGTGTCTAGTAGAAAATATGCGCGTAATATGGCTATCGTCCGCTCTTATATCGATTTGTGGTCTGCATTACTGATCGCTGAGCTGCTGCAGAAATATCCTATGGCGGTTGGTAGATGGTTTTAGATGGGTGTTGTTTTCCATATATATAACATACGCAGCATACGCAGCTACGTCAAGCATATTATAAAAAAATGCTAAAGGCCATCTATTTGTGCGCCGTTTGGTTGAATATTCAGTCAAGCACTTATCCATATTATCCACGCCGCCTTTATGTTTGTTATAATCAAGTATGAGCAATGGTTTCCGTTTTGGACCTGCAGTTTCTGTAGTGTCGTGGCAAGTAGACAGCATCACAACAGCCTTATTTTTTTTTGGGACGTATGAGCACATCGTCATGTTGTTACAGAATCCAAATAGCGTAGACTCTGCTTCACGTCCTTTAGGATTGGCAAATGATGCTGGCACGAACATACGCCTTTTGTTGCAAGTGCCCAACAAAGCCAAACTGTTGTCCCCCATCAAAGTTTTTGCTAAGTTATATGTTGTACTGTTCGCCCACTTCCACCAAAATTGTTGACAACTAAGTCCTTCACAACACGCTCACCAACGTTTCTTTCACGTTCGCCGGACGCTGCCATTCCAGTATAAATTTGACCCTGTATTGAAAAAATAAAAATTGAAAACTGAAATTTGAATTAGTCATTTAGTTTATTTGCAACAAGTTGATATAATAAAATGAATGTATGAACACTGATTTACCTGCACGGGATATGATGAAATGGCGTCGCAGACCCACCACACTTTTATTCCATATTTGGATGGTTTCGATGGAATGTACTGTGTGAAGCCAGTTCCACCACGATACGGGAATAATTGCTCATCTACGGTAACGTGTGTGCCACATATATAATACTGGCGCAGAGTGGCATTTAGCATCAGGAATACGTCTGTAATTGCAGCTGCCTTATCATATTGTTTGCGTGCATTCCGAGTGTTTCCATTATCAAAGCGTATGAAGCGGCTGATTGCCCAAAATCTGCGTAAGCTCATTGATGCGCGAAATAATGGATGCGAAGTTGTTTTCCACAGGTCAGTGGTATGAACATAACCGGAATGACATACGCCAGCCATCAAAAGCACACCCAAATATGCACGAAGTTCTACTTCAGTTATAGGCACCCATATTCGTGGTTCCGCATCTGGATGCTGCTCATTGTACACATCAAAAGTTTGCCTTGCCTTTCTATTTGATTCTCGAATAATTACATCACATATTTCATTTGACATCATAAGATTGAAGGTTTCTAGGTAGGCAAGATATTCCCAAATACCCTTTTGTTCCTGTTAGTAGACGTGTTTTCCTACACATTCAAAAAAAAAATGTTTACATTGAACAAATATTTTATGAGTTATAATTATTCTGCGCAGGTACTAAAAATAGCACTATGAGCAAGAGGGGTTGATTTTAAATTCAAATATAACGGAATTCTGCGAATGAAAATTCAATGTTAATTATTTTTCTTGGTAAAAAGGGATCAAATTACAAGGATTAAAAAAGAATTTGGAAATTGTTAAATTTTTATGGATTTTGGCAATTCCCATTTTTGGTAAAAATGGATTATTTAGGTACCAAAAATTTTTTTTTCCAAATTATGATAAAAGTTTTGTTAACTAGACAATATTTCCAAGAAATTAAAAAAAAAATAACCAGAAAATCACAAGAAACCAGGTAGTAGTTAATATTTGTATATCAAAAGCAACTATCTGCCATACAAAACGTATGAAGTACCCGGGTGCATCTACTGTCGATGTGGATAAAACCCAACAGCTGTTGACACAACGGTTAACGAACGAGCGTTTGTTTTTTTCCGGGAGTTTTCAATTTGTCGAAACTCGAAAATCGGGCACAGCCTACAATTAAGCGCGGCTTATAATCACGTTAATATGGTACGTCGTACACGTAAGTGTAGATCAAAATTGATTTCATTTGGCCTTTATTGCGAATTAACAATTGTGTTTGTTTTCAAATGTGAGAAAACTGTTTTCATTTCAAACTGTTTTCTCACATTTCTAAACGCGCATCGAACTGGCGCACACATGTGTCAACAACAAAACAAAATATTATCGGTTTTGACGAGATTTTAATGCGATTTAGATTGGATTAAGAAGATTAAAATATTATCAGCTTTCCTAGATTCTAGTACGTGATCGTTTCGTAGAGAATAACATTGTGTGATCTTTGTAATAACTATCTGCGTTGATATTAGAAATTTCAAGATGTAAAGTGGTTATCCAAATTGTGCTGCGAAAAGACGAGAAAAAAATATAAAACCGAGGAGTCAACAAAGGAATCCATAAGAATGAAGAACTTCGAGATATAATACCTGCCCAAGAAGAAATTTTCACCGCGGACTTAGAATCAGGTAAAACTCCTAACAATGTGGATAACTCAGATTCTAATGATAGAGCAAAATGAAATCCCCGATTCAGTTACTGATTCATCAATAAAAATGAATTTTATTGCTTCCGGGCCCCTTCAACCTTTTCCAACAGATCTACAGCAGAATAATCGCAAATCCTCAGAGAAGTATTATTCTGTGGTAACTAAGTCAGATGTAAGGATCCGAAGGCTTTCATATTCTGTCAAGAAAAACATTGTTTATTTTCTGCCTTGTTGGATATTTATTTATTTATTTATTTATTTATTTATTCAGTCTAAAAAATACAGGATTTCTTACAGACTATACAAGACTATGGGAATACAAATAGTTTTGCAAAATAAGGTTTATCTAATTAATTCATTTAATAATAGCTTGAAATTTTGCTTAGTTAACGAAAAATCAAAAGCGAGAGAATTTGAGACTTGATTATTTGTTTATTTGAGGAATATGGAAGTAAATACGCTCTAGAAGGGCTGGAGAGTCGATTACTCCACTTACAACATCAAAAACAAAGCAGATTGAAAGTATACTGCTCCTACTTTCTAAAGATTTTAAGTTTATCAATGCACATCTTGAACTATACGATGGAATCGGATCAGAGAAGAATAATGATCTAAGAGCAAAACGCAGAAACTTCTTCTGAATGGTTTCTAGTCTATTAATGTGACAACGGTGATATGGCCTCCATATAAATACTGCATATTCTAACTTAGATCGCACAAGCGAAGTAAATAGTACCTTTAAAGTGTATGGGCAAGTAAAATCAGCACCAAAACGACGAATGAAAGCAAAGGTAGAATAAGACTTGGCGATGATGAAATTTAAGTGATTGAGAAACGTAAATTTCGAATCAAAAATTACTCCTAAGTCCGAGACCTCACTCAAAGTAGTGAGTCGGGAATTGTTAACAAAAATACGAGGTAGAAATAACTTCCCTAGACTTTGAAAACGACAGATGAGAGCATTTCTTAATGTTTAAATGAAGTCGATTCCGATCACACCACGCCACAACATTATTAAGATCCAGCTGGAGCTTGAAAGAATCCGAAAGGCTTGAGATTGTGTTAAATATTTTCAAATCATCTGCATACAGGAGGAAGTTAGAGAAGTGAAAACATTCAGAAATATCATTAATAAAAATTATAAATAGCAATGGGCCCAAAATACTCCCCTGAGGAACACCGGAAGTAGCTATAAAAGAATGCGAAGAGTTGTCGTCGACAACAACTACACATTTACGACGAGAGAGATACGACTTAACCCATTTTAAGAAAATGGAGTGAAACCCAAAACTAAACAGTTTGGAAACTAAAATCGAGTGACTAACTCTATCAAACGCCTTGGAAAAATCCGTATACACAGTATCTACTTGAAGTCTATTATTGAAGGCAGACGTACAATATTCAGAAAAAACAGCAAGATTGGTGACGGTTGATCTACCAGCCATGAAGCCATGCTGGTTATTAGAAATACAGCGCTTTACTGCGAAATATAATTTCTGTTTGATGATATATTCAAATAATTTTGATGTTGTAGAAAGTTTCGAAATAGGCCTATAATTAGAAATATCACATTTATTACCACTTTTAAATACAGGTGTGATACTTGTAACCTTCCAGGCGTCTATGAATTCACCGCAACCTAAGGATTTATTAAAAATTAGCAAAAGTGGATAGGCCAAGGCCGAACATTTCTTGAAAAGATGAGATGAAAACCCATCAACATCAACTAGCCAGGAGCTTTTGATTTTCTGAATGCCTTCACAAACATCATCAATGACAAGCGATAAAGACCCAAAATTAATAGCAGAGCTGACGTTACAAGTGTCAACCATTATTGCTTCAGACCTAGGATCAAAATTTGAACTAAAAAATTTCGCGAAGAGATCAGCAGCGTCTTGAGTTGAGGAGGCATATTCTCCATTGTAAAATACATCCGAGGGAATACTAGAACAGGACTTTTTGGATTTCACATAACGCCAAAAAGCCTTTGGATTTAATTTGATTTCAATTTCGAACTTACGAACATAGTTTTGCTGAAGCGTTTTACTTAAAGACTTAAACATTTTGGAGTAATGAAGATATTTGTATTTATATACTAAAGCTCCTGATACTTTAAACTTTTTAAAAAATTATTTCTCAAATTCTTAAGCTTTTTTAATCTTTTTGTATGCCATGGAATTTTGTAGTGTTTCGCATTATTACGGGGTACATATCTTTAGCAAATTTCATTAATCTTGGATTTAAAAGTGTCAAAACAATCCGAAACCTTAATTCCAGCAAAAATTGAGTCCCAATCTATCAAAGAAATTGCTTTATTCACACTGTAGAAATTACAACTTTTAAAGCAAAAATTATTAGATTTATTATTAGATTTATTATTAGATTTATTATCGCCCCCAATACTTTTAAAACTGTAAGATTTTAGATTAATAATAAGCGGTATGTGATGATAGCCAGAACACGATAAGGGATCAAGACATTCACTAAGTGAAAAGTGCAGGTTATCATTAATAAAAATAAGATCAAGAATTCTAGAGAGCTTGTTTGCAAAACTATTAATTTGAATAAGATTAAAACTTAAAAAGTTATCTACTAAGTACAACTCCGGAAAGCTATTAATATTATTAGGGGTTAAACCATAATGATCGCCATGTGACCATTCAATATTAGGTAAGTTGAAGTCACCAAGAATACAAAAACTGTCATTATGATAATTAGAGACGAGAGCAGTTATATTGTCCACATGCACTTTGTAAAGACTATCTGGACTAGACGGAGGAATGTAAGAAGCACAGATGTAGATATTTGTGTTACCATACACCAAGACGCAAAGTTGGTCCAAAAGTGAATCCATATTTACTAAACGCACGAATGATGAGCGTAGTCGCCTCTGAACAGCTATTAAAACTCCACCACCTCTTGAATATCCAGTTTTACTTGCATCACGGTCTTTCCGATAAACATTAAAAAGATTGTGGTCATAATATTCGTTATCATTAAATTCCGCATTCAACCATGACTAAGTAAGAACGAAGACATCATAGTCCAGGTGAGCACTCATATTAAAAAGTGCCCTGGACTTAGTTCGGAGTCCAGATACATTTTGAAAGTATATTTTAAGCGAATTGATAAGAGGTTTATGCATAACGGAGTCAGTTACGGTTTTGGTAGTATAGCACCCTCGTTTTGAAAAAACTTAAACGGACGCACAGTAACATCAGCAGGCCAAATCGCTGAATTCAAGAGAGTCTCAAAATATATAGACGGTACTCCGATCTTGAAATTGATTCGCTTTAAAGTTTTTACAGCAACATCTTTTTTTACGAGCATATAACAGGAAATAAAATTACGATCAATAGACGCATGTTTCGACACATATGTGACAACATTGTCAGACGTGACCGAGTTCTTAAATGACGATAGATGTAGCCATTTTATCCTATGTGCAACCTCAAGTTCACTACTCGTATTACATCCAACAATACTCTTTGATTTCTTACTGGGGCATTTGTCACCAAGAACATTGGCAGAAGTAGTATTATTTGAGGCAGAAAATACAGATGAACCAGCAACATTAGCATAAGTCAAAGGCATAAAAGCTTCAGCATTAACATTAACAGTAGCGCCAACATCCGACGTAACAGGATAGGAAGCAGCAGGCGAGAGACATTGCTCAATCGGCAGCATACGCATAGCAGCGACAGTGTCACCTTTGTCATTCGGCACAACGGCATGAGGGCGATCAATAACATTAGATCGATCAGTATCAGCAGAGCGAGAGCAGTTAGTAGCAGTATTAGCAGGAGCCGAAGAATGTGATAATGCCATCGTCACCGGAGCGTGTGAGCGCATGGTAGTCTGATGCTTTGTTATTGTGTTTGCACGTTGCTTTTTCTTATGACAAACACAAGCAGTTACACACGCACGCAGGTCATTTACCTCAGCCATAAGCAGCGCAAGGGCCGAGGAGATCTCTTTCGATTGGTTGAGCTGCATCGTTTTCAACTCCGCGCGCAAGTCTTCAGTTTTTGCTATCAGCAACTGTTTATCTGCCCGCGGCTCACTTATCACCGCAAACGCACGATCATATTCAGATTTGAGAGCAGAAATTTCTACCAAAACAGTTTTTAGTGAAATTGCTGAACTCTCAATATTAGTATTGTCTGTTTCACCAAACTTTTTTGTTACAGCTGTCATGACAAATTGAGGGAGGAGGGGAGCGAATAGACCTTCGGCGAATAACCGCACAACCCTTGCAAAAAAACTTATTATTAGAGCTGAGCAAGAACTCTAAATCAGCTGCTGAGACACTAGCACAATCCAAATGAAATAGTTCATTGCATTTAGCACATTGAACTTTGGCTTGGTTGCGGTCAACCTTTTGCCCACATAAACAAGGCATTTTGCATGTATGTATTCGCACTTTATACTTTAATAGAGTCACTTTCTCGAGCACATCAAATTGTTTATTAAATTTCGATTTCAAAAGGGATCGTCAAAAAATCCGTGGAGTACCACCGGCGTCGGAGATTGGAAACACCTATCTGAGCGCATTAAATCTCACGAAACATCTGGATGTCATGTAGAATTTTGTGCAATTTATAAGATGTCTCGGAAAAATAAAACCATCGATATAGTTTCTCAGAAATCATTGCGTGAGGAACATAATTTTTGGGCAATTTTCTTTTAGTCATCGCTCTGTTGGCCAAATATGACTGGGTTTTAAGGGAATTGTTAGCAAAACCAATAGGTTCTTTTAAATATTTAAGTCCTCAAATACAGAACGAATTCATATGTCTCTTCGGGCAAGAAGTTTATGAAAATATTGTTCACGATTTGAATGATGCTGCTTTTTTGCATCACCCACTTTCGAACAGCCAGAACAACCAAATTTGGTGCACACATTGCATTTCAAGTCAATAAGGAAAAATTCGAAACTTGTAAAAGTCGTACAAAAACCTCTCATACAACGGCAAAAAACTCCGATCTGTATTAACTATACAAGGTAATTTATTCAAATTTGATAGACAATATTGATTATGAAATATATGAAACCGTAAATGTTGGGAATGACCATGGCATCGCCCACCTTAAGCAAATTGGAATATCTCCGAAAGCTCTTTATAGAATTCTAACACATTACGTACACTTTGCATCACAATTTCGAAAATTATAGAAATCAGTCTAAAGCCACACTCACCTCTCATATAACGGTAGTTTTCAACAAATCGAAATATTCAATGTTTTACTAAATCATGTCGCGAATTCTTTCAAATTTGGTAATTAAAGACATATTTTTTTAGATATTGAACATTGATTTTCTGCTAAAATGATATACATTATACCTTATTCTTAAGGAAATATAATATAGCTTCGATAAATAACTGAAAATATATTGTGAATAGTAGTTTCGTCTTAAATAGGAACATGAGTCCGCCTTTTTCCCAACAAAAATATATAGCTCATACATAGGAAATTTATACCAAATACTGTACATCTGCATCAAATAGTTGTGGAGTTACAAGGAACTTGGCTCTTTTATTATTTAGGGCGTGGCTCCGCCCATTTTTCCAAAATGATACATAGTTTGATCTATAACACATATGTGTGTATATACTCAAATATCATTCATATGCACGGAATAGTTGCGAATAAAAGACGAATTCAAATTTTCTCTTTCATGAGGGCGTGGGGCCCCCACTTTTCCTAATTTAAACATGTATACCTTGCGTTCTGGTATTTCTGGTAAAGAGTATTTAAGCTTCGGTTGAATCCAAACTTAGACTCTTCTATACTTTTCACACCCGAGCGCAGTGGTGCCCAGAGTTTTATATTTTATTCAATTAACGTTTTTTGTAACAGCATAAATCAAGCCAGAAACCTTTTGAAAATTATTTAAGTCGGGATATTCTTGGCAATGACATTTGTAATCACAAAGTTATAATTTGTGGGGAATTTAATCTATGCCTGAAGTCTACTGAAAAAAAAAGAAGCAGGCTGTGTCAGAGACACGGCCATTAAGTTTAACGTAGAATACGCCATCCGATAAGACAGAAAACATATGTAACAATAAATGATAAATAATACAAGCAAATGAATTTCTTTATTTGATAGTTACTTTGGATGATATACATAAGCTTATGATAGGAAAAATAGGATAAAAATGTTTTTAAATTATCAATTAAATTTCTCGCAAAAACGAAGTCAATGGCTGTTATCAATAGTAAAGATAAATGATAAATAACATACGCGAATCAATTTTATTATTTTTTTTGCAGTGCTTGGCAGCATTTTCTCTTCTTTTACTCTACTTTAACTTGCCCGCCTAAAATTATGCAATACAAAGAAAGGGCTGCACGAGTACATTTAAATCGCCCAACAGCAAACACTCAACCAAACACCACACACATATTTGTGTTCATGTGTTTATACAATTTTCATTTGAGAAATTTAAATATTAGGAAGATATCAACCAACATGAAATGTATGTCAAACGAAAGCTAACATCTTCATTTGACTACAAAAAAAAAAAAAAAAAAATTAATCGAGCCGTTTCCTTATAATTAAATAAATAGAGATTACAACAATAAAAACCTGACATTGGTGCCCATACCGTAAGGTAAGACGTATTCTACGCCAAAAAGAATAGAAAAGTTTCTTAAGAACAGCAGTTTTAGGTCGCTTTTAGTCTTGAATGTTCTACTACGACTGCAGGGACGTAAATTGTCCGTGCGTTTTCAAATTTGGGGGGTAATATGGTTAACACAATTACTTACCACGATAGTATTTGCATTTCTGTCTTTGACTAAATTGCCTTATTTTAATTTTAAGAATAGCATTAGAAAATTTTATATATACTTTTACTTTTGAAGAAAAATATAATAATAAGTACTAATATTGTACAAGTATAGTATGGAAATTGCATAATATAATAAAGAATAAATATGTACAATTAAGAAATAATTTTAAATATAATATTTCAATATAGCGATTTGAACAATACTGAACATATAACTATGCGTAAACGCATACATTAAAAGCATACCCATTAATTTAATTTTTCAAAATAAAGATTCTTACAACAAGCACGGCTTATTTGAAATAAAAACTTGCGCCGGGTATTTAAAGTTCAGTTGCACCCGAATTTAGGCTTACTTACTTGTTTTTATTAGTTTCTACTAGTCTCTATTATTTAACTGTTTATCATACCATTTATTTTTTAGTTTGGTGTGAGTATGTTTCCTCTTTTGAGAGATTCATCATGTTTTGGTTAATATGCTCCAGTATGCCATCAGTATCCAGACTATGCAGTAGAGCTGGAAAAACAATCGATATCCTATCTGTAAACAGGCCAGCATTCAACCAATGAGCCACGCTCACCGTGTGCTTTCTTATTATCCCTATCTGCAACCATGGCCACGAGCTCAATAAAATTACAAAACATTATGTGAAAATATAAGGCCGAAAATAATATGATAATTTAATTATTAAGTTAAAGGAAATATCACGTAATGGGATTCAATGGAAGTAGACTTAAAAAACTTAACAAGAAAATAGATCTAGGGAGTGTGTCACGTGTTTAAAAACAATAAGTTAATGCTATTTGTAAGCATACTGAAATATTACAGTATTGCGCTGAAACGAAAGAATTTATATGGAAATATGTTTGATGAGGGTTGCCACCTTTTACAAACCGTTGATTCAAGTAAACTGGTAAGGTAACGGAAATTCTACTCCACTAGTGTTAAGAAGGTTTAAAGACATATATTTGCACAAAACTTTTTTTGACAGCTGCTCATAAAAGATTTGCTTCGTTTGCAAAATTAAAGAAATTTTGGTTAAGACAAATCCTAAAAAAATATCCAGTAACTAAATTTCAGAGCGTAATCAAAATTTGGTCTCAGTGAAAGAAATTTGCAAGGTAGTAAGAAAACGCAAAACCAGTAATGAGTTGCAATTTTTTTCTGTTGTACTTTTGTATATTTCGTCCTTTTTTTCAAAATTGTCTCCCTTTTATGGAAATAATTAACATTCTTAATAATTCATTTAAATTTGTCATCAACTGAATACTTGCAATCAGGAGCTTTTCGTACTGGCAAATTGTTACGTGTAAAAATTTATCGAAGAAAAACTTGCATCCTCCCCTCCAAACAACTGTATTTTTCATTCTCACAATTTCCTCAACTTTGCAAGTTTCTTGTAAGTTTTTGCGTACGAAAACGCCAAAACATGATAATTCGTAACAATTGTACCTGTAAGTTTATGTGCGAGTGAATATGTGAGTATATTTGGCTTATAAGCTGTGTTAATATATAGGCATATTTTCAAAATAGTTGTTAAAAAGGTTATAGCCGATTAAATAAATAAAGGAAATCACATATCGATTAGGACGGGATATACATACATATATAGATCGTTGTATTTGATACAAAAGAACCAATTTTTTTAAGGAGTTGCCACCTATGAATAGGTTCAATTCAACAAAAAAAGTGAATTCAAATATGGAAAAATGGGTATTATACGAAAGTTTGAAAGCAGGTTGCCATCTGTTTAAAGACTAATTTAGTTATATTGAAAAATATGAAAACACTACATTTTGAAAATCCTTTTGGAGAGGGTTTAAAAAACAATTAAAATTATAATAAGTTGAATCAAATATTGGAATATGAGTCTGACACGACGGAGCTTTAAGAAAGCTTTATTTTAAAAATACCTTGGATAGAGTTAAAAGTTAATGCCTTTGGTCAAACTATTTATTACCTTTTTTTGCCACATTCGAATTCATAACGTTAAGCCGAATGCATGCGAGCGAAGCCGAAGGTAAAACCCACTTGGTAAATACCAAAATATTTATATACATGTGTATATATAATTTATATCTTCCGGCATTGAAAATTGCAAGTATTTTTTGTGTAAATTTATGTATTAGAATCTTATACACCGGTAGAAAAATCATTCAAAACTTTAAATTAACAAAAAAGGAAGGGTCTTGAGTTCGGGTTCAATCGAATTTTAAATACTGAGGGCAAGTTTTTATTCCAAATAAACTTTACTGGCTCAACACCTGACTACATATAAACATACTGCAGACTTCGCGAATACGAGGAGTTTAGACGTTGAAAGAGGATCATGGAGGAGAATGACATTGGAAAGCCTTCGCATACAACAAATAAGCTTACAAATAACATCAAATTCATGTTTTTAAACACGTGACAACACTCCTTATTTATATTTCCATAATTAAGTTTTTTTACGTTCTTTGAATCTCATTACACGATACTTCCGCTAACTTAATAATTTAATTTAATTTAATCTTTTAAGCAGGTGACAACCCTTTTAAAACGTATTTTCAAAATATGGCTTTCTTAAAATGTCTCTTATTCTTTATTTAACTTAATTTGCACATAAACAGGAGGCAACCTTGCTCAAGAATATTTGGGAAATTAAGCTTTATTGAGTCATGTATGTATAATATTAAGTGGATTTGACTTAGCTTATAAGACTTTTGAATAATTTTTTAAACAGGTGGTAACCCTCTCCAAAATTATTTTTGAAATTACGTTCTCTTAAAATTTGTAGCTTCTCCATCCCACGTTATGAGTGTGAATAAAACAGCGTAACTCTGGTAAAAAAGTCCCAAAAAGGTAAATAAAACAACAAAGGAAATTTCTGACATTTTCATATGCGAAATTTCAGGAAAATTTTCTCAAATTGGTAAGTTCACAAAATTACAATAAAAATTATGATTTTGTTCATTCCATTATTTATATTATATTTCTTTTGACAGAATGTGAATTTGGGAGCAACCGATAGTTGAGTTAAGAATGCTTGTTGCAGTTTATTACCATTTGGTAAAATGTCCTGCATTTGGATATGCAAGTTAACAAATGCAAAAGTAGAAGTGAAGTGTATTTGAATATTTTGTGGTAATGTATTATTATATTAATGCATCTAATTGTATTTATTATTATTAGTATTATTTTGCTTACTTAATAATTTCTTTATTTTTGTATTCACGGATCGTTAATATAATATAAAAAAAAACACAGTTAAGGGCGGTGGCTACTTTTCAAAATATCAAAATGTTAGTGAGGAAAAAGTTGTGAAATTTTGCAAAATTTTTAGAAAAGTTATTTTTTTATATTTCTTTTTAAAAGTGTTTAATTGCTGATGTATACCAAAAGGAAGGTATTTCGATTGCCCTTCCTTTGCTTTTAAAAACGTAGCTAATAAAAATTTTGAAAAGTTTTTCTTTCAAGCCACTTTAAAAGGTTTTCAACTGGTAATTTATACCAAAAGAAAGGTAATTCGATTGCCTTTCTTTTGATTATACAAACGTAAATATCGAAAAACTTGTTCTTATAAATTTAAAAAAAAAAAATATTTATCGTACACAAGAGACATTTGGGGGAACTGGCAGTGAAAAAATTGCATATATGTTTAACAATGTATTTTTTAATGTAAAACATTATTTACTATTTGTATAAATCAGGGATCGAAAATAATAGTTATTTTCGAAATTTCAATTTAAAAAGTTAGCTGGAAAGAATTTGTTTTTTTAACATTTTTATATACCAATGTGATGCTTGTTAGCCAAGGAATGCTAATCCTATATGATTTATATTTTTTTGACTTCTTACAAAAAAGTCAGCGATTACCGTTGTTTTTTTACTGACCGAAAAAGTAAAAGTCAAATTTTAACTTTTATTTTCGATCGAAAAAATAAGTCAGATTTTAATTTTTTTCTTTGACTGAAAAAATTAAATCAAATATTAACTTTTTTATTTGACTAGAAAAATAAAAGTAAAATTTTAACTTTTATATTTGACTGAAAAAATAAAAGTCAAATTTTAACTTTTATATTTGACCGAAAAAAATAAAAGTCAAATTTTAACTTTTATTTTTGACTGAAAATATATCGGTGGAAAAATAACAATTATTTATTGACTCTTTTGAAAAAAAGTCATAACAGTTACGGTCCCTGGTATAAATACTTTTTGTAATTTAAATTATAGTTAGTTTTAGTACAAATGTGTGTAATATTTAAATTATTGGAAAATAAAGAATTTAAAACGTAAATGTCTCGCCTTAAAATTTTAAATATATTTTGAAATTCTTTTGAAAAAAAGAACTCCGGACACGCTTGCCATGGAAATGAGAGGAGATCAGCTATAATGTTAAAATATGAGTGTCAAACTGTCCGGTTCGCTGAGGCTTATACCATGTAGAGGTTTGCCACCTGCTTCAAATGTCAAATGTTATTAATACACAGGTTATGTAAAATAGTTAAATATTGGTGTTAAATGTTTTATTTCACTTGGAGAAAGTTTAAAAGCATATTTTGAAGAGGGTTGCCACCTTTTTAAAAATTCAAGTTTCATTAAATTATACGCAAGGATATAAATATTAAAGTATAAGTGTATGTCTGAGGACAAGTTGCATACCCACATTTGTAAGAGAGTTGCCATTTATATGTGACAGAAACCGATTCACGTTTTCTAATTACCAGGGTGACCCATTTTATGATTTAATTAATATTGCTTATGCTGCATATTTTTGCAATTATTTGGTTATGCTGCATATTTTTGTATTTGTTCATTTTAAGGTCTTATTTTTACCTTTTATTCCTTTTTTTACCATTTTTCACAACACTGTTTCTGTTAAATATTCATGTTGTCTCTTTTACACCTTTATATTTTACTAAGCATAACACCACCGACAATGCTATCATTATTGCTGTTTCAGTCTATTGCATTGTGCTTATGCTTAGAAAATTCTTAGTAAGTTGTCAAACGTGTTTAGTGGTTGAAATGCCGAAAGTAAAAGAATCGAAGCAATCTTTTTTAAAAAGAGTCACGGAGCAGTATAGAGGCATCTTACGCTGCGATGAAAGTGTACTTTTTTGTTTGTACTGCAACACAACGATTACCGCTGGACGGATGTTCAACCAGAGAACTTGTAAGTAATGAGAAGGCACAAATGTTAAAACAGCCTTTTCATCAACAAAATTTGCGGGTGCGATGGAGAGAATTCACCTCCGAAAAGTACTGAATTTAATTCCACCACACGAATAAAAACCATTTTCACCATATTTTGCTATATTTAGAGCAGAGGGGCTCTTTTGCGGAGGCGAGCGGCTGCATGTGTACAAAAAGAAGATAAATAATACATCAAAACAAAAACCATAGAAGGAAAATAAGTAAACAAAAAAACCAGTTTCTGGATAGCGAAACGCAACTTGAGACGGCAGATGAGTTATTCAACAGTTGAGGATAAGAGAAGGGTTGAAAGGGATAGGGGGGATCGTCAAAAGAATATTCTTTCGAGTTTTCGACAATTTTTGTGTCAATCGCCATCAGCGCGTGCACTTGTACGCAAATGGGTTGATGCGCGCATTTGGACAAAAGTTCTAGAATGTTCTAGAATGTTCCAGAATATTCTAGAATATTCTAGAATGCCAGCAATTTGTCAGACTACGTTGCACAGTGGTGCCGCTTCATACAAGCCGCGGCAAAAAATAGAAGGAATCGAGGTAGGGCTTTGAAATTTGGCACACATCTCTCATATATTAGATGAAAAAAAAATTTTTGTTAAAATCCGCCCACAACCACACCCACCTCCCATATAACACAAAAATCAAAAATCATCCTACAGTAACAAAATTTTCTACAGTGTAATATTTTGTAAATATAAGCTTGTCCAGAAAAAATAAAGCAAATCCGCCCACAATTACGCCCATCTCCCATATAATATAATCACAAAAGTTGCAATATTTTCGCTGTTATCACAGCTAGACTGTTAAAAATTGTCAAACGGATTTGAATCAATAAAAATTATTATTTCTCTAAAAATGAAACAAGTCCGCCCACAACTACGCCCACCTCCCATATAACATAACCAATAAATATTCAAAAATGATCATATATTATTAATTATTTATTCAACAAGTAATTTTTTAACATCATCGTGGAATTCTAAAGTTTTATTTTTGGGATTTGTTCTGAAACCATTAATAAAAGGATCCGATGAAGCTAAAAGCAAGTGCATTACATCTTGATTTGTAGAAATTCTGTCGCATTTTCTAGAATGATTAAGCCTACATATATTTCTTGTAATCTTTATTGCGAGCTTCTTGAGCCTCCTCTGATAGCATGCCCAATGACAAAATAGAGGATGAAACAATTTTACTTCCATGCATTAAAACTTTATGTACTGTCATTGGCATATAGTAAAATTCATAAAGGCTGACATATAACCTCGCAGTTTTCATGCAATAAATTTCAAATTTTTGAGGATCTATTGCTGCTTGACTATTGATTGTATTTAATATTATTTTAAATCTATGTATCAGGTTTTCGTCAACGCCAACAATATCGGCAGTTTTAGCAGGATCCTCAAAAAATCTTCGTGAGGTATTGCCATCATTTGTCGTACCCAGTCCCTGCTTCACTACATCAACATTTATTCCCAAGGATGACTTCAAATCTGCTTGAATACGTGCTTTTTCATCTGCCTTCAGTTTTTTGGTACGATCGTCAGTTCTCCATTTGCGAAAAGGTTTGTTGTAAGCAATATGCAGAATACACTCCATAAACTTAATTCTTGCATGCAAGGGAGAAATTCCAAATCTTAGGGAACCTTCGTTTACTGTTCTCCTCAATATACCATCTAAATCATCATCTAACCAACGAAACAGGCAAAAAAACAAAGCAGCGAAGCAGTCAAAAAAAACAAAGCAACGAAGCACGCAAAAAAAACAAAGCAGCGAAGCAGGCAAAAAAAAAACAAAGCAACGAATCAAGCAAACAAACAACGCAGTTGCACATTTTCATAATTTTTGATGTGAGTTTTTAGATTAAAATGCTAATTACTCATGAATTGGCAGCTAATTGCAGCTGATTTTTTTTTTTCTATCGATTAAGGAGATTCTAAAGTTTATTTTGTGTAAGTGGCTAACCTGCGCGCTCCTGCGCACATTAGTTATATTCTGTTGAAGTTGTGAAATATATGATTTTTTTGGACCATGAAAAAACATCATATTAAAAAAAATCTTGAAAAAGAAAGTATACATTTGATGATGTAAATCACATCTATAACATTGGTTTTAATAAATAAAAACTATACAATTGATATTTTATGGTTAACTTTTGAGTTTTAACCTTTGCAATATTCATCACATTTTTCTGAGTAACTTTGCGTTGATACTTTGTTGGACTTTGAAGCTCTCCCAACAAAAAACCATTGAATATATCAAGCCCAAGTATTCGGATAATGTTATTTGATTAGTTCTTAGCTTAAATTGAAAAGATGGTACAAATTTGGAATGATAAAAAAATCCTTTTTTTCCGCTCTGGCACCACTGTGCGTTGGCCAATTAGATTATTGTCTGATATTGCGATGTTGAATCTTTTCAATGACCGTCAATGGTTTGTAAAATTGAAGATTTTAGCATTTTTGTGTTCGTCGTAAAAATGATTGTTGCGGGGAACATTTGCGTGCGCGGGAAGATGGAATGCTTGCGCTCATGAATGAACATACATACCTACATATTTTGTTTTCGGAAATACACGCGAGCGCTTATGAATGAATCTTTTCTTGATTCCACTTATGTAAGTACATACATAAGTATGTATAATGAACCATAGTTGATTTTTCATTAAAAAATATAATTTTGTCATGTTTTTATTAAACTTATTTTTGACTTAGAAAATTAGTAAATAAAGATTAGTTGATAGGTGCATATACATATGTATGTATGTAAATATGTACATACAATGTGCATGTGTATAACTTCAACCTTGACCTACGCTAAATCTTAATCACATCACAGCGCATCGCAACCGCAGCTGCAATTGTGCCTGCACCAGCGCTAAATATTCTAAAATATGTATCTGAAACTACATACATACGTATGTATGTACATACATACATGGATGCATTTATTAAGCAATTCATGCGCGCATCAACTCATTGACACAAAAATTGCCGAAAACTCGAAAGAATATTCTTCTGACGATTCCCCCTATCCCTTTCAACCCTTCTCTTATCCTCAACTGTTGAATAACTCATCTGCCGTCTCAAGTTGCGTTTCGCTATCCAGCAACTGGTTTTTTTGTTTACTTATTTTCCTTCTATGGTTTTTGTTTTGATTTATTATTTATCTTCTTTTTGTACACATGCAGCCGCTCGCCTCCGCAAAAGAGCCCCTCTGCTCTAAATATAGCAAAATATGGTGAAATGGTTTTTATTTGTATGGTAGAATTAAATTGCTATGTTGAATTCTCCCGACGGCACGTAGAAATTTTGTTGATGAAAAGGCTGTTTTAACATTTGCGCCTTCTCATTACTTACAAGTTCTCTGGTTCAACGTCACACAACATTTCAGTTCAACAAAACATGTGGCTGCGGCAAAAAGGCGCGCCACCAACTCTATACATGAACAAACATTATTTTATTTATTTATTTATTTATTTCTTACAGCTTTATTAAGCCTAGCTTATACATAGTTCTTAAAATCTACAATTTATAGCCTATACTAAAAAATAAAGTAAAAGATACTTATAAGGACCACCAAGTATCAGTGAATAACAAACTAGCAGACTTCCAAAGCATATTAAAACAATGATTGTAGGCATCACTCGGTTGCCGTGTATCGGCCATTTGTGCAAATAAAGTGCGAAGCAAGCATCCATACGGCGATGCACTGATTTGATCTAGTGATGCGTTTCGGGATGAGCTTCGGCTACTTAATGGTTGCATGTGGGACCGATACAGCATTCTGGAAAGACCTGAAGTATGCTATGTACGAATGCATTGTGGTTGATAACTAGTTCGAAAGACCGCCCATGTTACACTAAATTGGAAGGGTCCTACAATAATTGAACAATTTTCTTTTGAACTCATTCATATTGTTACATTTATCTGCTTCTGTTTTATAAGACGGGAGATTAAAATCATTTTTGTTCCGAGTATTTTTTGAGTGTACATTATTGACATGTTTTATGTTACTCTTCAAGTAATCGGGCAAGTTTCCCTCTATAATATTCTTAATAAACTTCATTGTATAGTAAAAAAGCTGTTGTTTAACGCTCAACCAATTTAGGGTGGCCAGCATATCTCTGATAGGTGTGTCAAAGCGTTTACTAAGAATGAATCTCATTGCTCGGTTCTGTTGCTTTTGTAACTTATAGATTTGACTATCTCTCATTATGAAGAATATTGTGGGACAGTAAATAAAATGAGGTTCAATTATAGATCTGTATACCATAGTCTTGTATCTTCTACTTAAGTATTTACACGTTCGTTGTGTGAAGTATAATTTTTTAGCTATCTTCCCCACCGTATAATCAATGTGATCATTAAAGATCAGTTTATCATCAATTTTTATTCCTAGATATTTCAAGGTACTAACTTTTTCAATAATTTCGTTGTTTAAATTTTATATTTTGCAGTTCGCTTTCGTCAAAATTTCGCCTTGATATGACCATGTATTTTGTTTTATTGACGTTCAGTTTAAGTCTGTTCAAGCATAGCCAATCGTAGACTTTATTAAGGTCGTCTTGCAGTTTAGTTGATATATCACTGATTTTATCTCCACTTAGCATGAGCAACGTATCATCAGCGAATAATTTGATATCGCAATATTTAATGCAATTGTTTATATCATTGATATAAATATTGAACAAAATCGGAGCTAATACCGATCCTTGTGGAAGCCCAACTGAAACATCTCTTTTATCGGATAATGCTGATCCAATTGCTGTTTTTTGATTCCGATTCGTTATAAAGTTTTCAAACCATTTTAGTTCAATACCAGTGATGCCTGTATTGAATAACTTTTTTAGGAGCAGCTTTTGGTCAATTGTCTCAAAAGCGCGTTTCAAATCTAAGAAAACAGCTACTATATGTTTATTTCTACTTAAGTCTTCTTTCCAATTTGCAATGACTAAGTTTAAAGCACTTTCACAAGAATGTCTTTTACGAAACCCAGATTGCTGTGGTATAATAATTTTATTATCTTCTAGATATTGTACAAGCTGGTTTTTTACCACTGTTTCGAGTATCTTTTCATCACACGGTAACGTATTAATAGGCCTTATCTCATCAGCCCTGATGGTATTTTTTATTTTCTCTAATGGAACTACAACGGAAGTTTTCCATTTCTCTAAGCTTTCATTTACAATTTGAGCATAAAAGTATCCGGTATAGGTTATGGAATCTTTGATGACACCTTCGGATAGGAGTTTTTTACCACCAATTTTATTTTTAAAAACTCTAACTATATTAAGTATGTCCTCAGTAGAGATTTTTTGAAATTTAAAGGAAAATGTACTATTTCCAATTACCGCAATGTCCCTAGAAGGAGCTTTAATATTTGTGCTAATTTCCATAACACTCTCAATAAAATAGTTATTTAACGACTGCGCTATTTCCGTATCTTTTATGAATAATTGGTCGTTTATCATTATTTTATCAATGATATTATTTTCGTTAGACATAGATATACAATTTTTAAGGTGTTTCCACATAGCCTTGTTGTCCCCAATATTACAGGTAATTTTATGCTCCATGTATTTGGCTTTTTTAACCTTAATTAATCGTTTATATATACGCCTGGTAATGTTATATTCATTCCAATTCCCTGTGTGTAAAGCAATATTGTAGAGATTGAGTTTACGTTTGTTAAGATTTGATAGCTCAAAATCGTACCATTTATTCATCAACTTCACGCTAATTTCTTTCGGATATGTTAGAGTACTCATAGCATTAGATATGGCATTATACAAGAATGCAACTTTATTTTCGATAGAAAGGTTTTGAAAATCGCAAAAGTTAAATTGTCTTAATAAGTTAACGAGATTATCACTTGTGTAGTGTTCCCAAGAGGTTATAATTTTTCTTGCTCTCATTTGAAATATTTTTTTCAACTTAATTTTAAACAAAATAGTTTCATGATCCGAAATGCGATGGTCATTCAATCTTTCATAAGAAATGGCTTCACTGTTTGTAAATAAGAGATCAATCATTGTTTCTGTATTATCCCCTTTTCGTGTATAAAAATCAATTTTTTGATTCTTTGCGAAAGATCGAAACACATCAACTAACTGCTTACTGTATGTCGTATTCCTATATAAATTTATATTGAAATCTCCAATGAAGACTACATTATCGTTGGTTATACAATTATTATTTAAAATTTCGTGTAAATATGAAATAAAATCGGCATCACTCGAACTAGGCGAATGATAGATTAGACCAATCTGGTATTGCGGAAATATGTTTTTCATTTTTAGTATTATACACCAGACATTTTTATTAGTGGCATAGTTATAGCAGAGAACTTGTAAGTAATGAGAAGGCGCAAATGTTAAAACAGCTTTTTCATCAACAAAATTTCTACGTGCCGTCGGGAGAATTCAACAATTCTACCACACCAATAAAAACCATTTTCACCATATTTTGCTATATTTAGAGCAGAGAGGCTATTGCGGAGGCGAGCGGCTGCATGTGTTCAAAAGGAAGAAGATAAGTAATAAATCAAAACAAAAACCATAGAAGAAAAATAAGTAAACAAAAAAACCCGTTTCTGGATCGCGAGGATAAGAGAAGGGTTGAAAGGGATAGGGGGAGTCGTCAAAAGAATATTCTTTGAGTTTTCGGCCATTTTTGTGTCAATCGCCATCAGCGCGTGCACTTGTAGGCAAATGAGTGGATGCGCGCATGAATTACTGAATAAATGCATGCTTATTAATGCATATTATTAATTTAGAATATTTGTGTCAATCGCCATCAGCGCAAATTGCTTGCTTTTTCAGCGGGAGCGCGCAAATTATGATTATTAGATATGGATAGATATTATGGTAATATTACATATGCATGTATGTACTATGCAGATATTTTAGTAATCTTGATTTTAATTCTTTATTCATATTTACATACATAAATATGTATGTATATGCACCTATCAACTAATCTTTATTTACTAATTTTCTAAGTCAAAAATAAGTTTAATAAAAACATGACAAAATTATATATTTTAAAATTTAATAAAAGTCAGAGCGGCAGCTGCTAAATCTTTTTGTGTTATTTATTAAATAAAATATGTATGTAAATATGTACATACAATGTGCATGTGTATAAATTCAACCTTGACCTACACTAAATCTTAATCATAACACAGCGCAATCGCAACCGCAGCTGCACTTATGCCTGCACTGGCGCCAAATATTCTGAAATATTTGAAACTACATACATATGTACGTACATGCATACATGCATACATATCTACATATTTACATATGTACATACATACCTACAACAACAAAAAATTCATTCATAAACGCTCGCGTGTATTTCCGAAAACAAAAGATGTTCATTCATAAGCGCAAGCATTTCATCTCCCCGCGCATGCAAATGTTCCGGCATCAATCCTTTTCACGACGAACACAAATATTCTAGAACATTCTAGAACTTTTGTCCAAATGCGCGCATCAACTCATTTGCGTACAAGTGCACGCGCTGATGGCTATTGACACAAAAATTGCCGAAAACTCGAAGAAAATATTCTTTTGACGATTCCCCCTATCACTGTCAACCCTTCTCTTATCCTCAACTATTGCATAACTCATCTGCCGTTTCAAGTTGCGTTTCGCTATCCAGAAACTGGATTTTTTGTTTACTTACTTTTACTCTATGGTTTTTGTTTTGATTTATTACTTATCTTCTTCCTTTTGAACACATGCAGCCGCTCGCCTCCGCAATAGCCTCTCTGCTCTAAATATAGCAAAATATGGTGAAAATGGTTTTTATTGGTGTGGTAGAATTGTTGAATTCTCCCGACGGCACGTAGAAATTTTGTTGATGAAAAAGCTGTTTTAACATTTGCGCCTTCTCATTACTTACAAGTTCTCTGGTTATAGCTTGTTTTATATTCAATAGAGTCCTGTACATATATTAACACACCACCCGTGTGTCTACTGTGAGAATTGCATCGTATAAGTTTGTATGTGTTAATCTGTAACTCTTGATTTGTTATGTCTTCAGTCGAACAGCTCTCTGAGCAAAGAACCAAGTGTGGTTTCTTTATTTCTATTAGACGCTCTAGTTCACACTTGTTAGCGACGATACTATTTATGTTTAGGTAAATACAGTTTAGATCGTTTATTGTTCGTTGCTAGATTCGTATTTTACTTTTAGACTGAGCGTGCTTTTTATATGCCGGACAATCTCTACTAAAAGCATAATGATTAATATCGACATCAATAACTTTTTTCTTAACAAGTTCGCTACAATTTACACACTTAACTATGTTTGATGTACATTCTTTACTGTCGTGGTTTCCAGCACATTTGCTGCATGCTATCTTATTAGTGCAGTCGCTTGCTTTGTGCTTGTAACCCAGACATTTGAAGCATCGCAAAACATTTAAATGTTCGTAAACGACACAAGTGTCCCACTCAATACAAACCCTTTTTTGTTGCAACAAATTTTCATAAGTCACTGCATCAGTTTCTACTAATGCTATGTAACATTCCTCTCTACGATTAGCATTATCATATATCTTTAGTACTTTAAATTCTTTTCCAGCGCATACTTCGTTTTGCTTTGTTAAGCATTCTATCAAACGCTCATTATTTATTTTTTCAGTTATGCCAAATATTTTCAGTACCCTTTTTATCTCATTTTTTTCTTTTGTTTTATTGGCTTCGTATTCATTTCCAAAAGCCTCTCTTACTTTCTGTTGGACTTGCTCGCAAGCGTCTTTATTTTTGCATTCCACAATTATTCCCTCACTATTTATTTCTTTGACGTTTTTCACCAGACCTGCGGTAGGTTCAACTACTTTTTTTAGCGCTTCTTTAGTTTCTTTCGATTTTTTGCTTTTATTTTTTGGTTTAATTACAATTTTGTTTTCAGTTGTCTTGGCGGCTTGAGCATATGACATTTTGGTATTTACGTTCTCATTGGCTACGCGCAAGTTGCTTATCAACTCGTTATTTTTTTTAAACTCATTTGATAAATCTTTTATAATTTCGGTTTTCATTGCTTTTAATTTTACTTCAATATTATGCTCCAGAAGGGAGTTGAAGTCAGTTATTAAGCTGCTTTTTATTTGAGAGCATTTGCTGCTAAATATTTGATCAACTATTTCCTTTACATCTGATGCTTTCATTTTTGATTGCTCACATTTGTTAATCAAATGTTTTATTTCAATAAACTTAGTATTTGTGTCCGACAACGTACATTGATTACAGAACCATTTCAAGTTAATATTTTCAGCTATTATCTTGATCTCATTCCTTTTTATGTTACTGCATTTCAAACAAAAACTGTAGCCACACCCGCCAGAGCATGCTATCGTTTCATCTACATGCAGCAGTTTTGCAGTACACTCTTTACATTCAGTCGGCATCATGAATGTATAAGTATAGCCGCATTCAATAAGGAATATAAATCAATAATATACACTCACAGTAATTAATTCTTGCACAAAAATTAATTCGAATAAATCATTTAAATAACTAAATAAATATTTTTAAATAATCTTAAAGATTAAAATATTTAAAAATTTTAAAATATAAAATTAAAAAATTTTAAAATCCCAACGTGGTGGCAGCACTTGCCACCTTACTTAGTCTGGTAAAGCTCTTCCACCTTTCCTATGTCATTCGCTTTCTTCTGTTCTTCGCTAATATATGTAAACAATAGCGGCGCAAATATCAGGCGCCCAGTCAGCGACAGAAAAAGCACAAGAGAAAAGAGGAAGCGACGTACCGACAGCGCAGCACAAGTGCAGATCTGCAGACTATTGTTATTCACATGTACATATGTATGTACATAAATCACCAACAGGTAGGCAGCAGCTCTCCCAATTCACTCCGTGTCGCCAAATGTACCTGCAGCCTCTTGCTTACATACGCATATACATACAATTTTATACATACATATGTATTTTTCCTTTGCGTTGTTAGCAGCGCAGCGGCCGCGACAGCAGCATCAACACCGGCCTGGATTAGAAAACGCTGGACAGTCGCTGGTATTCCAAACACTCGTACTTTCAGTGCTTCTTATTTCTTCCAATCGACTACGGCTATATTTGCATTTACTACGTTATTTTTATTCTCTTATTTTAACAAAATCAACGCGAGCAAAAATTTTGCGACCGTACCGTTTGCCTATTTACATTCGGCTTTGACACAATATAAAGAGCAGGAATCAAATCCATTTGGCATGGATCTCTGCAAAACGTTTATACAAGCTAATATTCCATTGAAAAAAATGCGTGATCCCAGCGTGGTAAATTTTTTAGAAAAATATACTGAAAACAACGTGCCATCAGAGACAACAATGCGTAGATACGTTCCAAAATTATACTACGAATGTATGGAAAATTAAAAAAAAAAGGTGGAAAATAAATATATATGGGCGTCTTTAGACGAAACGACAGACGTCGAGCAACGTTATATTGCCAATTTTGTATTTGGAGTTCTTGAAGAAGAAGAAGAAAAAGACAAGTGTCACCTTTTAAATGTAGCCGAGCTGGATTCGGCAAACGCAAGTAATGTGGCTGCATTCTTTAATGACAGCATGCAATTATTATGGCCAGAAGGCATACAATATTCGAAAGTCTTACTTGTCGTAACAGACGCAGCAGCCTATATGCTGTCGGCTATGCCCAGCTTAAAAGTTTTGTATCCAAAAATGATGCATGTAACATGTTTTGCGCATGCATTGCATAGACTTGCTGAGTTTGTCCGTTGTCAATTCAACAAAGTAAATACGCTTATTGCAAGCAACAAATCTGTTTATTTAAAGGTAAAGTTTTACTGTATTTACAAGGCAAACATTTATTTAACAAATTTTTTAGGCACCCTCGCGTAAAAAAAAACTTTTGGAAATGTTCCCAGATTTACCATTGCCTCCGAGTCCAGTTATAACCAGATGGGGCACCTGGTTGAAAGCTGCGGAGTACTACTGCAAAAATTTTAATGAAATTAAAACTGTGCTTGACACCTTCGACCCAGAAGACTCAGAGGCCATTAAAGTTGCAAAAAACTTAGCGACTTAGCTTTTATTAAAATGAATTTTGTTTTTATAAACGAAAGCATAAAACAGCTCGAAGAAAAAGGAATTCCCCTTGAAAAAAGTATTAACATACTTAACACAGTTTTTTTGAGATTGAAAACGATCTCAAATGATAAATATTTAAATAAATTTAAAGCAATTATGCTGCGTAACCCAGATTACAAAGTACTTGTGGACATAAATAATGTTCTTTTCGAAAATAAACAAGTAACAAGTTTAACTGCTAAGTTCTCTCCAAATGAAATAACTAAATTTAAATATTGTCCAACCACATCTTGTGACGTGGAAGGATCTTTTTCAATTTATGGAAATATATTATCTGAATACAGACGTAATTTTAAGTTGGAAAGCCTAAAAATGCACATGGTAGTGCATTGCAATAAATAGGACAAAGGAAAATATACTTTTATTATTTTTCTTAATTAAAGTAGTAAAATTTGAATATTTATCAATAAAATTCACAAAAAGAATTGTAATACAATAAATTTTTTTATCGTCATATTTTACTTTTTTAAGAGCGTATTTTTAACTTTTTTGGAGCTTTTTTAAGCGCTTAAAATCGATTTTTAGAGCCTAAAATGGGTCACCCTGCTAATTACATATGCAAAGGATAGTTATTAATTAAATATAGACAGGACCACGTCCGCCAGGTTTTTCTAGTATTATATATAACAATGAATATGAGTCCTTTATAGGCCTCCAAAGTACTCAACCCCTCTTTAGCGAGAGATATTCAGATTTCCATCTTATGCAATATGTTTGATGAAGAGCCTTAAGTGTTTGCCATCGGCTAATGATGGAGGCAGGGGTTTTATTCACTTTGTCATACGGTTCGTTTGAAGAGGCCTTAACGGAAGCAAGCTGAGGAATTAGCAATCGTCTTGAAAATGGTTTTTAAAAGAGTTCACCCCTATTTCCCACAATCCGCCCATATGAGGTGCTACAGGGGATAAGAAATGTTGTGTAACTATCGGGCGGCTATATTTGTTTAATGCATGATTTCGAGCCTTATTAATAAAAATGATAGCATCAGGTTGTAGATACCAAAAATCATCGCCAAAATTCATTTCTTTGGCGAAGTAGACATTTTTGCCATATATATTGGTGGCTTCTAGCTGAATAGCTTTGATTGCGAAACATACAAAAAGACAAGCGTAACCATTTGAAATGCGAAAACCTCTGTTCTTGTGAATGCATGCGAAAATTTGGTGGGTTCCTGAAGAAGCACGCCCATTGGCTGTGTTTGAGTTCGTTTTTTGCAGATTGTGCATAAACTGTTATCTGGATAAACTCTACAATAAAACGGGATAATCGACATTTATATGAAAAGATAATCTCGTGACGTTCGTTGTACACTAAATCTAACGATGCTCTAAGACGCCCTCATGTCTTCATAATCTTATTTTTATCTAAAACAAAAAGCTCAAGGGGCTGGATTTCTCTTTTTCCACCGATGGGTTTTTTGAATTTCAGTTTGGGATATCCGTCACCTGAAATTAAGCTATTTTTATTCGCATGAGTGCTATGGTAGAATTTCATTATATATGTATATATGGAAAGATTCTCAAAGCTCTCGGTAAATCTAAAAAGCTATCGCGAAATTCATCAAAATTTTCTATCTTTATTGTTGCACATAAATGCAAACTAAGCTGTATCACGCTACATGAAGGTGAAAAAGTGGGTCGTGTATCAGTTTCCTTATAATTTTTTGAAACCTTTAGATTTACGTGAAAAAAAATAAAAAACTAAGGATAATATTCCTAAAATTAGGGATGCTACAAATCGAAACGGGGTTTAAAGTTAGACATAAAGATTTAAGAAATCGCCCATCAAATAAAAAGTTAAATCAAACAAGTAAGGAAGAGTATAAGGTCGCAACTGAAATTTAAATAACCGGCGCAAGTTTTTATTTCAAATAAACCGTGCTTGTTGTATCCAATAAAACCAAATGATTTTTTATTTAAAAAAAACTAAAATAAATTGGTAACCTTTTAATGTATATATTTACGTACAGTTATCTGCTTAAGAAAGTATTGTCCTATTCGCTATATTAAAATCAAATTTTAAGAAATTTTTTTAATTGTACATATTTATTCTTTATTATAGTAAACGATTTCCAAACCATACTTGTAAAATATTAGTACTTATTATTATATATTTCTTCAAAAATAATAGTATATATAAAATTTGCTAATGCTGTTCTTAAAATTAAAATAAGGCAATTTAGTCAAAGACAGAACTACAAATAAAGGGTGTTTTTAGACTGACAGAACTTTAAATTGAAATAAAACACATAAAAAATTAAGCACGATGCCAAATTTTTTTTTATTTGAAAGATACAGGGGGTTTCAATGGGAGCGCTACAAAAGTTTTTTTTTAAATAAAACGAAAACGGTTTAGGATATGAATTAAATTCTTTATTCCTGTGAAAGTACATTCGATGCCATTATGTATTAAACTCGACTTCTTTTGCATGGGCACCACTGGCACGCTTGCATAAGTCTAGACGCTGAACCCAATTTTCGACGGTTTTCAAGCATAAATCGGCCGATACTGCTGCAATTTCACGTTCGATATTCGTACGAAGTTCTTCAATCGTCGCTGGCTTGTTGGCATAGACCATATACTTGACGTAGCCACACAGGAAATAGTCTAACGGCGTCAAATCGCACGACCGAGGCGGCCAATTGACTGGGCCATTTCGTGAGATAACACGTTCTCCAAACTTGGTTTTCAATAAATCGATTGTGACATTCGCTGTGTGGATTGTGGCGCCGTCCTGTTGGAACCACATATTGTCCAAGTCCATATCATTCAATTCGGGCCAAACATATTCGGTTATCATTGGGCGGCAGCGATTCCCATTCACAGTAAAGTGCCCGTCTTGATCATCACGGAAGATGTACGGCCCAATGACTCCGCCGGCCCATAAACCGCACCAAACCGTAATTTTTTCGGAACGCAATGTTAACTCATGGAGTACGTGTGGCCTGCTGCCTGTCCAATAACGCATATTTTGCTTATTGACGAAGCCATTCAGCCAGAAATGACGACGACCATAAATTTGACGTAGCGCTCTTAAGGTTGAGGCCATTGACTCCGAATTTCGGTAGTAAATTTTAATAATTTCGACTCGTTGTTGGATCGTATATCTTTCCATGATGAAATGGCGCACCTTACTGAAGAGAAATGTCAAAAGAGCGCGAAAAAATATGGCGTCGTTTGCTATCACTATCGGTCTACATTTGTAGCGTCCCTAGTGAAAAACCCGTTACTTTCATGACATTTAATATTTAAAAACGATTTCTGGCATATGTCCGCCACGACTAGCTTTGGTGAATCGCCTAATTGCTCTTTCACCAAATTGAAAGTTCGAGTAACAGTATGAGGCGTGGCACCGTCTTGTTGGGAGGTCGATGTTATGCAAATTTGGAAACAAATAATCGGTAATCATTGATCTGTAACGATCACCATTGACAGTAGCATTCGCTCCGGCCTCATTTTTAAAGAAATAGGGACCGATGATGTCTCCATCAACAGTTCGAGGAATAAGCTGCTCTGATGCTCGATTATGTAAGTAAATTTCCACAATTTGTAAACGTTGTTGTGGCGTCATTCTTTCCATGATGATTTGTCAATGCTTACTGAACAGAAATGTCAAAACGAAATGTCATTTAACGACTGTCAAGTGACAGCTATCCCTATCGAAAGTTCTATCAGTCTAAAAAACGCCCGTTACTGTCGTGGTAATTAATTGCGTTAACCATACTACCACCCATATTTGAAAACGCACAGACAGTTTACGTCCCTGCAGGCGTAGTCGAACATTCTAGACCTAACAGCGATCCTAATCTGCTTTCCTTATGAAACTTTTTATTCTTTTTTCAGTAATTTCAGGCATATATTAAAATACCCACAAATTATGACTTTATGTTTACAAATGTCATTGCCAGGAATATCCCGGCTTAAATAATTTTCAAAAGATTTCTTACTCAGTTGAAATGCAAAGCGTGCCAATGCCTATGTATGTATATCTGGCTTGCTTTATGCTGTTACAAAACACGTTAATTGAATTAAATATAAAATCCTGGGCACAACTGCGCTCGGGTGTGAAAAGTATAGAAGAGTCTAAGTTTGGATTCAACAGAGCCTTAAATACCCGGTACATGCTTTTATTTCAAAGTTAATCTTATATATAAAAATGAATGTGAGTCCTTTATAGGCGTCCAAATTACTCAACCGATCTTTACGAAATTTTTACAATCGGTGCATGTGGTCAGTGGGCAGAACGTAAGATATATATAAATTTGGAAAAGTGGGCGATGCCACGCCACAAAGAGAAAATTTGAAAACAACTCTATATGTTGTCGTAGGTAAACAGCTACTCACGTACCAAATTTTGAGCAAATCGAACTATAAATACGATTTTTTCGAATATATCCCTGTTCACTTCCCGAAAAAGGAGGTTTCTAAAACTATCTACAAGTATGCCCTAATATATTGTAAAATTTGTATTGCCAATCAAAATGTAACTTATTTTTATATATAAGATAATAGCTTGTTGAATGCAATGAAAAAAATGAATTTTATATGTACATATGTATATAAAAATGAATGGAAGTCGTTTATACGGAAGATTGGGCGGTGCCTCGCCTCCATGGAAGAATAACTATTCTTTCGTCTTATATCCGAAACTATTCGGTGCAGATGAATAATATTTGGGTATAAGCATACATACATATATTTTATAAATCAAACTGTGTTTTCTTTTCGAAAACTGGACGGTGGCATGCCCTATTCAATAAAAGAGCCTTATACCTCAACTCTGCAACCATTTGATGCATATGCAAAATAGTTTGTATATTGATCCTATTTATCAGATATTTAAAATTTGATATACACATATTCCCTTTAGATTAAGGAATAAGGAATATTTGCAAATATTTAACTTAATACCTGCTCAATATCTACTCATAAAAAAATATGTCCTTTCTGACGCAGGAAAGCAGGTATGTAAGGAAAAAGTATGGAAGAGTATAAGTTCGGGGCAACCGTACTTTAAATAACCGGCGCAAGTTTTTATTTCAAATAAACCATACTTGTTGTATGCAATAAAGCCAGTGAATGTAATAATCTTTATTTTGAAAAACTAAACTAGTTATATGTTGAAGAAAATATTGTTCTATTCACTATTATGAAATATTACATTTAAAATATTTTGGTAATTTCCATACTATACTTGTAAAATATATGCACTTATTATTATATTTTTTTTTCTAAAATATATGTATATATAAAATTTGCTATTCTTACATTTAAAACAGGGAAATTAAGTCAAAGACAGAAATGCAAATACTATTGTGGTAACTGGCAACCGTTTCATAAATAATTGCGTTAATTTGCGTCCCTGCAGGTGTAGTAGAACATTCTAGACCTAACACCGATCTAAAACTGCTTTAAGAAACTTTAGGCATGGATAAAACCCCCGAAAATTGATGACCTTCTGATTACAAAACTCATTACTAAGCATTCCTGCACAGAACCAACACAAATGATATTATGTTTAAATATATGTAATAGCTGCTAAAGATTTGCGCGCAGAATACATTTTTTTTATTGTACAAAGTTCAAATGGATAAGCAATTTCAGGCTTTGTATATATGTATAGAAATACCTCGTTTATTCCCATTCAGCGTTTGGTGCTATATATTCTTAACTCGCTAAAATAGAATAAAACCTCCAAGTATTCAGAGGGAAACTCCACATTTCAGCGAAACATAAAATATCTGAAGAAAGCATCAGATAATCGTTTCTAACGTCATTAATATGAGCACGAAAGCTCTGAACATTATGAAATGAAATTTGAACTTTTGATATTCGAGAAAGCATGAAGTTAAACGTGTTTCTTAGGGCTTTGGAGGTATTTTAATCAATCATTTCTTTATACACTGCGTCTGATATATATACATATATATATATATATATATATATAATAATTTTTTCTAAATGGATAACTGACCCATCTGTAGGAATGTATTCGTTTATAAATTCAACAGGACCGGATAAGGTTAGAAGATCAGTTCTTTATATGTATACTGCTTCTGATTCCCAAAATGGGTTAGGTGGAACAAAAGTGATCTGGTGGTTGACAGAAAGGTCGGAGTTGTAATTGTGCTAAATTTTAGGGCATCTAAATTATTAGCCTCTTCACTGATTGAACTTGATTTAAACTAACTTCGGGCTTCCGATTAAAGATAAGTCTCACTCGTCATAGTGCCGGATGCCACATATCAAAGTGATAGCAAAAACCTGATCGCCCGTTGCCTCATTACTTCTCCAACTGGGGAAAGTTGCCTTGAATCAACAAAAACAATAATCGGAATAACTCTAAAAGGATTTGTTAAGTGGTCGCAACTCTCGATTGGACTGATTTATAGGAAATGAAAACACAGAGTGAAGTGTCAGTCCACCTATTCCAAAACCTGCTCTTCCGGTAGGGGCAGAAAGCAGAACTTTTAAAGATCCTGGTACAGAGTTAAGGGATAGATATGAGTCTCATATTTTGCAGATATGAAACGGTTCTTTCCGACTCCTGTTCTGCCTGCAACAACCCCATAAAATATCTGACTTTGTTTAATTTTGTGTAACACATGAGCCAAATACGTCTTTTGCTTCACTTTAAGACTTCTAATTGATGATAATAATTCTTCCACGGGGATCATAGGTAGAAGTTGAATGAGTCTAATATTTCCATCAGAGTCACTATCATTGTTAGGTGGGCCTTCCTCATTTAGATTCAACATTTTTTGTATATTGTTTTTTATATAAATTTACTCTGGATTTTCGCAAGTGTGCTTAACGACTGTTTGCAACAGCATAAATAAACCGAGATATATAGACATATATTCCATATAGCGCAAGTGCTTAAGTGTCATTGTCCGAGGAAAGTATAAATCTAGTAGATATAGAGCTATCTCAACGAAACTTAGTATACACATGGATGACTAAGCCCTCATAGCGATATTTTGTGAATTTCAAAAGAATGCGATATTCAGTAAATATTACCGGGAATGTAGTCAAATTTGATAGACAAGATTAGGTCGAAAAAGGTGCGCCAATCTTTTTTTGGGAAACCGGCACGGTACATCCCACATTAGAAGAAAAGTCCTATACTGTACCAAATTCGGTACACATACTGCTTCTCAAGTTAATACGTAAAATTTCGAGAATTGCGAAAATCGGACAAACATCACGCCCACGTGTCATATAACGGTGTTTGACAATTTCAAATTTCATCAAAATCTGACAAAAATCACGACCACCTCTTGTAATTTACAAAAAGCAAAACAAGCGCGTTTTTAAAGTAAGCGTGAAACACAATTCGATCAAATTTAGTATAGCTGGGGTTGTGTTCAGGCGAGGCTCTGTCTTGTAGTGATGTATGGCGGCGAAACCGATGGTGAAATCTGCTGGTGATGACGGAGCCATTTGTGCTGGAGTTGACGGTGCTGCTGAAATGCACAGGGCACGTTTGGTAGCGGTGGCGATGGTAGGTTGCTGTGGATCTGTCCGTGTTGATAGCGGTGACACCGGAGCTGGTTGCGGCTGAACGGGCAGTGATACTGGTTGTTGAGATGGTGTGGTTAGCTAGAAGCTTTACTTCTCTTTCGTTCACCAATATCAAACACAACCCTTTTTTTCTGCACGAGAATTGGTACTTCACTTTTAACTTTATTGTCCTTCTTTTTAAAAAGTTGTTTACAAGGACTTAGTTAGCTTTTATAAAAAATGTGTGAGAAAATTCTGGAAAAGAAAGAAAGATTATTTGCCGGTATCTACACCAATATATATGTATATATATATGGTCAGGCGGGCCACGACCATTCTCCCCCCTAGGCGCATTAGGCGGCTAGTGTTTCTTGCAACTCTTTCAGAAAGGTGTTGTAATTTGAACCGCACACTCGGCATCTCCCATCCGAGGTACATTCGCTGGAGCAGTACGACCGAACCAAGCAGTTTGTGCAACGCTCTAGCTAGCTAGTGTTGTGGCCGTATTCTCCTGACACCACATCGGTGATAGTCTGTTCCGGCTGCTTCCTGTGGGAGTGTGCGTCTCTCGCATCGGATGGCAGCCTTATAATTTGCTCCATAATTCGGACCTCCGCATGTAGAAGTAAATCATGAAGAAAACGAGTGTAGAGGACAGCACACCGGAAGATTTTGGGGATAATGATGGAATGTTGCTCATTATAGCTCACCGTTGAGTATACGAAGCGACCATTGACGTGAAGAAGAAAGAGGAGAACTGATCCCAGATGTCAGAATCTTCTTCAGTTACATACAATGCTTCCACACGACAGATCTCTGGTGGAGTGATGTCTCGGGTTATGGTCACCGGCCATATTTCGGGGGCTTTGATAGCCCCTCTTGACTATTCCACCATAATGCCGAAGAGGATATGTCGAGTGGTTTGCAACCTCTGGTGCCCATGTCAGCGGGGATTTCCCCGCTGCGCACATGTCGCCACGAGGCGTTTTCAACGAATTCAATGTAGGTTGCAGGAGTGAGGTGGTTTTTTTAACCAAGCCAGAGTCGGACCACAGGATTAATCGTCCATGAGAAAAGGCGATAAGTGGTTGAACTACTGCGACTAATTTAGTAACTAACTGTGCGCCACATAATTCAAGACGGGATAGGCTAATGATTTTGTGAGGCGTAACTTTACTTTTAGACACTATCAGATACGAGGTGATTCGGCAGTCTTGTGTGGTGCGAACATATGTACAAACTTGCACAGTATGCCTTCTCGGAGGCATTATAGAAGCCGTGAAGCAGTTGAACTTGCTTGGTTTGGGCTGTAATTTACCCATCGGGGTATTGGATGTTAGGAATTGTTTGCAGGTTGTTCGCAAATTTTATCCATTTTGAGAGGCGAATGGGTTTGACTTGCTCATCCCGATCAGTTCCGTCAAGCCATAGCTCTTACATGAGTACCTTTGCCTCGATCATTACAGGCGACAGCCATCCTGCTTGTCGACGTTGCAGAGATTGATTCAATGCTGTAAGAGAAATAGTCTAAAAAAGCATTCCATTGAATCTCGAGAGTTCTAGTGGTACTAGTTTTTTTCAAAAACGAGAAAGTTGGTATCAAGCAAGTCTTCCTCTCTTATATCTCTGAGAATTTTGGGATGGTTGGCAGTGATCTTTTAAGCGGGAGGCCCGCTGAGTTGAGCGCATAGATGACTTGTGACAGCGAGTTTCAGGCTGATGATAAATCATGGCTTCCACATAATACTTCATCAACGCATTTTTGGGTCTTTAAGAATGATGCTGCCATCGGGAATGCGACCTTTACATCCTTTTTGACCAGGACAATTTGGTCTGGGGAATGGTATTTCAGATGTGCTCATTTCTTACGTTGGTTATAATTGAGTGGGAACTTTGGAAACATTCTGGTCAGCTGGGCTAGCACTATCGCTTGTGCTTTGGTTTTTGTCACTTTATCAGTGGACACTATGGATAGGGAGCAGAGTTTATTTGAAGTCTGGAATATTCTCCTCCCATGCCTGAGATTTCAAAATTTGAATGTTGGCATGGGAGTCTTAGTTTCGCCTGTACTTCCGAGGAGATGAAGCTCATTCCGGATCCCTGATCAATAAGGGCTCCTAACTTAAAGAGTTCCCCTTTGTGTTCATTGGGCGCCATGCAGTGGGCAGTATCACTTTGTTTTCATGCTCTGACTAGCTTGTACTCGGGTGGTGTCTAAAGTGAAGGGTTGTTCGTAAAGCCTCTTTTTCGGGGTTTGGCTGGTCGCCATTGACTTGCCCTTTCTACTCCCTCATATCTAGTAGTTAAAGCCTGAATAATTTGTGGAAGGTCATTCCTGGAACTCAGGAATTGTTCCCATAATGTTTCCGTATTTTCTAGGGGTTTGGATGTATCCAAGTAAATGTGTATGGGATCCCAGCTTTCGGTTGAAATTTGGTGGGTTGCTAGGATTTGGATAGAGTTGTTGACTGTAGACTGCAGTCTCTGAATCTCTTCACTGTTTTCTATTGCAATTATCTTAAGGTTCATCAATGCCCTTATTTGGTTGTCTACAACGCCCTTTTATTCTCATATCGGGACCTCAGGGCCTCCCATGCTAATTCGAAATTGGCATCGCTTAACGGGAACTGCTTTACAATCTGTTCCGCTTTTGATGCTGCACTTTTGACTTATCTTCTGTTTGGATTGATGCCAACATTTTGAGATTTGAGTGAGAAGTAAATTAAAATATTTGATTGATTTTTATTTGAAATCAAGAAATCTTGAAAATTACGTAAAATTTAGTTATTGATTCACTTCTGTAATTTGGAATCTTGTAAGAAGTTTTTTTTATAACGATAATTTGAAGAAACAATTCCACTTTAGGGAATGTCACAAGTGAATATATGTGTTGTTATAAGTTTAATTGGAATAGATATGACATTAACTATGTGTACTAGAGAAAGATAAAATAATTTTTATTGAACCACTCTAGAATATTTTACAAATAGTGTTTACGCCGCAGCGTAAATATTTTCGAACCGCCCTAATGCACGCGTCCATACACGTGTATGTACGCATACATATGCAACTGCGAATTATTCCGTATTTCCCGCCGGATAATTCCTTTTGCTAACATTTCCAATTACTTGCTTTCCAATAAAACTGCGGTTGACGCCAACCGTACGTTTTTTCATACTTCACTCGATCTCAGGATTTCAAGAGCGACACAGGTCAACCACCGATTCACACCACAGGTAAAGCAACATTCATGTATGTCTACATATATGCAATTGAATAAATCTTCATTACAATTTAAAACTAAACACAATCTTTTTAATTTCTCTTTCAAATTTCCAACCGTGCGTCTGGACATTTGTACATGATCCATCTACGCCGAGATTCACATACAGTCCACTAAATTATCTTAATAAGCAGCAAAGCTGAAGAAAAATCAAAAAGTTAAAACAAAGCCGCACAAGACAAAAAGCCGCACAAGACACAAAGCCGCACAATCAACCACCCAAACAAGGCAATCACACATATACCAGCTGCGCACATATACACAAGCTGCACACATTGTATACCAGCTGCATACATACCAACAGCAAACACAATCAACTGCCATCACCACAAGTCACAGACATTAAGGTACGTGTTATATGTTCCAATTGCATTTTATAACACGTTAATCAATTTTTTGTGAAACATCGCCTTACAAGGCAAGTGATTTTTTTTTGTGAAAACGAAATAGTGTTACACTTCAAGAAAAATTAAAACAGTGCTAATTCCGTTTGTCCGCGAGCGACAACAACAAAAACGAACGGTCGTATACACACACGCACAACAGTGAACAGTGGTACTGTATTGCAACAGTTCAATCCATCGAATTTTAATTTAAAGTTTTATTTAACGACTACCTTTCATGGCCAACATTCCGTGAGAAACTTTTTGAGAAACTTTTTCATCTCAACCACAAGACACAAGGGGAGGCCAAAGAAATAGTGAGAAAGTGCCCACTAACGAATGAAGGCTTTACTACAGCGTGGAAAAACCTGTGTGAACGCTATGAAAACAAGCGTATTCTAGTTAACACGCAACTAAAACTATTGTTTAACTTAAAGGCAATAGAGTTTGAGTGTGGTAGCTCAATAAAAAGTTTGCAGCGGGAGATAAACAATTGCTTATCAGCCTTGAAGAGTCATCAAATTGACATATCGAACTGGGACGCAATTGTCGTTTATCTCTGCTCGACGAAGCTGCCTGACAGTACATTGGCTCTATGGGAACAAACCATAGACCATAAAAACGACATACCCAAGTGGGACGATATGGACAAGTTCCTGTCCAATCGTTTTCAGACCGACCCTTGAGACATTGTCAGGGTTGAAGGATGGTAGAGCTGTGAGAGTGCCAAAGCCGCCACAAATCACACGTCATCCTTTCGAAACCCCAACAAAAAGAGTTGGCACCTTCCAAGTAAGCGTGACCAATTTTACTTGTAAAATGTGCCATACAAACGAGCACAAATTGCGCAGCTGTTCCCGATTCCTACAGCTAACACCTACAAACAGATTGAACTTTTTAAAGGAAAATAATTGTTGCCTGAATTGCCTTAGTTCCGGACATACTGTGTCAAGATGCACTAGTGCTTACAATTGCAATACGTGCCACTCGCGACATCACACGCTCCTGCATCTAAATGCAATTCAGCCAAAGGCAACAACGCGTTGGACGTCTTCGAGGCCTGCCCACGATTCTCCATCGACATCGAGGCAGGCGCAAGCATAACGTGATTCCGATAAAGCAACTGAAAATGCTAAGAGAAATTTTAAGTCCTGCTTTGCGAATTCAAGTACAGGTGTGCTATTAGGAACAGCTCGCGTAAATATACGTCTCAATGACACAGATTTTGCAGCACGAGCACTGATTGATTCTGGTTCTGAGTGTTCCTTTATAACAGAGAGGCTCAAACGCAGAATCAATCTATCTGCAAAAAAGATTCATGCCCAAGTTTCGGGCATCACAAACTCGGTAAATGCCCAGGTTAAAGAAGCATGCAACATACAATTGCGGTCCCCCGTCGACCCATTGTTTAGCTTGACTGCAACTGTCCTGGTTTTACCACAACTAACCGGAAATCTGCCGACAACAAATATAAGCGCGACGACTAGGCAAGAATTTCCGGACCTGGTATTAGCGGATAAAAGGTTTTTTGTTAATGAACAAATAGACCTCATTCTCGGTATAGACATTTATCCACAAATCATATTAAGTGGAATAAAGAAAAACGTCTTGAAGACACTTCTAGCCCAAGAAACCGTATTCGGTTGGATTATAACCGGTAGTACGGATACTACAAATACTCACAGAAATATAGTTTCGTGCTTCAGCGAAGTTGCGCTGGATAAGCAACTTACGGCATTCTGGGAGTTAGAAGATTTACCCAAAACCAAAAGCCTCAATGAAGATGATAAATATTGCGAACAGCTTTATAAAAAGACCACTATCAGAACTAATGAGGGAAAATACATAGTCTCGTTACCATTCCGACAGGAATTCCCAGTAACCATACAACTAGGACCTTCTCTTAAAAAAGCCTGCTCTCAATTCTTCCGGAATGAGACACGGATAGCCAAGGATCCCGTCCTACAAAAAGAGTATAATAGGGTGTTAGCAGAGTATGAGACACTAGGACACATGACGAGAATAAATAGTAACATTTCAGCGGAATCATGTGAAAATTACTTCCTGCCTCATCACGCCGTTACAAAGGCGGAGAGTACCCCAACTAAGGTTCGCGTGGTTTTCAATGCCTCAAGTAAAAGCGCTAATGGGAAAAGCTTAAATGACGTCCTCCTACCAGGTCCAGTACTGCAATCAGATCTTCCGATACTGATTCTACGCTGGAGATTATACAGATACGTTTTCAACAGTGACATTGAGAAAATGTACTGACAAATCTGGATAAACGATAACCAGTCGAAAGATCAGCGCATCGTTTTCGGGCAAACCCGAACGAATCAACGAGCCTATATGAACTAAAGACGGTTACGTTTGGAATAAACTGTGCTGCTTACCTGGCGATAAGAACACTGTTGCAGTTGGCCGATGACGTAGAAAGCTCGCATCCAATAGCAGCTAATATTCTGCGAAAATGCATTTACGTAGATGACGTACTCGCAGGAGGACACTACATCGAATCTACCATAAAGGCAAGGGATGAAATTTCTACGGTACTGCGGTCAGCAGGTTTTCCCTTACGAAAATGGACGGCCAACTGCGAGGATGTAATAGCAGATATTCCAAAAAAAGGATCTATTAGGCGAAGATTTTTTGGAATTCAAAGACACCAGCACAGTTAAGGCTCTTGGAATAAGATGGAACGCCCATTCGGATTATTTTTACTTCCTAACAAGACCAATGGAGCATAGTGACACAATCACTAAAAGGTCGATATTGTCTTCCATCGCCAAGCTGTTCGATCCGCTAGGATGGCTTGCGCCCATTGTAATAGTAGCCAAAATATTGATGCAAAACATTTGGCTGGAAGGCACAGAGTGTGATGAACTGTGTCTTCAACTACTTTAGAAAAATGGCAAAATTTTACCAAACACTACCGCGAGATAGAGAGGATTAAGATACCGCGTTGGGTCTATTTTTCTCCCGCCCATGACGTCGAAGTACATGGCTTCTGCGATGCTTCAGAAAAAGCGTATGCAGCTACGTTATATTTACGGGTTAAGCAGGGTAGTGAAGTTCTAGTGAATCTGCTGGTAGCAAAAACAAAAGTTGCTCCAGTTAAAACTATTTCCCTGCCCCGATTAGAACTCTGCCGTGCGGTATTGCTCGCCGAAAGCATCGAGTCGGTACTTGGCAACCTACCACTAGGACAGGTACAAGTACACTTATGGACAGATTCCACAATTGTGCTTGCATGTATACGTGAACCTCCATGTTCGTGGTCAACGTTCGTAGCACATCGTATAACCAAAATTGTCGACAAAGTCGGAAATACGGGCTGGCTTCACGTGGAGTCGGCATCAAATCCAGCAGATATGGCAAGCAGAGGAGTTCTCGCCTACGAATTAGTCGATAACACTCTGTGGTGGTATGGCCTTTCTTGGTTGCAAGAAGACAAGGAAAATTGGCCAAGACAAGAGACAAGCTATAACACCAACATCGAAGAAAAAAGGGCGCATTTATGTACAACCATAACAATAAAAAATTTTGATGACATTCTCGATAGGTTTTCAGATTTACCGAGAGCTTTGAGAGTCTTGTCATATATCATGAGATTCTACCAAAGCACTCATCCGAACAAAAAAGCTTCCTTTCGAGCAGAGTCTTGTTTAATTTCATCCGATGAAATTAAGGCAACGACACAACGCTTAATAATCCTTTACCAGAAGCAATACTACTGTGATGAATATTCGACCCCAAAGTCAAAGAAACCCATCGATAGAAAAAGCGGAGTGCTACCCCTTAACCCTTTCTGAGATAAAAATGGGATTATGAGGACTGGAGGTCGTCTTGGCGTATCGCTAGAATTAGCGTACAACGAGCGTGACCCAATCATCCTTCCTTATAAGTGCCAATTAGCCCGTCTTGTTGTCCAATTTATCCATAAAATCTCCCTGCATGGCGAGAATCAATTAATGCTGCGTCTCATTCGAACGCAATACTGGATTCCCCGAGTCAAAAATATGGTAAAGTCTGTCATACATAATTGTAAGGTCTGCACAATCCCTCAGGAACGCACCTCCTATTCGCGTGCATTTACAAACACGGGTGTAGATTTCGCAGGACCTTTCGATATCAAAAACTTCCGCGGCAGAGGTTGTCGCATCTCAAAAGGTTACGTCTGCCTGTTTGTGTGTTTCGCCACTAAGGCTATACACTTGGAAGCACTGCATCTTTTTTGGCAGCTTTTGCCGATGTATTACCCACGACGATAGCGTACAGAAATAACGAAATATGCCAAATCATGTTTCTTACATATATCAAGTAGTGGTTATTTGGTACCCGATACCCGTACAAAACTAACTGACAAACTAACCAATAGTTTTGAGTTAATTTTGAAAAGTGGTCATTTAATACTCGAAACTATTTCAAAACTAACCGACAAACTCACCAATAGTTTTAGTTAATTTTGGAAAGTGGTCATTTTGATATCCGAAACGATTTCAAAATTAACCGACAACTAACCAATAGCTCGAGTTAATTTTGCGGAATTTATGACCGATTGTCAAAAATCAGCCCGGTTCCACCCTAACATTAGTTGTGAAATCGATAAACCCTAAAAACCCTATCCACTAACTAAATTTCAGAGCGTAAAGAAAATTTGCTTTCAATGAAAGAAACACGCAAGAAGCGGAGAGAACGTAAAACCAATAATTTTTTTTTTAACCAACTTGCAAATTCTTGCTAGGACTTAGATCTTTCCAATATATCCGTTAAAAAAAAAAAAAAACAATTTTTTTTTTTGGAAACATCTAAGTACTAATGTTTACCCTATGCACATAAAAATTTTAAATATATATATATATATACGTATAAAAACAAAACAGTTACTTGGTTACAGCTCCACTGTTGTCCTGCTCCTCACATCGTGAAAATCATTTAATTGTTCACCTGTTGGGAAAGAAAACAAATTAGTTCAGTGTACAAAATTGATTAAACACAAAAAAAAAAAAAAAAATTTCGATCCACATTAATACTTTACAAACTCCTTTCTTTGCTTCCGATCATCCGCCATCTTCGCATGGCATACCCCTCCGACTGTGCCCTCGCAATCGAACGCATCACGCCACCATGTGCATGTAGATATGTATGTATATATCGATATACATACATACATGCACATGTACCTACTTATGTACGTAAAAAACTCAAAAATTTATGTACAAAAAAAAATTATTTTATTATTATTATTATAAATATATAAATACCACTTACCTGATCATCGCCGCCGTACACATGCATGCGCCCACCATTGCCATGAATGCGATGTATGCATATGTACGACAGGCACTGTTGGCCAGCTGCACATGGCAACATGTACAACAACCTCAAAATGACGTGTTCCAAACACGTATTTTTTCCGTAAGCATACGGAAAGACGCCCATTCGGATTATATTTTCTTCTTTCCAGAACGATTAAACAAAATTCTGCCCACGTCGCTGCTTCAGCTGCCGTCGTATGAAAAACCTCAGTTCACATTCGATTTTTCATTAATTCGTGGCGTCTTGCTAAAAACTTCGTTTACTAGCAAATCTTCACACCACTAAACACTTCCATTTTTTCACTTGTTTCATTTAATTAATAACTTTAACAACTTTTTTTTTACCACTAATTTAATTTAAATTATGCACAAAAAAAATTTTCACTACCACTCGCGCCAAAATTCACGTGTAAATAATGTTTGTAACATCCTTGTGGTCAGTAAATAATTTTTTTGTAACACCCCTGTGGTCAGCAAATTAAGCACAGTGGCATACAAACTGTTTGTGGGTGGTAGGCCAGATTGCTGGATGCTCGATTGCTGACCTACCTCACCACAATCAAATATCTAATGTACATAAACCACACAAAAAAAAGAATGTTGAGCCATTTCATGGTGGGAGGCACTTTCCGCGATTACCGAAATACAGGAATAGGTAGTTCATATCAATTTATTATTTCTTTTCAATATATTGTAAACATCATATGTTTTTACGATGTATGCATATACGTTCGCAACAGTGGAACATAGCCAAGTCCACCACCTTTAAGTTAGGCACCTTCTACCGATGGGGGGCGCAAGTGTACCGATACGATCACACCCAAATATCATTTTTACAGTGGGTGATGGAAGTTTTTGGACACTTGGCGCATAAATACACCACATTCATATAAATACATAAATACATAAAATTTACAATAAAAGACATACATATATGCATACATTTTTTGTCATGCCATAATTTCATAAAATAAAATCATTTTTTTTCTTTGGTTATTTTTTTCTATATCACTTGCCACCCAATATTACGACCACTTTCAACGGGTGGCGGCTCGGAAACCTGTACTTTCCGACCGCCACTGCAGCATGAACGGCGAAGGCGCGGCTCGAAAACCAGTCCTTTCCGACGGCCCAGGCAGCGCGGCTTTGGATCCTGTCCTTTCAGACCGTCTGCCCTGAAAAAAGAAACGACGAACGACTGGCATGAGAACTCGTCCTTCCCGACCAGCTCAGCATCAGCGAACGGATGGCTCGGGAACACGTTCTTTCCGACCATTTGATATCCAAAAGAATTGGCGGCGAGTTGACTCGGGAACACGTCCTTCCCGATCACTACGATGAAACGGCCCATACAATTACCCCAACTAGCGCGACAACACACGTATGTTCAGCCTTAATATTTCTTTCTATTACCGTCCTTCCTAGTAGAGCGCAGGAGACGATGACGGAGGAACACGGAGCGGCTCAAGGAAACAACAAGCAAGCGGCTCAACAAACAAACAAAAAAAATAATATTTTTTAATCAAATATGTTATGTGGTGGGAACTGGTAGTTGGATGATGTTGACGCTCAGGATTTTTGCTTACCGCAAGGGGGGCGGCATGTTTACGCCGCAGCGTAAATATTTTCGAACCGCCCTAATGCACGCGTCCATACACGTGTATGTACGCATACATATGCAACTGCGAATTATTCCGTATTTCCCGCCGGATAATTCCTTTTGCTAACATTTCCAATTACTTGCTTTCCAATAAAACTGCGGTTGACGGCAACCGTACGTTTTTTCATACTTCACTCGATCTCAGGATTTCATGAGCGACACAGATTCACACCATAGGTAAAGCAACATTCATGTATATCTACATATATGCAATTGAATAAATCTTCATTACAATTTAAAACTAAACACAATCTTTTTAATTTCTCTTTCAAATTTCCAACCGTGCGTCTGGACATTTGTACAAATAGAGAAAAAGAAAAATAAATTTTGTATTTAAAAAAAATGTTAGGTATATTCTCTATACCAAAGCATTGAAATAACAAAAAATGTAAATTTTTTTATTGTGTTTTATTTCATACCTATTTTATTAATATGTGGCACCGATAGAGTTTATGCACATATATATGAAGTATATATATTTTATTTTTGTATTAACCACTGTACCTATGAAGTATATATATTTTATTTTTATATTAACCACTGTACCGCACTGTATGTGTAGATGTGTAAATGGGGCGCTTAAATCTTTGTATATTATATTTTTGATATAAACAGTGTATAAATGAGGAGATGCATACAGAAGTAAATTTTCTATGTACGCACTATCTTAATCTTTATGATCGGAACTTTGAGCGAATGTATGCCCAAGGGCCAATGGGGGAAAGTACATTTGCATATGGATGCTTATGTACTTGACTCTATTTCCATATTTATGTGTATGTACAAATATGTATGTATGTATATGGGTTAAGCCCGTTAAAAAGTTGCGCGGGAATATGCGGGATTCGCGCTCAATTGCGGTGGCGCCGATATGTATGGCACTTATGCTTGTGGTGAAGTGGCTGGAACTGCTGGTGATATGGCGCTAACGCATTGCGGCGCACTTGCCTGCTGAGCTGAGCGTATGTGTGGCTATGACAACGAGTTTGACGCTGATGAGAGATCATGACTACCAACGTATGTTGATGAATCGAGAATGTGTCCTTTACAACCTTTGCGAGCTCTTGAAAAGCTCGTATTACTAGAATGGGCGCACAATTGACACCAAATGTGACAGTTTTAAATTTCAAGTCCTTTATAGCGCTGTTTTGGGAAGAGCGGAAGACGATTAGGTTGTCAGGATGGAAGAGTATTTGGCGATATATCTTTTCAACGTCGCTATTAAGACCAAATACGTACGTTCGCCATTTGAGCAGTAATAACATCAAATCGGGCTGTAGAATTGGTCCGGTATGTAATATATCATTCAGGGAGTTACCGGGGAACCTGAATTCTTTGGTGCATTGAAGACGACAAGTATTTCTGTCGTTCTTTTTTCGCGTTTTATCACCGCGTGGTGTGGGAGTTAGAAGAACGTGTATTTGTCCTCACAGACTTGTTCACTGGAACTTGCTTCTTCCATGTGATTAAGATTTATATACTACTCCAAAACATTGTGGCAAAGTGTTTTTAGCGCGCCTTTTCTTAGTAACGACCTCTCCATACTAAGGAATTGTAGGAGAGCTGCTGTGCGGGATTTGCCTAAGGCGATGTCATCCGGGAAGCCGGATGATGTAACGACCATCACTGGAGCGAGTGTGGTAGTGGCTTTGTAAAAGTTTTCATACTGGTCTTCTTCAGAGGTAGTGAATAAGGTTTTTGGAATTTCCTCTAGTTCTTCCAGTTCTTAATTGAGAGGCGAGGTACTCTTTTGAGACTTCTTCCGCCTGAGTTAAGAAGGCTGCCACATTTTCGGGGATTTGGCCACTCAAAACTCATTCGAATATAGAATTTTTGCCCAGTAAGTTTTGGAAGAGTCTCTTAATTCCTTTCAACCTGAGTTGTGGAATCAGATCGCTGCTTATGACCAGGTCAATTGGGTGTCACGTTGGTTGTAATTGGGTGGGAATTTTAGCAACATTGTGGTCAACTGTGGCAGCACTATTGCTTGTGCTTTGATTTTTGTCACTTTATCAGTGGATACTATGGTTAGAGAGCAGATTTTATTTGAAGTCTGAACTATTCTGCATCCCATGCCAGAGATTTCGAAATTTGAATGTTGGCATGGGAGTCTTAGTTTTGCCTAATATTTCGAGGAGGTGAAGCTCCTTACGGATCCCTGATCAATTAGGGCTCTTAAAGAGATCCCTTCTGTACGTGCACAATGGTACTGGGCAATAGCACTTTGTTTTCATGCTCTGAATAGAAAGTTTGTACTCGTGTGTTTTTTGAAGTAGAGGGTTGTTCGTCTAGCATTTCAGACTGGCTAGGGAATGGTATACTGGAGCTAGTGCTTGTGATCGCTGCAAACTGTGAAGATGTCCTCAGTGGTCGTGCATTTTGTGTGCTCGGCGTGGATATTTTGATATAGTGAAGCGTTGTGTGATGCCGTTATTTACATTGAAGGCATGTTAGAACGCTTGAACATTATTTTATTATTCTGACAATGAAAGCCGTTTGAATCGGATACACTTCCTCAGCTTGTGGAAATAGTGCATACAAAGGTTAGAACTTTACATTTTTGTACAGTCATATGAAAATTTATTCGAGTGTGTGGTTAATTGTAAGCATTTTGTGGTGACATGTGTTTGAAGAACGGCTAATTACACTGTGTAACACTGAAAATGAACTTTGAAAAAGACCTAGCCTAGGCGTTCGGCCTTATAAAACTAAGAAAAACTGTATACTTGAAATTTGCGAAACACCCCCAAAATCTCATTTTAGGGCCAAAAAACTGTTTTTGAGGTCATTCGCTAGTCAATCATCAATATCTTTGCGAATTTTCATCCGATTCAAAAGTTGTTTATATATTTTGAAAGGTGACAAATCACTCTTTTTAATGGCGTATAAACGAGAACTGACGAAGCTACAGAGAAAAAAAATCGTAACTTAATAAAAAAAAATTAATTTTGAAACTTTGACTACGATTTTACGATAGTCTTAATTCAGAAAGGTACCTATCAAAGACAATATTATTAAAGTGAATTTAGTACTGCGTCGATTAAGCTATTTCAATCGAAAATCGGTTGGAAATTGACAGAGTTATTACTATTTAAATTATTTTAGATGATGACCATATTTAAAAATTCATACATTTTGATTATCTTTCAACTTCAAATTTTTATTGTGACTGAAAATAAAAAAAAATTAATCATTAAAATGCTAAATAACTTTATAGCTAAAAATGGTTGCTTGATCTTCTGCGTTTATAAGACGAGTCATCTGTTTCACGTTTGAGTGACCAGCAGTAATTAGCTATCATCCTAACTTGGTTCTTTCCTGTAAACCGTTTTTCAATGTTGGAGATTTCTTGGTGAAATCTTTCACCTTGTTCGTCGCTGAATTGACCAAGATTATCCGGGAAAAATTCCAAATGAGAATGCAAAAAGTGAATTTTTATAGACATGTTGCATCCCATTTCTCCATAAGCTTCCAAAAATTCATGGACCACCTCAACGTAATTTGAACTTCTCGTGTTTCCAAGAAAGTTTCGGCACAAAGAAATGAAACTCAGCCATGCTCTTTTCTCTACTGGGTTCAATTTTTTTATGAAGTCATCATCAGTCATAATCTTACGAATCTGCGGTCCAACGAAAACGCCTGATCAAAATGTAAAAATAAATTAGGATGAATTCTTTTTGAAGAATTCTTGTTGGGAAATTTTTATAAGTACCTTCTTTAATCTTGGCGTCACTCAACTTGGGGAATACAAGTTTCAGGTGTAGAAAAGCCTCGCTGTTTGTTTCGAGTCGTTTAACAAACTGTTTCATGTACCCCAATTTTAAATGCAATGGCGGCAAAATTATATCATCAGGCTTAACTAATGCAATATTGAGAACATTATTTTTGCAAATTTGAAACTTTCTCGGTGGTCATATGTTACACTTGTAATGATTTTTGGCACGACTGTCCCATTCACAAAAGTAACAAGGACATTTAGTGTAGCCACCTTGCATTCCAAGTAGAATTGTCAGGACTTTAAGGTCCGAGACAATCTGCCAGCGAAATTTATTGTATTTAATCAATCGTAGAATTTTTTCCATAGTTTGATAAGTCTCTTTCATATCAGTAGCGTATGCCACTGGAACTGATGGCAATTCATTTCTGTTGTGCAGCAATACTGCTTTCAGACCTACGATGTTAGTCAATTGAAAATTAATTGATAAATTGTATTCAAATTTAGTTCTCTCACACTCATAACACATTAAATACTTACTTTTGCAAGAACCGTCTAGAAGTAATCGCCAATCTTGTGGACAGTGCACGTGATCGAGTGCATCAAACAATTCATCCACATCAACGCAATAAACTAGTTTGTTATTGGTGTCATCAGCTTTGAAAATGTGTTCGAACGAAGATAGGCCTCTGTCTCGTGCAGACGTTACTTTAAAGTTACTGTCTACTTTATTCCACTGCTTTAATCTGGAGGCCAGAATCTCTGTCTGTCTTATCCCGCACAAGATCACAATAATCGTGATTTGACACGAAATGACGTTCCGTTTCTATTGCTTTGGTTGGAAGGTACGGTTCGTCATTTACCTCATTAGAAGATTTGTGGCTTGAATCAGGAAATGTAGCTGGATTTTTGTCTTCAGTTCGCTGATCTTGTTTTCCTCTTGAAATCGGTTTCGATACAGTCAACACATTGGCATATTCTATGAGGTGGCGAGTTTTATAGTGGTGACCAGTGATTTTTGTTTGGCAAAAGTAGCAATCCTCCGGCTTGTGATATATTTGATAATGCCAAGCCATAGGAGTCACAAACGGCAGACGCTGGTCATCACATTTACCGGTTTTCCATTGTTTTAATGTTGTACTGCACATCGAACAAATATATTCGGGTTCATACCAAGCACTTTCCACGTATGAGCAACTGAAAAAGAAGTTGAACGCTTCAACCACAGCTTTATTTGTTCTTAAATCGAATCGATATTTCTTATCAATAAATAGACCGCAGGCGTAACAAAGTTTGTTGCGCCTATCACACATTTTACCACACTTATCACACAATATAATTGCGAAGCGGTCGCAAGGTTGAATTGACGGCGTAAATTTATTAGATGAGCACTCGAAATTTTAGGAAATGAATGTGTTTAAAATAATTCCTCATACTTGCTATGTTTCTAGTAAAATAACGCAATGAAATGCGGTCAAAGTAGAAAAATTAAAAAAAAAAAACTTTTCGCAAGGTAAATTTATTTAATAGCAGAAAAAATTTAATAGCTTCGTCAATTTTTGTCCGATTTCATTGCATGAGCACTCAAAATTTTTGGACATGAATGTACTTTCAAAATAATTCCTCATACTTGATATGTTTTTGGTAAAATACTGGAATAAAATGCGGTCAAAGTAGAAAAATTTGAAGAAAAAACAAATTTTCCAAGTTTACCCGATGAAAACGTACAACACGCTAGCTCAAAAAATAGATCTTTCTATCTCAATTTAAAGGTATAATCCTTACCTTTCCAAAACATATTTCATATTGAAAATCGGTAAAGAAATTGCCAAGTAATGAAAAGATTAGCGCGTACACTTCCGAAGAACGGTTTTTTAACGGTAAAGCAAGATTTTGAGGGTGTTACAAATTTTTCAAAAACCGTTTTGAGTTATATTCGACCAGGTGAACAATTTTCACTATGCCACTTTAAAAGTTCATTCAATTTTTTCCATTTTGTAACACTGTGTTATGTGAGTCTGCTGGTTTGTAGAAATTATTATTTGGGGGATTTGCTCGGAGTTTGGCAGGCCACCAACTAAATTAGTATGGGATCTTAGCCATCGGTTGAAATTTCTTGTGTTCCTAGAATTTGGAAACAGTTGTTGAGCAATCTCTGAATCTCTTCGCAGTTTTCTATTGCAATTGCCTTAAGGTTCATCAGTGTCCTTTGGCTACCAAGTTTTATTCTCATATCGGGGCCTCAGGGCAACCCATGCTAATTGGAGATCGCATAATGGGAGCTGCTTTACAATCTGTCCCTCTTTCCCTTTCATTTTGTATCGGAGGTGATGCAACTTCTGAGCTTTTGTGAGTTTTGGGTGGTTAATATAGACTGCTGTGAACACGCTCATTTGTTTAAGCAACTGGAGCTGGTCCTTGATTTGAGCTTTCGTGTATTCATAGATTATGAGAGATGACCTGAACCTTATTTGCAGAAGGCTCACGGTCTGACATAGTCTGGCAGGTCCTGATCTTCAGATTGAGTACCGACCCGTGTGAAAATTGATCTATGTATATACCAGACATTATCAATATTACTGTCCATAATTTTACGACGGCGGGCGCTGAGGCCGAGTGTGTAGCGTGTGAGCGCTTCATTCGATTGGTCCCGGTTTCGAATCCTGCCCGGGCCAAGTAACATCAAACATAATTAGAGAAACGGTTTTTTCTAATAGCGGTCGCCCCTCGGTAGGCAATGGCAAACATCCGAGTATATTCCTGCCATGAAAAAAAAACTTCTCATAAAAAGTTGGAGTCGGCGTAAAGCTGCAGGTCCCTCAACTTGTTTCAACAACAAGACGCACACCACAAATTGTAGGAGAAGTTCGGCTAAAATTCGCTTAAGCGGTAAGTAAGTAAGTAATTTTAAGACTTGATTATGTGTTTTCTTGGATTGGAGCTGAGGCGAATCACGTTCAATAAACCATGAAGTTGTCAGTTTCTGAGATAAATTTAAATACCACTTTAGAGGAGGCACGAGTTGCGCGTTGCAACTCGGAAAATCTACCCTGCATTCTTTCTTCGTCAATCAATTTATGTAAATTGCCGTGGAGTGCAAGGATGCCTATAATTGGTACATGCTTTGCATTTCAACTCAGTAAGAATAACTGTGAAAATTATATAAGTCGGAAAAAACAACGTATATTATAACGGTAGATTAGAAAAAAAACCAAATAATTCGATATTATAGTAACTATACAAATATATATACATATGTTGAACTAAAAATGGTGGAAATAGGCGTCGCATTGCCAACCTTAGAACAAATCGGAATATCTCCAAAACTACTTGGTAAAAGTCTATCAATTTCTTACCAAAATTTTAACGATGCTGCTTTGAGTAAACCAGTTTTTAACGATTTTCGCATTCGTCTAGTCAGCTGTTGTCGTTAGCTAGTCGATTATCGAAAACTAAACGACAACAAATTTGATGTTGTTAACTCAATCGAGAAAAGAAATATTCGTGATTTTAACTTAAATAAAAGATAAATTTGAAATTCGGTGATTAGTTTTCTTGAAATTAAAAAAAGGAACATTAAATAATGTCCTTTAAATATTTGGCTATTATATATCACGAGACGACGCAGAAGTAAGCGCTCCAAAAGTGGATCGAAGCTTACTCCGGGATGCTACAGAAAGTGAGGTTTCCTATGACCCAAGCTGCTAAAGAAATGCTTGCTTCAGTATTGTCACCCTTTGTGGGAGGCACTATTTGGACCGTCGATTTATATAAATTTTGCCACCAAAGAATCATGAGGAGGCTTATGCCAACCACTTACCTATCTAGCATTCAATTAATGTGCAAAGGGTAAAATCAAACTTTTATCAAGGATCCAAGTATAAACTCAGAAGTATAGTTGAATTTTAATAATGAGGAGGCATGGTGAAACAACGAATCATAGATTGCATCCGTTACCCGATGAATTCCGGCTTACGGATGACTACGGGTGAGTTGCGAAGAATCTCAAAGCCGCTAGGACCTACCAATACAAGAGATAATTGATTTTAATTTTTAAAAAATATTTATATTCGGCAGCGTGCATACGTTTGTTTTATCCATATTCCTCTTTGTGCTTTTCGCTTATTTTAACATTTAGTTTGACCAAGGCGCCATTCTTCATCACTTTGAATAAATACAACGGGACAACTGTTAAGTGTCGTTAAGAATAAGTTAGTGAATCGCACAATCGTTAGTGCAAACGAAAAATAATGTCGCCAAAAAATGCGATTGTCGCACCGTTTAAAGTTAGTGAATCGCACTACAGGAGATAAGGTCCTTTCGATTAATGTGTGACGCCTTTGAAATTTTTAAGATTCAGTTTGAAACAGGCCCTGAAAATAGTAGAGAGCCATTTTGCTGGCACTGTCAGTATCTTAATTAGCTCCGCAGGTATTATCCCATCCAACCCTGCAGACTTGTATGTTTTAAAGTTTTGGATAGCCCATTTAACCTTTTCTTCCGAAACCAGTACGTTGACAGGGTTGGAAGAAATAAAAGGAGGAATTCTTTGCTCCACAGTTGTATTCCCAGGAAAGTGAGTATCTAGTAGCAGTTCAAAGGTTTCCTTTCCCGTTGAGGTCCAGGAACCGTCTTGATTTTTTAAGAAACCTATCGGGTTAGAGGATCCAGAAAGAACCTTCCTTAGCCTGGTAGTTTCGGAAGCATCCTCGATGCCGCCGCGGAAGTTTCTCCACGAAGATCTCTTTGCCACCCTTAAAGCTTTTTTATTGGTCTGGAGAGACTTTTTGTACTCCTGCTATTCCAGGTCGTGACGAAGCCTCTTGGCTTTGTTGAATAGTTTCCTGCAAAATTTGCGTAGTGAGTCCAACTCACTGACCACCAATGGTGTTTACGTATGCAACATAGTTTGGCAATGTTCTCTAGATCCCAAATACAATTTGGTTCATTAAGAGGTTCGCCGGTTAGCTTATCCTCAAATATCCTTTTATAAGAGCTCCAATTCGTAATGTTTACGTTTTTACGCACTTTTGGGCTGGTAACAGATAAGTTTAGAGCAATTTCAATATAACGATGATCAGAGAAGGAGTGTTCATCTAGAACCCGCCAAATGTCAATCAATTCAGATAGACTAACACTACATAGAGTTATATCTAAAACTTCTTTACGATTGCTAGTAATGAAGGTGGGATCCCTACCTTTGTTGTATATAAGTAGGTTAGTAGTTAGAAGATAGTTGAACAGTAACTCACCTCACGGACATCAATGCCGTGCTCCCCCAGTTGACATAGTGAGCATTTGCGTCGCTGCCGACCAACATGTGTCCGCTCTCATACTTGGACACTAAGTTCCGAACCATAGAGGGAGGAGGGTACTCGGCTTCGTACGGCATGTAATCCGATGCCAGCACGATTGACATACCCTCTCACTCTCCGTCGCTGAGCAGCAGCTCTTCCTCCGCAAGCATCCTGTGCATTGTTGGTGCAAAGTTTGCCTGGGAGGAGACGCTGCCTTCAGCGTCGGAGAGTTCCGGTTCCGGCTCCGGTTCGGGTGCCTCAATGTCCACGTCCATTGCTGCACCCGCACCAGAGGCACGCTGAGCGTCCCCGCGGTACACCTTAATGATGACCTCGTCGAGGCCATAAGAGACGCGGTCTTGCCGCTTCTCTAGGAGTCTGATGGACTCCTTGTTTAGGTACAAGACCACTTGTCTCGAAGGGCCTTCCGCGTCCTCGACCCCGACGACCCTGCAATCACTTGTTGGGAGGGTCGGATTCATGGTGTCACCGGAACCCATGCCCTCGGCCGGGGTCTTACTGGAATGTCCTTCCAGTCCACCACCTCCAACTCGCGTGACTACCAATGGGGTTTACGTTTGCCCCACTGTTTTGGTTCAGCGCAAGCCTGATTTAGGGCATTTGAGCAGGTCAGCGTAAAAACGTCCACCATGTTCTCTAGATCCCCGATACAATTAGGTTCAATAAGAGGTTCGCTGTTTAGCCTATCCTCAAACAACATTTTGTAAGAGCACCAATCTGTGTTTTTTAGGTTTTTTCGCACCTTTGGGCTGGTAATAGGAAAGTTCAATACTATTTCAGTATAACGATGATCAGAGAAGGAGTGTTCATCTAGAACCCTCCAACTCTCGATCAATTCGGATAGACTATCACTGCATAGAGTTATATCTAAAACTTCTTTACGATTGCTAGTAATGAAGGTGGGATCCCTACCTTTGTTGCATATAAGTAGGATAGTAGTTAGAAGGTAGTTGAAAAGTAACTAACCTTGTTGATTTATGTCCGTGCTTCCCCACTGAACGTGGTGAGCAATCGTATCGCTGCCGACCAAAGTGTTTCCGCTATCAAATTTGGACACCAAGTTCCGCACCTAGCAATTATTCGAAGTTAAGTTTTCAAGTTTATGCCATTCTGTGATAAATAAATAAATAAAAAAATTTGTCAAACTAATTTTTTTGAAATAAAGGAAAAAATTTGAAACGTATCGCCTTTTTGCGACAATAATGGTGATGTCATCGAATGCGTAGGCTTCAACTCCTTTAACAGAGCGTTGGCAATGCGAAGTGATCACCCCCACAACATTATAGACTAAGAATACCAAACATTTGCTTTTTTACAAAAATATGTAAAAATTATTTTAACTTTAAATCTCAATAAACTCATCAAATTAAAACAAAATGTTAGAAAAGAAATGTGCATAGCCTGGGTTACTGTATTTATTTGATGCAAGACAATGTCTGGGTTACAAAATTAAAAATATAACTGAATTACTTATCTCTTTATTTATAAATTTTAATCTGGATTTATCGCAAGTGGGCCTAAGTATTGCACATCTGCGTGAAATATTTCGGAGTTATAGGGAATCTGGTTTATTTATTGTATAGAGTGAGGTACCGCTTGTAATAAAGCGATAAATATTTCGTGTCCGCTGAGGAGGCCTTCGGGTAAATCTAAGCCGTACTGGTGGACTTTGGAAATTTCGGAGCTCAGGGCTTCGAGTAGAAGACTTTTTAACCAGGCGAGGAAGAGCAAAAAACCCTCGGATTGGGAACTCTATAAGATCGGACTGGGAATATATAAGTCCGAAATAAGGAAGGCTAAGCGGGAATCGTGGAGAAGTTTCTGTGAGAACGTCGAAGGATGCCACGAGTCCTCCAGGCTTAGGCGGGTGCTCGCGAGGGCTCCCGTCCCCTTGGGATGTCTCAGGGACGACTCGGGAAACTGGGCGATGAGCAGTGAGGAGTCGCTCAAACTTCTCCTCGATTCCCACTTCCCCGAAAATCCTGAACCATGTGAGACTACAGGCGTGGAACCAGGTGCCATCTATGTCCCTCCTTGCGACATGTTAGAAGAGCGTCGCCTACTATGGGCTTTACGCTCCTTCAAAGCGTTCAAGTCGCCAGGACCTGATGGTATCATTCCTGCCCAGTTGCAGATGTCCGAACGGGTGTCGTGTCGGTGGTTGGCGCCTATTTACGCGAGCTGCATAAGTAGGGGCTATATTCCCAGACTTTGGAGGAATCTGAGGGTTATATTTATTCCCAAGGCGGGTAAGAGCTCTCATACAACCCCAAAGGACTTTAGGCCTATCAGCCTCTCTTCTTTTCTTTTGAAGACCCTGGAGAGGCTGATTGATCTTCATATAAGAGAGGAAATACCGCGAGAGCGGCTGTCGCATGCTCAGCATGCCTACTCGAAGGGCAGGTCCGTGGATACGGCCCTACATATGGTTGTTAACGTCATTGAAGAGTCTCTTGAACACAAGGACTTTGCAGTTGGTGCCTTTCTGGATATAGAAGGTGCCTTTAATAACATTCAGCCACAGGGAATAGTCGGATCCTTGGCGGAACTTGGGGTTGAGTCGGGTCTGGTAAGGCTCATCAATCACCTTCTCCGGGACAGAACTGTCGTGGCGGAATGGGGCAGCGCCTCCATCCAGCGAAAGGTGAGTAGAGGCACTCCACAAGGAGGGGTTCTCTCGCCACTCCTTTGGGTCGTTGCTTTAAATGGTGTACTGAAGGAGCTGGAAAGGGTAGGCTGCACGGTTATTGCCTATGCTGACGATGTTGCTCTCATTGTCAGGGGTAAGTTTTTGAGTACCCTGTTTGATATCATGCAGGGGTACCTTAATCTGATCGTGAAATGGTCTGCAGGGTGTGGACTCGCGATAAATCCTAGCAAGACAGAGCTGGTATTATTCACCAGGAGGTACAAAGTACCGGTCGCCCATCCTCCTTCAATAGGTGGCGTCCAGTTGGTGCTTTCTGACCGGGTCAAGTATCTGGGCTTGATTCTGGATAGGAAGCTCTCCTGGGGGCCAAATATTGAGGAAAGGGTGAAAAAGGCTTCGGTTGCGGTGTACTGTTGTCGGGGTGCTATTGGGAAGAGATGGGGCCTCTCTCCCAAGGTAAACTATTGGCTTTATGAGACTATAATAAGGCCTATAATGTTTTATGGAGTGGTGGTCTGGTGGAACTCACTAGACAGGGTATCTAAAGTTAAGCAGCTAGAGCGGGTGCAGCGGTCCGCGCTCATTGGGATCAGTGGGGCGCTTAGGACCACACCCACTCTCGCGCTCAATGTTATGCTTAACGTACTTCCTGTGGACATTGCAGGTAGGGTTGCAGCAGCCCATGTAGCAGCACGGCTAGAGTGCAATGGATACAGTTTCAGCTCGGCCTTTGGGCATTCTAGGATTCTGGCCAGTTTCGACTTTGTACCTCCGGAAACAGATTACTGTCTGCCTGCTCCAGCTCGTAGTTGCTCCCTATCCACTTACATCCCGCGTAGGGAGGAGTGGAAGGAGGGGGGGTTGTGGGGCGGTGGGACGGTGAACTTTTTCACGGATGGCTCGAAGCTGGATGGTAAGGTTGGGGGAGGGGTCTTCTGCGATGAGTTCTCCCTCAACCGTAAATTTAGGCTTCCGGACCACTGCAGTGTATTTCAAGCAGAGGTGGCCGCAATAAAGGAGGCAGCCGATTGGCTACTTACCAATGTAATGCCCTCTAGACGGGCCAACATTTATTCGGATAGCCAGGCCGCTATCAAGGCCTTAGGATCGCTAATGGTGAGATCAAAACTGGTCAGGGAATGCCTGACTTCCCTCGCAGCCGCCTCGGAATATCTCGACGTTAGACTAATTTGGGTACCGGGCCATAGCGACATCGCAGGGAACTGCATGGCTGATGAGCTTGCTCGGCAAGGTACCCTGGAAGTCATCTCTCCTTGCAGGGAGGGGGTGGGGGCTCCTTTGACTGCCTACGGGCTTCTCCTGGACAGATGGGCTTTATGTCGTCTCAGCGAGCGCTGGGAAATTGCCACGACATGCAGAATTGCAAGGTTCCTCTGGCCGAGAGTGGACCGTGGGCGCTCAAGGGAGTTGATGTCGCTTACTAAGCGACAACTCTCGACCCTGGTTGGTGTTTTGACTGGGCATTGTCCGTTGGGTATTCACGCGGTTAGGCTGAAAATAGTCTCTGACCCTTTCTGCCGCAGCTGTATGGAGGAGGATGAGGTGGATTCATCTTGTCATTTCCTGCTCAGCTGCCCTGCATTTGCGAGACTGAGGTTCAAGTACCTGGGCTCGTACTTCTTTAGCTCTCCAGAAGACCTTTTTGGAGTGGAGATTGGTAATTTGCGTGACTTCATTCGGGGCACGCAACGTTTCTCAGGTTAATCTTTCCTGACTTTCCGATTCACGTTACCGTTCATAAATTTAGGTGGTATCACAACGGACTCTTACTATGTCTAAGTGAGTTCCCTTTGGGGAACTACCACAGTAACCTAACCTAACCCGAGGTACCGCTAATTTTCCAAAACGTTAAACAGTTTGATTCAGATGTACAATATTTGGTATATAGATCCCATATATTAGGCGTTATAATATTTGATGGGAAAACAGGCGGTCTTACGCCCTAATTTAAGACAAAAATTCTATTCACCATTTGTTCCCAGCTATTTGACGCAAATATATGACATTCGATACATACATATTTTTTTGAAATCAAGATATAATATATAATCCCAAAAGCACTGATCAATATCTAAAAAAATTTGTCTCACTTGGCGCATCAAAGCAAGCCGGGTATGCTAGGCCTATATCATTTTGCAGCATTAAATGACGGTTACAGATTTAAATAAACACAAAAGAAAGTTAGTATGATTTAACGAACCACACTCATTTCCCAAAATTTTGATTCTTTAATTATTTCTCTCCCCAATTAAATTTTTTAGAAAAAAATATGATTGATTTGTTGTAAATTACCGTTATATGAGATATGAGGTGGCTTTAGACTGATTTCTACAATTCTCGACATTATGCTTTCTAACTAGAAATGCAACGCGTACGTAATGTGGTAGAATTTGACAAAGAAGTTTCGGAGATATTCATACTTATTCGCTCTATGCTATGGGATACCATGTTCATTCACAAAATTTATGTTTCCATGTATATCCCTCTCAAACCCAATCTAGATTTGTGAGAGGTGGTCATGTTTTTGTGTGATTTTTACAATATTCAAAATTTGACTTGAAATGCAATGTGTACACTAAATTTGGTGGAGTTTGGTGGCATAGTTTTTGCAATATACTCATTTGCTAGAAAATGGGCAGTATCACGCCTATTAACAGTTTTTTTTATTCCGTGTATTTGCTGTGCAACCACATTCAAAAATCACCGCTATATGAGAGGTGAGCGTAGTTTTTGTCTGATTTGTACAAGTTTTGGAATTTTGATTCCTTACATCAAATGTGATTGCCAGATTTTAACAATTTTTGAAATTTGGCATATATGTAGACTTGAAATGCAATATGTGTACCAAATATGATAGAGTTTGGTTAGGAAGTTTCGAAGATATAAGTTTTTTTTATAAAGTGGGCAAAAAAGAACATGCGTATTCTGCAATATTTACTGAAATATCGAGGCCTTTTGATTTTTACAAAACACCGTTATGTGGGCGCATTACCAAAGGGTCAATTGGGTCAAGGGCAATGTGTATAGAAAGTTTTTGTAAGATAGCTCAATATTTACTAGGTTTATTCGACTGGCAGACAGATACAGCTTAACCAACTTCGCCATTAATTTTAAGAATTTTGGTATATACATACATACATACATACATATGTCTATATCTATCTCAGTTATTTTATGCTGGCTACCTGTGCGCTCGGGTATAAAAAAAATAAGGATGTGGAGAAATCTGGACCAAAAGCGTCGAATCCCAATATCCTTCGAGCGGTAAGAGAGAGCCCATTACTGGCTCCTTTTGCAAGGGGTTTGCTCAGAACCCACGCAAGGCCAAAGGAGGAGTGGCGGAGCTGTTGCCTAAGACTTGGTCTCAATCGGGGCTAGGAACACAAAACATGGTGGCCGAGGTTCGGCGAAACCGATGCCCTTTGTCTCGTGGGGTGAAGGGTTAAAGGAGAAATCGCTTTGCACTCTCGTGGTTGCTAATACTAGCAAGGACTTATCGCCCGCAACCCCGTTGTGTTTGGACGCTCCTGCAAGGGAGAGAAGAGAAACTTAAACGGCATGTTCCGCCAAGTGAAAAATCCCGCTCGGATTGTCGCATGGCCATGTGGTCAAGATGTGGATCGGTTAACCGAGAAACAGACTGAAATACTCACGTAGACCAAGAAAGTGCTGGGCGACACCTCCAATGGCGTGGGGTCAAGGAGGGCTGAGGAACCTCTACCTGTCCTAACGAATAAGAGTCAGAGATCTTTCCTACTTACATAATTGGCGCTATAACCGCTTAAGCGACTTTGACCGAACTTCTCTTACAGTTTGTTGCGTCTTGATATTGTAACACAAATTGAGGGTCCTACCATTTTACGGCGACTCCGAACGGTGCATGCTTTGTTTTTGTGGGAGGTTTTTTTCATGGCAGAAATACACTCGGAGGTTGTCATTGCCTGCCGAGGGGGCGACCGCTCATAGAAAACACTTGTCTATAAAGTCAGGATTTGAACCCAGGACCCACCGAAGGAAGTGCGCACACTCTACACACTCGGCTATGGCGGCCGCCACAGAGGTCTTGGGAGGAAGAAAAGTCTACTATGAGGCCGAGGACGGGCGGTGCGCCGAAATCCATCAGCGAAGTCGCGAAAGAGGCTAACTGCATATTTTTGGGTGAGGCACACCGGAGTAGGGAGGACGGCGCTGTTTCTGCCGAAAAGTGGAAATGGGTGCGTCAGCCATCTTTTCGGTGTTTATGAATTTCAAGGAGAATCCGCAGCCGCCACCTCGGTGCGAATGTGCTGGGTGACTGTATGGCTTCTTTAAATGAGTTTCCTGTGCGGATGTGGGGTCCGCATGGTTGTACAAGGCGGCAGTGGTTGGGAGGTGTGGAAAGGGTCAAGCTGGAGGCAGTGGAAAATAAGGTCTTACTGGCTTCCCTCGGAACATTTTTTCTCGGAGGAGACAGTGGAGATGGTCTGCTGTTGCAACCCCTATCTCTCTGGGTGCCTTACTAGACATTTAAGGGGCCTTTAACAACGTTTAACTTGATTCATAGGAGAGTATCTATCGACCTCATAAGGCTCATCTTGTATCTGTCCTCGGCAGAATTGCCATTGCGCAGTGGGATAGAGCCTTAAGTCAGAGCAAATTGAGCGGATGCACCCCCCAAGGGGGTTACTCTGGGCTGTTGTATCAATGACCTGTTGTTAAGACTAGAGAACGAGGGCTGCCAGGTCATTGCGGATATCAGCTCACTGTGAGTCCGGGAAAAATTGAGGTCATTATTTTCACCAGGAACTACAAAATTCCTGGGGGATACCCCAGGTAATTGTGAAACAGATAAGTTAGCCAGGCTAGGTTGTTTTGAAAAGAGCTTCTGAACTTTTCGGGGTTCCCCTGGCCACCTGTCGGCTACTTCTGAACGAATGGGCTTGGGATCAGCTTAGAAAACGTTGGGGAGCTACTATAACATATAGGGTCGCGAGGTTCTTTTGATCAGTAGTAGACAGAAGGAGGTAATGGGAGCTTCTACGGGCACCCAAGCCACAGCTCTCATTTATTATGGGGGCTAACAGGGCACTGCCCAATGAGAATCTATGCGGTGCGAATCAATATCAGCTCTAACCCACACTGTGGCGGTGCCACGCCCATTTTCAATTGTTTTTGATTCGGTGTATTTGCTAGTGTTGACCCACCCTTCATATTAAATTTTTTTATTTTTTGAAAATTACCGTTATATGAGATTTGGGCCTGGTTTTTGTCCGATTTGAAAAAAATTTCGCACTTTTGCTTATTGATTTGAAATGCGGTATGTGTACCAGATATAATTTTTTCTTAAAAAGTGGGCCGGGCTACGAACATTTTCCAAAAAAACTTTACGGGAGCATTCCTTTCCATAACCCATTCTTATGTGTTACTCTTGAGGAAATTAGCTTCAATGGTTACTGATATGTATATCGGAGTTTTGTGATTTTCATAAAATACTTTTTGTGGGCGTAGTGATTCTCCGATTTCGCCCATTTGCAATACCAAAGTACCCTGGGTCCAGGGCAATTGTGTACCAAGTTTAGTTAAGATAGTTCAATATTTACTCGAGTTATCCGACTAAGCGACGGATTGACGGACGGACAGACAGACAGACACGGATTTACCGACTTCGCTATTAATTCTAAGAATTTTGGTATATACATATATATGTATATATCTATGTATCTCTGTTCTTTTATGGCATTACAAGCAACCGTTACGTGAACAAAGTTAAAATAGTTAGGCACCTGTGCGCTCGGGTGTGAAAAAGATATACAGCCTTATTCTGAGTTCCATCGCCAAAAAAATTCGCATTTTTTCATCCGGCCGATTGACGGACGGTCGGACAGACAGACACGGCTTAACCGACTTCGCTATTAACTATAAGAATTTTGGTATATACATATGTATGTATATATCTATCTCTGTTCTTTTATGGCATTACAAACAACCGTTAGGTGAACAAAGTTATAATACTTTGGGCACCAAGTGCGCTCGGGTGTACAAAAGATATACAGCCTTATTCTGAGTTTCACCCGCAAAAAAAATTCGCCCGTCGTCTCTTCATCCGGCCGAAGTAAATACGCTTATTATGAGTTTCGCCCGAATTAAATTCCACTTCGATTAAGGTTCTGAGTTGAATCAATTTCCCCGCATGTTCCAATGCGACTATGGCAGGTGGAAGGATGATTTTGCTGTCATTGTATGTATGCAATGCTTGTGAATAGGTTAAGCGGCGCCTGCTTAAACAGCCCATTATAAGTATGTTAGTATGCTTAAATCTGGAAATGCGGAAAATCAATCCATTTTATTGTCATTACCTGACATAAATAAAAATGTTGTGTATTTAGAAGTTCTTCAAAATATCTAATTAAAATTTATTTTCTTTCAACATAGTAAATAATAAAAATCTGTAATGTATATATAATAAACTGGAATTTGGGTTTTCTTAAAAAATCCAAACAACGTCGCATATTGGCAGCTAGTATCATTAATAAAGGTGATAAAAAACAGCGGCCCAAGGATATTTCCTTTGGAAACATCATCAGCAACATAATTGTCACTAACCGAATCCGCATGTCTGTTATTATTTATAAGATTATATTTATATCTTATCTATATATATTATATTATAGATTAGATTATATTAGATATTCCTTGTTTAGATAAATGACCAAAAAGCTTTCAGATTAGTTTTAATATTGTTTAAGAACTTTTTGATATATATTTTTTCGGAGGAACGTATACATTTTTCTAAAGTTCAGAACATTAGCGTTTATACTTATCGAAATACGAAGTAGTTTTTGATACCCTGAATTGTTGATAGAACTTACTACAGAGATTTTTAAGATGCTTTAAATCTTTAGTGTACCACTGTTGCTTGCAGAGTAAGATCTTTGAGCTATACTTGAAGTACGTTCCTATTTTTAATAAAAAAGTACAAACGGTTAAGCAGCAAAAGAATTTGAAAAACAAATTTTACAAGTTATATAAAAAGACTAGCGATTCAGGGCATTATTCTAAATTTCAGTGCTACATAGAGGTTGAATAAGTTCTTGGCATCTGGTATTTGTGTGAATGACAGGAAGTTGGCATTCATTTTCCCTATATTTAGGAGTGGAAACACAAACGATTTTCGTTATTATAGGCCAATTTCAAAGCTTTCGTCTGCCTCAAAACTTGTTGAGATAATTGTTAATGAAATCTTATATTTTGCGGTAAAAGACTAATTTGTCCATTTTCGATGCTCCAAAATAGATCTCAAGTTGGTACAATTTACACTGATTTCTCTGAGGCATTTAACAAAGTTCCCCATAGAATATCCTCGTCGAAGTTTACGTCAATGGGTTTTCACTTACGGGCCATCTCATTTGATGTTGACAGCGTCCATGCTTTTGCGCCATACACCGGACTTATTGAGCATGGTTTTCGGCCGTCGAGAGAGCACTTCACTGCTCATTTGCTCATTCAGCCCAAAATTGCACTTGCTGGCAAAAGATTTCGAGGATGGAATTGTTGTTGGTGTTAATGCTGGTTTTAGGAGAACTAAAGTCCTCTACTTTGTCAAGTTTGTGACTGTCAACAGTGACAGAAGATAATTCGCTTTCCCCTCGTTCACCGACAGACCCATTCGCTTCGCTTCTTTATGATGTCGATGTCATCGGCGTACGCCAGTAGTTGCACACTCATATAAAATAAAGTACTTGAACAGCTTAATTCTGCAGCTTGAATTATCTTTTCCAACATTATGTTAAATTAGTCAAACAATAGGGAGTCACCCTGTTTGGTACCAAATGGCTCGGAGAGGTCCATCCCAATTATGACTGAGCTGGTGGTGTTGCTCAGCGTCATTTTGCATACACGTATTAGTTTCGCAGGGATACAAAATTCAGAAATCGCGGCATATAGGAAACTTCTTATTGTGCGGTCGAAAGCTAATCTAAATTGTATGAATAGATAGTGTATGTAGATCCTCTGCTAAAAGGCATTTTCCAGTATATGGGTGGTGCCTGGTTGGACGGCGCTACCTGAGCTCTGTAGCTTCAGTGGGTAAATTGGGTGAGGAAATTGTCGCTAATTCGTCATCCTCGCTGGTTCAACTCGACATATGTAGGTATTTCACTCGCCTATTCACGGTCGTTTTCTAATGCAGAGTTTTCTGGTGTTTCACCGCTACTGCAGATTTCCATCGAACAGTACCGGTGTATTAGGACCGCGGGCGCTCTTTCTTATACAGATTTACTGCGATAGACAGGGCACAACCAGCAAAGTCGGTGAATCGTGTCATCGTCCAGCAATTACAAAAATACACCGCTTATTGTAGTATGGGAGGCCCCTGTTACGTAATGACTAGGTTGGGTGGCGAGTCACATCTGGTAGAGGTCTATGACGAAGTAGTGTTATCGGATGGAATTCGGATCAATTTCACTACTGGTCTTGTCACCATTTATATATTTCTGCGTGCGAACATCTACCATTCGGACTTGATTCTACATCGGCAAACAAACATTTATATTATAATAGGAAAGGTGCATGCAGCATCAATGTTTTACTTGTAAGCTTTTTTCAATTACATGTTATATTTATACACCTAAAACTCTCTTTATTTATTATTCTAGGTTTGTGATAGCAAATTGATGATACGTTTTATTGATGCTACTCACTCAGCAAGATTACTTGCAGAGTCCCAAAAATATTTGGTTGCTAGGTAAATACATGTTCATATATGTATACAAAAATAATTAAAAGGCGTGCATACCCATTCCTCAGATTTCGTAGCTGAAGTATTCGCATGAAAGTTTTAACCGTTTTTGACCTTACGAAGGTCCTTTGTGAACTTTGGTCAATTAAGGTTCTGAGTTGAATCAATTTCCCCGCATGTTCCAATGCGACTATGGCAGGTGGAAGGATAATTTTGCTGTCATTGTATGTATGCAATGCTTGTGAGTAGGTTAAGCGACGCCTGCTTAAACAGCCCATTATAAGTATGTTAGTATGCTTAAATCTGGAAATGCGGAAAATCAATCCATTTTATTGTCATTACCTGACATACATAAATAAAAATGTTGTGTATTTAGAAGTTCTTCAAAATATCTAATTAAAATTTATATTCTTTCAACATAGTAAATAATAAAAATCTGTAATGTATATATAATAAACTGAAATTTGGGTTTTCTTAAAAAATCCAAACAACGTCGCATATGGGCAGCTAGTATCATTAATAAAGGTGATAAATAACAGCGGCCCAAGGATATTTCCTTTGGAAACATCATCAGCAACATAATTGTCACTAACCGAATGCGCATGTCTGTTATTATTTATAAGATTATATTTATCTCTTACCTATGTATATTATATTACAGATAAGATTATATTAGATATTCCTTGTTTAGATAAATTACCAAAAAGCTTTCAGATTAGTTTTCGTAATTTTGTTTAAGAACTTTTTGATACATATTTTTTCGGAGGAACATATACATTTTTCTAAAGTTCAGAACATTAGCGTTTATACTTATCGAAATACGAAGTAGTTTTTGATACCCTGAATTGTTGATAGAACTTACTACAGAGATTTTTAAGATGCTTTAATTCTTTAGTGTACCACTGTTGCTTGCAGAGTAAGATCTTCGAGCTATACTTGAAGTACGTTCCTATTTTTAATAAAAAAGTACAAACGGTTAAGCATCAAAATAATTTGAAAAACAAATTTTACAAGTTATATAAAAAGACTAGCGATTCAGGGCATTATTCTAAATTTCAGTGCTACATAGAGGTTGAATAAGTTCTTGGCATCTGGTATTTGTGTGAATGACAGGAAGTTGGCATTCATTTCCCCTATATTTAGGAGTGAAAACACAAACGATGATCGTTATTATAGGCCAATTTCAAAGCTTTCGTCTGCCTCAAAACTTGGTGAGATAATTGTTAATGAAATCTTATATTTTGCGGTAAAAGACTAATTTCTACCAATCTGCACGGTTTCGTTGCATGCCACTCCACTGTCACCAATTTGCCCATTTTCGATGTTCCAAAATAGATCTCAAGTTGGTACAATTTACACTGATTTCTCTGAGGCATTTAACAAAGTTCCCCATAGAATATCCTCGTCGAAGCTTACGTCAATGGGTTTTCACTTACGGGCCATCTCATTTGATGTTGACAGCGTCCATGCTTTTGCGCCATACAATAGCACGGGCATGATGAGGGACATATTGAGCATGATTTTCGGCCGTCGAGAGAGCACTTCACTGCTCATTTGCTCATTCAGCCCAAAATTGCACTTGTTGGCAAAAGAGATTCTTCGTTGGATTTCGAAAATGGAATTGCTGTTGGTGTTAATGCTGGTTTTAGGAGAACCAAAGTCCTCTACTTTGTCAAGTTTGTGACTGTCAACAGTGACAGAAGATAATTCGCTTTCCCGTCGTCCACCGACAGACCCATTCGCTTCGCTTCTTTATGATGTCGATGTCATCGGCGTATGCCAGTAGTTGCACACTCATATAAAATAAAGTACTTGAACAGCTTAATTCTGCAGCTTGAATTATCTTTTCCAACATAATGTTAAATTAGTCAAACAATAGGGAGTCACCCTGTTTGGTACCAAATGGCTCGGAGAGGTCCATCCCAATTATGACTGAGCTGGTGGTGTTGCTCAGCGTCATTTTGCATAGACGTATTAGTTTCGCAGGGATACAAAATTCAGAAATCGCGGCATATAGGAAACTTCTTATTGTGCGGTCGAAAGCTAATCTAAATTGTATGAATAGATAGTGTATGTAGATCCTCTGCTAAAAGGCATTTTCCAGAAATTGGGTGGTGCCTGGTTGGACGGCGCTACCTGAGCTCTGTAGCTTCAGTGGGTAAATTGGGTGAGGAAATTGTCGCTAATTCGTCATCCTCGCTGGTTCAACTCGACATATGTAGGTATTTCACTCGCATATTCACGGTCGTTTTCTAATGCAGAGTTTTCTGGTGTTTCACCGCTACTGCAGATTTCCATCGAACAGTACCGGTGTATTAGGACCGCGGGCACTCTTTCTTATACAGATTTACTGCGATAGACAGGGCACAACCAGCAAAGTCGGTGAATCGTGTCATCGTCCAGCAATTACAAAAATACACCGCTTATTGTAGTATGGGATGCCCCTGTTACGTAATGACTTGGTTGGGTGGCGAGTCACATCTGGTAAAGGTCTATGACGAAGTAGTGTTATCGGATGGAATTCGGATCAATTTCACTACTGGTCTTGTCACCATTTATATATTTCTGCGTGAGAACATCTACCATTCGAACTTGATTGTCAGTACCGAGGTGTAAATTTATGACTCTTCCAAGCCAAAAGTTGTTGGAGTAAGTTGTTTTCTCGGATATCGGGATATGGTCTCTTCCATTTAGTCTTCTGATGTAACTCCTTCATGCATTCGTTCGTAGGACAGACGCTGGGATAAATTGCAATGACAGATATTGGTACAAATACAGGGGTTTTCAATAGGAACGCTACAAAAGTTTTTTTAAATAAAACATAAACGGTTTGGAATATGAATTAAATTCTTTATTCCTGTGAAAGTACATTCGGTGCTAGTATGTATGTAAAAGAGGCATAACTGTAGGCAGCGAACGAGGGTGTCGGTGAGTAACAGGCAGTAGCAAGTTGACAGCCGTAGGTAGTAGATCGAAAGCAGCAGCAGAAGCAACAGCTGTAGCAGCTACATTTTCATTATCAATTATATTTTTTCAATCGAATTTACTATTGGACATTTTATCACTTTAAATAAAACACTTTTGCATTTGGGGGCTCAACCATAAACCCATAGGGAAATAAAAAGTTTCGAAAGCGGCAGAAGCGTTTGGATGTTGTTATGGACGTCGAGGACAGTGCGATGAAAACGAGATCGAAGGGAAAGGCTCAGAGCAAAAAAGAAGACGTTTCTGGTGAAGAGGGTCACCTGCAAGTAACGGCCGCAAGTGACAAAGCAAGCATGAACAATTTAGGTGAGCTGATAAAACTTTCCGCCGAGAAATTGGACAAAGACAACGAGAATAAGAAAAGCGTTTCAGTGGAAAACTTCGGCAAAATGATTCCCGAATCTAATGGCGTGTCGATTACGGCGAGACACGGGCTGGAAAACTTCGAACAAATTGCCGAAGCATATGAACTTAACGAAAAGCAGAAATATGTGAATGCGTGTAACAAGCTGAGTGGAACGGCAAAATTGTTTGTGGAATCGGTGACTGTTTCTAACTACGAAAGTTTGAAAATGGCTCTTAGATGAATTCAACAAAAAATTGAGCAGTGCTGAAGTACACAGAATGCTTATGGATCGTAAAAAGCGTGAGAGTGAAAATTTTCATGAGTACTCGCTGCAAATACGAAAGCTAGCTGCTATGGCTCCAGTTGACGAGCGATCAACCATTCGCTACAATGTGGATGGATGAGCACTGAATGCAGACCTTACGTTCCAATTATCTAGCGCAACAACACTCAAAGAACTGCGAGAAAAACACGAGTTATTAGAACTAGCGAGTAGCAGACCACACGGCGAAGCGATGAAGAAGGGAATACAGAAGAGCAGACATGAAGTGGAGCAAAAACAAACGAACGGAAACAGCACTGCTTCAATTGTAGATCGCTGAACCACAAGAGAGCAGAATGTAAAGCGCAGACGAAATGTTTCAAGTGCAACGGCAGCGGATACATGGCGAAAAGTTGCGATAAATATGTTTAAATAAGCGCAATAAACATCATTGCTAAAAAAGAGCGAGTAAAGCGTATGACAATAAACGATAAACAACTCTCTAGTCTGATTGACACAGGCGCTGACGTAACGTTAATGCAAGAAAGCATTTACAAAAAGATGTTTGCTGGCACAACTTTTCAAAAAAGTGCTGCAATTTTATACGGGTTAGGGAATATACCTACCTCAATCGTGAGAACCTTCACAGCTACAGTAAAAATGGATAATTCGCAATGCGAACACAAATTTTTGATTGTACCGGATAGCAAAATCTATTATAGCGTGATAATTGGCTACGATTTTATAGAACAATTTACGGTTGTTTTAAATTCCGGCGGCAATACATTTTTGAGGCGAGAAGCAAAAGCAGAAAAACTGAAATAGCATACAACAACGTTTACAGTGTGGTTAGTACAATAGGTGATATTGATGCGCCAGGGCAGTACAAAGCAGTTATCCAACAAGTTATTGACGAATATAATCCGGCGGTAACACAGCAAGAGTGTCCAATACATTTAAAGATTGTACCATGCACCGAAAATATTAATTTTAGGCAAAATCCAACATGGTTGTCGGCAATGGAGCAGGCTGTAGTAGGAAAACAGGTCAACGAATGGATGGCACAAGGCGTAATCCGAGAATCAAATTCAGATGTAGCAAGTAGGGTTGTACTTACAAAAAAGAAAGGTGGGTCGTACAGAGTATGTATTGATTATCGCGTCCTGAACTCCTGTGTGCTAAAAGACCGATATCCAGTACCTTTGATTGATGAAGTGCTGGAAAGAATGCAAGGGTCAAAGGTATTCACTGGATCTGAAAAACGGGTTTTTTTCATGTGCCCGTTGAAGAGAACAGCAAAAAATATACAGCGTTCATACGAAACAGGGGCTGTTCGAATTCAACAAAGCGCCGTTCGGTTTTTGTAACTCGCCGAGAGTATTTGCACGATATGTGAGATATATTTTCAATCAACTAATAAACGAAGGCGTTATGGAATTGTACGTTGGTGGCATTGTCGTTTTCGGTCAGTCAGCAGAAGGGTATCTACGGAATCTGCGGAAAGTGTTGAGTCCATCGCAGCAATTTGGGCTGGGGATTAAATGGCAGAAGTGTAAATTTTTAAAGGAAACAATTGATTTCCTCGGCCATACAGTGCACGACGGCAAGATTTGGCCAGGTGAATCCAAAATTAAAGCCGTAAAAAACTTTCCAACTCCAACGAATGTCAGAAACGTGCAGTCCTTTCTGGGGTTATCAGGTTCTTTCCGTAAAATTGTTGAGGGGTACGCCATCATTGCCAGACCCCTAACAAACCTGTTGAGGAAATGAATGGTATTTAACATCGGTGAAGCAGAAATGCAAGCGATTACGGAGTTGAAGGCTGTATTAACACGAGAACCAGTTCTCTGAATTTTTGCGCAACAGGCCGAGACCCAACTGCACGTCCACGCCTTTAAGCATGGGTTTGGTGTTGCGCTTATGCAAAAGCATGAAGGCAACTGGCATCCAGTAGCGTATTTGGCATTCAAAAAATTCCGTCAGTATTTGCTTGGAATCAATTTTACACTTATAACTGACTGTTCTGCATTCAAACAAACCACTCAGAAGAAAGATTTACTCAGAGAAGTGACACAGTGGATAATGTAAATGCAAGATTTTGCATATACCGTCGAGCACAGAGCTGGAAATCGAATGAAGCACGTAGACTTGTTAAGTCGTTTTCCCGTAATGGTAATCACATCCGAATTACAGCGCGAATATATAACGCACAGCAGAATGACGAGCATGTGAAAGCCGTACAAGGACTCTTAAAACACCGTCCATATGGAGACTACAAAGTGATAGGTTCATTATTATATAAGCAGCGAAATGGACAAAATTTATTAGTACTACCAAAGTGTATGGAGAGAGAAGTCATAAAAAACGCACACAATTTTGGTCATATGGGAGCCGTAAAGACAATGATAGCATCGAACAGGAATACTTCATTCCTCATTTGGAGAAAAAAGTTAGCAGCATATCGCAAATTGTATACAGTGTATAACTCACAACAGAAAGTTGGGCAAGCAAGAAGATTTTCTTCATTGTATCGATAAAGGGCAAGTATGTACCTCTGCACACGCTTCATATCGATTACCTCGGGCCATTAGATGCTATAAATTTATATTTGCAGTCGTCGATGGGTTTTCGAAGTTTACTTGGCTTTTCACAACGAAATCAACAGATGCACAAGAAGTCATAAAACACATGCAGACATGGATTGACATTTTCGGTAGCCCAGAAAGATTGATCAGTGACAAGGGTGCGGCGTTTACAGCAAAAAGTTTCAAAGGTCTGTGCTCAGACAACAACATCGAGCATATCGAAGTAACGACAGGGGTTCCATGGGGAAATGGGAAAATAAAGCGTGTGAATCGAGTAATTTAGGCAATTTTGGCGAAAGTATCAGCTACTGAACCGACAAAGTGGTACAAATATACAGGGAAAAAGGCAATAAACGCTCATGTACATGCGACAACTAAGTATACGCCGTTCGAAATTTTATTCGGTATCAAAATGAGACACGGGTTCAATACAGAGTTGGTCAAAATGATTGATGAGGAATTTATCAATTCGCTTAATGATGATCGTAATGATGATATGATGCAAGCAGCTAGGGTTCAAATATCAAAAGCTCAGGAAATATATAAAACCCAATACAACAAAAATTGAAAAGACAGTCATGAATATCGAGTCGCAGATCTCGTAGCAATTAAGTACACGCAATTCATCGCAGGGGAAAAATTGGCCAAGAAGTGCATAGGGCCATACAAAATCGTCAAGGTAAAACGCAATTGCAGATACGACGTTGTCAAAGCAGAAGAATTTCAAGGTCCAAATCGTACATCTACAAACGCCGAAGATATAAAGTTATGGAAGTTCGTAGATACCTATGCGGACGAGTGGTCATCTGGGTCAGATGATGATCAGGCTGGCCGAGTGTAAAAGAGGCATAACTGTTGGCAGCGAACGAGGGTATCGGTGAGTAACGGGCAGTAGCAAGTTGACAGCCGTAGGTAGCAGATCGAAAGCAGCAGCAGAAGCAACAGCAGTAGCAGCTACATTTTCATTATCAATTATATTTTTTCAATCGCATTTACTATTGGACATTTTATCACTTTAAATAAAACACTTTTACATGTATGGAACTCGATTTCTTTTGCATGGGCACCACGGGCACGCTTGCAGATGTCCAGACGCTGAACCCAATTTTCGACGGTTTTCAAGCATAAATCGGCCGATACTGCTGCAATTTCACGTTCGATATTCGTACGAAGTTCATAAATCATCGCAGGCTTGTTAGCATAGACCATAGATTTGACGTAGCCCCACAGGAAATAGTCTAACGGCGTAAAATCGCACGACCAAGGCGGCCAATTGACTGGGCCATTTCGTGAGATAACACGTTCTCCAAACTTGGTTTTCTCCGATAAAGTTAGTTACGTTAGGAGTATATGTTTTTTGGGCACCTTTAGTGATGAAGCAGGCTCGATCCTTATATATTGGCTCGACCCATAAATATTTTTATATCGAACGGTCATGTGAAATCTACTCCCATATTAGTGAGCGGTCTATAAAAAGTAGTATGTTCTGCTGGAAGTGCGCAATAAATTGTTGTTGGGCTGTTACCTTGCAATTATGAACGATGGACGTGATCATGAGGTTGATCCGTGGAGACTTCGGAAATAAACTGAGTTACAAGTCGCGAATAATGACAATTGTATGTGGTAATAATCGGACGAAGTTCGCTATAACTTAGGCCCTCTGATGACATAAAATTTCTTCACTAGAATCTATAAATGAGTTTAGTGAGATAATTTAGCTTTTGGAGATTATTTTCTGTCCAGTCCTTAAACTCTAAAATTCATTGGAAATATTATATTCTAAGCAAATTGCAGTCATGCACTGTGTCTTAGCCTTGATTTTCTATGAATAAATCGATGTAGACGTTGCATTCAGATTTCCCTTCTTGAAGCGGAAAGTACGTGTTTCCGAGCCTCCGCTCGCTGAAAGGGGAGCACCTCGGACATGCTTATATGTATATTATTTTATTGGTGATTAAGTAAGACCGCGGATTTACACCGTAACTGGGATAAGCCTGGCTATTCTAATATTAATTTGCTGTAATAGTGTCCATAAACTTTCACCTCCGAGTGTAAGTGAAGTTTGGGTATGCTGATATCATATACTCGTACGTATGTGTTTTAATCTAGCAATTTTTGTCATCTTACAACATGGCCTGACACGAACTTCATTTCTCTTATTAGTTTTCTTTTATGAGATTGTTGCCCAATTATTATTTGCAAAAGCAGAGGACATAGGATTTGCATTCGGATTAATACTAGATGTGCACACTGTATAATAGCAAAGAACGTAGATTACAAATAAGTCGCGTCTCTTCACACCGTTCCTCTAACTGAAAACCCCGTCTAATTCACCATACCAGAACTAATTTGTCTTTTGCTGATTGATACTAGAATCTGATTAAATACAATTGGTTTCAATGTGTACACACACACCGGAAACGAAACGCTATGCAACTTCTTTGAAACCTACATCCTTTGGTAGTTGTATCACCACCATGATAAAATACCAAACCTAAAGGTGATCGACTTGGCTATACCGGAATATTGTTGGCGGACAGTGGTTGCTAAACTTGTGGCCGTAAATATTTGAAATAAAATATCAAACATAAGTAATTCGATATTTATGACTTGTAAGTGTACTCTCCTTTAAGTTTTGCATAAAAAACAAGAACAAAACATACACACATGAAAATGTATACATATCCAAATTCGCTTACATAAGAATTTTAAGCTTTTTATTAACCTAGACTGACGGTGGTAGGGCTGCAAGGTTATATTTAATTCGATTTCAAGTAAATTAAATATAAAGCAGGCTTTTATTATTTTAAAAAATGTCGATACAGTTTTTTCTTGAAATAAAAGCATGCGTACATACTTGAATAAATGTAACTGAATTCTGCTTCCGTAATTGGTTAATAAAAAATTAATATATTAGTATGCTTTTTCGTATACTGAATACGACTATATGACAACTTTTGCATATATCGTAAACCCAAATGATTGGCATGTCAGTGAGGTGTAATACCGTACAGCACAACCCACTTAACTATTTTCTTGAATGGCCGCAAATGGCATTCATTACAAGGAAAAAACGCACGATGCAGCTATAAATTTTTAAGTGAAGCTTACAATATGTTATGCATATTTGTGGCATTAGCTTTGTGAATTTACAGGTTAATTGGAAAAAGGAAGAAAACTATCCGCGTAATCGCCAATACCAGCTACTGCTGTTTTACGTCACTTCATCAATAATCTACTTACCGCTGAAAACAACACAGTCGGTGATTCTAATTTGCCCCAGAAATGAAACATATAACTGACAAACATATTTACAAGTACATAACTGTTTGTTCTAAAGCAAAGAAGCCCATATTTATTGAAAATAAACATGTACAAGTGACTGTACGTAGCGGAAGTGCAGTATGTAGTATAATTTTTCAAAAAACGTAAGTAAAATCTTGCTGTTAATGGTTGTCAAAGTCATCTTCCTTTCCCTATTTTTTTTTCGATACAATCGTAACTCAGAACAGCAAATTTCAATAGCATACATAGCCTTCTTATTATATACGTTATGTTTTTCTTTCGCTGGAGCCAGAGTTGTAGTTAGTGGGAATATTTAGTAGTGTCGAAGAAACGTATAGGGGTGGAATTTTGTAGGCGACTGATTAGGATTAGATTAAGCGGTTGTTGGTTCCTCGCTTTCTTCATTGTAGGGCGGCAGCAGGACCAATTTTCCGAGCGGCCTCGTAATTTAGCTTTTTTCGATCGCGACATCCAATACTCGTACTCCGTTGGCGGAACCTGGGTGCCGTTTAAAGATTCTTCCCATTATCTATGCATTGGGTGGTAGATTATCTTCCTTCACGATGTGTTTTTATTTGATGAGTTTTTGCATCTGCAATAGGTACTCGGCCTTCTTTGCTACCGATTTACGTTGGAGGCAGGATTTTCGTCTACATCTATTTCCGGTGGTGCAGCTAATAAATGCCCACCAACTAAAAAGTGACCTGGAGTAAGCGGCTCCAGCTCAGATGGTTCATTTGAAAATGATCGCGAGTTGAGACCCGATTCAACTCGGCAGAGAAGAGTAGAAAACATCTACTTATAGTCAGATGCAACCTTTTTGAATTGGCTCTTAAAACTTTTCCCACAATTCGCCTATGTATAGAGAAGCTGCTGGTATAAAATGCCATGTAAGTTCGCTGAGTTCAGTAGTAGCTTATAGGTGAATAGCTTTGGTTGCAAAACATACGAAAAGGCAGGCGTAGCATTTTGAGACGCCAAATCTTCTGCCGCGAAAACTTTCGAAAGGTCCGGCAAAATTGACCCTGGTATGTATAAATGCACGCGAGAAAGTGGTGCATTCTTGAGGCAGATCTTACAATTGTAGATAACGGACCGAATCACATTTTTTACCCTTGGAATCCAGCACTGACTACGAAGGATACGCACCATCAGCTGATTTTCACCGAGCAAAGTGACGTAATGGATAAACTGGCCAATTAGGGGTAAAACTTCACTTTTAGCATCCATTGGTGCCTTGGATTTCAGTCTAGAGTATTCCTCCCTGCAGAACTGCTTCTAATAAACGTTTATCAAGCCTTGTGTCATTGCTTTAATTCCATAGAATGAAATTATGTAAGATTGTGCTTGAAATGAAGCTTGTGTTTACGGGTGAGCTCTTTGATATAATCTCTTCACCTACGATAAGGCTCTGAAAGCTCTCGGTAGATCTGCAAATCTATCTAGGGCATCATTAAAATTATTATTAATATTATTATTTTATTGTTATTTATAATTAAAATTACAAAACAACATGTTAGCACAAGCTACCAAGGGCTATCGACTTAGTCATATAATTTAATTTTATTGATTGATTTTATTGATTCAGTCTACAGGTTATCCTTACAGACTATTACATATACATAATTACTAATTTATTACAGTGAAAATATTTAATTTAAATCTTGATATAGCGGCATTGAAATCTATCACATGCGCATAAATATTACATAAGCGTATGTTACGTGCAATTGGTTCATTATAGCCATAATTAGTTCTATGGGACGTTTCGGCAAGCAACCGATGGTGTCTTAACTCACGCGATGAGGTGTTAAAATTAATCAAACTACGTAATTCATCGCACTCAACCCTGTGGTTAACTAAGTTGTAGACAAACATTAGCGCAAAGTAAATTCTCCGGTCTTCCAAGGATTGTAAGCCGAGAAGTTTCCTCCTACTATCATAGTCTGGCACACCGCATGGCCAGTTTAATTTGAATAAAGCAAATCTAGTAAAGGTTCTTTGAACTCGTTCAATTTTTCTACGGTGGGACGAATAGTAAGGACTCCATAAAGACAACAATAGTCCAGGTGACTCCTTACTAGAGAAATATAAAGCGACTTCAAAGTGAAAGGGTCTTTAAAATCTTTCGAATTTCTTCTTATGAATTCCATCATGGAAAGTGCTTTAGCAAGAACAACATCAACATGCCTGTTGAAAGTTAGTTTCTTGTCGGAAATGACCCCAAGATCTTTGATTTCCTCCAAACGACTCAAAATGGCATTGTCTATTGAATAGCCAAGCTCATTCGGATTAAGAGCTTTGGAGTAAGAAACCACATGACATTTTCCTGTGTTAAGGAACCAATTATTAGCGGTACACCACTGCTGGAATACCACAAAATCGGATTGTAAATTACGGGAATCACTTAGATTACATATTGGCATAAAAACTTTGACATCATCGGCAAACATGAGACATTTCGAAAACTTGAAATGCTGGGGTAAGTCGTTTATAAACAATAAAAACAAAAGCGGTATCTTAAATTAAGATAAAATATTGACATCTTTTAAAAATTGTGCGATTGTATTAATGTTCGCTTCAGAAGGAAATGGTAATATTGATTCGAATTGGTTACGGCGGTTAAAATTTTGATTCCTTTGATTGTAGAGAGCTGGACAATTTACGAGTATGTGCCGAACCGTGAGGCTACAATTGTTTGCAGCTGATTTTAGTCAATATGCTTCAATCTTCGCTCCGCTTATAGCGTGTACTCTGCCGTCAACCTAATAATATAATATTTCTTGCTATAATCAAAGCTATCACATGTCAGAGTGTATGCTAGTAAAAAAAAAAAAACAAGAAGAATATCAAAAATTCAAGCAAATTCATGCTATAAAGCAGTTCACTACATACTTTGTAGCTTCACGCTTCATTTATAGCATGAATACGCTTTGCTCTTCGCTTACACTCTGACATGCATCAAGCAAACACATAAGAAAATACATGATGCTATTTATAGCACGATATAGCTTTACTGCTTTGCTCCGCTTATAGCGTGTACTCTGCCGTCAACCTAAGGTTGACGGCAGAGTACATACTATAAGCGGAGCGAAGATTGAAGCGATAATATTTCTTGCTATAATCAAAGCTATCACATGTCAGAGTGTATGCTAGTAAAAAAAAAAAACAAGAAGAATATCAAAAATTCAAGCAAATTCATGCTATAAAGCAGTTCACAACATACTTTGTAGCTTCACGCTTCATTTATAGCATGAATACGCTTTGCTCTTCGCTTACACTCTGACATGCATCAAGCAAACACATAAGAAAATACATGACGCTATTTATAGCACGATATAGCTTTACTGCTTTGCTCCGCTTATAGCGTGTACTCTGCCGTCAACCTTAGTGCTCTATCGGGATTTGCAAATGCATCAAAATTACGTTGCTTTAATTCTTCGATACTACAAATTGGTTTAGTTTGGGCCGTGTTAACTTGTTGGCACTGAAAAAAGTTAAGCTTCTCCTTTCCGTTTTTGTGGAAAATGAGACCAACCTTAGTGTCAATTTTTGTCTCGATATCTTTCAACAAATCATACCCAATGATTCCATCGAAAGTATCTAGTTGTGGAAGTATAAAAAAAATAGCAGTAGATCCTAAAATATTTACTTTGAATTTCTCAGAAATTTTATTTACACCATTTATGGATCTTAGTTGAAAGGGATATTTTATTTGAGTTATACCTTTCAAAAAACTATGTCTTTTAATGTAATTTTTTGATGTTCCTATATCTACTAAGATTTTAAGAACTTGCCCATTTGGTAAGGTTCGGGTAATAAAGGGCAAGTTTGACCTTAGCCCAAAAAAATTTACCTCATCTGGTAGCTCCGTGTCTCCCATTTCGGAGTACGGTGGTTCGTTTCCCATAGCGTTGATACGCTGGAGTTTTTGAATGGGCGCTTGAGTGGAGGTGTTATTTGTAGGGGTGTAAGGTCTCTTAAATTGTTGTTGTTGTTGTTGCCGTTGCAAGGGTGTTTGAGTGGGGGTGTGATTAGTTCGAGTTTGGGGATTTTGTCTAAATAGAGAGGTTCCCCGATCTACTTCCATCGGGACAGGATATTGTGCTGAACTGTTAGCTCGATTCGGTTGAGGCACAGTGTTAAACAATGGAGCGCTCTGGAAAGCTTGTGGCAATATGCCTGAGGCATATGTATGTGCGAACTCATACCTTTCGCGATTATGTTGCAGCTCCTGCGCTGCGGCAAGTGCACTGGGAAGATCCGGCGGGTTCGCTGAAAAAAGGGTATCGCAAAGTGGGCGTTTGAGGCCAGAAATGAAAACTCTTAAAGCATTTTCCCTAGCCTTAGCATTAAATGCATGAACGAGTTGCACATTGCTGCTATAGGTCATTATGTTTTTATTTAAAATCAATGTTAGTTGCCTATCAACCGCATCGTAATATTCATTAATTGACATTTTTCCCTGCCTGAGGGTGTTTAGTTGGTTCTCTAATATGTGGAGTGGTCGTTTATCTGCATAAAGTTGATCTAATTTACTTATAATAGCTTTAAAGTTTAATGGTGTGTTAAAAGCGCTAAGATTTTCATTAGCTGCTGAGGTTATTTTGTTACGCAAAATACCCAATGCAATATAATATGGCTCTGAGCCCTCGGTATAATAGCTTATCGCGAACCTAGCTGCTTCTCTCCATGCTGGGTACTCTGAAATTTTACCTCTAAATTCGGGTAGAGACTTTATCAAATTAAGGTCCGTGTGAGTACTTTGCACACCTTGGACAATAGTAACGGGCTTAAGAACTTCTATTTTTTTGGGTAAAATACTTTGAAATTATCGTTTTAGCTTTGCTAATTGTTCCCTAAAATTCTGCTCAACCACCTCTACTGTTGACTCCAACAGACTAGCCACTGCAGTTCTATCCATTTTTAATGTTTATTTATTACTAATTTTATTTTCAAGAACACAAAATATATTTTTTAAGTAAACGACCTACTCTAATTATGTTTTTTTTTAATTACAATACTTAAGAAGACTTAACCAGTTATTTTCTCATACGTACATATTTTGCTGGAATTCTCTGAAGGCCAATATCGTGTTGATTGGTGTTTTCCTGATGATAGTTCGTCCTCTAAAATTGTGTGTGTTTGGCCACTTCCACATCCGATTGGTACATATAAACTTTTTCGTTGAATATCCAAATGTTTGGTATAGCAATTAGAAGGTTTTCATGAACATTTTATTGTTCACAGTTTTTTTTTTTAAATATATTTTTTTCCGCAAAAAGTGTTTTTTATAATACCAATTTATTCTGGTTTTAGTATTTTTTGGCAAATTATTTTATACTCCTTTTAAAAGGATACACTTTAAAGGCGCAATTGCTAACCTTTTTATTAGGATGATTGTTCAAAAGTTTTTTTTTTGCGACACATTCACAACTCCTTTTTGAAAGGATATTTATTTAGTTTTTTTTTCACAGGTACGTAAAAACTGTTTTATTCTTTATTTATAGTTTTTTTTTTAAATTGTTCACAATTTTTTGAAAAAGGAAAGTTTTTTTTTTCAAGCACGTTCAAAATTAGTCACAATTTTTTTTGTTTTTTGAAAGGATATTTATTTAGTTTTTTTTTTCACAGGTACGTAAAAACTGTTTTATTCTTTATTTATAGTTTTTTTTTTTAAATTGTTCACAATTTTTTGAAAAAGGAAAGTTTTTTTTTCAAGCACGTTCAAAATTAGTCACAATTTTTTTTTGTTTTTTGAAAGGATATTAGGTTTTCTTTTATTCCTAGCACTTCAATTCAGTTTTATTCAAGCAGCTTTTATAAAAAGTTTTTTTTTTTTTTAATTATGTTTTTAACAAGTCACTATCCTTTCTTTAACAGGATATTTATTTTTTCAAAGGACACTGGATTCTACGTTAGTTGGGCGCCAGTTAAGCAAGTCATATTGCTTATAAAATAATAAAACACTCAACACTTTGTTTGAATTAAACATATTACTACTTTATTTTAATTATATGTTATGTTGACTTCGCAACTCCCTAACATCACCAGGACTGCCCTCGACAGGCAATGATACCACCTTTTATACCCTCGCGATCAGGGGTAATCACCTGCAAGTTTTGTTGTGCGGAAAGGTCGCTTGGATTCTACCGCTAGCAACACAATTGTGTTGTTGCATGCGCATGAGGCATGGCGTTGCTATGCAATGGGTGGTTCACTAAAGCAGGCAAGCATTGATCAAGCTGTTGTCATGCAGCTGATCTGTATCCCAAGCTCACGCATGTAGTGTTGCTATGCAGTGGGTGGCCAGTTGCGCCAGACAACAACTGTTGTGTTTTGGTCTGCCTGCCTAACATGCTGTTGCCAAGCCAAGTGCAAGCAGTGATCGCCGTTTGTTGTTATGCAGTGGGTTGTTTTGTGAGGCCAGGCGAGAGTCTTTCTATTTGCGCTGCCTGCCCAGCATGCTGTCGCTAAGGTAAGCGCAGCTAGTGATCATCATGTTTGTTGATGTTGGGTTGCATATCAAACTCGTGCATTGATGTTGCTATGCTGTGATAATTTGTTGTTATGATAAAGGTATAACAATGAATTTTGTTAGGCAAGTGGCGAGCATATTGGGGCTGTTGCCAATAGGGTTTTTGTAGGCAAGTGATCATATCATACTAGCCTGTTGTCAGGCTGCATCGACTGAGCTTAGATGTCACCACTGGGCTGACAGAAAGAGCGGTAGGGTATGTGAGGTAAGTGCAACGAAATGCTGTTGCTATATCAGGTTTCGGTATCATGCCTTAACTCCTCCCCTTCTTAAGTTCGGAGCGTCCCTGATCCGACAAAATAATAACTACATATGTATGTTAGGCTAAATCTAAAGCTTACAACTATTTCTAAGGCTATCCTTGTAAGTAAAGTAATGCCTTTTTCGGCCTTTTTGAAAATTACAATTTTAATTTCAGTTAGAAAAAGTCTTTCATTTTTGGTATTTTTATGATAACAAAATGAGCTTAACATTATAACTTTCTTAACTAAACAACGTATACTCCATATAAATGTAAAAAAATTGTGGCTTTATAATTAGCTTTTTCTTTTAAACAATTCAAAATTCTAATTAACTTCTCAAAAAGATTATTTGACAGTTCTGCTTTCCATTTACTTATTCGCGTTGTTCTTATGCTTATTTTTTTTCTTAACACTAAATAAAAAAAAAATTACTTTTGAGAAAAAAGCATAAATGAAAATGTTAAAATTTTCGTTTTTTGGTTTTTTTTTTTTTTACTAAATAATTTATTTTCGAACAACAATATTTTACTTTGCTTTTTTTTTAAGCAATTCGAAATTTGATTTTTAATTATAGTACCCAAAGTTTACACATTCACGGTGCTTTTATAGTTATTATTTTCTTATATATAATAATAAAAAAAAATTACGATTGAGAAAAAAAAACATATGTGAAAATGTTTAAATTTTCGTGTTTAGGGTTTTTTTTTTACAAAACAATTTTTTTGGGCAAAACTATTTTACCATAATTACTATAATTACCACGTTTTTGGGTCAGGTAGATGATCACAACAAAAATTTGTTTAAAGAATTTATGTATTTCGTATGCATATGTACGATTTTTTCTTATTAAACATGTTTATTTTATTTACGAATTTTAACAATAAGAAAAACCTTTGTTTTCCAAAAAGAGTACTTTATGAAAATTTACAGATTTAATTTTTTTATTTAATAATTAATCTTGGACAATAAGACTAAATAATTTTACATTTTAATAACTTTATATCTTGAAAAAATTATGATGGGGAAATTATAATTGCCGTATACATATGTACGTTTTTTTTGTAATTATTTTCTTCGTATTTTTTTTATTTTAACATTGATGCAATGAAATTTTTTGATTTTTGGAATTAAGTAATTTAGACAAAAATTCAAAAAACTGATATTACATTTTAATGGTAAAATCATAACAAAATATGCTTCAATCGAAAATGATTTAAGGTTTCGAGGTCGCAACAGATTCCATTAACTACATTTGGGTTGACTTTTTCCCGGATAGTTTGTAAAAGATACTCCGCAGTTTTAAAATGTGTATGTCTGAGTAGTTTTTGAAATAAAATTTTGGTAGAATTGCTGTTAAATTCGGATGGTAATAGAACTAATTGAGCTTTAAATTGGTTTACAGGATTTTTAATGGTTTTAATTGTATTAGAAAGGGAAATTTCACTATGAGCAGTATCATCTGAGTCATCAAGGTTGTGAATATATTGGCGAGAAAGTGCGTCAGCTACTTTGTTTTCTTTGCCAGGTTTATAGAAATATTTCGGTGCGAAAGAATTTATGAATGCAGTCCATCTTTTAATTTGGAATTTGGATTTTTATCTGACATAGCGAATGTAAGAGGTTGATGATCAGTGAAAATATGTATATTTTTAATACCGTATAGGTAATGTCTTAACTTTTGGAATGCCCAAACTATCGCTAAGAGTTCGCGTTCATTTGTAGCATAATTCTCTTCAGCCTTAGACAACCATGATGGTTATGGGTTTGCCGTTTTGGGAAAGTACGGCTCCTAGGGCTACGGATGAGGCATCCGTTGTTATCTCAAATGGCTTAGAGTAGTCTGGATGTTGAAGAAGGACATCTTCCGAAGCCAGAATAGATTTTAATTTATTGAAGGCCTTGACTGCTTCATCATCAAGGGAAATATGCACTTTTTTGGACTGACGACTGCTAACGTGGCCATTGTCGCCTCTTAAATATTTCGTGAGGGGTTTTGAAATATGAGCATAGTCTTTAATAAACCTACGGTAATAACCGGAAAGACCCAAAAAGGACCGCAAATATCTTAACGACTTTGGCTGTTGGTGACTAAGGATAGCTTCTACTTTGCTAGGACATGTTTGGATTCCTTTATGAGAGACTGTGAATCCTAAAAACTCGACCTCGCTTTTAAAAAATTTAGATTTTTCTAACGATACCCGCATTCCTGCTTGCTCAATTTTTTTCAATATGGAGTCAACGTGCTTAAAATGTGATTTTTCATCAGGTGAAAAAATGATGATATCATCAACGTAAACGTGACATATTTTCCCGATGTCGTCGTGCAATATATCATCGATTGCCCTTTGAAATATGCTCGGTGCATTTTTCAAACCAAAGGGCAAACGACAAAACTCATATTTGCCGTTGTTTACGCTGAATGCAGTTTTGCACCTATCTTTCTCAAGGAGACAAATTTGGTGAAACCCGGACTTAAGGTCTAGAGTTGTGAATAGTTTGGACTTGCCTAAATTTGAAAGTATCACTGTGGTATCGGGAATGGGATATTTGTTGGAAGTAGTATGCTCGTTTAGCTTCCGGAAATCGATAACCATTCTTAAATTTGGATTTCCGTCGTCATCTAAACCTTTCTTTGAGACTACATGGACAGGGGAGTTGTAGGGTGAATAGGACTTTCTTATTATGCCGTCTTTAAGCAGAGATTCTATTTCATTATTAACAAATTTTCCTACCGATATTGGGTATGGGTAACTTCTTGAGTAAATTGGCCTATCAGTTAATGTGTCTATTGTTGCTATAACATTTGTATTATATGGGAGAGCTCTATCGGGATTTGCAAATGCATCAAAATTACGTTGCTTTAATTCTTCGATACTACAAATTGGTTTAGTTTGGGCCGTGTTAACTTGTTGGCACTGAAAAAAGTTAAGCTTCTCCTTTCCGTTTTTGTGGAAAATGAGACCAACCTTAGTGTCAATTTTTGTCTCGATATCTTTCAACAAATCATACCCAATGATTCCATCGAAAGTATCTAGTTGTGGAAGTATAAAAAAAATAGCAGTAGATCCTAAAATATTTACTTTGAATTTCTCAGAAATTTTATTTACACCATTTATGGATCTTAGTTGAAAGGGATATTTTATTTGAGTTATACCTTTCAAAAAACTATGTCTTTTAATGTAATTTTTTGATGTTCCTATATCTACTAAGATTTTAAGAACTTGCCCATTTGGTAAGGTTCGGGTAATAAAGGGCAAGTTTGACCTTAGCCCAAAAAAATTTACCTCATCTGGTAGCTCCGTGTCTCCCATTTCGGAGTACGGTGGTTCGTTTCCCATAGCGTTGATACGCTGGAGTTTTTGAATGGGCGCTTGAGTGGAGGTGTTATTTGTAGGGGTGTAAGGTCTCTTAAATTGTTGTTGTTGTTGTTGCCGTTGCAAGGGTGTTTGAGTGGGGGTGTGATTAGTTCGAGTTTGGGGATTTTGTCTAAATAGAGAGGTTCCCCGATCTACTTCCATCGGGACAGGATATTGTGCTGAACTGTTAGCTCGATTCGGTTGAGGCACAGTGTTAAACAATGGAGCGCTCTGGAAAGCTTGTGGCAATATGCCTGAGGCATATGTATGTGCGAACTCATACCTTTCGCGATTATGTTGCAGCTCCTGCGCTGCGGCAAGTGCACTGGGAAGATCCGGCGGGTTCGCTGAAAAAAGGGTATCGCAAAGTGGGCGTTTGAGGCCAGAAATGAAAACTCTTAAAGCATTTTCCCTAGCCTTAGCATTAAATGCATGAACGAGTTGCACATTGCTGCTATAGGTCATTATGTTTTTATTTAAAATCAATGTTAGTTGCCTATCAACCGCATCGTAATATTCATTAATTGACATTTTTCCCTGCCTGAGGGTGTTTAGTTGGTTCTCTAATATGTGGAGTGGTCGTTTATCTGCATAAAGTTGATCTAATTTACTTATAATAGCTTTAAAGTTTAATGGTGTGTTAAAAGCGCTAAGATTTTCATTAGCTGCTGAGGTTATTTTGTTACGCAAAATACCCAATGCAATATAATATGGCTCTGAGCCCTCGGTATAATAGCTTATCGCGAACCTAGCTGCTTCTCTCCATGCTGGGTACTCTGAAATTTTACCTCTAAATTCGGGTAGAGACTTTATCAAATTAAGGTCCGTGTGAGTACTTTGCACACCTTGGACAATAGTAACGGGCTTAAGAACTTCTATTTTTTTGGGTAAAATACTTTGAAATTATCGTTTTAGCTTTGCTAATTGTTCCCTAAAATTCTGCTCAACCACCTCTACTGTTGACTCCAACAGACTAGCCACTGCAGTTCTATCCATTTTTAATGTTTATTTATTACTAATTTTATTTTCAAGAACACAAAATATATTTTTTAAGTAAACGACCTACTCTAATTATGTTTTTTTTTAATTACAATACTTAAGAAGACTTAACCAGTTATTTTCTCATACGTACATATTTTGCTGGAATTTTCTGAAGGCCAATATCGTGTTGATTGGTGTTTTCCTGATGATAGTTCGTCCTCTAAAATTGTGTGTGTTTGGCCACTTCCACATCCGATTGGTACATATAAACTTTTTCGTTGAATATCCAAATGTTTGGTATAGCAATTAGAAGGTTTTCATGAACATTTTATTGTTCACAGTTTTTTTTTTTAAATATATTTTTTTCCGCAAAAAGTGTTTTTTATAATACCAATTTATTCTGGTTTTAGTATTTTTTGGCAAATTATTTTATACTCCTTTTAAAAGGATACACTTTAAAGGCGCAATTGCTAACCTTTTTATTAGGATGATTGTTCAAAAGTTTTTTTTTTGCGACACATTCACAACTCCTTTTTGAAAGGATATTTATTTAGTTTTTTTTCACAGGTACGTAAAAACTGTTTTATTCTTTATTTATAGTTTTTTTTTTAAATTGTTCACAATTTTTTGAAAAAGGAAAGTTTTTTTTTTCAAGCACGTTCAAAATTAGTCACAATTTTTTTTGTTTTTTGAAAGGATATTTATTTAGTTTTTTTTTTCACAGGTACGTAAAAACTGTTTTATTCTTTATTTATAGTTTTTTTTTTTTAAATTGTTCACAATTTTTTGAAAAAGGAAAGTTTTTTTTTCAAGCACGTTCAAAATTAGTCACAATTTTTTTTTGTTTTTTGAAAGGATATTAGGTTTTCTTTTATTCCTAGCACTTCAATTCAGTTTTATTCAAGCAGCTTTTATAAAAAGTTTTTTTTTTTTTGAATTATGTTTTTAACAAGTCACTATCCTTTCTTTAACAGGATATTTATTTTTTCAAAGGACACTGGATTCTACGTTAGTTGGGCGCCAGTTAAGCAAGTCATATTGCTTATAAAATAATAAAACACTCAACACTTTGTTTGAATTAAACATATTACTACTTTATTTTAATTATATGTTATGTTGACTTCGCAACTCCCTAACATCACCAGGACTGCCCTCGACAGGCAATGATACCACCTTTTATACCCTCGCGATCAGGGGTAATCACCTGCAAGTTTTGTTGTGCGGAAAGGTCGCTTGGATTCTACCGCTAGCAACACAATTGTGTTGTTGCATGCGCATGAGGCATGGCGTTGCTATGCAATGGGTGGTTCACTAAAGCAGGCAAGCATTGATCAAGCTGTTGTCATGCAGCTGATCTGTATCCCAAGCTCACGCATGTAGTGTTGCTATGCAGTGGGTGGCCAGTTGCGCCAGACAACAACTGTTGTGTTTTGGTCTGCCTGCCTAACATGCTGTTGCCAAGCCAAGTGCAAGCAGTGATCGCCGTTTGTTGTTATGCAGTGGGTTGTTTTGTGAGGCCAGGCGAGAGTCTTTCTATTTGCGCTGCCTGCCCAGCATGCTGTCGCTAAGGTAAGCGCAGCTAGTGATCATCATGTTTGTTGATGTTGGGTTGCATATCAAACTCGTGCATTGATGTTGCTATGCTGTGATAATTTGTTGTTATGATAAAGGTATAACAATGAATTTTGTTAGGCAAGTGGCGAGCATATTGGGGCTGTTGCCAATAGGGTTTTTGTAGGCAAGTGATCATATCATACTAGCCTGTTGTCAGGCTGCATCGACTGAGCTTAGATGTCAGCACTGGGCTGACAGAAAGAGCGGTAGGGTATGTGAGGTAAGTGCAACGAAATGCTGTTGCTATATCAGGTTTCGGTATCATGCCTTAACTTATATACATACATACACACATACATATATATGTAAATGGAGTGTTTTTATTTAAAATTTTTTGGTCACTAATATGTAAATTATACAATGTAGCGTACTCGTATATACGTATGTGCTATTGTAAATATTAACAACTCGCCTAAAACCACTCGCCTCCCAAAATGTGGTATTAATATTAAATTTCCATATTCCACACGTGAATATGATTTGTGAAGACGGGAACCAAAAGAAAACGAAAAAATAATTAGAAAGCAAAAATTTATGGGCTTGGCAAAACGGAAAATGCGAAAAATATTACTAGCCGTGTGCTGAAAGTTGTTCACTAACACACTGTATATCACACACAATGGACCTTTCTGTGGTCGTTGTATCGGTCCACGAAACTACAGAATTTAAATATTTTAATTTGTCGCAGTCACTAAAAAAGATGCACTGAATAACTTTGTTCTCCGCACTTTAACTTGATAATTTCATTGAACACAAAATAAGTGTATATAATTCCTTTTCGAAGTCCACTCAGAAAGTCAGAAGTTCTTTCGTTGAGAGATTTTAGTTCACATCTGTAATTAAACACAATTATTCATTTAAATTGTAACATTAAAGTATACAAACACAGCACGTCAGCGATAGGTTACCTATCTGTGCTCGTCCAGGATTTGAAATCAATAGTTTCAATGTTTTATGCTTTGAATAGTTCCGAAAAGTCTTTAATAACTTTTATGGATAAAAGTATCCATTTGACATAAATTTTCACTATAGTTTTTAGAAATCAGAAGAAATAAATGATATGTAAAAAACTTGTTGATTTTTCTATATCAATAAATATTCATTAAAATGTGAGTATTTTTATAACTTTATTAGCAATTTAAGTTACTATGAATGCATGTTTATTTAATGGAAATAATGCGCATTCAGTGAAGTAACATTTAACGGGCAGGAATGCGCGTGCCCTGTTACGAAAGGACTCATTCATGTTTTCGCTCGCGTGTGCGTGGGCAGTATAATGTTAATATCATTTTTTTCTCAATGGAATGTTGTTTAAAACTATTGTTTTTATTGCCAGTTTTTTTCAATTTGTTATAAACAATTTTAATACAAATTAATTAATACAATAAAATTAATTTCCGAAAGAATATAATTATTGAGTATATTAAATTTTGAACTGATAGGCGGTTGAATTTTTCAAATCGGTTCAGTCTAGCGAAAATGACACGTTATAGAAAAAAGCGACGGAAATCTTTGCTTGTTAATATCAGTTACAAAAATTTTTTTTTCAGAAATCCTTCAGGATATCAATGTTTGAACTCAAACACTACCAAAGTACTGGAATCAGAAGATTTTTTGGTTGCCCACTTCAGGAATTCTTACCCTTGCGTCTGGGTTAGGAGCAGTACTCATGCAGAATGTCTATTTGATACGCATGCATAACCCTAAACGATCCCGAAAAAAATTTGCAACAGTATAAAAAGAGCTACTCACAAGAGAGTTTGACCTTTCGATATCCCACAAGCCACTAGTCTGGCTATATCATAAGCCCAAGGAAAAAGATAAAGATAAATGCAATGCTACACCGTTGGCTACAAGAACTACGTGAAGCCCAAGGAAAAAGATAAAGATAAACGCAAAGCAACACCGTTGGCTACTAGAACTACGTGAATATAACATATAAATATAAATTACATAAAAAGCAAAGAAAATATAGTTGAAGATTTCCTTATCAAGATTAAAAACAAGGCAGGAGAGATTCACATGACAGAAGAAAATAATGACAACATGAGTACATGTACAAAGATGATCCAAAATTACCACTTCCCTATAATAGAAACAACAAACATAAATTATCCTAACCATAAAACTAGAGAAATTGAGATAGTATATAACAGACGGCAAATGTATAATAACACATACGACATATTCTCAAATTGTTTGACTGACATATTCAGAAAGTATCTGAAAAGCGGAAAAATCGGAATATTTTCTGAACTCCCAGACATTATATACAACGGGCAGAAATGCAAAAAGTTCTTTAATGTGAATAAAAACGTATTTAAATAATTCATAAATAGGAATAAGTTAAAGCTACAAAACTTCGAAAGAACTGTTCATTTAGCAAATTAATACGTCGGGGCAAAGAAAAAAAGTCGTCCCACACTGCGTTTTCATCAACTTTTGCATATCGATGAATGTTTAGTGCAACCAATCCGATCTTAGTCGATTTCACTCATAGTAGACCGGATATGATTTTTCAGTTGACGCGGTGTTGAAAAAGAGCGTTCCTTCGTCGATATCGTTACTGATAGACCAGCTATTACACAGTACGACAGTGGTTGGTACACTTGAGAAATGTTAACATAATATGAAAATAGGCTTAAAATAAAGAAATAAGTATGTGTCTCGTCGTTTTGCTGCAGCACGTCAGAATTTTGAGAAAATCGATTTTTAAGCTTCAAAGGTCCGTGGAGGTTCACTTCTAATGTAATACTTTTCTTTTATTAATATTTCATTAATTTCATTTCAAACTAAAATTTACTTAACGTACTTTTAATAACATTTTTATATGAACCATACTGTTTGGGCCAGGTTTAATTTAATTCAAATTCAAAAGCTTCCGCACAAGAGCGCCAACGCCCTTCATAGCACGAGGGCGCCCTAGAGCCTAGAAACACGCACACACACTCACACAGTGAATCATAGTTCATAAATGACAGCTAATGCTGCAATTTTTTTTGCTTTGACCTTACACGTTATTATTTGGTGGGTAACAGTAGTAAATAAAGCGTTTTTTAATAAAACGCCGAGACACGTATTTCTTTATTTTAAGCCTATTTTCATATTCTGTTAACATTTAAGATGTGTATTTGATTTTGTCGTACTGCGTTATAAGTAAGATTTGATGAGCATTAGGGAAAGCATTTTCGTTGCAGATATGAAGTGCTTTAATAGAATTGTGGATATTTCTATCCACAAATGATCTTCGCAAAAGTTTTACTTTGTAGACAAATACTACAGCACAATCGTCATGCAAAATCGAAGAGTATTTTTTGAATATCCACTAGAGTTGTTGTTTTCGATGGAAAAACATATACAAAATTCGAAAGTATTTTATGAAATAAATCCAGATATAGTATGTAAGTAGAAATTCGATAATATTCTTCAATGTCGCTAATATCCACATTGCACCGATTAATCTGACAAGAAGTTATTCGGAGTTTCTTCACTTCGACATCGTATTCTTTACAAATCTGGGCGACTTTTTCGAAAATCTTGCTGAAATATTCTTCTACATTATCTCTCCTGACTATTATTTCTTTCTTTGCTGCATCTGCCAACTTTATAGCTTCACCGAGATCTTGATTTTCAGTTTGCAGAGCTGGACTCAATGATAAGATCAGGGAATGAATCGAATCGACCACTTGCAATGAAACCTGAAAATACAAGGTTTTAAATACCGTCAGAAATTGTTTTTGAATCTGTCTAGGTATTCGAGATGTTTTCCAAGGCGCTTATAACTGCTGGTTGTACATGGAGATAAATTTTGACTGATTCTAGACGTTCTACCCACCTCGTTGGACAGGATTGTTTCAGTTTAGTCCTTGAATCACCTTGAAGGTTTTCGTTTGCAGAAATTGCATCTTACAGTGCATACGCTCTTTCGATTGTGCGTAGAGAGTTTCTGAGCAGAACAATTTCGCATGCATCACTTACGACAAAATTGAAACTATGAGGTGCACAATGCATTCATTCATTCATTCATTGCACTTGCACTGTCGTCGCATTGGACGATAAAATACTTACAGTCTATCCCCGAAGATTCCAAAAAGTCTAGGATGAAAGCTGACAATCCTTTTCCAGTAAAATGCCGAAGTGTTCATGAACTCATCTGCCAATTAATGTCAAAGAGTGAAATAGATTTTGTCAAAGGCTAAGGTAACACTCAGTCTAGCCAAAGTCGTTATTTCATTAAAAAATAATAATAATAAAAATTAGTTTATATAAGTAAAGATTTACTGTGGTTAACTTGTGTTTATTTTGCTTTTAGTTTTTAACTATGCTTATTGTGTCTTGCAGCATAAGGTTTTCGTTTTGAGTAAAATTATGAATTTGTTGAGTTTTGTTGTTCAATTATGAATAAAGGAAACACAATTATTAATATAACGTTACATTTTAATGCTCTTTTATTGTATCGAAACGGGATACTTTCAACGCCAAAAAGTAGTTTAGAAATTAACCTGCTGTAGGGCTGACTTGTGTTACTATGACATAATGCAGAGCTGGAGTATATGGTCTTGCATTTAGGTTACATTTTAAGTACCCTTCGCGATTTTTGCATGGTACTCGTAGACCAACAGCTTTTAGTACCGAGGGAGATCTTCTGCACAGATAGAGGCAGCGATCGTGGCATGGGCTCCCTTCACTTGGCCAATCGAAGGGCTCAAATATGCCCAAAAGGTATCGATGCCCTTCGACTTACCTAAGCAGACTGCACTCACTATGACTATCTGCGATGAATCTATAGGAATTGGTCCTGCGTTGGGTGAGAATTCATGGTGCTTATTTTGTGAAGCCAGTGAAATATGTTCTGAAGAACCAATAAACCGGAAAACAACAAATTCAAAGTTGGTTTGTTTTTAGTCAAGTTGAATGATTTACATAGTCTAATAGACGATTAAGCGAGCCCCGCCGAAATTGGTCTGTATCTTCGTTGTTATAGTGGCGAGCTTCACTATCTTATTGTACGCCCTGAATTTTTGTCAGGGTTAGAATCCCACCTTTTGCTCGCCACGTTAAACTTTTATGAACTAATAGGATATAAAAAAAATATTAGCTATCCTACATTTTTCGAGGTTAATTGTAAAACCTCTGAAATAAACTACTAAAAACTAAAACATAACTAACTCTAAACACTTAACGTTCGCTCGCCCCAATTTCATTTCTAATTAAGACTTAAAAAATAATAATAAAAAATATTTATTCTTCTATACTTTCCATTTAAGTTTCTTATTTTATTTTAGTAAGTTTTTCCATATACATATGTATACACATATGTAAAACTTTCAATAATGATTTAAAGTAATTTAACAGAATCTTCCAAAAACATTCAAGAAATTCATTTTTTTGTTTATCATATGTATGCACATGCATGCATCCTTTTAATAATGCAGATTTAATCGAATTAGATACATATGTTAAGAAAATACATATATTTATGTATGTTCATATGATTTGTTCTCGTGCGCGAACATTCAACCGATCTCTAAATCTGAGGGCAAAGCTGGACAAACCATTATATCTCTAGTGTTGACTTCGATCTTACCAAGGTAAAAATAACACTGTTCTGATGAAATATTTCAACGAATAGTTAAACAAAGCTATAGTTGAACAGGATATAGTGGCAAAGTTAAATGCAATAATTAAATTTTTGCATGAAATATCGGAATTTATTGATTTGAGAACAAAAATTCTAAAGCCAAATAAACTGTTTTGTATAAACTTCACTGAAATAGTTACTTCTGCGCGTCATTCCGCGAAAAAACTGCCCGATGACAGGAAAAAGTTGTCCCTCTTAACCCGTCCAATTTTTAAAATACCTACTGATTACCAATTATATAAAAAAAATGGTCATTTAGTTTCCGTAAAAGTCTTAACTTCGAGTGACTTTCATTCATGGTAGCACTTACATGTGATTTGTTTTCAAAATAACGGTAGTTTTATCTGTGAAACGATTGGAAGCTGTATGCAATTTTATGGCAAACTCCATGTCGGGAAACAACCAGTTAGTTTTTGGAGTTAATTATTTTATTAGTTATAATGCATATATGCATCTGCTAATGATTTGTCTATATTAGACGTGGCAAATATATAATAGAATTAAATATTTTCGTTCTAGAGTTTTGTAGAATATTTTTTGTGCCGCCCGCCCCTTTTTGGAGCGTTCAGCACGAAAGTACGAATGACTTTACAACAACTTTATGTAACATATTGGTTAAATTTTTGGGAAAAATTAACATGCACCTCTATTTTAACCTTTATTGTGCTATTCATAACGTGTAACGCTAATATGGTATGGGGATTCCTCAATTGAAACCCCTGGTCAATGGTGAAGATATTTTGGACTCGGCTGTATATGTATATCTGCCCGCCCGAAAACTACATGTTAAGTGATGAGGCTAGTGACGAGAAGGGAATGTAAGAATAAGGACCTTCCAGGATATGTAAGGTAGGAATGGAGCAGACATGGTTTTTTGAATACCGCTTTGTCTCCTGTGCAATGGTTTGAATTATTTTACGATGACAAAGTACTTGATTTGTTAGTATATTACTCTGCTGTTTACGAAGGAAACGAATAATTTGAACTAGCGAAAGAAGAAATTCGGCTCCTACTTGCGATCTTCTTATTGAGCGGGTATTGCGCTTACGCAAGGCAGCGAATGTTCTGGGACGCTGGTGTGGCTAATTCAATACCTAGAGCACGCTTTGAGCAAATCTTGAGTTATATACATGGTAAAGATAATACTTCGCTAGGTTCACAAATTTACAAAGATTGGTCTATTATGGGATGAGCTAAACGAAAAGAGGATGAGATATTCCCCGAATTATATAGAGATCAGTATGAATCCATGATACCTTACTACGGTCACCACAGTACCAAATAACACATCCATGGCAAACCCATTCGCTTCGATTATAAGGTATGGTGCAATGCAACTTGATTGGGATATGAGATTCAAGCCGAACCGTATCAAGGTGCCGCCACAGGTAATACCAACCCCGACCTAGGAGTTGGTGGATTTGTTGTAATGAATCTGATTTCCAAACTTCCAGATGGATTCAAAGTCCACGTTTACATGGATAACTTGTTAACGTTGCTCCGTTTGTTAACGGCTCTTAAGTAATCTGGGCACCAAGGTACGGCCACTATTCTATTGGAGGCTCTTCAAACCATGAAATCAAAATCTAGGGGTACCTATCATTAAAAAACTGATAAAAAAAATCTTGTATAACGCTAATTCGATACAATGACAACAACGTTGTAACTGTGGCCTCCTCTTGTGAAGTGGTAGCTCCGACGGATTCACCACAGCAGTGGTCGAGTATTCACACAAAGAGGATCGGATTTCAACAGCTGTCGTACATTCAGCAATATAATAGATTTATCGGTGGAACCGATCGTCTAGATCAAAATGTAGGATATTATAGAATCATTATCAACAAGAATTCGTACTGGCAATTATTGATGTGGACTATGAATGTATCGGTAAACAATGCTTTAACAACTTTAAAAATTTTCCACCGATGGTGAAGCGGAACGTCCTTTAGATTATTTGGCATTCATTCGTGTAATAACAACCACTTACCTAAGTAAGTAATCTAACTATGTTAATTTTTCTTTCCTATTTGGTATACCTAAAACACTACTTGTCTAGGAAAATATTCCAATCAACGTGCATAGGATAGCCCATTGAATCTTAAAGACGAAGGGTTCCGGATGGTGCTCATGTAGATGGCTGTGACCACATCGAGCGCAGCTCAAAAAGATTTGCAGAATGTCATAAAAATACCGCCAAAAAATGCTGCAAATGTCGTTATACAAATTGCTTTTTTCACCTTTGTTAATATAAGCATTTTTGAAATAAAGGTCATATATATTTTTACTGCTTGCTGATATGCTCAGCGCCCCATTTTCTGGGCGGTACTTTTTAAAAAACCTAAAACCAATATGGAAAAAACTCGTTAAGCATATGGTATTTACAGCCTTTTAGTACACTCATATTGATTAAATGAATAAAAAAAATACTTTTTAAAAAGTTCGGATTATACGGGATAAGTCCGGTTTGAGTTGCACTAATATTTATTTAGAGTAGTTACAACGAAAAAGTGGAGTAAATTAAAAATATTGGCTCTAGATCTGATAGAGGTATATTTGAAGGAAATTACCTACAAAGACGTAAATACATAAACAAATCTATAGCTATACTTCACAGAATTAATTTTGTAACTAAAACTACCTTATACAAGTTAACAAAAAGGTATCATCATAAGTTTATTCTATATTCTCATAAGGTGATTCTGCCAACACCACTCCCGCATCATTTAATACCGTTTTAAATTATAAGGCAATAATTTTGAGACTATTGAAGTTGATCAAACCTTCGCCGACATGAGGCGAGCTAAGATTATGAGACAGGATAATTTGTATATTGAAAAATAAGAAGGTGGATAGGCAACTATCGTAAATAATATATAAACAAATTGTGACTCATAGTGACAATAGTGGTTTTATAGCTTTAAATGCTCGCGTCAGGTAGAATGCATTACGCGTCTTCATATATAGGATTCGTCGCCCAATGTTTAACACCTAACACGTTCTCAGTGCGGTTCTATCACAATATGAATATTACCGAGCAATGCGAAAGTATGCACAGCGAAGAGTGTTCAACTAACGTCATCAAATCGGTTAAATGCCCTGTTAATCAATTTAGAAAGAATCAAAACCATTGCCTTAAATATGCTGTTAATCCCAATGTCACTAATGGCATCCACTGTGATCTTCCAAGCCTAAAGTCAGAATTCTTTGGAGTTAGGATTATTCGTACCGAGAGTTGTTCTTGGGGCTCGCTAGAATCCAAGAACTTCATCAGCGCCGGTACGCAGAGAGCGAGAAATTTGCTCCCATTTCTATCGAATTCCGGTTTAATGAAAAGTACTCTCATCGAGCAAGTATGCAAAGTCAAGCGGTGGAATTTGTAGCTGTCTGTTGCGATTGCAGGTTTCCAACATCGAGCTTTCTGCGTGCATTTAGATGCACATTATTTGCTGCACAGAGCCAGAGTGTAAGTACGTCTAATATCTTCCGTCTATCGCAATATGATCGATTTGGTTCCGATATGGGGACAGCCGGCTGACTTGAGGATTTTCTTGTACAGCCACCATGTTCAGAGCTTCGAACAGGTCGATCAGTTCAGTCCAGGGGTTTGAACTTTTGGATGCTCAGAGAATATTATGATTTTTGATAACGAATTATTTTGACATGGCGTATGCAAAATTGAAACTGAAGATGAACATTGATTGTATAAAGCATTCGTTATCGAAAAGTCTTGCTTTGTGAATACAATTCATGATATTTGCCAATTACAATTATAATAGTAATGGAAAACAAATAATGAAAGACATTGAATAGTGAAAAATTGCATATATATTAACCGTTGAGTCAAAAGAAAAATAGCGAATAATATCATAGTTATTATCCCTCAGTGAACAAACGGACTCTTCGAGGTACCGAAAAAAAATCATCCAAAACCCTTGGAACATCAATCTTGACATCCCGATTTATATTCAGGGAAGCTAAGCCGTTTAATCGATCTTCAGTCGTATTTGATCGAAGATACGTCTTCAGACGACGTAACGTTGAAAAGGGGAGTTCATTCGTCGCCGTAGTTACGGGCAAAACTGCCATTATTTGAAGAATTTGATGATCATTTGGAAAATCCTCTGCGTTGCAAATGTCAAGTGCTTCAAGAGAATTGTTGATTTCCTCCCTAGCAATGCGTCGTCGCCAAAGTTGAACCTCAGCAATCCATATTTCACTGGAATTGTCGTGTAGAATCGCAGAGTATGATATGAATAATTAAACACATGGGTTTTCATCAAAAATTTTCATCTTGTTTGGGAATAGGCAGCCGAAATTCGATAAAATATTCCGATGATTCAAAAATCGATCTTGCAAATGTGATTGAAAAAAATATAATTGAAAAAAGTTCCGACAACTGACAATCCTATGAAAATGTTTACAACTTATCCTACTGTATAAATATATTGAATTACATCAATAAAGTAGGTTAATCGAGAAATTACTAGCATATATAAAACAATGCATCATATATTTTGCCGTATAAAGTGCTTTGTCGATATTTTTTCTTTCATTTAGAGTTTTGAGAATTTGAGCCTAATAACTCTAATCTTGTTTGAAAAATACGAGTCTTCGCTCAGAAAAATCATCCGCTAAAATTCAGAGGTCGATCATCTGAACTTGAATATACTAAAAGTCAGAAAATATTTTTTTAATACAGAGGATTATTCTCAAACTCGTAATAAACGCTCCCTTTGTCGATCATCTGAACTTGAATATACTAAAAGTCAGAAAATATTTTTTTAATACAGAGGATTATTCTCAAACTCGTAATAAACGCTCCCTTTGCCAGCCATGCAATATCAGTTCGATAACAATATTTCGATTTGAAAGCAATATTTACGTCCGGAAACATGCTATTCCTCTAAAGAGCATCATGCTTCATATCAACAACGTTTGGCGGCACGAAAGTATTATTAGGCTGCAACTGTACATAAATTTGACATCCCCACGCTTATTGTCCCATTGGTAATTACGCTGGGCTTCGTTTTGCCTAGCCACTCGTGTACACTTTCAATTCGGAGCGTCACTATTAAACATAAACTTTGCAGTGCCTATTTCGCCTATGTTGAAAATTCAAAAAGTAACTACAATTTCAACCATATCGAATAGGCTCCGCCTCCAGGTAGAAAAACAATTTCAGGGTAATTCTTTTGTGTTGTATTCTCAGATGAAAATCAGCTGAATTTAAGAGGATTTTTCTCTGAGTCTACGAAAATTGCGCTTATCGCACTTATTAAAAACTGGAAAAAAATTAACCTAATTTACACGATTCTGCGAGGTCCGAGAGGAAAATGACTATATGTCGTCTGTACCAGAGTCTTGAAAACCACGCAGGTACACGTTCAGTCTTAAACGCTGTCGAGGAGAGAATGATGCAAGTCGCAGCCTGTGGCTGGCTGCTTATGCCGGAGTGGAAGTGTAACTGCATTATTCTACTTTAGGCCCCTTCCACACTTCGCCTGGGCACGGGCCTGGCCGAACTTCTCCTACAATCTTGATGTTGTAACACAAATTGAGAGGCCTCGAATTTTTGTGAGCAATGAAATGAAGGGCGCACATGCTACATGCTCGGCTACGGCGGCTGGATAACCTTATTTTCGACTTAACAGGCATTTTTGTTAACAACTTTCTTGAATGCTCCTACACCGAAATTTTTAAAAACTGAATCACATAATTTTTGTGTAATTTAAAACGTTTTGTTTAATATATTAACTAAATTCGAGTTCTAATTCTCAATAAGGAGTCAATAATTTTTCCCGTTAACAATTTTTATTTTCAGGCTCTAAATTAATTTTTTAATTGCCTTCACAAATAATTGTTTTGAAATTGTTACCAAACTTTTTAGATATTTTAAAGATAACACACCTAAAGGAACAATAATGTGTAATTATAGGTTACGAGTAAAAAAGGCGGAAAAACATTTGAACTTGTTGATACTTGTGAAAGCCAGGGAGACAGCTTGTTCCATGATCTCACAACATTTAGTAGTCTCAAAATATCAAAAGATATGAGGTTAAAAAACATATCTTCGCCTTTCGACGTGGACTACGAAATAATGTCAGACGAAGATGATGCAAACATAAACAGCAACCGTTTGGTAAGATTTAAATTTCTGTTATCTTTTTCATTATTAAAGTGCATCAGTCTAAATGTATCTTAAATATTTTAATTTTCTTATTTCGTATTTAGAACCATTACATACATAAATACTAGGGCTAGGAATTCCATTCAGATTCTCTTTTTTCCGTATACTGAATAGAAAGATCCGGATATTATCATAGCACATATCAATTTCTTAAGGGATATCAGAAATGAATGAAATGCAACATGCGGCAAATAAAAAAATGGGTAATAAGGAACGCCAACAGGTTTCGCTATTAACCACAGGTCAGAAAAATAAACTGCGGTATTATTTCTTGCGAACATAGGGATTATAGGTGAATACAATAATACGCCAATAAAATACTCAAGTACCAAGTTCATTCATTAATTAACGATATGTGGGCTTATTAATAGTCGTGGAATAGCGTACACTGTGTTGATCAAAAGTTATCTTTTAACGCTTTTTACTTCGCTCTAAAACAATAAAAAAACTTCGGGAGTACCTTATTTTATACACCTACTTATACCTGTAGATTTTGATATTCTGATCATCAGATATGGCGACACAGATATTCATTGAAAGGATTGTGGCATTGTTTTTGTTATCAATTTGTTATAGTTTCTAGGCTGCAAAAACGCAGTCCTCCTGAAACCATTATGAGTGATTCTTACGTAAAGTGTTCCTCTAAACTAACAAAAGTCGTTAGTATTTCCAAATCGTTACATTGTCTGCGGACACCCTTTTAATTTGCTTCGTTAAACTTCATATTTAAACACAATGAAATCTAGTGTTTTTTTTAATCGTGCTAATACACTTTTATATGCTACCTTAATAATGATACAATACAACTTTTAGTACTTTTGTGCTAGTTTTTTCATATACATACGTTTAATTTACTCCCCAATTGAACCGTGAACCGAACACAACGAGTTTTATTTATTCTCGAACATACAAACATACATATGTGGCGCCCTGTACATCGTTATGCATTCAAAAGCCCACGTTATCAGATTATGAAGCCTAAAAAGAGCATTGTAACAAAATTGCATTAAAGTTACTACTTTTACATTGAGTTTTTAACGAGGTGAAACGTTTTTTTGCTTCAATCGTCACATTGGGACCCAAACGCTTTTCAAATCAACGCTTAATTTATTAATATTTTCGCGTTATATAACAGGGTTTAACGATAACTCTGTGGTGGCGGATGAAGAGAAAGCATCCTGCATGATACCCTGTCCAACCAGCTGCCGTCATTTTCACATGCGGCCATTATTGTACATTATTTACTTTTATTTGTAGTTTTAATTATTTATTTTTTAAATTTGAATTTGTTTATTCATTAGCTAATTTGATTTGATTGTTTAAATTGAATTAAATACAATAATGAATGATGCAATAAAGAAGGTGATGTCACCTACCTAACCTTAATTTTTGGGTAGCCCCATTTCGAAAAAATCATCGGCCCTAATTTACTACCATTTAATATTATTTTTAAGATGTACGGAATCAACCAATTATTTTATTAAACTTACGAAAATATAATAACACAGTGCTACAAAATGAAAAAAAAGGAAGGGGCTCTCGCATGGATTTTTGGTTTCGTCATGGCATATAAAACACTTCCTCATTTGCGGGTTTTCTCCATCACTTCGTTTTTAAATTTTCTGCGAAGAAATATAATACAACTCTGAAATTCTTAAAATTACAACTTCGAGATGCTATAACTTTCTTGTTTCTTGATCGAATTCAATTTTCTTCTTTTTTTTTTATTTGGAAGATGTTTCTTTTACCCTTCAAACAAGCAAACCAGCTTGCAAATCGACCGAAAAATGACCAAGTTTTGGTCTTTTATTCCAAAAGGAAATTTTAAGTTTTCTAAAAATTTTCGTTTTCTGTACGTTTTTATTGGATATTAAGGTTACAAACAATGATTCTTAAACCTTTATAACAAAACACATAAAATCAGCTTTCCAAAAAGCAATAGTAAATGAAAATTGATTCAAGATTAGCGTAGTAGCGCTTTATAAAATGAGCGTGTCTTTTTTTTTTAATGTTTTCGTTTGGTTTGTTTTTTTATGTTCGGCGCTGCTTGAATCTCTTAAAAGAGACCAACAGTAATCAGATAGCATATTTATTGTATTTTTGCCAACATAACGCTGTTCAATCTTTAGTATTTCCTGGTAGAATCGTTCTCCTTGCTCATCGCTCATCTGGTCCAAATTAGATGGAAACATGTCCAAATGAGCGTGCAGATGGTGTAGCTTAATTGACATGTTGCAACCCAAGTTATGGTAGGCAGACAACATGTCACTTACTACTGCTTCATAATTTTGTGTTTTTGTGTTTCCCAGAAAACATTCACACACAGAAGAAAACCCATGCCATGCTTTTTTTCAACATCGGTCATTTGTTGTACAAAGTTAGTATCGCTAAATAGTTCGCGAATTTGTGGACCGACAAATATTCCTGTTGGAAAAGGTAACTTTGTTTTAAATCGTTCAATTAAAATACATACTTGCTTACCTTCTTTCAATTTTGCGTAAGTTATTCGCGGAAACTTTTTTACAATATAGTAGTTGAAGGCTCGACCATTTTTATCCAGTGCTTTGACAAACTGTTTTATTAAGCCCAGTTTAATGTGCAGCGGTGGTAAAATAATATTTTTTGAATCAACTAAGGGAATATTTATACTATTTTTTGCACCAACTTCAAACGATGTACGTGGAGTCCAATATTTTTGTATATAGTGTAGGCTAGTTGCTCGACTGTCCCATTGGCAGAAATAGCACGGATACTTCGTATTTCCACCCTGCATACCATTTAAAATGGTCAGTACCTTGAAGTCAGCTACAATTAGCCACTTGTGAGTTTTGTAGTCAATGACATTCAATATTTCAGCCATACTGTCATATGATTCTTTTATATCGGTAGCGTAGGCCAGTGGGACCGATAGATATAAGCCAGTGTTGTGTAATAGTACAGCCTTCAAACCTTAAAAATTAAATAAAACTAGAATATGCAATTACATAATAAACATCTCAAGTGTACTTTTCGTTGAACCGTCGATGAATAAACGCCAATCTCGTGGAATATGGTTATAGCTAAATTTTTCAAACACTGCATTTACATCATTGCAAAAAACCAAGTTATCATATCTAGTGCTTTGACTAAATAGTGAACCAAATGCAACAGTTTCTTCTGTTCTACCAAATGTAGTATGCACATCATTTTGCAAATGTTTCCCTTGATCCATTCTTGAACCTAAAAGTTCTGTCTGTCTTTTGGACAGTTCTAAATCCCGTACAAGGTGTTGAAACTCTGCTCGAGAAACTAAACGTATACTGAAGCTGCAGGTTCACAAAAGTCTACAAAAGACGATTCAAAGCCACTTAAACTTGGCGATACTTCCGATTCCGCTGTTTGATTTTCGTCGCCTTTTACACGCACTACACACTTAATAACATGGTCAACATCAGCATATTTAATATTTCGTCTTACTTTGAAGTGGTATCCTTTTGTAATCGTCAAACAGAAATAACAATTATTTGGTCGGTGGATACGTTGTGGAAGCCAAGCAACTGGCTCATCAAAAGTGAATGCTTCACTGCGATTTATCTTCCAAGACCTTAACGACGAATAGCACGATGAGCAACAAACTGTGGGTATATACCACTTATCGTATACATAGCATCGACCGAAATATTCTTCATACAGCGAAATAAGCTGTTTGTTTGACGACGCGGCAATTTTGTGTCGTGAATCCACATATAATCCGCAAATAAGCAAAAATTATCCTTTTTATCACACATTTCACAGTTAAGGAGTAAATATTTCTCAATTCTTTATTTCACAATAAATTCACTAAAACATCATCAAATGACCTCAACGAATTTAATACAAAACTTTTATAGAAAAAATTTGAAGTAAACTGTCCAATTTTGACAAGTCACAAAGAGGACACTCAGATCGCTCTATACTCAGTTTTGTGAAAGTTCATATAATCTATATATATAGAATTGTAAATTGTTTTTTGTAAAAATTGGCTCAAATACTACTGAACCGTTTTTTGTCAAGTTTGGACAGTTTATTTTTTGGATAAGTACTCTCAACATAGGATATATTTGTTTCCCCTACATGGCGCTGGTATCGCTAACTTTACAAAATCCGCATTTATGGTCCGATTTTATTCATATTTGGAAAGCTGATTTTATGTGTTTTGTTATAAAGGTTTAAGAATCATTGTTTGTAACCTTAATATCCAATAAAAACGTACAGAAAACGAAAATTTTTAGAAAACTTAAAATTTTTTTTTGGAATAAAAGACCAAAACTTGGTCATTTTTTGGTCGATTTGCATGCTGGTTTGCTTGTTTGAAGGGTAAAAGAAACATCTTTCAAATAAAAAAAAAAGAGAATTGAATTCGATCAAGAAACAAGAAAGTTATAGCATCTCGAAGTTGTAATTTTAAGAATTTCAGAAATGTATTATATTTCTACGCAGAAAATTTAAAAACGAAGTGATGGAGAAAAACCGCAAATGAGGAAGTGTTTTATGGGACATGACGAAACCAAAAATCCATGTGAGAGCCCCTGCATATTTTTGGTGTAGCACAGTGTTATTAAAGGTTTGATACATAATGACAGGTAATTTCTAGCTCTCCCGCACAAAAGGTCGTATGCAACATATATATGTAAATATGTAGTTGTAGAATTTAAGTTACATAATATCCAAATATGTTTCGTAGTCTACGAAATATTTGATGCATTCTTCGGATTTGAAACTCTTTCGTTATGCAAACATTGATTTTCATTACCAAATATCATAATTACAAGTTAATAATATTGAGCTTTCTACATTTAGTGGTAAATATATGAAATTGTTGCTACAATCAAGTTTTTGTAGCTCGCAATTAAAAAACATGTGATGTATGTAGTTCTTTGTTCTTATAAATACCAAGCAACCCAAATTCTTTTGAGCTCCATATAATATTGTGAGGTGAGCCATATTAATTGATTCACCAAAACTCACACAAACTCCCCAAGTCCCAATTGTTGAGACTTCTCTAATACGTTTGATTTACGTTTTGGTCGGTTCCGTAAAATCGCGACGTAAGCCAAAAACGGCGTAAATCGAGTTTTTAACCTTCCACATGATTACAAAAACAAGTACATACCCATAAATAACTATGTCATTATAGGATTACGTTTCAACAATTTACATACAAACGGGGTAGGTGATAGAATTGGGCAGAAAACCATTCCAAAACGGCGACAGTGAAGTTCGGGAACACAAGTTTTTAGCAACCTACTAAGAAACAACTAATATTTACACTAATATTTCACTTGGGCAGAAATGCTTATCATCTATTCTAATACACACTGTAAGGTCATAATGAAAGATATAAAGGGTGGTTAAATTTTAAGGGCCGATGTTGATTTTGAATAAAACACAAATTATTTCGGAAATTATCGTAATTTCTTTTTATTATGATAATATGGTGTGATTCAATTATGTATGGAACAAAATATCGGCCAAATGTCCGCCGCGACTCTTGAATTGTTGCTGGCTTATCGACGTACACCTTTTCTTTCAAATAACCCCAAAGAAAGTAGTCCAACGGTGTCAAATCACATGATCTTGGTGGCGAATTGACATCGCCACCACGTGAGATAACACGGCCATTGAATTTGTCGCGCAAAAGAGCCATTGTTTCGTTGGCTGTGTGACAAGTGGCACCATCCTGTTGGAACCACATATCGTCCACATCCATATGTTACAATTCGGGCCATAAAAAGTTCGTTATTATCTCACGATAGCGAACACCATTCACAGTGACTGCCTGACCGGCCTCATCTCTTTGTGGGTGCATTGGTTTTTCGACAATCACTCTTGGATTATCATTCGCCCAAATGCGGCAATTCTGCTTATTGACGAATCCACTGAGGTGAAAATGTGCCTCATACACGTGCACGATATGCATTTTGATTTGAACGCCCATTTTCATAATAAGCCCGAATAACTTTAACACGTTGCTCGATTGTGTATCTTTCCATGTTCAAATTGAGTTAGTCTGAAATTGAGAAATGAAATGCGGAAAAAAACTTGACGTTTAGGTGTGGTTCAGGTGTAACCAACCTTTATATTAATTTTTATTTAAAATATTTCATTTCTTTTAAATACTAATTTAAATTCTCAAAATTCGGAATACCCACTCATTTTGGCATGGAAGCGGTGGCACAGGGGTGGAGGTGATAAAGAGCAGGTATACCATCACAACGAGCATTGGGATTTGGAAAGAAATCCTATAAAAAGGAAAGGGAACAGCAAAGGTCTTGCTAACTCACGTTCGCACACGGGTGGAGATAAAAATGAATTAGGACACGGAGCTTAACAGGCTAAGATGCAGGGAAACGGTCACTCAGTAAACCAATCAAGATTTAGATGCAAATTACCTAATGCATTGCAAATAAAACCTCATATTTGCATTATATAAACTATTTGCATTCTTATAAAATTCTTATTCAAATTGTCAGTTTTCAGGAAAAATTTCAGCGAATTGAAACGCTCTGTTTTTTTTTGTTTTTGAATTTTACTACTATTTAAAAATATTTGATAAGACAATCGTGAAGAAATAAAATTCAAAAATTTCCATTCTTAAAAATAGATTCCAATTTACAATTTTATAAATTAAATTAATAAATAATACAAAGTAATAAACCCTACAATTGGTAACACAGTTTCGGAGACATACCTTTTTTCTTAAAGTGAATGGTGCCACCACCCATTTTCCAAAAAAAAAAATTACACGTATTCTTCCTAATCCCTTCATCAACGTGGAGCAAATTACTTTTTAATAGCAAATTCCTGAAATATCGTATTCTTTTTCGCAAAGCACTTTTATGTGGGGACGTTATAATCCGATTTCGCTCATTTGCAATACCATCTAATCTTGGGCTGAGGGCAGTGTGTATATTAAGTTTCATTGAGTTATCTCAATATTTCTTCGAGCTATCTGACTTACGGGCGAGTGGACGGACATACATAAAATTTTGTGTATGTCTATATCTATCTCGGTTGCTTTATGCTGTTATAAACAACCGTTAGGTCAACAAAGTTACAATACCCTGGGCACCAGTGCGCTTGGGTTTAAAAATGTGGGGGCCATTGTGCTACAACATTTATGTAACAAACCAGTTTATTTAAATACATATATGGGGAAAATGTTTAAAAATTTCTAAATAAGATTTTTCTAGCAATAGAAATAGAAAAGCTTAAAATAACAGAAAAGAGTTAAGAAAAGTATCCAATTCGTTGTTTGTTTTATTTATTTCAGTATTATTACTGCAAATCTTATCGCTGCGCGTCAGGTTGCGAAACCATTACAACATTTGCTAAATCTGGTTATATAATTTAAAAATAGTAATTTGAAAAAAAAAAATTGTTAAATGGTCGGTCAAAGCCGAGCAGACATAGAAGTTCGATCATTCTTTACTTAGAACCAGGGAGAATTCATATAAGGTGGAATTGAATGAACATGTGAACGATTTTGGCTCACGGCTAGAAATGTGAAACAAATTTACAAGTCAGTAAAATATCAAGATATTGATACTTAGAATCAACCAAGAAAGCAAACCGAGTTTTATTGTTTTAATTTTGTTGGTTTTTTAATAGCGTTTGCCACTTGGCAGGTAATGACAAACTTTTGAGTGTATTTTCGTGAACAAATTTCTGACAAATATCTAACGTTCGCAGTAGGCGTAAAACTTTAGATCCCAAGATGCACACCACAAATTGCGAGAGAATTTGAGCCAAGGATCGAACTGTTTGATGTAAACGCCGATTATTACCATTATTTTTTTTTTTTTATGTTCTATGCCATGTAATAATTTTCCAAATTTACTGGTAAAAATGATTTTTATCTCTCTAGTTTTTAAGTTGAAATATGTGTATAGGGCACAAAGAACTTTATTTCGCAATGCAAAGAAAAACATTTGATGTGTTAGCAACACCAAAGCGTGTCAAAAAAAAAACACAACAATAACAACTGCTGCAATGAAGAAAAATCAACACGAACCGAAAGAGTCGTCGCCGTCACCATCGTCAGTCTTCAATTGCAGTTACCAATTGGCACCACGAGAAGTAAAGTAAGCAAATCAGAGACTCATTAGCAAATGAGTTTAACCACCGTGTTTAACATGAATTGACGGCGGCTGCTATCCGGGCTACCCAAGCTGCCCAAGCGCTGCACTTGGACTGGGGCAATGGAATGCCTTGCGCCTGCTGCATGCTGCCCGGAATCACTTCGCAACAACAACAACAACAACAACAACAACAACAACGTGACTGCTCCTGGGCACACAACAATCACAGCGTCTTTAACGCAGCCGGCAGTTCGAAATATTGACAAAGTCATAAATTAAATATTTGCGAAGAAAACTGAAAAGAGGCGCGATGAAAAAAGGTGTTTAAAAAAGTGGGAAAAATGAAACGAAATAAGATCGTCGGTACCGACAAATGTGACAAAGCCGACGAATATGAACACCTCCCCACAATGTGCCTTTGGGGCAAGTTTTGTATAACTTTCATTTTGTTTTGTTACTGCTGTAGCAACACATTCGAGTTTATTCATTCAGACAGAGTGGCTGGCTGATGGAGTGGGAATTGAGTGAAGAAGGAGGTTGCCAATTGATTAAATGTTCGATACATTGCATTGCAAGCCCTATGACTTATATACAAATTAGATTCCCGGTTAAGGGTCAGATGTTGGTATAGTAAAACGTCATTTAGAATAGAATGGGAATGGCATACGGAGTATTTTATTATCACCGATTGCGTTGCATTATAAAGCCAACCATTTGATATTTGTTGTTTGCAACACAGAGGTAAGACAACTCTGCCTCATGTCTCAAAACATCAACTGGCTAGAGCATAGACCTTATAAAATGCTATGGATATTCCAATGAGCGCATCCGCTCGCTAACCTCCTGCTTTCACCGACTTTTATAATATAAAAATATTCACAAATCCTCCTGCAGAGGGTGAAGTTAGGTTAGATTGATGTGGATGTATTTATCGTTGTCCAGGAGGGAGGCCATTTAGGGTTGTTGGCCAGTTAAGATACCGTCCATTTCGACGCCTCTTATCTACCTTTGCGCTCCTTTAAAGATGAAACTCAGGTCAGCAAGATAGCCGAATATATTATCGAAATCACCTCTGTCTTGTTTCTACTAACGCGAGACAATATCGAATACAGTGGATAACACTTACGACCTCTTATTCATCGCAGAATCTACGATAGAAGTCTTTCGCTTACAGTCCCATAGTACTAGACCAACGCCAGCTTATTATGCACAGTTACATTCAAATCCATGTTTGTTTCCATGGAGTCCATAGTTTTATTTGCTTCCGCACTAAAGCTTACGATTGAGCAATGCCCAAAAAGTCTTCGTTTTTCCCAGCCTCGCATCTGTGAGTATTACTGCAGAGTACATTGCGAGTTTTTTTTTAGATGTAAGTAGATCAAAGGGACGACATTCGACATTCAATGCATTCATAGGACACTTATCTCCGACCATGTCGCTCTTTGCATGCTACTCTGTTTACTGACATTGCCCTCCCTAACAGGACGCCATCGGTAATGACAGCGGTTTACAATAGAGATGAGTGCCTATAACAACTAGAGTACCTCACTTTATTAAAATCAGTTTTGCGTGCTCTCTGATTCTCAATGGATAATAGTGCCATGTTGCTCAGCCTTTCTTGTGCTATCATGCTTCGCAAGTAATTTTTGATACATTTTAATTGTGAAAAAGTTCACTCAGCTTTTGCCGTGTGACGGAAATTGTGAGAAACATAAACAGAGCCGTGCACACATCTGCTTAGCTCGAAGACAATGAGACATACTGAATAATCAAGAACCGATCCAACTCTTTGACATCTGTCATAGGGAAAATTTATTTCTGAAACGTAAGCCTGATAGAAAGGAATTCAGAGGAAAATGAAGACGACATGTCATCCGAAATTTTTTTATTAGCTTTTTCTTCTAAATCTTTAATCGAAACATGTGCTAGGAACTGTGGTTGTACTCGACATTTTTGAAGATCAAGACCTTTCTTCTGTATAGAACCGATTACAAGATTTTTGAGGCCTGAAGCAGATTGAACTTTTACAGCAGCAAAAGAAGTAAATACCTCGTTGATTTGTGTATCAACTGGCTTTAAAGATAAATTAATTGTTCACAAAATTTCATCTTGAAGAACAAGAAGGAACACAAAATAAAAATTCTCGACTTTTTTCTAAATCCCTAACGCGGCGTTTCTCGCAGCAAATTTTTTGGTTTTTAACATTATCTCGTAAACGCTTCGAGGTTGATCCCACCGACTTATACTGTGACTGAAAAAATCGTATACGGATTGAACAGTTTCGAAGAATTCTTCAATTTCTCTAAGGTTCCAGCTATCACTAGCGCAATGAGCAAAATGTGTAAGAGGAACGTAGTACATACCTCGTTGATTTGTATATCCACTGGTTCCCCTTTATCATTGTAAATGATACTCTCGTAACGGAAAACCTGACTCAATTCATCAATTTTGCTGGCATCTTGATTTGTATCCAAAAGAAATAATAAAAAAAATGGAGCATCATTCAAGTCGCGAACTATTATTTTTTTTATTACTTTTGATTAATCTTGATTACCTTAATTATATTAAACTATTTTCTCTATTCCTTGTTTGTTTGAATAGTTTAAAGGTCTTATATAGAATATACAAATGGTATTTTCTTATTTCCTACGCTCCTCCTTAATAGAAGGGCTTGGGTCCTCTGACCTTTTTTTTGGTCATGTCCCTAGCTAATATACCCGCCTACATATTTTTTTTCGATGCCATTGTGCCCCAGAATTGAAAAAACCCGAATATAATTGCGCGTTGCTAGAGATTTGAGTCTCTCTATAAACGCAGGCACCGTAGAGCCGTCAGTGTACCAGTGCAGTTTGCATGCCTGAACGTTTCTTTCAAGTGAAGGTGCACCTCATGTTGCTTTATTCCCAAGTTCGATCTTAAATCTTCTCTCCAATTTAGTTACCTTAATGAAATCATCCTAAGGGAGCTGTGTTAGTGGGAACCTAGTACTCAGCATTTTTATTTATACAAGGTTTTTCAATAGGAACGCTACAAAAGTTTTTTTTAATAAAACAAAAACGGTTTGGGATATGAATTAAATTTTGTATTCCTGTGAAAGTGCATTCGATGCCATTATGTATGGAACTTGATTTCTTTTGCATGGGTACCACGGTTACGCTTGTAGAAGTCCAGACGCTGAATCTGGTTATATAATTTAAAAATAGTAATTTGAAAAAAAAAATTGTTAAATGGTCGGTCAAAGCCGAGCAGACATAGAAGTTCGATCATTTTTTACTTAGAACCAGGGAGAATTCATATAAGGTGGAATTGAATGAACATGTGAACGATTTTGGCTCACGGCTAGAAATGTGAAACAAATTTACAAGTCAGTAAAATATCAAGATATTGATACTTAGAATCAACCAAGAAAGCAAACCGAGTTTTATTGTTTTAATTTTGTTGGTTTTTTAATAGCGTTTGCCACTTGGCAGGTAATGACAAACTTTTGAGTGTATTTTCATGAACAAATTTCTGACAAATATCTAACGATCGCAGTAGGCGTAAAACTTTAGATCCCAAGATGCACACAACAAATTGCGAGAGAATTTGAGCCAAGTATCGAACTGTTTGATGTAAACGCCGATTATTACCATTATTTTTTTTTTTTTATGTTCTATGCCATGTAATAATTTTCCAAATTTACTGGTAAAAATGATTTTTATCTCTCTAGTTTTTAAGTTGAAATATGTGTATAGGGCACAAAGAACTTTATTTCGCAATGCAAAGAAAAACATTTGATGTGTTAGCAACACCAAAGCGTGTCACAAAAAAAAAAACACAACAATAACAACTGCTGCAATGAAGAAAAATCAACACGAACCGAAAGAGTCGTCGCCGTCACCATCGTCAGTCTTCAATTGCAGTTACCAATTGGCACCACGAGAAGTAAAGTAAGCAAATCAGAGACTCATTAGCAAATGAGTTTAACCACCGTGTTTACCATGAATTGACGGCGGCTGCTATCAGGGCTACCCTAGCTGCCCAAGCGCTGCACTTAGACTGGGGCAATGAATGCCTTGCGCCTGCTGCACGCTGCCCGGAATCACTTCGCAACAACAACAACAACAACAACGTGACTGCTCCTGGGCACACAACAATCACAGCGTCTTTAACGCAGCCGGCAGTTCGAAATATTGACAAAGTCATAAATTAAATATTTGCGAAGAAAACTGAAAAGAGGCGCGATGAAAAAGGTGTTTAAAAAAGTGGGAAAAATGAAACGAAATAAGATCGTCGGTACCGACAAATGTGACAAAGCCGGCGAATATGAACACCTCCCCACAATGTGCCTTTGGGGCAAGTTTGGTATAATTTTCATTTTGTTTTGTTACTGCTGTAGCAACACATTCGAGTTTATTCATTCAGACAGAGTGGCTGGCTGATGGAGTGGGAATTGAGTGAAGAAGGAGGTTGCCAATTGATTAAATGTTCGATACATTGCATTGCAAGCCCTATGACTTATATACAAATTAGATTCCCGGTTAAGGGTCAGATGTTGGTATAGTAAAACGTCATTTGGAATAGAATGGGAATGACATACGGAGTATTTTATTATCACCGATTGCGTTGCATTATAAAGCCAACCATTTGATATTTGTTGTTTGCAACACAGAGGTAAGACAACTCTGCCTCATGTCTCAAAACATCAACTGGCTAGAGCATAGACCTTATAAAATGCTATGGATATTCCAATGAGCGCATCCGCTCGCTAACCTCCTGCTTTCACCGACTTTTATAATATACAAATATTCACAAATCCTCCTGCAGAGGGTGAAGTTAGGTTAGATTGATGTGGATGTATTTATCGTTGTCCAGGAGGGAGGCCATTTAGGGTTGTTGGCCAGTTAAGATACCGTCCATTTCGACGCCTCTTATCTACCTTTGCGCTCCTTTAAAGATGAAACTCAGGTCAGCAAGATAGCCGAATATATATTATCGAAATCACCTCTGTCTTGTTTCTACTAACGCGAGACAATATCGAATACAGTGGATAACACTTACGACCTCTTATTCATCGCAGAATCTACGATAGAAGTCTTTCGCTTACAGTCCCATAGTACTAGACCAACGCCAGCTTATTATGCACAGTTACATTCAAATCCATGTTTGTTTCCATGGAGTCCATAGTTTTATTTGCTTCCGCACTAAAGCTTACGATTGAGCAATGCCCAAAAAGTCTTCGTTTTTCACAGCCTCGCATCTGTGAGTATTACTGCAGAGTACATTGCGAGTTTTTTTTTAGATGTAAGTAGATCAAAGGGACGACATTCGACATTCAATGCATTCATAGGACACTTATCTCCGACCATGTCGCTCTTTGCATGCTACTCTGTTTACTGACATTGCCCACCCTAACAGGACGCCATCGGTAATGACAGCGGTTTACAATAGAGATGAGTGCCTATAACAACTAGAGTACCTCACTTTATTAAAATCAGTTTTGCGTGCTCTCTGATTCTCAATGGATAATAGTGCCATGTTGCTCAGCCTTTCTTGTGCTATCATGCTTCGCAAGTAATTTTTGATACATTTTAATTGTGAAAAAGTTCACTCAGCTTTTGTCGTGTGACGGAAATTGTGAGAAACATAAACAGAGCCGTGCACACATCTGCTTAGCTCGAAGACAATGGGACATACTGAATAATCAAGAACCGATCCAACTCTTTGACATCTGTCATAGGGAAAATTTATTTCTGAAACGTAAGCCTGATAGAAAGGAATTCAGAGGAAAATGAAGACGACATGTCATCCGAAATTTTTTTATTAGCTTTTTCTACTAAATCTTTAATCGAAACATGTGCTAGGAACTGTGGTTGTACTCGACATTTTTGAAGATCAAGACCCTTCTTCTGTATAGAACCGATTACAAGATTTTTGAGGCCTGAAGCAGATTGAACTTTTACAGCAGCAAAAGAAGTAAATACCTCGTTGATTTGTGTATCAACTGGCTTTAAAGATAAATTAATTGTTCTCAAAATTTCATCTTGAAGAACAAGAAGGAACACAAAATAAAAATTCTCGACTTTTTTCTAAATCCCTAACGCGGCGTTTCTCGCAGCAAATTTTTGGGTTTTAAACATTATCTCGTAAACGCTTCGTGGTTGATCCCACCGACTTATACTGTGACTGAAAAAATCGTATACGGATTGAACAGTTTCGAAGAATTCTTCAATTTCTCTAAGGTTCCAGTTATCACTAGCGCAATGAGCAAAATGTGTAAGAGGAACGTAGTACATACCTCGTTGATTTGTATATCCACTGGCTCCCCTTTATCATTGTAAATGATACTCTCGTAACGGAAAACCTGACTCAATTCATCAATTTTGCTGGCATCTTGATTTGTATCCAAAAGAAATAATAAAAAAAATGGAGCATCATTCAAGTCGCGAACTATTATTTTTTTTATTACTTTTGATTAATCTTGATTACCTTAATTATATTAAACTATTTTCTCTATTCCTTGTTTGTTTGAATAGTTTAAAGGTCTTATATAGAATATACAAATGGTATTTTCTTATTTCCTACGCTCCTCCTTAATAGAAGGGCTTGGGTCCTCTGACCTTTTTTTTGGTCATGTCCCTAGCTAATATACCCGCCTACATATTTTTTTTTCGATGCCATTGTGCCCCAGAATTGAAAAAACCCGAATATAATTGCGCGTTGCTAGAGATTTGAGTCTCTCTATAAACGCAGGCACCGTAGAGCCGTCAGTGTACCAGTGCAGTTTGCATGCCTGAACGTTTCTTTCAAGTGAAGGTGCACCTCATGTTGCTTTATTCCCAAGTTCGATCTTAAATCTTCTCTCCAATTTAGTTACCTTAATGAAATCATCCTAAGGGAGCTGTGTTAGTGGGAACCTAGTACTCAGCATTTTTATTTATACAAGGTTTTTCAATAGGAACGCTACAAAAGTTTTTTTTAATAAAACAAAAACGGTTTGGGATATGAATTAAATTTTGTATTCCTGTGAAAGTGCATTCGATGCCATTATGTATGGAACTTGATTTCTTTTGCATGGGTACCACGGTTACGCTTGTAGAAGTCCAGACGCTGAATCTGGTTATATAATTTAAAAATAGTAATTTGAAAAAAAAAATTGTTAAATGGTCGGTCAAAGCCGAGCAGACATAGAAGTTCGATCATTTTTTACTTGGAACCAGGGAGAATTCATATAAGCAAACCGAGTTTTATTGTTTTAATTTTGTTGGTTTTTTAATAGCGTTTGCCACTTGGCAGGTAATGACAAACTTTTGAGTGTATTTTCATGAACAAATTTCTGAAAAATATCTAACGTTCGCAGTAGGCGTAAAACTTTAGATCCCAAGATGCACACCACAAATTGCGAGAGAATTTGAGCCAAGGATCGAACTGTTTGATGTAAACGCCGATTATTACCATTATTTTTTTTTTTTTATGTTCTATGCCATGTAATAATTTTCCAAATTTACTGGTAAAAATGATTTTTATCTCTCTAGTTTTTAAGTTGAAATATGTGTATAGGGCACAAAGAACTTTATTTCGCAATGCAAAGAAAAACATTTGATGTGTTAGCAACACCAAAGCGTGTCAAAAAAAAAACACAACAATAACAACTGCTGCAATGAAGAAAAATCAACACGAACCGAAAGAGTCGTCGCCGTCACCATCGTCAGTCTTCAATTGCAGTTACCAATTGGCACCACGAGAAGTAAAGTAAGCAAATCAGAGACTCATTAGCAAATGAGTTTAACCACCGTGTTTACCATGAATTGACGGCGGCTGCTATCAGGGCTACCCTAGCTGCCCAAGCGCTGCACTTAGACTGGGGCAATGGAATGCCTTGCGCCTGCTGCACGCTGCCCAGAATCACTTCGCAACAACAACAACAACAACAACGTGACTGCTCCTGGGCACACAACAATCACAGCGTCTTTAACGCAGCCGGCAGTTCGAAATATTGACAAAGTCATAAATTAAATATTTGCGAAGAAAACTGAAAAGAGGCGCGATGAAAAAGGTGTTTAAAAAAGTGGGAAAAATGAAACGAAATAAGATCGTCGGTACCGACAAATGTGACAAAGCCGGCGAATATGAACACCTCCCCACAATGTGCCTTTGGGGCAAGTTTGGTATAATTTTCATTTTGTTTTGTTACTGCTGTAGCAACACATTCGAGTTTATTCATTCAGACAGAGTGGCTGGCTGATGGAGTGGGAATTGAGTGAAGAAGGAGGTTGCCAATTGATTAAATGTTCGATACATTGCATTGCAAGCCCTATGACTTATATACAAATTAGATTCCCGGTTAAGGGTCAGATGTTGGTATAGTAAAACGTCATTTAGAATAGAATGGGAATGACATACGGAGTATTTTATTATCACCGATTGCGTTGCATTATAAACCCAACCATTTGATATTTGTTGTTTGCAACACAGAGGTAAGACAACTCTGCCTCATGTCTCAAAACATCAACTGGCTAGAGCATAGACCTTATAAAATGCTATGGATATTCCAATGAGCGCATCCGCTCGCTAACCTCCTGCTTTCACCGACTTTTATAATATACAAATATTCACAAATCCTCCTGCAGAGGGTGAAGTTAGGTTAGATTGATGTGGATGTATTTATCGTTGTCCAGGAGGGAGGCCATTTAGGGTTGTTGGCCAGTTAAGATACCGTCCATTTCGACGCCTCTTATCTACCTTTGCGCTCCTTTAAAGATGAAACTCAGGTCAGCAAGATAGCCGAATATATATTATCGAAATCACCTCTGTCTTGTTTCTACTAACGCGAGACAATATCGAATACAGTGGATAACACTTACGACCTCTTATTCATCGCAGAATCTACGATAGAAGTCTTTCGCTTACAGTCCCATAGTACTAGACCAACGCCAGCTTATTATGCACAGTTACATTCAAATCCATGTTTGTTTCCATGGAGTCCATAGTTTTATTTGCTTCCGCACTAAAGCTTACGATTGAGCAATGCCCAAAAAGTCTTCGTTTTTCACAGCCTCGCATCTGTGAGTATTACTGCAGAGTACATTGCGAGTTTTTTTTTAGATGTAAGTAGATCAAAGGGACGACATTCGACATTCAATGCATTCATAGGACACTTATCTCCGACCATGTCGCTCTTTGCATGCTACTCTGTTTACTGACATTGCCCACCCTAACAGGACGCCATCGGTAATGACAGCGGTTTACAATAGAGATGAGTGCCTATAACAACTAGAGTACCTCACTTTATTAAAATCAGTTTTGCGTGCTCTCTGATTCTCAATGGATAATAGTGCCATGTTGCTCAGCCTTTCTTGTGCTATCATGCTTCGCAAGTAATTTTTGATACATTTTAATTGTGAAAAAGTTCACTCAGCTTTTGTCGTGTGACGGAAATTGTGAGAAACATAAACAGAGCCGTGCACACATCTGCTTAGCTCGAAGACAATGGGACATACTGAATAATCAAGAACCGATCCAACTCTTTGACATCTGTCATAGGGAAAATTTATTTCTGAAACGTAAGCCTGATAGAAAGGAATTCAGAGGAAAATGAAGACGACATGTCATCCGAAATTTTTTTATTAGCTTTTTCTTCTAAATCTTTAATCGAAACATGTGCTAGGAACTGTGGTTGTACTCGACATTTTTGAAGATCAAGACCCTTCTTCTGTATAGAACCGATTACAAGACTTTTGAGGCCTGAAGCAGATTGAACTTTTACAGCAGCAAAAGAAGTAAATACCTCGTTGACTTGTGTATCAACTGGCTTTAAAGATAAATTAATTGTTCACAAAATTTCATCTTGAAGAACAAGAAGGAACACAAAATAAAAATTCTCGACTTTTTTCTAAATCCTTAACGCGGCGTTTCTCGCAGCAAATTTTTTGGTTTTTAACATTATCTCGTAAACGCTTCGTGGTTGATCCCACCGACTTATACTGTGACTGAAAAAATCGTATACGGATTGAACAGTTTCGAAGAATTCTTCAATTTCTCTAAGGTTCCAGTTATCACTAGCGCAATGAGCAAAATGTGTAAGAGGAACGTAGTACATACCTCGTTGATTTGTATATCCACTGGCTCCCCTTTATCATTGTAAATGATACTCTCGTAACGGAAAACCTGACTCAATTCATCAATTTTGCTGGCATCTTGATTTGTATCCAAAAGAAATAATAAAAAAATGGAGCATCATTCAAGTCGCGAACTATTATTTTTTTTATTACTTTTGATTAATCTTGATTACCTTAATTATATTAAACTATTTTCTCTATTCCTTGTTTGTTTGAATAGTTTAAAGGTCTTATATAGAATATACAAATGGTATTTTCTTATTTCCTACGCTCCTCCTTAATAGAAGGGCTTGGGTCCTCTGACCTTTTTTTTGGTCATGTCCCTAGCTAATATACCCGCCTACATATTTTTTTTTCGATGCCATTGTGCCCCAGAATTGAAAAAACCCGAATATAATTGCGCGTTGCTAGAGATTTGAGTCTCTCTATAAACGCAGGCACCGTAGAGCCGTCAGTGTACCAGTGCAGTTTGCATGCCTGAACGTTTCTTTCAAGTGAAGGTGCACCTCATGTTGCTTTATTCCCAAGTTCGATCTTAAATCTTCTCTCCAATTTAGTTACCTTAATGAAATCATCCTAAGGGAGCTGTGTTAGTGGGAACCTAGTACTCAGCATTTTTATTTATACAAGGTTTTTCAATAGGAACGCTACAAAAGTTTTTTTTAATAAAACAAAAACGGTTTGGGATATGAATTAAATTTTGTATTCCTGTGAAAGTGCATTCGATGCCATTATGTATGGAACTTGATTTCTTTTGCATGGGTACCACGGTTACGCTTGTAGAAGTCCAGACGCTGAATCTGGTTATATAATTTAAAAATAGTAATTTGAAAAAAAAAATTGTTAAATGGTCGGTCAAAGCCGAGCAGACATAGAAGTTCGATCATTTTTTACTTAGAACCAGGGAGAATTCATATAAGGTGGAATTGAATGAACATGTGAACGATTTTGGCTCACGGCTAGAAATGTGAAACAAATTTACAAGTCAGTAAAATATCAAGATATTGATACTTAGAATCAACCAAGAAAGCAAACCGAGTTTTATTGTTTTAATTTTGTTGGTTTTTTAATAGCGTTTGCCACTTGGCAGGTAATGACAAACTTTTGAGTGTATTTTCATGAACAAATTTCTGAAAAATATCTAACGTTCGCAGTAGGCGTAAAACTTTAGATCCCAAGATGCACACCACAAATTGCGAGAGAATTTGAGCCAAGGATCGAACTGTTTGATGTAAACGCCGATTATTACCATTATTTTTTTTTTTTTATGTTCTATGCCATGTAATAATTTTCCAAATTTACTGGTAAAAATGATTTTTATCTCTCTAGTTTTTAAGTTGAAATATGTGTATAGGGCACAAAGAACTTTATTTCGCAATGCAAAGAAAAACATTTGATGTGTTAGCAACACCAAAGCGTGTCAAAAAAAAAACACAACAATAACAACTGATGCAATGAAGAAAAATCAACACGAACCGAAAGAGTCGTCGCCGTCACCATCGTCAGTCTTCAATTGCAGTTACCAATTGGCACCACGAGAAGTAAAGTAAGCAAATCAGAGACTCATTAGCAAATGAGTTTAACCACCGTGTTTACCATGAATTGACGGCGGCTGCTATCAGGGCTACCCTAGCTGCCCAAGTGCTGCACTTAGACTGGGGCAATGGAATGCCTTGCGCCTGCTGCACGCTGCCCGGAATCACTTCGCAACAACAACAACAACAACAACGTGACTGCTCCTGGGCACACAACAATCACAGCGTCTTTAACGCAGCCGGCAGTTCGAAATATTGACAAAGTCATAAATTAAATATTTGCGAAGAAAACTGAAAAGAGGCGCGATGAAAAAGGTGTTTAAAAAAGTGGGAAAAATGAAACGAAATAAGATCGTCGGTACCGACAAATGTGACTAAGCCGGCGAATATGAACACCTCCCCACAATGTGCCTTTGGGGCAAGTTTGGTATAATTTTCATTTTGTTTTGTTACTGCTGTAGCAACACATTCGAGTTTATTCATTCAGACAGAGTGGCTGGCTGATGGAGTGGGAATTGAGTGAAGAAGGAGGTTGCCAATTGATTAAATGTTCGATACATTGCATTGCAAGCCCTATGACTTATATACAAATTAGATTCCCGGTTAAGGGTCAGATGTTGGTATAGTAAAACGTCATTTAGAATAGAATGGGAATGACATACGGAGTATTTTATTATCACCGATTGCGTTGCATTATAAAGCCAACCATTTGATATTTGTTGTTTGCAACACAGAGGTAAGACAACTCTGCCTCATGTCTCAAAACATCAACTGGCTAGAGCATAGACCTTATAAAATGCTATGGATATTCCAATGAGCGCATCCGCTCGCTAACCTCCTGCTTTCACCGACTTTTATAATATACAAATATTCACAAATCCTCCTGCAGAGGGTGAAGTTAGGTTAGATTGATGTGGATGTATTTATCGTTGTCCAGGAGGGAGACCATTTAGGGTTGTTGGCCAGTTAAGATACCGTCCATTTCGACGCCTCTTATCTACCTTTGCGCTCCTTTAAAGATGAAACTCAGGTCAGCAAGATAGCCGAATATATATTATCGAAATCACCTCTGTCTTGTTTCTACTAACGCGAGACAATATCGAATACAGTGGATAACACTTACGACCTCTTATTCATCGCAGAATCTACGATAGAAGTCTTTCGCTTACAGTCCCATAGTACTAGACCAACGCCAGCTTATTATGCACAGTTACATTCAAATCCATGTTTGTTTCCATGGAGTCCATAGTTTTATTTGCTTCCGCACTAAAGCTTACGATTGAGCAATGCCCAAAAAGTCTTCGTTTTTCACAGCCTCGCATCTGTGAGTATTACTGCAGAGTACATTGCGAGTTTTTTTTTAGATGTAAGTAGATCAAAGGGACGACATTCGACATTCAATGCATTCATAGGACACTTATCTCCGACCATGTCGCTCTTTGCATGCTACTCTGTTTACTGACATTGCCCACCCTAACAGGACGCCATCGGTAATGACAGCGGTTTACAATAGAGATGAGTGCCTATAACAACTAGAGTACCTCACTTTATTAAAATCAGTTTTGCGTGCTCTCTGATTCTCAATGGATAATAGTGCCATGTTGCTCAGCCTTTCTTGTGCTATCATGCTTCGCAAGTAATTTTTGATACATTTTAATTGTGAAAAAGTTCACGCAGCTTTTGTCGTGTGACGGAAATTGTGAGAAACATAAACAGAGCCGTGCACACATCTGCTTAGCTCGAAGACAATGGGACATACTGAATAATCAAGAACCGATCCAACTCTTTGACATCTGTCATAGGGAAAATTTATTTCTGAAACGTAAGCCTGATAGAAAGGAATTCAGAGGAAAATGAAGACGACATGTCATCCGAAATTTTTTTATTAGCTTTTTCTTCTAAATCTTTAATCGAAACATGTGCTAGGAACTGTGGTTGTACTCGACATTTTTGAAGATCAAGACCCTTCTTCTGTATAGAACCGATTACAAGATTTTTGAGGCCTGAAGCAGATTGAGCTTTTACAGCAGCAAAAGAAGTAAATACCTCGTTGATTTGTGTATCAACTGGCTTTAAAGATAAATTAATTGTTCACAAAATTTCATCTTGAAGAACAAGAAGGAACACAAAATAAAAATTCTCGACTTTTTTCTAAATCCCTAACCCGGCGTTTCTCGCAGCAAATTTTTTGGTTTTTAACATTATCTCGTAAACGCTTCGTGGTTGATCCCACCGACTTATACTGTGACTGAAAAAATCGTATACGGATTGAACAGTTTCGAAGAATTCTTCAATTTCTCTAAGGTTCCAGTTATCACTAGCGCAATGAGCAAAATGTGTAAGAGGAACGTAGTACATACCTCGTTGATTTGTATATCCACTGGCTCCCCTTTATCATTGTAAATGATACTCTCGTAACGGAAAACCTGACTCAATTCATCAATTTTGCTGGCATCTTGATTTGTATCCAAAAGAAATAATAAAAAAAATGGAGCATCATTCAAGTCGCGAACTATTATTTTTTTTATTACTTTTGATTAATCTTGATTACCTTAATTATATTAAACTATTTTCTCTATTCCTTGTTTGTTTGAATAGTTTAAAGGTCTTATATAGAATATACAAATGGTATTTTCTTATTTCCTACGCTCCTCCTTAATAGAAGGGCTTGGGTCCTCTGACCTTTTTTTTGGTCATGTCCCTAGCTAATATACCCGCCTACATATTTTTTTTTCGATGCCATTGTGCCCCAGAATTGAAAAAACCCGAATATAATTGCGCGTTGCTAGAGATTTGAGTCTCTCTATAAACGCAGGCACCGTAGAGCCGTCAGTGTACCAGTGCAGTTTGCATGCCTGAACGTTTCTTTCAAGTGAAGGTGCACCTCATGTTGCTTTATTCCCAAGTTCGATCTTAAATCTTCTCTCCAATTTAGTTACCTTAATGAAATCATCCTAAGGGAGCTGTGTTAGTGGGAACCTAGTACTCAGCATTTTTATTTATACAAGGTTTTTCAATAGGAACGCTACAAAAGTTTTTTTTAATAAAACAAAAACGGTTTGGGATATGAATTAAATTTTGTATTCCTGTGAAAGTGCATTCGATGCCATTATGTATGGAACTTGATTTCTTTTGCATGGGTACCACGGTTACGCTTGTAGAAGTCCAGACGCTGAATCTGGTTATATAATTTAAAAATAGTAATTTGAAAAAAAAAATTGTTAAATGGTCGGTCAAAGCCGAGCAGACATAGAAGTTCGATCATTTTTTACTTAGAACCAGGGAGAATTCATATAAGGTGGAATTGAATGAACATGTGAACGATTTTGGCTCACGGCTAGAAATGTGAAACAAATTTACAAGTCAGTAAAATATCAAGATATTGATACTTAGAATCAACCAAGAAAGCAAACCGAGTTTTATTGTTTTAATTTTGTTGGTTTTTTAATAGCGTTTGCCACTTGGCAGGTAATGACAAACTTTTGAGTGTATTTTCATGAACAAATTTCTGACAAATATCTAACGTTCGCAGTAGGCGTAAAACTTTAGATCCCAAGATGCACACCACAAATTGCGAGAGAATTTGAGCCAAGGATCGAACTGTTTGATGTAAACGCCGATTATTACCATTATTTTTTTTTTTTTTATGTTCTATGCCATGTAATAATATTCCAAATTTACTGGTAAACATGATTTTTATCTCTCTAGTTTTTAAGTTGAAATATGTGTATAGGGCACAAAGAACTTTATTTCGCAATGCAAAGAAAAACATTTGATGTGTTAGCAACACCAAAGCGTGTCAAAAAAAAAACACAACAATAACAACTGATGCAATGAAGAAAAATCAACACGAACCGAAAGAGTCGTCGCCGTCACCATCGTCAGTCTTCAATTGCAGTTACCAATTGGCACCACGAGAAGTAAAGTAAGCAAATCAGAGACTCATTAGCAAATGAGTTTAACCACCGTGTTTACCATGAATTGACGGCGGCTGCTATCAGGGCTACCCTAGCTGCCCAAGTGCTGCACTTAGACTGGGGCAATGGAATGCCTTGCGCCTGCTGCACGCTGCCCGGAATCACTTCGCAACAACAGCAACAACAACAACGTGACTGCTCCTGGGCACACAACAATCACAGCGTCTTTAACGCAGCCGGCAGTTCGAAATATTGACAAAGTCATAAATTAAATATTTGCGAAGAAAACTGAAAAGAGGCGCGATGAAAAAGGTGTTTAAAAAAGTGGGAAAAATGAAACGAAATAAGATCGTCGGTACCGACAAATGTGACTAAGCCGGCGAATATGAACACCTCCCCACAATGTGCCTTTGGGGCAAGTTTGGTATAATTTTCATTTTGTTTTGTTACTGCTGTAGCAACACATTCGAGTTTATTCATTCAGACAGAGTGGCTGGCTGATGGAGTGGGAATTGAGTGAAGAAGGAGGTTGCCAATTGATTAAATGTTCGATACATTGCATTGCAAGCCCTATGACTTATATACAAATTAGATTCCCGGTTAAGGGTCAGATGTTGGTATAGTAAAACGTCATTTAGAATAGAATGGGAATGACATACGGAGTATTTTATTATCACCGATTGCGTTGCATTATAAAGCCAACCATTTGATATTTGTTGTTTGCAACACAGAGGTAAGACAACTCTGCCTCATGTCCCAAAACATCAACTGGCTAGAGCATAGACCTTATAAAATGCTATGGATATTCCAATGAGCGCATCCGCTCGCTAACCTCCTGCTTTCACCGACTTTTATAATATACAAATATTCACAAATCCTCCTGCAGAGGGTGAAGTTAGGTTAGATTGATGTGGATGTATTTATCGTTGTCCAGGAGGGAGACCATTTAGGGTTGTTGGCCAGTTAAGATACCGTCCATTTCGACGCCTCTTATCTACCTTTGCGCTCCTTTAAAGATGAAACTCAGGTCAGCAAGATAGCCGAATATATATTATCGAAATCACCTCTGTCTTGTTTCTACTAACGCGAGACAATATCGAATACAGTGGATAACACTTACGACCTCTTATTCATCGCAGAATCTACGATAGAAGTCTTTCGCTTACAGTCCCATAGTACTAGACCAACGCCAGCTTATTATGCACAGTTACATTCAAATCCATGTTTGTTTCCATGGAGTCCATAGTTTTATTTGCTTCCGCACTAAAGCTTACGATTGAGCAATGCCCAAAAAGTCTTCGTTTTTCACAGCCTCGCATCTGTGAGTATTACTGCAGAGTACATTGCGAGTTTTTTTTTAGATGTAAGTAGATCAAAGGGACGACATTCGACATTCAATGCATTCATAGGACACTTATCTCCGACCATGTCGCTCTTTGCATGCTACTCTGTTTACTGACATTGCCCACCCTAACAGGACGCCATCGGTAATGACAGCGGTTTACAATAGAGATGAGTGCCTATAACAACTAGAGTACCTCACTTTATTAAAATCAGTTTTGCGTGCTCTCTGATTCTCAATGGATAATAGTGCCATGTTGCTCAGCCTTTCTTGTGCTATCATGCTTCGCAAGTAATTTTTGATACATTTTAATTGTGAAAAAGTTCACGCAGCTTTTGTCGTGTGACGGAAATTGTGAGAAACATAAACAGAGCCGTGCACACATCTGCTTAGCTCGAAGACAATGGGACATACTGAATAATCAAGAACCGATCCAACTCTTTGACATCTGTCATAGGGAAAATTTATTTCTGAAACGTAAGCCTGATAGAAAGGAATTCAGAGGAAAATGAAGACGACATGTCATCCGAAATTTTTTTATTAGCTTTTTCTTCTAAATCTTTAATCGAAACATGTGCTAGGAACTGTGGTTGTACTCGACATTTTTGAAGATCAAGACCCTTCTTCTGTATAGAACCGATTACAAGATTTTTGAGGCCTGAAGCAGATTGAACTTTTACAGCAGCAAAAGAAGTAAATACCTCGTTGATTTGTGTATCAACTGGCTTTAAAGATAAATTAATTGTTCACAAAATTTCATCTTGAAGAACAAGAAGGAACACAAAATAAAAATTCTCGACTTTTTTCTAAATCCCTAACCCGGCGTTTCTCGCAGCAAATTTTTTGGTTTTTAACATTATCTCGTAAACGCTTCGTGGTTGATCCCACCGACTTATACTGTGACTGAAAAAATCGTATACGGATTGAACAGTTTCGAAGAATTCTTCAATTTCTCTAAGGTTCCAGTTATCACTAGCGCAATGAGCAAAATGTGTAAGAGGAACGTAGTACATACCTCGTTGATTTGTATATCCACTGGCTCCCCTTTATCATTGTAAATGATACTCTCGTAACGGAAAACCTGACTCAATTCATCAATTTTGCTGGCATCTTGATTTGTATCCAAAAGAAATAATAAAAAAAATGGAGCATCATTCAAGTCGCGAACTATTATTTTTTTTATTACTTTTGATTAATCTTGATTACCTTAATTATATTAAACTATTTTCTCTATTCCTTGTTTGTTTGAATAGTTTAAAGGTCTTATATAGAATATACAAATGGTATTTTCTTATTTCCTACGCTCCTCCTTAATAGAAGGGCTTGGGTCCTCTGACCTTTTTTTTGGTCATGTCCCTAGCTAATATACCCGCCTACATATTTTTTTTCGATGCCATTGTGCCCCAGAATTGAAAAAACCCGAATATAATTGCGCGTTGCTAGAGATTTGAGTCTCTCTATAAACGCAGGCACCGTAGAGCCGTCAGTGTACCAGTGCAGTTTGCATGCCTGAACGTTTCTTTCAAGTGAAGGTGCACCTCATGTTGCTTTATTCCCAAGTTCGATCTTAAATCTTCTCTCCAATTTAGTTACCTTAATGAAATCATCCTAAGGGAGCTGTGTTAGTGGGAACCTAGTACTCAGCATTTTTATTTATACAAGGTTTTTCAATAGGAACGCTACAAAAGTTTTTTTTAATAAAACAAAAACGGTTTGGGATATGAATTAAATTTTGTATTCCTGTGAAAGTGCATTCGATGCCATTATGTATGGAACTTGATTTCTTTTGCATGGGTACCACGGTTACGCTTGTAGAAGTCCAGACGCTGAATCTGGTTATATAATTTAAAAATAGTAATTTGAAAAAAAAAATTGTTAAATGGTCGGTCAAAGCCGAGCAGACATAGAAGTTCGATCATTTTTTACTTAGAACCAGGGAGAATTCATATAAGGTGGAATTGAATGAACATGTGAACGATTTTGGCTCACGGCTAGAAATGTGAAACAAATTTACAAGTCAGTAAAATATCAAGATATTGATACTTAGAATCAACCAAGAAAGCAAACCGAGTTTTATTGTTTTAATTTTGTTGGTTTTTTAATAGCGTTTGCCACTTGGCAGGTAATGACAAACTTTTGAGTGTATTTTCATGAACAAATTTCTGACAAATATCTAACGTTCGCAGTAGGCGTAAAACTTTAGATCCCAAGATGCACACCACAAATTGCGAGAGAATTTGAGCCAAGGATCGAACTGTTTGATGTAAACGCCGATTATTACCATTATTTTTTTTTTTTTATGTTCTATGCCATGTAATAATTTTCCAAATTTACTGGTAAAAATGATTTTTATCTCTCTAGTTTTTAAGTTGAAATATGTGTATAGGGCACAAAGAACTTTATTTCGCAATGCAAAGAAAAACATTTGATGTGTTAGCAACACCAAAGCGTGTCAAAAAAAAAACACAACAATAACAACTGCTGCAATGAAGAAAAATCAACACGAACCGAAAGAGTCGTCGCCGTCACCATCGTCAGTCTTCAATTGCAGTTACCAATTGGCACCACGAGAAGTAAAGTAAGCAAATCAGAGACTCATTAGCAAATGAGTTTAACCACCGTGTTTACCATGAATTGACGGCGGCTGCTATCAGGGCTACCCTAGCTGCCCAAGCGCTGCACTTAGACTGGGGCAATGGAATGCCTTGCGCCTGCTGCACGCTGCCCGGAATCACTTCGCAACAACAACAACAACAACAACGTGACTGCTCCTGGGCACACAACAATCACAGCGTCTTTAACGCAGCCGGCAGTTCGAAATATTGACAAAGTCATAAATTAAATATTTGCGAAGAAAACTGAAAAGAGGCGCGATGAAAAAGGTGTTTAAAAAAGTGGGAAAAATGAAACGAAATAAGATCGTCGGTACCGACAAATGTGACAAAGCCGGCGAATATGAACACCTCCCCACAATGTGCCTTTGGGGCAAGTTTGGTATAATTTTCATTTTGTTTTGTTACTGCTGTAGCAACACATTCGAGTTTATTCATTCAGACAGAGTGGCTGGCTGATGGAGTGGGAATTGAGTGAAGAAGGAGGTTGCCAATTGATTAAATGTTCGATACATTGCATTGCAAGCCCTATGACTTATATACAAATTAGATTCCCGGTTAAGGGTCAGATGTTGGTATAGTAAAACGTCATTTAGAATAGAATGGGAATGGCATACGGAGTATTTTATTATCACCGATTGCGTTGCATTATAAAGCCAACCATTTGATATTTGTTGTTTGCAACACAGAGGTAAGACAACTCTGCCTCATGTCTCAAAACATCAACTGGCTAGAGCATAGACCTTATAAAATGCTATGGATATTCCAATGAGCGCATCCGCTCGCTAACCTCCTGCTTTCACCGACTTTTATAATATACAAATATTCACAAATCCTCCTGCAGAGGGTGAATTTATCGTTGTCCAGGAGGGAGGCCATTTAGGGTTGTTGGCCAGTTAAGATACCGTCCATTTCGACGCCTCTTATCTACCTTTGCGCTCCTTTAAAGATGAAACTCAGGTCAGCAAGATAGCCGAATATATATTATCGAAATCACCTCTGTCTTGTTTCTACTAACGCGAGACAATATCGAATACAGTGGATAACACTTACGACCTCTTATTCATCGCAGAATCTACGATAGAAGTCTTTCGCTTACAGTCCCATAGTACTAGACCAACGCCAGCTTATTATGCACAGTTACATTCAAATCCATGTTTGTTTCCATGGAGTCCATAGTTTTATTTGCTTACGCACTAAAGCTTACGATTGAGCAATGCCCAAAAAGTCTTCGTTTTTCACAGCCTCGCATCTGTGAGTATTACTGCAGAGTACATTGCGAGTTTTTTTTTAGATGTAAGTAGATCAAAGGGACGACATTCGACATTCAATGCATTCATAGGACACTTATCTCCGACCATGTCGCTCTTTGCATGCTACTCTGTTTACTGACATTGCCCACCCTAACAGGACGCCATCGGTAATGACAGCGGTTTACAATAGAGATGAGTGCCTATAACAACTAGAGTACCTCACTTTATTAAAATCAGTTTTGCGTGCTCTCTGATTCTCAATGGATAATAGTGCCATGTTGCTCAGCCTTTCTTGTGCTATCATGCTTCGCAAGTAATTTTTGATACATTTTAATTGTGAAAAAGTTCACTCAGCTTTTGTCGTGTGACGGAAATTGTGAGAAACATAAACAGAGCCGTGCACACATCTGCTTAGCTCGAAGACAATGGGACATACTGAATAATCAAGAACCGATCCAACTCTTTGACATCTGTCATAGGGAAAATTTATTTCTGAAACGTAAGCCTGATAGAAAGGAATTCAGAGGAAAATGAAGACGACATGTCATCCGAAATTTTTTTATTAGCTTTTTCTTCTAAATCTTTAATCGAAACATGTGCTAGGAACTGTGGTTGTACTCGACATTTTTGAAGATCAAGACCCTTCTTCTGTATAGAACCGATTACAAGATTTTTGAGGCCTGAAGCAGATTGAACTTTTACAGCAGCAAAAGAAGTAAATACCTCGTTGATTTGTGTATCAACTGGCTTTAAAGATAAATTAATTGTTCACAAAATTTCATCTTGAAGAACAAGAAGGAACACAAAATAAAAATTCTCGACTTTTTTCTAAATCCCTAACGCGGCGTTTCTCGCAGCAAATTTTTTGGTTTTTAACATTATCTCGTAAACGCTTCGTGGTTGATCCCTCCGACTTATACTGTGACTGAAAAAATCGTATACGGATTGAACAGTTTCGAAGAATTCTTCAATTTCTCTAAGGTTCCAGTTATCACTAGCGCAATGAGCAAAATGTGTATGAGGAACGTAGTACATACCTCGTTGATTTGTATATCCACTGGCTCCCCTTTATCATTGTAAATGATACTCTCGTAACGGAAAACCTGACTCAATTCATCAATTTTGCTGGCATCTTGATTTGTATCCAAAAGAAATAATAAAAAAATGGAGCATCATTCAAGTCGCGAACTATTCTTTTTTTTATTACTTTTGATTAATCTTGATTACCTTAATTATATTAAACTATTTTCTCTATTCCTTGTTTGTTTGAATAGTTTAAAGGTCTTATATAGAATATACAAATGGTATTTTCTTATTTCCTACGCTCCTCCTTAATAGAAGGGCTTGGGTCCTCTGACCTTTTTTTTGGTCATGTCCCTAGCTAATATACCCGCCTACATATTTTTTTTCGATGCCATTGTGCCCCAGAATTGAAAAAAACCGAATATAATTGCGCGTTGCTAGAGATTTGAGTCTCTCTATAAACGCAGGCACCGTAGAGCCGTCAGTGTACCAGTGCAGTTTGCATGCCTGAACGTTTCTTTCAAGTGAAGGTGCACCTCATGTTGCTTTATTCCCAAGTTCGATCTTAAATCTTCTCTCCAATTTAGTTACCTTAATGAAATCATCCTAAGGGAGCTGTGTTAGTGGGAACCTAGTACTCAGCATTTTTATTTATACAAGGTTTTTCAATAGGAACGCTACAAAAGTTTTTTTTAATAAAACAAAAACGGTTTGGGATATGAATTAAATTTTGTATTCCTGTGAAAGTGCATTCGATGCCATTATGTATGGAACTTGATTTCTTTTGCATGGGCACCACGGTTACGCTTGTAGAAGTCCAGACGCTGAACCCAATTTTCGAGGGTTTTCAAGCATAAATCTGCTGATACTTCTGCAATTTCACGTTCGATATTCGCACGAAGTTCATCAATCGGCGCTGGCTTTTTGGCATAGACCATAGACTTGACGTAGCCCCACAGGAAATAGTCTAGCGGCGTCAAATCGCACAACCGAGGCGGCCAATTGATTGTCCAAGTCCATATCATCCAATTCGGGCCAAAAATATTCGGTTATCATTGAGCGGTAGCGATTCCCATTCACAGTAACGTCCCGGTCTTGATCATCACGAAAGAAGTACGGCCTAATGACGCCACCGGCCCATAAATCGCACCAAACCGTAATTTTTTCGGGATGCAATGTTGACTCATGTAGTACGTGTGGATTGCTGCCTGTCCAATAAAGCATATTTTGCTTATTGACGAAGCCAAGCAGCCAGAAATGACGACGACTATAAATTGGACGTAGAGCTCTTAAAGTTGAGGCCATTGACTCCGAATTTTGGTAGTAAATTTTAATAATTTCGACTCGTTGTTGGATCGTATATCTTTCCATGATGAAATGGCAAACCTTACTGAAGAGAAATGTCAAAAGAGCGGGGAAAAATATGGCGTCGTTTGCTGTCACTATCGGTCTACTTTTGTAGCGCCCCTATTGCAAGACCCTATACCTTTACGCATGTATAGTCACAGGATATATATACAGTGCTGTGTATACGCTAAGCAACTTTTTAATATTTTGTATAAGAAATTTTTTTTTCTTTTGGTCATTGAGGCAATTAAATTTCTCAATGTAGTTTTTTCGATGCTTCTCCATTCTTTTTTAAATCCATTAAACAAGTTGTCTTTGCTTGTAAATCGACTTGATCCCAAGCGCCGTTTGGCAATTGTAAACAAATTCTCGATAGGATTCGAGTGGGGTTATTTTGCCAGCCAATCAAGAACTTGAATCCTTTTCGTCCTAAGCCAATCTTTAACTAACTTGGATGTGTGTTTCGGATCGTTATTCTGCTGAAACACCCAACGAAGTGGCATATGCCATTCTGCATAGGGGAGCATCTTTGTTTCTAAAATGTCCTTATACATAAAATGGTCAATTTTGTCCACTATTTTATGTACAGGGCCAAGCCGATTTCCCGAGAAGCATGTCCACACCATGAGATTTCCTCCACCATGCTTGACTGTCCGTTTTCAGTAACGTGGATGTAGTCGATCACCTTTCTGGCGCCTTACTGTACATATGCTGTCTGAATTGAAAAGGTTCACTTTGACCTCATCGCTAAAAATAACACTTTTCCACTTTTCCAATGTACTTCTTTGCGAATTCAAGACTGAAAATTACAAAACAATATTGTTGTTGTTATAGATGTTACTTAAAAATAAAATACCGTTTCTTCATGTGTTTTTTCGTCAGCATTGGTTTTTTAACGGCCTGATAACTTTTTAAACCAAGTTTAATTGCATGTCTTCGTATGGTACTTGAATCGACACTCAAATTAAGAGTTTTTTTTATTTCTTTCGAAGATATGAATGCTTTTTTCTTAATCAACTTTTTAATATTAATGTCGTCACGATAAGAAATTTTTCGTGGTGGCGCACCTGTGTTTTGTGTTGCAACACTACCTGTTGTTTTAAATTTATTAATCCATCTTGAAACCATGGATTTATTAATATTTAATGACTTCGCTATAAGAGCTTGAAATTTTCCAGCCTGATACAATGAAATAACGGAAGATTTGAATCTGTTATCGTACAGAACGCGCTGCATATTCAAATTTAATAATTTTAACACAATTGAACCCTTTAGACGACTAAACTGCACTGATCTTCTTGATGTGCGAAGCAAACAACTCAAAAGCTTTAGAAAAGAACCTTTATCTAGTTTTAAAAGAGAATATTCATATTTATTATACTACAGTGGCTTAGATTACGCAATATTAGGCTATTGAGTTGATTTTATTTTTGTTTTTTTATTGTAAAAGAATAAAGTACAAGTTTTGTTGTTACGTATTATTTTTGTTTTCACCTAAGCTATCAATAAATATTAAAACGTTTACCTGATGACTGTTTATTTGAGAATCATTTCACACTTTATTGAAAGTTGGGATGAGTTGCTTTGCGTATGCACAGCACTTTATATTATTAGGAATCGTTCAAATGTGTTATTGACCTTTACAGCGGCATTGGATATAACACGAACGTTGCTGTCACTGCAGCTGAGCTGACTCCAGCTGCCAAATTGAATTGGGTCAAGGTTCTGCAGAAACCCAACATCGAATTGACTGATGATATAATTATTAAACGGATAGCTGCTAACATTTTTATCTACACATAAAATAGAAGATTTTCTTTTGAGATTGATAATTTCAGACCTATGTCCAGACAAACTTATGACAAACCTTCGAAATCTAAGCGTGCACCGTGAAATGATAAGTGTTGGGCAGATTATCAACTGAAACAGTTTATGTAGCAAAAATTTAAATAAGGCACTTTTATTTAATTTGTAATAACTTTTACGTTTCCTATCTTCTTTTGTCTTACACAAAACAAAATAAAAATAATGAAATATTCCGTACGGGCCGCCTACAGTCCGGCACCAAGCTCAAGTTCCGGTAGCAACCTCACCTTACCCTGCATACACTTCCCTGCACGCCCGGATGATCACGGTGTATATTTGCCTCTTGAGCTCAAGCTAGCTCGCCGGATCATGGATTTGTGTGATCCATCACATGCTAACCACACCATACAACAAAACATCGTACCCCGTTTTGTTGACGAGTGACGCCACATTCTATCTCCTCAATTCCCCCTCTCACCCCCAAATGTCCGATGCCTCACCCCCATTCGGAGGGCGCTGCTAATAACGGTGTAGTTTGGTCGGCGGTCATCTTCTCCCCCAGCCTTAGCCGACTGTGGAATACTGTTTCTATTCGACCCCAAATCGCCTTCCGCTTAGAAAAAAATAAATTCGATTCCGAAAAGCGTAGAGAGGATTTTGGAAATTTCTACATACATATGTATATACAATGTGCATACATATGTACATAAAGTTTGCAGTAACCAATTTTTTTTATTTGCGGTATTTGTCAAAGCAAATTTTTCTAAAATGTTCATTTCCAAGCGAACGCTGTATCGGTATATTAAATAAATGTGTTTAATAGAGGAGCAAAGAGCATACAGTATTTGCCAAACAGCTATTTCAGGTAAATATCTGTATTATATTTACATAGTTTTTGTTATATTACCTTCGTTTATACAGCCATTAAAGTACGCGAAAGATGAGGCAATGCAAAGTGATCTCTGTAAGACAGAGAGAGAATTGGAAACACAGCTTCAAAAAGGAAGGATTGGGTGAGTTTAGCCTTCCCTTTGGATGTTCGTTAGAAAACAGCATGGGCCTGGGTAAATTCTGGACTCAACATTCCTAAACTCAAAGGTGGGGACAGACTGAAAATGTTAACGAATGAACAAGGCAATGTTCTGTTGGGTTGGATAGAAAATAACTGTAGCATAATTCATTCATTCATCCATTCCGAATTTGTAATATCCCTCTCTAGAGCTGCAGTGGGGAATTACCTTTACTTTATACTTTAAAATCTGTACACACGCAACCAATTACTATGAATAGCGCTGGAAATAAGGAAAAACGGGAAAATTACGTAGTTCAATTAAAAGAGTATATTAAAAAAGTGGAGAGCAAATATTTTGGATGGACGAAATTTGTTTTGTCGTCATACCAAAAGACGGTCCAAAGACGGGAGTCGTGCTGTGCAGCAGATTCCCGCAGCCAGAGGTCCGAACCTACACTTGATACGAGCAATTACAACTGCAGGTATTGTGATTGTTGACAAACAAAGAGGATCCTTTAATGCATCTGCCTGTTCTTTATGTGTTCGTAAATTGTTAGAGAAATGGGAAGAACAAGGCAATAAATAGCCTTAGTGATTTAATTATTATATTTGACATAAAAGCCTTTTATTACTTCTAAGTATGTTATGTTATGTGTCACAATTCATTGTTATACTGCACTTACATATATTCTCATTACATTTATATAATTTTTTTTTAATATTGCTCCCACGCGTTTCTTACCCACATTCTTTTATATTACACTCCTACAGATCGCATATTCCTAAATGTAAGCTCTTGTTTAACTTTAATACATATTATATTATTAAAATCTAATAAAAAGTATAGATAACGTGATAATTCAATACTTAAATTTAATCAGAGTAAGGTTTATATACACGTATACGTAGTGCATGAATCAATAAAAAATTTATTTGATGATTTCTAAAATCCAATTAACGTTTTCTGATTATTTTAAAATCTAACTGATGTTTTCTGAAATCCTATTGACCATTCTAAAATCTAATTTACACTTTCTATTCAAAACCTAACATCCAATTTACTCTTTCTTAAATCAACTGGATATGGTTGTAGGCATTGGCCACTGAGCTGCCAGAGCTGGGGCTTCGCTAACCGTGCTTGTTTCCGGTATAATGAAATCCGGCAGGTTATTTGCGCGTTCGTCCTCCTAGGCATGTTTTTAGCGCGTGGTGTCCCTGCTCAGACTTCTTTTTCTTCCTAGATTTTACCAGGGATGGAACCATGGTACACGGAGTTGTTAGGCCAGCATTCAACCACTGAGCCACGCTAACCGTGTGAAAATCGCTTACTTTCTCATTATCCCTATCTACAACCATATCGCTGTTAGGTGTGACGTCGCCCCTATGTGCTTAACAACGTGGTTGATGACTTGGTTAACAAATCTATAATTACATTTTTGGTGCATTTTCTAGTTATAGTTTGCATTTAGGCGTGCTCGTTCTTATTCACAATTATCATTATTATTATTATCCCCTAATAGATCTGGCCACGAGCTCAATAGACTTACAAAATATTCTGTAAGAAAATAAGGCCGAATATAATATGATAATTTTATGTTTTTCGTAAAAAATTATGAATCGGTCGCCATTGCTGGATGTTTACAGCTTCAAAAAAAAAACTGTATCGGTTAAAGGCGATTCGCTTTTGACAGATCTGCATCATCAGAGTAAGCTGATTGGGAGATGGTTGGAGACTGAGTAGCAGAGTTATATTGACTGTGCGTGAATTTAATTTAAATTAGGGCGACCGCAACGAATAAAAATTAAATTTTTTTGGAAAATGTCGAAAATGTCTTTTTTTTTTGCATTGAAGCCCCTGTCTTAAAAGGTCCTATTCCGATTTACTCAAGAGTTATATCCGCGTAAAACAGCCGAATGTACCTTTAGAACTTTCGTATTAGAAGACATCATTGGGTACTTATTTACAAATCTTATTGGTTTTCACTTTCTGTAGTTTATTTAAATTGTAACAAAAGACTACTTACTTTCGTTCAAAAGAAAAAAAAATATGAATAAAATAATCAAAAATAAATGGATTCATTAGAAAATTAATCGCTTTAGATTTTTGCTTAAATCTGATTGGTTTCTTCTACTTGTTGAAAGTATGAATAGTTTAAACGATCATTGACTTTAAAAAAGTTGTTTTTTAAACTGTAATAAAAGACGGCCGCCTTAGCCGAGTGTCCAGCATGTGCGCACTTCATTTGGTGGGTCCCAGGTTGAAATCCAGACCAAGGCAAGTAACATCAAAAGTTAAAGAAAAATTTTTTTCTAGTAGCTGTCGCCCCTCGTTAGGCAACAGCAAACCTTCGAGTGTATTTCTGCTCTGAAAACACTTCTCATAAAAATATTTATTAAACTGTAGGTCCGTCAATTTGTGTTACTTTTTCAAGACGTACACCACAAATTGTAGAAGTTCGGCCAACCTTAAACTATGATGTAAGCGCCAAATTTTTATTATTATTATTATTAATGAAATGCGAAGACTATCTATTTTCGTTCAAAATAAAAAATAATCCAAAAAAAAATTAATTTATTGCAAAAAACATTCGTTTTTGTTTTATTTTATTATTAGTTTGAGAAATATTCATGTATTATTTAATGTGATAGCTACAGTGGGGAAACATACTTTTGGTATTACCTTTTACCACTGGACTTGTATGTGTTGATGTTAATTGTGTGCGATATGTTTACAGCCTCAGTTATTCACACTTTTTTCATCCACGTTTTTTAAGCTCTCTTTTGTCAGGAATAAATATATCGGCAAACTCAAACAACGTGACTTTAATTACGCCACTTTACTGCCGTTAAAACGATTAAATCACACTTTGTTCTGAAAATTTAGAAATATTGATAACCATCAAACATTGGCTTAATCACGTACATGTGTGCATGCTTTTGTATGTATGCACAAAACATAAAGTCCATTGCTAAAAGAAAAGTATTATCAGTGCAATTGTCGACATACTTAGTTAAACACTCGTATTGAAATTCCTAAACGGTAATTTAGAGGTCAAAAATATTATCTTTAGTGCACCGTTATACAGCGTTGCAATGTCCAAATCTATGAACAAGAGACACTCAGCTCGAAACGCTGTTAAGCGGAAGTGTACATAGATCTTCTGCGCGAACAATTTAATCGCTTTACTTTTGCGAGCAATAGAAATTTCAAATGTCAAATTTCAAAGCCATGCTAGATACGTAAGGTCCTGCTTATTTGGGGTATTCGTCGATACTTCTATATAAACGAGTCACTAACAGGCTTTTCATGTAAAAAAAATTCGACGCTCTCCGCAAGAAATTGGCTTTGATACTTCCCCGCCCGTTATACGTGTGTTCAAAAAGTATCGCGAATTTTGAATTTTCGCGGGTTACGTTTATTCGAATTTCGAATTTTTTGTGGCGTTATGTTGGTACTCATGTCTCTCACTTATGCCGACAAGCTCGGCCATTTTGAATGTTCATTTAATTGTTGACAGCTGCTTTGGCGTGCACGTGTTTTGGATCGTCTTCGATTTTTACGTATTCAAAAAAATGGATCAAAGAACCTGTATAAAATTTTGTGTGAAAAACGAAATTAAGTGCGCGGATGCATTCCGAATGTTGACTGTGGCATACGGAGAAGCTACCTTGGACCGAAGCAACGTTTATCGGTGTTAAAAAATGTTCTCAGAAGGGCGAGAAGATGTGAACGACGAAGAGCGTGCCGGACGCCCGAGCACTTCAACAACAGACGAAAAAATTAATGAAGTGGAGAAAATGGTATTGGCCAATCGTCGAATCACCGTTAGAGAAGTTGCTGAGGACCTAAACATATCGATTGCCTCGTGCCATTCGATTTTTATCAATGATTTGGGCATGAGACGGGTCGCCGCGAAATTCGTACCAAAATTGCTCAATTGTGACCACACATCGTTGCTCACACATCGTTGCTTGTGCACGACTTTTTGGCCAAAAACAACACTAATGATGCCGCAGCCACCGTATTCCCCAGATCTGGCCCCCTGTGACTTTTTCTTGTTCCCTAAACTGAAGAGGCCCATGAAAAGACGACGTTACGCTTCTCTTGACGAGATAAAGACGGCATCGAAGGAGGAGCTGAAGAAGATACAAAAAAATGATTTTTTGAAGTGCTTCGAAGATTGGAAAAACCATTGGCACAAGTGTATAATATCTCATGGGGATTAGTTTGAAGGGGACAAAATAGATATTCATGAATAAATAAATAATTTTTGAAAAAACACAAAATTCGCGATACTTTTTGAACACACTCGTATTCCCATTGACGCCAGGGGCACAACAGTTCGCATTTGCTTGTCGATGACAACACCGTACGTATGTACGTTAGGATTGATGTGGAACACAAACAATGACTACCTCCATTTTGACATCAACTTGGGTCCATCACCTAGGAATCTTACCAAAAGAACCCTGCTACTCGATGCTAGCCGCGTATTCGCCCCAAAGATGGCTCGGGACGGAAATGAATGGTTCCGTGACTGACTTTCATTATTTCGTAGATGCCTCGGAGCAGGCACACGCGGGTGTGGTATACGCTCGTACACAACATACTAATAGTTCAATAGCGGTTTCTTTGGTTAGTTCTTAAACAAAGGAGCCACCGCCCCTCTATCCCATAGTTAAGTTCTAGTTGTATGTCCAAGATATATGAATTGACGGATTCCATGAATGCTTTGGTCTGGTTACAAAGTTGCTGTCTGTGTTCGTTGTAAACCGAGTAGCGATAGCGCAATTCCTCGAGGTTTCTCCAAAATGCTTTATGGAGGCCTGGACCGCCTTGGTTGTCGCGTGATATGGAGCGTAGTCAAAACCAACATCGGTACTCACTACGGAGTTCGAATTGCGTCCAAGGCGAGTTCTTATTCACGCTACTGCGGCTGTTCCAGGTTCTACGAGTTCAGACCTTTTCGCAAACTGTTCACTATTTTCGTCCTTTAAGTGAATCACCGCTTATTGGCTACGATACATTCACAGCCTGCAGCTTGAACAAAGGCAATGAGGTATGTTAATACACTCGCAACCGCTCGCTGCCGAAGAATTCTGGATTCGACAAGTGCAACGAAAAGCATTCGCTGAAGAGATATTTTGTTGTCGACATAATAAGCCTATAGCGCTTCGCAGCTCCCTCATGAGGTTAAATATCTTTATCGATGGTAAGGAAATACTTAGGGCAGTTGGTCGATTACGTCACTCCGATGTTTCATCTGGCACGAAATTTCCTATTATCTTACCATCGCAGTCGATGATCGTCGCTATGATAATTAACGACCTCCCCAAGATGCCACTGCACGCTGGGCCACAATTAATACAAACCATGCTCCAACGTCGTTTTTGCATAATTGGTGCACGAAAGTTGGTTCGTAAAATGTTTCACAACTGCACTACGTGTCGGAGTCAAAGCGCTAATCGACAACAGTAGAGTTTCAAAAGGTGGGGTGTCAGGGCTACCAAAGGTTATGTGGCTGTTCTCCTATGCATGAATATAGGACCTATGCACTTGGAATTGGCTGGAGATTTATCTCGTGATACCTTCATTACTGTTATAAAACGGTTCACTTCACGTCGAGGGCACTGCCGTACATACTTATCAGTCAACGGCACTAATTTCAAAGGCGTTGAGAAAGATTTATTATCAACAGGCAGTGAATGACCCTAATCTTCACCATTTTCTGGCTGACAACATCAACGAATGGCAATTTAACCCACTGAACGCACCCCACATGGGTGGTTACTGGGAGTCGGCGGTTAAGCGAGTGAGGTTCCATCACCGACGAGCTCTACTGCCACCTTTATTAGAACATGAAGAGTTTTATACTATTCTTACAAAAGTAGAGGCTTGCTTTAACTTACGTCCGTTGTGCCCACACTCAAGTTCTGCATCTGACCTCAAAACCTTAACGCCAGGCCACACTAGAATTTACAGGTAGCTTGAATCCACGATGACAACTCGTGTCCACAATAGGAAATCGTTTCTGGTGACAATGGCATTGTGAATATTTCTCAACACTCCAGAAGCGAATTAAATGGTTTCGTCCACATATAAATGTACAAGAAGACGCCTTGGTTGTTGTCCGATACGAGCGGATTTATCCAGCTATGTGGAAGATAGCTTGGGTAGTAAAATGTTACCCTAGACATGGTGGATGCATAAGAGTTGTAGACATAAAAACAGCCGATGGAATCTTTAAAAAACCTAGAGTAAAGAACGTACCTACTTTATCGGAAGATGAAACACGCAACAAAATTCTTTACTATTATAATTCAATCCTATTTTTTTTATTATTTAGTAAACTATCAATTTAATTGAAAATTGTTATTATTGGAGATTTACTTAACCATAAATAGTCCAAGAAAGGCGGTATGTTAAAGTCTTACGTGTTCAACTAGTTAAAGCTCTCTTACATCAGTAATAAATAAATCAGCAAGCTGAAACAACGCGACTTTAATTACTCTGCTACAAACGCAACATTAATAGTTTTCTCTTTCCTATTACAGTTGAAGAAAATGGATTTAAAAAGTATAGACATTTCGTGTGGCCTTTTAACAAAGAGCGATACCTCTGGAGCAAATAGCCGTTTCTCAAAAGAATATCTAAGTGGGAATGATGCGCCAGAAGAACTCTCTGAATGCAGTGAACTTTCGTATACCTACGGTATAAATCCTGAATATGATCCAAAAGATTCAACTGAATATTTACTAACATCGCGCTGTCAAAAGAGAACGACAGAATTCTATAGGCAAGGAACATCCAATTCTACGAGCATAGACAATATATCGTGCATTGACTTATTGGAAATTCCGATTTTGTTTGACAGTTTAGGGATAAAGACTGAGTCGCAAGAAATGAAAAAGTCTATGGAACCCTTTTCACAGAAACAGGTAATGAAACCCTAAAATACATACTACAAATTATGTCGCGTTATTTCCAGGGGTTAATGATTAAAAACTAGCATGCAATAATATCGTTAGTAACAGGTTGAAGCATTTAAATGCTGAAAAAATCATCATACCTCAATAAAAATTTACTCAATTAATTAATCAAAATTTTATTTAAGTTTACTCTTGGATGGATAATGTAATAATCAAGAAAATTTTCTTTTTCCAAAATATATGAAAACAATTTCAAAAACTCCAACAGGTATTTACAATGGCCATAGAGGTTATCACCTGCAGAAAGTATTTGAACATCTACCCGGTCGGAAAACAGCAGACAGTCTTAAAAATATACGAAAACAAATGCATGTTAAATTAATTATGTTGGTCTAACTTGAACCAATTATACATATAAAGCTATGTGTATTTATGGATTTACTTTATAAAAACGTAATTAGTAGATAAATAATAGCTATATATATGTATTTGGTTCAAAACATGCAGACTTGCAGCTGGTCGAAATGAAACTGTTTGTTTTTTTTAGCTTTGATTTTACAAACATTTTTTTTTAGAACATTTGTAGTTTTTTTTTAATTTTTTCTATTTCAGTTATTTTTTTTAGCATCAGTGAAGTTAAGAATTTTAAAAAATCCAAAACTCTAAACAAAGCTTAAAACCAAAATTTAAAAAAAGTTTCACTTTGTTAAAAATCGACACTCGGAATATTTTTGAGAATCAATGCTGGAAATATTAGAGTGATTATTTTTAATTTGTATAATGAATTTAAATTAAAATATATTTTTGTTTAAACAAAAAATAAAAAATGTATAGTTACTAAAAACTATACTGTAGATATTTTTAAATAACAGGAAACGTGCTGGTTTGAAATTAGTTGGTAGTTAGGCTAGTTTTGAAACAGTTTGAAGAAAGGAATTTCAAATATGTAAAAATTAAAACATTTTATTGCATCTGGAAAAAAACTAATTTTGATGTTCGATTCTGTCAAACATATTTAAAAGTAGTTATCTCAATCATATGCAGAATGAGATGAGATGAAGTTTATTGCTTGCAAGAAAAGAAAAATAATTTAATCCACTGGTAGTTTTGAATCGCCTTTAAAGTAATTCTATCCCTGACAGGATATCCACAATGCAGCCAATTAGTGTTGAAGCATAACGGTGCGTCGAATCTTTCATTTTTATGACCATACTTTAATCAATAAAAACAGTAAAAAAAAGAAAGTGCTAGTATAATTAAACAAAAATAAATAGTTAGCTTATCTTCGGGCCTCTTGATTAAATCTGTTTGTCAACTGTCAATCTGTCAATTTCAACACCGCAAGCATTTACAGAAAACAAATACCGGTCGCATGGGGAAGCGTTAGTGCTGCACGAACACTTGGTGCGCACGAAGTTATTTTCCCTGCCGTAACAGCGATCCCAAGCTCAACTTCTTATTGGAATGTTCAACCTAATTTGCCAATTAGCGTATCAACAGTAGGTTAGGTTACTGTGGTAGTTCCCCAAAGGGAACTCACTTAGACATAGTAAGAGTCCGTTGTGATACCACCTAATTAATGAACGGTAACGTGAATCGGAAAGTCAGGAAAGCTTAACCTGAGAAACGTTGCGTGCCCCGAATGAAGTCACGCAAATTACCAATCTCCACTCCAGAAAGGTCTTCTGGAGAGCTAAAGAAGTACGAGCCCAGGTACTTGAACCTCAGTCTCGCAAATGCAGGGCAGCTGAGCAGAAAATGACAAGATGAATCCACCTCATCCTCCTCCATACAGCTGCGGCAGAAAGGGTCAGAGACTATTTTCAGCCTAACCGCGTGAATACCCAACGGACAATGACCAGTCAAAACACCAACCAGGATCGAGAGTTGCCGCTTAGTAAGCGACATCAGCTCCCTTGAGCGCCCACGATCCACTCTCGGCCAGAGGGAATTTGCAATTCTGCATGTCGTGGCAATTTCCCAGCGCTCGCTGAGACGACATAAAGCCCATCTGTCCAGGAGAAGCCCGTAGGCAGTCAAAGGAGCCCCCACCCCCTCCCTGCAAGGAGAAATGACTTCCAGGGTACCTTGCCGAGCAAGCTCATCAGCCATGCAGTTCCCTGCAATGTCGCTATGTCCCGGTACCCAAATTAGTCTAACGTCGAGATATTCCGAGGCGGCTGCGAGGGAAGTCAGGCATTCCCTGACCAGTTTTGATCTCACCATTAGCGATCCTAAGGCCTTAATAGCGGCCTGGCTATCCGAATAAATGTTGGCCCGTCTAGAGGGCATTACATTGGTAAGTAGCCAATCGGCTGCCTCCTTTATTGCGGCCACCTCTGCTTGGAATATACTGCAATAGTCCGGAAGCCTAAATTTACGGTTGAGGGAGAACTCATCGCAGAAGACCCCTCCCCCAACCTTACCATCCAGCTTCGAGCCATCCGTGAAAAAGTTCACCATCCCACCGCCCCACAAGCCCCCCTCCTTCCACTCCTCCCTACGCGGGATGTAAGTGGATGGGGAGCAACTCCGAGCTGGAGCAGGCAGACAGTAATCTGTTTCCGGAGGTACAAAGTCGAAACTGGCAAGAATCCTAGAATGCCCAAAAGCCGAGCTGAATCTGTATCCATTGCACTCTAGCCGGGCTGCTGCATGGGCTGCTGCAACCCTACCTGCAATGTCCACAAGGAGGCACGTTAAGCATAACATTGAGCGCGAGAGTGGGTGTGGTCCTAAGCGCCCCACTGATCCCAATGAGCGCGGACCGCTGCACCCGCTCTAGCTGCTTAACTTTAGATACCCTGTCTAGTGAGTTCCACCAGACCACCACTCCATAAAACATTATAGGCCTTATTATAGTCTCATAAAGCCAATAGTTTACCTTGGGAGAGAGGCCCCATCTCTTCCCAATAGCACCCCGACAACAGTACACCGCAACCGAAGCCTTTTTCACCCTTTCCTCAATATTTGGCCCCCAGGAGAGCTTCCTATCCAGAATCAAGCCCAGATACTTGACCCGGTCAGAAAGCACCAACGGGACGCCACCTATTGCAGGAGGATGGGCGACCGGTACTTTGTACCTCCTGGTGAATAATACCAGCTCTGTCTTGCTAGGATTTATCGCGAATCCACACCCTGCAGACCATTTCACGATCAGATTAAGGTACCCCTGCATGATATCAAAAAGGGTACTCAAAAACTTACCCCTGACAATGAGAGCAACATCGTCAGCATAGGCAATAACCATGCAGCCTACCCTTTCCAGCTCCTTCAGTACGCCATTGATAGCAACGACCCTAAGGAGTGGCGAGAGAACCCCTCCTTGTGGAGTGCCTCTACTCACCCTTCGCTGGATGGAGGCGCCACCCCATTCCGCCACGACAGTTCTGTCCCGGAGTAGGTGATTGATGAGCCTTACCAGACCCGACTCAACCCCAAGTTCCGCCAAGGATCCGACTATTGCCTGTGGCTGAATGTTATTAAAGGCACCTTCTATATCCAGAAAGGCACCAACTGCAAAGTTCTTGTGTTCAAGAGACTCTTCAATGACGTTAACAACCGTATGCAGGGCCGTATCCACGGACCTGCCCTTCGAGTAGGCATGCTGAGCATGCGACAGCCGCTCCCGCGGTATTTCCTCTCTTATAAGAAGATCAATCAGCCTCTCCAGGGTCTTCAAAAGAAAAGAAGAGAGGCTGATAGGCCTAAAGTCCTTTGGGGTTGCATGAGAGCTCTTACCCGCTTTGGGAATAAATATAACCCTCACATTCCTCCAAAGTCTGGGAATATAGCCCCTACTTATACAGCTCGCGTAAATAGGCACCAACCACCGACACGACACCCGTTCGGACATCTGCAACTGGGCAGGAATGATACCTTCAGGTCCTGGCGACTTGAATGCTTTGAAGGAGCGTAACGCCCAGAGTAGGCGACGCTCTTCTAACATGTCGCAAGGAGGGACATATATGGCACCTGGTTCCACGCCTGTAGTCTCACATGGTTCTGGATTTCCGGGGAAGTGGGAATCGAGGAGAAGTTTGAGCGACTCCTCACTGCTCATCGCCCAGTTTCCCGAGTCGTCCCTGAGACATCCCAAGGGGACGGGAGCCCTCGCGAGCACCCGCCTAAGCCTGGAGGACTCGTATCAACAGTAAGTAAAGCTGAAAAGTGTCAAAGGGGTCAGCGGGTATGTTTCAAGTGTAAATAAATGTCATATTGCAAATCACTGTGAAAAGAAGATAAATCAAAACAGTAGGGTAAATATAGTTAATAAAAAAGCACCGAATGAATATATAAAGACAAGTCTGAAAATTGGTGGTAATGGCTGTAATGGACTTATAGACTCGGGGAGCGGACTTATATACTCGGGGAAGTCGTGAATGTAACAATTGTGATTGATAAAAATCATGAATATGTGTGCAAGCTTTTGATAGTAAACAATAATGCCATGCCATATGGTGTCTTGATAGGTCGTGATATACATATTCAACAAAACGAAATTGGTTATTGAGAACTGTCATTGTGAAATTCAAGCACATGCAAAGATATTGATAGTAACGAAGAGAAGAAATTACTTTAACTTTTAATAATTACGCTGGGTGTTTTAGTGAAAAATTGCAAGAATTAGGCAAGTGTAAGAACTTTTCTATGGACATTGTGTTAAATTATAGTGACATCAAGTACAGTAGATGAGGGACTGCACATCCTTGGAGCATTTTTAAAGATAATTTGGGTTAACACTACGTTTTTAAAGACATCAGTAAGTTTTCTTGAACATGAGCTAAGCACTGATGGTTTACGTCCGAGTATGGTAAAAACAATAGCATTAAAAAATTTTCACCTCCACAGAATGTGTCAGAAATTAGAGGATTGCAGTGAAATATCAATCGTTGCAAAAATTCAACAACAAAATATTCGCCTGCGGAACTTGTGCCCTTGCTGATATACACGACGACTGCAATGAAGTTCAAATTGATATCAATGAAAAACGCAAGGACGTCATTCACAATATTGATGCTGCTAGGAAAGAATGGAAGAAACGGTTGGACGCGAAACCCACAAGTCGCCTTACGAGTACCATGAAGATGAATTGGTATTATTGGAAACACAACTACAAAAACTCGGAAATTAAATACCAGGGTCAATATATTATTCAAAATAATTTGCGTTACAGCCGATTCGTGGTGGGTGACATTGATAGGAATTGCCGACATCGTCGAGAATTCAGCACAGTTGTGACAAGCGATAAATTAAAGCTATGGTGTGCTGCATTTTCGGAAATCGATGAAGCCTATGATGATGACGGAAGTAACGATTATCCATATGATCAACATACCTGAGTGCGGACGTGCTAACCGTCAGAAAGGGCAGAGTTGTCAACTGTCAATCAGGCATAGAGAGTTATTGAATTGTAACTGAAGCGAAAAGATGTGCGCGTTCTTACATTGAGCTCGTACAATAAAATATATGTATTATTAAAATTAATCAAAAATAAATACTTAGCTTACCTTCGGGCACGGAACATTGATTTCAAGGTCAGTTTTACACATAAATGGGTTAAATTAATTTTTATTAAACATTTTATGAATAAATACTGTATAATCCTCTGAACTAGAGTTATTTTATATCGATCTCAACCAGTGATGTACTTGTGGTACAAACACTTTATTACAAAACATTGAGGATTTAAGTTTGTAAAATTTTGTTTGCCTTTTTGTTTAAAAAAATATATATTTGGTTTATTTGTGTGATATAGCCAATGAACACAAAATTATTCTTAGGAATAGTAATAAAGTATGTTTTCGCACCCTATTACACTGATTCACTTGCTACATTTTTTAACAATAAATTTTATTTTCGAGACAGCCTCGGGATCTCGAGACAACATAATATTGAATAACTAATTTCGGACTAGAACATTTTGAATGTATACGGTATCGTCTTATTGTATTGCGAAATATAGGATGGGATGTACATACTACATATGTACATACATATGTATGTAATAATTTAATATTTTGTTATTTCCACAAATTTTATAAATGAAGGAGTACAGTGCCCGACAAAAACAAAGATAAATAATTTTTTTTAATTATTTTGTGCCTAAAATCTAAACTGCAAGAGTGAGAACGAGACGATTTCATATAAAGTGTTGTTACTATAGCAGCCGATTTGATTTTTATACCCAAGCGTACTGGTGCCCAGTGTATCATACCTTTTTTCCCTAACGGTTGTTAACATTAAGTAATCGAGATAGATGTAGACAAATATGTATATTCCAAATTTCTTAGAGTTAATAGCGAAATTGATTGAGCCATGGCTGTCTGCCCGTCCGCCCGTACTTCTGATAGCTCGAATATACATACATATACATATGTATTTAGCTACATATATCAACGAAACTTGGTATACACACTGCCCTGGACCCAAGGTATTGCAAATGGGAGAAATAGGATTATAACCACATAACGGTGTTTTGTGAAAATCGGAACACTACGATGGGCGTTTCCCGCTCACTTTATAAGAAAAAAAAAAACCGTGTTTGCACTTGAACAACAAAAGTGAATATTATAATTCTGAGAAAAACACTGCGTGAGAAGTGTTGCTTAATCTGTTTAATAAGCTCGCGGTTGCCCAGAGTTTCTGCAAATAAAATAACCTAGATCCGTTTTTCTGTATTTATGACATTTTTTGTATTCTTCTCTCTTATAATAGGCTTAAATTCTATAATTTGCACCCAACTCGGTGGTTAACACATTGAATATAAAATAATTATAGTTATGTTTTCGTATTCTCCAGTAAAATGCTATTCAGTAACTTGCCAGTCACACAATTTCTGGGCATCAGCAAAACTTTCTCTCAATGAGAGAAACATGCAAGAAAGTACGAAAACGCAAAACCAGAAGTTGCAAATTTTAGTTGCAGCTGTCTTTCGTTTATCGCGAAATTTAAAAAATGCACACTTAAAATAAAGAAATAGCTCCACAATTCATAATTTATGTCTCACAATTGTTAATTGTACACACTACGGCTGAAGATGCAGAATTATCCTTGCAAACACACATATTATACTGATATATGTACGCAATAAACTTCTACATTTGTTATTGAAAATAGTTAGCAATTTTAGTAATTGTTTTTTACTTGTGATCAACTGAATAATTTCAATCAGCTGCTTATCTTAGTGCCAAATTCTTGCTAGTAGAAATGTATCCAGTAAAACTTGCAAGTCATTTCCGCAAATTTTCCTATTCACTAAAATTATTACTGGTTTTTACTGGATAGTGAATACGAAAACAGAATCAATATCTGATGATCCTCCCTGACTGTCGTGTGGCATACATACGTTACGTCGGGTGTCCCGAATACCTCACTACTCATCATTTCATCACCGCTTCTTTTAATACGACACAGTTACTCTTTATATTACAACGATGAGTCCTTTTCTTTGTACGCGACTTGCAAGAGAATTCTCCAAATCGAATAAAATTTCCCTTAGTTGCAAAAGCAACCTTGTTAACATCTTTCATAAAACATGTGATTGGAGTAGTGCTACTTAGGAACGAAAAGTAGCTAGGCGTTAAAATGAAATTTCCCATCTACTTTCACAATCACATCTCATTCACAATAGCGTAGTTTTTTCATTTCCCAACACTAAATCTCAGCTCGGATACCATTTTACCGAGTTGACTCAACTCGCATATAATTCCGAGTTTGTGTTGTTGCTTTACATGCAATTCGTTATCATACCTAGTGTTCTTTTGCAAGTCGTTTACAAAGAAATGGGCCCATACATAATATACGGATCCGGGGTCCTCACAAGACAGAAGCTAAAAGCTCTGCCGAACAACTCTTAGCTTGTCCTTAGTAATATTGTATCCTTACAATAGCCGCACGTTAATAAACTAACAAGGGCGACGTAGTGTATATTATGTGCATCATCAAAATCTGTTAAAGATTTCCTGGTAAAATTGTATTATCACCAGCGCCGTTATAACCTTCAAAGCAATATGTAAATCCATATGAATTACAAAACACAAATACGTTGATGCCCCGCCGAATGTCGTGTTTGGGATCGAGTCGAAACCTTTATTAGATATTGACTCGATACCTTCAAAATATCATAAACACATATAAACGTACAAGTGTATATTTGGAGGAAACGAATTTTACACGAACATACTTTTATCAGAAAATCCACAAAAGACACCACTATTGATGGCACGGCGGTTCTGATTGCTGGCAGTGGAGACCGAACACTTTTCCCCCGATTTTTCGTACCCGAAGTGGAGGAAACCACTTTAAATTCTGTGTTCCACACCTCCCCCCTTTAAGGCCTTATTTCACAATTGAAAGTGAAATAAGGCCTTTACTTCAAAAAAGGCTTTATTGCCCTTCGAAAGAGAAATAATGCCTTTATAAAAATTTGCCCAATTGTGCAATAAAGCCTTATTTTTTTATTTTTATTAAACATAAATTACAATCAACTGCATATACCGATATGAATGCGGTCATCACGAAGATTTGATTACCGGAAGATTTGTGCGTCCACCCCCGCTCCCATCCGCGTCCGCCGGCCCGAGCCCATCCGCGTCCCGCCCGCCCGTCCTCCGGTTCGTGCGACCGCGTCCGCCGGTCCATTTTCACGATTTTTAATAATTAATTGAACAACACACGTGCAGAATTTTTAACATTTATGAATTATTGTGATTAAAATTGTACTACTTTACATTAAATAGAACACATTTTTCTTAAAAGCTAAACAACATATAATTATTTCTTCCTTGTTATTGTAATGCAATACCATCGTCATCTTAATTCTCTGAGTAGTTTTAATTTTTTGTTGTTTTTTGTTTTTGATACTCTTGTTACACTGTTAAATTTATTGTCTTTTGTTGTTGTTGATAACAGAATTTCGCTTACCAAACTGTGTTATAATGTCATTTGTTAAACCACGTGTGTTGCTCAATTAATTATTATAAATCGTGAAAATGGAAAGTGATGAGCTACGTGTTTATAATATAATTCCGGGTTTGAGGAAAACCAGCAAATTATTAGATATTCCAACAGAGGGACAAATTTATAAATTTAAATATTCTCAAAATAATACAAAATATTATTATTGTTATCAAAAGGGATGTCCCGTTAGTATTGCAGTGGATTTGAACAATGCAATACATTACCGTAAAACAAATAAAAACTCAGTGCACAACCATGACGCCCAAAATGAATTTATAAAGAAATTAAGTTTAATTAATTCTATTAAATTCGAATGTGTCGAATAAAGTGTCATTGAAAGGATCAAGTGTTCGTCAAGTGTTTGATGAGAATTGCAAAAAGGCTAAAGAGTCTGCTCATTTGGTTGAATTTGGGAAAATGCGAAGGCAATTAATAAACATAAAATCGGAAGCCTTGCCAAAAGCTCCTCAAAATTTTCATGATATAATATCAATTTTTAAAAACCCAGAATTTCGCGAGATTATACAAATTCAAGATATGACAATGATTTGCCATTCTGTCGGGGTACGGTGATTGAAGACGATTTCGGTCACTCAATTTTTGTGTCCCCTACAATATGTAACTCAATAATGTAAATGCCTACTAGCGAACCTCGTCATTATTTAATAGATGGGGCTTTTGGTGTAGTACCGATTAGTAGTTCCAATATCTTTAAACAACTGCTAATAATACATATTGCTCATAATGAACATGTAAGTATATTTTTTTACATATTGTTGCGGTTATATTAGTATTTGTTTATCTTTTTTTCAGACATTTCCTTTTATCTACATTTTAATGTCAAGCAAATCTTTGAAAGCATATATCCATGCACAACAATACGTGGAAAGTAATATTTTTGACATGAAGCCAACAACATTCACCACGGATTTTGAGTATGGCTTAAGAAAAGCATTGGCACAGATTTACCCACAAACAAAATTAAAGATATGTTGGTTTCACTTTACACAAGCTGTTAGAAGGAATGCTTTAAAACTTCCTAACTATGTCGAAACTAAATAAAGATAATGATGCGAAAAAATTGTTTCGCAAAATTCTAACATTACCGCTGTTAAAACCGGACGATATATCTATTGGATATCAAAATCTGAAAAATCAGGCTATGAGTAATAATTTAAATAACATTTTTGAACTATTCATAGCATATTTCGAGAGTCAGTGAATTAAAAAGGTACATTAGATAAAATATTTAATATTCCCTTTTAAGAAATGACAAATGTATGACTCCTTTTTTTTAGGAAGGTGCATCAAAATTTTCCGTTTATAACGAATCCATTAAAACTACAAGCTTAATAGAATCGCTCCATGGACAATTGGGTAAATACCTGGCGAAAAACGGAAGTTTTTATGAATTTATAGTCATAGACCATTTACTAGATGTAGATGTGACAAAATCAGTTGATTTTAAAAAATCATTGGACGGCAGTATTTCAATTTGTGTAGCAAAATTAAAAAAGCAAAAATCGCGAGGAAATTTGCTTAAAACTATCTTAGAAAATTTGGAAAATGGTACAATCAGTGTGAGCACTGCGTAACAAAAATTTAAAAAAAAAAACCGCGGTCATGATTTTGTTAATAATTTTTATTAACATTAGTAGCAGGCTTAAGAACTGTTCTTGAGATAAACGAAACTTAAGAAACTAATGAAAAAAAATTAGATGACCCAGTTCCGTGGATTCCAGTATGCGTGGACTTGAAGATGGTGAATTTTCTATTGGGCCAACAAATTGGGTATACTAAATACCCCGGTTTTATATGTTTATGGGGCAGTCGTGCAAGAAATGAACATTGGATTAGAAAGGACTGGCCGGTGAGAGAAAATATGGAGGTAGGAACAGCAAATGTAGTTCGTGACCAACTGATAAGACGAGAAAAAATCATTCTTCCACCACTTCACATCAAGCTTGGTATGGAAAAATTAAAAGCAGGAGTCTTCGATGGTCCTCAAATTCGTACCCTTCTAAAAGACACTGAATTCTTAAACCATATGTCACAAATTGAATCTGAAGCCTGGCTAAGCTTTGTTAATGTAGTTAAAAATTTTTTGGGAAATCATAAATCACCAGACTATACAAAACTAGTTGCTAATATGCTCCTCAATTTTCGCAAACTAGGAGCTAAAATGAGCATTTTATATTTTTTTATTATTTTTATATAGGCGCGCAATAAAAATATAATTTAAATCCATATTGGTATTTTTAATTAGGTTTTTTCGTGAAATATTTAAAAGTCTTTATCTGAAAAACTAGAGCCAATTCGACAAAACTGATATTATTCTCGTAATCAGTGCCCCCAAATTACCCTAAATAATTAGGGGTTTTCGTGAAATATTTAAAAGTCTTTATCTGAAAAACTAGAGCCAATTCGACAAAACTGATATTATTTTCGTAATCAGTGCCCCCAAATTACCCTAAATCGACTTAAAAATCTCCGACCGCAAAATTTTGTTCCGCAGTGTAATTTGTCTTTGAACGCGATTCTGGAACAAGATAATATTACGGCGACGACAGGTGATGAGATGACGAGGTTGATCTAACAATTGATACTTTACCATCTGTTTTGCCTTGCACCATTGAAAATAATTTGGCATGCATTATTTGTTATGAAAAACAAAGAAATATATTGTTATTGCCATGTAGTCATTTTAAGATTTGCAGTGATTGCTATGAAAAATTGGACGCGGAAAAAAAGGAATTCTGTCTCAACTTTATGTCCAGTGTGTAGAACCATTGTTCAAGAAGCCAAACACATTTTTGCCTGATTTTCTTTCGTTTATTTTGATTTGTTTTTGAATTATTAATATTCCATTAATATGAAAATTTTGTTCTTGAATTATTAATGTTCAATTTTTTTGTAATTATTCAATAAAATATAAAAAGAATAAGAATATTATTACTTCATTAAAAAATAAAAAAATAAAAGTGCAATAAAGCCTTGAAATAAAGGCCTTATTTCTCAATTGAAAGTGAAATAAGGCCTTAAAGGCCATAAAGACCTTATTTCACAAGGCGCCATTGCACCCCGCCCCCATACGGTCATACAAACTAATTCTAATATTATATCCCTTGCAATAGAAACTAATCTAAATAATAACTTTACGATTATAAATTGATATATTTCCGCCTCAGGACAATTTATTATCCCAAAGCCGAATGACATTATCCATATTGCACCAACCCCCTTCCTAATAGTGGGAGATTTCTATGCATGGAGTCCCTTTGGGGCTCGAAAACAACCAACACTAGAGGTAAGATAATCGAAGATGTTGTCCTCGCTGAGAACATCGTTATTCTCAATGATGGTTCCCCAACACACCTCTCTACAAAGAAATCCCTCACATAGGATGACCTCTCGCATTGCAAGTGGAAGGCTTTTGATGATTTGTTTGGCAGTGACCACTTTCATATCCTCACGAAAATTCGCAAAACCGGAAACTTTTCAAACTTCCGGCCGACCCCTAAATTTAAAACAGACTTGGCTAATTGGGAGACCTTCCAAGTAGAGTGCACCAAAAACCTTCGGAACGTGGAATTTCAAACATATTCATCATGAAGCCTCTAAAATAACAAAATCCATCAGATCTGCCGCTAACAAATCTATTCCACAAACGAAGCCTTTTCCCGTCAAACTCCAAGTTCCCTGGTGGACTAAAAAACTCCAGAAAATGCGGGATGAAAAACAAAAATTTGACGAATGTTGAAAGAAAGCCCTACTAAATTGAATCTAATGCAGTTCAAAAAACTGAACGCCGTTTTTCGACAGCTGTTAAGGGAAGCCAAAAGAAGTGCTTTCGAAGAGTTTTCATCGAAAATCTCCCCACTTTCCTCACCCCGTAAAATATGGTCTAACATCAAAACATTAACTGGCATCCCACCTCCACCCATCCAATCCATAAACATTAACAACTCCCTCATTTCTAACCCGCAGGATATTGTCGTTGCTTTTGCCGAAACATGGTCCAAATATTCTGAAGACTCCAACTTTTCTAATAAATATTTATCAAAAAAAGAGGCTTTTAAGAGCTAACTACTCTCCCAATCTTTTGCCGGTTACTGCCAAGAACCTCGATCTAAGAATCACTAACATCGAGCTTGAGTACGCAATATCACATGCAAAAGGAGAAACACCTGGATTCGATCGTATTTCATGCCCAATGATCAAAAATCTCACTCCGAATGGAAAAAGAAAACTCTTGGACCTATTTAATAAAATGCTTGAAGAAGGCGCCTACCTTCACACTTGGCTCAATGCAGTGGTAGTACCAATACCCAAACCCAACAAACCCGTAGATAATGTTAGTAGCTACCGTCCGATTTCGCTTCTTTCATGCCTAGCTAAAATATTTGAAAAAATCATAGCTACAAGAATATCGTGGATTATATAACACAAACAAATATGCTAACCCCACAACAAGTAGGTTTCAAGAAAGGCACAGCATTATGGACGTGCTACTCCAAATCCAACATGTCGCGTTCGATGCACTTTCATCCAAAGGTCATGCCACAATCCTAGCGACAGACTTTGAAAAAGCATTTGACCGTGTAGGAGTGCATACTGTTCTTGAACAGTTGCAGATATGGAACGTAAGTCCTAAAATCTTTGGCATCGTCAAAGCCTTTCTGACCAGACGCAAATTTCACGTGCGAGTCCATAATAAATCCTCCAAGCATTTTCGCAAGGGTCTCCACTTTCTGCAGTTTTGTTCACTGTTGCATTTGACCAAATCAACAGAATACTATCAGAGTGTAACAAGATCGATTGCAGAATGTATGCAGACACAAGACTGCCTGACCTATCACTAGTCAAAGAAGCATTTTCAAAATTCCTCATCGATATAGACAATTGGGGAAACTCTTCTGGAGCAGGGCTATCAGTCAGTAAATGTAAAACACTGCATATCTGTAAAAAACATTTCTGTCCTAATCTTAATTTAACACTTAATAACATTCCAATAGAGCGAATCAATAACTTAGAATTCTTGGTGTAATTTTTGATCACAAGCTAAACTTTAGGATTCATTGGATAGACTTAAGGCAAAAACTAGCTGCCCGACTTAATATTAAAAAATTTTTAACAGCAAAAATGTGTCAAATGCATACTAACACTTTAATAAATGTTACCCAAGCGCTGATACTATCAAAAATAGATTACGCGCTACCAATTTATGGATGGCGTGCTAAAAATAACATCCAAAAGCTAAATTCTCCATACAACACAGCAATTCGACGGAGCCTGAATGCATTCCCAACATCACCAACCAATGCCATTGCAGCCGAAGCCGGATTACCCTCGATTGAGCAAAGAGTAGTTGAGTCTACAACCAAGCTTATCCCTCTACTGACAAACACAAAGAATCCAGTACTTTTTAACTATTTTAAAAGAGCTTTTGGCCACAAGCGGCGATTCAAACAAAACTCAACAGTACGGCGTTGCATTTCATTCTGCAAAAAACTACATATCACGCCACAAATTGCTGGTAACAAAATAGCCCCTTACCCATGGTGGAGCTTCAACCAATCAACTATTAATATGAGTCTTCATAGATAAAGAAAATCTGCAACCAGTGCAGAATTGTATAGGAACTTATTTCACGAACAATTCACAAAGTACACCGAAGACAAGCGGAATATTATCTATACCGACGGTTCAAACCCAACAATATTACCAGTTTCGCCGTAGTATCCCATTCAAACTCTCTTATAGCAGAGGGTTTGTTGCTCCATGACACCTCAGTGTTCACAGCAGAAGCATTTGCCATCAAAACAGCAATAGATTATGCGATCAGACATAAGGGAAAATTTGCCATCTGCTCTGACAGTTTGTCATGTTTAAAAGCTATTCTAAGCACAGAAAGTTCCAGCACGTTGGTCCAAACCATCAAAACTACACTACATAAGCATAACAGCAAACTCAACTTATTATGGGTTCCTAGTCACGTAGGAATGAAAGTTAGCGAAGCAGCCGACACAGCAGCCAAAGAAATGCTCAATCATCCATGCTTCACTTTTCCCACTCTCGAACAACATGATCTAAATAGAGCCGTCACAGCATACAACTGGGATAGTAAGCAGAAGCAGTGGAAAGAGACCAAATTCAGATACAGCCAATACAACACGACTGGACATAAACCGAATTTCCCCATTAACGCCACTCGCGGGCAAATATCTTCATTCCTACGACTTCGCATTGGACACACATTATTAACGCACGAACACATCCTCACAGGGAAAACTATTAATTCATGTCCGTGGCGTGGTGTTATCGCTACAGTTGACCACATATTAGACGAATGCACCATTCTCCAAGGCAACAGAAGGAAATAATTCATGGAGAAAAACCCACACTATTGAAAAAGCCAACATTAGAAAATATAATTAAAATTAACAACTTTCTTAAAAATAGTAATTCCATAAAATTCATTTAATTCAATCTGTAAATTTGCAGCGAAAACCCGTATTAACATTCAGACTCCATAAGATAGAGTCGTAAGCCCTGGCAGCTAGTACTCTTTTTGTTCTTAGATATAAGCATTTTGTTATATCTAACAAATAATAATAATAATTCTATTAGTAATTCATTTAATAAAATAATTAGCAGGAATACTTACAATTACGATTGGTATAAAAGTATAATTAGCACCACAAATTTCAGTAATTTGCTCAAATTTGATAGACATTCTTTGTCAAATTCTACCACATTACGTACACTTTGCATTTATAGTCACAAATCACAATTTTATAAAATGATAGAAATCAGACTAAAGCCACACTCACCTCCGATATAACGGTAATTTACAACAAATCAAAGTATTCAATACTTTACTAAATCATGTCGCGAATTCTTTCAAGTTTAGTGTAAAGAATTTACTTGGGGAGAGAAATACATAATTAAATTTATACTAACTTTCCGTTTTTATTTATATCAGTAATTATCAGTTTAAGATTTCAAAATTATTTTATATCAGCAACCCCACTTTGCTTTGATGCTCCAATAGACATATTTTTTTATTTGATATTGAATATTACTTTTGTGCTTAAAATATACTTTATACCTCTTAAGGAAATATGTGTATACCGAATATCAAATATCGTCGTCAAATAGCTGGGAAGATATTGTGAATAGTAGTTTCATCTTAAATGAGGGAATGAGTCCGTCTTTTCCCCCAACAAATAATATACAGCCTCATATATAGGATCTATATACCAAATATTGTGCATCTGCATAAAATAGTTGTGGATAAGTTTTTTCACCGCTATTAGGAAAACTTTTCTATAATTTTTGATGTTACTGGCAGTATTTGAACTCGGGACCCGCCGAATGAAGCGCGCACACGCTTTATACTCGACAACGGCGTCCGCCGCCGACCACATACACATACTGTAAAAGTTTCATAAAGCTCGGTTGAGTAATTTAAACGCCTACAAACGGCTCACATTCATTTTTATATATAAGATTAACTTTGAAATAAAAACTTGCACCCGGTATTAGAACTTAGGCTATTCTATATTTTTCTCACACGAGCGAAGTGGTGCACAGGGTTTTATAACTTTATTCACTTAACGGTTTTTTGTAAAAACATAAGGCAACCCAGGTAGATATAGTCATAATCCTTACATTTCAACTTTGCAAACTATATAAGCCGCGATATTCTTACTAATGACATTTGTAGTCAGAAAGTAATAATTTTTGGGGACTTTAATCTATGCCTAAGGTCTACAGAGAATGGAATAGAAAAGTTTCTTAAGAAAAGCAGTTTTATGGCTGTTAGATCTAGAATGCTCTACTACACCTGCAGGGACGCAACGTGTGCTGTGCTGTGCAGACGTGCTTTAATTTGCTCCCCAGTTATTTGAATTATTACATCTGCGCTTAGGCACTTTATTATGGTGTCAGCCTTTTTATTTGCAACTATAATGGTGCTAAAATACTTTTAAATCCTTAAGATATGAAAATCACTAATCTATGACAGTGACTCTTTAGAGTAAATCTTTAAGAATTTTTAATTAAAATTATGGACTGTTTGTGCAGGCAAAAGGTTGATCGCTCTCAGCCAAAAGCGCTACGCTAAGTGCAATAATCTTTTTCATACAGACTTTGTTGGTATATTACCTTCATATGTAGAATTCCTACTCAATTCAGACGGGAACTTTTTTTGCAAGTCATGTGCCGCTGTTCGGCTCCCATTTCCGTTGCCTCAAAAGAGAGGGTAGTGCCAAAAAACCGGATTATCAGAAAGTGGATTCGGTCTCAGCTGCAAATAAATTGGAAGTGCCTGGTGTATGCTCTAGTGAACATTAAATTACTCTTTCTACTCTACTAAGTGTGATAACTGCTCTCAAGGCCGAGAGTGCTCGCATATTACATATCGTTACCTATCTGCGCGATGACAACAATCCGCTGTTTAAAAAAGCTGAAAATATGCATGCGGACATTTTGGCTATGCAGGGAAAATTCTGTGAAAAAGACAATAATATTGCTATAATCACATCGGAGATCGATAACCTTCCTGATCTCACAAGTGCTCTCAGAACCGTGCGCCTGTAAACGTCTCAAGTGGTGTTAGTGCTAATAATGCAGTGATCGGCACAGTTGACAAAGATCACTTATGTTTCTCGCATGTTTCTTTTTCTGCTAATTCGCCGTACTCTGTTGTTGCTGCTCAGTATCCAGTTAATATATCGCGACAATTGTTTATGCACCTTAATACGGCAAAAGCATTCGAGCTTTTCAGATATACGACTTATGAATTGTGTCTCAAATTGATTCCAACGTTCCCCAAGCGTTCCTTTAAGTTACAATGGTACAATAATGAACTAAAACACTTGAGAAATTTGAAAAACAAATTTCATAAAACATTCAAGGTATATGGTGGTCTTTCGCATTATTTCGGTCGTTACAAATTTTATTTGTTAAAATTCAACATTCTAGATAGAGCATTGTATGAAAAGTACATTAAGAAGTATGAAGCCAGTATTAAAAGTTATCCGAAAGTATTTTGGAGTTACTTGAAATCCATGAAATCAGGCTCTACTATTCTTTCTTCGGTTTTTTCAAAAAAAAGCACACCAATTTCGAAACAGACACAGAAAATGTGGTTGTGGATAGTTTCGTCTCCAATTCCTCGCTTGCCTTTGGGTATGTTACGATAACGGAGGATGATGTCTTAAACCGTCCAAGTTCATGGATGTTGACTGGATGTTAGTTGTGCTTTTGTTGTACCTCTTACGTTAATATTTTATAAGTATCTATCTTGTGATTTTATTGATGACTGGAAAATACCTCAATTACCCTTATTTTTAAAAGTGGTAAAAAAAAGGATATTCGCAATTATCGGCCTATTTCTATCATGAAAAGTAGGGTTTTTTTCTATCAACAGTTTTATTTCTCCTAACCAAAATGGATTTCTTCACGTCCTTTCATTGCGACTTCGGGTGTTCGTCAGGGTTTGGGGCAACTGTTTTTTACTCTGTTTATCAATTACCTTGATACCTATTTTACTTCAACCAAATTTATTTTATATGCAGATGACCTTAAGATCTATTCGGTAATAAAAAGCTATGATCACTCTCATGCTCTCTAATCGGACTTAGATAAGTTTTCTGTCTGGTGCTCACAAAATCGCCTCTCTTTGAACATTAATAAATGTATAAAATGCACTTTTACTAGCCTTTACCTAATTTCTACAAATTACTTTATCTCTGGCACACGGCACACACAAGTGCATTCTCGCCTGCTCCTTCGTTGCAAATATCTTAACCGGATCAAAAAACTGTTCTGACCTCTTGGCAAGGTTAACTTTTAATATCCCGTTACGCAGTTTGAGTCAGTTGAGTCTCTATGTGTTATATTGGATTTTCTAGTACTAATTATGCTAAAAATGCTCCTCTGATGCGAACTTTTTCGGAAATGAATCTTATAATTGACCTAGATCCATCTTTTCCAAGGTGCAAAGTCCGTAGAGTATTATATAATTACTTTAAATAGTATTAATCACTTTTGTTAATGTTCAGTAAGGATTGTGTTCTTTTTGCTGAATTCAAATAAATAAATAGATTATGATAATGGAATAACTTCCATGTGCAGTGTGTGTGTCTGCTGTTGTTGCTGAAAATATATGCGATTGGTATTGCAGAACGATGCAAAAGTGCCCAAGTCGAATAAAAAATATTAATTTTTAACAATTCGAAATTAAAGACACTTTGCGAAAAATTTAAACTAACAAGAGAACAACACTTTACGCGACTTGGAAATGCCATACATAAACTAAAATATCGAATTACGATTTTTTTAATTGTTGCACTGTTGTTCGTTCTACGGCTAATTTATCACGCAAGGTGTTATCACCACTGCACAAACCATCAGCCCTTTTGCCTACGTTACAAGGAGTATGTAAAGTCTCATCAGCTGATACCAAAGAACGTAGATTCCAAAGAAGTTGCATCAGTGAAATTATCCTGGGTAAGAAATATTAGCTTACTTCACCACAGCACAAACCATTTAGATCCAATCAGATTCTAATATCAATCAGCAAAAATTAAATTTGTTCTGGTATGGTGAAATAAGCCAAAGCATTCTATTGGCATATCCGGTGAAAGTATGCTACTTTTTTGTAATCTACGTTCTTTGCTGCTACTAATTAGCGTGCACCTGTAAACGTCTCAAGTAGTGTTTGTGCTAATAATGCAAAGATCACTTATGCTCCTCGCATGTTTCTCTTTCTGTTAATTCGCCGGACTCTGTTGTAGATGCTCAGTCTCCAGTTAATATCAGAGGTCTGCAATGAGTAGCTTATATGCCGGGCAAATGCCCGACTCTTGTGGAGACTTTTTCGAATTTTGATATAAGATTTTTGTCGAGTTCATCACGAAAATGAGGCTTCTTCAAGAAAAAACCCGTCTTAAACAACTGCCGAAATTGTATGAAATGTTGTTTCAGCGTCCTGCAACGGTATTTTTTTCATGCATCAACCTTCAAAAGAGTTTTCTTTGCGTACAAGTTTTTACTAACATTGTCATGCACTCAAGTCGCTTGCGAAAGATCATTTTCGAAACTCAAATATGTACATAAAAAATCGTTTGAGGAATACCATGACACAAGACCACCTTGGAACTGCTATGCTCATGTCTGTGGAGTTCCCTGTTTTGAAAGAAATTCGTAACAACGATATAATTGATTCACTGGCAAATGAGAGTAATTTGTTGCAAAACCTTTTGCTAACTTGAGTAAGTCGAAAGCTGTTTTCTATGTACATTTAGTTAATCAGTGTCATCGTAACTAAACAAAACTTTTGTAACTATAAACTAATAAAAAATATACCCTAAAAATGATTATTCAATAAACTTTCCTAACATTTACAATTGATAAAATTTGGGGGCCCTTTTTTTCAAAAGCCCGGGGGCCCTTTGACGCCCAGTCCGCCCCTGGCATAGGCTGGAATATTTGTTGCTCAATTTATTATAATGGTTAATTACGATGATCTCAGTTATTTTGAGTAATTATATTTCAACATTATCTTGTGCCAAAGTGTGTAAAATTTTCGTGGTGATCAAATGATAAGAAGTTTAAAAATGGACAATATTGATGAAATTAAAAAAAAAATAGGAGATGGAGTGTATAGTTTGACCGAGAAACGGAATCGGAAAAGCCTTATTTGGAATACATATATTTGCCGAAATAGTAAAGGATGATGGATGTGCAGTAGAAAATTATGTGTGCTGCCGTACTTGCAAAAGTATACTTAAATATAACCAAAAGCAGTCCTTCTCCAATCTAAACCGTCACAAATGCTATACCTTATTTTCAAAACAGATGCCTCTTAAGAAAATCAGACCGGAGGATAAACAAAAATCAATTGATGTCTGTTGTCAATGGGTGGTTGAGGACTGCCGTCCGTTTACAGCAGTTGCCGGTACTGGTTTTCGCAATATGATAAAGTACTTTGTTGATCTTGGTGCCAGTTATGGAGAGAAAGTTGATATTGATGATGAGCTTCCAGATCCAACTACCATTTGCAGAAAAATTACAGCTCTAGCAGAAGCGGAGAAAAAAATAATTAAGCCAGAAATACAAGAAGTTGTTGAAGCTGGAGATGCTTCAATTACTATTGATTTATGGACAGATTCTTTCGTTAGGAGGAATTTGTTGACAACAACTTTACACTACGTTAAGGACTTCAAATTGACAGAAAGAGTCCTAGGAATCAAGTCTATGGAATATCAGCGTTCAACTAGTGACAATATTATAAGTAAACTATTAAATTTGCTGCAAGAATTCCGTGTTTAGTTAAGATAATAGTTTAGATAAGATAACATTTGTAACTGATCGTGGAAAAAGCTTTGAACAATGTAACCAGATTAAATTGTTCTAATCATTTGTTTTCTACTATGCTTGATTCTGGTTTTAAATCAAGTGACGAGTAAAAAAATATAATAAGCAATTGCGAAAAATTAGTGAAATATTTTAGAAAAGCTAATTTGCAACATTTACTGCCGACGTCGCTGAAAAGCAACTGTCCAACACGATGGAACTCACATCTGGTAATGCTAAAGTCAATTGTTGACAATTGGCTTCATATTCAGGAAATTCTAACCAATAACTGTGAAAATCAGAGATTAATATATATTAATATAACAATTTTAAAAACGTTAGTGGAACTTTGCGAACAAATCGACTTCATTTCAATAAGGCGACTAAGAGCGATTTGTGCAGCGGATCATCATGACGAGCAAGTCATTTTAACTTTAAAGGCCAATATTTTAAAAAATGTGGATGAAATATGGTTACATAATCTGGACGTACGACATAAAGCGGCTTTCTTTTTGCACCCTCCCACAAATAATTTGCAATCAATTGACATTGATGAAATAAAAAACTTTTGTGTTACCGAAATATTAAAAAGAGATAATAGTGGAAACCAAATAGAACCACGTGATGTACCAATTTCTTCTATGCCTGTTAATGCAAACAACAAATTGCACTTTCTCTTCGGTGGTCTACTTCAGACTTGTGCTATGTAAATACCCGAAGGCGCCAAAGATGGGGTAGAGATATATTCTAGAGAGAGGGTGGAAATGGTGGAAGATTTTGACGTTATGCAATGGTGGCAAAAGGCAACAAATTACCCGAAACTAAGGAACGTAGCAATGAGCATTTTATCAATTCCGGCAAGTAGTGCAGCGTCCGAATGCGTTTTTTCTTTGGCTGGAAACATAATTACGGAAAAAAGAAACCGACTAGGTCCTAAAACTCTCGATAATGTTATATTTTTGAATTCTATTTATAAAAATAAAAAAATTTAAACTTTCTTAATGCTAACTTTCATATCTACATTTAACCATGAATTTCACTTTTTATTTTATATACATTTTTTTTATTAACAATGAATTTCACTTATTATTTTCTATTAATTTTCTATTTTAGTAAAAAGAAATATTTTTTTAGTTAGAAATGCTTGTATAATTTTTTTTCCAGTATGTGTATGTAAATAAAAAAATGTGCCAGTTACATCTCATACATATGTGCGTTTATCTGTTATTTTGTTGGCTTTTTTTGTTGTGGCTGTTTATGCGCAGCATTTGCACGACGAATTTTTTTAGTTCCAATATTTAGACAGTGTTCAAACGGGGAAACTTTTGTTGGTTATTATCGGCGATTCCCCTTTTGGTGTTGCTCGTCGCGTTCACACAGAGCAACTCTGTTCAGGCAATTTTCTGACATTTCATTTTATATCATTTTCGCAAATTTCTGTACGCTTCGCTTAAGCGGCATTTACCATTCTGATAAATTTTGTGATTATAAGTAAAAGGTGATTGAAAAATGAAGTTTTAACGTAATTTACGTTAATATGTATAGTATATGCATACACATGTGTATATTTAATCGCAGAAAAATAAGAACAAAATTTCATTTCTCAAATTACCGTATGTATTCACTTAAAACTCAACAAAACTGCAACCACTGAAAGAATTTATAAATGAAAAGGAATGTCAAATTTCTTAGCTGCCGACTGAGACGAATAAGAGCACAAAGCATGTCGCCCGAGCACGATCAACTCGGTGCCCTTCCCCTTTCCCCGTCGCTCTCTCTCCTACAAGTAACGAGTTGCCGCGATAAAAGTTTCCCTGTCTGAACGAGAACTTAGGAAACTTAGCTATTTGAAGCTGATCGTAAGTACTCCTGTTAAATTTATGAGTAGGTTTGATCAGTATGAGCATTAAGTATAAATATTGGAAAATGAGCATTGCATTAGAACATCATTCTTTTGTCTACTCATGCTTATGACTAGTCAAACTTGTTGCGTATGCGTTCGATTGCTCGAATTGAGTATAAGTTCGATGCTAATATCGATATGTATGCATTCATACATGTTTTGTGATAAGCTACTCAAGGTGGCGATTTTGCTGCTCATTGCAGCCCTCTGGTTAATATATCGCCCTTGTCGTTTCCACCATTTGGCCAGCAGTCTACCTCAGTGCCTATTATCAAAGAGCGTATATTACAAAGCAGTTGCATGCCGTTTCGGTTCCTGTGGTAAGAACTGTCGTCCAATTCACCACACTCAGAAACCAATTGGATCTAATCAGATTCAATCAGCAAAAGTTCAATTAGTTCTGGTATGGTGATGAGTTTTTCTGTTAGAGGAACGTGGGATGGGATGCAACTTCTTTGTAATATACGTTATTTGCTATTATACAAGGAGTAAGCGATAATCATTGCGTATCTGTGAGAAGTAACAAAAATAAAGATACAGTGTGCGGATCTAGTATTAGTCCAAACCCAAATCCTATATCTCCTGCTATTGCAAATAATAATTGGGCAACAATCTCATACAAGAAAACTAATCAAAGAAATGATGTTCGTGTTGCGGGCTCTAGCTCCAATGACGATTTGAAAGTAGGCTCGGAACTACTAAAATGGTTTCATTTATATGCGTCTATGCCATCGGTCACATCTGACGATATTGTTGAATACGTCAATATGCACACTGGTATCACCAACAATGTACTCGTAATGGCATGCTGTAAGCTCGTTAAAAAAATGTAGTAGTTGATTCATTGAAAGTAATAAGTTTTAAACTTCGGGTGTTCCTTAGGGTAGCATATTGGGACTACTTAGAAGAAGCCACAAACAATTATTATATTATATTTCTTATAAGTATACGAAGGTTTATATACAACATATTATAAGATAACATACATTGCTCTTAGTGTTTATTTATTATCATGCCTAGATTAAGTAGAAGATCTTACCTTTTAGTTCGTAGGGAAAATAGAAAATTTTGATAATAGATCAATTGAAAAGACCCTCTTCTCAGCAAAGTTTTAACACTATTCAACATAGATTTCGTCGCGAAAACTTCAAGGTTCGCTCTATTGATCAAAACAGGAACACCATAGAACATAGAACCGTCGTAAAAGCGCTGAAATTCTTCTTCTGTCTTCATCATTCAGTCAGTCGGGAAAGTTCCTTAGTTCGGGCTTCTGAGCAAAACAGGAGCACTCGGCAACGCAGATATCACAGGGAAAATTCGCAAGTTCGCTCTGCTGAACAAAATGTAAATAACCGCCAGCGCAGGTTTCGCCGCGAAAATTTACAAATTCGCTCTGCTGAGCAAAATATAAATACTCGCCAACGCAGCGACCGCTGCGAAAATTCACAAGTTCGTACTGCTGAGCAAATTATAAATACCCGTGAGCATAGAATTCGTCGCAAAAGGAAATTTAGAGCGGCTAAGTTATAATTCGCAAAGACAAAATGGTCGAGATGATATTGTACGTAGAGGAAATGAACGTGTTAGAGATGTAGAACGTCGCCAGATTATTAGAAGAGAAACTAGGATCGAAACCTTAGATTTGAGACGTCAAAGTCAATGTCAAGTGCGTCTTCATAGAGTCAGTTTGAGGAATAGGCAAAATTAAAATGAGCGGCAGGCTGAACGAATTCGGTAAACTCGAGAAAATTATGAAGATTCTGAAACTTTAAGAAATAATGTTGGCCTCACAGCAACTTTAGAGGCGTCTATTTTCAAAATATATTTGCATTTGCTGTGGTGGCTTATGGTGTTCGTACCAAGTAACGACTTGCATTTGAATGCGATATCACGACCTCACGATCAAATCGAACAAATTTCCTTCTGAAAATGGGAATTTAGTTCTTGTGCTAATGGGTTATATTTTCCAGAAAACCCGATTGCCAATAGAACGTCTAGTCATGTCTATTAGGCTACTGGGGTTAGAGTTCACTGAAAGGTGCAGCTGTCATCAACATCCCTATTTCTGTGACTGACTTTGTAACACCCTTTTCTCAATCGTTTGATCAAACCAGACCTGTTAAATTTCAAGTACAATTAGTAGTCAATACAAATACTTTTTAAAGTACTTATAATGAATACGTAATTGTTTTCTAGCTGAATTGAAATTAGGACACGAGTACAAGTACTTGTAATTGGAAAATATTTGGAAATACCATCAAGTACTGAAAGTACTCGAAAATACTCACTAAAAGAATTGCAATCCTTTTCCATGTACTTCAAAGTAATTGAAAGTAATTGAAAGTACTTGGAAAAGGATTTTAATTCTTTAAGCGAGTATTTTCGAGTACTTTCGAGTACTTTCAGTACTTGATGGTATTTCCAAATATTTTCCAATTACAAGTACTTGTACTCGAGTAGTAATTGATACAAATGTAATGTACTTGAAAAGTATTGAGTACTTCTCTGGAAAGCCAAAGTCTTTAAATTGCTACTTAGTACGAGTAGTACTCATGACTTAACAGGTATGGATCAAACACATGCCTTTCAAGTTCACCTAACAAAACGTATGAAATATAATTGTTATCATATGACTGATACCATACGGCCAGCAAAGATTATGGAAGCATTGCAGTTTTTAATTAACAGTCCTTTGTAACGTGAGTATAATGTTCATGCCAGTAAAAACTAGATTGAAAGTTTCAACAACCAAGTATAAATTCTTTTTATTGGATCAGTTTCTTCTCTTAATAATCTTTCTACTACTCATCCACCTTTCGAACAAGATGTTGGTAAACTAAATGTGTGTGGTCAAGAAGCTCTTCTTAATAACATTCCTGTAGAAAATATGGACATTAACCGTATTGCTCCGGGCGAAGGTCAAAAGTCGTTTGATATAATTTTAGACAAAGATTCGGAAGAATATCACATCAATTTTCCTTCGAAAAGATATTGTAAATCTATTTGTATTTTTTTCTCTGTTAAGTTGGTTGAGAGTATGGGAGGTAAGATTTGACCCGAAGAAGTTTGCCAATTTGTGTAGTTCTGTTGCCTATAAGAATTAAGTATATACATACGTACCAATTAGGACCTGCTTTAAAATAATAATAATAAAATTAGAAATATACATGTTCCATCTACAATTAGTTCTATTATATGGTAATTTAGAACTTGGTACTCGTAGATTGCTTTCTCCCCCGTGAGGATCTGTGGAATACAATAGCTCCCGTCCAAATTTTGGAATTGACTTTTTTTGCATATTGTTATGTCTTCTATGGCTACACATTTTTCCGGGATTTCATACTCCTCCAATGAGATGAAGAGATGTTCAAAAGGGAGGTCAATCCTGTTGTTATTTTGAACTGTTGACCGGATAAGGATGCTGTTGTATATGATATCTTCGGCTTGTGGTAAGGATATGGCATATAAAATAAGAGAGTTTTTAACTATCATCGACGGCTCTGCATATCTCCAGGCATCTATTTCATTTTTGAAGGGTGCGGCTTCAGTTTGGGAAATAATATTTGCTATATCTATCGGCTTTCTTTAGTAAATGCTAATGAACTATTTTTTTTTACGAGTTGTGTAGCTAAAATTATTTCCTAATTTCATCTTTATTAATTCTAGCATATAATATAATATTTGTTCATATGTAACTTTATGATTTATATCGATTTCGTCTGGTATTTTACTGTAAATATCCATAATTTTATAATTTTTTTGATTAAGTGAAGAGTGTTTTTTAGGCGTGTGGTTTGCAATGAAGCAATACTTTTTTCGGAGCTCGTATTTTTATTATTTTATTTATTACCAAAATAATGGTTGGTTCGGTTTGCGCGTCGCATTGTGCTCTGCGTCCAATATTCGCACTACGCTTACTCTAGTGGATAATGTGCATCCTCAGAGACGCCGTAAAGTGCGCACCGAAAACGCTATTGCTGCTGAGGAACAGAGTATCGAAGAAGACCTGAATGAGTCCATCCGCCATCGCGCGAGTTAATATCGCTTACACGATATGAATTTAAAAAAATATAATTTAATGTTACGCCGAAATGCGTACTCTTTATTGATATTCTTAAAACTGATTACATTTTGAATTCTTAGTTCTATTTATATATTGAGATGCAGCGGTGGTTTTCGCAGTGGATTATTCCATTGCCAGTTGTTCGCTGTGTACATGTGGAGAATGCATTTCTTGATAATTGCATATTTATCTTTTGTTTATTGTTGATAATGCATTTCTTGATAATGCATGTTTGGTTATTATTAATGATGTTAATGAAAACGTTGTCTTGTGATGACGTCATTAACTCCCCTCTTTCTTAAAATGAACCGGCCTCGCTTTAACCTATATGTCGTTCTTGTCGGAATTTAAATAGTTCTATTTCATACCTTTCGTCAATTCTTTTTCTTCTTGCTTCCGCTTTCTTGTAACATGGAACATTTTCAGAGTTTGTCTATTCCATATATAAGTATTGCTAGCGTGGATAACCCCATGGGCAGTAGAAGGTGTATTGGACGGGATGTTCCTCGATTGATATCAGGAAAGTTGAAATTTCTTGAATATTGCTAAATTTATAATCGGGATTCGTAGGACTTCTAGTTGTTCGTCGTGTTGTTTGTATATGGCATCTTTGAATTGCAGGTTGGAGTATTGTTTTCCATCAATTGTTGTGGAGTAGTTAAATTGTATTAATTTCGGCCCATCTGCTTTTTTGTTGTTCCAGGTGTGGTTGTAATCTGTTATGATATTTCCATTTTCAAGTATTTGGAGTGACGCGTTGTTTTCGTGTATCACTTCACATTTGGCAGGCTTATTCTCTAATATGTTGAGTGCAATTATCTGAGTTCTTAATTTTACATATATATATATAGTTCTCAACATAGTTTTTACATTTTTCAATAAATGTAAAGACATTGTTACATTTTGCTATCTTAGAATGTAATAATATTTTTCCATGTTTGTATGCAAGTGGATATAGATTGAACAAGTTACATTTTGTTTTTAATATTGGGTATTTATATACAGTTACAATTGCGTGGTTTCAGTAGCAGACGTGTATGTCAGCGTATTCTAATATATTTATTAGAGGAGAGTCAAATGCTTCATTGGATACTATTTGTTGAATATCCTTTAAGTTTAGAGTTCCTGAGTAGAAGTTTCCATTTTTTGCAAAATTAATTGTATTAGCGACAGATAGTTCGTTGCATACTTCGGTCATCACTAAATCATCTGTTATAGTTTTAGGATCGAGAGTCTCTTAAATTCTTTCAAACTGTGAGTTTATTTTCTTTTGTTTGTTATTGTTTTCTATCAGCATATTTAATCCTGTCTTAATTTCGATTAAGTCGTCGTGATCCGGTGTACCCTTAATAATTTTTAAACCTGACCCTGAAAAGTTAAGTGAACGTCTGGCCCTACAGATATTGGGAAGTAATTGTGACTTAAGTGTCTATATTGTTGACTAATATATGTACGTTTTGCCGAGTTCGGTTCGGGGTTATCGGTAGATCGTTCTACTAGTTAGATCGTTAGTTTGTCTTCGAAATGTAACCTCCAGATTCTGCGCACCCTATGGACGTAACCGTCTACACCGCGATACCGACCATGGAAAAAGTATCTTGCAGGGATATAACAGGTAGCGCCAGACTGGGGATTATATCGCCGGATTACTTTAATACGATATTGCCGACTGAACAGCTAAAGACCATACAGCACGGGATACTGGATCCAAGCAGAAATAAGCAGACTGTTGGAGCTAAGTCCATCTTGAACAGCTCCACCTTCCGTTCTGGATATCTTATCTTAGGGATATCTTAAGGTCAAACCGATGATCTAAGAGTACATTATTTACGAATGCTGAATAGAGTGCAAAAAGGTACTGTAATTGAGATTACCTTTGCCATTGAACCCTGCCTCTGCTGACGCCATCAAAGGGACTCAGTGCTGACTCAACTACGGGTCCGGTAGGATCCAAACTCGACCTAGAAACAGGGCGGCCTAGGGAACGCCAAAGGATGTTGTCCGGCTGGAAAACAAATGAGTCTTCACAAAGCCCAGACGACGACGCTCCCTGTACTGGACAAGAAATAGTTGGTTCCAACTACACCAGCGGCAAGCCAGGTCACAACTGGGCACTGCTCAGCCCCTAAACATAGCTGAAAGCATTAGAATACGATCACCGCTTCGTGCTGATAGAAAAAAACAGAAACCCACTTCAATACAAAAGGAAAATATTTTACGGAAGAGATAAACGAACATAAGCCCAGACGTTATATTTGAGCCCTTCAAACTTGTTAACAAAAAATAAGAACTTAGGTAGTGCAACGGTTATCAACAAACATAGCCAACGCAAAATATCCAACAAGGCCAAAATTACCGACATCTGCCTGCCTAAACATCCCACAGACACGACCGCGAAATAAACCAAAATTTGTTTAATATATAAGTATACGCAAATACAGTGCTCAGGTACTTTCGTATGAAGCGGCTATAACACAAACACTTACTATCGGCTGATAGCGAATCATATGCATAAATACGCAACAGAAAACGTTAACTGAACAGAACGAAAAATAACACTAAAGGTGGCACAACGCCGAAACCAGTTTGTCTTTATACCACCCTTGACAAGGGATGATGAAAAAACCGTTCCAATATACATATGTACATCAAAAACACTGTCACTTGATGATTGGCTGATGGAACTCAATCTGAACATTTTATTTTAATTAAACTTTTAAATTTCATTTTTGGTTACTTGCTAATTCAGCATACGGCTTACGGCTGATTGTTGTTTACTTAGCCGTACTAATTCAATAAAACGATTGTTAATATTGCAATATTGGTTTGATTTATTTGTAGGAACTCTTTTTGAGGAATTAGTTCACATTAACGTCGCGATCATTTCCACTCGCAATAATGAAATTTGAGTTGTTGTTGTTGTATTACAATATCCTGTAATGCACTAAATAATAAGTGTTGGCTGGCTCTGAATATTCGAATGTGCTAACTTGCATACATAGTTTTGTAAAAATAACAATAAATTATGCAGCGGTTTTGTGCCGCTCCTCGAAGAATAGGAAATGTAAAATCACGCCACCAAGTGTGGAGTTCTGTCTTTTATAGCGGCCGCAGCAGCAAAGAAGTTCTTGAAACTGTGCTTAGGTATCCCTTCTCCTTTTTATATTGACCTTCGTTCAGCGCTGTTTTGTAAGCATAGACTAGCTGACTCAATAGCACGATATTGCCATATAATTCCAACTATGCATAATATTATAACATATTTTTTTATTGTGGCTCGCTCTACAAAAAAATTATATTCTTATGCTCGAATTTTAAATGACACCCTATTGGCATTTTCAATTTGCAACCGATTCCGTATATCGTTGTAAGTTTAGCCTACGCCATTGATTAATTACCCACTAGATACATGGCAGATTATTTAAGCAAATTTTTTTTTAACATAAAATATGGGCTCCAAAAAGTATTCAAAAATTTAGCAATTTCTTGGCAGTAGATGTTCTTTGAGAAAATTGCCAAACCGAAATTTATTGGCGGAACATGACCGAAGCTAAACTCGAAGCCGATGTTTAGTCGTTCTCTCTTAAAAATAAATATCTTTACACGATCATCCTAATATAAAGTCTTTAGTAATACTTCTTTATTTTGGGAGAATTAAGTTTAACGTACACCACTTAGCGTGATGTTTCCTCATTCAACAAAAATAGTAAAGTTACCGAAGTATCGTAATACATCTGCTTTATAGCACGAGTATGCATCTGAACTTCTCAAACAATGGCACTAATACATAACGCTTCAATATTTAAATAATGACAGATATGGTTAGGACATACATAGGTGCAGTGGCGTAGATAGGGGGGGATCAAGGGGATCAATCCCCCCCCGTGAGTCAACAATAATTTTTTTATTTTCAGAAAAATTAATTAAAGTCTCTGGACAGTAGAATCCGGTTATAACGACTTCCAAGGGACCGGTGAAAATACGTCGTACTAACCGGACGTCGTATAAACAGAACTGCTCTTTTTAATATTTTTTTTTTGTATAATTCTGCTATAGAACAGCTTAAAACATAATTTCAACTTCGAGTGCACTTTACGTAAGTACTTTTTACGAACACAAATGCGAAACTTTATTTCAAGTGAATCAAAAATTGACGGCTGCCGACAAAAATCGCATAAAAAACCGTTATCCAGACCAGGCGCCGAACGCGCCTTCGATGTTCAGTCACTTGCAACAACATGTCGTGCAAAACTTCTAATTTTCTGTGAGTTTTTATGGCTTTCGTCGCTGTAACCGGACAATTTATTCATAAATTACGTCGGTTAAAGCGGTTGGTCGCTTAAAGCGGAGTAGCGGAGTCGTATTAAACGGATGTACTTTCAAAGTAGTTTGTATGAAAACCAAACTTGAGGGTGTGTTTACGTCGCTATAAGCGGTCGTCGTTATATGCGGAGTCGTATAACGGATTCTAGTGTATCTACATTATTTGTGAATGCATAAAATTTTTAAAGTGCGATCACACTTTATGCAACCTCTTTTTTGTATTCCCTCGGAATAAGGAACAATAAATATTTTTGTTACAGTTTTGTATTCGAACATTGTTGAATTCTCGCGCCTTATCGATCCTACCAATAAATAGTAACGATTGTGATTGCCTGCCAACTTATCGAGTACAGATAGCTTATATTATTGTTAATTATATAGCCTATTCTTCAACCACGTATATATTGTTTGCTAACTCAAAATGAAAAGGTTTTTAGTGCCAATAAAACCATTTGGTGAAATTTCAAACAGTGAAAACGATAAAAATTCAGAACAATTCCTTGAGGCAACCACGAAAAGATTCCGTTCTGGTGAATCAAGTGAAAATAACGAGAGTGTTATCAGTCAAAAAGTGGTAAAAAAAAGTGACATCGGAAATTTTATCAATATTCATCTAAATGAATCACAGAGGTTGGATCTATTAACGAATATCTGGGTTCCACCTAAGGATTACGCGTTTCCGTTGCTGCAAAAGTTTGAAACTCGAAAATTGAAGTTTTGTTATAAATGGCTGGAAGAATTTCCCTGGCTCGCTTATTCAGAATTGCATCAGGGTACATATTGCATTCCATGTGAAGCATTTGCTATAAATAGTGGTGTCAGAGGATCGCAACCTTTGGGTCAGTTAGTGAAAACGAAATTCGACAACTGGAAGAAAGCAAAAGAGGTAAATTTTGAACATTTATTACGCAAATATTTGACATATTATATTTCTTATTACTGATCATTTCAATAATTATTCGACATTTTTGTAAATTTTCACTGTTCTTTGAAATCCAACCAATTAGAAAACATTTGAATCGACTTTGTTTGAAATAAGAATTACGAGTTCAAATTAATCTGAGGCAGATATATTTACCTATAACTGTTTTTATTTTTAAAGATTTTTCAAGAACATGAAAAAAAATCTTATCATGTACATTCAATTGCTGACCGTGAGAACTTTTTGAAAATTGTCAATGATCGAAGTAAATCAGTTGAAAATTTGATTGACGAGTCCCGGATGCAACAAATCTTGAAAAATAGACAAAACATTATTCCTATGGTCGAAGCAGTTATACTTCTTGGACGACAAGAGTTGGCTTTTCGTGGACATCGTGATAGCGGAAACATTGTTATTCAAAACGATTTCACTGGAGCAAACGAAGGGAATTTCAGAGCTTCATTGAAGTATAGAGCTATGGGAGATTCAAGTCTTCGTAGCCACTTAGAAGGTCCCGGAAAACGTGATAAATTTACGAGTCCGTATATACAAAATGAAATGATTGATGCTTGTTATGAGATTTTGACCAAAAAAGCTATATCTCAAATCAGAGATGCAAAATTTTTCTCTATTCTGACGGATGAATCGCAAGATTCGACTACACTCGAACAGGTTACAATGTGCATTCGATACTTGAGCAAGAAAAACGGTGACCAACATATTGTGCGCGAAGATTTTTTGAGATTCGTTCCAACTGTTTCCATTACAGGTAAAATAAGATTCATTCTTCTATTTGTCTCGACAACTGCAATTATATCTCATTCGCATGTTTATGGTATTTATAATTATATGATGTACAAATTTGCAGGTGTTGCTCTCGCTGAACTGATAATAGAAAATCTCCAACGCTTCGATTTGGATATTTCTTTTTTGATCGGCCAAGGTTTTGATGGGGCAAGCAATATGTCTGGGCAATATAATGGCGTTCAAGCAATTCTACGAGATAATTATGCACCACAAGCTTTATATATCCATTGTGCCGCATATTCTTTGAATCTTGCTATATCTGTTGCTAGCAAGGTACCCGCCATCAGAGATTGTCTCAGCACCATTGAAATTGTGTACAATTTCCTGCATACTCCTAAAAGGAAGGCGATTTTGGAAAAAACGATCGAAGAATCCCATGAAACTCCACGGACGAAATCTTTGAAGAGATTGAATCTGACTCGGTGGGTATCGAAATATGAAGCTGTGAACGATTTTCAAGAGTTATTCCCGTTTGTTTGCGAAACTCTGGATGAAATGAGAACAACGGAAAAAGACGCAAAACGTCTGAAGAACTCCATGGATTTTGAATTTTTAATAAGCCTACAGATCATCAATGAGATTTATCAACTTTCATTGCCTTTGAGTCGCGAACTGCAGAATGTCAATATAGATTTGGTCCAAGCTATGGGTCTTGCCAAAGATTTACGCGACGAAGTGAAGAGGATTCGCGCAAAGGAAGATGCGTTTTCCGGAATGTTCGAAGCTGCGAAAAAAATTGCTGAAACACTAGACATCGACATCAAACACAAAAGATTAGTGTCCATACAGAAGAATCGTGCGAATCCTCAAGTACAAACTGCAGAAGATTACTTTCGTGTGACAGTGTTCAATCCATTTCTGGATTTTTACATCGTCAATCTTGGAGAGAGATTCATCAACCACGAAAATATTTTGGAAGGATTTTCGGCGCTATTTCAGCATGATTTAATCGAAATTGATAAAGTAGCTGACAAATTCATCAAAACTGTTGAGTTTTATCAAAATTTTCTTAATAGTGGGCCATCTGCTGTTCTCGCCGAGTTAAAAATGTGGCAAAAATATTTGATCCGTAGAGGTGATGTCAAAACTGAAAACGCATTGGAAGCTCTTGATAATTGTCCAGACGAAAATTTTCCGAATATCAACACATTACTGAGGATATTAGCTACTTTGCCAGTATCCACGTCGACTCCAGAACGGACATTCTCTACTTTGAAACGGATAAAGACGTTTCTGAGAAATAGGACAAAAGAAGTTAGTTTATATTATTTTTTACCTTCATATTCATATTTCATTACTTATTTTTGCCTTATTTTTTCAATTGTAGGATCGCTTGAATGGTTTGGCTGCTCTGGCTATTCATCATGACATTGGAACTACGGCTGATGAAGTCATAAATGAATTGTCAAAAAAATCTCGAAAAATCGATTTTCTTCTTTAATTTTGGCAAAAATTCATACAATGAATAGGGCATTTAAGTGAAAAATGTAACTGTACTTTCGTTTTGCTATTGTAAAAAAAAACCTTTTTTATAGTGAAACACAATTGTGAAAAAAATCATACTGCCATATCCCCCCCGTCGCAAAAAGCTATCTACGCCACTGCATAGGTGTCACTATAAGCTTCCAAACTTATAAAAGTAGGAAGCGCTACAGGAAATGTTATACTTTGATGAAGCTACAATAAGTTAAATAATAAAGGTTGCTACAGTTTCCCTTTTGGCGTGTGGGTTCCACCCCGGGAACATGCCAACACTTATAACACCCTAGGTCCTCGTCGCTTTCTCAGTCGATATAATGCGGCTGTGGCGGCTCTACCATTCGTACCATTGACTCTGTCAATGCAGGCGTTCCTAATGTGATGTTGATATCCTATGGAACAAATGTTTTTAGTGATAATATATGGGCCATCAATCTTCGGAACAAATTTCTGAGTCAGTCACTTCGCAGCTTAGCTGGGAACGTATGTTGTGATCATAACATCAGTACCAGTTAAAAACTAGATGTGGCCGTCTTTTTTGACTTTGATGAGCGTCTTCACTTGTATTTTGGAAAATATTGATAAGAACGGTCGAACGTCTTGTTTGACATCATCCATAATACGTTGATCTGTTCCATTCGGAATATTTACCTAAGACCTAATCTTCAAGGAGTTCGCTACGCATATCAGAAGCATTTTTGTGAGGAAATCCGCTTTTAACGAAATAGCATTTGATGGCACAACTTTTACACCTTCATCTCACTGATTGACAAATCTTTTGTCTCATGAGCATGCCGTTCTAAAAGAAATCAATTCTATGGCATTTCTCGACACTCGTCGTTTAATTTTTGTTTTCAGGATCTATACACACACATTTAGGTAATCATGGTTGAGGAATATTCTTCGGCAGAACCCTTGTTTGCGATGTCAGAATGATGACCAGCTAAGGTCAGGTATCAGTGCTGTATGCTCAAGCTCAGGCGAGACAACGTGTCTAGGATCGGCTAAGCTGGGGCGCCTAAATAGCCCAGTCACGAACGAAGCCCGCTAGGTTGCGGCTGCAGCCATTGTGTGTTGCTTACCAGTAAAACCATCTGAGCCCGAGGAAATCTTGGAAATCATGAGGCCCTTCAATCCCGTACTTCCGGGGCATAACAGGAAGATAGTTAAAAATATACCCAGTAACATGGCAACGATGCTACCATCTGCATCCTAAACAAGGACTCCATAGTAGCTCTGGAAAAATTAAAGGGTATGATTAGGTACGGTTTTGACTTGGTCAAAATCAACATATACCACGATGATGCGAATGTGGCATGCAACCTTGGGACGGAAGTGGAGCCGCATAATGAGGCAGAGGAGACTGACCTGATCGAACCGATGGACGATCCGGTAGATGGGGATGCCTCGTCGACTTCCCCAATGCTCATGGACACGATGTTCCGGAAATGTCGGACGAAGCGGCCAGCTCCACCTTTATAAAAGGTGTGAGATGTAGCGACCAATATGGTAAGGGACAGCTGTATTAATGCTCCGTCTTAAAGCTACAGAAGCAGCAGACTTCGCCCTGGGTCGTACGATACAATATCTGTGGGCTGAAGACGCCCGAATACACATTGGTAAGTGGGGCCGCAATGGGAAGTATCTTGAGAAGTACTAAACTAAAATATTTATTTTCCCCACACTTTAATGAAGAGGGTACCACCGTGGTCAGTCTAGTAATAAGCTTATTTAATTATATTTTGAACCATAAGCTTAGTATTAGCACTTTTATTACAAAAAAACCGAAGGAAAGTCCTGGATGTTACCCTGGTCTCAGAGAATGCGAATACGTTGGTCAGGAACTGGAGGGTATTAAACAAACACTCCTTCTCTGATCATCGATATATCCAATTCGACGCAGATCGGGCCACAACCACGGCTACTCCGAAATGAAACTTTAAACTCTCCAATTGGCCCCGATGGTATTGTACCCATACAAATGTAGCAAACGTTAGAACTGAGCGCAACCTGGCTGCATGTAATTATTAAGGGAGTTCTTACACTCCATAACCTCCCAAAGGGTTGGATAGAATCAAAAGTCGTGTTCATTCCAAAAGCGGAAAAAGCCTCTCACATTAACCTAAAAGATTTCAGACCAATTACCCTGCCATCATTTCAGTTGAAGCTACGCCAGGTGTAGTTTCGTCGGTTAAATCTTTAAAAATTCCATGAATTGAGTGTGGGGTCGTCCTCTCTCAACTCTGGACCACAATTTTCGAATTCCGCCATGTATATCGAATATTTAATACGACTCCAACTTCTGTCAGCACCTTGCAATAGGCGGTTATGTGTGCGTTCAGGTAGTATGATGAATCGAATATTCAAGCGTCTTCCTCCGATAATTATCTTACATATGGTTGACAAACACTCTGGCAACGATGTGGATCCATCTGCCAAGGCAATTCCACTCTGAACTGTTGCGCGATGAGTGCTCTTTTTTTTCGGATAAAACTGCTAGTAGTGAATTTCCTGTCGTTTACTCTTACAGTTGTTTGCATAAATACGCCAGGCAGAACCTGGAGGCGAAAAAGCTTCGCGCAGCATTCTTACCGCATTACTAAACATAATAGCATTTGCCTTATTTTGGCCGAGTAACATTGACATACCGTTATTCGCATCTGCATCGTTATTATTTTCTACAATTTAAAAAGTTGAAACCGCGACGATAAATTCTTGGACTTTTCGCTCATTAAGTTCACCATTGTAGCGTGTAGCACAGTTACTAAACGACCCGATTCGCGTATTCCCGTCAACACCGCCTACATTAATCGCTCAAACTGCTGCGTTGCTTATGTCGCCATTCCTCCTGGTCGAGAACTTCGTCGTATTGGATGAGTACACTTTAAAATTATGTGAAAAAGTTTATGAATCCTTGAGATCGCATTGCAGACAACATTCTATGGATGCTCGGAAGTGAGCACGATGCAATAACGTTTTCCGTTCCACCCGTCAGAACAACTAGCTCTCTTTATAACCAAAGTGGCACTTAATCGAATGTTTTACTTTGCGCAGATGGTAACTTATTTAATATTTAATACAGGTTTTTGGCTTTGCTTTAATTTTCCAAATATTGCAAACTGTGATTTCCGGAGAAAACGAAGGTGTATCTGGAAAATTTACCGATTAAGTGCCATTGAAAATACCAACTGATTTAAGGATAGGAAATGTTTATCACTTCATTAACCTTTTAATCCATGCGTTAAACTTTAAGGTTTTTAAGACACGTCTTTACATTATTCGATTTTATAAATAATTCGTAGGTCACGTTTTTTGGCATGAGGGACTTTTTATCGTAGTTTTGTTAGTAGCTTCACTAAACATTGCCTCCATACAAATAATGCACACCCTAGTGTGCATGAATAAATTCTTATGATGTCAAAAGAAATATGAAATGTACAGTGCTTTCCCCATCCTTCTTCTTTTTGATTGGCGCAATTTCAACATAGCGCGCCAGTTGCTCCTCTGCTTTGCTAACTGGTGGCAGCTAGAAACACGAAGTGTCCGCCTCCTACAAAGCAAAAATCTGCACCATCGTAAGACATCAACCTAAATATTATGAGCTGGATCAATTTGAAAATAGCTCCACAATTGGAGTTTTTTTACAAATAAAAATTATATTTGTAAAATATGTATTTGAAAGAAATACCTCAGATTAAGTTTTTAAGGTCTGCATAAAAATATTTTTTTAACAATTTTTAATGGAATCATAGTAATGGGATTTCTTATGCTGTTTTTGACCTTTTATGGAAGATTGGTTTAAGAAAAACTTACTTAAATAAACCAGTTCGGACTTGAATATTTTGGGCATATAAGGAATCATCGCGAATAACCACATTCCACACAACATGAGTTGCGCGTTAACCTTTAAAAAACAATTTTAATAATTATACCAAACATATTTTATACAAAAATAAAAATGAAAATAGCAAAAAAAAAAACACAGCATAATATTTAAGTGCATAAAAAATTAACTGAATAGGTATTAATAAGTACACATGAAACGAGCGAATACGATAAAATGTATAATATTATTCACTCAACCTGAAAATATTTATTTATGGTTTCGCCATGGTTGTTAAGATGGCCACCAAAAATATTTAATATTTTGTATTAGTTCACGCAACCGTTAGTTCAGCAACCGTTTCGTTAGAAAAAACTACCTACGCTTCTTTCGAAGTAGCTTTAAAAGTATCTCAATGTAAAAAACCATAGTATTGCTGAGCAGTTGATTAAACCAGCTGCAATAGCCATGGCAAGAACTGTCTGTGGAGATGAAATTTCGAAGAAGCTGGAAATAGTGCCAATTTCAAACGATACTGTGAAAAAGACAATAAATTTAATGTCATTAGATATTTTAGAACAATTAATAACGGATCTCAAAACAGCCATCAAATTTTCAATTCAAATCGACGAATCAGTTGATATTGAAGATTTCCCACAGCTGTTGGTGTACGCAAGATACAGAACTCCTCAAAATTTCAATGAAGATTTCCTGCTTTGTGAAAGCTCTCTGGAACTACAACTGGGGCTGATATATTTCTTTTAATAGACAAGTTCTTTGTGAAACACTAATTATTGCGGGACAATTGTCTCGCAGTCTGTACAGATGGAGCACCAGTAATGACAGGGAGTCGCATCGGGTTTTGTGCCAAAGTCAAGGAACGAAATCTAGACGTTGTTTTAATACACTGCGTTTTACATCGAGAAAACTTGACTACACGTGATATGCAGCCAGATCTACATCAGGTGTTAAAGGACGTAATACAAATTATAAATTTCATTAAGGCACGCGCTATGAACTCTCGGATATTTCGACTGATGTGCGAAGAAATGGGTTCAGATCACCAGAATTTATTATACCATTCGGATATCCGCTGGCTATCCCGCGGAAAGATTCTAGCTAGAGTTCCTTCTCTTAAAACAGAAATAGAAATATTTTTGACAGATAAAAGACACAAATATGCTGATCGCTTCAGTGACAACAAATGGATGGCTAAATTGGCATATTTAGGTGATATTTTCCGCCACTTGAATCAGTTGAACACAGAAATGCAAGGGCAAAATCGCACTGTAGTAGACATTTATGAAAAAATTCTGCTTTTAAAAACAAAATAAAGCTTTGGCAAAATAGAATTGCTCAATGTCAATTGGAAGATCTTGATCTTAATGGCAACTGTATTTTCTTGGCTCCGCTAATTGGAGATGCTTCGATGTCGACTCGAACCGAAGACCCATCGTCAAAAAAGTATAAGTGTCGATTTGTACCCCATTACCATGTAGGGTGACGGGTAGAATCCGAAATAAAGCGACATTATCGTATTCGGTATGTGTGTTGCACGTTGTATCAACGGGTGGTGGCGGTGGTTGTGGATCTGTTAATATTGTAAGTGGCTTTGCGATGTGAATTTTGTGCAGCAGGTTTAGTTAACTTTCATAGCTCAAAGGAATGAGGCTGTCTTAACGCTTGTACAAGGAGTGATCCCTACCGATCGCCCACTTTTCTGAACGGCTATGTTTTTTGAACTCGCTGCACGAATTTACTCCTTCGCAGTCGGAACGCACAAAAGTTTTTTTAAATAAAACAAAAGCGGATATGAATTAAATTTTTTATTCCTGCGAAAGTACATTCGATGACATTATGTATGGAACTCGATTTCCTTTGCATGGGCCCCACAAGCACGCTTGCAGAAGTCCAGACGCTGAACTCAATTTTCGACGGTTTTCAAGCATAAATCGGCCGATACTGCTGCAATTTCACGTTCGATATTCGTACGAAGTTCATCAATCGTCGCAGGCTTGTTGGCATAGACCATAGACTCGACGTAGCCCCACAGGAAATAGTCTGACGGCGTCAAATCGCACGACCGAGGCGGCCAATTGACTGGGCCATTTCGTAAGATAACACGTTCACCAAACTTGGTTTTCAATAAATCGATTGTGACATTCGCTGTGCGGCTTGTGGGGCCGTCCTGTTGGAACCACAAATTGTTCAAGTCCATATCATCCAATGCGGGCCAAAAATATTCGGTTATCATTGAGCGGTAGCGATTCCAATTCACAGTAACGTGCCGGTCTTGATTAAACCGTAATTTTTTCGGGATGCAATGTTGACTCACGGAGTACGTGTGGATTGCTGCCTGCCCAATAACACATATATTGACTCCGAATTTCGGTAGTAAATTTTAATTATTTCGACTCGTTGTTGGATCGTATATCTTTCCATGATGAAATGGCAAACCATACTGAAGAGAAATGTCAAAAGAGCGGAAAAAATATGGCGTCGTTTGCTGTCACTATCGGTCTACTTTTGTAGCGTCCCTATTGAAAACCCCTTTATTTTGTACTTGGACGGCAAAATCAACAATTGATTCAAGGTTGCTTTCTTTTGGGGGCAGTAAATCCCGAATCTGGGCAAGCAAAGTATTACATTTTTTACTGCATTGCGTGCAGGTCCTTCTACTGCTTGTCGTAGACGTAGTAAGTTATCGGCGTCGGAAAATCCACATAAGTAGTACGATGCCCTGAAGAATGGCCACTCTTCAGGTTTATCAGTAAACTTAGGAAGTTCCCTAGACAAACCTTTTCGAGAAGCTATTTGTTCATTGGTGAGTCTAAGTGCCATTTTCAGTGTTGTCTGCACGGGGCAAATAGGAAAGGCTCGCAAATTGCGACATCGAACCATGAGACTGATTGTTCACTCTAGCAGCACCGTTACCTGTACCAAATATTGATTGACGATTATGCGCGGCGCTAGTGCCGCTAGTACCGGGTACGTCAGCTATTACCTGTATTTCAGCATTGTTCTCGAACATCCCCTCTTTCTCCAATTCAGCTAAAAGGAGGGGGTTTTCGGGTTTGAACACCCCCTTGGGGGCCGGGGAAAACAAAATTTGACATTTATTTTCATTTATTTCTAGATTACATTTAATAAGCACATATCTTCAAGGTAATACACTTACAATTGAATCAGTGTATTTAAATAGTTGTCCTTGGAAGCGAATAATAATATATAATTACAACTTCTAAATAGAAAATATCCAAGATTTATCGCAAGTCAATCTAATACGATAAGCGCGTACTATACTGTCGGTTCTATCAAACTTTTAATCCTTTTTGAATTTTCGAGGCTTTTTGAAAAATTCTTCAAGGACTTCATCTTCAGTTCAAATTTAAACCTTTGTGAATGTTTAAGGAAGCAAGACCATTGAGACGCTCTTGTCCCATCGTGTTCCTGAGATAACTTCTGATTCTTCTTAAAGTCCAAAATGATCGTTCTGGGGTTGCTGTTGTTACAGGCAATACTGCCAAAACTCGTAAAATCTTATTTACATTTTCAAATGTTTCCCCATTTATTATCTGAAATGATATTTATAGTCATAAGTTGAAGTTGTTGATAAAAATTTTCTAGCCTGTAAATATTTTGGTCGAACGTTACTTACCGATAATGCGTCAAGTGCATTTTGGATATTTCGACCGTAGATTCGTTTTCTCCACATTCTGACTTCAGAAATGAAAATTGACTCAGAACAATAGAGGGTTGTTTCATAAAATTTGTAGAGTTTAGCACACTTTTCCTCATCGAAATCATCTTTCAAGAATAATTGTCCAAAGCTGTGAAAAATTGATTTGTGTTCTTCAAATCGGCTTTGTAAATGACGAATATAAGTGTCAAGAAATGGTATATAAAATGAGATTCTGTAGTAATCTTCAATGTCTTCAGTCCCAACGTTGCATCGATATTTCTGACGACCAAGTCCACGTGTCATTTTCATTTCAATGTCGTAATCTGAACAAATTGTAACGACTTTTTCATAAATCATACGAAAGTATGAATCTGCATTCTCCCGCATCACCTTAAATTCATTCAGAGCATCATCCGACAATTTTGTGACCTCTCCTAGATCTTGATTCTTAGTCTGCAATTCCCGACTCAGAGGCAAAACGATAGAATTGATAGATTCCATTATGTGGCAGGCAATTTGAAATTCGATAGTCAATATTGCTGTCAAAAGTTGAGAAGCATTTTGGGCAGTGTCACGTTCTTTCCACGTTTTTATTATCTCCTTCAATGACAGCTGGTTGTAGTTCGAGAAATGCTGATATAGCTTCGTGAGACTGAGCCCACTTTGTAGGACATATGGATTTTATTTATTTATTTACTAAATATTGACCAAAAGTTAAAACTTAGGGTTAACATGTGCATTTAGCTTAGGCATCTTTGGCAATAAGCTTGACTTACATTAATTTTACATTATGTGATAGTACATTTTGTGTGGTATTTGTTAGTTGTGTTTAGATATATTGGTAAAATTTTTTGAGGTATTATATGACTTTGCGAATGCTATCTGAGGTAGGAGAAGAGATTCGTGTGTTATTTTTGTGTGCCCAAGCCTTAAGCGTTCGAATTTTATTATGTCAAGTCTGTTTAGAAATGTGCTGTTTGTACTTTGAAGGTATCTGCCGGATTGTTTGTTGCGGTTGATATCTTTGTACCAGCTTGAAGTTTGCTCCCAGATTTGCGTGAAATTGGATTGAAATGTGTTACTTACGTACTGTGTTATATCTTTTGTGTTGTAGTTTGGTGTTAAGATCAATGGTGCTTTATTGGCCTCTTTTGCTGATTGATCGGCAAATTCGTTACTTGTGATTGTCACGTGTCCTGGAACCCAGATAAGTATAGTTTTTGGATAGTTATTGATAATGGCATTTCTGATTTGGAGGGGGTAAAATTCGTTGTTTTCAACAACGCTATGACATCTAAGGAAGATAAGGAGTCTGAACATATGGCGAAGTTTGAATTAGTTTCGATAGCGAATTTGACAGCTTCGTGGATTGCTATGATTTCTGCCGCATATACTGAGCTGTAGTCAGGAAGGTGAGAGATTTTTATGATGTGACCTGTGGAGGTTATGCTGAAGCTAGTAGCATCTTCTGTTTTGGAGCCGTCCGTATATATGAAAGTGTAATTTGAGTGATGTTCTTTAATTTTTTGAAAGCTGGAGCGGAGTATATTGTGGTTGGTGTTGGACTTGGCGAACTGACGTAAGGAGGTGTTGAGTGTCCAAGGTGGGCTTGTGTTGTTTAGGAGATTAAGGGCAAGCATGGTATGTTGAGTTGGTTGCAATTTTATGTGATTCTGTGTGTTTCTGATGTGTATTTTTGTTGAGCTATATTATTCAGCGGGCTATTATGGGATTTTATGATTGTTTTGAAAAGCTTTGTGGTAACGAAATCCCTTTGGTCTTCAATTGGAAGTATGTGAGTTTCAAAAAGTAAGTTATTTATAGGGGTAGACTTGAAGGCTCCAAGCACGAATCGCATAGCTGCATTAAGAAGGGGTTTGATTTTATTTAAAAGTGGTTTTGACGCGTATCCGTAGATGTAAACACCATAGCTGATTTTGGATATGATGAGTGATCTTATGATGCCTATTAAAGTGTGTGTGTTACAGTTTAGTTTTGTACTAGATAAGCATTTGATAATGTTTAGCTGTGTGGATAATGAAAGTTGCAACATCTCAACGTGTGAGTTCCACTTGTATTTTTTATTGAAAATGACACCGAAGATCCGCAGATCGTCCACTGGTGTCAGCTGAATATTGTTTGTTAGAATGTTGGCATTGCAGTTACTCTTGCGACAAATATGTAGGTGTTTACATTTGTTTGTAGAGAGCGACGCGCCTGAGTAGTCGCACCAGCTGGCAATGTCACGGAAGAGGCTTCTTAAATGAAATTTTTGGTTTTTGCTTTTACTTTGTGGCAACAGTAGGTAAAAGTCATCGGCATATGCATAGTATTGAACTTTTTTGTGGAGGGATATTAATGTGCATAGTTTATTATAAGCTATGAGGAATATAATAACTGATAGAGGGGAACCTTGAGGGATTCCATTATCTAGTGGTAGAGGGTGGGATATGTGCTTGCCTACTCTCGTTGCTATTTTTCGGTTGGTCATAAAGTTCTTGACGTACTTGATTATCTTAGGGCCAAGGTTCCAATATGTCAGTTGGTCTATTATTGTGTGTAATCCAATCTTTTCAAAGGCCTTTTCAAAGTCAAGTGATATTATGGATAAGTGTGTTTGTTTTGATAGGCAGTTTGTAGCTTGGTAGTCTACTAAAAGTAGAGTATCGTCTACTGATTTGCCTTTTTTGAATCCCATTTGGTGGCTATCGATTAATTTGTTTGAAACAAACCACCATAGCCTGTTGGCAATTAGTTTATCCAGTAGTTTAGATAGACATGGGTTTAGGGAGATGGGTCTGTATGAATTAATATTGGTTTTAATTACGCCAGGTTTTAATATAGGTATTGTTAAACTAGTTTTGTAGATTTGTGGGATGTAATTTTTGAATATGTTATTGTAATGGCTTGTAATTTTTGAATATTTTATTGTAATTGGGTATGATATCCTGTTTTGTCCCGGGGTCTTGCCTTTTAACTTGGATAATGCTGAAGACAGTTCTAAGTAGCTGATGTCTTTTTCGATTTTTAAGAATCTGTGGGATGGGGTGATGGTAAGTGTAATGTTTTTGTTGTTTTGAAATTGTGAAGAAAATTTTCTGTCTGAAGAGTTTTCTGGCCAGACTTTACACAATTCGCTTGCTATATCGTTTTGGTTGGTATAAGCTTTAATTGGTTGGCATAGTGACTTTAAGCAGTGGGTGCCATGAGAAACCTTATATCCACAAAAGTGTCTGATATTGTCCCAGATTTTATTAACAGGCGTGGAGGGATTAATGCTGGGTGTGAAGTCACTCATTGATTTTTTCTTTTCGATTTTGATTTCACGCTTGAGTAATGCATTGGTTCTTTTGAAGTTAAGGAGGTTTTCTTGGGAGACTTTTCTTTTGAATGCGTTCCAATACTTGTTTTTCTCTTTTTTAAGTTTATCTAATTTGGTATTCCAACATGGTACAGTGCGGTGAGATTGATGTGGCACGGTTTGTGGGATTGAGGAATGTGCTGACTGTAAGATAATTTTGTTTATTACTGCGGTTTCTTTATTTATGTTGGCTGATGGGGGGTGTATGTTATTGAGGCGTGTTGCTGCGGCTGAGAACTTATGCCAGTTGGTTTGGCTGAGTTTGAACTTGGGTTTGTTGTCTATTGGTTGTCGGTTATTTTGTGGAAATAAGGATACTACTATCGGGAAGTGGTCACTACCCGAGAGGTCGTCTTCAACTTTCCATTTTGATTGTAGTGATAGGCAGGGAGAGCAGAAAGTTAGGTCTATGTGAGTGAAAGTGTTATGGGTCGTGAAGTGAGTGGGGCATCCGTTGTTCAGTAGCATAGAAGTCGATTGAATGATGAAGCGGTTTACGGTATTACCTTTTGAATTGCTTCGCGGGGAACCCCAGGAAGTGTGCCAACTGTTGAAGTCCCCAGTTATGATAGTAGGAGTAGTGGTAGGGTTGAGTTGAATGTGTTTTGTGGGGGAATGTATGCCGATATTATAGTGAAGTCGATTTTGGACTGTATTTGGCATGCTATCGTATCAAAGTCGTTGTTCAGTTGCATTTGTTTGTGTGTAGTGAATTATGTATTAGCAAAGCTACCCCGCCATATGAGGTAGTGGAAGGGTTGAGTGTATATATTGAGTAGTTGACGGGAATTTGAATATTTTTGTAGGATTTAAGATGGGTTTCTTGGATTGAAATTATTTTAGGGTTGTAACGTTTTATTAGTATTAAGAGGTGGTTATGGTTGTTAAGATATCCTTTAATGTTCCACTGAATTATAGTAATTGACATTTGGATATTTTACGTTTCTCTATTGGATTAAGCTATAAAGTTAAGAGTGAGATTTGGATTATTGTTTAATACCAAAACTCTTTGTTATACGTTGTGTCCAACTCCATGCACATTGAGTCGGAGGAGTCGTTGTCGTCTTCGTTTAATTTTGTTGGTTTTGAGTGGGTTTTCAGTGTTTTTGTTTTTCTTTAGCTTTGCTATTGTTCTTTTTGATGTGTTTTAGGTAGTATTCTTATTTTAGTGTGCGTTTTTTTGTCTTCTTTATGTGGTGATTGTGTGGGTGTTTAGTCTTCTGAGAGTGATGAGGCGTAGTTGATCAGTTCTCTTCGCGGTGGAGCAGGAGCATTGTAGGTTGACATTTGGTTGAGGTTTGAGGCTGGTTGATTGTGTGGCGTGTTTAGAGGTGAGGTGGGTTTTAGGTTAGACATATTCCGAGTGATTTCTGAGTACGTTAGCCCTTTACATTGGTTTCTTTCTCTGTAAATAGTTATTGCTTTTTTCCTGTCCACCTTATCGAGAGTAATGATGGCTAGGATTTCCTTCTCTTTGATAAAAATTGGACATTTCTTATCAAAACTGTCGTGGTCAAGGGAGTAGATTTGGGTATCTTTGCAATTAATACAGCATTTGAGGTGGTCGCATATTTCATTGAGTTCGCTATTTGTGTGATAGTTTTTAGAGCAATTTGATCAGATTTTGTCATTTCTGCATACTTTGCCCATGCGCCCGTATCGTTGGCAGTTATTGGAGCGTAGCGGTAGGGGTATGTATGGCCTGATGTTGACTTTCTCGTATCCAATCAATAATTCAGGAGGAAGTGTAAGTGCGGCAAAGGTAATTATTATTAAACCGGTTTCTGATAGTTCACCATTGGTTGTTTTTCTGAGAATTTTTTTAACTTCTGATACGTTTTGGTATTTTAGTTCAGTTAGAATTTCGCTTTCGTCTATGCCTCTCAAGTCATTTGAGTAAATAACGCCTTTGGTGTAATTTAGAGTTAGGTGTTCGGCGATGTCAATTTCAATTGTTGGTGATAGTGAATAAAGTTTTATTAATTCGTTTGCTTGCACTAGGTCTTTTGTTTTTATTAGAATGGTACCATTTCTTAGTTTTTTGCATGTTTCGATTTCGCTGCCGGCAGTGTAATCAATTACTTTTTTTATCAAGAAAGGAGATGTGTTTGTGAGATTATTTTCGCTGTTTTTTCTGAACATAACTAAGTATTTGGGTCCATTTGTATTGTTTTTTAACTTTTTGGTATTGTCATAACTGATTAATGGTTGGTTAATACGCGCTGATTTTGGCATCACCCCCGAAGGGTCAGCCATTGTTTAATGTGTTGGGGATATACTCCTCGGCCAGGTGGAGGAGGCAAGATTGGAAGACTTGAAGGGCAAGTAATTCTACGGTATAACTGCGTATTATGGAATTTCGTAATGGAAGATTGTTCCTGGTAGTGGTTAATGGTATTTTCCACCACGCGGATGTAGATTAAGTTGCACTGCACAATGTAAAGGCGACCGATTGAATTGAGTTAATACTCGATACTGCATATGGATTTTAATTTTTCTCGTCTTTGCTCACTTTTTTTGTCGTTTTCGAAATTTCATCTTTTAGAACATTTTGTCTTTTGGGCCAGTGGAATCGCCCCGATAGTTCCTAACGCATTGATTATGTCAGATACATCTTAAGCTGCGTTAATAGCCAAACTAAAACTATGGGCAGCGTAGTGCGCGTAAATTGCTAGAGAAAAATAGGATCGAACATACTTTTATGCTCCATGAAATTCAACGCTCATTGCTGGAGCTCCGTCGTATCCTTGACCATATATAAATGTACCATATACGCCGATATTTTGGAGATAGTTCTTTATTGACTCTGCTAGAGCTTTAACAGAAACATCGGTAACTGGAACGAAGCCAAGAAAATCTTCACAAATATTTGATTCTGAATCTAAATATCGTATGCAGATAGAATATTGCTCTTTGCTTGAAATATCGGTGGTTTCATCTGCTAAATCTGAAAACCCTTCTGCTTGGTTCACTCTATCTACTATCTTATCTCGTATCAACTAATTTCATACGTTGCGTTTTTGGGAGCAAGCGAAAGATGTTCTTTGAGAATCATGTCAGCTTCAGCACGATACCGTAGAATTGCACGAAAGTTTCCATCATTCGAAGATTTTTCATCAGCTCCATACTCGGCAGTGGGCTCTTGTTTTTTTTTCTTTGGCGGTCTATTTTTGAATCTATAGATTCACTTTTACTAAGTTTAATGTCACGCAAATTTTCAATGCCTAAAATACATTTTTTATGGTATTCGTGTATTTCGTGGTTGTTGAAGGTCTCTTTTCGTTCTTCCACATTTTGAACGGTTTTGTCACAAGTTTACCCAGTTTGATATCACCTTTTCCACAAGTTTTAACCCCAAACGCCACATAGTATTTACAATATCCTCCATCATCCTTCGCTGAGTAAGCCAACCAGTTGTAATCCTCAAGCCATTTTATTTGGAAACCCAAGTTCCTTACGGTTGATTTTGAAAAAATAAACTTTGCTGGTGGAACCCATGTATTTTCCAGAATTTCAAGCGATTCATCTGTGCTATTCCCAGAAATTAAATTACTTGCAACGATACCTATGTCGTTTGGAGAAAAAATGTGGCCATCTTTCTGAATATATGTTTTTCTTGCATTCCATCGATCGTCAGAAATTTCAACATCACGGTTAACTGAGACAGTGTTAAGAATGGGCTCATCCAGTAATGCATTTGTCTCTAATAAATTTTTCTCGGCGCTTAAGTAAACATCATCAACCTTTATTTAAAAGAAAAAAAAAATCAAGTTATGTATATATTCAATCGTAGAACTTTATGAGAACCAAGTTTTCTACTTCTTATAAAACATAGCTTGGATTTCAAAACGACTCATACAGATCTAAAAACAATCAATAATGAAGCTTAAATTAATAAAATACAGTGCTAACAACAAAACTATGTGTTATGTAAAGTTGGATATTCTGCATCACCAAATGTTTTTTTTTGAAAATGAAATGCTCTACGTCATTTATTAACCGAATTTTATAAAACATTTTCATATAAAATTTAGTTCTTTCAACATTGGCGTATCAAAATTTGTATTCTAATTTTTACCTGTTCTTTTTCCTTATTTGGTTCTAGTTCTGAACCTGGATCGATAGTGCAAAATATGATAATAATGTTTTCTTCATTATGTCGTCTTCGAAGCAAATTGAATAGTAGCAAATATGTATAAGCTAGAATTGAAGCAGCAAAATCCTTATCGATCACGCAAAATTGTCTCTCATACTGTGATGATTCGTTGTTCTCAATAGGATTCGTCAACATGAAGTGTAATAAACAAAGCGACAGTTACAGGCTTCAATGTTTCTTATTCTGTGTTTACTAACATTAGAACACGCAATATCAACTGAAACGTACATGGTTCGACACTGAATACGCGTCGAGCAACGAGCACAGTACTTTTATAGCTTCGTGTGAAAGTTATCCCCACCGTAATTAATTGAACCAATAAGAGAGCGGCGCTCTCAGAGCGTGCAAAAATAGAGCTTTTCTTCGAAAGATACGGGAAAAGAAGTTGCCGCCACTGTACCTATAGATGAATTGTGCACTTAATTATACCCATCGCATTTTATTAGAGCAGTTTACAATTATTCTCGGGAATTTTAATATTCTTTATAACATTCCCAGAAATATGTTCCAAAATCGTAATAATTGTATTCAACAACTTTATTCAAACTATTTTCTCGTATTATTCATCCCTAGAAAAGAAAATGTTTTTATATATCAGAAAAATAATAGTATTAGTCCATATTTTCATCAACATCTGCCGTTGAAAAATTGTCTTCCAAATAACATGAACTTTTCAAAACCCTCCCCTTTCCAAAATCCTGGATCCGCCCCTGCTCTGGCTGAATACCGGCTGGTGTAGTGGCAACCACATGTGTTGCGTTATTGAGGTTATGAATTGGTATCGGCTGACTGGCAATTTCGGAGAGTACATTACGTACATAAACGTGTGTTGATTCGCTCGAAGCCGTCGACGCAAATTGCGATATGTCCACGCCACTCTCAGCAAGCTCATAACAGTCCTGGTAGCGCCATCTGTGCTGATAGGTTTCTGCGCTGGCACCGACGCAATGCTGGTGAAACAAAGAAGTGCATACGGAGCACTTAATCATTCCGTCGCTGTCTGCATCATTGCACATTAGGCAACTGCGTCGAACTATAGAGACGCTTCCAGAATCTTTACCATTCACCATTGTATCAACTCCCTCGACGATAGCGAGTAAAGAATTTTTTAAGATGTTACAGAGGAACCGTAATTTTAGGCAACCACGTAGATTCTCTAAATAATGAAAGTATTGCAAATAATGAAAGTATTGCAAATTGAAATTTTATATAAATTTATCTTACTTTAGTTCCTCACTTGGCAAAATGCAAATATCAAAAGAAAACTATATTGACTGACATTTGTAGAGGTAAAAAAAAGAAATTAACGTAAAAGGGAGACCGATGACAAATCAATGTATGCAGTGTTGCATTGTGTTAATGCTAAGATGTTGCCATAGCTTCCTCAACAATATTTTAATTATTTAAGTTTTGTAATTGAGAGTATATGAGTGCATGGAAAAACAAGTAGGGAAGAGTCTAAGTTCGGTTAAACCGAACTTTAAATACCCGACGCAAGTTTTTATTTCAAATAAACCGTACTGATTGAATGCAATAAAACTAATAAAACTAGTGAATTTAATAATTTTTATTTCGAAAAATTGAACGAATTTTCTTTATTTAAACAAAAACTTAAATAAATTGGTATATTGGTATATGCTTAAGAAAGTATTGTTTTATTCCCTAATTTACAATATTATGTTCAAAATTTCCATACTATACTTTTAAAATATAGGTTTTTATAACTATATTTTTCTTATGAAGTGTGAGTATACATAGATAAAATTTACTAATGCTCTTCTTAAAATTGATATATGAAAATTTAGTCAAAGACGTAAATGCAAACACTATAATGCTAACTGTGAACCGTTTCATAAGTAATTGCGTTAACCATATTACCATCCAAATTTGAAAACGCCCTGATAATTTGCGTCGTGCAGGTTTTAGAACATTATATACCTAACGGCGATCTAAAACTGCCTTCCTTAAGAAAGTTCTATTCTATTCTTAGTACATATACATATACATATAGAAATACCTCGTTTATTCCAATTCCGTGATTCGATGCTATCTATTCTTAACTCGCTTATTAGAATAAATCTTGGAATTTCCAAGTTTTGAGATGGAAAGCTCCATGTCTCATGTATCTGAAGAGAGCTTCAAAGCGTTTCTAACGTCACCAATATGAGCGTGGGGGCTCTGGACATTATGAAACAAAACGTGAAGTTTTGATGTTCGAGAAAGCATGAAGTTAAACGTTGTTGTTAGGGCTTTAGAGGTATTTAAATCAATCAGTTTTTTATACACTGCGTCTGATTATGTAAATGGGTTAGGTGGAACAAAAGTGCCTGATATAAATACACCGCCTGCAAGCTACATATGAAGCTGTTCTAGGCATCCTAGATTGTGTGTGAACAACGACTTTGTTGTACGTAGCACCCTGGCTGTTATGGATTGTTATTCCCTCTGCTGGAAGAACCGGATATTAATTTTTTCAATTGCTATTTTCTTATTCCTTTTGTATTGAAACACTTTAAATGCTTTCTTAATGGGTGTTTATCAAATCAACAGATGGTTCCACAGACTTAAGCCAAATGGTTGTTCGACAGAAGATGCAAAATTAATGTGCATAGTTGACCACTTGCACCAATCACTAACCCATTACCTGTGTTTATGTTAACAGTGATCCCATTTTTAGCTGTGGTTTTTAAAGTGAAACTAAATGACAGACCCTTACTAAATGGATAACTGGTCCAGGCCGTTCAAATTGCAGTTTTCGTATGTAAGTTAACAGAGAGAAATGAACACATAATGTAACAGCGTGATCCATATAAATGATAAAATGATAAAATATGAGTATTTTAATAATACACCCTGGACAAGCTGATTTTGATTTACATATTTGGAGACCGAGCGCCTAAACTATGCAGCAAAATGCAGACAGAGAAATGCCGAACAAGTTTTCAATCGTATTAAATGGTTGAACTCGTTGATTTTCCATTAACAATTTGCATGTAATTTAACTTTTTTACTAACTGGCTTTGCCATTTAACCATTATAATTCCGTTTAACTGGTTTATTGCGTCAACTTGGACCGAGTATAAGATATACTCAAGCTCCCGTTTTCCAAATACTTCCTATTTTTTTAATTTTGCTCAATTGGAATATGATGTGCTTCACATGTTTGTTCGTTATCCTTTTCAATGATATCACGAATTACATACCGCCATTAATGGTAAAGCATTACCATTGCCGTGAAGTAATAACATCTGGCTAAATCTTTTAGATCTGATGACAAATGGTTTGGTACGTTTCTTAACGAAACGCCTACCGTGCCTCAGTGGAATGACATTTCCTTGTCTAAAGAAAATATGCGCCTGTCGTTGTAGTTGTTGTAGGGCTAGCTACACCCTGCTAGATCAGCTTACCCATGGTCGTTATCTTCAAATATTCCTGGAGCTTTGGTAGAAGCTTACGCTGAAAATGAAATTGATGTTTTCAAGGTTTTGGTCGAAAAACTCAATAATTATTTTACACCAAAACGAAATTCAACGTTCGAGAGGCACCTGTTTAGGAGCATTGCCCCACTAGAAGGAGAATCCTTTAACAAATTTTTGCTGCATTTGAGACACCAGTCCTCTAAATGTTCTTTCGGAGAAACCAAAAGTGAAATCGAAGACATCACGCTAAAATATAAAATTATTGAATCTTGGACTAGCGTAGATTTAAAAAAAAGTTTGCTTGTAAAGGAGCAAAGCTTGAATGAAATTATTGAGGCGTGTCAAATTAGTGAGCAAATTCAAAGGCAATCACAGAGTATGACATCAAAGCAGGATAGCGAAATAGTTAATAAAGTGTCTTCAAGATTGCAAAAAGTTAGAAGAGGTGGGGGTGAATGTTCCAGATGTGGTCAAGTTGGTCACGAGAGTTTTGACATAAATTGCCCAGCAAAGAAATCGAAATGCAACAAATGTGTGTTATTGGGGCACTATGGTCGCAAATGTAAAACAAAGGGGCTTAAGCGTAAACATGAAGAAACGGGGTTGGGTAATTCAAAACAATGAAAATTTTAGCCATCGAGAGTAAGGTGTATTGAGAAAACCGAAGACGATTTGTCGGATAATTCGAGTGAATATGATTGCCTTCAGGTAGAAGCTAATGCGCCAATGAACGAATTTATTACATATAACATCGAAGGGCATGAAGTCACTATGATTATCGACTCGGGCTCCCGATTTAAATTGCTAAGTCAACAAGCCGGGGACGAATCGAAATGAAGTAAAACAGTTATGTGGAACATTCGTACTGAATCTGTAAATCAATTTAAAGCATACGCCGCGAACCAGCTTTTTAAAGTTCTCTATGTGTTTGAGGCATCAGTGGGTGTAAGAAGGCATTCCGATCGGCACTTTCTATGTTATTAAAGATGGCAAGCAATCTCTTCTTGGCCGCGATACTGTCATCCAGCTTAAAGTATTGCGACTGGGTCTGGAGGTGAACAGCGTTGAAATGGTGCAACCGTTCCCTAAAACTGCAAATATTAAAATAAAATAATCTTTAGATCCTTCCGTAAAACCGGTTAAGCAACCAATGCGCCGTATTCCAATTGCTCTTGAGAGAAAGGTCGAAGGCAAAATAAATGAAGCAATTGCCAAAGACATTATTCAGCCCGTTATTGGCCCACCCTCGTCGCCATTGTAACAACCTATCGTCCCAATAAATCACAAGTATTAATTAATTCTGGTTAATGAATAAATATAACTTTATTCGACGAGCTCGTTGCCTGAGAGTCTACCATCAACTCCCTCTCTCAATACTCTCAATAGTTTACCTTGACAGCTCAGCACATGGAAGTGCATACATATGTTTATGTGTGCATGTGTACTTATACAGATATGTTATTTATTACATTGTATACGTTCATGCTGCGTAGTCTAAACATCGTTGTCATTTATGGATCTCTACACTCATCTAAGGGAAGGCCAAGAAAACGTGCTGTTTCGATAGGGCTGGACCATGAGTGGGAGATGTCGGGGTCGAGTCTGGAGAAGATGTGGGAGATGTCGGGGTGGTGTCTGGATAAGTATGTAGGTGTTCAGCCTACTACAATATCCAGATCTTAGTTGGGCAAGAAAGACCCGGGATTCTCGGAGCATCTGAAGCTCTTCGTCTGCCAAGGGTGCTGGTTCTCAAGTGAGGGAGATCAGAGGGATAACTGTTAACATTTGAGCACATGCCATCAATTGCGTTGGCGATAGCCATTATCGAGCAATCATCAGCATACAATACGATGGTGACTCCCTCTGGCTGCTGAGAGAGCTTAGAGAGGTAGAAGTTAAATGGCATCGGAGAGAGGACGCCACCCTGTGGGACCCCTGTTTAACTTTTCTCAGTTTAGAGTTAGCATCTCTAAAGCATACCGATGTCTGGCGACCATCGTGGTGGTAGAGTTGTTGTCTCCACGACAGCTAGAAGCGTTACGTGGCTGACAGTGCCGAAAGCCTTGGACAAATCTAACGCTACAATGATGGTTCTCTCACCTGCGTGTTTACGGCGTTAAGTGCTGTTGTTGTAGTTGATGATTTGTCGGGCAGAGGTGGTTGTAAAATGCGGACTCAGCGGAGCCTCCAATGTTTTTACCACTGGTGAAAGGAAGAAAATCGGCCGATAGGAGTCACACTTATCTGCCGGCTTCCCTGGCTCCCCACCTTCCGTTCATCAGGGATGATGAGTGAAGAGATCAAGAGGCTGGAGATACTTGTGTGGTATATAGGAATATAAAAATTAAATATTTCTGGCTCAACATCGCCTGACCGGATAGCTATTCCCTGACATTTAAGGGTAGTAGCCCTGCGGTCGGCGTCTTCTTCGATAAGACTATACGGCACTGTGTTGTGAGTGATGAACGCTAGTCGTCCACCATTATCTCGCTCACGATCATTACGATGCACATGATGGATCGCAACTATAAACAGACCATGCCGACTCATGAAGTCCGTTATCTCTGCGATCTTACTTTGGAGTCCGTTGCATTTGAATTGAAGAAGTCTCATCTGTCTGGGCTGAATCGTCGCTGGAAGAGTGTAAGGTACGGGTGTGGTTGTCCACCATGCCTCTGCTGCGCTTGCCGCTGGAAAGGTTGCCGCCTGATATTGGTTGTTGGCGCCACCATTGCGGGCTTAGGCGGATGCAGAGCTTAACATCTTGAAGCACGGTAGTCACCCGTTCATTCACATGTGGTGCGCAAACCCAAACAATCACAAAAATGACACTAGCCATGGCACGAGTAGCATCTGACTGATGTCGCATTCCGGCGTTTCCTGGTTTGACACATGGAACAGAATGTGGGGAAGCATGAGCTGCTGATTTACCCTCACACGAAAATTGAATCAGGACAAGAATAATTGGAAAGGTTGGGACCGTGTGAGTCCCTCGGGTGCTCTTTGGCATCGGGGCATTTTGCATGACAGCTTTGGTCGTGGAACCATCCGCGTAGCTTTACAATCCTCATTACCATAGATGGAATTAAGATGAAGATAACGTTCCATGCGTTCAATGGGTGATGACGAGCAATACGTAGAAGCTTTTTAGAAAGTATCGAGAGCACATTCGTGAGAAAAGGACACTAGAAGAAGCACACAATGAAAGCGCTGGCGCTGTTGGGGCGGGGAGGCCGCAAGAGTACGATATTATGCGGCCTCTGACGAAGGTTAACGAGGGCGTGGGCATTCGCACTGATGCCGACAGGAAGTTAGTAGCGGAAAGTAACAGAATTGGGGAACTTACAGAGGAATTCGAGGAGCTGTGCCTAGGTGTGGAAGAGTAACCAGCCGTTAGTGTGGATTTGTCGCACCTGAACTAAGATCATGTGAATGTGGTAAGGGATTTGATATCCAAATTATGTTCCATGATACGAAGGTCCCAGGTAGTTGAAAATCCAGTTGAGCAAGGGAGGAAGGACGAGTCATCGAATCAAGGATTTCAAATTACGCATCTCCGGTCGTACTTGTTTCGAAAACGGGTGGTGATAAGCGGTTATAATATGATTATCGGCGTTCTAATGAGAAGATACCTCGAGATAATTTTCCGATGCCGATGATCGATGACGTGATCGAGCAGCTGCAAAGCGCTAACGTATTCACGACGCTGGACGTGAAGAATGGGTTCTTTCATGTCCCAGTGCACCAGAACTTACGAAAGTACACTTTTCGTAACATGCAACGGACATTACTAATTCCGGTATGTGCCGTTTGGCATATTTAATTCTTCAGCAGCATTGAGATGGACGGCCTAATTATTCCCTCCAAGGGAAGCTAGATCGAGTATTGCGCGTGGTTACAGCGAACGGTCTACAAATGAAATGGGACAAGTGCCAATTCTGTATGGTGAGAGTGGATTTCCAGGGCTATGCCATCGAAGATAGCTCGATAAAGCCTTTCGAGATAAAGGCCAGAGCGATAAAAAAAATTGGGTACTGGGCAGTGCTACTGCAGAGGCAGTTTGACAAAAAAGCATTATACCCGGTGCATTACATGAGCCGGAAAACTAAACCTTCGGAAGAAAGATACTATTGCTTCGAACTCGAAGTACTCGCGGCTATAGAGACAATTAAAAAAGTGGAGTGTGTATCTGTTAGGTATTCACTTCAAAGTTGTTACTGACTGCGACCCATTCGCGATGGTGGCGGCTTCTTTAAGATAGGTGGGAGCAGACGCAGCAGCAAAACGATTGGGTACGCGCAGTCCTGAAATTACTCGTCACTAATGGAAACCGAAGTCCTCAAGATGGCACACAGTGAAGGGCATTTTTCCATTAAAAAGAGCAGAAGGCAATAAAGAAATCGCTTTACGTTCCGAACTTAAGAGAAAAAGCAGCGAACGTCATAAGAAGCTGCGTTGAAACCATCATTAACGACACGAAGATGGGTAAAACTGTGTTCCAATTGACGCTCTAAACCAATTAAATGATATTTTACTGGTTAAATGGAAGCATACAACTGGTAATTGTGAGCTCATTCTTCAAATTCGTTTGGCGCAAAATACTGGTGCTGAAGCTGTCGCGAATGTTTTAAGAAGCCAGCAGCCATGTTTGGGAACCCGAGCCGCGTTATCACTGATAGAGGTACGGCTTTTACGTCCAACCTGTTCGAGGGATACTGCGATAGCGAGAAATTCCAGCACTTGTTGATTGCGACGGTTGTGCGGCTAGGTGAGGTGCAGGGGCAGCGCATGCATCTGATCGTCATCCCAATGATAGCGAAGTTGTGTGCCGAGAGTCTTGGAAACTGGTAAAGCATGTGCATCGCGTGCATCAGCTGATCAACAGTATCCAGAAGCACCAAGCGATCATTATTCTCGATCCTGAATAGTCTAGAAATGCTCGAGAAGGGCTGCTTCAGATGCAAGAGCTATTTGAAGATGTGGCCGTCGACGAGCCTGATGCTGAAAGAGAAGATGTGCGCCAAGAAACACAAGATAATATTGCTGCTATCCAACAGGATGAGCTAGTAACCATTAAGCGAACGCAGAACGTAACAGGATTCAAGTTGAAGGGAAATTCGTTGGATCACACAAGGTGGCGAACAAGATGCCGCATGGAAGATACAAAGACATCTAAAGACCACGAAGGGCCGAGAAGCACCATCACAGCAGCAGAGCTTATGAAGAAATGGAATTCTTACTTCGAGGTCGAATAATCGCACAGAATGGCCGAATGCGGAATTTGACGGACTATAATGTCATTAAGCGACACTAACCTCGTAAAAATAGATGAAACACTGCGCAACAGACAATGGGAACAGAACGATGTTATGTGAAACGAATGTCATACTTCAATAATTATTATAGATAATTTGCTCAAATTTGATACACAATATTGGGCTGCAAAATTAATACGTGTTTCTATCTATTTTGGAAAACGGGTTCTGGCACCGCCCACTTTAGGAGAAAAGTTATGTCGTCGAAACTGCTTTGCCAAACTCTATCATATTTGGTACACCCATTACTCCTGAAGACAATAAGCAAAATTTCGAAAATTGTAAAAGTCGGACAAACCCCATACCCACATCTCATATAACGGAACATTTTGTAACTATTAAAAATAATTTGTTCAAATTTCATATGGTTTATGGAATTGGACGATATGTATCCGAAAGTGCATTACCACACTCTACGTGCATTGCATTTTAAACGAAAAAGCAAACTTTCGAAATTTTAATTAGGTATTATGTCAGGCAATTTGCAAAAATTTAATACCCCCACCATTGATATTTCATCAATGATTATTAATTTGAAATCAATCAATTTAGAATACAATATCCTAGCTAAGTGGTCGTATTTCTTGATTTCACTGATTCACAGAAAGTGAAAACACAGAGTGAAATGTCAGTCCACCTATTCCAAAACCTGCTTTTCCGGTAGGAGCAGAAATCAGGACTTTTAGAAAACTTGGAATAGATCCTGACACAGAGTTTAAGGATGGATAAGACTCCGATATTTTGCAGATATGAAACGGTTCTTTCCGATTCTTGCTCCTCCTCCAACAAACTCATCAAATTCTGATTTTGTTAAATTTTGTGCTGCTATGAGTCTAATATATAATAAGGAAAATAATTCCTCCACGAGAATTGTATGAGGAAGTTTAATCTGTCTAATATTATCATCAAAGTCGTCGTCATCATGGTTGGGTGGACCATCTTCATTTGGATCCAACAAATCATCTATCTAGATCTCATGACACTTGGTTTGGTACGTTTCTTAACGAGACCACTACAGGCCTCAGTGAAATGGCATTTCAGTTTCTAAAGAAAGGGTCCCAGGAAAGAACAGCAATCATACGTATCCAATAAAAATTGAATATCCATATTATAGCCAAGGAGTTATAACTAAGACAGAAGGGATGTACACGTTTATTAAAAGATCTTCAAATTGTCCCTTTAGAAAAGTTATCGGCTTTGCTAAGCATGATCTAAGCGCAAGCAAATAATCATCGAGATACATATTTATTATAGAGTCTGCAATAAATACTTCGAAATCATTTAAATTAAGAATTTCGGAAGCAATCAAATTCGAATTCACAAAGATTTGAATTTTAGAACAATTTTCTTTACGCATTTCCATGTTTTGGATGCCTTCCGCAAGTGATAACCAAACTTGTGTGAAAGACATGGGTAGGTACCGAATACCAAAACGCCAAACTTGCTGCCCACTATGATTCTGTTTTTGAAATCTCAAATAATTTTCTAAATTTCTAAATGACAATAATGTACTTTTACTTACTTAATTGGCGCTATAACCGCTTAAGCGATTTTGGCCGAACTTCTCCTACAATTTGTGGTGTACGTCTTGATGATGTAACACAAATTGAGGGGCCTACAGCTTTACGCCGAATCCGAACGGCGAATGTTTTGGTGAGAAGTTTTTTCATGGCAGGAATTCAATTTTGGATGTTACTCGCACCGAGCTGGATTCGAACCTGGGACCCACTAAACTCGGGTACGGCGGCCGCCAACAATAATGTATTTGTATGTAGATTCGATTGCACCTGGAAAGGCTAGAGAAACGTGAAGATCCATCTCTAGGAACCTCTGTGTTGAAATTCAACTCTTCAATAGAAGTTTTAGACAAAACGTTCAGCAAAGATGCCTCCGTTTTCTTTGCAAATCTTAAGCATTTGCCAATAGCGATAAGCACAAGTCACAGCATCTGAACGGATAAGACGATAACGTTAAGTTAGGGAGACCGAATTGGCGATTCATAGCAATTTCTTGTTTCCCTCTTCCCAATGTGGGTGGGGAAGATCTCATACCTAAAACAACTTTGTAGCCATCATCATCTTGAGTCAGGCTTTACAGAAAAACAGTTACAACTGGCAATTTTTCGAAGGCAAATTGATGTGCTATTTTTAATTTGTAACAGTTCTAACCTTTTGTAGTTGTAAAATAACTTAGCTAAAATAACTTAACTTTTGTCGAACCTGCGAATTTCAGATCATACAATTTTGTTGTATGTCTCTCTACAAGTGTGTTTTTGTACAGCATAAATTGTAGCAAAGTATAATTATTCTCAATCATTGTCTAAAATCATGTCAGGCGACCTTTGGCCTTTACCCGGAGCAATCACTATTCGGTTAATGTCCATGTTTTCTACAGGAATGTTATCAATAAGAATTTCTTGACCACCATCATTTAGTTCATCAACATCATGAGCGAAAGGTTGATTAGTAGTAGTAGTAGTATTCTCAATATATATTTGCAATTAGTGGTATGTCTTCAACTGATGCAATAAAACTTTCAATTTTGATTGACATGAATAATTCGCGCCCGATACAAAGAAGTGTTAAATAAAAACTGCAATGGTTCCATAATCTCTGCTGGCCGTATAGTATGAATATATTTCATGCTCCTTCTTAGGGGGTTTCGAATGGCATGTGTTTGGTTGATCGAGGAAGGGGCGTTAAAATGTCATTCACCGAAATAGGGATGTTGGCAACTGCACCTTTTAGTAAACTCTGACCTTGGTAGCCTATTGGACGAATTGTCAAGAATGTAACTTTGAGCATGATTGGACATTCCTCTATTAAGATTTTTCAGGCAATCGGGAATTTCTGGGAAATCTAACCCATTAGCTAAACACAACTTTAGAAGTTATGACTCGAAATTGAATTTCTGCAAGTCTCACAAAAACTAAAATTCCCATTCTCAGAAGGAAATTTGTTCGAAAAATGGAAGGCGGAAGCAACATTCGTATAAGTTCGCGATATCAGATTCAACTTTAACGTAATTACTTGGTACGAAAATCATAAACCACAACAACAAATAAAAACTATTGTTGGCACTTTTTTAAAGCGAATGTTTTGCGGCGTGTTCTGCGCAGCCGGATTTTCAAATTTTGGTCAACAGAGGTAATTTTAGCCTTTTCGAGAGGAGATCTATTTTCTCTGGTATTCCTGCCCTGCTCAACAGATCGAAGCTCGGAGTTTTCGCAACGAACTCTATGTTGAACGGTGTTCGCACTTTGCTCAGAAAATCTAATTTCTGGATCTAACCAGCTCCTAAAATGGTTTTGTACGTTTCCCGAAAAGTTTGCATATACCTGCTAATTTTTAGTAATATAGATTTTCGAATTAATCTTATCATGATAATAAACAAACAGTAAAAGCAATATAAATGCATAATTTTACGCATTGGGTTTCAGTCGTTTACTTCGGCATAGTTTTGATGTTTATTCGGTAGTTTCCACGTTCTCCTGAGGTTGCGTTGTCCTGTTTTTAAGTCGTGAATCTTGACTGAAATCTGAACCCTCAACCAAGAATATCGAATAATTTAAATTTTTGGATCGGCCTCTTTTACGCACTCGTGAAGTTTGCATTCGTTGGTGGCCGCAGAAAGTTCTCCTGATCAAAGTTATCGATGATTATAACCAAACCTCAGCACAAAGGATCTTGTTTTCGCGCAAGTATGCCCTACCTGCTAACAATACCCAAAGCTGCTAAGTGCGGAAATCATTTGATTGTTTGGAAATTGTTGCCATAGCTAACCGTTTTGAAGGTCATAATTTTCAGGCATGGTAGGTACCTATTGCTATAGCATTAATATTATTTGCAGCTGTTCATAGAATTCTTACTTAGTAGGTTAAACATATAACATATAGCTGTAGTATAGAATATGCCTATACTATACATACTTACATATATATTTTATGTGTACACCCGTTTTTCCTTTCCACGGCAATACTATGCGACAAATTTGAGCAAATTATCATCAATAGTTACTGAAGTAGAATGTGTAGGAGGCCTTTATAATAAATATGTACACCCGCGTTCACTCAATGTTAGCACAAAACTGAACTTTATTTCATCAAATTCTCTTAGTCGTTACAAACGATTAAACATTTGAATGCAATGAATAACGAGTAACAATAGTAATAAACATATAGGAAATGAATACATATGTATAAAAATGAAGAGAGAAACACAACTTAACCCTTTGTTGGACTAACACTTAATATTACGTTAACCTCTCATAACTCTTAACTGCTACAATTCGGCCACGTTGTACTGATTTGCCGTACGTCGTTTTTTATTCACGTAGTTATTATTGTAAGACTGTAAACATTTTTCGTTTTCTTATGTTTGTGTCCGAACTTGTCTATGATTTTGCTGAACTGTGTTTTCTTTTTCACCAACTAAAGTTCTCCCAACAAATCTGCCATTTTTCCCCGCTGTTTAATACCAAACAGCATAACACTTGGATATTGCTTAATTGTTCTATATAAACTACTGTTAAGTACATTTTCTACTGTTTCAATAACATTGTCCCAGTGTATACCTCGCTCCGTATCACGCAACTTAGCTATCATAGGACCTAAGCTTCGGTTTACTCTTTCTACCTGGCCATTCGCTTGAGGAGAACTAGTTGTTATCTTTATATGCTGAACATTTTCTTCTTCCAAAAGATGAGAAAATTCATTTGAAGCATAACAACAACCTCTATCCGATACTATCATTTTTGGCCTACTATATGATCGAAAATAGTCACTCAGAGAGCTAATAACTTCTTTTGCACTAGTTGTTTTTGTAGTATACAATCTGACAAACTTTGTGCAAGAGTCTATAACTACGAAAATATGTTTCTTAGCTCTTGAATTATCGATCGGACCAAAATGATCTATATGTGAAACTTCAAACGGACTATCTTTCTTGGAGATACTGTGTAAGAACCTCTCTGCTTTTCTATGATCAGGTGAAAATACTATACATTTTAAGCAATTTTGTATGTGTCTAGCCACTTTTTCTCTCATTTTCACAAACCAGTAATGTTTCGAAACAAGGTCTACCACTTTGTCAATACTAATGTGACCCATTTCATCGTGATACTTAAATAGTACATGGTTTTCCATGGCTTCTGGTACACAAAATAGAACTTTACCATTATTAGTCTTTCTATACACAAATCCGTTTCACATCTCATACAAGTTATGCTCACTTTGTCGCAAAATATCCCCTATTTCTTTCAATTTCTTATCTTTTGCCTGACATATGATTAGATTATCTTCGAACGTATTTGTTTCTACTAGTAGAATATTACTATTTCGACTTAAAGTATCTACATGTTGCATGCGCGTACCTGATCTGTGTTCTAATAAGTAGTCGTAGTTTTGTAGCTCAAGAGCCCATCAATGTCATCGTTAACGAATTACAATCAGTGACTATTTTGAACTTTAACCCCTGTAAATAGACTCGAAAACGTTTAAGTGCATGAATTATTGACAAGGTTTCCAATTCGAAACTATAATATTTTGACTCAGTTTCGGCAGTCCTTTTAGAAAAATAAAAACCGGGTGCATTTTGTTATCTGCTTTCTTTTGCATGAGTATTGAACCGAATCCTAACGCACTCGCGTCGCAGTGTAATTCCGTTTCGTCCTTTGGGTCACAAATCGTTAATATTGGGGCTTCCAATAACTTTTGTTTAAGTGTTTCAAAACTTTTTAGTTCTTCCATGCCGAAATGAAACTATCTTTTCTGGCTAAATCATACAACGGGTTTGCAATTACAGAGAAATCCTTAACAAATCGCCTCAAATACGAACATAGTCCTAAAAAACTTTGAACTGAATGACTTTATTTGGAACTGGGAAGTTTTGAATCGCTTCTAAGCCTTTTTTACCTTTAATGGAAATGGAATATCCTAAATACTTGACTTCACGTTGCAAAAATTCGCATTTGTCTAACCTAAACTCTAAATTATTTTCAACTAACTTAGAATCTCAAAGTGTTCTTTTTCGTCTTGGGTAGCTATCATTATGTCATCTAAATATATTATCACCTTGTTCTTCCTAACCATATCTGAAAAGATTTTATTTACAAACCGCTGAAATGTCAAGGGTACATTTTTAAGCCCAAAAGGCATGCGTAAAAATTCAAATTGTCCTAATGGCGCTATAAAAGAAGTATATTTAATGGAATCTTCGTGCATAAATACGTGAAAACCCCCATTCTTCAGATCAAGTTTTGTAAACAATCTTTTGTTTGCATTTCTGTCCAATAAATCGTCTATCAAAGGGATTGGGTAGTTATCTTTAGCTGTTACCTTGTTAAGCGCCCTATAGTCAATACACATTCTGATATCCCCTGTCTTTTTGCCCACCTGTACAATTGGAGACACGTACACATGGCCTGATAATTTTCTTTTCCAGATATTCATCTAACAGTCTTTGCAACCCAGTTTTTTTCAGAATATGATAAACGTCTTGGAGGACAGTTGAAAGGCTTTACATTGTTTACGACCAATTTCATATCACTCTTAATTTTAGGTTCATCTGAATGTTTTAAATTTGTATAACAATTATCTAAAATTTCGTAAAGTTTTTGTACATGACGATAATTTATATCTGAACCAATTTCAATATTTGATGTTTTACTATCAGTTTTTATTAATAAAATTTGTTGTATAAAATCGTTTTCATCATTACATTTGAAAATTTCTTCAGCACTCTCTATTGTTCCACTATCTTTATCTTTCATCTTCATTTCGATACTTTCTATTTTAACATTATCTTCGCCTTTCAATTTTACTTCATTCGTTACTTTCGTATGCATTACATTTTTGTAACTCGAATTTACAAACCTTTAAAAAGTCTCGTCCTAACAGAGCTTCATACTTTGTAGTGCAATCATCAACTACTACAAAATTAAATGCAAAATATTCAATTTTTAGTTTCAAATAACATAAAAACTTTCTATAAGTTACAATTCGTACGTCATTTAAACCAGAATAGCAAGAGTTCAACTTTAATAAATGTGTTAAATCCAGTCTGCCTTTAATGCATGACTGCCTTATGAAGCTGATTGGGCTTCCCGTGTCAATTAAACATTCTAAAGAAAAATAAATATCGACATCATTTTTTTTAATAAAATTAAATACTTATCCTTACATATTCGTTGACCATGTTAATATTTTTCCCCCATGTCTGCTGCAATGTGTCCTTGGCTATTACAATTGTAGCACCTAACATCGCGCATCTGTGAACTAGCTACGCCCGTAGTCGTCTTTCGCCCTGCTTCGGTTTTAGTGACGGTCTTCACTAGTTGCTCCTTTGTTGTGTAGCATTGTAAGAAAGCTTGCGTGCACAATAGGTCATCTGTTATGCCCTCAAGTACGTATTCTACTAATTCTTCTTCACTAAGCTGTAGCTGATTTGCGAGCATTTCTTTGTCATTCAAATATTGTGAAAAGATTGCACCGGCCTTCCAATGCCGAGCTTCAAATCGTGGCCGCACCAACACTCGGCTTTCTTTTGAGCCGAATACGTTTTCCATTTGATAAATCAAAGAGTTTACTGCTTCCGTTGCAAAATCAGGCATACTGTGTAATCATTGCTGCGCTTTGCCTTTCAACTTGTTTAACATCAATACGCGCAACTCGTTTTCTTTAATATCGTAGCTTCTGCCTACACTTCTAAGTTGGGCCACCCAAACGCCAACGTTGGTGGCACCGTTGAACTCAGGAATCATATTTTGTATCATATCCAGTGATATTGTTCGCTGGGTGACTGTAGCGTCGCTCGCTATTTTACCACCACTCAACTGTCTCTGAAGCATTGCGTTCTCCCTTTCCAACATTTCTTTTTCAGGCTTTAGCAGGTTTGCCCCACGTACCAACAATTCAAATTCTGTAGCACTGATACTTGCGCGTGCATTTGTGTGTGCTGTTTGTTCTGTCGCGTTGCTAGTGGTCTGCTTGTTTCTCTGCTCACTTCGCTGTACCGTGCTGTAAGACAACGTTCAGACAGGGAAACTTTTGTCGCGGCAACTCGTTACTTGTAGGAGAGAGAGGGATGGGGAAAGGGGAAGGGCACCAAGTTGATCGTGCTCGGGCGACACGCTTTGTGTTCTTTTTCGTCTCTGTCGGCAGCTAAGAAATTTGGCATTCCTTTTCATTTATAAATTCTTTCAGTGGTTGCAGTTTTGTTGAGTTTTAAGTGAATACATACGGTAAGTTATGAAATGAAATTTTGTTCTTATTTTTTTGCGATATACACATGTGTATGCATATACTATACATATTAACGTAAATTATGCTAAAACTTCATTTTCCAACTCACCTTTTACTTATAATCACAAAATTCAGAAAGTGTAAATGCCGCTTAAGCGAAGCGTACAGAAGTTTGCGAAAATGATATAAAATGAAATGCCAAAAAATTGCCTGAACAGAGTTGCTCTGTGTGAACGCGACGAGCAACACCAAAAGGGAAATCGCCGATAATAAGCAACAAAAGTTTCCCTGTCTGAACATAGTCTAATCGACTTGAATTCTTGGATATTCAGCTTCGGCTGCGCTGCCGCCGGCCAACTGTAGTGACGCCGTCGTTTATCTCCTCAGCACTTTTTGCAATGTCGCTGTTCACCTGCTCGTCTTCGTCATTTATCATAAACATATTTTGTTCTACGCTTCGGTAAAGATGAAATCAGAAGAGAGAGGAATGAAGAAGATCAGTGTGCTGGCTGCCGAAACGCTAAATTAAAGGTTGTATATTGCTGCTTTTAACAACCCAGCAGGAAAAAGGAATCAATGGGAATCGAGTGGGGAATCTATCGCTTGTTCTACAAATTGATTTCAGAATTCATTATTCTCAACACAGAGATGTCCTACGAAAAGAATGCATTATTTTAATGTGCTTTTAGAATGTATTATAGAATACAAAAATATAATGATTTATATAATGCTTTGTAGGAATGAATAATATAATTAAGCTATTGTAATGCATTATTTTATTTATGAATCGTAATATGTTTTATAATTCATTCCCCTAACATGACTTAAAGAATGTATTCTGATTTGTTTAAAAAGTAATCGGTTATTTATATTTTGGTTTAACATAAAAATTAAAAGAAAATTCAGTAAGACAAATAATAGTAGGTAATAGTAAAAAATAATCATTTATTTTTGTTGGCAAAGTGCGTCTTTTTGAAGTTTTGATCACTAGTGCGTTTCTGTAAGGAATCGACAATATACTCGATTATAGTGACGTCATTTCGATTCGATCCAAATTAGTCGATTGATCGAGAACGAGTGTTTCTGTAAGCATAAGTCGACAAAATATGAAACAGTGAGAGAAATGTAACGCCAATCGACAAGAAATCTATCGAATCGGACTGACAACTTCATGTTTGAGAAACTATTATTGAGAAAAGTAAGCATTATAGAAATGTGTGCACAAATATTTAATTATTATTAATAAATAAAAATTGATTGTGTTTCAGCTATGAGTTTATTGGTAATAACGCTCGCCATACGGCATGACAGAAGGAATATGTTGCGAATACAAAGGCGCACTTTAAGGGACTCGACAGATCCATTCAGCATTCCCGAGCCGCGTTTTCTTGAGTTATTCCGCTTCAGCAGAACTGCAGTACGGGCACTCCTTGTGGAAATCGAGCCTTTTATGGACACAGCAGTAAGAAGTACATTTATTCCAAACTCCACTAGGTTGTGTGTAGCGCTGCATTACTATGCTACAAGATCATTTCTTAGGGACGTAGGTCAGGATTTTGTTTGCCCTATAAGTAAGACCATGGTAAGCCGCATAGTGCATCAAATTACAGAGATTTTGCAAAATCATATGGCGCAACGTTACATCATTTTTCCAACTACCTTAGAGCAGCAGAATATTGTGAAGCAACGGCAAGTGAAGTGTTATAATCTTGAAGATTAATGGTTATTTATAGCTGGCTTATGTTTATGTTCACTTCCAGGTTCTTCACTGCTACTGGATTTCCTGGCATCTTAGCAGCGATTGACTGCACTCACGTCAAAATTAAGAAACCACCACTTGCAGTAGAACACTGCTACATTAATCGAAAAGGATACTTTTCCAAAAATGTGCAATTAGTGTGCGACTTTGATTTAAATATCCTGGCGTGCTTTGCAAGATATGGGGGAAGTACGCACGACGCCTACATATGGGAAAGCAGTACACTAAAGTCCCATATGCTGAATGAGTACACTGCCAATGGGTCCACAGGATGGTTGCTTGGAGACTCTGGATATCCGTTGCGGCCGTGGCTAATGACTCCATTCAGAAATGTAGAGAGTATTAGTCAGCAAAGCTACTACGATTCTCACACACGAGCTCGAAATTGTGTGGAACGCCTTAATGGAGTTTTAAAAAAATTATTTGGGTGCCTTTCCCAAGACCGTGACCTAATGGTGAACCCCATTTGCAGGATCAATAATTAATGCATGCTGTACGCTACATAATATTCGAAAGAGATATAATTTTCCACTTCCTGAAGTTGATTCACTTGAAAATTCTCCGCATGGAGACAATGGTTTATTACTTAACATTTTAAATGAAGGAAGAGCTATACGAAATACTATTTTAAGAAACCACTTTTGTAGTTAATTCACATACAGTGGTGTTCAGAAAAATATGAGGAACACTCCAAATGATACTGGTTGCAAATTATGTTTAACTCTTTATTTTTTATAATATTTTTGTTTTATATTCTTTTTAATATTCAATCATTTTGTTATAATTTAACTGAATCTTCAGGTGCATCGGTAAAAAGAGGAACATTTATTTCCAACACTCGTAATTGATGCATACAAATGCTTCCACAGTCGATTGTAGTGAACATTACTGTCCTTCCGGGAATAGATTTCAATGCAACAACAATTGGAGCGCGACTATGTAACCCCGTTTGAAGCAGCTACTGCTATTGGTGTGCATACGCAAAGCCTTGGCCCCAACCCGATATATGTATATACATATTTACTGCCAGGCGCGTGCACAGGGGGGTGTTTTGGGGGTTCAAATGTAATATCTTAAGCTTAGAAATATTTATAATTTATGTATACATTTAATAACAGCTTAGTCAAGCACCCTCATCGTCTACCTATTTAAACGTACCAAAAATTGTTTTATTTTTATGAAAACTAACCTAATGCATTATTTAAGATCCAAGTTAAATATTTGCAGCAAAATATTATCATATTCCTAGAATTATTGATATAAAAAAATCTAAAAATAAGGTTTAGGTAACCGGTTGTGCTTACTCGTATATTTTTTTGGTTCTGCCCTCTGGGGTTAAGCAGTGACTGTGAAAGCCAGAGCGACACTGAATTTTGTGAGCGGAATTACTCAAACACTAACTGTTAATCTTGTTTTTCTCTCAGTCTGCGGTACAACAACCATATGGAACTTTTATTTGTAACTGTCTTTGACTGAAGCGTTTGAGTGACTATGATGTTTCGGTTTACCGTTATCATATCAGCTACAATTTGCAAAAACTCATTGTGGCTGCATTGTTAAATTAGTCTGGTTTTTCATACGTTCAGTGTTATATGTGCTCTTACTTGTGTTACAAAATGAATAATTCAATAAAAAATTATTTTACTAAAAAAGTTTTAAAACGTGTAAATGAGAATGCTGTTCCTGAAAGTGATAAATCTGTTGTTCCACTTGACACTGGTTCAACTCCACCTGAAAAACGGCTCAGAGAAGTAATATTACTATTATTTCTTCATACATTTTATGGATGTACATAGTATATACGCCAGCACATTTTTTATAATATTTATTGTACATACAATCTACAAATATATATTTTGGCTAAATTATTCCGTATATTTGATATGTCTGAATTTTTAGGAATATGTTAATGATGTTGCTAGTTTCTGTCGTCGCCAACTCGATGATGGAGAAAAATATCAGCTTCTCACAAATGTGTGGACTCCTGATATTGCATTCAAGTTTCCAGCATCAGGGGATCGAAATTTGAAATTCCAAAATTCATGGAATCAATCATTTTCTTGGCTACGTTATTCTCCAATTGAAGATGGCGCATACTGCCGAATTTGCGTTGCATTTAGTTTCAGCACTGTTGGAAAAGGCAGTCATCAAAGTTCTAACACGTTTGTTCAAACTCCATTCCGCCAATGGAAAAAGGCCATCGAAAAATGTAAAGACCATCAAGCAAAAGATTACCATAAGTGTGCAACGGAACGGGCAGCAAATTTTATATTGATTTATGAAAACAAAAAAAACAATGTCCTTTGCGAAATAGACATAAGTAGGAATAAGCAGCAAATTGAAAATAGAAAAAAAATTGCCTCTATTATACGTACAGTGCTACTATGTGGAAGGCAAGGAATATCATTGAGAGGACATCGGGATCAAGGTCGTCTGCCTTTGGAAATGCCAGTGGAAAATGATGGGGATTTCGGAGCTCTTCTGCGTTTTGCAATTGAAAGTGGAGATAATGTTTTAAAGGGCCATATTGAAAGTGGGGCAGGAAATGCTTCATATCTCAGTCCACGAATTCAAAATGAAGTCATTGAAACTGCAGGGCAGATTATTAAAAAAAAATCGTGGACCGGGTCAACAAATCAGGATACTTTTCTGTAATGGCCGATGAGACAACCGATGTAAGTGGAATTGAACAATTTTCAATATGCGTACGATTCGTTGAAAAGGTAGAAAACGATCGCAAAATTCGGGAGGATTTTTTATGTTTTGTCCCTGTGGAAAATGTCACGGGCGCGGGACTCGCAAATATTCTTATAAAAGTGTTGAAGGATCTCAAACTGAATCTTGCAAATTTAAGAGGACAAGGTGATTTTTTTGAATACATATGACGAAATAAACATGCTATATATTTTATTTATTTTAATTTTTGAAGGTTATGATGGTGCTCGTGCTATGAGTGGAGAGTTTAAGGGGTGTGCTGCGGTAATTAGGAGCATATATCCGGAAGCTGTATATGTGCATTGTGCCAATCACAGTTTAAATCTTGCCATATCATATTGCTGCAAAATATCATCGATTAGAAACTGTATCGGCACAATTAAGGATATTGTGAATATATTTCGACTCTCCACCAAAGCTGGCGCAGTATTAAACAAAATTATTAAAGAAAGAAATCCGGAGGCAAAACAAACTCGTCTTTTAAAGTTTTGTGAAACGCGCTGGGTGGAACATTTGGATTCGCTATCTTTGTTTTACGACGTCTTCGATTGCATTTGTGCTGCTTTAGAGGAACTTGACGACACCAATATAAGAAGTGATACCACAAAGCCACATGCTTTGTTGGCGGCAATACGTACACCGCAGTTTATAATATCGCTGGCAATTCTGAAGCCAATTTTCCTCCTTACAAAAAATGTAAGCCTGTTGCTCCAACGAGAAGATTGTGATATTAGCATATGCGTCAATTATGCCAATGATTTGTTTTCCGAATTAAACGAAATGCGCGAAAACTCAGAACAATCGTTCAAACAAATATTTGATTCGGTACAGATAAAAGCTGCGAATACAGGCATAGAAATGGATATTCCTCGAACAGTAGGCCGCCAGATTAATAGGGACAACTACGAAGGAAGCCCAGAAATATATTATCGTCGCTCAATTTTTGTTCCGTTTCTCGACCACTTTTTAGAGCAAATTACTGAGCGATTTTTAATTTGTCTAGGCATAACAAAAATGTAGCGGAAGTGGCAAAGACATTCATAGACTGTCTAAATGTTTGCAATGCCACAATATTTCCTAATGTAAATACGTTCCTGCAAATTGGGGCGACATTGCCTGTTTCTGTGGCATCCAGCGAACGTTCGTTCTCCTCACTTCGCAGACTGAAAAACTATCTGCGAAATAAAACGGGAGAAGATAGGTTAAACGGATTGGCATTGCTCAACATACACAGAGACGTTGAAGTAACCCAGGAGGAAGTAATGGACATCATGGCAAAATCGGGAAGAAAAATCAATATAATTTTATAATTTTAATTTCATGAAAATCATAGTAAAATCGGAAAGAAAAATCAACATTATTTTATAATTTTTATTTCAAAACCCCCCCCGAAAAATATTTCTGTGTACGCGCCTGTTTACTGCTCAAGTTATGTACATACATATTACAATGGTCTATGTTCTACAAAGTAGAAAATATAGGCGTTAATAATACTAATGAAAGTTTTTTAAAACCATTCTTAATTCATTTATTCTATAAATAACGAAGCTTTACTTCACAGCCTTAAAAAAATGCTTATATCTATTTTTTTATTAGGACTATACTATATACACTGCATTATTAAAAATTATATTGACATTAATTTTGTATTAATGGGCATTTTGTTACTATTTTTTAATATTATGAATATATAACAGAAATAACAACTATTTAAAAAAAAAAAAAGAAATCCTTTTCCTAACAAGAAAATAGTGTGAAAAAAATAGACAATTGTTTTTGAATAAATTAATGAAAGGAAAATAGTGTGAACAATATAGAGAAATTACAATATTTTGGAAAACAACGAATGGAAAGATTTAAAAAGTGTGCAATTTATGTGACTACGGCTGTAAATGTTTTAAAAAATAATAACAAAATGCCCATTAATATAAAAGTAATGTCAATATCATTTTAAATTAAAAATTAAGTTATAAAACTAAAAAATAACGATTATATTCAGAGATGAATATAATATTTAGAAAATATGAATATTTTGCTGTGCCTACTCCTTATGCAACAGTCGCCAGAAGAAAAGGAATATTTATGAGATTTAAAGAACGTACAAATTTTATCGCAAATTGTTACCTCCCGTCATGGTTTCCAGCAGAGCTCTCAGTGTATCGTGAATTCCATTTAAAACACCCATGTGCTCCTTGTGTTGTCTCTCCAAAATCTCTTTCAGCTGTGCATGGTGATTTTCAATGAGACTGCTCGCCTCTTCCACACAGCTTTGGTTTGTGCGCTGTTTGGGTTGCTGTTTGTTTGGCACAACCTCAAGCACCTGACCCATTGCAACCTCTTCAAGTGCCTCCACTTCGAAGATGTCCAAACTGTCCGCGTTTGCCTTGAATTCCGAACGGATCACTAAATAGCTTAGTTTTTAGTTTTGTAATATGTTACTTACGTCCAACCCAATGTTGGCAGTAGCATCACCCTCATCCTCAATGGTAACATCGACCATTTCAGCAGTTGTCTGCAATATACACCAATTTTATTATCACATTTATAATCACAACTTTAAATTTTGACAGACGTTACTCACCGACAAACCAATTTCGGGAGTGAGCCCATCACCGTCCACCATGTCGCTGGAAAAAACTCCAGAATTTCCCGGTCCATGGCATCCAACGGTTTTGGACCGTCCTGCAACGGCAGGTTTCCAGTTCGTCTGGCGAACGCTCTGTGGGCATTGTGCAGCTTCTTGACTGCCGATTTCCAGTCTATCCAACACTAAAAAAACCAACACACATATGTAAATTGTAATGCTATACACAAGAATATTTTAGTTTTACCTTTTTCCAATGATTAGGGGACTTGTGGGACCCTCCCAATGCATTTAATTCAGCAGCAACGGCAGCCCAAACCTCTTCGTGCTCCTTCCTCGCGTTTGGTTTCATAAATTGGCCCCTTCCAACGCTGCGGTGCTGCTGCATTAAGTGCAGTAACCGCCTCTTTTGACCTTCGTAACACGCCCCGACGTACTTCTCTGTAAAGAAAATGCATCAAATCTTTTTTAACTATTCATATATAATATATTAACAAAAATATACTTACATTTGCTTTAAATTCAACTAATTCCATTTTGAATTTAACGAAAAATTTTTTTGTCATCACCTCAAATGGAAGTGAGAAAACCAATCGACAGTATTTCATTCAATTTGGTTACAGAAACACATTCAATCGAGCATTCCTACTGAAATGGAATGGAACATATCAGCTGACTATCGATTGAATCGAGTAATTATTTTACAGAAACACATTGAGTGAGAGTGACGTCAAATCGAGAATTTGAGTCGAGAACATCGATCGAAATGGGTTACAGAAACGCACCACAGGTGTAATGCCTTTTTCATTTCTGCAGCATACTCTTCTTGAGTGTATCCCTCACGCTTTGATACCTCTACATATATAGTGAATGAACATACATAAATTGTTAGATTAAATTAAACAGGTAGGAATAGAATGTATGCGTACCATACAATGCCTTGTTCAATTTGTGGAACTGTTTAAATGAGGATTTTCCTTTGATTCCTTCAAAGTTATAGTTCATAACTAGTTCTTCGCAAATAATCTTAGCTAAATTCTTCTTTAAACCTCCTGGTAAAATAATTTTTTGGATAATTAAAAACTGCAAATAAAATAAGAAAAGAGTTTTATGATGAAGTTACTTTTCTTTTCAATGCAAGATTACTTTAGGTCTTACAAATGAATCAAAGTCTTCTCCAATTTTTTCATTCATTTTTTGGAGATCAAATTCGGATTTGATCGGAAAATTGCATATTTTGGATTCTCTGCAGATCAATAGGTCCATTTTATGGTCAAGTTTTTTCAAAAGCGTGACGCATTCATCTTGTTTATTATTCATTAGTTTTATTTTATTTTCTAATACGTCAATACGTGATGGTTCTAAAAAATAAGAAATTGTATGAATAATTTTAATTGCATTTATTTTTAATATAACTTTATTACCTGGATCTGTATTTTCAACCTCCATTAGCGATGCGTTGCAGCGCACCAGAGACGCAATACATGTTTTTTTACTAATAGACATTTCCTTTTCAGTTTTGTTTGATTGAATTATATTATGATATTTTTAAAACTTTATTTCTATTATATAATATTTTATTTTAAGTTTGGCTATGGATAATTTTAAGAAATACATATTTGGAATTAAATGGCAATCGCATTAATTTATACAATATATCATCATATTCAAAACTTTCATCAAAGTGCAAGTGAAGCAGTCATTTAAAAAAATTCCTATAGCTTGAGATTGTATTGGTCGTTCAAATAAATTTGTGCAGTTTAAAATTCTATTGCCACTGAAGAACAATTTATTATTAACCTTCGAAATTTGTTTAATTTGTATTATAAAACCGGATTTTATGTAACAATAATTGTCTGGATTTTTCAAACTTAAATAGAACAGCGGCATGTTGATTGATGTGACAATACCTTCTTTATTGTATTTAATGGAATTTACTTCATTATTTTCAATATATTTATCAAAAAAGATTTTGTTGTTTAACTGTTGCAATATGTGGTTTGGTTTTTTAAATGCTGTAGATAATTTTCGAAATCGTAGGACGAAAAGCTGCCTAAGAAACCTACGTCGGCTACACAATGAGGAAGGTGAAGAAGTGAATGGACGTTAAATGACAAATGATGCTCTGCTATTAGCACAATGCAAAAGAGAAAAATGGTAATAAAAATCTTCATCTCTGGTTATGAACGGGGCAAGCGACAACAATTTTGAGGACATTTCGTCAATTTGTATTTGCTTTAATTTTGTTTTCCAAATGCATTGGATCTAACGGGAATTGGCGTATCATGCCGATCCCAAGATCTTCTAATTCTAACCTGGTTTCAACAGTTTTCGTATGAAAAGAAGAATATTATCTTTGTGCAAAGTCCTTATCAGTGCGCAAAGATCCGCTCGTTGTGCTGAAGACCGTTCTATTATTGATACGCCGACCTACTTGGACGCATTTGCTGCACCCGACTAGGGCGTTGTGGCCAACTATTTGGCAAATAAATGAGCGTGCAGGCGTATCGCATACAAAACTCCTAATTTTTATTGCAATGCTTTTGCCTTCAATTTGTAGTCCATTTTGATTCAAATGTGCAAGTTCATTCACAAAGTCATGCAAATAAGCATTCACGCTTGCTGGTTTTTTGTTTCCTAACTAAATTCCATTGGGAAAAACTTTTGCTCTTGGGTTACCAACTATTCCTGCCAAAATAGGCCACAATACTGTACTGGACGACTTATAACCATCAACGTTAATATCTATCTCTCATTGTTCAATCGAACTTCTTAGTTTTAATAATTGATTTTTAAGACCTACATATATGTAGGTAGGAACCCGGTAACACTGTTCTTAAAACACATGTTGTACAACTTTGTGCTTTTATTATGCTTTTAGACGAAACAGGTAAATCAGTATGATGTACGGATACAATTTTTAACAAGTCATCAAAGCATGCCCTGGAAATATTATGTTCAACAGCCCATGTTTTCAATTTATTAGCTAAACTTTCTGCAAATTCAACACTTTCATTTCTTTCTGTACAGTTCTTCAACAAAACTGCTATTTTCCTCTGTTCTATTATTATTTTTAATATTACCTACATATGTCTTCACTTGCACAATGCTTTTGTTTTTGCTAAAAGTCTTCTCCAATGCCGTTTAGAATACATTTTTTATTTTATTTCAATCAAACCTTGTCTTTCTTGCTGAGCGCTACAACAACTTCATTAGACAAGTTAACAAAGCAAAATATGTCAGTGGCAACCTTTGCACTTCTAGCACAGCAACAGCTATCTGTTTACGTGAGAACTACAAATATAAACTTATTCATATAGGAGACACTATTCATTTAGAAATAGTTGCCCTTAAAATCTCCACTACAAATGGTGAGGAAATTTCGTTTGTCTCCGTGTACAATCGTCCAACAGACTTACTGAAAGCTAGTGACCTTAATTTGATATTAAACTCCCTCAACACAAGCAAGATAATTATCGGTGGCGACCTAAATGCTAGACATCCCAGTTGGGGGGATGCATATACTAATACTAATGGCAAGGTTTTGAATAATTGGCTTCAACAATGTCCTACACTGAAATTAATACCAACTAAGTTTCCTACTAGGGTATCTAAATGTACAGCGTCTTTTTTAGATATATTTTTAGTAACTCCATTCGTTGGTATTGATTTCGACATTTCGAACGGATATAACAATTGTCTGAGAACACACTCATTTGAATCAGATCATAGCGCAGTAGAATTAAATATATTGTCAGATCACAATGTCCTCAATTGTCAGTTAACTGAACGGTTTAATTACGATAAAATTGATGTCCGAAGATTTAATGATGTGCTCTCAAACAAACTTAGCGAGAATTATCTGCCAATAAACCGTAATGTCACAGAAAAAGAAATTGATAATTGTAAAATACACGAAATTTTCATAAAATCAATACTTTAGCTTATGTATTTGAGAAAATACACAAACAAAATCTTAACTCGGGTGATGCAGAGTTTTCTTCCCACATCAAAAACTCAGTACACGAACTATTAGATAGTAATTATGCAATCGTAGCATTTGACAATAATTCACCTGTCAATGGTGAGCTTGACTCTAACGATGCAATGCTAGAAGTAGGCGAATACCACAATATATTCACAAAAGCGGAGGAAATCGGTTATTTCCTTCGCTTTAAAAATAATAAAAAAAGCGCGGGCGAGGATAGCGTTTCAAATTTTTTCCTAAAGAAAACCTACCCATTTTTTTGGAGGTTTATCGCGATTCTCATCAACCATTCCTATAATATAGGCTATTTTCCAAAAGAATGGAAAACAGCAAAGGTAATATGCATACCAAAGCCAAAGTCTGACCCTAAGTCTCCATATAGCTACCGCCCGATATCCCTTTTATCAAATATCAGCAAACTCCTGGAAGCATTCTTGCTAGAGAAAATTAAATCACATGTTGATGAACACAAAGTTTTAAAAGACTACCTGTTCGGCTTTCGCCCTTCTCATTCAACAGACCATGCTTTGACAATACTTTCAGATTTTGTATGTACTAACTTAAACCGACGCCAAGCAACTATTGTCGTAAGTCTGGATCTCGAAAAAGCCTTTGATACTGCTTGCATAGAAGGAATCATATATAAAATGTATCGGAAATTCAAATTCAATAAAAATCTATGTAAAATGCTTTACAGTTATCTAAAAGGTCGATCATTTTATGTCGCGAATGGCGACGATAACTCCATGATCAGAAACGTAAGTGCAGGCGTCCCACAAGGTTCCTTGCTCGGACCTATGTTGTACAACATTTTCCTGGCAGATTTTCCAGATCCACCTGCACAGACTAACCCAACTTCTTGTGATATACAAGTTCTTATATACGCAGATGATATTTTAGTGTTAGGATCTCAGGCACGCATAGCTAAAGCTAATGAGAAAATTAACACATATCTTTGGAGGTTTTTGTTGAGTTTTACCTCTCAACTAACTCGCCTAAATAAAGGAAGCAGCCGGTTAATGTTTAAAAGGTTTATTTATTAAATTATAACGCAGTTTATGATAAGTAAATTAAGTCAATTTAAAGCTGAGAAGATCTTCTAATAAGCACGTCTTTTTGCGAGGAGTACCCAAAACGGAAGAGAGCTTTGCATGATATTTGTGATGCCAGATTGTCTATCTTGTACTTTGGAAATTAGCACAGCGTTGCATTTAGAAGCGAAAGTCAGGTAGTTGCCACAAGGTTTGTGAATGTAAAGATGTCGCCGCAGTAACGTAAAGCTGTCGCCACATTACTCCCCTCCTAGACGAAACTATCGATATCGTAAAGGGAAGTTTACGTGCCTACCAGAACGCGTAGATTTCGTCGATGTTCGTGACGAATGTGGTTGCTCGTCTTCGTGAGGAGTATCGCTCGTCACCGGAACAGGAGTAGGTGCATCTGTTGGCAACTCAGATCGAAGAAATGTTGTTCGAAGGTTCGAAGTCGTCGCTGGCTAAGAACGCAGGCTTTAGCCGATCGATGCTTATGTTGCTGTGTCGTCCTCGTATTAGCAGTTTAAAAAACTTAGGTGATCGCTTAACGACGGGGTAAGGCCGGTTCGTAGGTCGATGAAGAAGATGTGGTGTGTCGATGTACTTTTGAGCGTTGGCATGCTTCACAATTCCGCACGAATGCTGCAGTCTCCTTTTTCATGCCAGGCCAAACAAATCTTTGCGTCATAAGGTTGACTGTTGTACGAACTCCTGGATGCGACAAACAGTGGATTTTCGCTAGGCAGTGGGCTGCGAAACTTAGGAGGTATGTAAGGCCGAATATTCGAAGTTGAAGTATCGCATACCAGTTTCGCCGTGCTATTGGGAACATCAAAATACTTCAGTATAAGTGAATTACTTTGCGTACCTGATTCGCATAGTAGTGATTGTAGGTAATTATCAGCTTGTTTCTTTGGGCTTCGGAAAATCGCGAATCGCCGTTATCCTCTCAGGCAGAGGACGTATGCTTCTAGCATCGACTAGGTGCCCCAAAAATTTCAGCTGGCTCTTACCAAATTCGCATTTCGAGACGTTTATTGCCAAATTATTGTCGCGGAGGCGCTTGAAAACTTCACGCAAATCTTGTTTGTGCTGCTCGATCGACGATGAGCTGATACAAATATCATCGATGTAGGGAAACGGATAATCTAGGCCCCGCAAAACTTCGTTTATGAGCCTTTGGAATGTCTGCGCGGCGTTGCAGAGACTAAAGGTCATAAACTTGAACTCGAACATACTGGACGGCGTCGTGATTGCCGTTTTGGCTATATCATCCTCGTAAATGGGTACCTGGTGAAACGCACGTTGCAGGTCTATTTTAGAAAACACTGTCTTGCCCCGTAAATTGGACGTGAAGTCAGTTAGGTACGGCAAGGGGTATCGGTCCGGTAACGTTTCCGCATTTAGCGCGGTAATCCCCACATGGTCTCCAGGTACCGTCGGTTTTCGTCACCATATGTAATGGGCTTGACCAGTTGCTACTGGACGGTCGACATATGCCTGCCTTAAGTAAAAAGTTGAACTCGTTGCGAGCAGCTGTCAGTTTCTCGGGCGCGAGACGTCGTGGTCGTGAAAACACTGGCTGATGTTAAAATGCGGTGGACGACCGTTGATTTTGTTAGGGAACCATGGGGTGTCAGCTTCGTGATCTCCGGGTACTCGCCTCGTGTCGAATGTTTTGATCTCGATTGCTTTGCACAACGTTGGCTTTGTTAATGACGATTAAAGTTTTTTGAGGTTATCGATGAGTCGGTTGCGACGCAAGTCAATGAGCAAGTCGTAAAAGCGTATGAAGTCGGCACCGGTGATCGGAGTTGTGACATCGGCAACAATGAAAGTCCACGAGAAATCCCGACGCAGGCCCAAGTCTAGGTGGATGCGTTTCTCTCCGACGACTTTGATTGCGGAACCATTAGCAGCATACAATTTTGTTGCAGTTGGTCGAATATCATAGGGCTTGGCGGTGACAGGAAGAATGGATACATCGGCACCGGTGTCGACAAGAAATGTTTTGCCTGTTTGTCGTTCGTACACTTGCAGACGAAGTACTTTACGCTTTGCGACGGGACCCGCGTTGCAACCCGCCACGCTTTTTAGTAGTCATGATTATTCGGATGATACCGCTCGAAGCGCATGATTGCTCTTCTTAGCGTTACGGCCATATTTCTGGTGATACCAACAGTCATGCGTTGACGATGATTCTCGTGAAGACGTAAATGCTCGAGAGCTGCCGCGAGCGTTTGAAGTATTTCGCGGATTTGACCGACTATGACTATGCGAGCGTGAGCGTATTGTAAACTTGTCAAAGTTTTTGCCCAGTTCCATTACTATAACACGCAGCTCGGTAACTTCGCTAGAGGGTGCTGACTTAACGTGATTGAGCTGTTGTGGTGTGATGGCATCTATGATGGTGTCAGCTATTTTCGTGTACTCCGTGGCTGAACCAGACGAAGCTGCAACTACCGGTTGCGCGAACTCTGGTAAACGCTTAATCCAGAGGCTTTTGAGAGCAGCGTCGCCAAGTGTGTTGCCAGCGACGCGCCTCATCTCGAAAAAGAGCTCGGATGGCTTCTTGTCGCCAAGGGGTAGCTCGGCGAGTACCCGGTTAAGCCGCCTCTGTTCACTATCGGCAAAGTGATTTATTATTTATTAACGTAGTCGAATCTGTCACTTTGTGGAAGCGCTGCGATGACGTCGCAAAATTGACTTAAGAGATTGGGGTCTAGAGCTGCTAACACAGTTGCGGTTTTCTGCTTATCTCCCGTAATACCCGAAGCGGTGAACCAGAATTCCATAGAGGTAAACCATGCCTCTATGTTCGCACTTGCCATTGGTGGTATTGGTAGTCTGGCGTACACTAATGCAATAGAGTTAGGCGGTGCCATTGTCTCTCCAGGATTGGGCGAAGGAGTTTGAGATGCTCCTGATGGTAAGCCGTTGTCTACCATTTTACTCTGCTTACCTTAAAATAGCTGCTTACGCGCACGTGATTGCCGATCACGTCGGGGTCACCAGTTTGGAGGTTTTTGTTGAGTTTTACCTCTCAACTAACTCGCCTAAATAAAGGAAGCAGCCGGTTAATGTTTAAAAGGTTTATTTATTAAATTATAACGCAGTTTATGATAAGTAAATTAAGTCAATTTAAAGCTCAGGAGATCTTCTAATAAGCACGTCTTTTTGCGGGGAGTATCCAGTACGGAAGAGAGCTTTGCATGATATTTGTGATGCCAGATTGTCTATCTTGTACTTTGGAAATTAGCACAGCGTTGTATTTAGAAGCGAAAGTCAGGTAGTTGCCACAAGGTTTGTGAACGTAAAGATGTCGCCGCATTAACGTAAAGCTGTCGCCACATATCTAAATGACTTAAATGAATACTTTCATAAATGGAAATTAAAAGTCAATACCCGTAAAAGCGAATGCACTATTATTAAAGGTGTGCGGAAAAATCTCTTCCCAAATGCTCGAAAATTTTCGCCTCAAATTAAAATAAATGTGGAAATTGTAAATACTAAAGATCAACTGAAATACTTGGGAGTAGTTTTGGATGATAGATTTTCTTTTAAAAAGCATTTAGACTATACCCTAGCAAAAGCAAAAAAAAATGTTTTTTAGTTATGCAAACTTGGTAGGAAGACCACCGGCGGGTCTAAAAACCAAAATCTCACGAATTGACTCTTTCCTGATCAAATCGTCTGAACGTTTCATTTATAGAATGCCATATATGGATAACGAGCTAATAAAAAATTACTTATCGAAGCAAAATGAAGTAATACTACCACTCACAGAAAAGCATCTATCCCCTTTGTATATAAAAATATTAATGGAAAATGATCTTGTATACCACAACAACAAACTAGTATACTATCATAGACGCTACAATACTTATAATACTAATCAACAAATCCTTGTATACAACACTGAACAATTTGTGGACAACGCATAAAAATAGCAAAAATAAGCACACACTAGCATATAGGAAGATACATGTGTACATAATATACATTCATTTTTAAGACCAGATTAGAATATTTTTTTTAGCCCTTTTTTGGAAAACATTAATTTTAAATTTCACATAAAGCTACTGTGTTAAGGATTAACATATTGTATTGTATACAAATCTGATATATACAAATTTTAAACTCCTAGATAAATACTAAAGTATGTTAGGATAACACTATTAACCTTAAATTTAATAAAACTTTGTAGAACTTATGTGATTCTGGACAAATAAAACAAGTAAAACATGCTACAACTCAAAATGAGCTATTTACATATGTGTTCATAAGAAAAATACGCACATTTTGTAGGAAACATGACGGCGACAACAGATAACGGGAAAACCCTTCAAGTAATAAATGCACATTTAACAGCTATGCACAGACGAGCAGTTTTTTCGGTTCTTTCTTTTGCATGTGTTGCTTGTTGTTCTTGTTTTTATTACGGGCATAGCTAATATAAAACTAACAATTCATTACGGCTTCGATTCTGGTGGAATGAATTATTATATTAAACCTCAAGAACTCGTAATATAATGAGTTATAAAAATAATAAATTCCTAACTTTCCTTCTGGGAAGCGAAATAACTGCAGTTTTGATCACATGTACTGACGCTCTCAATCTTTGCACTAAACGGTATATCCCAAGCACCGGACGAGTGTTTGTCGCAACTATTTATAAGTATTTGCGGCGCCACTCAACACCAACCTCCGCCTTTGCGTGAGGGTTTTGGTCTGAAAAGTGCAAATAGTAATGACCAAAAAACACCGGCTACTGTCCCATTGTTGTGAAGTTGTTCTTTTTACACGATAGAAATCAGTACTTGTAATAACTATATGGCTGTATTTTGCAAATCAACTGGCGTTAGTCTTCTCCATCCGAGGGAAAATTTTTGTGCGACTAAAGCCAAAAGAAGAGCTCAAGCTGAAGATTATACTTTTTGGTTTAGTTAGCTTATGCTAGCCAAGAAATGCTTTCTGTAGTAGCCTTTATCCCATCTCATTGTTTCGGACTTAAGCCTCTGTAGGAAACCCGCCTCCAGCATTAACGAAAACCATAAAGTTTTCATTGAAAATTTGAGGTAGCATTCGAAAGACCTTAAAGTGGTCGAACTTAATAGTGACAAACTGGATTATGTTAGGAATATTTTTAGCAAAACTGACGTTGATGCTATTTGCGTCTCAGAAAAGTGGGTTAACCCTGATATTTCCGACTTTTACTATTGTATTCGGGTCAAAAATCGTTAAATCGCACAAAAAAACTGTCGGCTGCTGTTTTATAAATCGGTAGTAATATGACGTCGACAATTTTTCATATACTTAATTTTTTTTTAAACAAAGTTAAGCTACAGCGAAAATAGTAACTCTATGTACGGCACTACCATGTCTCAGATATATTGGCAAATCTATGTGAATTTTTTTAGAAATTTTTCTATCTAAATTAGTTACATATTCGATTTTTCATCCTATGATTAGTTATATTTAAATAAAGTTTCTTACCTGTTGTTGTCCAAATATTTAAAAGAGTATGTTAAAAATAAAATATACTAGCAAATTTTACTACATAATTTACACTTTGTACATGTGCTTAGGTACTTTATTCTCTTTAAACTTTAAAATTCTATAAATAAAATACAAATTTAATGAACTCGAAAACAAAATATTTACTTGTAAGTTGGCAGTTAATATGGACAAAGGTATGAAATCCACTATAAAAGCAGAGCATAGGCATAGCTCGACTCTTAGGTATGTTAGCCGATTGCTGATAGCGGTATTTACATTCATATACATACATACATACATATAATGATGACATCGAGTGTGCCGTACATAGTCACTATTTTCGCTGTAGCTTGATTGGCACTGGTAATCCCAAAAATTTGAAAACGATTAGATTCTTCATAATCAGATCTTTATATGAGATTTTCTTTTCAGAGACGGAGATGACAATCTTTCATAACCTCAAAAAAAGTATTTCTTTACCATAAAAACTATTAAAAGTCGCACTCAATATTGTAAGAAATTATATTAGCTTATAAAATATACGTCTTAAAGCTTTTAAACCAATAAAACAGGATCAGTGGTTATCGAGATATTTAAATTTGAACTAAATGCCACACAAAACTCCACTTAGTTAAATAAAAGTTTAAAAAAATTAAATACAGGAAAAATTGTCGACGTCATATGGCTACCGACTAAAAAAGCAGCCGACAGTTTTTTCTGTGTAATTTCACAAATTCAGACCCATTCCAAACTTCAATCTTATCAGTGTCGATCGAAAAACAAAATAGGGGAGGGGTTAATTTACTGGTATACCCTAAAAGTAAATGCAGAATCAAATAACTCTGATATGGTATTAGAGTTTGTTAGACCCTGTTATAACGTCTAGTCTTGACCATGTTATCAAATTTGACCAAATAAGTTTTATCCCTGATCATTACCTACTATTTTGCGCGTTAGATGTATCTTTTAATTGTTCTAATGGCAGTGTTACTTTTATGAACCGTGACTTAAAGTCCGTAAATTTCAATGCTCTGTCTGTTTATTTGTCAAATGTTAACTGGCATGAACGTTGGTTTGTATATGCTAAACTTGACTTTTTAAATAATACCCTAATAAAATTGTTGGATGCACATGTCCCTCTCCGCATTAATTAAGCTATGAATAGATCTTGTCCTTTGCACAATAGTAAAGTCAAGCCAGCTTTAAAAGCAGCATGTTATATGAAAAATTGGGACGAGTCAAGACTGACTACGCTGGGTCTTTGTACAAAATTTTTCCGAATAAAGCAACCTCAATTACAAGACATGCTAAACGGTTGTACTGTAGCTCCAAATTGAACCCATTACTACCTTCGAATGATTTATGGCGTAACTTAAAATATCTTACACCTCATTGTAATATTGACCCAACATAGTTGTACTTAGTGTAGGTAAGGAAGAGTCAAAGTACGGGTGCAACCGAAATTTAAATAAAAAATTAAATAAATTGGTATGCTTTTAATGTATATATTTAAATATTCTATTTAAAATATATTTTAAACTTACTAATGCTATTCTTAAAATTGAAATGGCAAAATTTAGTCAGTGTCAGAAATGGACTATCTACTATCGTGGTAACTGTGAACCGTTTCAAAAGAAATTACGTTAACCATATTACCATCCAAATTTTAAAATGCTCAGTCAATTTGCATCCCAGCAAGTGTAGTAGAACATTCTAGACCTAACAGCGATCTAAAACTGCTTTGCTTAAAAAACTTTTATATTCTCGGCTTATATAATTTTCAAAAAATGCATAGTGTGCCTTTCTGGAATATATGCAAAGTCTTAACCCTTACAGGACCATAAGAAAACCAAAAGTAATTTTTGTTATATAACTGCTTTATTTAGTTAATACGGAGGCAAAACAGATAACAAATAACAAAAAGTTAAAATACAGTACTTAGTTTTTTTGGAATTCAATGGGAAATATGTTTCCCTATGCGCGTGAATGGTAATACAAAGTGCTGTACAGATCTTGTGACCATCCATTTGATAAACGATATTCCCTGAAAGCTTTCAGAATAGATTTCTCCTCTCACCATATTTTTGTCCAATGGCAAAGTTTTTGGTATATTTTTCCTGTTTACTCTGACAGTGCCACAAGCTTTTATGTTATTTTGTTTTAATTTACATATATTGCAAGTCAGGAGAATTGAAAAAATTGTCAAAATATACTTCACAACCAAGACCATTTAGCTGCTGTGATAACTTCAAAATAACGGATTCTCCCAACCCTACTTCGGTATTTGTTTTCCTGCCCGTATATAGGTCGAATTCGAAGAGATATCCTGTGGATGCCTCAGCCCTACACCACATTTTAAATCCCCATCTTATGGGTTTATTTTTTACGTATTGCTTCATCACGTTATGGCCTTTGAACTTAATCATATGCTCATCTATTGATTGTTGCTTTGAATTATTAATGACCTTTTGAAAGCAATCATTACAATGTTCGATTACAGGTCTAACTTTATACGCTCTATCACTAATCTGCGACTGAATATCATTGTTACTGAAATGCAAATTTTGGCGTATTTGTTCAAACCTTGTTCTTGGCATAACATTAGCTATAAAAGGAGCCCCCATGTCTTCGTCAGTGGACCAATAACTTCTAATAGTCGGTAACACGTGGTAGCTCATGACAAAGTTCAAACCTAAAAAAGCCTTCATTTCTGAACCATCAGTAGTGAATACCCTTCCCCCTTGCTCGGCATATCTGATACTTTCTGGAACCAGTACTTTGTCAACTAACGTATCAAGCTGTGTAGTTTCCATAAAAACATCAAACGGAGTTAAATTTTCCTTTATACCAGGGAGTACATTTATGCGACCGAACTCATAACCGCTTTCTTCAAAGGTACTGGGCACATACATATAAGTTCTTTTTCCATCGGAAAATGGGAACGTGGTAATCCGAAATCGTTATATTAGTTTCTTCTGAGCTACCTTTCTGCTGCTCTTCGTTAGCATTTGCAATTTCAACTATATCAACACTGTCGTCAATATCCTGAGCAATAAATTCTTGGTCTTCTTCATGTAATACCAACTCATCTTCTCCATAGCTAGTGTCAGCCATTAGCATTTCCATAATCTCATTTTCTTTAAGGTGGAATTCTCTGACCCTTTTTGCAGGCATTTCAGCTGTAATTAGTGCAAACGAATAAATAAACACCAATATATAATCGGTAAAATTGAATTCAAATATTCCACTTGTGGTCTACAGGGAAAAATGTTTCCCTAACAAAAAGTTTACATTTTTAGATGCTCTTACACGAATAATAATATACAGTTGACTAGATCTTAGTTCTATGCTTACCAATTAACCAAACAATAGAGAATAAATACAATTTCAAGTACAAGAAAACGATTATATTGCGACAAATTGTACGGAGCACACTCTTCGAAAATTCTTTGACTTTATTCACGTTTTTGACTGGCCATAATCGTAGTGATGACAGTGCGCTTAAAATATTAGCGGGGAGTACCCGTTCTTTATTGATGCTCATTCACAAAAAAAGAGTTGCCATAAAATAAAGTACCCAAATCAACCAATTTATTCTTGGGGAAAATGTTTCCCCTAGACGTGAAAGGGTTAAGGCACGTACAATACCCGCCTCTGTTTAGTAAAAACAAAACCATACTCCTAAACTACGAGGAACCAAAACAGTTTCTGAAACTTTTCAAAATAATCACAAAGAAGCTTCTAAGCTCCTATTTTCATGAAGAAAAGGTAAATAGAAATAATGTTGAGCTAAATTATCTATCAGCTAATACTAGTCCCTCCAGCCGACTATGCTAAATGTGAGTACGTCGAATTGTTCATTCAACAAGCACCTTTGCAAAAATCCTCAGGTTTAGACGACATAAAAAATGTAATGCTTAAAAAAATTACAGAAAAAATTCCAATAATTTTTCTTACATTTATTATTAATTCAAGCCTTAAAATTCAGTAATTCCCGAAGACATGGAAAACGGCAAAAGTAATTCCAATACTAAAGCCTGGAAAACTCCTAAGCGAAGCTAGAAGCTACCGACCAATAAGTCTCTTGAGTAGTCTTGGAAAAATATTTGAGCAAGTACTAAAGAATAAGTTAACTGATTTTATTAATGAAAGTGATGTGTTGCCTGATGAACAGTTTGGCTTTAGAAAATTTCACGGAACCACACATCAACTCAGAGTATGCAGTCACGTTAAATCAAGTTTTAAATAAAAAAGTCCACCGCTTTAGTTCTTTTCGATGTTAAAAAGGCTTTTGACTTCGTTTGGCATAATGGGCTAATGTCTAAGCTCGTAGATTTGAAATTTCCTACCCATCTCACAAATATTGTTAAATCGTTTCTTAATAATAGATGTTTTTGTGTTTGCATAAATAATGAATTTTCAGCTGGTGTTCCACAAGGGTCAGTTATTGGACCTATTTTTTTCAATGTATACGTGTCTGACATCCCAAAGTCCGACAACTGTCACTACGTCATGCACGCTGAATATATTGGTATTTCTTACTTGCATAAGTCGGCTCACGATATAGTTAGCAAAATGCTAAATGCAATGGATCATGTCGCTAGTTATTTTCATAAATGGAAAATAAAGCTTAATGCTGGTAAATCGCAAGCTATATTTTTTACTAAAACCTGCAACCTGCCCAGTACAAATCTCAATATCAATAGGCATGATATAAATACCGTTAAATACCAATAGCACACGACAACAGTTTACTATTTTACAACTTGACAAATAAATAATAATAATTTTCTAAAGGTTTCGTACTCAGTTGCAATGCAAAGCGTGACTAGCTTTATGCTGTTACAAATCACCGTTAAGTGAATAAAGTTTTAAAACCCTGGGCACCACTGCGCTCGGATGTGAAAGATATAGAAGAGCCTAAGTTGGGTTTCAACAGAACCTTAAAAACCCTGTGCAGGTCTTTATTTCAAAGTTAATTTTATATTTAAAAATGAATGTGAGTCCTTTATAGGCGTCCGAATCACTAAACCGATCTCTATGAAATTTATATTTCCTTAAGAGCAAGATATAAAGTATATTTTAAGTACAATGTATATGTCATTGGTGTGATCGGACGTGTTTTGTTCTTCTCTGCATTTATTCGCGAATTTCCACGGTTTTCTAAGCTAAAAAATGTTGTGTTGTGCCGAGTGTGCTGCACAATGTGTGCATGATTCGCCTTCTAAATCAAAGTTTGTTCAAATGCTTTCCGATCTGGATAAAATCCGAGACTTTTTAATCTCTTTGGCTGGCACGGCAACTGCCTATACGGTTCCAGAATCGTCCGCTGTGTGTAATGGCAACAACAATGAAATAATTACGCGCTCAAAAACTAAATCGAGTGATAATGCTGCGTCAAAATTGCGAAAAACAAGTTTTTCTCGCGCTAGTAGTGTTCATGCTGATATTCATAAATCTAGTGCTGATGTTTTTGTTGCTGGAAGTTCTGACTCGTCAGCTAATACTTATGCTGTTGCCATATCAACGGCTAATAATGTGCAATCGTCTCGTGCTAAACTCTCTTATGCTGCGGTCTCTGCACCTGTTACTGCTGCTGAGTCGACAGTGCTTCCAGTAGCGTTGTGCTCTTCACCTACGCCTATTGTTGGTTTTCCAGCCGCATCTCCTACTGTCTCGTTTGGTTTTGTTTCGCCGGCGGTAAATAAATCTACCGTTCTCACAAACAATGCTGCTCATTCTGCTATGCCTTTGGCTGGTAAAAATGCTTGGTCTACTGTGCGTCACAAAAAAGGTGCCAATTATAAAAATATCGTCGGTTGTAATAAGAACTCCGAACTTGCCGTTGTTGTAAGAAAGAAATGGGTGCATGTCTCCTCCTTTTTGCCGACCGTCACTGAAGACAGTGTTATTGCGTATGTTTCTAAACATTCGGGAATCGACGACAAGTACTTTGCATGCCATAAGCTTATCAAGAAGGACGTGGATGAGGATAATCTCCGTAGCATCAATTTCAAATTTGGTGTTTTGCCTGATTTTTATGAAAACATACTCAGTCCTAATGTTTGGCCAGCGGATATTAATGTGAGACCTTTTCGGTTTTTTCAAAAAGGGGCAAACTCAATTCCGACAAATTAGCCGCAATAAGGAGTAATAACAACTCAACGCTCAAAGGTCTTAAAATATACTTTCAGAACATGTCTGGTATGCGCACCAAATCAAAAAATGTATTTCTAGCAACTTCACGTGCTGAATATGATATTTACGTTTTTGTCGAAACTTGGCTTATGGATGGATTCTTCGATGAGGAGTACTTCGATTCGAGCCTGTTCCAAACATATCGCAAGGATAGAGATGCAGTGAAAACTGGTCACTGTAAAGGAGGAGGAGTTTTAATTGCTGTAAAACGCAGTTTGTGTTCTACGCTGGTTCAACTTAATAACCAGGATTCCCTTCTGGATCAATTAGGTGTTTGCATTTTTGGCTCTTTTGGTAAACTTTTTATTTGTGCATCATATATCCCGCCAAACAGCTCGGAAATTTTGTACAATGATCATGTAGACAATATTGTGTATCTATGCGAAAGTAATGATAATTGTAATTTTTGTTTTCTCGGAGACTTTAATTTAACGGATATTAGTTGGTCGGATCTGCAAAATAATGGAATTCTTACTCCTACTAATGTTAATAGGGCACACGAAATTAATTTTATTGATAGTATTTTTAGTCTGAATTTCATCCAAATTAATGTTGTACCTAATTTGTTGTCTAAATTGCTCGATCTTGTTTTCGTGGATGAAAATTTAATATATGAACTTTTTGAATGTGTTTCGCCGATCTGTAAAACCGATAAACATCATAAACCGCTTATCATATCTTTAGATTTCTTTGACAGCATTACATTAAAGCCAAATGATCGGGTATGCTTTGATTTTCGGAATGCTGATTTTAAAGATATAGAGTGTGCAATCTCTGATATAAACTGGAGTAGCTCGTTTTGTTCAGGAGATGTTAGTGAGTGCTATGAAACCTTCTTGTTTTTATTATCAGATATATTCGCTAACAAGCTTTCAATTTCACCGCCTAAAACTCATAAGTTGCCTTGGTATACTTCGAAGCTCAAGAACCTAAAAAACAAAAGGAATAAATACCATAAATTTTATAATGCACATAAAAACGATAATAGCTTGAAAGGAAAATATATGTCTTACGTGAAGCAGTTTAACGTTCTCGATAAATTTTTGTATAATCAATACATTAGTAGGTTTGAATTTGAGCTAAAAGATAACCCGAAAGCCTTCTGGAATTTTATTCGCTCAAAAAGAGGGTGTTCAAATATTCCGACTAGTATGCATTTTAATGGGAATTGTTCTAAGTCTTTAGCTGATTCTGTCGAGCTTTTCGCTGAAAGCTTTAAGTCCAATTTTTGTGTTGACGATGAGCCTGTCGATACATCCTTCTCCATGTGTTCTTCTCAAGTGGTAGACTTTGGATCGCTCTCCGTCTCAGAGGTTGATGTTATCAATGCGATCTCATCGTTGAATTCGTCCCTAAAATGTGATATAGATGGTCTTTGCGCGTATTTCTTGAAACAGTGCAGTGCTTCTATTTGTGTTCCTTTATGTAAAATATTTAATCTCTCTCTTTCTACCGGTGTTTTTATCAATCGGTGGAAGGTGGCCTCTATCACACCGATTTTTAAATCAGGGTGCAAAAATGATGTGGCGAATTATAGACCCATTTCTAAATTAACAGTTTGCTCTAAACTATTTGAAAAGGTAGTTAAAGAAAAACTTTCATTTGCTTGCAAAAGTTTAGTTGAGCCTTACCAACACGGTTTTGTTTGTGGTAGGTCCACTGTAACTAATTTAGCTGTTTTTTCAGAATATTGTATTTCTTCGTTTAAATGTGGATTTCAAGTGGACACAATTTACACTGATTTTTCGAAAGCGTTTGATAAGGTTTCACATGCAATCCTGCTACGTAAACTCGAGTGTTTAGGTTTTCATTCTGTTTTTTTGTCGTGGTTGAAATCGTATCTTACAGAGAGATCTCTTTTTGTAGAAATTGAAAATTGTAAATCCAAGACATTTGTCGCTTCTTCAGGTGTTCCACAAGGAAGTATCCTCGGCCCCCTCTTATTTGTACTTTTTATTAATGATATTGACACTTGCTTCAAACATTGCAAATATCTGCTTTACGCTGATGATCTGAAACTGTTTCGGAGAATAACATGTCCGTCCGATGTTAATCTATTGCAGCACGATCTTAGCAATCTAATCGGCTGGAGTCTAAGAAACAAGTTAACACTCAATATCAAAAAATACTTCCATATGTCTTTCTCTAAAACCGCAAATACAGTAATCTCGCGTTACACAATTTTAAGTCATCAGCTCTCCGTAGTTAAAGATTTCGTTGACCTTGGCGTTGTTTTTGACTCAAGTTTTACTTTTGTAAACCATGTGTGTTATCTGCTTCCGAAGGCTTATAGGAACTTAGCATTTTTGCGCCGATATGCGAAAGATTTTAAGGACCCCTACACTAGGAAATCCCTTTTCAACTCACTAGTGCGTTCAAAGTTGGAATATGCGTCAATTATTTGGAGCCCAATTTATAGCTGTCATGCTTCGAGAATCGAACGGGTTCAAAGAAAGTTTTTAAGATTTGCTCTTCAGCCTCTTCATTTTATGGATCCGCTCCCACCGTATACTTCTCGATGCCAGCTTATTAAATTGCAAACATTGCAAAGTAGGAGAACTATTCAGCTTCTGATGTTTCTTTTTGACGTGGTCGGTGGAAACATTGACTGCCCTGACCTACTTAAGCAAATAAATTTCAATGTTCCTCACAGATTCCTGCGTTTTCAGCCTCCGTTTTATGTTAATAGAGCTAAGGCTAACTACTATTCTTTAGCGCCAATATTTAGGGCTCTTTCCGAATTTAATATTATTTCAAAGAGTTGCAATATTGAATTTTCGTCCTCTAGAGAAGTATTTAAGTACTCACTTTCTTCGTTTTACTCTTAGGCTAAGTTTGTTAAATTTATGTTATATTTTATTTTTCGTTTTTGTTAAATCTAGTCTGTAAGATTTGTAATCATAGACCGAATAAATAAATAAATAAATAAATACAAAAGTAATGTTCAATACCTAAAAAAAATTGAGTGAGTGTGGATTTAGTCTGATTTCAATAATTTTCTATTTTATTTATTTATTTAAAAGAAAAATAATTATAAATTATTATTCTACTTATAGAATAAAGCACTAGCTACAATGGCTTTCAGCTTATCTTATACTAAATAATTCCTTAGATATTAGTTTAAGTTCACTATTCGTTTTGGAATATTCGTTTTGGAATATTTTTAACTGTTTGATATCTAAAATATTGTAATATACTGTCAAAGAGAACATAAAATATACTAGACTATATTATAAACTTGCATGTTGAAATAAACTTGCAAATTAGATGTATATTACTTTCATCTGTCTTTCGAAGGTATTCCGATGGTTTATTGTTGTTAAATATGAAGATCCTGATGAAATTTAGTGCCACGCAGGTATCCAAAATATGAGAGACTGTTAGCACTACTGAATTGCAAAAAGGGCATGTTGGTTTATCAGTACCTTTCAGTAGATGAGAATTCTCAGGCGAACAAAAGTTTTAATTAAGTGGTACGGTATGTGTGACGAATAAAGGGGTTTACTTCCATAAGGGTTATAATTCCTGTACTGCTGTTGATAGCTGAGCCATGCTGAAGAGAAATTTGAGGTCGTAAATCGTTTACAAGCTTTTTGATGCCCTTGGGGGAGAAATAATTAAACATCTTTAATGGTTCATTACCACCAGCCTTAGCTCTTTGATCTGCATACTCATTGCCTTCTATACTGACGTGCCCAGGTACCCAAATGATTTTAATTAATTTTTTGTGTTGGTAGAGTATTTTTCGGATACTGGAAATTATATGCGAATCATTGCAACTTTTGAAAACGGCTTCAATGGTTGGTTTACTGTCAGTACATAAGACTGAATTCCGTTCGTTTTTTGAGGCAAAGTATACGGCTTCTAGCAATGCAGCTGATTCAGCTGTGAATACCGAACAGTTCATGGGTAGAGCACCGACGGAAATAGTAACACCTGGATATTTTGCTACAGCAGAAGAAGTGCTGGTATTGGATTTGGAACCGTCTGTGAATATAAATTACCAATCCGTCCTTAAAGGCTCAATGGCTTTGTAATAAAGTGGTCTGTAATCGCAGGCGCCAGTAGAAAGTTTAGGATGCTCAATTAAATCGCTTATAAGTATGGAACTAGGCAAACACCAGTGAGGCAGCGTTTTGACTTTTCTAATCGTCGGCGTGGATATGTTATTTAATTCTTTAATGAAGCGTAAAATGCGGGAGATTGCTGAGGGTTTATTCATCTGGGTTTTTGCTTGTTGGCAACATTCCACGGTAGAGTATAGAATTCCATTTCTGCAGTGTAAAATTTTAGGAATTAACATCATAGTATTGTAGTCAACCCTCTATGGAATTTCCGGCAGACCGGCCTCAGCTAAGATTGATTTTATTGGCGAGGTGGGGAATGCACGAATGCTTCTTCTGGCTGCGGCATGATATGGAGGTTGTAGTTTTTTTAGGTGCTGATTTGCGCAATGTCCGTATATAGCGAGTCCGAAATCAATTTTACTTAATATTAGAGCCTTTGTTACATTAACGAATGTGGTTATGTGCTTGGAAGATGGGACTTGACGATATTTAATCTAGAAATTTAACTAAGTCCATAAGTTTCGGAGATATACCATTTGCTCAAAGGTGGGCGATACCATGGCCATTCCCAACATATATGATTCCATGTATTTCATAATCAATCTTCCCTATCAAACTTGAACAAATTACTTTGTATAGTTAATAAATATCGGAGTTCTTGCCGTTATATGAGAGGTGGGGCATGGTTATTGCACGATTTTTACAATTTTCGAAATTTTGCTTATTAATCTGAAAGGCAATGTGTGCACGAAATTTTGTGGAGTTTGGTAGCATAGTTTTTGAAGTATATCTAGTTGTTCTAAAGTAAGTGGTGTCTTTGAAAATTACCTTTATATGAGAGGTGACGTAGTTTTGGTCCAAAATGGGATGTGTCCACAAAATTTGGTAGAGTTTGTTAGCATGGTTTCAGATATACACTTATTTGCTTTAAAGTGGGTGGTGCCACGCCTGTATTCATATTAATTTTGAACGAATTCTCTTTAATGCTGGCTAAAATATCGCGTTTTTTTTGATTTTTGAAAATTACCGTTGTATGAGGGGTGTGCGCAGTTTTGGTACAATTTTTTAAATATTTCTTAACTATGTTTAATGTGATGTGTCCACTAAATTGGCAAAGTTTGGTAGCATGGTTTTGGAGATATACATATGTATCTACTTATTTGCGCTAAAGTGATTCGGTGTGTTTCTTAGTGTAGCTGCATCCTTCGTATTAAAATTGAGTGAATCGTCTTTAATGCTGACTTAAATATCGCATTTTTTAAGATTTTCGTCAATTACCGTTATATGGAAGGTGGGCGTGGTTTTTGTTCGATCTTAAAAATTTTCGAAATATTACATAGTGGTTTAAAATACAATATTTGTGCAATTGGTAGAGTTTGATCAAGTAGTTTAAAAAAATTTACCCGCGTGTTCCCTGTCCACACCCAAGTGTGAAAAGTTTGAGAAAATTAGCTGGCATAGATTTTCAGTGCGCTCGGGTACAAAAGTATCACAGACGAATGTGCGTATGCACTAAGCACTAGTTCATTAAGATTTAAAACATAATTATTCACATTGCTCTTATTTATATTCATGTTTTGATCACATCTGCGTATGCGCACATCTCCAAGTTTTATGGTGCAGGTAGGCTTTCCAATGTCATTCGCCTCCTCAATCCTCTTTCGACGCCTAAAATTCTCGTGTTCGCGAAGTCAGCTGTATGTTGGCAGATGTTGAGCCAGGCTTTTGTAATTTTTCCATTTCTTATTTCCGCCTTATGTTCGGGAGAGGTACTAAATTCTGCTTTTCAAAATTCTTTTGGATGAAAATTCTGTAAAAATCAAAAAAAAAATTCTGTCAAGCCTAAATTCTTTTGGTTCAATATTCTGTATTTAAAATTCTGTATGATCAAAATGATGGAGAACTGAAATTCTGTACATTAAAATTCTGGAATCAAAATTATTTTCGATCAAAATGCTGTAAAAATATAACCAAATAAGCAGATAACCTGATAAGCACGCTTACCTGAATAGCACATTTATTTTATGAATAATGGAATTCCGATTTTATAGAATCAATGGTATATATACATACGTCAATTAAAGAAAAATTCAAAAATTCATTCAAAACAAAAGTTATTACATTATAATGGCGAAACAATTATTATATTATTAAATTTTTAGCAATTCGCTTTAGAAAAGAAACATGCCTTAATATAAGCCTTTTTTTGTTATTCTTTTAATTCTGTTGTTTGCTTTTACAGCCTTCTTCGTTTGACTAATTTTGTGACCATTTTGAAATTTCTGAAGCTATAAATACATACAAACATATGTACATTTGCTTTATGTAAATCTGTTTTGATAATATAGGAAACCATATGGGTCAAGACAAGTCATGTATTGGCAGTATTTTGTTTTGCAAAAATCTGTATTGAAAAACCGGAAGAGCATATGGATAAATAAAAAAAGTGCGCACTTTGAAAAATTTGATAAAAAACATGATTCATAATTGTAAAATTTGTCTCATTCATAGAAAAAAGACACGAGAGCAACTGAAGGCATCATTGCCCCCTGAACGATCGGACTTATCTCGCCCCTTCACAAATACAGGCGTTGATTTTACTGGACCGTTCGAGATTAGAATTTCACCGGCAGGGCGTGCCTAATAACAAAAGGTTATGTCTGCGTTTTTGTTTGTTTTGCTACGACAGCAATACATTTGGAGGCAACCAGTGACTTATCGACTTCCACTTTCTGGCGGCATTTTCCCGTTTTGTAGCAAGACGAGGCTGCCCTCGTAGCATGTACTCCGACAATGGGACGAACTTTGTAGTAGCCAACAAATCAGTGAGACAAGATTTCCGAAACTTTCTTGCCGAAGCCTCGCGTCTAAACACATAATCATATGCACATCAAGAAATAACCTACCACTTCATCCCTCCGGGAGCTCCCACATGAGAGGGCTGTGGGAAGCAGGTGTAAAGAGCTTCAAAACCCACTTCCGTAAGGTAGCATACACTATGCGATTCGCGAAGGAGGAGCTATCGACGTTGCTGGCCAAGATAGAAGCTTGTCTGAATTCTAAACCTATTAGTCCGCTTTCGGAAAGCCCCGAGTTAACAGAACCCCTCACGCCAGGACATTGTTTGATCGGCAGTCCGCTACTCGCGATTGCGGAGTCTGAGATGAGTGTGCAAGCACAACCACAACCTCCTTTTTTGCCAGCAGATGCGTCGCATGGAACCAGAGGAGAGACTGCGTTCTGTCCTCCTGCACGGCCACTGCTCAAACTGGCATGCAACCAACGAGTGTATATCACCGCGGAACTGCGACCAATGTCACGGACGACACCACAGTCTCCTCCACCTGTGGGAAACTCCCAGAAGCGGGGAAGACGTGTCGGAAGGACACAATGCGGTAGACGATGGGCACGAACAACCTGCGGAAGCAGCAACGGGTACCCTGATTGTACCGTACGGAGAAGTGCAGGAAATCGATGCGAGCGACGAGGATATCCAGCAGGCGGATGAAGATGTGCATGTATCAACTGAGCCACGGGTATCCTAACCTCCTCTGCCGGTATCCGGTCGGCAACCCAGCGTCCCCAACACGCTCAGAGAGCAAACGATCGGCCTCTCGCCAATCCGATGTCCGTAACCACCGCAGGCGAGTAAGAGACGCCCGAGAGCTAATCAAGGGGCCTGGCTGAAGAGCTCTGGGGCAATCTGTCCTTACGCCAACAATAATGCTAAAGGTGATGACCGGCGGGAAGATGCACCACGACCATTTCGAGTGCCCTCGCTCGGCGACTACACGCCGTGCCACGAAATGGGGAGAAGTGCTGGCACAAAAGGCTGGACGTAAGAGCGACGGTGATAGCCAGCCTAATGCGGACCGCCCCAGAACCTACCGTCGATGCTCGCTTTGTCAACGAGTTCGATAACCTGCGATTGGCAGACCCCACGTTTTACAGCGCGAGTACGGTATCCTTGGTCCTTTTTGCATAGGTATATGAGGCCATTATACGACCGGGACTGATGCCCGCAACACTCACTAGACCAGCCGCTCAAAACGCGATGTTTGGATGGGTTATATCCTGCGGAACACCGTACTAATTTTGAAGAAGGCGACCCCCGAAGGCGGTATTAGTTTAAGCATTTTTGTTCAAAATGAAATTGAAATTGTTATTAATAAGAATCAAAATGAATTATAAAAATGAAGTATGTTATATTGCAGTGATACTGCCAGGCGGACGGCATGTTAAGGTCTGCGATCATTCACGAGAGAAAACTGTCACAATGAGATGTCCTGTAAGCTACTCGCTGACAGGACTCGTTACTTGCTTTGCTTTTGCATGAGTCCTGTTAGCTGGAACCGTTGCCAGATAGTGGTGTTATAAAAGTGACCGTAAACCAGCAAAACCTTACTTTCATAACAGCGAAAACTCAGGTGAGTTATTTTCCAGAAAATAAACGGCGATTTTAAATTCTAAACAGAATTCCTTTTCTTTTTATCTGGGTGTGTGCACACAAGGGAAGTGAAAAAGATCAGGTAATTATCTGTCTTAAAGGATCGGCCCCCAGTTTAAGATCCCCTTTTCCAGAATTCAAGAGGAATTGTGAACCCTATTTAACCCTGCCCTTAACAGTTTGTATTGTGTAGGCTTACACAATTTTCGAACTAGATTATTTTTTACAATGTTTACTTATATTCTTTATTCTTAAAAATGTATTTCTCTCTCTGTTAAACAACTTTCTCATTCGGTTCTTCTATTTCTTCTATTACTTTCCAATCTGATTTCACAAATTATCAATCATTTTCTTTTTATCCACAAAATTCTTGCTGTCACTCTCTGACGTCTCCGACCATACGACCTGCTACTTCCTATCCGTTGCTTCTACCCAAGTATTTCTGCTTTCCACGTATCTGCTATTCTACTACCGCTAGTGCATCTACACTGCAGTAGTATCAACATTACTGCCAGCAATCGATAGTGCATCTGCTCTGCACTATTTTGACCAATACAACAGCGCGCCTACACCGCACTGCCCTTACACATACAACCACCAGTCACCTGCAGACTGCCAGGCTACTTTCAACACAACTTCGTTAACTATAGCGCATCTACAAAGTGCTACTCACATTAAAATCTTATTAGACTTGTCCCTTAGACTTGTTTCGTCAACCGCTAGTGCATCTGTTCTACACTGCTCTCAACAAAATTGTATTTGCTTTGCTTTGCCTCAACAGCGTCTACAACGTGTTTATCTCACTCTTTCTCTATCTGCTACACTGCCTGACGTCTGCGCGTAGGCTACAAGTTACCGTTTGTTTCAAACTGGGTGTGTCGGATACGGCGATTCGAACGGTTTTAACTAACGGCTCTTTCAAACTGACGCCACCAACTTTTCCACCCAGCAATCTAGTATTTTTGTCCCTTTTCACTTCTAGCGACCATATTTCTTCACAACGAGCACTATTAGAACAAATACTTCGAGCTCCACCAAAACCTATTCTTTAACTTTTAGCTTAGGTTCACTGGTGCAACAATCTTTTCTTTAGCTTTTAGGTTAGTTCACATACATATGTATATCCTCACAGACCACATAAGACGCTGCATAGAAATACTTACGAAAACAAAAGACAAAATTTAAAAGGAGCAACAGCACACAGTTGTATACGAAATAAGGTGCAAAGGCAAAAAAGACGAAAACTGTTACAAGTGTTACGTGGGCACGACAAGAAGAGCGTTGGGTGTTTGCGAACATAAGGGGTTGGGTACAATATGATTTTGGTTCAAAATTCTGTATTTAAAATTCTGTATTCAATATTCTGTATTCAAAAATCTGTAATTCAAAATTCTGTACTGTTAAAATTCTGTATTGCGGAACACTGTAATTTTAAATTCTGTAAATCAAAATTATGTATTGGCAGTATTTTGTTTTGCAAAAATCTGTATTGAAAAACCGGAAGAGCATATGGATAAATAAAAAAAGTGCGCACTTTTTTTTATCCATATGCTCTTCCGGTTTTTCAATACAGAGTTTTGCAAAACAAAATACTGCCAATACATAATTTTTGCAATCAATACAGATTTTTGCAAAACAAAATACTGCCAATACATAATTTTGATTTACAGAATTTAAAATTACAGTGTTCCGCAATACAGAATTTTAACAGTACAGAATTTTGAATTACAGATTTTTGAATACAGAATATTGAATACAGAATTTTAAATACAGAATTTTGAACCAAAATCATATTGTACCCAACCCCTTATGTTCGCAAACACCCAACGCTCTTCTTGTCGTGCCCACGTAACACTTGTAACAGTTTTCGTCTTTTTTGCCTTTGCACCTTATTTCGTATACAACTGTGTGCTGTTGCTCCTTTTAAATTTTGTCTTTTGTTTTCGTAAGTATTTCTATGCAGCGTCTTATGTGGTCTGTGAGGATATACATATGTATGTGAACTAACCTAAAAGCTAAAGAAAAGATTGTTGCACCAGTGAACCTAAGCTAAAAGTTAAAGAATAGGTTTTGGTGGAGCTCGAAGTATTTGTTCTAATAGTGCTCGTTGTGAAGAAATATGGTCGCTAGAAGTGAAAAGGGACAAAAATACTAGATTGCTGGGTGGAAAAGTTGGTGGCGTCAGTTTGAAAGAGCCGTTAGTTAAAACCGTTCGAATCGCCGTATCCGACACACCCAGTTTGAAACAAACGGTAACTTGTAGCCTACGCGCAGACGTCAGGCAGTGTAGCAGATAGAGAAAGAGTGAGATAAACACGTTGTAGACGCTGTTGAGGCAAAGCAAAGCAAATACAATTTTGTTGAGAGCAGTGTAGAACAGATGCACTAGCGGTTGACGAAACAAGTCTAAGGGACAAGTCTAATAAGATTTTAATGTGAGTAGCACTTTGTAGATGCGCTATAGTTAACGAAGTTGTGTTGAAAGTAGCCTGGCAGTCTGCAGGTGACTGGTGGTTGTATGTGTAAGGGCAGTGCGGTGTAGGCGCGCTGTTGTATTGGTCAAAATAGTGCAGAGCAGATGCACTATCGATTGCTGGCAGTAATGTTGATACTACTGCAGTGTAGATGCACTAGCGGTAGTAGAATAGCAGATACGTGGAAAGCAGAAATACTTGGGTAGAAGCAACGGATAGGAAGTAGCAGGTCGTATGGTCGGAGACGTCAGAGAGTGACAGCAAGAATTTTGTGGATAAAAAGAAAATGATTGATAATTTGTGAAATCAGATTGGAAAGTAATAGAAGAAATAGAAGAACCGAATGAGAAAGTTGTTTAACAGAGAGAGAAATACATTTTTAAGAATAAAGAATATAAGTAAACATTGTAAAAAATAATCTAGTTCGAAAATTGTGTAAGCCTACACAATACAAACTGTTAAGGGCAGGGTTAAATAGGGTTCACAATTCCTCTTGAATTCTGGAAAAGGGGATCTTAAACTGGGGGCCGATCCTTTAAGATAGATAATTACCTGATCTTTTTCACTTCCCTTGTGTGCACACACCCAGATAAAAAGAAAAGGAATTCTGTTTAGAATTTAAAATCGCCGTTTATTTTCTGGAAAATAACTCACCTGAGTTTTCGCTGTTATGAAAGTAAGGTTTTGCTGGTTTACGGTCACTTTTATAACACCACTATCTGGCAACGGTTCCAGCTAACAGGACTCATGCAAAAGCAAAGCAAGTAACGAGTCCTGTCAGCGAGTAGCTTACAGGACATCTCATTGTGACAGTTTCTCTCGTGAATGATCGCAGACCTTAACATGCCGTCCGCCTGGCAGTATCACTGCAATATAACATACTTCATTTTTATAATTCATTTTGATTCTTATTAATAACAATTTCAATTTCATTTTGAACAAAAATGCTTAAACTAATACCGCCTTCGGGGGTCGCCTTCTTCAAAATTAGTACGGTGTTCCGCAGGATATAACCCATCCAAACATCGCGTTTTGAGCGGCTGGTCTAGTGAGTGTTGCGGGCATCAGTCCCGGTCGTATAATGGCCTCATATACCTATGCAAAAAGGACCAAGGATACCGTACTCGCGCTGTAAAACGTGGGGTCTGCCAATCGCAGGTTATCGAACTCGTTGACAAAGCGAGCATCGACGGTAGGTTCTGGGGCGGTCCGCATTAGGCTGGCTATCACCGTCGCTCTTACGTCCAGCCTTTTGTGCCAGCACTTCTCCCCATTTCGTGGCACGGCGTGTAGTCGCCGAGCGAGGGCACTCGAAATGGTCGTGGTGCATCTTCCCGCCGGTCATCACCTTTAGCATTATTGTTGGCGTAAGGACAGATTGCCCCAGAGCTCTTCAGCCAGGCCCCTTGATTAGCTCTCGGGCGTCTCTTACTCGCCTGCGGTGGTTACGGACATCGGATTGGCGAGAGGCCGATCGTTTGCTCTCTGAGCGTGTTGGGGACGCTGGGTTGCCGACCGGATACCGGCAGAGGAGGTTAGGATACCCGTGGCTCAGTTGATACATGCACATCTTCATCCGCCTGCTGGATATCCTCGTCGCTCGCATCGATTTCCTGCACTTCTCCGTACGGTACAATCAGGGTACCCGTTGCTGCTTCCGCAGGTTGTTCGTGCCCATCGTCTACCGCATTGTGTCCTTCCGACACGTCTTCCCCGCTTCTGGGAGTTTCCCACAGGTGGAGGAGACTGTGGTGTCGTCCGTGACATTGGTCGCAGTTCCGCGGTGATATACACTCGTTGGTTGCATGCCAGTTTGAGCAGTGGCCGTGCAGGAGGACAGAACGCAGTCTCTCCTCTGGTTCCATGCGACGCATCTGCTGGCAAAAAAGGAGGTTGTGGTTGTGCTTGCACACTCATCTCAGACTCCGCAATCGCGAGTAGCGGACTGCCGATCAAACAATGTCCTGGCGTGAGGGGTTCTGTTAACTCGGGGCTTTCCGAAAGCGGACTAATAGGTTTAGAATTCAGACAAGCTTCTATCTTGGCCAGCAACGTCGATAGCTCCTCCTTCGCGAATCGCATAGTGTATGCTACCTTACGGAAGTGGGTTTTGAAGCTCTTTACACCTGCTTCCCACAGCCCTCTCATGTGGGAGCTCCCGGAGGGATGAAGTGGTAGGTTATTTCTTGATGTGCATATGATTATGTGTTTAGACGCGAGGCTTCGGCAAGAAAGTTTCGGAAATCTTGTCTCACTGATTTGTTGGCTACTACAAAGTTCGTCCCATTGTCGGAGTACATGCTACGAGGGCAGCCTCGTCTTGCTACAAAACGGGAAAATGCCGCCAGAAAGTGGAAGTCGATAAGTCACTGGTTGCCTCCAAATGTATTGCTGTCGTAGCAAAACAAACAAAAACGCAGACATAACCTTTTGTTATTAGGCACGCCCTGCCGGTGAAATTCTAATCTCGAACGGTCCAGTAAAATCTACGCCTGTATTTGTGAAGGGGCGAGATAAGTCCGATCGTTCAGGGGGCAATGATGCCTTCAGTTGCTCTCGTGTCTTTTTTCTATGAATGAGACAAATTTTACAATTATGAATCATGTTTTTTATCAAATTTTTCATTCGAACGATCCAATGTTCGGATCTCAAGAGTCTCAACATTAGTTGATTTCCTCCATGCAGAGAAATCAGATGTGAGAGTCTGACGAGAAGTGGGGGAAATTGGCAATCGTACGTTAAAGGACAGGGTGTCGTTCGTTGTAGGGTAGCTCAGCTAACGCAAGCCTCCCTCCAACTCTCATGATTCCGTTCCCAACGAGGAAGGGATTGGGTGTGCGGATGGAACTTTTTGCGTTCACTGGCTTTGACGTCACGAGTGCTTGATGCTTATTGGAGAAGCATTGTGTTTGCGTTAACATAATAAGACACACTTTTGCCTTTCGAATTTCTACCGCTGTTATTTCTGACGTTTTCTGTCGTGGGGTTGATTTGTGTACCGGATGTGTCTTGTAGCAAAATTTAAAAATCCGTGCAATTACCTTTAGGGCACGAGAGAAGTCGGAGAATCGTTCTAAAGGTCCGTCCCTTGCAAAATGGACTGTATAAACTCGAACGACCTTTTGCTCCAGCAAGGGCCCAAAGGGCGATGAGCCACGGCTACCTAAATCTGCTGGGTTATTTTGGCAACTCGATTCGCTACGAATATGGTCCAGTAACAGGGGCCTTCCTTAGCTAAGAGAGCACAATGGTGGAGTCAGTCCATTTGTAGATCACTGGCTGGACATCGTCGAACTGTGGAAGTAAAACTTTAATTAATTCTGCTAATAGGAGTGCTCCGCAGAATTCTAATCATGGTATAGAGATTGTTTTCACTGGTGCTACTTTCGTTTTGCCTAGAAGTAAATTTATGTATAGGGCCCGGTCTGAGTTTTGATCGCGAACTCTCACACACAGAGCAGCTGCTTATGCCTTCTCGGAGGCATTACACAATCCATGAAATTCAATTTCATTACAAGGGGTGAAATGGATCCACCTTGGGATTTTGATGGTCGAAATATACGTATAATTTTTAAGAAAATTTTCCCATCGCAACTACAAACCTCGAGGTAAAGTGTCATCCCAATCTTTCTTGGCTAACCAGATGTCCTGCATTAAAATTTTTTGCCTCCACGACTATGAGGCCCAACCACCCAGCTGGGTCGAAAAACTTGGCAACACACGATAAAACCTCTCGTTTGGTATAGCTTGGTCGAATGGGGATTTTTTGGACGCTAAAATGGAGCATATTGTGAGCGGCATTCCACCGAATGCCCAAAATTCTACCTTCGCACAAATCTTCTATCTCCAAAAAATCTTCCTATAACAAATGAGCTTTTGGCAAGGCTGCCAGGATGTACTTGCAGTTCGACGTCTATTTACGGAGGGGGAACCCGGCTTCCTTTAGTACTTCGATGTGTTCGTCGCGGGTGCGACTGGCGGTCTGGCGGATATGTTGGGTTAAGAACCTAGAAGCCAACGGAAATTTCAGGCGAGCGTCTTCCGCCAATTGCAGAAGAGTTCTTATTGCGAAATAGGGGGCGCAGTTCACCCCAAACGTCACAGTTCGGAGTTCGTAGTCCACAAGCTCTTCTGCTTGTGATTCTCGAAAGAGAATTTTATGGTACCGGGTATCATCGGGGTGCAGAAGGATCTACTTATACTTTTTCTCAATGTCTGCATTGAAAACGTATTTGAAAACCCGCCATTTTAATAGCAGTGCGATAAGATCAGCTTGAAGGACCGGTCCAGGGTAGAGTGCATCATTCAAACTAATTCGAAGTTGGACTTGATCCGTTAAATACCACTCGAATCTTTGTTGTGGTGCTGTCCGATTTTACGACTGCATGGTGAAGCAGGTAGTATGTGTCTGACTGTGGTTTACTATCGGCGCTGATCACTGGCTTCATATGACCGAGTGTGATGTATTCTCGCAGTACTCGATGATATTCCGCCTTCAGCTCCGGTCTTCTCATCATTGTCGCTTCGTTTCGCACGAATTGATGCGCTGCGATGGTTTGTGAATCCCCAAGAGTTATGTTTTCACGAAATTCGTACCGAAATTATGACCACCACATACTGCCCTTGATTATTCCTCGTAGTTGTTTTTGTATAATGTTCCTTGCAAAATGCATCCTCCGGACTGAGCTGCTTCTTAGTCGCGACTTGCTCAAGCTCCCAAAACCGAGTTAGCTGAGAGCTTGAAATTTCCGCAAGTAGAAAAACACATAAGTCCGGACTCTTTGCCGCAGACTGAGGGGCTGGGCTTATCAATATCCAGCCAAATACTGTCTCCTGTGCCAGGAGAGAGCCCGAAATATTTGTTTTTATGTTTCCCTTCATTATGTCTGGGTCCAAGTCCGCACCAATAATAACATCGAGCAGCCGGCTTCTGTGGAAATTAACGTTGGCTAATTTGATTGGGGGCAGTAAATCAAGATGTGCTTGATCTACCGAAAACTGGGGTAGGTTTCTTGCCAGTTGGGGTAGAATCAGGCCTCTTGCCTCAATTCTAATCTGGGGGTTGACAGGAGAACCTATGACAAAGTGGGCGACTTTTCGCACCTTAGCCAGATTTGTGTGCTGTTCGGGTCAGAAGCCAGCCGCTCCGTGATAAAAGTTCCTTGTGAACCTGAATCAAGAACGGCTCTGGTCTCATAGTGTACTCCTAAGTAACTAATATGTATCATGACCGTACCCAATGCAACGTTTTTGGCACTTGCGGCGAACAACGCATTCACATTGCTGGAGGGGGCTAGGGGGTGAGGCATTCGAGCCTCTTCGTCTTTTGTAGACGGACGCTGATTGCCACTCGGAGCACGATGCAACAAAGAATGGTGCCGTTGATGGCAGCTCAAACAACTGAAAGTGCTCTTACAACTTTTCGCTAGATAGGAATGTGCTAGACAGTTCATACATAAATTGTATTTCCTAACTACCTTAAACCGATCATCTACCTTCATCGCTAAAATCTGTGGACAAGCTCTCAACGAATGCGAATAATCTGGGCACAACCTGGAAGCTGATTGCGTCATTTGACTGTGATGGGCCGATATTTTCCTTTCATTTGTTCCGGCTGATGCACGACTTGGTGCTGCCCTAGCTACTCATGAACTTTAGATATCAGATACCGTTTCCAAAGTCTGGAACCTACTCGAGAGGTAGTTGTCTAAATCTTACCACCTCGGAATCTCAGCCTTGTGAACGATTCCCTGTTCCCACAAAGCTAAAGTAGTGTCCGGCAATTTGCTCGAGACCAAAAAGACAAAAATTGCATCCTAGTTTTCAATTTCAATGCCATACCTTTGCAGAACTGAGATGCAATTATTTACTGAACGCTGTAGATTATTTATCTCGGTGCCGCGTTCGACTGTCACCGTACGCAAGTTGAACAAGATCTTCAATTGACTATTCACCATAACTAGTTTGTTTTCGTATATATCAGAATGATTTTGCCACGCAATAGCAAAACCGTCATTGGTCAAGGGGTATTTCTTTGCGATGTCCCTGGCTTCCCCACGAGTCTTTTGTTGAGGCGGTATAATTTTTCCACCGGACTTATAATCCCCATACAAAAATTCCGTATAGCACGGAAGAAGATTACCGTTTGAGCACAGAGGTGGCTCAGGATCGCGGTTTGAGGGAATTACCGTTGAAGAGCTTTGCTGAACAAAGGTCAGAGGATCGATGGTTTCACCCATCAACGCAGCGCACGTCAGGTATGCTGTACAGCAATCCTGATACCTACTCTTTGCTAAACTCATGGCCGCGTTATTTGACTCGTCTTCAGACAAAACCCGTAAGTGGCTGTCAGAAGATTCTTTTGCTTTTGTCCATAATGCTTTGAGTTCCTCTTTTTGAATCTCAAGATAAAATATGGAATGACTTGCCCCTGGAATTGTGTTATACCTTTCCTCAAACTCCAGCAGGGCACTACAGGCGCGTGAAAAATCATTTGCATGAACCATGGTTAACAAGCTTGCTTTTATTTCTTTAAAATTTTATGTACAAAAACTCTTTCAAAAAATTTACAAGAAATAAAATTAGAATTTTTTGTTTGTTGTTTTCTCCTTTGATTGGGGTGAAGTTATGTTTTACTGGGGGTCCCAGTGAGTATACCGACGGCAAACTCCTTCAAACTTTTCCCTTGCTTAGTCACAAGGTGTATTCTACATCTTTTTCTGGTGATCCCAGTTTCTCGTTTGGTTTTCCTTTTTTTTTTGGGGGTTTTTTTTTAAGTGAAGTTAATGATCTGATATAATCTGATAATCGTTTGGGATATTCATTTTAACTTTTAAAACTTATAAGACACTGTATATTTATTTAAAAGAAACTGTATATTTGACATGGGCAGAGCACAGATTTTTGGACTAACCGTGAATGGGTTAAAAGAAGAGCTTACGGAGTTGGGTCTGTCGACGGACGGAAAGCTATATTGCAGAACAGACTTTGTGACCATTTCAGCCTGACTGTGGGCGAGGATAATGGTTCTGACGGTGAAAGTGATTCATTTGAAAGTAGTGTATTACCGGCGGCAGCGGTTGGGCACCCTATTTCCCTTTGCGCGATATTGAGGGTTCTCTTCCAACGTTTAGCGGTACGGGACAGCCCACCGTCGAAGAGTGGATGGAAGATTTTGAAGTCAATGCTACGGCTGTTCAGTGGGGAGATTTACAGAAGTTTATTTATAGTGAACAACTGTTAAAGGGGGCTGCAAAACTTTTCTTCCGCAGTCAGCGTGGGATATCCTCTTGGAGTTCGCTTAAACAATGTTTAAAACAAGAATTTGGTATTGTAGCAGCATCTGTTGAGGATCATCGTGCCGCCGAAAGTGTCGGAATGGGTATTACCGCGAGTGTCGCTATAGTCTTATGGAGATGGGAAGGCCGATAGATTTGGATGATAGAAGCCTTATGGAGTATTTTGTTGGTAGAATCTCAGACTCGCGATCAAACAAAGCAAATTTATACCAGGCAATGTAGTATACTATACAGTAGTTGAAGTAGTTGAAGACTCAGATTCTTGTTTATGAAAAGATACGTGCAGGACATCTACCCAATACAAGCACTTTTCAAAATAAACGTGAAGATAAGACAGTTATCAAAGCTCCGGAAACTAAGCCGAAACGTTGTTATAGGTGAGGTCAAATGGGTTATTTAGCCAATAAGTGTGAACGGCGGCGACAAACCACTTGCTTCGGATGCAATCAGTCTAGGCATCGCGCTGCTGAGTGTCCTAAAAAGACACAGGTAAAACAAGAAAATGCCAGGGTTAACACGTTGAAGGTGACGCGTGTTTCACATGTTGGCTGCGTAATGCTCAAAGACTTGACTATTAAACATTTCAAGTTTCCAGCATTAATTGATACCCGATGTGACCTATGCATCATGAAATACGACGTTTTGATGATGTTAGGTGAAATCGAGATTTATAGCGAAGTACATCAGTTGAGAGGAATAGGAAACAGTATTCTGACTACAATGGGAAGCTTTGCTGTTAACGTTACCGTTGATGGAATTGATTTAAACAGCATTTTCAATAGCGTACGCCAGCGTGATATCGTCTGTCAAGCGATGGTTGGCAATAATGTTTTAAAACAGGTAGATTTAGTTATGACAGAAGAAGGATGGTAGCAAAAAGGTTATGTTGTGACTACCGTCGGCTTAACGAGAAAATTATGAGGTATAATTTTTCAATGCCGCTTATGGAGGACGTTATCGAAAGATTGCAGGGTGCGCGGGTATTTAAGGAATGGATTCTTTCATGTGCCAATTGAAGCAGGCTCCCGGAAATATACCTCATTCGTAACCCACCAAGGTCAATATTAATTTGTGTATGTTCCTTTCGGGATTTTAAATCCTCCGGCGATCTTTACGCGGTACATTTTCGCAGTGTTTAGGGACTTAGTAAGAGACGATGTTGTAGTAACTTATATGGACGACCTAATATTACCCTCTGTGAATATTGACCAAGGTATAGACAAATTTAAAGCCGTGTTCGACAGGGCGGCAGAGTATAACCTACATATTAAGTGGGATAAATGCCAGTTTCTGAAGACTAGGGTTGATTTTATAGGTTATGTAATAGAGAACGGTGCCGTAAGTCCATCAGATGCAAAAACAATAATCGACTAGAGCTTCCCGAGACCTTCAGATAAGAAATCGCTTTAGCGATTTTTGGGTCTTATTTCATATTTTCGACGATTTATTGAGAGGCACGCAGTGATCGCCAAACCACTGTCAGACTTGCTACGAAAGGATGTGGCATTTGTTTTCGCTGAAGAGCAGCAGGTAGCATTTAAACACTTAATAGCAGCATTGATCAGCTCACCAATTCTGCGGTGTATAACCCCAAGGCGCTAACCGAGGTACATACATACAGAAACTTCAAAGTATGGCTACGGAGCCGTACTCCTACAGAGGGACACTGAATACCAAAATTTTCATCCAATCCAATACATGATCCGAAATACAAAGCCTGCTGAGGAAAATTATAATTCGTATGGATTTTAGGTGTTGGCAATTGTTCACAGCACAGGAGAATTGGAGAGTTTATCTTATGGGGCTGCATTTCAAAATCATTACCGACTGCAAAGCATTCGCGATGATCACGAAAAAGAAGGATGTTCCATTAAGGGTATCCCTCTGGGCGATGATGCTGCACGATTTTGACTACGAAATAGAGCACAGGAGCGGATCAATGATGCGCCACGTGGATGCGTTGAGCAGATTGGCGTGTCTTATGTTGGAAGATTCTCTGATTCATAGGCTGAAGCAGGCTGACAAGATTCGCGCGGTATGTAAAGTATTATAGAATGGCGAGTATGAGGACTTCTACCAGAAGCACCGTTTACTATACAAATATTCGGTAAGAGAAGTCATAGTGGAGCCGTCGCTTATGAAGGAGGAGTTAATACGCACGGCATATAAGCCAGGACACTTCTCAATAAAGAAGATCCAGGACTCCGTTGAGAAGACATTCTTCATTTCACAGTTAGGGTTTAAAGTTGTAAAGGTTGTAAAGAGTTGCATCGATTGCATCGTTACCGGTTCAAATGCTGGAAGGAAGGAAGGTTTGCTAAATCCCATAGTTAAGCACTTTCCACCCCGATCATGTCGGTCCTATGGAGCTGACGAAAAAGGCATACAATTACATTCTTGTTGTAGTGGACGCCTTTTTTAAATTTGTGTGGTTGTATCCGACTAAAAATACTAGTGCGAATGCAGCTGTTGATTGGCTCTCCTAACAAGCAGCCATTTTTGGTAATCCAATGCGTGTTATAACTGACAGAGGAGCCGCGTTCACTGGAAACCTCCTCAAAGGTTAAAGTACCAAAGTCGAGCGTATGCAATAAATTGTAATACCAATGATGTCGAAGATGTGCTCTGAAGAGCCTGGGAATCGCTATAAACTTAGGTACGGAGTTGAAAAGGCGGGCGATGGTGAAGGTGCTGGGCGCACAACCACTATCGCCAAGTACATAAAAAGATGGGAACCTTCGTTCGGACGGATAGTCAGAAGGGTCGAATGTGGGATTGCCTTGTTTCAGCTGGCAACCCTTCGTACTTACATACACCAACATAACGAAACTTGACGAAAGAGAAAAAAGAAAAGAGCAGCAGGAGAAACCCCAGAGAGAGACATTTTTTGAAATCGACGCGCTCGTAATATAGCCGGATAAGTTTAATCCTAACGTTAAAATAATCAATTTGAAATTTTAATTTTTACATACATATAATATTTTTATTTCTAATAATTTGTCTTATTATTTGTTGGGACTGGTATGTATGTTAGGCCAATATGTTTTTTGATTGTGTTTTCTCCGTGTCTTTTCTGTTGTTGCTTAGGGTGCGAATTTAGCTAGTCGTTGTCTCATTAGCATTTCTATTGTTGCTTTAGGTTAGGATTTTTTCGGGTATATTTGTTTTTATCTTGTTGTTTTCTTCTATGAATTCTTCGTCACTAAGTATGTATACTTTTGAAATCAGGCTAGTGCCTGTGTTTATTTTTTGCATCCATTTATTATCCCACCCGATGCTATCGACTTGGTGTACCCATTAAACTTAATGTTATTTTGTCCCTTATGTATTTCAACATCCATCAATGCTATTTTATTGTTTTCTTTTTTTTTCGGATGTGACTTGTCTTAGTATGCTGGCCGTTCAATGTTTTTGAAATATCCTCCACGTCTTTTGATTTTATTGCTGCTAATACATCAGCTACATATTTGGTTATGTATTTAATGTGTATGCCTTTATACTTTAGGTCAGCAGGTTGTCGTCAATTATTTTGTTCAGTACAATGTCGGCTATTGTTGGAGATAGTGAATTCCCCATGGGCATACCATAAATTTGTTGATAAAACGTGTTGCTTCATTTCAAATAGTTATTGTCACGTAAACAAAATTCGAGTGTCGTCTGGAATCGTCTTTTTGTAATGTTAGGCACTCTGCACACGGGTAGTATTGCTGTAAACGCTTATTAGATTCATTATGCAGTACCGCTTCCTCTACGCTTCAGGTTATGCAAACAAATCGACTGTCAAGCCTATATACACAAAAAAAATATAATTTATACATTAAAGTTTTAACTAATAGCTTTATATTGCCAAATGTTTCTTTGCTTCTTATTTATAAAATAATAAACTACTTTCCTACAGGAACTCACAAAAAAAAATTTATTTACACATACCACAGTACTCCTGAATCGTATTATTATATGTACATATATGCAAGGATAATTTTCTCTTAACTGCAAAAATTTAATAGCTTCCTCCGACATATTTACAGTAAATTTCAAACGCGTTTATATACAAATGTAAACAGCGTACGCGAAGCGAACAGCACTTCTGTACGCTAAGTGATTTGAATATTGCTTACTTTGAAGAATTCTCGTAGCAGACACCTCGTATTCAGGGCCCTATTCCACAAAACAACTTATCAACTTTTCACTTTGCACTTATCGATTTGTATTTTATTGCAAAGTGAAAAGTGTTTCTGTTCCACAATATTCTTTGCAAATCTCACTATGCGCTGAACTTAGTTTTGCAAAGGCTTTGCTAAGAGAGCATATTCTGCAAAGTATTTGGGCTATCTCGCAAAGTGAGTGTGCAAAGAGTTCCAAAAAGCGTTTAATCAACTTTGCATTTCTGTCATATCACTAATCACTTTGCATTACTAAAGTAAAGATGAGCCGCAAAATAAAAATTGGAAAAAATTGCAGTTTTAAATATAATAAAAGAAAAAAAAGACATTTTATTTGCAAATTTTCAAAACAATGAAGTAAGTATTTTTTTAATAAAATGTCAGACATAATTAAGTTTATATTTCATTTTGAAGGTTAACAAATTAGATAAACAGGCTGCCTGGGAGGATGTTTTGAAAAAGCCCAATCCCCGCAACTTGCGTCGGCCCAAAAAACATGCACCTATGCGAGGGACAGTTTGTTTGGGCTCTGGAAAAGCCGGGCATTGGTAAGTACAACAATTTATTGCCTACACATAGCAAATATTAATAAAGTTTAAATAAGTACACCTCGTTGACATGATTATTATATTTGAAAAAAAGCTAATATTTTTATTTATTTTTATTTTTATTTTGTTAATTTGCAGAGTAAAAGGGATAACGCGCGAAAAACTGGATCGGGAGAGGGGACGGACAGCGTTATGGATGAAGCTGACTTGGCCATCCTCGATATTCTGGAATCAGACTCAGCTGTGGTAGATGGATTGAATTTGCCAGAAAGTTATGGAAACTCAGAAAATCTACCATCAGCTGAGTGTGATTCCAGAGTATCGATGACAGAAGAAACACCTGCCAATCCCCCTTCAAACCCAAAGAAAAGGAAGAGCGTTACCAAGTTCCCAAGTGAAACTTTGGATAGAGAGGATAAATGTCGGCTGGAGCTCCTTGAGGTTGAGGTTTACTACAGAAAACTTCAATGCCTAAAATTGGAGAGGGAGCTCCATCTTCCACCCTCTGCCATAACCCGCGAAATTGCAGCGGAAACGGAAAATATTTCGCGTTCGCGGTAGTTAATTGAGGAGTTTTTATTTTTTTATGTATTATTATTTTTATTTACCCATTTAGTATTTGTTTATTTTTTTATGTTTTTTATTTAAAAATTAAAAATAAGTGTATTTGATATTTTTACTTTCTATATTGAAAATTGGGTTACATAAAACATATTACTGTTAATCTCAAACCCCAAAAGAAACAACGCTTTTGCAGTGGAAAAAGATCATAGCCCAAGGATCACTTTAATTTCATTTTAATGGTTGGCATTAGGAAAAGTATTGCAGTTGAGAAGTAACCCTTTCCATTCCACTCGCATGATCTATGTATATTATTAAGGGCATCATTTTCTTCTTCAGCACTTTCATCTAATTCCTCGATTTCATCGTCAGTGTCTTCTAAGGGTTGCATGTTTTCACTACCCCTTCCGATGCCACTGGCAATATTGTGTAAGATGGCACAAACAATGACTATCTTTCCTGCAAACTCAGGCCTCAGTCGCAAATAATTTAAACACGGGAATCTCTCTTTAAGAATGCCAAAACTATTTTCAATTATGCGTCGTGTTTTTTTGTGGCAACGATTGAAAGCCTCTTCAGCAGGGTCATCGGGATTTCGGCGTAATGGTGGTATCAACCAGTTTTTTAGCCCGTAACCACTATCTCCCAAAACAACAGCATCTGGAAATGGTCTCCAACCATTGTGTAATCTTTGACTTACAGCCGAATTCCGTTACACCCTTGAGTCATGAACGCTGCCGGCCAACTTGCATTTACACTGTAAAATGTGTAGTCTGGCCCGCATATCATCATCACATTCAATGAGTGGTTTCCATTCCGGTCCACATATCCTTTCTCGTGTAATGTAGGCGCATCAATTTTAATGATTGTGTCATCCATGCAACCACACACACAAGGGAATCCACCCATCATGAAAAACTTTTCAGCAATACCACTGACATCATCGGGCCATCCCACGGTGTTTTGAAATAAAACGTCTATTATAATGTCGCCAACTCTGTGGATGGTTCTGCAAACTGTTGATTTTGCAACACCATGCATAGCTGCCACTCCATGGTACTGGCAACCATTTCCGAGCCAATGCAAGCACAGTAGCAGTTGATTTTCAGCCGACAAAGTATTACTGCGCTGTGTATTGTGCTCTATTTTGTCCAACTTTATTTAAAAGGAAATCAACTTGGATTTGATTTAAACGGAAGCACTCTTTAAAATTAAAATTGTGTAGTCCCGAGAAATTAATTCGGTCTCTATAATTTCTAGTTATAACCGCGTCTTCACTATTGTCGAAAAAAAACTCACGTCGTGACATTTTTAAAGCTTGACTAGTTATAACAATATGAATTTGTAAAGCGGTCGTTTACCTTGCAAATGTTTGACAAACTTATCAAAGATTGCTTTGCAAACATTGAATTTACAGTTTTTGAGGAACGAAAGAGCGCAAATTACACAAATTGCAAAGAGAGTACAAAAATTGCAAAGACTTTGCAAATTACACTTATCAACTTCAACTTATCACTTATCAAATTTTACAATACTGAGGAACACAAAGTTTTGCAAATTGACGAAAAATTCGCAAAGTGCAAAGTGAAAAGTTGATAAGTTGTTTTGTGGAATAGGGCCCAGGTGTTCGTTTAAACACAAGTGTTTGTCAGCAAATCGTATGGCATGCGTACGTTTCATGATGGTTTATATATGTAGCTAAATGTATTGATATATTTGTGAATAGTGAAATTACGTCAAATGATAGTAGAATCTTTTTTTATTTTTAGGCTGCGGATACTTTACCTCAAGTCATATGAGCTTTTTATGTTGATCTTGCCCGATACGATGTTTTTCAGAATGTTTTCAATATATTTAGATAATTTGTAGTAGGGCACTTGTCTATGAAGGAATAGGTCTAAGTGGTGTATCTGGATTGTGAATTTTTAGTCATATGGTCTTGGTGCACTCGCTGCAGAGCCTCTAAGTTGGAATTTTTGATTCAAGTCAAGTGTTTTCTGTTCATATAAGTCATTTATTATGATATTGATTGTGATTGATTACGCGTTACACACATTCTGTCCTATGAACCAAATATACTTTTTCTGAAAGGGGAGAAAAAATAAAAATACACGTATATCGCCGATTTTCATGTACACGTCAGAATTTTTTTTTTATGTACGAGTATAAAGTATAAAGCTCGTATTGTCCGTCTGTGTGAAAGACTTTGGATCGATTTTTAACCCTTTTTTTGTGATCCAATCGAGCCGAATTTTTGCAGGTAGACTCGTGGAAATGTCTGTATCACGTCAAATTTTTAAAAACATAGATTTTTATCAATTCTCAGATTTTCCTGAATTTATGTAAAAAAAAAAACAAAATTTTTTTTCACTTTTTTCGGCATAACTTGAAGGGACTCCAAATTTTTAAACTACTAAAGCGGTTCGAAAAAAAAAATGTTTTTCGACCCATCTTACTCCATATATTTGTAGTTTATCAATAGTAACTTTCTAACACTAAACTGTTTATGACTTTTACAACACTTGCAACTGGTATGACAGATGAAACATTGAATTGCACAATTGTTTCAAGTTCTGTGGTGCGAAAACGTATTTCTATATATTTCATCTGAGAAAAAATGCAGTGCCCGACTCGAAATAACTTTTGTTACGTTTGTGGCTTATTCGCACCAAGTAAAAGTTTTAAAAATATTACGAAAACAGTGGTGAATTCGTTTCAGAAAATATTCTAGACTGCTTATGTTCCTTACTTGTGGCATACTCCGGAATTCGTGTGCGACTATTGCTATAGAAATTTATGCAAGTTTACTGATGGAAGGTCAACAATAAAGTACGCTGTACCAACAATTTGGCTACCACGTACGGATCACTGCAATGAATTGTGCTACTTTTGCGTAACTTTTACTCAAACTAAAGGGTACCAATACTTTCACCGCAACAAAATTCGCTACGCTAATGTAGAATCGGTTTCTCCAGCGGTTCTGTACTCACCAGAAGAAGTATAGCGGCTTCAATGGAGATTTTTGATGATGTTCCCGAATTTAGCGATGGAGAACCAACAGTAGTACCAACAATGCTATCAACATTTCTTGCATCGAATGCGAGATGCGAGAATCCAGAAGTATCGGAATTTGTACCAACACCCAGTGAACTTGGGACTGCAGTGCCGCATTTAGTAACGCAAGCCGACTTCAATGACCTTGTACGAGACGGAAATTTGTCAAAGAGAACAGCGGAACTCTTTGCATCACGCTTTAAGCAGTGGAATATAGTGGCGGCTGATTTTAAAATAACAGCCGCTCGTGATCGACGTAGCACTATTCCATATGACGAACTTTTTAAATTGCGCGAAGATCGGGGAAAAAACCTGGCTTATTGTTATGATATTTATTCGATGTTTGCAAAAATTGGTTACCCTCATATCTCAGAGGAGTGGCGACTTTTTATCGATGCATCGGTCAACAGACTTAAAGTCCTGCTGCTTCATATCGGTAACAAATATCCAGCTGTCCAGATCGCATATCCCACAAACCTCTAAGAAACATACGAAGGCATGGAATTAATATTACAGCTGATAAAGTACCAAGATCATAATTGGAAAATATGCTGCGATCTGAAAGTGGTCGGATTACTCATGGGTGTTAAGCGTGGATTTCCAACCCACCAGTGCTTTTTGTGTACATGGGAAGGTCGCAAAAGAGATCAGCATTACACTGAATTTAAGTGGAAGCCGCGAACATGCTACAAAGTAGGCGTAGAAAGTATAGAAAATCTATCATTGGTGCAGCCATCTCAAATCATTTTGCCACCACTACACATTAAACTCGGTCTCGTATCATATTTTGTTAAAAAGCTGGATCATGAGGGCGAGGCGATTGCAAGTTTGCGCAAAATTTTTCCGAAATTGAGCGGCGCAAAGATTCATGCAGGTATTTTTTTAAGAAGGCATTCAGTAACTTTATTTTTTTAATGATGTGTATGATTTAAGGTGTTTTCAATGGTCCGCAGATAAAAAAAATAGTTGCAAGTTATGAATTTTCATCAAAATTGAATGCTATCGAACAACTTGCATGGAAAGGCACAGTTGCCGTTATTGAGCAGTTTCTTGGCAACAACCGAGCTGCCAATTATAAAAATATTGTTGCAGAAATGATTTCGGCATATGGCGAAATGGGCATATTAATGTCGCTAAAGATCCATTTCCTTCACAATCATTTAGATTTTTTCCCTCCTGCTTTAGGAGCTTGTAACGATGAGCATGGCGAAAGGTTCCATCACGACATTACGGCTATTGAAAAGCGCTTTAAAGGACAAGACATTACGCATATGCTTGGCGAATACTGTTGGTCTATTTGTCGCGATACTGCCACAAATGCTTACAAACGCAAAAATAAAAGCATTGAAATTTTTTATGCAACAATTTTTAATTTTAATATAGCGTTGAAATTTTTAATGTTACAATTCTTAATTTTAATATAATAAAATTAATAAAAAAATCGGGGTTTTAATGAGCTGAAACCGTTACAAAAAAACCAATAACCATTTTTTCAAAAAAAAAAAAAATTCAGGAAAATCTGAGAATTGATAAAAATCTATTTTTTTTTGTAAATTTGACGTGATACAGACATTTTCACGAGTCCGCCTGCAAAAATTCAGCTCAATTGGATCACGGCAAAAGGGTTAAAAATCGATCCAAATTCTTTCACACAGACGGACACTACGAGCTTTATACTTTATATCGCCGCTACAATTGTATTTCGATTTTGTCTCCCCTTTCCGAAAAAGTATATTTGGTTCATAGGACAGAACTAAAGCTCGTTTTTGTAACGCAGTGTAATTATTTCAAATACAGCAACACATTTTACCAATGGTATGCCTATGAGGAACCCAATATCTCCAACAATAGCAGACATTGTACTAGTCAAAATAATTGGCGACAGCCTAACAGAACTAAAATATAAAGACATACACATTAAAAACATAACCAAATATGTGACGATCTGTTCGCAATAATGAAATCAAAAGACGTGGAGGATATTTTAAAAACATTGAACAGCCAACACACCAAAGTAAAGTTTACAGCAGAAAAAGAAGAAAACAACAAGATATCATTCCTGGATGTTGAAATACACAAACGAAAAAATAACATTAAGTTTCATCCATGGAAGCAAAAAATTAATACAGCTACTAGTCTGATTAGAAAAATACACGTGCTTAGTGACGAAGAATTCATAGAAGAAAACAACAAGAAAATAAAAAATATACTCGAGAAAAACAGCTACCCTAAGCAACAATACAACAATACAAACAATACACGCAGCAGCAGAAAAGAAAGCATAGAAAACACAAACAAAAACACATTGTTCTAACATACATATTAGGCCTAACATATAATAAGGCACTTAGGAAAATTATTAAAAATGAAAATATTATTTATGCTGACAAACCACATAACACGTTGAGTAGAATACTTACGAAAACAAAAGTCAAATTTGAGAATGAGCAACAACACAATGCTGTATACGAGATAAGATACAAAGGCAAAGAAGAAGAAAATTGTAACAAATTCTATGTGGGCACGACAAAAAGAGCGTTGGGTATAAGGATTGGCGCACATAAGGCGGACGAAAGAAATAAGAAAATGACAACGGCCCTGGCTAAATACCTGACTACACATAAACGCGAATACGAGGATTCTAGACGTCGAAAGAGGAGCAAGGCGGAGAATGACGTTGGAAAGCTTTCGCATACAACAAAACTTGGAGATCGCGATGAATTTTAAAGAAGATGTGGACAAAACGAATAACGCATACACAGCTGTGATCAGGCATGATTATAATTAAGAGCAATGTAAAAATATGTTTTCATATGTATATTATCAAACTAGTTTTAAGTGTGTACAAACATATGTACATACATAAGTGCGTTTATGTACCTGTGTTACTTTAATAATTATTAAAACCAATGTAAGTTCAAAATAGTCTAGATGTTGGTATTGCAATTGTATTTAATGTTATTATATAACGAAATGCGATGAAACGCGTAGGTGGGAAAAAGAAAATCAAAAGTTTTCCTTTTTTACTCTTTTTGGCCGAAGCAGCTCCAACCCAGCAAGCAAAATGCCAACTTTTTATAACATTTTCCAATGGTAGCACTATGGAAAAAATCAAATTTGGGAATATTAAAAAACTTGCAGAAGATTTTACAGCTTCCACACTACTACTGAAATTTAATAAAGAAAAAAGCAGCAAAAAACAAAACTGAGTATTAGCAAAATATGAAATGAACGTTATAACATAAAAATATCAAAGAAACTTCTCATATAATACAGCGTATAAAATATTATAAATAAATTTAGAGGTATGCGCTCCAACAGTGGATCGACGATTACTCCGGGATGTGGGAAATCCCTTTCATTTGAATGCAACAGAATTTCAGAATCTGTATCGGTTAACTCCATACTCGACTGAGGACCCGATTTCTCAGCTTGACAACCAAATAAGAGGCTCCAGAATAACAGCAAAATCGACTGAGAAACAGGTTGCTCATGTAGTCTTTAAGTCTGTAAGCAATTTTAAATTTTACTTTTATATTGCTAGGTTCTAGCGGCTTTGAGATTCTTCGCCACTAGTTGCTATCAACGACCCGTAGGTGATCAATGGGGAATATCCATGAGCCAGTCATCCGTAAGCCGGCATTCATCGGGTAACGGATGCAATCATTGATTCATTCTTTCACCAGAAAGTGAGGTTTCCCAATGACCCAAGCAGCTAAAGAAATGCTTGGTTCAGCATCGTCACCTTTTGTGGAAGGCACTATTCGGGCCGTCGTTTTCACGCATATCTATTTTGCCACCAAGGAACCATGAGGATGCTTATGCCAATCACCTTATCTACCATTAAATTAATGTGAAAATGGTAAAATCAAACTTTTATCAAGGATCCAAGTATAAAAACACAAATATAGTTGTTTTAATATATAGATAAATGATTCTAATTAAAAAAAATTGAATATATGTAAATCCTAAATACGCTGGAGCACAACGCGAATTTTGAAAATGAAACCCATAGCATATTTGCAGGTGATTCCGGATATTTTTTGGAGTCGAGGTGATGGCTATTCTACCAAACCACTCAGAGCAGAGTCCGGAATTCCGCTACAATAGAAAATTGCAGTATAAAAAAGAATAATAAATGTTTGTAATTTGAAACAGACTAGTATCTTATTTCACTTTGATGAAATATAGTAAAAACGCTCAAATTTATATTTGGCAGCACGCATTCGTTTTTTTTCTATTCCTCTTTTCGCTTATTTTGACATTTAGTTTGACAGAGGTGCCACTCTCTATAACTTTGAATAAATATAACGAGACAGCTGTTAAGTGTAGTTAAGAATAATTTAGTGGATCGCACAATCGTTTGTGCGAACGACAAATATTGAAGTCAAAAATTTCGATTGCAGCACCGTTTAAAGTTAGTGAAGCGCACTACTGATTTTTCGTTTTACAAAAACTTACTCTTTGAACGTCTAGTAGCATTTTAATACACAATATCTGGCAACACGTTCTTATTCACACTTGCGTTTCGGCTCTTTCTTGAAAGTGGAATGTAAACAAATTTATAAACGCGTTGTTTATCGTTAAACAATGAAATTTATCAGGTAAAAATAAGGATCAACAAGTAAGAATATATCACAAACTCTTTATTTATAAAAATATATATTAAAAGTTCAATTTATTATTGATAGTTTTGTGTACAATTGGCATATAATTTAACAGCAAAAAAAACTCAAGTAGTGTATTTAACTGATCGGTTTAAGTGACAGTTTTAGTGAAAGGAACATTAATATAACATTCCTACAAAGTTAAATTTCCTAGTGGTTTCCATATTAAAGCAAGTGGTGCATTATTCTAAAGAAAACCAATAAAAAGCAAATCAAACTTTGAATAATGAAGCAGTGTAGCCTACTCTGTATCTCGTTAACTTTTGAATACTATTAAGCAAAGTACTCCTCAAAATTATAAAAAAGAGTACACGGTTTTGCTAAGGCATTCATGGGGGAGTTAGAGCGAGCACTTGTCTACGTACATACATATGTACGTCCCCATTTATAACTAGTTACATATATCATGGGCAAATTGGCTTTTCTCGTTGATCAAGAGGTTAGCACCTACTCTTTCGACCAAACGCCTAAATGATTAAATAAGATTTTACTAGCTCAAAAACAGGTGAGAGTAATAGTCTTGCCACTGAGAGCACGTTGCGTGCATTCCGGCGACACATTCGACTAGAAGATGAGTAAATTATGTGTATTTGTATGCAGCACACTACATTCGCAACGAACGAAAGTTCCTATACTCTCTACTTTTGGCACACTCAATCCGCCGCTAAATGTTTTGCGTTTCGTACGCCTTGCCAGTTGAATGTCTCGCTGAAGCGGACGCAACGTCTCTAAGCGATAGGACTATAATAATCGTCAATATTTCGCTTAATTTACCCACGCTTGCATTTGTGATTTGCCATCGCATGATAACTGTCAATTTGATATCATGCGAATAGTTATCTCAAAGGAAATTTTTTACGTGGGCATTTCATCGCATATGATTTCATTTCAAAAAAATTATCGAACGTGGTTTCTCTTGCAAAAAAAAATCGAACTAGAAAAGGAAAAATATGTCGATTTTTCTTGACAATGATGTTGCCTCCGCAAAGCTTTCACTTAAAAGAAAATATAGCTGTCAAAGCGGAAATGTGACAGTTCATTGCATGCAATGGTTCTCATTAGCTTAGAGATTTATTGTATGAGATCTGCGATAAGCAGTCTCCATTCGTAATAAATATTATGAGATGATTCGAATGAGATCGGAGTTCGCAGTTTCGATTTCCTCATGTAATATAAGCCGCACATTTATTATTTTTTATATTTATTTTCTCCGTTTTCTTCAAATAAAATAATTAGTTATCTTCAATGTGCCTTTTTGGCATGCGTTTTGTTTTACTTTTTGAATTTACAAACACGCCAAATTTGGCATTTCTAGTTTGGTGTTTGATGGGTCACTTGCAACAATAAAATACATGGCAGAGTTGTATTTTCTCTAATGCTGTTACCTGGTTAATGAGCTTTGGAATAGAGCAAGAGAGTTGGCTATCGAAAGTGGTATATGAATTTACCTCACTTTTTTAAAGAAGCATAATAAAGAATTATAGGATACAAGATTTTGTCTTCCCCTGGCGAAGGGACAGGTCTTGCCATTTGTAAAATGTATGCTATAGAAAGAAGAATGAATAACTTCCAATATTTCAATTAGGAAAGGGTTTTAATAGTTCAAAAGTCTAAAAAGATGATTTATAGGAAGATATTTAATAAATAAAACTGGAAAATATGGAGGAAAAGTGGAATCACTCCCACGTTTTCATTTTAAGTTCATCAGTAATCTCGGCTGCGAGCGGGGGTCTGGCTTGGAGCAACGGGCTCGCTATATAAATGTGTCTTAAATTAAAAATGCCCCCGTGCTTGGTACCCGCCTCGTAAAAACAGCTTCCAATGACAAAATTCAACTAACCTCGAATAAGACCTTTTTATTCTGGTGACGGTCACGGCATATGTTTAAAGAACTATGATTTGAGGAATGTGCGGACCCTTAATTGGGAAGGTGCTTCTGCCCAGCTGGCGGATGTCCTAAAGGCAAAAGCAAGAAGGATAATTTTGCTTTTTACCACTTTCCCTTATTGTTCTACCAACACAATTCAAGTACGACAGTCTGTCGTTATTAAGTGCAGCAGCTTACATGCCGACTTTGGTCCATTGGCTTACGCACTTGCCCAGCAAGTCGTAGGTGGTGAATTCGAATGCCGGTGGAGTTATGAAAGAAATCTTATGAGGAGATGTGGTGATCTCCGAAATAGCTATAATTTCTACCACTCCTGACTGTTGTCTTTTTTCCAATATACTTTTCCTTATACACTGGCCTTGAGCTCACAAATTAACATTATCATTTCATGTAATGTCAGTGTAATTTTTCATGTCGAAATAGTTACCGTTATATGAGAAGTGAGCCTGGTTTTGGTTCGATTTGTGATTTGGAATTTTGCTTACTGGCTCAAATATGATTTGTGTATCAAATTTGGTAGTATGAATGCGGAGATATAGGTACTTATTTGATCAAAATTGGACATTTCCAAATTTTCTTGATTTGGTGTTCGTAATTGTCTTTAATACTGACGAGAGGTAGGCGTGGTATTTGTCCGATTTTAAAAATTTTCGAAACTGTGCTTACTAACTTGAAACGAAATATGTGTACCAAAGTTGGTAGAGTTTATTCAACTAGTTTTGGAGATATAAGTTTTTCTTATAAAGTGGTGGGACCATTTTGCGCAAAAAGTCACTCATTTTCTTCTTTCCAGGGCAATCCTGTATGCCAAATTTGATAAAATTATCTTCAAAAGTTACTTTTAGTAGATGTTCCAGTATAGGAAGATCTCAGGCGTATGTCATATTCCGACAGGCAGCCAGTAAAAAATCAAGTTGAGCAATGGCTGAAGGACGGCATCATCCAACCAACCATTTCAAACTACGCATCTCCGATCGTACTTGTTTCGAAGAAGGGTGGTGGGAAGCGATTATGCTATGATTATCGGCGTTTGAATGAGAAGATAGTATTCACGACGCTGGACCTGAAGAATGGGTTCTTTCATGTCCCAGTGCACCAGAACTCACTAAAGTGCACTTTTCGTAACATGCAACGGAATTCCGGTATGCACCGTGTACAAATGTCGAGACACACGGTTGGATATTTGGAAAGAGAAATTAAAAGATTGTGTTTAGTTTTTTAAAAGGTAATTTGAAATTTATTCAAAGGTATATATGGAGATATACATGAATTTTGCTTTACCTGTGGTGTGAATCCGTGGTAGACCTGTGTCGCTCTTGAAATCCTGTGAACGAGTGCGATTATGAAAAAACGTACGGTTGCCGTCAACCGCAGTTTTATTGGAAAGCAATTAATGGAAATGTTAGCAAAAGGAATTATCCGGCGGGAAATACGGAGTAATTCGCAGTTGCATGTGTATGCGTACATACACGCGTATTAGGGCGGTTAGAAAATATTTACGCTGCGGCGTAAACATGCCGGCCCCCTTGCGGTAAGCAAAAATCCTGAGCGTTGACAACAGCCAGCTACCAGTTCACACCACATCACATATTTGATTAAAAAATATTATTTTGTTTGTTTGTTTGTTGAGCCGCTTGCTTGTTGTTTCCTTGAGCCGCTCCGTGTTCCTCCGTCATCGTCTCCTGTTCTCTACTAGGAAGGACGGTAATAAAAAAAATATTAGGCTGAACATACGTGTGTTGTCGCGCTAGTTGGGGTAATTGTATGGGGCTTTCGTCGTAGTGATCGGGAAGGACGTGTTCCCGAGTCAACTCGCCGCCAATTATTTTGGATATCAGATAGTCGGAAAGAACATCTTCCCGAGCCATCCGTTCGCTGATGCTGAGCTGGTCGGGAAGGACGAGTTCCCACGCCAGTCGCTCGTCGTTTCTTTTTCATGAGCAGACGGTCTGAAAGGACGGGATCCAAAGCCGCGCTGCCTGGGCCGTCGGAAAGGACTGGTTTCCGAGCCGCGCCTTCGCCGTTCATGCTCCAGTGACGGTCGGAAAGCACAGGTTTCCGAGCCGCCACCCGTTGAAAGTGGTCGTAATATTGGGTGGCAAGTAATATGGAACAAAATAACCAAAGAAAAAAAAATGATTTTATTTTATGAAATTATGGCATGACAAAAATTGTATGCATATATATGTATATACATATGTATTTTATCGTAAATTTTATGTATTTATGTATTTATGTATTTATTATGTATTTGGTGCATTTATGCGCCAAGTGTCCAAAAACTTTCATCATGGTATATGGGTGTGATCGCATCGGTCCACTTGCGCCCCCCATCGGTACATGGTGCCTAACTCCAGTTGCTCTTGAGGGTGATGGACTTAGCTATGTTCCACAGTTGCGAACGTAATATGGCATTACGATATATTTTCATATATCGTTAAAACACCTGATGGACTGGTCAGTGTAGTGACCTAACACCTGACTGCATATGAAATTTTTACAAGAAATTGAAAAGAATTAAAAAAATTGATATGAACTACCTATTCCTGTGTTTCGGTAATCGCGGAAAGTGCCCCCCACCATGCAATGGCTCAACATTCTGTTTTTTGTGTGGTTTATGTATGTACATTAGATATTTGATTGTGGGGAGGTAGGTCAGCAATCTGGCATCCAGCAATCTGGCCTACCACCCACAAACAGTTTGTATGCCACTGTGCTTAATTTGCTGACCACAGTGGCTGTTCCAAAAAAAATTATTTAAACGTGAATTTTTGACGCGAGTGGTAGTGGCAATTCCTTTTGTTAATTAAATTTGTGTTAACATAAAAAATTAGTGAAAAAATCCTTGTCGTGTCGGGTCTTAACGTTGCTCTGCCCAAAGCACAAAAGTTTTCGTGCGCGAAAAAAATGTATAACGAAAATATAGATTGAGTGTTAAAAGTGCATTCAAAAAGTATTACAAGATTTTGCCAGCATTTCCATTTTGCTTGCGAATAAAAATTAGGAAATGGCAAATGGCTGGAGGCAAAGCAGGCCAGGATTCTGGCAAAACAAAGGAGCAGGCAGCATCTCGTTCAGCACGAGCGGGGCTTCAGTTCCCAGTTGTGGTAATTTTTGAGGTTGGCGTACATGTCGCCATGTGCAGCTGGCCAACAGTGCCTGCCGTACATATGCGTACATCGCATTCATGGCGATGGTGGACGCATGCATGTGTACGGCGGCGTTGATCAGGTAAGTGATATTATTATATTTATACTAATAATATCATAATAATTTTTATACATACATTTTTGAGTTTTTTACGTACATAAGTAGGTACATGTGCATGTATGTATGTATATCGATATATAGTACATATCTACATGCACATGGTGGCGTGATGCGTTCGATTGCGAGGGCACAGTCGGAGGGAGGAGGGGTATGCCATGCGAAGATGGCGGATGATCGATCGGAAGCAAAGAAAGGAGTTTGTAAAGTACTAATGTGGATCGAAATTTTTTTTTTTTTTGTGTTTAATCAATTTTGTACACTGAACTAATTTGTTTTCTTTCCCAACAGGTGAACAATTAAATGATTTTCACGATGTGAGGAGCAGGACAACAGTGGAGCTGTAACCAAGTAACTGTTTTGTTTTTATACGTATATATATATATATATATTTAAAATTTGTATGTGTATAGGGTAAACATTAGTACTTAGATGTTTCCAAAAAAAATTTTTTTTGCTTTTTTTTTTTTAACGGATAAAATTGGAAAGATATAGGTACTAGCGAGAATTTGCTAGTTGGTTAAAAAAAAAATGAATGAGAATTATTGAGTTGATCCAAAAAAATATAAAGTTATAATTAAAGTTATTAAAATTTGGAAAATGATAAAATATTTAAATATACAAAATGTTTAAATATATCGAAATATTTAAAATATATAAAAAAAACTTGCAACTTCTCATTAGTTTTACGTTCTCTCCGCTTCTTGCGTCTTTACGTTTTCCAAATTTTCTTTACGCTCTAAAATTTAGTTAGTGGACAGGGTTTTTAGGGTTTAGGGTTTTCACCACTTATGTTAGGGTTGAACCGGGCTGATTTTTTACAATCGGTCATAAATTCCGGAAAATTAACTCGAGCTATTGGTTAGTTGTCGGTTAATTTCGAAATAGTTTCGGATATTTATTTTGATATGACCACTTTTCAAAGTTAACTGAAACTATTGGTTAGTTTGTCGGTTAGTTTTGAAATAGTGTCGTGTATTAAATTACCACTTTTCAAAATTAATTCAAAACTTTTGTTTAGTTTGTCAGTTAATTTTATACGGGTATCGGGTATCGAATAACCACTACTTGATGTATGTAAAAAACATGATTTCGCAGATTTATTTATTTCTGTACGCCATCGTCGTAGGTAATCCATCGGAACATTTTCAAGTTAAGTACTTATATTATTTAGAAAAAATGACAGTGCAGATTTCCTTATTTTCTTGTACTTCACGTACTGTTTATGAAATATTTTTTTTTTTTAGTAGCGGTACTTTCGAGGGAGGGCAGCAAAACCAATTTCGTTATTGGTCTGCTGGTTTGTCCCTTCGTAGTATAGATGTCGACGACGCGTACCCGGTTATCCGAGCCTGGGTGTAAGTTGATGACTCGTCCCAGTCTCCACATGTTAGGCGGTAGATTATCTTCTTTTATAACCACAAGATCTCCTGTTTTGATGTTAGTTTGTGGATGTTTCCACTTCGTGCGTTTCTGCATTTCCAGCAGATATTCAGCTTTCCATCTTTTACAAAATGTTTGAAGTAGGGCTTTAAGTTTCTGCCATCGGATTACATCCTCGCAGTTGGCCGTCCATTTTCGTAAGGGAAAACCTGCTGACCGCAGTACCGTAGAAATTTCGTCCCTTGCCTTTATGGTAGATTCGATGCTGTGTCCTCCTGCAAGTACGTCATCTACGTACATGCATTTTCGCAGAATATTAGCTGCTATTGGATGCGAGCTTTCGACGTCATCGGCTAACTGCAACAGTGTTCTTATCGCCAGGTAAGGAGCACAGTTTATTCCAAACGTAACCGTCTTTAATTCATATTGGCTCGTTGATTCGTTCGGGTTTGCCCGAAAGACGATGCGCTGATATTTCGACTGGTTATCGTTTATCCAGATTTGTCTGTACATTTTCTCGGTGTCACTGTTGAAAACATATCGGTATAATCTCCAGCGTAGAATCACTATCGGAAGATCTGATTGGAGTACTGGACCTGGTAGGAGGACGTCATTAAAGCTTTTCCCATTAGCGGTTGCACTTGAGGCGTTGAAAACCACGCGAACTTTAGTTGACGTACTCTCTGCCTTTGTAACGGCGTGATGAGGCAGGAAGTAATTTTCACATGAGTCCGCTGAAATGTTACTATTTATTCTCGCCATGTGTCCTAGTGTCTCATACTCTGCTAACACCCTATTATACTCTTTTTGTAGGACGGGATCCTTGGCTATCCGTGTCTCATTCCGGAAGAATTGCGAGCAGGCTTTTTTAAGAGAAGGGCCTAATTGTATGGTTACTGGGAATTCCTGTCGGAATGGTAACGAGACTATGTATTTTCCCTCATTAGTTCTGATAGTGGTCTTTTTATAAAGCTCTTCGCAATATTTATCATCTTCATAGAGGCTTTTGGTTTTGGGTAAATCTTCTAACTCCCAGAATGCCGTCAGCATAGATGGGCACTTTGCAGTACCAGTAAAAATGCAGTAAAAATTTTTTTTTACTGATAATGAAATAAAATTTTCATTACCAGTACAGTTTTACTGATTACTGAAAAAATTAGCAGTAGAAATATTTTTTTACTGGTTACTGAAAATAATTTGCAGTAAAAATATTTTTTTACTGGTTACCGGAAAAATTTGCAGTAAAAATAATTTTTTACTGGTTACTGGAAAAATTTGCAGTAAAAATATTTTTTTACTGCTTACTGAAAGAAATGGCAGTAAAAGTACTGATAATATCATTTGAGTTGCAAAACCAGCAAAATATTTACTGTTTACTGAAAATAGTTACTGGTATAGAAAATGTTGTGCACTATCATCAGGGAATTTAAATCATGTATGTACTCAATAAATATTTTTAGTTTTGCTCTGTCTTCTTTTCCTTAGAAAAAAATACACATGAAACACTAAATGCAAAAGGGTCAGAACTCAAAACCAAAAAGATTCAAACAAAAATTATATGCAAATATTTATAATATTATGAACGGATTGAGATCACCAAAAAAGAAAGTCCTCCTTGCGTAAAATATAATCTTAAATCAAATTTTTATTTTGACTCTGATATATTAAACATAGGCTATGATTTAATACACAGAAAATCCCAAATGAAAATCTTGAGTTATGACTCTTTTCGTTTAGTGTGCGATACAAAAAAATCATCACCTCATAACTGTAACTGTCGTACAATCCAAGCAATGCAATTATATGTAGAAGCATTGAGAAAAATAGTCCAATAAATATTTATTGCACCCTACACATATTTATGCAACATAAAAGGAGTGGAGGTTATATGCTAATTGTTTTATATTAGCTGATAAGCTGCTTTATCAGATTCGATTTACCCACGTTCGTCCGTCTGTTAAATAAAGTTTATTTTAATTTAATAAGAATTATACTTCAAATTAAGAAGAATGAATAATTTGCAAACCTGTTACAGGGTATCAATAAGTCGGTTCGCCTGACTAAAAACTTTTTTACTATTGTCCATGTGCGCAATCAATGAACAAAACAGTTGATTCTGAAATAATTCGGTCATAGGACGGATCTGACTCTGATTCCGATTCAAATGACTCGATAATTGCTTTAGGCCCTCAATTTCGATCTGTAACTCCACGTCTGTCAAAACACTTTCCTTGTGCGAGCCACACTCTAAATCTTTTGGCTTCAACCGATTTCAACAAAATTTTGAATTCATCAAGTCAGGATATTAAAGATATTCACAAAATATCTTTCCAAAGGTAAAAATTATTTGATTAACTGAACACTTTTTACATATACATATTTTCTATAACTTTGTAGATGCACACAGCTTTGGAATAAATGCAATAGACCAAAATCTGCAGAAGTAGTTAATGAAGTTATAAACGCGAATTTAATAACTCCATGCATAACAAGGTGGAACTCTCTTTATGATTCCGTTACGAAGTTGCTGCAACACAAAACCAATTTAGCAGAGTTGTGTTACCGTTTAAAAATTCCTACCATTCTCAGCGAAGAAGTTGAGTACTTAGAGGAGTACGCAAAGCTTATGAGGCCTATTGCAGAAGCGATCGACTTCCTTCAGGGCGAAAAGACCATGTATTTTGGTTACTTTATCCCCACTATAGTGACTTTGAGAATAAAACTACGTCGTTTGGAGCCTGCAAGCTTTAAGTATTTATCCGAAATAAGCGAAAAAATGCAAATAGCTTTGCTTAAAAGATTTGAAAAGTACTTCCTGATTCAGTCTGACGCTTGGGACGCTGTTATTGCCGCTATTTCCGTCCCTGACATTAAATTGCGATTTTTAAAAGCCCTTTTAGAAACAGCAACGACGCAAACAGAAGAAGAAGTAAAAAAAATGTTCAACACTTATGTGGTGAAGTATGGAAAGGTAGCAGATGTCGCAACACGTGTTCCGCCTCAAACTACTCAAAAAACCTTCCTTGATTTCGGGGAAGAAAGTAATGGTAAAATTTTTGCATTTGACTATCAATTAAATATTTGATTTATGCATATATTCACTTAAATAGATATAAGCATACAGAGTGGTTCCACTGACTCAGGCAATTATCTTCAGGAAACGCTTTTATACCTGGTGGAACGAGACGCCACAACAAGTTGTTTAAATAAACATCAGGCTATTAAAAACGTTTTTCTAAAATATAATACCCCATTACCGTCATCTGCACCTGTAGAACGGTTGTTTTCTTTCGCTGGTATAGTTAACCGGTCTAGAAGGCAAAAACTCAGCGATGCAAATTTCGAAATGCTGGTTTTAAGAAAAGCTAATGGCGGATAACTAGTTGAAATAAATGTTTCAATGAAAACAAAAATATTCGAATTTTCTTTAATTATTCATTGACCTAGTGGTTGGCTTTTGATTTTTAACTACCAGTAACTATTTTCAGTAAACAGTAAATTTTTTGCTGGTTTTGCAAATCAAATGATATTATCAGTATTTTTACTGCAATTTCTTTCAGTAAGCTGTAAAAAAATATTTTTACTGCAAATTTTCCCAGTAACCAGTAAAAAATTATTTTTACTGCAAATTATTTTCAGTAACCAGTAAAAAAATATTTTTACTGCAAATAATTTTCAGTAACCAGTAAAAAAATATTTTTACTGCTAATTTTTCCAGTAATCAGTAAAACTGTACTGGTAATGCAAATTTAATTTCATTATCAGTAAAGTGTTACTGTTTACTGCTGTACGTAATGCAGTAAATATATAATGCAGTGTGCCCATCTATGGCCGTCAGTTGCTTGTCCAGCGAAACTTCGCTGAAGCACGAAACTATATTTCTGTTTGTATTTGTAGTATCCGTACTACCAGTTATAATCCAGCCGAATACGGTTTCTTGGGCTAGAAGTGTCCTCAAGACGTTTTTCTTTATCCCACTTAATATGATTTGTGGATAAATGTCTCCACCAAGAATGAGGTCTATTTGTTCATTAACAAAAAACCTTTTATCCGCTAATACCAGGTCCGGAAATTCTTGCCTAGTCGTCGCGCTTATATTTGTTGTCGGCAGATTTCCGGTTAGTTGTGGTAAAACCAGGACAGTTGCAGTCAAGCTAAACAATGGGTCGACGGGGGACCGCAATTGTATGTTGCATGCTTCTTTAACCTGGGCATTTACCGAGTTTGTGATGCCCGAAACTTGGGCATGAATCTTTTTTGCAGATAGATTGATTCTGCGTTTGAGCCTCTCTGTTATAAAGGAACACTCAGAACCAGAATCAATCAGTGCTCGTGCTGCAAAATCTGTGTCATTGAGACGTATATTTACGCGAGCTGTTCCTAATAGCACACCTGTACTTGAATTCGCAAAGCAGGACTTAAAATTTCTCTTAGCATTTTCAGTTGCTTTGTCGGAATCACGTTATGCTTGCGCCTGCCTCGATGTCGATGGAGAATCGTGGGCAGGCCTCGAAGACGTCCAACGCGTTGTTGCCTTTGGCTGAATTGCATTTAGATGCAGGAGCGTGTGATGTCGCGAGTGGCACGTATTGCAATTGTAAGCACTAGTGCATCTTGACACAGTATGTCCGGAACTAAGGCAATTCAGGCAACAATTATTTTCCTTTAAAAAGTTCAATCTGTTTGTAGGTGTTAGCTGTAGGAATCGGGAACAGCTGCGCAATTTGTGCTCGTTTGTATGGCACATTTTACAAGTAAAATTGGTCACGCTTACTTGGAAGGTGCCAACTCTTTTTGTTGGGGTTTCGAAAGGATGACGTGTGATTTGTGGCGGCTTTGGCACTCTCACAGCTCTACCATCCTTCAACCCTGACAATGTCTCAAGGGTCTGAAAACGATTGGACAGGAACTTGTCCATATCGTCCCACTTGGGTATGTCGTTTTTATGGTCTATGGTTTGTTCCCATAGAGCCAATGTACTGTCAGGCAGCTTCGTCGAGCAGAGATAAACGACAATTGCGTCCCAGTTCGATATGTCAATTTGATGCCTCTTCAGGGCTGATAAGCAATTGTTTATCTCCCGCTGCAAACTTTTTATTGAGCTACCACACTCAAATTCTATTGCCTTTAAGCTGAACAATAGTTTTAGTTGCGTGTTGACTAGAATACGCTTGTTTTCATAGCGTTCGCACAGGTTTTTCCACGCTGTAGTAAAGCCTTCATTCGTTAGGGGGCACTTTCTTACGATTTCTTTGGCCTCCCCTTGTGTCTTATGGTTGAGATGAAAAAGTTTCTCAACCGGGGTGAGGCGCTTATTGAGGATGTAGATGGCCGTAAACATATCACGGAATGTTGGCCATGAAAGATAGTCGCCCTTGAACACGTCTGTATCGCACGGTGGAAGGTGGATATTGTGTTCGCGGACGGACTGCTCCGCTACATCCTTTTGTACGTTATTTAATGCTTCTGCTTGAGTAGCCATAGCAGACATGCATTTCACATATGTCGAAAAACATATTTTATATTTCTTTTTTATCGCCCTATTATCTTCCTTACTTAAACCTTCTGAGCTCACTAGCGTATCGTACGCTGCCTTCGTTTTCTCCCATAACACTTTTAATTCGTCTTGCTGGATAGCAAGACCGTGCTTATTTTGTTCGGAGGCGGGAGTGCTGTTGAAGTCAGCATCGAACTCTGCGACAGATTCTGCTAAACGGATGTATGAATCCATAGTGAAAGCTAAGAAGTAACCTAACTCTGATAATTTTTAAAAAAGTCCCACAAAATGACAATCACCAGTAAATTTTTATTTGTCTGTATCTTTATTTAATGATTTTCTTTTTAATTCCAATCAAGTGGTTAATTTTTTTTTTTTTAATGTGTGTGCCACCCTAATGTGTCAAAATGGCACTTGATGCAAAAGAAAAAAACACTTGCCACCCAAAATGTGTCGACGTATATATATAACTGTGTTTTATCAAGTAAAGTGGGTACTTAATTATGTACCAGTGTTATTGGTGATTTACTTGTTAGTTATGTATATATACAAAATTACAACAAAGGCTCAAAAGTGATAATGTGAAAACGCAATAGTCCTCCGTCGGCGTCTTACCTTCTTGTTCTCTTATTGGAGTTGTATTAAAGGGCATTTATATGTATTAAAAAAATTTTTATTTTTTTTTTCGCAAATGTATTTATATTTTGTTAATCAGAATTAATTTTATTATTTAAATGTTCCTGCGTTTTTTTTTCCTCCTTAGTTCCGCTGCATATTTATTTTACTACTATTTTACCGCTACTGCTTGTAGGCGTATTGCCGGATATTTTTGTAGTATTTACTTGTATTAACTTTTTTATTTTCAGGTTTAGGGCTTGTGTTTGGGAACACAGAAGATAGTCTAAGCATTTTTTTTTCAGAATTTACTTGAACAGTAAATTTTTGTCTATGTAAGTTTATATATATTTAACCACATAGGTTAAAAAATTTGAACTCCATTAAAATTTATTATTATTATTTTTTTCATTTCATTTCATTATTTATTAAGGCAATAAGTTATTAAAATCTTTTATAATACAACAAATTTCAGAGTCACAATAACACGACATAACACATCTTAAAGCAATAATACTTACAAATAAAAGACAGGTTTGTAATAGTCAACTAAGCAATATCGAGTTAGTTACAAAAATATGAATAAATTAGGACTATAATGGAAGATGGTATCTATACATATTATAAAACAAAGTCTAAAATTTGGGAAAGAGTTAATCTCGGGCACTACTGAACGGATTGGGATGCAACTTTTTTTTTAAATTAATGCTTACAGTTAGCACTACAATGATAGCTACTTAAATTAAAAATTAGCCTATTCATTTCTGAAATATTTAAGTGTAAAGTTTTAAAAAATGTTACACTAAGTACAGCATTGCTAGAACCGAATGTAAAATCAGTGTCGTAGCGGGAAGATGTGTTGTTGTGTGAGTAGTAAATCAACTGCTCTTCGTTACTACTTCGTTCGGCAAGGCGCAGAGAGCTGTGCTGTTGACTTCGTTGATAAACCGATGCAAGGCGAAATGATAACTTTGATCCACACTGTTAGATATGTTTGTTTTTCAGATGCTTTGTCTTCATACAAGAAACTAGAAACTACAGCTGAATTTTTAAAAGTTTTTTAGTGTTTCGTTTACGGTGTTGCGCATTTTCTTCCATACAAAAATTAGTTTTGTTTATGTGCTTAGTAGCTGGCAACGGTTGCGTATAAGAAATTACTTACTATTAGTTACTTTGGCTCAAAAATAGTTTGATTTTGCATTTACCTTAATTCCTAAATATACAAACTCATAAAAATAACAATTTTATGTTGCATACAATTGCAATTAAAACTTTTTATTGGACAAACATCAAAAAATTTCTTTGTCTGCCGGCACTAAAGTAAGATCTGGCGGTAACGTTGCCATTGCGGTAGCGTCTTCTGGGATCGCAGCTACCCTTTTAGAAGGTGGAAGAACGGCGCATACTACATTTAAACTTCCTCTAAATATTTCTGACGATTGTGCCAGCGTATGCAACATTTCTAAGCAAAGTAATACTTCAAAGCCTATCCAGATGTGCTCACTGATAGTTTGGGATGAAGCCACAATGTCACATAAAGCGTCAGTTGAAACCCTAGATAGGACCATGCGCGATTTAAGAAGTACGAACACACCTATGAGTGGTTGTACGGTATTATTTTCAGGAGATTTCCGTCAAATAGTGCCAGTTATATCATGAGGTGAATGCGTCATTAAAACGATCATACCTTTGGTCCCATGTAATAAAATTAGAACTCAAGATTAACATGAGAGTGCTTAAAGCCTCAGAAGATAACAGGATGTTTGCTGACATGTTACTGAAAGTTGGTAACGGTGAGCTTCCAACAGTTTATGGGAAAATCTCCTTCAATAATGATATATGCGTTTCAGTCACCGACCATCAACAACTGATTGACAAAATATATCCCACAATAGACCAACTTGCTTATAAACCTGTATCCTGGTTAAAGGAACGAGCAATATTAACACCTACTAATGAACAAGTCGAAAAAATTAACGAATTGGTATTGGTAAAATTCCACGCACAAACGAGAGAATAATGCTCGGTGGATACAGTAGTCGACGGCGAAGAAGCTGTGCACTACCCAACGGAATTTCTAAATTCTATGAACCCTTCAGGTATGCCTTCCTACAAACTTACTTTAAAAGTTGGAGCTCCAATAATTTTATTGCGAAATATAAGTCCCCCACTGTTATGCAATGGAACTCGCCTGCAGGTAAAAAGGTTACATTTTTATCTGGTTGAATGTACTATTTTAACTGGTTGTGGTACTGGAAAATCTACTTTAATACCTAGAATTCCGATGATACCTACAGATTTGCCATTTAAATTTAAAAGACTTCAGTTTCCGGTAAAGCTTTGTTTTGGAATGACCATAAACAAGGCAATGGGGCAAACATTTAATGTAACCGGAGTGGATTTGAGTAAGCCATGTTTTTTACACGGACAACTGTACGTAGCCCTATCAAGTTTTACATCGAAAAGAAACCTTTTTGTCCTTGCAGAGGGAGGTACGCATAATATTGTATAAAAAGAATTTTTTTGATGTTTGTCAAATAAAAAGTTTTAATTGCAATTGTATGCAACATAAAAGTGTTATTTTTATGAGTTTGTATATTTAGGAATTAAGGTAAATGCAAAATCAAACTATTTCAGAACCAAAGTAACTAATAGTAAGTAATTTCTTATACATATACATAAACAGAAAGCGCGTGGCGAAGCCTCGCGCAACCGTTGCCAGCTAGTATCTAATAAAGGTTAAGTACTGAAATAATCATAGATAGATTGTCTAAAGTTGTTTTTGTTTACCTGCTTCCTAATATTGGCAGGGGTGGAGTTCCAAATGCGGATAGCGTTAACGAAAAACAGCCTTGCTGAGACCAATGAGGTAAACTGAGTTACTATAAGGTCCATTATGCGGGCAGATTTGGTAAAACACAACTTATCATAGAGATAGTTGGGAGATTTCCAAGTGATAAGCTTATTATAAGCTCCTAAAAGTCGGTGCTTCCATGGCGAAGTATGTTCAATTCTTGATAAGCCGTAAGCACAGCGCGCCACATTATTAAACAATGCCCCAATCCTACGCGCAAAGCTAATATCCAGTTTGCATATATCTGGTCAGAATACGTTATAATTGGGATGATTAGCTGCAAAGGAAGACGACGTCGAGTTGGAACGTTCTTTTGCAATTCGAGTGCAAAGAAACGGGCCAATTGTCTTAATTATATGTGTATGTGTGTGCCTACAAGTGACATATGTGTAATGTGTGTGGCGCGCACAGGGCCATCTATCGGTGTGTGTTGAGGGTGTGTGGAGGAGCGGAAGAGAGACTTCGGCCATGCCGAAGCCGACTTGTAGGAACAGACACGCCAATGACAACTTTTGAAACCATGACGATTGGCCCTGTAGGCCCAAAAGGGGTGCATATATGTACATATTAACAATGCAATGCGATTTATCAATATTTGTAATAGGACATCCAATTGAATATAAAGACGCAAAAGCAATAGCAACCACTTTAGTTGAATAACTCATTCTAAAATATGGTTTCATATAAGCATTAAAATCTGGTAGAGTAAAATAATTTGTAAATGAGCTTATGAAATACGTATGTAATTTACTTAACAAAAAAAAAAAAACAAATTACTAAACGGACCATATACAATTTATGAAGTTGAAAATTACATATGTTAATGAGTTTAAGACAAGACTCCAAGGAATATAAGAAGTAATGTAATAAGTAAACCAGGGGCGGCGAAACGTCGTGAGCCCGGGTGGGTAGTTCGGCTGGTGGTTAGAGTATACCAGGTGAAGGAAATGGGTCGTCGATATATTTAAGGAGCTCAACGGGTTTTGGGAACGGATTTTATTGTCCCTCGTATAATAAGTTTCTTGTCCATATATAATACATAAAAATAATTATTTCATCGAAATTTGGAAAATTTGTCATGTCTGCAGTGAAATCACAGTCGTTCGTTTGGAATTTCGAGAAATGAAATCATCCATAAGGATTTCTAGATCTAGCTTATCAACTGTATTTGGATAAGAATGTAATATTGTGATATGGTTAAGACGTTTTTGGTGCATTGTCGAGCGCAAATAATTTTTCACCCTACGCAAAACCGAAACGTTCGCTATTGGACCATGACGATCCTGGAATCGTAACAAGTAGTCTGACGAAGCGTACATATTCAGGTACAAGTCCCATGCACCATTCGTTGTCACGTATGGCTTTCAACATTGCTGTCATTAACTCGCTTGGAAAGTTTGCGTTGCCGCGGCAATACAGGTTCTTCAATTTATTATTATTATATTCAGCCAAATTGACTGAAAATTAGAGTCACGGGAAGCCTCTAGTGTATAGGTAACAGATTCCTATACGAATCAACTACGCAAAGCTCTGACTTCTGCAGATCTCTGTTAAGTATTTCGCTCTGGAAAAAATATTTCAATATCAGCATTTGCTAGCTATGAAATTTACATTTGTAGTCAACTTCCAGATATACTATTTCTAAGTATATGACCGAAAGATGATTTTGTGAAATTTTTACATCAACGGCTTCGTACAGAATTTGATGAGAAATAAAAATATAACAAAATTTAATGAATTTTGGAAAATTTGTACAGAAATGATGAAAGTTATTTTTTATCAGAAACCGAATAGTAACAGATTTCATCAGTTACCTCAAACATGTAAAAAAGAGGAGAAAAATAAACAAAAATACATACAGGCATTTTATCCCATGCCACATGCACCAATTTACGTAGGCCATGAGTTTTTTAATTACGGAAATTTTTATTACGAACCCCACGAATCACAAACCGGTCCATAATATTACTGATGCTGGATCGCTAGCGCGTGGCATGACAAAAGCACACGAAACACCTGCTCGTCTGCACATGTGACTTGAATGTCTCTCTCCTTCTTTCTCGTTGCAGTTCCCAGCTGTGCTGTGACCAGCCAATCTGAAGCTCTCGTTCTAGAGCGTTACGTTAGCAACTCCACCAAACTCACTTCCTATATATTTTCAATACAGTACATAAACAATATTTGCAAACAATGTTGTAATATATTCAATGGTTTTATTGTTATTTACTTTGCTACCCACTAACCCATTGAAATTACTCAAATTTCGATTCAAGCAATAATTTCCACTTATTCGTGAAATACTTTGTTGCGTTGTGAATAAATTGTTACTTATCGTATTTCACTTCAACTTCACTTAATGTAAAATAGACTATTGGTAATAATGTAAACAATACAACAAAATGTAAGCAGGTGAATGACCCATATATAAAATCACAAATAAGAAAACAAATATGTAACAATGAAGTTATAAATAGATGAATATGAAAAATTTAGATTCAGAAATAAGGTTTATTTCAAAGAATAAACATTTAAAGATTAATTCCATTATTCGCGCAACAACTGAAGCTGTGCCTATCCACTTTATGGAAGCTTTTGCTGAAGGATCTTGGTTTGCGGGATTACAAAATACAACTCGTGCAAGAATTGAAGCCGAATGAGCATCAAGCGCGTCGCACGTTCGGTGAATAGGTCCAAAACAAGATGGCCACCGATCCCGATTTCCACAAGAAATTTTTTTTCAGCGATAAAGCTCACGTTAATAAACAAAATTGTTAGATTTGGAGTGCTGATAATCCACAAGCCATTATTGAGGCGCCGTCACATCTTCAAAAAGTTACTGTTTGGTGTGCTCTATGCTCAGAAGGAATCATCGGTCCATATTTCTTCAAAAATTACTTGTTAATATTGTTGCAATTAATGGGGTTTCCATGCCTGAATTGGAGAATATTGATGTGGACGATCCTTGGTTCCAACAGGACGGAGTATTTTTTGTGATCTTTATAATAAAGTTAAATTCTTTGCCCCAACATTAAAATTATATGCGTTTTATTTCTTCTTGAAAACCACATGTATGAAAAAAGACGAATCGCCTACCATAGTTTTGACTTTACAACTATACCACGGAGCTCGAAACCAGCGTGGCTATGAATGTATGTGACTGGCTTAGTGATACCAATATCCTCTTCAATTGACTATTGGTAATAATGTAAACAATAGAACAAAATGTAAACAACACAAAAAAGTAATAATTAGACCTCATTCTCGGTGGAGACATTTATCCACAAATCATACACTATGCGGGGGCATGGCCATTCTTGGTTGCAAGAAGACAAGGAAAATTGGTCAAGACAAGATACAAGCTATACCACCAACATCGAAGAAAAAAGGGTGCATTTATGTGCAACCGTAACAATGAAAAATGTTGATGAAATTCTCTATAGGTTTTCAGATTTACCGAGAGCTTTGAGAGTCTTATCATATATTATGAGATTCTACCAAAGCAGTCATCCGAACAAAAAAGCTTCGTTTCGAGCAGAGTCTTGTTTAATTTCATCCGATGAAATTAAGGCAACGACACTACGCTTTATAATCATTTACCAGAAGCAATATTATAGTAATGAATATTCGAACTTGAAGTCTAAAAAACCCATCGATTGAAAAAGCGAAGTGCTGCCCCTTAACCCTTTCTTAGATAAAAATGGGATTATGAGGACTGGAGGTCGTCTTGGCACATCGCTAGACTTAGCATACAACTTGCGTCACCCAATCATCCTTCCTTATAAGTGCCGATTGGCCCGTCTTGTTGTCCAATTTATCCATAAAATCTCCCTACATGGCGAAAATCAATTAATGCTGCGTCTTATTCGAACGCAATACTGGATTCCCCGAGTCAAAAATATGGTAAAGTCCGTCATCCATAATTGTAAGGTCTGCACAATCCACAGAAAACAAACCCAAACGAGCTTATGGGAGTGCTCCCTCAGGAACGCACCTCATATTCGGGGTGCGTCTACAAACACAGCTGTAGATTTCGCAGGGCCTTTCGATCTTAAAAATTTCCGTGGCACAGATTGCCGCATCTCAAAGGGTTATGTTTGCCTGTTAGTGTGTTTCGCCACTAAGGCTATACACTTGGAAGCAACCAATGACCTTAGCTTCGCGATCTCTACGACTAGAATTTAAAACTTTTATAACTGAAGTGCGAAATAGTACACTGAATAAATATAGCACCCAGGTAAAAAGTTTTAAAACCCATTTTATAAAGATTGCTTCCGGTTTCAGTTACACATTCGAAGAGTTTACAACTCTTTTGTGTCGAGTCGAGTCTTGCCTCAACTCCCGTCCGTTAAGCCCCTCTTCGAATGAACCTTCCGACTTGGAGCCTCTCACCCCCGGTCACTTCTTAGTAGGTGGCTACTTATTAGCTCCACCTGAACTAGAAGTCAACGAAAGCCCTGCCTCGATCGTAAACCGGTAGCAGAAACTTAAAGCCCTACACCAAACATTTTGCAGGAGATGGAAGGCTGAATATCTGCTGGAAATGCAAAAACGCATCAAATGAAAATATCCACAAAGCAACGTAAAAACACGAGATCTTGTGGTTATAAAAGAAGACAATCTTCCGCCTAATATGTGGAGACTGGGAAGAGACGTCAACCTACACCCAGGCTCTGATAACCGGGTACGCGTCGTCGACATCTATACTACGAAGGGACAAGCCAGCAGACCAATAATGAAATTGGTCTTGTTGCCCTCCTGCGAAAATACCGCTACTTTCCCTACACAAGGATAATTACCTTAAAAAGCAAAAAAAATTAAATTAAATAAAAAAAAATTTAAAACCAAAACAGGATTTTGAAGATATTCCTAATTTCAAAGCCCTATTCATAAAGGTTCAAACCATGATCTACCATTACAATTCAAAAATGAATGTATAGCACTAATGCATCAACAATCAACAATATTTGAATAATGTGTATATATGTCTTTATTCTATGCAAAATAATCACAAACAGTACGTGTAGTACAAAAAATTAAGAATTCTGGGAATTCGTTTTCATACGAAACCCCCGGTGACTCGCCACTAACTAAATTTCAGAGCGTAAGGAAAATTTGCTTTTAATGAAAGAAACCTGCATGAAAGTAAGAAAACACAGAACCAGTAAGCTTTTCTTTTTGGTTGTATATTTAAATATTTTATAAATTTTTCAAATTTTCGCAATTCATAGTGGAAATTATTAACATTTTTAATAATTGTTTTCTACTTTTTTGATCAACTGAAAACTTTCTATCAGCTCTTTTATCTAACTGGCAAATTCTTGCTGGTAGAAATTTATCCAGTAAAAATCCAATATAAAAAAAAAAACTTGCAAGTTAAGCTATCGTTTGCGCTCCCTCAATTTACTCTACTTTGCTGGTTTCTTGTTAGTTTTGGCGTATGAAAATGATATCCGGTAAAAAATTCAGTAAAAATTATTATTGGTCAACTAAATACGCATAAATGTAAAAACATTTAAGTAAACTTAATCCGTAAATTGTAATGTTATTAAATGTCTATCTCATAGGACTTAAAACTCTCGCTATATGCCATGTAATCGACTGTTCCCTATATATTATTTCGTTGATCTAAGTACTAATATTTACACTACGTACATAAAACTTTAAATATGCATATATAAGTGCTTATATAAATATTTTAAGTAGTACTTAAGTACTTATATATATTTAAAAGTAAAGAACAAAACATAAAACGATTCCTTGCTTATGAACAGCTTTCAATAGTTCACTGGTGTCGCTGATCCTCATGTCGCATCAGCAGCCTCCGCACACAATGTTTATCGCCATGCGATGTGGAACGTTTTCATATGCTGGTTTATCTTTTAGTCGATACCAGCTGAGACTTCTGCGAATGCCTTAATTACAGTAATGCTGTATTTGTCGTTTAATATATTTAACAAGGCAATTGACATATCTAAGTGCCAAAGATTTAAATTCAATTTAGTGCAATGAGCAAAAAAAAAAGGTAACCAAATAAAACAAAAAAACTAAAAGTGGCAAATCTGCGGTCGGCCTCCTCTGAGGCTTTTGGTTTTTACATACAAATATGTCCTATTAAGTTATCTTAGAGTTCTATTTGAGCTTCATTTATATAATTGCACAGTTCTTTAAGAGCTGCAGTGTCATTTTTCTTAAAAATACTTTTAAAGTCTTTGTGGTTTTTCACTGCATCATACTTCAGTCTTATGGTTGAGTGTTTATCACAAGCAAAGATCGCGTGAGTGTAATTATCTGTGAGTTAATGTACCACGGTTTGTTTGGAATGCTTGGAAAGAATTCCGCTAGTTTTTCCCTTTTCCTGTGAAAAACTTCACTTAGACATATAATATCAAACTTATTTTGGTTTGCATAAAAATCAATGTTGTTGGCGTTTTTTTCAAGGACTGGCAATTAAATTGTAAGACTTTCATCTTGACTTGCCAGTTCCTCCTCTTCCATTCTATCAGTTTCTTTTTTGTCTAATCTTAAAAAGTGTTGTTTCAGTCTGTCATTAAAGTGTACAAATGCGTTTACTCCTGCTGGGAAATTCACTTTTCTGAAAGCGTCCCTAGCAAACTTTGACATTTCTGTCGTTATTTTTTCTATTTCGGTTACAACGTGCAGATTTTGTTGGCTAAATGCCACACCATTATTCGACGCCTTTGGTTGGGGCCTTACTCTAACTTGTTTTTTTTCCGGCTGGTTTTTTTTTAAGTTTTGAAACTTTTGTTTTTTTATTTTGAAAGTATTTGCGTACGATGTGGGTGTTAGAATCTTGTTAATTTCCTGTTGTTTGTTTTTAATTACGTTTTGTTCTATATCAAGAGATGGAAACTGTTCCTAGCTTAATAATTCAAATTTGTTTGTTGATTCTGTTTTGTTTTCCCTTAAAACTTCCCTCCGAGTCTGTTTGGTGAGAGTCATAATATTACTTGAGTTTCCTTGACCCATGCTGGACATTTGGTTCTATTCAACGCGTTATGTGTTTCATCCCCACATAGGATGCATTTTGACTCCTCACAATTGCTCAGACATTCTCTTCTACCACATCTAAGGCAACGTTTTTCTGATTTGCAGGCTTTTTGCTTATACCCTAATCGTCCACACTTAAAGCATTGTCTTAAAATTGGGAAAAAGTTTTCTACCTCTAAAATTGTGATATTGAGTAGGTACTATTTCTTTAGGGATATTGTCCCCTTCGAACCCGATCTTCACTGATAACGTCGGTATTCTTCTTTCAGACTCTCTACTTTCTCTTCGCGTAAATCTCTGGATCGAGGTTACCTTAATTGCAGAGATTATGCCCTCCCTTATTTCCGTCTCCGAATACTCTAGGGGATGCCCCTTATTACTCCATATGTTTCAATGAAGCTTTTAGGTATAAAGGTTTTTATGTTCGTGTGTTTTACTATTTCACTTCTAATGCATTTATTTGCATATGCCGCGTTTTCTAAAATAACTTTATACAACGTAATTCCAACCGTTTTGATTATTTAAATGTCCTCAATATTTAACGTTTTGATTTTGTTCCATAGGTATAGGCCATTTCGCACCCATTTGTTTTGTACGCTTTCCGCTAAAGATGTATCAAATAGAACATTTGCCCTCCCTTTATGGTTTGCTGGGTAGTACAAAGTTTCTCTTATACCTCCTCTATTTCTCTCCCTATTCCCTTCTAACTCTGATGCTGGGTTATAGTTTTCATTTTCTTTTCTTGCACTTTTCACTTCTATTTGACCCTGACTTGTTTTTCCCGCGTTTTTACGTGGGGAGGCTGACTGGCATTCCTTTTCAACCGTTGTATTTTTCTCTTCTTGCAAACTATTTTGCCCTACACTCATTTCTTCTTCCATGCTTTCATTTTTTAAAAGCCATGCATTTTCTTTATTGCGCATAGATCTTTTCTTTCTTTTATGTCGATAGTTAGGCTCAAGAGCTTCATTTGGTTCATCTTCAACCAAATCCTCCACCGAGCCACTCGACGCCATGGCGTCACCTGTCCTAGCTACACCACGTTTCACCTTGCTTGTGATATTCACTCTTAATCACGAAAAATTAAATATATACGTATAAAAAGTATGTTGCAGCTTACCTTGGACTGTAAGGCCACACAAAAATCACAGCACAAATTACTTATACTTAAGTACTTATTTTTGTTCGCTTTTCTCAAAATCTATATAAAAAATTTATTAATAATCGCTTTTTATTTTTTCCACACGCTGTTCAGAGATTTGCCTGCTTTCCTTCTTTCCTAGCTCACATGGGATTGTGAAATAACATTTACATGTCAGCAAACATAGGCTCCACATAGTGATTGTTAAGGTTGTCCTAAACTATCACCAGTTTCCGTGAATCATGGTGACCCGTGAAAAATTATAGCATGGAAATGAATTTATGTCAATAATAAAGCAAAAAAAAAAACCATGGCGACATGAAAGTAGGACACAGCTAAAACAAATTGCGTTGCTCCTATTGCATGCATGCACACCTCATTTCAGGAAAAAAAAATAAAAATAAATTTTTGTTTAACACATTAAGTAACTGATGCGCCCTATGGTCAGCATTTTATGCACAGCGGCATGCAAACTGTTTGTGGGTGGTAGGCCAGATTGCTGGATCTCAAACTGACCTATCTCACCACCATAAGATACCTGATGTATAAAAAACAAAAAAAAAGAGAATGTTGAGCAATTTCATGGTGGGGGCATTCCGCGAGTACAAAGAAACAAGCATATGTAGTTTATATTAGTTTTTACTTGTTTCGATTTTTTTAAACATCTCATGGTGTCAGGTGTTAGGTCACTACACTGATCAGTCCATCAGGTGTTTTTACGATATATTCCGCCCTATTAATCGATAAAATCAAAATAAATACACAAAACCTTTTAGGCCATGGGCCGATTCACAGCGACGCGCAACAAAACGGAGCAGCGTGTCGTCCGTTTCGACTTGGCATGTCAATTATTCTTAAACAACCTCGGCATAAGACTTTGCCCGGTCTACCGAGCCAAGTCTGCGGAAGAGAGGCTGCGGGTGGTACTAATCCACCACTACTGCGCAAACTGCCTATCGCCTTTTCACAAGCAAGAAATATGCAGCAGTGTCGGGCGCTGCCATCGATGCAACGAAAAGCACCACACAACATTGCATCTCTAGTTTGAAGACGGCCGCCAGCCGAGGATGACGATGATCGATCCGATGTATTATGGATCAATCTGACCGGCCAAATGAAGTCGTGGGCGCAACAGGTAGAAGAAACCGAGAAGGAAGAAGAGGAAGCTTCGGTGACCTTCACCACAACATGAACGGCGAAAGCGCGGCTCGGAAACCAGTCCTTTCCTACTACCCAGCGCGACAACAACAACAACCAATATTCCGGGCGGGCCGTTTGCTCGACAGCACAACCGCCCTTCTCATGAGGGCATTTGTAGCTATCTCCCCTACGGTGATAGTAAAATTAGAGGCCGGCGGCCTTTGCATTTAGTGCGGGCCTTAGTGGACCCGTGCGTGCCCAGCACCCTGATGTCGGGCGAATTGGCGCGAAGGCTCAGACTCGAGCAAATGAACACAGGTGGTGGGGTGACATGCTCACTTGTATTAAGGGGGAGACACGGCGTCGCGGAGAAGATAACTGCGCAAGCCATCGTGGTCGATGGGTACCACTGCACGAGCTCGCGAACGAACCTCGACCCCAAGGTCGGTATTCATGCGCAAATCATGCTTAGCGGCACCCCACCTGCGTCAATTGGCGGCTGGTTGGCCCAAGCAACCATATTTGGGTTAATGCCCTCTGGACCCGAACAAAAATGATCTACTATTATTTCTTTCTATACTTTTACAAACTTACACTTATTTAGAAATAAAGTGCACCAAAGTTGCGAAAAAAAGCCCACGTACGTTCTTCCTTTATGTTTCTTTCTTCTACCGTCCTTCCAAGTAGAGCACAGGAGCCGATGATGGAGGAACACGGAACGGCTCAAGGAAACAACAAGCATGCGGCTCATTGAAAACAAATCGAAAAATATTTTTTAATCAAACATGTGATGAGGTGTGAACTGGTCGTTGGATGATGTTGACTCTCAGGATTTTGCTTACCGCAAGGGGGCCGGCATGTTTACGACGGCTGCGTAAATATTTTTCTAACCGTCCTAATACACGTGCACATATACACACGCATACATATGCATCCGCGAATTATTCCGGTTCACCTATTTTCCGCCGGATAATTCCTTTTGTTAATTATTCCGTTTTACCTTTCTCCAATAAAATTCCGGTTGACGGCAACCGAACATTTGTTTCTAACTTCACTTCGTCTCGGGATCTCTGAAGGAACGCACGTTGACTACCCCCTTCACACCACAAGGTAAACCTTTTCACTTATCAACGCATAACTCATTATATATATTTTGAAGTATAGAAGAAGCAAATACAGGAAATCCTATAACAAAATAATAAGATATATAGCATATGTTCCGTACCCATATGGATCGTAGCGAAGTTTACATTACTTTGTCAATACCTCTAATTTTTTTTAAACAGCAATGTTTTCCTCATCAGAACATCAATAGTTTTAAATTGGAATTGAGCCGTGTCAAGTTAACAGATTTGAGCGGGATGAACTTAGCGCGGCGGGTATTATTTATTCATATATTTTTTCTCCCGACTGGTGCAAATTTTTTTTCACCACTCAAGAGCGGCAAAATATGCCGCCAATATCTTTATTGTTATTGTTGGGGATAGTGCACTGCGACCTTGAGGTATATTGTGCCCCTTTCATGAATTAAAGAACTTCCTTTAATTCAGCATTCGAGATAAACTTTAAATAGAACTAAAATCTCTGCCATTCGTTATTAGAATTTGCCCAGGTACCTTTTGCGTTTGCGCATCAGTACAGGGGACTGCTCCAGTATATGTATGTCTAGCAGTTTCTCTTTCTACTCTGCAGAATCTGCAGTATTCATCCGAGTAAATTCACAGTTTTGTCAGGTAATATTTGAACCTGCAGTATTATGTAATAATTCCCGTTATAATTGTTAGGTTGTTCTTCTATATGCACTTGCATTCTGCTAGTCCCTTGGCTAGTGTGGTTAGTGTCCCCATCCCAATAGTATAGAAGGGCCCTCGTCCAACAAAGCTAGTATGTTAGCGATCTCGTTCCAGAGAACCCGTACTCGATTATTCAGATCAAGTGTGTAAAGCTTGTCAAGGCCCTCCCTCACCAGTTTAGAAGTTACCTGGAGAGTTTTGTGGGCCTTGATAGCCGGCTGTCTGTCAATATAGCAATGTTCTGGTCCCGGTAGTTGCGGGTGGTATTGAAAAACGCACATCATTCCATAGCATAGATTTCTGCCTGAAAGATAGTCATGCTTTTACCCATGGCTTCCAAGCATCTCAGCCCCGGACCATATACACCAGCCTTTGAACCATTCGTCTATCAGATTATCATTATCTGGGCATTTTATATGTTTAAGATATATTCACCCACTCCTTCTTGTTACTGAGTTCAGTTGTAAACCTTTATACAATATTGAACTCTGGGTATTGCTCCGCAAGAGTGTTCGTCACCCCAACGCAGTTACCTCTCTGCTCCGATATTGCTACCAGACATTCTCCAGATGGCCCTCTTCACGTGAGTTTGAATATGAATGTGAAGAGGTGTTAGATCCATCAAAACTTCCATGGATGGCGTCGGACAGCTTCTCATGGCCCCTGTTATGCTAACACAGGCCAATATTTGCTGCTTGCTGAGTGCTGCGATGGTTCCCAGTTGTTTAGTTCTGCCACCCAGATGTTGGATCCGTACTTAATCGTGGGTCGTACAATAGCCGTAGAGCCCGTATTTTCAGGGAGCAGTCCCAACTCTATATAATATATAGGAATAAGGAAAGGTTAAGGAGAAGGGAGGTCGCCGGTACTGTGATCTCATATGGAGTGCCAGCATCCTTGAACTCCTCTGTCCTTGCGACCTGGTTGGTACAAAGAGTCTAGACTCGATGTTGAGCATCCCGCTTAGTTCATGTTGAAACAAGGATCGCCTAAACGACTATCGCAATACCATTTAAGCTTCATCTCCACGACAAGGAGACCAACTGCGATGATATTACTCTCCTCCTTCCTTTATATGAGGTTAGCGAAATAGCTCCTATTTTATTCTAAAAAACCGACAGCATTAGTTTTTCCACAAATAATTAGCGGCAAAAAAGGTCAAACAGTATTCCAACATTGTTTTTCTTAGTTTTGTGGAGATAAAATTTAAAAATATGGGCTAAAGCAAATTCTGTATCTTTAAGTGTGTAAGTTTTCTGTTATTATCTTGGATTTCTTAACATGCCAAATAATTTACTCGTATTAATAGAATTGTTAGGAATCTGCGAATTTGTAGCAATGATTTTAAACTCAAATATTACACGTCAAATAGCAATGACGTTGGAAATTCTATAAAAAGTAATCCCTTCCTTCTCTACCGACTGCAACTGCAAATGTCCGAAATACTCCGCTAACTTATGTATAAGTTTAAGGAAATATTTTCATATCGGATAAACATACTCGTATTCAGCTAACCCAATTACCGTTATCCCAATACTCAATGACGAAAAATATTTGCTAATATTTTTGAAAGTAGCTTTTAATATTTAGATAGCTGACGCAACTTGTATAACTTATTAAGAAGATTTCAGTTTTTAATACAAATACTGTAAACAAAGGGGAATAGATAAGCGTCCCCAGAGTTAAAAGTTCCGCTCCAATTATAAGAAGATACTTTCAAATTTCTTCAATGTATTTATGTCGTGCATACACATGATTCAATTATTAAAGGTTTGATACATAATGACAGCTAATTTCTAGCTCTCCCGTACAACAGGTTGCACTTGCGAAGGAGGTAGGAAGAGGGAAGAATGTAATCCCGTTTTGTGAAAAAGTAGTTAACAAATACGCAAAGTATGTATGTAATTTTCTAACCGCCCTAATACACGTGTATGTACGCATAAATATGCAACTGCGAATTATTCCGTATTTCCCGTCGGATAATTCCTTTTGCTAATTTTTCCATTTACGTGCTTTCCAAGAAAATTGCGGTTGACGGCAACCGTACATTTTTCCTAACTTTCACTCTATCTCCGGATCTCAGAAGCGACGCAGGTCAACTACCAATTCACACCACAGGTAAAACCACATTCTTGTATATCTACATACATATATACAGTTGAAAAAATTCTCATTAAAATTAAAACTAAACCAAATCTTTTAACTTCTTTCCAAATTTCCAACTGTGCGTCTGGACTGCCTTCTTGGGAGACACGATTCATATTTGTACATGGCCTATCTACGCCGAGATTTCGAATACAGTCCACTAAATAATCTCTTACAAAGCCTCATAGCCGCAGAAAAATTGCATAGCCGCAGGAAAAGTAAAATACAAGCCGCACAAGACACAAAGCCGCACAATCACCCACCCGAACAAGGCAACTGCACACATATACCAACTGCAAACAGAATCAACTGCACTCATACACCAACTGCCATCACCACAAGACACTGAGACACTAAGGTCCGTGTTATATGTTCCAATTACACTTTATAACACGTTAATAACTTTTTGTGAAACATCGTCTTACAAGGCAAGTGATTTTTTGTGAAAACGAAAGAGTGTTACACTTTAAGAAAAATTGAAACTGTGCTAATTCCGTTTGTCCGCTAGCGACAACAACAACAACTAACGGTGGTACACACACACACACACAACAGTGAACAATGGTACTGTATTGCAACAGTTCAATCCATCAAATTTTAATTTAAAGTGTTTTTTTTTTTGGATTTTCACACTTATTTACTTTAAAGTAAATCTGTATAACTTTCTTTTGTTCAATACAGCTCATAGGCATAGCATAATTGTTAATTTGCAAGTCACTAGTTCACTGATTCGAGAAACATTACTTCTATTTCACACTATTGCGTTTTCACATATTCACTTTTGAGCCTTTGTTGTTATTTTGTATATATAACCAACAAGTAAATCACAATATTACCGGTACATAATTAGGTAGTACGTTACTTGTTAAAGCACAATTATATATATGTACGTCGACATACTTGGGTGGCAAGTGTTTTTTTTTGCATCAAGTGCCATTTCACATTTGGGTGGCAGTGTTCTTTTCTCCATCACATTTAAAAAAATAACAAACTTGTCTGAAATTAAAGAAAACCCGTTAAATAAAGAAACAGACATATATAAATTTACTGGTAATGGTCATTTTGCGGAAATTTGTTTAGCAATATCAGAGTTAGGTACACTTCAGTAACTCCCTATTAGCTTCACTATGGATTCATACATCCGTTTGGCAGAATCTGTTGCAGAGTTCGATGCTGACTTCAACAGCACTCCTGCCTCAGAACAAAACAAACACTGTCTTGCTATCCAGCAAGACGAATTGAAAATGTTATGGGAGAAAGCGAAAGTAGCGTACGATACGCTCACGAACTCAGAAGGTTTAAGTAAAGAAGATATCAGGGCGATCAAGAAGAAATATAGAGTATGTTTTTCGACATATGTCAAATGCATGTCTGCTATGGCTACTCAAGCAGAAGCATTATCTAACGTAGAAAAGGATGCAGCGGAGCAGTCCGTCCGCAAATCCAATATCCACCTTCCACCGTGTGATACAGACGTGTTCAAGGGCGACTACCTTTCATGGCCAACATTCCGTGATGTGTTTACGGCCATCTGCATCCTCAATAAGCGCCTCACCCCGGTTGAGAAACTATTTCATCTCAACCATAAGACACAAGGGGAGGCCAGAGAAATCGTAAGAAAGTGCCCACTAACTAATGAAGGCTTTACTACAGCGTGGAAAAACTTGTGTGAACGCTATGAAAGCAAGCGTATTTTAGTTAACACGCAACTAAAATTATTGTTTAACTTAAAGGCAATAGAGTTTGAGTGCGGTAGCTCAATAAAAAGTTTGCAGCGGGAGATAAACAATTGCTTATCAGCCCTGAAGAGTCATCAAATTGATATATCGAACTGGGACGCAATTGTCGTTTATCTCTGCTCGACGAAGCTGCCTGACAGTACTTTGGCTCTATGGGAACAAACCATAGCCCATAAAAACGACATACCCAAATGGGAAGATATGGACAAGTTCCTGTCCAATCGTTTTCAGACCCTTGAGACATTGTCAGGGTTGAAGGATGGTAGATCTGTGAGAGTCCCAAAGCCGCCACAAATCACACGTCGTCCTTTCGAAACCCCAACAAAAAGAGTTGGCACCTTCCAAGTAAGCATGACCACTTTTACTTGTAAAATGTGCCATACAAACGAGCACAAATTGCGCAGCTGTTCCCGTTTCCTACAGCTAACACCTACAAACAGATTGAACTTTTTAAAGGAAAATAATTGTTGCCCGAATTGCCTTAGTTCTGGACATACTGTGTCAAGATGCACAAGTGCTTACAATTGCAATACGTGTCACTCGCGACATCACATGCTCCTGCATCTAAATGCAATTCAGCCAAAAGCAACAACGCGTTGGACGTCTTCAAGGCCTGCCGATGATTCTCCATCGACATCGAGGCAGGCGCAAGCATAACGTGATTCCGACAAAGCAACTGAAAATGCTTAGAGAAATTTTAAGTCCTGCTTTGCGAATACAAATACAGGTGTGCTATTAGGAACAGCTCGCGTAAATATACGTCTCAATGGCACAGATTTTGCTGCACGAGCACTGATTGATTCTGGTTCTGAGTGTTCCTTTATAACAGAGGGGCTCAAACGCAGAATCAATCTATCTGCAAAAAAGATGCATGCCCAAGTTTCGGGCATCACAAATTCGGTAAATGCCCAGGTTAAGGAAGCATGTAACAGACAATTGCGGTCCCCCGTCGACCCGTTGTTTAGCTTGACTGCAACTGTCCTGGTTTTACCACAACTAACAGGAAATCTGCCGACAACAAATATAAGCGCGACGACGAGACAAGAATTTCCGGACCTGGTATTAGCGGATAAAAGGTTTTTCGTAAATGAACAAATAGACCTCATTCTCGGTGGAGACATTTATCCACAAATCATATTAAGTGGAATAAAGAAAAACGTCTTGAGGACACTTGTAGACCAAGAAACCGTATTCGGTTGGATTATAACCGGTAGTACGGATACTACAAATGCACAAAGAAATATAGTTTCGTACTACAGCGAAGTTGCGCTGGATAAGCAACTTACGGCATTCTGGGAGTTAGAAGACTTACCCAAAACCAAAAGCCTCAATGAAGATGACAAATATTGCGAAGAGCTTTTCTTTCGGGATGAGACACGGATAGCCAAGGATCCCGTCCTACAAAAAGAGTATAATAGGGTATTAGCAGAGTATGAGACACTAGGACACATGACGAGAATAAATAGTAACATTTCAGCGGACTCATGTGAAAATTACTTCCTGCCTCATCATGCCTTTACAAAGGCGGAAAGTACCTCAACTAAAGTTCGCGTGGTTTTCAATGCCTCAAGTGCAACCGCTAATGGGAAAAGCTTAAATGACGCCCTCCTACCAGGCCCAGTACTGCAATCAGATCTTCCGATACTGATTCTACGCTGGAGATTATACAGATATGTTTTCAACAGTGACATTGAGAAAATGTACAGACATATCTGGATAAACGATAACCAGTCGAAATATCAGCGCATCGTCTTTCGGGCAAACCCGAACGAATCAACGAGCCAATATGAATTAAAGACGGTTACGTTTGGAATAAACTGTGCTCCTTACCTGGCGATAAGAACACTGTTGCAGTTAGCCGATGACGTAGAAAGCTCGCATCCAATAGCAGCTAATATTCTGCGAAAATGCATGTACGTAGATGACGTACTTGCAGGAGGACACAGCATCAATTCAACCATAAAGGCAAGGTACGAAATTTCTACGGTATTGCGGTCAGCAGGATTTCCCTTACGAAAATGGACGGCCAACTGCGAGGATGTAATAGCAGACATTCCAAAAAAGGCTCTTGGAATAAGATGGAACGCCCATTCGGATTATTTTTACTTCCTAACATGACCAATGGAGCATAGTGACGCAATCACTAAAAGGTCGATATTGTCCTCCATTGCCAAGCTGTTCGATCCGCTATGACGGCTTGCGCCCATTGTAATGGTAGCCAAAATATTGATGCAAAACATTTGGCTGGAAGACACAGAGTGGGATGAACCTGTGTCTTCAACTACTGTAGAAAAATGGCAGCATTTTACCAAACACTACCGCGAGATAGAGAGGATCAAGATTCCGCGCTGGGTTTATTTTTCTCCCGCACATGACGTCGAAGTACATGGCTTCTGCGATGCTTCAGAAAAAGCGTATGCAGCTACGGTATACTTAAGAGTTAAGCAGGGTAGTGAAGTTCTAGTGAATCTGTTGGTGGCAAAAACAAAAGTTGTTCCAGTTAAAGCTATTTCCCTGCCCCGATTAGAACTCTGCGGCGCGGTATTGCTCGCCGAAAGCATTGAGTCGGTACTTGGCAACCTACCACTAGTACAGGTACAAGTACACTTATGGACAGATTCCACAATTGTGCTTGCATGGATACGCAAACCTCCTTGTTCGTGGTCAACGTTCGTAGCACATCGTATAACAAAATTGTCGACAAAGTCGGAAATACGGACTGGCTTCATGTGGAGTCGGCATCAAATCCAGCAGATATGGCAAGCAGAGGAGTTCTCGCCTACGAATTAGTCGATAACACTCTGTGGTGGCATGGCCATTCTTGGTTGCAAGAAGACAAGTAAAATTGGCCAAGACAAGAGTCAAGCTATAACACCAACATCCAAGAAAAAAGGGCGCATTTATGTACAACCATAACAATAAAAAATTTTGATGACATTCTCGATAGGTTTTCAGATTTAACGAGAAATTTGAGAGTCTTATCATATATCATGAGATTCTACCAAAGCACTCATCCGAACAAAAAAGCTTTCTTTCGAGCAGAGTCTTGTTTAATTTCATCCGATGAAATTAAGGCAACGGCACAACGCTTAATAATCTTTTACCAGAAGCAATACCATAGTGATGAATATTCGAACCTAAAGTCAAAAAAACCTATCGATGGAAAAAGCAAATTGCTACCCCTTAACCCTTTCTTAGATAAAAATGGGATTATGAGGACTGGAGGTCGTCTTGGCGCATCGCTAGATTTAGCATAAAACGAGCGTCGATTAGCCCGTCTTGTTGTCCAATTTATCCATAAAATCGAACGCAATGATGGATTCCCCGAGTCAAAAATAAGATAAAGTCTGTCATCCATAATTGTAAAGTCTGCACAATCCACAGAAAACAAACCCAAACGCAGCTTATGGGAGTGCTCCCTCAGGAACGCACCTCATATTCGCGTGCATTTACAAACACGGGTGTAGATTTCGCAGGACCTTTCGATATCAAAAACTTCCGCGGCAGAGGTTGTCGCATCTCAAAGGGTTACGTCTGCCTGTTTGTGTGTTTCGCCACTAAGGCTATACACTTGGAAGCCACCAATGACCTTAGCACTGCATCTTTTTTGGCAGCCTTTGCTAGGTTCATAGCCAGGAGAAGATGCCCAAAAAATGTTTACTCCGACAATGGCACTAACTTTGTCGGAGCTTCGCGATCTCTACGATCAGAATTTAAAGCTTTTATAACCGACGCGCGAAATAGTACAATGAATAAATATAGTCACCAGGTAGTCACATGGCATTTCTTATCCACTGCAGCGCCTCATATGGGCGGATTGTGGGAAGCAGGGGTAAGAAATTTTAAACCCCATTTTAGAAAGATTGCTTCCGGTTTCAGTTACACATTCGAAGAGTTTACAACTCTTTTGTGTCGAGTCGAGTCTTGCCTCAACTCCCGTCCGTTAAGCCCCTCTTCGAATGAACCTTCCGACTTGGAGCCTCTTACCCCCTAGTAGGTGGACACCTATTAGCTCCACCTGAACTAGAAGTCAACGAAAGCCCTGCCTCGATCGTAAACCGATGGCAGAAACTTAAAGCCCTACATCAAACATTTTGTAAAAGATGGAAGACTGAATATCTGCTGGAAATGCAAAAACGCATCAAATGAAAATATCCACAAAGCAACGTAAAAACACGAGATCTTGTGGTTATAAAAGAAGACAATCTTCCGCCTAATATGTGGAGACTGGGAAGAGACGTCAACCTACACCCAGGCTCTGATAACCGGGTACGCGTCGTCGACATCTATACTACGAAGGGACAAGCCAGCAGACCAATAATGAAATTGGTCTTGTTGCCCTCCTGCGAAAATACCGCTACTTTCCCTACACAAGGATAATTACCTTAAAAAGCAAAAAAAATTAAATTAAATAAAAAAAAATTAAAAACCAAAACAGGATTTTGAAGATATTCCTAATTTCAAAGCCCTATTCATAAAAGTTCAAACCATGATCTACCATTACAATTCAAAAATGAATGTATAGCACTAATGCATCAACAATCAACAATATTTGAATAATGTGTATATATGTCTTTATTCTATGCAAAATAATCACAAACAGTACGTGTAGTACAAAAAATTAAGAATTCTGGGAATTCGTTTTCATACGAAACCCCCGGTGACTCGCCACTAACTAAATTTCAGAGCGTAAGGAAAATTTGCTTTTAATGAAAGAAACCTGCATGAAAGTAAGAAAACACAGAACCAGTAAGCTTTTCTTTTTGGTTGTATATTTAAATATTTTATAAATTTTTCAAATTTTCGCAATTCATAGTGGAAATTATTAACATTTTTAATAATTGTTTTCTACTTTTTTGATCAACTGAAAACTTTCTATCAGCTCTTTTATCTAACTGGCAAATTCTTGCTGGTAGAAATTTATCCAGTAAAAATCCAATATAAAAAAAAAACTTGCAAGTTAAGCTATCGTTTGCGCTCCCTCAATTTACTCTACTTTGCTGGTTTCTTGTTAGTTTTGGCGTATGAAAATGATATCCGGTAAAAAATTCAGTAAAAATTATTATTGGTCAACTAAATACGCATAAATGTAAAAACATTTAAGTAAACTTAATCCGTAAATTGTAATGTTATTAAATGTCTATCTCATAGGACTTAAAACTCTCGCTATATGCCATGTAATCGACTGTTCCCTATATATTATTTCGTTGATCTAAGTACTAATATTTACACTACGTACATAAAACTTTAAATATGCATATATAAGTGCTTATATAAATATTTTAAGTAGTACTTAAGTACTTATATATATTTAAAAGTAAAGAACAAAACATAAAACGATTCCTTGCTTATGAACAGCTTTCAATAGTTCACTGGTGTCGCTGATCCTCATGTCGCATCAGCAGCCTCCGCACACAATGTTTATCGCCATGCGATGTGGAACGTTTTCATATGCTGGTTTATCTTTTAGTCGATACCAGCTGAGACTTCTGCGAATGCCTTAATTACAGTAATGCTGTATTTGTCGTTTAATATATTTAACAAGGCAATTGACATATCTAAGTCCCAAAATATTTATTCAATTTAGTGCAATGAGCAAAAAAAAAGGTAACCAAATAAAACAAAAAAACTAAAAGTGGCAAATCTGCGGTCGGCCTCCTCTGAGGCTTTTGGTTTTTACATACAAATATGTCCTATTAAGTTATCTTAGAGTTCTATTTGAGCTTCATTTATATAATTGCACAGTTCTTTAAGAGCTGCAGTGTCATTTTTCTTAAAAATACTTTTAAAGTCTTTGTGGTTTTTCACTGCATCATACTTCAGTCTTATGGTTGAGTGTTTATCACAAGCAAAGATCGCGTGAGTGTAATTATCTGTGAGTTAATGTACCACGGTTTGTTTGGAATGCTTGGAAAGAATTCCGCTAGTTTTTCCCTTTTCCTGTGAAAAACTTCACTTAGACATATAATATCAAACTTATTTTGGTTTGCATAAAAATCAATGTTGTTGGCGTTTTTTTCAAAGACTGGCAATTAAATTGTAAGACTTTCATCTTGACTTGCCAGTTCCTCCTCTTCCATTCTATCAGTTTCTTTTTTGTCTAATCTTAAAAAGTGTTGTTTCAGTCTGTCATTAAAGTGTACAAATGCGTTTACTCCTGCTGGGAAATTCACTTTTCTGAAAGCGTCCCTAGCAAACTTTGACATTTCTGTCGTTATTTTTTCTATTTCGGTTACAACGTGCAGATTTTGTTGGCTAAATGCCACACCATTATTCGACGCCTTTGGTTGGGGCCTTACTCTAACTTGTTTTTTTTCCGGCTGGTTTTTTTTTAATTTTTGAAACTTTTGTTTATTTATTTTGAAAGTATTTGCGTACGATGTGGGTGTTAGAATCTTGTTAATTTCCTGTTGTTTGTTTTTAATTACGTTTTGTTCTATATCAAGAGATGGAAACTGTTCCTCGCTTAATAATTCAAATTTGTTTGTTGATTCTGTTTTGTTTTCCCTTAAAACTTCCCTCCGAGTCTGTTTGGTGAGAGTCATAATATTACTTGAGTTTCCTTGACCCATGCTGGACATTTGGTTCTATTCAACGCGTTATGTGTTTCATCCCCACATAGGATGCATTTTGACTCCTCACAATTGCTCAGACATTCTCTTCTACCACATCTAAGGCAACGTTTTTGTGATTTGCAGGCTTTTTGCTTATACCCTAATCGTCCACACTTAAAGCATTGTCTTAAAATTGGGAAAAAGTTTTCTACCTCTAAAATTGTGATATTGAGTAGGTACTATTTCTTTAGGGATATTGTCCCCTTCGAACCCGATCTTCACTGATAACGTCGGTATTCTTCTTTCAGACTCTCTACTTTCTCTTCGCGTAAATCTCTGGATCGAGGTTACCTTAATTGCAGAGATTATGCCCTCCCTTATTTCCGTCTCCGAATACTCTAGGGGATGCCCCTTATAACTCCATATGTTTCAATGAAGCTTTTAGGTATAAAGGTTTTTATGTTCGTGTGTTTTACTATTTCACTTCTAATGCATTTATTTGCATATGCCGCGTTTTCTAAAATAACTTTATACAACGTAATTCCAACCGTTTTGATTATTTAAATGTCCTCAATATTTAACGTTTTGATTTTGTTCCATAGGTATAGGCCATTTCGCACCCATTTGTTTTGTACGCTTTCCGCTAAAGATGTATCAAATAGAACATTTGCCCTCCCTTTATGGTTTGCTGGGTAGTACAAAGTTTCTCTTATACCTCCTCTATTTCTCTCCCTATTCCCTTCTAACTCTGATGCTGGGTTATAGTTTTCATTTTCTTTTCTTGCACTTTTCACTTCTATTTGACCCTGACTTGTTTTTCCCGCGTTTTTACGTGGGGAGGCTGACTGGCATTCCTTTTCAACCGTTGTATTTTTCTCTTCTTGCAAACTATTTTGCCCTACACTCATTTCTTCTTCCATGCTTTCATTTTTTAAAAGCCATGAATTTTCTTTATTGCGCATAGATCTTTTCTTTCTTTTATGTCTATAGTTAGGCTCAAGAGCTTCATTTGGTTCATCTTCAACCAAATCCTCCACCGAGCCACTCGACGCCATGGCGTCACCTGTCCTAGCTACACCACGTTTCACCTTGCTTGTGATATTCACTCTTAATCACGAAAAATTAAATATATACGTATAAAAAGTATGTTGCAGCTTACCTTGGACTGTAAGGCCACACAAAAATCACAGCACAAATTACTTATACTTAAGTACTTATTTTTGTTCGCTTTTCTCAAAATCTATATAAAAAATTTATTAATAATCGCTTTTTATTTTTTCCACACGCTGTTCAGAGATTTGCCTGCTTTCCTTCTTTCCTAGCTCACATGGGATTGTGAAATAACATTTACATGTCAGCAAACATAGGCTCCACATAGTGATTGTTAAGGTTGTCCTAAACTATCACCAGTTTCCGTGAATCATGGTGACCCGTGAAAAATTATAGCATGGAAATGAATTTATGTCAATAATAAAGCAAAAAAAAAAACCATGGCGACATGAAAGTAGGACACAGCTAAAACAAATTGCGTTGCTCCTATTGCATGCATGCACACCTCATTTCAGGAAAAAAAAATAAAAATAAATTTTTGTTTAACACATTAAGTAACTGATGCGCCCTATGGTCAGCATTTTATGCACAGCGGCATGCAAACTGTTTGTGGGTGGTAGGCCAGATTGCTGGATCTCAAACTGACCTATCTCACCACCATAAGATACCTGATGTATAAAAAACAAAAAAAAAGAGAATGTTGAGCAATTTCATGGTGGGGGCATTCCGCGAGTACAAAGAAACAAGCATATGTAGTTTATATTAGTTTTTACTTGTTTCGATTTTTTTAAACATCTCATGGTGTCAGGTGTTAGGTCACTACACTGATCAGTCCATCAGGTGTTTTTACGATATATTCCGCCCTATTAATCGATAAAATCAAAATAAATACACAAAACCTTTTAGGCCATGGGCCGATTCACAGCGACGCGCAACAAAACGGAGCAGCGTGTCGTCCGTTTCGACTTGGCATGTCAATTATGCCAAAACAACCTCGGCATAAGACTTTGCCCGGTCTACCGAGCCAAGTCTGCGGAAGAGAGGCTGCGGGCGGTACTAATCCACCACTACCGCGCAAACTGCCTATCGCCTTTTCACAAGCAAGAAATATGCAGCAGTGTCGGGCGCTGCCATCGATGCAACGAAAAGCACCACACAACATTGCATCTCTAGTTTGAAGACGGCCGCCAGCCGAGGATGACGATGATCGATCCGATGTATTATGGATCAATCTGACCGGCCAAATGAAGTCGTGGGCGCAACAGGTAGAAGAAACCGAGAAGGAAGAAGAGGAAGCTTCGGTGACCTTCACCACAACATGAACGGCGAAAGCGCGGCTCGGAAACCAGTCCTTTCCTACTGCCCAGGCAGCGCGGCTTTGAACTCGGGAACACGTCCTTGCCGATCACAACGATCACAACAACGAAGCGCCCTATACAATTACCCACATCAAAGGGAAGGGACGCTACAACTAGCGCGACAACAACAACAACCAATATTCCGGGCGGGCCGTTTGCTCGACAGCACAACCGCCCTTCTCATGAGGGCATTTGTAGCTATCTCCCCTACGGTGATAGTAAAAATAGAGGCCGGCGGCCTTTGCATTTAGTGCGGGCCTTAGTGGACCCGTGCGTGCCCAGCACCCTGATGTCGGGCGAATTGGCGCGAAGGCTCAGACTCGAGCAAATGAACACAGGTGGTGGGGTGACATGCTCACTTGTATTAAGGGGGAGACACGGCGTCGCGGAGAAGATAATGGGTACCACTGCACGAGCTCGCGAACGAACCTCGACCCCAAGGTCGGTATTCATGCGCAAATCATGCTAAGCGGCACCCCACCTGCGTCAATTGGCGGCTGGTTGGCCCAAGCAACCATATTTGGGTTAATGCCCTCTGGACCCGAACAAAAATGATCTACTATTATTTCTTTCTATACTTTTACAAACTTACACTTATTTAGAAATAAAGTGCACCAAAGTTGCGAAAAAAGCCCACGTACGTTCTTCCTTTATGTTTCTTTCTTCTACCGTCCTTCCAAGTAGAGCACAGGAGCCGATGATGGAGGAACACGGAACGGCTCAAGGAAACAACAAGCATGCGGCTCATTGAAAACAAATCGAAAAATATTTTTTAATCAAACATGTGATGAGGTGTGAACTGGTCGTTGGATGATGTTGACTCTCAGGATTTTGCTTACCGCAAGGGGGCCGGCATGTTTACGACGGCTGCGTAAATATTTTTCTAACCGTCCTAATACACGTGCACATATACACACGCATACATATGCATCCGCGAATTATTCCGGTTCACCTATTTTCCGCCGGATAATTCCTTTTGTTAATTATTCCATTTTACCTTTCTCCAATAAAATTCCGGTTGACGGCAACCGAACATTTGTTTCTAACTTCACTTCGTCTCGGGATCTCTGAAGGAACGCACGTTGACTACCCCCTTCACACCACAAGGTAAACCTTTTCACTTATCAACGCATAACTCATTATATATATTTTGAAGTATAGAAGAAGCAAATACAGGAAATCCTATAACAAAATAATAAGATATATAGCATATGTTCCGTACCCATATGGATCGTAGCGAAGTTTACATTACTTTGTCAATACCTCTAATTTTTTTTAAACAGCAATGTTTTCCTCATCAGAACATCAATAGTTTTAAATTGGAATTGAGCCGTGTCAAGTTAACAGATTTGAGCGGGATGAACTTAGCGCGGCGGGTATTATTTATTCATATATTTTTTCTCCCGACTGGTGCAAATTTCTTTTCACCACTCAAGAGCGGCAAAATATGCCGCCAATATCTTTATTGTTATTGTTGGGGATAGTGCACTGCGACCTTGAGGTATATTGTGCCCCTTTCATGAATTAAAGAACTTCCTTTAATTCAGCATTCGAGATAAACTTTAAATAGAACTAAAATCTCATTTGATACCCGAAACTATTTCACAACTAACCGACAAACTAACCAATAGTTTCAGTTAATTTTGAAAAGTGTTCATTTGATACCCGAAGCTATTTCAAAACTAACCGACAACTAACCAATAGCTCGAGTTAATTTTCCGGAATTTATAACCGATAGACAAAAATCAGCCCGGTTCCACCCTAACATTAGTTGTGAAAACCCGAAACCCTAAAAACCCTACCCACTAACTAAATTTCAGAGCGTAAAAAAAATTTGCTTTCAATGAAAGAAACATGCAAGAACCTAAGAGAACGTAAAACCAATAAAAAGTTGCAAGTTTTTTTTTTATACTTTAAATATTTCGATATATTTAAACATTTTATATATTTAAATATTTTACCATTTTTCAAATTTTAAAAACTGTATTCTACTTTTAATCAACTCAATAATTTCAATCAGTTTTTTTTTATCTAACTTGCAAATTCTTGCTAGTATTTAGATCTTTCTAATCTATCCGGTAAAAAAAAAAAAATTTTTGTGGAAACATCTATGTAAGTACTAATATTTGCCCTATATACATAAAACTTTTAAATATACATATGTATAAGAACAAAAAATAAAACAATTACTTGTTTATGAACTGCTCCCAACAGTTCACCATGGTGTCGCCGCTCTTCATGTAGTGCCAGTCCTCCCAAAGACAATCCATAAAATTTTCCGGAGATTATCCACCTATTGAGAAAAAATAAACACAAATTATTTTCAGTGTACCAAAGTGATTAGGCAACACAAAAAAAATCAATCCACATTGTTACTTTCACAACCTCCTTTTTGCTTCCGGTCATCATCCGCTATCTTCGGATGGCATACCCCTCCTCCCTCCGACTGTGCCCTCGCAATCGAATACAGCACACCACCATGTGCATGTAGATGTATGTATCGATATACATATGTACCTACTTATGTACGTAAAACTCCAAAATTTATGTACAACAAAATATTTTACTATTATTATTAGATCTATACCAAAACCACTTACCTGATCATCGTCGCCGTACACTTCCATGCGTCCACCATTGCAGTGAATGTGATGTATGAATATGGTACGACATGCACTGTTAGCCAGCTGCACATGACGACATGTACTCCAACCTCCAAATGACGTGTTTCAAACACGTATTTTTGCCATTACAAGCATGCTTTCTGATCCCGACGACGAAAATTCGGAAGATTCCACGCAATGTAAAACCCGCTAAGCACACGGAAAGGCAAAACTGCTGAAAATCAAAAATTTTCAAAGTCTCTCCTCGCCACACAAAATGGAACTTAGAAAAACTAGTGCACCAAGCACTACCGCACTAAGCACTACTTTTATCACTTTTTTCACAATTTTTTAATTAACTTAAAAGTTTTCAGTTTGGATTACATTTCGTTTAGATAAGACAATATGTATTTTATGTGTATTTTATATGTATGTATATGTGTTTTAGTTACACTTTAAATAACTTACATATAACCGGACAGATGATATGATTGGGAGAAAAATACTTCAAAAATATCACCGTTCACGAAGATTAGGAACAGACGTTAATAGCTCCCTAAATATGCTGAGACAACGGTCGGCATTAATGTTTTCACATGCTCTTATAGACATTTTTCTTGTAAATCAAATTTTGCTGGCAAGTAACTACTTACACGTGCTAAAAGGACAGGGTATAACGAAGGCTGCTCACTCACGGGCTTCGATGCAAAAGAATGCTCGCACAGGAGTAGGGTGAAAATGAGCAAAAAAAATTTTCAAAGAAGTAACACTGTTTTAGCTAAAGGAGAAGTCATGTGAAGAGTGAGGAGCAAAGCTGTTTATGTATCAATCCTTTCATTATTGAATCGTGGTGCATACATACATATATTACCAGATTATAAGACATAAGAAGAAGAAGAACGTACATTTGAATTCCTCTATCTTGTTTTTATTGCTGAATCACAACGTATTGCGCAGGCTTAGTGCTACATAGTACATATGAATGCATTAGGTATGTATTAAGGGTAAGGGCTTTAACCCTTAATTAGGGGACTGAAGAAAATCACCGAATTAATCGCGAAGGGTATCGAGTGACCGCAAACAATTCTTGAAAAAGGAGTGTAAGAAATAAAAACGAAATGTTTATTATTTAAAATTTTAAAGTTCTCTATTACAATAAATTTAAAAAATACAGAAAACTTCTAATCCCTCATAAAACAAAATGTTTTTGGATTAGCCGAGATCTACGACATTCAAAAAATTATTCGGACTCATCTGCATATTCTTCTGGTCTGCTTCCGACGCAGTATATCCTAGGGTGTTCTTGATTAATTAAAAACACTTATGTATATCATTTGGTTGACACATACCTTCGCCAAAAAATTTTACGTTAGTGACCGCATGGGGTCAGGATTTAAAAGAGTATGAGATATGTGCCGATGTTCTGGCCGTAATTAATTTGCGTACGCCGCGGGGAGATAGGAAGCTAGAAATAACACGAGCGCGCTCCGAACACTCCAACACATGTTTGTCAACTTGAATTGGCCTTTACCACATGCGCTTAATTCAGGCTTAACCGAAATGCGGTTACAAAGAAAACTTCAAAACAATGCAAACTTTAGCTTTTACATACTTATGTTTTACAAACAAATGTTTGTTATAATATATCAAAAATGTCTAATTGAAGGTCATGGAAGTGAACTTAAAAATTATTATATGGCCTCCATTATGGGAGCGCCACAAAATCCCCAAAATCAAAATCCCCAAACACGAAATCCCCACACTTTTTTGGTAACAGTGTCACAAAATCCCCAAACATGAAAAATGTAAACGGTATTACTCATCTTCTAAACAAAAGTCCAAGCCTAATCTTACCTCATTTCTGATTCGTCGTTACATATGCACATACATATTTGAAATGCATGAAAATATTTATATACATTTACATATATACAATGCAAAAAGAACTTGCACCGTTACGTTATCAGTAAGTATTTCGCTATTCGCTCTTTCGCATAACATTTTCTCATACTCTTTGTAGCTGTGGCTTAAGTCCTTAACACTGTGCGTGCATTTACCTGTAAATATAAAAAATTGCAAAAATTATTGTTTTCGAGTAAATATTAAAAAAAGTAGTCGTCAAAAATTATTTAATTTTGAAATAAAATGGAAATAGTCGTTTTAAAATCTAACAAAATCTGATAAAGTATATTTGGATGTATTTCATTACCATTTTCATTCCAAAAATAAAAAAAAATTGTTCCGTTGGTGTTGCGCGCAAAGGAAAGTACTGGTGTGCAAAAGCGTCTTAATAACAAAAGCAAGCAGTGGGGAACATGTGGTTCAACGGGCGCCTACCGCGCACAATCACGATCCAAAGGCCCATCATGTAGCTGTAGCATATGCCAATAATAAAGTGAAAGATATGAGCAGCTAATCTTCACTGGAACCTTCCCAAATAATTAGGGAAGCGATTGCAGACTGCCAACCAGACCGCCGCGTGTATCTGCCGTCGAAACGAGCTCAAAAAATAAAAATTTGTCGTAATCGGAAAACAATGGATACTGCCAGCGAGCCGCGTAATTTACAAGAAATATGTATACCAGAGCACTTAAAATACTTGGAGGACAATCTCTTCGTTTTAACGGCGAAAAGAATATCATCATGGGCTCGTCGGATTCATTGAAAGAATTAGGGAGGTCACAGTGCTCGGTGATGGATGGAACATTTTATGTTGTGCCGACAATTTTTAGACAGCTTTTCACTATTCAAGGCTTAATTGATGGTCAATTTGTACCTCTAGTTTTTTGCCTTATGAACAAAAAATTTAAGCAGGCATACACCGAATTCTTCCACCAATTGTTTCATTTGGCTCAAGAACAAAATACTAATTTAAATCCCAAGAGAGTATTTAGGGATTTTGAGCAAACCATTTCGTCTGTGCAAAAGAGGATGCCCAGTATAAGGGATGTTTATTCCATTTCGGCCAGATTATTTGGAGACGCGTACAAAAAGGACTTGCTAAAAAATACGGTAATGATGAAGGTTTCAGCATGTCGATCCGTATGCTGAAAAGCTTATCATTTGTTCCTCCCGAAAGTGTGCCAGATTACTATAATGAACTGAATGCCAGATCGACAGATAGTGACTTTAAAAAAATAAGTGCTTGGTTTAAAAAATATTATATTAGCGCAAATACAAAGTCGAGCGGTCCTAAATATAACCCTAAATTTTGGTGTGTTTCGGATTCATTTAAAGACAATTGAAGACTATATTGAAGCTTGGCACCGTAGGCTCAAAATAATTGTAGGGAAAAAAGAATGTGGCGTACATGAAATTTTAAAACAGTTAGGGAAAGAGCTGATTGAAGTAAAATTAAATAAAGAAAAGATACAATCAGGCACAGGTATTCGCAAAAATAAAAAAAAATGTGGAGCGTCTCAAGAAAATTAAAAAAGTGGTTGCAAATCGGGCGAATTTAGATAAAATATCTTATTTGACATCAATATCCCACAATATTTCACTGTGCAATTAAAACTTGTATTTGTCTTTTCATCTTTTGTATTAAACTAATTTGATAAAGAAATATTAAAACTTTTCATTTATAGTGCAAATGTCCAAAACTTATTGTTAGTATGTAATTTATGTTCTTCGTTTCAGACTTAATCTAATTTTTCATTTACGGTTTACACAAATGTCCTGAGCTTATTATTAGTAATTTGTGTTCTTCAATTTACATTTACCTATGTATATGTATACAAACATTTCTGAAATCATTAAATTTGTTTTGAGTACTAATTTGAAAAACAATGAAGTTTTATTTATTTAAGTTCATGTAAACAATTTTCATAAGTCTTTAAAATGTATTTCATTTTCTTTTATTTTCATTTACCTACTAAATACATATTTATGTATTCATCTTATAATTGGTGCTTTCCATTTCCAGACAACCGGTCAGGTACAAGCATGATTTTTAATTTCGACCAAACTCAAATACATTGTTTGTTGGTCCAAATAATGAGACACGTATTTTTTCTTTTGGCTCGGAAAAATTTTTCGCCCGAATTAAACGCGATTTTGTTTTTCATACAAAAATCGATTATTCAAGTTGACAGTGAGAATTTTTTTTTTTAAATGCCCATAACTTTGTCAAAATCCAATGGATTCTAGCAATGTTTTTACTAAAATGTCAGTTATTCTTGGTACTTTAAGATAGAATGATATAATGATTGATTTCCATTATTTGAAATTTTTTATTTAACAATAAACAAAAAGTGAAAATTTTTTTAACTTTTATTTTCTCAAAAAGTGTATTTTTTTGTTTCTCTGAAACTTTTTCACCGGGAAATAGACACTTTGAACTACAATCAGTATAAATCACCAATAGCAAAGATTTTTTTTTCGGAGTTATGATTTTTTGTAGATATAAGTCGTTTTTGTGGTACATACTGTAATATTCTTATATTGTTTAACTTAATGGAACATTATTATATAATATATCAGCAAAAAGTAGTGTTGTGATCGTTTTTTGTGTATCAAATAGATATTAAAACACACTGCATACCGCACAGTTTACGAAATAAATAATAACAGTTACGAAATAAAGACATTTTACTTCTATCAGTGAATAAAGCGATCTACACATAAAATTTGATTTTAGGAAGCTTGCAATTATTCAGTACTTTAATTATTATTCATCATTCCAATTTTTTAAGTGAAAATTACTGATTACATTTTAGCATGTCCCACAAAAACGAATTATATCTACAAAAAATCATAACTCCGAAAAAAAAATCTTTGCTATTGGTGATTTATACTGATTGTAGTTCAAAGTGTCTATTTCAAGGTGAAAAAGTTTCAGAGAAACAAAAAAAAAAACACTTTTTGAGAAAATAAAAGTTAAAAAAATTTTCACTTTTTGTTTATTGTTAAATAAAAAATTTCAAATAATGGAAATCAATCATTATATCATTGTATCTGAAAGTACCAAGAATAACTGACATTTTAGTAAAAACATTGCTAGAATCCATTGAATTTTGACAAAGTTATGGGCATTTAAAAAAAAATTCTCACTGTCAACTTGAATAATCGATTTTTGTATGAAAAACAAAATCGCGTTTAATTCGGGCGATAAATTTTTCCGAGCCAAAAGAAAAAATACGTGTCTCATTATTTGGACCAACAAACAATGTATGTGAGTTTGGTCGAAATTAAAAATCATGCTTGTACCTGACTGGTTGTCTGGAAATGGAAAGCATCAATTTGTTTTGAGTTTAAATTTGGGAAATAATGTCGAATATATAATCGCGGCGATTTTAAACCTAATTTGAATGTATTTCACACAGAAAATGGGGATTTCGTGTTTGGGGATTTTGATTTGGGGATTTTGATTTTGGGGATATTGTGGAACACCCTTCCATTATTTGTATTAACATAAATATGAAACGATTTTAAAAATGTAAGAAAACTTTATTTTCGTACCCATTCTACCAAGAAAAGTTAGTAGCGAAGACCGTATTTCGGTAGAGTTTCACTCCGAGCAGTGAGGGTTCCGAAGGATTTTAAATAATTCGATTCAAAATTAATTTTACTTTAAAATAGAACTTAAAACATAATTTATTAATTATATTTTACTTAATTATTATTTAATTTTAAAAATTGCCGAAAATAGTGTTCTTCATCGAAATTTTAATACTTAAATCCAAATCGCGACAAATTTTTTTCTTTACGGAATCTGTTCGATGTTATAGTTTGATACAAGCTATAAAATAAAATTAATTGATAACATTTTTTTTTTAAACACACTGTTGAAGAGCAGTTGATTTTGAATCGAGTACCGATTTTGTTTAAAAAACCTTTGGCACGTCAATGCTCTGAGTGAAACACTAAACAAAATAGTTTTTCGCAACACAAATTTTATCCAGAAGATTTTTGCGTTGGCCACTTCTGTAATTCTCTCCAAATTTCACATTTTAATAGTTTTTTTTACCTTTCATTTCATTGGAAAACAAAAACAAATTGTTTTTCCAAACGCTGCTAAAGTCTGATAATGGGGAAATTAATACTTACATAGCAACGAATTTTTAAACCGCGGCTTGCGCACGAAGTTTACTGGAGAGCGAATGATTAACTTGGACGCGACCACAACATCAACGTGCCTTAGCGCTAAATGAAGCCCAATAAAAAAAATTTAATTTTTAATTCGAAATCTTTGTGTGGTTCAATACAACGAAATAAAGGCGTCCCTGGTATAGTTTTGCATTATCCGTAGCGAGGTTAAACAAATTTTTCTGCTTTTTCGTAATCCACCGAACATTTATTTACTTATTTCATCTCTCTGTTCTCTTAGCCTACTCATACTCATTAGCTGCGGCATTGTGCCTAGCGGTGAAAGTCGGATTCGTGGTGAAATTTGCAAAATATAGGGGTTTTCAATAGGAACGCTACAAAAGTTTTTTTAAACAAAACAAAAACGGTTTGGGATATGAATTAAATTATATAGTCCTGTGAAAGTACATTCGAAGCCATTATGTATGGAACTCGTTTTTTTTTTGCATGGGCACCACGGGCACGCTTGCAGAAGTCCAGACGCTGAACCCAATTTTCGACGGTTTTCAAGCATAAATCGGCCGATACTGCTGCAATTTCACGTTCGATATTCGTACGAAGTTCATCAACCGTCGCTGGCTTGTTGGAATAGACCATAACGTAGCTCCACAGGAAATAGTCTAACGGCGTCAAATCGCACGACCGAGGCGGCCAATTGACTGGGCCATTTCGTGAGATAACACGTTCACCAAACTTGGTTTCCAATAAATCGATTGTGACATTCGCTGTGTGACTTGTGGCGCCGTCCTGTTGGAACCACATATTGTCCAAGTCCATATTATCCAATTCGGGAAAAAAATATTCGGTTATCATTGAGCGGTAGCGCTTCCCATTCACAGTAACGTGCCGGTCTTGATCATTACGGAAGAAGTACGGCCCAATGACGCCGCCGGCCCATAAACCGCACCAAACCGTAATCTTTTCGGGATGCAATGTTAACTCATGGAGTACGTGTGGCTTGCTGCCTGCCCAATAACGCATATTTTACTTATTGACGAAGCCATTCAGCCAGAAATGACGACGACCATAAATTGGACGTAGCGCTCTTAAAGTTGAGGCCATTGACTCCGAATTTCGGTAGTAAATTTTAATGATTTCGACTCGTTGTTGGATCGTATATCTTTCCATGATGAAATGGCAAACCTTAATGTCAATGACAAATGTCAAAAGAGCGGGGTAAAATATGGCGTCGGTTGCTGTCTTTATCGGTATAATTTTGTGTGTCCCTATTGCAAGACCCTATATTTGATATTTTATAATTGCTGAAAAGCACCTTTAAAAAAATAAATGCACTTTTGTATGTGAGGATAATTTTGTGAGAAGAATTCATTAAGAGCTTCAAGGAAAACGTAGACAACTACCGCGTCATGCTTCTTGGAGTCAGAAATAATAAGCAATGTTCCGGGCTGAATTTTTTTTGTTAATTTTGTGATTGAAAACGATTGGAAATATCGTCGCTTGATCGTTGTTGTAATCAAAACCCTTTATAGCGTTTCGAATCGCTAATGATTAGACTTTCATCAGTTGTGATATTTTTTTAACTTGTTAGAAATGTGAGACTTGTTAAGGATTTCTGCTGCGTAGCCTTCAAGGACATTGAACGGGCTTTTAACACCGTAACTACAGAGGCTAAAACTGGACCCATTAGGGCTCTAACTCACTAGAAGGAGGTGTTCTATCTCCATTTCTTTGGAATCTAACCGTGAATACGAGCGAAGTTCCCGGAAACATTATGCGAGCAACAAACGCTTCGGGAGATATCCAAGTCAACTCAAATAAGGTGGAACTCGTTCTCTTCACGAGGCAGTATAAAATACCTTCGGTAACTCCACCGGAACTAAACGGCGTCCGGTTAAGTCTTCCTACAAGTGCAAAGTTTTTAGCCGTTATTTTAGATAAGAAGTGGAAGTGTAAGTAGAATATAGTTCAACGTTATGAAAAAGCTTATGTAGTTCCATACCTGTAAGAGAGCCATATACCTGTAAGAGTCTTTAGACCAATTCTTTTATACAGAGTGATCGTATGGTTGCCTGCATTAGAAAAAGATGGTAACCTTAGGCTACTCACCAAGGTGCAAAGATCTAGTGTGATATGCATAAGTGTGGCATCAGAAGCACGCCACGGGGCATCGGAGGGCTAGTTGGGACTTCCTGTCAATGGATTTGGCAGGGCAACAGATGGCAGCAACGACTGTTCTCCGATTAAGCGAGATCCTGAAATTCCGGCGGCACAGATCAATGTGATTCGACACCAGTTTCTGAAAGTAATTTTAGTTCAAGAATTTCAAGTAGGGAGGAATGGAAACAGAGTTTACCTCATTGGGGTCCCTGATTCTTAATGATAAAGAACACATTGGCTTGCCGTATGCCAATTGCAAACTGCTACTTAGAGAAGGCATATACATACATATAAACAAGTTTACGGTAGATAGAGTCAAAATACGACTTGTCGAACCGCAGCATTCGTGGTCTAAATGAGGCCGGAAGCGGTCACGAAGCGGAAGGCGGATCAGCGCTTCTGGGTGACTTTAGTGAGGTTTCAAGCAGTGAGGTTAATTGCCTGATGAGCTTCATCAGCAAGCCAAAATAGTTGAGAAAGGGATAATCCTTCTTCGGATGGTGTTAATGTTTGTGGAAACAAAATGGGCCTTCTATTTAAGGCTCATATGTACCGCCACAGGCACCTACCTGCATAATTTAAAAAGCACTTTTTTACCAATTACAAAGGGTTGAAATTTTTTCTTTTTTATTGTAAGCAACTAACTGTATTAATATTTCATTTGACTTAAATTAACTTAATTAATTTACCATGCGTTTGATTCAAGGCAGACTACTTAAAAAAAATTTCCGATTGATAAATTTTGCACAAGGTTTGCAAAAGGATGTCGACAAGAACCGCAATAACAAATGTACCATTTAAATTGAAAATTCTAATACAGTTCTTTAAACAAGAATTGTAATTTAGTCCAAATTAGAGGACTAAATTATGTTTCTTTTTTATCTTCTGTTTTTCCGACGTAGTGAAAAGTTGATGCATTGGAAGAATTTTCCGTCTTGCTTTGTCAAGTTTGGTTTAGGACAAATCGGTTTAGGTATTGTGTCATTTTTCGTTTCAGAGAACGAATACATGAACATCGATTATTATTTAATTTTTCAGGATATCCGAAAATTTTGGGTCTGGTAATAAATTTATTGATAATTTCTGTACATTAAACTGTTAATTGATTTCTTTTCAATAAAATGAAATATGCATTGGCATCTGTATATCTTTAAGTTTTTATTTCACAGCTTTAAAAACTTCACTTTGTTTTGCTTATCCCACTGAAACTCCGGTTTTACGCACGACTGATCATATTTTCAAAGCTTCAATAATATTAACAACTAGGCATTTCGCTCATACATTGATATTTGGCCGAACTTCTCCTACGTGCGTTTGAATGTTGAAACACAAATTAAGGACCCATAATTTTACACCGACTCCGAACGACGAATGATTTTTGTGGGAAGTTTTGTCATGACAGAAATGCACCCGGAGGTTTGCCATTGCCTGCCGAGGGGCGACCGCTATTAGAAAAAAACTTTTTCCATCATTTTTATGTAATTTGTCCCGGCCTGGATATGAACTCGGGACCCACCGAGTGAAGTGTGCGCTTACATTCAATATGATTATGTAATATTGCCAGCACGTACAAAATTCCAGGATTTTAGTACAAACAAATGTGTTCAGCTGTAGCTAGGTATAAAAATGCTGGTAAAGTGGAAAATTGTTTTTGAAAACAAATTTTAGCCGTTTTATAATGCGTTCTAAGTTTTTGAAAGTCAATGTGCTTTTTTAATAACCTGTTAAAACTACTAATGTGTTCAGCTGTAGCTAGGTGTACAAATGCTGGTAAAGTGGAAAATTGTTTTTGAAAACAAATTTTAGCCGTTTTAATTGCGTTCTCAGTTTTTTGGAAGTGAATGTGCTTTTTTAATAACCTGGTATTTGGCGACAGATTAATTTGCTGTTAAATTTATAGCGCTCACTTACTGCTTTTTTAAATTTCTCTTTACAGGACTCAAGTACGAAAATGGAGAATCACTTTATTGAGGTTGGTTCCATTACTTTCGGAGGCATCTTTAGTTTGGGTGAAAAGGCTGTGCACCGCGTAATAATGGCGCGAACTACAGTTCAATGTCTTATGCTACCGAGATATTGGCTTTTCGAAAATGAACAAAATCCTGGGAATATATGGCAACGAAGACGATTCTATTTAGATTCAACTATACCATACAGAGAACAACTTTTTAAAGACTTTTTGACGACATGCACATGGCAGAAGTTCAAAAATAATGCCATTTCTAGTAATTTGAATAGAAATTTTGGGAATCCAACAAAAGTGCAGGACATTCCGATTATATGCCGGATTGTAGAGCCTTCTGAAGAGTGATGTTTAATATACTTTAAATAAATATTGGAGATACACAAAAATGTAACATTTATATGTGCATTTATTAAAGAGATTCATGCTCGGTACGAGGAGCTATGTATTACGTAATATAATAAAATATACCAACATTTTCTACCGGTAATATTTTTTATTATTTTAGTACAATATAATATTGTATTTAAGCATATACATAGATATGCGAGAATGATAGATCAGACTCCGACATGTGTGCGTTCACCTCACATGCAGAAACCCTACAACGAGATGAAATGGAAAGCGATATGCTCACAATTGCAAAACAATGAATTTGCAGTATTATTAAACGCAAGAGAAAAATGTTAGTATTGGTCTTATTTCATTTCAGATTTATAAAAATAATTCATATATTTTTATATTGTGTAGTAAAGCTGCGGGAATATGTAATTGTTCCTTAAAAGGCAGTAAGAAACAAATGGCTCCCTTATATTGACCCGAAAAGAATGTTAACCACTGTTTGTTTAACGCAAATTACTCAATAGAGATATGTATCGTTATGAAGCAAACCACAATTTAAACTTCTTGTGTTGCTATTTACGATCAAATCTGTTGAAAAATATCAGCAACATTGTTACAAATCTAAATCATTCTCTCGAGAAAAATACAGTAACAGATTCTTTCTCACTTGTATAAGGAATCTAGAGGGCATGGGATCCAACGAATGTTTTAAACGTTCTGCTCGATTTATTACCGATAGATGTCTTTATCGAGAACTCAGCTGCTAACAGCGCTATCAAACAGCGTGCCTTGGGGTTCTGTAAAGAACGCGCTTTCGGCCATAGCTCTATTCTCAACGCACTTACGCCTGAGATTAACCACATACTTACTTACTTACTTACTTAATTGGCGCTATAATCGCTTAAACGATTTTGGCCGAACTTTTCCTACAATTTGCGGCGTGCGTCTTGATGTTGTAACACAAACTGAGGGACCTACAGTTTTACACCGACTCCGAACGGCGAATGTTTTTTGTGAGTGCTTAACTGTCTCTACAGATCAAAAAATATCCTTCCGCCTGCCGCCTCATGCAAGCGTTTTTCAATAAAGGAGGGCGTGTGCAATACAGGAGGCAGTAAGATGCATAACGCAAAATGCACCCGCGAGGTCGCTGGTAAATATCTTCCCAGACCACCAAGTGGCTATTCAGGCACTGCCTTTTACCTCAGTTAGATCCCAACTAGTGTTTGAGTGCAGCAGAGAACTCAATTTCTGACACGTTTGAAAATACCCTAATATGGTTTCCGGGGGCATAGAGACATTTACGGTAAGGAAACAACGGAGGAACTGGCGTGGTGAAGCTTTGCATAGAGCGTGTCCCACGCCGTGGTCATTGGTGTCTTGCTCAGAGAGTTAAGAAGCAGAATTGCCGAATTTTACTACTCAAAAGCGAAGCAGAGGTAGAAACGTATAGGATAGTATAGGATAACCAGCAGCCAATGTGAACAAAGATAATACCTACAAACTCACGGCAGTCTTTAGGGAGCATCCCGAATGAATTGGCTTACCCTCTAGAGACAGTCGACAGTTGACAGTCCGATGAGGCTAAAAGCACTCGGCAAACCATTCCTGCAGAAAATTCCTTCTCGTGTAGATCCGTGCCAAGAGCCATTTCCACCGGATCAGTTTTATCTAAGGAGAGGTTGGCCCTGTTGAAGCCTTTCGCAGTCTGTTACGCAATCGAACGCAACGTTGTCGGCGTGGGACTGATGGTCTCAATATTGGCGCTAACTGACCGCTCTTCATGACACCCAAGGTTGTGTGAATCTATCCGCAGTACGTATGCGCACAAACGCTGTAGGTAACAGCGCCATCATTTGCTGCTAGAGGAGGGTTTCCAAATTTTGATCAATGATTGCACGCGCGTTTCGTCCGAGGACCGACACCTTGTCCGCGATTTCTTCTCGACTGGGGTGGGCGATACCACTCGGTTGGGGCTACGCCACTGAGACGAATCGATTCTGAGTCGGTCGTTTCTGTTCCGCCACTCCAATCGGAAGTCACCAGCTCGCTTAAGTCGGCGAGACGAATCGAGTCTAGATCGATCTTAAGTGAGCGGAGCTCGCGGAAAGTGTCATGTCGTAGAACGCGTGTCCTATTGAGGGGTGGCCGGAACAGGTGCGAGAGGGTCATAGCGGTTGATGTCGTGGTTGTCGTCTCTTTCTTCGTCTGGGCAGGTAGGTATTGTCCATCTCTGCCATCATTGCTTCTTCTTTCTCGACTAGCTGTGCTCATGAGAGCTCGACGACGTCTTCAACTTCTTCTGCGTCGGAGTTTGCAACATGAAGCATTGTGAGTTGGGATTTGCCGCACTGTTTGCACCTTATAACGCTGTCGAGGTCGCTTAAAACATCGTTCGACACGAAACACTTGCTGCAGTAGCGGTAAATGAGCGCCATTCTCAAGCGGGTTTCGGGAGTCATTTGGCGGAATTCAGCCCGAAATCCACAGGCGAGTGTCGGCATTTTCTAAATGAGAAAAATAAAGATAGTTTAAAGCAAATCTAGACAGTTTCATTCGGTAGGAGTTTCACCGTTAATCTCCAATCATTTGAAAGTATGTTTTCTTCAAGAACCACTACCCAATCGTTGATAGTGAAGTTTCTCTGTGGGTATTTCCACTTATACCGTTTTTGTAACTCTGACATTCAGATTTACATCTTCGGCGGAGCATTTGGTTCAACGCCTGTAGTTTTTGCCATCGATTGACCAAAGATATTGGGTTACCATTGATTTCCTGTTCGGCTTTTGCTTTTGTGTCCTGGACTAATTGAGCGAGAATTTAAACATGCCTCGATCCTTGCCAATAGCGTAGAAGTAGAAAGTTCTTCGAATGTATATTTCATTGAACCTGCAATTTTCTTGAAATGGGTTTGAAGCTTTTTACTCCGGCTTCCCATAAATCTCTCATGTGAGGAGCTCCTGCACGAATGAAATGCCAAATTATTTCTGATAAATCGTCGCTGTTGGCTTTAGCTTCGAACCATGACTTTAGAAATGCCTTAAAGTCTCTTTTGATTTCTCTTGACACTAGTTGTTTCAAATGGTCTCGTGATTTGCGTTTTGAGCGCTGCTAGATCAGCTATGAGTAGGGTTTCCTTCTGTTGTTTATACAAAACTCCAGTTTTGCAATTTTGTATAATAGGCCTAATGAGGGTTTTGGATTTCACCATCCAATATCTCATGCGTAAAAGACGGAAGATTAGCTGGTTGCCACCATGGAATGAGACCAAGTGAATGAATTTTATCATTATGTTGGAAAGATGGCAGCTGTATGGCCATATTATTGCGTGCAGTTCATCGAAGCTCATTGAAGGAGCGTTATTTAACCGACCACCGACTCTAAGCAGCCGATGTCATCAATTAAAAGAGTCAACGATAATATCGTATTTTTCCCCACAGGCGTTTTGTTCTACTTATATTCCGAGGCAAAAATATGCTCTTTGGGATATTTGAATAAACCTTGACTTTGTGGGTTCAAAGACATCTTTGGATTGGGGTTTGGCCAGCTTGTTGGCTAAGTTTAAGCCATTTGGGGCCATGCCACCAAAGATTACTTTTTTCTGAATTTTGAGGAAAAGACCACGACTGGCGATGTCTGCTGAGAGATTACATGATTCCAATTCTCTATCTTCGTAGTTCCGGATATTTTCGAAACTCGGTTAGCTACAAACGCAGAACACGAGCAAAGCGGCTTGTTTAACCAAGAGAATCTGTCCAAAGGTATAACCCTTGATATTCAATACCCAAATAATTCCAATCCTGGTTTAGAAATGGTTTTCTTTTAGCCAGGAGCAATTGAGTTTCAACATTTGAATTTCCGTCCAAGACGCGAAACGCGTCATAAAACCCAGGAAACTATATTTGACGGTTCGAACTATAATTAGCCCATCTGGGGATTTTTATAAAATAAGTTTGAGGATAGTTATCCAAAAACATCTTCCACTGATGTAGAGACTTTGGATTCAACTATTCATCCCAATGGGTTTTGCCCAGCCAAATTTTCTGCATAATCATTTTTGCTACCACGATAATTGGGCTTAACCAACCTGCGTGATCGAACAGGCAACAGTGGACAGAACTTGTCGTTTTGTAAATGAGTCTTTGTTCTCCGATGTCTTTGCTATCGGAAGCTTAAAGTTGTAGCTTCGCTGGAATCGTCGATTTCCAGAAAATCAGTGGCTAGCAGGTGACTACTCTGAAGACCTAAGATAGTTTGCTTGCTGTTTGAGGACCACCTTCTAAGTGGAAAACCTGCCGAGCTTAAAGCCTCATTAAATTGATCTCGTGATTTAACTGCTTCGGGTATATCATGCGTAGTAGCATTATCCACATACGTACTTTTCCCGAGATGGTTTCATTTAGCCCCGATGCTTGTGCGCATATTCCCCTGGTAGGCAGATTCAGCCGATTTCCCTTCGGATCCTCAATCTATTAAGGCTCTGACAGTGGACGAGCTTTTTTTGTGACGAACCACCATGACAGTCCCTAGAAGCATACGTCGTTTATTGTCAATAGGACAGTTAGACACATTGGCTTTCATGAAGGCCGTATGAGACTTAGTTGAAGTTTGTTGTACGGTTGGCGTACACGGCTCCTCACTCTGCTCCCTATGAAGCATAGTTTGATGCCATTAACCCCACTTGAAACTATTTATTTTATTTCAAAGTTTGCATTTGTCTTAACGAAATTTGTATTCACTGTCTTTGTCTGCAGTTTATATTTTGATTATAAAGCTTGTTAAGTGCCATGCTCGTTTTGGGTTGGACGTTACAATGCCCTTTGAGATCAGACACTGTTTCAAGTGTTTCCAATATATTAGTGCGAAACCTGTCTTAGTCCACCCACTTTGGAATTTCAGTTTTTTGCCTGAAATCCAACTACTAATTTCCCATTGCATTTTTTCAGCGCTGCCCCAGATTCTGAGGAGATATATAGCAAATTGAACAATATCTTCAACTGAGATTTTATAAGAATTCGCCTATTTTCACAGCTATCAGTTAAGTTAGTCCATGCTCACGTAAACCCATCATTAGTGAGGAGGGCTTCCTGGCTTCCTGTACTATTTCCCTCCCCTCACCTCAAGTTTTCTGATTCAATTGGAAAAACTTTCACATCGGAGATATTCTAGCGGAGATAATCAAGGAGGGCCACTTTAAATAATCACTATGAAATATTTCGGTATCGCATGGGGCAGGTGGATACTAGGCATAACTGATGTTTCACTCAACCGTTTAGGCTGAATAGTGGTCGAATTCGGGTTTTGGTTAAACGTTGTGAGTTTATACATATACTCACCGATCAAACCTCCGCAACAAACCTATGCTTGATCGATTCTATTTTATTTTATTTTTTTAATAGGTAAAATATTTTTTAAAGAACCCTAAAAAGGGACGGTATATGATCGTACGAATGAAACAAATCGACTAGCGATCAAATCCCTACAACAAGATTTAAAAACAATTATAAATTAAAAGAAGAAAAATATTGGCCAATATGTGGCAGTCGAGTTCCACAAAAACACGTCTGGTTAAAATTAGTATCGAGATTCTGAACAAAATAATGGGTACACCGATAACCGATCGATGAAAAAAAAGTTTCGTAAGTAAATACTTAATGATGATGATATTAATTAAAGAATCGATAAATGATCGCAAGTCCAAAAAATTGCAGCGTTAGAACTTTAATTTAAAAAATAACGTCGATCTTCGTAACTAAATTAAAGCACCAGAAAAGTAAAAATCATAAATATTTGCTATAAAATTCTTTCAATTATTTAACAATTATTTTCTTTTATTTGAACGCGAACACAAATTTAAAAAAAGTTAAACTTTGTAAACTTACACATGTTCAAGTTAATTTAATAAATCACACCAAAAATATTGTAAGCTTGTTGTCTAGTCACTTTTTACGTTTGCTATTACCGGAACAACGATATATGCACTTGCATTTATACAGGCGAAACTTTTAGAGTTTGCCGTCTTAAGAAACAACAAAATTTCACTTTATTTCACTTATTATTTAAGTATTGATATACAATAGAAATTTTGTAAAATAATTACTTCACTTATTTTGTCGGTGTTTGCCCACTGTTGAGTGACCGTTAGCTAGACACCTTTTGATACGCATATGTCTGTTGTTGTTGTTGCCTTTTCTTTCATTATGTAAGTTAACACAGCTCATTACAAAAGCTATGCATTGAGCAATGACCCTTACGGTTAACGACACAGCACGCGCCAGCTTAACTGCTGACGAAGCTTCCGGCACAATTCCCGCAAACAATAATCAGCGACAATTGCACTCAACAAGAGTCAGCAATTTGGTGGCCAATAATAGGTGTAATATAGAAGAAAGAAAATTATTGTAATTAATCTTAAGTTGGCTCTTAATCAATAAAGCCAACAGCGGACGCAAGTCCGCCAGTTTTTAAAAAATAAACTAATAAAATAAAAACTTAACTGGCGCCCGAGCAGGGACCAGTTCGAGTTCGCGTCGTAGTATTTGTGCTTGGCCAGTCGCCTGGAAAAAAACAGCCGCCGTGCCAACGCGTTCGGTATCCTTTGAAAAAAAAAACTAAGTGAAACCGCGCAACGCAATACAACCGTATCGAGAGTACCTGTGGAAAGACAGCTAAAAGAACGGAAGACGGAACCGGCTGGTCCCGAACCTACAACCAGCGTTCGAATCCTTTAGGAAAATAACGCACGCCTTCATTCGTGCGCAACGTGGGTGCCTCAGTAGGTCAACACCAAACCGGATCACATCCACCCGCCAGGAGGCGATAGGGAGTAAGAACTAGATTAAGTAGCTAATTGTAATAAGGATATTTTGTGAAAAGATACAGATTGAAAAGAAAGTGATAAAAGAAAATTAAAATTAAGGAAGTCCACAATTGAAATATAGTCCTAAAAAGTTAATCAAAAAGAAAATAAAAAAGGAAATTTAATAACAAACGAAACGTCAATTATAGAATCTTAAGAAAATTTAATAATATACATATATATATGAATTTTGTGATTTCTAATTACTAATACAATATTTACTAACACTTAATAACAACCGGCTTGTACTTCCTAAACCCAAAGGCTGCGATTCACCACCTTCGGGGGGCCCTCCAGCCTATAATAAATAAAAAAAAAACTATGCGATTCACCACCCAAGGGACCCTCGAGAGATTTATAAGTTAGAAACAATATAACTAAGGCTCGTACAGCCAATAAAATAATAAAAGTAAAAAGAGCCGCGATTCACCACCTAACGGGGGACCCTACGGTTCTTAATAACAATAGTCTAACTCTGCGATTCACCACCCAAGGGACCCTCCAGAGGAGAAGGACAAATACAAAAAAAAAATATATATAAAATTTTTTTTTTTAATTAAAGTAAAATGTCGAATCTCTCTAATCTTATCCGACCTCCGGTGATTAGCACCACTCCTCAACAACCATCCACTTCCTCTTCCAACAATTTTAATATGGACCAGTTAACAACAATCATAACTGGAGTTGTAACTAACATACTGAATCGAGAAGGACGAAATATAGTCCAAGCAGCCCTTAACCCAAACGCTAACTTTTCCAACATAACAGACGTGACCATTGACGCAAACCTTTCTAACAATATAACAGAACTTGACAAAATACCGGACGTTGTGAGATGCCTGCGCGATTTCTCTGGTAATCCAGGAGAGTATAACTCTTGGAAAAAGAGTGTGGATCGAATTATGCAGAGGGGAACGCCGACACAGCCCTCGAGTCTTATAACACACCATTGGACTGGAAGGATATTTCAAGATGCCTTACCCTCCACTACGCTGATAAGCGAGACCTAGGTACCCTTGAGTACCAAATGATTTCCTTGGTACAGGGCAACCTCACTATCCAGGAGTTCTACCAGCGCGTGTATTCACACCTGTCCCTTATTCTAAACAAAATTGGATGCATGGAAGTGGTTTACCATTATCTGAATCTCAAGACCATCTCGATATTCATTTTTTAGAATGAGCAGTTCTTCGTTGCCCTATGTAGAGTGCAGAACGAAGAACGGAAAATTTCTTAATATGTTAATCGATACAGGCTCAAGCAAAAACTACATACAACCCTGTCATGTCTCGAACCAAATACCAAATGACGAACCTTTTTTCGCAAATTCTATTGCGGGACAGATACAAATTACTCACCATACAGTCATCAATTTGTTTGGCAAAAATGACACTACCTTGAAATTCTTCCTGCTTCCTACACTAAAATCTTTCGACGGGATAATTGGTAACGATAGCCTTAAAGAGCTTCGTGCCATAATAAATACCTATGACAATACCCTAACATTAGCCAATGACATTAAAATTAAAATTAGACAAAGACCTTCCCCAACAGTTAACAAAATAGACGTAAGGACAGATCACATGACAACTACACAAAAACAATATATAAATCACCTAACGAATAAATATCCTTACCTTTTTACTGAACCAGATGAAAAATTGACATATACCACCACCGTAGTAGGGGAAATTAGGACTTCTTCGGATACCCCAGTATATACTAAATACTATCCCTATCCTTTGGCAATGAGAGACTTTGTTAAAAACGAAATAGAAAACTTACTAAAAGATGGAATCATTAGGCCATCCCGTTCACCTTACAACTCACCCGTGTGGGTCAAGGAAAAAAAAGTTTAGACTCGTAATTGACTACAGAAAATTAAATACGTTAACAATAGCAGACAGATACCCCATCCCAGAAATTAACGAGGTAATCTCGCAGCTGGGAGATAACAAATATTTCTCCGTCCTTGACTGGAAGACCGGCTTCCACCAGATTCCCTTGAAGGAATCCGACATTGAGAAGACGGCTTTTTCGGTCAATAATGGGAAATACGAGTTCACACGACTTCCTTTCGGTTTAAAGAACGCACCAGCGAGCATTAGACGACATATTGAAGGATCACATAGGGAAAATTTGTTATGTCTACATTTATGACATAATAGTTTTCGGCAAAGACGAACAAAGCCACCTTCAAAATGTTGAACAAATTTTCCACACGCTCGAAACAGCAAACATGAAGGTCCAACTGGACAAATGCGAGTTTTTCAGGAAAGAAGTCGAATTCTTAGGTTTCATAATATCTCCCACCGGAATAAAAACAAATCCCGCGAAAGTCAAAGCAATTCAGGAATTCCCTCGCCCAAAAACTCTGAAGGACTTAAGATCTTTCCTTGGCCTATCTGGCTACTATCGACGCTTCATCAGAGGTTACGCTGAATTAGCAAAACCTCTGACCTCGCTTTAAGAGGGGAAGACGGACGCGTGTCCAAAAATTCCTCAAACAAAAAGCCAGTTGTGCTCGACAATGACGCCATAAATGCTTTCAACAAAATAAAAGCCACATCAACTTCCAAAGAAGTTATATTATCCTACCCGAATTTCAAACAAGAGTTTCACCTAACGACAGACGCGTCAAATTACGCTCTAGGAGCCGTCCTTGAGCAATCTGGCAAGCCAATAACCTTCATTTCCCGATCACTAAACCAAACAGAGGAAAGTTACGCGGCAAACGAGGAGGAAATGCTGGCGATAATTTGGGCCCTCACTTCATTGAGAAACTACTTACATATATGGATCCGCCAAAGTTATAATTTTCACAGATCACCAACCGCTCACCTTCGCATTAAGCAACAAAAATCACAATGGAAAAATGAATAGGTGGAAGTGCATCCTTGAAGAATATAACTACGAGATGAAATATAAGCCCGGAAGAACAAACGTCGTCGCAGATGCACTATCCAGACCCCCACAGACTGACATTAACACTCTTACAACCACAGACCATAGCAACGAAAGCTCCTCACACCTTCTCATCCCTGCCACTGAAGCTCCAATAAATGCTTTCAAGAACCAACTATTCTTAATGTTTGGAAACGAGGACAGCTACTCGTTCCAGATACCATTTCCTAGTTTCCACAGACATACTATTACAAAACGAAACTATTCTACACAGGACATCATTGACACGTTTAAACGATATTTAGACCCAGCACTCGTCAACGGACTATACACGACAGAAAGTTTAATGGGTAAAATGCAGGAATCATACCCACTCCACTTTAGTAATGTTAAAATTCGCTATACACAAACTCTACTTCAGGATATCGCATCGGAAACTGAACAGGAACAAATTATTATCCAAGAACATCAGCGAGCTCACAGAAACGGGCGCGAAAACCAAACCCAAATATTACGGAAATTCTACTTCCCAAGCATGCATTCGAAAACTGAAAAGGTCGCTAAACAATGTTCAACTTGTCGTGCACAGAAATATGATAGACATCCAGTAAAACCCCAGATTCAACCAACAGGCGAAATAGTTCATGTCGACATATATTCAACTGAAAAAAAATTAATCCTCACTGCCATTGACAAATTTTCAAAATATGCACAAGTTAAAATGATACATTCTAGAGCAATAGAACACATTAAAGATCCAATCAGAGAATTGATGATACCGTTTGGAATACCAAAACTTGTAATAGTTGACAATGAAAAATCTCTTAATTCTGCCTCAATTTCATCCTTGCTCAGGGACCAAATGTCCATTAGCGTTTATACAACACCGCCTTACAGTAGTAGCAGTAACGGACAAGTGGAAAGATTTCACAGCACACTTTCCGAAATCATGAGTTGCCTCAAATCTAACCAAACAACAATAATATTCGAAGAACTTTTATTTAAATCCGTACAGGAATACAATTCATCGATACACTTAACCACAAAAAATAAGCCCATAGATATATTTTTTGGAAATAGAGTTTACAGTAATCCACAGCAGCTGGAACAACAAAGACAGGAAAATACCGCCTTACTTAGGAAAAAACAAGAATTAGACCTCTCATATCATAACAAAAATAGATCACAAGTTAAAGGTTTCACGCCAGGTGAAGTCATTTATGTAAAAATAAATAAGAGATTAGGATCAAAACTAACCCCTAAATATAAAAAAGAGATAGTGTCTGAAAATCACAGGACAACAGTAAAGACAGTATCAGGACGAACCATTCATAAAGGACTCATAAAAACCTCATTTTTTTTCAGGAAAGATGAACTACATTCGAACTTTCGTCTTTTGTACCGCAATTTCCGCCTCACTCTCAGACATAGACGTTTTGGACTACAGTAAAGCTCAACTAGTCACAATAGACAACGGATACGCAAAAATACAAGACGGTACATTAAGATTTATACATATTATTGACCTTGACCGGTACGAACAATTTTTAACAGAAGCGTATGATGAAATAAACCGAGTTCCTAAAGATAACTTCCTTTATCCTATCCTCAAACATGAAACCACCCAAACCTTTGAAATTCTTAGCACACTTAAGCCTGTAGAAAACCGCAAGAGAAGATCAATTGACATACTAGGAACGGCATGGAAATATATTGCCGGATCTCCCGATCATAACGACCTAGACATTATAAATAATAACTTGAATAACCTAAACCAAAATAATAACGATCAACTAGTTATAAACAATGTATTTTAAAACCGTATAAACAACATAACTAAAATCATAAATAAAATGTTAAATACTATAAGAAAAGACGAAGACACCATAACAGAAATTATGATACGCCATTCAATGGGCGAAGAAAAATGTAATAAATTCAGTAATATTAAGCAGTGACGAGATCAAACTCGCCATTAGAAAACTTAAGAAGGAACAAGTACCATTTAAAAATGCCGAAGAGGCGCTAGAATTTTCAAAAGTAAACGTACTAAGCAAAAATATGAAGATTTTATACATGATAAAAATACCATTGACGTTACAGGAAACATTTAAAGGAATAATTATAAGACCGGTAAAAAGGCAAAATAATATTACAATTAAAACTGATTACAAAGAAATTTTGAAAGGAAGAAATACATATTATGGAATAAAAAATGAATGTGAAAATTTTAATGAATTAGCAATTTGTAAGGAAACAAATACAGTAGATATAAGTGAAGATAAATGTATCACCAGGTTAATGGGTAGTTTAAATTCAACCTGTTTCACAACAAACGGCCACCACATACCTACATTAGAATATGTTAAACCCGGTATAATTTTACTGAATCAATTCAGCGGAAAATTAGAAGTCAACGGAGTACCCCAAGAAATAAATGGCACTCATGTAGTAATATTTTACAACACAACAATCAAAATCAACAGTCAAATATTTAGCAACATCGAATCAAAACCAATTGAAGCTATTCCCGCAATTTTGCAACCAACCCCATTAGAAAGAGAACACATCGAATTACTTTCACTAGAAGCCCTAAAGGAGTTACATCTCACCAACATCAAACGAATAAATCTTCTCAAAAAGGCAATCTATTGGCAGTCTGGCAGCGGCAGCTCTAATCATCACTATTATACTTTTCACCTTGTTACGCAGAAAACATATTAAAATCAATTACATAGGAAAAGAAGCAACAAGACCTAATATGAGTCAAGAAGTTTCCCCGTCAGAAGAATCTAACAGTATTCCGACATACATACATAAAATTTAACGACCTACCTCTCTTTCAACGATCGAGGGGATCGCACTTAAGAGGGGAGGAGTTAACACAGCTCATTACAAAAGCTATGCATTGAGCAATGACCCTTACGGTTAACGACACAGCACGCGCCAGCTTAACTGCTGACGAAGCTTCCGGCACAATTCCAGCGAACAATAATCAGCGACAATTGCACTCAACAAGAGTCAGCAATTTGGTGGTCAATAATAGGTGTAATATAGAAGTAAGAAATTTATTGTAATTAATCTTAAATTGGCTCTTACTCAATAAAGACAACAGCGGACGCAAGTCTAATAAAATAAAAACTTAACTTGTATGCTGCTCTGATATTCTACTGCGCTGCTATCTGCTAACGTTTGTGTTCATTTCTTTGTTTGTTGAAATTCATTCGCGCAATACAGCACACACAATTGTTTTGCTGTTTTTGTGTTTGCTAATTGTAGCGAAAATATACATATGTATATATTAGGCTGTTCTTACTTTGTATGGGAAAATTATTTTATTCGAAATTTTTGTCACGAAAGCTGAAAATAGTTGAGACTTGATAAGAAAATGAATCTACGAAAATTTCACGCTTCTCGGACCACGCCTTATAGTGCCGATAGAAAATTGTATTATTAATTGCACGTCAGTCATACCCCAATGGTATCTTCGTTGAATTATGTATGATACATTACAAAAAATTATTTACATTTCACAAATTATTATTTTATATTGCTTCATTCGAGTTTATTTCGTCTCTTACTATATCAAATTATCAATGCATTGAATTAAGAAAACATTTTTTTTGTTAAAATCAATTTCCAAAAACTATATTTCTCAATTGATGACAACTTACCGTTTCGTCTAGACGCCTTTTGCTAACACTTACGTTATTGTTTTGGTATTGTTTGCACTATGATTCTTTGATGAGCAAGATAGTACCGTTACACCGTCTCGGCGTCAATGCTTTTTGGCGTTTCTCATTTTACGGTGAGCTCATTCTGTTTATATTTAAAAGCAAGAAAGAGTGATTTGAAGTGAAATGGATTTAAGAAGTAAAAATAAAGTATTTTTGGTTGGTTCGATCAGTTTGAGTATTCTGGGCTCGAAACTACCATCAAATAAGCAAGTGCTACAGGTACTTTTTTTTAATATTCGTGTAGTAAAGTTATCTGTGTGTGAAAGTGCAAATCTTGTAATTCGAGAAGTACTAATATTTTGGGAAAAGGCTCGTTTGCCCACTAAAGAAAAGCACCATTGCACTAAAAAATTGCAAAAATTGTATGACGAGTGGCGTTTTCTGCAGAAAAATAATAAAAAGTCCGGTGATTCTTACCGTGAAAAAGAAAAAGCTTTTGTTAAAAATTTGGACAATTTATTTGATGTTGCGCATGCAGATGTTATGAAACTCGTAAAGGTTGAAGAAGATAGGCTTTTTCTTCTCGGGCAAAGACAGCAGGGTCGTTCGTGTTGGTTACCTTGGATCAGTCGATTTTAATTTATGTCAAGCAGAGGAAAAAAGGCAAAAAAGAAGGCATGATGAAGAAGAACGTCGGGAGCGAAATATTGCTGAACAAAAAATTCAACCGGGAGAAATATCATTTAGCAGTATTTCTGATGATTCAAACGAAGTGGATAGTGATCAAGCCGAAGCTATACCGTCACTGAAGAAATCGAGAGTAGTCAAATGACATTTTGACTTTTGTCTCTACTGATAGTCTGTCATCAAAAAAGGCTAAAGCGGCTGCTTCCTCTGTCAAATACCATAAATGGTTAGACAATTTTCGCAGTGCAGCATCGCTGGTTGTAAAATCAATGCTTTCATAATATTTTAAGCTTTTTATTATATTTAAATCGTCAACGGGAGCAGCAGTAGCGTCGGAGCATTTGAACCAAATCTTAATATAAAATCGCACTATGAAAATGCAGACATCAGCTAGTGCTGCTTTTTGTTCTTCCTGCATAGGATATTGAGCTCGGAACAGGAATATTTTTAAACAGTAAATAGCGCATGCCATCCATCTGGCTTGATGCATTGTTCCCGAAAGCTTGCGACGCAGCAGCAAGCAGAGTATTTCGACATTCAATAAATTAGTCAGAGGGCGATAGGAATAATCGCGAACGTGTACGCGAATTTACCGACGCCAGTTTGGGCACAGGTGATCTAACCTCAATTTGCAGCATATTGGGATTAAACTATAAAGCCGATAACTTAAAAGTTCATATCGTGATCGGAGAAGGCGGCAATTACAGCGGTAGCGAGAGCAGCGACGACAACTACACAAGCGTAGAAAGCGGTGCACGCAGCTTGGGCAACAACAAAGTAGTAACAGTGGTTAACAGATGCGAAAATCCAACAAAAAAGGTAAAGCGAAGAACAGAAAACGAAAATTGTTAGCAGTAAGCAACTTTTCAAATTTAACAGACGACGGAAATCGAAGACAAATGCTTGAGCACGAAAACTCAACAAGGCGAGCGAATAGAGAAAAAAACGGTGTTAACGTAAGTAACGATCAAAATAATACAGTGGCGGTAAGAAATAGTGTAATTCATAGATTCGCAATTAATTTGCGAGACATTGAAGATTTGGTTAAACCTTTTGTCGACACAGATAAACTGCCTGTTGAAATCTGGGTTAATGAATTCAAAGAAACTTCCGCGTTAATGCATTGAGAGGAATTCCAAAAATTCGGTTTTGCTAAAAAGTATTTGAAGGGGCTTGCAAAGTTGTTTATTTCTACTGAGAGGGGAATAACTTCTTGGGACAAATTAAAAGAAAGTTTGTTAAGTGAGTTCAAAACAAATGCAAATAGCGCACAACTTCATAAGCTACTAATAGAGAGGAAGATGTGTAAAGATGAAATGTGCAAGAGTACTTTTTCCGCATGAAAGGCATTGCGTCGCGAGGAAATGTATTTAAACGTAAACATAGCGATTGTGTATGAACAATGAAAAGAACAAGTACGCAGCGAATGCAGGTACAAAGACGTTGTGAAAAAGGATAGAGGACAAAAATGCGAATGATTGCAAAAACAAAAGCAAGGGCGTTAAATATTTCGAGGGCAATGAATACGGCCACATAGCAAAAAATTCTGCAGCAAACAAAAATGAAAATGCTAAAAGTAATGTGCGACGTCTTGGTTCGAAAATTAGTTTAATGAACAAAATAATTAATAAGTAAATTTTCTTATTGTTCCGACTAAATGTATGGACATTGACATGATAATCGGAGAACAGTTTTGTGCGCAAGTCGAAATGAAAATTAATCGTGATGGAATTCGTATTAACAAAATATACGATGAGCAAAACGAAACTGCTGTTGATCAGTGGCTAAAGGAAGGTGTGATTGAAAACTCTGAATCTGAATTTAGTAGCCCAGTCGTGCTAGTTAAAAAACGTAATGGAACACCGCGTCTTTGCATTGACTACAGAAAGATAAATAAAGTTATACACCCAGAGAAAAAACAACATAAAATCAAAAAAACGATATTGATTCAATAAGAAACATTAACGAAAGTCTAGTAATGTCGAAAATTTTTATTTCAATATAGCACAACTTTATTTTAATGTTGCATAATATCCAACATATTTAATATTTTTCGGCATTGATTTAACATTTGATTCTTATCGAATTGAGTTGTCGTCTTATTGAATCAATATGAAAGAATTATTAAATTAATAGTGAGCATTGTTGATGCAAAACAGAAGCAATATTAAATTCAGAATGCCAACTATTAATGTTAAATGAAAACGTTATTAAATTAAAAACGTACGTTATCAAATTAAAAACGCACGCTATTAATATTAAATTACGAAATTTTAGACCCCTCCCCCTCCTTTACTACTCCCTTTAAGGAAATATAAACAATATAATTTACAAAAGAGAACAAATTTAATTCAAAAGATTTCATGAAAGTACAATGTAACAACTATGATATATATTTTTGTCTGACATATGTTGTACCATTGCATAGCGGATATAGATGTAGAGGCGAAGTATTTAATTCTAAAAAAGTTTTTATTTCAAAACTTTCGTTTAAAGACCCAATTTCGTACAATTGGAAATGTGAACAAAATTTTTTTATGAAAACTTCTTGACATAAAATATAAGCTATGCTATTTTGATACAAACACATTTTTATTTTATATAACTTAAATGTGCTGTTATGTAAGTTCGTGGACAAATAATAATTTTTTTTGTATTTCGTTCCACTATAAAAAAGTTCATAACAATATTGTATTCTTTTCAGGTCGATATCGTATGTTTGAGTTATTTTAGAGAAATAGTGTTGTTTGGTAATATCAATAAATTCTTCTGATTGAAAGCTTATGATAGGTTCGATTCCATTTTCATAATCTAGCAAGAATTTCGAAAATTTTTTTCCAGATTTTATTGCTAAAAATTAAGATGGGTTTATTCTTGAAGTTGTGTTGTTTAAGTATGCCTTAGCTTCTTTATGTTTTCCTTCAAACCGCATCGACCAAACATTTTAATGGCCCACATTTTCTTATTGCCGTACAATAATGCACAAGAAAGTGGTGTTTAGGCTTTAGTGCACCGTAAAGTTTAATATAAGTTGAATGGTGTGCTTCAATTAAATCTTGCAAAACAACCAAGTCTCCCTCCAAGTATGATGGTCTCAAAATGTAATCAATAATTTTCAATAAAATAATAAATAATTCCCAGTGACAATTACCCACCGGAATTAAATCTCCTATCATAAGGGGTAAAAAGTGAACGAAACTTTTTGTTTCACTTGCTGTCATTTTTAGATTAAATGATTTCAATCTCTGAATTTGCAACGGCATTGAACTGTTACCTTTTTCCGTTTCACCGAAAGGAAAAAGTTGCTTCCTACTATTTATTTGGTCTATACATATAACTTTATCATTTATAAGGCCCAACAATATATTGCAGATGTCATAAGAACAAATTCCTTCGAAAACATCGTGCATTACATCAAAAGTAATTTTTTCTGTGACATGAAAATTGTTTAGTCTATTAAAAACACAATCAGACTTCATGCCCGTTTCTTGGAAATTGTCTTTTAAGAGATCTTCGTTATAGTTATTTCTATTTCGCAAAAATTGCTCATACTGCCTTATATCAGTTTTAGTTTCATCTTTCGTTCGTTTGCAAAAGCGGCAACATCGTTTTGAATTAAAAGACTGGGCATAGCCAAACGCAGCATTGATAGCTAAATTGTCTCCTACTACTAAACCGAGGATAAAGTGTACTTTACGCTGCTCATTGTTGAGAACAAAATCTAAACCTTCTTCAAAAACCTTTATGTTTTTACGAGATTATGAAATGATTTTTCATATCCACAAACTTTCAAATTACAGCTTGATATGAATGCCCCATGAAAAATGAATTCAAGCTTCGACAGCAAATATTGCGGCATAGTAGGGAAACTAAAGTAGCACCCACAAATTGAGAAAGTATGCGTACCGAGAGCATTGTTGATTTGAAAATCATCAAAATATAAAATATAGGGAATTATCAAAGCTGAACCAAATCGGGCACTAATTGCCTTAAATATTTTACCGCTGGCGAAATTTTGCAAAAATGGTTCTTGAGAATACCGTTTTGTATTTTCCAAAGTATAATGTAAAAGATTTGGTATTTCAAAAATTGCTTTAAATTGAAAATATAAGGGCATTGTTTGAAGTCAGAAGACTATTTTGTCTTGACTGTACAGATGTCTTTATTCAACGGAATCCAAAAGTAGTGAGATCGAAAAACTTAGTGTGCATACAATTTATACTACTTAAATATTGTACATATGTTCAAAGTATGTATACATATGCTAGCTTGAATGCAAAACAGGAGCGTAAATAACTAACAGTATTTCAAATTGTTTTTAGTTTGAGAGAGCAAATATTGAATAGATAAAAGCTTAAGTATGTACATATGTATGTCAGCATATTAGGGTGGCACTTGGAGGCTCTTCACAAAACATCCTCCCCCCGTTGAAGGCCAACGCTTTCAACAGAATTTTCCATCGGTAAAAGGCATAACTTGCTGGTGGCTCTTTTCGTAACGCCGGTACTTGTTTTCAACACTGCCACCCGAGCAACGCCATCTGATCCAGGAGTCGTTTCAATTACCCTAGCGAGTGGCCATCGAAGCGGTGGGAGATTTTCGTCCTTTATTAAGACAAGAGCGCCGATAGGAATTGGAGTCTTTTCAGAACGCCATTTAGGCCGCTGTTGAAGCTGCGTCAGATACTCTGCAGACCACTTCTTCCAAAAAATTTGCTGCATGCTAGATATACGCTGCCAAAGGCTAAGACGGTTAATTTGTAGGCCGGTGACATCTGGATCAGGAATCGCAGTTAAGGGACCGCCTATTAAGAAATGGGCTGGTGTAAGAACATCTAGGTCGTCTATGTGCTCTGTAATTGGAGTTAAAGGTCTCGAATTAAGAATTGCTGAAATTTGACAAATCAAAGTACGTAGTTGATCGTAGGTTAGAATTGACGACCCTACTACTCTGTTAAAATGATATTTCGCTGATTTAATGGCGGCTTCCCATAAGCCACCGAAGTGCGGTGACCTAGGTGGAATAAATTTCCAATCGATGCCATCATCTAAACATTGCTGCCGTACCATTCGCTGATTATCGTTGTTGAGAAACAGTTGCTTCAGTTCCCCGAGCTCATTATTCGCTCCAACAAAGTTGGTGGCGTTATCCGACCAGATGGTTTTGGGCTTTCCACGTAGACTTACGAATCGTTGTAAAGCAGCTAGAAATGCAGACGTTGACAAGTCCTTGACTAGTTCCATGTGGATCGCCTTGGTAGTAAAACAAATAAATAAACATATATAACACTTCGTGGGAGGCCGGTTTCGAACTTCAGCGTTATAATAAAATGGGCCACAGAAATCAACCCCAGTGGTTAGAAATGCACGCGCTGCCTGAACCCTTTCTTTTGGCAAGTCAGCCATAATATGCTCCATAAGCCTTGGCCTGCAGCGGAAACACATAATACATTTGTTGACTACATATGATACCGTTTTGCGTCCACCGATGGGCCAGTAATGTAAACGAATAGAAGCTAGGAGAGCTTGTGGTCCAGCATGCAACAGTTTTTTATGAAAATAACTTATTATGGAAACGGTCAACGGATGCCGTTTTGGAAGCAAGATGGGGTGACGTGAATTGAAATCCAAACCTGCGTTTTTTAGCCGCCCTCCCACACGAAGTAATCCAAAATCGTCCATAAATGGTGATAACGAAAAAAATGAGCTTGATGAACTGACCGCTTGCTTTCGTTGGAGTGTGGTATACTCGGTAGAAAAGTGAACCCTTTGAATCATTCGCAGAAGATAGTAGGCCCCTTTCTGAATATGTAACGTCGACAAAATACTTGACTGATCTTTACTGAGGAATTTGTACACATAACCATAAATACGTTGCATTGTATCGAACGAATTTATGTACTTGCAGTCAGTAGACGAGTCGAAAAATGCATGCGTTGAAAGTAATATACTTTTACGCATCTCAGGTAGAATGTTTACTTCCACACATGATGTCGGCCAAGTGGTTGATGGTTGAGATAAAAATGATGGGCCATGCTTCCACAACGATGATTTGAGCAGCTCCGTGGCGGTAGCCCCTCTAGATAATATATCTGCTGGGTTGAGTGCTGATGGAATATAACGCCATTCCATTCCCTTTGTAAGCTGTTGGATACTGCTTACTCGATTAGCAACAAAAACATTAAAGCGTAACGGTTCCTCCTTGAGCCACGACAGAACTATACTGGAGTCAGACCAGAAGTAAAACTTGCAATCGAAAATGTCGAGCTTTGAAATTGTTTGCACAACTTGTGCAAGTAATGTGGCAGCACACAGCTCCAGTTTCGGTACGGTGAGTGCTTTGAGCGGCGCGACACGAGACTTGGAGCAGAGAAGAGAAGTCTGTACATTGTATTTATTGATCGAACGTATGTACACACATGCTCCCTATGACGAGATGCTAGCATCGCAAAATGCATGTACTTCGCTTGTAGCGTCTGGCATGGAGACAAAACGAGGAAAACAAAAACCTTTGACTGACTCAAGTTCATTATATAGCTGCTGCCAGGCAGTATGAAGAGAAATTGGCAAACTCTCATCCCAATTGACCTTTGCATCCACAGTCGCTGCAAAAATATTTTCGCCTTACAAATTGTTGGCCCTATCAAGCCAAGTGGATCGTAGAAGCGCGCTATGATAGACAGCACAAAACGTTTTGTAATTTTTGGAGGCGGCCTTTCTAACGAGAACGAAAATAGAAATGTGTCTGTTTGAGGATTCCACAAAAGCCCAAGCGTTTTAGAAATGTCACTTCCGTCATCAAATTTTAAAAGACTTTCTTTATTCTCGATAGCAATTTCTGAGAGCACATCTTTCTGACTTGAGCACCATTTACGAATTTGAAAGTTACCCTTAGCCAACAACTGAGTTGTCTGTGTAACAATGGCTCTGGCATCGTCAACAGTCTTTGCACCAGTAATCAAGTCGTCGACATAAAAGTCCCGTAAAACAATTTGAGACCCAAGAGGAAAGGATTTTTCTCATCAACGGCGAGCTGATGCATTGTACGTATAGCAAGGAATGACGCCGGCTTCGTGCCATAAGTGACTGTTTCGAGTTTAAAGGTTTTAATTTCGCTGTTTGGATCGTCTCTCCAAAGTATACATTGCAAATAGTCATCAGGAGATGTAACGCGAACGCACCTATACATTTTGCATATATCACTAGTTACAGCTACGGGATGAGTACGAAAACGAATGAGAATATCAGCAAGCTTGGCTTGAATCGTTGGCCCAGCCATCAAAATTTCATTGAGCGAGTATCCAGAAGAGCTAGCTGCTGAGGCGTCAAACACAACACGAAGTTTTGTTGTTGTACTGTCGTTTTTGAAGACACAGTGATGAGGTAAATAATAAACCTTTGTATTTGTGATTGGTTGCTCAACAAAAGACATGTGCTTTAGTTGTGCATACTCTTTAATGAATGCTGAATACTGAGCCTTTACTGCTATATTACGCTGGAGTCGGCGCTCCAGAGATAGAAACCGTCTCAGTGCTTGCTCATATGAATTCCCGAGTAAATCTAGACTATGCTTTAATGGTAAACGAACAGAGTATTCTCCAGTATCTAAGCGATGATAGTTGTTTTTGAAATGCTCCTCACACTCCATCTCTTCCTTTGTGGTTTTTGCGATAGGTTCGAAGCAGTTGTCTACTTCCCAGAATGAGCGAACTATTTGGCTCAACGATTGTTGTTGCTCTTCGCTACCGATTAGCGCAGTGACAAGCGATGACGAAATTGATGATTTCTGCAGGCCACCCGAAACAACCCAACCCAAACGAGTTTTTTGCAAAACGTATGGCATAGTTTTTAACCGAATTTGCTCAACACATAATAGGTCAAAGAATATCCCGGCCCCAAGCAACATATCAACACGCTGAGATTTATAAAACAATGAATCAGCAAGCTTTATATTTGCAGGGAGGTTCCAATCGGATGTAGCAAATGAATAATTAGGTTGAATGTCAGTAATGGTGGGGGTAACCGCTGCTGTTATACTCGTTGAGTAGTCATTATGCATGGACTTAAATGTTATGTTAGCGCAGTGGCTAATTTTAAGGTCTGATTCGCCAATACCTGAGATAGAGTACGAAAATTTCGACATTTTCAAATCTACTTGGTTAGCGAACCTGGATGTTACAAAATTTAACTGCGAAGCAGAATCCAATACAGCGCGACACGGAATGAAAGAGCCAGTTCTGTTTTTCACTAATATGACTGCAGTTGCGATAAGTACGCTTTCGGCTAGCGGTTGGTCTGGTGAAATATTGTTAGACTTTGACACAAGTGTTGTTGCCTGCGCAGCAGGTAGACTTGACTCAGGTTTCTCATCGGGCGTGCAATCAGAGGTTGACTGTTGTGCCGGAATGAAATGCAAGAGAGTATGGTGCTGAGATGGGCAACGACGACAATTGGAAGATTTGCATTGCTGAGCTTGATGCCCATGTTTTAGGCAATTCAAACAAAGGCTTGCCTTTTTGGCCTCTTTCCAACGTATAGCCGGAGTGAGTTTAATAAATGACGGGCACGTGCAAATAGAATGGTCTTCTCTTTTGCAAAATATACACACTTTGTGCATGGATTTGGAAACTACAAACGATTTTTTCTGATACTGTATTTTGCTCACCTGAGCGCTAGGTGTTTTCTGTACCGTAGCGAAATTAATGCTCTCCAATGTTTGACACCTCTTCTCGAGAAATGTTTCCATACTCTCCCACGTAGGTATGTTGCTGCATGCGGCTGATTCTTCCCACTTTGTTTGCGTAGATGGATCCAGCTTTTGGGTCATGATAAGGATGAGTAGACAGTCGGCAATTTGTATCTTGCTCCCTAGGGTCTGAAGTGCTCGAATATGAGATCTGAATTTGTCAACAAGTACGCGAAGACTGCCTACAGTGTTGGCTTCTGCACTTTTAAGTTCAAATGATTCGGGAATGTGAGCCTGAAAAATAAGGCGTTTATGATCAAAGCGACTTTTAAGTAAATTCATGGCCTTGTCGTAATTGCTTTCACGTATTTCTAGGGAACGAATAACATCTAAGGCGCTGCCCTTCAAACAGGTCCGCAAGTGCTGGAACTTTTCTATCTTTGTAAGCTCCGGCTCATTATCGACCACAGTTTGAAACATTGAAATGAAATTTGGCCACTCCGTGAAAGCACCTGCGAATGTTGGCAGCTGAAGATCGGGCAAACGCGATTTATTTTGCCTAAATACAAGTACTGACTGGGAATCGTGCGGAGAAAATACTGCTGTAGATGAATGAGGGTGTGGCTCAAGGCGTTGTGATTTTAGTTCACGAGTGATTGCTGCCTTTATGGAGACATAAATGGCGAGAAAATCAGTACGGCTGCTACTATCCAGTTCATCAGGATTTTCTTCTTCCAAGCTAGTCTGGGCGGCCTCAAAATTGCCCAGTATGTGGTTTAGAAGCTCGATGCGCGTCGAAAGTTCTGCATGGTCCATGGTCTGAAGCGCTTCATGTGTACTTTGGTGCTGAATAGCCACGATTTGTCGAAAGATAGCATCACACTTTCTTTTTAGAAAAGAATTATGCAGTCGCGGAGTATCACCCAATGTTACGTCTTGATCGGTAGGCATTTCGAGTGATGAATAGCAACAAAAAGAACTTGCGAAAAACGGTGTTTAAATGAACGGTGAAATCATACAATTTGGCAGACTGTGATGCTGCCTGCGATTCTAGATTAACGCGCGAAATAGCGTTAAACAATGGTTGTTTTTGTTTAACGTCTCACCGAATGTGATCACGTCGGGGTCACCAATGTTTGAAGTCAGAAGACTATTTTGTCTTGACTGTACAGATGTCTTTATTCAACGGAATCCAAAAGTAGAGAGATCGAAAAACTTAGTGTGCATACAATTTATACTACTTAAATATTGTACATATGTTCAAAGTATGTATACATATGCTAGCTTGAATGCAAAACAGGAGCTTAAATAACTAACAGTATTTCAAATTGTTTTTAGTTTGAGAGAGCAAATATTGAATAGATAAAAGCTTAAGTATGTACATATGTATGTCAGCATATTAGGGTGGCACTTGGAGGCTCTTCACAAAACAGGCATAATGTAGATATCAGAAGAAGTGGATGCTAAAACGGGATTACCATGAGCAGTGGTTTGGGCAATTGATGTTTTTATGTTGATTTTGGATCCTCGTACAAATTAAGAGCTTTAAGTATGTTCAAGCGTGAGAGAGTAGCCTGTAGTCAGTTTTTGTAATTGAGCTAGCGCGGCGGATGTGTTTTCAAGGCAATAAAGAATATTAATTAAATCTAAGCGAGTCGTCTATTCATTTAGTGCAGAAACAAAGCATTTTAAGAAGTCTGTGTTCAGATTTTATTTCTTGGAAGGGATCCTTACAAAACTGTAATAGAGAAGTGATATCATTGCGAGCCTCAATCTAATTATGATTATCTAAAGAAGATTCTACTGAGTGAGGCACGGCTACAAGAAGAGAAGCTATCATATTTTGGATTTCAATTACATATTTTCTTGGCATGCAGTTTTTGCTATATAAACTAAGAGACAAATGTAGTGCCTTCTTTCTTAAAATCGTGGTGTTGTTAGCGCTTGAACATTGAGGTACTTGCGTTTCCACCAGATTTAAAGATGAATTGCAATCGGTTGAAGCAGAAAATGATATGTTTTGATCTGAATTCGTCGTTGAAATTGGGAGATTGAAATCGTAAGTTTGATCTGATGTCGAAGTGCAATTTAACAAACTGAAATCTGAAGCTACAAATGATGTATTTGTTCCCTTTGATTCTGTGTGTTGCTTTTCCAAATGAATCCGAAAAGTTGTAAAATTGGTAAAAATTTGTTTGCAATTCCCTTGTTTACATTGGAGTTTGATAAGTTTTGAAGACATCAAATGATCTATCTTCAAATGACGAATCAAATATGTAGGCTCCTGGAATTGGGTGTGACATTTAAAACATTCATACATGGTCAATTATATATTATTCATGTAATTCATAAGTGACACTAAATTTGGGGATTTAATATCAAAAGCGGTGTGGATGTTATAGAAATATTGCTGGATAAAATTCCAGGTCAAAGCATGGTTAAGAGCATGAAATATTTTAAAACAAGTATCTAAGCCTTCAATAAAGGATGGGAATTTAAACAACGTTTTGTCGAAGTATATATGTACAAAACCCTTTCAACTCTTCATCTGAATGCCCTTCTACTAGCAAAAAAGGTTGTATAGTTAAGTCACAAGAGTAGTATTTTGCCACTAGTTCACTAATTTTGTTTTCGTAATCGTTTATGCATAATAAACGTACCGCGAAACTTTCTTGCGCATCTGCAATTGTAGCCTTCTTGCTGCACTTTCCTGAATTGTTTGGGAATCTCGCTGAACACAGTAAAACGCCATTGAGTAGCGATGCAAGTATAAAGTCTTGCGCATCTAAACAAATATTAATGTTATTAGTATTTTTGTAACGCTTTGATATCTAATATATAAATTACCTGTGTTTTCTGTTGTCTTAGCTATCTGTAAAAGCTCCTTGCAGTAGTCGTTGCGCAATTCTGTCTCGTAAAACTTTATAATTTTCTCCTTAAAAGTCTCCCATTTCGAATACAACATGTGTTCTTTATTTGGGTATAACATATTAAAGTCTCGCTTTATCTGATATGGAGTGAGATTTAATTATGATCAGTTATTTTTTTTCAAAATGTGATTAACTTACCAGGTCTGGGCATCTTGCGACACTATATATAGGCCAAGCCTTTAAGAATTCAATGTTGCTTAGCGTCTTCAGTTCCTTCTGTCGCATTCCGAATGTTTTTTGCCATTTTTCGATTACTTCACTCCAATTTGAGGTATCTCGACATAATGATGCTTTAAGGGCTGAAGCAACTGAATAATCAATTTCAGAACTTTCTTGTGAAATTTCCGTAGTAGCTGGTTCTGAGCGAATTGAAGAGTGAGTATCAATTTTTTTCTTCTTTGCTCTGGTGTTTACATATTTTACGTAAAGCTTGCCAGAAGGGTTCTTCTTTCCATCGCGTGGTATAAAGTAATATTCCTGGCAGAAAATATGAACGATAATAACTCTCGTATTCAAATTCAATTCTGATGCACATTTTCTTAAATTTTTTGTCTTTTTCGGTCCAACAAAATGCAGGGAACCAAATGAGGATTTGAAGAAAAAAATCCAAAAAACAAGTAAGTAGGAAAAACAGACGGAAAAGACGAAAACTTTAAGTAAAAGTTGAAAAAAAGTTGCCCAAATGGTCTCAAAAAACCGTAAGGGGTGTTTTTTTTTTACAAAAATGTCCTGCTTGATTGCAATTAAAGTACGAACAGCCCTGTATAAATCCTTTCCTGAGCGAGCCTTTCCTTTGGGAATAGTGCACAAATCTCCGAGACAACAGCAGCGAAATCGTTAGGCCTCAAGTGGATGTTCTGAAAAATTATATGCTCAACAATTATGTTGATGAGTACGTCACGGTTTGCGTTTTTAAAACACTGCTCAGTGGCGTACACTTCTAGTAGGGCTCTTCCTTTAGCAGTTTCATCCAAAAGACTTGATAAATCCTAAATATAGTAGACAAAAAATTAAAATGTTTATTAAAAAGTTGCGCTTTAATTACTTTATTAAGACAGCCATGGACGTTGGGTATATCTTGAAGAGGGAATGGCGCTGGAGATGAACTATTAAGGCTACTTTGTTTCACCCATTTTCGAATGTCCGACCTTAAAGAATCTTCTTCACATTCAATACCAAACTAAAAATTATTTGAAAAAAAAAACTCATTTCAAAATATTTCAGATTAGCTGCAAAGCACTACTTATGTACCTCTTTCTTTCTCCATTCAATGAGCTTGCTACGAAATTTTGCCCGGAGGCCAATCGGTGGAATAGCCTCCTTTATGTCATCCTTCTCTAAATACTGAAGGCTCTCAAAAGTTACCTGCGCATCTACACTTATATATTAAAATTATAATTTGTTAATATTAATAATAGACAAACTTGCTTTGAAGGTACACCAAAACTTTTGATAATCATGATCGTTCAGCCATTCGACCAGCTTTTTCTATCTTCTTCGTCATTGGCTTCATCGATGGACACATTATTTTGTTCACTTTCACTGAAATTCACATTTTCAAGTGCAAATTCTTGAACGATTGCGCTTCGTTCTTGCATAATTGTTACAATTTCACCATTTTCGGTGGATAAAACACCGTCTTTTAAATTTAATTTAATCCACATTTTTTCAGAAGCACGTGTGATAATTTGCAGCAAAGAACGATTCCGCTGATTGATTTAAAATGTTGCCATATTGATATAAAAATGTTTCTTATTGATTCAATGCATTGCAATTTTAACGTTATTGCTCAATGTTGTTTTAATATTGATTTAATGTTGTGCAATATAGATTTAAAAATGTTTCAACTTAGCGTTAGAACCAATATCAAAAAATTCTTAAAATAATATGGTGCAACATTTTTGAAATAATTAATAAATACAGTTAAATCAATGTTGGAAATTGTTAAATTAATGTATTTCAATATTATTTTGTTTAGTACAATTGACTTATAAAATTGCTTTTTTCACCAGTCGCGGAATCGAGTCGTAAATATACATCGTTCGTCACCCGTAATGAACAATACCAATTTCGTAAAGTGCCTTTCGGTTAATCAAACTCGCCGGAAGTTTTTCAAAGATATGTGAATGCGATTGAGTAGCTTAGAAATAGTTCTAATTTGAAAAAATGCCAGTTTTTAATGAAAGAGTAAAGTTTCTCGGCCATCTTGTTGAAAATGAACAAATATCTCCATCGCCAGTGAAAGTGGAAGCATTACGTAAGTTTAAAATACCGCAAACTATAAAACACTTAGACAGTTTCCTCGGGTTAGCGAGTTATTTTAGAAAATTTATACCAAACTTTTCGTTAATTGCAACCCTTTATCCAACTTTAAAAAAATAAAACAAAACAAACAAAATTCGAAATCGGAACCGAACAGATTAATTCCGTTAATAAACTAAAGACTATTTTAAGCGAAACCCCCATATTAAATATCTTCAGAAAACATTGCGAAACCAAAGTTCTTACGGGCGCATCTATCGACGGATACGGTGCCGTGTTACTCCAAAAATCATCCGAAGACGGAGAATTGCATCCGGTTTATTACATAAGCCGAAAAACCACAGACGCTGAGAGAAAATATACTAGCTACGAGCTAGAAATACTAGCTGCCATCGAGGCATTGCAGAGGTTTAGGGTATATCTGTTAGGTATTCATTTCAAGTTATTAACAGAAAAAAATACCTGTGTACTAGACTCGCGAGGTGGATATTGTTTTTAGAAGAGTACGACTTCGGTTGTCGATTCCCTCAGTCGGTACTCAGTTATGATCATTGGCGAAGACAGCATCATTCCGAGAATTCAGAGAGCGCAACAGGACGACGACGATATGAATGAGATTACTAAAATTTTACAAAAAAAGCACACACACGACGAGTATTTTGTGAAAAGTGGCGTATTATATAAGCTGAAGGATGACCAAAAACTTCTTGTTGTACCTAAAAATATGCAACGCGAAATAATAAAAACTGCACACGAAAGGAGTCACTTTGCAGTAAAAAGGATAGAAGAAGAATTTTTTTATACCAAAGGTTGGCGAAAAAATACAAAAACATATTGCTAACTGCATTCCATGCATTGTTGTAAGCCGTAAACTGGAAAACAAGAGGATGAACTGCATTCACTGGTTAAGAAAGAAATCCCATTACACACCTACCACATTGATTTCCTTGGCCCTCTTGAAACGACATCCAAGCAGCACAAGCACATCTTTGCAGTTATAGACGCGTTCACGAAATTCTACTGGATATATCCGATGAAAAGTACTTCAGCCAACGACGCTATTTCAAAATTGATTTTCGGCAATCCCAACCGAATTGTTTCCGACCGGGGATCTGCCTTTACTTCGGAATAGTTTCTTAAATATTGCGAAGGAGAAAACATCAAACATATCAAAATTATAACCGGTCTGCCTAGGGCCAACGGACGTCTTAAATCAACAATTGCGACTGTTTCGGCGAAGCTCAGTGTAGAAGATCCCACGAAATGGTATAGAAATAACGATAAACTTCAACAAGTTTTAAACTCGACTTACTGTAGAACCGTTAATACTACTCCATTTGAGTTGCTTATTGGTACAAAAATGCGAACGAAAGAAAACTTACAAATTACAAGCCTTATTGAAAATGAAATTATAGCAAACTTCAGCGAAGACCGTTGCGCAACAGAGACGAGAAGCAAAACAACAAATACTAAAAATTCAACCGGTCTGCCTAGGGCGCACGGGCAAATCGAACGTCTTAACTCAACAATTGCGACTGTTTTGGCGAAACTCAGCGTAGAAGATCCCACGAAATGGTATAGAAACATCGATAAACTTCAACAATTTAAACTCGACTTACTGTATCAGCCTTACTGTTGAACTCCGTTCGAGCTGCTTATTGGTACAAAATGCGAACGAAGGAAGACTTACAAATCAAAAGCTTTATTGAAAATGAAATTATTGCAAACTTCAGCGAAGACCGTTGGCAAATGAAGCGAGAAGCAAAACAGCAAATACTAAAATTCAACGTGAAAACAAAAAATCATAAGATTTTCGACGGAAGCCAGCGATACGCTATAAACAAGATGACATCGTGGCTATCAAAAGAACGCAGTTTGGAGGTGGCTTAAAGTCAAGGCCTAAATACTTGGGTCCTTACAAGGTCGTTAAAGTTAAACACCACAACACCTACGACGTTGTGAAAATTGCATCTCAATTATCTCATTGATGTTTCTTTATTACGAATACAAACGACTTTTTTATGCGATATAACGAACGTGTTCTTTCCGACAACAAATGTCTTGCCAACCTGGGCAGTATCAAACATTGTTGAGCCGGGACAGGATCGCAACACATTGTAATTGAGTTTCTTATTAGAGTATAAAACTATATAAAAATACACGAAGTATATATTTTGTACACACGAGTAATATTATAAATAAAAAAAATATCAGCGAATAAAAGCAAATCAAACTTTGAATAATGAAGCTGGCTTGCTTACTCTGTATTTCGTCAAAAAAACCCCCCTTAAATTCAGAAAAGAGAGCACACGGTTAACATGGCGGTGATAGAGCGAGAAGTTGTCTACGTATGTACATATGTATGTACATATGTATGTATGCACCTTTCATAATAGCATCACGCGTCAGACATAACAACTTTAAACATCACAACATAATAGAATTTTATGTGCACGTTGTCATTGTTAATAAAAAGAGCACAAGTTGTGAAATTAACCGCGAGTAAAAAATTGCAAACTATGGTTTGTTAAATAATTTTTGTTTTTAGTTCGAAATGCTGCTTGGAATAAGCCTATCCTAATATGAACAGGGAAATAAATAAGGAAATAGCCAAAAAAAAACTTAGCCGGCATAGAAATAAGCAATTTCTTAAAAATTCCTTCTATTTTGGTTCCATGAAGCGCAGCTGCTGAAAACCAACCATCAGGTATCGTTCCAAACAGCGCATCAAGCGTTTAGCAGTGGATGCAGGGATGATCAATGGTGAAATTAAGCATTATGTGGCTCTTAAAGTAACTAGGAGCCATATTGTGCAAATTATACATGAAAATGTGGACGTTATATACACTTCCATGGTATCTTTTTGGTGGCACCACCTAATTTAGTACACACATCACATTTCAAGTCAGTAAACAAAGTGATTTACAAAAATCCTAAAAAGCACAATATTTAAATAAGTAAAATTAAAGGCTATTTGTTTAAATTTAATATGCTGGATGGTGGCACTAACAATAGCAAGCTAACAAAATTATCAAACAGTGTTGCCGCTTTTCTACCCAACGACTTAATATATTCAAAATTATTCAAAATATAACTCAAACCGATTCCTAAAAGACTTGTGGTCGCCACTTATTTGTGAAAGTAACCTAATTAATACATATTACTATTTAAAGAATATATATATATTAAAGAATATTTCAGTTCGATTTCCAGTACTTTTTGGACCAATACTCCCTGAAGCTAACGCTTGAAATTTGTTTTAAACTAAAAATTTTGTTAAATTTTTAGCGAATGACTTCAGAGAAATATGCCCTCACACCACAAATGCACTAAAAAAATGCAAATACATTATATTTAAATAAATTAGTCCCAAATTCTTAAATAAAAACCAGTTTAAGTTAGGAAGAAAGAAAATAATACAATATGATAATGATCGACTTCGCTGGGTCCGAAACATGGTAGTATCTAGTAGTAGCTCAAACATAAAAGGATATACCAAGCTATATGGCTATCTGCTAATGGAAAAACATGAAATCGAATTGATCATGTTGTGATACGCGGAAGGCATGCTTCTAGTGTCTTAGATGTGCGCACTCTTCGACGAGCTAACGTCTCTGTGCAGAAAAAGCGCGTGCTCAGTGATACAAGGAAAATTCGACGTCCAAAAGCTGTTTACCGCGCCACTTGACTTGCACTCCAGCTCTCTGAGAGGTTTTCAGCGACCCCGAAAATACGACCTTTATCATGAGGAATGCCGCGCCCCCATGGAAAAGAAAGATATTGCCTGCTGGGGCACGCTGCGATCGAGTGCAAGGCGAACTGTGCGGGAGCATTTTCCGAGAAAAGAAGAGGGAGGCCGTGATGCGCGAGTGTGAATGGCTTTAATGGCAGTGGCTCGGAAAACATCGGAGATGATGAACCCGAACCTCCAATCAATCAAGACGGCGCCGAAGTACCGTTACCCGACCTGGGCGAAACTCGGACGGCAATAGTGCTGCTAAAAAACAAAAAGGTCGCTGATGCTGACGGATTGCCAGCAGAGCTATTCAAGTGCGGCATACACCAGCTTATTTGCAAAATTTGGTCGGACAAATGAATCCCAGCTGATTAGAATTTACATTACACATAGAGGGCGAACCTGCGACTACCAACTACCGCGGGATGAGTCTTCTTAGCATATCATATAAGATTCTGTCGAGCGTATTGTGTGCACGACTTAAGCGCACCGTAAACGAACTGATTGAACATTATCAGCGTGGCTTTAAACCTGGAAAATCTACATTCAACCAAATATACACACCATCAGCGCACTTGCGTCTGGCCCCTCGCATAAATGTTGACAATTACAATTTTGAAAAGTGTAGGGATTTGTTTATCTAGGAATCAGCATTAGCACCTACAAAAATGCCAGCCTCTAAATCCAGCGCCAGCAGGTGCTTAGCAGGCAATTTCGCAGTAAAGCCCCCTCTAGACGAACCAAAATCACGCTCTTTAAATCTCTCATCATGCCCGTGCTATTGTAAGATTTATGGACCTACACGTCTTGGCGACGATGAATACCGATGAGCTGTATGAGCTTTACCGCGACATAGACATAGACGAGCGAATTAAAATATAGCGGCTACGTTGGCTGGGACATGTCGTACGAATGGACCAAAATGCTCCAGCCATGAAAGTAATCATCGCGGTACCAGCTGGTGGTGGTAGAGGAAGGAAGCGGCCTCCTCTGCGTTGGAAATACCAAGTGGAAAAGAACTTGACGTCACTTGGTGTTTCCAATTGGCGCCAGTAAGTCAGATCGAGGTTTCTTACATATGTAATTGCATAATAACAAGTAGCACATAATACAGTTTAGTATGTTTGTCAAGTCAATTTATTTTAGCCTGACCATATGTGAAGTATGTAAATACATATGTATATCAATGTGTCTTATGTGGGAAAGCATGCGTGTGCATATGTTAGCTCGCAAAGTATATCAGTGTACATATGTACATATATTTAATATTCTCTATTTTCGAAGAATGTGTAAGTACAAATTATAGATTGTGTCAATTAGTTACTAAACAAGTGGTCAGTTTTAAGTCCAAAAACGGATGTATTTTTCCCACACTTCCCTCTCTATCTCTTTACGGAATCGGCGAACAAGTTTTAATTCTGACTCGCGCACTTAGGTGCACGCGTGTTTTCTTTTTATTTTAAAGTAATTCTTTCACAGCGCATGAACTTACATTTTTTTATTTGACGCAAATGTTATGCAAAAATAGTACGTAGTTACTTTTTTGCAATTAGATAGTGCTTTTTGATATTTGTCCCAGAACAAGGCGCATTCATTTGTTTCGAGCCGCGACTTTCGAGACATTAGTGCTACATTTCCTTTTTTAAATCTTTCTAAACTTAAAAAGTACCAACCTAAAGCGCTGGTTTACATACCGCAGCTTAGTATTAATTTCCAATTAAACTGTCATTGGTATAACTTTCGTCAAGTGTCTCCCCCGCAAAGTATACAGTTTTGAAGCTCAATAGTTCTTATTTTCACATAATCACCGAAGTTCTTGGTGGCTAAACGCTCTCAGCCATCACCACCATCAACAAAAGTATATCATTGTGCCCATTTATAGATATATCACACAAACACAAATATATATTATATTTATAAAATTGATTGGTAGAAACAAATGCTAATTCAATTTTTTGCCTGATTATTTTATATTTTCTAATACACTGATACGATCGCTGATTAATTAGAGCACGCGAGTTACGTATGTCACATACTCACTCAACCAACCCTTACAAATACTAGTGACATCGAACATATCATTCGCAAATATATAAATAAAGATTAAAGTCACCGACACTTACAAAATAACGTATAAACAGTCATTGCTAAAACAAGTGCCAATGACATCCAAAATTCCTTACGCAATAATCAAATTCAGCTACACTTACATATGTACAAAATAACGTATAAACACTCATTGCACTAAATTAAATTCACCAACATTTATGAAAAGTATCGTATAACCATTGCTGCACTAAAAAACGAGTGCCATTGGCATGGGCAAACGTTGAGACAAATATGAATTATCGTATAACCGTCGCAGTATTAAAATATAAAAACAAATCATGCCTTAACACTGTTGTACTTACTTAACGTTTAACGATTAATTGCCTTTACTACTTTGGATTATATTGGCTAGCACAAAATGTAAAAATTTAGTCTTAAGACCGACATCAAACAATAAAGACCAATTTAAAAAAGGAAAATTCGTATTTATTTTTAAGTCATTGGGAATATTGTAATTAAAGTGGCGCAGTCGCGGAGTTATTTCTCTAAAGAAAAATAACCGAACAGAACCTATCGTTGAAGCGAAGTGCAGACAAAATTTTAGCAGTGCAAAGTCCAAATTAAAATCTAATTTAAGATTAGTAAAACTTTGATATTTTGCAACAACAGTGTACAGTGGTGTAGTGTGTCAAATTGAATGCTCAAAATTACAATTCGACGAACAAGTGCAGAAGACAAATAAATATTAAAATAAACTGAAGCAAAAGTTACATAACAAAATTTTTAGCGCATCAAGTTGAACTGAAATTGCAGAAAGCGCTACCACAGCTCTGTTCAAAACATTAAAAACATTAAAAAAAAACTCTTACTAAACAATTCCAAATCGAGAGATCAACATGCACCGTTTCGACGCAAATATAGATCTGGGAAACGCAGCAGAGGAGGAAATAATTGGCCAAGGGCAACAAATGGAACAAATGGCTAGACTGATCAGACAACAGCAAGAGGCCATCAAACAAATGAGGTTGCAATTTGCAAATCAAGTTCAACCGCAGCCATTGTTAAGCCCAAAAGAGCTGCTACAACAATTCAGACAATTAAAGTGCCTGGACGGCGGGCATAATGTGATGGCGTTCATCAAATCCGTGAAAGCTGTCATCAACCTATGCCCGCAAACAACTTCCAATTGATGACCCTCACAATGAACATCATTGCTAACGAGAAAATTGTTGGAGATGCAGGGAGACATATCCAGGAATTAGGCGACAACCAAACATGGCCAGAGATTAAGGCAAAGCTGATACAACAGGGAAGTCCGAAGACATCATATGGGGACATATTCAACAGATACAGGAATATGAAAGTAATCAGTTTAAGGCAATTGTTTAATTATTTTCAAAAGGCCAAATTTGAAGTAAACCAAATTTTTTTTATTTGATAAAGATAGGCCTAATATTTATAAGCCAGAGAGGGCAGATAGAGATTTAGTCAGCTTATTGATCGAAAAAATTGATGTACCTATGCGATCACATCTAAATGAAGATTGCTCGCTTCACGATATTATAAATAAATATTCAAAAATTAAGGTTTTAGATGACACTAGACACATTACACACAGGAAAAACTTAAACAAACAAAATTTAACAATGAATAAAACACAATTTTTAGCATTAACCAAAACACAAATAGAAATAGCTCAGTTACACGAATTCAACCAAACTCTAATATGTATAACCAAAATTATTCTAATACTAACCAAAATACACTTATAAACAATACAACTGCACAAGTTCGACCGAGTACAAACATGTATAATCAAAAGCAACAATATTCACAAAATCATACACAAAATTATGGCAGAAGAAATAGTACCAACCAGACCAGATTTTCACGTAGGAGTACAAATATTAATAATTCCACCGGAACCTATGGAAATAGGTACGCTTCACGAGAAATAAATCGAAAGAGAAAATTAAATAGACTTTTTAATAACGCCTCACGAACTAAATTACCCATAATACACATTACAATAGGAAAAAAGAAAGTTAGATGCCTAATTGATACAGGTTCCTCTACTATTATCATTAAGGAAGGGATATTAGTAGAATATCAAAAGACTGTCCTTAATAAACCTTTGTTTTATAAAACATTAAACAGATTAAACGAGTGCAAATATACAATCACCACACCATTCCCAAAGGAATTTTGCTGTACTGGTACACTCCAACGGAAAATAATTAATTTTTCAAACAATAAATTTTCCGCAGTAATAGGCCAACATTTTTTACAACCCTTAAAGGCCAAAATTAATTATAGTGACAGTAATCGACTGACACTTACAGCGTACGGTTGTACACAGCAGTGGTATCGGTGATTTTCTTTCGCTTTCAATTCGTGAGTGCTTTTTCTTCCACGCCTTTTGTGAAACTTTTTACACTTTTACTTGGTAAGAAAAGGGTATTACCACTTCTTTCTGTGGTAGGAAACAAAAATTTAACATCTCCCTTCAGGGACCCCCTCTTGGAGATAACAGGTTCGCCCTGTTATCTTCAAGTCCTAAAGCTAAAAGAAAAAAAACGCAAACCATAACTAAGGAAATATTTCCTTCTCTGCCTTCTACAAAAAAAGATAATCCTAAATATCTTGTAGCAAGCGCAATTAATTCAAATAAGCCCCTAAATAAATATTCCTGTTTTGCCGTACACAAAGCTTTAAAGAACATTTCCACAGAGAAAATAGAAATATCAAGCCTCGGAGATGGCAGCCTGTTGCTGTTTGTTAAAAACGAAGCAATCGCAAGAAAATTTCTCTCATCAACTAAATTAATTGGTGTTTGCGATATAAAAATTGAAATGCACTACAATCTTAACCACTCCAAAGGAACTATTTATGCACCTTGTCTTAACGACATACCGGAAACAGAGATAGTTGAGAATTTAAGTGATCAAGGTGTAGTTTCAGCATATAAATTCCTGAAACGCATTGATGGGCAAGCTACTGCTAGTGGAGTCGTGTTGCTTACATTCGACTTGTATCAATTGCCGGAAAAGGTTGAAGTCTCATGGTACACCACCAAAGTCGGGCCATACTACCCAAACGCCATGAGGTGCAAAAGTTGCCAAATTCTTGGACATACAACAAAGCGATGTAACAAAACCCCAGTCTGCGACTCATGTGCTCTTCCACCCCACACCCCAACACCATGTTCACGCATCCACTGTGCAAATTGCTCAGGTAGTCACGCTGCCTCTAGTAAAGCATGCCCGAAATTCCTGCAAATGAAACAAATAATTACAATAAAAACTGATAAAAAATGCACCATGCGGGAAGCTATTAAAATACACAGAATGCAAATACCCCCTACTCTTAATGAGTCCTCCCTGTCCTTCGCTAATGTAACAAAAAATTTATGCAGTAATCAGCATAACAATGAAATCACATCAAATACAACTATTCACCACGTCGAACAAACCTCCACAAGCACCAATGAGCTAGATACCATCAAAACAAATAATACTCCAAAATAAAATAGCAAAAACACAAAAATTACACCATACAATCCAACATTACCCCTACCTATTGAGAGCGCTCATCTCGTCTCCACAAGCACCAATAACAATAGTAAATCACAAACCGAGCAAACTCTTTCTAACAGCAACAATTCTAACATTAGCACTCCAAATATAAACGAAATTGAATACAACGCAAACGCCGATATCGCTGTTGACTATACGCTAAATAATTCAGTCGATTACTACTCTACAAATCCTATGACTCTCTCCTTCCTCTCACAACTTGCTACTTCCCAGTTTCCCACCCCACCTTTCCCACCTGTGAATACAGGCAATCCATCTCCAAACAAAGAATAAAAGATGAAAATTTTACAGTGGAACATTAATGGACTATTTAACAACTACGCTGACTTAAATATATTAATTAATAAGTTCAGACCAGAGATTTTCGCATTACAAGAAACTCATATTCCGTTTAACAAAAGAGCAATCGCTCCTAATAAATATATTAGCTATTTTCACAATTTATCCCAAAACACAACCTGTAAACAAGGCATTTCTTTCTTTATAAGAAAGACTGTAAGTCATAAATTGATTCCCATTTCTTCGAATATTTCTTGCTTAGCTATTCAAATAGATATTGGAAAAATAATTACCATAATTAATTGCTACATCCCTCCAAGCCAAAGCTTCGCAACTAAAGACATTATCGACATAATTAACTCATTTCCTACCCCAATTATAATTTTAGGCGACTTTAATGCGTGGATCCCACTGTGGGGCTCTCAATACTCCAACGGAAGGGGACAGATTATTGAAGATGCAATTTTGCACCAAAATTTTGTTGTCTTAAACGATGGCCAACCAACCCATTTTTCTACCCACCAATCATTCACCCATCCAGATATCATCCTTGCTTCCGGCTCCCTAGCACCCAATCTTTCCTCTCGAACATTAAATGACCTCCATAACAGTGACCATTTCCCTCTTCTCACATCCTATTCCATCCCCGATTGGTACGAGATCAAGCCGCGAGCAAAGTTTTTAACTGATAAAGCCGACTGGCACAGATTTCATTCCTTATGCGTAAGCATATCGGAAAGTACACCAGTTTCCAAAATGATTAAAGCGGAAGCTGCTAATATTAAAAAGATCATTCGCTCATCTGCCCACCTGTCAATACCGCAAACTAACACCAAAAAATTTTCTGCCAAATTACCATTCTGGTCTAACCTACTTACCATTTTAAGAAATAACAAGCAAAAATTGTGGGCTAAATACAAGCAGCATATGACCTGCACGAATCTCGTTAATTATAAAAAAGCGAACGCCGTATTCAGGAAAGAGCTTAAATCTGCCAAAAGACAGTCTTTAGAAAAGCTCGCAGCTACTATTAATCCCACATCAAGCCCTAAAAAAATATGGTCTGACATAAAAATGCTGACAGGCGGCTCACCTCGTAACCGCATACAATTTATTTATAATGATCAGGGGCCTATGTACTCACCACCAGATATCGCTGAAGAATTTGCCAAATCTTGGTCAACTTACTCCAATGACTCCAACTTCCATCCCACCTTCAGTAACAAAAAACAGCAATCGTTACGTGGAAACTATTTTAATCAGTTCCCTTCAGCCAAAGCATCCCTCATAGAATCCCAAATTTCCTTACATGAATACGATTCTACGATCTCAAACATGACAGGGAAAACACCGGGCGTAGATAAAATATCTTACTCAATTCTAAAAAACCTGCCCGTTGTCATTAAAGCAAGACTTGTAGATCTATACAATGATATTCTCAATCTTGGGATCAATCCACAAGAATGGAAAACAGCCTTAGTTATCCCTATAGCTAAACCCAACAAATCTCCTACCCTAGTTGCTAACTTTAGACCTATCTCCCTGCTCCCATGTATGTCCAAAATCCTTGAGAAGATTGTTTCCGTTCGAATCATGTGGTTCGCGAAAGTAAACGGTCTCCTTAGCCCTCACCAATTTGGCTTCCAAAAAGGCACAGGTGTTGACGAACCCCTCTTATATTTCGAACATTTTGCTTCCTCGGCATTAGCATTAGGTAACCACGTTTCTGCATTAAATTTAGACTTTGAGAAAGCATTCGATAGAATTGGCATCCATGTCGTACTCAATCAACTAAAACACTGGAAAATCGGCAACAAAATATATAAATTCATAAAATCTTTTTTGATCAACCGCAAGTTTTCAGTTAGCGTTAATAACTACAAGTCACAGTTACACAGTCTCTTTAATGGCATTTCGCAAGGTTCGCCACTTTCGGTGACATTGTTTACTATAGCATTCAACGAAATTAGCGCAATTATTGCTTCGAACGCGACTGTTGAACACTTTATATATGCCGATGATGTTTTAGTATTTTCCAAATCAAAAGATCTCAGCGAAGTCAAGTATACCTTCTTAAACATTTTAAAAACCATATGCAACTGGGCAGAAATATCTGGTGCCAATATATCAGCAAGTAAATGCTCCACTTTCCATATATGCAGAAAACGGAAATGCTGCTTCCCTACTTTATCCTTTTCCAATGTACTAATCCCACACACTAACACAAGATTTTAGGCTTAATATTTGACAGTAAGCTAACATATAAGGAACACTGTAAAGCGATTAGAATAAGTTCATTGTCAAGACTTAATATAATAAAATTTTTATCGTCAAAACATTGTCATGTCCATCCACATGTCCTTACGAACATAACAAAAGCCCTACTATTATCTAAAATTGACTTTGGACTTAGTATCTACGGGCACTGTGCAAAGGCAAATATAAAACTTCTAAATGCTCCTTACCACGCGGCAGCCCGAAGGAGTATCCGTGCATTCCCGACATCGCCCACTAAAGCTGTTCTTGCTGAAGCTGGATTACCGGATATACCTCACAGAATCAAACGTAATACAATGATGCTCTTACCTAAGATTCTGCACTGCCGAAACAAAGTGTTACTTAGACAGGTAACCACAGCACTCCAACAATCAGGCAGTAGGTTTAAACCATCCACCATACAACGTTGCGTTGCCCTACTGGATGAACTGAACATTATTTCAAGCTCGACATTGGCACCAATCACAGCTTTCCCGCCATGCTATAACCCAGAAACGCTGTTCATCACAGATCTACTAAGGTTTCCCAAAGAGTCCACTTCTTCCAACGAATACGTGCAGAACTTCATTGAAACTATTGCTCCTCTAAACAACGAATGGGAGATGATTTAAACAGATGGAAGTAAAACAGACACTAGTACTTCGTTTGCAGTTACAAACCAACTCGGTGTCACCATCGGTGTCGGTGCATTACCGTACTGCTCGGTATTTACAGCCGAAGCAGCTGTATTGCTTGAAGCAGTGCTATACGCTTCCAACAAAGGAGGCAAATTCGTAATATGCACCGATAGCAAATCTACTCTGGATGCTCTCCTGAACTACTCAAATGAAGAACCATTAATCACGGAAATCCGAAATAATATGCTATTAAATAAAAGCACCATTAAAATCATGTGGGTTTCGGGTCATGCTGGAATCCAGGGTAACGAACAAGCTGACAGTAGAGCCAAAGAAGCATCCCAAGAACCCTTACACCTCAGCATTCATTTTACCACCAAATACATCCGCAGGTTGGTACAAAAATTTCTACAGGAAAGGAGCAATAGCGGTTGGGATAGCTACCAGCACCACTACAAGACATATAATCCTACTGGGAGCAAACCTTTGTTCCCTGCAGACATATCTTCCCAAAGCCTAAAAATATTTACACGGCTCAGGATCGGGCAAACTACAGACACTCATGCTTATATATTAAGTGGAACATCCAAAACACAATGCCCCTTCTGCAACTCAGACGACTACACGACTACACACCTTCTCGACTTTTGCACGGCATTGGAGGACTATAGACCTGATTTTCCTTCAAATTCAAAACTATCTAATTTACTTAAAAACACAGATATTTCTAGTGTACACATAGTATGTAAGTTCATAACACAAGCTAAACTTAAAATTTAAAAATGACTAGTTTAATTATCCACAAACTCTAAACCTAAATTAAGTTCATTAACCTCACCCAATTATTTAACTTTCTCTTACTCACCCAGCTTCTCCTTCCCATATCCCACCGACACTATCCTATTGATTTTCATATTACATATCTTAGTTAAGCTAGCATAAGCCGAAGGCCCTGGCAGCCAGTACTTATTCCACAAGTGTAATAATTATTTATAATTGTTCCTCTTTCAAATAAATAAATAAAAATTATAGTGACAATTATATACAATTTCTAAACAATAAAATTTACTTTGAAGACAACAATTACCCACCATATATAAAAAATATTTTTAATTTACAAGGAATAGAAACTATTGAGGCAGTAAGTAATTTTAATTTATCTCACTTGAGGAAGGAGATACGTTGTCTTGCACAAATGAGGCCATATTCAAAAATTTATAGGTGTCCCCAAGTGCACGAAGAGGAAATAAAAAGCCAAATCAAAGATATGTTACAACATCAAATATTAAGAGAAAGTAATTCCCCATACAACAGTCCACTGTGGATAGTAGAGAAAAAATTAGATAATTCCGGAAAAAAGAAATACAGAATCGTTATTGATTACAGGAAGCTGAACGAATTCACAGTCGACGAGAAATTTCCAATACCCAATTTAAACTCAATTTTAAATAAATTAGGTAGAGCACAATGCTTCACTACATTAGACTTAGATAAAGGCTTTCACCAGATTCCAGATAGAAACGAAGACAGAAAGAAACCCGCATTCTCAACTCCATTTGGACATTACGAATTCATTCGTATGCCATTCGGCTTAAAAAATGCCCCATCAAGGCATCAAGACGGCAAAATATGTGTCGTATACATGGACGACATATTAGTATTTGGCACTTCTTTAGAATAGCACCTAACTAATTTAAAGCTAATATTCATAGCCCTAAGGCGAGCAAAATTAAAAATACAAGTGGAGAAATGTGACTTTCTGAAGAAAGAAACACAGTTTTTGGGCCACACTTTGACAACAGAGGGTATTAAGCCGAATCCAGCTAAAGTTGAAATTATTCAAAATTTAAAAATTCCAAATACCACAAAAAAATAAAATCCTTTTTAGGAATGACAGGTTTCTATAGGAAATTTGTTAAAGATTATGCAAAAATTGCACTTCCTATGTCTCAATGCTTAAAAAAATGTCAATCAATAAACATATACAATCCGCAGTATATAGCTGCATTCGAAAAATTTAAAGACATAGTAACAAACTCACCCATATTACGCCACCCTAATTTCAAGAAAAATTAAAATTACAACCGATGCTAGTAACTTCGCAATAGGAGCAGTTCTGTCTCAAGATGGACATCCGATTGCATTTGCATCTAGAACTCTGAGTATACATGAAAATAATTACGCTACCATTGAGAGAGAATGTTTTTGGCAGAGAATTTTATTTGGAAAGTGATCATCAACCATTGAAATGGCTGACGACAAAATACTCAGGCAAGGATATAAGCCCAAAGCTACAAAGATAGCTAATTAATCTTGGGGTATATAATTTTTCTCTCAAATATATAAAGGGAAAAACAAATAACATTGCTGATTTCTTAAGCAGGATAAAAGGTGACGAAATAATTTCGCAAATAGAAATCTTCCAAGGTAGTGACGAAAAATTCTCAATCGTTTCTATAATGCATCTTTGTAGCATTTTATTCGTTTGTTTTTGGTGTACGCTCTATAGTGTGCCTTTTACGAGTGCTATTTTATTTTATGTTATTTATTTTTTTCCAATTTTTTTTCTAATGATTTTATTTCGTAAGTTTTAACCATTTTGCTTATTTTTTTTTTTTAATTTTTAGCACTTTATTGCGTTTCCGTATGCGCGCTAATTGTCTAATTGTGCGTGTGGTTTATATATACATACATGTGTGTGCATATATAAGTTTTCACGGACGGTGCCGTCAGGTTTTCAGCAGCCATTAAATATAGTGCGCTGTCTTAGTCAGCAGGTTGGGTGTAACAGCTAACGCAGACAAATGCTAAATGAACAAACAACTCTAAAGTTAAATCAAAGGGTTGCTCGTGGCCTGAGTCAGCAAGCACCTGTGTTCTCACGATCAGCTACTGCAAAACACCGGAATAATAGCCGATAGCTTGAGGATAGTATAAATAATGCTTACTTTTGTACAGCAAGTTAGTTACGTACAGGTACTCAAGACTACAGCCAAATCCTGTCGAAATAAATAAATACAAATGTTAGCAAGAAAATACATGACTTAATTTCAATTTTTAATAATAGCGATATATCAGAGAGGACAGACATGAACGAGGCACAGCTCTCACAGGGGGTAAACGCGGCCGTCTCTGCCGCTTTAGGAATGCAGAGGCGGGAGTTTGAGGATAGTCATAAGGTCATGCAGGACCAAATAGTGAATTTACCTCAAAAACCAGTAGTTGCAAGGTATGAAGAAATTAGGATTTATCAAGCAGAACCTGCGAAGAATCACTGGACGTGGTGAAGTCTTTGCCCGAATTTTCAAGACAACCTGAGTGTTATATCTCCTGGCATGAGGCGGCACATAACGCATATGAGATTTTCAAGGGTAGCTCACGCCGCTGTCACGCCGTTGCCATTATAAGGAATAAAATCCGTGGCGATGGACTTCTATCATCCTTTTGTAAAGTCCTAAATTTTGAGGCTATTATTTGATTTCGCATATGCCGACAAACGACCAATCTAGAAAAAAGTATCCTTGCTCGCTAACAAAACAAAAATGAATTACGAAGCGAATATTGCAGACAGTATTAACAAAAAATATCGTGAAAATGCCCCTAGAGCTTTCATTTCTGGGCTCAAAAAACCACTATGTGATGTCTTCTTCGCATCGAAACCTAGTGACCTGCCAATCGCGTTGGCACTAGCTCAAGAAGTCGATGCGAATCATGAACGTAATCTCGGCTGACCGATGGATGTAGACCCCTCTTCATCTCGCTTAAGCCAAAATACAAATTTCACATGAAATAGGAATGAGCAAGTTGAAACGCGCCACACATCCTCCGATCGGCGCATAGCACCAAAATTCCAAAATATAGTAACGAGCAAAACTCAAAATCATATGAAGAATTATCAAAGCCGGTTATTGAGAAACTGGAAGCAGAGGAGGTGAATGTGAGGATCTCTAAAACACTAGGTGGGCAAAAGGTAAGACTTCTTCTTGACACAGGTACCTCCAAAAATTATATTATGTATATCTTTAGCGGGTCTGTTTGTACGAATTATATCACTTAATTCTCCGTGAGTTTTTAAGTTTTATTTATTTGTTCTTTCGGCTGGCTTACAAGTATTAATTCACCTTTCTTCAAGTTAAAAATTAAGATGGCATATTACAGTATTGCCAGATTGTCTTAATCTCTAAACAGTAGTGGATGGGTTGCATTTACATAAATCTTATGGTTAGATATTATTACATGCCCTTTTTTTTTTTTTTTTTTTTTTTTTAACATTACCGTAACTTACAGTAGATTACACATCATATCTTTTAGGTGGTCTAATCAAACGACCAAAGCGGCTTCTACGTTCAACCACCAAAGGCTGATCAGCTCTCGGCTGTTCGGCATTGGATGGTTGGGTTTCGGTAGGATTAGAATTCTCAGCTTCCGAACCATCACTATCAGCGGTTTCATATCATTCACTCTCATTATCGCTGGCATCGACTGATGTCTCTGGTTCTTCCACCTCACAATTACTATGATCAGGGGATGTGACAGTTTGGGTTTCCTCCGAGTGACCGTACGCCCTAAAATTTCCGCGGTTGATGTACTCTTCATATACCATGTCACTGGCGTTAAAGGAGCTGTTTTTTGTTTTCGCTATTAAACGTCGATTTCGTCTGTAGTAGTTGTCTAGACTATCCCTGATTATGTAGGAGCGATCATTTAGGTTTTTAGTAATGGTTCCGTAGATCCATTCCCTCCCGTTCTTCTTAAAAATGATGCGATCACCTACTTTCAGTATGGGTAGTGCCTTTGCACCCCTATCAAAATAATATTTTTGCCTTGCTTTCTTTGCTGTTAACTTTTCTTGTATTTGGCTTTCTATCCGGTTGTTTCTACACAAGAGCGATTTTGATACTGGTAATTTTGTTTTAAGTAATCTCCCAGTAAATAACTGACATGGAGCCAGTTGCATGCTTGCTACGGGGGCAGCATTGAATTCGAGTATGCGATACTGATATTGTTCTCTATCATATGCCGCATGACATCTTTTGAGAATGTTTTTTGCGATCGCTACTCCTTTTTCAGCTAGACCATTACTTTGCGCATATGTTGGACTCGAGTATTGTAGAGTGATGTTACATTCATCAGCAAATTTGTCAAATGCCTCACAGTTGAACGGGCTATTGTCACATTTGAGCTTTGTTGGATATCCACAGTGATCGAATCGTCTCCTGAGTTTATCTATAATATGGTTCGCCGATTTGTTTTCCAGTTGCTCTACCATTAGGAAGCCAGAGTATGAATCGATAATTGAAATGAAGAGTTTGCCGGCATATTCGAAAATGTCTATTCCTGCTATATGGAATGGGTACTCAGGTGTTTCGTCCTGGACTAGTGGCTCCTTTTGGTTGCTGCGTTTAAACCGTTCGCAAATTTCGCATGCGGCTACTAGTTCTTTGATCTGAGAGTTCATGTTCGGCCAGTAGTAGTGTACTCGTTCTCGAGCAAGCGTTTTTTCAACCCCTAAATGCGCGGCGTGAAGTTGCTGAGTAATACGGCCTTGTAATTCTCTTGGAATCACGAGACGGCAGTTACGAAATAAAAGTCCATTTTCAAAATGCAGCTCAGATTTGTTTTTGTGAAGTCTTTGACTGAAATCGTCTAACTGGTGGTATGAAGGCCATTCAGTTTTTACATATTCACAAATGCGTCCGAGTTTTTCATCCCGTTCGAGGACCACCTTGTAGAATTTGTAGTTATCTTCTGAAAGGCATACGGAGCGAGTTACTGAATGAATCATTTGTGATAGTTCCGGGATTTCGTCAACTTCTTCCAGTTGTGCTCGTGAAAGGCAGTCGGCAATTACCAGGTCCTTTCCCGGCTTGTACTTAACTGCCATCTTTGGATATCTTAATAAATACATAAGCATGCGTTGTAGCCGCACAGTTACGTCATCTATGTCCCTTTTGACTAAGGTTTCTAGGGGTTTGTGATCGCTTTCCACGATGAAGTCACGCCCGTACACGTAGTAATGAAAACGTTCACAAGCAAATACGATGGCTAGTAGCTCCTTTTCTATTTGTGCCCATTTTTGTTCGCTGTGGCTTAATGTCCTTGACGCATACGCCACAGGTTGTCCATCCTGCAATAATGCGCAGCCAAGACCGTCTTTGGAGGCGTCCGTTTGTATGATCGCTGGTTTTGTTTTGTCATATACTGCTAATACTGGATTTGACGTTATAATATTTAATAGACCCTGAAGCTCCACATCGTGTTTTTGATTCCACTCAAATGATACGTCATTTCTCGTTAGGGTTCGCAGGTTAGCTGATTTCTGCGATAAGTTAGGTATAAACTTTGCCAGATATTTTACGAGGCCCAGTAGGCGAAGAACGTCGTTTGCTTTCTGGTTTTTTAATCCTCAGGATGGCTTCTAAATATTTCCTTTTTGGTTTGATCCGACCGTGTGATAATACATGACCCATGAATTCCACCTGAGGTTTGCGATATTGCATTTTTTCACGATTAAATTTTACGCCATTTTGTCTCGCGCGCTCTAGGACTATTGATAATGCTTCGTGGTGCTCAACCACAGTTTCCCCCATTATACATATGTATATCATCAAAGTACACAACGACCCCTGGTATGTCGCCAAATATTTGTACCATATTACGTTGAAACATTTCAGGTGCATTGTTGATGCCAAACGGCACGCGATTAAACTTAAATCGGCCAAATGGGGTCATGAACGTGGGTAGGTCAGAACTTTTTTGGTCTAACTCCATTTTCCAAAACCCATTGGATAGATCAAAGACAGAGAAAATTTTTTTGTTAGCCATTTGGCAGATGAAATCGTCAATTGTGGCCTGGTTTAATGGTTTCGGGTCTAGACAAAGTCTTAATTTCCCATTAGACTTTTCCTCTATCTGCAAATTGTTGACCCAATCGGTGGGGTATGCTACCGGCGTGATGATGCGATCTCTTGTTAATAGTTTTAGTTGCTTTTCCAATGGTTCAAGTAGGCTGTGAGGAACGCGTTTTTTGTAATGTAACGCCGGCTCCGCATTCTCTTTCAAGACAATTTTTTGCTTATTTGGAAATTTCCCTAATCCTTCAAATACATCCTTATGTCTTTCTAAAAATGTCCCTATCTCTTAAGTCAAGCATGCAACTGAGCCTACGTCTAAACATTTGACTAAGTTGAAATCCACGGCTGTACTTAACCCTAGTATCGCTTCGCAATTGTTATCCACAACTAGAAATGCTGATTGCTAACTTTTCTTAGTTTTCGGATCTACACAATTTAATTCAACAGATCCAAAAACTTTGATTTTATTGTTATTGTAATCATACACAGGATAATTCATATTTTCTTTTTCAATTTTTAACTTCAAGGCTGCTATTATTTTGATCGGGACACAATTGACATCGGCCCCAGTGTCAATCTTAAATATTACGGATTGGTTCCCTATTTGGTACTCTTTCGTCCACTTAGCTCTGCTCACCCCGATACGACTTATTCTACAAGGACAGTTTTTGTTATAAAATATGCTTGCAACCCCGTTAATTAATCCACTACTGTTACCTGATTCGTCGGCCCAGTTGATGACTGACATCTTCTTTTGGTTAGGTTTGCTGTCTGGCTTGGTTTTCGTCTGCTTGCAAAACTTTCCGAAGTGACGTCCACAATTGTGACAGCTTACTCCCCGTGCTCGGCAATCCTTAAGATGACCGGGTATGAAAAGCGACCCACAGTTGTAGCATCGACGTGTGATGGCGTTAATTTCTCCCGGCGATGCGCTTTCGGTCGAGTAAACCGTCTGATGCAGGATGGTATTGTCTAACAGCGATTTATTTTTGTGTGCGGCTTCCAACGTCTTGCACTTATCCACTATTTCCGGTAACTTTTCGTTCTTCGTATCTAATAACTTCAACTGAAGCTTTTTGTCGTTGACTCCGATTATGATCTGATCGATCAGCATGCGATTTTCGTATGATTTGCCGCACTCGCACTTGAATTCACAAAATTGGATTTGCTTACGCAGCTCGGTCTCGAAGTCTGCAAACGATTGCTTCTCTTTTTGTTTGATGTTATTAAATTTGAATGATTCCATCGTCGCATTCCTTTTTGGAACGATTGTAGTACCTCGTCAAGAGTGCGAGTGCATGCTGATGCTAGTTGTTGCTGGGTTTCTGTCTGACCACCAACTATTCCGCCTGCAGTGCCATCGTTTGGAAACAATGTGTCGTATAGTTCCGCTGCCTTGGACCCAGCCAATCATAAAAATGTAGCGATCTTTTTTGGTTCAGCGTCTGTGTCTTTACCATTGGCCATCATGAACGTAAGGAAGGTGCGTTTCCATATAGGCCAATCACGAGCTAAGTTTGAGCAGTCGAGCGGTTCTGGGAGGCGCGTGTTCGAAGCCATTTCGCAGAACAATACTGTGAGGATAGGCTAGCGTTCAGGGATTGCTTTGATCTCTGCTCCACAGAAATTACGGATCGTGCTTGATAGCGTTGATGCGACGAGATTTTATTCCGGTCCACAGCCGTTTCCACGTGTTGCTGATTCCACTCTTGCTGATATCCACTTTTGTATTTATTCCACTGACCGTGTTGGTTGCTTCTTCCACTGAATTGCTTATTTGGCGTATTGTGTACACCTGACACTTCTGACACCATGTACTCCACGATCCTTTGAAGCTTAAAAATCGGTTTTCTCAAAATTCTGACGTGCTACAGCAAAACGCCTTGACACGTATTTCTTTATTTTAAGCCTATTTTCATATTCTGTTAACATTTCGTCGTACTATTTAATAGGTCTTGATTTATTAAATAGGATCCATGACAATATAAACCTCAAAAATGGCGTTATTGAGTATAAATTTGGGAAAGAAACAATAAATTTCCTTAATGGCAAAGATGTTAGCCATCTTCAACTTCCGACCGAGTCAGTCCCGGCAAGCGTAAAAAACATTTTTTAATATGATTAAACGCGTATCTTGAGTCTTTGCTACGTTGGTACTGATGACGTCGCCATTTTCTCTCTAGATAACAATTTGGCTTGTTAGTTAGCCTGAAGCAAATATGAGGGTTTCTTTAAAAGAAATCGCAATTTTTAATGACCTGCCACAGAAAATCGAGACAATACAAAACTTCCCGCAATAAACAAAATTAAAGGACGTTCGCTCTTTTTCAATCGCTGGGTACTACAGATGTTTTGTTCGCGATTATGCAAAATTGCAAAGCCTATAACCAATATCCTCTGAGGATAGTTTGAAAAGGTGTCTGCCTTTCATTTTTCATTTCATTTCATTTATTGATTATAACATTAGTACTGTAAGATCAAAGATGTCTTTTGTGGTACAACAATATAAAATACAATAGTGAACATTTAAAATAAACAAATAAATAAGTACATATGGAAACTAAGATACAAACTATACTAAAAACAATACTGATATATAAATAATGATTTTAAAAACGAGAACTTGGAAGCATTGAAGCATAGCTATGACTAGATATATGTACATGTATGCAGATGGGTATAAATAGAGAGCACATCTTAGGTCTTTACATAAGAAATTATTTAAAAACTAACGATAATGTGAGTACAATATATGTAGTCTTAAAGTTGCTTTTATTTAAACTTTTGTGAGTAGTGGCAGGGATAGAGTTCCAAAAACGTATAGCGCTGACGAAAAATAACCTTGCAGAGGAAAGGAAGCGATAATTAGGAACAATTAGGCCATTTACACGTGTTGATTTTGGAACTAACAATTTCTCATAGAGATAGCCAGGTGTCTTATCCATCATAACCCGAAATAAGAAACTGCAGTTTCTGGCTTTCAAGTAGTCAGAAATTTTACAACCCAACAGACGTTTCCTCCAGGCAGAGAAAGGTTCATATTTCATTAGCCCAAACACATAACGTGTTAATTGGTTAAAGGCAACCTTATTTTTATGCGCAGATTGAGAATCTAACTTGCTATAGACTAATTCAGGGCAGCAAATTATCGGCATTATTAGTTGGATTGCAAGCTTTCGTCTTACATTGATCGGCGTAAATGAGGCAATACACCTTGCTAACGATGGAGTTCACATGGTCAATACACGTTAAATCGGAATTTGTAACAAAGCCAAGGTTTGTTACTTTGGAAACGAATTTGATTGGTTTGTTCCCTATATAAAAATATGGAATAGATGTGAGGTTAAAACGTTTCTTACAAATAGCTAATACATAACACTTATCACAATTAAGGCAAATACCATTTTGAAACGCCCAAGATTTAATCAATACAAGGTCTTTATTAAAGTCTGAGCACAAGTTGGCTAACTGGTCAAGAGGTCTAGACATATACAACTGAATTTCATCCGCGTATGCTGACATACAGAGAAAAAAATCATTCACAAACGGACTGAATAATAGAGACCCAGGATTGAGCCTTTAGGAACGCCTGACGACATTGGACGTAGGTTAGACATTTTCAAATTAACTTTCACACCTGCCTGTGAGGTAGCTCTCCATCAATTACACAGCAGATTGACCAAAACCAAAATATTTTTTTAATTTTGTGCAAAGATGTTTGTGGTCAACAGTATCAAATGCCTTAGAAAAATCCAGCAAACAGAGAAGTGTTAGATACTTTTTGTTAAAATTAAGTCTGATATCGTCAAGAATCTTTATCATATGTAGCTGTGGAACAACTATGCTTAGACCTAAATCCAAGGAGACAAGATATTGCATTTAACAACATGGTTGTAGATTTGCTGAAACATCAGAGATTCAGCGACTATTGACAGAGAAGGCAGTATACTAATGAGTCGGAAGTCACTGGGGTTACAGAAGTTCTGCTTTTGGCTACAGGAAGCACAGTAGCAACTTTCCATGCATTAGGGAAACAAGACGTTGTAAAACTATGGTTTATTATGTGAGTTAGGGGGACGCAAAACTAAAGGAAAAATTCTAATATTAATAAACAAATAATACCGACCACCCTGTTAAGCACAGAGTGGCGAAAGTCACGCTTAATAGCGGTATGGTTGGAGGTAGGAACAGTGAGAAAAACAAACAATTTTCACACGGTTAGCGTGGCTGAGTGGTTGCGTGCTCGCCTAGCAACTCCGTGTACCATGGTTCAAAGCCAGGTAAAGTCTAGAAAGAAAAGAAGTCTGATGAGGAGATGTGGTGATCTTTGAAAAGTTGTTGTTTTGTCATATTATTCCTAATACAAACCTGGGCAAAATAAAAAACAACGTCACCAGGTTGTGTTGGGCAAGACAGAGAGGCAAAATTTACGAAAGAATCATTTAAGGTATCGGGGTTGAGTGAGCACGCTGAACTTTCACTCACATGAACACGTAACTTTTTTAAGCTCCGCTACACTTGCGTTTTTCTCTTCTTATTGTCAGCGTTTTTTCGTTTATAATAGCCTTAAAAGTACACCGATTTAAGTCCGAGCGAAGCTTTTTCCACACGGAGGACCTGTTTCTTTTGTTGATTGCAGATCGAACTGCACTGTTTTGCGACTGCAAAATATTATTATTTATTAACGAATGACAACCCAACACTAGGCACATCATCAAAACGTGAACTATACGAGTCAGAGCGTAGCAAATTAACATTAAAGTCACCACAAACAATAATATTATCATAATCAACAGCTACAGGGCACCAATACCCAAAAAAATCACCAAGATTTCAATTCTTGTGAGGATTATATACACAGGAAAACAGTATTCTACAGTATTTCTGCATGATTGAGATAATAATTTTGTCTTTGGTTGGCTCTTGCAGTATTCCTAAGCAATTTATAATTTTTAATGTCAAAATGAATCTCATTTACGTCATTTCTGAACCGGGTTTCAGATACACAAATAAGACGAAAACTCAAACGTTCTTTTCACAATCCCCATTTTTTCAGCATTTAGGCTCCGCGCATTAAAATGAACTATTTTTAAGCCTTTTTAGCGATTACATAAAACATTCACCATGGCAGGGCTACAATCATCAACTCTAAACGCCTTGATGGTGTTCGCAGTCATTACTAAACAAAACCAAAGCAACTTTAGGACAACAAATATAAACAGAAGCATAAGACAGAAATAAACAAAAAAATGATGTGCTAACTTTACAATAATAACCAAAATAATAAAAAAACATTTACTTAGTATTAACTAATGGCACCACCATACAGGTACCGGGAATGCATCAAGTCCTCTTCACATGTTATTTTTACCGATATGTTGTATGTTTCTTTCTCTGTTTTAGTATGCACATTCCCTCGCATTGTATACACAGATAAGAGCTTTCCTTCTCTGCGCAGTTTGATGGCCTCATGCAATATCTTCCTATTCTCTTTCGTGAGAGCGCGAAGAGTGCGATTTCGGTCAAGCGGTGAGTGAAATTTGATGAAAATTGCACTATTCGGACTCGCAGAAGAGGGCTTTGTGCGAAATGTATCACGAACTTGCGGTGTTAGAAAATCAATTGAGAGACAAATTTGGTTATAGTATATGCTCTTCAGGTTTTCTCCCTCAGTGAACGGCACACCAAACACAACAGCATCAGCAATATGGTTTGAGGCATCTATTGTTGTAGGCTGGCAATATCACTTTCCACTTTTTTCATATTCGCCTCCACCGAAGCAATACATGCACCCGTCCCAGCTATTTTAGCAGCAAAGAAACTGATTTCATCATCAATTTTCTTCGATAGTTTGATCCCCAGGTCCGCCAGTTTTAGGCAAACACTCTCAACCAGCGGCAAAAGATTATCCGTTTGTCTCAGTAATTTAACTTCAATCTCTTTTATTTTGGCGAAGACAGTAGAAAGAGTAACATCTTCATCCAATTTAGCTAATTTAGCAGAAGGCGAACCTCTGCTTATGCGACGTTTGTTGTTTAAAGCAGGAGTAGACATTGTAGACGAATTTTTATAGCGAATTAATAATAGTGAACTTCAATAAATTTTTTGAATAAACACAAAGTTTAGCGCTAACACAAAGCAAGAGTGTATATTTATGTATACCCCAATAATCGCAGGGCAAGATATGCACTAAAAAAGTGATCAAAACGAATAGTCTACAGCGTTGCAATTCAAATAAGCAGAGCAATATAGATGCACGTCCGTTTCGTATGCGAAACACTTTCACTTTTATTTATTTTTTCTAACAAACTAATATGTATTTTGGGCTGTAAAAATCACATTTACACAGATCATCAACCGACACCTTCTTACGTATTCTGGCAAACAGACCTTGTTCAAAATGCTATTGGAAACAGTCAAATTAGATGTAGTGAATGACATTCATTGCGGGCTAGCTTAGCACGGATTCAAAACTGGCTGGTAAATAGGCGCATCACACTGTAGACTTTGCGGTAAAAGCTAAGTATGTTAGTCACCCAAAAAAGGCACACCATAGGAAAAACACCTGTTGCTACTTTTCCCGGGAAAATCCTTCATGTCGACATCTATTCTAGTAACGTGACCTACTTTCTTACTTGCGTGGACAAGCTGCGGTAGTACAACCAATTCCCTCGCGAACCATTATCGAAATTAAACCGCGTCTGTTGCAATTGATCAACCTATTCGCAGGGACTTGAACAATATTCTGCGATAATGAAAAATCGCTAAATTCAAATACAACAAGAGCTTGTCTCAGACACCTTTTCAACATAAATAGAAATCGTAAACACACCAACCCTGCTTAGTACTTCTAATGGACAGGTGGAAAGATTTCACAGTACCATTGGCGAAACTATTAGAAGCTTGAAACTAAAAATGGGAGTTGAGGACTACGGATCTAATTTTCCTGGCAACAATCGAGTATAACAAGAACATGCAGTCGATAACAGGCGAAAAACCTCGAGATAGTTTTCATTCGCGGGTAGGAAAAATCGGAGAAGCCCACAAGAAAATTGAAAAGGCTCAGGGAACAGCTCTAAAAATCTACGACAAAAACAGGGTAGCAAAAATATTTCGGGTAGGAGAAACTGTGCATATCTATCAGGGTAAATGGTAGGATAGTTCTTTAGGAAAATATTCGTTAGCTAAATTTAAGGCCAGTAACCTATACCTTTTCTTACCTCTTTCTCTTTCTTATCCTCTGATCCTCACCCTGCTCGTGACTCTAACTACGACAAATAGTAAAGTTGTGGATTACTCCTAAACAGACTGCATACCGATTACGGACGGCTACGTAGTTCTATGGGACTCTATTACCCGCTAATGCGCTCAATACTCGTTCCGCACTAAAATTATGCCCACGTGTGACATCATAGTTTTTTGTTTACTTTCACATTTGTTTATATTTCTACAAGACCAAAATTAAAATTGAAATTAACAAGTTTTAATTAATAATGTATATATACTTAAATGTTTGGAGTTGAGAGCCACAGCCTGAGTTACTGCAGTTTCTTTCAATTTCCTTGAGGATTCAGCCTGAATTTTAGCTGTTTGGGGCTGTTCTTTAGCAGAATTCAAAATGGTCTCCTGAAATTATCCTTTTCTACTTTTAATATGCTGAGTGTTACGGCCGTCGTAGAATTTGTTTTTATTGTTGGTGGTGAGGTTGATGTTTCTGGTGTGAGTAGTGTTGCTGGAGTGGGTAGTGATGCTAATGTGGTTAGAGATCCACTCGTAGCTATAACCAAACACAATACCACTTGGAGATGCTGCTTTGAACCTTAATAAAACTCCGCCGATGGCCTTTTCCATTTCCGTTAAATGTGAACGCTTGAGGTATTTCAGCTTCAGGCATTTTAGGCAATTTTCCTTTTTGTGAGGCTTTTAATATCTGCCCATATATGCGTCTTAAAGAAAATAACTTATACATACATATGTATCCATAAATCAAACGTACTTTTTTCCACTCAATCACGGTTCTTTTGACCATATGCGTTTATTTGAGCTGCTATGACATTCCACTGCTTTTTCAAACAAGGGTGTATCAGCTATTTCGTTTATGAGGACTTTGAATTAAACGCTGGTAGTTTTTTAATACTGAAATTGAAGTTTTCTTTATCAAATCTGAAATAACCATTTTTCTCAATTTACCTTTTTTTGAAGAATTTTCCATTTCGAATGTAACGAAGCGATACACAATTTGTTTTTCTTTCTCTGTTTTAGTATGCACATTCCCTCGCATTGTATACACAGATAAGAGCTTTCCTTCTCTGCGCAGTTTGATGGCCTCATGCAATATCTTCCTATTCTCTTTCGTGAGAGCGCGAAGAGTGCGATTTCGGTCAAGCGGTGAGTGAAATTTGATGAAAATTGCACTATTCGGACTCGCAGAAGAGGGCTTTGTGCGAAATGTATCACGAACTTGCGGTGTTAGAAAATCAATTGAGAGACAAATTTGGTTATAGTATATGCTCTTCAGGTTTTCTCCCTCAGTGAACGGCACACCAAACACAACAGCATCAGCAATATGGTTTGAGGCATCTATTGTTGTAGGCTGGCAATATCACTTTCCACTTTTTTCATATTCGCCTCCACCGAAGCAATACATGCACCCGTCCCAGCTATTTTAGCAGCAAAGAAACTGATTTCATCATCAATTTTCTTCGATAGTTTGATCCCCAGGTCCGCCAGTTTTAGGCAAACACTCTCAACCAGCGGCAAAAGATTATCCGTTTGTCTCAGTAATTTAACTTCAATCTCTTTTATTTTGGCGAAGACAGTAGAAAGAGTAACATCTTCATCCAATTTAGCTAATTTAGCAGAAGGCGAACCTCTGCTTATGCGACGTTTGTTGTTTAAAGCAGGAGTAGACATTGTAGACGAATTTTTATAGCGAATTAATAATAGTGAACTTCAATAAATTTTTTGAATAAACACAAAGTTTAGCGCTAACACAAAGCAAGAGTGTATATTTATGTATACCCCAATAATCGCAGGGCAAGATATGCACTAAAAAAGTGATCAAAACGAATAGTCTACAGCGTTGCAATTCAAATAAGCAGAGCAATATAGATGCACGTCCGTTTCGTATGCGAAACACTTTCACTTTTATTTATTTTTTCTAACAAACTAATATGTATTTTGGGCTGTAAAAATCACATTTACACAGATCATCAACCGACACCTTCTTACGTATTCTGGCAAACAGACCTTGTTCAAAATGCTATTGGAAACAGTCAAATTAGATGTAGTGAATGACATTCATTGCGGGCTAGCTTAGCACGGATTCAAAACTGGCTGGTAAATAGGCGCATCACACTGTAGCCTTTGCGGTAAAAGCTAAGTATGTTAGTCACCCAAAAAAGGCACACCATAGGAAAAACACCTGTTGCTACTTTTCCCGGGAAAATCCTTCATGTCGACATCTATTCTAGTAACGTGACCTACTTTCTTACTTGCGTGGACAAGCTGCGGTAGTACAACCAATTCCCTCGCGAACCATTATCGAAATTAAACCGCGTCTGTTGCAATTGATCAACCTATTCGCAGGGACTTGAACAATATTCTGCGATAATGAAAAATCGCTAAATTCAAATACAACAAGAGCTTGTCTCAGACACCTTTTCAACATAAATAGAAATCGTAAACACACCAACCCTGCTTAGTACTTCTAATGGACAGGTGGAAAGATTTCACAGTACCATTGGCGAAACTATTAGAAGCTTGAAACTAAAAATGGGAGTTGAGGACTACGGATCTAATTTTCCTGGCAACAATCGAGTATAACAAGAACATGCAGTCGATAACAGGCGAAAAACCTCGAGATAGTTTTCATTCGCGGGTAGGAAAAATCGGAGAAGCCCACAAGAAAATTGAAAAGGCTCAGGGAACAGCTCTAAAAATCTACGACAAAAACAGGGTAGCAAAAATATTTCGGGTAGGAGAAACTGTGCATATCTATCAGGGTAAATGGTAGGATAGTTCTTTAGGAAAATATTCGTTAGCTAAATTTAAGGCCAGTAACCTATACCTTTTCTTACCTCTTTCTCTTTCTTATCCTCTGATCCTCACCCTGCTCGTGACTCTAACTACGACAAATAGTAAAGTTGTGGATTACTCCTAAACAGACTGCATACCGATTACGGACGGCTACGTAGTTCTATGGGACTCTATTACCCGCTAATGCGCTCAATACTCGTTCCGCACTAAAATTATGCCCACGTGTGACATCATAGTTTTTTGTTTACTTTCACATTTCTTTATATTTCTACAAGACCAAAATTAAAATTGAAATTAACAAGTTTTAATTAATAATGTATATATACTTAAATGTTTGGAGTTGAGAGCCACAGCCTGAGTTACTGCAGTTTCTTTCAATTTCCTTGAGGATTCAGCCTGAATTTTAGCTGTTTGGGGCTGTTCTTTAGCAGAATTCAAAATGGTCTCCTGAAATTATCCTTTTCTACTTTTAATATGCTGAGTGTTACGGCCGTCGTAGAATTTGTTTTTATTGTTGGTGGTGAGGTTGATGTTTCTGGTGTGAGTAGTGTTGCTGGAGTGGGTAGTGATGCTAATGTGGTTAGAGATCCACTCGTAGCTATAACCAAACACAATACCACTTGGAGATGCTGCTTTGAACCTTAATAAAACTCCGCCGATGGCCTTTTCAATTTCCGTTAAATGTGAACGCTTGAGGTATTTCAGCTTCAGGCATTTTAGGCAATTTTCCTTTTTGTGAGGCTTTTAATATCTGCCCATATATGCGTCTTAAAGAAAATAACTTATACATACATATGTATCCATAAATCAAACGTACTTTTTTCCACTCAATCACGGTTCTTTTGACCATATGCGTTTATTTGAGCTGCTATGACATTCCACTGCTTTTTCAAACAAGGGTGTATCAGCTATTTCGTTTATGAGGACTTTGAATTAAACGCTGGTAGTTTTTTAATACTGAAATTGAAGTTTTCTTTATCAAATCTGAAATAACCATTTTTCTCAATTTACCTTTTTTTGAAGAATTTTCCATTTCGAATGTAACGAAGCGATACACAATTTGTTTTTCTTTCTCTGTTTTAGTATGCACATTCCCTCGCATTGTATACACAGATAAGAGCTTTCCTTCTCTGCGCAGTTTGATGGCCTCATGCAATATCTTCCTATTCTCTTTCGTGAGAGCGCGAAGAGTGCGATTTCGGTCAAGCGGTGAGTGAAATTTGATGAAAATTGCACTATTCGGACTCGCAGAAGAGGGCTTTGTGCGAAATGTATCACGAACTTGCGGTGTTAGAAAATCAATTGAGAGACAAATTTGGTTATAGTATATGCTCTTCAGGTTTTCTCCCTCAGTGAACGGCACACCAAACACAACAGCATCAGCAATATGGTTTGAGGCATCTATTGTTGTAGGCTGGCAATATCACTTTCCACTTTTTTCATATTCGCCTCCACCGAAGCAATACATGCACCCGTCCCAGCTATTTTAGCAGCAAAGAAACTGATTTCATCATCAATTTTCTTCGATAGTTTGATCCCCAGGTCCGCCAGTTTTAGGCAAACACTCTCAACCAGCGGCAAAAGATTATCCGTTTGTCTCAGTAATTTAACTTCAATCTCTTTTATTTTGGCGAAGACAGTAGAAAGAGTAACATCTTCATCCAATTTAGCTAATTTAGCAGAAGGCGAACCTCTGCTTATGCGACGTTTGTTATTTAAAGCAGGAGTAGACATTGTAGACGAATTTTTATAGCGAATTAATAATAGTGAACTTCAATAAATTTTTTGAATAAACACAAAGTTCAGCGCTAACACAAAGCAAGAGTGTATATTTATGTATACCCCAATAATCGCAGGGCAAGATATGCACGAAAAAGGTGATCCAAACGAATAGTCTACAGCGTTGCAATTCAAATAAGCAGAGCAATATAGATGCACGTCCGTTTCGTATGCGAAACACTTTCACTTTTATTTATTTTTTCTAACAAACTAATATGTATTTTGGGCTGTAAAAATCACATTTACACAGATCATCAACCGACACCTTCTTACGTATTCTGGCAAACAGACCTTGTTCAAAATGCTATTGGAAACAGTCAAATTAGATGTAGTGAATGACATTCATTGCGGGCTAGCTTAGCACGGATTCAAAACTGGCTGGTAAATAGGCGCATCACACTGTAGACTTTGCGGTAAAGGCTAAGTATGTTAGTCACCCAAAAAGGCACCCCATAGGAAAAACACCTGTTGCTACTTTTCCCGGGAAAATCCTTCATGTCGACATCTATTCTAGTAACGTGACCTACTTTCTTACTTGCGTGGACAAGCTGCGGTAGTACAACCAATTCCCTCGCGAACCATAATCGAAATTAAACCGCGTCTGTTGCAATTGATCAACCAATTCGCAGGGACTTGAACAATATTCTGCGATAATGAAAAATCGCTAAATTCAAATACAACAAGAGATTGTCTCAGACACCTTTTCAACATAAATAGAAGTCGTAAATACACCAACCCTGCTTAGTACTTCTAAAGGACAGGTGGAAAGATTTCACAGTACCTTTGGCGAAACTATTAGATGCTTGAAACTAAAAATGGGAGGTGAGGACTACGGATCTAATTTTCCTGGCAACAATCGAGTATAACAAGAACATGCAGTCGATAACAGGCGAAAAACCTCGAGATAGTTTTCATTCGCGGGTAGGAAAAATCGGAGAAGCCCACAAGAAAATTGAAAAGGCTCAGGGAACAGCTCTAAAAATCTACGACAAAAACAGGGTAGCAAAAATATTTCGGGTAGGAGAAACTGTGCATATCTATCAGGGTAAATGGTAGGATAGTTCTTTAGGAAAATATTCGTTAGCTAAATTTAAGGCCAGTAACCTATACCTTTTCTTACCTCTTTCTCTTTCTTATCCTCTGATCCTCACCCTGCTCGTGACTCTAACTACGACAAATAGTAAAGTTGTGGATTACTCCTAAACAGACTGCATACCGATTACGGACGGCTACGTAGTTCTATGGGACTCTATTACCCGCTAATGCGCTCAATACTCGTTCCGCACTAAAATTATGCCCACGTGTGACATCATAGTTTTTTGTTTACTTTCACATTTCTTTATATTTCTACAAGACCAAAATTAAAATTGAAATTAACAAGTTTTAATTAATAATGTATATATACTTAAATGTTTGGAGTTGAGAGCCACAGCCTGAGTTACTGCAGTTTCTTTCAATTTCCTTGAGGATTCAGCCTGAATTTTAGCTGTTTGGGGCTGTTCTTTAGCAGAATTCAAAATGGTCTCCTGAAATTATCCTTTTCTACTTTTAATATGCTGAGTGTTACGGCCGTCGTAGAATTTGTTTTTATTGTTGGTGGTGAGGTTGATGTTTCTGGTGTGAGTAGTGTTGCTGGAGTGGGTAGTGATGCTAATGTGGTTAGAGATCCACTCGTAGCTATAACCAAACACAATACCACTTGGAGATGCTGCTTTGAACCTTAATAAAACTCCGCCGATGGCCTTTTCCATTTCCGTTAAATGTGAACGCTTGAGGTATTTCAGCTTCAGGCATTTTAGGCAATTTTCCTTTTTGTGAGGCTTTTAATATCTGCCCATATATGCGTCTTAAAGAAAATAACTTATACATACTAAATATGTATCCATAAATCAAACGTACTTTTTTCCACTCAATCACGGTTCTTTTGACCATATGCGTTTATTTGAGCTGCTATGACATTCCACTGCTTTTTCAAACAAGGGTGTATCAGCTATTTCGTTTATGAGGACTTTGAATTAAACGCTGGTAGTTTTTTAATACTGAAATTGAAGTTTTCTTTATCAAATCTGAAATAACCATTTTTCTCAATTTACCTTTTTTTGAAGAATTTTCCATTTCGAATGTAACGAAGCGATACACAATTTGTTTTCGTTTGAGTTAGACATATTTTTTCAATGTTTTGCTGATCATTCGCCATAGAAAATGTATGTCTCTTACGTTATCGTCTCGTAAGAAACAGCTCTGATCGTCTACTTCTATGTTCGAGATACGCAATTCAAATAGACGAAGGATTCGTGTTTGACACGAAACGAAGTTTCGTTTGGCAATAGAGAATGAAGCCGTCAGTGGCAATACCAATCGGGGAATCGCAGTATGTTCGCAATTACAAAAAAAGGTTATTGATTTAACTAATACAGTAAATAAAATTCTGAATGTAGAAAAATTTATGAAATTTCTTTTGCCAGAAATGGAGCTATTATCACTGACTTAGATAACATTATTAAATCCCGTTATTTTGAACAACGTCGAAATCGTTTCAATTCTCAAAAAAGAGTTTCTCGGTAGTTTAACTGTAACCGATTTGTTGTTAATTTCTAAGTTTAAAGTCTTTCACGTTCTAAGCTTATTTGTAAAAAAAAAATACTATACTGCCCATAGCTCACAACAAAAAAATGCTATCCCTACGAGATAACGCAGTAGACGGCTACACAGGTACGACTATGAAAATTTGCAGAAAATCAAATATCCAACTTGCGCTCAGCAGCTGGTAGCTTGTACCACAGCGAGATGCAAAACAACAATTGGTCAACTAGATACAATAAATGATGACAGACTGGTTGTCATAACATCTACAATGAGAATATTCCGCTGAAAAGAGGTACTTACTTACCTTCTGACATTTTCGGGCGAGTCTAGAGTGAATCGAACGATATTCTTCAATCGAAACACCCTCCCAATAAGAACGGCGGAAACTCCAGTATATAAAAATGTGTGTAAAATTAAATTTATTACGGTAGATCTCTGATGATATGTTTGATTTTTTAAGATGACTTAGACTTGTATCTATACATTGATGTTTTAAAAGTGATGATGGCATTTTTTTCATTGGTTGACAAGGCATATCCATTGTTTTAGATGCATAAATACATTTTTGTTAAGCGGATTTATATTTAGGTGGTCTTACAGAGTGGGAATTTTTTTTTAAATTCTCGAAAATTAATAATTTTTCTCTATTAATATTTTAAAAATTTTAATTGTGGAAAAAGCTTTTCGCTTTTCTATTGGCGAAATTTTTTATTCAAAAAGTAAGTTGTTATATTTGTTGTGCGGTATACTCCGAATGACATGCGGATGGCTCAATGATAAATGGAATTTAAACACCTTAAAGGTGAGGCAGTTTGTTGACCATATACAAATAGGCCAAAGTCGATTTTACACATAACTAGCGAGCCCGGTGCCTGCTTCGCACGGCAAAACAAAATAAGAAAAGAAACACACTTGTTTTTAATAAAGTTGGTTTTGTTCCCTATTATTCAACTTTTAATTCTAGTTTCTTACAATCTTAGACTATGTATCACTTAAACTATCTTAGAGCTCTTTCGTAGACAACATTTTTGGTTTTGCCATGAGTTGTTGTGTAGATAAAGAGAACTGAAGGCTTGCCAACACGTGAGCACGAAACATATAACTGGCCGTGTGAAAAGCAAGGATATTCTAAATCAATTCCACACAATTCCAACGATTGCCCTTGCGCTTTATTTATTGTAATAGCAAATGCAAGACGTATTGGAAACTGTAGTCTTTTGAATTCAAAAGGTAAATCTGATGGAATCATTGGAATTCGTGGAATCAATACATCTTCACCTTTAAACTTCCCCTTTAAAATTGTTGCTTCGATCAAATTGTTCATGACCTTTCTAACCGCTAATCTTGTCCCATTGCATAATCGTGGTTGATTTATATTTCGAAGCATAATAATGGGAGCACCCACTTTCAATTGTAAACGATGAGGTGGAAATCCGGGTAAATCCAATGAATTCAAAAATTCTGTCGGATAATTAACAGCGTCGTCTTGATTCGTAACCGTGTCAACTGATTGATATGTTACTACCTCGCCAGGAACATGCGTTAAAATGTCTGCATTCATTTGACCAACGTCTTTATTTTTAGCGGCCAGTATAGCTCTTTCAGCTAACCAATTATGATTGCGATAATTTTCTGCAATATTTGGAAAAACACTTGACACCAATTCTTCTTTTGTCGGTGCAATATTACAAAAGTTATCTGGTAAAGTGATTAAGCCAGTTTCACGATCAACAGCAAGTTGACCATTGCCTATTGCCAACAGTTGCCTTGAAAATGTGTCGGCCGATGGATCGTTTTGAATTTGTACTCGCACATTTGTAGTCAAATTGAGTATTTGTACATATCTCCATAAATAAGATGACTTTAAACATGCTTTTAATTCATCTGCTGGTGTTGAACGGGGAATCACAGGCAATGTCTGACGAAAATCACCAGCCAACAGGATCAAAGCGCCACCAAATATCTGTTGATCATTACTACGCAAGTCTTGCAATGTCCTGTCTAACGCTTCCACTGATTTCTTATGGGCCATTGTACATTCATCCCACACTATTAATTTGCATTGTTGCAAGACTTTGCCCATTCCCGAATTTTTGGAAACATTACAGGTGGGATTTTCATTTACATTCATATTCAGTGGTAATTTAAGTGCAGAATGGGCTGTCCGACCACCATCTAATAACGTCGCTGCTATTCCAGACGATGCAAGTGCCAATGCTATATTACTCTGTGATCTTATAGTCGCTAATAGCAAGGAAATCAGAAATGTTTTGCTAGTTCCTCCTGGAGCGTCTAAAAAAAACATTCCTCCAGTTTCGTTTCGTACTGATTCCATTATGGTATCATATGCGTGTCTCTGTTCTGGATTCAATTTAAGCAAATTCAAGTTTATAAATGTGGTCAACTTTTTCAAATCATATTGTTTTTCACGATTTATTTCTTGATTGAATGCATCATGCATTGATCGATTTGGAGCTGGCAAACCCAATTGTGTCAATGCTTTATTTGCAATTACCAAACAAATATCTTCAATGATAATCAATGCCTCATTAAACATTTCAAGTGTAATCATTAAATCGTTATTTCCTGCAATTCGGCGCATTCGATGCAAAATGTCTTCGGTCATAAAATCCTTAAAATTTTCCCATAATTGCAATGGATCAGATGGAAAACATGTTGCAATAATAATAGAAAATAATGTTCGTATTTGATGAGGAGAACCTGTTGCTGATGCATCCCTAAGTGTCGCATCCCAGTGATTATCATCTTCCAGTAAATGCAATTCCTGACATGCTTGACGAAAAGTGTGGCACTGTAGGCCGTTAACTCTTTTCAAACTCAAAAAAGATGTAGGCCCACGAACATGAATCAATAATAGACGCAAATAAAAACATTCAGCATGACTGGGATGCACTGTGTAGAGACGTCCAATGGCATCACTTTCAAAAATGCCAGCATAACCTTGAACTGGTCTTCCTTGCTTACGTCTGTTCCATTTCTTTCCAGATGCATTCCAAGTGTAATATGTTGGTACTTGTGAATAAAGCAATGTTTTAGCAAATTGATCATTTTGACACAATTCGAAAAACGATAATAATGTAGTTGATGGTGGTCGCTCTGCAATTTGCTGTGCAGTATCAACTGTAAAATATACACGTTGTCCATTTTCCAAATGTACTGACAAATGAATAACTGCCGGATTTCGATCATGAATTGGGAACGATAATATTCTCCAAACTGCCTCATTGCTACTGATATACCTTCCCATTTGATATTGTGTTATTTCATCATTTCGGTTCTCTGCAACACCAAACACAGCCATGTCGCTGCCTTTATTTACATACTTGCAGATATATTTAATCGATTTAACAGAATTGCAATATTCTATATTGATATGAGCTTTGAATGCTTTTGATAGTATTGGCGAATGGGGGACAACCCACTTATTATCAACTGTAATATCTTGATTATTGACTCGTAGATTGATTGATTTGCCATTATCATCTGTTGAGCGTCGGCGATACAATGGGTAACCATCATTTCCATTAATTGTCTCGGAAATCAAATCTCTGGGATACCGCTTCGTGCATTTCCCATCTTTCATACATGGCGAATTAATATTTAGAACACCACATGGTCCATGAATCATACTTTTTGTAACAACATCAAATAAACCTGGATCGATTTCCTGATCAGGAATTTCTGCTGAGATGATGTGATCTATTTGATCGCTTGTTATTTTGTTGACTAACCATACCAAAATATGGGCATGTGGTAATCCTCTCTTTTGCCATTCCACCGAATACATCCAACATCGAACTTCGCCGAAAACTTGATGTTTAACAATATAATCCATCAATGACTTCAGCTTCTGTCTAAATACTCGTGCAGTTATGTCGTGACGGTCTGTAGAAGATTGCCCTTCATATAAATATTGCTTGATTTCGTCCCATTGTGGATTACATGTAAATGTAATAAACAAATCTGGTCGACCATACAAACGAACATAGCAAATGGCATCTTGTGCATATTCATGCATGTGCCTTGGACTGCCTGTGTAACTTGCTGGTAAAATAACAACTTGTCCAACATTGTCAACATTTCCATCATTATTGATTGCATCGCGGAGATGTATATACTCTTCTGATCGCAACTTCCGTTGATTGAATCGAATAAAGTTCAAACGCTCTGTTTCTATCTTTGCATACATGTCTACGACATATTGATGAAAGAGTCTCCGACGTTTCAAAATATGATTTTCCTGATTTTGTCTTATCATAATTCTATGTGCATAATAGTTCATAGCGCTGACATTTTTATTGACTTCGCGTTCTGAAGAGAAAAAAAAACAAATGGAAATTTAAATTATTTCATACTAATTCTTGTTAAACAAAATTGGAAGAGTATATTAAACACAACAAACACTCACGTGGGTTTTGCTTGATTTCGTCCCATTGTGGATTACATGTAAATGTAATAAACAAATCTGGTCGACCATACAAACGAACATAGCAAATGGCATCTTGTGCATATTCATGCATGTGCCTTGGACTGCCTGTGTAACTTGCTGGTAAAATAACAACTTGTCCAACATTGTCAACATTTCCATCATTATTGATTGCATCGCGGAGATGTATATACTCTTCTGATCGCAACTTCCGTTGATTGAATCGAATAAAGTTCAAACGCTCTGTTTCTATCTTTGCATACATGTCTACGACATATTGATGAAAGAGTCTCCGACATTTCAAAATATGATTTTCCTGATTTTGTCTTATCATAATTCTATGTGCATAATAGTTCATAGCGCTGACATTTTTATTGACTTCGCGTTCTGAAGAGAAAAAAAAACAAATGGAAATTTAAATTATTTCATACTAATTCTTGTTAAACAAAATTGGAAGAGTATATTAAACACAACAAACACTCACGTGGGTTTGCGGGATCTACCATTTTTAAATTAATAGAGTATCCATCTTCACCCCGACAAAACAAACTTGGGTACTGTAGGGCATCGTAAGAGCGATGTGTTTCACAAACACGTTGTAATTGATTATTTCTTCTACGCAATACAATGCCACGTGATTGAAACTCATCGCCGACAAGTTCGTTTCTGAAATGTCGCTGTATGCTTCATTCGAAATTCTCAGAGCCGAAATTACCTTAAATGTCGGCATGAAATTATTTCGTATTACATTCGTCGCTCCAAAGGAAGTCATTTTAAAGCACGAATTATACATTTGGATATTATCCAAAAAATGTTTCGATTGCGGCGTTGTTCCTGAAATTAATGTTGCCAATGGTTCCGGTGGGTATTGCAATTCGGGTAATCTTACTTTGCCACTGGCACAACACATTCCAGGTGTTTCATTATGAAATTTCAGTGCATTACAATGTTGGCATACTTTGTTCATTCCACCAATCACCACAAACTTATGCAAACTGTAATCAATTGCGTGATTATATCTAAATCCAGCACCATTTAAAGCAACATTAACGTAGATTTGTTCGGCACGCCTTTGAACATTTTGATTAATACTTGTCGGCCTACGATCTGAACGCGATCTTGCAACACGTTCCCTTGTATTTGCAATCTCTTGTTCTCGCTGTTCTTGCGATTGATTTTCCCTTTCGTTTGATCTATTTTGCGTTCTACGCGACCGACGTCCAATGTCAGCTCTTGCTCTTCGTGGCATTTTTAGCAGAAACTAAACTAAAGATAATAAAAAACTTCAGTAATAAATTGATGAAATCCAGCAAATTCTGGACTCGAAAAGCACCAAAAAGTCACGAAAAGACACGAAAATTGTTAAAAAATATGCTGAAAATGTGTCAAAATTCAATTAAAAATTGGCAAAAAAATCGAAATAATTTTTGTCTTACCGTTCGGAAGCGAAAATGAAACTTTCGAGATCGTCTGCACTCGAAAAGCACCAAAAAGTGACGAAAAGACACGAAAATCTGCTGAAAATGTGACAAAATTCAATTAAAAATTGGTCAAAAAATCCAAGTAATTTTTAGCTCACTGATCGGACATTAAACAAAAAAAATTCACTCAATCAGAACACTTGTTTAGCAAAACAATCGATTTTTATCTCATTAATCACTGTTTTTTTAATTTTTTTAACAAAATATTCAAATTAAAACGATGATTAGAACGAAAATTAATTTATTTTTATCAAAATACCAAAAAATGCGAAGAAATTAATATTTTCAAAAATCGATTATGATAAGATCAATCACCAATGACGACTGCCTACGTAGTGTATAAGTTTGGCTGAAATCGCACGACGCGTTTATGATTAGTTCGGCGACGTACATATACGGACTTGTTTTTATATATATAGATTTTTATATATATACATAGATATACATATAGATAGATAGCTACATATGCATGTGTTACAGCTACATATGTATGTATGTATGTACATATGTACCTGCGTGTTTAATAAAATGCATTATACTGCAGAACCCTTTTTTCCTAATTTTTGCGCGAGTGATTAGCGCTGCTAAGTTTTCTGTGGAAAAGAGTGAAAAGAGCCCAAATTAAGCAATTAAGAAAAATTTCTTGCTACCTAAATATTTTTTACATGCTAAACAGTGTTTCAGGAATTATTGTTATTTTTTGGAATATAGAAATTCCTGGCTCTCTGAGAATAACGTACTTAGGTGGCTGTACTGTATCGTAGTTGATTTATAATTTGTAATAATCACTTGATATAATAATATGTATATAGACTCACCAAAAAATGCGAAGAAATTAATATTTTCGAAAATCGATTATGATAAGATCAATCACCAATGACGATTGCCTACGTAGTGTATAAGTTTGGTTGAAATCGCACGACGCGTTTATGATTAGTTCGGCGACGTACATATACGGACTTGTTTTTATATATATAGATTTTTATATATATAGATATACATATAGATAGATAGATACATATGCATGTGTTACAGCTACATATGTATGTATGTATGTACATATGTACCTGCGTGTTTAATAAAATGCATTATACTGCAGAACCCTTTTATCCTAATTTCTTGCGCAAGTGATTAGCGCTGCTAAGTTTTCTGTGGAAAAGAGTGAAAAGAGCCCAAATTAAGCAATTAAGAAAAATTTCTTGCTACCTAAATATTTTTTTACATGCTAAACAGTGTTTCAGGAATTATTGTTATTTTTTGGAATATAGAAATTCCTGGCTCTCTGAGAATAACGTATCTCTTAGGTGGCTGTACTGTATCGTAGTTGATTTATAATTTGTAATAATCACTTGATATAATAATATGTATATAGACTCACCAAAAATTGCGAAGAAATTAATATTTTCAAAAATCGATTATGATAAGATCAATCGCCAATGACGTCCAAAGAGAAAAGAGAAATGATAACAAATTGCTATTTGCATCACTCCGTGCAATGCTCTCCCATACACAAACGACCAAAATGTATTCAATACTAATGAATGCTGTATGCGGTACAAAAAATGCCTGCGGCAAAAACACACTCACTTCACATACGCACCGCACGCACATGCGTTATCGGATTTCAACCAAACTTCATATAAACCATATATGGGCCACTACCTACGTAGTGTATAAGTTTGGTCGAAATCGCACGACGCGTTTATGAGTAGTTCGGCGACGTACATATACGGACTTGTTTTTATATATATAGATTATTGCATTTACTACCTTTATTAGAATTGATAGGCTGCAGTTGTGTTTATTATGTTTTATTTTTGTAATGTGACTATTCCAATTATATCTTTTGTTGAAAATTATACCTTACATTTTTAAGTCCTTGACTTTTTTAACCGTCAATTCCACTTCGCATTTTTTCTTCCTGCAAATATGGATTTGCTTGCATTTCTCAGTGGATAATTGGGTTCCTGAGTAATCGCACCAAGCAATTACAATATATCGGTAAATAAGTTGTCCATTTCGATTGATTGATATTTCTTTTTATTAAGTTTGACGATGATATAAAAATGATCAGCGTAAGCGCAGAAGTTGATTTGTTTTTCCATTTATATCGCAAAGTTTATAAAAAGCTACAAGGAAGAGTACAACAGATAGTGGCGACCATTGTGGGACACCATTTCTAATGTCATATATCTGAGAATGTGAAAATTCAAATCGAACTCTGATTTTTCTATTTCTCATAAAAATTTGAACATATCTGATAATTTTCATACCAACTTTCCACTTTATTAATTGATCTATAACCGCATGCAATCCCATTCTATCGAAGGCTTTTTTAAAGTCAAGGGATAGTATCGAAATGTGTTAGTAGAGATAGAGGTATTAACTAAATAGTTTATATACAAAGGGTTATTTGCAACAGATTGTCCCTTCTTGAAGCCTGTTTGATTTTTATGCAAAGGCTGGTTTGTATTTAGGCACCATCAAATACGATTAGCAATGATTTTATCCATTACTTTTGATATACAGGAGTTTAATAAAATTGGCATATTTAAATTTACTTCTATTTTATCACAATTAGGTTTAAATATGGGAATGACAGTGCTAGTTCTAAAAATTTGAGGACAATAATTGTCAAATACAGTGTTAAATAAACTAATAAGTCAAGTTTAACGCTTTATGGAAGCTTTGAAATCATAGGGTATGATATTCGGTCTTGGCCTGGAGTAGTTCCGATTAATTTATTGCGCCTCACAGCTCAAGACTTACAACCTGGTAATGTCGACCTTATTACTCGGCCTAATGGGAAGAACCCTATTACTGGGTGCAAATGGGAATAACAGTTGAATTATGATAAGCTGCCTTTATGACGAGTTTGTGAGGCAGCATTAATCAAGCGCTACCAGTATTTATCCGGCGATGAAGCCTCAACTTCGAGATTAAAGTCAGCCTCTAGCGCTAATTCACAAAAACCCTACCCGCACATGGAAAGGACAAAATCTGCATTAGATACTTCCAACAAACAGCCGGTGTGTCCACACTGTAAATCTAAGGATCACAAAATCCCCGCGTGTCCTACTTTCAAAACTCTCTCTGCACAACAGAGATTTAAGTTTGCGAAATCTGTTCCCTTATGCATAAATTGCTTGCGAAAGGGGCACAATGTTCCAAAGTGCAGAGCGGATAGGTGTCGTATATGCAATCGGTAGCATCTAACGATACTACACCAGTACTAGATTTCTTTCGAAACAGCACTTCACCCTACGACCTCGCATGCCTTCAGAGGCATGTTCTACAAAACTCACCCCTGAACAAAAAATTGTGAGAACAATTTCGTTAAAACTACTCAAGTTTTGCCTTCAGGAATGCTTCAGTTAGAATGCCTTTTAAATCTGACCATAAATTGCTCAGCTCTCCATATGAAACCGCAGCTCGACGGTTTCAGGCCCTGGAGAGAAGAACATTGAAAGATCCAGAACTACGCAAAATGTATCTGGACTTCATGAACGAATATATAGAATTAGGATACATGAGTCCAACAAATAATAAGATCTCGAGTAAGCCACACAATTTCATTCCGCATCAATGCGTCCTTCGGCCCGATAGTACGACAACCAAGTTACGTGTTGTCTTTGACGCGTCGAGTCGGACTTCATCTCAAATTGCGTTGAATGAAATATTGATGGCCGGGCCGACTATTCAAGAAGAGCTGTTTTCTACGCTTCTTTTTTTTCGTTTGCATAAATATGCACTAACGGCGGAAATTTCTAAAATGTACCCCCAAGCACTCAAGCACGAAGAAGACAAACATTTTCAGCTTGTAGTGTGGAGACAGCACCCCTCTGACCAACTTTTTTCAATATTTCGCCTCAACACCGTTTCTCGCGACACGTTGTTTACACATGCTCAGCAATGCTAATACAAATACGTATTCACTCGGTTCAAAGGCTATAAAAAGAGACTTTTACGTTGATGACCTACTTACAGGTTCACACGATTATGGGTCTCTTGATCATATTAGAAGTGAGGTAATTATAATACTAAGCTCGGCAGGATTTAAATTAACCAAGTGGTTTTCTAACCATCCATCATTTTTTGAAAGTGAGAGTTCTGAAAAGTTCTTTTTTTTTCTTATTTGTTTATTTGATTAAAATTAATAAACTTAATTACTACAATAAACAATAGTACAACGATAATATTTACGCACAGTGTCTATATACGAGCTCTCGAGTACCCGCTGTCAATAATCAGTAACATTTTATTAACTAATGATATTGTTTATATCTTAACTTAGAAGATATATAGTATACTAGCTGGCAACGGTTGAGCGAGGCTTCGCCACGCGCTTTCTGTTTATGTATATGTATAAGAAATTATTTACTATTAGTTACTTTGGTTCTGAAATATTTTGATTTTGCATTTACCTTAATTCCTAAATATACAAACTCATAAAAATAACAATTTTATGTTGCATACAACTGCAATTAAAACTTTTTATTTGACAAACATCAAAAAAATTCTTTGTATACAATATTATGCGTACCTCCCTCTGCAAGGACAAAAAGGTTTCTTTTCGATGTAAAACTTGATAGGGCTACGTACAGTTGCACGTGTAAAAAACATGGCTTATTCAAATTTTAAATTTAAATGGCAAATCTGTAGGTATCATCGGAATTCTAGGTATTAAAGTAGATTTTCCAGTACCACAACCAGTTAAAATAGTACATTCAACCAGATAAAAATGTAACCTGTTTACCTGCAGGCGAGTTCCATTGCATAACAGTGGGGGACTTAAATTTCGCAATAAAATTATTGGAGCTCCAACTTTTAAAGTAAGTTTGTAGGAAGGAATACCTGAAGGGTTCATAGAATTTAGAAATTCCGTTGGGTAGTGCACAGCTTCTTCGCCGTCGACTACTGTATCCACCGAGCATTATTCTCTCGTTTGTGCGTGGAATTTTACCAATACCAATTCGTTAATTTTTTCGAATTGTTCATTAGTAGGTGATTATATTGCTCGTTCCTTTAACCAGGATACAGGTTTATAAGCAAGTTGGTCTATTGTGGGATATATTTTGTCAATCAGTTGTTGATGGTCGGTGACTGAAACGCATATATCATTATTGAAGGAGATTTTCCCATAAACTGTTGGAAGCTCGCCGTTACCAACTTTCAGTAACATGTCAGCAAACATCCTGTTATTTTCTGAGGATTTAAGCACTCTCATGTTAATCTTGAGTTCCAATTTTATTACATGGGACCAAAGGTATGATCGTTTTAATGACGCATTCACCTCATCAGCCCTGGTTCCTCTAGATATAAATGTTGCATACGCTGGCACAATCGTCAGAAATATTTAGAGGAAGTTTAAATGTAGTATGCGCCGTTCTTCCACCTTCTAAAAGGGTAGCTGCGATCCCAGAAGACGCTACCGCAAGGGCAACGTTACCACCAGATCTTACTTTAGTGCCGGCAGGAGCATCAAGGAAAAATATCTGTATTGTATACAAAGAAATTTGTTGATGTTTGTCCAATAAAAAGTTTTAATTGCAATTGTATGCAACATAAAATTGTTATTTTTATGAGTTTGTATATTTAGGAATTAAGGTAAATGCAAAATCAAACTATTTTTGAGCCAAAGTAACTAATAGTAAGTAATTTCTTATACGCAACCGTTGCCAGCTACTAAACACATAAACAAAACTAATTTTTGTATGGAAGAAAATGCGCAACACCGTAAACGAAACACTAAAAAACTTTTAAAAATTCAGCTGTAGTTTCTAGTTTCTTGTATGAAGACAAAGCATCTGAAAAACAAACATATCTAACAGTGTGGATCAAAGTTATCATTTCGCCTTGCATCGGTTTATCAACGAAGTCAACAGCACAGCTCTCTGCGCATAGCCGAACGAAGTAGTAACGAAGAGCAGTTGATTTACTACTCACACAACTACACATCTTCCCGCTACGACACTGATTTTACATTCGGTTCTAGCAATGCTGTACTTAGTGTAACATTTTTTAAAACTTTACACTTAAATATTTCAGAAATGAATAGGCTAATTTTTAATTTAAGTAGCTATCATTGTAGTGCTAACTGTAAGCATTAATTTAAAAAAAAAGTTGCATCCCAATCCGTTCTGTAGTGCCCGAGATTAACTCTTTCCAAAATTTTAGACTTTGTTTTATAATAGTATGTATGTATATGTACATATGTAGATACTTGTATGCTGTTTGGAAGGGAAAAAACGATGCATGGATGATTTCATAATATAAAATGGTTAAAAGAGGAACAAGTAATCAGACCATATTTGTCATGGAGTGAATAAGTTTTTATTAACATTTATTAGCCAGCACCAATTTTGTTTGTCAAAGTGGTTTCAGTTGTTCGCTAAGCGGGATGTACACATGTGTCGAATCGTTTGTTTTCAGTAGTGAGTATTTTCGAAGTGATTACTTTATTGTTTGCTCTTCTAAATATATGATAGATTATTGGTATGTAGTCTTCATTTTTGTCCAAGTAGAGGAAGGATTCAGGTGGTGAAAATCCCTTTGCAATAGCTAATGCAAAGTAGTCATCACTTTCGTAAAAAGAAGCTCTTATTAAAGGGTTATATACATCCTATAGGCAGCGTCTGGTGTGTTTCCTAATAAGGTTTATGATGTGACAATCAATTCTGGGAGCTTTAGCGGTATCGTATGGTTTGGAGTTAGATATAAATTTAGTAAAATTACCTACTGTTCGGTGATCTATGCAGCGATGTGCATGAAGGGGAGATATTAAACCAAATTGGGCATCCACATGAAAGTATTGGTCTCACAAGCAATCGATACATGGTAATTTTTAGCTTGTTTTATAGAAGATTTGAAGAAAAAATCCTTTTATAAGTTTAAAAGGCTCTATTTGTTTTCAAGATTTGTAGGTTGATATGGTCATTAAAATACAAAAACTTATCGAGATGAATACCAAGATATTTGACTCTCTCCTTGCGCTGGATTTGGATATTGGCTTCATTGGATTTTTTATAAAACTCCATCCATTTTTTTAACGTTTGAGTTACATTTATTAACGGGAGAGCGGAAAAGGATACTTTCGCATTTGTTAATATTTTTTTTTGAGGTGTCAGTTTATTGTATAATCCTCAACAGTATTGTATTTGCGTTGCAGGTTCCTATTAACGCTGTCGATCGTTCTGTCGGGGTGGTAAATGACAATGTCGGCTGCGTAGGCTACAATGTTGTCCATTTTTGTACTAAGTCGAGGATGAAAAGATTAAAGAGAATTGGAGCATTTACTGTCCCTTGTTGCAAGCCGTTTACTACGTGAAATTTGCGACTGCTCTCTGTATTATTTATATATACTGATAATTTTTTGCCGGATATCATGTTATAAATTAGTATGTAAATTAAACGATTATTTTATGTTTTATAAAATTGCTTGTTTTATTCCGCATCTGTTGCGGTTGATTTGGAACGAGTTTTCTAACTGACTATTACAAAGTTCTTTAGCCTACACCTAACCCACGGCGTCACGCTGCGCTGCTGTTGTTCTGCTTGCGTGCCAACCGTGTGAGTGCAATTCTGCTGACGTTGCGGCTCGTGTGGAATATTCGTCGCCGTCAACTGTGGGAACGCAATTCTGCTGACGTTGCGGCTCGTGTGGAATATTCGTCGCCGTCAACTGTGGGAACGCGATTCTGCTGACGTTGCGGCTCGCGTGGAATATTTGAAGTGGATGAACTGCGTGAAGGTTAAGTCAACCGGATGTGCTGTTGACAATAATATTAGGTGGGGACTTATTCATGATAACTTGTATAACCAGGTGAAGAGGAATTTATAGCCGATGAGCTTACATATTAACCCTTCGATCCATACTTGATCGAAAATGCGCAACACCGTAAACGAAACACTAAAAAACTTTAAAAAATTCAGCTGTAGTTTCTAGTTTCTTGTATGAAGACAAAGCATCTGAAAAACAAACATATCTAACAGTGTGGATCAAAGTTATCATTTCGCCTTGCATCGGTTTATCAACGAAGTCAACAGCACAGCTCTCTGCGCATAGCCGAACGAAGTAGTAACGAAGAGCAGTTGATTTACTACTCACACAACTACACATCTTCCCGCTACGACACTGATTTTACATTCGGTTCTAGCAATGCTGTACTTAGTGTAACATTTTTTAAAACTTTACACTTAAATATTTCAGAAATGAATAGGCTAATTTTTAATTTAAGTAGCTATCATTGTAGTGCTAACTGTAAGCATTAATTTAAAAAAAAAGTTGCATCCCAATCCGTTCAGTAGTGCCCGAGATTAACTCTTTCCAAAATTTTAGACTTTGTTTTATAATAGTATGTATGTATATGTACATAGATACTTGTATGCTGTTTGGAAGGGAAAAAGCGATGCATGGATGATTTCATAATATAAAATGGTTAAAAGAGGAACAAGTAATCAGACCATATGTGTCATGGAGTGAATAAGTTTTTATTAACATTTATTAGCCAGCACCAATTTTGTTTGTCAAAGTGGTTTCAGTTGTTCGCTAAGCGGGATGTACACATGTGTCGAATCGTTTGTTTTCAGTAGTGAGTATTTTCGAAGTGATTACTTTATTGTTTGCTCTTCTAAATATATGATAGATTATTGGTATGTAGTCTTCATTTTTGTCCAAGTAGAGGAAGGATTCAGGTGGTGAAAATCCCTTTGCAATAGCTAATGCAAAGTAGTCATCACTTTCGTAAAAAGAAGCTCTTATTAAAGGGTTATATACATCCTATAGGCAGCGTCTGGTGTGTTTCCTAATAAGGTTTATGATGTGACAATCAATTCTGGGAGCTTTAGCGGTATCGTATGGTTTGGAGTTAGATATAAATTTAGTAAAATTACCTACTGTTCGGTGATCTATGCAGCGATGTGCATGAAGGGGAGATATTAAACCAAATTGGGCATCCACATGAAAGTATTGGTCTCACAAGCAATCGATACATGGTAATTTTTAGCTTGTTTTATAGAAGATTTGAAGAAAAAATCCTTTTATAAGTTTAAAAGGCTCTATTTGTTTTCAAGATTTGTAGGTTGATATGGTCATTAAAATACAAAAACTTATCGAGATGAATACCAAGATATTTGACTCTCTCCTTGCGCTGGATTTGGATATTGGCTTCATTGGATTTTATATAAAACTCCATCCATTTTTTTAACGTTTGAGTTACATTTATTAACGGGAGAGCGGAAAAGGATACTTTCGCATTTGTTAATATTTTTTTTTGAGGTGTCAGTTTATTGTATAATCCTCAACAGTATTGTATTTGCGTTGCAGGTTCCAATTAACGCTGTCGATCGTTCTGTCGGGGTGGTAAATGACAATGTCGGCTGCGTAGGCTACAATGTTGTCCATTTTTGTACTAAGTCGAGGATGAAAAGATTAAAGAGAATTGGAGCATTTACTGTCCCTTGTTGCAAGCCGTTTACTACGTGAAATTTGCGACTGCTCTCTGTATTATTTATATATACTGATAATTTTTTGCCGGATATCATGTTATAAATTAGTATGTAAATTAAACGATTATTTTATGTTTTATAAAATTGCTTGTTTTATTCCGCATCTGTTGCGGTTGATTTGGAACGAGTTTTCTAACTGACTATTACAAAGTTCTTTAGCCTACACCTAACCCACGGCGTCGCGCTGCGCTGCTGTTGTTCTGCTTGCGTGCCAACCGTGTGAGTGCAATTCTGCTGACGTTGCGGCTCGTGTGGAATATTCGTCGCCGTCAACTGTGGGAACGCGATTCTGCTGACGTTGCGGCTCGTGTGGAATATTTGAAGTGGATGAACTGCGTGAAGGTTAAGTCAACCGGATGTGCTGTTGACAATAATATTAGGTGGGGACTTATTCATGATAACTTGTATAACCAGGTGAAGAGGAATTTATAGCCGATGAGCTTACATATTAACCCTTCGATCCATACTTGATCGAATGCTTTCTCATGATCGAAGAAGTATGCACCTATGACGTATTTTTTATTTAGTTCCAGCTTATTTCGGAGACGAGAAGGTTAATGGCGTGTATAGTCGAGTGCCTGTATTTGAACCCGAATTGTTTAGGGCTTATTAAGTTGTTGATTTTAGTAACCTTATTTATATTTATATTAATCAGAACTTCAACAACTTTGCTAATATTTGGTAGCAGACTAATTGGTCGAAGGGTTTCCAAGGTACTTTTGCCCTTATCTTTTTTGGTATCACAATTAGTTTGGCTGTTTTCCAGCAGGGTGGGGTAGGCATGGATTGTTGGGTTTACATACTTTCTTTTGAAGCATGAACTGGTTCGAAATAAGTCTCGACTATTTCATTTATAAATTTGCTGCTATTTATAACGTAGTTGTTTTTAACCAAGTCTTTTTGTAGCAGGTTGCGGTCCAAGCCAGCTTTTTGGATTATGTGGAATGAGTTTAAGTGGGTATTTATGTGACTGATTGTATTATTGTTATCTTTTACGAAAGTTTTTTTTTAATATCGGCAAATTTGGAAGGATCGTAAGTCTTATGGGTAGCAAGTCTTTGTTCGAGTTGGTTGTTAAAATGTTTCTTAATATTGTCATCTATGTATTAGTTTTTTCAAGTTTCAGTTTGGCTTTTTCTAATTGAAGTGTCGTGGGAGGTAGGTATATTTGAACTCGGTTGTGTTTTTTGATGGCTGAGAGGATTTTACTTTTTTCTGCTAGTAGTTTTTTATGATAGGCAAGTTTACGAGAGTTTGAGTAGGGCTATTGATTTTTGTTTTTCGTACATTATTTTCTATAGCTTTTAAAATAATATTATTTAAATGGAGCAAGTGGTGATAAATTTCTGTGTTGCTCAAGTTTCTGTCAAATGTGGTTTTTATTGGGTTACCTAACATGGTAAAATAGTTTGTATTGTCTCTATTAGTAGCAACGATTTGAATAGCGCAGTGACCGCTACATTTCACACATCTTGGTGGTAGGTTACAATTGACCGCGCTGTGGAAGAACTTTGACAGTTTCTACATTGCGGAATCTCAGCTTTTCGAAGGGGTTCCCATTTAATGCAGTGGTATAAAACAGTTTTGATAACTTTCAATTCATTAACGTTGCTTTCGGCATTTGTTTGAACCATGAACATAGGTAGTTTTAAACTGCGTTGCGCAGAGATTTTGGTGGTGAATAAGTTAACTTTAAGAATTTTTAGGTTATCGTTTTGGCAGGTACAAAGTTCATTAAAAATTTCATCGGGGTCGGTATTGCCGTTTATCCCTTCCAATATATGTATATGCCTTTGTTAAACATTAGGCGTATAAGAATAGAATTTTACTTTTGACTTTTCTAAGTACCCTCGAACTTTTTTATAGTCTTCAATATTGGTTAGGAAAATTGCTAATTTGTTTTGATTATATTCATTGATTTTAAATTGTGTTATGTTTAGATTCGATATCGAATGTGTTTAATGGGGGAATGTTTTTGCTGTTAATTTTATGTTTGACATTTGTGTTCGATTTAACTACTAGTGTTATTTTTGTGAGAGGCGACGGTTGGAGTCATTGCGGCCGCTACGCTTGTTGATGGGTTAGAGTTATTTTTTGCTGTATTGCAAATTTCATTTTGCTTATATTCGTTGCTTAGTTTATTGGAGCGAACATGCCGTTCGAATTTTTCCAGTGTTTCATTGCACTCTCATAGATCGTCGTCTAGTATAGCGTAATAATTGTTTTTGTTATTTTTCGACATTGTGTGTTCAAACACATTGTCGTTTTTCCTTTTTCTATTTAAGTTTATCGTTGCGACGCTTTTAGCATTGTTTGCAGAATTAAGCGCATAGCGCTCACTCATTATAAAGAAGAATCACTTTACACTAATTATAAACCACGCTTGGCACCTTCGAGGAAAATTAAATGATTTTTATGATTGATATTGATTTGTTATGGCTTTACACTCCGCAGTATGTATGTGCTTACGGTACGGCAACCCTTTAACGACCGAGTTCTGAAAAGTCATTACGTTTCAGTGAGACAGATTCGATTCGTATTGGATGATAGCTTCACAGATTTACGAGCTACGAAACGAAACATATTATCAGTTTCGGCTCGTCTTTGGCTTCAGAAGCTAGATTGGGATGAGTCAATTCCATTTCACCTTAACACCAGCTGGCGAAATTTCAAAACAAACTTACTGCAGCTTTCGTCAATCAGCATTCCTCGGTATGTTAATACAGGGCCGAATGTAAGCTGCCAAATAAATGGTTTCGCCGACGCCTCGATCAGAGCTTGCGGCAGCTGAGTATACTTACATAGCACATCCGCTAGTAGTAGGCACCTAATGTACGCTGCATACTGCAAAGTTTAGAGTGGCTCCGCTGAAGACTAAATCTCTCCCGCGTTTAGAGCTTCGTATTGTCGCTAATATATTAAGATAAGTGCATTAAAGACCCTACGGCGGTTTTGACAAAGGAACTGACCGCAGAAGAGTTAAACTTGAGTTTCTTAAAAATTGTTCAGATGATTCCACAAACAGAATTCACAAAAGGTGTCACCCTACCCGCTAGCTGGCAAAAGCTCAATCCGTTTTTGCATGACTACTCGGAACTTCCTCTTTCGTTTAATTTACTCCGAGTAGGAGGCCGCTTATTAAATGTGCCTCTCCCATACGATTACAACTTCCCATCTACATTTTCGTAATCTCCATGCTGGGGCGAAAGCATTGGTCACGCTTCTACGAGAACGAATTTGGTTGATTAACGCTCGAGAAGCCTGTAGTCGTACCGTTCGAAACGGCACAAACTGCTTTCATTACAAGCCGAATCTGGAATCCCAAATAATGGGAAATTTGTCTGCGGACAGACTTCGCGCTCTACATCTAGAGCTAGTATCAGACTAGGGTTCTAATTGTTTCATTTTCGCCCCTTCGTCGGAGCCGAACGCAAGCTTCGGGATCTGAGAGAAGCGTTCCTGGAACAGCAACCAGAACTGGAGAAATAGCGGGTTCAGCTTTGCCTCTATACCACCGAGGGTGCTTCACTTCGGCGGGTTGTGGAGAGCGGCAGTGAAATCCGCCAAACATTTAATCGTGCGCGGCAACGCGCTGCTTACCGTAGAAAAAATACAAACGCTGATCGCCGAGATCGAGGCGATTCTCAACTCGCGGCCCGGCCCCTTGTACACTGAGTCAGGACCCCAACGATGGCGAGGCCCTAACGTCAGTGCACCTGCTGATTGAGTCCACTACGGGCGCTACCACCAGCGCAGGTCATTCCTGACGGTTAATTATATTTTATGTATTTATTCCATATCTAAAAACAAAGTAATTGCATGTAGTTTAAATTTGAATTTACAACTTACTATGTGCATAAAATAATACCTACTTAACACTACAAATACATGAATATACACATATCTACTTACCACTACATACAACTATACATACTTAGCAGTTGTACAATACTTACAGTTTTATACATATACTTACATACTACATATTCTACTCCTTTTTTCATAAACCACAGTTAGTCCTAACCAATTAGTTTAAGTCTTAGGCTGAGTTAACTGAAATGAGGTAAATAAAAGTCTCTAGTAAAGTATATGTGAAAACGCGCGCATCACTATTTCGAATCGTACAGGGCTTGTTGTTTCTATCGCGCACTCACAAAACCCGCATAACTTAGATATTTTCTTAAAAATTATTGAGAAATTTCAAATGCTAAAGGAGTTGGGAATAAGATTTTCTGTTTTGGTATTAATTGCTACAAGTACTGAAATCGTTTACAAGTTTTCAAGAACTTGTACAAACAATTCTCACTCGAAAATCTCATTGAAAAAGATGAATTTACTTAAAATTACACAGCGTAACAAAATAAAATTGTGTTACTTGGCATGTATGTATATATTATAGGCCTAGTTCAGTGACAAAAAATGTATACTCAAAATCCCAAATACGCCCTAAAAATCTGGAATTAGGGCCATACACCCGTTTTCGAGTACCCAGAATATTTTTGCCAATAGCGTTTCCGAACCGATCCTATTGCATAATCTATGTACTTTGATAATTGATCCTTTTAAAATGTTTCCTAATATACTCCGTTTTATGTAAATCAAACGCAATTACTATATTATTTTTGACGTTATATGTTACAAACAATTGCAATTTTTATTGAGCTCAAATCCAGGTTTTATTAGGGAATAATATGAGAAAACAACGATTTTTCAAAGTGGTAGTAGAGATACCTGCTACTTCGGAGATCACCACATGTCCTCATCAGAAAGAAGGAAGTTTCTAGACTTTACCAAGGTTGAAACGGAGTTGCAAGGCGAGCATTCAACCACAGTGTAATATGAAAAACACTTTAAAACAAAACTTAAATTTAACAAATCAGTAAAAATTTTCAATGCTTATTAAATTTGGGACAATAGTACCGTTAGTTTCAATTATTATCGCTGGTATTTTCTTTTTTCAGCAACATATGCAATTGGTGATCGAATGAGAAATGTTAAAGATATGGGCAAAAATAGTATGAGGCCCCCAAAAATCGGTTTGTTGACTTTAAGTTCAGATTTTGTGGGTGTACTTGGGATTTTGAGTATATAGTTTTTTGTTATGTGCTATGTGACATTCAAAGTTAATTCACACTGTCACTCAGAGTTATTTGTTTTCAATTAAAATACTGTTAATTAATGCTATTTTCGATATTGCTAAGCAAACGTTTCGATTAAAGTTTGCCTTTAGACGTATGCAGTTTATTTTTCTATCATGTGTGTGCTAATAGTAATGAATCAAAGTGCTTCCTGGTCAAAAAAAATAGCTGGGAAACATTGTTATAGGATGAACCGGTGCAGGGGCTTGATCATCATGGATGGTATTATACAAGGCCAAGGCAGATGCATGCTATGTTCCAGGTGGTATGTTGATGTTCTCATAGGGTGCTGTATCATACGAGGTAGGTTCCACTTTCCTAGTGATGATGTAAGGGCGATCCCTATAACGCACATACATGGAAGTTATGCCGTTCGATGCATGGCTTGGTACATGAGTATTGACAAGCACTTCCCCACCAACATCAAAATGTGTGTTACAACCTCTATGTTGATTGCGTTGATTCTTAGTCTTGGCTTGGGCACGTTGTTCCATTTCGCGTGTGGTTTTGAACAGGTTAGAAAGGTTGTACATGTAGCTCGATATTTGAGAAATGAAATTTTCTTTGTCTATTATGGCTTTCAAATCGTATTGGGAAGTTTTATTCCAAAGTTCGGAAAAGCTACGCTATACCCAGTAGTGCAGTATTGGTAGGAAAAAACATAACATACATCTTATAGCGAGCTAAATGGCATTTTTCTAGTTAAATGGACAAAATCAGTTCGTAAACGAGTTTACCCATTTAACACGATTGAAAACCATTTATAAAAATTACCTTGTACTGGGCGAATTTACTAAAGTTCTCATATTTTCTTCTGGTGCTGACTAAATTTGTTCATTTCACATAGATTAGTATGTTACATTACTTTAATCTGTTCATTTCTTATGGATAAGTCTGTAAGGTTAGGTTAGGTTACTGTGGTAGTTCCCGCAAAGGGAACTTACTTAGACATAGTAGGAGTCCATTGTGATACCACCTGATATATATCGGAAAGTCAGGAAAGATTAACCTGAGAAACGTAGCATGCCCCGAATGAAGTCACGCAAATTACCAATCTCCACCCCAGGAAGCTCGTACTTGAACCTCAGTCTCACAAATGCAGGGCAGCTGAGCAGAAAATGACAAGATGAATCCACCTCATCCTCCTCCATACAGCTACGGCAGTAAGGGTCAGAGACTCTTCAGCCTAACCGCATGAATACCCAACGGACAATGCCCAGTCAAAACACCAACGAGGGTCGAGAGTTGCCGCTTAGTAAGCGACTTCACAACCTTTGAGCGCCCACGATCCACCCTCGGCTAGAGGGACCTTGCAATTCTGCATGTCGTGGCAATTTCCCAGCGCTCGCTGAGACTACAGAGGGCCCATCTGTCCAGGAGAAGCCCGTAGGCAGAAATGACTTCCAGGGTACCTTGCCGAGCGAGCTCATCAGCCATGCAGTTCCCTGCAATGTCGCTATGGCCCGGTACCCAAATTAGTCTAACGTCGAGATACTCTGAGGCGGCTGCGGGGGAAGTCAGGTATTCCCTGACCAGTTTTGATCTCACCATTAGCGATCCTAAGACCTTAATAGCGACTTGACTATCTGAATAAATGTTAGCCCATCTAGAGGGCATTACATTGGTAAGTAGCCAATCGGCTGCCTCCTTGATTGCAGCCACCTCTGCTTGAAATACACTGCAATAGTCCGGAAGCCTAAATTCTCGGCTGAGGAAAAGCTCCTCGGAGAAGACCCCTTCCCCAACCTTACCATCCAGCTTCGAGCCATCCGTGAAAAAGCTCACCGTCCTACCGCCCCACAAGCCAACCTCCTTCCGCTCCTCCCTACGCGGTATGTAAGTGGAGAAGGAGCAATTCCGACCTGGAGCAGGCAGCCAGCAATCTGTTTCGAGAGGGACAAAGTTGAAGCTGGCAAAAATCCTAGAATGCCCAAAGACCCTTTCCAGCTCCTTCAGAACGCCATTGATAGCAACGACCCAAAGGAGTGGTCAGAGAACCCCGCCTTGTGCAGTGCCTCTACTCGCTCTTCGCTGGATGGAGGCGCTGCCCCATTCCGCCACGACAGTTCTGTCCCGGAGAAGGTGATTGACGAGCCTTACCAGACCCGGCTCAACCCCAAGCTCCGCCAGGGATCAAACTATTGCCTGCGGCTGAATGTTATTAAAGGCACCTTCTATATCCAGAAAGACACCAACTGCAAAGTCCTTGTGTCCAAGGGACTCTTCAATGGCTTTAACAACCGTATGCAGGACCGTATCCACAGACCTGCCCTTCGAGTAGGCATGCTGAGCATGCGACAGCCGCTCCCGCGGTATTTCCTCCCTTATATGAAGACCAATCAGCCTCTAATGGGTCTTCAAAACAAAAGAAGAGAGGCTGATAGACCTAAAATCCTTTGGGGATACATGAGAGCTCTAACCCGCCTTGGGAATAAACGTAACCCTCATATTCCTCCAAACTCTGGGAATATAGCCCCTACTTATGCAGCTCGCGTAAATAGGCTCCAACCACCGACGCGACACTCGTTCGGACATCTGCAACTGGTCGCCCAGAGTAGGCGACGCTCTTCCAACAGGTCACGAGGAGGGACATAGATGGCACCTGGTTCCACGGCTGTAATCTCACATTGCTCAGGATTACTGGGGAAATGGGAATCGAGGAGAAGTTTGAGCGACTCCTCACTGCTCATCGCCCAATTTCCTAAGTCGTCGATGAGACATCCCAAGAAGACGGGAGCCCTCGCGAGCACCCGCCTAAGCCTGGAGTACTCGTGGCAGCCTTCAACGTTCTCGAAACTTCTCCACGATTCCCGCTTCGCCTTCCTTATTTCGGACTTATATATTCCCAATCCGATCTTGTACAGTTGCCAATCTGAGGGTTTTTTGCTCTTCGTCGCCTGGTTAAAAAGTCTTCTACTCTGAGCTCCGAAATTTCCAAAGTCCACCAGTACGGCTTAGATTTGCCCGAAGGCCTCCTCAGCGGACAGGAAAACTCTATCGCTTTCCTACAAGCTACGGTGAATTTTTCCACTAAGCTGTCGATCGAACTTTCCGAAAGGAGTGAATTCCCCTGAGGTTCCTCAGGAAGAAACTCCTGCAGCTTCTTTCAGTACAGATCCCAATCTGTGTTCCTCAGATCACTAAAGGGACGATTTTGGGGACGCGCATCGGCCAAGGAGGATTGAATATACCTATGGTCAGAGAAGGAATGATCGTTAAGAACTCTCCAGTTCGAGATACGGGATAACAATTCAGACGAAACCAGGGTAAGGTCCAAGACCTCCTCCCTTGCCGAAGTTACAAACGTATGGTCACTCTCCCTATTACAAATAGACAAATTTTCGCTAAGAATAAAATCAAAGAGAGACTCACCTCTTGCGTTGATATCCGAGCTACCCCAGCAGGAGTGCCTCGAATCGGCATCGCAGCCTACAACGACGCCGGCTTTCCTGCGGCTCGCCTCCGCCAGAGTGTTCCTCAGCAGCACTGGAGGTGCTGAGCCAAAGTTCTTCGGCCCCGTCCTCGAGTCTAACTGTTACTACGTCTCCGTTGCTGAAATTAGACAGAAAATAAGTATCTATTTCACGCCTGACGAGCGTACAAGCTCTAGGTTTACCTGCGTCACTGGACACCAGAAGCTTGTACTTCTTCGTCCCGATGCCAGAAATACCGTTACTGCTCAGCCGCGGTTCCTGGATCAGGACTATATCTGCCCAACCAAGATCCTCTCGAGCGACCTGGCATGCTTTTCAGATAAATGAGATCCCACCTGGCCGCCATAGCGCTCCAGAATCTTGGAGGCCATGCGAGGATTGGAGTAGGCCCTCCTCCCCGTCCCCATCCGCCGCTTAGATCCCTTGGCGGGCGGATTTTGGGTCTCCCTGTACCGGTACGCTGCAAGATAAACCCTAGCTGGTACTGGCAATATCGTCCAGTCTCCCCTCTCCAGAGGCCGCGGGCGATTTCCCCTGCGACTCACCTGCGCGCCCAGCCGGAATTACGCCCCCAACTAACCTAGAGGCTGCGGAGGTCGGCTTCGACTATATTTTTAGAATTCATTTTAATTTTTCACTGGGTCCCAACTCAGAGCTGCTATCCAAAACCAGAAAGTGTAGTCGTCCTGAAAAATGGTCCCATGGTTGTCTATGCCGAAGCAGAGGTCATGCGAGGGTTGAGGCACACCCTTATGAGGTGAACGTTCAGGGCCAGACCAGACGTAAAGACGGGAGTCCTCTCAACCGCACCTACACCAACAACCTAATGACGACGGGATTGGAACGTACTCTGAGACTTGCCAGATTTTAACGGGACGCAGACGGCGGTGGCATTAGCCTACCAGCCATTTCTGCTGAGTTTCACCCCAGCATACTAACGTGATAGAATACCACGACCGCCAGCCCAGAGCAAAAAGAATCACGGAAAGGTAAAACAAAGAGTAGTCCATGGACAAAACAGGGGTCGTTACCGTTCAGGTTAAGGCCGACAAGGCCGCACGATCATTTAGCGTTACCCAAGATGCACCACGAGGAGGCGACCATGCATTACATCCCATATAAGTCTGTTAACTTAAACACGAAAATAGCAATTTGAACTTCCTGAACCAGTTCTCTATTTAAGAATATGAATGGTGGTCATTTGAATGTACTATTATTCGGCCAAGTATCATTCTGCGCTTGAACAAGTATTGTCAATTGATCCTTAAGATCGCGATTTTTATGCTCTGCAGGCGTTAGTTGCTGCTGTGTTCCAAGGCAATTGGTGACTTTTTCAATCTAGATTTTGGCACTTATTTGCGCACTAACCCCTAGCAATGGGAATGGCTCAACCCATCGTATAGCGACATCTTCAGTCCGATTTTGGCAGCGGGTCGGAAAGGTTAACAGTCAGTATTTCAAAACGGTGATTACGCCTTGTAGTTTGCAGCAGCCCAATTGGAGTCACATTTTTTGGCATTCGGCTTTATCATATATTATCTCTGACCCCATTCCAGGTCAAAAATATCTGAAAGCGGTTCTGGTTATGGTCCTTTCTACACCATAGTGCCGGCGGTGGAATCATCGTGGTTCTGTTTTAATATTTTTTGCGTCGCCTGTTCAGGTGCAACATACTTACTGCGCGTCTTCTTTAAAACATGCACAAAAAATAGTGTTTATTCAAAGTAAGTATTTAATAGAGTAACAAAAATATGAAAATTCTACTGTCCCGGCAAATTCTGCACCGCGCGACCGGCCGCACCAGATACCGCATAGATTAGCTCTGGATGATTGTCTCAGATGCAGAGGGCAGTAGAAAACCTGAGAGGCGTACGGATGTTGCAGATCAATCTGCAGCACAGCACCCGATCTGCTGCTTGTTTTGGGTGAAAAACAAACAGACTTGGTCCTTCTCCTAGAACCCTGGGTGGCAGAGGGTAGGGTCACTGGAAGATTAGGAAATGCATATGGACAATATAATGCACTTATATTTTTCTTCTTACCCAGTTTAGTTTATTATTGCCCACTAACTTAGTCATAAGTAATATGTACAGTAACCCCACCTTTTATGATTAAAGCAGGAAGGAAATTATAGACATAACTTTAGTAACTAACTCGAATACTGTCAATACAGATAATTGGTACGTCTCGGCTAAGTGCACCTTTTCGGATCACAAAACTCAAAAGCCTCATTATGCCTCTCTAAAAATTCGACTTCACCAAGCTTTCAAGAAAATCCATGAGGAGAGCACACTAAAACAATTTTCTGGACGTAACGTAGAAGGTATGGACGACGCCACACTTCCAGATACATGCATGCATGGGCTATGAGACCCTTCCGGCTTAACAAATCACCGGGCATGGACGGAATCATACCTTCTTGGATGTGGAAGACGCTTTTAATAACGTTAAGTTCCAATCCATCCACCCCTCTCTGGCTATGGATTTGTTGACTATTCCATGGAACCACAGAACTAAGGAAGTTGTACACAAGAGGCTCTCCAAGACGTAGTTTTATCACCTCAATTCTGGAGCCGGGTTTTGAACAAATCGCGTCTTCACTACAAACAAATTCACCTCGACGGTAAATGAACTGCTGTGGTCCGTCCTTAACGACATGACCAAATGAACGGATGCGAACGGTCCAGGGGTTAATCCCACTATAAAAAAACCATTCCAGCGCACAAAAAATAAATTTATGGGATTTATTCTCGACTCTAAACTATCTTGCAAACGAAACTCCAGCAAGAGTACAATTAGGAAAGACTGGGGTATGCAACCGCACATTATTCAATCGATATATAGAGCGTTTGTAACGCCCAGTCTTGTGGGAGACGGCTGACGTCACATCCTATCTATTCAATTAGCAAAAGGTAGCAGTACATTCGACGCCTCAAGCGGCGCTGAAGATACTCCTGGAGTATCTGCAGCCCAGATTGCGCAGGGTGAGGTCAACAGACAAGGGTCATGCATTTATTCTAAAGTGATTGATTGTACAACAATAAAGATTTGACAGTGAAACTGGACTTTAGCCACAATTTCAAGGTTCACTTCCCCGGCAGAAGTGATTACATTATTAGATGAGATTCCGATAATCATGAATGGCTCTAAAAGAGATATAAACCCCGGATCTGGAGTTTTCTCCAAGCTGCTCTCATTCAGAGAATCCTAGAGACTTCCAAATCACTGTAGCGTGTTCCAAGCTGATATCTTTGCAATTGATATAGTGTCAAGATAGGTAGTCGTGTTGGACTTTGATTCGGGCGGCGATCAAGGCTCTACAACCGACCACATCTATCTCGATCTTCGTTCGGAAGTGCCGGGGATTCTGCAATCTCTTTGGCAACACACTTTTTAGCTATAATGGGTCCCGGGGCTCTGTTGCGGCCCTGGAAATGAGGAAGTAGACGAATGTGCAAAAAGAAAATCCCAGACAAGACTGGGGGAACCCGGATCGAGCAGACAATCCTCATTTAGATTCCTGCTCTCGTAAATTGAGTGATGGCCAGAACAGCTATCAACCGCAGGGCCAAACTAGGCTCATGCAGGATAGTGTGTTTCCTTCCGGAGTACTATCGGGACACCTGGCCATAAGCAACATGGCCACTATGATGAGAAGAAGTAGAGTACATCAAGCACTTCCTGTGTGCTCTAATTTCGGGTACGCTATTTCTTCAGGCACTCGGACGACTTAAATACTGTCGCACTTGTTGGGGCAGGTGGGATTTATCACAATATCAATGGCTTAAGAACGTGTAAGGATAGGCTGAGCAAATCTCTTTCTGCACATCGTAACGGCTCCTGTAATCGAGTAAGCTCTGTACGAGAGCAGCCCTGTTAAAATAACCTAATCTATAGAAGAAGGTTTAACTTGAATTATGTCTAAAAAATACTCCTCTATTTAGGTGTAGCCTAGTCCATATTCATAAGGAAGAAAAAACGAATGATTACCATAATTTTATCTTACATGTGAAAGAATAAAACAGCTTATTTCAAAATTTGAAATGAGACATATTGAACATCCATAGGACGCTAGAAAATGTGCAAGCGCTCCTCATCCCCAAAATCATCCAAGAAGCACCGATCTTCCAGTCCAAACCCTAGCGAGCCTTTCAGGGTGATTAGAAGGGGCACGCTCAGAAGAGGCAAACCTCCACTTCTACCTTCTCCGGGGAAGCCGACCGGATCGGCCGTCAAGTAGTATCTGAGATACTTGGAGCAGGGAAAACCTCCTAAAATTGCACGCGAGATGGCTGGACTAAGGATGAGGTTAGAAACCTGCACGAACAGCCTGCACCCCCTGTTAAGTGGAGAAGCGGGCAAATAACACCCCAGGAACCGAGCCCCAAATGGCGGAGATGGTCGATTCCCGCTACTCCGCTCTTCTGACGGTGGGGGTTCCACCTCCTCCACAATCGAGATCGGTAGGTCGAGAGGGAACTCGGGATCCGGTGTTGCCGGCGGATGGGACAGGATAGCCTACCAGCCACTCAGATGCCCTCAAAAGTATCCGGCTGAGGGTGCTGCCCGAAAACTATCCTGTGGTAGCGCTGAATTCAGAGGACCTAATGGACGATGTCTTCAAAGGGTGGGTCCACCCGCTTGCTTTTTGTGTGGAGCGTACTTTCGTCCACTGTTACTCCTGGCTGGTTTTAAAGACGAGAACACCGTAACATGGCTTGCGGAGGTAACGCCCAAACTCGGAGCCTGGAAGGGCACGAAGCCGTGCACTAGGAGAGGAGAAGAGGTATCTCCAACGCTCACAAGGAGTAACGACAAGCCCATCGGGCTGTTAAATGCCCAAAATTAGAGAATGCATACCTCGGGCTGGCGTGTAGTTAGTAGCAACGTAGAAGACACCGGTATACGACTAGTCGTTGGCGTAGATGAGGAGTCCTCCAACAGAATGAGAAGGGATGGTTAACGGATGAACTAAAGATTCAGCTTCGTTACGATCAGGCCAGGTCAACTTCCACCACACTAGAGCGGCTTCGGGCATTATACGGATGGATCAAAGACTCCGGAGGGTATAGAGCCGGGGTCTTCGGTTCCAGAACACGCTTGTCTGTGCCAATGTGTAAGATGCCAAGCATCTTCCAAGCAGAGGTGTACGACATCACCCTGTGTGCAGAGGATAACCTAAATTAGAACTACCGCAAAGAGCAGATAGTAATTCCATGTGAGATCTGATCCTAATTGGTGCTTGAGTGTGTAGAAAGACTCAACTCCTGAGGGTAACAAGGAGGCCGATCAATTAGCTAGAGGTGCGGCGGAAAAAACATCCGCAGGACATGAACCCTACCTGCCGATAAGTCGAGGTGCTCAGTATAGAACAAAATACTTTAAAGGAAAGATACTGGTAGCAGATGGCAGGGTTACGCCAGGCGAAATTTCTATTGGGAGGGTGTAATAGTATACGATCTAAATAGTTTATCAACCTCTCAAAAAACCACTCGAGGATAATTACAGGTTTTCTTACAATATTAAGAATTTAACTTACTCTCAAATTCCTGCACAATTGATTTTTCCTTAACAAAATATAAGTTTAAGATATTATTAAGTAATTTGATTGTATAGTTATTATATCTAATAGTCTGTATGAAACCCTTTGTTGTTAAGATTATAAATATATTAATATATTCATCCATATTAAGCGCGCTACTATATATTGCACGTCAGGTGCTGAAGGATGGCTATTAATACAATGATTCGCTCAAATTTTATTTTAAAAAAATCCCTAACGCTTCTTTATTGAGTTTATCCTGTAAAATAAATTTGAAATCACAATTTTTGGCAAAAAGATCTTCGGAAGGAAATGTGTAGAGCGAACTGTAATGAAATAGCACGCGCATTATTATGAGGTTTTCCTCTAAAATTCAACGTAGGCATTTAATCTTTTAAATCATCCAATATCTCCACGTTTTATAGGGCATCTGTGAAGGTTGCTTGTAACAAAATTCTTGCAATATAATTCATGAAATAATTTGTTCATTGTCTTGACGAAAATTTGCGTCGCCTCAGCACACATTACCACGTATTCAGAGTTGGCAAATAAGTTTTGTCTAGATGCTATGTGTGTTCGCATTGAGACCGCTTTTGGTAATGTAATACGAAAATACATATTTCCGTTTCGAACATACGCCTTTCACCATAAAAAAAAAACAACATTTATGATCAATTTTGGCGTTGGTCTTCTCCAAGGTCTTTAAAGCCACTAACAATTTATATCTCGAGAATTATAATAAGTTAGATTAAGTTTTATGATTACTTCGTCAAATAACAGTACGCAAAGACGTTCAATCTGGCACGTGTTGTGCCCCACTTGGACTACATTTTTAATGACATTGGCGTCAGTCAAAGGGAGTGCCACAAAATCCCCAAAAACAAAATCCCCAAACACAAAATCCCCAGTGCGAAAAAAATCCCCAAAATCAGAATCCCCAAACACGAAATCCCCACACTTTTTGGTAACAGTGTCTCAAAATCCCCAAACACAAAATCCCCAAACTTGAAAAATGTAAACGGTATTACTCATCTTCTAAACAAAAGCGCAAGCCTAATCTTACCTCATTTCTGATTCGTCGTTACATATGTACATACGTATTTGAAATGCATGAAAATATTTATATACATTTACATATAAACAATGCAAAAAGAACTTGCACCGTTACGTTATCAGTAAGTATTTCGCGATTCGCCCTTTCGCATAACATTATCTCATACTCTTTGTAGCTGTGGCTTAACTCCTTAACACTGTGCGTGCATTTACCTGTAAATATACATAATTGTAAAAAGTATTGTTTTCGAGTGAATATTAAAAAAAAAATAGCCGTCAAAAATTAATTTCGAAATAAAATGGAAGTAGTCGTTTTAAAATCTAACAAAATCTGATAAAGTATATTTGGATGGATTCCATTACCATCCAAAAATAAAAAACAAATGTTCCGTTGGTGTTGCGCGCAAAGGAAAGCACTGGTGTGCAAAAGCGTTTTAATAACAAAAGCAAGCAGTGGGGAACAATCTTCACTGGAACCTTCCCAAATAATTAGGGAAGCGATTGTAGACTGCCAACCAGACCGCCGCGTGTATCTGCCGTCGAAACGAGCTCAAAAAATAAAAATTTGTCGTAATCGGAAAACAATGGATACTGCCAGCGAGCCGCGTAATTTACAAGAAATATGTATACCAGAGCACTTAAAATACTTGGAGGACAATCTCTTCGTTTTAACGGCGAAAAAAATATCATCATGGGCTCGTCGTATTCATTGGAAGAATTAGGGAGGTCACAGTGCTCGGTGATGGATGGAACATTTTATGTTGTGCCGACAATTTTTAGACAGCTTTTCACTATTCAAGGCTTAATTGATGGTCAATTTGTACCTGTAGTTTTTTGCCTTATGAACAAAAAATTTAAGCAGGCATGCACCGAATTCTTCCACCAATTGTTTCATTTGGCTCAAGAACAAAATATTAATTTAAATCCCAAGAGAGTATTTAGGGATTTTGAGCAAATCATTTCGTCTGTGCAAAAGAGGATGCCCAGTATAAGGGATGTTTATTCCATTTCGGCCAGATTATTTGGAGACGCGTACAAAAAGGACTTGCTAAAAAATACGGTAATGATGAAGGTTTCAGCATGTCGATCCGTATGCTGAAAAGCTTATCATTTGTTCCTCCCGAAAGTGTGCCAGATTACTATAATGAACTGAATGCCAGATCGACAGATAGTGACTTTAAAAAAATAAATGCTTTGTTTAAAAAATATTATATTAGCGCAAATACAAAGTCGAGCGGTCCTAAATATAACCCTAAATTTTGGTGTGTTTCGGATTCATTTAAAGACAATTGAAGACTGTATTGGAGCTTGGCACCGTAGGCTCAAAATAATTGTAGGGGAAAAAGAATGTGGCGTACATGAAATTTTAAAACAGTTAGGGAAAGAGCTGATTGAAGTAAAATCAAATAAAGAAAAGATACAATCAGGCACAGGTATTCGCAAAAATAAAAAAAAATGTGGAGCGTCTCAAGAAAATTAAAAAAGTGGTTGCAAATCGGGCGAATTTAGATAAAATATCTTATTTGACATCAATATCCCACAATATTTCACTGTGCAATTAAAACTTGTATTTGTCTTTTCATCTTTTGTATTAAACTAATTTGATAAAGAAATATTATAACTTTTCATTTATAGTGCAAATGTCCAAAACTTATTGTTAGTATGTAATTTATGTTCTTCGTTTCAGACTTAATCTAATTTTTCATTTACGGTTTACACAAATGTCCTGAGCTTATTATTAGTAATTTGTGTTCTTCAATTTACATTTACCTATGTATATGTATACAAACATTTCTGAAATCATTAAATTTGTTTTGAGTACTAATTTGAAAAACAATGAAGTTTTATTTATTTAAGTTCATTTAAAGAATTTTCATAAGTCTTTAAAATGTATTGCATTTTCTTTTATTTTCATTTACCTACTAAATATTTATGTATTCATCTTACAATTTGTTTTGAGTTTAAATTTGGGAAATAATGTCGAATATACATATATGCCCATTTTTTGTGTGAAATACATTCAAATTAGGTTTAAAATTTATTACAGAGAATGGGGATTTCGTGTTTGGGGATTTTGAGTTTGGGGATTTTGATTTTGGGGATATTGTGGTACACCCGGCGTCAAAACCGGGTACAACATACCGCATGGAGCGCTGACTAATTATACAAGTTTTTTGTGCAAAACCCGAGATCGTCAGGCATGTGCCAGTGTCTTCTCCCCTTCGCTATAGGGATATTGTTTGGTATTAACGATCATTTTGGCGAAATTAATAACAGCTGTGCTGAAATATTCATTCGCAATGATCGCACGAGAACACATCCCCCAATGTTTTTTAATTTTAGTTTTCGTACACGAGTAGCTCTGGCAGTAATGAAAAATCGTTCGCGGCTGGGTGAGGCTTCAGAGTCTACGAAATTTTCGTGAAAATTTCCCCGCCTTCTAAAATTTAATATTTTTCAAACTCTTCTAAAGTTAAATCACCTTTGTTTTTAGGTGCTTAATCATATGTTTTAGTAACGAGTAGACAAGCCCATTCAGAGCCAACACTAGGGAACAATGCACTGACTCTAAATTTTAATAAGGAAAAGCCCCATCTAAAAGTGGAGTTGAAAAATAAATAGCCTTCCACTTTTTAGCGGCGATTGCAATTTACACGCCGAGGCCGAATTCTTTTGGGCATCCTCGTTCCGTGGGAATGCATACAAAATGCTTTTCTCCTCCAAAACTGAACATATTTGCTCTGTTGTGATGCCCAAACAATCGTGTTGCGAAGCTTCGTCATAACATAACTAATTAAATTATCATTTTAACTAAAATTGTTCGGAAAATACGATTATTCTAACTGAAATATTGGTCCTAAAAATTGTATTCCTAAGATTCAATGGAAACCAAAAAATTGAAACGCGCGTTTCCACGAAGAACCTGATATTAAAAAATCTGAAAAAAGACAAAAGATTTCAATTTCCTTTTGTTCGCAAATAGTAAATATACATTTGCGGATGGGTGTAGTAACGCCTACCTTAGAGCAAATAGGTCTATCTTCGAAACGTCTTTATCAAATTCTACCGAATTTGGCACCTATTTTGAATTTCAGCTCTGTAAGCACAATTTCGAACAATTAAACAAAAACCTCGACAACCTCTCCTATAACTGTAATTTATAAGGAATTAAATAAAGTTTAAATCAATTATTGATTTAATTTAAAGTAATTAACTATATGCCAAATATCGTACATCTACGATAAATAGTTGAGGAGTAATAGCCAGTTTGGATTTTTTCTTGTATAGGGTGTGCCACCCTCCAATTTTCCAAAATAATACGCAGTTTGACTTTTAACTAATACCCTTATACCTAAAAACCACTCATTTGCATCGAATTGTTTAAAAGAAAAGACGAATTGAAATTTTCTCTTTCATGGAGGCGTGACACCTCCCACTTTTCCAAAATTATATAAGTATATGCTTTGTTAAGGCCAGATATAACATTAACCTACTGTAAAAATTTCATAAAAGTTTCGATTTGAATTAAGTCGAGTCATAAATATGGCTTTTCTCAAAATCTCAACTACAGAGCCATCTAATGGATTTTTATGCATATATTTTTTTACAAATATATGTAGTATACATACCTATTTATGTTTTCAATGTCATCTAAGACGGATAATCGCGCCAGCACCACACTTTTCTAATATTATCATTATTGGACCATAAATACGGATTTTATGAATATCGTGACTAATGCGCCATCTAACGGATTAAAATAAAGCCTATGTCCGTGACATCGGTCTGAGAAATATACTGCCCAAACTTGGATGAAATCCGTTCATCGGTTTTTGAACCATATTGTAACAAAAAAATGGCTATAATTTTATACTGCTTTCATTGCATACAACGAGTATTATTATTATTTCCTTTCCGTTAATTTTTTGTTAAAATTCATCTGGCTGGTGGATAAAAAAATTAATATGGAGAATTGTGCGTAAGATAGAAATGTAAGTAAATTGTCAAAAATCATTTTTAGTAAAATTAGACCACAAAATTGCATACCTTAAATATTCTAATAAAAAAGTTAAAAAGTTTGACATTCAGGGGGGCTACTCTGTAATGCGATGCGAATGTAAAAGTGTTCGAATTCGCATAACCGGCACCTTGTAATCTGACATTCGCATTCACATTGAGGCCTTTCGCAATTATTTTGCCCTTTCGCATTGGCAGCACTGTGTATTTCGAAAGCGAATGTCAACAGTCTATTTTATTCGCAATTTTCGTGCTACAGCAAAGGAGTAATCGCAACGCTTAAAAATGTAAGTTTAAAATGGAAATTATATACATGTATTGCATTAGTTTCGTATAATACATTTACATATTTTATAAAAAATATACAGGGATGGTGTGAGAGCGAAGCAAACGCAGAAACAACAATTTGAAATCCTTGTAGATTTCATGGTAACTCACCCGGAATTGGCCAAGGGGTTACTAAAGACGCCCAACGCTAAAACTGCATCCATAAATCTATGGAAGAGGTTAACTTGCCAGCTAAATGCATCTGGACCACCGATGCGCGACATGGCTGGTTGGAAAAAAGTAATTTTAACGAAATAAGTATGTATGCGCACATTATTTTCAAAACTTTAATTACATTATTTAGGTTTGGGCTGACTACAAACTCCATTTGAAGGCAAAAATGCGCAGGAACAGGATAAATATTTCGGGTACAGGCGGCGGTCCATCTTCTTATTCCACGCTTACCCAGCTAGAACAGCAAGTGAGTGAGTTGCTGTCGATGGAACAATCAGTTACCGGGTTAACAGGTGCACGTCAGTTTGGTATAGCGCAGGCCGTGCCTGAAATCCCGATTGAAACTCCAGTGGGCCCAAATAGCAATGCAAATGATGCTATGGATAGCAACGATCAAGAAAATGAGGAAGTGCCAGCAATTAATGAGGTGCCTACTCCGCGCAAGAAGCAGAGTCTATTGGAAAAGCAGGTTGACAATCAAATTGAATACCAAAGAAACTCCACCCAAGTTTTAAGCGATATTAATTTAAATTTAAAGAAAATTTTTAAAACGATGAAAAAAGGTAATAAAATCGAAAAGAAAAAGTTGAAGCTAGCTGAAGAAAAATTTCTTCATAAACAAAAAATTGATCATCAAAATTTGAAACTTAATCTAAGTAAATTAGAAATTAAACGAGAAATGTTGGATGTGGAAATTACAGCCAATAACGCGATTTCAAAAATGCAATAACATGTAATTAGAAATTAATGTAAGTGTATTCATGTACCTGTATCTATAAGTACCTATATATGTATATATACATTAAATGCATGTATATATAAAACATATTTTAAGGATTTTGAAGTCTGATACTTATTATTTAATATTTACTGTGAATTACTGTTTTTTTTATATTGATGAAGTTTAAATCAATTGCTGTGAATTAAAGAAATATTACATATACTTACATACGTATTTATTCCATATACATACATATGTACGTGCAAGAAAAGAGGCTAAAGTCTAATATCATTAATATGAATTTTAATATTTACTTTGTATAAACGATGGAAAATGTACTTCAATAAACAAAAATAAAAATAATAGTTTATCAATTTTTAAAACAAAAAGATTATTCATATTTGATATCTTATTTTATGAAATCATACTGTTTTTTATTTGGTCCCTTAAACGCTTAGCAATATTGGCTTCACTCACATTTCCTACGGTGTCATTATGGAGAGGTTCCACTTCTTCAGCCTCAAGTGATATGTTAGCAGGTGGTTCCACATTATAGAGGGTACAAATATTATGAAGAGCACAGCATACGTTTAATATTTGCACCACTTTTTCTGGACGGTAATGTAGTTCTCTAGCAGCTAAAAGGCATCGGAACCGAGCTTTTAATATTCCAAATACACGTTCTATAGTAGATCTTGCTTTTGAAAAATTTCGATTGTAGTAACTTTCAGCTGAGTTTTCAACAGCATTTCTGTATGGAGTTAAAAGCCATGGCTCAAGTGGGTAGCCGGAGTCGCCTATATGAAAAAAAATGTAAGTATGGAAAACAAATAATGCATATCATTTATATGCTTACCAAGAATGCGAACTCCTATTTCGCCATTCTCATAATTTGTTTTTAAGTATTGACGCTCGTTGGACAAATTCCAAACATGAGAATCATGGCACGCTCCTGCAAATCGACCATTGACAGCTCTTATGATCATTTTATGATCACATATCTAGGTTAATGAAACAATATTTATTAAGAACTAAGATTACTATTAACTTATTTGCCTTACCACCATAGCGTTTATACTATGCTTTAGTTTTCTATTGAAATATAGATGCTCATTAACTGTCGGTCGAATCATTTGGATGTGGGTGCCATCCACTACTCCAATTACTCCTGGAATTTTAGACTTTGAGTAAAAAGTTCGCTTCGCATCATTTTTCTCCTCCGAAGACATTGCAAAAGTTATATGTTTTGGGCACAGCGTTTTTTCAATTGCTTTGCAAACTTCAAATACACAACTCGAAACTGTTTGTTGCGCTAATCCTGTATGGTGGTCTTGCCCAATCTGATGTTGGTATGCTCCCTGCGCCAAAAACTTTAAAGTGGTTGCGAGTTTAACAATTTCGGGAATTCCTGTGGACCGGCGTGGAGTTTTCAGCTCGCCGCTTATGCTGTCCAAGACATATTTGAATGATTCCTTATTCAGGCGAAAATTCTGCAAAAAACTAAAAGCACAAAGCAGTTTTAAATATCACATTAAACTCCATCATTCAAACTTACCTTTTTTCACTTAAGCCCATTACATTAGAGTTATCTCTAATAATTTTCCGCTCAACTCGTTCATTGTTTGCATATTGCTGCCATAACGCGACAGAATCCATATTTTCACTTATTTTTTGTAAAAAATTTTTACATTTAATTTAAAACACTAATCAAATTGAATCAATCCTCTTTGTTTTGTTCACTTTTTCTGATGTTTCTATCGTTGGTTTTGTTTTCATTCTCCTTCGTTTCGTTCAGTAATGCCAACTACATTTAAATTATGCAACCGGGAAAATACGACAACATTGTTTATAATGCGCAAGCGTTATAGAGTACCGATTGCCCTTCGCAACGCAATTCACTTTCGCAGCGCATTGCTTTTCGCATCGCATTACAGAGTAGCCCCCCAGTTTTATATTCCTTTTGTTATATCTCGAACTAAAGTTTCATACAAATTATCATTAAAAGCATTATGAGTATGATAAAATAAGTCAATATGTCGTAAATATTAGTCACTGTTTTGAAATAAAAATAAAATACCTTTCCAATGATATATTACTAGTCTGAATGGGTTAAGTTTTGGCTAGTTATTTAACTTTTTCTTAAACCAATCTTCCATGTCCTAATTTTACACATAAGTTATGACAACATTAAGCAGTAAGTACTTGTATTTACACTGACTTACTAACACAAAAAACTTACCCACGCTTTGGGTGGGAACAGCACCGACTCTACAGCATCTGCCTCAAAGTGATTGATGCACACATTGCGAGCTGGTAGGTCTTGATCTGCTTTGCTAACTGACGCCAGCTAGAGACCCTAAGTAAAGCCAAGCCCTTCTCCACCTGGTTTTTCCATCGCAGAGGAGGTATTCCTCTTCCTCTGCCCCACTAGCGGGGAGTCACCCTGTCTGAAACCTCGTTTGTATCAAAAAGCTCGGAAAGGCCCTTCCCAATTCTGGCTGAGCTGGGGGTGTTGCTCAGCGTCGTTTTATATAGCATTATTAGTTTTACAGGGATAGTTAATGCAGACATCGTGCTGTCAAAACCTTGTTTAAAGCAGGGACCCTAACAGTTATGACTTTGTAAATAAAAGTCGCTTAAAACAGTTTATTTCTGACTATAAAATGTTTTGTTACAAAATTCCAGTAAAATACTGACTTTAATTTTTCAGTCAGATAATAACAATTAAACCAAGCCAAATATTTTTTTTGTCAAAAATAAAAGGCTTGGCCAGATAGCGATCAAACCGTTGAACCTATCCAACCAATCGATGGGTCTTAGTTTCTAGAATTCAAAAATATATAGTTTGTTTGAGATTGGGTGTTTATAATTTAAGATATAAATCAGAAACTGACTCATTCAGAAACACGTATAGTTAAAAGTTATGTACATACACAAAAAAGTGTTTACTATACACAAATAAACCAATACAACTATCGTATTTATAAGAAGTGACCTTTTAACTTCAAAGAAAAATACCGTGACTCCGTAATATATTTAGCAGTCTACAAGCATTATTGGTGACTTAACTATGACAGTGTCGAACATGGGTTAATTTTTACATGCATATGTGTACGCATGTTATAACCATACGCACAGTACGAGGGTTGCATTTTATATTTAGCGATCAGTAATGAAAACAGTAACATAGTAATGAAAATGTTTTTTAATCTGCTTGGTGACCTAAGTGGTGTGATTCAACGCCGAAAGGCAAAATTAGTCTATCAATGCACTCCTGTGTCGACAACTCATGTTGAAAAACCTTAAAACCCATCGCACGATTATTTTCACGTGCTGGGCGAGATGAATTTTTCAACTCACTGAAAACAGAACAAATAAAGCTTATAAGTATCGAATTGAAAATACGAGTACTACCCTCGTAGCATTTTTGGTTTCGGTTTCATGCAGCGTTGTGTAAACATAAACATGCATACACATAGAAGCCGAATTACTGTTCGCAGTCAGAAAATAATAGTTAAACCAAGCCACATTATTTCTAATGAATCTAGTTTTATACGGATAGGGTTAAGCATCCACAGAATAAGTAACATCTTTAAAACGGGATTGGGGCTATGAAACATTAGCATAGAAAGAAAATTAAAATCAATAAATTCGAGCGGCTAACCAGCGATAGTGGACGTGTTTTTTAAGTGAATTAGCTGAAAGTGATAACATTAAAAGCAATGGGACGTAGCGCAATATTTACTTACGAGAATATTTTGAATTCTAGAAACTAAGACCCATCGATTGGTACCATCGATCATGGGGTCTTCAGTATTTCACACAATACGTTCGATAGAACCTTGTATGAGATGTAAAAGAGGCTGATCCCGCGGTATTTTTTGCATATTGCAGGATCTCCCTTCTTCTGAATTGGGCACAGCACACTTAAATTTCAATCAGCGGGCATGCATTCGTCTGACTAAATTCTGATAATGTACTAGTGCATACATCTTAACAACTTTTTGCCACCATGCCTAAATAGTTCAGCTGCCAGCTTTCCAACAGATCGCCGTCTTCGTTCTTAAAGCAATTTCCCCCAGTCTTAAAGCCTTTCGCAAGTCACCACACCTTTCGTTAAAATTTTTGGGCGCTTTCCCTGTTGGCTAGTATCTCAAGCTCTTTGCACGTCCTTTGTTTTTGGACGTGCGACATTCCTCATCGTACCAGTTCTTCTTTCTTAGTCGCTGGAATCCAAGAACTTTTTCAGCGGCGATGCTCGCAAATTTCGGTTAGCTGAGAAGTGCTCTTAGTGAGCAGGTGTCAAAGTCGAGTTTGAAGTTTGTTGCTATCTCTTGCGATTGCAGATTTCCGAAGTCGAGTTTCTGTGTTTACTTAGATGCACATTCTGTGCTACATAGGGCCGTATGCGAATCTGAGCTGCAGCAAGATAATGATCCGAGTAAATATTCGGTCCTCGGACTACACGTAATATTATCATTATTGGACCATAAATACGGATTTTATGAATATCGTGACTAATGCGCCATCTAACGGATTAAAATAAAGCCTATGTCCGTGACATCGGTCTGAGAAATATACTGCCCAAACTTGGATGAAATCCGTTCATCGGTTTTTGAACCATATTGTAACAAAAAAATGGCTATCACCCCTATGCTGAAATCCGTCGTAACTACGAATTTGCTACGAATCGTAACATCGGTATGCTCAAATCCAAATTGCGGAATCGTAATTTCGAAATTCGTAATGTTGGTATGCCTGAATCCGACGTAGCTGTCATTTCATTGCATTTTTCGGAGATTTTTTACGAATAGCAACTGGTGTCGGAACTTAGCAAATTCAAAACAATAATAATAATAAAATAAATAGTGTACACGGAAAACAACGAACAAATATGTAAGTTAAATTGTGCATAGAAAAAAGTGGTGTATTAATAAATACTTTGCAAAATATTCATGACATGAAGAGGGAGTCTCTGCGCGAGAAGAAACGGCACAATAATGAAATGGAGGCCATGAAAAGAAAGGAGCTTGCGTTGCAGCAGAGGCTACTGCTATTGCAAGAAAAAAACCTTCAGCAGTGAGGCCAGTGCGAATATATTTATTAAAGTACTGAATTCAACTGTTTATTTAGTTTTAAGAAATTGATTTATGATACATTGTTTTTTTTAATAAATTTGCATCGTCTCGTAATAATCTCCTCTGCATATTCATGCAACTGTTGCTTATAGCATATTCTTCCTCCTGGGACAAAAGTGCAGCGGCTACAGAATCCATTTTATTTTAATTTAATTAAAAAACTTGCTTACAAATAACTAATAATCGCTGGTCTCAAAATTCACTCTTCACTTTGTTTATTTCACTTTATTTTAAGAACTTCGATTTTAATAATTTTAGTTGGCAACGCGGCCGTGAGTTACGAACGGATTTCAGCATAGCATTTTCGAATTGTTCGGAACGGAGCTACGAATTCGTAGGCTACGAAAATTCGGATTTCAGCATAGGGGTGTATAATTTTATACTGCTTTCATTGCATACAACGAGTATTATTATTATTTCCTTTCCGTTAATTTTTTGTTAAAATTCATCTGGCTGGTGGATAAAAAAGTTAATATGGAGAATTGTGCGTAAGATAGAAATGTAAGTAAATTGTCAAAAATCATTTTTAGTAAAATTAGACCACAAAATTGCATACCTTAAATATTCTAATAAAAAAGTTAAAAAGTTTGAAATTCAGTTTTATATTCCTTTTGTTATATCTCGAACTAAAGTTTCATACAAATTATCATTAAAAACATTATGAGTATGATAAAATAAGTCAATATGTCGTAAATATTAGTCACTGTTTTGAAATAAAAATAAAATACCTTTCCAATGATATATTACTAGTCTGAATGGGTTAAGTTTTGGCTAGTTATTTAACTTTTTCTTAAACCAATCTTCCATGTCCTAATTTTACACATAAGTTATGACAACATTAAGCAGTAAGTACTTGCATTTACACTGACTTACTAACACAAAAAACTTACCCACGCTTTGGGTGGGAACAGCACCGACTCTACAGCATCTGCCTCAAAGTGATTGATGCACACATTGCGAGCTGGTAGGTCTTGATCTGCTTTGCTAACTGACGCCAGCTAGAGACCCTAAGTAAAGCCAAGCCCTTCTCCACCTGGTTTTTCCATCGCAGAGGAGGTATTCCTCTTCCTCTGCCCCACTAGCGGGGAGTCACCCTGTCTGAAACCTCGTTTGTATCAAAAAGCTCGGAAATGCCCTTCCCAATTCTGGCTGAGCTGGGGGTGTTGCTCAGCGTCGTTTTATATAGCATTATTAGTTTTACAGGGATAGTTAATGCAGACATCGTGCTGTCAAAACCTTGTTTAAAGCAGGGACCCTAACAGTTATGACTTTGTAAATAAAAGTCGCTTAAAACAGTTTATTTCTGACTATAAAATTTTTTGTTACAAAATTCCAGTAAAATACTGACTTTAATTTTTCAGTCAGATAATAACAATTAAACCAAGCCAAATATTTTGTTTGTCAAAAATAAAAGGCTTGGCCAGATAGCGATCAAACCGATGAACCTATGTATATAAATAAATTTGGTACCAATCGATGGGTCTTAGTTTCTAGAATTCAAAAATATATAGTTTGTTTGAGATTGGGTGTTTATAATTTAAGATATAAATCAGAAACTGACTCATTCAGAAACACGTATAGTTAAAAGTTATGTACATACACAAAAAAGTGTTTACTATACACAAATAAACCAATACAACTATCGTATTTATAAGAAGTGACCTTTTAACTTCAAAGAAAAATACCGTGACTCCGTAATATATTTAGCAGTCTACAAGCATTATTGGTGACTTAACTATGACAGTGTCGAACATGGGTTAATTTTTACATACATATGTGTACGCATGTTATAACCATACGCACAGTACGAGGGTTGCATTTTATATTTAGCGATCAGTAATGAAAACAGTAACATAGTAATGAAAATGTTTTTTAATCTGCTTGGTGACCTAAGTGGTGTGATTCAACGCCGAAAGGCAAAATTAGTCTATCAATGCACTCCTGTGTCGACAACTCATGTTGAAAAACCTTAAAACCCATCGCACGATTATTTTCACGTGCTGGGCGAGATGAATTTTTCAACTCACTGAAAACAGAACAAATAAAGCTTATAAGTATCGAATTGAAAATACGAGTACTACCCTCGTAGCATTTTTGGTTTCGGTTTCATGCAGCGTTGTGTAAACATAAACATGCATACACATAGAAGCCGAATTACTGTTCGCAGTCAGAAAATAATAGTTAAACCAAGCCATATTATTTCTAATGAATCTAGTTTTATACGGATAGGGTTAAGCATCCACAGAATAAGTAACATCTTTAAAACGGGATTGGGGCTATGAAACATTAGCATAGAAAGAAAATTAAAATCAATAAATTCGAGCGGCTAACCAGCGATAGTGGACGTGTTTTTTAAGTGAATTAGCTGAAAGTGATAACATTAAAAGCAATGGGACGTAGCGCAATATTTACTTACGAGAATATTTTGAATTCTAGAAACTAAGACCCATCGATTGGTACCATCGATCATGGGGTCTTCAGTATTTCACACAATACGTTCGATAGAACCTTGTATGAGATGTAAAAGAGGCTGATCCCGCGGTATTTTTTGCATATTGCAGGATCTCCCTTCTTCTGAATTGGGCACAGCACACTTAAATTTCAATCAGCGGGCATGCATTCGTCTGACTAAATTCTGATAATGTACTAGTGCATACATCTTAACAACTTTTTGCCACCATGCCTAAATAGTTCAGCTGCCAGCTTTCCAACAGATCGCCGTCTTCGTTCTTAAAGCAATTTCCCCCAGTCTTAAAGCCTTTCGCAAGTCACCACACCTTTCGTTAAAATTTTTGGGCGCTTTCCCTGTTGGCTAGTATCTCAAGCTCTTTGCACGTCCTTTGTTTTTGGACGTGCGACATTCCTCATCGTACCAGTTCTTCTTTCTTAGTCGCTGGAATCCAAGAACTTTTTCAGCGGCGATGCTCGCAAATTTCGGTTAGCTGAGAAGTGCTCTTAGTGAGCAGGTGTCAAAGTCGAGTTTGAAGTTTGTTGCCATCTCTTGCGATTGCAGATTTCCGAAGTCGAGTTTCTGTGTTTACTTAGATGCACATTCTGTGCTACATAGGGCCGTATGCGAATCTGAGCTGCAGCAAGATAATGATCCGAGTAAATATTCGGTCCTCGGACTATACGTACTTCTAATATAATAGCATGCCTTCCACCTATAGCATTATGATCGATTTGGTTTCGCGTTTTTCGATCTGGAGACAGCCACGAGGATTTGTGTATTTTCTTGTGCTGAAACCTGGCGCTACAGACTACTATGTTTCGAGTCCTGGCAACGTCGTGCCATTACAGTCCGTTAGCGGAGGTTTCGTTGTAGAGACTGAATTTTCTGATCGTGTGCCCAAAGACCTCTTCCGCACCCACCGTGGCATTGAAATCGCCTACCGCGATTTTGATATCGTGACGTTGGCAGCGCCATTAAGAGCATTCTTGGCGCTCCGAGAAATGATCGTTGATCACATCGCCCTTCTCCTTCATCGTGTCGTGGGAACAAATCAGCGAGTTGTTAGAGTATTTCGCTTTTCGAATCGTCACAACACACTCGTTCACTGGAGTGAACGACAGAACTTGGCGACGAAGTCTTTCTCCAACCACAAGCCGAACGCCGAGCTTGCGCTCCTTTACTTGGAAGCTGTAGTATACGTCGTAAGGTTCAATGACTTTCTTACCTTGCCTGCCTATTTAATTTTCTGGATGGCGGGGATCTCGAGAATATCAACCATCCGGGCAGCGGGACTTACTCATGAAGAGTTCGGACATTCCGGGTTCATGCCCTCAACTCATAGTCTTTATACGTTGCTTGTAGGCGGTATCGAAAAAGAGGGATCATCCGAGGTATACTAGAATTTTTCATTGATTATAATTTGTTACGTTCCGGGTCCCAACCCCAACGCACAACCAGATACCGGAACAACCGCTCACAGCCAACCCTACTGGCGAACAGACGCAGCAGATCTTGGTGGGCTCTTAAACCGAGAAAGTCGGAGTGACTCCACCAGGTTCGCCGTCTCACTTTAGCTCACTCCCAAACGGATGTTCCGGAGCTTTCCAGAGGGCACTTGTGTGAATCACCCGGAAGGCGTTATCTGCTTGTGCCGCATGCAGAAAATCGGTCTGCCTCTCCAAGGATGTTCCGGAGCAATACAGAGGACACTTGGGTGAATCAACCGGAAGGCGCTTGCTAATTGTGCCGCATTCAGAAAATCTTTCTGCCACTCCAAGGGGTATGGCGATCAGAAACTTGTATATCAATTGTATATCGTTGCCATAATATCGAAAAGATTTCAGATATGCCATATCCACTGATATTATTTTTGATGAAATTCGCTAAGGTCTCGTTCACATGATCACAACAGTAGATGAGAACTTGAATTTAACATATACATACGAAATTTAACCTGTGTTTTAACCGAACTCACCCGTATATTTCATTAACCTGTAAATGCACAAAAGTTACGAAAGCTCTAACACTGCAAATATAAGGCTCTCGAGTATCATATACTAATTAAAAGGTTCCAATTTTGTTACTTTTATATAAATTACATATTAATATTAAACATAAAATTCAAAAATTTGCATATTGGCTAAATTTGTGGAAGTGAAGTTTATGTAGTTCAAAATCTTGACAATGGAAAACTTTATATTTCCTACCAATACTAAATGGTTTGAAGCGATTTTGAGCTTAACCCGCTGCTCATGTTGTTATATATTGGTGATATCTTTATGTGTACACTGGGCATTGCAGCATAGTTTGAAATTAACTTGAGCAAAGTTGAAAGCGCGATATTTTTTCGCTTGAATTTTATGCCAACGTGTAAGCAACAGCAACAAGTATTAGTTTGTGAACGTACAACAAAAAGGGCTATAATATGGTTGAATATGATGAAGATTCTGCTTTAGTTTGTGACTACAATGATATAAGTAATGATAGGACATATGACTTGGAAGACGATCTTGAAGATGCGACTCATACACTGATTACAGATTATAAGTTACAAGTAATTGATGAAAATTGTACTTATCAAATTGATCTTAGTACAAGTTTACGCGATTCCCTTGTGAATATGATGAATATCGACCATATTCAATCAGCTTTAAATTCTTTTCCTTTAGCATTTCAAAATATAATCGTTGACCCAAAATCTTCCCAATTTAATAGAGTTATTTGTAAGGAGGGAAACCGTCAGTTTAGTGATATGGAAATGTACATAGTGCAGGGTTTTAAATACAAGTGTACCTAATACCTTACAGATCTGGTCGCATCTATTTCCAGAATTTTTGGAGCTACGAATAGTTGAACAAACAATAAGTTATTCTGAATTGAATGAAGAATTTTAATTCGAATAAAAATATGATTTGCGTAAATTTATTGGTATTTTATTAATATAAATAATACAAATACAAACAGTATTAATTTTTGAGCTCAAGGCTTGTTATAAGGAAAGTAAAAAAGAAGCAGGCTGTGTCAGAGACACGGCCATTAAGTTTAACGTAGAATACGCCATCCGATAAGACAGACAACATATGTAACAATAAATGATAAATAATACAAGCAAATGAATTTCTTTATTTGATAGTTACTTTGGATGATATACATAAGCTTATGATAGGAAAAATAGGATAAAAATGTTTTTAAATTATCAATTAAATTTCTCGCAAAAACGAAGTCAATGGCTGTTATCAATAGTAAAGATAAATGATAAATAACATACGCGAATCAATTTTATTATTTTTTTTTGCAGTGCTTGGCAGCATTTTCTCTTCTTTTACTCTACTTTAACTTGCCCGCCTAAAATTATGCAATACAAAGAACGGGCTGCCGAGTACATTTAAATCGCCCAACAGCAAACACTCAACCAAACACCACACACATATTTGTGTGCATGTGTTTACACAATTTTCATTTGAGAAATTTAAATATTAGGAAGATATCAACCAACATGAAATGTATGTCAAACGAAAGCTAACATCTTCATTTGACTACAAAAAAAAAAAAAAAAAATTAATCGAGCCGTTTCCTTATAATTAAAGAAATAGAGATTACAACAATAAAAACCTGACATTGGTGCCCATACCGTAAGGTAAGACGTATTCTACGCCAAAAAGGAAAAGCAGACAGTAAAGTACGAATATAAATCAGTCTTAAAGTTGCTAAGTTGCTTTTATTAAGACTATTACTAATATAGGCTGGAATAGAGTTCCTGGTGCGAATAGCATTGACAAAAAATTGTCTTGCAGATGTAAGGTATTCAATTACATTTCGGTATAATCAATTCTGTTAAGCGACGAGAAAAGGAAAGCATATCATAAAGATATCCAGGCTCTCCATTCATATTTAGGTGAAATAGAAAAACTCAATTTCGCGGTTACAATCCAGACAAACTATCATATCTCGCTAACCGTAAAATATACCCCGTAACATGGTTGAATACCACATAAATTTTATGAGCAGATTGGGAATCTAGCCTGCAAATTAGCTCAGAAGAACAAGTTTACGCCTAACGACAGCTGGTGTAAAAGTAGGAGACATTCTATATATATATATACTAGCAGCCCCGGTGGACTTCGTCTCACCCAAAAATACAACGAAACTATTGCAAGATAATTCAATTCTAACAATGCCACTTCAACTTTCATAATCTAGCAGATAACGTTTCGAATTAAATATGGCGGCATTGTACTATTAAACTAAACCAACCAAAAAATTTACATTCCATTAAACTAAACATTAAATAAATTATTTTTTTAAATAAAAAATTTTCTTAGCAAAAAATCATCTTTATTCGAGTACTTTGTGATGCACAATATTTTTCGTTTTTTGTTCCGGTGCCAACACAATTAAAGCAGATGGCTTACCAACACGTGAACAGGCTACATACAATTGCCTATGTGAAAAACATTCATTTTCTAAATTTAGACCACAAACATCCAATGATTGGCCTTGCGCCTTGTTAATTGTCATGGCAAACACAAGACGAACCGGGAATTGAATTCGAAAGGCATGTCTGTCGGTATCAAAGGAATACGCGGAATGAGAACTTTTTCTCCTTTAAACTTGCCTTTGAGAATTGTTGCGTAAATTATATTGTTCATGATTTGCTTCACAATCAAACGCATTATATTGTCAAGTGCAAAAATTATAACGGTTATTAAGAAGTGAGAACAGTTGCTAATAATAAATATATATACATATTATTATATCAAGTGATTATTACAAATTATAAATCAACTACGATACAGTACAGCCACCTAAGTATGTTATTCTCAGAGAGCCAGATATTTCTATATTCCAAAAAATAACAATAATTCCTGAAACATTGTTTAGCATGTAAAAAAATATTTAGGTAGCAAGAAATTTTCCTTAATTGCTTAATTTGGGCTCTTTTCACTATTTTCCACAGAAAACTTGGCAGCGCTAATCACTTGCGCAAGAAATTAGGAAAAAAGGGTATTTAGAAGTTTCCTATGTCTCAATATGCAATGTATTTTCGGCCGTTTTTATAAATATTATTTATAAATATTATTGGAGCAGCAACGCAAGCCGGTTACGCTAGTTATATTATATTATCGAAAATGGCTTATTTAATATCATCTTATAAAGAAATTTCTGAAACGCTTTTGATTGCGAGAAAGATATTGATGTTCTTGTTGGTGTTATTTCGACAACTAACGCTAATATATCTACGGAAAACATTGAAAAATTAAAATCATATTTGGTTAACATATTTTTACAGAAATTTAAATTGAAATGGAAAAAAGCTAATCGCCATATGCAAAGGTTTCTAAACAAAAATGCAGATCGGCTGTCAAATATTTATACTGTTATCTGAGGAAGCACAGGAAGCCAGAAATATAGATTATAGAAATTATAGACTCCAACATTCGAGAAAATGTTCAAGGTCGTCCACCTATGAAGACGTTATGCATCATTTGTTGGTAACATCAGATCCATTTATTAGCAAATTCAGAAAAAAATTTAAATTTAAGAAATTAAAATATCATGATGAAGTAAAGGACATGTTAATGGAATATGATTAAAAATCAAATTATTGACGTTTTCTCTATTATTTTGAAATTGTTGTTAAGTACGACGCTTATAACTTCAAAGTTGCATGGGAGGTGGACGTGTTCGTTGGCAGATCACCTTTATATTTATCATGGGGTATACTATTGTTGAAACAAACAATTTCACAAAATTTTGTTGCTCTAGCGTGAAAATCTTCAAAAATAAAGCACTTTTTAAGTTTCAGTTGTATGGGAGGTGGGCGTGTCCGCGGGCGGATTTTCCAAAAAATTTTGTCAATATTTTATTTTTACTTAAAATGCATCTGTGCAAAATTTCAAAGCTCTACGATACCTCCTTCTATTTATTGCCGCACCTCTGAACAAAATTTACCACTTTGTGGCGTGAGCGGCGACCATGCGACATTTTTCAAATAACTTACATTTTTAAACTTGTGATATCTTTCGAATGGAATGTCCAAATTGAATAATTCAAAAAGTTAAGTAATGGTATTGAAGCGGACTTAAATATGAAGTCATTTATTTTGATAAGGATTAATTCCAAAGTAGAAATAAAAGAGCTTTTATAGCGGTGGCATTTATGTATATTTTTTAAAATGAGAAAACACTTACTGTGACATAACTACAATAGTTAGACATATGCTGTCGCGATATTATTTGTAGATAATTATATGTTCTGCAAAGACGTAGTACATTATTTTGTTCTATAATCAATAGTTTTTGCAGCGCACGCGATGTAAGAAAGTTTTTTTGGTAATTTTTTCACACCTTGGGTTACATTATTGGAGTTTTACTGTACATAGATCCCTAACTGACCTTTTTTCGATTTTTTTTTTTTTTTTTTTTTAACCCGTACTGAGAAAATACCTTTTCATCAAAGTACAAATCATCAAAATCGGTTTGGTCACTCTCGAGTTACGGTATTACAGCGCTTCGGACACTTTCTTTTATATACATATATAGATATATTATGTATATACTTTATTATATATAGTGAAAGGATGGCTTTCAGTTGTTTATTTAAAAACACATTAACACAAGTAAATTAATATACAATTCGGATTATAATTAATATTTAGAAAAACTGCAATTCGCGAGCGATATTGTTTGCGTCTTCACTCTCTGCTTACTCAACCATTAGTACTCTCCGTTGGCGACATTTGTCACAGAGTCGTATTCGCATGGCGTTGTCACAAGTTGCTTACAGTTCGGCCGTTCCTGACCATTTGGGGCGTCCTCGCTACAATCTTGAGGGATTTCGCTCGACCTCCTTATCTCGTTCCAATTGTGAGGGATTTCGCTCGACCTCCTCCTCCTCTGTTTCATCACCTTCGTTGGGCGGCGGCACACACCATGGCTTTAACTTATCCGAAGAACACACTGGAGAATAATGCCGCTGTTTACAGTGAGAACCTGGTAAGTCCTCTATGATGTAACGATCCTTTTCAAAGACTGCGTAAATATAAATGGGCCCTTATAATGCGGCTCCAACTTTCGTGAAAACCCTGTACTCAGTGCTTCATTTTCGGCGAGTATTAAGTCATTTACGTTATAGATGATTGGTTTGGCGTGCTTATCGTCATATGGTTGTTTCGCTCGTTGGCGTGTTTCGTAAATCTAAGCAGCTGCGTTTCGTCTCATTTCTTGAACATCAACCTCGTTCGTTTCGTTAATATCATTTTGTAGAGCAAGTAGTATTTTATTTCCTAAACTACCGCGCGGCGAATCACCCAGCACCAATTCTTGTGGCATCCGTTTGGTTTTCTTATTTCGCATTGAATTTATTGTCCACTGGATTTCGTGTTGTATCAGCATTTGTCGGCATGTCCGTTTGCTCTTGGAGTACGTACTGCATTTTTAATGTGCTTAACACCGTTCTCTTTGCAATACTTTACAAACTCTGTAGATGTAAAGGATGTCTAACACAGGCTTTGTCTTCGTGCTTTCCACTGATCGTATCATCGTAAAAAGCGTCAACTATAACAAGTATATGTTCGTTTCGTTGACCAATCTTTGAGAAAGGCCCTAGTTAATCTAAATGTACGCTTTTGAACGGAATTGGTTCAATTTCACCAAAATGATACTCGCCCTCTTTTCGACCTCCACGGTCTTTATTATATGCACATTCAACACACGATTTTATGTATTACTTGGTATAATTTCGCGTTCTGTGAAACAGCAGATAACTTTTTAGTCGTTCCATCGTTTTGTCGACACTTAAATGTCCCGCCTTATCATGACAATCGTGTAACATTTTCCAGCGTAATGATTTCGGTACAACCCATACACGTGCACCTTTATTTTTCCGGAAGAGTCGCCCATTGTCGACTACATACTCGTCGTTCAACTTGGAGTTTTTCTTTTTCAGCTGATCGACAATTCGTTTTAAGTCATCGTCTTGTAACTGCATACTGAATAACCAGTCTGTTTCTTCTAACCCCGTCTTCATTACACACAAAGAAGCCTCTTCAGTGTCGCGTAATGCTTCTACTGGCGCTCGACTCAGTGCGTCACGTGCTCCATGCGTTTACCAGAACGATGTTCGATTCGTACATCACCACCGTGCTATACGTGGTACCGTATATATAATATTTAAAACGTTCGAGCGTATCAACAACCACTAGAGTCTCGATCTACTAAAATACACAACCGGTTTCCAACCATCGTCCTCACGCTGTAACAAAATGCCTGCTAGCCTGATAGAACTCGCATCGGTGTGAATTTCATGTTCGTCTTCGATTCTATATGAAATCATCACCGGCTTAGTTGACAATGCCAACATCAGCTCATCAAGCGCGTTTTCTTGTTAATTTTTTCACTAAGTAGTTGATATTTACGAAGTAAACGTCGCAGTGGTTTTGATACAAATTTTCTAAAATACCCGCTTAACCCCAAAAATTTTAGTACTTCCGTTACATTCGTGGGAGTTACAAAATTTGTAATTGCTGCCGTTTTTACTGAACCTGGACTAATGCCGGCTGGAGTTAACGAGTGACCCAAAAATTCAATAGTGTCTTTTATGAATTGCCTGTGGTACGGATTTTGTGCAATTGGATCCTTATTGATTAATTCGATCTCCATCGAAACTACGTTAGTCTTACCTATCTCGTTCATATTATTCGCAAAAATGTATTTATAATCATTTAACGCCGTTAGCAAGTCCATTCTTTGTGTACTTTCAACTACACTGCTTTGTATTTCACTTTCGAATATTTGTCGTTTATTTATTCTCCGTTCAGTTAAGGGCGCCACCTGATTTTTCACACCTGCTACGTACTCTAATGTCATTCGCCCAGTATGTATGTTTGCACAGATGTCATCATGCTCAAATATTTCTCTACCTAACAACACATCGGATGTCAACAAATCATCCTCAACAACATATAGAGTTACATTTAATTTAACTTCGTCCATTTTAATGTTAGTTTTAATCATTCGGCTGTCAAGCAAAACGTCAAGCTGTGTAGTTGCAATTTTTTCTGTTCCGTTCCCAATTCTGGCTGAGCTGGGGGTGTTGCTCAGCGTCGTTTTATATAGCATTATTAGTTTTACAGGGATAGTTAATGCAGACATCGTGCTGTCAAAACCTTGTTTAAAGCAGGGACCCTAACAGTTATGACTTTGTAAATAAAAGTCGCTTAAAACAGTTTATTTCTGACTATAAAATTTTTTGTTACAAAATTCCAGTAAAATACTGACTTTAATTTTTCAGTCAGATAATAACAATTAAACCAAGCCAAATATTTTTTTTGTCAAAAATAAAAGGCTTGGCCAGATAGCGATCAAACCGTTGAGCCTATGTATATAAATAAATTTGGTACCAATCGATGGGTCTTAGTTTCTAGAATTCAAAAATATATAGTTTGTTTGAGATTGGGTGTTTATAATTTAAGATATAAATCAGAAACTGACTCATTCAGAAACACGTATAGTTAAAAGTTATGTACATACACAAAAAAGTGTTTACTATACACAAATAAACCAATACAACTATCGTATTTATAAGAAGTGACCTTTTAACTTCAAAGAAAAATACCGTGACTCCGTAATATATTTAGCAGTCTACAAGCATTATTGGTGACTTAACTATGACAGTGTCGAACATGGGTTAATTTTTACATACATATGTGTACGCATGTTATAACCATACGCACAGTACGAGGGTTGCATTTTATATTTAGCGATCAGTAATGAAAACAGTAACATAGTAATGAAAATGTTTTTTAATCTGCTTGGTGACCTAAGTGGTGTGATTCAACGCCGAAAGGCAAAATTAGTCTATCAATGCACTCCTGTGTCGACAACTCATGTTGAAAAACCTTAAAACCCATCGCACGATTATTTTCACGTGCTGGGCGAGATGAATTTTTCAACTCACTGAAAACAGAACAAATAAAGCTTATAAGTATCGAATTGAAAATACGAGTACTACCCTCGTAGCATTTTTGGTTTCGGTTTCATGCAGCGTTGTGTAAACATAAACATGCATACACATAGAAGCCGAATTACTGTTCGCAGTCAGAAAATAATAGTTAAACCAAGCCATATTATTTCTAATGAATCTAGTTTTATACGGATAGGGTTAAGCATCCACAGAATAAGTAACATCTTTATAACGGGATTGGGGCTATGAAACATTAGCATAGAAAGAAAATTAAAATCAATAAATTCGAGCGGCTAACCAGCGATAGTGGACGTGTTTTTTAAGTGAATTAGCTGAAAGTGATAACATTAAAAGCAATGGGACGTAGCGCAATATTTACTTACGAGAATATTTTGAATTCTAGAAACTAAGACCCATCGATTGGTACCATCGATCATGGGGTCTTCAGTATTTCACACAATACGTTCGATAGAACCTTGTATGAGATGTAAAAGAGGCTGATCCCGCGGTATTTTTTGCATATTGCAGGATCTCCCTTCTTCTGAATTGGGCACAGCACACTTAAATTTCAATCAGCGGGCATGCATTCGTCTGACTAAATTCTGATAATGTACTAGTGCATACATCTTAACAACTTTTTGCCACCATGCCTAAATAGTTCAGCTGCCAGCTTTCCAACAGATCGCCGTCTTCGTTCTTAAAGCAATTTCCCCCAGTCTTAAAGCCTTTCGCAAGTCACCACACCTTTCGTTAAAATTTTTGGGCGCTTTCCCTGTTGGCTAGTATCTCAAGCTCTTTGCACGTCCTTTGTTTTTGGACGTGCGACATTCCTCATCGTACCAGTTCTTCTTTCTTAGTCGCTGGAATCCAAGAACTTTTTCAGCGGCGATGCTCGCAAATTTCGGTTAGCTGAGAAGTGCTCTTAGTGAGCAGGTGTCAAAGTCGAGTTTGAAGTTTGTTGCTATCTCTTGCGATTGCAGATTTCCGAAGTCGAGTTTCTGTGTTTACTTAGATGCACATTCTGTGCTACATAGGGCCGTATGCGAATCTGAGCTGCAGCAAGATAATGATCCGAGTAAATATTCGGTCCTCGGACTATACGTACTTCTAATATAATAGCATGCCTTCCACCTATAGCATTATGATCGATTTGGTTTCGCGTTTTTCGATCTGGAGACAGCTACGAGGATTTGTGTATTTTCTTGTGCTGAAACCTGGCGCTACAGACTACTATGTTTCGAGTCCTGGCAACGTCGTGCCATTACAGTCCGTTAGCGGAGGTTTCGTTGTAGAGACTGAATTTTCTGATCGTGTGCCCAAAGACCTCTTCCGCACCCACCGTGGCATTGAAATCGCCTAGCGCGATTTTGATATCGTGACGTTGGCAGCGCCATTAAGAGCATTCTTGGCGCTCCGAGAAATGATCGTTGATCACATCGCCCTTCTCCTTCATCGTGTCGTGGGAACAAATCAGCGAGTTGTTAGAGTATTTCGCTTTTCGAATCGTCACAACACACTCGTTCACTGGAGTGAACGACAGAACTTGGCGACGAAGTCTTTCTCCAACCACAAGCCGAACACCGAGCTTGCGCTCCTTTACTTGGAAGCTGTAGTATACGTCGTAAGGTTCAATGACTTTCTTACCTTGCCTGCCTATTTAATTTTCTGGATGGCGGGGATCTCGAGAATATCAACCATCCGGGCAGCGGGACTTACTCATGAAGAGTTCGGACATTCCGGGTTCATGCCCTCAACTCATAGTCTTTATACGTTGCTTGTAGGCGGTATCGAAAAAGAGGGATCATCCGAGGTATACTAGAATTTTTCATTGATTATAATTTGTTACGTTCCGGGTCCCAACCCCAACGCACAACCAGATACCGGAACAACCGCTCGCAGCCAACCCTACTGGCGAACAGACGCAGCAGATCTTGGTGGGCTCTTAAACCGAGAAAGTCGGAGTGACTCCACCAGGTTCGCCGTCTCACTTTAGCTCACTCCCAAACGGATGTTCCGGAGCTTTCCAGAGGGCACTTGTGCGAATCACCCGGAAGGCGTTATCTGCTTGTGCCGCATGCAGAAAATCGGTCTGCCTCTCCAAGGGGTAAAGGGTGGGCTCTTAAACCGAAAACGTCGGAGTGACCCCACTAGGTTCGCCGTCTCACTTTAGCTCACTCCCAAACGGATGTTCCGGAGCAATACAGAGGACACTTGGGTGAATCAACCGGAAGGCGCTTGCTAATTGTGCCGCATTCAGAAAATCTTTCTGCCACTCCAAGGGGTATGGCGATCAGAAACTTGTATATCAATTGTATATCGTTGCCATAATATCGAAAAGATTTCAGATATGCCATATCCACTGATATTATTTTTGATGAAATTCGCTAAGGTCTCGTTCACATGATCACAACAGTAGATGAGAACTTGAATTTAACATATACATACGAAATTTAACCTGTGTTTTAACCGAACTCACCCGTATATTTCATTAACCTGTAAATGCACAAAAGTTACGAAAGCTCTAACACTGCAAATATAAGGCTCTCGAGTATCATATACTAATTAAAAGGTTCCAATTTTGTTACTTTTATATAAATTACATATTAATATTAAACATAAAATTCAAAAATTTGCATATTGGCTAAATTTGTGGAAGTGAAGTTTATGTAGTTCAAAATCTTGACAATGGAAAACTTTATATTTCCTACCAATACTAAATGGTTTGAAGCGATTTTGAGCTTAACCCGCTGCTCATGTTGTTATATATTGGTGATATCTTTATGTGTACACTGGGCATTGCAGCATAGTTTGAAATTAACTTGAGCAAAGTTGAAAGCGCGATATTTTTTCGCTTGAATTTTATGCCAACGTGTAAGCAACAGCAACAAGTATTAGTTTGTGAACGTACAACAAAAAGGGCTATAATATGGTTGAATATGATGAAGATTCTGCTTTAGTTTGTGACTACAATGATATAAGTAATGATAGGACATATGACTTGCAAGACGATCTTGAAGATGCGACTCATACACTGATTACAGATTATAAGTTACAAGTAATTGATGAAAATTGTACTTATCAAATTGATCTTAGTACAAGTTTACGCGATTCCCTTGTGAATATGATGAATATCGACCATATTCAATCAGCTTTAAATTCTTTTCCTTTAGCATTTCAAAATATAATCGTTGACCCAAAGTCTTCCCAATTTAATAGAGTTATTTGTAAGGAGGGAAACCGTCAGTTTAGTGATATGGAAATGTACATAGTGCAGGGTTTTAAATACAAGTGTACCTAATACCTTACAGATCTGGTCGCATCTATTTCCAGAATTTTTGGAGCTACGAATAGTTGAACAAACAATAAGTTATTCTGAATTGAATGAAGAATTTTAATTCGAATAAAAATATGATTTGCGTAAATTTATTGGTATTTTATTAATATAAATAATACAAATATAAACAGTATTAATTTTTGAGCTCAAGGCTTGTTATAAGGAAAGTAAAAAAGAATCAGGCTGTGTCAGAGACACGGCCATTAAGTTTAACGTAGAATACGCCATCCGATAAGACAGACAACATATGTAACAATAAATGATAAATAATACAAGCAAATGAATTTCTTTATTTGATAGTTACTTTGGATGATATACATAAGCTTATGATAGGAAAAATAGGATAAAAATGTTTTTAAATTATCAATTAAATTTCTCGCAAAAACGAAGTCAATGGCTGTTATCAATAGTAAAGATAAATGATAAATAACATACGCGAATCAATTTTATTATTTTTTTTGCAGTGCTTGGCAGCATTTTCTCTTCTTTTACTCTACTTTAACTTGCCCGCCTAAAATTATGCAATACAAAGAACGGGCTGCCGAGTACATTTAAATCGCCCAACAGCAAACACTCAACCAAACACCACACACATATTTGTGTGCATGTGTTTACACAATTTTCATTTGAGAAATTTAAATATTAGGAAGATATCAACCAACATGAAATGTATGTCAAACGAAAGCTAACATCTTCATTTGACTACAAAAAAAAAAAAAAAAATTAATCGAGCCGTTTCCTTATAATTAAAGAAATAGAGATTACAACAATAAAAACCTGACATTGGTGCCCATACCGTAAGGTAAGACGTATTCTACGCCAAAAAGGAAAAGCAGACAGTAAAGTACGAATATAAATCAGTCTTAAAGTTGCTAAGTTGCTTTTATTAAGACTATTACTAATATAGGCTGGAATAGAGTTCCTGGTGCGAATAGCATTGACAAAAAATTGTCTTGCAGATGTAAGATATTCAATTACATTTCGGTATAATCAATTCTGTTAAGCGACGAGAAAAGGAAAGCATATCATAAAGATATCCAGGCTCTCCATTCATATTTAGGTGAAATAGAAAAACTCAATTTCGCGGTTACAATCCAGACAAACTATCATATCTCGCAAACCGTAAAATATACCCCGTAACATGGTTGAATACCACATAAATTTTATGAGCAGATTGGGAATCTAGCCTGCAAATTAGCTCAGAAGAACAAGTTTACGCCTAACGACAGCTGGTGTAAAAGTAGGAGACATTCTATATATATATATACTAGCAGCCCCGGCGGACTTCGTCTCACCCAAAAAATACAACGATTGCAAGATAATTCAATTCTAACAATGCCACTTCAACTTTCATAATCTAGCAGATGACGTTTCGAATTAAATATGGCGGCATTGTACTATTAAACTAAACCAACCAAAAAATTTACATTCCATTAAACTAAACATTAAATAAATTATTTTTTTAAATAAAAAATTTTCTTAGCAAAAAATCATCTTTATTCGAGTACTTTGTGATGCACAATATTTTTCGTTTTTTGTTCCGGTGCCAACACAATTAAAGCAGATGGCTTACCAACACGTGAACAGGCTACATACAATTGCCTATGTGAAAAACATTCATTTTCTAAATTTAGACCACAAACATCCAATGATTGGCCTTGCGCCTTGTTAATTGTCATGGCAAACACAAGACGAACCGGGAATTGAATTCGAAAGGCATGTCTGTCGGTATCAAAGGAATACGCGGAATGAGAACTTTTTCTCCTTTAAACTTGCCTTGAGAATTGTTGCGTAAATTATATTGTTCATGATTTGCTTCACAATCAAACGCATTATATTGTCAAGTGCAAAAATTATAACGGTTATTAAGAAGTGAGAACAGTTGCTAATAATAAATATATATACACATTATTATATCAAGTGATTATTACAAATTATAAATCAACTACGATACAGTACAGCCACCTAAGTATGTTATTCTCAGAGAGCCAGATATTTCTATATTCCAAAAAATAACAATAATTCCTGAAACATTGTTTAGCATGTAAAAAAATATTTAGGTAGCAAGAAATTTTCCTTAATTGCTTAATTTGGGCTCTTTTCACTCTTTTCCACAGAAAACTTGGCAGCGCTAATCACTTGCGCTAGAAATTAGGAAAAAAGGGTATTTAGAAGTTTCCTATGTCTCAATATGCAATGTATTTTCGGCCGTTTTTATAAATATTATTTATAAATATTATTGGAGCAGCAACGCAAGCCGGTTACGCTAGTTATATTATATTATCGAAAATGGCTTATTTAATATCATCTTATAAAGAAATTTCTGAAACGCTTTTGATTGCGAGAAAGATATTGATGTTCTTGTTGGTGTTATTTCGACAACTAACGCTAATATATCTACGGAAAACATTGAAAAATTAAAATCATATTTGGTTAACATATTTTTACAGAAATTTAAATTGAAATGGAAAAAAGCTAATCGCCATATGCAAAGGTTTCTAAACAAAAATGCAGATCGGCTGTCAAATATTTATACTGTTATCTGAGGAAGCACAGGAAGCCAGAAATATAGATTATAGAAATTATAGACTCCAACATTCGAGAAAATGTTCAAGGTCGTCCACCTATGAAGACGTTATGCATCATTTGTTGGTAACATCAGATCCATTTATTAGCAAATTCAGAAAAAAATTTAAATTTAAGAAATTAAAATATCATGATGAAGTAAAGGACATGTTAATGGAATATGATTAAAAATCAAATTATTGACGTTTTCTCTATTATTTTGAAATTGTTGTTAAGTACGACGCTTATAACTTCAAAGTTGCATGGGAGGTGGACGTGTTCGTTGGCAGATCACCTTTATATTTATCATGGGGTATACTATTGTTGAAACAAACAATTTCACAAAATTTTGTTGCTCTAGCGTGAAAATCTTCAAAAATAAAGCACTTTTTAAGTTTCAGTTGTATGGGAGGTGGGCGTGTCCGCGGGCGGATTTTCCAAAAAATTTTGTCAATATTTTATTTTTACTTAAAATGCATCTGTGCAAAATTTCAAAGCTCTACGATACCTCCTTCTATTTATTGCCGCACCTCTGAACAAAATTTACCACTTTGTGGCGTGAGCGGCGACCATGCGACATTTTTCAAATAACTTACATTTTTAAACTTGTGATATCTTTCGAATGGAATGTCCAAATTGAATAATTCAAAAAGTTAAGTAATGGTATTGAAGCGGACTTAAATATGAAGTCATTTATTTTGATAAGGATTAATTCCAAAGTAGAAATAAAAGAGCTTTTATAGCGGTGGCATTTATGTATATTTTTTAAAATGAGAAAACACTTACTGTGACATAACTACAATAGTTAGAGATATGCTGTCGCGATATTATTTGTAGACAATTATATGTTCTGCAAAGACGTAGTACATTATTTTGTTCTATAATCAATAGTTTTTGCAGCGCACGCGATGTAAGAAAGTTTTTTTGGTAATTTTTTCACACCTTGGGTTACATTATTGGAGTTTTACTGTACATAGATCCCTAACTGACCTTTTTTCGATTTTTTTTTTTTTTTTTTTTAACCCGTACTGAGAAAATACCTTTTCATCAAAGTACAAATCATCAAAATCGGTTTGGTCACTCTCGAGTTACGGTATTACAGCGCTTCGGACACTTTCTTTTATATACATATATAGATATATTATGTATATACTTTATTATATATAGTGAAAGGATGGCTTTCAGTTGTTTATTTAAAAACACATTAACACAAGTAAATTAATGTACAATTCGGATTATAATTAATATTTAGAAAAACTGCAATTCGCGAGCGATATTGTTTGCGTCTTCACTCTCTGCTTACTCAACCATTAGTACTCTCCGTTGGCGACATTTGTCACAGAGTCGTATTCGCATGGCGTTGTCACAAGTTGCTTACAGTTCGGCCGTTCCTGACCATTTGGGGCGTCCTCGCTACAATCTTGAGGGATTTCGCTCGACCTCCTTATCTCGTTCCAATTGTGAGGGATTTCGCTCGACCTCCTCCTCCTCTGTTTCATCACCTTCGTTGGGCGGCGGCACACACCATGGCTTTAACTTATCCGAAGAACACACTGGAGAATAATGCCGCTGTTTACAGTGAGAACCTGGTAAGTCCTCTATGATGTAACGATCCTTTTCAAAGACTGCGTAAATATAAATGGGCCCTTATAATGCGGCTCCAACTTTCGTGAAAACCCTGTACTCAGTGCTTCATTTTCGGCGAGTATTAAGTCATTTACGTTATAGATGATTGGTTTGGCGTGCTTATCGTCATATGGTTGTTTCGCTCGTTGGCGTGTTTCGTAAATCTAAGCAGCTGCGTTTCGTCTCATTTCTTGAACATCAACCTCGTTCGTTTCGTTAATATCATTTTGTAGAGCAAGTAGTATTTTATTTCCTAAACTACCGCGCGGCGAATCACCCAGCACCAATTCTTGTGGCATCCGTTTGGTTTTCTTATTTCGCATTGAATTTATTGTCCACTGGATTTCGTGTTGTATCAGCATTTGTCGGCATGTCCGTTTGCTCTTGGAGTACGTACTGCATTTTTAATGTGCTTAACACCGTTCTCTTTGCAATACTTTACAAACTCTGTAGATGTAAAGGATGTCTAACACAGGCTTTGTCTTCGTGCTTTCCACTGATCGTATCATCGTAAAAAGCGTCAACTATAACAAGTATATGTTCGTTTCGTTGACCAATCTTTGAGAAAGGCCCTAGTTAATCTAAATGTACGCTTTTGAACGGAATTGGTTCAATTTCACCAAAATGATACTCGCCCTCTTTTCGACCTCCACGGTCTTTATTATATGCACATTCAACACACGATTTTATGTATTACTTGGTATAATTTCGCGTTCTGTGAAACAGCAGATAACTTTTTAGTCGTTCCATCGTTTTGTCGACACTTAAATGTCCCGCCTTATCATGACAATCGTGTAACATTTTCCAGCGTAATGATTTCGGTACAACCCATACACGTGCACCTTTATTTTTCCGGAAGAGTCGCCCATTGTCGACTACATACTCGTCGTTCAACTTGGAGTTTTTCTTTTTCAGCTGATCGACAATTCGTTTTAAGTCATCGTCTTGTAACTGCATACTGAATAACCAGTCTGTTTCTTCTAACCCCGTCTTCATTACACACAAAGAAGCCTCTTCAGTGTCGCGTAATGCTTCTACTGGCGCTCGACTCAGTGCGTCACGTGCTCCATGCGTTTACCAGAACGATGTTCGATTCGTACATCACCCCCGTGCTATACGTGGTACCGTATATATAATATTTAAAACGTTCGAGCGTATCAACAACCACTAGAGTCTCGATCTACTAAAATACACAACCGGTTTCCAACCATCGTCCTCACGCTGTAACAAAATGCCTGCTAGCCTGATAGAACTCGCATCGGTGTGAATTTCATGTTCGTCTTCGATTCTATATGAAATCATCACCGGCTTAGTTGACAATGCCAACATCAGCTCATCAAGCGCGTTTTCTTGTTAATTTTTTCACTAAGTAGTTGATATTTACGAAGTAAACGTCGCAGTGGTTTTGATACAAGTTTTCTAAAATACCCGCTTAACCCCAAAAATTTTAGTACTTCCGTTACATTCGTGGGAGTTACAAAATTTGTAATTGCTGCCGTTTTTACTGAACCTGGACTAATGCCGGCTGGAGTTAACGAGTGACCCAAAAATTCAATAGTGTCTTTTATGAATTGCCTGTGGTACGGATTTTGTGCAATTGGATCCTTATTGATTAATTCGATCTCCATCGAAACTACGTTAGTCTTACCTATCTCGTTCATATTATTCGCAAAAATGTATTTATAATCATTTAACGCCGTTAGCAAGTTCATTCTTTGTGTACTTTCAACTACACTGCTTTGTATTTCACTTTCGAATATTTGTCGTTTATTTATTCTCCGTTCAGTTAAGGGCGCCACCTGATTTTTCACACCTGCTACGTACTCTAATGTCATTCGCCCAGTATGTATGTTTGCACAGATGTCATCATGCTCAAATATTTCTCTACCTAACAACACATCGGATGTCAACAAATCATCCTCAACAACATATAGAGTTACATTTAATTTAACTTCGTCCATTTTAATGTTAGTTTTAATCATTCGGTTGTCAAGCAAAACGTCAAGCTGTGTAGTTTGCAATTTTTTCCGTTCCGTGCTATTTAAATAAATAAGTTTAATTTTAATTACTTATATTTAAATATTTTGTGTGAGAAATCAGTGTCAACACTTTGTTGATCGATCTAAGATAAGTTCAAACATATTTGGTTTGCATCTGCTATTGTTTCGAATCAGTTTAATTTAATAACTCATTTAATTGCCGAGTCATATTTTGCAATTGTATTTGTTGTTAATTGGCTTTGTTAGTTCTTGCAGTTGTTTTTGTGCGTGCATATTTGTTTTGCTTTGTACTTTACTCATCTCTTGCTTTCTCTTTTTTGTCGCAGCTGTTTTGCGTGTTTATTGAGTGTCACAATACAGTGTATCTAAAACTGTTCGTTTTATAGCTTCAAAACTTTAATCAATATTTGGTTTTATTTTAACTTACACTTTTCTTTGATCTAATATGTGAATCCGAACGCTATGTATTGTGCTGGCTGTGTGATGGGTTGGCCCATATGAAGTGTGCTGGATTGACAGGTAGAGTTTTAGACTCAATTAATTATGGCAAAGGCTTACGCTGGTCATGCTTAAATTGTAGATCGACCGAAGTTGATATTTTTAAATGCTTTAAACATACTAGGAACGGGTTTTCTGAAATCGGTACTTACCGAAAAATTTACTTTTTATGAGAATTTGTTTAAGTCGTTTAAATGCTTAAATGATTCACTTCCTGTCAATAACTCTAATCGTGAAAATAAACGTAAGCGAGTTGAGAGTCCGTCTGATTCAGTGACTTTAAATCCAACTCCGGTCGTTATTCCAACTCCCTCATTAGAACTAATTAATTTAGCTTCACCAATTCCGCAGATAGTGGAGCCTTCCACATCCAAATCCTCTTCAGCAAGGTCAATTGCCAGTAACAACCGCGAACTTTCTATACCGCCTAAAGTTGTTGAAACAACTACCAAGAAGCTGGTTGTGGTTCCACAAAGAAAATCAAGTTTTGTGTCAAGATTCGCCAAAGACACTACTGTCGAGGACATTGAGTTTTACATCGCATCAAAAATTAAAATTGACAACTTAACAATCAGGAAATTTAACTTCAAATATGAAAGAAATATTTCCTCTTTTAAAATTGATGTTGCTTTAGAAAAGTTCGATGCTCTTCTAAACAATTCATTCTGGCCGATCGGGGCGTTTGTCCGCGAATTCGAGTACAAACCTAATATAAATTAAAATGTTGTAAAGATTCCTCGTCAAAACACTGTGCTACAAAACGTATTGTTAAGTCTGATTTGAGTATTTATTATCAAAATGTAAGAGGTTTGAACACTAAATTAACTGACTTGTATTTGACAAGCCTTCAGTGCAATTATAATATTATTTCATTTACCGAAACATGGCTTAAGCCTCACGTTTTTAATTCGGAAATCTTTTGCAGTGAATATCAGGTTTACAGAAATGATCGCCTGTGCAGAGTTGGGGGTAGTGTTCTACTCGCTGTTCATTCTTCTATTCCCTCAGAAGAAATATGTGTCCCTGCTACGGAATCCATTGAATTTATGTGCATCCGAGTGCAGCTTGGCAAAGGTTATATCTACTTAGCTCTCTGTTATATACCTCCTCAGTCTGATTTGTCTGTATATACCCAACATATTTCTTTTCTTAAAATCGTTAGTTCAATGACTGAATCTTCTGACTCTATGATTGTCCTGGGTGACTTTAACCTCCCGCACATATCCTGGAAGATGATTGACTATAACATTGTACCAGTTTCTACGCGATTGGGTAGCTGCGACTTTTTGGATGAGATGGCTGAACTGTGCCTAAGTCAGATTAATGTTCTTCCAAATAAGTTTGGGAAGGTTTTGGATTTGGTTTTCGTTGATGATATTTCCAGATCTTCTCTAAATCGATGTGATCCTCTAGTTTTGCCAGAAGACGTTTACCATCCTGCAATTGAGATAACTTTCGAAATCATGGGTGTTGCTCGGGGGTATGATACGACAGCAGTCGGTTCTAGTACCCGCTTTGATTTTGCTAAGGCCGAATTAAAAAAAATAAGAAATGAACTTTCCAATTTAACATGGCCCAATTATAGTGGTGATGTTGAAGAAAATGTAATGCATTTTAATACCACTTTGTATAGTTTATTTCTAAAATACGTACCTAAACGTGTATGCGTTCAAGACGAACCAATACAGTTATGGTTTAATAAGGAACTGAGAATGTTGAAAAATAAAAAATCGCGTACCTTCAAACAATATAAAAAAACAGGTTTACTTACAGATTACTTAACCCTTAAATGCCCAAGGCCTCAAATTTTTGTAAAAAATTTATATGATATATAAAAAAAATGTGTAGAACATGGTTTATTCGACGATTTTTTGAAAAAAATCACCTTCGGAGAAATTTTTAAAAAATAGTGGTTGTATCCTTAAAGATACACTGGGCATTCCCTTCATTTTTTACTTCAATACCCAAATGCGGTAAACTTTGTAATCAAACGATTAAAATGCGGTTTATATTGCAAAGAAATTAATTTATTAAAATCCAATCGGCTGTCTTTGGAAATAGCTATAGAAGAATTCGGTTTCCTCTTTTTTTCCTCTAAAAACGGCTGGAGGCTAGGGCGCCCACGTTTAGGGGCTTCAAAAGATTTGAAACTAAATAGTGAATCCGCGACTTCTAATTTGAAATCAATAAGACGCATTTCTTTATATCCGGGGCGATTCTTATTAATTCTTTTATACATAATCCATGCATTAGCACATGTGAAGTCCAGTAAGTGGTAAAACATTCTGTTCGTCCATTTACGACTTTTCATCGTGATTTTATGACGACTCATACAGCTGTCAAGTAAATCTACGCCACCCATATGACGATTGTACTCTTTAATTATTTCTGGGCAGGAAATTATTTTGAATGTCTTGTCCTTTTTGTCGTAACGTTTTATGGAGGAAGACGTTGCAGGTAAATCTTCGTTTTGATCATGCAACAAGATTGGTTTCATACCGATGCACTATGGCCGAAATTGCGATTTTAGCGGCAAAAAATACTTCCTGGCAAGCTAGCTTCACCAAATTTGGTGTGTAGACTTCTAATGATAAACAAATCGATTTGAGAAAAAATGGGCGGGCCACGCCCCCTTTTTTCAAAGTAGTGGCAAAACGTACTTCCTGGTACAAAAAAGCAACTTGAGAAAATATTGAACGGTCCACGCCCTCTTTTTCCTATATCCAAAATCCAAATTGTCGCCAAAAATACTTACCAAAACGCTGGCTTCATCAAATTTTGAAAACGGACTTCTTCTGATAAAAAAAACTTTAGAAAAAATGGGCGGCCCGCGCCCACTATTAAAAAAATATTGAATGCTACCAAGAAATTAATTTATTTTTTAATTCATAAATTTATAATTTTAAAGAAGTTGTAAATGCTTATGGATTAATCTGAAAATAACAAAAATAACATACATATTCTCGAAAGATATAGGGCTTAATTATTCATGGTCTGTTTCGTCGTTTTCAGCCGCTTCTAATTCCAATGAATAATTATTTATCGACTCTAAGCTTACATCAGAATCATAACTATAATTGCAGCTGGAGGCTTCTTGAGATGTTGAAGGTAATAAAAATTCTGGTGGCAATTCAGGCATTTTAAAAAGATCAATGACTTCTCGAGGAAAAGGAAGTTTTTTTGAACTATTTGTACGTTCTTGCAAACATAAACTTGAAATATATGGGTCAGAGCTATCCACAGCTCTATGATACATGTCAAGTATGTTGTGCACTCTTGAATCCTTTCGAGCGTGACCAGTTCGATCTTTTTTATAAAATTTGTTTCGCGCCTCAGATGCATTTTCTGCCAGGACACCTACGGGTACTACTGAAGCCTCAATTATTTGTGACGAATGCACTAATATTTTGTGTATTGTGGCAGACATAGAGTACCATTCGTAGTTTTGGAAAAATATTTCACTGGTTTTAATGCAATAATCACGAAACCATTGAGCATCAATTTCAAATTCAGAGGAGAGAGCAATTAAGATTATGTGTAAATGTTTCAAAAAATCAATATTTATACCAGTAATAGATGTTAAAAGGTCCGTGCGAGAAAATGCTCTTCTAGCTGTGTTGCCATCGTTGGTGTTGCCGCTGCCATTTGCTTTCGGCTTATCGACATGAAGCCCCATTTGAAGCAAAAACTATTTTTGAATTTTTTGTTTCTTTTCTGCCAGGATTCTCTTCTCTTCTGCTCCACGAATTTGCCATTTTTTCAAATCTAGCTTGTATGAAAGTTTTAAAACAAACTCGAAACTACGAATCCACGCATGCAAAGGGCTTAATCCATATTTCAAAGCGTCGGTCTTCGGTTCAAAATTAGGAGAATCAAAGTTTCTTATAGTTCGAAATTCCTTTGGACCGGCATGACAGATGGGACATTGCTGTGCACTTTTAGTTTCTGTCAACACATTTAAGACTTTCCCATCTATTAATGTCATATATAAATTATATTTTACTTTAATTTTTTTCCCATTACTTAGTGTGTATTGTAGTGGTTTCAACTCCTCAATCTGTTTCTTTATGTTGTGGTTTTCAGTTAAAATGTGCTCTTTTGTTTCTTTAACAAACTCCACTTTTAAAGGTCTACAAAAGCGTACTGACTGAGGTGTACGGTTTACCCAAATGTTATACCCTGCTGATGAAATTATTTTTATTGGAATGACTGATGTCACAAAAAGGGAATGATCGAAACTTTCCGAAGTATTTTCCACAAATTTTTGTTTAAACAAGCTGTGACCGGTAGAACCATCAAACCCGTAGCTCGAAATTAGGATCGATTCTTCAACATCCATTGTACACAATACTTCATCTTGATATTCAAGAATTCTTTTAGCTGTGTGGTCTAACAAATTTTGCAACGACACTTCGACAGAGCTTTCATTCGCTTTGATTTCATCCGGTCTACATTTCAATTTGCTTTCATAAACTTTATCATAAGTCGGATAAATACTACAATTGTGTTTTATGTTTAATTGCCGCATATTTGAGTACACCTTTTTAGTTAATCCGTTTTCTAACACAAACATTAGAGCTTCATCAGGTGATACTGGCGTAACTTCTTTATGGCTAGTATTAAGAACTTCTCGAATTTTGGATGGCCGATTTGGAGATATAGCAACTTGCTGTAGGACAAATTTCAAATCCGTTGCGTGGGATTTTTTGGCAGATATAGAGGCAGCATGAACTAATAATTGCGCATTGCCTCCTTGCTGGGAAGCTAATTCGGAAGCTAATCTCCTTTTATTTCTTTCGCAGCTATCATCATACGTCAGTTTTGGTCGCCCAATAGTATTAATCTTTTTCGGTATTACAAAAATTGTTTCTCGACTCAACCATTTCTTATTATATTTTCTAAATGCATTCTCATTTCTGGATTGTTTATTCCATTTAAGTTTAATAAAATTAGATAAGTTCCGAGCTTTAGTACATATCAATTTACTTAATTCACTGTCAATTTCGTAAGAAATCTTTCCTTTTATGTAATTCGAAACATTCCTGTTGTTTCTCAACCAAAACTCAAATATTTCAGAATTTTTGAACCTGAGTGTTTCTACAAAAGTATTAAAAATTCGTTCATTAGCCGTCAAATGCATGCACTTTTACCATGACATAAAACTTGAGTTTTCTACAAACAATCACATGTAAATAGTTCCAATGACACTTCAAAACATTTTTAGTTTTACTCCACGAAAAACGATAAAACTCTTCACAATTTCACAAAAAATACATACAAAAAACCACCAAAATAAGTACGAAATAAAAACATTTAGCAAACTATATTTGTATATAGTAAAATTACTCACCTCGAGTAATAGAACTCATATTTACAAAGTTTTTTTACAAGAATATATTATTAAAAAACAGTTTTTAATTTTATAAAAATTTTGCTGCTTCACTTGTATTAACACGTACTAAAAAATTTGTAAACATTACCAGCTGTTTGTACATAAACAGGGTTGCCAACAGTAAATTTTTTCTTATCAATATGTTGGGTATTGAACACCATCAAAATAATTGCAAAAATTTAAATTTGAAAAATTGACTTTTTGCCGCTAAAATCGCAATTTCGGCTATAGTGCGATGTAAGTTGAAACAAGATTAACAATCTTGTTGTCCTTCCATGACAATGATGTCACATCGACGCCGTAAATTGAAGCAACGTATTCGTGGCTGGTTCCACGCTCATATTTTGACATAACTTTCTCATTTGCAAGTTTGCAGTTTTTAATGCGATTGCGACGGCACAGTTGTATAGTAGTTATCAAAATAAACTATATGATTTTGATAACGAGGAACCTCACGCAAAAGTCTAACAACAATATTTGCAGATGACTTCAAATCTGGTTCGCCCTGGAATAATATGTTAGGTCCTCCGGAAAAAATTTCAAATTTATAAGCAAACCCTGTGGAGTCACATAAGACATGTAATTTAAACCCCCATTTCTTAGGTTTGTTAGGCAAATATTGCTTCATGTAATTTTTCATTTTTGAAGAACACATTTGTTCATCAACGCACAATCGGTCTAACTTAGGTATGCTGCCGAATGTTCTGTTTAGGGTATCAATAAGTGGTCTAATGAGATATAGTCTATCGCGGTTTGGATCGTCACTAGATGGAGCATTTTCTTTTTCATTAAAGTGAATGAATTGCCGTATTTTTTCAAATCGGCTCCTAGTCATCGTTGTTTGTATTATTGGTACACAATGGTTGCCATTTTCAGACCAATAATCTCTTGTACTCGGGAGATTGAAGTAAGACATATAAAATAAGATACCAATAAATTTACGTAAATCGAATATATCAAAATTAGAAGCTTCATTAAGTTCGGAGTAAATTTTGGTTTGTTCAACTATTTTGAGCTCTAAAGATTCTGGAAATAGGAATGACCAGACCTGAAAGGGAGTTTCCAAAACCTTCAAATTATCGGATATGGTACTATCGCCTCTAAAGCCAATTTCAGCATTGGTATATTGAATATTTCCTGTTTTCCATATTATTCTGTCAAATTCCGAAGACTTAGGATCCACAGTTCCACAACAAATAAATCGCGATAAAAATTTATAAAATTTATAAAAAATTTAAAAAAAGCCGAAAAGCCAGTGAAACAAATTAATTTGTGTGAAAGTCCCTAAAGGTAGGGCAGTAAGCGCAGGCCGCGAGGGCCAACAAATACATAAGTCGCGCTAAGCTTATAAAATTTTATAAAAAAAAGCCAAACTGGCAGTGAAAGTCTCTGAATAGCTGGGCAGCAAATTAATTTTTGTGAAAGTCTCTAATGGCAGGGTAGTGAGGGCGGACACCAGGGCCAACAAATAAGTCGCGCTAAGCTTATAAAATTTTATAAAAAAAGCCAAACTGACAGTGAAAGTCCCTGAATAGCAGGCAGCAAATTAATTTTTGTGAAATTCCCTAAAGGTAGGACAGTGAGCGCAGGCCACGAGGGTCAACAAATTAAACGCGCTATTAAAAAAAATAAATAAATAGTATATATACAATAAATAAAATCAAATCAAATAAAGGCAATTAAAGTGTATTGCCAAGGTCATCGTCAACACGAAGTGCTGCACGGGCCTTACCAATGCTCCAACGAGCTGCCATAACGAGGTACGGAGAACTTTGGGCGGCACCAGCAATAACCCCAATACGATAAGTTGCACAAAAGGTAAGCATTTGAAATCCACCACGTAAATTCGCGTATTCGGGCGCGAAGCAAAACGTTTCGTGGGACTGGTTGAACGACGAAAATCTAAGTGATAAACCAAAAAAAAAAAAACAAACAAGAAGCCGGGATCATTAGAAAAAAGAGGTAGGTCATCTCCACTCCTGTGTGACAACTTGACCAAAGATCTTACAGTGATTTCCTTTCAGCAGACATAAGAAAACTGGTTCAGAGATTTGGCAAACCGGTAGGTACCCCTCTGACAAAAGAATTTTAAAGAGGGCAACAAGAGGGTAAGGCAACGGCTCTCAGATTTCAAAAATGAATGTACGACAAACTTTCTAAAAAATGTAGGCTCATGACCTAACGAGCACTCTATTTGGAAAGCAACGAAGTATATAAAACGCCCAAAAACAAGAAATCATCTACTGAAAGATATTAATGTGTTATGGTGCAGGTCCGATTTTACCAAAGCAGAAACTTTTGGCGATCATTAAGAAGGCACTTTCCAGCCATTTGAGTTCAGTTGTCCTTCTGTCATGAAAGACATAAATGATTTTATTGAAAGCCCTTGTCAAATGGATCTTCCTATAAGACGTATCAGACAATGTGAGGTTGGTAACCAGATTGAAATTTTCAATAATAACAAATCTCCCGATTATGATCAAATAAACGCAAGAGTAGTTAAATTGCTAACACAAAAAGCACAGAACCTTCTAACCCTTTTATTCAATGCAATACTACGTCTTCACCACTTTCCCTCTCAATGGAAATGCGCGGAAATTATTATGATCAGCAAGCCAGGCAAACCTGAAAGCATGCTGAAGTCGTACAGACCGATAAGCTTATTGGTGACTTTCTCCAAATTATTTGAGAAAATATTTTTGCGACGACTGTTACCAGTTTTAGAGAAAAACCTCATCATTCCGCAACATCAATTCGGATTTCGTCACAAACACGGTACACCTGAACAATGCCATCGTATTGTTCGTTTTATAAGCAATACGCCGGAATGTAAAGAGTATTTTTCAGCAGTATTTTTAGATATTCAGCAAGCTTTCGATCGAGTCTGGCACACTGGGTTGATTTATAAACTTAAAAAACTGCTGCCTGCTCCTTTTTTCCTCGATCTGAAAGACTACATTTTAGCTAGATACTTTTACGTAAGAGTCAAAGACGAAATTCCACAGGGAAGCGTACTTGGTCCGATCCTCTATACAATCTACACCTCAGATATGCCTGTCCTTGAAAACGTCTTAATCGCCACCTATGCGGATGACACTGCAATGCTTGCGTCAAGCAATTCTAAGATTGAAGCGTCGAAAATTATACAGAATCAGGTGAGAATTACTAAGGAATGGTTTAAAAAATGGAATATGGCAATTAATACAGATAAATCTATACATATCACGTGTACTATGAAAAAAGACTCCTGTCCAAGTATTATTATGAACAATGCAGAAATTCCAAACTCCGATACAGTTAAGTATTTGGGCCTCGATCTCGATAGGAGATTAACGTCGAAAAACCACGTTAAAGCAACACGAAAAGAGCTTAAAGTAAATACTACTAAAATGTACTGGCTTCTTGGACCCAAATCTGAATTAAGCTTTGAAAACAAAATTTTATTGTATAAAGCCATACTAAAGCTTGTTTGGACGTATGGAATCCAGCTTTGGGGCACTTGCAGCAACTCAAACGTCGAAATCTTACAGCGGCATCAGAATAAAACTCTTAGGATGATTCTAAATGCCCCTTGGTTCGTTTCCAATAACACTAATTGTCATGGACGAAATTAAGAAATTTAGTTATAGATATTTTGAAAGGCTGAGCAATCATTGCAACCCTTTAGCTATTGCGTTATTGGATGAAACAGACGAAACGTTTCGACTGAAACGGTTTCATGTTCTAGACCTCCCGTACAGGAAATAGATAGTCACTAAGTTTCTGTGTTATCTATAGCTTAAGCTAAGTATACAATCAAGTATTACTTTTACGTCTACTGGGGCCCAAAGGTATTAAGCTATGTATATTTAAAACATTTGCTTATTGTCCTGAGGGACACACTGTAACACTGGCTCACTAGTAATATGTTTTTAAGTGTTTCAAATGACTTTAGGAATTCTTGGCTTCTATAATCTAATACAGCATCTTGCTTTAAAAGACAAACCATGGGGTATGCAACTTTCGCATAGTCTCGCATAAATTTGCGGTAGTAACCGGTGATGCCTAAAAACCTTTTGATTTCTTTTATGTTTGAAGGTGGTTGCATTCTGCTTATTGCCTCCATTTTCGAGGGTTCAGGTTTAATACCTTCACCTGTTACAAGGTGTCCTAAAAATTTTGTGGTCAATGCAGAAAAATGACATTTATCTATCTGTACCTATCTTCAAATTTGAATCTCGTAAAGTGCTAAATATTTTTTTAATGGACTCTATGTGTTCTTGAAAACTAGTGGAAAATATCATTCAGATATACAACGTAAATTTTATTTATGTGATCTCTTAATACATGATTTATTAATCTTTGAAATGTTGCAGGGGCTGTCTTAAGCCAAATGGCATACGATTAAATTCGTAATGGTCACTTGCGGTTGAAAAAGCTGTCTTATCCCTATCGTCGGGGTGCACCTCAATCTGATGGAATTCCTTAGCAAGATCAATTGTGCTACAGTAACAACATTTTCCTGACTTATCAAATAAATCTTCTATATTTGGAAGTGGGAACATGTCGTCTCTTGATGGTTCATTTAGCTTTCTGTAGTCCATTACAATTCTCCATTTTTCCTTACCACTGTTATCTGGTTTTTTTGGGTACAACCCACAATGGGGAATTGTAAGGACTACAACTCGGAGATATTATATTTTGTGCTAGCATTTCCTGTATTTGCCTCTCTACTTCCGCCCGATGTATGACAGGGTACCAAACAGTTTGCTATATATAGGAGTGTCAGTTTTTGTAATTATTCGATGACGAATTTCACTACTTTAAGGTAAGTTTTCACCATCTTTATAAAAAATATCTTTAAAATTATTTACAACATTCTTTAAAACTTCTTGATCTTTAGAATTTAAATGCTCAGGAAACATATTAAGTAACGAGTGTTCTACTATTTCTTCTTCTTCATTAATAAATATTTGCAAATGTTCATTTTTTAGATAATCATCTACTATTAATTCTTCTTCTTCACAAAAATAAATTGGTAATGTTGCATCTTTTCTTATTAACACTCTATTTTAGTAGTCGATTTTACAACTCAAATTAAGCAGTATATTGTTACCCATTAGACCATCAAAGTAGTTATGAAATTTAAATTCTTGGGAATTAACATTAAAATTTGGTTTATGAAATTCTTTAAATAATGGAAAACTATACTGTACGTCTGTAGTAACAGCTCGATTTATAACTTTTAAAGTGATAGAACTTGATTTTATTCTTCATTTGGGATTACAAATATTTGGGTTTATGATGCTAAATTCTGCACCTGTATCTATTATAAACTTAAGTTTTCTAACTTTTGTTTCAACTGTTATATAGGGTAACTTCCTTGGCCCTCTAATTGACAATTTTGTTCGTTTTCATTGACACCCATTTCCATAGGTTCTACAACTGTTTCACTGCGAAAATGATTATTACTTCTGTTATTTAACAGGCTTTCATTATCTTTATTGTTATTTTGATTAAAAAAACTACTCGAGCTATGATACGTTCTGTTTGTTTGGTTGCTGTAGTTACTATTAAAACGAGGTTGAGTAAAAGAGTTTAGTGTTGCACTGCTTGAGTTATTTTGACGCTGATTGTTATTAATGTTGTTGTACTGTTGTATATGCTGTTTGTTAAGGTCTGTAATCATTCACAATAGACAACTGTCACAATGAGATGTCGCTGTCAGCTACTCGCTGACACGACTCGTTACTTGGTTTGCTTTTGCACGAGACCTGTTAGCTGAACGTTGCCAGATAGTGGTGCTATAAAAGCGACCGGCAACCAGGTTCCAGGTTTCTTTACAGAAAATAAACGGCGCTTTTAAATACTAAACAGAATTTCTGTAATTTTTTATCTGTGTGTGTGCACACAGTGGAATTGAAAAGGATCAGGTAATTATCTCTCTTAAAGGATCGGCCCCCATTATAAGATCCCCGTTTCCAGAATTCAAGGGGATTCTGGACCCTACTCAACCCCGCCCTTAACATGGTCCTTCGAGCTGGATCCTTGAGACAATAATTATTCTTTTTAAATTTTTTATTATTCTATAAACTCTCGCAAAGTCCCCCTTGCCAGATTTAAAAGAAAAAGCTTATTGTGAACGAGCACGTGCACTGAAAGAAGCGCTTTTGACGTTTTTCTACGTGATTTTGCGCATTCTGTTTATTTAAAATTTTTTGGCTGCAAGATATTCGCGGTGGTGAGCGATCTCGCCAAAAATTAAATAGACCAATCTCCAAGGCTAGCGAAGCACCCAAGCCTAGCAGGAAACCCCAAAAGGAAGGCGCCCTCCCAGCAGCAGCAGAAGCAACAAAAAACGGAAACCTGGTGAGTAGCGGTATTGATAACCCCTAAATAAGTCTCAGCGGAAACGCTTAGCAATTTTTTCAGTAGCACAACGGGAAGACCTAGCGGACCGCTAGCTAGCGGTGATAAACCGCTAAAGAAGCAGGCAATCCGGTGGACACCAGGAAGGAGTGTAAGTCCCAGTGTGTGAAAAGTAAAAAAAAGCAAAAAAGGGAAAAACCCTACAACTAGGGTAGTGAGCGCCGGCACGACGTGCCACGAAATACACAGCGCTTTTTTAAAGTGAAGCAAAAAAGCAAAAAAGTGAAAGTCCCTGCAGGTAGGGCAGTGAGCGCCGGCAAAGAGTGCCAGGAAAATAATTTTGGTTTGTTCAACTATTTTGAGCTCTAAAGATTCTGGAAATAGGAATGACCAGACCTGAAAGGGAGTTTCCAAAACCTTCAAATTATCGGATATGGTACTATCGCCTCTAAAGCCAATTTCAGCATTGGTATATTGAATATTTCTTGTTTTCCATATTATTCTGTCAAATTCCGAAGACTTAGGATCCACAGTTCCACAACAAATAAATCGCGATAAAAATTTATAAAATTTATAAAAATTTTAAAAAAAGCCGAAAAGCCAGTGAAACAAATTAATTTGTGTGAAAGTCCCTAAAGGTAGGGCAGTAAGCGCAGGCCACGAGGGCCAACAAATAAGTCGCGCTAAGCTTATAAAATTTTATAAAAAAAAGCCAAACTGGCAGTGAAAGTCTCTGAATAGCTGAGCAGCAAATTAATTTTTGTGAAATTCCCTAAAGGTATGACAGTGTGCGGAGGCCACGAGGGCCTACAAATAAATCGCGCTAAACTTATAAAATTTTATAAAAAAGCCAAACTGGCAGTGAAAGTCCCTGAATAGCAGGCAGCAAATTAATTTGTGTGAAAGTCTCTAATGGCAGGGCAGTGAGGGCGGACACCAGGGCCAACAAATAAGTCGCGCTAAGCTTATAAAATTTTATAAAAAAAGCCAAACTGACAGTGAAAGTCCCTGAATAGCAGGCAGCAAATTAATTTTTGTGAAATTCCCTAAAGGTAGGACAGTGAGCGCAGGCCACGAGGGTCAACAAATTAAACGCGCTATTAAAAAAAATAAATAAATAGTATATATACAATAAATAAAATCAAATCAAATAAAGGCAATTAAAGTGTATTGCCAAGGTCATCGTCAACACGAAGTGCTGCACGGGCCTTACCAATGCTCCAACGAGCTGCCATAACGAGGTACGGAGAACTTTGGGCGGCACCAGCAATAACCCCAATACGATAAGTTGCACAAAAGGTAAGCATTTGAAATCCACCACGTAAATTCGCGTATTCGGGCGCGAAGCAAAACGTTTCGTGGGACTGGTTGAACGACGAAAATCTAAGTGATAAACCAAAAAAAAAAAAAAAACAAACAAGAAGCCGGGATCATTAGAAAAAAGAGGTAGGTCATCTCCACTCCTGTGTGACAACTTGACCAAAGATCTTACAGTGATTTCCTTTCAGCAGACATAAGAAAACTGGTTCAGAGCTAGCGGCAGCTGAGAAAGATTTGGCAAATCAGTAGGTACCCCTCTGACAAAAGAATTTTAAAGAGAGCAACAAGAGGGTAAGGCAACGGCTCTCAGATTTCAAAAATGAATTTACGACAAACTTTCTAAAAAATGTAGGCTCATGACCTAACGAGCACTCTATTTGGAAAGCAACGAAGTATATAAAACGCCCAAAAACAAGAAATCATCTACTGAAAGATATTAATGTGTTATGGTGCAGGTCCGATTTTAGAAACTTTTGCCGATCATTAAGAAGGCACTTTCCAGCCATTTGAGTTCAGTTGACCTTCTGTCATGAAAGACATAAATGATTTTATTGAAAGCCCTTGTCAAATGGATCTTCCTATAAGACGTATCAGACAATGTGAGGTTGGTAGCCAGATTGAAATTTTCAATAATAACAAATCTCCCGGTTATGATCAAATAAACGCAAGAGTAGTTAAATTGCTAACACAAAAAGCACAGAACCTTCTAACCCTTTTATTCAATGCAATACTACGTCTTCACCACTTTCCCTCTCAATGGAAATGCGCGGAAATTATTATGATCAGCAAGCCAGGTAAACCTGAAAGCATGCTGAAGTCGTACAGACCGATAAGCTTATTGGTGACTTTCTCCAAATTATTTGAGAAAATATTTTTGCGACGACTGTTACCAGTTTAAGAGAAAAACCTCATCATTCCGCAACATCAATTCGGATTTCGTCACAAACACGGTACACCTGAACAATGCCACCGTATTGTTCGTTTTATAAGCAATACGGTGGAATGTAAGGAATATTTTTCAGCAGTATTTTTAGATATTCAGCAAGCTTTCGATCGAGTCTGGCACTCTGGGTTGATTTATAAACTTAAAAAACTGCTGCCTGCTCCGTTTTTCCTCGTTCTGAAAGACTACATTTTAGCTAGATACTTTTACGTAAGAGTCAAAGACGAATGCTCGAAAATATATCCCATTAGTGCTGGAATTCCACAGGAAAGCGTACTTGGTCCGATCTTCTATACAATCTACACCTCAGATATGCCTGTCCTTGAAAACGTCTTAATCGCCACTGTTGACAAATGATGTCAAAAACTTTTTTCGATTTGTTACTTAACATTATTTAAGAAACCCTCTGGTGCAACCCTGGGTTGTAAGCCAGCGTTTTGCACTCATTCTTCTTTCTTTCTTTCTCCTTACCTACATTCGCCAAAGCGCTGACTAATACAGCCTTTTTATCTTGAACCTTCGAACAGTGAAGAAAGGGTGCAAAACTGCGGTAAGATTATTAAACTAAGTTCACCAATGTAATATTTGTAAATTAATGGATTTTTACAGAATAAACATACACACACCTGCACATCAAGTGGTATCGCCTTGTTTAACGGAAACCCTTTCGCTCAGCCAAGTCGTAGCCACGACATCTTTATTCGCAGCTTTGTTTGGTTTTAACTTTATCGCTTCCACTGCCGAGAAGTTAGATTTGAGTCGTCTAGAATGAAAGAGCCGGATGATATCACGGAGAAACGCCGCAGTCCTCGGCTCAACAAAGTAGAAACGGAGTCTGAGGAAGTATAGGCCAATTCCATATCGACTGCCGTCATCGCCACCGCCAAAACCCACACCACAGCCGCCTTCAGATCAGCAGAATCAGTAAGTCCAACGATGGAAATGCAGAAGCAAATCGCCACGCTTCAAAGACAACTAGAGGAATCACAGGTAAGGTTAAGTGAACAAAATCGCCATTGCCAAAGGCTGGAGACTGCGTTGCGTAGCTCAATGCATCCAGCTTATGTAGCCCCTGTTTCCGTAACCTCCACAAAAATACCCGTCATTCCGTCATCTTTGGCACAAGCTGCAGGTGCTCCAGTACATAACCTGAAACATTTGCCAGCCACTTCTCACGTGCAAAATTTGCCGGCTAGCACAACAACAAATAACATCATGCCATTTTTAAAGAGTTGTGCACAAGCCGCGACGTCGACTACAGCGAGCAGCACTGCCATGGCGCCAGTACAGTTAGCAACTGAGAACGGTTGCGTTTTTTCTTCGCTGCCGACGTCAACTTCCAGCGCAATTTTTACGCCCACATATTCACTAACGGGCCAAGCGCACTGTTCTGGTGCGAGACCTGCCTGAGTTCAGTGGGGAGCCAGAAGATTGGCCGATCTTTTATACGGCCTATATCCAGTCAACTTCCGTGTACAACTACACCAATCTGGAGAACAATCAGCAGTTACAGAAAGCGGTTAAAGGAGATGCGCGCGAAGTAATTAAATTTTCGCTTCGGGCGTCCCGAACAATTAATTCAAAGTCAGTTACGTCAAGCAAGGGATTCCCCTACTATTGCGGATAATACATTGATCAAGTTGATACCCTTTGCTACTAAGGTGAATAATTTAGCAACATTCCTGCAATCAGTGAATGGGCAACAACACATCGCCAATCCTACGCTATTGGAGGAACTATTATCAAAGCTACCAATGAGTAAGAAACTCGATTGGGCCAGAGTCGCTGCCTCAATACAGCCGTATCCGACGATCATACACTTTAGTGCTTGGGTAAGTGAACTTGCTAATTTAATATGCACAGTGCAAGAAGTCGACAATAAAGAGCAACGGCGTCGTGTGGGGCTACATACTTCCGAAACACGGTGTTCAGGTTTTTTAGGTGGGAGTCCATTAAAGTGTCCACTATGTCAGGGGCAGCATAAGCTGCAAGATTGCCGCCGTTTCCTAAATGCCGCAGTGCCAGATAGATGGGATGTAGTGAAGAGACATCTTGCTTGTTTTTCGTGCCTAAACGTGGGGCATACCACGCGGAATTGTCGACGTAAGAAATCTTGTTCAGAAGAAGGGTGCCAGCGCAGACACCACGCCCTACTTCACGAATCCATGGCTATAACTTCCACCTCAAGTGCCCAAAAGGAGGAACGAGGTGAAGTAAGAGGACGCGTATTGAGCTGCGCTAGCGTTGGCAGCACTAAACCCAAGCTACTCTTTCGTGTGCTACCTGTAACACTGTATGGTGAAAAGAAGCGCATCGATAAATACGCCCTATTTGATGAAGGCTCCTCAATTAAAATGTTAGACAGCGAGTTTGCCAAGCGGAATACGCGGCCGCCCACACCGCTTAAATATACAATGGTTTGGAGGAAGAGCAGCACAAGAGTCATCTGAGGTTTTCAACATTGAAAAAAGCGGCACTGGTAAAAATAAGCGACATCTGCTGCGCAACGTGTATGCCGTAGCCAAACTCGATTTGCCTATGTTGGGATGATTTAGAGGGTGGTGATAAATCAATTTCGTCTCTCCCCCTCCATCCATATTCCGATGCCGTACCATAGCTTTTGATTGGGATTGATCACGCGCACCTAGGCTTGCCGACTGGCATTAAAAGGGTTAGTGATCAAGGTCCGTATGCTTGCAACACTGAATTGGGATGGGTTGTTTTCGGACCAATCAGCCGAGAGCCGTTAGCTACCCAATCTTGCTGGTTTGTACACACCCAAGAAGAGGAAGAAGACATACATAAACTTGTGGCTGACTATTTCAATATTGAGGGTCTCGGTATTAGACCTTCACCGCCTGTTGAAAGCAACGATGACATCTGAGCTAAGCAGTTACTTCAGGATACAACTAAGAGAGTGGAAGGTCGTTTTCAACGGTCCTATTATGGAAATACGACAACGTTCGACTGCCCGATAACTATACTGCAGCTTTACACAGGCTTGGAGGTATCGAGAAAAGGATGAAGGGTGATGCAACGTTTGCAACAGCGTACAAAGGTGTCATCGAAGAATACTTGAACAAAGGCTACGCTCGTAAACTTACGCATGAGGAAGCTAGAATGCCTTCACCCAAGAGATGGTACCTACCGCATTTCGGCGTCGTCCACCCGAATAAACCGAAAAAATTACGTTTCGTTTTCGACGCAACCTCTCAAGTTAAAGGGGTGTCTTTGAATTCTAATTTACTAAAAGGGCCGCAGCTCTACATATCACTACCTTCGATTTTATTTAATTTTAGGGCACGTGCAGTCGCGGTTTGTGGAGACATTAAAGAGATGTCCTACAAAACGAGAACTCCTCAGCATTATTATGTCAACGTTTGACCCGCTGGGGTTTTTAAGCCATTTCACCGTTGCAGCCAAATCTCTTATGCGCGAGGTATGGCGCCGTGAAGTCCGTTGGGATGAGTCTATCCCTAACGACGTAAACGTATTATGGGAACAGTGCCAGAAACAGATGTACAAGGTATCGGAATTTCATGTGCCGCGCTTCTACTTCTCTCGTGGTTTGCGCCGAGGTTTAGAGCTGCACGTGTTTGTTGATGCCGGCGAAGAGGCATTTGCTGCAGTCGCCTACTGGAGGTCAAAGGGGCTGAAGGCTGAAGTTGAAATTTCGTTAGTCTGTGCGAAAACAAAGTGCGCTCCGCTAAAGCATGTCACCATTCCACGCCTGGAGTTACAAGCCGCTGTGCTAGGCGTACGTCTACGGAACATGATATTGGACAATCACCACGAACATCTCGATGGCTACAGGGACCGAATTTCTTGAGATGCGATGAGGATACCTGGCCTACCGAAGAAATCGATACCAGAATCATTGTGGAAGCGGACAAAGAACTACGCCCCAAATTTGCTTTGATTGCCAGCAACAACATTTTTATTGATTACAATCGTTTTTCAAATTTAACTAGGTTAAAGAGAGCAGTAGCGTGGGTGCTTCGCTTCGTAAATCGCTGCTGTAAACGTGAGCTACAATAGCATGAATATGGACTAACTGCAGCTGAGATTGAAGCTGCCGAGCACCTTTTATGCGTACGCGTTCAATCAGGAGTCTTCGCTTCAGAACGTAACTCTATCGAAACTGGTGAAGATATATCAAAAGACAGCGCATTGAAGCAGCTATCACCATACTTAGACGACGATCGGCTACTTCGCACGTCTACGATCCGACAATGGAAAAAACTGCATAGGAGCCAACGAAGAAGCGAAACGTTTTTCGGAAGTTTTTGATACCGAGCGTATTCAAAGCGAATTGGCAACGAAGGGAATTGAGTGGTTCTTCAACTGTCCAGCAAATCCATCTGAAGGGGGAGTTTGGGATGGTAGGATGGTACAGTGTGTTAAAAGGGTTCTGCGATTTTCATTAAAACAAGGAGCGCCACGTGAGCATGTCTTACAGAGCTTTCTGATAGAAGCAGAGAATATAGTAAACTCACGCCCATTGACACATTTACCCATCTCTCCCGAAGAAGAGGAACCGCTAACACCGAACCACTTCCTAATTAGCGTAGGTAACGCCCCGAAAACTCCAGCAGCTAATGCACCTGAGGAAACGGTACTTGGCTTACGAAAGCAGTGGCGCATTGCCCGTAGTCTAAGGGACGCGTTCTGGAAACGATGGGTACTGCAGTATCTACCAACGCTAACCCGAAGAGTCAAATGGTGTCGGTGAACAGCGCCTCTCAGAGAAGGTGATGCAGTATTTATTTGTGATCCGAATATGCCAAGAAATCAGTGGCGACGTGGTCTTGTTCAGCGTGTGCACATTGGCGCGGTTGGTGTGGCTCGGCGTGCGGACGTGCGTACGGTTGGCGGACTTCTACAGCGAGCGGTGTCTGAACTAGCAGTCTTGGATCTTGAAAGTAGTGAAGCTGATCGCTCCACGGGGGTGGGGGTGTTGACAAATGATGTCTAAAACTTTGTTCGATTTGTTACTTTACATTATTTAAGAAACCCTCTGGTACAACCCTGGGTTGTAAGCCAGCGCTTTGCACTCATTCTTCTTTCTTTCTTTCTCCTTACCTACATTCGCCAAAGCGCTGACTAAAACAGCCTTTTTATCTTGAACCTTCGAACAGTGAAGAAAGGGTGCAAAACTGTGGTAAGATTATTAAACTAAGTTCACCAATGTAATATTTGTAAATTAATGGATTTTTACAGAATAAACATACACACACCTGAACATCAAGTGCTATCGCCTTGTTTAACGCAAACCCTTTCGCTCAGCCAAGTCGTAGCCACGACAGCCACCTATGCGGATGACACTGCAATGCTTGCGTCAAGCAATTCTAAGATTGAAGCCTCGAAAATTATACAGAATCAGGTGAGAATTACTGAGGAATGGTTCAAAAAATGGAATATGGCAATTAATACAGATAAATCTATACATATCACTTTTACTATGAAAAAAGACTCCTGTCCAAGTATTATTATGAACAATGCAGAAATTCCAAACTCCGATACAGTTAAGTATTTGGGCCTCGATCTTGATAGGAGATTAACGTGGAAAAACCACGTTAAAGCAAAACGAAAAGAGCTTAAAGTAAATACTACTAAAATGTACTGGCTTCTTGGACCCAAATCTGAATTAAGCTTTGAAAACAAAATTTTATTGTATAAAGCCATACTAAAGCTTGTTTGGACGTATGGAATCCAGCTTTGGGGCACTTGCAGCAACTCAAACGTCGAAATCTTACATCGGCATCAGAATAAAACTCTTAGGATGATTCTTAATGCCCCTTGGTTTCGTTTCCAATAACACAATTAAAAAGGATTTAAATATACCAATTGTCATGGACGAAATTAAGAAATTTAGTTATAGATGTTTTGAAAGGCTGAGCAATCATTGCAACCCTTTAGCTATTGCGTTATTGGATGAAACAGATGAAACGTTTCGACTGAAACGGTTTCATGTTCTAGACCTCCCGTACAAGAAATAGATAGTCACTAAGTTTCTGTGTTATCTATAGCTTAAGCTAAGTATACAATCATGTATTAATTTTACGCCTACTGGGGCCCAAAGGTATTAAGTTATGTATATTTAAATCATTTGCTTATTGTCCTAGTAGAGACATATTGTAAATAAAAGAATTTGGGGGAAAAAAAGAATACACCAGGTGACAAAGCAAGCGAAAAGTTTGAAGGAGTTTACCATCGGTATACTCACCGGGACCCCCAGTAAAACGTAACTTCACCCCAATCAAAGGAGAAGTCAACGAAAAAATATGAGGGCTCACTAGTAATAAGTTTTTAAGTGTTTCAAATGACTTTAGGAATTCTTGGCTTCTATAATCTAATACAGCATCTTGCTTTAAAAGACAAACCATGGGGTATGCAACTTTCGCATAGTCTCGCATAAATTTGCGGTAGTAACCGGTGATGCCTAAAAATCTTTTGATTTCTTTTATGTTTGAAGGTGGTTGCATTCTGTTTATTGCCTCCATTTTCGAGGGATCAGGTTTAATACCTTCACCTGTTACAAGGTGTCCTAAAAATTTTGTGGTCAATGCAGAAAAATGACATTTATCTATCTGTACCTATCTTCAAATTTGAATCTCGTAAAGTGCTAAATATTTTTTAATGGACTCTATGTGTTCTTGAAAACTAGTGGAAAATATCATCCAGATATACAACGTAAATTTTATTTATGTGATCTCTTAATACATGATTTATTAATCTTTGAAATGTTGCAGGGGCTGTCTTAACCCTTTCGACCCGGCTTTCTACGAGCAATGCTGAAACAAACTTTTTGATTGGAGTTAGTTATTAAGGTAATTTGTAAGTTAATGCTAAATGAAAATCTTGGAAACAATAATAGGGTGGCCTGGGGGGTGGTGGTAAACCATTGTACCATCCGGGATGGTATGTGGTACAAATAAGTACCAACCGTCCAGTAAAACATTCTTTACTTATTAGAAGCAATAGGAACAATAATATAAATAAAACAAACAGTGGATCATGTTATTAGTTTTTTATATTGTTGAAGAAGTAGAAGATGTATATTAGATAAAATTTATGAATGATATGGTGCAAAGCACATTTTGCAAAGCGCCACTTGGCACTCTTTACAAATTGTCTTAGTGCGTGTCTGTATTTTTTGAGCGCTACAGTTAGCACAACGACGTCGGGTAGTTCCTTCAACAGGAAGATGCATTGCCTTCCGATTGGCAGGTTCTGGTGCACGGCCTGGTTTCAATGACCGACGAACGGCTGTGGTTTGTAAGCCTTCCTGGACTAGTTCCTCAGCTAAAGTAACCAAAAATAACTTGAATGGCATCTTTTTTCGATTTTGGTCGTTATAAATGACCCATGCGTTCACAGCCGCCATCATTATTAAACGGTAAAAAACTTTCTTCCACCACTTATCGGATTTCCGATCGTATTCGTAAAGGCCAGACATTTGATCAGCCAAGTCGACGCCGCCCATGATCTCGCGATAAAATTTTATTTGACTTGGACATGGGACTTCAATTTTTTCGCCTGTTTTCAATGTTTTTGTAACGCTAGTAACTGTTGCTTGGTGACAATTACTTAGTACCAAGACTTCTTTGGTGTCCTGCCATTTCGCGCATAGAAGACCAGATGATGTGCACTTGAACTCCATTTCACCTCTTTTCAATTTGTTGCCAGAAAATTTAGGCACATTTTTCCTGTTTGCCAAAACGGTGCAAACGGCTGGAAAGGAAATAGTGTCCAATAAATTTCTTCTTCTACTTCTTAATTGGCGCTATAACCGCCTAGGCGATTTTGGCCGATTTCAATATTGCACGCCAGCCGCTCCTCTGCTTTGCTGCCTGGCGCCAGTTAGATATCCCAAGTGCAGTCAAGTCCTTCTCCACCTGGTCTTTCCAACGTAGAGGAGGCCTTCCTCTTCCTCTGCTACCACCAGCGGGTACCGCGTCGAATACTTTCAGGGCTGGAGCATTTTCTTCCATACGTACCACATGACCTAGCCAGCGTAGCCGCTGAATCTTAATTCGCTGAACTATGTCTATGTCGCGGTACAGCTCATACAACTCATCGTTCCATCGTCTGCGGTATTCGCCATCGCAAAGACGTAAAGGACCAAAAATCTTTCGGAGAATCTTTCTCTCGAACACTCCAAGCGCCATCTCATCCGATGTTGATAGGGTCCATGCTTCTGCGCCATACATTAGCACGGGCATGATGAGGGACTTATAGAGCGTGGTTTTCGTTCGTCGAGAGAGGGCTTTACTGTTAATTTGCCTACTCAGCCCAAAGTAGCCCTTGTTGGCAAGAGAGATTCTTCGTTGGATTTCAAGGCTGACATTATTGTTGGTGTTGATGCTGGTTCCAAGATAAACAAAGTCCTCTACTTTGTCAAAATTGTAACTGTCAACAGTGATGCGGGAGCCAAGGCGCGAATGCGCTGACTGTTTATTTGATGACAGGAGGTACTTCGTTTTGTCCTCGTTCACCTCCAGACCCATTCGCTTCGCTTCCTTGTCCAGCTTTGAAAATGCAGAACTAACGGCGCGGTTATTGAGGCCAATGATATCGATGTCATCGGCATACGCCAGCAGTTGCACACTCTTATAAAAGATGGTACCTGACCGGTTTAATTCTGCAGCTCGAATTATCTTTTCTAGCATAATGTTAAAGAAGTCACACGATAGGGAGTCACCCTGTCTGAAACCTCGTTTGGTATCAAACGGCTCGGAGAGGTCCTTCCCAACTCTGACTGAGCTGGTGGTGTTGCTCAGTGTCATTTTACATAGCCGTATTAGTTTTGCAGGGATACCAAAGTCAGACATCGCGGCATATAGGCAACTTCTTCTCGTGCTGTCGAAAGCTGATTTAAAGTCGACAAATAGATGGTGTGTGTCGATCCTCTTCTCACGGGTCTTTTTAAATATTTGGCGTATCGTGAATATCTGGTCGATGGTAGATTTACCAGGTCTAAAGCCACACTGGTAAGGTCCAATCAGTCCATTGACGGTTGGCTTTAGTCTTTCACACAATATACTCGATAGAACCTTATACGAAATGTTAAGAAGGCTGATCCTGCGGTAGTTGGCGCATATTGCAGGATCACCCTTCTTGTGGATTGGGCAGAGTACACTTAAATTCCAATCGGCGGGCATGCATTCGTCCGACCATATTCTGCAAATAGGCTGGTGCATGCACCTTACCAGCTCCTGGCCACCATGCTTGAATAGCTCAGCTGGTAACCCATCAGCTCCAGCGGCTTTGTTGTCCAATAAATTTACAGATGTAAAAAACCGGTCGAAGCACAATACGACATCTTTTTCGGCGATTGATCTAGTTAATTTGGACACAACTCGCTCTCCCAGTGTTCCAGTTTCTTCTTGTAGGTCCTTGCCATGATATATGTTGAAGTCATATGAATATCCGGTAGCAGCGTCGCATCGAAGCCACATTTTTATACCACGTTTGACGGGCTTGAGAGGCATGTATTGTTTCAATGTGCTGCGTCCCTTGAACTTCGTCATTGATTCATCAATGCTTTGGTACACACTATCCTGTCGGCATTTCTGAAATGTTTTCTTCAAACATTCCACCAAATCATGAACATAGTAAGTTTTGGCACTATTCTGTGGCTTATTTGGCTGTTCAAAATACATTTTTGAAGTAATGAAAGGGAATCGATCTCGTGCGATTGCTTCCTTCACTGCCTGATTACCAAGCGACTTCTTGCACGACCAGTAATCTTTGAGAGATGGAAGTCGACTGTAGCACATTACGAACATGCATCCAACAATTGTTTTCATTTCACCTGCATTGGTTTCTGTAATTTTTTTTTTTTTAGTTTAGGTTGTGCACTTTCATAAATATTAATTCTTTTATTTGTACATTGGGCTATGTACATATAAAGGGATCTTGGCCATAGTTTATGGAAAACATTAATTATAGTAGAATGGCGAGATATGAAGTCCGGTATTGTGCAGTTACGAGGATTATAAATATTGTGTTTAGGAACAAATTCTTCGTCAGGAGTACTCCAAATGGCATTTACGGCAGGTATAGAAATGAAGTCATTATTGTCATTGTCATTACAGGCAAAATCTTCCGCGGCGGCCTCATTTACCTCATCCACTATGTCGTCAGCTGAATCCTCGTTTTCGCTGTAGCTAGAGGCACCACTTGGTATGAATTCGTTAGAGCTTCCTCCAGAAAAGTCTTCTATGTCGCTATTATTCATTATTTCATCTTCCAAAATTTTCTGAATATCTTCAGGATCCATTTTCTACGAAAACAAAATTTTTTTTTTCAAAACGGGAAATCACATTATTTACTACTTAGCGGACTATTGGTACATATATGTACCACCATACCGGCCGAATGGTACATATGGGTACCATACACTAAAATAAGCACAAAACCGATGTATATTTATAAATACTTACCAGTCACAAGTGTAAACAGGCGTCACAGTTGCAATACCACTCTATTTAAATATTTTCACACTGAATATCTTGCAAAAACTTCGTAAACTCTTTGAAAAACCAACTACGCACTTCACTTTGGCCGCGTCGTAACTCACAAAGAACAGTGTTGTAAACGCAAATGACAGAAATAGTTAACGGTACTTTGTGGAATGTATTCAGGAGTGCTTAAAGACGATATGGTACATTATACAACCAAGCAACATTGAATTTGAAATTTTTAGAGATGTTTAAACTTTAAGTGGTACACATATGTACCATCCGGGTCGAAAAGGTTAAGCCAAATGGCATACGATTAAATTCGTAATGGTGACTTGCGGTTGAAAACGCTGTCTTATCCCTATCGTCGGGGTGCACCTCAATCTGGTGGAATTCCTTAGCAAGATCAATTGTGCTAAAGTAACAACATTTTCCTAACTTATCAAATAAATCTTCTATATTTGGAAGTGGGAACATGTCGTCTATTGTTCGTTCATTTAGCTTTCTGTAGTCAATTACAATTCTCCATTTTTCCTTACCACTGTTATCTGATTTTTTGGGTACAACCCACAATGGGGAATTGTAAGGACTACAACTCGGAGATATTATATTTTGTGCTAGCATTTCCTGTATTTGCCTCTCCACTTCCGCCCGATGTATGACAGGGTACCAAACAGTTTGCTATATATAGGAGTGTCAGTTTTTGTAATTATTCGATGACGAATTTCACTACTTTAAGGTAAGTTTTCACCATCTTTATAAAAAATATCTTTAAACTTATTTACAACAGTCTTTAAAACTTCTTGATCTTTAGAATTTAAATGCTCAGGAAACATATTAAGTAACGAGTGTTCTACTATTTCTTCTTCTTCATTAGTAAATATTTTCAAATGTTCATTTTTTAGATAATCATCTACTATTAATTCTTCTTCTTCACAAAAAAAGGGAAACTTCATTATCTTTATTGTTATTTTGATTAAAAAAAACTACTCGAGCTACGATACTTTCTGTTTGTTTGGTTGCTGTAGTTGCTATTAAAACGAGGTTGAGTAAAAGAGTTTAGTGTTGCACTGTTTGAGTTATTTTGTCGCTGATTGTTATTAATGTTGTTGTACTGTTGCATATGCTGTTTGTTAAGGTCTGCAATCATTCACAATAGACAACTGTCACAATGAGATGTCGCTGTCAGCTACTCGCTGACAGACTCGTTACTTGGTTTGCTTTTGCACGAGTCCTGTTAGCTGAACCCGTTGCCAGATAGTGGTGCTATAAAAGCGACCGGCAACCATGTTCCAGGTTTCTTTACAGAAAATAAACGGCGCTTTTAAATACTAAGCAGAATTTCTGTTATTTTTTATCTGTGTGTGTGCACACAGAGGAATTGAAAAGGATCAGGTAATTATATCTCTTAAAGGATCGGCCCCCATTTTAAGATCCCCGTTTCCAGAATTCAAGGGGAATTCTGGACCCTACTCAACCCCGCCCTTAACATGGTCCTTCGAGCTGGATCCTTGAGACAATAATTATTCATTTGCAATTTTTTATTATTCTATAAACTCTCGCGAAGTCCCACTTGCCAGATTTAAAAGAAAAAGCTTATTGTGAACGAGCACGTGCACTGAAAGAAGCGCTTTTGACGTTTTTCTACGTGCGCATTCTGTTTATTTAAAATTTTTTGGCTGCAAGATATTCGCGGGGGTGAGCGATCTCGCCAAAAATTAAATAGACCAATCTCCAAGGCTAGCGAAGCACCCAAGCCTAGCAGGAAAACCCAAAAGGAAGGCGCCCTCCCAGCAGCAGCAGAAGCAACAAAAAATGGAAACCTGGTGAGTAGCGGTATTGATAACCCCTAAATAAGTCTCAGCGGAAACGCTTAGCAATTTTTTCAGTAGCACAACGGGAAGACCTAGCGGACCGCTAGCTAGCGGTGATAAACCGCTAAAGAAGCAGGCAATCCGGTGGACACCAGGAAGGAGTGTAAGTACAAGGCGCTTTGTCAAAGCAAAAAAAAAAAGAAAAGCAAAGTGATTTGTTTGAAAATCCCTACAACTAGGGTAGTGAGCGCCATCGCGAAGTGCTGCAAAAACAAAAAAAACCGAAAAGGCAGTGAAACAAATTAATTTGTATAAAAGTCCCTAAAGGTAGGGCAGCGAGTGCAGGCCATGTGGGCCCACAAATAAATCGGTACAAACTTTATAAACTTATAGAATTTTACAAAAAAAGCCAAACTGGCAGTGAAAGTCCCTGAATAGCAGGCAGCAAATTAATTTGTGTGAAAGTCTCTAATGGCAGGGTAGTGAGGGCAGGCCACGAGGGCCAACAAATAAGTCGCGCTAAGCTTATAAAATTTTATAAAAAAAAGCCAAACTGACAGTGAAAGTCCCTGAATAGCAGGCAGCAAATTAATTTTTGTGAAATTCCCTAATGGCAGGGCAGTGAACGCAGGCCACGAGGGCCAACAAATAAAACGTGCTATTAAAAAAAATAAATAAATAGTATATATACAATAAATAAAATAAAATCAAGTAAAGGCAATTAAAGTGTATTGCCAAGGTCATCGTCAACACGAAGTGCTGCAAGGGCCTTACCAAAGCTCCAACGAGCTGCCATAAGGAGGTACGGTGAACTTTGGGCGGCACCAGCAATAACCCCAATAAGATAAGTTGCACAAAAGGTAAGCGTTTGAAATCCACCACGTATATTCGCGTATTCGGGCGCGAAGCAAAACGTTTCGTGGGACTGGTTGAACGACGAAAATACCCGTCTCACATCTAAGTGATAAACCGAAAAAAAAAAAACAAACAAGAAGCCGGGATCATTAGAAAAAAGAGGTAGGTCATCTCCACTCCTGTGTGACAACTTGACCAAAGATCTTACAGTGATTTCCTTTCAGCAGACATAAGAAAACTGGTTCAGAGATTTGGCAAACCAGTAGGTACCCCTCTGGCAAAAGAATTTTAAATAGGGCAACAAGAGGGTAAGGCAACGGCTCTCAGATTTCAAAAATGAATGTACGACAAACTTTCTAAAAAATTTAGGCACACGACCTAACGAGCACTCTATTTGGAAAGCAACGAAGTATATAAAACGCCCAAAAACAAGAAATCATCTACTGAAAGATATTAATGTGTTATGGTGCAGGTCCGATTTTACCAAAGCAGAAACTTTTGCCGATCATTAAGAAGGCACTTTCCAGCCATTTGAGTTCAGTTGTCCTTCTGTCATGAAAGTCATAAATGATTTTATTGAAAGCCCTTGTCAAATGGATCTTCCTATAAGACGTATCAGACAATGTGAGGTTGGTAGCCAGATTGAAATTTTCAATAATAACAAATCTCCCGGTTATGATCAAATAAACGCAAGAGTAGTTAAATTGCTAACACAAAAAGCACAGAACCTTCTAACCCTTTTATTCAATGCAATACTACGTCTTCACCACTTTCCCTCTCAATGGAAATGCGCGGAAATTATTATGATCAGCAAGCCAGGCAAACCTGAAAGCATGCTGAAGTCGTACAGACCGATAAGCTTATTGGTGACTTTCTCCAAATTATTTGAGAAAATATTTTTGCGACGACTGTTACCAGTTTTAGAGAAAAACCTCATCATTCCGCAACATCAATTCGGATTTCGTCACAAACACGGTACACCTGAACAATGCCACCGTATTGTTCGTTTTATAAGCAATACGGTGGAATGTAAGGAATATTTTTCAGCAGTATTTTTAGATATTCAGCAAGCTTTCGATCGAGTCTGGCACACTGGGTTGATTTATAAACTTAAAAAACTGCTGCCTGCTCCGTTTTTCCTCGTTCTGAAAGACTACATTTTAGCTAGATACTTTTACGTAAGAGTCAAAGACGAATGCTCGAAAATATATCCCATTAGTGCTGGAATTCCACAGGAAAGCGTACTTGGTCCGATCTTCTAGACAATCTACACCTCAGATATGCCTGTCCCTGAAAACGTCTTAATCGCCACCTATGCGGATGACACTGCAATGCTTGCGTCAAGCAATTCTAAGATTGAAGCGTCGAAAATTATATAGAATCAGGTGAGAATTACTGAGGAATGGTTCAAAAAATGGAATATGGCAATTAATACAGATAAATCTATACATATCACGTTTACTATGAAAAAAGACTCCTGTCCAAGTATTATTATGAACAATGCAGAAATTCCAAACTCCGATACAGTTAAGTATTTGGGCCTCCATCTCGATAGGAAATTAACGTGGAAAAACCACGTTAAAGCAAAACGAAAAGAGCTTAAAGTAAATACTACTAAAATGTACTGGCTTCTTGGACCCAAATCTGAATTAAGCTTTGAAAACAAAATTTTATTGTATAAAGCCATACTAAAGCCTGTTTGGATGTATGGAATCCAGCTTTGGGGCACTTGCAGCAACTCAAACGTCGAAATCTTACAGCGGTATCAGAATAAAACCCTTAGGATGATTCTAAATGCCCCTTGGTTCGTTTCCAATAACACAATTAAAAGGGATTTAAATATACCAAGTGTCATGAACGAAATTAAGAAATTTAGTTCCAGATATTTTGAAAGGCTGAGCAATCATTGCAACCCTTTAGCTATTGCGTTATTGGATGAAACAGATGAAACGTTTCGACTGAAACGGTTTCATGTTCTAGACCTCCCGTACAAGAAATTGATAGTCACTAAGTTTCTGTGTTATCTATAGCTTAAGCTGAGTATACAATCAAGTATTACTTTTACGCCTACTGGGGCCCAAAAGTATTAAGTTATGTATATTTAAAACATTTGCTTATTGTCCTGAGTAGAGACAGATTGTAAATAAAAGAATTTGGGGGGGAAAAAAGAATACACCAGGTGACAAAGCAAGGGAAAAGTTTGAAGGAGTTTGCCATCGGTATACTCAACGGGACCCCCAGTAAGACGTAACTTCACCCCAATCAAAGAGGAATCAACGAAAAAAAATTTGTATTTCTTGTAAATTTTTAAAACTGTTTATTTTGTACTTAATTTTGTTTAAGGAAATAAAACAAAGTTTGTTAATAATGGCTCACGCAAACGATTTTTCGCGCGCCTGCAGTGCCCTGTTGGAGTTTGAAGAGAGGTATGTACAATACAACTCTAGGGGCAACTCATTCCATATTTTCTCTTGAGATTCAAAAAGAGGAGCTCAAAGTATTATGGACAAAAGTAAAAGAATCTTTTGACAGCCACTCACGGGATTTGTCTGAAGACGAATCAAACAACGCGGCCATGAGTTTAGCAAAGTGTAGGTATCAGGATTTCTATACAGCATACCTGATGTGTGCTGCGTTGATGGGTGAAAATATCCATAATCTGACTTTTGTTCAACAAAGCTCTTTAACGGTAATCCCCTCAAACCGCGATCTTGAGCCACCTCTGCGCTCAAACGTTAATCTCCCTCCGTGCGATACGGAAATTTTTTATGGGATTATATGGCATGGCACTCTTTTCGGGATTTATTTACAGCCATCTACGTAAATAATTCGCGTAATCCGGTGTAAAAATTATACCACAAATCAAAAGACTCGTGGGGATGCCAGGGACATCGTGAAGAAATGCACCTTGACCAATGACGGTTTTGCTATTGCGTGGCAAAATCTTTCTGATAGATATGAAAACAAACGAGTTATGGTGAATAGTCAGTTGAAGATCTTGTTCAACTTGCCTACGGTGACAGTCGAACGCAGCACCGAGATAAAAAATCTACAGCGTTCAGTAAATAATTGCATCTCAGTTCTGCAAATGTATGGCATTGAAATTGAAAACGGGGATGCAATTTTTGTGTTCTTGGTCCCGAGCAAATTGCCGGACACTACATTAGCTTTGTAAGAACAGGGAATCGTTCACAAGGCTGAGATTCCGAGGTGGGAAGATTTAGATAACTACCTCTCGAACAGGTTCCAGACTTTGGAAATGGTATCTGATATCCAAAGTTCACGAGTAGCTAGGGCAGGACCAAGTCGGCCCATCACAAACAAAAGATGCAATCGGCTTGCAGGTTGTGCCCAGAACAGTCACATTTGTTGCGAGCTTGTTTTTAGCGATGAAGGTTTAAGGTAGTTAGGAAATACAATTTATGTATAAACTGTCTAGCGCATTCCCATCTAGCGAAAAGTTGTAAGAGCACTTTTAGTTGTTTGAGCTGCCATCAACGGCACCATTCTTTATTGCAATCGCTCTCTTAGTAGCAATAAGCGTTCGTCTACAAAAGACGGAGAGGGTCGAATGCCCCAACCGGAAATGTGAATGCTATGTTCGCCGCAAGGCCATGACACATATTAGTTACTTAGGAGTAGACTATGAGGCTAGAGCCCTTCTTGATTCAGGTTCAGAAGGAACCTTTATCACGGAGCGGTTGCAGAGACGCATCAATCTTCCGACACGACCAGCTGACATACAAGTCTGTGGAATCAATGCGACAACACCGGCTAAGGTGCGAAAAGTCGCCCACTTTGTAATAGGTTCTCCTGTCAACCCCCAGATTAGAATTGAGGCAAGAGGCCTGATTCTACCCCAACTGACAGGGGACCTACCCCAGTTTTCGGTAGCTCAAGCAGATCTTGATCTACTTAATTTCCACAGGTCGATGTTATTATTGGTGCGGACTCGTATCCAGACATAATGAAGGCAAACATAAAACGAAATATTTTAGGCTCTCTCCTGGCACAGGAGACAGTATTTGGCTGGATCTTGATAGCGAAGAAAACTACAAGGAATGACCAAGGGCAGTATGTGGTGGCATTACCATTTCGGTACGAATTTCCCGAAAACATAAGTGTTGGGGATTCACGAAACATCGCAGCGCATCAATTCGTGCGAAACGAAGCGACAATGATGAGAAGACCGGAGCTGAAGGCAGAATATCATCGAGTACTGCGAGAATACATCACACTCGGTCATATGAAGCCAGTGAGCAGCGCCGATTGTAAACCACAGTCAGACGCATACTGCCTGCCCCACCATGCAGTCGTAAAACCGGACAGTACCACCACAAAGGTTCGAGTAGTATTTAACGTATCAAGTCCAAATTCGAATGGAATTAGTTTGAATGATGCACTCTACCTGGGCCGGTTCTTCAAGCTGACCTTATCGCTCTGCTATTGAGATGGCGGTTTTTCAAATATGTTTTCAATGCAGACATTGAGAAAATGTATAGGTAGACCCTTCTGCACCCCGATGATATCCGGTACCATAAAATTCTCTTTCGAGAATCACAAGCAGAAGAGCTTGTGGACTACGAACTCCAAACTGTGACGTTTGGGGTGAACTGCGCTCCTTATTTAGCATTAAGAACTCTTCTGCAATTGACGGAAGACATTCGCCTGAAATTTCCGTTGGCTTCTAGGGTCTTAACCGAACATATGTACGTTGACGATGTACTGGCAGGAGCTCATGATTGCGAGACCGCCAGTCGCACCCGCGATGAACTCGTCGAAGCACTCAAGGAAGCCGGGTTCCCCTTCCGAAAATGGACGTCGAACTCCAAGGACATCCTGGCAGCCTTTCCAAAAGCTCATTTGTTACAGGAAGATTTTTTGGAGATAGATAATTTGAGCAAAGCAAGGATGCTGGGCATTCGGTGGAATGGCGCGAGCGATATGCTTCATTTTAGCATCCAAGAATTCCCCATTCGACCAAGCTATATCTATCAAACGAGAGGTGTACAAATGTGTGTCGTGCCTCCCAAGAGGGCAGTCCAGACGCACAGTTGGAAATTTTGTAAAGAAATGAAAAAGATTTGTTTTAGTTTAATTCAATGAGAATTTATTGAAATGTGTATATGTAGATATACAAGAATGGTTTTATCCGGCGGGATATACGGAATAATTCGCTGTTGCATATGTATGCGTTTGCAGAGCCGGATTTATACCTAAGCAAAATAAGCAGTTGCTTAGGGCCCGGCCTGATGGGGGCCCCCAACGTTCCCCAATGCCCCTGACAATTAGAGTTTGATGTACAAAAATTATATTACAAAAAAATTTGAAAATACTCAAATGAAACATATTTTTTTCGATCTATTCACTGAAATGAAATTTCAATCTAATAAATGTATTGAGTGCTGTAGCATTCATTATTCGGTATTTTCAAAAGAACTTATTTTTAATTTTTGCTTATCAAAAATAGTAAATAAGCAAAAATGAGATAGAATTCGACAGAGTTAACGCGATTTGAACTTTGATTTTACCGCCAACACCAATAGAATTCTCCTTCCCAGCTAATTTCATGTATGTTACTATTTACGGTGGAGCCCACGCCTGACAAATGGCGCCGAAAGTCAAGAATGTACCTTATATGTTTTCCTGAAAATGCTGATACAATGGTCTAACCTCAATATCTAACTTGTTCGCATTGGATTGAATGAAAGTAAACATTGAACACGAATAAAGCTTTATTCAGTACCCGAGCTATAAATAAGTGAAAATGAAACGTCAGTATGACAGTGGACATAAAAAAAGAAAGCTTAATGAAGAACGTGATGCATCTGTGAAAAAATTGCCGAAAATAACCAATTTTTTGAACATCTAGGGAAAAAAATCAGATTCTGACGACGATGTTATCAAGGTAAATATATTGATTAGGGCTTACCTTAAAAACTTAATTTTTTAACATAATTATTGATTTTGAAAGGATTCATCGAATGTAAACATTGATTTATGTGCATCAAACGCTGTTGATGGGAATGACGACAAGCCTGAGAAAAATTTTGACGAATTTTCCGAAACACTTTTCAAGAAAAGCCAAGATAATTTGCGAAACGCCCGAAGACGCTCCAGAAGATTCGCAGTCCGGAATTTTTTGTCTTCAACTCTCCAAGATGAACCTTCTATTGGCGATAAACTTGATGAATCTTTACATAATATTCAATGCTTGGATGTGTGACTATGGAGGAAATTATCCCAAACAGACATTGAATACTGGATTAAAGAGGGTCCTTCAAAATGTCAAAATTGGAATGGGTCGTTTGAAAAATCCAAACGAGAATTCACCAAATCCATCCGTTATTGCCCAAAACATATTTTCGAAGGACACAAAGCCAACGGGGAAAAGTATGATCGGGACTGGTGGTGTATTTTCCAGCCAATGGGAATATTTATTGCTTCGTCTGCAAACTATTCTCTACATCGATGACGAGTTTGGCGACCGACGGTTTTTAAGACTGGCGTAATTCACAAATCTGCATTCAAAACCATGAAAATTCTGAGGAGCATAGGGAAAGTGTTGTAACAGGACTGGAAAGAAGACGAAAACTCAACTTGGATGTGTTATTCGATGATCTAATGGCGAAAGAACGAGAATACTGGAGAGATGTTCTAAGTCGTGTGATTTCAATTGTACGCTTCTTAGCAGAACGCGGCTCGGCTTTGAGAGGAGACGACGAAAAATTTGGCTCACCAAACAATGGCAATTATATGGCCCTTCTTGAATTGATTGCTGAATTTGATCCTTTTCTTGCGAATCACATCAAACAGTATGAAAATTGTGGCTCTGGGAAGACATCATATGTATAGAAAACAACATGTGACGAAATTATTCATTTGATGGCCGTGAAAGTAAGAGAATCAATCATAAGAGATGTGAAGTTGGCTGGATATTTCAGCATTTCGATTGATTCAACTCGAGACTTATCGCACATCGATCAAACCACTCTCATCATCAGATATGTTTCACAAGAAACTGGTAAACCAGTTCAACGTTTTTTGACGTATAAAAAATCATACTGGAGAAAATTAAGCCAACCTCCAAGACAATTGTCACATCGATTTCAGCAAGAGTAGAGGGCAATCTTACGATAATGCTGCTAATATGTCTGGGAAATATAACGGCATGCAGAAGAAAATTCGTGACGTAAACGATTTCGCAATATTCGTTCCTTGCGCTGGTCACTCCTTGAATCTGGTTGGCCGAGCAGCTGTTAATTCCTGTTTGGAAGCTGTTCGTTTTTTTTAATCATTGAAGAAATGTATGTGTTCTTCTCCGCATCTCCGAAACGTTGGGCTTTACTCTGTGACAATATGAAGAAAAATGGCAAAACTCTACATCTTCAACGACTTTCTGACACTCGATGCAACGCTCATGCCAAACCTACCTCTGCTGTATCCATGAACTACGATGAGATTGCTGATACTCTCCATGAAATAAATGAAGACAAGAACGCGACTGGAAAATGCAGAAATGAAGCACTCGCTCTTGCTGGAAAAATTGAAGTGTTTGAATTTGGTTTCATGCTAGAATTTTGGCATACGATTCTGAATGAATTCCACAAAACTTCACAGTCTCTTCAGAATTCAGAAGTCACACTGAGTACGATTTCAAGATTGTGCTTTTCCCTGGCCAATTATGTTCAAGATTTTCGTGGAAATTTCGATGTCATCGAAACTGCAGCAAAATAAAAACTCCCTGATGTATACTACAAATCCGCGACAACAAGAACAAGAAGAAGGAAGAACCAAGCGAATGATGGAAACGCTCCAAATGCTGAAGAAACTCTTTCTCCTCGAGATAAATTTCGAATTTCATCATTTTATCCTATGATGAGATGGTTTGAATTCCTTGAGAAAAACATTTCAGGCAGATTTGCAAGTGGATTTTGCTGATAAAGTTCATCATTTCCATTCTTACGTAAAAAAAACTTAGTTGAAAAAAGAGAAAATATCTCATGATATGCTTTACGAGATAATTTTTAATGATAAAGTAGAAGCTGCTTTTCCAAATGTCGAAGCGATTTTACACTTATTTTTGAGTCTCATGGTGACAAATTGTACAGGCGAGAGATCATTTTCCAAATTGAAAAGAATCAAAAATTATTTGCGCACTACAATGACTCAAGACAATTTTGTGCATGGAACAAGATAAACTTCGAAGTTTGTCTTTTGATGACATCATCGAGCAATTTTCACTCGCAAAAGCTAGACGCAAGCTGTTGGTTTTTAATGTGGTTCATAAATTTATATCATAACTCATTGTACTACATGCATTATCATTGAATAAATATTTGGAAAAAATGTATTCTTAATAATTATAAGTCCAAATATATCTACACTAAGGGCCCCTGATCGAAAAATGCTTAGGGCCCCCTGATGCATAAATCCGGTCTTGTGCGTATGTCTATGTACGCGTGTATTAGGGCGGTTAGAAAAATATTTACGCTGCCGTCGTAAACATGCCGGCCCCTTGCGGTAAGCAAAAATCCTGAGAGTCAACATCATCCAACTACCAGTTCACACCACATCACATATTTGATTAAAAAATATATTTTTTTCCGGTATGTTTCCAATGAGCCGCTCCGTGCTCCGTGGAAGGATGGTAAAAGAAAGAAACGATAAGGAAGAACATACGTGGGCTTTTTTTTTCGCAACTTTATTTTTTTTGTATAGTGTAGATATGTGTATATAATTTTATTGTTCATTTTTGTTGGGCTCCAGAGAGCATACCCCCGAATATGGTCGCCTGAGCCAACAAGCCGCCGATTGATGCAGGTGGGGTGCCGCTAAGCATGATTTGGGCATGTGTGTCGACGGCCAACGTCAGTCGCACCGGAGTCGCCACGTAGAACTCTGGGTCGGCCAACTGCATGAGTCGGAATGGAACCGCGACCTTGGGGTCGACGTTCGTTCGCGGACTCATGCGGTGGTACCCATCGACCACGATCTTGTGCCGTTACCCTTTCCGCGACGCCATGTCTCCCCCTTAATACCAGTGAGCATGTCGCCCCACGACTCGTGTGGATTTGCTCAAGTTCGAGCGTTCGCGCCAACTCGCTTGATATCAGGGTGCAGGGCGCGCACGATTCTACTAAGGCCCGCACTAAATGCAGGCGGCCGCCTGCCTCTATCTTGACTATCACCGTTGGTGCGATAGCCTCAAATGCCCTCATGAGAGGGGCGGTTGTTCTGTCGAGCAAACGGCCCAACCGGAATGTTGGTTGTTGTTGTTGTTGTCGCGCTACTTGTAGCGGCTCTTCCCTTTGTTGTGGATGGTGGTATGGGGCGCTTCGTTGTTGTGATCGGGAAGGACGTGTTCCCGAGTCAACTCGCCGCCAATTAGCTGCGTTATGAGATGGTCGGAAAGGACGAGCTCCCGAGCCATCCATTTGCTGATGTTGCGCTGGTCGGGAAGGACGAGTTCTCACGCCAGTCGTTCGTCGTTTCGTTTTATGAGCAGGCGGTATGAATGGGCGGGATCCAACGCCACGCTGCATGGGCAGTCAGAAAGGACTGGTTCGGTAGTCCGGGCAAAGTCTTATGTCGTGGTTTTTTTGGCATAATCGACATTAAGTTTTGTGTATTTATTTTTGATTTTATTAATTAATGTGGCGGAGTATTAGGTGGGGAGTGATGTCAAAAAATAACAAAAGAAGAGAAATTTATCCACAAAAAAAATTTGTTTTATGAAATAATGAAATTACAAAAAAAAAATGTTTATCCATATACATATGTATGAATTTCATTATAAATTTTACGTATTTATGTATGTAATCACCTACTGTAAAAATGATATTTGGGTGTGATCGTATCGGTACACTTGCGCCCCCCATCGGTAAATGGTGCCTAACTTAAGAATGGTGGACTTGGCTATGTTCCACAGTTGCATATATCGTAAAAACACCTGATGGACTGGCCAGTGTAGTGACCTAACACCTGCCTGTATAGGATGTTTAAAAGAAATTGAAACAAATAAAAACTGATATGAACTACATATTCTTGTATTTTTGTAATCGCGGAAAGTGCCCCCACCATGAAATGGCGCAACATTCTGTTTTTTGTTTGTTTTTTGTACAATAGTTATTTGATGGTGATGAGATAGGTCAGTTTGACATCCAGCATTCTGGCCTACCACTCACAAACAGTTTGCATGCCACTGTGCATATCTTGCTGACTACAGGGTCAGCCGGTAACTTAATGTGTTACAAAAATTATTTATGCGTGAATTTCCGCAGCGAGTAGGTGTGAAATTTTTTGCTTATTTCCAAATTCAATTAGTGGTGAAAAAAAATTTTAAATTTATTTAAAAATTGTGAAAAAAGTGTTTAGTGCGCGCTTATTGTGGTAGTGCTTGGCGCACTAGCAGGTATGGCGAAAAAAAATGTAAAAATAAGCTCCCCTTGCTTTGCCCAATGGAGTCGCATTACTAAAATATATATATGTGAATTTCACAGAATCTTACCACTAAAGAATTGTTCAAATTCACTTTTGAAAAAATCTTTAGTATTTTTTGAAGTTTTCCATTACTCGATGCCAAGATGCCAATGCAGGTGTACGGCGACGATGAGCAGGTAAGTGGTATTGATATACAGTAATAATAATAAAATAATTTTTTGTACATAAATTACGGAGTTGTTTACATACATAAGTAGGTACATATGTATATCGATATACATGATATACATCTACATGCACATGGTGGAGTGCTGAGTTCGATTGAGTGGGCACAGTCGAAGGGAGGAGGAATATGCCAACCGAAGATAGCGGATAATAGCCGGAAGCAAAAAGGAGGTTGTGAAAGTAACAATGTGGATTGATTTTTTGTCTTGCCTAATTAACACTTTGGTACACTGAAAATAATTTGTTTTCTTTCTCATTAGGTGAATAATCTCCGGAACATTTTTGGATAGTCTTTGGGAGGACTGCCACTACATGAGGAGCGGCGACACCATGGTGAACTATTGGGAGCTGATTATAAACATGTAATTGTTTTATTTTTGTTCTTTTCTTTTAAATATATATATGTAGGTACTTAAATACTACTTAAAATATTTACATAAGTACTTATATATTTAAAAGTTTTATGTAAGTTATCACATTAGGCCCACTGTGCCTTAATATAGCCGCAAGAAACCTTTGCCATAATCTTGCGACCATTTACCAACAATTTGAATATAATTAAATCTAACAGGAGTAAACTTAGCTCCTGGTCACAACCAATCTTCTTTTTGATTTGCCTTGCTTCGCTTAGTGATCGTAACTACATACATCTTATCACCAACTAAAAACCTGTTTGCGCTTATCACGCGTGGAATGTAACAGGCGCTAAGTATGGCTTGATTGCTACCTAGCAACAGGCAAGATATATCACACGCTTTGTTATCACCACCCACATAGCAACGTCAACACCGCATAACCTGTTTGCTTGCACATGTTGACCAAACAACACAAACTTGCGTGTTGCTTATGACCTAGCAACAGCGTCGCTGCAAAACTAGTCTAAGCGTGGGTTGATCACCACTTAGCAACCGCTTGCATGCGTTGCGATAGCAGCATAGAAACAACAACAACCAATGATGCTTGGTGATGGAATGTCACAGGAGTTACAATATCAAATATGTTTATGTTGTTAAGCAATATGGCACAGGCATAGGCTAGCGGTAAGAATAATATGCACCGACAACCGCAACCCCTTTCCCATAGGCTTCTTAGAGTTAGGAATAGTATTTAAGGCAGTAGCCAGTTAGTTTTAGTTTTCAATTCAAAGCCATAAGGAATGGTTTAAATAAAATGTGTTAATAGTAAAAGTTTTATGTTTAATTTTAAAATAAGTAAGGACGAAAAGGACCTGCTTAACTGGCGCCCAACTAGTGGTCACGGACTAGTGTATCCTTGTAAAAGGACAAAAATAAAAAAATCCTTGTAAAAAGGATATAAATAAACAGATCCTTGTAAAAGGATAGTGCAGTGAAGAAAACCCCTTATGGAAAGGATTAAAGTGACGTGACAGTTCAAAAAAAATTATAATAATAATAAACGACTTTTGGTACATCGTTTAGTGGTTTAATTATCCTTGCAATAAATAAAAAGGATTAAAGTGACCGTTTACAAAAAAACGACTTTTGATACATTCATGTAAAAAGAATCGAATAGTGCTTTGACATATCCTTGTAATAAGGATACGAATAGAACAGTGCTAAGTGCATATTTATCCTTTTAAAGCATTATTGTGATATTAAATTTTTTTAAATATATCCTTGTAAAAAGGATAAAAATCAAGCGACATTGAAAAAAAAACATTTAAAAAAAATCATCATTAATTTGTGAAAATAAAGTTAAACATTTTCGATGGATTAAAGAAAAAACGTTTGTGGCAAAAGCGCAGAAAATTTAAAAGAACAAAAAAGCATCCGGCTGAAAATAACTGAAATTTATAAACTTTTCAAAGCAATGAAAACTAAGTAACTTTTCAAGCAAAAGAAAAAGTAAAATAATTTGTAGTCATGATTAAAATGATTATATTAGCAATAAAAATAATACTAAATTGCGTATTAAAAAAATAAAAATTCTAAAATCATCACTCGCCAAGGATCATTCGTAGGTGGAATCTTGCACAGCAGCTTTGACATCCAGCCATCCAGGAGAAGGACAACACAAGACAAGTTAGAGTAAGTTATCTAAATTTATAATCTGGGCTTTAGTATAGTTTATAATATCACTTAGGAGTTTAGGCTTTAAGCTGAAATTTTTTTTTCTTCTCCACCTATAGTTTCAATTTAAAATATCGTGTTAACTAAAAATAAATTTATTAAAAATGGATGAGGAAACTGTAAAGTATATAGTAAGCTCCGCGGTAGGAGTAGTTAAAGAAACTTTTGAGCGACAAATTGCTGAGTTAACCCAGGCAATTCAAAGCGTTCTTCCTAAAAAAATAGAAACCCATAGGCCCGTAACAATTGTCGAAGGAGTACAAAGTGCTCATACTGATCTTAACTTAATCAAGTCACTTCAAGAATTTAAAGGAAAAATGTCAGAATATCCGGCTTGGAGAGAGGCAGCTAAGTTTGCATTGAGTTATTATACTGAAGGCTCAGAGCCATATTATATCGCGATGGGGATTTTAAGAAATAAAATAACGTCTTCAGCAAATGAAAATCTAAGCGCTTTTAACACCCCTTTGAATTTCAAAGCTATAATTGCTAGGCTAGATCAGCTATACGCGGATAAAAGGCCCCTACATATTTTAGAAAGCCAGCTCAATACTTTGAGGCAGGGTCAAATGTCCATTAACGAGTATTACGATGCGGTTGATAAGCAGCTTACCCTAATAGTAAACAAAATCATAATGACCCATAGTAACAATGAGGAACTCACTAGTGCGTTTACAGAAAAGGCCAGGGAAAATGCATTGAGGGTATTTATTTCTGGCTTAAGACGCCCATTATGTGACACACTTTTTGCAGCTAGTCCACCAGACTTACCCAGCGCACTCGCAGTGGCACAAGAGCTGCAACATAACCGACAAAGGTATGAGTTTGCGCAGACTTATGCCACGGGTAGATTGCCACAAAAACACCAATCGCAACCCCTTTCGCAGTTTAAAAATGCGAGTTCTAGGCCGAACAGTTTCCGGAACCAAAGTCCCACTCCAATGGATGTGGATCCTGGAAGCTCTTGCTTCAGACGAACCTCTGCTTTCCAAAAGAATACCTCTGGCCAATCAAGTCGTGGCCCTCAACAGCAAAGACTTCCACAGGTAAATAGTTTCAATCCTTCAAATTCCTTTCAGCGGCAAGTACAGCAGCAAGAATATAGTCCTGCTCAGCAGCAGCGACAATACACTGCCCCTAAAAGACAAGGCACCAATACGTACACGCAAGCACCAGTGAATAAGGTACAACGGGTCAACGCTATGAATGACGAACCATATTACTCCGAGCTTGAGGACTATGTTTGCGAGAATAATTCACTCGACGAAATTAATTTTTTAGGCTAAGGTCCCACTTGCTCTTTATTACGCGAACTCTTCCGAGTGGGCAAGTGCTTAACTTACTTATAGATACAGGTACAGCCAAAAATTATATAAAAAGCCATTCGCGGGAATTACCCCTATAGATAGCCCCTTCCAATTAAGATCCATAAATGGAGTAAACAAAATCTCAAAAAAATGCAGAATAAATATATTAGGGGAAATTGCTACATTTTACCTTTTTACCAAAACTAGATACCTTTGATGGAATCATAGGATATGATTTATTGAAAGGTATCGCAGCAAAGATTGATACAAAAGTTGGTCTCATTTTCCATAAAACTGGAAAAGAGAAACTCAACTTTTTCCATTGCCAACAGGTAAATATGTCTACGACAAATGAACTAGAGTTACCTAATAGCATTGATTCGCTTATAGAGAGAAACAAAAATGCATTTTCCAACCCAAATAGAGCACTTCCATACAATACAAATGTAGTTGCCACAATAGATATAAAAACGGAAAAGCCCATTTACTCAAAAAGTTACCCGTATCCAATTTCTGCAGCAAAGTTTATCAACAAAGAAATAGAAGCTTTACTAAAAGATGGGATTATAAGAAAATCGTATTCACCTTATAATTCACCGGTACACGTCGTATCAAAAAAAGGTTTTGACGATGAAAGTAACCAGAAAATGAGAATGGTTATCGACTTTCGAAAGCTCAATGAGCAAACCACGTCCGATAAATACCCGATTCCGGACACTACGGTAATTCTTTCGAACCTAGGAAAATCTAAATTGTTTACAACACTAGATCTAAAGTCGGGGTTTCATCAAATCTGCCTCCTAGAAAAAGATCGATGTAAGACTGCATTCAGTGTAAATAACGGCAAGTATGAGTTTTGCCGTCAGCCATTTGGCCTGAAAAATGCACCAAGCATATTCCAGAGAGCCATAGACGACATCCTACGAGAGGATATTGGAAAAATATGTCATGTATATGTTGACGATATCATAATTTTTTCACCTGATGAAAACTCCCACTACAAACATGTAGATTCCGTATTAAAAAAAATTGAGCATGCAGGAATGCGAGTATCCCCGGAAAAGTCTACATTTTTCAAAGAAGAAGTCGAATTTTTAGGCTTCACCGTTTCATATAAGGGAATAAGAACATGCCCCAACAAAGTTGAAGCAATCCTTAATTATCAAGAACCGAAATCACTAAGGTCCCTACGTTCATTTTTAGGACTTTCCGGTTACTACCGTAGATTCATAAAAGATTATGCCCATATATCTAAGCCCCTTACAAAATATTTGAGAGGAGAAAATGGACATGCCAATAGTAGAAATTCCAAAAAAATAAATATATCACTTGACGACGAAGCAATCAGAGCCTTTAATAAGCTTAAAAGCATTTTAGCATCGGAAGACGTTCTCCTTCAACATCCAGACTACTCAAAGCCATTTGAGATAACCACGGATGCTTCGTCCGTCGCCTTAGGTGCTGTTCTTTCACAAAACGGAAAACCAATTACAATGATATCACGTACATTATCAAAAACAGAAGAAAACTACGCCACAAACGAACGAGAACTTCTGGCAATAGTTTGGGCCTTCCAGAAATTAAGACATTATTTGTACGGTATCAAAAATATCCACATTTTCACCGACCATCAACCATTGGCGTTTGCCGTATCCGATAGAAATCCGAATTCGAAAATTAAAAGGTGGACAACTTTTATAAACTCATTCGCACCAAAATATTTTTACAAACCGGGAAAAGAAAATAAGGTGGCCGACGCCCTTTCGCGCCAATACACCCATAACCTCGGCGACTCATTATCAACTGCTCACAGCGAGATTTCTCTTTCAGGCGTAATAAAAACAATAAAGAATCCTGTCAATCAATTTAAGGCGCAACTAGTCCTTTTACCATCCGAAGTAAATGGTAAATCTACCAAAATTTTATTTCAGAAACTAATAAGGCATACTATAAATTTTAAAAGTGCTGAATATCTCTTGCAAACCGTCCGAGAGAAGATAAATCCAAATGTAGTTAACGGAATCTGTTGCGATCTTCAAACTTTAGCCATGGTACAATGTTTACTTTTGTCAAACTTTCCGGGTGTGAAATTTGTACACACTGAGAAACTAGTAATAGATCTGATCAGAAAAGAGGACCAAATCGAGGTTGCTACTATGGAACATAATAGGGCACACCGATCAGTTCAGGAAAATTACAAACAACTGATTTCAGAATATTTTTTCCCACAAATAAAGCAGTTTTTAACAACAATAGCCAAAACTTGTAGAACATGCTTAGAAAATAAGTACAATAGGCACCCTTTAAAAACAGAAATCGGCAAAACGCCAATACCCGAATATCCAGGGCAAATCCTTCACATTGATATATTTTCTGTAGATAAATTTCATTTCTTCACTTGCATTGACAAGTTTTCTAAGTTCACAATGACAATCCCGATCGAATCAAGATCAACAATTGACGTCAAAATTGCCCTACTAATAGTACTTAATAAATTCAGAAAAACTAAGACCATTATTTCCGATAATGAAAAATCTTTCCAATCGAATACGATATCTAGTTTACTAAAAAATCATTTCCAAATAGACCAATTTTTCATACCAGCGTTACATAGTAACAGTAATGGCCAAATAGAGAGAGTGCATTCAACGTTGACTGAAATCGCACGATGCTTAAAAGCAGAACAAAACTTAACTGATATTAAAGAATTAATCTTACTTGCGACACATAAATATAATAACTCAATACATTCGACGGTGAATGCAAAACCAATGGATATACTGAATAATTTTCCAAAAGATCATCTAAAGGCAATTAAGGAAACACTAATTTCTGCACAAGAAAATATTCTAAAAAAATCCAAAACCAAGCAAAGAACATTTAAGAAAGGAGAAACGGTATATGTTCGACGAAATAAACGCTTAGGAAATAAATTAAATAAAGTATACGTTGAAAACGTAATAGAAAAGGACTTGGGGACAACCGTGCTAATAAATGGCAAAAAAGTCCATAAAGACAATATACGCTAAGAGTTGGCTTGGTTAATTTAATGTTAGCAATAAATAATAAAAAAATTTTTCTTCAAGGAAAATCTATTCCTGCATTTTCTCTCTAAAAGAATTAGAACTACTCCTACAACGACTTTAAGGTTTTTAAAAAAAATATAAATACTAAACAAAATGACATGTAAAACACAAAATACAAAATTACAAAGAAGAAGGAAATTATTATTCAAATGTAATTCCTAATGTACTAAACAATTTTATTCAGAAGAATTCAAATTCTTTTTGTAAGAAATAATGTTATATCCTATTCATAATTAAATATTTGTAATCCCAAAATCTAAATAACATTTTACTAAAAAAAAGTTATATAAAATTTTTTTTTAAAATACGATACACTATTTTTGATGAACTCAAACCAGTTGAAAACTTTGCAAATATAAGAGATCTGAAAAGAAATGCCCTATATTTTTATAAATTTAAAAAGAAAGTAATTAGTTTTGTATGATAAAAAAATGTTAAATTTCTTTGAAAAATCATATTATTTTAAAAAAATTAATGAATTAAAATTTTGTTTAAAATACTTATTTTTAAAGAAGATACAATCCTCATAGTAAACGTATGTACATACATATTTAAAAGTAAAAAATCATTTCCAAACAAACAATTTTTGTTAAATAAATATATCATTTAACGAATTTCTAGATTTTGTGAAAAACCTACATTAAAATTTAAAAACTAAATTTATATCTAAAATTAATAGGCTAAGAAAAAATGTATTATTATATTTAAAATTCGACTTATATAATTAAAAGAAGCCTGTCGGATCAGGGACGTTCCGAACTTAAGAGGGGGAGGAGTTATCACATTAGGCCCACTGTGCCTTAATATAGCCGCAAGAAACCTTTGCCATAATCTTGCGACCATTTACCAACAATTTGAATATACATAATTAAATCTAACAGGAGTAAACTTAGCTCCTGGTCACAACCAATCTTCTTTTTGATTTGCCTTGCTTCGCTTAGTGATCGTAACTACATACATCTTATCACCAACTAAAACCCTGTTTGCGCTTATCACGCGTGGAATGTAACAGGCGCTCAGTATGGCTTGATTGCTACCTAGCAACAGGCAAGATATATCACACGCTTTGTTATCACCACCCACATAGCAACGTCAACACCGCATAACCTGTTTGCTTGCACATGTTGACCAAACAACACAAACTTAGAGGTATTTTTATAAAGCTTTTCGCAATATTTATCATCTTAATTGAGGCTTTTGGTTTTGGGTAAATCTTCTAACTCCCAGAATGCTCTAAGTTGCTTATCCAGCGCAACTTCGCTGAAGTACGAAACTATATTTCTTTGTGGATTTGTAGTACCCGTACTACCAGTTATAATCGAACCGAATATGGTTTCTTGGGCTAGAAGTGCCCTCAAGACGTTTTTCTTTATTCCACTTAATATGATTTGTGGATAAAAGTCTCCACCGAGAATGAGGTCTATTAGTTCATTAACAAAAAAGCTTTTATCCGCTAATACCAGGTCCGGAAATTCTTGCCTCGTCGTCGCGCTTATATTTGTTGTCGGCAGATTTCCGGTTAGTTGTGGTAAAATCAGGACAGTTGCCGTCAAGCTAAACAACTGGTCGACGAGGGACCGCAATTGTATGTTACATGCTTCTTTAACCTGGGAATTTACCGAATTTGTGATGCCCGAAACTTGGGCATGACTTTTTTTGTTTGATTTGTTTGAGCCTCTCTGTTATAAAGGAACGCTCAGACCCAGAATCAATGAGTGCTCGTGCAGCAAAATCTGTGCCATTGAGACGTATATTTACGCGAGCTGTTCCTAGTAGCACTCCTGTATTTGTGTTCGCAAAGCAGGACTTAAAATTTCTGTTTGCATTTTCAGTTGCTTTATCGGAATCACGTTGTGCTTGCGCCTGCCTCGATGTCGATGGAGAATCATCGGCAGGCCTTGAAGACGTCCAACGCATCGTTGCCTTTGGCTGAATTGCATTTAGATGCAGGAGCGTGTGATGTCGCGAGTGACACGTATTGCAATTGTAAGCACATGTGCATCTTGACACAGTATGTCCGGAACTAAGGCAAATCAGGCAACAATTATTTTCTTTTAAAAAATTCAATCTGTTTGTAGGTGTTAGCTGTAGGAAACGGGAACAGCTGCGCAATTTGTGCTCGTTTGTATGGCACATTTTACAAGTAAAAGTGGTCACGCTTGCTTGGAAGGTGCCAACTCTTTTTGTTGGGGTTTCGAAAGGATGACGTGTGATTTGTGGTGGCCTTGGCACTCTCACAGCTCTACCATCCTTCAACCCTGACAATGTCTCAAGGGTCTGAAAACGATTGGACAGGAACTTGTCCATATCTTCCCACTTGGGTATGTCGTTTTTATGGTCTATGCTTTGCTCCCATAGAGCCAGTGTACTGTCAGGCAGCTTCGTCGAGCAGAGATAAACGACAATTGCGTCCCAGTTCGATATGTCAATTTGATGACTCTTCAAGGCTGATAAGCAATTGTTTATCTCCCGCTGCAAACTTTTTATTGAGCTACCACACTCAAACTCTATTGCTTTTAAGTTAAACAATAGTTTTAGTTGCGTGTTAACTAAAATACGCTTGTTTTCATAGCGTTCACTCATGTTTTTCCACGCAGTAGTAAAGCGTTCATTAGTTAGTGGGCACTTTCTTACGATTTCATTGGCCTCCCCTTGAGTCTTATGGTTGAGATGAAATAGTTTCTCAACCGGGGTGAGGCGCTTATTTAGGATGTAGATGGCCGTAAACATATCACGGAATGTTGGCCATGAAAGGTAGTCGCCCTTGAACAAGTCTGTATCGCACGGTGGAAAGTGGATATTGTGTTCGCGGACGGACTGCTCCGCTACACCCTTTTCTACGTTAGATAATGCTTCTGCTTGAGTAGCCATAGCAGACATGCATTTAACATATGTCGAAAAACATACTCTATATTTCTTTTTAATCTCCCTGATATATTCTTTAGTTAAACCTTCGGAGTTCGTGAGCGTATCGTACGCTACTTTCGTTTTCTCCCATAACACTTTCAATTCGTCTTGCTAGATAGCAAGACCGTGGTTGTTTTGTTCTGATGCAGGAGTGCTGTTGAAGTCAGCATTGAACTCTGCAACGGATTCTGCCAAGCCGATGTATGAATCCATAGTGAAGCTAAGAGAGTTACTAAAGTTTACCTAACTCTGATATTGCTAAAAAAGGTTCCGCAAAATGACAATTACCAGTAAATTTATATATGTCTGTTTCTTTATTTAACGGGTTTTCTTTAATTTCAGACAAGTTTGTTACTTTTTTATATGTGATGCAAAAAAAGAACACTGACACCCAAATGTGAAATGGCACTTGATGCAAAAAAAAACACTTGCCACCCAAATGTGTCGACGTATATATACTTACGAGGGTTGCCTTTTATATTTTGCGCCTAATAATGAAAACACAGTCAAATATTAAGGAAAACAGTTTTATTCTCCATCCAAGTCAATACACTTCTGCATTCGCTTGAACCAATTTTCAAAACACTTTTGCCACTCAGAAGAGGATACCTCTAAAACGAGCTGTTTGAAGGCTTCTACAGCTCCTTCAGGCGTTGAAAAACGTTTACCTCGCTTTTTTTTTTTGATGTTCGGGAATAAAAAGAAATAATTAGGTGCCAAATCAGGGCTGTAAGGCGGATGACCCATCATTCACTCTCTTGTGTGAATGGATACGGGAGAGCTCGCATTGCCTTGGTGAAGAATGATTTGTCTTCGGCGGTTGGTTTTCCTTAATTCTCCAAAAACTTTTGGCAAACAAATGGTTGTATACCACTCAGAATTGACCGTTTTAACTTTATGTAGTGGAACAGTTGCGATATACCCAGATTTTCCGAAAAAACAGGCGACCATTTGCTTTGAGGTGTTTCTTGCGCGAACAACTTTTTTTGGGTTCGGCTCGTCTTGGAACACACATACAGTCGATTGCTGCTTTGTTTCCGGCTCATATGCATAGATCCAAGATTCGTTACCTGTTACGATGTCATAGACGTGCTTTGTTCCACTGCGGCTAAATTGCTCCAACATTTCTTTACACCAATCGACACGAGTCCTTTTTTGGACAATAGTCAAATTATGCTGTATCCAAATGTTCATTCAATATTGAATGTATGCTGGTCCCAGTAATGGCCAAGGATGCCTCTATCTCGCGATATGTCACATGACGATCTTGTGTTATCAATTGACGCACAGCATCGACTGTTTCTGGCACAACCACCGTTTTTGGACGACATTCACGAAATTCGTCCTGCAAAGATTGGCGGCCACGTAGGAACTCGTTGTACCATCCTTTCACAGTGGCTAAGTGTGGTGATTCAGCAATAAAAGTAGAAGTAGGTTGATTGATGCACTCCTGTCTCGATAATCCACGTCGAAAATCGTAGTAAATCATCGCACGAAAATGTTCACGGGTTAATTCCATATTTAGGCAATATGAATTTTTAAACTCACTATAAATAAACACAAAAAAACTCGTAAGTGAAAACGTTATATGCAAGTTTATGCCAAAAAATACCAAACTTTACGATAAAAATATCTAATTACAGCTAATCGCATGTAGTGTTGCGAAAGCGCAAAATATAAAAGGCAACCCTCGTAATTATGTACCAGTGCACAGTGGATCCGCTTGTATGGAACAGCGGCCAAAAATACTTTTCTTGACATAGCGGGTTGAAATTCTTTCCAAAAATAAAGATAAGAAATAATAAAAAAAATTGACAAATCAAACAACTATATCCAATAGCTCCCATAGGAATGATCGAAACAAACTTAATAATTTGTTTTTTTTTTTAATAAAATTGAAATTATTTTGTTTTATCTACATTGCAGTTATATTTTTAGAAAAATGTTGTTTTACATATACATACATATCATCAAAAATCCAATATAAAAAAACAATAAAAGAAAAATTAAGGAAACAAAAATTATATAGAATCATCTAGTAATTCATAAACAGATTTCAACAAAGTCGAATTGTCTTTTTTTGGAAGTTGTCTCTGTCCTGTTATAAAGGGATCTGAGCGCAACAATAGTGTATTAATGACATCTGTGTTTGTTAAAGTACGTGACACTTTCCGACTGTGCTGAAGTCTACATTTTTTTATTTCCTTGTTATTGGACTCTGCAGCTTCCTCCGAAAGCTCTCCAATCGACACTAATGCATGCTCTATCACAGCAGAACCATGTATTAAAACCTTGTGAACGGTTGCCAGCAAATAGTACCATGGATATGCAGTTATCAGATCTTTAGCTGTATCCAGCGCGTAGAGTTTAAATTTCTCCGCATTAATTTTATACCCCGATGCCATGGCTTGCAATAATGTTGCACACCTATGAATCAAACATTCATCAATTCCTGTGATTTCGGAACTCAAGGCTGCATTAGAAAAGAATTTTCTTGCGATATTTCCATCGTTGGACGATCCTCTACCTCCATCTCTAGGTTTGTCCACTATTATACCCATTTCTTCGCGAAATTCCGTCTGAATTTTGTTTTTTCTCTCCAATACTTTACTTTTCTTCTCTGTGTCTCTTACTTGCCACATTTTGACCTCTAGTTTATATGAAACATGTAAAAAGTATTCAAAGAAGCGTATGTATGAATGCAGTGGAGATAAGCCAAATTCATAAAATGTTGTGCGAACTTCTTTACTCAAACATTTTTGAACATCGTTCATTTCTGTTGGCCGTGCTGAACATATATAACACTTTGCAGCGGAAGATTCGCTGATCGCGTTGCACACTTTTCCATCTACCATAGTAAGGTGCAAGCTATGTGTAATAACTATTTTTCTATTAGATGCGGTTAATTGTGTTGGCTTCAAAAGGCAAATTTTTTCCTTAAAATACTTCTCTTCTTTAATCGATAGTTCGGTTGTCTCTTTCTTGAATTGAAATCTGATCGGTCTACAGTAACGAGTCGATGATGGTCGGGGGGTTTTCCAAATTATTTGATCATCTATTTGCGAAACTAGTTGGAGAGGTACGTATGATGTTACAAATAAGCTTCTATCGTTCAAATCACTGGATGAAAACTTTTGCTTATACTCGCTATGCCCCGTACTTCCGTCAAAGCCCCATTGTTCAATTAAAGTTAGATTGCTAACTGCATTCTCAGGAATAGTTTCAATTAAGTTGGTCTGAAGCTCTGTTATACTAGATGCTGTACTGTTAAGTAAGCTCTGCAATTCGACTTCCGCATGAGATTCGTCTACAAAAATATTTTCTGGGTATCTACTTTTTTTTGAATTTTGTATTTTTTGATAGCTTGGAAACAAATCAAAGGAAATTTGATCAATTTTAATTTGACAAAATCACTCTGCGCGCAGCTGCGTTGCGAAAATGAACACGTGTTCACGCTTTCAATGCTGTTTTTAGAAAGTCCCGTTAGGTTTTCAGAAAATGCGGTATGGTTTAAAGAAGATTGGACATTTAAGAGACAATTGGTTTACATTTTGTTTCAATCATGTGTGGTTGATTTTTTTGATTTTTGGCCTCTGACGGATCCACTGTGCAGTGATATATTGATTTACTTGCTGGTTATATATACAAAATAACTGTTTATTGAATGGACTCTTTTGTCCTTCAATGAATTTGTGTTTGATTTTTTATCGAGGCAGTATCACCAAGATAAAGTTTGGAGCAACTCAAGCACTTGAACTTGGTTGCAGCGGAGAAATGGAAAGAAGTTGAGCCAGTGACGGGTTGTGACTTTCTGACAAACTTTTATTGACAAATTTCTTTCTTAAATACTAAATTATTGCTAAGTTTACAATTTTGTTCTTTTCTGTGTTTATTATTGGGGAAAATAAATAAATTTTGAGTCAGCGTAAATAATTAAATGTAGACATAAAGAAAACAAAACCAAACGATGGAAATGTTTAGTCAGCGTAAATGATTGAGTTTAAATTTTTAGTCAGCGTAAATGATTGAATGTAAACATATAAAGAAAACAAAACCAAGCGATGTGAATGTATGAACATGCTCCCCGCCGTTGAGCTATGCTCGACAAAATTACATTGCATTGATATTTGATATTTTCAATGGCTCGAATGTTCCTGACCCCGTAACTAGACGATACAAGTATTTGAAAAACAAAAAATAATGTTCTTTTGGTTTAATTTGTTTCTTTGTTATTCAAGCTACTGTTACTGTAAATTCTGATGACGCTGCATGCTGGCAAATTGCTGCTGGTGAGGTTTGTTGACCTATTTTTCTTCTTCTACTTTGAAGCTTCTGGTAGATTGTCGCAATGATGACTCCGATTGTAAGAAGAAGGGCGGCGTAAGCTACTGCTGCATGGTGTCTTTTTATGTGAGTCAGTTGTTGAGGTAGATCAGTTAGTACCTGTTGGTGTAATTCTTGTTGGATATCCGATATATTTTTTATATGATCTATGTACTTTTTGAGGTGAATACTGCTGACTTCTTCTTCGGTTGGGTAATTAATTTCACTCATGTTGGCAGTAGCAGTATATGATGTGTGTAGGGACGTTGAATAGATTTCGTGTCCCTGAATGAACATAGCTTTGTATTTGAGTGTGCAGTCTGGGCTTATTTTTATGAGTCCAGTGCCCTGTAGATTGAGTCGAATGTGTTCTTGGCTGCACACGGCGGTCATAGGGGTTGAGTGCGGCATGGTGTACATCCATTGATTGTTGTGGTTCAATTGAATGAGTGATGTGTTTTCTACAAACGGAGTTACGGTGCAGTTGGTACTAGTGACATTGTTCAGTAACGAAATTTCACATAGGCATTTGGCTGCATCTGAATTGAATTTAGACTGCATGCTTGAGCATAAGACTTCATCTTCTGTTAATGGTGTGCAAGATGCCCATTGCTGTTCAGTCAACGCATAATATTCATCTCGATGAGCGTTTATGGCGATGATTTGATTGCATGGCTGGATAGCTGTCATCGTGTTGTGGAGAAGAGCTGGTATCGGATGCAGTTTAAAAAGTTCCAACGTCTCTGGATCACATAGAGGAATTGTTATATGGAAAATTATGTGATTGTTTGCAATTCCTCCCTTCACGTTCATGATTTTATAGAGCTGAAGCAGATTGTCCTGATTGACTGGTAGTTGTAGTGTTGACGGCAAGTGATTTCTCACTTGTATCAGCTCGGCTTGAAGTTGTAATGGTGACAGCAGTAGTGGGCTGATCTTGCCATGTTGAGAATCAGACAATGCCGTAATTATTGCTGTTTGTGTTCGATGTAGTCTTGCTGACATCAATGACAGTTGTGTAGCTAGTAGAACAAAACTTTGGATTAACTTAAGTTCATGGGTTTCTTGTTCGTTGTCGCGTAACCTGGAGTCAATTCTGTTTAATTGCTCGTCGAGGTTGTCGAATTTGCTCTGGATCTGGGTTTCATCTTGTTTAAAGATGTTGAGGGTTGAATCTATGAATGAGGTCTGGTTTTTTAACAGCTGCATTAGATAAGTTTCATCTTCCTTGATCTGTTCGATGGTGTTCGACATTTGTTCAGCATAGGTTGAATCCAGTACCCCAAACAATGAGTTGGCAACATTTCCCACGATATTTATTGCACCGCGTTTATTTCTGTTGTTCTTGAGTAAAGTGTTTCCATCTTTAAGATCTGAGAAGCCAAATTTGAGACTTTGGAGAACGTTTATACATGTTGTTTTTTGAGATACGAGGGTACATAGATGCTTTAGGGATGCAGTCCCCTTTGTGAAGGTCTGCATTTCTTGCCAGTACGGTTGTAATTCATAATATGTTATGATTTTCCATTCTGATCGTGAAATTCGTGTTGTGCCGATGCCTTCAAAATGTATGCCTATGTTTGGTTGAAACTTAGTTATTTCTATTTTATTCGCGTTGCAGATTAGTGGAAGCGCTAATAATGCAACGAACATGGTCATCATGACACTGGAGGTGACTGTCTTTCGTTTTTTCCTGCTTGGACGCTCGTCTTGTGAAGTTGGCGAAGCTTGTTCCTCTTCCTCATCTGTGTCAAATGGCTGCGACGTGGTTAGTTGTTCCTCGCTAGTGGTGTCTTGTTTGAGTCTCTGCAGTGGTGCTAGATAGTGAATGGCTCTTTTGAGCATACCGGAGGCTGTTTTTACATCTGCAACTCTAACTGTGTTGTCTTTTCCTCTGTATGTCTTTACGACACGCCCTAGTGGCCACTGCATTACTGGAGCATTATCTTCTTTGATGATGACAATGGACCCTGGTTCAAGATTTTTCGACTGCTCTTGCCATTTGTTGCGATACTGCAATTCATTTAGATAGTCTCGGGACCATCTGGTCCAGAACTGATGCTTAAGTTGGGAGACCAGTTTCCATCTAGTGGCCAGGCTCGACGCTGCTGGCTTTGCTTGTGCGTCAACTTGGGCCGTGAGTGGTTCACCGATCAGAAAATGTCCCGGGGTCAGCGCGCCTATGTCATTTGGATCGTTTGACATTGGAGAAATGGGCCTTGAATTCAGTATTGCCTCGATTTCTACAATTAATGTTTCAAGTTCCTCATAGGTTAGGGAAGCATTTGCTGCGCTTCTTACCAGAAGATGCTTGGCTGATTTGACAGCCGCTTCCCAGAGGCCACCAAAGTGTGGTGCTCTTGGCGGGATGAAATTGAACTGGATCCCCTTGTTGTTGCAGGCGTTTGTAATGGCTTCTTGTGCAGCAGGGGTGTGTATGACCTCTGACAGCTCTGGTAGCTTATTTTTCGCTCCAACAAAATTTGTTGCGTTATCACAATATAATCTTTGGCAGTGGCCTCGTCGTCCAATGTATCTTTTGAGGGCTCCTATGAAGGCCTCAGTTGTGAGGTCGCTCACTAATTCTAGGTGCACAGCCTTTGTCGCGAAGCAGCAAAAGACTGCAATGTACGCCTTATGTGGCCTTTTTCCCCGCAGCTTGTAGTGGACTGTTAGAGGGCCACAGTAGTCAACTCCGGTATTGATGAACGGTCGTGCTGGTGTTACCCGTGTTGAAGGCAGGTTTTCCATGACTTGGTTGAACAGTACTGGCTTAGCTCTGCTACATCTTATGCAACGGTGCACAGTAGCTCGAGCCATGATTTTTCCTTTCAGTGGCCAGAAGCACTGTCGTACGATTCCCAGCAGAGTTTGCCCTCCACAATGCTTATTCTCCTGATGGACCATTTCAAAGATGAGTTTTGAAATTGGGTCATTATAGGGAATTAACAATTGATGTTTTGAGTCGAATGGCAACGACGATTCTTCAAGACGACCTCCAACGCGTAGTAAGCCGAAGTTGTCCAGGAATGGTGATAAGTTGCGTAAATTGCTTGTTCCGCGCAATTCTTGATATTTTTTTAGCTGGTCAATCTCTTCCTTGAAGTCCGAATCTTGCATCCGCCTGACTATGTACATCAGGGCAGTGTCTAGTTCGATTGTGGTAAGTGCGCACTGAGTCTGTTGATTGATCTCCTTGCGCCTGCATCGATTACTGAAACGCAGCATGTAAGCTATAATGCGTTGTAGACGGGCAAATGAGTTGTTGTGTCTTATTAGATACATAAAGTCAGATGAAGCTACTGAAGTGACAAGAGGCTCAGGCGCCTTACGTTTTTTTTCTAGTTCCGTTGGGATTGCCAATTGTGAGTTGTATGTGGGTGGCCACAGAGGGCCACAGAACCAAAGTGCACAATCTTTTAGAGCGGCAGGTGAAATCCCGCGAGATAAAACATCAGCTGGATTACTTTTTGAGCCAACATGACGCCATTGATCTGCTTGGGTTGACTCTTGAATGATTGCAAGTCTGTTTGCCACAAATGTATGAAAGGCGGCAGATAATGAGTTAATCCAGGCCAGAACGATCTCTGAGTCGGTCCAGAACCAGACAGGACATGTTAACTGAAGATCAGTTTTGATTCTTGATGCAAGCTGAGCTCCAAGTACTGCCGCGCAGAGTTCCAACCTTGGTATGGTTTGTCGTTTAAGAGGGGCGACCCGAGATTTTGCGCAAAGAATTCGAGTCATGGTTGTTCCATCCTTGAATGTGGATTGGATGTATGCCACTGCGCCGTACGCTTTTTGTGATGCATCGGTGAATATGTGTAGTTGCATCGACTGGGGCACCTTTCCCTTACCAATGTGCCGCGATACCCGAAGAGTTTTTAACGCGTTCAGGTCGTTTCTGAAGGTAGCCCATTTAGTGTGCAACGATTCTGGTAGCGACTGATCCCAGTCAAATTTTAATTTCCATAACTCTTGTATAAATACTTTTGCTGTTACTATGACTGGCGATAATAACCCCAAAGGATCAAAAAGCCTTGCTAGATCGGATGTGACCGATCGTTTAGTGATTCGCCGAACCGAGTCAATGTTGACCTTTACGCAGAAGGTGTCATCCTTTGGGAGCCAGGTGAGGCCTAACGTTTTGATCGAATCCGCCTTTGAGCTTTCAAAATCTAAATTGACTTCTTGATCTCCTTGCGAAATGTTCTGCAACAATTGTGGGTTATTGGCACACCATTTGCGTAGGTTAAAGCCACTCTCCTTCATGACTTGTATGAGTTGCTGTTGTAGTGTTAACGCTGTCACCAGGCTATCGGATCCACCCAGACCATCATCGACGTAGAAGTTCTCTTGGAGAAACTGCGACGCGAGCGGGTACCGCATCGTGTTTTCCTTGGCCACCTGCTGCAGGCATTTTGTTGCTAAGTATGGTGCCGCTCTGGTGCCATACGTAACTGTGTTTAGTTGATAGTACGTTATGGGTTGCGAGGGTTCCTTTCGCCAAATGATTAATTGAAGATGACGATCCTTAGGCGAGACGAGTATTTGTCGGTACATCTTCTCGATATCAGTTGTGAACACATATTTGGGCAACCTGAACCGCAGTAGTATGGAGAACAAGTCACTTTGAACAGTTGGACCTGTGTACATTAGGTCATTCAGTGAGTGTCCCGATGAAGTTTTTGCTGAAGCATCAAATACGACCCGAAGCTTTGTAGTTGAGCTTTCCGGTCGTTGCACGCAGTGATGTGGGATGAAATAGTTTGGAGAGCGAATCGCTTCTGCTGGTATCTTTGTCATGTGTCCCAGCTTCTCGTATTCTTCCATGAAATTAGCATATTGAGCTTTTAATTCCGGAGTTTTCTGCAATCGCCGTTCCAGAGAAAATAAGCGATTGATTGCGATTCCGTGTGAGTCACCTAAAGCCTCAGGACCTTGATGGAAAGGAATCTGCACCACAAATCGATTTTGATTATCTTTTATGGTGTGTTGTTCGAAGTGATTTTCGCATAGTTTATCTTCGATGGACATTGGTTTACTGGATGTTTTGATCTCTTCTAGTTCCCAAAGTCGGGCGATGAAAGCATCAAGTGATTCATCAGTGGTGCATATTCCGCACGTCAGATTGTTGGATTGTTCCTCCTGTATTTTTCCAGAAATTATCCATCCGAATACAGTGTTCTGCATTGTTGGAAGCTGATTTGCCAATTTTATTTGCCCGATCGCTAGCAAGTCGTGATAGTGTTCTGCGCCCAGCAGAATGTCGATTCTATCGGGGCGGTTGAAAGCTGGATCAGCGAGTGCCACATTTTTGGGTAGTGGCCATTTGTCAGTATTGATGAACTGTGATGGTTGTGGTGACAATATACGCGGCAGAACAAAGGCCTCAAGTCGCGTCGAATACTTGTTAATTCGGGATTTGAGTCCTACATTTACTCGGTGCCTTGTCTTTGTGTTTGTTGAACCGATTCCATTGATGCTTATATTCGAAATCTGTCTGGAAATGCCGAGCCGTTTTACTAGACGTTCCGCGATGAAATTGACTTGTGATCCGGAGTCGAGTAAAGCACGGCATTCCACCTCCGTTCCATCTGCTTGTATTTTCACAACTGCTGTGCTAAGTAGCACGTACGAACTTGCTTGTTGATTATTAGATGCTGCTAATGAGGTAGCTTCTATGTCGTTGGTCGCCTGAGATGATGACGTTGAAGATGAAGGCCCTGCGCCCCCTGCTGTTTTAGATGATGCGGCTGATGATACCTTTTGATTGTCCTTTTTGTTTGAGGACTCTTGCTTGTTGTCCAAATGCAACAGTGTGTTGTGTTTTTTATTGCACTTCATGCAACATCGTGAAATGCATTGTTTTGCTGAATGTCCCGTACGTAAGCAGTTTACACAACATTTTTGCCTTTGTGTGTAGTTAAGCCGCTCCGAGGGTTTTAATTTCAAAAAGGTCTGGCACTGAAATAGTTTGTGAGCGCCATCGTTGCATAGCGTGCATGCAGCATTGCCTTGGTTTGTTGAAGCTGCTGAAGCGCACGACTTGGCTGACCCTTTTTCCTTCTGCCCCATGGCTTCCATTGATTGAAACCGGGTCTCTAGAAATTCTAGGAATTGGCTCACATGCTGCAATTCCTTTGGATTTTCTATTGTTTTTTCATATTGCGAGTGAAGACCTCGATCTAACTTTTTTATGAGAAGATGAAGCAGCATTGGACTCCATGAAGAAGTGTCCACCCCTATATTGTTGAGGGCATGCAGACACTCTTGAGTGACATCATGTAGCTGTTTTATGGAGGCTGCTGACGTCCCAGATGACGGCTGATCGATTAGTTTCTGCATTAGTGTTGATACCAGTACACGCTTGTTGTTGTACCGGTCTTGTAATGCTTTCCAGGCTGTCTCATAATTATCAGCTGTGGCGGAAAGATGGCTGATGAGTTTTTCAGCTTCACCGGTTACGTTCGCCTTGAGATACCATATTTTCTGCACAACGGGAATGTTTTGGTTGACTACCAACTGTGAAAACAGATCAGCGAACGCAGGCCATTTCAAATAATCCCCGTCGAATTTCGGAATTGTAATTTTGGGAAGTGGCAGCACGTTTGTTTGTGCACACTCTGCCCTGTATTGTGCTGTAGGCACTGTTGTATGTTTGAAGTTTTGTATCACCATGTTTTCTAGATCCGTGTAAGAGTCCATGTCATATCCTTCTTCGAGTGGGTTGGCACAGTTTTCCCAAATTGAGAAATGTAGCTCCTGGATCTGTTCCCATAGCTTCTCTTTCAATTTCATGTTTGTTGCTGTTGGGTCCGTTGTGATTACCCGTTTTAGAGACGATATCATTACGTTTTGTCTTCTAATGGATAAGGTAATTTGCGAAGCTCTTGCGGATGGAGTAGGTGTTGGGGAAGACATAGCCTGCTGTTGAATTTGTGGAGGCTGATGATGAGCTTGTGTCATTGCCATTGTTATAGTTGACTTAGCGGCGGCCAGTTCTTGATGTTGATACTCTGCTTCTGGATTGGGCGTTTTTGTTGCGGTTGGACCTTTTTGCTGGTTAACCGGTGTTTGCATCATTGCCGACTCCAATTCCTGCCTGTATTTTTCCACGAGCGCAGCTATGTCAGTGTAGTAATTACTGACAAAATAATCGTGGTCTAATGGTGGATTTTCAAGACAACGTATTTTGTTGTCAGTTGTCTCGAAATCCGCCCATGCGCTATTCAACCTCCTAAGGCGTTCCTTATAGTACTCTAGGGTCTTCCTGGACTGGGAGTCCTTCTTATAATTTTTTATGATTCCCTGTATGACATCACCCGTTTCGCGTTGGGATTGAGCCAATACGTCCATACTGATTTTTTCTTCTGCCATCTTCTGAAGCTAGCACAATGCACAGATGATCCGTTGATTGGTTTCCTGACTGTAGATTAACGGTTGCGAGTTGATTGAGTCCTCTACGGTTTCTGCGTCCCCAAGAGTTGGTCCTGATATGTTGCGAAAATTCCAAAATTCCTTTGCGGTTGCTGGTAGCTTTGTTGATCCTGATTATTTGCAGGACCCCAATGAATATTGTTGATTGCTGTGTGGACAACTATCCAATTTTTGCAGCAAATCGATACGTTGATCCTGTTTAATGTTGCAGGTTCTGACGTAATTCGCGAGGTTGCGTGTTTTGTATGTTCTATAAGAAGAACTAGGGGTCACCAAATGTTTATTGAATGGACTCTTTTGTCCTTCAATGAATTTGTGTTTGATTTTTTATCGAGGCAGTATCACCAAGATAAAGTTTGGAGCAACTCAAGCACTTGAACTTGGTTGCAGCGGAGAAATGGAAAGAAGTTGAGCCAGTGACGGGTTGTGACTTTCTGACAAACTTTTATTGACAAATTTCTTTCTTAAATACTAAATTATTGCTAAGTTTACAATTTTGTTCTTTTCTGTGTTTATTATTGGGGAAAATAAATAAATTTTGAGTCAGCGTAAATAATTAAATGTAGACATACAGAAAACAAAACCAAACGATGGAAATGTTTAGTCAGCGTAAATGATTGAGTTTAAATTTTTAGTCAGCGTAAATGATTGAATGTAAACATATAAAGAAAACAAAACCAAGCGATGTGAATGTATGAACAATAACAACAAAGTCTCAAAAGTGAATAAGTGAAAACGCAATAGTGTGCAATAGAAATAATGTTTCACGAATCAGTGAACTAGTGACTTGCAAATTAACAATTATGCTATGCCAATGAGCAGTATTGAACAAAAGAAATTTATACAGATTTACTTTAAAGTAAATAAGTGTGAAAATCCAAAAAAAACTTTAAATTTAAATTTGATGGATTGAACTGTTGCAATACAGTACCACTGTTCACCGTTGTGCGTGTGTGTGTACGACCGTTAGTTTTTGTTGTTGTCGCTCGCGGACAAACGGAATTAGCACAGTTTAAATTTTTCTTAAGGTATAACACTCTTTCGTTTCAACAAAAAAATCACTTGCCTTGTAAGGCGATGTTTCACAAAAAATGACTAACGTGTTACAAAATGTAATTGGAATATATAACACGTACCTTAATGTCTCAGTGACTTGTGGTGATTTTTTTTTTTTTTTTTTTTTTTGTATACAAGGAGAACGCATCGAAAGCCTGATCCCCGTAGAGTAGGACTTTAACCCAAACTAAAACTCCTTGTGTGTCCTGTACCGTATATATATCCCCCCGGTACTACCGTCAGGTATTTCGTCGGGAGGCGGTTTTGAGCACTAAGCTCTATCGTCTGTTTCTGTCCTGGTACAGTTCGTCAAAAGCTGCACCCGCTTGGCACCACCCACTGTTGGTATTTTCTAGCCCACCCTCTGAACTACTTACCGAGCAGGATGCTTAAAGTCTAGCCTGCCTCTGAAGTCTGCGCCTTGCCTGTTCGCTATTTCTTAGCTGTTGCATCACTTCGGCAGCCATACGCTGCACATCGTTCCACGCCTCGGTGCTCTTCAGCATCAGTGCCACTAGGCTTTCTGGCGTAATGACACAGCTGTGTCTTGCTTCCACTCTCTTCTTTAAATTTCTGAAGCGGTGGCATACGAAGAACACATGTTCCGCATCTTCGATTACTTTAGATTCGCAATGCTCACAATATGGGGAATCCTCATGCCCAAAACGGTGTAGATAAGCTTTAAAGCAACCGTGCCCACTAAGTATTTGCGTCAGGTAGAAGTCCACTTCTCCATGCTTTCTCCGGAGCCATATTTCAACTTTGGGAATAAGCCGGTACGTCCACCGTCCTTTTGTTGTCGTGTCCCAACGTGCCTGCCACTGGGCTATGCTGCGATGCTCGAGCGTTTTTCGTTGCAAATTGGGATTGCTTTGACGATGGTTGCGCGTAATGTTTCGCGCTTCGCATATCTGCTGGACTTCCAGGTTCAATGGGAAGAGTCCAGCTATGATGAGCGCCGCGTCTTCCGATACCGTTCTGAACGCAGAACACACTCTGAGAGCACACAAGCGGTATGTGGAGTTTGCACTTCGTGTGTATGAGATATATTTAAATGCGTCATGCCAGACTGCCGCGCCGTAAAGGAGGATAGACTTCACTACCCCAGCAAGAAGTTGTCTGGCCTGCTGCCTTGGTCCGCCGATGTTTGCCATTATTCTGGACAGGGCAACCGTTGCAATCGCAGCTTTTTTGCTAGCGTACTCCAAGTGGTCCCGGAAGTTAAGTCGGTGATCCACCAATACCCCTAGGTACTTCACATGCGGTTTGGATTCTATGGCGATATCGCCAACTTTAAGCACCACCTTTTCTACTTTCTTGCGACTGCTGATAAGTACGGCTTCCGTCTTATGAGCTGCTAAGCTTAAGTTTCTTGCGCTGAGCCATTCTTGTGCTGCTGCTACCGCCTTTTCCGCAATGTTTGCCACCTCCTTGAGCGTTTTTGAGGTCGCAACGATTGAAACGTCGTCCGCAAAGCCAATGAAGGTAGCCTTCTCGTGTACTTTAAGCCGTAAAATGCCATCGTACATGACGTTCCACAATAGTGGTCCTAGTACGGATCCTTGTGGTACACCGGCTGTGACTTCATAGTCGCTGGCTCCGAAGTCGCTATCATACCGCAATACCCTATCTGACAGATAGCTGGAAATGATGCGTTCAAGATATCCAGGGACATGCAGAGTGCGGAGAGCGTGAAGTATTTCCTTCCAGCTGGCACTGTTGAACGCATTTTTTACATCTAACGTGACCATTAGGCAGTACTCTTTAGTGCCCCCTAGCCATCGCTTGCCACTGATGGACTTTTCGGCCAATTCCTTTACGGCTTCTAGCGCATCGATGGTTGACCGTTTTTTCCTGAACCCGAACTGATTTTCTGATAGGTGCTCATCTACATGCGCCTCCAGCCGGTTTTTGATAATTTGCTCGAACAGCTTTCCGGTGGAGTCCAACATACATAGCGGTCGATATCCAGTGGGAAGACCAGCACCTGTACTTTTTGGTATGAGTACCAACTTTTGTAGCTTCCAGCTTCTTGGGAAGACACCCTCCTGCAGGTAAACGTTAAATACGCTTGCAAAGATACCCGGGTTTTGTGACACCGCTTTCTTCAGCGCAATATTTGGTATGCCATCTGGTCCTGGCGCCTTTTGAGGCAATAGTTTACAGCTGGCTTGTAGTACTTCGTCCACTGTAACCGTTGGTATGTTGCCAAGGTTTTCATTAGGCAGGCTCCTACCGAAGTCGGGATTTGCAGGGAAAAGATCTTTTACGGTTTGTGCTAAAAGAATTGGGCATGTTGGCTGCACCGTTTTCTTTAGCTTTTTACGAACTATTCTATAGGCCGAGCCCCAAGGGTTGTTGTTAGCATCCTCGCATAGTTCCTTAAACATGCTGCGTTTACTGTCACGAATGGCATTTTTAAATAATCTCCGCTTTTCTTTGTACCTCAGTCTAAGCTCCGTGGCATTTTCTGCGTTTCGTGATCGCTGGCACAGTCTTCTGGCCCCATTGCATTGCACTCGCAGCTCCGCGATCACGCTATTCCACCAGTACGCTGGCTTACGGGCTTTGCGCCCTCCTTGCCGAGCCATGGCCATGTCACATGCCTTGACTATTGCTGTCATAAGCTTAGGGGCAGCAGTTTCCACCGTGAGCGATACTTCGATGTCCTCAAAGGCTACTTCGAAGAGTTTCTCGTCGAAAGATTTTATATTCCAGCCATTTGGTCTTGTAGAGTTTGGGCCGCCTCCTCGTATTTTGTCAATACTGATAACTATCGCTCGGTGGTCGCTATGTGTATAGCAATCGCTTATGTACCAACTTGTTGCTCTACTTAGTCCCCTGGATATGAAGGAGAGGTCAATGACGGAGCCAGCACCGTTTTTGCTGTAGGTATTTTGGCTTCCGCTATTTAGTAATACCAGATCCAGCGCTGCGAGTGCATTAAGAAGTTCCCTTCCCTTGGGGTTTGTTCTTTTGCATCCCCACTCTAATGCCCACGCATTGAAATCGCCCGCTATGATTGCCGCACCTCTTTGTTTAGCATCCCTAATTAGGTTGTCGACAATGCCAGTAAACCTAGGCAAGTCAGCACTGGGTGGAATATAGCAGCTGTAGATGTACACGCTGTTTATTTCAATACACACGAAGCCATTTGCAGATACGGCTTTCCCCAAATGGATTGGATCTCTTCCGCAGCTCCATATGGCGCATTTTCCTGTTGCATCGCTTACCCATGACGCTTCTGGCCTATTTTTATACTGCTCACTTAGTATTGCTACATCTACACCCAGCTCGTAAACCGTTTGGTTAAGCAGGCTTTGTGCTGCTTCGCAGTGGTTGAGGTTGAGTTGCAGTAGCTTCATTTTCGATATCCAGGTTTGGTCGCGTATTTCGCTTTTGCCCTCTGGAATGCTGGACACATTCGCCCGCCTGGTATATGGTTGGGATCGCGCTCGCCATTCTTTGCACATACCTCGCACCTCGGCGCATTTGTGCAGCCTTTTGCCTTATGGTCTTGCCCGCCACATCTGAAGCAATGCGCTGTGCGATCTTCTTCGTTCGGACACCTCCTAGCCAGGTGGCCGAAATCGTGGCATTTGTAGCACCGTGTTATGGCTATTTTCTCCCTTATCCGGCAACTAACCCATCCAATGCGGATTTTGGACATGTTTATCAGCCTTTGTGCAGACGCTGGCGGCAGGCTAATTATACAGGTCTGTGTGCCTCCATATGCAGCGCGTATTGAGCGAATTGCTGCTAGCGACACTTTACAATCGGGAATGCTAATCCGTATAGCATCTATGATTTCCTCTCTGGTAGTGACCTCGTCCATGTCTTTTATCTCAATTATAGCTTCTTGAGTTAAGGAACGAACTGACGCATTTTCGCCGAGAACAGTTTCTACAGCTGCCTTGAGTTTTTCAGTGGCAGGATCACTCGTCTGCTTCAGCTCAAACAAGAGCTCGTCCTTAGCAGTTTTTCTAATGCTCTTTATATTTTCGCTGAGTTCCTTTAGCTCGGGTTGCGCTTTCATCTTTTTTAAAATGTCCGCATATGAAAGCTCACCAACTCTTTTTAGAACCAGCGCATCTGGTTTCGTTGGCTTGATTTTGCCCTTCCGATTGACGACTTTCGTCCAGCTTTCACGCGATTGGGTGGCGACAGCACCTATAGGCACGCTCGAACCGGCAGCCTCCGCGCCTTGTTTGCTTATAGTAGCCTCCCTCTCACCTTTTGATTGGCTGTGGCCTCGTTGTTGCAGTTTATCTTTCGCACTTATTGGCCCTTTTGGTGAGGCCAAACGAGTGCGCTTTGATTTCTGCTGCGGCGAATTGGATGCATCCCGCATGTTATCACGGGCTGCACGGGCTCTCTTTGGCTTGCTGATATCGCTGTTAGCTGGCACAGTTTGCGTGTACTTGGTAGTGTACTCGATAGGCGGCTTTGCTATACTCTGCATAGCCAGTGCTCTCTGGTGCTGCTTGCTTATGGCGCTCACCAAATCTCTCATAGGCATATTAATGTGCCTCTGTATCTCCATCATGCTGATAAGCTCTCTTATCTTTTCTCCCAACAAGTATAGGGGCTCACCATCTGATTTTCTCTGTGCCGCTGGAGCATTTTCACATTCTCTCGCACGTAACGTGCTGCTCTCTTCGCTGCTTGGAGTCGCAAGCTCGTGTCGCTGCTTATCTATGCTGCGCTCTTGTCCTAGTGAGAGCGATTCATTTCGCACGGGTGAACGTGCGGTTCTCGCACTTTTCCCAAATGGGTTCAACGCATCTTTTGCTTCAGCACATCTACTCGGAGATTTATCAGACATATTGTCAGCTAGTCTGAGTAGTTGCGTGTAGCGGTTGTCATTCACCTACTCTTTCTCCGTTCTCTGCTCTCTATGATAATTTTAAGCCTGCTGGTGTTTGTGTAATGAAGGTTGGTTGCTGGCTGAGCTGATCAGACAATCAGCTGATTATAGACAACTGCTCTCCTTCTCAGCACAACTTCGCGCCTTTTCTCGCTGTTATCCGCGGATATTTTCACAGGGGCTTAAGTCTATTGTTTATAAAAACTTACTTTTAGTCCATCAGGTGTATGCTATACCTGTTAGTAGCGATCGCGATTGCTGCTGTACCGCTTGCACATGCACTTTCACACTTTTTATTACTGCAAAGGTCTATTTTCCTAGCTTTTTATCACTTTTTTTCAGAGCACTTATAAACACGTCTTCACTATAAACACGTCTATCTGTCTGTGCCTGACTTGTGGTGATGGCAGTTGGTGTATGTGTGCAGTTGATTGTGTTTGCAGTTGGTATATGTGTGCAGTTGCCTTGTTCGGGTGGGTGATTGTGCGGCTTTGTATGAATTTATCCTACGGCTATGCGGCTTTGTATAAAAAATTTTTCTGGACTTGTGTGAAATTTTCCTGCTGCTATGCGGCTTTGTATAAAGATTTTTTGTGGACTGTATTTTCAAAATCTCGGCGTAGATGGACCATGTACAAATGTGAGTCGTGTCTCCCAAGAGGGCAGTGCAGACGCACAGTTGGAATTTTTTGAAAAGAAATTAAAAAGATTTGTTTTAGTTTAATTCAATTGGAATTTATTCAAGTGTATAAATGTAGATATACAAGAATGGTTTTACCTGTGATGTGAAGTGGTAGTTGACCTGCGTCGCTTCTAAGATCCTGAGACAGTGTGAAAGTTAGGGAAAAATGTACGGTTGCCGTCAACCGCAATTTTATTGGAAAGCAAGTAAATGGAAAAATTAACAAAGCGAATTATCCGGCGGGAAATTCGGAATAATTCGCAGTTGCATATGTATGCGTATGTGTATGTACGCGTGTATTAGGGCGGTTGGAAAAATATTTACGCTGCCATCGTAAACATGCTGAATAATTAAAAAAAATATAACTATTTAATGATAAACATCAGCAAGAGACAGTGTTGTTTGATGAAGGCGAACTCCGCCTAGCTACACATGTATTGCTTCTGACGTGGTGTGTCACGCGCTTAGTATGAGCGACCGGAGAGTGCATTGAGTGACCAAAAATTGAATATCTCTGGAACGAAGAAAAAGTACAAAAATACATTACAGTTTATTATAGGTGAGCATTTTCCTCACAATTCCGCAAAAGCTTCATTTTTTTACAGCGTGAAGAAAGCATTAAAAATTGCAATTGTTTAAAATAAATGATTGCAAAATCAATTCTTTATAACAATTTAATGTTTGTTTTCAATGAGAAAAATAGTGCAAACACTTTTCAATAAGCTCAGAAAGTTTCATCTCATTATCTATTTTATTTGTATTTATTTATTTAAGTCTATGAACAATAAATTCTTACAGACTGCTAACAAACTTACATGAGATTATTTATTTATTTAATCTAGAAATATTAACATTTATTTATTTATTTATTTAAATATGTAAAGTCTTTGAATTAACAAATTCTTACAGACTATAATTAAACTAATTTGGAATAGTACAAAAATTACTAAGAAAAAAATGACTTGAGGTGGTTTATTAAGATGGCATAGGGCCACGAAAAATCAGCACCCGAAGAACTAAAAAACAAATTTAAATCAGCACATGCCCTAGAAATAGGATCATTCCTACCATAATTAGTTTTCGAGAAACCAATTATGAAGGGTTCAAACTGTCGAAGGCTTCTACAAGGAACATTAAACCGAATTTCACTAAGAAGGAACGGGCAATCAATCGTCCCAGTGATGATCCCAATAACAAATGAACATGATAAAATGGATCTTCTGCTTTCAAGTGTCTTTAGGTCAATCAACAAACAACGAGATCGGTAGGATGGCAAGGGTTCTGAAAAGTTCAAAGATCGGAGCGCAAATCGTAGAAAAGCTTTCTGAACTCTCTCAAGCCGATTAGAGACACCGATTTGGTATGGCTTCCAAATGATAGTGGCGTACTCTAACCTCGATCTGACAAAAGCACAATATAACGTTTTGAGAGTATAAGGGTTAGTAAATGCAGAACAATTTCGGCGTACGAATGCTAGCATCGAGTATGACCGCGTTATGACATGGTTGACATGGCTAGTGAAATTTAACTTGGAGTCAAAAATAACTCCTAAGTCTTTAATTTCCTCCACAGATTTCAAAGAAGAGCCAGCAATACTATACGAAGTAGGCAACGCAGTCGGCGATTTAGCAAAAGTTACGTGGAAGCATTTATTTATATTTAGCGACAAACGGTTTAAATTGCACCAATTTTGAACATTATTTTAGTTTATGAGATATTAATTTTTTAATTTGATCGTGCACAAAACTTTGATTGTTAATAACTTTAACAATAATTCGAATTTTTGCAAAATATGAAAGGGACGATGTAAGCATAACATTCACTTCATAATAAAATAATTGTTTCTGGAATCCAAAATTTAGTGAAATTTTCGGGGATCACTTGACGTGGCTTTACTCGTTAGTAAAACGTTTCGATTAAAGCTTACTTTTAGGTTGATACAGTTTATATATTTACCATGTGGACTTGTAATAATGAAATCAAAGTCGAGGGTAAAAAAAAAAGGTTTGTAAACACTGACATATATCGTAACAGTAACGCTGGTTGTTAGGTATGTACATATGAGAGCGTTAGATGGATGCATACATACCTCAAGCGACTCCGAATTTCGGTAGTAAATTTTAATAATTTCGACTCGTTGTTGGATCGTATATCTTTCCATGATAAAATGGCAAACCTTACTGAAGATAAATGTAAAAAGAGCGGGGAAAAATATGTATGGCGTCGTTTCCTGTCACCATCTGTCTGTGTAGCGAATGGGAGAAGAGTCAGAGCTCAGTTTATTAAAGTTAATGAGGACCTTTTAAAAGCATTACAACAAAATTAAATTATTTTCACTGAGAGCCAGAGTGGATAGTTAAATGTCATTTCTTCCAGTGAGAGGGTTAGTGTGATAGTGCGTTTGCCACGACGTTGTCTTGTCCACTTACGTAGTTTATGTCTGTGGTGAACTGGCTTATCCACTCAATTCTTCTAAATTGCCACGGCGAAGCGCGTTCTGCTCGTTGCTTGAAGACGTACTGCAGTGGTTTGTGGTCTGTGTAGATTGTTACGAGTCGAAAATATGTCGAAAGTATTTCACTGCCTCGTATATCGCGTGAAGTTCGCGGTCGTACGTAGAGAGCTTACCAATTGATACAGGGGGCATGCGGCTGCAAAATGCGAGAAGCTACCAAGAGCACACGCTGCTGCAATACCGCGCCAATTGCGAAATTTGATGCATCTGTAGAGATAGCTAAATCTGCTTCAACATTAGGGTGACCAAGTTCTGCGCAAGTCGCTAACGCTTCTTTCGAACGATCGAAAACAACTCGAAGTTATTTTGTCCAAGAAATTTGGTTTGCACTCTTGCTGCTGGGGCTGGCAATTACTTCATTTAAGGGAGGAAGAAGTTCCGCTGCATTTCTGATAAATTTTCGGTAGAAATTTACCCTTTCCAATGTAGGTGGTCAAAGTGCTGACAATCGTTGTCGCGGACGGACTGCTCCGCAACACCCTTTTCTACGTTAGATAATGCTTCTGCTTGAGTAGCCATAGCAGACATGCATTTAACATATGTCGAAAAACATACTCTATATTTCTTTTTAATCGCCCTGATATATTCTTTAGTTAAACCTTCGGAGTTCGTGAGCGTATTGTACGCTACTTTCGTTTTCTCCCATAACACTTTCAATTCGTCTTGCTAGATAGCAAGACCGTGCTTGTTTTGTTCTGAGGCAGGAGTGCTGTTGAAGTCAGCATCGAACTCTGCAACAGATTCTGCCAAACGGATGAAGCTAAGAGGGAGTTACTAAAGTGTACCTAACTCTGATATTGCTAGAAAAAAAGATACGCAGAATGACAATTTCCAGTAAATTTATATATGTCTATTTCTTTATTTAACGATTTTTCTTTAATTTCAGTCAAGTGGCTATTTTTTTATATGTGATACAAAAAACGAACTCTGCCACCCAAATGTGAAATGGCACTTGATGCAAAAAAAAAACACTTGCCACCCAAATGTGTCGACGTATGTATATATAAATGTGCTTTAACAAGTGACGTAGGTACTTAATTATGTACCGGTAGTAGTGTGATTTACTTGTTGGTAATATATACAAAATAACAACAAATGCTCAAAAGTGAATATGTGAAAACGCAATAGTGTGCAATAGAAGTAATGTTTCTCGAACCAGTGAACTAGTGACTTGCAAATTAACAATTATGCTATGCCAATGAGCAGAATTGAACAAAAGAAAGTTGTACAGATTTACTTTAAAGTAAATAAGTGTGAAATCCAAAAAAACCTTAAATTTAAATTTGATGGATTCAACTGTTGCAATACAGTACCACTGTTCACTGTTGTGCGTGTGTGTGTACGACCGTTAATTGTTGTTGTCGCTCGCGGGCAAACGAAATTAGCACAGTTTCTAATTTTTTTTTTTAAGTGTAACACTCTTTCGTTTTCACAAAAAAAATCACTTGCCTTTTACTTGGTTTTACCTTGTGGTGTGAAGTGGTAGTAGACCTGCGTCGCTTCTGAGATCCTGAGACAGAGTATAGCTGGGAAAAATTCCGTCAACCGCAATTTTATTGGAAGGAAGTAAATGGAAAAATTAACAAAAGGAATTATTCGGCGGGAAATACGGAATAATTCGCAGTTGCATTGTATGCGTATGTGTATGTACGCGTGTATTAGGGCGGTTAGAAAAATATTTACGCTGCCGTCGTAAACAAGAGGTTTTATCGTATGTTTCAAAGTTGTTCGACCCAGCCGGGTGGTTAGGCCCCATAGTCCCCACGAGAGAAAACGTCAGAAATAACAGCGGTAGAAATTCGAAAGGCAAAAATGTGTCTTATTATGTTAACTCAAAAACAGTGCTTCTCTAGTGAGTATCAAGCGCTCGTGACGTCAAAACCAGTGAACACAAAAGGCTCCATCCGCACTCTCAATCCTTTCCTCGATGGGAACGGAATCATGAGAGTTGGAGGGAAGCTTGCGTTAGCTGGGCTACCCTACAACGAACGATACGCTGTAATTTTACCGTACGATTGCCAATTTTCCCGACTACTCGTCAGATTCTTACATCTGATATCTCTGCATGGGGGAAATCAACTCATGTTGAGACTCTCGAGATCCGAATATTGGATCGTACGAATGAAAAATTTGATAAAAACATGATTCATAATTGTAAAGTTTGTCTCATTCACAGAAAAAAGGCACGAGAGCAACTGATGACATAATTGCCCCTGAACGATCGTACTTATCTCGCCCATTCGCCAATACAGGCGTGGATTTTACTGGCCCGTTCGAGATAAAGAATTTCACCGGCAGGGCGTGTCTAATAACAAAAGGTTGTCTGCGTTTTTGTTTGTTTTGCTACGAAAGCAATAAATTTGGAGGCAACCATCGACTTATCGACTTCCACATTTCTGGCGGCATTTTCTCGTTTTATAGCAAGACGAGGCTGTCCCCGTAGCATGTACTCCGACAATGGGATGAACTTTGTAGAAGCCAACAAATCATTAAGGCAAGATTTTCGAACCTTTCTTGCCGAAGCCCCGCGTCTAACCACACAATCATATGCACATCAAGAAATAACCTGGCACTTCTTCCCTCCGGGAGCTCCCCACATGGGAGGGCTTTGGGATGGAGGTGTAGAGAGCTTCAAAACCTTGCGATTCACGATGGAGGAGCTCTTGACGTTGTTGGCCAAGATAGAAGCTTGTCTGAATTCGCGACCAATTAGTCCGCTTTCGGAAAGCCCCGAGTCAACAGAACCCCTCACGTCAGGACATTTTTTGATCGGCAGTCCGCTACTCGCGATTGCGGAACCTGAGATTAGAGGAAACTTTATGACGATCATAAACCCATGGCAAAAGATAAAGGCAATCCATCAAGGATTCTGCCAGCGGTGGAAAGAAGAATATCTGAAAGAACTACACAAGCGAGTCAATTGGCAATACCCCCAACGAAACATCGAAGTGGATGATTTTGTAGTTATCAAAGAGGAAAAGATAGCCGCGTACGGGTCGTAGACATACGTACGACAAGAGGCGTAATTATACGCCCAATCGTGAAACAAGTGCTATTACCTCTAGTCAAACCCAAATAACGATTTCTCTATTTGCAGAAGATATTCGAAAATGATCCGAGCGGCCCGAGACCAAAACCGATGCTCAGTGTGCAAGCACAACCCCCTTTTTCGCCGGCATATGCGTCGCATGGAACGAGAGGAGAGACTGCGTTCTGTCCTCCTGCACGGCCACTGCTCAAACTGCATGTCACCGCGGCATGCAACCAACGAGTGTCCGTCACCGCGGAACTGCGACCAATGTCAGGGACGGCATCACAGTCTCCTCCACCTGTGGGAAACTCCCAGAAGCGGGGAAAACGTGTCGGAAGGGCACGCGGCGGTAGACGAAGGGCCCGACCAACTAGAAGAAGTGCTGGAAATCGATGCGAGCGACGATGACATCCAGCAGACGGTTGAAGATGCGCACGCATCAACTGTGCCCCGAGTATTCAGACCTCCTCTGTCGGGTATCTGGTCGACAATCCAGCGCACCCCACCACGCCCAGAGAGCAGAAGATCGAGCTCTCGCCAATCCGATGTCCGTAACCACCGCAGGCGAGTAAGAGACGCCCGAGAGCTAATCAAGGGACCTAGCCGAAGAGCTCTGGGGCCAATCTGTCCTTACTCCAACAATAAAGGTAAAGGTGATGACCGGCGGAAAGGTGCACACGGTACGCGCTATTTTCAATCCTGGTCAGAGCACCACGACCATTTCGAGAGCCCTCGCTCGTCGACTACACACCGTACCACGGAATGGGGAGAAGTGCTCCATTAAGCTAAAAGGCTGGAAGTTAGCGACGGTGCTAGCCAGCCTAATGCGGAATGCCCCAGAATGTACCGTCGATGCTCGCATTGCCAATGAGTTCGACAACCTGCGATTGGCAGACCCCACATTTTACCGCGCGAGTACGGGTTCTTTGGTCCTGGGAGCATAATACGACCTGGACTGATGCCCGCAACCCCCACTAGACCAGCCGCTCAAAATACGATATTTGGATGGGTTATCTCCAGTGAAACCCCGTACTAAATTTGAAGTAGGCGACCCCAGAACGGGGCATTAGTGTTAAGTATTTTTGTCAAAATGAAATTTGAAATTGTTATTAATAAGAATAAAAATGAATTATAAAGAAGAAGTATGTAATATTGCAGTGATACTGCAAGGCGGGCGACATGTTAAGGTCATTCAAAATAGAAAACTGTCACAATAAGATGTCGCTGTAAGCTCCTCGCTGGCAGGACTCGTTACTTGGTTTGCTTTTGCACGAGTCCTGTTAGCTGAACCCGTTGCCAGATAGTGGTGCTATAAAAGCGACCGGCAACCATTAAAACGCTCTTACTTTGCTTACTTTCATCACAGCGACAACTCTGGTGAGTGACACTTTTTCTCTTTACGGCGCTTTTGAATACTAAACAGAGTTTCTGTTATTTTTTATCTATGTGTGTGCACACAGTGGAATTGAAAAGGATCAGGTGATTATCTGTCTTAAAGGATCGGCCCCCATTTTAAGATCCCCGTTTCCAGAATTCAAGGGGAATTCTGGACCATATTCAACCCCGCCCTTAACACTGTTGACTAAACGTACCGTTTGCTCTATTGCTGTAATTAAATTGCTGACTATTCTGTTGATTGGCATATATGCTCATATTAGCTTCTCTGTTATAATTATTATGTTTCCTATGCTTTTGAGAAGCAAAATTCATGTTACTAACATTATGTTCGAAGTTATTCTTTCTGTGAGCCGTTTGGTGATGTTTTTTGTTTAAGTAACCGTTTGATTTTATAATTTCATATGCGTCCTTCAAATTTTTTGGATTCCTGCTTACAATAATGCTTTTGACAGGCTCGGGTTAACCATATTTAAATGAGTTCGAAGCAATTCTAGCATTGATTTCACTATTTATACTAGTGAGTTCATCAACCGAATTCTTTTCGCCATGATTATCTATATGGACAAACACGCTAGCTACTCAGCAAGCAACTGTAGACTTTGCAATGGTTTCGACAGGCGGCGGTGACGTCAAAACCAGTGAACACAAAAGGCTCCATCCGCACTCTCAATCCTTTCCTCGATGGGAACGGAATCATGAGAGTTGGAGGGAAGCTTGCGTTAGCTGGGCTACCCTACAACGAACGATACGCTGTAATTTTACCGTACGATTGCCAATTTTCCCGACTACTCGTCAGATTCTTACATCTGATATCTCTGCATGGGGGAAATCAACTCATGTTGAGACTCTCGAGATCCGAATATTGGATCGTACGAATGAAAAATTTGATAAAAACATGATTCATAATTGTAAAGTTTGTCTCATTCACAGAAAAAAGGCACGAGAGCAACTGATGACATAATTGCCCCTGAACGATCGTACTTATCTCGCCCATTCGCCAATACAGGCGTGGATTTTACTGGCCCGTTCGAGATAAAGAATTTCACCGGCAGGGCGTGTCTAATAACAAAAGGTTGTCTGCGTTTTTGTTTGTTTTGCTACGAAAGCAATAAATTTGGAGGCAACCATCGACTTATCGACTTCCACATTTCTGGCGGCATTTTCTCGTTTTATAGCAAGACGAGGCTGTCCCCGTAGCATGTACTCCGACAATGGGATGAACTTTGTAGAAGCCAACAAATCATTAAGGCAAGATTTTCGAACCTTTCTTGCCGAAGCCCCGCGTCTAACCACACAATCATATGCACATCAAGAAATAACCTGGCACTTCTTCCCTCCGGGAGCTCCCCACATGGGAGGGCTTTGGGATGGAGGTGTAGAGAGCTTCAAAACCTTGCGATTCACGATGGAGGAGCTCTTGACGTTGTTGGCCAAGATAGAAGCTGAATTCGCGACCAATTAGTCCGCTTTCGGAAAGCCCCGAGTCAACAGAACCCCTCACGTCAGGACATTTTTTGATCGGCAGTCCGCTACTCGCGATTGCGGAACCTGAGATTAGAGGAAACTTTATGACGATCATAAACCCATGGCAAAAGATAAAGGCAATCCATCAAGGATTCTGCCAGCGGTGGAAAGAAGAATATCTGAAAGAACTACACAAGCGAGTCAATTGGCAATACCCCCAACGAAACATCGAAGTGGATGATTTTGTAGTTATCAAAGAGGAAAAGATAGCCGCGTACGGGTCGTAGACATACGTACGACAAGAGGCGTAATTATACGCCCAATCGTGAAACAAGTGCTATTACCTCTAGTCAAACCCAATTAACGATTTCTCTATTTGCAGAAAATATTCGAAAATGATCCGAGCGGCCCGAGACCAAAACCGATGCTCAGTGTGCAAGCACAACCCCCTTTTTCGCCGGCATATGCGTCGCATGGAACGAGAGGAGAGACTGCGTTCTGTCCTCCTGCACGGCCACTGCTCAAACTGCATGTCACCGCGGCATGCAACCAACGAGTGTCCGTCACCGCGGAACTGCGACCAATGTCAGGGACGGCATCACAGTCTCCTCCACCTGTGGGAAACTCCCAGAAGCGGGGAAAACGTGTCGGAAGGGCACGCGGCGGTAGACGAAGGGCCCGACCAACTAGAAGAAGTGCTGGAAATCGATGCGAGCGACGATGACATCCAGCAGACGGTTGAAGATGCGCACGCATCAACTGTGCCCCGAGTATTCAGACCTCCTCTGTCGGGTATCTGGTCGACAATCCAGCGCACCCCACCACGCCCAGAGAGCAGAAGATCGAGCTCTCGCCAATCCGATGTCCGTAACCACCGCAGGCGAGTAAGAGACGCCCGAGAGCTAATCAAGGGACCTAGCCGAAGAGCTCTGGGGCCAATCTGTCCTTACTCCAACAATAAAGGTAAAGGTGATGACCGGCGGAAAGGTGCACACGGTACGCGCTATTTTCAATCCTGGTCAGAGCACCACGACCATTTCGAGAGCCCTCGCTCGTCGACTACACGCCGTACCACGGAATGGGGAGAAGTGCTCCATTAAGCTAAAAGGCTGGAAGTTAGCGACGGTGCTAGCCAGCCTAATGCGGAATGCCCCAGAATGTACCGTCGATGCTCGCATTGCCAATGAGTTCGACAACCTGCGATTGGCAGACCCCACATTTTACCGCGCGAGTACGGGTTCTTTGGTCCTGGGAGCATAGTACGACCTGGACTGATGCCCGCAACCCCCACTAGACCAGCCGCTCAAAATACGATATTTGGATGGGTTATCTCCAGTGAAACCCCGTACTAAATTTGAAGTAGGCGACCCCAGAACGGGGCATTAGTGTTAAGTATTTTTGTCAAAATGAAATTTGAAATTGTTATTAATAAGAATAAAAATGAATTATAAAGAAGAAGTATGTAATATTGCAGTGATACTGCAAGGCGGGCGACATGTTAAGGTCATTCAAAATAGAAAACTGTCACAATAAGATGTCGCTGTAAGCTCCTCGCTGGCAGGACTCGTTACTTGGTTTGCTTTTGCACGAGTCCTGTTAGCTGAACCCGTTGCCAGATAGTGGTGCTATAAAAGCGACCGGCAACCATTAAAACGCTCTTACTTTGCTTACTTTCATCACAGCGACAACTCTGGTGAGTGACACTTTTTCTCTTTACGGCGCTTTTGAATACTAAACAGAGTTTCTGTTATTTTTTATCTATGTGTGTGCACACAGTGGAATTGAAAAGGATCAGGTGATTATCTGTCTTAAAGGATCGGCCCCCATTTTAAGATCCCCGTTTCCAGAATTCAAGGGGAATTCTGGACCATATTCAACCCCGCCCTTAACACTGTTGACTAAACGTACCGTTTGCTCTATTGCTGTAATTAAATTGCTGACTATTCTGTTGATTGGCATATATGCTCATATTAGCTTCTCTGTTATAATTATTATGTTTCCTATGCTTTTGAGAAGCAAAATTCATGTTACTAACATTATGTTCGAAGTTATTCTTTCTGTGAGCCGTTTGGTGATGTTTTTTGTTTAAGTAACCGTTTGATTTTATAATTTCATATGCGTCCTTCAAATTTTTTGGATTCCTGCTTACAATAATGCTTTTGACAGGCTCGGGTTAACCATATTTAAATGAGTTCGAAGCAATTCTAGCATTGATTTCACTATTTATACTAGTGAGTTCATCAACCGAATTCTTTTCGCCATGATTATCTATATGGACAAACACGCTAGCTACTCAGCAAGCAACTGTAGACTTTGCAATGGTTTCGACAGGCGGCGGGCGAGTAATATCGCAAACTCTTTAAGTAAGTTTGAAAAGTCTAGGCTTGCATTGACGGTTGACACACTTGTCTAGTTGATTTGGCCTAAAGAGTTGGGCAACTGAGCATACCGCCTTATAAGCAGTGTTTTGGTCGAGCAAACACCGTCTATTCAGATCGGGTAGAAGGTCATAATACGATTAGAAGTCAGCACCAATAATCGCTTGAGTTACATCTGAAATCACGAAATTCCACAAAAAATCTCTACGTAAGTTTAAGTTAAGGTTTAGTATAATTTCGCCAAAAACTTGAATTGGTGTACCGTTCGCGGCAAACAGTTTCATATCCGATGGTATTGCTCTAGCCAATTTCGAATATTTTGGTATCGTTGACACGTCAGCGCCTGAGTCGATTAAAAAATTAATTTTTGTGGACGTATCAAATATGCGTAGACGAAAGTTCGACAGCATTTCAGACCGTTTGCCAATATCTGAAAAGCCAATGGCTGAGCAACCCTATTGTGAAACGTTTGGCGGTGGTGGGCGTGCGAATTTGCATGGTAGGCGGCATCTATTAGCTTTCTGGCCGAACTTTGTGTGATACCAGCACACGTCAGCAGAACTGCTGTCTGGTTTTCGATAACGCGCTGGTATTTTAGAACGCGAGCGGGAACGTGTTTTGGCGCTATCTAGCGCTTTATCGACGCGCTGTGTAAGTGCGCCTATTTCGGTCCTTAAATTGAAGTCTGAGTTGTTTTGTACACCGCACACTTCGTTCACGCGTCCCTCTCGTAGTTGAATTGACTCAACAATGGAGTCGGCAATTCTTAATTTTTCGGTAGTTGGTACATTTGCTGCTATGATAGCTGCTTGAGCGTATGCGGGTAAGCGGTTTACCCACAAATCGTGCGAAATGCTCTCACTCAAAGCGGAGCCGGCTGCGCGTTTCATTCCATTGAAAAGATCGCTTGGGCGGCGATCACCTAATGGCATTTCGCGAAGTACGCGCTGTAACCGGCGTTGCTGGCTTTCAGTGGGGTACTCTGTCAGCTTTGTGCGTATGTACTGGTATTTTCCGGTACTTGGTGCCGCATCGATAATAGGGCGTAGTTCCATTAACTTAAGCTGTGGTATGCTAGCAGCAACTATGTTGAATTTTGCATAATCTGCAATAACACCTGAGGCTTCAAACCAGAAGTCAAGTGAATAGAAATACGCTACTATGTTATCTTCGAACAATATTGGAAGCGGAATGCGAAAAATGCACGAGGTAGCCGGGATGGATTCTTCGCGTGAAGATCCGGCTGGCGGTGCTAGCGTATCGTTTAAAGACATTTGATTTTCTAAGTAATTCTACTAATTTATGTTTGGGGTCACCAATTGTGGATGCCTGGTGATTTCTTCTTAAAACGATGTGTTCGCTGGTACGGCTCAATACAAAAAGAATGAGACCAAAAATCATTTCATTTTATTTGCTCAAAGCGAAAATACAAAGAATGAGAAAATGAAGAATTAACAAAATCAAAATGTAACAGGGTTGCATTTAGAAATAAAAACTTTGGCATAGATGCAGAGTTGCAATTCAAAGTACGATATTAAGAATATGATTTGAAATAAGTGAATCTAGTTGTGGTGTCCCCACAGCAATCTGGTCAATTAATAGAATTTTATATTATTCAGCAGTAAAACTGTCTAACATTGGACACATGTAATCTATACGCTGTACAAAATTTAATAATGCATCTCTGTTTCCATCATATGGAGGAATGCTATTTGTGTTGGTGGAAATGAGCTTAAATTTCACGTTAATGTTTAAACTATCCATATTTGTTAAACTGAATGAAATGAAATGCTAATTAAATTGATAAATTTTACTTTATAAAACTACGAGCTTCTACTGAAATGTACAAAAAAGTGTATTTGTATTGCTTTTAATGCTAATTACATACATACGTATCCATCCATATATGCATAAGTGTGACCAACTTTCTCTGGACTCCCAATTGTTTTATTTTCAAGATTTGCTGCAGCTTTGATGATGGGGATGAATTCGGGAAAAGGTGACCTTGACTTCTTGACGATTTGTTTTTGCTGTTTTCTGTTTGCTTACTGCCTTCGTTGTCATCTAATAATTTATTTCAATATCTTTCTTGTTGTTCCTGCTTTTTATTCGTTTTTTTTTTTTTTTTTTGCTAAGCAAATAAGATATAAAAGTACGATTAGAATAAGTATAGGTTCATATTCGTACATACATATGCAATACTCGTACATGTACATATTTTAACATGCTCCGACATGCTTATTGTTCTCTTTGCCTTTATTTTGTAGGTTTATTGGCACACAAGTGGAATTCTGCCTCACTTCTGACCTGAAAGGATGGCTTTCAGGTGTTTATTTAAAAACACATTAATACTGGTCAATTAATGCAAAATGCAGGTTAAAATAAATATTTAGAAGAACTGCAATTCGCGAGCGATGGTGTCTGCGTCTTCACTCTCTGCTCACTCAACCAATACGACTCTGTGGCAAATGTCGCCCCAAGGGAGAGTAGTAATGGTTGAGTGAGCAGGGAGTGAAGACGCGGAAACCAACGCACGCGAATTGCAGTTTTTCTAATTATTTATTTTAATCTGAATTTTATATTCATTTATTTGTATTATTGTGCTTTTAAATAAACACCTGAAAGCTGTCCTTTCAATACTTTACTTACGACAGATTTAACATACTGTTACAAATTAGTTGGCCATTCATAATAAATCCAAGATTTGTTACTTTGTATGTATGTACAGCAGGGACGAATCCAGCAGGGGGAAATGGGGGGCATTAGCACTCTCCCCCTCCCCCCCCCCCCCCTAAGAGCTCGATGTCTGATAGATTACTTGTATACCGTAAAAATATTGTATTTGAGATAAATCGAATTCAGAAATTTGCTTTGGAATCATTCAGAAATAAGCGATATAAAAATGTCACTAAAATGCAAATTGTAATTTTAGTTGAATTTTTTTCTGGGGAAGTAGGAAAAAAGGGATACAGCGGCTAATTAGGTATAAATTTTTCTGGTAATCGATCGAACTTCACACCGACTATCATTCCGAATAACACTTACTCCAGATTTGAGGGATAAAATTATTCCCCATCTCCACATAATAATCGTTTCTGGATCCGCCCCTGGTGTGCAGAGACCGAGGATTACAATTAAGATTTCTTTTACACACAGGTAACACAAATTATTTGATACTATTAAGACAAAGACCGTTTTTCAAGGACCACCAAGATATAACTCTCTGAGTTCGGCCTTTCAGATAGCTTTCCATAAGATTAACTGAAAGGTCACTGAACCGAAAGTCGTTGAAGGAACCAATTGTAGATCAGATAATTATCTATAAAAAGTTTCGTCGCCATTTGACTCTATAGAAAAAATCAGTGATGATTTAATTTTATTTATTTATGAATATTTTTTAGTATGAATAAAGCCTTTTTGTTTGAAATACATATGTACCAGCTAGTTATGTTTCTGCTGCTCTCTCGTCGGGTTTTTCATCTTCAACTCGTGGCGCTCCGGTGATTCGTGTTCACGATTAGCAAAATATTGAATAATTGCTTTTGTAGAGTTTTTTGTAGCATCACCGCTTCCATATTCGCCGTATGTAGTTCGAGGGCATTACTAATATTAATTGTGTGGAGCTCGTGAGACTGGGTCAATTCAAGTTGTATCAGCAGTATCCGTATTTTGCTTTCGGTAACAGTTGGACCAAGTGATTTGCGTTTGCGTGCTTGTCGCTGTTGCGTGGCTGTCGCAAAATACATATTGTTGCAGTGGTAATGACGATATTTCCAGTGGTGTAAGCCAAAGGGCTGGAGATGCAGCAGTCGGAAGTCGTTGATGTCGATATTGGTTTTATATGTAACGCTGGGGAGAAAATAGCAATCAAATTAATAAAACAAATGAATTTACCACGGCATATACCCGTGATATTCAAGATTTCGACCTCCTCTACCGTAGCTTTTAAAATAGTTATTTTCTCTTCCTCAAATTTTAGATCCAACGACGTTTGTGTATCAGGCGGTATTTGTTTATCCATTGGCGTTTCTGTTTTTGTATTTTGGTTTGGAGTTTGTGGACGCAAGAGGATATTGCTGTCCATTTCCGACTGGAACCCACAAAATCTATCCTGCAGAATCGCAAGCAACTCAGTCATGGCTCCAGTAAGTGGAATGGTCAGGCATGGGTTTGCCAAATCCGCCACCTGTACCTATTGAATTTTGGCGTTGTCATGTGATATACGCCTGCAAATACTGCTTAATTTGGTTGAAGCGATTCTGCCCATGCAGGGGTTCACGAACAATTCTCTACAAAAAAAACCGGCACATAATTGAAATTCACATATATATAAACAAAAATAAATCATAACCGTGGATGCGTGCTCAGCATTCAATGTATCAGCAATTTTCTGATACTAGTGCGCCCATCGCCCTGGCGTACATCCACTCGTAGCTTGATTTAATACGCCGTTTCGACCGATATCAACAAGACCGCGTACGAAACGTATTGTTTCCTCTTCCGTCCAATTTGCGGGCCGCGGTGCACGTGGTGATTTGTTTATCTTTCTTTTTATTTTCCATGATAAACAAAATCACACAACGTTTCACGGCGAAATTGACACTGCGAACATTATTTTGACTGTTCGGAACAAAATGACTGAGCGATTGGAATAAAAATTTTTCCTCTGCCGTAAAATTATTCGTCGTTATTCCACAGTGCATAGTTGATAAAAAAGTTATTCTACCGCCGCTCAGAATAACTAATCCGTGAAATAAGCAGGAATAACGACAAGTCAATTATATGGCCGTTAGTGCACTTTAATGCGCGCAGTCTGAATTCAGAAAAAATGGGTGTGGTCAAAAATGTTAAATCGCTCTTGCTTTTTTTCGGAATAGTTTCCTTCTGTCGATTTGAGAGCCTGTGTAGCTAAAATTTGCAATGTCGTTTGTTGTTTCCCCTCTGCTACCAATGGTTGAGAGCATTGTGAATAAATACAAGTGTAAAATTTAATATCAGCTGCCGCCATTTTTAATTTAGACGACTTCTCACTCGTAATCATTCTCGCGGTCGCCATTTAGCAACGTGGGGAAGTTTTCTCCCCAAAATTTCAGTGTGCTTTAGTATTCAGTCACCAGGTCGCCGTTCTTGTTCTTACAGGAACTTACCCCGGTCTTAAAACCTTCCGTAAGTCCCCGCACCTTTTGGTAAAATTTTCGGGCGATTTTCCTGTCGGCTAGCGTCTCAAGCTCCTAGCACTCACATATTTTGGTCTCTCTCTTCTTTCTGCCAACAATACGTCTAGCGTAGCGTTCCCATACAGCTCCCGTTGCGCCCGATCGCAGCGTGACCCTACCAGCAGCATCTTTACTTTCCGTAACGGCGCGATATTCCTCAGCGCACCAGTTCTTTCTTAAAAATTAACTACACTTGTTAGTGTGTAAGCGTTGCCCCTAATTTTCTCTACCAAGAGGCAAAATTTAACAGCGGCTGAGTGGAAACCAACCCGTGTGAAACCTTGGGTCACCGCTGAAAGAAAAGGAGCTTTAGTGCGGCCACTCTCTGTACACCGGTAGGTGCGTCTGCAACCGGGCTTCTGTTTTGGCGCAAGCGGCTCGCTATATAAATCTCTCCCAAAAACAAAAAAACGCCAATATTTGTTTGTACGCTGGGTTTGGGACCTGCCACGTAAATCTCCTTTCTTTGATGACGACCCCACACAATCTATTAAGGACTATGAATTGAGCGCACCTGGAATGTCGAAACCCTTAAAAGGGATGGTGCCGCTTCCCGGCTAAGCGAGATTCCCCAACATCTCTCTAATTTGTGTCCACGCTCCAACCGAAGAGAAAGACAATGTGATCAAGAATCACTTCTATGAGCGCCTAGAAAGCATCTTCGAGCGCTGGCCTCGTCACAATATCGAAATACTAATTCGCGACTCCAATACCAGGGTAGATAAAGAAGGGATTTTTGGTGACAATCTTGAAAAATTCTGTCTCCATGAGGACAGGTGCGCTATCGGATTAAAACTGATAGACCTTGCCGGGACTCAAAACATGGTAGTCTATATACCAACGCGAAACCAAATCGAGGGCCGAGCCGAACCAGAGGCCGACTAACGACTCGGGTCATTATATTGTCGCAGCCAAGATGCACTTACGTATCTATGCAGCAAAAATCATGCGTCTAAATACACAGGGAAAGCTCGACGTCAGCTACTAACATTACTACGTGACTCCCACACCTGCTCACTAAGATCGATTCGCAGCAAACCAGAATTCCCGATTATTGTGAGCCCTTTTGTCTATCAATACGTACTGCCGCTGAGGAGGTCATTGGCTAACAGCGAAAAAACAACTGGTATGAAATGCCGCGCCGCTACGGAAAATTAGTATTCTGCCTACTTGGCCACGCTACGTTGGAGTGCAACGCGAGCTGTATAGGAACGCTACCGGGAGTTGAGAAAGGAAAAGAGACTTATTGTTCCCAGAAAGATGAGAGAGGCCAAAATACGTAAGTGTAAAGAGCTTGAGATACTAGCCGACAGGAAAGGCGATCGAAAAATTTACCAAAAGGTGTGGTGACTTACAGAAGGTTTTAAGACATGTAAGAACGAGAACGGCGACCTTGTGAGTGATGTCCAAAGTACACTCAAATTTTGGAGTAAACACCTCTCCACATTGCTAAATAGTGACAGAGAAAGCGTCGCCGCAGAAGATGAAGACCCCGAACCACAAGTCGCTGATGACGGCATAAAAATCCCGCCACCCAACCTTGATGAAGTTCGAATAGCAATATCGCGGCTACGGAACAACAAAGGCGCTAGAGCTGATGGGTTAAAAATATAAGTCTCTCATAATGTCCGTGCTATAGTATGACGCTGAAGGCGGGCCTTAGAATATTCGATGGAAAGATTCTCCGAAAGTTCTGACTTTTCCAAGCTGGATGAAGAAGCGAATGGGTCTGGCGGTGAATGAAGACAAAACGAAGTATCTCCTGTCATCACATAAACAGTTACAATTTGGACAAAGTAGAGGACTTTGTTTATCTTTTAACGACCACTAACACCTACAATAATGTCCTCGAAATCAAATGAAGATTATCTTTTGACTACATGTGCTTCTTTGGGCAGAGCAGGTAAATGAGCAAAAAATCCCTCTCTCGACGAACGAAAACCACCCTTATAAGTCTATCATAATGCGCTTGCTAATGTATGGCGCACAAGCATGGACGCTACTAACATTAGATGATATGGCCCTTGGAGTGTTCGAGAGAAAGATTCTCCGAAAAATTTATGGACCCTTACTTCTTTGCGACGGCGAATACCGCAGACGATGGAACGATGAGCTGTATGAGCTTAACGGCAACATGGACATTGTTCAGCGAATTAATATTCAGCGACCACGTTGGCTAGGACATGTTGTAAGTAGGAAAGAACATGCACCAGCTTTGATAATATTCAATGCGGTGCCGATGGTAGTGGCAGAGGAAGGCGCCTCCTCCACATTGGAAATGCCAGGTGCTGAAGAGATAGGCTACACTTGAGTCTCTAGCTGGCGCCAATTTGCAAAGCTGAGGAGCGACTGGCGCTCCATGTTGAGATCGGCCAAAATCCCATAGGCGGTTATAGCGCCAATTTAAAAAGAGAAGAGTTGAACTGCGAATTTCGGTACGGCTAATGTTCTAAACAAGGAAATCGTGGCTTGTCCTAGGCTATCGGGGGTCAACTGCCCGTATTTGCATATTATAGTCACAAATCTCAAAATGAAAGGTTTAAAAGTTTTGTTAAATTAAGTGCCTCCATGTATTTACTATCATTGTATTCATGCTGAAATAATCCTCTCTGTTGTACTACAAATGCTCGCCAACATGAGGATTTATTATTTTGATATATGTGCCGTCAGTGCAACCAGTCATACCTGGAATTTGTTACCTTTAATTAACATTCTGCATGCATCTATGATTTTCATGTTCCTTCATTGTAATTTGTATCCATTCCGGGCAAATTGTGACTTGCAGAATATTCAAAACATGCTCTAGCACTTTCCATACCGTACTTCTCTCTAAACTAACGCTGAAATCATCTCCTACTGCTCTCTGGTATGGGCACTCAGCCAGCAGAGAAAAATAAACAGATCAGTCTCCTGTAATATTAGGTTTTTGTAACATACAACATTTTGAACCAACTGGTCGATATTATCATTAGGAAGTAATATAAATGGGGAGGATGAAAAACGGATGTAATATTCGGAATCAGGAGATATTTTCACATAAGCATTTAGGGGTTGCCTCAGATTATAAAAAAAAAATTGTATCCCGTTCCGCTCTTTTAACAAAACTCATCACGCTAAATCCATCTGGGGTACGGTTTAGTTATTTGCACAAAGCTTTAGGATTATAGTGCCCAAATGCGTGACCCGATCTTACAATGCTTTTCATATAGTGTTGTTGCTTTAAATATAATTCGTTTTCCTACCTAGCGTTCTTTTGCAAGTCGGTTAAAAAGAAGCGGCCCTTGTATAAAATTAAATTCGTAAACAGGAAAAAACAAAGGTTGATATAATTCTCTGCACGCAACGTCGTTTGTTGTGTCCGAATAAAATTCAACCTTTCTCTAATCTTTTTACAGCGTTAAAGCTGTTGCCCTTACCATATTTTTATAAGCAAAAAATGCTTACAGGATACTGTTTTTTGTAGATTAACTTGCTTGGAGAAAATTGTGTTATGTTAATGTTGTAGCTATTCTTACCATTTAAAAATAGTTTTACATGTAAAGTTTTCCTTTGTACATGTGTATTCGTTTGTACATGTGTACAGGGCGAGCCCCCTGTTCTGCCGTAAACCTGATTGTATTCGCAGGCCTTCGGACGAACAACGCCACCGTGAATATTTATTTGGACTTTACAATTTCTCTGAAAAAAAAAACATAAAAACTGTAGTTTTACCCCATTTTCAAATGGATCCCAAGTGGTGTGTGGAGGGGTTCGAGAGAGGGCGGGTACCTTTTCGAAAACCTGTGAATGTGCTCCACCTCTACGCAATACCCCTAAACCTTTGTACAAATAACTAAACATTGCCCCAAATCTGAATCATAGTAAACAAAAAACCGGCTTACCATTAAAAATTACGAGGCATTTTCATATACATACATGCTTAATGTTAGTTGTCGCTTTTGGCTTTGGGGCATATTCATTGTCAAAATCAATTTGGAACTTAAAGCCAGTTAAAAAACCCATTGAAAATTATGTAAAAAATCTGCAACTAACAACTTCGCAAAAATGTTTCACTCTCACATAAAAATATGTTAAATGCGTTTGTGTATATATTTATGTATGTGATCAGGCGAAAATTTGCATAACTTACAAAGAGTCTGTTGAATATTGATTTTCCAGTAAGTTTCACAAGTGACGTTTAAAATTCAGTGCTGCCAACAGCATTGTGTACAGATTTTCTTGTAAGAGCTGTGCTGGTAATTCAAGCTTTCTTGTATTTAGTACTTATACAAGGTGGCGCAAAAGTAATCCTCCTATCAGAAAATGCTATAAATTTTGCGATTGGCCCCTAATGTCAGTTCTGTTTTGACATTTGTGTAGTAAACACATGCGAAATACACGTTAATAAACAATGTTACGCTACACTGCTCCAGAACGCGGAATATTGCTGACTATTTATTTGACCAATAATCGGTCGGTGACTTTGGTACAACGTGAATTTCGTCGCAGATTTCCTGGCGAAACACTGCGACGTTTAGCCGCTCGCCTCGAAGAGACTGGCACAACACGAGATGCTGCCAGGCGTGGCAGACCCCGGAGTAGCCGTTCTGCAGAGAATATTGCTGCTGTAGCCGAGGATGTCATGGAAGCGCCGTCGACATCGACCAGACGACGTGCCACGCAAATGGGTATCAGTCGACGGTCTTTACAGCGAATTTTGGTACAAGATTTGAAGATGTTTCCGTACAAAGTCCAGACGGTGCATCAGCTGTTAGCTGCTGACCGCCAATCGCGTCTAACATACGCTCAAGCCATCCTTAATCACCACCAAGAGGAAGATGATTTTTCATCAAAAATAATCATGAGTGATGAGGCCCATTTCCATCTTAGCGGGTACGTAAATAAGCAAAATTTACGCTTCTGGGGCACTGAAAATCCGCGTGTAACCCACGAAGAGCCATTACACCCGCTCAAAGTCACTGTATGGTGTGATGTTTTCGATGGAGGAGTCATCGGACCTTTTTTCTTCGAAGACGTCGCGGGCCAAATGGTTACTGTGAATGGTGAGCGCTACAGAACAATGATCAACGAGTTCTTTTTGCCGCAACTTGATGAATTGGGATTGGAAAACATGTGGTTCCAACAGGACGGTGCAACGGCACACACTGCACGTGCCACAACCGATATGCTGAAGGATGCATTTCCCGGGCGCCTAATCTCCCGTTTTGGCGATTTGCACTGGCCAGCAAGATCGCCTGATTTGACCGCTCCAGACTTCTTTTTGTGGGGCTTTTTGAAATCGCGGGTTTATGTCAACAAGCCTCAGACTCTTGCAGCTCTTAAAGAGAATATCCGTCAAGAATTTGAGGACCTATCGCCGGAAGTTTTAGTCAAAGTGATGGAAAATGCCATAAAAAGGGCTCAAATGACAATCAACTGTGGCGGCGGCCATTTATATGACATCATATTCTCGACTTGATGTAAAAAAATTAAAAGACCAAATAAAAATAATCCACAAGAAGAATCAAAGTTTTTCATTTTTTTTTTTAAATAATAGCCAAAAAACATCGGAAGGTTACTTTTGCGCCACCTTGTACGTGTATTGCTAATGTTGAGGCGTGTTTTGCGCAATAACTTCTAGCGCCGTTCTCAAAATTAAAACAAACGTGCCGTTTGACAGTTGCTCTGAAATCTGTATCTAAAAAAAATTATATCTGACAATGAACGTATTTCTGCACATCTGTCCATATATATCAATTCAATAATGAAAGGTTTGATACATAAACAGCTTTGCTCCTCACTCTTCACACGACGTCTCCTTTAGCTAAAACAGTGTTATTTCCTTGAATATTTTTGTATGAATCTTATCAAATATTTTTAAATGGTAGTAAATTTCAAAAAAAAAAAAGAGTCGGTTTCACTGGTTCGTTTGTTTTGTTCTGATTCGTTGACAGTTTATTTGAAAATTGTGAATATTTGAGTAAGTATTTTTAAAAAATTTCAACATTTTCTAATTAAACCACATATGTAAGTATTTGCAATTCATTAGGAAACTTGTGCGTCAAGATCCTGACTTGTATACTAAGTGACCGTTTCTCTGTATCTAAGCCCTGTTGGCACGCGTGATCACTTTTGTTTATAGGTTTTTTTTGGCAAAGTTCGTCGTTCGTTCGTTCCCTCCACCCCTGTGCGAGCATTCTTTTGCATCATATTATTTTATTAGTTTATATAAGGCAAAATATAACAGCATAGATAATAGAAACAATAAACCGCTTTTCCAACAGAAACAGTGCCCACTTTCTTTAACTGTGTTAAACGCAGCCTAAAGGCGCTGTGTCGCCCAGAACAGAAATAGGAACGTAATCTAGCTTAGTCTGTAGCCGTTTTTGGCTGTTTTCGGGTTGGTGCAACAAAGGACAGAAACAGAAATCTGACGCTTTTATTTCTGTTTCATATCATAGCTTTTATGAGGATGCTCTTGAGTATATTGCAGGTTTCATTGTCAGAAAACTTGGCCTAACTCGACACGTTTCGAATGAGTCAACATACACGTGGGGCGATGAAGTGCCCAGAGGAGCACGCACAAAGCCGACCACTGAAGTTTTAAGCGAAGTGAAAAACCTGGAGGCTGTATTTAAGAAATTTAATGACGACCAAATTAATACGTGTGAGCAATATTTGCAAAGCTTTTAGTAATTTCGGAACACATAAATGCCACCACGGACGTAGAAAAACTGTTTTTCAAAACTCGCGTGCATCAGCCTTTAAAAAATCTGAACAAGAAAATAAAAAATTAATGAAGAGACCCATTCTCTTGTGAATGGTGGGATATTTGACTCCAGAATTTTACAAACTATGTACAACATCTACATACATATGTATGTCACTGGAATTTATGCAATAGTGAAAACTATTTTTTTATAGATAAAGAAGTAATATACATACATATATATGCATAAAATTCCTTATAAAGTTACCGAACAATTTCTAATTTCTGTAAATGTTATTGACTGAATGTTCAGTTATTTTTTGAGATTACTCCTGATGAGACGCAAAGATGTTATGATATAATAATATTTAAATTTTCAAATATGGTGGCGAATTCCACATCTCGATTTTTATTAAGCTTGAAATGCACTTAAACTAAACTAAGCCATTGTACCTTAATTCTTAATGATTTTATGTTTCAAATGTGTTGATATGTACTTTTTGTTCCATATGTACGTTTTTCTGTACGCAATATAATTAAAAAGTACTTTCCCTTGTTTGAACCTATCAATAACCTTGTCTTTGAAATCGTATGGAAGACTAAAAATTCGGTTTACGCCGTTTTGACTAATGTCGCGGTTTTCGAAATGGACTCATACGTATGTAAATTAAAGATTTTGGGGAGTTCAGGTGAGTTTTGGTGAATCAATTTATATGGCTCAGTATATAACATGGAGTTCAAACGAATTTGTGTTGTTTGTTTTTTGTAAGAACAAATAACGTAATCACATGTTTTTTATATTGTGACCAAAAAAACGAGGAGACCCAATTTTACTTACTCATAATAATGGTGTTTGATAATTAAAATAACGAAAGAATTTCGTGCAATTTACATTTACCACTAATTACATATGTACATACTTTCCGTACTTGTTAACTACTTTTTCACAAAAAGGGATTACATTCTTCCCTCTTTCTACCTTCTTCGCAAATGCCACCTTTTGTACGGGAGAGCTAGAAATTAGCAGTCATTATGTATCAAACCTTTCACTCCGTCCAAAAAAATTAGTACTAGAAACTGTTGGAGGAGTAGCAAATATGAAAAAAGGTATTGAAAATTGCAATATAAAAGTGCATGGCATTGAATCTTACTTCATGTGTACATTACAAATGTTGTTAAAATTAGAGTTGAATTACACTTTTCATTAATTTTAGAAATCTTTTCCATGTTACCACACAATACAACATTGTTTTTACAACTCCTCTCTAAATTACATCAAAATACAACAGTGTATTTGATGTTTTTTTTTTAAATTTCTCTTTCACAACTTCTCTCGTGTTAATAATTTTGTTAAATTTAAGTCCCTAATAAGGCTATTCAACCTAGACGATTGGTTGATCGGAATGGAATAATTTCCGGGAGTTAGGTTTGTCGGCGCCGGCGCTAGCAGTGGTCAGCTGCTTTTCTGCTTCATGGCCGTATCAATATAAATATAGAAAAAAATATAGAAATATTAGTCAAAGAATGGTTTTAAATGGAGAGATTTGGAAAATATTCGATATCTAAGCCTTCTCTGCGCGATTTGGTTTGAATTTAAATGGCCTCCTCCAACCAGGGTTGCATTACAATGGTAACTTTGCAGAAACTTACTTTGTTCATGATATTTTGTACCAATTATTGCGAATTCTTGGTGAAAGAATGTTTACTTGCAACTAACTTTAGTGAGAAATATAGCTGATCGCAACATTCGTGAACACAATAAACGTGGAAGATATTGTTTCTTGAACTAATTTCATAAAACAAAAGACAGAAAAAATAACATGGATAGGAAATTATCAGCAAAAATAAATGAGCAAAGATTGCATATTACTTTTATTTTTGCTTTGTAAGTCAAACAATGAAATAAGCTGTTCATAAAACTTGCATGTAGTGTCGAGTTCTGTCAGATTCTTGATAGCATTAAGCATTTTCTGACTGAAACTGGCATAAACGTGCGATAAACTTTTTAAAACATTAATTTGAGCTTGAATTACACTGTGGAACAAATTCAGGTTAGCAAAAGTTAGGTTGATTCTGAGAGTGAGGGGTGAAAATAGAGGCTAAATTAAAAGACCCGTATCGCGGCGTTTGCTTCTGTTAGTTCGAATTTTTTTTTAATCGACTTTCGAACTTTGCAGTCAAGTGTAATAAATTTCTTCCCCTTCTTCCTCTTTTTCCTTGTCTTGTTTGTTTCTAACCACCGCACAGGTAGCGATTTTTATTTATTTCGTACAAGCGAACTAATATCAAAAATAAAGATTCAGTTAAGACTCGAAACTCAGCTGAAGCTGATGTCTTTTAATTTTCGCTCGGGCGTGATAAAATTCCCAATTAATTTTTTGGAACTTATTTCATTTTGTGAGTGATTTTGTGAGTGACAAAAACAACAATGTATAATATATATTGTATTAAAAATGTCGGAACCAAAATGTAAAATGGAACATTTTTGTAATGTTTGTGGACGTTTCATAGCAAGCGATGAAAAATGTGGCAATGCGAGTGATTGTTTTTTGGAAGCCTATAAACAATATTTCTCGCAAGAGTTTATCACTGACGTAAACTATGCCCCTAAAAGAGTTGGCTTTAATTGCTATTCAAGTGTTATGCAATGGAAAAGTGAAAAGAAGAAGGCTATGCCTTTTGGTATACCAATGATATGGTTAGACAACAGCCCGCATCAACAAGAAAATTGTTATGGATGTATCAACTACCATAAAACTTTGAATAGAAGGAAAGCAAAGAATAAAACTTATGTAGCAGTGCCAAGTGTCCAATTACCATTACCGCACTCAGAATTCGTTCCAGTACCAACATACCGAAGTATTGATCTTCAAACAGATATCAGTACTAGATACAACCGCCGCTGCTATATCCATGCATTTCTTCTCAGAATACGACCCTGCTGAAGGTCCTTCCTCTGAAACATCAAAGGACCCAATCCTAGTCACACAAAAGCAATTGGATGCAATTGTTGCAATTTTGTGTTTGACTCAGAAAAAATCAGAACAACTGGATTCATTTTTGAAAGGAAATCATTTTTTGGCGAAAGGTACCAAAGTAACGGCATATCGAAAACGCCAAAAAGAGTTAGTTCTTCAATGTGAATGATGCAAAAAATTTCGCTTATTGCAACGATATCGAAAAGTTAATGGAGACGATAGGGTTAACCTATAAAAAAGATAATTGACGTTTATTCATCGATAGTTCTCTAATCAGCTTAAAAGTTGTGCTTTTGCACAAGACGAATAGAATGCCGTCTGTTCCAATTGCTTATAGCACTGACACTAGTGAAAATTTCGATAATTTGAAACACATTCTGGAAGTAGTCAAATATAACGAATACCAGTGGCGCATTTGCTGCGACCTCAAAATAGTTTCATTGATTACAGGCTTAACAGCATCTGGCCGTCCAAAATATCCGTGTTTTTTGTGCGATTGGGATTCACGATACAGAGAAGGTATTAAAGGAAGAAACCAGTACAAACAGCATAACTAGAATATTCGGATTGGACGGAAATGGCCTAAAGACAATAGGCTACACGAAAGTCTTGCTCCTGAAACTTGGCATTGCTAAACATTTTTTGAAATGTATTGCAAAAAGGCCAGCAGTATTCAACCGTTTAAAAGACATTTCCCAGGACGAAGTAACGCCAAAATTCAGGAAGGGGTTATTAATGGTCCCGACATACAGAAACTAATGAGTCGTCAAGATTTTGACCAAGCTCTGATAGATCGAGAATTAAATGCATGGCTCGCATTGAAAGCATTCATTAAAGGACTTTTGGGTAAACAACGCAAAGACAACTACAGGCAATCTGCTGCAAACATGTTGGCAGCTTTCGATGAAATTGGGGTTAATATGTCGTACAAAAATCATCTCTTGCATCAGCATCTTGATCAACTCGCTCAACAGTGGCCAACTGAATCTGATGAGCAAGGCGAACGTTATCACCAAACTGCGCTTCCATTTGAAATAAGGTAACTATAGAGTGTGCATATTTTGAATTCCTAGATTTTTCTAATATCTTTGTCAGAGTGCACAATATAAACATGTTAACGATTGAAAACTATTTTCGTTTCAGGTACAGAGGAAAGAAATCTCCAGATGCAATACTCGCTGAAATGTGTTGGTGGTATAAGAACACCTTTGAAGAAGAGGAAGACGAAGAAAAAGAGGAAGAAGGGGAAGACAAAGATAAAATTACAGAATATCTGTTGGGCGAAATAATCGACCTTTCTGATGATGGTGACGATGACCAAGATATTTGAGAGAGCAGTGATGTTGATCCACAGCCGCCTGCTAAACGGCAACTGGCCAAATCATTCATTTAATTTATTTAATTTTTTGACTTAAAACTTTTCATAACTAACATTTCAAAATTATATTTTTTCCATATTTTTATAATTTCTTTTTCAATGTTTCTTCAAAACCAACACTGAAAAAATTGGTAGATAAAAAATGAGAAGTAAATTAATATTAATATTGTTTTCTTTTCAAATGAAATTTATTGAAGAAACTGAGCAGCATATTATAGATCAAACAGAAGGCAAAAAATACTCAGTTTTGTGGAAAGTATGTTCAACCTGAATTTGTTCCACAGTGTTATGAGTCAGAGATGACTGACTTGACTCACCACTTTCGTATTTGCATTTTCAAGTAATTTCACTTTAATTTAATTTCTTTATTGCTATTTTCCGATTAAAATAGAGCATTTGTTTATATTGCACTACGTACATACTTTTGAAACTATTTTACTATGTTGCAACTTGCTTTCTCTATGTTTTTTATACAAATAAGTCATGCCAATTTTGGATGTCTACTTCAAATATAAGTATCACTTTCAATAAAATTAAAAGCTGAACCGAAAAATGCAATATACATTCAATTTGCAGAAACATTTATCATAAAATTTATTAAACTTTTGTTTTCGTATTTTGTAATCAGAATTAATATGCAGATACAACGCGGCAACCCGTGCTGGCTTTTTTTGTGCGATCACGACATAACCCTGATCAAAATCAGAACTGGCCACCCTGCTTTTCCTTCCTTATTTTTATTCAAGTTCTTCGATTTGTATATCATTTGTCGTCCAATTTCTATATCTGAAATTTCTTATTAGCCCTTATGTGGCATTCCATATTAGCCATACAAACGAGAGCCCAAGAATTAATTAGGCGTTGGAAGTCGAGAGTGAGGATGAAAGTACAACAGCCAAATCAGACGAATTTCGTGCGTGTATATTTATGCACTACAACAGCTACTGAAAAGTCAAATCACAGCAATATTTTAAAAGATTTTTTTATGAATAAATATTGTTTTAATCAAGCAAGAATATTTTTTTTTTTAACAAAATTAGAGATGATACACACATTGTTATTTTATAATTCTTACCACTTGTTAAAAATGGGAAATTCTTTCGCTTTTATTTTTCTGAATTATACAAAATTCATTAGCGGTTTTAATAGTGTTAATTCTTCCAAATATATTTTTTATACTTCACCTAAAAGAGTAAAATTTGTTATTTTTAGTACATGTACAAGTGATTTTGAATAACTATTTATAGAAATTTTTTCATAAACTTATTTATAACAATTCCGGTAATACCAACAACCACATTATTCAAAACTAATTATGGTTATTTCTTACATTCCTTCTCCAACATATTGCGAAACCTTTGGAAATCGGTTTAGTACTTTGAGGCCCAAAGCGGGACAAACATTTCCAATATAAACAATTTTATATAATAATTTGGATGAATATATAAAGTCGCACCAAATTCCAATATCTTAGTAAAAACGCTTACTTATATGTATAACTGTATATCAAAAGTAACCTTTTTGCAAATTAATTATCCGTTTTTTTTCATAAAATAAAATACAAGTATATAGAATATATCACAAAAAAAAAGATGTTTCTGGTGTGGTACGTTTGTGTCCATTGGAGTTCTCAGAGGTGTAATTTTCCGTTACATCTGGCAACGTTATTATCAATTACGCTCAGTTTCGTTTGTCATTTCCTAACGAATGAACTAACGTCAGAATAACGTTTGCAAATTTATTTCAGTTGCAGTTTAGGAATGTTACGGTGCGCTATGCCTGCTCAGTAATGAGGCGTATTTTTGGCTTATTGAAGATGTAAATAAGTACAACTACTATGTTGGGAGTGAAGATAATTTACCAGAGATTCATGACGCATCGTTGCATGTGTATATAAAAACCTCTTGTTTGGTGTGCTTTATGACACGGTGGAATCGTTGGTCCGTACATCTTTAAATACCAATCGAACTTAATGTTAGTTGAAGCGTTTTCTCTTTTTCAATAGGACGGCGACACATGCCATATAACGAATCGAACAATCGATATATTAAAGGGAGCAGTCGATTGGAAATAACGGTTATAGGTTATTTTCTCAGATATTACATGAAATAATTAGTTTATGTGAAGAAGCTGGAAAGTTTGAATTTTTAATTCTTTAGAAGGCGTTTGCACGTTTTACTGCCTTCATCTGCGCTTTTTACCCTTTTACGAATATGTTTTGGCAAAACTCGAAAAATTTCCGAATCAATTTGAACTGGCATTGAATTTTGTCTTCTCGAATTCCATTTTTTTTTTAAAGAAGTAGTTGCTGGTTCGCTTCGCTCTGAAAATAAAAAAACAAACTTTAATTTTTGATGTAGCATGGGTCATTCTTTTCCAAGAAATTGCAAATTTTGGTTTGGAATTCCTCAGCAACAGTGATTTGGTCAAATTTTCTAAGAAAAATTACAATTCAGTATGTACAAAAGCAACATCTTCCAATATGTGTAATTTTTAGAAATGTTTTTCTATGTGGTTCAATTTAAACGTAGTCAGTCTCAGGTGTTGGAGCCACTTGATACTATTTTATCACAGAAACTCTCACAAAATTCAAGTATACGTGTTAATTTATCTACATAAATAATTTATAATTTTATTTAAATTTTCTCCATTGTGCTAAATGGTGTTAATTTATCGAAATCGCTGACACTTCTTGGCGGAACAAAACTAGGTATCGTTAGCTGGAACAAAACAAGTCCGCGTGACTCGCACCTTTTTTTCTGATTTTAATGGTATATATTTTCTTTGGTGCAAATTAACTCACCCACCTTGAGTAACTAAAGGCTAAAGGTAAAGCATACATTTCGAAAAATAGTAAACCGATTTACAAAATGTGAATACTAAATATAAGTAAAAAACTTTTGATTTGCTATGTACACATATGTATGTATATAGTTGCTGTATGTTTCGAGAAAAACAAAAAGATATGGCTATTTTTAAAATTAAAGTATGAAGCCGTGTGCAGAAGTCCATTCAAGTGGGAGAAGTCCCTGATCGCCATTCACCACGGAATGGCCAGAACGATTCCTCTACATCCGGTTCAAGCAGCTCACAACTTCCGGGTGATTCCCCCAAAAGTCCTCGGGTATCTCCCGAACATCCGTTTGAGAGAGAACTAAAGTGAGCAGGCGAACCTGGTTTTTTGCAGCGACTACTCATCTGTAGATGCGGCTGCGAGCGGACGTCTAACTTGGACCAAGCGGCTCCCTATATAAATAAAAAATTTCAACAACAAGTCTCGGATGAGACCCGCAACTCTGATGTCGATTACGGCTAACGTTTAACAGACTATGATTTAAGGGCATGCACCTGGAATATCCGAACCCTTAATTGGGAAGGTGCCTCTGCCCGGATGGTAGATGCCCTCATAAAGGCAAAGGCTGACATCACCGCCATCCAAGAGATGCGAGAAATAAAGAGGATCGGAGGTTGCGACGACTACTAGAGCTGCGATGCAAAAGAGCGTACTGTCTTCTTCCGCTGCTAAATGGTAGTGGCGCGGAAAACATCGAGGATGATGCACCCAAGTCGAAGTATCGTTACTCGACCTGGAAGAAACTCGACCGATAATAGCGCGGCTAAAAACAATAAGACCGCCGATGGTAACCGACTGCCGCGACCTATTCACGTGCGAAGGCGAGGGGCTAGTAAAGTGCATGCACCAGCTCATTTGCAAAATAGACACACGCTATTTTTCGACTTTAAATCCGATTTCCATAGCACGATAAGAAGTTGACAATTTCCCCAAATTTAGATATTGCAGCAAATAGGCAGCTTCTTCTCGTGCTATCGTAAGCGGATTCGAAGTCCATAAAACAATGGTGTGTGCCTTTTCTTCTTTCTCGGGTCGTTTCCACGAATATTTGATTGATTTCAGATTTTCCAGGTTTAAAGCCACACTGATAAGGTCCACTCAGTTCTTTCGTAGTGGGCTTCTGTCGTTCACACATTACGCTAACAATATATTTACGCGGCGAAAATGGCAACATTAAGGCTAACCAGTCAAAGAAAATTGAAATAAACCTAGATGAGGAACCGCTTAACGCGTTCAATAGAGTAAAACAAATTCTTCTATTTATATGGTTTGAGGAGCCTCAAAATCTTCACTGACCACCAACCCCTTACATTTGCCATATCGTACAAAAATCCGAATCTGAAATTAAAGCGATGGCGTGCCTTTGTAGAGGAATTTTCTCCCACATTCCATTACAAACCGGGAAAGGAAAACTTGGCTGCGGATGCGCTATCCCGACAACACATAAGTGCACTGGACTGCGAAAATAAGTTAGAAAGTGTCATGGCAAATAGCGAAGAGTCCCTTACCTAAACCATTTCAACAGTAACAAATCCTTTAAATTGCTTTCGGAACCAAATCCTAATAGAAGAAAGATGATGATCAGAGGGAAATCTTACAAACAGAGCATAATAGAGCTCACCGGTCGTTACGCGAAAACATGCAACAAATCCTTGGAAATCACTATTTTCCCGGCATGCGGAAGGTGCTAAAGGAAATAAGTTCAGGTGGCAAAATGTGTCACGAAGCCAAGTATCAGAGACATCCCCCAAATCCTGGAATAGGGAAAACTCCTGTACTTTCGTACCCAGGGGAGGCCATCCACGTCGATATCTATTCGACAGATAAAACTCATTTTCTGACTTCAATTGACAAATTTTAAAAATTTGCGGTTGTCTTTCCAATAAAGTCTAGGGCTATAGTCGGCATAAAAGAATCTATCTGCGAACCCCTTAATTTTTATAGAGATACGAAATTCCTGGTTTGCGACAATGAACGATATCTGAATTCGGAGACGATTAGGGCTATACTTAAAAATCACTTCGGGGTAGAAATTCACATAACGCCTCCTGCTCACAGCACAATATAGTGAAGAAGTCACGAGTTTATAAGCCGGGCGGAAAAGTTTTTGTCAAAACAGATAGGAGAATAGGAAATAAATTCGCAAGGCTCTATATTGAGAAGCTAATGCAGAAGGACCTTGGGTCTACCGTTCTGATCGATGGCCGGAAAGTCCACAAAAGTAATTTAAAATACTGATAATAACTTTCCTTTTAATTACAGAACTTTCATCTTGCTAAGCCTTTCGGCTGACGCAAAAATACTTAATTATACTAGCTCCTATTACATTGATATAACGACTGGTAAAGTAGCCATACATGAGCAGTACGAAGTGCTATTACATAAAACTGGCCTGTCCAATTATGAGGCAATAGTTGACGATGCGAACGGACTTCTTGCGCAATTTCCACAAACGCACATAAAACGACTTTTAACAAATGGCGCGGAACACATAACCCAGCTATTGGATGTGGTAAGGCTGCATCACCGACAGTCTCGAAGTATTAATGTATTGGGGACGGCATTAAAATATATAGCAGGTACACCGGATTTTGATGACTTCCAGGAAATTAAGACCAAAACAGGAGACTTGATAGAATCTCATGGACAACAAATATCAGTTAATCCCATATTGCAGAAAAGAATAAATGAGTTGACCAAAACTGTTAACGAACTATTGAAAACTGCAAAACAGACTCATATAGATTCCGGCAATTTATTTTCTTTATCTCCGTTAGAAAGAGGGCAATAATTATGGGGTTAGAGACCATTATAACTGTTGAAATGTTGCTTTGAAAAGCAACCCTGCAATGCAAATGTTCAGGTTCGAAATGTAGATACATAATTTTCTATTTCACTTACTTCTCAATAAACCGTTCAACTGTTAACATCTACAGCGTATTTTATTTAATCAAGATCCAACAATAACATCCGTCACGTTAGGAAAAATAAATGTGATTAAACCAATATTGTTGAGCGACCTATTGCAAATCTCTAAAATTAAAATACTTCAAGACATGCAATGTATTTATTTCATTATAAAATTTCCAAAAATAGCTAGTGTTTGTAACTATGTAAAGTTATTGCCTGTGGTACACGAGGACAATATACTTTCTTTGGAGACTGATGCTGTAGCCGAATGTAACGGGAAATATCTCCCAGTCTACAATCGCGAAAAAACCATAATGGCAAGTTTTTGCCAACCTTTGGAGGAAAGCCCTTGCGCAACGCAGCTTCTAATCAAAAATTTCGTAAACTGCAAATCAACATCAGCTGATCACGTTGTCATCGCAAAGGAAATAACAATGGCATTGTGGTAATAAATAATCAACCCGCATCAGTATTCGACGGAAACTTCACAGAATTAACTAAAGGGACCTTTCTAGTAACCTTCGAGGGTGAGGTGACTATTAATGGCACCATTTATAGCAACTGGAATAAAATAGCCTATTCACGCCCAGAAGCTGCACCCGCTCAGAATATAAATTTTAATGATCACATATCCCTACTATCACTTCCTTACCTGCAGAGGATGAACATAAGGAACCTGAAGCACATATCTAATTTACAGGGACTGATCAACACGCGTTCAGTTCAACATATGTATAAGCATCATAACACTCATTGGCATATCGGTTATGGCTATTATTGGATTCATCTCCATAAAGCATTGGAATAGCAAAGTAAGGTTGACCAAGGTCATAAAAGAAGCCGGGGACGACTTCACTTCAAATGGGGGAGTAGTTATCACATGTGAGTAACATTCAGTAAAAATTGCATCAGTTGCGGTTCTCACGGTAGCCGACAAAAGTGGCAACAACAACAATAATGAGTTTATTTAACTTTATTTGTTGCTCAACAGCATATTAGACCACTCAAAGTTTAAACAGCAAATTCAACCCGATATCACCAACATTCGGCAGACGTAGATTCAGCACATTAATCCACTCAACTTTCAAGCAGCAGACTCAACCCAATATCACCAACATACGGCAGACGCTGATTCAGCACATCAATTCACGCGGCTGTCCGCATGCAATAACTGTAGGTCAGAGAAGTTAGGTATTCAGGTGCAGTCACCGCAACAGTTAGTCGTAGAAACTCACTTGTCAAAGTTGGCTGCCTGCTCCGGCAAAGGAAATAAAAGTTAGTAATAAAAAACCAACCGGGTTAAATTAATGTATACTACGCTAAGGAGACAGATCCCGCGGTAGTTAGCGTATATTACAGTAACGCTTTATTGTCCTTTGGCCGCGCTATTGCCGGCCGAGTATCGTCCAGGTCGGGTAACGGTACTTCGACTCCGTCTTCATTGATTGGAGGTCGAGTATCGTCCAGGTCGGGTAACGGTACTTCGACTCCATCTTCATTGATATCTTCGATATTTTCCACCCCACTACCATTCAACAGCGTGAGGGGGCACTTCCCCTCCACAGTTTGAGTGTACTTTGCATGTAGGTCATCAGGTCGCTTTTTTTATTTTTACAGATTGCAGCGGTCTTGAAACCTTTTTTGAGCCGCCATGCCTTCTGATTGAATTTTTGAGAAATTTTCCTGTCGGCTAGCATCTCAAGCTCCTCGCGCTCGTGCACATCGGTCTCTCTCTTCTTTTCTCGGAAGATGCGCCTCGCGTCCTTCTTCAACACCCGTTATCTCTCCCGCGCTCATAGAAATTTCGCAAATTATCGAAATGTTGAAAAATCTGGCACTGATCCAGATCCGATCCTCTCTTGGATGGCGGTGATGTCAACACTTGTATGCTGCTGAAGTGACTGTCTTTTGCCGGAGACGTGCATGCACGTTCCAAGAGCATGCCCTTAAATCATAGTCTGTTAAACGTTTGCCGTGGTCGTCATCAGAGTTGCGGGTATCATCCGAGAGTTGTTGTTGAAATTTTTTTTTGGCAGCTGTTTTTAAGTGACGGGTGCCAACCCCAGCACACAACCAGATTCTGGGACATTTTTAGACAATACAGATTTATATAGCGAGCCGCTTCCTCCAGGTTAGACGACCGCTCGCCTGCTGATAAACTCTGGTTAGCCCTTAAACCGAAAACGACGGAGTAACCCCACCCTTCTCACTTTAGGTCAATCCCAAACGGATATTGGGGATACTTGGGTGTAATCACTTGGAAGTTGTGAGCTGCTTGAACCGCATGCAGAAGAATCGTTCTGGTAAACCCCAGGTGAATGGCAATCAGAGACTTTACCCACTTGCGTCGACTTCTGCACACGGTTCCATCCTCCAAATATATAGTATTATATAGTTTATATTATTTTTGTGTGCAACTTCTTTCATCTAGATCAGCAAATCTAATAAATTGGGCAATACTTCAACCCATTTTTGTGAAACTCTGCAACAAATTATTTTAGTTATTAGTTAGTTACGTATTTAAAAAAAAATTAGGCCCTGTTATTGCTTATTCTCGAAACTTGTGGGCATTTTTATACAAATATATATATAAGATTATTAATTACGTTTGAAACATTTTGAAAATCAGTTTAACGATAATTGAAACGTAAAAAAATTTTGAAAATTCAACATTGAAAATTTAACGAAAAAGTATTTTATAACAATTATTAGATGATGAATATTTTTTATATCGCCCTTATGAGTTAGTTTTCAATATTTTTTGGAGGTTTAACTTGGTTTTTGTAAAACGAATGGTATATGACCACGAATTAACTTCCATTTAGCGAATGAGCAAAAAAATATCAAAAACCAAACAAAAAACTGTTGCAGAATGTGCAGTCACCTCTTCTAAGGCATACTCGTAAACATATAATATATATGACTAGATATTCATTTTAATTTCTATTTTGATATATGACAAGTCAGGAGTCTGTTTATAATTTTGATCTGTTTGGCATCAAGTGGTTTTTTCTTTATCTTGTGACGCAGTTCGGAATTTGGCATTCCAACAATCTCTTAATAAGTCGTTGATTGTTCGTAACCCCTTTTCACGAGGCCCCGACAGTAGATGCCCATTTTGCTAACTCATCCGCCGATTCATTGATTTCTTCTTGTCAATCAGTTCGTTGGCTAAGATATCTATCTCTCTTGTGAGCTTAAGTCGACGGTGCCAATCCTAAGCATCTACGTATTGTTCCGATTTTAAGTAAGATTACTTTGCGCTCTGTTGTTTTTGGAAGATTTTGGGTGGTTGATCTAGCCACTTTTACTTTTGGTTTTACTAGGCTTTTATACAAGTTTACCGCTATTTTTCGAGGCACCCTTGCTTTAATTGTCGTTATATTTTTGGAGTGTGCCATTAGCGTGATTTTATTTACCTGCTCAATATCCCGATTATTTGTTCATATTTGTATTTGTTTCCTAAGCAAAATAAGTTACTTTGGTGTTATCAATGTTAAAGGTCATGTTTAGTTTTGTGCATTTCTGATAGAACGAATTATTTTTATGCTCAGCGTATGTACAACAGTTCGAAAATCCCTATCATGAAATACAATAAGAAAGCCGTCGGCGAATTGAAAAACGTCTGTTGCTCCGTCTTACACTTCATGTAGATCCTTCGTATGCATGTTGAATAGTGGTGCTGAGAGGCAATGTTGGAGTACAGTTATAAGTATTACTGATATCTAATATAATTGCCTCCACATTCATGTAACTAAAGTGAATTTATGAAACATGAATAAAGTGTAAAATTTTGTAGTTATGTGAAGCAGACGTTGACTTAAATTTCTTTGGCGGCTTGGGGGAGACAACTATCTACTCTCACACATGGTTTGGAAGGAAGTGAGAAGGAGATAACTGTGATGATTTTTCTTTTCACTGCGTTTCGTTGTCGTCCTCGCTTCCCTACATGGCCCTTCCCCGTAGGAAACGATATCCGATGTCTATCCGTTTCCTAAGTTTTCTTTTACTGTCCTATTTTAGTTTGATGTGCATTTCGAAGTTGTATTTTCGTAGGTTTTATGATTTTTATAAAGCAAAACTCAAGTGCTTGCAATAAATGTTTATGTATGTATGTATGCGGTGGGAATGTTCCATACAAACAAACACTAGGATGCACACCCGTATGGCATTACCCTTCCGCGTTTACGTCTTAGCGAACCATATTTAATAAGATACGTTACAGTATCCGAAAGGTTTTTAGCCAAAGTCACCTCATAGTGTCAACTGTGTCACCGCAGCTGTTTGAGCGCGCATAGTATTTTGCCTGTTTTCCAAAAATTTGAAAAAGTTTTTAATAATTAACTTGGAAGTATTTATATCTAATGATGGTTCGCTGTACATGTTCAAACCATGGCATTGTCATGATCCGAGAGGTATTTTAGTAATTTAAACCTGATTGATTTGTGGAAAACAATCGCGATCCCCCATAATCATCCGCTCTTTTTCCCGACGTGAGAACACCTCACTGAGACAAACAATGGCAACTCATTGATTATTCACAAAAATGTCAATATTGCTGACATTTTTTTTCAAAGACTGACAATTATATTGTAAAACTTTCATCCTTACTTACCAGCTCAGCCCCCTCTTTCTCCTAAGTGTCTTTATTTTAAAATTTTAAAAAGTTTTATCTCAGTCTCCCACGAAGGTGTTTACTTCTGCAGGGAAATTAATCTGCCTGAAGGCATTCCTGGCAAACTTGGTCATTTCCCTTAAAATTTCTTCTATTTCCATCACCGTCGGCATGTCTTGTTGGCTAAGAGCAACACCGTTGTCACTGCCCTTCCTTTCTGTTAGGTGAGTGTTTTTGAATACTAACAATTCTTTGCTTTTTTAGTTTCACAACCTTTGCATGTGGCATCGGAGTTGTTGATTTCTTGTTGATTGTCTTCCAGTACATTTTGCTTTATATTTAGTGCTGGAAAGTGCTCAAATTTATTTGTCGACTTAGATTTATTTTCCCATCAAACTTCCCGCTTATATTGTTTAGTAAAAATCCTAATTTTCACCAGCTTGGTTTCGTTGTCAAGCACTAAATATCTGGATCTGTCAAAGGCGTTGTGAATTGAATCCTTACATAAAATGCATTTACATTCATTACAGTCGTTTGAACACTTTCTGTTCCCACATTTTAAGTATCTCTTATCCGATTTGCAAGCCTTTTGTGTTTGGCATTGAAGCATTGCCTTAATACTAGAAAAAAATGTATACTTCTAAAAATGTTTCTTTGAGGATACAACTCCGCTCAAAGCCAATCTAAGCAGGTAATGTTGGAACTTTCAACTCACTCTATTTGGTTTCCCTTCGCCCAAATATTTGTATTAACGTAACTTTAACTGCCGATATCAAACCCCTGTTGATATCCTCCTCGTTTTTATACTTACTGGGTTTAATATATTATTTTTAACAAATTTTTTTGCAAAGGCCGCGTTTTCAAAGAACACTTTATATAGTCAGACCCATGCGCAGGATTTGTTCCTGACGTGTGTTTTCATTTTATTTTATAAAATGGAAGAAGTTCTTCAAAGAAAAATATTATTCTATGGATGTGAATAAAATTGTATTAACATACATATTAAAAAATAGAAATAAGTTAAAGTTGGAAAACTTTGAAAGAATTATTATTAATGCGTCGGGCCAAAGAAAATTGTTCACACTTTTGATTGTGCCTAGAGAGTTTCTTACCGGAACAAGTTTGCATGCACCACTGACTACCAAACTGAACCTATGAGCTGCAATGCGAATACATAGCAAGTTTATATTTTTCCTGAATGTAAGCCTTTGCTCGGAGAAATTATCCATTCATTGCACTGGCACCGTCGTAACATCTGCTGATTACAATTTATCTCCGAAGATTCCAAAAAATCTAGGATAAAATCTTAAAATCCGTTTCCAGAAAACTGCATAATCCTCACAAATCATATGTGTGGCATTTCCTAAATCAATGTACCGGATACAAATTGAAGTTTGTTCGACTTCCGAAGTGTCCGCTAACTCTTCTTCCTACAAACGAGCTGTTTTAATATCAAGTCGTAGCAAATGATTATAAATTCCTTCTGAACACGATTGCTGATGTACATCGCGTTTTTGGGGGAATTCTGTAAGTGATTTTTTAGCTCCAAATCCCCCAAACTCGATATCTTAGTAAGGCTCGAAAATTTTCATCATGTTGATTGAAATCTTCTAAAATAATTTGTGTCACTATTTCCGCGAAGTACTAAGCCTTGCCGATCGACAGAATTATAGTTTGGACTATGGTTTCTATATGCTTTCTGCTCTTATTTAAAAACTCAGTCACCGACTAACCTCTGACGTGTGCGAACGTTTACTCTCTCTCTTGTAAAGCATTCGTCTGTTGATTGTTTTCGGAACAAATCTCTCGTTGCTCTGTGACGCTCTTTCGTGCATTTACCCATCAGTGAATATTCTTTTTTTTTCAGTGATTGTGAAAAGTGCACACAATGCCCCCCGGGGCCAACAATCTAGGGGAAAATAGGTTTGCCCTACTCTCCTCTAGCCCCCATTCAAAACGCAAAATTATCACGCACCTATTATCTTTTCAAAAATTGATGATCAAAAATATATAGGGCTTAGATCGCAAGATGAAAAGATTCCGCTTGCCCACTCCTCATGCTTTGCTATCACAAAGCCATATTAGCCATAAGCAAAGATGTGAACACGATCACCGAACCACGAGAACCTGAACTGTGTGAAAGGTACGATTTCGCACCGATTTTGCAAACTTCCGGAAAAAATCGATGTGGCATGGCGAAAAATTTCGGTCCGCTCTTACTTTCCCAACCCGATACGATGCAAAAATTGTCAAAAGCTCGGGCATACATACAAACACTGCAATAGCCTTCCAACCTGCGTTACTTGCAACTTCCCTCTGCACAATAACACCGAATGGTCTAGAACCATGTGCGCCAACTGCTCAGGCGAGCACCCTTCCTCTTCTAACATCTGTCCTAAGTTCATGCAAACAAAAGAAGTTCTAAAAATAAAAACCTTTGAGAAATGTAGCATGCGTGACGCCATAAACAAGTACCGCGCTCAAACCACCACCAACTCAACGTTCACATCTTTCTCAAAAATAATCTCTACACCTGTTCACTCTTCAAATAACAACTCCACCACAATATCAACAAAATCAAAACCAGACGAAAATAATGAAACAACAACTCTATCTCAAATATCACCAGAAACTCTTTCCACTTCATCAACATCTGCTACCTTAGCAAACACCAACCAATTTCTGGCCTCTCTTCGTGCTTCCAGCACTACCGCAAAAACAACCCAAAATGTCTCTATCGCCAACTCATCTCACTCTTCCTACAACTCTAATTCAACTAAAACCTACACTCCCACTAACCCCTCTATCATCCCCCCGCAATGGAATATGAATGGATATTTTAATAACTACCACGAACTTGAAATACTTATGAAATACTCCTCTCACTCCATAGTCTTTCTAAATGAAACGTACATCCCACATAATCAAACAGCTCATACTCCCAAAAATTTCATATGTTACTTTTACAACCACTATCACTAATAAAAAGCAAGGAATTGCTATATTAGTAAAAAAGAACATACAACACAAATCACTACTGATTCAAATAAATCTTTCAACAGTTGCGATTGAAATTAACACTACAAGTAAGCTAGTAGCTGCTTGCATGTATATCCATCCCAAAGAAAATTTTTCTTCCTCTGACATTTTACAGCTTCTAAACCAATTCAACACTCCGTTCATCCTTGGTCGCGACTTGAATGCCTGGAGCACTATCTGGGGATCCGCTCACACGAGCTCAAGAGGACAAAAAGTGGAAGATGCGTTAACCTCCTCCAACTTTATCTGCTTAAACAATGGCGCGGCCACCCACTTTTCCACCCACTGTACTTTTTCCGCTCTCGATGTTACTCTTTGCTCTGCATCATTAGCCCCTATCTGCCAATGGAGTGTCTTAGACTCATTACATGGAAGTGACCACTTCCCTATTTCAACCCAAATAAACACAGGTAGCACCCAGTCTTCCTTCAAATTCAACTCAAAGTACAACATCTCATAAGCTGACTGGACAAAATTCCGTAAATTAAGCGACGAAATCTGTTCCACCTCTCCAGTTTCCCCTAACACAAACCAAGAAGCAGCTAGGATTTTAAGAGTAATACGAATCGCAGCTCACTTTACTATCCCACAAACCAAACCAAACAAGTCAAGTAGAGCCGCCGTTTGGTGGAACTCTGATCTCTCAAACCTCCGCGAAACGAAACAAAGCATGTGGCATCAATACAATTCACTCCGTTCGACAGATAATCTCCTAAAGTACAAAAGAGCGAACGCACAGTTCAAATGCGCCTCAAAATTAGCTAAAAGGAAAGCATTTGAACAACTTACCTCGAACTTTAATCCTTCAACAAAACCTAAGAAAATCTGGGACGACATCAAACTAGTATCAAGCTCTCCTAGACAACCGTTATTTTTTCTTATTAATTCCAGTAACGGTTCCATCTCTGACCCCAACGATATTGCCAATTACTTCGCATCTCACTTTTCGCTCGCCTCGGCAGACTCATCGTTTCCTGACATTTTCTGCCACTCAAAAACTGAACGGCTTAATCAGGAACCACCAATCGCATACCCTCTGTCACGCTCAGGGCAACACCTCGACTCAAAAATTCTTTTCACAGAACTCGAATTTGCCCTCTCCTCAGTAAAAGTAAAATCACCTGGCCTTAATAAAATCTCATATCCAATGATACAAAACTTACCTCACGTAGTAAAGAACCGACTACTAAATTTATATAATTCCATCTTCGATAGTAGTATATATCCACAATTCTGGAAAACTTCTTGCATCGTTCCAATTCTAAAACCAAACAGGCCTCCTTCAGATGTCAATAGTTACAGGCCTATTTCGCTCTTACCATGCCTAAGAAAATTATTGGAGAAAATTGTCGCTAATCGCTTAGCTTGGTATGCAAACCAGAAAACCCTCATAAGCCCCAATCAAGTTGCATACAGAAAAGGATCCGGTACCATGGACGCACTCCTACACTTATACTACTTTATATCTAATGCCCTATCCTCTAAAAACCACGTATCTCTACTAGCTATAGACTTTCAGAAAGCTTTCGATCGAATCGGGGTTCACACTGTATTGAAACAACTTGACTCCTGGAAGGAGGGCCCAAAGATTAAAAATTTCGTAACAAATTTTCTCCAACACAGAAAAGGTAGAGCCAGAATAAATGGATTCCTCTCTAGCACATTCCCCCTAGACAATGGTACCCCTCAAGGGTGGCCCTTATCTGGATTTCTCTTCATCATAGCTTTTGATGAAATTGTTGTTCGTACAACTCACATTCGCGGAATCGAATGCCAGCTTTATGCCGACGATGTAGTCTTCTACACGAAACGCAACAATCTGCCCGAACTAACTCAAACTTTCGGAAATATTTTAGAAGAGTTAAAATTTTGGTCCTTTTCTGCTGGCTTGGACATATCGGTAGAAAAAATAAAAATACTACACATCTGTAAAAAACAGAATTGTAATAACCTCACTAACTTCTGTACTAACCGTAATCTTAATCTTGTTAATGAACTCAAAGTCCTTGGACTAATAATTTATTCTAAGTATACCTTTAAGCCTCATGTTAAATATATTAGAAACTGTCTCTTAACTAGATTAAATATAATAAAATACCTTACATGTAAGAAAAGCCATATTCATCCGTCTACGTTTATTAACGTTACCAGAGCCTTAATGCTGTCTAAGACTGATTACGCGCTACCTCTCTACGGATACTGTCATACACCCACAATGAAAATGCTAAATATGCGCTATCATGTCGCAATAAGGAGAAGCGTAAGGGCCTTTCCAACAACCCCACTAAAAATTCTTTTTGCAGAAACTGGTTTACCCACTGTCGCCGACAGAACAATCGACTGCACCCGACGTTTACTTCCCAAAATACTTTTCACTCGAAATGATATCCTAGCAAAAGACGTATACAACGCGAAAAGAAGGAAGCGGCAACCAAGAATTGTGCCTGTGATCTGCCGAACCCTGAAGTTCAAAGTAAAACTCCAGATACCGTTTATCCCAAGACGCAAACAATCAGCAACTGGCCCACAGTGGTTATCAACAACACCCCACACACGATCAGAACACAACAACTGCCAAAGATAAACACACCTAAAGAAAAATACAGAGCTTTGTTTGCAAAAGAAAAATCTTCTTACGCTAGTTGCGGATGGAGCTTCCTATTCACCGATGGTTCCAAATCTTCCAATAACACATCCTTCGCCATAACAAGGGAAAACGGAGACATAATCTGTCATGGTCTACTCCACCCAATATGCTCTGTATTTACAGCTGAAGCTGCAGCCTGAAGCTGTCTCCTACGCCAAGTGCAATAGAGGCAAATTCATAATTTGTACCGACAGCAATTCCTGCATTGATGCCATCGAGTGTCCCACTAACGACCAAACCGAAATAGTCACCATACGCAATACTTTAATAAGCGCTCCACGGAAAATCAAACTTATGTGGACACCTGGGCACTCAGGAATTACAGGTAACGAAATGGCCGACAATGCTGCCAAAAACGTTGCAAATACACCATCCAGAATGATATATTATTTCTCCAAAAAGGACATTTTCAACGCAATCTCAACAGAAAGGCAAACAGATCAAATCAATATTTGGAAAACATACACTCACCACTACTCCACCATCAATCCTTGCAGAAAGCGAATCACTTTTCCTTCCGACACGTCCTTTCCAAAAATAAAGCTGTTCATTCGCCTACGCCGTGGACATACAATCCTTACACCCGCACACCTGCTTCAACGTGCACCACAGAGTAAATGTCCGTTTTGTGACGAACGCGCATCAATACAACACATTTTGGTTGACTGTGTCAACATTGACACGATGCGAAAGGAGTCCTTTGGCACGTCTGACCCCCTCAATCCATTAAGAGAGGTTTCAACTGAAAACGTTAATAAAATATACAAATTCTTGAAAGAGACTGACTTGTTAAAACTAATATAACTTTAAGAGGAAAAAAAGAAGCTAAATCACAACACTAACACACACTAACAATTTTATTTTCTTTGTACATATGTATCTTATAATCACTTATCTATCTTAAAAAAAAAATTAAAGTCAGTCGAAGGCCCTTGCTACTAGCGCTGCTAAACAAATTATTTGTTAAATAGTTAATTATTGTACAAATATTTCTAAAATAAAAAAAAAATTAAAAAATTAAAAAAATATTAAAAAATTCCTCTTATTTGACTTTTTCTAAAAAACATTGCTGAAGCCAAAGGTGAAGTCCTGCCGCTCTCTACTCATAACACAACACTCGTTTTTTTACAACTTTGCAGTCTACACGGTTTTTGAAAAGCCAAATCGAGAACTTCAATTTAAGACTTTTCTGGGGGCGTGTCATCTTTCGATAAGGATGTGTCTGCTGGGTATAACAGCGTTTCCCTTATACCACCACCGCTTCTCTCCTTGTTGTTCGGAGAACGCGCCGTATCCGAGTGTGTAGCGTGTGCGCGCTTCATTCGGTGGGTCCTGCAAGTAACAGCAAAAATTATAACAACAAGTTTTTTCTAATGGCGGTCGCCCCTCGGCAGGCAATAGCAAACCTCCGAGGTATTTCTGCCATAAAAAAAACTTCTCACAAAATACATTCGCCGTTCGGAGTCAGAGTAAGACTGCAGGCCCCTCAATTTGTGTTAAAAAACCAAGTCGCACACCACAATCACTTCAAAAGTAAGCATAGTCTTGTGCATTAACCTAGAAATGCAATACATAATAATAATTTCGTTCTTGCTAACTAAGCAATATATAAAAATAAACAAAGAAACTCAGTGCATTAACCGGTGCTACCAAAAAGTAGCGACGTTGCCATTGCGCAAGCAGAACATTTTGGCGACGCAGCAAATTACTTAAGCGATTTCGGCCGAACTTCTCCTACAATTTGTGGTGTGCGTCTTGATGTTATAACACAAATTTAGGGGCCTACAGTTTTACGCCGACTCCGTACGGCGAACGTTTATTTGTGAGAATTTTTTTTCATGGCAGAAATACACTCGAAGGGTTGCCATTGCTTGCCGAGGGGCGACCGCTATTAAAAAAAACTTTTGTATAATTTTTGATGTTACTTGCCCCGGCCAGGATTCGAACCTGGGATTCACCGAATGAAGCGCGCACACTCTACACCCTCGGCTACGGCGGCCCCCACACAGCAGGTTAATGTATCAAAACACCCAGTTGGCACTTTTCTGTGATTGGTTGACTTAAATCTGAAAGCGAAATACTGGAAAAGGGTTGGAATCTTGGAAATTAGTATTAATTAGATTTTTGTATAAATATCACTACTTTAAAATTAATAAAACAGAAATAACTTGACCAGACTTCATGCTTTTTGGTTTTCTCAATATTTCGGCAACCTCGCGGCTGTCTATTGACTAGCAGAAGCCACTGTGCCGCATAAACATGAATTGGTTCCCTTTTAACATAAATATATGTATAGGTATAAAGATTCTGCCTTCCTCCACCAAATGGCGATCTTACCCAAATGGACCAAGACATTTTTTTAAGAGACAGTAAATATTACTCAAGGAAAATGAGTTTTAGGAATACAGTGAAAAGCAGATAACAGAGCATAGAGATAGAAGAAATTACGTAAATCAATACGACTTAAATTTTTTTTATATCGAACAAAAATGATATGTTGCTAATAATAATATTAATCTTAATTATTTTGTTATTAATAACTACAACAATCTTTCCCACAGATTTTATCGTAATGTATAAAAACAAATTGAAAAATATACATTATATAATATGAGCTTATGTTATATACAGCTGTAGAAAACAGAAGAAGCTCTTCAAAAGTTTACCTTCATAAACCTACAAAAGAACACAAAGACATTGTGTTAGAAATATTTTGGCATATACGAGATAAACTAATAAAAATCCAATTAGCGCCAACACATCCACAAGATATTTTAAATAACGAGTCAAATCAAACTGGAAACAGAAAGTCAGAATTTAATTTAGAGGCAGCTATGAAAGCTATTCCGAGCTTTTCTGGAAATCGTAAAGAATTAGAATCGTTTTTAAAAATTATCTAAACAATTTATAACAGCTTAACCGAAACAATGAAAATTACATTAATAGATTTCGTAGTGCACGTAAAACTAAGTCAAACGGCGAAGACAAACGGGACTGCGATACAAGTCCCACAAACATTAGAAGAACTAAGAAATTCATTGGCAATTAAGTACAAAAGCACAACAACTATACAGAACCAACTCGCATACAGAACCAACTCGCCAGTCTCATATAAAGAAGTTTGAATATAACAATAACAAGCTACAGAAATAAAAGTTTACAATTAATATCTAAACTAAGCACAATTCTAATAGGGCAGTTAGGAACAAATCACACAACCTAACAAAACTCATTGATCACTCAACTCGATGAACAATACAGTCTGACAATATTCGCCGCAATGCCTACATCTATTTAACTCGCTTTAGAGATTGAAAAATAAAAGAATCAACACGACAACAGAAACATTATATTTATTAAAAACCACAACCGCACAAATAATCACAACAACTCTTACTGGCAATATACGAATAGCTACAGTAACAGCCGATGTAGTAATCGGTATAACAACAATAATTTCTATAATAATAACAGAAGACCACATAATAATATAAAACATAGTCCTGACCAGAGACAAAGTAGGCGACCCGGAGGGCCACAATGGCGTCCCTCCGGGGGACAGGGACAGAGGAGAGTTTAAGTTCGGGTGCAACCGAACTTAAAATACTGTTACTTGTTGTATTCAATAAAACCAGTAAATGTAATAATCTTTATTTTGAAAAACTAAACGACTTTTTTTATTTAAATAAAAACTAAAATAAATTGGTATGCTTTTTCCGTATATGTTAACTTACAGTTATATGCGTAGGAAAGTATTGTTATATTCGCTATATTAAAATATTATTTTATTTATTCTTTATTATATAAAACAGTTCCCATATAATACTTGTAAAATATAATTATTTATAATTATATTTTTCTTCTAAAGTACAAGTATACATATATAAAATTTACTAATGCTACTCTTAAAATTAAAATAGGAAATTTAGGCAAAGACACAAATGTAAATACTATCGTGGTAACTGTTAACCGTTTCATAAGTAACTGCGTTTACCATATTACCATCCAAATTTGAAAACGTCCAGTCAATTTGCGTGCATGCGGGTGTAGTAGAACAATCTAGACCTAACAACGATCTAAAACTGATTTTCTTAAGAAACTTTTGTATTCTATTCTCAATGGACTTTAGGCATAATAAAATCCCCAAAAATTATGACTTTCTGATCACAAATGTCATTACTAAGAATACCGCGGAGCTCTGCTTCCAGATATCCGATAGAGAAAGCTGGATTCCTGTAGAGCACTAGCATATAAATATTATTATGTATAAATAGAAAATCTTCTAAAGATTTGCGCCCAGAATACATTTTTTTCTTTCTACAAAGTTCAATTGAAGAAGCAATTTCACACTTTTCGTATATACCTCGTTTATTCCTATTCCTTGTTTCGGCGCTATCTATTCTTAACTCGCTTAATAGAGTGAAACCTTGAATTTCAAAGTGTTCAGAGGAAAACTCCATGTCTCAACGAAACATAAAATATCTGAAGAATGCATCACATAATGTTTTCTGATGAAATTATGAAATAAAAATTGAAGTTTTGCTATTGGAGAAAGCATCAAACGTTGTTGTAAGGGCTTTAGAGGTATTTAAATCAATCAGTTCTTTATACACTATGTTTGATTCTGTAAACGGGTTAGGTGGAAAAAAAGTGTCTAATATAAACAAACCGCTAGCACTGGTTGCTTGACTGCAAGCTACAAATAAAGCTGCTCTAGGCAGTGAACAACGACTGTCTTGTACCCAGCACTATGGATTATTATTTCCTCAATTGGTATTTGGTCATTCCTTTTATTTTGAAAGCTTTCACTGTCTTTTCAATTGGTGACCAAGAAGCATCAATGGAATGAGATTTTTTTTACCCTACCCATTAAATCAACAGATGGTTCGAAAAACTTTACCCAAAGCTTTGCTTGCTTGCATAGAAGATTCGCAATCAATGTGCATAAGTTGGCCAGTTGCACCAAATATTTCAAAATAATCTGAAGGAAAATTTTTAAGTTGCGCTTTGGGGTGGGCATCCGAACTCTCCCCTCTCCAATAAAAGTTTCTGAAAAATTGACAAAAAGCTTAATCATTTGGTGGTAGCGATAATCAAAATATCTAGGTCAACTCACAGCGTCTGAACGGATGAGACGATAACGTTCCTGAGTTGACAAACTATTTGCATCATCTTCAGAAATATCTTTAAAATCAACTGTTTTCGATAAGATCACTAGCAGGCTCAGCGGCTGATTATGTGATAAAAAAGGCAGGGAGACCGAATAGGTGAATCATAGCAATAGCTTGTTTTCTCCGCCCCGGGGCAGATCTTACGCCTTTAAGAACATTGCAGCCATCATCATGTGGAATTAGGGTTTACACAAAGTTTGTAACAATATATGGATGAACGGTTGGAAGTGGTAGCGGGGAGTTGAGGTTTATACTTTTGCTAACTGAGAATCAGCGTACAACCTTTCCATAATGCAGTTAAAGAGAAGGCGGTCGGAATCCGCTGGTGCCTTTGCTCTTTCGGCGTGGGGTGGGTTTTGGAAATTTACTCCGCGAATAAAAAAAGAATCATAATAAAACGAATCAAATTTAAAAAAAACACTACTACTATTCAGCGAAAACACTATTATTAACCCTCACGCCGTCAAAGGCTCATTGGTGACGATGTCTAAGTTGAAAGTCGACATGCTCAGTCTTTACTCTACCCAGCCATGATCTTACGCATTCAATTGTCGCAAAGATCCCTTATACAAATCTCCTTCTACTTTTTTAAATTGCCCCATTGTCCAGGAACACCAAACACTTTACATATTCATTATTACATTATAAATTCACGATTTATTTAAATAATTCAGATCACCTATAACTAGCATACTCATCATCATTTCAATGCACTAACTTTATAATAACAATTATTTTATAAACGTGATGTGAGGTAATTAAACATTATTTCCATAAAGCAATAATGTTTAAAGAAATGGTAAATAAGCGGTACGAAAAATTATGCCGGCCACTGTGCCGATCTTTGGGTACTAGCGGTTGAGCTATTCACTGATCGAAAGAGTTTAAGCAAATCAATGGATTTGCAGTTTTCTTTTTTGTATTTCTTTACGTTACTTTAAGCGAATTATGTCGAGAATTCTTATGATCTCTTTCATTTAGGCACCTGTCGAAATATGCATTGCTTTCAATGTAGATATATGTATGTATATAGACATACCTATATACGCTTAAAAATGCACACAAGGTACATACATACGTACGTATGCCGAGCATAGGGATATCATACATATCTACGTGCATTTTGCTAACATATATACATATGTACATGACTTTTTTGTTTAGCGAAACAGATAAATGGAAATTTAAATTAAGTAATATTACTTACATATTAACACGTATTCTCTCAGCCTTCCCGCGTTGTACCTGCTTTGCATATGTAAAGGGTGTACCTATCAGAGTTTTTTAATTAAATAAAATCTCTTTTTTTCCGTTTCGCTATATGGTCTTAGTCAAGAACGATAATCTTAAGTTACAATTTTTTCACTTTATTCGAGATAAAACTAGATAAACTAATTATTTCTATTCTTTTTTTCTCTTGTTACGTTTTTTTTTAAATTACTAATGACAAATTTCAAATATTACACAACAACGCCCTAATTCACTATCAACACATGTATGCAATGTTCTGGCTTCAAGGCAGCTATGATTTCCTTGCTGAAACCGCTGGCTTATGCGCTGGTGTGGGATGAAACTACGTTGGCTGCACTTTACTTACTCAGACGCCCTGAAAGTCAAAAGACGTTTTTGGTATTCTTGTTAAGGATTTCTCTAGGGATTTAGCAACCAGCAAGAACAATTTGGTTTGGAAACCTACCTTATTCCCGGGGGGGAAGCTCTCTATGTCCTTAAAGGTAAATGTTGACCTTAATTTTGTTTTACATTAAAACTAACCTTCCACGACTCAAAGTAATAATTGCGTGGAGGTTGTGGATAGAAGCGTGGTCAGAACAGCAGAAAAGACCGTTTGCAACCGCGTGCTCGGTTGTATACTCCTGATTTCCAACTACTAGAGCTTTTCTTTTGGAAATCGGGATATAAGACAATGCGCTTGCAAAGCAATTAGACATAGCAACATAGCTGAATGGGAATTTGCAAGTTCAACATATGTATGTATGTATGATAAAGCACTTACAATATAAGCAAGAGCTTACAGCATTCTTTCTTTCTGGCTACAGCTTTTATTGCAAAGTGAAAGCAATAAAGCTTAGTTTATCTACAATAAATATGTACACTGAGAAAATCTAATGGACAACCATTACAAGTGGTAATTTAAAACAAGCTTGGTTAAACCGGCAATTTTCGAAGGCAAATTGCGGTGCTAATCTTAATTTGTAACAGTACCTACCTTTTGTAGTTGTAGAATAACTGAGGTATAGTACATGCTCTTCCGTAGAGCCTGTGGATTTCAGATCGTACAATTTTGTTGTATGTCTCTCTACAAGTGCGTTTTTGGCCAGCATAAATTGTAGCAAAGAATAATTCTTCTGAATCATCATCTAAAATCATAAGCGACCTTTGACCTTCTCCTGGGGCAATAATTACACGGTTAATGCCCACGTTTTCTACAGGAATGCTATCAAGAAGAGTTTCTTTTTAGTTTAGTTATAAACATCTGGTTCGCTGAGTAGTTGTAGAGTTATTATGAGTAATAACTTGTTCTTCATATATATTTGCGATTGGTGTATCTCCAACTCTTACAGTAAAATAAACTGGTACGTGTTTGTTAAAACTTTCAGTCCAGTTTTTATTAACATGAATATTATGCTCTCGATACAAAGGAGCTTTGCTGGCCGTGTGGTATCACTCATATAATCATGATTATATTCCATGCGTCTTTTTACGTGAATTTGAATGGCGTGTGTTTCATTATGATTCAATAATGAAAGGTTTAATACATAAAAAGCTTTGCTCCTCACTCTTCACATGACGCCTCCTTTAGCTAAAACATTATTACTTCTTTGAAAATTTATATATGCAAAAAAACAAAAAAAAAACATTTGGATTGTTTTAATCCCCTGACATTTTTCCTGAAAATTGTGACAATTTGAGTATTTTACAAAAATGTTAATATTTTATATAATGCAAATATGTTGTTTTATTTGCCAAATCAAATGTTCTTTTTAACCCTAGAACACACACCCAGAAAATACCACGTAAACACACACCCGAGATACGTTTGTACCCGGGACCTTATTTTGCGGTTTTTTTAATGCTTATTCAACCGATTTCTATGATTTTTTTTTTAAATGTATATTTTAATATATAACAAGTATTTTGTCTTTTGTTTCATTCGAATATTCCTACTGGTTCCAGCGATATGGGCAAATAAAGTCAGGGCATGCAACAGTGGATTTTTGTTTTTGTTGTTGTACTGATAAATGCAAAACAAAATAATATAATTTATAATAATATACTTATAGAGTAGCAACGAATACACATTTTGGTTTTTATTTCATTGAAATATTCTACCTGGTTCAAAAGATATGTGCAAAAAGGTCGCGCAAGGTATGGATTTGAATAACCCTATGTTGCCTTGGAGAACAAGCAACAAGCGTAAGCAGATCCTGCGCAGCTTGGCTGAAGCATTGTGTATGCCCATTATTGAAGCCAGAGCCATAAATCGTCAAGTGACGCGAAATTTTTCGACTAAAATTGCTATTGAAGCATATTTCAACCGACCGGTGGAATCAATGGTGTCAACAGCAGCATCAACATCTGCCGCAGCGCGCACGCCAAAACCTGTGTCCGGATCTTGCTATTTATGTTACGCACAAGAGGAAAAACGCCGTAGAAAACCCAGAAAGCTGTGCGCCAAATGTAAGAAGCCAATGTGTCTTGAACATTCGGTCACATCAACAAATTGCTCTATTTGCCATGATTTTCCTTAGATATAAGATGCATTTTTATAATTTTTATAATAAAAGTCAATAATATAATGTGTGAAATTAATATTTTTAATTTTTCAAATAAAAAAATAATATAAAAAATGTTTTTTTTTGATTATTATGAGGATTTTTACTATTGGGGTACAAACGTATCCCGGGTGTGTGTTTACGTAGTATATAATGTGTTTGGAAGGCTGTAGCTCCTGAACCAATGGTCCGATCTGGTTCAAATTTCGAAAGTTAGCGGTATAGAGGTATAGCGGTTCAAAAGTTACAACACTTCAAAGTTGAAAGTGGATACATTTGTACCCGGGTGTGTGTTCTAGGGTTAATTGTGAACTACAAAAATTTTATTGTACCAACAATTTCATATATTTACCACTAAATGTGAAAAATTCAATTTTATATACTTATAATAATGATATTTGTTAATTAGAATCAATGTTTGCTAACGAACGAGTTGCCAATCAGAAGAATGCATCAAATATTTCATAGGGTGCGAAACATATTTTCATAGATAGATTTTCTGCAACTTACATTCTACCAGTAATTATGTACTTTGCGTACTGGTTAAAAACTTTTTCACATAAAGGGATTACATTCCTCCCCATTTCTACTTCCTTCGCAAATGCAACCTTTTGTGCGGGAGAGCTAGAAATTAGCTGTCATTATGTATAAAACCTTTAATAATTGAATAATGGTGTTTGATCAAACGATATAGGAAGGGACGTTACAATATCATTCACAGAAATAGGGATGTTGACAACTGAAACTTTCAGTGAACTCTGACACTGGTAGCCCAATGGCAGAAATGTCATGAATGGTAATTTGGACATGATTAGACGTTCTTCTATTCTAACTCATTAGCTAAACAAATTTTGGAAGTTTATATTCGAAATTGCATTTCTGCAAGTCGCACAAAAACTAAAATTCCCATTTTTACCATATGATTACGTTATAGCACATTCAAATTTAAAGTCTTTACGAAAACCATAAACCACCACAGCAAATGCAAACAACTGTTGGTCCTTTTTTAATATTTTGAAGATAGGCGCCTCTAAACTCTCCGGTACCAACATTATTTTTTAAAGTCTCAGAATCTGTATAATTTTCTCCAATTAATCGAATTCGATGGGTCTGTCGTTCATTTTCAATTTACCTATTCGTCAAACTGACTATGAAGCCGAACTCGACACTGACTTAGACGTCTCAAATAAAAGGATTCTGACCTGTTTTTGTTCAGAAGAGCGAACCTGTGAATTTTCGCGCCGTGTTTTGCGTGGCGAGTGTTTATATTTTGTTCAGCAGAGCAAGCTTGTGAGTTTTCTTGGCGATGTCTCCGTTAGGGAGTATTTCTGTTGTGCACAGAAGTCCGATGTAATGAAAGTAAGGAATTTTCACGACGGGCTTTATGGAGAAGTCTATTTCTGCTTTGCTCAGCTAAGCGAATTTGTAAATATAGCCAAGCTCAGAGTTTTCGCTGCAAATTCTATGTTGAACGGTGTTCAAAGCTTGCTCAGAATATCTTATTTGTGAATCTAATTGTCTTCTAAAACATATTTGCGTGATTTGGAACTATTCACTTATTCAATGCTCACTATCTTCCCGAACAGTTTGTTTATACCTTCTATTTTTACTACGTTCTAATAATATAGACTTTCTACTTATACATGATAATAAACGAACAATAAAAGCAATATAAATATGTAATCTTACGTATTACAAAGGTGCCAAATTATTTGTCTGTGGCTGCGAGGATGTTTGCTTCAAACAGCTTTTGGTTTCAGTCGCTTACTTCCGAATAGTCCTGATGCTTTGTCGGTAGTTTCCATTTACTTCTGTTTTGAAGCGTGAAAATAATTGTTTGGTGGATATTCTGGGTCTTTTCCTTAATTTGGTTTTGTTTTTCACTTTTCAACACTTTATATTTCTTTTATTCGTCGCCTTTAATAAAAAAAGTGTTTTTATAGATTTTAACGTTAACACGGTTATAATTTGTTTGTATTTATTTTAACAAATTATTTTTGTCGACTTTTATTCACTTGGTTTTTTAATTTAGTTCATTCACAGTTATGGTGTTACTTGATAACAGTGTCAAATTATTACTGATTTATGAACCCTCAATCAAGCATCTCGGAAAATCGTAATTTTAGGATCGGTCTCGTTTACGTACACGCGAAGCTTACATGTACATACATATGTACATGTTTTCGTGGGCACAGAAAGCGTAATTGGAGCGATAAAACTACTTGACATTTTTATCACAGCATGATTATAACTCAAGCTGCTAAGAATGGGAATCTTTTGTTTGTTTTGAAATTCTTGATGGAAAATCATAATATTCAGATATGGTGTATGTTGCTACAACACTAATATTATTTATTATTACTATGTACTTAGGTTTAACATTTAACCGAGTAGAAGTGTACAGCAAATTTGGTGGAGTTGAAAAAAAAAGTTTCGGAGATTTATACCCCTACCACGGTTTACAACACATGCATGTTGTGTAGTATTGAAAACCACACAACATCAATTTTATTTGGTACTATAGTCTACAGCAGTTTCATCAAGGCGAATCTATAGAAGGTGTTTTCTTCCGATCAGCTGATTGCTTCTTCTTTTTTCGCCTTGAATGGTGAAAGTGTCAACTGGTTTGTTTTTTGTTTACATCTTCATTTTCTGTTTACATTTTCATTTAAAAATATTTTAAAATTCAAATTGATTTGAATTCATATATTCAAATATTCAAATTATGTTTTGTAATAGAAATCAAATTGCGCTAAAAACTAGCTTCTTATACTAAAGATAAATAAATTTGAAGTTAGATATTAAAAAACAAATGGGTTTTCTTTGGTAATCTTTATCCCACAGCTAAAGCTAAAGAACAATACACTACCTAACAAAAAATCAAAAAACACGATAAACTTAATGCCGCATCCATATGGGCTGAAGGAATTTTTCGTTTTCAGAAAGCTTTTTTCGTTTAATTTGCTCTTTTCTACACCATCCTCCAAATCAGAATCAGATGAGTGCAAAATATTTCACTATAATCTTCACAGACCATTTACATTAGCACTATTTCAGTTATCATCATCGGTATTACGTTTTATTTGATTAATTAACAATTCTAAACGGTCATGTACTCTGTAAAGAAAAATTTTCTTTTAACAATGGAGTTGCATTTTATGGAATTTAGTATACACTTTGATAATTCACTAAGGCAGTGCAATCGCTGTTTTTTTATACAAAACCATTTATCAAATCCATAAGCAGTGTTTTAGCAAAATAACTTTGAGCCAATCAACTGCATTTGCTTTTGCTGCATTAATTGTGGCAGTTCATTTACTCGCATATTGCACTGGCACTTTATGAAGAGTAGGTAAGGTTTCAATTGCGGTCGCTATTGTAAATTTTAATTTAAATATATTTACAAATATAGTTTTGGCCAACTGATTCAAAAATAAACAGTTTTGTTGTCAAATTCGTTCCTATTTTGGCATTCTCTCTGTTCAAAATTATTGTTCTATATTTCATTTATCTGACATTCTCACCATTCAGAAGCAAAAACAAAACATGTCGTCACCTAAAATGCAAAAGGCCGTAACTAACATTTTTAGTATTTTACAGGAGAAGCAAAAAACGTTATAAATTAAAGACTACTTAAAGCTAAATATCCAAATTGTAGATTTAAGCTTAGAAAACAAAGACGGATTTGTTTCTGAAAACCAAATTAATGGGAAAAAAGCAGTTTTTAAGAAATGTTAGTTACGGCCTTTTGCACTCTATTTTTCTGAAACCAAAAAGCCGTAACTACTTGAAAAAAATTGTGGATAAAATAAAACCAATGGTTAAAATAAGAAAATGTGCTTTTAGGCTGTAACTAAAAAAGTTTTTAACAAGTTATGTCTTTTTGTATCTATTTATTGTAAGTATTTTAACACAAAAGAACTTATTTAATTAATACATTTAATTCGAGAAGATAAAATTAAATTAAACTGGTTAAGAAAAACAAAATAATTCATTTGGAAACAACAAAACCTGCATTACAAATAGCAAATTAGAATAGGTTTAAGATGTAAAGGGTATATTATCATAAAAGCTGTGGCAGTCAGCCGGAAGTAAAAATTTAAGTTCCTGCAGGTGTTCCCATTTCTTTTTGGATATTGGTATTCTTTCGGTATGTAACTGTGAAGGTTCGATGTCCCTAAATTTTTGTTGTGTACGTTGTGGCAAAACGTTATAATCGTCGTTGATATTTGTTTTATAATAAATTATTCCAGATGGATCATATGCCAAGGCACGGATCATATTAACAGTTGGCTCTCCGGATTTTTTGCCTGTAATGAAGATACTGAGTTTTTTATACATAATTTATACATGTGTGTTAAATTTTACCTGGCCGAATAGATACGTAGCGCTTAGGAATACTTTCGTAGTCAAGGAAATACTTGTAATCAACATGATGCACTTTTAGAGGAAATGGGTTCTTTCGAGACTCTCTAATCAAGCCAGACAGCTCAGATGGTAAATTTATTTGTCTCTTGTTGATTTTTCTTTGAATGAGGGAGTGGGTCGAATCACACTCCATTTGTGTATGTCCCACTATTAAATATTTATGTGCTACCGTTATGTTTTCTTGAACACAAAAACATATGAAAGCACACTTGAACACGTTTAGAATGATGTTTTAAATAGTAACGTTTTGTAATTGATCTTCTAGAGTTCTCAACACCAATTCGCTTTATGTTTGCGCGTTCAACAAGATTAACGACATGCATTTTATTTGATCCCATGACATTTTCCAGAACCCATTAAATATTTCCTTACGATTTTCTTCGGAAAATGTAGAACAATTCCGTACATCACTTTTCTCACAGAATTTTGAAGTACATCCAGCTTTAAGTTCTCTTGGAGCTTTTTCACTAATAATGCCTTTCGATAGTCCCATGTATTTTTTTCCTTTCAATCGGTTTATTATATTTCCAGATCTTTTATTATTTTTTTTAAGTTTTTCATTACAACCATTTTCACAATTAGTACTCATTTTATTAATTTTGTTTTATTCCGGGAATAAAGGCAGTAACACAATAACACAATTTGATAAAGAATGAAAGATAATGAAAACAACTGTAATTACTGATAACACAATGTGTCACATTGAAATTGAATCAAAGAGAATGAAAAAAGGGTAGTTACGGCCTTTTGGTTTATGAAATTGTTGAAGTTGTAGTTACGGCCTTTTGATTCTCGCCCATAAAGTCGTTATTTTTGGAAGTATGCATGTAAAATTTGCTGTGTACATGTGTTTCGGTTAAGTACTTCATAATCAATCAAAAAGTCAATTTTGAATTTTTTGTTAGTTACGGCCTTTTGCATTTTAGGTGACGATGTGGAGTTCGTGTGTATGTGCTCTTGCGACCACCTTGTATTGAATTCGCCTTGAGTTCATGTTGTCTAGTAATGAGTATTGTCAACATTCAAATTTGAAAGACTGTGACAGTTGTTTTTCAACAAAAAAATGAAAACCAAAAATTAAAACAAAAAAATTTTGATTCTTGTGAAATTTAATGGATTTCGGTATTCGGCTTTATTTTTGGAAGAGGAGGAGACATGTATTAATGTTGCACGCATAAGAAAAAGCTTACGCGATGCATCCAATCCAATGGAGCTTCCTAATGCGAAGTAAGTAATGTGTATTTTGCGAAAATATTTTCAATTTGATAAAATTAACATATATTCCAGATTTATTAGTTACTTCCGTCTAAATAAAGATGCCTTCAGCTATCTTTTGAACGAGACGGAAAGTCTATTTAGACATTCACGACGAGCTTCGGCTATTCCTCCAATTATAAAATTGTGTGCTGCATTGAGATTTTTCGCCGATGGAAGCTACCAGAATTGCGGTGTAAACGACTTCAATGCTGGATTAGCACAGCAAACTATGTCGGTTGTTTTGGCGGAAGTATTAACCATTATGGAAAGCCATATTTGTCGAAAATGGATAAAAAGCAGAATGACAGAGGAGGAGCAGAATGATGCTAAATTTGCCACTTTCTCTCAATGTGGTTTCCCTGGAGTTATCGGCTTTATCGATGGTACCCATGTGCGTATAATATCACCACGTAAGGAACTTCAACATCTTTACCTTAACAGAAAGGGTTATTACAGCATCAATGTGATGATCGTAAGCAGTGTACTATATATAATATGATATAATAATTTAAAAAAAATTACATAAACTTTTCAGTATTGTGATCATCACTTGAATGTCAGATGTGTGGACGCTAGGTACCCTGGGGCAAATCACGATTCCCTAATATGGAATTTGAGTGATTTGAAACCCTACCTTATGCAAAATTTAACAAGGAATACTTGGATTCTAGGTAAAATATATAATGCCTTTCTAGAGCATTTTTTTTTTAAATTTAATATTTATATGTTTTCAGGCGACGCTGGCTACCCTTTGGAAACCATTTTGATGACACCATACAGAAGCGCTATTGCTGGTTCATCACAAGCCAAATTCAATACAGTCCATGCGAAAGCAAGAAATGCTGTAGAAAGGGCGATTGGTGTACTGAAGAGTAAATTTAGGTGCTTGCTTTCTGCAAGAGCCCTACACTACTCCCCGAAGAAAGCAACACAAATTATAAATGCCTGCTGCGCCTTACATAATATTAGCCAACACTTTAAAGTAGAGTTCAATGCTGACTTGCATAACACTGAACCGGAAGAGAACTTTAATTTAGGGGAAGTGCTGACAGAACAAAGCAACAGAAGAGAGGCAGAGAATATCCGAAATAATATACTAGTTTCATTAGCTTAGTTAAACTTTTTATTTATAAACTTCATATTCAATAAACATAAATCACATATGTATTTCATTTTGTTAATTATATTAAAAAAAAATATCACTTCATGTAACTATTCAGTCAATACTAATAAGCGCAAGTTTTTGTCTTTCATACTGCATTTTTAATTCTCTCAGCTGCATTTTTTGACTCACATCCTTTTGATAAAGCTCAAATTTTTGTTCCTTTATTTTAAGCAGTTTCAGGTTTGTTTCCTTTATATCATTGAAAACTGATAGCAGCTGTGTTTGGTTTTTCAAAATTTCTTCCAATTTTTCCTCTCGCTTTTCTTCAAATTTACGCTTGCGGCCGGTTCTGCATTCCAAGGGTGTCGACGTCATGTTTACACGTATTGCCCGCGTATCTTTTTCGGCCTCGTCAACATCAATCGATGGAGACTCAGCAATGTCTACACCGAAAGAATTTCCAATAGGACGAACGGCACTGTTCAACGAAATTAACTCCATAACCCTTTGCTCGTTTGGGTTCAAGCTTACCTCTTGGGATGGTCCACCACCAGTCGCCGAAAAATTTTGTTTGTTGGCGGCAAGCTTGCGCTTTAGGTTTGCCTTATAGTGTGTCCATACCTATTGAACAGAAATTGATGTGAAAATTATTTACTTTATTATTGTGTTTTTAACGTACCCGAGACCATTCATTTCCTGTTCGACTTGGTGGTCCTAGGCTGTTTAGTTGAACAGCAAAAGTCTCCCAAGATTCACCAAGCTGTTTCTTATTTGACCCAAATTGCGGTTTTCCCCTAGCCAAATCTGGATTATTTTCCATCAACCCGATGAGCGTATCGAGCTGTTGCTTTGTTGATTGTTTCCTAACACGAGTATAACAATTTTTAACCAGTACATCAATTATTTTTTTTGCACATTTTATTCATACTTACAAAGTTTTATCCATTTTGCCCCAACGAAAACCGATAAAACAACACATGAGCAGCTGTTGTCTTGTTTTGTCATTTTAACAACACAACAAAAATAGTTTTGTGTTCTATAGTACAGCATGAAGTACATACACAACAACAGCTGATCGCATAACGTGTTGTGTTGTTTTCGAAAGTACGAAATTTGAAAGTACAACACAACACTGAACGAAGTTGTAAACCATGGTAGGGGTATTAAATTAATGCTCTAGAACGGCCTTTCCCTTTTTCCAACAACCCATATATTTTTGCCTTCAACCCAGTTATTTAATACCCCTACCACGGTTTACAACAAATGCATGTTGTGTAGTATTGAAAACCACACAACATCAATTTTATTTGGTACTATAGTCTACAGCAGTTTCATGTTGTCTAGTAATGAGTATTGTCAACATTCAAATTTGAAAGACTGTGACAGTTGTTTTTCAACAAAAAAATGAAAACCAAAAATTAAAACAAAAAAATGTTCATTCTTGTGAAATTTAATGGATTTCGGTATTACGGCTTTATTTTTGGAAGAGGAGGAGACATGTATTAATGTTGCACGCATAAGAAAAAGCTTACGCGATGCATCCAATCCAATGGAGCTTCCTAATGCGAAGTAAGTAATGTGTATTTTGCGAAAATATTTACAATTTGATAAAATTAACATATATTCCAAGCTGTTTCTTATTTGACCCAAATTGCGGTTTTCCCCTAGCCAAATCTGGGTTATTTTCCATCAACCCGATGAGCGTATCGAGCTGTTGCTTTGTTGATTGTTTCCTAACACGAGTATAACAATTTTTAACCAGTACATCAATTATTTTTTTTGCACATTTTATTCATACTTACAAAGTTTTATCCATTTTGCCCCAACGAAAACCGATAAAACAACACATGAGCAGCTGTTGTCTTGTTTTGTCATTTTAACAACACAACAAAAATAGTTTTGTGTTCTATAGTACAGCATGAAGTACATACACAACAACAGCTGATCGCATAACGTGTTGTGTTGTTTTCGAAAGTACGAAATTTGAAAGTACAACACAACACTGAACGATGTTGTAAACCATGGTAGGGGTATAAATATCGTGTTTTTCAAGTTTTTTGTTACTTTGTACAACAGTTACGAAAATAGGGGATTCTTCAATATTTGAAATTTTGCTTACTTACATACATCAAATGTATGTAAGATGGAGTTCTAGGTAGAGGGTTTTTAGTAAATTACCTTTGTAAAAGTGATTATGGAACATTCAGAATAACAATAAACTTCAAAAGCAAACAATACATTGTACCAATAAAAGCAAAGTTACCATTGAACAAACACACAGAAATACCACCGAGAAATTATCTTACTAATTTAATTGAATATACAAGGGGGCAGTGTTCTTTTAACCACGAAATAAAAAGGGTATTTTTTAGAAAACTCCATCGCTCTAGCCAAAGGGATTGATCACATGAAACTAATCAACATTAGTAGTCACTCAGACAATATTAAATAAATAAAACCTTTGATGGAGAGTACTAAATGCGCATTATTATTCAGATATGTAAAATAATGAACGCTTTAATAAAGAAATAAAAGAACTAAAATTTTAAAATTTAGACAAGAGCACAGAAACAAAATTAAACAATATTTTCCACAAATAACAATCAATTTTTCATTTGCAATAAACAGTTTTTATAAACAAAAACTCAATTTAAAGCACAATTCGCTAGTATACCAAAAAAAACTACAGATTACCCCAAAGAAGGAATACAAGCACAAGTACAGGGGGAATGATTGATAATGGTATCATAGAACCTTCTGTGATCCCATAAGAAGAGCAAAACACTTCACAACTTTGGATATGACAAGTACATTTCTCCAAATACCTTTACAAAATGATTTAAGACCAGCAATGGCATTCTCGACACAAGGCGAACACTATCAATTTAAACGTTTACCATTCGGATTAAAAATTTCATCTTACGGTTGACAAAGAATGTTAACAATTGCTTTTAAGGGTTTAAAATCAAAAGCATTCCTTCCCTCTGATCCCCAAAATTTAGTGATTTGTTGATCTAGTGAGACCTCGCTAAAGTGCGAGAGAAACGTGGTCTTCAGGATCCTTCCACTTGGCTCCAGCTAATCACTGTGCTTTGAGCAATGGGAGAGTCGAGGATATTCGACTTTACCCCATTTAAAAGAACTTTGGATAAAGGTATCCACCAATTAATAGGTCAATTTGTTGGCTCTTAAGCAAGTTCTTATATGCCAACGTGATATCAGGAAGCGTTTTTAAAAGTGCATCCCTGATGGGTTGTGACGGTAGGAAACCTGTCAGTTTCGGAATAACCAAATCATCGACTTTGATCCGGAAACCCTTACTAGGGGAGGAGCCAATGCTTAAAGTACAAACTTTTTGTACATTTCCCGAGATGGTTTCATTTAGCCCCGATACTTGTGCGCATATACCCCTAGTAGTCAAGGGACAAATGCCCCTTCGGATTCTGAATCTACTAAGGCTCTGGCAGTGTACGAGCTACTTTTATGACAAAAGGTCCCCATGGTAATCCCTAGAAGCACACATCGTTTATTGTCAACAGGACAATTAGACGCATTGGCTTTCACGGAGGCCGTATGAGACTTAGTTGAAGCCTGTTGTATGGTTGACGTGCTCGGCTTCTTACTTTGCTCCCTATGAAGCATAGTATGATGCCTTTTCCTGCATTTAGCTCACGTGCAACTATACTTGCACCCATTTATTTCATGTGCATCTGATAAATAATTGCGGCTGAGATGGTGTTTTCTCACTGCAGACAATCTTGAATTTGGAGTCAGTTCCAAAAACCTTTGACATGTGCTTAGAACATGAGTTTCTGAAGAACAAAGCTTGCATATGACATTGTTTGTTTTAAACAGATTTGTATTCACTCTCTTTGTATGCAGTTGTTTATACGGTTTAAAGGTATTTATCCTTTAATCAAGTGTTTGAAACCGATTAGTGGGAAATCTGTCTAAGCCCACCCACTTTGGAATTTCGGTTTTTTTCCAAAGTTTGTTCCCACAGAGCGAGGGTATTTTCTGGGAGCCTAGTTGAACACAAGTAGGTGAAAACCGCATTCCAACATTCAATATTTATATTTATGTCGCTGGAGCGTTGAAATGCAATTATTAATTACCCTTTGCAATGTTTTCAGCGCTGTCCCGGAATCTGAGGAGATATATGGCAAATAGAACAATATCTTTAACTGAGAGTTTATAAGAGCTCGTCTATTTTCATAACTATCTGTTATGTTAGTCCATGCCAACGCAAACCCATCATTAGTGAGCGGGGCTTTTTGTACTATTTCCTTCGCCTGACCTCGAGTTTTCTGGTTAAGGTGGAAAAGGTTTTCCACTGGAGATAATCTAGGCAAAGAACGAAGATTACTTAGAAGTAGCATACTTTCACCGGATATGCCAACAGAATATTTTAGCTCATTTCACCATACCAGAACTAATTTGACGTTCACTGATTGATATTAGAATCTGATAACATCCAATTGGTTTGTGGCTAACATTTCTTACCACAGGATAATTTCGCTGATGCAACTTCTTTGTAATCTACGTTCTTTGATCAAGCGTTATTCCGATAAATGTTGGTGAACATGTCCCTAAAGGAAGTTCACTTTAAATAATCACCATGAAATGATTCGGTATGACATGGAGGCAGATGGATACTAGGCATAACTGAGATTGTGTATGTGGTCACCGAACAAAGCTTCACAGCAAAACATATGCGTGATAGCAGTTGGAGTATTTGAGCCTTTTTCGGTGCACATTGAATTCACATTCGACAAACAATTTTTAAATTCAGCCTTTTCTTCAGCCCAGAGTGTTTTTATTCCTTCTTATTCGATTTCAAGAGAGAAAGTGCTCTGGACTGTAACTGTAGGCGTGATACACCCATCAAATTCTAAAATATCATCAGCTGCTTGAAAGAATTTTCCTAAAGATGCCATTGAATTTTCAAAAATTGGTGGAAAATTGTACTTAAAAGGCAAAATGGGCATTAAAGAACCTTAAAAACGGACGATATATGATCGTACGAATGAAGCAAATATACTAGACATTGATTATTTATATAAAATTAATAAAAGGGATCGGTAACGATCGAATCCGCACAACAAATTTTGACAACAACTATATATTTATCAAAAATATTTCAAATATTAATTTTCACTGTTTTGATAATTGGTCGAGATAAAAAAAAAATAAAAATGAAAAGAAGAAAATAATGCAGTCGACTTCCACTAAAATATTTTAATTTTGAATATTTAACGAAATATTCACAAAAATTAAGTCATACAAAACGTCTAGTTAAAGTTAGATTCGAAATTCTGAAAGAAATAATGTACGCACCGATAAGCGGTCGATGAACAAAAAGTTCCGTAAATAAATGCTTAATGAAATATTTATTATTTAATGAAATATCATTTATTAAGGAGTCGATAAATGATCGAAACTCCGAAAAATTGCAGAGTTAGAGCTTTAATTTGAAAAATAACATCGAATTTCGTAATAAAAATAAAGCACCAGAAATAAAAATTATTGAGGCTTTTGAATGAAATTTTCTTTCATTGGAACGCGAACACAAATTTATAAAATTTGAAAATTCAAACGAACCCAAGTTTGTGTTCAAAATAATTATTAAAAGCACACACAAAATTTAAATTTTAATTTTAAACGTGCAAGTACATTTTATTTGATTGCTGTCCCGTCCCTTTTTGCAGTAGTACAAACCGCACTTACATTAACTTGCTTTTATTATTATTATTTTACATTGAAAATAAACAAAATATTTAATTACTTTAAAAACCATTAAATTTTCGATATTTATTTTTCACTTAATATTTCATTGGTGCCTGCCCACTGTTGTATGTCCGCTGGGTAGACTCCCTTTAGTATGCAAAGACCTGTTGTTATTGTCGCTCGGCTTTACCTACTCTCACACTTCTGCAATGTATGCTGCTCTGGTGCGCTACTTTCTGCTAGCGTTTGCGTTCACTTTATTTTTATTTTTTGTTTGTTTTAGAAATGCACACGCGCAAATACAGCACATACAATTGTATTGCTCTTTTTGTGTTCACTAAGTGTAGCAAAAATATATTTATATGCACGTATGTATATATAAATATACTGTGCCAGTGAGTAGGCTGAGTTGCGAATATAGCGCTAAATAAACGACGCGTCCGAACTCTTGAATTTTACAGCGGCTTTAGAGTGTGGATATCTAAGCTTCTAAGTTTTTGTTAACGTGAAAAAGTAAATTTTCTCTTAGCTTGATTTAATAGTTACCGCTTGTAACATCAAATGCCGCTATTATCTGATTTTTTTTTTATGTAGCGGGTAAAGAAAGATAACAAACAATTGTATTAGAAAATGCTTTATTTCAAATAAATGCAGGAACTCATCTTACCGCCTAAATCTGCTGTGCGGATCGCAAGAGAAATAGAAGGAAGCAACGACTTCCTTAAACTTCGAAGAGGCCGAAGTATGCAACAGAGCTTTTCGACGAAAGCGATAGGTTAGAGTTGCCATTTGGCGAACGAAGTTAACACCTTTTTTTCTCCAAATAATTTAAGTCAAAGTTCGGTGCCCTAAACTTAACCACTATCGATACGGATTTAAATTTTGTTTGTCTTTTTAGTCCTCTTGATTTTAGAGATTAGTTTTTGCTTGTTTTATTAGAAGTTCTATTTTCCAAATCTTGGCAATTCGAAATGTCAGTTCAACATAGCACTGAACATATGGCACCGGAGGGTAATGAATGCACGATCTTCCAAGGAGTATTTTCAGATTCGCTCCCATCGAAGAGGAACTCCTCGCGTCCACAATGCCGAGCTAAATGCAATAGTAGGGAATTTCAGCACTCGAGCTCGTTCTAATTTTGAAGTAAATAATAGGGATAAAGAACTGCCCCATAATATCCAGGAGGAGGAACAGTCTTGTGAAGGTGCGCCTACATATCGCAAACATACAAGAGGTAAGCAATAAAGACCAAAGAAAGCAGTGGTAAAAACATAGTTTCCGCTGTAATATCAGCTAGACAGGCCACACTCTTTAAGGATCTCGAGAATCGCATAGAACAAATGGGTGAGCAAAAATTTGAAAGCACGCTAGCTAACGTATTGGCAAGATTAGGCTTGAATGAGGGAAATCCAATCCAACACACGGTTCCAGCACTAGGTAATGCTAGTCCAATGGGAAACAATACTCATATACATCATTCACAGCTAAATAATTCGACTCCGTTCTGGCCGAGGTACATTCCACACATGTCCAGCAACACAAACCAGAGACGAAGAGATTAATAGATACTAGGAAATTAGTCTGTTGGAATTGCAGGGGCGAAGGTCATAAATATCTCGATTTCTTAGAAGATAGGACTGCACTTTGCTACGTAGTGGCAAGCCCAATGTACATGTATAGACCAAAGTGTGAAACATGTTCGGGAAACTTGTAAGCGAGCGAGGTTTCGAGGTATAGTTGAAGATCCGCGCAGATTGAAAAACCCAACAATAAAAGAAGTACTCCTATGCCCTCACAAATGAAATTGTGAAATTGTGCTCTATAATGTCAGCTTGAAAAATATACCGAATTTAGAGATCGAATTTTAACCAAGACTGCAAAGTTCCACCACCTGTTAGTCGCCCGTTGTCTGCCCGTCTGCCCGTTTTTTGGTAAATTTAAAAAGACCAATGATGGTGCCTATCTTTCAAAATTTAAAGAATTTTCGAAAAAATTTAATTATTTAGATAAGTTCTTATATAATAACTATATTCAGAATTATGAAGCCAATATAAAATCAAACCCAAAAGCTTTCTGGAGTTTCATAAAATCTAGGATATCGAGGTCTGGTATCCCCTCTGGGCTATTTTTCAAAGATAAAACTGCAAATTCTGCTACCGAGGCCTCTAATTTATTTGCCGATTTTTTTAAATCCAATTTTATTGAACCAGCGAATAGTGTCGGTAATTTTGAGTGCAATCTAGAATCTGCTATTGATTTTGGTTCTATTATCTTATCGTCAGATGATATAGTCAATGGGATTGCCAAACTTAAGAGCTCTTCGCAGACTGATATTGATGGTCTTTCTGCGGCTTTATTCAAAAATTGCAACTCGCTTTACTATCCTCTGAAGTTAATTTTTAATAGATCTCTTTCCTTTGGAGATTTCATTGATGACTGGAAAGTTTCTTTTATCACACCCATCTTTAAAAGTGGTAACAGAAGTGATGTGAGTAACTACAGACTGATATCTAAGCTTTCGACAACGGCAAAACTATTTGAAGGCATTGTAAAAGATAAGGTTTATTTTGCTGTTAAGAGTTTGATTTGCCCAAACCAGCATGGATTCATCCCGGGCAGATCTACAGTTTCAAATCTGGCTGTTTTCTCTGAAGACTGTATTTCAGCCTTTTATAAGGGCTTCCAAATTGATGCGTTATATACAGATTTCTCTAAAGCATTCGATAGAGTCTCGCATGAAATACTAACTAAAAAATTAGAGTGCATTGGCTTCCACTTTGTATTTCTCTCTTGGTTAAAGTCATATCTTGCGAATAAACGTTGCACGGTTGTCGTTGACAACTCACAGCCTTATTCCTTCATCGCATCGTCGGGGGTTCCCCAAGGTAGTATTTTGGGTCCTTTGTTATTCGTACTATTTATTAACGACATACAAAGCTGTTTTTCGCACGCTAATTTTCTACTTTATGCGGATGACCTTAAAATCTACTCTACTATTAAAAATGCTTCCGATTCGCTAGAGCTTCAAGCTGATCTAAATAGAGTTCTCTTGTGGTGTAATAATAATCGCTTGTCTTTGAATATTGAGAAATGCTTTCATATCACTTTCGCCAAGTGTTTTTCACCTTTACGAACATCTTATCTTATCTCTAATTGTCTTTTGAAATCCGTCAATGAAGCTATGGACTTAGGCGTTATTTTCGATGCAAAGTTTAGTTTTACTAAGCATATTAATCATATAATTTCTAAATCCTATGCTATGTTATCATTTGTATGGCGCAATAGTACAGAGTTTTCAAGTCCCTACACTCGTAAGTTACTCTATATGTCATTTGTCCGTTCTAAACTAGAATACGCATCTTTCATTTGGAGACCTTATCACGCCTGTCATATTGATAGAATTGAACGCATCCAGAAAGTTTTCATGCGCTATGCTCTAAGTTCCCTTCGTTTTTATGATCCCGTACCATCTTATTACTCGAGATGCCTTCTTATTAACTTAAAATCCCTGCAGTCTAGAAGGTCTATTTTGGCGCTATCATTCGTATTCGATATTATTCGTGGTGTTGTTGATTGTCCTAATCTTCTTAACAGAATTTCTTTTAACACCCCGATTAGAACGCTACGTAATTTTGATTTTTTTAGAATTGGCTTCATAAGAACTCTATTTGCAACAAATGCGCCTATCACTAGAGCTCTCATAGAATTCAATACAATCTACAAGTCTTACGGGATAGATTTTGCATCCCCAAAACAGTCTTTCATTATAAATCTTAACTTAGCCTTTAAGTAATTATGATATTCCGTACGATGTTTATAAACTTAAATTTTCTGTAGTTAGTAACACAATGTTTGTGAAATATCTGCATTAGTCTGTAAGACACTTTGTTTTTGTTGACTAATTTTTGTACTAAATAAATAAATAAATAAATAAATAAATAAATAATGCCTTTCAGCTTATGCAACTCTTCTTAAGCACTTTGGCGCTTGATGGACCGCGGCATTCCACCCCAACTGAAAAATCAAGTTTTCGTCTGCCTAGACGACCTCTTATACTGTCAGAACAGACATTTCTCCCCGAAGTTGCCTATCATTTAAGAAAAGCTCCTTTGACGATTAATATTGAAAATATTAGGTTTTGTATCAAGGAAGTAAAATATCAGGGTTATATTGTAGGAATCAGAACTTTGCGAGCCGACCCACATAAGACCTCAACCGTGAAGAACTATCCATTACCAACCAATGTGAAGCGACTTGGAATGGCCGGTAGGTACCGACGGTGCGTAAATAACTTTGCAACTATTACTACCACTTAGACAAATTTATTGAAGAAAACCAAAAACTTTACTTGGAATGAAGAAGCTCAGAATGTTATGTTCGCCTCCTCTTCTAGGTCGCCCCAACTATGGCGTCTCAAAACTTGGTGTTGGTGCGGTTTTATCCCGGAAAAATGAAGATGGAATCAAAGTCCCAATCGCGGTGATACTGAGCTGGAATGTCTTGCAGCTTTTCTCATCTAAGAAAGTTCAAAGCCTATGTTGAACCTTCCACACCAGTATTCAGTGGTTGATGCGTGAAACAGTACTTTCGAGCCCGCTGGTCATTCAAACTGCAGGGATATCGATTTTACATAGCACACCGAAAAGGTTCATTGAATGTTGTCCCGAATACCGTCAAAACTTTGAGGAAATTAACGAGTAAGAAGTTTGTCCGTTTTCAGTCCGCGGAGTACAGCAAACTACTGAGCCACGTATAAATCATAGTAGTAGAAAATGTCCACTGTCAGCCAAGCAAATGTCATGGTGGAATAGGGAAGACATTAGAGCGAAACACCCAAGGTTATTTTGGGTGACAACGGGAATCAATTTAAATCATCCTAGTTCAACAATTTCCTTGCTTGAGGGACCGACATTTGCCAAGTATTTCCGAAGCGTTAAGTAGTTCTTATCATCAATCCATAGTTCCAGTCAGCAGATGCCGTCTCACGCTCAGGAATATCCGATTTACGGAAACTTGGAACCTTTGACGACAATATTCTGTTGATACGAAAGCCGATAGGCGAAAACATTAAAAAGGCATTTGCGTGTTCAGCCAAAAGGTATAATTTGCGTAGTTCGACCGAAACTTTTAAGATAGGAGACTATGTCTATAGAAGGAACTTTGTTTTGAGCGACGCAACAAAGAAAGTGAGTGCGAAGTTTGCCCCAAAATGATACGGGAGTAAATTTGTTTTTCGTCTGCAACCTGACCAAACGATGTTTCTTGGAGTAAACAAATTTCACACATAAAAAGCGATACAACAAAAAATAAAAATTTCACATGATGACAAACGACAGCTATTCAAATCACCCGTTGAAGATTCTGCTTGGACGGAGTTGACTTTAATATCGACAGAGACAAAGTATGTTTTAAAGGTTGAACAATCTTCTGGCAGGTTCGCAAATTGTGAAAACCTTTGTTTTCCGAAATTTTAAAATTTAGAAAATTTAAATTTTATTTTGAAAAAATGGTTTGTCTTTATTTTGAAAAAATTTTGTTTATTGTAACTTTATTTATTTATTGAATCTTCTCTGTAACCGACTAACAAGAAGTTTTAAAATAATAATTTAATTTAAAAAAATACCCCCCAATAAGAGGAATATGTCTGCTATACGGACCCTTATATTAATTGCCGGGCTAGAATATTATTTCGCCTGAGACGTGTTTATGTTGTTTGATCGGTAAATTGTTGTGCTAGTTGATTTCGGTGCACGTTTAGCTTGTATAAATACTTTTCCTTGATACTCGCTATTTCATTTTGTACGTACGGGATGTTGAGGTCATCATGGATGTTCTTACTCCGAATGTGCTGCTGTCTAGAGAATGTACAGAACTAGCCCAAGAACGCTCCTTGTAGAACTCCGGCTGCCATGTCGAATTCATGAGCCTATTTTGTCGTACGGCTAAACCTCGGTTGCTAGCATAGCTTGCAAGAACCTTGTGTGTGTTCGCAGAAAGTAGTGTCCGTAATTTATATACAAGTATGGACCGTGAAACGCGGTCAAATGCTTGAGTGACCTTCAAAAATTTGCTGAGCAGTATTTCTTTCAAACACCCTTATCTCAGATGTTAGACGGCTAACTATTTCTATAATCTTTTGTTGTGCCCGGAATCCAAATTGACGCGATGGCATTACGTTCTTTGCATGTGCACCAATCTTGAGGAGCAAGATTTGAGATTTGAAAAGCAAGGTAGGAAGCTCATTGGCCTGTACGAGCAAGTTAGTGTTTTTTCCTGATTTGGGTATCATTTTTGTAATCGACTTTTTCAAATGTATTGGAAAATGCTATATCTCAGTATAGTGTTAAAGAGATTTGAGATGTATGTTATGGCAGGACGCGGAAGGTGCTCTTTGATCTACGTTCATAACCACAATTGAATGCAATTTGATTGGTTCAGTTTGAGATACATTTGAGGAAGTAAAGGCAATACGCAATCGTTTGATGACATGTTTGGCTAAAATATGTTCTTTCGATGAAGTAGCAACACGTTAGCTTTTTCTTCATCACTGCCTGCCCATTGCTCATTCCCAATTTTGATCTCTAAATATATGTCGACTTTCAGTGCTGGTTGTATACAGGTTTTCGCTTTCCATAGATAACACTTTGAGGTCAGGTAATCGCAGCTCCGTATTGTTTTTATTTTTTAAAATTCGTAACTGCACAAGAATGTTAGAATACAAGATTGCGCCGAGCGGCGGTGACTAACATAACTAAAAAGTCGCGTGTAGCACCGAGCATGTCATAAATAAAAGTGAAACTTCTTAAAAAATTAAAAATAAGGGAGATCTAGTGTGCGAGGCTGAGAGAGAGAATGTGATTATGATATATACAATATTACCAAACTTTGCATAATATATTGTTTATTGAATATTACACAGTACATTGGTTAGTATTTCCATTGATATTACTAATACTAATGGCTTGGACAATGCACTTATTCCCGGCAATTTTTTTATTTATTTAATGCATACGTAAAACAATATTCTTTTAGAAAATCCCTAACTGATTGGGAATTGGCCAGGCTTGACGAATAGTTAAAATAATTAAATCAATTCTTAATTTAGAATATGCAAAAATAAGCTTTCATTATTTCAACATACCTCGCCCATTTTCCAAACTTTTAATTTTTGTGCATTCATTTATGTACATGATATAATAAAATACCAAACCTTTTTATTTTTTGTAATATGAGGGGAGTCGTGGTTTTTCTCCCGAATGCTATAATTTTCAAGATTATGTTTACTAAGTTAAATTATGTAATGTCAATCAAATTTGATAGGGTTTGATGTAGTAGTCTCGTAGATAAATCTATTTGTTAAACATCAGCCGGTACCTCGGCAATTTTCCAACCCACACCGTTTTTCTCCAACCTAATACTATAAGTATATATCAGAACTGAGTAAATCACATTAAAAAGTTACCGAAATATTGCATTTTTACATTTTAGTTAATTACTATTATATAAGAAGTGACCACGCCCGATTTTTAGTGGAGACAAATTGACATCACAGATCAGCAGTTGCAGTGTGAACAGTTTTGTCTTATCTACCGTGTCTGTCGTTGTCCTCTTTTATTATAAAGTTGTATTTTTTAATTTATCTACACATCATACTGGGTTTTTATACGATTTTAAAACACGTGTTATGTATGTTCGTGGTTCCGGTACAAAATTTGTAATCGAATTTTCGATAACTTTTATTTATCGAAAAGTTGGAAGTTTTCTTCCATTTTTTGGTTATATTAAAAGTGTTATTATACAGATGATGAAAAAAATTATTTTTTGATTTTAGGGTGATATCATATATTAAAATATTCTATCTTTAGACACTTTGTTTAAATCTAATCTGATCTAACCTTAACATAGAAGACAGCCTTAACGTAGAAACTAATGAGTAGCTGTCACAACTTTGTCATACCAATTGTTGAAATATTAATATCAAAGTAGGTCTGACAAAATTTCAATTATTTTATTATGTTTACGTTATAATAAAATTCACACATACATATTTGGAATATTTTATAGGCACCCCAATTAACATGGCTACCAAAGAAAAGCAAAGAAAAATGGATGATGAAAACCGCGAGTTTAAAGTTGAGTGGTCTGAGAATTTTGCCTTTATTCACAACTTTAATGGACTTCCGTCATGTCTTATTTGTAAGGAGAACAAGAAGTCAAATTTAGATTGACACTTTACAGGAAAGCACCCGTCATTTAGCACTAAATATCCTGTCGGTGATCCAAGGAAGAAAGCAATTCGAAGAGTTAAGAGTCGTCAACTTTTGTGTTTAATAACTGGATGGAATCTTCCAGCAATAATAATATGGCAAGTTTTGTTTTTAGCCAAGAGATTGCTAAGAGAGTTAAACCATATACAGACGGTGAATACATAAAAAACTGTTTTATTAATGCATCTGAAGAGCTATTTCGTGAACAAAGCAGATATTCTGAAAAGAAATAAAGAGTTACCATTGTCTGCTAAAACCATTAAAGATAGAACACTTAAAATGTGTTCGAATATGAGCACCCAGCAAATCGAAGATCTAAAATTGGTTTCGGCTTTATCAGTAGCAGTTGACGAGTCTTGTGACATAAATGCTACAGCGTAAGTTTCCCTTTTTGTTAGATTTATGTCTCATTCAGCCGCTAAAGAAGAACTTTTAGGATTAGTGCCACTTAAAGGTCGGACGCGTGGAGAAGATATCTATTCTATTCTCATTATATTCCCCTCGATAAAATTGTGTCAATTTCAACAGATGGGGCCGACAGTATGACCGGCGTAACAAAAGCGTTTGTAGCTATTTTGAAAGAAAAAATTAATCACGAAATACTTGTTTACCATTGTATCTTTAACCAAGAAGAGCTTTGTGTACAAGCATTTCCGGATGAAATTTGTAAAGTTATGGACTTAGTGATTACCATTATCAACTCAATTTTAGCTAAAGCTCTTAATCATCGCCAATTTAAAGATTTTTTATTTGAAATGGAGAGTGAGTATGCTGATATTCTGCTTCATAACAAGGTACGGTGGTTATCAAGAGGAAACGTTTTAAAACGTTTCGCGCCCCTTTTTTCTATACAGAACTAAGAGACTTACGATCAGCTGAAAAAGCTCGCGGTTGCTGTTCTTTCCCTTTTTGGTTATACATATATGTAGGAATTACAACCGACAGGACAACGCGAAGTGGACACACCTACTGACCGATAAATGCGACTCTACATACTTGACGCACGGACACAAAACTTAACGAACCGGACGAAGCGTTTTAGTTGACTTTCCACGAAAGAGTCAGTTTAAGTTTAAACCTCTAACGATAAGCATCGTAGCTATGTAAATATACTTAATTTTACCTTATAAATAAACTATGAAATATACTGAATTATAATAAAAATCCAAATGTGTTATATTAATTTCTACAATATTTGGGGACTCAGCCGAAATATAATATTAAATCTAACATTAGTGAAGTAGACAATGTTGAGTGAATAACTTAAGACTTAATAAATGCAAAAACCAATTGTGAAAGAGACTGTACGCCTTAATATGTGCATTTAGGTGAAGAAACAAGTTTTAAAATCAGATTCACATGAATGGAACGTGTGCGAAAGTACATTATAGCATGGTAGTTTGAGTTGATTCGGAGAATTTTCTCGAACTTGAAATTTTTTAAGTGACGGTTGAAATTTGAATTTCGACAAGCCGAAGATCGGTGACGATAGTGACGAAAAGAGTAAGATGTGTATACGAAAAAATATACGCAGTATTAGCCGCAAAGCTTTATACTGTGGTATGTAAATGAAAGAGCAATAAGCTGAAACAGTACAGATATGCCGCTCTGCATTGTACTGCGACAGAACTAGTGCAGCGTAGCGAAAAGAAAAGTTACGAGCAAGATAAGTGGCGTAGTGAAAACGCATAGTCATTTGACTGGCATGAAAACAGCAGCAAAAAGAAAGAGAAAAAGAGATTGCAGTAGTAATTGGAACACAAATATATTGCAACAGAGATAGCAGCGAAAAGCAGTCACAACGTGGGAATGAATCGCACAACGAAAGCAGCATCATAAGTAGTAAGAGTTGAAACAGTAGAAATATAGAACTAATATTCTTAGATGTAATCAGATAACTTATCTTTATAAATATATTACTAGTAACTTCTTTGTGGTAGATTATCTTGAAAGAGTAAAAAAGGCAAAACGAGTCTGTGTATCTTTTGAAAAAGTGAAAGAATAAATATAGTATTTGTAATTGGTTTTGGATAGATAAACATGACAGAGTAAAGAAGAAAGACTAAAGTGTGTAAATTTTTACGAATATCAAAAGCAAAACAAAGAATTGATTATTCTGAAGTACATGTATGGAAATAAGAACTGAAGCCAGAAATTGTCAATTGATTTAAATTTAGTTGTATTCAGATTTCAAAATACGAATTGAATGTTTAAAGCAATAAGTGAAACCAACAGACATTTTTAATAATATTACTTAAAACATTTATTAGTTTCTAAATCTAATACTCATATATGCTTGTAAAACGATTAGTTATAAGCAACAATAATTAACTTTACATATATACTTTGGGAATTTAATTCATAATACTTTATAATACTCGGAAAGGCAATGGACGCACAAAATATTTTACGTATGACCGTAGAGACATTGAAAGAAAATTTGAGGCATGCGGGACTAAGTGTACAAGGACGGAAAAGTGAGCTGAGGGACAGACTTCTTCGCCACCACGATCTCTTACAGAGTGAAGGCGAAGAAAGCGAAAATGAATCAACGTATGAGGTAGCCGCAGATCCTTCACCGCAGACCGTGGTGATGAAACCTACTTTTACTTTAAAGGACATACAAGATAGTTTACCGTCGTTTACGGGAACCGATACTTTAGACGTACATGACTGGATACGAGAATTTGAGGACAATGCCATCACATTAGGGTGGAACGCACTTCAAAAATATGTTTATGCCAAACAACTTCTGAAAGGAGCCGCAAAGTTATTTTTGCGCAGTCAAGCCAGCGTTAGGGATTGGGATACTTTAAAATCTGCAATAATCGACGAGTTTGGTGAAAAACTATCGTTATTAGATATTCACCACTTGTTGCAAAACAGGCATAAAAAGAATAACGAATCTTTTAAAGAATATTTATATACGCTCATGGAAATTGCAAAGCCGGTTAAAATGGACGAGATTAGTATCATAGGGTATTTTGTTGAAGGAATTCCGGATTCTAGGTCGAATAAAACCGTTTTATACCAGGCACAAACAATAAAAGATCTTAAGGAGAATTTGAAAGTGTATGAAAAGATACATTGTTCGCGACAGTCATTAAACAAGTCGCAAAATACACAAAGTACTTCGAAGGCTTCGTTTTCACAAGGTAGTGACAACAAAAAAAAAATGTTTTAAGTGCTCATCAACGACACATCTAGCGAAAGATTGCAACAATAAAGATAAGCAATATAAATGTTTCAAATGTGGGGAAGCAGGGCACCGGAGTTTCGAGTGCAAAACAAATGTAGGAAAGCAAATCAAAAAAGAGAATGTCGCAGTTAATTCCATGTTTAACTCACCTTTGATTCGGACTAGTGGGTTGACTTTTAAGCGTGTAAAAATTGATGAAATCGTGGTTGACGCAATGGTTGACACAGGATCTGATTTAAGTGTACTCAGATATGACATGTTTGAACAGTTTAAGTATGCACAATTAAGTAGCGACAAACGACGCTTGGTTGGTATAAAATAAAGCGAACTTTTCACAATAGGCAGTGTAACTAAGGAAATTAGAGTAGACAATATTTCAGTCGAGGTTACTTTTCATGTAACTAAAAGTAATGACTTGCGTTACGAAGCAGTTATCGGTAATGATATCCTAAGGGTAGCAAATATATCTTTTACGGAAGGCATTGCTGAGTTTACAAACAAATTACAGAAACGCATTGAGGTAAATATTACCGAGGTGGGAATCATAAGTCCTGATCAGGTCGATAACACAGAGGATGAAAATGAAAATTGTTTTTTAAGTGAGTTCACAGCGCTATGCCTCCAAAATAATTTAGGTGATGAAGAGAAATTTCCTTCTATGAATTTAACTCATCTATCTACTGAAAAACAATCTGCTGTAGTGTCTATCGTTAGACAGTACGCTCCAAAACCAAACTCTGAATCCCCGGTTCAAATGAAGATTATTTTATCAGATGAAATACCCGTCTATCAAACTCCACGCAGAGTTTCGTACTTTGATCAGCGTGTAATAGATGATCAAGTTAGCAATTGGTTAAAGAATGGTATAATTCAGCAAATTAAATTTGTATGCTACGCCAGTGGTTTTGGTATCGAAGAAAGATGGCACAAAGCGATTGTGTTGTGATTTCAGAAAGTTGAACGAAAAGGTAATTCGAGACCATTTTCCAATGCCACTTATTGATGACGTTCTAGAACGTCTTCAAGGAGCTACAGTTTTAACAACGCTTGACTTAGCTAACGGATTTTTTCACGTTCCGGTGGAACCCAGTTCCAGGCGATACACATCCTTTGTAACGCACAGTGGCCAATTCGAATTCAATTTCGTGCCTTTCGGAATTTCCAATTCGCCCGCTGTGTTTTGTCGATACATTTCGACTATTTTCCGTGATTTAGTCCGAGATGGAGTGATCGTTGTCTACATGGACGACAAAATTATTCCGGCGCAGAACGAGGACGAAGGATTCAAGAAGTTAGCAATAGTTTTGAATAGAGCGGAGAGTTATGGGTTAAAAATAAAATGGCAAAAGTGTCAATTTTTAATGAAAAGAATTCAGTTCCTAGGATACGTTATTGAGGAGGGAGGTATCCAACCGTCAGAAGAAAAAGTGAAGGCTGTAAAATCGTTTCCAATACCTCATGACAAAAAATCGCTACAAAGATTTTTAGGCCTAACCTCTTATTTCAGAAGGTTTGTAGAAGGATATGCGTTAATAGCTAAGCCACTTAGTGACTTACTCAGAAAAGACAGCGGGTATCGTTTCAAGGAAGAGCAGCTGCTAGCATTTCAGCAGCTCAAATTAGCACTTGTCGAATCACCGGTTTTAAGACTTTACAACCCTAATGCTGAAACCGAGATACATACGGATGCATGTATGTATGGTTATGGTGGTGTGCTCTTGCAGAAAAATGTAGATGACCAACAGCTTCATCCTATTCAATATCTTAGTCGCAAAACCAGACCTGAGGATCAAAAGTACCACTCCTATGAATTGGAAGTACTTGCGATCATAGAAGCGTTGAAGAAGTGGAGAATTTATGTTATAGGCAAGAAGATTAAAATCGTTAGTGATTGTAATGCTTTTGCACTAACTATGAAAAAGAAAGAGATTCCGCTTCGTGTTACACGGTGGGCTATGTATCTGCAAGATTTTGACTACGTAATAGAGCACAGACCCGCGACAAAGATGAAACATGTTGATGCGCTAAGCAGAATGTCAACTATGCTTTTAGAAGATTCCTTAAGCTTTCGTCTAAAAGCAGCACAGCAAAGCGACGATTGGGCTAGGGCAATATCTAAAGTTTTAGAGAACGATATTTATGAAGATTTTTTATCTGAAGAACGGAGTATTATACAAAGATCCGGCGAAAGAATTAGTGGTAGTTCCACATGGAATGGAAGAGAAAATTATTCGTTTAGCTTATAGCCGGGGGCACTGGGGTGCAAAAAAGACACAAGATTATATAGAAAAAACTTTTTATATCCCACAGATAGGACCAAAAATAACAAAGATTATAAAAAATTGCATCGATTGCATCATAGCGGAACCAAAGTTAGGAAAGAAAGAAGGTTTGTTGACGCCTATAGGCAAAGATGACAATCCCCTTGGTACATATCATTTAGATCATGTAGGCCCAATGGAGTTAACGCATAAAAAATAGAACCACTTACTTGTCGTAGTGGACGCTTTTAGTAAATTTGTATGGTTATACCCCGCCAAGAGTACAGACTCCGCGTCAGTTGTAGAACGACTGGAAAAACAAGCTTCTATTTTTGGAAATCCTCGTAGGATAATCACAGATAGAGGTACGGCTTTCACTGCAAATAGTTTCGCGGAATACTGCAAAAGAGAACAAATTCAGCATCTTCTAATTGCAACAGGTGTTCCCCGTGGAAACGGACAGGTGGAACGTATTCACCGCATTATATTACCACTTTTAACTAAATTATGCAATAACAACCCATCAAACTGGTACAAACATGTAGACAAAGTCCAACGCCTTATTAATAATTCACCTCCAAGAAGCACTGGCTTTTCTCCCTTTAAGATATTGACGGGATTAGACATGCGAACACCAGCCGATATAGAGCTTCAGAATTTATTGGATAAATCAATAGTTGAGGAATTAGAGAATGAGCGTGGCAGGGTTAGGAAGCAAGCGTTAGAAAACATCTCTAGGATACAACAGGAAAACAGAAAAACTTTTAACGCCAAACGCAAACCGGAAGTCGAGTACAATAATGGCGACTTAGTAGCGATTAAAAGAACTCAGTACGGGCCGGGGTTGAAGGTCAAAGCTAAGTTTCTCGGACCATATTCAGTGCAACAGTGTTTACCACATGGACGATACGTAGGCGACCATGAAGGGCCGCATAAAACAACATCGGTAGCCGAATTTATGAAACCTTGGAGACCATCGTTCGGGACGAACGACATATCAGGACGGCCGAATGTAGGAATTACAACCGACAGGACAACGCGAAGTGGACACACCTACAGACCGATAAATGCGACTCTACATACTTGACGCACGGACACAAAACTTAACGAACCGGACGAAGCGTTTTAGTTGACTTTCCACGAAAGAGTCAGTTTAAGTTTAAACCTCTAACGATAAGCATCGTAGCTATGTAAATATATGTACTTAATTTTACCTTATAAATAAACTATGAAATATACTGAATTATAATAAAAATCCACATGTGTTATATTAATTTCTACATATATATATGAGAACAATCTTTTACAAGAGTAAACTGAGAAGTCGTCTTATTGATGAAAATTTAGAATCATACCTAAAATTAAAAAAACAACATTCAAAACTGAATTACTTAAATTACAAACCAAGGAGATGCAAACACTTTTTCACATTAATAAATATTTATTAAGTATAAGATTTAGTTTTATTTCGTGTAGAACTTATCTAGTGTAATTAAAGTTTATTTAACAAGCAGATTTGGCTCCCAAATTTTTTAAAATTGTTGTAATGTTCATATTTGGCTCTTTGGCTAAAAATTTTGCCGACCACTGCGCTAGGCTATGTCTATGACGTTATGAAACTCATACAGCCCGTCGTTTGATCGACTGCGGTACTCTCCATCGCAGAGACTTGAGGAGCCAAAAATTTGTCCGAGAATCGGACGCCGTTTGGTTCCCGTGGAGTTACCGAAGACATTTTATACCTTCTCGTAAAGAGAACGAGTTCCGCCTTGCTTGTGTTGTCCCTTAATCGGCAGCGCGGGTACTACCAGGATACATACGAAAGCGTTCGCGGCATCAGTCCCTATAGTGTTTATCGAAACTTTCCTCTAAGCGCGGTTGCTACGTCATCATCGTATACATTGACTTTTGCGCCTCCCCAACCCATTTCCATCAGAAGCGGGTTAGTGGATAGGGAGCGTCCCCACTGACCCGTGTCTCGATAATCCGCTCATTCTCAGCCTCAGAGTAGTTGACCGATATACACCAGTCTGTTATCCACCCCTAACGGCTCTAGTTACAACTTCTGGAAGTCATTGTTAAAAGTGCGTCCATTATCCAGGAAGGCTACGAGACCGAAATCTTTAACGCTGAGTGACTTCTCAATATTGCCGATCATGCTATGGAGTGTGGTCCCAGTATATTTGCCTTTTCGGAAGGCATCTTTGTCATTAGACAGTAGTCTACTATCGATCGTATCAGAGGCCTTTGCGGCTTTGGCAATAAAAACGACCTAGACATTTCACCATTCCAGCGGTATATGATTCAATTTCAAACAGGCCCTGTAACAGGCAGGTACTTCCAGTAACTTTATTAGTTGCGCACGTATTATCCCGTCCAGTGCTGCACATATATTGGTTTAAAGCTGTGGATAGTCCATTTAAACTTAACTTCCGAAACAGGTACGGTAAAAGTATTGGAAGAAATAAAAGAAGAGCGTTCTGCTCTGCAATTGTGCTCCCAGGAAAGTGGATATAAAGTAGCAGCATGGTTTTGTAAGAAACATATTGAGTTAAAGGATCCGGAGAATCCCTCGAAGTCTGGCAAACTTTGCAAAGTTAGGTCTGCCAACCCAGGAGTGTGATCCGTTGGCGTTTTCATGAAGGCTTCCGGTTTCCACCAAAGCCCCAGTAATCAGAAAACTTGGTAGCAACACTTTTGACCTTTCCACCGCTTCTTTCGCGGTGCAGGGCAGCGTCTCCAACGGGATCCCATCATATTTCTTTAGCGTTTTCGCAACCTTGCGTTTTTCAGCGAACTTGCGAACCATGCCCTCGGTTGTTTCATTTGTAGCCGCTGTTTCCCCCACTTCCAGTTCGGAAGAGCCTCTTCTGGAACGAAACGGCACATTTGGCACTTGCGGCAGCGCAATCTTTTCCCTCACTGGTTTATTAGTTAAAAAGCAAAAGGATATAAGAGAGACAGGAGTGATCGTTGGTGCTGTACTCTCCATATAGGGAACCGTGTTCGCACGAGTTCTATACAGATTCCCATGTGAAGCCTCCCTTTTAGTTCAACCATAGAATCCACAGTTTTTCTTTATCTTATGTGGATTCACCACTGAAATTCTGCCCAAAAAACATTAATTAAAAACTTAATTGGATCGAAGCAGATTCTAATATCAATCAGAGTACGTTAAAATATTTTGTTTGTGAAAGGGTACCCTTATGAAACTGCTCTGTTTTCTACGGCTTTGCGCTTATTATGATTATGGTATGTATGTAAATACGAAAATGACAATAAAAATGAGAAGCAAGGAAATAAAAGGGGCAGTTATTCAAGCTCTTATGCCCTTCTTGGCGCTGATCCGTTGCCTATTGAAATGATCGCAATAATGCTTTGCTCGATGTGCAAATTTCTAAATCTTTGCACGCAAATTTCTCCTAAGTGGTTAAAGGAATCCCGAATTTGAATATGTGCAAAACTTCAGACCATTCTTTTTAATTTGATCTATCATTTGTCTCTGTGCGGTAAATAGTTTTCACTGAATTAGCTACTAACAAAAATAGATTTGTATGTGATCAGAAAAAAGTTGTGTAAACATCGTTTTCTTTTTCTTTACTTCTTTCTCTACCTTGTTTCATCCGTCTCAGCTACGTTATGAAATAAGCTTTAAAAATTTTACTCTCCACTTGCTATTCCCACCCTAAGAAGTTTCACCACATAAACAAAGTAAACAAAGAAAATAAGAAAAAGAAGAACGATCAACTTTCAACTTATCAATGAGAAATAGGTTTTAATTTTACTTAAGTGTAAAAATGTGAATTATATAAAGAGCTTTAATAAATAAATCTACCAAATACTAAAAAAAAAGTGACTCTTTGCCGCTCATTTGTAAAAAAAATAGGTTTATAATAGTTTAGTTGAGACCTGTTAATAGGCAAAACGAAAGTAGCGCTATGTTGTGTATTCATTCCACCGTGGTAAATGGAGCAACCACAGGAAAACACCGTTAGTATAGCAAATCTTAATTATGTAAATAACGAGGCAGTTGGTGTTCTACTTGCTTATTTTTAACGTAGCATAGAGAATACTATCACCGATAAGATGCAAGGAAGATCGCACAGTGGTCGGGGTTACATAGAGCGTGTGCCCAAAAATAATTCCACATGGAGATATCATTGGGAAAGTTCTCCAAAATTATATACAATTACAAAAAGTAGTTGTGCCTACGCCCCTCCAAAACCTAACCTCACTACATACCACTCACCACCGCCAACCAAAAGAAAACTACCTCAACGAAACTTGGTATACATTTTACTCTCGACCCAAAGATCAAAAGAATGCGATATTTCGCTAACCAGTGAAGATAATTTGCTAAAATTTTATATGCGGGATTAGGCTATATAAGAAAATACAAGGTAACACCTCAGAACATTCACATAATCAGCACCAACAAACATTTAGTTTCACAATATCCACTCAACAATAATTCAACAACAACAACTTCACATTTAGTTAACACGTCAGAATATTCACATAATTAGCACAACCAAACATTTAGTTGCACAAAATCCTTCTACCTAGTTTTAGGCTCCAATAACAGAGTGCCGCATTTTATTTCAAACATTATCAAGTCCATTGACAAATTTTTGTATATCATTGGTTACCAAGTTGGGGTGTAATTTGAGTAAGAATAATAAGTGAACAAATTTCCAAGCTATCTTTTTAAGGAAGAGTAACAAATTTAGCGGATCCTTCAAATTTCGGTGTCAGTAAAAAAAAATTTCAACTAAATGAAATGACAAAGTACACGTTGACAGATTCTTAAAACTCGTTAACTAAATTTTAACTTTAACTTTGACATTTCGGGGTTGGTTCTGGTACCGGTATGCTATGCTTCAAATTGTCCTTCTCTCTATATGTAAGTTTTAACGAACACAGCTCGTTCGCATTTCTTAGCCTACCTTTTACTTTGAACAATGAAATAATCATATGCTGTACTCAATTCGATAAATATTCGGCATTCTCGCGAGAATGGCGATTCCCGAGATTGTCTCGAGAGTCGAATACTCGAGAACGTGCGAGCAGAAACCCCTAATTTATATCAAGTTTGGCGAAATCTACAAAAAAAATTTAAGAAAACGCAAATTGTCTTTGAGTGTCGTAAGGACACATTTAAAACCAATTTGGATAATTAATTGGATATCGCATATATGTATAGGCCCCCTTGATAGGATGAAAATAGTTATGTATAAATTTTTCTTGAAACGACAGAGAAAATCGGAGAATTAAACGTAGATATCAGCATTTGCTATCAGTGTTGACCCATACCTGTTAACAAGTCGTCAATGCAGAGATTTCGTACACAGTTGCGAAGGTTTGTGCTGGGGTTAAAAAACTGTTTTTTAAAACAATATATCTGAGATTGTTTATGGTCACTGGTACCAGGAGTGGATGTCAGAACCATGATGAAAACAAAAAACAAGTTCTAGATGTTCCGCAATTAGAGAGTTTGGCAGAGAGTAGGCTTTAAAAGTTTCAAACGTACTTCACGATTGTGACCTCAGTTAAAAAGTACAAATAATACGCTGCGAAACGGTGGCATCCAATACAGGTCGTTGAAATGGACTTTGTGCTTTTTAGGAGCAACAGCTAAAAAGAGAGTTGGTATTTTTTCCAAAATGTTTTTGAAGCAAAGACTTCTGTAGTGCGATTCACTAACTTGTTTTAACGACATTCGCATGGTTAACTCATCTTAACGAAAATTTTAACGATGCTGCGATTCAGCAGCTATTTTTTTAACGATTTTCGCATTCGCCGAATCAGCTGTTGTCGTTAGCTAGTCGATTACCGAAAACTAAACGACAACAAATAATAGATATATTTAAAATTCTGTGTTTCCATGTAATTAAAAAAGAACATTAAATATTATCGTTTGAATATTTGGCATATGATTTATCACGGGGTGAGGAAGAAGTAAGCGCTCAAACAGTGGATCGGCGTTCACTCCGGGAGGTGGACAATTCCTTTCATTTCAATGCAACAGAATTTCAGAAGCTGTATCCTAATTTATCAGCTTGACAACCAAATAAGAGGCTCCAGAATAAGAGCAATATCTGCGAAACAGGTAGCTCGTGTAATGTTTAAGCCTGTATTCAATTTTAAATTTAACTATTATATTGGTAGGTTCTAGCGTCTTTGGGGTTCTTCGCAACTGGTTGCTATAAACGACCCGTAAGTAAGCAGTGGGGAATTTCCATGAGGCAGCCATTCGTAAGCATCGGCTAACTGCTAATGGAAAAACACGAAATCGAATTGATCATGTTGTGATTGCAGGAAGGCATACTTGAAGTGCCTTAGATGTGCGCACTCTTGTCGAAGCTAAGATTTGCTCGCGTCTCTGTGCAGAAACGGCGGGTGCTCAGTGACACAAGGAAACGTCGACGTCCAAAAGCTGCAACGGCTATGTAAAATGACGTTGAGCAACACCACCAGCTCCGTCAGAATCGGGAAGGACCTCTCCGAGCCGTTTGAAACCAAACGAGGTTTCAGACAGGGTGACCCTCTTTCGTGCGATTTCGTTCACCTTATATTAGAAAAGATAATTCGAGCTGCCGAATTGAACCATTCAGGCACCATATTTTATAAGAGCGTGCAACTTCTGGCGTATGCTGTTGATATCGATATCATCGGCCTCAACAACCGCGCCGTTACTTCTGTATTTTCCAAACTGGATAAAGAAGCGGAAAGTATGGGTCTGGAAGTGAACGAGGGCAAAGCTAAGTATCTCCTGTTATCAAATAAACAATCAGCGCACTCAAGTCCTGGCTCCCGCATCGAAGTTTATAAAACAGAAGCCAGAATATGTTTCTCATTGGTGAGGTTTTTTAAATCATTCCTACTAAATAAAAAGTGCTAATTTGAAATTTAAAATATTTATAGGTGATTCTGATACCTATTGGAGCCGTGGCTGAGGACTCCTCTAACAAACCAACCAGAAGGAAGCCCGAAATTCCGCTTTAACGAGGCATTGTGCAAAGCACGCAACCCTGTTGAGAGACTTATCGGTGTTCTTCAAGGAACTTGGCTATGCTTATCGAATCAAGGAACTATTTTAGTTTAGTGCTACACAACATTCGTTTAGATGAGCAAATAGAAGTGCCCGAGGAAGAGTTTTCAGAGTCCCCAACGGATAGCATTTTCCTAGCGCAAGATGCGCCATCCTCAATTGCGAAACGATCTAAGAGCAACTAATTGCACATTTTTTGACCTAAATACTTTTTTACATTCAATATTCAGTTCAACATTTTCATTTTTATTGTTATATGTATATTTATATAAAAATAAATTGAGGTAACATTTTTTATTCGGTCTTACAAGCGAATATAAAGTCTTTTAATTCGGGAGATATTAAGTCCAAGGTTCAAAATTCATTTGTGCATATATGTATATAGATCTTTAATCACATTTCAATCACTATATAAAAAATATAAAACGTGGAACTAATCCCACATAGAGGAACATTCAGCTATTTCAAAAAAGTTCATTGAATTAAAACTAAATGAAATTGTACGTTGAGATAAAAAAAAAATTCATTTAAATTCAGTTTCATTATATCAATATCAATTATCACAAAAATTTATAAAATACAAGATTAAAGTCATTAAATATTAAATTAATTTTAAAAGTGCTTAAAGCTTATAAGTACTATTACTATAAAAGAAAACAAAAACATGACTTCAGGTATAAAAAAAACTACTTCATAATAAAAAAAAAAAAAATTAATTCACTTATCATGCGCGGCTGATGGCATTTGTTAAGTTGTTAAAATCATCTGCCGTAGCTTTCAACCCTTCTCACAAAGTGCTTATTGCCTCCGCCATCGTTTTGTCAACAGCGACACGCGCTGCACTGGAATCGGGTAGGATCTATTAAGGAAATGAAAATAGATATAATGCCTATGTACTCGTATGCATGCAAAGCAAATATTACGAACCCTTAAAGCTTCTGCCTGCTGTTTGGCAAATTGGACATCTTGTTTGTTAGATCCAGCTAACATCTATAGGAAGAGATTCACAAACAGAAAAGTAGAAAAAAACATTGCACTGCAATTTCAAAAGTAATTTACCTTTAAAGCATCAGCTTGTTTTTCAGCGATCTCCAAAAATTTCGTACGTGCGTCGCTGTTGTCTTCCGCACGTTTCCTCTTTAAACTCCTGCGTGGTGTTCTGGCAGGGATGTTTGATGCTGATGACCGCAATTCGTTGCTTTCATCGACTCCATAGGAACTGTGTGGCAATTCGAAAATTAAACCTTCGTCTCCATCTTCTAAACGAAGTTGAAGCTCCTAATAATTATAATAATTGTAGCTTTCACTCAACAACATCCACTTCATCTAACTTACCTCCTCTGTTGGGACATTTTTGGCCCCTTCGTGCTCCTCCACATATACCGGCTTCTCATTGACTGGCCTATTTCCAGTCAGTGCCAGCCTCCTTCGCCGGTCTCGTGCCTTGATGCTGATTCTGCTCTTGAGGTCCCGCCATACCTGTTTTGGGGAAAGTTATTATATTAGCATATATCAAACAATTCAACTATTTTTGCTTACCGTCTTAACTGCTCCGCCAAGACTATTCAACATTGTCGCCAATTCTTTCCACTTCTCTTCGCACTCAAATTTTCCGTGGAACTTCTGGAGCCTAGATCCGGCTAGCCCCGGGTTTTCGAGCAAGAAGTTCGCCATACAGTTAAGTTGCTCGGCTGTGGTGCGGCTTCTTTTAGTAGCAGTTGTCGTCATTCAATGTAAAGCAATATATATATACAAAATTATACATTTTATTTCAAAAGCTGCAAATACTGGTGATGATCAAACGAAGACGATAATGGTTTCTAATTTAGAATATGTTCCACCTGGCGAACGCTTTCTGCTGTAAGTTTTACTAATATTATTATTATAGTATTTGTTTAGAACGGTAGCCTAAATATTTTGCTAACCGCCCTAATGTATCGCGTTTACACATCCATACCTACGCATACACATGCGGCCGCGAATTACTCCGGTTCACCGTATTTCCCCACTGGATAACTCCCTTTGTCAAGGTTTTTTTTCTTTTTCTCACCTAATTGCAGCTCACGACAACCATACAATTTTTCCACTTCTCTACGGGATACCAGAGGAGCACACCAGCTACCACATGGCTCCATAAGGTAAAGTTATTATAACTCACAATTAACCATAAATCACTGTTTTTATATTTGATTTAATATAACTTTGCACTAATACTCTTGTATTTTTATTTTCTATATATAAAAAAAAAACACTTGTGCGTCTGGACTGCCCATTTGGGAGGCACGACTCTCATTTGTACATTTGGTATATCTACACCCAGATTATACAGTCCACACCAATAAATTTTATAAATCTACAACCAGACACATTAAGGAGTGTATAATTTTTATACAGCCCCAAACCGCTGCAGCAATCACCAATTTAAACAAACCAACAACAAAAACAAAGGTACATGGGCTCCATTCAAAGTGCGCTTTTTCCAAAAACAAAAATAATTCAGAGAATTATAAAAGCCCATATTTCGTTACCCGTATACACTTAGAAATACACTTAGAATACCAAGTCGCAGTGCTCATTTTGTTTTAAATTTCAAGTAATTATTGTATACGTGTTACATGGTGAATCACATAATCAGTTTTTAGTTCGAGGACAATTTTAACCTCACTTAATTTTGTTCACATAATCACACTTGCGTATTTCGTGAAGCGGCACGAATTTCCGTTGCGCATACATACACATACTTAAGTTTGCCTACAGTTGGGTGGCGAGGGTTTCGCGTATTGCTGTTTTTTACACATTAAAAAAAGCAACCACAGCTGAAAAAAAGAAATTAACAAAATAAAGGAAAAGCTTTTTTTAATATACAAAAATCTGTACGGAATTATTTTTACTTGTTGGACTCGTGCTCTATTTTTTGTAGTACGAGTGGTTTTATATCAGATTGCACACGCATAGGTAAACCAAAACACATAAAATCAGATAAGATTTATATCTATGCTTCTAGAACAAAATACATTAAATGTACCCTAAATATTTTTTTCTGTGTTTTTAGAGCTATCAGATTATTGGAGGTGATTCTCAACTCATTTTATATGTGTTATAATTTATAATTTCATCCATTTCGCCGGCTCAGTAGCAGAATTTGAATATGACTAAAGTGATACATTCTCTACAGAAAAATATTCTCTTGCTATATAGCAAGAAGAATTTAAAACTCTATGGGAGAAAACAAAATTAGCATACGATACACTCATAAGTAATGAAGGGTTATCGCCCAAAGATATTAGCGCGATTAAAAAGAAATTTAAAAGTTGTTTCGCAGGGTACATCAAAGGTATGTCTTCAATGGCAGGAGTGTCGGAAAAATTATCGAAGACTGAAAAAGAAGTATCACTCGGCCCACGAACATAATATTCACCTTCCTCCGTGCGTGCCAACATTTCGCGATATGTTTATGGCCATTGGCCCGGCTGAGAAGCTTTTCAACCAAAAAACGCAGGGTTAGGCTAAAGATATAGTAAGAAGGTGTCCATTGACAAATGAAGGCTTCTTAACAGCCTGGAAAAATTTGTGTGACAGATAAGAGAATAAACGTATTCTGATCAACACACAATTTAAAATTGTATTTAATTTGAGGGCGGTTGAAAGCGAGTGCAGGCGCTCATTAAAACAAATGCAGCGGTATATAAATATTTGTTTGTCATCCCTGAAAATTCACCAAATTGACATTTCAAACTGGGATGCAATAATTACGTATCTCCGCTCAACAAAACAGAAAGTACTCTGGCCTTATGGGGATAAACAATTGACAGGAAAAGTGGCATTTCCAAGTGGGAATACATAGACAAATTCCTGTCCAACCGATTTGAAACCTTAGAACAACATGTCTTAGCCAGCGAGGCCGCTGTATTTTAATTCGCTGGACTATGTCTATGTCGCGGTAAACCTCATACAGCTCATCGTTACATCGTCTGCGGTATTCGCCGTCGCAAAGCCGTAAAGGTCCAAAAATCTTTCGGAGAATCTTTCTCGCGAACACTCCAAGGGCCGTCTCATCCGATGCTGACAGTGCCCATGCTTCAGCGACAGGCAATAGCACGGGCATGATGAGAGACTTATAGAGTGTGGTTTTAGTTCGTCGAGAGAGGGCTTTACTGCGCAGTTGCCTACTCAGCCCAAAGTAGCACTTGTTGGCAAGAGAGATTCTACGTTGGATTTCCAAGCTGTCATTATTGAAGGTGTAAATGCTGGTTCCCAGATAAACAATGTCCTCCACTTTGTCGAAATTGTAATTGCCAACAGTGATGCGGGAGCCGAAACCCGAGTGCGCTGACTGTTTATTTGATGACAGGAGGTACTTTGTTTTGCCCTCGTTCACTTCCAGACCCAGACGTTTCGATTCTTTATCCAGTTTGGAAAAGGCAGAAGTAACGGCGCGGTTGTTGAGGCCGATGATATCGATATCATCAGCATACGCCAGCAGTTGCACGCTCTTATAAAATATAGTGACGTTTATTGAATGAAACACAATTGTAACATCAGTACGGTCAACAAAATCGACGGTACCCGAAGCAGCATTAACACGTCTTTTGCTGCGTATTAGCTTCAAATCGATCAATTCTTCTGCATAAACAATGTCCGAATTCCAGAAAAAAATATTATACATATGTATGTGCATATATGGCATTTTAAATTAATACACTTCTTGCATGCTTTATTGAAGATAATTTTAATATTCGTATTGTCATTCTGACCTATTCAGAAGTAGATTAATTGAAAGCTATTTCAAAACAATATGGATCACTTTCCTCCACATAATATTGTTATCCTATTTTAATGAAATAAATTATGATGAAATCATATGTATATAATTTTTTTTTAATATGCACTATATTTATGATAAAATCTATGTCTGCAAAAAATATTATACAAATACGTTCATTTTCTGGATTTTACACCTGGTTTTAAAATTATCTGGATTCTAAACCCCCTTGTAAACAAGACGTCTTATTGCTTTACGGCTAATTATCGCAATTATAACGTATTCTGATCTGATATATAATAAGCTGTGTATACGGCCTATCAAGGTTTGAACATATTTCGCCATGGAAGCACCGACTTTTAAGCTGTGAGGTCTCGGAGTATCACAAGGCCAACAATTGAATATTTTTGTATAAGCTTATCTCTTGGAAATCTTCTAACTACGAACCTCTATTATAAGTTATGTTTTACCAAATTTGTCCGCATAATGAACCTTATATTCTCTCAGTTTACCTCATTGGTCTCTGCACGGCTGTTCTTCGATAACGCTATCCGCATTTGGAACTCTATCCTTTTATACAATCTATCTATGATTATTTCAGTACTTAGTTTTTAAAAGATATACCATCTTCCATTATAGTCCTAATTTATTCATATTTTTGTAACTAATTCTTTCTTATAACATTGTTAACTCGACGTAATAGTCACCTATATTACAAACCTGTCATTAATAATAATACTTATATTGCTTATTTATGTATGTACTGCTTATTGCCTTATTTTAAGACGTGTTATGTCTGGTTATTTCTGCTCTGAAATTTGTTGTTTATAGTACATTTTAATATCTTATTGTACTAATTTGCCTTAATAAATGATGAGTGAATGAATGAACAAATTATGTATTTGGACTGACAGCTTTCCTTGTCTGATTGGTTGCATTGTTTCGAATTACAGTCATATAGCACTTAGGAAAGCAGCTCCAAACTATCGTAATTCTATATCGGGTGATTGAAAACTACAACATCAACGCCGGCGTTATACATTTTCGTTAAATCATAACTGCGGATACGTTTTTTAGTTGGACAATTTTGTGTTCTATTTGGGTGTTTTGTCCTTGTCAGGCAATCGTCTACGGTACCTTGGGCTGCGACTCGAAGTTGTATTAGGAAAACACTTATGCTCATGTTGCCGCGATTTTTATATTTCTATGCGCCAATTATGCCAGCTGCTATGAAACCAGTTAAGCCCACAAGAATGAACGGTGAATTCTTTATTTTTCAGAACAGTTTGTGGCCCTAGCCTTAGTCACCCGCATCCTCAAAATATGATTTAAAACTCATTTTGTATAATATAAAATTTAGGGAAACGCACTTTAGCACAATATAGCAATTTTTAGCGCATTCTTAGGATTATTATTATCTACATACGTGATTCGCAAACAATTTGCACCTTTGTCCGTCTTCCAACTATAAACTTTTGTGTTAATCTATTTCCTAAAAATATCAGTATATTTTGTAGGAAAATTAATAAGATTAAGATCGTTTTTTTCGGTACTACTGTTGTGAAGTGTTCTATGGTTTTAGCTCCAAGCAGTAGCTGACGTCCCGATCTGTGCTGCCATATTAGCCATACTATTTTGTTGAGAGTCCACAAGAGCAAAATTAATAGGCCTATTCCCATACCTGTGACAAAATAACACATGAGCTTTTTTGCCTTTTTTATTTTAATTTTTTAGGCATTGCAATAATCCTAGATATGTATGTGCGTATGTATGTATATATTTGTACGTGTACATTAATTTGGCAAAAAGTTGCTGGCCTCGCCAGCCTCATTCCTTTTTATATCCTTCCGAGGATATGTTATGGATGAGGATCGCCAATGGATTTTTACGCCTTTCAGCCCGCGAGTGGAGTTTTGCGAGTAGGTAGTTTTTCTCTGACAATCAAATATTTTAGAATAACATTTTAATTTTTTTCCTCGTAGAAAAATAAATGAATGGATTGACGGCCATTCACGGAAATCGTTATGCGAAGGATGCAAAGATGCCGGATACCAGCTCCTTAAAATTTGTCCTTTATTGTAGTTAAATTCAATGCCCTGCAAAACTGCAAACCAGATAATAGGGGCATTCATTTAGGGCGATAAACGCTAATAAACGTATAAACCTCATAAGCCAACCGGTTAATCATTTGGGTGGTTCCTCAGCTGCAGTTGTAATGTCACTCCAACAGTACAGCCGCTGTTGAAACATCACAATTTGGAAAACACGCATACACTGCATTGCAAGTGACGGATAATTCCGCTGCACCTTAGATAGCACTCTACTTACACACAACATTCAGAATTTATTTAGTTCTGCTATATCAAATATTTGTTTTAACGCTACAACTTGTTTACCAAGCACATGAGCTGCCTCCCACAACTTAATTGTTGTACGTTAGAGCATGGACACTTCCCACACATTTTTTTTAATAAACCTCACTGCGTGCAAGGCAAGTTGCCAGCAGTCCCGCCTATCGCCAAGTTAACACCAAGCTAAGGGACCACAATAAATACTCCATATTTATACCCACACAATAAACTTTGTTTTTCAAATTATTTGAATTAATTAAGTAACTCGCCACCTGATTAGTTTTTCATTAGTACATGTTTTACACATATATGTATGCATATATATAGATTGCGGATGTTTATGCAATTGCATCTTTTAATGGAAAGGAGATGGCGATATGGTTCCAAAGCAAAAAAGCATGTTGCTAAGAAAAAATTATAAATTAGCACATTTATTTCTGCATATCTTATATACTGCATATAAACTGCATATTGCGTATTAGTTACATATTTGCATATATATTGCATACTTGCATACTTCTTGCATTTATTTATATTCGCTAAACATACAAATTTTTTTTTTTTTAATTTAACATAGAGAATGCTATGAAGTGCCATTTTTAATGTAACATTATTACGTATTCATTCATCGCATCTTAATGTTCTAGAGATTTATTTTTCTGCATTCGTTTTGGGAAAATCAAAGAAGAAAATTTGTATGAAGCTTGGGAATTGAATTGAATATATTAAAGACCCAAATTTAATACTGATAAAAAGGAAGTGTTTTTTTTTGAAATATTTGCATTACAAGCTGATGTTTAAGAGGTTTACTATCCAATTAATATGTATAAATTAATTGCTTCGTTGGCAGGATGGCATGTAGCGCCGTCTTGTTGGAACCAAAGGTCGTCCACATCAACATCCTCCAACTCATTCACGAAAAAGTCATTAATCATGGCTCTATAGCGTTCCCCATTGAGTGTAACATTGTGACCGGCTTGATTTTCGAAGAAATATGGACCAATGACTCCCTCTGCCCATAGAGCCCACCAAACAGTGACTTTTTGAGGAGAAACGGCGTCTCAACAATGGCTTGTAGAATATTAACACTCCAGATGCGACAATTTTGTTTATTAACGTACATATTCAATCAAAAGTGAGCGTTATCGCTGAACAAAATTTTCTCGAGAAAATCGGGATCGGTGGCCATCTCGTTTTGAGCCCATTCGCCGATCGATGTTCCGGATGTAATATGAAATGGCAAACTAAACTAGAGTATAAATCAATTTACAGCTGTCAAAAAGTTCAACACATGACTTGCAGAAGTAAAGACAAGTAATTTTGGAATGTGAAAATAAATCGATCTGAATCAATAGAACACTCATAAAAAATGATAAGTTTTTTGCATAAACATCCGCGGTCTACATATATAAATATATGGATATATATATGCATATACGTAGTTTCAGACGTGACTCGCTACACCGCCATGAGGAAGAAGACCGAGCAAGAACCTTATAGGTTTGTAATACCTTGCTCCCTATGCGAAGAGAGGCATCCCATACGATCCTGCGATAAGACGCCAGAAGAGAGACTGCGAGATGCACTTTTGGGCCGCTACTACGGCAATGGCTATCCATGGCACATAAAACAGAAGAGTTCATGTGCGAGGGAAGATGACAGCGTTCCAACTTGGACGAGGAGTACAAGCCGTCGAGCCAGCAGGTGGAGGAAGCGGAGTACGAGGTAATTGCGGCTCACCTTAACCGTACAATTTTTCTTTAAATCATTTCTACCAGAGGAACACACTAGCTACCACATCGCACCACAAGGAAAAGTTATTATAACTCACAATTATAATTGACCATAAATCACTGTTTTTATATTTGATTAAATGTAAGTTTCCACTAATACGCTTGCATTTTTATTTTCTATTTAAAAAAAAGTTGTACGTGTGGTCTACCCATTTGGGAGACACGACGATCGTTTGTACAGTATTCAAACATTGTTTATCAAATGAACTATGTGTAACGAGTTTTAATTTTGTTTACAGGCAAATCTTTGGAGGAATTTGTTGTGACAAACAATATAAACTTAAGCCGGAAAAACAATCGATAGCCTACACTGCGTAACAAAAATTTAAAAAAAACCTGCGGTCATGATTTTGTTAATAGTTTTTATTAACATTAGTAGCAGGCTTACGAACTGTGTTTTTACTTTTTTTTGGATTGGCTCTAGTTCTTGAGATAAACGAAACTTAAGGAATTAATGAAAAAAAATTATATGACCCAGTTCCAGTTGTATTAATTTAATTATTCCTCAATAATTTTTGCTATATAAATTATTAAAACAAGTAGTTCGTTGGTTTAAATATTTTATTTCCCTTGCAAGAGAGCAAGGGCAGCAGGTTAAGTCGGGTGAGTTAATACAACTAAACATTAATTCGACGACTTCGCCTAAATACCTGAAAACTCTAACAGTCCCTGCCAGCCGCTACACGTTATCGGCCGCGTGACTTGTAAATGCTTTTCGACAATTTACCGCTTGTACAAGTGCAATGCTTTCGCTGCTGTCGCGGCGATCACTTGTTAATGTTAACTGTTGTTGTCATACGCAAACCTGTAGAAGCGCCGTCAGCAATATCAGTGGGAGTGGGAAAAAATCATTCTTCCACCACTTCACATCAAGCTTGGGCTAATGAAACAGTTCATCAAAGCCCTTGATAAGACAGGTGACTGTTTCGAATATGTGTGCAAAAAATTTCCAGTTCTTAGTATGGAAAAATTAAAAACAGGAGTCTTCGATGGTCCTCAAATTCGTACCCTTCTAAAAGACACTGAATTCTTAAACCACATGTCACAAATTGAATCTGAAGCCTGGTTAAGCTTCGTTCATGTAATCAAAAATTTTTTGGGAAATCATAAATCACCAGACTATACAAAACTAGTTGCTGATATGATTCTCAATTTTCGCAAACTAGGAGCTAAAATGAGCATTAAATTACATTATTTACATAGTCATTTGGACAAATTCCCGGACAACCTAGGCGATTACAGTGAGGAGCAAGGTGAACGGTTTCACCAGGACATAAAAATAATGGAAGAAAGATACCAAGGTCGATGGGACGACCACATGATGGCAGACTACTGCTGGAACTTAATACGGGATTGTCCTGAGCGGCGACATCATAGGAGGTCTTACAGAAAAAGTTTTTTGTAATTTTTTTAAAATAAATTAATGAAAAGAATATATTTTTTTTGTTTTTGTATTATTTTTATACAGGCGCGCAATAAAAATATAATTTAAATCCATATTGGTATTTTTAATTAGGGTTTTTCGTGAAATATTTAAAAGTCTTTATCTGGAAAACTAGAGCCAATTCGACAAAACTGATATTATTTTCGTAATCAGCGCCCCCAAATTACCCTAAATCTACTTAAAAATCTCAGACCGCAAAATTTTGTTCCGTAGTGCTATCAATAGCGTCGATAGTTTTCATTTTTAAAAACTTTCGATGCTTTTATGCACTTTCGATAGTCCTAAAATATGTATTTCCTCACTGCTTAATTGGAATTTGCGCTAAGCGAATCGGTTGAACTAGAGTAAAAGTACATAGTAAGTAAGATTGTCGTTTATTTCCAAATTATACTAAATAATTTCGTGATATTTGAAATTAAATTTTTCAAACTTAGTTTTACTTATTTTTTATAAAAATAAGTGTGTTGTTTAACAAAAACCTTACTAATCAGATATGAAACTTATTTCAAAAATTAGCAAAGTTTTATTAAAATGTTCACCGTTTAGTGTTTTATGGACGATGGTAATCACTTTTTTCATATAACGAAATGTCCACCACAATAAGAAACAACTTACCACAAATGAATAGTATTTTATATATAATTCAAACTTGCACCTTAATGTACTAGAACGGAATTTCATACGTAGGTAGACACAGTAAAATTTTCCACTATTTCTAAAAAAAAACGATGACCATTTTAAGAAAACTTTGCTGGCTTTCGTAAGAAGTTTAACATTTTTATTACAAGGGGTTTTCCCATATTTTCATTAAAAAAAATTTAAATCAATCTGAAGAAATAAAATAAAATAATATAAATAGCCCGCAAGGGTTAACTGCATCATTTTATCAGAGGTGTATAAGCTTAGGTAACTATTGCGGTTGTTTAATGCCAATTTTATATTAATTTTTATATAAGTTGTAGCTCCTAAAATAACGTCACGATATGAAGATATAAGTAAAAAAAATCGAATGTATGTGGGACCGGGTTGATAACAGAATGCAACCTTGCAAGCAATCCCTGATACTGAACTAGACTTAACCAACACGGATAATGAACGGGACTCAACCAACTGGACAATAAACGAACTTGCGAGGAAGCTGACGAGTTAGTTAGTTACGAACCTTTATAAACGCCGGAGGCTCACGGAATATGCCCTTCTTGTTAAGTGTATAACTACCCTAATTTAAGTTATAATTAAAGACACTATTATTAAATAAGCCATTGTTAAATAAACTAATATTATACTACTAAATAAACCGGCAACCCAAACATATAAACACTGATTAGATGAGGGTATTATTCGACACAGTTCTTCTGAATTCGCATTGGCTATCGTTCTTGCAAGAAGATGGCTCAAAACAACTCTGTTGTGACTATAGGAGATTAAATGAGAAGATTGTCCGTGACAACTTCCCAAACGTTTTAGTAGATGACGCGATTAGAAAAAGCATCAGTTTTTACTACGTTAGATCTGTGAGACGGATTTTTCCACGTGCCATTGGAGTCTGAGTTTAAAAATTGGACGGCGTTTGTTACGCATAATGGCCAATATGAGTTTAATTTCGATTCATTTGGAATATCATACACGCCAGCGGTCTTTTGTAGGTTTAATTTCGCAATATTTCGCAAACTGGTAGAGGATGGCATGTTAATTATTTACATGGACGATATCATAATTCCATCGAAAGACGAACGCGAAAGTATTTAAAAGCTACGAAAGGTGTTAGGTGTCGCGGAAATGAACGGTTTGAGAATTAAATGGAAAAAGTGTCAGTTTTTAAGCAGGACAGCAAATTTCTTGGGGTACATCATAGAAAACTCTACCATTAGAATATCCGACAAAAAGACTAAAGCCGTTATAAGTTTCGCGGTGTCTAGAGATAAGAAATCGCTTCAACGATATATAGGGCTCACATCTTATTTTCGGCGTTTCATTCCGCAATATGCAACGATGGCGAAGCCTTTGACAGACCTTTTGAAGAAAGACCTTAAATTTACCATGGAAGATGAAGAAGTAGCCGCGGTTCAGCAACTAAAAGACATGTTGATTAGTACACCCGTATTGAAGATCTATGATCCTTCAGCAGCAACTGTTCTCTTACAAAAGGACTCTGACGATGTACAATTACAGTACATGAGCAGAAAAACGACAGCGGCAGAACAAAATTATCACTCTTACGAGCTGGAAGTGCTAGCAATTATCGAAGCTTTAAAAAGATGGAGAGTGTAGGTATTGGGAACAAAGTGTAAAGTAGTAACAGACTGTAACGCGTTCGCGATGACAATGCGCAAAGAAGATGTGCCTTCAAGAGTTTCTAGGCGAGCCATATTCTTACAGGAGTTTAACTACACCATCGAACATAGTTCGGCACCGAAAATGAAACACGTTGATGCCTTGAGTCGTGTTATTTGCTTGACAGTAGGAGATTTGTTACGCCATCGTATTAAGGAAGCTCAACTAAAGGACGATTGAACACGTGATATTCGAAAGATTTTAGAGTGTAACAGTTAGGATGATTACTTTTTAAAATATGGCGTTTTATATAAAAATCCGTCGAAGGAACTTTTACTAGTACCAGGAGCATTAGAGAGAGAAATTATAGAAATAGCGCCAAGAACATTTTGGAACGAAAAAGACACAGGGCACGATAGAAAACAGGTTTTATATTCCAAACTTAAATGATAAAGTAGCTAAAGTAGTAAAGGCTTACATTAAATGTGTCGTTACGGACGCGAAAACTGTTAGGAAGGAGGGATTTCTAAATCCAATTGACAAGTCCGACAAACTGCTAAATACGCACCACATAGATTACGTAGGACCTGTGGAACAGACCCAGAAATATTACAATAACATATTAGTAAGAAGAGTATAAGAGCAACAGAAGTCGCAGACAAGCTTCAAAAGTTCTCAGTTATTTTTTGGAAACCCAGAGAGAACTATACCGGACAGGGGCTCGGCATTTACAGCAAATGTCTATGAAGACTATTGTAAGAAGAAAAAGATTCAGCTCCTCCTTATTACAATAGGAGTACCACGCGGAATCGGACAGGTTGAGCGTATACACAAGATCGTCGAACCTATACTAGCAAAGTTGTGTATTGAGAATCCAAAAATTTGGTACTAGCACATCAACCGCGTACAGCAAATTATTAATATTACACCTCCGCGCAGTACAAATACACACCATTTAGATTACTTACAGGCAAAGAAATGCGAACAAGTGAAAGCCCTGACATTCGTAAAATTATTAAAGAGGAAAACACTCTAGAATTGCGAAAACATAGGGAAAATTCTAACTGAAATAGGAAATCCTTTGATAAAAAAGGAGTAGCAGAAACGGCTTATGTGCCAGGGGAGTTAGTAGCAATTAAAAATAAAATAATCTAAAAGTTCAAACATGGACGACATTCCGTCGAGAAAGTTGGGAACGCTGAGAGGCCACGCCGAAGCTCGGTAGTAGCTGAAAATATAAAAAATGGACCCCGCATTCGGGGCTAATGCATTGTCAGGATAGCCGAATGTAGGGCCGGGTTATTAACAGAATTCAACCCTGCAAGCAAACCCTGACACTGGACCAAACTTAACTAACGCTGACAATGAAACTGGACGAACTGGACACACGCGGACAATAAATGGGACTCAATCAACTGGGCAATAAACGAACTTGTGAAAAAGCTGACGAGTTAGTTAGTTACGAACCTTTATAACGAACGCCGAACGCTCACGGAATACGCCCTTCTTGCAAAGTGTATAACTACCCTAGTTTAAACTATAATTAAATAAACAATTGTTAAATAATATTATACTACTTAATATTCCGGCAACCCAAACATATAAACCAGTGTTCTTATTTGCTCTACCAAGTAAAAGACACTACATGTATACCATCAAATTATCCTCTTGCGTTAAAAAATAAAATTGCGAATGTACTCGTTTAATTTTAAAATTCGATAGTACTATCGATAGTATTGATAGTTTCATAAACTTCATTAAGCGATTAAAGATAGACGAAAATTGTTTGCAAGAAACTTTCTCTCAATGGAAAGAAAATGGCTTATATTTTTAAATCCAGCGGAAAATATGTCGACAAAGCTGTTAAACTAATGTAAGATTTTAAAGAAGTGATCACCGCTGAAGAAGAGGAGAGACAATTTTTGTTACGTTGTGTGTAGTTTTTGTAGTTTATTTATGTGTTTCATTGATCCAGTGCAAGCATCTGCATATAATAGGAAAGAGTTGTCATATATCCTCCAAAGGAAAACGTTGAAGTCAATTCTGCATATAGATATACATATATCCTGTATGCATATAAAAATCTCTTGTCACGGTGTTTGTGGTCGAACTCCTCCGAAATCGCTCGACCGACTTTTATTAAAATTTGTTTGTATATGTGGTATGCATGACACTAGGTCGTAAAGTATATTTTAGGCTTGGGAGATGGTTTTCACCTGCCTGAAAAGTAAAATTGTTTTAAATTATATAGAAATTATATGAAATATTAAAATATGGGTGGCAAATGGTTTGTCTCGGAAGGAAGGTTCATAGTTAACTTTTATTATCTGTTCGAAAAGTCGAACTTAATTAAAATATACACAAGTCAATATTAAGTAATCGGATTCAAAATGCTCGTCTCGGCGAGGTCTATAGATATATTTATGTCACACATTCAAAACGTCATATTTTATTAAATTATACACAAGTGTATAAAATATTAAAATATGGGTATCGAACAGCTCGTTTTGCTGAGAAGAGGTGTATAACAAGCTATATTTAGAAGAGGGTTGCCACCAGCTTGAAAAGTCGAATTACATGAAATAATATAATACGGTTCTCAAACAGTTTGTCTCGGCAAGGACGTTCGAGTCAAATTTCATTAAATTATACACAATTTATATGAAATATTAAGCTCGTTTCTTTGTACCCGACTTGCAAAAGTAAACTAGGTGGGTTAATAAAAAGCATCTAAAGCAACAACACTAACTCGGTAAAATATGCGAGTTGAGCCAACTAGGTAAAATGATATCCGACCTGAGATATAGTGTTGTGAAGCAAAAAAAAATGCTTTATTGTGAATGGGCTCTGGAAAAATACATGGGAACTTTTAATCAATTGTTTTATGAATTAAGACATGGACGTTATTTCAGAATGCATAACAAAGGCGAAGAAGATGGTCTCGTGAGGAGGCAATCGGGGTTTTGATGTGCTAACTCGCCCGGAAAGCGCATCCAAAACGAAAGAGGTTGGCCTACGCCAACGTGTTTGAAGACATAGTGTCAATGGTGATCACGGTAGGTTCAAGAAATAGGCGTTTTAACAAAGTATGTTTAGACACATAATCCACTTTCAGGACTTAGAAAGGATGCCGCTGGGTTTGGAGTCGAAGATGCGCAGCTTTCTCCAGGCCTATAAGGCGGCACGGGACAGCAACAGCAGAACTGGCGCCAGCCCACGCTTTGCCTCCTATATGGAGTAATGGACGAAATATTTGGAAGGAGTCCAATTATTTCAAACGACCACGTAGTTCATGTGGGTCACAGCCCGTTTGAAACACTTACGGTAATTGTGCCGTCTGCTTAGCCTTTGGATCTCCCATTACCAACACCATTGACATTACAGACATTCTATCATCTCTATCATCACCGTCACCATCGTCGTCAATGTTACCACCTATGTACATCAACTGTGGCTTCTTCTCCAGCTCCAGCAGTACGCCGAAATTGGAGACGAAACAAAAAATGAAAGCGAGGAGCGAAGCCATTTAACAGATCCACAAAATGTTAAGGGAGAGGTGGGAGAAGCGGCGATCTCGGAGAAAAATTGCTTTGCTAGCATAAATAGCAACAGTTTAACAGTTTTTGAAAACACCTTACAGTGAGTTTCAGTGAATTCCTTGCTAAGTGTTTTGATATATATCCGTTGTACTCATTTTTATAGAAACCTCGTACATTCCATAATAAAAAGTTCCCGATGATTTTTGTTAGTTTTTTTAAGTTGATGCTTTTATGCATTTTTCTCCATACACTTAAAGGTTTTCACTGAAACTTCATTTTTTTGTGTAATTTGCTTTTGGTTTTTAATTTACTTTTAATTAGAACAAGAAATGAACTAAATTGAATTTTGTATGTGAAATATTTTTAACGTGAAACTCCTTGTGAGTTTTTTTTAGTTTTATAGGTTTTAATTTATTAAGTATTTAAAGGTATAAATGAAATTTTTAAATAATATTTTGTGATCTTAAATATTTAAAAAGGTTTTGCCTTCTGTCAAGAGCTGCGCCGTGATTTGAATATTGAAAACCTTCTTCAAAATGTTATGTGAAACACATACACTGACCACGGTGTTGGTTAGTAATCTTCGAATGCACCCTTTTAGTTGTCCAATTGAATTTTGAATCATCATTCGTGTTGAGGAATGCATTTCGTTTAACTTCGTGGGCATGCATTTAAATTTCCGTAGTCCCTACAAGGTGGAGTCAGCCATTTCTTTGACGGATGTGCAGAATCTCTGATGATAAAAAATGAATTCGGAAACATATCCTTATAATGGTTTTCTGCATTCTGAAAAAGTTTGGACCTTCTTAGAACACGGTAATCATGCAGCGATCCTGGTTCACCACAAGTTATGTCAATGAATGTTGACCACGGCTTGCAACACAATACTGTACGTTTATGGTCCTTTCGGGGATTCCCGGGATTCGTTTTTTTTGATGAAATTTTTCTACATTTTTTTACAAATATTTCCCTTCTGGCCATTTAATTTTCATGACTAATGGATAACAAAAAGGGAGTAACTCTTTGCACAGTTGACCAAGCTGCTGACGGGGCTACTGCCAATAAATTTGTCAGTTGCCTAAATTCCACTGTGTTGCTAACATCCCATACGTATGTATACACCGATTTTTTCGATAAAATACGTGATCTACCACTACGCAGATAGATTCCGAATACTTCACTGGAAATAAAATAGATTAACTGCATATGTGTATATGCATTTCTTTTACACACATTTTGTTTTACTTGTTATATACTCCCCCATTTCACGTCTTAGCCTCATGTGTATTTTGAAACCCGCCTCAATCATTGCATCGAGCGTACTTTCAAAATTAGAGGGCTCTTCATGTGCCTCGTCTTCACTCTCCGATTCTTCAGAAGAGATGGACCTGGCAAATATCGTTCCCAATACTTCGAGTACTTCTTGCATCTCACTATTGCGACGCGATTCGCAATGCTCATTCATGTACAAAGACATAACCTACAAACGTAAAAGGTTATTTAATGCATTTATTTAATATTTTTAATTAGCTTATTTATTTACCACAGACTCCTCAGAGTTACCTATTTTGTTTTGTTTCTTTAAAATTTCACTAAACAAATCATATGTTTAATGCAGCGACCGGCAAACTAACACAACTATACTTTTATTGCTCTATGCTTGTGTTGAAAACTATGGTACACTGAGTAAAATGCACAAGTTGACAAATCAATAAAAAGTTCACTTTATTTTTTTTCTAATTCTTTAATTATTTGGTCCAGGTCTATTTCTTCATTATAGCATTTTATTCTGAGCAGCTCATCTAAATGTTTGTTGGAAATTTGATTTCTATTTTTAGTTTTTATGTTTTTTAAAGTTGAGAACGTTGTTTCGCAATTATAAGTTGTGGGGAATATGGAGTAAAATTTTAAAATTTCTTCTTTTGAATGAGGGTAATTTGCTACATTCACATTTGTCCAAAATTCTTTGCCAGTTGTACAAGGCAAATCAAAATCCGTCAACATTTTTTGAATTTCCTCTCTTAATGGTTGGAACAGTTCTTCCATATTGCATGCAAGTGTGTATTGTGAGGGTCTATTATCCCACGAATTTGATCAAAGTCATGAAATCGGGCTGCAAAGTGATAGTTTCTTACCAAAATGAAAAATTGTGACCGTTGAATCGAAAATATGTTTATTTTTCCTTGTAATTGCCAATTTATTGTATTGATAATATCTGAAATGTCAGAAAGAAATGATAACTCAAGGAGAAACTCATTATTTTCTAGAGATGCAATTAATACATCCTTGTCTGGTGACGGATTTTCTTTAAAAAATTGCAGAACTTCGTTTCTTAACTCAAAAAGTCTCGCAAGATTTCTGCCTCTACTAAGCCAGCGGACTTCTCTGAATAGTAGCAAATCACCATAATCCGATTCTATTTCTTGTAAAAATGACTTCAATTTACGATGTGTTAGAGCGTTATGCCCTCCTTTAATTAAATTTATAATTAAAATTGCAGTTTTCATTGCTTGTGGAGACGTAAGAGAAGACACGTGTGTTGACAGTTTCCCATATTTTCTCTCCATTTACGTGGCTATCAAAAGCAACTGAACAAAAAAAATCTTCAAAAACTTCAAATTCATTATTTGCTGTTCTGATATATATTACAAGCTGACTTAAGTTATGGATATCAGTACTCTCATCCAGACAGATTGAAAAAATGAACATTCCACCAGATGCTTAAGCACGCAGTTAAAAATATGTTTGCTGATATGTTCAGTTCTGCAGGTTATTGTGCGCTCAGACATAGGAATGGATGTTATTATTTGGGCCATTTCTTCCCCTTCTTTCCCAAAGCATTTCAAAATATTTACAAACATATCTTTTGCAAAACCCCCATCTTGAAATGGCCTACAATGCTTCGCCAGACCCAAAGCAACCATATAAGACGCCTTTTTTAAAGGTATTTTATATTTTTCAAGTATTATATGTTGCGGTATAATATTTTCAATATTGTCAATTTGGAGTACAATTAATTCGTTATTGTCAATGTGGCAAGATATGTACAGTAAAAAAATGTAGCATTTAATTCTAAAAGAATTTGAGCTCGCTCATTTTCTTCAAGCAATTCATAATTGCTGTGGTTGTTTTTATAATTGTACTAGCGAGCCCCCTGCACACTTTGTAGTGCAAAAAAGAAAATAAAAAAATCAATTCAAATTCATTTAAATCAGTGATAAATTGCTTTTATTGTAATGCTCTGTGGTAAACAACATTAGTTGTTTTTCCATTTTCGGTGTAAATATACAAAACCGTTTGTGTCCATGTGAGAAAACTGGATACTCTAAATTCACTCCACAAATTCCTAAGGATTGGCCTTGCGCCTTATTAATGGTAACCGCAAACGCAAGGCGAACAGGAAACTGAAGTCGTTTAAATTCAAATGGCATATCAGACGGAATCATTGGAATGCGTGGAATGAACACATCTTCGTCTTTGAATTTTCCTGTCAAAATAGTAGCTTCAATTACATAATCCATCAACCTTTTTATAGCAAGTCTTGTACCATTACACAAACGGGGTTGATTGATATTGCGAAGCATAGTAATAGTGGCTCCAACTTTCAATTGGAGATTATGCGGAGGCAATCCTGGTAAGTCCAACGAATTCAAAAATTCTGTTGGATAATTCACAACATCTTCTTCATTCGTAACAGTATCCACATACTTGTACGACACCAATTCGCCAGGAATCTTTGATTGTATAGCCATGTTTCATTCAGTAACATCTTTGTTCTTTGCCGCTAAAATTGCTCTGCCACTCAACCATGCATGGCATGTATATTGTTGTGCTATGTTAGTGAAAACACATTCAATCAATTCCTCTTTTGACTGTACGAAACGGCAAAAATCATTTGGCAATGTTATTAATCCAGTGTCATCAACAGGCATTGCACCATTTCCAATTTTCAGCAATTGCTTAGAGAACTTATCAGCAGATGGATCATTCTGCAACTGAACACGAACGTTGGTAGTGAGTTTCAATATTTTAACAAATTTCCATAAATATGAAGACTTTAAGCAAGCGTTAATTTCATCGGCCGCGGTCGATCTAGGAATGACGGGCAATGTTTGCCTAAAATCGCCTGACAATAAAATCAATGCACCACCAAACAACTCTGAATTATCTCGGAGATCTTTCATTCTTCTTTCCAAAGCTTCAACAGATTTCTTATTCGCCATAGTGCATTTATCCCAAATAATGATACCGCAACGTTTCAATAATTTTGCCGTTCCAGATGTTTTTGAAACGTTACATGTGGGAGTTTCTTTTACAAAGTGGCTGCAATGCCAGAAGACGCCAATGCCGATGCAATTTTATTCTGGGAACGTATCGTTGCCAATAACAATGAAATTAGAAACGTTTTTCCGGTGCCTCCTGGTGCATCCAGGAAATAAAATCCACTGGCTTCACTATTGACAGCTTGCATAATATTATCGTACGCCTTTTTTTGCTCCGCATTCAATGTCGAAAGATTTGCGTGGACAAAAGCATTTAATTCGTTGCGATCGTATTGTTGTTCACGTTGCAGTTCTAACTCAAAAATGTCATGCATTGCACGATTAGGTGATGGCATTCCCGATTGTGGTAATGCGTTATTAGCAATCTGCAAACAGAAATTTCCAATACAAATCAATGCTTCATTGCAAATTTCTGGCGTGAAATCCATTGCAGGATTACGATTTTCTTGACGCACTCGGAACAGAATATCTTCCGATAGACAGTCTTGGAATTTTGTCCACAATTCAGATGGATTCGATGGAAAACAGGTAGGCAAAATAATTGCAAACAATGCTCGAATTTGATAAGGATGAGCGACAACTGTTGCATCTGCAAGTGTTTGTTCTCAATGAATATCATTTTCCAACAAATTGAGCTGTTGACACGCTTGTCGATATGTCGTATGCAAAACTCCATTGATTTTTCCTAACTGTCGAAATGATGTTGGCCCACGAACGTTTATTAACAGCAAACGTAAATAAAAGCACTCAGCATTATTTGGGTGAACAGTATATATACGTCCCAAAGCATCACTTGAATATAAATTTTGATGTCCATCAACACGATTTCCTTGCTTGCGTCGTTGGAACTCCTTTTGTGATGCACTCCACGTAAAATACCTTGGCACTTCTGCATACAATAACGTTCTGGTAAAAGCATCAACTTCACACAATTTAAAAAATGCCGTTAGAGTTGTATGAGGTGGTGATAGAGCTCTCTGTGCAGCATTTTCGGTAGTGAAATACACACGCTGGCCATTTTCAAGATGGACAGCTATGTGAACAACAGCTGGATATCTCTCGTGAATTTGAAATGAAAAAATACGCCAAATCGCTTCATTACTGCTAATGTAACACCCCATTTGATACTTATGTATTTCGTCGTTTCTATTTGGATCAGTAGCTCCATATACGGCCATATCACTACCTTTATTTACATACATATTTGCAAATGTATTTAATGGACTTGACAGAATTGCGGTATTCGACATTAATATGCGCTTTTAATACTTTCGACAATAAAGGTGAATACGACACAATCCAACGATTATCGACTTCAACGTTTTGATTTTGTACTCTTATGGTAACTGATCTACCATTATTTTGAGTTGATCGACGACGATATAATGGGTAACCATCATTTCCAGTGATTGTATCTGAAACCAAAGCTCTTGGATAACGTTAACTACATTTGCCATCAACTATACACGGGGAGTTAATGTTGAATGCTCCACATGGACCGTGTATCATATTTTGCACAACAACATCATATAATTCAGGATCACTTATTTGATCAGGAATTTCAGCACATACATATCACATTGTCAACTTCATGCGGTGTGATTTTATTCACCAACCATATTAAAATGTGAGCGTGTGGCAAACCACGCTTTTGCCACTCCACAGAGTACATCCAGCATTTGACTTCACCAAACACTTTAGATTTCACTATAAAATGCATAAGCGCTATCAATTTTTGCTTAAAAACACGGGCAGTGATATCATGGCGGTCGGTTGGACTTTGGCCAGCGAATAAATTATCTTTAATGTCACTCCATTGCGGATTACACGTAAATGTTATAAATAAATCCGCTCGACCGTAATGACGCACATAAGTCATTGCATCCTGCGCATACTCATGCATATGACGTGGGCTGCCTGTGTACGTTGAAGGCAAAATGGTAATTTTCCCAAGATCATTAACATTACCATCATTATTTATAGCATCACGCAAATGGATGTACACCTCCGAACGTAATTTCTTCTGATTAAATCGTATGAAATTTAGTCGTTCACTTTCAATTTTGGCGTACATATCAACAACAAATTGATGGAAAAGTCTACGACAATGCAAAATATGATTAATATCATTTTGACGGACCATAAGGCGATATGAATAATAATTCATTGCGCTTACTTTTTTATTTGATTCCGCTCCTAGAACTAAAAATTATTCGAAAAACGATAAAAATTAAATAAAACTTAAATGAACTAACCGGTAGAAGGGTTGATCATTTTAATGTTAACATGATAACCGTCTTCTCCTCGACAAAACAACAATGGGTACTGTAATCCATCATAGCAGCGATGAGTTTCAGATACTCTTTGCAGTTGCATATTTCTACGGCGCAGCACAATGCCACGGGAATTGAATTCATCGCCTACGATTACAATAGCGACATCATCCATTGTGGGCGCATTAAAACGTCTGACATGTTGCCCAGGAGGCGTTTTGTCAGCTCGAATTACAATTGCATATTTATCTGATGGCATTTGATCGAGAGCAGTTTGAAAAAGTCGCACTAATTCATTTTCAGCATGCAACATATTCTGCAAACGCTCGATAATATCCCTCCGCAAATTTGATGATATATCACAACGACGATTGGTTTCCACATTTGAGTTACCCACAAAGTATATTTGCAAAAATTGATAGGTTTGATCAGGAAAGGGTAACAAAGAACCAAGTCGATGGTAAACTTGGCCTTGAATCTATTGAAGATTGAAATTTTCACAATAATACGTTTCGCGATCATCTAAATAAACATCAAAACAAGCAAAAATACCTTGAAAGTTGGCATAAAATTGTCCCGAATAATATTCGTCCCTCCAAATGAAGTCATTTGAAATGCAGAGTTATACCCTTGTATGTTTTCCAGAAAATGCTTTGAAATTGGTGTGCCACCATTTATCAAATTATGCAAGGGCTCCAGTGGTGAATTCAATTCTGGTAATTTAACTTGTCCGTTTGAACAACACAATCCAGATATCTCATGTTTAAGCTTTAATCCCTTGCAATGACTGCAAACAGTAGTCATTGGTCCAATTGAAACCTTGCCTTGAGAAACGTAATCAAAGTTTGCATCATAATTGAATGCAGCACGCTCCAAAGTACGTCGCACATACGGTCGTTGAGTTGAAATTTTATTTATTCACCTTGGAGAAACATCCGTTACAGCATTACATATGTATATATATTAGCTGTTAAGTTAACATATAAGAAAGCTCATTACAGCATTACATGTATATGTATATTATCTGTTAAGTTAACATATAAGTCGAAAGGAGAAAAAGTCCGTTACAGAATCAAATGTATATATTAGCTGTTAAGTTAACATATAAGTCGTTAGCTGTTAAGTTAACATATAAGTCGAAAGCAGAAAAAGTCCATTACAGCATCACATGTATATATTAGCTGTTAAGTTAACATATAAGTCGTTAGCTGTTAAGTTAACATATAAGTCGAAATGAATGTAGTGTGAACCAATCCACAAACAGAGACCGTTTATACATAAAAACCTTGGTATTGATGTCACCTTTCATATGAACTTAGCAGAAACAAAATCGGTTCAGGCATTCCAGAGAACATCAGTCACTAACACAATAGAACTTATTTTTATATATATAGACTAGCAGACCGATTCTGTGCACTTGACAAATTATCAAATTATTGTTTATTTATCAAGATTTTTATCAAGCCTAAAGCTTTTTGTTATTCTGTGCAAATATTGATAAAACTTAAAGCTTCAGTGCGAATCGCTTTTCACCATACTGTCGTGAACAAAATAATGTAAACAGAAATCAGCTGTTTAGTGCGAAATGGATTCTTCAACAACGTAAGTATTCATTATTATTAATTGTTAATTTTAAAGAAATAAATGGTTTAATATTTAATTCAATTTATAGGAAACCGAAAAACCAACGTGCTACGCACGAACAATTAGAAACTTACGTTTCATTTTGCCGGGCGCATCCGGAAATCGGTAGAGGAAAAAATACGCCAAAATCGCCTCGACAAATGCAGGATTTGTGGCGGCAGCTGGCGGAGCAGTTAAATGCGTGCAGAGGGCCATCTCGTACTGCAGCTAAGTCTTCTTCCATTTTATTTTATTTAATTTCAATCAAAATTACAATTAAAATGTGTTCACAATATTTTCACAAACAGTTGTTTAATTTGTCAAGAGCATTTGACATCTTGATAATTTATCAAGAAAAGAGCTTTTGGTTTTTGACACAGAATACCAAAGACTTGATAAATAATCAATATTGATAAATAAGCAAGATGGTGAATTTATCAAGTGCACAGAATCGGGCTGTAGATATCCCTAATGCTCATAAAATCTTGCTTATAATAATTGCGCACCAGTAATGGCATCGCTGAAAGAAAGCTCTTTTTGAACAAATTTAAAACTTAAAGCTTAAAACAAATGTACATATTATGAAATGCATGTGCTAGACATGGATAGACATTTATTACTAATGTTTAAGTGTTAATTATTTTGGGTTGAAGAAAAGAAAAGGTAAAATCATGAATTTTTGCAGAGTTGGGTGCTACATTGATGAATTGTTATATCGAGAAAGGACAATATTTTTTGGTAAGAACTAAATCCCCATTAGTTGAATCAAATTATATTATAATATTAATCAAAGATTGGTTTGGTATGGTAAAATAAGCTTAAAGAACATAGAAAACAAAGTTGCATACTTTCACTGCCTATAAAAACGAACAAAACCAAAGACGACAGCGAGTAGAAGGCGAAGTTTTCATTATCTTATGGTCCTCTTTCCGCCAAAGCATTGACAGAGAACGTATATTTACAGAGAAGTAGCATCCCACTTCATTCCTGCTGTCGTTCCGCGTTTTTGGGAAAAGGTCTATTTCTCGTCCAGCTCACCACTCAATAATTTTTCACCTACAAGGGGCAAAATTTAACATCGGTTGAGCGAAAACAACAATTTAAGAGAAAATGAATGTACGTTCTCTGTTATCAGCTACATTGTGTGGTTGCAGATGTTTTTTGGCGAAAATTTTCCTATTGTTTTGATAAGCAATTTTCTATTTCCAACATTTAAAAAAAATATTAAAAATATGTATTCTTCTATAATTTCAATTTTAGTGTTTTATTTTATTCTACTAATATTTTCCATATATAACTTTCAATAAATATTTTAAGTAGTTAAACAAAATCTTCCAAAAACACTAAAGAAATTGCATTTATTGTTTATCATATGTATGCACATGGATGCATTTATTTAACAATGCATATTTAATCGAATTACTTCCATGCAAAAGCGCGCGTACAAGCATATGTGTAGATATGTAAATAGAATAGAAATAATTATGTATGTACATATGTTTGTTCACATGCGCGCACATTCAACCGAACTCTAAGTCTGCGCGCAAAGTTTGACAAAATATCTTATCTCCAGTTGGACTTAAATTTTTACCATGTCGAAAATAACAATGTTTTAATGAAATATTTATACAAATAGTTAAACAAAGCAATAGTTCAACAGGCTATCGTGGTAAAAGATTAATTTAAATATTAAATTTGTACGTCAAAGATAGAAATTTATTGATTTGAAAATAAAAACTCGAAAGCCAAATAAGCTGTTTTGTCAAAACTCCACAGAAATAGTTGCTTCTGCCCGCAATTCACACGAAAAAGCTGCGTCGCAAAGCCGCCATCATTAATCAGGGCTTAGTTGAATTAATTTCTATTTGAGATAGGTACAAGAAAAAAGTGGAGTATAATACAAATATGATTTGCTAGATCGAATAGAGGAAGATCTGAAAGAAAATACTTACCTATAGATACGTACATAAGATGGCGTTAAGTTATACACCACAGAATTCAATTTACAACGAAAATTCTGGTCCTTTATACCCTCTTAGAATAAAAATGGTACGGTTTATTTGTAATTTCGTGTTGAAAGTCTTTTGTATAGGTCATTGACTCAGATTGTTGGTTCAGGAAGTAGGAAAAGTAGTATGATTAATTAAACGTCTCACAAAAAAAGAATTAATTATAGCAATATTTGCGTTTAGTTAGACAATTGTAGAAAAATTTGTTAAAAGGTAGTAGATTTTCGACTCTTAAATATATTATTCTTCTACTTGTGCTACATTTGTGATAAGACGTACGCCCTGACACAAATGCAACCAAAATTTAGACTACATATTGACATACATATATGTAATGTACATATGTATGCAAGTAGGCGTAGCGGTAAGGCGTTTGGTTGCGCCGATTTGGAATAATTAGGGCTTTAAATGACATATATAACAGGATTTCGTGCAAAACACGTTTATAATGATAAGGGGTCGTGCACATATTACGTAACGCAATTTTTGATCATTTCAGACCCCCCACCATGTCACACTTTCAGAAAAATTGTTTTTATTAATCGTAAAATAAAATACAATGTTATATATTAGGCAAAGGGAAATCACATGTCACACTTCGTCACAAATCGCAAACCCCCGCCGACCCCCTGTCGCGTTACGTAATATGTGCACGACCCCTAAGCAAACATAATAGAATAATAATAGATGAATTTCTTCATGAAATATTTTACGTGCACAAGCGGGCCAAAATAATACCTACATTCCCATTTGAAGTTGTGAGCATTTGGACCAAAATTACAAAAATCTTCAATTTATGATTTTTAGATTTTTGTCTTCGTCGCGAAAAATGTGATGGATGAGGGGCGCATGTGTTTGTGGGGAGATGAAATGTTCGTATTTATGAATGAACGGAAATTTTCTTTCAATAATATGCGCGTGCGTTTATGAATGAATTTTTTGTTGCTGTACTGCAGTTGCGCTGCGGTTGAAAACAGACACGCTGGCGGAGGGATGAAACAAATGCAGCATAAATATATGATGATAGATATAATGCATATGAATGCATGTGCACTTGTTGACATATTTTAGTACATACATACATAAATACGTATATGTGGATATTTATATATGTACATATGTACGTACTACATATTATCCAAATACATATTTACATACATACATATGTATACTTAGTATGATAACGATTGTTACGCGTATACATATAATGCATGCATAAAACCAAAATTGGCTCACTCTTATCGTGCACATATTTAAGTACAGCCAAATTTCACGTCAAATTAAATATTTAGATGTTTATATCAATTCGTTAATATATTGGCAAAATTTAAATTCGAGCCAAAACAATTTAAATTTATCAGAAATCATAGTCTGTTAAACAAATTTTGCGTTCGCTCAGCTCAGTTAACTCGCCACTCTCACGATTTCCCCTGTCGGCCATTAGAATGGTGAGCTGGACGAGAAATATTGATGCATTTTGACAATTCACACCGTCATCCTAACGTAATGCTTCTCTGTCTAATATACGTTCTCTGGCGTTGACTATCGAAATGATCATTATGTTGCTTTGCTCAATGTAAATGTGTATAATTCTTTCAACCCAAATATGTAAATATGTCATAAAGAGATCAATAATCTGAAAACCTTCAGACCGCGCTCTTTATTTTGATATAATACCTGTATCTGTTCACTTAGTAGTTTTTCATGTATGTGATCAGGGAAAATACTTATTCTATCCCTTTGTATCTACGTCGATTTGGAGACCGAATAAGGCTTCATATATTTTCTTTTTTTGACGTTTGAACATTGGTTGCCTTTATTCAATTTGTAAGCCTTATTACATTTTCTGTCCCATTTGAGCGCGCTAAGCTACAAATAATAAATCAACATGAACAATTTTCGAAAAAGCGTGAAAATTCCCTATTTTTTTTATTTCGAACGCGTCTAACTACATAAATACTATTCCGATCGACACAAACAACATACTATTATGGAAATAAATTAAACCCCTTTTCGTGCTCAGCCACCCAAAATTAGTATAATAAACACTATTTCAACGAAACTATTATACTATTATATTTCTACCAATAAGTAAGTATGGCTGCTTTCGTAAACGCAATATGCAAAGCATTTTTAAAACAGATGCCCATGCCTTGCCATGCATTTATGCATTACAACCCTGTTTGGAAGTAAAACAAAAGCCATGCACATTTTGACAACTCATGCGCATGAAATAGGGTTGTCATTCATTTATGAATTCAATACTTTGTCTAAATTATTGCAGTGGCGTTTACGAATAGTATGCAATGCATGTAAGCTTTGCATATTGCGTTTACGAAAGCAGCCTATGTATGTATGTTATAGATGGTACAGCACTAGCGTGCACGATCTATCGATTCCAGCCAATAATTTTAAGTGGTAATCAGTCGCCAAAAATGATAGAATACCAGTTTGCGCCAACGCGGTTAGCGTACACGTCACAGGAAAAATATATGAGTAGAAAAAGAAGGCTGTAAGCTCACAATTGCTAAGCAATGAATTTGCAGTAGCATTCAAAGCAGCAGAAAAAATTTAATATTGCTCTTATTTGATCTCCTTTCCACCAGCAGAATAAGCAGGGACTGTAAAGTTATAACGTTTAAACAAAAGTCCTTTTTAATCGTTATTTGTTCTGTTTTATTTTTTGTTAAAAAAAGTAATCGTTATTTCTTGAGTTTTAGTTTTTGTCAGAAAATAATCGTTATTTCTTGAGTTTTATTTATTGCTCATAGAATAACCGCTATTTCTAGAGTTTTAATTTTTGCTTAAAAAAGTTGTTATATTTTTTGTTCAGAAAATAATCGTCATTTCTTTAGCTTTATTTTTTGCTCAGAAAATAAAACTTAATTTGTGAAAACCCCCTACAAATTAAGTCAGCCAACTATAAACCTAGTGCAAGCTTAGTTTTAACTTGCAATTTGGCGTGGTTAAAATGAGTTTAACTAACCAGCTCGCGAGGCCGACTATAATCATATTTTCACACAGCTACGATCGGACATTCACATGTACACGAAATCGACGTTTGGCAGCTGCACTCATTATCTGCTTGACTTAACTGAAAGTTGCACTAACCCATACAATTCAACAGCGGGACCGTTTCTTCGCAACCTATAAAATCATAAGATATTTGTGTGTGTGTGTTTTGTCTGGCACTGATATAAATATATCGGGTGTTTTTTTTACAGGTTTGTTTTTCGAATAGAGATAAAACTGGCATTTTGTGGTCAAATCTGGCAACTCTAATGTCATTTATGTTCAGTTTGGTTTGCCATTTCATCATGAACAGGTTGACAAAAGAACAACGCTTGCAAATCGTGCAAATTTATTTCGAAAATAATGGTTCAGTTCGCGAAGTTTACCGCGAGCTCCGTCAATTTTATGGTCGACATAATCGTCCATCAGAGCAATGAATTCGGTTAACCATGGATCGTTTTCGCACTACGTTTACTCTATGTGATAATACGCATCCGCAGAGACGTCGAACAGTGCGCACCGAAGAAACAATTGCCGCTGTAGAGCAAAGTGTTGAAGAGGACCCGAATGAATCGATTCGCCACCGTGCACAGCAATTGGAGCTTTGTCCATCAACTTTATGGAAGATTTTGCGCAAAGATCTTGGCTTGCGACCTTACAAGATCCAGCTTGTGCAAGAATTAAAGCCGCGAGATCATGCAATGCGTCGTGATTTTGGTGTATGGGCCGAAAATGAGATTGATCTCGATGCTGATTTTCATCGCAAAATTTTGTTCAGTGATGAGGCTCATTTTTGGTTGAATGGCTACGTCAACAAGCAAAATTGCCGCATTTGGAGTGAAGAGAATCCACATGAGACCCTTGAAACGCCATTACATCCACAAAAACTGACTGTTTGGTGTGCTCTATGGGCTGGTGGAGTCATTGGGCCATACTTCTTCCGCAATAATGCTGGAGAGGCAGTTACCGTTAATGGAGACCGGTATAGAGCCATGATAACCGACTATTTTGTTCCCGAATTGGATGGCATGAATGTGGATGAGTTGTGGTTCCAACAAGACGGCGCTACATGCCACACAGCGCACGTCACAATCGATTTATTGAAGGAAACATTCGATGAGCGCATAATTTCGCGGAATGGACCTGTAAATTGGCCACCAAGATCGTGTGATTTGACACCATTGGATTATTTTCTTTGGGGATATGTGAAGTCGCTCGTCTACGCCAACAAACCAGAAACGTTAGGGGAATTGGAAGCCAACATTCGTGGCGTTATTGCCGACATACGGCCCCATATGCTCGAAAAAGTGGTTGGAAATTGGACCTGTAGAATTGGCTTTATTCGAGCCAGCCGCGGCGGCCACATGCCCGAAATCATATTTAAACATTAATGGCATAAAATTATCCTTCCAATAAAGCCAAATTGATGGACCTTAAAACGATTTTCTTGTGTTTTATTTCAATTCGAAGTTCTATACCCCTAAAAAAAACACCCGATAGAAAACAACAGTGTTGCCCTACAAAATAACCTAATTTAAGCAGACCTCAAGCTCCCTCTCAAAAACAGCTCTGTAGTTTAAAACAAGTTTAATTTTAAACCGATTTTAAGTAATCGGAGTTTAAACTAAGTTTAAAGTTACACTGAAAAACTGGGAATGAATACAAGTGGGAAGTTTGACAAATTCAAAATGTCATATAAAGGCAGAGATTACGTGTCAGACATAGAATTTGCCCGATAATGATATAAGAAGAATACGAAGAAGTGTATCGTGTCGCATAAATAAAGCCAAGAGTTTCATGTACGGGTTTCTATGTTACATCTGCAAATTATTTCTGATTACAAGATGTGGAAACAAAAGTTTAATGAATATTGTGATAAATATTTATGTATGTACTTGAAATGAAGTGTTTCCTCTGCAATAAAAAAATTTCATTTTTCAAATTTAACTGGAACGCATACATTTATTTGAAGGAGCCGCCCAAAATTGATATGACTTATTTGTATTAAAAACATAAAGGCTCCAACAAGGTAAAATATTTTCAAAAGTATATGCATATGTACGTAGTGTATTATATAACATATGTTAGTTTTATGTCGGAAATATAGCTACGAAAAAATGTAGTCTGAAATTGTCTGAAAACATTTGAAATATCTAATCTATATACATATATAAAAATGGTGTGAAAACATATAGTAATTCATCAATTGAGAACGGCTGGACCGATTTGGCTCAAATTTTTTTTCAGTTCTTCGCAATTGCCAGGAGAAGGTTTTTTCGAAAGAAAATTTTGGGAAAACCCTGCGGGAAAGTCGGAAAATTGGAGAAATCGAAAATTGATTATTAATATAGAATTTTGTGTGCAATAGTCCCAGAATGGCTTTTCGATTGGAAAAATAGAAAACTTTTAATGGAAAACTCGGAAAATTCCGGAAAAACGTGAAAATGTTTAATGATTTTCGACGAAATTTTGCATTTTATTGCATGATTTGATGCGATGTAAAGCTGCAAATTTCGAATAATTGTGAAATTCATTGTGATAAAATACGTGTTGCGTGCATTTTGAGTGGAGAAATTAACGAGATAAATAATAGATAGCGCTGTGCTTAGGTTGACCGTAATTTGGCGGGTGCACTTTTCGCATGCCATCAAAGAAGAATTCGGAAAACAGCTGACTACGTAGCAGACTTAGACTGAGCGCAATTTCACAGGTGCACTTTTCTCATTGTCATTTTTTATTAAACAAATGTCATTTTTTATTAAACATTGCTATTTTTCATGCTGCAATTGATTCGAGTTTCCCTGATTTTCGTGTTGATCGATTTATTTTTCTGATTTCGGATAGTCATATATCGCGTATCATATCCACAAACAGTACAAGCATTACGATCAATTGAAATTCCATTGCGATATTTATCAATTCGATAATTTTTTAAGAAAATAAGTTTGCGTGTAAAAAGTGAGGTTATCTTCTTGAACTGCGGCCATATATTGCGATACATTCATTCCGTAAGTATTTTTTTTTTATTTTCTTTTAATAGGATTAGTCAAAAACGACTTTATTGCATTTTAGCTAGAGTTATTTGCTTGACTAATGCCTCCTATTAGACGATCAAACCTTGGACGACGTACACGTCGTGCAATAATTAGTCAGAATGTCCCTGATAATCAAACGCAAGAGGAACGTGCAGAAGAAAATGAATGGAGACGTGCCCATATTGCACAAATTCGCGCTGCACAATCACCACCTTAAATTCCACAAAATATTGTTAGAAGAACACCAGTCATAAATGTAGGCTTAAATCGCGCTGCTTTCGAATACGATTCCGCAATAGCTTACAAAGATCTTCGCTGCGTTGATATCGGCTCATAGTCTGTCGCATGCCAGTATTGCAATGCATTAAAGTTTCAATCAGAAACCCCCGGCTTATGCTGCGCTGGTGCCAAAGTGAAATTATCCGTTTTGACTCACCCGCCAGAGCCATTGTATTCGTTACTCTATGGAAATACAATCCAATCAAAACATTTTCTAAAGAATACACAAAAATATCACGGATGCTTTCAAATGACATCATTTGGAGCCCAAGTTGTTGATGTACCCGGCTACAATCCCAGTTTTAAGGGAATCACGTCTCATTATTATCAAAACGAATAATTATTGTTATTTTTTTCGAAATTGCTTCCAAACATTCAGATTCAAGGTCAAATTCACCATTGAGCGGGCGCTTTGTTGCCACTACAGAACGAAGATCATAAGTTCCTTCAGATATATTTCGTTGGTGATTCGGCACTTGAACTAGATCAGCGTTGTGCAATTTTTACTGCGACTAAACGTGAAATGATCGAACAATTACAAAATCTTCTGCATGAGCATAATGAATTGGTCATTATCATTATTAGAGCAGACAAAAGACCCGCTGGAAGCCATGCAAGAGAATTCAATGCTCCCACTATCAATGAAGTCGCAGTGGTGATTGTTGGCGTGAATAAGGAATCACGCGATGTTGTTCTCTACCGCGTGTACGAGACGCATAGGTCATATGACGCACTTCAATACCCGTTGATCCAGCGATCGACATGACATCATTGCACGAGTGTTCAGACAAAAGATCAGAGTACTCATGGATTACATCGTTAAGCATAAGGTTTTTGGCATAATCCGTTGTTGGATGTACTCTGTTGAATGGCAGAAGCGTGGCTTGCCACATGCACACATTTTGCTTTCGATGCTCGACACGATCCGTCCAGATCATATTGATTCGATCATTTCGGCCGAAATACCAGATCCAGAAACTGACCCGGAGCTGTATTCCGTTGTGACAACAGACATGATCCATGGGCCTTGCGGAGTCCACAACCCAGATTCGCCGTGCATGGAAAACGGAAATTGCATAAAGCGTTTCCCCCGTCCGTTGGTGGCTGACACAATCACTGGAATCGACGGATATCCATTGTATCGGCGCCGTTCTCCAGATGACAACGGCAGATCAATCGTGATGAAAGTGAAACGAAACAATATCGTCGTCGGTAACCGCTGGATCGTTCCATATTGTCCGCTTTTGCCGAAAACGTTCTCAACTCACTGCAATGTTGAGTACTGAAATTCCATTAAATCCATCAAATACGTTTGACAATATGTGAAGAAAATGCAAACGACGAGGTAACGAAATTTCAACTTGGACGTTACGTGAGTTGTAACGAGGCAAATTGGCGGCTGTTTTCGTTTTCGATTCATGAACGTTACCCGACTGTCGTACATTTGGCAGTTCACTTGGAGAACGGCCAGCGTGTCTACTTTACGGACGCAAATGCAGTGCAAAGAGCAGAACAACCACCAACTACAACGTTGACAAATTTCTTTTCGACATGCGAAAGCGATCCGTTCGCAAGAATTTACTCTATTCGGAAATGCCACGCTATTATACATGGAACGCTGCATCAAAGAGGTTTCAACGCCGGAAAAAAGGTAATGTTGTTGAATTTGCTCGAAAACGATACACATTGGGACTCCACTCTCGCCGATGCAACTGTTTCTGCGCCAGCGAATCAAATTCGTACATTGTTTGCGATCATCATAACCGCATGTCATCCATTGAACCCGACCGCATTGTGGGACAAATATAAGGACGAGATTGCTGACGAAATTCTACACAGATTTCGCATGACAACTTTGAATTTCGATCTTCAAATTAATAACGAGATTCGCAACGAAGCGTTAGTTCTGATCGAAGACATGTGCATGCTCATGTGCGGCAGTCCGGTGTCGACATTGGGAATGCCAGCGCCAAATCGTTCGATGAACGATGCATTCAATCAGGAACTGCAACGGGAGCAAGACTATGATCGAGATGAACTGGCCGAAAGAGTCCGAACAAATGTGCAGCTGTTGAATGCCGAGCAGAAGAACGTGTACGATGAAGGTTGTTGACGATGGAACGGGATGCATTTACTTTCTCGATGCTCCCAGTGGGACAGGCAAGACATTCGTCATTTCTTTGATTCTGGCTACAATTCGGGCAAGATCTCAAATTGCGCTGGCTGTTGCTTCCTCTGGCATTGCTGCCACATTGTTGGAAGGCGGTCGAACTGCACATTCAGCTTTAAAGCTGCCGATGAATCTACTCACGGTAGACAAGCCAACGTGCACAATGACCAAGAATTCAGCGACAGCGAAATTGATTCGAGAATGCAAAATCATCATTTGGGATGAATGCACGATGTCGCATAAACGAGCTTTTGAGGCAGTTGACCGAACGATGAAGGATTTACAAGGTGATTCGAGACAATTTGGTATTTGATATTGCTCTCCGGAGACATGAAAAGAAGTTGAAATTGACCACGAACATGAGAATTGCGTTGCAGAACGACTCATCGGCTCTTGAATTCTCGAGACAACTGCTGGCGCTTGGCAATGGCCAAATACCTGTTGACGTTTCCACTGGATTGATATCGTTCCCGGCTAATTTTTCCGAGTTTACATCGTCGAGGGAGGAACTCATCACCAAAGTGTTCCCCGGCATTGCACAAAATTATAAAAATCTCGATTGGATTAGTGAACGGGCAATACTAGCAGCGAAGAATAAGGACGTCGATATCTTGAATGTGATTATTCAAAGTCAAATAGCTGGAGAACTGCATTCGTACAAATCCGTCGACAGCGTGCCCGACGAGGATGAAGCGATAAACTATCCGACGGAACTTTCGAACTCGCTTGATGTGCCAGGAACTCCGCCGCATAATTTACAGTTGAAGGTGGGATCGATCATAATCATGTTGCGGAATCTGAATCATCCGAAATTGTGCAACGGTACGCGGTTGTCCGTCAAGAAACTGATGAACAATGTGATTCAAGCGACGATCAAGGGCAAATTCAATGGAGAGGAAGTCCTTATCCCACGAATTCCGATTATTCCATCTGATCTTCCATTCCAATTCAAGCGGATTCAGTTTCCCGTTCGATTGTTGATGCTGTACGTTGCCTGTTCGCGTGTCGGGAAACCATCTTCGTTGTTTGTTTTTGCGCCGGAAAACAAAACAAACAAAAAATTGTTCATCATATCGCTCTCTACTGATTCCGATTCCATTCAAATAAATAACATTGAAATTTGAACTATCTGCGTTTTATTATCATTGAAGTTTATCGGAAGGCGTTAAATTGGGGCGAGTCGAAGTTTGCCGGGTCCGCTATTTTATTTATATATGGAGAACTAAAACGTATATAAAACTGGAAGGTGCCACGCCTCTTTTCTAAAAATGTTCTGACGGTCGTAATAATGGACCGATTTTCATGAGATATTCACGGTGCGGTACAGATTGTATGGAAATAATCGTCTGCAATATTTATTTCTAATTCAAGTTGGTATATAGTTCTGTAGCAGGACAAAGTCTGCCGGGTCAGCTAGTCTTATATATAAAAAGGCCGTGAGTGTTTGTCGGTATGTAATTTATTGACTCGAAAACTACTGAGCCGATTGAGCCAAATCCATAGGATGTGTTTACTATGGTGTTCACTGTGCATAGGTCAAAAAAAAAAAAATCCAATAGATAGAGCTGGAGTTGAGATATTTCCAAAACCCCTTTTTACAGTCCGATATCAGTAAAGCTGAAACCACATATAAGCCACAAAATGTAAACATTTAATTTGAAAATGTTACCGATAGGTGCTGCTAGACTCCAGATATTTTCCGAAACGTATTGTTCATAAGTCAAGTTATTGTAATATCTTTTTATTATGATAATATGGTGTGGTTCAATTATGTATGGAACAAAATATCGGCCAAATGTCCGCCGCGACCTCGGCGGCACACCTCCATCCGATGGTCCAAATTTTCGATGACGCTGAGGCATAATTGAAGTTCTATGCCGTTAATGTGCCGAATTATCTCACCCTTTAGCTCTTGAATCGTTGCTGGCTTATCGACATACACCTTTTCTTTCAAATAACCCCAAAAAAAGTTGTCCAACGGTGTCAAATCACATGATCTTGGTGGCCAATTGACATCGCCACCACGTGAGATAACACGGCCATTGAATTTGTCGCGCAAAAGAGCCATTGTTTCGTTGGCTGTGTGACAAGTGGCACTATCCTGTTGGAACCACATATCGTCCACAACCATATGTTCCAATTCGTGCCATAAAACGTTCGTTATCCTCTCATGATAGCGAACACCATTCACAGTAACTGCCTGACCGGCCTCATTTTGGAAAAAATACGGTCCGATGATGCCGCCAGCCCATAAACCGCACCAAACAGTCACTCTTTGTGGGTGCATGGGTTTGTGGCAGCACCAAATTAGAAAAGGCAAAAATGCAACTCTACCTTATACCTTCTTCTTCTTCTCTTTTTGTTTCCTGTCCGATTTCTCTCTTCTGGATTTATCACCGAATTGGACGTTTGCTATTTTTTCATTTAGTATAAATAGTTAATTTGATTATTTTATAAAGTTGATAATTATTTAATAAAGAATATTTATAGGTGGAGAAACTAAACTACATTGGTGACCCCGAAAACTGAATACTGATCAAAGCAAACGTGCAGCCCAATTTGGAGTGCACGCCGTGACTTACTGGCATACAGTATTATATCCATGCGCATCAGCTTTCCAGAGCTTTCCAACGTCTAATTATTACTTATACTCATTAAATTGATTATATTACTCATCATTTCTTCGCACTTTTAGTTCACACTTATTACCGTGCACCCGCATAACGCAACAGTCACACTCGCGTTTCAGCGTGCACTGCTACATACTACGTAGATTTACTTCTTTATTAAACATCACATTATATAGGTGCATTTTTAATTACTACACAGTCTACTGCTCCAGTTACTCCATTAAGTCAGGATGCGGAAAGCACCGACGTAAATAGTTTTGCGGCACGAGTGCAAGTACCACAACTAAACGGGTTCTCTCTACAAAGTATAGAATCATGGGATCAATAACTTCGGGAAGATGAACCAAGATCAACGCGATAACACAAAATTTAATATAGCCGTCATGTATATGGACGAACGTCTCCACGAACAAGCATTCGACGTCGTACGAATCCCCCTGCTAAAGGCAAGTACGACGCGTTACGCACAACAATTTTGAGCAAATTTTCAGTATCACCGATTGCCCGCCTGGAACAGTTGACTTCCGGTATACAATTGGGTGACAAAAACCCAGTCACATGTTAACTCAACTCCAACGAACTGGAGTTACATCGGACAAGCAACTTATCAAAGATTTCTGGCTTCAAAAACTACCTGTGTCGGCACGCGCAGTCATTACTTGCGTCGATCGCTGATGAGATAATTGACGTGGTGCGCGCGAACTCAGTGGATGCAGTCACTGCCCGCTGCCCTCAAGAACAGATCGGGCGAAACACCACGACGACGTCAACTAGTAATTCGTCGATCGAAAACCGAATAGAACGCATAGAAAAAGCGCTTTCACGCATCGAAATGAGTACTAATAAAGACCGAAATCGCAGATCTCGCTCTCACAGTCGTAATAAGAACGCAAGTCGAACCTCATCCAATTCCCAGCCAGTTACATGTTGGTACCATAAGCGGTACGGCGACCAAGCGCAGAAATGTAATACACCTTGTACATATAAATCAACAAAAAACTAATTATGTCGACAGCATCCGCAGCTACTGCTGTCGAATCAACTCACGAACAGGGCTGTATTCATCACGGTAGTACAAAACACCGACTTTTCATCTTCGACCGTAAGTCAAGCAAACGATTTTTAGTAGATACGGGTGCAGACATATCGGTTGTTGCTCATACTACAGGGCGCTCACCAACATCACAACCAACGCCTTATTTATTCGCAGCCAACAATACTCAAATCAAGACATTTGGTACGGTACGATTAAATCTTGACTTAGGGCTCCCAAGATCCTTTGAGTGAACTTTTATAGCTGCCGACACCAAACACAACATCATAGGAGCTGATTTTTTAAGCAAATTTAATATCCTGGTAGACATCCACAACTCTTCTATCATCGACGGGCAAACAAAATTGAAAAGTCGAGCCATGCCCGCAGCCGATGTACAACAATACGCAATTGCGGCTTACGACACTACTTGTAAATACGCTGAAATTCTACGTGAATTTAACGATATAACACAATGCAATAAAACCTTTGGAGCTAACGTTAGCAACAACTTGGTGAGGCATTTCATCGAAACAGAAGGTCAGCCCGTATTCTCTAAACCACGAAGGTTAACACCAGATAAGTACCAGGCAGTCAAAGAGGAGTTTCAATATCTTCTGAAGCTTGGTGTTTGGCGGCCATCCAAAAGCCCTTACGCCTCGCCTCTACATGTCGTGCGGAAATCTGATAATACTTGGCGACCTTGTGGAGATTATAGGGCACTCAACGCGCAGACCCTACCGGACCGCTACCCACTACCCCACATACAGGATTTCACTCATTACTTGCATGGTAAATCAATTTTTTCAAAAATTGACTTGTACCGAGGTTACTACCAAATTCTAGTCGCCGAAGAAGACGTACCGAAAACAGCAGTCACTACACCTTTCGGATTATTCGAACTCCTCCGCATGCCTTTTGGTCTACGAAATGCTGCCCAAACCTTCCAAAGGTATATGCACGAAGCCCTGAGCGGGCTTGATTTCGTTTTTTGTTACATTGACGATGTGTGCGTCGCATCAGCATCAGAAGAAGATCACACAAAACACCTAAAACTTGTTTTCGATCGATTGCGACAACACCGTCTCACCATTAACTCATCAAAATGTGTTTTCGGGACAACGCAAATTGAATTTTTGGGCCACTTGGTCACGCCAAAAGGTATTAGCCCAACTCCCGCTAAAGTCGAAGCTATTATCAAGTTCCCTTTGCCCAAATTTGCATTTGAATTAAAACGTTTTTTAGCCATGCTGAATTTTTATCGAAGATTCATACCGCATGCCATTGAGCATCAACAACATCTCAACGCACTCGTGGGTGGCAATAAAAAGAAAGATAAATCTGTGATAATTTGGAACGAAAGCTCTATTCATCATTTTCAACAGTGTAAAAACGACTTATCCCAGGCCTCACTGTTAGCTCACCCAGCTCCATCAGCAAACATCATCCTTTGTACAGACGCGAGTGACACCGCGATGGGCGCAGTAATACATAAAATTATAGAAAGTGAGCCTCAACCACAAGCATTTTTCTCCAAAAAGTTTTCGAGTGCGCAAGGCAAATACAGCACATATGATCGTGAGTTGCTCGCAATTTACAGCGCGGTTAAGCATTTCAGGTATATGTTAGAAGGAAGAGAGTTCACTATAGCCACGGATCATAAGCCACTGACCTTCGCATTCACCATGAAGAAAGATAACGCATCTCCACGACAGATACGTCATCTCGACTATATCGCACAATTTTCAACGCGTATTGTTCATATTTCTGGAGCAGCAAACATCACTGCAGATGCGCTCTCTCGCATAAACGCGCGTAATATATCGTCTGACAACGCTATTGATTACGAAGCAATGGCAAAACAGCAAATAAATTGCGAGGAGCTCAAAAAAGCGCTAAATACAGATAATACCTCTCTACGTTTCAAATTAATCAAATTACCAGCAACGGATACTTCTATTATGTGCGATATCACCGGAAATGTGGCACGCCCATTTGTACCACCAGAGCAACGACACTCAGTTATATCAAAATTCCATAATCTAGCACACCCTGGAAAAAAAGCGACAGCACGACTCGTCAAACAACATTTCGTTTGGGAATGCATGGACGCGGACGTGAACAAATTCGTATCACATTGTATGGCACAGTGTTATAAGGCCATCGGCAATAACGCCATATGGTTTTATTTCGCATCACATTGAGAAATAAGGCCATATGGCTTTATTTCCATTGGAAGAGTGAAATAAAGCCATAACCGAAAATTGTGCATATGAGAAATAAAGCCATACAATCTTTTTTCAACACAAAAAGTAAATTTTGTCTCTTTGGTGGCGGTCGCGCGTTTGCACGCCACCACGCGACGTGCTCGCGCTCCGAACCTCCGCGTGCCGACGCGCCCCACCGCTACGAAATGAATATAGTAATCTTTTTGTAAAAGGGAAATTTTATAACATATGTATATAGTAAATTGTACATGATAACCTTTTTGTAAAAGGAAAATTTCCCTTTTACGGAATTTATATATATATATATATATAAAAAAAAAGTTTGGAAATAAAATGAAAATCAAAAAATTCTTTGTGTTATATGTTGCGAAGAAGAAAGGCAATTACCGAACCTCCGCGTGCCGACGCGCCCCAACGCGCCGCGTTCGCGCCGCGGCGCCCTTGACAAAAAATTGTGTTCCTGTATTTGATGACAAAAGTTTCAATTATTTCCTTTACCTTCATTCTTCTTGTTTTAGATGTTACACCACTAATCCCTTGAAATTAACAATAGGGGTATTCTCGAAGTCTGGGAACACCCGTGCACTAATTGCACGGTTTGCAAAGCTTTCCCATAGAAAACCCGGTTATTACCCTGCAACCCGTGTAAGTTTCAGGATACAATTGATGGGAATGCCGATGAATCAGATGCAAGTAGCAGCGAAGAACAAACGAATGAGACTGAAATACAAGAACAACATTATCTATTATATATTATTTGTTTTGAAAAAGAAAGGCAAATACTGTTTGATCCATGCAAACATTTCAAACTTTGCCAATCATGTTACCAACAGATTAAAGAAAAAGCTGAGGGTCAAGGAACGCAAACACTGTGCCCAATTTGTTGTGGCATTATCAATAATGGCACACTTATATATTGTTAACTAAAAATCGGTCAACAGTTATTTTGTTAATACTTGCATAATTTATTGTATATATTGAATAAATATTTTTTGTTTCGTTTTGTATTATTAAAATAATACGGCAGATTATAAGAATGACAAGAGTTACTTTTTATATGCACACCATCTCTGCACTAGATAAGGATTGTATAGAAAATTTTCAAAGGTGAAATAACGCCATAATGGCTTTATTTCACTTTCACAGTGAGAAACAAGCCCATACGCAAAATTATGGCCTTATTTCTCAATGTGATGTGAAATAAAGCCATATGGCGTTATTGCCGATGGCCTTATAACACTGCGCCACATTGTATACCCTGCCAGCGCTCGAAGGTGGGTAGGCACGTAGTTTCACCACTAGAAAAATACTGCCCGCCATCTCATCGATTCAACCATATAAACATCGACCTTATCGGGCCTCTGCCTCCATCCAACGGTTACAAATATTGCCTTACTATAATCGATCGTTTTTCCAGATGGCCAGAGGCAAACCCTTTAGAAGACATCAGTGCTGATACAGTGGCGTTAGCAATGCTAAACGGTTGGATTAAGAATTTTGGTGTACCGTTGCGGATATCTATAGATCAAGGTCGACAGTTTGAGTCAACACTGTTCCAGGAACTCTCTCGAGCGCTTGGGATTCAACATTTACGCACAACAGCGTATCACCCGCAAGCGAACGGGATGATCGAGAGATTCCATCGGACGCTGAAGGCTTCCATCATGTGCAACAATACATCCAATTGGTCATATCAACTACCATTAATCTTGTTGGGACTGCGATCGATTTATAAGCCAGATATCAAAGCGACTCCTGTCAATTAGTCTATGGCACTTCGATCAGACTTCCAGGTGATATGTTTGAATCGCGTAAAAGCACACCACCATCTGAGTTTGTTACTCAACCACAAGCACGAACTCCAGCCCACGAGTACAGCACATCACCACAAACCTATGCCATTCTCGTTGCCAGGCCTGGCAACAGCTACACATGTCTTCGTGCGCAATGACACCGTGAAGCCTGCATTGACACCACCGTACAACGGCCCCTATGAGGTTGAAAAGCGAGAATCTAAGAACTACGTTCTCCGGATCAATAATAAATCCGTCACGGTCTCGATAGATCGCATAAAACCTGCATTTATTAGCCACGCACCAGAAGAAGCGCACGATCCGTCGAACCTAATACCAGCATCAGCAGCTAACGATCCAATAACCAAATCAGAAGAGAAGCAAAGTACCTCACCGGATTTAAAGACCAGGCGCGGACGATCTGTCAGACTTCCAGCACGCTACGCCCTTTAGAAATCTGGAGGGAGTATTTTGGCAGCACCAAATTAGAAAAGATAAAAATGCAACTCTACCTTATACCTTCTTCTTCTTCTCTTTTTGTTTCCTGTCTGATTTCTCTCTTCTGGATTTATCACCGAATTGGACCTTTGCTATTTTTTCATTTAGTATAAATAGTTAATTTGATTATTTTATAAGTTGATAATTATTTAATAAAGAATATTTATAAGTGGAGAAACTAAACTACAGGTTTTTCGACAATCACTCTCGACAATCAATTCTGCTTATTGACGAATCCACTGAGGTGAAAATGTGCCTCATCACTGAAGATGATATGCACGATATGCATTTTGATTTGAACGCCAATTTTCATAATAAGCCTGAATAACTTTAACAATGCGTATCTTTCCATGTTCAAATGGAGTTAGTCTGAAATTGAGAAATGTCAATTGAAATGCCTTTAGTAAACAAGAATACGGGAGAGAGAAAATTGAACAACTTCCAATATTTCATTGAAAAACGTGTTCTAATTGTTCTAAAGTGTAAAATATGAATTTATAGGCAGACATTTAATAAATAAATTCGCAAAATACTAAAAAAAAGTGTATCTTTTTCTTAATTTGTGAAAAAAGCTTTGTCTAGTTGAAGTTGAGAATTGTCAAACCCGGCAAAACCAAAGTAGCGGTACTTCTAAAGGCGTCACCTTCAGTATTCAGTACACCGTGATGCGTACCTACAATTTTATTATATGTTATACTTTATTTATCTCATTTCACTATAGGAAGTTCACAAACTTATAAATGCTTATTTTTAAAAGCAGTCAACCCAATTGCTTTTCTCTGTTATAATTCACTTTACATAAGCGCATCAAGCTTCATGAAAAACTATAACGTTACATGGGACGGAGTAATCTTCGTCCAACAAGCAACTCAGCAGAATTCAATACTGTTACTTCACATATCCTTCCGTATTGCCGTATCATGTTATTTTTAGGGACACGAATTTCGATACCGATATTTTTTACTTGGCACTAACAAAACGTTTTTTTTTTTTGGAATTCATCGAATTTGCGAGGAAAAAATATTTACTGAATAATATTTGGGAATGAATATCAGGCGAAATGAGAATAGCATGATGGAACACAATAGCCCTACCTAGCTCACACTTTAATTTAATACCTTTCGAATCTGCAGTAAGGTAAAAAATAAAATGATTGGAGAATACCAATTTTTTAAAACTGGAACTGTTAACTTCGGCAAACGCCTTCTATAGAGCAAACATACAACGTTGTATAAGAAATTGTGACTGAATTTCATTTATATATGGTATCGAATCTTTTTAATTTGATATTCATGGGTGTCCAATACATTCGGCCCGTTGTCGTTCACTAGGTGTTCTCTCTTGTGATTTTCTTCTTATATGCTTCAAAATTAACATTAATACAACCAAGAGTTTCACTTTTAACAAATCATTAACAATAATTTGGCACTAATGCTAAAGAAGTTGCGAATAAGATTTTCTGCTTTGGTATTAACTACTACAACAAGTCCAAAAATCGTTTAAAAGTGATGATATGCTTAGTATCCCACGAATGCAAGAACTTGTACAAAAAATTCAAGCTCAAAAATATAATTGAAACAAACTGAATTATTTACTAAAAATTACACTACACTATTAAAAAAAAAAGTTGTGTAACTTGGAATGTATGTGAAGGGTGGTTTTTTTTAGATGTGTGGTTTTCAATGAAACAATACTTTTTCCGGAGTTGGTATTTTTGACAGCTGTTATTTGGTTTGTACTCAGTTTGGTTTGCCATCTCCTAATGAACAGACTTGCTCCGGAGCAACGTTTGCAAATCGTGCAAATTTATTACTAAAATGATAGTTGAAGCCGAACGACCATCAAGCGCGTCGCACGTTCGATGAATGGGCCAAAACGAGATGCCCACCGATCCCGATTTTCACAATGAAATTTTCTTCAGCAATAAAGCTCAATTTTGGTTGAATTGGGACGTTAATAAACAAAATTGTCGCTTTTAGAGTGTTGATAATCCACAAGCAATTGCTGAGACGCCGTTACATCCTCAAAAAGGCACTGTTTGGTGTGCTCTCTGGGCAGAGGGAATCATTGGTATATATTTCTTCATGCCTATAAAGCCATGATTAATGACTTTTTCGTACCTGAATTGGAGGATGTTGATGTGGACGACCTTTGGTTCCTACAAGACGGCGCTACATGCCATACGGCCAACGAAACAATAAATTTATTGAAGGAAACTTTTAACACCGCTGGACTATTTTTTGTGGGGCTATGTGAAGTCACTTGTTTACGCAGATAAGCCCGAGATAATTGAAGCCTTGGAAGAGAATATTCGGTGCGTTATTACTAACATATGACCCCAATTGCTGCAAAAAGTGATCGAAAATTTAGCCTCTCGACTAGAATTTATTCGAGCCAGCCGCGACGATCAATTGCCCAAAATCATTTTTAAAACATAATAGCAAACCCTTATCTTTATAATAAAGCTAAATCCTTTTCCATAACATTACATTATATGCATTTTATTTTTTCTTGAAAGCCACATGGCTAAAAAATACCCTTTAAAATTATAGGCCTAGTTGAGTAATAAAAAATGTATACTCAAAATCCCAAATGCGCGCTAAAAATCTGGAATTAGGGTCATAACCCCGTTTTCGGGAGCCCATAGTTTTTTGCCCACGCCCACAGCACTTCTGAACCGATCTGAAAGCAAAATTCTATGTCATTGATTTGATTATTCCAATTTTTCTTAATATACTCCGTTTTATGGAAATCAAATACAATGTACTTCTAAAATCTACAACATATACCAGTATAATATGAAAAATAACTTTAAAACGGAACTAAAATTTAACACTTCAGTAAAAGTTTTGAATGTTTATTAAATTTGCGATAATAGTACCGTTATTGTATTATTATTATGGAGTAAATTGTATATCGTCTGTAAATCCTCTTTTCATCAAAATATGAAATTGATGATTGATTGAGAGATGTTAAAGATATGGCAAAAATAATATGAGTCCCCCGAAAAATGGAGTATTGACCCTAATTCCAGATTTTGAGGGTTTATTTGAGATTTTGAGTGTACAGCTTTTGATATGTGGGATATAGAAACTTAATCAGGAGTTTTATCCCAGCTTCTCTCATTCAAGAAAGGCCAGAGACTTCCAAATCCCTGTAGCGTGTTCCAAGCTGATATCTTTGCAGTTGACATAGTGACAAGAGAGGTAGACGCGTTGGATTTTGAGCCGGGCGGCGATCAAGGCTCTACAATCGACCACGACTAACTCGATCTGCGTTTGGATTTGTCGAGGATTCCGCAAGCTATTTGGCAACACACTTTTTAGCTATAATGGGTCCCGTCTAGTCTAGTTTGGTCCCCATGCAGGAAAGTGTTTTCTTCCGGAATACTAACGAGACACCTGCCCATAGGTCACATTGCCACCAGGTTTGGAACCCTGGGATGAAAACAAAGCAGAGTGCATCAAGCACCTCCTGTGCGCTTAGTGTGCGCTTCAGATTTTTGGGGGCACCATTTCTTTAGGCCCCCGGATGACTTAAATACGGTCACACTTGTTGGGGCAGGTGGGATTTACCAAAATATCGGGATGGTTTAAGAACGTGTAAGGATAGACTGGGCGAATGGGTATTGTGAACATCGAGTGAACTCTCTGCAAGGGTAGCCCTGTTAACCTAACCTAATCTAGTTTCGACATCAAACCATTTTTTTTAAATCAAAATGCTCAAAAGGAATTTAAGTACACTCTTTGAAAAATAATTTGAAATATTATTTATTCAAGAAGAAGGTTTAATTTGAATTATGTCTAAAAATGCTCCTCTCTTTAGGTGTAACTTTAAGTGTAGCTTAATCCATATTTGTAAGGAAGTAAGAACTAATGATTAACATAATTTTGTCCTTTATGTGAAAGAAGCAGTCCAGAATTGTTCTCAATGAACATAACGCAAAACTTTTTGAGAATATTGTGTACAAAAATATAGAGAAACATATAATATTAATCTTCTTAATACTATACCACTTTGAGAAGCTGTTTCTTTTTATAATATCCCGTAATAAAAACTGGCCTTAAACTCAAAACAATTTAAATTTCTTTATAAAAGGACGAAAAAATATAATAATTGCGAAAGGACAATCACTCCTAAAAGCAAACAATAACTATAACACAAAATGTGTTTATAAATTTGTTAACTACATTTGGAAAGTCAAGAAAGAAAGAAGTCTGATGAGGAGATGTGGCGAAATAGCAGCTATCACTTCTACCACTTTGAAAAATTGTTGCTTTTTCTTCATATTCACTAATAAAAACTGGCCTCGAGCTCAATAAAATTTTAATTTCTAAATATAAGGCCGAAAATAATATAAGATGTTTCGAATCTAAAAACATCGATACATCGATGTGAATCGGAACGATGTTTTACATCGCTTTCTTTTCTCCAAACCTTTAAATTCTATTATGGCACAAGCAACTGCATTCGACCCAATATTAAAAAAAACGTTTTTAATGTAAGTATCATAAAAATGTAGCTTACAAGAATATAAAAGCTAAGCAGTTATCTTCCTCGATCATCACAGCAATATCTATTAATCAAAATCCAATTGAAGTTTGGGATGGTTTGAAAATTGTTTTCAGGGACTGCATAAACATGCTTTTAAATATTTATCCATCATGGCGAATTCAGTTCCGAGTAAATGACTCTTCTAAAGCAGGATTATCACGCAGTAGCGAAAGCGGTTAGCGTGGCTGAGTGGTTGCGTGCTCGCCTAGCAACTCCGTGTACCATGGCTCAAAGCCAGGTAAAGTCTAGAAAGAAAGAAGTCTGATGAGGAGATGTGGTGATCTCCGAAATAGCAGCTATCACTTCTACCACTTTGAAAAATTGTTGTTTACTCATATTTTTCCTAATACAAACCTGGCCTCAAGCTCTATAAATTATACAGACGATTCATAAATATAAGGCCAAAAATAATAATAAAAATTGTTAGCATCTAGACCTCTAATGGGTTAAAAACCAAAATGATAATGAGGAAACTTTAAATGTGCGTACTAGGGGTATAACTTTTTTGCAACATTATATTTACATGGCCGTACATGATGAGCAATGGTGAAAAAATATTAACTGCGTTTTTACTTTTTTGTTTTCTTTCAAAAAGTTCCCGCACCAACGCAATTGAATTTTTTTTTATTTTTATAAAAAAAAAACAATTTGCAAAAAACGCGTATAAAGTTTTCAAATCCCATAAGCCTCAATGTAAAAATTTGCACTATTTTGTGGATATCTCAGAAACCATGCATGATATTGATATAAAATTTTGATACGATATAAACCACTATAAAATCTACGTTTCGGCATCATTAACTCAAAAAAAGTATTTTTTGATTATTTTGCAACAAATATTATTTATTATTATTTATATATAAGAAAAATATAGTTTTTGTTAATTCATTTTCTTTTTTTTCAATTACACATACATATATTTATTTAGAGTTAGAAGCAATAAACTTAAGATTTAAACTGCGCTTAGATTTACATTTCGGATAAATGTCTTGTATCAATTTGATGGCTCGTTCTGCGCATATATTCGAGCGCTGTTGGTTTGCAATAAATGAGTCTTCCTTCACCCAGTGTTTTAAAAAACATTTGTGCGCTGCTTTAAAAGGCTTTACCGATGTTTCTAATTTTGTGAAGTCATTTACATGAAAACGGTGGTCGGAAAACCATACGTCATACCAAGCGCCGCATATCAATTGACAAATACAGCAACAGTTTTGTTCGGTGTTTGGCAATGAGTATGAATGTCAAAATGCAGAGTATAGCCCTTGAGTTTCAACGGGCGTTGCTTAGCGATAGTAGAGTCTTAAATTTTATATAAGGAAAGATTTTATTTTTTTCATAATATTTGAACGCATGTCCCAGCTCATACAGATACTGCATGTCATCGCGCCATTTGATGCATCTTACTTTCAATTTTTCTTTGCCTTGAGCGAAACTTTGTTTTAGAGCATCGAAATTATTGATCATTTCTGAAAATATATCGTACGGAATATTTGGTGATATTGATTTTCCATCCAGTGACTCATCCATTACATGTCTTAAAATCAGATCTAAAATATGATGTTGACAGCCCACATATTGCGGTGAATGTAAACCTTTTGTTGAAAAGTATTTTTGGAGTGAGATAACAACTCCATTTTTATGTCCTGTATTGACGGTTGTTGTATCACACACAATCATTTTGATGGAGCCCCACAGTTGAAAATTATCGAGAACTTCCTTGATGCCTCCAAATATGGTTGAACTTCTTCCATTATAAAGATCCAAGACCGCCAATATTACTTCTCTGAACTCATTTTTTAGCACCACGGCCTGTATTTCTCTTTTACCGAATTTCTTCCCATCAAAATGAAGACACCAAATATTATTCTTGAGTGAAGTCTTATAATCTGCTTCCAAACGTTCTGCTGCTTTTTTAATTCCTGGTTGTGTTGGTGTTGTTATATTAACTCCTGATTTCGCCAATTCTTTGCATATTTTAGCAGCATTTTTGGTGGTCACATTGGCAGTTGTTACTATTTTCACTGCTGCCTTTGTTGAACAATTCGCTTGTTTAAGCCTTGAAGGTACTTCAAATTCTTCATAATTCGGGACGCAGCAATCATCGTTCGCGTCGCTTGATGATATTGAAGATATTGATGAGTTTAATATACTATTATTTTTGACGGAGGTATGTTCTTTCATTTTAGCAGCTATGGATGGGTGAAGCTTTACATCCTTAGTAGTTGTGTACCCAACTTCTCCGTTCGTTCTTATTTGGAGTTCATACAGCTCTTTATCTTCAGTACCAAGCCACATACCGTTTTTATTCGTTACATCCAATAATTTGTTGAATAAGATTACCATGTTTGTTCCACTGCGTTTTTTTAACGATTTCTGGTATGTTTCTATGAGTTTTTGTATTTTACGTTCAAGGGATACTTTTGCTATGATTGGAAAATTAAGTTTTGACCACAAATCATTCAGTTCTTTTCCAATAATCTTGCACCTCTTCACTTTGCTTTTTTCAATTTTTGCCAATGCATTGTATCTTCCAATTATAGCGGCCTGCTTCGGAATTTTGCACAATTCGGTTAAACATTTTTCAATGTTTACTATTTCACGTCTTTTCGTTGTACTTTTTTTAAAAGCAACTAAATTATTTGTCCACACTTTTGAATTTTTAAGAACATCTTTTTCACTCTTTTTAAAAGACATTATGTTTTTGATGTTAAATAGTTATTTGTCCACATTCAATAGCTTTCGCTATGCTGGCTAAACCAAGACTGGCAAAGAGTAGCAATATAAAGACAATGAATACAAAACGAATTGAATTAATTGTAAAATGTTACAGTTAGCCGACGCTTATCGCATATTTACGTTACGTGAGGAAGAGAAGCAACGACAATGAATACAAAAGCAATTGAATTACTGGGAAAATATTACAGTTAGTCGACGCATATCGTAAAGTTTTGTTGTGTGGTTTTGCGTTCTTTTACGTATTTGATAATATTCGGTGATGCTTTTTTTTTTCTATTTATGGGTGTATTATTTTTTTTCACAAAATGTAGAAATATTTCTTCTATTTGTGCGTTTTTTTATCGGAATATTGCTCCCAATAAAGAAATCATACCTACTCAAAAAAAAACGTTTTTTGTGTTAATGATGCCGAAACGTAGATTTTATAGTGTTTTATATCGTATCAAAATTTTATATCAATATCATGCATGGTTTCTGAGATATCCACAAAATAGTGCAAATTTTTACATTGAGGCTTATGGGATTTGAAAACTTTAAACGCGTTTTTTGCAAATTTTTTTTTTATCAAAATAAAAAAAATTCAATTGCGTTGGTGCGGGAACTTTTTGAAAGAAAACAAAAAAGTAAAAACGCAGTTAATATTTTTTCACCATTGCTCATCATGTATGGCCATGTAAATTTTTATTTTTGAAAAAATTGTTAAAAGTTATACCCCTAGTGCGTACGTCAACTACCTGGCACACTTTATATCAGTGCACCCAAAGTGTATAAAGCAAAGTGAAATCAATATATGGCATATTTTCATTCGATACGCTTATTTGACAACAGTTTTTTCAATATATTACCCTTATGCCAGTAGCAACTTTACATTTCTAGCTAGTTCAAATTTACAAAATTTGAAAATCAAATAAAAATTTGTTTGCCAAGAAAAAAAGGAAAAATTAAATTCAAAACTATAAATTGTACATAGTAAAACAAAAAAAAGTGCAGTGAAACAATTCCGCACACTTGCTGCCTGTGGATCACTGTCCACAATTATTAGGTATGTAGGTTTATTTTGTGAGCAGAAGGACGTAGCAAATAAAGAAAATGGATGAATGCGATTGATATCCCACTTATTACACAGTGTGACACTCAAAAATAGGGAAGTGATGTTAATTTTCTTGTAGGTCTTATCGAGTAGAACGAGAATCCAATTTTTTTTGTCAAACACCCCCAAAATCTCGACTTAACCTTAAAAAACCGATTTTTCATGCTTTTGCGCACTTCTTAGCCCATATCTTAGCTAATTAACAACCAATTTTCAGGTTTAAGAAAGAAGAAACTCAGACCTTTTGAAAAATATAAGACTTTGGCGATATTTTCACACACCATTTTATAAAAACACAAAATTAGTTTTGATTAGATTCAAAGAGTACGTTTAATACCGAGTTCAACGAATGTTTCTTTTAAAAAATCGGCCAAAAAGTGACTAAGTTATTTTACTTTTGATAAGAACGAAATTTTTTCAAAAATTTACAACGAACTTAATTTACTAATGAATATTATTATATGAAAATATATAGATCAAAAGTGCTTTTTTGAACGCTTTTTCCTTAGGTCAACATCGTCAGTTTCGCGTTGTACTGACCAGCAATATTCTGCCATCATATTTATTTTGTTTTTTCCTTCGAAACGTTTTTCGATCGTAGCCATTTCTTGGTGGAAGTGTTCGCCTTGTTCATCACATGTTGCAACCCATTTCACCAAGGAAATTATCACATAGCGCTACAAAACTCTTCCGTGCACGTTTCTCAACACAGCTTAACTTGTTCATAAAGGTAACGTCGCTCATAATTTTGCGAATTTGAGGTCCAATGAAAATACCTACATATATACACATATTATAATAAAAATAAAAAAACAAGTAGACATGAAAATAAATTAATAAATACCGGCTTTTATTTTAGCTTCACTTAATTTTGGGAAGACAGTTTTAAGATGAAGAAAAGCTTCGCTATTAACATCGAATTTCTTTCAAAATTGTTTCATGTATCCCAGCTTTAAGTGTAGTGGTGGTAAGATAACATCCTCAGATTTTACCAATGGGAGGCTTAAAACGTTTTTCCTGCCTATCTGATGTGACTCTTGAGATGGCCATGCTTTACGATCATAGCGATTGGATGCCCCACTATCCCATTCACAAAGGTAGCAAGGATATTTTGTGTAGCCACCTTGCATGCCAAATAAAATTGTCAACACTTTTAAGTCAGCGATGACTTTCCATTTATGCGTGGCATAGTCGATCAACCGTAACATTTTTTCCATCATTTCATACGTTTCCTTCTTGTTAACCCCATACGCGATTGGAACTGATGGTAATAGATTTTCATTGTGTAATAACACAGCTTTTAAACCTAAGGGTGGCATTACAGACTTCATTAAGGGAACACGAATGTATTTTTTTTTAGGGTACATACTTTTACACGATCCATCAATGAAAAGTCGTCATTCATCTGCATTATAATTATAATTTAAAGCCGAAAATAATTTGGGTACATTTACACAATGTACTAGATCACAGTCATTCCCATCAGTTTTAAAACTTTCTCTAAGTATCAAAGTGCGTTCGCTTTTTCTACCCGATGTGATTTGAAAATATTTTTCCACTAAATTCCACTGCTTTAGTCGTGAACCGAGGACTTCAGATTCTCGTTTCGATAAATGCAAATCACGCACGAGATCGGCGAAATCAGAATTTGAAACCAAATGCCTTTCCGTTGATTTTGATTTACAAGGAAGGAATTCTTCCTCTACTTAATATGTTTCACCAGCATCAATGGACTCACTTTTTGTAGGCACTTCGGCATTTAAGTATTTTGGTTTTGTAACCGTAACAACATTCGCATACTTTGCGTTTTTCCGCGATTTAAAAATGTGACCTGAAACGTTTGTTTTGCAAAAATAGCAATCGTGTTGTTTATGATATGCCTGATGATGCCAAGTCCTAGGCACAGAAAAGGGCAAAGTAATTGATTGTTGAATTTAAAATTTTTTTAATGTGCAGCAATATTCACAAATAAATTCTGGCTCGTACCTGCGACTCGCACTATAAAACCTTTCGAAAATCGTGTTATATATTTTTACAACACCAATATTATTTTTGAAATCACGCCGATGACTTGTATCCGTAAATAAGCCACAAATGTAGCAAAACTTATTACGCTTGTCGCACATTTTAGTTTTACTTTACCACGATTTGTATTCAATTTAACAGCAAACACAACAAAAGATAAACAACACGTGCACTTCAGTATAACGGAAATTTATAAAGACTTCAAAATTGAGTAAAAACTCAAAAATTAAGTGATAATTTCCTTGGGAACAACAGAAGCAAATTTTTGCAAAAATTTCGTTCTTATAAAAAGTAAAATAACTCAGTCACTTTTTGGCCGATTTTTCAAAAGTAACATTCGTTGAACTCGGTATTAAACGTACTCTTTGAATCGAATCAAAACTCATTTTGTGTTTTTATAAGATAGTGTGTGAAAATATCGCCAAATTCAAAAAAAGAAGAAAAAGGGTAGCAAAATTTAAATTTGTTGTGCAAAAACAAGTAAATTTCTTCAGCTTTATAAATACGTCTATATATCTTTCAAAAGGTCTGAGTTTCTTCTTTCTTAAACCGTTCTTAGAATGAAAATCGGTGTTAATTAGCTAAGATATGGGCTAAGAAGTGCGCAAAAGCACGAAAAATCGGTTTTTTAAGGTTAAGTCGAGATTTTGGGGGTGTTTGACAAATTCCAAATTGGATTCTCGTTCTACTCGATAAGACCTACAAGGAAAATTACATCACTTCCCAGGTATTTCGACTTCATTCTTTTTTGTAGAACTGTGTTATTGAACTAGAAAATACCACCGAGCACCTCTCCGCTTTAAAAAAAATCAACAAAACAATTTAAAAAATAATTATTCTAAGCCACTTCTACGAAAAACGATTTCCCGAATTTAATATTTTGAAAAACTATACCCTATGCTAAGCTCGAGATTACAGTCTAGTCCCCTACGAAAGCCCCGGGAAGTTCATTCAGTAATTTCGGAGATTAGGGAGTTCAAACTGACTAACGTTTGCTGATACAAAAAATCAAAAAAAGTCTCCATGTGCGTTCTACTTATTGCATTCTCTGTATTACCTTGAGAAATTATTTTAAAGAAATTTTCAAGTTAATTTTGTCTTTAAATTGAAAATCCATTACATTCTGTATATGCCTAAATGACCCCATCAGGTGAATATTTCATTATATAGTGTTAAAGGTTTTTTCTCGAATGGCACTGTAAAATTCGTAATCATAGTCTAAACACAAATACCAAGTGAAGCCAAGTCAAATTTAATCTGGTACTCTCACCGTTCTTCTTCTGCCAATACCAGCCGGCACCACATCGAGTACTTTAAGTAATTGTTATCTAAACAGACGACTTGGCCTAGCAAGTAATGCAGTTGTGTTTTAAATTGCAAAACCATAATGCCTTCATATACATAGCTCCTCTAGTTCAACCAGAGAACTTGTAAGAAACGAGAAGGTGCAAATGTGAAAAGAGCTTTTTCATCAACAAAATTTGCAAGCGCCACCGAGAGATTCAACAATTCTACCATACCAATAAAAACCATTTTCACCATATTTTGCTATATTTAGAGCAGAGAGGCTATTGCGGAGGCGAGCGGCTGCATGTGTTTAAAAATAAGTAAACAAAAAATCCGTTTCTGGATCGCGAGGAGCAACTTGAGACGGCAGATGAGTTATGCACCAGTTGAGGATAAGAGAAGGGTGAAAATGGATAGGGGGAATCGTCAAAATAATATTCTTTCGAGTTTTCGGCAATTTTTGTGTCAATCGCCATCAGCGCGTGCACATGTACGCAAATGAATTGATGCGCATTTGGACAAAAGTTCTAGAATATTCTCGAATATTCTAGAAAAATGCCAGCAATTTGTCAGACTACGTTGCCAAAACGCATTATTGTCTGATATTGCGATGTTGAATCTTTTCAATGGCCGTCGATGGTATGTAAAATTGAAGATTTTAGCATTTTTGTGTTCGTCGTGAAAAGGATTGTTGCGGGGAACATTTGCGTGCGCGGGGAGATGAAACGCTTGCGCTTATGAATGAACATCTTTTGTTTTCGGAAATACACGCGAGCGTTTATGAATGAATTTTTGGTTGTTGTAGGTATGTACATATGTATGTAAATATGTAGATATATATGCATGTATTATGATTCAAAACTTTGAAGATAGTTAAGATGTAAGTTGTAAATTTATTCAACTGTATATATGTAGATATACAAGAATGTTGTTTTACCTGTGGTGTGAATCGGTAGTTGACCTGCGTCGCTCCTGAAATCCTGAGATAGAGTGAAAGTTATGCAAAAATGTGCGGTTGCTGTCAACCGCAATTTTATTGGAAGAAAGTGAATGGAAAAGTTAACAAAAGGAATTATCCGGCGGGAAATACGGAATAATTCGCAGTTGCACATGTAAGCGTATGGACGCGTGTATGGAGGCGTGCATTAGGGCGGTTAGAAAATATTTACGCTGCGGCGTAAACATGCCGGCCCCTTACGGTAAGCAAAAATCCTGAGCGTCAACAACATCCAACTACCAGTTCACACCCCATCACATATTTGATTAAAAAATATTTTTTTGTTTTTTGGATTGTTTCCAATGAGCCGCTCCGTGCTCCTCCGCCATCGTCTCCTGTGCCCTACTGGGAAGGATGGTAAAAAAAGAAACGTTAAAGGAAGAACATACGTGGGCTTTTTTTTCAACTTTATTTCTCTGGTGTATAGTGTGGATGTGTTTATAATATTTTTTTTGTAATGTTTTTTTTTGTTGCGCTCCAGAGAGCATCAACCCGAAAATGGTCGCCTGAGCCAGCAAACCGCCGATTGATGCAGGTGGGGTGCCGCTGAGCATTATCTGGACATATGTGTCGACGCCCACCGTCAGTCGCACCGGAGCCGCCACTTAGAACTCTGGGTCGGCCAACCGCATGAGTCGGAACGGAACCGCGACCTTGGGGTCGACGTTCGTTCGCGGACTCATGCGGTGGTACCCATCGACCACGATGGCTTGTGTGGTTATTCTTTTCGCTACGCCATGTCTCCCCCTTAATACCAGTGAGCATGTCGCTCCACGACCCGTGTGGATTTGCTCAAGTCTGAGCGTTCGTGCCAATTCGCTTGATATAATGGTGCTGGGCACGCACGGATCTACTAAGGCCCGCCCCAAAAGCAGGCGGCCGCCTGCCTCTATCTTGACGATCACTGTAGGTGCGATAGCCTCATATGCCCTCATGAGAGGGGCGGTTGTGCTGTCGAGCAAACGGCCCGACCGGAATGTTGGTTGTTGTTGTTGGCGCGCTATTTGTAGCGTCTCTTCCCTATGTTGTGGAAAGTGGTACGGGGCGCGTCGTTGTTGTGATAGGGAAGGACGGGTTCCCGAGTCAACTCGCCGCCAATTCGCTACGTTATAAGATGGTCGGAAATGACGCGTTCCCGAGCCACCCATTTGCTGATGTTGCGCTGGTCGAGAAGGACGAGTTCCCACGCCAGTCGTTCGTCGTTTGGTTTCATGGGCAGCCGGTCTGAATGGACGGGATCCAACGCCGCGCAGTCGGAAAGGACTGGTTTCCGAGCTGCGCCTTCGCCGTTCATGATGTAGTGAAGGTCGGAAAGTGCGGATTTCCGAGCCTCCACCCGCTGAGAGTGGGGCCTCCTGGGCCATCGAAGCTTCTTCTTCATCTTCAGCTTCCGCCACCTGCTGTGCCCACGACTTTATCTGGCCGGTCAGATTGATCGACAGTACGTCGGATCGATCCTCGTCATCCTCGGCTGGCAGGATCGTTGGCCGACGGCCGTTTTCGAACTGGAGATGCTGTGAGGTATGGTGTCTTTCGATACACCGATGGCAGCGCCCGACGCTGCTGCAGATCTCCTGTTTATGGAAAGGCGACAGGCAGTTCGCGCAGTAGTGGTGGATTAATACCATTCGCAGCCTCTCTTCCGCAGACTTGGCTCGGTAGATCGGGCAAAGTCTTATGCCGTGGTTTTTTTGGCATAATCGACATGCCACTTCGAAACGGACGGCACGCTGCTCCGTTTTGTTGCGCGTCGCTGTGGTCTAAAAATTTTGTGTATTTATTTTTGATTTTATTGATTAATGTGGTGGATTATTGGGTGACAAGTGATGTAGAAAAATAACCAAAGAAAAAATTAAAAATCATGAAATAATGAAAGTACAAAAAAAAAATGTTTATCCATATACATATGTATGTATTTCATTATAAATTTTGTGAATTTATGTATTTATGCATTTGTTATATATATGTGGTGTATTTATGCGCCAAGTGTCCATAAACTTCTATCACCTACTGTAAAAAACACTTGCGCCCACCATCGGTAAATGGTGCCTAACTTAAAGGTGGTGGACTTGGCTATGTTCCACAGTTGAGAACGTATATGGCATTACGATATATTTGCATATATCGTAAAAAAACCTGTTGGACTGGTCAGTGTAGTGACCTAACACCTCTGCATATGATGTTTATAAGAAATTGAAAAGAAATAAAAACTGATCGCGGAAAGTGCCCCCACCATGAAATGGCTCAACATTCTGTTTTTTGTTTGGTTTTTGTACATTAGTTATTTGATTGTGGTGAGGTAGGTCAGTTTGACATCCAGCAATTTGGCCTACCACCCACAAACAGTTTGTATGCCACTGGGCATAATTTGCTGACCACAGGGCCAGCCGGTAACTGAATGTGTAAAAATTATTTATACGTGATTTTCAGCCGCGAGTAAGTGTGAAATTTTTGCATATTTTAAGATTAGGAAGGTAATGGTAAAAAAAAAAATTGTTAATTAAATAAAAAGTGTGAAAAACGTGTAGTGATTAGTGCGCGCATTTCGTGGTAGTGCTTGGTGCACTAGTTTTTTTTTTTAAGTTCCATTTTGTGTGGCGAGGCGAGACTTTGAAAAATTATATTTTTCATAGCAGTTTTGCCTTTCGTATTAAGTGGATAATATAAAAGGATATTTGGCTGTTAATTGAAGCCAAGAAGCGTGTGCGTGGAATCTTCCGAATTTTCGTCGTCGGGACCAAGAAGCATGCTTTTAATGGCAAAAAATACGTGTTTGGAACACGTCATTTGGAGGTTGGAGTACATGTCTTCATGTGCAGCTGGCTAACAGTGCATGTCGTACCATATGCATACATCACATTCACTGCAATGGTGGACGCATGCAAGTGTACGGCGACGATGATCAGGTAAGTAGTTTTGGTATAGATCTAATAATAATTTGGAGTTTTACGTACATAAGTAGGTACATATGTATATCGATACATACATCTACATGCACATGGTGGTGTGCTGTATTCGATTGCGAGGGCACAGTCGGAGGGAGGAGGGGTATGCCATCCGAAGATAGCGGATGATGACCGGAAGCAAAAAGGAGGTTGTGAAAGTAACAATGTGGATTGATTTTTTTTGTGTTGACTAATCACTTTCGTACACTGAAAATAATTTGTGTTTCTTTTTTCTCAATAGGTGGATAATCTCCGGAAAATTTTATGGATGGTCTTTGGGAGGACTGCCACTACATGAAGAGCGGCGACACCATGGTGAACTATTGGGAGCAGTTCATAAACAAGTAATTGTTTTATTTTTTGTTCTTATACCTATGTATATTTAAAAGTTTTATGTATATAGCGCAAATATTAGTACTTAGATGTTTCCAAAAAAAATTTTTTTTTTTGTTTTTTTTTACTGGGTAGATTGGAAAGATCTAAGTACTAGCAAGAATTTATTTATTTATTTATTTATTTATTTATTCAATAATAATCTAGAAAATGTACATTTTCTTACAGACTATACAGAGACAAATTCAACATATAATTATTTAACAATTTCATTTAAAAGGGATTTAAATCTCGGTTTTGACATAGAGAAATCAATATCAGACGAGTATGACAGAAAATTAAATTGCTTTAATGCTCTAAAAATAGGTGAGTTGGAAGCATATACTGTTCTAACGCGATTTAGAAAAAAAATTTCATGATTGCGCAGGTCTCTTGTGGGGATATTGAAGTAGATGCATTCAAGCAGAAATGGAGAATCGATCGCCCCTTGTAAAATATCATATACAAAAGTAAGCGAAAGAATAGTCCTTCGGCTATTTAGAGATTTAAGATCAATTAATTGACATCTGGCAGTATACGAAGGAATCGGATCAACAAACTGAATTGAGCGGAGGGCAAAACGTATAAAGGTTTTTTGTATACGCTCAATCCTTTTGATATGGGAATTGTGGTATGGTCTCCAAATAAAGACAGCAAATTCTAGTTTAGAGCGGACGAGAGATGTAAATAGTAGTTTCAGAGTGTACGGATCAGTAAATTCGGAGCTGAAACGGCGTAAAAAAGCTAGTAAAGAATAGGACTTTGCTATAGTATAGTTTATATGGCTATTAAAAAGAAATTCGGAGTCGAAAACCACTCCAAGATCGGAAATTTCACTTCGAGTGCTTAGGCATGAGCCAGAAATATGGTAAGACGTGACTATCGGGGAACGAGATTTGGAAAATGTGATATGGAAGCACTTTTTTAAGTTTAGCTGTAGATGATTATTGAGACACCAAACAGCAACATTATTTAGATCTGATTGAAGCTTGGCAGAATCAAGCTGATTTGAAATAGTAGTGAAAATTTTCAAATATCGGCATATAAAAGATATCCAGAGTGTTTAAAGCAATTAGATATGTCATTAATGAATATCACAAAGAGAAGGGGACCTAAGACGCTACCCTGAGGAACTCCAGAGGTCGCAGTAAAAGAAAGAGACGAGATATTATCCATTGCGACAACACATTTGCGTGCCGAAAGGTAAGACTTTACCCACTTCAGAAAAGTAGAGTGAAACCCTAAACTGTATAATTTTGAAATTAGAAGCGAATGACTAACTTTGTCAAAAGCTTTAGCGAAATCCGTATAGACAGTATCCACTTGCAGACGATTATTGAAAGCGGACAGACAAAATTCTGAGAAAACAGCGAGATTTGTAACAGTTGATCGGCCAGACATAAAGCCATGTTGGTTATCTTAGATCAGCCGCTTAGTTGCAAAGTACATCTTTTGCTTGACAATGTACTCAAATAACTTAGATACTGTAGACAACTTTGATATGGGTCTGTAGTTGGCAATATTGCTCTTATTACCACTTTTGAGTATAGGGGTTATGAAGGTAACCTTCCACGCATCAATAAATTCACCAATTTCAGGGGATTTATTGAGCATTAGTAAAAGAGGGTATGCAAAAGCGGGACAGTTTTTGAAAAGATATGGGGACAAACCATCAATATCTGACTGCATTGAGGATTTTAAACTAAGAATGTCAACAATCACGTCATCGAGCGTAATGGAGAGTGATCCAAAATCTATTGGGGCATTCACAATTAGACAACTGTCGTCTATAGAATCTAATTCAGGCTCAAAGTTAGAGCTAAAGAAGTCAGCAAACAGATTTACCGCCTCTACAGAGGAATTCGCATGTGCTCCATTATAAAAAACGGGTTGGGTACGAAATCCTGTACTATACAATATTCTGTTTACAAAATCCTGTATGCGAAATTCTGTATTTAAAAATTCTGTATTATAAAATTCTGTATCTAAAATTATGTATTTCAAAATTCTGTAAAAAATATTCTGTACTGACGAAATTCTGTATTGACAAAATTCTGTATTTACGTAATTCTGTAAATAAATGATAAGAAATACAAAGAATTTTATAATAAAGTGCGCACTTTTTTATAAAATTCTTTGTATTTCTTATCATTTATTTGGGTTGGGTACAATATGATTTTGGTTCAAAATTCTGTATTTAAAATTCTGTATTCAATATTCTGTATTAAAAAATCTGTAATTCAAAATTCTGTACTGTTAAAATTCTGTATTGCGGAACACTGTAATTTTAAATTCTGTAAATCAAAATTATGCATTGGCAGTATTTTGTTTTGCAAAACTCTGTATTGAAAAACCGGAAGAGCATATGGATAAATAAAAAAGTGCGCACTTTATTTATCCATATGCTCTTCCGGTTTTTCAATACAGAGTTTTGCAAAACAAAATACTGCCAATATATGACTTGTCTTGACCCATATGGTTTCCTATATTATCAAAACAGATTTACATAAAGCAAATGTACATATGTTTGTATGTATTTATAGCTTCAGATATTTCAAAATGGTCACAAAATTAGTCAAACGAAGAAGGCTGTAAAAGCAAACAACAGAATTAAAAGAATAACAAAAAAAAGGCTTATATTAAGGCATGTTTCTTTTCTAAAGCGAATTGCTAAAAATTTAATAATATAATAATTGTTTCGCCATTATAATGTAATAACTTTTGTTTTGAATGAATTTTTGAATTTTTCTTTAATTGACGTATGTATATATACCATTGATTCTATAAAATCGGAATTCCATTATTCATAAAATAAATGTGCTATTCAGGTAAGCGTGCTTATCAGGTTATCTGCTTATTTGGTTATATTTTTACAGCATTTTGATCGAAAATAATTTTGATTCCAGAATTTTAATATACAGAATTTCAGTTCTCCATCATTTTGATCATACAGAATTTTAAATACAGAATATTGAACCAAAAGAATTTAGGCTGGACAGAATTTTTTTTTTGATTTTTACAGAATTTTCATCCAAAAGAATTTTGAAAAGCAGAATTTAGTACCTCTCCCCATTTATTTACAGAATTACGTAAATACAGAATAACCTACCTGGTTTTGTTTGCATTTCTCTTTATCTCTGTTTTGCTTTTTACTTCTTTTTAATTGATTTCGTTTAAGTTGTTGTTGTCAACTGAGCAATGCAGTTGAACAATTCTAAACAAAATTTCAATGCAGTGAAGTCCCTAAACTAGTCAGTACACCGTGAGTAAGTACAACAAAGCTGATGATCACTACGCTGCAATGGTAATAGCTGTTAGTGTAGACTGCATTTTCGTTGCTGTATTTTTCTTTGTCTAATGTCTATCATTGTCGTAAGAATTGTGAAAGCAACTAAAGCACGTGTCGTTTTTGCTCAATGTTTTTTCATTAAAATATTTATTCGTTATGTCACAAATACAAATTATAACTTCCAATAAAGGAGGAAAGAAATTGTTCTTGACTTTTGTCAATACACAATTTTTTCAATACTGAATTTTGTCAATACAGAATTTTTTAATACAGAATTTTGTCAGTACAGAATTTCGCTTTTACAGAACTTTGTAAATACTGAAATTTGTAAATACAGAATTTTGTCAGTACAGAATTTCGCGACGTTAGTTTACAGAATTTTGTACGAAAAGAATTTCGATGTTCAGCTTTTTGTAGGGATCCCTAAAAAACACCAGACGGAATGCTTGAGCACCCTTTTTATGATTTAACGCACCGCCAAAAAGCCTTCGGGTTCGACTTAATTTCCTGTTCAAATTTCTGAACATAATTTCTATGAAGGATTTTATTCAAGGATTTAAACTCACTTGAATAGTTCAAATACATTTCCTTATGTGATGAAGAATTGGAGACTTTAAATTTTTTGTAGAACTTATTTCTTAAATTTAGTTTAGTTAGTAAAAATTAGTTTAGTTTCTTTAATTCCTTAGTGTACCAGGGAATTCTATAAAAACTCTTAAATCTTGGCGGAATTATTCTAGAACAAATTTCATTTGCTCTGACTTAAAAGTATCAAAGCATAGATCTACATTGACTCCGGAAAAAATCGAGTCCCAGTTCAATAAAAAAACCTCATAATTAATGGCATTAAAATCGCAATTATTGTTAAAACAAAAACTAGTGGATTGATTATTCACCAAAGTATTTTTAAATTCATAGAATTGCAGTTGAAGAATAAGAGGAATATGGTGAAGACCAGAACACGACAAAGGATCAAGGCATTCATGTAAAGAAAAATGCATATTATCATTTAAGAAAATGAGATCTAAGATTCTAAAAAGCTTATTTTTAAAACAATTTATCTGACTAAGATTGATACTCGAAAGATTATCAACCACATACGATTCAGAAAAAGTATGGATGTTTATGGGATATAAAGCAGAGCAATCAGACGAATTTGCCCATTCGACATTGCTCAGATTGAAATCCCCTAGAATACAAAAGTTACTATTTGTGTACTTATATGCTAGAGATAGAACATTACCAATGTGCGCCTTATATAGAGCATCCGAGCCAGAGGGAGGAATATATGACGTACAAATGGCAAGTTGAGAGGTGCCATACACGGAGACACACATTTGGTCAAGAAGCAAGTCATCATTCTCCAGTGGCAGACGGGACGAGCGAAATTTTTTCAAAACTGCAATTAAAACTCCACCACCTCTAGATAGTCCAGTGCTGAGGGGATCGCGATCTTTTCGAAACACATTGTAGATGTTCGTGTCGAAAAATTCACTGTCACAGAAGTCTGCAGTAAGCCAACTCTCAGTGAGCGCAAAGATGTCGTAGTCCATATGTGAGCTTAAGTCGAAGAGTATTTTCGATTTGGTTCTTAAACCAGATACATTCTGGAAGTAGATGCGAAGCTGTTTTGGTTGAACTTCATCACAGGTGGAGAGACTCATGGATCGAGTTGAATTACGTCGCCTTTGGGAAAAAACCTAAAGGGACGAACTTTGACGTTGGCTGGCCATATATCCGCAGCCAGAACCTTTTCGTAGCACCATTCAGACACACCTAGCTTAAAATTGATTTTTTTAAGACTAGCAATCGGGATATTCTTCTTTACCAGCATAAAGCACTCTAAGAACTTTTTGTCAATAGTTGCATGTTTAGAAACGTAATCCAATATATCTTCATTAGTCACGTTATTCGTAAATGAAGAGAGATGCAGCCATTTAATTTTTGATACTACACTTAACTCATTATTATTACTAGTTCCAATAACTAATGGCAGTTTTAATGTCCTACGATTGGCTGCAATTGAATCACGAGGAGGTCGTTTTTGCATATTTAATTTATTGCTGGGTTTGTCAGCAGTTGCAGAAGTAGAAGCGGAAGCAACAGCGGCGGCATATGATTTTGTGTTTGTATCACTCGGGTCAACTGAGCGAGCTACGGTAGCACTAGAAGCAGGAATGGGAGTCAAAACATCAACAGCAGCCGATGAAGCCTTGAGCGAACCAGTAGCGTAATTTTCTCGCTCAGTTGGGCGTGGTAATATTGCTGGAGTTGGGTGAGCGCAAGCCGAACTCTCACCATCAGCGACAGAAAGTATGTGGTCAATAATAGGCGTAGGAAAATCAGCATCAATAGCAGCGGCTGTAGCTGTATGCGACTCAACAGCGGAGTTATCATGCCAAGTTGGGCAGGCAGATAATACGGAGGTCGAGTGAGCGCAAGCATTACTCTTTTCAGCAACAGCATTAGGTGTAGGCGGCGGAACATTATTATCAGATGCAGCTTTGAGAGGACCAGTAGCCGAATTACATTGCTCGTTTGAACAATCCGCGACAACAGAAGTTAGAGCGCGCGTAAATGAATTTACAAAAGCACGATCATTGTTTTCACACACACATTTATGCATAGAGCCATGAAGTTCTCTAACCTCCGCTGAGAGCAATGCCACGGCAGAGGTAATTTCTTCAGTTTGAAGTTTATGCAAAGATTTAATTTCGAGCCGCAGCTCTTCAGTTTTTCCAACAAGAAATTGTTTATCAGATTGAAGAGCACTTATTGAGGCAGATGCATGAGCAAGCTCAGATTTAAGAGCTGCGATTTCGTGAAGAATCGAAAGAAGAGTCGAATTGTTTACATTACCAGCATCGCATACTTGTTGATTTGTCAATAGTTTAGACAAGTGTTGTTGCGAAGTGGTGTTAGCACTGGAATTCGTATGCGAGGAAATTGACGGATTAGTTGATGCCGTGCTTTTAGCGATTTGTACTGAACTCTCATCGCGAATAGCAGTAGGAGGAGGGGTGCGGATAGATCTCCGACGAGACACTACACAATTATTGCAGCAATACTTATTGCCTGAGCTAAGCAGATATTCCAAATCAGCTGGTAAAACACCAACACAGACCATATGGAAGAGGTCGTTGCACTTAGCACACTGCACTTTTTCATGGTTACGATCGACCTTTTGTCCACACACACACGGCATTTTAAACAAACGTATGGCAAAAATTAGCGTTTTCAAGCGTGAAAATATTATCCAAAAAAATAGATAAAAATTATTTACGAGTATGAAGAGTCAATTGCTCTAACTTAGACATTATTAAATTTAGTTAAAACCCAAACACTATAGACAGCGGAAAATCTTAAAACCCCGGAGCGCAGTAAAATCACGTTCGGTCAGCACGAATGTTGATTTCGATGCAAGTTAGATAAAAAAAAACTGATTGAAATTATTGAGTTGATTAAAAGTATAATACAGTTATTAAAACTTGAAAAATTATAAAATATTTAAATATACAAAATGTTTAAATATATCGAACTATTTAAAGTATAAAAAAAAACTTGCAACTTCTTATTGGTTTTACGTTCTCTTAGGTTCTTGCATGTTTCTTTCATTGAAAGCAAATTTTTTTTACGCTCTGAAATTTAGTTAGTGGGTAGGGTTTTTAGGGTTTCGGGTTTTCACAACTAATGTTAGGGTGGAACCGGGCTGATTTTTGTCTATCGGTTATAAATTCCGGAAAATTAACTCGAGCTATTGGTTAGTTGTCGGTTAGTTTTGAAATAGCTTCGGGTATCAAATGAACACTTTTCAAAATTAACTGAAACTATTGGTTAGTTTGTCGGTTAGTTTTGAAATAGGTTCGGATATCAAATGACCAATTTTCAATATTAACTCAAACTATTGGTTAGTTTGTCAGTTAGTTTTGTACGGGTATCGGGTGCCAACTAACCACTACTTGTTGCATGTAAGAAACATGATTTCGCAGATTTCTTTATTTCTGTACGCCATCGTCGTAGGTAATACATCGGAACCTTTTTACGTTAAGTACTTATATTGCTAGAAAAAATGGCAGAGCAGATTTCTTTATTTTCTGGTACTACACGTACTATTTATGATTCTTTTTTTTTTTTTTTTTTTTTTTTTTGTTAAGTACTTACCCTTGGGTAGGGGAAGTAGCGGTATTTTCGATGGAGGACAGCAATACCGATTTCGTTATTGGTCTGCTGGTTTGCCCCTTCGTAGTATAGATGTCGACGACGCGTACCCGGTTATCCGAGCCTGGGTGTAGGTTGATGACTCTTCCCAGTCTCCATATATTAGGCGGTAGATTATCTTCTTTTATAACCACAAGATCTCCTGTTTTGATGTTAGTTTGTGGATGTTTCCACTTTGTGCCTTTCTGCGTTTCCAGCAGATATTCAGCCTTGCATCTTTTACAAAATGTTTGATGTAGGGCTTTAAGTTTCTGCCATCGGTTTACGATCGAGCCAGGGCTTTCGTTGACTTCTAGTTCAGGTGAAGCTAATAGGTGTCCACCTACTAGGAAGTGACCGGGGGTAAGAGGCTCCAAGTCGGAAGGTTCATTCGAAGAGGGACTTAACGGACGGGAGTTATGGCATGACTCGATTCGGCATAAAAGAGTTGTGAACTCTTCGAATGTATAACTGAAGCCGGAAGCAATCGTTTCAAAATGGGTTTTAAAACTTTTTAATCATTGTATTATTTCGCGCTTCGGTTATAAAAGCTTTAAATTCTGGTGTTGGTGCCATTGTCGGAGTAAACATTTTTTGGGCATCCTCTCCTGGCTATGAACCTAGCAAAAGCTGCCAAAAAAGATGCAGTGCTAAGGTCATTGGTGGCTTCCAAGTGTATAGCCTTAGTGGCGAAACACACAAACAGGCAGACGTAACCCTTTGAGATGCGATAACCGCTATCGCGGAAGTTTTTGATATCGAAAGGTCCTGCGAAATCTACACCCGTGTTTGTAAATGCACGCGAATATAAGGTGCGTTCCTGAGGGAGCACTCCCATAAGCTGCGTTTGGGTTAGTTTTCTGTGGATTGTGCAGACCTTACAATTATGGATGACAGACTGTACCATATTTTTGACTCGGGGAATCCAGTATTGCGTTCAAATGAGACGCAGCATTAATTGATTCTCGCCATGCAGGGAGATTTTATGGATAAATTGGACAACAAGGTGGGCCAATCGGCACTTATAAGGAAGGATTATTGGGTAACGCTCGTTGTACGCTAAATCTGGCGATGCGCCAAGATCCCATTTTTATCTAAGAAGGGATTAAGGGGTAGCACTTCGCTTTTTCCATCGATAGGTTTCTTTGACTTTAGGTTCGAATATTTATCACTATAATATTGCTTCTGGTAAAGGATTATTAAGCGTTGTGTCGTTGCCTTAATTTCATCGGATGAAATTAAACAAGACTCTGCTCGAAAGGAAGCTTTTTTGTTCGGATGAGTGCTTTGGTAGAATCTCATGATATATGATAAGACTCTCAAATCTCTCGGTAAATCTGAAAACCTATCGAGAATGTCATCAACATTTTTTATTGTTATGGTTGCACATAAATGCGCCCCTTTTTTTTTGATGTTGGTGTTATAGCTTGTCTCTTGTCTTGGCCAATTTTGCTTGTCTTCTTGCAACCAAGAATGGCCATGCCACCACAGAGTGTTATCGATTAATTCGTAGGCGAGAACTCATCTGCTTGCCATATCTGCTGGATTTGATGCCGACTCCACATGAAGCCAGTCCGTATTTCCGACTTTGTCGACAATTTTGGTTATACGATGTGCTACGAACGTTGACCACGAACATGGAGGTTTGCGTGCCCATGCAAGCACAATTGTGGAATCTGTCCATAAGTGTACTTGTAGCTGCCCTAGTGGTAGGTTGCCAAGTACCGACTCAATGCTTTCGGCGAGCAATACCGCGCCGCAGAGTTCTAATCGGGGCAGGGAAATAGTTTTAACTGGAGCAACTTTTGTTTTTGCCACCAGCAGATTCACTAGAACTTCACTACCCTGCTTGACCCGTAAGTATACCGTAGCTGCATATGCTTTTTCTGAAGCATCGCAGAAGCCATATACTTCGACGTCATGGGCGGGAGAAAAATAGACCCAACGCGGTATCTTAATCCTCTCTATCTCGCGGTAGTGTTTGGTAAAATTTTGCCATTTTTCTAAAGTAGTTGAAGACACAGGTTCATCCCACTCTGTGCATTCCAGCCAAATGTTTTGCATCAATATTTTGGCTACTATTACAATGGGCGCAAGCCGTCCGAGCGGATCGATCAGCGTGGCGATGGAAGACAATATCGACCTTTTAGTTACTATAATCCGAATGGGCGTTCCATCTTATTCCAAGAGCCTTTACTGTGCGGGTGTCTTCGAATTCCAAAAAATCTTCGCTTAGTAGATCCTTTTTTGGAATGTCTGCTATTACATCCTCGCTGTTGGCCGTCCATTTTCGTATGGGAAAACCTGCTGACCGCAATACCGTAGAAATTTCGTCCCTTACCTTTATGGTTGATTCGACGCTGTGTCCTCCTGCAAGTACGTCATCTACGTACATGCATTTTCGCAGAATATTAGCTGCTATTGGATGCGAGCTTTCTACGTCATCGGCCAACTGCAACAGTATCCTTATCGCCAGGTAAGGAGCACAGTTTATTCCAAACGCAACCTTCTTTAATTCATATAGGCTCGTTGATTCGTTCGGGTTTGCCCGAAAGATGATGCGCTGATATTTCGACTGGTTATCGTTTATCCAGATTTGTCTGTACATTTTCTCAATGTCACTGTTGAAAACATATCTGTATAATCTCCAGCGTAGAATAAGTATCGGAAGATCTGATTGCAAAACTGGACCTGGTAGGAGGACGTCATTTAAGCTTTTCCCATTAGCGGTTGCACTTGAGGCATTGAAAACCACGCGAACCTTAGTTCAGGTACTCTCCGCCTTTGTAACGGCTTGATGAGGCAGGAAGTAATTTCCACATGAGTCCGCTGAAATGTTACTATTTATTCTCGTCATGTGTCCTAGTGTCTCATACTCTGCTAACACCCTATTATACTCTTTTTGTAGGACGGGATCCTTGGCCATCCGTGTCTCATTCCGGAAGAATTGAGAGCAGGCTTTTTTAAGAGAAGGGCCTAGTTGTATGGTTACTGGAAATTCCTGTCGGAATGGTAACGAGACTATGTATTTTCCCTCATTAGTTCTGATAGTGGTCTTTTTATAAAGCTCTTCGCAATATTTATCATCTTCATTGAGGCTTTTGGTTTTGGGTAAATCTTCTAACTCCCAAAATGCTGTAAGTTGCTTATCCAGCGCAACTTCACTGAAGCACGAAACTATATTTCTGTTTGTATTTGTAGTATCCGTACTACCAGTTATAATCCAACCGAATACGGTTTCTTGGGCTAGAAGTGTACTCAAGGCGTTTTTCTTTATCCCACTTAATATGATTTGTGGATAAATGTCTCCACCAAGAATGAGGTCTATTTGTTCATTTACTAAAAACCTTTTATCCGCTAATACCAGGTCCGGAAATTCTTGCCTCGACTTCGCGCTTATATTTGTTGTCGGCAGATTTCCGGTTAGTTGTGGTAAAACTAGGACAGTTGCCGTCAAGCTAAACAACGGGTCGACGGGGGACCGCAATTGTATGTTACATGCTTCCTTAACCTGGGCATTTACCGAATTTGTGATGCCCGAAACTTAGGCATGCATCTTTTTTGCAGATAGATTGATTCTGCGTTTGAGCCTCTCTGTTATAAAGGATCACTCAGAACCAGAATCAGTCAGTGCTCGTAAAGCAAAATCTGTGCCAGGGAGACGTGTATTTACGCGAGCTGTTCCTAATAGCACACCTGTACTTGTATTCGCAAAGCAGGACTTAAAATTTCTGTTTGCATTTTCAGTTGCTTTATCGCACGTTGTGCTTGCGCCTGCCTCGATGTCGACGAAGAATCATCGGCAGGCCTCGAAGGCGTCCAACGCGATTTTTCTTTAATTTCAGTCAGGTGGTTATTTTTTAAAATGTGATGCAAAAAATAACACTGCCACCCAAATGTGAAATGGCACTTGATGCAAAAGAAAAAAAAACACTTGCCACCCAAATGTGTCGACGTACATATATATAATTGTGTTTTAACAAGTAAAGTGGGTACTTAATTATGTACCAGTGATATTGTTGATTTACTTGTTGGTTATTTATACAAAATTACAACAAAGGCTCAAAAGTGATTATGTGAAAACGCAATAGCGTGCAATAGAAATAATGTTTCTTGAATCAGTGAACTAGTGACTTGCAAATTAACAATTATGATATGCCAATGAGCAGTATTGAACAAAAGATAGTTATGCCGATTTACTTTAAAGTAAATAAGAGTGAAAATCCAAAATAAAACTTTAAATTAAAATTCGATGGATTGAACTGTTGCAATACAGTACCACTGTTCACTGTTGTGCGTGTGTGTGTACGACCGTTAGTTTTTGTTGTTGTCGCTCGCGGACAAACGGAATTAGCACAGTTTTAATTTTTCTTAAAGTGTAACACTATTTCGTTTTCACAAAAAAAAATCACAAAAAATTGATTAACGTGTTATAAAATGCAATTGGAACATAGAACACGTACCTTAATGTCTCAGTGACTTGTGGTGATGTCAGTTGATTGTGTTTGCTGTTGGTATATGTATGCAGCTGGTATATGTGTGCAGCTGGTATATATGTGCAGCTGGTATATGTGTGCAGTTGCCTTGTTTGGGTGGTTGATTGTGCGGCTTTGTTTTAACTTCGCAATTTTTCTCCAGCTTTGCTGCTTTTTAAGAGATTATTTAGTGGACTGTATTTGAAATCTTGGCGTAGATGGACCATGTACAAATGTCCAGACGCACAGTTGGAAATTTGAAAAGAAAATTAAAAGATTTCGTTTAGTTTTAATTTGTAATGAAAATTTATTCAACTGTATATATGTAGATATTCAAGAATGTTGTTTTACCTGTGGTGTGAATCGGTTGCCGTCAACCGCAATTTTATTGGAAGGAAGTGAATGGAAAAGTTAACAATTATCCGGCGGAAAATACGGAATAATTCGCAGTTGCACATGTATGCGTATGTGTATGGACGCGCGCATTAGGGCGGTTAGAAAATATTTACGCTGCGGCCAAGGGCGTAGCCAGGTCCGCATGTAGGGTGGGGCTGAAAAAAAATTTTTAATTCCAGTCATTTTTTTATATTATTTTTATACCTTTCATGTTAAGAAAAGTTTTCTTGGATTCGCTGAAAACCCCTCCAGAATTTTCGTTTACATTTCCGCTTGATTCTCTTTGACTTAAGCCCGGTGGGTGCTAAGCATGCACAATCCTGAAAAAATAAAATTTATGTACTTAATTATTTATAAAAAATGTTGGCTTTTATTACCATTCAACCGATTCTCTCCCATTGTTGTTCTCTTAAGGCTGCGAGATCAAAAGTTGGAGTGTTTTCTTTAGGAAATCGTTCTCTAATAGATGTTATTAAAGAGCCCAAATATGGAATGACGGCGGTAATACTCTGCTGTTGTCGTGAATGGAGGATTTGATCTTTTTGTTTGCTTCTCGACGACTCTGGGCACACTTATATTGAACGATGCATTCTCAGCTAACTTTTCACAGTCTCTAAAAATCTTTTCAAATTCGCTGGCAGATGTCTCTCGATGTTCCTCAAATAAATTTAAAATGTTATTGATGTGATCTCTACATTTAATCACATCATTGTTCTTGGCTTGCAATATATTCACTACTGGTTGGAGAATGCTGTAATATTTGGCAATAATGAACATACAAATAAGAAAAACGCTTTTAGTTGCAGCACTGTGAAGTTGGAATGCAAATTTTCTCGTGCCAGCGTTACCTTCTGTGCTTAGTTTTTCCAATCCATCTATTATATCACAATAGAAATTTTTAAAATCAGCGATGCTTTTGTACTTCTCCGACCAGCGTGTTTCACAAAAAGAATGTACATTCGGAGCGTATCTTCTGCGAAGGGGTGACTCTTTGAAAAAATTTATTACATCCTTTATGGTGGAAATGGTGTTACGTATTTCAGAGACTGAATTCAGGTCAATAACCACCAAATTGAGGCGATGACTGGCGCAATGAATATAACAACTTTTTTGGAATGTACCTCTTAATATTTTTTGCACCCCACTTGTATTGCCGGCCATAGTAGCACATCCATCAAACCCAAGCCCAACACATTTAGCTGGATCTAAGTCTAAACCTTCCACAAATCCTTTGATGTTGGCTGCAATTGTTGCTGCATCCATTGCATCTAATTCCATAAATCCAATAAATTCTTCACGGATAATTTTTTTTCTGCTGTCAAAAAATCGAATTCCTATCGAAAGTTGTTCCTTTCCAGCCATGTCTGCTGTCTCGTCTGCTAAGATGCTGTACGCTGACGCTTTCTTAACATCTGTGCAGATGTAATTTTTAATTACTTTCGCCGAAATGTCCAAAATTTCATTTTGGATTTGTGGACAGTATACTTTGCGTTTTGTTTGCCATCCTCCAAATTGTTTTTTAATGCCTCATCACCAACTGATATTCTCATCATAAGCAGATAATACCTATAGAACACCTTTGAAAAAGTGAAATAATGAAATATAGTTTTTAACTTTTATAAATCTGTTAGATTTACCTTCATCATTCGTTTTGCCACGAAGAGGAGGTTCATGCGTTCCACAAAACAAAATTGTATTTATAATGGATTTAATAATTTTTTTATTTTGTTCAATTTTTTTTGCATGACCCCGTTGCATTTGCAAATCGACAGGAGTTTCATTTAAAAATGACATTGCTGATTGCGTAGCTTCTTTATGCAAACTGCTTGATGCATGAACTTTGCAGTACTCATGCACATTTTTAAATTTTGTAAAAGGACGTACAACAAACGAGGAAGTTACGCCAGGTTTGTTGAGAGGCTTAAACAGCACGCAATAAAGACAAAAAGCGCCCTTTAGCCTGCGCGAGTACACCAACCATGGTTTGTATAAATCTAACCATGACCAATTGAATTTTCTCTTCAAGTGTGTTGCATCAGCTGAAAAATTATAATTTTGGTCGGGCTTCCAACAACTAACCAACAGTTCTTTTTTCTGCTCCTCACTCATCGTACCGACTAAAGCCACCCATTTGCCAATATCGTTGGCATGGCAATCATCCGCCGTCATATCTGCCGCGTGGCTCTCTTCACTTGAGCTGCTATCATTTAAGCTCAGCCTCCTCTTCAATCTCGCTGCAATAAGAACATATGTATCATTAAAAAGTGTAATGCAATAACTTAAGTCAACTATTACGTACTTGTAGTATTATTAAAAAAGTTTCTAATGCCCATTTTTATTATATTATTATCAGTTATACTTCTTAAGCGACACTTTTTTTTAACCAACACTAATCACTTTTGACACTTTTTCTTCTTTTAATTGCCTGAATGACAGCTGTCTCTCAAATATGATAGTGATGACAAACTATTAAAAAAGCTATTGATGGTAAACGTACGATCGATAAATTATTTAACTTCATTGCATTCATTGCAACTTTACAAACAAAAAATCACCAATGGGACGAACGGTAGGGGGGGGGGGGGGGGGGCAGCTGCCCTATGGCCCCCGCCCCTGGCTACGGCCTTGTCTGCGGCGTAAACAGGTATTATGGAACACAACTGAACTCAACTCTGAAAACATAGTTGTATCAGTTGTAAAAAGTTGGCAACGCCATGTATATGTCGTATTATGAAAGACAACTGAACATAGTTGTGTATGTATTACTTGTCAAAACCTACCAGCTGAATTTTTGAGTTGAGTTCGTTAGTTTGCTTTAAATTAATCTACATAATACAAATTAAAAATGGAAAGAACTGGGTAAGGAAAAAGAAAAATATTATATAATGTTAAAAGCGAAGGAAAACAGCCCTCAGGTTGTGAAACAAGTATAAAAGTATTATACATCTTTCTAGAATTAAGGTGAGAAATAAAAAACAAATGGAGACGTTAATTGGTTGGATGGAGAAGAATCCAGACATCGCTAGAGCCAAGCATAATTTTGGAGCTTCCAAGCAAATCATCGAAGACAAGTGGGAAAATATATCAGTGGATGTAAATAGTTTTGGACCCCCAACTAGGACATCGCAAGAATGGCAAAGAGTGAGATATATTAGTTAATAATTGCAGAATATTTATTTAATAATGTCAAATTTCAGGTTTGGATTCACTTCAAAGCAAATCTTAAAAGAAAGATGTCTAACAACAAAAAAAACTTTTCTGCGACTGGCGGAGGCCCTTCAACGGAAATTAGTTTCAGCCCATTGGAAGAGACTGTAGCCAGTATTACACTGTTGCAAGAATCCGTCAATCCTCCTGGCAGATGCATTGACGTCAACCTCGAAACAAGTCTCGACATCTCGTCTGTTGCAAATGTGGAGAATGTCGATGCCAGTATCAGCGAAGTAAGTCGGGATTTCGCCGAAGCTCCATCATGTTCAAGAACAATCCGACAAAGTAACAAAAAGAAGTCTACTGAAGATTTAAAACCAGAAGTCCTGAGTGAACAAGCAAAAAATCAGACTGAGATTTTAAAAGTTTTAAAAAACATTGAAAAAAATTCGTATAAAAGTTATGAAATAAGTAAGAAAACTTAGAGTTCAAAAAGAAGAAAATGGTAATGTTAGAAAAACGACGTGCCGAAGAAACAGAGCTGCATATCATACAAATGGAGCTAAAGAAACAAAAGCTTGAAAGATATCAGAAAAAGTGAAAAGTCTGCATTCTTAATGTTTATATTTTTTTATTACATGAATTTCCTTTTTGTTATTATTTGCAACTAAATATATCTGAAATAAAACTTTCCACTATTTATAAAGAGCGCATATTATTTCGTATAACTTGGGCAACAGCTAAGCAATTTGATTCACCGATCCAATGTGTTTTCATCAGTGATTACAGAGGGGGTGCTATTTCTGTCCACTCCACTTTGAAGTGTTGCGCTATGTTATGTAATGCACAGCACACGTTCACAATTTTCGTTGCTTTTTCGGGTTTATAATGTAGCCCACGAATGGAAAGAAGGCATCGAAATTTGTTTTTAAGAACTCCAATAGTTCGCTCCACTATGTTTCGACATTTTGCATGGATTGTGTTGTATTGAGCTTGTGAGGAACCGCCTTCAGCCATCCTAAACGGCGTCATAAAATATTGCTCAAGGGGGCATCCAGCATTACCTTAAATAAATGAAACAAGCGCAAACTATGTAAATAAAAATATAAATGAATATCCATCTAAAAATGCAGTAAACTACCTAAAATCTATGTATTTTGTTCCATACTACTCTCCATTAGCCTCTTATATTCGCTCTGGTTCCATATAAACGAGTCATGGTTGCTACCAGGATATCTTGCGTCTACAAAATGAATGTACATCTTATAATCGCACACCTATGATAAAAATTATTTACGTATGTACATATGTATTTATAATATTTAATAAATTTGTCAAGATTTTTTTACTCACAATCATAACATTGAGGCTGTAATATCCTTTTCTATCAAGGTATACATGTTGGACGTCATTACTTGGAGCAGAAATGCGAACATGCGTCCCATCTACACAACCAATCACTCCAGGGAAACAGAGTTGGTGGAACTGCTGATGAGCGAATTGGAGCTTTCAAAAACATTTCAATGTCATTTAAGACACAGAGAAATGCCGCCTTGTTTAAGTGAAAATAACTCACAAATCTGAAAAAAGTATTTCTCAGAAGGTTTTGCCAATCATTCACTAATAACTTACTTTTCGTTCGGTAGTTCTAATGGGTTGGAATGATACCGAATATTTCTTCTAATTCGTGAAATATTGGCATGCGTATCCTCGGTCTCATCGGTAAAAAATAATTCGTAACTGATTTCCATTTTTTGTTTTGAATTATTAAAATGCAATAACGATTTTGTTTACTATACCTCAGAGCTGTCAAAATTTTTCTCCAATTGCCAACTTTTTTCAAATAACCTAATTGGCTGCATTCAACTGAGAACAGTTGTGAACGGCAATACCAATAAATAGTTGAGTTGTCTACAAGTTGAGTTGTCTACAAGTTGAGTTGTCTCAGACACAACTCAACTGAGTTGAGTTTTGAATCATAATAGGGGCCTTAAATGGTGCAGGTCCAGAGGGTAGTCAAATACAAGTTGAGTGTCCTCTGTTTTCAAACTATAATTTTCATTTACTTGAACACAAAGTTAATTTATTGACGCAGTAATCTGCCCAATCACCAGTGCGGATTTAAGAAAAGAGGCCCGGTCAGCAATTTCTGTGGGGGGCCCGGGTTTGTGGTCCTTTGGGGAATTGTAAGTTTCAAATCTTATTCATCTGAACTTTTGCTCATACCAGTCTCTATTTATAAAAATATGTATTTTTGTCGTTTTCCCAGCCAGCAACGTTTGTTTTTATTTTGTCGACGTTTCGACTTATACTGCGAAGTCATTTTCAACACTGTGAAAATACATTATTATTACATTATATTACTTTTTTCTCAAACATCCACACATTTTATAGCATTCATACGCTATTGTACTTTTTTGAACGATTATTAATTATGTATGTCTGAACCGTAACATTTTGCTTTTTGATGAAGACATGGCTAGTTTCGAGCTACAACTATAACTATATCATAACCCATTGTTCTGTAACAAAATATACTAACGATTTGAAGAGTATACACTCAATACCTACTATATGAATAAAATTAATCATGCTGTCATGAAAATGACAAAATGTCGCGGTTCAGACATGATTAATGTTTGTTTAACAAAGGTACGACGGTGTATCTATTTAATAGAAAGTGTGGAACTGTGGATGTTTGAGAAGAACGTGATTTATTTTCAATATAAGGAATTTTCACTGTCTAGAAAATGACTTAGCAATAGAAGTCCGAACGTTGACAAAATGGAAACCCGTGCGAAAAAGCACTATTGGAGACGAGTAGTTTTTAAGAGTATTTGTTACCATTTGTTTACAAATACTATTGAGAACCAATCCAGATAAGGTTTTCACAGTATCCAAAAGTATGTTCAGAATTGTACGCCATTTGCTTATCAAGTTGATGACATACATACTATATCGAAGTTATGAAGAAATGCTGAAGCAGCGACTGCGTTGCTGAGATGAGCTTTACTTTGACCGTAGAGAATAGAAGATTTACAAAAATTCCTCCAGCCGCTGAAGCCAGGGCACCATATATTATTTTTTGTTACTTCATCTCCAAATAACCAAGAAAAATGACAATAAGGGTAATTTTTGTTAGAGTAGTACACTTAATGTAGTTCTAGGGCAACTGTATGGTCGAAAAGCGTTTTTTCCGACCGCGATAAAGACAACGAAAACTAAAGGTTGGGATGTGCAATTAAAAGGAGCGAAGCTTCGCGCAACATAAAACACCGCGTCTTGGTGGTCAAATGTAGACTGACTATTTAATAATTTCAATAATTCCAATAAGGTATGTATAACAATTCAAATAAGGCATAAAATATATATGTATGTACACGTTTGAGTGCTTGTTTATATATAGCCATGCATTAGCGAAAGAAAATGCGAAGCAGGGGTGACAAAATTCTCGCTATTGTTCTGGCGCATGTAAATATGTAAGCATACAAGCGTGTGTATATGCATATAGTGTTGAGTGGGAGCATCAACGGTATTTAATAATACATAAGTACATGTATGTTTGTATGATTGTGCATGCTCTTAAACTAGACATTGGAATGCGACAGTTAGGTAAGTTATTGAATTCAAAGTAAATGATACAAATTTAAAGTAAATGAATTTGAATAGGTTATTGAACCACGACAGCTGTTAGTTAGACAGGGTGTCCCGACCAATGCCCCAACAGCAACAAAGACGAATCCTGTTTATCAGCAATGGACGAAAAACTCGGCTTACCAACTTCTTGCATTTTTGTGGTATTTGAATGAATCGCTCTGTTTGATGAGCTTATATTCAGAAATTTATATTTTCTTCTTTATAAGATCGTGAATAAAATCGAATATGTAACTGAAGTAACCCTGGGGCCCTTCTGCATGGAGGACCCAGTCAGCAAATGCTTCTTTTGCTGACCATTAAATTACGGAATTTCGCCGACAGTGCAGACGTGTTTTCCACTCGCTCTAGCAAATCGTAAATATTTATTAAATTCCGCCGCCTTTTAAATTGTGAAAATTTTCTATTATGGTTGCCAAAACCTTGAGACAGTGACTCTTACTATTTAATTCGCCTACCACAAATAAAAGTTAATATCGGGTGTTTTTTTAGGGGTATAGAACTTCGAATTGAAATAAAACACAAGAAAATCGTTTTAAGGTCCATCAATTTGGCTTTATTGGAAGGATAATTTTATGCCATTAATGTTTAAATATGATTTCGGGCATGTGGCCGCCGCGGCTGGCTCGAATAAAGCCAATTCTACAGGTCCAATTTTCAACCACTTTTTCGAGCATATGGGGCCGTACGTACTCTTCAACACTTTGCTCTACAGCGGCAATTGTTTCTTCGGTGCGCACTGTTCGACGTCTCTGCGGATGCGTATTATCACATAGAGTAAACGTAGTGCGAAAACGATCCATGGTTAACCGAATTAATTGCTCTGATGGACGATTATGTCGACCATAAAATTGACGGAGCTCGCGGTAAACTTCGCGAACTGAACCATTATTTTCGAAATAAATTTGCACGATTTGCAAGCGTTGTTCTTTTGTCAACCTGTTCATGATGAAATGGCAAACCAAACTGAACATAAATGACATTAGAGTTGCCAGATTTGACCACAAAATGCCAGTTTTATCTCTATTCGAAAAACAAACCTGTAAAAAAAACACCCGATATAATCAATATTATTTTGCATTATGCCTTGCGTTTGCGGACAGAAAGTCGATCGTGCTCAAGCCAAAGTTCAGTGCGCCAAGTGCAATGAGTTCTCTCACTTGGTTTGTGTTGGTATGATACAAGCAGATCTCGCTTTTCTACAGAGTTCGAATAAACCTTTTTTCTGTAAAGAGTGTATGGCTGTGCGTCGCGGTTCTATTTGTGTGCCTCTTTCGCCCGCTGCTTCGGAAGAGTCAACTGCTAATAAAAGTGCTAATATTTCAAAATGCGTAAATGACAAATCATCAAATATGCAAATCCATAAACAACAAATAACCCTTGTAACCGCTGCTGCGGAGGGGACGGCTACTGCTAAGAGTGCTACTACATCTAAAAGTGTAAATGACAAGTCTTCTAATGTACAAGTCATCAAGCAACAAATAACATTGCAAACTTTAGCCAACGAAATCTCAGCTCTTAGAACCGAGAATGTGCGTGTGCTCTCAGTGCTAAGTACTCTGCACGAAGACAATAAGCGATTGGCTTTAAAATCGGGCAATCTACATGATACAATTCTTTCTCTTAATTCCAAACTAAGTGACAAAGATAACGCTATTATTTCGCTTACCGCAGAAATAAAGAAAATGCACGGCATCATTGGTGCTTTTACAACAGTGCTGTCCATCCCATAGCTCTATTGAGCTTACTCTCCATCGTTCAGTCGTTAGCGAACCAGCAACGAATAAACACCAAGCTTGTCCGCGACGCTTAGTGTATGCAATCGTGTATGCAATACAATGCCCTGTAAGAACTTCTTTATGCTAGAAAATGCCTTTGGCGACTTGCAATGCCTTTTATGTTACAAGTCGTTCAAAGGAGGCAAAATATCTAATATCAGAAGGCATTTCGATTCCTCCCACAAAAATATACAAGTTTTAGACAAAAAAGCTAGCCAGGGATTATATGAAGCAAAAAAGTTAGTCTTTTTGAAAAAATTCAAAGGGTGGTTGGCTAAAGTAGAAAATGAGGAAGTTGTTAAGCAATCAAATCGAAAACTGAAACTGAAAGCTGAGCTATCTTCCGTGATCAGCTTAGACATTGCTAAACAAGGCCGGCCTTTTGTAGATGGAGTTTTTGTTAAAAACATTTGTCTGAAAATTTTTAAAAAACTGAATCTTGATACAGAACTAGTTAAAAATATACCCTTGTCCCGCCAAACAGTAGCCCGACGGATTGATGAACTAGGAATACACATTCAATCTGCAGTAAAGGAAAAAATTAATGATTGCCAATTGTTTTCTCTGTGCTTGGACGAAACCACCGATATTAATGATTTATGTCAACTGGCGATATGTGTTCGGACAGTTAACGTAAATTATGAAATAACTGAAACAATGTTTTCTCTTGAAACATTCTGTGGGAATGTGACAGGAAAGATCTTGTTCGACGTAGTAAACGAAAAAGTTTTTTCAGTTTTCGATACAAACAAATTTGCAGGAGTATGCACGGATGGTGCAAACGTTATGACCGGCAAGAATGAAGGCTTCATTGGCCAATTGAATGAAAATGGAATTTCTGGGAGACATTTTCATTGCATTATTCATCAAGTTGCACTCGCTTCAAAATTTTTGAGCGGTCATCCTGTCATGAAACGTGCAGAACAGATTATCAATGAAATACGGGGAGGGCACCATTCCCTCACCCACAGAAAGTTTGTAAATTTTTTAAAAACAACTTCTGCTCGGCATATTGACCTAAAAATGCATACAGACATTCGTTGGCTAAGTCGTGGTGATTGTCTCAACAGGTTATTTGAGTTGAGGGAAGAAGTTTTACAATTTCTTGAAATCAATTGTAATGAAGACACCCTAGTTCGATCTTTAAAAGATGACAATTTTATTTTGGATTTAGCATTTTTGGCTGATGTCTCCTTTTTTTTGAACAAACTCAATTTAAAGCTTGAAGGAAAAGAAACAGGAATAAACGATGCTGTGAAAAATGTGCATCAATTCCAAATAGAGCTATTTTTGCTTTTAAGGGAACTTCAATCTGGCGATTATACTCATTTTCCGAAAACTTCGGTTATTATTACGAAACATGAGGGTGTTAAGCCGAGTGATCATATTGCACTTCTCGAACAATTGCTTATAAATTTTGAAGACAGATTTCAGGATTTTGTATCTTTTCACCCATTTCTTGACATCTTTGAAAACCCCTTCAAATGCGATATAAGTAAGTATGAACTTGCAATTCAGTCCGAGCTAATCATCTTGCAAAGCGAAAACGTTCCACCACACGGAGATAATACTGAATTCTGGAAAAAATTTAGAAGAATCATCATATCCAATATTGAAAAGAATATCTTATCAGTGCCTTTCACTTTTTCCCACAACATATTTTTGTGAGAAAATTTTTTCGGACTTAAAGTTCATTTGCCCCAAGCAGCGCCACAGTTTAACATCAAGTCATTTATCGAATGTACTTTTATTAAGAAGCTGCCACGAAAGTATTCATATTGACGCAATGTGCCTAAAAAATTGAATTGTTCAGTTGACCTACAAAGCATTTATATTACCAGTCATAATGTTTTCCCATCAGTCCACACACTTATAAAAATTAATTTGCATCAAATAATTAATATCGCTGGTACAAGAATTTTACCGAATACATAATCTGTAAAATACCGCCCTTATTTAACAATGTGTAGGCTTAACATATAACACTTGAGTTTTTTATTTCTACTCTAATCCAATATGCTTTTATTTTGGTTTAAATTTCCTACTGGGCTGCTCCCATTCTCTCGTTGTCACTCATACATTCACATTTTTCATTCTGGACAGCACTGTTTTACAAGCAATAATACATTTGCCGCTGCTACTCAAACTCTTGCGTGCTCTTCGCCATCAAACAATGACACTCCTTGTGTCTCTGCTTCGCACACTTTTGTACCTGCTGTCTCTAATGCTGCTAACGCAGAGCGGCTGTCAAGTGTTACTATGCCCGCTAGTACGTCTACTTCGTCTAATGCTGTTGTCAATGCTTCGCTCTCTCTTGTTCCTGCTGTCGCTGCGCCGCGCTCTGCTGTTACCTATAGCACTGCTGTCTCTTACGCTGCCAAGGCGAAGATATCGCCAAGTGTTGCTGCGCCTGTTATTACTTCTGCTCTGCCTTTGAAGTCAGCTGCTAGTAAAGTGTCCGCAATGCCGAACTCTTCTGCTCCTACATCTCAACGTGTACAACTGTCAATACCTGATATGTCGGATTTTCCCGTATCAGCTCAATCATCTTCTGCTTCTTATCGCAGTAATCCAGAATGGAAAACCGTAGCCAAAAATCCACGCAAGAATCCCAAACAACCATTGGTTCGGTTTGGTTCTAATGACTATAATGAATTAACCGTTATTCATTCTATGAAGTGGCTACACATATCTTCTTTTTCACCTACCGTAACTGTGGATAATATCTTAACTTACGTTGCTAAGCATGCTGAAATTGATAAAAAGTATCTTAACTGTTATATGCTTATAAAAAAAGATGCCCAAGTGGAAGATTTTAAAAAGATTTATTTTAAATTAGGTGTATCTGAGTGTTTTTATGATAAGTTATTAAACGCGAATATCTGGCCCATTAATGTAAAGATTCGTCCTTTCCGTTTTTTTCAAAAAGGCGACGCTCCACCGCAAATTCAATAATTGGCGCTACTCAGGTTAAATCTCACTCTACGTCCCTGAGGATATATTATCAAAATGTATCTGGTATTAGGACTAAATCTAAACTCCTCTTTAATATGACCGCTCATATGGACTATGACGTGTTTGTGCTAGTGGAGACATGGTTGAACGCGGATTTTTGTGAGAACGAATTTTTTGACTGTAAGTTGTACAATGTTTACAGAAAAGACCGGGATGTTGTGAAGACTGGACTCTCAAGAGGTGGTGGTGTGCTCATTGCCGTTCGGCGACGATTTCGATCTTCGCTAGTGCCACTAGATAATAATAACCCTCTTCTAGACCAACTTTGTGTATTAATTCACGGAATTTCGGATATCTTTATTTGTACGTCCTATATACCCCCTTCTAGTGCGGATTTTCTATACAAAGCGCACGTGGATAATGTAGTCGATATGGTATCTAAGCATGATAGTAGTAAGTTCTGCATTCTTGGAGATTTTAATCTTTGCAATGTAGTATGGTCGCATATAGATAATAGCGTGGCGCTATGTCCAAAAAACATTACCACCTTTTCCGAATCTTACTTAATAGATTATTTCCTAAGTACTAGTCTCTTTCAGGTAAACAGTTTTGCTAACAAGCTTGCCAGATTTCTTGACCTAATTTTTATTAATGATGACATGCATTTTTCTTTACTTGAATGTCTAGACCCATTATCTGCTGTCGGTATGCATCATGTCCCGCTCGTTCTTAATCTTGAATTTTACGATTTTAAAAGCAGAAATATTAGTCAACCCACAAGTTTTTGCTTTAATCGTTGCAATTTTCAAATTGTCAACAGTGAGATTTCAGCATTAGACTGGGACATATTATTTGAAAGGGCCAGTGTCGCGGAATGCTTTGATGTTTTTAAAAACAAAACCAGGGAAATTTGTATCAATAATATTCCGCTATTAAAAAGGAATAATTATAAAATTCCTTGGCATACTAAGGATCTGAAGAGGTTAAAGAATCTGAGAAATAGATACTATAAGAAATTCAAGTCATCTAAATCGTTAGTGCATAAGGACAAATACCTGCGATATGCTAGTGAATTTAAAGTTATGAGTAAAAATCTTCATAGGGACTTTATTCGTAAATATGAATGTGACATAAAATCCAACCCCAAGTCTTTCTGGAATTTTGTTAAGACCAAACGGTCTTGCTCTAGTATTCCATCCGACATTTTCTATGATGATTCCCATGCGTCAACCCCTGAAAATGCTGCTAATCTCTTTGCTGATTTCTTTCAGTCTAATTTTGAACCGGAGTCTGACCCCGCCAGTAATATTATCCCAAATGTTAGTTCCCCGATCAACTTTGGTTCTTTGTCTTTATCCCTTGATGACGTTATGGATGGAATTTTGCATATCAAGTCTAATTCGCAAACTGATATAGATGGATTATCCCCTATTCTTCTAAAAAAGTGTGAAGCTTTTGCTTATCCACTGTTGTTAATCTTCAATAAGTCCCTGTTATGCGGAGAATTCATTGAAGCTTGGAAGATAACCTCTATTACACCTATTTTTAAACATGGTAATAAGAATAACGTTGCAAATTATCGGCCTATTTCCAAACTGTCGACAGTTTCTAAACTATTTGAATACATAGTTAAGCAGAAGTTGTATTTTTCAGTTAAACGTTTAATATCTGACAACCAGCATGGCTTTGTGGTCGGTAGGTCGACGGTAACAAACCTAGCTGTATTCACAGAATGTTGTATGTCCGCCTTTAATGATCGTCTCCAGGTTGATGTGGTATATACTGACTTTTCCAAAGCATTTGATAAGGTCAACCACTCAATTTTAATTTCCAAATTAGCTAGTCTTGGCTTTCATTCTGTGTTCCTGTCTTGGGTGGAGTCTTACCTTTCCCTTCGTTATTGTGTAGTTGTTGTTGATAACGTTCCCTCCTATCCTTTTATTGCCTCGTCTGGGGTTCCCCAAGGTAGTATCTTGGGCCCTTTGTTCTTTGTATTGTTTATAAATGATATATCTGGTTGCTTCGTTAACTCTAACTTTCTTCTTTATGCGGATGACTTGAAAATTTTTACTACAATTTCGAGGCCCTCAGACTCCTTAAAGGTTCAATCAGACCTAAATAATGTAATAACGTGGTGCAGAAAAAATCAATTGCCATTAAACATTGGTAAATGTTTTCATCTTTCTTTCTCTAAGTCTCGTTCCCTCATTCCTACTACATATTTCATTAATGACTCTCGGCTCACCACTCTTGATGAAATTTCCGACCTTGGGGTGGTCTTTGATACCAAATTCTTATTCCATAGTCACATAAACTGCACTATCGCTAAGGCTTACTCAATGCTTGCCTTCCTTCGCCGATTTTGTACAGATTTCACAGATCCTTACACTCTAAAGTTGTTATATACTTCGCTTGTTCGCTCCAAGCTGGAATATGCTGTATTCATATGGAGACCGTATCACGACTGTTACATTAAAAGACTTGAACGTATTCAGAAAATGTTTGTAAAATTTGCTCTCCGATCTCTTAACTTTGTAGATCCAATACCTCCGTACAATGCTAGATGTTTGTTAATTAATCTCAAATCCTTACATATTAGGAGGGATATTCTCTCACTCTCCTTCGTGTTTGACATCTTAAGTGGTGAGATTGATTCTCCGTTCCTTCTCGAACGAATTTATTTTCACATTCCGCAAAGAAGTCTTCGAAATCATGACCCTTTCTTCTTAGAAAGAGTCCGAACTATTTATGCCTCTCACGCTCCTTTACTTCGTACATTAAAAGAGTTCAATTTGCTTTCAACTACTCTGGCCATTGATTTTGGTTCTTCTAAATATAACTTTAAAATGCTTTTAAATGAATTTTATAAATAATGTAGAAGAATATACACCCAAACTGGCGTCCTTTCTGGCGTTCTGTTGGCGTCCCTTCTGGCGTACATACATGCTTATCTAAAAGTATACCACCGACGTCCCTACTGGTGTCTCCACTGGTTGCACACTTATATTCGATGTCAGCCATTATAAAGATTATACCTTTTTTAACTCCAAACATATATGTATTTACAAATTAATCAATAAGTTGTCTGTAGAAATATGTATCTTTCTGTAGGCTAAATAAATAAAAAATTAATATGTAATACTTTCTAATATGTGTAGTCTGTAAGAATTTTGTATTCATTGATTTCATAAACAAATAAATAAATAAATGTTAAAACAAATTTTCAGGAACCTCAATGCTTAGCAAACGAAACTAGACTGCCTTTCCAAACGATCATAATGGATTACTGGAAATGTTTGCAAAGCTTTAGCTAAGTTAGCCGAAGTGGGTTCATCTGTTCCATTAAGTCAGACTTCAAGGGAACGTGCTTTCAGGCCCTTTCGGTAACTTTAAGCAATCATCACGAAATATAAAAATAGAAAACAGACTTTTATGACTTATGACACTAAGTAAATTTCTGGGTGAAAAGTGTATGTACATTGGAACGATCGTCATACCTCGTCAAGTTTGGTTTTGAGACAAACGGTTTCGGCGTAGTGGTATCTTCAGTGTAATATTTTGTTCTGTTCAGTTAGCGTCCATTAGTTAGTATTTATATGATGTTATTAGCAGTTAGGAAGGGTAAGAGTTCGTGTAATAACAGCATCCCTGCAAGACAGCTGAGTATCATATATTATCATTATAAATAATTACAAAAGTGCTCAGCAAAGTATTAATTGTGGTTCTGCCCATAGGGAAAACATTAGTACTTTGCGCTTGTTTGCAGAATATTTTACCTCTTTTCCACTAATACAATTTCATATTTAGTCTACGTAACAAGGCAACTCATCAATTGATCAATTGATTTTGTAAAAAGGGCTTAAGTTTCATATGTGTCCTTGAATTCTTTTGGCCAATGCTTTATAAATATACCTCTAGCCTTTTTGTTTATAGCATTAACATGATTATTAAAATTAAGTTTTGAATCCATTGGAGTCAATAGAGTCATATACTTGATCCAGAGTGTAGTTATTTATTGTGCAAGAAGCTGGCTGAATAGTTCTTCGTGAAAAACTTGCACGAGGTGAAACTCCTATCAACCGGATACTCGCCGTCGCAATGTTTTTGTCCGATTATAGAAGATGTCCGCTTATGGGCGGGGGAGGGCTAGTACATATGTACATGTGTATAAATTTATAAGAAATATCGTTTTGTTGAACTCCAGACTCGCATTTAGAATTAATTAGTTCTTTATTTTTATTGATTTCTGCCGCTTGTGTTTTCCCTTTAAAACAAAAAATTGCGCATCTCTCCAATATAGGGGAGGCCTTCCTCTTCCTCGCCAAAACCAGCGGGTACCGCGCTGAATACTTTCAGGACTCTTACAACTCATCGTTCCATCGTCTGCCTCAATCGCCATCGCAAAGACGTAAAGTTCCACAAATATTTCGGAGAATCTTTCTCTCGAACGCTACAAGGGCCGTCTCATCTGATGTTGATAACGGCCATGCTTCTGTGCCTTACAATAGCACGGTCATGATGAGGGCTGCCTAATGAAGCGTGGGTTTCATTCGTCAGAGAGGTCTTTACTACTGATTAGCCTACTCAGCCTTAAGTAGCACTTGTTGGCAAGTGGAATTCTTCGTTGGATTTTGAGGCTGGCATTATTGTTGGTGTTAATGCTGGTTCCAAGATAAACAAAGTCCTCTACTTTGTCAACATTGTAACTGTCAACAGTGACGCGAGAGCCTACTCGTGAATGTGCTGACTGTTTGTTTGATGACAGGAGGTACTTCGCTTTATCCTTGTTCACCTACAGACCCATTCGCTAAGATTTTTTATCCAGCTTGGAAAAGGCAGAACTAACGGCGCGATTGTTGAGACTAATGATGCCGATGTCACCGGCATACCACAGTAGTTGCACACTCTTATAAAAGATAGTGTCTGGCCGGTTTAATTCTGCAGCTGGAATTATCATTTCCAAAATAATGTTAAAGGAGTCACACGACAGGGAGTCACCCTGTCTGAAACCTCGTTTGGTATCAAACGACTCGGAGAGGTCCTTCCCAATTCTGACTAAGCTGGTCGTCGTCTAGGGTGTCGCTAAACGTTATTTTACATACCCGTATTAGTTTTGCTGTGATATCCTACGGCATATGGGCAACGTCTTCTCGTGCTGTCGAAAGCTAGATCGATAAAACCTTGTATGAAATGTTAAGGAGGCTGATCCCGCGGTATTTGGCGCATATCCTTTCTTTTGAACTGGGTAAAGCACACTTAAATTCCAATGAGTTGGTGCATGCACCTTACTAATAGCTCAGCTGGTAACCTATCAGCTCCAGCGGATCCTTAAATTCCAATCGGCGGGCATGCATTCGTCCGACCATATTCTTGAAATGAGTCGGTGCACGCACCTTACTAACAGCTCACCTGGTAACCCGTCAGCTCCAGCTGCTTTGCTGTTCCGTTACCGCCTTATTGCTATTCGAACTTCATTGAGGTCGGGTGACGGGATGTTAATGCCGTTTGAGGTTTGAAGTGTTGAAGCAAACGGACGTGTTTTCAATCGTTTCGCGTAAGGTGATTTCATTTCTTCTTTTTCCTATAGTATACCTAGTCTAGTTTACCCCTGCTAGCTATTCAGAAAAAAAACTTATCACGTAATAGATCTTCAAGGGACTAATCTTTCGGCAAGAAACATACCTAAAAACTTCTCTATAGACACCAATAGCTCTACTATAAACCGTAACACTAACACTATCAATTGCTATAGACATCAAGTCTCACACATCCATAACCATAATTAGTATGTACATGGCGCCCAAAGGCAACTTTGCACAATATGACCACCAACAATTTTCAATGACCCTATCCTACTTCTTGGTGATTTTAGTGCCTGAAGTCCCCTTTAGAGTTCTCCAAATTTTAACATATTACCGACTTCATCTAAATCAGTAATTTTATAGCTTCAAACGATGGATCCCCAACTCACATCTCCTCTCATGGTTCACACACATATTGACATTATCAATTGCAACCCTCCTCTCAATTTGATAAGAATCTGGTGCATAGCCACATCTACACGGAAGTGACCACTATCCCATTTCAAATTAGATTCGACAGATTGACCATCCAATCAAGTCAATAGAAAATCACTTCCATAATTTAACTCTGAGTGATACCAACGTTAACCGCACCCCAGGTATTATTTAAAGAAAATTTAAGCAAAGTGCTTATATGACTGTTCCGATACTACGCCCATTTAGAAATAGTCGAGTTACTTATTGGTGGAATGAAAACTTAGCTTCACTCAGAGAGAATAAAGTAAGTCTTTAGAAAATCGCTATGCGAAACCCATTAAAAGAAATCGCAGTGTAATATCACAGCAGTGGAAAACTACCTTAATTGTTCCAATACCAAAACCAAACAAACCTAAAGACAGTCCTGAAAGATATCAGGCTATATCGCTCATTTCCTAACTATGTATGTAAGGTTGACCACATTGTAAATTCCCTTTCTTCCAAAGAACATATCTCTCTTCTCTCCTTAGATATGGAAAAAGCGTTTGCCAGGGTGGGTTTGCACACTGTATTAGAACAGCTAATGCGTTGGAAATGCGACCTAAAATCACTAATTATATACGGCATTATCTCGCACACTGGAAAATTCGGGTAAAAGTAAATGACGTCATATCAGAACAGTAGTTTCTCGCTAATGTTCTTTTTCTTACATCTTATGATAGTCTTAGCCGTATCATTCAAGAAAATAATTATTTCAAACATTTTCTCTACACCGATGATCTTTTTATTTTTGCAGCATTTCAAAACAGCCAATTTCAAATTTCAAATGAACATATTTATGAAGAACATCTGAAGCGAACACAACAGAGACATAAAATTATTAATGGCTTACATTGAAAATAATACAGAGGGTGGCGCTGATTGTGGTACCGCTAACCTTCTCTTGAGAATCTTGACAGAATTTTCACGTAACAACAGATTTTGTTTACAAAAGCTATGTATGTATGTGTACTCGCAATCGTGTGCATTCTTTCCGACGTGTTCAACAATTTTAGTGTGTATTCTTTTTAGCATGTATACCAATATGTATTCTTTCAGTTCTCTCTACCAGCAAGTCTGCCAAGTTACTCTCCCAATTTCAGATCAATCAGCGCAATATTTAGGTGATTCACAAGGTGTCATAATGAGTCATATTGTCATAATATCATAAATTTTATGACGGTTTAAAATATTTTGTAGTTGCTTTCTACTTGAATGGTATACTAATGAAATACAACTCTGCACGGTATGTTTTTGGGTTGTCGTATGTAATCAGCTGTATTTTGTTTACTTTTTCATTTCACATTTTACTTTTGCCATTTTCATTACGCGGTTGAATACATTTGCTAATTTTACAAAGAAATGGAGCAAGGCGAAAATATCCAGGTAAGTTATCGAATACAAAGGCATAAATACCCACAAATTTACTAAAAACATTTGTTCCAGCCGAAGGCAAAACGCGTGCGACTTAATCCGACCAAGAAATGGACAGTGGCGGAAGAAAAGGCACTGGTAGAATTTTTGATGGGCAACAGAAATTTCGAAGTAGATGTATAGTATAGTAGTACAATATTAAATGTATGTTAATAAATTTAATTATAGAAGCCAACAGCGCAAGCATATTATAGATAGTTCACGGAAGAGGCGACCATCACTGTAGAATGGAAGTTGATACGTGCGAAGGTGAGAAATATGAGGTTGAGCTACAATAAAGCCAAAGCATGGGAAGGTTCGACTGGCGCTGGTAGTATCGAAGGGGAGACATTAAAAGGTAAGATTGTTTGTTCACTATTTATTTAATTGTCTTTAACTTTAAGTCAAACCATTTTGTTTCAGCTACTTTGCTAAAAAAGTGCACTTGTTACTATGAACTAGACGAAGTGTTTGGGGCAGAATAGTGGAAGCGGCAATCATTGAAGAGAGCTTGAATTCTACTTCAGCTATGATGTTTTAAATTTAACGATAATTGAAATAGATGAAGGCTCCACGTCCGCAACCTCTGGAGTAGTGGAAAGTTCAGGGCCGCCAAGCCGCAGAGGCATATATTCGCGGACAGCTGAAATTTACTCGGAGTCATTAAAGTTGAAAAGGGAGAAAATAGAATATGAAAGTACATTAAGAGAAAGAGAAGTAAACATTAAAGAAAGGGAATTGGCTCTGAAAGAAAAAGAAATTGATTTAAAAGTTAAGGAATTGGAACCTCATCATTGTTGGTCTCCTTGGCGTGGGGATGAGGCTTAAGTGTTGGCATTGCTGTTCTACTAAGAGGGAGGCTCCATATAATAATCAGTGTAGGATTCGTTCTTCGCACGGATTCTTATGTGGAGATTACCGTACCAACATCTCTCTGTTCCGCATACCTTGTATCCCTCCTAGTATCTCCCAGCTCTCCTTCCTCTCTAGCTAATCCCCCCCCCCCCCCTAATCCAGGGTGTCAAGCGTCACCGTGCCCATTGGTCGGTTTGCAGCCAGGGGGTTTAAATTCCGGCTGTATTTTAACGGCGCCTCCCTGACACCGGGCCACCTCCGGGAGTAAGTTTGGCCTTACCGCGGCAAGGGGCGCTGTCGTGGTGTACCACCCATTTTCCCCCCTCAATATTTCTAGGCCGCTGCGCTTGCCTCGACGAGCAGGTGGTCGTACGACCAAGATGAATAAAAATAAAACAACAACAAGAAAAACACAAAAAAATGCTCTTCCCCATCTCGGGGTAAGACAAGCATGCAAATTTCTTCTTCCCCATCTCGGGGTAAGAATGCACAGGCGCAAGCGCCTAACGCGCCGCTTCGCTCCGATAGGAACTCTTCCGGGCTGGAGGTGAGTGTTGCACGCCGGCCCGTGATTTCGGGTGTTATGGCGGGGCCTAGCACCAGCAAAGCTGCGGGGATTGTGCTGGAAACGGCAGATCCCTCCATGGCGGTATGCACTAGGGGCCCGCCAAACACCGGCGCGGCTGCGAAGCCTAGTCTCGCGAAGGCAACGGTCTCACGGCCTGGCCCGAGTGGACTAAGGCGACAAGCAGCCGCACAAGATAGTATAGAGGGCGTGGCAGCGATGGAAACTACGAGCCACGCCCCTCTGATGTTGGAGTCGGAGCGGTTCAAATTCGCTGACAAGCGTAAGGCCGCGAAGACGTTAAAAAGATACGACGGGGTCCCGCTGGAAACGCTGTCCCAGAGCGCGAAGGAAGCGGTGGAAAGGGCGAAAGCCCTGCTGCCTAACTTCTGGGTCACTGGGGCTTCGGTGGAAAACCGGAGGAACAAACTCCGGCCTCGAAGAGAATCCGGCCGCACTCCTGGGTGGGCAGGCCTAGCTTTGCCGAGGTTGCGAAGGACAGGATCCTTATTGGGGTCCTGGACCGAGGCAACAAGCTCGGGTCCATACCAAAGGACCAGTGAAGGTGGGGGAAGGCAGCTCTGGCGAACGTCATCTTTGACGTTCTGCTGGAGAACCCTGGAACCCCCCCTGCCTGTAAGGACGCTGGTTGGTGCCAGGGCCACATTAAGGTGGTCGCCTGTGAGGACCTGAGATCGGTGGCGCTGTATAAGGCCGCCGTTGCAAAGGAGGGCCCTGTCTACCCAGGGGCTAAGTTGGAGGTGGTGGACTGGAAGGACATTCCAGTCAGACCCCGGGCGAGGGCATGGGTTCCGGTGACACCATCGGCACCGGAAAGCATCCTAAAGATGCTTCAGGTGATGAACCCGGCCCTCCCAACAAGTGATTGGAAGGTCGTCCGGGTCGAGGACGCGGAAGGCCCTTCGAGACAAGTGGTCTTGTCCCTAAACAAGCAGTCCATCGGACTCCTTGAGAAGAGGCAAGGCCGCGTCTGCTATGGCCTCGATGAGGTCATCATTAAGGTGTACCGCGGGGACGCTCAGCGTGCCTCTGGTGCGGGTGCAGCAATGGACGTGGACATTGAGGCACCCGAACCGGAGCCGAAACCGGAACTCTCCGACGCTGAAGGCAGCGTCTCCTCTCAGACAAACTTTGCACCAACAATGCACAGGATGTTTGAGGAGGAGGAGCTGCTGCTCAGCGACGGAGCGTGCGAGGCTGATGTCACCGTCGTGGGTGGAGGGGAGGTAGCGGCTTTCTCGCATGAGAATTCTGCTGATAAACCTCCATCGCTCTAAAGCAGCCTCAGCCGCTCTCCTAGGTCGCCTGAGCAAAGGCGACGTTACGGTGGTACTCATTCAGAAACCCTGGGTTTGTAACTCAAGGGTATGTGGGTTGAGTGCCACCGGCTTTAAGCTTTTCGTGGAGCGCGGTAAAGGTAAAATTAGAGCCTGCATTCTGGCTAAAGCAGATTTAAATATCTTTCATTTACCTAATTACAGTGATGGTGACGTCACGGCAATTCTCGCGGAGATAGGTGGTATGTCAATGGTGCTGGCATCGGCTTACATGCCGTACGAAGCCGAGTACCCCCCTCCCTCTATGGTGCGGAACTTAGTGTCCAAATTTGAGAGCGGACACATGTTGGTCGGCAGCGACGCAAATGCTCACCATGTCAACTGGGGGAGCACGGACATCAATGATCGAGGTGAGTTACTCTTCAACTACCTTCTAACTACTATCCTACTTATATGCAACAAAGGTAGGGATCCCACCTTCATTACTAGCAATCGTAAAGAAGTTTTAGATATAACTCTATGCAGTGATAGTCTATCCGAATTGATCGAGAGTTGGAGGGTTCTAGATGAACACTCCTTCTCTGATCATCGTTATACTGAAATAGTATTGAACTTTCCTATGACCAGCCCAAAGGTGCGAAAAAACCTAAAAAACACAGATTGGTGCTCTTACAAAATGTTGTTTGAGGATAGGCTAAACAGCGAACCTCTTATTGAACCTAATTGTATCGGGGATCTAGAGAACATGGTGGACGTTTTTACGCTGACCTGCTCAAATGCCCTAAATCAAGCTTGCGCTGAACCAAAACAGTGGGGCAAACGTAAACCCCATTGGTAGTCACGCGAGTTGGACTCACTACGAAAATCTTGTAGGAAAAACTTCAACAAAGCCAAGAGACTTAGTCTCGAGCTGGTATGGCTAGAGTACAAAAAGTCTCTTCAGACCTATAAAAAAGCTTTAAGGGCGGCAAAGAGATCCTCGTGGAGAAACTTCTGCGGCGGCATCGTGGGTGCTCCCGAGACAGGCTAAGGAAGATTCTCTCAGGATCCCCTAACCCGATAGATTTCTTGCAAAAGCAAGACGGTTCCTGGACCTCAACGGGAAAGGAAACCCTTGAATTGCTATTAGATACCCATTTCCCTGGTAGTACAACTGCGGAGGAAGGAACTCCTCCGTTCATCTCCTCCAACCCCGTTAACATACCGGTTTCGGAAGAAAAGGTTAAATGGGCTATCCAAAGCTTTAAACCATACAAATCTGCTGGGCCGGATGGGATAATACCTGCCCAGCTAATTAAGACACTGGACCTGTCTGCAAAATGGCTCTCTACTATTTTCAGGGTCTGTTTCAAACTAAATCAGACACCGTTGGCATGGAGAAATGTCACGGCTGTCTTTATTCCTAAAGCCGGTAAGGTCTCACACACTAATCCAAAGGATCTTAGGCCTTTCAGTCTATCATCCTTTGCTCTTACGGCACTTGAAAGGATTATTAGTTGCTACCTGTCCGATACCATCGACAGTCGACTACTAATGACCAACATGCCTACCGCAAAGGCAAATCTACTGAGACTGCACTCCATAGCTTGGTCGGCTATATTGAGAAGTCTCTCAGCGTCAAGTATTCTGTCTTGTAGCCTTCCTGGACATTGAAGGCGCCTTTAATAACGTATTTCCAGAAGCTATAACTGGCGCCGTTAGGGATCTAGGGATTGAACACTCACTGGTTGACTTTATCGGCCAGCTACTCTGTTGCAGAGTAGTAAGGGCTAAGCTGGGTGCGAGCGAATTGTCACGGCACGTGTCGAGGGGGACGCCACAAGGAGGCCTCCTATCCCCACTCCTATGGAACCTCACCGTAAATACGCTTCTGCGAAATACGGCATGGGGTGGCGCGAAAGTCGTCGCGTACGCTGATGACGTCGCGATTGCACTCAGGGGAAAGTTCCCGCAGACATTATGCGAGCTGATGCAACGAGCGCTTCGGGAGGTATCCAAGTGGTCCACCCACTGCGGGCTCAGGGTCAGCTCAAGTAAGGTGGAACTTGTACTTTTCACGAGAAGGTATAAAGTGCCTTCGGTGACTCCACCGGTACTAAACGGTACCCGGTTAAGTCTTTCTACAAGTGCCAAATTTCTAGGCGTTATTTTAGATAGGAAGTTGAGCTGGAAGGAGAATCTAGTTCAACGTCATGAGAAGGCTTCCGTAGCCCTCTACACATGTAAGAGAGCCATAGGCAAGAAATGCGGTCTTAATCCCCGGATCTGTCGATGGATTTTCACAGCGGTCGTCAGACCAATACTCCTATATGGGGTGATCGTGTGGTGGCCTGCATTAGAAAAAGAGGTTAACCTTAGACTACTCACCAAGGTGCAAAGATCTAGTATGATCTGCATAAGTGAGGCGCTCAGAACCACTCCAAATGAGGCCTTGAACGTCATTTTAGACCTTATTGCTTTAGATTTGGTTGGACAACAAATGGCAGCGATGACTGCTTTGCGACTAAGAGAGACATCCCAGTGGCACCTTGAAAGCCAAGGGCACTCTTGTATTTTGAATAAGTTCTGCTCTATTCCGAGCAGCACGGATCGGTGCGCCTTGACATCGGTTTCTGAAAGTAATTTTATTACACGTATTCCAAGCAGGGAGGAGTGGAAACTTGAGTTTCATACTCCACCTGATAGCATTGTCATCTATACAGATGGCTCGAAACTCGATAATAAGGTAGGAGGAGGCGTTTTCTCACGAAACCCTCTCCTGCAAATTTCCTTTAGGTTACCAGATCACTGCAGCGTCTTCCAGGCTGAGGTCTCAGCTATCAGGTAGGCGGTAGAGAAGATTGGGACCGGGATTATAGGAAGAGATATCTTCATTTTTAGTGACAGCCAGGCTGCAATCAGAGCTCTGAGCTGACTGAGCAGAACAGACTGTACCTCATTTGGGTCCCTGGTCACCGGGACATAGAGGGAAACTGCATGGCAGACGAACTTGCAAGACAAGGTACGACCAAGCAGATTCTTCAAGACGAGGAGGAGGAAACGATCTTGCATTTACTGTGTAAGTGTCCTGCACTGTGGAAAAGCAGAATGCGATATCTGGGATCACCGTTTTTGGATGACCTTAGTGAGGTTTCAAGCACCGAGGTAAATTGTCTGCTGAAGTTCATCAGCGAGGAAAAATGGTTTGGTGAGGGGTAATTTTTCCTTTTGGATGGTACAAATTTTTCCTTGTGGTAACACAATGGACCTCCTAATATTGGCCTAAGTGAGCCGCTGTAGGCGGCTGCCACTCCAACCTACCTACCTAAGGAATTGGAAATGAAAGAACGGTGGACAATGGAGGAGCTTAGATTGATGTATAAATGAATTCGAATTGATTTTTTGTTTAATTTAACTATTTCTATCTCAAAATTTCAAACAAATTTTTGTGAGCATTTCATTTATTTTGATTTGAATAACACTGCTTATTCGTACAAGCTGAAAATACTTTTTTATATTGCTTTTATATGTGTTAATGTGAATTCAAACTTTATATTTCACTTACATTTCATACATAATTTATATTACAAAATTTGTATTAGCTTACGTGTATACATACATTGTCAAAGTGAAAATGGACCAGTGTTATTTGTTGCAATATTTACAAAATGAAGAATATTTACTATTGTATGGAAGAAAAAGCGCAATACCCTCAGGAAAAAAATTATCAAAAATCAACCCGAATTTTCAGTCACTTGAAACTTGCACTTTCTTATACTGAAATTGAATGGGCTACAAAACTGAATACCCAAAATTTTTTTAAAACCTTGGAGTAAAAAGTTTGAAATTTGTTGAATTTTTGTGAGTTTTTTATAAAGTTTAAAACTTTGATTTATATGGTTTATGTTTTAAAAATAGCTATATTTAAACAAAAAATTAAGAAAAAACGTTACCATGAAAAATTTTGTCAATATTGCAACAAATAACACTGGACCATTTTCACTGTGAGTCGCGGTAGCTAATAACGGCGAAATGATAAATATAACTATGAAAATATTAAATGTTTGTTTGGTTTTGTGTAAACTGCAATAAGGCAGTTGTTGTGTTACTTGGGGGTGGTATATTAAGTTCAGATGGTAGAATGTTGCTGCTACTTTCTTTTTCTGAATAATCTATTAAAATATTGTGCAAGATGCAGCACACCATTATCCAGTCATTGCTATGGTTTTTATTTTGATCGGTAAGCATGAATTTCAGTTCTTTTAAACTACCAAATTTTTCCTTTAATAACCCAAAGCAATTCTCAATCCTCACACGATATTTCGAAAAGTATTTGTTGAATATCTCTCTACTCTCTCTTGTATACTCGGTACTATTTTGTCGGAATGGTGTAATTATAAATTGTTTCAGTGGATAAGCGCTATCCGCAGCGATCCACTGAGAAGTAGTTAAGAATCGTTCGGGATGTTTAGAAAGTGAGCAGTCCAAAAACATTTTTGCGCCGTGGACGCTGCCCGGGTAGTCTACTGTGACTTGCCTTATTCGCAACTTATAGTCGCAGACAGCTTGCATTTTAATGCAATATTGGCGTTTCCGAGAGAAGTAGAGCTCATGTTTCTTAACTGGTGCTTCGGCCAATTTCTGAGCCGTCGATATAGCCTATGCAACCTGGCATCTCATTCCTCGTGGTGGACACAATTTGCAGTCTTTCGAAGTCACTTGGTCAATTCAAAACTTGCTCTTCAAAGCTAATATTGCTTTAAAAACCCGTTGTGTCACATTTTGAATTGTGCCACCATCGCCTACGCCAAAAAGAGACGCAACTTTTCGTATCGATAGCCCATCGCCTGAAGAACCTAATCGAAACAACACAATTTGGAGTTGCAATTCTATTGGAAGCTGACTTCTATGGGAGATTGTTTTAAATACGTTAGGGTCTGCTATTAGGTTTAATATGTAGACAAACTCCTCTGGTCGTACGCGAACCACTTGATCAAATCTTCTGTCGCCAAAATTATTCAGTACATGCCGGTGCCAAACGAAAGATTTTGGAATTCCCAAATGAATACTTCTGCGGTTGCACAAAAGGCTTTCCATGTTTATCATGAAGAGTTCGTCCGTTTCATCTTGCTCCTCCTCATCGCCTGGAAGAGCATGATATAAGAATGCCAAAAAAGTAGACAACGATTTATATTTGTAACTTACTTGAATCCGTAAAAATCATATCCATAAGTCGATTTATACATAATTCAGCAATTATTTTATTTTTCTCACTTTTCCGTGGCATTTTTTTTAGTTTATTCGCAATCAGCTGATTAATAATTAAAATAGGACACAAAGTAAGATGGTGTGTTCACACGAGTTGTTTATCGGCACAAATTTAGTATACGACATAGGACTTTATGACACCTTGTGAATCACACAATTGTATTCTTTAATTATTTGAAAACCCAATAAGGAAAAATTTTAATTGGTTAAAAGAGTAGACGATTTGCGTAAAGCTAATAAAGAGCAGATGGCAAGAGTTGATATCTCTACCAGGGAGCTGTGTAAACAAAAGACTGAGATAATAAAAGTGGTCTTACACGATATGTATTTGCATCTGTATATGTCACTTTTTACATATGGAAACGCAAACATATCGTGTAAGCACAAATTAGATTTGCTTCTGTATTAAGCAGATGCACGTACATACGAAATAGAACTGTTTCTATTTTCATCTGACATACAGGAATAATCAGCTGTTCTTTCTACATTTTATTTTGAACAATTATTGTTATAATACATTTCCTTGCTTACTCAAAAGTAATTTTTTAATCATTTAGCAAGTATGGATAAAGAACCCACTAAGGTAGGCTCTTGTGCTACATGTTTAAAACATAATACACCAAATCAACTCAAATTTCACTTGGAATGGCCGAGGGAAGCTGTCCTGCATCTTATTGAATTGTGGGAGTCATTTGAGTGCGTGGACAATCCTAGGAACAATTTATATCACAATAAACATGCACGGTACCAAGCGCTAACCGAATTGGCGGAAAATCTTAATGATTTCTTGCCAGGGATTGGGTCCGCTGAAGTAAAGGTAAATAAATACATTTATATGATGGTTATCCCAATTTTCATCCTCGTGTGTTTAAGTACTTCCTTATAACAACCACTTTCTCTTTTTTTTTACCGATTCTAGGCAAAAATTAATTATTTGCGTGGACAATTCACGCGAGAAGTTGCAAAGTGTAACAATAAGAAAAGTGGAGCTGGCGCCGACGAAACTTACGTCCCAACTGCGTTTTGGTATAAGAAACTCAGTTTTCTATCCGATTTCGTGAAGGTACGGAAAGGAGAAAGTAATCATTCATTGGTAGGTACTGCTTGCATTAGTGAGAAGTCATTTTATTTTGTTCGTCCATGTATATTTGTATTCATACATCTATTCCTAATACCAGTCCCTGGATGATTCTCAAACTTCAGTTGATCTAGAAAGGGAGCTGCCTACTCCAGGCCCAAGTAGGAAGAGAGTGTGTCCGAATGAAGAAAGCTCAACGTCAAAAGAGAACGATATTTTAGAAGCTGCGACGGAGGCATTACAATCTATTTCAAAAACAAACAATTCGGAACTGGAGGCCAACGATGATGCTTTCTGCAGGTTTTTAATATTTGAATTGCGGGCCCTTAAAAATGAAGCAATCAAAGAGGATCTTAAGGATTCTTTTGTACATTTACTCTTTGAGTCTAAGAGAAAGGAGAGGCAAATGATGCAAAATTTCTCATTTGAAGGCATCTAAAATTTACGATGATTATACTTTAAATCATAAACATATGTTTATACACTGGTCGGCAACCAAAAAAGGCATGAACAAATTCAAATTTGTTTGATATATTTGAGACGATAACTTTAGCTTGCGGATTTTGTAAAATTCTCAAACAAGATTCGTTTTGAAAGCTTAAATAGTGCTGTCGGAGTCAAAAGTGAGTACATACATATATAGTGAGTTTGAAGTTTGAAACTTGGATTTATTTGGTTTTTGTTGTAGAATGATCTATATTTTTATAAAAACAATAATGAATTAATTAAACATGAAAATTATTTTGAATATCGCAGAAAAAACTCATTTTATAATTTTATACTCACTTTTGACTTTGACGTTATATCCAAAATATAGCCTAGAAACATACCTTTTTATAGAGAGTATTTGTGGACCTGTGGTATTAATTCATCTTTTTCTATGACTGAATAACTGCCTAAAACATTGTTTTCTTTTTTAAGTAGTAAATATATATATATTTGTAAGTAAGAACGAACTGAAGAACAAAAATGTTCAATAGCATTAATTGAAGATGTGATTGTTTGAAAATTCTTAAATACATACATATACCTATATATGTACATATATAAATGTGAATTTCTCGTTGATATAAACCATAAGAAAATGCCATCTCCCATACACTCTTATTTTTCGTGCGGTTTATCTCCGAGTGATGGTGCGTCGTGGAGAAAGGTAGTGGTTATTGGAAAATGTGGTTTGCCACGGAACATACACACGGCAGTCGAGCTGTCTAATTTAAATATAATATAAAATAAATTGAGAGAATAAATAAAAATTTATATTACTTTTACATTTGGTTTGTTTTAAATTGGGGCTAGAACAATACATTTATAAATCCAGCACGAGTTTAAAAATTGAATTTTCTTATTGCATTAAGCTGCTATGGAACAGAACCAATTGTGTTAAAATAGTTTGTGTATATTTCGCGTACGGTTCTTCCCTCTACTCCTGAACGATTCGCAAGTGATCTTTGTAAATGAGTCAAAACTGCTTCGTTTCTCCAGGATCCTTCAATTAAGTTGTTTGTATTTGTGTCCTCAAAATCCAATAGATCATTTTCCAAAGTATCCCGTGTTCTAATAAAATTGTGCAGCGCGCATGCAGCTAGTGTTAAACTCTCAATTTTTTCCAGAGGTAAATCAATATTTCTTTGAAATATTTGAAACCTATTTGCCAATATTCCAAAAGCATTTTCCACTACTCGTCTGGCTCTGCTTAAACGGTAGTTAAAAATTTTGTGGTAATCACTTGAACGTTGGCCATGTGGCTTTAATATGCGGGAAGTCAACTTGAAAGCATCGTCTGCCACGAATACAAATGGAACCTTTTGATTACTGCCTGGTAGCTCTGAATCCTGTGGAATGTTAAATTCATTGTTTTTTAATCCCTCAGAAAAAGATGATTCATTGAAGGCCGCAGCATCATTGGCTCTTCCATTCGTTCCAACATTTACGTACAAAAATTTATAATTAGCATCAACTACGGCTAGTAATATAACGCTATGGAATCCTTTATAGTTATAAAAATAAGACCCATACTCTTTCCGATAACGAATTGCTATATGTTTGCCATCTGCAATAAAAAAACAAATAAGGAAGCGATAAGTGATATCTACATTTTCACCCAAGTTATCGCTTGCTTGAGCGGACAGAAGGACAGAAAGGTATATGGACGGTCAGACACAGCTTAACCAATTTGTCTCTTCGTCTGAATCATTTTACTCTATCGACGTATCTGCACCTTGGCGCGGTGATAGGGCTTGCGTACACCAGTGATGATTCTGAGCTGTATCGGCGGAGCGGACGGAGTCTGCTCTGGTAGGGTCTCCCATGCCGAGGAGGTCAAATTTGAGGTGTCAGACTAAGACAGGTACAAACACTTTAAGCTAAGGTGTTGAGGTACCCGTGCCGAGAGCTGTATGGCTGGTAGTGTATAAAGAACCAGTCGCGAACGGTCCCCACCGATGCCCGGGCAAGGTCGGCTGTATTAAGTGCCTTACCCCGGTACGCTGGCAATGCCGGGGTGGACAACCCCTTCCATGCTTACTCGTGGGACCAAATATGAATTTGAACATTAAAAATAAAATGAGCAAGGATGGAAAGGAGGAGAAGGAGAGCGTTCTGGGAATGCTCTCTGAGGAGGAGCTTCTGGCGAGTAGTCAGGAGAGCGTCAGGGCAGCGGGTACCAGCCATAGTACCCCTGTCACCGATAAAATAACAGCCGACAAAGGGGGCGCACCAGCCATAGTGGCCCCAAAGAGAACCAAGAAATCATCTGGCACCTTGCTGAAAGCGAGGTACCAGAGGGCCCTCTTCATTCTCGACAAGATTCCCAAGAATGAGCGGGAGGGTAAGATACACGAGCGGGACGCGGATGAAAGAGTCAGGTATGAAGCGGTGGTCAAGGAGTACGAGACCGCCCTTGCCGCAAAGACCGCTTCACATTCGCAGCAACAACCAAAAATGCAGCAGTCAGCGAAGTGCAATCGGTCTCAAGAAGAGAACGAGCGCAGCGCGAAGAAGGGCAGATTCCCCAAGCAGAGCGAAGGCCCTTCAACTAGTGCTCTAGCATCGGCAAAGCACACCTACAGCGAGGTGGTCCGAGACCATCTCCAGGTTGCTCTTGTCGATGCAAAGAGCAATAATGGAAGGCAAGTTCTGGCGGTGTGGAGCTCCATTGAGGGACGGCTATCTGAGATGGTCGTAGAACACCTCATGGAGAAACAGACTCCAGTGCCAGCCTTCAAATGCGAGGAAGTTTGCCGGGGCTGCAGAATCATAAAATGCGCGGACGGGTTCTCAAGGGAATTCCTGGAGAAGAACGTCGCTAAGATTAGCAACGCATGGGGTGAACTTTCGTTAAAGCTCATCCCGGCTTCGGAGATTCCCAGGAGACCCCGGGCGCGCATCTGGTTATCCAAAATGAAGGTGGAGAGCTCGAAGCTCATCCAGTGTCTTAAGCTGCAGAATCCAGGTGTCCCGATGGACGACTGGATGGTCCTAAAGGTTGAGGAGCAGCAGCATAACAGCCAACCAGTCCTTCTGCTCATAAATAACGAGTGTCTGCCGATACTCGAGCAGAAGGATAACAAGCTTAGATTTGGCATCAGGGAAGCCAAACTGAAGGTGTTTCCGGCTTCGGTTGCACCGGACGGCAACCTTGAGGAGATCGAGGACACGAGCAAGCTCATGGAGAAGCTTAAGCTGGCGGTGCCGGCTATGGACTGTGCCTCGTCTACAGCAGGGCAGGCTGTGAGTGCGTCACCTACCAACGCCCCAAAGGATGTTGAAGGTAGCGCAGATTAATTTGCAGCATGCCAAAATAGCCTCGGACAACCTAAAAGTGCTCCTTAGGGAGGAGGACGTCGACATCTGCCTTATTCAAGAGCCTTGGGTCTGGCGCTCAAAGATTATGGGTCTGCAAATAAGGCACTACAACCTATTCTACACTCATGGAGAAGGTAAACCTAGGGCTTGTATCCTCGTTAGGAATACTATCAATGCTTTCTTTTTACCTAATTTCAGCTCAGATGACGTCGCGGTGATCAGGGCCGAAGGAAAAAGCGGCCGGAGCGTGGTTATCGCCTCCGTATATATGGCCCATGATCGACCCGCACCACCTGAGGAGGTGCAGGGACTGATGAGAGGATCGACAACCGGAAGAGAAGCTGTTCTGCTGGGCTGCGACGCCAATGCAAGACATGCAATGTGGGGGAGCAGCGAGACGAACGAGCGAGGTGAGTCTCTTTTTGACTTTATAATAGCAAATGATTTCAACATATGCAATATAGGGAATTCTCCTACCTTTATTTTTCCGAGTTCGGAAACCTTTGGAGGGTGGGAAGAGGTCCTTGACATTACTTTGGCAACAAACTCTCCCGTTCTTGTAGTAAGAAACTGGATAGTTTCGCAGAAGATCTCGTTTTCCGATCATCGCATGATTCTTTTCGAGATAGGCTGGGAGAGGGAGAGTAGACCACCATCAAGAAACCCAAAACGAACGTCTTGGAATCTATTTGATAAGGTAGTCAGCGATAGACTCTGTAGAAGCAAAACACCCATTAATTGTCCGGAAAATCTGGATGACCGAGTCAGATCTCTGGAGAAAAGTTTTCAGGCGGCCTACGGCGTCGCTTGTCCAATCTCGAGGAGCAAGAAGACCTACCCTCCGTGGTGGGACAAGAGTCTGAGTGACCTGAGGTCAAATCTCAGAAGCATCTTCAATTTTTGTTACTCGAGGAGAGATTTTCAAGAGTATAGGTATTCCCTGAGGGAATACAAAAGAGCCATACGTAACGCAAAGCAGAAATCCTGGCGAGATCATTGTGAGTCGATTGAGTCCACGAAGGATTCGGCGCGGCTAGGCAAAATTCTTGCTAAGGATCATTCTAATCACACATTCGTAATGCGGACTGATGGTACATGGGCGGAATCATCAGCTGAAACTCTGAAGATTCTAATAGATACCCACTTTCCGGACTGTCCTGTAGAGACAGTGAGCAGAAGAGAGCCGGTACAACAGGTTGTGCCGACAGGGCTGCTGGGTGAAATCATAACTGAAGAAAAGATTGCCTGGGCAATCAATAGTTTTTCACCATATAAATCCCCAGGGTTGGATGGAATCCTCCCTATTATGCTGCAGAAGACCCAAAGATCATTGATAAGTGAACTGAAGGAGATCTTTACTGCCTGCATTCTCTACAACCATATCCCAGCTACCTGGAGGAAAACGAGGGTTGTTTTCATTCCTAAATCGGGTAGAAGGGGACACGAGGTGGCCAAAGATTTTAGGCCAATAAGTCTTACATCCTTTGTTCTAAAAGTTCTTGAGAGAATTTTGGACCAGCATATAAGGAAACTACTAGACCAATATCCACTCTCTACGGCGCAACATGCGTATTCAAAGGGAAAATCTACGGAGACAGCACTACATGAAGTGGTGCGTACTGTGGAAAAATCCCTTATGCAGAAGGAATTCACTCTGCGATAGGATCCGCCCTTGTTAGGGCTAGGGTCGAGGAACCAATCAGGAATTGGATCTCGAGCCTGCTCCTAAATCGTGAGATATCAGCTGAGCTGGGGGGAGCAAAGGTGAATAAACAAGTAGGCAGGGGCACGCCACAGGGTGGAGTGCTCTCACCTCTTTTGTGGCTCATCACCATTAATGATATCCTAGTCGAACTTAACACAGGCGGGGTTAAGATTGTGGCGTATGCCGACGATGTGGCAATCCTGATTACGGGTCCCTTCCCTTCCGTGATGAGCGAAATCATGGAAAGAACGTTGGCAAGATTAAGTAGGTGGGCACAAGGCTGTGGCCGTTGCTCTTCACGAGGAAGTATAAACCACCTACCTTCAGACCACCAAGCTTGAACGACCAACAACTAGGTTTATCCTCCAGTACGAAGTACTTGGGGCTGACCATCGACTGTAAGTTAAGTTGGAAAATGTGCATTGAAGAGCGAGTACGGAAGGCCTATGTTGCTTTCTATGCTTGCAAATCAATGTTTGGCAAGAAGTGGGGTCTCAAGCCGAAAATGGTGCTATGGATGTACCAAGCGGTGGTGCGACCGGTGCTGAGCTATGGCTCTGTAGTCTGGTGGGAAGCTCTCCGGAAGAGCTATAACCTCACGGGTCTGCAGAAGGTTCAACGCACTGCGTGTGTTGGTGCCACGGGAGCCTGTCGCACCTGTCCCACGGCGGCTTTGGATCCCATTTTAAACCTGCTTCCAATTGACTTATATGTAATGTGTACATCTTCTCAGACAGCACTTAGGCTCAGAGAGTCTGGGTGCTGGAAGGCTACACAGCAAGGACACAGTAGTATCCTTGATCAACTACCCTCAGACATAGTTAACACCCGGACGGACTACATCTCTCGCAAACTGGAGTTTGAGCACAGGATTAAGACTGTGTTTCCAAGCAGGAATGCGTGGAGGAGGGGTGAGGTCCTTGCCGATAGCGGCATTCAAATATTCACTGACGGTTCCAAAATGGATTCTGGAGTTGGAGCCGGCTTTTACTCCGAAACCTTGGAATTATCCACGTCTATCAAACTCCCTCCGTACTGCAGTGTTTTCCAGGCGGAAGTCTGTGCGATTTGGCAAGCCTGCAAATCGCTTGAAAACAGAAGATAAATATTTTTTCCGACAGCCAGGCGGCAATAAAGGCGCTAGCGGCACCAAATATTGGCTCAAAGGTAGTCGGTGCTTGTAAGCAACAGATTGCCTCTCTAACAAATCTAGAAATTACCGTCACCTGGGTTCCCGGACATAAGGGAATCGAAGGGAACGAAAAGGCCGATGAGCTAGCACGGTGCGGCTCGGCAGAGGATGAGGTAACAACTAGTATCGAGATAGGTATACCCCTAGCCGTAGTGAAGGGAAATATACGAAATTTCTATCTCAACAAAGATGGAAAGATACCCTTACATGCAGGATAGCAAGAACTACCTGGCCGGACTACAATAGGAAGAGGACCAGAGGTCTTCTTTGTAGGCCCAGGGCTGTCACCCACAAACTTATCGCAGTATACACTGGCCACTGGACTTTGGGCACGCATGCGTAAAAAATGGGCATTCCGCATAACCAATACTGCAGAAGCTGCAAAGATGGGGCTGAAAAGGAAACGGTCGAGCATCTCCTGTGCAAATGCCCGGCCCTGGCCCGCATTCGGCTAACATACTTAGGATGTCCCTTCCTTGACAACCTAGGGCAGGTATCTAGGATCGAGACCTCCAGCATAGTAGATTTCATTAACAACTCTGGTTGGTTGTAATGCACATTACCAAGTAGGTTTTTCGAGTTTATGGCATCAAAACGGCAGTATTTTTTGCTACTTGGGCGGCATGGGTCGCAGCCATTTTACCTACCTACCTACCTACCGAATCATTTTGTTATATTGATATGTGTATATTTTTATGGATTCCTTCAAGCAATCTTTGGATGGACAAATTTAATATTGAAGGAGTTCAAACCTATAGCTCCCAAGTAACGGGGGAAATTCCATTTCCTTTCAAACTCATCTGCTACAATGCGCCATTCGTTACTGTTTTGAGGCATATGCAACAAAAATTGTTAAAGCGATCAGAAGAATGTGTAATATGTGATATAGTTTATACCTTTAAAAATTCATCTTTCAACACTACGTAAATAGATTTCAAAGTTTCTGATACAATTTGTGAAATTGCTGAATTTGATGTTCGGAAGCCGTATGAGAGTTGATTAAACCTTTGACCGGTGGTTAAAAAGCGAAGTGTTATAAGCAACCTAAAGGAAAAATTGAGTTATTATAGCCAAGTGCATATACATACATATGTAATGCTCTAAAATATATGAAATATGTATGTATATTGACCTTGCGCTAGGAGAGATTGCTTCATGCATCGTTGTGTTTTGCTTTGCAATAATTGGAGTGACTTTCTTTAGTAATTCCGAGAATGTACTAGTTGACATTCTGGTAAAGTTCTTGAAGGCTGTTGGTTTTTCCGCAAACAGCTCCGTTATAGCCATTGAAGACAGTCCTTTGCCGGAATCTCTTCGCAATAACCACTTCTCACTCCACAGAGTTCTTTGTCGCCTTTTTCTTTTACCTTTACTTCTTTTCTTTTTTATAATAGCAACAATCATAGAAATAGCGCAAAAAACAGTTTTTTATCTTTTGTGTCCATTTTAAACTTTCTTTTAACTATATTGATGTGCAAATAATTTTTGTTGACAATAAATCAGCTGTTATGTCAGATAAAAATACACATTCAAATACATATCGTGTAAACGCAAAACAAATAAAGTGAATTTGACAGACATACAGAATTACATATGTATCGAAAAAGTGACATATACAGATGCAAATACATATCGTGTAAGACCACTTTAAGCGAAGTTACGAGTATCAAAGTAGCCGGCCAATGAAAAGGGAACCACATAGCGGTGTGGATATATCGCGTGCTAACGCATTGAAGGGTGTACCTCCAATTATCGTTAAGCCAAAAACAAAAAATCGGCTGAGAAAATTAGGCTGGACCTAAATAAAATCGATGCATCTAATATGAAAATCGGAGGAGTTGGATACGTAGTGGGGGTACGTAGTAGATGTTCTAAATAACAACCTCAATAAAGAGTTGTATGACGTTACCGAGCATAAATTAAGTTTAAGATAGGCAGTCATTAAAGATATGGCACAAGTGTTTACTTTCCGTAGCGGTGTGGCATTCCTCATCGCACCAGTTGCTTTTTCGAGATCGCTGAAAGCCAATGACTTCCTCAGAGGCGCTACGTAGTGATCAAGAAATGTGCTCCCAATGTACGCGAATTCCGGTTTGTTGCGAAGTTCTCTTAGTGAGCAGGTGTAAGAGTCGAGCAGCCAAGTTAGTAACTGTCTTACGAAACTGTCCGGTTATAAAGACTGCCCGTTATAAGGAATTTCACTGTTGCACCAACCAAGTAAGCTTCTGCTTTTTACAAAAGGACCACTTACGCATTTCATCAGGTAGGGACCGTGGCTTAAAATATGCCTCACTCTACAACGCCACTTTTATATTCCCCTATCCTCATTTGCGATTAGGGGGTTAGGGGCGTGATCTGGGCAAAATTCTCCTGTGAAGTAGAAACAAGAATAAAGGCGAGATTAAACCACTTTTTATTTTCATTTCTTATTGGTTATAACCTCTTTTTAGGTGGCGGCATTGTTCCCTTACTCTAAGATCTGTCATTATTCCTTTACTGACAGTTTTCACCACATCCCAGACCTTACTGTCATTTACCATAAATTATGCATTTAGATACAGTCTTTATGTTTCTTCTTTCAAGCAAAAAAGAATAACACTCAAAATATAGATGATCAGCACTTTCCGCCAAATTCCCACATGAACTACTAAGCTGTTAATATCTGTTTGCAATAAGTATCTTTCTTCGGTCATAGTGTGCGACGTCAAAAGTTTTATACCATAGGTATACATTATTACATTTGAATATTTTATTACAATTTGTATATTATTTATAAATAACAAGAACAGGAGCGGCCCTAGGTGGCTACCTAGGGCAACTCCTAAAGAAACATTATGGCGTTGGAAGAAGCATTTTTAAGTACAGCTATTTGAAATCTATCATGTATGTAGATAGGAAGAAATCCAACGGAGGAGTTAAGGTGGAGGAAGGTGAAAGAGCTAAGCAGATCGAGTTCATTGATGAGTAAGAGAATAACGTTCGGACTCACTTTTAATCCAGCAATTTGCAAATATGGAAGCCATTTTAGATCAATGGAATTAAAGTGGGAAAATGAAAGAAAATGTTGATTAAAGTTTTAAAGCTATAAAACGAATAGTTTTAGATACACCATATTTTGACACTTAGTAAAAATTGTAGTGATTTGGCGCTTACACTATAGCATGATGTTTAGCCGAACTTCTCCTAAAATTTAATGAGCGCGTCTTAAGTTTGTAACACAAATTCAAGGACCTACAGTTTTATGCTGCCCCGAACGGCAAGCGATTGTTGTGGGTAGTTTTTTCATAGCAGAAATACGCTTTGAGGTTTGCCACTGCCTGCCGAGGTGCGACCGCTATTAGAAAAAACCTTTTAATTTTAAAATTTTTCAACCCGGGACCCAGCGAATGAAGCGCGTGTACGCTACACACTCGGCTACGGGGGCCGCATAACAAAACCAGGAGAAGCAAGAAAAAACACGCGTGCTCCAAAGTGCGCGAGCCAGATGTAAAGCTTCTGCGCTGATTCTGAAAAAAATATAAAATTAAATATGGGAGAGAATTTTATAAGAATTCCGTTTAGTTATTTTAGTTTTCGCAGTAGTAAAAACAGTAGTAGAAATTAGTTAAGCACAAGTAGTGTTAAGTAGTAGCATTAGTAAAAATAGTAGTAGAAATTAGTAAAAATAGTGATAGCATTAGTAAAAATATTAGTAGAAATTAGTAAAACTAGTAGAAATTAGAAGTAGGAATTTTTATAAATAGTGGTAGGAGTTAGTAGTAAGTAGCATTAGTAGAAATAGTAGATGAAATTTGTAAAAAATAGTAGCAGTAATTATTAGTAGCTATAAAACACGATTCTGACGCGACGATTCTAACGGGACCGTCGACTGATGGGAGCTTTGTTATACAATTCTGACGCGACTTTCGTTATAAAAACGAAGAAGCTTTACTTCAAAAGTTTTACCTCAAACAACTTTTATTCAACTATGAGGAAGGCACATTAAATTTTGAACGGAATTTTTAATTCGCCAAAAGCTTTTTTATATACGCCTCCCCCAAAAACGTAGATAAAACTAGACTTGCATTGATATCATTTGCGGAATACCTCTGTAGTATTCACAGACTCACAAAAATTTAATTTTCGCAACCAAATAAGTTAATAAAACTATGTAGTAAAGGGGTTATTGACATATTTCAAAGATCAAATATTCGTTAGATTTCTTCCTATTTGATCTACTTCTGTGAATTTATCGGATAGAAGCAGTTGTTCAAATTTGGATGCAATCCATTAATAAAAACGGAAGATTGTGATTTATTAAAAAAAGTGTTAATTCAGCTTGTCGTATTTGTTTTTCTATTAAAACGTTGTCCTCAAAAGCGAACTAATCCATCTAAATTTGTTTTCTTGGCACATTCATATATTTGGTATGTGCAGCTTGCTTTGAATGGAGCTTTATATCGACTCAGGTTGGAATATTCATTTAGGATCCGCTTTTTACACAAAAAGCACCATCTCAATATAGCACTTTTTGCGGCCAAAAGCCCAATATAACCCTGGTCCTCTATCTGTCAACCTAAAGTTTGCCCTTTTGTATTTCAAATGGGATAAAATATTGTTCTTGTAAATTGTTTTTGCTTCATAACCAATTTGGTGGGTATATTTTAATTAGTTAAATATTTAAAGTATATTTGTTGTTATATTTCTATCCAACATTTTAACCAAGCAAGATTGTCATTCTAAATTCTTACAATTTCTTTGTAAATTTAATAAACAAACATTGTTAACTTCTCCACGTTTTAATAGTGTGATGTAGTGTAGTATTAATTATTACGATGAGAGTACTTATTACAGCCGATTTCAACATCTAACAGTTTGTTGTGAAGTTTTCGCTAAGTCAGCTGTTCTCGTAACATAAAACGATTTTTTGGGTTAATAAAAAGTGCAAGTGTTCAATGTACAGCCGAAGCATTATTCAATCATGCAAGGTTCTGTAAGTAGTGACGGCTAAATTGTGATGCTGCACAATCTAGAGTTGTATTTTGGGAATAGGGAATTTTCAGTTGCATTTTGGAAATACAATTTAGTATTTTAAAACAGCTTGGAAAAATTATGTACATTGTAGATTGTATTGAAAATTATTTATTAAAAAATTTGATACAAAGAATTGAAAAAGCGCCGTCATCGAAGCTCTCTTGCCTTTCATGAATACAACAAAGTTTTAATTTATTTTATTACTGTCACTGCGTAAAAATATTAAATTTTAGGACGGTATTTTTTCCTCATATAAAATAAAATACAACAAAATAAATAGCCTTAAAGTAAAACCTCATTCCTGAACCATTAGTGATAGGCTCACTACATTTTGTAATGCACCGAAATTGAAGCATTTCTTAGTGGGCCTTTTATGATTTAAAAGTAAATAGCTCACAAAAGTTTTACGGCTTTACCTGTGAAGGAGTTTTAAAACAACCACATATCTGAAAACCCAGTTGTCTGGAAGCCATATAATGATTACAGTTGTAGTAAAAACTAGTTTAGGTTTAAGCAGACCAGCAGACGGGGACAAATCGAGTATGATGTTTGTAATGCCAATGCCAATGCCAACGATTTGTGCATTGAGGAAAGAATAATACAATTAAAGAAAACGCCAAAACGTATGCAAAACTTTTAAATTTGAAATTTTTTAGATGAATCTATTACACTTAGACGACTACGCTATTAATCGGAGAAAGTCTTGTTACGACGTACTTATTCAAGAAGTTTAAATAAGGTGAAAAAGTAGAATTGGAACGATTTTCCGTCATCCCTTGTCAAGTTTGGTTTGGAGACAAAACGGTTTCAGTGTTGTGATTTTTGTAATAGTTTTCAGAAAACTCTTACTTACCATAGCCCAAAGAGTCTGGAATATTTGTTGGCAAGAAATGAAGTCCCATCTCCACCTTTTCCATATATGTACCTTAGAAATCATACTTCTGGCAAAGTGCATTAATCAAACTTAACGAATTCATAGTACCTGTATTGTACCATAGGAATTGGAAAGTAAACTCGAAATAAAGTGTTTGTTGGATTTTTAGCGAAACCACTTAACTTCGTGTTATTATTTTTATATTTCGAGATCCACTTAATTGTATCTACATATATTGAAGAATAAATGTATTTTTTACGTACCATGCTTTAGTAAAGATCCATTAGAAGAGAAGTTCTGTGTAATGATGTCCAAATTATTAATCTCATGGTTTGCCGATGGAGGTTCCTTCACTTCGTTAGAGCTCTTATACAATCGACAATTTCCGGTGAGTAGTTCTATTTTAGTATCATATTGGTCAGATAAGGTTTGAGATTTGAAGCTTTTTGATTCTGAGCTAAAATAGTTAGTAAACCAACAATATTTATTTTGACATTCTGATACTGCATTCTCTTCAAACCTTTTATTACCCGTATTTCGCATGCTTTCACTTCTCAAGTCGTATTTGATTTCGTGTGGTCCTGTATTTTGTTTACGATTGGAACTTAAATTCAAATCGTCTGCTAAGAGCGCTTGTTTGGACCCAATCTGTTCGCTTCTGTCTATTACTAAATTAAAGCTGAGTAACTTGTTTGTTTTACTTTCAATAAATATATTTTCACCACTGTTTGGTATACTATCAACCATATTAATTTCTTTATTATGGGTGGCAGTTTCACTTAGGTGCACTACTGAGAACTTATTAGCAAATTTGTATGGATCTTCTTCACAATTAACTTTTTTAGTAACAAGAGAGGGAAGATTGTTTAATTCACCAATTGTTTTATGTACTATAAGCATTTCGTTTTTGGCAGTATCATAAACAATGCCTTGTGCGATAGAAATGGTATCATTTAATTTCGCGGTGGTTTTAATATTTTCTTCAATTCTTTTATCAAAAGGGATGGAAGTTATAACCTCTGAATTAGATGTGGATACATTATTATAAGGCATTTTATCATCCGCTTCATGGGAACTTTGCTCTTCGTTTTCATGAATTTTATAAACAACAAGTTTTTCGTTATTGGCATAATGAGATACTTCATCAGAGGGTATATAATTAATTTTATTTGAACGCGGTGTAGCTTCAACACAATTATTAATTATTTTATCTTGGGTACTTAGGTCTTTAATATCAGGGCTAGAAATATTGATGATATTCTCATTCGCTTTAACATGAAGGCTTTCGTCAGGATTGGTAGAAATCTTCTCATTTGAATCCGTATTTAAAGTAAAGCTATTACTCATTTCTTCTTGGAATTTCTTAGAACTGGATGGATTGCTGATAATCACATTTCCAGTCAAATCCAGTTTCTCGTTACTAATGGTTTCAGAAATATTTTCTGTTGAATGAGGTTGCAATGCATAATTATCTCCTATTTCATCCGGGGTTTTAATCAGGTTTCCGTCAGAAACTAATTTTGTGTTTTCCAATTTCGATAAAGTTCTTGCATCCTCATTTTCTTCAAGAAAAAACATGGCAACAGAGTTTATAGAAATCGTCTCATTTAATTGAGCACTGGAATTATAATTGCCCCCTATTTTATCTTGAATTTTCAAAAAATTGGGAAAATAGTTGTGCTTCCCACTTAATTTAAAAATAAGCTTTTTGTAAAGCGGGATATATTTGGAACAATCAGCCATTTTATTCTGCGTTCCTGCAGAAATTACTTCTTTAATTCCAATACTTGAAATATTACTTACATCGCAAATCGTTATGTGGGAAATCTTTTCATTATTGATGGTGTCAGGTACTTTTTCCGGAGGAATAATAATTGCTTTATTTGAATCAAGGCTGGAAACGATGCTGGCATCTTCATCTTTATCAGTAAGAATATAATTTTCGTCATTGTCAGCTAAAGCTATTTTATCTAGACGCATAGAAAAGATATTACTCGTACCCGTTATTGGTTTACAATCATCAGCAGATGTGTTTGTTATTTCTTCAAAACTTACTCCTTCCGTATCAATATTTGAAAATTTTTTGATAATTCCAATGTTTTTAAGAATAAACCATTCAAAAGAGCCTTTGAAAACGTTCACGTTTGATAGCGCCTTAGAATCATAAGTAGCTTCGGTGTTTTTAGCACTGCAGATAATGAATTCGTTATTGAGCGGGTCAGGTACCTTTTCAGGAGAGCTGGAAGCAACCGCATTTGAATGTGGCGAAGTATTGTAAGCTATTTTATTTAAGATCTCCTGAGGAATATCTTCTTTCATTTCAAGACAGGAAACATTTTTTACATCCCCAATTCTTTCTAGAACAAACTTTTTTTTATTGACAATTTTAGACAAATTATCTAGTGGAATGGATATGATTTCGTATGAATACGGTATAGATCTAAAATTCTCTGGTATTTTGTTTCGTATTTCTCCAGAACTTACTGCTTGGAAAACAACACTATTTGACTGTGCTTTGCTATTATAGAGATTAAAACGCGGGGCTATTACAGTTATTACTTGTTTATTTTCGAGACTGAAGGAATATTCAATATTTGCGTTTCTTTCAAGAAAACTAGTTTCGTCAGTGAAGATCTCAGACACACTTTCAGGGTGTATTGAAATAATTTCATTTGAGTGCGGGACGAATTTCCCACTCTTACTTATTTCACTTGGGGATTCATCAGAGCTTGTTTCATTAATATCAGGGATTGAAAGATTGAGGATATCAGCTGATTTCGATGAGGACTCAAAATTATGGTCGATTTCCTCACAAATTAATTTCTTTATTTCATTACCTGAAACACTGTTCATAATGCAATTGGTTTTTAGAATATGGCTCTCATTAATCGGAGCCCCAGATACTTTACTAGAAGCGAGAGGAATAATCTCATTTGAATATTTTGATGGTTCAAAATTGTCAAGCGTTTCTTCTAATATATCCTCAGAAATCACTTCTAATGTGAGAGTGTCATAAAGCGAATTATTATTCTCTTCCGTTGATTCCCGTGAGGCTGTTAGTTGATCGACCTCTTTGTTTCGTGGTAGACATTCCACTTCCGGCAGTGGGGAAGGAATTAAGGCTTTACCTTCATTGCTCACTTCCTTGCATGAAGGCGTGATATTGGGCTGTATAAACTCAGGTATTTTTATATCCGGAAGAATCGCCAATTCAGTTTCAATTTCTTTTCTTCTACTATTTAAATTATTAGCATCCACATGATTTAAATCTTTACGATACTTATCCTCATCGAAATTCCCGTTAACGTTTGATAAATCTTCATTTGCTAATGATACGCCGCTTTTAGATTTTTCCTCATAGACACGACAAGTTAAAAGCGGTTCGTTTTTTATATAATTGCTGACTGACTGTGGCAGACAATTAATTTTTTTCGGTAATGTAGGCATGTCTTTTTTGCCGCACTCAGCTGATGTCTCTTTCGAGAGTAGCAAAGGACCTTTTACTATCGTGTTACTTTTTGTGTTAGTTTTCGTTTTATTTTCTTTTTCGCTTTCTGTTGCTGCTTGATCTCTGTTATAGTAAAATTGTATGTCAATTGTGTTTTCCTTGGTTGTTTGATTCGAACTATAAATATCTGAAATGAAACGAGTATGGGAAAATATTTCATTAGGATTACACATTTAGCAGTGCCCTATACAATATGGTGTCGCTTTTAATAAAACATTATCATGGAATGATCATATCTTTAGCGCAGTAGGAAAAGTGTATGGAATGGTTCGTACACTCTGGTCACCACGACACTTCACCAGAGAACATAAAACAATGAGAATGGGCAAACGACTCAGATCGAACATTTTTTTTAACAGAGTTGAAAAGTTTTGGCAGAGGAACCAGAGAACTTCAAACAATGAGAAGGTGCAAACAAAGAACTTGTAAGAAATATGTAATATTATCATAATATCCATCCATATCTAATAATCATAATATGCGTACTCGCGCTGAAAAAGCATGCAATTTGCGCTGATGGCGATTGACACAAATATTGCCGAAAACTCGAAAGAATATTCTTTTGGTTACCGTTCCCTTTCCCTTTTCAGACTTTTGTTATCCACACTTGTTGCAAAACTCATCTGCCGTCTCAAGTTGCTCCTCGCGATCCAGAAACGGGGTTTTTTGTTTACTTATTTTTCTTCTATGGTTTTTGTTTTGATTTAGTACTTATCTTCTTTTTGTACACATGCAGCCGCTCGCCTCCGCAATATAGCCCCTCTGCTCTGAATATAGCAAGACATGGTGAAAATGGTTTTATGTATGGTATGGTAGAATTAAATTCAGTACTTTTCGGAGGTGAATTCTCTCGGTTGCACCCGCAAATTTTGTTGATGAAAAAGCTCTTTTAACATTTGCGCCTTTTCATTTCTTACAAGTTCTCTGCTGAAATGTTGATAAGTCGCAGATCTTTATGGGAATATTCTTGCAATATATGTGATTAATAACCAATTAAAATCTTATTTCCAAATTTAAAAAAAAAATTAGGAAGAATTATTTAAAACAAACAAAAAATATTTAAAAAATTAATTAAAATTAAATTGCATATGAATGTGGTATTTTTACTTACAAGTACTCGTGAATGGTTCTCAAAAATAAAAAAAAGCTGAAATTGCAAGTATATATAGCAATTTTTTACAAAATATGAAATTAATAAATAATCAAAATTTATTTTAAAATTTTTCAGCAAAATTTTTTTTTTAAAATGTTGCATAAATTAAAATTATTTATTAACTTTCTACGAAAAAAGCATAATATGGTATTTATCATGCCATCATGAATATTTTAATGATGAAAAAAAAATTGAAATATTAAAATATCCAAGCATATTCATATTTTTAATTACAAACATGCATTAATAAAATTCTTATGTTCGTTTAATTAAAAAAATTGTTTAAAATGGTTTTTTATAATATAGTAAATATTACTACGAGTTTGCTTCCAATTTAATATTTCATTTGGTTTCCTATGTTGATTTCTTTATATTACAAATTTGTTCATATCTATATATGAAAAATGTATAGTAATTCATCAATTGAGAACGGCTGGACCGATTTGGCTCACATTTTTTTTCAGTTCTTCGTAATTGCCAGGAGAAGGGGTTTTCGAAAGAAAATTTTGGGAAAACCCTGCGGGAAAGTCGGAAAATTGGAGAAATCGAAAATTGATTATTAATATAGAATTTTGTGTGCAATTGTCCCAGAATGGCTTTTCGATTGGAAAAATAGAAAACTTTTAATGGAAAACACGGAAAATTCCGGAAAAACGTGAAAATGTTTAATTATTTTCGACGAAATTTTGCATTTTATTGCATGATTTGATGCAATTCATTGAGATAAAATGGGTGTTGCGTGCATTTTGAGTGGAGAAATTAACGAGATAAATAATAGATAGCGCTGTGCTTAGGTTGAGCGTAATTTGGCAGGTGCACTTTTCGCATGCCATCAAAGAAGAATTCGGAAAACAGCTGACTACGTAGCAGACTTAGACTGTGCGCAATTTCAAAGGTGCACTTTTCTCATTGTCATTTTTTAATAAACAAATGTCATTTTTTATTAAACATTGCTATTTTTCTTGCTGCAATTGATTCGAGTTTCCCTGATTTTCGTGCTGATCGATTTATTTTTCTGATTTCGGATAGTCATATATCGCGTATCACATCCACAAACGATATTTATCAATTCGATCATTTTTTAAGAAAATAAGTTTGCGTGTAAAAAGTGAGGTTATCTTCTTGAACTGCGGCCATATATTCCGATACATTCATTCCGTAAGTATTTTTTTTTTTAATTTTCTTTTAATAGGATTAGTCAAAAACGACTTTATTGCATTTTAGCTAGAGTTATTTGCTTGACTAATGCCTCCTATTAGACGATCAAACCTTGGACGACGTACACGTCGTGTAATAATTAGTCAGAATGTCCCTGATAATCAAACGCGAGAGGAACGTGCAGAAGAAAATGAATGGAGACGTGCCCATATTGCACAAATTCGCGCTGCACAATCACCACCTCAAATTCCACAAAATGTTGTTAGAAGAACACCAGTCATAAATGTAGGCTTAAATTCCGCAATAGCTTACAAAGATCTTCGCTGCGTTGATATCGGCTCATAGTCTGTCGCATGCCAGTATTGCAATGCATTGAAGTTTCAATCAGAAACCCCCGGCTTATGCTGCGCTGGTGCCAAAGTGAAATTATCCGTTTGGACTCACCCGCCAGAGCCATTGTATTCGTTACTCTATGGAAATACAATCCAATCAAAACATTTTCTAAAGAATACACAAAAATATAACGGATGCTTTCAAATGACATCATTTGGAGCCCAAGTTGTTGATGTACCCGGCTACAATCCCAGTTTTAAGGGAATCACGTCTCATTATTATCAAAACGAATAATTATTGTTATTTTTTTCGAAATTGTTTCCAAACATTCAGATTCAAGGTCAAATTCACCATTGAGCGGGCGCTTTGTTGCCACTACAGAACGAAGATCATAAGTTCCTTCAGATATATTTCGTTGGTGATTCGGCAATTGAACTAGATCAGCGTTGTGCAATTTTTACTGCGACTAAACGTGAAATGATCGAACAATTACAAAATCTTCTGCATGAGCATAATGAATTGGTCATTATCATTATTAGAGCAGACAAAAGACCCGCTGGAAGCCATGCAAGAGAATTCAATGCTCCCACTGTCAATGAAGTCGCAGTGGTGATTGTTGGCGAGAATAAGGAATCACGCGATGTTGTTCTCTACCGCGTGTACGAGACGCATAGGTCATATGACGCACTTCAATACCCGTTGATGTTCTGTCGTGGAGAGGATGGATATCACTTCAATATAAAGATGGTAATCCAACGACAAGTTTGTTTGCAAGTCATCACTTCTATTTTATTTTCCAACCGAGTTCGAATTCATATTTCAGGAGAAGAAACGAATGAATTTTTATGCGTATCGTTTGATGATTCGGCGGGATGTTGACAATCATCTGTTGAGATATCGCCGGTTGTTTCAACAGTACTGCGTTGACATGCACGTCAAGGTCGAAACGGAGTGCCTCAATTTCATTCATTTCAATCAGTCGAAGTTACGATCAGACGAATACATATACTTGCGTGATGCCATCGCTACTGAAAGAGACGCAACCAACATCGGTTGTTTGACCACTCTTCCAGCTACTTACTTTGGAAGCCCGCGCCACATGCATGAGTACGCTCAGGATGCGACGACGTATGTGCGGAATTACGGACGCGCGGATTTATTCATCACGTTCACTTGCAATCCGAAATGGCCTGAAATTACGAATCTGTTGCTGACAGGACAAACATCCAGCGATCGACATGACATCATTGCACGAGTGTTCAGACAAAAGATCAGAGTACTCATGGATTACATCGTTAAGCATAAGGTTTTTGGCATAATCCGTTGTTGGATGTACTCTGTTGAATGGCAGAAGCGTGGCTTACCACATGCACACATTTTGCTTTCGATGCTCGACACGATCCGTCCAGATCATATTGATTCGATCATTTCGGCCGAAATACCAGATCCAGAAACTGACCCGGAGCTGTATTCCGTTGTGACAACGGACATGATCCATGGGCCTTGCGGAGTCCACAACCCAGACTCGCCGTGCATGGAAAACGGAAATTTCATAAAGCGTTTCCCCCGTCCGTTCCATGGAACGCTGCATCAAAGAGGTTTCAACGCCGGAAAAAAGGTAATGTTGTTGAATTTTCTCGAAAACGATACACATTGGGACTCCACTCTCGCCGATGCAACTGTTTCTGCGCCAGCGAATCAAATTCGTACATTGTTTGCGATCATCATAACCGCATGTCATCCATTGAACCCGACCGCATTGTGGGACAAATATAAGGACGAGATTGCTGACGACATTTTACACAGATTGCGCATGGCAGCTTTGAATTTCGATCTTCAAATTAATGACGAGATGCGCAACGAAGCGTTAGTTCTGATCGAAGACATGTGCATGCTCATATGCGACAGTCCGGTGGCGACATTGCGAATGCCAGGGCCCAATCGTTCGATGAACGATGCATTCAATCGGGATCTGCAACGGGAGCAAGACTATGATCGCGATGAACTGGCCGAAAGAGTCCGAACAAATGTGCAGCTGTTGAATGCCGAGCAGAAGAACGTGTACGATGAAGTTTGTTGACGATGGAACGGGAGGCATTTGCTTTCTCGATGCTCCGGGTGGGAAAGGCAAGACATTCGACATTTCTTTGATTCTGGCTACAATTCGGGCAAGATCTCAAATTGCGCTGGCTGTTGCTTCCACTGGCATTGCTGCCACATTGTTGGAAGGCGGTCGAACTGCACATTCAGCTTTAAAGCTGCCGATGAACCTACTCACGGTAGACAAGCCAACGTGCACAATGACCAAGAAATCAGCGACAGCGAAATTGATGCGAGAATGCAAAATCATCATTTAGGATGGAATGCACGATGTCGCATAAACGAGTTTTTGAGGCAGTTGACCGAACGATGAAGGATTTGCGAGGTGATTCGAGACAATTTGGTGGGGCTATGATATTGCTCTCCGGAGATTCTCGCCAAACGCTACCCGTCATCCCGAAATCTACTGCTGCCGATGAACTTCATGCATGCCTGAAATCGTCGTCTTTGTGGCGACATGTAAAGAAGTTGAAATTGACCACGAACATTAGAATTGCGTTGCAGAACGACTCATCTACTCTTGAATTCTCGAGACAACTGCTGGCGCTTGGCAATGGCCAAATACCTGTTGATGTTTCCACTGGATTGATATCGTTCCCGGCTAATTTTTCCGAGTTCACATCACCGAAGGAGGAACTCATCACCAAAGTGTTCCCCGGCATGGCACAAAATTATAAAAATCTCGATTGGATTAGTGAACGGGCAATACTAGCAGCGAATAATAAGGACGTCTATAGCTTGAATTTGATAATTCAAAGTCAAATAGCTGGAGAACTGCATTCGTACAAATCCGTTGACAGCGTGCCCGACGAGGATGAAGCGACAAACTATCCGACGGAATTTTCGAACTCGCTTGACGTGCCAGGAACTCCGCCGCATAATTTACAGTTGAAGGTGGGATCGATCATAATCATGTTGCGGAATCTGAATCATCTGAAATTGTGCAACGGTACGCGGTTGTCCGTCATGAAACTGATGAACAATGTGATTCAAGCGACGATCATCAAGGGCAAATTGAATGGAGAGGAAGTCCTTATACCAACTCAAGCGGATTCAGTGTCCCGTTCGATTGGCGATGACAATCAATAAATCGCCAGGCCAATCGTTGGAAGTCTGTGGGATTGATCTCGAATTTCCCTGTTTTTCGCACGGTCAGCTGTACGTTGCCTGTTCGCGTGTTGGAAAACCGTCTTCGTTGTTTGTTTTTGCGCCGGAAAACAAAACAAAAAACATTGTTCATCACATCGCTCTCTACTGATTCCGATTCCATTCAAATAAATAACATTGAAATTTGAACTATCTGTGTTTTATTATCATTCAAGTTTATCTGAGTGTGTGGTGGAGTTTTATAAACTTTTATTCTTAATTGGTCTTCGAGCATGAAAGTAATGGAATTGGAATTGAGAGCTTTTTCGTTATCGATAATTATAGTTTGTGGTACTCCAAATGAAAAAAATATCTGCCTGAGGGGTTCTCGTATGCCTTCTGTTGATCTAGATTTAGTTAGCTTAGCTTGTGCCTATTTTGAATATTTATCTATAGCAGTTAATACCAGTTTTTTTTATGTCTATGTGAAGGATTTGTCCTGGGTATTCAGGAATTGGGGTTAATTGATATTTGTGTGTCTATGATATGTTGGGAAAGGAATTTTGAAGTTGTATTAATTGTTACATCTATTTATTTATTTATTTATTTAGTCCTTGAACAATAGTTTCTTACAGACTATTTACAAAGTAATTAAAAAGTAAGATTTAAAAACCTAAATAGCTAAATTTAAAATATGGGAAAATACATTTTTCGGAATTGAAAAATCAAGTTGGATGGAACTCGAGAGTGAATTAAATTCAATTAGCGCTCGGACAAGAGGAGCATTTCGCGAATATTCTGTTTTACAGTTAACTCCATAGAAAGGCAAAGAAATACGAAGATTACGTTGAGGGATGTTGAAATGAATTATTTCCAAAAGAAAGGAGCAGTCAATGTCCTCATTGATGATATTATGAACAAAAGAAAGTGAGAGGACCGATCTTCTTTCTTCCAAAGTCTTAAGATTAATCAAAAGCAAGCAAGATTTATAAGAGGGAATTGGCTCAAAAAAACTCAATGAACGTAAGGCATATTTAAGAAAAACTTTTTGGACCCGTTCAATCCTATTTATATAATTTTTATGAGATAAAAGTACCATATTCCCAGTTGGAATGAACAAAAGCCGTATATAATAACTTAAGAGTATAGGGGTCAGAAAATTTGGAACTATTTCGCCTAACAAACCCTAATACCGAGTAAGCCTTCGGAATAATATGGCAAATATGCCTATTAAAAGAAAAATTACTCGAAAAAATTACACCAATATCTTTAGTTTCGTCCAAACTTTGTAAAAAAGAATGAGAAATCATATAAGACGTCGGCAAGATATAATGAGTTTTGGCGTATGTGACTTTAAAGCACTTTTTTATGTTTAAAGAGAGCTGAGAGTTAACACACCATAGATGTAAGCTGTCAATGTCATTTTGAAGCTGAAGCGCATCATCGGGGTTTTTAATTATCGAAAAAACTTTTAAGTCGTCAGCATAGAGCAAAAATTTTGCTAATCTAAAGCAGCTACTTATAACATTTATAAACAGAACGAACAGTAACGGACCTAGTATACTCCCCTGGGGAACCCCAGAGGAGGCAAAAAAAAACTCAGAAGAATTGCCGTCAATTGTTACTACGCAAATTCTTTTGTATAAATAGGATTTAATCCATTTTATAAAATCTGAATGAAAGCCTATATGCGCCAACTTATAAATCAATAAAGAATGTGCAACTTTATCAAAAGCTTTTGAAAAGTCTGTATATACATAATCAACCTGCAGCCCAGCAGAAAAAGACGCAATGCAATATTCACTAAATACTGCTAGATTCGAAACTGTAGATCGGTGAGGGACAAAACCGTGCTGGTTTGGCGAGATCAGACTCTTAGATGCAAAATACATTTTCTCTTTAATGATACTCTCAAAAAGTTTCGAAACAGTTGATAACTTTGATATGGGCCTATAATTACAAACATTATTCTTACTACCACTTTTGTGAATAGGGCTAATGGAAGTGAATTTCCAGTCATCAATGAAAACTCCAGACGTCAATGGCAGATTAAAAATTATTTTAAAGGCGAAATTAAAGCGGGGCAATTTTTAAACAAATGAACTGAAAGCCCATCAATATCCGTTTTTGAAGATGGTTTTAGATTAGTAATGCCAGTAATAACATCATCCGAAGAGAGGCTAAGAGAACCAAAGTTTAAGGTGGAGCTGATGTTAGAGGTAGAGCAAGGTAATGGGTTCCCATCATCAGCAACAAAATTTGAGCTGAAAAATTCAGCAAACAAATTGGCCACGCCATTTGGAGTGTTAGCAAATTTTTCCTCATAAAATACGGCTGAAGGAATAGCAGAGTTCAACTTTTTAGATTTACTAAAATGACAGAAAAACTTTGGATTTGATTTAATATTCTCCTCCATGCTTAGGATGTAGTTTCTGTAAAGAAATTTATCTAAACAGTTGAAATCTTTGGAATAACTTTGATATTTAGCGAAAAAAATTCGACTCCCAGTTAATTTAAACTTTTAAAGAATTTATTCCGGAGGTTCCTTAACTTTTTCAAGTTAAAGTTATACCACGGTAGTTTATAAGGCTTTTTTTTTATAATCGGAACGTTAGTTAAACAGAAATCAAACATTAAAGTTTTAAAAACATAATAGCATCTGGAAACGTCGGAACAGGACAATATGTCATTCCATTTGTATTCCATTAGTAAAGTATTAATCAGATCAAAATCACATGCTGCAAAATTAAAAGCTATTCTATCATCAGGCACAGATGAAGAAAACTCATAAAATTTAAAATGCAAAATCAGAGGCACATGATGCTTATCACTCGGCGTAATAGGACAAATGCATTCCGAAATATTATAGATCAAATTATCACTAATAAAAATGAGATCGAGCAATCTATCCAACTTGTTAACAAAACTATTAACTTGTATTAAATTAAGACTTAAAATACTATCAATAAAATAAGATTCATGAGCTGAAATAACATTCAAAGGAGTGAGACCCGAGTTAGAAAAACTACCGGACCAACTCACATTATTTAGATTAAAGCCACCCAAAATGCATATTTGGTTATCATTTAACTTATTTAAGACTCCAGAGGTAATATTGTCAGCAAGCAAGCGATAAAGAAATTCTCCACTATTTGGTGGAATATACGAGGCCACAAAAAACAATGAGCTATGTTCTGTCGTACTGCTAACACAAACACACAGTTGATCTATTAGAGAATCATCGTTCTCAAGCGAAACTAAGTATGCATGAAATTTACGTTGTACCGCAATGAGTACACCACCACCTCTTGCGAAACCAGTTTTAGTTACATCTCTATCCTTACGAAAAACATTATATAAATTAGAGTCAAAGTATTCCTCATCAAAAAAGTTAGAATTGAGCCATGTCTCAACTATTACAAATACATCGTAATCAAGCTGCGGGCTAACAGCGAGAAAATGTTCACATTTAGTACGTAGGCCGGATACATTCTGAAAATACACATTCAGGCCGCTAAAATTATCAGAAGTTATACTTGATTTTGTTTTTTCTCTACTTTTCAAAAAAAACGAAAGGGGCGTATGTTGGCCAAAGATCAGACGAAAGCAGCTCATCATAAAAAGCAACAGAAACACCTAGCTTAAAATTAACTTTTTTTATGCTACTAAGTGAAATTTCTCTTTTAACTAGTGCATAGCACAAAAGATGTTTTTTATCAATAGCTGCATGCTTCACAATAAACTCAATAATGTTGTCAGCAGAAACAGAAGGCAGAAATGACGATAAATGTAAACATTTCATACGGCCAGCCACCTCCAAATCCGTATTTGTGTTTATACCAACAATTCTTAATTCATTTCGACGCTTAGACTTTGTTACTTTTGTCCACTCAGTATTCACTAGCACCGAAAAAACAACCGAAGTTCGATCAATAGTTGGCACAGCAGAGCGCGAAGTCGACAGACCAACAACAGCAGCAGTAGTAGTACTAGACGAACGCAAATAAGCTCCAGCATTATCACCAGCTTTGTCAGGTACAAGAGCAGCAGACTTCGGCAAAACTTTCTCAGCTAGCACCGCACTGCACGTAGGCGACAGACCAACAACCACACGTGAATATGATAAAGCTGAGAGAGCATTCGTGTTATTACTGACACCAGTACAAGAAACAGCAACTGAAGGCGAACAGGTGGGCACGGACGAATCATCCTTAGCAGCAACAATTGATGTTTTATTAGTTGAAATTTTATCAACATCAGCAGTACTAATCAACTTCGAGACTAAGACTTTAAGGTCATTAACCTCCTTAGTCAGATATGCAATTGATGACACCAAGTTTGAAGAGTTATGTGGGCAATTATCGCAATTAAACACAATGTTTGTGTTATTAGCAAGCAGTTCACACATTTCTTTGCTATCAACCTTAACACAAATTTTATGATACTTATTATTACAAGCATGGCAAGAGATTTCATAGCCAACACGTAAAGATTTAAAGCATTTAGCACAAGTTGAATTATCCATAGCAAGAGCGAACAAAAACACGTCCGTTCACTTCGAAGTGCTTACGTTATTTTTATTTATATCCTGTGAGTATCCATATTTGATTTTTGAATACGTTAATCGGAGCTTCTGTTGCGGGTATTAAATTGTGTCCTGAGCTCATATCGGATTGGTTTGCTATTGATAATGAGTTGAGTTCTGGGGGTCGAGAAAGAGTTTCGGCGACAACGTATGATTTTACTGGTTTGTATTTGATTTCATGGTCATATTCTTCTAAAATGGCTTTCCATCTTTTAAGTTTTGCATTCTCATTTTTATTGCTGAGTGCGTAGGTTAGGGGTTGATGATCTGTGAATATTTTAATTTTAGCTGGACCGAATAGGTAATTTCGTAGATTTGAATGACCACATAATTGCTAGCATTTCTTTTTCGTTGGTTGCATAGTTTTCTAAACCAAAGGCATGTTTGGAGGCATTTGTAGTCAATCGATAGTCCTTCTGATAGTTGGGATAAGTTAATACTACTTCTCTGGCAATTAGTGAATTTTTAATTTTGTCCATCCAAGACTTTTACCAGAAAGTCTATTCCCACTTATCTCTAATATTAAACAAAATCGGCTGCATGGATATCAGTCAAGAATCAATTCATTTACTCAACGAAATCTACAGGGTGAAAGCCCCAGACACGTTCATTAGAGGGCTCAACGGTGACCTTCTCGATTATTAGGTATGAAAGAACCTAACGCCCTACCGAAAGCACTTCACTTATTGTTGAAATTAGAGAACCAAAAGTTCAGAAGTACTCATGTCAACCATAAAACGGCTTCGCTGACTACAGATACAAATCACCATTACCCCCTCGAAATTATCTAAAACCAAACCAATTCTATCAGGAGCAGGCACACCTACCACCGGTACAACGACAGTTTACACCCAACTAACATTTCCCGAGTGTTGCAAAACCAACAACAGCATATTTCAACTCACAACAAAATCAACAGTACAACATTCCGCCAAGACCCACAGCACTTAAGCCACAAACTAAACCAGAACCTATGGATGTGGATCCGAGTATTAGAACAAGGGTTTTGAACTACGCAACCGACCTAACTTCCGATACGCAGGAAAGAGGTTAGAAAAAACCGACCTAACGAATCCACCCATTAAAATGCAGAGAAACTTCCACGTAAATACTATATCGGAACAAATCGAAAATCCACACCCAAACACCTACAACCCAACCAACAGTATAGAACAATACCCTGATGAACAAAGCGAGTATCCGTATAGTACCCAAATTCAGCCAAATTACCATGATTGGGATTTGACCGATATCCATTTTTTAGACTAAGAAACTCTTCGCTACCTTACTTTTACTTTGATTGCAAGACGAAGGTGAGAGGTTGTAAAGATTTTAGCAGACACAGGTTCAAATAAGAACTACTTACAGCCACACTTAGCAAAAAATAAAATTCCAAATGAACAAAATTTCTTCGCAAATTCAATAGCAGGAAAAATAGAAATAACACACCATACGTATGTTAATCTATTTAACTCGCCAAACATAAAACTAAAGTTTTACCTCCTCCCATCTCTCATTTCTTTTCACTCAATATTTGGCAACGACAGCCTCAAAGAATTATGCGCAGTTATCCATACCAAAGAAAGCTTCATGATAATTAATAATTCACTCAGAATAAAACTGAAACAGTTACTCTCTCAAGATGTCAACCATGTCAATATTAGGAATGACCACATGAATAATTTTCAGAAGCAAGCAATGAACTCTTTAGTTCACCAAAATTTAGACCTTTTCTCTGATCCTAATGAAAAATTAGCTTACACTGCAAAAGTGGTTGCCAACATCAGAACCAACCCCAACACACCAGTTTATACAAAATTATACCCTTATACCCATGTCACTGAAAGACGAAGTGGAGAAACAGATAACAACTATTAGACGATGTAATAATACGACCCTCTCGTTCACCGTACAATTCACCCATTTGGATCGTGACGAAAAAACCGGACGCATCCAATGAGAAAAAGTACAGACTAGTAATAGATTACCGAAAACTCAACGCAATACCAATAGCCGACCGTTACCCCATACCAGACATAAATGAAGTTTTAGCACAATTAGGCCAAAATACCTTTTTCCAGTAATAGATCTGAAAAGTGGTTTCCATCAGATTCTTCTGAAATAATCTGACATTGAGAAAACTGCTTTCTCAGTTAAAAACGGGAACGGGCGCTTACCTTTCGGACTAAAAAATGCTCCAGCAATATTCCATGATGAGATCCTTAGGAAATATATCGGGAAAATCTGTTATATTTATATAGATGACATAATCGTATTCAGCAAAGACGAGAAAACTCATGCCCAAAATATTAAACAATTTTTTAAAAAATTACTCGAAACAAATATGGAGGTGCAAATAGAAAAATGCGAATTTAAAAAAAAAAGAAATAGAATTTCTAGCCTTTCTAGTCTCTTCTGAAGGAATCACCACTAACCCCCATTAAAGTTCAAGCAATAGTTGACTTCCCTCACCCAGCAACCGTAAAAGACTTGCGATCGTTTCTAGGCCTCTCCGGATACTATAGACGATCCATCAAGGACTATGCCAAGATAGCCGAGCCTCTAACGAGCCTCCTAAGAGGAGAAGACGGAGGAATATCAAAAAACCGATCAAAAAAGAAACTCATCAAATTAGATAGTGCAGCAAAAGAAGCATCTACATATATATATAAAAATGGTGTGAAAAATGTAAAGTAATTCATCAATTGAGAACGGCTGGACCGATTTGGCTCACATTTTTTTTCAGTTCTTCGTAATTGCCAGGAGAAGGGGTTTTCGAAAGAAAATTTTGGGAAAACCCTGCGGGAAAGTCGGAAAATTGGAGAAATCGAAAATTGATTATTAATATAGAATTTTGTGTGCAATTGTCCCAGAATGGCTTTTCGATTGGAAAAATAGAAAACTTTTAATGGAAAACACGGAAAATTCCGGAAAAACATGAAAATGTTTAATTATTTTCGACGAAATTTTGCATTTTATTGCATGATTTGATGCGATGTAAAGCTGCAAATTTCGGGTAATTGTGAAATTCATTGAGATAAAATGGGTGTTGCGTGCATTTTGAGTGGAGAAATTAACGAGATAAATAATAGATAGCGCTGTGCTTAGGTTGAGCGTAATTTGGCAGGTGCACTTTTCGCATGCCATCAAAGAAGAATTCGGAAAACAGCTGACTACGTAGCAGACTTAGACTGTGCGCAATTTCAAAGGTGCCCTTTTCTCATTGTCATTTTTTAATAAACAAATGTCATTTTTTATTAAACATTGCTATTTTTCTTGCTGCAATTGATTCGAGTTTCCCTGATTTTCGTGCTGATCGATTTATTTTTCTGATTTCGGATAGTCATATATCGCGTATCACATCCACAAACGATATTTATCAATTCGATCATTTTTTAAGAAAATAAGTTTGCCTGTAAAAAGTGGGGTTATCTTCTTGAACTGCGGCCATATATTCCGATACATTCATTCCGTAAGTATTTTTTTTTTTAATTTTCTTTTAATAGGATTAGTCAAAAACGACTTTATTGCATTTTAGCTAGAGTTATTTGCTTGACTAATGCCTCCTATTAGACGATCAAACCTTGGACGACGTACACGTCGTGTAATAATTAGTCAGAATGTCCCTGATAATCAAACGCAAGAGGAACGTGCAGAAGAAAATGAATGGAGACGTGCCCATATTGCACAAATTCGCGCTGCACAATCACCACCTCAAATTCCACAAAATGTTGTTAGAAGAACACCAGTCATAAATGTAGGCTTAAATTCCGCAATAGCTTACAAAGATCTTCGCTGCGTTGATATCGGCTCATAGTCTGTCGCATGCCAGTATTGCAATGCATTGAAGTTTCAATCAGAAACCCCCGGCTTATGCTGCGCTGGTGCCAAAGTGAAATTATCCGTTTGGACTCACCCGCCAGAGCCATTGTATTCGTTACTCTATGGAAATACAATCCAATCAAAACATTTTCTAAAGAATACACAAAAATATAACGGATGCTTTCAAATGACATCATTTGGAGCCCAAGTTGTTGATGTACCCGGCTACAATCCCAGTTTTAAGGTAATCACGTCTCATTATTATTAAAATGAACAATTATTGTTATTTTTTTTCGAAATTGCTTCCAATCATTCAGATCCAAGGTCAAATTCACCATTGACTAAATTCCATGCGACTAAACGTGAAATGATCGAACAATTACAAAATCTTCTGCATGAGCATAATGAATTGGTCAGATTGTTCAAAACAGCATTGGATATGATGCCTTCGGAGGACCACAAAATCATTATTAGAGCAGACAAAAGGCCCGCTGGAGGCCATGCAAGAGAATTCAATGCTCCCACTATCAATGAAGTCGCAGTGATGATTGTTGGCGAGAATAAGGAATAACGCGATGTTGTTCTCTACCGTCGCGATGGTGGACAATTGGAGCACGTGTACGAGACGCATCGGTCATATGATGCACTTCAATACCCGTTGATGTTCTGTCGTGGAGAGGATGGATATCACTTCACTATAAAGATGGTTAATCCAACGACAAGGTTGTTTGCAAGTCATCACTTCTATTTTATTTTCCAACCGAGTTCGAATTCATATTTCAGGAGAAGAAACGAATAAGAAGGTCAGCTCAATGAATTTTTAAGCGTATCCTTTGATGATTCCGCGGTATGTTGACAATCATCTGTTGAGATATCGCCGGTTGTTTCAACAGTACTGCGTTGATATGCACGTCAAGGTCGAGACGGAGTGCCTCAATTTCATTAATTTCAATCAGTACGCTCATGATTCGATGACGTATGTGCGGAATTACGGACGCGCCGATTTATTCATCACGTTCACTTGCAATCCGAAATGGCCTGAAATTACGAATATGTTGCTGACAGGACAAACATCCAGCGATCGACATGACATCATTGCACGAGTGTTTAGACAAAAGATCAGAGTACTCATGAATTACATCGTTAAGCATAAGGTTTTTGGCATAATCCGTTGTTGGATGTACTCTGTTGAATAGCAGAAGCGTGGCTTACCACATGCACACATTTTGCTTGCGATGCTCGACACGATCCGTCCAGATCATATTGATTCGATCATTTCGGCCGAAATACCAGATCCAGAAACTGACCCGGAGCTGTATTCCGTTGTGACAACGGACATGATCCATGGGCTTTACGGAGTTCACAACCCAGACTCGCCGTGCATGGAAAACGGAAATTGCACAAAGCGTTTCCCCCGTCCGTTGGTGGCTGACACAATCACTGGAATCGACGGATATCCATTGTATCGGGGTCGTGCTCCAGATGACAACGGCAGATCAATCGTGATGAAAGTGAAACGAAACAATACGTCGTCGGTAACCGCTGGATCGTTCCATATTGTCCGCTTTTGCCGAAAACGTTCTCAACTCACTGCAATGTTGAGTACTGCAATTCTATTAAATCCATCAAATACGTTTGCAAATATGTGAACAAAAGGAGCGACATGGCGGTATTTGGCATTGTTGAACCGAATGCAAACGACGAGGTAACGAAATTTCCACTTGGACGTTACGTGGGTTGTAACGAGGCAAATTGGCGGCTGTTTTCGTTTTCGATTCATGAACGTCACCCGACTGTCGTACATTTGGCAGTTCACTTGGAGAACGGCCAGCGTGTCTACTTTATGGACGCAAATGCAGTGCAAAGAGCAGAACAACCCCCATCTACAACGTTGACAAATTTCTTTTCGACATCCGAAAGCGATCCGTTCGCAAGGACTTTACTCTATTCGGAAATGCCACGCTATTATACATGGAACGCTGCATCAAAGTGGTTTGAACGCCGGAAAAAAGGTAATGTTGTTGCTGGTTTCATTGATGTCTATTCCACCGATGCTCTCGGACGAATATACACAGTCCATCCACGCCAAGACGAACGCTTCTATCTTCGCTTGCTTTTGGTTAACATCAGAGGCCCTACATCCTTCGATTCTCTGCGTACTGTGGATGGTGTTCTATGCGTCACTTTTCGAGAAGCTTGCCAACGTTTGAATTTGCTCGAAAACGATACACATTGGGACTCCACTCTCGCCGATGCAACTGTTTCTGCGCCAGCGAATTAAATTCGTACATTGTTTGCAATCATCATAACCGCATGTCATCCATTGAACCCGACCGCATTGTGGGACAAATATAAGGATGAGATTGCTGACGACATTTTACACAGATTTCGCATGACAACTTTGAATTTCGATCTTCAAATTAATGAGGAGATGCGCAACGAAGCGTTAGTTCTGATCGAAGACATGTGCATGCTCATGTCCGGTGTCGACATTGGGAATGCCAGCGCCAAATCGTTCGATGAACGTTGCATTCAAGCGGGAACTGCAACGGGAGCAAGACTATGATCGAGATGAACTGGCCGAAAGAGTCCGAACAAATGTGCAGCTGTTGAATGCCGAGCAGAAGAAGGTGAACGATGAAGGTTGTTGACGATGGAACGGGAGGCATTTACTTTCTCGATGCTCCCGGTGGGACAGGCAAGACATTCGTCATTTCTTTGATTCTGGCTACAATTCGGGCAAGATATCAAATTGAGCTGGCTGTTGCTTCCTCTGGCATTCCTGCCACATTGTTGGAAGGCGGTCGAACTACACATTCAGCTTTAAAGCTGCCGATGAATCTACTCACGGTAGACAAGCCAACGAGCACAATGACCAAGAATTCAGCGACAGCGAAATTGATGCGAGAATGCAAAATCATCACTTGGGATGAATGCACGATGTCGCATAAACGAGCTTTTGAGGCAGTTGACCGAACGATGAAGGATTTACGAGGTGATTCGAGTCAATTGGGTGGGGCTATGATATTGCTCTCCGGAGATTCTCGCCAAACGCTACCTGTCATCCCGAAATCTACTGCTGCCGATGAACTTAATGCAGGCCTGAAATCGTCGTCTTTGTGGCGACATGTAAAGAAGTTGAAATTGACCACGAACATGAGAATTGCGTTGCAGAACGACTCATCGGCTCTTGAATTCTTGAGACAACTGCTGGCGCTTGGCAATGGCCAAATACCTGTTGACGTTTCCACTGTATTGATATCGTTCCCGGATAATTTTTCCGAGTTCACATCGTCGAAGGAGGAACTCATCACCAAAGTGTTCCCCGGCATTGCACAAAATTATAAAAATCTCGATTGGATTAGTGAACGGGCAATACTAGCAGCGAAGAATAAGGCCGTCTATAGCTTGAATTTGATTATTCAAAGTCAAATAGCTGGAGAACTGCATTCGTACAAATCCGTTGACACCGTGCCCGACGAGGATGAAGCGACAAACTATCCGACGGAACTTTCGAACTCGCTTGATGTGCCAGGAACTCCGCCGCATAATTTACAGTTGAAGGTGGGATCGATCATAATCATGTTGCGGAATCTGAATCATCCGAAATTGTGCAACGGTACGCGGTTGTCCGTCATGATTCAGTTTCCCGTTCGATTGGCGATGACAATCAATAAATCGCAAGGCCAATCGTTGGAAGTCTGTGGGATTGATCTCGAATTTCCCTGTTTTTCGCACGGTCAGCTGTACGTTGCCTGTTCGCGTGTTCGGAAACCGTCTTCGTTGTTTGTTTTTGCGCCGGAAAACAAAACATTGTTCATCATATCGCTCTCTACTGATTGCGATTCCATTCCAATAAATAACATTGAAATTTGAACTATCTGTGTTTTATTATCATTCAAGTTTATCTGAGTGTGTGGTGGAGTTTTATAAACTTTTATTCTTAATTGGTCTTCGAGCATGAAAGTAATGGAATGGGAATTGAGAGCTTTTTCGTTATCGATAATTATAGTTTGTGGTACTCCAAAAGAAAACAATATCTGCCTGAGGGGTTCTCGTATGCCTTCTGTTGATCTAGATTTAGTTAGCTTAGCTTGTGCCTATTTTGAATATTTATCTATTGCAGTTAATACCAGTTTTCTTTCAGCTATAAATATGTCTATGTGAAGGATTTGTCCTGGGTATTCAGGAATTGGGGTTAATTGATAATTGTGTGTCTATGATGTGTTGGGAAAGGAATTTTGAAGTTGTATGAATTGTTATATCCTGTGAGTATCCATATTTGATTTTTGAATACGTTAATCGGAGCTTCTGTGCGGGTATTAAAGTGTGTCCTGAGCTCATATCAGATTGCTTCGAGGAAGAGTTTCGGCGACAACGTATGATTTTACTGGTTTGTATTTGATTTCATGGTCATATTCTTCTAAAATGGCTTTCCATCTTTTAAGTTTTGCGTTCTCGTTTTTATTGCTGAGTGCGTAGGTTAGGGGTTGATGATCTGTGAATATTTTAATTTTAGCTGTACCGTATAAGTAATTTCGTAAAGATTTGAGTGACCACATAATTGCTAGCATTTCTTTTTCGTTGGTTGCATAGTTTTCTTTTGTTTTCGATAATGTTTACGAAATGAAAGTAATCGGTTTTCCTTGCTGTTCTAATACTGCGCCAATGCCATGTTTCGAGGCATCTGTAGTCAAATGATATTCATTCTGATAGTTGGGATAGGTTAATACTACTTCTCTGGCAATTAGTGAATTTTTAATTTTGATGAATTTCTTTTTTGATCGGTTTTTTGATATTCTTCCGTCTTATCCTCTTAGGAGGCTCGTTAGAGGCTTGGCTATCTTGGCATAGTCCTTGATGAATCGTCAATAGTATCCGGAGAGGCCTAGAAACGATCGCAAGTCTTTTAAGGTTGCTGGGTGAGGGAAGTCAACTATTGCTTGAACTTTAATGGGGTTAGAGGCGATTGCTTCAGAAGAGAAAGGCTAGAAATTCTATTTCTTTTTTAAAAAAATCGCATTTGTCTATTTGCACCTTCATTTTTGCTTCGAGTAAGGTTTTAAAAATTTTTTTAATATTTTGGGCATGAGTTTTCTCGTCTTTGCTGAATACGATTATGTCATCTATATAAACATAACAGATTTTCCCGATATATTTCCTAAGGATCTCATCATGGAATATTGCTGGAGCATTTTTTAGTCCGAAAGGTAAGCACCCCTTCCCGTTTTTAACTGAGAAAGCAGTTTTCTCAATGTCTGATTCTTTAAGAGGAATCTGATGGAAACCACTTTCCAGATCTATTACTGAAAAAAGGTATTTTTGCCTAATTGTGCTAAAATTTCATTTATGTCTTGTGTGGGGTAACGGTCGGCTATTGTTATTGCGTTGAGTTTTCGGTAATCCATTACTAGTCTGTACTTTTTATCATTGGATGCGTCCGGTTTTTTCGTCACGATCCAAATGGGTGAATTGTACGGTGAACGAGAAGGTTGTATTATTAAATCGTCTAATAGTTTTTTATCTGTTTCTCCACTTCGTCTTTCAGTGACATGGGATAAGGGTATAATTTTGTATAAACTGGTGTGTTGGGGTTGGTTCTGATGTTGGCAACCACTTTTGCAGTGTAAGTTAATTTTTCATTAGGATCAGAGAAAAGGTCTAAATTTTGGTGAACTAAAGAGTTCATTGCTTGCTTCTGAAAATTATTCATGTGGTCATTCCTAATATTGACATGGTTGACATCTTGAGAGAGTAACTGTTTCAGTTTTATTCTGAGTGAATTATTAATTATCATGAAGCTTTCTTTGGTATGGATAACTGCGCATAATTCTTTGAGGCTGTCGTTGCCAAATATTGAGTGAAAAGAAATGAGAGATGGGAGGAGGTAAAACTTTAGTTTTATGTTTGGCGAGTTAAATAGATTAACATACGTATGGTGTGTTATTTCTATTTTTCCTGCTATTGAATTTGCGAAGAAATTTTGTTCATTTGGAATTTTATTTTTTGCTAAGTGTGGCTGTAAGTAGTTCTTATTTGAACCTGTGTCTGCTAAAATCTTTATAACTTCTCACCTTCGTCTTGCAATCAAAGTAAAAGTAAGGTAGCGAAGAGTTTCTTAGTCTAAAAAATAGATATCAGTGAAATCCCAATCATGGTAATTTGGCTGAATTTGGGTATTATAGGGATACTCGCTTTGTGCATCAGGGTATTGTTCTATACTGTTGGTTGGGTTGTAGGTGTTTGGGTGTGGATTTTCGATTTGTTCCGAATTAGTATTTACGTGGAAGTTTCTCTGCATTTTAATGGGTGGATTCGTTAGGTCGGTTTTTTCTGACCTCTTTCCTGCGTATCGGAAGTTAGGTCGGTTGCGTAGTTCAAAACCCTTGTTCTAATACTTGGATCCACATCCATAGGTTCTGGTTTAGTTTGTGGCTTAAGGGCTGTGGGTCTTGGCGGAATGTTGTACTGTTGATTTTGTTGTGAGTTAAAATATGCTGGTTTATGCTGTTGTTGGTTTTGCAGCCCTCGGAAAATGTTGGTTGGGTGCAAACTGTCGTTGTACCGGTGGTAGGTGTGCCAGCTCCTAATAGAATTGGTTTGGTTTTAGATAATTTCGAGGGGGTAATGGTGGTTTGTATCTGTAGTCATCGAAGCCGTTTTGACGGTTGGCATGACTACTTCTGAACTTTTGGTTCTCTAATTTCAACAATAAGTGAAGTGCTTTCGGTAGGACGTTAGGTTCTTTCATACCTAATAATCGAGAAGGTCACCGTTGAGCCCTCTAATGAACGTGTCTAGGGCTTTTACCCTGTAGATTTCGGTGAGTAAATGAATTGATTCTTGACTGATATCCACACAGCCGATTTTGTTTAATATTAGAGATAAGTGGGAATAGACTTTCTGGTAAAATTTTTCGATGGACTGTCGACCTTGAATTAGTCTAGTCATCTGGTACTTTAAGGTACCTAAGTCTCTCCTATCTGCATAGTGTGTCGTTAGACGTCTCCCGTCTAAGGTGGTATTATAACTTTCTAATGCGATGTCCGCATTTCCTACAATTTTGTGTCTGATTACGTTCAGGATACCGAAGTACTTAGGAGTACTTGTATGGTCATAGATATGAAGTATCCTCTCTACGCTTTTTCTCCACGAACTAAATTCGGATTGCTTACCGGAGAAATCCCATAAGGATCTGACTACGTCAGGTATCTTGTATATTTTTGCTAAGTTGTTCCTATACCTTACGTGCATTGTTTGATCAGTTATAGGTGTGCTACCTGTGTTTGTGCTAATTATATTTTGTATTATGCTCCTTCCCTCTGTATTCAGAACTTGGGAAAGGGTATTCCTTATCAGGTTTGTGACTTCTGGTGTTGGTATCAGGGCAGGATTAGGGTTTGGATTAGGACTTGGGCTTACGTTAGGATTAGAGTTTCGACTGGTACTAGGACCTGGGTTTTCTTCATCAATGCTGTCTATAATCGATGGCCTTATTAAGATGGTCTATTTGTACAGTGTGCGGGTTATTGTCACTTGGGTTGTGTTGGTCCCTCGATGGTACTCTTCTTATATAGGCTGATTGATACTTCCAGTGGCTCTTTACTTTTTATAATTTTCGGCGGCACTCTGTTTTTTATAATTTTTAACAGTTAAAATTTCAGTGCCACTTTCTTTTTATAATTAAAAGAGTAAAAAAACTTCCGTGGCACTTTATTTTTTATAATCTTCGGTGGCACTTTCTTTTTATAATTTTAAAAGTTGGAACTTCAGTGGCACTTTATTTTTTATAATCTTCGGTGGCACTTTCTTTTTATAATGTTAAGAGTTAAAACTTCGGTGGAAGTTTTGTTAATTTTTATAATTTGTATAAATTAAATATTCAGGAGCACTTTTATTGTTACTTTTTTTTTAATTTTTTGTAAATTAAATGTTCAGTGGCACTTCATAAGTCGATTTTTCGTTTTAAAGGATTGCTCGGTTTAAAAGATCGCTCGGTTTAAAGGAACGCTCGGGTTTAAAGGATCTCTCGGGTTTAAAGGATCGCTCGGGTTTAAAGGATCGCTCGGGTTTAAAGGATCGCTCGGGCGCCAGTTATTTTACTTTATATTTAAAATAAAACGCGGTATGATTTTTGGGTTGGCCGGACCCAGACACTAAGAAATGAAGACTGAAATTTACTTTTACTTTTAGAATTAAATAAAATTCATTGTTGCGGCGACGTCAACAACAAAGATTGGTTAACGTTAAAGTGCAGTGTGAGCGTTTTTGCATTGCAACGGATGCGCGTGCTAAGTTGCTGCACTAGTTTAGTTCATTGCGCTAATTCGTGGAATTTGCGCAACTTGTGTGAACCAAATATTTAATTACCAGACGCTACGTCGGTATTTTTGTGCAACCTGAAGTTTGTTATAATTTAGCATATTTCACTTTAAGGGTGATCCAATTTATTATTACCTTAAGGGTGAAACAATTAATATAATTTATTATGTGTTAACTTATTATGTGTTAACATGTGCATAAATTCACACCTTGAGCCACGCTAAATCTGCACTTATGCCTGTGCCGACGCCAAATATTCTAAAATATCTGAAACTACATACAACAACAAAAAATTCATTCATAGACGCACGCTAAAAAACTTGTGGCTGCACCGGCGCCAAATATTCTGAAATATCTGAAACTACATACAACAACAAAACATTCGTTTATAAACGCACACGCGTATTCCTGAAAACAAATGCCGTTCATTCATATGCTCGAGCATTTCATCTCCCCGCGACGAACACAAAAATGTTAAAATCTTCAATTTTACAAACCATCGACGGTCATTAAAACGTCTCAACATCGTAATATCAGACATTTTGGCAACGTAGTCTGACAAATTACTGGCATTTTTCTAGAAGATTCTAGAATTTTTATCTAAATGCTCTTGAGTAGAGATTTGAATTATTAGCCCTTTAAACAATCACATTGCAACTCCTGCAGCGGCTTTGCGGGTTCAGTTGTTGAATGTAATTTCAAACCTCACTTTAGCATTTGGCCAGAGTTCAATTTCCGCTCTGCCATATTTTATTGCAATTATTTTAATTTTTTTTAAATTTATTATATGCAGGCATACTATGGATCCACATTCAAGCATATAAATATTATATTCCAAATTAAAATATGCATCAATATGCATGCATTTATTAAATGATTCATAAAAATTCAGATAAATTAGGCATGCCACAAAAAATTTGAGATTCGAATTATGCGGCAAAAGCTAAAACCTGCAATATGACAATGTGGCCGGCGACTGTACGCGCTAAGCCACAGCAGGCGTTCCGCGGCGATTGCTTAAACAGCAAATTATGCAAATCATATCAATGTGTGCGAAAAGAAGAAGAGCAATTTACGAATCAAACTAAAAATTAAGGAAAGAAGAAAAAGGAGTAATCTGCGAAAAAAACTGTTTTTTGATCATCAGCGAGGCAAGTTGAGACGGAAGAGGAGTTATGCAACAAGTGTGGATGAGAGAAGTGTGGAAAGGGAAAGGGGATGGTAACCAAAAGAATATTCTTTTCTGTTTTTTCGGTAATTTTTGTGTCGATCTGCCAATTGCGCGGCAACGCGTATGCAAATAAACTACTGCGCACATGAATTATTAAAAAAAAATGCATGCATATTGATTGATGCATATTATTATTATTATTATTAATTTAGATTATATAATTTGTATGCATGAATATGCGTATTTAGTATGCCTACATATAATAAATTTAATTAAATAAGTAAAAAATTAAAATAAGATGCCGCAGTGTGGAAATTGAAATCTGGCCAAAGCAAGATTTCACATTACATCCTACAACTTCAACAGCGAAGCCACAGCTGACCTTGCATTGTCTTCGGTTAAAGGGCTAATTATTCACATCTCTACTCGCGAGCATTTTACAAAAAATTCTAAAGTCTTCTAGAAAAATTACACCAATTTGTCGGACTACGTTGCCAAAATGCATTATTCCCTAATATGGTTAGTAAAATGGAAGATTTTAACATTTTTGTGTTCGTCGCGAAAATATTGTTGATGGGAATATTTGCGGAGAGATGAAATTCTCGCGTTTATGAATGAACGGCATTTGTTTTCAGGAATACGCGTGTGCGTTTATAAACGAATGTTTTGTTGTTGTATGTAGTTTCAGATATTTCAGAATATTTGGCGCCGGTGCAGCCACAAGTACAGTTGCGGTTGTGATTGTGCTGTGATTTGACTTAAATTTAGCGTTGGTCAAGGTTGAATTAATGCACATGCCCATATGTGTGTATGTATGTACATGCATGCATATGAATTTATGCATACATATGATGTGTGAATATATGTATGGATATGTACTTGATGACAAAACGAAAGCTTAAAGAATCTTTTTGCGTATCCTCAAGCAACTGGACCACAGAATACAATAAAGTTTTTTGATCTAAATTTAAGTAAAAAAATTAATACGCTTGGATATTTTAACATTTAACCTTTTTTCATTTTTAAAAATATGCACGGTAAAAATACCATATTATGCTTATTTTTCGTAAAACGTTGGCAAGCAATTTTAATTTAAGCCAATTTTTTTCTTTATGTTAAACAATATTTCCTGAAAATTTTATGAAAAATTTAAAAAAGTACTTTATTTATTAATTTCATATTTTGTAAAAATAAATGATACATACACTTGCAACATTATTAATACTTTTAATTTCAGCTTCTTTTAATAAAATATTCATGATGATTTGCAAGTAAAAATACTACATATTGTGCATACATTCCAATGCAATTAAATTTTAATAATTTTTTAAATATTTCTTCTTTTTTTGATAAGTTTTCCAACATTATTTTTTTTTTAAATTTGTAAATTCGATTTTAATTGCTTATTAATCTAGAAGAAGTAAGAATATTCCCATAAACATCTGCGACTTATCAACATTTCAGCAACAATTTGAACAGAGGAAAATGTTAATTCACATTTTTCATCTCTGTTAACTCGCTGGCGAAACCAAAATTTAGCAGCCCTGGATTCCTTACCCCAAGCGGTTCAGATTTCATTTGCTCCGAACCAAAATTTAAACCTTCTCATTGTGGTAAGTTCTCTGACTCAGTCTTGAGCAAAGCAATAGCTTCATCTTTCTCTTGCAAAGTACGCTGCCAGGAGAGCAGATCGGAATGCATGCTATCAGCTTTGCTCCCTAAACTTTTGTTATCATCACGAAGGCTCGCAATGATATTGAGCATATTCACATTCTCCGCTCATAGAGACACGATTACATTATATACAAAACCCAATGTAATTAGTTGCTTGTTAATTAGTATCATTGGTATTGTTGTCGCGATGCTTTACGATGGTAACCGACTTCGAAGTCGCACCAGTAGACAAACTAAATTCGGTGACATTAGATATGTTGGTAGCCCGGCCACCTAAAACGACAGATGTTATTCTCAACAATATGTTCAAAGAGCCCCTAAGTAATGTCTCGACCGCAAATGCTTTTTGCATATGACTTTGCTGGAAACCGCTGAGCCTTATTACAATAATTTTTATAGTATCCATAATGGGATAACAAACGGCGGCGTTGTTCTTTTAAATATCCAAAGTACTCAGGAGCAATCTAGACGAACGAGTGAAATCTTAAGAAAAAAGGTTTCAGGAGGTCCTGTTGAGACCGGTACAGGTTATACCGGCCGCGCTGGAAAAATTCACGCTTCTAACAACGTTAGGGCTGATGCGATGGAATTCTCCCTCGTTATGCCTAGGGTGGAATGAATCAATCAGGAATCTGATCTCGTCCCTACTTCTAAATCGTGAAATATAAGCTGACTGACTATCGTTATAATGAAATTGTACTAAACTTTTCTCTTACCTGCCCAAAAGTGCGTAAACCCCTAAGAAACACGGATTGGAGCTCTTATAAAAGTTATTTTAGGATAAGCTAACCAACGAACCCCTTAATGAACCCAATTGCTTCGGGGATCTAGAGAACAAGGTCAACGTTTTTACGCTGAGCTGCTCAAATGCCCTAAGTCAGGTTTGCCCTGAACCTAAACTATGGGGCAAACGTAAACCCCATTGGTGGACACGTGAGTTGGACTCACTACGAAAATCTTGCAGGAAACAATTCAACAAAGCCAAGAGGATTAGTCACGAGCTGGTATGGCAGAAGTAGAAAAAGTCTCTCTAGACCTATAAAAAAGCTTTAAGGGTGGTAAAGAGATCTTCGTGGAGAAACTTCTGCGGCGGCATCGAGGATGCTTACGAGACAGACATGCCAAGCGAGGTTCTCTCTGGATCCTCTAACCCGATAAGATTCTTACAAACGCAAGACGGTTTCTGGACCTCTACGGGAAAGGAAAAGGAGTTCCTCAAAATCCCCAAAAACAAAATCCCCAAACACGAAATCCCCAGTGCGAAAAAAATCCCCAAACACGAAATCCCCACACTTTTTTGGTAACAGTGTCACAAAATCCCCAAACACATAATCCCCGAACTTAAAAAATGTAAACGGTATTACTCATCTTCTAAACAAAAGCGCAAGCCGAATCTTACCTCATTTCTGATTCGTCGTTACATATGTACATACATATTTTAAATGCATGAAAATATTTATATACATTTACATATATACAATGCAAAAAGAACTTGCACCGTTACGTTATCAGTAAGTATTTCGCTATTCGCTCTTCGCATAACATTTTCTCATACTCTTTGCAGCTGTGGCTTAACTCCTTAACACTGTGCGTGCATTTGCTTGTAAATATACATAATTGCAAAAAGTATTGTTTTCGAGTGAATATTAAAAAAAGTAGTCGTCAAAAATTATTTAATTTTGAAATAAAATGGAAATAGTCGTTTTAAAATCTAACAAAGATGCTGATAAAGTATATTTGGATGGATTCCATTACCATTTTCATTCCAAAAATTAAAAACAAATGTTCCGTTGGTGTTGCGCGCAAAGGAAAGTACTGGTGTGCAAAAGCGTCTTAATAACAAAAGCAAACAGTGGGGAACATGTGGTTCAACGGGCGCCTACCGCGCACAATCACGATCCAAAGGCCCATCATGTAGCTGTAGCATATGCCAATAATAAAGTGAAAGATATGAGCAGCTCATCTTCACTGGAACCTTCCCAAATAATTAGGGAAGCGATTTTAGACTGCCAACCAGACCGCCGTGTGTATCTGCCGTCGAAACAAGCTCAAAAAATTAAAATTAGTCGCAATCGGAAAACAATGGATACTGCCAGCGAGCCGCGTAATTTAAAAGAAATATGTATACCAGAGCACTTAAAATACATGGAGGAGAATCTCTTTGTTTTAAGTGATTGGGATTTTAACGGCGAAAAAAATATCATCATGGGCTCGTCGGATTCATTGAAAGAATTAGGGAGGTCACAGTGCTCGGTGCTGGATGGAACATTTTATGTTGTGCCGACAATTTTTCGACAGCTTTTCACTATTCAAGGTTTAATTGATGGTCAATTTGTACCTCTAGTTTTTTGCCTTATGAACAAAAAATTTAAGCAGGCATACACCGAATTCTTCCACCAATTGTTTCATTTGGCTCAAGAACAAAATATTAATTTAAATCCCAAGAGAGTATTTAGGGATTTTGAGCAAACCATTTCGTCTGTGCAAAAGAGGATTTTCCTGATGCCCAGTATAAGGGATGTTTATTCCATTTCGGTCAAATTATTTGGAGACGCGTGATGAAGGTTTCAGTAAGTCAATCCGTATGCTGAAAAGCTTATCATTTGTTCCTCCCAAAAGTGTGCCAGATTACTATAATGAACTGAATGCCGGATCGACAGATAGTGACTTTAAAAAAATAAGTGTTTGGTTTAAAAATTATTTTATTAGCGCAAATACAAAGTTGTGCGGTCCTAAATATCACCCTAGATTTTTGTGTGTTTCGGATTCATTTAAAGACAATTTTTCGCGCAAGTTACATATAGCCATAATAAAGAACCCACTTACGTAAGTGCAAAGCACGATATTGAGGAATTCATTAAACAAATAAACGAAAGTAAAATGTAACATAAAACCGATTTCCGGAATTAGTAAAATTTAAAGACAAAAAGTACAGTTTTCCAAGAAACACAATATCGTTGCACAATATTGTGTTTGCACATACGTGAAATACCTGACCCAGCAAATATAACAATTTAAGTTAAGCACAACCAAACATACGTAAAATACTGACTAAGCAAATATTGTAATAATCATAAGCTTGATATTATTTTGAAGAGATCAATAAAGTGAGTTAATTAACAGCCCAGGTTTGCGACAGTTCGCTTCCTCCTCAAAATCTGCATTTAATAGTTTTTAAAAACGCTTTCGCTGCTCCGAATAATATTATTGGCGCAGTCGGTAGGATCCTCAAAAAAAAATATAATAAGTTTAAGAGGATCTAGTGATACGAACAGGACGCGGAAAGCAAATAATAATTAAATAAATAACTCCCAAACTGATCTTGCGAATCCGTAGCCAACGATAAGACGTTGACCGGACCCTCCAAGGTATAATTACAAGAAACAAACTAAAAAAAAAAACTTAACTTACTTAAACGAAATCTAAGTGCTTAACTAAAAATCAGTAAGGACAAGAGAAAACAGCTAAGTTAACGCCACAAATACGGTGTGCAGTGATACGCAGTTGCGTAAATTTAAAAAAACGAAGAACCAAAAAAGGGCAAAAATTAACCAACGCAGGAAGGAGCACGACAGAAGAAGGATGGGGCAAGAACACCTACAAATGCCACCCGCAGGACTAATAGAGGAGTTGCAAAGGAGAGAGCAGCAGTTAGAGCAACTCAGAAACGCTTACGTCGACTTGCAACAACGGCAAACAACAAATAGCAGCAGTATGGACAGAATAATGAAGAATATAAGCTATTTACCAGTCTTCACGGGAAAGGGCGAAGTGACAATAAATTCATTCATGAGTAGTGTGGAATATCTACTCTCAACAATTGAAGATCAAGAAACGAGAAGAGAAGCTACGAGGGCCATATACTACAGGACAATACAAGGTGAAGCCAAAAATACAATAATCAACATACCAAACCCCGACGAGTGGACACAAATAAAAAAGACGCTAAAACTACGCTACAAACCGGACATGGAGCCGCACGAAGTATACAGAAAAATATGTAATATTAAGGTGAATACGGTGAGTGAACTCGCAAATGAAATACAAAGGATTAAATATAAATCAGATGAGCTTAATATATATTACAAGGGGGATGCAGGAATAGATCTAAGTAATGTAGATGGTGTACTAGTTAATACATTGAAAGAAATAGCCCAAGGGACATTATTAGACAAAATTTACGAAGAACAGGACCTAACTACGATCATAGAACTAATGACTAGGCGACGCTACGAAGACAGTTGTATACGACCAGAATTTAGACGTTTTAAGAAAATGGACGGACAGCCAAGACAGAATAAAGGATTTTATGAAAACAGGCGCTTCGAAAATAGACATTACGAAAGTAGACAATATGAGCAGGTTGGTAATAGAAATAATAATAATAATCTGGTACAGACAGGTCCAAACCAATATCAAAATATAAATAATTCGGGTCAATTTAGAAGACCAAATAACTCCGGGCAAAGGAGGCAAAATTATCCTAATTTTACATTCAATAGGGAATATAGAGGTAATAATTCGGAGCAGTGGCGAAGAAATCAACAATTTGCTAGAGGAAATAATTCAGGCCAAATAAGGCAAGAACGGGTGGAACCCATGGAAATAGATAATGTAGAGAGGAATATAGACAGATATTCAGTCACAGGAAGCTAATAATACAATTTTTTTTACGAAGAACAAAGTAGCAGATTTTTTAAGTAGATTAGATAAAGAAAATAATACGGAGGGTGAGAGTCAAAGTTCAAACAGTTTTTCAAATCAAGACGAAGACGCTAGCTTAGACATAAATATGGCAGATAATATGGAAGATGATGTATCAATGGCTACCATACATTCCGCTGAAGAGAATTTAAATGACCAATTTTTTATAAAAGAAGAAATTGTTAACATATACAAAACCCAAATAATAATTACCAATAACAAGACAGAAGAGTTTAAGACTATACACGGTAAACGTATAATATTCATTGCTGAACACGATTTTGAAAATATGGAAGACATATTCAGGAGATATATAAGAAAAGGAATAATAGGTATTTTTTCAGAATTATCAGATCACAAATACAATATTGTGCAAGAAAAACTAATCCAAATGTTTTCTAATGACACAAATGTTAAGTTCCTTAAATGCACAATAAGAGCTCAAGATATAGAAACTGAAGTAGAGGCTGTAAAGCAAATATCATTTTATCATGTCAGGGAAAGCGCACACTCTGGGATACAAGAGACTTACAACCAAATAAGGACTAAAATATATTACCCGAAACTATTAGAACTGATACAGATCGTCATAAATCAATGCGAAGTTTGTCAAGAAATCAAATATGATAGAAATCCCATTAGACCCAAAATGAAACTTACTGAAACGCCCACAACCAAAAATGAAATTATACATATTGACACGTTTGTCATCAAAAGATTCTACTTTTATCTATTATCGATAAATTTTCTAAATACGGCGCCGCTTACCCACTAAACGACAGAAATCATGTTAGCATAATTGAACAACTAGAGGACCATTTCACGAAGATAGGAAAACCAAGAAAGATAATCGCAGACAATGAATTTAAAGCAATAAGGTTAAAAGAATATTTAGATAACGAAAATATAACATTACATTTAACAAAACCCAACTCACATACTGGTAACGCAGATATAGAACGATTCCACAGCACGATATTAGAAAAGTTTAGAATGCTGTACAAATTCCATAAAGATATGCCAGTTCAAAAAGCAATTCGTAATTATAATGAGAGATTCCACTCGACAATAAGATTTAATCCAACAGATGTTCACAATAATAAAGTTGATCATAATATAGTTAGAAAAAATCTAGAAAACGCAAAAACTAAAATACTATCCAAATTAAACAAAACTAGAGAAGATTATAAAGAAATAAGAGATGAGGGATTCATAAAAAACTATAAGGCAGTACGTCATAAGGAGCAACCCAAATATAGGAAGGGACCATTACAAAATATTCACAATTGCAATATTAAACGACCTCTAAAATTTTCAGATATGGATAATAGTAATGATAATGACGACATGGACACCACCGACCAAAGGCTTAATTAATACGACAATTTTAACAGGACAATTAGGTTACACAGACATTTACATAAAAGGCCAAGAAGTTGTAAAAGAAACAGATATAGTGCTACATATTGTAAATATAAATGAAATAGAAGAAATTTTAAATCAAATGAAGGACAACATTATACTTATGAAAGCGAAAAACAAAGAACTGCTTCAATTAGAATTATTAGATGCTAGGAATAAATTAATGACATTAATACCGAAACAGAGCAGGCAAAAACGAGGACTTTTCAACGCAGTTGGAACTATGTCAAAATGGCTATTTGGCACAATGGACAAAGACGACAAAAATAACATACAACAATTTCTTTCAGATGTATATGACAATAATAATCAACCAGTTAACATAAACGATTATTTTAATGTAACATTAAGACATTTAAAAATGGTTATTAATAATGATAAATTAAATATTGAAAAGGAGTTAAATTCAATTAATAAATTTGTTGAAGCGGAACAGAAACATAGTGTATATTTAGAACAATTCACTAGAATACAGTTAATAAAAAGTAAAATAGAACAACTGCAGGATAATATTGTATCCACCAAATATAATATAATTCACCCGAATATTTTAACAAGTAACGAAATAGAAAAGTATGAAATTGACTGTAATAAATTAAAATATTTACAATTAGGAACAGTAACTGTTAACAACACATATTTAATTTTTGGTATTAAAATTCCTAAAACTTTTGTAACGATAAAGCTAAGATATATTATACCAATACCAAATAATGAAGGCAATGAAATTGATTTTGATACTGAGCAAAACTTCGATTTTGAAAATAAAACTTATATGTACGAAGAAAATAAACATTTAAAAGAATTAAAAACAAATACACATTGTTTAACAAAAGCCAATTGTCAATTAATTAGAAATAAAGATTTAGAAATACTAAAATTGAATATCAACACAATTGTAATAAAAAATGCAATTAACCTTTATATCGATCATACATGTGATACAAATCAAATTATATTAAATGGAAATTGTCTACTGAATTTTTATAATTGCTCATTAAGAATTAAAGATTACTACTTCTCAAATCTAATAGAAAAAGCAGATGAAATACCAACTATTGTAAACAATTATGTAATAAAAAATTTAACACACAAAATGTCATTGGCTCAAATAGAAGAAGAACATAGAACAAATGAAAGAAATATAAAAAATTTGAAGTATGATAATAAAATTTCATTCGGATTTAATGGATTTAACGTAATAATAATAGTTGTCTTGATAATTGTAATAATTGTGAAACACAAAATATAAAAAATAAATTAAATAGTAGAATTCAGGAGAATTCTTTTCTAAAGGGGGGAGAAGTTACATATAGCCATAATAAAGAACCCACTTACGTTAGTGCAAAGCACGATATTGAGGAATTCATTAAACAAATAAACGAAAGTAAAATGCAACATAAAACCGATTTCCGGAATTAGTAAAATTTAAGGACAAAAATTATAAATCAAAGTTAAAATTGCACAGTTTTCCAAGAAACACAATATCGTTGCACAATATTGTGTTTGCACATACGTAAAATACCTGACCCAGCAAATATAACAATTTAAGTTAAGCACAACCAAACATACGTAAAATACTGACTAAGCAAATATTGTAATAATCATAAGCTTGATATTATTTTGAAGAGATCAATAAAGTGAGTTAATTAACAGCCCAGGTTTGCGACAGTTCGCTTCCTTCTCAAAATCTGCATTTCATATTTTTTAAAAACGCTTTAGCCGCTCCGAATAATATTATTCGCACTCAAAACTCTATTGAAGCTTGGTACCGTAGGCTCAAAATAATTGTAGGGGGAAAAAAATGTGGCTATATGAAATTATAAAACAGTTAGGGAAAGAGCTGATTGAAGAAAAATCAAATATAGAAAAGATACAATCAGGCACAGGTATTCGCAAAAATAAAAAAAATGTGGAGCGTCTCAAGAAAATTAAAAAAGTGGTAGAAACTCGGGCGAATTTAGATAAAATATCTTATTTGATAACTATATCCCACAATATTTCACTGTGCAATTAAAACTTGTATATGTCTTTTCATCTTTTGTATTAAACTAATTTGATAAAGAAATATTAAAAATTTTCATTTATAGTGTAAATGTCCAAAACTTATTGTTAGTATGTAATTTATGTTCTTCGTTTCAGACTTAATCTAATTTTTCATTTACGGTTTTCGCAAATGTCCTGAGCTTATTATTAGTAAGTTGTGTTCTTCAATTTACATTTACCTATGTATGTACATGTATACAAACATTTCTGAAATCATTAAATTTGTTTTCAGTACTAATTTGAAAAACAATGAAGTTTTATTTATTTAAGTTCATGTAAACAATTTTCATAAGTCTTTAAAATGTATTGCATTTTCTTTTATTTTCATTTACCTACTAAATATTTATGTATTCATCTTACAATTTGTTTTGAGTTTAAATTTGGGAAATAATGTCGAATTTATAATGGGGATTTCGTGTTTGGGGATTTTGTGTTTGGGGATTTTGTGTTTGGGAATTTTAATTTTGGGGATTTTGTGTTTGGTATTATTGTGGTACACCCGAAAGGAAACCCTTGAAGTACAACGAGATACCCACTTTCCTGGGAACACAACTGCAGAGAAAAGAATTCCTCCTTTAATTTCTTCCAACCCTCAACCCTCGGAATAAAAGTTTAAATGAGCTATCCAAAGGTTTAAACCTTACAAATCTGCAGGACCGGATGGGATAATAGTGTCTGCAATTTGACTCTCTACTATTTTTTCAAACTGAGTCTTAAAATTTTCAAAGGCGTCACACACTAATCCGAAGGACCTTAGGCCTATCAGTCTATCATCCTTTGCTTTTAAGACCCTTGAAAAGATTGCTAGTAGCTTCTTGTCCGATACCATCGACTGTCAACAACTGTCTAATGACCAATGCGGTAGGCACGCAAAGGGAAATCTACTGAGACTCGGCTATATTGAGAAGTTTCTCATCATCAAATATTTCTGTCTCGTAGCTTTCCTGAACATTGAAGGATCCTTTAACAACGAGCTTTCAGAGGCTGAAACTAGCGCCGTTAGGGATCTAGATGTGGAAAACTCACAGGTGGAGTTTATCGGTCAGCTACTCTGCCGCAGAGTAGTAAGGGCTACGCTGGGTACGAGCGAAATTTCGAGGCTCGTGCTGAGGGGGACGCCCCAAGGAGGTGTCCCATCCCAACTTCTGTGGAAACTCACCGTAAATACGCTTCTGCAAGATACCGATTGGGGTGACGCGAAAGTTGTCACGTACGCTAAAGACGTCGCGATCGCACTCAGGAGAAAGTTTCCGCAAACACTATGCTAGCTGATGCAACGAACGCTTCGGGAGGTATCCAAGTGGTCCGCCCTATGCGGGTTTAGGGTCAGCTCAAATAAGGTGGAACTTGTACTCTTCACGAGAAAGTATAAAATGCCTTCGGAAATTCCACCGGTACTAAACGGCATCCGGTTAAATCGTTCTAATTTTCCAAATTTCTAGGCGTTATTTTAGATAAGAAGTTGAACTGGAAAGAGAATATAATTCAACGTTATGAAAAGGCTTCCTTATACCTCTATATCTGTAAGAGAGCCATAGGCAGGAAATGGGGTCTTAACCCTCGGATCTGTCGGTGGATTTTTACAGCGCTCATCAGACCAATTCTCCTATCGTATGGTGGCCTGCATTTGAAAAGGATGCCAACCTATGGCTGCTAACCAAGATACAAAGATCTAGTATGATCTGTATAATTGGTGCGCTCAGATCCACGCCAAACGATGCTCTGAGCGCCGTCTTAGATATCCTGCCGCTGGATTTGACAGGACAACAGCTGGCGGCGCTGACTGCTCTGCGATTATTCAGGGCCAGTCTTGTATTTTAAAGAAGGTTCATTTCATTCCGAGCAACACGGACCATTGCGCTTTGAAATCGATTTCAGAAAACAGTTTTATAACGAGAATTCCTAGTAGGGAGGAGTGGAACCAAGAATTTAACACACCACCTGATAGTATTGTCATCTATACAGGTGGCTCCAAACTCGACAGTAAGGTGGGAGGAGGAGTCTTCTCGCGAAACCCTTCCCTGCCAATCTCCTTTAGGTTACCAGACCACTGCTGCGTTTTTCAGGCTGAGCTATTATGGAAGCGGTGGTGAAGCTTGGAACCGGAATTCTAGGAGGAGATATCTTCACCTTTAGTGATAGCCAGGCTGCAATCACGGCTCTGAGTTCCTTCGCGTTTAACTCAAACATCGCGCTGGACTGCCGCCAATCTCTACAAGAGATGGTCAAGCAGAACAGACTGTACCTCATTTGGGTCCCTGGCCACAGAGGCATAGAGGGGAAACTGCATGGCAAGCGAACTTGCAAGGCAAGGAGCGACCAAACATATTCTTCAGGATAAAGAACGAATTGTTATGCCGTTTGCCACTTGCAAACTGCTACTTTGAGAATATATAAATGAACAAGCTGATAATAGATGGAGTCAAGCTATGATTTTTCTTACCTCTAGACAGACGTGGCCTAACTGGTTCAAAAACCAATATTAACCGCGTGATGAGATTCATCAGCGAGACAAAATGGTTCAGCAAGGAGGAGTCTTCCGGCGAATGATGTAAATGTCTGTGATAACACAATGGACCTTCTATTTACGGCCTAAGTCTGCCACTCCTATCTACCTACCTACCAAAACTCACTAGGCGGATTTGTTGCCCAAGAAAATATAAACCGCTTACTTCTCATCGGAAGGCATGTGTTGCTTTTTACTATTGCAAATCGATGTTTGGCAAAAAAAATTGGGTCTTAAGTCGAAGATGGTACTCCTTACATCGCAGGCAGCAATAAAGGTGGTTGCGGTACAAAATACAGCCACAAAGGAACTCTGTGTTTGTAAACAACTGATTGCCTCCTTAATCACAAGTCTAGAAATCTCTGTCAAGAAAGCTACCATGACACGGACCAGAAAAAGATGAAGTAACAACCAATACCGAGATCGACGTACCCCTAGCCATAGCGAAGGGAAGTATACGAAACTTCTATCTGAACAAGACGCAATGAAAGTGGAAAGCTGCCACTTCTTGCAGGGTACTAAGAACCATCTGGCCGGACTACAATGAAAAGAGGACCAGACGTCCTGGGCCACTGGTCTTTGGGCACGCATTCGCATGTGTTCCGGATAATGAATACTTCAAACGCTGCAAAGACAGTGCCAGCTAGGAAACGGTCGATCATTCCCTGTGCAAATGCCCAACTCTGGCCCGCATTCATCAAATAACCTTTTGGAGTCCTTTTTGGATAATCTAAGGCAGGTATCTAGAATCGAGATCTCCAACAGTATACTTCATTGACACCTCTGGCAGGTTGCAATGCACACCCGTCCATCATCCAGTAGCTTTTGTCGAGTTTATGGCTTCCAACCCGCGGGTTATATCTACCTACCTACTCGGCAGGAAGCTGGTAAATATTTCTTGGATTAGTAGATTGTTTAAGTAAATTCCTTTATAAATTAAGTCAACTCTTCAGAAACAGTTACGTAAATAAGTGAAAGCAGAGCTTGTGTTTTAATTTCACCAGTATCTTGCTTAAACAGAACTTCGTAACTTGATATTGGTTCAAATCCACGATATTCAAAATCTCTCAAAATCTTTTTCACCTTGTGTCATTGATTCAAAATACTGCACTGAAAACTAGTACAAATACGAAGACTTTGGCATGTCCATGACCCCGGAGTCTTTTTAGTACACGAGGGGTGGACCCACGCCTAATAGTTTATTTCTGTTTTTCTGTGACTTGCAGCACGCAAATCAATATTGCACAGAAACTTCGTGGCTCAACGAGTTCCGCTGATGTTTTCAATAACAACAGTAAATAAAAAAAAAACTTTACGGTTTCATAAAAAGAGAAAACTTGCATATTTATACATACATAACATTTAGATATGTTGTTATATATATTGACTGCGACAAGCATCGACACAAGTAATCATGTGTTTTTTATGTTCTGCAATGTTTGCCTTAGATAAAAACACAATACAAATTAGATATTCTACTTGTCCTAACCGCTATTAATTCACCTACGATTTCCCCTTATACTCATATGTACAGTGTTTCGAGGCAGTAAAATTTAATTTTGCTCGTATTAAAGACAAGTAGAACTGACGTTGATATCTCCTAACAGTATGTCCACGCAGGGCGTTCTTCACAGCAATTTCGGTTTTCGCTGAAATTATACCAAAAATTTTATTTTTGTGCGTGTTGCTTCTGAGAAAAAATTTATGAAGTGGGCCGCCATTGTTTGAAGGTCAATTTTTTGCGTCATGTTAAAAAAGTTATAGTCAGTTAAATAAATAAGCAACATCGACGGCTGGACAGATTTGGCCCATGCATATATAGTATGTTATATCTGTTACAACCATTTTTAAAACGAATTGACACCTGTTTTAAGGTTCAATTCACTTAAAAAAATTAGTGATATCCAATAGTGCAATGTGGGTATTAAACGAAAAGATTTTAATAAATAAGGAGGTTGCGATCTGTTTAAAGGCCAATTAAGTAAATTAAATCAACTTTTCATTATAAATGTCAAACTAAAAAACAAAAAGAAACAGTTCAATTTCAAAAATATTGGTAACGAGGTTAACCACCTCTTTAAAAAATTTAAATAAATTATAACAAGTTAAATCAAATATGTATAATAATTTTTACTAAATAACATACTAACTAGGTATGTATGTATGCTACAATGTGTATTTGCAAATAGATAATTAAAATAGATGTCAAGAAGAAGCATGAAGATTTATGTACTCATACAGTGAACCGATATGCGGCAAAACAAATAACGTTAGTAAATAAGTAAATATGTATGTAAGCTTGAATAAGCTGTGGTTTATTGATGAATATCAATTTAATAAAATATAATGAAGTAATACAAATTAAGTTGTGAAATATTAAAAGCTTAAATGTCTGCGACTGATGCTGCTGAATGCTGACGACTTCTGACTTCTTCTCGCTAATCGTTGCGTTTTCTGCTCTTACACCGATTCGTACGGTGATGCCACTTTGTGTGTACAGGGCTACCATCTCACACTCGGTCATCCTGTCCGTCATCTGCCTCAGATGACTCTTCGTCAAAATCATCTTCCTCATGCTCGACATAACGCCACAGTTTCATATGATCGGCGCTGGTTGACGTTTGATGAGGCCCTCGAAAATCTCCAACTTTCTTAACACAATATCTGCCATGCCCTTTGATCTTGATCACCCCGTACGGACCAATATACTTGCAGGCCAGCTTTTTGCCTGTAACGAACTGAGTGACCTTGATGGCTACTAAGTCCGATAACTGATACCCATGCTCGCCTTTCCTTTTCTTATCATAACTGGATTTGTATGCCTCTTGTGCTCTTTGAATTTGTATTCGGGCCTCCTCGCGAATTTGATTTCGTTCTTCTTGCACACCTTCTAGCAGCTCTTCCTGGAGTACCCTTAACAATTCACCATCTACTTCGTTGCGCATCTTCACCCCGAACATTATTTCGAAGGGTGTAAACTTTGTTGAGGAATGAACGTGAGAATTAATGACGCGTTGTACTTGCGACGTATATTTATACCACTTGTCCGGCTCTGCTGCTGACATCTTCGCTAGGACAGATAAAATAACGCGGTTCACCCTCTCAATCTGACCGTTGCCCCTTTGGCACGCCTGTTGTTACCTCTACGTGTTCGACTTTGTATTTATCGCAAAATTCTTTAAAAAGTTTCGATGTATAAGCTGTACCTTTATCGCTGATTATGCGCTGCGGACTGCCGAAAATTGCCACCCATGACTCAATATGCCTTACAGCTTCTTGCGCATCTGTGCTTTTGGTAGGATATATCCAAGTATATTTGGAGAAACCATCCACAATAGCAAAAATGTACTTGTAGCTCTTCGAAGTCGTATCCAATGCCCCCAAGTGGTCAATATGAAGCGTAGACAGTGGACTGTCGCCCTTGTCGATACAATGCATAAAATCTTCTTTCTTGCCAAGCTTTTGGTTATGCATAATGCATTCGATGCAGTTTTTGATAATCTGCTGAACCTTCTTTTCGAGATGTGGGATGTAGTAGTTCTGCCGTATAGCATGCATGGTTTTTTGACAACCCATATGTCCAAAATTGTGGTTTACCCTAATTATTTCGCTCTCCATCTTCTTCGGTACCGCAAGTAAATCTTGTCCATGAACGTTCTTGTAGATTAGCTGGTTTTTTTATTTTATAATCGTTATACTTCTTTGTTTTCAGAATTTCTGTTACAGCTGCCAAATGTTCGTCTTTCATTTGTGCTCTTAGAATTTGAGCTTGAACCTCTGATGTCACTGTCATCACGGGAAATCGGCTTAAGCTGTCGACGTGCTTCATCCTGTTTCCAGCGCGATGCTCTATACTAAAAGAAAAGTCTTGCACATACATTAGCCATTGCACTACTTCACGTGGTATATCTTTTTCCCCATTCGTCTGCTTGAAAGCCGCACAGTCTGTCACCAGAACAAACTGTATACCCATTAGGTAGTGACGCAACTTCTTAGTAGCTAAGTATGCTGCTTTAACCTCAAGAAAGTAGCTATGCAACTTCTCTTCTTGTGGAGAAGTCTTTTTGCTCCAATAAAAAACTGGGTGCCACTTCCCTTCCTGTCGTTGCAAGAGTGCTGCTCCGAACCCATGTTTCGATGCATCGACGTGTAGTTGAGTTTCAGTATTCTGCTTGTATATTCGCAGAACTGGTTCTGACACGAGCGCCGACTTCAAATTATTGACCGCCCTAACTTGTTCCTCTTCTATCTTAAATATAGCGTCCTTTTTTAGCAGATGTGTCAAAGGTCTAGCAATAACAGCGTAATCTCGGATAAACTTCCGAAAATATCCGGTTAAACCCAGAAATGCCTGCACGCCTCGAATGTTTTTCGGTAACGGAAAGTTTTTGACGGCTTTTACCTTGCCTTGCCCTGGCCAGACACGCCCATCTTCGACTTCGTGTCCCAAAAAAGTAATCTTTTTTTTCAGAAATTGGCATTTCGCCCATTTAATTTCTAAGCCATACTGCTGGGCTTGCTTCAGTACCCTCTGCATATTACCTAAGCATTGTTCTGCTGTACGCCCGAAAATAACAATATCGTCTACATAAATTTCCATTATGCCTTCATTTATTAATTTCTGGAAAATATGGTTAACATAGCGCACGAAAGCAGCGGGCGAGTTACAAAAACCAAAAGGAGCTCTGTTAAATTCGTAGAGTCCCTCTTTTGTGGCAAACGCTGTATATTTACGGCTTCGCTCTTCGACCTCTACATGAAAAATCCCATTTGTGAGGTCCATCACAGTAAAATATTTTGCAGCTTGCATTTTTTCAAGGACTTCTTCCACAATTGGTACCGGGAACCTATCTTTTAATACCATTGTGTTGAGTTTCCAAAAATCTACACATAATCTGAAGTGACCGTCCTTTTTCTTTGCCAGCACAACTTTGCTAGCGACCTCCGAGCACGACTCACGTATAATGCCTTTCTGCAGCCATTCATCGACTTGTTGACGCACAAACTCTCGCTCTGCTATCGACAAACGTGTAGGAGACTCACGAAAAATTATGTCGTTATCTTTTGGAAAAATATTCAACTTAATTGGGCAGCTTGACTGAATAAAACTCGGCTTATAGTTGTCAATCAACTATTCGACAGCTTTCTTATATTTGGGTTCTACATCTACTTCCTTGTTCGTACTCATAACATACACATTGTAATCCTCTACCTCCACCTCTGCGTCTTCTTGAATTCGTGAAAAACTATAACCATTGGCGTTCAATACTACTACAAACCTGTTCAAAAAGTCGTACCCAATGATTGCATCTACGCTTATTTTGCTATCTGTGACCACCAAAAATGTGTGCTGCGTACATAACCATCCACGATGACCTGCGCTGAAAACTCACCTACAACATCAGCGGCGACGTTGCCTAAGCCATATAGTGTAGCGAAACTTTTTTTCAATCTGCATTTGCTAAACATTTGCTTATACACACCCTTACGCATTAACGACACGTCTGCTCCAGTGTCCACCAGACAAGACAAATTGTTGTTGTCAATTGTCAGCTGCTTCATTTGCTTTTTGTTTAATATAATGTTTACATTACGCCTAGATTCAGGACACTGTTTAGACATATGCCCCGTACCATTACATTTAAAACACTTTGTTTCTTCTTTGCATTCAACTCTTTTGTGTTGTGTTGAACCGCAATTAAAACAATGTGGACCTTTACGTTCGCCAGTACTACTACTCTTATCCGCTTCATTTTGTCCACGACCGCTTACTGCATGTCGACGCTTACTTGCTTCGTTGGGCTTAGCCAAAGGTTCGACTAATTCAAATGCTTTTAGTAATTCTTTATAATTTCGAGCACTGTATAAGGGATACTTTTGCTCATTGCGCAAATCGACTCCATCAGCTATGTACGATATAACCGACTCCTCTTCTACATTACCTACCGCTGCTATTTTAAGCATTTGAAGAACATATTCATGAAAATTTTCTGATACTTGCTTTCGCCGTTGTCTTAGCTGCTTATGCACTTCTGCGCTGTTTGGGGTTTTGTCAAATTCTTCCATCAATGCTGCACACAACGACTGATAGCTAGATATGGTAATAGTCTCTAAAAAATAATGCCGCTGTCCCCTTCATTTTGTTGCGTGCGTTTACGTACTTTTGTTTCACAGATAATTCATAAGCCTCAGCATTTTCGTCGAAATTTGCAATCCATTGGTGGATTGGAATAGATGCCCCGTCAAAGAAAGGCACAACTTTTGCGAATGCCTCGATTGACACATTACCTTTGTTTGTGTCGTTTTGCTTCATTGTTTCCACAAACAATTTTAATAACTCACCAACGTCGTTACTGCTGTCCATGCTGCCTGTTTGTTGTGTTTTTATTTCTCCTTCTTCGTTGTTCTGCTTTCGTTCGTACATACCAACTGCGTTGTATGTTGTTCCGATCTCGCTGCTGGGCTCTGCTTCGTTTTCGCTGCTTACTTCGACCGCAACACGTTCGTTCCCAGAATTTGCTGCTTCGTTCTTTTGCGTTTGCTTGGCTGCTGCAAGTTTACTTTTTTTATTAGAATGTAGCATTGCGCACTACATTGAAATTCAGGGAATATAATGTGATCTGCTTTCAACTTCTGCTTGAATGTTGTAATTTATGTTTTTGCTCTTCGGTTGAGCCCCCATGTAAGCTTGAATAAGCTGTGGTTTATTGATGAATATCAATGTAATAAAATATAATGAAGTAATACAAATTAAGTTGTGAAATATTAAAAGCTTAAATGTCTGCGACTGATGCTGCTGAATGCTGACGACTTCTGACTTCTTCTCGCTAATCGTTGCGTTTTCTGCTCTTACACCGATTCGTACGGTGATGCCACTTTGTGTGTACAGGGCTACCATCTCACATGTATGAATCTTGCAGGTTTAAGAACCACGTGAATTACTCTATTTTGAATAATAATGCAATTGCATAAGAGCCCCTCTAAGGTAAAATAAAGTTTAGTGTTCGTATTAAAGTCATAGCATAACATTGTTCTTCCCTTAATTTCGAACAGGGTACAAAAAGGCTTGTCATCTCCTAACAGTTGGTGACCCCGAAGTGATTTATTCATTATTATTTTATTCGTCGAATAATATTAATTTACCAAGAGCAATAAATTAAACATGCTTGCTGAACATGGGAATGGCCCGGTTAAGCCGGAATCGTTTTACAAAAAGAAGACCGTTTCTATTTCCAACAACTAGAGGACATCAAGCAACAATTATCAGCTTTGATAGAAATTCAGTGTCGTCTTGAAATCGAAGATCACGATGAATTAGGTAGTGAAGTTAGGTGGGCGTTCGCAAATGGACAATGGATTTCCCTCCTTCATCATTGCACAGCGTAATAAACCTTTTGAATGACCAGATTTTCAGAGCAACCCCTCGACAGACCTCATTTCGAAAAAGCTTGACACCAAAAAACGAATAAAATGGAAGGAAGATCAAACTTAAAGCTAGCTTCCAACTTGGTCATCTATGGCTGCGCTCTTAGAAAAAAGGTGCCGCACGCTGGAGAATGTAAAAGCTCAGGTACCAACAGCAAAACCTTCACCTTTGACAAGTAAACGGGCACCCAGTAGCAATAACTCACGTCAGTAGCTCGCTACCTCTTCATGTTCATGTTTTTTTTATGTTTCCATTGCGCTTTGGATCCACAATTGCAGCAAATTCGCAAATGTACAAGAAAGCAAGCACCAGGGGCACACATTAAACAAATGTATGTCAGGGTATTGTCGACAGTGGTTTTCGGAACACCATTCCCTGCCCGTGCCTGAGCAGTCTGCATCAAGAAATTGTCACAACAACACAGATATGGTGGGAACTATACCACTGCCGTCAAGAACACAACAAGTAGGTACTGCTGTGTCTTTTGAAAATTGTGTACTACTAGTAACAGCAATTATCCTCGTCAGAAATCGCCCAGGCTGTTACATCCCTAGTCGAGCACTTCTAGACTCAAGTTCCCAGTTAAGCTTTGTTATCGGATGTCTTGCATATCATTTAAATCTAAAAGAGAAAAAGATTAGCACATAGATATCTGGTGTTGAGGAATCTACCGTCATGGGCGATAGGTCTATTGATATCATCGCAAAGGCACACAGCGATAAGTATACCCATAAATAATAAAATTAATAAAATCAGCACTTTAATGGCAATTTTGTGAACATACCACTTTGAGAGTATTTTCGGGAACTTTCACACATGGAAATGTCAGAAACTTTCTTTGTTATTTTATTTACCTTTTTTGAAATAATAATAACAAAACATAAATAACTGTGCATAGGTAATGGTATTTGGAGAAAAAATTCAATCTTATTGGAATTTCAAGGGAAACTGGATAGCCGTGGCTTGCAGACTGGTATTAAATATGCACACTGGTATTAAATATGATTCCCTTTTGGTATCATTTTGTATGTTTTAAATAAGATATCCCTTATGATATGATTCTACTCCAAACTAGAATATGATATACCTAATGATATCCCTCTATATCACAATTCAATTATATCTTTCTTATTCATTAAGATTATTTTTGTTTAAATATTTGCATTAGTCTGCAAGACAAATGGTGTTTGTTGACTAATTCCTACTTAAATAAATAAATAAGCAAATAAATAAATTTCGAAGATAGGTTACTCCAATATAGAAGTTCTACATATGCATGTACATATATGAGTAGGGGTAGATATCGAACCACACAGGGCGAAACTACCTAACAAAAAGTAAATCTAAACGGGGTTCTTCAGGATTAAAATCTTGTATTTCGAAAACATATCCATCTAATGAAATCAAAGATTTGCTTTTTAGAGATTAATTTTTTTTTTAGGTAGTTTTCGCCCTAATTGTGTGGATTCCATATTTTGAACTTTAGAGATATTTCGAAATTTACCTTTATATGTTGATAATTCTGATATTTTCAATTCGGCACATTTTATTCCAACTGCTTCTTCGTTCAACTCATCTGTGCATTTATCCAACGCTAGAGCCAGTTGAGTGTCAAGTTCGGGTGAAACCATTTTAATGTCTCCATACTTTTTGTTACTTACACTGTATTTTTCTATTTCATCTGTCGAATTTATTTGAACATTTGGTTGATTTTTTGGGAATATAGTCTTGTTGAGGAGCTTTCGCAGTGTTCTTTGAATTATGAATGCAGCTTTTTCTTCTGAGAATTGTGTATATTTTTGACGAAAATTAGTTTCTTCTTTCATTGATTTACGTTTTTTCATAAAACGACGAAAGTAACTTTGAATCTTAAGAACAGCATTAATATATTTTGTTTCAGGATCAATTCTCGAATGGTACTGGATATTGGTATAATTGTGAGACATTATATTTGCAAATTTTGATTGTTCGTCTTGCTGAAAATTCATGACTTCTGAAGATGCACCATCATGTTCAAAAATGTTATTTTCAATAGCACGTTCAAAGAGCCTCGCAGTAATTTCTCGACCACAAATGCACTTTGCGTATGAATTCGCTGGAAAGCGCTGAGCCTTCTTAAAATAATTTTCACAGGAGCCATTCTGCAATACAAAACGGGGGCGTTGATCTTTTAAATTTCGAAAATACTCAACAGCAAACTTGCAAATATTGCTTGGATTAGTACTTAAGACTACTTTAATAAATTCCTTGATAAGCTGAATTAATTCTTCCGGAACAATAGCGTTAATAAGTGAAAACGGAGCTTGTGTTTGAATTTCACCAGGATCTGGTTTGAACAGAGATTCGTAACTTGGTATTGGTTCAAATCCACGAAATTCAAAGTCTCTTTCACCTTGTATCATTGATTCAAAATATTGCACTGAAAACTGGTACATATTCGAAGGGTTTTCCTTTAACATCTCTTTGATCAGATTTTTCATAAGATCTCGGAGACCTTCTGGTACACGAGGTGAACTAACGCCTAACATTTTACTTCCGCTTTTTAATAGAATGACTTGTGGCAAATAACATGCAAATCAATACTGCCTAAGAACTTCGTTGGTACCACAACGAAATCCACTGATGTTTCCAATAACAACAGAAAGCCAAACAAACTTTACGGCACCGTAAAATCTTGCATATCTATAGCAACTCATATCTATATACATACATACTTACATATATTGCACATGAATACCCTGCCAGAAATGAAATTAATTTAAGGGTTCTTTGCAAATAACTGTTTTGTCAACGACAACTAATTACTATTCCCTTCAACGATTTGTTTTATTTAGCAAGGTGAAGTTATTAGAAGCAGTCAATTGTCCTAGAATGCATATACTTTAAAGTACTATAATTATAGTATATTTATGTATATAAACATTCGTAACTATAAGCACATTTGAACCAATTACCAAGTTACAAAGATCTGTTCAAACAAGATACTATTAAAATTCACAAGCTCCGATTTTACTTATTTACGCAATTGTTGGTGAAGAATTAACTCCAATTATAAAGGAATTTATTAAAGTAGTCTTAAGTACTAATCCAAACAATATTTGCAAGTTTACTGCTGAGTACTTTCGAAATTTAATAGAACGCCGCCGCCGTTTTTTATTGCAGAATGGCCCCTGCGAAAATTATTTTAAGAAGGCTCAGCGCTTTCCAGCAAAGTCGTATGCAAAGTGTATTTGTGGCCGAGAAATTACTGGGAGGATCTTTGGTGTGCTGTTTAAAAAAACATTTTTGAACAATGTGCTACATCTCAAGGAGAAACCCTTTCAGAAATCACGAATTTGTAGCAAGACAATCAATCAGAACGAGGACAGTCGGTTCTACGCCACCGGAACGACGCGGCCAATGACAACCATTTCAGCAGCATTCCGCAAAACATTCCGCAACAACATCAAGTTTGGAAATATAATGCCTCAAATTTATACCAATATTCATAATCATTCCGGATTGTTCCTTTAGAAATCATCAATTTTTTAGCAAGACGCACTATCAAAATTTGAAAATATAAAGCCTCAAAATTATGCGAGTACCAATGTTCAGTACCATTCGAGGATTGTTCCTAAAACAAAATAAATTAATGCCTTTCTTATGATTCAAAGTTCCTTTCGCCGATAACGATTTGTAAAGCAATGAAAAATAATAATTTTCGCCACAATTCTCAGAAGAAAATGCTGCTTTCATAACTCAAACACTACAGAAGGTTCTCAACAAGACTACATTCCAAAAACTCAACAAGGTTTAAAAATAAATCCTCCAATGCAATTAACAAAAAATATGGTTTCGGCAATGATTGCATATCCTTTCTCTCCCACAATAAACTTTTCACCCGAACCTGAGACTAAAGATAAGATAAATGCACAAATGAGTTGAACGAAGAAACAATTGGATGTAAATGCCGAAATCCTTGCAAAGTTCATAATATGAAATCAAAACAATTAAAATTTAGTCCTAGACTATAATATATTTGGATATATAAATAGTGGTCAAATTTATCAGTAAAAAATATAATATGACATAGTAACAATGTTATTTGGGTATAGAACATTTGGGCCAGTTTATAGGGGCATCAAATATACGTGTTTAACTGACCAATCCTATTTGCATAATGTAATTTAGCGATTGATAGATTTTTAACCAATTGAATTATTCTTCCATAAAAACCCCAGTCCCGCGATGGTCACGTAAAAGCGTAGATCGATTCATATGTGCCATTCAGAACGAAAACTATCTAATAAAAATAAATCTCTATGCGTTTCTTCAAAAAGGAAGGTTCCAACTTTCGTAACTGTGCCTGCCATTTATCTTTTGCATTTCCGATTTTTTTTAATATATGTATGTTATGGTACCAATTACTCTTTGCTTTTAAATTTTGTTTGCTACGCCGTTTTCGAGCTAGCGATTTATGAAAACCCTTTCCTATTTAATTTCCCTTAACTTTGTGAAACAGTAGCGACACCTTCAAAGACCCTTTCAGTAATTTCTCGATAAACTTTCTTTAAATAACAATTGCGTAATTAAGTGAAATCGGAATTTGTGTTTGAATTCCCCCAGTATCTTGTTTGAGCAGAGCTTCGTAACTTTTTCACCTTGTATCATGATTCAAAATAGTGCACTGAAAACTGGTAAATATTCGAAGTATTTTCTTTAGCACCTCTTAGGTAAGATTTTTCATAAGATCCCGGAGTTCTCCAGGCCTAATGCCCAGCCTTTTGTTTCCCTTTTTATAGAATGGTTTGCAACATATAACACGCACATCTATACTGCAAAGAAGCTTTGTCATTGGTAGCGCATAACGAAATCCGTTAATGTTTCCAATAACAACAGTATCTAAGCAAAACAAACATTACGGCTCCTTAAAAACATAAAACTTACATATTTATAGTATATGAATAACATTACGGCGCCATAAAAACATAAATCTTACGTCTTTATAGTATATGAATATCCTGCGGGAAATGAAACCAATTTAAATTAATTTACAAATTATAAACTGATTTATTTAACATTGCGAAGTCATAGGAAGCAGTCAGTTACCCATTACTATACTTGTTGTTAAAATTCAACAACTTGTATTATCTTAAATAAGCACGGCAAATGAGGATATATTAGTTAAACTAGTTAAACACTGCATTTGTATTAAATCCTTTTTTATGAAAAGGAGAACAAGCATATTTCTGACTGGCTTTTCTTATTCCTACTAAATAAATAGGTTTATTTGGTTCATTAAATGTACGATAAATTGTGAAATTTCAAAAATTGTAAAACATTATTTTAATTCCTTTGTCTCAACAATCCATTAATAAGAACACATCTATAGGTAGGTACATACTACTTTTAAATTTTATAAAATTTTTGACTACGAAACGTTACAATATCCTTTCCTGGCAAGTCGGATCCGTAATGAAATAATGAACCCTTTTATTATTTCATAACGGATCCGACTTGCATGTTATCACTTCGCCAACAAATCCATTTTCCAAATTCAATCCGTCGCCAAACTCAGGCAGGGCAAGTTCTTCTTCATTGTGGTATATTGTCAATATCCTGGAATGTAATTTTTGAGACTTCTTTAAGACTGAAAGACTGGGTTGATTTATATAAACCCCTAAATAACCGCATCAGCAAGTACCTATAGCATTCTCCATATCAGATTTAGACTCAGCTTTTCAACTCAAGAAGGCGATAATTTCACTCCTAAATGTAACCATCGTTTGATTACAAAAAATTGGGTTGCACTAAACCCAAATGGCAACCGCGCAGTTGTCAATGAGAAAAAAATGTTAGCAACTAACCGCAATCGGCAATTGTGAAGTAAGGGGAAATGTGTTTTAAACGATTACAAATTAAAAACCAAAACTAAAAATTAATTAAAGGTTATTATTTTTGATGAAATTAGTTAATTCCTTTTTTGTTCCATTCGAATTCATAACGGTAAACCGATTTTCACGCGAGCGAAAATTTAGTATTTATATAAATATTTTATCATTTTACAGATGTTTTTTGTAAAAGATATACCTACTGTCAACACGCGATTAGAAAGGAGAATATCAAAAATCAGGTAATTTTGCGGACAGTTATAATCATTTAAAAAAAGGGAAGTTTGTTTCAGAAATCGATATCTGGAAACAAAAAAATGGGGTTTGAGGAATAATTCAAGTGGTTAAAGCTCTATCAGTTATAAAATTACATTCTGCACACAGGCCCAGGCAGTGAAATATGTATATTGGACGCTCCTATAAATTGGATCAAATGCACCCAAATAAAATGGTACAAAATTGTCATATTTTTACTCTAAATTTTACCTTAAATAATAAATATTTTATTCTAAGATAGTTATTTGGATACATATTATGAACTTTGGAGGTCTTTCTACATTTATCTTTATACTAGCTGGAAACGGTTGCGCGAGGCTTCGCCACGCGCTTTCAGTTTATGTACATGTATAAGAAATTACTTACTATTAGTTACTTTGGTTCTGAAAAAGTTTGATTTTGCATTTACCTTAATTCCTAAATATATGTATGTACAAACTCATAAAAATAACAATTTTATGTTGCATACTATTGCAATTAAAACTTTTTATTGGACAAACATCAAAAAATTTCTTTGTATACAATACTAGCAACCCGCACCTTGTTTCACACAGGTTGATAATGTTTAAAACAACTTTATAATTGAAATAAAAGTAATTTTTTGTAATATTTCGGAATAATGGCCCTAGTAAATAAAGAAAATTTCATAAATAAATAAAGTCCAATTAGAAGATATATTTATGTTCATACATATTAATTATTCATATTCAGTTAGTTTTTATTTTCAGTTTTATAACACTTCATTGTATACAATGTTCGCAGCTTTCCCATCAGGAGCCAAAACAAATAAATTGTCTTTGTTTGTTACACGGGATAGAGCAACATATAACTGGCCATGCGTAAAACATTGAGATCTAAGGTCCAAACCGGCCACCTTAAGTGTTTGACCTTAAGCCTTATTTATTGTTACTGCAAAACATAATTTGACTGGAAACTGGAGCCGTTTAAATTGAAATGGAAGATCTGTTGGTATTATCGGGATTCTTGGAATCAAGATGTTTTCTCCAGCACCACAGCCAGTCAAAATTGAACACTCAATCAAATGCGTTCTAATGGTTTTGATCAGCAGCCTAGTTCCATTACATAAAGTTGGTGGATTTAAATTGCGTAGTAATATTACAGGAGCTCCTACTTTAACAATTAGTTTATGTGGTGGCGTTCCGGGGGGATTTAGAGAATTTAGAAATTCTATTGGGTAATGTACTGCCTCGCTAATATCTATTATTGTGTCTATTGAGTTGAAAACTTGTGCTTTCGTAGTAAAATTTGAAAGTATTAAGGCATTTACTGCATCCACCTGATCATTGATAGCTGACAATATTGCCCGCTCCTTAAACCAATGAATTGGTTATAAGACCACCAACTCCGGGATATACTTTCTCAATTAGATCTTCAATAGTTTGGGTTAAATTACAAATATTTGTCAGATCGATTTGCCCACATGTCGTAGGGAACTGTCCGTTACCAATTTTTAGCAAGTTATTAGCAAAAAGTGCATTTCCTTGTCCGGAAGTAGAAACTCTCATATTTTCTTTGAGCTGTACTTTATTTATATGCGGCCAAAAATAAGACATTTTCAGAGATGCGTTATGGGATGTTTACCCATTCGTGTGGTTTTTAATATAAAAATAAGCTAAAAGGGTAAAAGGGCTTTCAGTAAGCTTACAGAACAAAACGTGGGAATTTTAAAAATGGATACCTTTTCGTTGCTAAGTTGAATACTTGAGGAAGCTGCCAAATGAAATAGTTTCAAGGAAAATAACTTTTTTCACACTTCAAGTATTGAATGAATAGCCTCTTTCAAGCCGATGTCAACCATTTCTGGAGATATGGATGAAAATGTGGATTAAAGAACACCAAAATAAAGCGGTTTTGGGGATAATGACCGTAATTTTGAAAAGCGATATGTAGGTAAGGGAGGCGATATGGAGATTTTATTAAGAGTGAAATTTGTAAAAAATTGGAGAGTCGTCACACCGTACCTTGCAATTCACACTTCATATCTTACATCTTTCATTTTGTATTCCCCCATACCGTGAGCAAAGATGTTTACATATCAAAAAGCCAATTTTACATAGGAAACTAAAAAAAAAATAGGGACCCCTATGAGTTCAGCTATAGGACCCATCTTTGAAATAAAATAAATACTTGGCAAGATTTACCTCCGAGTAGATTTAGGCCGAGCTTCTCTAGCGTCGTGCTCCTTTTTAATTTTTCCTACAAACTGGCGGGTCCCCTACATGTTTTATGCCAACTCCGAACGGCATCTGCTAGGCATATGAATTTTCATGCCAGAAACATACTCGGAGTGTTTGTTAGACCACTGCCGACGGTCGACCCCGCTTAGAAAATTTTTTTCTAATTGAAAAAACTGTTTCTAAATTTTTGATGATGCTTTGCACGTGGCTTGAACCCAGGACCTTTGGTGTGGTAGGCGGAGCGCGCTACCACTATACCACGGCGGCCGCCATATTTGGTGAGGATTTTTTTCCACCAAAGGTAAGTGTTAAAAAAGAAACAAACATTTTTTTGAAGCACTTTAATGTACATACATATATATTTTTTGCTCTGGAAAGTTGGTCAAATGTCATAGCTGAGAAGAAAATGGTTGAAAAGAAAAACACCTGCCCGGTTTGCTAGTAATTTATAATCTATTTCAATTGCATATTTAAGAACTTACTAAAATTTTGTATAAAAAAACCAAATATTTTTTTCTAATTTTGAGAACTTTTATAATAAAAAATACGAAATTATATTTTTCTCTAATTTTGAGAACTTTTATAAATTTTATAGAAATCTTTAAGCTTTGAGTAACAACTATGTTTTATAGAAATCACTTATTTTTCTAATGGTCATTTTCACAGTGGCGAGTTAACTTACATTCCACAGTTAACTCTCGATTTTCGATTTTCATGTCGACTTATCTCAAGTTTAACTGCCCAATATTGGTGAGTTAACCTTTTGTTAGAAATAAAATGTTGTCTATCGTAGATTGGGTAGTGAATATTTAGTTAAATTACTAAAATTGAATTGAAAATTCATAGTTAACTGTGGAATGTAAGTTAACTCGCAACTGTGAAAATGGCCCTAAGGAAAATTTGGTTGTAAAATTAGACTAAATAATATAAAAAATTGCACTGTAATGTACTTACCACTCAAAAGTCAAATTATTTATTAAATCTGCACTTTTGATTAATAAAAATCACTTCAAAATAAAACTTTATGAACTGCGATCGTTTTAATGTACTGTAACATACAAATTTTAATAGCATAATTCGTGAAAAGCAACGGTTCTTTTTGAAGAAAGATGTTCATGGTTGCCGAACAAAAAAAATTAAAATGGATCGGTACTCAGTCTTTGGAAATCATCATACAAATTTGGATAAAACAAAATGTTGAAGAATTCAATCTCCCTACTGCACAAATAAGTACGTATGTATGTATATGCATAGTATATACATACAAACATACGAAAACATAGTACTTTTGTTTAAACTTTAGGAGTATATTGTATGTATGTTTAAAAATATGCATGCATTCTTTTTCTTTTGTTGCATTAATCTGGCACCATGCATAAATATGTATGTGAAGCCGAAATAAAAGCGAAATTATGTAACATACATAAGTACATACATACATACGTCCGAAGTGAAGTAACGCTACCGAGCTCTTTCGCGAATTCATCAAATGAATGGCTCACCACTGCTGTCGCTTAAAGCACACTGACCTATTCGGTTGGCAGCGAACAAACACACAAACAGATTTTTTTGGAAAAAGTGCTGCTTTTGTTTAAACAATTTTGGTTAAATTAGAAAGAAATCAACTTTTTTTTTTGATGCAGAACGAAAGTAAATACATATTTAAAAAGTTTAACTTCAAGGAAGATTCATTCTAATCGGTAGATTAGGTTATGATGTATGGCTGTGTAAACCAAAAATTTATGTTTTTTTTACCACATTTTGTCCGATTGCCACGCCCCCTTTATATATTCCTTCACATTATATAAAAAAAAGTCCATCTCACACAGCTAAGCTTTAAAATGCAAAAAACCGCTTACAATTCGGAGCATTCTGTGCGAAGCCAATTCCGTACATAGCTTTTTAGCGACTTTATTTTATAAGTAGTATAGATAGATTATGCGTACCTCCCTCTGCAAGGACAAAAAGGTTTCTATTCGATGTAACACTCGATAGGGCTACGTACAGTTGTCCGTGTAAAAAACATGGCTTACTCAAATCCACTCCGGTTACATTAAATGTTTGCCCCAGTGCCTTGTTTATGGTCATTCCAAAACAAACCTTTACCGGAAACTTAAGTCTTTTAAATCTGTAGGTATCATCGGAATTCAAGGTATTAAAGTAGATTTTCCAGTACCACAACCAGTTAAAATAGTACATTCAACCAGATAAAAATGTAACCTTTTTACCTGCAGGTGAGTTCCATTGCATAACAGTGGGGGACTTAAATTTAGCAATAAAATTATTCGAGCTCCAACTTTTAAAGTAAGTTTGTGGGGAGGCATACCTGAAGGGTTCATAGAATTTAGAAATTCCGTTGGGTAGTGCACAGCTTCTTCGCCGTCGACTACTGTATCCACCGAGCAATATTCTCTCGTTTGTGCGTGGAATTTTACCAATACCAATTCGTTAATTTTTTCGACTTGTTCATTAGTAGGTGTTAATATTGCTCGTTCCTTTAACCAGGATACAGTTTTATAAGCAAGTTGGTCTATTGTGGGATATATTTTGTCAATCAGTTGTTGATGGTCGGTGACTGAAACGCATATATCATTATTGAAGGAGATTTTCCCACAAACTGTTGGAAGCTCACCGTTACCAACTTTCAGTAACATGTCAGCAAACATCCTGTTATCAGAGAACTTGTAAGTAATGACAGAGAACTTGTAAGTAATTACTTACAAGTTCTCTGGTATTACTTTGCTTAGAAATGTTGCATACGCTGGCACAATCGTCAGAAATATTTAGAGGAAGTTTAAATGTAGTATGCGCCGTTCTTCCACCTTCTAAAAGGGTAGCTGCGATCCCAGAAGACGCTACCGCAAGGGCAACGTTACCGCCAGATCTTACTTTAGTGAGAAGTAAATTTATTGAAAATGTTTTTCCCGTGCCGCCAGGAGCATCAAGGAAAAATATCTTTCCGTCCTTGTATTGTATACAAAGAAATTTTTTGATGTTTGTCCAATAAAAAGTTTTAATTGCAATTGTATGCAACATAAAATTGTTATTTTTATGAGTTTGTATATTTAGGAATTAAGGTAAATGCAAAATCAAACTATTTCAGAACCAAAGTAACTAATAGTAAGTAATTTCTTATACGCAAACACATAAACAAAACACATAAGCAAACCTAATTGTTGTATGGAAGAAAATGCGCAACACCGTTAGCAAAACACTAAAAAACTTTTAAAAATTCAGCTGTAGTTTCTAGTTTCTTGTATGATGACAAAGCCTCTGAAAAACAAACATATCTAACAGTGTGGATCAAAGTTAGCATTTCGCCTTGCATCGGTTTATCAACGAAGTCAACAGCACAGCTCTCTCCGCATAGCCGAACGAAGTAGTAACGAAGAGCAGCCTGCCAACCATGAGCCGGTAAAAAACTGGATAAAAAGTGGCTCACGCTATCTTCAAAACTGGGTAAAAAAGTAGATAATTTTGTGAATGCGCTGTGCGGATTTTATCCACTTTCCCCTTGTACGTGTGATCAGGCATCCCTGTCGTACGCATTAAGCACCGCCATAAAGAAAAAACTATAGCTGATCTCCTCTAATTCCCCTCACCAGCCTACGCAGGGTTGCTTTTTTCTTCAAAAGATTTCAAAATATTTTAAGAATTTTAAGCCAAAACATTTACGTTTTAAATTCTTTATTTTTCAATCATTTAAATATTACAAACATGTGTACTAATCCTAACTATAACTTAAATTACAAATAATAAATAATTTTTTACATTAAAAAATATATTATTAATAAAAACTTCTATTACATATATAAATACGTAAATATATATATATTTAAAGATATCAAGCCGCTGATGTACCTCTGTTAATTCCTCCAATTATCTCTTGTGCCCAACGAATCTGAAATCAAAATAAAATGGTGAAATTTATAGAAGTTACAAAATAAAGTAAATATTATCATATTTGAAAAGTTGCAAAATTTATAAGAAAAAGTTTTATCGAATTTAACGATTTTATAATCAAAAGAAAGGTAATCGAATTACCTTTCTTTTGATATATATTAATAATTAAAAACTTTTTTGAATCGATTACAAAAAATTACTTTTCTTACAAACTTTGCAAATATAACTACATTTTCCTGCTTACATTTAGACATTTTGAAAAGTTGCAAAACTTATAAGAAAAAGTTTTATCGAATTCAACGATTTTATAATCAAAAGAAAGATAATCGAATTACCTTTCTTTTGATATATATTAATAATTAAAAACTTTTTTGAATCGATTACAAAAAATTACTTTTCTTACAAACTTTGCAAATATAACTACATTTTCCTGCTTACATTTAGACATTTTGAAAAGTTGCAAAATTTATAAGAAAAAGTTTTATCGAATTTAATGATTTTATAATCAAAAGAAAGGTAATCGAATTATCTTTCTTTTGATATATATTAATAATTAAAAACTTTTTTGAATCGATTACAAAAAATTACTTTTCTTACAAACTTTGCAAATATAACTACATTTTCCTGCTTACATTTAGACATTTTGAAAAGTTGCAAAATTTATAAGAAAAAGTTTTATCGAATTTAACGATTTTATAATCAAAAGAAAGATAATCGAATTACCTTTCTTTTGATATATATTAATAATTAAAAACTTTTTTGAATCGATTACAAAAAATTACTTTTCTTACAAACTTTGCAAATATAACTACATTTTCCTGCTTACATTTAGAAAAGTTGCATATATGTATAGTTGGTGCAGCTGCAGTTGCCTCGGGTGCGTGGTGTAACTGCATACATATTTCCTGTTTTTTCCATCGATTGATAACTAAAAAAGGAAATATATGTTATTATCTTATATTTAAATACTTTATCAGAAAAAATTTATGTCGTAGATTCATTCAGTTGGATTCAGTCTGAAAAAGAAAGTAATAAATTATTAGTTCTCCAATGAAATATGTATTTTAATCAATTATTATTATGATGTTTAAGCCAGTTATATTTTATATAATAAAGCATGAGTTGGTTTTGAGTTAAGCGCATATTTATTCGTTATTTCATTCCAACACCAATTTTGAAAATTGTTAATTAAATTAAGTTATTTATTATGTAAAAGTGAAAAAGGAAAGTTAAAGTATATACTAAAATAGTTACAACATTTATTATACATGCAATATAAAATTATTATAGAGAAAAGAGAAATAGCTTATATTTTAAATATATACAAAATTAACATATTTAAGAAGCAAGAATTAAAAACTTATACAAAATTAATATTATAAAAAGCAAAAAAGAATATGAGTCTACGGTTTGTTCAAGTTACGTCTAATGTGCTTACATCTATTATGGCTTAAAGATATAAAATGCTTAATAGCTAAAATTTTGTCACAATGCATACTTGCGAATGCAGCTATTAGTGTTAAACAATTAGTACTTTACTAGTTTTAAAATGTGTTAATATTTACCGAGAGTTAGCTCTACTATTTTCAGCTTTATGAAAGCCCTTTTGCCAGCCTTTCCTTCGCAGTTGTACATCCATACTAACTGATCGCTAAACAGCGAATGCAGTACATTTTCAACGGTCCCCTTGGTAGATTTCAGTTGGAAGATAATGCCCGACTAGAAACGTAATGCAATTTAAATAAATTTATATTTATATATATTAAATAAAGAAATATATTATATATAAGAGAAAGAAAGGAACTGCAACTTACCATAGCGTCAGCGTGAGCCTTGTTTGTAAGGTGCTCCTCCACCTTTTGCAGCGTTTCCTCTGATGAAATCGGCAGCATATCTTGCAGAGCAATTTGCTCCTCACTCACCACGTCACCGGTTATACGGCTTACGCTGCGGTGGGTTTGGGCAGAGAGCACCTTACACTCCCGCAGCAATTGACCCTGGGCTTGTACTTCAGCGCGTTCGGGCATCTAAAATTAAAATCACGATTTAATAAAGTTGAAGCATTTAGCAAAAGTAATACATACTTTCTCGGCAAGAGCACTTTCTACAACAGAAAGCCTTTGCAAGATTTGTTCCTGCCGAGACTCCATTCTTCCAAGGGCGGCAAAAATTTGGTTCAGCACCGTTGAATTTCCTAAAAATTAAGTGTTGATTAAAAATAAGAGAAATACGCATGGTTGATTGAATCTACCTGCATCGCTGTTTTCATCAGGTTGGGTGGCCATACGCTCGGAATGTGACTGGGCAGTGTTAAAACGACCACATTGTCCTGCGACGAGTGTAATGTGAATGTTAATATTATGAGAATATAATAAATAAATGTATTATAATTTTGTCTTACCGTTTCCCTGACCGGTCTCCAGCTCCTCTTCCTGATCCAGCAAAAATGAAAAGTCCATTATGTATGTAATCTAAGTAAAATTATAAAATAAATTATGTAATAAGGGTATTAAAATAAATTTGTTACCTACTGGAATAGAAAAATACTTAAAGTCTATGTCTTCTTTCTTAATAATTTCAATGCCCTCATCTATAATCTGAGCTACTAAAATACCTAAACCAGATGAGGACACCAAGGGCTCCCTAAAAACGTCTCCAACCTTGGTCAAAACTACAACACCAAAACTATCTGTTTGGGTTTGTTGGCTGACAATTTTTATGGATCCCTTTTTCTTACTGAAAAAGAAACTATCTTTTTCTTTTTTACAATTAATAATGAATTTATCTACTTTTGAAATGTTGCTAGAATCCGTAAGATCTCGTCGTTCTTCTATTCTTAAATATAATTGCTGTAATATTTTATTTGGATTATTAATAAGTTTTTTTATATATTGCATATAATTTTCAAATTTATAAGCCGAAAAATTATCCAATGGTCCGAACTGTTTAACGCAATCACTTAAATGCAAGAGACCATGGACATTGAAACTAATTAAATGTTCGCCATACAAATTACTAAACAACTTTACAAATTCTTTTAAAATTTCATTGGCCACATTAGATTCTACTTGACAAGATTTTTCACAAGAGAGAAGTCAAATACCGGAATGCAACAAAAGAAAGTGATAATAGTGATTGTCCGGTACGCAGTCTTTCAAAACAAACAACCCAGAATACAATAAAAATTGTCGGTATTCTGTCGACTTCCAGTTGCTTAGTTCATCCAGATCTCGACTGCGTCTGGAAAATTCAGAGGGAACAAAGTTATTTAGAAATGCTATTTTTTCATTCATTTTTATTACGTTCCCTCTCTTAATAAGCAACTGAAGTAGTTTTTTAGTTACTCCTAAGTCAACTAAATGCATGGGTTCGAACGGAAATTGAGAAACCATGGCAATATTTACGGATTCTAGCAATATTTCACGCTGTCTAAATACTTCTAAATGGTGTGTTATATCTATTCTATTTTTAAAGGAACTATCTGTTCTTAATTCTCCAACAGTTTGAGAAAAAGCCACTCTTTTTTGAATATACTGCCCTTGTTGAACACATTTAGGGCAGCTATTTTTCCCTGTATGTGACTTCACACCAGTTATAAAGGCGCGAGCTGGTGTGTCGCATGTAAATAGTCTTACACTAAAATCTTTCAAAACCTGCTTAGATCCTACCTTTACACCATTGTGAGTCAGAATTTTTACCTCTTCACAAAATTCTGCAAGGAAATTATTCACATCGGCTGGCTTACTCATTCCTGAGAAGCAAGCGATGGTAAATGGGCTCGAATTCGGAAAACCAACGACGTGCCCCAAAATTGGCCACAATGCCCTATTAGAACTTTTATATAGTTTCAAGCCATCTATGCCAACATCTATCGAAATTCTTGCTGTTTCTTCTAAAAAGTCGAAGTCTTTGAAATTAAAATTATATTGTATTCCTAAATACAAAAAATCACCCTCAGGAAAAGATCGAATTTCAATTACTTTTCTATTTGTGCCTAAAATCGTTCTAGCACTTAAGGGTAAAGCGTGAAGTCCCGCCTTATTTAAGGTGTGTAGGAGGTTCGTAAGGCTATTTTGCGAAGTATTATTTTTTATTGCCCAGGTTTTTAAGCCCCTACATATTTCATCTCTTAAATCTTGGTTTCCAGATTCTTCCGCTCTGTCTTCACCATAAACATCTTCAAACAAAAATCGGTCATTTTCGTCATCGCTATGATATGCCTCAGCATCTAAATCAGAAAATACTTCCTTACTGTTGGACGGTATATCATTTTCTAACATATGACGAAATGCTTCTCTACTGGTGGATGGTATGTCATCGCTTTCTAACCTAGTAGAGGATTCGTTAACTTTGCGGTACTTTTCAACTGTTGCTTTGTAATAAGATTTTTCCTTACTTATAAGGTTAGAAAGCGTTCTTTTATGCATAGTGGTAATAATTATATTAATAAAAATGGTGCAAAGGTACGATCTAATAATAATAATATAAATATTAGTAATATTGTAAATAATAATATTTATATTAATAATAATAATATAAATATTAATAATATTGTAAATAATAATATTTATATTAATAATGATAATTATAATAACAATATTAATAATATTAATAATGTAAATAATAATATTTATATTAATAATGATAATTATAATAACAATATTAATAATAGTAATAATAGTAAAAGTTATAATAATAGACAAAATTTATGTTTTTTTTTCGATGAACTCCTTTAGTATTAAATTGAACTCCTTTAGTATTAAAAGACCTACAAAGAAAAATAAAGTAAAATGAAGTAAATATAGAATTTTACTTCGTAATGTAACAAAAGTCATATAAATTAGAATTTCCTACTTTGTGCAAAGCTTATGAAAATTAAAAAAAAAATTTACCAAATTTTCAAACTTTTTCATTCGAATTTTTAGAAAAATGTCGGGTATGCAGTTTTATAGCCTATTCGGGGAATGTTTAGTTATTTGTACACTGTATTTTTGCGCAGAAGACCTTTCTGTGTGGGCGCAATTCGAAAATATAGCCCTAGGGTGTACACGCATTTGGCCACTATAACCCGAAAACATTGTACAATTAACTAAACCGTACCCGATCATTATATTAATGAACTTGTTAAATGTTTACACTGCACTTTTCTTATTTTTAAATACATATGTATGTCCATATAAGTGTACAATTATATATTACAACTATATTATACAATTAGCTATAGCTGATTGCAGCTGCACTATGTACTTGCACTGCACTTTATTTCGATGTTTATAACATGTGTACATATGTATGTATGTAGGCAGTTGCAGCTGCAATATGTACACATGTACTTCCACTGCACTTTATTTAATTTAACAATTGTACAACGTTGTTTATCTACAAACATACGTATACATTTATGCACAAGCAGATGCAGCCGTTGTTTTAGTCAGTGGAATATTCTACTGCAACTTGAACATATTCGCACTGCACTTTTTTCTTTAATTATATATGTACACATGTATGTAGATAGCCAGCCAACATTTGGTCGATTTGGGACGTGCTATCGGTCATATTCTGTCACTTCACCCTGCAATTCCGAGTGAAAGTGAATTGCCAATATGCCCGATGCCTGCAAATGCTGGCCGGCGAGAATGTACTCAGGGTATATTTTCAGTGCAAGTTCAACAAAGCTTAAACGCACAATCTTGCACAGAAAACATGACCCTTATTTCATTTAACTTTTCACAACAGATATATGTATGTACATATGTACTTACTGAAGAATATCTGCTACGGAGGCTGTGTTCCTGGAATTTTGTTTTGTTTGGTGTTTGGTTGGCCGCAAATCTGCAATGACAAAAATATCACTTAAAATATATCACTATTTCAGTAATTTCAATACATACCTTTAAATTGGGGTTGAGTTGCACCTATTCTGGAAACATAAAAGCTAAATTAACATTTTTAAACAAATAAAATTATAAAAACATATGCTTACCTCCAATATGTTCGATGAATTGACAATTTTCGTCAAAACTCCCGTACATCTAACTGGCTCGCTCTAACACACAGGGGTTTTTAAAGGGTGATTTCACTGCTCTAACTTACAGAAATTTTTTGACAGCGCGAAAAAAAAGTTGGAAGTGTGTGGGTGAGATGTATAAAAAGTTGTGAATGTGTTTGAAAACTTTTGATTTTCAGGGGAAACTGGATAGCCGTGGCTGGCAGGGCAGTTGATTTAATACTCACACAACTACACATCTTCCCGCTACGACACTGATTTTACATTCGGTTGTAGCAATGCTGTACTTAGTGTAAAATTTTTTAAAACTTTACACTTAAATATTTCAGAAATGAATAGGCTAATTTAATTTAAGTAGCTATCATTGTAGTGCTAACTGCAAGCATTAATTTAAAAAAAGTTGCATACCAATCCGTTCCGTAGTGCCCGAGATTAGCTCTTTCCAAAATTTTAGACTTTGTTTTATAATATGTATAGATGTTGATAATTCTGATATTTTCAATCGACACAGTTTATTCCAATTGTTTATTCGTTCAAGTCAAAATGGTACGAAATTATCATAGTATTACTGATAAATTTAAACACTGTCTATATATCCATTTATATTTTTTTATAAGACCAATTTAACTTGTTTGCATAACATACTTTAAACTTTGGAAGTCTTTCGACATTTACCTTTATACGATATTTTCAATCGACACAGTTTATTCCAATTGCTTTTTCGTTCAACTCGTTCATAACGCTAGAGCCAATTGCGTGTCAGGTTCGGGTGAAAAGTTAGTTAATTGTGGAAGAGTAAGGATTTGCAATCATTGCCGAATCTTTTTTAATATTGATTGATTTTTTTAGGGTATAATCCTGTTGAGAGGCTTTGGTAGTCTTCTTTGAAACATTAATGCAGACTTTTCTTTTGAGAATTGTGTATATTTTTTTGGCGAAAATTAGTTTTTTCTCTCATTGCTTTATGTTTTTAAATAAAATGACGAAAGTATCTTTTAATCATAGGTTAGGTTAGGTTAGAGCGGCTACAACTATGCAAGTTCACGGGTGCACATATTGGCTGACTAAGCCCGTTGTGATACCGCTGGCGGGAGCCACACGTTTGATTCTTTCTACCTATACAAGGTGGACCACCGAGTGTGCCAAACGGTTTAGAAAGTACCCATTTAGGAATTGATTTCCAGTCTTGGCTAGGGCGGGACAGTGGAAGAGATTGTGTTCGATGCTCTCCACTTCTTCTTCGTCCCTGCAACTTCGGGAGAAATCGTTAGTTGGGCATCCCAATCTTTTCCCGTGTGTGCCCAACCATTAGTCTGGAATCCGTCAAGGCGAATCAACGCTTTGGATAGCTTTTGTTCAACCTTTGGCCAAAATTGTCTGACAATCCGACAGATAAGTTCCATGGCCTACCTGACATTCACCTCCGCTATGAGTTTTGTATTTAAACTGTGTTTGCAGGAGGTTAGAGGCAAGCCCATTTCTTGAGCAGCATTTATCATAGGTAATTCCGTCCCTTTCCTTGCCAACTCGTTTAACGCGCAATTTCCGGGAATGTCACTGTGCCCAAAGAACCATGTCACAGTCACGGAATGCTTAGACGCGAGCAGATTAAGGGAATTTCTGTATTTTATGGCTACTTTGGACGTTGTTTTGTGAGAATTAAGAGACAGGTATGTCTGTAGGAGCGAACACTGTCAGACACCGAGCAGCCTCCATTGTGGCATTTATGGCTGCCTGAAAACCGCTACAGTGGTCCGATAGGCGAAAGCTGAGATTTAAGTCGTTGGAGTGAAGTCCGCTGCCCACTCTTTCGTTAAGTTTGGAACCATCTGGAAAGACAGCCATCGACTCTGGGTCTAGGTCTATGACATCTTCCCATTTATTCCTCTCTTAGATTCTTATGGAGAATTTATTGTCCATACACAGTAGAGGAGAAATTTACCATATATGTAGATCCACCGGTGAAAAAATTAAACTTACTTCCAGAGATTTAGTAGGTCCTCTACACCAAACTTGCGCTTCCGTGACCGGCATAGAAGCCGTGCGCTGTACTCGCTCTATTTTGCCTTTTGACAAGGTTTTACTTAGCACTGGCCACCAGACGCTAACCCCGTTGAAGAGAATAGGTGTATTCATCATTTTTTCCTATAGATACCTTGCAAACGTACAAGGCGGTATTCGATGTTCCGCTTCCATTTGAGCTTCATGTCTACAATAACGTCAAGGTACTTGGCCTGGATTGAGAGAGTGAGTTTGATGAGCAGAGAATAAAATACTTTCGCGCAGTATGAAGATAGAATTGCAACTGAGTTACTTTATTCAGAGTATGTATAACAAGAGAATACAAATGTAAAAAAAATTAAAATAATGTTGCCAAATTCATGTTATTATCAATAGAGTTTAACCCCTATTAATAAAGGTGGTTTGAAAGGAGGAATTTTATATTTCGTCGTGAAGAGTGGCATCTCAGCCTATGCGAGGTTAACGCTAATCCCGACCAGATGTTTACTTTGCTGAGGGCATATTGTAGTAGCTCACTCAGAGCCTGCAGATGTTTACCAGTTGTTACGATTGCTATGTTATCGGCGTACGCTATGATTTTGCAACCAGTGCCCTTTAGGTTACAGACGTCATCCGAAATCATGAGTATCTCCAGCATTTCGGTACAAGATGGTGCCCAGTGACCCTTAGACTTCTGGTTAGATCTCATATTTGAGGTACTTTTTGAAAGCACTTTCGCAGCCTGTTGGTCTTAGGGTATTCTTCAATATTGTTGCAGAATTTTTTCCAAGATTCGCGCTGAGCCTTCTGCTGACATTCCTGAAAATTTTGTGTGCATCCTTGTAAGGTTGCCTGAAACCAGTTTTTTAGATTGATTAAATAGCCTCCTGCGTTTTTCCTCAGGACTGAAATCTCCGGATTCCAACAATGAGGCTCCTTCTTCCCATTCGGGAGGGTGCTGAGGATGCCTTAAAAGCAGCGTTACAAGAACTTGTCAGAGAGTTCACTGCTTCATCAATTTTAGACGGTGAGTGGAGCTCACCGAGAGAAACAACCTTCGTGTCAGTGAGAGTCGCTTTATCTGGCCTTAGCGATAAGTATGACTAATCATGAGCAGCGTTCCTACTGAGATAGGCCGACAGTACATATTTATATTTTGCCCAATAGGTTCGCTTCTTATTCCTGTATGCTAATAGGGGAGCAGGATTCAGAGAGAGTTTAATGTAAAGATAATCAGAAAATAAGTTTTCTTTTAATACCTGCCAGTCGGTAATCTAGTTGGAGAGAGTACTTGACGCGAGTGTGATGTACAGCAGTTATCTTCTGCCAGAAATCGCAAAGATGGGACCCATGCCCGCGGTTGCATGTATTAAGATCATTTAGAAGAATAAAATCAAGTAAACCTCATCTCTTGCGTTGGTATCACTTGAGCCCCATACTGCATGGTGGGAATTAGAGTCGGCCCCAATAATTAACTGGACGTTCTACAGTTCGCCTCCTTTACAACATCCTGCAGTCTGTTTGTTGCAAAAACTTGTCTATCAGGCGCCATATAAGCTGTCGCTAGCCGGGTGGTGTTCTCCCTTAGTCGGACGCTGATGCTCACTGTATCCTCGTCGCTATATCGAAAGAGTAGAACATAAGAAACCTGTTTTTTAATAAAAATGCAAGCCCTGATCCTACCTGCTACTGAGGCTGTTGCGACCTAATAGGCATTAGAGTCCAGTCCACAGACCTTGTTTCTGACGACCCTAATTAATTTGTAGGATCTGCACCATCTTCAGAGTGGGCGGCATCCATTGCCTCTAGGCCTTCCCCTTCTGAGGCTGCTTTGGCTGTGGTGTCATTTCCTGCCTCTTTCGGTATGGTACTGAATATTGGTATAATTTTGAGGCATAATATTTTTCAATTTTGATTGTGCGTCTTGCTGAAAATTCATGATATCTGATTTCAATTCAGGGCGGATTTCGGTTCGATTAAAGGTACGATAACGCCACTGCAATTCATCAGTATATTAGAGCAGTTAAAGCTGGGCCACATGGTCTTAGTAGGCATTGCAACGATATCGGTGCACTTACTGGGGCAGCATTTCCAAGTAGTAACCGAATGCAACGTGGTTGCATCTACGAACGCAACGAGAGAAGGTGGTGGCTCAAATTAGAGTAATATGATTTTGAGTGCATACATCGGTCGGCAACAAAGAATGCATTAGCGGATGAGTTAAGTATCAGGTCCCTCAAGTAAGCCAAGACAAGTATCTCAGACGATTGGATAGCGGCTATGCAACGACAGAGCGAGAAATTGGGGCAGATTGTGGAAATTCTGAACGGGAAGTTTATGGCCGATGATGAGACCTGGAGCCAATGATGATCACAAATCGTCCCGGGGTGATGATTCATCCGGAATGAAACCTGAGAAGGAATAGGATTTTTATCAACGATCGTTGGCACGGACTTTGATTGTATTTGAATAGCAAAATACCTTTGGACTTAAGTTAAACCATCATTTTGCTATCTTAAACTTTATTATACTCATATTCATCAGTGAATCATCTGTGAATCATCACTGAACCATCTATCCCTGATAATATCAATATTTTAAGTAATAATTCTAAAATTTTTCATTTCATAACGAATCGGAAACTTCTCTCAATGAATAGCTGCTAGCAAAAAGCCGTGGCATTTTTGAAAACTTTTTGACGCCAAAATTCTCCTTCATCAAGAATATCTTGTGAGCAATTACTCATTGCTGCAGGTCAGCTTTACACCGATACAGTTGTAAGGTGGAAATGTCGATAACAATACAAAATTATTAAATTTCGAGGAAAAACACAAATATGTATATTTTTAATACCAATAAAAATTCTAGAACTTTTGAGTTCGGCCCTAAAAATCGGTGTACGGTCATTCTCTAAATTTTAGCGATAGCCAAAGCAGGAATCCGTCTGCAAATTCAAAGTGGAGTTGAGTTGTAAACCATAATACGCATTTGACAACTACAACTCTACTATCAGTTTAGTCGTTGAGTTTGCGGTTTTGTGTTTAAAATTTGAAGTTTTGGACAGAAAATAAAATGGTTTGATGGTTTTAATAAACAAATAAAATAAAAATGTATGTCGATATTTACATGTGAAAATTAAATCCTTCTTTCTGTAATAGATTTAAATCAGTGGAGGAAACTCACTTACAGCAAAAATGGCAAGGTACATAACAAAACTGTGCTGCCACTGATAGCGCCGGTTATTGGTCCGAAATATAAAATTGAAAAGTACAGTTAAAAGAACAGAAAATATAATAAATTGGATTAAGTGTATTATTAGATATGGTAACTTCCTGTGTCAAAAAATCTCACAGGGGAATTTTTTATATATTTTATATATGTATGTAAGCAGGCCCGTCGCGAGGACGGCGGGGGTCCCGGGGGAACCTTCCGGTTCATCTCCGAAATCAAAAAGAACAAGACCCAGACGCGTCTATAAATGTAGTACCACGCATTCCGTCAATCCGACACTGTATTATCGATTTCATCAGCCGTACTTCCTTGCCTTTGCTTCAATTCTATATTGTTTAATACGTCGGATACTTCTCTTTCACATTTCCTTTTTTCGTTCACATCCTTCCTCGCGCAATTATCAAGTTTGAAATTGCCTATCCCATGCAAATGGTTATTATCAACCAGACTATATCATTGCACGTCATGTTTATGTGGTGGAAAGAAAAAGTGAGAGCAGTGATTCGCAAAGCGGAGAAATCTCAAACGGAAATAATTTAATAGGTATAAACAAGAGCCCATTAAATAAATTTAATGAGTACGATCAAGTACTGCTAGTAGTATAAAGCTCCTTTATATCCCCTGCTTCCCAAACACATAAAAGTTAATAAATTGCTTGGTTTAAAAAAAATGATGATTAGTTGTGAGTAGGTTTGCGTCGCCACATGCTCCCCAGCAGCTAGCTCTGAGATGCGAGCAGGACGTTCAACGTCTAGCTTGCGTCTTGCAATGCCGTTTATCTAAATCGCATGCGAATTCAGCCGGAAAAAGAGCAGGCACAGTGGTGCTTGATAACGCGCAGCTGATTCGTGTTGTTTACGTTCACAATAAACCGACAGGGCTTATTAATAATACTGTTCCAATTCAGCAAAATGCGCCGGACGAAGGAAAATAGTTGCAAGTGCACTGGCGAACATCATTCGCGAAAAATTTTTGATGACCTTTTTTCTTTTTTTTTTTTTTTTATTTTTTTTTTTTTTTTTAGGTCGCGGGGGCCCCGGCTGCCCCACCCTCGCTACGGCCCTGTATGTAAGAATAGCAGTATTACGTCGTGCAGAACCGAAGAACGGCGATAGCTTCGCTAGTTTTACCATTGTAAATAGATTTGGAAAATCTTTAGAGTTCTATAAAACGCTCCTCTCTTGCCTCAAACGGATTTTGTGATTCTCGCAGATTCCTTTTAACTACCATAATCTACCCTAAATACAAGATATATGTATATTTCTGTAATTTATAAAAGCGAAGCATCTAGCTAGTCACGGGGGGTGCGATAAGGCCATGCGAGATAAGACCATAATGGCCTTATCTGTCATCTAAATGAGAGATAAAGCCATTTGGTCTTATTTCCATTTAAATGTGAGACGAAACCATATATTTTTTTGATCAGATGGGACATAAAGCCATATTTTTTATTTGCAAATGAGAGGTAAGGCCATATTTTTTCTTCTAAAGTAAATTGAAATAAAGCTATTAAGAAATAAAGCTATAAATTGCTATCTAGAAAAACTAAGAAAACTTTCGCATGTGGGAGGATGCGCGCAGCTCGTGAACTGCGCGGCGTGGCGGGACGCGAAGGAGAGTAATCACAGACCCGCCAAACCATCCTGATATACATATGTACTTACATTTTTTCTTTTCAATATATCGAATTAATTCGAAAATGTTAAGCAACCATGGTTTTATTTTATTAGTAGGTTTGCAGTTCTTTCACGAACACTAGATCTTTTTAAAGTGGCATTTTTGACCTCACTTTTGATCGCATTTATTATTTCGAATTTATCAAACAACATATTGTGTTTTTCATGATCATGGACTGAATTTGAGTTTTTAATTTTACGACAATGAATCAGGTTGTTGAAATCAACTGCAACACCAGCTTTTCACTGTTTAATGTAACAATAATAATATTTAATATTTTTATTGTATATTTATATTTATAGATTTGTTCTTCCTTTTCAATATATAATAGTTTACTATTTTTTCTAGACCCTGGTGTAATGGTATACTCAAAAACTGTGTTTACATTTTCCATTTTGATAAGAATTCCGCGAAATTGAAAACACGTGCCAGCAATAAACATACGACATAAAATAACGTCATTGTCAAATGCACTTTTTATGAACACAGGGTGACTGTTGAAAGAAAAATGAAAGCTCCTTCCTCTCGATGCGTGGTGTTCAATCCATTTACTCAAAATCCCCTTACAATATTGCGCTATGCGCTTATATACACTAAAACTCATTGGAAGTTGTCCGTTAGGTTAACATCGGATGATATTGAGTTAAACTTAACAATAGAAATTGGCAAACGCATGTATAGATGTATGTACGCAAAATAAATATGACTCAGAAACGGTAAGTTTCAAATTAGTATTCGTAGAGAGTTAAAAGTAAGAAAAAATAAGTATGTAAGCGAAATAAGTATACACATATGTATGTACGTTCCGATGTATATCAGCTTGTGCGCTAATATGTGCGTAACCATTCAAAGCACTGACTGAAGGGTCGTCGCTAATGTTTTTATTGTATGTATGTTGCGCAGGCACAGTGGGCGCGATATGACCAAACATGCTCCCACCATTGAACGTCCTCGTTTCAATCCAACATAGGCAATGGAGCGACCTTGTGTATTGCACGACGAATGTCTCCTTTCACGGTTTTGATATCGATCACTCGCACCTTACCATCAGAACCGGGAACCACGTTGACCACTCTGCCAAGGCGCCACTGTTGCGGTGGTATATTCTCCTCATGAACAATGACCATGCGTCCAACTTCAATGTTGGGTTCTGGTTTCCGCCACTTTGATCGCTGCTGCAAGCTCAAGATGTAGTCTCGTGACCACAATTCCCAGAAGCGCTGTTTCAAATATGTTACTCGTTTCCACTGAGTTAAGCATGATGTTCAGTCGACGTCTATGTGGTGGTCCGGCATTGAAAGCAATGATGTTCAGATTAACAAATGCGATGGAGTCAAGGCTTCGCCGTCATTTGGGTCGTTTGACAGTGGCGTAAGTGGACGGGGATTTAAGATTGCTTCCACTTCTATGACGACAGTCTGCAATTCCTCATAAGTAAGATTTGATTGGAAATATTCTTCATTAAAATGGTTTTCATCGACTTGACCGCCGCCTCCCATAACCCACCAAAGTGCGGCGCTCGAGGGGGGATGAAACTGAAGTCAAACCCAATGTTATTGCTGTAGTTCAATACGGCTTCGACTGCTGCTTCGTTGAAGAGTTGTTGTTTTAGCGCCTTGAGTTTGGAGTGGGCTCCAGAGAAATTCGTTGCGTTGTCGCAATATATACGCTGAGGTATTCCACGTCTGCCTACGAAACGTTTGAGACAAAGAACAAAGTTGTTAGTTGATAAATCTGAAACTAACTCGGCATGGATTGCTTTGGATGTAAAGCAGATAAAAATTTCTAGGTATGTTTTATATGGAGGCTTGCCACGAATACGATATGACGTAGCAAATGGGCCACAAAAATTAACCTCACTGATTAGAAAAGGACGCTGACTTCGCAAACGACTGGCTGGAAGATCGCCCATTATTTGCCCCATTAATTTGGGTTTGTAGTGGAAGCAGTGTATACAGTTTCGTACTACTTTCCGTACCAAATCTCTGGCATTTACTACCCACACCTTTTCTCGCAGCAAACTCATAAGAACCTTGGGGCCAGCATGTAAATGTTTAATGTGAAGATGCTCCACGTAAGACGACCGCCGACACGAAGAATTGAAAATGTGGCTCCATTGAGTTCCATTTCATATAAAAATGGTGTTAGCTTTTGAATGAAAGATTTTACTGGTTGTTGCTTTCGTAGGCATTGAATTTCTGAAGCGAACTCCATACGTTGAATTTCTGCAACAATTTTCCAAAAACAAGTATCCAATTCTGTGTATGGCAAATGCAGCACATCTGAGGGTAGAAAGGTTTTTGTTGACAGGCGCCTTGTTGAACATGCGGAAAACATATGCAGTTGTACGCATCAAACGATGATATGATGAGCTTCGATCGATTATTGAACATAAAGTGGATCCCTCGTTGCCACTATTGCTACATTGAAGCGGCTTTGTCTTACGAAATTCCATATTAGCTTCTGTACTTATTTCCATTTTTCCTACAGGCCATTCGAAACATTGCTGCGAAAGAAACTTAGGCCCTTTAAACCAAATTGTATTTAACAACTCACCAGCGCTCGATCCGCGGGAAACGACATCTGCAGGATTTTCTTTGCTTGGCACATGTCTCCATACAATCCCTGTGCAATTCTCCTGAATTTCTGAGACGCGGTTCGCGACAAAGCAGTTTAGTGTTGATGAGTGCATCTTAAGCCAATGTAAAACGATCTCCGAATCTGTCCAAAAATAAATATTGGATACATAATTAGAAACCCTCTCTTTAATTTTTTGCCATGTTCGACTGAGCAGTAAACTAGCACACAATTCCAATCTGGAGCGGGATTGTGCCTTTATAGGTGCCACTTTCGACTTCGAAATGAGTAAACTAGTTTCAAATACGCCTTTTATTTTGCATCTGGTGTAGATGCAGCAACCGTACGTGCGTTGAGATGCATCCGCAAACCCGTGAATTTCACACTTATTAGTCAAAGATGTAAATACGTACCGTGGCACCTCGATTTTATTGATCGAGATGAGATCCGATTTGATTTGCTGCCATTGGGACTGCAGGTCCGCAGGAAGCATTTCATCCCATTCCAATTTCCGTATCCAAATTTTCTGAATAAGTATTTTTCCACGAACGGTGATTGGGCTCAACAGACCGATGATATCAAATATTTTGGCAATAGTTGATAGTACAGACCTCTTTGTAACTATTGGCTCATCTGGTAAATCGTACCGAAAGAAAAATATGTCACTTGCTGGTTTCCACGACATGCCTAAAGCCTTGGTGATATTTTCTTCAGTAAATAACAATGAAACTTCTTTTGGCGTGAAGTCGGACATCTGTTCACAGTTGGAATACCACTTTGTTAGAGTTAAGCCAGCAGACTGTAAAACGTTAACTATTTCCGATTTGAGCTGCTGTAATTCGGTAATATTCTCCGCGCCAGTGAGTAAGTCATCTACATAAAAGCTATGACGAATAGCACTTGCTCCCACCGGATAGGTGTTGTTGTTGAGCTCAGCGATGTGAGAGAGGCTGCGAATGGCGAGAAAAGGCGCGGCAGCCAAACCATATGTGACGGTGTGAAGCTGATATAGTTGTAAAGGGTCATCAGTTTCGTTTCTCCACAAGATGAGTTGGTACCGACGATCTCGTTCATCTACAAGAAATTGCCGATACATTTTTTAAATGTCGGCTGTTATAGCATACGGATGTAAGCGGAACGAAAGCAAAGTAATGATTAGCTCAGGCTGGATGGTAGCTCCCACCATGAGAATATCATTCAACGATACATTTGTTGAAGTACGCGCAGAAGCATCAAAAACAACACGCAATTTTGTAGTTGTGCTTTGCAGTCGAAGAATGCAATGGTGTGGAATTACGTAGTGTGGGCTAGTAAGGTCGACATTATTGATTGGCGCCATATGACCAAGCGACACATACTCCTTTAAAAAATTGGAATACATTTGTTTTAATTCTTTATCACGAGTTAAGCGACGTTCTAGAGGCAGAACTCTCCTTTTTGCATTTGCAAGCGAATCACCCAATGTGCTGGGCGATGCCTTAAAGGGCAATCGAACTTGTATACGTCCGTCCGATTGTACTTGCACGAAAGTAGGCCTCACACTGACGTTCTTCTTCGGAGAGAATTGGTGCTGGCTGAGTAAATTCTTCTATTTCCCAAAACCGTTGAAGAATTGAATTTATTACATCTTCTTTTGTGGCAGCGACTACACTACACATGAAAGAACGTGGGATGGTGGAAATTTCACAGCATCCTCCGACTATCCAGCCAAAGGACGTGTTCTGGAGATGAGGTAATCCTTCGCCTAGAGAAATTTTGCCATCCTGAAAGCATTCGAAAAATACCTCCGTGTTAAGTAAAACATCAATGCGTTGGGGTTTGTAAAACAATGGATCAGCGAGCTGAATTTCTTTGGGAATGTTCAATCGCTTCATATCTATCGATTCAAATGGTTGTTGTGTAGATATGCATTTAGTTATTGCAAATTCTGACGTAAGCGAAAAGTTTCCAATACGCGACTTGATGGTTGCATTAACAGAAAAATTTAGATTTGTACGAATATCAGAAATACCTGAAATTTCCCTGGTTGATGAATAGCGTTTAAGCTGCAAAAGTTTGGCTGTTTCCTCCGTAATAACATTAATTTCGGAGCCCGAATCGAGTAAGGCGCGAGTTGGTTGCCATAAGCCAAACTTGTCTTTGATGTATATAAGCGCAGTCGGTATGATTGCTGTTTTACGAGAACGAGCGATGAGTGAAACAGCAGAATTATTTGTTGATTGTTGAGATGTATTTTGCGAAATATTTGGAGATGATGACGGTGCACCTTCTGGTTGTCGAGGTGATGGAGCTGATTTCTGCGAAGAAGCTGAAACACTGTTGAAATGCAAATGTGTATGGTGAGTCTGGTGGCATATTCGACAACGAGATGTAGATGGACATTTTGACACTAGATGCCCCTTACGCAAGCAGTTTATGCAGCTTCTGGACTGCTTGACGAACTTAAAACGTTCGGCAATCGGTAGAGCCAAAAACGATGGGCAACTACTAAGAACATGGCCTATGTGGTTGCAATGTGGGCAGTTCGATTTAAAATTGACCAGCGAAGTGTTTCTCTTACCAGCTGCCTTGTTTTCGCGATGTGTTGGCAATGAGGATTCTCTCTTATGGCTGCTTTCCAGGTACTGACAGTGGCGACTGAGCAACTGGTAGCAATCTTCCCATGAAGGCAAGCGATCATAGTCCAGTTTTTGATCGTAAGCCGCTTTTGAGTTTACATCTAATTTGGACAAAACAATATGAATTAGTATCGAGTTCATCACATCGCTTTCAGATCCTATTGACAAAAGTGAGCTACGAATTGCAGCTACGGTGTCAATAACGTTCCGAAGACTTACAGCATCAGCAAATTTCATCGAGGATATTTCAAATAACGAGGTAATGTGTTCACGAAAAATTAGCACATTGTTGTCATACCTTTCCTTCAACCGCTGAAGAGCTTTCGGATAGTTATCGTCTGTGGCCTGGAAGGGTTCTACTACACTTAAGGCTGGTCCAGACAAGCAATCTAGAAGATAGTTGAATTTGCCCAGTTTAGCTATGGTATGGTCCTCGTCGATCATATTCGAAAACGTGCGAATGAACCTCTTATAATCTCCATACTTGCCGTCAAATTTCGGTAATTTCAACTTAGGTAGCCGGTGTTGATGAGTGGCTACTCCAATCCCTGTAGCGTTGAACATACTAGATTCCAGGACTGCATTTCGATTCCTAAAAGTATTCAAAAGCGAAAGAATTTTTGATTTTACCTCAACGTAGGTTTCTTCAATTTCTGCTCTCAACATGTCGGAGGGGTTTAGTGCCTCAATATTCGCCTGCACTGCACAAAATTGTTGAAAATACGTTTCTACAATTTGCAGTCGACATTGGGGGACAGAAGCGTCGGAATCGATGTCTTCAATTCCAGTCCTATCTTTCATGCTTAGTAGGTTGCGCTTTACCATGGCTCGTTGTTGAATAAGTAACTGTAGTTGGTTCTGCCGGTCCGACAAAGTGCCCGTTTGAACTGTATTTTGGGGTTCCATTACGCTAATGACTGTAGCAAAAATGTAGCAATAGTAGATAATAGAAGTTTTGTTAAAAGTCGAAAACAGCAAAGTACAAAATAAACAAAAAGAGCAATCTTTTTCCTTATTAAAACTTGAAGGTTTTGTATCCAACGATGTCCTGTCACGGTCGCCAATAATGTTGAAAGAAAAATGAAAGCTCCTTCCTCTCGATGCGTGGTGTTCAATCCATTTATTCAAAATCCCCTTACAATATTGCGCTATGCGCTTATATACACTAAAACTCATTGGAAGTTGTCCGTTAGGTTAACATCGGATGATATTGAGTTAAACTTAACGATAGAAATTGGCAAACGCATGTATAGATGTATGTACGCAAAATAAATATGACTCAAAAACGGTAAGTTTCAAATTAGTATTCGTAGAGAGTTAAAAGTAAGAAAAAATAAGTATGTAAGCGAAATAAGTATACACATATGTATGTACGTTCCGATGTATATCAGCTTGTGCGCTAATATGTGCGGAACCATGCAAAGCACTGACTGAAGGGTCGTCGCTAATGTTTTTATTGTATGTATGTTGCGCAGGCACAGTGGGCGCGATATGACCAAACAGTGACTTCTAATAAAACAATACGTTGCCAACTGCACTTCTTGTCAAAACAGGGTGAAGATTTTCCCTTATACGGGGTGTTGTTATCTTGTAAAAGGGTAAAACTTTACTATTTTTTCATAAATTACAAAATATAAAAAACGTTAAAAAAATCCAATATGATTTTTCTCTAAAATGCAATTGAGATATAAGGCCATATTAAAAGTTATGTGCTATTGTGAGATAAGGCCATGATGGCTTTATCTCAAATTCAAAAACGAGATAAAGCCATATGGTTTTTTTCAAAAAAAATATGGCTTAATCTCCCATTGCTGTGGCAAGAACTTCTGTCCGATATTTCTTCACGGCTAGTAGACATTTTACCCTCTGCGCCATATTCAACACGATGTTTAAACCTTGGTTTAGTGAATTGCTTGAACGCGAATTTTTAGTCACTTAAATGACATTATTATATTGAAATTGAATTGACTACTAAAATGCATACCCGAAAATTTCATGACGATTTTTTGAAATTGGGTGAATTTTTTTATATGGCTTATGCTCTAGGTCGACTTTCTCAACGAGGATTGCGACATCTCTTTGCACTTACATCTACAAATCCGGTAAATGGTCGCATCTATCAACCAAATATCATCGGCAGCATGGTGCGATGCATTCAATGGACCACCACTGTAATTTGCCAGGACTTCGCCGACCTACATTTTAAAATTAATATTTCTTTGAGTTATGTACTTCCTGTAATACAATTGGAGGACGACACCGGGCTCTAACGTTGTTCCAAGAACGATGGTGAGTTGGGCCAATGTACGTCATTGTCGCGGAGTGTGGTTGGGTGCCTGGTGTAGCTGCATTGTGTTGTGTCTAACCGGTGCTGCTGGTGCGGCACATCTGAATGAGCGATGCAGCAGTCCGCTGTTGTGTGCGATAGCGCCAAGCAGAACCCATGCGCATGTACTACCTGCTGACGCTGCAGCGGCTGCGTGCTCCTAAAAATAGTGCAGAGACGAAGCTTCTGTGGCCGACGGCTGAGCGGGAATCGAAGGCCATGAACAACTTCCGTCGTCAGTGTGGAGCTTCTGCTCGTGCCTGTCGGAGCTACTGCGGGTCAGGCCGCGGCGAAATGCTGCAGTTGATGGCGTCACGGTGCGAGGCACAGTACAAAGGGTTGTGGATGGTGCTGCCAAAATGCGCGGCATAGCGATGGCTGAACGCATGTTGTTGCTAGGGGCGACTGACAATTCCACGTCCACTTTAGTATAATATACTCGTATATATGCGAATATGAACATGGGTGCTTGGGTTAAGCAACGTGTCTGAATTTGAGTGAGAAAGTTTTGATAGCCCTCTGCTATTTTCGTTTTCGTGTGGGAGTATGCATTTGGGAATTGTGGTTTTGGGGATATTCGAGGGTTTTTTTGAAGCTGCGGATTTTGTGTTTGGGCTCTCCCGTTAGGTGTTACTTTTACCTTATTCCTGAGGCGGTTTATAAATTGGAACATATATGCTATTACATACTCGCATTCGGGGATGTCATTGTCGTGTGGAGACTTTCAATGTTCCGAGTTTCTGGGGGTATAACATTGCGTTCGGGGGCCAAGATTCTGGAGATTTTTGTAGCCAGCTGGGGCCGTTTCACCAAACTTGTGTGGCGGCGAGATGTAGAGGTTTGCATCCTCTTGTGCTAAGATCAGCGGGGCTATCTCCACTAGCTATATGTTGCTATGTGGCTGGCCCAACTAAGTCAATTATTTGGGCTGTTCGGTTTGACCCATATGTCTTTCATGAATGGGGGGTTTTTCCAACCAAGGTAGTACGATTCCGGAATGACACCATAGTTATAATAATTATAGTTTTATAATTTACTCAGGCTTAAGCAAGTTTGCGCAGTTGATGCTTTTTTGCAAGATTTTTGCCTTTTGCGACTAATAGGTGGTTTGCCGTTTTGCCATCGTGTTATGTGCGCACATATGTACATACATACATACATATATAGGTGCATAATATCCCTTTTCAGAAATCGTTAGTAAGTTTTTGGCAAATTGGGACCATTTTACCAAGGGGATTGGTAAAACTTGTTCGCCCCAATCTGTCCCATCTAGTCATAATTCTCGTATGAGGATGTTCGCTTGTATCATAATTGGCGCAATCTATCCTGCAGGGTCGAAAAGTTGTACCAAAGATGACAAAATTCTTATTTTTGTTCATGTGGATATGGCAGATTTTGACTCAAGAGTGTAAGAGAAATGATTTGATATCACATTTCATTATATGTCCAGGGGTTGTCTTTCACTCCCTTTTTCGAATTTGAGAAAGTTTGTATCTAATAAATGGTCTTTATTTTTGAATAGTTCGGGGTGATTAGCTGGAATCTTTTTTAGGGGAACCCTGCCGAATTGAGGGATCGTATCACTTGGGTGAGTGATTCATAAATTTGGAGTTGGTTGCGACTTCCCTATAGGATATCATCCATATAATTATGTGTTTTTAGCCCGGGCTGCTGGAACATTTTTTCAGTATCGTTTGCCAATTAGTGAAGTGTTCTAATTGCTAGAAAATATCAGAAGCATCTAATCTAAACATACACTAAAACATACAGGTATATAATTTGAACAAACGCCAATGGAGGACCAAAACCATTAAATCAGGTTCTAATGTTGGCGCCGTAAATAACATGTCGTTTAGTGAATTAGCTTGTACAGGGGGTTTCAATAGGAACGGTACAAAAGTTTTTTTTAATAAAACAAAAACGGTTTGGGATATGAATAAAATTTTTTATTCTAGTGAAAGTATATTCGATGTCATTATGTATGGAACTAGATTTCTTTTGCATGGGCACCACGGGCACGCTTGCAGAAGTCCAGACGCTGAACCCAATTTTCGACGGTTTTCAAGCATAAATCGGCCGATACTGCTGCAATTTCACGTTCGATATTCGTACGAAGTTCATCAATCGTCGCTGGTTTGTTGGCACAGACCATAGACTTGACGTAGCCCTACATTAAATCGTCTAACGGCGTCAAATCGCACGACCGAGGCGGCCAATTGACTGCGCCATTTCGTAAGATATCACGTTCACCAAACTTGGTTTTCAATAAATCGATTGTGACATTCGCTGTGCGGCTTGTGGCGCCGTCCTGTTGGAACCACAAATTGTTCAAGTCCATATCATCCAATGCGGGCCAAAAATATTCGGTTATCATTGAGCGGTAGCGATTCCCATTCACGGTAACGTGCCGGTCTTGATCATCACTGAAGAAGTAAGGCACAATGACGCCGCCGGACCGTAAACCGCACCAACCCGTAATTTTTTCGGGATGCAACGTTGACTCATGGAGTACGTGTGGCTTGCTGCCTATCCGATAACGCATATTTTGCTTATTGACGAATCCATTCAGCCAGAAATGACGACGACCATAAATTGGACTTTGCGCTCTTAAAGTTGAGGCCATTGACTCCGAATTTCAGTAGTAAATTTTAATAATTTCGACTCGTTGTTGGATCGTATATCTTTCCATGATGAAATGGCAAACCTTACTGAAGAGAAATGTCAAAAGAGGGGGAAAAATATGGCGTCGTTTGCTGTCACTATCGGTCTACTACACTTACTTTGGTAGTAAGTTTTTCGGATTTTAAGACTGCGAGGTAGGGAGTTAAAATTATTTATAGTTACCTTTGGTTATTTTTTCACAAGAATTGACCTCTTCCGTATGTTCTAGTTGGTGGTATTGCTCTAGAACATTGTCATACGAGCTTTCAAGCTCGGTTTTTAAGTAGGTTTCTTTCCATACCTCAAAATTGCTGAGATGCTAAGGTTCGGGAGTGACTTAAGGCGAGTGTTTTGGGAAATTATTTCTTAAATGGTAGTCGAGCGACGTATCCCGTACGACAATCTCGTAGTTGTGGATTTGTAATAGCCTTCACAATACTTATCGTCTGTCGTAGTTCTCAACTGTGAATTTAGATATTCATTTGATATTTCTCCCACTTGTGTTGTGAATATGGAGTTTTTTCTGTGTCTTGGTCGCTTAAAATCCGTCCAAAGATGATATTTTGAGCTGATAATGTTTTGGAAATTTTCTCAACACCTTCAAGCATTTTGATTTGAGCGGGCTTGTTGTGGTTGGGGTCTGCTAATTTCAGATTTGAAAACTCTTGCTCATGCTTCGTATTTGTATGATAGCTTGGAAGCATATTTGTGAATTGCGGCAGAATTATGTATAGCTTGAGCTTTTATTCTTTTCTTCGCTTCGACGGGAATTAACCCTAGAACACACACCCAGAAAATACCACGTAAACACACACCCGGGATACGTTTGTACCCGGGACCTTATTTTGCGGTTTTTTAATGCTTATTCAACCGATTTTTATGATTTTTTTTTTTAAATGTATATTTTAATATATAACAAGTATTTTGTCTTTTGTTTCATTCGAATATTCCTACTGGTTCCAGCGATATGGGCAAATAAAGTCAGGACATGCAACAGTGGATTTTTGTTTTTGTTGTTGTCCTGATAAATGCAAAACAAAATAATATAATTTATAATAATATACTTGTAGAGTAACAACGAATACACATTTTGGTTTTTATTTCATTGAAATATTCTACCTGGTTCAAAAGATATGTGCAAAAAGGTCGCGCAAGGTATGGGTACGTAGGTAGCAAATACACTGGTATAACTGGTTTTTGTATTTTATATGCAGCTGCAAGGGTTGTTTTCACACGAGGTGTTGTTATAAATGCTGCCTGTTGATATTTTCATTATTGTTTTGGTGCTCAAATGTGTAAGAAGTGAAAATATAAGTGAAAATAAATATAACTGAAACTATAAATAACTGGATACGAAATGACTTCAAGAAGAAACGAATATTTATCAAGTGCAGCATATAGAAGGTAAAAAATGTAAAATAAGCAACAATGTAAACATACACTAATTTTTTTTATTATGCAGGCTAACTGAGGAACAGCGAGAATCATATATACAATCTTTATTTGATGAAATTTGTGACGATGACGCTCCCTATGACTTTGACTCAGAAGATGAAGAAGAAATTCAATTCAATGACATTGAAATTGCTGATGACGATGCTGAAGTTTCGCAAAGTGCCGCAGAAGTATTACCTGATTATGCGGACTATGAGGATGATGAAGAAGACGATGAAGAAGAAGAAGTAGAAGAAAATAATGAATTACCTGCTAGTGCAGAAAAATTTGTTGCACGTGATGGTTCTGAGTGGATGAAAGAACCAAATGTAAGTCGTCAGGTACTCAGACGAAATATTATACGCTCTGGACCAGCTAGATGCACTGAAATGTTGTCAATAGAGCAAACATTCAAATGTTTCATGAACGTTGAAATGGCTGATATAATTATGCGCCACACAAATAAGTTAGCAAAAGAAACTTATAATGCTTACAACAATGCGCATCCAAACACAACTCCTAAGCCATGGACGCCTGTGTCAATAACAGAGCTGTATGCATTTTTTGGCATACTTATTATGACTGGTGCGAACCATAGCAATGGAGAACATGTTCGAGATTTATGGAGCGTCAAAAACTATCCTTTATATCGCGCCACAATGGGAGTCAACCGTTTCTGTTCGATATTGCGGTTCCTAAGATTTGACGATAAAAACACTCGTGCAACACGCTTACTAACTGATAAAGCAGCACCGATCAGTGAGTTGTGGACGATGATGAACAATAATCTTGCTGCACATTACAAGCCCAGCTCATGCTTGACGATTGATGAACAATTATTTCCTTACCGTGGACGCTCACGGTTTACGCAGTACATACCGTCAAAACTTGCTAAATATGGTGTCAAGGTTTGGTGGATTTGCGATGCCACAAATGCATATCCACTGCATGGACAAATATATACTGGCCAAGCAGAAACTGGTAGGGAAACGAACCAAGGCGAACGAGTGGTGAAGGATTTGTCTGCCAAATACCAAGGAAGTGGCCGAAACATTACATTGGACAATTTGTTTACGACCTTTCCAGTTGCAGAACTGCTTCTCATAGCGTAAGCAGATCCTGCGCAGCTTGGCTGAAGCATTGTGTATGCCCATTATTGAAGCCAGAGCCATAAATCGTCAAGTGATGCGAAATTTTTCGACTAAAATTGCTATTGAAGCATATTTCAACCGACCGGTGGAATCAATGGTGTCAACAGCAGCATCAAAATCTGCCGCAGCGCGCACGCCAAAACCTGTGTCCGGATCTTGCTATTTATGTTACGCACAAGAGGAAAAACGCCGTAGAAAAACCAGAAAGCTGTGCGCCAAATGTAAGAAGCTAATGTGTCTTGAACATTCGGTCACATCAACAAATTGCTCTATTTGCCATGATTTTCCTTAGATATAAGATGCATTTTTATAATTTTTATAGAAAAAGTCAATAATATAATGTGAGAAATGAATATTTTTAATTTTTCAAATAAAAAAATAATATAAAAAATGTGTTTTTTTGATTATTATGAGGATTTTTACTATTGGGGTACAAACGTATCCCGGGTGTGTGTTTACGTATATAATGTGTTTGGAAGGCTGTAGCTCCTGAACCAAACTAACTAAATAATCTTCCTAGATCCGAAGTTAGCGGTATAGAGGTATAGCGGTTCAAAAGTTACAACACTTCAAAGTTGAAAGTGGATACATTTGTACCCGGGTGTGTGTTCTAGGGTTAAGGTAAACGATCAAATTTTTTTTGAGTTTTGAACAACTTCTCCGTCCATTTCCGAAATTTCAAAATTGTCATTTTTGGGCCATTTCTGATATAAACGATCGTTGCGATCCTTGGTCTATTAAGTCTCTAAGTTTAAAGAGCTCTCCTAGATATTTGATGGAGACAACTGCTGTGGGAAGTAATATTTTGCTTTCATTTTCTGAATTAAGCGTTTGAATTCTTGCTGCTTTTGCTAATAACTATAATACATAATTTAAGGAAAGTGATTTTTATGAAATATTTGAATAAATAAATACTGTCGTTTAACTTGATCACTTCGTTGAATACATTGTTTCGATATTTAATTAACATTAAAATAGGCAATAGGTAAACAGTTGGATGAGGTAATATTTAATTAACTACTAATGGGCATAAAAAAGTTAATATATAGGTTCTTAAGTATGACTTGCCAACCAACTCAAAATGGTAAGTTTCGATGTCCCATACGTGACGCTTAATTCCTTCTTCTATTAATAATTGTAAAACAAGTCGACTATACAAATTGAATTTTTCTGTTAACAGCTAACTTTTAGCGGTCTAAAAACTGGTGAAACAATTTTGTTTGAAATCGCTTTGCTTACAATATATTCTTGGTGATAATGAAGTGTCTGTACGTGACGCCGAAGAATAAGTTATCTCACATCTTCAACTTTTACTGGCGTTTGTAATAAACAAAGCCCTTTTTTGTACTGCAAATCTCAATAACGCAAAAATGAGCTACCAGCAACCATCAACCAGTGCTAGCCGCATGCGAAAATTTCGAGAAAAGCAAAAAGAGAAAGATCCAAACTTTACCGCTAATGAGACTAAAAGATTGCGTGAGCTTCGTAAACGAAAAGCAGAAAATCTTTCTGAAGGTGAGTTAAAAGCAATTTCACTTAAGGAAAGGGATAAGAAGAGATTGCAAAGGGCAAAAAAGCGGGTAGAACTTAAAAATCCTACTGATTCTCCTGTAAGTACTGAATCTCCGTACAAGTCGAAACAGACTTCATCTTAAGCTGCTCAAAAGGCTCTAAAAGCACTGCCTCAATCACCAAGAAAGAAAAAAGCGGTTGTTACAGAACTAGCGCGTAAAATGAACATTGCTCTAGCAGAAAGCCCAAACATTAGCACATCAGTAGTGCGATTCACTAACTTTAAACGGTACGGCAATTGTTATTTTTAGCGGCAATATTTGCCGTTTGCACTAACGATTGTGGGATTCACTAACTTATTCTTAACGACACTTAACAGCTGTTTCGTTGTATTTATTCAAAGTGATAAAGAGTGGCATCTCAGTAAAACTAAATGCCAAAACAAGCGATTTTGTTATATTTCATTAAAGTGAAATAGATATTAGTTTGTTTCAAACTACAAACACTTAAAATTCTTTATATATGTATATTGCGATGATCCATTGTAGCAGAATTCCGGACTCTTCTATGAGTGTTTTGTTAGAATAGTCATCAACTCGACTCCAAGGAATATACGGAATAACCTGCAAATATGCCATGGTTATCATTTTCAAACTTCGCGTTGTGCTCCAGCGTATTTAGGATTTACATACATATATTTAGTTTTTTTAATTATAATCATTTATCTATATATTAAAACTAAACTATATTTCTGTTTTTATTCATGGATCCTTGTAAAAGTTTGCTTTTACCATTTGCATATTAATTGAATAGTAGATGTGGTGGTTGGCATAAGCCTCCTCATGATTCCTTGGTGGCAAAATTGATATGTACGTGGAATCGACGGCTCCAATACAGCCTCCCACAAAGGGAGACGACGCCGAATCAAACATTTCTTTAGCAGAATGGCGTTCCACTTGGGTCATAGGAAACCTCACTTTCTGGTGAAACAACGAATCATTGATTGCATCCGTTACCCGATGAATTCCGGCTTACGGAAAACTGGCTCATGGATATTCCCCATTGTTCACCTACGAGTCGTTGATAGCAACCAGTTGCGAAGAACCTTAACGCCGCTAGAACCTACCAATATAAAATTAAAATTTCAAATTGCATACAGGCTTAAATATTACACGAGCTACCTGTTTCTCAGTTGATATTGCTGTTATTCTGGATCCTCTCATTTGGTTATCAAGCTGATATATTAGGTATTCAGCCAAGTCTGGAGTTAACCGATACAGTTTTTGAAAGTCTGTTGCATTTAGATGAAAGGGATTGTCCACATCTCGGAGTAAACGTCGATCCACTGTTGGAGCGCTTACTTCTTCATCACCTCGTGATAAATCATATGCCAAATATTTAAACGACATTATTTAATGTTCCTTTTTTAATTACAAGAAAACAAATCACTGAATTTCAAATTTTTCTTTTATTTAAATTGAAATCACGAATTTCACTTTTCTCGATTGAGTTAACAACACAAAATTTGTTGTCGTTTAGTTTTCGGTCATCGACTAGCTAACATCAACAGCTGATTCGGCGAATGCGAAAATCGTTAAAAAATGGCTACTGAATAGCAGGGTCGCTAAAATTTTGGTTAAGTTGAGTTAACAAAACGAATATCTTTAAAATAAGTTAGTGAATCGCACTACAGGTGACGATACACGTTATGACGATGTGAAAGCATTTTACTATCGTCCGGATATTGTGTATACCTGCCCAGGCGCAAACGATTTCATCGTTGTTTGGGAAAACGGCATTAAGAAGAAGTGTCAAAAGCATTATTTGACTTTGTACCTACGAGAAGCCTTTTTCATTTTTAAAGAACTTTTTCCTAATATCGAAATTGGATTTTCAAAATTTTTTAGTCTAAGACCGAAAAACGTTTTGCTAATGAAAGACACACCTTCAGACCAGTGCAAATGTTTAACTCATGAAAATTTTATGTTCAAACTGAAAGGTTTGAAACAAAATTATTGTAACGACTGGTGGACTATGATTTTATGTGATCCTTATTTGGATTCGAAGTGCTGGAAAAATGAATGTGATGATACTTGTTCTGATGGCAAAAAAATATTAATTTCTATGGATTTAAGTACAATCTGTGTATGGAAAGAATGGGGAAAAAACTCAGAAAATAAACTACGTTTAGTAAACCACGAAACAAGTTCAGGTGAACTTAAAGAAAAATTGATTGAATCTATCCATATTATGATGAAGCATGTTAATTTAAAACGAGTTAAAGCCGGTGAATTTCAAAAAGACCAACGCAATGAAATTGTGCGAATCCTTCAAGTTGATTTTGCGATGTCTTTTGGCTGTGAATACCAGAATGAAGTTCAAAGCGCACTCTGGTCACGAACAAGTGTTCTTTTATTTACTGCTGCAAGTTTTTACAAAAGCAATTGCCAAACATATCTTATATGCTCAGATGCAAATTCGAAAGACAAGGATACAGTTTTTGTTTTCATCAATAAGTTGTTTGACTTGATGCATAAAGAAAATGAAGACTTACCTTTAGCGGAAATTATTTGGAGTGACGGCCCGTTATATGGTTAAACTAACATCAATGTTGAGTGAAAAGTACAAAAGGCCCTGTTATTGGAAATATTTTGCTACATCGCGTGGAAAAGGTGTGATAGTTGGCGGAAATATCAAAAGACTGGTAAGAGAGAAAATGATGAGCCAAAATGAACATGTTGTTGTCCAATCAGCCAAGGACTTTTCTGATTTAGCTTCACAATTAGTCACAAAAACCCGTGTGATTTATGTGCCATCCTCTGAAATTTATGAAAGGATTAAAAGTGCATCGCCGTGGGACAATGCCAAAGCGATAACTGGAGTTTCCAACTTCCATTTTATTAAAACTGTGGAGAAAGTTGTGGAGTGCAGAAAACATTGCCTTTCCTAAGACAAAACTGTATTTACCTATTGATTTTTACATATATTATAGATTTAAGTTGAACTATGTCCCGTACGTGACGCGACTTGTCTGTACGTGACAAATATAAAAAATGTTTTTGAATTATAAATATGTGTTTTAATTAATATTTTTTTTCGCTAGTAGCAAGCTTGATTCTTAGTTATAATTTCCTTCGAAGACACTTTTTATGCACCTGTAATATATTCGCTGAAATCTTAATAAAGCTATAACAATTTCGAATGTTGGTTGACTTGATGTGTCCCGTACGTGACGTGGGTTGTTTGCATTTTTCTTCAGTATTTCATGACTTTTTTTAAATGTTTCTTCGCACTATTAAAGACTAGTATATAATCTATTAAATTAGAGAAAAAAAGTATATATCTGATAAAACAATTAAGTGCTATATGTAATATAAACCATAAAATTAGTTAACTTGTCTGTACGTAACAGTGGAATGCACCTACTAACGAATTGGGAAGAAGAAATATGACACACGGAGAAACCGCAAGGAAAAATAACGAAAAAAAGTGATACAAAGGGTAGCAGTGCAACGTTAATTGCATACACTACGTGCATTAGGAAACAAAATATAAAGAGGAAAATACAAGTAAACACAAGAGAAAAGCAACAAACGGAATTCAACTTGAACGGTGGCATTAGACACGGAATCAATAAATAAAGAAGGAAGATATTTGATAAAAAAAGCGAAACTAAAAGCAGCATGATAAAACTAATGTATCTAAGGACCAGCCAGCTTAATCAACTCCTGCAAAACAACAACGTAGCTATAACGGGCACGAAGGCTCATAAGGTGGCAAAGTTGCAGGAAATTTTGTTCAGCGACGAAATTGATCCCATCAAAGACCTTACTTCTTCACAACCGTTTATCATCCGAACTGAGCGTCGTGCGTACGGGTGCCAAGTTCAGAACAATTTGTAAACTCTTTTGAAAGGGACTTCGCGGTCAAGCCCAACGCAGCGGAGACGCAAACGTAAAAATGGGGAGGATAACGTCGAATATTTTTACTCGATGCTAACGACGGGTCAGCGTGGCGGGCGCAATCATTTCCCACATCATTAGCGGTATAAATGATGTAGCGCTGACAAAGAATTTAGTAATGATGAATTTTTCGGCATGCAATGAGTTACTTGTGGCACATCGCGAGGAAATGTCCGCGACCGCAATGCAAGGAACGGTGCACAGTATGCTCAAGGGTGGGACATGATACAGAAAGCTGTAGCAACAAACCAACTGTGGTGAAGATAAGAGAACCAATAGCAAATGTCGAAGCACCTCCTGTAACGAAAACGGTGGTGTTGAATGGAAAGGCTTTCGAAGCGTTTATAGATACAGGTAGCGTGTGTTCATTGAGCGAGGACATCAGCCAGATCGGTAAATATAAGGATGTTGAGATGACGATCGAAGTGACACCCACGAAGCCAATTGTAGGTAATCGGTACCAGGTACCATTTTCAACGCCCGATTTTATCAAAAAATTTAAAAAAACTTATTGGAAAATGATATAATAAGAGAAAATGATTATTCCCAAGCGGCGTCGGTTTTATTGGTTAAGAAGTCAAACGGTGAAAATCGGATGTGCGTCGACTACCGAGCACTCAACGAGGTTACGATGAAGAAAAACTTTATAATGCCCATAGTTGAGGAACAGCTATCGCGCCTGGCTGGTAATAGGTATTTTTCGACATTAGATATGGCATCCGGCTACTACCAAATCCCGCTGTAGGAAAAGTCGAAATCATACACGGCATTCTTGATACATGAAGGTTCTTTAGAGCACAATGTGATGATATTTGGGTTGGTTAATGCTCCTACGATGTTTCAGGGAACTATCGTCAACAACATCAAGCGGCTCCCGAATCGGATGTGAGGTGCTGTGTGAATTCTTGGGGGCTATAAAGCAAGCTAATTTGATGCTTCGACTCTCAAAGTGCACATTTTTTGCAAAAACCGTAAATCTCTTGGGCCATACGATAGACAACGGCATACAACGCAGACCAGAGAAAACGAGTTCCCAACACCAATATCACCAACGATGGTTCGCAGTTCCTGGGCCTCACCGGGGTTTTCCGAAAGTTTGTGCCCAGCTACTTTATGATCGCTCTACCTCTTTTGGCGCTATTAAAGAAACAAACAACGTTCGAATGGGGATCTCCTCAAGCAACGGCTTTTCAGCGTTTAAAGGGTATTCCACGTTAGTTTACCCTGTACGAGATAACGAAGCCCATACCGGCGCTAGTTATATGGGGGTGTCTGCAGTGATGTTACAAAACGATGCTGATGGATACAAGCCAGTATTTTAGTTCACCAGAAAATGTTGCACAGCTGTACAAAAGTATGCTAGCCACGAATTGGAGGTGTTAGCAATTGTTTTGTCACTGTGTTTTAAGAACTTATTTTTCCCTGTTTTCGAGCGTGGTTTTTGCTTTCATTGTTTTAAAAATTTGTTGTTAGTTTTTATTCTAGCTTAGTGGTTATTGGGTTTCTTTCCATTTTTGTTTTGTGAATTTTTTCTTCATGTATACTTATACTTATCTGTTTAGCGCAGAAGTGGCATAGCTGCACGTGGAGATTCACTGCACTTAGTAACGACACTAAATAATTTTTCCAAATAATAAAAAGATAAAAAATACTAAATTCCGAAAAAATGCAAGCGTGCTTTCAATTTGACATTCGCAAAATTGCGTGTTTTTGAGTTGTATGTAATTTATGTACATATTTGTGTGTTGTACAATTTTCGTGAATGTGTGAGTGTGGTAAATTCATGTCTTTGGCGTACATTGTGTATTGTTGGAACGATCATGTGTGTTGAATTACTGTGTGTGGTGCATGTTTGAACAATTGTTCACAATAGAGGGGAACACAGTTTGAACTGATTTTGCAGTTTCGGGCTACGTCCCGCTTTAGAATTATATTATTGGATAACAGCGGGAATCGGAAATGGATATTGTCGTTTGAAGCTTCGCAGTTAACGATTTACACTTTGTATCACACCATTTTACAACAGCCACATTGCCACTTTTAACAAATTGGTTGTGCCACCACGCGCCTTAGTTTTGTCTGCTGGAAAATTTATTATCTTCCCCTGGCGATTTCTCACTATGGATAATGTGGCCTTGAATCCATTCTCCTGCAATTTCTGCAAAAACGGTATAGTGGAAAAAAATCTATCGAAATAAAGATGACCTCCTTTAGGCAGACATTTCATAAGTCTTAAAGTAATTGATGGACCAGCACCTTGAGTTAGCTCAAAATCGACCACCAGTCCATCAAAGGTAGAAAAAAGAAGATTTTTCAAACTCACAGGGCGCGGTTTTGATCGAATGACTTGCCTTGCAGGGCATCTGCCAGTAAAATGGGCTATTTGGTCATCGATGGAGTATGAAGTAACAGCGAACGCTAATTGATTCCATCGGCTTCTAACCGGTATATTGCGGGCTGAACTCTCCATAGCTTGTTCGTTTCACTAGGTTTGTTGGTATCAATAAAATGAATGTTGTTTCCAAATCTCATGAATTTGAATACTCGTAACCTAAGCAAGACATTATAATAACACATAATAAAACAAAATCTTATATCAGTCGCGGTTAGGTTCACACTTTTCTTCGCCGATTGTTTAACTAATAAAAAAAGGGGGTTTTTGTTTTTGTTAGAAGCGAAAGCTTTTAACTTTATTCATTTGAATCTATCTTAAGACTGACTTAATTACTAAGAACAGTGATACTTATAATTGATTGAATGTCTACCTTGCATATTCTGTCAGTTAAAATTGCTAAACAATTCTTTGCAATTGCAAATCGGCATTTTATAAAATAAATAAATTTAATTTAGAAAACAAAGGTTCACTGTACTAATAAGAATACAAGTTGGCAGAAAGTTTAAGTTGCATAAAAGTGCATCGCACTAAAAGTTGGCATGTGCCGGAAATGCAAGTGCAATAAATATATGCTGGTTTAATGAACTGAATATATTGGCCTTGGAATGCAAAAGTTGAAATAGGATATGAAAAGGCGGAGATTATTATATTATACTTGGGGGTTTTACTATAACAGTTCACCTCGGTGCCGCAAGAGGCGCAAGAGTATACATTTTCGTTTCTTTGATAGCCCTACGCAATGGAAATATTATGAACTATAAATTCTTTTCTTTTTCAAAGATCCGGTTTTTTGGTCATCGAACACTTTTGATAGTTAAATATATTTTCGTGAACCAAAGGAATGAAAAAGAAGAAGTTCTTCACTTATGCCCAAATAACACAAATGTGTTACCTAAATTTTAATGCAAAGAAATGAACAGCAAAATTTAAAAAAGCTTATTATTTACACGCTAGCACCAAAATGCTACTAAGCTTTACACGTACACATGTTCAACTTAGAAAATTTGCCATGGTAGATACAAAAATATATGTACTTACTGCTACGAAAATTATATTTTATTCTTTTGTACAATAATATATTATTTTTTCTTTATTTGGAAAGCAATTGAAAATAGATAACACAATCACTGCCTTTGGAAGTTTAAGCCAGAACTGTTTAATAATGATTGTAAATTGTAACGATTACCTATAAAATTAACTACCATTAGTTTTACTTTTTAATTTTTCCGATTACTATGAAAATTAATTATAATTTCAACTATTGGATGAAAAAAACAGAAATAATCACAAAACATAATGCGATTACCTTTCCAATAATTTAAATCTTTTTATTAAAATAAGCTGTATGTACACAATGAACGAAATAACGTCTACTTAATATATGTATATTAACAAATACGAAAATGAAACAATCTCATTAAATAGCCTCAAAAGTTAGCATTCGCTTTTAACAGTACCACGTTTCCGAAAGAATAGTCGGTTAAGGAATAGCACCTAGGCGTATTTATAATTCCCGCAAAATGGAAGGGCGTTTTGACAGGATCTGACGATGTTAACAGAGTATTGAATAAAATGGCGGTTCTTTCCATAGTACATGGTTATTCCATACTTGTACTCCCATCATAAATCACTTAAATAACTGTAAAGTTGACTATGAATCAGATTTTTTATATCATCTTTGGGGAAATTTGCTCAATCTAGAAACATCTTCATCATCTGAGATTCAAACAATGTTATATTCAACATAACATTGTTCAGCGAATTAATTTACCATCGCTTTGACAAAATTTTACTTTTGGGATTATCAATCTTAAACGAAAGTCTTTCATTTTGTGTGTATACAAAAACTGTTGCTGCTCCCCGTTCAATAATTCTGTCATCAGTCAGTTCGAGGTTGGTTTTCTGCAGAACATTGACCCAATTTAATTTACCATCTGGAGTCAGCACGACTGCAGCAAAAGCAATGTTCGCTTCAGGATTTAAGGCAAAATACGTACTGATCCTTTGCCTTAACTGCATCTGTAACTTTTCAAAACTTTAATATTTTCCCTTTTTACGAATTTTTGTAAATTTACACCACATTATTTCCACCTTGCACAAAATCCTAAAACAGGTGTCATAACACGTTTTAATAATTCCAAATAATCTATATCTTCTGACGATAAGTGATAAAATAAGCTAAGTCTATCGTTTAGTTCGTTTAACTTGTCTTTGTAATAAAGAAGTTTGAGAGCGGAATCATCTTCGCTCGTGTAATTTTGTATGCAATATTATTCTAATTTCAAATTGCTAGGTTATAGTTTCTTTGATATGCTGGTTGCAATCAACGACCCGTAGGTGAACGATGGGCAATGAGCATGAGTGTAAGACTTAGAGTACATCGTGTCAATATTATGAAATACATAAGCCCTCCATGAGCTAAGTAGTGCTGCAGCATTTCCAAAGGGGCTATCGATCATGCTCATATTTCAATCATGGAAGCTTATGACAATTCCGATGGCTACCGCAAATGGCAAAAGCAAAGGTTTACCTAGGATTCAAGTATAGACACAAATATAGTTTATTTTTAATTCATAGTTAAATGATCCAAGTCTTTTCCAAAACTATTTGCAGGTTATTTCCTTGGATGACCCCTCTATGAAATCAACCAGAGGAGGATCCAGAAACTCCACTGCAATGAGCATTGCAATATATAAAAGCAATTTTAAATATTTGTAGTTTAAATAACCTAGAATTTTATTTAACATTAATAAAATATAATAACAATGCGCTAAAATTTATTCGGCAGCACGCATTAAATGTTTTTTTTATACCGAGGCGCACAGGTGCCCAGGGTATTATAACTTTGTGCACCTAATGATTGTTTGTAACAGAATAAAGAATACGAGAGAGACATAGTAAATATTGACGAAACTTCGTGTACACATTGCCCTGGACCTAAGGTACTTTGGTATTGCAAAGGGCGAAATCGGATAATAATCACGCCGGTAGTTTGTGAAAAGCAAAAGAAGGCAATATTTCAGTAGTTATTGCAGATTATTTGCTCAAATATGATACATAGGATTTTGTTGGGGAAAGGAATACATTTTTTTGGAAAATGTACATCTCTGAAACTACTTGGCAAAACTCCACCAAATTTGCTACACATGTTTGCATTTCATGCCAGTAAGCAGAATTTCGTAAGTTGTTCAAATAAACCAAAAAAAAACTACGTCCACCTGTCATATGACGGGAATTTTCAAAAATTAAAAAAACACCATATACAAGTAACTATTTTTAAAGAGAATTAACTCAAATTTAATATGTAAAATAAGGTTGCCAATACTCGGAATAAAAACATTTTGGTACACTTGCACATGCAAGTCAATAAGCAAAATTTCGAAACTGCAAAAATCGTACAAAGACCATATTCACCGCTCATATAACGGTAACATACGAAAAATCAAAAAAATTCGATATTTATTAACTGTATAAAGTAATTTGCTCAAATTTAACAGACAAGATTGGGTTTGAACCACACATGGAATCATAGATGTTGGGAATGGCCATAGTATTGGCCATCTTAGAGGAGAAAAGTATATCTCCGAAACTTCTTTATCAAGTTCGTACACTTTGCATTTCTAATCAGAAATATAGAAATATAGAAATGAGACTAAGACCACGCTCACCTGTCATATAACGGTAATCACGTTGTGGGACGTTAAATTCATACTAATTTCCCTTTGTTTTTATGACGTTATAATAAGCCCAACGGTTACCCTCTTTCCCGCCCAACCGACACGAGGGGCACAGTCCGCATGACGTACGGACTTTTGTTTTTTTTTTTGTTTTTATAATTTTTTTTTTGTGCCGAGTTGTTAAACGGAAAAAGTTTGTTAAGCGTCGAGATCCAAAACTGCTCAGCTACAGAAAAAAACTTCATCAGCTAAATCAAATATATATTATACCGCCGTTAATCATTTATTGAGAAAGGACAGTACAGCTCTTTTTATGGTGAAAAGTGAGTCCGAAATATCAAAAGTGCTGGAAAGACAGTTGAAATCTTGACATAAACATCGGAAAGGTTCATTTAATTCATAATTGGTTTTACACTGTTTTAAATGAAGAGGTTTAAAGTGTCTTGAAATCCGAGAAGGAACATTAAGTTTAACTTCGGCAATAAGAAATGTGCTTGCGATAGACCCCGTGAGTAGTTTAGTAATGAATATTATGCCCAGCATTTCTCTACGGCTGGAAAGAGTAGGAAGATTTATTAGCTTCAAACGATCAGTATAATGAGGAAGATTAAGCCGAGAATCCCATCTAAAGTCTCTTAGGGCAAAAAGTAAGAACTGTTTTTGAATTGATTCCAGCCGATCAATGTGAACTTGATAACGTGGGTTCCAAACTATCAAACCGTATTCTAGCATAGGTCTTACTAAAGTTGTAAAAAGGGCCTTTGTTACATATGGGCCCTTGAATTCTTTTGACCATCGTTTTATAAAGGCAAACATCCCTTTAGCCTTATTAGCTATAGCATTAACATGACTATTGAAATTAAGTTTGGAATCCATTGTAACTCCCAAGTCAACAAAGTCAAACACATGATCCAGAGTATAGTTATTTATTATGTAAGAAGCTGGCTGAATAGTTCTTCGTGAAAAACTCATAAATTTACATTTTTTAAGGTTAAGTGGCATATAATTTATGTTGCACCAATCAACTAAGCTGTTAATATCTATTTGTAATAAATTTCTTTCTTCAATCGAAGCGTATGATTTAAAAAGTTTTACATCATCAGCATACATTAGTATATTCGAATATCTTATTGCAGTAGTAATATCATTTATGAATAACAAAAACAGAATCGGGCCTAGATGGCTGCCTTGGGGAACTCCCGAAGTAACATTAATGACATTGGAAAAAGCATTTTTGAATATAACGATTTGAGATCTATCATGTAGATAAGAAGAAATCCAGCGGAGGAGAGAGGGCGGAAAGCCCAGCAGATCAAGTTTGTGGATGAGTAAGGGGTGACAAACTTTGTCAAAAGCTTTACTGAAGTCGGGGTATATAACATCTGTTGGAATATTTTCTCTAAAACCATTTGAAACATGAGTTGTGAATTCCAGTAAATTGGTAATAGTTGATTTGCCCTTACAAAATCCGTGCTGAGAGTTTGCGATTGATGAAGAGATCGTATATTTTAACTGATTAGTAATAATTGCTTCAAATAGTTTTGGAATTGCCGATAGCTTTGCTATTCCACGGTAATTTTCAATCGAAGACCTATTGCCGCTTTTATGAAGCGGGATTATAAAAGACTTTTTCCAAACAGACGGGAAATTACCTGGTTTTAGCGACAAGTTCAACAAGTTTGATAAAGGCAGATATAGATAATCAGCAAATGGTTTAAGAATACATGTCGGAATCATAGCAGGACCGTACCTGAATGATTCTTTTAAAGATTTCAGATAAAATAATACATCTTCAGAAGATATTACTGGAACATTAATCGAATTATTAGTATATAGATAATATGGATATTTATAAGGGGGAAGATTGACTTTAGTGGAATAGTTAGGCTCAAAGAATTGTGCAAATAGGTTAGCAATGTCTTCATTGTCGCTGGACACAGTGTTCTGATACCTCATATTTGAAGGAAAACCATTTATCTTACGCTTTGAGTTTACGAAACCATAAAATGATTTAGGGTTACAAATAATATTCTTTTTCATTTTATATAGGTATTCTTGGTAAGATTTCTTATTTAATTTGAAATATTTATGTCGCAGGACTGAGTACTTTAAGTAATCTGTAAGTAAACCTGTTTTTTTATATTGTTTGAAGGTACGCGGTTTTTTATTTTTCAACATACTCAGTTCCTTATTAAACCATAACTGTATTGGTTCGTCTTGAACGCATACACGTTTAGGTACGTATTTTAGAAATAAACTATGCAAAGTGGTATTAAAATGCATTACGTTTTCTTCAACATCACCACTATAATTGGGCCATGTTAAATTGGAAAGTTCATTCCTAATTTTTTTTAATTCGGCCTTAGCAAAATCAAAGCGAGTACTAGAACCGACTGCTGTCGTATCATACCCCCGAGCAACACCCATGATTTCGAAAGTTATCTCAATTGCAGGATGGTAAACGTCTTCTGGCAAAACTAGAGGATCACATCGATTTAGAGAAGATCTGGAAATATCATCAACGAAACCCAAATCCAAAACCTTCCCAAACTTATTTGGAAGAACATTAATCTGACTTAGGCACAGTTCAGCCATCTCATCCAAAAAGTCGCGCAGTTGGGTATATACAGACAAATCAGACTGAGGAGGTATATAACAGAGAGCTGCACTCGGATGCGCATAATTTCAATGGATTCCATAGCAGGGACACAGATTTCTTCTGAAGGAATAGAAGAATGAACAGCGAGTAGAACACCACCCCCAACTCTGCACAGGCGATCATTTCTGTAAACCTGATATTCACTGTAAAAGATTTCCGAATTAAAAACGTGAGGCTTAAGCCATGTTTCGGTAAATGAAATAATATTATAATTACACTGAAGGCTTGTCAAATACAAGTCAGTTAATTTAGTGCTCAAACCTCTTACATTTTGATAATAAATACTCAAATCAGACTTAACAATCAGTTTTTTGGCTCAGTATTTTGACGAGAAATCTTTACAACATTTTGGTCATTTATATTAGGTTTGTACTCGAATTCGCGGACTAACGCCCCGACCGGCCAGAATGAATTGTTTAGAAGAGCATCGAACTTTTCTAAAGCAACATCAATTTTAAAAGAGGAAATATTCCTTTCATATTTGCAGTTAAGTTTCCTCATTGTTAAGTTGTCAATTTTAATTTTTGATGCGATGTAAAACTCAATGTCCTCGACTGTAGTTTCTTTGGCGAATCTTGACACAAAAATTGATTTTCTTTGAGGAACCACAACCAGCTTCTGGGTAGTTGTTTCAGTTCGCGGTTTTTACTGGCAATTGACCTTGCTGAAGAGGATTTGGATGTGGAAGGCTCCACTATCTGCGGAATTGGTGAAGCTAAATTAATTAGTTGTAATGAGGGAGTTGGAATAACGACCGGAGTTGTATTTAAAATCACTGAATCAGACGGACTCTCAGACGGACTCTCAACTCGCTTACGTTTATTTTCACGATTAGAGTTATTGACAGGAGGTGAATCATTTAAGCATTTAAACGACTTAAACAAATTCTCATAAAAAGTAAATTTTTCGGTAAGTACCGAAAGCTCCTTACCAATTTCAGAAAACCCGTTCCTAGTATGTTTAAAGCATTTAAAAAGATCAACTTCGGTCGATCTACAATTTAAGCATAACCAGCGTAAGCCTTTGCCATCATTAATTGAGTCTAAAACTCTACCTGTCAATCCAGCACACTTCATATGGGCCAACCCATCACACAGCCAGCACGACACATAGCGTTCGGACTCACTTTTAATTTGACAATTTGCAAATATGCAAGCCATATTAGATCAAAGAAAAGTGTAAGTAAAAATAAAACAAAATATTGATGAAAGTTTTGAAGCTATAAAACGAACAGTTTTGGATACACTGAATTGTGACACTTAATAAACACGCAAACAGCTGTGACAAAAAAGAGAAAGCAAGAGATGAGTAAAGTACAAAGCAAAACAAATATGCACGCACAGAAACAACTGCAAGAACAAACAAAGCCAATTAACAACAAAATACAATTGCAAAATATGACTCGGCAATTAAATGAGTTATTAAATTAAATTGATTCAAAACAATAGCAGTTTGATTGAACTTATCTTAGGTCGATCAACAAAGTGTTGGCACTGATTTCACACACAAAATATTTAAATATAAGTAACTAAATTAAACTTATTTATTTAAATAGCACGGAACAGCAAAAATTGCAACTACACAGCTTGACGTTTGCGTTATTATACCAGCATATCCGGCGTGCTTTGATGAGCCAATAAAGACATATTTTTTTTAGATATTGAATAGTGTTTTTGGGTTTACAACATTCTTTATATAATATCCTTATACCAAATATTGTACATCTGCATCAAAAAGATGTGGAGTTATAAAGAATTAAGCTTTTTCATTGGCACTGCCGATTTTTCCACAACGATATCTATACGACATATATATGAATATACCCACATATAATTGATCTGCATCGAATAGTTCCAGATATAAGACGAATTCGAATGTTCTCTTCCATGGGGGCGTGGCGCCGGCCACTTTTTCCACCTATGTTGAGTCCGGAGACCATCTACTGTAAAAATTTTATAAAGAGCGGTTGAGTATTTAGGACGTCTATGAAGGACTTAAATTTAGTTTGACAATGATGCCACTCTTTAGTAATTCGAATAAATACCATAAGTGTCCTTAAGAATAAGATAGTGTGAAGGCCAAAGTAGTTAATAATCAATGTGCAATTTCACGTAAAATTTGCAACGTATGTATGTGAGACATATATTAATATATAAGTAATACGACAGTATTAATTTTTGAGCTCAAGGCCAGTAGGTTGTGGGCTCGCATACGGGTGGAGTCATGAAAAGAACATCAGATTTCAGGAGATGTGGTGATCTCCGAAATAGCTATAATATCTACCACTCCTGACTGCTTTTGTCTTTTTTCCAAAATACTTTCTTTATACTTTCCTGGCCTTGAGCACAAAAATTAATAGTGTCGTATGTGAATATATGTATGTACTATATACTTAAGTAATATGTGGTAATTAATATTATGAACTGGACAATGAGTGTATTCTTCCGTAACATAAGTACATATGTACGTGTGCTCACTTACGGGGTCTACTTTACACTGCCCTTTTTACCACCGAATAACCAGTATACATCCTTTTCGGTTTGTTTACTCAAGAATGATAGAAAGCCAGATTACGACAACGACGGCAGCGTAAACGTCACAGATGTTCATACCACAGGAATAGCGAGAAGATATGGAAGATAATAACTGCACTTGGGGCTTTTATTTTCGCAGCAACCGCTACAATACAAAGCTCGGCACTACACATTTATTTTTCTGTGTTTAACTCTTTGTAAAAATCACTCATAACTCAGAAAACTCAAATTTTTATGAGCCATTTGTGACTTCAATCCTTCAAACGAGGCAAGTACGAAGTAACAGAAGTGCTTTTGTCGTCACCTTCTTTTCTCTTTTCTTCTTTCGTGTTGTTTACCAAAGAACGTAGATTACAAAGAAGTTGCATACTTCCACCGGATATGCCAAGAGAATGTTTTGGCTTATTTCACCATATCAGAAAAAATTTGATTTTTGCTGATTGATATTGGAATCTGATTGAATCCCATTGGTTTGTGCTGTGGTGAAGTAAGCTAATATTTCTTACCACAGTATAATTTCTCTGATGCAACTTCTTTGTAATCTACATTCTTTGTTGTTTACTTTATGTTTTTGTAATTTTGGCGAAATTCACCTCTAAGCAGGCCGTATAGGGTTGCAGTTGTGAGTTTTTGGCCGTCTCCCCTGTTAGGGTTTTGTGCTACCAGAAAAGAATCGATAAATTTTAGCATTTGTTGTCAAACAACTGGCTTAAAATAAAGCGATTTCTTACGATGTAAAAGTGAACTTTAAAACGTTTTGTTATAATATTATATATGCATGTATGTACATACATATATCAAAATGCACTTGGACTAGGCAATGATAAAACTTTGTATTAATTTATCAGTACTGAACATCAATTCAGCACAATTTCGGAAAAAGCAAAATTCTGTCTACGGTACATTACTCATTATTTTCCAGGAGCGTTCGGCGATAATATATTGTGTATCGTCTCTAAACATTTATTAGAAATCTAACGGACAAATATATTTTCCATTTTAAGGGCCTCCTTTCTGAATACAGCCCACGTTTTATTTACTACTACCTGATTTTTGTAAAAAAAAAATCGCCAAATTTGTGTTATAAATTTAATCGAAATTTATTGGAATTAATTTTTAAAGTCGGAAAAACGTAAAATAATTAATTCATTCTCGTTGTGAAGTAATATATGTAAGTAGCTGCAGTGGAAACCTTCACAAGCAGGGGAGGATGAAAAATGTATGAATATTCTTAGTCAGGTGATGTTTTAACATAAGCATAAAGGAAAATTACTCATATTATAAAGAAAACATATCTCTCCATCCAACCTAAATCAAATATGAACATTTTAGAAGACAATTCGAACTCAATGCCGCTTGATCAAAGTAAACAAAAAATCGACCTGAAAGTTGCTTGCGGCTTATTTTGATGATAGCCTATTCAAAATTATGGGGCGTATTTATAAACAAAATTAGGTTGGTATATGTGTACTGAAACTTAGTTGCAACTTTAGACATTGGGGCATATTCATAGTTAAAATAAAATTGGTAATTAAACTTAATTGAAGCGTTCTCGTCAGATAACCTATTGAAAATTAGGTCAAAAAGCTACAACTAATTTTAAGTATCCACTTAATTTTTACTATGAATAAGCCTCTATATTATAAAGCTGCTACCAACTATAGAGCCGACTATAATTACTAGAGCAATAAATATTTGATAAACTGGTATTTTATTATAATGATAGAAACAATGTGATCCGATCTGATTTTAAACAAGCAAAAGTATATTCATATGTGTATGAAATAATGTGTATGTGAAATAATGGGCTCGTTTCTTTGTAACCTAGTTGCAAAAGAACACTACGTTGGATAACGAATTGCATGTAAAGCAACAACACTAACTCGGAGAAATATGCGAGTTGAGCCCACTCGATTAAATTATATCCGACCTGAGATGTAGTGCTGGGAAGTGAAAAAACTGCGATATTGTGAATTAGCCCTAAGAAGATACATGAGAATTTTAGATTTAAGACGTGATTCGTTTTTATTTGCATAGTATTTGTAAATATATAACTACTTCAAACTAAAAATTGCCGGCACAACTATTTTCCGTTCCTAAATATCACTAAACAAGTCGCAACTTACATGAAAGAGGCTAACAGGGTTGCTTTTGCATTTAAAGAAAATTTTATCCGAGCTGGAGCGTTCTTTTGCAACTCGGTTACATTAAAAGGGGCCCAATATATAAAAATAAGTAAACGCTCTCATTTTGCCAATTATACGGGAATCAGGAAGTGATGCGAATTCACATCTATATACTTTAGGAACGAAAACTCACAGTGCTGCATGTATGTAAATATTTTACTTAGCGGCGGCGCTCCCAGCAATCCCATAACCAATTTTATTTTGCAAAAATATTAGAAAAAACGAATTTTTACTAGTTAACGAGTTCTTAAGTAAAAAGATTTGCATTATATTATAATTTTTTTTATCAATTTTTATGTCAATTTTTCTTGTTTGCAAGAGCAACCATGTACGGCGAGAACGGTTTATACGTTTCATTTCACCCCTGAAAAGCTATACTGAGTTATACTGAGCTCTTTACAGTAGCAGTCGGAACATACTCAACCACCACTAAATCGCTCACTTTGTCTTTGTCCGACTTGCGATGTCGTTTGTCGTACCGTTCTTTCCATTCCGTTCCGCCGTTATATACGAAAAGAACGTAGATTACAAAGAAGTTGTATAACGATTCGTTTCCTGCGGCAAGAAGTCTCATCCAATTCGCCACACACATAAGCCAATTGGATCTAATCAGATTCTGGTATCAATCAGCAAAAGTCGAATTAGTTCTGGTATGGACAATTGGACGAGATTTTCAGTACACCGAATTACACTGAAGATGGCACGATATATAGTATAATGTACTTATAATTATTAATATTTTGAATATTATTATTGCTATTTTTATTATTATTACTTGCTGACCCGGCAGAACTATATACCAACTTGAATTAGAAATAAATATTGCAGACGATTATTTCCATACCATCTGCACCAGACCGTGAACATTTCATGAAAATCGGTCCGTTATTACGACCGTCAGAACATTTTTAGAAAAGAGGTGTGGCACCTCCCAGTTTTATATACGTTTTAGTTCTCCACATATAAATAAAATAGCGGACCCGGCAAACTTCGACTCGCCCCAATTTAACGCCTTCAGATAAACTTCAGTGGTAATAAAACACAGATAGTTCAAATTTCAATGTTATTTATTTGAATGGAATCGGAATCAGTAGAGAGCGATATGATGAACAATGTTTTCTGTTTTGTTTTCCAGCGCAAAAACAACCAACGAAGACGGTTTCCCAACACGCGAACAGGCAACGTACAGCAGAAATCACATGGTTCATCAGTTTCTTGACGGACAACCGCGTAGCGTTGCACAATTTCGGATGATTCAGATTCCCACCTTCAACTGCATGCATTAAGTGCGAGAATCTCCGGAGAGCAATATCATAGCCCCACCAAATTGTCTCGAATCACCTCGTAAATCCTTCATCGTTCGGTCAACTGCCTCAAAAGCTCGTTTATGCGACATCGTGCATTCATCCCAAATGATGAATTTGCATTCTCGCATCAATTTCGCTTTCGCTGAATTCTTGGTCATTGTACACGTTGGCTTATCTACCGTGAGTAGATTCATCGGCAGCTTTAAAGCTGAATGTGCAGTTCGACCGCCTTCCAACAATGTGGCAGCAATGCCAGAGGAAGCAATAGCCGGCGCAATTTGAGATCTTGCCCGAATTGTAGCCAGAATCAAAGAAATTACGAATGTCTTGCCTGTCCCGCCGGGAGCATCGATAAAGTAAATGCCTCCCGTTCCATCGTCAACAACCTTCATCGTACACCTTCTTCTGCTCGGCATTCAACAGCTGCACATTTGTTCGGACTCTTTCGGCCAGTTCATCTCGATCATAGTCTTGCTCCCGTTGCAGTTCCCGATTGAATGCATCGTTCATCGAACGATTTGGCGCTGGCATTCCCAATGTCGGCACCGGACTGCCGCACATGAGCATGCACATGTCTTCGATAAGAACTAACGCTTCGTTGCGAATCTCGTTATTAATTTGAAGATCGAAATTCAAAGTTGTCATGCGAAATCTGTGTAAAATGTCGTCAGCAATCTCGTCCTTATATTTGTCCCACAATGCGGTCGGGTTCAATGGATGGCATGCGGTTATGATGATCGCAAACGATGTACGAATTTGATACGCTGGCGCAGAAACAGTTGCATCGGCGAGAGTGGAGTCCCAATGTGTATCGTTTTCGAGAAAATTCAAACGTTGGCAAGCCTCTCGAAAAGTGGCGCATAGCACACCATCCACAGTACGCAGAGAATCGAAGGATGTAGGGCCTCTGATGTTAACCAAAAGCAAGCGAAGATAGAAGCATTCGTATTGGCGTGGATGGACTGTGTATATTCGTCCGAGAGCATCGGTGGAATAGACATCAATAAAGCCAGCAACAACATTACCTTTTTTCCGGCGTTGAAACCTCTTTGATGCAGCGTTCCATGTATAATAGCGTGGCATTTCCGAATAAAGTAAAGTCCTTGCGAACGGATCGCTTTCGCATGTCGAAAAGATATTTGTCAACGTTGTAGCTGGGGGTTGTTCTGCTCAAGTGTATGTATTCATCTGATCGTAACTTCGACTGATTGAAATGCATGAAATTGAGGCACTCCGTTTCGACCTTCACGCAGTACTGTTGAAACAACCGGCGATATCTCAACAGATGATTGTCAACATCCCGCCGAATCATCAAACGATACGCATAAAAATTCATTGAGCTGACCTTCTTATTCGTTTCTTCTCCTGATATATGAATTCGAACTCGGTTGGAAAATAAAATAGAAGTGATGACTTGCAAACAAACTTGTCGTTGGATTAACCATCTTTATATTGAAGTGATATCCATCCTCTCCACGACAGAACATCAACGGGTATTGAAGTGCATCATATGACCGATGCGTCTCGTACACGTGCTTCAATTGTCCACCATCGCGACGGTAGAGAACAACATCGCGTGATTCCTTATTCTCGCCAACAATCACCACTGCGACTTCATTGATAGTGGGAGCATTGAATTCTCTTGCATGGCCTCCAGCGGGTATTTTGTCTGCTCTAATAATGATTTTGTGGTCGTCCGAAGGCATCATATCCAATGCTGTTTTGAACAATCTGAATAATTCATTTTGCTCATGCAGAAGATTTTGTTATTGTTCGATCATTTCACGTTTAGTCGCAGTAAAAATTGCACAACGCTAATCTAGTTCAATTGCCGAATCACCAACGAAATAGATCTGAAGGAACTTATGATCTTCGTTCGGCAGTGGTAACAAACCGCCCGCTCAAGGGTGAATTTGACCTTGAATCTGAATGTTTGGAAGCAATTTCGAAAAAAATAACATGAATTGTTCATTTTAATAATAATGAGACGTGATTGCCTTAAAACTGGGATTGTAGCCGGGTACATCAACAACTTGGGCTCCAAATGATGTCATTTGAAAGCATCCGTTATATTTTTGTGTATTCTTTAGAAAATGTTTTGATTGGATTGTATTTCCATAGAGTAACGAATACAATGGCTCTGGCGGGTGAGTCCAAACGGGTAATTTCACTTTGACACCAGCGCAGCATAAGGCGGTGGTTTCTGATTGAAACTTCAATGCATTCCAATACTGGCATACGACAGACAATGAGCCGATATCAACGCAGCGAAGATCTTTGTAGGCTATTGCGGAATCGTATTCGAAAGCAGCGCGATTCAAGCCTACATTTATGACTGGTGTTCTTCTAACAACATTTTGTGGAATTTGAGGTGGTGATTGTGCAGCGGGAATTTGTGCAATATGGGCACGTCTCCATTCATTTTCTTCTGCACGTTCCCCTTGCGTTTAATTATCAGTGACATTCGTCCAATGTTTGATCGTCTAATAGGAGGCATTAGTCAAGCAAATAACTCTAGCTAAAATGCAATAAAGTCGTTTTTGACTAATCCTATTAAAAAGAAAATTCTTAGAAGAAAAAAATATTTACGGAATGAATGTATCGCAATATATGCCCGCAATTCAAGAAGATAACCTCACTTTTTACACGCAAATTTATTTTCTTAAAAAATGATCGAATTGATAAATAGCGCAATGGAATTTTAGTTGATCGTAATGCTCGTACTGTTTGTGGATGTTATACGCTATATATGACTATCCGAAATCAGAAAAATAAATCGATCAACACGAGAATCAGGAAAACGCCAATCAATTGCAGCAAGAAAAATACCACATTTGTTTAATAAAAAATGACATTTGTTTAATAAAAAATGACAATGAGAAAAGTGCACCTGTGAAATTGCGCTCAGTCTAAGTCTGCTACGTAGTCAGCTGTTTTCCGAATTCTTCTTTGATGGCAAGCGAAAAGTGCACCTGTCAAATTACGTTCAAGCTAAGCACAGCGCCATCTGTTATTTATCTCATTAATTTCTCCGCTCAAAATGCACGCAACACAAATTTTATCACAATGAATTTCACAATTATCCGAAATTTGCAGCTTTACATCACATCAAATCATGCAATAAAATGCAAAATTTTGTTTCACGTTTTTCCGGAATTTTCCGAGTTTTCCATTAAAAGTTTTCTATTTTTCCAATCGAAAAGCCATTCTGGGACAATTGCACACAAAATTCTATATTAATAATCAATTTTCGATTTCTCCAATTTTCTTACGTAAAAAACTTCTCCTGGCAATTACGAAGAACTGAAAAAAAATTGGAGGCACATCGGTCCAGACGTTCTCAATTGATGAATTACTATACATTTATTTGTCTTTGTCTCTGGTATTTGACACTGCGATGTTTCGCAGAACCTACATGTCTAACACACGGACAACTTCATCGTGAGTGACTTGAATCATACGGTTGTGAATAACATCCCTCGGATTGAAGAAATACTAGCTCGTTAGGTTCCATTGAATTTTCGTGAATGATTCATATCAAAATTTGTTATCTTGATAGCGTTTAGTTGCGGTTTATTAGCTCGTTCAACTTACCTGTTCGCCCCTGAAGTTCTTACTGCTCTTTTCCTCTCTTGTCTAGGAATGCCTCAACCGGTTTGGACGTGAATGCCGTACTACGATCGGATATATGTAGTTCGTAACGGTTGTCCAAAAATGGGCATCACATCTTCCATCGCATTAATTACAAGCTGGCCTTTAAGCAACACATTTTTTTTGAAACCGCAAACCATTACTAAGACGTAAGTATGAACCGAGTTACTTCGGGAAGATAGGCCTATATGGTCGATGTACAGATATCTGGATGGAATAGGTAGTACGACCGCAACATGCAACTGGATCTCCTTTTTATCTCCCTGAGCCTTGATCGTACGCATAGATATAAGATTTGACATTTCGCCGCATTTGAGGAAACGAGACATGCTTTTTCAGACGGCCTAATGTTTTTATCAGCGCGAAGTATTCTCCATCGTTCCTGGTTCTGAATCTGTTTCGTGGTTTCCTCATCCGGCTGTTTGTTTGCACTTGAGGCTTGCGCATATTCGTCGTATCTATTCATCTTGAAGTTGTATTGTGGATGCCCAATCTTCAGGTTGCATAATCTTACTGATAGATAAAACTATAGCCGCGACTGTGTTTGGCTCTACAGGTTATACTAACAGCAGTCTGATTATCGCATTACCATGTTGCATTTTGATATATTTAGTAGTCGAACGGAACGGACGTGTTTTCATCGCGCTCTTGCTACTTCCCGTAATATTGGCCTTGCTGTGTTCCGAAATATTATAATTATTTTATCGTAATTGTGTGGATTAATATCCCTGTCATTCCTGCTTGTATGTACAAGTGCGGTACCCGGCTAATATAATTAATTTGGTTAACCAAACAAAAATTATTTTACAAAATTGTTTGTGAGTGTAAACGGTTATGTCGTCAACTACTGCTTCGTCGCTCAAACGTCGACTGAGCAAAGGTTCCCCCTTCTGCTAAGGCAGCGAAACTCGAAGAAGGCATTACACTTGCAGCGGTTTTCGCCAAATAAAAAGAAGTTGAGGAGAGGGTGCGGCAACAGACAGAGCAGTTGCGGCCGCCTATTGAAAGCATATCAAGCAGACTAACTGAGGTAGAAAATAAGTTAACCAAACGAATTAAGGAGAACATATCGGTGCTCACTTCTACGGTGACTGAGTCCTCTGCCCGCATTGTTTTGCTTGAGGAGAACGTAAAGAAAACAGTAGCGGAGATCGCCTGCATAAAAGAGGAGTTTGAGAATTTTAAACTAAAGAGAGCCGCTCCCGACATTGCTGCCGACGCAGTCGCTTTTGGTGTTCCGTATAAAAAATGGGAGAATCTGAAGAGCATCATTAATCAAGTGTGCCTGTCTATTGATTTTCTCGCTCCTCAGATTAGGGATCTTTTTCGTACAAGAGCGTCACAAACATCTCCTAACAGCGCAATTGTAATCAAGTTTCACTCACCTCTTGATCGCAATCGCACTCTGCGCGCTTTCGGTGAATATAGAAGACGTACAAAGTCGGATATTCCCCTGCAACCCCTTGCCATCCAAGGTTATTTTCATATTTTTGAGAGCCTTACCAGGGAGAATAGATTGTTGCTGCAAAAGGCTACAAAATTGCGGCGTGAGGGGAAATTGATTTCGGCGTATACTAAGCGAGGTTCTTGTGTAGATGTTATTTGTGTATCACAGACTTGGTTCAGAAACGGTATCATGGATTCCCATTTCGACATTAAAGGCTTCAAACTGTTTCGGACTGATAGAATTACTAAGAAGGGTGCCGGGGTCGCTATATATTGCAAAAACCATGTAAAAGCTCGTTTTGTTTCTCATGCTCTCGGTAGTACTACCGAGTTTTTGTTAGTCGAAGTGCCCAATAATCCGACCAAAATCCTCTTGTCTTGCTTTTATAACCCCCACAAATGTAACATTGTCGATGAATATTTTTCTATGTTGTCTTCCGTGGCTACTGACTACGATGATATCATTGTATGTGGCGATTTTAATGTAAATTTGTTATGCTGTGACTTGTATAGGCTCCGTTTAAATGATAACGTTTCTAGTGCTGGTTTGTCTTTGGTGAATGTGTCCGTACCGACGAGACATGGAAATAAATGTTGTCCGAGTCTCCTTGATTATTTCATTGTCTCTGATCCGTCTATTGTATTAAAATATTACCAAATATCATTTATATCTGGTCATAATTTAATTTTCTGTGCATTTAATATTAATCTTGAAAATCATAGTATAGTAGTTAGCCCATCCCACTATACTGACTATCGCTTTTTAAATTTGAATGACTTGTTAAATGACTTGGCCTGCATTAACTGGCCAGACTGTTGGAGAATAAGCTCTGTGCATGATAAACTTAATTTCTTGAATGAGATTATCTTAAGACTTTTTAGGACCCCTGTTCCGACTCGTACCCTTCCAAATATTTCCCCGTCGTCCCCTTGGTTCATTAATACAATCCGTACGCTGATTATAAAACGTAATAACCAGTATTCTATATGGAAAAAAAATCGAACGGATATAAATTGGCGTACATACAAGCCCGTAAGAAATGACACTACTGCAGCTATAAAGCGTGTAAAAAGAATCTACTATAGTAAAATGTTGCTTCCGAATAATGCCTTATGGCGGAATTTAAAAAAAATTCGTGTTCATGTTAGAGATAGTCCTAATTGTTCTATTAACCCTGAAGTCCTTAATGATGACTTTGTCAATCGTGTCACCCCTCCCAGTATTTCCACCCACTCCACAGGTATGCCTTCTTCTTCAGTTTCTATCGGTGAGGTATTTGAATTCTGTACGGTATCGGAATTAGATGTGGCAAGGTGTATCTATAAAATACAGTCAAATGCAATCGGTGAGGACGGCACACCTATTAAATTTATTAAAACGATTTTATCAAACATCTTGCCAACTCTCACCCAAGTGGTCAATCACAGTATTACCACGTCATGTTTCCCCGAAATGTGAAAGGTTGCTACTGTGCTACCAATTGCTAAAAGTATGCATTAATCCCAGTGATTTTCGTCCTATAAGCATTTTATCTGCACTCTCTAATGCCTTTGAATCCCTAATGGCTGAACAAATTTATGGTCATTTAAACAAATTTAGTTTACTATCATCGTCTCAGTCTGGCTTTAGAGTTAATCATAGTTGCCCCACGGCTGTTATTAAAATTTTGGGTGATATAAGAATACCTTTTGACAAAAACCAACTGACGTTACTATGCCTACTTGACTATTCTAAGGCTTTTGACTCTGTGGACCATAAAATACTTAGCTTAAAATTAAAAAACTATTTTGGGTGTGGGGACTATGCAGTGCGTCTCATGAGGAGCTATTTGGTAGGTAGGACTCAGTGTGTGAAAAATGGTGAACAATTCTCTAAACCACTGCTAATGAGTGTGCCGCAAGGTTCTATCTTAGAACCGTTATTACTTATGCGGACGATATACAACTCTATATGTCGGGAACTATTGAGCAAACTGGTAGTCTATGCTCTAAGTTTAATGTTGACTTGTTATCCATCTCACTTTGGGTGTCTAAAAACGGTCTCTGTCTTAATAGTGAAAAGTCGTATGTCCTTCCCATATCTAAAAGTCGTATCGATTTCTCTGATATTCCGCCCCTATACATAGATGAAAATAGTCTTAAATCTTGGTTGTATCATCAGTTCTAGTATTACTTGTGACGATCATGTAAACTCCACCTTAAATAAAGTGTATTATATCTTACGGAATTTAAGAATGTCTGCAAATTTTACTCCGCTTGAAATTTGGAGAAAGCTAGCCGTACAAATAATTTGACCTATTATCTGTTATCCAGAACTAATCTATAGTAAACTGAGTTCTCAATCTGCGCATAAAATTGACGTAGTTTTCAATCATGTAACTCGGTATGTGTTTGGACTAGCGAGATTTTGCGATATTTCTGGTTGGAGATCGCGACTTTTGGGTTGTGAAATTTCTGACTATCCGAAAGCCAGAAATTGTATTTTCTTATTTCGTCTTTTGCGAAATAAAGAACCTAGTTATCTATATAGAAAACTAGAATTCCCAAATTCTGCACGGATAACCGACCTTATAGGGCCTAAACATAATTACCTAACTTCTGCAAGGCTATTCTTTGTCAACGCTACTCGTATTTGGAATTCTATTCCAGCTTCTGTTCGCAGTAGTTTAAACAAAAGCAACTTTAAGAATGTTCTTTATGAGTATTTTCGTTAATCTAATTTAATATAATTATCTATAGCATAATAATTATATAATTTAATATAATTATCTATAGCATAATGATGAGTTTCGCTACCTAAGTACAAATATACGTGTAATCTAGTCATATATGAACACTGATGGTTTTATATTTTAGTTTTAATATCTTTTGTTACTCTACTTTTAGTTTAAAACTGTTGTACTAAAAAAGATCATCTTAAATAATATTGTACTAATAATTTTTTTTATAAATAAATGAAATGAAATGGTCTATCTAGTCAAAAGAGAAAGGTCAAATTCCTGCTACCGTAACCGCCATCTGGCTATTCGAGGTCGCCATGGTGTTACCTTCTTTGCCGTTACCACAACATTACAATCAGTTTGTACTGCAAAATTCGTACCCAAAAGTCTTACTCGAAATGTTTCCAGAGACCCCACAATTGCGATAACCTCCAATTCGTGACTTGGGTACCGTAATTCGTCTGAGCTACATTGCCGGCTGAATAACGGGCCGGTTTACAATTTTCTCTTAGTCCCGGATCTGTCGGTGGATTCTTACAGCGGCCGTCACACTAATTTTCCTATATAGGGTGATTGCATGGTGGCCTGTATTAGAAACAGATGCTAATCTCAGGCTGCTCACCAAGGTGCAAAGATCTAGCATGATCTGCATAAGCGGAGCGCACAGAACCACGCCAAGCGATGCTCTGAACGATATCTTAGATCTCTTGCCATTGATTTTGGCAGGACAACAGATGACTGCGATTAAGGGAGACATCCCGGTGGAATTCCGAAACCTAGGGTCACTCTTGTATATTAAACAAGTTTCACTTCATTCCGTTCATTCATTCATTCATTCGTTATGCTTCGAAATCGATTTGTGAAAGTAGTTTTATAACGAGAATTCCTAGTAGGGAGGCGTGGTATCAAGAGTTTAATACTCCCCCTGATAGTATTGCCATCTATACAGATGGCTCTAAACACAACAGTAAGGTGCCAGGATGCAATCAAGGCTCTGAGCTCCCTCACGTTTAAGTCAAACATTGCGCTAGACTGCCGCCTATCCCTACAGGAGATGCCCAAGGGGCCTGGTCATAGGGACATAGAGGCAGGCGTACTTGTAAGACAATGTATGGCCAAGCAGATACTTCAGAATAAAGAACCTGTTTGCCACTTGCAAACTGCCACTTAGAGAATATATATGTACGTAAAAAAGGTGACGATAGATGGAGTCAAATTACGACTTCTCCATGACCTAAATGGGACCGGACACCATCACGAAGTGTATACTCTCTAAAAAGACTATAACCGGGACTGTCTAATAGTAATAGTATTAGTAAAGATACTGCAGGAGCTATAAGAACTATGAAGAGGAGGAAGTGATCTTACATCTTCTGTGTAAGTGTCCTGTAAAAAGCAGGCTGCGGTATCTGGGATCACCGATGCTGGATGACGTTAGCGAGTTTTCAAATAACGCGACTAATTACCTCATGAGATTCATCAGCGAGGCAAAATGGTTTTGCAAGGGGTAATCTTTCGGTGGATGATTTCAATGTTTGTGGTAACACAATGGGCCTTCTATTTATAGCATAAATGTGCCCCCGTAGGCGTCATCCACTCCTATCTACCTAGCTACCTAAAATATTTAGACATTCAAATGCATTAATCTCGCCAAAGAGAAAAGGAAAACGTGATCAGTTAAGTGACCAAAAGACAAGTAAATTTAAATACAAAGAAAGCAATATGCATAAGACGTACATATGTATTTATTTATGTATATATTTTGACCAGCGCAGGAATGTAAATTTGTGATACGGGCAGCGAGGAACAAACCCATGTAAAGGCAGCCAATGAAATGTAATAAGCGTTCACACTCGTACAAATATGCCTTCTGATATTGCAATGCCTTCGCTATCAAATAATTAATTATTCTTTTTGTGCGTACATAAATGTGTGTGGGCATTTGAAAGAACAACATAAGTTTATGTTTCACGACCAGTCTCCGACTAGCCCTCTTGTTATACGGTTGTGCTACGCTTGTTGATTTCAATTCCATTTTTCGTACTACTCGTACGCACTCAGTGTCAGTGAATACGCGATTATCATTTAACATATTGTGTCTATTAAGACAAGTTAGATCTTGTGTGCGCAAATTGAGTGCTATGGCCCCAGGGGCCTTTAACTTCGGGGATTATCGCCCAGCCCCCAGAAACTAAGGCACATAAAAAACTTTTGTAAAAATTTTCCAGCCTGTTCGTCATGCAACCTACCACCCCACATCCCCGACCCATGCATCAGAACAGTTGGCGCAAATTGTACAAGAGAACTTCTTCATCAAACATGTGCTCAAAATATTTACAAGCAAAAGAAATACTAAAAATAAAAACTGAAACCAAATATGCTATGAAAGAAGCAAACAAAATATTAAAATCACGGAATCCTATCGTACCCAATACCCAACCCTTCGTCTTAGCCCTAAAGTCGAACAACATAATTGAAATAAACACTCTAAATACAAACAATATACCAGCATCAAAGCCAAAACCATCCACCAACAACAATACTCCACCCGACGATTCCCATAAAACTGGTTTCGTTGAACAGAAATGCTCTCAACACAACAAAACACACAGCATCCAGTCGAACAGCAATGAGCTGAAATCATCCGACCTATGCTCAGCAGTAGCAACGACAAATATAATGGATCACGGCGATTCCCTTCCACTTCCTCAAATCGCAATATTTTCAATGACTCTATCCTGAGAACGTATATTAGACAGAGAAGCATTAAGTTAGGATGACGGTGTGAATTGTCAAAATGCATCAATATTTCTCGTCCAGCTCACCATTCTAATGGCCGACAGGGGAAATCGTGAGAGTGGCGAGTTAACAGAGCTGAGCGAAGGCAAAATTTGTTTAACAGACTATGATTTCTGATAAATTTTTATTGTTTTGGCTCGAATTTTAGATTTTGCCAATATATTAACGAATTGATATAAACATCTAAATATTTAATTTGACGTGCAATTTGGCTTTACTTAAATATGTGCATGGTAAGAGTGAGCCAATTTTGGTTTTATGCATGCATTATATACATACATATTTATTATAAGCGTAATAATCGTTATCATACTAAGTGTACATATGTAAATATGTATATGGATAATATGTAGTACATACATATATAAATATCCAAATATACGTATGTATGTATATATGTATATATATTTACATGTTCATGCACATGTATGTACGTATACATGTAATAAAAAATGTTAACAAGTGCACATGCATTCATATGCATTATATCTATCATCATCATATATTTATTTCTTGTTATGTAGATATATGCAGCATTTGTTCCATCCCTCCGCCAGCGTGTCTGTTTTCAACCGCAGCGCAACTGCAGTACAGCAACAAAAAATTCATTCATAAACGCACGCGCATATTATTGAAAGCAAATTTCCGTTCATTCATAAATACGAACATTTCATCTCCCCACAAACACATGCGCCCCTCATCCATCACATTTTTCGCGACGAAGACAAAAATCTAAAAATCATAAATTGAAGATTTTTGTAATTTTGGTCCAAATGCTCACAACTTCAAATGGGAATGTAGGTATTATTTTGGCCCGCTTGTGCCCGTAAAATATTTCATGAAGAAATTCATCTATTATTAATCAATTATGTTTGCTTAGGGGTCGTGCACATATTACGTAACGCGACAGGGAGGCGGCGGGGGTTTGCGATTTGTGACGAAGTGTGACATGTGATTTCCCTTTGCCTAATATATAACATACATATATCAATTAACATTGTATTTTATTTTACGATTAATAAAAACAATTTTTCTGAAAGTGTGACATGGTGGGGGGTCTGAAATAATCAAAAATTGCGTTACGTAATATGTGCACGACCCCTTATCATTCTAAACGTGTTTTGCACGAAATCCTGTTATATACATATGTCATTTAAAGCCCTAATTATTCCAAATCGGCGCAACCAAACGCCTTACCGCTACGCCTACTTGCATACATATGTACATTACATATATGTATGTCAATATATAGTCTAAATCTTGGGCGCATTTATGTCAGGGCTTACGTCTTATCACAAATGTAGCACAAGTAGCAGAATAATATATTTAGGAGTGGAAAATCTACTACCTTTTAACAAACTTTTCTACAATTGTCTAACTAAACGCAAACATTGCTATAATTAATTGTATTTTGTGAGACGTTTAATTAATCATACTACGTTTCCTACTTCCTGAACCAACAATCTGAGTCAATGACCTATACAAAAGACTTTCAACACTAAATTACAAATAAACCGTACCATTTTTATTCTGAGAGGGTATAAAGGACCAGAATTTTCGTTGTAAATTGAATTCTGTGGTGTATAACTTAACGCCATCTTATGTATGTATGTATCTATATGTAAGTATTTTCTTTCAGATCTTCCTCTATTCGATCTAGTAAATCATATTGGTATTATACTCCACTTTTTTCTTGTACCAACCTCAAATACAAATTAATTCAACTAACCCCTGATTAATGGTGGCGGCTTTGCGACGCAGCTTTTTGGTCTGAATTGAGGGCAGAAGCAACTATTTCTGTAGAGTTTTGACAAAACAGCTTATTTGGCTTTCGAGTTTTTATTTACAAATCAATAAATTTCTATCTTTGACGTACAAATTTAATATTTAATTTAATCTTTTACCACGATAGCCTGTAGAACTATTGCTTTGTTTAACTATTTGTATAAATATTTCATTAGAACATTGTTATTTTTGACATGGTAAAAATTGAAGTCCAACTGGAGATAAGATATTTTGTCAAACTTTGCGCGCAGACTTAGAGTTCGGTTGAATGTGCGCGCATGTGAACAAACATATGTACATACATAATTATTTATATTCTATTTTTGCATGGAAGTAATTCGATTAAATATGCATTGTTAAATAAATGCATGCATGTGCATACATATGATAAACAATAAATGCAATTTCTTTAGTGTTTTTGGAAGAATTTGTTTAACTACTTAAAATATTGATTGAAAGTTATATATGGAAAATATTAGTAGAATAAAATAAAACACTAAAATTGAAATTATAGAAGAACACATATTTTTAATATTTTTTTTAAATGTTGGAAATAGAATTGCGAAAATTCCTTATCAAAACAATAGGAAAATTTTCGCCAAAAAACATCAGCAACCACACAATGTAGCTGATAACAGAGAACCTACATTAATTTTCTCTAAAATTGTTGTTTTCGCTCAACCGATGTTAAATTTTGCCCCTTGTAGGTGAAAAATTATTTAGTGGTGAGCTGGACGAGAAGTAGACCTTTTCCCAAAAACGCGGAACGACAGCAGGAATGAAGCGGGATGCTACTTCTCTGTAAATATACGTACTCTGACTCTATCGAAACAGAATCAAGCAAACAAACACCAGACACAATGGAGTTTAAAATAACATACCGAATAGTACTAGGCGAAAAATACAAAACGAATTCGTAGCATCCCATCAACAATAATATAATATCATCTGCAACATCAGCCTCTTCATAAAAGCGGCAATAGCTCTTCGATTGAAAATTACCGTGGAATAGCAAAGCTATCGGCAATTCCAAAACTATTTGAAGCAATTATTACTAATCAGTTAAAATATACGATCTCTTCATCAATCGCAAACTCTCAGCACGGATTTTGTAAGGGCAAATCAACTATTACCAATTTACTGGAATTCACAACTCATGTTTCAAATGGTTTTAGAGAAAATATTCCAACAGATGTTATATACACCAACTTCAGTAAAGCTTTTGACAAAGTTTGTCACCCCTTACTCATCCAAAAACTTGATCTGCTGGGCTTTCCACCCTCTCTCCTCCGCTGGATTTCTTCTTATCTACATGATAGATCTCAAATCGTTATATTCAAAAATGCTTTTTCCAATGTCATTAATGTTACTTCGGGAGTTCCCCGAGGCAGCCTAGATGGCCCGATTCTGTTTTTGTTATTCATAAATGATATTACTACTGCAATAAGATATTCGAATATACTAATAACCCTGAAGTCCTTAATGATGACTTTGTCAATCGTGTCACCCCTCCCAGTATTTCCACCCACTCCACAGGTATGCCTTCTTCTTCAGTTTCTATCGGTGAGGTATTTGAATTCTGTACGGTATCGGAATTAGATGTGGCAAGGTGTATCTATAAAATACAGTCAAATGCAATCGGTGAGGACGGCACACCTATTAAATTTATTAAAACGATTTTATCAAACATCTTGCCAACTCTCACCCAAGTGGTCAATCACAGTATTACCACGTCATGTTTCCCCGAAATGTGAAAAGTTGCTACTGTGCTACCAATTGCTAAAAGTATGCATTAATCCCAGTGATTTTCGTCCTATAAGCATTTTATCTGCACTCTCTAATGCCTTTGAATCCCTAATGGCTGAACAAATGTATGGTCATTTAAACAAATTTAGTTTACTATCATCGTCTCAGTCTGGCTTTAGAGTTAATCATAGTTGCCCCACGGCTGTTATTAAAATTTTGGGTGATATAAGAATACCTTTTGACAAAAACCAACTGACGTTACTATGCCTACTTGACTATTCTAAGGCTTTTGACTCTGTGGACCATAAAATACTTAGCTTAAAATTAAAAAACTATTTTGGGTGTGGGGACTATGCAGTGCGTCTCATGAGGAGCTATTTGGTAGGTAGGACTCAGTGTGTGAAAAATGGTGAACAATTCTCTAAACCACTGCTAATGAGTGTGCCGCAAGGTTCTATCTTAGAACCGTTATTACTTATGCGGACGATATACAACTCTATATGTCGGGAACTATTGAGCAAACTGGTAGTCTATGCTCTAAGTTTAATGTTGACTTGTTATCCATCTCACTTTGGGTGTCTAAAAACGGTCTCTGTCTTAATAGTGAAAAGTCGTATGTCCTTCCCATATCTAAAAGTCGTATCGATTTCTCTGATATTCCGCCCCTATACATAGATGAAAATAGTCTTAAATCTTGGTTGTATCATCAGTTCTAGTATTACTTGTGACGATCATGTAAACTCCACCTTAAATAAAGTGTATTATATCTTACGGAATTTAAGAATGTCTGCAAATTTTACTCCGCTTGAAATTTGGAGAAAGCTAGCCGTACAAATAATTTGACCTATTATCTGTTATCCAGAACTAATCTATAGTAAACTGAGTTCTCAATCTGCGCATAAAATTGACGTAGTTTTCAATCATGTAACTCGGTATGTGTTTGGACTAGCGAGATTTTGCGATATTTCTGGTTGGAGATCGCGACTTTTGGGTTGTGAAATTTCTGACTATCCGAAAGCCAGAAATTGTATTTTCTTATTTCGTCTTTTGCGAAATAAAGAACCTAGTTATCTATATAGAAAACTAGAATTCCCAAATTCTGCACGGATAACCGACCTTATAGGGCCTAAACATAATTACCTAACTTCTGCAAGGCTATTCTTTGTCAACGCTACTCGTATTTGGAATTCTATTCCAGCTTCTGTTCGCAGTAGTTTAAACAAAAGCAACTTTAAGAATGTTCTTTATGAGTATTTTCGTTAATCTAATTTAATATAATTATCTATAGCATAATAATTATATAATTTAATATAATTATCTATAGCATAATGATGAGTTTCGCTACGTAAGTACAAATATACGTGTAATCTAGTCATATATGAACACTGATGGTTTTATATTTTAGTTTTAATATCTTTTGTTACTCTACTTTTAGTTTAAAACTGTTGTACTAAAAAAGATCATCTTAAATATTATTGTACTAATAATTTTTTTTATAAATAAATGAAATGAAATGGTCTATCTAGTCAAAAGAAAAAGGTCAAATTCCTGCTACCGTAACCGCCATCTGGCTATTCGAGGTCGCCATGGTGTTACCTTCTTTGCCGTTACCACAACATTACAATCAGTTTGTACTGCAAAATTCGTACCCAAAAGTCTTACTCGAAATGTTTCCAGAGACCCCACAATTGCGATAACCTCCAATTCGTGACTTGGGTACCGTAATTCGTCTGAGCTACATTGCCGGCTGAATAACGGGCCGGTTTACAATTTTCTCTTAGTCCCGGATCTGTCGGTGGATTCTTACAGCGGCCGTCACACTAATTTTCCTATATAGGGTGATTGCATGGTGGCCTGTATTAGAAACAGATGCTAATCTCAGGCTGCTCACCAAGGTGCAAAGATCTAGCATGATCTGCATAAGCGGAGCGCACAGAACCACGCCAAGCGATGCTCTGAACGATATCTTAGATCTCTTGCCATTGATTTTGGCAGGACAACAGATGACTGCGATTAAGGGAGACATCCCGGTGGAATTCCGAAACCTAGGGTCACTCTTGTATATTAAACAAGTTTCACTTCATTCCGTTCATTCATTCATTCATTCGTTATGCTTCGAAATCGATTTGTGAAAGTAGTTTTATAACGAGAATTCCTAGTAGGGAGGCGTGGTATCAAGAGTTTAATACTCCCCCTGATAGTATTGCCATCTATACAGATGGCTCTAAACACAACAGTAAGGTGCCAGGATGCAATCAAGGCTCTGAGCTCCCTCACGTTTAAGTCAAACATTGCGCTAGACTGCCGCCTATCCCTACAGGAGATGCCCAAGGGGCCTGGTCATAGGGACATAGAGGCAGGCGTACTTGTAAGACAATGTATGGCCAAGCAGATACTTCAGAATAAAGAACCTGTTTGCCACTTGCAAACTGCCACTTAGAGAATATATACGTAAAAAAGGTGACGATAGATGGAGTCAAATTACGACTTCTCCATGACCTAAATGGGACCGGACACCATCACGAAGTGTATACTCTCTAAAAAGACTATAACCGGGACTGTCTAATAGTAATAGTATTAGTAAAGATACTGCAGGAGCTATAAGAACTATGAAGAGGAGGAAGTGATCTTACATCTTCTGTGTAAGTGTCCTGTAAAAAGCAGGCTGCGGTATCTGGGATCACCGATGCTGGATGACGTTAGCGAGTTTTCAAATAACGCGACTAATTACCTCATGAGATTCATCAGCGAGGCAAAATGGTTTTGCAAGGGGTAATCTTTCGGTGGATGATTTCAATGTTTGTGGTAACACAATGGGCCTTCTATTTATAGCATAAATGTGCCCCCGTAGGCGTCATCCACTCCTATCTACCTAGCTACCTAAAATATTTAGACATTCAAATGCATTAATCTCGCCAAAGAGAAAAGGAAAACGTGATCAGTTAAGTGACCAAAAGACAAGTAAATTTAAATACAAAGAAAGCAATATGCATAAGACGTACATATGTATTTATTTATGTATATATTTTGACCAGCGCAGGAATGTAAATTTGTGATACGGGCAGCGAGGAACAAACCCATGTAAAGGCAGCCAATGAAATGTAATAAGCGTTCACACTCGTACAAATATGCCTTCTGATATTGCAATGCCTTCGCTATCAAATAATTAATTATTCTTTTTGTGCGTACATAAATGTGTGTGGGCATTTGAAAGAACAACATAAGTTTTCAATTCCATTTTTCGTACTACTCGTACGCACTCAGTGTCAGTGAATACGCGATTATCATTTAACATATTGTGTCTATTAAGACAAGTTAGATCTTGTGTGCGCAAATTGAGTGCTATGACCCCAGGGGCCTTTAACTTCGGGGATTATCGCCCAGCCCCCAGAAACTAAGGCACATAAAAAACTTTTGTAAAAATTTTCCAGCCTGTTCGTCATGCAACCTACCACCCCACATCCCCGACCCATGCATCAGAACAGTTGGCGCAAATTGTACAAGAGAACTTCTTCATCAAACATGTGCTCAAAATATTTACAAGCAAAAGAAATACTAAAAATAAAAACTGAAACCAAATATGCTATGAAAGAAGCAAACAAAATATTAAAATCACGGAATCCTATCGTACCCAATACCCAACCCTTCGTCTTAGCCCTAAAGTCGAACAACATAATTGAAATAAACACTCTAAATACAAACAATATATGTACCAGCATCAAAGCCAAAACCATCCACCAACAACAATACTCCACCCGACGATTCCCATAAAACTGGTTTCGTTGAACAGAAATGCTCTCAACACAACAAAACACACAGCATCCAGTCGAACAGCAATGAGCTGAAATCATCCGACCTATGCTCAGCAGTAGCAACGACAAATATAATGGATCACGGCGATTCCCTTCCACTTCCTCAAATCGCAATATTTTCAATGACTCTATCCTGAGAACGTATATTAGACAGAGAAGCATTAAGTTAGGATGACGGTGTGAATTGTCAAAATGCATCAATATTTCTCGTCCAGCTCACCATTCTAATGGCCGACAGGGGAAATCGTGCGAGTGGCGAGTTAACAGAGCTGAGCGAAGGCAAAATTTGTTTAACAGACTATGATTTCTGATAAATTTTTATTGTTTTGGCTCGAATTTTAGATTTTGCCAATATATTAACGAATTGATATAAACATCTAAATATTTAATTTGACGTGCAATTTGGCTTTACTTAAATATGTGCATGGTAAGAGTGAGCCAATTTTGGTTTTATGCATGCATTATATACATACATATTTATTATAAGCGTAATAATCGTTATCATACTAAGTGTACATATGTAAATATGTATATGGATAATATGTAGTACATACATATATAAATATCCAAATATACGTATGTATGTATATATGTATATATATTTACATGTTCATGCACATGTATGTACGTATACATGTAATAAAAAATGTTAACAAGTGCACATGCATTCATATGCATTATATCTATCATCATCATATATTTATTTCTTGTTATGTAGATATATGCAGCATTTGTTCCATCCCTCCGCCAGCGTGTCTGTTTTCAACCGCAGCGCAACTGCAGTACAGCAACAAAAAATTCATTCATAAACGCACGCGCATATTATTGAAAGCAAATTTCCGTTCATTCATAAATACGAACATTTCATCTCCCCACAAACACATGCGCCCCTCATCCATCACATTTTTCGCGACGAAGACCAAAATCTAAAAATCATAAATTGAAGATTTTTGTAATTTTGGTCCAAATGCTCACAACTTCAAATGGGAATGTAGGTATTATTTTGGCCCGCTTGTGCCCGTAAAATATTTCATGAAGAAATTCATCTATTATTAATCAATTATGTTTGCTTAGGGGTCGTGCACATATTACGTAACGCGACAGGGAGGCGGCGGGGGTTTGCGATTTGTGACGAAGTGTGACATGTGATTTCCCTTTGCCTAATATATAACATACATATATCAATTAACATTGTATTTTATTTTACGATTAATAAAAACAATTTTTCTGAAAGTGTGACATGGTGGGGGGTCTGAAATAATCAAAAATTGCGTTACGTAATATGTGCACGACCCCTTATCATTCTAAACGTGTTTTGCACGAAATCCTGTTATATACATATGTCATTTAAAGCCCTAATTATTCCAAATCGGCGCAACCAAACGCCTTACCGCTACGCCTACTTGCATACATATGTACATTACATATATGTATGTCAATATATAGTCTAAATCTTGGGCGCATTTATGTCAGGGCTTACGTCTTATCACAAATGTAGCACAAGTAGCAGAATAATATATTTAGGAGTGGAAAATCTACTACCTTTTAACAAACTTTTCTACAATTGTCTAACTAAACGCAAACATTGCTATAATTAATTGTATTTTGTGAGACGTTTAATTAATCATACTACGTTTCCTACTTCCTGAACCAACAATCTGAGTCAATGACCTATACAAAAGACTTTCAACACTAAATTACAAATAAACCGTACCATTTTTATTCTGAGAGGGTATAAAGGACCAGAATTTTCGTTGTAAATTGAATTCTGTGGTGTATAACTTAACGCCATCTTATGTATGTATGTATCTATATGTAAGTATTTTCTTTCAGATCTTCCTCTATTCGATCTAGTAAATCATATTGGTATTATACTCCACTTTTTTCTTGTACCAACCTCAAATACAAATTAATTCAACTAACCCCTGATTAATGGTGGCGGCTTTGCGACGCAGCTTTTTGGTCTGAATTGAGGGCAGAAGCAACTATTTCTGTAGAGTTTTGACAAAACAGCTTATTTGGCTTTCGAGTTTTTATTTACAAATCAATAAATTTCTATCTTTGACGTACAAATTTAATATTTAATTTAATCTTTTACCACGATAGCCTGTAGAACTATTGCTTTGTTTAACTATTTGTATAAATATTTCATTAGAACATTGTTATTTTTGACATGGTAAAAATTGAAGTCCAACTGGAGATAAGATATTTTGTCAAACTTTGCGCGCAGACTTAGAGTTCGGTTGAATGTGCGCGCATGTGAACAAACATATGTACATACATAATTATTTATATTCTATTTTTGCATGGAAGTAATTCGATTAAATATGCATTGTTAAATAAATGCATGCATGTGCATACATATGATAAACAATAAATGCAATTTCTTTAGTGTTTTTGGAAGAATTTGTTTAACTACTTAAAATATTGATTGAAAGTTATATATGGAAAATATTAGTAGAATAAAATAAAACACTAAAATTGAAATTATAGAAGAACACATATTTTTAATATTTTTTTTAAATGTTGGAAATAGAATTGCGAAAATTCCTTATCAAAACAATAGGAAAATTTTCGCCAAAAAACATCAGCAACCACACAATGTAGCTGATAACAGAGAACCTACATTAATTTTCTCTAAAATTGTTGTTTTCGCTCAACCGATGTTAAATTTTGCCCCTTGTAGGTGAAAAATTATTTAGTGGTGAGCTGGACGAGAAGTAGACCTTTTCCCAAAAACGCGGAACGACAGCAGGAATGAAGCGGGATGCTACTTCTCTGTAAATATACGTACTCTGACTCTATCGAAACAGAATCAAGCAAACAAACACCAGACACAATGGAGTTTAAAATAACATACCGAATAGTACTAGGCGAAAAATACAAAACGAATTCGTAGCATCCCATCAACAATAATATAATATCATCTGCAACATCAGCCTCTTCATAAAAGCGGCAATAGCTCTTCGATTGAAAATTACCGTGGAATAGCAAAGCTATCGGCAATTCCAAAACTATTTGAAGCAATTATTACTAATCAGTTAAAATATACGATCTCTTCATCAATCGCAAACTCTCAGCACGGATTTTGTAAGGGCAAATCAACTATTACCAATTTACTGGAATTCACAACTCATGTTTCAAATGGTTTTAGAGAAAATATTCCAACAGATGTTATATACACCAACTTCAGTAAAGCTTTTGACAAAGTTTGTCACCCCTTACTCATCCAAAAACTTGATCTGCTGGGCTTTCCACCCTCTCTCCTCCGCTGGATTTCTTCTTATCTACATGATAGATCTCAAATCGTTATATTCAAAAATGCTTTTTCCAATGTCATTAATGTTACTTCGGGAGTTCCCCGAGGCAGCCTAGATGGCCCGATTCTGTTTTTGTTATTCATAAATGATATTACTACTGCAATAAGATATTCGAATATACTAATGTATGCTGATGATGTAAAACTTTTTAAATCATACGCTTCGATTGAAGAAAGAAATTTATTACAAATAGATATTAACAGCTTAGTTGATTGGTGCAACATAAATTGTATGCCACTTAACCTTAAAAAATGTAAATTTATGAGTTTTTCACGAAGAACTATTCAGCCAGCTTCTTACATAATAAATAACTATACTCTGGATCAAGTGTTTGACTTAGTTGACTTGGGAGTTACAATGGATTCCAAACTTAATTTCAATAGTCATGTTAATGCTATAGCTAATAAGGCTAGAGGGATGTTTGCCTTTATAAAACGATGGTCAAAAGAATTCAAGGACCCATATGTAACAAAGGCTCTTTTTACAACTTTAGTAAGACCTATGCTAGAATACGGTTGGATAGTTTGAAACCCACGTTATCAAGTTCACATTGATCGGCTGGAATCAATTCAAAAACAGTTCTTACTTTTTACCCTAAGAGACTTTAGATGGGATTCTCGGCTTAATCTTCCTCATTATACTGATCGTTTGAAGGTAATAAATCTTCCTACTCTTTCCAGCCGAAGAGAAATGCTAGGCATAATATTCAATACTAAACTACTCACAGGGTCTATCGCAAGCACATTTCTTATTGCCGAAGTTAAACTTAATGTTCCTTCTCGGATTTCAAGACACTTTAAACCTCTTTATTTAAAACAGTGTAAAACCAATTATGAATTAAATGAACCTTTCCGATGTTTATGTCAAGATTTCAACTGTCTTTCCAGCACTTTTGATATTTCAGACTCACTTTTCACCATAAAAAGAGCTGTACTGTCCTTTCTCAATAAATGATTAACGGCAGTATAATATATATTTGATTTAGCTGATGAAGTTTTTTTTCTGTAGCTGAGCAGTTTTGGATCTCGACGCTTAACAAACTTTTTCCTTTTAACAACTCGGCACAAAAAAAAAAAATTATAAAAATAAAAAAAAAACAAAAGATCCGTACGTCATGCGGACTGTGCCCCTCGTGTCGGTTGGGCGGGAAAGAGGGTAACCGTTGGGCTTATTATTAAAAACATCAGCCAACAACAAAAACAAGCAAATTTAAATTACCAATAGCATTTAACATTTACTTTTAGTATTTACACTTCCATACATAACTATATATACTTGCAATACACAGATTTGTGTATATACATACATACTATCACTGAATACCTTATATACGTTTACACTTACATATATTTTACATTAACATCTTCATTTATATTTTCATGCGTACAACTACACTTATAATTATATTTGAGGTAATACAGTAATTATAGCTTTCGCAATAATTCAGTGGAACATCAAAGGCTATCTCAATAACTACAATGAACTTGATTTACTAATTAGATATACTCATCCTAATATTATATGTCTTCAGGAAACTCACATCCCGAATAATACGAAAAACGTTGTGTTAAGAACAAAACCTCCAAGCAAGGTGTCGCTATCCTTATAAAACGTAATATTCCCCACCGAATAGTATTCCAAACATTAACCGTTCAATCAATAGCTATCGAAATAAAACTTACATTCCCATTTACTATTATCAGCACGTACATCCCGCTATCCCAAACATTCTCTGAAGCAGACATCTGCTCTCTACTCTCACGTTCATTTAGCCCACCAATTCTACCAGGAGCTTTTAATGCTTGGAAGCCTTTATGAGATTTCGAAAAGTCCAACAAACGAGGTTGTCGATTGCCAACAGTAGAAAGACCTTAAGGTTTGAATATGAGACAAACCGCGTAATACAACCCTGCTATTTTATTCTTTGTATCCTGCTCATTATTGTTATGTTGTTCATTATATCGTATTTCGCCTTTTGTACACGTCCATTTAAGTATTTAAATGTACAATGTACTTGGCATTCCAGTTAAAAACGCCGAAGGAGACGCTCGGACTAAAAACACCAATTTGAAACATACACGTTAATAAAATGATTGCAAATAAATACAATATTAATCATATTTAAAATCTAAGTTTACTCTTTATTTAGTCGTCGTCAACATAAAGTTTTCAAATTGTTTTTAGTTCGAGCATCCAGTCGTCATCGTGTGTACGTGTCGTCGTTGTGTGCGTGTGTGGATTTGCCAAGCAGCTGAAATAACTGCGTATGAGACATTGCGGATCCTTTGACTGGAAATTTGCCGCAACACTTTTTGGAGAAAAACGGGTTGACATTAGCCGTTAACATCAGCAGTGAAAACCGTACATCGGACGACTACCCCGTTTTTTTCACAAACGTTATTTTTCTGGGACGTTTTGTGTAAAACTAAGTAGCCAGCGAGTTTGCACAACAGAATCAAGCGCAATAATTTTGCGAACCTTTGCCAGCCTTTGAAAGTCAACGAATTTGAGTGGTGCACATGTACATGCATGCGGGCTCATACAGCAGTAGCAGTAAGCGCAAATAATTGTACAAATTATAATCAGCTTTAAGAAATCGTCCAGCAGCAACAGTATCGAGCGCAATAATTTTGCGAACCTTTGCCAGCCTTTGAAAGTCAACGAGTCTGGCCAACGTTTTGGTGTGAAACTAAGCAGCCAGCGAGTTTGCGCAACATTATCGAGCGACATAATTTTGCGAATTTTAGTCAGCCTTCGAAAAGTCATCGAGCAAGAACATCGAGTGTCAATCTCAGTCAGTCTTTGCGAAACACACGTCATCGGGTTTGAGTGGTGCATAACTACACGCATGCTCTACAGCAGCATCGTCCAACAGAAATAGTGGGTGTCAAACTTTTTTTTTTGCCTTTGCAAAACACCTAAGCCGTCGAAGTGACACAATGTTCACTCGTGCCAAGGCCAACAACGCCACAGTATCTGGCGATGCGGATGGTAGCAGTTCCGAGTCAGAAGGGAACGCCACTGCAGTTAACATCCAAGCACAGACTGTCACAATGCAACCACAAGCAAACATCGGGAGCGACGCAATAGCTGCTTTAGTGGCAAGTATCGCGTCACTCAGAGAAAGCGTGCAAGAATTGCGTAACGAAACCAGCCGTGGCCAAGCAGAGGTTCAGCAGCTCCGTCAGCGTATTGAGCTGGACTCTGCTAATGCCGCAAATCACGGTCCATCGTCGAACGTACCGACTCCGGACGCACATTTACCGCAATTACCATATACGTTACCATAATTTCCTCCGCCTGCTTCACAGCCGTCATCGTCACAGTCATCAAATGCGTTGGTTTTTTTAGAAGGGTCCGCCGCTAAGCTATATCCGCTGCCTACCTTTGATGGGCTGCCCGAGGATTGGCCTCTATTTTACGCAAATTATGTGGATACAACAGCGGAGTTCTCGTACAACAACCGTCAAAATCTTACGCGCCTGCAGAAAGCCTTGCAAGGCAACGCCAAACGAGCAGTCACGTCGATGCTCATCTATCCCGACGATGTTCCTAAGATCATGAAGGAACTCGAATTTAATTTTGGGCGGCACGATTTGCTCATACGATCTCAATTGCACAAAGTACAACAGTTTCCTGCCATCCATGACAACCGTTTGGATCAAGTGTTAGAGTTCTCAAATCGTGTCCGTAACATAGCAGCATTTTTTAAGTCGGCGAGATGCGAGCATCATCTGATGAATCCCACGCTACTGGAACAATTAATATCAAAGCTGCCACCGTCTAAACAATTTGAGTGGAGCAAGTACGCCGCAAACATTTCGCCCTTCCCTACAGTGGAGACCTTCGCAGATTGGCTTAGTGATCTGGCAAAAGTCGTGTCGATCATGCCAGGAGTTGCAGACATTTCGCTACGTTATAGCCAACCATCATTGCCGCCGAGACAAGGCACTAACCCCAGTCTCCAGCTAACATCAAACGCAGGTCCAGCAAGGCGAGTATTGCACAGCAGTGAGGAGCAACCTGTATGTATTTGTTGCAGTCAGTCACACGTCGTGACAAATTGTCGCAAATTTGAAGCGCTTGATTGTGCTGCAAAATGGTCATTTGTAAAACAGCATCGGCTTTGTTTTGGCTGTCTACAAAAGGGGCATTGCTTGTCTACGTGTCGCCGTCGTAAAAATTGTGACATTAATGGCTGTAAGCGTATGCATAATAAATTACTGCATCAAGAACTTCGTACAAGCGCAACACCGCCTACCGATGGGGAACGCATCTTGAACTGCCATCAAGAGAAAGAAGCCAGTCTATTTAAAATACTGCCCGTACTTTTATCCGGTCCGCATGGGAGTATATCAGTGTACGCATTCATCGATGAAGGGTCGTCAGTGTCACTTCTGGAGGAAGAGGTTGCCGTGCAATTGGGGTTACGAGGGCATGCCATGCCACTTACCTTACAGTGGTACGGTGACAGCCAAACTACTGAGAGTTCCAGAAAGGTAGCATGCGAGATTCGAGGAGTAAGCAGCCGCCATAGTTTCTCACTAAAGAACATTCGTACAATAAAGGGCCTGAGTTTGCCGAGGCAATCTTTCAACAGACGCAACTATACGCATTTAAACGAGCTACCAGTGCGTAATTATGATGACGTAAAACCCGCGATATTACTCGGATTGGACAACTGCCATTTGTTCGTTCCCAGTAAGACAGTCAAAGTCGGTTGCGATCAACCAGTAGCTACATTCACGAAGTTGGGTTGGGTAGCATTTGGACCACATCGCCAAGATGCACTCAGCAATCCAAGGGTACTTCATATGCGCAAGTCGGACTCATTAATGCGTCTTAGCAAACTGGTAGAGGAATATTTTACCACCGAAAGTTTTGGCGTTAAATGTAAAGTCGCATTAGACTCAGCCGAAAATCAGCGTGCCAAGGAAATACTTGCAGAAACAACAAAAGACCTCGGCCAGAGATATGAAGTTGGGCTATTATGGAGAAATGATTCGGTCGACCTTCCTTGCAGCTCTGCAGTAGCAAAGCGACGTTTAACCAATATCGAGACGCGCATGAAGAAAGATGCTGTTTACACCCAAAGTTATAAGAACGAGATCGCGAAGTACATCAACAAGGGATACGCCCGAGAATTAACACCTGAAGAAGCCGCCCGGGTGAAACCAAAAACATGGTATCTACCGCACTTTGGTGTCGTTAACCCGCACAAGCCGGAGAAGCTGCGCATCGTCTTTGACGCAGCCGCCGTTACAAATGCAATATCTTTAAACTCGGTATTGTTGAAAGGTCCTGAACAGGCGCAGCCGCTAGTAGCCATTATACATAAATTTCGACAGGGAATCATCGCCGTAGCCGGAGACATACAGGAGATGTTCTCACAGGTAAAGATCCAAAATGCCGATCAAGATTCGCAAAGATTTCTCTGGAGAGATGGTAACCCAGAGGAACCAGTACGTACGTAAGCCATGTCGTCCATGATATTTGGAGGCGTTTGTTCGCCTTGTTGTGCTGAACACATAAAAAACACAAACGCTGTCAAGTTCGAGTCAACGATGCCCAGGGGTGTACGTGCCGTAATCAATAATACATATGTCGATGACTTGGTCATCAGTTTTAACCGCGCCGAGGAAGCCATCGAAGTCGCCAACGAAGTTGTTAGAATCAACGCCGCCGCAGGCTTCATACTACGCAATTTTATTTCTAACAATAAAGAGGTTCAACGAAAGCTAAATGGTAAAGATGATGCTGTCAACTTGGAGGTCGTCAAAATGGAACGTCAATCTGCAACAGAAAAGGTTCTAGGTATGTACTGGAATACCACTAACGATGGACTAGAATTTCACTTTCAGTTCCACAAAATTGCTCGTGATGTGCTCAATGGTCTGCGAATTCCAACAAAACGAGAATTGTTGGGCATAACCATGTCCATATACGATCCATTTGGTCTTTTGGCAAATGTCACAATATGTTTAAAGCTACTAATTCAATCGTTGTGGAAACTGCAAGTGGACTGGGATGAAGCCGTGCCTCAGCCGTTGGTTGGACGATGGTTGACGTGGTGGAGTGACTTCCAATCGGTGAAGAATTTTTCGGTGCCCCGCTGTTATTCGACAATCTTGCCAGTCGCCGATGAGACACAGCTGCATATCTTCGTTGACGCCAGCTCTTGTGCTTATGCCGCTGTCGCGTATCTCCGCGTAAGGAAAGGAGATAAAATCGACGTCGGCTTGGTGTGCGCGAAGACGAGATGTGCACCATTGAAGGGTATGACGATACCACGCTTGGACCTGCAAGCTGCCGTTTTGGGTTGCCGTCTGAGGGAATCAATCGAATGTTGCCACGATTTCCGTGTAACCAGTACAACGTTTTGGAGTGATTCAAAAACCGCTATCCTTTGGATTCGCTCCACCAATCGAAACTACAAGCAGTTTGTCGCGTATCGCATAGCCGAAATTTTAAACAGTACATCTGCAAATCAATGGCGCTGGATCCCAACATCATTAAATGTAGCAGATGAGGCGACACGGTTTCGTACATCGTTCGAGTGCGATTCAAAGTCAAGATGGGGTTTTGGTCCAGAGTTTCTCCGTAAAGAGTCGACGCAGTGGCCGAAAGAGATACCAGAGCTAACGTCTGATCGCTGTACTACTGAAGAGGTTGGAAAGCGCGTCATAATTCGAACAAGAGCAGGCGAGTATCCAATAAGCTTTATTAAATATTCATCTTTTTTGAGGGTCAAAAGAGTCGTGGGTTGGATTTTACGCTTCTCCCATAACACCAAGCCTGGTATTCGTCGAAAAGGTGAACTGGACGCTATGGAGCTTATCGGTGCTGAGAAGCTAATATTACGTAGAGTACAAGTCGAGTCATTTTCTGACGAAATCAACACTATCAAACAGAAGGGGTCCCTGCCAAAATCTAATTTTCTGCATCAATTTACGCCGTTTATAGACACCGATGGGTTGCTGAAGGTCAATGGTAGAATCGACGCTGCCTATTGTCTGCCTATTACTGCTCGGCGCCCTGTGATTCTACCTCAGAAACATCACATAACACGCCTTATTGTGAGGTACTACCATTGCAAGTTACATCATCAGAACGATCGCTTAACAGTGAATGAGATGCGTCAAAATTTTTGGGTTCCTCGCGCTCTAGACTTGCTTAAATCCGTCAAAACGGAATGCCAAGTGTGCATATATAACAACGCCAAACCAGCCATTCCGCTTATGGGGCAGTTACCACCAGACCGCCTCACGCCATATGTTCGTCCTTTTTCCTACGCCGGGGTTGATTACTGTGGCCCATTTTTTGTCGCAATTGGTCGAAGAAGAGAGAAGAGATGGGTCGCGTTATTCACGTGCCTTACGACGAGAGCGATCCACCTAGAAGTTGCCGCGGAACTATCGACTGATGCCTTTATACTGTGCCTACAAAACTTTGTTAACCGTCGAGGAGTGCCCATAAGAATCCGAAGCGATAACGGCACGAATTTCGTGGGAGCGCAGAAACTACTCAAAACCGAAACGCAAATATTTGACTTCAGTCGTATCGAGGGTGAAATGGCACGCCGTAACATCCAATGGGTATTCAATTGTCCTGCAAATCCATCGGCAGGAGGTTGCTGGGAGCGCCTCATACAGTGCGTTAAGAGATTGCTCCAGCGGGTATTAAAAGAAGAAGCACCGCGACTGGAAACATTTCGGAGCGTACTCATCGAAGCAGAAAACCTAATCAACAGTCGTCCACTGACAGGATTGCCCGTAACACCACAAGATGGGGAGCCATTGACACCCAACCACTTTTTGTTGGGTTGCCTCAACTCTACGCAAACGAATAGCCCAGTCGAGGAAAGGATGTGTCTGCGAAAGCAATGGCGAATAGCCCAAAATCTGAAGGATCGGCTGTGGAAGAGGTGGACGATCGAGTACTTGCCTCAACTTCTGCGACGCCCAAAATGGAGGGATGAGACAGTACCGCTAAAGCCGGGAGAGCTAGTAATTGTCTGCGATCCTACTCGACCAAGAAGTCAATGGGAACGAGGAAGAGTGACCGAAGTTTTTCTCGCCAAAGATGGACAGGTCAGGACTGCTGAGGTTCACACGGCTTCGGTCTGCTACGTCGGCCTGCAAGTCAGCTAGCCGCTTTGACTATAAGTGAATCCTCCAGAGAATTTACCGGGGAGCGGGATGTCGATTGCCAACAGTAGAAAGACCTTTAAGGTTTGAATATGAGACAAACCGCGTAATACAACCCTGCTATTTTATTCTTTGTATCCTGCTCATTATTGTTATGTTGTTCATTATATCGTATTTCGTCTTTTGTACACGTCCATTTAAGTATTTAAATGTACAATGTACTTGGCATTCCAGTTAAAAACGCCGAAGGAGACGCTCGGACTAAAAACACCAATTTGAAACATACACGTTAATAAAATCATTGCAAATAAATACAATATTAATCATATTTAAAATCTAAGTTTACACTTTATTTAGTCGTCGTCAACAGAGGTATTACCGTAGAAATTGTAATTTTCACCAACAACTTTATTATTCTGAACAACGGTTCACCTACTCATTTTTCTACCCACAACACATTTACAAACATTAATTTAACGTTAGTATCTGCACAGTTAAGCCCCAAATGCAGCTGGAGGACGCTAAGTAGTTTGTACGGATGCGATCATTTCCCGTTACTTTCAGTCAATTAAGCCAAGCTAAGTTCCAGTCTCCTCACCAAGGCCCCGATTTTTAATACTGACGCTGACAATTGGGTCAAACAACCTGCGAAAAAAAATTTAAAAATTGGGGCACTTCTAATTTTCATCAACTCGCAGATAACATCACAAAAGCAATCAAATCCGGGGCTAATGTGTCTATCCCACAAAGCAAAACAACCCCTTTAAAAATTTACACGGCATGGTGTAATAAAAATCTCAGTACCGTAAGAGCCGAGAAACAAAAGCTATGGCATATGTATATGTCGTCTCTCATAATCTCAAACTTAATTGTAATATTCAAAAAAAAAAGTGTCAAGGCAACGAGAGCAGAATCAATGCAAAATTTACTGCAGATATAAACCCCCTCTTCCCCTTCCAAAAAAAATCTGGTCGAAAATTAAAGCCCTTACCGGGATCCCCCCAACTCCTATTAAAGTAATCCAACTTTCCAATCAGCAGGTATTGTCCCCACCCTTAGAAATAGCGAACATTTTCGACAAAACCTGGTCGAATTACGTTGCTGACTCCAGAGTACAGAGTACATCAATAGAAAAAGTACAATAATCTCCCAATCAGCACCTTTGATGCCTTACTTCTTCTCCTATATTTTATCAGCGACTCTATATCAACAAAAAACCATGTATTCGTGCTATCTACAGACTTCGAGAGAGCTTTCGATCGCGTTGATGCCCACGCAGTTTTAGAACAACTCGCTGTAGGGAGAATTGGCAATAGAATGCATAACCTAATTAGATCCTTTCTCTCCATACGTAAATTTCTCCCCAAAGTCAATGGCTTCTACTCCGAATCTTTCCCACTTGCAAATGGTATCCCCACAGGGTCTCCCGTTTCTGTGGTCCTTTTTATTATAGCCTTTCAGAAAGTAAACATAATGATATCCAAATATCGCGGCCTACATCTTAGTATTTATGCAGATGATGCAGAATTTTATACCTAGGAGACAGACACATCCAAAGTACAAGACATATTTTCTAGGCTGCTCGAAGATTCCTTGGGACTCTATGCTGGACCTAATTTGTTCCTCAACAAATGAAAAATACTCCATATATGCCGCAAACATCTCAGTCCTTCGATACAAGTAAGCATAACCAACAACAATATAGGAAATGTTAGTCCATTAAAGATATTAGGTATAATTTTCGACAACAAATACAAATACAAACATCATTGTATTGAACTCAGAAGAAAACTTATCCCACGCTTAAACATAATAAAGTATTTGTCATCAAAACGCCTTTGCATCCACACCAACACGCTTGTCGGCCTGACAAGATCTCTAATCCTATCCAAAATTGACTACGGACTCCAAATATAACCCTTCTAACCCTTCTTAATAAGCTATACCACACATCAGTCCGCTGCAGCGTTAAAGCCTTTCCGACAACTCCCACAAAATGTGTACTAGCCTTCCATCGATCATTGATAGACGTCAAGACAACACATTTAAACTCATCCCTAAATTAGTGAATATGACGAATAAGCTGATGTGTGATACATTTAGTAATGCCTTCCGCAACACATGCGAGCACACATTCATACAACTTTACAAGGAAATAACGAGCAGTGCAGACTTAGTAATTAACAAGCGCTAATTCGCAATGTATTCAGATAGTTTTTCCGTCATCGAAAGTATAAAAAACATACATATATGTATGTACAACGACAACCAAATTGCAAGCCAAATCCGAGACCAGCTACTCAAACATAACGGCAAAATAAAAATCATATCGGTCCCTAGTCACATGGGTATCGGAAGCAATGAACACGCAGATTTAGCAGCCAAAAATGTTTATCTTACCCCTTCAATATCCTCTCCTTCAATTTCCACAAAAGATTTCCTTAAACACACTCACAACCATACATGCGCTCTTAAACTTAGTTCCTGGTTCGAATTCAATCACCTATACACGCTCTATATCCCCAATGCAAGAAATCCGTTTTCCTTTCCTCCGCTTCCACTACACTAATGAGCATTTTTACGCGTCTCAGGATAGGTCACACTAAACTAACCCACCAACATCTTCCCCTTGGCGAGGCTCATCTTGTATGCCCTTTTTGTGGCGATTATCTTAATATACCCCCATCGTCTCCACTTATAAAAGAGATAAATGCGAATAATATGACTGCCTTATTTAAGTTTTTAAAGAAATAGATTTATACAAAACTTTGTTAAACTAACTTAAGTGCAAACCTCAACTCGATGTTCACAATAATTAAGTACAAAAGCACCGTGTGCCTCAGCAGCCAGTGTGCTATAATTGTGAACGCAATATTGTATATTTCTCTAATAAATAATAAAATAATAATTATGTTTCACGACCAAACCAAAATGCTTATTTTACCAACAAAGAGAGAAATTTTTCGGAAGATACATTATATTATTTATCGCTATTTACAACCATTTAGAATGCTTCTGTTTTCAACAATTCAATGTTTTCTTTAAATAAATGTATCACTCTGACGGTAAAAATACTGTGTCGACATCCGCTCTCATATTTGGCTGTAAAAGATAGACTTCAGTTGAGCCTTCAAATGATCACTGAAATGTGCATATGTATGTATACGCCAGCTCTTTTTATGCGGTGTTTTTAAATATCTCCCAGCCACTTTTGTTCGCTTTCCTTTTCTTGGGCCAACTTTTATTATATTTTTTCTCCTAGTCACATGAAAATTTGTTGGTCCCAGTTAACCGCGTAAAAAGAGAATTGAGGGCTTAGGCATTACATCCGTACAATTCTCGCTCGATGCAGCTTTTTAGGTGCCCCTCAACAAAATTACGTCGTCGTGGAAATCAGAAGTGTTTTGATACCATTTTACGAGTACCATCAACTCCTGCATGACAAACTTCGTCATGACATAACTTTGTAATTCTCCAGCCTCGGATGGAGCTCGACATGGACCATAGTTTTCCCTGGTCGATGTGTGACTGTAAAATCATACACGATGCAGTAATATGAGTTTATTTCGCAACAAATTTCCGGAAGAGTTCGGTGAGACCTAGGAAACATAGTATCTGTGTAGCGTTTGTAGATGGTGATGCTGTTCTGCATAAAATCACATATCGACAAATGAAGCATTAAACCCTCTCAATGGGTGATGCCCAAGAACTCTTAAATATTCTGAACCCAATATTGACAATGTACTATCAACTGTTGGCATCGACTGCCGCTGTTTCTGTGTGACGATATTTAACTCTTGGTAGACAGCGCATACACAGAGCTCTCCATTTGACTTTGGAACAAGCACTAGTGCTGATTCGTACATATAATTCATTCATTCATAATTCATTAATTAAATGGTCTATAATTTTTTATTTCGGAATAAATATAGAATACGGATTTCGTTCAATACGTTTTGTCGACGTTACCGATATTTTAATTTTAGACAAATTGATAAAACATCTTTCCCAATCATGGCATCGTACGTTAATCGTCAGTTAATTATCCACCATTAAAAGTTCACATTTAAAGTTTTCGTTCACAATATTTACTGACGCGTTTATATGTTCACGGCACTGAAAATCACTTCTAGCTAAATCATGTATCTTTTTATCGCAGGTCTCAACTTGTTAAAATGGCTGTTCAGAAATCGCAACCAAAGGTTCGGGGGTCCCGCAAGGGTCAATTCTTTGCCTTTTTGAAAATAATATTTTTCTTGTATTTAAAAATATGTTCATGCATGCTTATGTTGATGACAAACACCTTATCCAATAGTCTTGAAAACTTTGATAATATGGTTTTAAAATCTAATTATTATCCAGCAGCCATTCTGAAATTGTCGGTTGACACGGGCTTTCTTTTAATGTTGGGAAAACGTACGCATTACCTATTTCTAGAAGAAAATTAGATGTTCACTATATCCCGAACCTGTGTATTGGTAATTGTCCTATTAAATATCCCCGGGGGAACTAGTTATCCAACCTGAAGGGATGACTAAAACTTTCAGTATGATTACAATCAAATTCTTAAGGGCATCGTGAGATTTTTTGACCGCTTCTTTCCACATGTTTTTATTTGTGTGACTTTTCGTTGTTTAACCCGTTGTATAAAAACATTTTAATCAAAATAAATTAAACTTTTCTAATTGTTTTATTAATATTTTAAATATTACTACATTATTTTAATATATACTAATATATAATAAATATCGATATATATTATTTTATAAAACATTGTATGCGTATATATTATTATATAATTATGTATACATATTAATAGACCATATATTTTTATATTAAGTTATTTACATTTTAAAATATATATATGCATATACTTTTATTAAAAATACTTATATATGTAGGTGTATAATAATATATATTCAGGCAGTGCACAAAATCTGAAAATTTTTACAAAAATATATAATAATAATAAGCACAAAAGTAATGGAAGTACCCTCCTTTTGAAAGTTATTTACAGTCATAATTTTTGAGCGATTTCTTAAAATCAAGCCTTATCTAACAACTTTGTGAAATTCCGTACATGTATCTTGAACATGCCAAGGACAGTGCCAAAAATGTAGGTTGAAAAAAAATGTTGTGCCTGCGTTCTATTATTACTGATTACACTGGTCGACGGCCAAAATTTACCAGAGACGCCGTTATGAATTTCGTATGTAAAACCACCCCTGATTTCGAAAATCAAGTTCATTTTGATTCTATGGTACCGTTTTTGAGATATTTGCAATTTACCGTTATTCGAAAAAACCAAAAAGATGGCTTCTATTAATTACGTATATCTCACGAACGAGTCAAGCAAAAAAAAGTTTACAGAATCGAAAAGACGATAAAATTTGCTATAAATGCATGATACATTGTTTTTTGTTCAACCAGATAGTTTTCGAGATATTACCTTATCATTTTAGATTTTTGTTTTTTTTATGAAAAAATATGAAAAAATTTACTCTTTGCGAGGGCAGCATTCCAAAACCAAAACTTTCCTTCCAGATATTTTTTCTTTACGTAAAGCTCTGTTTAATTAGAAAAAATATAAGCTATGATCGAAGAAAATCGATGCAAAACTACGCAAGTTATAAACGATCAAATAAAAATACCCAGGTTGCGCAACTTCAATGTATGTATACATACATATATTAAAGGTATAAAGTGCAAATGGAATATTATCCGGACACCATAACAATGATAATACTTTTTCTTTAAATAAATCAAATAGTACTTTTAATACTCGAATTGTTTTATAGTAGGTAGAGTGGTTGCATCGAAAGGAAGAGTGGTTTGGTTCGAAACCTGCTGTAGGCATGTAGTTATAAACATGTATTTCCGTCACTTATGGGTAAGTATGCAGGTAGATTTTCAAAATTATAAGACACAGAAAATTTTTAAAGCCTACATCTAAAGCAGGTAGTATTTTCTTTTCCCGGCTTCGTATAAAAAGGAACTTTTCTGTCTAGGTAAGACTTGATTTTTTCAATTTTATTCTTGTTCCGAGTATAAATATGAGTTAATGCGCCTTGAAACTTCATAACATCTGCAAGGCTCGCCGGAGATAGTTCAGTTCATAAGTCAAAATTCAAAACCGTGATTTATTAAAAAAAAAAAAATGAGTAAAATGACGCGAGAATGAGAGTGTAATAACGATCCAGATATGTTCTGTTTCATGTGTGGCCAATATACTATCATAAGGCGACGACGAGTGTTCTCAGATCATATCAAAACTTTATACTCCAAGTATTTTGGCATTAAGCCCAAAAATGCTGAAAACCCATGGACACCAAACACTTTGTGTACATCGTGTCGAGTAGAATTGATTCAGTCAGAATCAGGACAACAAATAAAATTTGAGACACCATTGATATGGAGAGAATCTACTTGCCATTCAATAGAGTGTTATATTTGTCAAACAAAAGTAGTTGGCATTGGAAGATCAAGAAGAGTAACCTATGCTAGCGTACCTACAGTGACACTACCAGTACTACATTCAACGGCAGTTGCGGATCCAGTTCCATTGTCAACAGTAATATCTGAGTGCGGGGAATCAAGTTGTACTGAATTTCGCATAGGAAACGAGAGAAACGTTCTGTCACAAGCACAACTTAATGATTGGATAAGAGATTTGGAACTATCCAAGGAAAAGGCCGAGATCCACACTTCTCGTATGCAACAATTTAAATTTGTGTCATCCGATGTAAAGGTGATATATTGTAGAACTCGGCACGAACCATTTTCCAAACACTATACCAAGAACGACAGTATATGCTACTGCAACGGCATTCCTGGTTTATTCAAAGAGTTTGGTCAAACATATGATTAAAAAGAGTGGCGATTGTTCATAGACAGCAATAAACTGAGTTTGAAGGCTGTATTATTGCATATTGGTAACAAAAAGCCTTCTATCCCGATAGCACATGCAGTAAATACAAAGGAAACCTACGAGGAAATGCAAAAAATACTCAAATTTATCAAATATGAAGAGCATGATTGGAAAATATGTTCTGATCTCAAAGTCGTTGCAATGCTATGCGGTCTACAAAGTGGCTACACCAAGCACTGCTGCTTCCTGTGCAAGTGGGATAGCCGAGCTCGTAAGGACCACTACGTCAGAAAGGATTGGCCGGAAGAGTCGAGTTTACCGTTGGTGTGGATAACATCAAATACACCCCTCATGTCAAGAAAGAGCAAATCATACTTCCACCCTTACACATCAAGCTCGGTCTCATTAAAAACTTTGTTAAAGCTTTGGACAAAGAAGACGAAGCATTCGACTATTTGACAACAATTTTTCCAGATATTTCTCAAGCCAAGATAAAGGAAGGTATTTTTGTTAGACCACAAATAAAAAAATTGATCAACAATAATCAATTCAAAGGACTACTCTCATCAGTTGAGGCAGTAGCGTGGGAATCCTTTGAAAAGGTCGTTGCTTCTTTTCTCGGTAGACACAAAAGCCCTAACTACGAGCAGATAGTGAACGACTTAATCAATAATTATGCGAAAATGGGTAAATATTAAAGGCTTCTTAAAATTAATTTCCCAAAATTTTATAACTTGTTTACCTAACTAATATTTTCTTTCCAGGCGTAAATATGTCTTTAAAAATTCACTTTCTCCACTCACATTTGAGCTTTTTTCCGGCAAATCTTGGCGACGAAAGTGACGAACATGGCGAAAGGTTTCATCAGCAAATGAAATTAATTGAGAATCGATATCAAGGATTCTGGGACGTCGCAATGATGGGTGATTACTGCTGGTTTCTCATAAGAGAAACCGATCCTAAACTGAATAAGCGTCAAAGTAGAACACATAATTATTTCGACTACATAGTAAAATCAAATTAAGATAAAGATTGTTAGAATATAGTATAAACATAAATAAATTTTAAAAAAAGTTAAAAATATGGGTAATTTCATTCATAAATTGAACTTTTAACTCAATAGAAACACAGCATAGCTAGATATTTCACTCTTCTTTATACCATACATACGTTTTGAGGTATACGTTGAAATTGCGCAACCTGGGTATTTTTATTTGATCGTTTATAACTTACGTAGTTTTGCATCGATTTTCTTCGATCATAGCTTATCTTTTTTCTAATTAAACAGAGCCTTACGCAAAGAAAAAATATCTGGAAAAAAGTTTTGGTTTTGGAATGCTGACCTCACAAAGAGTAAATTTTTTCATATTTTTTCATAAAAAAAAAACAAAAATCTAAAATGATAAGGTAATATCTCGAAAACTGTCTGGTTGAGCAAAAAACAATGTATCATGCATTTATAGCAAATTTTATCGTCTTTCCGATTCTGTAAACTTTTTTGCAATTGCTTGACTCGTTCGTGAGATATACGTAATTAAAGGAAGCCATCTTTTTGGTTTTTTCGAATAACGGTAAATTGCAAATATCTCAAAAACGGTACCATAGAATCAAAAATGAACTCAATTTCCGAAATCAGGGGGTGATTTTACATACGAATTTCATAACGGTGTTTCTGGTAAAGAGAAAAAGTTGAAATTCGTGGTCCAGTGTTATTATACAGATTTAAATGAGCTACGAAAAAATTCTGATTAAAAACTTTGAAAATGTTATGACAATTTCTTTTATATGTTGCATATTTAGTAAAAAAAGGCACGTTGGCTGCGACTCCTTCTTCATCAAGTGAAGAGGTGTCAGACTGGTGTGCCCCAGGCGTAGCCTAACGAAACATTTATTCATTGCTGTGGTGGTGCTAGTTGGCAGTACTATGTAGTGTTTATTTGGGTTTATCGTTTTGTATTGGTGTGTTTTGTTGTTCCATTTGTCTCGGATTCTTTTAAGGAATTGCTGCATTGCCATGTTTCTTACTTGCTTCATCTCGAATGGAACAAATAGTTGGAGAGGAGCTGATGCAGCAGTTTTGGCTGCTGTATCTGCTAACTCATTTCCTGCAATGCCAGCATGTCCTGGGATCCACATTAGTTTGAGTTTTGATTGCGAATTTATTAGGCATCTAATAGTTGTAACTTCTTCTGTGTGGTTATTAACGTTTTGAACCGCATGGACATCTGGCTTGCAATCGGTGCAAATGACAAACCTATTGTTCTTTTTGGTGGCATATTTCAGTGTATTCAGGATAGCTTGAACTTCAGCTTCAAATGATGTTGCTAGTTCTAACAAAACACCATGTGATATTATATCTCCATTTTCATGGACTACAGCGAAAGACGTACCATTATTATTTTTAGAGCCATATATGTATACAAAAATTCCCAATTGTTGCTTTTCAGTGGGGCTATTGATTCTTGAAAGACTTTTCTGTAAATCATTGAACTGGTTGAGTATTTGGGATATACTGCCAGTGTGTCTAGAAACGATTCAGGAGAAGGCATCCAGGGCGGAGCGAAATGTGTATTACTATTTTTGAATACCCATTTATGAGTTTGTGCTAAAATGTCGAACATCTCCGATAGGCCCGATTTCATAGTAAGAGTACTTTTCCTGCATTTGAATAGCTTTATTTCTTTACTCAAAATTGAGTTTTGGCTGCAAGTTAACATGTTTATGGATCGTGTTCTAACGTATATAACACGATCTTCTAATGAAAGAAATCCACCTTCTGCCAAAAGGCTGTTTATAGGAGTTGATCGAAAGGCTCTCAAACTTAAACGAATCGCGGAATGATATACGCCTTTAATTTTTGTTAGCCATGATTTAGACGTTTTGCCATAAATTTGCAATCCATAGTCAATTTTTGAGACAATGGTAAGCTTTGTAAAATTTAGGAGAGTGTTAGTGTGGATATGACTTTTGTTTGAAGAATGTTGAGAGATGTTTCTTAATATAATTGCAGTGTTGATTGAATGTGTTCCTTTTATCAAAAAATAACACTAGTATCTTTAAACTATCTACATTTTCAATTGTTACATTGTTGACTTTAATATCTGCTCAGCTACAATTTAACTTTCTGCAAGCGTGGAAATGCTTGCATTTTTGTAAGGAGAGTTTAGCGCCAGACCCTTTGGACCATGTATGGATATTTTTTAGGACATCTTGAAAAATTGTTTGAATCTCTTTGGGTTCTTTTTTATCACATTTACATTATGTAAAGGTCGTCTGCGTATAAACAGAATTTTATGTTTTTATGTTTAGTTAGAAGCTCAGCGACATCTTCGAAATCAATTAGAAAAGTACAACGGACAATAGCGATCCTTGTGGGATTCCATTTGAAAGTGGGACTAATAGAGAGTAAACATTATTTGTTCTTACCTGTAGTTTCCTATTTGTTAAAAACAGATGTACAATTTTTCCCCTATTTTCCTAAGCAAGGCAGTAAGGATATAGGCCTATAATTTTGGATGTAGTTGTTTTTTTGTTGGGTTTTAGGATGGGTACTATTGTTGCTATTTTAAAGTTCTGTGGAATAATTTTTTGTTCGTAAGACTGTTTGTATAATGCAAGTATTCCTCTTTTAATATCCATAGGAGAGTTTGCTGTCATTTTATATGTTATTTTGTCATGGCCTGGCGTCGTGCCCTTGGAATTTCTCAGACATGCTTCAAGTTCCTCAATAGTGAAGCTATTTTCCAAAAAAAAACATGTGATACACAAACAAGGTAGATGTGTAAACTGTTAAATTTGCAGTATTTAGAAATATTAACCCCTATATAATACTTTACAATCTCGTTAATAATGGTTGTATCTTTAAAGGTATCATGGGCATTCAATAATAATTAATATTAGTATTTGACCTGTAATTTATTTAGAAACATGAATATTACCTGCATTTCGGTTATATACCTCCAGTTTAAACATCAGCTGAGTTGTAGAAACACAAAGCGATCAGCTGTTCAAAAGTAGTACCAACGCAAAGCGAATAAGGGAATTTCAATCAAAATTTAGAGAACACGCTGTGCTCTAATTCACTCAGCAAAGAACGTAGATAATGTACGTTCTTTGCACACAGTTTGTAAAAATTTGCACCTAATTGCATGCAACTCAAAGGTACAGGGTGCTCCCGATTAAATATAATTAATTTTGCTTTTTGTGTCAATACCAAAGAACGTAGATAATACCCAAGACAGACATGGGAGCTTATCTGCATTAACAGCCTTTATTGGCATTAACTCGTGCATTATTCTCTTCACTGCATTTCTATCTGGCAAAGCTGTCAAGTGGACAGGTGTATGTTCGGACAAATCAAACAGGTTTTTTGTTCCATCAAACCAAGAATGATAGAATACAAGATTGCGCAATCCCGTTGCGGATGAAATATCTTGAGTAATAATAAACAAAGAATAGGGGGAGAATAGTGGGAAGAAAATAATGAGCAATTTGCAATTTTTCAAGGAGAAATTAATTTTTTTGGTGCTTAAGTATAAAACTATGAATAATAGAAAGAATGCATCAAACAAAAATTTTTTGAGGGGTACCGCTTCCGCGAAATTAAAATTAAAATCTCCACCCAAGATAAGTGAATGCCACTGAAAATTGTTTCCTAATTCCCGTGCACCAGCAAACCGATTAAACTGTGTCAATCTAAATTTAGAGAACACCCTATGCTTTAAGCCGCATAGTTTATAAAAATTATGCGCCTAATTGCATGCAACACAAAGATAATTGATTTTGCTTTCTGGGTCAATATAATACTAACACATGCGTCAGACGGCACACGCATTTTCACACAGAGTCGTTCTTGACCAATCAAAAACGTTTTACTTTTTTTTATATGGAGTTTTTATGGTAGTATTAGCGTAAGAGATTTGCCCTACCGCGGCTATAGATGTTTACACATCAAAAAGTGAGTTTTTGATGGGTGAAAAATTTATTTGAGCGCTTAGTATTCTCCGCCTGGAACTCAAGTGGGAAGTTTGATGACTCTGAATTTGAAGAGTTATGATGTGCGAACGCCAAGCAGATGTTTTCTGGATTGGTTTCGTTGTTGTTGTTACTAAGATATTTTTGATACCGAAAGGTTTATATGTACCCGAAAGTAGGTGTATCTTTTTCCAAATGTCGCTTAACGAAGAGGATGGGTTGATAGTTTTTGTGAGATCTTCAAAGGCTTTCGTTTTAGCTATTTTTTTTCTCGGATAAACAGTACAATCTTCTTTTTGTAGTCAATAGATTATATACATTTCTCAACCCATAGTAGCTTCTCCAGGCGTCTTGTTTTGCCTGCCTTAATAAGTTCAGGTGGGCGTTCCACCAAGGGACGTTACGGGTAGTGTTTTTGGGCACAGACTTTGGAATGGCTACATTTGCAGCATTTCTTAAAATCTTTTGTATTTGTCCTGCTTCTTTGTTAATGTTGGTTGAAATTCGATAGCTGTTGTTTGTTGCTGCATTTGGAAATTTTCTCCAATCTGCACGATCACAGTTGAATTGGGTAGGGGAAGAAGTTATTTGTTTTGAATTGTTTAAAAATTTAAAGGTATGTACTAAGCATAGGAAAATGATCACTATTGTGAAGATCATCTATAACATTCCAACTGGCAAGAGGAAGGTACTGTGGTGAGCATAGTGTAAAATCAACGTTAGTGAAAGTAACATATGTTGAGAAATGAGTTGGTAAGTTGTCGTTCAGAATTGCGAGGTTAGGGCTTAAGATGTAGTTCTCAATTATTTGTCCTCTAGCATTACAGTACTGTGAGCCCCACAATGGGCTCCATCCATTGAAGTCTCCTAACATTATTATTGGAGTATTTATATTGTTGGTTAAACCATGAAGGTCAGTTGTGGTCACTAATTTTTGAGGGGGAATATAAACGCAAAAAATGGTTAGCGGGGAGGGAATATTGATTTGCACAGCGGTAGCAATAAGATTGGATTGAATGCTAATATGTTTGTGTTGGATAGACTTGTGCACCAATATAGCGCAACCCTGCTTTGACGTCGTGTTTTGTGGTAAGTTAAAAAAATATCCAACATATTGCTTTGGGCAATAAGGTTTGGCGCTATTATTCAAGTGCGTTTCCTGTAGGCAGAGGATTTCAGGAGAATAAGTTTTTAATTTGGGGTGCAGTGGGGTGTGGTAACTCTTCTGGGTCTGCAGTTTCAGATGAGTGGCTACACTCAATCCCTACTCTTGCGTCCTCGTCGCGCACTCTGGGCAACGTAAGCAACCCTTGTGTGAGATATTGTAACCAACCCGTGTGGAGCCTTGGGTCACGGCAGAAAGAGAGGGAGCTTCAGTGGGGCCACTCCGACATATTCGGTTTAAGGGCTCACTGAAGTCAGCAGCGTCTGTTCACCAGGAGGTGCGGCTGCAAGCGGGCGCCTGACTTGGAGCAAGCGGCTCGCTATATAAATGTGTCTTCAAAAACAAAACAACCCTCCAGTATTTGGTTGTGCGCTGGGCTTGGGACCCGCCACGTAAAAAACTATACCCAATGAAAAATTTCAATGTGCCTCGGATGAGATCTCCCTTTTTTGATGACGACCACAAGCAATGTTTTAAAGACTACGATTTAAGGGCATGCACCTAGAATGTCCGAACCCTTAATGGGGAAGGTGCCGCTGCCCGGCTGGCTGATGTCCTCGTAAGAGTAAGGGCTGACATCACCGCCATCCAAGAAATGAAATGGACGGGGCTAGGCAAGAAAACCGTTGGGCCTTGCGACATCTACTACAGCTGCCATGTAAAGGAGCGCAAGTTCGGTGTTGAATTTGTGGTGGGAGATAGGCTTCGTCGCCAAGTACTGTCGTTCACTCCAGTGGACGAGCGTCTCGCCACGATTCGCATCAAAGCGAGATTTTTCAATATCTCGCTGATTTGTGCCCACGCACCGACAGAAGAGAAGGACGATGTGATCAAGGATCCCTTCTACGAGCGCTTAGAACGCACTTACGAGCGCTGCCCCCGTCACGATATCAAAATCGTGCTTGGTGACTTCAATGCCAGGGTGGGAAAGGAAGGGATCTTTGGTCACACTGTCGGAAAATTCAGTCTCCACGACGAAACCTCCGCCAACGGACTGAGACTGATCGACTTTGCCGGGGCCCGAAACATGGTGGTCTGTAGCACCAGGTTTCAGCATAAAAAAATACACTTGGCTACGTGGCTGTCTCCAGATCGAAAAACGCGAAACCAAATCGATCATATTGCGATAGACGGAAGGCATGCTTCCAGTATATTAGACGTACGTACACTCCGAGGACCGAACATCGACTCGGATCATTATCTTGTCGCAGCCAAGATGCGCATACGCCTCTGTGCATCAAAAAACGTGCGTGTAAATACACAGCGAAAGCTTGACGTCGGAAAGCTGCAATCGCAACAGACAGCTGCAAACTTCACCACTCGACTCTCACACCTGCTCCCTGAGAGCACTTCTCAAGAAACCGGAATTTGCGAGCACTGGGAGCACATTTCTCGATCACTGCGTACCGCCGCTGAAGAAGTCGTTGGCTTTCAGCGAACCCGAAAAAATGACTGGTATGATGAGGAATGCCGCGCCGCTTCGGAAAATAAAGATGCTGCCTACAGGGCCACGCTGCGATCGGGCGCAACGCGAGCTGTATGGGAACGCTACCGGGAGTTGAGAAAGGAAGAGAGACGTATCGTCCGTAGAAAGAAGAGAGAGGCCGAAATACGTGAGTGTGAAGAGCTTGAGATGCTAGCCGACATGAAAAGCGCCCGAAAATTTTACCAAAAGGTGCGGCGACTTACGGAAGGTTTTAAGACCGGGGCGAATTACTGTAAGAACAAGAACGGCGATCTAGTGACTGATGTCCAAAGCGCACTTAGATTGTGGAGGGAACACTTCTCCACTCTGCTAAATGGTGACAGCGAAAGCGTCGCCGGAGAAGATGAAGATCCCGAACCCCAAATCGCTGATGACGGCATTAACATCCCGTCACCCGACCTCGATGAAGTTCGAATAGCAATTATGCGGCTACGGAACAACAAAGCCGCTGGAGCTGATGGGTTACCAGCTGAGCTATTCAAGCATGGTGGCGAGGAGCTGGTAAGGTGCATGCACCAGCTTATTTGCAGAATATGGTCGGACGAATGCATGCCCGCCGATTGGAATTTAAGTGTATTCTGCCCAATCCACAAGAAGGGTGATCCTGCAATATGCGCCAACTACCGCGGGATCAGCCTTCTTAACATTTCGTATAAGGTTCTATCGAGTGTATTGTGTGAAAGACTAAAGCCAACCGTCAACGAACTGATTGGACCTTATCAGTGTGGCTTTATACCTGGTAAATCTACCATCGACCAGATATTCACGATACGCCAAATATTGGAAAAGACCCGTGAGAAGAGGATCGACACACACCATCTATTTGTCAACTTTAAATCAGCTTTCGACAGCACGAGAAGAAGTTGCCTATATGCCGCGATGTCTGACTTTGGTATCCCTGCAAAACTAATACGGCTATGTAAAATGACACTGAGCAACACCACCAGCTCAGTCAGAGTTGGGAAGGGCCTCTCCGAGCCGTTTGATACCAAACGAGGTTTCAGACAGGGTGACTCCCTATCGTGTGACTTCTTTAACATTATGCTAGATAAGATAATTCGAGCTGCAGAATTAAACCGGTCAGGTACCATCTTTTATAAGAGTGTGCAACTGCTGGCGTATGCCGATGACATCGATATCATTGGCCTCAACAACCGCGCCGTTAGTTCTGCCTTTTCAAAGCTGGACAAGGAAGCGAAGCGAATGGGTCTGGAGGTGAACGAGGACAAAACGAAGTACCTCCTGTCATCAAATAAACAGTCAGCGCATTCGCGCCTTGGCTCCCGCATCACTGTTGACAGTTACAATTTTGACAAAGTAGAGGACTTTGTTTATCTTGGAACCAGCATCAACACCAATAATAATGTCAGCCTTGAAATCCAACGAAGAATCTCTCTTGCCAACAAGTGCTACTTTGGGCTGAGTAGGCAAATGAACAGTAAAGCCCTCTCTCGACGAACGAAAACCACGCTCTATAAGTCCCTCATCATGCCCGTGCTAATGTATGGCGCAGAAGCATGGACCCTATCAACATCGGATGAGATGGCGCTTGGAGTGTTCGAGAGAAAGATTCTCCGAAAGATTTTTGATCCTTTACGTCTTTGCGATGGCGAATACCGCAGACGATGGAACGATGAGTTGTATGAGCTGTACCGCGACATAGACATAGTTCAGCGAATTAAGATTCAGCGGCTACGCTGGCTAGGTCATGTGGTACGTATGGAAGAAAATGCTCCAGCCCTGAAAGTATTCGAAGCGGTACCCGCTGGTGGTAGCAGAGGAAGAGGAAGGCCTCCTCTACGTTGGAAAGACCAGGTGGAGAAGGACTTGACTACACTTGGGATATCTAACTGGCGCCAGGCAGCAAAGCAGAGGAGCGGCTGGCGTGCAATATTGAAATCGGCCAAAATCGGCTAGGCGGTTATAGCGCCAATTACGAAGAAGAAGAAGAAGTTTTTAATAAAATTTCAATTTCTGTGTAGTTATTGTAGTAGCCTTTACAATTCCATTGTAGTAAATTAAGGGTCATAAAAATAGAGTGAGTACAATTTATGTAGTTTGTTAAGTAGCTTATGTACTAAATGGTATCTGAAATATCTTCGAACTGGTTTGACTGGTCTGTGTTGTTGCGTACTGTGTAGCTGGTGCTGGAGATGTTTGAAGTTGTTGGTACTTTGGAGCTAGCATTCGTAGTGTCCCAGAAGTTTTATTGGAAGTTGTGTTGTGATGTGTATTGTGTGAGAAGAGAGAACATCTGCTCTTGAGAGGATTCAGGCATTACATTGCTGTTCTGTGGATCTTGTGTTTTCTGAGTGATTTCTTGTATATTGTTGCTCTGTTCTTTATTGGTTTCTGCTTTTTCGTTGATGAGTTTGGGAGTATAGTGAACTTTGGAAGCTGTTGAGTCTTTTATGGGTTGATTTGTTGTTTTTTGGTTGCTTATGAAATGCATATTTTTGGTTTCGTTTTGCCTAGTTTGTTTTTCAGTAGAGTGGTTTATTATTTGTGCGAAGGGCACAATGCTGCTTAAAACTTGTGTGGGATTTTGTTCTTTGTACTTTCGACGTGCTTCTCCCATGCTGATATTTTCCAATGTTTTTATGGTTAGGATTTCCTTGATTTGTTTGTATTTTGGGCAAGTCTTGGCTGATGAAGCGTGTTCGCCAAAACAGTTTGCACATGATATGCGGTTGCATGTTGTATCTCTGTATGGTGGCAAGTAACAAACGGGGCACGATGGATTATTTTTGCACCACTTTTGTGTATGTCCTAGTATTTGACAACTTTTGCATCGCATGGGGTTGGGTATGTAGGGTTTTATTTTTAGTTTATACCATTGCTGGCCAAATTGACTGTGTGAGTGTTGAGCTTGTGTTAGTAAGCAGCAGAGACGATGATGTCGTCACAAGCATGTACACTGAGCAGAAAAGAGAAATTTTAATAATTGTTTAGCATTAAATTATCAATATCAACGTCTTCGTTGTATTGCTTAATCCGAATGAGATCGGATAAGTGTTCATTTGTTAAACTATTTCGGTACTTATTTTGTACAAGTTTTAAAGTGGAAAATGCCACTTCACAACTATAAGTTGTAGCGAACATTGAATACAATTTTAAAATAACATTTTTCTGCTCAGTGCACATGCTTGTTGACGAAATCAACTCTTCGTCTTTCACTTCGGCAAGATCTTTGTCGAAAACAACATCTTTTACCGAGTTTAATATCCAAACCCGAATTACTCGTCGAGCCTGACCATCCACAATGGTTAACTCCCAAACATTGTTTTATAAACACTCTGTCAAAACACCAGAAACTAAAAACCAGCTCCAACGAATTTTTTCTGCTCTTCAACGAGACTATTGAGTCCTATAAACCAGAATGGGAACCCATTTATACCGACGGGTCAAAAACGGATACTACTACCACGTTTGCAGTGTCAAACGATCAGGGTGTCGCTGTTATTGTCGGTGCTTTGCCAACATATTGCTGGGTTTTTACAGCAGAAGCTGCAGCAATTCACGAAGCGGTTCTATTCGCCTCAACAACAAGAAAAAAATATATAATATGTAGCGATAGCAAATCAACCATTGACGCACTTTAAAACCCAGCAAATCATTCATGGTTAATACAGAATATACGCGATAAACTCTTCTGTCATGAAAACAGCATACACATCATGTGGGTACCGGGGCACGCTGGTATAAAAGGCAACGAGGTAGCAGATAAGCATGCAAAAGAAGGTAGTTGAGAACCGCTGGTGTTCTTCCCTCACTTTACTACTAAAGACATCAAAGAACATATAAAGAAGTACTGCCGTCATATGCATCTCCGAGATTGGACTAGCTACCAACATCACTACAGAGATCAAAACCCAACTGGTGTAAAACCTACCTACCCATCAGACAGCTCATGCCACAACATCAAGACGTTCACTCGTCTTAGAATAGGCCACACTACAAGAACTCACAGCCATATCCTTAACGGTAGCGATCAACCAAGCTGTCACCATTGCAACGCTTCCCCCCAATCAGTCATTCACTTCATCGACGAATGTCCTGCACTGCACTTAGCAAGGAAATCAACATTTGGGAATATGAGACCTTCCGACCTTCTCAAAGCAACAAATAGCGATAACATCAGTGCTATTAATAAATTTCTTAAATTGTGTAACATCAAAGATATATAGTATAACAAGACATACAACTAAATATCATTACTAAATATTTTCTTTTGACCATAATCTTAGTATTAAGAGCCGAAGGCCATGGTAGCCAGTGCTGATTCTTACAAGTGGATTAGTTATTTATAATTAGTTCTCTGTTAAATAAAAAAAGCATGTGAGTGTTTGAACTCAAGGTAGATGTGTAAACTGTTAAATTTGCAGTATTTAGAAATATTAACCCCTATATAATACTTTACAATCTCGTTAATAATGGTTGTATCTTTAAAGGTATCATGGGCATTCAAGGGTTAAGTCAATCATACATATTTATCTTGTTTAATTTTTAAAATTTAATTTATTTTATTATTTATGTTGCAATAGTTAAAATAGGCTTATGATAGCTAAAATAAGAAACGTACACCTTTGATTCAATACTGGTAAGTAGTCTGGAAAAAACGGCATCAATAGTTGTGGACTTGTTAGTGGTTGGAATATCTGCTCTATTATTCATAGTTAAATGGAATACATCAAATAAAAATTTAATGAGTGGTAGCGCTTCTGTTTTCGCGAAATTAATATTAAAATCTCCACCCAAGATAAGTGGCATTGACTGGAAATTGTTTCCTAATTCTCGTGCACCAGCTTCCGTGTACGGCAGCAGAGTATAGTGCAAGAATTTAATTATGTTATTTACTGTTTGATTTGGTGAAATGTATACAGCAATGCAATGTATTTTAAGGCCGGATAATAATTTGAATTCCGTACAGCAAACGTCTCCAATTGTTTCAGCACCACATGACAGAGATGATGATAGTGTGAGTGCAACATTCGGGTGTGAATGAAAAGTTCGACTATTTTTTTCTATATTTCGATATATCGCAACTCCGCCAGATCGTTGTCCTGATCGTTTGTACAGATTACAGCACTCAAAAGAATTTATAGAAGTCGTTGTGTCATTCTCCAGCCAAGTTTCTGTTAGTAATAGAATGTCGCAATTTCTTGTAACTACGTCTTGGAGGTCGATATTGTGTGCTGAAAGACTTTGACAATTAAATGTCATTAAAGAGGTTACATTCGGTGATTGCAAAAATTGTAATGCATGATCTTGTACAGTTGTAAAATTGTTTGTTGAAAGCCTAGCAAATTCCTGTCTCAAAGAATCCAAATTTTTCGTTGGCCTTCTTCCATGATGGAAAACATGTTGATCTTGTGGAGCAACTATAAAAAGGTCCTCTACTGCAGTAACTCGTGAAAGGGCAACGTAAACCAGCTGTTGGTCATGTTTTTTATCATAGTGGTATACCACTTCGTCAAATGTTGCTCCTTGCGATTTATGAATCGCCATTCCACATGCTGGAATAATGGGAAAATGGTTTCGCTTCACAGCGATGGTTCTGTTGTTATTTAAAAACGTAGTGGAGCTTCTGCGGCTAATGGGAATTAACCCACGTTCAATATCAAGTGTTGTTGCATGGTGGGCACTTTTCCGTAAAATTTGTGCACCAATTTTTTTTGTGTTTCCGAACTTAAACCAAAGTCGTTTAATCGTATCAGTTTCGTGTTCCAATTCATCATTGGGTGAAGTACTTGCATATTCAATGAAGCTTAATATGCCAATTGCACCATTAGCAAGACCATCGGATACATCGATGTTAGTAGTTATGAGATAAGGTTTGTTGACGACAAGTGTAATTTCATAAGGCAAACCGCCAGTTTCTAAAATAGGCAATTTATGTAGTTTTTGCCGACAAAAAGCCAATTGTTCTGCGGTGTGGTGTCCGGAAAAGCAATCATTTGCAAGAGATATTACTTTACTTGGGTCTAGACTTAACACAGACTGGTTATATTGTAGAACGTCTACATTTTTAAAGAACAGCCTGATTCCACTTAAGCATAATTCGTCTGCTGCCTGCTTTGTAAAAAATCGGGACTCAATCATGTGTTGTTGACTTTCACTTAGAGTTTCACCGTTGCCTACTTTTGTTAGCAGACTCGCAAATTCTGAGTTTGCTTGGCGCATCACCTCTGTTAGTTTATAATACCTCAAACTCCTCCATATAGTTGGGCCCACTAAACTTTGTCGAAGTTGCTTATAGATTGGAGTAGCACGCACAGGTGGCAGCTGACGGAGATCTCCAATTAGATACATATCCTTACCACCGTAAGTTTTATCAAGTCCAGTTATGTGTTTTAACCGTGAGTCAATTTTTCCATTGAGTTCAGCCGAAACCATGCTTATTTCATCAATTATTATGGAACATATACATTTAAGATAGCTGCGGAACTGCTGCAAGGTTTCAAAAGATAGTGCCGATTGCCTTGCTATAGATATTTTAAAAGCTGTGTGAATTGTGGTTCCTTCTATGTTAACAGCTGCTTTACCAGTAGATGCACATGTCAAAAATGCATTGAATGGCATTTGTACATTCGTAAAACGATTGTAAATATCTTTTAGAAGGTGTATAATGAATGTCTTACCACAACCAGCCGGACCAGTTAAAAATATTTGTATAGGATCCTTGTCAGTGTTCGAATCGATAAGAATGTGATTGATGACGTGTAATAACAGTCCTCTTTGTCGTACATTAGTTTGTCGCATTAGTGCGTTGAAGTCTTCTTTGGGCATGATATTGTCTCTCTTTCTTACTATAGCTCCTAAACGACTTCATGTGGCTGACCGAATGTCTGCATTTATATCCGCATTTGGATCCTGTAAAAGTGTATCAACGGCATCTGCATGAAGAGCCCGTGTAGCAAAGTCATTCAAATCCTCAGAAAGTTGGATATCAGCATTACGTTCAATACAAAGAGCTCTACAAATTTCCAGTGTTTTTGATATGTCCAATGAGGATTCGAATTCTTGTCGACGCTGCATTATTACTACATCATTGGTATCGTAAAGTTGTATGTATTTGTGTTCTGCCAAAATATCATTTTCTTCGCTACGGAAAGGCAAGCGCAATGTGACCATTTCTCGTTTATAATTACTATTTTCCCCTTCCATGTCGTAATTACGATATCGAATTATACGTGGATGCTCGCGTTTTATCCATTGTTTTTTAAAGAAGGTATAGTGAGCAGCAAATTGAGCCAAAGTGATATTTTCTAATTCAAGAGGTCGTGTTTGATATTTATCAAATATATTTTCTTTCCAGATGTCACAGGATTCACCATCTATCTCAGCTGCATCCAATGCAGCGTTCGTTTTTCTTATTCTCTCACGTTCTGTGGGCCATGAAGTTGGAATATAAATTATTATCACTGAACTGTATGACATTGGTTGACGCAATAAATACCAAGCGGCCTCTTGACTTGTTATTTCAACGGAGTTCAACAAATTAATGCTGAGTTGCCTTGTAACTTCTATTATATCGAATTCAGGATGTTCGTCCATCGTTTTAAGAATGTTTTGTTGCAGATTGCTTATTCCCCTGTTGGTTTTATTCACATACTCTACCACGTAAGCTGCACAGGAATGTTCTTCTGTGATAAATTGTATGTCCATATTAGACTTCAGCACGTTAAATATGAAGGGATTAAAAGGATTAATCCATTTTTCAGAGGTTTCACGTTTTGGAAAAACCATAGGCCTCGTAATTCCTGCTGTAAGTACATTCAAATATGTATCATAGCATGTAATGTTGTGAGCTGTTAAAAAAGTATTCATATTTTCAAATTCGTTTTCCTCGAGAGAATTCCACATGCGCATATATATTTCTTTATAGGTACTTCGTCTTGAATCTGTGATGGGCATTGGTGTCAAAATGATTGTAGCTTTGCTGGGCATAAAAGGAGCTCCAAACCTGCAATTTTTGGCCATAGATCGATTATTAGTTGTTTTCCTACATGTGAAAGTATGCTTGTGTGTTTGTAGTTTCACATGTCCAGATGCATTCGCGGATTTGACGGATACTAATTTATTTATTAAATGTTGAGCTTCTGATAAATTTTCACCTAAAGCCTTGTCTGGGGCATCATTAAGCCAAAGCAGTATGTGCGCATGAGGACTTCCTCTGTGTTGAAACTCTATTCGCTGCAATTGATAAGATATACTTACATACATAAGTAAATGTAATAAATTTCAAATTGATAGAATTTTACCTGGAAATATTGTTTCACATAATTGTTGCCAAACGGACTAAGTCGAGGAGATTGAAGTATGTTCATAATGGTATTAACCAATTTATTAAAATAAATTGCACAAGTCACAGGATCTTCGTTGACTAATTTTGATTTATCATTGAAATGCATTTTTTCAAGTTCAGTGATGTTAATATCACACCCATTATTTTTCAATTTATATAATAGACGCATGAGTTTCGGCCAACCAATTTCGTTTGCACTCATTGTGAGGAAGAAAGTTGGTTTACCCAGTTGCCTTATCATTGCGAACAAATCACGCTTTCGTTGAGACCAGTAATAAACAGAATTGGGGATTGATCTCAAAAATGCCAGATTTTTTTCTATGCAACCATGTATAAAACTTTGGTTTTGTATATCAGCCCTGGTTACATTTGCGTTAAGACCAATATATTTAAATGCGATTGTTAGAGAGTCGCGTACGCGAAGGCGCATAATTTTCATAGCCATGTATAGAATATGCGAAGGAGTTACTCCGCGTCTATCGGATCTACGGAGCTCACTGCTGGCGATCATAAAAGGAGTGACAACGATACCTTCCTTGAAATTTCTGAACTGCCCGAGATATATTGGTGGAAATGATAACTCTTCGCAATGTTCGTCAAAAAGAATAGATATTGGAATGTTGTTCTCACCAGGAGCTAAGCAGAGGTAATTATCTTCGTTCCATAGCAGAGTTTGTTGTTGTGCGTGTAAAGCTTCTTCAATTTCAATAACTTCACTGACTTCATCTAGATTATTGTTTGGTATTGTTAGTGAATTATCATTGTTAAAAAAAGATTTATCTATTGTTATGTTGTAGAATTGGAACATAGGTGTATCAAGTAGATATTGAAGCCAAGTTTTCACTACACTTTTCTTTACCAATCCCATTATATAACTTGACTTGTGAATCAGTTTTCGTTTAATGTGAACGTTGATAGCACAATCGTTATCGATATGGCGTGGTAAAGCCCTAACCATATTATTTATAGAAACAGGTACATTGATTATTTGTCCAAGTATTCCGTATTGACCCTGTCCATGACGTAAACGTCTTATTTGCATAAACGGCAATCTTGGCGAGATCAAGCGTTCTGTCACTATGTCTAAGTTGGGCAAATGCACTGGGCGAGTAGGATATTTAAATCCGTTTGATGTTGACAGAGGTGGAATTTTGCTTTTGTTTAAAGATGAATGGCATGTTGCGCAAATTTTAGCACTGACAAAATTAAAGCTCTCAAAATGGTAATTTATTAAGTTTTCGCACCCAGCAGGCATAGCTTTAAGGTCGTTTTTAAACCACAATCTATCACACACAGCGCATGCGTATCCAAAGTCGTTGTCGATCATTTTTAATTTAAATTGTTTATGGGCATTAACATGGTTAAGATAATGCTCATATTGCAATTCAATGTTTTGGTAATTTGGTTGTTGTTGCTGTTGTAAATGTTGTTGTTGCTGTTGTTGTTGCTGCTGTAAATGTCCACGTAGCCTATTAATTTCTTTTTGGCGTTGACGTTCTCGGTAGGCACGTTGATATCCAGCGTTTTTGGATCTTCTTAATGATTGCGATGTTCTCTACAATAATAATTAATATTAGTATTTGACCTGTAATTTATTTAGAAACATGAATATTACCTGCATTTCGGTTATATACCTCCAGTTTAAACGTTCAATTTATTGTTTTAAATAACACCAATCAGCTGAGTTGTAGAAACACAAAGCGATCAGCTGTTCAAAAGTAGTACCAACGCAAAGCGAATAAGGGAATTTCAATCAAAATTTAGAGAGCACGCTGTGCTCTAATTCACTCAGCAAAGAACGTAGATAATGTACGTTCTTTGCACACAGTTTGTAAAAATGTGCGCCTAATTGCATGCAACTCAAAGGTACAGGGTGCTCCCGATTAAATATAATTAATTTTGCTTTTTGTGTCAATACCAAAGAACGTAGATAATACCCAAGACAGACATGGGAGCTTATCTGCATTAACAGCCTTTATTGGCATTAACTCGTGTATTATTCTCTTCACTGCATTTCTATCTTGCAAAGCTGTCAAGTGGACAGGTGTATGTTCGGACAAATCAAACAGGTTTTTTGTTCCATCAAACCAAGAATGATAGAAAACAGATTGCGCAATCCCGTTGCGGATGAAATATCTTGAGTAATAATAAACAAAGAATAGGGGGAGAATAGTGGGAAGAGAATAATGAGCAATTTGCAATTTTTCAAGGAGAAATGAATTTTTTTGGTGCTTAAGTATAAAACTATGAATAATAGAAAGAATGCATCAAACAAAAATTTATTGAGTGGTACCGCTTCTGTTTCCGCGAAATTAAAATTAAAGTCTCCACCCAAGATAAGTGAATGCCACTGAAAATTGTTTCCTAATTCCCGTGCACCAGCAAACCGATTAAACTGTGTCAATCTAAATTTAGAGAACACCCAATGCTTTAAGCCGCATAGTTTATAAAAATTATGCGCCTAATTGCATGCAACACAAAGATAATTGATTTTGCTTTCTGGGTCAATATAATACTAACACATACGTCAGACGGCACACGCATTTTCACACAGAGTCGTTCTTGACCAATCAAAAACGTCTTACTTTTTTTTATATGGAGTTTTTATGGTAGTATTAGCGTAAGAGATTTGCCCTACCGCGGCTATAGATGTTCACACATAAAAAAAAAACATGTGAGTGTTTGAACTCAAGGTAGATGTGTAAACTGTTAAATTTGCAGTATTTAGAAATATTAACCCCTATATAATACTTTACAATCTCGTTAATAATGGTTGTATCTTTAAAGGTATCATGGGCATTCAATAATAATTAATATTAGTATTTGACCTGTAATTTATTTAGAAACATGAATATTACCTGCATTTCGGTTATATACCTCCAGTTTAAACGTTTAATTTATTGTTTTAAAGAACACCAATCAGCTGAGTTGTAGAAACACAAAGCGATCAGCTGTTCAAAAGTAGTACCAACGCAAAGCGAATAAGGGAATTTCAATCAAAATTTAGAGAACACGCTGTGCTCTAATTCACTCAGCAAAGAACGTAGATAATGTACGTTCTTTGCACACAGTTTGTAAAAATTTGCGCCTAATTGCATGCAACTCAAAGGTACAGGGTGCTCCCGATTAAATATAATTAATTTTGCTTTTTGTGTCAATACCAAAGAACGTAGATAATACCCAAGACAGACATGGGAGCTTATCTGCATTAACAGCCTTTATTGGCATTAACTCGTGCATTATTCCCTTCACTGCATTTCTATCTGGCAAAGCTGTCAAGTGGACAGGTGTATGTTCGGACAAATCAAACAGGTTTTTTGTTCCATCAAACCAAGAATGATAGAATACAAGATTGCGCAATCCCGTTGCGGATGAAATAGCTTGAGTAATAATAAACAAAGAATAGTGGGAAGAGAATAATGAGCAATTTGCAATTTTTCAAGGAGAAATGAATTTTTTTGGTGCTTAAGTATAAAACTATGAATAATAGAAAGAATGCATCAAACAAAAATTTATTGAGTGGTACCGCTTCTGTTTCCGCGAAATTAAAATTAAAATCTTCACCCAAGATAAGTGAATGCCACTGAAAATTGTTTCCTAATTCCCGTGCACCAGCAAACCGATTAAACTGTGTCAATCTAAATTTAGAGAACCCCCTATGCTTTAAGCCGCATAGTTTATAAAAATTATGCGCCTAATTGCATGCAACACAAAGATAATTGATTTTGCTTTCTGGGTCAATATAATACTAACACATACGTCAGACGGCACACGCATTTTCACACAGAGTCGTTCTTGACCAATCAAAAACGTCTTACTTTTTTTATATGGAGTTTTTATGGTAGTATTAGCGTAAGAGATTTGCCCTACCGCGGCTATAGATGTTTACACATCAAAAAGCATGTGAGTGTTTGAACTCAAGGTCGATGTGTAAACTGTTAAATTTGCAGTATTTAGAAATATTAACCCCTATATAATACTTTACAATCTCGTTAATAATGGTTGTATCTTTAAAGGTATCATGGGCATTCAAGGGTTAAGTCAATCATACATATTTATCTTGTTTAATTTTTAAAATTTAATTTATTTTATTATTTATGTTGCAATAGTTAAAATAGGCTTATGATAGCTAAAATAAGAAACGTACACCTTTGATTCAATACTGGTAAGTAGTCTGGAAAAAACGGCATCAATAGTTGTGGACTTGTTAGTGGTTGGAATATCTGCTCTATTATTCATAGTTAAATGGAATACATCAAATAAAAATTTAATGAGTGGTAGCGCTTCTGTTTTCGCGAAATTAATATTAAAATCTCCACCCAAGATAAGTGGCATTGACTGGAAATTGTTTCCTAATTCTCGTGCACCAGCTTCCGTGTACGGCAGCAGAGTATAGTGCAAGAATTTAATTATGTTATTTACTGTTTGATTTGGTGAAATGTATACAGCAATGCAATGTATTTTAAGGCCGGATAATAATTTGAATTCCGTACAGCAAACGTCTCCAATTGTTTCAGCACCACATGACAGAGATGATGATAGTGTGAGTGCAACATTCGGGTGTGAATGAAAAGTTCGACTATTTTTTTCTATATTTCGATATATCGCAACTCCGCCAGATCGTTGTCCTGATCGTTTGTACAGATTACAGCACTCAAAAGAATTTATAGAAATCGTTGTGTCATTCTCCAGCCAAGTTTCTGTTAGTAATAGAATGTCGCAATTTCTTGTAACTACGTCTTGGAGGTCGATATTGTGTGCTGAAAGACTTTGACAATTAAATGTCATTAAAGAGGTTACATTCGGTGATTGCAAAAATTGTAATGCATGATCTTGTACAGTTGTAAAATTGTTTGTTGAAAGCCTAGCAAATTCCTGTCTCAAAGAATCCAAATTTTTCGTTGGCCTTCTTCCATGATGGAAAACATGTTGATCTTGTGGAGCAACTATAAAAAGGCCCTCTACTGCAGTAACTCGTGAAAGGGCAACGTAAACCAGCTGTTGGTCATGTTTTTTATCATAGTGGTATACCACTTCGTCAAATGTTGCTCCTTGCGATTTATGAATCGTCATTCCACATGCTGGAATAATGGGAAAATGGTTTCGCTTCACAGCGATGGTTCTGTTGTTATTTAAAAACGTAGTGGAGCTTCTGCGGCTAATGGGAATTAACCCACGTTCAATATCAAGTGTTGTTGCATGGTGGGCACTTTTCCGTAAAATTTGTGCACCAATTTTATTTGTGTTTCCGAACTTAAACCAAAGTCGTTTAATCGTATCAGTTTCGTGTTCCAATTCATCATTGGGTGAAGTACTTGCATATTCAATGAAGCTTAATATGCCAATTGCACCATTAGCAAGACCATCGGATACATCGATGTTAGTAGTTATGAGATAAGGTTTGTTGACGACAAGTGTAATTTCATAAGGCAAACCGCCAGTTTCTAAAATAGGCAATTTATGTAGTTTTTGCCGACAAAAAGCCAATTGTTCTGCGGTGTGGTGTCCGGAAAAGCAATCATTTGCAAGAGATATTACTTTACTTGGGTCTAGACTTAACACAGACTGGTTATATTGTAGAACGTCTACATTTTTAAAGAACAGCCTGATTCCACTTAAGCATAATTCGTCTGCTGCCTGCTTTGTAAAAAATCATGTGTTGTTGACTTTCACTTAGAGTTTCACCGTTGCCTACTTTTGTTAGCAGACTCGCAAATTCTGAGTTTGCTTGGCGCACCACCTCTGTTAGTTTATAATACCTCAAACTCCTCCATATAGTTGGGCCCACTAAACTTTGTCGAAGTTGCTTATAGATTGGAGTAGCACGCACAGGTGGCAGCTGACGGAGATCTCCAATTAGATACATATCCTTACCACCGTAAGTTTTATCAAGTCCAGTTATGTGTTTTAACCGTGAGTCAATTTTTCCATTGAGTTCAGCCGAAACCATGCTTATTTATCAATTATTATGGAACATATAAATTTAAGATAGCTGCGGAACTGCTGCAAGGTTTCAAAAGATAGTGCCGATTGCCTTGCTATAGATATTTTAAAAGCTGTGTGAATTGTGGTTCCTTCTATGTTAACAGCTGCTTTACCAGTAGATGCACATGTCAAAAATGCATTGAATGGCATTTGTACATTCGTAAAACGATTGTAAATATCTTTTAGAAGGTGTATAATGAATGTCTTACCACAACCAGCCGGACCAGTTAAAAATATTTGTATAGGATCCTTGTCAGTGTTCGAATCGATAAGAATGTGATTGATGACGTGTAATAACAGTCCTCTTTGTCGTACATTAGTTTGTCGCATTAGTGCGTTGAAGTCTTCTTTGGGCATGATATTGTCTCTCTTTCTTACTATAGCTCCTAAACGACTTCATGTGGCTGACCGAATGTCTGCATTTATATCCGCATTTGGATCCTGTAAAAGTGTATCAACGGCATCTGCATGAAGAGCCCGTGTAGCAAAGTCATTCAAATCCTCAGAAAGTTGGATATCAGCATTACGTTCAATACAAAGAGCTCTACAAATTTCCAGTGTTTTTGATATGTCCAATGAGGATTCGAATTCTTGTCGACGCTGCATTATGACTACATCATTGGTATCGTAAAGTTGTATGTATTTGTGTTCTGCCAAAATATCATTTTCTTCGCTACGGAAAGGCAAGTGCAATGTGACCATTTCTCGTTTATAATTACTATTTTCCCCTTCCATGTCGTAATTACGATATCGAATTATACGTGGATGCTCGCGTTTTATCCATTGTTTTTTAAAGAAGGTATAGTGAGCAGCAAATTGAGCCAAGGTGATATTTTCTAATTCAAGAGGTCGTGTTTGATATTTATCAAATATATTTTCTTTCCAGATGTCACAGGATTCACCATCTATCTCAGCTGCATCCAATGCAGCGTTCGTTTTTCTTATTCTCTCACGTTCTGTGGGCCATGAAGTTGGAATATAAATTATTATCACTGAACTGTATGACATTGGTTGACGCAATAAATACCAAGCGGCCTCTTGACTTGTTATTTCAACGGAGTTCAACAAATTAATGCTGAGTTGCCTTGTAACTTCTATTATATCGAATTCAGGATGTTCGTCCATCGTTTTAAGAATGTTTTGTTGCAGATTGCTTATTCCCCTGTTGGTTTTATTCACATACTCTACCACGTAAGCTGCACAGGAATGTTCTTCTGTGATAAATTGTATGTCCATATTAGACTTCAGCACGTTAAATATGAAGGGATTAAAAGGATTAATCCATTTTTCAGAGGTTTCACGTTTTAGAAAAACCATAGGCCTCGTAATTCCTGCTGTAAGTACATTCAAATATGTATCATAGCATGTAATGTTGTGAGCTGTTAAAAAAGTATTCATATTTTCAAATTCGTTTTCCTCGAGAGAATTCCACATGCGCATATATATTTCTTTATAGGACTTCGTCTTGAATCTGTGATGGGCATTGGTGTCAAAATGATTGTAGCTTTGCTGGGCATAAAAGGAGCTCCAAACCTGCAATTTTTGGCCATAGATCGATTATTAGTTGTTTTCCTACATGTGAAAGTATGCTTGTGTGTTTGTAGTTTCACATGTCCAGATGCATTCGCGGATTTGACGGATACTAATTTATTTATTAAATGTTGAGCTTCTGATAAATTTTCACCTAAAGCCTTGTCTGGGGCATCATTAAGCCAAAGCAGTATGTGCGCATGAGGACTTCCTCTGTGTTGAAACTCTATTCGCTGCAATTGATAAGATATACTTACATACATAAGTAAATGTAATAAATTTCAAATTGATAGAATTTTACCTGGAAATATTGTTTCACATAATTGTTGCCAAACGGACTAAGTCGAGGAGATTGAAGTATGTTCATAATGGTATTAACCAATTTATTAAAATAAATTGCACAAGTCACAGGATCTTCGTTGACTAATTTTGATTTATCATTGAAATGCATTTTTTCAAGTTCAGTGATGTTAATATCACACTCATTATTTTTCAATTTATATAATAGACGCATGAGTTTCGGCCAACCAATTTCGTTTGCACTCATTGAAGAGGAAGAAAGTTGGTTTACCCAGTTGCCTTATCATTGCGAACAAATCACGCTTTCGTTGAGACCAGTAATAAACAGAATTGGGGATTGATCTCAAAAATGCCAGATTTTTTTCTATGCAACCATGTATAAAACTTTGGTTTTGTATATCAGCCCTGGTTACATTTGCGTTAAGACCAATATATTTAAATGCGATTGTTAGAGAGTCGCGTACGCGAAGGCGCATAATTTTCATAGCCATGTATAGAATATGCGAAGGAGTTACTCCGCGTCTATCGGATCTACGGAGCTCACTGCTGGCGATCATAAAAGGAGTGACAACGATACCTTCCTTGAAATTTCTGAACTGCCCGAGATATATTGGTGGAAATGATAACTCTTCGCAATGTTCGTCAAAAAGAATAGATATTGGAATGTTGTTCTCACCAGGAGCTAAGCAGAGGTAATTATCTTCGTTCCATAGCAGAGTTTGTTGTTGTGCGTGTAAAGCTTCTTCAATTTCAATAACTTCACTGACTTCATCTAGATTATTGTTTGGTATTGTTAGTGAATTATCATTGTTAAAAAAAGATGTATCTATTGTTATGTTGTAGAATTGGAACATAGGTGTATCAAGTAGATATTGAAGCCAATTTTTCACTACACTTTTCTTTACCAATCCCATTATATAACTTGACTTGTGAATCAGTTTTCGTTTAATGTGAACGTTGATAGCACAATCGTTATCGATATGGCGTGGTAAAGCCCTAACCATATTATTTATAGAAACAGGTACATTGATTATTTGTCCAAGTATTCCGTATTGACCCTGTCCATGACGTAAACGTCTTATTTGCATAAACGGCAATCTTGGCGAGATCAAGCGTTCTGTCACTATGTCTAAGTTGGGCAAATGCACTGGGCGAGTAGGATATTTAAATCCGTTTGATGTTGACAGAGGTGGAATTTTGCTTTTGTTTAAAGATGAATGGCATGTTGCGCAAATTTTAGCACTGACAAAATTAAAGCTCTCAAAATGGTAATTTATTAAGTTTTCGCACCCAGCAGGCATAGCTTTAAGGTCGTTTTTAAACCACAATCTATCACACACAGCGCATGCGTATCCAAAGTCGTTGTCGATCATTTTTAATTTAAATTGTTTATGGGCATTAACATGGTTAAGATAATGCTCATATTGCAATTCAATGTTTTGGTAATTTGGTTGTTGTTGCTGTTGTAAATGTTGTTGTTGCTGTTGTTGTTGCTGCTGTAAATGTCCACGTAGCCTATTAATTTCTTTTTGGCGTTGACGTTCTCGGTAGGCACGTTGATATCCAGCGTTTCTGGATCTTCTTAATGATTGCGATGTTCTCTACAATAATAATTAATATTAGTATTTGACCTGTAATTTATTTAGAAACATGAATATTACCTGCATTTCGGTTATATACCTCCAGTTTAAACGTTTAATTTATTGTTTTAAATAACACCAATCAGCTGAGTTGTAGAAACACAAAGCGATCAGCTGTTCAAAAGTAGTACCAACGCAAAGCGAATAAGGGAATTTCAATCAAAATTTAGAGAACACGCTGTGCTCTAATTCACTCAGCAAAGAACGTAGATAATGTACGTTCTTTGCACACAGTTTGTAAAAATGTGCGCCTAATTGCATGCAACTCAAAGGTACAGGGTGCTCCCGATTAAATATAATTAATTTTGCTTTTTGTGTCAATACCAAAGAACGTAGATAATACCCAAGACAGACATGGGAGCTTATCTGCATTAACAGCCTTTATTGGCATTAACTCGTGTATTATTCTCTTCACTGCATTTCTATCTTGCAAAGCTGTCAAGTGGACAGGTGTATGTTCGGACAAATCAAACAGGGTTTTTGTTCCATCAAACCAAGAATGATAGAATACAAGATTGCGCAATCCCGTTGCGGATGAAATATCTTGAGTAATAATAAACAAAGAATAGGGGGAGAATAGTGGGAAGAGAATAATGAGCAATTTGCAATTTTTCAAGGAGAAATGAATTTTTTTGGTGCTTAAGTATAAAACTATGAATAATAGAAAGAATGCATCAAACAAAAATTTATTGAGTGGTACCGCTTCTGTTTCCGCGAAATTAAAATTAAAATCTCCACCCAAGATAAGTGAATGCCACTGAAAATTGTTTCCTAATTCCCGTGCACCAGCAAACCGATTAAACTGTGTCAATCTAAATTTGCTTTTTGTGTCAATACCAAAGAACGTAGATAATACCCAAGACAGACATGGGAGCTTATCTGCATTAACAGCCTTTATTGGCATTAACTCGTGCATTATTCCCTTCACTGCATTTCTATCTGGCAAAGCTGTCAAGTGGACAGGTGTATGTTCGGACAAATCAAACAGGTTTTTTGTTCCATCAAACCAAGAATGATAGAATACAAGATTGCGCAATCCCGTTGCGGATGAAATAGCTTGAGTAATAATAAACAAAGAATAGTGGGAAGAGAAAAATGAGCAATTTGCAATTTTTCAAGGAGAAATGAATTTTTTTGGTGCTTAAGTATAAAACTATGAATAATAGAAAGAATGCATCAAACAAAAATTTATTGAGTGGTACCGCTTCTGTTTCCGCGAAATTAAAATTAAAATCTTCACCCAAGATAAGTGAATGCCACTGAAAATTGTTTCCTAATTCCCGTGCACCAGCAAACCGATTAAACTGTGTCAATCTAAATTTAGAGAACACCCTATGCTTTAAGCCGCATAGTTTATAAAAATTATGAGCCTAATTGCATGCAACACAAAGATAATTGATTTTGCTTTCTGGGTCAATATAATACTAACACATACGCCAGACGGCACACGCATTTTCACACAGAGTCGTTCTTGACCAATCAAAAACGTCTTACTTTTTTTATATGGAGTTTTTATGGTAGTATTAGCGTAAGAGATTTGCCTTACCACGGCTATAGATGTTTACACATCAAAAAGGATGTGAGTGTTTGAACTCAAGGTAGATGTGTAAACTGTTAAATTTGCAGTATTTAGAAATATTAACCCCTATATAATACTTTACAATCTCGTTAATAATGGTTGTATCTTTAAAGGTATCATGGGCATTCAAGGGTTAAGTCAATCATACATATTTATCTTGTTTAATTTTTAAAATTTAATTTATTTTATTATTTATGTTGCAATAGTTAAAATAGGCTTATGATAGCTAAAATAAGAAACGTACACCTTTGATTCAATACTGGTAAGTAGTCTGGAAAAAACGGCATCAATAGTTGTGGACTTGTTAGTGGTTGGAATATCTGCTCTATTATTCATAGTTAAATGGAATACATCAAATAAAAATTTAATGAGTGGTAGCGCTTCTGTTTTCGCGAAATTAATATTAAAATCTCCACCCAAGATAAGTGGCATTGACTGGAAATTGTTTCCTAATTCTCGTGCACCAGCTTCCGTGTACGGCAGCAGAGTATAGTGCAAGAATTTAATTATGTTATTTACTGTTTGATTTGGTGAAATGTATACAGCAATGCAATGTATTTTAAGACCGGATAATAATTTGAATTCCGTACAGCAAACGTCTCCAATTGTTTCAGCACCACATGACAGAGATGAAGATAGTGTGAGTGCAACATTCGGGTGTGAATGAAAAGTTCGACTATTTTTGGCGTAGAATACGTCTTACCTTACGGTATGGGCACCAATGTCAGGTTTTTATTGTTGTAATCTCTATTTCTTTAATTATAAGAAAACGGCTCGATTAATTTTTTTTTTTTTTTTTTTGTAGTCAAATGAAGATGTTAGCTTTCGTTTGACATACATTTCATGTTGGTTGATATCTTCCTAATATTTAAATTTCGCAATGAAAATTGTATAAACACATGCACACAAATATGTGTGTGGTGTTTGGTTGAGTGTTTGCTGTTGGGCGATTTGTATTGCATAATTTTAGGCGGGCAAGTTAAAGTAGAGTAAAAGAAGAGAAAATGCTGCCAAGCACTGCAAAGCTTATGTATATCATCCAAAGTAACTATCAAATAAAGAAATTAATTTGCTTGTATTATTTATCATTTATTGTTACATATGTTTTCTGTCTTATCGGATGGCGTATTCTACGTTAAACTTAATGGCCGTGTCTCTGACACAGCCTGCTTCTTTTTTCTATTTTTCGATATATCGCAACTCCGCCAGATCGTTGTCCTGATCGTTTGTACAGATTACAGCACTCAAAAGAATTTATAGAAATCGTTGTGTCATTCTCCAGCCAAGTTTCTGTTAGTAATAGAATGTCGCAATTTCTTGTAACTACGTCTTGGAGGTCGATATTGTGTGCTGAAAGACTTTGACAATTAAATGTCATTAAAGAGGTTACATTCGGTGATTGCAAAAATTGTATGGCATGATCTTGTACAGTTGTGAAATTGTTTGTTGAAAGCCTAGCAAATTCCTGTCTCAAAGAATCCAAATTTTTCGTTGGCCTTCTTCCATGATGGAAAACATGTTGATCTTGTGGAGCAACTATAAAAAGGTCCTCTACTGCAGTAACTCGTGAAAGGGCAACGTAAACAATTTGTTGGTCATGTTTTTTATCATAGTGGTATACCACTTCGTCAAATGTTGCTCCTTGCGATTTATGAATCGTCATTCCACATGCTGGAATAATGGGAAAATGGTTTCGCTTCACAGCGATGGTTCTGTTGTTATTTAAAAACGTAGTGGAGCTTCTGCGGCTAATGGGAATTAACCCACGTTCAATATCAAGTGTTGTTGCATGGTGGGCACTTTTCCGTAAAATTTGTGCACCAATTTTATTTGTGTTTCCGAACTTAAACCAAAGTCGTTTAATCGTATCAGTTTCGTGTTCCAATTCATCATTGGGTGAAGTACTTGCATATTCAAAGCAATCATTTGCAAGAGATATTACTTTACTTGGGTCTAGACTTAACACAGAATGGTTATATGGTAGAACGTCTACATTTTTAAAGAACAGCCTGATTCCACTTAAGCATAATTCGTCTGCTGCCTGCTTTGTAAAAAATCGGGACTCAATCATGTGTTGTTGACTTTCACTTAGAGTTTCACCGTTGCCTACTTTTGTTAGCAGATTTGCAAATTCTGAGTTTGCTTGGCGCATCACCTCTGTTAGTTTATAATATCTCAAACTCCTCCATATAGTTGGGCCCACTAAACTTTGTCGAAGTTGCTTATAGATTGGAGTAGCACGCACAGGTGGCAGCTGACGGAGATCACCAATTAGATACATATCCTTACCACCGTAAGTTTTATCAAGTCCAGTTATGTGTTTTAACCGTGAGTCAATTTTTCCATTGAGTTCAGCCGAAACCATGCTTATTTCATCAATTATTATGGAACATATAAATTTAAGATAGCTGCGGAACTGCTGCAAGGTTTCAAAAGATAGTGCCGATTGCCTTGCTATAGATATTTTAAAAGCTGTGTGAATTGTGGTTCCTTCTATGTTAACAGCTGCTTTACCAGTAGATGCACATGTCAAAAATGCATTGAATGGCATTTGTACATTCGTAAAACGATTGTAAATATCTTTTAGAAGGTGTATAATGAATGTCTTACCACAACCAGCCGGACCAGTTAAAAATATTTGTATAGGATCCTTGTCAGTGTTCGAATCGATAAGAATGTGATTGATGACGTGTAATAACAGTCCTCTTTGTCGTACATTAGTTTGTCGCATTAGTGCGTTGAAGTCTTCTTTGGGCATGATATTGTCTCTCTTTCTTACTATAGCTCCTAAACGACTTCATGTGGCTGACCGAATGTCTGCATTTATATCCGCATTTGGATCCTGTAAAAGTGTATCAACGGCATCTGCATGAAGAGCCCGTGTAGCAAAGTCATTCAAATCCTCAGAAAGTTGGATATCAGCATTACGTTCAATACAAATAGCTCTACAAATTTCCAGTGTTTTTGATATGTCCAATGAGGATTCGAATTCTTGTCGACGCTGCATTATTACTACATCATTGGTATCGTAAAGTTGTATGTATTTGTGTTCTGCCAAAATATCATTTTCTTCGCTACGGAAAGGCAAGTGCAATGTGACCATTTCTCGTTTATAATTACTATTTTCCCCTTCCATGTTACGATATCGAATTATACGTGGATGCTCGCGTTTTATCCATTGTTTTTTAAAGAAGGTATAGTGAGCAGCAAATTGAGCCAAAGTGATATTTTCTAATTCAAGAGGTCGTGTTTGATATTTATCAAATATATTTTCTTTCCAGATGTCACAGGATTCACCATCTATCTCAGCTGCATCCAATGCAGCGTTCGTTTTTCTTATTCTCTCACGTTCTGTGGGCCATGAAGTTGGAATATAAATTATTATCACTGAACTGTATGACATTGGTTGACGCAATAAATACCAAGCGGCCTCTTGACTTGTTATTTCAACGGAGTTCAACAAATTAATGCTGAGTTGCCTTGTAACTTCTATTATATCGAATTCAGGATGTTCGTCCATCGTTTTAAGAATGTTTTGTTGCAGATTGCTTATTCCCCTGTTGGTTTTATTCACATACTCTACCACGTAAGCTGCACAGGAATGTTCTTCTGTGATAAATTGTATGTCCATATTAGACTTCAGCACGTTAAATATGAAGGGATTAAAAGGATTAATCCATTTTTCAGAGGTTTCACGTTTTGGAAAAACCATAGGCCTCGTAATTCCTGCTGTAAGTACATTCAAATATGTATCATAGCATGTAATGTTGTGAGCTGTTAAAAAAGTATTCATATTTTCAAATTCGTTTTCCTCGAGAGAATTCCACATGCGCATATATATTTCTTTATAGGTACTTCGTCTTGAATCTGTGATGGGCATTGGTGTCAAAATGATTGTAGCTTTGCTGGGCATAAAAGGAGCTCCAAACCTGCAATTTTTGGCCATAGATCGATTATTAGTTGTTTCCTACATGTGAAAGTATGCTTGTGTGTTTGTAGTTTCACATGTCCAGATGCATTCGCGGATTTGACGGATACTAATTTATTTATTAAATGTTGAGCTTCTGATAAATTTTCACCTAAAGCCTTGTCTGGGGCATCATTAAGCCAAAGCAGTATGTGCGCATGAGGACTTCCTCTGTGTTGAAACTCTATTCGCTGCAATTGATAAGATATACTTACATACATAAGTAAATGTAATAAATTTCAAATTGATAGAATTTTACCTGGAAATATTGTTTCACATAATTGTTGCCAAACGGACTAAGTCGAGGAGATTGAAGTATGTTCATAATGGTATTAACCAATTTATTAAAATAAATTGCACAAGTCACAGGATCTTCGTTGACTAATTTTGATTTATCATTGAAATGCATTTTTTCAAGTTCAGTGATGTTAATATCACACCCATTATTTTTCAATTTATATAATAGATGCGTGAGTTTCGGCCAACCAATTTCGTTTGCACTCATTGTGAGGAAGAAAGTTGGTTTACCCAGTTGCCTTATCATTGCGAACAAATCACGCTTTCGTTGAGACCAGTAATAAACAGAATTGGGGATTGATCTCAAAAATGCCAGATTTTTTTCTATGCAACCATGTATAAAACTTTGGTTTTGTATATCAGCCCTGGTTACATTTGCGTTAAGACCAATATATTTAAATGCGATTGTTAGAGAGTCGCGTACGCGAAGGCGCATAATTTTCATAGCCATGTATAGAATATGCGAAGGAGTTACTCCGCGTCTATCGGATCTACGGAGCTCACTGCTGACGATCATAAAAGGAGTGACAACGATACCTTCCTTGAAATTTCTGAACTGCCCGAGATATATTGGTGGAAATGATAACTCTTCGCAATGTTCCTCAAAAAGAATAGATATTGGAATGTTGTTCTCACCAGGAGCTAAGCAGAGGTAATTATCTTCGTTCCATAGCAGAGTTTGTTGTTGTGCGTGTAAAGCTTCTTCAATTTCAATAACTTCACTGACTTCATCTAGATTATTGTTTGGTATTGTTAGTGAATTATCATTGTTAAAAAAAGATTTATCTATTGTTATGTTGTAGAATTGGAACATAGGTGTATCAAGTAGATATTGAAGCCAAGTTTTCACTACACTTTTCTTTACCAATCCCATTATATAACTTGACTTGTGAATCAGTTTTCGTTTAATGTGAACGTTGATAGCACAATCGTTATCGATATGGCGTGGTAAAGCCCTAACCATATTATTTATAGAAACAGGTACATTGATTATTTGTCCAAGTATTCCGTATTGACCCTGTCCATGACGTAAACGTCTTATTTGCATAAACGGCAATCTTGGCGAGATCAAGCGTTCTGTCACTATGTCTAAGTTGGGCAAATGCACTGGGCGAGTAGGATATTTAAATCCGTTTGATGTTGACAGAGGTGGAATTTTGCTTTTGTTTAAAGATGAATGGCATGTTGCGCAAATTTTAGCACTGACAAAATTAAAGCTCTCAAAATGGTAATTTATTAAGTTTTCGCACCCAGCAGGCATAGCTTTAAGGTCGTTTTTAAACCACAATCTATCACACACAGCGCATGCGTATCCAAAGTCGTTGTCGATCATTTTTAATTTAAATTGTTTATGGGCATTAACATGGTTAAGATAATGCTCATATTGCAATTCAATGTTTTGGTAATTTGGTTGTTGTTGCTGTTGTAAATGTTGTTGTTGCTGTTGTTGTTGCTGCTGTAAATGTCCACGTAGCCTATTAATTTCTTTTTGGCGTTGACGTTCTCGGTAGGCACGTTGATATCCAGCGTTTCTGGATCTTCTTAATGATTGCGATGTTCTCTACAATAATAATTAATATTAGCATTTGACCTGTAATTTATTTAGAAACATGAATATTACCTGCATTTCGGTTATATACCTCCAGTTTAAACGTTTAATTTATTGTTTTAAATAACACCAATCAGCTGAGTTGTAGAAACACAAAGCGATCAGCTGTTCAAAAGTAGTACCAACGCAAAGCGAATAAGGGAATTTCAATCAAAATTTAGAGAACACGCTGTGCTCTAATTCACTCAGCAAAGAACGTAGATAATGTACGTTCTTTGCACACAGTTTGTAAAAATTTGCGCCTAATTGCATGCAACTCAAAGGTACAGGGTGCTCCCGATTAAATATAATTAATTTTGCTTTTTGTGTCAATACCAAAGAACGTAGATAATACCCAAGACAGACATGGGAGGTTATCTGCATTAACAGCCTTTATTGGCATTAACTCGTGCATTATTCTCTTCACTGCATTTCTATCTTGCAAAGCTGTCAAGTGGACAGGTGTATGTTCGGACAAATCAAACAGGTTTTTTGTTCCATCAAACCAAGAATGATAGAATACAAGATTGCGCAATCCCGTTGCGGATGAAATATCTTGAGTAATAATAAACAAAGAATAGGGGGAGAATAGTGGGAAGAGAATAATGAGCAATTTGCAATTTTTCAAGGAGAAATGAATTTTTTTGGTGCTTAAGTATAAAACTATGAATAATAGAAAGAATGCATCAAACAAAAATTTATTGAGTGGTACCGCTTCTGTTTCCGCGAAATTAAAATTAAAATCTCCACCCAAGATAAGTGAATGCCACTGAAAATTGTTTCCTAATTCCCGTGCACCAGCAAACCGATTAAACTGTGTCAATCTAAATTTAGAGAACACCCTATGCTTTAAGCCGCATAGTTTATAAAAATTGTGCGCCTAATTGCATGCAACACAAAGATAATTGATTTTGCTTTGTGGGTCAATATAATACTAACACATACGTCAGACGGCACACGCATTTTCACACAGAGTCGTTCTTGACCAATCAAAAACGTCTTACTTTTTTTTATATGGAGTTTTTATGGTAGTATTAGCGTAAGAGATTTGCCCTACCGCGGCTATAGATGTTTACACATCAAAAAAAAAAAAAAAAAGGTGGAGTGTAGTTTTACGGAGTTTGGGAACATACCACAAAGGTTTTTGGTTTTTAAAATTTTTTCGGCGGTTCTAGCGCTGCTTGCTAGAATTAAGAAGCTACCATCTTTAAGTTTTGAAATGGAATTAATCTCTTTGGAAATCGATTCTAGTCCTTTTTTAATCGCGAATGGGCTTAGCTTAGTAAGCGTTTTTTCTGAATCGCTTGGAGAGATCACTAAATATTTTGGATTTTTCACTGCTTTTGTGGTCGATGGTAATTTGGGGAAGTCACTGGTTTGAAGGTCAAATCGAGACCTTTTTATAGTTGTATAATCGTCCGATAATATTGCAAATCTGTTGGACGATTTGTCCGGCGGCCCGGGAGCCATTTTTGAGTTTTTATATTATTTCTCTTTGTGTTTAAGTTCTTTGAAAATATGTCACAAAAGGAAACGAGAAAGAAGTTATCGAGAGGCGCACAAGAGAACGTTTAACAACCGTCACACGTCTGATTGCTTACACAGCTAGTCGATGACTGATTTTTTAATTTTATGATAAATATATTTATTCCCACTCAATTTTTCACCGCTGAAGCCAATACGCACATATCACAAATAATTGGAACTCATGATTGCCATCAAGAATGATAGAAGACCAGATTACGACAACGCCGACAGCGTACACGTCACAGAAATCATCTGCCAAGAATAATGAAAAAAGGAGGGTGATAAGTTGACAATAACAAAGCAATTACAAAGAATTTGTGAAATCATTGTACGCAGTAGAGAAATAGTAAATATTGATTTTATTTCATTGTAGATTTATAAAAGCTAAAAATTTATATATATTTTCAGATTGTGATGCAAAGCTGCAGGTACGTGATGAGGTGTAGCAAGATTTGGACTGCGTGAAAATAGCAGGAAGTTATTGATGACATCGTCGGCTTTGTGAGGAAGATTTCTTAAAGACGCTTGTGAAGAGGGCGAATTGCTAAATCCATTGATGGTTTCGATGGAAATGCTAAAAATTGGTGAAAAGTAAGGCCAGTAACAACATTTAAATATTTTTAAATCTGGTTTGTGCGCTTTACAGATATTATCACAGATTGCAGACTAAGGTTTTACAACTTTGAAGGTGGCAAAGGAATCAATACCGAAGCTAGGTGTACCATTACCAAATGAAGTAATATGCCTCCATCATGCATTTGAAATAATATTATAATTAATAACTTATAACTATAGCTTCCTCGCCCTCCGAAAGTCTCGGCAAGTGGAAAACTAAAGTTGTGTAAATGCGATCACGAGTAAATTGTTAAAAGAAGTGAATTAGGTGTTTTATAAAAATTAAAGAAACAAATGTGGATTGTTAAACAAATTTTTAATTCAGTCCTAGCAATACAATAATCTAATAAAGTGTAAATAAATAATAATTGTAAAATTTATCTACGGTCATGTGCTGAAAATCGAACGATTTGCGAAATATTTTTAAATCTATAAGGTGTTGTGCATATCATTGATATGAAAACTATAAAATAAGCATCAGTCATGTAATATACTTTTAAAAGAATTTCGAATTTCAGAACATGTCTGATAGATTTTATGATTTGTGTTATGGCCCTGAAAAGAGCCTGTTGTTAGCATTTGCACATATGTGATGTCTTTGTTTCAGTGTTTGAATTGTACATTTATGTGCATGATGAAAGATAAAGTTGTTTTTAAAAACATTTTAATTATTAGTTAACATCTTACCCAGCCTTTGCCAAATACTGTTCGTTTAAATATGATGCGAAATGAACTAGGTCACTGTTTTTTGTGTTTTTTTTTTTTTTTTTTTGTGGGCATTTTTTATCAGTTCTTTGTTTAATTTCCTTATTTTAAAAAACATTCTTGCCCTGAAAAATAATTTTTTCACTTTAATGTCGCAATGAACGTTCGAAGCGTGCTCAATATGTGTTTTTACAAAATTATTTGTAATGAACAGCCCATCTTCGTTCATTGCTTTAAAAACTGACTCTAGTTGTCGCATTTCGTTCATCATAGATGAGCTGGGTATAGACCGTCCACCCTCGCTCAAATGATTCGCCCAGGATTATGACTGGTCGTCATTTCCCCTAAACGAGGTACTCGGGATGTCGTCCTGCAGTTTATGGCATATATACCCGGCTAAATGTTCAAGGCCATCATGCTCCAAATCATCGAACTCAGCTTCTTCAATCGGCCACAGCTCTGGTTTAGAATTTAAGTTCCTGTTTTAAAAAAATTAACAATTAATTTAAATTGCCTGTAAGAGCTGGTTGTGTAATTTCAATATCCGGCGTATCATCCTCTTCTCCATTGGCAGAGTCGGTTAGGGCTCCCTTATTGTGCCCCAGCAAATAGAGTCTGAGCCGGTATTTAAACTCCTGTTGGTCAGGGTGATCATGTAAATCTCCTTTGGATCGAATAACCCCAAAAAAGTTTTCAAGAACGTCTTGATTGAGGCGATATGTCAATATAGATTTCACATTAAAGCGAGCTTTAAGGTCCTCGAACGTCATTTTCAATGCCTTATTTCTTTGAATAATTCCTAAGGTAAAAAATATGTTAAAATATGGTAAATATGTTATATTCGTCATTAAGGCGGTCATCTCGTCTAAAATTGTATCTTCCTCCTCAATCGCTAGACCGTATGCATGACACCGCTTCCTCGTGTTGTCGTGAGGCACCCTAACGTTCAAAACGTCGAACCAGTCATTAGTCTAAAATTAAAAAAAAAATGTAAATTCCATTTAAATATTATACATATGTACATATGATAAATATATTAACAATGCTTACAATTTTCAATAATTGGGAGCATTCGCTCCAATTTTGTTCCTGCAGGTGTCCCAAACTTGCTGCCCTTGTAATGGCCTGCGCGACAGTATGCGAAAACAATTTCGCAGCCGTTTTCACTTTTTGGCGGTGAGGTCCAGCCACGCTCAAATGACTTCTTGAAATCTTATAAGTTATTGTCAAATCCGTTGAAGTAATTGACAATAACTCCAAAATTACTTCCTTTTTCTCAGGTTTTCAATTAATTAAGAAACCTTGATCAAGGAAATGATTTCGTAGCAACTTCAGCAAGTGCGGCACGTCGGCAAACACGAAAACTTTTTGATGATTGAAAACAAACCTAAGCCAACCATATATGTATGTTATAAGAATAAAATATTTAAATTGAATTGAGTTACCATGGTTGGTCTTCGGTTATACCTAAGTCATTAAATAGGCATCTGTTGGTACCTCCTAGATCGCATACTACCGCCACAACATTGTATCCACAACTTTGAGACTTTTCCAGCATATTTCGGAGCAAATCTGATCTTGCAGTCAAAATCGTAAAAGACTGGCTGCTTCCATTTAGACATGAGACCTGAAGAATAAAAGTGCATTGTACAATTATTTATAAATATTTTGCTTTTTGTAATATTACCTCTTAACATCGTTACTTGCACATAATTTACAGGTGCCAGTGTTGAGTCCGACGAACTGTCGTAACAGTATGTTTGACTTACTTTCATTTCATCAAAACTCAATACGCACATCTTCTGTGTCTCGTCCATGTGTTTAATAGCTGCCAACAAACGAAATACTGGCTTTATAATGCCCCTCGAAATATCAAATTTCTGGGACCACCTTTGAAGAGTGCGTACTGATGGAAGCGGAAAATGTTGCCTATGTAGAAGTCTATATGCTTTTTGGCTGGCAGCACACAATGTGATGGACTGAGCAATGTCCTCCTCCGCCCAATTTTTTTTCTTCGAGCCATCTTTTAACTTGGCTATTTGCCCTTTAGTAAATATGGAACCAGCGATGCTTCCCATTTTGCTTCAAAAGTTGTTCTACAATAATGATGGTCTTTGTTATTTTATGCACATTTATACACTTTTATGTTATTTATTTACTTACATTTCTGTCTCCAAAACTTCGACTTCGCTCAGGGTACTATAGTAATGGAAGCTACGGTCTGGTGATACGGCAGCATCAGCATAACCGTCCTTGGGCAGGTTTTCTTTGTTCCAATCATCAAACAGAACGCCTGCAATAAATCATTGAAATTTACAGTATAATTTTTAAATATAATAATTTTTTACCTTCGAAATTGGATTCATTTTGGAACTCTTCCACGATAAACACCTCTTCTTGTGGCTGAAACGGTTCTTCAGATTTGTTGTCGAAAATTGTCGGCACCGCTCCACGCTTGAGCATGCGACGTCCAGTAAATCCTAACACTTTCATTAGCACTTTATTCAAATGAACACAAAAATTATATTTACCCATCTGGAACTCCATAAAATTTTCATAGTCGTTGTCCGTGAAATGTTTCGCAAATTGCGTTGTAATATAAATTAAATGGTTCCTGTTGCCGACAAAAGTCCACCCAAATTTTTGCCACAGCATCATCAGCAGGAAATTTGAAAAAGCTGCACTTTCTATCTTTGTTTTTGCTGTTGCTTGCACAATTCCATTTTATATATTTTTAAAATAGTTTTACACAAATATTTGAAAATTAACGTGTATCATAAACAACACGTAGCACAATCTGTGTGTCTCAGTCTGTACTCGTATTCGTAAACAAACACTCAGAACCTCCTGCTACGTCATTCTGTCAAACGAAGTAAGTACGAAGTAACGGAAGTGCTTTTTTCGTCATCTTGTTTTCGCTGCATCGTGGATTGCCATGCTGCCAGCTTAACTAAATAAAACTATTGTACGTTTATTTTTATTTTTGGCCTTATTTTTTATGAACCGTCTGTATAATTTATAGATTTTTATAAAAACGAGCACAAAAAATTTACATCAAAAACATTGCAAAAATTCACTAAAAGGTTTTCACTGAAACTCACTGTAACGTTTTAAAAAGCAGTTGCTTAACAGGGTTTTTTGCTTCACAACACTACACCTCAGGTCGGATATCATATAACCGAGTTGGCTCAACTCGCATATATTTAGTGTTGTTGTTTTACATTATATTTCTTGTCCTACCTAGTGTTCTTTTGCAACTAGGTTACATTAAAACGGGCCATTGATGTTTTGTGGCTTGGTCATAAAACATTTTGCTCCACATCCAGTACGAACAAGAAACGAGAAGTAGCGTACAGACAAAGCTGCTCCATACGATATGTTTGGATAATCTTGAACGCCAATCTCGCAAAATATTATGTGCCTACAGAAAATTTAACAATCGACGAACAAATGTATCCGTACCGCGGCAGAACGAAATTTACTCAGTATATTCCATCGAAGCCTGCGAAATACGGTATCAAGGTATGGTGGATATGCAATGCTAAAAATTCATATCCTCTTCATGGCCAAATATATACTGGCCAAGAAGACAGTGGTCGCGAAATTGGTGTAGGCGAAAGAGTTGTCAGAGATTTGGTTGGGCCATACTACGGAAGCGGACGTAATATCACCATGGACAATTTTTTTACGACGCTGCCACTGGCGAAGCAGCTGATATCCGTCAAACTTAGCATTGTCGGTACATTGCGGCGAAACAAAGCCTATATACAAACGGAAATGAAAGACGATAAGAGGTGGACCATTGGGACAAGCAAATTTGGTTTCCACGAGATGGTGACTATGGTTACATACAAACAGAGGAAAACAAATTCCGTAATAATGTTGTCGAATATGCATGATGATGCAACTGTAGAAGAAAACGGCAAACCAGAAATCATCAATTTTTATAACAAAACGAAAGATGGCGTGGATGTTATGGACACACAAAAAGGTGGCCTTTGTCGTTTTTGTACAATATGCTCGATGTTAGTGCTTCCGCGGCATACACTAAATTTTATGAGAATATCACAACTGTTCCATATCAAACAACACAGAGAAAACGCTTTTTGCGTAACCTTGCTGAAGACTTGTGTGCGCCAATAATAGAAGAAAGAGAAACCAATCGCCAAGTAACGCGCCTCTTTTCCACCAAAACAGCAATTGAGAGCTTTTTGGGAAGACCACTGGAGACGGTAACCTATACCGAGCAACCATCTACTTATACGGCCGCTTCTACTGATGGCAGGAAGCCAATACAGGAAGCTGTTATTTGTGCGCTTCTTTGCCAGATAAAAGGAGAAGAAAGACGAGGAAAGTCTGCAGCGTTTGCTAGAAACCAGTTTGCGATGAACATACTAAAACAATATCAAAATGTTTTCCATGTTTCAACAACGACTCAACATAAGACATCAAATATTAGAAATAAGTTAAAATGAATAAAATATAAATAATTCAACTAAGAAACAATTACATTTCATATTTTACACATCAATAAACATTATGAATCAAAATAAAAATGAAACAAACGTTTTTTCTTTGAAATATAAGGTAATTTGCACTAAGGTACCCGGGTACCCTGGTCATGGACCCCTGTATGCAAAAACATTAAACTAATTTTTTCGTAAATATATTTAACCAAATTTGATCAACTTTTTTCTAGTCTCTAAGTTTAGCCGAAATGTCTGATGATCCGGAGTTTCATGTTGATATCTTCAATATTATAGGAACAGCAGCACTTTAAAGTTCAAATTGTTACCGAGGTACCCGGTTATGGACCGTAGGGTTAACTAAACATATCGAAGGCGTTGGTGGGAAGAATCGAAGCCCAAATAAAGGCTAAATGAGCACCGAAAATGGCTTGAAAGACCGTGAGACTATCGATTCGAGAATAATGCATCTGCCTTGTGTTGAAGAGTAAAATAAATAATAGTTGAATATACTAAAAAACACTCTTTATTAGTAAATATAACTAAAAGGCAGAAAATAGTGTTTAATATAAGTGTAAACTAATTAGCAGAAAAAATTTATATAGTTTTCAAAGACCTATGCCATTACTTACTATTTACTTTTTAGTTATATCTGCATTTATTTGCGTATTAATGGAATTTCCATCTTCCCGCTTCCCGAAATGCTTTTACACTTGGCATGTTTATTACTTATTTTTTACCTTTTAGTTATATCTGCTATTATTTTCGTATTTATTGATCTTTTTATCTTCCCACTTAAGAAATGCTTTTACACTTGGCATGTGTTCAATGCTGTGGGAACCAGTACCACAAAGCTATATTCTGTTTCATATATCTGGTTTCAATGTATCTTAGCGGGATAATTTGTCTTTCAGTAACAAATGTTAACATACGTACATACATGTGTATGTGTTTAGCAAGTTCAATTATAGTTATAATCAGTGTTTTGATCAAATCCGTTTATGCAAATTAAGTATTTTGCCGGGCGGAAAAAAAAAAATGTTTTATTTGTTTTAAGAGCCTTCGCTCAACTTTATTCAATGAAAGCAGGCTTAGAACTAAACTTACAAAGTGTTGGCAAATAACGAGGAAAGGGAAATCAACACATTTCAATGCAACGTGACCGTTGGAAGTAGCAAACATTGCGTCAGCATTATTTCCACACGCGCAAAGGTGCACCGTGGGAAACAAAAACAAAACTTTCGAATGTTTTGAAAAATGCAATCTTGGAATTTTTCCTATGTAAAGCTTGGAATAAATGGTAATATAACTCCCCTCTTTCTTAAATTTGAAACGTCCCGTTTCTTTCCATTTCCTCAGATATTTTTTTAATCTTACTTAACATTTCGTCATAAAATTTTTCTTTCATTTCCAATTTTCTTACTTCAAAGGTGTCCTTTAATTTTTTGATTATTACATAAAATATATATGTATATAGTAACAGCAACGGTAAGAAGGGATAAAGCGGAATAGACTATTGTTTGCCTTTTAATTTCTTGTCTAAATGAATTTATAAAATTTATATTCTTAAATTTAAGTTCTTCGTCTGAGCTTTCAAGATATTGGAAAACTTTATAATTATTTAATTTATTGTTTTTCAAGAAATCCAAAATTATCCCCGATGGGTTTTCAAATGTTACATTATCGATCTTGGTTGTGTTTTTGAAAGTTACAAGGTAAACTCCGTCTATTTTTTGTTCGTCAACAATGTGCTTTCCTGATATCAATATCGCTCCCTCTTTTATTATATCTAGATCTTTATTATTTTATTTTATTTAAGTACAATTTCCTTTACTATTATTTAACAAATTTAAAAAGCAATATGTTTTTTTATTTAATCTACAAAAATTAGTATTTAGTTCGGGTTTACAAGTTTCAACATTATAGAAGCTATTTCCGCATTTAACAATTTCTTTTTCAATCAAAAGTCTTCCATCCATTTGAGATATTGATCTGGTTTAAAAGTTCACAATTTTTTTGAATTAGCGGATATTTTATATGGACTACTATGACATCATTGTTTTGTAAAATCTTAAATTTAGATACATCCATTAAGTCGGTCAGTGTTATCTGTTCATGTTCATGTTTGGTAATTTCATGTACCTCTTTTAAATTGAGTATAGCCAGATTTAGAATGCCTACATATCTTCGATAAAGTTATTGTCTGAATAATATTTTGCAATTCTGTGGTTATCAGCCTGTTTCTGTATCTGGTTGCTAACGTAATTTGCACGTTGGTTCTCATTACTTTTAGTGAATGTGTCAAGTCTGTAATAGCTTTAAATATTTCGGAATTTGTTGTCATTTGCCTATTGTTGTTCTCTACAAGTTCGTTTAGTTTCGTATTGATGTTTACCATATCGTCGTGGTCTGGGGTGCCAGATATCCATTTCCATACGGTTCCTATCTCGTTAATACCTCTTTTGTTCCTGAAATTTATCTTGGTCAATTGCCCGAGTAGAGTGTCAATTAGTTCCAGTTCTAAGTTCATTTCCTTGTGTTGCGACTGCATGTTAAAATTATTTCGTTTTCTATTCATTAATTCCCTAGTTTCAATTATTAAATTAGAGAAGAAGGTGAGGTTGGTAAGGTGAAAGATATCCCCATATTTTTCATAGATTATAGCGTCTCCGTTTTGAATCAACACGTAATCTTCTCTTGTATAATCTGTTAGTTCGGTTGAAGTGGTTGCAAAGAACGTAAATATGATGAAAAGTGGCATTTTCTGAAAAGTATTCAATATGTATTTTCATGGTTTAGATTATCTTTATAATCTCTATTTTGTATCCTAATTTATTACCTAAATCTTCCTTAATCTTTTGTTTCCTATACTTAGGACTCATCTTGTTTCTTTGACCTATTAATCTTTCATACAATATATCATTTCCTTTATAATTTTTTGTGCCATTGAGGTTGTTCCTTTTTAGCATTTCTCCTGAGCTTTTTTCAGGAGGATTTCTATATTTTCATGTCTCTTTTTATTATACAGGATCTCGAAAGGTTTTTCATTAGTAACGGAGTGTATCGATTTATTGTATTGTTGAACAGCTCTGTAAATTGCTTCAACATCGCTAATTAAATGGAAGTCTTCTTTCATGGATCTGGACATCTCGAGTAGAGTTGAATGGACTCTCTCGACCAGCCCATTTGTGGCACTGTGTCGAGGACTACAGAAATATAGTAGTTCGATTCCTAACCTTTGCATTAAACTTTTAAATTGCTGCGTGGTGAATCCTGGCTCGTTATCTAAAGTGATCTTTTTTGCTTCTGGGAAGTTTATGAGCACTTCCATGATTTTTTCATCAAGTTTAAGTTTGTCCTCAATTTGCTTAATAACAAAAAATTTTGAATAAGAATCAACGCATGTTATGAATTTTAATTTTTGAACATAAAAAATGTCTATATGGATCTGCTCCCCCTCTTTCTTAGGAATTGGGGCCTCTCCAATAGGTACCGTCTGAGGATTTCTGCAGTATTTATGTATTTCTATTACAAATGTCGCATCTCTTAATGAATTGCTCAAACTCTTGCCTCATTTTTGGCCAATAGTACATATCGCAGATTTGTTTGTGATTTTCGATATAGCTCCTATGAGCTCTTGTATGGGTTTGCTCAGGTATGATCTTTTGGTCATCTGTATTGATTATATCTATAGGAAACTTCCTAGTGAAGACGAATTTGTTTATAAAGTTGTCCTTTATTGGCTGTTGGATTTCGTATAAAACTTCTGGTGTGCAATGGATCCCTGTTACAAAATTGGGTTGTAAAAACTCTTTAAAAATTCCTATTAAATTGTCTAATCTGTCATATTCTACTATATGCCTTATTCTATCAAAATTCCTTACAGATTCGTGAATTGCGAATTTTGCATTTTTTCCTTTCTTTTAAATTCATTCAATGGCTTCAGCGTTTCTTTTATGGCCTCGTGTAAGGTGCTTTCACACGAATGTTGGGTGTCGTCGGTTGATGTAGATTCGGAAAGGTTATTTAAAAATTGTCTGGAAAATGCGTCCGCAACGACGTTTGTGGTTCCTGGTTTATATACCATTTTAGGGGAAAATTCTTCTATAAATAAAGTCCATCTTTTAATCTTTGAGTTTGGGTTTCTTGTTGAAATTGCAAAGGTAAGTGGTTGGTGGTCTGTATGAATTTCTAAGTCAGATACTCCATACAAATAGTTTCTCAATGTCTTTAATGCTTCCTTTTCGTTTGTGGCATAATTTGACTCTGTGCTGTTTAAGGTTTTTGAAATGAAGGTGATTGGTTTTCCTTCTTGCTGTAGAACCGCGCCTATTGCGTCGGTAGTTAATACGAATTTTTTTCCGAAGTCTGGTTGCGTTAGCTCCACTTGATCCTTTTATCCATTTATCTTTTTGTAATCAATCACCATCCTTAATTTTGGGGTTCTATCTTCATTTACACCCTTCTTGGGTACTACCCATACCGGTGAGTTATATGGGCTTTTGCTTGGTTGTATTATTCCTTTTGCTAACACTTGTTGGATGTCTTCATTTATGAATGAATTAACTCCTAAGGGGTAGGGGTACTGTTTGCTCCATATAGGCGCTTCAACAGTTGTGCGGATTTCTGCTTGCACATCCGTTCTTAAGGGTAAACTCAAATCTATGTTTGAATTAAATTTTACGCTCAATTACATTCTTGATGTTATCAACGTTCTCCGGCATCCTTTTCCTTAAAGGACTTTCTTGGTTACACTCAATTAACCTTAAATTGCAAATATAATCGTAGGGTTTTGGTATCAGCTCCTTCGGCTGACTCGAAATATGTATTTGTTCCTTTACTTTTTCTGTTTCAAGGGTCAGTTTATCTAAATCAATTCTGGCTTTTGCTTTGAAAAGCAAACTCATTCCTATCAAGACATCTGTTTCTAAATTCGCGATCTCGTAGAATCGGGTTTTTATACCGAATATTATAGCTTCTGAAAAATGTGTTATAATCGTATATCCGTTAATAGTTTTTACTCTTTTACCTATTTCTAACTTTTTCCTATTGGGTAAAGTGTTGGGTTTGCAGTAGCACCACGTTGCTCCTGTATCCAATAAGATTTTTACTTTCTACTTCTGATTGTTCTGAATATGTGGGACCGTTCTGTTCATGCCCCTGATCGTCGCCTAAAAAAGTTTGCTCATTGAAATTATTAATCCTTTGTGCCTTATAGTTCGGTTGGTTACTAAATTGGCTACTATTAGCTTGTTTTTTGGGCGGTGGTTGCTTAAACTTGGGGCGATCTGAATAACTTGGATGAACATAGTTATTGGTGAAGTTTCCTTGGTTATTTTGATATCGATTAAAGTTTCCAGGATTTTGGTTTTGCCTATAGTTATTCTGTCTAAGCATTGACAATGAAGGATCCACCTCCATTGGTTGGGGTTGATGACGGGGCCTATAGTTTCCACTATTCGGTCTAGCTGCATTATCCCTTTGCGGGAACCTAAGGTTGTTCCTCGAATAGTTAAAAGGTTTCTGTGTTGACGAACTACCTTTTTCTGTCCTATAGAATTGTTCAGCAAATTTGTTCTCATATGATCTGCTTCCATTTCTTGAGCTTTGGCTAAGGCGTTTGGAAGATCTTCGGGTGATAGGGAAATTAAAATATCATTTAATGGGCTTCTTAAGCCTGTTATAAAAACTCTGAGAGCATGCTGCCTGTTCTTTTTATTAATTTCCTTTGTCATTTCGGTATTATTGCCATGGGTCATTATGGTCTTATTTATTAATAGCGTTAGTTTGTGGTTTGTATCATTGTAATAATCTATTATTGGCTTACTACCCTGCCTCATAATTCCTAACTCTTGTTCCAGTATGTGAACTGGTCGCTTATCCGCATATGCGAAATCGAGTCTACTTATAATGGCATCAAAATTGAGGACTGTTCCATGATTGGATAGGATATTGTCCCCTATTACTTTATTTCTTAGTATGGTTAACGCAGCGAAATATTTTCGACTGCCTCTCACATAAAGACTCATTGAATTGTGCGCTGCTTCGCGCCAACTCACATATGAATCTTCCTTACCTATGAAAGTTAGCATTGACTTTACAACGTCCAAGGTTTCATCACAAATCACTCCGTTAACTATGGCTTGTGGTTCATATTCGGTCACTGCCGTATTAATGGTAAGTGCTTCTAATTTTCTTGCTAGTGTATTTAATTCAACCTGAAGCGCGACTGTACTTCTGGCAATCATCCTAGCTACTAATTCTGAATCTGTTGTAGTCATGTTAGCGAATTTGTCTACTAAATCGTCCAGGATGTTTTTTTTCGTTTTTTTTATAAGACTAGATTCAAATAAATTGTAGAATCTTGTGTTTTCTTTGATATTTTAAACAATAGTTTATTATTTAACCTTAAAGTAGTACTATTTTCACTTTTTTATGTGTTTTTACAAAAATATTATTATATGGATTACTATCCTGGAGGGTCCTCTTTGAGGGATTCGCAGAATTTACCTGAGTTATAATGAAATTTTCTTTCATGTTATTGGTCGTACAACCCGATTTATTAATAATTCCCTCTAGGATATTATTTCAATGATAACGTAATAAACTTGCCACTGCCGTAGTGGTTGCTGATGCTGACTGTTGTAGTTGATTTAGTCCACAAGATGATTAATTGTTGTACTGATTGCTGGGGCTGGCTATTGACGCTGACTGTCGGAGTTGATTGGTGACTTTTATCATTCGATTTTACTTGCTTGCATGTATTTGCTGCTCTAATTTAGGTTCAAGCTCAAAATTTTATTAAAAAGTTCTTGTTTTCAGTTGTTGTAAAATTTTAATAAGTATTTTTGTTGTATTTTATTAATATTCTTCACTTGCTTTCTGTTCAGTTCACTTTCTCATCTAATAATGGAAAATTTGTATTTACAATAATAAATACTTGCATAAATATCTTCTAAAATGAATGGTTTTTTGTTTCGGGTTTTTTCTGGTTTTCTCCTTTTTTGGATACTTTTATGTCTAATTTTGTGGCACTCGCGACCGAATCCTTACTTGGAGTTTTCAGGATAACTATTACACAGTTGCGTTGCCCCACGTTGGGCGCCAATTAAGTATTTTGGCTGGCGGCAAAAGAAAAAAAATGTTTTATTTGTTTTAAGAGCCTTCGCTCAACTTTATTCAACGAAAGCAGGCTTAGAACTAAACTTACAAAGTGTTGGCAAATAACGAGGAAAGGGAAATCAACACATTTCAATGCAACGTGACCGTTGGAAGTAGCAAACATTGCGTCAGCATTATTTCCACACGCGCAAAGGTGCACCGTGGGAAACAACAACAAAACTTTCGAATGTTTTGAAATTTTTCCTATGTAAAGCTTGGAATAAATGCTAATATAACTCCCCTCTTTCTTAAATTTGAAACGTCCCGTTTCTTTCCATTTCCTCAGATATTTTTTTAATCTTACTTAACATTTCGTCATACAATTTTTCTTTCATTTCCAATTTTCTTACTTCAAAGGTGTCCTTTAATTTTTTGATTATTACATAAAATATATATATAGTAACAGCAACGGTAAGAAGGGATAGAGCGGAATAGACTATTGTTTGCCTTTTAATTTCTTGTCTAAATGAATTTATAAAATTTATATTCTTAAATTTAAGTTCTTCGTCTGAGCTTTCAAGATATTGGAAAACTTTATAATTATTTAATTTATTGTTTTTCAAGAAATCCAAAATTATCCCCGATGGGTTTTCAAATGTTACATTATCGATCTTGGTTGTGTTTTTGAAAGTTACAAGGTAAACTCCGTCTATTTTTTGTTCGTCAACAATGTGCTTTCCTGATATCAATATCGCTCCCTCTTTTATTATATCTAGATCTTTATTATTTTCTTTTATTTAAGTACAATTTCCTTTACTATTATTTAACAAATTTAAAAAGCAATATGTTTTTTTATTTAATCTACAAAAATTAGTATTTAGTTCGGGTTTACAAGTTTCAACATTATAGAAGCTATTTCCGCATTTAACAATTTCTTTTTCAATCAAAAGTCTTCCATCCATTTGAGATATTGATCTGGTTTAAAAGTTCACAATTTTTTTGAATTAGCGGATATTTTATATGGACTACTATGACATCATTGTTTTGTAAAATCTTAAATTTAGATACATCCATTAAGTCGGTCAGTGTTATCTGTTCATGTTCATGTTTGGTAATTTCATGTACCTCTTTTAAATTGAGTATAGCCAGATTTAGAATGCCTACATATCTTCGATAAAGTTATTGTCTGAATAATATTTTGCAATTCTGTGGTTATCAGCCTGTTTCTGTATCTGGTTGCTAACGTAATTTGCACGTTGATTCTCATTACTTTTAGTGAATGTGTCAAGTCTGTAATAGCTTTAAATATTTCGGAATTTGTTGTCATTTGCCTATTGTTGTTCTCTACAAGTTCGTTTAGTTTCGTATTGATGTTTACCATATCGTCGTGGTCTGGGGTGCCAGATATCCATTTCCATACGGTTCCTATCTCGTTAATACCTCTTTTGTTCCTGAAATTTGTCTTGGTCAATTGCCCGAGTAGAGTGTCAATTAGTTCCAGTTCTAAGTTCATTTCCTTGTGTTGCGACTGCATGTTAAAATGATTTCGTTTTCTATTCATTAATTCCCTAGTTTCAATTATTAAATTAGAGAAGAAGGTGAGGTTGGTAAGGTGAAAGATATCCCCATATTTTTCATAGATTATAGCGTCTCCGTTTTGAATCAACACGTAATCTTCTCTTGTATAATCTGTTAGTTCGGTTGAAGTGGTTGCAAAGAACGTAAATATGATGAAAAGTGGCATTTTCTGAAAAGTATTCAATATGTATTTTCATGGTTTAAGATTATCTTTATAATCTCTATTTTGTATCCTAATTTATTACCTAAATCTTCCTTAATCTTTTGTTTCCTATACTTAGGACTCATCTTGTTTCTTTGACCTATTAATCTTTCATACAATATATCATTTCCTTTATAATTTTTTGTGCCATTGAGGTTGTTTCTTTTTAGCATTTCTCCTGAGCTTTTTTCAGGAGGATTTCTATATTTTCATGTCTCTTTTTATTATACAGGATCTCGAAAGGTTTTTCATTAGTAACGGAGTGTATCGATTTATTGTATTGTTGAACAGCTCTGTAAATTGCTTCAACATCGCTAATTAAATGGGAGTCTTCTTTCATGGATCTGGACATCTCGAGTAGAGTTGAATGGACTCTCTCGACCAGCCCATTTGTGGCACTGTGTCGAGGACTACAGAAATATAGTAGTTCGATTCCTAACCTTTGCATTAAACTTTTAAATTGCTGCGTGGTGAATCCTGGCTCGTTATCTAAAGTGATCTTTTTTGCTTCTGGGAAGTTTATGAGCACTTCCATGATTTTTTCATCAAGTTTAAGTTTGTCCTCAATTTGCTTAATGACTAAAAATTTTGAATAAGAATCAACGCATGTTATGAATTTTAATTTTTGAACATAAAAAATATCTATATGGATCTGCTCCCCCTCTTTCTTAGGAATTGGGGCCTCTCCAATAGGTACCGTCTGAGGATTTCTGCTTTATTTATGTATTTCTATTACAAATGTCGCATCTCTTAATGAATTGCTCAAACTCTTGCCTCATTTTTGGCCAATAGTACATATCACAGATTTGTTTGTGATTTTCGATATAGCTCCTATGAGCTCTTGTATGGGTTTGCTCAGGTATGATCTTTTGGTCATCTGTATTGATTATATCTATAGGAAACTTCCTAGTGAAGACGAATTTGTTTATAAAGTTGTCCTTTATTGGCTGTTGGATTTCGTATAAAACTTCTGGTGTGCAATGGATTCCTGTTACAAAATTGGGTTGTAAAAACTCATTAAAAATTCCTATTAAATTGTCTACTCTGTCATATTCTACTATATGCCTTATTCTATCAAAATTCCTTACAGATTCGTGAATTGCGAATTTTGCATTTTTTCCTTTCTTTTAAATTCATTCAATGGCTTCAGCGTTTCTTTTATGGCCTCGTGTAAGGTGCTTTCACACGAATGTTGGGTGTCGTCGGTTGATGTAGATTCGGAAAGGTTATTTAAAAATTGTCTGGAAAATGCGTCCGCAACGACGTTTGTGGTTCCTGGTTTATATACCATTTTAGGGGAAAATTCTTCTATAAATAAAGTCCATCTTTTAATCTTTGAGTTTGGGTTTCTTGTTGAAATTGCAAAGGTAAGTGGTTGGTGGTCTGTATGAATTTCTAAGTCAGATACTCCATACAAATAGTTTCTCAATGTCTTTAATGCTTCCTTTTCGTTTGTGGCATAATTTGACTCTGTGCTGTTTAAGGTTTTTGAAATGAAGGTGATTGGTTTTCCTTCTTGCTGTAGAACCGCGCCTATTGCGTCGGTAGTTAATACGAATTTTTTTCCGAAGTCTGGTTGCGTTAGCTCCACTTGATCCTTTTATCCATTTATCTTTTTGTAATCAATCACCATCCTTAATTTTGGGGTTCTATCTTCATTTACACCCTTCTTGGGTACTACCCATACCGGTGAGTTATATGGGCTTTTGCTTGGTTGTATTATTCCTTTTGCTAACACTTGTTGGATGTCTTCATTTATGAATGAATTAACTCCTAAGGGGTAGGGGTACTGTTTGCTCCATATAGGCGCTTCAACAGTTGTGCGGATTTCTGCTTGCACATCCGTTCTTAAGGGTAAACTCAAATCTATGTTTGAATTAAATTTTACGCTCAATTACATTCTTGATGTTATCAACGTTCTCCGGCATCCTTTTCCTTAAAGGACTTTCTTGGTTACACTCAATTAACCTTAAATTGCAAATATAATCGTAGGGTTTTGGTATCAGCTCCTTCGGCTGACTCGAAATATGTATTTGTTCCTTTACTTTTTCTGTTTCAAGGGTCAGTTTATCTAAATCAATTCTGGCTTTTGCTTTGAAAAGCAAACTCATTCCTATCAAGACATCTGTTTCTAAATTCGCGATCTCGTAGAATCGGGTTTTTATACCGAATATTATAGCTTCTGAAAAATGTGTTATAATCGTATATCCGTTAATAGTTTTTACTCTTTTACCTATTTCTAACTTTTTCCTATTGGGTAAAGTGTTGGGTTTGCAGTAGCACCACGTTGCTCCTGTATCCAATAAGATTTTTACTTTTCTTCTAGTACTTCTGATTGTTCTGAATATGTGGGACCGTTCTGTTCATGCCCCTGATCGTCGCCTAAAAAAGTTTGCTCATTGAAATTATTAATCCTTTGTGCCTTATAATTCGGTTGGTTACTAAATTGGCTACTATTAGCTTGTTTTTTGGGCGGTGGTTGCTTAAAATTGGGGCGATCTGAATAACTTGGATGAACATAGTTATTGGTGAAGTTTCCTTGGTTATTTTGATATCGATTAAAGTTTCCAGGATTGTGGTTTTGCCTATAGTTATTCTGTCTAAGCATTGACAATGAAGGATCCACCTCCATTGGTTGGGGTTGATGACGGGGCCGATAGTTTCCACTATTCGGTCTAACTGCATTATCCCTTTGCGGGAACCTAAGGTTGTTCCTCGAATAGTTAAAAGGTTTCTGTGTTGACGAACTACCTTTTTCTGTCCAACAGAATTGTTCAGCAAATTTGTTCTCATATGATTTGCTTCCATTTCTTGAGCTTTGGCTAAGGCGTTTGGAAGATCTTCGGGTGATAGGGAAATTAAAATATCATTTAATGGGCTTCTTAAGCCTGTTATAAAAACTCTGAGAGCATGCTGCCTGTTCTTTTTATTAATATCCTTTGTCATTTCGGTATTATTGCCATGGGTCATTATGGTCTTATTTATTAATAGCGTTAGTTTGTGGTTTGTATCATTGTAATAATCTATTATTGGCTTACTACCCTGCCTCATAATTCCTAACTCTTGTTCCAGTATGTGAACTGGTCGCTTATCCGCATATGCGAAATCGAGTCTACTTATAATGGCATCAAAATTGAGGACTGTTCCATGATTGGATAGGATATTGTCCCCTATTACTTTATTTCTTAGTATGGTTAACGCAGCGAAATATTTTCGACTGCCTCTCACATAAAGACTCATTGAATTGTGCGCTGCTTCGCGCCAACTCACATATGAATCTTCCTTACCTATGAAAGTTAGCATTGACTTTACAACGTCCAAGGTTTCATCACAAATCACTCCGTTAACTATGGCTTGTGGTTCATATTCGGTCACTGCCGTATTAATGGTAAGTGCTTCTAATTTTCTTGCTAGTGTATTTAATTCAACCTGAAGCGCGACTGTACTTCTGGCAATCATCCTAGCTACTAATTCTGAATCTGTTGTAGTCATGTTAGCGAATTTGTCTACTAAATCGTCCAGGATGTTTTTTTTCGTTTTTTTTATAAGACTAGATTCAAATAAATTGTAGAATCTTGTGTTTTCTTTGATATTTTAAACAATAGTTTATTATTTAACCTTAAAGTAGTACTATTTTCACTTTTTTATGTGTTTTTACAAAAATATTATTATATGGATTACTATCCTGGAGGGTCCTCTTTGAGGGATTCGCAGAATTTACCTGAGTTATAATGAAATTTTCTTTCATGTTATTGGTCGTACAACCCGATTTATTAATAATTCCCTCTAGGATATTATTTCAATGATAACGTAATAAACTTGCCACTGCCGTAGTGGTTGCTGATGCTGACTGTTGTAGTTGATTTAGTCCACAAGATGATTAATTGTTGTACTGATTGCTGGGGCTGGCTATTGACGCTGACTGTCGGAGTTGATTGGTGACTTTTATCATTCGATTTTACTTGCTTGCATGTATTTGCTGCTCTAATTTAGGTTCAAGCTCAAAATTTTATTAAAAAGTTCTTGTTTTCAGTTGTTGTAAAATTTTAATAAGTATTTTTGTTGTATTTTATTAATATTCTTCACTTGCTTTCTGTTCAGTTCACTTTCTCATCTAATAATGGAAAATTTGTATTTACAATAATAAATACTTGCATAAATATCTTCTAAAATGAATGGTTTTTTGTTTCGGGTTTTTTCTGGTTTTCTCCTTTTTTGGATACTTTTATGTCTAATTTTGTGGCACTCGCGACCGAATCCTTACTTGGAGTTTTCAGGAAAACTATTACACAGTTGCGTTGCCCCACGTTGGGCGCCAATTAAGTATTTTGGCTGGCGGCAAAAGAAAAAAAATGTTTTATTTGTTTTAAGAGCCTTCGCTCAACTTTATTCAACGAAAGCAGGCTTAGAACTAAACTTACAAAGTGTTGGCAAATAACGAGGAAAGGGAAATCAACACATTTCAATGCAACGTGACCGTTGGAAGTAGCAAACATTGCGTCAGCATTATTTCCACACGCGCAAAGGTGCACCGTGGGAAACAACAACAAAACTTTCGAATGTTTTGAAATTTTTCCTATGTAAAGCTTGGAATAAATGCTAATATAACTCCCCTCTTTCTTAAATTTGAAACGTCCCGTTTCTTTCCATTTCCTCAGATATTTTTTTAATCTTACTTAACATTTCGTCATACAATTTTTCTTTCATTTCCAATTTTCTTACTTCAAAGGTGTCCTTTAATTTTTTGATTATTACATAAAATATATATATAGTAACAGCAACGGTAAGAAGGGATAGAGCGGAATAGACTATTGTTTGCCTTTTAATTTCTTGTCTAAATGAATTTATAAAATTTATATTCTTAAATTTAAGTTCTTCGTCTGAGCTTTCAAGATATTGGAAAACTTTATAATTATTTAATTTATTGTTTTTCAAGAAATCCAAAATTATCCCCGATGGGTTTTCAAATGTTACATTATCGATCTTGGATGTGTTTTTGAAAGTTACAAGGTAAACTCCGTCTATTTTTTGTTCGTCAACAATGTGCTTTCCTGATATCAATATCGCTCCCTCTTTTATTATATCTAGATCTTTATTATTTTCTTTTATTTAAGTACAATTTCCTTTACTATTATTTAACAAATTTAAAAAGCAATATGTTTTTTTATTTAATCTACAAAAATTAGTATTTAGTTCGGGTTTACAAGTTTCAACATTATAGAAGCTATTTCCGCATTTAACAATTTCTTTTTCAATCAAAAGTCTTCCATCCATTTGAGATATTGATCTGGTTTAAAAGTTCACAATTTTTTTGAATTAGCGGATATTTTATATGGACTACTATGACATCATTGTTTTGTAAAATCTTAAATTTAGATACATCCATTAAGTCGGTCAGTGTTATCTGTTCATGTTCATGTTTGGTAATTTCATGTACCTCTTTTAAATTGAGTATAGCCAGATTTAGAATGCCTACATATCTTCGATAAAGTTATTGTCTGAATAATATTTTGCAATTCTGTGGTTATCAGCCTGTTTCTGTATCTGGTTGCTAACGTAATTTGCACGTTGATTCTCATTACTTTTAGTGAATGTGTCAAGTCTGTAATAGCTTTAAATATTTCGGAATTTGTTGTCATTTGCCTATTGTTGTTCTCTACAAGTTCGTTTAGTTTCGTATTGATGTTTACCATATCGTCGTGGTCTGGGGTGCCAGATATCCATTTCCATACGGTTCCTATCTCGTTAATACCTCTTTTGTTCCTGAAATTTGTCTTGGTCAATTGCCCGAGTAGAGTGTCAATTAGTTCCAGTTCTAAGTTCATTTCCTTGTGTTGCGACTGCATGTTAAAATGATTTCGTTTTCTATTCATTAATTCCCTAGTTTCAATTATTAAATTAGAGAAGAAGGTGAGGTTGGTAAGGTGAAAGATATCCCCATATTTTTCATAGATTATAGCGTCTCCGTTTTGAATCAACACGTAATCTTCTCTTGTATAATCTGTTAGTTCGGTTGAAGTGGTTGCAAAGAACGTAAATATGATGAAAAGTGGCATTTTCTGAAAAGTATTCAATATGTATTTTCATGGTTTAAGATTATCTTTATAATCTCTATTTTGTATCCTAATTTATTACCTAAATCTTCCTTAATCTTTTGTTTCCTATACTTAGGACTCATCTTGTTTCTTTGACCTATTAATCTTTCATACAATATATCATTTCCTTTATAATTTTTTGTGCCATTGAGGTTGTTTCTTTTTAGCATTTCTCCTGAGCTTTTTTCAGGAGGATTTCTATATTTTCATGTCTCTTTTTATTATACAGGATCTCGAAAGGTTTTTCATTAGTAACGGAGTGTATCGGTTTATTGTATTGTTGAACAGCTCTGTAAATTGCTTCAACATCGCTAATTAAATGGGAGTCTTCTTTCATGGATCTGGACATCTCGAGTAGAGTTGAATGGACTCTCTCGACCAGCCCATTTGTGGCACTGTGTCGAGGACTACAGAAATATAGTAGTTCGATTCCTAACCTTTGCATTAAACTTTTAAATTGCTGCGTGGTGAATCCTGGCTCGTTATCTAAAGTGATCTTTTTTGCTTCTGGGAAGTTTATGAGCACTTCCATGATTTTTTCATCAAGTTTAAGTTTGTCCTCAATTTGCTTAATGACTAAAAATTTTGAATAAGAATCAACGCATGTTATGAATTTTAATTTTTGAACATAAAAAATATCTATATGGATCTGCTCCCCCTCTTTCTTAGGAATTGGGGCCTCTCCAATAGGTACCGTCTGAGGATTTCTGCTTTATTTATGTATTTCTATTACAAATGTCGCATCTCTTAATGAATTGCTCAAACTCTTGCCTCATTTTTGGCCAATAGTACATATCGCAGATTTGTTTGTGATTTTCGATATAGCTCCTATGAGCTCTTGTATGGGTTTGCTCAGGTATGATCTTTTGGTCATCTGTATTGATTATATCTATAGGAAACTTCCTAGTGAAGACGAATTTGTTTATAAAGTTGTCCTTTATTGGCTGTTGGATTTCGTATAAAACTTCTGGTGTGCAATGGATTCCTGTTACAAAATTGGGTTGTAAAAACTCTTTAAAAATTCCTATTAAATTGTCTACTCTGTCATATTCTACTATATGCCTTATTCTATCAAAATTCCTTACAGATTCGTGAATTGCGAATTTTGCATTTTTTCCTTTCTTTTAAATTCATTCAATGGCTTCAGCGTTTCTTTTATGGCCTCGTGTAAGGTGCTTTCACACGAATGTTGGGTGTCGTCGGTTGATGTAGATTCGGAAAGGTTATTTAAAAATTGTCTGGAAAATGCGTCCGCAACGACGTTTGTGGTTCCTGGTTTATATACCATTTTAGGGGAAAATTCTTCTATAAATAAAGTCCATCTTTTAATCTTTGAGTTTGGGTTTCTTGTTGAAATTGCAAAGGTAAGTGGTTGGTGGTCTGTATGAATTTCTAAGTCAGATACTCCATACAAATAGTTTCTCAATGTCTTTAATGCTTCATTTTCGTTTGTGGCATAATTTGACTCTGTGCTGTTTAAGGTTTTTGAAATGAAGGTGATTGGTTTTCCTTCTTGCTGTAGAACCGCGCCTATTGCGTCGGTAGTTAATACGAATTTTTTACCGAAGTCTGGTTGCGTTAGCTCCACTTGATCCTTTTATTCATTTATCTTTTTGTAATCAATCACCATCCTTAATTTTGGGGTTCTATCTTCATTTACACCCTTCTTGGGTACTACCCATACCGGTGAGTTATATGGGCTTTTGCTTGGTTGTATTATTCCTTTTGCTAACACTTGTTGGATGTCTTCATTTATGAATGAATTAACTCCTAAGGGGTAGGGGTACTGTTTGCTCCATATAGGCGCTTCAACAGTTGTGCGGATTTCTGCTTGCACATCCGTTCTTAAGGGTAAACTCAAATCTATGTTTGAATTAAATTTTACGCTCAATTACATTCTTGATGTTATCAACGTTCTCCGGCATCCTTTTCCTTAAAGGACTTTCTTGGTTACACTCAATTAACCTTAAATTGCAAATATAATCGTAGGGTTTTGGTATCAGCTCCTTCGGCTGACTCGAAATATGTATTTGTTCCTTTACTTTTTCTGTTTCAAGGGTCAGTTTATCTAAATCAATTCTGGCTTTTGCTTTGAAAAGCAAACTCATTCCTATCAAGACATCTGTTTCTAAATTCGCGATCTCGTAGAATCGGGTTTTTATACCGAATATTATAGCTTCTGAAAAATGTGTTATAATCGTATATCCGTTAATAGTTTTTACTCTTTTACCTATTTCTAACTTTTTCCTATTGGGTAAAGTGTTGGGTTTGCAGTAGCACCACGTTGCTCCTGTATCCAATAAGATTTTTACTTTTCTTCTAGTACTTCTGATTGTTCTGAATATGTGGGACCGTTCTGTTCATGCCCCTGATCGTCGCCTAAAAAAGTTTGCTCATTGAAATTATTAATCCTTTGTGCCTTATAATTCGGTTGGTTACTAAATTGGCTACTATTAGCTTGTTTTTTGGGCGGTGGTTGCTTAAAATTGGGGCGATCTGAATAACTTGGATGAACATAGTTATTGGTGAAGTTTCCTTGGTTATTTTGATATCGATTAAAGTTTCCAGGATTGTGGTTTTGCCTATAGTTATTCTGTCTAAGCATTGACAATGAAGGATCCACCTCCATTGGTTGGGGTTGATGACGGGGCCGATAGTTTCCACTATTCGGTCTAACTGCATTATCCCTTTGCGGGAACCTAAGGTTGTTCCTCGAATAGTTAAAAGGTTTCTGTGTTGACGAACTACCTTTTTCTGTCCAACAGAATTGTTCAGCAAATTTGTTCTCATATGATTTGCTTCCATTTCTTGAGCTTTGGCTAAGGCGTTTGGAAGATCTTCGGGTGATAGGGAAATTAAAATATCATTTAATGGGCTTCTTAAGCCTGTTATAAAAACTCTGAGAGCATGCTGCCTGTTCTTTTTATTAATTTCCTTTGTCATTTCGGTATTATTGCCATGGGTCATTATGGTCTTATTTATTAATAGCGTTAGTTTGTGGTTTGTATCATTGTAATAATCTATTATTGGCTTACTACCCTGCCTCATAATTCCTAACTCTTGTTCCAGTATGTGAACTGGTCGCTTATCCGCATATGCGAAATCGAGTCTACTTATAATGGCATCAAAATTGAGGACTGTTCCATGATTGGATAGGATATTGTCCCCTATTACTTTATTTCTTAGTATGGTTAACGCAGCGAAATATTTTCGACTGCCTCTCACATAAAGACTCATTGAATTGTGCGCTGCTTCGCGCCAACTCACATATGAATCTTCCTTACCTATGAAAGTTAGCATTGACTTTACAACGTCCAAGGTTTCATCACAAATCACTCCGTTAACTATGGCTTGTGGTTCATATTCGGTCACTGCCTTATTAATGGTAAGTGCTTCTAATTTTCTTGCTAGTGTATTTAATTCAACCTGAAGCGCGACTGTACTTCTGGCAATCATCCTAGCTACTAATTCTGAATCTGTTGTAGTCATGTTAGCGAATTTGTCTACTTTTTATTAATCTTATGCTAAATGGTTCAGACAGTACAATTTTGTCTTGTTTTCTGACTTTTTGGTAATATATATTGTTTTTGAAGTTGATGTGGTTTTTATGTCGTAATTCAACATTTTCTTCTTGATCTTTTTATATGTCCTCTAGTGTAACTATATTTACAACCTTTAATTCTTCGTCATTATTTGCATGTGACTCTAACACCGGATTTCTACTTAAGCAATCTGCTTCTAGGTTATATTTTCCTGGAGAATATCTGATCTCAAGATCATATTGTGACAGGTAGTATGTTAAATCTCCTAGCTTTTCATCTGTTCTAGCTCTTACATTCAGTTTTTCTAAGGGTTTATGGTCCGTGAAAACTATGAACTTTCTCCCTATTAGCCGATGTTGCCAGTATTTTACTGCCTCTTTTATTGCAAGGCATTCCAAGTAAATAGCTTTTTTCTTTTTTTGTACTTCGTTTAGTTTTTTGGAAAAATAGGCCACCGGCTTTTCTTCATTATTTTCTTGGGGCTGTTTTAAAACGGCTCCGACTCCTAGCAGACTTGCGTCGGTATATATGTGTATTGGTAACTTTGGATCAAAAATTGCTATAACCGGCTGAGAACAAAGTAGTATTTTCATCTCTTCAAATGATTTTTGACATTTTTCCGACCACACAAAGTTTTGATCTTTTCTGAGAAGGTTATGCAAAGGGCCCAGTGTTATGGAAATATTTGGTATGTATTTATTGTAAAAATTTATTTTCCCTAAAAGCTGTCTTACATTTGGGAAATCTCTTATTGATATCAAATTATCTTTTAGGGGGCTTATTGAATTCATTTTGATGATATGACCTAAATATTTAACTGAATCTGCTGCGAAAGTGCATTTCGATAGTTTTAATCTGAAGCCTTCTTTCGATATTGCTTCAAGCAATAATGATAAATGTGACATATGTTCTGCGAAAGATTTTGAGAAAATCAGAATGTCGTCTATGTAATTTACCGCGAATTCACTAAGCTTATGTTTTCTTATTATGTTACTTAAAATTCTTTGGAAAATTGCTGGCGATGTTTTCAAGCCAAAGGGCAAACACGTCCATTGAAAATGTCCTTCTTGTGTTACGAAAGCTGTTTTATGTCTGTCCTCGATTCTTAATGGAATTGACCAAAACGCTAAGTTTATATCAAGCGTTGAGAAAAATTTACAGTTTCGTGTTTTATCTACCAAGTCTTCAATTAATGGGAATGGTTGTGATTGTGGAACTACAATTTTATTCAAATCGCGAAAGTCCATGCATAATCTTGTTTTCTTATTTTCTTCTCTTTTAAAACCCAATGTTACCGGAACCGCAAATGGACTATACGACTCTTCTATCAGATTCTTCTCCAATAATTTTGAAATTTGTGTTTCTATTTCTTTCTTATCCTCAATCGTGCATCTATATGGTATTTTACTACAATACCTATCTATTAGTAGATCTATACGTGCCTCGTAATCTTTTACCGTACCGATGTCATATTTGTCTTTAGCGAATAAAGTTTTATATTTTCCTATTAGTTTACTTATTTCTGACTTTTCTGTAACGTCTAAATGTTGAACCAAAATGTCGCAATTATCTGTATCGAAAGGTTCGTTAAAATTTAATTCGCATTCATTATGATTATCATGACGGCGAAATCTATAGAAATTACTTTTATTTAAATTTTCATTTCTCGACTTCGAAGGTAGTTCTGAGAGTTTGCTTCTACAAGGTGTGCATTTTTGGGATATAATTAGGTTTTCATTTTGTATTAATTTGAATGATTTTATGCAATCTAATCCTATCAGAAAATCGTAGCTAAAATTTTTTTCGTTCACTACCAAAACCTGTATTTCTTTTTCAATGTCAAAAGTTTTAGTTTTAATAGTTATCATTCCATCAGCCTTTTTTGTACCATTGATCGTTTTTAAATTTGCAGTATAAAAATCTTTATTTTTTTGTTTTAAGCGTGATAAACGCGAATTTATTAAAGATACATTCGAACCAGAATCGTAAATTCCATACACTTCAATAATTCCATTTATTAATAATTTAACTTTGATCAATGGTGGCACTACAAGTTTTTTGGATCCATATCCTTTAATTCCCATTCCAATTCATTATTATTAACATGTTTTATCTCTTTTTCACTTTTTTGATTTTTAAACCAGCATGTAGCTTCTGTATGATAACGAGTACCTCTGTTTTGTTTTTCGCAGATTTTGCATGGTTTTTTCTTTTCAAATGTTTCTTTTTCTTTCGAATAAGAAGCTGAAACGGTCTTTCTATCTATAGTTTTTCTGGATACTAAATGTTCAAGTTTTCTAATCTCACTGTAAAGTTCTTCTGTATTAACTACTTTTTCTCTATCTATTCTGTCGGCTATATAATGTGGTAACCCTTCTGCAATAAGATCAATTAATGTCCCTGTGTCAATTGATTTTCTTAATTCTAATAAAAGTCTTTCTTTCTTCAAATCATAATCCAAAAGTGAACCTGTTTTATATCTGAATGAGATTGCATATCTGCTCGCAGCCCATCCTTTATTTGCATAGGTGCCACAAAAGTTTTCTTTCCACTTTCCCCATTCAGAAGCTAACGATAATTTAATAAGCATAGAGCTGTACCAATCCAAGCATTATTTTTCTAAGAAAAGTCTCAAGGCTTCGATTTTCTCCTCATCTTTACATATGTCAAAGCGGTCGCACTCACTTTCAAATATGGTCATCCATTGGTTAGCATTTGAGTTTTTGGCTGAGAATTTTTCTAGCACAAATTTTTCAGCAATTTTCTTCAAATTAGGGTATTCACAATTTTTTTTTGTTGCACTCAGTTTCTCTAAAACTTTCGACAGCGACTCCTCTGAAATACCTGCAGTGGGATTTGTTGGCGGTATCTCTTCAAGAAAGTAATCTTTGAACTGCATATTTCCATCATCATCCATATAAACTCCGGCTAATTCTTCCGTTACATTTATCCATACTTTTCTTGTTTGGTGTCTCCTTTTTAATGTGTTTTTTATTTTGGTATAAGTTGGTGTATTCATTAATTGTTCATGTAAACTTGCTGGCTGCATTTCTGCTGGTATTTTAAAAACTCTATCAGCACTTGTGGTGATTGTGGTTATCGCCATTATATTCGTTTTTCCGTCCTCAGCAGATTTTACCAAAAATTCGAATTTAAGCTTCTCCATTCTTCAAATGTTAGCAAAAATGTCGTTTTGTAATGTTTGATTGATTCGATCCGCCTAACACAGCAACAAATGTATAAACTCAATTGGGTTTCTCTATAAAGAGGGTTTATATTATTTAATATTGATTCTTACACAATAATTTACTTAACTAATTTACCTATAAAGAGAAACGACATTTAAAGCTTATAATTTGCAATCTATTAATTTTCCTCAGCACAATGATTTGCCGCTTAACTTTCTGTATTTACTTCGTTTCTTTATTTCTAATCGTTTCTCTTCACAAGTGTCATCTTAACTGTTATACTATGTACATAATGCCCCGAACACACTACACCATCTACTTGGTGTGTTCGACTAGAGTTATATCTTAGAACTAAATACTAACTAGAAATTAAGTAAAAGTAGTTTACATGTATATGAAATTTTTTTTTACAAACTATGAAATTAATCAATAATTAACTCTTTTTTACATTTTTCAAAAAATTTTCAGGAGAAATTACTTAAAATAAAAGAAAAAAATTTGGCTTGCATTAAAATTATTTGTTAAATTTTTACGAAAAAAGGCATAATATGATATTTTTATTATGCCATTATGAATATTTTAAAATATGAAAAAAATTTGAAATATTAAAGTATCCAAGCATATTCATATTTTTACATACAAAGATGCATTAATAAAATTTTTATGTTCGTTTAATTAAAAAAAATGTTTAAAAGGATTTTTTATAACATAATAAATATTACTTTGAGTTTGCTTCCAATTTAATATTTGATTTGGTTTCCTATGTTGATTTCCTTTTTCTATAGATGCGAAATAATATGCGATCTGCATATATTACAAATTTGTTCATTTGTATCAAAAATTTGTCTGGGCAAACAATATTCACGGGAAACTGAATCAAGTAGCAATTTAGATGAAAGAACTTAATTGTGTTCTGTGGAGCAGTTGCTTCAGGAGGCGCCGCAATATTCTGTATACTTTCGTTTTGCGCCAGTTCGGAACCAGGCCACGCGCTTTTGGTTTAAAATTTATTTGATTTTTACTTTTTTGCAAATTCTTGCAATAGCATACATACACACGTATGTACATATGTATGTATGTATGTTGATATACATATGTATACTTCCAGAGAATACTACATTTGATTTTACAGTCATAAATAACTAATATATCATCAGGTATACAATCATATATGCACACATCCATATGTATGCATATATATGTACATATGTATCTATGTAGATAAATTCATATCGACGAATCGACACAAAAATTGCCGAAAAACAGAAAAAATATTCTTTTGGTTACCGTTCCCTTTCCCTTTCAACCCTTCTCTAATTAACAATTGTTGCATAACTCCTCTTTCTACTACTTTTTCTTCTTTGTTTCATTTTTAGTTGGATTCGTTAATTGTTCTTCTTCTTTGCGCATACATTGCTATGATTTGCATAATTAGCCGTTTAAGCAGGCGCCGCACAATGTCTGCTGTGGCTTAGTGCGTTTAGTCGCCGCACAGAGGAGTATTTGTATGAAAAAGCTGGCCAAAACTATTTTAGGTATTTCTTCAAAGAAAAGTCTGAATGTTTCGACTTTTGCTAAATTAGTAGCATCAAAAAATCATGTGCTCGAAATTTTGGGGAGTTTCGGGGGGTTTTCGCTCCCATCCCTCTTCAAAAACTACTCTGGAATAAATTTTTAAAATTTTTTCTCTCAAATTCGAAAGGGAATTAATTTTGCTTGAAAGCCCTCATATACACTTTTTCCATGGGCGTTCTCCTTCAATCTATTTCGGGGGTTTAAAGAAAAGGCTTTTTTCATTATTTTTTTATTTTTTTGATTTTGTCAATATTTGCTGAAGGAAAATGAAAAGATTTTTGTTTGCTTTCACTATTGGATGGTTTATTACTACAATAAACAACATTATAACAATGCGCTCATACAAATAGATTAATAAAAAAATACCAATTAGGCTTCATCACCACTTTCAAATCCGACAGTTGGTGATACCATGAAATCAAGAGCTTCCTGCGACACAGCCGGCTTCTTTTTACTAAATCTGGGTCGTATGCTACTAAAATAGGGGTCAGAAGTGAGGAGTAGCCTATTCAAAACATCTTCCAAGCACTCCTTTCTTGAAAATTTTCGTGAGTAGCTTTCCCTGTACTTCCGAAAATGTTTATTCCGAGCTTCTGATGCCTCCTCTGACAGTTGACCAATAGGCAACAGAGCATGTTTAATATTTTGTGGACAGTAGGAGACATCGGCTGCCAATCGTAAAGTTCCACATAATACTTTGCAGTATCAAATGTATATTCACCAAATTTATCCGTTTCAACATCAAAACCTGACGAAAGCACCTCCAAAATCACTTTGAATCTCTGTATCAAATTTATGTTGATTCCAGTGATATCAGCTGCTACTTCAATATCACTAAAAAACCGGCGCGAAGTATTTCCGTCATTAGTGTTACCGTATCCAGCTTTAGGTATATCAACAAGTAGCCCCATTCTCTGCTCGAATTCCTTCTGGATCATTTCTTTTGCAGCCTGGATTTTGGTATGATCTTCTTTGTGTAGGCGACCTTTATGGACATTGGCTTTTAATTTATACGATAAATGAAGCAGAAATTCAAAAAATCTGATCCGAGCATGCAATGTGGACAAGCCGAATTTGAAGGTGTCGGGATTTTCTGTACTAGTGGTATTTAGATCGTTAAACGTTTTCTGCGTTCTGCCACATATGTAACATCTCATTGTTGATGTAGTATTTGTTGCCGCATTACAAACTTTGCCGGCAATCATTGTCGGTGCTAAAATGTGGCTTATCTTCACTCGACCCGCAACTGTAGTAGCTTGAAGCTTTGTAACTTGCCGTTCAATGTAATCAAATTCTTCATTTGTGATATCCTTATTTTCTTTAACAAATCTTACTCTTATTGGGCGGCAAAATCTCGGTGATGATGGTGTGGGGTTCTGCCAAACAATTTTCGTACCAGATGTCAACATCAGAGGCACGAGAGAACTTATGAATACATTTCCATCGCTATCGCCATCATTTACAAACTTCTGCTTATAACGCGTTTGCTGTGAACCGTCGCAACCCCATTTGTATATAAGAGTTAATTTGGCTCGCTCAGATTCATTGCATTTGTCAATAGGATCTTCTAAATATCGGCAAAGTCTGGAAGCAGTGTTATCGAGTAAATCTAGAAGTTTCACTTCAGCTCCGGTTTCGCTAACACTTTTGGTAGGATACGTATCTTTTTTGGTTCGCTGCAATTGAGAATAGCATGGATATACATCCTTATTCGCTTTTTGTATAATTTCGTATTGGGCTTTTGACAAATTGGCCTCAATGAATATCCTCAGTGCTTCTTCTGGAGAGTGTTTCTTGGTCATTGTTTGCTCATAAACTGCTTTACGGAACTTAATCGCTCTGGTTGGTGACTGCTGCATGTCATGTATTAATTTCGCTGCATCAATATTTCTTACGGCACGATTGCTCATTTCCGCGGCATAGGTGAGCTGATCAAACGGTACGTTTTTTCTAATCTCCATTGTTTTGCGCCGTTTTGTCCTTTCACTGCAATCAACAAACTCTTTACTTGGTCGACCCTTTGAAGTTGCCGCTTGCGGTGCACAAGGCAGCTCTATGGTTTTCTGTAGCCATTCTCTGTTGTTTTCTAAGAATCTACTTTCTGTACTCTTACATGCCTGCCAGTGACGTTTGTACACGATTTTGAAGCTGTTTATAATTATACGAAATTCTTTAATTTTTGAAGGTGGGCATTTTGTCAGAGCCAACAATTTATCTTCCAAGTCCGATAGTTTACGATCAAAATGTTTCTGGGTGCTTGCCCTGACAATGTCATGCAGAAACTTTCGCGTGAAACCTCTGATTTTATTTCCAGACCCTAAAACAACAGATAAAATATTTTCATTCAAATAAACTCACTTTACATTTTATTTTTTTTAACTTCCTGTGGACTTTTTGGGAAAACTTTACTTGATTGAATTTAAAGCAGAGAGTCTACAGATTAATAAAATATAATATTGGTATTGTACAAGTTAGTACAACTATTTCAAAAATACTAATCAAGTTGAATTATGTAAAAAAAACTCGTCATAATTCAGTGTGATTTTTGAAATACAATACTGGGCAAATAATAAAGTAATGAGAGCTAAAAATGTATTTTATATATAGTACATACCTTGATTTTCAAGATCCATCATAATTTTTTCCACGAAATGATTTTTAAAATATAAAAAACTCACTTCGAAACAAACCGAAAAAGTACACTGCCGAGAACTTTGACGACCGTATAATAAGTATGCTATGTTTCGGCTTACCCTGCTGTGACTCAGTAAATGCTTTGCAGGTACTGTGAATGTAATTCGATGCGGAATTCAATTACCTGGCGGGGGACTATTTTTTATTAGTATATCTAAACAATGGGGTTTTCGATTTATGGCCATATTTTAGGGCCCAATACTCCACCGTGCGCCGCCTACATTATCATATTGCACGTTTGAATTTTAGCCCCATAGTTCGAATCCTAGCTTTTTTCTCGTGCCATGCCTAATTTTTATGGATTTTTTTTTTTTAAATTCAATACAATATATTTATTGACTTTCATAAATTTTTGGAAATCTTTTTTCATTCACATTCCTATTCTGATTTCATTTCGTTACGAATGAATATACAAAATTATTGAAAGTTTCCATTTTTTAAATAATTTAAGATGTTTAATATAAAGAAATTGTATTAAATTATTTTATTGAACTATTATATTTGTTATTATTTAATATTAAAAAAAAATATATTGAAAAAAATATATTAATTAAAATTAAATTTGAATTATTTCACTTCATCAGTTACTATAAAAAGAAAATATTGAAATAAATTTTAATAAAAGGATTCATTATATTAAATTCGTTTATATTACATTATAAATTTTTAAATTTTCAATAAATTATTTACTTTTTTAAATTTATTTAATTCGGAAAATACCTATCAACAAGATAATGTTTCCGCAACATTGAATTTGTGTATTTTTCGCTTTTGCAACATGCATTTTAACATTTGGCAGCATTTTAATATTGCCAGAAAATGTTAGTTAGCGTTCCTCTGCCAAAACCTTTCAGCTCTGTAAGAAAATAAATAAAAATGTTCGACCTGAGTCGTTTGCACCTTCTCAATGTTTGATGTTCTCTAATAGTGTTTACCAACCTTTTTCATTGGATATACATACATATATGTACATATTCCAACTCCGTTCAATAACGTGAATCACGTGGCCACTAAGGTAATTGATCTTTGTGAGAAGTTTTTTCATGCCAGAAATACACTCGGGGGTTTGCCAATGCCTACCGAGGGGCAACCGCTATTAGTAAAAACTTTTATATAATTTTTGATGTTACTTGGCACGGCCGGGATTCGAAATTCAAATTTAATTAAATTATACACAGAGATATAAAAGAGTAATAAATGAGTGTAAAATTGTAAACTTATGTAATTTTTTATATTTTTTTCAGAGGGTTTTCATTTCTTATATGTGGCGAAACCAAAATGCTTTTTCTAGCTACATATGCAAAGGGCAATTAATAAATAAATATGGGCAGAACATCTGTCGGGATTTTCTAGTTACGCAAATGTTATGACCCTATTTGTTATATTAGAGAGGTAGTAGGGAAAATCAAAGTATAAACGTGAAAATTACATTACTTTTGTAGCGAATGAGTTGAAGTTGATCACTAAATATGTAAATGAGTGCGCAAAAAGCGGCCACTCTGCATAAGTTCAGCTCGAGGATATTGAATCCGCGGGTGGCGGTATCCGACGCAAAGTTCTCATGGACCACTCGGTCGCTGGGTCAATGCCAAGCGCAACACCAACGGGAGCTACACGACTGAGTGATGTTGATCAGCGACCATCACCGCCAACAAACTGCGTACACTGGGGAAAGGTGGCCTCTCAGAGACCGTGTTTCACGACAGCATCACGTTCGTCAACCAGGCAACAGACTTTGGGAGTGCAACGCTCGCAATGCCTGCTTACGTCGGTCTACAGACGTTGTGTAAATCTTTCAGTGAATAAGCTACTAAGTTCGGAATAATGGGGGAGACCCCACTCTAATAGGTGCATATGAGGACGACGAAAAAGATGTCTCGGACATTCTTCGGCGCATTGGCACTGTAAGCGCATGCCACTGGGTTCACCCCAATCAGATGCGGATGTCGTAAGGGAAGTGTTAACTTTTTAACAATTCAACTCCTTTAAAATACAACCCTGCTGTATAGTCTCAGAATTCCACATTACGATAGCTTTGCCTTTGAACTTAACTTACGGTCAGTTGAATGAAGGGACGTGTAGTTTTCTTTGAGAAAATACTTTTTTCGGAGTTGGTCTTTTTGACAGCTGCTACTTGATTTGAACTCAGTTTGGTTTGCCATTCCATAATGAAAAGACTTACTCCGTTCTGTGCGACGCATCGCAAGAAAATTTTGTTCAGCGATGAAGCTCTTTTTGTTGAATGGGTACGTTAATAAACAAAATATCGTCTTGACGAACCACAAGCCATTGTTGAGACGTCATTACATCTTCAAAAAGTGGAGAGCGCACTATCTCATGTCGTGGGCCTGTGGATTTATTCGAGCCAGTCGCGGCGGTCATTTGCCCGAAATCATTTTTTAGACATAATGGCAAATCCTTCTCTTTATAATAAAGCTAAACTGTTGGTCATCACGTTAAATTATATGCACTTTATTTCATCTTGAAAACCATATGTCTAACCAAACACCCCTTATTGTGATTTTTATTAAGACGTGGATACTTAGCTTTGTAATGAAAATAGTGTCGTAGACATGTTCAAGACAAACAGCTTATTTGAATTTAATTTAACGACTGAATCGGCCTACGTTTATTCGGAATGAATTTACATCTCAGAACAAACATACAGCATAAGTATAAGTACTAACAGTTGTATATCAAGTAAAAATGTGTAATTGTTTATGCAGCCTAAACACAATGACTTGCGAGTCCGGTGCGAGCGAAAAACAAAGACTCCCTGTTCGTTCTTTACGTCTATTCATCTTGTTCTTCCACTGCTATCCGTTAACTCATAGATTATTTGCTGCTGTCGAGTTTACACTTGTATCGGTTATAAGGCAAAGTGGCCTGTATAATACCTTCCATTCTTTTTTTTTTTTTTTGATATGTTTCTCCAGGCTGACATATACATATTTGCCCATAGGCTTACGATCACGGTTGAAACCACTTAGGGCCAGTGGCATTTTCGGTGGATCGTTTTCAGTTTCGGATCACGTGGATCACGTGGTTGATCCTCTGTATCAGGGGTCGTTCGTGTTGAAGGTTCAAAAACATCACGGTCTTCAAACCGTTCGTCCCGATTTTCTCTTACTGTGCCGTCGCGTCGTCGGAGTTGGTTTTCATGAGCTCTAATAATTCTACTACACATTTGATAGCCACACGTTATATATTACAGCACCTTTTGGTCGATGATTTGGCCATGCTCCGGTTCACACCATTTAGAACCGTTACAAATACAGCATCCTAACGTTTAAATGTGACTACTCCATATTTTTTGTCGAATTGCTGCTTCATTTTGAACCCGGATGCAGTCACTTGAGTCTCCTTATTAGTTAGCGGTTTTAGCTGATCTAGTGTTGTTCTCATCCGCCTACCAAACATTTTCTCCGCTGACGATTTTTTGTCTAGAGCATTTGGATTTGGTGTTGAACGATGTGTTTCTAAAAACGTTTGGATATTGTCTATGGTCGTCCCTCCTCCATCCGTCATTTTGAGTGCTCCCTTAAACGTCCCCACACACCTTTCTGCTCGCCCATTTGACTTGCTATGGATGATATGGACTGGTGCATATATGATCGATGACGTTTTTTCGCATCCTCAAATACCACACTTTTGAACTACGTGCCATTATCTGAAACGATTGTTGATGTCGAAAAGAGGGCATATTTCGCTTACAATTTTGACTGTCTCTTGAGACGACATTTTTTTTTGTTTTGATAATTACCACATTTCGAAAATGCAATCCCCGACGGTAGTTGAAGATGGCCATTACTGTAGTGGTGCTTTCTCCGGCATTTGTTGCAACTGTTTATCATGACTTGAATAGACGTAACTTAGAGCTATAGCTTTTTTGATGTGTAAACATCTATAGCCGCGTTTTTGATTGGTCAAGAACGACTCTGTGTGAAAATGCGTGTGCCGTCTGACGTATGTGTTAGTATTATATTGACCCAGAAAGCAAAATCAATTATCTTTGTGTTGCATGCAATTAGGCGCATAATTTTTATAAACTATGCGGCTTAAAGCATAGGGTGTTCTCTAAATTTAGATTGACACAGTTTAATCGGTTTGCTGGTGCACGGGAATTAGGAAACAATTTTCAGTGGCATTCACTTATCTTGGGTGGAGATTTTACTTTTAATTTCGCGGAAACAGAAGCGGTACCACTCATTAAATTTTTGTTTGATGCATTCTTTCTATTATTCATAGTTTTATACTTAAGCACCAAAAAAATTCATTTCTCCTTGAAAAATTGCAAATTGCTCATTATTCTCTTCCCACTATTCTCCCCCTATTCTTTGTTTATTATTACTCAAGATATTTCATCCGCAACGGGATTGCGCAATCTTGTATTCTATCATTCTTGGTTTGATGGAACAAAAAACCTGTTTGATTTGTCCGAACATACACCTGTCCACTTGACAGCTTTGCAAGATAGAAATGCAGTGAAGAGAATAATGCACGAGTTAATGCCAATAAAGGCTGTTAATGCAGATAAGCTCCCATGTCTGTCTTGGGTATTATCTACGTTCTTTGGTATTGACACAAAAAGCAAAATTAATTATATTTAATCGGGAGCACCCTGTACCTTTGAGTTGCATGCAATTAGGCGCAAATTTTTACAAACTGTGTGCAAAGAACGTACATTATCTACGTTCTTTGCTGAGTGAATTAGAGCACAGCGTGTTCTCTAAATTTTGATTGAAATCCCCTTATTCGCTTTGCGTTGGTACTACTTTTGAACAGCTGATCGCTTTGTGTTTCTACAACTCAGCTGATTGGTGTTATTTAAAACAATAAATTAAACGTTTAAACTGGAGGTATATAACCGAAATGCAGGTAATATTCATGTTTCTAAATAAATTACAGGTCAAATACTAATATTAATTATTATTGTAGAGAACATCGCAATCATTAAGAAGATCCAGAAACGCTGGATATCAACGTGCCTACCGAGAACGTCAACGCCAAAAAGAAATTAATAGGCTACGTGGACATTTACAGCAGCAACAACAACAGCAACAACAACATTTACAACAGCAACAAAAACCAAATTACCAAAACATTGAATTGCAATGAGCATTATCTTAACCATGTTAATGCCCATAAACAATTTAAATTAAAAATGATCGACAACGACTTTGGATACGCATGCGCTGTGTGTGATAGATTGTGGTTTAAAAACGACCTTAAAGCTATGCCTGCTGGGTGCGAAAACTTAATAAATTACCATTTTGAGAGCTTTAATTTTGTCAGTGCTAAAATTTGCGCAACATGCCATTGATCTTTAAACAAAAGCAAAATTCCACCTCTGTCAACATCAAACGGATTTAAATATCCTACTCGCCCAGTGCATTTGCCCAACTTAGACATAGTGACAGAACGCTTGATCTCGCCATGATTGCCGTTTATGCAAATAAGACGTTTACGTCATGGAGAGGGTCAATACGGAATACTTGGACAAATAATCAATGTACCTGTTTCTATAAATAATATGGTTAGGGCTTTACCACGCCATATCGATAACGATTGTGCTATCAACGTTCACATTAAACGAAAACTGATTCACAAGTCAAGTTATATAATGGGATTGGTAAAGAAAAGTGTAGTGAAAACTTGGCTTCAATATCTACTTGATACACCTATGTTCCAATTCTACAACATAACAATAGATAAATCTTTTTTTAACAATGATAATTCACTAACAATACCAAACAATAATCTAGATGAAGTCAGTGAAGTTATTGAAATTGAAGAAGCTTTACACGCACAACAACAAACTCTGCTATGGAACGAAGATAATTACCTCTGCTTAGCTCCTGGTGAGAACAACATTCCAATATCTATTCTTTTTGACGAACATTGCGAAGAGTTATCATTTCCATCAATATATCTCGGGCAGTTCAGAAATTTCAAGGAAGGTATCGTTGTCACTCCTTTTATGATCGCCAGCAGTGAGCTCCGTAGATCCGATAGACGCGGAGTAACTCCTTCGCATATTCTATACATGGCTATGAAAATTATGCGCCTTCGCGTACGCGACTCTATAACAATCGCATTTAAATATATTGGTCTTAACGCAAATGTAACCAGGGCTGATATACAAAACCAAAGTTTTATACATGGTTGCATAGAAAAAAATCTGGCATTTTTGAGATCAATCCCCAATTCTGTTTATTACTGGTCTCAACGAAAGCGTGATTTGTTCGCAATGATAAGGCAACTGGGTAAACCAACTTTCTTCCTCACAATGAGTGCAAACGAAATTGGTTGGCCGAAACTCATGCGTATATTATATAAATTGAAAAATAATGGGTGTGATATTAACATCACTGAACTTAAAAAAATGCATTTCAATGATAAATCAAAATTAGTCAACGAAGATCCTGTGACTTGTGCAATTTATTTTAATAAATTGGTTAATACCATTATGAACATACTTCAATCTCCTCGACTTAGTCCGTTTGGCAACAATTATGTGAAACAATATTTCCAGGTAAAATTCTATCAATTTGAAATTTATTACATTTACTTATGTATGTAAGTATATCTTATCAATTGCAGCGAATAGAGTTTCAACACAGAGGAAGTCCTCATGCGCACATACTGCTTTGGCTTAATGATGCCCCAGACAAGGCTTTAGGTGAAAATTTATCAGAAGCTCAACATTTAATAAATAAATTAGTATCCGTCAAATCCGCGAATGCATCTGGACATGTGAAACTACAAACACACAAGCATACTTTCACATGTAGGAAAACAACTAATAATCGATCTATGGCCAAAAATTGCAGGTTTGGAGCTCCTTTTATGCCCAGCAAAGCTACAATCATTTTGACACCAATGCCCATAACAGATTCAAGACGAAGTACCTATAAAGAAATATATATGCGCATGTGGAATTCTCTCGAGGAAAACGAATTTGAAAATATGAATACTTTTTTAACAGCTCACAACATTACATGCTATGATACATATTTGAATGTACTTACAGCAGGAATTACGAGGTCTATGGTTTTTCTAAAACGTGGAACCTCTGAAAAATGGATTAATCCTTTTAATCCCTTCATATTTAACGTGCTGAAGTCTAATATGGACATACAATTTATCACAGAAGAACATTCCTGTGCAGCTTACGTGGTAGAGTATGTGAATAAAACCAACAGGGGAATAAGCAATCTGCAACAAAACATTCTTAAAACGATGGACGAACATCCTGAATTCGATATAATAGAAGTTACAAGGCAACTCAGCATTAATTTGTTGAACTCCGTTGAAATAACAAGTCAAGAGGCCGCTTGGTATTTATTGCGTCAACCAATGTCATACAGTTCAGTGATAATAATTTATATTCCAACTTCATGGCCCACAGAACGTGAGAGAATAAGAAAAACGAACGCTGCATTGGATGCAGCTGAGATAGATGGTGAATCCTGTGACATCTGGAAAGAAAATATATTTGATAAATATCAAACACGACCTCTTGAATTAGAAAATATCACTTTGGCTCAATTTGCTGCTCACTATACCTTCTTTAAAAAACAATGGATAAAACGCGAGCATCCACGTATAATTCGATATCGTAATTACGACATGGAAGGGGAAAATAGTAATTATAAACGAGAAATGGTCACATTGCACTTGCCTTTCCGTAGCGAAGAAAATGATATTTTGGCAGAACACAAATACATACAACTTTACGATACCAATGATGTAGTAATAATGCAGCGTCGACAAGAATTCGAATCCTCATTGGACATATCAAAAACATTGGAAATTTGTAGAGCTCTTTGTATTGAACGTAATGCTGATATCCCACTTTCTGAGGATTTGAATGACTTTGCTACACGGGCTCTTCATGCAGATGCCGTTGATACACTTTTACAGGATCCAAATGCGGATATAAATGCAGACATTCGGTCAGCCACATTAAGTCGTTTAGGAGCTATAGTAAGAAAGAGAGACAATATCATGCCCAAAGAAGACTTCAACGCACTAATGCGACAAACTAATGTACGACAAAGAGGACTGTTATTACACGTCATCAATCACATTCTTATCGTTTCGAACACTGACAAGGATCCTATACAAATATTTTTAACTGGTCCGGCTGGTTGTGGTAAGACATTCATTATACACCTTCTAAAAGATATTTACAATCGTTTTACGAATGTACAAATGCCATTCAATGCATTTTTGACATGTGCATCTACTGGTAAAGCAGCTGTTAACATAGAAGGAACCACAATTCACACAGCTTTTAAAATATCTATAGCAAGGCAATCGGCACTATCTTTTGAAACCTTGCAGCAGTTCCGCAGCTATCTTAAATTTATATGTTCCATAATAATTGATAAATAAGCATGGTTTCGGCTGAACTCAATGGAAAAATTGACTCACGGTTAAAACACATAACTGGACTTGATAAAACTTACGGTGGTAAGGATATGTATCTAATTGGAGATCTCCGTCAGCTGACACCTGTGCGTGCTACTCCAATCTATAAGCAACTTCGACAAAGTTTAGTGGGCCCAACTATATGGAGGAGTTTGAGGTATTATAAACTAACAGAGGTGATGCGCCAAGCAAACTCAGAATTTGCGAGTCTGCTAACAAAAGTAGGCAACGGTGAAACTCTAAGTGAAAGTCAACAACACATGATTGAGTCCCGATTTTTTACAAAGCAGGCAGCAGACGAATTATGCTTAAGCGGAATCAGGCTGTTTTTTTAAAAATGTAGACGTTCTACAATATAACCAGTCTGTGTTAAGTCTAGACCCAAGTAAAGTAATATCTCTTGCAAATGATTGCTTTTCCGGACACCACACCGCAGAACAATTGGCTTTTTGTCGGCAAAAACTACATAAATTGCCTATTTTAGAAACTGGCGGTTTGCCTTATGAAATTACACTTGTCGTCAACAAACCTTATCTCATAACTACTAACATCGATGTATCCGATGGTCTTGCTAATGGTGCAATTGGCATATTAAGCTTCATTGAATATGCAAGTACTTCACCCAATGATGAATTGGAACACGAAACTGATACGATTAAACGACTTTGGTTTAAGTTCGGAAACACAAATAAAATTGGTGCACAAATTTTACGGAAAAGTGCCCACCATGCAACAACACTTGATATTGAACGTAGGTTAATTCCCATTAGCCGCAGAAGCTCCACTACGTTTTTAAATAACAACAGAACCATCGCTGTGCAGCGAAACCATTTTCCCATTATTCCAGCATGTGGAATGACGATTCATAAATCGCAAGGAGCAACATTTGACGAAGTGGTATACCACTATGATAAAAAACATGACCAACAGCTGGTTTACGTTGCCCTTTCACGAGTTGCTGCAGTAGAGGGCCTTTTTATAGTTGCTCCACAAGATCAACATGTTTTCCATCATGGAAGAAGGCCAACGAAAAATTTGGATTCTTTGAGACAGGAATTTGCTAGGCTTTCAACAAACAATTTTACAACTGTACAAGATCATGCATTACAATTTTTGCAATCACCGAATGTAACCTCTTTAATGACATTTAATTGTCAAAGTCTTTCAGCACACAATATCGACCTCCAAGACGTAGTTTCAAGAAATTGCGACATTCTATTACTAACAGAAACTAGGCTGGAGAATGACACAACGATTTCTATAAATTCTTTTGAGTGCTGTAATCTGTACAAACGATCAGGACAACGATCTGGCGGAGTTGCGATATATCGAAATATAGAAAAAAATAGTCGAACTTTTCATTCACACCCGAATGTTGCACTCACACTATCATCATCTCTGTTATGTGGTGCTGAAACAATTGGAGACGTTTGCTGTACGGAATTCAAATTATTATCCGGCCTTAAAATACATTGCATTGCTGTATACATTTCACCAAATCAAACAGTAAATAACATAATTAAATTCTTGCACTATACTCTGCTGCCGTACACGGAAGCTGGTGCACGAGAATTAGGAAACAATTTCCAGTCAATGCCACTTATCTTGGGTGGAGATTTTAATATTAATTTCGCGAAAACAGAAGCGCTACCACTCATTAAATTTTTATTTGATGTATTCCATTTAACTATGAATAATAGAGCAGATATTCCAACCACTAACAAGTCCACAACTATTGATGCCGTTTTTTCCAGACTACTTACCAGTATTAAATCAAAGGTGTACGTTTCTTATTTTAGCTATCATAAGCCTATTTTAACTATTGCAACATAAATAATAAAATAAATTAAATTTTAAAAATTAAACAAGATACATATGTATGATTGACTTAACCCATGCCCATGATACCTTCAAAGATACAACCATTATTAACGAGATTGTAAAGTATTATATAGGGGTTAATATTTCTAAATACTGCAAATTTAACAGTTTACACATCTACCTTGAGTTCAAACACTCACATGCTTTTTTCCTTCTATGCTTGGGTGACCCCGGTGAAGCTTCTTTACTACCCACTGGGGGAGTATTACCGGGATCACAAGTCTTTCACCAAACTAACGTACCCATCAACGTGTACTAAACCATCCTTCCTGTGAAATAATAATACAAGTTAATCATTGCCACGGATTTGTGGGGCCATCTTCTTTTAACATACTTCAAAACTACTGACAAAAGCTGATCCTTTGATGTCTCGTGTTTTATCAAGTTGAATGTTATTGACAATGATTTTATGATTTCACTGAGAAAAAATCTGCGTATCCAAAACTATTCGTGTTTATTAAACTAGTTCGAAAACCGTACGCAAGGAATTAAAGTGCCTATCTCTGTAGTCGATTTGCTTCGTGTACTGAGACCATTGTAACTATCAGAGTTAAAGCTTCCTTCTCGACTTGAATGTAACCTTTTTCAGCCGATATTAGTGATCGCGCCGCATGGCTAACGGGTTTGATGGGGCCATCGATAAATGCGTGTAAAATATAAGCGCCTAGTCCATATGCGGAGCTACTGTAATATTTTGGTGTGGGTCATAATGTGCCAACGTAAGATTTGACGAAAGAACATCTTTCAACTTTATACTTCAGAAGTTCATCTAGTAGCCCTCTAAGCCACCGCATGCTTTTTACAAACCTGTCGAAAAAATTGATTGTCCTGGGAAATGATCTTAGGTCTGTAACATTTGTCGGTTCCGGTATTTTTTATACGGCTAACATACGTTCGATATTTGGTTTCATGCCCGTTTGGTCTATATCATAACCGAGAAAATTACGAAAATTGTAGACATTGTTTTTGCTGTTTGTGGTTTTTTGTGAAACATACACGTTACTTTGTTGTGAGACGGTTTTGCGGGTTTAAGCAATTTCTACATGTATGGATTTGTATGGACGGTAACGTGTGTCGTGAAAACTACCACTACCAGTATGGGGATTTCGCAGTTTGACAAGCAATTTCGCTCATGTCTTCTATCGTTGCCGTGGTCTTTTGTATACCAATTTCTTTTTTATCTCGTCGCCACTTCCTGTTATGTTTGTTTGATTCAGATATTTTTTTTACTAAAAAATTAAGTACTAACAGTTTTATATCAAGTAAAAATTTATATTTATCCAGTTTAAACTCAATGACTTGCGAATCCGGTTCGAACTAAACCAGAAACTTTTCGATTATTTGCTGATGTCGAAGTTACACCTGTATCGGTGATAAGACCAAGGGGTATGTGTTCCAGTTTCGTAAACTGTTGTCAAAACAATGTGTTAATAACGTTGCTTATATTTTATGGCAAGTTGCCAAAAAATTAATTTCACCTGATCCTCTTCTAAAAATCTCTCAGTCACATTCTGATCTAATTTTTAAGCATTTATGCCTCCTGCTAGGGCACCTTGACGCGGTGCAGGGGCTTAATCGAAGCTCAAATCGGATCCTGCCATCGAGAGGGGGCACCGCCGGATAGGTGATGCCTCAACTGGATCGTGGAAACCGCTTGAGCACGATGACCCAGAAATGCCACCTCCTAATCCAGGGTATTAAGCGACACCGTGCCCATTGGACGGTATGCAGTCAAGAGGACAACCGGCTGTAATATAACGGCGAATCATCGACACTGAGCCGAATCGAGCAGTATCGGTGGCCTTACCGCGGCGATGGCGCGGCGGACATTCAAAGATCCCCAATTTTAAAAATAGACCGTCGGTATTGCCTCGGCGAAAAAGCGGTCGTACGAACACGATGGAGTACAAACAAATAAAAATAAAACAACAACAACAAAAACAACGTAAACAACAGCAACAACAAAAAAGGGAGACGGGAAAATCCCCTCCCGCAGACCTTTCCTCTGCAGAGACAGCCCTTTTCGCCGAGCACGCTCGGGATGATAGCGACGGGCCCTTAATTAGTAGGGAAGTAGCGAGAAACCTGGAGAAGGTACCCAGTGGGAATATGACCACGGGCAAAGCTGGGCGCGAGCCAACAAGCGAGGCATCTGCCTCCAGTAAGCGCTCCACATCCCCAGCATCATCAAAGAAGCTCCGATCCCCTAGTCCAAACCCCAGCGAGCCTTTCAGGGTGGTTAGAAGGCGCAGGGCCAGAAGGGGCAAAACACCACCTCTGCCCTGTCCGGGGAAGCCAGGGCCCCTTGATGATTGAAGGAGATCTGGGCTAACCGGGTCGGCCGTCAAGTGATGTCTGAGGTACCCTGGAGCAGAGAAAGCCTCCTGAAACAGCTCGCGAGATGGCTGGGCCAAGGATGAGATTAGAGACCGAACCCACACTCGCAGAAGAGCAGAGAAGTGGGGAACGTAGGGCGTGGAGTATACTTTCGTCCAGGGCTACTCCTGGTAGATTGTAAAGACGAGAACACCGCAACATGGCTTGTGGAGGTAACGCCCACACTCGGAGCCTGGAAAGGCACGAAGCTGAGTACTAGGAGGGGTGAGGAGATACCTCCAACGCACACGATGATGGTGTTTCTCCCGAAGGGTGCGAACAAGCCCATCGATCACGCCATCGGGCTGCTAAATGCCCAAAATGAGAGAAACCATACCTCGGCCTGGCGTATAGTGGCAGCAACGTGAAGGACACCAGTATACGACTAGACGTTTGTGTAGATGAAGAGTCCTTCAACAGAATGACGAGGGATGGTTATCGGCTGAACTACAGGTTCTGCTTTGTTAATATAAGGCCCTGGCGACCAAAGATCGCGGGCGACTCCGCGGCAGTTTCGAAGCTGGTGCAGGTTGACGAGGACTCCTCTTCAAAACGCCAATCCTCTGCGCCATCTACATCGACCATCCCTCCTCCCAGAAACATTGCTCTGGTTAGCACGGAGGTTCCCTCTACCCAAGAGCTAATAAGGTACTGAGAGAAGGCAAAGCTGCCGGTAATTATTGGTAGCGATGCCAACGCGCACAATGAGGAGTGAGTCAGTACCAATACCAGCGGACGCGGTGACTCCTTATTAGAATGCATTATAAGCAGTGATCTCAGTATACACAATATTGGGCACAGGCCAACATTCATTACCACAGCTAGAAAGGAAGTGTTTGACATAACACTTTGCAACAAAGTGGCTGACAATTTGATCTCGCAGTGGGAAGTTTCCTCGGAACCCTCTCTGTCGGATCCCAGAATCATCCAGTTTAAACTGAGCGCTATGAAAAGGAACAATTATCCCAATAGAAACCCCAGGAAAACGAACCGGGAGAAGTACAACAAAGAAAGACAGACTGTATAGAATTGGAAATCAAAGTACGTAGATTCAATGACGTTGTCACTGATGCCATCCGCTGCAGCTGCCCTGAAACCAAACCGAAGGAGAAGTCCAAGACTCCGTGGTGGTCTCAGCATCTCTCATCACCACGCACGGTCGTGCAGAGGCTTTTTAACAGAGCCAAGCTCAATGGATGCTGGGAAGAGTAAGCAGCGAGCCTAACTGCATATAGTAAGGAAATCAGGAAAGCAAAAATGGGCAGCTTTAGAAGCTTCTGTGAAGACATCACTTCCATGCCGGCAGCGGTATGGCTTCACAGAGCGCTAGCTAAAGGAAAAGTAGAGACTAGACTAGCTATTAAGCTACCAAACGGTACGTATACCGCTAGTGATGAGGAAAAAGCGCTAGCTCTGCTAACGACTCACTTCCCGGATGCATCTGCACCTAAAATTGACCCTGTATAGGGAGAATGAGACCATCACAATTTAGCTGTGAATTAGCAGCAATCAAATCAGCAAGATGGGCCAAAAACTTGATCGAACGATGTAGGTATCCGGGGTAGGTGGTATCGGGCCGGTAATGTTGCAACAGGGTGGGGAACAGAATATTCCACACTTGGGGAAGATAATGAGAGACTCCCCTGCATTATCCTTCAATCTAACTGTGTGGAGGAGAGCCAAGGTAATATTTATACCAATAATTCGAAAAATGGACTACTCCTTGGCCAACTCCTTCAGACCAATTAGCTTAACCTCCTTTGTACTGAAAACCGCGTGTAGAGCGGGAAGATCCACTGACAATGCTATGTGCAGTTCTGGACATAGAAGGAGCCTTCGATAACGCCTCATATGCGGGGGTACGCCAGGCGTTGAAGAAAAGGGAGGTAGAAGCGAATATCTGTCGATGGGTAGAAGCGCTGATCAAGACAAGAACTGCGGAAACAAATGTAGAAGACAAGGTAATGTAGCTGAAAACCAGTTAAGGTTGCCAACAAGGGGAAGTTTTATCGCATCTATTATGGAGTCTTGTAGTAGATGAACTCCTACAAAAACTAACCGATACTGGATTTCGGTGCCAAGGCTAGAGGTAAATATGAAAGCACATTATGCGATATTGTTGAAAGAGCATTTAATCTGACAAAAACGTGGTCCATTGGAGTGTGGGTTAATAGTAATCCACTGAACAGCCATTATACTTTTATCTAGAAAAAGGAAACTACCAGTAATGAGAATAATCTTATTGGCCGGTACTCAAGTGGCTGTGGTGAGCAAAGTGGAATACCTGGGTGTAACCATGGACTCCAGGCTGCTCTGGAGAGAAATATTGATGCAACAGCGTCCAAAGCAACTAAAGCAATAATGGTATGCAAATGTCTAGCGCGAAACTCCTGGGGATGCAGCCCAAGCATACCTAGATGGATGTACACTAGACTGACCAAAAAAAATGAAAGTGCTTCTTTTTTTGAGGCTCATGACTTTTTTGTTTCCATTATGAATAAAAACCATCCCCTGAAAATTTGATGCAAAAAATTTAACATTTAGAGGTCTTGCGTGGACGTTTTGTGCCTCCACCTCAAGTGCTTAAAATTACTTGTCCTTCAATCCATGCGCACGCGAAATCCATTAGGAAATTTAAGTTTTTTAATATCTTATAATATGGTCTTAAGGTCGCTGAACGCTCTGGGTAAGTTAATTTTCCGATCTGGCCCAAACATTTTGATATATTGGGGCAAAATCGTAAAAAAACGATAAGAAATTCGAAAATTACAGTTTAAAAGTTGATTATTAAAAAAAAAAATGTTCATTATCTTATCATTAATGCTATTTATAACCACATTCTTTACAAAGAAAATGAGCTATCATAGAGAGCTTTACGTTCATTACTTCTCGAGATATCTATAAATTACTGTACCTGCATCTGAATACGGGGCTAAAACTTATTAATAAGAAATATAATTCTATTTGACATGTAAAATAATTATATTTAATTCGGACTTCAATTAATTATATTCTGTATCTATTTATTAACAGTAAGCCTCAGTCGCTCGATTGCTTGAGTAATTTTTTCCTTGGTACATTCGGGAAAGACTTTGCGACATTTATTTACACATTGCAGCAAATTTTGATACTGGTCTTCCTCTTTTGTTATTTTCCCATTGAACGTTTCAGCAATGTCATTTGTCACTTTTATGCTTTGAATTTTTATTAGTCCATCTTTATAAGATGGGTCTTCCATCCATTCCGAGGGATTTTTAGCCAAGAAATCGCAGTTGATTTTATGGATCTCAAAAAAAAGCCTGATTTCTTGTGTGATAAAATCATATATTTTCAATTTTCGTATGTCTTTCGCTGGTACATCTGGGCGTCGATTTTTAGAAATACTCTTCGGTTTGTGCAGACCCTGAACCATTAACTTCTTATATCGTGGGCTGATGTTGGAATCAAAAAATACCAAGCCCACTAGAATTTCGTTGCGGTACCAAGTGTGCCCACGAAATGTTCGCAATGCGATCTCCGAAATAAATGGGGTAACCTGGTCATATTGACGTATTTCTTTTAAAAGATTCAAATCATTCATAGGGGCTTGCGTTGATATTTCACAAGTGAACCAATATTTTAAATAAACGTTAATTACAAACACATTGAAAATTCGAAGTGCACTCAACTGGTCTTTTGTCAAGGGAAAATGTTCGCGAATAATATAAATTTTAAAGCAGTAAATGATCTTAGCCATCCAGCGAGCTCGATGACCTGCACCCGGTTGGCGAATTGTAATGTTATTATTTTTGGGGTTTCCACTAAATAACAGCGCTAGTTCTAATAATTCTACATAATCATTGCGAGAGTAATTTTTCTCCAGTTGTTCATTTATAAAATTCACTTTTTGATGCACAACGGGCTTTAAAAAATACCAGATCGCAGGATGCACTCGTAAATGGTTTATTTTTTGTCTTTCCAAACTCGCTTAAATTTTTCCAGCATTACAATATTTGGGCTTGTGGATGGCTCGAACAACAAATCGAAAACTGAAGAAATTATACATTCGAGCATATGATGCCTACACGCGTAATAAAGAATATGACGATTCAGCATTATTTCCAGTAACCTCACAGGCTCTTTGTGTGTACCGGTGTTTGAAGCTGTTGTATCAGCGCATACGCCCGTGATCTTGTCATCTAATTTCCAAAAAACTAATGAAAATATCACCTCAGCTTGATCTTCGTCTGCCCCGTTTATATGCTTGGAACCCCAAGAAGCTGCTCGTTCTTTTCAGTCCCGGTGACGATTACCGCCAATCTATCACACTTCTCGTTGGAATCTAAGCTCTTCATAATTTTACCATCCCAATGAACTATACAAAAATTTGATGAATCAAAAGAGTCCTTCATATTATTAAATATATTGGTTTGCATCTTTTTCGCATTAATCTTATGCTTTCCATTAAGATCAATGTTAAATTCAGATGCCAGAACTGAAATCAAATAAGCTGCTTTTCTTGTTGATATATCGCAGCGATTGAGTGTACTTGCGACCATCTCACTAACGAAATTACTGTGCGTGAACGTGCAAGCTTCTTTTCGGGAGGACTATAATCGGCATCGCCATTGTCTTCTTCCGGCGGAATATCAGAATCATAATTTGATTCCGATACTGATTCGAAACTGTCTCGTGGATTTGCAACAATATTCTTTTTCTGAGTCTTTTTTGGGGTCAGTCTCAAGGTGAAAAACTGATATAGTTTATCTATAAAAATTCTTCTTTTTTCCAAGGTTCCTTTATAGTTTCGATGACGGTCCGCCTTTATTACTTCATACTCCTCGTACAGAGCGCAGAGTTTCCTCACAATATTTTTTTTTCCATTGGCAACACCGAAGCAACATCCCACGTCCGTAATACTTCATCTGCTACATAGTTAGCACTTTTTGAAATTGTAAACTCAACAGAACGGCCTTATTTGTTGGTTCGCCATACACGGATACATATGTTGGAGACGAATCTAGTAGCCACTTATTGCAGTGTTGAGAACTCATTTTTATCACTTTCACGTAAGGTGTGTTTCAAAACTATACGATACCAAGCAGATTTGTTTTTTTTTTTGTTGTTTATATTTTGATTAAATTCAAAACGCACAATGTGAGAGCATAATTTATTGTTGGAAGCACAGTTTTGTTATAGATATCTCGAGAAGTAATGAACGTAAAGCTCTCTATGATAGCTCATTTTCTTTGTAAAAAATGTGGTTATAAATAGCATTAATGATAAGATAATGAAAATTTTTTTTTTTACGATTTTGTCCCAATATATCAAAATGTTAGGGTCAGATCGGAAAATTAACATACCCAGAGTATTCAGCGACCTTAAAACCATATTATAAAATATTAAAAAACTTAAATTCCTTAATGGATTTCGCGTGCGCATGGATTGAAGGGCGAGTAGTTTTAGGCACTTGAGGTGGAGGCACAAAACGTCCACGCGAGACCTCTAAATGTTAAAATTTTTGCATCAAATTTTCAGGGGATGGTTTTTATTTATAATGGAAGCAAAAAAGTCATGAGCCTTAAAAAAAGAAGCACTTTCATTTTTTTTTTGGTCAGTCTAATATACATATGTACATTTGCGAATAAAGTATATATACAAACATATAAGTATATACGCAAATATTATTTGGTATATGGAGGGATTAAGGTGGTGTTGGGAATTAATATATATATTTATGCACTAGTAGTTTGCAATTAATATATGTACATATATATATATAAATAAAATAATTTATAGGCCACCCAGTAGCGGTGAGCCGAAGTTGCTCTGTGCCGGAATGCACATCCGATAGGAAGAGGAAGTTATTTGAGTTTCCGAAGACGGCAATCTCACGCAACGTTTGGGCTGAAGCTTGCAATTTACAATGGCCTTTGCCTGTAAATAAAAAACTTTTCATTTGCGAGCTTCACTTTGACAAAAAGTTTGTTTCGACAAAGCGCTTGCTGAATGGAGCCTTTCCAGTTTATTTAGAAAAAAACGTTCAAGAGGAAGAAAATGGGTTTATAGCTGCGGGTAGTAGCTTATCCTCTGAATGGGGCATGCAGCCCATAAAATATAAATATGGCGAGCCAAAAGAAAATTCTGGCAAAGACCTCACCTTGGAGGAATTAGAATTTTTTTCTGGCTTAGATCCAAAAATTAGTTTTGTAGAACCTCAACTTGAGTCAGCAGATACGGAACCCCTTCTTTGTACTAGCGAGCACTGCGCCCAGGTTGCTCGAGCTTATCAGAAAAATGAGATTAAGCTTCGAAAAACTATTGAAGAACTTGAGGCGAAAGTAGTTGAGTTAGAAACTCAATGTTTTAATATTCAAGAAAGTGCTATAATTCCAACAATAGGGTCTAGTCAATATGCAGTTAGTTTCGCGAAAATGATCGTGAATACGAAAACCTCCTATACAGAAATGGAAAAAATGTTGGCTCAAAATCTCAACTATATGTCGTCTAAAGCGTATAATTTCATGCGTGACGACCTACAGTTTGCTCAGCCCCATAAAAAAAGCCTTTAACGTTGGCGCCCGATCCGCTATGTAGCAGCACCTGGTATCGACAAAAAAGTCATCGACAATCTACAAAAAATTGTGAAAGACATATCCGTGAATGAGCGCCTTTGCGAAATTTTATGTGATGAAATCGCAATCAAAGACGATCTTACCTATAATAAGGCTAGAGACATTATCGATGGTTTTGTGGATACTGGCGAAGGTCATCGCGAGTCCATCAAATGTTGCTTCTTTATGATAAAAGGAATAGCTTCCAAATGGAAGTATATTTTGTCATATTCTACCGCGAAAGATGGAGTGAAGGGTAAATACGTTCTTGATTTGCTGAAAAGCAACATAGGCTCAGCTGAAAAAATTGGCCTTAATGTTGTATGTGACCAGGGTGCTAATAACATTAATTTAAGCAATTTGCTCAAAGTCACCGAAGAAAAACCCTTCTTCTACCACATAGGTAAAAAAAATGTACTTCCTGTTTGATGATTGCCTTTTAATCGAATCCGTCCGAAATAATTTTTTGAAATACGACTTGCAAACTCCTGATGGTGTAACTTCCGGCAAAGTTGTTAAACAACTTTTCTCCATCGACCAAAATAATGTAAGATATGCCCTAAATTAACAGATACCCATATTTTTCCTGGGCCTTTTGATAAAATGAGAGTCTCCAGAGCCACCCAACTTCTAAGGAATTCCGTTGCAGCCGGAATCGGAATGGCTTATGATCAAAAACTGTTCGATAATGTAGGGTATATTAAAGATCGCTCTAAGGCAACCCAAACTTTTTGTAAGCGTATGAACGATCTTTTCGATGAAATTGACTGCAAAACGCTCTTTCACCGAAATCCCCTTAACCGCCCCCTTTTTCGAGATTCTTCTGAGAAAATAGATCGCCTCAAGAACCACTTTAATTTAATGAAGTGTATTAAGAAACCTACCCCCACCGTCCTATGCCTAGACGGCTTTCTTTTAACTATTAACGCCATGATTGGTCTTTCCCGCGATATTTTCGATGAATATCAAAATATCTCCTTCATCCTCTTAGGTAAGTTAAACCAAGACGCCATTGAGAATTTTTTTTATAAAATCAGAGCTAGCATATGAGATCCAGTTCATTGTCGCACGGCTCATATCAATGCACATATTGCGACGCAAATTTTCAAACACGGGTAGAAATTGCGAAGAGGACTATGATATGAGCCTGGACTGGGATACTGCTCAAGAAGATGCTCTTATGGATCGCTGGACACAATTTATCCTGAATGGTTTCTCGAAGCGGGCGAATGCTCCGAGCATCGGGATAAATTTTTAGAATTTTTGGTCATTATATAAAAATTCAAAGTGGTTGGCTCGCCAAGAAAAAGAGATCCATGCAGCAAAAGTAAAATCGCGTAGTTTTGAAAAAAAATTAAAACAATTTAAAACTTAGTATAGCATAGTATAGTATATTTGTATGTAGTAGTTGCAGGCTTCAGACCCAATAAATTATACAATGTACGTAGAAGGAGTTGGAAGTTATATAAAAATAAGTTATAGTAACCAAAATGTAATTACTAATCACTAAAATGTATTTCCAAATGTTGTCTTATATTTTCAGGGTGGAATAACAAAAAAAAAAAAACAACAAAATACTTCCAACCAACATAACTTACGAATATCTACTATAATCATCTACTAGGCCCATGTGTCCCTTCCGCAACAATTCTAACCTCATGCTTCGGCACATACTCGTAGGTTGTCCAGCTCTCCACATTCGAAATTTTCAACGTCGTAACCCGTTCCAATTTCAATATTACCATTTCCTTCAGGGTCGAACATCAAAACAATCAACCATTTTTAAAAGATATCAATATTTTCCACTTAATTTAAAATATCTATGTACATAATCATATGGCTAAGCCGATAGCCCTGGTAGCTTGTGCTAACAACTTGTTTTGTAATTTTAATTATAAATAACAATAAAATAATAAAAATAGTACATCACAAGTACATTCTGACTGTTACACCGTGAAATTAATCAGTTGCTGGTAGATTTCGTTTAAACTAATGCAATTTATACTAGTTTCTTTGATTTAAAAGTTTGCAAATTTAGTGGATGGTCATTTAGATAAAATAATAGATCAATGTACATATATTACTTATATTTTACTTATACTTAGTGATACTACACCTCCTGTATTTCAGAAAAACGTAAATATATTTCAGAAAATAACAAATATATTTCAGAGAGTCGCAAATGGGCTTCAGAAACCCACAAATCTGTTTCAGAAAAACCAAAAGTATTTCAGAAAACCACAAATATATTTCAGAACAACTCAAATGTATTTAAGAAAAGCGACAATGAATTACCGAAAATCACAAATGCATTTCAGAAAAATATAAACTATGCCCTAAACAATAATGTTCCTAACTCGTCCACTTCTCGAGAATCCCGCTCACCGACCCTCCAGCATTTCGTTTCAACACGCCTTCTCTTCCACCCTACGAATAATTATGTTGCGTTTTATAAGTATGTAAAGATGCTGCTAAACTACACAAATCTCTTCTTTATTGGCAGCCTAAAAAATCCGGAACCCTACTCGGCATACTGGATACTTTCCTTCTTCAATGATACGTTTTCTGACATATATTTGGACTTTTCTGAAATACGAAATACATTTAAATTTTTCTGAAATAGATTGTGGTTTTCTGAAATATATTTGTGTTTTTCTGAAACCCATTTAAATTTTTCTGAAATAGATTTGTGGTTTCTGAAATACAATTTGGTTCTTCTGAATTAAATTTGCATAATTTGAAATACCAGGAACCACACAAATAACAATTATTGTCTAAATTTCTAAACTAGAGTACTTTATTTAAAAGGAGATGAACCCCTGCATCGCCTTATATCCAGCCTAAGGAGTTTAGAAACCTTAAAAAATCATTTGAATCCCAATATAGTTCTGCAAGGACCTGAATTGCTGCAGAGATATTCTACTGTTTCTTCCGCACCCGGTGAGCTACAGCTGCGGCATTAGGCGTTGTGTTCCAATCCTAATCGAGCAGCATGAATACCCAGTGCCCAGTGTCCGGTAAAAACAGCGGGTAGCATGGAGACGTACGTCCGATTCGTTTTAATAATCGTATAAGACGTTTTAGTTATTGCATACCCTGCACTATTTTAACTTCTTACACTTACTGTTGACCTTGTTCATCCAGTGCTGAGAGATCCGTCTCCTGATGGGACTCAGTATGCTGGAGTATAAATATTTTTTAAGCGGATCTACCTCAACTCGCGCATTTAATGTAAAATTGTTGATCCGTAGAATGTTTGCCTTTTGCAAAAGCTGCGACATATTTGCATGAAAGCCGATGCTTATTGAAACTCGATTATTGATTTCGAACTAGCCCTATTTATTATAATGTTATGTATTATTAAGTAACAATTGTAAATATTTACTTACTTTAATTAATATATAAAATTTCAATATGTAATCTTTGCATTCTATATTACAAAAAAAATTATCTGGGTTAAATAAAAACAGATATCAAAAGAAGCACGGATTTCAGTTTAAATAGGTTTTTGATCATTTTGTAAACACCATTACTCAATAGAGAGAAAAAATCGCAATTTGAAGTAATAACTTTCGACATCAAAATAAGGAAAAATTGGTAGCAAGGCGAGTTTATAGAAGGTGATGGCATAAGAGCAGCTGATTTGATTTTTTTGTATTCACCTACATGTTTTTTTTTTTTTGCTTATGAGCTTTCAAAAGCCGTAATAGCAAAAACAAAATGTATTTAAATTTTGACAACTCTTACGCAGAAACAAAAACAAAATACATAGGAATTTTATAGTTGTATTTATAACACCACCTTGTATGGATTCGCCTTGATTGGTAGTGTATATTTTATTGTTTGAATGGTTTTCATGCTAAACGTCAATTGCATCCAACATCACGTTATCATTAATAACAAAATAGTTTACAATATAAGAAAATATCTGTTGTGTCAGCTTGGGCTTAATTATAAGTATGCTGAGAGATCCGTCTCCTGATGGGACTCAGTATGCTGGAGTATAAATATTTTTTAAGCGGATCTACCTCAACTCGCGCATTTAATGTAAAATTGTTGATCCGTAGAATGTTTGCCTTTTGCAAAAGCTGCGACATATTTGCATGAAAGCCGATGCTTATTGAAACTCGATTATTGATTTCGAACTAGCCCTATTTATTATAATGTTATGTATTATTAAGTAACAATTGTAAATATTTACTTACTTTAATTAATATATAAAATTTCAATATGTAATCTTTGCATTCTATATTACAAAAAAAATTATCTGGGTTAAATAAAAACAGATATCAAAAGAAGCACGGATTTCAGTTTAAATAGGTTTTTGATCATTTTGTAAACACCATTACTCAATAGAGAGAAAAAATCGCAATTTGAAGTAATAACTTTCGACATCAAAATAAGGAAAAATTGGTAGCAAGGCGAGTTTATAGAAGGTGATGGCATAAGAGCAGCTGATTTGATTTTTTTGTATTCACCTACATGGTTTTTTTTTTTTGCTTATGAGCTTTCAAAAGCCGTAATAGCAAAAACAAAATGTATTTAAATTTTGACAACTCTTACGCAGAAACAAAAACAAAATACATAGGAATTTTATAGTTGTATTTATAACACCACCTTGTATGGATTCGCCTTGATTGGTAGTGTATATTTTATTGTTTGAATGGTTTTCATGCTAAACGTCAATTGCATCCAACATCACGTTATCATTAATAACAAAATAGTTTACAATATAAGAAAATATCTGTTGTGTCAGCTTGGGCTTAATTATAAGTATGCATGTAGCTGTATAGAAACATACCAGGGGCGGACTGGGCGTCAATGGGCCCCCGGGCTTTTGAAAAAAGGGCCCCCAAATTTTATCAATTGAAAATGTTAGGAAAGTTTATTGAATAATCATTTTTAGGGTATATTTTTTATTAGTTTATAGTTACAAAAGTTTTGTTTAGTTACAATGACACTGATTAACTAAATGTACATTGAAAACAACTTTCGACTTACTCAAGTTAGCAAAAGGTTTTGCAACAAATTACTCTTATTTGCCAGTGAATCAATTATATCGTTGTTACGAATTTCTTTCAAAACAGGGAACTCCACAGACATGAGCATAGCAGTTTCAAGGTGGTCTTGTGTATACCTAAAAACTGTGGTCATCACTAGAAACTCATGTTTATATTCTTAAAAGTTTCATCAGAGTGAAATTTTCAATTATCTAAAAGTACTGTGGGGGCCCTAAGAGTTTGAAGCCTAGACAAATCAGTGTTCGAAAACTCTATATAATTTTAAATTTAAGGCCACAAAACAGTCACGACGGAAATCTCATATCAAAATTCGAAAAAGTTTCCACAACAGTGGGGCCCCAAACATCTTAGGACCTCAGAGGTTCGAAACTCAAAAATACTAGAATAAAAATGTATATGACGGAATATTCAGTTTGAGTTATCTCAGAGTTTTTCGGGGGCCTCTATTCTTAGTCCCCAATTGCTTCCTATTCAATAACTCAATATATATATAAAACCTGTAGTCATATCTGGAATTTCTCGGGTTAAAATATAAGGTGTTGATCAGAGTTTTATTTTCAATTATCATGTTAAAGGGTAAGGCCTTATATAAAAATTTGGAAACAACTATACGAGAGTGTATTTACAGTTAACTAGCACTGCAGGGCCTTTACGGAGTTTTTTTTTGTGTTTGGAAAAATGTTTGCTGGCAAAGGGGGGGCCTACCGGGCATTTGCCCGGTTGCCCGGTGGCCCAGTCCGCCCCTGAAACATACATATATTTCTCATACACATATTTAAAAAAGAATGCAAAAGGATTAAACAGGATAAAACGAGCTGCCGAAAAAGTGAGATGAAACTAAGGACTACACCAACAATCGTCGGGGGTCTAAATTAACGCTTTGAGGGTTGTTCGTGTCAGCTTATTTTCCTTTTAGTTAAACTATTGTATGTGTTAAAATGAGATAGGATGATTGGCGTAACGCTTAACGCGCCAACTCAAATTCAGCACTAATTTTAACATTTTCCTCTTATCTTTTTTTGCTTTTACAGTCTTCTTTAAACACATGGTGACACAGATATTTCCAAAAACACATGCACTTGAAGCTTTTCTTGTGTAATATTTTTCCAAAAGCTTGATTAAACCATAATTGTTGGGGCACGTGCAGTGGGCATGCGGTCGACAACACGCATCTTCTGATAACAGCAGATTCATTATAAAATTGGACGCGTGAGAAGAGATTACGTATCGTTCTGGCAATATTTATTTTACAAGACTTTCATGTTAAACAGCAATGACAGTTGAAATGGAAACCTAATTTTTGGGTAAAGAGGGTGTTCACATTTTTGCAAAAAACGTTTGTCTGCTTTCAACCCCGTCAAGTCTTGAAAGCTATTTCATTTTGCATTTTCTTTGCGCTTTCTATTTGCCACTCGTGTGAAGTAATTTGTTACTTCTTTCTTTCACAATGGTGAAAATGGAAGATGTCGAAAGTAAATCAAGTAAGCTTTAAAGGGTGCTTTTTTAGACACGTGGTTTCAAAGAAGAAATAAAATGCACAAAGTTTAACGTTATGGCCAAGAGTTTAGCTTTATGTTTCAAAATTGATTTCGGACAAGTGAGTGCCACGGCTGGCTCGAATAAATTCCAGCCGTACGTCAGCAATAACGCGTCGAATATTCTCTTCCAGGATGTCGATCGTCGATGGCTGTATGGCATGTCTTGTTGGAACCAAAGTTCGTCCACATCAACATCCTCCAATTTAGGCACGAAAAAGTCATTAATCTTAATTTCTTTGCGTTCCCCATTGACTGCAACATTATGGCCGCATTGACTTTTGAAGAAATATGGAGCAATTATTCCTTCTGCCTATAAAGTACTCCTAACAGTGACTTTTTGAGGATGTATCGGCGTCTCAACAATGGCTTGTGGAAAGAAATACGCAGACTCGCGAGCATTGGACTAGTTGGTAGCCAAGTACAGCGCATAGTGAAGCAAAAGTTCAGTACATCAGTACCGAGCAAACACGAAATCCTAAAAGCATACATGCATAAACGGATTTGAGCTAAACAGCGATCAATGAAATTTGCTAAACACATACATATGTTTGTACGTACAATATTATCCTGAAAGATAAAAAACAAGATTGAGAGCAACTCGTAATAGCTAAAGAAAGAGAGAGCAAAGAAAAAATTCTAAAAAGAAGAGGATGAAGCGGACAAGCGGCAGAATGATTGAACAATTTTCTAAGCATTGTTTGGAGGATGGGGCCCTGTGTAGAAGTCCACGCAAGTGGGAAAAGTCTCTGATCGCCATACACCTGGCAGTGGCCTGAACGATTCTTCTGCATACGATTCAAGCAGCCCGTTATATAAATGTGCCCTAAATTAAGAAATCCTCAGAATCTGGTACCCACTACGTAAAAACACCTTCCAATGGAAAATTTTAACAAAGAGCCTCGGATGAGACCCCCTTATTCTGATGACGCCCACGGCAAACGTTTAAAGGACTATGATTTAAGGGCATTCACCTGGAATGTCCGGACCCTTAATTGGGAAGGTGCCTCTGCCCGGCTGGTGGATGTCCTCGTAAAGGAAAAGGCTGACATCACCGCCATCAAAGAGATGCGATCGACAGGGCAAAGAAATGAAGAGAATCGGACCGTGCGGTGTCTACTACAGCTGCCATGGGAAAGAGCGTAAGTTCGGTGTTGGATTTGTTGTGGAGAGGGACTTCGTCGCCAAGCACTGTCGTTCACCCCGGTGAATGAACGTCTCGCCACGATTCGGGTTCCACAGTCGGCAAATTCAGCCTACACGATGAAACATTCGCTAACAGGTTGAGGCTGATCGACTTCGCCGTGGCCCGCAACAAGGTAGTATGTATGTAGTCCCAGGTTCAAGCAGAAAAATATACATCAAGCTACATGACTATATCGTTATGGAAAAACATGAAATCAAATTGATCATGTTTCCAGTGTCTCAGGCGTGCGCACTATTAGAGGAGCTAACATCGCCTCAGATCATTATATTGTCGCAGCCAATGTTCGCATGCGCCTCTGTTCAGCAAAAAGCACGCGCTCAGTGACACGAGGAAAGCGTGATCTCCAAAAGCTGCAATAACAAAAGATGGGCGACCGTTTCGCCACTCCACTTGCACTCCAGCTCTCTGAGAGCAAATGAGAGCGCTTCTTCACGCTGGTTAATGGTAGTGGTGCACCATTGCAACATTGAAGATGATCAACCCGAACCCCCAATCAATGAAGACGAAGTCGAAGTACCGTTATCCGACCTTGACGAAACTCGAACGGCAATAAAGCGGCTAAAAAAACAATAAGGCCGCCGGTGCTGATAGACTTCCAGCAGGGCTATTCAAGTGCGGCGACGAGGGACTGGTAAAGTGCATGCACCAGGTCATTTGCAAAATATGGTTGGACGGACGCATGCCTACTGATTGGAATTTAAGTATACTCTGCCCAATCCACATAATGGGCGATCCTGCAATATGCGCCAATTACCGCGGGATCAGTTTTCTGAGCATAGCACATAGGATTCCGTCGAGCGTATTGTGTGAACGACTAAAGCCCATCGTGAATGAACTGATTGGACCTTATCAGTGTGGCTTTAGACCTGGCAAATCTACCATTGACCAAATATTCACGATACACCAAATCTTTGAAAAGACCCGAGAAAGAAGAATAAACACACACCATCTTTTTGTCGACTTCAAATGTGCTTTCGATAGCACAAGAAGAAGCTGCCTATTTGCCGCAATGTCTGAATTTGGCACCCCAAAAAAACTAATACGGCTATATAAAATGACGTTGAGCAACACCACCAGCTCCGTCAGAATCGGGAAGGACCTCTCCGAGCCATTTGCAAGCAAACGAGGGTCCAGACAAGGTGACTCTTTTTCGTGCAACTTCTTTAACCTTACATTAGAAAGATAATTTGAGCTGCAGGGTTGAACCATTCAGGCACTTCATTTTATAAGAGCGTGCTACTTCTGGCGAATGCTAATTATATCGATATCATCGGCCTCTGCAACCGCCCGGTTACTTTCGTTTATCTGGGAACCAGCATTCACACCTGCAGTAATGTCAGCCTGGAAATCCAACGTAGACTCGATAGATATCGGAACTGAGTCTTCGCCTTGAACTATGGAAAACCCATTCACTACCTTTATCAACGTTCACGCACAAATTGAGGAAAGAGATCCGGCAAAAATTCGCTGCATGATCGGTCCACTTAAGAAGAGCTTTAGCTTTAGCAGCAACAAGGTTTGTAGTAGGGCACACTGTACTAATGTATGTTCTGTTTATATAGTACACACTGTAATCAAGTAGATGTAAAACATACGTATATACACATGTAGATATTTATGTAAATAGCTAATAAGTTACTGTCACATTTTGAGCCAGCTGTTCGCTTTGTTGTTACATACATGAATGTATACCAGACGTTGTTGTTAGTATATAAGTTTTGCTGGAACTCTGTCTCACTTTCATTCAACTGTATACATACGTACATGCATAATATAGTTTGTAAGCCATTGGTTGTTAGTATATAAGCTTCTTTGGAACTCTGTCTCGCTTTTGATCATTTACATACAGAGATATACATACGAAAATGAATAGCTTGTACGCACCTTGGTCCAGAGGAATAAACGTGACATTGAAACAATTCGGTCCTCTAAAATGCAGAAGTAGGATTAGTAATCCATGCTCTGAACGCGCATGCCATAGAAACTAAAAATTAAGTTGAAAGAACTCAAAGTGGTGAAATAAAAAGATTGCAAACTGAAAGAATATAGTAAGATAGTGATACAAACGAAAGCAACAACTAACAGATTATTAATAGAAAATAAACGGCTGATAAAAGCCGCAGCAAAGAAAGAGTGAAGGTTGAAAGAACCAAAGTAGTGAAAGAAAAAGAAAGTTGACAGTTAAAAAGTGGAGCCAGGAAAACAGAACAAAAGAAGTGAAAAATTGAAGCTATTTGGGCAGAAGAGTAGGTACACAGTCGCGCAGCTGCGCTCTTGGTTGCGTCAGTTGGCGTTGCCAAAAGCAGAGAACATCAAACAATGAGAAGGTGCAAATTTTGGTTCGATCGAAATGAAATCTGGAAGGTTTCCGCTAAGGAATCCAGAGCTGCTAAATTGTGATTTCGCCGCCGACTTAGCAGCGATGTTAATATGAATTAACATTGCTGCACAGATTTGCTGCTAAAATTGTCGCAGAAATGTTGGTAAGCATGAGAAGTGAGAAGTGCTCCGAAAATTGACATTTATGTATCAGTTTTTCGCGAATTCAAGTGGTGAAGTTTTTCGGCTTGTAATTTTTTAATTAAATTTTTATAAAAGATGCCGCCAACAAAAAAGTGTCGCGTTCGTGGCTGCAACAATACGGGTGATTGCAGAAGGTTGTTTGGTTTCCCGGTGGAACCCGCGTTGTCTAAAAAGTGGAGGGAGAATTTGGCCTTTTTGACAACGGCGCTGCCACTAACCAAATCTTTTGTTTGCCAGGACCATTTTGTGGAAGACGCCATTGGAGCAAAATATTTAAAGCCTAATGCGGTCCGAACTCCACGCCTTGGTAAGTGCTTTTATATTGTAGCTTAGTGCATTGTTGATGATCTATTTTTGTGGGTGATGAAAGGCATGAACGCACGCATATGTATGTATGTAAGTATGTAAAATGTAGATATTTATTGATGTGCAAACATATGCGTATGTATATGCGTGCATAAATGAGTGGTGTGAATATTAGGGTAGGTCTGAAATATTTAGAGTGTGATGAATATGTACAAATACATATATGTATGTACATATACAATATGTATATAAATTTCAAAGCGTTATAAATTTCAAAGCGTTCGGACGTGTTTTTCTTGAGTTCCGTGTGTTCGAGCTTATTTACGTCTTCTAAGTGATTTTTAACGATTTTATTATGTTTAACTCAAAGATCATTTGATGAGAAAGTGACTCTTTATAACGCGAAATTTACTATTAAATATATCAGTAAAAATATCTTTAAAAATGCCTTGTTTGTGTGGACAAAAGGTTAACCGTAGCCAACCTACAGTGCTGTGTGCCAATTGCAAAGAAATATTTCATCTCAATTGTGTTGGTATTTTACCAGCTGATCTCGACTTTTTGCTTTCCCCTAATAAGCCGTTCTTTTGTACAAAATGTATGGCTGAGCGTCGTTCTTCTATCCGCTCGCCTTCCACACTCATTGCTTCGGATAAAGGTACTGGTGCTCAAGATGATTTAATCTCTAACACTCAAGTCAATAAATACTGTGAAATCTCAGCTGAGTGTGTTTGTCAGTTACAAACTACACTGGATAGTGTGTTAAAATAAATTTCTGCTCTCAGAGCAGAGAATGTTCGCGTGGTGTCTTTGATAAGCGATATGCATGAAGGCAAAATACAATTGCTTAAAAAATCTGACGCTCTGCATGCAGAAGTCCGTTCAATGCGTGCAAAGCTACACGATAAAGATGCCGACATCTCTTCGTTGACTGCAGAGATTAAAAGCCTTAATAGTGTTGTTGGCAGTTTACTTAAATCTAACACAAGTCGTGCCAGTGCCGTATTGGAAAGTGATGTGGTGATCGACTCAGCAGAGCAATCATTTCTACGCTCTTCGTCATCGTGGCCTGCCGCTGGCTCATTGTCCGCTACTACTTGCTCTCGTGCTGCTGCCGTGGCTGACCCTGCAGTGCACTCTAAGACGCAAGGTGTAATCTCTGCTTTGCCTGCTTCGTCTTCGTCTGCTGCCATGTTGGGCGCTAGCGCTACTGCAGCTAGAGCCGTATCTAGTGCTGGTACACATACACAACATACACAACAAGCATCTTTTGCTAGGGTGGTTGCGCCCACGTCCAAATCATCAAGTATTTTGCCTATTCAACGTGCTCTGTCTGATGCATCCGTCCCCACTAATGCACTTATGTTAAATGTTGGATTAGCGTCTGAGTGGACAACTGTCACCAGGGCTAATAACAGAAAAATTAAGCGGCCTCTGGTTATCGGGTCCAGTAACAACAATGAGTTAAGTGTAGTCTCGAGTATGAAATGGCTACATATCTCCTCATTTTCGTCTAGCGTTACTGTGGAAGATATACTGAATTACGTATCTAAACATGCATGCATTGATGTGAAACTCTTGACGTGCTTCCTGCTTGTCAAAAAAGATGCTAAGTTGGAGGATCTCAAGAAAATCAACTTTAAATTAGGCGTTTCCGAATTGTGCTACGACAAAGTGTTAAATGCCGACATCTGGCCAGTTGATGTAAGGATCCGTCCATTCCGTTTTTTTCTAAGAGAAGGAGCAAGCCAGCAACATCCGTAATTGCATCGGCGGAAGATGGTCGTCCCAAAGAGCTTAAAGTTTATTTCCAAAATGTTTCTGGTCTCAGAACTAAGTCTAGAACTCTATTCGCTTTAAGTTCACACTTGGACTATGACATTTTTGTATTTATCGAGACTTGGCTTAACGCTGAGTTCCATGACAGCGAATTCTTTGATCCTAAACTATATAATGTGTATCGAAAAGATCGGGATTTATCGAAAACTGGACTTTCCAGAGGTGGTGGCGTCTTGATTGCTGTCCGGCGTATTTATCGTTCTTCGCTTCTTCCATTGAAGAATGGAGATTTGCTGTTGGATCAACTTTGTGTGTTGGTGTATGGCTTTTCGAAGCTTTTTATATGTGCGTCATATATTCCACCACATAGTGCTGATACATTATACAAGGCGCATGTTGACAATATTGCAGATTTAGTATCTAATCGCACAAGTTCTGATTTTTGTATTTTGGGTGATTTTAACCTTTGCAACGTCGGGTGGACAATTATGGATGATAGTTTTGCTTTATTTCCTAACAATGTTAACAGCTTCTCTGAATCTTACGTAGTAGGTAATCTTTTAAGTATGAATCTTATTCAGATAAATAATTTTTTAAATAAGCTTTCTAGAATTTTAGACCTAATTTTTCTAAGCGATAATATGAATTTCTATTTGGATGAATGCCTCGATCCCCTCTCGAGCCCCGGCCTACATCATGTTCCTTTGGTCATACAATTGGAATTTTATGAATTTAAAACCGTTTTTGCAGATAGCCTCAAACCAAGCTTCAATTTTAATAATTGCAACTTTGAAGCGATTGATGCTTTAGTTTCTCTGTTGGACTGGGGTTCGTTGTTTGATGGGGTTGACTTAGCCGAATGTTTCAATACTTTTAAGTATAGAATTAATGAAATTTTTAGAAGTACAGTTCCGCAGAAAAAGCCGCGCTGCTATAAAATTCCCTGGCATACTAAAGAATTAAAGAAGCTTAAGAACCTAAGAAATAAGTTTTTCAGGATATATAAATCTTCAAACTCGGTAATTCATAAAGAAAGATATTTGCGTTACTCCAGTGAATTTAAGTCCTTGAGTAGGACTCTGCATAGAAATTATGTCACTAAATTTGAGACCGAAATCAAATTGAACCCCAAAGCATTTTGGCGGTATGTCAAGTCAAGGAACTCGAGCTCAAATATTCCATCTGAAGTTTTTTATAACGAAACTTTTGCGCATTCTTCAGCAGAAGCCGCAAATCTTTTTGCGGATTTTTTCAGCTCAAACTTTGAGTCTGAGTCTTGGGAGGATGATAATCTTTCTACAAATGTTGACTCCCCTATTAATTTTGGTGCCCTGTCTTTAACTCTCAATGATGTAGAGGATGGGATCTTGAAAATCAAATCATCATTGCATACGGATGTAGATGGGTTATCCTCTTGTCTCTTAAAGCAGTGTCCCGCATTTGCCTACCCGCTCTTGTTAATATTTAACAAATCGCTCGAATGTGGGGTGTTCATTGACGCTTGGAAGGTTACTTCTATTACACCCATATTCAAAGGTGGTAACAAGCACAATATTGCTAACTACCGGCCAATCTCTAAGCTGTCTACTATTTCTAAGTTGAATTTATAGTCAAACAAAAAATGTATTTTGCGACTAAGAGCCTAGTATCAGTAAATCAGCATGGCTTTGTGTCTGGTAGATCAACCGTCACAAACCTTGCGATTTTCACCGAATTTTGTCTGTCTGCTTTTAATAATCGTCTGCAGGTAGATACTGTTTACACCGATTTCTCTAAGGCATTTGATAAAGTCAATCACTCTCTCTTGGCGTCAAAACTAGCTAATCTAGGATTTCATTCCGTTTTTCTGTCCTGGGTGAAATCATATCTTTCGTCGCGTAGCTGTGTAGTGATAGTAGATAATGTTTCCTCGCGTCCGTTTATTGCCTCATCTGGTGTACCTCAGGGCAGCATCTTGGGTCCATTGTTATTTGTCATTTTCATCAATGACATATCTTATTGTTTCAAGTATTCAAAGTTCTTACTATATGCCGATGATTTAAAGGTTTTTACGACAGTCACTAGTCCGTCCGATTCTCTCAGACTCCAATCAGACGTTAATAATGTTTCTGCCTGGTGCAATCTAAACCGTCTACAACTAAATACAAATAAATGTTTCCATCTTTCATTTTCCAAGTCTCGGTTCTTAATTCCTACTTCCTATCATATCGGTGCTTCTCGATTAAGCACTTTGGATAAAATATCTCAATTACGTTATTGCAAAATCATACTCTATGCTAGCTTTTATCCGCCGCTTTAGTTCAGAATTCACAGACCCCTATACTTTAAAATTATTATTTACATCTCTGGTACGCTCCAAGCTTGACTATGACTGTCATAAGACTCGAATTGAGCGCATACAAAAAAGAAGCAGGCTGTGTCAGAGACACGGCCATTAAGTTTAACGTAGAATACGCCACCCGATAAGACAGAAAACATATGTAACAATAAATGATAAATAATACAAGCAAATGAATTTCTTTATTTGATAGGTAGTTACTTTGGATGATATACATAAGCTTATGATAGGAAAAATAGGATAAAAATGTTTTTAAATTATCAATTAAATTTCTCGCAAAAACGAAGTCAATGGCTGTTATCAATAGTAAAGATAAATGATAAATAACATACGCGAATCAATTTTATTATTTTTTTTGCAGTGCTTGGCAGCATTTTCTCTTCTTTTACTCTACTTTAACTTGCCCGCCTAAAATTATGCAATACAAAGAAAGGGCTGCACGAGTACATTTAAATCGCCCAACAGCAAACACTCAACCAAACACCACACACATATTTGTGTGCATGTGTTTATACAATTTTCATTTGAGAAATTTAAATATTAGGAAGATATCAACCAACATGAAATGTATGTCAAACGAAAGCTAACATCTTCATTTGACTACAAAAAAAAAAAAAAAAAAATTAATCGAGCCGTTTCCTTATAATTAAAGAAATAGAGATTACAACAATAAAAACCTGACATTGGTGCCCATACCGTAAGGTAAGACGTATTCTACGCCAAAAAGTTTGTACGCTTCGAGCTCCGTTCTTTGCATTTCGCCGACCCTATACCCTCCTATTCTGCCAGGTGTATGTTAATCAACCTGATGTCGTTAAATGGTAGAAGTATTATTCTCTCGCTGACATTCGTTTTCGATATAATACGAGGCGCAATAGACTCGCTATTTTTACTCGAGCGTATCTGTTTTAATATCCCTTCCAGAAGTCTGCGCAACCATGATACTTTTGTTTTAAGCCGAGTTAGAACCATATATGCCTCTAATTCTCCAGTTTCCAGGGCGATGAAAGAGTATAATTTGCTACAAAGAACTATAGATATAGATTTTTCCTTGTCTAAAACTAAGTTTAAGTTATTACTATCTGAAATGCTTAATTAATTCTTATATTTTTCTTTGTTAATTCTAAGTAGTCTGTAAGAAAATTGTTACATTTCTAGATTATAAATAAATAAATAAATAAATATTTAAAGAATTTGTATGATGAAATCATAATAGATATATATATACATATGAGTTTATTTATGTACATATACTGTGGGGAGCACAAATAATTGTACACAGTGGACATTTTCCAATATTCGCTTGGTTTTAATTTAGAATTATTTCGTTAATTTTTTGGCGTAGAATACGTCTTACCTTACGGTATGGGCACCAATGTCAGGTTTTTATTGTTGTAATCTCTATTTCTTTAATTATAAGGAAACGGCTCGATTAATTTTTTTTTTGGCGTAGAATACGTCTTACCTTACGGTATGGGCACCAATGTCAGGGTTTTATTGTTGTAATCTCTATTTCTTTAATTATAAGGAAACGGCTCGATTAATTTTTTTTTTTTTTTTTTTTGTAGTCAAATGAAGATGTTAGCTTTCGTTTGACATACATTTCATGTTTGTTGATATCTTCCTAATATTTAAATTTCTCAAATGAAAATTGTATAAACACATGCACACAAATATGTGTGTGGTGTTTGGTTGAGTGTTTGCTGTTGGGCGATTTAAAAGTACTCGTGCAGCCCTTTCTTTGTATTGCATAATTTTAGGCGGGCAAGTTAAAGTAGAGTAAAAGAAGAGAAAGTGCTGCCAAGCACTGCAAAATAACAATGCTGATTGATGCTGTTCGACAACAGCTGGAAGTTGACGTTTAGTATGTTAAAAAATAAAGAAATTCATTTGCTTGTATTATTTATCATTTATTGTGACATATGTTTTCTGTCTTATCGGATGGCGTATTCTACGTTAAACTTAATGGCCGTGTCTCTGACACAGCCTGCTTCTTTTTTTTTTAATGTGGTTCATTCTAGAATAAAAAATTAAACCACTTTCTATTAAATTGCCTCTTGTTTACCACAATTTGTATGCAGATACCTTGCTATAGTTTACTAATACGGCAACTTTTATTTATTTCACGCATGCAGTTTGTATTTATTTAACTTAATTTAATTCAATTTGTTAAGGGCGGGTTTGAGTAGGTCCAGAATTCCTCTTGAATTCTGGAAACGGGGATCTTAAAATGGGGGCCGATCCTTTAAGACAGATAATTACCTGAACATTTTCAATTTCACTGAGTGCATACACACAGATAACAAATAAGAACAGAAATTCTGTTTTATATTTAAAACCGCCGTTCATTTGCTGTACAGAAACCTGGATTTTTGTATACACAATAGAGGAGTGTCACTCACCTGAGATGTCGCTGTGATGATAGAAATCAAAAGAGTAAGAGTGTTTTACTGGTTGCCGGTCGCTTTTATAGCACCACTATCTGGCAACGGGTTCAGCTAACAGGACTCGTGGAAAAGCAAACCAAGTAACGAGTCCTGTCAGCGAGTAGCTTACAGCGACATCTCCTTGTGACAGTTTTCCATTGTGAATGTTTGCAGACCTTAACATGCCACCGGCCTTGCAGTATGACTGCAATATTACATATTACAATATTATCATATATTATTATTTACATATTTTTATAATTCATTTTTGTTCTTATTAATAAAAATTTCAAAATTCATTTTAACAAAAATGCTTAAACCTAATGCCGCGTTCTGGGGTCTCCCACTTCAAATTCAATACGGGGTTTCACCGGAGATAACCCACTCAAATATTGTATTTTGAACGGCTGGTCTAGTGGGGGTTGCGGGGATCAGTCCAGGTCGCATTATGGCCCCATAAACTTCTGCTCCTAAGATCAGCGATACCGTACTCGCGCGGTAGAATGTGGGGTCTGCCAATCGCAGATTGTCGAATTCATTGGCCACGCGAGCATCGACGGTACGTTCTGGCGCGTTCCGCATCAGGCTGGCTAGCACCGTCGCTCTAACTTCCAGCCTTTCGTGCCAGCCTTTTAGTATAAGAGAGCACTTCTTTCCACTTTGTGGCACGGCGTGTAGTCGACGAGCGGGGGCTCTCGATATGGTCGTGGTGCTCTGACCAGGATCAAGGATAGCGCGTACCGTGTGTATCCTTCCGCTCTGGGCGTGGTGGGGGGCACTGGATTACCAGTCGGATACCCGACAGAGGGGGTCTGAATACCCGGGGATCAATCGTAGCATGCGCATCTTCAACCGCCTGCTGGATGTCCTCATCGCTCGCATCGATCTCCAGCACTTCTTCGATCGGCACAGTTGCCGCTTCGGCTGATTGTTCGTGCCCTTCGTCTACCGCCCTTTGTCCTTCCGACACGTCTTCCTTACTTCTGGGAGTTTCCCACATTTGCAGGAGACTGTGATGTCGTCCCTGACATTGGTCGCAGTTTCGCGGTGACGAACACTCGTTGGTTGCATGCCACGGTGACATGCAGTTTGAGCAGTGGCCGTGCAGGAGGACAGAATGTAGTCTCTCCTCTGGCTCCATGCGGCACATCTGCCGGCTAAAAAGGAGGTTGTGGTTGTGCTTGCACACTGGGCATCGGTTATGCTCTCGGGCCACACGGATCATTTTTGGATATTTTTCTTTTCGTACGTATGTCTACGACCCGTACGCGACTATCTTTTCCTGAAAAAACCTACACAACTCTGCCAAGTTGCCACTCGTTCGGGGGTAAGTTATCCTCTTTGATAGCCACGAAATCATCCACTTCGATATTTCGTTTGGGGCATTGCCACCTGACTCGCTTGTGTAGTTCTTTCAGATATTCTTCTTTCCACCGCTGGCAGAATCGTTGATGGATTGCCTTTATCTTTTGCCATCGGTTAATGATCGTCAACGCGTTTCCTCTAATCTCGGGTTCCGCAATCGCGAGTAGCGGACTGCCGATCAAAAAATGTCCGGGCGTGAGGGGTTCTGTTGACTCGGGGCTTTCTGAAAGAGGATTAATTGGTCGCGAATTCAGACAAGCTTCTATCTTGGCCAGCAACGTCAATAGCTCCACCATCGTGAATCGCATAGTGTTGGCTACTTTACAGAAGTGGGTTTTGAAGCTCTTTACACCTGCTTCCCAAAGCCCTCCCATGTAGAGACCTCCCGGAGGGATGAAGTGCCAGGTTATTTCTTGATATGCATATGGTTGTGTGGTTAGACGCGAGGCTTCGGTAAGAAAGTTTCGAAAATCTTGCTTTAATGGATTGTTGGCTCCTACAAAGTTCGTCCCATTGTCGGAGTACATGCTACGGGGACAGCCTCGTCTTGATACTCATTGGAGAAGCACTGTTTTTGAGTTAATATAATAAGACACATTTTTGCTTTCCGAATTTCTACCGCTGTTACTTCTGACTTTTCCTGTCGGGGGGTTGATTTATGTACCGGATGCATCTTGTAGTAAAATTGAAAACTCCGTGCAATTACTCTTAGGGCACGAGAGAAGTGGGAGAATCGTTCTAAAATGTCCGCCCCTTGCAAAATACGACCTGTATGGAGTTGAACGACGTTCTGTTCCAGCCCTGTCTCTACCGTCACCTCATCAGTTTTTTGAGGCCAGCCAGACGGTTTCCCCTTTAACCAACTACAGAGTGCTCTTCGCCAATTCTTGGGGCGATAAGCCACGGCTACCTAAATCTGCTGGGTTATCGCTTGAATCCACATGATTCCATCCTTTCACTCCGACGAGGTCCTCTATTTTGGCAACTCGATTTGCCACGAACGTGGTCCAGTAGCAGGTGGGCTCCTTAGCCACGAGAGCACAATGGTGGAGTCAGTCCGTTTGCAGATCACTGGCTGGCCAACGTCGAACTGTGGAAGTAAAGCATTAATTAATTCTGCTAAGAGCAGCGCTCCGCACAATTCTAATCGAGGTAGAGACCGTTTTCACTGGTGCTACTTTCGTTTTGCCTACAAGTAAATTTATGTATGGGGCCCTGTCTGAGTTTCGATCGCGAACTCTCACATATGAAATTCAATTTCATTTCACGGGTGAAATGGATCCACCGTGGGATTTTGATGTTCGAAATATACATACGTATAATTTTTAAGAAAATTTTCCCATCGCAAATACAAACCTCGAGGTAGAGTGTCATCCCAATCTATCTAACCATTAAATTTTATGGTACCGGGTATCATCGGGGTGCAGAAGGATCTACCTATACTTTTTCTCAATGTCTGCATTGAAAACGTATTTGAAAAACCGCCATTTCAATAGCAGAGCGATAAGGTCAGCTTGAAGAACCGGCCCAGGGTAGAGTGCATCATTCAAACTAATTCCATTCGAAGTTGAACTTGATGCGTTAAATACCACTCGAACCTTTGTCGTGGTACTGTCCGGTTTTACGACTGCATGGTGGGGTGGGTACTATGTGTCTGATTGTGGTTTACTATCGGCGCTGCTCACTGGCTTCATATGACCGAGTGTAATGTACTCTCGCAGTACTCGATGATATTCTGCCTTCAGCTCCGGTCTTCTCATCATTGTTGCTTCGTTTCGCACGAATTGATGCGCTGCGATGGTTCGTGAATCTCCAAGACTGATGTTTTCGGGAAAATCGTGCCGAAATGGTAATGCCACCACATACTGCCCTTGGTCATTCCTCGTAGTTGTCTTCGTATAATGTTGCTCGCAAAACGCATCCTCCGGGGTGAGCTGCTTCTTAGTCGGGTCTTGCTCAAGCTCCCAAAACCGAGTTAGCTGAGAATTTGAAATTTCCCCAAGTAGAGAAACACATGAGCCTGGCCTCTTTGCCGCAGACTGGGGGCTGGGCCCATCAAGACCCAGCCAAATACTGTCTCCTGTGCCAGGAGAGAGCCTAAAATATTTCGTTTTATGTTTCCCTTCATTATGTCTGTGTACAAGTCCGCACCAATAATAACATCGACCTGCTAGCTTCTGTGGAAATTTACGTCGGCTTAGTTCATTGGGGGCAGTAGATCAAGATTTGCTTGATCTACCGACAACTGGGGTAGGTCTCCTGTCAGTCGGGGTAGAATCTGACCTCTTGCCTCAATTCTAATCTTTGGGTTGGTAGGAGAACAGAGAACAAAGTGGGCGACTTTTCGCACCTTAGCCGATGTTGTCGCATTTATTCCACAGACTTATGTCTCCGCTGGTCGTCTCGGAAGATTGATGAGTCTCTGCAACCGCTGCGTGATACAAACTCCTTCTGAACCTGAATCAAGAAGGCTCTGGCCTCATAGTCTACTCCTAAGTAACTAATATATAACATGGCTGTACCCAAAATAACGTTTTTGGCACTTGCGGCGAGCAGAGCATTCACATTTCCGGTTGGAGCTGGGGGTGAGGCATTCGAGCCTCTCCGCCTTTTGTAGACGGACGTTGATTGCTACTAGGAGAGCGATGCAGCAAACATTGGTGCCGTTGATGGCAGCTCAAAAAACTAAAAGTGCTCTTACAACTTTTCGCTAGGTGGGAATGCGCTAGACAGTTCATACACAAATTGTATTTCCTAACTACCTTAAACCTATTATCTACCTTCATCGCTAAAAACTTTGAACAAGCTCTCAAAGAATGAAACTGTTCTGGGCACAACCTCCAAGGTGATTGCGTCATTTGACTGTGATGGGCCGATATTTTTCTTTCGTGTATCCCTGCTGATACACGACTTGGTCCTGCCCTAGCTACCCGTGAACTTTGGATATCACATACCGTTTTCAAAGTCTGGAATCTGCTCGAGAGGTAGTTATCTAAATCTTCCCACCTCGGAATCTCAGCCTTGTGAACAATTCCCTGTTCCCATAAAGCTAATGTAGTGTCCGGCACTTTGCTCGAGACCAAAAAGACAAAAATCGCATCCCAGTTTTCAATTTCAATGCCATACATTTGCAGAACTGAGATGCAATTATTTACTGAACGCTGTAGATGTTTTATCTCGGTGCCGCGTTCGACTGTCACCGTAGGCAAGTTGAACAAGATCTTCAACTGACTATTCACCATGACTCGTATCTATCGGAGAGATTTTGCCACGCAATCGCAAAACCGTCATTGGTCAAAGGGCATTTCTTTACGAAGCCCCTGGCTTCCCCGCGAGTATTTTGATTTAGGTGGTATAATTTTTCCACCGGACTTAGACGCGAACTATTTACGTAGATGGCTGTAAATAAATCCCGAAAAGAGGGCCATGCCATATAATCCCCATAAAAAATTTCCGTATCGCACGGAGGAGGATTAACGTTTGAACGCAGAGGTGGCTCAGAATCGCGGTTTGAGGGGATTACCGTTGATGAGCTTTGCTGAACAAAAGTCAGATTATGAATGGTTTCACCCATCAACGCAGCGCACGTCTGGTATGCTGTATAGCAATCCTGATACCTACACTTTGCTAAACTCATGGCCGCGCTATTTGATTCGTCTTCAGACAAATCCCGTGAGTGGCTGTCAAAAGATTCTTTTACTTTTGTCCATAATGCTTTGAGTTCCTCTTTTTGAATCTCAAGAGAAAATATGGAATGACTTGCCCCTGGAGTTGTTTAATATCTTATAATATGGTTTTAAGGTCGCTGAACACTCTGGGTATGTTAATTTTCCGATCTGACCCTAACATTTTGATATATTGGAACAAAATCGTAAAAAAAACGATAAGAAATTCGAAAATTACAGTTTAAAAGTTGATTATTAAAAAAAAAAAGTTTTCATTATCTTATCATTAATGCTATTTATAACCACATTTTTTACAAAGAAAATGAGCTATTATAGAGAGCTTTACGTTCATTACTTCTCGAGATATCTATAACAAAACTGTGCTTCCAACAATAAATTATGCTCTCACATTGTGCGTTTTGAATTTAATCAAAATATAAACCACAAAAAAAAACAAATCTGCTTGGTATCGTATAGTTTTGAAACACACCTTACGTGAAAGTGATAAAAATGAGTTCTCAACAGTGCAATAAGTGGCTACTAGATTCGTCTCCAACATATGTATCCGTGTATGGCGAGCCAACAAATAAAGCCGTTCTGTTGAGTTTAGTGCACCGCCGCATCGATTTAAATGAAACAATTTCAAAAAGTGCTAACTATGTAGCAGATGAAGTATTACGGACGTGGGATGTTGCTTCGGTGTTGCCAATGGAAAATAAAAAATTTTGTGAGGAAATTCTGCGCTCTGTACGAGGAGTATGAAGTAATAAAGGCTGACCGTCATCGAAACTATAAAGGAACCTTGGAAAAAAGAAGAATTTTTATAGATAAACTATATCAGTTTTTCACCTTGAGACTGACCCCAAAAAGACTCAGAAAAAGAATATTGTTGCAAATCCACGAGAGAGTTTCGAATCAGTATCGGAATCAAATTATGATTCTGATATTCCGCCGGAAGAAGACAATGGCGATGCCGATTATAGTCCTTCCGAAAAGAAGCTTGCACGTTCACGCACAGTAATTTCGTTAGTGAGATGGTCGCAAGTACAGTCAGTCGCTGCGATATATCAACAAGAAAAGCAGCTTATTTGATTTCAGTTCTGGCATCTGAATTTAACATTGATCTTAATGGTGTACCTTGCTCACGGGAAAGCATAAGATTAATGCGAAAAAGATGCAAACCAATATATTTAATAATATGAAGGACTCTTTTGATTCATCAAATTTTTGTATAGTGCATTGGGATGGTAAAATTATGAAGAGCTTAGATTCCAACGAGAAGTGTGATAGATTGGCGGTAATCGTCACCGGGACTGAAAAGAACGAGCAGCTTCTTGGGGTTCCAAGCATACCAAAGGGGCAGACGAAGATCAAGCTGAGGTGATATTTTCATTAGTTTTTTGGGAATTAGATGACAAGATCACGGGCGTATGCGCTGATACAACAGCTTCAAACACCGGTGTACACAAAGAGCCTGTGAGGTTACTGGAATTAATGCTGAATCGTCATATTCTTTATTACGCGTGTAGGCATCATATGCTCGAATGTATAATTTCTTCAGTTTTCGATTTGTTGTTCGAGCCATCCACAAGCCCAAATATTGTAATGCTGGAAAAATTTAAGCGAGTTTGGAAAGACAAAAAATAAACCATTTACGAGTGCATCCTGCGATCTGGTATTTTTTAAAGCCCGTTGTGCATCAAAAAGTGAATTTTATAAATGAACAACTGGAGAAAAATTACTCTCGCAATGATTATGTAGAATTATTAGAACTAGCGCTGTTATTTAGTGGAAACCCCAAAAATAATAACATTACAATTCGCCAACCGGGTGCAGTTCATCGAGCTCGCGGGATGGCTAAGATCATTTACTGCTTTAAAACTTATATTATTCGCGAACATTTTCCCTTGACAAAAGACCAGTTGAGTGCACTTCGAATTTTCAATGCATTTGTAATTAACGTTTATTTGAAATATTGCTTCACTTGTGAAATATCAACGCAAGCCCCTATGAATGATTTGAATCTTTTAAAAGAAATACGTCAATATGACCAGGTTAACCCATTTATTTCGGATATCGCATTGCGAACATTTCGTGGGCACACTTGGTACCTCAACGAAATTCTAGTGGGCTTGGCATTTTTTGATTCCAACATCAACCCACGATATAAGAAGTTAATGGTTCAGGGTCTGCTCAAGACGCAGAGTATTTCTAAAAATCGACGCCCAGATGTACCAGCGAAAGACATACGAAAATTGAAAATATATGATTTTATCACACAAGAAATCAGGCTTTTTTTTGAGATCCATAAAATCAACTGCGATTTCTTGGCTAAAAATCCCTCGGAATGGATGGAAGACCCATCTTATAAAGATGGACTAATAAAAATTCACAGCATAAAAGTGACAAATGACATTGCTGAAACGTTCAATGGGAAAATAACAAAAGAGGAAGACCAGTATCAAAATTTGCTGCAATGTGTAAATAAATGTCGCAAAGTCTTTCCCGAATGTACCAAGGAAAAAATTACTCAAGCAATCGAGCGACTGAGGCTTACTGTTAATAAATAGATACAGAATATAATTAATTGAAGTCCGAATTAAATATAATTATTTTACATGTCAAATAGAATTATATTTCTTATTAATAAGTTTTAGCCCCGTATTCAGATGCAGGTACAGTAATTTATAGATATCTCGAGAAGTAATGAACGTAAAGCTCTCTATGATAGCTCATTTTCTTTGTAAAGAATGTGGTTATAAATAGCATTAATGATAAGATAATGAACATTTTTTTTTTTAATAATCAACTTTTAAACTGTAATTTTCGAATTTCTTATAAATCAACTTACCCAGAATGTTCAGCGACCTTAAAACCATATTATAAAATATTAAAAAACTTAAATTCCTTAATGGATTTCGCGTGCGCATGGATTGAAGGACGAGTAGTTTTAGGCACTTGAGGTGGAGGCACAAAACGTCCCCGCGAGACCTCTAAATGTTAAAATTTTTGCATCAAATTTTCAGGGGATGGTTTTTATTCATAATGGAAGCAAAAAAGTCATGAGCCTCAAAAAAAGAAGCACTTTCATTTTTTTTTTGGTCAGTGTAATATACATATGTACATTTGCGAATAAAGTATATATGCAAACATATATTTAAGTATATACGCAAATATTATTTGGTATATGGAGGGATTAAGGTGGTGTAGGGAATTAATATATATATTTATGCACTAGTAGTTTGTAATTAATATATGTACATATATATATATAAATAAAATAATTTATAGGCCACCCAGTAGCGGTGAGCCGAAGTTGCTCTGTGCCGGAATGCACATCCGATAGAAAGAGGAAGTTATTTGAGTTTCCGAAGACGGCAATCTCACGCAACGTTTGGGCTGAAACTTGCAATTTACAATGGCCTTTGCCTGTAAATAAAAAACTTTTCATTTGCGAGCTTCACTTTGACAAAAAGTTTGTTTCGACAAAGCGCTTGCTGAATGGAGCCTTTCCAGTTTATTTAGAAAAAAACGTTCAAGAGGAAGAAAATAGGTTTATAGCTGAGGGTAGTAGCTTATCCTCTGAATGGGTCATGCAGCCCATAAAATATAAATATGGCGAGCCAAAAGAAAATTCTGGCAAAGACCTCACCTTTGGAGGAATTAGAATTTTTTTCTGGCTTAGATCCAAAAATTAGTTTTGTAGAACCTCAACTTGAGTCAGCAGATACGGAACCCCTTCTTTGTACTAGCGAGCACTGCGCCCAGGTTGCTCAAGCTTATCAGAAAAATGAGATTAAGCTTCGAAAAACTATTGAAGAACTTGAGGCGAAAGTAGTTGAGTTAGAAACTCAATGTTTTAATATTCAAGAAAGTGCTATAATTCCAACAATAGGGTCTAGTCAATATGCAGTTAGTTTCGCGAAAATGATCGTGAATACGAAAACCTCCTATACAGAAAGGGAAAAAATTTTGGCTCAAAATCTCAACTATATGTCGTCTAAAGCGTATAATTTCATGCGTGACGACCTACAGTTTGCTCTGCCCCATAAAAAAAAGCCTTTTACGTTAGCGCCCAAACCGCTATGTAGCAGCACCTGGTATCGACAAAAAAGCCGTCGACAATTTACAAAAAATTGTGAAAGACATATCCGTGAATGAGCGCCTTGCCAAATTTTATTTGATGAAATCGCAATCAAAGACGATCTTACCTATAATAAGGCTAGAGACATTATCGATGGTTTTGTGGATAATGGCGAAGGTCATCGCGAGTCCATCAAATGTTGCTTCTTTATGATAAAAGGAATAGCTTCCAAATGGAAGTATATTTTGTCATATTCTACCGCGAAAGATGGTAAATACGTTCTTGATTTGCTGAAAAGCAACATAGGCTCAGCTGAAAAAATTGGCCTTAATGTTGTATGTGACCAGGGTGCTAATAACATTAATTTAAGCAATTTGCTCAAAGTCACCGAAGAAAAACCCTTCTTCTACCACATAGGTAAAAAAAATTTACTTCCTGTTTGATTATTGCCTTTTAATCGAATCCGTCCGAAATAATTTTTTGAAATACGACGTGCAAACTCCTGATGGTGTAGCTTACGGCAAAGTCGTTAAACAACTTTTCTCCATCGACCAAAATAATGCAAACTTCAAGATATGCCCTAAATTAACAGATACCCATATTTTTCCTGGGCCTTTTGATAAAATGAGCGTCTCCAGAGCCACCCAACTTCTAAGGAATTCCGTTGCAGCCGGAATCGGAATGGCTTATGATCAAAAACTGTTCGATAATGTAGGGTATATCAAAGATCGCGCTAAGGCAACCCAAACTTTTTGTAAGCGTATGAACGATCTTTTCGATAAAATTGACTGCAAAACGCTCTTTCACCGAAATCCCCTTAACCGCCCCCTTTTTCGAGATTCTTCTGAGAAAATAGATCGCCTCAAGAACCACTTTAATTTAATGAAGTGTATTAAGAAACCTACCCCCACCGTCCTATGCCTAGACGGCTTTCTTTTAACTATTAACGCCATGATTGGTCTTTCCCGCGATATTTTCGATGAATATCAAAATATCTACTTCATTCTCTTAGGTAAGTTAAACCAAGACGCCATTGAGAATTTTTTTTATAAAATCAGAGCTAGCATATGAGATCCAGTTCATTGTCGCACGGCTCATATCAATGCACATATTGCGACGCAAATTTTCAAACACGGGTAGTAATTGCGAAGAGGACTATGATATGAGCCTGGACTGGGATCCTGCTCAAGAAGATGCTCTTATGGATCGCTGGACACAATTTATCCTGAATGGTTTCTCGAAGCGGGCGAATGCTCCGAGCATCGGGATAAATTTTAAGAATTTTTGCTCACTGTCTTATTATATAAAAATTCAAAGTGGTTGGCTCGCCAAGAAAAAGAGATCCATGCAGCAAAAGTAAAATCGCGTAGTTTTGAAACAAAATTAAAACAATTTAAAACTTAGTATAGCATAGTTTAGTAAATTTGTATGTAGTAGTTGCAGGCTTCAGACCCAATAAATTATACAATGTACGTAGAAGGAGTTGGAAGTTATATAAAAATAAGTTATAGTAACCAAAATGTAATTACTAATCACTAAAATGTATTTCCAAATGTTGTCTTATATTTGCAGGGTGAAATAACAAAAAAAAAAAAAAAACAACAAAAAAAAAAGCATGAATTAATTATTAAGTTATTGATAAAAACAAAAAAAAAAAAAACAACAAAAAAAAATGCATGAATTGATTATTAAGTTATTGATAGTGTAACAGTTGAAAAAAATAATATTGTCGTAGTAGTAAAAAAAAATGAAAACAAAAAAAAAAGCATGAATTAATTTTTAAGTTATTGATAGTTTAGTAGTAAAAACATAATACATGAATTATTAGTAAATTTATAGATTGGGTTAATAGTAAATGTAGTTATTGATATATACATAGTTTAATTATAGTTATATGGATATGTAGTTTAGTATATATGTACTATGTATATGTAGATATGTATATGATTTAGTATTTTTGTTTGCATGTTTGTTCCTTAAAAAGTGGTTTTAGAATTAGAATTAGAATTAAAACAGGTACCTCGTTGATAGTTAATAGGTACCTAGTAAATTTTTACACACGAGCCAAGGTTTCTAAATGACGATATGAATCGTATTTAAAAAACTGGTGAAATATGAAAATGACCAATCGATATTGTTTACGCCGCAGCGTAAATATTTTCTAACCGCCCTAATGCGGGCGTCCATACGCATACATGTGCAACTGCGAATTATTTAGCATTTCCCGCCGGATAATTCCTTTTGTTAACTTTTCCATTCACTTCCTTCCAATAAAATTGCGGTTGACGGCAACCGTATATTTTTTCATAACTTGCACTCGATCACAGGATTTCAAGAGCGACACAGGTCTACCACGGATTCACACCACAGGTAAAGCCACTTTCTTGTATATCTACATATATGTATACAGTTGAATAAATCTCCATTACAAATTAAAACTAAACCAAATCTTTTCATTTTCTTTTCAAATTTCCAACTGTGCGTCTGGACATTTGTACATGGTCCTTCGAGCCGGATCGTGTTCCTCCGTCATCGTCAGGACGGTAATAGAAAGAAATATTAAGGCTGAACATACGTATGTTGTCGCGCTAGTTGGGGTAATTGTATGGGGCGTTTCGTCGTAGTGATCGGGAAGGACGTGTTCCCGAGTCAACTCGCCGCCAATTCTTTTGGATATCAGATGGTCGGAAAGAACGTGTTCCCGAGCCATCCGTTCGCTGATGCTGAGCTGGTCGGGAAGGACGAGTTCCCACGCCAGTCGTTCGTCGTTTCTTGTTTCTGGGCAGACGGTCTAAAAGGACGGGATCCAAAGCCGCGCTGCCTGGGCCGTCGGAAGGGACTGGTTTCCGAGCCGCGCCTTTGCCGTTCATGCTGCAGTGACGGTCGGAAAGTACAGGTTTCCGAGCCGCCACCCGTTGAAAGTGGGCGTAATATTGGGTGGCAAGTGATATAGAAAAAAATAACCAAAGAAAAAAATCATTTTATTTTATGAAATTATGGCATGACAAAAAATTTATGCACATATGTATGTATTTTATTGTAAATTTTATGTATTTATGTATTTATATGTATGTGGTGTATTTATGCGCCAAGTGTCCATAAACTTTCATCACCCACTGTAAAAATGGTATTTGGGTGTGATCGTATCGGTACACTTGCGCCCCCATCGGTAGATGGTGTCTAACTTAAAGGTGGTGGAATTGGCTATGTTCCACAGTTGCGAACGTATGTATATGGCATTACGATATATTGGCATATATCGTAAAAACACCTGATGGACTGGTCAGTGTTGTGACCTAACACATGACTGCATATGATGTTTACAAGAAATTGAAAAGAAATAAAAAACTGATGTGAACTACCTATTCCTGTATTTTTGTAATCGCGGAAAGTGCCCCCCACCATGAAATGATTAGTTATTTGATTGTGGTGAGGTAGGTCAGCAATCTGGCATCCAGCAATCTGGCCTACCACCCACAAACAGTTTGTATGCCACTGTGCATAATTTGCTGACCACAGGGCCAACCGGTAACTGAATGTGTGAAAATTATTTATACGCGATTTTCAGCCGCGAGTAGTAGTGAAAATTGTTGTGCATATTTTGAGGTGAAAAAAATTTTAATTAATTTAAAAATAGTGAAAAAAGTGTAGTGTTTAGTGCGCGCATTTCGTGGTAGTGCTTGATGCACTACATAATACATAGTTTTCCTTCGACACACACAGAATTATTCTAAGTTCCATTTTGTGTGGCGAGGAGACACGGGAAAATTTGATTTTCAGCAGTTTTGCCTTTCCGTATGCTTAGCTGGTTTTATATTGCGTGGAATCTTCCGAATTTTCGTCGTCGGGACCAGAGAGCATGCTTGGATGGAACCACCAGAAAAAATACGTGTTTGGAACACGTCATTTTGAGGTTGGGGTACATGTCGCCATGTGCAGCTGGCTAACAGTGCATGTCGTACCATATGCATACATCGCATTCATTGCAATGGTGGACGCATGCATGTGTACGGCGGCGATGATCAGGTAAGTGGTATTTATAGATTTATAATAATAATAATAAAATAATTTTTTGTACATAAATTTTGGAGTTTTTACGTACATAAGTAGGTACATATGTATGTATGTATATCGATATACATCTACATGTACATGGTGGTGCGTTGCATTCGATTGCGAGGGCACAGTCGGAGGGAGGAGGGGTATGCCATGCGAAGATGGCGGATGATGACCGGAAGCAAAAAAGGAGGTTGTAAAGTATCAATGTGGATTGATTTTTTTTTTTTTGTTTGTAGGGTAAACATTAGTACTTAGATGTTTCCACTTTTTTTTTTTTTTTTTTTTTTTTTACCGGATAAATTGAAAAGATCTGTTGTGCGCTGGGCTTGGGACCCGCCACGTAAAAAACTATACCCAATGAAAAATTTCAATGTGCCTCGGATGAGATCTCCCTTTTTTGATGACGACCACAAGCAATGTTTTAAAGACTACGATTTAAGGGCAAGCACCTGGAATGTCCGAACCCTTAATGGGGAAGGTGCCGCTGCCCGGCTGGCTGATGTCCTCGTAAGAGTAAGGGCTGACATCACCGCCATCCAAGAAATGAAATGGACGGGGCAAGGCAAGAAAACCGTTGGGCCTTGCGACATCTACTACAGCTGCCATGTAAAGGAGCGCAGGTTCGGTGTTGGATTTGTGGTGGGAGAGAGGCTTCGTCGCCAAGTACTGTCGTTCACTCCAGTGGACGAGCGTCTCGCCACGATTCGCATCAAAGCGAGATTTTTCAACATCTCGCTGATTTGTGCCCACGCACCGACAGAAGAGAAGGACGATGTGATCAAGGATCACTTCTACGAGCGCTTAGAACGCACTTATGAGCGCTGCCCCCGTCACGATATCAAAATCGTGCTTGGTGACTTCAATGCCAGGGTGGGAAAGGAAGGGATCTTTGGTCACACTGCCGGAAAATTCAGTCTCCACGACGAAACCTCCGCCAACGGACTGAGACTGATCGACTTTGCCGGGGCCCGAAACATGGTGGTCTGTAGCACCAGGTTTCAGCATAAAAAAATACACTTGGCTACGTGGCTGTCTCCAGATCGAAAAACGCGAAACCAAATCGATCATATTGCGATAGACGGAAGGCATGCTTCCAGTATATTAGACGTACGTACACTCCGAGGACCGAACATCGACTCGGATCATTATCTTGTCGCAGCCAAGATGCGCATACGCCTCTGTGCATCAAAAAACCTGCGTGTAAATGCACAGCGAAAGCTTGACGTCGGAAAGCTGCAATCGCAACAGACAGCTGCAAACTTCACCACTCGACTCTCACACCTGCTCACTGAGAGCACTTCTCAATAAACCGGAATTTGCGAGCACTGGGAGCAAATTTCTCGATCACTGCGTACCGGCGCTGAAGAAGTCGTTGGCTTTCAGCGAACCCGAAAAAATGACTGGTATGATGAGGAATGCCGCGCCGCTTCGGAAAATAAAGATGCTCCCTACAGGGCCACGCTGCGATCGGGCGCAACGCGAGCTGTATGGGAACGCTACCGGGAGTTGAGAAAGGAAGAGAGACGTATCGTCCGTAGAAAGAAGAAAGAGGCCGAAATACGTGAGTGTGAAGAGCTTGAGATGCTAGCCGACATGAAAAGCGCCCGGAAATTTTACCAAAAGGTGCGGCGACTTACGGAAGGTTTTAAGACCGGGGCGAATTCCTGTAAGAACAAGAACGGCGATCTGGTGACTGATGTCCAAAGCGCACTTAGATTGTGGAGGGAACACTTCTCCACTCTGCTAAATGGTGACAGCGAAAGCGTCGCCGGAGAAGATGAAGATCCCGAACCCCAAATCGCTGATGACGGCATTAACATCCCGTCACCCGACCTCGATGAAGTTCGAATAGCAATTATGCGGCTACGGAACAACAAAGCCGCTGGAGCTGATGGAGGTGCGACGACTTACGGAAGGTTTTAAGACCGGGGCGAATTCCTGTAAGAACAAGAACGGCGATCTGGTGACTGATGTCCAAAGCGCACTTAGATTGTGGAGGGAACACTTCTCCACTCTGCTAAATGGTGACAGCGAAAGCGTCGCCGGAGAAGATGAAGATCCCGAACCCCAAATCGCTGATGACGGCATTAACATCCCGTCACCCGACCTCGATGAAGTTCGAATAGCAATTATGCGGCTACGGAACAACAAAGCCGCTGGAGCTGATGGGTTACCAGCTGAGCTATTCAAGCATGGTGGCGAGGAGCTGGTAAGGTGCATGCACCAGCTTATTTGCAGAATATGGTTGGACGAATGCATGCCCGCCGATTGGAATTTAAGTGTACTCTGCCCAATCCACAAGAAGGGTGATCCTGCAATATGCGCCAACTACCGCGGGATCAGCCTTCTTAACATTTCGTATAAGGTTCTATCGAGTGTATTCTGTGAAAGACTAAAGCCAACCGTCAGCGAACTGATTGGACCTTATCAGTGTGGCTTTAGACCTGGTAAATCTACCATCGACCAGATATTCACGATACGCCAAATATTGAAAAAGACCCGTGAGAAGAGGATCGACACACACCATCTATTTGTCGACTTTAAATCAGCTTTCGACAGCACGAGAAGAAGTTGCCTATATGCCGCGATGTCTGACTTTGGAATCCCTGCAAATCTAAAATGGCTATGTAAAATGACACTGAGCAACACCACCAGCTCAGTCAGAGTTGGGAAGGACCTCTCCGAGCCGTTTGATACTAAACGAGGTTTCAGACAGGGTGACTCCCTATCGTGTGACTTCTTTAACATTATGCTAGAAAAGATAATTCGAGCTGCAGAATTAAACCGGTCAGGTACCATCTTTTATAAGAGTGTGCAACTGCTGGCGTATGCCGATGACATCGATATCATTGGCGCAACAACCGCGCCGTTAGTTCTGCCTTTTCAAAGCTGGACAAGGAAGCGAAACGAATGGGTCTGGAGGTGAACGAGGACAAAACGAAGTACCTCCTGTCATCAAATAAACAGTCAGCGCATTCGCGCCTTGGCTCCCGCATCACTGTTGACAGTTACAATTTTGACAAAGTAGAGGACTTTGTTTATCTTGGAACCAGCATCAACACCAACAATAATGTCAGCCTTGAAATCCAACGAAGAATCTCTCTTGCCAACAAGTGGGCTGAGTAGGCAAATGAACAGTAAAGCCCTCTCTCGACGAACGAAAACCACGCTCTATAAGTCCCTCATCATGCCCGTGCTAATGTATGGCGCAGAAGCATGGACCCTATCAACATCGGATGAGATGGCGCTTGGAGTGTTCGAGAGCAAGATTCTCCGAAAGATTTTTGGTCCTTTACGTCTTTGCGATGGCGAATACCGCAGACGATGGAACGATGAGTTGTATGAGCTGTACCGCGACATAGACATAGTTCAACGCGGTACCCGCTGGTGGTAGCAGAGGAAGAGGAAGGCCTCCTCTACGTTGGAAAGGCCAGGTGGAGAAGGACTTGACTACACTTGGGATATCTAACTGGCGCCAGGCAGCAAAGGAGAGGAGCGGCTGGCGTGCAATACTGAAATCGGCCAAAATCGCCTAGGCGGTTATAGCGCTAATTAAGAAGAAGAAGAAATTGAAAAGATCTAAGTACTAACAAAAATTTGCAAGTTGGATAAAAACTGATTAAAATTATTGAGTTGATTAAAAGTAGAATACAGATTAAAATTTGAAAAATGATAAAATACTTAAATATACAAAATGTTTAAATATATCGAAATATTTAAAGTATATAAAAAAAAACTTGCAACTTCTTATTGGTTTTACGCTCTCTTAGTTCCTTGCATGTTTCTTTCATTGAAAGCAAATTTTCTTTACGCTCTGAAATTTAGTTAGTGGATAGGGTTTTTAGGGTTTAGGGTTTTCACAACTAATGTTAGGGTGGAACCGGGCTGATTTTTGACAATCGGTCATAAATTCCGGAAAATTAACTCGAGCAATTGGTTAGTTGTCGGTTAATTTTGAAATAGTTTCGGGTATCAAATGACCACTTTTCAAAATTAGCTCAAACTATTGGTTAGTTTTTTCAGTTAGTTTTGTACGGGTACCGGGTACCAACTAACCACTACTTGTTGCATGTAAGAAACATGATTTCGTAGATTTCTTTATTTCTGTACGCCATCGTCGTAGGTAATACATCGGAACATTTTCAAGTTAAGTACTTATATTGCTAGAAAAATGGCAGAGCAGATTTCTTTATTTTCTTGTACTTCACGTACTGTTTATGATTTTTTTTTTTTTTTTTTTTTTTAAGTACTAGCGGTGTTTTCTATAGAGGGTAGCAAAACCAATTTCGTTATTGGTCTGCTGGTTTGCCCCTTCGTAGTATAGATGTCGACGACGCGTACCCGGTTATCCGAGCCTGGGTGTAGGTTGATGACTCTTCCCAGTCTCCACATATTAGGCGGTAGATTATCTTCTTTTATAACCACAAGATCTCCTGTTTTGATGTTAGTTTGTGGATGTTTCCACTTTGTGCGTTTCTGCATTTCCAGCAGATATTCAGCCTTCCATCTTTTACAAAATGTTTGATGTAGGGCTTTAAGTTTCTGCCATCGGTTTACGATCGAGGCAGTGCTTTCGTTGACTTCTAGTTCAGGTGGAGCTAATATGTGTCCACCTACTAGGAAGTGACCGGGGGTAAGAGGCTCCAAGTCGGAAGGCTCATTCGAAGAGGGGCTTAACGGACGGGAGTTAAGGCATGACTCGATTCGGCATAAAAGAGTTGTGAACTCTTCGAATGTGTAACTGAAGCCGGAAGCAATCTTTTTAAAATGGGTTTTAAAACTTTTTACCCCTGCTTCCCACAATCCGCCCATATGAGCCGCTGCAGTGGGTAAGAAATGCCATGTGATTATCTGGTGGATATATTTAATCATTGTACTATTTCGCGCTTCGGTTATAAAAGCTTTAAGTTCTGATCGTAGAGATCGCGAAGCTCCGACAAAGTTGGTGCCATTGTCGGAGTAAACATTTTTTGGGCATCCTCTCCTGGCTATGAACCTAGCAAAAGCTGCCAAAAAAGATGCAGTGCTAAGGTCATTGGTGGCTTCCAAGTGTATAGCCTTAGTGGCGAAACACACAAACAGGCAGACGTAACCCTTTGAGATGCGACAACCTCTGCCGCGGAAGTTTTTGATATCGAAAGGTCCTGCGAAATCTACACCCGTGTTTGTAAATGCACGCGAATATGAGGTGCGTTCCTGAGGGAGCACTCCCATAAGCTGCATTTGGGTTTATTTTCTGTGGATTGTGCAGACCTTACAAATATGGATGACAGACTTTACCATATTTTTGACTCGGGGAATCCAGTATTGCGTTCGAATGAGACGCAGCATTAATTGATTCTCGCCATGCAGGCAGATCTTATGGATAAATTGGACAACAAGACGGGCCAATCGGCACTTATAAGGAAGGATTATTGGGTGACGCTCGTTGTTCGCTAAATCTAGCGATGCGCCAAGACGATCTCCAGTCCTCATGATCCCACTTTTATCTAAGAAAGGTATCGACTAATTCGTAGGCGAGAACTCCTCTGCTTGCCATATCTGCTGGATTTGATGTCGACTCCACATGAAGCCAGTCGGTATTTCCGACTTTGTCGACAATTTTGGTTATACGATGTGCTACGAACGTTGACCATGAACATGGAGGGGTCCGTGTCCATGCAAGCACAATTGTGAAATCTGTCCATAAGTGTACTTGTACCTGTCCTAGTGGTAGGTTGCCAAGTACCGACTCAATGCTTTCGGCGAGCAATACCGCGCCGCAGAGTTCTCGATTAGGGCAGGGAAATAGTTTTAACCGGAGCAACTTTTGTTTTTGCTACCAGCAGATTCACTAGAACTTCACTACCCTGCTTAACCCGTAAGTATACCGTAGCCATGTACCTCGACGTCATGGGCGGGAGAAAAATAGACCCAACGCGGTATCTTAATCCTCTCTATCTCGCGGTAGTGTTTGGTAAAATTTTGCCATTTTTCTAAAGTAGTTGAAGACACAGGTTCATCCCACTCTGTGCATTCCAGCCAAATGTTTTGCATCAATATTTTGGCTACTATTACAATGGGCGCAAGCCATCCTAGCGGATCGATCAGCGTGGCGATGGAAGACAATATCGACCTTTTAGTGATTGTGTCACTATGCTCCATTGGTCTTGTTAGGAAGTAAAAATAATCCGAATGGGCGCTCCATCTTATTCCAAAAGCCTTTACTGTGCGGTTGTCTTTGAATTCCAAAAAATCTTCGCTTAGTAGACCCTTTTTTGGAATGTCTGCTATTACATCCTCGCTGTTGGCCGTCCATTTTCGTATGGGAAAACCTGCTGACCGCAATACCGTAGAAATTTCGTCCCTTGCCTTTATGGTTGATTCGACGCAGTGTCCTCCTGCAAGTACGTCATCTACGTACATGCATTTTCGCAGAATATTAGCTGCTATTGGATGCGAGCTTTCTACGTCATCGGCCAACTGCAACAGTGTCCTTATCGCCAGGTAAGGAGCACAGTTTATTCCAAACGCAACCGTCTTTAATTCATATAGGCTCGTTGATTCGTTCGGGTTTGCCCGAAAGATGCGCTGATATTTCGACTGGTTATCGTTTATCCAGGTTTGTCTGTACATTTTCTCAATGTCACTGTTGAAAACATATCTGTATAATCTCCAGCGTAGAATAAGTATCGGAAGATCTGATTGCAGTACTGGACCTGGTAGGAGGACGTCATTTAAGCTTTTCCCATTAGCGGTTGCACTTGAGGCATTGAAAACCACGCGAACTTTAGTTGAGGTACTCTCCGCCTCTGTAACGGCGTGATGAGGCAGGAAGTGATTTTCACATGTCGATGGAGAATCATCGGCAGGCCTCGATGTCCAACGCGTCATTGCCTTTGGCTGAATTGCATTTAGATGCAGGAGCATGTGATGTCGCGAGTGACACGTATTGCAATTGTAAGCACTTGTGCATCTTGACACAGTGTGTTTGGAACTAAGGCAATTCAGTCAACAATTATTTTCCTTTAAAAAGTTCAATCTGTTTGTAGGTGTTAGCTGTAGGAATCGGGAACAGCTACGCAATTTGTGCTCGTTTGTATGGCACATTTTACAAGTAAAAGTGGTCACGCTTACTTGGAAGGTGCCAACTCTTTTTGTTGGGGTTTCGAACGGATGACGTGTGGTTTGTGGCGGCTTTGGCACTCTCACAGCTCTACCATCCTTCAACCCTGACAATGTCTCAAGGGTCTGAAAACGATTGGACAGGAACTTGTCCATATCTTCCCATTTGGGTATGTCGTTTTTATGGGCTATGGTTTGTTCCCATAGAGCCAAAGTACTGTCAGGCAGCTTCGTCGAGCAGAGATAAACGACAATTGCGTCCCTGTTCGATATGTCAATTTGATGACTCTTCAGGGCTGATAAGCAATTGTTTATCTCCCGCTGCAAACTTTTTATTGAGCTACCGCACTCAAACTCTATTGCCTTTAAGTTAAACAATAATTTTAGTTGCGTGTTAACTAAAATACGCTTGCTTTCATAGCGTTCACACAAGTTTTTCCACGCTGTAGTAAAGCCTTCATTAGTTAGTGGGCACTTTCTTACGATTTCTCTGGCCTCCCCTTGTGTCTTATGGTTGAGATGAAATAGTTTCTCAACCGGGGTGAGGCGCTTATTGAGGATGCAGATGGCCGTAAACACATCACGGAATGTTGGCCATGAAAGGTAGTCGCCCTTGAACACGTCTGTATCGCACGGTGGAAGGTGGATATTGTGTTCGCAGACGGACTGCTCCGCTACATCCTTTTGTTGTGTTAGATAATGCTTCTGCTTGAGTATCCATAGCAGACATGCATTTAACATAAGTCGAAAAACATACTCTATATTTCTTTTTAATCACCCTGATATATTCTTTAGTTAAACCTTCTGAGTTCGTGAACGTATCGTACGCTACTTTCGCTTTCTCCCATAACATTTTCAATTCGTCTTGCTGGATAGCAAGACCGTGTTTGTTTTGTTCTGAGGCAGGAGTGCTGTTGAAGTCAGCATCGAACTCTGCAACAGATTCTGCCAAACGGATGTATGAATCCATAGTGAAGCTAAGAGGGAGTTACTAAAGTCTACCTAACTCGGATATTGCTAAAAAACAGATACGCAAAATGACAATTCCCAGTAGATTTATATATGTCTGTTTCTTTATTTAACGATTTTTCTTTAATTTCAGTCAAGTGGTTATTTTTTAAATTGTGATGCAAAAAATAACACTGCCACCCAAATGTGAAATGGCACTTGATGCAAAAGAAAAAAAAACACTTGCCACCCAAATGTGTCGACGTACATATATATAATTGTGTTTTAAAAAGTTAAGTGGGTACTTAATTATGTACCAGTGATATTGTTGATTTACTTGTTGGTTATATATACAAAATTACAACAAAGGCTCAAAAGTGATTATGGGAAATCGCAATAGTGTGCAATAGAAATAATGTTTATTGAATCAGTGTACTAGTGACTTGCAAATTAACAATTATGCTATGCCAATGAGCAGTATTGAACAAAAGAAAGTTATTCCGATTTACTTTAAAGTAAATAAGAGTGAAAATCCAAAATAAAACTTTAAATTAAAATTCGATGGATTGAACTGTTGCAATACAGTATCACTGTTCACTGTTGTGCGTGTGTGTGTGCGACCGTTAGTTTTTATTGTTGTCGCTCGCGGACAAACGGAATTAGCACAGTTTTAATTTTTCTTAAAGTGTAACACTATTTCGTTTTCACAAAAAAAATCACCTACCTTGTACGGCGATGTTTTACAAAAAATTGATTAACGTGTTATAAAATGCAATTGGAACATATAACACGTACCTTAATGTCTCAGTGACTTGTGGTGATGGCAGTTGATTGTGTTTGCTGTTGGTATACGTATGTATGCAGCTGGTAATCTGTGCAGCTGGTATATGTGTGCAGCTTGTATATATGTATGTGCAATTGCCTTGTTTGGATGGTTGATTGTGCGGCTTTGTGTCTTGTGCGGCTTTTTGTCTTAAATTTCGCAATTTTTCTGCGGCTATAAAATTTTTCTCCGGCTTTGCTACTTTTTAAGATTATTATCTAGTGGACTGTAATTGAAATCTCAGCGTTGATGGACCATTGCTGTTCTCCATCGAAAAGGCCCAGGCAGCGCGGCTTTGGATCCCGTCCTTTTAGACCGTCTGCCCAGAAACAAGAAACGACGAACGACTGGCGTGGGAACTCGTCCTTCCCGACCAGCTCAGCATCAGCGAACGGATGGCTCGGGAACACGTTCTTTCCGACCATCTGATATCCAAAAGAATTGGCGGCGAGTTGACTCGGGAACACGTCCTTCCCGATCACTACGACGAAACGCCCCATACAATTACCCCAACTAGCGCGACAACATACGTATGTTCAGCCTTAATATTTATTTCTATTACCGTCCTTCCGAGTAGAGCACAGGAGACGATGACGGAGGAACACGATCCGGCTCGAAGGACCATGTACAAATGTTCAGACGCACAGTTGGAAATTTGAAAAGAAAATTAAAAGATTTGGTTTAGTTTTAATTTGTAATGCAGATTTATTCAATTGTATATATGTAGATATACAAGAATGTTGCTTTACCTGTGGTGTGAATCGGTAGTTGACCTGCGTCGCTCCTGAAATCCTGAGATAGAGTGAAAGTTATGAAAAAATATACGGTTGCCGTCAACCGCAATTTTATTGGAAGGAAGTGAATGGAAAAGTTAACAAAAGGAATTATCCGACGGGAAATGCGGAATAATTCGCAGTTGCACATGTATGCGTACGTGTATGGACGCGCGCATTAGGGCGGTTAGAAAATATTTACGCTGCGGCGTAAACAATATCGATTGGTCATTTTCATATTTCACCAGTTTTTTAAATACGATTCATATCGTCATTTAGAAACCATGGCTCGTGTGTACAAATTTACTAGGTACCTATTAACTATCAACGAGGTATCTGTTTTAATTCTAATTCTAATTCTAAAACCAATTTTAACGAACAAACATGCAAACAAAAATACTAAATCATATACATATCTACATATACATAGTACATATATACTAAACTACATATACATATAACTATAATTAAACTATGTATGTATATATCAATAACTACATTTACTATTAAACCAATCTATAAATTTACTAATAATTCATGTATTATGTTTTTACTACTACACTATCAATAACTGAATAATTAATTCATGCTTTTTTTTTGTTTTTAATTTTTTTTACTACTACGACAATATTATTTTTTTCAACTGTTACACTATCAATAACTTAATAATCAATTCATGCATTTTTTTGTTCTTTTTTTTTGGTTTTTTATTTTTTTTTTACTACTACGACAATATTATTTTTTTCAACTACTACACTATCAATAACTTAATAATTAATTCATGATTTTTTGTTGTTGTTTTTTTTTTTTGTTATTCCACCCTGAAAATATAAGACAACATTTGGAAATACATTTTAGTGATTAGTAATTACATTTTGGTTACTATAACTTATTTTTATATATGTAACTTCCAACTCCTTCTACGTATGTACATTGTATAATTTATTGGGTCTGAAGCCTGCAACTACTACATACAAATATACTATACTATGCTATACTAAGTTTTAAATTGTTTTAATTTTTTTCCAAAACTACGCGATTTTGCTTTTGCTGCATGTATCTCTCTTTCTTGGCGAGCCAACCACTTTGAATTTTTATATAATAAGACAGTGACCGAAAATTCTAAAAATTTATCCCGATGCTCGGAGCATTCGCCCGCTTCGAGAAACCATTCGGGATAAATTGTGTCCAGCGATCCATAAGAGCATCTTCTTGAGCAGTATCCCAGTCCAGGCTCATATGATAGTCCTCTTCGCAATTACTACCCGTGTTTGAAAATTTGAATCGCAATATGTGCATTGATATGAGCCGTGCGACAATGAACTGGATCTCATATGCTAGCTCTGATTTTATAAAAAAAATCTCAAGGGCGTCTTGGTTTAACTTACCTAAGAGGATGAAGGAGATATTTTGATATTCATCGAAAATATCGCGGGAAAGACCAATCATGGCGTTAATAGTTAAAAGGAAGCCGTCTAGGCATAGGACGGTGGGGGTAGGTTTCTTAATACACTTCATGAAATTAAAGTGGTTCTTGAGGCGATCTATTTTCTCAGAAGAATCTCGGAAAAAGGGGGCGGTTAAGGGGATTTCGGTGAAAGAGCGTTTTGCAGTCAATTTCATCGAAAAGATCGTTCATACGCTTACAAAAAGTTTGGGTTGCCTTAGCGCGATCTTTGATATACCCTACATTATCGAACAGTTTTTGATCATAAGCCATTCCGATTCCGGCTGCAACGGAATTCCTTAGAAGTTGGGTGGCTCTGGAGACGCTCATTTTATCAAAAGGCCCAGGAAAATTATGGGTATCTGTTAATTAAGGGCATATCTTACATTATTTTGTTCGATGGAGAAAAGTTGTTTAACGACTTTGCCGGAAGTTACACCATCAGGAGTTTGCAAGTCGTATTTCAAAAAATTATTTCGGACGGATTCGATTAAAAGGCAATAATCAAACAGGAAGTAAATTTTTTTTACCTATGTCGTAGAAGAAGGGTCACATACAACATTAAGGCCAACTTTTTCAGCTGAGCCTATGTTGCTTTTCAGCAAATCAAGAACGTATTTACCCTTCACTCCATCTTTCGCGGTAGAAAATGACAAAATATACTTCCATTTGGAAGCTATTCTTTTTATCATAAAGAAGCAACATTTGATGGACTCGCGATGACCTTCGCCATTATCCACAAAACCATCGATAATGTCTCTAGCCTTATTATAGGTAAGATCGTCTTTGATTGCGATTTCATCAAATAAAATTTCGCAAAGGCGCTCATTCACGGATATGTCTTTCACAATTTTTTGTAAATTGTCGATGACTTTTTTGTCGATACCAGGTGCTGCTACATACCGGATTGGGCCCCAACGTAAAAGGCTTTTTTTTTTATGGGGCAGAGCAAACTGTAGGTCGTCACGCATGAAATTATAGGCTTTAGACGACATATAGTTGAGATTTTGAGCCAAAATTTTTTCCATTTCTGTATAGGAGGTTTTCGTATTCACGATCATTTTCGCGAAACTAACTGCATATTGACTAGACCCTATTGTTGGAATTATAGCACTTTCTTGAATATTATAACATTGAGTTTCTAACTCAACTACTCGCCTCAAGTTCTTCAATAGTTTTTCGAAGCTTAATCTCATTTTTCTGATAAGCTCGAGCAACCTGGGCGCAGTGCTCGCTAGTACAAAGAAGCGGTTCCCTATCTGCTGACTCAAGTTGAGGTTCTACAAAACTAATTTTTGGATCTAAGCCAGAAAAAAATTCTAATTCCTCCAAGGTGAGGTCTTTGCCAGAATTTTCTTTTGGCTCGCCATATTTATATTTTATGGGCTGCATGACCCATTCAGAGGATAAGCTACTACCCTCAGCTATAAACCTATTTTCTTCCTCTTGAACGTTTTTTCTAAATAAACTGGAAAGGCTCCATTCAGCAAGCGCTTTGTCGAAACAAACTTTTTGTCAAAGTGAAGCTCGCAAATGAAAAGTTTTTTATTTACAGGCAAAGGCCATTGTAAATTGCAAGCTTCAGCCCAAACGTTGCGTGAGATTGCCGCCTTCGGAAACTCAAATAACTTCCTCTTCCTATCGGATGTGCATTCCGGCACAGAGCAACTTCGGCTCACCGCTACTGGGTGGCCTATAAATTATTTTATTTATATATATATATGTACATATTTTAATTACAAACTACTAGTGCATAAATATATATATTAATTCCCTACACCACCATAATCCCTCCATATACCAAATAATATTTGCGTATATACTTATATATATGTTTGCATATATACTTTATTCGCAAATGTATATATGTATATTAGACTGACCAAAAAAAAAAGATGAAAGTGCTTCTTTTTTTGAGGCTCATGACTTTTTTGCTTCCATTATGAATAAAAACCATCCCCTGAAAATTTGATGCAAAAATTTTAACATTTAGAGGTCTCGCGTGGACGTTTTGTGCCTCCACCTCAAGTGCCTAAAACTACTCGTCCTTCAATCCATGCGCACGCGAAATCCATTAAGGAATTTAAGTTTTTTAATATTTTATAATATGGTTTTAAGGTCGCTGAACACTCTGGGTATGTTAATTTTCCGATCTGACCCTAATATTTGGATATATTGGGACAAAATCGTAAAAAAAAAAATTTTCATTATCTTATCATTAATGCTATTTATAACCACATTTTTTACAAAGAAAATGAGCTATCATATAGAGCTTTACGTTCATTACTTCTCGAGATATCTATAACAAAACTGTGCTTCCAACAATAAATTATGCTCTCACATTGTGCGTTTTGAATTTAATCAAAATATAAACAACAAAAAAAAAACAAATCTGCTTGGTATCGTATAGTTTTGAAACACACCTTACGTGAAAGTGATAAAAATGAGTTCTCAACACTGCAATAAGTGGCTACTAGATTCGTCTCCAACATATGTATCCGTGTATGGCGAACCAACAAATAAGGCCGTTCTGTTGAGTTTAGTGCACCGCCACATCGATTTAAATGAAACAATTTCAAAAAGTGCTAACTATGTATGTAGCAGATGAAGTATTACGGACGTGGGATGTTGCTTCGGTGTTGCCAATGGAAAAAAAAATATTGTGAGGAAACTCTGCGCTCTGTACGAGGAGTATGAAGTAATAAAGGCTGACCGTCATCGAAACTATAAAGGAACCTTGGAAAAAAGAAGAATTTTTATAGATAAACTATATCAGTTTTTCACCTTGAGACTGACCCCAAAAAAGACTCAGAAAAAGAATATTGTTGCAAATCCACGAGAGAGTTTCGAATCAGTATCGGAATCAAATTATGATTCTGATATTCCGCCGGAAGAAGACAATGGCGATGCCGATTATAGTCCTTCCGAAAAGAAGCTTGCACGTTCACGCACAGTAATTTCGTTAGTGAGATGGTCGCAAGTACAGTCAATCGCTGCGATAAATCAACAAGAAAAGTAGCTTATTTGATTTCAGTTCTGGCATCTGAATTTAACATTGATCTTAATGGTGTACCTTGCTCACGGGAAAGCATAAGATTAATGCGAAAAAGATGCAAACCAATATATTTAATAATAAGAAGGACTCTTTTGATTCATCAAATTTTTGTATAGTGCATTGGGATGGTAAAATTATGAAGAGCTTAGATTCCAACGAGAAGTGTGATAGTTTGGCGGTAATCGTCACCGGGACTGAAAAGAACGAGCAGCTTCTTGGGGTTCCAAGCATACCAACGGGGCAGACGAAGATCAAGCTGAGGTGATATTTTCATTATTAGCCTTTTGGGACTTAGATGACATCAAAAAGCGAATTTTATAAATGAAAAACTGGAGAAAAATTACTCTCGCAATGATTAGTAGAATTGTTAGAACTAGCGCTGTTATTTATTGGAAACCCCAAATATAATAACATAACAATTCGCCAACCGGGTGCAGTTTTCGCGAACATTTTCCCTTGACAAAAGACCAGTTGAGTGCACTTCGAATTTTCAATGTGTTTGTAATTAACGTTTATTTAAAATATTGGTTCACTTGTGAAATATCAACGCAAGCCCCTATGAATGATTTGAATCTTTTAAAAGAAATACGTCAATATGACCAGGTTAACCCATTTATTTCGGATATCGCATTGCGAACATTTCGTGGGCACACTTGGTATCTCAACGAAATTCTAGTGGGCTTGGCATTTTTTGATTCCAACATCAGCCCACGATATAAGAAGTTAATGGTTCAGGGTCTGCTCAAACCGAAGAGTATTTCTAAAAATCGACGCCCAGATGTACCAGCGAAAGACATACGAAAATTGAAAATATATGATTTTATCACACAAAAAACCAGGCTATTTTTTGAGATCCATAAAATCAACTGCGATTTCTTGGCTAAAAATCCCTCGGAATGGATGGAAGACCCATCTTATAAAGATGGACTAATAAAAATTCAAAGCATAAAAGTGACAAATGACATTGCTGAAAGAATGGTATCTTTAGCTGAAACGTTCAATGGGAAAATAACAAAAGAGAGACCAGTATCAAAATTTGCTGCAATGTGTAAATAAATGTCGCAAAGTCTTTCCCTAATGTACCAAGGAAAAAATTACTCAAGCAATAGAGCGACTGAGGCTTACTGTTAATAATTAGATACAGAATATAATTAATTGTAGTCAGAATTAAATATAATTATTTTACATGTTAAATAGAATTATTTTTCTTATTAATAGGTTTTAGCCCCGTATTCAGATGCAGATACAGTAATTTATACATAGATATCTCGAGAAGTAATAAGCGTAAAGCTCTCTATGATAGCTCATTTTCTTTGTAAAAAAATGTGGTTATAAATAGCATTAATGATAAGATAATGAAATTTTTTTTTTAATAATCAACTTTTAAACTGTAATTTTCGAATTTCTTATAGTTTTTTTACGATTTTGTCCCAATATATCAAAATGTTAGGGTCAGATCGGAAAATCAACTTACCCAGAGTGTTCAGCGACCTTAAAACCATATCATAGGATATTAAAAAACTTAAATTCCTTAATGGATTTCGCGTGCGCATGGATTGAAGGACGAGTAGTTTTAGGCACTTGAGGTGGAGGCACAAAACGTCCACGCGAGACCTCTAAATGTTAAAATTTTTGCATCAAATTTTCAGGGGATGGTTTTTATTCATAATGGAAGCCAAAAAGTCATGAGCCTCAAAAAAAGAAGCACTTTCATTTTTTTTTGGTCAGTCTAATGTGCACCATGAAGTGTAGTCAGGCCGATAGTAACATATGGGGCAGTGGCATATGTCTCAAGGGCATCGCTGTCAACAGTGAAAAAATCGCTTACCAAGCTCCAACTGCAGACATGCGTTCGTCCGACCATATTTTGCAAATGAGCTGGTGCAAACCCCTCGCCGCCGCACTTGAATAGCTCTGGTGGCAGTCCGTCAGCACCACTGTCCTTATTGTTCTTTAGCCGCGCTATTGCCGTTCGAGTAACGGCACTTCGACTCCGTGTTCATTGATTGGAGTTTCGGGTTTATCATCTTCGATGTTTTTCGCGCCAATACCATTAAGCAGCGTGAAAAAGTGCCCCCTCCACAGTTTGAGTATATGATGGATGTCGGTCATCAGGTCGGCGTTTTCATTCTTACAGGAAATTGGACCGGTCTTGAAACCTTCTGTAAGCCACCGTACCTACCGAAACAATTTTCGGGCATTTTGCCTATCGGGTAGCATCTCAAGCTCCTCGGACTCGCGTTTCTCTGTCATTTTTTTGGGCTGGCTGAAAGCAATGGCTCCTTCAGTGACGGTAAGTAATGAGCGATAAATGTGGTCCCATTGCGCGCAGATATCTGCTTGCTGAACATTGCTCTCAGAGAGCTGGAGTGCAGGTCGAGTGACGAAACGGTCGGTTATCTGTTGTGATTGCAGGTTTTCGAAGTCGAGCTTTCCTCGTGTCACTGAGCGCGCTCAAGGTCCTTCTCTTCCGTAGGGGCGTGCCAGACGCCCGCTCCCAGCCGCCCCTATTGCTGAACGGACGCTGCAAAAAAAACCGAAAACGTTAGTGACCCCACCAGGTTCGCCTTCTCACTTAAGCTCACTCTCAAATTGATGTTCGGGAGCTACCCAGAGGACACTTGGGTGAAATCACCCGGAAGTTGTGAGATGCTTGAATCGCATGCAGAAGAATCGTTCTGACCGCTCCCTTTTTCAAATATAAATTATCTACGAGTTGAAATGTCAAAACCTTCGTTGTTTATCGACACAACAACGAACGGTTTTAGTTTAACAAATTCTTATTTTTTGAAAAAGAACACGCTACTGACATCTCTAAGCCTAATGTCGTCTTTTATAATGATAACAACTAATTTAGATTATAACGAGCCTTTGATTTACATCCGTCTAATAGAATTTAGTTCTAGAGAAAGTTGTTGAAAATGTTCACACATAACACTTGTTGTTTTAACACAATTCTCAACACTGGGGTCTGGTGATTTAGAATTCTGAAAGTTGACAGCAGACACTTCTGACTTATTAGTCACTCCCAAATTGATGTTCGGGAGCTACCCAGAGGACACTTGGGTGAATTCACCCGGAAGTTGTGAGATGCTTGAATCGCATGCAGAAGAATCGTTCTGACCGCTCCAAATATAAACTATCTCCGAGTTGAAATGTCAAAACCTCCATTGTTTATCGCCACAACAACGAACGGTTTTAGTTTAACAAATTCTTATTTTTTGAAAAAGACGCTACTGACATCTCTAAGCCTAATGTCGTCTTTTATAATGATAATAACTAATTTAGATTATAACGAGCCTTTGATTTACATCCGTCTAACAGAATTTAGTTCTAGAGAAAGTTGTTGAAAATTTTCACACATAACACTTGTTGTTTTAACACAATTCTCAACACTGGGGTCTGGTGATTTAGAATTCTGAAAGTTGACAGCAGACACTTCTGACTTATTAGTCACCTCCCAAATAATATCAGGTTGTTGGAATTCGTTCATGCCACAAGTGCTAGAATAAGCTAATATCGCATTAAGCAGTTTAGGCAATTTTGTCAGCCAAAATTGGACCATAATGAAAGGGGTATTAGATGAGTAGGTTTGTTGAGGCATGTAAATACATATGTGGTAGGTATCTTGCCGAGATTTTCCACATGCCGGACATTAATTTGTGATTTCGGGGCCGAGACTTGATAAGTAGGAGATGAGCATTCGCAGGACTCTCGAGACAACTGAAGCAGCTATTAATAGAGCGTGCCGACTCATGAAGTCCGTTATCTCTGCGACCTTACTCTGACGTCTGTCGGCTGCCTGATGTCACATTCCGGGGTATTATGGTCTGACACACGGAACAGACTATGTGAGGCATAAGGAGCTGCTGATTTGCCCTCGCACGGGAATAAGAGCAAGATGGAAGTGAAAGATGGATTTATGAATGTGAGAGTGCCCGTGTTGTTGTGGTCGCCCACCTAAACAGGGTTAGGTCCCCGAAACAACGGTTCCTGGCGCGGTGAAACCGGGTCATTCTGGTACGTAGAACTGACTGTTTTCCCAATGAAAGAAAAAGAAATAATGAGATTTCAAGATAATGAATTCTTCTTGCAGGTTATAGATTAAAAACGATTAAGTATTGGTCGGGACCGATGACTAGTTTACGATGGTCAGTCTGTGAAAAGATGTTACAAATGCTTGGGTTTTAATCGTAATGCTAATAATTGCAGCAAAAAGCTGAAATGTAATAAATGCATGGGTGAACAGAAACCAGATGACTACACTGAGACTAACACAAAACCAGTGGGTGGCAACTGTTGTGAAGCTAATAAAGATTTAGGCTTAGAATTAAATACAGGGCATAGCGTATTTAGTCGGGAGTGTCCAGTCAGAAAATCAAAGTTTAAAAAACAAAGAGTTGGATGTTAGCAATCAGGTTGCGACATAGAGCGCCTCAATTACTTGAAATGAGTATATCTTAATATTAGTAGTATTATGGCTAACAAAGCTGAACTTGAAAGGGTCATTGAGACTGTTAATCCTGATATAGTTTTATGCTCTGAATCGTGTATAACAGAGAAAATTATTAATTCATAAATAGAGTTTTCTCCCTATCCTATAATATGGGATTCACACAGTAGACACACAGGTGGTGTGATCACAATCATCCGAGACGAGCTTTATTTCAAAATAAAAATAAATAAAACTATATAGTGTATAGTCATTCAATTGAAAAACTATGTAACAAGGTGGCAAATAGGTGTGGTTTACTTACCTAGTACTAGCGATGCAGACTTAACCTATAAGGAGGCTTTTTCTGAAACATGTGACAATATAATACATAATATTAACATTGGGGATTTCAGTATAAACCAAAATGTATTATCTACTTATAGTAGGAAACTCAATGAAATCTTCGCACACCTAGCAATGAAACTACTAATTAACTTTAATACCCGGTCACGGAGCATTCCGAAACTCTTTGTGCGCGTGGGTGGGGCTCAATATCAACCCACCCAAGACGCCCATCTTACCATTCAGCAGAAACAGTAAACTACTAGGGATGAGAACTATCTCCCTGGTAGGGATTGAAGTCGGCATGGTGAGCCAGGTGCACTCCAGGTTACTCTGGAATGAACATGTCCATGCAACAGAATCCAAGGCAACCAAAGAAATAATGGTGTGCAGACGTCTAGCGGGAAAATCCTGGTTCTGTTGCCCAAATATACTTAAATGGATGTACACCATGATTGTTAGGCCGATAGTAACCTATGCGGCGGTTTCGTGGGTCTCAAGAACTTCCCTTTCAGCGGTGAGGAAATCACTTTACGCTCGTGTCCGACAAGACCTTGCGCTGCTCCTCATAGTTATAGAACAGACAGCAAACAGAATCCTACTCAACATTGCTAAGGAAGGGTATGGGAAAGGGAAAGTCATATCGTCTAAGAAAATGGAGACACTGAGTGCGCGGCTATCACTAGCTCAACTCACCAGGGACGATATCATCAAGGAAAGGAATTTTAAAATTGAATTAGGAAACAAAACAACATGGAGCGTATCCGCACTAGAAGGAGACATCCCAGCTAGCAACCTGCAATGGTACACTGACGGTTCTAAAACACCTGAAGGCATAGGTGCTGGGGCCTTTGACCCTAGAACATACATGTCGGTGCCAATGGGAAGGACTCCAAGCATCTTCCTATCGGAGGTGTATGACATCCTGTTATGTACAGAGGTCAACCAAACGAGGAACTACCGCAATGAACGTATAGTCATTCTGAGCGACAGCCGAGCAGCACTCAAGATTAGACCGTCTGAACAACCAAAACCACATAAACAACAAAAAAGAGAGACGGGGAAAATCCCCTCCACGCAGATCTTTCCCTTGCAGAGCAGCTCTTTTCGCCGAGCACGCCCACAGTAGGCATGTGACCACGGGCAAAGCTGGGCACAAGCCAACAGGTAAGGCATCCAGTCCAATACCTAGCGGGTCTTTCAGGGTGGTTAGAAGGCGCAGGCCCAGAAGGGGCAAACCACCACCTCTGCCCTCTCCGGGGAAGCCAGGAGCCCTTGAAGGAAGGAGATCTGGGCTTACCGGGTAAGCCGTCAAGTGGTATCTGCGATACCTGGAGCAGAAAAAGCCTCCTGAAGTAGTACGCGAGATGGCTGGACTGAAGAGGTTAGAAACCGAACCGGGGTAACGGGAAACGTAGGGCTCAGCACAGACCCGCACCCGCTATAGGGTGGAGGACCGGGAAAACCTCAAACACAGATAACACGTCAGACACCTTACTCCAATCGGCAGCGGGCCACCCTCCTCCTCCACAAACGAGCTCGGCAGGTCGTGCGGGAAGTCGGGATTATGTGCTGCCGGTGGATGGGACTGGAAAGCCCACAAGCTACTCGGATGCCCTCAAAGTTATCCGGCTAGCGGTGCTGCCCGAGAACTATCCGGCGGTAGCGCTGAGTTCAGAGGACCTAAGGGAGGAGGTCTTCAAAGGATGGACCTGGAAAGGCACGGATCTGTGCACTAGGAGTGGGGAAGAGATACCTCCAACGCACACTATGATGGTGTTCCTCACGAGGAGTGCGAACAAGCCCATCGAGCACGCCATCCGGCCCAAAATGTAGGAATACATACCAGTGCGTGTAGTGAACAGCAACATGGAGGACACCGGTATACGACTAGTCGTTGGTGTAGATGAAGAGTCCTTCAACAAAATGAGAAGAGATGGTTATCGGCTGAACTACAGGTTCAGCTTTGTTACAATAAGGCCCTGGCGACCAAAGATAGCAGGCGAATCCACGTCAAAGCAGCTGCAGGGTGAGCAAGACTCCATTTCAAAATCTCAATCCTCTGCACCATCCACATCGACCGTCCCTCCTCCCAGCAACTTTGCGCATGATGGTACGGTGTTTCCCTTCACACAAGAGCTAGTCGAGAGTCTCGACTTGAGCAACCATGAGCATAACAGGAGGAGCGAGAGCGAGTTATGGCTTTCTGAGGTAGATGACCCCCCCGCTCGATGACAGTAGCCCAGGTCAGCCTCCACCACGCTAGAGCAGCTTCGGCCGTAAAAGCGAGGAGGATAGTCTTGGAAGATCTGGGCATAGTACTGGTGCAGGAGCCGTGGGTCTAAAAAGGCCAGGTAAGGGGCCCAAAGGAAGCTTGAAATAAGATAATATGGGATCTTTCATCTGAGAGGCCTAGAGATTGTACAGTGCTTAAGAACAATATTGGAATAATTTTGTATTACAGAAGATCTGACGCAGGACTGGTAGCAGTGCCGACACGATTACAGGTGAACAAAGTCTCCATGAGCGTAGTGTTAGCGGCCGCCTACTTTACTGGGGACAACACCATACCCCCAAAAGAAATCCAGAAACTAGTAAGGTACTGAGAGAAAGCAAAGCTGTCAGTTATTATTGGTTGCGATGCCAACTCGCGAGTGGGGCAGTACAGATACCAACCAACGCGGTGAGTCCTTATTAGGATACATAATAGGCAGTGATCTAATTATACACAATGTTGGGCACAGATCAACATTCATTACCAGAGCCAGAGAGGAAGTACTTGATATAACAATCAGCAACAAAGTGGCTAAAGATTTGATCCCGCAGTGAGAAGTTTCCTCGGAACCTCCCTGTCAGATCACAGAATCATCCAGTTTAAGCTGAGCGCTAAGACAAGGAGCAGTAATCCAAACAGAAACCCCAGGAAAACGAACTGGGAGATGTACAGCAACACATTTAGCTTGAATCTGCCTAGTATAGGGCACATACAAAGGAAGACAGACTGTATATAATTAGGAAACAGGGCACGTAGATTAAATGACGTTGTCATTGATGCCCTGAAACCAAATCTAAGGAGAAGTCCAAGACTGGATGGTGGTCTCAACACTTCTCATCCTTACGCAAGATCGTGCGAAGGCTTTTTAAAAGAGCTCAGCGCAATGGATGCTGGGAAGAGTATACAGCGAGTCTAACAGCAAACAGTAAGGAAATCAGGAAAGCTAAAGGGGAAACTTTTTGAAGCTTCTGCGAAGACATCACTCCCACGCCGGCAGCGGCAAGGCTTCACAGAGCGCTAGCTGAAGAAAAGGTAGAAACAAGACTAGCTATCAAGCTACCTAACGGTACGTATTCCGCTAGTGAAGAGGAAAGGCGCTGGCTGTGTTGTCGACTCACTTCCCTGATGCATCTGCGCCTGAATCTAAATCCTATACAGGGAAAATGAGACCATCACAATCTGACTGTGTTATTTCAACAGGGCGGCGGTCAGTTTATTCCACACTTGGTGAAGATAATGTGGGACTCCCTTGCATTATCATACATTCCAACTGTGTGGAGGAGATCCAAGGTAATATTTATACCAAAAGTTGGGAAACAGGACTACTCCTCGGCGAAGTCCTTCAGACCAATTAGCTTAACCTCCTTTGTACTGAAAACAATGGAGAAGATCATAGACAATGAGATCTGGTCAAACACTCTGCGGCGGAAGCCACTACATTCCAGTTAGCATGCGTATAGAGCGGGAAGGTCCACTGACAATGCCCTGTACCAGCTAACGACGGAAATGCAGAACGCGTTTAACTGTGGGGAGACCGTAATATGTGCAGTTCTGGACATAGGAAGAGATTTCGATAACGTCTCACATACGGGGGTATGCAAGGCATTGGAGAGAAGGGTACAAGCGCCCATCTGCTGCTTAAGACTAGAACTGCGGAAACAAGTATAGCAGACAAGGTAATACAGCTGAAAACCAGTAGAGGTTGCCAACTAGGGGAGTTTTATCTCCTCTATTGGGGAGTCTTGTAGTAGATGAACTCCTACAAAAACTAACCGATAATGGAATTCGCTGCCAAGGATATGCAGACGACATTGTCGTTATAGCTAGAGGCAAGTACGAAAGCACATTATGCGATATTGTTCAAAGAGCACTAAACCTGACAAATGCATGGTGCGCTGGAGTGGGGCTTAATATTAATCCACTGAAAACAGCCATTATACCTTTCTCTAGAAAAAGGAAACTACCAGCAATGAGAACAATCTCATTGGCCGGTACTTAAGTGCCTGTGCTAAGCAAGGTGAAATACCTGGTTGTAACCATAGACTCCAGACTCCTCTGGAGAGAATATGTGGATGCAACAGCATCCAAAGCAACTAAAGCAATAATGGTATGCAAACGTCTAGCGCGAAACTCCTGGGGGTGAAGCCCGAGCATACTTAGATGGATACACGCCATGATAGTCAGGCCGATAGTAACATATGGGGCAGTAGCATGGGTCTCAAGGGCATCGCTGTCAACAGTAAGAAAATCGCTTACCAAGTTCCACCGGCTGGCATGTGTATGCATAACGGAAGCAATGCGTTCATGTCCAACGGGGGCGCCGGAAGTGATTGTGGGCCTGATACCACTGCACATAAACATAGAACAGTCAGCCAATATAACCCTACTTAACATATCTAGGGAAGGTCAAGAAAAAGGTAAGATTATATCATCCAAAAACATGGAGAAGCTGAGCACCCAGCTTCCACTTGCTGAGCTTCCAAGAGATGAGATCACCAAAGTAACTAAATTTGAGAAAATATTCAAAATTGAATTAGGAAACAAAGATTCATGGAATACGACCTCCCTGGAGGGGCATCTTCGAACTAGCACTCTGCCCTGGTATACGGATGGATCAAAGACTCCGGAGGGTATAGGGGCCGGGGTCTTCGGCCCCAGAACACGCCTGTCTGTGCCAATGGGTAAGATGCCAGGCATCTTCCAAGCGGTGGTGTACGCCATCCTTCTGTGTGTAGAGGTAAACTTAAATAGCAACTATCGCAGTGAGCGGATAGTCATTGCAAGTGACAGCCAAGCAGCGCTCAAGGCACTATCATCGTATGAGATCAGATCCTCATCGGTGCTTGACTGTGTAGAAAAACTCAACTCTCTAGCAACCCACAATCATATCCAGCTCCTCTGGATTCCTGGTCACAAAGGCATTGAGGTAAAGGAGGAGGTCGATCGATTGGCTAGAGGTGCGGCGGCAAAAACACCCATAGGGCCTGAGCCCTTTCTACCGGTAAGTCGACATACCATAAAGGAGGTGCCCAAGATAGAGAAAAATACCTTAAAGGAAGGACACTGGCACCAGATGATAAAGTTGCGCCAGGCGAAATGTCTATTGAGACAGTAAACGATCTAAACAGTTTATTAATCTCTCAAAAGTTCACTTGAGGATACTCACAGGTCATTGCAGACTGCGTAGCCATCTACACAGGCTCGGAATATGGTCGAATGAGTCGTGTCGCTTCTGTGACTCCGCCCTGGAGACCCCGATGCACCTGCTCTTTGATTGTGAAGCCGTCTCAAGAAGACGGAAGAGATATCTGGACTCATTTTAAATTTTTTTTTTCAAAGTTAACGGCGTAAAAGGAGGGGAAAGTTTACGCTTTTTATGGTTTTGAAAACTTAATTAACTTAATAACTTAATTAACTATAAATATAAGGCCAAAAATAATAATAATTACAATAAGGTTGAGCGAGCCTAAAAACAAACTATAAGTAGAACAAAAAAGCTTATAGATTTGCAAAACAACAATGCCAACCACGCTATTAAGCACATAGTGGCGATGTCACAATTAATAGCGGTATGGTTGGAGATAGGGATAATGAGAAAAAAGCAATTTTCACATGGTTAGCGTGGCTGAGTGGTTGCGTGCTCGCCTAGCAACTCCGTGTACCATGGTCTGATGAGGAGATGTGGTGATCTCCGAAATAGCAGCTATCACTTCTACCACTTTGAAAAATTGTTCTTTCTCATATTATTCCCTAATACAAACCTGGCCTCAAGCTATATAAATTATACAGGAATTCTTTTAATTCGCCAGGCTTTTGACTAGGTTGCACCAAAGGCAATAACAAAATATGTGCGATTTTACTTATATTCGCCTTGGAATGAACAAATTGGAATAGAAGTTTTATATTTACATATGTACATGTTTCATGAATGAATGAAAAGCAAAAATATAAAATAGATAAGCAGAGCTGCCAATGAATATAAAATTAGCCATGACAGCTCGGCTTATCCTGACAGAAACTCGTGTCGAGTTAACTAATTTCGTTATCGTCATCATGTTAATCATCGCCGTCTATCTCAGGAAACGAGGCACACCACGGCTTCATCATGGCTGATGTTGCAATTGAACTATGTCTTCGTTGAAAGGGTACGGTCGATGTCTTCGATGCCATATCGGTCATAATATATATATATCATAATACCTTCTTTGCGACATCCGGACATTTATAATTTGGCTGCAACGTCCGGGATTCGCTTGTACTTGGTGGTGGGGCTTCTATGAGAACGAAATAACCTTCCTTTTATGGCACTAGTTTTATATAGCTGGCATCAAATTTAGTCTTATATTTCACGCTGGTCCCCTCGACGATCAGGATAGCTTCGCCGACCTTTCATATGTAGTTGCTAATCATCTATTTGTAGCGCTGTGAAATATCTTGTTTCCACTCAGATCGCAAAGCGGAAAATTGTAAAATAGGTCGATCGGTAAAAATTTCGTTGTTGCATTTACTTTTGTGTTTAGTGACAACTGTAACATGCGGATAAGTGTAGCCCAGTTCTTTGCGCCATTAGTCGGTGGTCTTAAATATAAAAACACCGATTGGTTTACGCGCTCTGCTAAGCTATTTGACTTTAATTTGTTCTATATCATTCATTTGACAAAAAGTACTGAATTCAACCGTCAAAACGAGTCATAAATCAAAATAAATTGCGAATGGGTAAGTGTATCCACTATAGGCTTTGTATTCGTAGAAGACTTCAAAAAATCTTGTGAGTGCATCAACAATGACAAGCACATATTCGTAACCTCATCGACTTTTAATGCTCGGCCATAGATTGCCTAGATGCTTCGTTTGGAATGGCAACTGTGGTATATCCATTCCCTACAGTTCACATTCCTTGCGCATCGGTTAGTGGTTGTAAAGCGTGAACACACCAAAATTATCCCACTTTGGAAACTTATAACTTACCCAAAATTATTTAAATATTTTTAAAATTAAATACTATCCTATCAAGACTATGATCTTGGTTTCACGTATGAGAACTTTTATTTGGATTTGATTTATAGTTCAGTTAAAAATGGCAACCGAGTTACGAGTTTAAAAAAAAATCCGGCTTTAAGTGCGCGTAAAATTGCTAAAAGTTTAAAATTTCACCACACGACAGTTTTGAATCGATACAAAGAAGTACTGGCAGTTACTAGAAAACCTAGCGGCGGAGATGTTTGCGCAAAATCCAAAGGTTTCTTAGCGTACTATTGCAAAATGTGTACGTAAACCGCAAAATTTTTTACAAAAAGTAAAGCGGCAAGCTTTATTGAAAAGTTTCAAAGCTCAAATAGCGTCATATCGAGACGCAAAGCAAAATTACAGCAAAATCACGCAGCAGGAGATGGTATGAACCCCAAACTACCAAATACAAATGCATTGTTATGGACGAAACCTGCTGCTTTCAAAATTTCAAATATATTGGTGGTCAAGATTTTTATGCTGCTGCAAGCCACCAAGATGCTATTGAGCTGTAAATTGAAAATATAATCCAAATTCCCAAAAATATGCATGGTGTGGCAAGCCATATGTTCTTGTGGCCGCAAATGGAGTTCTTTTATCACAGTCGAGAAGATGAACGGCCAAGTTAATCGAGATGAATGCATACATTGCCGGTAGCCATTATCGAGCAGTCATCGGCATATAAGACTATGGTGACTCCGTCTGGCAGTTTAGGGAGCTTGGAGATATTATGATTAAACAAGAGTGGAGTCAGGACGCCAACCTGCGGTACCCTTTGTTTACTTCTCCTCAGTTTAGATGTTGAGCCTCTACACAGTACCGGTGATTGACGACAACACAGGTAGTTCTCGGTCCACCATTTCAGTCCCTGTGGGAGAGTTGATGCCTCCACATCGGCTAGTAGCGTGGAATGGCGTACCATGCCAAAAGCCTTTGAGAGGTTCAACGCTACTAACACGGTTCTCTCTTAGGGATGGTCCTGGTTAAGACCGCGAGTCACCTTCCAAATGTCAGTAATGATAAGGGTGGCCATGATCAAATAAAGGAACCCTGTAAAGAACTCAACTCCCGCGGGGCTCACATTTTTCAGCATCAACACGCTTAGCCCGTCAAGGCAAATGACCTTGGAGGATGTCGCCTTCCCGATGGCCTCTTTCACCTCGCCAAAGGAAATATGCAGAATAAATAACAGGAATCGGAGTGGCGAAGGCGGTCACGGTCGTTTGCTAGCGCAGCTGCTTCAGCCGGAAAATTGAGACTGATCTCAAGAATCCTCCCTGCCGGGATAAAGCGATCCGCAGCAAACGAGACCACCTTGCGGAACTTCTGCTCGCCTTTGCGAAAATCGGTGGGTGTGGGAAGAGCTCTGAAGGCATTCTCGGTGAACTCCGCGAACCCGGCCCAATCAGCCTTTTCAAAATTTACATAGGTCCGGTGGCCCGCGGGGACAAAGTCAGCAGACCTGAGGTAGACCTTAAGATGGCCGACGAAATTACACCTTACCGAAATGGAGATCGGGTGGAGCCTTTTCTGGTAAACGCAGCAAAAATAAGTTTCTGGCCCAGGGTTTGACTCGATGCCTACCCTGAGCAGAAGGATGCGAAGCAACCTTGCTGCTAGGAGTTGCTCCAGAGGAGACAGGCGACTTATGGGGTACGCCGATCTAAACAGTGTTAGACTACCGAAACAACAGCCCTTGGTCGGTGAAAGCCAGGGTCATTCCGGTACGTAGAACCAGCTGAAATGGGAATGTCACTGTCATTTGCGTTCTCAGTAATTTTTGTTATGTCCAGTTAACGTCTACAGTTTCGTGTTTATATAATTGTGTAAATAGCTGGTAGTAAGGATTTGTGTTATACTTAGGAGCTCCACATGTAAACACCTAAACTACTGTATGCACGCGAGTGGATTATACAAATTTTGGGCTATTTCGTGGTTGTGTCTGAAGTGTGTTTAGGCAGGTAGAAGTAAGTAATTTTGGCCTTGTCGGACATTTTAGGTTGGTTGATTGGTTGGTTGGTTGTCTTACTGCGCAGTTGCCCACTTAGCCCAAATTAACACTTGTTGGCAAGAGAGATCCTACGTTGGACTTCCAAGCTGATATTATTGTAGGTATTCATGCTGGTCCGCAGATAAACAAAGTCCTCCACTTTCTAGAAACTGCAATTGTCAACAGTAATTCGAAAGCCAAGATGCAAGTGCACGCACTTTTTATTTGATGACAGGAGTTTTGACTTAGATTTGTCTTCATTCACCTCCAGGCGGTAGGTTTTCCAGGTCTAAAGCCACACTGATAAGGTCCAATCAGTTCGTTCACAGTGGACTTCAGTCGTTCATACAATACTCTCAACTGAACATTATATGCTATGCCCAGAAAACCGATCCCGCGGCAATTGGCGCATATTGCAGGATCGCCCATTTTGTGGATTGGGCAGAATACACTTAAATTCCAATCAGCTTGCATGCGTTCGTGGCTCAGGTAGGTTCTTCTCGATTATGATGTGGCTGGAGGTGTTGCTCAACGTTATTTCACATAGCCGTATTAGTTTTGTTCGGATAACAAATTCAGATATTGAGGTATATAGTCAGCTTCTTCTCGTGCTGTCTAAAGCGAATTTGAAGTCGGCAAAAAGACCGTAGGTTAAATTCCAATCAGCATTCTTGCGTTCGTGGAAATTGTTTTTGTTTTGAAACCTTCTGTAAGCCGACGTACATTCTGATAAAATATTCAGGTGTTTCTTCTATCGGCGAGCATCTCAAGATCTTCGGACTCACGCATCTCGGTCTCCCTCTTCTTTTTTCGAAAAATGCGCCTTTGCTTTTTTTCAGCTATCAACAATCTCTCTGGCACAGTTCGCGTTACGCCCGATTGCAGCGTGTTCCTGTAGACGGCATCTTTCATTTCGATCGCTGCTCGACATTCCGAATCGTACCAGTAGTTTTTTTGGGCTCGCTGAAAACCAATGACCTCTACGGCGGGGTCCGTAATGAGCGAGAAATGTGGTCCCACTGGGCGCAGATATCAGAAAGTGGAAGTGCACGTTGAGTGGCGAAACAGTCGGCTAACAGCCGGTGTGTAATTGTAGCTTTTGGACGTCGAGCTTTCCTCGTGTCACTGAGCGCGGGCTTTTTGCTGCACAGAGGCGCGTGTGAATCTTGACAATATAATGATCTGAGTCGATATTAGCTCCTCGAATAGTGCGCATGTCTAAGACACTGGAAGCATGCATGTATGTAGTTTGATGTATCTTTGTGTGCTTGAACCTGGTCCTACATACTACCATGGTTAGGACCCCGGTGAAGACAATCAGCCTCAGTCCGTTAACGGATGTTTCGTCGTGTAGGCTGAATTTGCCGACTGTAGGACCAAAGATCTCATTAAAATCGCTTAGCACGAGTTTTATTTTTTATTGCCTTTACGAGGACATCCACCAGCCAGGCAGAGTCATCTTCCCAATTAAAGGTTCGGATATTCCAGGTGCATACCTTGAAATCCTATCCCTTTAAACATTTGCCGTGGTCGTCATCTGAACAGGGGGTCTCATCCTAAGCTTTTTGTTACAAGTTTTAATTGGAAGCTGTTTTTACATGATGGGTACCAAGCCTAGCACACACCCAGATTCTGGGAACTTTTTTTTACATACGGCCCCATCCTCCATCCATCTTTCATAAAAAGCTGTATAAAACTAATATACGAAATATTACACTGGAAGCTGGACAAATTAACAAGGAAAAGCGGTTTTCAGAACATACACTCTAACGCCCATAACGTTAGAGAAAAAAGAAAAGGAATATTAGTGGCTCAAGTACAACAATATGAATGGCGACTCTACCGAAGGGCGGGACAAGCCATCATAGATGCGGAGTTTGCAATATCACTAATTCCAAGCGAGAATCTAAAGCACGTGAGACGTATATGCAGATATTTTTGAGAAGCAAATAGAAAAGGATAAAAATGAAATAGACAAGGAGGCAGTAAACACCATAAAAGTTTTAAAGTGAAAACATAAGAATTGCCTCCAAACCAAACTTGACAAGGGATGACGGAAAACCGTTCCAATATACATAATTTTTTCACCCTATCGGAAAATCAGAAGATCAAAAAGATACGTATAATTCGTGCGCATGATAATTTTTCTCCTGCGGCGGAAACGTTCGACTCTAATTAGTGGTGTTCCGATACTTCTACCGAGGGTTTTTCGTACTTCGATAAACGTCCATAAGTACTCGGTGGATATCGAGTATTTAATCTGCCGCAACTGAGGACAACAATTAATTATACCATATCTTAACTGGCTAAAGAAATGCGATGCGCCTCAAGAGCAAAGCGAGAATAATTTTTTTTGCAAAAGATTTTTAAAAGAATGTACTACAATATTAGGCAAAGAAGCAATCTTAAAGCGATAAAGATGTCAGTTAAACTTCAAAAAATGTTAAAAGCTTTGTAATAAAATAAAGAATTAAGATGGCAAGAAAACATCACTATTTTTAAGTGTTAAAAAATTAGCGAAATCTATATTACCGATCGCGAGAAAGTAAATAAAATCCAAACAATTGCGGAAAAAATGATTGCTTAAACTGCCCAAATATTTCAGTTTTGGAAAATCGTCAAACTTACATTTTATTATCGTTGTGAAAAATTATATTTTAGAAAAACATCTTGACCTTCGAAAAAATGTTGGCCTACTTCACAAATTTCTACTTGCTTCTTTAATGCACAATAAAAAATTATTCTTTTTATTTAAATAAGTAGATACGTAAAATCAAAACTTAAGGAAAACCATTAAAAAAAAGCAACAACTACTAACAGAAGCTTGCAATCTTTGTGTCGCTGGCCCGCTTCTTCCTCTTGTTTGTTTTTTAGATATTTTTTTTTTTGCTGACTCATTTTTTAGCTTTTAGAAGTTTAGTATTTTTTGTTGTAGAATGAGATAAAATAATTTTCAGAAATTATTTTAAATAAAATAGATTCGCTGTAATTTTCTGAGCACCAAAGTTTAATATCCTATTGGGATGCTTTGAGCTTTTCGGTCGGTAATATCTTAAAAGCAAACAAAAAGCTTATTTTTTTCTTCTACGCGTTTCGGCGTCTTTCGCGCCTTTATCAGGGAGTCTGCATTTTATTATACGTGAAACATAAAAACAAGTGTTAACAAAAAAGAAGCAGGCTGTGTCAGAGACACGGCCATTAAGTTTAACGTAGAATACGCCATCCGATAAGACAGAAAACATATGTAACAATAAATGATAAATAATACAAGCAAATGAATTTCTTTATTTGATAGTTACTTTGGATGATATACATAAGCTTATGATAGGAAAAATAGGATAAAAATGTTTTTAAATTATCAATTAAATTTCTCGCAAAAACGAAGTCAATGGCTGTTATCAATAGTAAAGATAAATGATAAATAACATACGCGAATCAATTTTACTATATTTTTTGCAGTGCTTGGCAGCATTTTCTCTTCTTTTACTCTACTTTAACTTGCCCGCCTAAAATTATGCAATACAAAGAAAGGGCTGCACGAGTACATTTAAATCGCCCAACAGCAAACACTCAACCAAACACCACACACATATTTGTGTGCATGTGTTTATACAATTTTCATTTGAGAAATTTAAATATTAGGAAGATATCAACCAACATGAAATGTATGTCAAACGAAAGCTAACATCTTCATTTGACTACAAAAAAAAAAAAAAATTAATCGAGCCGTTTCCTTATAATTAAAGAAATAGAGATTACAACAATAAAAACCTTACATTGGTGCCCATACCGTAAGGTAAGACGTATTCTACGCCAATAACAATATGTTTGCTTACAGCAATTATTGCACTTACATTTTTAATCACATTAAAAACAGTAACAATATCAAAATAAACAAATATATAAAACTCCACTTATTGAATTACACACTATTTTTTTGTCCCTCTGTTTAACCATCACTCGTTATTGATGTTCTGAATGCACAGTGTCATCGTGTTGCGTATTTTTTGTTGTATTCTCAGCCCTTCTAATGTTAATGTTGTCCTCTCTTTTTCTCCTCGTCTAATATTTTTGTATTTTCGAAATCGGCTAAAGGTCCGCTATTCTTTAAATGTTGTGCCAATGCTGTTGTTGTCTTTTTGTTCTTCGCGTCCGTTTTATGTTCGCTAATTCGAATTCCGAGCGATCGCTTTGCAGTACCTACATGTGTATATTTTGTCGCAACTTTGGCCCAATTTACTATTGCTCCTACACTATCCACTTTTGCATCATGGGCAACTGAGGACTTCCTTTATGGCAGCGACCATTTTCCAATCGTAATTACCCTATTCGACTACCCATGTAATCACAACCACGGCAACAAATATTCGTTTCGATTCAACACTGACCTCGCGGACCGGAGCAAGTTTCAAAAACTAGCAACTCAGTACATCCGCGACAACGAAGAATACACCAACATCAACAAAACCGTCGCCAAGTTTCAAAAATCGCTAATTCGATGCGCCAACGAATCAATACCAAGAACGAATACAAATAGAAAGAAAAGGCCTGTTTGCTGGTGGAACAGTCAACTCCAAGTCCTGCAATCGGATAAAAAACATAAATGGAAAACTTTCAGAAAGAACCCCACGACTGTTAATCTCCTGACCTACAAAAAAGCTAACGCCAAATTCAAGAGGGAAACAAAACTGGCAAAAAGAAGCTGGTTTGTCAACTTTACCAAAGACATAAACCCCTCCACCCCGAGCAAAATGTTGTGGGACAAAGTCAAGCGGTTAAACGGTACGCACACCTCACAAGCAATGCACTCGATAACAACACCAAGTGGAATTCCTGTGCGCAACCCCATTGACATTGCCAACATATTAGGTAAATGGTGGTCTGATTACTCCAGTAATAGCAACTTTTCTAGTGAATTTTTGGCAAGAAAACAAAACACGCAACGACCCATAAGGACAAATTATACTTTGCCTTTTCGATCCAAACAAATTGAAAAAGAAGTCACCGAATTAGAGCTGATGTCTACCTTAAACTCACTCAATGGTAAAACCCCGGGTTTTGATAAAATATCATACCCAATAATGAAAAATCTACCTCCCTCGACTAGACAGCAACTTTGTAAAATATACAATAAAATTTTTGAATCAATTATGATACCAAATCAGTGGAAAAACGCTAAGATTATTCCAATGAAAAAGCCAAATAAACCGATTAACTTAGCAGCTGGCTACAGACCTATATCCCTTATCTCTTGCGTAAGCAAAGTCCTATAAAAAACTATAGCTCGCAGACTCTTTTGGTTTCTGAAGCAACAAAACCTGCTATCAAACTGTCAAACGGCTTATAAAGGTGGACAAGGCACCTTAGATTCCCTATTAGCTTTGGACGAGCACATATGTAACTGCCTCTCTTCCAGAAACCACATCTCAATCATATCAATCGACGCGGAAAAGGCCTTCGATCGCGTAGGCGTTCATTCAATCATCGACCAACTGTTAGAGTGGAAGCTTGGACACAAAATTGTAAATTTCATCAGAAATTTCCTAACCAAAAGAACGTTTAAAGTATGTGTAAACAACAAGCTCTCAAATGTATTTTACTTGGAAAATGGCATTCCGCAAGGATCGCCGCTGTCCGTGGTGCTATTTTTGATCGCCTTTAACAAACTTAACGTAATTATAAAAGAACATAAATTCTTCAAACACATTTCGTACGCAGACGATTTTTATATTTACTGCAATGTCAAAGAATCCAATAACCTATCTGAAAAACTAAATCAGTTATTTTCATCTATACAATCTTGGTGCAATCACAGTGGAGCCAAAGTGGCAGTTGAAAAATGCAAACACCTCCACATATGCCGGAAGCATAAGTGCACAGCTATCAACATTGAAATGAACGCAGTCAGATTAGAAAACGTACAAAACCTTAAAACCCTCGGTCTCATATTTAATAATAAATATCATTGGACAGCTCACGTCACTGAACAATAGACTAAACGTAATCAAATGTCTTAGCAACCTAAACTTGGAACCGAATACAAACTCCTTGATCCGCATCACTAGGGCTATAATCCTATCAAAAATCGACTATGCACTCGTGATCTATGGACACACATCACAGATAAATCTGCAAAAAATCAAAAGTATATTACACTCTGCAGCTCGACTCTCACTAGGTGCGTTTCGTTCCTCACCAATAGCGAATATCCTAACCGAAGCAGGACTTCCAACACTGGAAAAAAGACGTTCACAGTTGACAGGACGATTAATTTCCAAGCTCACGTATCCTGACAATACGCTAGTAAGTGAATTAGCAAAAACTCGTCACATTAAGAGACGCCAGCAAAAAGTTTCTTCCGCCATCGGCCGCATTTTGCAATTTGGCAAGCAGCATGAGTTCCATTTAGATTTCAAGCAAAGGTATAAACCGCGTTCCCCACCATGGAATATATCGGCAGAATCATTTCTAATGGACCTACATCAATGGCACAAAAATACTATGAATCCTATAATCTTCAAAACGGAGTTCTTAAAAATTCGGGATAAGTACAAGGATTGGGATTTTCTATTCACAGATGGTTCCAAAACAAATTCAACAACGACCTTCAGCGTAATCCATGACAACCATAGCGTCCAACAAATTGGCATCCTTCCAAACTACGCCTCTGTCTTAACGGCAGAAATGGCAGCTATTATCTGCGCGTGTTTGTATGCACAAAAACACAAAAGGAAGACGATTATATGCTCTGACTCCCTATCTGTTATTTCAGCCATTGAGAACATTAACAACACAGAACCCACCATCAACAAAATCAGAGATATCCTTAGTCTTAACAAGACCTTGAAAATACTTTGGGTACCAAGTCATCTCGGCATCGCCGGCAACGATAAAGCAGATGAACTTGCCAAATACGCTACTAAAGCTCCACTCATCACACATCCCATTTATAACAAAAGAGACATCAAAAAAGCTACCGACGCTATCATTGATAACATCAGCAAACAAAACTGGAATAACTATAACCACGCATACAAACAAGTAAACCCAAGTAAACAACCTCCTATCTACCCAACGACTGTATCCCGCAGAGAAGCTGTCGCCTTCACAAGATTCCGCATTGGTCACACTAGGTTAACAAACAAACACATATTTGAAAGAATGGCCCAACCTACTTGCACATTGTGCAACAACGATAACATGTCGGTCAATCACATTATAAACCATTGTCCAATAGCGCTAGCCACTACAATTTCACTACAGATCCCAAATCTACAAGAATTACTTCGTAACGTAAATGAAACCAGCATAAAAATGTTATCCAAATTTTTAAAAAGACTTTATATCTTCTACGAAATTTGATATTTTACTTACACATAAACTATTGTATTACTAGTATATTCAACCATGTATAAGACTAACAGGGACTAGCCGAAGGCCTTAGCTGCCAGTGCTAGAAATTTCAATTTAAATTTGTAATTAATTACTTTTTTAAATAAATAATAATAATAATAATACGGTAACCGTCTTCAGGGCAAATGATTTTACACGTCCGCACCGTCCGACGTCCGAAAGCTCCACGTAGTGTAACCGAAATATATTGGAAGAGAAAAAAAGTAAATCATTTGTTTTACTCTACCGACACCCCCTTGACCTCGAGCCGGCAAAACACAAAATTAATATTGAAAAGGTCGCGAATAAATCATTATTATTATTTATGTATATATTTATAGGATTTATTTATAAGATTGATAGCTGTGTTTATTTTTTGATTCCACTGGTGGTTTCAATGATAATTAATCATCCTTGACGATGCTATCGATTTCGCATACCAGTTCGTTTTAATGCTATTTTCCATTCGGTGTATTTCCATGTCTACATAGGAAGGCTAACATTCTTCCGTTTTTTGTTTCTCTAGTAAAATTGATTTTAGTATCTTGTGCGTTTAGTGTTTTTAGTATGTCTTCCACGTTCTTCCACATAACTAAAGACTACTTTCTTCGTAGGCGCAATATATAATATATAAAGAAGCCTGCAAGTAATTATCGATTTTGTCGACGAAGGAAAACTTTGGCGGCAGTGAATTGTGGAAAGAAATATTCACAATTCTGTTAAAGCACTTGATGTATGCAACGATAATGCTTTCCCTATTGTTCATCAGATCTTGCCTATAATGGCTGGTCTACCAGTAACAACATCGACGAACGAAAGCTCATTTTCAACACTGCGTTAACTGAAAAATTATCTCCGGTCTCCCATGAGTGAAAATCGACCAAACGAATTTGCTGCACTTAACATGCATCGAGACGTAAAAATTTATGCTTTGTCCAATCCTTAAGAGGGGCGATTCCACTGTTTGTGCCAATTATCACGGGATGGGCCTTCTCAACATTATCTATAAGGAGATAGGTTTTAGAAAAGGCGATTCACTTTCTTGTGATTTCTGTAATTTGATGCTGATTCCAAACGCCACCATATATACCAAAAGTATGATACCGTTTACGTATGCAGATGACATTGATATCGTTATCATTAACAGCAGGGCCGTTAACACAGCTTTTTCAAGGTAGAGAAGGAAGCAAAAGAGGTTGGATTAGCGGTGAAGGGGGGCAAAACAAAGTACCTCCGGACAACATGTAAAAAGTCGTTTTCCTCTACAAATCCCTCATCATGCCCGTCTTTTTTATGGCGCACAAACGAGGATGATGTTGAACAAGGATGAGAGGGTTTGGAAGCTTTTGAGAGAACTATTCTACGCAAGATGTAGGCCCAATTTGCGTGGGCGACGGGTGCTGAAGAAGATGGAATGATGAACTGTACGAGATCTTTAATGACATGAACATAGTCAAACGCATACAAATTTAACCCTTCGCGATAAAAATATCCTGCGACTCGGCACCCATTAGTGGAAAATGAAAGTAAGGGTGTCCACAAACACAATGGAAAGGCCCAGTGCAGAATGACCTTTCTACATTTATAGCGATTAATTGGCGCAACTTCGGAAAGGAGAAAGACGATTGGCAAAGTGGTTTGATCTCGGTCCAAACCGACAAACGGTTGCAGTACCAAATAAGAAGAAATGACAAGAATGAGACCGTACATACCCAATACTTCAGCGAAAATGACAATCAAAATCATACTGGTCTCTGAGACGCTAACCTTATATATATCTTAAATTTTCTCGACTTTCCCAATCCAGGCAACTTTTCTCCGAAAAAGCACGTATATGCAATCACTAAATCGAACGGATTTTGCTATATTCGCTTTCAGTATATCTAAACCCTCTACTAATTGCCATAACTGTGCATGTGCCACTATCAATTATCACTTTTTCTTTAGCTAGCATTCCAATAAGTGCGTCATACGTCATTACGGGAAAACTTAAAATTTTTTTCTTTACACGAAATGAGCCATAAACCAAACTTGTCTGCCATCGAACGCTTCACTAAGGATTTGCTGTTACCTAAATCAATGAACGCTTTACACTCACTTACACTTTGTGACACCTGTAATCGTAATTTCCTTACACAACACTTGGTATCTGATGTTCACGGTCAACTGGTTTTTTTTAAACGCGCTCTTGCATAATAATGGTTGATAACATTAAAGAAATACCGGCATACTCTAGGAAACGAGTAAGTATTATAATTTGTATAGGAGACAATCTAGCTTGCTTTAATTGTTGCCTTACAGTCGGACCAGCACCCTTTAATTTTTGTTATTTGTTGTTCGTTTTATAAAGCAATAGATGCAGATTCGACTCCTTGTGACGGCATATGTAAATAGTTAGAACTTTTGCGACTCAGTAAATTATGCAAAACACAACATGCTACATCATATGCCTTTGAAGCGGAAATCCATCGTTGCCGATTATGACATTTATTAATAACGTTCTTTAAGTCACTCTGCAGTAAAACGCCTGCATCGTGGGTACGTTCATTTCATCCTACATCTAAATACAAATGTACATACATATGTATGTATATAAAACGGCAATCACGGCGGAAAAACAATGTGTTTTCCGTCTAATGCTTCTAAGCTGAGGGGGTATTTCCCCTTCATCGCATATTGTAAATGTTGGAAACTGTAAAAATATGTAAACAACAATTTGTATGTACAAATGTGTAAGTAAATCATAAATTAATATAGAAGTAGTAATTATTTTTAATTATTTTTTTAGAAAGTAAATTTCGATGAAGGAATAAGAAATAATCAAGGATTTGCTTAAAAAACAATTAGAGAAGAAAAGCGCTTACGATTGGCGCGAGCAATAAGTTATTTTCGAATTGAAATCAAAATAAAGTGAAGATATACGCAGTGAAGCAGCTTGGAAAATCCAATAAATTTTGCGAAAGGCGAGATTAAAAGATAAGGAAAGTAGTAAGCACGTAGCTGAAATATATGACAAGTTATTTTAACACACCGACTTCATCGCAAAAAGAAAAATTGGTCACATCATGCATTTCATTACATCCAATATCAGCGCTATTGGTCAACGCAACTACCATATACTCTCCGCATATTTTACAGCAATCATTCGAAGGTATTTTAAGTGATGATGGCTTGTTCGAAATTATAAGATATACACTGACGTTCTTTATTAACAAAAAAAGTATTATTTACAATACAAACCAAGGCGAATTCATAAAAGGTAGTGTTTTAAATACAACTACAAAATTCCTATTCCTGTCAGTAGGGCTGAACTCTGGCAGAACCGCTGCTATTTCACTCGGCTTATGTGTTTGTATGTTTTTCGCTGTATATGCACATTTCTCTTCGGCTCTCAAAAATACTGAATCAAATCAAGGTGCTGATCGGTTTCATTATTCTAATGGCGTTGCAAATATAATGTATACTTTTTCTGCTGCTTGTTGTGTTGAATGCGTCTGAGTAAATGACACTCTTTGACTCGACGTCGACATTGTCTGCAGAATCATCTACGGTAAGTACGGCTGCCCCGAAATTGCTAAAACGTCTGCAACAGACCAGCGTACTGCGAAATAAGTGAAAAATTCCTTTCCATTGCCAATGAAAACGAAGCAGGCAATGCTTGGGACGCTGGTACAGCTAGTAATCAAGAATGATATAAAACCAGATAACGACAACGCCGGCAGCGCATACGCCACAGCGGTTGCTGCTGCAGGAATAGCGAGACAAAAAGAAAGGTGATATCTGCACTTGGGAGTTTTAGTTGAACTGCAACTGCTAAAATACAAAGCTCGGCACTTTACATTTATTATTCTGTGTTTAATTTTTTGGAAAAATCACTCAAAACTCTGAAAAATCAACTTTTTAAGAGCTAGTTGCGACGTCAATCTTTCAAACGAGGGAAGTGCTGTCTGTAATTATATGGAAACTTAGAAAGTAACGCAAACGAAGTCTCTGGTATCAACTAGTATAATATATAAATGAATGATTATCGAAATATAAATATGCTTATTTTAATTGTGTTTATTTTTATTTTTCACTATCTAGTACAGGCTCTCGTTAAATGGACTTTGCTTTATGAAATAGGTTAGGTTAGGCAAATTAAATGAGTCCATTGTGATACCACTTGTTGTTAGATCGGTAAAACGCAGGTGGCAGCAACTGTGTCCTCCCGTTTAACCGCGGCCATCGATGACGACTCCGACACTCCCTCACCGCCTTGAATCTTGGCATATGCCGTAGAGCCAGTGGAGGGAGATGAGGCAGATTTGGGGGCCACCTTTGACACCCCTCCACCACTCGAAAGTTTAGAAAAGGATATTTCGGTCATGGCTTATGGGTCCCAAGTCACAGCCTCTATACAAAACCCGAAGTCATAGCAATCCTTAAAAGGTTGTCTATGCCGAGGCTGGGAGGCCATGCGAGTTGACGCACATACTTATGAGGTGGGCGTTCAGAGCCAGACCAGACGCAAAGATGGGAGTCATCTAACCCGCACCAATACCACAAACTTGAAACATAATCAGAGACCTTTCAGGTTTTAACGGGACGCAGACGGACATGCCATTAGAATACCAGTATACTGTACATGATACCCACCTAGTACTTGTACACACGTATCGAAGTACAAAAAATACTAGGTTTTAGTGGAAGAACTCGAGAATTTACTTCGAAGTAGTGACATCGGAACATTACTAATTGTATTAATTGACTTTGGCACGAATGAGACCTGTGTTCGCACGGAGTGGTATTATGTATGAGGTCGTAAAAGCGATTTAAGTTGCAAAATAGTTAAAATATTTCTAGCCTAACAGTTTGCCGTAAAATATCAGATGAATTTACATATTTAGGCACGTATGCAAACTAAATACAATAGCCACAACCCAAAAATCAAATCCAGAAACATAACTGTGATTACTTAGTATTTCGTATTCGAGTCCAATACAGACCAAAATGTGCGATCACAGACCGAAACCCTTACGGTTGAAAATTCACTAGTCATTTAACACAACCGATACCATTAACAAAATCCCAAATGAGTTAATGTAATATGAAAACGTGAATGATCCCATGCATAAAAATTGCGATGTGTTGCAGTGGTGGGAGCTCAACAAATTAAGATCTCTCCTTTTATACAAGCTAAGCTACGGGAGTTGCCAAAAGTAGCTCCGTTTTAGAGCTTTCTGAAAGGCATGGCATTATTGGGTCTAAACCTGATTCAATAGGAAACATTTGGGTGATTCACAAGGTATCCAAATGTCTCATAAGTCATAAAGAAATACAATTTAAAAATTACAAAATTACTCGGTTTTAATTATTTGTTTCAATGCAATCCAAAAACATAACTTTTGATATCTAAAATTGTATGGCTTTATGATTTATGAAACATTATGAAATGTTGGGAAATAATAATTGATATCACGAAATTCGATAAATGAGAATTAAGTGTGTTTCATTGCATTAAGAATAGCTAATATAAGTTTTAATTTTCGTAGAATTGTAGTATGCTTATAAATTAAAGTTTTGTCCTTTGGAAATAGTTTAATTATTGTAAATAGTCCAATTATTGTTAATGGTTGAACTATAGTGATCGTTTTTGTGTTTTTACATAAATACATGCATATGTACATACAAACAAACGTTTCATTATAATTAAATGTAGGTTGTTACGCGAAAAACCTCGGTTTAACTAACGAGTGCAGAAATATTATAGACTACAGTTTCAGGTGTGGTACCAAACGCGTTAATTAATTACAACCTTCCGTTAACATTCTGCGGTACAAATTTAATAAATTCTTCCGATTAAATGTCATGTGAAGTGGATATTTTAGTACCTGAAATATAATAATAACAGCGATTACTGAACCCGTACTCAACACGTCTAATGCCTTTCAAACTAGGAAGGGGTTGCGAGACATCGCGAAAGAAAATATCGAAAAATTACAACAATTAAAACAGGTTAAAGTAAACAAATTCGATGTAGGTGATTTCGTAGTGTTGAATAACGTTGACACAACGGTAGGAATTAACAAAAAGCTTTAGCGAAAATTTAAGGGACCTTATCGGCTACGTAAAATGTTTCCGAATCATCGGTATGTTATTCGGAACATAGAAAACAGCCAGATAACCCAAATACCACACAGCGGAATTGTGGAAACCTGTAATATAAGAATGTGGTTAACTTACTCCGAAATTCAAAGCAGCACTTAACCGCTATACTCCACATAGTTTAGGTATTTATGTATTGTAGTTTATTATAAGCAAACTTTGGTTACTACTGGGTGACCAAGGGTGGCCACTTGAGTCAGGTTGGCCGAGCTGCAGGAAGCTTATAAACTAAAGATCGTCTATTAGGAATAGTCTAGAAATTTTAAATAGTCCAGCTTTTGTAAATGGCTTAGCCATAGCGATCGTTTTGGCGTTTGCACATACATATGTACATATGTATGTATCAACGAACGCTTTCAATAAAATTCAATTAAGGTTAATGCATATGTATATTATATTATAGACTACAGAATGAAGATTGTCTAATTAAATACTACAGGCCGCCCTGGCCCCTAGCGGGGGCAAGTAACATAAAAAATTATAGAAATGTTTTTTTCTAATAGCGGTCGCCCCCTCGGCAGGCAATGGCACACCTCCGCGTGTATTTCTGCCATGAAAAAACACATTTCGCCGTTCAGAGTCGGCGTAAAACTATAGGTCCCTCAAATACACAAGAAGTACGGCCAAAATCGCTTAAAGCGGTTATTGCGCCAATTAAGTAAGTAAGTAAGTAAATGATTAAGTGAAAATTGAATTACGGATTCTGATTACCCTTCGGTTTAGCTTTTTTTTCTCTGCAAAGAAGTTAGCAAATTCAAAAGTCACAAAAGCAAATAAGTACATTTTTTGCCTTCCCTTCAAATATGGTTTGTTCCATACTTAGAAATATTTTGTTCAAATAAATATTTATTTCACATATTGAAAAAACCCCTTCAGGAAACAATATACCAGCTTAATCCGTACCGTTCAAACCAACTAGCAGATTGCTGCTCTTCTCTCATCGTGCTAGTAAAAGGAATCAAAATTAACGATTCCTAGGATGCTAACTAATTCCATAAATTATTCTACTTATGTTGAGTTTAATTAATTAAAACTCCAATTTCCAAGTTCCGGATTTTGCAGTGCTTTATTCAAATTGAATCTTTAGACTGATTTACATTTGTACTCTTATCCTAGAAGCTTTTTCACATTTCTAATATGAAATAACACTTTGTTAATTCGATAGTACTGCATTCATTACTGGAATAATAATGCTTAATTAGATATCAGTTTCAATTTCAACCGCAAAACAATAGACTGCCACACAACTTCGCTGGCTGCATTCATTCGGACGATTTGGAACTATACACGGTTTCATGTGGCTGAAAAAATGGATATGAATTCATGAATGAATGAGTGGCACACAGTATTGTTCTGATACCAGTACTTAGAAGTATATACTTGAATACTTCGACCAAGTACCGAGTATTTTTCGTTCTTCGATAAACATCCATAAGTACTCGGTGGGAATCGAGTACTTGCGCGTCTAGGCAAAACTTGAGTTACCATTCTTTGCAAATGATTTTCCTAAGAATGCACTACAATATTAAGCAAAGAAACAATCTTAAAGCGTTTAAAATATCAATAAAGTTTTAAAAATCTGTTAACACATGTTTTTTTATTTGTATTCAATTAAAAAATTAAAGTGCCAAGGAAATATAAGAAGCACCTTAAGTGTTAAAAAAATGGTATTGATTACCGATCGCCAGAAAATAAATAAACAATTCCGAAAAAAGTTAACAGTTATACCTGCTAAAATATTTCAGATTTCGAAAAATCGTCAAACTTTTATTTTCTTATCGTTGTGAAAAATTCAATTTCACAAAGAAAGCTTGACCTCTGAAAAATTGGTGGCTAACTTCAGGCGCAATCTTTTAATCTATCATTCTTGTTCTACGATGATGCGAACTGTTCCCATCGAAAGTTGAGGAAAGCGGAGCGTCGACCGGTTGAAAGTTGTGAAGTTGATCAAGCGCAGTATCGTTTTTATTTTCGATTTAATCCAATTTACATTTTTAATGATTCTATTATTTAGATAAACAGAATTTTAGTTCCCTAGTTAAAAGTTATTAATAAACTTACATTTCTGCAGCTATATACATATAAACTATCATATACACTGTGTAACACTGAAAATGAACTTTGAAAGAGACCTAGCCTAGGCGTTAGGCCTTATAAAACTAAGAAAAACTGTATACTTGAAATTTGCGAAACACCCCCAAAATCTCATTTTAGGGCCAAAAAACTGTTTTTGAGGTCATTCGCTAGTCAATCATCAATATCTTTGCGAATTTTCATCCGATTCAAAAGTTGTTTATATATTTTGAGAGGTGACAAATTTTTAATGGCGTATAACTCATCAAAATCAAACGAGAACTGACGAAGCTACAGAGAAAAAAATCGTAACTTAATAAAAAAAAATTAATTTTGAAACTTTGACTACGATTTTACGGTAGTCTTAATTCAGAAAGGTACCTATCAAAAACAATATTATTAAACTGAATTTAGTACTGCGTCGATTAAGCTATTTCAATCGAAAATCGGTTGGAAATTGACAGAGTTATTACTATTTAAATTATTTTAGATGATTACCATATTTAAAAATTCATACATTTTGATTATCTTTTAACTTCAAATTTTTATTGTGACTGAAAATAAAAAAAAATTAATCATTAAAATGCTAAATAACTTTATAGCTAAAAATGGTTGCTTGATCTTCTGCGTTTATAAGACGAGTCATCTGTTTCACGTTTGAGTGACCAGCAGTAATTAGCTATCATCCTAACTTGGTTCTTTCCTGAAAACCGTTTTTCAATGTTGGAGATTTCTTGGTGAAATCTTTCACCTTGTTCGTCGCTGAATTGACCAAGATTATCCAGGAAAAATTCCAAATGAGAATGCAAAAAGTGAATTTTTATAGACATGTTGCATCCCATTTCTCCATAAGCTTCCAAAAATTCATGGACCACCAAGAAAGTTTCGGCACAAAGAAATGAAACTCAGCCATGCTCTTTTCTCTACTGGGTTCAATTTTTTTATGAAGTCATCATCAGTCATAATCTTACGAATCTGCGGTCCAACGAAAACGCCTGATCAAAATGTAAAAATAAATTAGGATGAATTCTTTTTGAAGAATTCTTGTTGGGAAATTTTTATAAGTACCTTCTTTAATCTTGGCGTCACTCAACTTGGGGAATATAAGTTTCAGGTGTAGAAAAGCCTCGCTGTTTTTTTCGAGTCGTTTAACAAACTGTTTCATGTACCCCAATTTTAAATGCAATGGCGGCAAAATTATATCATCAGGCTTAACTAATGCAATATTGAGAACATTATTTTTTCCAATTTGAAACTTTCTCGGTGGCCATATGTTACACTTGTAATGATTTTTGGCACGACTGTCCCATTCACAAAAGTAACAAGGATATTTAGTGTAGCCACATTGCATTCCAAGTAGACTTGTCAGGACTTTAAGGTCCGAGACAATCTGCCAGCGAAATTTATTGTATTTAATCAATCGTAGAATTTTTTCCATCGTTTGATAAGTCTCTTTCATATCAGTAGCGTATGCCACTGGAACTGATGGCAATTCATTTCTGTTATGCAGCAATACTGCTTTCAGACCTACGATGTTAGTCAATTGAAAATTAATTGATAAATTGTATTCAAATTTAGTTCTCTCACACTCATAACACATTAAATACTTACTTTTGCAAGAACCGTCTAGAAATAATCGCCAATCTTGTGGACAGTGCACGTGATCGAGTGCAGCAAACAATTCATCCACATCAACGCAATAAACTAGTTTGTTATTGGTGTCATCAGCTTTGAAAATGTGTTCGAATGAAGATAGGTCTCTGTCTCGTGCAGACGTTACTTTAAAGTTACTGTCTACTATATTCCACTGCTTTAATCTGGAGGCCAGAATCTCTGTTTGTCTTATAGACAGATCCATATCCAGCACAAGATCACAATAATCGTGATTTGACACGAAATGACGTTCCGTTTCTATTGCTTTGGTTGGAAGGTACGGTTCGTCATTTACCTCATTAGAAGATTTGTGGCTTGAATCAGGAAATGTAGCTGGATTTTTGTCTTCAGTTCGCTGATCTTGTTTTCCTCTTGGAATCGGTTTCGATACAGTCAACACATTGGCATATTCTATGAGGTGGCGAGTTTTATAGTGGTGACCAGTGATTTTTGTTTGGCAAAAGTAGCAATCCTCCGGCTTGTGATATATTTGATAATGCCAAGCCATAGGAGTCACAAACGGCAGACGCTGGTCATCACATTTACCGGTTTTCCATTGTTTTAATGTTGTACAGCACATCGAACAAATATATTCGGGTTCATACCAAGCACTTTCCACGTATGAGCAACTGAAAAAGAGGTTGAACGCTTCAACCACAGCTTTATTTGTTCTTAAATCGAACCGATATTTCTTATCAACAAATAGACCGCAGGCGTAACAAAATTTGTTGCGCCTATCACACATTTTACCACACTTATCACACAATATAATTGCGAAGCGGTCGCAAGGTTGAATTGACGGCGTAAATTTATTAGATGAGCACTCAAAATTTTTGGAAATGAATGTGTTTAAAATAATACCTCATACTTGCTATGTTTCTACTAAAATAACGCAATGAAATGCGGTCAAAGTAGAAAAATTAAAAAAAAAACTTTTTGCAAGGTAAATTTATTTAATAGCAGAAAAAATTTTATAGCTTCGTCAATTTTTGTCCGATTTCATTGCATGAGCACTCAAAATTTTTGGACATGAATGTACTTTCAAAATAATTCCTCATACTTGATATGTTTTTAGTAAAATACTGCAATAAAATGCGGTCAAAGTAGAAAAATTTTAAGAAAAAACAAATTTTCCAAGTTTACCCGATGAAAACTTACAACACGCTAGCTCAAAAAATAGATCTTTCTATCTCAATTTAAAGGTATAATCCTTACCTTTGGCCAAGTAATGAAAAGATTAGCGCGCACACTTCCGAAGAACGGTTTTTAACGGTAAAGCAAGATTTTGAGGGTGTTACAAATTTTTCAAAAACCGTTTTGAGTTATATTCGACCAGGGGAACAATTTCCACTATGTCACTTTAAAAGTTCACTCAATTTTTTCCATTTCGTAACACTGTGTTATCATTAGAATCGCGTACTTTCCAGCGATACTTTGAATAGCAGGAATATTTTTGTATGAGTATAGGCATTGAGTACAAGGTGGTATCGGAACATAATTTGTCTTTGTGTGGCATTTTCTGAAGTTAGAATATATAAGATTACACACCAGTTGAATGGCGTTTCGTTTCCTGTGGCGAAAATTATCGTCCGATTTCCCCACACCAGAAACCAATTGGATCTAATCAGTTTCTGATATCAATCAGCAAAAGTTAAATTAGTTCTGGATGAAATCGGATGCCACTTTCTGTTAGACGAACGGAGAGAGTGATGCATCTTCTTTGTAAACAACGTTCTTTGATAAATGTCATATAGGATAGGAAATGATTGTGCTAGAAAAAGCATACATAAGGTAGTTTGTTCAAAGGAAATTGCAGTTTTTATGGCAGCCGGCTGTCAAAGTCAATTCTGTGAAAATATGCTAATTGGGGAGTGAGTTTGTGCTTGGTAATTTAAAGATGATAATAAAACTTTAATTTTAGTTACAGCAATGGTAATAAAGCAGCGATTTTTAAGGCGTTGTTTTAAAATTAGTATACATACATATATTGTAACACAATTTATATCAGCCTGCCAAAACCTCACGTGAAAGCAGCAAACAAGAAACTACTGGAAACTGCGCTGCTATCTACTTTTAAAGAAAGGGCTTTCAATAATTACAAGCGATCACCCTATGTATTGTTTTGTGGTATAAATTTTTGTGTTAATCACAAAATATTTATTTTAACTAGTATCTATTAGTTGCTTTAAATATTAACAATTAAGAATTAATTGCGAGCAGGAACCGAGGAAATACAGGTACACGGTTTTAGTGATTCTTCAGAGAAGTCATATGCGGCTACTGTCTATTTAAGGGTCAAAACTAAAGAGAAAGTCTTCGTAAATTTACTTATGGCCAAAACAACAGTTGCCCCAGTTAAATGATATCTTTACCACGACTAGAGCTTTGCTGGCGGTTTTACTTGCCGAAACCACATACGCAGTAATCGAAAACCTCAACCTTGAACACCACAACAACAGCTCTGGTTATTTTCCACAATAGTCCTTGCGTGGATAAATACGCTTCAATGCTCCTGGTCAACTTTCGGTGCATACCGTATAACTAAAATTACTGACAAAGTTGGAAACAAGGATTGGCTTCATGTGGACTCAGCGACAAACCCTGCAGATTTATCCTGTAGAGGACTTTTTGCTCATGAATTGGTCAACATCTCTTTGAGATGGTAGGGAACTTCTTGGCTAAAAGAAGGCGTTTCAGATTGGAAAACTCAAGACTTAGACTACCAGACAGTGATTGAGGAAAAAAGAGTGATGAGAGTCTTATCATACGTCATGAGATTCTATCGAAGAATTCATCCGGAAACAAAAACTTCATTTAAAGCGGTCTGGCTTAATTTCGTCCGATGAAATTAAAGCAACGCTTCAAAGCTTTATAAACGTTTACCTCACTAAGGTCATCCAGAAACGGTGATCCCAGGTATCGCAGCCTGCTTTTGCCCAGTGCAGGACACTTAGAAATTTGACTCCATCTATCATCAGCTTGCTCATATAAATATTATCCACATAGCAGTTTGCAAGTGGAAATCGGCATAGCAATGCGATCTTTATCCTGAAGAATCTGCTTGGTCGTACCTTGTCTTGCAAATGAGGTACAGTCTGTTCTGCTTGGCCTTCTCCAGTAGAGATAGGCGGCAGGCCAGCGCGATGTTTGAGTTAAACGTGAAGGAACTCAGAGCCTTGATTACAGCCTGGCTATCACTAAAGATGAAGATATCTCTTCCAAAGCTTCCATAATAGCTGGTAACCTAAAGGAGGTTTGCATGGGAGGGTTTCGCGTGGAGACGCCTCCTCCCACCTTACTGTCGAATTTCGATAGATGACAATACTATCTGGTTCCACTCATCTCTACAAGGAAAACTCGTTATAAAACTACTTTCAGAAATCGATTTCGAAGCTCAACGGTCCGCGTTGATCAGAATGAAGTGAAACTTGTTTAATATACAAGAGTGGCTCTGGATTTCGGGGTGCCACTGAGATGTTTCCCTTAATCATAGAGCTGTCAGCGCTACCATCTGTTGTCCTGTCAAATCTAATGGCAGGAGATGTGTTCTAAGCCTCGCTTACGCAGATCATACTAGATATTTATTTCTTTGTGAGCAGTCTTAGGTTAGAATATTTTTCTAATGCAGACCACCATACCATCACACCATATAGGAGAATTGGTCTGACGACCGCTGTAAAAATCCACCTACAGATCCCGGGACTAAGACCCCATTGTAGAAAGACATAGCCGGATGAGGTTTAGTTCCGGTAGAGTTACCGAAGGCATTTTATACTATATCGTGAAGTGTACAAGGTCCACCTTATTTGAGCTGACCCTAAGCCCGCAGCGGGTGGACCACTTGGATACCTCCCGAAGCGTTCGTTGCATCAGCTCGCATAGTGTTTGCGGAAACTTTCCCCTAATTGCGATTGCGACGTCGTCAGCGTACACGACAAATTTCGGGCCACCAGAATCCGTACCTCGCAGAAGCGTATTTACTTTGAGGTTTCACAGAAGTGGGGATGGGACACCTCCTTGGGGCGTCCCCCTCGACAATTCGCTCGCACCTAGTTTAGCTCTTACAACTCTGCAGCAAAGTAGCTGGCCGAGTGAGTATTCCACCCCTAGGGCCTAAAGCACCAGTTATAGCTTCGGGAAGTACGTTGTTAAAAGCGATTTCAATGCCCAGGAAGGCTACAAGACAGACATCTTTAACGCTGAGAAACTTCTCAATATAGCCGACCAAATTATGGAGTGAAGTTTCAGCAGATTTTCCTTTGCGGTAGACATGTTGGCCATCAGACAATAATCGACTATCTATGGTAATAGAGAGGTAGCTACTAACAATCCTTTCAAGTGACTTAAGAGCAAAGGAGGATAGACTGATAGGCCTAACGGCCTTTGGATTAGTGTGTGAGGCCTTTCCGGCATTAAAAATAAAAGCGGCCGTGACATTTCTCTATGCCCACGGTATATGAATCAGTTTGAAATAGGCCCTGAAAGTAGTTCAAAGCCATTTTGCAGAAACTTCAAGTGTTTTAATTAGTTGTGCAGGTACTGGCTGTGCTTTTTAGGTCTTTACGCACTTTTGGGCTGGTAGAGAATAGTTTAGTACAATTTCAATATAAATATGGTCAGAGAAGGAATGTTCATCTAGAACCCGCCAACTCTCAATCAATTCAAATACACTAACATTACATAGAGTTATATCTAATACTTCATTAAGGTTACTAGTAATGAAGGTGGGATCCCTACCTTTGTTGCATATAAGTAGGTTAGTAGTTAGAAGGTAGTTGAAAAGTAGCTCGCCTCGATTACTTATGTCCGTGCTGCCCCCTGAACGTGGTGAGCATTCGCATCGTTTCCGAAAGTGTGTCCGCTCTCGTATTTGCCGTGACGTCGCCATCACTGTACTTAAGCAAAAGAAAGATATTTAAATTTACTTTAGCTAAAATGCAGGCTCTAATTTTGCGCTCCACGAAAAGCTCAAAGCCGGTGGCACTCAACCCACATACCCTTGAGCTACACACACATGGTTTCTGAATGAGTATCACCGTAATATCGCCTTTGCTCAGGCGACCTAGGACTGCTCCTGAGGCTACCCTAGATTTGTGGAAGTTTATCTGCACCACTCTCATATGAGAAAACCGCCCCTCCTCTCCGCGTTATACTTTTACAATCACCTCATCGAGGTCTTATGAAACACGGCCTTGCCTCTACTCCAGGAGCCTGAAGGACTCCTTGTTTAGAGACAATACCACCTGTCCACGTCCTCGACCTGGAAGATCCTCCAATCACTTGTCGGGAGGGCCGGGTTCACCACCTGAAGCATCTTTAGTCTGCGCACCCAGGAGTGCGGTCGGATTGTTTTTGATGCCGGAGTGTATTTCTCCCTCGACCTCCGACGTTTAGAGGGAGGCACCCGGTTTTCCACCGAAACTCCAGTAACCCGGAAGTTAGGCAGCAGTGCCCTCGCCCTTTCTACCGCCTCCTTCGCGGTCTGGGGCCATATCGTTTTAGCGTCTTCGTGGCCTTAAGCTTATCAGTGAACTTGAACCGCGCCGACTCCACCTTTTGAGAGACGTGGCTCGTAGCTTCCATCGCTGCCACGTCCGCGATATTTTCATGTCCATTAAACCCTTTTATAGACAAAGATGAAATTATAAGAATAATGAGTGCTATCTCATCATACTTTCACATAACTTCAGGTTGTCCCGTCTAAGTGTCCAGTTCATATTCGCGTTATCTTGCATGGTGAAAATCAGCTGATGCCACGCATCCTTCGTATTCAGTACTGGATTTCAATTTGTAGATCTACACGATCCACAAAAACATGGGAATCCTCCCTCAGGAACGCATAACTTTATCGGCAAATACAAATACGTCTACCTTTTCGGCTGTTTTACTACCAAAGCTAATTACCCAGAAGCCACTACTGACCACTAAACACTTTCAGGCAGCATTCGCAGGATTCGTCGCTAGACGAGGATGCCCAGAAAATATGTACTCCGCCAACGGCACGAATTGTGTCGGAGCTTCCCGATCTTTGCAATCCGTATTTAAAGCCTTTATGACTGGAACTCGCGATAATACTTTGTCGAAATTTAGTCATCAATTGCTTATATGGATAAAAACCAATAAATATGATTTTACCTTCTCCATATAATAAACACGTAATAAATAAAGTCTTCTTGGGTCAAGCATAAACGACATTCGAAATGTGAAACTTTTATTGATATTAGGAACCTGAGATAAATTTACCGCACTAGTCATCAACCGATATCCAAGTAACCACTTTTTAGTGGCTGTTTAACAATGGATGTAGCTAATACAGCTTTGCGCTTGTCCGTCCATGTGTTGATGGTGTGGTTGTCGCACCCCGTCTTCACCCATTTATCGAACCCTATCGTCACGTAGCGAACAGTAGTTGAGTTCTTGTGCTGGATAACTTTCCAAAAAGGCTACTATGTATTAAAGCATGCACTTTAAATATGTTTGCCAGTTATATGTTATAGGCAATTTAATATCACCGACTGTATTGTTTTCAGCAGTACGGAAATTATTGATAAAATGCCGTAAAGTAGCAGCAACTGGCATAGGGAATTACTGGGATCGTTTTCTTCTTGTTTTTCAATTAACCTGTAAATACAAAAGGCTACTGTCACAAATATTGAGCCAAGTCATAATGGTGATGGATCCGACGTACTGTTCATCAATCTTACTGGCCAACTGGTGGGCACAACAGGTGGATTAAGAAGTGATGGCGGATGAGTAAACATCCCTTACCGAGGTGGCCGCCATTTCAGCTAGCGGCGAAGACGTGGCTCGGAAATCAGTCCTTCCGACCGTCCAGGTAGCGCGGCTCTGGATCTCGCCCATTCAGACGGCCTGCCCTGCTAAAGTATCGAGAACGATTGGATTGAAAACTCGTCCTTCCCAACCAGCTCGGTAACCACGAAACCAACGAACGGACGGCGCGGAAACACGTCCTTCCCTATCAATACTACGATGCGCCCCGCACAATTTAAGATCGGACCTACTAATTGACAGCTCTACCGCCCTCTTATTAGGGTATTTGAGACAATCGCGCTGAAAATGTGAAAATCGCGGCAAGCAGGACGTTAGTGGACCCCTGTGCACTCAGTACGATGATATCCGACGAATTGGCGCAAATGCTCAGACTCGAGCAGATGAACGCGGATCGTGGAGCGATATAAACGCCCAAATAGTGTTGAGCGGCAAGTAATCTGCTTTAATCGGCAGCTTGTTTGCCCAGGCGACCATATTTAAGTCAATGGTCTATGAAGCCCCACAAAAACAAATTATTTTTCAAAATTAAAAAAAAACACCACGTATGTTTTAATTGATGTATGTTTCTCTTCCAGCATTTTTAAGTTAAGCGCAGAAGGCGTTAACGTGGAGATCTTAAAGCCCAGCAACAACGACATTGAAAATTTACCTTATAATTCAAATTTTCACATGCGAGTATGTTATCCGCTTGCGATGGAGTTGATGGATTATTGAGGTGAGCTATTCTAGCTTGGCGGCGAATGCGTTCACCAACACATTTCCAGAATATGGTCGGACGAATGCATGCCCGCCGATTGGAATTTAAGTGTGCTCTGCCCTACTTACAACAAGGGTTAATATGCGCCAACTTCCGCCGGATGAGCCTACCTTAATATTTCATACAAGGATCTATCGAGCACATCAGCTTTCGACAGCACGGAAGAAGTTTCCTGTATGCCGCGATGCCTGAATTAGTTACCCTGCAAAACTACTTATAATACGGCTATGCAAAATGCCGATGAGCAATACCACCAGCTCTGTTAAAATTGGGAACGACCTCCCGGAGCCGCTTTTTACGAAACAAAGTTTCAGAATGGGTGACTATCTGTTTTGTGGCTTCTTTAACATTATGTAGGAAATATAGTTCGAGCTGCAGAATTAACCTGGTTTGGTACCATCTTTTGAAAGAGTGCCATTACCTTTTCCAAGCTGGATAAAGAAGAGAAGCGAATAGGACGTGGTGAACGAGGGCAAAACAAATCCTGTCGTCAAATACACAGTCAGCGCATTCGCGTCTTGGCTCCCGCGTCACTATTGACAGTTACAATTTTATCAAAATGGAAGACTTTGTTTATCTTTGAACCAATCGACGAACGAAAACCACGCTCTCTAAGTAATTTATTATGCCCGTGCTACTGTATGGCGCAGAAACATGGACGCTTCAACATCAGATTAGGTGCCATGGGGAGTGATCGAGAGTAAGATTCTCCGAAAGATGTTTGCACCTTTACGTCTTTGCGACGGCGAATACCGTAGACGATGGAAAGGTAAGTTATATGAGCTTTATAATGACAATGCTATAGTACACCGAATTAAGATTCACGGGCTACGTTGACTAGATCATGTTGTACGTAGGGAAGAAACTGCTCTAGCCTTGACAGTATTTAAGGCGGTGCCCACTGATGGTAGCAGAGTAAGTGGATGGCGTCCTCTACGTTGGAAGGTCCAGATGGAGAAGGACTTGGCTTCACAGTTATAAAAGTAGAGGAGCAACTCGCGCTCTTTTGAAATCGGTCAAAAACGCGCCAATTAAGAAGAACAATTATATAAGCAGTCCCACTAGTACCACGCACCGTAAACGTAAGCGCCCCACCGAACTATGAACGATTTTCGGGTTTTCATTGATCCTGATAAAAGAAGATATGCTCTACCGTTTGAAATTATGTTTCAATTTGTTTCTATGAAATTACGCTTTGTATTGAAGTTCAAAGTTGGGCGTGCTTCGTACTTAGCGCTCGCACTACTACAGCTTTGAGCTCCGTGTCCGTGTACTCGGGCATCTTCGGCTTCTGTTTTATTTCTGTTTTATATGGCTATATTGAACAAAGTTTCGGTAGCAGGTTTCCTCACAGGAGGATAAAATTCGAATTTTTAAAAACGAGCACTTAAAAAAGGAGATTAAAAAACTAATTCTTTTATTTACGAATTCTATGAAGATCTATTCGTACAATCTTAAAAAATTCAAATGATCGCAATTACAAATCGTAATACAATTTACTCCTACAATTTTATATTATACTTTTGTATTATACTTTCATATCATAAAATATCTGCATAAAACATTTCATTATTTGGTTAATAATTTGCCAGAATAAATTTTTCAAAAATAAGTAATTAAAATGGAAAGTTCCAAGAATCTTAAAGAGAGACGTAATTTTTCTAATTCAGACGCAAAACTTCTGCCTTCTTTTTCGTGAAAATGCAGTTCCGCGAAAATGACCAAGGGCTAAAAATCATAATCTTCATTCATAAGAGTTGCTGTCGTCATCGTTCATCAAAGCATGTCATTTTCAAGAAATTATTTTTTCAGTCATCATCATTTTTTCACTCATGATGTAACAAATTATTTACGAAGTTTTATGATTAATTGCGATTAAACATACATTCTGAAAACGCAAAAAATTGAGAAAGTCTGTCCTTTTTTTCTCCCCGAGCGCTCCCGAAATCACACGGATAGAGGATCTGTTCTATACCGTGATTATTCTTAATATAACTCTTAATTGTTTCAGATTTTAATGCCGGTTCATTGCCACATATCAAAGGTTGGAATTGGAGTTTCTTCGATTGTGTTTTTTTTGAGGTTCTATTGTAATTGGAAACCAAACAGGCTTTACCCGATTTTACTATTTCAGTCAATCTTTTCCTTATGTTGGGGAAAAATAATCATTCGTTTTTTGCCTATAGTTTTCTTTAGCATTCATATTTGCTCTGTTATGTTCATTATTAAAAATTTCATCCTTATTTGTTACGTCTATTACCAATTTCCATGTATATGCAACTTTAACCCCCTAAAAATTTTTCAAAAACATTCCTTGTCTCTGGCAAAAATAACATACATCGCAATAAAATGCACTTACCATAACGGGGTTTATAGCTTCTTTAAGCAATTGTATATATAAGGCACTGATCGCTTGTAGCTTACCTCATGTCTAATATAATTCTGGAAAAATATCTTTGTCATATTCAAATAAGTAATTTTAAGTTTGTCCGATAATACGTCAGCCCACTACATTTTGCTTTCTAGGTTTCTAAAAAGCTCGCCATCGCTTAATTTTGGCGTTCGGATTGAATATGTGAGAGGCTGATGAATTTCAAGATATTTAGTCTTTGCATCCACACAAATAATTTCTCAAATTCTTTATACCCCATAGCCAGTAATTCTCTCTCGTTAACGGCATAGTGGAATTCTATTTTTGAAAGTGTTCCTGATACAAATGTAATTCTTTTGGCAATCCTGAACCAATGAGACGATTTGTTGGTTATCAAATCAAAGGGCTTATTGAAGTCTAGATACGAGAAGCGGAGTAGTCTCTTCTGATGTTAGAATCTCTTTTACCATTTGAAAGGCTTTAACTCCTTTTTCGTATAGTTGAACAGCTTCTTTTTTTTATTGATTTGCACTGACATTGCCCTCTTGATAGTGGTTTTGCGGTGTCAGCATAATCTTTAATAAATTTTCTAAAATAATCTATTAAAGCAAGGAATGCTCGGAGGCTCGAACTGTTCTTCGTACCTCATACCCAAGCACACATTTAACCTTTTCTGAAGTAGTTTTTAATCCCTCTCTGGATATAACAAAACTCAAAAATTCAGTTCCTTCTGTAAAAAATTTTTATTTCTCTTTGTTTACTTTATTCAATAATGCTAAAGTTTTCTCAATATGCCTTGAATGATCACTTTCATTTTCTGGAAATAATTATAATGTCTTTAAGGTAAGATTTCTTAAATCTTTAGTTTGTTGTATTAGATACACTTTGATATTCCGGATAATAATTACATTTCAGTACAAGGTGTTCAGAGTTTTCGAAAGCATTTGAAAAAACATATTGAACATTATTTGAAACAAGGTCCTGGGTTAACGCCAGACATTAAATGGTGTTTTATTCAACCCAGGTATATAAACCCGAAGTGTGTCCCTCGTGAGTCATAATTACGTTGTTTATGACAAGTGTTTATTTCTTCTCTACTACTTCATAAAATTTGGTTAGACCTGATGGCCCTGTCTTAAAGTCGATAATTCTTGCTATATTAAATAAATCATTAATATTTGCTTGCACTGATTGTGTAACTTTATCACATAATTCCCTAATTTGAGTCTCGTTCATTTTGAACTTATTTCCCCTTACGTTGTTTAACTTGTAATTAATACCCGAGTGCACTTGTGCCCAGGGTATTATAACTTTGTTCACTTAACGGTTGTTTGTAGCAGCATAAAATAACCGTGATAGCTATGACGAACTTGATTAAGCCATGTCTGTCCGTCCTTCAGTCGGAACTTGGTATACACATTGCCCTGAACCCAAGGTACTTTGGTGTTGCAAATGGGCGACATCGGACAAAAACCACGCCCACATAACGGTACCTTATTGAAATGAAAATTACCGCGATATTTCAATAAGTATTGCAGCCAATTTCCTCAATTTTCACACATGGAATTGGGTTTGGGAAAACCTTTTTTGGAAAATGGGCGTGACCCCGCCCACTTTATAAGATAAACTTATATCTCCGAAACTACTTGCCCAAACTCTACCAAATTTGGTACACATTTCAAGTCTATAAGCAAAATTATGAAAATTGTTAAAATCGGACAAAAACGACGCAAAAAAACGCGATATTTAAGTCTGCATTCAAGCCAATTCGCTCACATTTAATATGAAGAATGGGCTTACACTAGAGCAGAGCAAACCAATACAGTTACAAATGTTAGTGTGTTTTTCGAGAGAGCGACGCGTCGATGTTATTATTTACACTGTGAAGAAATGCATGAATTTTTTTGTTTGCTTTGACGAAAGTGAAATAGAAAATATTATTCGGTCCTAATGCACTGTCATATTTTTTTTCGAATTCCATAATATTTTCTATATTTATTTCGAAATCATAACTTTTCATCCTAATTAAATATACAATAAAACTGGAAGCACAGATAACACTACTTTCCACGAAAAAAGTACTTGCTTATTGGTAATTTTTATTCACTCTTTTTATTGAATAAACTTTGTAAAAAAAATAATAAAATGTTTTAAATTGTATTAGGAAAATGAATGAAGCATAAATGAGCTTAAATTTGATGTTGTGGGTTCGATCTCCGGCAGAAGTGTCATGAGGATATATGGTGATCTGCGAATAGCTAAAGCTTATACCATTGTTGTTTTCCTATAATTATTCCTATTAAAAATGGCCTTGAGCTCATAAAAATTACTGTTTGATATAAATAAATCGGCCGAAAAATTAATATATGTATGTAATGGATGAGTACACCAACTATAGCAATTTCTCTAACAATAATAGGACAAATAGAATTTGTTATAACCAGCTACGAGTACAACCACCCATTCATGTAATCGGTCGTGGGCTCGTTCACCGGAAAAAGTCTGATAAGGATATGTGGTGATTTCCGAAATAGCTATAACTTATACCATTGTTGGTTTTCTATAATTCTTCCTATTAAAAATGGCCTTGAGCTCAGAAAATTCTTGTTTGTTAAATAATTATAATATCCTGTAGAGCGCTTCACTAACTTTAAACGTTCCGAAAATCGGAATGTTTGTCGTTTGTATTTATTCAAAGTGGTTAAGGGTGGCAGCTCTGTTGAACTAATGTCAAGATAGATCTTCCGGTCAAATCAATATGGGAGGACGCCTCCTCTTGGTGACAGGTATCACAACTGGCCATTGCCTTATGGGTATGCATGCCATTAGGATAGGCTCTCCCGAAAACGATGGAGAAGATGGAATACCTTGAACACTACCTTTGCCATTGCCCTGCTTTAGCGAGTGTAAGAAAGAGATGCCTGCACCAATACTTTTTCGACTGCTTGCCGAATCTGGGGTCAACGGATGTTAACGATTTGTTGCGTTTCATCAAGCTAGCAGGCGACACATACTACCCAACTGGTATCACAATGGGCACAAAGGACGTAAGTGAGCCATTAATATATATATATAAGGATATAAGGACCTAGGTAAGTCTTTAATTTATATAAGAATAATGTGGTGATAGAAGAATATAATTTGTTCACAAATCACCAACAATTAATGGCTGCCCTTTAGTCAAATAAAAGAAAATGTATATGAAACTTTGAGTATTTACCAAATGTCTCTAATGAAACGTCAACGATATTTTTAACTGTAAGCGATAAAATAAAAGGATCCCAAATTTATATATGTATATTATAATATTTTTGTATAACTTTCGTACTATTGATAATATTTTAAGAATTTAAATTGCAATTGAAAGTAAAATAACTAAGATATCCAATTAATGTGAATACAAGGTGTTTAAATTTTATTGTCAAAGTTGAGATATTTACGAAAGATGCAAAAACCAAAATTTTCCAGTAAGTGCTAAAGAAAAGTTACTGAAAGTTGCCTAATAAAGTTGTATTTAAGCATAAGACGAAATAAGTTATTAATTGTGGGGCGACGCACTACCCAATAATGATAAAAAGTTGTATATCAGTAACCATTTCACCAATCTATACTAAAGTCGATAGACGGATTGCCTTCGTTAAAAATTTAAAATTCCTCTAAAAGACAAATATCTAATATTTAACATCAAATTTTAAATATTTTTCAAAAATGCAAAATCCAAACCTTTCATTAAATATTAAAGAAAAATGAGTGGAATTTTGTCAGTAGAGTTGCATTTCAGCATAATATAAAATAAGTTAATAATTTCGGAAAAGAGGCATGTAGGCAGAGACTTATGATAAAAAGTTTTATCTCAGTAACCGATTTACCAATTTCTACCCAGAGATACTCATGGCATTACGTTCAAATTTAAAAATCTTCACTTAGACCAACATCTAAGCTTTAAATAAAATATAAACACAGCACCCCATAATACCAAGGTTGTTCAACATTTATAGAAAAGCGGAAAAACGTAAATTTTTAAGTAAATAAAGCTAGTTAATACAGCTGTATTTAAGCATACGAGATGGCACAAGTTCATAGTCGTGGAAAAGTTGCGTGGTACTGCGACGCACTCCGCTTAAGCGGATATAACGTCAATAAAGTAAGTAAGTAAGTCACACGGATCTCTAAAATTCGATGCCAAATTAGACATTTAATATTACTGCAGAAACCTTGAACTGAAATGAAATTATTTTTTAGTTGCATTAAAAAATATGCTTGTATTTATTTTCTGCATAAATAAAATAATAAAAATAATTACCACATCATTTTTTGTAAATGTCATAAAAAGCTGTTGAGATTAGTTTCTCTTGATATATTAATATACACTGTGGTATTACACAGTGTGACACTCAAAAATACCTGGGAAGTGATGTTATTTTTCTGTAGGTCTTATCGAGTAGAACGAGAATCCAATTTTGGAATTTGTCAAACACCCTCAATATCTCGACTTAACCTTAAAAAACCGATTTTTCGTGCTTTTTCGCACTTCTTAGCCCATATCCTAGTTAGTTAACAATTGATTTTCATTCTAAGAACGGTTTAAGAAAGAAGAAACTCAGCATCTTGGAAAAACTTTGCTGGCGTGGGCCATATAGGCTGGCAGGAGGGCAGCCGGGGCTGCTTTGGAGTGGTGCAGATTAATTTGTAGGACCTGCACCATCTTCAGAGTGGACTATATCCATTGCACTATATCCCTTCTGAGGCTGCTATGACTGTGGTGTCATTAACTGCCCGGAAGAGGCACGGAAGAAACTGGTCGTCCGGCAACGTTTCCCACCAAGTGTGAACTGACTTAACGTGCGCAGATACTGAAAGCGGCACGGACTATGCCTCCACCGTAGCTAATTACTCCACCACAACCCGCGAGAAGTGGGAGGGATACATAGTTGATGACAAATCCAACATAACGCTCCTTCTCCTTGGTCTCAAAAATTTCAATACGGTAAAAAATAAATTGCGTATACTATTCACAGCTAATTAAAGCATATAAAACTTTTCTCTTTATGGTCCAAAACAGAATGTGCATTATGCAAAAGTTTATACACACAAATGACTATACGTCAAACGCTTGCTTACGTTTTACACATTTTTCTAATAAAATGAGCGAAACATAGAATTGAATTTTCTAAAGTGGCCTTCCAGCCGTACTACATTCGCCCCTTCTTTTATGCCTGTTCAGGCGTATTCTGTTAACCCAAGGTGGAGCAGATACAATTTGAATTCAGGTAAGCGGCTGCCTAGGCTGGTATTACTGTTGGTATTAATGCTGGTTCCAAGAGAAAAAAGTCCTCTACATTCGCCGCAGGCAAAGATAATTATATACGAAACTCTTTTCGTCGTGATAGCGCTGTCAAAATCGAAATTGTTGTTTACATTTTCCAATGGTGCCACCCAGGGGAATTCATATAAAGTGGTGTTATAAGTACAACTAAAAAATTCCCATGCATTTTGTGTTTGCTTTTGGGTAATACACATTTTGTTTTTGTTTTACAGCTTTTGTAATCACATACGAAAAAACAAAATGCATGTCAATTCAGTATCCAATTAACAATAGTAACAAAAAATTACACAAATAAAAGATATAATCGAAAAATCAAATTAACTACAAATTTAGCACTTAGTGTTTACCGGGAAAAGAAGAGATCAAATAGGTGTATCTCTAAAACTTCTTTGTTAAAATATATAGCCTCAGATATACGATCTATATACCAGATATTGTACATCTGCATCGAATAGTTGGGGAGTTACAAGAAATTTGGGTTTTTTATTGTATAGGGTGTGGCACCTCCCATTTTTTCGAAATGATACACAGTTTGATCTATAATACAATGTATATAGCCAAATATCAATTATCTGCACCGAATAGTTGCGAATATAAGACGAATTCAAATTTTCTCTTACATGGGAGTGTCGCCCACTTTTCCAAATTTATATATACATATGTACATACTAGCAACCCGCACCTGGTTTCACACAGGTTGATAATGTTTAAAACAACCTTATAATTGAAATAAAAGTAATTTTTTGTAATATTTCGGAATAATGACCCTAGTAACTACATAAAGAAAATTTCATAAATAAATAAAGTCCAATTAGAAGATATATTTATGTACATACATATTAATTATTCATATTCAGTTAGTTTTTATTTTCAGTTTTATAAAACTTCATTGTATACAATGTTCGCAGCTTTCCCATCAGGAGCCAAAACAAATAAATTGTCTTTGTTTGTTACACGGGATAGAGCAACATATAACTGGCCATGCGTAAAACATTGAGATCTAAGGTCCAAACCGGCCACCTTAAGTGTTTGACCTTAAGCCTTATTTATTGTTACTGAAAAACATAATTTGCCTGGAAACTGGAACCGTTTAAATTGAAATGGAAGATCTGTTGGTATTATCGGGATTCTTGGAATCAAGACGTTTTCTCCAGCACCACAGCCAGTCAAAATTGAACACTCAATCAAATGCGTTCTAATTGTTTTGATCAGCAGCCTAGTTCCATTACATAAAGTTGGTGGATTTAAATTGCGTAGTAATATTACAGGAGCTCCAACTTTAACAATTAGTTTATGTGGTGGCGTTCCGGGGGGATTTAGAGAATTTAAAAATTCTATTGGGAAATGAACTGCCTCGCTAATATCTATTATTGTGTCTATTGAGTGGAAAACTTGTGCTTCCGTAGTAAAATTTGAAAGTATTAAGGCATTTACTGCATCCACCTGATCATTGGTAGCTGACAATATTGCCCGCTCCTCAAACCAGTCCAATGAATTGGTTATAAGACCACCAACTCCGGGATATACTTTCTCAATTAGATCTTCAATAGTTGGGGTTAAATTACAAATATTTGTCAGATCGATTTGCCCACATGTCGTAGGGAACTGTCCGTTACCAATTTTTAGCAAGTTATTAGCAAAAAGTGCATTTCCTTGTCCGGAAGTAGAAACTCTCATATTTTCTTTGAGCTGTACTTTATTTATATACGGCCAAAAATAAGACATTGTGAAAGATGCGTTATGGGATGTTTACCCATTCGTGTGGTTTTCAATATAAAAATAAGCTAAAAGGGTAAAAGGGCTTTCAGTAAGCTTACAGAACAAAACGTGGGGATTTTAAAAATGGATACCTTTTCGTTGCTAAGTTGAATACTTGAGGAAGCTGCCAAATGAAATAGTTTCAAGGAAAATAACTTTTTTCACACTTCAAGTATTGAATGAATAGCCCCTTTCAAGCCGATGTCAACCCTTTCTGGAGATATGGATGAAAATGTGGATTAAAGAACACCAAAATAAAGCGGTTTTGGGGATAATGACCGTAATTTTGAAAAGCGATATGTAGGTAAGGGCGGCGATATGGAGATTTTATTAAGAGTGAAATTTGTAAAAAATTGGAGAGTCGTCACACCATACCTTGCAATTCGCACTTCATATCTTACATCTTTCATTTTGTATTCCCCCATACCGTGAGCAAAGATGTTTACATATCAAAAAGCCAATTTTACATGGGAAACTAAAAAAAAAAAATTGCGACCCCTATGAGTTCAGCTATTGGACCCATCTTTGAAATAAAATAAATACTTGGCAAGATTTACCTCCGAGTAGATTTAGGCCGAGCTTCTCTTGCGTCGTGCTCCTTTTTAATTTTTCCTACAAACTGGCGGGTCCCCTACATGTTTTATGCCAACTCCGAACGGCATCTGCTAGGCATATGAATTTTCATGCCAGAAACATACTCGGAGTGTTTGTTAGACCACTGCCGACGGGCGACCCCGCTTTGAAAACTTTTTTCTAATTGAAAAAACTGTTTCTAAATTTTTTATGATGCTTCGCACGGGGCTTGAACCCAGGACCTTTGGTGTGGTAGGCGGAGCGCGACCACCATACGACGGCGGGCGCCATATGTGGTGAGGATTTTTTTCCATCAAAGGTAAGTGTTAAAAAAAGAAACAAACATTTTTTTTGAAGCACTCTAATGTACATATATATTTTTTGCTCTGGAAAGTTGGTCAAATGTCATAGCTGAGAAGAAAATGGTTGAAAAGAAAAACACCTGCCCGGTTTGCTAGTAATTTATAATCTATTTCAATTGCATATTTAAGAACTTACTAAAATTTCGTATAAAAAACCAAATATTTTTATCTAATTTTGAGAACTTTGATAAATTTTATAGAAATCTTTAAGCTTTGAGTAACAACTATGTTTCATAGAAATCACTTATTTTTCTAATGGTCATTTTCACAGTGGCGAGTTAACTTACATTCCACAGTTAACTCTCGATTTTCGATTTTCATGTCGACTTATCGCAAGTTTAACTGCCCAATATTGGTGAGTTAACCTCTTGTTAGAAATAAAATGTACATTGGGTAGTGAATATTTATTTAAATTACTAAAATTGAATCGAAAATTCATAGTTAACTGTGGAATATAAGTTAACTCGCAACTGTGAAAATGGCCCTAAGGAAAATTTGGTTGTAAAATTACACTAAATAATATAAAAAATTGCACTGTAATGTACTTACCACTCAAATGTCAAATTATTTATTAAATCTGCACTTTTGATTAATATAAATAACTTCAAAATAAAACTTTATGAACTGCGATCGTTTTAATGTACTCCCGCAACTAACATACAAATTTTAATAGCATAATTCGTGAAAAGCAACGGTTCTTTTTGAAGAAAGATGTTCATGGTTGCCGAACAAAAAAAATTAAAATGGATCGGTACTCAGTCTTTGGAAATCATCATACAAATTTGGATAAAACAAAATGTTGTAGAATTCAATCTCCCTACTACACAAATAAGTACATATATGCATAGTATATACATACATAAAACATACGAAAACATAGTACTTTTGTTTAAACTTTAGGAGTATATACTATGTATGTTTAAAAATATGCATGCATTCTTTTCCTTTTTTGTTGCATTAATCTGGCACCATGCATAAATATGTATGTGAAGCCGAAATAAAAGCGAAGTTATGTAACATACATACATACATACATACATACGTCCGAAGTGAAGTAACGCTACCGAGCTCTTTCGCGAATTCATCAATTGAATGGCTCACCACAGCTGTCGCTTAAGGGACGCTGACTTATTCGGTTGGCAGCGAACAAACACACAAACAGATTTTTTTGGAAAAAGTGCTGCTTTTGTTTAAACAATTTTGGTTAAATTAGAAAGAAATCAACTTTTTTTTTTGATGCAGAACGAAAGTAAATACATATTTAAAAAGTTTAACTTCAAGGAAGATTCATTCTAATCGGTTGATTAGGTTATGATGTATGGCTGTGTAAACCAAAAATTTATGTTTTTTTACCACATTTTGTCCGATTGCCACGCCCCCTTTATATATTCCTTCACATTATATAAAAAAAAGTCCATCTCACACAGCTAAGCTTTAAAATGCAAAAAACCGCTTTCAAATCGGAGCATTCTGTGCGAAGCCAATTCCGTACATAGCTTTTTAGCGACTTTATTTTATAAGTAGTATAGATATCTTACGTTCGGCACCAACTGTAAAAATTTCATAAAGATCGGTTCAGTAATTTCGACGCCTACAAAGGACTCACATTCATTTTTATATTAAGACTAACTTTGAAATAAAAACCCGCACCAGGTATTTTAGGTTCGGTTAAATCCGAACTTAGAATCTGTTATACTTTTCACACCCGAGCGCAGAGGTGCCCAGGGATTTATTACTTCACTCAACAGTTTTTTGTAACAGCATCAAGCTACCCAGATAGATATATACATAGGCACGCTTTTAATAACTCAACTCAAGTCAGTAAAAAAACTTTTGAAAATTATATAAGCCGCGATATTCTTAGTTAAGACATTTTTCATCAGAAAGTCACAATTTTTGGGGATTGTAATCTATGCCTGATGTCTACTGAGAATATAATAAAAAAGTTTCTTAAGGAAAGCAGTTTTAGATTGCTGTTAGGTCTAGAATGTTCGACTACACTTGCAGGGATGCAAATTGACTGGGCGTTTTCAAATTTGGATGGTAATATGGTTAACGCAATTTCTTATGAAGCGGTTCACAGTTACTACGATAGCATTTGCATTTCTGTCTTTGACTAAATTCCCCCATTTTGTTTTAAGAATAGAATTAGCAAATTTTATAAATAGTTATACTTTTGAAGAAAAATATAATTATAAGTACTCATATTTTACAAGTATAGTATGGAAATTGTTTAATATTTATTTTAATTTTGTTTTGAATAAAGCCAAATTAATTTAGTTTTTTAATATTAAGATTTTTACAACAAGCGCGATATATTTGAAATAAAAACTTGCGCGGGTATTTAAAGTTCGAATGCACACGAATTTATACTATTCCTTACTTGTTTTTTTAAAGATTTGCACTTAAAGTAAACAAAGAAATCCTGGTTCGAACGGACAAAATATCGCATATGTGTGTCTTGGTAAAGGTCTCGCGGACGCGTGTGAAAATCCCTTAAATGCCCTCGGGCAGAAAATAGATGGTCTCAGGTCATATAAATAAGCCAATTCGTGAAGTGTTAAGTGCGATAAAATTACTTCATGTGCGAGTTGTTATTAAGTGGAGTTAAGAGCGGATCAAGAAGGGAGCTACACGCCTTTCCGCGACTTCAGTCAAAGACTCTGGCAAGCGCAATAGACTCGATAGTGACGTACCTTCGCCTAAGACGAATAAAAACAAGGTGTGTTCCGAGTTGTTAGGTAAACGAGTAACGACTAAACCACTGGTAGAGAAACCGCGCTTCGTTAGTCAAAACTACCGTAAGAACTATGAAACGTAGTGGTGCTTAAATTAAATCCGAACCTGATGTACTTATCATTAAAGGCAGTACAAATGGTAAGTCATCCTATGCTCACAATTCATAAATGTAATGATAGCTCACAACTCAGTGACCTGGGAAATGCAGTGAAAGGTATACCAAAAACATTAGATGGTGGCGTTCTTCTTGAACTGCGCAAGACGGAGTCTCGGAGAAGCAGCCGAGAATACAACCTTGAAGCAGATGGAGCAGCTCGAAATTAAAGATATAGTGTGATAACCACTGAGGAGGAGATGAATGAAGCCCTGCTTAAGTTGGACACTCGTTCCAAAGTCTCAAAGCACAGGTCCTCAAAGCATCGTACGTATCTGATGTATCTCTTAGCGAAAGCTGGTAATAACTGTATTGGAATTGTCAAAGTGAGTGGGACTACGGGGATATATGCTTAAAGTGCGGCAACAAAGGTGATCGATATACAAACTGCACAAACGCCTTCTGTTAAAAAACTGCCAAATTTAGGAAACCATGAAGTTCATCCAACTGAACTTAAACCACTACCAGGCTGCTTAAAGCCTGTTGATGCAAACTATTTTTGAGATGGAAATAGACGTAGCAATCTTAAGTGAACCCTATAAAGCACGTGAAGATGCTAGTTGGGTCAGTGACCTTAGCCGAATGGCAGGCGGAATCCTTCGTTTCGGAAAAAGGGTTTGTTTGCACTAAAATTACCGGCGGCCATATATATAGCTGTTATATTCTCCCAAGCATGGATCTTGGTATGTTTTCAGATATTATGAATCGCCTCGTCAATGATGCTAGAGGGGGCCCAAAAGTCATCATTGCGGGAGGCTTCCACACGTGGGCAATTCAGTGGGGCTCTCGGTCCACGAACGCGAAAGGCAGGGCGCTCCAAGAGGTATTGGCAACGCTAGACCAGGTGCTACTTAACTAGGGAGCCACAAAGAGGTTTAACAGGTTTTATCTCAACGACTGACCTAACATTTGCAGAAAGCCGAATATCCAATTGGAGCGGCAAACAACATTATACCTTCAGCGATCATTAGCCATATTGTTCGACTTTAACGGTCATATTAGTTTGTCAAGCCCCGCATACCGAAAATTGCAACGCAGTTGGTGCGCAAAAGCTTTCATATGAGCAATTTCGAGGTGACGCTCACGCTAAAGGATATTAAACTTACAAATTCCCTCTCCAATAATCTCAAGAAATGTATTATAGATGGGTTGACAAAAATCTTGCGGCTGAACCCTCCAGAGAGTGCCGACTGGAAAAAGTCACTACAGGAGATTCTCCGATACCCGTGGGAACAAGAGATGGACAACAACTTTAAACAACTTAGAACAAAAAATCAAGAGGCTGACCCTCCCAAAGTGTCGGAAAGGCGTTTGCCCGAAGAGAAAAGCACATATGCACTGCAAGGTGCCAGCCGCAGCGCGGTAAACAAGAGTGGGAAAACAGAGCCAATTGTGAAACCGAGCCTGGGCTCTCACTCAAAAACTATGAAAACTGACGGTGAGATGATGCTTAGGAGACGATCCCGGGACACTCCTGGCACCAGTGGAACCCAACCTGGCAAACATATTGCAGTCAAGGGGAGGGTTTTTGCTGGTACACAGGTCCCGCATGGTTCGCCGTCGGCACCCACTACCTTCACTAGGCCAGATCCGATGATTGATCCAGCCGCTGCTTGCTTCCAACAGAAGAAAAGTTTAAATACTCCTGACCTGTGCGACAAGGCAACCGCCGAGATATCGCAGAAATAAGGGCAGAAATAGGTTGGGCGTGGGCTGTACTGCCCGATACCTTAGAGCCCGTAACCCTAAAGAGCAGCAAGCAGCTGCAAGCAAGCATATTGTGTCGAAATCTTCATCGGTGTTATGGACGAAATTCATGAGGACACCAGGCACGTAGCCAGGGGGGGGGGGGGGGGCTAGAGGGCTGGAGACCCCCCCCCCCCCCCCCCCCGCGAAATAAGGAAATTTTTTAAATAAATCGCAAATAAAAAATCACTGGCTGAATCTTTTGAAACTCTTATACACAACTCAGCTCAAACCTATAACAGTCGTACGCAACTACACTAGACGGTGACTGACTGTCGCCGTTTCGTCAGCGTTAAGATCTATGCGAAATACAAAAAAATATGGCGCGCGCCAAATAAAACATTTACATTCAATTTATGTAGTGAGTATTTTAGATCAGTGATGCTCAATTGCGAAAGACGCAATAAAATACCAAACACTAGTGTTTGAGCGATAATTCTGCTACTGCGAAAAATATTACACAAACACGAAAGCGACTGAACACGTACGCTAGGTCTAGACAAATAATCGGCGTTTGTTGCTGTTGTTCTACAACAAACATACAAATTTGTTCAGCGTACTTGGCAGCGAAAACGTGTATAGTATTTGTGCAGCGCAAACGTAAAATGTAGTAGTATTGAGGCTTGCACACGACTGTTTTAGATCATTGGCATACATATGTATACAAAAAAGCAACAACAAAATCTGGAGTGTCATACTATGCAATTCGGCGTAATACTACAAAATACCGTTATTTTGAGCATATTGTACATGTTATGTGTAGGTATCTCACTTGTTTGGCTGGTTCATTATTGAAAGTTTTATGCAAGTGTAAAGAAGTGTCGAAAAATAAGATTAAAAAATAAATAAAAACTAAACCAAAAAGATGAAGCGATCAAAAAATCAAAAAACTATTTCATCTTTTTTTAAAAAACCAAAGCAAAGTGGTCAGTGCTAAAATTTAACTCTATATCTACTTCCTAAAAACCCAGTTAAATTTGGCAATGCATATTAAGAGTGATTATGGTTGATTTCAGGAGAAATTATTGATTATGTTAATCTAACATAATCCAAGTCACTGAATTTAAACAAACTACCAGTATGTTATTTATGTATGTAAATAACAAATAACAATAGCAACAATAAGAAATAATAATAAAAGTATGTGCATAAATTCTTAAGAAAAGTGTTGACAAATTTAACTAGTTTTTGTAGTAAATCAAATTACGCTGTTTAAGTTCATACATGTGTTTGTTGTGATTATGGTTTATGTTTTTCTTCTATGTTGTTTTTTGTCTATTTGTTTAAATATTTATAGATGTTGTTTTGGAAAATCCAAGCAGTACAAATGTGTGTAGTTCAAGTTCTTTAGTCGATGTCACTGAGAAAGGTAAAAGAGAATGCAAACAAAAATAATAAATTAAAGATTTTAAATTTTTTTTGTTAATACATATCTAGATCAGCATGACAGTTTAAATCAAACTCCTGAAATAGACATGGTTGATGCATTCCAATCTGAAGAGAGTCTTGATATTTGGCAAGCGGATCAGTTTAACATTGCTAAGGCAAATAGCAAGTCTTTAGATGACACAACAAAAAAAATATTCTCACATCGACATTGCTTCCAAAAGAACCATTTGAATTTCCAGCTACAGAAACAAAATCGCAAAAAAGATGTTTTCAAAAGAAGTGGATTACAGATGGAGATTTCGCTTGGCTCGCCTACTCTAGAAGTGGAGACAGCGTTTTTTGTAAGCCTTGTTGGTTATTTTTTCACGAAGGTGTGGGAAAAGGTGGGCATCAAATTCCTGGACATTTTGTGACTGGCTATCGAAAATGGAAGAATGCAAAAGAGAATTTTAATAAACACAAGCAAAACATATACCATTTAGAATGTGTTCAAAAGGCCAATTCATTCTTAAATGTGCTATCTAGCAAACAAGATATAAGGTCTCGATTGGATATGCAGCGCGCAAAGGAAGTAGAAGAAAATAGAAATGCTCTCAAACCTATTATTGAAACAATCCTTTTTTGCGCAGAGCAAGAACTTCCTTTAAGAGGCGACCATGATATCGGCGCGCTGTCATTAACTCGGCCTGAACAGAAGGATGGAAAATTTAGAGCCCTATTACGCTTCAGATTGGATGCTGGCGATGAAAATTTGAGAGCTCAAATCGCGAATAGTGCTAAGAATGCCAAATATTTAAGCCCAGATATTCAAAATGAGATTCTCGAGACTGGCGCTAATATTGTGACAAACAAAATAATTAATAAAGTGAATAGCGCAAAGTGTTTTAGCATTCTTGGTGATGAAACAATGGATGTTGCAGGTAAAGAGCAACTTTCGTTATGTCTACGGTATGTAGACTTCTCATCCAAATATCCAGCACTTCGTGAAGATTTTGTGGGCTTTATTCCAATTACCGATCAGTCTTCCGAAAACTTATCAAAAGTCATACTTAAGCGTTGTACAGATCTCCATCTTGATATGGCGAAGTTGGTTGGACAGGGATATGACGGAGCTTAACGCTGCCACTGCCTGTGCAACTCTAAGAAAAATCTATGGACTTTGTATCAGCAATGAACCGAGCCAAAGAATTAATAAGAACTCTGCACCAGATAAGAGAAACAGCGGATGGTTTTTTTCAACGATATTTTCCAAACAGCATCACAAATGTCTAAAGATCTTTTTGATACAGATCTTGTAGTGCCTAGAGTGACTTCGCGTCAAACTACTCGTGCTAATCCACCTTGCACAACCCCTGAAAGCCACTTCAGAGTTACAATATTTATTCCATGCGTTGATGCTCTGATTCAAAACATGACAGAACGTTTATTAGTGAATGAGGATATACTCTCGTCATTTCAAATTCTACTCCCAGGTTTTGATGCAATTGATAATGCCGAAGAATTAAAAAATTTAACTATTTACTTCGAGGAGCAAATATCAATGACAGCATTAAAATCAGAGTATCGATTGTGGTGTGCCAGCTTATCAACAATAGATCCAACCATAGAAGTGTTGAAATTACTGCAACATTGCGATGCAACGTATTTTAAAAATATTCACTACCTGCTTACAATTTTAGCAACTCTTCCAGTGACGACCGCTTTCCCTTGAAAGAACTTTTTCAACCTTAAAAAGAATAAAAACTTTACCACGCAGTGTGATGGGCAATGAGCGGCTGAGTGCACTTGCTGTTATTGCAGAGCACTGGGATATTAAAATAGATCCAGATGAAGTAATTAATGATATGGCAAACAAGAAGAAAAGAAAAATATTACTTATTTAAGTTACAACTACCAAATAATTTAAGTAATATGTATATGAATTTATATTGTTTTTTTTTAATAAACAGAAAATTTAAAGTTTATATATTTTTTTACTTCAGCCCCCCCTGAAATGAAAAGCTGGCTACGGGCCTGGAGGACACTCTCACAGACTACAATGGCGAACATCGCGGTAAAAGTAATTGGGCGCAAGTACAGGCTGACCTCTGTTTATCTTGTGCATGACCGAGAGGTGCCACTCGGTGAGAAAACTGGTGACCAATAACAACGAGGCGCTAATCTTAAGAGGTGATGCGAATGCGCACCATATTAATTAATTATTGAAAGGCGTGAGTCAATCTTGATTATATTCTTAACCATAAGCTCAGGGAATACCCCAACTTTTATTACAAAAAAACGGAAGGGAAGTCCTGGATGTTACCCTGGTCTCAGAGAATGCGAATATGGTGGTCAGGAGCTGGTGGGGCGTTTCAGAGGCAAAGCACAGATAAATAGTGAAGCGCTGATATTGAAAGTACCCGTAAGCTATGTTGGAAAGCCTTTAACTGGCCCACATCATCTGGCAACGAAGCAGACTGGGAGGTTTATAAGCAACGCCTAAGGGAGTGTAACAAACTTATTCGAAAGTCGAAACGAACAAGCTGGAGAGACTTCTGTAATGGTGCGGAATCAGACTCGAAGAGGATCAGACTCAGAAAGACCCTCTCAGTAGCAGATCGAGTAGCCCCGGGATGCTTGAGACGGTCTGACGGCTCGTGGACTGAAACTAAGGAGGAGACTCTAGATCTACTCCTGGAGACACAATTACCAGGAGCACGTGGCAATATAACGGCCAAATTACATGCCAACCATATTTCTTGTAAAGATCTTAAATTTTTGGAGAAGAAATAATGGACCTTGGGAACCTTCAAACCGTACAAGTCCCCAGCCCCCGATGGTATTGCACCCATACAGATGCAGCAAACGTTAGAACTAAGCGCAACCTGGCTGCATGTAATTATTAACGAGTTTTTTACTCTAAATTACATCCCAAAGGGTTGGAGGGAATCAAAAGTGTTGTACAATCCTAAAGCAGGCAAGACCTCTCACGTGAACCCAAAAGATTTCAAACCAACTACTATATCATCATTTCAGTTGAAACTAATGGAACGATTGGTATAACACCACATCAGGGGATCTATCACTAGAAATAAACAGTGCTACACGAAATCGTATCGTTTATCGAAAAATCACTAGCCCTCAAGGAATACACGCTGATAGCCTTCCCGAACATAGAGGGTACTTTTAACAACGTCCTCCCTAGTACAATAACGGTGGTACTGACTAATCTGGGATTCGACACACGTCTCGCGATGCGCGTAGACAAATTGCTGGCATGCATAGTAGTGCGAGCAGAACTGGTAGGTGTGTCGATGAGAAGATGTGTCGAGAGGGGTATTTTAAAAGGGGTATCCTGCCCCCCTTTCTATGGGTCGCAGCAGTGAACTCACTGCATGTATGGGGAGCTCTATGGTTATAGCTTATGCGGATGACCATGCGCTGGTAATATGCGGGAAATTCCCGCAGACATTATGTGATACATATTATGCAAGAATACCTAACAAAGGTAGTGGATGGGCCAAGGAAAATGGTTTATTGTTAACAAGAAGATATAAGATCCCACCGCTTAAAACATTAGAGATAGCAAATGGGATACTCAAGCTTAGTGAATCAGCGAAGTATCCTGCAGTAATCTTAAACAAAGGAATGAATTGAAAACAAAGCACGCAGGAAAGGGTGAGGAAAGCTAACTTACTTACTTTATTGGATCTATAACCGCTTAAGCGATTTCGGTCGAACTACAATTGTGGTGTACGTCTTGATGTTATAACACAAATTAACGAGACCTACAGTTTTACGCCGACTCCGAACGGCGGATGTTTTTTTGTGAGAAGTTTTTTCATGGCAGAAATACACTCGGAGATTTCCCATTGCCTGCCGAGGGGCGACCGCTATTAGAAAAAACTTTGCGAAAAATATTTGAGGATTGAGCTGCTGGAAGGCAATATGCATGTGGGGCATGTCCCCTAAGTTGGTACACTTGCTGTACACGGGTGTGGTCAGACCTATACTCCTCTACGGATTCCTTTTACTATAAAAAGTGTAGAGAATGGCTCTTATATTTGTGGGGCCCTGCTACCAACGCCCACTGTGGCAATAAATGTGATGGTAAACTTACTACGCATCGACATGATGTGGAAGCAGGTTGCTGTTATCGTTGTTCTAATACTACAACATCTTGAAAGCTGGAAAGCTAATAATAGTAGTCATTCTTAAAACCCACCAACTGCCGAGTATAACAAACTATTGTATGTCAAGGCTATCTTCCAACAAAGAATATCCCTTATCAATACCAAGCAGGCAGTCATGGGCTGATGAATTCCCAGGATCTGAAGACTCTTTACGATTCCATACTGATGGATCTAAGCTGGATAGCAGAGTTGGTGGGGGGCGATTACACTGAACAACTAGGGACGAAAACGTCATTCCGCTTTCTGGGACACTGTAGTGTCGCCAAGCCGAAGTAGCGGCAATATAATAAACAGTACAACTGTTGTGATTATGACAAACAAAGTTTATATCTACTCAGACAGTTAAGCTGCCATAGATTACTTAACGTGATAGCACAACTATTTGATTTTCATCTGGTGTGGGTACCGCGACATTGTAACATACCAGGTAACGCGAAGGCAGACGAGCTCGCACGGGGGGTACATCCGTACCTCTTTCACAGGCCTGGAAGAGATTGCGCACGTCGCTGGCTTCCAGCAAACTTAAAATTAGAGATTAGCGAAAACGTTGTGGAAATGCTGCGGGACTTGCAACACATCCAAACTTATGTGACCTATATGGGACATAAAAAAATCCCAAGAACTCCTCTCACTAAGCAGTAGAGAATTATCCCTTATAAGCAGTAGAGAATACTCATAGGGCATATTCCTATAGGGAGACACGCCGAACGAACAGGAGTCACCACCACGGTTTCTGTAGATGCTGCTATAAGGAAAGACCCAGAAACCATAAGGCATCTAATTTGCGATAGCTCCGCACTTTTCAGGCGGCGACAGAAATTCCTAGGCGTGGTGGTAGAAGTAAAAACATAGCAGCTGCTCAAGTTCATCGACTCGACAAATGGGTTTAGAGAGACTTAGGGGTAAAAATCTGGACCAAGTGGTATCACAACGAACTCAATTACGGACCTAAGTGAACTGCCTCACTGCCAGCTGCCACCTTAACCTAAACTAACCTATGTCGGCAATCAGAACGGTCTGTAATGGTGGTGAGGATATTAATAGCAATCAGAAGAGCACAAAGATCGTTTAGAATAGACTGCCACGAACACGAACATATAATATATGCAACTAAATATAAAGAGTTAAAGAAAGCCTCACGAAATTGCAAAAAATTATGCTTTTTTGAACTTTGTGACAACCCAGATGGTCAACCTTGAGGAGCGACGTACAAATTGGTTAAAAACATCTTAAACACGGAAATAGACCTCCACTCAGAACCGTTTCTGAAGCAAATTATCCTGAAGCGAATAAGAGTAAATTGCATTACCCGAACATCCGGAAAGGTCGATCTACCGTCGATGCAGTACATCTGGATACATCTATATAGCATTGGAAAGGCAGTTCAATTAAATATTGCCAATTCGGGAAACTGCCAAAAAATACTCGAAGCGCTCTTGGTATTTGAGGGTCCAGCGTACTTCTGTGACAGAATCATCTTGTGTGAGACACAATCTGACGTAATAAGGCATAATGCCTCAGGAGGAGTACCGCAGAGGTTGGTCTTAGGGACGCTGCTATGAAACATAGAATACGATAACGTGGTGAAACTAGTTGTACCTAATGAACCCAAGCAATGTCTCGCGGACGATAGTCGTTGAAAAATTTCTTAAAGATGCAAAAGAAAAGATGAAAGGGAAGGTGAAAGTCCGCACTCACCCAAATATTGACGGGGAATGGTTGCTTCAGATACTACTTTCGGCGCTTTAACCACGAAGAATACACCATTTCGAAACTTGCGTATCCAATTTCCTAGCAGCATTTACTGTTTAAGTAACCATGTTTTAACGCAGAGAGAGAAGTTTTACCCGAAGCTTTCGGCGGGGAGCCCACGGGGCCAAAAATGATGGAGTCTACAACCAACATTGTTAAACTGCAAAAACAATAGAGTCTTTGACTATTTGAAAGTTAGTTTAGAAGGTTTTTATAGCGAGAAGCGCAAATTTAATCAATTATATCTTTCATGCACAAATTGTTAAAAAAACAATGCAAAAATAATAATAATTGGTTTCTTTTTGATCTTCTCTTTTACCGACAGGTTGAAGTTGGTGGATACGACCACGAAATAACCCAAAATTTTTATAATATAATATATGCCGTTCGGAGTCAACTCTTTAAAGAATATTTAAGAATGGCGGACTTATCAACATCCATTCAAACAGATAAATCTTGACCGAAATGCGATTATACTTCCAACCAACATAACTTACGAATATCTACTATAATCATCTACTAGGCCCATGTGTCCCTTCCGCAATAATTTTAACCTCATGCTTCGGCACATACTCGTAGATTGTCCAGCTCTCCACATTCGAAATTTTCAACGTCGTAACCCGTTCCAATTTTAATATTACCATTTCCTTCAGGGTCGAACATTAAAACAATCAACCATTTTTAAAAGATATCAATATTTTCCACTTAATTTAAAATATCTATGTACATAATCATATGGCTAAGCCGATAGCCCTGGTAGCTTGTGCTAACAATTTGTTTTGTAATTTTAATTATAAATAACAGTAAAATAATAAAAATAGTACATCACAAGTCAATTCTGACTGTTACACCGTGAAATTAATCAGTTGTTGGTAGATTTCGTTTAAACTAATGCAATTTATACTAGTTTCTTTGATTTAAAAGTTTGCAAATTTAGTGGATGGTCATTTAGATAAAATAATAGATCAATGTACATATATTACTTATATTTTACTAAGTGATACTACACCTCCTGTATTTCAGAAAAACGTAAATATATTTCAGAAAATAACAAATATATTTCAGAGAGTCGCAAATGGGCTTCAGAAACCCACAAATCTATTTCAGAAAAACCAAAAGTATTTCAGAAAACCACAAATATATTTCAAAACAACTCAAATGTATTTAAGAAAAGCGACAATGCATTACCGAAAATCACAAATGCATTTCAGAAAAATATAAACTATGCCCTAAAAAATAATGTTCCTAACTCGTCCACTTCTCGAGAATCCCGCTCACCGACTCTCCAGCATTTTCTTTTTTAAAAGAACCGCGTCTCGTTTCAACACGCCTTCTCTTCCACCCTGCGAATAATTATGTTGCGTTTTATAAGTATGTAAAGATGCTGCTAAACTACACAAATCTCTTCTTTATTGGCAGCCTAAAAAATCCGGAACCCTACTCGGCATACTGGATACTTTCCTTCTTCAATGATTCGTTTTCTGACATACATTTGGACTTTTCTGAAATACGAAATACATTTAAATTTTTCTGAAATAGATTGTGGTTTTCTGAAATATATTTGTGTTTTTCTGAAACCCATTTAAATTTTTCTGAAATAGATTTGTGGTTTCTGAAATACAATTTGGTTCTTCTGAATTAAATTTGCATAATTTGAAATACCAGGAACCACACAAATAACAATTATTGTCTAAATTTCTAAACTAGAGTACTTTATTTAAAAGGAGATGAACCCCTGCATCGCCTTATATCCAGCCTAAGGAGTTTAGAAACCTTAAAAAATCATTTGAATTCCAATATAGTTCTGCAAAGACCTGAATTGCTGCAGAGATATTCTACTGTTTCTTCCGCACCCGGTGAGCTACAGCTGCGGCATTAGGCGTTGTGTTCCAATCCTAATCGAGCAGCATGAATACCCAGTGCCCAGTGTCCGGTAAAAACAGCGGGTAGCCTGGAGACGTACGTCCGATTCGTTTTAATAATCGTATAAGACGTTTTAGTATTGAAAGCGGGCCACAAACTCTTGCATACCCTGCACTATTTTAACTTCTTACACTTACTGTTGACCTTGTTCATCCAGTGCTGAGAGATCCGTCTCCTGATGGGACTCAGTATGCTGGAGTATAAATATTTTTTAAGCGGATCTACCTCAACTCGCGCATTTAATGTAAAATTGTTGATCCGTAGAATGTTTGCCTTTTGCAAAAGCTGCGACATATTTGCATGAAAGCCAATGCTTATTGAAACTCGATTATTGATTTCGAACTAGCCCTATTTATTATAATGTTATGTATTATTAAGTAACAATTGTAAATATTTACTTACTTTAATTAATATATAAAATTTCAATATGTAATCTTTGCATTCTATATTACAAAAAAAATTATTTGGGTTAAATAAAAACAGATATCAAAAGAAGCACGGATTTCATTTTAAATAGGTTTTTGATCATTTTGTAAACACCATGACTCAATAGAGAGAAAAAATCGCAATTTGAAGTAATAACTTTCGACATCAAATTAAGGAAAAATTGGTAGCAAGGCGAGTTTATAGAAGGTGATGGCATAAGAGCAGCTGATTTGATTTTTTTCTATTCACCTACATGTATTTTGTTTTTGCTTATGAGCTTTCAAAAGCCGTAAAAGCAAAAACAAAATGTATTTAAATTTTGACAGCTCTTACGCAGAAACAAAAACAAAATACATAGGAATTTTGTAGTTGTATTTATAACACCACCTTGTATGGATTCGCCTTGATTGGTAGTGTATATTTTATTGTTTGAATGGTTTTCATGCTAAACGTCAATTTCATCCAACATCACGTTATCATTAATAACAAAATAGTTTACAATATAAGAAAATATCTGTTGTGTCAGCTTGGGCTTAATTATAAGTATGCATGTAGCTATATAGAAACATACCAGGGGCGGACTGGGCGTCAAAGGCCCCCGGGCTTTTGAAAAAAAGGGCCCCCAAATTTTATCAATTGTAAATGTTAGGAAAGTTTATTGAATAATCATTTTTAGGGTATATTTTTTATTAGTTCATAGTTACAAAAGTTTTGTTTAGTTACAATGACACTGATTAACTAAATGTACATTGAAAACAACTTTCGACTTACTCAAGTTAGCAAAAGGTTTTGCAACAAATTACTCTTATTTGCCAGTGAATCAATTATATCGTTGTAACGAATTTCTTTCAAAACAGGGAACTCCACAGACATGAGCATAGCAGTTTCAAGGTGGTCTTGTGTATACCTAAAAACTGTGGTCATCACTGGCGTAACGCTTAACGCGCCAACTCAAATTCAGCACTAATTTTAACATTTTCCTCTTATCTTTTTTTGCTTTTACAGTCTTCTTTAAACACATGGTGACACAGATATTTCCAAAAACACATGCACTTGAAGCTTTTCTTGTGTAATATTTTTCCAAAAGCTTGATTAAACCTTAATTGTTGGGGCACGTGCAGTGGGCATGCGGTCGACAACACGCATCTTCTGATAACAGCAGATTCATTATAAAATTGGACGCGTGAGAAGAGATTACGTATCGTTCTGGCAATATTTATTTTACAAGACTTTCATGTTAAACAGCAATGACAGTTGAAATGGAAACCTAATTTTTTGGTAAAGAGGGTGTTCACATTTTTGCAAAAAACGTTTGTCTGCTTTCAACCCCGTCAAGTCTTGAAAGCTATTTCATTTTGCATTTTCTTTGCGCTTTCTATTTGCCACTCGTGTGAAGTAAATTGTTACTTCTTTCTTTCACAATGGTGAAAATGGAAGATGTCGAAAGTAAATCAAGTAAGCTTTAAAGGGTGCTTTTTTAGACACGTGGTTTCAAAGAAGAAATAAAATGCACAAAGTTTAACGTTATGGCCAAGAGTTTGGCTTTATGTTTCAAAATTGATTTCGGACAAGTGACTGCCACGGCTGGCTCGAATAAATTCCAGCCGTACGTCAGCAATAACGCGTCGAATATTCTCTTCCAGGATGTCGATCGTCGATGGCTGTATGGCATGCCTTGTTGGAACCAAAGTTCGTCCACATCAACATCCTCCAATTTAGGCACGAAAAAGTCATTAATCTTAATTTCTTTGCGTTCCCCATTGACTGCAACATTATGGCCGCATTGACTTTTGAAGAAATATGGAGCAATTATTCCTTCTGCCTATAGAGTACTCCAAACAGTGACTTTTTGAGGATGTATCGGCGTCTCAACAATGGCTTGTGGAAAGAAATCCGCAGACTCGCGAGCATTGGACTAGTTGGTAGCCAAGTACAGCGCATAGTGAAGCAAAAGTTCAGTACATCAGTACCGAGCAAACACGAAATCCTACAAGCATACACGCATAAACGGATTTGAGCTAAACAGCGATCAATGAAACTTGCTAAACACATACATATGTTTGTACGTACAATAACATCTGAAAGATAAAAAACAAGATTGACAGTGGGAAAAGTCTCTGATCGCCAGTCACCTGGCAGTGGTCTGAACGATTCTTCTGCATACGATTCAAGCAGCCCGTTATATAAATGTGCCCTAAATTAAGAAATCCCCAGAATCTAGTTATGCTCTGCGCTTGGTACCCACTACGTAAAAACACCTTCCAATGGAAAATTTTTACAAAGAGCCGGATGAGACCCCCTTATTCTGATGACGCCCACGGCAAACGTTTAAAGGACTATGATTTAAGGGCATTCACCTGAAATGTCCGGACCCTTAATTGGGAAGGTGCCTCTGCCCGGCTGGTGGATGTCCTCGTAAAGGCAAAGGCTGACATCACCTCCATCAAAGAGATGCGATCGACAGGGCAAAGAACTGAAGAGCATCGGACCGTGCGGCGTCTACGACAGCTGCCATGGGAAAGAGCGTAAGTTCGGTGTTGGATTTGTTGTGGAAAGGGACTTCGTCACCCCGGTGAACGAACGTCTCGCCACGATTCGGGTCCCACAGGAAAGTTGAAGAAGAGGCTAAATGGTATGGAGCGCTGGCTTATATAGCCGCTCGCCTAGTAACTTCGCTTCCAGGGACTTCGAAACAGGGTTGCTGCTTTCGCATAACGCAAGGGTTGCATTCTTTAAGGCTTGCAACTGCCTTAAACATGGCGGCCCCGTTGCACTGGTGCAAGGGATAATGATTTTTGCAACTTTTCTAATGCAGCTATAGCCTGCTCCCCTACACGGCATGCTTGGTTGGTTGGCAACTTCGAGGAATTTCGTTCGCCAGACTTCTGTCGATGCAATAAAGTATGATGAGACCTTTTGCAGGTCTTGCAGTTGCTTTGCGAATTGCACTGCTTTATACGATGCGTTCTGGCCAGACAGTTGTAGCAATACCCATAGGTGTGCACGCAATGGATCCTATCTTCAACGTTGAGACGTAAGAATACGCTGCAGAAACGAAGCGAATGATACCGATGGCATACGAGGCATAGATGTATGGTTGGATCCCGATGCCGAGGTTTTTGCCTGTCTCCTGGCGGCGATAGGCGCCGATCTGAACGTCTCATGGTGTCTCTGTAAACGATATTTGCTTTAGTTAAGGTTTTGTAACAACTTATGACTAGAACCAGGTTAAGACAAGATGACGAAAGTTGCAGTCAGGGAGGCGGATTAGATATATCTGGCGGAGTTGGGAGTGGACATAATTTGACAATTGGCCTGGTTAGTAGACCGTGTTGTGTTCTCACATCCGCAACGCGAACCTTGTTGTCTGAGCCATGATACACCTTTTCTATTCTCCCTAACCGCCATTCGTTTGGTGGTGTTAATTGATTTTTAATGATGACGAAGTCATTAACTGAAATGTTTTTCTGTGGATGTTTCCACTTATATCTTTTATGTAATTCCTTGAGATATTCTTCTTTCCAACGAGCGCTGAAGTGTTGGTGAAGAATTTTTAATTTTTCCCACCGGTTTTGAAGAGAGAGGTTATCCGCTGCCGGTTCGGGTATAGCGAGCAGTGGCGCCCCGCGGAGGAAGTGCCCTGGAGTTAGAGCTGCTAATTCTTGTGGGTCATCAGACATAGGAGATAATGGACGAGAATTGAGCACCGCTTCGATTCGGGCAAGTAACGTTATGAATTCTTCAAAGGTGAAATGCATGTTTCCGGCGACTTTTTTGAAGTGGAGTTTAAAGCTTTTTACAGCGGCTTCCCATAAACCGCCCATATGGGGAGCATTCGGAGGAATAAACCGCCAGTCGAAACCGTGAGTGGTGTATTTGGAACGGGTGTCAATAGACACTTCCTTGAGAAATTGTTGAAACTCTTTTTGTAAACTGCGACTTGCGCCGACCAAATTTTTTCCGTTGTCAGATACGATAAGTTGGGGCAAACCACGCCGACCAACAAATCGGGAAAACGCTGCTAGGAACGCTTTTGAGGAAAGGTCGGAGCAGAGTTCTAGATGTATGGCAGCCATGATTTGGGTTTGGTGATTCTTATCATTAATTGATGCTCTGCATGCATCAATAGGTCATGAATAAACAGGAGAAGTAAGTAGCAATATCTGGATGATTGTGGCAGAATAATTGGGTGTCTTTCATTATAGCAAAGGGAAGAGTTTGCTCAACGGCCGTTGACCCTAAGAACGCCATCTTGATCCAGAAATGGATTTAACTTTAAGAGCGGGCTTCGCTTGGATATTGGTTGAGAGTTTGAAAGGTTTGAATATTCGGTAGGATAATACCGCTTTTGTGTAAGAGATATCAGTCGAGTTTTCACAAACTGAACTTCGCTTTGAGAGATTACTGTGGTTTGGTAAGTATCTTCTAAAGTGGACTGTATTTTGTGGGATTGAAGTCGATTGATGAAGCGAAACATGTATGAGATAACTCGTATGGCTCGAGGCCATGAGGAGAATCGATTGAGTATATCGGTTCCTTCTTTTAATGTATGAAAAGTTTCCACTTTGCGTGCTTCGGTGGGAATGACTTTTGGATAAAGTGATATTGGCCAGAGCTCGGGAGCTTTTACAAGCCATTCTGGACCATGCCACCAGAGTGAATTATTAATCAAGTCTTGTGGCTTACATCCACGTGTTCCCAAATCCGCTGGGTTGTGGCTAGATGAAATATGTCTCCATTTGACATTCCCAACGTCTTTTATGATTTGTGCTGTACGATTTGGGACGTACACTTTCCATGTACATGGTGGTTTTTCAAGCCACGAGAGGACTATGGAAGAATCACACCAAAGATATAATTCGTATTTTCCTAGACTAACTTGGGATAGAACGTGTTTGATTGCTTTGGCAAGTAGCGCTGCTCCGCATAATTCTAAGCGGGGAAGGCTTATAGTTTGAAGTGGAGCTACTTTAGATTTAGAAAAGAGAATATGAGATGAAACGTGATTCTCTCGTGATTGGGTTCGAATGTAGATTGAAGCGCAATAAGCTTTCTCCGATGCATCACAGAATCCGTGTATTTGTACCCTTCGATCGAGAGAAAATTCCGTCCATCTAGGTATTCGTATTTGTTCGATGGCTGGTAGATCGGAAACAAATTCATTCCATTTATGAAGTGAAAGGGGTTTGACGCATTCATCCCATTCTGCCCCCTCAAGCCATAGCTGTTGTAGCAACATTTTTGATTGGATAATGATAGGCGATAGCCACCCTGCTGGGTCAAAAAGTTTCGACACCGAAGACAAAATTTGGAGTTTTGTTACATTTGTGAAGGGTTGTACTGGCTCTATGGAATATGAAAACGAGTCGTTTAAGGCATTCCACCTTATACCGAGTGTTTTCATGGAGCTGGAACTATCAAATTTAAGGAAGTTCGAATCTAATAAATCTTCTGGTGGGATGTTGCTAAGAAGTGCTGGATGATTTGCGGTGATCTTTTTTAAAGGAAATCCCCCAGATGCTAGGCATTGAGTGAGCTGAGATTGAGCAGCTAAGGCCGATGGAATATCATGACCTCCGGATAATATGTCATCGACATAGGTTTCCTCAGTGAGAATTCGTTTTGCTAATGGGAATTTGTGTTGCGAGTCTATAGCCAACTGATGTAAGGTGCGTATGGCAAGGTATGGAGCGCAATTAACTCCAAAAGTTACTGTTTTTAGAGCAAAGTCACTGAGATTAGGGTCGTTTTTGGTACGGAAGAGGATACGTTGAAATTGCTGATCCTTTTCATGTACCAGAATCTGTCGATACATTTTTTGGACGTCTCCATTAAATACGTATTTGTAGAGTCGCCAATTAAGGATAACTACCATTAGATCGGTTTGTAAGGTGGGGCCGGTGTGAAGAACATCGTTGAGAGAAAGTCCCGTTTCGGAGGGTTTGGACGCATTGAAAACGACTCTGACTTTGGTTGATTTGCTTTCAGCACGCACAACGGAATGATGGGGTAAATAGAATGAGAGATATTTCTCATTGTTATGGATCTCTTCTGAAGTAGTAGACTCCATATGGTTTAACGTCAAGTACTCGTCTAAAACTTTTTGGTATTCTTCTTTTAAGTTTAGATTTTTGTTCAGCAAGTGTTCCATACGAAGCGCTTGCTTCATGGCTTGCGAACGCGAGCGACCCAGACTTAGAGAGAAGGGAAATGTTCTTTTAAACGGAAGTCTAACAACATACCGTCCATCATCTTGTCGGTATGTGGTTTCTTTATAAAAGTTTTCACAAAAAACGTCATCGTCAGATAGTTCACGATTTTCCGGCAATTCCTCAATTTCCCAAAATATTTTGAGCTGAACATCTATGTTTTCGCTGTGGTTTTCAACAACGTGAGTGTGAAAGGTTGAGAGAGGTTCCCGTTCAAACGGTCCGCTGAAATACCAACCGAAGATGGAGTTTTGAGCCATAATCTGGCCAAAGACATTATGCTTGACTTCGTCCAGGAGCACTTGTGGTATTAAGTCACTTCCGATGACTACCTCAATTTGAGCAGGTTTAAATGTGAATTAGCCAGTTCCAAGCCTGAGATTTCAGAAATTGTAGGCTTTTTCATTTCGAATGTTGGTAGAAAACTGGTTAATTTTTGAAGTACGATTGCTTTGGTTTCGATCCGAATATTGTGCCTTTTGGCAACGAGAATGAGGCGGCATGCTCGAGTTGAATTTTCGACCATAGTACCACCCATGCCCGTTATGGAACAGTGTTCCTTGAAAGTTGGAATTCGCAATCTTTTTTGAGTTTTCTCGGAGATGAAAGTTTTTTGCGATCCCTGATCGATGAGCGCTCTGAGTGAGAAGAGCTCTCCTAAATGTTCGATATGTACCATAGCCGTTGGTAGTAGCGTGGTTTCCTTATTACTTGAAAAGTTCGCTTGAACGACAGCGGATGAACTCTCGATAGTGGAGTTGCTGCCTTGCGAAAGTTCAAAGATTGGGTGCTTAGAGTGAGTTGGATTAGAGTTGGTTGATTGGAGGTGCAATAAGGAAGTTGAGCTGGTAGATGGTTGAGCTGATTGGTTGCGCACAAAGGGTGTGGTATTTGGGTTTAGATTAAGATGCAACAAAGTGTGGTGGGACTTTTTACAATGGAAGCATTTGAATGTACTTTGACATTCGTTTACGAGATGATTGTATGCCAAGCAATTGACACAAACCCATTTTCTTCTACGAACTTTTCCCGTTCTTGGATTGGGAGTTGTCGAAATTTTTGACACATTTTCAATGAATGGTGATTGTTGCAAAGTTTACACTTGAATGATATCCTTTCCTTTGCATGAAAAGCTTGAATTTTGTTTTGAGCTCGAGGTGGAAGAGAATGGCGGGTTTTGGTATGTCGAATACTATTTAGTCGTTCGACGACTTCATAGCGACTGGTTAGGAATTCATCCATTTGAGACCATAACGGAAGTTCTTTCCGTGACTTAAGAGATAGCTCCCAGAGTGAAAGGGTTTCATCTGGAAGTTTAGTTGAACACAAATGAATTAGAATTGGATCCCAGTTAGAGACTGAGACCCCCTGAGATGAAAGTGAGGATAGACAATCATTGATTGCGGTTTGAATTCTTGCAGCTAATGAGAAATTTTTATCACATAACTGGTAATGCTTTACGATGGCTCCGGCTTTGCCTCTCGTTTTATTTCGGAGGTGATAGAGTTTCTGAGCAGGGGTTAATTTCGGGTGATGCAAATATACGGCCGTGAACATGTCACGAAATGAGGGCCAATCTTCATAACTGCCATAAAATACCTCGGTATCGCAAGGTGAAACCTTGATGCAAGTCCCCGACGTATCTAATTGAGAATTGTTGTGATTCGGGATCTTATTGTTACTTGGGGTTCCTTGAAAGACTTTGATTTGATCTAAAATTTGGGCTTTACAAATGTAGTAGCTATCTGCGCATAGCTGAAATTTCTCGTGACAATCTTTCTTGAAATCGGGTGAAACTACACTATCTTCAGTTAAGCAAACTTTTTCATAAGAGGCGCATAAATTTTCCCAGCGCACATTCAAATCGTGCACCTTCACCTCGAGAACCGATTCAGTATGATCATCGAAGTCTTCTTTTCCGAAATGTGAACAAAACTGTATCACGTGGTTGGAATCAAAGATAAACTTTGCTGTTGAAATATGGTCTGTCGACATTTTGTATTAGTCGCATACAAAGTTTACAAATCGATAGTGAAAATTAATTTTAAAATTTCACAAGTAAAAATTTTTGATTTTGACCTGACTTAATTCGCATGTGGGTGTACATATGTACGTATGTATGTATTCAAATATGCGAGCAGATCTTTTAGCGGCGACGCAAGGGCAGAATGTGTGTACGTAAATGAAACAAATTACGCGCAAGTATAGCGAGTTGCGTTATTTTTGAGATCAATCGTGAAAATATATAAATTTAAAATTTCACAAATTAGAATTATTGATTTTGACCTGACTTAATTCGCATATGGATGTACATGTGTACGTATGTGCTCACATCAATAGTGAAAAATAAATTTTAAAATTTCACAAGTTAAATTTATTGATTTTGACCTGACTTCATTCGCATATGGATGTACATGTGTACGTATGTGTTCAAATCAATAGTGAGAAATATAAATTTAAAATTTCACAAATTAGAATTATTGATTTTGACCTGACTTAATTCGCATGTGGGTGTACATATGTACATACGTATGTATTCAAATATGCGAGCAGATCTTTTAGCGGCGACGCAAGCGCAGCGTCCGGGCAGAATGTGTGTACGTAAAAGTGAAGTAAGTTACGCGCAAGTATAGCAATTTTTAAGGGATGAACGCAAGAAGCCGAACAACTTGTTAGCGTTGACGCTGGCAGCGCGGTGTGGCAAGTGTATGTCAAACGAGTCGCGAGGCAATATACGCATATGCACATACATATATGTATATGTAGGTGCATACATTCGTGTACATAGGTATGTTATATCAACCGAGCAACAGTTATCTTAGCGTTGGATATTGCAAATTTTTCACTTACTTGCCGGCAATATTTCGATTACCATGGTTATTTGTTGGCGTTTCGGCGACGGCGTTGATGTTTACTTTTGGAGTTTTGTTCCTTTCTTTCTGCTGCTACTTCTGCTTCTGCTCCGGCACTAAATGTCGTTGGCGTTATCCGATTGCAGCGCTGCTATTGGTTTTGGTTTTTCCTCTTACCCGTTTAGCGAAACGAAATTTTCCTTCTTTTGTGTAACTATGCAAAGAGAAATATTTATTGCAAATATTCAATAAAATTTTATTTAATAAGTTTACACTTTTTTAACCACTTTCTTTGGCACACTACTTCGATGAACGCTGTTGTTGCTTGCAGTTTTAATCTTTTATGTCAAAAATTGCAAGCGTCATTCGCAGCATAGTGCTGCCAAGAGATCTTTTTCTTTCGACTTCAACTTTTTTTTCTTTCGCGTTGCCAATTTGGCTCGCAAGGACCATGTGTAATATTGGTTGGACTGTGTGATCTCAGATAAAATGCTCTTTTTTCTGGCTTTTTGTTAAGAATTTTAGTTGATGTTTATTGTATAGAGTAGGGTTTTACAATGGGTATATGTGTGTGTGATGTAGAATATGTTTAGTGTAATTATGCATGTGTGCGGTTAATATTTAAACAATTGGTAGCAATAGAGATAAAATAAATGAGATGAGTACTTTTGTTGTTATACTTGTTTCGATGATGTGTAAGTCCCTCGTTGATGATGGTATAAAAGATGAAAATGTTGTTGTTTGAAAAAGATGAAAATATGATGTGTAAATCCCTCGTTGATGATGGTTGCAGGAAAGTTGAAGAAGAGGCTAAATGGTATGGAGCGCTGGCTTATATAGCCGCTCGCCTAGTAACTTCGCTTCCAGGGACTTCGAAACAGGGTTGCTGCTTTCGCATAACGCGATGGTTGCATTCTTTAAGGCTTGCAACTGCCTTAAACAATCATGTTTCCAGTGTCTCAGGCGTGCGCACTATTCGAGGAGCTAACATCGCCTCAGATCATTATATTGTCGCAGCCAATATTCGTATGCGCCTCTGTTCAGCAAAAAGCGCTCAGTGACACGAGGAAAGCGTGACCTCCAAAAGCTGCAATCACAAAAGATGGGCGACCGTTTCGCCACTCCACTTGCACTCCAGCTCCCTGAGAGCAAATGGGAGCGCTTCTTCTCGCTGGTTAATGGTAGTGGTGCACCATTGCAACATTGAAGATGATCAACCCGAACTCCCAATCAATGAAGACGAAGTCGAAGTACCGTTATCCGACCTTGACGAAACTCGAACGGCAATAAAGCGGCTAAAAAAACAATAAGGCCGCCGGTGCTGATAGACTTCCAGCAGGGCTATTCAAGTGCGGCGACGAGGGACTGCAATATGCGCCAACTACCGCGGGATCAGTTTTCTGAGCATAGCACATAGGATTCTGTCGAGCGTATTGGGTGAACGACTGAAGCCCATCGTGAATGAACTGATTGGACCTTATCAGTGTGGCTTTAGACCTGGCAAATCTACCATTGACCAAATATTCACGACACGCCAAATCTTTGGAAAGACCCGAGAAAGAAGAATAAACACACACCATCTTTTTGTCGACTTCAAATGTGCTTTCGATAGCACAAGAAGAAGGTGCCTATTTGCCGCAATGTCTGAATTTGGCACCCCAAAAAAAATAATACGGCTATATAAAATGACGTTGAGCAACACCACCAGCTCCGTCAGAATCGGGAAGGACCTCTCCGAGCCATTTGCAAGCAAACGAGGGTTCAGACAAGGTGACTCTCTTTCGTGCGACTTCTTTAACCTTATATTAGAAAGATAATTTGAGCTGCAGGGTTGAACCATTCAGGCACTTCATTTTATAAGAGGATTAGTAATCCATGCTCTGAACGCGCATGCCATAGAAACTCAAAATTAAGTTGAAAGAACTCAAAGTGGTGAAATAAAAAGATTGCAAACTGAAAGAATATAGTAAGATAGTGATACAAACGAAAGCAACAACTAACAGATTATTAATAGAAAATAAACGGCTGATAAAAAGCCGCAGCAAAGAAAGAGTGAAGGTTGAAAGAACCAAAGTAGTGAAAGAAAAAGAAAGTTGACAGTTAAAAAGTGGAGCCAGAAAAACAGAACAAAAGAAGTGGAAAATTGAAGCTATTTGGGCAGAAGAGTAGGTACACAGTCGCGCAGCTGCGCTCTTGGTTGCGTCAGTTGGCGTTGCCAAAAGCAGAGAACATCAAACAATGAGAAGGTGCAAATTTTGGTTCGATCGAAATGAAATCTGGAAGGTTTCAGCTAAGGAATCCAGAGCTGCTAAATTGTGATTTCGCCGCCGACTTAGCAGCGATGTTAATATGAATTAACATTGCTGAACAGATTTGCTGCTAAAATTGTCGCAGAAATGTTGGTAAGCATGCAGGTGTTTTTTTTACCCTTGTATACATGTCTCTCTAAGTTTTTTCTAACCTGAGAAGTGCGCCGAAAATTGACATTTATTTATCAGTTTTTCGCGAATTCAAGTGGTGAAGTTTTTCGGCTTGTAATTTTTTAATTAAATTTTTATAAAATATGCCGCCAACAAAAAAGTGTCGCGTTCGTGGCTGCAACAATACGGGTGATTGCAGAAGGTTGTTTGGTTTCCCGGTGGAACCCGCGTTGTCTAAAAAGTGGAGGGAGAATCTGGCCTTTTTGACAACGGCGCTGCCACCAACCAAATCTTTTGTTGGCCAGGACCATTTTGTGGAAGACGCCATTGGACCAAAATATTTAAAGCCTAATGCGGTCCGAACTCTACGCCTTGGTAAGTGCTTTTATATTGTAGCTTAGTGCATTGTTGATGATCTATTTTTGTGGGTGCTGAAAGGCATGAACGCACGTATATGTATGTATGTAAGTATGTACTATGTAGATATTTATTGATGTGCAAACATATGTATGTATATGCGTGCATAAATGAGTGGTGTGAATATTAGGGTAGGTCTGATTTTTTAATGTGGTTCATTCTAGAATAAAAAATTAAACCACTTTTAATTAAATTGCCTCTTGTTTACCACAATTTGTATGCAGATACCTTGCTATAGTTTACTAATACGGTAACTTTTTTTATTTCACGCATGCAGTTTGTATTTATTTAACTTAATTTAGTTCAATTTGTTAAGGGCGGGGTTGAGTAGGGTCCAGAATTCCTCTTGAATTCTGGAAACGGGGATCTTAAAATGGGGGCCGATCCTTTAAGACAGATAATTACCTGAACATTTTCAATTTCACTGAGTGCATACACACAGATAACAAATAAGAACAGAAATTCTGTTTTATATTTAAAACCGCCGTTCATTTGCTGTACAGAAGCCTGGATTTTTGTATACACAATAGAGGAGTGTCACTCACCGGAGATGTCGCTGTGATGATAGAAATCAAAAGAGTAAGAGTGTTTTACTGGTTGCCGGTCGCTTTTATAGCACCACTATCTGGCAACGGGTTCAGCTAACAGGGCTCGTGCAAAAGCAAACCAAGTAACGAGTCATGTCAGCGAGTAGCTTACAGCGACATCTCCTTGTGACAGTTTTCCATTGTGAATGTTTGCAGACCTTAACATGCCACCGGCCTTGCAGTATGACTGCAATATTACTTATTACAATATTATTATATGTTATTATTTACATATTTTTATAATTCATTTTTGTTCTTATTAATAAAAATTCAAAATTCGGTTTCACCGGAGATACCCACTCAAATATTGTATTTTGAACGGCTGGTCTAGTGGGGGTTGCGGGGATCAGTCCAGGTCGCATTATGGCCCCATAAACTTCTGCTCCTAGGATCAGCGATACCGTACTCGCGCGGTAGAATGTGGGGTCTGCCAATCGCAGATTGTCGAATTCATTGGCCACGCGAGCATCGACGGTACGTTCTGGCGCGTTCCGCATCAGGCTGGCTAGCACCGTCGCTCTAACTTCCAGCCTTTCGTGCCAGCCTTTTAGTATAAGAGAGCACTTCTTTCCACTTTGTGGCACGGCGTGTAGTCGACGAGCGGGGGCTCTCGATATGGCCGCGGTGCTCTGACCAGGATCAAGGATAGCGCGTACCGTGTGTATCTTTCCGCTCTGGGCGTGGTGAGGTGCACTGGATTGCCGACCGGATACCCGACAGAGGGGGTCTGAATACCCGGGATCAATCGTAGCATGCGCATCTTCAACCGCCTGCTGGATGTCCTCATCGCTCGCATCGATCTCCAGCACTTCTTCGATCGGCACAGTTGCCGCTTCGGCTGATTGTTCGTGCCCTTCGTCTACCGCCCTTTGTCCTTCCGACACGTCTTCCTTACTTCTGGGAGTTTCCCACAGGTGCAGGAGACTGTGATGTCGTCTCTGACATTGGTCGCAGTTTCGCGGTGACGGACACTCGTTGGTTGCATGCCACGGTGACATGCAGTTTGAGCAGTGGCCGTGCAGGAGGACAGAATGTAGTCTCTCCTCTGGCTCCATGCGGCACATCTGCCGGCTAAAAAGGAGGTTGTGGTTGTGCTTGCACACTGGGCATCGGTTATGCTCTCGGGCCACACGGATCATTTTTGGATATTTTTCTGAAAATAGAGAAATCGTTAATTTGATTTGACTAGAGGTAATAGCACTAGTTTTACGATTGGGCGTATGTCTACGACCCGTACGCGACTATCTTTTCCTGAAAAAAACCTACACAACTCTGCCAAGTCGCCACTCGTTCGGGGGTAAGTTATCCTCTTTGATAGCCACGAAATCATCCACTTCGATATTTCGTTGGGGGTATTGCCACTTGACTCGCTTGTGTAGTTCTTTCAGATATTCTTCTTTCCACCGCTGGCAGAATCCTTGATGGATTGCCTTTATCTTTTGCCATCGGTCAATGATCGTCAACGGATTTCCTCTAATCTCGGGTTCCGCAATCGCGAGTAGCGGACTGCCGATCAAAAAATGTCCTGGCGTGAGGGGTTCTGTTGACTCGGGGCTTTCTGAAAGCGGATTAATTGGTCGCGAATTCAGACAAGCTTCTATCTTGGCCAGCAACGTCAATAGCTCCACCATCGTGAATCGCATAGTGTTGGCTACTTTACAGAAGTGGGTTTTGAAGCTCTTTACACCTGCTTCCCAAAGCCCTCCCATGTAGAGACCTCCCGGAGGGATGAAGTGCCAGGTTATTTCATGATGTGCATATGGTTGTGTGGTAAGACGCAAGGCTTCGGCAAGAAAGTTTCGAAAATCTTGCTGGTTTCCTCCAAATGTATTGCTTTCGTAGCGAAACAAACAAAAACGCAGACATAACCCTTTGTTATTAGACACGCCCTGCCGGTGAAATTCTTAATCTCGAACGGGCCAGTAAAATCCACGCCTGTATTGGTGAAGGGGTGAGATAAGTCCGATCGTTCAGGGGCAATGATGCCATCAGTTGCTCTCGTGTCTTTTTTCTGTGAATTAGACAAATTTTACAATTATGAATCATATTTTTTATCAAGTTTTTCATTCGTACGATCCAATATTCGGATCTCAAGAGTCTCAACATGACTTGATTTCCCCCAGAGAAATCAGATGTGAGAATCTGACGAGAAGTCAGGATATTGTTCGTTGTAGGATAGCACAGCTAACGCAAGCCTCGCTCCAACTCTCATGATTCCGTTCCCATCGAGGAAGGGGTTGAGAGTGCGGATGGAGCTCTTTGCGCTTACTGGCTTTGCCGTCACAAGTGCTTGATACTCATTGGAGAAGCACTGTTTTTGAGTTAATATAATAAGACACATTTTTGTTTTTCGAATTTCTACCGCTGTTACTTCTGACTTTTCTTGTCGGGGGGTTGATTTATGTACCGGATGTATCTTGTAGTAAAATTGAAAAATCCGTGCAATTACTCTTAGGGGACGAGAGAAGTCGGAGAATCGTTCTAAAATGTCCGCCCCTTGCAAAATACGACCTGTATGGAGTTGAACGACGTTCTATTTCAGCCCTGTCTCTACCGTCACCTCATCAGTTTTTTTGGGGCCAGCCAGACGGTTTCCCCTTTAACCAACTAGGGCCCTGCCACCACAGAGTGCTCTTCGCCAATTCTTGGGGCGATAAGCCACGGCTACCTAAATCTGCTGCGTTATCGCTTGAATCCACATGATTCCATCCTTTCACTCCGACGAGCTCCTCTATTTTGGCAACTCGATTTGCCACGAACGTGGTCCAGTAGCAGGGGGGCTCCTTAGCCACGAGAGCACAATGGTGGATTCAGTCCATTTGTAGATCACTGGCTGGCCAACGTCGAACTGTGGAAGTAAAGCATTAATTAATTCTGCTAAGAGCAGCGCTCCGCACAATTCTAATCGAGGTAAAAACCGTTTTCAGTGGTGCTACTTTCGTTTTGCCTACAAATAAATTTCGAATGGGGATTTCTTGGACGCTAAAATGGAACATATCGCGAGCGGCATTCCACTGAATGCCCAACATTCTAGCTTCGCTCAGATCATCTATCTCCAAAAAATCTTCCTGTAACAAATGAGCTTTTGGCAAGGCTGCGAGGATGTCCTTGCAGTTCGACGTCCATTTTCGGAGGGAGAACCCGGCTTCCTTGAGTACTTCGATGAGTTCGTCGCGGGTGCGATTGGCGGTCTCGCAATCATGAGCTCCTGCCAGTATATCGTTAACGTACATATGTCGGGTTAAGACCCTAGAAGCCAACGGAAATTTCAGGCGAACATCTTCCGCCAATTGTAGAAGAGTTCTTATTGCTAAAAAGGGGGCGCAGTTCACCCCAAACGTCACAGTTTGGAGTTCGCAGTCCACAAGCTCTTCTGCTTGTGATTCTCGAAAGAGAATTTTATGGTACCGGGTATCATCGGGGTGCACAAGGATCTACCTATACTTTTTCTCAATGTCTGCATTGAAAACGTATTTGAAAAACCGCCATTTCAATAGCAGAGCGATAAGGTCAGCTTGAAGAACCGGCCCAGGGCAGAGTGCATCATTCAAAGTAATTCCATTCGAAGTTGAACTTGATGCGTTAAATACCACTCGAACCTTTGTGGTGGTACTGTCCGGTTTTACGACTGCATGGTGGGGTAGGTACTATGTGTCTGATTGTGGTTTACTATCGGCGCTGCTCGCTGGCTTCATATGACCGAGTGTGATGTACTCTCGCAGTACTCGATGATATTCTGCCTTCAGCTCCGGTCTTCTCATCATTGTTGCTTCGTTTCGCACGTGCCGAAATGGTAATGCCACCACATACTGCCCTTGGTCATTCCTCGTAGTTGTCTTCGTATAATGTTGCTCGCAAAACGCATCCTCCGGGGTGAGCTGCTTCTTAGTCGGGTCTTGCTCAAGCTCCCAAAACCGAGTTAGCTGAGAATTTGAAATTTCCCCAAGTAGAGAAACACATGAGCCTGGCCTCTTTGCCGCAGACTGGGGGCTGGGCCCATCAAGACCCAGCCAAATACTGTCTCCTGTGCCAGGAGAGAGCCTAAAATATTTCGTTTTATGTTTCCCTTCATTATGTCTGTGTACAAGTCCGCACCAATAATAACATCGACCTGCTAGCTTCTGTGGAAATTTACGTCGGCTTAGTTCATTGGGGGCAGTAGATCAAGATTTGCTTGATCTACCGAAAACTGGGGTAGGTCTCCTGTCAGTCGGGGTAGAATCTGACCTCTTGCCTCAATTCTAATCTTTGGGTTGGTAGGAGAACAGAGAACAAAGTGGGCGACTTTTCGCACCTTAGCCGATGTTGTCGCATTTATTCCACAGACTTATGTCTCCGCTGGTCGTCTCGGAAGATTGATGAGTCTCTGCAACCGCTGCGTGATACAAACTCCTTCTGAACCTGAATCAAGAAGGCTCTGGCCTCATAGTCTACTCCTAAGTAACTAATATATAACATGGCTGTACCCAAAATAACGTTTTTGGCACTTGCGGCGAGCAGAGCATTCACATTTCCGGTTGGAGCTGGGGGTGAGGCATTCGAGCCTCTCCGCCTTTTGTAGACGGACGTTGATTGCTACTAGGAGAGCGATGCAGCAAACATTGGTGCCGTTGATGGCAGCTCAAAAAACTAAAAGTGCTCTTACAACTTTTCGCTAGGTGGGAATGCGCTAGACAGTTCATACACAAATTGTATTTCCTAACTACCTTAAACCTATTATCTACCTTCATCGCTAAAAACTTTGAACAAGCTCTCAAAGAATGAAACTGTTCTGGGCACAACCTCCAAGGTGATTGCGTCATTTGACTGTGATGGGCCGATATTTTTCTTTCGTGTATCCCTGCTGATACACGACTTGGTCCTGCCCTAGCTACCCGTGAACTTTGGATATCACATACCGTTTTCAAAGTCTGGAATCTGCTCGAGAGGTAGTTATCTAAATCTTCCCACCTCGGAATCTCAGCCTTGTGAACAATTCCCTGTTCCCATAAAGCTAATGTAGTGTCCGGCACTTTGCTCGAGACCAAAAAGACAAAAATCGCATCCCAGTTTTCAATTTCAATGCCATACATTTGCAGAACTGAGATGCAATTATTTACTGAACGCTGTAGATGTTTTATCTCGGTGCCGCGTTCGACTGTCACCGTAGGCAAGTTGAACAAGATCTTCAACTGACTATTCACCATGACTCGTATCTATCGGAGAGATTTTGCCACGCAATCGCAAAACCGTCATTGGTCAAAGGGCATTTCTTTACGAAGTCCCTGGCTTCCCCGCGAGTATTTTGATTTAGGTGGTATAATTTTTCCACCGGACTTAGACGCGAATTATTTACGTAGATGGCTGTAAATAAATCCCGAAAAGAGGGCCATGCCATATAATCTCCATAAAAAATTTCCGTATCGCACGGAGGAGGATTAACGTTTGAACGCAGAGGTGGCTCAGAATCGCGGTTTGAGGGGATTACCGTTGATGAGCTTTGCTGAACAAAAGTCAGATTATGAATGGTTTCACCCATCAACGCAGCGCACGTCAGGTATGCTGTATAGCAATCCTGATACCTACACTTTGCTAAACTCATGGCCGCGCTATTTGATTCGTCTTCAGACAAATCCCGTGAGTGGCTGTCAAAAGATTCTTTTACTTTTGTCCATAATGCTTTGAGTTCCTCTTTTTGAATCTCAAGAGAAAATATGGAATGACTTGCCCCTGGAGTTGTTTAATATCTTATAATATGGTTTTAAGGTCGCTGAACACTCTGGGTATGTTAATTTTCCGATCTGACCCTAACATTTTGATATATTGGAACAAAATCGTAAAAAAAACGATAAGAAATTCGAAAATTACAGTTTAAAAGTTGATTATTAAAAAAAAAAAGTTTTCATTATCTTATCATTAATGCTATTTATAACCACATTTTTTACAAAGAAAATGAGCTATTATAGAGAGCTTTACGTTCATTACTTCTCGAGATATCTATAACAAAACTGTGCTTCCAACAATAAATTATGCTCTCACATTGTGCGTTTTGAATTTAATCAAAATATAAACCACAAAAAAAAACAAATCTGCTTGGTATCGTATAGTTTTGAAACACACCTTACGTGAAAGTGATAAAAATGAGTTCTCAACAGTGCAATAAGTGGCTACTAGATTCGTCTCCAACATATGTATCCGTGTATGGCGAGCCAACAAATAAAGCCGTTCTGTTGAGTTTAGTGCACCGCCGCATCGATTTAAATGAAACAATTTCAAAAAGTGCTAACTATGTAGCAGATGAAGTATCACGGACGTGGGATGTTGCTTCGGTGTTGCCAATGGAAAATAAAAAATTTTGTGAGGAAATTCTGCGCTCTGTACGAGGAATATGAAGTAATAAAGGCTGACCGTCATCGAAACTATAAAGGAACCTTGGAAAAAAGAAGAATTTGTATAGATAAACTATATCAGTTTTTCACCTTGAGACTGACCCCAAAAAAGACTCAGAAAAAGAATATTGTTGCAAATCCACGAGACAGTTTCGAATCAGTATCGGAATCAAATTATTATTCTGATATTCCGCCGGAAGAAGACAATGGCGATGCCGATTATAGTCCTCCCGAAAAGAAGCTTGCACGTTCAAGCACAATAATTTCGTTAGTGAGATGGTCGCAAGTACACTCAATCGCTGCGATATATCAACAAGAAAATCAGCTTATTTGATTTCAGTTCTGGCATCTGAATTTAACATTGATCTTAATGGTGTACCTTGTTCACGGGAAAGCATAAGATTAATGCGAAAAAGATGCAAACCAATATATTTAATAATATGAAGGACTCTTTTGATTCATCAAATTTTTGTATAGTGCATTGGGATGGTAAAATTATGAAGAGCTTAGATTCCAACGAGAAGTGTGATAGATTGGCGGTAATCGTCACCAGGACTGAAAAGAACGAGCAGCTTCTTGGGGTTCCAAGCATACCAAAGGGGCAGACGAAGATCAAGCTGAGGTGATATTTTCATTATTAGTCTTTTGGGACTTAGATGACATCGAAAAGCGAATTTTATAAATGAAAAACTGGAGAAAAATTACTCTCACAATGATTATGTAGAATTGTTAGAACTAGCGCTGTTATTTATTGGAAACCCCAAATATAATAACATAACAATTCGCCAACCGGGTGCAGTTCATCGAGCTCGCTGGATGGCTAAGATCATTTAATGCTTTAGAATGTATATTTTTCGCGAACATTTTCCCTTGACAAAAGACCAGTTGAGTGCACTTCGAATTTTCAATGTGTTTGTAATTAACGTTTATTTAAAATATTGGTTCACTTGTGAAATATCAACGCAAGCCCCTATGAATGATTTGAATCTTTTAAAAGAAATACGTCAATATGACCAGGTTAATTATTTCGGATATCGCATTGCGAACATTTCGTGGGCACACTTTGTACCTCAACGAAATTCTAGTGGGCTTGGCATTTTTTGTTTCCAACATAAGCCCACGATATAAGAAGTTAATGGTTCAGGGTCTGCTCAAACCGAAGAGTATTTCTAAAAATCGACGCCCCGATGTACCAGCGAAAGACATACGAAAATTGAAAATATATGATTTTATCACACAAGAAATCAGGCTTTTTTTTGAGATCCATAAAATCAACTGCGATTTCTTGGCTAAAAATCCTTCGGAATGGATGGAAGACCCATCTTATAAAGATGGACTAATAAAAATTCACAGTATAAAAGTGACAAATGACATTGCTGAAAGAATGGTATCTGTAGCTGAAACGTTCAATGGGAAAATAACAAAAGAGAGACCAGTATCAAAATTTGCTGCAATGTGTAAATAAATGTCGCAAAGTCTTTCCCGAATGTACCAAGGAAAAAATTACTCAAGCAATCGAGCGACTGAGGCTTACTGTTAATAAATAGATACAGAATATAATTAATTGTAGTCAGAATTAAATATAATTATTTTACATGTTAAATAGAATTATTTTTCTTATTAATAGGTTTTAGCCCCGTATTCAGATGCAGGTACATTAATTTATAGATATCTCGAGAAGTAATAAACGTAAAGCTCTCTATGATAGCTCATTTTCTTTGTAAAAAATGTGGTTATAAATAGCATTAATGATAAGATAATGAAAAATTTTTTTTTTAATAATCAACTTTTAAACTGTAATTTTCGAATTTCTTATAAATCAATTTACCCAGAATGTTCAGCGACCTTAAAACCATATTATAAAATATTAAAAAACTTAAATTCCTTAATGGATTTCGCGTGCGCATGGATTGAAGGACGAGTAGTTTTAGGCACTTGAGGTGGAGGCACAAAACGTCCACGCGAGACCTCTAAATGTTAAAATTTTTGCATCAAATTTTCAGGGGATGGTTTTTATTCATAATGGAAGCAAAAAAGTCATGAGCCTCAAAAAAAGAAGCACTTTCATTTTTTTTTTGGTCAGTGTAATATACATATGTACATTTGCGAATAAAGTATATATGCAAACATATATATAAGTATATACGCAAATATTATTTGGCATATGGAGGGATTAAGGTGGTGTAGGGAATTAATATATATATTTATGCACTAGTAGTTTGTAATTAATATATGTACATATATATATATAAATAAAATAATTTATAGGCCACCCAGTAGCGGTGAGCCGAAGTTGCTCTGTGCCGGAATGCACATCCGATAGAAAGAGGAAGTTATTTGAGTTTCCGAAGACGGCAATCTCACGCAACGTTTGGGCTGAAACTTGCAATTTACAATGGCCTTTGCCTGTAAATAAAAAACTTTTCATTTGCGAGCTTCACTTTGACAAAAAGTTTGTTTCGACAAAGCGCTTGCTGAATGGAGCCTTTCCTGTTTATTTAGAAAAAAACGTTCAAGAGGAAGAAAATAGGTTTATAGCTGAGGGTAGTAGCTTATCCTCTGAATGGGTCATGCAGCCCATAAAATATAAATATGGCGAGCCAAAAGAAAATTCTGGCAAAGACCTCACCTTTGGAGGAATTAGAATTTTTTTCTGGCTTAGATCCAAAAATTAGTTTTGTAGAACCTCAACTTGAGTCAGCAGATACGGAACCCCTTCTTTGTACTAGCGAGCACTGCGCCCAGGTTGCTCAAGCTTATCAGAAAAATGATATTAAGCTTCGAAAAACTATTGAAGAACTTGAGGCGAAAGTAGTTGAGTTAGAAACTCAATGTTTTAATATTCAAGAAAGTGCTATAATTCCAACAATAGGGTCTAGTCAATATGCAGTTAGTTTCGCGAAAATGATCGTGAATACGAAAACCTCCTATACAGAAAGGGAAAAAATTTTGGCTCAAAATCTCAACTATATGTCGTCTAAAGCGTATAATTTCATGCGTGACGACCTACAGTTTGCTCTGCCCCATAAAAAAAGCCTTTTACGTTGGCGCCCAAACCGCTATGTAGCAGCACCTGGTATCGACAAAAAAGTCGTCGACAATTTACAAAAAATTGTGAAAGACATATCCGTGAATGAGCGCCTTGCCAAATTTTATTTGATGAAATCGCAATCAAAGACGATCTTACCTATAATAAGGCTAGAGACATTATCGATGGTTTTGTGGATAATGGCGAAGGTCATCGCGAGTCCATCAAATGTTGCTTCTTTATGATAAAAGGAATAGCTTCCAAATGGAAGTATATTTTGTCATATTCTACCGCGAAAGATGGTAAATACGTTCTTGATTTGCTGAAAAGCAACATAGGCTCAGCTGAAAAAATTGGCCTTAATGTTGTATGTGACCAGGGTGCTAATAACATTAATTTAAGCAATTTGCTCAAAGTCACCGAAGAAAAACCCTTCTTCTACCACATAGGTAAAAAAAATGTACTTCCTGTTTGATTATTGCCTTTTAATCGAATCCGTCCGAAATAATTTTTTGAAATACGACGTGCAAACTCCTGATGGTGTAGCTTACGGCAAAGTCGTTAAACAACTTTTCTCCATCGACCAAAATAATGTAAACTTCAAGATATGCCCTAAATTAACAGATACCCATATTTTTCCTGGGCCTTTTGATAAAATGAGCGTCTCCAGAGCCACCCAACTTCTAAGGAATTCCGTTGCAGCCGGAATCGGAATGGCTTATGATCAAAAACTGTTCGATAATGTAGGGTATATCAAAGATCGCGCTAAGGCAACCCAAACTTTTTGTAAGCGTATGAACGATCTTTTCGATGAAATTGACTGCAAAACGCTCTTTCACCGAAATCCCCTTAACCGCCCCCTTTTTCGAGATTCTTCTGAGAAAATAGATCGCCTCAAGAACCACTTTAATTTAATGAAGTGTATTAAGAAACCTACCCCCACCGTCCTATGCCTAGACGGCTTTCTTTTAACTATTAACGCCATGATTGGTCTTTCCCGCGATATTTTCGATGAATATCAAAATATCTACTTCATTCTCTTAGGTAAGTTAAACCAAGACGCCATTGAGAATTTTTTTTATAAAATCAGAGCTAGCATATGAGATCCAGTTCATTGTCGCACGGCTCATATCAATGCACATATTGCGACGCAAATTTTCAAACACGGGTAGTAATTGCGAAGAGGACTATGATATGAGCCTGGACTGGGATCCTGCTCAAGAAGATGCTCTTATGGATCGCTGGACACAATTTATCCTGAATGGTTTCTCGAAGCGGGCGAATGCTCCGAGCATCGGGATAAATTTTAAGAATTTTTGCTCACTGTCTTATTATATAAAAATTCAAAGTGGTTGGCTCGCCAAGAAAGAGAGATCCATGCAGCAAAAGTAAAATCTCGTAGTTTTGAAACAAAATTAAAACAATTTAAAACTTAGTATAGCATAGTTTAGTAAATTTGTATGTAGTAGTTGCAGGCTTCAGACCCAATAAATTATACAATGTACGTAGAAGGAGTTGGAAGTTATATAAAAATAGTTATAGTAACCAAAATGTAATTACTAATCACTAAAATGTATTTCCAAATGTTGTCTTATATTTGCAGGGTGAAATAACAAAAAAAAAAAACACAACAAAAAAAAAGCATGAATTAATTATTAAGTTATTGATAAAAAAACAAAAAAAAAAACAACAAAAAAAAATGCATGAATTGATTATTAAGTTATTGATAGTGTAACAGTTGAAAAAAATAATATTGTCGTAGTAGTAAAAAAAATGAAAACAAAAAAAAAAGCATTAATTAATTTTTAAGTTATTGATAGTTTAGTAGTAAAAACATAATACATGAATTATTAGTAAATTTATAGATTGGGTTAATAGTAAATGTAGTTATTGATATATACATAGTTTAATTATAGTTATATGGATATGTAGTTTAGTATATATGTACTATGTATATGTAGATATGTATATGATTTAGTATTTTTGTTTGCATGTTTGTTCCTTAAAAAGTGGTTTTAGAATTAGAATTAGAATTAAAACAGGTACCTCGTTGATAGTTAATAGGTACCTAGTAAATTTTTACACACGAGCCAAGGTTTCTAAATGACGATATGAATCGTATTTAAAAAACTGGTGAAATATGAAAATGACCAATCGATATTGTTTACGCCGCAGCGTAAATATTTTCTAACCGCCCTAATGCGGGCGTCCATACGCATACATGTGCAACTGCGAATTATTTCGCATTTCCCGCCGGATAATTCCTTTTGTTAACTTTTCCATTCACTTCCTTCCAATAAAATTGCGGTTGACGGCAACCGTATATTTTTTCATAACTTGCACTCGATCACAGGATTTCAAGAGCGACACAGGTCTACCACGGATTCACACCACAGGTAAAGCCACTTTCTTGTATATCTACATATATGTATACAGTTGAATAAATCTCCATTACAAATTAAAACTAAACCAAATCTTTTCATTTTCTTTTCAAATTTCCAACTGTGCGTCTGGACATTTGTACATGGTCCTTCGAGCCGGATCGTGTTCCTCCGTCATCGTCAGGACGGTAATAGAAAGAAATATTAAGTCTGAACATACGTATGTTGTCGCGCTAGTTGCGGTAATTGTTTGGGGCGTTTCGGCGTAGTGATCGGGAAGGACGTGTTCCCGAGTCAACTCGCCGCCATTTCTTTTGGATATCAGATGGTCGGAAAGAACGTGTTCCCGAGCCATCCGTTCGCTGATGCTGAGCTGGTCAGGAAGGGCGAGTTCCCACGCCAGTCGTTCGTCGTTTCTTTTTTCTGGGCAGACGGTCTAAAAGGACGGGATCCAAAGCCGCGCTGCCTGGGCCGTCGGAAGGGACTGGTTTCCGAGCCGCGCCTTCGCCGTTCATGCTGCAGTGACGGTCGGAAAGTACAGGTTTCCGAGCCGCCACCCGTTGAAAGTGGTCGTAATATTGGGTGGCAAGTGATATAGAAAAAAATAACCAAAGAAAAAAATCATTTTATTTTATGAAATTATGGCATGACAAAAAATTTATGCACATATGTATGTATTTTATTGTTAATTTTATGTATTTATGTATTTATATGTATGTGGTGTATTTATGCGCCAAGTGTCCATAAACTTTCATCACCCACTGTAAAAATGGTATTTGGGTGTGATCGTATCGGTACACTTGCGCCCCCATCGGTAGATGGTGTCTAACTTAAAGGTGGTGTAATTGGTTATGTTCCACAGTTGCGAACGTATGTATATGGCATTACGATATATTGTCATATATCGTAAAAACACCTGATGGACTGGTCAGTGTTGTGACCTAACACATGACTGCATATGATGTTTACAAGAAATTGAAAAGAAATAAAAAACTGATGTGAACTACCTATTCCTGTATTTTTGTAATCGCGGAAAGTGCCCCCCACCATGAAATGATTAGTTATTTGATTGTGGTGAGGTAGGTCAGCAATCTGGCATCCAGCAATCTGGCCTACCACCCACAAACAGTTTGTATGCCACTGTGCATAATTTGCTGACCACAGGGCCAACCGGTAACTGAATGTGTGAAAATTATTTATACGCGATTTTCAGCCGCGAGTAGTAGTGAAAATTGTTGTGCATATTTTGTGGTGAAAAAAATTTTAATTAATTTAAAAATAGTGAAAAAAGTGTAGTGTTTAGTGCGCATTTTGTGTGGCGAGGAGACACGGGAAAATTTGATTTTCAGCAGTTTTGCCTTTCCGTATGCTTAGCTGGTTTTATATTGCGTGGAATCTTCCGAATTTTCGTCGTCGGGACCAGAAAGCATGCTTGGATGGAACCACCAGAAAAAATACCTGTTTGGAACACGTCATTTTGAGGTTGGGGTACATGTCGCCATGTGCAGCTGGCTAACAGTGCATGTCGTACCATATGCATACATCGCATTCATTGCAATGGTGGACGCATGCATGTGTACGGCGGCGATGATCAGGTAAGTGGTATTTATAGATTTATAATAATAATAATAAAATAATTTTTTGTACATAAATTTTGGAGTTTTTACGTACATAAGTAGGTACATATGTATGTATGTATATCGATATACATCTACATGTACATGGTGGTGCGTTGCATTCGAAGATGGTGGATGATGACCGGAAGCAAAAAAGGAGGTTGTAAAGTATCAATGTGGATTGATTTTTTTTTTTTGTTTGTAGGGTAAACATTAGTACTTAGATGTTTCCACTTTTTTTTTTTTTTTTTTTTTTTTTTACCGGATAAATTGAAAAGATCTGTTGTGCGCTGGGCTTGGGCCCCGCCACGTAAAAAACTATACCCAATGAAAAATTTCAATGTGCCTCGGATGAGATCTCCCTTTTTTGATGACGACCACAAGCAATGTTTTAAAGACTACGATTTAAGGGCATGCACCTGGAATGTCCGAACCCTTAATGGGGAAGGTGCCGCTGCCCGGCTGGCTGATGTCCTCGTAAGAGTAAGGGCTGACATCACCGCCATCCAAGAAATGAAATGGACGGGGCAAGGCAAGAAAACCGTTGGGCCTTGCGACATCTACTACAGCTGCCATGTAAAGGAGCGCAGGCTCGGTGTTGGATTTGTGGGGGGAGAGAGGCTTCGTCGCCAAGTACTGTCGTTCACTCCAGTGGACGAGCGTCTCGCCACGATTCGCATCAAAGCGAGATTTTTCAACATCTCGCTGATTTGTGCCCACGCACTGACAGAAGAGAAGGACGATGTGATCAAGGATCACTTCTACGAGCGCTTAGAACGCACTTACGAGCGCTGCCCCCGTCACGATATCAAAATCGTGCTTGGTGACTTCAATGCCAGGGTGGGAAAGGAAGGGATCTTTGGTCACACTGCCGGAAAATTCAGTCTCCACGACGAAACCTCCGCCAACGGACTGAGACTGATCGACTTTGCCGGGGCCCGAAACATGGTGGTCTGTAGCACCAGGTTTCAGCATAAAAAAATACACTTGGCTACGTGGCTGTCTCCAGATCGAAAAACGCGAAACCAAATCGATCATATTGCGATAGACGGAAGGCATGCTTCCAGTTTATTAGACGTACGTACACTCCGAGGACCGAACATCGACTCGGATCATTATCTTGTCGCAGCCAAGATGCGCATACGCCTCTGTGCATCAAAAAACCTGCGTGTAAATGCACAGCGAAAGCTTGACGTCGGAAAGCTGCAATCGCAACAGACAGCTGCAAACTTCACCACTCGACTCTCACACCTCCTCACTGAGAGCACTTCTCAATAAACCGGAATTTGCGAGCACTGGGAGCAAATTTCTCGATCACTGCGTACCGGCGCTGAAGAAGTCGTTGGCTTTCAGCGAACCCGAAAAAATGACTGGTATGATGAGGAATGCCGCGCCGCTTCGGAAAATAAAGATGCTCCCTACAGGGCCACGCTGCGATCGGGCGCAACGCGAGCTGTATGGGAACGCTACCGGGAGTTGAGAAAGGAAGAGAGACGTATCGTCCGTAGAAAGAAGAGAGAGGCCGAAATACGTGAGTGTGAAGAGCTTGAGATGCTAGCCGACATGAAAAGCGCCCGGAAAGTTTACCAAAAGGTGCGGCGACTTACGGAAGGTTTTAAGACCGGGGCGAATTCCTGTAAGAACAAGAACGGCGATCTGGTGACTGATGTCCAAAGCGCACTTAGATTGTGGAGGGAACACTTCTCCACTCTGCTAAATGGTGACAGCGAAAGCGTCGCCGGAGAAGATGAAGATCCCGAACCCCAAATCGCTGATGACGGCATTAACATCCCGTCACCCGACCTCGATGAAGTTCGAATAGCAATTATGCGGCTACGGAACAACAAAGCCGCTGGAGCTGATGGAGGTGCGACGACTTACGGAAGGTTTTAAGACCGGGGCGAATTCCTGTAAGAACAAGAACGGCGATCTGGTGACTGATGTCCAAAGCGCACTTAGATTGTGGAGGGAACACTTCTCCACTCTGCTAAATGGTGACAGTCACCCGACCTCGATGAAGTTCGAATAGCAATTATGCGGCTACGGAACAACAAAGCCGCTGGAGCTGATGGGTTACCAGCTGAGCTATTCAAGCATGGTGGCGAGGAGCTGGTAAGGTGCATGCACCAGCTTATTTGCAGAATATGGTCGGACGAATGCATGCCCGCCGATTGGAATTTAAGTGTACTCTGCCCAATCCACAAGAAGGGTGATCCTGCAATATGCGCCAACTACCGCGGGATCAGCCTTCTTAACATTTCGTATAAGGTTCTATCGAGTGTATTCTGTGAAAGACTAAAGCCAACCGTCAACGAACTGATTGGACCTTATCAGTGTGGCTTTAGACCTGGTAAATCTACCATCGACCAGATATTCACGATACGCCAAATATTGGAAAAGACCCGTGAGAAGAGGATCGACACACACCATCTATTTGTCGACTTTAAATCAGCTTTCGACAGCACGAGAAGAAGTTGCCTATATGCCGCGATGTCTGACTTTGGTATCCCTGCAAATCTAAAATGGCTATGTAAAATGACACTGAGCAACACCACCAGCTCAGTCAGAGTTGGGAAGGACCTCTCCGAGCCGTTTGATACTAAACGAGGTTTCAGACAGGGTGACTCCCTATCGTGTGACTTCTTTAACATTATGCTAGAAAAGATAATTCGAGCTGCAGAATTAAACCGGTCAGGTAACATCTTTTATAAGAGTGTGCAACTGCTGGCGTATGCCGATGACATCGATATCATTGGCGCAACAACCGCGCCGTTAGTTCTGCCTTTTCAAAGCTGGACAAGGAAGCGAAACGAATGGGTCTGGAGGTGAACGAGGACAAAACGAAGTACCTCCAGTCATCAAATAAACAGTCAGCGCATTCGCGCCTTGGCTCCCGCATCACTGTTGACAGTTACAATTTTGACAAAGTAGAGGACTTTGTTTATCTTGGAACCAGCATCAACACCAACAATAATGTCAGCCTTGAAATCCAACGAAGAATCTCTCTTGCCAACAAGTGCTACTTTGGGCTGAGTAGGCAAATGAACAGTAAAGCCCTCTCTCGACGAACGAAAACCACGCTCTATAAGTCCCTCATCATGCCCGTGCTAATGTATGGCGCAGAAGCATGGACCCTATCAACATCGGATGAGATGGCGCTTGGAGTGATCGAGAGCAAGATTCTCCGAAAGATTTTTGGTCCTTTACGTCTTTGCGATGGCGAATACCGCAGACGATGGAACGATGAGTTGTATGAGCTGTACCGCGACATAGACATAGTTCAACGCGGTACCCGCTGGTGGTAGCAGAGGAAGAGGAAGGCCTCCTCTACGTTGGAAAGGCCAGGTGGAGAAGGACTTGACTACACTTGGGATATCTAACTGGCGCCAGGCAGCAAAGGAGAGGAGCGGCTGGCGTGCAATACTGAAATCGGCCAAAATCGCCTAGGCGGTTATAGCGCTAATTAAGAAGAAGAAGAAATTGAAAAGATCTAAGTACTAACAAAAATTTGCAAGTTGGATAAAAACTGATTAAAATTATTGAGTTGATTAAAAGTAGAATACAGATTAAAATTTGAAAAATGATAAAATACTTAAATATACAAAATGTTTAAATATATCGAAATATTTAAAGTATATAAAAAAAAACTTGCAACTTCTTATTGGTTTTACGCTCTCTTAGTTCCTTGCATGTTTCTTTCATTGAAAGCAAATTTTCTTTACGCTCTGAAATTTAGTTAGTGGATAGGGTTTTTAGGGTTTAGGGTTTTCACAACTAATGTTAGGGTGGAACCGGGCTGATTTTTGACAATCGGTCATAAATTCCGGAAAATTAACTCGAGCAATTGGTTAGTTGTCGGTTAATTTTGAAATAGTTTCGGGTATCAAATGCCCACTTTTCAAAATTAGCTCAAACTATTGGTTAGTTTGTCAGTTAGTTTTGTACGGGTACCGGGTACCAACTAACCACTACTTGTTGCATGTAAGAAACATGATTTCGTAGATTTCTTTATTTCTGTACGCCATCGTCGTAGGTAATACATCGGAACATTTTCAAGTTAAGTACTTATATTGCTAGAAAAATGGCAGAGCAGATTTCTTTATTTTCTTGTACTTCACGTACTGTTTATGATTTTTTTTTTTTTTTTTTTTTTAAGTACTAGCGGTGTTTTCTATAGAGGGCAGAAAAACCAATTTCGTTATTGGTCTGCTGGTTTGCCCCTTCGTAGTATAGATGTCGACGACGCGTACCCGGTTATCCGAGCCTGGGTGTAGGTTGATGACTCTTCCCAGTCTCCACATATTAGGCGGTAGATTATCTTCTTTTATAACCACAAGATCTCCTGTTTTGATGTTAGTTTGTGGATGTTTCCACTTTGTGCGTTTCTGCATTTCCAGCAGATATTCAGCCTTCTATCTTTTACAAAATGTTTGATGTAGGGCTTTAAGTTTCTGCCATCGGTTTACGATCGAGGCAGTGCTTTCGTTGACTTCTAGTTCAGGTGGAGCTAATATGTGTCCACCTACTAGGAAGTGACCGGGGGTAAGAGGCTCCAAGTCGGAAGGCTCATTCGAAGAGGGGCTTAACGGACGGGAGTTAAGGCATGACTCGATTCGGCATAAAAGAGTTGTGAACTCTTCGAATGTGTAACTGAAGCCGGAAGCAATCTTTTTAAAATGGGTTTTAAAACTTTTTACCCCTGCTTCCCACAATCCGCCCATATGAGCCGCTGCAGTGGGTAAGAAATGCCATGTGATTATCTGGTGGCTATATTTAATCATTGTACTATTTCGCGCTTCGGTTATAAAAGCTTTAAATTCTGATCGTAGAGATCGCGAAGCTCCGACAAAGTTGGTGCCATTGTCGGAGTAAACATTTTTTGGGCATCCTCTCCTGGCTATGAACCTAGCAAAAGCTGCCAAAAAAGATGCAGTGCTAAGGTCATTGGTGGCTTCCAAGTGTATAGCCTTAGTGGCGAAACACACAAACAGGCAGACGTAACCCTTTGAGATGCGACAACCTCTGCCGCGGAAGTTTTTGATATCGAAAGGTCCTGCGAAATCTACACCCGTGTTTGTAAATGCACGCGAATATGAGGTGCGTTCCTGAGGGAGCACTCCCATAAGCTGCATTTGGGTTTATTTTCTGTGGATTGTGCAGACCTTACAAATATGGATGACAGACTTTACCATATTTTTGACTCGGGGAATCCAGTATTGCGTTCGAATGAGACGCAGCATTAATTGATTCTCGCCATGCAGGCAGATCTTATGGATAAATTGGACAACAAGACGGGCCAATCGGCACTTATAAGGAAGGATTATTGGGTGACGCTCGTTGTTCGCTAAATCTAGCGATGCGCCAAGACGACCTCCAGTCCTCATGATCCCACTTTTATCTAAGAAAGGTATCGACTAATTCGTAGGCGAGAACTCCTCTGCTTGCCATATCTGCTGGATTTGATGTCGACTCCACATGAAGCCAGTCGGTATTTCCGACTTTGTCGACAATTTTGGTTATACGATGTGCTACGAACGTTGACCATGAACATGGAGGGGTCCGTGTCCATGCAAGCACAATTGTGAAATCTGTCCATAAGTGTACTTGTACCTGTCCTAGTGGTAGGTTGCCAAGTACCGACTCAATGCTTTCGGCGAGCAATACCGCGCCGCAGAGTTCTCGATTAGGGCAGGGAAATAGTTTTATCTGGAGCAACTTTTGTTTTTGCTACCAGCAGATTCACTAGAACTTCACTACCCTGCTTAACCCGTAAGTATACCGTAGCTGAATACGCTTTTTCTGAAGCTTCGCAGAAGCCATGTACTTCGACGTCATGGGCGGGAGAAAAATAGACCCAACGCGGTATCTTAATCCTCTCTATCTCGCGGTAGTGTTTGGTAAAATTTTGCCATTTTTCTAAAGTAGTTGAAGACACAGGTTCATCCCACTCTGTGCATTCCAGCCAAATGTTTTGCATCAATATTTTGGCTACTATTACAATGGGCGCAAGCCATCCTAGCGGATCGATCAGCGTGGCGATGGAAGACAATATCGACCTTTTAGTGATTGTGTCACTATGCTCCATTGGTCTTGTTAGGAAGTAAAAATAATCCGAATGGGCGTTCCATCTTATTCCAAAAGCCTTTACTGTGCGGGTGTCTTTGAATTCCAAAAAATCTTCGCTTAGTAGATCCTTTTTTGGAATGTCTGCTATTACATCCTCGCTGTTGGCCGTCCATTTTCGTATGGGAAAACCTGCTGACCGCAATACCGTAGAAATTTCGTCCCTTGCCTTTATGGTTGATTCGACGCAGTGTCCTCCTGCAAGTACGTCATCTACGTACATGCATTTTCGCAGAATATTAGCTGCTATTGGATGCGAGCTTTCTACGTCATCGACCAACTGCAACAGTGTCCTTATCGCCAGGTAAGGAGCACAGTTTATTCCAAACGCAACCGTCTTTAATTCATATAGGCTCGTTGATTCGTTCGGGTTTGCCCGAAAGATGATGCGCTGATATTTCGACTGGTTATCGTTTATCCAGGTTTGTCTGTACATTTTCTCAATGTCACTGTTGAAAACATATCTGTATAATCTCCAGCGTAGAATAAGTATCGGAAGATCTGATTGCAGTACTGGACCTGGTAGGAGGACGTCATTTAAGCTTTTCGTATTAGCGGTTGCACTTGAGGCATTGAAAACCACGCGAACTTTAGTTGAGGTACTCTCCGCCTCTGTAACGGCGTGATGAGGCAGGAAGTGATTTTCACATGTCGATGGAGAATCATCGGCAGGCCTCGATGTCCAACGCGTCATTGCCTTTGGCTGAATTGCATTTAGATGCAGGAGCATGTGATGTCGCGAGTGACACGTATTGCAATTGTAAGCACTTGTGCATCTTGACACAGTGTGTTTGGAACTAAGGCAATTCAGTCAACAATTATTTTCCTTTAAAAAGTTCAATCTGTTTGTAGGTGTTAGCTGTAGGAATCGGGAACAGCTACGCAATTTGTGCTCGTTTGTATGGCACATTTTACAAGTAAAAGTGGTCACGCTTACTTGGAAGGTGCCAACTCTTTTTGTTGGGGTTTCGAACGGATGACGTGTGGTTTGTGGCGGCTTTCGCACTCTCACAGCTCTACCATCCTTCAACCCTGACAATGTCTCAAGGGTCTGAAAACGATTGGACAGGAACTTGTCCATATCTTCCCATTTGGGTATGTCGTTTTTATGGGCTATGGTTTGTTCCCATAGAGCCAAAGTACTGTCAGGCAGCTTCGTCGAGCAGAGATAAACGACAATTGCGTCCCTGTTCGATATGTCAATTTGATGACTCTTCAGGGCTGATAAGCAATTGTTTATCTCCCGCTGCAAACTTTTTATTGAGCTACCGCACTCAAACTCTATTGCCTTTAAGTTAAACAATAATTTTAGTTGCGTGTTAACTAAAATACGCTTGCTTTCATAGCGTTCACACAAGTTTTTCCACGCTGTAGTAAAGCCTTCATTAGTTAGTGGGCACTTTCTTACGATTTCTCTGGCCTCCCCTTGTGTCTTATGGTTGAGATGAAATAGTTTCTCAACCGGGGTGAGGCGCTTATTGAGGATGCAGATGGCCGTAAACACATCACGGAATGTTGGCCATGAAAGGTAGTCGCCCTTGAACACGTCTGTATCGCACGGTGGAAGGTGGATATTGTGTTCGCAGACGGACTGCTCCGCTACATCCTTTTGTTGTGTTAGATAATGCTTCTGCTTGAGTATCCATAGCAGACATGCATTTAACATAAGTCGAAAAACATACTCTATATTTCTTTTTAATCACCCTGATATATTCTTTAGTTAAACCTTCTGAGTTCGTGAACGTATCGTACGCTACTTTCGCTTTCTCCCATAACATTTTCAATTCGTCTTGCTGGATAGCAAGACCGTGTTTGTTTTGTTCTGAGGCAGGAGTGCTGTTGAAGTCAGCATCGAACTCTGCAACAGATTCTGCCAAACGGATGTATGAATCCATAGTGAAGCTAAGAGGGAGTTACTAAAGTCTACCTAACTCGGATATTGCTAAAAAACAGATACGCAAAATGACAATTCCCAGTAGATTTATATATGTCTGTTTCTTTATTTAACGATTTTTCTTTAATTTCAGTCAAGTGGTTATTTTTTAAATTGTGATGCAAAAAATAACACTGCCACCCAAATGTGAAATGGCACTTGATGCAAAAGAAAAAAAACACTTGCCACCCAAATGTGTCGACGTACATATATATAATTGTGTTTTAACAAGTTAAGTGGGTACTTAATTATGTACCAGTGATATTGTTGATTTACTTGTTGGTTATATATACAAAATTACAACAAAGGCTCAAAAGTGATTATGTGAAATCGCAATAGTGTGCAATAGAAATAATGTTTATTGAATCAGTGTACTAGTGACTTGCAAATTAACAATTATGCTATGCCAATGAGCAGTATTGAACAAAAGAAAGTTATTCCGATTTACTTTAAAGTAAATAAGAGTGAAAATCCAAAATAAAACTTTAAATTAAAATTCGATGGATTGAACTGTTGCAATACAGTATCACTGTTCACTGTTGTGCGTGTGTGTGTGCGACCGTTAGTTTTTATTGTTGTCGCTCGCGGACAAACGGAATTAGCACAGTTTTAATTTTTCTTAAAGTGTAACACTATTTCGTTTTCACAAAAAAAATCACCTACCTTGTACGGCGATGTTTTACAAAAAATTGATTAACGTGTTATAAAATGCAATTGGAACATATAACACGTACCTTAATGTCTCAGTGACTTGTGGTGATGGCAGTTGATTGTGTTTGCTGTTGGTATACATATGTATGCAGCTGGTAATCTGTGCAGCTGGTATATGTGTGCAGCTTGTATATATGTATGTGCAATTGCCTTGTTTGGATGGTTGATTGTGCGGCTTTGTGTCTTGTGCGGCTTTTTGTCTTAAATTTCGCAATTTTTCTGCGGCTATAAAATTTTTCTCCGGCTTTGCTACTTTTTAAGATTATTATCTAGTGGACTGTAATTGAAATCTCAGCGTTGATGGACCATTGCTGTTCTCCATCGAAAAGGCCCAGGCAGCGCGGCTTTGGATCCCGTCCTTTTAGACCGTCTGCCCAGAAACAAGAAACGACGAACGACTGGCGTGGGAACTCGTCCTTCCCGACCAGCTCAGCATCAGCGAACGGATGGCTCGGGAACACGTTCTTTCCGACCATCTGATATCCAAAAGAATTGGCGGCGAGTTGACTCGGGAACACGTCCTTCCCGATCACTACGACGAAACGCCCCATACAATTACCCCAACTAGCGCGACAACATACGTATGTTCAGCCTTAATATTTATTTCTATTACCGTCCTTCCGAGTAGAGCACAGGAGACGATGACGGAGGAACACGATCCGGCTCGAAGGACCATGTACAAATGTTCAGACGCACAGTTGGAAATTTGAAAAGAAAATTAAAAGATTTGGTTTAGTTTTAATTTGTAATGCAGATTTATTCAATTGTATATATGTAGATATACAAGAATGTTGCTTTACCTGTGGTGTGAATCGGTAGTTGACCTGCGTCGCTCCTGAAATCCTGAGATAGAGTGAAAGTTATGAAAAAATATACGGTTGCCGTCAACCGCAATTTTATTGGAAGGAAGTGAATGGAAAAGTTAACAAAAGGAATTATCCGGCGGGAAATGCGGAATAATTCGCAGTTGCACATGTATGCGTACGTGTATGGACGCGCGCATTAGGGCGGTTAGAAAATATTTACGCTGCGGCGTAAACAATATCGATTGGTCATTTTCATATTTCACCAGTTTTTTAAATACGATTCATATCGTCATTTAGAAACCTTGGCTCGTGTGTACAAATTTACTAGGTACCTATTAACTATCAACGAGGTATCTGTTTTAATTCTAATTCTAATTCTAAAACCAATTTTAACGAACAAACATGCAAACAAAAATACTAAATCATATACATATCTACATATACATAGTACATATATACTAAACTACATATACATATAACTATAATTAAACTATGTATGTATATATCAATAACTACATTTACTATTAACCCAATCTATAAATTTACTAATAATTCATGTATTATGTTTTTACTACTACACTATCAATAACTGAATAATTAATTCATGCTTTTTTTTAGTTTTTAATTTTTTTTTACTACTACGACAATATTATTTTTTTCAACTGTTACACTATCAATAACTTAATAATCAATTCATGCATTTTTTTGTTCTTTTTTTTTGGTTTTTTATTTTTTTTTTACTACTACGACAATATTATTTTTTTCAACTACTACACTATCAATAACTTAATAATTAATTCATGATTTTTTGTTGTTGTTTTTTTTTTTTGTTATTCCACCCTGAAAATATAAGACAACATTTGGAAATACATTTTAGTGATTAGTAATTACATTTTGGTTACTATAACTTATTTTTATATATGTAACTTCCAACTCCTTCTACGTATGTACATTGTATAATTTATTGGGTCTGAAGCCTGCAACTACTACATACAAATATACTATACTATGCTATACTAAGTTTTAAATTGTTTTAATTTTTTTCCAAAACTACGCGATTTTGCTTTTGCTGCATGTATCTCTCTTTCTTGGCGAGCCAACCACTTTGAATTTTTATATAATAAGACAGTGACCGAAAATTCTAAAAATTTATCCCGATGCTCGGAGCATTCGCCCGCTTCGAGAAACCATTCGGGATAAATTGTGTCCAGCGATCCATAAGAGCATCTTCTTGAGCAGTATCCCAGTCCAGGCTCATATCATAGTCCTCTTCGCAATTACTACCCGTGTTTGAAAATTTGCGTCGCAATATGTGCATTGATATGAGCCGTGCGACAGTGAACTGGATCTCATATGCTAGCTCTGATTTTATAAAAAAAATCTCAAGGGCGTCTTGGTTTAACTTACCTAAGAGGATGAAGGAGATATTTTGATATTCATCGAAAATATCGCGGGAAAGACCAATCATGGCGTTAATAGTTAAAAGGAAGCCGTCTAGGCATAGGACGGTGGGGGTAGGTTTCTTAATACACTTCATGAAATTAAAGTGGTTCTTGAGGCGATCTATTTTCTCAGAAGAATCTCGGAAAAAGGGGGCGGTTAAGGGGATTTCGGTGAAAGAGCGTTTTGCAGTCAATTTCATCGAAAAGATCGTTCATACGCTTACAAAAAGTTTGGGTTGCCTTAGCGCGATCTTTGATATACCCTACATTATCGAACAGTTTTTGATCATAAGCCATTCCGATTCCGGCTGCAACGGAATTCCTTAGAAGTTGGGTGGCTCTGGAGACGCTCATTTCATCAAAAGGCCCAGGAAAATTATGGGTATCTGTTAATTTAGGGCATATCTTACATTATTTTGTTCGATGGAGAAAAGTTGTTTAACGACTTTGCCGGAAGTTACACCATCAGGAGTTTGCAAGTCGTATTTCAAAAAATTATTTCGGACGGATTCGATTAAAAGGCAATAATCAAACAGGAAGTAAATTTTTTTTACCTATGTGGTAGAAGAAGGGTCACATACAACATTAAGGCCAATTTTTTCAGCTGAGCCTATGTTGCTTTTCAGCAAATCAAGAACGTATTTACCCTTCACTCCATCTTTCGCGGTAGAAAATGACAAAATATACTTCCATTTGGAAGCTATTCTTTTTATCATAAAGAAGCAACATTTGATGGACTCGCGATGACCTTCGCCATTATCCACAAAACCATCGGTAATGTCTCTAGCCTTATTATAGGTAAGATCGTCTTTGATTGCGATTTCATCAAATAAAATTTCGCAAAGGCGCTCATTCACGGATATGTCTTTCACAATTTTTTGTAAATTGTCGATGACTTTTTTGTCGATACCAGGTGCTGCTACATACCGGATTGGGCGCCAACGTAAAAGGCTTTTTTTTTATGGGGCAGAGCAAACTGTAGGTCGTCACGCATGAAATTATACGCTTTAGACGACATATAGTTGAGATTTTGAGCCAAAATTTTTTCCATTTCTGTATAGGAGGTTTTCGTATTCACGATCATTTTCGCGAAACTAACTGCATATTGACTAGACCCTATTGTTGGAATTATAGCACTTTCTTGAATATTAAAACATTGAGTTTCTAACTCAACTACTTTCGCCTCAAGTTCTTCAATAGTTTTTCGAAGCTTAATCTCATTTTTCTGATAAGCTCGAGCAACCTGGGCGCAGTGCTCGCTAGTACAAAGAAGGGGTTCCCTATCTGCTGACTCAAGTTGAGGTTCTACAAAACTAATTTTTGGATCTAAGCCAGAAAAAAATTCTAATTCCTCCAAGGTGAGGTCTTTGCCAGAATTTTCTTTTGGCTCGCCATATTTATATTTTATGGGCTGCATGACCCATTCAGAGGATAAGCTACTACCCTCAGCTATAAACCTATTTTCTTCCTCTTGAACGTTTTTTCTAAATAAACTGGAAAGGCTCCATTCAGCAAGCGCTTTGTCGAAACAAACTTTTTGTCAAAGTGAAGCTCGCAAATGAAAAGTTTTTTATTTACAGGCAAAGGCCATTGTAAATTGCATGCTTCAGCCCAAACGTTGCGTGAGATTGCCGCCTTCGGAAACTCAAATAACTTCCTCTTCCTATCGGATGTGCATTCCGGCACAGAGCAACTTCGGCTCACCGCTACTGGGTGGCCTATAAATTATTTTATTTATATATATATATGTACATATTTTAATTACAAACTACTAGTGCATAAATATATATATTAATTCCCTACACCACCATAATCCCTCCATATACCAAATAATATTTGCGTATATACTTATATATATGTTTGCATATATACTTTATTCGCAAATGTATATATGTATATTAGACTGACCAAAAAAAAAATGAAAGTGCTTCTTTTTTTGAGGCTCATGACTTTTTTGCTTCCATTATGAATAAAAACCATCCCCTGAAAATTTGATGCACAAATTTTAACATTTAGAGGTCTCGCGTGGACGTTTTGTGCCTCCACCTCAAGTGCCTAAAACTACTCGTCCTTCAATCCATGCGCACGCGAAATCCATTAAGGAATTTAAGTTTTTTAATATTTTATAATATGGGTTTAAGGTCGCTGAACACTCTGGGTATGTTAATTTTCCGATCTGACCCTAATATTTGGATATATTGGGACAAAATCGTAAAAAAAAAAATTTTCATTATCTTATCATTAATGCTATTTATAACCACATTTTTTACAAAGAAAATGAGCTATCATAGAGAGCTTTACGTTCATTACTTCTCGAGATATCTATAACAAAACTGTGCTTCCAACAATAAATTATGCTCTCACATTGTGCGTTTTGAATTTAATCAAAATATAAACAACAAAAAAAAAACAAATCTGCTTGGTATCGTATAGTTTTGAAACACACCTTACGTGAAAGTGATAAAAATGAGTTCTCAACAGTGCAATAAGTGGCTACTAGATTCGTCTCCAACATATGTATCCGTGTATGGCGAGCCAACAAATAAAGCCGTTCTGTTGAGTTTAGTGCACCGCCGCATCGATTTAAATGAAACAATTTCAAAAAGTGCTAACTATGTAGCAGATGAAGTATTACGGACGTGGGATGTTGCTTCGGTGTTGCCAATGGAAAATAAAAAATTTTGTGAGGAAATTCTGCGCTCTGTACGAGGAGTATGAAGTAATAAAGGCTGACCGTCATCGAAACTATAAAGGAACCTTAGAAAAAAGAAGAATTTTTATAGATAAACTATATCAGTTTTTCACCTTGAGACTGACCCCAAAAAAGACTCAGAAAAAGAATATTGTTGCAAATCCACGAGACAGTTTCGAATTAGTATCGGAATCAAATTATTATTCTGATATTCCGCCGGAAGAAGACAATGGCGATGCCGATTATAGTCCTCCCGAAAAGAAGCTTGCACGTTCAAGCACAATAATTTCGTTAGTGAGATGGTCGCAAGTACACTCAATCGCTGCGATATATCAACAAGAAAATCAGCTTATTTGATTTCAGTTCTGGCATCTGAATTTAACATTGATCTTAATGGTGTACCTTGTTCACGGGAAAGCATAAGATTAATGCGAAAAAGATGCAAACCAATATATTTAATAATATGAAGGACTCTTTTGATTCATCAAATTTTTGTATAGTGCATTGGGATGGTAAAATTATGAAGAGCTTAGATTCCAACGAGAAGTGTGATAGATTGGCGGTAATCGTCACCGGGACTGAAAAGAACGAGCAGCTTCTTGGGGTTCCAAGCATACCAAAGGGGCAGACGAAGATCAAGCTGAGGTGATATTTTCATTATTAGTCTTTTGGGACTTAGATGACATCAAAAAGCGAATTTTATAAATGAAAAACTGGAGAAAAATTACTCTCGCAATGATTATGTAGATTTGTTAGAACTAGCGCTGTTATTTATTGGAAACCCCAAATATAATAACATAACAATTCGCCAACCGGGTGCAGTTCATCGAGCTCGCTGGATGGCTAAGATCATTTACTGCTTTAAAATGTATATTTTTCGCGAACATTTTCCCTTGACAAAAGACCAGTTGAGTGCACTTCGAATTTTCAATGTGTTTGTAATTAACGTTTATTTAAAATATTGGTTCACTTGTGAAATATCAACGCAAGCCCCTATGAATGATTTGAATCTTTTAAAAGAAATACGTCAATATGACCAGGTTAATTATTTCGGATATCGCATTGCGAACATTTCGTGGGCACACTTGGTACCTCAACGAAATTCTAGTGGGCTTGGCATTTTTTGATTCCAACATCAGCCCACGATATAAGAAGTTAATGGTTCAGGGTCTGCTCAAACCGAAGAGTATTTCTAAAAATCGACGCCCCGATGTACCAGCGAAAGACATACGAAAATTGAAAATATATGATTTTATCACACAAGAAATCAGGCTTTTTTTTGAGTTCATACACAAATTGTATTTCCTAACTACCTTAAACCTATTATCTACCTTCATCGCTAAAAACTTTGAACAAGCTCTCAAAGAATGAAACTGTTCTGGGCACAACCTCCAAGCTGATTGCGTCATTTGACTGTGATGGGCCGATATTTTTCTTTCGTGTATCCCTGCTGATACACGACTTGGTCCTGCCCTAGCTACCCGTGAACTTTGGATATCAGATACCGTTTTCAAAGACTAGAATCTGCTCGAGAGGTAGTTATCTAAATCTTACCACCTCGGAATCTCAGCCTTGTGAACAATTCCCTGTTCCCATAAAGCTAATGTAGTGTCCGGCAATTTGCTCGAGACCAAAAAGACTAAAATTGCATCCCAGTTTTCAATTTCAATGCCATACATTTGCAGAACTGAGATGCAATTATTTACTGAACGCTGTAGATGTTTTATCTCGGTGCCGCGTTCGATTGTCACCGTAGGCAAGTTGAACAAGATCTTCAACTGACTATTCACCATGACCACGCAATCGCAAAACCGTCATTGGTCAAAGGGCATTTCTTTACGAAGTCCCTGGCTTCCCCGCGAGTCTTTTGATTTAAGTGGTATAATTTTTCCACCGGACTTAGACGCGAATTATTTACGTAGATGGCTGTAAATAAATCCCGAAAAGAGGGCCATGCCATATAATCCCCATAAAAAATTTCCGTATCGCACGGAGGAGGATTAACGTTTGAACGCAGAGGTGGCTCAGAATCGCGGTTTGAGGGGATTACCGTTGATGAGCTTTGCTGAATAAAAGTCAGATTATGAATGGTTTCACCCATCAACGCAGCGCACGTCAGGTATGCTGTATAGCAATCCTGATACCTACACTTTGCTAAACTCATGGCCGCGCTATTTGATTCGTCTTCAGACAAATCCCGTGAGTGGCTGTCAAAAGATTCTTTTACTTTTGTCCATAATGCTTTGAGTTCCTCTTTTTGAATCTCAAGAGAAAATATGGAATGACTTGCCCCTGGAGTTGTTTAATATCTTATAATATGGTTTTAAGGTCGCTGAACACTCTGGGTATGTTAATTTTCCGATCTGACCCTAACATTTTGATATTTTGGGACAAAATCGTAAAAAAAACGATAAGAAATTCGAAAATTACAGTTTAAAAGTTGATTATTAAAAAAAAAAAGTTTTCATTATCTTATCATTAATGCTATTTATAACCACATTTTTTACAAAGAAAATGAGCTATTATAGAGAGCTTTACGTTCATTACTTCTCGAGATATCTATAACAAAACTGTGCTTCCAACAATAAATTATGCTCTCACATTGTGCGTTTTGAATTTAATCAAAATATAAACCACAAAAAAAAACAAATCTGCTTGGTATCGTATAGTTTTGAAACACACCTTACGTGAAAGTGATAAAAATGAGTTCTCAACAGTGCAATAAGTGGCTACTAGATTCGTCTCCAACATATGTATCCGTGTATGGCGAGCCAACAAATAAAGCCGTTCTGTTGAGTTTAGTGCACCGCCGCATCGATTTAAATGAAACAATTTCAAAAAGTGCTAACTATGTAGCAGATGAAGTATTACGGACGTGGGATGTTGCTTCGGTGTTGCCAATGGAAAATAAAAAATTTTGTGAGGAAATTCTGCGCTCTGTACGAGGAATATGAAGTAATAAAGGCTGACCGTCATCGAAACTATAAAGGAACCTTGGAAAAAAGAAGAATTTTTATAGATAAACTATATCAGTTTTTCACCTTGAGACTGACCCCAAAAAAGACTCAGAAAAAGAATATTGTTGCAAATCCACGAGACAGTTTCGAATCAGTATCGGAATCAAATTATTATTCTGATATTCCGCCGGAAGAAGACAATGGCGATGCCGATTATAGTCCTCCCGAAAAGAAGCTTGCACGTTCAAGCACAATAATTTCGTTAGTGAGATGGTCGCAAGTACACTCAATCGCTGCGATATATCAACAAGAAAATCAGCTTATTTGATTTCAGTTCTGGCATCTGAATTTAACATTGATCTTAATGGTGTACCTTGTTCACGGGAAAGCATAAGATTAATGCGAAAAAGATGCAAACCAATATATTTAATAATATGAAGGACTCTTTTGATTCATCAAATTTTTGTATAGTGCATTGGGATGGTAAAATTATGAAGAGCTTAGATTCCAACGAGAAGTGTGATAGATTGGCGGTAATCGTCACCGGGACTGATAAGAACGAGCAGCTTCTTGGGGTTCCAAGCATACCAACGGGGCAGACGAAGATCAAGCTGAGGTGATATTTTCATTATTAGTCTTTTGGGACTTAGATGACATCAAAAAGCGAATTTTATAAATGAAAAACTGGAGAAAAATTACTCTCGCAATGATTATGTAGATTTGTTAGAACTAGCGCTGTTATTTATTGGAAACCCCAAATATAATAACATAACAATTCGCCAACCGGGTGCAGTTCATCGAGCTCGCTGGATGGCTAAGATCATTTACTGCTTTAAAATGTATATTTTTCGCGAACATTTTCCCTTGACAAAAGACCAGTTGAGTGCACTTCGAATTTTCAATGTGTTTGTAATTAACGTTTATTTAAAATATTGGTTCACTTGTGAAATATCAACGCAAGCCCCTATGAATGATTTGAATCTTTTAAAAGAAATACGTCAATATGACCAGGTTAATTATTTCGGATATCGCATTGCGAACATTTCGTGGGCACACTTTGTACCTCAACGAAATTCTAGTGGGCTTGGCATTTTTTGATTCCAACATAAGCCCACGATATAAGAAGTTAATGGTTCAGGGTCTGCTCAAACCGAAGAGTATTTCTAAAAATCGACGCCCCGATGTACCAGCGAAAGACATACGAAAATTGAAAATATATGATTTTATCACACAAGAAATCAGGCTTTTTTTTGAGATCCATAAAATCAACTGCGATTTCTTGGCTAAAAATCCTTCGGAATGGATGGAAGACCCATCTTATAAAGATGGACTAATAAAAATTCACAGTATAAAAGTGACAAATGACATTGCTGAAAGAATGGTATCTGTAGCTGAAACGTTCAATGGGAAAATAACAAAAGAGAGACCAGTATCAAAATTTGCTGCAATGTGTAAATAAATGTCGCAAAGTCTTTCCCGAATGTACCAAGGAAAAAATTACTCAAGCAATCGAGCGACTGAGGCTTAGTGTTAATAAATAGATACAGAATATAATTAATTGTAGTCAGAATTAAATATAATTATTTTACATGTTAAATAGAATTATTTTTCTTATTAATAGGTTTTAGCCCCGTATTCAGATGCAGGTACATTAATTTATAGATATCTCGAGAAGTAATAAACGTAAAGCTCTCTATGATAGCTCATTTTCTTTGTAAAAAATGTGGTTATAAATAGCATTAATGATAAGATAATGAAAAATTTTTTTTTTAATAATCAACTTTTAAACTGTAATTTTCGAATTTCTTATAGTTTTTTACGATTTTGTCCCAATATATCAAAATGTTAGGGTCAGATCGGAAAATCAACTTACCCAGAGTGTTCAGCGACCTTAAAACCATATTATAGGATATTAAAAAACTTAAATTTCCTAATGGATTTCGCGTGCGCATGGATTGAAGGACGAGTAGTTTTAGGCACTTGAGGTGGAGGCACAAAACGTCCACGCGAGACCTCTAAATGTTAAAATTTTTGCATCAAATTTTCAGGGGATGGTTTTTATTCATAATGGAATGGTCATGAGCCTCAAAAAAAGAAGCACTTTCATTTTTTTTTTTGGTCAGTCTAATACATATGTACATTTGCGAATAAAGTATATATGCAAACATATATATAAGTATATACGCAAATGTTATTTGGTATATGGAGGGATTAAGGTGGTGTAGGGAATTAATATATATATTTTTGCACTAGTAGTTTGTAATTAGTATAGGTACATATATATATATAAATAAAATAATTTATAGGCCACCCAGAAGCGGTGAGCCGAAGTTGCTCTGTGCCGGAATGCACATCCGACAGGAAGAGGAAGTTATTTGAGTTTCCGAAGACGGCAATCTCACGCAACGTTTGGGCTGAAGCTTGCAATTTACAATGGCCTTTGCCTGTAAATAAAAAACTTTTCATTTGCGAGCTTCACTTTGACAAAAAAATTTGTTTCGACAAAGCGCTTGCTGAATGGAGCCTTTCCAGTTTATTATTTAGAAGAAAACGTTTAAGAGGAAGAAAATAGGTTTATAGCTGAGGGTAGTAGCTTATCCTCTGAATGGGTCATGCATCCCATAAAATATAAATATGGCGAGCCAAAAGAAAATTCTGGCAAAGACCTCACCTTGGAGGAATTAGAATTTTTTTCTGGCTTAGATCCAAAAATTAGTTTTGTAGAACCTCAACTTGAGTCAGGGGTTCCCTTCTTTGTACTAGCGAGCACTGCGCCCAGGTTGCTCGAGCTTATCAGAAAAATGAGATTAAGCTTCGAAAAACTATTGAAGAACTTGAGGCGAAAGTAGTTGAGTTAGAAACTCAATGTTTTAATATTCAAGAAAGTGCTATAATTCTAACAATAGGGTCTAGTCAATATGCAGTCAGTTTCGCGAAAATGATCGTGAATACGAAAACCTCCTATACAGAAATGGAAAAAATTTTGGCTCAAAATCTCAACTATATGTCGTCTAAAGCGTATAATTTAATGCGTGACGACCTACTGTTTGCTCTGCCCCATAAAAAAAGCCTTTTACGTTGGCGCCCAAACCGCTATGTAGCAGCACCTGGTATCGACAAAAAAGTCATCGAAAATTTACAAAAAATTGTGAAAGACATGTCCGTGAATGAGCGCCTTTGCGAAATTTTATTTGATGAAATCGCAATCAAAGACGATCTTACCTATAATAAGGCTAGAGACATTATCGATGGTTTTGTGGATAATGGCGAAGGTCATCGCGAGTCCATCAAATGTTGCTTCTTTATGATAAAAAGAATAGCTTCCAAATGGAAGTATATTTTGTCATATTCTACCGCGAAAGATGGAGTGAAGGGTAAATACGTTCTTGATTTGCTGAACAGCAACATAGGCTCAGCTGAAAAAATTAGCCTTAATGTTGTATGTGACCAGGGTGCTAATAACATTAATTTAAGCAATTTGCTCAAAGTCACCGAAGAAAAACCCTTCTTCTACCACATAGGTAAAAAAATTTACTTCCTGTTTGATTATTGCCTTTTAATCGAATCCGTCCGAAATAATTTTTTGAAATACGACTTGCAAACTCCTGATGGTGTAGCTTACGGCAAAGTCGTTAAACAACTTTTCTCCATCGGCCAAAATAATGTAAACTTCAAGATATGCCCTAAATTAACAGATACCCATATTTTTCCTGGGCCTTTTGATAAAATGAGCGTCTCCAGAGCCACCCAACTTCTAAGGAATTCCGTTGCAGCCGGAATCGGAATGGCTTATGATCAAAAACTGTTCGATAATGTAGGGTATATCAAAGATCGCGCTAAGGCAACCCAAACTTTTTGTAAGCGTATGAACGATCTTTTCGATGAAATTGACTGCAAAACGCTCTTTCACCGAAATCCCCTTAACCGCCCCCTTTTTCGAGATTCTTCTGAGAAAATAGATCGCCTCAAGAACCACTTTAATTTAATGAAGTGTATTAAGAAACCTACCCCCACCGTCCTATGCCTAGACGGCCATGATTGGTCTTTCCCGCGATATTTTCGATGAATATCAAAATATCTACTTCATTCTCTTAGGTAAGTTAAACCAAGACGCCATTGAGAATTTTTCTTATAAAATCAGAGCTAGCATATGAGATCCAGTTCACTGTCGCACGGCTCATATCAATGCACATATTGCGACGCAAATTTTCAAACACGGGTAGTAATTGCGAAGAGGACTATGATATGAGCCTGGACTGGGATACTGCTCAAGAAGATGCTCTTATGGATCGCTGGACACAATTTATCCTGAATGGTTTCTCGAAGCGGGCGAATGCTCCGAGCATCGGGATAAATTTTAAGAATTTTTGCTCACTGTCTTATTATATAAAAATTCAAAGTGATTGGCTCGCCAAGAAAGAGAGATCCATGCAGCAAAAGTAAAATCGCGTAGTTTTGAAACAAAATTAAAACAATTTAAAACTTAGTATAGCATAGTTTAGTAAGTAGTAGTAAAAAACAAATAAAAAACAAAAAAAAACAACAAAAAATGCATGAATTGATTATTAAGTTATTGATAGAGTAACAGTTGAAAACAATAATATTGTCGTAGTAGTAAAAAAAAAATGAAAAACAAAAAAAGCATGAATTAATTATTAGGTTATTGATAGTGTAGTAGTAAAAGCATAATACATGAATTATTAGAGAATTTATAGATTGGTTTAATAGTAAATGTAGTTATTGATATATACATAGTTTAATTATAGTTATATGTATATGTAGTTTAGTATATATGTACTATGTATATGTAGATATGTATATGATTTAGTATTTTTGTTTGCATGTTTGTTCGTTAAAATTGGTTTTAGAATTAGAATTAGAATTAAAACAGGTACCTCGTTGATAGTTAATAGATACCTAGTAAATTTGTACACACGAGCCAAGTTTTCTAAATGACGATATGAATCGTATTTAAAAAACTGGTGAAATATTAAAATGACCAATCGATATCAACATTGATAAGGTCGTGGGAGAATTTGTCACAAGGGAGATGGCAAATTTGTAAATCGTGTTCAAGCATGTTTACATTTTTTTTTGCTTAAAATATTAATAATGTATTAAAATATTCATTATTATTTATTTTCAGAAATTTTCTATTAAGTCTTTTCAGCTCTTTTTTCTTCTTATCTCATTTCATGTTTAAAGTAATTTAATTAAAAAAAAATCTGAAAAATAAATACATACGTTAAATATAGTAACTATAACCATGTGTTTTCTTTCAATTAAGTATTTCACTTGGTTTCTGGTTTGGTTTTCGTTTGTAAGTGCAATCATAAATAACATATCATATATGCATGTATATCAAGTCATATGTATATACATTGTATGTGCCTAAATTCAGCCATGACTTACTTTCGCTAAATCTAAATCAAATCACAGCGCAATCACAACCGCAGCTGCACTTGTGCCTGCGCTGGCGCCAAATATTCTAAAATATCTGAAACTACATAGAACAACAAAAAATTCTTTCATAAACGCAGGCGCATATTCGTGAAAACAAATGTCGTCCATTCATAAGCGCAAGCATTTAATCTCCCCGCGCACGCAAATGTTCCCCTCACCAATCTTTTTCGCGACGAACACAAAAATGCTAAAATCTTCAATTTTACAAACCATCGACGGTCATTGAAAATTTCAACACCGCAATATCAGACAATAATGTATTTTGGCAACGTAGTCTGACAAATTGCTGGCATTTTTCTAGAACATTCTAGAATATTCTAGAACATTCTAGAACTTCTGTCCAAATGCGCATCAATTCATTTGCGTACACGTGCACGCATCGGCGAATCGACTCAAAAATTGCCGGAAAACAGAAAAGAATATTCTTTTGGTTACCGTTCCCTTTCCCTTTCAATCCTTCTCTTATCCACAATTGTTGCATAACTCCTCTTCCGTCTCAACTTGCACCGCTGGCAATCAATAAACAGTTTTTTTTTCGCGGACTACTACTTTTTCTTCTTTGTTTCATTTTTAGTTGGATTCGTAAATTGTTCGTCTTCTTTGCGCACACATCGCTATGATTTGCATAATAAGCCGTTTAAGCGGACTCCATGAAGTGTCTGCTGTGGCTTATTTAAAATATATTTAAGATATTAGATATAGTATTTTATTTATAAATATTGGTATAATAATAAAAATAAAACCTTATATTTTAACCGATTTACATAATTTTTGCAAATTAAAATAAAACAATTCAAGTTTTCTAGATGCCACTTGCAACAAATATCTATAAACCAGAAAATGTTCCCGCAACATTGAATTTCTGCAAAGGTCTGCTTTTTTAACATGCATTTTACCATTTCGCAGCGTTTTAACATTGGCAAAAAATGTTAATCTAAAATTCCGCAGTGAAAACGTTTCAACTCTGTTACGAAATAAATAAAAATGTTCGACCTTAGTCGTTTGCACCTTCTCTTTGTTGTATGTTCTCTGCCAAAAGTACACTTGCTGCAAGCATCAGTGAAGTGCCAGCAAACGAACGCGGTTTATGTCCTACATGGTATGGTGATAGTGCGGATGACACATACATACAAACGCACCGACCCGCCCGTGAAGGCGAAACAACCCCTATTGTACCATCGGATGACAATGTCGGCGATGAGCATTCACAGCGAGAAGTACAACTGCTAAGGTGATATATGAAACTTCCAGAACGCGAAACCCCACTTGTGCGTCGCGTAGCAGAGCTTGATGGCGGAGCTGCAGCCACAAGCGCACCGTCACCGCGTTCAGCAGAAGCCCGATCATCGGAAATTTTAATGGAGTGCTGTTGAACATTTTGCCAGAGATCGATGGAAAAACAAGCGTCGAGGTGTGGATAGGAAATGTTAGCAATGTATATTGCCTTGACGAAAATATAAGGCGTGTGCTTTTGCTTAATAAGTTGAAAAGCAAAGCACAACAGTGGGTGTATTCAAAACCCAATTTTGCTATCGACAGTGTGGAACTACTACGGGGCGAAATGCGCGACGTTTTTACAATTAAAACAAGTAAGCTGTATTTGTGGAAAAATTTTGAAGCTCGCAATTGGAAAGCTGAAGAATCGTTTGACGAATATTTCAACGACAAAATTCGACTACGGGGTGACAGGGATTCGGCTACGCCCTCAAAAGTTCGCGAGATTAGGTGCTTCAACTTGCCGAAAGTCGAAGAGGGAGAAAGAAGCTTGTTATGCGTTCGGAAGTGTAGCACATCATGCAGCGGAATGTCCAGACAGGGAAAGACAGTCCAGTGGGTGCATGCCGACAACTATGTAAGATTTTTCCTTTTATTTCGAAAAGTAGTGAACATTTGTATTTTTCCATAGAATGTCTCATAGATTCCGGTAGTCAGCCTAATAAGAAAGTAATCAGTTCCTGTACATTTTAATTTAAATTACTTATTTTATGTGAATTCTGTCTATTTTGGTTGGAATAAATCCAAAATATAAACTTTTGGAAAGATTTTTTGTTCAATTTTGATAAATAATAAAGAATTTTATATACGTTTTGTTGTTGTTGCGGATGGAACAAAGGGCTATGAGGCAGTTTTGGAAAGAGATTTTCTTAGAACTTGTAAGTATAAATTGATGAGGGAAGAAGAAACCAGAAAAGTTCAACAAAAATAAATTGAAACTGCGATGTTATAATAGAAAATGTCTGTTAAAGGATTCTGTGAAAAATATTCCGCAAAGTAAAATAAATGGAAACGATAATTGTGAGGTTAAGAGAATATTAAGGAACGAGATGATTGAAACTAATGCAAAAGGAAATGTATAAATATATAAATTAGCAAATGATAATGAGGTTAATGATTGTGATGTAAATTCTTGTTTCGAATATTGTTTTTCAAATGAAAGTGAACACGAAAAGCGAGAATCTAATTTGGTTGATAGCTCTTTGTTACAAATAATAATTGATGAATGCGAGGGATTTAATATTAAGATTGGTGATAACTTAAGTCAAGTTCACAAACAAAAACTGATCGATTTGTTCGAAAATATATATGTTTGTTAAATCGTTGCGTCCTCTTGAACCACAGGTAAGATGTGAAATGAAGTTAAACGTTGATAAAGTTAAACCGTTTAATTGCAAACCACGCTGTCTATCATACACGGACAACTTACATTTGTCAATTCTCAACTCTAACTTATTCTGCACCAAACGCCTAAATACCTCTGTCAAAATGTCAAAGTGTTCACTTATACTTTCCGTCGCTATCATTATGTCATCCATGTCACAATCAACAGATTTTCTTTCACCATATCTACAAAAACTTTATTTACGAAACGTTGGTATGTAGATGGTGCATTTTTAAGTCCAAAAGGCGTGCGTAAGAATTCGTACTGTCCTAATGGCGTGACGAAAGAAGTAAATTTGACTGAATCAGGATGCATATAAACATGAAAAATCCCATTTTTTAAACCTAACTTCTTTTCCTGATAACAAGTCGTCTATTAGAGGGATCGGGTAATTATCTTTCGCTGTTACCTTATTAAGTATTCGATAGTCGACACAGATCCTAATGTCACATGCCCTTTTGCGCATTAACACTATAGGAGATACAAACTCCGACTCGCTGGGTCTGATTAAATCTTTCTTCAAGTATTCCTCCAACAGATACAACAAAGATAGTATCCGAAAATTATGAGACTGTGCTACAACGTCTTCGTGAGCGACTCGAAAACAAAAATATAATCGGAAAGAAGCACATCGAACTTATGTTTCAGCACCCTAAGATTATTAAGCCAAACTCTACCGGCCTGCGAAATCTATTCGACAAAATAAACCATCATAAGGTAGGGCTCAGAAACCTAAACCGACCTTGATCAGTAGGACGACCTTATTATTCACTTAATATCTTCAAAATTGGATGCAGGAACTACTTTAAAATGGAATGAAGAATCCGCGAGAGATCGGATGCCAACACTTAATAAGCTAATGGCCTTTTTGAAGGAAGGATGCCATATAATAGAAAGTAACAAAAAGTCAAATAAAACCTTTACGGCAACAAAATTGTCTTGCAACTTTTGTCATAAATTAGGTCCTTAATCTACCTATGCCTATCTGTAATAAATTTATCTGTGAAAGATCGAGTGCAAAGAGTTCGTGAACTGGAATTGTGCGAGAACTGCTTAAAAACGAATAATCACACCGCATTCAATTGCACATCAAACTTTAAATGCCACTCTTGTGGAAACGAACACTATTCTTTATAACATCAAATTTCAAGTACATCCAGAGAACTTACAACAATGAGAAGGTGCAAATTTTGTTTCGATCCAAATGAATTCTGAAAAGTTTTGTCTAAGGAATCCAGATGTTAAATTTTTTATTTCACCGCCGACTTAACAGGGTAGAAAAATGTGAATTAACATTTCCACTGTTCAAATTGTTGCTGAAATGTTGCTAAGTGGCAGATGTTTATGGGAATATTGTCGCAAATGTGTTCATTATTATTAATCCATTTGAAATCTTGTTTCCAAAAAAAAAATGTCAGGAAAAATTATTAAAAAATGATTCCTAAAATTTTCCATAAACTTCATTTAAGTTACAAATTTAAAAAAAATATAAAGAAATAATTAAAATTAAATTGAATATGAATGTATTTATGTACTGTACATATGCACAATATGTAGTATTTTTACTTGCAAGTCATTATGACATTGACACTGGACATTTTTTGTACAAAATATGGAATTAATGAGTCGTTAACACTTGTTTAAATTTTTCAAAAAATTTTCAGGAGAAATTACTTAAAATAAAAGAACAAATTTGTTGAAAAAAGAAATTATTTGTTGAATTTTTACAAAAAAAATCATAAAATGGTATTTTTATCATGACATCATGAATATTTTATGGATTAATAAAATTTTTATGTTCATTTAAATAAAAAAAAAATTGTTAAAAATGATTTTTTTATAATATAATAAATATTACTATGAGTTTGCTTCCAATTTAATATTTTATTTGGCTTCCTATGTTGATTTCCTTTTTCTGTAGATACGAAATAATATGCGATCTACACACATATATTATAAATTTGTTCATTTGTATCAAAAATTTGTCTTGGCAAAAAATATTCACGGGAAACTGAGTCAAGTAGAGATTTAGATCGGAGAACTTAATTGTGTTCTATGGTGCAGTTGCTTTAAGAGACGCCGCAATATTCTTTATGCTTTCGTTTTGCGCGAGTTCGGAACCTGGCCACGCGCTTTTGGCTTAAAATTTATTTGGATTTTTCCTTTCTTACAAATTCTAGCATACATACATACGTATGTACATATGTATGTATGTTGATATACGTACATATGTATACATCCAGAGAATACTACATGCTTAACTACGTTTGACTTCACAGTCATAATAACTAAAACATCATCAAGTATACAATCATATACGCATATATCCATATGTATGCATATCTATGTACATATTTATGTACATATGTACATATATCTAAATACATAAATTCATATGTATACACATATATGTATGTACTTACGTGCATGTGCATAAATTCAACCTTGACCTACGTTAATCTAAGTAAATCAAATCACAGCGCAATCACAACCGCAGCTGCACTTGTGCCTGCGCCGGCGCCAAATATTCTAAAATATCTGAAACTCGTACAACAACAAAAATTTCATTCATAACGCGTGCGCGTATTCCTAAAAACAAATGTCGTTCATTCATAAGCGCAAGCATTTCATCTCCCCGCGCTCGCAAATGTTCCCTTCAACAATCTTCTCCGCGACGAACACAAAAATGCTAAAATCTTCAATTTTACAAACCATCGACGGTCATTGAAAAGTTTCAACACCGCAATATCAGACAATAATGTAATTTGCCAACGTAGTCTGAAAAATTTCTGGTATTCTAGAATGTTCTTCTGTCCAAATGCGCATCAATTCATTTGCGTACACGTGCACGCGCAATTGGCGTATCGACACAAAAATTGCCGCAAAACAGAAAAGAATATTCTTTTGCTTACCGTTCATTTTTCCTTTCAACCCTTCTCTTATCCACAATTGTTGCATAACTCCTCTTCCGTCTCTACTAGCCCCGCTGACAATCAAAAAAACAGATTTTTTCTCGGGTTACTACTTTTTCTTCCTTGTTTCATTTTTAGTTGGATTCGTAAATTGTTCTCCTTCTTTGCGTGCACATTGCTATGATTTGCATAATTAGCCGTTTAAGCAGATGCATGTTTTAGCTCTTGCCCCATAGTTCGAATCCCAGCTTTTTTCGTGCCATGTCTAATTTTTATATATTTTTTTTAAATTAAATACGATATATTTATTAACTTTCATAAATTTTCGGAAATCTTGTTTCAATTACATTTATCTTCTAATTTTGTTGCGTTGCAAATGAATTTACGAAGTTATCAAAATATATATTTAATATATATTTTAGATATTAGATATAGATTTTTATTTATAAATATTGGTATAATAACCAAAATAAAACCTTATTAAAATGTGTATTTTAACCGATTTACATAATTTTTCCAAATTAAAATAAAACTATTTAAGTTTTCTTGATGTCACTTGCAATAAATACCTGTCAACCCGAAAATGTTCCCGTAACATTGAATTTCTGCATTTGTCTGCTTTTTTAACATGCATTTTACCATTTCGCAGCGTTTTAACATCGGCAAAAAATTAACAATTCAATTCCGCAGCGAAAACGTTTCAACTCAGTTAAGAAATAAATGAAAATGTTCGACCTGAGTCGTTTGCACCTTCTCATTGATGTTCTCTGGTACCTCTGTCTCGCAAGCGAACAGCAACAACAATTATCAAGTAGAGCCCGCTAATAGTTGCAATCTTCAAGTCCCAATATTAGAGTTAATCCTCAAGTCACACTGCATAGCAAATCCAGCGACAGCAACATTCTAGAAACGGTCATCCTAAACCTGTTGAACAATTATAATCAATTTATTACGTGTCGTGCGCTGTTAGATTCTGGCTTGCAGCTTGATTTCAGAACGCATCGTTAGGATCGCTGGAATCAAACGTCAATATTCTCTTACTTCTTTTACTTCTGCAAACAACATGCAAACTTCAACAAAGTATAGAACTGTTTTTACAATTAAATCGCGTTTCAATGAATTCTCCGCTACGTTAGAGGCATTAATTGTTCCAAATATAACTGGTTTATTACGTATAGCAAAATCAAATCTGAAAAATGGAATATTACAAAAAATTTACACTTAGCTGACCCGCTCTTCAACATTCCGCAACGCGTCGACCTTCTCATCGGTGTGGATGTATTTTACGATATTCTTTCACTCGGGCACATTAAGCTCGGGCCTAACTTACAATCAACATTTGTGCAGAATTTTTGTAAAGTATGTATACGGACGCAGGTGAAGATTCAGCACTCAATGAATCTGGCAAGTCAAAAATATAAGCGCTTCATTACTCAACCCATCGCGTGAAAATAAAGAATATGAAGCTCACTTCAAAAGGAATAGTCGTGGCCGTTATTAAGTAAGATTGCCACATAAATTGAACATTAATATGCTCGGCGAATCATATGGTCAAAATCATTGTCTTTAACGTTACAGTCGCATGTATATTTTCGTTCATATATTCGTAATATTAAATGATATATAAAAATTTTCAAATGTACATTAAAGTAGGCCACAAGGTTTACATTTTATATGTGTAAACTTTTTTGCCATCGTCAGCAGTTTCAAAGATACGCGAAGTTTTGTCTAGTCTTTAACGTTACATTTTTTGGAAGTGAGTTAGGAACTAACTCAACACTTGAACGAAAATTAGCGAATCTTGCAGAGCTAATATTTAAAACAATGTAATTTTCACAAGACCAAGGTTCAAAGAAATGATATAAGTATCAACTTGAGAGAAAACTTTCCTTACAACAATTTTGCAAATCCAAATGTGCAGTCTTTAACGTTACAAAAAAAATTCTTTAATGTTACATTGCGATTTGATTTCAGAAAATTGGTAAATTTGGGACAAGAAAATAATTGTACACTATCTAAAACGTAGAAAATCGAATATTTACTATTCGTTGCAGTGTTTTTTAAATCTTTGCATTACACTGATCGAGGAAGTTGATAAAACGCATCAATTAACGTGAAATACATATTCCCTCAAACTGAGGCATAGAAAAAATGAAACATTCATTATACCAATGAAAATCGCAAGGCATACTAATTATATCCTTCTTTAGAGGTATTTAGAGGTTTATGGATGCTGTAGCATGTATATAAACAAAGTATATATGATTAAGTGCGTAATTCAAAAAAAAATTTTCATTTAGCGTTCCTCGTTCCTGCGATATTGACCATATAATGTTGCGCGAAAGAGATTTTATTCGCTAAAGCCAATTTCGCAGAAATGAACAATTACGGATACAATATGTAGAATGTATGGAGGAGTTTATTCATTTATCTCATATCCAAAGGGTTGTACATGTAGATTTTAAAGTTCAGAACTACGTAATTCCTCATCACTGTGTATTTAAGTCATCAAGCTCTACAACTAAGGTCCGAGTTGTCTTCGATGCCTCATCTAAAACGAATACTGGCATATCATTAAACGAATTGCTTATGGTTGGACCTGTAATTCAGCCTGATTTGTTTACGACAACGCTTCATATTTTCATATTACGCTTTAGATATTTTACATATGTTTTCACCGGGGACATCACCAAAATGTATCGGCAAATATCGATTCATCCTGATGATAGACGTTTTCATTACTTTTTATGACGTTCATGTGAAGATGATCCTATTGAGATATTTCAATTATGCACAGCGACCCTGTCCCTTGCGTATGCGTTTTTTTGCAAGACTTACGTTTCAACAGCTTTGTGAAGATGAAAGACAATATTTTCCTTACGTCGCTGATGCAGCTCTAAATGGATTTTATGTCGGCGATTTATTGACAGGCGCTAATACGCTTGAGGATGCAAAGGTTTTGCAAAGGCAGTTAGCTGCAATGCTGAGGTAAATTTGAATTGAAAAAGTGGTGTGCTAATCATGATGAAATTCTTTCTAACGTATCTGAAGCTGATAAGGAAATTTTTTTCAATCAAAGGCAGTAATGCAATAATAAGACATTAGGTATCATATGGAATCCTTCTCCTGATAAATTTCTCTATCAAAAGCCTACCGCACTGAACCAAAAAACATCAACAAAACGCAGTGTTCTATATGAAATTGCCCAATTTTTCGATCGGCTTGGTCTAATTAGTCCTGTTATAGTGCTAGCAAAAATATTTATGCAGCTAATATGGCGCTTGAATTTGAGCTGTGATGAGTCACTGCCTCAAGGGTACTATAGCAGATGGGAAAATTTTCGTGACCAATTACACTGCTTAAATGATTTTGAGATTGATCGTCATTGCGTACCAACTGATATCAATCAAGCCGATCAATTATCGCGTGGTGTACTACCTAAAGCATTAGGTCTTGCCAGTCTACGGTATTACAGCCCAACTTTTCTAACGCAATCTGAGGTTTATTAACCGTCTACACCTGTGGGTATTTATCACAATGGCGATGTTTTACAAAGAGAGAAAATAAAACTTGCTATCACAGTTATATGCGCGAACAGCTTTATGGAAAGCATCAAATATCATAGCATTTATCAAAGTTTACATATGTAACTGCACACTAAACAAGTCAAACCGCCACTCAGGTGTATTCTCTGCAGAAGAGCTACGCCTCGCATTACTGGCAGTTGTAAAGGCAATTCTTTTTAGAGTATATACTTTCTTTCGAAGCAAAGCAAACTTAAAGCCCTCGTTCCATTCATTGATCATGGTGAAATTCTTATGGTGGTAGACGTTTGCGGAACACAGCGTTGGACTTTAACAACAATCACCCAATAGTTCCATGTTTTTGCAATAACTCTTTTAATTAATCTTCATATTATCAATCATCATGTTGGGCCGCAAGCCCTTCTTAGTATAACTAGACACACTTTTTGGTCTATTCACGGGAAAGTAGAAGCATGTTCCGTCGTTCTTAATTGTGTTCATTGCTCCCGATGTCGACCATTAAGGCATGATCAGCATATGGCAGATATCCCTGAACTGCGACTACAACAAGCAAGGCCATTTAATGCTGTTAGAATCGATAACTGCGGATCTTTTTCATCCATATTCGACGCCGCTGCGCAGCACTGACAAAGGTATATGTCGCTATATTTATATGCTTTGTCACCGAAGTCACACATTTGGAGCTTGTTAATGATCTCAGCACCAAAGGTTTTCTTAATGCTTTAAAACGCTTTGTAGCTCGCCGTGGACTTGGTGCTGTCTTATATAGCGAAAATGCTAAAAAATTTATAGCCGCTCAAAGGGAAATAGAGGAGCTTTCCAACATGTTTCAGCAAAAGCAATCTCAAAACGAAATTGCAATGGAATCTGAAAAAATGGAATCAGTTGGAAGCATACACCTCGCCGGTCCCTACACTGTGATGGGTTATGGGAGGCTGTAGTTAAATACTTTAAATATCATCTTAAACGCATAATGAATAATTCTTCCTTAACGTTTTCAAAGTTTAACACACTCATCATCCAAATTGAGTCCATTCTTAATTCAAGGCCAATCACAGCAGTTAGTGAAAATCCCTGCGATGCACCAGCCCTCACTCCAGGACATTTTATCATAGGCACTGCGCTATACGCTATTCCTGAACCAGATCTAAGGGCAGCTGAAAACTTCAAAGGTACCAACAGTTACATTGGCATTTCCAGCAATTATGGGACAGATGGCATACGGATTATTTGCAAATAAGTGGCTAAAGAAAAGTACGCCTTTGAAGTTAGGTGACATAGTTATACTGGAAGAAGAAAACATTCTGGCGCTTCTGTGGAAACTTGGACGAATAATTCATCTACATCCAGACAAAGATGGCATCGTCAGAACAATAACAGTAAAAACCTCTATCAACGAAACCCAGCGAGCCTCTGCTAAAATAATACGTCTACCTGTTGATGGCCCTTTGTCTAAATGTTTAATCTTTCATTTATAAATTTGTTTTAAAATTTATTAAATTCTTAATTAAACTAACTTATGTATGAATATATTTTCATAATCAAGCATGCTTTATATCGATTACATGCGATAAAAAATATGTATTGAGTACGAAAACTAAATCCGTCACTTTTTTCACGAAATTTCCGCCTGTGGCGAGTGCGATTTTAAAGCTTAAAATATTTTATAAAACGCCAACCAACTTGTGCATTAAAACGCTTAGTCTGCCTACAAACAAACATGTATTAACGAAGGACAAATTATCCATTTGCGCTCATATATGTACGTTGACATAACAAATTAAGCATATGTATGTATATAAGTATACATATATGCGTCTATACTTATGTAATGCTATTCTTTTCTTCTTTGTACTACTGGTACCTGCAACATTGAACATGCATAGTGTAAAAGCATTGCTTAAGCGGGGACACGGAAAGATCAATAAATACGAAAATTGTCATACACATTTTAATAGCAGATATACGGGCATGTCGCAGAATCCGACTCGGAATTGGTTTTTGTCGGAAATGTAAACCGATATCGGTTTCATTTGGTGTCGCGAAATTCTATCGTAATTTGCTTCTTCGAATATGAGCAAAACCGACATTACATTAAGCTGTTCTATTGATGCGCTGAAATTAACGATTATTTGTTAGCGAATAAAATAAGATAAATAAATATACAATATTATAATATAATAAACAGTATATTATGGCTTATGAGGAAAATCCTGATTTTTTGTCATATGTCAGAATGCAAAATGGCTGCCAAATAATCCGAAATGACGTACTAAATGCTTTTTAAACTTATTTTATGTTTATTTATTAGTATTTGTATAATTGCGTCGATAAAACTAATAGCAAAATCTATTGACAAGTTTTGACAATTTTATCTTTCTTTATTTAATTTATTTATTATTAAAAAATAGTTTACTCTTTAACAAAAACCATGTAGGTCGAAGTTTCAAACTTTCGAGAAAATGTAATTGATATATTTAATATATATTTAAAAAAAATTACATCGAAATTTGCTAACTTTTTAATCCAATTTTCATTTTTAATTTAAGTGTAACATAATTAACAGAAAAAACTATACAATTTTTCAAAAGCATGTGGTGTTCGAAATTAGTTGTTAACAAATAATAATTTAAATTGACAATATTAAAAAAAAGCGTAGAAAACCCTTTAATAAACTTCTTTAACAGTATATATAGCATAAAAATATAGTATAAAGCACCCCACGCTTTTTGAAAATGAAGTAGATCTTTTTCTGTTAATTATTTTAAACTTATGCTAAACCTTATATTCTGCTTTTAGTTCTATCTATGGCATGGATCTCTGCACAATCTTGCGTTCTTCTACAAACATTCAAATAGCATATGACACAATAGTATTCCACAAACAAAATTAACCTACAAAATAAAACTGGTTTGGTTGATTTACATCTTATATTTCTGCACACGTTGGCCATCAGCTGTTGGTAATTAATTAGTGTATTGCATTTTTACTTAATAAGCGTGACTTCACATATAAGTTAGTAAAAACTTGTTTATTCTACATTTAAACAAACACTTGATATAAATACGTATGTATCTATTATTGTTTTGTTGCAGAAAATATGGAGGGGATACAGGCAGAAGAAAGTGACAGACGTGATCTCAAAGCGGTTGAGTTGTCAATAGTTTTTAAAAAAATGCTAATAACTTTTACAAAAAAAATTATATTATTTTTTTAATGAGCAGACAATAAATGAAACCCAAACAACATTTCAGATTTCTAAAATCGTTAAACTTATATTTTTTTTTTGTATCGTTGGGAACCAGAAAAAATCAATTTCGCAAAAAAGTTAAAGCTAAGAAATAGAACATTGGGCCCGTTTCCTTGTAACCTGGGTAGGATAAGAAATAGCATGTAAAGCAACAACACTAACTCGGAAAAATATGCGAATTGAGCCAACTCGGTAAACGGATATCATACCTGAGTTGTAGTGTTGAGAAGTGAAAAAACTGCGTCATTGTGAAAAAGCTCTACGAAAATACATGGAAATTTAGATTTAAAACCTAATTCGTTTGTATTTACATAGTTTTTTAACTATATAAATGCATCAACCTATATTTTCTCCGCACAACTATTTTTCGTTTCTAGATAGTACTAAACAAATCGCATCTTTCTTGAAAGATGCGAACAGGGTTGCTTTTGCAACTGAAGGAAATTTTATCCAAGTTGGAACGTTCTTTTGCAAGTCGGGTAAAATAAAACGGGCCCATTATTACTATAACTTTTGACTCCCTCAAATTGGCATCACTTCTGGCAACAGTGTCCGTAATTAATCGAGCAGTTCGAAGGGTGTTGTAATTTCCAGTATCCACTGATAATATTGTTTCCTTAGCATTGGTGGCCATATACGGATGCGCAGTAAGTGCTATCGTGTGTGAATAGCTGATTGAAGAGCTAGGCCGGTTTTCCGTAGAGCGGGGAAAATAAAAGTATAAACAATTGGATTAAAATATGGTTTATTAAAAATATTTCATGGAACTCAACTTACCGCATCTGTCTGCTGTGGGGATCGCCAAAAAAAAAGGGAGGAAGCAACGGCTTCCTTTAACTTCAGAGAGGCCGAAGTTTTTGAGCAGAGCTTTTTGACGAAAGCGGTAAGTTAGGGTTGCCATTTGGCGAACGGAGTGAACATTCCGCCCGCCTTGCAGTATTACTGCGAAAAGCGCAAGTTTACAAATTATTTTAAAGATACATGGTTCAGTCTTTTAAATCAGTCTTGTAAATTAAAGTTAAATACATTTCAAGGTACAATTTTTGTTTTTTTCGAAATTTTCTTAATTCTAAATACAATATTTTTTTTTTTTAATTTTGAAATATCGGTGCTGGCCTAGTGGGTCACGCCTGAAATAACCCATCCCAGTAGGGTGTTCTGCGCGACCAACTGTCCAGCGATGGAGGGCATCAGCCCAGGCTGTATAAGCTTGGCATACAGATCCGCGCCAAGCACCATTTCGACCGGCGCTGCTTTGTCGTAATACGGGTCGGCGAGTCGCAAATTGTTAAAACCTTGCGCGGCCTGGGGTGTTAGCGAGCGTAAGGGTGTCGGCGTTGGATTGATCGTCTCGATGTTTGCGCACACGGATAGCTCATCATGACCACCAAGGTTGTTGCGTAGTGTCAGATGGCACACTCGGCTGGCTCCACGCACCTGAGTGTGGAGTCGCAGTCTTGTGACCGTGGCGGCGGAAATGGAGGTCGCCGGACTCACAGGGTTGATGACGGCACGCACTGCGGAGAACCTATCCGCAGTGCGTAAGCGTACCAACGCCGTAGGTGACAACGCCATCATTTGCTGCCAAGGGAGTGTTGCTGATCTTTTCTCAATGATTGCTCGCGCATTTCGGCGACGACGAGCACCTTGACCGCGCCTTCTTTTCGGATGGGGTGGCCGACGAGACGAATCGAGTCTCGTTCGGTCCGGGCTACGCCGCTGAGACGAATCGAGTCTGAGCCGGTCGTTTCCATTCCGCCAGTCCGATCGGAAGTCACCAGCTCTCTTAAGTCGGCGAGGCGAATCGAGTCTGGCTCGATCTTGAGTGAGCGGTGTGCGCGGAAAGTGTCGCGTCGTAGAACGCGGAGCCGGCTGCGCCCTATTGAGGGGTGGCCGGAAAGGGTGGGAGAGCGTCATTGCGGTTGTTGCCGTGATTGGCATTGGCGCATCCCTTTCCTTATTTGTCGGCAAAGCATCTATTTCAGCCATCAAGGCTTCCTCTTCCTCGACTTGCTGTGCCCATGAGAGCTCGACGACGTCTTCATCTTCTTCTTCTGCGTCGGGGCTGGGGCCATGAAGCATTGTGTGATGGGTTTTGCCGCATCGTTTGCAACGAATTACACTATCACAATCGCTTAAGGCATGGTCCGAAGCGAGACAGTTGCTGCAATAGTGATATATCAACGCCGTTCTCAACCGAATTTCGGGAGTAATTCGGCGGAACTCGGCGCACAACCGGAGAGGATGGTTCTCCATACATAGGCCGCATGCGAATTTCGACATTTTCTAAACGAGAAAAAATAAAATTAGTTTATGGCAAATTTAGTCAGTTTCGTTTGGTAATAGAACAAGCTTCACTACTGGTCTACTAATTATACCGCGCTGAGTTTGAATGTCGACAATTCGAACCTTATCATCTGACCCAGGATGAACCTTTGCCACCCTGCCTAATCTGCAATCATTCGGAGGAATGTTTTCTTCACGAACAACTACCAAATCGTTGATAGCAAGGTTTCTCTGTGGATATTTCCACTTATATCGTTTTTGTAGTTCTGATAAATATTCCGATTTCCATCTTCGGCAGAACATTTGGTTCATTGCCTTTAATTTTTGCCATCTATTAACCAATGAGATCGGGTTATCATTGATTTCCGGTTCTGCCTTTGACAGAAGAGGCGAGCCAACCAGAAAGTGTCCTGGTGTAAGCGGGGTGAAGTCATTGATATTGACTGACATTGGACTTATTGGACGAGAATTTAAACATGCCTCGATCCTGGCCAACAGCGTAGAAAGTTCTTCGAATGTATATTTCATTGAACCTGCAATTTTCTTGAAGTGGGTTTTGAAACTTTTTACCCCAGCTTCCCATAAGCCTCCCATATGAGGAGCACCTGCAGTAATGAAATGCCAATTTATTTCCGATAACTCGTCGCTGTTGGCTTTGGGCCATGACTTTAGAAATGCCTTAAAGTCTCTTTTGATTTCTCTTGAGGCTCCCACAAAATTGGTGCCGTTGTCTGAATATATGTGATTCGGACAACCTCGGCGAGAAATAAATCTTGACAGCGCTGCCATAAATGAGGTAGTTGAAAGATCACTTGTGGCTTCAAGATGTATGGCCTTTGTAGAAAAGCATACAAAAACACATATGTACGTAGCCTTTCGTAATCAAACAAGCTCGGCCTGTAAAGTTTTTCACTTCAAATGGGCCCGTGAAATCGACACCAGTTGTTTCAAATGGTCTCGTTATTTGCGTTCTGGACGCAGGTAGAGCAGCCATGAGTTGGGTTTGCTCTCGTTGTCTATACAAAACACAAGTTTTACAATTGTGTATAATAGACCTAATGAGGTTTTTAGCTTTCACCAACCAGTATCGCATGCGTAAAAGACGCAGGACTAGCTGGTTGCCGCCATGGAGTGAGACCAAGTGAATGAATTTTATCATTATTTTGGAGAAATGACAACCATATGGCAATATAATTGGGTGTCGTTCATCGAAGCTCATTGAAGGAGCGTTATTTAACCGGCCACCGACTCTGAGAAGCCCGGTGTCGTCAATGAAGGGAGTCAACGATAGAATCGTAGACCCTTTCCCCACAGGCTTTTTGTTTTGTAAGTCCTTGTATTCAGAGGCAAAATGTGCTCTTTGGGAGAGTTGAAAAAGCCTTGATTGGACGAATTTGGCTTCATCAGGAGTGATGACTGGAGAATTCGAGCGTTCTTTGTGTGATGGATGAATCCGCTTAAAGAACCTAAAAACTCGAGCAATTACTCGAATAGCCTTTGGTAGGCTGGAAAAGCGTTCTAAAATGTCTTCAAATGGAAGAATTGACGCTGTATGGACTCGAACAGCCTTTGTTTCGAGTGTTGTTTCAATGGCTTCTTTGGATTGTGGTTTTGGCCAACTTGCTTGGCTGAATTTAAGCCACTTTGGACCATGCCACCAAAGATTATTATTTCCTAATTCTTGAGGAAAAAGACCACGACTAGCGAGGTCTGCTGGGTTGTCTTCGGAGCTTACATGATTCCAGTTCTCTATCTTCGTACTTTCAGATATTTTCGAAACTCGGTTAGCTACAAATGTAGACCACGAGCAAGGTGGCTTGTTTAACCAAGCGAGAACAATTGTGGAATCAGTCCAAAAGTATAACCCTTGATTTTCAATACCCATTTGGGGCAAAAGAAAATCTACCATATTGGAAAGGAGAACTGCTCCAGATAATTCCAATCTCGGTATAGAGATGGTTTTGACAGGAGCAACTTTTGTTTTGGCCAGGAGAAAATGTGTTTCAACATTTGAATTTGCGTCCTGCACACGAATATAAATAGCTGCTCCATATGCCTTTTCAGAGGCGTCACAAAACCCATGAAACTGTATTTGACAGTTCGGACTATAATTAACCCATCTGGGGATTTTTATAGAATTGATATGAGGATAGTTATCCAAGAACATTTTCCACTGATGTAGAGAGTTTGGATTCAACTCCTCATCCCAATTTGTCTTATCCAGCCAAATTTGCTGCATAAGCATTTTTGCTACTACGATAATGGGGCTTAACCAACCTGCAGGATCGAACAATTTGGCAATTGTGGACAAAACTTGTCGTTTTGTAAACGAATCTTTGTTCTCCAAAGACTTTGCCAAGAAATAAAGCCGATCCGATTTTCGTTCCATCGGATGCCTAAAGTCTTAGCTTCGCTGGAATCGTGGATTTCCAGAAAGTCAGTGGCTAGCAGGTGGCTACTTTGAAGACCTAACAGAATTTGCTTACTGTTTGAGGTCCACTTTCTTAGCGGAAAACCTGCCGAGTTTAACGCCTCAATAAGTTGGTCTCGTGATTTAACTGCCTCGGGTATATCATGCGCACCAGCCAGTACATCATCCACATATGTATGTACTTGACTTAAGAATTTCTGATGCTAGGGGATATTTTAACTTAGAGTCCTTGGCAAGTTGTAGCAACGTGCGTATTGCCAAATATGGCGCACAGTTGAGACCGAAGGTGACTCTGTCTAACTGAAAGTCCTTTATCTCCCCGTCCAAAGAATCTCTAAAGAGGATTCTTTGATATGAAGTATGCTTGGGATTGACGATTATTTGTCGGTACATTTTCTCAATGTCCGCATTGAACACATATTTGAATAATCGCCACCTTACAACAAGCATTGTCAAATCGGTTTGGAGAGGTGGACCAGTGTACAAAAGGTCATTAAGACTGACTCCATTTGAAGTGGGACAAGATCCGTTGAACACCACTCTTAATTTTGACGTGGTACTGTCAGGTTTATGGACAGCGTGGTGTGGAAGGTAATAGCTTTTGGAAGGGTCCTTGCATTTGTCATATACAACTTCGTGCATGTGACCCAAATCCACGTATTCGTGAAGTACCTTACTGTATTCCTCCTTTATTAGGGGTTTTTTGCTCAGAGACATCTCACTTCTGAGAAATTGTCTCATCGCGATATGACGAGAAGCGCCCATATGTTCCCTTAGAGGTGTAAGTTTGAACGGGAGCGAAACTACATACCGACCTTCGTGATTGCGGAAGGTGGTATCTATGTAGAACCGCTCGCACTGTTCTTCTTCGACCGTAGTAAATTTGGTCTTTGGTACTTCTTCTAACTCCCAAAACTTAGTGATTTGTTGATCTAGTGAGACCTCACTAAAGTATGAAAGATACGTGGTCTTCGGAACCCTTCCACTCAGCACGGGTCCGGTTAAGATCCATCCGAACACCGTGTTTTGAGCCATGAGAGTGTCGAGAATATTCGACTTTACCCCATTTAAAACCACTTTTGGATAAAGGTCTCCACCAATTAACAAGTCAATTTGTTGGCTCTTAAAAAAGTTATTATCTGCCAACGGGATATCAGGAAGCGATTTTAAAATTGCATCACTGATCGTTTGAGACGGTAGAAAACCTGTTAGTTTGGGAAGAACCAAAGCATCAACTTTGATCCGGAAACCTTTGTTACGAGGGGAGCCAATACTTAAAGTACAAACTTTTTGTACCCTTCCGGAGATGGTTTCATTTAGCCCCGATACTTGTGCGCATATACCCTGGACAATTAGATGCATTGGCTTTGATGGACGCCGTATGAGACTTAGTTGAAGTCTCTTGTACGTTTGACGTACACGGCTCTTCACTTTGCTCCCTATGAAGCATAGTGTGATGCCTTTTTCTGCACTTAGCACACGTGAAACTGCTTTTGCAGTCATTTATTTCATGTGCATCTGACAAGCAGTTAAGGCAGAGACGGTGTTTTTTCGCGGCAGAAAATCTTGCACTTGCACTCATATCCAAAAACCTTTGACATGTTTTTAGGACATGAGTTGGCGAAGAACAGAGTTTACATCGAACATTGTTTGGTTTAATGAGATATGTATTTACTCTCTTTGTTTGGAGTTGATTATATCGCTTGAAGGTCTTTGACGAGTTATTAAATGCCATGCTCGCTTTGGGTTGGACGTTAGAATGCCCTTTAAGATCGGACACTGTTTCAAGTGTTTGAAACCTATTGTTGAGAAATTTGTCTAAGTCCACCCACTTTGGAATTTCAGTTTTTTCTTCCAAAGTTTGTTCCCACAGAGCGAGGGTATTTTCTGGGAGCCTAGTCGAACACAAATATGTGAAAATCTTATCCCAACATTCAATATTTATACCCTGTAGTTGGAGCGCCGAAATTCAACTGTTAATTTCTCGTTGCAATTTTTTCAGCGCTGTTCCTGACTCTGAGGAGATATATGACAAATTAAACAATATCTTCAACTGAGAGTTTATTAAAATTCGCCTATTTTCATACCTATCTATTAAATTAGTCCATGCCAATGCAAAACCATCGTTAGTAAGGGGGGCTTTCTGTACTATTTCCCTCGCCTCACCTCGGTGAACATGTCCCTAAAGGAGGGCCACTTTAAATAATCACCATGAAATATTTCGGTATCGCTTGGAGGCAGGTGAATACTAGGCATAACTGAAGTCTCAACCAACCGTTCAGGCTGAATAGTGGTTGAATTCGAGTTTTGGTTGAACATAGTGAGACTGTGTATGTGCTCACCCATCAAAGCTCCACAACAAACGTATGCTTGATAGCAGTTGGAATATTTGAGCTTGATCGATTCTATAGTAGCCTCGTGATCGGGGCACATCGAATTTACATTCGACAAACAACTTTTATATTCAGCCTTTACTTCAGCCCAGAGCGACTTTAACTCTTCTTGTTGAATTTCAAGAGAGAAAGTGCTCTGATTTGTGACTGTAGGCGTGATACAACCTTCAAATTCTAAAAGAGCATCTGCTGCTTGGAAGAATTTTGCTAACGATGCCATTTTATTTTCAAAAGAGTAGAAAAATTTTATTTAAAAGGCAAAAAATTGTTTAAATAATCTTTAAACCGACGATATATGATCGTACGAAAAAAAAACAAATCGACTAGCGATTGATTATTTATTTAAAATTAATAGAACGGATCGGTAACGATCGAATCCCCACAACAAAATTTAAAAACAATTAAAAATTATCAAAAATATTCAAATAAATGATTTTCAGAATTTCGACAACTGGTCAAGATAGAAAAAAAAATTCTAAATTAAAAGAAGTAAAAGATTGACGAAAATTTAGCAGTTATGTTCCACTAAAATATTTTAATTGTGAATATTTAGCGAAATATTCACAAAGATCAACGCATAAAAAAAAACGGCTGGCTAAAATTAGTTACGAAAATCTGAACGAAAATATGTATACACCGATAAACGATCGATGAACAAAAAGTTTCGTAAATAAATATTTAAAAAATATTAATGGAGCCGATAAATGATCAAAACTCCAAAAATTTGCAGCGTTAGAGCTTTAATTTGAAAAATAACACCGAATTTCGTAACAAAACTAAATCACCAGACCAGTAAAATTACAAATATTTACTATTAAAGCTTTTAAATTATTTAAATAATTAAATTTTATTCAATTAGAACGTGAACACAAATTTTTTAAGAAGTGACAACTTTGAAAACTTAGATGAACTCGAATTTAAAGTCAAATTAATTTATTAAACTCGCACAAAAAAATTTAAATTTAAAGTTATAAAACGAGCAAAAACATTAAGTTTGCTGTCTAGTCACCTTTGCGTTTTATATATATTGCCGCAACAACAATATATGCACTTGCTTTAATACAGGCAAAACTTTCAAAGTTTGCCGTATTGAAAAAACAACAAAATTAAAAAATTTATTTAATTTTATTTCACTTAATTGCCTCGGTTTTATTTATAATTACAAAGCACGAAATATTTATTTATTTGAAATCACACATTTTTTAAAATAATTATGTCACTGATTTAATTGGTGTCTGCCCACTGTTGATTTGTCCGCTGGGTAGACTCCCTTTGTCGTGCGTATGCCTGTTATTGTTGTTGGCCTTACCCACTCCCACACAGTTGGTGTGTATGCTGCACTGCTACTCTGCTGCACTGCTACTCTGCTGCTCTGCTGCGCTGCTATCTCCACTGCTAGCGCTTGCGTTCACTTTTTTTTGTTTGCAAAAATTCACTCGCGTAAATACAGCACATAGAATTCTATTGCTGTTTTTGTGTTCGCTAATTGTAGCGAAAATATATTTATATGTACGTATGTATATATAAATAGTAAGCCACCCAGCAAAACCTGCGTGACCAAAACTCATACACATGTACAAATTTTTTGGTGGTACCAATACACCCGCATAATTACCTATCTATCTTGTACGTTTGTGCAAGCAGTCTAGCTAATTAAACATATCTTGTTTTTCGTTTTTGCTTCAAAGGCAAAATAAACGAAAAATGAGAAATGGCATTCGATGCAGTATTCATATCAAAACAAATCAAAAGAAAAACAACGTTGCCCGGGTGCTAAACGTCAAACGAAAATTACACAATAATTAATTTGTTTGCGCACGTGGCTTTTATGTGAAATCGAATTTTGTTTAAAGTTTTAAACTCAGCGTACGTATTTATTTGCGGATTTCAGCAAGCGTTTATTTACCAGCGATAGATAAGGCGACAACAACGGCAACTGAGCAATTAAAAAAATAAGCGGTAAGTTAACATATGACCAAAAAATATCTATTTCTTTCCTCATTAAAACGGAAAAAACATGAACAAAAAGACTTTTTCTAATTTAATGAGCCACGAAAGAAAAGAGTGGCGTTCAAGTGTGGCAAAATTTGCAAAAACGTACGGAATAAGTGAAAATGTGGTATGTGAAAGTGCGGTTGTGCAAGATGACAGCAGTTCGGACTGCTCTGATGAATCGGTGGTCATCAGTGATGAAAGTATGGAAGTCGTGGAAAATGATGGTGCATTAGAGATGGATAATTCTAATAAAGCTCTTCATTTGAAGTTGTGGGCTATTAGAAACAGAGTGTCTCATAACTCTGTCAGTGATCTGCTGCAAACTCTTAGAAAAATGGGAGTTGAAGGTTTGCCACTGTCGTCAAAAAGTCTTTTTGGCACAAGCAGAAAAAAAGTTGTTTTGCAGTCGATTCCAAGCGGAGAATTTATATACAGAGGAATCCAGCATCATTTTGAAACCAGTTCCTTCCCTTTTCTTGATGATAAAGACGAAATTCACCTCGACATTGGAATTGATGGCCTTGGAGCAATCGTTGGTTTTCCAAATGAACCTCCGTTTACAATTGCTTGCTTTGCTGGAACAGAAAAACCTTGGAACGCCAACGATTTCTTGAAGGATTTTTGTGATGAGGTAGTTTTTTTAAAGAGCAATGGACTTCAAGTGGGTTCATCGCCACTTAAGAAAAAATTTGATATTCGTTTATTTTCTTGTGATTCACCTGCCCGCGCATTTATTACAGGTGTACAATCACACAACGGGAAAAATAGCTGCTCCAAATGTGACCAAGTTGGAAGTTATATTAACAGAAGGGTTTGCTTCTCAAAAAAAATTCATGATTTACGAACAGATCTAAATTTTAAAATTAGAGCGGTACCAGCACATCATAATTCTGCATTTAAAAATTGTGAAAGTGTTTTAGAGAAAGCTGGTTTCAAGATGGTGTCGCAGTTTCCATTAGATTTAATGCATCTTGTTGATCTCGGTGTGTCCAAAAAATTGCTCCGATTGCTGATGAAAAATGGTAACGTCACTGAAATGAATGCTAAAATTAACTTTTTGTCGAAATACGTTCCCTCAGAATTTGGTCGGGTGTGCAGGGATTTAAACGAAATCAGTAATTGGAAGTCAACCGAATTTAGACAATTTTTGTTATATATTGGAATTTTTGTGCTAAATGGTTCAGTAAGAAGCGAACTTTATTTTCATTTCCTTCTTTTGCATGCAGGTATAAGACTGATTTCTTGTAAAAAGTCCTTAAAGTCTGAGGCCAATGTCGCCCAAGAAATTTTGCAAGAATTTGTTAAATTGTTTGGTGATATATATGGGGACCATTTAGTCAGTTATAATGTCCATGGCTTATTACATTTAACTGACTGCGCTAAGAAATTTGGGCCTATAGACAGTTTTTCTGCTTATAAGTTCGAAAACAACATGCAGTATTTGAAAAAACTTATTAAAAAGCCCAATCAAATTTTGCAACAATTATACCTGAGGCAAGAAGAAGCAAATGATGTAAATGCCAACAATAGCAAAAAATCCAAAATTGGTTCATTTAATATTGATTATAAGTATGAAAAAGATTCTTATTGTTTTAGTCGTAGCAACGGCCCGATTAAAATAATAGGCATTGAAGAGCAATTAGGCCGAATTTTTATGCTTGGCCACTGTTTTCAAAATCTTCAAAATTACTTTGATGAACCAGTCGAATCTTCTCCGGCACTGGGAATAATATTAGCTGGTCAACTAGACGATAAAGTATTAAAAATTGAAAAACGTGATATTGAATATAAATTTTTTTGCATACCTGAAGGTGGTAATTACATACTTATTCCGCTTTTGCACCATTTATTCCATGACTTTCGATATTAGTCAAAAAGCATACTTTATATAACGTTTTTTTTTTGCATATTTTACCTATTGCATATTCCCCTTTCACTTTTTACTTTACATAAATAAAAATTATATACTAACGAGCACCTTACTTATTTGTATAAAAATGATACTGCCGGGAACTGTGTTTGGAGTTTCAGATATGGAATTTACCTTTAGTGACGAAAGCTTCGACACGCCCACAACGCCAACCCCACATCAGTCGGTTCCATTTAGGAAGCGATTCCATACAGTGCACAACTACGAGCAAGTACCAGATGCGAGCATAGCTCCTCAGCAACCTGCCACCGAAAAAGGTAAACTGAATGCTTAAATAAAGGCTATTTCCATAGTATAAGTTTTCATTTACAGAAGAAATCATGTTATTAAAATCGATCTTGGGAAACCAAAACCAAATATTGGACCGGTTAGATGCACACGACGTTCGTTTAGCCAACTTGGAAATGATTTGCAAAGAAAATGTAAGTATAATCGTATTATACATCTGTATATGTACATACATAAACAACTATTTTATGCTTCGCATTTGACTCCTATACTATACTATAACATTTCTACAGAAAATCGAAAAAAGTGAGGAGCTGACACACTATAAAATGGTGCGAGAGTGCAAGGTGATGCTTCGCAGGATTCACCATTCGATTAGCCGTATGACCGGAGAAGAAGTGGATGAGTTGCAGGTGGAAATTGCCTCTGTTTTTCCATTGCCAACGCTAGCTGCCGCACATGAAATAGAAGAAAAGCTACCATGTCAAGAATACCTGGAAGCTATGGTGAGATAAAAACCTTTTTCATACATACATATGTACCATACATACATATACTCATTTCCAAAAAAATAAGTGTGCGAATTTTTGTGCGATTTTTGGCTTTTTTTGTTTTGTTCATTTAATCTTAATCTTGTTGAAATATGGACTTATGTATATGATTTTTGTTATGAATATAATAAGATAGAATTTTACAAAAAATTTATAAACATTTAATACCCAAACGAATAGCCAAAAGTAGCAAAAATGTCGCAGACCTTTTTTGGGAATGAGTCTACAAATATACACATATTCTCATATATCAACATATGTACTTATATACATATAAGTATTAAAGTTTTATCAAATTAGGCGATTAGCAATTTCGAACTCATTTACTTTTAGAAAATATTTTTGATTCGGCTGAAGGGGACATCTGGGAGTGTGGACGAAGTTTTCCGTAAAGTCTATACGGATGACTTTATTTCATTTTGTAATTGGGACGGAAGAGGTGACAAACAAGCCTTGTCACAATTTTCGTTAGCGTCAGAGATTTTGTTTGGTAAGTCATCGACAATTATTCATCATACATTGAAATACTCAAACTTCTTTCATTTAATGGTTTCAGAAATTTTTAAGCTAGATGGGCGTGTATCATTTGAAAAAATAATACGAAAATCAATTGAATTAAGCCACCATCGACATAAACAAAGGAAATATCGGCAAAGGGGTTCAATTTCAAAAGTGGCATGACAATATACAAATTCAACATGTACATATGTATGTACATACATCAGTATTATAATTATAATAAATTAAGTTAATTCTACACATGTGTATATATGTGTTGTTTAAACAAGTCTACCTTAGCATATAGGTGTATATGTTTGTATATTCACATATATATATACATATATAATTTATAGTTTTTATTGCTAATAAAAAACAGAAGTAGTAATAAACATATGTAAATACTTAAACATAAATTCTGCGTAGACTTGATATGTGCATATTCATGCAATAAAAGAATAGTTTTTAATTTTAATTGTAAGCTACTAATTGACTGAAAAATAATTTTAATCTAATTAATTTTAACTTCTACATTTCGCTTATTTCCTTTTATCCTCTGCGTTTTAAATTATAAATTTTTCATTTATTTGGTTGCTTTGTACTTTTATCAAATATGTACAAATAATATACTATATGAATTGAAATCAAATCTTAATTTAACACATACTACACATTATTTAATATTATTTTATTTTAGTGATGTATTATTTTACTACGACATTTTCGTACATAATTTTTAAATAAAACAAAAAAAAAATTTAAAAAAATTTAAAAGATTTTTTCCGATTCGAACCTGGGGTTTCAGATTAGTAGGCAGATGTTCTACCATTGGGCTACGGTGGCGACTAGGTAAAAATCCGCTAAGTACGAGTTTTTTTAAACTTTCAAAAAATACCTAAAAACGAACGGGTGCAACAAGGATAGATATATACTACAATCCCTAGGCCAAACATGTGTGTAAGAAGGTGATAGGATATCACATGTATACAAAAATTGTTGCACATTTTTCCCAAAGCTCTTAAGAAAGTGATAGAAACGGGCAACGTCTTGTGCCGTATTGAAAGGGATGCGTGCCGGTCATGTCACTAGGTAACGTGACCGGAACTGTTCTTGCTGGGCAGTGGGTAGGCTGAGTTGCGAATATAGCGCAAAACAAATGACGCGTGGGAACTCTTGAATATTACAGCGAGTTAATAAGAGTGTCGGATCGGAAATTTTTTAAGTGTTTGGTAAATGACAAAAATAAATTCTCTCGTTTTACTCTTAGCTTTATTTAATGTTACCGCTTGTAACATTAGATGCCGCTAGTACTTGATCTCTTTTTTGTTCTATGTACATACATATACGTATATGTATGCTTGTAAATTATTTTTCCGCACTCTAAAGGAGTGTTTATTACGAGCTTTTTGTACTTTATATACAAGGAAATGAGCTAATATGTGGACTGTATATATATATTGGTATGAATATTTAAAAAGGAAGATCAAGGCAAAGGCGAGAAATTTTCCTTTTTCTTGATTTATGTACACAGAATAAACATGTAATACATTTTTTTTATGTAAGCTTTTACTGTACATATGTAAATGTACATATGTATACCGAAAGGAGCGGTAATAGGGTTTGCACTTACCGAAGTACACTAACAAAGAATTGTCTTTGTCCCCTTTTTATTTGTATGCAAAAGTAAAGTACCAAAAATATGTTCTGGCCTCTACTTTGCTCCAATTTTATTTTTCCGCTTTATTTGATGCAACTCAAATTGGTTGAATTGCACCCTTTTAAATTCACGAGCTTACCTTATTTCGTTTGATTTGATTGGTGTTTTATGTTGTTTTACTGTGCTCGTATATGATGTTGGTAATTTGTGTAGTACTTGATTATCCAAATTCCAATTGTTTGTGTGTGTCCAATTTTCTTTTAAATTTTAATTCCGTCTTAGAGATCCGGCTCGATTGGACCAATGAATAGCTGATTGAAGAGCTAGGCCGGTTTTCCGTAGAGCGGGGAAAATAAAAGTATAAACAATTGGATTAAAATATGGTTTATTAAAAATATTTCATGGAACTCAACTTACCGCGTCTGTCTGCTGTGGGGATCGCCAAAAAAAAAAAGGGAGGAAGCAACGGCTTCCTTTAACTTCAGAGAGGCCGAAGTTTTTGAGCAGAGCTTTTTGACGAAAGCGGTAAGTTAGGGTTGCCATTTGGCGAACGGAGTGAACAGTGTGGTTTATATATTATAAATATATGTAGTAACATAGTTCACTAACAATGCTCTTTGCACTTGTTGGATGAATTTGCAATGCAGACAGCCGAATTCTCCAGCGAACTGTTATAATTTCGTGCTATTGAAAGACGATTATTGAAAATTTCGCGTCATGTATTAAAAATTCAATATATAAAGCTTATGGAAACCTGGGAATGTGCGCATAAGACAAATTTTTAAAGAAAATGCTGCATATCTAAAAAATAGGAAATCTAAGGATGAGGTATTCCAAAAATCAATCGCCTTTATACTTTCGGTTAATAGCGGTTAATAGCAACTACACAGTTGAGAAAGTTCCAAATCGAATTAAAATCGTTGCCAATCAAATCGGTTTAGTTCAGACAAGTACATATATGCATCCGAATTCATTCCAAAGAGCCTCGCTTATTTCCAACACCATTTTATTGACCGTGGAGCTTATCTATTTTTATGATAATGTCTTGGCTACCTTCATGTGCTAAATAACGACTTATTCGACTTCCTTACTTCAAGGTAATTAGTATTAATGCGTCAGGCCTATTGGAATGCTTCGTAAGACGCTCTCTTATAAATCTGAGGAGATGGGCAAACATTATTCTGCTCATTCTAACTACAGGGTGGCTGATGAATTTTGCTACATTAAGAAACTCAAATAATTTTTTTTCAGTGTATGGAATTCATTTTTCTTTTATTCATGTTAAAGCTCATTCAATTTTATTAAATATAGCTTAATTAGTTTTAAAAATAATGGAATTTAAATGCCCCCCCCCCTGCTCGTTGATGCATGTGCGGCATCTTACCAAAAAGTGGTTCATTACTGCTTGGAGAGTTGAGACAGGAATAGCCGCAATTGTTTCTCGAATGGATTGCCTTAGTTCATTCAAATTTGTTGGTTTTGCTTTGTAGACTTCCTGTTTGCAATAACCCCACAAGAAAAAGTCAGGTGCAGTAAGGTCAGGCGACCTGGGTGGCCAACGGAATGTGGAGTTTCTGCACCATCTTGCTGAAACCACACAGAGTTGAAAGAAATTCTCATTCGGCGTAATTCTGGATAGAAAAACTCTCTCAACATGGCTCAAGTAATGGTCTCCAATAACCGTAACGGTGTGACCGTTTTCTTCGAAGAAGTAGGGCCCGACAATGCAGCGTGATGAAACTGCACACCACACTGTGACACGAAGTGGATGCAATTCCGTCTCATGGAGTATCTGTGGGTTGGAAGCACTCCATATTCGACAATTTTGTTTGTTTATGTTGCCGTTTAAATCGAAATGGGCCTCGTCAGACATGAAAAGACAGTTCAACATGTTTCCATCCTCTTCCACCATTTGAAGCATCTTCTGGCAAAATTCCAAGCGAATCGGCAAGTCTGCAGCGTTCAGTTTGTTGGCCATTTGAATTTTATATGGGAATAAGTCCAAATCTTTGTGCATAATTGACTGTAATGACTGTCTGCTTATACCCATTTGAGCAGATAAGCTTCTTGTCAAAACACGTGGATTGTTTTGTATGGCAGCAGCTACAGCAGCGATTGTTTCCTCCGTTCGAACTGAACGGTTTCGATGGTAAGGTCTTCTGTTGGCTGTCCCATGCTCGGCAAAATTGTTTACAAGTCTCATTATGGTCCATCTGCTCGGAGCATTGCCGCCAAACGTGCGCCTATACCCTCTTTGAACCGAAACTACGGACTCCAGTGCGTGATAGCGGCGGACAATCCAAATTCTTGTTTCAGTGTCCCAGTTATCCATTTTTGTTAAATGTAAAAGTCAATCTGCAAAATAAAAAAAAATTAACCAGATTCATTAAATAGAAAAAAAGTTATTTAATTTTTTTTTGGTAGCGGCTTTCATCAGCCACCCTGTATGTCTAAAATTTTGCCCGCCGAGAGATCTAAGCGGCGTATGGGCACGGGAAGGAGGGCTCACTCAGATCGTCGCATGGCCTCCAAGATTCTGGAGCGCTATGGCGGCCAGGCTGGGTCTCAGATACCTGAGAAATATGTCAAGTCGCTTGAGTAGGCCAGGGGAGTTCTGAAGGAGAGCGCGAATGCGCCTCCGAAGAGCTCAGCTGCAAAGAGACAGCGATCTCAGGAGGGGGAGACCTCTTCAGGCAAACGGCCCAGGACTGGGGTCGCGCCCAAAACGTTTAGCAAAGTCGCTAAGCAGGCGGGTTCCATTATCCTGGGTGTCGTGGACCGCAGTAAGGAAGACGGTACCATCTCCAGGATGGATTGGAAGAGTGTAGCGGCAGCAACCACTGCCGTCTTCATGAAGGTGATCAGGGATAATCCTGATCCACCTCCTCGCTGCGAGAGTGCGGGCTGGCACTCTGGCCTCTTTAAGAGGATTTCGTGCGCTGACGAGCGGACGGTCACGCTCTATAAAGCGGCGGTTTCCTTGGTGGGGGAGGTCTGGAAGGGTGCCAGGCTCGAGGCCGTGGATAAAAAGGATTTGCCCTTGCGTCCGCGGGCTCGTGTCTGGCTCCCTGCAGAGCCCTCTGCACCGGGAGAGATCGAGGAAATCCTCCGGTACTGTAATCCAAACCTTCCTGCGCACAACTGGAAGGTCGTTTGGTTTGAGGGGTCCGAGGAACCATATCGGCAAGCGCTGATTCTGCTTAACGCGGAGTCCCTCGGCCCTCTCGCTGAGCCACAGGGAGTCATATCCTACGGCTTCGAGAAGGTAGCCCTTAAGGTCTACCAATCGGATGCCAGAGGTAGTCACGCCCCCCTTCCGGTTGAACCGCAGGTGGTACCGGAGGTCTGCGGACCGGATGCGGAGGAAGCGGTGGAAGTCATGGAGTCCTTCATGAGCATGGAGGTTGACTCCGTCAGGTCGGATGCCGAGAGCACTGGGGGAGTCTCTTCGGTCGCGGAGTCCGTCCTCAGCTTAAACAGGCTGTTCGATGGGGCGGAGGAGGAGAGGCTAATTGCCTCGGATGGCGAGGATGCGGCCGCGGTGGGGCTGGAGGAGATTACTGAAGATGATTATCCTGCAGATCAATCTCCAGCACTCTAAGGCCGCGTCCGCCAAGCAGATGTACTCCTGATCCAGGAACCGTAGCTGAGCAGTAGCGGTGTTTCTGGCATCGGGACGAAGAATTACAACCTTCTGGTGTCCAGTAACGCAGGTAAACCTAGAGCTTGTATGCTCGTCAGGCGTGAAATAAATACTTATTTTCTGTCTAATTTCAGCAACGGAGACGTGGTAATAGTGAGACTCGAGGACGGGGCCGAAGAACTTTGGCTCATGTCCGCGTATATGGCTCACGATGAGGAGGTGGACCACCTCCAGTGCTACTGAGGAACACTCTGCTGGAAGCGAGGCGCAGGAAAGCAGGTGTCCTTGTGGGCTGCGATGCCAATTCGAGGCACTCCTGCCGGGCTAGCTCGGACATCAACGCAAGAGGTGAGTCTCTCTTTGATTTTATTCTTAGCGAAAACTTGTCTATTTGTAATAGGGGGAGCGACCCTACGTTTGTAACTTCGGTGAGGGAGGAGGTCCTGGACCTTACCCTGGTTTCGTCTGAACTGGTATCCCGTATCTCGAACTGGAGAGTTCTTAATGATCACTTTGGCTCATGTCCGCGTATATGGCTCACGATGAGGAGGTGGACCACCTCCAGTGCTACTGAGGAACACTCTGCTGGAAGCGAGGCGCAGGAAAGCAGGTGTCCTTGTGGGCTGCGATGCCAATTCGAGGCACTCCTGCCGGGCTAGCTCGGACATCAACGCAAGAGGTGAGTCTCTCTTTGATTTTATTCTTAGCGAAAACTTGTCTATTTGTAATAGGGGGAGCGACCCTACGTTTGTAACTTCGGTGAGGGAGGAGGTCCTGGACCTTACCCTGGTTTCGTCTGAACTGGTATCCCGTATCTCGAACTGGAGAGTTCTTAATGATCACTCCTTCTCTGATCATAAGTATATTCAATTCACCCTGGGCGAAGCTCGTCCCCAAAATCGTCCCTATAGGAATCTGAGAAATACGGATTGGGATCTATACTGTAAGAAGCTGCAGGAGTTTCTTCCTGAGGAACCTCAGGGGAATTCACTCCTTTCGGAAAGTTCGATCGACAGTTTAGTGGAAAAATTCACCGTAGCTTGTATGAAAGCGATACTGGTGGACTTTGGAAATTTCGGAGCTTAGGACTTCGAGTAGACGACTTTTTAACCAGGCGAGGAGGAGTAAAGAACCGTCGGATTGGGAAATTTATAGGATCGGATTGGGAATATATAAATCCGAAATAAGGAGAGCTAAGCGGGACCCGTGGAGAAGCTTCTGCGAAAGCGTCGAAGGCTGCGACGAGTCCTCTAGGCTTAGGCGGGTTCTCGCGAGGGCTCCCGTCCCCTTAGGATGTTTCAGGGACGACGTGGAAAATTGGGCGATGAGCAGCGAGGAGTCGCTCAAACTTCTCCTCGATTCCCATTTCCCCAGTAATCCTGAGCCATGTGAGGTTACAGGTGTGGAACCAGGTGCCATCTACGTCCCTCCTTGCGACCTGTTGGAAGAGCGTCGCCTACTCTGGGCGTCACGCTCTTTCAAAACTTTCAAGTCGCCGGGACCTGATGGTATCATTCCCGCTCAGTTGCAGAAGTCCGAACGAGTGTCGTGTCGATGGTTGGCGCCTATTTACGCAACCTGTAAAAGTAGGGGCTATATTCCCAGACTTTGGAGGAATGTGATGGTTACGTTTATCCCCAAGGCGGGCAAGAGCTCTCGTGTATCCCCAAAGGACTTAAGACCTATCAGCCTCTCTTCTTTTCTTTTGAAGACCATAGAGAGGCTGATTGATCTTCATATAAGGGAGTAGATACCGCGGGAGCGATTATCGCGTGCTCAGTATGCTTAGGCAGGTCTGTGGAAACAGCCCTGCATACGGTTGTTAACGTCATTGAGGAGTCTCTTGAACACAAAGACTTTGCAGTTGGTGCCTTTCTGGATATAGAAGGTGCCTTTAATAACATTCAGACTCAGGCAATAGACGGATCCCTGGCGGAGCTTAGGGTTGACCGGGTCTTGTAAGGCTCGTCAACCACCTTCTCTGGGACAGAACTGTCGTGGCGGAATGGGGCAGCGCCTCCATTCAACGAAGGATGAGTAGAGGCACTGCGCAAGGAGGGGTTCTCTCACCACTCCTTTGGGTCGTTGTTATCAATGGCGTCCAGAAGGAGCTGGAAAGGGAAGGCTGCACGGTTATTGCCTATGCTGACGATGTTGCTCTCATTGTCAGGGGTAAGTTTCATGCAGGGTTACCTTAACGTGATCGTAAAATGGTCTGCTGGCTGCGGACTAGCGATTAATCCTAGCAAAACAGAGCTCTTCTTACTTACCAGGAGGTACAAATTACCGGATGCCAATCCCCCTTCAATAGGTGGCGTCCCGCTGGTGCTTTCTGACCGGCTCAAGTATCTAGGTCTGGTTCTGGACAGAAAGCTCTCCTGGGGGCCAAGTATTTAAGAAAGGGTGAAAAAGGCTTCGGCCGCGGTGTACTGTTGCCGTGGTGCTATTGGGAAGAAATGGGGCCTCTCTGCCAAGGTAAACTACTGGCTTTATGAGACCATAATTAGGCCTATAATGTTTTATGGAGTGGTGGTCTGGTGGAACTCGCTAGATAGAGTATCGAAGGTTACGCAACTAGAGCGGGTGCAGCGGTCCGCGCTCATTGGGATAAGTGGGGCGCTTAGGACCACACCCACTCTCGCGCTCAATGTTATGCTTAATGTGTTACCTGTGGACATTGCAGCCAAGGTTGCAGCAGCCCGTGCCGCAGCCCGGATAGGTTGCAATGGATACAGATTCAACTCGGCCTTTGGGCATTCTAGGATTCTTGCCAGCTTCAACTTTGTCCCTCCGTAAACAGATTGCTGTCTGCCTGCTCCAGCTCGGGATTGCTCTTTCTCCACTCACATCCCGCGTAGGGAGGAGTGGAAGGAGGGTAGCTTGTGGGGCGGTAGGACGGCGAACTTTTTCACGGATGGCTCGAAGCTGGATGGTGAGAATGGAGGGGGGGAGGGGGGTCTTCTGCGAGGAGCTCTCCCTCAGCCGCAAGTTTAGGCTTGCGGATTATTGTAGTGTATTTCAGGCAGAGGTGGCTGCAATCAAGGAGGCAGCCGATTGGCTTCTAACCAATGTAATGCTCACTAGACGGGCTAACATTTACTCGGATAGTCAGGCCTCTGTTAAGGCCTTAGGATCGCTAATGGTGAGATCAAAACTTGTCAGGGAGCGCCTGATTTCTCTCGCAGCCGCCTCATAGTATCTCGACGTTAGACTAATTTGGGTACCAGGTCATAGTGACATTGCAGGGAACTGCATGGCTGATGAGCTCGCTCGGCAGGGTACCCTGGAAGTCATTTCTCCATGCAGGGAGCGGGTGGGGGCTCCTTTGGCTGCCTACGGACTTCTCTTGGACAGATGGGCTCTCGGTCGTCTCCGCGAGCGCTGGGAAATTGCAAGGACCCTCTGGCCAAGAGTGGATCGTAAGCGCTCAAAGGAGCTGAGGTCGCTTACCAAGCGGCAACTCTCGACCCTCGTAGGTGTTCTGACTGGGTATTGTCCGTTGGGTATACATGCGGTTAGGCTGAAAATAGTCTCTGACCCTTGCTGCCGCAGCTGTATGGAGGAGGATGAGGTGGATTCATCTTTTCTTTTTCTGCTTAGCTGTCCTGCCTTTGCGGGACTGAGGTTCAAATACCTAGGCTCGTACTTCTTCAGGACGTGACTTCATTCGGGGTACGCAACGTTTCTCAGGTTAATCTCTCCTGATTTTTTCCGATTCACGTTACCGTTCATAAAAAATGGTATCACAATGGACTCCTACTATGTCTAAGTGAGCTCCCATTGCAGGAGCTACCACAGTAACCTAACCTAACCTAACTATTTCTTTGAATACATGTGTCATTATTATACATTTCTATAAATCTTGATGCAAATAGTCCTAACTTCGCTTTTTTATGCAACATTTTGATTGTAAACACATGTTCAATTATATCTTCAACATCAAATTTTCGCTTTGGTGATGATAATGAAAACCAAAGGTGCCAAAGCGATCGTTATAGCAGGCATACTACTTTAAGCGTGCGTTCTGCCAAACCAACGCCAATGCGAAAGTCCCTTGTGAACCGGCCTTAAAAGCGCAAAACTCGTTTGCACTCGTCCCCTTAATGAAAAACCAATACAAATTTTACTTACCCATTAGGATGCTTTGCTGGTGTGCAGCACTGAGGGAAGTCCGTATATCCGCATTAGCGATATTTTTATTTCTATTATATTTTGGATATTGCACCACTTTTTATACCCGAGCGCGCTGATGCCAAGGGTATCATAACTTTGTTCACCTAACGGTTGCTTGTAACAGCATAAAATAACAGAAATAGATATAGACATACATATATATATATATACCAAATCTCTTAGAATTAATAGTGAATTTGATTAAGTTACATATGTCTCCCTGTCCATCCGCCCGTCCGCCCGTCAGCCGGATAACTCAAGTAAATATTGAGCTATCGTAACGGAACTTGCTGTACATATTGCCCTGGACCCAAGGTACTTTAGCATTGCAAAGGGGCGAAATCGGGCACGCCCACACGCCAGTATTTTATGAAAATCTAAGGAATACCCGCGTAAACTTTTTTTGAAAATGGGCATAGCCCCGCTCACTTTTTAAGAAAAACTAATATCTCCGAAACTACTCCAAACAAAGTCTACTAAATTCGGTATACATGCCGCATTTCAAGTCAGTAAGCAAAAGTACGAAAACTGCTCCAAAACCAACAAAACCCACGCCCACCTCTCATATAACAGTAATTTTCGAAAAATAAAAAAACCGATATTTAAGTAGCTAATGAAAAGAATTTTCTTAAATTTAATATCGAGAATGAAGTTTCCCCAGCAAATACACGGAGTAATAGGCGTGTAAGGGTGTACACATTGTATTTCAAGTCAATAAGCTAAATTTCGAAAATTGTAAAAAACGTGCAAAAACCATATTCACCTCTCATATAACGGTAAAAAACAAAAATAAAAAAAAATTCCATATTTATTAACTATTCAAGGTAATTTGCTCAAATTTGATAGACAAGATTGGGTTTGAGAATAAAATACATGGAATCATAAGCGTCGGGAACCATAGAGCAAATTTATATATCTCCGAAACTTCTTTGTCAAATTCTACGCGTTTCGCACACTTTGCATATGTAGCCAGAAATCACAATTTCTTAAATGATAGAAATCAAAGCCACACTCACCTCTCATATAACGGCAATTTGCAACAAATAAAATATTCAATATTTTACTAAATCATGTCGCGAATTTTTTCAAATTTGGAATAAAGAATTTAATTGGGGAGAGAAATAACTACAGAATGAGCATTTTGGAAAATGAGTGCGGCGCCTTAAAATCTTAATAACTTCCTTTTGTTTTTATATAAATCAATGAACGTTGTTTAAGGTTTCAAAATGATGTAATACTACATAGCAAACCCAGCTTGATTTGATGCGCCAATTAAGACATGTTTCTTAGATATTGAACAGTACTCTTGAGATTATATATTAAACATAGATCTAAAGAAAATATGAATGTATCGAATATCAAATATCTACGTCAAATAGCTGGGAACAAATGGCGAATAGAAGTTTCGTACTAACTTTTATATATAAGATTAACTTTCCCATAAAAACCGGCACGGGGTATTTAAGATTCGGCTTAATCCCAACTTAGGCTCTTCCGGAAGTTGATGATGGCTTAACTACTGAGAACAGCAATGTATCTTTAAAATTACATTTCCTTATTGTTTTCCTATCAACATCCTTCCTGTGGTTTCAAGTAAATGAGTTACAACACTCTATATGGTTGACATTTTATTTAAAACGATGGATCGGTAAGCATTACCAATTAAAGTTTATTGAAAGGTATTTTTTAAACCATTACACTTAATATATTTTTATAATCAAAAAGTTACTGAATTTGATGCATTTTACATTTACCTCTCAATTTTTTTAACATGTCCGCTAAGAGTTTCTCTTCTTTTTCAATTAGTGGCAGCCATTTCTCTGATGGTACAAATAGCTTGTTCTGTTTAAACTCTGCAGGTTCTTCAGTATCGAATAAGGTTTTATAGCAATGTTGTCTCGGAGAAAAATTGCCCTCAATCATATCGATTAACAGGTTAGTCTCGTAAATAAGTTCATCAATAGAAAGCAAAACAATTTTCCAATAATAAGAGTCGTGTCCGATGTTGATAACCTGGTTACCTCTCACTACTGAATTTAAAGGCGCAAGACTATGCCATGGCCGATTAGCCTCTAAAATATAAGGTACGAACTTCTTCATATTTGGGTTATCATCATCAATGTCTCCATAATCGAAATTCCATGACAAAAGTGTAGGTTGTAAAAGGTTTCGTTTTAGGTTGTCTCTTCTTAGCTTTTCGGTATCCCTGTCTTCATGACAAAGTGCAAATGGAGAAATACAAAATTTTGAATTTGCCGCTGCAATAGATTCGGCCTTATGGACTGCATACATTTGACGCGATCGATCTCTTTTTTCTTCGACTGTATTGGTTATATGCTTTAAACTCCAATCACGTATAAAACATGAATTCAAAAAAATATCTCCGGGAAGTTTAGGAAGTAAAGTTTGTGTGGCTGCGTTGTAAAGTCTTCTGTGATCCGTCATTTGTGAAACTGAATATGTTAATATGACTAAAAGAAAAATGGTAAGAAGAATATAAAGATATAAAAGAACTTGACTGGTTGCACTTTATAAAAATTTTAAAAAAATTTAAGGAGTCAATAATACTATACACATAGCGAAATCTAAGAGTATTTTGCTCTACCTCATCAGATTTGTTAAAAGTCGGTAAACATTTCAAATTTCTATTAAATATTATGTATAAACCCACTTCAAACACAATCAACTATATAGTAGAAATATATTATATTCTCAGACCTTCCAATATACTATGTCCAATTTTTGTAATAAAATAGAAGAGAAAAATAAACGGAAGCTGCTTTAAATGCTACATTGGCACGGCAAAACGAGCGCTGCCAGCTGGCATTTTTATTGAAATCATCAAATGTAATCTGCAAATGTTGACTGATGAATTCCATCGTTATTTCCCAGAAAACCACATTACTGAAATTAAAGTTGATCAAAAACTGATACACAAACCTTTCGGCAATAATGCTCGGGAAGTTGTAGAAGAAATCCAAAAAGAAACTGATAGAAATGGCAAAGCCGTATTTGAATATCATTTTTTGGAGCGATTGTTGTGCGAAAAAGTGTTGCATACAGTAAAATTCGAAACATCACTTTACTTTATCTTAGACTTTAACCAACCACTTATCTATGCTAACATGGATTTCCTGCTCTAATTTTAATTCCAACAAGTTCACAAATCGGTTCAAAGTAAGTGATGATATGCGTGTAGCATTGAGTAAAACTATTACCCACTAATTCAAGAACTTGTACAGAAGATGCAAGCCAAGGCGAATTCATATCAGGTGATATTATAAGTACAAAAATAAAAATGTACACCAACAAAATATACGTACAGTCACAGTATGATTCACAACAAACATATCCTTTTGACATAACGTTCACCATCAAATTCAATTAGCTGCTTGATCAACTTCACCTTAAATGAATTATCCTTGATGCAAGCTCAATAACCTTATTAACAAAAATTGAATTATTTGATAGAAATTGCACAACATAACAAGATTAAAAAAGTCGCGTAACTATAGTTGAAAAATAAACATCTGCACACTCCAAAACTTTGAATTAGGGTCAAAACTTCGGTTTTCGAGGGTCAATAGTCTATTGCCCATAACTTGACCATTTCTGAATCGATATTCAACTATATCGCAGAGATCTATTTCTTAATGTGCTCAGGTTTGTGTAATTCGCACGCAAATGAAATATACAAAAAAATCAGTAAACATTTCAAATTTTTCTTAAGTTTGCGGTTCACTTATTTTTTATAACTATATGGTCAATTATATATCGCCTGTTAAATTTAGGGAATCAAAGACTCTGAGATCCCCGGTGGTTTACACCTAATTCCAGTCGCCTTTTCATCTTTTTATTTTCCAGACACAATGTCAAGGACGGCAGTCTACCGCCACTACATGAATGTGTGTTTATTCTATATTCTATTTTTTTGTGCTATTATTCAAATTGTGTATGGAAAATTGGAAGAAGAATAAGCAACAACATTTTACACGACAAACTTGGTTCAAGTGGACTAGAATGCGGTGGAAGAAGACGTGGGTTCGAAACCCATGGAAATCTAGTAAGAACAACCCTGATAATGAGATGTTGTCAATATAAAAAATAAGTTCCAAGTAAATAAAAGACCTTCTGCTCAAAAAATAATTGATGGTATTAAAGGTATAGAGCCGGTTTCTCCAATAAGACTCAGGCTTAAGCTTATTGAGATTTCGTGATATCAGTTGTTTTTTAAGAGCAGTAATACTTGGATCTTTTCACCATCTTGCATTCTTCCAGAAACTTTCATGTTACATTTGACAAAAAAGTATTCCACAAACAAAATCAACCTACAAAATAAAAAACTTGTTTGGCAAAAAACATGTTATTGACTATTGAATTACATCTTATAATTAATGTATTGCATTTTTACTTAATACACTTGAAATAAATACGTACATATGTATGTATGTATTATTGGAAGAGAAATTGATACAGGCAGAGAAGTTGATACAGGCAAAGGTTTAGGAAAACTTAGTATCGCACAACACACATTTATAATACTAGTAGGGTTTCCTTTAACTAAACTGTCTTTAATCTGAAAATGTGGCAACTCTTTTTTAAGAGCTTTCAAAAAACGTTTGTGTAAACTATCTTTATTTAATACAGCCTTTGTTATAGCGTAGAGGGTAGGCTATTTGTGTGGGCTTGAAATGGTAATAACCACAGAACGATAAGCAAATATACGACAAACAGATATACAAAACTATTGGAAACGATCCCACTCAGAAGTTAATGAGGAGAAGCAATACCTTTATAAATGAAATATATAAACAGAAGAAATTGTGCAAATGCCCCTAGATTTTATGGCCTTCCGAAAATTCATAAGGAAAACACATCGCTAAGGCCAATATCTCCGTCGACAAATGTTATTTGCTATAAATTGTCAAAATTTAAAAATATATATGTATATAAAAAAAGAACAGAAGGATAAAATAGCCTTCCTAGACGTAGAAGTACATCGAAAGAACAATAAGCTGATTCTCAATTGGTATGCAAAATCAATTGCATCGGGTAGAATTATTAATTACCATTCAAAACATTCATGGGGACAAAAAATTAACACTGCGACGGGTCTCATAAGGAAAATACATCTCTTAAGCAACAAAGAGTTTTCAGAAGAAAATTACAACAAAATAAGAAAAATAGCTTTCCGCATGCACTAATTAAAGACTAATACAGACAACATTGAACAATCATAATGACAAGCCACAAACAGCAAACGCAAACAAAAATATACATTGGTTTGACGTATATACTTATCAGGACTAACAGAAAAAATCAAACCCTTCGGAGTTTCATGAAAAATTAAAACATAATACACTAAATAGAATATTCATAACAACGAAAGTTATCCTATAACCCAGTCCGTCAATAAACCAGACATTTTTTTTCTAGTCATAGCTGCTGATACTTTTATGACGTATTGTCGAAAGCACCTGAAATATCAAGGAATACGCGTACGCAAACGCCTTTCAATGTACTGAATGAGACAGTGTATACCAGCTACAGTAGATTTACCTACCTGATATGCATGTTGACTCTCACGCAAAGAATTTTCTCTTAGATAATTTTTCCTATTCAACAACTTTTTGCCACGTCTTGGTCAAAAAGGAGCTGACGCTGATAGGTATATACGCCTCCAGAAGATTATAAGAAATTTTCCCCACTTTGAATATAAATACCACTTCAACCTCACTCCGTATTAGCTGAATATGAACAACCAGTAAGCTAGCCCTTCGTACTGTTAAGAGTGTTCCAGATATCGGGACAAGCTCCTTCCGCAGAAGATTGGGTTAAATGCCATCTTTTCCTTAGTGCAATCCTTCTCTTCTTCGTCTTCAAGTTGGCAAAATGATGTCTTCTTGTCGTCTAAGTCCTACGGAACTTTCATTCTTGCGAAGAAACGTGACCATCTTCACCACTCCGATCTACGGATCTCCCGTATCAGGGATTTAAAAGTGGATATTTGGGCGTTGATGGATCAGAATAAGCGGGGAAAGTGGCTGGAACATCTGAACTCCTGTAACTTGACCGCGGGTTTAAGTAAGCTTTAGCTTTGGTAGACCATTAAATCTTTCACCAACCCGGTGAAGCGTGATGACCTAGAAATTTCGTTCAAAATTGCGCTTCGTCGGACTCGAAGGGATGAGCAAGCCATTTTAGCAGACATCATTTACTATCCTTCGGCAGATAGGGCCAAACACACAGTGACCAGGCGGCTGCGCAAACTGGCAACAACTAGCGCGCCCCTTACTTCGACTTGCGTGAGGTGAATGAGGTCATTAGGAAAACGTCAGCCCGAAAGCCGGTCTTGACAGGTTAAGCATATTGATGCTGCAAAATTTGGGTCTGACGAGAGTACCATGTTTAACCGATATCACCAACTTCTCTATATCTTCACTACAACAGCACTTTGTTTGAAGTTTACCAACATTACAAAGTGTTGTTATTGACAGCGAATAAAAAATAAAAAAATAAGCAATTGAAAATATTCAAATTCGTTTTTCTTTTTTTAATATTGTTCACAAACTTCAAAAATATTCAGACTGGCTCTCAGCGGGCTTACCTTTTAAATATTTGTATCATGTTAGAAATTATAAAAACAAAAATAAACGAGTGTGGAGCAGTAAAAACGCAAATAAGGGAAAACCATTTGAAATGAATTGCAAATAAAATAAAAAGGGGCAAAAATATAGCAGTAAAAGCACAAAAAAAGATTTTTTGAGTGCTAGCAAAAAAAGTTTAGGCTTTGCTTTAATGAGTATAAGCTAGAGGACGTAAGTTAGATCCTGGCAAGAAGTTTGATGAGGAGATGTGGTATTCTCCGGAACAGCTATAACTTATACCATTGTTGTTTTTCCTATAATTTTCCCTATGAAAATGGCCCTGAGCTCATATAAATTCTTTTCGATTAAAATAAATAGGCCGAAAGATTAAACTAATATACGTAATGGATAAGCAAACCAACCATAACAATTTTTCTAACAATAATAATATATTTAAAAAACTAGAGTTGTTTTAACCAAGGACATCCACACATTCATGTAATAGTGGCAGACTGCCGTACTTCAAATTTTGCTTACACGGCTCATCTCAAAAAATAAAATCAATATAGTGCTCGAAACTAAAAATGCAATAAATCACTAAAAGCTGAAACCACATAATCAACACCGCTGCATAATCAACAATCCATTACTCCTGTATCAACAAAGCACCGTTACTCCTGGGTAGTCAGCAGGATAAAATAGTCAGATACATAGAAAATGCTCGATTATTATCATGCATATAGCAAATTTGTTGTTTTCTTAAGGATTTTTTTTTAATAAATAGAGGATGCCAATACCGAAGAATTTACTTATTCCTCCCGTACAACCATCATGCTCCCTATCCCCTCCTCTTGCAAACCGAAATGCGCAGCTTAGCAGGTCCTAACAAGCTTAATATCTAATACAGTTTTGAGTCAGGGACCACAGGTGGTGCAGCGTCGATCGTATACCAGGATTATACCTTCCTTTAAAACCTACCTAAGTATTACTAAGTACTACTTTCAACACCAGCATTGGCCAGCAATTGTAAAATATCTAGCTATGCACCATGCTGACAAGTGAGATTTGTCAACACTAGTGTACCAAAAGACCACTTTGGTACAAGGTACGAAGTCAATATCATACTTTTACCAGAAGGTGTATACTCACTTCTCTCTTATAATGAATAAATTAGGTAATGATCCTCAAACATAACGAAATCCTACAGGGACAAAGCCAATTGGCTCATAAATAAAGGCCAAGCCAACCTAGGCAGCAGCCAAGAAAAGGACTATACACGTGGGGTGAACTACATGGATATGTCAACGCGAAACCAATATCATGGAAAAATACTTTCTGAGGCTCCCAACGAACAGTAAAATAAGCCAAAGAGAACTTCCAACATTGCAGAACAGATGGAAATCGACGTTTATTTGCTTACACTAATGTGCACTTCCCTAACGTGGTTTGAAATTAAGGTGGCGTTTCTTGTTTGTTTTTTCTCTATTTATCAGAGAATGTCATGGACTTAACGATTTCAACCTCAGTAATTGCTAAGTTAAATATTTATTTTTTTAACTTTGAGTTAATGCATAACCAGCCCCTATATAAGCAAATTTATCAATTTAACCGGTAAACTCGGAGTTAAATAAATAAACTGCTTTCTCGAAAGTTGGCCTTAGAAGTTTGAATGCGGGAATACATATTGCAGAAAGATATATGCGTGAATACAATTAGCGAAAACAGTCTGCCATCTAAACAGAAGTGCATTGTGGATGAAATAACTACAATGTATCACAACTAAAGTTGTTGACCAAATTAGAACAACAACAGATACACCTGTATATTCGAAATTCTACCCTTACCCTGCGGCATTGAAGTCTCAGATAAAACGCCAAGTACAGCAGCTTCCGAACGATGACTGAATAATACCATTCAAATGATCTTATAACTCTCCAGCTCCAAAAAAGCAAATTCCGCAGGTACTAAATAATACCGTATGGTGATTGATTATAGGAAATTGCTCTTAGCTCTGCTTGAGCAGTTATATTATAATGTTCATTCCTTATAGAGCACTTCGCTATCATATGCAAGTTTTGAGATCGAATTACTATTGTTTTGCACTTATTATGGGAGGGATTGAAGAGTTCAATCGACTTTCTAGACGCTGTGATCTGGATTTTGTGATGCCAAGGTCTTTGTTTAAGTAACGCACTTAGTCTTATTGTTTAGCAAAGCAGCCATCCTTTTAATATAGATGTTTAATTATTATAAAGTAATGTTATTGCTATAGTCACTACAGTTTGTTACCATTGACTTAATAAAGAAAGATGATCAGCATCATGCGAGAGCTGTCTGTGCCAATTAAGTTTCCTTTCTATCTAATCATGTAGCAACTCTGACGAAAGTCTAATTATAATTAGAGTATACGTTTATAGTTTGATTTAATTTGTTTATTTTATGAAAAAATGTATTTGACAACTTATGAACGAAATATTGAATAAATGTACTATACAGTGTCATACAAAAGGTTCAAACTTCGTAAAAGAATCAACAAATTTCAAAAAATATCAAGAAGAATGTATCACCCTTTTAACTCAGAAATGTTAAAAACTTTTCGGGAGCGGGAGCGATATCGAAAATTCTATCAGAAAGTACGGCAGCTTACAGAAGATTTGAAAACCGATGCGACTTCCTGTAGAAATAAAAACGGCTGCCGAATTACTTAATGGTAGCACAGAACACAACGATCAAATCAATCAAAACGGAGCCGAAGTTCCGTTACCCTACTTGGGCGAAGCTCGAGAGGTAATAGTGCAGCTATGGAATGGAATTTATGTGCACTCTGTCCAATCAACAAAAAGGCCGATCCTGCGATATACGGTAATTGCCACGGGATAAGTCTTCGAAATATAACACATTGTAGGGTGAAATACTCAAACCAACCGTCAACGAACTGATTGTGGCTTTAGACCTGGCAAGTCTACCATCGACCAGATATTCAAGATACGCCAAATCTTCGAAAATACCCGTGAGAGGGCGATCGACACTTACCATCTATTTGCCGACTTTAAATCCACTATCGACAGCAGCAATGTCTTAATTTGGTATATCCGCAAAATTCATACGGCTATGTAAAATTATATTGTGCAACACCACAAGCTCCGTCAGAATTATGAAGGAAATCCCCGAGCTATTTGATACCAAACGAGGTTTCAGATAGAGTGGGTCCCGATCTTGCGATTTCTCTAACCTTGTGTTGAAAAGGATAATTCGAATTCGAAGCGAATGAGTCTGAAGGTGAACGAGGACAAAACGAAGTACATCCGCCTTTCGAACCAAAACCACACTCTATAAGTATCTCATCATGCCAGTGATATTGTATGACGCTGAAGCGTGGGCTATATCAGCATCGGATGAGACGACCCTCGGAGTGTTCCAGAAACCCAAATTTTTCTGGTCTCTACGTCTTTGCGACGGAGAATATTTGAGACGATGGAACGATGGACTTTATGGGCCTTACCACAATTGAACGAAAATGCTTCAGCTGTATTAAATGAGGTACCAGCCGGTAGCGGTAGGGGAAAAGGAATGGAATATCTGCGATGGGAAGACAAAGTGGAAAAGGACTTGACAGCACTTAATGTTTCCAAGTGGCGCCAATTAGCGCGAAGATCATATTTTGAACTTAGCAAACATCGCTTAGGTGTTTATAGCTTTTTTCAACAGTTTAATATAAGACAACTAGGCCAACTGAAAAGTCTGTATGTCCACACTATCCTCACTTACACGCATGCAGACTGAGTGGTGGTTGTAATTCCTTCCTCGTTACATTTAAGAACTGTCGTGAATAAAGTCATATTAAGTAGTTTAATTAATGGAGTTTCTTTAAATTGGATATTTTGATATTAGCAACGAGGATGGGGTTATTCTTAGAAATTAATTCCATTCAATTACGCGTCACTTACGACAGCGAATAATACCTAGTTGGTTGAGTTTAACCTTTATAACAACAACAGCTATTGAGGTGAATTGAAGTTTTCATAACTTTAAATTTCCTCGTTGACATCGAGTCAAAATACGTTCGTAAATTTCCCATGCACGGATTTGGTTTTTCATTGATACACACGGTCAATGCCAATTTGGTCTTCGTTCGGAACAATTTTCCTCAGTAGGAAATACACCTCTTAATTTGAGAGTTGCAACCGCTTTAGCGCCAGAAGATTATTTCTCGTCCAGCAACAGTAATAGTAGGAATGGTAGAGCCGTTTGGCATTAACCATCCGGAGAACTGGAATATATATTATACGAGATTCGAGCTGTTTATTTAGGACAATGGCGAACACAATTATGAGTGTTAAAATTAAATTTTTTACGTTAACCAAAACATGTAAGTCTGAGATTGCATCTTTTTATAAATTCCACATGCGCGATCAAATGCCAAATGAAACTTTTGCGGAACATCAGGCGCATTAAGGAAGCTTGCTGTTGACCTCCAGTTTGATGAAGCGTTAAATCGGATGCTCCGCGACCGTTTGGTTTGTGGGTTTTCGAGACGCAGCACCTCAAAGTATCCTCCTTGGAAAGTCTGATCTCCATCTACAGAAGGCCATAAAACGTGCTACGACCGCAGAAGTTGCTTCAAAGAATGTACTAGTAATCCATCAATCTGAGTAAGTTAATCAAATTGAGAAACCTACCAGTACTACCTCTACAGCACTATTCTAAGAAAATTAAAAATGAGCGCATCTTCTCGAACTCTACTAAACCATCTAATAGTTGTGCTGGCGCACATGCTGGCTGGCAGTGCTCTCGTAGTGAATCATTCTGCTCTGCATGCGGGGTCATAAGCCATCTACAACGTGATTGTAGGTCGATTAATCTACGTTCTAGCATAAACAATCCAATCAATGCCTACAAAAGTTGACATCGACAATGTGTGTTTGAGGTAGATTCTAGATCGGATTACACAATAGTGACGCCAAAGATGGTCGATCAACTCTGGCCGACAGTTAAGCCATTACTACGTGTGATCTCGAGTTAAGGAAATTTCAGCATGTGGATGGCACATACATCAAACGCGTTATTAAGGATATACCTCTGATTGTGGTAAGGGTGTAATTGGTGTGACGTCCTAGATATAAGCGTTCAAAAAGTTTTATTCATCGAGGAATCGCGTGCCTTTAAACATTATGAGGGAAATTCGAGATCTATTTTCAACGGATCTCGGAACGTTTACAGGAAGACTAGTTTCTTTGGCGATACAAGATAGTATTCCCTCAATTCGACTTCTAGCACGTCGTATTCAAATAGCTATTCGAAGTATTGCTGAGGCAGATCTTGACCACCGACACCTTCAATAAATCAACTTCAATTTAGTCATACTTAGCATCAGGCATTTTTCAAAGCCGTATTGAAACGCTTCTTCGAAACATTCGCGGGGTCCTACCGTATTTTGACGACATAGTCATTATGGGCGGATCCGTGACGTAACTTTCGGAGCGATTGAATGAGGTTTTTACACGTTTAGATAAATCTGATTTACGGCTTCTCAGAAATAAGTGTAAGCTTGGAGTCTGCGCTGTAACATTTGTAGAGAATAAAATCGACAGTTTCAGGATCAGACCCTCACCAAAAAAAGAAAATAAAATCCTTTAAACATGCTCTAGTCTTTGGTAGTTACATTTGTATCACTAATTAATGTCGAATAAAACTACAATTGCAGAACCGCTGCATCGTATTTTAGACAAAACCCGATTTTTTTCGTTTGAAAGCCGAAGACCAATGGGCTAAAACCTTTTCTGACATCCGATAGTGTACTCGTCCATTGTGATGAAAAGTTTCCCTCGTACCCGTTTGTGACGCCTCACCGTATAGTATCGGTGCCGGACTAATCCACACATTTTCTGATGGAGCTGAGAGGCCTCTGACTCGTCATTGGAGAACGTTATAAAATTCGGAGAGGAACTACGGGCATATCGACTGTAAGACTACTGCCATTGTAGTGAGTGTTAAAAAATGCCATGATTATTTTTACGGCAGAAGATGTTCTTTGTTTATTGATCATCGTCCACTTCTGAGTATATTCAGTACAACAAAACATAGTAATACTGTCACCCGTGATGCTAGATCGATGTATGTTCCTGCTTATAGCATTAATTGCGTCTACAGAAAAGACAAGAAATTGGGCAGTGACGATTGTCTAAGCCGTTTGGACTTTGAAGAATACGCCACCGAAACACATGATTGAAATGGCTAGTGTTACCCACACGTCGATGGGACAGAAATCGGAAAGCTCGTAGCAAAAGATTCGCTACGAACCAAAGAACAAAGCTGTGCGTTAAGGAGCTGGCGATCTTTAATGTCTCGTTATGATGAGGCATATCCATATTTTGTATTTCGTAACGAAATCAGGTTCGAATCCAGCTCGGGGCAAGTAACATCGAAAAATTATAGAAAAAGTTTTTTCTAATAGCGGTCGCCCCTCGGCAGGCAACGGCAAACCTCCGAGTGAATTTCTGCCATGAAAAAACTTCTCACAAAAACATTCGCCGTTCGGCCAAAATCGCTTAAGCGGTTATAGCGCCACTTAAGTAAGTAACGAAATCAGCACTCTTAAAGGTTGCCTGTTGTGGGGATACAGGATCATTTTTCCGTCCCTCCTGCCATCAAGCTCTGTTACAGACTTTACATTCAGAGTATCATGGTATCGTAAAGACGAGGGCACTTGCAAATTAGATAATAGAAGGGATTGGCTTGGCAAATTAATATTTGGACCCCATCGATCAGAGGGCGGAGCGATGGAAACTCGGCCGTTCCACCCAATGCCAGGAAATGAATCGGCACCTCGGCAGTTTAGACCACTTCCTTCCGCCAAACGCCACCGAACAAACGTTAAATTGAAAGCTTGAGGTTCCTACTTCAACAGACAGCCGCTCGGAAGGTCGATATCGGCGCCTGAAGGTGTAGGAGTGGGTACTCGGCCTCTCCACCCTACGCCATTGGAACCAAGGAGGTTTTTACCACTCTGTAAGCCAACCGCCACAGAATAAACGCTATCGTCTGCACAACAAGTTTAAAAGTTCGAGTTTACTCCAACAACAGGCAGCGACTCGGACGCTCATACTTTCCGACCGCCAAAAACGCGTCTTGGAAACTAGGCCCCAGCCGAAAACACAATGACAGAGCGGACCGGATTCCCGTCCATTCATATCCAGTCTAAAGCTTTTGTTTTAAATCTTTTTTAACACGCTTATATTAGTCTCATATCAAATGAAAAAAGATGGTAAATATATCATAGCAAAAATATCAAATTACATATTAGTCTATTACTTCCTGAAATATTTGGGTGTAGACCTTCAAAATAGCATTGGACTATTTGGCAAAGAACATTTAACTATAAGAAGATACAACACGTTACTTTGCTTTACTCGTTAATCAACAGGGTAGCCCCTTCTCTTTTTATTCAATCATTTACGCATGTGGTCGAAAGTGTAGGCGCTACCCTGTTGATCAACGAGTAAAGCAAAAGTAACGTGTTGTCTCTTGTTGTAGTTTTATGTTCTTTGTATTTGGTCGCCAAGTACAGCTCATAGCGAAGCGAAACTTCTGTACGTCAGTGCCGATCACACACGAACTCCAAACGCAAATGAGATGTGTGAACGACGTGACTGCGCTGAACTACATACATGCATACATGCAAGTTAACTTAGGGTAAGTTAATACCACCCAAGCTGCCTGACATATGACTCGCCGTCATATATCAAACACTTCAAGCCAACACGTTAGGACCACTCACAAGGACCACATAAAGTAAAACTCGAAACCAACCACTTCTACAAGATGTCGTAAATTACAATAGACCCGCATTCCAGAGGATCAAATAACGCATTCATATTCCGTTATTTGATCACTAATCATAAACTGGCTACACTAAGTTGACCCACATCAAGACATTTAATGGTCAACTTAATAAAAGTCAATACTGCACATGTTGCCCGAAATATGATTACCCATCATAAATTCGGCCGTATTAACAAACGCATAGCAAGACGACAATGCTAAGTGGCACACAGCTATGTGGAAGGGAAATCAGCAAACAACCGACTCAGCCGAACTGCACTTGTAAAACCAAGTGCAATTATAAACATGACCCGCTCAACAAACAAACATGTGGGCCACAGTCGGAGTCAGCATAACTGTGACCGAAATTAATGTTGTAAACATTATCAGTACAACAACACATGGGAGCCGCCCGCTCAACTCAACGTCAGCGTGCAGTCGCAGCGAAGCAGCATGAATTTATCACGCAGCAGAATACAGACGCTACGCAGCAAAATGCAGTTGCAGCGCAGGCATAGCTAAGTATAAATATTAAGATTATGGTAACTTAGCTTTAGATTCAATTCTCATATTAATAAACGCGGTTATGCTGTCTTCTATACAGCCCGCAATAAATAAAATATAATTTGTTTCATTTAATTAACGCGGAGTTGCTGTCTTCTATACAGCCCGCTTAAGAAATAAACTTACATTTATTTAACTCTCGCCCGAGCAAAAGTCTCGAGCCACGTGAACGTAAAAGGTCCTGAAAATTAAAAAGTAAGGACTCGCGCGCGCCCGAGTGATCATGAAAGAAACGCCTGAAAACAAAAAGTAAGGCATCGCGAGAATAAAAAAAAGAACTAAAAGTGCCGTGGAAAGAAAAATACGTCCCGAAAATAAAAAATTAAGGATTCCGCGACGCGAGTGAAATTTAGTGAGAGGCCCCTCAGTAGCTTAGGCAAACCGGCGGTATAACGTACCAGCCTACACTATAGACTCAAAAAAAATAAAAAAGTAAAACATTAAAAGCAGCACTTTTTGTGATCTTCACTTTCCCCCACCAGTGGTAAGAGGTGAAGTTGATCAAATATAATTGTGCGCTTGATAAACGTAAAAAGTGAATAAATTCCTCACGATTATATCGATAGGCCCCTTAGTAGCTAAGGCAAGCCGGTGGTAATATATGTACCAGCCTACGATATAAGAAACTATTAAAAGAAGAAAAACACTGAAAGACAAGATAAACTATTTCAAAAAAAAAGATGCGATAGTGAAAAAACAAAAGCATTTTCGGAAAAAAACACGAACAAAATATACCCTAAAGGTGATAAACATTTATAATAAAGTCCAAAAATCTTTTGAAACAAAAATTTTAAAACAGAGAAGAATAAAGTGCAAATATACTCCTTGAAAGGAAAAAGAGAGAAAAAATTAAAATAATCAACTTTAGACAGCAACTGGAAGCAACCGGAGCATCTAACAACAGTACTACAATCAACATCTCCATCGCAGCCAACAGTAGCCGTAAGAGTAAGAATTTATACTAAGAATATATATACTTTTATTAAGTATAAAAAGAAATTGTAATTAGATATTATTATAAATACCCCACTAACAACACCATAAATTTAAATGGACGCTCTACCAGTCGATTTCGACTACGACGGATTAGACAAAATTATAGAGCAGGTGGACAGAGATATTGAGGTAGAAAAATATAAACCCCTCATAATTACAGGTATTAGTAATCAGGAAAAAGCTAGGGCTATGCAATTGGTATTTAGTTTTATAGGAGAAAAAAAAGTAGCTACTTATTTTGACTTTGACAATAGGGATAATATCGAAGAAGAAGCAGTTCGACTTAATCTATATTTTAAGAATTCAAATTTATAAATAAAGGGAAAAAGAGTAATAAATAATAGAGGTTATTTTATTCAAAAACAAAAATTAAAATTTTTTCAAAATGGCAAACCCTAATAATTTAATTAGGCCTGCATTACTTAACCAAAATCCTCTAGCTCCTCAAGTATCAACTAATGCTCAATTAAGCATGACTGACTTGACGGCCCTCATATCTGAAATAGCGGCCAATGTTTTAATGCAGCAAGGACCACAAGTCGTCCAAAATGTAATTAATCCAAATGCTAGTTTGGCCACAGCAGTTGATCAGGTAATTGAAACAGGGGAAAGGGGAAATTTGAATGAATTAGATAGAATACCTGATGTGGTAAAGTGCTTGAAAGAATTTTCAGGTCGTCCAGGAGAATTTAACTCCTGGAAGAAAAGCGTAGACCGTATACTCAACGTATACGAGTCATTAAAAGGATCTCCTAAATATTATGGGATCTTAAGTGTAATTAGAAATAAAATTACAGGCCACGCTGATACAGCACTGGAATCTTACAATACACCATTGGATTGGCCAGCTATAACAAAATGCTTGTCAATGCATTACGCCGATAGACGCGATCTATCAACTTTAGAGTACCAAATGACTACATTGGTACAAGGTAATAGGTCAATTGATGAATTTTATCAACAGGTGTATAAACACCTCTCGTTGATCTTGAATATATTAGGTTGCGAAGGGATGAGCAATGAGACTTTACGCATGTTAACGCAATCTTACAGAAGCAAAGCGTTGGACACATTTATAAGGGGATTAAATGGAGATCTACCGAGATTATTGGGTATGAAAGAGCCAGTCGATTTACCGCAAGCTCTTCACCTGTGCCAAAAATTGGACAACCAAAATTTTAGGACGAACCATGCCTATAACGTAGGGTAATCGTACCAAAGACCAAATAAAGGCAAAAACAATAAATACACTGCAGGACCACAAGACTTCTACCCGAAGTTAGCTTATAATCCGCAATCAAGTCAACAAGCATGGCAAAGCCAGCGCTCGCAACATAATTTTGATGCGAACGCCAATGCACCAACAAGGCCACCGAAGCCTCAGCCAAAGCCAGAGCCCATGGATGTCGATCAGACCATGCACTCACGTAGGGTAAACTACATGAATAAACCTACCCAAAAAAATTATTATCAAGGAAAAAGACCTCTGGAGGCTCCCCAACACAATAATAATAAGGCACAAAGGACTTTCCACATAGCGGAACAATAGGAAAGCGAAAATACGGATGACTCAGCTAACATTAATTTTTTAGTATGCTGAGCTTTTCACTACCATACTTTGAAGTTAAAGTGGAGGGTGGTCAAGCTTTAAAGTTTCTTGTAGACACAGGATCAAGTAAAAACTACGTTAAACCCGATTTGGTAAAGAAATGTATACCAAACGAAACTCCATTTTACGCTAAATCAATAGCGGGAGAAATTAAAATTAGTGAGCATACTTATGCCAGCATTAAAAGTGTTTGATGGCATATTAGGAAATGCTACTCTTAGAAGTATGAAAGCGGTGATACATACAGCCGAAAGTTGTATGATATTAGGAAATGGCTGTAAAGTCCACCTAAAACAACTCCCCACGCAATGCGTTAATGCAATTAACGAAAACAATCTGTTATATAAACAGAAAAGCATCGTGGAGGAGATAACTAGTACAAAGCATCCTAAGCTTTTTTCTGAACCTAACGAAAAGCTCACATACACAACAAAAGTTGTTGGTCAAATTAGGACAACAACAGATACACCAGTGTACTCGAAATTTCACCCTTACCCGGTAGCATTAAAATCCGAGGTAGAAAAACAGGTAAAACAGCTTCTGGACGATGGCATAATACGACCATTCAGATCGCCATATAATTCTCCTGTATGGATTGTCCCAAAGATTCCGCAGGAAATAAACAATACCGTATGGTTATTGATTACAGGAAATTGAACGCAGTTACAATTTCAGACAGGTATCCAATTCCTGAAATATCTGAGGTAATATCACAATTAGGTGAAAGTAATTACTTCTCAGTATTGGATTTAAAAAGTGGTTTTCATCAGATACCATTAAGGAAATCGGACATAGAAAAAACCGCATTTTCTATCAATAACGGTAAATATGAATTTACACGTTTGCCATTTGGCCTAAAAAATGCGCCATCAATTTTTCAACGCGCATTAGACGATATATTAAGAGAACACATTGGCAAATGTTGCTATGTGTATATCGATGATATAATTATCTTTAGCAAAACCGAAAAGGATCATTGCAAAGATATTGAAAAAATATTTAAAACACTAGAAGACGCCAACATGAAGGTTCAGTTGGATAAGTGCGATTTTTTAAAATCAGAAACCGAATTTTTAGGGTTTGTGATTACTCCGGTTGGCATAAGAACCAATCCAAAGAAAGTGGAAGCCATTGCAAGCTTTCCAGAACCCAAGAGCCTAAAGGAACTCCGAAGCTTCCTAGGACTATCAGGATATTATCGCAAATTTGTAAAAGATTATGCAAAAATTGCTAAACCGATGACTTCACTCTTAAGAGGGGAAGAAGGTAGAATATCAAAGAACAAATCCTCAAAAGTAAGGATAGATTTAAAATCTGAAGCAAAAGAATCCTTCAGGAAAATTAAGAATTAATTAATTTCCGAAGACATTATCCTTGCTTATCCAGATTTTAAAAAAGAATTTGAATTAGCAACGGATGCTTCAAACTTCGCTATAGGCGCAGTATTATCACAAAGTGATAGACCGATAGCTTTTATATCGAGGACATTAAGCAAAGCTGAAGAACATTATGCCGCTAACGAAAAAGAATTCTTAGCAATAATTTGGGCATTAAATACCTTCAGAAATTATTTATATGGTTCCAGGAAAGTAAAAATTACAACGGATCACCAACCTTTAACTTATGCCTTAAGCAATAAGAATAACAACAGTAAAATGAAAAGGTGGAAGTCAATTCTGGAGGAATATGACTATGAATTAGCATATAAGCCCGGCAAAGCAAATGTTGTGGCCGATGCATTATCATGAATACCACCACAAACAATACAGTTGAATACGCTGTCTACAGCGACAAATTCAGACGAAAGCTCATCACACAACTTAATATACAGTGTCGAACAGCCGATTAACGTGTTTAAAAATCAAATTTTTTTAAATAAGGACTTAGTATCCAACTATCAATTTCAAATAATATTTCCAACATATCACCGACATATTATAACAGAATTAAGCTATACCCATGAAATTTTACTGCAGATTTTAAAAAAATATTTAAACCCATCGGTAATAAACTGCATCAAAGCAGAAGAAGACATAATGGGAGTAATACAAGAATTGTATCCCATACACTTTAGTAAATACAAAATACGATTTTCGCAGATACAAGTAGAGGATATAATAGATATTCAACAACAGCAGGAAATCATAATTAGGGAACATAACAGAGCACATAGAAATTGTAAAGAAAATAAATTACAAATTTTGAGAAAATATTATTTTCCAGGAATGGCTAGCAAAATTAGGAAACTAATTAGAATTTGCCTTACATGCAAAGAAAATAAATATGACCGACATCCGGCGAAACCGAAAATTCAGCCAACACCAATTCCTACATTTCCAGGTCAAATAGTTCATATTGATATACTGCACATGGGAAAGCAGTTAATTTTAACAGCAGTGGACAAATTTTCTAAATACGCGATTGTGAGAACTATCCAATCCAAAGCAGCCGAGGATATCAGGCAACCGTTGAGAGACATTCTTTTCTCTCTCGTACCAGAAACTCTAGTAATGGACAATGAAAAATCGTTTAAATCCGAAACGATAAATTTCATGATAGAAAATGAATTCGGCATAGAAATTCACCGAACAGCTCCATATACAAGTTGTTCGAATGGGCAAGTGGAACGTTTTCACTCCACATTGCAGGAAATAATGAGATGCCTACGTTGTGAGAATACGCACCAATCTTTCCTAGAACTTTTAGAAAGATCGGTCAAAGAGTACAACCACTCCGTGCATTCAACTACAAGGGAAAAACCCATAGAATCATTTTTTGGTAGGAGAGTCAATAGCGACCCCATATTAATAGAAAAACATAGATTAGAAATTGCTAAAAAAAATAAGGATAAACAAGTTGTTGATCTAGCTTATCACAACAGAAATAGAATAGCATTAAAACAATACGAGCCAGGAAACGAAATTTTCGTTAAAATAAATAAGAGGTTAGGAAATAAACTGACATCTAGGTATAAAAAGGAAATCGTAGCACAAAATTACAACACTACAATAAAGACACAGTCAGGAAGAATAGTTCATAAAAATAATATTAAACAAAATTGAAGATATTTTTTTTTAGGTTTACAATGGCCAAAATAAAGATGAACTTAATAACCCAAACGCTATTGTTAGCATTTGCTACCATTGCCGCACAACAAATTGACATACAGGACTTAACCAACAATAATGGATACATACCTATCAAGACTGGAGAGCAGAAGACAATAAGTAATTTCAATAAAGTCCTACATTGCATTAACTTAACAAGTTATGACGAAACAATCTCGCTAATAGCAGATAACATTAAAGCTTTGACAGCAGTAAACATTGAAGACAGACAATTACTGAACACGGTAAACAAAAATTGTGTATTACTTAAAGCAAAAATAACCTACCTATACCCACATACTAAAACAAAACGAGGACTAGTTAATATTATAGGTAAAGGATTAAAATTTATAGCAGGTACCATGGACAGTGACGATGAACAACAGATAATTAGTACATTAGACTCAATACAAAATAATGCTCAACATGCAACAGATGGCGTAAATAAATTAATTTATTCTAATAGGTTTCTTACTGACCAAATTGGTAACATTACCAACCATATAAATAGGCAACAGACTCTTATTCAGAATTACATAAATATATTTAGGAAAACGACCCAGAATAAAATTAAAACTATAGAGGACGAATTAGAATTCCTTAAACACATATATCAAATAAACAATGATATAACACTTTTGCAAAATCACATAAACGATATCGGACAAGTAATTTTTTCAAGTAAATTAGGAATAATTCCAACAGATATACTAACTCAGACCGAACTTGACCTCATCAATGATTTTGACATGTACAACGACATACAGGTAGCAGTAGTTTTTTATAATGACAACATTATTATAACCTTACTAATACCCCAATATTCCTCCAATATCCTATCCAAAATTATTTTTGAACCTATTCCCGACCAAAAAAATGTATCATTAGTTTTAGATGAATATGACATACTTACGGATGAAAATAATAATTTGTATAAAAAAATTGTTAGGACAACCTAGAAAAAAATTTAATCAAATTAGATAACAATTGTTTAATAAATATCATTAAATTTAAAGAAGCAAATTGTAACTCAGTACCATCAATAAAAACAGAAATTAAAGAAGTATTACCGGGAATATTAATATTCAAAAATTTGTATCTGAATATATCTCACAATTGTAACAAATTAGAAATTAAACAAACAGGAACTTTTTTAATAAAATTTGAAAATTGTAAAGTCATAGCTACAAACAAAACTTTTGAAAATATTAAAATCAAAATGTACGATTCATTTACATTACCAAATAAGATTACAAAAATTAAAGAAAATAAAAATATTACAGAAACAGAGTTAAAATTAGAAAAATTGTACTTAAAGCAAATTAGGCAACAAGAACACATTGAACTATTGTTTAAAAATAATAAAAGTGTTCATTTAATTAGTTTAAGTTCAGATTTATTAATTGTATTATCTATTTTTGTAGTAATTTTTATTTGAATATGTATTAATAAATATAAAAGGAAATTATATGTATCGCCTGAACTGCACTCACATAATCAAAATACTGCAAAAACAACAGAAGGCCCATTTCTTCAATTATCTTCAATGGCTTAACTCATCCACAGCAACAATACCGATTGAGGACAATCGATTTAAGAGGGGAAGAGTTAACTTAGGGTAAGTTAATACCACCCAAGCTGCCTGACATATGACTCGCCGTCATATATCAAACACTTCAAGCCAACACGTTAGGACCACTCACAAGGACCACATAAAGTAAAACTCGAAACCAACCACTTCTACAAGATGTCGTAAATTACAATAGACCCGCATTCCAGAGGATCAAATAACGCATTCATATTCCGTTATTTGATCACTAATCGTAAACTGGCTACACTAAGTTGACCCACATCAAAACATTTAATGGTCAACTTAATAAAAGTCAATACTGCACATGTTGCCCGAAATATGATTACCCATCATAAATTCGGCCGTATTAACAAACGCATAGCAAGACGACAATGCTAAGTGGCACACAGCTATGTGGAACGGAAATCAGCAAACAACCGACTCAGCCGAACTGCACTTGTAAAACCAAGTGCAATTATAAACATGACCCGCTCAACAAACAAACATGTGGGCCACAGTCGGAGTCAGCATAACTGTGACCGAAATTAATGTTGTAAACATTATCAGTACATCAACACATGGGAGCCGCCCGCTAAACTCAACGTCAGCGTGCAGTCGCAGCGAAGCAGCATGAATTTATCACGCAGCAGAATACAGACGCTACGCAGCAAAATGCAGTTGCAGCGCAGGCATAGCTAAGTATAAATATTAAGATTATCGTAACTTAGCTTTAGATTCAATTCTCATATTAATAAACGCGGTTATGCTGTCTTCTATACAGCCCGCAATAAATAAAATATAATTTGTTTCATTTAATTAACGCGGAGTTGCTGTCTTCTATACAGCCCGCTTAAGAAATAAACTTACATTTATTTAACTTGCATAAACGGATTTGAGCTAAACAGCGATCAATGGGGTTTGCTAAACACATCATATGTATGTAAGTATATTAACATGTATTAACGAAGTACAAATCATCCCTTTACACTTCCATACAGTACATCAAGGTACATATTAATCATATGTAGAGCCGTAGCCGAGGGTATTGAGTGTGCGTGCTTCATTCGGTGGGTCCCGAGTTCAAATCCAGGCCGGGACAAGTAACATCAACAAATTATAGAAAAGTTTTTTTCTAATTGCGGTCGCCCCTCGGCGAAAAACTGTAGGTCCCTCAATTTGTGTTACAACATCAAAACGCACACCACAAATCGTAGGAGAAGTTCGGCCAAAATCGCTTAAGCGGTTATAGCTCCAAATGTAAGTGTATATGCGTCTATACTTATGTAATGCTATACTTTTCTGCTTTGTGCTACTGGTTCCCACAGCATTGAAAAAGACGATTTAGCGGTAGATAGAACTAAAAAGTAGAAAATAATGTTTAATATATGTAAGTATAAAATAATTAGCAAAATCATGTCTACATCGTTTTTAAAAGGAGTGTGGTGTGAAATTGATAATATTTAAAAATAAACCAATTTGAGGTACTTCTCTGCCTTTAACAATACTTTATAGGGTCCTTCATTTTGTTTCTAGAACTTTTTATTCCAATTTTAAAGAACTTCCCACAGGTGAATGGCGATCAGACTTTCGCCACATGCGTGGGCTTCTACACACGGCCCCATCCAAGCAAGTCACGGAAATATCAGGTATTTATAACAGTCATTGAATGTTTACAGTCCTTGTTTACGTGTTGATATTCGAATCTAAAATTATTATAGAAATATTTTCAGTATTCGTAAAAATAAGGAGTATTTGTTCCAGCACTCCAAGTCAAAGGGAAAATAAAAGAAGAGGGAAAAAGTGTGTCTAGAACTAAAATACAAACTGGTAATGAAAAGGGTTGCTGATTCGTCTCGTTATAACGCAGTATAACGTAGCCACACCTAAATGTTTTATCTTCCTAATTATAATTAAATATTTAATGAAATAAACTATATATGTCAAATAAATTTTATTTATGTAAAAATATACACATATTTTAATAATTTTGAAAATAACATGAAAGCTTTTAAGAAGAGTTACAGATATACATATGTACGAATACGCTGACCTGCTGCCAAGTAACTAGAGTTTCCTTCGGTTGTTTGCGCTTCATATCGATTGCATTGCTCTAAAATTCTTTTACAGTGGCGTCAAAATTTGTAGAATGAAAGTCACTTTTTTAGCGACTGCAAATATCATGCCCCTGCACACACATTGATAATTTTGATCGTTTTTGCAGAAGCTTAGTACATTTCTGAGGTCGTTTGTTCATTTAATAATATTACGGCATTGGGAATGGACTTCATTAAATTTGACCCTATTTGACCCTATCTCCTAAAGAGCATTTAAAAAATACTTTTAATTATTTTTGTATATACTTATATGCACATGAGTTTACTTAGCAACACATGTTGTTATGACTCTACAAGTAGTCTTGTTCCATTTTCGATTTTCTATATAAAAGTCATGACGAGCTTATGGGTGCGAAGCATCTATGAAACATATTTCAGTTTGCTTTCACAAACCTGAGAGAATAAATAGACGCACTTTTAATTGTATATATAGATATAGCCTGTCTTAATTGAAAAAAGCTTACAAGTAAAGCATTGATGCTGCATGCTTCTTTATTATTGCTATATAAATAATGTTCGAGCGAGATGAGAGCAGTAGCGATTGGAGAATAGAACGAATCGGTTGTGTAAAGAGAATATTTCTGCAGCGATAATAAAATTACTTAAATAATAGGCAAGCGTGTTTTATTTAGAAAGGTGGAAAATATTTTGATCCCGTTCGACCTCCAAACACCTGGGACGTTCGAGCAAGATGAGAGCGGAGAACGTATATTTACAGAGAAGTAGCATCCCGCTTCATTCCTGCTGTCGTTCCCCTTTCTTTGGAAAATGTCGTTTTTTCGTCCAGCTCACCACTCAATAATTTTTCACCTACAAGGGGCAAAATTTAACATCAGTTGAGCAAAAACTACAATTTTAGAGAAAATTATTGTACGTTCTCTGTTATCAGCTACATTGAGTGGTTGCAGATGTTTTTTTTGTTTTGATAAGAAAATTTCGCAATTCGCAATTTATTGATTTGAAAATAAAAACTCGAAAGCCAAATAAGCTGTTTTGTCAAAACTTCACAGAAATATTTGCTTTTGCCCGCAATTCACACGAAAAAGCTGCGTCGCAAAGCCGCCATCATTGATCAGGGTTTAATAGAACTAATTTGTATTTGAGCTAGGTAAGAGAAAAAAGTGGGTTATAATACAAATAATGATATACTAGATCGAATAGAGGAAGATCTGAAAGAAAATACTTACATATAGATACATACATAAGATGACGTTAAGTTATACGCCACAGAAACTAAAATTCTGGTACTTTATACCCTCTTAGAACAAAAATGGTACGGTTTATTTGCAATTTTGGGTTGAAAGTCTTTTGTATAGGTCATTGACCTAGCTTGTTGGTTCAGGAAGAAGCAAAAGTAGTATGATTAATTAAACCTTTCACAAAATACAATTAATTATAGCAATGTTTGCGATTAATTAGACAATTATAGCAAAATATGTTAAAAGGTAGTAGATTTTCGCTCCTGAATATATTATTCTGCTACTTGTGCTACATTTGCGATAAGACGTAAACACCGACATTAGGGGTGTCCTTATTTGTAAGGGGGAATTTCAAAATGTTTATATTACAGTTTCCCGGCCAGAATTTGGTTCCTTTATGTATTTAAAGTAAACAGTTAAAATTTGGGGTCAATACGATAACATTTAGTGGGCCCGGAAGCCACCTGAAAAATTTAATAGGTCAGTATGGGCAAACATTGTACATTTTAATTTTTTTTCATACATATTACGTATTTAAATTTATATTTTACATTAAATCAATTTTTTTGTATGATTTGTATTTTTTGCGATACGATTCAACAATTTGGAGTACCAACTGCTTTTCCTCTTCATCATTCGTTAAAATTTTGTTGTAGTCTTGCAAAAATTGTATTCCTCTTTCAGCGGGATCATTAACAACTTGTAAGTTGCGGCAAAAAGTCCAATTATTTTCGAAATCTGAATTATTTTCCCATTGGGATGGATCCACGCCCAAAAAGGCTGAAGATAACCCAAAATTATTGAAAAAAAAATTTGTATTTTCTGAAACAAAATCGCTAAGTTCGTAAGTTCGAAAATCTGTCAATTTTGAGTGGCTTCGGCTATTTTTTAAATGAACAACTGGTTCCTTGCTTTTTAATTGTTTTATCATTTTACGTTTTTCTGCGTGGGTAACTGATAAGTCAAAAAATGATAACGCTACTGTTTCTTCGGCGATGTACCATAAGTGGTTAGACATTTTTTTAATAATAGCTTCTGAAATTGTTGAATCTAGTTTTAAACAAGGTTTTCTTAAGGTTTGGCCAGGCCTTCACAAATCGTTCATACAAGAGTATTTCTGGAGCTGAGTTTGACATCATCTTTGATTCAAAAACGTTGCGCAAAATAATTTCGTATATATGTATGATGACGGCATGGTAGGTGCATGAGATTGCGTTGCAGTTTTTTTTCCAAAAGGACTGCGGCTCCATTTTTAACACCAGTATTGACAGCAGTTGTATCATAAGATATGCCTTTAACAAGTTCAACAATGTTCCAATCGACAAATCTCTGATAAACAGTTTCAGCAATATTTGCACCAGTCGACGACTGTATCTTTGGTGCTCCAAGAAATTTCGATGTTCCATCGTAGCTAATTAAAACAGCAATTCTTTCCACTTTACTACGACCTTTTATATCTGTCATGAACTTCCCATCAAAATGAACAACTAGTGCTCCATTTGCATTGGCCTTGTTAAGTGTTTGAATAAATTAACATTAATAAAAGTGCATTGTCAACTATAGGGAACTCACCTTTTCTTTAAATTCAGTAGAAATATCTTTGAATTCCGCAGACCGATTTTGTTGACGCATACGATGAATTGTTGATCGATTAATAACAAGTTCTTCCACACAATGGCCCAATGCTTCAGCAGCGGCTACTAAAATATGTACGGCCATACCATCTGACACTTTGGCATTGTCTAATGCTGCTAACAATCGTGGTGTTATGATACTTTTAGTGCTTCGTCGCTTTTTACACTCAGTTTGCAAACAAGTTTTTTCCAACGGAATTACTACATTTTCATTTCCAGCTACCACAAGTACTATATCATTTTCATTGCTTTCCTCGATTATATTAGAACATTCAGAATTTTGTTCTTCATACCGCCTTTTTCGTAATGCTGCTTTCTCCTGTCTTTCTTGTGCACGCACTTCACGATCGTACAAAACCTTATCAACACCCATCATGCAACCTGGCCGTCCTTTTTGACGTTGCATTTCAAGAAATTTCTTATCTTCTACTAACTTCATTTTTTCAAGCGCATTAGCGGTGGCCATGTCAAATAAATCATCCAAACTTCCAACAAACATATCAACGACTTCTTCCTGTGAATTGGATCTCTTTTCTGGAACTGTTTTCAGGATTTTTTTCCAACTTTCGTACAGTTTCAATAACTTCTCAACACATTTATCTTCTTTTCTTATCGGTATTCGTGATTGTTGCCAAAATATTTGTGCTGCTTTGATAGCAAGTTTTGCGCTTTCCTTTGCTGAAAGATCTACAAATCTCATATTGTAAAACAAAACTTCTAAAACCTGCCGATTAGATGGAAGTTTTGCACCTGTAATTTGATGCATTGTGTATCCAATCAAACTAACTTTTCTTAAATTTGCAACTGACATTCGTGTTGCTAAACTAGACATATTAGTTTATTTTATATACTTCACTTTTTACACTTTAAACACAACCGCCCACCGAAATTCAAAAAATTTTAAAGTATTTATTAAACCAAATAATTATTTTTCAAAATAATTGTTATTTCTTGCTTGTGAACGCTTACAATTATATTTACTTATTAAAATCACAATATGCACAAGAACCTCTTGCATGCTTTTGGAAATATTTCACAGCAGAAATGTCCCGTTATGAGCAGTTACTATTTTATTTTCTGAACGACTTATTGTCGCCACACAGTTCACTTTTTCTCAGGAAATTTGTTTGCCTACAACCAGCGCGCTCAAAATGTAGAAACAAATTTCGGTAAATTTGCAAAATATCAAGCTTGTGTTGCATGCCTTTTTTTTTAAATACGCAAAATTATCACAATTATTTTAAATGTTATTACCGAATAAGAATACAAAAATGGAATAATTATTTTTGTATACATATATGTTTTGCTAAATATACTATAAAAACTGCGTCTAATATAAGGCGAATGTATGAACATTGATATTTGCCCATACTGACCTATTGAATTTTTCAGCTGGCTTCCGGGTCCACTAAATGTTATCGCATTGACCCCAAACTTTTACCGTTTTATCTAAATACATAAAGGAACCGATTTCTGGCCGGGAATATATAGAAAACCGATGTTTGAAAATAAGGACACCCCTAACCGACATATTGACATACATATATGTAATGTACATATGTATGCAAGTAGGCGTAGCGGTAAGGCCGGACTATGCGTTTGGTGGCGCCGATTTGAAATAATTAGGGCTTTACATGTATAGCAGGATTTCGTGCAAAACATGTTTATAATGATGAGCAAACATAATAGATGAAGAAGTTCATCTGTCACATCTGTAATTGTGAGCATTTGGACCAAAATTACAAAAATCTTCAATTTATGACTTTTAGATTTTTGTCTTCGGCGCGAAAAATGTGATGGATAAGGGGCGCATGTGTTTGTGGGGAGATGAAATGTTCGCGTTTATGAATGAACGGAAATTTGCTTTCAATAATATGCGCGTGAGTTTATGAATGAATTTTTTGTTGCGTACTGCAGTTGCGCTGCGGTTGAAAACAGACACGCTGGCGGAGGGATGGAATAAATGCTGTATATATCTAAAAAACAGTAAATACATACATATATGATGATGATAGATATAATGCATATGAATGCATGTACACTTATTGACATTCTTTAGTACATACGTACCAGAGAGCTGCAACGGATACATAATTTTCGTGTATACTCGAGCATCTAACAAAATCCGTTTTGCATCAATCTCTTTAAACGAGCAGAAGTATTTTTCGTTAGCGACTGAGCTCAAGGCGAACATGTTGGTCACAACACTCGAGTGCTTTTCATACATATTTGATTGGGTTCGGGTGCTTTGCGGATCTATATAGTCGAGTGTTCGAGTTTCAACTCGAGTGTGCACATAATTTGCTTGTTTGGCTTTGCGTAGTCTGATCGGCAGTGCAGTGCACATATGGTAAAAAATCCTTTCAATATTATCTATTGCTTATTTGTATCAGAGAGCTGCTTTGAGTGCGCTCGAGCATGTTTGATCACCCTCGCTAAAAATTGAGCACAAGCGAATGCCATACTCGGCAGCTATGTGTTCGATCGAGTTGTACACCCGAGAGCAGTTTTGAGTATGGTCCAGTCTGTTTAATCACCCTCGCCAAAAATCGAGCACAAGCGAGTGCCACACTCGACACCCGCAGCTAACCCATAATTTGTGCAGCTAATGAAACGGATACTCGAACGTGCTCGAGTTAAATCTACAGACGGAATGTAGGCGTCGTGATGTCGCATTTTGTGGAAGCAAAAATATAATGGGCCGTTTACATAGAACTTTCCTCGCTTTGCTTGGCAGTTCGAACTTTAACAACAAAGCGTGAGGCGTAGAAGGTCTGCTACATAGAACGCTTTGACAGTTTCTGCGTTAGTAGTTTGTTATGAGTTGCGATTTGTGTTTGTTCAGAGTGTTTTGTTTAAAGATAGAATAAAAAAATGAATTTTACTCATGTGATGGAAGTAGTAGTAGTTATGCTACTAATGTTTGAAATTCGCGAGTGTCTGTAGTGTGTATACGCACGCCACAATAAAAATAAAATGGAAATGATAACAGCTGATTGCCAAAGCGTACAAAAGTTGAGAGTTGCCCATAATGTTGCTTCGCTTTGCTTTGCTCTACTTTTCTCGCCTTGTATTTAGCAGGACTCATATAATATCATGTATTGAACTTATCTGTCAAAGCGAAACTCTGAAGCAAAGCAAAGCAAAGGTCCAATGTGAACGGGCCTTAAGAAATGGCAAAGTGTAAGTGCTGAGTAAAAACACGTCAAGTGGACCCCCCATTTTCTACTTGATCATCGAATTTGAATGTGAGTATTTTTTCATAAAGTAGTCACCATGAACAAATAATTCCCCGCCCAGTTTTTTTAAATTTTAATTTTAACAACAATTTTTTTTTAATTGAAAATTTTTACTACTTTTAGTTAAAAAATTAATAATTAAAAAACTATTGGTGATTTTTTGATAAAATTTTCAGGAGTTATAGTTCAATACTTGTACTTTGAGAAAATATGCATGAATTTTAATTATATTTATTTTTTCATATTGTTTATTAACTTTTAAGTTAACAAATGAAAATTTTAATGACTTCTCCCTCAAAAAATAAAATTTTTTTTTTCAGTATTTTGCAATAAACATTTAAGTAACGAAATCCGCAAAAAAATTTGACTGATCGTGATTAGATTAAGCAAAAAAAAAATTTTTATGACGGGCGGTCAGCGCTGCCGGTATAGCGCGCTGCCGCGTATCATTGACTTACCTTTAGATTTACTCCGGAATAATAAATAATGTTTTAATTATAAATATCATTATTTTATAGTTAATTTTATTTAAACAAATGACAGAGATAATAAATCATATATTTTTTTTATAAACAAAAAACATTCTAGCAGTATTTTGCTATTTATTTTATTTATTGTTTTTAAAAAACTTTACGAATCGTAATTATATTATTTTTTTTTAAGTATATTGTTAATTTAAAAAAAAAACAAAATATGTTACTAGTTAGCCAAAGTTGGAAAAAAATAGCGTTTAGTTATTTTATTCATTTGTTATTCCCTTGCGTATACGTGAAAAACAAAAGAACAATGAGCCATGTCAGTTCATGTCAGTATTGTTCTAAATTTAATTTGTTTCTTCCGAATTAGTTTGAAGTTTTATTACTGTATTGAACTTTATTGGTGTTCTTATTTTCGTTAAAAATTAAAGATGAGCCGCGTAAATAAATGCAATCCATTTAAAAAAAAAAATCATAAAAAAGTCATTAAAAACTTAGTTTTAATAACAAAAAATCGCGCTCATGTTTTCAAAGATTTTATTGGCAATTACATATATGTGCAATTCATGTGAACGGACTATTTATTTTGGTCGAAAACCTGAAATTCTTGGTGAATTATCGGTGAATGCATGCCCTGAAGTCAACAATCCTGAAGAGTCGAATGATGTGATCGAAGATGACGAAGAAAATGATCCCACTTTTCAATGCAAACCGGTAGATAACAAATTAAAAATTGATAAGGTTAATAAATTATTAACGGAAATTGGTGAATCTCCAATCAAAATCAAGAGAGTCTCGAGTGATAAAGAATGTCAAAAAGTTTTAACAAATGTTGTGAGGAAATTTACAGATAATATTAACAATATAAATAATGAAATAGATCCAAAAGAGCTTTTGCTTAATAACTAAAAGTAGTAAAAATTTTCAATTAAAAAAAAATTGTTGTTAAAATTAAAATTTAAAAAAACTGGGCGGGGGACTATTTGTTCATGGTGATTACTTTATGAAAAAATACTCACATTCAAATTCGATGATCAAATGGAAAATGGGGGGGTCCACTTGACGTGTTACTCTGCTGTATACACATAAACAATAGATGATATTGAAAGGATTTTTTACCATATGTGCACTGCACTGCCGATCACACTACGCAAAGTCATACAAGCAAATTATGTGCACACTCGAGTTGAAACTCGAACAGTCGACTATATATGTACATCTGCAAAGCACCCGAACCCAATCAAATATGTATGAAAATCACTCGAGTGGTGTGACCAACATGTCCGCCTTGAGCTCAATCGCTAACGAAAAATACTTCTGCTCGTTGAAAGAGATTGATGCAAAACGGATTTTGTTAGATGCTCGAGTATACACGAAAATTATGTATCCGTTGCAGCTCTCTGGTATGCACATGCTTGCATTTATTTAACAATACATATTTAATCGAATTATTTCCGTGCAAAAGGGCGCGTACAAGCATATGTGTAGATATGTAAATAAAATAGAAATAATTATGTATGTAGTGCATATGTATGTTTGTTCACATGCGCGCACATTCAACCGAACTCTAAGTCTGTGCGCAAAGTTTGACAAAATGTCTTATCTCCAATTGGACTTTAATTTTCAACATGTCAAAAATAACAATGCTCTAATGAAATATTTATACAAATAGTTAAAAAAGCTATAGTTCAACAGGCCATCGTGGTAAAAGTTTAATTTAAATATTAAATTTGTATCCGAAGATCGAAATTTATTGATTCAAAAATAATAACTCGAAAGCCAAATAAGCTGTTTTGTCAAAAATTCACAGAAATATTTGCTTCTGCCGCAATTCACACGAAAAAGCTGCGTCGCAAAGCCGCCATCATTAAACAGGGTTTAATTGAACTAATTTGTATTTGAGGTAGGTAGGAGAAAAAAGTGGACTATAATACATACATATATGATTTACTAGATCGAATAGAGGAAGATCTAAAAGAAAATACTTACATATAGATACATACATAAGATGACGTTAAATTATACGCCACAAAATCAAATTTACAACTAAAATTCTGGTACTTTATACCCTCTCAGAACAAAAATGGTACGGTTTATTTTCCAATTTCCAATTTTTGCGCTTGTAGAATTTTGAGAAAATCGATTTTTAAATTTCAAAGGACCGTGGAGGTTCACTTCCAATGTAATACTTTTATTTTATTAATATATACTTTTTTCATTAGAAGTGAACTCCCATGGTCCTTTGAATTTTCTCAAAATTCTGACGTGCTACAACAAAACGCCGAGACACGTATTTCTTAATTTTAAGCCTTTTTCATATTCTGTTAACATTTCTCATGTGTACCAACCACTGTCGTACTGTGTAATAAAAGCCGCGGATGTTACATAGAAAGTCGCATTTGAACCTTTTAAAAAGCATTTATTATTGTGTATCGAATCGCTTATTTGTATAACTTTAAGTCGCTGTTGCATCCAAGCTCGCAGTTACGTGCATGCTACAATGCAGCTAGAACAGCGAGACAACAGCTTCATTGATGCGTGAAAAACCTTATATTTGGCATATGAAAATGAATATTTGTGCCATGCAGCACACCGCTCGGCAGTTTATGACTTGCCGGTTTGGCCAAGGGCTACCCATGCATTAATTAGGGATATGATTGATGTTACGCGCAACAGCATGCGTATGGTAGCTAGACAACTGAGGGCCGAAGAGCAGCGCGACCTATGTATTCATTTTGAAATTTCTTGAGTCACGGCTAGACAGCGTATCCCGTAGTCAGTGAGAAATGGCACGGCCTACAGATCGAATCTCAAACTGGCAGAGAGACTTTTTTCATGGCTTGAACGTCGCTGCAGCGGCTAATTGAGCCATACCACCAAACCCGTCACTAATTACAGCGATAGGCAAATTACCAATCCGGCAATGAATCAGCGCATGAGATCGAACGTTTCGTCAACTTTTAACTAAAAGCCTTGCCTTAGCTGTTCAAGAGATCAGGCATTTCATCGGTGTCGTGAAGGGAAATTGAAGCGAATTTTTGAACTTGGATTATGCCAAAAATTGTTTACGAAGGGGGCACACTGCTCGAAACTGTTTGTTAAGTCGTTGCCCCAGGTGCGCTAGAGCACCTCATAATAGCATTATTTGCCCGAAGTTAACCTCAAACTCCAATGAGGTCCCTCAAGTGTCGATGCTGGCAACAGTGGAAGCGGGTTCGAGCGAGGAGCAGTAGCAAATAGTAACCGAAGTGGAAACCGGCCTCGGGGTTTTCAGTACTGTCGCTTTGTTAGAGCCGTCAGAAGAAGTATGCGCTTCGACTAATATGCAGAGAGGAGCTATCGATTACCATTCTAGTTTATTGGCTACCGCTCAGGTGCGGTTTGTATCTCATAGTGGAATGATGGTGAGAATGCGTGCGATATGTGACACTGGGGCACAAGTAAATCTGATCAGCATCGAACAAGAATTGGCATTTCTACCGCTATGGGGTCAGAGTCTCGACAAACCCAGTGGTTATTGCAACCAATATAACAAAGGAAGTCCATGAAATGGAAGACGATCGCCATCTAGAGCAATTAGTACGACGACTTTATGAAGCAGAAATTTTGCCGGGCGATGAATCAAATTGTACAGCCGAACACCAGGAGTGCGAAGCCCATTTCTTGGAAACGCACACCTTCGATTCCCAAAAGGGGCGTTATGTTTTACAAATTCCTCTTCGACGCGATTGGAATCGTATGGGTTCTAATCGTGCGGCAGCGCTTCAAAGATACTTACGGTTAGAGCAACGATTCAAGAGAGAGCCACAGTTGAAAGAAAAATATCAGACCCTTTATAAACGAATATATATCGAAGGGTTGGCTAAGACTAGCAACGAGACCACCAGAAGGTAAACCATATTATATTCCTCACCATGCAATAATGAAAAAGTTTCGGGTGGTGTGCGATGCATCCTGTTTGACTGATTCCGGGGTCTTGTTGAACGATGTTCAAATGATCGGGCCCTAGTTGCAACCCAATTTAATCGATCTCCTTTGGGGATTTCGCTTGCACGCGTATGGTGTATTAGCTGATATTAAGCAGATGTTCCCGCAGGTAAAAATAGTATTGGCTCTCTAGAGTAACATTCGGGATGGTATTGGCGCCCTTTTGTGCAGTTAGAGCAATGCAGCACTGTGCTAGAGATAATGCGATTAGATGGCCTCAAGGGGCTCAGGGGGTGTTGAACAATTTTTATATGGACGACTTTGCAGGTGCTGACACAGAAGTGGAATTGTTGCTCTTATGTCAGCAGTTACAACAACTTTTAACTTCGGGAAGCTTCGAGCTTACTAAATGGCGGTCAAATTCAAATGAAGATATGTGGCCGAAGCTGCCAGAAGATATAAATAAAAAAGCTGAAACAGAGGTGAACATCGAATGCCGTGGAGGAAAGGTCAGAAGGGGAAATATATTACCACCAGGGCGACAACTGGCCGGTTATTATCAGCTTGTTTCAAACGTCGGCGCACTATTGATGAATGAGGAATCATTATTGCATCGATAATCGTCGATCACTCGTTTAATTAGGGTAACGGCTTGGGTGTTTAGATACACCAACAACTGCCGAGCTTTATTAGCAAACAGACGTAAACTACATTTAAGCGTTACGGAACTAGATGATTCGCTTTCTTTCTGGATCAGGCAAGAGCAATGGGATTATTTTGAGCATGACTTTCGGAAGTTGAAACGTTTGGGTCAGGGAAAACGCTCAGCTAATGACTCTCGATTGTCGAACGGGATTGCGAGCTCGGCACCGTTTCTTCAAGGTGTATTCGGTCTAAGAACTGAAGTTCGATACAGACTATTAAGATTGCTTAAAATCAAAATTAGTTAAAGTAATAAAATAACAGCTAAATACATATATGCAGTAGCATTTATGGCGGGTTATTGCAAAGATGTGCCATTACCATAGTTCTTAATGTGGTCTTTGGCAAGGAAACATCTAAATCTAAAGGACTTACAATCAAGTTGAGTTCATTTAATGTTCTTTTTACTGGCGCATTCAAACTATACGTAGTTTTGCTGAGGCCAACATTAAATAAGTCAAAGCTGCGCAACAAAGGACGAACATTAAAATAAATTTTGCTCAAAAGGTGAGGGCAGTCTATCTTTCCAGATACGATATCGATCATGAAAGTATAAGACAAAAACGCTCTTCTGTTACTAAGCGTCATTAGATTAATTAATTGACAGCGAGAAAAATATGATGGCTTCGGTTCAGAACAACTAATAGAACGGAGGACAAACCGGATAAACACCTTTTGCACTGATTCAAGTCGATTTATATAAGTTTGATGGTATGGCCTCCAAATAATAGCGGCGTATTCCAATTTGGCACGAATAAAGCTGAGTAAAGAATTTTAAGAGTATAGGGGTCATAAACTTCCCGACTTATTCGACGAACGAAAGCAAGTATTGAATACGATTTGGCGACAATATAATTAACCTGCCTCTTGAATGTGAACTTGAATGTGAACCTCATTAACCGATTCTAATTTCGTGTTGCAAATATAATACGAAAAAGTGACTTTGTTACATTTTTTATGTTCAAAAATAAAAGATTTCTGGCCCACCAGGTCTGCAACTTATCTAACTCAGCTTGAAGCACAAGGGAGTCGGTGTGGTTTCTTGTAATTGAATAAATTTTGAAAAGAAATGGTGAAAAACAAGACCCAATGTCGTTTACAAATAAAAGGAAAAAAGGCCCTAAAATGATTCCTTGCGGCACCCCGGATGTCGGAATAAACAATTTTGAGCAAGTTCCGTTTAGAGATACGAAGTTTTTTCTATCCACCAAATAAGACCTGATCCACTTAAGGAAAACGGAATGAAATCCAATTTGAGAAATTGATGAAGCAGGTATGTATATATTACATTTCATATTATTGCTTACTAAGATAAGATCAAGAAAGCGATTCAAGCTGTTGTGAATGCCATTGACTTGAAGTAATTCACTACCTACAAAATTATCAACAAAATAAGCCTCTAAGGTATTAGTGACATTAGATGGTATAAGATATGAATCATTATCTAGGTAAGACCATATAATATTACTTAAATTAAAGTCTTCTAACACACACAGTTGATGGCTCCCGATTGTTCATTAAGAGCCACAACATTATCAACGTGCGCTGTGTATATGGCCTCACCACTTACTGGTGGAATATATGATGATTTGGTCCTTATACCCGATGCGTTATGAAAATAAACATTTAGTTTTCTGTTTACACCTCCAGAAGGATATCCTTCGATTTCATGCGAGACGGAGCGGCTCTCTCTAAAAAACTAAATGGGTGTACGGTTACATTCACGGGCCACAGACCAGGTATTAGCATTTTTTCGAACGATGAAATTGGAATACCCAATTTAAAATTCAACCGATTTAATGTTGATAATGGAATGCCTTTTTTTACCAGCTTATAGCAGAGAATAACCTGCTTATTTATGTCTGATTTTTTAGAAATATAGTCGATGATATTATCTTAGGTAACAGTCGGCGCAAACGACGACAAATGTAGCCACTTGAGACGTACTGACACATCCAAATCTGTCCTCATGTTAGAGCCCATCACGACTTTTTGCTTTTTATGCTTATTTTTATTCACCGTAGACCACTGTGGCTGTGTCGTAGCAGAACTAAGATCACCAACGGCTATGCCGTCTGGGGTAATCACGTTACACTCACGGCGAGAATCAACATTAGGTTTGTTTCTCTTATTGCCAAGAAGCAGCGACTCATCATCGCTTAACGCATGCACAGTAAGCGGTCGAGCAGCAGAAGAGAGCGAAGAAATTGGCTGTGCCGGCAGAGAAGCGGCAGCATCAGTTACCTGCAGACGAGTAGAAGCATGAATAGCGGTATCAGGCTTTGACTTCACCACATCGGAGAAATTAATATTCGCCTGCTCAGAGAGTGAATAAGAGATAGACACAGCGCTGGAGATAGCTGAATTAGCGTACTCAGCAGAAGCAACAGCATCAGCATTAGCAGCTACAGCCGAATAAACGGGAACAGCAACACTTGCCCTTGGAAGAGACGTTCTTGGCACTTTGCTCATTGCATTCTCGCTTGATTTAGCTTTTGAGCGAGTAATTATTGCATTTTTGTTGTTACATGTAGTCGGCGAAACTGAAGATACAGCGGTATTCATGTGTATGGTATCCAACGCCGTACACTTAGAATTCGTATCAGATGTGTCTACCAATGCCTTCCTAACGACATTCATTCGCTACACCTCGCGCTATGGATACAGCTTGCATCTCTGGAGCGACAATGGGACCAATTTTGTAGGTGCTGAGCGAGAGTTGGGTCGAATGTTACAGACTTGGCAAACCTCAGATCTCTTCGAGTAGCTATCAGCGCGGCAAACTGAGTGGCATTTCATTACTCTATCCGCCCCACATCAGGGAGGGCTATGGGAAGCTGCCATTAAAGTGGTCAAACATGATCGGGTCATGGGGTACGGCTATTGACCATAGAAGCTGTACAGATATTGTTGGCAGAGATAGGGGCGGTCCTCAACTCCCGTCCATTATGCGCACAAAGTACGGATCCTCGAGAGGTGAATCCTCTGACCCCCGGCCATTTGGCGAGAAGCTAGGCAAAATATGTAATTTCCATGTACGAATTTCACCAGCTGTTTCGAAGTGGAATTAATTTCGGACGAAACTCATAAAGAGCGTATTAACTTTGGGCTGATGAAAATGACAGCCAATTTTTTTTCGGGCGGAACTCGGAATTGATTATATACGAGGATTACTTTGGCAAACAATTTATATTTCAATAAATAAACGAGACCATCATTTCAATATTGGAGATAAACAAGGTGTATTTCCGTGTCAGGTTGTTAGAAAATAATTAAATTTCAAAAATTCAAAGTTATGTTATTTTAATTCCCTTTTCTTTATAATCCAACAATAACTACAAATTTAACCGAGTTTGTAGCATGTGCGCGCTTCATTTGGTGGGTCCTGGGTTCAAATCCTGTCCGGGGCAAGTAACATCAAAACTTATAGAAAAGTTTTTTCTAATAGCGGTCGACCCTCGGCAGGCAATGGCAAACCGCCGAGTGTATTTCTGCCATAAAAAAAAAATTCTCATAAAAAAAATTCGCCGTTCGGAGTCGGCGTAAAACTGTACGTCCTTCAATTTGTGTTACATTATCAAGAGGCACTTAATAAGTAAGTAATCTTAAAAAGATATGGTCATGCAATGCTATTTCTTTAATGTTTAAGAAAAATATAGTCCGCTGAAGAACTAATTAAGTTTTCAATTTTTTCTAGTCAGCTCTGGTGATGACCGATAAAATGCAAGAAATAAGGCATTTATTTCTATATTTGAGTACTCCTTTTATACTTTTTTAGTACGATACTAAGAAAAACTTTATTGAATTCGATTGTTTTTAAATTGAACCGCAAGCTGTATATTGGATTTAGTAATTCAAACATGTCCTCAGCATGATGAGTCCACGCTGGAAACAAATTTTATTTTCTTGAGTTTGCTTTTAATTTAATTAAAAGTATTAAAAAATGATATTAGCATAAAATTTTCGTTTGCCCAGACATTTTAGCCAAATAGACCAAGCACTCATGTACATATGCCTACATACATACATGTGTAAGGGATTCTGTTTGTCTTGCGAAATTTTTTTGAATTTGATACATACCATTTTAAAGTGGACGAATATAAGTGTAAATAATGAGTTTTATATACAATACATATATTACATTCATGTCCGTTGTCCATCTTCTTGGCATAGGACCCATCTGTTAGAATTCCTATATCTTTAGAAAGTAACAAATCTTTTTGAATGCCTAAATTAACGTCCTTCAGGAGCTTTGTTGGTTCTAAATTCGTTTGCAATCCAATTGAAGATCTTCCTGCACGTAACCTCCTGAAAAAAAGATAAAATGTTTATGTATTATTAATTTTCATTTTTACTAGTTCATCCCAATCTACATAGAATTGGCAGACTAACATCGAAAATTCGAACATCTGACTTTATTGAAATCTTGAATCATAAGATATCGGAATTGTATGAAATTGCTTAATTTTGTTTAGCTTTCCAAAGCTCCTAGACGAAGAAAAACGTCGTTTCATTGAAAGTTTATAAGATACACTCCATTAGGACATTTTACACTTTTCATAAGTTTTAAATATTTTTTATGTATTCAAATATTGATGTCTACTAGACACATTCCATTAAAAAAACCAAGTATTTTAAAAATATTTTGTGCAATCTTTTTTTATATATTTTCTATATGTTCTTCATATCCAAATTTCGTAAAATTAAGATGCCAGTTTTTACAGAAATACATACACATTAGTTATGAAACTTATAAATTTAATTTTGTTATGGACTTATATTTTTCTGGACAATATTTCCCCCCTTCATATACATATCTAAATATGCTTATGCATATATATTGTTCATGTGTATTTGTTTCATTAAACAACTTTTAAGAACGGAAAAATTAATTTGAATTGAAAATGGGTGTGCCAGCAAACGCGACGTAAAGTTATAATAGCACTATACGGCAAAAAAAACTTTATAACACATGTAATATAAGTTTGCACAAAAAAGCTGTAAAAGGCGGTCAACGCCCATATTTTTACTTTTTTATTTGTTTACATATAAATATTTAAGCTTTTAGAAAAGGTCTCTTAAAAAGGAAAAAATACCATAAGCAATTCAAAGACATTTACATAAGATGAATAACGCCAACCAACAACGGGCAACTCCCGAATAAAACAGATTGTGGAAATTTGTAACCGTGGAATATGAAAAAAGTATGTTTTTACTTTTAGTATAATTGTTACAATTCTTTAAAGAGTTTTATTTATTTTTAAACCCAGCATTGGTGTAGAGAAGTTCAATAGGAATTTATGTTTATTTTCAATAAAATCTAGGACTTTTGTAATAGCTCCGAGTTAAATGTTTTCCGATAACTCCGCAAGGTTTTACCGAAATAGTTTTCCGAGAGTATGCATTCCTAAAGAATGTACGCCAATTAGAAGTACGGGCGTGCACCTTTTATCATATGAGGTTCAATGGAAGGTTAATCCAACGATATTTTGCCGCTTCCATGGTGCTCTTTCTAGCATGTAGTTTAAAAGTGCCATCGATATATCTACTCTGTCCTTCCGCGGAGGCGGTTTTGCCATCCCTTGCCAGCTCGTCGATCTTGCCAGGCCGTGTATATCTAGTGGACTATCTTGGGCGAAAAGCCCCATGATGCACCAATCTCCTTTTTGCAACCGAATAGTGCTGTTGAGGTTTTTTTAATTCATTCTGTTTTGTTGTAATTCCAAAAAAGTTTACCGTTTAGAATAACCCTAAGATACTTGGCAGTACGCTCAAATTGCAGACTTACACTATTCAGTTTAGGGGGTGTAAGGGCTGTTTTTTTGAACCGTGCGGTTTAGTTTTGGTTAAGTTTACATCAAGACCCCACTTTTTGGACTAAGCCACCAAACCAAAAAGGTATGCTAAAATATGCTAAAATAGCTGGGTTAATCGATTATCTCATATATATCTAGAAGTTTTTCCAGAGCTTTCAATACAAAAGAGAAGGAGGCTCTGCTCGCCTTCGGAATGACTTCTGCCAGATCAAGAGAGTTTTAAGATGCTAGAGGAGATGATGTATAGTCATGCTTTTGATTATAATTTACTGATAAGGAAGGTTCTGCTGATTCTGGAGCATTCAACGAGTCGTCAGCGAATTCGGGGAAGTGATCATCTAAAAGTAGTTTTACTGTTTCGGAACTGGAGTCTTCATTTTGAATATAGTTGAACTCAGGTCGTGATTTCGCGGGTATTTTTCTGAGTCTAGTGTCTGACGAAAATCCTTTTTTTCCTCTCCTTGATTAAAAATGGTATTTTTCCTTTAGACATTGCTATTCTCTTAACTTCCGTAACCGTGGAATATGAAAAAAGTATGTTTTTACTTTTAGTATAATTATTACAATTCTTTAAAGAGTTTTATTTATTTTTAAACCCAGCATTGGTGTAGAGAAGTTCAATAGGAATTTATGTTTATTTTCAATAAAATCTAGGACTTTTGTAATAGCTCCGAGTTAAATGTTTTCCGATAACTCCGCAAGGTTTTACCGAAATAGTTTTCCGAGAGTATGCATTCCTAAAGAATGTACGCCAATTAGAAGTACGGGCGTGCACCTTTTATCATATGAGGTTCAATGGAAGGTTAATCCAACGTTATTTTGCCGCTTCCATGGTGCTCTTTCTAGCATGTAGTTTAAAAGTGCCATCGATATATCTACTCTGTCCTTCCGCGGAGGCGGTTTTGCCATCCCTTGCCAGCTCGTCGATCTTGCCAGGCCGTGTATATCTAGTGGACTATCTTGGGCGAAAAGCCCCATGATGCACCAATCTCCTTTTTGCAACCGAATAGTGCTGTTGAGGTTTTTTTAATTCATTCTGTTTTGTTGTAATTCCAAAAAAGTTTACCGTTTAGAATTACCCTAAGATACTTGGCAGTACGCTCAAATTGCAGACTTACACTATTCAGTTTAGGGGGTGTAAGGGCTGTTTTTTTGAACCGTGCGGTTTAGTTTTGGTTAAGTTTACATCAAGACCCCACTTTTTGGACTAAGCCACCAAACCAAAAAGGTATGCTAAAATATGCTAAAATAGCTGGGTTAATCGATTATCTCATATATATCTAGAAGTTTTTCCAGAGCTTTCAATACAAAAGAGAAGGAGGCTCTGCTCGCCTTCGGAATGACTTCTGCCAGATCAAGAGAGTTTTAAGATGCTAGAGGAGATGATGTATAGTCATGCTTTTGATTATAATTTACTGATAAGGAAGGTTCTGCTGATTCTGGAGCATTCAACGAGTCGTCAGCGAATTCGGGGAAGTGATCATCTAAAAGTAGTTTTACTGTTTCGGAACTGGAGTCTTCATTTTGAATATAGTTGAACTCAGGTCGTGATTTCGCGGGTATTTTTCTGAGTCTAGTGTCTGACGAAAATCCTTTTTTTCCTCTCCTTGATTAAAAATGGTATTTTTCCTTTAGACATTGCTATTCTCTTAACTTCCGGCCTAGTCTTTTTTATAATATACAGTTTCCTTTATTCAACTGACCTCAACCTAGCGAAATCAGAACATTTCCTTAATAGATCTTTAAGTCCTGGTATATCTGGAACCCTCATTTCCAATCCCGTTGGTATTTTAAATGGCGGAAACTTTGTGCTTCTAGGGGGAGTGTTGTTTATGACCCGTTGCACTCGTTCTACCTGTTGGTACTAAGATTTTGGATATTCGAGGCATAACTTGGTTAATATTGGTACGATAGCTCTGTGGGTTAGCTCCACTTGCCCATTTCCGCTGTGACTAAGTGCTGGACTCCCGCAACACTCCTTAAACTGCCTCTGCCATGTAAACTTCCAGAACGTATCGGTTACCACGAAAAGGTCAATTCCATGTGTTTCAAATGATCTATGTGGAATGTACCTAAGGTTGGTCCTCCTTGCTGATACACTCCACGAACCGGCAAACGAATTTGGCTACCTTTGTTGACAGTTGTGGTATGGTAATACTTTTTCTCAATTGCGGGTTGGGGTTTCTTTGTGGAAAAATTCCCCTGATTGTGTGCTGTTCTTAAGGTTTCGTCCTCCATCTTAGACGGAACAACTAGTAATGTGTATTTAAACAAGATATCGTTGTATAGGTAGAAGTCTTCGTAAGAGTTCGTTTCTATAACTTTTCTAACCGCCCTGATCCAATCATCATCTAACTGTGCTAACTTCAAACGCTGACTAAGAGTATCATCTAATACCAAACAAGAAATCCTGATGGGCGCATCAACTTGTCGCCTTTTCATACCACTGCGATGTTTTATATTGTAATTGAAGTACTATAGATATAATGTCCCATCCGACCCTTTTGGTGGGGTGTCACATTTCTTCAATGCGATCGTAAACGCATTGCAATCAGTGACGATCTAGAATATAATCCCTACCAGATATACTTTTAATTATAATGAAATGTCTCTTCGAAAGGCTTCGTCGTCCCATTCATGTACTGTACTCGATGAAGTCACGGTTGCCAAAATCTCTTTACAGCAAAACCGCATCATACCCATATACATATACTTGCATCAGTGTGAACTTCTGTGGCTGCTTTGGGGTTATATAACGTCCGATAAGGTCCACTTCGCGCTCCCTAAATTCTATTTCGTCGTTTTTCAATAGGACATCCACTGATTTCTGAATGACATTACCAATAATAAACAATCTATATCGCGAATTACGTGAAAATTTATATCTAACATTAAACCATCAAAATCTACTAGGGTGTTAAAGTTGACTAATGTAGTGATCCCACTATCGGCTAGACCGAGTATTGATGTAATACGTTGCCTAACTCGAACTCGCCTCATGACTTCAGCACATCATATCTGATAAGATATAAATCACATCCCGTATCTATAAGCGCTGGATGCACGACGCTGCCGATGATGATGTCCTTGGAGATGATAACGCTCAGAGACACACTCCTAACTGCACAATACATCTTACCCGTTTTTATAGACTCTGTCTTCTCCTCTTTATTGGTATTACACTTCGCTGCTATATGACTCAGCTGACTATATTTTTTGGGACAATTACGCAACATGTGTTTTGAATCACCACGCCGAAAACAACGCTTTGTTAGTCGATTTTGCAGACACTGGAGAACTGAATTATTCTTTCAATGAGTTCTTCAAAGACTCACACCCTTTATGCCCGTTAGGCTCTAAATTTTCACCCCACCCTTAAGCAATTGCTTTGCGTAAAAGAATTTTTGTAAATCGTTCCATTGCACAGCTGTAGCGTTATCTTCAAAAGTTTCTAACCATTCCTCGATTGAAAGTTGACCTGAACCCGAAAAACAAGACAAAGAATCCTCGATATCCCGGAGTGTGAAAGGTGATTTATGAATTCCGGTTGCAACAACGGCAACGGATTGTACTGAAAACGCATCTCCAGAGTGTTCGAGGTGGCTTTTCAACTCGCTTACGTTCAACCCTAAAATTTTACTCTTATTCATTTTCGTGCCGCCGCGAATTACAAAATTATCTAACTATTCTTTTCTTTTTGTTTAATGAATTTTCTTATTACTAATACTAAATATGCATACAGTATTTAAATATAAGCTTCAAAATTTACAAAACAAGTTTAAAGACTTAGATTTAATAGTAATCTTAATTTTCGATGTCAACGCAACGTGATCTCGGAATAACTACAACTACCGCAACTCTCCAACAACTTTAAGCAATCAGTAACGAATTGGATTCAATGCAACGACGAATTTCTTGATAGGCTACTTATTAGCTTGTTCGCCCACGCTACACCTGCGCCGTTATTTCAAAATTTTCGGCTTCTTTGTTTATCAGCTTCTCTTGAACTTGAACTTAAACTGTTCTTATGCGCACATACCCGTACCCATCGGCATACAGCTTAACGGATTTATTGATACAACAAAAATAAGAGAGGTTTGTACATGCGTAGATAGGTACACAGTATGTCGTCTTTACCATAGCCACAAAGTTCACAGCTCTTGTACAAGTTAAACACGTTGATTTGTTCGGAAAAAAATTATTTTCTTTATTGCGATGTTATTCGCTTCGAATCAACTTTCTAAGTGATTTTTCCATCTATGTCAACTAAGCCAAAGCCCTAGCCCAAGCATGAATTCAGCTGACTATCGTGTGAAGTTGTTGGTAGATTTAATATGTAGCAATGCGGGTGTAGCAATAAACGATGTAGGTACCGTAACGCTTAAAGCGTTGATATGCGCTTTGGTTATCTAACAAGCGGTGGTGAGCTGTTGCTATGTGCTCTTGCTGATTATCTTGATGATCATAAGAAGGTCATTTCAATGATAATGTTGATATGCAATTTTATGATAGCGTTCTTGTTGCGAATATTCCAGCATAGAAAACCCAGCAGATAATGTGGGTAGTGTTAGCGGCTTTGTTAGTTGAACATTTGTGATTATTCTGACTGCTATGTTAACTATCCCCCTGCAAAATCTCGAAACGTCCTCGATTCGTGGAAGTATAGTATTCCGCAATTTGATGAGGATGTTGTGTTGAAAATTTGGGCTTTTTGCATAGTGGCTTGGCTTAAGTTTCACAGTTGATTTGTTTTAGTTACAGATAATTACAATTAACGACTTAAAGAATATGAATATTTCACAAAACGAAAAAAAACGGACTAAGCTACATCATATGAGATCTATAGAATTTTCAATATTAACATTTTCCTAAACTAACGTGATGATTTAAAAAATTAACAAGTGGTTTATTTAGAGACGTTTTGGTTGTTAAATGCCGTTTTCTTTTGCTTTCGATTTGGTTTTTGTATTTCTGGCTTATTGTCAAAAAAAAAAATATGGGAAATTTTATTATTTTAACGAAGATTACTTTTATGGACATTCTTGCCATTAATCAGAACTGTCGTACCAAGGTCTTTTTCAATTATTTTTTCAACAAATACCTTATCAAATTTATTTCCAAGCCTTTTATTCCTTCTTATGAAAACCTTCTCTCCAGGATTGTAAGTTCTGGCAGCTCGCCCTCGATTGTTTCTTTGCAAAGTTTTTTCTTGAGCTTCAGATAACTTTTTCCTTATAACCTCTAGCTTTTCTGTCGCACAATTGTGAAATATATCAGTTGGCCTGGCGTTGATGACGGAATGGTAGCTACAATTATATTTATGTGTTGCTAAAATTACCAATTCAATTGTATCGTCTATCTTTTGCTGCTCTTTGATGCATCGTGCGATTTCCAACAAGGTGGAATGGAACCTTTCTACCTGACCGTTGCTTTCGCTGTGTAATGTGGGAATAAAGAATTGGTCTATTGAAAAGGTGTCTCTTAGTAAAACTTTAATTGCACTTGATTGAAAAGCTTTTTCGTTGTCAGAAACGATGACTTTGGGGTTATTGAAGACCAATAAAACTTCTAATATGGCGTGTTTAATATCGAACGTGGCTCTTGAAACAATAGGTTTTACTATGGCGAATTTAGAAAATTTATCTATGCACGTTAAAAACAAATGCTTGCCGCTTATAAAAATATCCATATGAAGAATTTCACCTGGTACGTTTGGAATTGGTGTTTTACCTATTCCAGGGTCAGGAGGTTTCCTCTGGTATTTGTTCTCTAAACATATCTTGCAATTTGATATTGCTGATTTCAATAATTTTTTTATATCTGGAAAGTAATACTCACGAGAAATCTGGCGAAAATTCTCATGTAAGCCACGATGAGCACGATTGTGCTCCGTTGTTATCAACTCTATTTGATCATCTTTGTTGGTTATATCAATTAGCAGAAGTTCGGTGTGAATAAATTTAATACCAGGAAAAGCCGATATTATTACGTTTTGTATTTTTCCTAAAGTTTGAAGATCGCAGTAAATTCCGTTGGTGACATCAGGGTTAATAATAATTTTTAAACATTGGACAAGGCTTTCAAGAGTATCAAAAGTGATTGTGTGACGAATTAGTTTTTGAAAAAATATTTTAGTAGTTTTGCTAAAGGAATTAGACTTCGAGATCATTAACTGATTTCTGAATTGGTTAATAGGGCATTTTGCAGATTTAATCGTATTACTTAACGATTCTTCGCTATGGACAGTTTCACTTGATGCCACTTCACTCAAATTGTGGGAAAACTGCCTAGAAAGTGCATCTGCGACTTTGTTGTCTTTTCCAGGTTTGAAATGAAAACTGGGCGCAAACTCCTCTATGAACGCTCGCCATCTTTTCATTTTTGCGTTTGGATTTTTCTCGGACATAGCGAATATCAAGGGCTGATGGTCAGTAAATATTTTTATATCTTTCGTTCCATATAAATAATGGCGAAGCTTTTTTAATGACCATACAATCGCAAGTAGTTCACGTTCGTTAGTGGCGTAATTTTGTTCGGTAGCAGAGAGCGTTCGCGAAATCATAGTAATTGGTCGACCTTTTTGCGACAAAACTGCACCTAAGGCTGTAGAAGAGGCATCTGTGGTAAGCTCGAATGGTAGGTTATAATCGGGGTATTGAAGTAAAACGTCCTCTGAGGCTAGTATCTGTCACGAACCTTATCCGGACAAGTTTTAATGCCTGTGTTAGAAACGAGAAAGCCAAGAAACTCCACTTGGGTTTTAAAAAATTTCGATTTTTCGGACGAGACTCTCATTCCTGCGCTTTCAAGCTTTTGAAGTATATGGTCGATGTGCTTTAAATGGGACTCCTCATCTGAAGAGTAAATGATAATATCATCGACATAAACATGACAATATTTCCCAATAAATTCTCGTAAAACATCATCGATGGCCCTTCGAAAGATACTGGGCGCGTTTCTTAACCCGAAAGGTAATCTACAGAACTCATATTTTCCATTGTTGATACTAAATGCTGTTTTCTGTCTATCTTCCTCACACATAATAATTTGATGAAACCCTGACTTAAGGTCTAATGTTGTAAAAAATTTCGAGCTTCCTAAATTGGCCAAGATTACTGATGTATCAGGGATGGGATATCGATCTGGGATTGTTTTCTCATTGAGTTTACGAAAATCGATCACCATTCGTAATTTTGGCTTACCATCTTTATCAAATCCTTTCTTAGACACGACGTGGACAGGTGAGTTGTAAGGCGAAAAAGATGGTATTATTATTCCTTCGCTAAGAAGCGTTTTTATTTCATTATTTATAAACGGAGCCACGGAAATAGGATACGGATAACTCTTGCTGTAAATTGGCTCATCCGTATTTGTGCGAATTCTACCCTTAACGGTCGTGTTGTACGGCAAGGCTCTATTAGGATCAGCTAATGCATTTATGTTTTTATTTATCAACTGTCGAAATTGAGATTGGAATTTTAGTGGAACTGAATGCTCTTCTATTGTAATTAAATTGACCTGTTCGCATGTAAGATAATGTAATTTTTCTTTACCATTACGGTAAAATAAATATCCTTGAACAGTATCAATTTTGTCTTAAAAAATCGTATCCTATAATACCGTCGAACGTGCTTAAGCTTGAAAGCAGAAAGAACGTGGAGGTATTGTCTAGAACATTAATTAAGCACTTTTTATTAATCAAATTTTTACCATTTATGGATTTCAAATTAAAGGGTTTTTCCAAGGGTTTTATTCCTTTAAGAAATGAAAGATGCTTTACATAATTTTTTGACGTGCCTGTGTCTACTAAAATACGAAGCTCCTGACCGTTTGGGCACTCTTTTGTTATAAACGGTAGGAGCGATTTCAGTTTAAAAAGTTAACTTCGTCACCATATTCTGCAACACCATCATCACTATAGCTACAATTGCAGTTTTGAGGGCTTTCGCAATAATAATCAATATCCTGACTTGGGGTTTCTTCTTCGGTCGGGAACGTTTTTAAGTCTTCCGACATATAATTTACTTTTTGATGTTTTTAAAATGGCGAACGATCGGAATTATATTGTTCACGACTCCTCTTATATGCAATTGGCAAATTCGGATTTGAATACTGCGGCTTAGGTGTGTAATCAGGTGTAGAATGAACTGTATTTTTAATATGCTGACGCGGTTGAAGAGGCGTATTTGGAATACTTTTACGCTGCCTGTAATAACTTGTATTGTTATCAATTTCCATTGGAGTTGGTCTACCGGAAGGATTTGCGCTAAAGCGAGTACTTGCATGTGGTCGATTATTGTGGTTTATTTGTTCATATTGAGGTAATATCGGCCTATTAGATTTATATGTATTTCCTACAGCAAAAGCTTCGGCAAAATCGTGTCGCCTATGGTTCGTTTCGAGCTCTTGAGCAACTGCAAGAGCAGTTGGAAGGTCTTTTGGTTTGGCGGAGAAAACAATGTCGGACAATGGAAGACGAAGTCCTGATATAAAAACGCGTAAAGCGTTCTCTCTAGCGCGCTCATTTAGTGCAGCAACAATATCTTTATTTCCGCTATAGGTCATGATTTGTTTATTTATTATTAGGCATAGCTTTTTATCTACTTTATTGTAGTACTCAGTAATAGAGATATTATCTTGTCTAAGTATGCTTAATTCATTTTCAAGAACATAAAGCTGAGTTTTATCTGCGTATTCTTGATCTAACCTAGCTATAATTGCCTTGAAGTTAAGCACTGTGTTAAAAAATGCAAGTGTGGCGTTTGCAGAACCTATAATTTTATTTCGGAAAATTCCCATTGCAATGTAATATTTTTCCGAACCCTCCGTATAATAATTTATAGCGAATTCTGCTGCACTTCGCCAGGCAGGATAAAAAGCAGAATCCCCACTAAATTCAGGGAGAGACTTTATTAAGTCTAAACTTGAATTGTTTTCTACAACCAATGGATTAATAGAAACGGGTAAATGATTTTCTACGCCACGCGGTTGTAACTGATTTATTGCCAAGGTTAAGAGGCTTAATTGTTGCCTTGTACTTTCGTTGGCCTCATTAACGATTTCTAACACTTGTTCTTTATTAAGAAACATTTCTACGGCCTATAATTTATTTTTATTAAAAGGCTTGAGAGCAAATTTGATAGGAAGTGATACCAGTTATCAAAATTATTTAATAAAATTATTTTCTGCTAAATATAACTGCTTCCGCGAACACACTATTTTTATACACTTAACTAGTTCTGATAACAAAAATAATCGTCGTTATGACAAATAAACTTCGTTTTATCTAAGACTTCTGTAATTTGCACGATATCGACACGTGCCTTTTTCAAGGTTATTTCAACACTTTACTTTCTTAAACGCTTTACAAAGCGAAATTTTGTTAATAAAATATTAAATATTACAACAGGCCTTTATTTAAATGGAAAGGTGAAGTCACTCATAAATTACGATTATGAAATATTTGAAAAAAAAATTTATTTTATTTAAAGATGTTTCAATGAACCCTTTACTTTATTGAACCTTTTTTTAATCGAAAGCTATGAAACTGCAGATCATTTAGAAAACCTTTTCTTATTTTAATTACAATCCCTTAACAGGGAACTTTGAATTTATTACCAATTAAAAATTCTTTTAAATAATGTCCACTTTGACAAAGTTTTTAAATTATCACTTACACTTTTTTTATTTAATTTATTTAATTATAATAATGCAGATGAATTTTCACGTTCTAAGTCCTCCAGGATTCACATGTCCTTTGTGATTTTTTAGGCCCTTGGTCCTTCAGGATTCAGATGTCCTTACAATGTTTGTAGGTCCTTGGCCCTTCAAGTTGGGCGCCAGTTAAACACGTTGATTTGTTCGGAAAAAAATTATTTTCTTTATTGCGATGTTATTCGCTTCGAATCAACTTTCTAAGTGATTTTTCCATCTATGTCAACTAAGCCAAAGCCCTAGCCCAAGCATGAATTCAGCTGACTATCGTGTGAAGTTGTTGGTAGATTTAATATGTAGCAATGCGGGTGTAGCAATAAACGATGTAGGTACCGTAACGCTTAAAGCGTTGATATGCGCTTTGGTTATCTAACAAGCGGTGGTGAGCTGTTGCTATGTGCTCTTGCTGATTATCTTGATGATCATAAGAAGGTCATTTCAATGATAATGTTGATATGCAATTTTATGATAGCGTTCTTATTGCGAATATTCCAGCATAGAAAACCCAGCAGATAATGTGGGTAGTGTTAGCGGCTTTGTTAGTTGAACATTTGTGATTATTCTGACTGCTATGTTAACTTACATAACATATGGTTTTAACAGTTGGTTACAACAAATTTCACAGTTTCTTGAACATAACACACCGTTTTAACGCGTTTATGTATAACTGTTTCACCGCCAGATTTTCAATTTTTTTCACTGAGACTTTTTGGAACAGTTTTAAAGCACTTTTTATTTCAGTTTTCTGAAAGAGGTTTTCGTTTTTTTTTTGATTTTCGACCGCACTTTGACAATTTGTTTTTGACTAAATCGTTTTTAGTTTTTTGTTTTACTGTGCAAAGTAACTTTATTCAAGCAAACATCTTTACTTCTGAAAACAATTGTGGGATACGAAGGCTTTTTTTTAATAAAACGCCGCTTCTTTCTATATTTCACTTGTACTTCGATTAATTTTATTAAAAGTAAATATCAAAGTTTATTTTGATTTAATATTATCGCTTACGTCACTGGACTTTTGTTTTAAATAAATATTTACATAAATTGAAATGTTCGATTTAATGATCTATTTCGCGGCCGCACACATCTGTCAAGTTCGGTGGTAACTTTTTGAATAACTGCTCATCCCACATTTTGATGCTTGCTGTCTTCTAATTCGTCTTATTGTCCATTAGCTATATTATTTGTTCTTATTGCTATCCTTTATCTATTCGTTCGTCCGTAGAGTTTCCTGCGGGCAAACTTATGTAAGCTTAAGTCACTTACAGTTATAGACATGCTTGCATGTATAGATAATTTCGATTAATGATATATTGCTATTACTTTTTTTTCGCGGTTTTTGTAAATTCTCCAAGATACCGCAGCCTGTTTCTACACAGTGCAGAACACTTACACAGGAGATGCAAGACCATTTCTCCTCTTTGTCATTCTTGCAGCTCTTGCATCATCTTTGGAAAGGTACGCCCAGCCTTTCACCATGTTTTCCTATCAGACAATGTTCAGTTAGAGTCCCACGTTAGTAATATTTCCCCTTCTTAGACAGCATACGCTACGTGACCGTTTCCGGTCCCATTTAGGCCTCGTCTGCCTTGATGATCGACAAGTCGTATTTTGCCTCCATCTACTGTCAGCTTGTGTACATTCTCAAATGATGTGCAAACTTCTCTACTACTTCCATTATAGCTGAGCCCTCAGTCTGGAAACGCTGCAGTAATCTGGTAACCTAAAGGAATTGTGACAGGTGCGCGTTAACTTATAAATATAAATATACATATGTACTCATTGACCATTTAACATAATCATATGCTGAGCCAGGTCAATAGTAGTAGTTCTACTTGTGAGAGAGAGATATTATTACTTTGGGTTTTCTTTTTTTTTTAAGATTAACTATAGTGATAAGATGTCTAGAATTTGTCATAAAATTATATTAAAATTAGTAACTAGGAAGTGCAGGTGTTCGGTGGAGCCGTTATACTATCTTAGAGGCTAAGGTTGATTGTTTACAGAGCAGTCATAAATGCATAAACGCGCTGCAAGTTGATGAGGTATTTGGGTTACGGTTGTAGGTACAACCTCCGATGCTAATTAATACGGTATTTTTATGAATGCGCAAATTAAAATATTTCTTGTTAGAGCTACAGGCTAAGAAGAAGGTAGCTTGGTCCTGCAGCTGTGTATTGGCCACCCAGGCTGAAGATCTGGGAATAGGCCAGTGCACACGTTGCAGTTGTAGGACGTTAGCACACACCCTTCTGATCGACTCTCAATCGGTCCAAATGGTCCCATAACGCTAGAGGCATCGGATGTAGCTTCCAATCCGCCACAAAAACCTATCCATGAACTCCGCTTAGTTTTCCTAACGGCTTTCCGGTACCGGTAGCTTTGTAAAGCGCCCAGGATGATCCTGAGGCGTCACGCTTGGCAGTATTGAATGTTTTCCTACGCTCTTAACGCAGTATTTTGCAGTTTTGAACGCTTTCCTACACTCTCAACGAAGTTTATTTAGATCCAAGGACTGCCAGGGAAGCCGTTTATTCTCTTTTTGAACCATGTTATGATCAGTGCTGCCTGGCTTTTTCAGAAATTTGAGGGCCAAAATCTGATCACCCAGGGTATTATTTAGGAGGGTAATGCCAAGAACTTCTTTAATTACTTGTCATAAAGGTAGGGTCATTTGCTTTGTTGCAAATAAACAGGTTCGAACTGAGTAAATAAGTAAAGAAAGCCAGTCTCCGACTGTAACTTGTACTTTTTTCATAGTGATCTAACACTCGTGTTTTCAGTTCTCATTTTCATTCACTTCCATTCACTTCCATTCAAACTCCTACTTGATTTAGTTATTTGGCGAATTTCTCGGTGTCTGGTAAGCAAATGCTCAAATGCCCTCTGGGCCCTTAATCATTGACTCCAATTTACAAAAATATGCAAGCGCACTTTTTGCACCAACTGCTCTTCCGACCACCTGCCTTCGTCCAACAAATGCGAAAAATATATTCAAGAAAAAAAATATTAAAGATAAAGGTAGCAAAAAAATTCATTATGAGAGGAGCACTCAACTTTCACAAAAACTATTCGCCTTTATTCTCTGAATCATCTTCTTCATTCTCTTTGGTTGTTACGCAACCTGAATCAAACGTGCCGCACTTGGAAAACACAAAACCTTCATTATCTCTTAACTCTTCGCATTCATCTCAGTGCAACACGGCAGTACCTAGCAATAACATCCTCCCTTCACACTATTGCTCACACATCATCAATAACACGACTAACAATAATATACCAAAGAATCACTCAATAACTACTCGCAAAACCAACACTCATCACAACCCATCGATCAGACACAAACTACTCTTCCACAAGAACTCGACATATCATGCTGTTGTTGTTGTTGTTGCGGTTATCACGCCCCGTAAAGAGCGGATTCACCCATGGTCGTTGTCATCAAACTCATCTAGGGGGAGGCCCATGAAACGTACAGTTTCGACAGGGTTGGAGGGAGAGGGGGGTTAGATGAGTGGGTTTGAGAGGGCATGTGAATAGGTGATTGGTATCGTGCGTGAATCTCCACATGACGGGCATGTGTTGGGTGTGTCAGGATTGATTCTAGATAGGTAGGAGTTGAGCCTACTACAGTATCCAGATCGCAGTTGTGCCAGAGTGACGCGGGACTCGCGGGAGAGCAGGGACTCCTCATCTGCTACAGGTGGTGGTTGGGCTCCGATGGCTGCATTTGCCTGGCGAGAGTCAATGGTGGTAGTGACTGTCTCTCTGTGGATGTTGCCGGTACGCCTCCGGATCCAGCGGTTGTGTTATAAATGGCTGGATTTCGACCTTCGGTTCTAAGAGACACCTTCTGATTTGCCTGGAGGGTAGCTCCACTGCAAGCAGATGCCTGTTTGGGTGCCCCGAGCGGTGACATCCTGCAAGGGACTGCTTGCTGAGCATGAGGTTGTGCTCCTTAACGCGGAGCACATTGACCTCTTCGTGGAGATGCTCCTCAGGCGACATCAGCAGGCATCCCGTCAATTACCGGCCTGCCAATCGCCTTGTATGTTGCCAACAACGTTTCTTTGTCTTTGCTGCAAGAGCTGCCGGCGAGCGACTTGAGGACATTGTTGCGGCTCTGTAATTTATTGGTGATTGCGATAGTGTACGCGAAGAAGGATAGCAGGCTGTCAAATGTCACCCCCATAATCTTCGGGTGACTAACCGTCGGAATGGGGGTGCCATCGATGTGGAGGTTGAGATCCAGGCTGACCTCCTTCGTCCGGGTGGTAAAGAAGGTCGCCGAGGACTTAGCAGGGGACAACGCCAGGTTTCTGCTTGTGAAGAAATGGGCAAGGTCGGAGAGATATCCATTCACCTTCGAACACAGGTCATCAATTACATTGCCGGTTACCATTATCGAGCAATCATCGGCATAAGAAACTATTGTGAATCCCTCTGGCGGTTGAGGGAGCTTGGAGATGTAATGATTAAACACGGTACCCCTTGTTTAGTCCTCCATAGTTTTGATGTTTTGTCTCTGAATAAGACCGACGATTGGCGACCAAACAGGTAATTCGCGGTCCACCGTTTCAGTCCCTGCGGGAGAGTCTATGCTTCCACGTCAGCTAGTAGCGTGAAGCGACTGACTGTGTCAAAGGCTTATGACAAGTCCAACGCTACTAGGATGGTTCTCTCGCAGGGGCGGTTCTGGTTAAGACCGCGATTAACCTGTTTGTTTATGGCAATGCGTGCTGTTGTTGTGCTATGCACTTTCCGGAAGCCATTTTGATGCTTAGCCGAGCCCAGGTGGTAAGTGTAGTACGGGAGGAGTAGGGTCTCAAGCGTTTTTACCACTGGCGAAAGCAAGGAATTCCGCCGATAGGAGTCACCCTTGTCAGCCGGTTCCCTGGTTTCAGCAGTGGGACCACCTTCCCAACTTTCCAGATGTCAGAAATGATGAGGGTGGCCATTGACAAGTTGAGGACCTCTGTGAGGAACTCAACTCCCGCGGGGCCTAAATTTTTTCGCATCAACGCACTTAGCCCGTCAGGGCCAATGACCTTGGAGGATTTCGTTTTCCCGATGGCCTCCTTCACCTCGCCACAAGTGAAAGCAAGGGGCGCGCTGGTGGTTGACTGCTTGCGCAGCCTTCTGGTCACCTTCCGCTTGGTCCTTTCCCCCGAAGGATGTAAAATGAATTGTCGGCTTAAATAGCTCGCACATTTCTTCGGGTCCGACGAGGCATGTCTCCGAATGAGATTTCCACTCGGTCGTCGCGCTTCGTCGGGTTGGACAAGGATCTCACGGTGGACCAGAGCTTACCGACACCCGTGACTAGGTTGCAGGACTTTAGGTGCTCCTCCCACTTATTCCGCTTGTTCTGATCTACCAACCTCCGAATCGTCTCGTTGACCTCCTTCACCTCGCCACTAGTGAAGGCATGAGGCGCTCTGTTGTTTGGCAGTTTGCGCAGCCTTCTGGTCACCTACCGCTTGGCCCTATCGCACGAAGGATGCAATATGAATTGCCGGTTAAATATCATCTCTTACTTCAGTAATCAATGCTCTCACTAACTCTTTACTTAATATAATAAACATTGATGACAATTTCTAAATAAATGTCGACAATTACAAAACAAATCTCCGGAATTCTTCAGACAGCGCAATGGTATCTGACAAAAACTCTTAAATTTACCTCATCATAATAAACAGTCACACTAACAGTTTTACAAGGCAATTAACATTACAACAAAGCTTTTGCTTTTTCGTTCACAATGAGTTCAATAATGCAATGTAATATAAAGGGATACTATAATAATTATGAATATCTTCAGCTTATACTGAAGGAGTACAATCCGTCAGTTATAGGCCTACAAGAAACCCACATACCCTCAAATGTAGTACCCCACCCACCTAAAGCAAATGCAGGCTTTCACAACTTAACTCAAAACACAACAGGCAAGCAAGATCTTTGTGTACTTATTAAAAAATACATACCCCACTAAAAAATTAACTAACTTAGTATATAATATCTCCACAATTGTGATCTAAATTCCTGGAGTCCACTCTGGGGCTCAACAGTAGCAAATTCAAGAGTTAAAGTACTTGAAGATGTTGTTCTTGCCTCTAATCTGATAGTACTAAACGGTGACTCGCCTACACATTTTTCAACCCACCTAAGCTTTTCTAATTTAAATATCACACTCTGTTTAGCTAGTCTTGTACCTAAATGCAAACGGACAATTTTAAATAACCTACGTGGAAGTGATCACTTTCCAATTTTCACGACGGTAAATTTTAGCACATATGCCGAGAAAACAAGAAAAATGTCAAGATTTGCCATTAAACTAGCCGACTGGATGAATTTCCAAAAAAGATGTGTTTCAGAGTCATGTTAAATACCAGTATCAAATAACGTAAATAAACAAGCAGCAAATATAAAAACGATTATTAGATCTTCCGCCCATCTGTGCATACCGCAAACGAAGATAACTTTTCACAAACCCTCCGTTCCTTTGTGGAACCGAAATTCCGTAATACTAAAGATCAAGAAACAAGAATTATGGGCAATATATAAGAAGAAAAGAACCGAAGCCAACTTTGGTAAGTACCAGAAAGCTAACGAGGCTTTCAGATACCAAGTGAAGGCAAACAAAAGAACTAGCATAGAAGAACTTACATCTGCTACCAACCCCAATTCTACCCCTAAGCAAATCTAGCGTGGCTATGATGATGACAGGTGATTTACGGCAAAGCAAAATCTCCCTGATTGATACAAACAATGGCATTCGATAGAAAGAAAGATTCTCTAAACTTTAATTTTATGTACAGAAATTACAATATTTTTAATGTTAAATACCATATAATTGTAGGTTTTAATTTTGACAAGTTTCTTAACTTTAAGAATCATATTGTAAATGTGTAAAAAAAAAAATTATTGTTAGATTAATTATCATAAAGTACCTTACACCCGGACGCTTTTATAAATATAATGAAATCTTTGCTATTGGCAGTGATTGACTACAGTTTTGTCTGTGCCCTATCACAACGCTATTCATACTCGCTTTTCCCACAACACCAATAAAAAACCTGATGGCAGAATCTCCCTTTAAATAAGATATATGACAAAATCTCTGCACAAACATTTAGCTAATGCAACTAAAAGAAGACTCAGCATGGAGAAACCTTCAGCTATATATAATGAACAACTAAACGCATAGGAAGTATACATCCTTTACAAACCTACAATTGCTAAACTATCAAAATTCGTCAGTGGACGCTTCCTCAATCCGTTTTTATCTCCAAACTTTAAGACCACACTAAACACACAACTATTTAGCTAATGCAACTAAAAGAAGACGCAGCATGAAGAAACCTTCAGCAATATATAATGAACAACTAAACGCAAAGGAAGTCTATATCCTTTACAAACCTACAATTGCTAAATCATCGAAATTCGTCAGTGGACGCTTCCTCAATCCGTTTTTATGTCCAAACTTTAAGACCACACTAAACATTCAACCAGTCCCACAATATGTCAAAATTTTTTTTTTATCTAAAAGCACCTCAGGAAGATAGGGCTGGAAGATTATATTTACTGATGGCTCCAAAACAACTCAATCGACTTCTTTTGGGTATCGGAGAGAGAGAGAAAGTTATCAAAACGGAGCTGCTCTTTTCGCTCTACTCGGTTTCCAGGGTCGAATTACTAAGTACTCCAAAACAACCAAGGGAAAATACATAATTTGCTCCAACAGTAAGTCTTCCGTCGCTACTCTAGAAACCCCACACAATAAAGAGCCTCTTATTGAAATATAAAGAGAAAACTTGATTCAACGTCGCTCAAAATTAAAACCATGTGGGTACCCGGCCATTGTGGCATCGTCGGAAATGAATACGCAGACACTACAGCTAAAGAAGCCTACAAGATACCCTGAATATACATTCTTCGATCCTTTGATAAAAACAGATATCTTTCGACTAGAAAACTACCACGCGACAACAGACCAACTACGAATTATTACCAGACTGCATATGGGTCACACAAAACTAACGCATACAAAGTATATCATAAAAGGCGGGCCACCTCCATATTGTAATGTAAAAAATATAAAAACGCTGGAGTCAATATAATTGGAAATGAATTGCCCACAAATATGCTAAGGACCTCAGAAAAAATCTTCAAATCTGTATACACCAATGTAACCTGTTATACTTAGTGTAGTCATATATTCGCTTTTGTTAATACTTTTTAATATTATCTTATTATTGGAGTATTTTATAAAAAATTAAAGAACCTTTTAGAAATAAGTCAGACCGACAGTCCTAGTTACTAGTTGCCTTGTCAAATGCAATGTAATTATTTATAATTATATCTTATAAAAATAAATAATAAATAAATTAATTCATGTGTAACTCCCTCGCTTATTGATGTTGGTGCTACCCAATTGGGTATGTTGAGCATTCCTTCAAGCATTAGCATAGTGTCCAGCAGGTTGATGGTCCTCACTAGGTTCCTTAGTATTAACTAAGCTTCATGTGTAAAACTATCCTGTACTCTGAGCAGTATATAACGTATACTTCGGGGTCTGCAAGCCACAGGTCCTAGGGCCAGTGATCCAGGGCTATTTGACCAGAGCTGTGTATATTTCACCTGAGTCCAGATGACGTAGGACCGCAGTAGATGATGCTTTACAATGATTAAGGTTTATCTTGACAGCCTTCATCGTCACGTGCGTCCCTGCCTGCATCTGTTCATGAAGGTGGTGGTCCAGGGTTCTCCTTCTATATGCGCTGTGCTACTTTTGCCAAGTCGACATGAATTCACATCCATTGGTTCATATGGATCATGCGTTCCTCATTGCTCTCGTCAATTACGCCAATGACCTTTCGGTTGTATGCTATTTCTGCGAAGGATCGGGTCCAGGCTTCTTATGTCTTGACCCTTTTCAGTGTCAATGGCGAAACTTCCTCCACAGCCATCTGGCGCTTGGTGCTCCCTACTTTGTCATATTATTTTACCTGTTGACGTAGAATTCGCGAAACGGTTCGTCGGTCCCAGTAAGTGGCCTTGAGGCAAATTGCCTCAAATATACATAGGCAATAAGATTAGACAGACGCGAGGAACAAAAACAATTCTCTCCCAATATTTAACAATTAGCGGACATTCGGCCGATTTCGAAAATACAAAAAAATGATAGACGGGGAAAAAATAGAGGACAAGAATAATACGAGAAGGGCTGAGAATACAGTATACAGAACAGCAATAACGAGTGATACTCAAACAGATTAGTGTGTAATTTAACATGTGGGGTTTTATTGTTGGGTCGTTCCATCTCAAACCACCAAGCCCACCTGAAAGTGGATAAAAAATTGCGATTAAATTCGCAGAAAGTGTTCCTTGAACAATTTAAAGAGACAGGTATGTCAGGTTCTTATGGCCGATTCGAGTGATAACTAACTATTTACTTAAAAACGCAAACACAGTTTAGTTAAGAATTGAATTATGTAATTTATGTAGTTAAAATGCGAATAATTACTTTCCAGAAATTAGGTGAATATCTTGGCGTCCACTCGGACGAATTATTTCGTTTTTCAATAAATCGGAAATGATCTCTGATACGATTGCTCGTTTAGCGAACGGAATGCGATAAGGTTTAAGGTATATCGGTAAATCTGAATTTGATGCTATTGCCATTTTGTAAATATCACATTTTTCCAATTTCGGATAGATTATTTGCAAAAACGTTAACGCTATTCAACCCGTTTTCTATTTCAATATTTGGAATTTGTTCTAAGCGATTACCCGCGCGGCAAAGAAAGTCTCTACCAAACAACAATCATATCTGTCGGAATCTTATTGTCATCAATTTCGATCATCGCATTAATAATTTCGGTACTAACATATTGTTCCCTCGCAAAGCCGTGTAACGTTGTCAAATCCTTTTGCGGATTTCAAATTTTCAGCGCGAACGTTTTCGAACGAGTATACGGCTGCTACCGGGGTCAACGAATTTACTTTAATAGCTTTAATAATCTTATCGTTTCTATTTTATTGACGGGGTTTTCTACTTTGCGTCTGCGGTCTTATGCGTTGAATAATGTCTACGTTATACCATTTTACTTTATCTAGCGGTAATAACACTAACGGCTTTTGATTTTCCACGGGCGAATATTTTCGGTTTGCACGATTATACATACGAAGCGGTTTCAGCATCGTTATACACATTAAAATTTATTATATCCCGTAATAAGTCTTGACTGCGATTATGATCATTTGAAATTTGCTTTAAAAGATCGGCGTCGTTTAGGTCATTTATAGTATAGATTGCAATGCTTGAGACGGATAATCCACCTTTTGTTCCAAACGCAAGCATACGATAGTAATATTCATTCCCGGGTTCATTTATTTGTCGCTTCATTTGTGCCATTTTAAGATGCAGGTCGGAAAGTCTAATAAACATTGGTTAACGAATTGCAGCCATGAAATAAACACATCTTGCAAATAATCTACCCAATACTTGGTAGAAATATCGATAAAATTATAAACATTGTTGGGATCTTGACCGGTTGTCGACAACGAATGTTCACTATTGTATATATATGCGGTTGGAGCTATTTGCGGATGCGTTATTGTATACAAGCTGGTTACAGTCGGATTAAAATTTGCTGAACTTTCAACTGTATTAACCGGCGAAGAAGATATTGTCGGATTGAAATTTGTTGATGTCGTTACATTTCTATTTTGTTGTGACAATAAATCGGTCTGTTTTTTCTAACGACGAAATACGTTGCAACACCGCACTTTCATTTTCGGCGTAATTTTCGTTTTTTTTGTTTCGATTATACGTTCTTATATTACGAATTCGATTGTCTTATTAGATTTTCGTATTGGAATGGAGTTCGATTTTTGAACAAAAAATTATCCTACAACCAAAAGACGTAGATTACAAAGAAGTAGCATACTTTCACCGGATATGGCAACAGAATATTTTGGCTTATTTCACTATACCAGAACAAATTTGACTTTTGCTGATTGATATTAGAATCTGATTCGATCCAATTGGTTTGTGTTGAGGTGAAGTAAGCTAATATTTCTTACCACATTATAATTTCACTGATGCAACTTCTTTGTAATCTACGTTCTTTGTTTGCAACATTTTCGGTTTCGATTTCGATTTTATGTATACGGCTTGTCGGTTACGTTTGATTTGTTCAATTATCCAATCAGAAATTAAATGCATTCGTGTGAGACTATGGTACCGTAACCGGCTGCTGCCAGCGGAGTCTCAATTACAACCACAATTAGTCAGCGGAGTCTTAAGCGTAAATTCACAACCTCTTCGAGTGAAAACTAACTCTTTACTTAAAACAACGCAAACAAAGTTTAGTTAAGAATTTAATGATGTATGTTATTTAGTTAAAATGCGAATAATTACTTTGCAAAAATTAGACGTATATCTTGGTGTGTGTATTTCATCGAAACGACGATGATACTCCTGAGTTGTTGTTGGTATGTATGCAGAGTTGTAATTAAAACGTCGGCTGAACATGACCAATTGTAATTAATTATTTAGTTGTTGTTAATTAAAAAACAAACGATTTCTTTCAAATTGCCAGACTACCATATATGTATGTTTGTATAATTTTCTATATACTTCAATTGGTTGTTTTCAAGTAATTAATTTTTTACGTCAAACCTGATACTTTGAAAAACATTAATACAAATTTGTATCTACTCATATAAGGAGAAAGGATTTGGCCTCTAAATGAACTTATCTGGGGATAATGTATATTAAGCCAATGAATTTCACGTCGTACGAAGTATGTCAATAAAACATTTCACGTTTTATTAAAACTTTCATTTTAAAATCTCTAATTCATGTTCACAAGTTCGCGCTGTCTCATCATGAACAAAACTGATAATTTACAGTTATGCTGATGGCCAGATACATGGTCAGGCAGACGATCATGAGTATATGAATATAGAAGCATTGCTCTAAGTATACTTTACTCGTTCTCTAAGATTAGAAGGCTTTAGCAACACAACGCTAAATAGGAATAATAAAGGATTAAATATAGAATGACACTAGAGCGTTTCATTTAAATTACAAATATTTCTAAAAATCTATTGAAAATTCAGTGACATTATTTTAGATATACAGTATTGAAATATGCTTTCATATCAGTTTCCGAGAAGAGAAAAGTGTAAAGATTTAGAATCGGTGCATAAAACAATTGTGTATAGATCTCCAAAAAATTCGCTGTTTCCGTTAAAAGAATTAGCAATGCTGCTGCAACCATATTTCCCTGACGAAGTTTTGAACGCCACTGATGAAGCATGTTGTCCCTGATACAGAAGATTGTCTCCAAGATTCCTAGTATCATCGGAGAAAGAAATAGAAATAGACAGTGAATTTACACCTTGCAGCACTCGCATGCCTCAACATAATAGTAGGTACCTTAGTAGTACTGATTTATGATCTACCGCATCATGAAACATTTTTATTAAGCAATATCTGAAATATTTGGCTGAGTGGAAAATTAAAACAAGTCCTCATTTGCGCTTAAAAGAAATCCAACAAAAAGCTATTCGCAACGAGAAAGAAATCTCAGAATTGAGATCAGATCATTTAATTATTCACATTCATTGCAGACATGATCAGTTCACCATTTTAATGGCAGTTTTCTATTACCCTGAAAATACGTTGAGTTTTGCGATTGTTAGCGATGATCGCATACATGATACGATAGATACGACCATTCAAAAGGCCAATAAGAAATACCCTGACGGAATCTTCAACTATACAATTATCATTTCCAATGGAGCGCCAAGTAATTTTAAGAATAAATATCAATTTGGAGAATTTAGAAAATTCCTGGGGGTAAGAAAGTGGAAACATGGAAAAGGGATTTGTGATGAAAAGAACCAATGGAACGCATTGAGAAAGTTTAATCTTATATTCTCAACGTTGAATTATGTTTATTGGATGCAGAAAAATTTAAGAAATTTACAGCAGGAATGGATAAAAACCAAAGTATTCCCCGGAATTCAGCAATCGCACGTTTGGAAAAACGAGACAGTCGGAATGAGTCCAGCCCAAACCTATACGGCACGAACATGTGTACATGAATTAATGATTTTCAAATTAAAGTTGAAATAAAACGCGAAATGTATTATTGGCATACTTCTCTCGATGTAAAATTCATTGGTTTAAGATTCATTATTCCCGGATATTTTCATTTAGAGGCCAAAGCCTTTCTTCTTATATGAGTAGATCCAAATTTTTATAGTGTTTTTCATAGTATCAGATTTGACGAAAAAAATTAATAAATTGAAAACAACCAATTTTAACATGCATATTGACACTTATTCTGAAAAAAGTTCATACAACCGCCTAACGGTCAAAAAAAGTTTCAACGAAAAAAATGGGGCAATTTGAAAAAAATCGATTTAAAAGAACAATTTTCCCTCCTACGCGTTTCAGCGCATTTCGCGTCTTCCTCAGGGAGTCTGTTTTTATTAAACAATAAACAATGAACAATAAACAATAACGTTAGTTTCGATTGCAATAACTAAGTGCATCTGGACTATTTTTTATGGACCTACAATGATTTTAATAATTATCACAAGTACATAAATGTACATACATATGTATGTGCACACTTAGCACTAGTTTGGAAATAGACTTATGAAGACATATTTTTGGCATTGCTCTTATTTATATTAATTCTTATCACAGCTGTGTATTATTAAAATGTGTAAAATTCATCGCGTTCTCCAATTTTTGCTGTATGCGTAAGCTTTCCAATGTCATTCTCCTCCTTTGTCCTTTCTCGATGTCTAAAATCCTCGTATTCGCGAAGTCAGCTGTGTGTTTATGTGTGGTCAGGTGTTGAGCCAGGGCTGTTGTCATTTTCTTATTTCTTTCGTCCGCCTTATGTTCGCCAATCCTTATACCCAACGCTATTTTTGTCGTGCCCGCATAGCATTTGTCACAATTTTCGTCTTCTTTGCCTTGCACCTTATCTCGTATACAACATTGTGTTGTTGTTTTTTCTCTATTTTGTCTTTTGCTTTCGTGAGTATTCTACTCAGCGTATTATGGTTTGTGAGCATAAATAATATTTTCATTTGTATTTAACAATAACTAATTAATTACAATTGGTCACGTTCTGCCGACTTTTTTATTTCGGTAGATTAATATCAGTAACCAAAAAATTTGGAAATCCGCGCATTTGTGCGGAAGTTAATTGCATTTGAAAAAAATTGCGCTTGAGAGAAAAAAAACGAAGCGTTCGGATGCTTGCGAGAAAAAAACGATAATTTAAAAATTTAAAATTTCTGAATGAAAAGAAAAAATAAGTGTATCCTTAAATTGTTCAAGGAACACTCTCTGTGAATTTTATCGCAAACTTTTATCCACTTCCAGGCGGTCTGGGTGATTTGAGATGGAATGAGCCTGCTATATTTTTGTTTAATATGAGTGCATTCCTGTTTTTAATGTGATAAAGTGCAGAATACCTGAGAAGGCGCAATTGACGCCGAAACTTGTAGGCGAATAAATTGTTTGCTTTCAACCTACCACCGACCTAAAAGCCCGTAAAGCATGCAATACAGTATTTTAGTTACCATGCATTTCAAATGAGTTCTAACAATAAAATGTCTTAATATAATTTTGCCCGGTTACTAATGCAAATTCTCCTTATTAAACGTATTAGGAATATTGGGCAATTAACTTTTCTCTTTCTTCTATGGGATTGTATTGACCATTATCCAGGGTGCGGAATTGTCTTCCGGAGTTGAGAAAAGCAGCAACCAAGTGGTCGCACACTTCGCGGTATTCATCTTAAAATGTATAACACACAGTTCACTGCTGAGCCTTAAGCCGTTGTATGCCAATCCAATGGGTGACTTTTTTCATTACAGCAGACACAATTACCCTTACGCAATATATTTCCTTAATCAGGAATCGAACATATGTACTTTCGCCGTAGCCTCATGTAATGGGAATAGTTGAATCCAACGCATAGCGACATCTTTTAGCATTCTACATAGAGTTTAACATATTTTTTTATACATGACCGTATGTAAGGCCAAAAATATCTGGAAGCGATTATGGCTACGGTTCTTCCTACTCTGCAGTGATCAGCGGTGGGATTACCGAGATCGAACAATTGTTTTCGGCGCTCGTTAGAAGACGCCTGCAAATTCAATCGGATAGGACATAACCTGAATACAAAAGTACTTGTCAAATGGCCAGATTTATTTGTCCTTCCAGTACTCTCGTAATTACATATTACTGTCCCTTCTCCTGTACTCAAAAAATCGTAACGCATATGACGTTGATGAGTCAATTTTGACCAATATTTCGTATATTAGACACACAGTCTCAATATAATTGAAGCATTAAATCAGCTTTAATATTCAATAAGTATAAAAAAATTTATGAAGTAACATAATATATTGTTTTTAAGATTGTTGTCTTCGAGTGATCTTTACAAATGAAGTTTTGGCAGCTGGAACATTTGTTACTATATTTTGTGCTGATGGATTGATTTAGATAGATGAAGCAACGACCGCGTCTTACGTTTTGATTGATTCCTGTAGTTTCTGCACTATTTTTATTTACATAGTTATTCGTGATATTTCCCAGGAAACAAGTTCAGATTCAGGAATATAACATGTCTAAATCTTTTATTTATATCGGGTGTTTTTTTTAGGGGTATAGAACTTCGAATTGAAATAAAACACAAGAAAATCGTTTCAAGGTCCATCAATTTGGCTTTATTGGAAGGATAATTTTATGCCATTAATGTTTAAATATGATTTCGGGCATGTGGCCGCCGCGGCTGGCTCGAATAAAGCCAATTCTACAGGTCCAATTTTCAACCACTTTTTCGAGCATATGGGGCCGTATGTCGGCAATAACGCCACGAATGTTGGCTTCCAATTCCCCTAACGTTTCTGGTTTGTTGGCGTAGACGAGCGACTTCACATATCCCCAAAGAAAATAATCCAATGGTGTCAAATCACACGATCTTGGTGGCCAATTTACAGGTCCATTCCGCGAAATTATGCGCTCATCGAATGTTTCCTTCAATAAATCGATTGTGACGTGCGCTGTGTGGCATGTAGCGCCGTCTTGTTGGAACCACAACTCATCCACATTCATGCCATCCAATTCGGGAACAAAATAGTCGGTTATCATGGCTCTATACCGGTCTCCATTAACGGTAACTGCCTCTCCAGCATTATTGCGGAAGAAGTATGGCCCAATGACTCCACCAGCCCATAGAGCACACCAAACAGTCAGTTTTTGTGGATGTAATGGCGTTTCAAGGGTCTCATGTGGATTCTCTTCACTCCAAATGCGTCAATTTTGCTTGTTGACGTAGCCATTCAACCAAAAATGAGCCTCATCACTGAACAAAAGATTGCGATGAAAATCAGCATCGAGATCAATCTCATTTTCGGCCCATACACCAAAATCACGACGCATTGCATGGTCTCGCGGCTTTAATTCTTGGACAAGCTGGATCTTGTAAGGTCGCAAGCCAAGATCTTTGCGCAAAATCTTCCATAAAGTTGATGGACAAAGCTCCAATTGCTGTGCACGGTGGCGAATCGATTCATTCGGGTCCTCTTCAACACTTTGCTCTACAGCGGCAATTGTTTCTTCGGTGCGCACTGTTCGACATCTCTGCGGATGCGTATTATCACATAGAGTAAACGTAGCGCGAAAACGATCCATGGTTAACCGAATTAATTGCTCTGATGGACGATTATGTCGACCATAAAATTGACGGAGCTCGCGGTAAACTTCGCGAACTGAACCATTATTTTCGAAATAAATTTGCACGATTTGCAAGCGTTGTTCTTTTGTCAACCTGTTCATGATGAAATGGCAAACCAAACTGAACATAAATGACATTAGAGTTGCCAGATTTGACCACAAAATGCCAGTTTTATCTCTATTCGAAAAACAAACCTGTAAAAAAAACACCCGATACATCTATTTTTACCTTAAGGCGATTATGTTTAGCACATTGTAAAATAAAATATACGGGTACCGATTTTTTCTACGCTTGCAAGTGTATGTCCTGATTACTTGATCGAGAGGTTCAACACCTGGTTTGGTCTTGCCGTAAAAGTCGATGATTTCAGACAGTTTTGAATTGGCACTGATTTGAACATCATTGTGAAATGTACTGCGTAAATACACACAATACACAAACGCAATCTGATTTTGATTTTATTGTTGTCAAAAAGGAAATGTGCATAATTTTCTGGTTTATTTTTCACTTGTGTTATTTTTATAGGCAAGAATTTTTTGTGTTCCTTTCCGAATGTGCAAAGTAGGGTTATTTTATATTTCGAGGATGTAAAAGAAAGTTTCGCATGTGACGTTGTGACCTTGTAAATCTTTTACCAGATCCAGTGCAACACGATATCCTTTTTATTTTTCTGGTTAGCAATTCCGATTTTGGTCTGTATATACCTGCAAAAACCACGCAAATCTTGTATGACTGCTGCACAATACCCAAATCTTAATGCCGTATTTTCCAGGCTTCGATGGGATACGTTGCTTGAATGGATAAGATTCACGAAAAATCTCCGATTGCTCATCTTCTGTGGTGTACTCACCAGGACTGAACAGATTTTGTTTATTTACCTCCCAATTATTCCAAAGATCTCGCCTCTCATTTCGGTCACATTTCTTGTCGAACCTCAGAACTCGGGAGATATTTTGGAATCTGTAAGAATAAACGTGAACTCTGCACACTTCCGCTAACATACATAAATACATACAAACATATGTATAAAGCAGACAATATTGATTGTACTTTGAACGAACGTGCACTAGGAATAAAACGTATAGCTATGTCCATACTCGCTATCCTATTGGGCAATTTTGACAATACGGAGTATGCAAATGTGGATCCAATGGAAGATAAAAAAGAAAATCGATGTTTTTCAAATTAAGTTTTATCAAATAATAAAAGTCAGAAAGACTGTAATTTATTGAACTTGACGCCAGGTTTGTATTAGGGGATAATATGAGAAAACAACAATTTTTCAAAGTGGTAGAAGTGATAGCTGCTATTTCGAAGATCACCACATCTCCTCATCAGACTTCTTTCTTTCCAGACTTTACCTGGCTTTGAACCATGATACACGGAGTTGCTAGACGAGCACGCAACTACTCAGCCACGCTAACCGTGTGAAAATTGTTTGTTTTCTCATTATCCCTATCTCCAACAGTCAGAAAGGTTTAAAAGGTTACGTAAAGGCTACAAACAAATATTCAGTGCTAAAAGTCGTTTGGCCCATGAATACAGGATAAGTGCTAAATCAAATCTTAATGCCGTTCCAATGAAATTGGAGTTTATTAAGGCGAATTCGTATAAGATGGTTTAAATTAACACAAACAAAAATTACTGTTACCGACAAGAATATAATTACAATTGCATCACCCTATATGAGTCAGCAGTGAAGACCAGCAATACTCCATGCATATGTACATACATACATATCTGATATGTATGCATGTACATACAAATACACGACATATATACACATAGTTATCTTTATTGCTCATGGTATTCTTCGTCGCATAGCATATTACTTATACATACTTATTTTTATATGTACATTTTCATGCCGTTAAACATTTACCTAATGCTTATTGTTAAATATAAGACGAGCTAACTGTTAAGTCAGGCCAGATTTCTTAGTTATTCTCACTATAAAAAAGGTCGAAAGAATTTTATGACACAGTTGTAAAAGTGAAAGGAAAATACAATTGATTTTTAAGCATCGTCTTACGTGCTCTAAAAAACTTTTTTCATTTCCAAACCGACATCACCGCAGCGCGAAATAATAATCGCAACATTCTTAAAAATCAATTGTTTATATCCGCACAAATGTTTGGTACGAGCAGTAAAAATTCGAATCATAGTTGCCTTAGATGTGACGGAGTAGACAACGATGAAATGGTCCAGTGTGACACCTGCGACGCCTGGTATCACTTCATGTGCGTTGGAGTCGACAGCAATGTAGCTGACATAAGCTGGTATTGTGATCTTTGTAAGCACGGCGGGTCAAATGCGAAATCGCAACCGACAGCATTATCATCGCCAACTACCAATCAGGGCAACCAGCAAGTGTACTTTCCTACGTCCGCACCAGCCACCATGGCTGCGTCTATAACAACCACCAATTACATGCCGACACCAATTACGTTCCCGACTCTGCAATCAGCCACCGCCGCTAACTCATCGAAGCCAAAGTTGACATCTGCTTGCTGGGATTTCGAACCCACTGCAACGTTTGCCTCATTACGAGGCCGCCAACTGCCCACGATGACAACAGGGTGTTATTCAGCGCTCCCGGCAACGGCATCGCTAAAGCAAGTCGTACCTGATAACATAGCATCTTCCTCAGCAGGTATCATGTTTCGCGAACTGAAAGTAGTGGAAGGGCAAGATGCAACAAATATCAATGTGGCACGGATGCCGCGCAATCAGGAAGTATACCGAAAGCTTCAGCTAGAACGTTTGGAGGAAGAGATGCGGATTCAGCAACATTACTTAGAAAGCAAGTATAAAATCCTCTCTCAGTATGACGAGTTGCTTCCAAACAACAATTCATTTTTTACGGTGACCAACAGTCCTTCACCGGCTCAATTGGCTGCGAGACAAGGTATATCCAAGCAGCTCCCGGCTTTTAATGGAGATCCGGACGAATGGCCCCTTTTCATTAGCAGCTTTGAGAACAGCACCACTGTCGCCGGGTACACCGAAGCTGAGAATTTGATACGACTACAAGCGAGTCTCAAAGGAAAAGCGCGTGAGATGGTCAAAAGTAAACTCTTTATGCCATCCATGGTAACTGAAATTATCAAAACCCTTAAGATGTGTTTCGGTCGACCGGAATATATTCTCGAGCCCGCAGTGAATCGAGCTCGTGCTCTTCCGCCAGTGAAAGACAAATTGGAAGCGCTTATTGACTTTGCGCTTTTATATGTGCGAAATATTTGCACGACCATGGAAGGGTGCCAAATGAATATGCATTTACATAATCCGTTGTTGGTCAAGGAGCTGGTAGATAAGCTCCCAAATAACCAAAAGTTAAGCTGGGCAGTTCACCCAAAAGACGATAAAATACCTGTGGTCAAGCAGTTTAGCGAGTGGTTATACAGCCTAGCTGAAGCCGCAAGTACCGTAGTCAGCTTAGCACCAACTAATACTCGCATGGTTAATACTCATACCGTCGACACGGCCCGAGAACGTACGCAAATAGAACAGAACGCAGGGCAAAGCAGGCAGTGTAAAGTTTGCAAGGGCTACGAACACAAAGTAGCTCAATGCAAAGTCTTTGAAAACCTCCCACTACAACGCAAATGGGATGAGGTGAAAGCTCACAACCTCTGTCGCCAATGCCTCAACCCACACAGGCGCAAATGTTTTTTAAATAGAATCTGCACAATTAAACATCATCCTTTGCTCCATAAATCGGTAACAAACCAAATTGGACCAGTAAGTAATGCAACCGATTTCCCAGATGCACTGGTAAACACCCACAGCAACGAAAGAAGCCAACCTCTTTTTAGAATCGTGCCAATTTACATTCATTCCAAAAATAAAACCCTAAGAATATTTGCATTTTTAGACGAGGGCTCATCCGTCACGTTAATGGAGAGAAAGATATTTGACGAACTCGGCTTGGATGGTGAACAAGACCCATTGTGTCTTCGATGGACAGGAAACACTACGCGCGTTGAGAAAAACTCTGTACGGGCTGCTATTGAAATTTCAAGTAGTGCAAATAGTCGAAAGTATACTTTGAAGAAAATTCACACCGTCGACGAACTCGATCTACCGGCACAAGCAACGCGACTGAATTGCAGAAAATGTATCCACATCTAGCAGGTTTACCGATCGCGTCATATGAGAACGTCAAACCATCGATGTTAATATAACGACGTTACACTGACTCTAGTGGCCGCGAAATCAAAAGTTGCGCCACTGAAACCGCTATCGATTCCCAGGTTAGATTTGCAGACTGCAGTGATTGGGGTCCGACTGGCTAACATGGCGAGTAACGTGTATCGCATTGGTATAACATCTAGAGTTTGGTGGTCAGACTCTAAAACAGTCTTGCGATGGATTCGAATGGACCCAAAAAACTTTCAGCAATACGTCATGCATCGCATTGGAGAAATCCTGGAGACATCGAATGCGGAGCAATGGCAGTGGGTGCCCTCAAAATCTAATCCTGCAGATTTAGGTACAAAAATTCACGCGATATGCAACTATCGACCATGGTTCAGTGGCCCGGAGTTTTTGATGTCAAACCCGAAGGAATGGCCGAAATATGACGAACTAAATCAAGATGTCATCGACTTAACAGAAACTAAGCATTATGTCTTACACGCTGCAAAAGCTCACATACGATATCCGATCTTAAACATAGAATATTTTTCTGATTGGAGACGTCTCTACCGAGCTGTAGCTACGTTTTTACTATACGTCGACCGATTGCACGCATTTGTAAAAGGTGAAAAACCAAAAACCACCATCGGTTTCGACCAGATTCAGCAGGCTAAGCACTTTCTGATCAGGTATGCTAAGGACTCCGAATTTAGTAATGAAAGAAACTTACTAAAACACGGTAAGCCTATCGAAAAGTCCAGCAAACTAATCTCAGTAAATGTTTATTTAGACGCAGACGATATAATCAGGAGCAAAGGCCGCGTTGAGCATTTAAACAATCACGAAGATACCATAGTATTGCCGAATAACAATTACATTACTTTTCTAATAGTGCGCTGGGTTCACGAATGCTTTCATCATCAGATGCATGAGTCAATAATAAATCAATTGCGTGGGCGATACCATATAAGTCGGCTAAGGGTGTTGTACCGCAGAGTTCGTCAGAGTTGTCAGAAATGTAAAACCGCTAATGCGGCTCCACAAGCACCGCCAATGGCAACACTACCCGCCGCAAGGCTCGCAGCTTTCGAAAGGCCTTTCACATATATCGGCGTCGACTATTTTGGTCCAATACTCGTTACCGTTGGGAGAAGACGCGAGAAAAGATGGGGCGTGTTGTTTACATGCCTAACTCTTCGGGCAGTACACATCGAAATTGCGCACAGTCTAGATACAAGTTAATGTATTATGGCAATAACAAACTTGGTTTCACGCCGCGGATATCCGAGAGAAATTTTCTCTGACAACGGGACTAACTTTAAAGCATCTGAAAAAATAATTTCTTTAAAGTACATACATTTTCCTGACATAATTTCTCCGTTCGACCAAATAAAATGGAGATTCAACCCGCCAAGTGCTCCACATATGGGAGGAATATGGGAGCGGTTAGTAAGGTCGGTAAAAAATGTACTTCTCACAATACTTCCATCTACAACTTTTAGCGATGAGAGTATGCGAAGCGCTTTGCATCAAGTGGAATTTATTATAAACGCGCGACCACTTACGTTCGTGTCCTTGGACAGCTGTGACGATGAAGCGCTCACTCCGAATCATCTTCTACTTGGGTCATCCGCTGGATACACGCCTATTTCTACCGATACCTGTAGCTTAAGACAGCGTTGGCGTCTGACCCAACAATTCGCCGACCGATTTTGGAATCGATGGGTCAAGGAATATGCTCCGATTATCTCACGACGTAGTAAGTGGTTCAACAAAATACCCCCTGTGCGTATTGGCGATGTCGTAATGATAGTCGATCACGATTTGCCGCGAAATTGCTGGCCCAAAGGCAAAATTGTAGACGCCATCAAAGCCAAAGATGGACAAATACGAAGCGTAATGGTTCAAACAAGATATTCAATACTTCATCGACCTGTTGTAAAGATTGCTGTATTAGACGTCGGTGCTGAAGACAAAGTAAACGCGTAATACATAACTTATTTACGGGTGAGGGAGTGTTACCGACAAGAATATAATTACAATTGGATCACCCTATATGAGTCAGCAGTGAAGACCAGCAATACTCCATGCATATGTGCAAGTAACATTACACGGTAGATGTTTTGTTTAAATAGAACTCGATATTTATTGTCGAAAAAGTAACATTACACAGTAGATGTTTTGTTTAAATAGAACTCGATATTTGTTGTCGAAGTAAATATTACAACCTTATTGCTAAGCGTCAAAACTAATAGTGACTAGTTTTGAGAAAGAGACTCGGTTCGTAACCGTTTGATCGAATGCGTACGTGTTAAGCTACAATGTTTATGCACATACATTCCCCCAACATGTTTTCTATTTAGAAATACGAGAGGCATAATGTCACTCGTCACTCCCTAAGAACCTGCAACAATAACTTTGATGCAAGCCTAATATATACGGGTATAAAAATTATTGAATTCAATTATGGTTTTAATCTACTTAATAAGTACATTTTGGTTAAGCGCATAGGTGATAGATGTGCCTAGGAGTTTTGTTTTTTCTTTCTTTTAAACTGGGCTTTATATTTTCTCACATTTCTGTTTTTAAATCTTACGACATAATGTTCGTTATCGTCCTCTGCTTTGACTAATTTTACTTGTCTAAATGGATTTTTGGTTTTATCCAAGCGTTTCCTAGAATTCTCTGCGCTAACGAAATTTGTGTCAATAGGGACTTCTTTGCGGTTCCTGTTAACATTCTGAATTCTTTTTTCTTTTACCGATTGCGGATCTATTTTTGGGGGAAGTTTATTAGGGGGTTTCGCCAGTAGTAGAATGGACAATATTGTGATTGTATGTAAACACTGTTTGTTCGATTTTATAATATTTTAACTCATTGTTATCTGAAGTATTTATGATTCGTAATTTTTCATTTAAAGTTTTATGGAGGCGCTCGATATCACCAATTCCCGTTTTACCGGTAGTTACTTCCAATTGTATATTCAATTGTTCACACCATTGTTTTATATTGATATTGTTTATGCCTTGGTCTTGGTCTATTTTTAATTTTTTCGGTGGGCCCATTACGTTGAATACTTTCAATAAGATCTTTTTTATTTCCAACCAATTTAACATATTTATTTCTTCGACCATAGCATATTTAGAATAAATATCTATACATGTTAAATAATGATGCTTATCCCATTCCCAGATGTCGACCACAAACTTTTCTCTTGTCTCGTAGACAGGAGGTGTGACTTTGAGAGGGATTTTACACATTATGTGCTCATTTTTACAGTGATTACATAATTCACATTCGTTGATAACTTTTGTGATTTCTTTTAGATAGTTTGGGAAATAATATTTGGTTTTAAAGACTTTAGCTACCTTTTCGATACCTTGATGTAGCCCTTCGAGATGTATTTCTAGAATCTTTGTTTTACGCTTAAATCATCCAGAATATTAATGTCGTCATAACAAAAGACTTCGTCGACGAACTGATATTTTAACCCATTTAATGTTATAACTCTTTTTGGAATATCTATATTTGCGTGCAATCGTTTAAGCGCATTCCATCCCAATATTCCATCATAATTGTTCGAAAAGTCGTAAACATAGAATTGTATTTTGTTTTGTTTGTTGTCAACCATTTCCTGTGTGTAATTTAATTCAATAAACCCTGTGACTGTTTTTAAGGTTATTGGATCGGAAGAAAACACTTTGCTATTTAAAATTTTTGGTTTAATTAGGTTCACAGATGAGCCAGTGCCGATCAGAAAATCATATAATTGGTTTTGAATTCCTAGTTGAATTCTTGGCAATTTTCCGAGGCCTCTAAACGAAAATTTTGTTCATCTTGATCCATGGGTGCAGGTGCACCGAATCTTCTAATGCGAGACTGATTGGAATTAGTTCGCTGCGTACTATAAGGAGCTCTCTGTGCAGGATTTTGCTGATTAAAGTTCGGCATTGTTTGCACTCTACTATTCGAATAGGGTTGTTGGTGTGAACAATTGAAGCTATTTACTAGTGGTTGTGGTGGTAAATATGAATTAAAAGTAGGAACACTAGGTGTATTGCTCTGAAAATTATTATATTGGCGCGTGTTATGCGGTTTATTGGAAAAATGTGGTTTACTTTGCGTATTGGGTTGTTTTCTTAAACTATGTTTGCATTCGACCATCTCTTCATTATATTCGTCATTCTCTTTCAGAATTCGTATTGCTGATTTCAAATCGTTTGCCAAGTTAACATTAATCAAAGCAGTAAGGTGATTTGGAAGTTCTCGTTTTAGTGTTTTTAGGCTTATTTGTTGTAGTTCTGCGCCAGTAACATTACACGGTAGATGTTTTGTTTAGATAGAACTCGATATTTATTGTCGAAAAAGTAACATTACACAGTAGATGTTTTGTTTAAATAGAACTCGATATTTATTGTCGAAGTAAATATTACAACCTTATTGCTAAGCGTCAAAACTAACAGTGACTAGTTTTGAGAAAGAGACTCGGTTCGTAACCGTTTGATCGAATGCGTACGTGTTTAGCTACAATGTGTATGCACATACATTCGCCCAACATGTTTTCTATTTAGAAATACGAGAGGCATAATGTCACTTGCATACATATCTGATATGTATGCATGTACATACAAACACACGACATATATACACATAGTTATCTTTATTGCTCATGGTATTCTTCGTCGCATAGCATATTACTTATACATACTTATTTTTTTATGTACATTTTCATGCCGTTAAACATTTACCTAATGCCTATTGTTAAATATAAGACGAGCTAACTGTTAAGTCAGGCCAGATTTCTTAGTTATTCTCACTATAAATAAAGGTCGAAAAAATTTTATGACACAGTTGTAAAAGTGAAAGGAAAATACAATTGATTTTTAAGCATCGTCTTACGTGCTCTGAAAAACTTGTTTCATTTCCAAACCGACATCAACTGCAGCGCGAAATAATAATCGCAACAATTACACTAACAAATTATATGCACAATGGCATTAAGAACCTCCTTACCATTAGTTCTGGTTTCCCACTCTTGCTCACCGCATCGCGGCTGGTAGCGGCACCTTGCAGCGCATGGGTGCTTTTCTTTTCGGGAAAACACCCTTCCGACACTTTGAGAGCGTCGGCCTCCTGATTTTTTGTTTTTGTGTTGTGTAAAATTGCTTTCAATCTCTGCCGGGAAAAAAACTTCTCACAAAAAACATTCGCCGATCGGAGTCGGCGTAAAACTGTTGTGTTACAAAATCAAGACGCACATCACAAATTGTAGGAGAAGTTCGACCAGGTATCAAACTATGGTGCAAGTGCTAAATTATTATATTATTATTAAGTAGCCGCCCAACGGCAGCAACAACAATAAGCAAACACATGTATACATGCACACAGGGTCGGCAAACCAAAATTAGCGCTCTATATTAAAGAAGGAACGTCAAATTACTTAAGTCCATCTTTTACAGGTTGTACTACAAAAAGCTTAGCGGATTTCCTTAAAACGTTAAATGAAAACTTTCACTCTTCATATACCGTAAAGTAAATAATGATTTATACTTACATGTAAATTCATGAGAAAAAACCCGCGCATTTGCTCATATATCTCAGAATCCACGAAGCTAAACTGATATAATTTATATTTATATCAAGAAAGGTAACTCTATTTTGATAATAAGAACGCTAAAGTAGGTCGACTTTTCCAAATAAATTTTGCAACTTTTCAAATTATGCTAATATTACTTTATTACGTCACTTCTATAAAATTTAATTTTTGTTTTGATTGCAGATTTTTGGTGCGCAATATAGATATAATAATATATAATATAAAGTTTTAGATATATATACACGTATTTCATTTTATCCAGTTTTTAACGTCTCCTGTCTGGCAGGATATGTACAAACATACATATGTTTGTTTGCATACGTGCACAATTAACTGAACTCTAAATCTGTGGGCAAAGTTTGACAAACCGCCATATCTTCAATTAGAACTTTTATTTACCAACCCAAAAATAACAACGTTCTGATGAAGAATTTCAACAAATAAGTAAACAAAGCAATAGTAGAGCTGGCTATCGTGGTAAAAGCTAAAATCAAATATTACATTTTTTTGTGAAAGATCGAAATATATTCTAAAGCCAAATATGCTGTTTCGCTAAAACACCACACAAACTGTTGCTTCTGCCCGGAATAGTGAAGAGAGGCAGAAATGAAAGGAACTACTTAAATATACATAAGTGCATAAGATGATATTACGTTGTACTCCACAGAATTAAATTTGTAACTAAAATTCTGAGACCTTACACATGCTCAGTGTAAAAAAGCACTGTCTATTTGCAATTTCGTGTGGAAAGTCTTTTATACATACATGTATGTGGGTGATTGACGTTGATCATTGGTTCAGACAGAAGCAGAAGTGGTATTATTAAGTAAACGTCTCACCAAAGATAATTAGTTATAGCAATATTCGCATTTAATTAGATAATTGCAAAAAATTTATTTAAAGGTGGTAGATTTTCGACTCCTAAGTTTTTTATTCTTCTACTAGTGGTACATTTGCAATTATATGCAAACACTGATATAAATGCGAGTGAAATTGCCGTGAAGCCGTGTCAGCTTAGTGCTCTCTCCCCGCACAGTGTTGCCAAGCAGAACTTTTTAAAATCATTAACAAAATAACCTTATAAAAATTTAAATTTTTACTAAATTAATTTAAAATCGATGTTTAATAATGTTAATTATAGATAAATGAACTATTTGCATTTGTTGGTTTTTGGCTTTGGTTTATTATACAATGAAAAATTGTAATTGACAACGCGGATGTGTGTAAAATTATGTATACAAACAAATGAATGGCAACATTGTGTTGATGCAAGCAAACACAGTTTTATGTACGCAAAGTTTGTTTACAAAACATACATACGGGCACAAGTTTTGCTCAATTTTGTGTATCTCCCGTCAAACAGACACGGCATACGTACACGTCGGTGACTGTGGGCACCATTAGTGCGTATCCCGTTTTCTGTCTCTTGTCCCCTTTTTCCCAGGCGTTCCGTCAGTGTTTTTCTTCTGTCCTTTTGTGCAGAGGTGCATTTGTCCGTCCAATAGTAGTCCGTTTACTTAGACTATGTTCAGACAGGGAAACTTTTGTTGGCGATTTCCCTTTTGGTGTTGCTCGTCGCGTTCACACAGAGCAACTCTGTTCAGGCAATTTTTTGGCATTTCATTTTATATCGTTTTCGCAAATTTCTGTACGCTTCGCTTAAGCGGCATTTACACATTCTGAATTTTGTGATTATAAGTAAAAGTTGAATACACACATGTGTATATTTAATCGCAAAAAAATAAGAACAAAATTTCATTTCCCAACTTACCGTATGTATTCACTTCAAACTCAACAAAACTGCAACCACTGAAAGAATTTATAAATGAAAAGGAATGTCAAATTTCTTAGCTGCCGACTGAGACGAATAAGAACACAAAGCGTGTCGCCCGAGCACGATCAACTCGGTGCCCTTCCCCTTTCCCCGTCCCTCTCTCTCCTACAAGTAACGAGTTGCCGCGACACATACATATACATATGTATGAGTTAACTTAGGGTAAGTTAATACCACCCAAGCTGCTTGACACATGACTCGCCGTCATACATCAAACACTCCAGGCCGACATATTAGAACCACCCACGAAGACATCATAAACTAAAAACTGAAACCAACCACTTCTACAAGATGTCGTAAATTACAATAGACCCGCATTCCAGAGGATCGAATAACGCATTCATATTCCGTTATTCGATCACTAATCATAAACTGGCTACACTAAGTTGACCCACATCAAAACATTTAATGGGCAACTTAATAAAAGTCAATACTGCACATGTTGCCCGACATATGATTACCCATCATAAATTTGGCCGCATTAACAAACGCATAGCAAGACGACAATGCTAAGTGGCACACAGCTATGTGGGACGGAAATCGGCAAACAACCGACTCAGCCGAACCGCACTTGTAAAACCAAGTGCAATTGTAAACATTAATTGTGCAACCACACATGGGAGCCACCCGCTAAATTCAACGTCAGCATGCAGTCGCAGCGAAGCAGCATGAATTTACCACCCAGCAGATTAACATAATCGTACTCAGCGACCACACGCAATTGTGTAAACAATTACACAATATGGGAATCCAGACTCTGCATTCATCAATTGCGTAAACAGCAAATGCAACAGCGAGAAGGAAATGGAAATAGATCACAACAGCAAAATGCAGTTGCAGCGCAGGCATAGCTTAGTATAAATATTAAGATTATTGTAACTTAGTTTTTTAGATTGAATTCTCGCATCAATAAACGCGGTTATGCTGTCATCTATACAGCCCGCAAAATAAAACACTTGTTTTATTAACTGGCGCCCGAGCAAAAGTCTCGAGCCACGCGAACCAAACGTCCTGAAAATTAACAAGTAAGGACTCGCGCGCGCCCGAGTGATCGTGAAAAAAAAGCCTGAAAATAAAAAAGTAAGGCATCGCGAAAAAAATAATAATAAAGGAAGCCTGAAAACGCCAAGTAAGGCCAGAGTTTAAGTGTTGAGTGCGAAAAAAGGCCTGAAAATTAAAAAAGTAAGGCATCGCCGGAAAAACAGCGCCGTGAAAAAAAAAAAAAAAGTCACGTCCCGAAAATAAAAAAGTAAGGACTCCGCGTCGCAAGCGAAACATAGTGAGAGGCCCCTTAGTAGCTTAGGCAAACCGGCGGTATAACGTACCAGCCTACACTATAAACACAAAAAAGAAACATTAAAAGCAGCAGGCTTTGTGATCTTCACTTTCCCCCACCAGTGGTAAGAGGTGAAGTTGAGCAAGGTAATTGCATGCCACAAGATAAAAAAAAGTGTATAAAAACAATTTCAAATAGACAACAAATGCACTAAAAGTGAAAGGCCAAAGGAAAAAGTGGCATAAAAACTGTATAAAAATAAATTCGAAGAGACAATAAAAACACTAAAAGTAAAAAAGCCAAAGGAAAAAGTGGCATAAAAAGTGTATAAAAATAATTGCAAAGAAGTGCATAAGAACATTAAACCAGAACATTAAATAAAAAAAAAAAAAAGCACTAAAATCAACAAAGAGCGGTAGCAGCAACAACAATCAACATCGGCAGTTGGCGGTAGCAGCATTTTAGTAAGACCTATGCATTAAGTTATTAAATTATCAAATCTTGTACCCTTAACATGTCCATTCCCACTAATGATACGGACGGTTTACCGATAGTGATAAATTTTGACGAATTAGAAAAAATTTTAAAAAAATTAGAGTTGGACAAAGAATCCAATAGGGAAAAAGCTTTTGTTGACAATAAATCTACTGACGAGCAGAAAATTAAATTTATGCAGATGATATTCGACATGATAGGCGAGGACAGAATAGCCACTGTTAGCGACTACGACAACCGAGACACTATTGAAGAGGAAACTTTGCGAATAATGCAAGTTTGTAACAAAACGTTTCATTAAATAGCGTTTACGATATAATATAATAAAAAATAATATATTTATAACTACAATTATAATAGGAAAAGAATTGTGTTCGGAAGGAAAATTTTTAATAAAGATTATAAATTTATTTAAAAAAAAAAAAAAAAAAAAAAAAATAAACTTTTTATTACAAAGGAGGACATATCTATAAAAGTTTTAAAATGGCAAACCCAGACAATTTAATTAGACCTTCAATTCTTTCGCAAGATATTCCGGCTCCACAGGCACCAAACAGTGCACAGATAAGCATGGATGACCTGACAGCTCTCATAAAGGAAATCGCGGGTAATGTCCTGAGGCAACAAGGACCACAAGTGGTTCAGAATGTCCTGAACCCGGACTCCTGTTTAGCCACAGCAGTCGATCAAACGATAGAAGAGGTACACAGAAGAAATATTAGTGACTTAGACAAAACACCAGATGTGGTAAAATGCCTTAAAGAATTTTCAGGTAGACCAGGAGAATTCAGCTCATGGAAAAAAAGTGTAGATCGTATACTCAACGTATACGAACCACTAAAGGGAACTCCAAAATATTACGGGATTTTGAGCGTAATTAGAAATAAAATAACTGGCCATGCCGATACAGCCTTAGAATCTTACAATACCCCACTCAATTGGCCGGCAATAACAAAATGTTTGGCCATGCATTATGCCGACAGACGCGACTTGTCCACTCTGGAATACCAGAAGACTGCATTGGTACAAGGTAACCGGTCGATAGCAGAATTCTATCAACAAGTTTACAAACATCTCTCGTTGATTTTAAATAAATTAGGCTGTGAGGGAATGAGTAACGAGACTCTTCGTTTGCTAACGCAATCTTATCGAGACAAAGCATTAGACACCTTCATAAGAGGGTTAAATGGGGACTTACCAAGGTTGTTAGGTATGAGGGAACCTGTCGATTTACCCCAGGCTCTTCACATTTGTCAAAAATTAGACAATCAAAATTTTCGTACGAACCATGCTAATAATATAAGGCAATCGTACCCAAAACCTCAAACTGCCCCGAAGAAATACGCTCCAAGGCAGCAAGCACAAACATTTTTTCCTCAGTTGGCATATAACCAACAACCAAACCAACAAGCATGGCAAAGCCGGCGCTCGCAACATAATTTTGATGCGAACGCCAATGTACCAACAAGGCCACCGAAGCCACAACCAAAGCCAGAGCCCATGGATGTCGATCAGACCATGCACTCACGTAGGGTAAACTACATGAATAGACCTACCCAAAAAAATTATTATTATCAAGGAAAAAGACCTCTGGAGGCTCCCCAACACAATAATAATAAGGTACAAAGGACTTTCCATATAACGGAACAAAAGGAAAGCGAAAATACGAGTGATTCAGCTAACCTTAATTTTTTAGTATGCTGAGCTCTTCACTACCATACTTTGAAGTTAAAGTGGAGAGCGGTAAAACTCTAAAGTTTCTTGTAGATACAGGGTCAAGCAAAAATTATGTAAAGCCCGAATTAGTAAAACAATGCATACCAAATGAAACTCCATTTTACGCTAAATCAATAGCGGGAGAAATTAAAATTAGTGAGCATACTTATGCAGAATTTTTTAATATTAAAGAAAAAATAAAATTATATTTAATGCCAGCATTAAAAGTGTTTGATGGCATATTAGGAAATGATACTCTTAGAAGTATGAAAGCGGTGATACATACAGCCGAAAGTTGTATGATATTAGGAAATGGCTGTAAAGTCCACCTAAAACAACTCCCCGCGCAATGCGTTAATGCAATTAACGAAAACAATCTGTTATATAAACAGAAAAGCATCGTAGAGGAGATAACTACAAAGCATCCTAAGCTTTTTTCTGAACCTAACGAAAAGCTCACATACACAACAAAAGTTGTTGGTCAAATTAGGACAACAACAGATACACCAGTGTACTCGAAATTTTACCCTTACCCGGTAACATTAAAATCCGAGGTAGAAAAGCAGGTAAAACAGCTTCTGGACGATGGCATAATACGACCATCCAGATCGCCATATAATTCTCCTGTATGGATTGTCCCAAAGAAGGCAGATTCCGCAGGAAATAAACAATACCGTATGGTTATTGATTACAGGAAATTGAACGCAGTTACAATTTCAGACAGGTATCCAATTCCTGAAATATCTGAGGTAATATCACAATTAGGTAAAAGTAATTACTTCTCAGTATTGGATTTAAAAAGTGGTTTTCATCAGATACCACTAAGGAAATCGGACATAGAAAAAACCGCATTTTCTATTAATAACGGTAAATATGAATTTACACGTTTGCCATTTGGCCTAAAAAATGCGCCATCAATTTTTCAACGCGCACTAGACGATATACTAAGAGAACACATTGGCAAATGTTGCGATGTGTATATTGATGATATAATTATCTTTAGCAAAACCGAAAAGGATCATTGCAAAGATATTGGAAAAATATTTAAGACACTAGAAGATGCCAACATGAAGGTTCAGTTGGATAAGTGCGATTTTTTTAAATCAGAAACCGAATTTTTAGGGTTTGTGATTACTCCGGTTGGCATAAGAACCAATCCAAAGAAAGTGGAAGCCATCGCAAGCTTTCCAGAACCCAAGAGCCTAAAGGAACTCCGAAGCTTCCTAGGACTATCAGGATATTATCGCAAATTTGTAAAAGATTATGCAAAAATTGCTAAACCGATGACTTCACTCTTAAGAGGGGAAGAAGGTAGAATATCAAAGAACAAATCCTCAAAAGTAAGGATAGATTTAAATTCTGAAGCAAAAGAATCGTTCAGGAAAATTAAGAATTCATTAATTTCCGAGGACATTATCCTTGCTTATCCAGATTTTAAAAAAGAATTTGAATTAGCAACGGATGCTTCAAACTTCGCTATAGGCGCAGTATTATCACAAAGTGATAGACCGATAGCTTTTATATCGAGGACATTAAGCAAAGCTGAAGAACATTATGCCGCTAATGAAAAAGAATTCTTAGCAATAATTTGGGCATTAAATACCTTCAGAAATTATTTATGTGGTTCCAGGAAAGTAAAAATTACAACGGATCACCAACCTTTAACTTATGCCTTAAGCAATAAGAATAACAACAGTAAAATGAAAAGGTGGAAGTCAATTCTGGAGGAATATGACTATGAATTAGCATATAAGCCCGGCAAAGCAAATGTTGTGGCCGATGCATTATCATGAATACCACCACAAACAATACAGTTGAATACGCTGTCTACAGCGACAAATTCAGACGAAAGCTCATCACACAACTTAATATACAGTGTCGAACAGCCGATTAACGTGTTTAAAAATCAAATTTTTTTAAATAAGGACTTAGTATCCAACTATCAATTTCAAATAATATTTCCAACATATCACCGACATATTATAACAGAATTAAGCTATACCCATGAAATTTTACTGCAGATTTTAAAAAAATATTTAAACCCATCGGTAATAAACTGCATCAAAGCAGAAGAAGACATAATGGGAGTAATACAAGAATTGTATCCCATACACTTTAGTAAATACAAAATACGATTTTCGCAGATACAAGTAGAGGATATAATAGATATTCAACAACAGCAGGAAATCATAATTAGGGAACATAACAGAGCACATAGAAATTGTAAAGAAAATAAATTACAAATTTTGAGAAAATATTATTTTCCAGGAATGGCTAGCAAAATTAAGAAACTAATTAGAATTTGCCTTACATGCAAAGAAAATAAATATGACCGACATCCGGCGAAACCGAAAATTCAGCCAACACCAATTCCTACATTTCCAGGTCAAATAGTTCATATTGATATACTGCACATGGGAAAGCAGTTAATTTTAACAGCAGTGGACAAATTTTCTAAATACGCGATTGTGAGAACTATCCAATCCAAAGCAGCCGAGGATATCAGGCAACCGTTGAGAGACATTCTTTTCTCTCTCGTACCAGAAACTCTAGTAATGGACAATGAAAAATCGTTTAAATCCGAAACGATAAATTTCATGATAGAAAATGAATTCGGCATAGAAATTCACCGAACAGCTCCATATACAAGTTGTTCGAATGGGCAAGTGGAACGTTTTCACTCCACATTGCAGGAAATAATGAGATGCCTACGTTGTGAGAATACGCACCAATCTTTCCTAGAACTTTTAGAAAGATCGGTCAAAGAGTACAACCACTCCGTGCATTCAACTACAAGGGAAAAACCCATAGAATCATTTTTTGGTAGGAGAGTCAATAGCGACCCCATATTAATAGAAAAACATAGATTAGAAATTGCTAAAAAAATAAGGATAAACAAGTTGTTGATCTAGCTTATCACAACAGAAATAGAATAGCATTAAAACAATACGAGCCAGGAAACGAAATTTTCGTTAAAATAAATAAGAGGTTAGGAAATAAACTGACATCTAGGTATAAAAAGGAAATCGTAGCACAAAATTACAACACTACAATAAAGACACAGTCAGGAAGAATAGTTCATAAAAATAACATTAAACAGAGTTGAAATATTTTTAGGTTATCTTCAGCGGAAAATTTTTTGCAAAATTACCCAAAATGAAGAAGGACATAATTACCCTAACCATAGTAGCAACATTGGTTACCACCGTCGCATAGCTAATCGACATACAAGATTTAACCAACAACAATGGATATATACCCATCAAGACTGGAGAACAGAAGACCATAAGTCACTACAATAAAGTCCTCCACTTTATTAATTTAACCGCTTATGATGAAACAACTTCGCTAATCGCAAACAATATAGAAACCCTGACAGCAACAAATATTGAAGATAGACAACTATTGAACACGGTAAACAAAAACTTTTTATTACTTACATCAAAAATAAGTTACCTATACCCACATACTAAAGCAAAACGAGGTTTAGTAAATATTATAGGTAAAGGACTAAAATACATAGCAGGTACTATGGACAGTGACGATGAACAGCAAATAATTAATACATTAGATTCAATGCAAAATAACGCCCAGGATACATCAGATAATGTAAATAAGCTAATTTACGCTAACAGAATTTTAGCTGACCAAATTAGTAATATTACCAGCCATATAAACAAACAGCAAACCCTTATTCAGAATTATATAAACATATTTAGAAAGACGACGCAAAATAAAATTAAAACTATAGAGGATGAATTAGAATTTATTAAACATATATATCAAATAAATAACGACATATCACTTTTACAGAGTCACATAAATGACATCGGACAGGTAATTTTTTCAAGTAAATTAGGTATAATTCCAACGGATATACTAACGCAAACCGAACTTGACCTCATTAACGATTTTGACATATATGAAAGCATACAAATAGCAGTTATATTTCAGAATGACAACATAATAATTACCTTACTAATTCCCCAATTCTCTCCTAATATCCTATCCAAAATAGTATTTGAACCAATTCCTGATGGGAAAAACATGTCAATAGTCTTAGACGAATATGAAATTCTAACAGATGATAATAATAATATTTATCAAAATAATGTAAAGAATAATCGAGAAAAAAATTTAATTAAAATAGAAGATAAATGTTTAGTCAATATCCTAAAATTTAAAGAAGCTCACTGTAAATTAAAATCACTGTCTAGAACAACTATTAAAGAAATTCTGCCAGGAATATTAATATTCAAAAATTTTTATTCAAATATATCTCATAATTGTAATAAATCAAAAATTAAGCAAGCAGGAACATTTTTAATAAAATTTGAAAATTGTAAAATAATAGCTACAAATAAAACATTTGAAAACATTAAAATCAAAATATACGATACATTTGTATTACCTAATAAAATTACTAAAATTAAAGAAAATTCAAATTTTACGGCAGCAGAACTTAAATTAGAAGAATTGTATGTAAATCAGATAAAACAAAAAGAGCACATTCAAATATTGTTAAACAAAAATAAAAATGTTCATTTAATCAGTTTAGGCTCAGATTTATTGATTATATTGATTATTGTTATAATAATTTTTATTTTAATCTGCATTAATAAATATAAAAGAAAACTATATATATCGCCTGAACCGCAATCACCAATGCAAAATACTGCAGAAGCGACGATAGGTCCATTTCTACAATTGAAAACTACTCCATAAATTACGCATTCACAGCAATAATACCGATTGAGGACAATCGACTTAAGAGGGGAAGAGTTAACTTAGGGTAAGTTAATACCACCCAAGCTGCTTGACACATGACTCGCCGTCATACATCAAACACTCCAGGCCGACATATTAGAACCACCCACGAAGACATCATAAACTAAAAACTGAAACCAACCACTTCTACAAGATGTCGTAAATTACAATAGACCCGCATTCCAGAGGATCGAATAACGCATTCATATTCCGTTATTCGATCACTAATCATAAACTGGCTACACTAAGTTGACCCACATCAAAACATTTAGGGCCAGTTTTTCAGTGCTACTTTGAACTGAGTTTAAACTAAGTTTACTTAAACGCCGTTTAAGGTTAAACTAAGTTTAAACTGCAGTGCTGTTTTTCAGTGAGCGTTTAAGGCCGCCCTAGAATTTGACAGTGTGGTAGGGCAACACTGTTTTTTTCTTTATCTACACAACAAAGCAGCTGACGTTTGTTTACATTTTTTGTACACAAAAACCTTCGTGAATTATTTGTGAAAATTGAAGTTACTAATACGGTGAAAAAATGTATAAGCGGAGCGGTAATTTTTCGACGAGAGAAGTGAACTTCGTTTACTTCAGCATCGCTATAGTCACTTTCACTTGAAAAATCCATATTTTAATATATTTTACGGACAAAAAACGTAATTTTGTTGATTTCAATTTCTGTGAACTCATGAAATGACAGCTGAACAGTTGAACAGCTGATTGCTTAAACTCAGTTTAAACTTAGCATATCGGGCGTTTAAACTTAGTTTAAACTAAGTTTAAATTCGACTGAAAAACAGCACATCGAGTTTAAACTTAGTTTAAACTGCAAATCAAGTTGAACTAGCACTGAAAAACTGGCCCTTAATGGGCAACTTAATAAAAGTCAATACTGCACATGTTGCCCGACATATGATTACCCATCATAAATTCGGCCGCATTAACAAACGCATAGCAAGACGACAATGCTAAGTGGCACACAGCTATGTGGGACGGAAATCGGCAAACAACCGACTCAGCCGAACCGCACTTGTAAAACCAAGTGCAATTGTAAACATTAATTGTGCAACCACACATGGGAGCCACCCGCTAAATTCAACGTCAGCATGCAGTCGCAGCGAAGCAGCATGAATTTACCACGCAGCAGATTAACATAATCGTACTCAGCGACCACACGCAATTGTGTAAACAATTACACAATATGGGAATCCAGACTCATCATTCATAATTGCGTAAACAGCAAATGCAACAGCGAGAAGGAAATGGAAATAGGTCACAACAGCAAAATGCAGTTGCAGCGCAGGCATAGCTTAGTATAAATATTAAGATTATTGTAACTTAGTTTTTTAGATTGAATTCTCGCATCAATAAACGCGGTTATGCTGTCATCTATACAGCCCGCAAAATAAAACACTTGTTTTATTAACTTATGTGATACACATATGGATGCAAGCAGTAGTAGCCATATATGTATATGTCTAATATTCTATAGAAAAGACCATGCTGTGAATGCCGGAATTGGTAATGGGTGTTTTTGAATTTGAAAACATAGCGGATGAGCCAAGATAAAAACCTGCTGCTTCCAAGATTATGCATGTTTTGTTGTTGTATTGCGATTTCGGTACGCTTTTAACATATTTTTTGTGGAGGGATGAATTAAATGCTGGTCAATATTTATTTTGGCTGTATGCACATGCTTATATGTATGTATCTATGTATACGCATAACTATAGAATCTATAGTATAGATACATATACATATGTATGCTAATAGATATGGATGCATGTGCACTTGTTGACATTTTAGCTATTTATGATTGGCCGTACAAATGTACTTACATATATATGTACATATGTACGTATGTATGTACATTTGTTGGCATACATATATCTATCTATACTACTTATAAAATAAAGTCGCTAAAAAGCTATGTACGGAATTGGCTTCGCACAGAATGCTCCGATTTGAAAGCGGTTTTTTGCATTTTAAAGCTTAGCTGTGTGAGATGGACTTTTTTTTTTATATAATGTGATAGAATATATAAAGCAGGCGTGGCAATCGGACAAAATGTGGTAAAAAAACATAAATTTTTGGTTTACACAGCCATACATCATAACCTAATCAACCGATTAGAATGAATCTTCCTTGAAGTTAAACTTTGAAATATTTACTTTCGTTCTGCATCAAAAAAAATAGTTGATTTCTTTCTAATTTAACCAAAATTGTTTAAACAAAAGCAGCACTTTTTCCAAAAAAATCTGTTTGTGTGTTTGTTCGCTGCCAACCGAATAAGTCAGCGTCCCTTAGACAGTGTTCAAACGAGGAAACTTTTGTCGCGGCAACTCGTTACTTGGAGGTGAGAGAGGGACGGAGAAAGGGGAAGGGCACCGAGTTGATCGTGCTCGGGCGACACGCTTTGTGTTCTTATTCGTCTCAGTCGGCAGCTAAGAAATTTGACATTCCTTTTCATTTATAAATTCTTTCTGTGATTGCGGTTTTGTTGAGTTTTAAGTGAATACATACGGTAAGTTGGGAAATGAAATTTTGTTCTTATTTTTTTGCGATTAAATATACACATGTGTATGCATATACTATACATATTAATATAAATATTTCAGAATATGGAGTATCAAGATAAAATTGAATTAATGCAAGATATTTTTGAGTGCATTGAGGAAGCCGTCGAGATGGATTCGGATGATAGCGAAAAGGAGGACATTTGCAATGGTTTGTACTGAGATTCTTGTTTTGAAATTTACCACTAATAAATGAAATATATTTTTTAAACGCCAGGACTAATCGATGTGTGTGAAAAAGTTGCAGAAATGCCTATAAGAAAAAAAAAGCGAGAATGGATGAAGGTGTGGAGGGAAGCGAAGTCGGAAAAAGGATCATTCGCATTCTTAACAAAAGAGCTATTGACAACAGACAAAGCTAGCTATAAAAATTATTTGAGAATGACCGAGTCTCAATTTAATTTCGTACTATCGTTTATAAAGGAAGACTTGAGAAAGAAAGATACTATAATGCGTGCCTCAATTTCTCCAGCAGAAAAACTATCTTTGACCCTGCGGTTTCTTGCTACAGGTAAACTACAATGCAAACTTATATATGCAATGAAATATGTAAAAAATGTGTAGCATTAAATTAAAATGGAATGAGACTAAAAGCATTTCACTTTACAGGGGAAACGTTTCACAGCTTGAACTTCCATTCAAGAGTATCAAAGGCTTCTATTAGTGGCATAATCCCGGATGTGTGTGATGCTATTTGGGCAAGACTGAAAGGATTATATATGAAGGTATAAATTCTTACTTCGTACTTTTTATGAACTAGTACAAAATTATACTTTTTAGTTTCCAAATAGTTCTTCGGAATGGGAGTCTATAGCGAATGAATTTGCTATAAGATGGCAATTTCCAAATTGTATAGGCGCATTAGATGGAAAGCATATAACGTTCAGATCGTTGCGAAAAGATGGAGCATTTTACCACAACTACAAAGGTACAAACAGCATCGTTCTATTGGCCCTTGTGGATGCAAATTGCAAATTTATTTTTATCGACATTGGTTGTAATGGACGCAATAACGATGCGGGAGTGTTTTTCCAAAGCAAACTATCCATGGTGTTACGTGAAGCGAGGGGACTCCCAAAAAATTCCACAATTGGAAATAACCGCTGCCTTCCATATGTAGTTGTTAGCGATGATGCTTTCCCGCTGCAGACACATTTAATGGAGCACTCCTTTGGAATTCTCTCAAACAGATTCCGAGTATTCTTTGCTCCAATGAATTTAAAAGTTGAATCGGTGCAAAAAATTACTCTTGCTTGCTGTGTTTTGCACAATTATTTAGCAGAAAGCAATACTGCAAGAAATTTCAACTACTCTCCAGCTGAAGGGCCTACTGTTGTTTCCGGCAATTCCAACAATCCCCGTAGAGGAGGGGCGGAAGCTGTCCGTCAAGAATTTATGGCATATTTCAACAATCAGGGGAAAGTTGATTGGTGATATATGTAAATAAATAAATTCCTTTTTGGGGAAAAGTCAAATGTATAAATTTTTTAAATATTAAATGAAAACAACACAAAATTCATAACGTTGCAGTACAACAAAAACTTTCTTTCATTTATTTTTAAATAGTCAATATAAAAAGATTAGGTACAAGGATTGTTGTAATTTTAATGACAAAAATAAAACTTTGAACTTCATTGGTTTCGTTAAATTGCTTCTTACTAAACTACGCTTACATATAACTTATATTTAATTATAATTCAGTCTTTGGTTAAAAAAAATATTTTATCACAACTTTTGTACATAAAAAAAAAAACTACATTATCCAGGTACTTCTTCCATTACGCAACATCACGTTTTACAATCATTCAAAATCTGTTTCATCAAAGACTCCACTCATTGCATTTTGCAGCATGTCATTCGGAGCGGGTTGCGAAGATGAGGCGTTCTTCGATTTTAAAACCAATCGTCGCATAAGGCACTCAACCTCCCATGCAGCGTCATCTTGCTGTTCGGGAATTATTTCCTGCATTTTGGTTGCCACCAAATTGCCCAACCAAGCAAATGGCTTCCTGCGCTTTTCCCCGGTTTTTTCTTTTAATAAAACCAAATCCTGCCGCAACCTGCACAGTGCATTGTTCTAAAAAAAAAACAAATTACAATATCAGTGCTTCTAAATATGTAAAAGCTTTTAATGCATTTTTAGTTAAACAAATTAACTAGGGATTATCCATACCTTTGCCCGTTTCGTATGTGGCTCTTTGCTAACGCCACTGCTACTTGCATCTGTGGTCTATAAAAACAGATGGAATTAAATTGTATATTTATACTTCTTGCGTACGCTATATTTACTTACTATATCGATAAATTCACTTGAAGTCATTGGTGGGCTAAGCAGGGAAGAATGTGAAACACTCGAAGATGTGGCTCCTGGGCTTTGCAATGAAAAATTTGATTCGTCAGACGAGGTGATTCCTGAGCTTAACTGGGAAAAATTTGAGACACCAGACGATGTGCCTACTGGGCTTTGGAGCGGAGGGCTTAGATCCTTGAAAAGTAAAACATGTATTTTTTAATAAACGTATGAGAAGTAAAATTTAAATATTACCTCAAAATTACTCTGTCCGCTCCTAATTTTTGTGTGCACTTCAAGGAATTCCAATTGTGTGAAGCACCACAATTTTTACGTGTACACATCGCAGACTCCTGACCCACTTTTTTTAGAAGCCCGCAATTCTCGCATCTCTCTCAAAAATTGCGTTCTCAAATTTTTCCACTTTTTCTTAACTTCTGTTACATCTAATTCCTGCATTTCCAAATCTTCACAGATTTTAATAAAGGCTTGAGCTTTGGCGGTACGGTCTAAATATCCTGCAGACTTTACATTATAAATGCATTCATATTGTTGCACCAAATATATCAGCTTTTCTGTCTCCGCTTGAGTCCATTTAATTTTTTCTGCCATGGTTGTGCTAAAATATCAAAGAAGCAAAGGCATTGCGCAAATTAACGTAAATTATGCTAAAACTTCATTTTTCAACTCACCTTTTACTTATAATCACAAAATTTATCAAAATGTGTAAATGCCGCTTAAGCGAAGCGTACAGAAATTTGCGAAAATGATATAAAATGAAATGTCAGAAAATTGCCTGAACAGAGTTGCTCTGTGTGAACGCGACGAGCAACACCAAAAGGGAAATCGCCGATAATAAGCGACAAAAGTTTCCTCGTTTGAACACTGTCTTAAGCGACAGCTGTGGTGAGCCATTCATTTGATGCAGAGAACGTATATTAGACAGAGAAGCATTAAGTTAGGATGCCGGTGTGAATTGTCAAAATGCATCAATAATTCTCGTCCAGCTCACCATTCTAATGGCCGACAGGGGAAATTGTGAGAGTGGCGAGTTAACAGAGCTGAGCGAAGGCAAAATTTGTTTAACAGACTATGATTTCTGATCATTTTAATTGTTTTGGCTTGAATTTTAGATTTTGCCAATATATTAACAAATTGATATAAACGTCTAAATATTTAATTAGACGTGAAATTTGGCTTTGCTTAAATATGTGCATGATAAGAGTGAGCCTATTTTGGTTATATGCATGCATTATATAGATATGTTTTATAAGCCTAATAATCGTTATCATACTAAGTATACATACGTATGTAAATACATATGTATATGGATAATATGTAGTACATATGTACATATATAAATATCCAAATATACGTACGTATGTATGTATATATATTTACATGTTCATGCACATGTACATATGTATGTACGTACATATGTACTAAAAAGTCAACAAGTGCACATGCATTCATATGCATTATATCTATCATCATCATATATTTATTTATTGTTATGTAAGTAAATATATGCAGCATTTGTTTCATCCCTCCGCCAGCGTGTCTGTTTTCAACCGCAGCGCAACTGCAGTACAGCAACAAAAAATTCATTCATAAACGCACTCGCATATTATTGAAAGCAAATTTCCGTTCATTCATAAATGCGAACATTTCATCTCCCCACAAACACATGCGCCCCTCATCCATCTCATTTTTCGCGACGAAGACAAAAATCTAAAAATCATAAATTGAAGATTTTTGTAATTTTGGTCCAAATGCTCACAACTTCAAATGGGAATATAGATATTATTTTGGCCCGCTTGTGCCCGTAAAATATTTCATGAAGAAATTCATCTTTTATTTATCTATTATGTTTGCTTAGGGGTCGTGCACATATTACGTAACGAAGTGTAACATGTGATTTCCCTTTGCCTAATATATAACATATATTAATTAACATTGTATTTTATTTTACGATTAATAAAAACAATTTTTCTGAAAGTGTGACATGATGAGGGGTCTGAAATGATCAAAAATTGCGTTACGTAATATATGCACGACCCCTTATCATTCTAAACGTGTTTTGCGCGAAGTCCTGTTATATATGTCATTTAAAGCCCTAAATATTCCAAATCGGCGCAACCAAACGCCTTACCGCTACGCCTACTTGCATACATATGTACATTACACATATGTATGTCAATATGTAGTCTATATTTTGGTCGCATTTGCTTCAGAGCTTTCGTCTTATCACAAATGTAGCACAAGTAGCAGAATAATATATTTAGGAGTCGAAAATCTACTACCTTTTAACATATTTTTCAACAATTGTCTAATTAAACGCAAACATTGCTATAATTAATTGTATTTTGTGAGACCTTTAATTAATTATACTACTTTTGCTTCTTCCTGAACCAACAATCTGGGTCAATGACCTATACAAAAGACTTTCAACCCGAAATTGCAAATAAACCGTACCATTTTTATTCTGAGAGGGTATAAAGTACCAGAATTTTAATTTAGAAATTTTATTCTGTGGCAAATAACTTAACATCTTATGTATGTATCTATATGTAAGTATTTTATTTCATATATTCCTCTATTCGATCTAGTATATCAATATTTGTATTATACTCCACTTTTTTCTTCTACCTTCCTCAAATACAAATTAATTCAACTAAACCCTGACTAATGATGGCGGCTTTGCGACGCAGCTTTTTCGTGTGAATTGCGGGCAGAAGCAACTATTTCTGTGGAGGTTTGACAAAAGAGCTTATTTGGCTTTCGAATTTTTATTTTCAAATCAATAAATTTCTATCTTTGACGTACAAATTTAATATTTAAATTAAACTCTTACCACGACAGCCTGTTGAACTATAGCTTTGTTTAACTATTTGTATAAATATTTCATTAGAACGTTGTTATTTTTGACATGGTAAAAATTGAAGTCCAACTGGAGATAAGATATTTTGTCAAACTTTGCGCGCAGGCTTAGAGTTCGGTTGAATGTGCGCGCATGTGAACAAACATATGTATGTACATACATAATTATTTCTATTCTATTTACATATCTACACATATGCTTATACGCGCCCTTTTGCATGGAAGTAATTCGATTAAATATGCATTGATAAATAAATGCATGCATGTGCATACATATGATAAACAATAAATGCAATTTCTTTAGTGTTTTTTGAAGATTTTGTTTAACTACTTAATACATTTATTGAAAGTTATATATGGGAAATATTAGAAGAATAAAATAAAACACTAAAATTGAAATTATAGAAGAATACATATTTTTAATATTTTTTTATATACGTTCTCTGGAAATAGAATTGCGAAAATTCCTTATCAAAACAAAAGGAAAATTTTCGCCAAAAAACATCTGCAACCACACAATGTAGCTGATAACAGAGAACGTACATTAATTTTCTCTAAAATTGTTGTTTTCGCTCAACCGATGTTAAATTTTGCCCCTTGTAGGTGAAAAATTATTGGGTGGTGAGCTGGACGAAAAATAGACCTTTTCCCAAAAACGCGGAACGTCAACAGGAATGAAGTGGGATGCTACTTCTCTGTAAATATACGTTCTCTGATTTGATGAACTCGCGAAAGAGCTCGGTAGCGTTACTTCACTTCGGACGTATGTGTGTATGTATGTATGTTGCATAATTTCGCTTTTATTTCGGCTTCACATACATACATATCTATGCATGGTGCCAGATTAATGCAACAAAAAAGAAAAAGAATGCATGCATATTTTTAAATATATGTACATACATATGTATATACTCCTAAAGTTTAAACAAAAGTACTATGTTTTCGTATGTTTGTATGTATATATGCATATACATATGTATGTACTTATTTGTGTAGTAGGGAGATTGAATTCTACAACATTTTGTTTTATCCAAACTTGTATGATGATTTCCAAAGACTGAGTACCGATCCATTTTAATTTTTTTTGTTCGGCAACCATGAACATCTTTCTTCAAAAAGAACCGTTGCTTTTCACGAATTATGTTATTAAAATTTGTATGTTAGTTGCGGGAGTACATTAAAACGATCGCAGTTCATAAAGTTTTATTTTGAAGTGATTTTTATTAATCAAAAGTGCAGATTTAATAAAAAATTTGACTTTTGAGTGGTAAGTACATTACAGTGCAATTTTTTATATTATTTAGTGTAATTTTACAACCAAATTTCCCTTAGGCCATTTTCACAGTTGGGAGTTAACTTACATTCCACAGTTAACTATGAATTCTCGATTCAATTTTAGTAATTTAACTAAGTATTCACTGCCCAATGTACGATAGACAACATTTTATTTCTAACAAGAGGTTAACTCACCAATATTGGGCAGTTAAACTTGAGATAAGGCGACATGAAAATCGAAAATCGAGAGTTAACTGTGGAATGTAAGTTAACTCGCCACTGTGAAAATGACCATTAGAAAAATAAGTGATTTCTATGAAACATAGTTGTTACTCAAAGCTTAAAGATTTCTATAAAATTTATAAATGTTCTCAAAATTAGAGAAAAATATAATTTCGTATTTTTTATTATAAAAGTTCTCAAAATTAGAAAAAAATATTTGGTTTTTTTATACGAAATTTTAGTAAGTTCTTAAATATGCAATGGAAATAGATTATAAATTACTAGCAAACCGGGCAGGTGTTTTTCTTTTCAACCATTTTCTTCTCAGCTATGACATTTGACCAACTTTCCAGAGCAAAAAATATATATGTATGTACATTAAAGTGCTTCAAAAAAATGTTTGTTTCTTTTTTAACACTTACCTTTGGTGGAAAAAAATCCTCACCAAATATGGCGGCCGCCGTGGTATAGTGGTAGCGCGATCCGCCTACCACACCAAAGGTCCTGGGTTCAAGCCCCGTGCGAAGCATCATAAAAAATTTAGAAACAGTTTTTTCAATTAGAAAAAAGTTTTCAAAGCGGGGTCGCCCGTCGGCAGTGGTCTAACAAACACTCCGAGTATGTTTCTGGCATGAAAATTCATATGCCTAGCAGATGCCGTTCGGAGTTGGCATAAAACATGTAGGGGACCCGCCAGTTTGTAGGAAAAATTAAAAAGGAGCCCGACGCAAGAGAAGCTCGGCCTAAATCTACTCGGAGTTAAATCTTGCCAAGTATTTATTTTATTTCTCAAAATTAGATAAAAATATTTGGTTTTTTATACGAAATTTTAGTAAGTTCTTAAATATGCAATTGAAATAGATTATAAATTACTAGCAAACCGGGAAGGTGTTTTTCTTTTCAACCATTTTCTTCTCAGCTGTGACATTTGACCAACTTTCCAGAGCAAAAAATATATATGTACATTAGAGTGCTTCAAAAAAAATGTTTGTTTTGAAATATGTATGTCAGAAGGGAGTGGAATAAATTAGCCGACCGTTGTCTTTGGTTCTATAAAAACGAATGCCTCGCTCTTTATTTTTTAGATGACGCTTTGCCAACGAATCCTGGCTTACCAACTAACGTGTAATTACAACGTGTCTTAAGGGCTAGTTACACATCTACTTCTTAACAATAAAATCTTAAGGTCTAGTTACATAGATGTGTGATCTTAAGGTCTAGTTACATACGTGCACATGCCTACCCTCCTGATATCTCTTACAGTTTCTTTTTTTAACACTTACCTTTGATGGAAAAAAATCCTCACCAAATATGGCGCCCGCCGTGGTATGGTGGTAGCGCGATCCGCCTACCACACCAAAGGTCCTGGGTTCAAGCCCCGTGCGAAGCATCATAAAAAATTTAGAAACAGTTTTTTCAATTAGAAAAAAGTTTTCAAAGCGGGGTGGCCCGTCGGCAGTGGTCTAACAAACACTCCGAGTATGTTTCTGGCATAAAAATTCATATGCCTAGCAGATGCCGTTCGGAGTTGGCATAAAACATGTAGGGGACCCGCCAGTTTGTAGGAAAAATTAAAAAGGAGCCCGACGCAAGAGAAGCTCGGCCTAAATCTACTCGGAGGTAAATCTTGCCAAGTATTTATTTTATTTCAAAGATGGGTCCAATAGCTGAACTCATAGGGGTCGCTATTTTTTTTTTTTAGTTTCCCATGTAAAATTGGCTTTTTGATATGTAAACATCTTTGCTCACGGTATGGGGGAATACAAAATGAAAGATGTAAGATATGAAGTGCGAATTGCAAGGTATGGTGTGACGACTCTCCAATTTTTTACAAATTTCACTCTTAATAAAATCTCCATATCGCCGCCCTTACCTACATATCGCTTTTCAAAATTACGGTCATTATCCCCAAAACCGCTTTATTTTGGTGTTCTTTAATCCACATTTTCATCCATATCTCCAGAAAGGGTTGACATCGGCTTGAAAGGGGCTATTCATTCAATACTTGAAGTGTGAAAAAAGTTATTTTCCTTGAAACTATTTCATTTGGCAGCTTCCTCAAGTATTCAACTTAGCAACGAAAAGGTATCCATTTTTAAAATCCCCACGTTTTGTTCTGTAAGCTTACTGAAAGCCCTTTTACCCTTTTAGCTTATTTTTATATTGAAAACCACACGAATGGGTAAACATCCCATAACGCATCTTTCACAATGTCTTATTTTTGGCCGTATATAAATAAAGTACAGCTCAAAGAAAATATGAGAGTTTCTACTTCCGGACAAGGAAATGCACTTTTTGCTAATAACTTGCTAAAAATTGGTAACGGACAGTTCCCTACGACATGTGGGCAAATCGATCTGACAAATATTTGTAATTTAACCCCAACTATTGAAGATCTAATTGAGAAAGTATATCCCGGAGTTGGTGGTCTTATAACCAATTCATTGGACTGGTTTGAGGAGCGGGCAATATTGTCAGCTACCAATGATCAGGTGGATGCAGTAAATGCCTTAATACTTTCAAATTTTACTACGGAAGCACAAGTTTTCCACTCAATAGACACAATAATAGATATTAGCGAGGCAGTTCATTACCCAATAGAATTTTTAAATTCTCTAAATCCCCCCGGAACGCCACCACATAAACTAATTGTTAAAGTTGGAGCTCCTGTAATATTACTACGCAATTTAAATCCACCAACTTTATGTAATGGAACTAGGCTGCTGATCAAAACAATTAGAACGCATTTGATTGAGTGTTCAATTTTGACTGGCTGTGGTGCTGGAGAAAACGTCTTGATTCCAAGAATCCCGATAATACCAACAGATCTTCCATTTCAATTTAAACGGTTCCAGTTTCCAGGCAAATTATGTTTTTCAGTAACAATAAATAAGGCTTAAGATCAAACACTTAAGGTGGCCGGTTTGGACCTTAGATCTCAATGTTTTACGCATGGCCAGTTATATGTTGCTCTATCCCGTGTAACAAACAAAGACAATTTATTTGTTTTGGCTCCTGATGGGAAAGCTGCGAACATTGTATACAATGAAGTGTTATAAAACTGAAAATAAAAACTAACTGAATATGAATAATTAATATGTTTGTATGTACATAAATATATCTTCTAATTGGACTTTATTTATTTATGAAGTTTTCTTTATTTACTAGGGTCATTATTCCGAAATATTACAAAAAATTACTTTTATTTCAATTATAAAGTTGTTTTAAACATTATCAACCTGTGTGAAACAAGGTGCGGGTTGCTAGTATATATATATGTATTTATGGATATTTCTATATGTACTTAAGTATGATAACGATTGATACGCTTATAAAATAAGTACATAGATACATTATATTGGCATATGTTTGAATGCATATAACCACAATCGGCCTCACTCTTATTGTGCAAATTCCACATAAAGTTAAATAGATGTTAACATCAATTTGTTAACATCTTTACACAATCGAAAATTCGAGCCAAAACAATAAATACAAACAAATTTCGTTTTCGCTCAACTCTGCTAACTCGGCACTCTCACAATTCTCCAGTTGGTCATTGGAGCGGTGAATTGTACGAGAAATATTGATGCATTTTGACAATTAACATCGTCATACTAGCTTGAAACTTCTCCGTACAATACCGTTCTCTGGACCAAGTACATATATGTTTAATTTCACCCCCGGAAGTCTCAACCAGAGAACTTGTAAAAAATGAGAGGCGCAAATGTTAAATGACCGTTTTAATCAACAGAATTTACGCATGCCGCCGAAAGAATTCACCAGCGGCAAAATTGGCCACCCCAAATAATTTAAATCTACCATACCAATAAAAATCAATTTCATCATATTTTGCTATATTCTGGGCATATGGGTTGCCGCGAAAGCATGCATTCAAAAAGAAGAAGGCTACGTAATAAATCAAAACAAACCCGAAACAAGAAAATAAGTCAACGAAGAAAAATCCTGTTTCTGTATCGCGAGGTGCAACTTGTATCTTTTAAAGGAAAGGGAGAATCGTCAAAAGAATTTTCTTTTAAGTGTTCGGCAATATTTGTGTCTTTCGCCATCAGCGCACATCAGAGATGTACAAATTTGCGATCAACTTTTTTAGCAATCAATGATTGAACTACTAGTTCGATTGCAAATTAAAATTTATTGCTTTTTTGTGATTGAAAAAAATTACAATCTGCAATCAATTATAAATCATGATTGCAATTACTTTGAACAATGATTGCTATTGCAAACAAATCACTGATTCAATCAAACATGTTTATTGCAATCTCAAAAATGCTATAATTTATTTACGTTTATTACGCTATACAATATTTGCTATGAAGTCATCTTATTTGTTTTACAAGCTTAAGCTTGACATCTGCTGGCAAAAAGTGGTTGCTGCTGAAAAAAAACCTTTCATTCACAAAACAAAATAAGTTGCGAAACACTTTATTGTTGTTATGCATTGACGATATGAAATAAACAGTATCACTTTGGAATGAAAACTTCTTTTAACTTAACTTTTAAATGAAAACTTTCACTCTTCATATACCGTAAAGTAAATAATGATTTATACTTACATGTAAATTCATGAGAAAAAACCCGCGCATTTGCTCATATATCTCAGAATCCACGAAGCTAAACTGATATAATTTATATTTATATCAAGAAAGGTAACTCTATTTTGATAATAAAAACGCTAAAGTAGGTCGACTTTTCCAAATAAATTTTGCAACTTTTCAAATTATGCTAATATTACTTTATTACGTCACTTCTATAAAATTTAATTTTTGTTTTGATTGCAGATTTTTGGTGCGCAATATATAATAATATATAATATAAAGTTTTAGATATATATACACGTATTTCATTTTATCCAGTTTTTAACCCATTAAACGCGAAAGCTAAATAGCAAAGATAGAGGAACCAAACTTTGTGTGGATACTACAAGGGTTGATATGTATACAAAACTACAAACAAAAGTGTCGACCCCTATCCGGGGGGGTCTGCACGACCCGTGACATATATGTAACGCTCGCGGGTTTCTGTTATGTAATACAATGTTTGATACTAACATGTAAATAAACACTTCCATTGGATTTAATTCATCAATTTTATTATTTTAATTATAAAGTTTACAAAAAGAAAACGAAACGAGTACAAACGTATGAAAATTCATCAATTTTTGGTTGAGAAAGAAAACTCAAACTGGTCTAAAGTGAAAGTTGTAGAAACAATCCACACACAAACCTACGTCACACTTTACACATTTGGTGTTTATTGATCGCTGGCAGTTGTTTCCAGCACAGCGTCTCCTGGTAGGATTTCTAACTATGAAATGGCCAATTAGGTCATATCTACCATCAAGCTCAATTTGCGAATCCGGACGTCTAAATCCCCATGGTCGTCGGACTTGTCCATAAGTACGACAAAAGTGATTAGCAATGGTTCTTCTAAACTGTAGCTGGGTTAGCCCGTGTCCGCCTTTTCTATGTAAGAGCCAAGCATTTTGAATGGAGACATCAACCAACCAGGTAAAAATTGAGAACCACCACTTCTTCCCTCTAGCTCCAATCCTGTAAGCGTTAACGTTTTGGTCCATACGGTCTGTTCCGCCCATATTCTTATTATACATTACGATAGCATTGGGGACTTGAACCTGAATTCGAGCATGTTCTGCCCTAGAGGATCTTCCAGCTGTCCCTACCGGTTCCTTCCCAAATAAAGTTGATGCAACGGAAACTACTGCATTGTCTACCCATTTCGTGACTGTAATATCGCATTCAGAAATCCGGGAACTAGCCATATAACCACGTTCCTTTTTTTTCAACTTATCCTTCAGTGGCAAAGGGCAAGAGATTGGTATTGAATTTTGCCGAATTGTTCCAGTTCCCTCATATCCCATTTTTTTAATCCAACCAAAACAGGTATTGAAGTGAAGAGATTATCGAAAAAGAATTGAAATGGAAGTGGCTTCCACGTTTCATCGAATTCATCGATCATTGAAAACAACGGAGCAGCGTACTTTCCATAGTTTGCAGCGTACTCTTCGTTCGTCCTAGGGGTTTTTCCCTGATACATCTCGAAGTTTAGAAGATAACCGGAAGGCGTATTTAGACACCACATTTTATAACCAAATCTCAACGGTTTGCCTCTAATAAATTGTTTACAACCGTGCCTGCCGTAGTATTCCACCATTGATTCATCGTAGGACAAATTCCGCTCTGGATGACAATTTTTAGCAAAATTCGCTTTCAAAGCATCAGTTAGGGGTCTCAATTTCCATATTTTATCCGATAAATCTGTCTTTCCGGGGTCAATAAAGTGTAGATTTCTAAAAATAGTTCGAAAAGGATCACGCCTCATCGAGTCAATAATCACAAGATTTTGAATATCTTTGTCAACGCTCCAATATGCTTCTTTGTTTGGAGAATGTAGGTATATCCACTTATTATCAGAATTCCTAAAAATACTTTCATTTCTCCAACTGTAATATTTGGGTTCCCATTATTATTTAAGAGCGAATATCTGTTTGACTCTTCACACAGCATTTGCAATAATTCATCATCAAAAAACTTTTGGAATTGCTCATATGGCTATAGGTTGCTGCAGTCACCGTAATTACCCTCAGGGAAAATTGGAGATCTAGGTTCGATATTATCATCGACCCACGTAAAGGATGGTTTGGCTCTCTTAGCCTTACTATGTGACTGACCAGCAGTTATCTTACGACGACGAGAATTGGTTTGTTCCCTAGGCTTTTGAGTTGAACGCGATGTACTCGGCTTTTCGGATGCTTGCACAGAAGCAAATGATTCCTCCAAAAGGTTTACTTCTAACTCTGAGATAGAATGATTCAAGCAGTCTAAAATTTCAGCGTCCATATCAAAGTCGGGGTTCTCTTCAAAGTCGGTATTTTTTCTTGTAACAATTTCACAATCCTCGACAAGCTGTGTATGTGACAAGTTTTCCAAAGTACCGCCGTCTTCATCTGCCGAATCATCACCTGAAAGAGCACCCGCGTCAGGAGCCTCTATATATATAGCTTCCACTTCTTCTTCTTCATTATTTGTCAATTCGTCCAAAACTGCGCAAACTTCTTCAACAGTTAGTTTTGCCCTAATAAAGGAAGAACCCGCACATAAATATGTATATTATATATATGTAAGTTCGTATACAATGCAACCCTGTACGTTCTATACAATTTGGAGAGTTATCTTAATCGAACAACTAAAGTAGAACCAACGAACAGAAGCAAATCGCACACTGTCAAGAAAACGTGAAAAATTAAGAACTCGGCCTTTAATATTTAACTGTGAACTGTTTTATTACGTGCACAATATTGTAAATTCATCGTGTTACATTATTGTGCACGTAATAAAACAGTTCACAGTTAAATATTAAAGGCCGAGTTCTTAATTTTACACGTTTTCTTGACATCTATTGCTTCTGCTACCGAGGAATTTCAAGAAAGTTCGACGCCGTTACTTGGAAATTTGCACATTTGTCGCCATTTTATGCTGAAGTAGCGGAAAATTATCATCACGCCATAAAAGGAATTTCAAGAAAGTTCGACGCCGTTACTTGGAAATTTGCACAGGCCGCCATTTTATACTGAAGTAGCGGAAAATTATCATCACGCCATAAAAGGTAAAGCAAATGCCAAATAATTATTTTTTAAGAAGTAGCCAACAACAACAACTGGTCGAAGAAGATAACAGCAGTATCATGACAGAAAATGTACAGCAAGCAGCGCCAGATCAATTGGCAACGTTAGTCGAAGTAATGAGATCACTTAAGTCTTCAATTGATGAAATTCGACACAGCACAGAGGAGCAGCAGAGGGATATCGTTAACCTGCGTCAACAAATATTGACAGAAACAGCGCAATCGCATAGTCAGGAGAATCCCACGCCAGCATTGAACAACAGTGAGACTAGAGTAATGGAAATGGCTCCGCTAAAATTATATGATCTACCCACGTTTTCGGGGAACGCCGAAGATTGGCCTTTATTTTATGCTAACTTCAAAGACAGTACCGAAGTCTTCCGTTACAACGACAGGCAAAATTTAATGCGATTGCACAAGTGTTTGGTAGGTGCAGCCAAAGAAGCCGTTGCATCAATGTTGATATATCCGGAGGGTGTGCCACAAGCAATGGAAGAATTACAATTTAGATTTGGTAGGTCTGACCAGTTAATTCGTTGTCAAATAAGTAAGTTGCAAAGTTTTCCAGCGATTTCAGAAAATAATTTAGAGCAGATTATAACCTTTTCCACAAACATTCGTAATGTTGTCGCCTTTTTAAAATCTGCTAAGTGTGAGCAGCACCTCAATAATCCGTTCTTGTTGGAACAAGTGGTCAGTGGGAAATTAAACTTTTTCATTCCCGCTCGGAATCTCCGACACGTCCCCTTGTTTTACACTGAGCATCCTAAATTTGATTACATCAAATTTGCTCCTATGTCAAGAACAGTGTCTGAATTAAATAATGTTCCGAACTTGGGCCCGTCTTCATCGCCTGGAGCAGTCCGGAGCTTACTGTATAATTATTTTAACTAGTTTCTAAGTAATTGTTCTCTATAGTCAGTAAGAAATTAATTGTTTCATTTGACTTAAAAATAAATAAATAAAATAAATAAATAAAATAAATTGCCAGCAAGTAAGCAGTATGAGTGGGCACGTCAAGCCATGACCATTAAACCATACCCTACAATCAACGACTTCGCAACATGGTTAACTGAGTTAGCTCGAGTTGTTACTACAATTTCAACAACGTCAACGTCGTTAGTAAGGGCTAGCACTCAACCACCTCGACGAGTTATGCATGTCAACGATAAGAGTACAGAGAAGCCGATGGAATGTTACTATTGCCATAGGGCTCATGCGATTTTCAACTGCCAGAAATTCCATCATTCTCTTAGCGTAAAAGATCGGTGGGATATTGTTAAGAACGTGAAGTTATGCTTTGCTTGCCTACGCAAAGGACATAATGTATCGAATTGCCGTTCAAAGAAGCAGTGTGGAGTAGGTGAATGTCGACGTTTCCATCATGCTAGTTTACATGAAGTTAGGGTAGAACAAACACCGCAGAGTGAATCAACGCAACCAGTTTTAAATTGTTCAACACCCAACGTGAACTCTAACCATTTATTTAAGGTATTGCCGGTCAATGTATGTATGTATATGGACCAAATGGGAAGTTAGAAATTTTCGCCATGGTTGACGAGGGATCGACCATATCAATGATAGACGAGGGTGTGGCAAATAAACTGGGGCTGAAGGGGCAAGCCCATACATTAACCCTTCAGTGGAACGACGATAAAGTTAAGACTGAACAATCACGTAAGGTTAATTTAGAAATAGAAAATCGTAGTGATAAGGAGAGGTTCACTATGAAAAATGTACATTCGGTGAAACAGCTGAATTTGCCGAGCCAATCTTTTAAGAGGTCCGATTTTAGTTATTTTGATTCTTTGCCGATTGAAGAGTATATAAACGTAAAACCAGATATGCTTCTTGGTTTAGACCATGCGCATTTGACAGCCACAATAGCTTCGGTTCAAGCTAGAGAAGATAGTCCACTAGCCATTAAAACAAAACTTGGGTGGATTGCGTATGGTCCGACAAATGTTTCAGGCACACCATTGCCAGTGGTGTTGCACGTCCATGAAGTCAGTCAGTCAGAAGAGTTACATCAATTAGTTACTGAGTATTTCGCCACCGACAACTTCGGAACAGGTCCGGTTCAGATGTCAATTGAAAGTGAAGAGGTCAAGCGAGCGCGAAATATTATGCACAATACGACAAGGTTGGGTAATAAGTCTTACGAAACAGGGTTGTTGTGGAGTCGAGACAAAATACATCTACCAGATAGTTACGAAGCAGCCGCAAAACGTCTCTACGGAATTGAGAAAAAGATGAAAGGTGATCTTGAGTTTGCACGGAAATATTACCAAGAGATGGAAAAATATTTTGAGAAAGGATATGCTAGAGTTTTGTCATCGGAGGAGGTAGCTGATATGAGTCAGCCAAGGTGGTACCTTCCTCATTTCGCAGTGCAGAGTCCATACAAACCAGATAAATTGAGAATTGTGTTCGATGCCGCAGCCAAGGTTCAAAACACTTCGTTAAACTCCTGTCTTCTTAAGGGGCCAGAACAAGCAAAGTCGCTTCAAAACATTTTGTTTCGGTTTCGTCAGGGCGTTATTGGCGTGACCGCGGACATTAAAGAGATGTTTTCGCGGATTAACATCCGTAAAGAAGACCAAAATGCGCAGCGATTTCTATGGCGTAGCGACCCTAGTTTAGCCGTTCAACAGTGTTGTATGACGTCGATGATTTTCGGAGCCGCATGCTCGCCTTGTTGCGCAGAGTTTGTCAAAAACCACAACGCTTATCGATTTGAGAAACAGTTTCCTGAGGCTGTAAGTGCAATTGTCGAAAGGCATTACGTCGATGATTTTGTCTTTAACAATCCCGAACTAGCCATCAAAACTTGCTGTGAAGTCGTAGCCATACATGCGGAGGCGGGATTTGAATTACGTAATTTCATTTCAAACTCTAAGCAAGTGCAACATGCGATGAAGATCGCCGCGAAATATGACAATGTAAATATGGAAAAACAAGCCGCGTCGGAAAAGGTGTTGGGAATGTTTTGGGATGTGCGTGACGACACGTTTGAGTTACACACTCAATTCCATCGCGTCCCACAAGAGGTGCAATCTATGACTAGAGTGCCTACAAAGAGAGAATTTTTAGGTATAATTATGTCGGTCTTTGACCCATTCGGTCTCCTCGCGGAAGTTACTGCAGCTTCAAAAATATTGATGCAAGAGGTATGACGTAGTAATGTTGATTGGGACGACGCAATCACAGATGAGGTAAACGAAAAATGGGTAACTTGGTGGCGCGGATTCCACAAATTGAAACAAGTAAAAGTACCACGTCCATATTCTTTATTCATGGGTTCCGCCAGAGACGTGCAATTACACGTGTTTGTGGACGCCAGTCAGAGGTTATTCGCAGCAGTTGGGTATTTCCGCATTGCAACTGGGGATGGAGTTGATGTCGCATTTGTAGCAGCAAAAACACGTAACGCTCCTCTCAAGTTGATGTCAGTTCCAAGGTTAGAGTTACAGGCCGCTGTTCTAGGCACTCGACTAAGCCAAATGATTTGCAACAATCACGACGTTACCATAACGAATGTAATCTTTTGGACTGATTCTAAAACCGTGTGGCATTGGATACAATCGACAATTAGACAATACAAAGCCTTCGTTGGACACCGAAGCACCGAAATCGTAAGCGCTACTAACCCGTCACAATGGCGTTGGATACCTACAGAACTTAATGTGGCCGACGATGCCACCCGCCCAAAGGGCCCAATCAAATTTAATTGCAATAGTAGGTGGTTACAAGGACCAGGCTTCTTAAGAGAGGAAGAAACAGCATGGCCAATATTCGACAGTGGATCGCCACCTGACACGTCGGCAGAAGAAGTAAAACCACATTTGTTAGTTCAAAAACAGCCTAATAGATTAATCGACTATAACAGATTTTCGTCATACACAAAAGTTAAAAACACCGTCGCTTGGGTATTACGTTTTAAAAACATGTTATTGCGGTCGCGAAACAGCGATCAAACGCAAACGCCAATGAAAGGTACGTTAAAGGCTACGGAGATAGATACAGCCGAAAAATTAATTTGTAATTTTGTACAACAAGAATGTTTCGCTAGAGAAATTGAAAAACTTAAGATGGAACAACGAATAACGAAAGATAGTCCATTGTACGCGTTGTCACCATATTTAGCCGAAGACGGTTTGATCCGAGTACGAGGAAGAATTGATGAAGCAACATACTTGCCATTTAGTGCCAGACGTCCAATTCTTTTGCCCCAGCAACACGTTATTTCATTTCTTATAATACAACATTTTCACAAGAAAAATCACCATCAAAATCGAGCAGTAATAATTAATGAGTCGCGTCAAAGGTTCTGGATTATTCACGTTCGGGCAGTGCTTAAAGCAGTAGAGAAGAATTGTGCGATATGTCAACTTGATCGCGCTAAACCCGTGCCACCATTGATGGGTCCATTGCCAGAGGACCGAGTTACGCCTTACGTGCGACCTTTTACCTACACAGGTGTAGATTTATTTGGACCTTTAGCAGTTGCAATTGGACGACGCCGTGAAAAGCGTTGGGGAGTTATCTTCAACAGATCTGTCAACAGATGCATTGCTGATCTGTCTCAGAAATTTTATTAATCGTCGAGGTACACCAGTGCGCATTAGAAGTGATAATGGTACGAACTTCTTGGGTGCTCAAAAAGAGTTGAAACAGTGCGAACAATTGTTAGACGTACGACAAATCGAGGGTGAGGCGGTCAAACGAGGTGGGGAGTGGATTTTTAATTGCCCAGCTAATCCGAGTTCAGGTGGATGTTGGGAGCGTCTGATCCGTATAGTAAAAAGATTACTTCTCAAGACCCTTCATGAAGTGACACCGAGATTAGAAACATTACAAAGCGTTTTGATAGAAGCAGAAAATATTATAAATTCTCGTCCGTTGATCGATATTCCGCTCACTACTCCGGAAGACGAACCATTGACGCCTAACCATTTTTTGTTGGGATGTGTCAATTCTACACAGACGCCGCAGCCTGTTGATGTAAAAATTTGTCTGAGGAAGCAATGGCGTATTGCGCAAAATTTGAAAGACCGTTTGTGGAAGCGTTGGACTGTCGAGTTTCTGCCTCAATTGCTCCATCGGCAAAAGTGGCACGAGACCACGAAAGGCTCACAGGTGGATGATATAGTTCTAATTTGTGATCCTACTTTACCAAGAGGTCGTTGGCAAAAGGGAATCGTCATCAAGGTGTATCCAGGTAAAGATGGTCAAGTACGTTTCGTAGACGTAAAGACGGGCACGGGAGTACTTCGAAGACCTACAACCAGATTGGCAGTTTTGGAGGTTCGTGAATCCTAAGGAGATTCACGGGGGGTGGAGTGTAAGTTCGTATACAATGCAACCCTGTACGTTCTATACAATTTGGAGAGTTAGCTTAATCGAACAACTAAAGTAGAACCAACGAACAGAAGCAAATCGAACACTGTCAAGAAACAATCGCAATCAACGGAAAAACAGTTAACTGCAAACCAACCGGCAAGCGTATTTCAGCTTACACAAAATCAATTGAAATTAATATTGTAAATTCATCGTGTTACATTATTGTGCACGTAATAAAACAGTTCACAGTTAAATATTAAAGGCCGAGTTCTTAATTTTACAATATAGTTATACAATTCATAAGGTGAACCCACGAACGTGACATATATGTCACAGCTACACAAGACGAAAAAAAAACCTACAAATACAGTCATTTTCAATTTTTTTTTTATTAGCATAAAATTTCAAACACTATCAAAATATACAAAACACTCTTTTCACATAAATCGGTGACACTTTATTAAAAATCGTACTTACCGACAACGTGTTCCCATTTCGACAGTTTTTTTAGGTGTATGAAATCGGCTTCGTGTTCACTGCGCTACTAATTTTGCTACACTAAACGGAAAGGGCAAAATATAGCGCACACTTATTCTTTGATTTGTTCACTTCAATTCTAATTTATAATTTGGAACATTTAAAATTGCATTTCGAAAAGGTCGTAGATTTATGTGAAAGATCGGAGCGTTACATATATGTAACACTAGCGTTTAATGAGTTAACGTCTCCTGGCTGGTAGGATATGTACATACATACATATGTTTGTTTGCATACGTGCACAATTAACTGAACTCTAAATCTGTGGGCAAAGTTTGACAAACCGTCATATCTGCAATTAGAACTTTTATTTACCAACCCAAAAATAACAACGTTCTGATGAAGAATTTCAACGAATAAGTAAACAAAGCAATAGCAGAGCTGGCTATCGTGGTAAAAGCTAAAATCAAATATTACATTTTTTTGTGAAAGATCGAAATTTATTCTAAAGCCAAATATGCTGTTTCGCTAAAACACCACACAAACTGTTGCTTCTGCCCGGAATAGTGAAGAGAGGCAGAAATGAAAGGAACTACTTAAATATACATAAGTACATAAGATGATATTACGTTGTACTCCACAGAATTAAATTTGTAACTAAAATTCTGAGACCTTACACATGCTCAGTGTAAAAAAGCACTGTCTATTTGCAATTTCGTGTGGAAAGTCTTTTATACATACATGTATGTGGGTGATTGACGTTGATCATTGGTTCAGGCAGAAGCAGAAGTGGTATTATTAAGTAAACGTCTCACCAAAGATAATTAGTTATAGCAATATTTGCATTTAATTAGATAATTGCAAAAAATTTATTTAAAGGTGGTAGATTTTCGACTCCTAAGTTTTTTATTCTTCTACTAGTGGTACATTTGCAATTATATGCAAACACTGATATAAATGCGAGTGAAATTGCCGTGAATCCGTGTCAGCTTAGTGCTCTCTACCCGCACAGTGTTGCCAAGCAGAACTTTTTAAAATCATTAACAAAATAACCTTATAAAAATTTAAATTTTTACTAAATTAATTTAAAATCGATGTTTAATAATGTTAATTATAGATAAATGAACTATTTGCATTTGTTGGTTTTTGGCTTTGGTTTATTATACAATGAAAAATTGTAATTGACAACGCGGATGTGTGTAAAATTATGTATGCAAACAAATGAATGGCAACATTGTGTTGATGCAAGCAAACACAGTTTTATGTACGCAAAGTTTTTTACAAAACATACATACGGGCACAAGTTTTGCTCAATTTTGTGTATCTGCCGTCAAACAGACACGGCATACGTACACGTCGGTGACTGTGGGTTTACTTAGACTATGTTCAGACAGGGAAACTTTTGTTGGCGATTTCCCTTTTGGTGTTGCTCGTCGCGTTCACACAGAGCAACTCTGTTCAGGCAATTTTTTGGCATTTCATTTTATATCATTTTCGCAAATTTCTATACGCTTCGCTTAAGCGGCATTTACACATTCTGAATTTTGTGATTATAAGTAAAAGGTGAATACACACATGTGTATATTTAATCGCAAAAAAATAAGAACAAAATTTCATTTCCCAACTTACCGTATGTATTCACTTAAAACTCAACAACACTGCAACCACTGAAAGAATTTATAAATGAAAAGGAATGTCAAATTTCTTAGCTGCCGACTGAGACGAATAAGAACACAAAGCGTGTCGCCCGAGCACGATCAACTCGGTGCCCTTCCCCTTTCCCCGTCCCTCTCTCTCCTACAAGTAACGAGTTGCCGCGACAAAAGTTTCCCTGTCTGAACGTTGTCTTACAGTCCGATCATACGTTCCCACATACATATACATATGTATGTGATACACATATGGATGCAAGCAGTAGCAGCCATATTGATTGTCTAATATGTCTAATATTCTTTAGAAAAGACCATGCTGTGAATGCCGGAATTGGTAATGGGTGTTTTTGAATTTGAAAACATAGCGGATGAGCCAAGATAAAAACCTGCTGCTTCCAAGATTATGCATGTTTTGTTGTTGTATTTCGATTTCGGTACGCTTTTAACATATTTTTTGTGGATGGATGAATTAAATGCTGGCCAATATTTATTTTGGCTGTATGCACATGCTTATATGTATGTATCTATGTATACGCATAACTATAGATACATATACATATGCTAATAGATATGGATGCATGTGCACTTGTTGACATTTTAGCTATTTATGATTGGCCGTACAAATGTACTTATATACGTATGTATGTACATTTGTTGGCATATATATATATATATTTATGGATATTTCTATATGTACTTAAGTATGATAACGATTGATACGCTTATAAAATAAGTACATAGATACGTAAGTTACTCTATATGTCATTTGTCCGTTCTAAGCTAGAATACGCATCTTTCATTTGGAGACCTTATCACGCCTGTCATATTGATAGAATTGAACGCATCCAGAAAGTTTTCATGCGCTATGCTCTAAGTTCCCTTCGTTTTTATGATCCCATACCATCATACTACTCAAGATGCCTTCTTATTAACTTAAAATCCCTGCAGTCTAGAAGGTCTATTTTGGCGCTATCATTCGTATTCGATATTATTCGTGGTGTTGTTGATTGTCCTAATCTTCTTAACAGAATTTCTTTTAACACCCCGATTAGAACGCTACGTAATTTTGATTTTTTTAGTATTGGCTTCATAAGAACTCTATTTGCAACAAATGCGCCTATCACTAGAGCTCTCATTGAATTCAATACAATCTACAAGTCTTACGGGATAGATTTTGCATCCCCAAAACAGTCTTTCATTATAAATCTTAACTTAGCCTTTAAGTAATTATGATATTCCGTACGATGTTTATAAACTTAAATTTTCTGTAGTTAGTAACACAATGTTTGTGAAATATCTGCATTAGTCTGTAAGACACTTTGTGTTTGTTGACTAATTTTTGGACTAAATAAATAAATAAATAAAAATAAAAAAAATTATATTGGCATATGTTTGAATGCATATAACCACAATCGGCCTCACTCTTATTGTGCAAATTCCACATAAAGTTAAATAGATGTTTACATCAATTTGTTAACATCTTTACACAATCGAAAATTCGAGCCAAAACAATAAATACAAACAAATTTCGTTTTCGCTCAACTCTGCTAACTCGGCACTCTCACAATTCTCCAGTTGGTCATTGGAGCGGTGAATTGTACGAGATATATTGATGCATTTTGACAATTAACATCGTCATACTAACTTGAAACTTCTCCGTACAATACCGTTCTCTGGACCAAGTACATATATGTTTAATTTCACCCCCGGAAGTCTCAACCAGAGAACTTGTAAAAAATGAGAAGGCGCAAATGTTAAATGACCGTTTTAATCAACAGAATTTACGCATGCCGCCGAAAGAATTCACCAGCGGTAAAATTGGCCACCCCAAATAATTTAAATCTACCATACCAATAAAAATCAATTTTATCATATTTTGCTATATTCTGGGCATATGGGTTGCCGCGAAAGCATGCATTCAAAAAGAAGAAGGCTACGTAATAAATCAAAACAAACCCGAAACAAGAAAATAAGTCAACGAAGAAAAATCCTGTTTCTGTATCGCGAGGTGCAACTTGTATCTTTTAAAGGAAAGGGAGAATCGTCAAAAGAATTTTCTTTTAAGTGTTCGGCAATATTTGTGTCTTTCGCCATCAGCGCACATCAGAGATGTACAAATTTGCGATCAACTTTTTTAGCAATCAATGATTGAACTACTAGTTCGATTGCAAATTAAAATTTATTGCTTTTTTGTGATTGAAAAAAATTACAATCTGCAATTAATTATAAATCATGATTGCAATTACTTTGAACAATGATTGCTATTGCAAACAAATCACTGATTCAATCAAACATGTTTATTGCAATCTCAAAAATGCTATAATTTATTTACGTTTATTACGTTATACAATATTTGCTATGAAGTCATCTTATTTGTTTTACAAGCTTAAGCTTGACATCTGCTGGCAAAAAGTGGTTGCTGCTGAAAAAAAACCTTTCATTCACAAAACAAAATAAGTTGCGAAACACTTTATTGTTGTTATGCATTGACGATATGAAATAAACAGTATCACTTTGCAATTAGGTTACAGTTATACGTCTCCACGTATTGACAGCAATCCATTTGTTCTTACGAGGGTCTCTCTTAATGTTTCCTAAAACGTAGAAAAAAGTTTATTGTTAAGGAAAAAAGTTCTATGGTTTTTCAAAACATTTGTCTGAAAGACTTGAAAAACTAGGTGGGACCTCATACAAAATCGCGAAAATCGAAGAAACTTTGTGAAATCCAGAGACTGCAGACTTTCTTCTCTACTAAATGCTCTTGCAAAATCGTATTTGTATAAAAATTTTTTCAATGTGCAAGAATGCTTCTGCATACTAGTTATAAACAACGGAATGAAGCTGTTCCAATCTTTGTTTTTGAATTCAACAGCAATTAAAATCAGAAGTTACTATTGAGTTTCAGGGTGGCCCTCGTATTTTGATTTGTTAGTTCGAGTATGCAGTAATATGATAACTCATTCTGTAGGTGATGTTATAAGAGGAATAATATAGTGAATCAAAGTGAAAAGTGGTCAGGCAAAGGTAAACGGTGAAATCTTCAATCTAAAATGTCAGACAGGGAATTGTTCGGTGATTTTTCTTCGGATGATTATCAGAATGATCCCAGCATTTCGCTGGCAGGACAGCAACCACAAAAAAAGAGTAAACCAAAAACTTCATCTCGTAAGAGGAATGCTGAAGAAGCTTTTAGCGTAGCATCCACAAGTCAATCGTCGTCGTCAGAAAATATTTTGGAAATCGATACACCAGTGTCTTTAAAATCAATTTTATTCGTTAAGTATTTTGAAATATTAAAAAGGGTTTGTATTGAAGCGTAAAGTCGTAGTACCTATAAATCAATAAAAATTGCGTGTTTTTGATCAACAGTTAGACTCAGATCGGTACCTTCGTTGTCGCGATGGAATTCTAGCAAGTTCCCGAATTTGCAAGACTCAATTGAAAGGTTCAGAGCAAATAACTTCTAATTTTATTCGCCACCTTCGAGAACAACACAAAAAAGAGTATGAAGAGTACAAAAGTGTTAAAATTGATAAAACCGCAAAGCCCAGCACTGAAAAAGTTTTCAACAAATTGGTTGCTCGATTCATAGTGGAAGATATGCTACCAATTTCGACTGTCACATCTGAAGCATTTAAGATGTTGATTAGTTATGCTAACCCAAAATTAAGGGTTACGAGTCGACCAACAGCTATCGCAATGATTGATTCAACATATGAGTCGTTGGTCGATAATATTCAAAATATGATTGCCTCCAATAAATTTTTCTGCACAACTGCCGACATTTGGTCAACAAAGCATAAAAGCTTTTTAGGGTTACTATTCATTGGATTGACGAATCGTTAACTCGGCAGCCAGTGGCATTAGCTTGTAAGAGATTTTGTGGTTCCCACACATTTGATCGTATCCGTGATATAATTATTCAAATCCACGCTGAATACAGACTAAATCCTTGCAATGTGAGAGCCACCATTACTGATAACGCAGCCAATTTTGTTAAGTCGTATAAAGAATTTGGAATAGATGGAGTAAACATCACTGAAGTTGACATCTATGACGATGAGGAGGAAGACGAAATATATTTTGATGATATTCCTAATCATCTATTCAATTATCGGCTGCCAAAACATATTCGATGTGCCACGCATACATTAAATTTAGTGGCTTCAACAGATTTTCTTCACATTTTGAAACAAAACATGATATTGTTTGAAAAACATGAAAAGGTGATTTAAAAAATGCAGTACATTTTTATTATTATTTTATTCTTAAATTATTCTAGATAATGCAGAAATGCTCTCGTCTATGGAAAAAAGTAAATAGGCCTAGTACATCGGAAAAGTTAAGGGCTGTAGTGTGATGCCAATTGAAATATCCTGTGGCTACAAGATGGAACTCCATGCACGATTCAATAAAGGACCTGCTTAAGCATAAATTTAAGGTGAATGACGTGATGCCGATATTTCACGAATAATTATTTACCGAGATAGAATTAAATTACTTGCAAGAATATCTGGATTTTTTAAACCCGATCGCAGAAGCCATTGACTTTCTGCAAAGAAGTCAAGTTATGGTATATGGATTTCTCCTCCCGACTTCAGCCAGAACACGCGCTAAGTACGCGCATATCATAGCAACTGAAGCCAATAAAAGTTGTTCGGATTTGGCTATGTCTGTAATGAGAGCCATTACCTTATAATGTGGATATCAGCTTTGAACCCTAGCTTTGGTGAGATAAAAGTTAACGAAATTATACAGTTAGTAAAGGATGCTGTAGCTAGAGAACGCGGCATTGATTGCACATTGCAGCCTGTCGTCGAAGAGGAAACTACACAATTTTTTGATTTTGAAGGTAATACAAAATTAAATACAAAAACAAAATTTATAAAATGTATAATTAAAATAAAGTTTTACATTTTTCAGCTACTTTAACGTCGAGCGCTTTGGTAGCAGACACATATCGTGACACATAGTTTTGAGTAGAACGTCTGTTTTCGTTCGCTGGCCTACTAAAATCTTCACGACGTGGATCGCTTTCTGATAGTAATTTCGAGAAATTACTATTGCTGAAAGCCAATAGTTTTTTAAACTAAAACTTTTTGCTTTTTTATTGAAAAAAGGAGATAAGTTACTAAACTCATTCGTTGTAGCTAATAACGTTTTCCTAGTTCCGAATTGTTAATAAAATGAAATTTAGCTTTAGTTTAATATAAGAGTCTTAAATTATTAAAAATAATTTCTGTTTGGCAAAATCCTAAGCTAAGTTTAGCAAAAGCGAGCTGTTGCTTACTGATTAACATAAATTTTCTAAAACAACTTATAAAAAGTGTTGATTGAGGCAGACTCCAATTAGCAATTTTGATACAATAATGATTGCAATCAAAAATTAACTGCAATCAATTTCTTCTAAATGATTGCAAAATTGTGATTTTGGCAATCAAAATATAAGCAATCAATGTTAATGGCAATTAAAAAAGAATGCAATATTTGGTGTAATATGCGATTGCAATCCAATTTGAATGTTACATACGTATATAGCATAAGCGATTTATAATAGGTACCGCGTGTCGCTGCCCGCCGTGGTCCACCACCGGCCTGAGAGTCCTTGCAATTCTGCATGTCGTAGTAGTTGCCCAGCGCTCACTGAGTCAACTTAGAGCCCATCTGTCCAATAGAAGTCCGTAGGAGGATTCCATGGTGCCCTACATTGCGAGCTCATCAGCCATGCAGTTTCCTGCGATGTCGCTATAGCCCGGAACGGAAATCAGTCAGCCAGATACTCCCCGACCAGTTTCGACCTGACCGTTAGAGATCCTAAGGCCTTAATAGCACCCTGGCTGTCAGAATAGATGTTAACACATCTAAAGGGCATTACTTTGGTGAGTGGCCAATCGGCTGGTTCCCTCATTGCGGCCACCTCCGCCTAAAACGCACTACAGTAGTCGGGGAGCCTAACTTTCTGGCTCAGGGAGAGCTCCACGCAGACGACACCCCCTCTTGCTTTTCCATCTAGCTTCGAACCGTCCGTGAAGATAGATAGCATACCTCTCTCAGCGGGATGTGAGGGATGAAGGGTCCTTCTAGAGCTAGAACTGCCAGACAGCAATCCATTTCTAGAAGAACAAAGTCGCACTGGCGAGAATGGCCACAGATCGAGTTGAAGCTGTAACAATTGCTCTTTAACCGTTTTGCAGCACGCGCTACATCAACGTTGTTGGCAATATAGCACAACGTTAAGCGCGAGAGTGGTTTTGGTTCGAAGCGCGCCACTGATTCCAATGAACGACAATCACTTCGTAAAACATTGTTGGCCTAATAATTGTTTTGTAAAGCCAGTGTGTGTGACGGACGCCGTCTAGCATTAATAGCGAGTCCACACCCAGTTGGCCACATGATGAAGATGTGGAAAAGCCTGGTGTCAATTAGGGTGTCCACAAATATCCAACTCCACCTTGCGGAGTGCCCCTATTCACCCTTCGCTGTGGAGGCACTCCCCCAGTTTGCGACGGCAGTCCTGTGGCAGCCCGGTTCGACCCCAAGTTTACCCAAGGATTCGAAGCCACCAACTGAGAAGTCCTTATGTTCAGGAGACCGTTTGCGTGCTGAGTGCGCGACACTCGCTCACGAGGAATTCCATCTCTTATATGCAGATCAATCAGTCTCTCAAGTGGTTTCAAAAGAAAAGAAGAAAGGCTGATTGGCATGATGTCCGTAGGGGGCAGATGAGATCTCCTACCCGCTTTGGGAATGGACGTAACCCTCTCAGCCCTCCAAAGCGTGGAAATGTAACCCCTACCTACGCTGCTCGCGTAAATAAGCACCAACCAACAACAAAACACCCGCTCAAAATTTTGTAGCTGAGCGGGAATGATGCCCTTATGTCCCGGCGATTTGAGCGACTTGAAAGAGCGTATTGCCAAGAGCAAGGACTTTCCTCTACCAGGGGACAATGCATGGACACATATGGCATGCACAATTTTAAGCCTGGAGGTTCTTTCCACTATTCAAAATTGCTAAGTTTTCACTTAGACACCTTGCATTTATATCCGAGGTTCTCCAGTAGAAGTGCATCAAATTAGCATTACTTCCAACAATGACGCTGTCCTTCCTTCTTCTCCAGCACCGCCCTCAAGGCTTACAGTTACAATGTCCTCGTTGCTGAAATTAGACAAACTACATGTTTTTAATTCATGCCTGACGAGCATACAAGCTTTAGGTTTACCTGCATCGCTGAACACCAACAGCATATAATTCTTCATCCCGATGTCAGAAACACCGTTACTGCTCAGCCACGGTTCCGGGACCACATCTATGCCCTTATGTTCAAGATGGAATAATAAATTGGCGGATGTCTTGGAATGTTGGATATTGATCTGTAGGATAATCATCCTCTTCGATCCCCTCCCCAGATCCTGTCGAATAGCTTGATACTGATGACGGACCCCGTGAACGAGAAGACGCCACCAGTGCTTTCAGTGTCCAACCATGGTTAAAAAATCGTTTGAATTGAAATCCTATCTACTCCTGTCTTAAAGATGAGGGCAACATACTTTGCATTTAATTTTTTTGTTTGATTTTATTTATGCTAAGCAGGATTTTATTGGTTTTATTTTTTCAGTTTTTTTAATTGTTCGTTGTTGGTTATTAAATAGTATACTCCCATATTTAAGTACATACGATGTTATAATTTGATAAATAAATATACTGGGATGAAAATGTTTCTACAGTTTTCTCAAAGGACTATTAGAAGTTGCTAATAGATTTTGACACTTTGAGAAATTCCAGTACTTTTGAAAGTTTTACGCAGTTTTCAAAGATTTTTATTCAAATAACTGAAATCCTCTGGTTTTGCAGAAAAGCATGGATTCACGATTTTGTTCATGGCTTTTAAAGAGGCAATACAGGGCTGTAATTGGAATAGCCCTACAACCTTATACATTTCTGAATCCTGCAATTTCCTGCTTCTTTGAGAATTCTCCGGCAACGATTTTCCTCAAAAATATCTCTTTGGTAGCTTTTATGACATATACCTACTTTATTTGGCTTCAGCAAATCCTTTCCTTTTCCGATACCATCGATTTTAACTATACCAATCCAAAAATTATTAACAAACCCTTGTACGAGATATAGTTCAAAAGGAATGCGCTTCTAAAGAACGTACATGCCATCAACTGCAATATTATCTTCATCAGTAAAAAGAGGGTGATGAACTGCGCTTTGACATTATTTAGGTTTGTTTTTGTCATTGCTCATCAGACATTTAAATTTTAAATAGTCTCCTTTTAGATGTTTGTAATTTTTTCCTTTCCTCATTACTATTCGGTTATTTATAATCAATCATTTTTCTAAAGTTTGAAATTTTAAAGGTATCTCATTCAGTTTGGTTAACTGAAATAATGTTGTTAAATTTTCATAGGTCGCATTAAGCCATGAAGTAATACCGTGAAGGTCTGCAATTATTCAAAAGAGAAAACTGTCACAATGAGATGTCGCTGTAGGCTACTCGCTGACAGGGCTCGTTACCTGCTTTGTCTTTGCACAAGTCCTGTTAGCGGAACCCGTTGTCAGAAAGTGGTGCCATAAAAGCGACCGGCAACCAGCAAAGCTTATTGTGAACGAGCACGTGCACTAGAAGCAGCGCTTTTGACGTTTCCTACTTGCTTTTGCATATTCAGCTTGTTAATAATAATTTGGCTGCACGATATTCGCGGTGGTGAGCGATCTCACCAAAAGCTAAATACGCGAATCCCCGAGGCTAGCGAATCACCCAAGGCTAGCAGAAAAGCACAAAGAAAGGCGCCCTCCTAGCGGCAGCAACAGAAGCAGTAAAAAACTAAACCCTTTTGAGTATCATAATTGATAACCAAATCTATTTCAGCGGAGGCGCTCAGCATTTTTTCCAGTAGCACAGCGGGAAGACCTAGCAGACCGCTAGCTAGGGTGATAAACCGCTATAGAAGCAGGCATTCCGGTGGACACGAAAAGGTAGTGTAAGTCCCATAGCATGGCAATGAGTAAAAAGTGAAAAAAGTGAAAATCCCTACAAGTAGGGTAGTGAGCGCAGGCCAGGAGGGCCAACAAATAAAACTCGATAAAATTCTGAAAAAGCCGAAAAGGCAGTGAAAGTCCCTGAAAAGCAGGGCAACAAAGTAACTTGTGAGAAAGACCCTAAAAAATATAAAACCGCAATTAAAGTAATTGCCAAGGTCAGCGTCAACGCGCTGCAAGGGCCTTACCAAAGCAACAACAAGGAGGGACGTTGAACTTTTGGCGGCACCAGCGATAACCCCGATCCTATAAGCTGCACAAAAGATAAGCCTTTGAAATTCACCACGTATATCGCGGATTCGGGCGCGAAGCAAAACATTTCGTGGGACTGGTTGTACGACGAAAATGCCAGTTTCACATCCAAGTGGTAAAAACAAACAAAAAAAAAACACACAAAAAAAAACAAAAAAACGAGAAACCGAAATCAATCAGAAAAAGATGTAGAATACACCAGGTGATAAAGCAAGGCAACAATTTGAAGGAGTTTACCATCGGTACACTCACCCCAATCAGAGGAGAAATCAACAAAAAAAATTTAATTTAAATATTTCTTGTAAATTTTTGAAAGTGTTTATTTTGTACTTATAATTTTTAAAGAAATAAAAGAAAGTTTATATGGCATAGCCCTCTTATCGGGATTTATTTAAGAGCCATCTACGGAAATATTTCGCGTCTAAGTCCGGTGGGAAAATTATATCACCCCAATCAAAATACGCATGGGGAAGCCAGGGACATCGTAAAGAAATGCCCCTAGACCAATGACGGTTTTGCTATTGCGTGGCACAATTTTTCTGATAGATACGAGAGCAAACGAGTCATGGTGAATAGTCAGTTGAAGATCTTGTTCAACTTGCCTACGGTGCCAGTCGAATGCGGCACCGAGATAAAACATCTACAGCGTTCAGTAAATAATTGCATCTCAGTTCTGCAAATGTATGGCATTGAAATTGAAAACTGGGATGCAATTTTAGTCTTTTTGGTCTCGAGCAAATTGCCGGACACTACATTAGCTTTATGGGAACAGGGAATTGTTCACAAGGCTGAGATTCCGAGGTGGTAAGATTTAGATAACTACCTCTCGAGCAGATTCTAGACTTTGAAAACGGTATCTGATATCCAAAGTTCACGGGTAGCTAGGGCAGGACCAAGTCGTGTATCAGCAGGGATACACGAAAGAAAAATATCGGCCCATCACAGTCAAATGACGCAATCAGCTTGGAGGTTGTGCCCAGAACAGTTTCATTCTTTGAGAGCTTGTTCAAAGTTTTTAGCGATGAAGGTAGATAATAGGTTTAAGGTAGTTAGGAAATACAATTTGTGTATGAACTCAAAAAAAAGCCTGATTTCTTGTGTGATAAAATCATATATTTTCAATTTTCGTATGTCTTTCGCTGGTACATCGGGGCGTCGATTTTTAGAAATACTCTTCGGTTTGAGCAGACCCTGAACCATTAACTTCTTATATCGTGGGCTGATGTTGGAATCAAAAAATGCCAAGCCCACTAGAATTTCGTTGAGGTACCAAGTGTGCCCATGAAATGTTCGCAATGCGATATCCGAAATAATTAACCTGGTCATATTGACGTATTTCTTTTAAAAGATTCAAATCATTCATAGGAGCTTGCGTTGATATTTCACAAGTGAACCAATATTTTAAATAAACGTTAATTACAAACACATTGAAAATTCGAAGTGCACTCAACTGGTCTTTTGCCAAGGGAAAATGTTCGCGAAAAATATACATTTTAAAGCAGTAAATGATCTTAGCCATCCAGCGAGCTCGATGAACTGCACCCGGTTGGCGAATTGTTATGTTATTATATTTGGGGTTTCCAATAAATAACAGCGCTAGTTCTAACAAATCTACATAATCATTGCGAGAGTAATTTTTCTCCAGTTTTTCATTTATAAAATTCGCTTTTTGATGTCATCTAAGTCCCAAAAGACTAATAATGAAAATATCACCTCAGCTTGATCTTCGTCTGCCCCGTTGGTATGCTTGGAACCCCAAGAAGCTGCTCGTTCTTATCAGTCCCGGTGACGATTACCGCCAATCTATCACACTTCTCGTTGGAATCTAAGCTCTTCATAATTTTACCATCCCAATGCACTATACAAAAATTTGATGAATCAAAAGAGTCCTTCATATTATTAAATATATTGGTTTGCATCTTTTTCGCATTAATCTTATGCTTTCCCGTGAACAAGGTACACCATTAAGATCAATGTTAAATTCAGATGCCAGAACTGAAATCAAATAAGCTGATTTTCTTGTTGATATATCGCAGCGATTGAGTGTACTTGCGACCATCTCACTAACGAAATTATTGTGCTTGAACGTGCAAGCTTCTTTTCGGGAGGACTATAATCGGCATCGCCATTGTCTTCTTCCGGCGGAATATCAGAATAATAATTTGATTCCGATACTGATTCGAAACTGTCTCGTGGATTTGCAACAATATTCTTTTTCTGAGTCTTTTTTGGGGTCAGTCTCAAGGCGAAAAACTGATATAGTTTATCTATAAAAATTCTTCTTTTTTCCAAGGTTCCTTTATAGTTTCGATGACGGTCAGCCTTTATTACTTCATACTCCTCGTACAGAGCGCAGAATTTCCTCACAAAATTTTTTATTTTCCATTGGCAACACCGAAGCAACATCCCACGTCCGTAATACTTCATCTGCTACATAGTTAGCACTTTTTGAAATTGTTTCATTTAAATCGATGCGGCGGTGCACTAAACTCAACAGAACGGCTTTATTTGTTGGCTCGCCATACACGGATACATATGTTGGAGACGAATCTAGTAGCCACTTATTGCACTGTTGAGAACTCATTTTTATCACTTTCACGTAAGGTGTGTTTCAAAACTATACGATACCAAGCAGATTTGTTTTTTTTTGTGGTTTATATTTTGATTAAATTCAAAACGCACAATGTGAGAGCATAATTTATTGTTGGAAGCACAGTTTTGTTATAGATATCTCGAGAAGTAATGAACGTAAAGCTCTCTATGATAGCTCATTTTCTTTGTAAAAAATGTGGTTATAAATAGCATTAATAATAAGATAATGAAAACTTTTTTTTTAATAATCAACTTTCAAACTGTAATTTTCGAATTTCTTATCGTTTTTTTTTACGATTTTGTCCCAATATATCAAAATGTTAGGGTCAGATCGGAAAATTAACATACCCAGAGTGTTCAGCGACCTTAAAACCATATTATAAGATATTAAAAAACTTAAATTTCTTAATGGATTTCGCGTGTGCATGGTTTTGAAGGACGAGTAATTTTAAGCACTTGAGGTGGAGGCAAAAAAGTCCCTAAAGGTAGGGCGGTGAGCGCAGGCCACGAGGGTTATCAAATAAAACGCGCTATTACAAAAAAAATATATATATATACAATAAATCAAATAAAGGCAATTAAAGTAAATTGCCCAGTCATCGTCAACGCGAAGTGCTGCAAGGGCCTTACCAAAGCCCCAACGAGCTGCCATAAGGAGGTACGCTGAACTTTTGGCGGCACCAAACAATAACCCCGATACTATAAGACTGGTTGAACGACGAAAATACCAGTCTCACATCTAAGTGGTAATACAAAACAAAAAAAAAACCAAGAAACAAAAAACCGGCATCACCAAGAGGAAGAATACACCAGTTGACAAGCCAGGCAAAGGCTTGAAGGAGTTCGCCATCGGTATACTCACCCGGACCCCCAGTAAGACGTAATTCAATCAGAGGAGAATCAACAAAAAAAAATTGTTTTTTTAAATTTTATTTCTTGCAAATTTTTTAAAGTTGTTTATTTTGTAACTGAATCTTTAAAGAAATAAAAAAGTTTGTTAACAAACTGTAGTGCCCTGTTGGAGTTTGAAGAGAGGTACAAGACAACTCCAGGGGCAAGTCATTCCATATTTTCTCTTGAGATTCAAAAAGAGGAACTCAAAGCATTATGGACAAAAGTAAAAGAATCTTTTCACAGCCACTCACGGGATTTGTCTGAAGATGAATCAAATAGCGCGGCCATGAGTTTAGCAAAGTGTAGGTATCAGGATTGCTATACAGCATACCTGACGTGCGCTGCGTTGATGGGTGAAACCATTCATAATCTGACTTTTGTTCAGCAAAGCTCATCAACGGTAATCCCCTCAAATCGCGATTCTGAGCCACCTCTGCGTTCAAACGTTAATCCTCCTCCGTGCGATACGGAAATTTTTTATGGGGATTATATGGCATGGCCCTCTTTTCGGGATTTATTTACAGCCATCTACGTAAATAGTTCGCGTCTAAGTCCGGTGGAAAAATTATACCACCTAAATCAAAAGACTCGCGGGGAAGCCAGGGACTTCGTAAAGAAATGCCCTTTGACCAATGACGGTTTTGCGATTGCGTGGCAAAATCTCTCCGATAGATACGAGTCATGGTGAATAGTCAGTTGAAGATCTTGTTCAACTTGCCTACGGTGACAGTCGAACGCGGCACCGAGATAAAACATCTACAGCGTTCAGTAAATAATTGCATCTCAGTTCTGCAAATGTATGGCATTGAAATTGAAAACTGGGATTTTTGTCTTTTTGGTCTCGAGCAAATTGCCGGACACTACTTTAGCTTTGTGTGAACAGGGAATTGTTCACAAGGTTGAGATTCCGAGGTGGGAAGACTTAGACAATTACCACTCGAGCAGGTTCCAGACTTTGGAAACGGTATCTGATATTCAACATTCACGAGTAGCTAGGGTAGCACCTGTGGAATAAATGCAACAATAACGGCTAAGGTGCGAAAAGTTGCCCACTTTGTCATAGGTTCTCCTGTCAACCCCCAGATTAGAATTAAGGCAAGAGGCCTGATTCTACCACAACTGACAGGAAACCTACCCCAGTTTTCCGTAGATCAAGCAAATCCTTATTTACTGCACCCAATCAAATTTGCCGACGTTAATTTCCACAGAAGCCAGTCGATGTTATTATTGGTGCGGATTTGTAACCAGACATAATGAAGGGAAACATAAAAAGAAATATTTTGGACCCTCTCCTGGTACAGGAGACAGTATTTGGCTGGCTCTTGATAGGCCCAGCTCCTCAGTATGTGGCAAAGAGTCCGGACTCATGTGTTTCTCTACTTGCGGAAATTTAAAGTTCTCAGCTGACTCGGGATGTCCCGAATAAGAAGCAGCTCAGGGGAGTATGCCATATTAAGCCAGTGAGCAGCGCCGCTGGTAAACCACATGCAGTCGTAAAACCGGACAGCACCACCACAAAGCTTCGAGTGGTATTTAAAGCATCAAGTCCACCTTCGAATGGAATAAGTTTGAATGATGCACTCTACCCTGGGCCAGTTCTTCAAGCTGACCTTATCGCACTGCTATTAAAATGACGGTTTTTCAAATACGATTTCAATGCAGACATGGAGAAAATGTATAGGCATATCCTTTTGCGCCCTGATGGTACCCGGTACCATATAATTCTCTTTCAAGAATAACAAGCAGAAGAGCGTGTGGGTTACGAACTCCTAACTGTGACGTTTGAGGTGAACTGTGCCCATTTAGCAATAAGAACTCTTCTGCAATTGGCGGAAACTTGCGAAAAGATCATTTGTTACAGGGAGCCTTTTTGGAGATAGATGATTTGAGCGAAGCTAGAATATTGGGGATTCGGTGGGATGCCAGGCACGATATGTTCCATTTTAGCGTTCAAGAAACCCCCATTCGACCAAGCTATACCAAACAAGAGGTTTTATCGTGTGTTGCCAAGTTGTTCGACCCAGCCGGGTGGTTGGGCCCCATAGTCGTGGAGGCAAAAATTCTAATGCAGGACATCTGGTTAGCCAAGATAAATTGGGTTGAGACTCTACCTCGAGGTTTGTATTTGCGATGGGACTTATCTCGCCCCTTCACCAATACAGCCGTGGATTTTACTGGCCCGTTCGAGATTAAGAATTTCACCGGCAGGGCGTGCCTAATAACAAAAGGTTATGTCTGCGTTTTTGTTTGTTTTGCTACGAAATCAATACATTTGGAGGCAACCAGGGACTTATCGACTTCCACGTTTCTGGCGGCATTTTCCCGTTTTGTAGCAAGATGACGCTGTCCCCGTAGCATGTACTCCGACAATGGGACGAACTTTGTAGGAGCCAAAAAATCATTAAGGCAAGATTTCCGAAACTTTCTTGCCGAAACTTCGCGTCTAACCACACTATCGTATGCACATCAAGAAATAACCTGGCACTTCATACCTCCGGGAGCTCCCCACATGGGATGGGAGGGAAGCAGGTGTAAAGAGCTTCAAAACCCACTTCCGTAAGCTAGCCAACACTATGAGCTTCACGATGGAGGAGCTCTCGACGTTGCAGGCCAAGATAGAAGCTTGTCTGAATTTGAGACCTATTAGTCCGCTTTCGGAAAGCCCCGAGTCAACAGAACCTCTCACGCCAGGACATTTTTTGATCGGGCAGTCCGCTATTTGCGATTGCGGAACATGATATTAGAGGAATCCCGATGACGATCATAAACCAATGGCAAAAGATAAAGGCAATTCATCAAGGATTCTGCCGGCGGTGGAAAGAGGAATATCTGAAAGAACTACACAAGCGAGTCAAGTGGCAATACCCCCAACGAAATATCGAAGTGGATGACTTCGTGGTTATTAAAGAGGATAACTTACCCCCGAACGAGTGGCGACTTGGCAGAGTTGTGTAGGTTTTTTCAGGAAAAGGTAGCCGCGTACCGGTTGTATACATATGTACGTACGACAAGATGCGTAATTACACGTCCAATAGTGAAACTAGTACTATTACCTCTAGTCAAACCAACTTAGCGATTTCTCTATTTGCAGAAAATATCCGAAAATGATCCGAGTGGCCCGAGACCAAAACCGATTCCCAGTGTGCAAGCACAACCACAACCTCCTTTTTCGCCGGCAAATGCGTCGCATGGAACGAGAGCAGAGACTGCGTTCTGTCCTCCTGCACGGCCACTGCCCAAACTGCATGTCGTCGCGTCATGCAAGCAACAAGTGTTCGTCACTGCGGAACTGCGAACTATGTCAGGGGCGATGCCACAGTCTCCTCCACCTGTGGGGAACTCCAAAAAGCGGGGAAGACGTATCGGAAGGACACAATGCGGTAGGCGAAGGGCAAGAACAACCAGCGGAAGCAGCATCGGGTACCCTGACTGTGCCGAACGAAGAAGTGCTAGAAATCGATGCGAGCGACGAGGACATCCAGCAGGCGGTTGAAGATACGCATGCATCAACTGAGCCACGGGTATTCAGACCTCTTCTGTTGGGTATCCGGTCGGCAATCCACCGCCCCCCCACCATGCTCAGAGAGCAGACGATCGGACTCTCGCCAATGCGATGTCCGTAACCACCGCAGACGAATAGGAGACGCCCGAGAGCTAATTAAGGGACCTGGCCGAAGAGCTCTGGGGCAATCTGCCCTTACGCCAACAATAATGGTAAGGGTGGTGACCAGTGGGAAAATGCACACAATACGCACTATACTCGATCCTGGTCAGAGCACCACGACCGTTTCGAGAGCCCTCGCTCGGCAACCACACGCCGTGCCACGAACTGGGGAGAAGTGCTCCCTTACGCTAAAGCGCTGGAAGTAAGAGCGGCGGTGCTAGCCAGCCTAATGCGGACCGCTCCAGAACGTACCATAAATGCTCGCGTTATCAACGAGTTTGATAACCTGCGATTGGCAGACCCCACGTTTTACCACGCGAGTACGTATCCTTGGTCCTAGGAGCAGAGGTATATGGGGCCATTATATGACCGTGACTGATGCTCGCAACCTCCACTAGACCAGCCGCTCAAAACACAATGTTTGGAAGGGTTATATACGGCATAACCCCGTACTAAATTTGAAGAAGGCGACCCCAGAAAGCGGTATTAGTTTTAAGCATTCCTTTTTATCAAATTGAAATTTAAATTATTATAATATGAATCAAAATGAATTATAAAATGAAATATGTTAGATTGCAGTGATACTGCAAGGCGGGCGGCATGTTAAGGTCTGCAATTATTCACAAAAGAAAACTGTCACAATGAGATGTCGCTGTAAGCTACTTGCTGACAGAACTCGTTACTTGCTTTGCCTTTGCACAAGTCCTGTTAGCTGAACCCGTTGCCAGATAGTTGTGCTATAAAAGCGACCGGCAACCAGCAAAACTTCCTTCTGTGCCCTATTTAACCCCGCCCTTAACAAATACGAAACGTTCTTACATTCGTAAACATTATTTGCTTCTCTTTCGCCTTGGTTGAAATTGAGATGGAAATTTAAAAAAAAATCTTGGCATTCATCTGTCGTTAGTATGTTTTCCGTTTCAAATTCAAAGATAACTTCTTTATAAATGCCTTCCGCAATATTTGATTTTTCATGCATGTGTTGGATGCAATTGTCGTGCTTTATTAAGTTAGATGGGTATCCAATAATTCTTTCGGCAGAAAAAAATGAAATTTTTACATGGATCTGTTTGGTTTTAGTGCATTCAAAGTGTAAAGAGATTTGCATGAGATTTTGTTTCGTACTAATTTGATCTAATTTAAAACAGGAGCAGGTAGGATTTCTAAACGGATTTTTAACCTTAAGACATTAACAAATAGTTCTATCTAGTTCAATTAGTGATCGCACTTTAGCTCATAGCCGTTTATGCATGAATTTATGTAGCTAGTAAAGCGCAGTCACGTCGCTCACACACATCTCGTTCGCCTTTGTGAGCTCATGTTTGGTCAGCACAGATGTACAGAATTTTCGCATCGCTATGCGCTGTATTTGGCGACCAAATACTTTAATAGCTTAAGCACAATACGCAACGGAAGCTAGAGTGAACGTATGTTAAAAAATGTATTCACCTAAAATAAATGACAAATAATATGAAAGAGACAAGGCAAAATAAAAAACAATCCCATAAAATGATTTGACATTACACCAGACTTTACACATAATATAATTATTATTTTTAAACAACAATAAAATTGTTTACCTTTTATTTTATATAGAAACATTGAAATAAAAAAGCAATGCAGTCACCCTGATTTGATTTAACCATAGCTGCATGCGTCCGCGATAGAAGTAAATAAAGGGTGTTTTTTTCGACTAATAGAACTTTAAATTGAAATAAAACATAAAAATGAAGTATGATGCCAATTTTTTTTTATTTGAAAGATATTTTCATGACATTTAATATTTAAAAACGATTTCTGGCATATGTCCGCCGCGACTAGCTGTGAATCGGATGCGATCAGTCCAATTTTGAAAAATACCATTTTTCCATGTTGGGGATGGACAAATTCCGACTTTTTGGGCACGGCGCACATAGGTTCGAGCTTGGCCTAAATTCGTATTTTTCATGTCTTCCGATTTGGATGAATTTTTCACAGTTTTTTAACAACTATCCAAATATTACGAATCCACAAATATTAGGCCCATATCTTTATTAATTTTTTGTCCACAGCCGCTCAAAGTGGACATATGATTACATGTTGAAAATGACAACAAAATGTACTAAACATTCAAAACATTGATACAATAAGATGAATCTTAGAATATGGCTTTTAAGTAATTTTTCTGTTAAAACTAGTATCATAGAGGAGATTTGTATCAAAATTCATTTGAAAAAATAATGTATGAAAAATTTCGTGGAACAGCACATTTTCTATGTCAAAATGTGGATGCTTGTCAACTTCAATGGACTGCATCTTTTTATCACCGTCTAGCCCTGTTGAGATATATATATCAAATTACAGCCTGAAGTCTCAGGTAGTGGAAAATTACGCATACGCCCAAAAGTATGCAATTGTTCTTAAAATTGTCTTATCTTTGATTGGTTATAAGTGTCACCTAGACAGTTTCAGGATAACCAGCTTTATTCAATTCAGTTTATCGACTATCCAATTTACAGAAAGATATTAATGGCAACTTAAATACGAATGAACATTTTCAGTATAAATACAAAGTTATAATGAATATAATGACTTAAAATAAATACCGAGAGTAAATGAATTACTATTAATATAAAGTGAGCAAACAGAGATGCCAATGAATATGAACTGTGCGATGACCTAAGTCAATAAGTCTTAAGTTTTATTATTATTGATATGCTAATTTACATTCAATCGGCAAGTGTAAGAGTGATAAGAGGTGTTTGATCATGTGTTATATTGTGAATTATGGAAGATTTAACAATTACATATTTACGAATTTGCGAATTAATGATGAATACCAACAGTGACATTGATATCGTTGACCAAATTCTTGGAATTAACAATAGTGATATGCGAGATTTCTTGAAGCTAATGGGAATTGGCTTTAAAACGTTTACATAGTGCGTAAAACAACAACCGAGAGTGATACCCCAAGTTGTTCAAAGAAAGTTAAACGTGGGCGTCCAGAGATACCGTTTGAAGATAGTCAGCCAAGTACAAAAAGAAAAAAGCTGCGAACATTTAGTGAAACCACATCACAGGAGCTGATTGCGTATGCTTTTAAAAAACAGGAGAGCAAAGATAGACTAATGAACGCGTTTACTCCGCTTTAATACTTGCTTTAATACTTGATGCTTCATTAACTAAGCATCAATATGAAGTTTTGCGCAGTTCTGCCAAGGGAATTGGATTTGATTATCCTTCATATTACCATGTCTTAGAAACAAACAAAAAATGCTACCCTGCAAATGTTCAAGTGATAGAAAGTTACAGTAAAGTAGGTCTGCAAGAGTTACTTGACCACACAGTAACAAGAATTATGATGACCAAATCGGAAAATGAGGTTGCAGAATTCCCCAATGAACTGCAATTGGTGTCCAAATGGGGCTGTGATGGAAGTTCTGGGCACAGTGAATACAATCAAAAGTTCACAGATCCGAATACATCAGATAAATATATGTTTTTAACATCGTTTGTACCATTGACCCTCACGGAGCGAAACGATGCGTCAAAGATGTGCTGGAAAAATACAGAGCCAAGTTCAACCAGATTTTGTCGACCGTTAACATCAAATGATGGTAACATGGCAGGAAGGTTCTTCCAAAGCCCATACATATAAAACTGCTGACATAACGGGCGTAAAAGAAGAACTTATTCACCGGTTCAAAATTGTTTTAGCGACGATTAATTGCAGTTCAGCGACCGACACCGCAAAGTTCCACGTTTATTGCATTGATACAGCAAAATTCTTTGTCGAACATTATGGCTGGTACCAAATGCCGGTATCTGCACTTTGTTATGCATGGTAGCAAGATCATTGCAGAAGCTATTCTTCCAATTGATATGTTGAAATTATTATTGATTATTGAGTTTTTAAATCTGGTCTTTACTTTCAACAGGTATGCGTCTGAAGAAGCGCAGGAAGCAAGAAATAAGGACTATAGAGAGCCTAGATTGTATCGCTCGCGCAGAATTGGTCGTGTTGCCACTAATGAAGGCGTGATGCATCAGTTGCTGATGTCTCCCGACCCATACATAAATTAATTTCGCCATAAATCAAAAATTAAAAAATTGGAATATGATATTGAAGTACAAAAATTATTAAAAGACTGATTGAAATGATTATTCATATTTTTTTGCAATGCAATTATATGGAAAGTGGGCGTAAAAGTGGGCGGATTTCATACAAATCTTCAGGAACGTATTATACAATTATAAAATTCATTTGTTGAGAAAATTTAGTCGATAGCGTAAAAATCATGGAAGTTATGTCACTTTTTCAATTTAAGTTGGTCCTGGTACGTTATTTGTGCTTAGTGTTGCTACCGATATCCCGTTCCCAGGACTTTGTACAATTTTTATACCCGAGCGCTCAGGTGGTGCCCAGTGTATTATAACTTTGTTCACCTAACGGTTGTTTATAACAGCATAAAGCAACCGAGATGGAAATAGACATATATATACCAAAATTCCTAGAATTAATAGCGAATTCGAGTAAGCCATGCACTGGGGCCGTAGCTGAGTGTGTAGCGTGTGCGCGCTTCATTCATTCAGTGAGTCCCGGGTTCGAATCCTGCCCGGGCCAAGTAACAAAATAATAGAAAAACTTTTTCTAATAGCGGGCGCCCTGCAGTGGGCAATGGCAAACCTGCGAGTGTATTTTTGCCAAGAAAAAAACTAAATTAAGTATAAAAGAGAATTTGCTTAAATTTAAAATGTAAAATAAGGTTACACAAGTCAATACACGGAAAATGGTAAAACGAACATCTAGGTATATCTCAAAAACTATGACATCAAACTCCAACAAATTTGGTGCATATATTGCATTTCAAGTCAATAAAAAAAATTTCGGAAATTGTAAAAATCGTACAAATTGTGCAAAAACCATGCCCACCTCTCATATAAAATAAAACAAATAAACAAAAGTCTGATATTTAGTAACTGTACAAGGAAGTTTCCTCAAATATGATAGGCAAGATTGTGTTTGAGAATGAAATTCATAAAATCATAAATGTTGGGAATGACCATGGTATCGCCCACCTTAGGCATATAAGTATATCTCCGAAACTTCTTTGTCAAATTCTACCACAGAAAGCTCCATTTCGAAAATTATGGATATCAGACTAAAGCCACACTCCTCTTGCATATAACGGTAATTTGCAACAAATCAAAAGATGCAATATTTTACTAAATCATGTCGCGAATTCTTTCAAATTTGGTATAATGAATTAATTGGGGAGATAAATAATTAAAGAATCAAAATTTTGGAAAATTAGTTTGGTACGTTAAAGTCATACTAACTTCCTTTGTTTTTTAATTCAATCAATAAACGTTGTTTAAGGTTTCAAAATGATGTCATACTAGAATATCCGGTTTGTAATGGGGGACCAATTAAGTCATACTTTTTTTAAATACTGAGCAACCTTGATCTAAACAAAATGTATACATCGAATATCATATATCTACGTCATCCGGGAATCACTTGAACCTACTGTGGAAATTACATAAATATCGGTTCAAAAATTTGGACGCCTATAATTTTTGTATATAAGATTAACTTTGAAATAAAAACATGCACCAGGTATTTAAGATTCAGTTGAATGAACATTGCTGTCCAGGGTTTTATTACTTTATTCACTTAACAGTTTTTTGATAGATAGATATAGACATAGGCACGCTTTTCATTTCAATTCAGAAAAAAGTCTTGAAAATTATATAAGCCGCTATATTCTCAGTGACGACATTTTTAATCAGAAAGTCATAATATTTGAGGATGTTAATCTATGCCTAAAGCCTACTGAGAGTTGAATAGAAAAGTTTCTTAAGGAATGTAGTTTTAGATCGCTATTAGGTCTAGATTCTTCTAATACACCTGTATGGTTAACGGGCTTACTTATGAAACGATTCACAGTTACCACGATAGTATTTGCATTTCTGTCTTTGACTAAATTCCCCTATTTTAATTTTAAGAATAGCATGAGTAAATTGCATATATCTTTATACTTTAGAAGCAAAATATAATTATAAGTACTTATATTTTACAAGTATAGTAAGGAAATTATTTAGTATAATAAAGAATAAATATGTACAATTATTTTAAATATAATATTTTAATATAGCGAATAAACAACACTTTCTTAAGCATATAACTGTAAAAATATACATTAAAAGTATTCCCAATTGCTTTAGTTTAGTTATTGAAATAAAAAAAGTCATTTAGTTTTTCACAATAAAGACAATTACATTTTATAGTTTTATTGCACACAACAAGCACGGTTTATTTGAAATAAAAACTTGCGCCCTGTATTTAAAGTTCGGTTGCACCCGAACTTAGACTCTTACTTATTGTTATATTGAAAAATGTTTGGCAATGGCTCCGAAGCCGAAGATCGGTCGCTCTATAGTTTTATGACACAATATAAAAATTCAGTTGACGGCGGTGCTAAACTAAAAACAAAATTGGTAACGAGTTAATTATCGAAATCTTAAACCGTGTGGACGTTTAGATGCAAGTGATCGTGAAGTTGTCACTTTGATTATCATATACACATAACTTTAAATATTCTTATTTACACAATTAAGTAACTGCTTTATATGGAAGGAGAGAGTTGAACGCGTTAGTGCAAATAAAAGGCAATGTTCCGATTGCAAGGATTTAATCAGATTCTAACATCTATCAGCAAAAATCAAATTAGTTCCGGCATGATGAAATCGGACGGCCCAAAAAGAATATAAATACATTAAATATTCGTGGAAACTATAACGGATATACACATATATAAATGTATACTCGTACATGGCAACCAAACTTGCATTGTAACCAAACAGTCAATCACACTTAAACTCTAAAAAATTAGCACCGCCTTCTTGTGGTAACACTTGTCATACTAATTATGGATATAAATATAAGCCTCTAAATCGTTGATTACAATTTCCGAAGGGTATCCGCTTGTATTGTGGGTTTCTCTCCATTCTATGTCTAATTTCTGACGTTGGTTGCATAATACATGATTGCACTGATTGATTTGAAATTCGGGAGAGTAACTTGGCTGTGAAGGCACACTAGATTTACCGGTGAAAATATTTGAGAGTATACACGTTGTTATACATGCTGGAAAAGATACACACTAATATTGTTAAACACGTTGCGAGTATGCATACATTCACCGCTTTCGTAACTGAAATCTGTGGTTACGTAGAAATTCCTTCAGAATTTCCAAGAGAGAGTTAGCGGTACCCCATTGGGCCACTTGCGTTCTGTTCACCATGAGTTAGATCCACGATGCTGGGAAGAGAAGGTGACAACAAAAGCACTTCCGTTTCTTCGTACTTGCCTCGTTTGAAGGATTGACGTCATTGAAGTCTATTAAAAAGTTTATTTTTCTAAGTTTTGCGTAACTTTTACATTACGTTGCAACTGCAGTGAAAATAAAACTAATCTGGTATTCTATTATTATTGGGTTAGATCTGTGGCCGCTTGCTAATATGTATGTGTTGTACTAGTGCGGTGCTGGTTTTGTTTTTTCTTATGTCCGTTTCGTGATATGTTAGTCGAACTCAGTGAATCAGTGGTGGCCAAACCTACACATGCGTAGCCTGCGTTCCTGGCAATGCCTATCTGCGAGAGCACAAAACAGCTCTCTTGATTACAAGCAAACGGCTCCGAATAAAAAGGCAAAGAAGGATGGGCTTTCGACATTCGATACAACAAAAATATGTATATATAATATATTTATATATCCTCTTTTGTGATTTTTATTATCAACGCATTTTTTTAAACGCAATTTACATTTCACTCTCAACCTTTTCAGCTATTCCACGAAGATTTTTCAGTTTTTTAAGTACGGAAAACGTAACGAATATCATGATTACTGAAGATTTCAATCCTGTCAACGTTGCTCTAGATAATTATATAGCGCTTAAAGCGAGCTATTGCTTAATCTCGTTTATTAAAGGTATAAAGTGGCCTGATTCAGGTAAGTGCCCAGGTCATATCTATTCAATAATGTTGCATCTAACCAGTTTGTTGACATAAACCTTGATATAGGAATCTCTGACCACTGCCTGACTACTCTTCAAATGAAATGTTTGCAAATTAACGAAATAATAAGAGCAAATTGGTAGCTGTCACGAAAATTAATTTCAGCCCCCTCAATGAAGCACTTCGTTATGAAAACTGGGAACATTTGTATGCTGGGGGAACATTTTTATGCTCCTTTTTATAATAACTTATTTTTAAACATACTTAAAACTCGCATAGGCAAGTCAAGCTTCACAGTTTTCCCCAAAGGATCCGATATGTTACTCAAGCCCTGGATCAATCGAACCTTAATTTAACAAAATCTTTCACTTGCATATTACATAGGAGAATGCGTTCTAGTCAAGGAACTATAAGACTAGGGTAACTAGGTGGCCTCAAAACAGAATGGAATGTGGTAAATAATATTATAAACCGAAATTTTGAGAGCCACGACGATTCGCGGATTCTTTGTAAGAGCTCAATGCTAATGAGCTCAAAGATGTCTTCGTCGCAGTTGGGCTGAACTCCGAACGAAGTAGCAATTTAATACACATCACATGTAATACGAGTTCTATTCCAACTGCGTATATTGCTCTTAGAAGTAGTTTCTTCTTCGATCCAATGTCTGGATATTTCGAATCGAACGATAAACAATTTAAGGGATTCATTTAATTTTAGTTTTATCGCTGAAGTCTTTTCAGAACATTTAAAATGTATCATTGTGATAACTCTTTTTAATAAACACAAATTCAGATCTATTTCTGTCTTATTCTCAATCTCAAAAGTTTTTGGGGAAGCAGCAAAGTTTAGACTCGTGATATATTTTGGGGAAAAATAGTTACATTAGCAGAAAGCATTTAAAGCAAGGGGTGAAAAAAAGTTTGCGCTAGCCTTTTTGTTGATATAACCAAAGCATTTGATATGGTTGGTCATAACATTGTTTTAAATAAGTTAAACTGGACAGGTTTTCGACGAAGCATACTAGGCTGGCATGGGGTTTGTAGACGAACTCATGGATATAAATTTTTTTAACAAAATGAAGAACAAATGCATCATACCCTTTAAGGTACTGCTGCTCAACGATTAAACGAATGGTAAATACGGGGGGACTAGCAAAAGTTCACTAAGTTGACCAAAAACAAAGCAAAATAAATTATTTTCGTGTTTATTCTTAGTGTTTTTGTATTTTTTTCTCATAATTTTCATTGGCTTCAATGCATTTATTAAGCCTATGGATTCACTTTTCACAATCAGTCTGCATTAGCCGCATAGATACAATGAAATCGTTCCACATGAAATTCGGCAATCATTGCATATTTATAGCGGCTTTTGTTTACGGAAAAACAAAATTTCTGTTTGCATTTGTGGTGGAATTTCTTCTGATCTATCCTCAGCTACTTGGCGTTATCTTGTCTCTACCAATTAAGCGAACGTTTGATGGTCCCCTCGCACACAATTAAAATATTTGCTACATACATGTACCTGGAAACATCAAGCAGTTTTGCCTTTAACAGAGCATTTTTATCGGGTTTTGGTAATGTCGACACACTAACAGCCCTCCAAGGCGGTCGTTTTGTTTCAGCATCTTGGTTGACTCCAAACTCCTTCATACGCTTCCAGTCCTTGGACAGCCTAGGGAATAATTATTTCTCGTATATGCAAATAATATGTACAACATAGTTATCTGACCTATTTTGTATGTCAAAGCTGTCTGACTCTGCAATGCCCGAATTCTTGTTAAATTCCTCAACACCTTGCGATTCGCTTGTCTCTGAAGACGTTCCACTATTATTCGCATTAGGAGATTTAACTCTGTTCATTAAATAATTTTGTAAAATTCGTTTTAACAGATTTTTTAAATTCGTTGGCGCGTTTATGACGCCTGTGTAAGCAAGAACTTCAATAATTTTCTATCCAACACAGTGGGATATGTGCATATTAGAGCATATGTACATACATATGTACGCGTTCGCTTAAAGATTTTGGCTTGTTTATTTTTAATAACAAGCACGGTTGCTACTTGAAAATGTTGATTTGCAGCAAAATTACAACAAGGTTTGCCATTATAACAAATTGTATATTTATATACATAATTGCTCAAAGAACCAAAAATTGTATTATAAAATCATGATTCAATTATTAAAAGTTTGGTAAATAATGTTTTGGCTCTACCATACAAAAGTTTGCATTTGCGAAAGAAGTATAAGTAGGGTACAATGTAGTCCCCGCTTGCGAATAGAATATAAATTGGACAAAAACGAAATATTTTTTGGAGAAACTGGTATATTTTATGTGAAATATTTTTTCCATGAGTAGTTTGCCACCATCTCCCGATTAGGGGTTACTTCTTTATGCAAACATCAATCATTAGTACTAGCAAATAATATTATTAGATGCAAAGGAATGGGCGTTTATACAATTAGGTAAATATGTGAAAAAATGTGTTAATATTTATATTTTTTATAGGTTTATATAGTAAACAGGCACATGATTTTCTTAATAATATTATAAATGTGAAAGTGTGCATGTTTGGATGCTTGATGGAAAAATACACAAAAACCACCGGAGATATACCACGACTTGGGATAAGTGTCACACTAGTTGAGGAGTGTATGGAATTATTATATGTTATTAGTGTTTCTGTAAATATATCGTAATGGTTTTCACTTATATTGTTTTTTTCCTAGTCGATGCCACTATTATATATATTTCAGTAAGGGTGGAGTGAAGTCTCTCAACTGGAGCATTGCTTGTGCTCTGTTGGAATGAAGTGATGTGTAATTGGATTTGAAATTGCCGACAGAAATCTTTGAAAATGGTAGCAGAAAATTTACAAATCAATGAATTTTTTAGAGATTTTAATATTAAAATGCTATTTCGGAATGGTAAGGTATACACCTGCAGCAAATTTTGAGAATTTATCATTACACTGTGGAACAAATTCAGGTTAGCAAAAGTTAGGTCGATTCTGAGAGTGAGAGGTGAAAATAGAGGCTAAATTAGAAGACCCGTATCGCAGCGTTTGTTTATGTTAGTTCGAATTTTTTTTTAATCGACCTTCGAACTTTGCAGTCAAATGCCGATTTTCAGCATATTGTTTATATGGTTTTTTGGCTATAACTCGTCGACTAATTGATATTTTTTCAATCTGTTAAAGCCAAATTATTGCTAGAGACCTGTGGAAGAATTAAAATTTAAAAATTAAATAACTGACTGTGAAAAATTTTGCGTAGACTGTTTATGTTGCGCAGAATTTCTCATCTTCAGTAAATGATACCCTATTTGGATTGAGGATTTTTTTGAAAATTTCTATTATTCTTTCTTCAATAAATTGTGTTGTTTTTTAATAAGCGCCGCTGCTTATTTTTAAAAGGCATTTGAGTTAACATTTCTGAACCGTTTGCGTTTTTTCGAAGATGTATTGCAGATTGAAATCATTTGAGGGTTTTTCTTATAAAATAGTAAAATACTCTTGTTCGGTGCGGACGTGTTTTTCGTCGCTCTCTGCTTGCATTGCATTTTTTTCGGTGTGGCTAAGGAAATGTGTCTTTTATTTCTATAAATATTTAATTTCAAACAACAGCAATCAGCCATGCAGTCTGTGTTTAATGAAATTGCTGCCCTTAGGGCTGAAAATGCCCGTGTCGTTGCTATTGTCCAGTTTTTACATGATGACAATATTCAACTGAGGAAAACAACTGAGAATCTACATGGTGAATTTGGTGCGATGCTGAGCAATATGCATTACGATGAGTTGGCCTCTGCTGTAGTCGCACTTACTGCGGAAATTAAATATCTTCGTTGTAATATGTGCAGCTCTTTATTGGATGACAAAGTTTGTTGCGAAAAATCGTAAGACAATGCTCATATCCAGCTGTTAAGTGTTGATCTTTCATCACCGCTTCATATCTCGAATACTGCATTCTCGGCTGCTGCTCCTATTTCGTATGCTGCTGCTGTTTCGGCTGATATTAACACTGTTAACTCAATGTTAACTGCTGCGCCTATTTCTTCTGCTCCTGCTTCTCGCAATGGTGATGCCGAAGATCTTTTACATCAGTCGACTTCGACTATTATGCCCACTGCTGCTGCTCCCATCATGTAAGTTAAAAGGATCCTTGATCCTTACACTAAAAAAATAGAAGGGCCAACACGCCCTAAGTACAAACACAAGAATTAGAGCACAACAAGTTCATTATATTATAATTAGGTACTACAACTTATTCACTAAGTATGTCTTAGAACTACTAGCACCCCTATGCATTATGCATATTAGCCCTCGGTGTAGCAGCAGCGACGCAGCACTTGCGTAACGATGGTTCCATGGTAGCGTCTGCTGCATTGGTTTCCCACGGGCGTTTCGCTACGTTGTGCGTAAGCATATCCGGCGGTAATGACCGTGGCCTTGGTTTCCCACAGGTGTAATATTGGTTATGCAATGCCCAATTGCAGTATGTGGTGAAATGTAATTATGCTGACGCAGCGGCACGTGTAGTGGTTGACTGTGGGAATCGTTCAGACTGGGTGCTAGCGATAATGTTAACTCCTCCTCCTTCAAAAATCTGCGTCCCGCAGATCATGTGGTAAAGAAGTGCGTCTTCGACGTTGGATACTATTAGATCTTATCGGCAAGGATAACTTCAGCTCAGGTAGGTTGACCTTTGCGGTGATTTTGCGCCAAATGTAGCACACCATCAGCAATAAGGCGATAAGTCCCAGGAATTCGACAATGGTAATCCAATTGGTTTTCTCCTTGAGGAACCCCAGTAGCCTGATGTTGTCAATAGCCATCTCATGAACGAGGTTAAGGTTCAGTGTCATGCTTCGGTTGGTTATGCTGGTCAAGACTGGGGGTAGGACTTGAGCTCCTGAAATGCTCGTACTCGAGTAACTCTGATTGTTGACAGTTACTGTTTCGTTGTCCATCTGCAGGATATAAGAACCATTCAAATTGATTACAGATTTACCTGATCCTAAGCTTCCACTGAAATTGTCGAGGAAAATTGTGTCTTCCTTGATCAGTTCAACGCTAGATTTGTTGTAGGTCAGGTAACTGCAACTGGCATGTCCTCCCTTGAGGAGACGTGCAATGCGGCCAGTCTCTGGTAACAAATCCAAAGATTTTCGTTCGCAGACCATTGCAGAGGTTAGCCGCAGGCAATCCTTTCGTATACCATATGTCTCGCGCTTGCTAATCAAAATCGTTGTGTATGCCAACTCCACTCGGTGGCCTTCTTGGATGTTAGCTCTTGCAATTAGGTGATTAAACCTTTCTTCGGTCGCCTTAGGCAGGGATAACACGTACAACAATAGCGTGCCGTTGGTGTAGATCGAAGGTTTGCTATACTCAATTGCTTCAATAGCATTACTGTATGGAAGTACGTCTATCTCGCTGACAAGCTGGTTGACCTCTTCCTTACTCAACAGGTTGGTGTTGACAACGCCAGCTTTGGCCATCTGGCATGCGCGAATAAGCTCGTTGACGTCTTCCCTCAGAAGGATGATCTTGTGTTGGATTTCCTGAGAAATCCTTTCAAGGTTCTTCTCGTGCACGATGTCGTTGGTGACAGTCACAATGCCATTGAGCTTCTGCAATAATTCATCAGTTTTTTTTGAAAATTCCAGCATTTACCTTATATTGCTGATTGTTATTTTGGTTCAGGGCATCTTCATTTCGAAGAACTGCATCCCAATCTGTTGCATCGGGTGAGCCGGCAATCCATTTCCAGGCCGAACCAATCCAGTTTATCGATCGCTTGGGTCTAGATGGTTCATACCCTTTCAATTCACCCAGATGTGTACGGATTCTGCTTAACTGGAATGAGAGTATTTCAAAAACTGCAGGTGATTCGTTTCGAATGGATAGGGCTTCCTCTAGTCGGTTCGTGGCCATTTCGTAACGCTCCAAGTTTACAGTGTGGATTAGCTTAAAATGTCCATCAATAATCCATCCATACCCGTCTCGGATAGTTGCTAGTGGTGCATCTATTTTAAATAAGTCATAGGAGTGCGCTATTGCGCAAAAGCTGATGCTATAAATAATAATAATGAATTAGACTAATTATGATAATGTCACCCCTAAACCCGTTTACATAGTTATACAAATTTGATTGGAACAAAAGTCTTAACATGATATTAAAAACAAGAAAATGATTTAAAATTATTATTCCAAATTAGTTCTTAATATATTCTAAACTGATATATTCTATTTCTATTGCTAATATTATTCTATTACTAAATAGGCAAGTGTATTTCTTAACAGTTCTCAGGAGCTAGATTGTATACTTATGTCTATATTCTCTTATCCTAACTGTGAGTTGCATAGTGGTTAGTCTTGTTATGTGAAAGTGTTATTGCATTAGTATTGTATTCTTTTCATTATTTTTTTATTTTCTAATGTCATTTTTATTTTAAGTTTAAACAAAGTGGAAAATTATAGAAAAAGAGAAAATATACTATTTCTTCCTATCATTTGGTTATTACTTGGTTTAGATTTTTATTTTCATAAAAAATTTTTGGTTTGGGAACCCAGTAGTGAGGCAATGGTTTGTTAGAAGTTAGTGGATTAAATTAGTGATTGTAAAAAAAAATTTTATTTTAAATTTTAAAATTGTCTAAAATTAAAAATATTAATTTCTTTTTTTTGTTTTTAAGTGTTTTTCCATTTCCTCTTTTCAGAGTTTAAAAATTTGATGTTTTTTAAAGATTTTTTATATCAATTGCCCTTAAAGCAAGATTTTTTCTAATAAAATATTTTTTCCAATCTACATTCTCTTCAGAACATTTTTTTAAATTTCAATATAAATTTGTAAAATTTTTTCCTTTGAGCATGCTTTTTGCCCGTATGTCTTTAATTCATATGCGTGTTTACGCTCGTGTGATTTTTTGCACAATTTAACGCTTATTTGCGCCATTCATTCGACTTAATTTGTATGGCATTTAAAATTTTTGGCACTGGCTTGTAGGTAATGTTTGCATAGGAAGGCCCGCGTTGATCCCTTTTAGTCATAAGCGTTTATGATTGCAAATAACCTACTCATGGCACAGGATACTTCACGCAATAAAGCAATGGAACTTTATGGGGGAGTTGAACCCTTTCGATTCAGCCATCCCGGACCACCGAGATGAATGGAATTGAACCACTCTGACTTCATCGAATACAAACGTAAATTTGAGTCCCGAACCGCCGGGTCTAAAGGATCCAAACGCTTTCTACCATTTGACCAGTGCTATCATATGCCTTTACACATTCTTTATATCCGATTTGTGGAATTTCTTTCCACTCTCGGTTAATATAGTCGCATTTCTATTTTCTGCGACAGTTTCTTTTTTAAATAAAGGTTTTTGTTTTGGTTTTATTTGCTTGTTAGCTATAAACAGCGTATCGCCGCTGTTAAATTCCCTTGGTGGCGATCGGTTTTCATTTATCCTTGCATTTCTGCATTCTTGCTCATGTAACAGCAAGGCCTTGATATTTTCATGGGTTTGATCCCTAAAGTCTGTTAAATTTTGATAATTAATCCTGGCTGTCCTATTCAAGAATATATCCACCGGTTTCTTTTTCGTAGTGGAGTGTATGGTGTTATTATACCTATCTACGGCTATAGACACTCGTTCTTTAGGTGATAACCTTGAAAGGTCGCCAGTGATGCAGCGGTAAATTTCTATTACGGTTGAATGAAGCCGCTCAACCTGTCCATTTGCTTCGCTTCGTTGCGTTGGGGTTTGGTATATTTCAATGCCTAGAGACCTGATGTAATTAAGAACGAGTGGGGTTAGGAATCCTCGCTCGTTGTCCATGACAAGTGTCCTTGGCACAGAAAAGTAGTGCAGGACATCCGTTAGCTTTCTACGAAGATAAATGGACGATTTATTTTTTATGGGAAACAGTTTCGCAAATTTAGAAAATTTATCTATACAACTCAAAAATTTCTGTTTTTCTATTTCGAAAAGGTCAATATGTAAAATTTCACAAGGATAATTCGGGATCGGTGTTGGTTGGATATGTGGCTTCGCAGGGTGTCTGTCATATTTGTTTAGTTTGCAGACATCGCACTGGGCAACGTAGTCTCGGATTTGTTTAGCCATACCTGGGAAGTAATATTTTTCGAGAATTTGGTCTTTATTTTCCCTAGGATTCCTGTGGGCTCGACGATGCTCCTGCTCTATTATATTAAAAGTTCGGCCAATGATGGTTACATCTTCCACTACTCGTTGCGTAATTCTAACCTTATACCTGTGGAAGTGATTAACGTAAACATTTTGCAGTAACCAAAGGTATTCTTCAGGAATTTTTATTCCATTAATCAAGTTAGGTATAAGGATTTCCTTAAGTATGGGAATGAGGATCGCACTGTCAAAAGCGGGTAGTGATATGTAATGTCTGTTGTAACCAGGATGAGGCTGTTCGTGACATCGGGATTCTTGGCCTACTCTAAATATTACCTGATTTCGAAAGACATTTATAGGAGCCTCCACGTGGGGTATAAGATCGGAGCTGTCCTGTTCAGCGGAGTGCATCGTGGCTTCGGATTGTGTTCTTTCGTCAGGATTTCCTACGTCGCTACCGGGAGGTTCAGGTATAACAGACTCAGATAAAGCGTTAATTTCAGTTTTGAGACGGGAGAGTGCGTCGGCCACAACGTTAGCTTTTCCTGGTTTGTAGATGATCTCGCAATTATATTCCTCTATTCGTGCCTTCCAGCGCTTTAGTTTCGCATTTTAGTTGCGACAGCTTAAAGAGAAAGTAAGAGGTTGATGATCGGTGTAAATTTTTATTTTTTTCGCACCATACAAATAGGATCGCAAGTTATCTAGTGCCCACACAATAGAAAGCATTTCCTTTTCATTTGTAGCGTAGTTCTCTTCTGTCTTATTAAGAGAACGAGAGATAAATGCAATCGGTTTGTCTTTACCTATATCCCCCTGTGATAACACCGCTCCTATAGCATAGTTCGACGCATCTGTGGTGAGGTTAAAGGGTTTTTCGAAGTCTGGGAATGCTAGAATATCAGCAGAAGTAAGCAATCTTTTTAAGTCGGTAAAGGCTTGTAGTGCCTCACTATTAAGTTTAACTTCCACCCTTTTTGAAACTCCTGCTTTGACCTGCGCATTTTCCCCTCGAGTAAGGTTGGTCAAAGGTTTCGCGATTTTTGCGTAGTCGCGAATAAATTTGCGGTAATACGACGTCATGCCCAGAAAGCTTTTTAGTTATTTTAAATTCTCTGGAGGCAGGATAAGGTTCATCGCCTCAACCTTTTTTGGGTCTGCGCGGACACCGTCGGGAGTGATAATGTAGCCAAGGAATTCAACCTTGGTTTCAAGGAAACACGTTTTCTCCAGGTTGACCTTCAGCTTCGCCTCAAGCAATCTTGAAAATACTTTTTCTACATTTAGCAAATGGTCCTCTGCGTTTTTTCCGAATACAATAATATCGTCGATATACACATAGCAAATTTCACCAATATATTGCTTGAGTACATCGTCAATCATTCACTGAAAAACTGCTGGAGCATTTTTTAAACCGAAGGGCAACCTTAAGAATTCGTATTTTCCATTCATCGTGGAAAACGAGGTTTTGGGAATATCCGATTCCTTCATGCGTATCTGATGGAAGCCTGACGTCAGGTCGATAGTAGTATAATACATAGCTTTACCCAGGCTACATAATGTTGCATTTATGTCAGGAATCGGATAGGTATCAGCAACGGTCACAGCGTTCAATCGCTTGTAGTCTATGACCATGCGGAATTGTTTTTCGCCGTTTGGTTTGGGTTTTTTAGGAACCACCCAAATTGGGAAGTTATATGGGCTGTTTGATGGCCGAATAACACCTTCGTCGAGCAGTTCCTGCACCTGCCTCTCAACCTCCTCCCTCATGCACGAGGGATAAGGATAGCTCTTGCTGTAAATCGGGTCAGTCGTCGTTGTTCTTATCTCCGCTCGCACGCTGGTATCCACTAATTCATTTCCAGTAATGGGCAAGAATAAGTCGCTATACTTTCCAATTAGTGCATTTACCTTTTCTACAGCTTCACGTGGGAGGTCCTTGGACATCGTGTAGTTCACTTCTCTAGAAATTTTTGCCTTCAATGGGATTTTATAATCGTTGATCTGTAGTAGGTTGTTTTTCCTATCTACAACTGCCCCTATGTCCTTAAGCGTATCGTCACCAATGATTCCGTCAAACGTACTCAGTCCCGGTAGGACGAAGAACGTTATATCGGAATCGATAGCAATATTGCTGAAAAACTTCAAGGACACCTTTTCCTTTATACCTACGCAACCCCCCGCTGACCTAACACTAAAGGATATACTCACTGGCTTGCCTTGTTTGATCACCGTTGGCTTTATAAAGTTTTTATTCGCCCGTGTCCGCCAGGAAATCCAGTGTGCGCCCGTCTGGCAACCTGTACTCTAGGTATGGTACGCTAGATGCCCGTTGGACAGAAAATCCTCTTCTTCTGCAATAGCTGAGTAGTCGTCCTTTGATTCGGTTTCACCTGTAGAGACGTGATACAACCTCTGGTGCTTACGAGGTAGGTTCTCCGATTTAGCCCCACGCTTGAACGGATTCGGTCTATTCATATAATTTAAACGCTTGCTTTGGACGGACTGGTCAACGTCCATCTTCTCGACTAGGGGTTGATCTTGTCTTGGTGCAGCCTGACGATCACGTTTATTGAAGGCAGGACGACGCTCCTGAGGACGCCAGTTTGTCCTTGGTGGAAGTGGAGGAGCTCTGTCGGCAGTGAAACCATGCATTCGACCCGGAATCATATTTATTGGAGCAACGACACGATTATTATTCCGCGCGGTGTGGATAGTAAAATTTCGGAAATTAGTGTTTTGCATCTCGAGGCATGCAGAATACGCCTCTGGAAGGGTTTTAGGACATTGAATGAGAAGCATTTTTGCAAGCTCCCCATTCAGGCCTCGTATGAAAACAACCAAGGCACGGTTTCTGTAAGTATCAACAAGGACATTGATTGTTTCTTCGGAGTACGACTCCGTTTTTATTTTGTTGATGATCAACGAAAATTGGTGATTCACGGCAGCATAGAATTCGTCGAGCCGTGAATCTTTTTGAGATAATTGGTGGAGTTGATACTCCAATGTACGGATGTCACGTTTATCCGAGTAGTGAAGTGACAAACACTCCTTAATTTCAACCCAGTTTGTGTCGAAAATGTTATATGATATAAGAGCAGCATCGGCTGCTCCACGGACCTTTTGTCGGATATGCTGGAGAATAGCGCGATAAATTGGTTTGTCCTTTACCACTTTGAAATCCGCTAGGATACTCTCCACCGAGTGCACCCATGACACATATCGTACAGGGTCACCCTCGAAGGACTGCAGCTCCTTTACAGAATCCGGAAGCCTACTGATCTCCCTCAGGTCAGCTTCCGTGGCAGGAGCTCGGTGTTGAACTACTGGTTCTTCCTGTAGGTTCACTGTTCTACCAGCGTCAAGCTGGTCAAGCCTAGTTCGAAGGGAGTCGAAGGAGGAGACTCGCCTCTCCATGCTGTTCATCTTCTCAATGAGTGCATTGACGGCACCAGTCAAGTTCGTTACAGTGGATTGTAAGGATTCCATATTATCTGTGAATGAAACAAAAAAAATTTTGACGGTATTTTAACTTACTACAATAGTATGCGCATTGATTGGCTCCTTGCTTCGTCGTTTTTAATGCGCTGCACCTTCACTCTCTAATTACACTACTCGACAAATTTTGATCAACTTTAGTCTCCAAGAATAAAATAGTCCTTTCCTAAAGTGAAATTTTCTCCTGATTCCGAATATGACTTCCATTTTCTTGTGGCAGATCTAGTTTCCGAGATATAGGCGAAAATATGAAAATTCCCATTTTTGCAGAACACTACTTCATATAGGTACGGCAAAAATTTGCATTTTTCATTTTTTCGTTTTTAACTGTTGAATTATGCATTATACTAATTCCCATAAAAATTTCTTGCCTTCTTCGTCCTCAAGTATCTTCAGTAGTTTGGCCACTATGCCAAAAAACGTTCAAAAAATGTTGAAAAAAAAACGAAATTTTTTACACAATTTCAGATTTAACCACTTTAAAATCGGAAAAATTCTATTGACGAAAAAAAGTTAGCCCTCCTATGTTGTAGGTAATTTAACTACGAAAATACCAGTACAACAATCGGACGTGCCATTGAAACTATAGCCCCGTTAACTTGCAAGCGTCTATCCTACAATTTTAGTATTACTCTGATAAAATTGGCGAGACATTTCATTTGGTCACTCTACCTTAGGGTCTAATAAATTTAAAAAGACATCAAGTATTTAATTGTCACTACTGTTTGTTGTAAATTTTGTTTTGCAAATTGTAGTGCAAATTTATACATACTATATCGGTAGATGTGTTTACGAAATGGCTTGTTGCAAAAGAGATTTTAAATGTAAAAATAATCCGGATGATTTTTGCTTTATTTGCGGACATTATATTTTCGGAAACTCAGCTCGGAAAATAACTAATTCTGTCAGAGATGCATACTTTCATTATTTCGGTTTCCGTGTAAAAAATCTCGATAAATCTTGGACACCTAATTTTATTTGCGCCTCCTGTAGATTAACTTTAATGAGATGGGTATCGGGTAAAGGTCATAACATGAAGTTTGGTGTTCCAATGATGTGGACTGAACCCTTTAACCACGACCAGTGCTATTTTTGCGTGATAGACCTTAAAGGTAAAACGAGAAAAAAGAGGAAATTAATAAGTTATCCAAATATGGCATCAGCTAAAAAACCAAAACTACATGACCATACCTTACCCATACCTAGACCGCCTATAAGTTTTGAAGCCTCAAGCGAAAGTGACTCCGAAGCAGATAATTCAGAAAGTGGACAAGAAGGAGAGATCCCACATCGAGTCTCACAAGCCGAACTTAATGACTTGGTCAGAGATTTGAAATTATCGAAATTTGATAGCGAAGTTCTAGGATCTCGTTTGCAGCAATGGGGCAGCCTGGGCCCTTCGACAAGTACTTCCAAATTTCGAAATAGACACAAGACTTTCTCTTCTTTTTTTACTAAAAGTGAAAATATTTGCTACTGCAATGATGTTCAAGGTTTATTTGAAGCACTAAAATTAGAAAATAAAGTGGATGATTGGTGTTTGTTTATAGACAGTTCAAAGCATAGTTTAAAAGCAGCATTACTCCATAAAGGAAATTCGTTACCGTCAATACCAGTGGCACATTCTGAGAATACTAAAGAAACTTATTTAAGCATATCAAATTTACTTGAGCTCATTCAATATAAACAATTTAATTGGAAAATTTGTGCGGACTTAAAGGTAAGCAGTTTCGGTGGTACAGTTTAAAATAAATAGTATATGAAATACATCCTTGGTTGTAGCTATAGTTCTCGGGCTTCAAGGAGGTTTCACTAAATATTGCTGTTTTCTCTGTCTTTGGGACAGCCGTGCTAGAGAAACCCATTATATTCAGGAAAACTGGCCACCAAGAGCTGAGTACGAACCAGGTGCCTTCAATATCGCAAACCCGCCTTTAGTAAATCCCGAACGAGTTATTTTGCCAGCACTTCACATCAAATTAGGATTAATGAAAAATTTTGTAAAGGCTTTAAATAAGGACGCGCCATCCTTCCAGTACCTAACGAAATTTTTCCCTAAAATAACTCAAGCCAAATTACAAGAAGGTATATTTGTTGGTCCGCAAATTAGAAAGTTGCTGAAAGACGAAAATTTTGCGAATCATTTATCATCAGTAGAAGCAGCGGCTTGGGACAGCTTTAAGCAAGTCGTTAGTGGGTTTCTTGGCAACAACAAAGATCCCAACTATAGAGAGATGGTCAAAGCCTTGTTGAAAAACTACAGTGCTATGAAATGCAACATGTCCCTCAAAATGCATTTTTTGTATTCACATTTGGATAATTTTCCCGCAAACCTAGGTGCTGAAAGTGATGAACAGGGTGAAAGGTTTCACCAAGACCTCATGATTTTTGAAAAGCGTTACCAAGGTTTTTGGAATGAAGAAATGATGGGAGATTATTGCTGGACAATAATACGGGAGACAAACCCAGAAAATTATAAACGGGTAGTTAGAAGTACCCACGTCCCTCACTATTGACCACCACGGTAAAATCGCTCAATTTGACTTTTTTAGATGTAGATATGTATGTATTTAATGTTGTTGTCGTTGTTGTTTTTTACTGAATTGCTGATTTATACTCATATTACTCAATTGAATACAGTTTAACGTGCAAACATATGTCTATAATAAAACGTTATAAAAAAATAAAAACCTAGTTTGAATAAAAATTGTCTCTATAAAAAAATTGTAGGATAGACGCTTGCAAGTTAACGGGGCTATAGTTTCAATGGCACGTCCGATTGTTGTACTGGTATGCTTAAAATTTTCGTAGTTAAATTACCTACAACATAGGAGGGCTAACTTTTTTTCGTCAATGGAATTTTTCCGATTTTAAAGTGGTTAAATCTGAAATTGTGTAAAAAATTTCGTTTTTTTTTCAACATTTTTTGAACGTTTTTTAGCATAGTGGCCAAACTACTGAAGATACTTGAGGGCGAAGAAGGCAAGACATTTTTATGGGAATTAGTATAATGCATAATTCAACAGTTTAAAACGAAAAAATGAAAAATACAAATTTTTGCCGTACCTATATGAAGTAGTGTTCTGCAAAAATGGGAATTTTCATATTTTCGCCGATATCTCGGAAACTAGATCTGCCACAAGAAAATGAAAGTCATATTCGGAATCAGGAGAAAATTTCACTTTAGGAAAGGCCTATTTTATTCTTGGAGATTTTTTTTGTCGAGTAGTGTTATTATTTCTTTATTCAGTTACACTTTTTGTGTTTTTTTGCTTTCGCTTATTCTTTAATTAAGCTGATTAATTTCTTTTATTGTCACAATGTTTTTATTGAGTTTATCCTAACTTTCCCCTACTTTCACTACTGGTCCCTGCTCGGGCGCCAGTTAAAAGGATCCTTGATCCTTACACTAAAAAAATAGAAGGGCCAACACGCCCTAAGTACAAACACAAGAATTAGAGCACAACAAGTTTATTATATTATAATTAGGTACTACAACTTATTCACTAAGTATGTCTTAGAACTACTAGCACCCCTATGCAACTGCTGATGAACTGCAATCACGTCGACCATTAGCCCTCGGTGTAGCAGCAGCGACGCAGCACTTGCGTAACGATGGTTCCATGGTAGCGTCTGCTGCATTGGTTTCCCACGGGCGTTTCGCTACGTTGTGAAATACTTGCGTAAGCATATCCGGCGGTAATGACCGTGGCCTTGGTTTCCCACAGGTGTAATATTGGTTATGCAATGCCCAATTGCAGTATGTGGTGAAATGTAATTATGCTGACGCAGCGGCACGTGTAGTGGTTGACTGTGGGAATCGTTCAGACTGGGTGCTAGCGATAATGTTAACTTGTATGCTGTTGCTGGTTTGAATAATATTTCTCCGTCTGCCGTGCCTAACATTCATAAGAGCTCTTAGTTTTCTGTTCGTTCATGTACGGGCGGTGCTAATGTAGCTCTCTCTACGAATGATAAGAGTGCCGTATCGTTAAATAATTTTTCATCACCGATTATGACGTCGCACCAATTGAACTCATCGTCTGCGGCCCCAAATTCAGCTTGGGCAACAGTTGAGAACAAAAAAATAATGCGAAAGCGAATGCAAACTCGTGTAGTTGGATTTTGCGAGAGCGGTGAACTTGAGGTAGCTGATCGCTTTAAGTGGTTATATTTGTCTTCGTTCTTACCTACGGTCTCAACTGATAATGTCATTGGATACGTGGAGAAATATGCCGGCATTGATAAGAAGCACATCGTATGCTATAAGCTCATTAAAACAGAATCGAATGCAGATTTTCTTAGGTACTTAAACTTTAAGCTTGGTGTTTATAAGCATGATTATGAGAAAGTGCTGAAGCCTGAGATTTGGCCAGTTTATGTATCTATTCGCCCGTTTTGTTTTTTCGAAAGCAGGAGAACCAACAGCCTCTGAATTAGCTGTTCATACTAGTGCCAATAAAAGTATTAAGATATACTATGAAAATGTTTCTGGACTTAGAAGCAAGTCCTCTATCGACGTATCTGCACCTTGGCGCGGTGATAGGGCTTGCGTACACCAGTGATGATTCTGAGCTGTATCGGCGGAGCGGACGGAGTCTGCTCTGGTAGGGTCTCCCATGCCGAGGAGGTCAAATTTGAGGTGTCAGACTAAGACAGGTACAAACACTTTAAGCTAAGGTGTTGAGGTACCCGTGCCGAGAGCTGTATGGCTGGTAGTGTATAAAGAACCAGCCGCGAACGGTCCCCACCGATGCCCGGGCAAGGTCGGCTGTATTAAGTGCCTTACCCCGGTACGCTGGCAATGCCGGGGTGGACAACCCCTTCCATGCTTACTCGTGGGACCAAATATGAATTTGAACATTAAAAATAAAATGAGCAAGGATGGAAAGGAGGAGAAGGAGAGCGTTCTGGGAATGCTCTCTGAGGACGAGCTTCTGGCGAGTAGTCAGGAGAGCGTCAGGGCAGCGGGTACCAGCCATAGTACCCCTGTCACCGATAAAATAACAGCCGTCAAAGGGGGCGCACCAGCCATAGTGGCCCCGAAGAGAACCAAGAAATCATCTGGCACCTTGCTGAAAGCGAGGTACCAGAGGGCCCTCTTCATTCTCGACAAGATTGCCAAGAATGAGCGGGAGGGTAAGATACACGAGCGGGACGCGGATGACAGAGTCAGGTATGAAGCGGTGGTCAAGGAGTACGAGACCGCCCTTGCCGCAAAGACCGCTTCACATTCGCAGCAACAACCAAAAATGCAGCAGTCAGCGAAGTGCAATCGGTCTCAAGAAGAGAACGAGCGCAGCGCGAAGAAGGGCAGATTCCCCAAGCAGAGCGAAGGCCCTTCAACTAGTGCTCTAGCATCGGCAAAGCACACCTACAGCGAGGTGGTCCAAGACCATCTCCAGGTTGCTCTTGTCGATGCAAAGAGCAATAATGGAAGGCAAGTTCTGGCGGTGTGGAGCTCCATTGAGGGACGGCTATCTGAGATGGTCGTAGAACACCTCATGGAGAAACAGACTCCAGTGCCAGCCTTCAACTGCGAGGAAGTTTGCCGGGGCTGCGGAATCATAAAACGCGCGGACGGGTTCTCAAGGGAATTCCTGGAGAAGAGCGTCGCTAAGATTAGCAACGCATGGGGTGAACTTTCGTTAAAGCTCATCCCGGCTTCGGAGATTCCCAGGAGACCCCGGGCGCGCATCTGGTTATCCAAAATGAAGGTGGAGAGCTCGAAGCTCATCCAGTGTCTTAAGCTGCAGAATCCAGGTGTCCCGATGGACGACTGGATGGTCCTAAAGGTTGAGGAGCAGCAGCATAACAGCCAACCAGTCCTTCTGCTCATAAATAACGAGTGTCTGCCGATACTCGAGCAGAAGGATAACAAGCTTAGATTTGGCATCAGGGAAGCCAAACTGAAGGTGTTTCCGGCTTCGGTTGCACCGGACGGCAACCTTGAGGAGATCGAGGACACGAGCAAGCTCATGGAGGAGCTTAAGCTGGCGGTGCCGGCTATGGACTGTGCCTCGTCTACAGCAGGGCAGGCTGTGGGTGCGCCACCTACCAACGCCCCAAAGGATGTTGAAGGTAGCGCAGATTAATTTGCAGCATGCCAAAATAGCCTCGGACAACCTAAAAGTGCTCCTTAGGGAGGAGGACGTCGACATCTGCCTTATTCAAGAGCCTTGGGTCTGGCGCTCAATGATTATGGGTCTGCAAATAAGGCACTACAACCTATTCTACACTCTTGGAGAAGGTAAACCTAGGGCTTGTATCCTCGTTAGAAATACTATCAATGCTTTCTTTTTACCTAATTTCAGCTCAGATGACGTCGCGGTGATCAGGGCCGAAGGAAAAAGCGGCCGGAGCGTGGTTATCGCCTCCGTATATATGGCCCATGATCGACCCGCACCACCTGAGGAGGTGCAGGGACTGATGAGAGGACCGACAACCGGAAGAGAAGCTGTTCTGCTGGGCTGCGACGCCAATGCAAGACATGCAATGTGGGGGAGCAGCGAGACGAACGAGCGAGGTGAGTCTCTTTTTGACTTTATAATAGCAAATGATTTCAACATATGCAATATAGGGAATTCTCCTACCTTTATTTTTCCGAGTTCGGAAACCTTTGGAGGGTGGGAAGAGGTCCTTGACATTACTTTGGCAACAAACTCTCCCGTTCTTGTAGTAAGAAACTGGATAGTTTCGCAGAAGATCTCGTTTTCCGATCATCGCATGATCCTTTTCGAGATAGGCTGGGAGAGGGGGAGTAGACCACCATCAAGAAACCCAAAACGAACGTCTTGGAATCTATTTGATAAGGTAGTCAGCGATAGACTCTGTAGAAGCAAAACACCCATTAATTGTCCGGAAAATCTGGATGACCGAGTCAGGTCTCTGGAGAAAAGTTTTCAGGCGGCCTACGGCGTCGCTTGTCCAATCTCGAGGAGCAAGAAGACCTACCCTCCGTGGTGGGACAAGAGTCTGAGTGACCTGAGGTCAAATCTCAGAAGCATCTTCAATTTTTGTTACTCGAGGAGAGATTTTCAAGAGTATAGGTATTCCCTGAGGGAATACAAAAGAGCCATACGTAACGCAAAGCACAAATCCTGGCGAGATCATTGTGAGTCGATTGAGTCCACGAAGGATTCGGCGCGGCTAGGCAAAATTCTTGCTAAGGAGCATTCTAATCACACATTCGTAAAGCGGACTGATGGTACATGGGCGGAATCATCAGCTGAAACTCTGAAGATTCTAATAGATACCCACTTTCCGGACTGTCCTGTAGAGACAGTGAGCAGGAGAGAGCCGGTACAACAGGTTGTGCCGACAGGGCTGCTGGGTGAAATCATAACTGAAGAAAAGATTGCCTGGGCAATCAATAGTTTTTCACCATATAAATCCCCAGGGTTGGATGGAATCCTCCCTATTATGCTGCAGAAGACCCAAAGATCATTGATAAGTGAACTGAAGGAGATCTTTACTGCCTGCATTCTCTACAACCATATCCCAGCTACCTGGAGGAAAACAAGGGTTGTTTTCATTCCTAAATCGGGTAGAAGGGGACACGAGGTGGCCAAAGATTTTAGGCCAATAAGTCTTACATCCTTTGTTCTAAAAGTTCTTGAGAGAATTTTGGACCAGCATATAAGGAAACTACTAGACCAATATCCACTCTCTACGGCGCAACATGCGTATTCAAAGGGAAAATCTACGGAGACAGCACTACATGAAGTGGTGCGTACTGTGGAAAAATCCCTTATGCAGAAGGAATTCACTCTGGCTGCGTTTGTTGATGTCGAGGGCGCTTTCAACAACGTCAGGGCTGATGCGATAGGATCCGCCCTTGTTAGGGCTAGGGTCGAGGAACCAATCAGGAATTGGATCTCGAGCCTGCTCCTAAATCGTGAGATATCAGCTGAGCTGGGGGGAGCAAAGGTGAATAAACAAGTAGGCAGGGGCACGCCACAGGGTGGAGTGCTCTCACCTCTTTTGTGGCTCATCACCATTAATGATATCCTAGTCGAACTTAACACAGGCGGGGTTAAGATTGTGGCGTATGCCGACGATGTGGCAATCCTGATTACGGGTCCCTTCCCTTCCGTGATGAGCGAAATCATGGAAAGAACGTTGGAAAGATTAAGTAGGTGGGCACAAGGCTGTGGCCTTAGGCTAAATCCAGATAAGACAGAGCTGTTGCTCTTCACGAGGAAGTATAAACCACCTACCTTCAGACCACCAAGCTTGAACGACCAACAACTAGGTTTATCCTCCAGTACGAAGTACTTGGGGCTGACCATCGACTGTAAGTTAAGTTGGAAAATGTGCATTGAAGAGCGAGTACGGAAGGCCTATGTTGCTTTCTATACTTGCAAATCAATGTTTGGCAAGAAGTGGGGTCTCAAGCCGAAAATGGTGCTATGGATGTACCAAGCGGTGGTGCGACCGGTGCTGAGCTATGGCTCTGTAGTCTGGTGGGAAGCTCTCCGGAAGAGCTATAACCTCACGGGTCTGCAGAAGGTTCAACGCACTGCGTGTGTTGGTGCCACGGGAGCCTGTCGCACCTGTCCCACGGCGGCTTTGGATCCCATTTTAAACCTGCTTCCAATTGACTTATATGTAATGTGTACATCTTCTCAGACAGCACTTAGGCTCAGAGAGTCTGGGTGCTGGAAGGCTACACAGCAAGGACACAGTAGTATCCTTGATCAACTACCCTCAGACATAGTTAACACCCGGACGGACTACATCCCTCGCAAACTGGAGTTTGAGCACAGGACTAAGACTGTGTTTCCAAGCAGGAATGCGTGGAGGAGGGGTGAGGTCCTTGCCGATAGCGGCATTCAAATATTCACTGACGGTTCCAAAATGGATTCTGGAGTTGGAGCCGGCTTTTACTCCGAAACCTTGGAATTATCCACGTCTATCAAACTCCCTCCGTACTGCAGTGTTTTCCAGGCGGAAGTCTGTGCGATTTGGCAAGCCTGCAGATCGCTTGAAAACAGAAGCGCAACGGGGAAGATACATATTTTTTCCGACAGCCAGGCGGCAATAAAGTCGGTGCTTGTAAGCAACAGATTGCCTCTCTAACAAATCTAGAAATTACCGTCACCTGGGTTCCCGGGCATAAGGGAATCGAAGGGAACGAAAAGGCCGATGAGCTAGCACGGTGCGGCTCGGCAGAGGATGAGGTAACAACTAGTATCGAGATAGGTATACCCCTAGCCGTAGTGAAGGGAAATATACGAAATTTCTATCTCAACACGGCTCAACAAAGATGGAAAGATACCCTTACCGTTAGGATAGCAAGAACTACCTGGCCGGACTACAATAGGAAGAGGACCAGAGGTCTTCTTTGTAGGCCCAGGGCTGTCACCCACAAACTTATCGCAGTATACACGGGCCACTGGACTTTGGGCACGCATGCGGAAAAAATGGGCATTCCGCATAACCAATACTGCAGAAGCTGCAAAGATGGGGCTGAAAAGGAAACGGTCGATCATCTCCTTTGCAAATGCCCGGCCCTGGCCCGCATTCGGCTAACATACTTAGGAAGTCCCTTCCTTGACAACCTAGGGCAGGTATCTAGGATCGAGACCTCCAACATAGTAGATTTCATTAACAACTCTGGTTGGTTGTAATGCACATCCTTCCATTACCAAGTAGGTTTTTCGAGTTTATGGCATCAAAACGGCAGTATTTTTTGCTACTTGGGCGGCATGGGTCGCAGCCATTTTACCTACCTACCTAGAAGCAAGTCCGATGATGTGCGAATGCTGAGCTCATATTGTGAATATGACGTTTTTGTTGTAACTGAGACTTGGCTCAACTTAAAATTTTTTGATCCGTAAAGACAGAGATTCGGTTAAAACTGGATGTAGCCGCGGCGGCGGTGTGCTGATAGCTGTTCGTTGCAATCGTGAGGTTTCTCTTATCTCGTTGGAGGAGAATGACACTGTTCTTGACCAACTGGTGTGCGAATTCGTGGCTTGCGTGGTTTTCTTTATCTTTGTGTTTCTTATATACCACCTTTAAGTAATGATAATATCTACAAATCGCATGTTAATAACGTACTAGCTCTTCAGCATGTGATTGGTGACAACCAATTCTGTGTTCTGGGGGACTTTAATTTGAACAATTTGAGCTGGTTATATCTAGATAATAATGTATTCTTAACTCCTTCGAATATTAATAGTCCTATTGAATCTTATTTTATCGACAATTTACTAGGCATGCTTAACTCAGATTAAAGTTTACCAAATAGTAAGAGTCGCTTTCTAGATTTGATTTTTGTAAGTGGCAACATGAGTTTTGTTGTATCGCAACCTGCTTCTTCATTATAGCGTGCTGGTGTACATCACACTCCTTTGTTGATAGATTTAGAATTTATTGAATTTTTTGAAGTCTGTTCTGAGAATACTAAAATTTCATACAATTTCGCTGGTTGTGATTTTAAGATTTTAGATGGCGCTTTAGGTGAAATTGATTGGAATGTTCATTTTGGCGATACTGAAGTTGCAGATTGTTTTAATATATTTAAAAATTTAGCGCTGGAACATGTTCCGGGTTTTAAGAGCAATAATTATAAAATTCCGTGGTACACGAAAGAACTCAAAGTTCTAAAAAATTTAAGAAATAAGTTTTTTAAGAAGTTTAAGTCAACAAATGAAAAACGTTTTTATGAATTATTTATCTCACATAGAAAAAAATTTCGTGTCTTTAATAGGTCCCTGTATAAAAAATATATTCATAACTTTGAGCTAAATATTAAAAGTAATCCGAAGAGTTTTTGGCGTTACATTAAATCTATAAAAAAAGGTTCAAGCATTCCTAGTACTGTTTATTATAATGATGCTTCTGCCTCCTGCCTTAGTGATGCAGATCTTCTGATGATGATCTTCTTGAAGAAGACTTGGCAGGTATTCGCAAAAATATCTCAGAGAACTTGTTTTCTTCTACCGACTTTGGATCACTTATTTTGTCGGACGAAGACGTCATTGAGGGTTTATTGAAGATTAAAAACTCTTCTCAAACTGACATTGATGGCCTATCTGTAACCTTGCTTCATAATTATGCCTCGTTAGTGCAACCTTTAAAGCTAATATTTAATAAATCTCTGTCTGAAGGAATTTTTATTAACGACTGGAAGCTGACATCAGTCACTCCTATTTTGAAAAGCGGTAAAAGGAGCGATATTTCTAATTATAGACCAAATTCCAAATTGTCAGCAGTCTCTAAACTCTTTGAATGTGTTATCAAAGACAAGGATTTATTTTATTTTAAAACATCTAATTTGTCCTAGGCAGCATGGTTTTGTTGCTAATAGGTCTAACTTATCCAATCTGTCAGTTTTTTCTGAAGATTGCCATGTAAGCTTTCTTAATGGTTTCCAAATCGACTCAATCTATACGGACTTCTCTAAAGCATTTGACAAGATCTCCCATAAAATTTTAGTGGCCAAATTGGAATGTCTTGGGTTCAGACCTGTTAAATTTAAAGTACAATTAGTACTCAATACAAATACTTTTTAAAGTACTTATAATGAATACGTAATTGTTTTCTAGCTGAATTTAAATTAGGACTCGAGTACAAGTACTTAAAGAATCGCAATTCTCTTCCAAGTACTTTCAATTACTTTCAATTACTTTGAAGTACTTGGGAAAGGATTGCAATTCTTTTAGCGAGTATTTTCAAGTACTTTCGAGTACTTTCAGTACTTGATGGTATTTCCAAATATTTTCCAATTACAAGTATTTGTGCTCGAGTAGTAATTGATAAAAATGTAATGTACTTGAAAAGTATTCAGTACTTCTCTGGAAAGCCAAAGTCCTTAAATTGCTACTTAGTACGAGTAGTACTCATGACTTAACAGGTATGCTTGGGTTTCACTCGACCTTCCTGGATTAGATTAAATCCTACTTGACAGAAAGGAGCAGCACAGTTGTTATTGATGGGGTTTCTTCGAATCAATTTATTGCCACCTCTGGTGTTCCGCAGGGTAGTATTTTAGGGCCTTTATTATTCATTTTATTTATTAATGATATCCGTTCTTGTTTCTCTTCTGCTAATTTTCTTCTGTATGCAGATGATCTTAAACTTTATGCTTAAATAAAAACTTTGAGTGACTCAGCCGTCCTACAGTCTGAGCTAAATAACTTATTTTCTTGGTGCCTTATGAATCGTCTCTTTCTAAATATTAAAAAATGTCATAAAGTTACCTTTTCTAAGCTTCAGAAACCTCTTTACACATCTTATCATATTAATAATACATATCTTGTTTCATCTGATTTGATTAAGGACTTAGATGTTTGTTTTGATTCCAGGTTCAATTTTATCATGCATTTAAACTTTAACTATTTCTCAAATTTTTGGATTTCAACCTTTCTGGTACTAAACAATTATTTCAAACGCAATTAAAAAATTATTTTCTTTGTAAAAGATAAGTCGAATACTACACAATTGTTTTTATATGCATTAAGTTTCATTAATTGAGTTTCAACATAAATTTTATAAAACTCAATTTATACTAAGATTTTGGATTGTTACTGTATTTTAATCTTAAATGTCTGTTCTGAACTAGTGTTACACATTACTGAATAAATAAATAAATAAATATATATATACCGTCGTTGAGGTTTTTTCTTGCTGGATGTACTGTAATACCAGGGATGCCTTGATTAGGCAGCTCGTCTTTATGTTTCTACTGCGTTGGGTGGGTCTATTTTGATTCGGCTAAGTGCATCTGCGTTTGTGTTTGATTTTCCTTCAGCTAACCATCATCATTTGCCGTCATCTAACCAATTTTGAATTAGGTTCTTTTAAATTCATCAACGATGTCACAGGTATGTAGTCTGTTATGTATATTGGAGAATTTACGTACGAAAATATTTAATTGGTCATACTATGGCTAATAATTCTTTTTCTATTGTGGAATAGTTTCATTCTTATTCGTTGAGTATGCTACTAGCATAAGATATTGGTTTATCGCTACCTACGTGTCCTTGGAATAGAACTGCTCTAGCGCGAAACTGCTTGCGTCTATGGTCAAAACGAAGGGTTTTTTAAAGGCAGGGTATTGTAGTAAGTGGTCGTTAGTTAAAATATATCTACATATATTGAAGGCATTTATGTAACGGTCATTTAATTCTATTGTTTTTTCTTTTTTCAGACTTAGTGAGTTTTGAGAAATCCTTTATAAATTTACGGTAGTATCCTACAAGTCCTATAAAGCTTTGGGTTTGTTTTCGGGTTCGGGGTATTGGAAATAATCTGTCAAGGAAAGTGGTTTCTTTGTGAAGAAACTCTGACTTATCTGGCTGAATTTTAAAATTGGAGGCTCGGAAATTATCAAACACTGTTTGTAGACCTTGAATATATTTTTGAAGAGAAGAGGAGTATATGATAATGTCGTCTAGGTGAGCAAGACATATTTTGCCTACGAGTTCACCTAGAACATTATCCATTACTCGTTGAAAGGTTGAAGGGATATTTTTTAGACCGAAAGGCATTCGTATATATTCGTAACGGCCGCCTTCCACTGTGAATGCAGTTTAAGGATATCTTTTTCGTCCATTTCAGTTTGATGGAATCCACTCGCGAGTGTGGTGAGTACATGCATTTGCCTAATTTATCAAGAATATCGTTAATATTTGGAAGGGAATATCTGTCCGATATAGTATTTTCGTTTAATTTTCTATAATCTTTCACTCCGAATCCGAATCACAAATCGGATCTGATCAGGAAGAGTGGTGCACCACATTGATGATCGGAACCGCTTCAGAACGATGACAAAGAACTGCCACCTCCTAATCCAGGGCGTTGTGCGACACCATTCCCATTGGACGGTTTGCAGGCAGGAGGACAACCGGCTGTATTAGTACGGCGTCTTCTCGACTCCGGGCCGCATCGAGGGGTAACGGTGGCTTTATCGCGGCAAGGGGCGCTTGCTAGACCGTGAGTATCGTCTTGGCAAGAAAGCGGTCGTACGAAAAAGATGAAGACAGCTAATAAATCTAAACCTAAACCCAATGAAAAAAAGATCTCACCCCCGCAGAGGTAGCCTTTTTCGCCGAGTACGCTCGGGAAGACAGTGATAGTCCGTCCACTAGCAGAGATGTAGCTAACCGCCGGGAAATGGGACCCAGTGGGCAAATGACCACGGGCAACAGGCGTGATAAGCCTGTCGAGGCACGATCAGAGGGATATGTCTACAGGCCTCGCTCCAGATCACCCGTCTCTTCTGGCACGACTGTTGACATCGTACGGATCTGTCTCCAGACATCTAGGTAGATCGCCGGCACATTACAGACACCGTTCGCCGGGATCCGGCCAAAGTAAAGCACAAAGCACGGAAGGTAGGCGCAAAAGAATAAGAGGCATCCGCCTCAACCCACCCGTGGAAGACCAGGTGCCATAGATGGCCGCAAGAACGAAGTATCCAAGGACATAGTTCTCGCCGCTGCTTATTTTCCACGGGACATTAGCACCATCCTCCACCCGAGATCGAACAGCTATTCAGGTATTGTGAGGATGCAAAACTATTCCTTATCATCGGATGTGACGCTAATCAAGGTAATTTTTATACTTAAGGTAGAAGAAAGGGATTGCTCGCTTGCAAAGTCTTTACACCAATCAGTTTAACCTCCTTTGTACGCAAAACAATGGAGAAGATCATTGATAATGAGATCATGTCACAAACTCTGCGGAGCAAACCACTTCACCCCAGACAGCATGCGTACAGGGCGGGACGATCTACGGATACCGTTCTGTACCAACTGACGACGGAGATACAGAGTACTTTTGACTGCGAAGAGACCGTTATATGTGTCTTTCTGGACATAAAATGAGCCTTTGACAACGCCTCGCATACAGAGGTATGTCAAGCGCTGACAAAAAGGAACGTGCAACCATCCATATGCAATTGCATAGAGGCACTACTTAAGCCCAAAACAACAGAACCAACTGTTGCAGGCAGCGTTGTGCTCCTGAAGCCCAGTAAGGGGTGCCCACAAGGGGGAGTAATCTCTCCCTTTCTGTGTAGCCTGGTAGTGGATGAACTACTTCAGTTGGTAATTGACAACTGACAACGGAATTCGCTGCCAGGGATACGCTGCTGAAATTGTCATTATAGCAAGAGGAAAATACGAGAGCACATTATGCGATATCGTACAAAGAGCGCTAAATCTGACGAAGGCATGGTGCGCCGGGGTGGGGTTCAATATCAACCCACACAAGCCGGTCATCGTACCATTCAGCAGAAAAAGAAAACTACTAGGGATGAGAACTATCTCCCTGGCAGGGAGTGAAGTCGGCATGGGGAGCAAGATGAAGTACCTTGAACTCACCATGGATTCCAGGTTACTCTGGAGGGAACATGTCGTTGCAACAGCATCCAAGGCAACCAAAGCAATAATGGTGTACAGAAGTCTAGCGCGAAAGCCCTGGGGTTGTAGCCCGAATATACTAGATGGATGTAAACCCTTTCAACCCTGAGGAAATCACAGACACGGCTCCAACGGCTAGCGTGAATAATGGAAAGTAGCTTTAAATGCTTATTCTTTGAAATAAACTTTATTTCTGAATCTAAATTTTTCATATTCAACTATTTATAACTTCATTGTTACATATTTGTAATTTCATATATGGGTCATTCATTTTTAGTTTCTTAATAATTATTACTTTGTTGAGTTGTTTACATTTTGTTGTATTGTTTACATTATTACCAATAGCTAATTTTACATTAAGTGAAGTTAAAGTAAAATATGATAAGTAACAATTTATTCTTAACGCAACAAAGTATTTCACTGAGTCGAAATTTGAGTAATTTCAATGGGTTAGTGGGTAACAAAGTAAATACCAATAAACCCATTGAATATGTTACAACATTGTTTGCAAATATTGTTTATGTACTGTATTGAAAATATATAGGAAGTGAGTTTGGTGGAGTTGCTAACGTAACTCGTGCGTGTGCATAACGGCACAATAGCACTAGAGGTAATCCTAGACCTAACGCCGCTCCACATAGTTATAGAACAGACCGCAAAAAGAACCCTACTCAACATTGCTAAGGAAAGGTATGGGAAAGGAAAGGAAATATCGTCCAAGAGCTCAGAGCACGCGGCTACCACTAGTTCAACTCCCCAGGGACGATATCATCAAGGTTACAAGTTTTAAAAGGAATTTTAAAATTGAATTAAGAAACAAAGCAACATGGAGCGTATCCACCCTAGATGGACACCTCCAAGCTAACAACCTGCACTGGTACACTGACGGTTCTAAAACACCGGAAGGCATAGGAACTGGGGTCTTTGGTCCTAGAACACACATGTCGGTACCGATGGGAAGAACTCCAAGCATCTTACAAGCGGAGGTGTACGCCATCGTCTTCATCTTCTGGATTACAGGCCATCGAGGCATCGAAGATAATGAGGAAGCTGGTAGATTAGCAAGAGAGGCAGTTCTATTTTATTCTAATTGCACGGAATAATATTTGCCCTTGTGGAGTTGCGTCACAATTCAAAATTTCTTCTACATTGTTAATGAATTCATGCAAAAGGCGAGAATTTCCGTCAAAAGCAGGTCAATATTTTAATATATTTCTGGAAAAACTAGGTTGTTCTTCATTAGGGTTTGCCATTATGGTAAATTCTTGTGGTATAGAAATATTGTCGAATTCGATAGATTCGGGTATTGAACTTAAGCTTCTACTTTTGAATATTTTTTTTTTTGGTCTGGTCTATACAGAAAGTGTATTCCTGCTGTTTTCTGGAACTATCGAAACCGCTTTATCCTTGTATACGGGTAAATATTTTTAAGTATAAATTTGAATATGGGTTCCTATTTTATTCGTGATTATTGAATCACATCTTTCCAACGCGGTATTCAAGTGAATGCAACACGGTGCACTTGGACGAAGTTTAATTCACAGGTTTTCATCATCCAATTTCTCTATCAATTTTTATTCTGCGGTTAGAATTAAGTGATTTGAGCTAAAAATAAAAATCATCTTTGGAAGGAATAAAAAGGAATCTCCACTTTTTTCTTAATTTTTATTCGAATCCAGTCTCTCCTGCTTATCTAGTTTTTATGACTTGCGACACCAAAATTTCGCACCCAAATTGTGTCGTGGATTTTTTTGAAAGAACACAAAAAGCGCTAGGGGGTTTTCAGCGAGCATACAATGGGATCAGTTCAAGTGGATTTCAAACAGAACTGGATCCTGAAATTCACTTTCGCCCGAAATTTTTCACTTATCCCTCATTATAAATTTCGTCCGGAAATTTGTCGCTGATTAAAACGACAAATAAGAACTAGCGTGATATCTTGTACAGGAAAAGCTGGGCATTGCCAAGGGTTTTGGCACGTCCAATAAATATGTAAACCCTTCTTTGTTTTGTCTTTAATTGCGTACAAACGTATAATTAATCAATTACCTAAATGTGCCCTTTTATTATATTGGATTGAAATTGAATGGGAGGACCTTTGGGTTAAACGTCCAAGCGCACTGTGACAATTTATACCGACTTCTTTTTAACATTGGATAAGATTCCTTATCGTATTTTATTTACAAAAATTATAATGTCCTGGGTTACATTCGTCTGTATTAATTTGTATAAAATCATATCTGTAAATAGAGCCCTGCTTGTGCAAATCGGTAATTTTTGAATCTAATGAAGATACGTCTCTTCGTTAATAATATGTATTGATGCACACCCCAATCAGTTCAGGTATTTACTTTATCCACTACTGTTAGTTTTCTTTTACAGAGTGATTTGAATAATCTTACTATTTGAAGTCAGAGTAAGTTGTCGTTGATCATTAATAAATGCTTAAACATAATTATTTCAAAAACTCCCAAGATCCTTGCTTGCTTTATTGATTTAGGTGTTGTGTTGATGAGGACTTTACTCTCGTTATTGATGTTTCCTAGGATCGAAAGGGTTCACATTAGATTTACTCGTTTTCCACTAATTTCTCGTAACTCTTTCCTGCCTCTCCCGACTTATTGCTCCCGATGTAAATTCATTAACTTACAATCTCTCGACAGTAGGAAAACTGTCTAGTCATTGATGTTTGTCTATGACCTTATCCATGGGTATATTGATTGCCCTGTTTTACTTGCGCAAATTCAATTCAATATGCCAAATCGATTTTTACGGTTTTCAGTACCTTTTTTTATTACGCGAATGAAAGATAACTTCTGTGCAGGGTGCCCAATGTGTTTAATAAAATTTCAAAAAATATTAACTTAGATTTCGCATTTTAAAGACATATTTTCGAAAGATCCTTGGAACCAGAACCGCTATAACCTTCTCCCTGAATACGGCCCTGTATAGAACCGTTGCATTCCTAGAATGCCATTTTTCGGGGTTTTCTGTAAGCATTTCGGTGATTTAGTATATTTGGTTTTACAAGTATTAAGAATGTTATATATTTCTAGTCTGTCAGATACTAATACTGAATAAATCATTGAAATATGTATGTTAGTTTTTCGGCCTATTTATTTGCATCACAACAGTTCAATGGTAGAAGTTATAGCTATTTCGGAGATCATAACATCTCCTCATCAGACTTCTTCCGAGGATCGAACTCACGTCTTTCACAGCCAACTCGTACCATTTGTGCTGGGTAACGCAGCGCGACGTTAACCATTGGGCTAATATCGAGGTTGGTGGCATTGGCCCTGAAACAATAACTGACAACACTGCCAGTAACGCCAATAACAATAGAGCCGTAGGGATATTGTGAAAGATTCACATTGGTCTCATCAAAAGAATACAGAATGGCGTCAAAAGAAGCAAGATGAAGCACCATATGTGAAGAAACAGCAGTTCGATTTGATTCATATTTCTGTTTCTTTCGGAAAATGTCATATTAGTGTTGTATCCTTTTTCAAATTCTTTTACATAGACAGACATTTTGTTCTTTTCCAATACATTTTTTAAAATATTTTTTATGTGGAAAATGTATTCTTTTTTCTTTAGAAAAATGTTTTAGTGAAGGAATGATAAATTTGTTAGTAATATATACTACTTACACATCTATAACTATTATTTTATATTCCTCCATATTTTGTTAGCCATAAATAGTTAACCTATAAAATAATATGTATAATAGAAACATAATTCGAAACTCTTTAAAAATATATCTTATTTTTGATTAATATTTAAATGGGAACAAATTTAATCAGTGATAAGATTGAAGAACGTTTTTAAAGGACTTTTAAATATGTATTAGACCATCATATAAATATTATACATAAAACATGCATAATAATTCGACCTATTGAAAATGGTGCTATATTAAATATATGTAGGTACTTATACATAGTATATATGTATATTATAGTAAACTAATTGCCCTTTTGAATGACAATAATCAAAATCTAGAATTCACAATAAATTATTTTTTCAATAAAATCTAGAATTCGCAATAAATGAATTTTTTAAAATTCTTTGATTATTCATTTTTTTAGACGGTGAAAATTTTCCATTGGTTTTACGAAGGGCTCCGAACGGCGAATGTTTTTTTGTGAGAAGTTTTGTTCAAGGCAGAAATACACTCGGAGGTTTCAATCGCTATTAGAAAAAACTTTTCTAAAATATTTGATGGTAGACCGTTCTTAAGTGAAAAATGAGGTTTATACATATAATGAGGAAGATTTATGTATGTATAAAGTTTATAATCATCAAATATCCCGTAAAGCAATAATATTCAATGAGTGTCCAATAGAAATACAAACCTGATTAAATCGATCTCATTCAAAATGGGCATTCGTAAGTTAATATTTAATTAACAAATATTAAACATTCTAAATCGAAAATTCCATTTCTATATGAAGAAGCCTGCAAGCAATTATTTGAAAAATACTCTGCGATTTTGCATGTCGATTGTGCGGAAGTATTCGTCGACGAAGTAAAACTGTGGCGAAGACGAATTTCGGTTAAAAATATTCACAATTTTATTAAACCACTTGATGTCTTCAAAGAAAATACTTTCCCCAATGTTCATCAAATCGTGCTTACAATGACGACGAATGCTCTTTTTGAACACTGCGTCAACTGGAAAATTATCTGCGCTCTACCATGAGTGAAACTCGGATAAAAGCATTGGATGCACTTAACATTCAACGATACGTAAAAGTAGATGGAAACGCAATGTTGAACGAGTTGTTCTCTTTGCCCCGACGCATCTACATATTTACTAAATGAATAATTCTTTCGAAGTTTTGTAACTCTAACTTATAATCTTATTTATGAATTAAATGCATTTTTATTCACATACATAAGTATGTTTTCTTTGAAGAACTTCTACCATTTATAAAATAACATGAAAACTCCCATCCCAAAATTCTGACTTCAGAAAAATTTCCAAAGGTTTCTGGTTTTATATGTAGTTATCTCTTCTGTTTTTAACTAAATAAATTTGGAGGTTTTTGCCAAAAAGTGTGAACTCTCTTGACTTCGTTGCGATTATTTTATAGAATAAAATTAAATTATGGGAAGTTCATGAGTTTAAAGAGAACCATAATAAAATACTATAGCACCAAGTATGGCAACTGCTATTACTATACTTATACACTTCCTTATTCAAATAGTGTGAGACTAGGTTTTAGATTTTCTATTAGGTCCTTCAAAAGTTTTAATTTTACGAATCTGTTTTTATAGCAAAAGACGAAGTATGGCTAAAATATATGTATAAGTTAAAGCCAATTAAGGCAACATATTCCCGAAGATACTTCCTCATGCTTTGTGTATCAATTCGTGAGCACGCTTCCAAAAACTATGGAAATCGGGTTTTCTCCTGGTGGGTTCCATGCCATGGATTGCTGTACTGTTTCCTTTTGATACTACTGAGGTGCATCTGCAACCGTGGAAGTCCACGGATGCCGTTGTTATACCCCTGGCGGGTATTCCTTTCGTTAAGAAGGCGAGCTACTGAGCGCCCCTTACAGTCTAGAAAGTAAATATTTAATAATTTGTTTCGAGTCATGGGTATGGCGGGACAATGGCAAAGATAGTGTTCAATGCTCAATTAATTCAATTAATCTGAGAGAAGATCAGTCAAGGCAATGTCACTATGCCAATGGACCCATGTCACAGTCAGGAAACATTTAGACGTAAGCAGATTAAGTAAACTTCAGCATTTTATGGCAACTTTCATCGATGTTTTGTAAGAATTAAGAGATTTAACAGCCCCTTGACCGTCAAAGAATAGAGTGCCAGGTGTGTCTGTAGGAGCGGACACTATCAGACTCCGGCAGCCTCCATTATGTCATTTAGCTCTGCCTGAAAAACGTTTCAGTGGTCCGGTAAGCGAAAGCTGAGGCCCAGCGCTTATTAGTTGTAGTAAATCCCGCTGCCTAATCTTTCGTTGACCTTGAAACCATCTATAAAGATACCCGTCGACTCTGGCTCTAGGTCTATGAAATCTTACCATTCATTCCTCTCTGGGATTCCTATGGAGAATTTATTGTCCATCCAGAAGAGCTTCCAGGATCTTTGCATACTCGTATCTTAGCTCTTTCCAAGGCTGGATAGTGTTAAGCCTGGCAGCATTACAGCCGGCCAGATATTTACCATATAGATCCACCGGTGGAAAATTTTAGATTACTTCCAGAGATTTATTAGGAGTGGAGGGTAGCACTCCCGTGATCAGCATGCAAGCCATGTATTTTATTCGCTCCATCTTGACTCTAAACAAGGTTTGGCTTAGCGCTGGCCACCAGACGCTAACCCCGTAGAAAATTATAGGTTTTATCACTGCCGTGGACATCCAGTGCACTATGTGTGGATTAGTTCCCATTTTTCCATAGATGCCTTGCATGCGTACAAGGCGGTGATGGACTTCCTTGAGCAATCTTCAATGTTCTGCTTTCATTCGAGCTTCCTGTCTAAAATAACTCCAAGGTACTTGATCTCGGTTGATAGAGTGAGTTCAACCCCGTTTAATAAGGATGGTTTGAATGTAGGAATTTTATAAGAGTTTTCGAAGAGTTGTTTACTTGGCAGATGCACTCAGTAGCTCACTCAGAACTTGCAGATGTTTACCGGTTGCTACGATTGATATGTCATCGGCATACGCTTAGACTTAGCAACCAATGCTCTTAAGGTTCCAAAGCAGGGCATCAATGGTTGTTTAGTAATGGACCCATCCCCTAGCTCGGACAGACCACTCCCTTCTGTACCCCTATCCTATGGAGGGGTCAGGATGAACATTGAAAGTCTCCCTCTATATCGAGGAAAACTTCCCACGTGTACTTTTTGAAGACGAATCTTTTTTCAATCATTGAAATGACATCAAGGAGTGCAGTCTAAGCTGATTTTCCTTTGAAGTATGCATGTTGGTTGGGAGAGAGGTTGTCGTGTTTTATATTTCGCCGAATGTGAGCCTCTATAGAGTTTTAAGGAGAAACGAACTAAGGCTTATGGCCCTAAACTCCTTCGAATTCGCAGCCTTGCCTCCTTTTGGTAGAAAGACCACTCTCGCCCTTGTCCTTGGCTTTAAAGATATGTGGTAGCAGCAGGCACATTATGGGAAAGGTTTCGTCCAGTCCAGGAGATTTATAAGGTTGGAGAGATGTTATAGCCCATTCCAGCCTAGCGTAAATTACAATATCCCTTACGGGGTTTCCTAGGGAAGAGTAGATCTTAAACTCTGTCGGAATGTTAGAGATGTCATCTGAGCACCCCGGAAATGGGTGCTTGTAATTATCTCCAACATTCCGGTACAAGATGATGTCCAGTCGCCATTAGACTTCTGGATATAGCTCGTATTTGAGGCACTTTTCGAAGCCTGTTGGCCTCAGAGCATTCTTCAATATTGTTGCAGAAGTTTTCCCAAGACTCTTGAGCCTTCTTCATGACCTTCTTGAAAAATTTGAGTGCATCCTTGTAAGGTGGGCAAAAACATGTTCTTTTGGATTGGTTAAAGATCATCCTGCATCCTGCACCTGGGCAGGTTCCACCAATGAGGCTTCTTCTTTCTCTTCGCTTGGTCAGGATGCCTTAAAAGAACTTGTCATTCTCGCCAGTCTCTGATGGAGGGCAATATGGCTTTTGAGCAGCAGTCGAAGTCATCTGCCCCAGCTACTCTGGAGGGTGCAGTTCCTGCAGGAGTGGTCAGTCGCTTTTCCGTAGAGGACTTTGCGCTTACCTCCTGTGAGGTGTATACACCCGGAGTGGGCTTGGAGGGGCAGGCCGTCCGCAGCTTGTCTCCCATTAGTGACTTCCCTCTGGAGACTTAGTCCTCCCTTGCTTTCTGACTAAGGACTTATCCAATCCGTTAGTCACTGCGGATGACCGAATTAGTGCGTTGGACTCTGTAGGCCCTTTCGGCACGACTTCCGAAGATTTGGACTGGACATCGCCGGGTCTAACGGCGGCACTACGTGCAGTGTTCCGAGGCTTGATTTTGTTTTTTCATTAATTCGTCCGGGAGGCGCCGTTTGAATACATTTGGAAAGCCTTCTGACTGCAAACCATCCAGTGGGCACGGTGACGCATAACATCCTGGATTAGGGAGAGAGGGTAGGATCGACATCCTCCTTGTCTAGATCCATAGGGGTCAATGGAAACAGAGTCACCTCTTGAAAGATACGATTTTGATGTGGGAGTGGCTGGTCTCCTATGTGATGTGTTACACGAAACATATGGCGAAGCGTATGTTAATTCTCACTCACACTGAATAGTATTATGCGATTATAGTTTCAAGATTCTTTAAAATTAGAATAATTAAAAAAATATTTCTGTGAAAAATCAAATTTTGCGCCCCTTTCTTAGTATTCTTAAGGCGACTGCGTGAATCATTCACTATATTTACTCCACGTGACCAAGGTTTGACAGATAATTAACATAACCTGTTCAGACGGTCATTTTATTTTTTGTATTTCCGTTCCATTTATTCCATTATGTTTGTAATCGTTGCAGCTCATGAGCAATGCTCTAAATATGTTATTCTTTTTTTTGTAGACAGCTTTGTCGTGGACTGATTCAAAATTAATTACAGCAAAAATCTGAAATACAAGAAATTACAGCAAATACTAAAAATGTACAATTAGTACAAGAAATGGAAGGGGAAAAAAGAAAATTCTAACCGTGCGGACGTGATTTCTTATCGCTCTGAATTTTTCGTAAAATTAATCACATCCCGGTGATTTTTATTGTAATTTAATTAACTTTCTATACTGTGGTGGTAAACCCCTTGAGACAGTGACTAATCCTGACCTGATCACCGAGTCAGGATGAACATTGAAAGTCTCCCTCTATATCAGAGGTGGGCACTCACACATATTGTTACATTTTTACACGCATACTATTACTATTTGTGTGTGAAGCAGCGAAAGCACGAATTTGAGCATGTCGTTCGGCACAACAACAGTGTACACTGAGTCTTGCAAGTTAACGTACAAATGTGCTATTCATGATTATTATTTATTGTTATTACTTTTTATTCTTAATATTATTTATAATTAAACATTATTTTTAATTTTTATTAGTATTATTATTCATTATTATTTATTATTATTATTATTATTATCATTTATTATTATTCATTATTATTACTTTTTATTAGTATTGTTATTCATTATTATTTATTATCATTACTATTATTTATTATTATTCATTATTATTACTTTTTTTATTATTATTATTTATTATTTTTCATTATTAATATTTATTTTATTATTATTTTTCATTATTATTATTTATTTATTAATTATTTAATTAATAATGTCGGCTTAAACAAAATTTAGAATTGCGACCAACAATGTCGTAACAAATAAGACATTGTGCTCTTCCATCCAAATTTTCTATAAAGAAAAAATCTTCTTCCCATTCGCGCATAAACATTGTTAGCTCTCACTGTATATTTGAAATAGCGCAGCGTGGTGTTGCTTGAACAAGTGTTTGCATGTGACTGTTTTACTTTCCCATAGCCACTGGTATGATAGCATTCAGTCTTCATTGTGCCGAGGGCTACCGATCGTTCGTATTCTATAAATAGCGTAATATTTTGTGCTGCTCGTCGCAGCAGAGGCCCTATGCACGCGTGCATAGGAAAATCAACTTGTGCCCACCTCTGCTCTATATCGAGGAAAACTTCCCATGTGTACTCATTGAAGGTGAATATTTTATCAATCGTTGATTTGCTGATTTGCTTTGGAAGTATGCATGTTGGTTGGGAGAGAGGTTGCCGTGTTTTATATTTCGCCGAATTTATTAATCTAAGAGCCTCTATAGAGTTTTAAGGAGAAACGAACTAAGGCTTATGGCCCCAAACTCCTTCGATTTCACATGAGCAGCCTTTAGTGTGAAGTAGAATGAAACACGTGCTAGTCGCTCCAATGGCATTTATTGAGTGAGGGAGAGCCTCCTTACAACTGTGCGTACATACTTATGAATAGGGTGTTCACAAACTCTCTACTTCGCCACCATTTTTTTGTTTGTTTGTTTTTTTTTAATTAATCGTTTATACTTAATAATACGTGTTAATCTCATTATTTCATAGTTACAAACATTTCCTTAAAAAATACAAATTTCTTCGGAATGTTTTCCCATTTTTAGAAATTTTTTACGAACGTGGGGTTGAGGTTTGGTTTACCACTATAACCTTTACAACACTAACCCATATATTTTCCCCCTTTTTAAATTCAAGTTTCTTCCTTGCGTTTCGATCAAGAACTTTTTTATTAATTACGTTATTGTTGTGTAAAATTGGTCTAAGTTGATTGGATATATAAGCGTTATCAAAAAATGTGTGACTACCGGGAGCTAAAGTTCTCGTTGTTCTACCTATGAGTAACTGTGTTGGAGAAAATTTTGAATTATTGATTGGTGTATTTCGATATTCTAAGAGTGCCTGCCAAATATTGGTTTTTTCAGCACCGCATTTTAAAATTGACTTTTTAGCAATCTGCACCATGCGTTCAGCAAATCCATTTGACTTTGGGTACAAAGGGCGTGTTGTAGTAATTTTCACATCTATTTCTTTAGCCCATTGCTTGAATTCAAACGACTCGAAAGGAACATTGTCTGCTATTATTTCTAATGGGTATCCATGTGTTGCAAACGTAATAGAGAGTTTTTCTGATATTGCCTTTGCAGTTTTTCTTATTAAAGGAATAATTTCTAAATATTTTGAATAGTAATCACCTACAACTAAGTAATTACTCCCTGATACTTCCATCACGCCCATGGCTATTTTCTCATATGACATTTCGGTACGTCATGGTTTATTTATGGTTCTTCTGTATTATTCGATCTATATTTTTGACATACGCTACATTTACTTATCATACAGTCTATGTCTTGGTTCATGCTGGGCCAGTACAGAAGCTGTTTAGTCCTATTTTTGGTTTTTCGATACCTAAATGGGATTTATGTAGCTCTTCCAGTACCATTCCACATAATTTGTGTGGAACGAAAATACGATACTCTCGATAAACAATATCGTCTTCTACAAATATATCTCCGTGAAACTTCCATAAAAATTTAATTTGTTCGTCAGCTTTCGTTTTATCTTTAGGTCATCGATTTTTGCAACATTCGATCACCTTTTGTAGTAGGCAATCCTTCGCAGTTTCTTTTCGAAATTGTTCCTTCCTTTCATCCGAAATATTTATTGAGTGTACCACTTCTCCTATCCCTTTGATTTTATCCTCGTCTTCGATTTTTTTCGCATAACTACGAGACAGCCAGTCAGCTATATATAAAAATTTACCAGGTAAATAATTAAAAGTGGGATCGTATATTTGCAGTTTAAATTTCATGCGTTGCAAATTTGGTGACGGTATTTTATTATAATCTTTTTTCATTATCCCTAACAATGGCTTGTGGTCTGTGACCAAATCAACGCTCCTTCCGTAAATATAATTATGAAGTTTTTTGCACGCAAAAACCACGGCCACCATAAGCTTCTCGAGGCGAAGCAAACAGGTCGCTTGTGTTGTAACAACGTACAACCTATACCGTTTTTAAATGCATCCGTTTGTAAGGTTAGTTGCTCTTTCGCATCAAATGGTTTCAAAATTGGAACAATTAAAATCATCTTTTTTATTCTGTCCAAGCATATATCGTGTACTGGCAACCACTCAAAAACAATGGACTTTTTCATTAACTCTCTCAATGGGTTACTTACACCAGAAAGATTAGGAATATACTCCCGCATGTAGTTTATGAACCCCATCAATTTTTACACTTCCTGTTTACTTTTCGGAGCTGCCAAATTTTCAATACCCTTTAATCTGCATGCAGTGCCGTTTCTGGATATCGTGTGCCCTAGAAAAACCACTCCATCTTGCTTCCACTGTATTTTATTTACATTAAATTTTACATTTTTTTCTGTAGCTCTTTGCAGCACTCTCTTCAGAGTTTCGTCGTGCTCCTTTTCATTTTCTGTAGCAATCAAAATGTCATCAATATAAACGGTAACATTTTCAATGTCTGCAAAATTTTCTTAATTTATTTTTTAAAACGCTTCTGGAGCTATTTTTATGCACAGCTCTTTCGACTTTTTGTTTAAGGCAATTTGCCAGTAACCATCTTTAAAGTCAATTACTGGCAATACTTTCTTATTCACCAGCTTCGCTTTTATCTGGTCGAATGTTGGTATCTCATAATAATTATTTTTAATGGTCATATTTAGTTCTTTTGAATTAATGCAAATCCTAAGTTTCTTATTTGGTTTTTCCACAATGACAATGTTAGAAATCCACGCACTTGGTATCGTCCGGAGTGTTTTACGTGGGTACCTGCCGACGACGGCCTAACTCCACGGCGCTCAAAAGCACAACGGATCAAGTTAATGCGTTGATCAGCGCCCCAAGATGCGCAAGCATTCTCGGAACCAATTGGCAGTGTGGAATGGACACACTAACCACCTTGGTAGGGTTCGAGGCCTATCTAACACCTCTGCCGTACTATGGGTCCGGCACCCGGTTGCAGTGCAACTCCACATTGAACTTTGACACAAGGTCAAGCTCTACCCGCATTTGGTTATTGAACCACAGCCACCACGATACTCCCCTAGGGGCCGTACCCAACGAACAGGTCAGAGCGAGCTCTGGCGGCTCCTGTTCCCCGTGGTACCAGATTTAAGTCTCCGGTCGGACTTCGTGGCCAAAGCCACTACCAGTTGAGCTTCCATACAGCTCCGGACTGGTGGTCTGGGGCTGAACTCCATACACTTCGTACCAATTCACGCAGCCTATCACCAAATTCACGACCATATTCATTCACATACACTTTCATACAAATACCCTTCATATGGGCAGTCTGGCGAGTGTGCAACACACCACTAACATCCAATCTTCCGTTCGTCCGACTGATGCCCATTACCCCCAGATCCCTAATGTCTGAGTACATCGGACAATCCGCTATGATGTGGACCCAGTCCTCACTTTGGGCCCCACATGAACATTCCTCCGACGTGGGCAGGTGCCTGTCATGCAAAAATGCATTAAGAGGCCCGTGACCGGTCAGGAGAAAGCCCAGTCTGAGGGAAAATCCAAAGTCAGAATTCTGGGTCACAAACGAAACATCCCGGATGTACTCGTATGTCACCCGACCATGAGGACAATTGTCCCAACGGTCTTGCCACTTCCGCACAACACACTCGGCTAGGAGGCTACGGCTCTCTAGATACCCGCCCTGCACCTCAGAGTTAGAAATCCATTCATCACGCAGCAAAGGTAACCTCATCCCCCTTCTCAACCGGAAGGCAACAGCAAGCTGTATAACCACCAGATCAAGAGGGGGCACACCCATCAACACCTGCAATGCATCAGTCGAAACAGTGCGGCATACAGGCAGGCAGGCCAGCAACATGATTCGCTGACACGACACCAGTCGTCTGCGACCTACGACCGTCGCAGCCGTCTCGTACCACACCGCGGCCCCATACGTGGCACAAGCCACGAAAAGTCCACGATAGATAGTACGAACGGCTCGCCGACCAAGGCCCCATTCGTGCCGCAAAACACGCCGCAAAGTACCAACCACCGCCTGTAGCCGCTCCTTCACTCGCACCAAGTGTGGAAGAAAACACATCCTTTAACTCATGGTCAGCCCCAGATACCTGACTTCCGTCAAGTACCTAATGCTGACCGCATTCATATGGACAACCGGTGGGCGCGACGATGACAGGCTGCCTTGCAGCAGCATGGTCACCGTTTTGTCCACCGATACATCGACACCTACACTTACACCCCAAGCGTGCACAACTCCAAGGAGCTGCGCACTCACTTGTTCCAAATTCGCTCTAGACTAGCCCTCCACTAAAAGCAGTTGGTCATCCGCATACGCACTGCATTTACACAGGGGCTCGAGCTGCCGGAGCAGAGGATCCATCATCATGTTCCAAATGAATGGACCCCGATGGACCCCTGCGGACACCCACGAGCCACGTCCACATCCACGCTCCCATTTACCCCAACGATGGAGGCCCTTCTGCCCGAAAAGTAATTCCTCCAAAGCGTCACCTCCGGACAGCTGAGCTCTTCCAAGCGTTGCACCACACGATCCCAGCGCAGATAGTCAAATGCCCCCTTGAAGTCAACAAATATGCGAAGGACATATTTGGTGACATTCTCCCTAACCACATTCTGAACATACATCCACGCATCCTCCGTACTATGTCCTTTCGTAAATCCATACTGCCTATCTGACAAACTACCCTGCGTTAGCTCCCGAAGTCGTTCCACCATGACCCGCTCCAGTAATTTCCTAAGGACCGGAAGCAGGCTGATGCCACGATAAGACCGAGCATCACTCCTGATCTTATCGGGCGACTTCAGGAGAGGTACAACCCTAGCCTTCTTCCACTCGAGCGGAAAATACCCCTCCCACATGCACTTATCATAGATGGCCTCCAAGTATTCCGGAATGAAGTTCCACAAGCATTTGCAAATCTCTCCGTTCAAACCGTCGAAACCTGGAGACCTTCTAGACCTCACCAGGCCAAATGCATTGTCCAGCTCCTCAATCTCTATTGGAGGAAGAGGCACCGCCTGTGCATGGGGAACCTCCTCCTCCGCCCTAGGAAAGACCGCTCCTAAGAGAACATTCGCATACTCTCTCCACGACGATAACAGAGAGTCACCGACGCGAAGGGAGGTGCCCACCTCACTCCGACGACCACTGCAGATCCGGTAGACCTGACCCCAAGGATCATTCTCATTCATCCCAACAAACCTCCTCCATTCCTCCTTTTTTACCCTGACAATCATTTGCTTGTACTCATTCATTTCACAGCTAAGTTGACGTCTGAGCTGGGATAAGCCCTCATAGTTGACCCGCCGGGCGCGCTGAAACAAACGTCTCAAACGTCGAACGGATCTCCTCTTCAAGCTCAACTCACACGTCCACCATTTCACTTTCCTCGCTCTAAATTGCTCTCTCTTCTTCAACATGCTATCGTTTACACCCCACACACATTCATTCAGACAAGCAATTTGCTCGTCCACACCCAAATCCCTAAACACGCCAAGCAGTGTACTACACTTCGCTTCTCTAACACACTGTCCATATCGCCTCAATGGACATATACTCACTGCAGGAGGATCATGTGGAGCAAACGGGCATTCTCGGCAATCGCCGTAATGAGGAGCTCCTCGTACTCCGAGGAAAACTCCATCAGCCTCTTCCGCTCCACCAGGTTGGCACCCCCGAGATCGAAGACAGCCCTGCTAAACCTAGCCGTGACTGCCTTCATCCCCCTTATCCAGACCGCGCTACCCTTCGGGCCACCCACCCAATCCCTCCCAGACTCACCGACCGGAGGGGCGCTTACGGCCTCCTCCGTCTCCTCAACCCTATGTCGCCACCGGTTGTGGCCGGTGAGTTAGTGGTTGCGGCAAAACCCACTCCGGGTTCGGGATTCCGCCATTCCCGGTGGCGACATCGTACGTGCCACCGTACGCGGGGGGGAACAAACCGTGGGTTCCCCGCTCTCTCCGTCCGCCTCCGTGCCCGACGTCGAGCAGTCGACCGCAGTGGTCGATCCTTCAGCCCCCTTGCGGGCGAGGGGACCGACCCTCTTCCTACGTTTTTGGGGCATTGCTGGCGAGCCCTCCACCACGGCTTTCGGCACGAGCAACGTGCAACGTTCGGCCGTACGCGCGGTGATATGCGCCCGCCACTCTTTAGCGCAAGCATCTCTCGTTGCTACTAGAGAAGAATAACACGCTATGGTGCGCTCCAAACGCTGCATCATGACGTTCAAGGCTAAATAACTTTTTTCCAGATTGCGGGCCATTTTTTTCAAAACGGAATATTGTTTAGCGGAAATGTAGTATATGTATATGGTTTTTTTTTATGTCGAAATATGGCGCAGAAGATATTTTTTCTTCAATTTGTAATAAATTCCGAAAAAATTACACATAATCTATATTTAATGGCGATTAAAATGGCGGTCGAATCATCTAAATCGGTCTGATAGATCGTTCGTAATTGATCTTTGAAAAAAAAAATGACGAAAAATATTTATTAACAATATCTTAAACAAAAAATTTTTTTTAGAAGATCCAACTGGGTTCTTGTTTGCATCATTAATGCCTACAGAAAATATTAAAAAACGAGCAAAAATAATTTTTCACCGCATTCAAGTGATCCGTTTGAGAAATTCTGACCCACTTTCAACATTAAGTTCACCTATAATTTGTTTCTTACAACCCCCAGCAAAATGATTTTTCCCTTTACAATCATTACATATCTTCCTATATGCAGGACAATTTCCCTTTACATGCGATCTTCCGCAAAATGAACAATTACTAATTTCTTTTTTGTACGTATGCAAAGTATTTGTTTTATTATATGTTCTTACTCCGACGTTCTCCATTTTGTTACGCACCGCATCAACTGATACTTCGAGTCCCTGCAAGCTCGTTATTTGCTGGTTTGACACCTCTGCCGAACGCGCTAAGTCAATCGCCATTTCCATTGTAAGGTTCGGTGTGTTCAACAATTTTTTCTGTAACCTTCTGTCACTTGTTCCCAGCACAATTCTGTCTCGCACCATGCGGTTCTCATTTGTGCAGCCACACCGTCGCACCATTTTCTTGATTTCCAATAACAAGTTATCGAAAGGTTCACCCTTCTATTGGTTTCGATTGTGAAACACAAAACTTTCGTATACCTCATTGCATTTCGGTTTGCAAAATTCTTCGAAAGCAGCGGTCACTTCTTTGTAATTGTTCCTGTTTTCGTCACTCAGGTTCAATGCATTCAAAATTTCGACCGCTTCTGACCCAACTGCATTCAGAAAAATAGCCATCTTCGCCGGTTCTGGTTTATTATCTAGCTCTATAGCCACTGCAAAAATTTTGAAGTTTTGCCAAAAAGTTCGCCAATTATACGCCAGATAACCGCTCAAATTCAGTTCATCCACTTTTTTCACGTATTCCATGGTTTGTTTTACGAAAATATCCCGAATCTTTTTTGATGGTCATCCTCATGGTTTAGCCCGTGCAAAACTTTTGTTTAACTGGGCCTTCCCATATAGTTATATAAATGTTAGTCCACGCTATTAAACTTTTTCACCGGCTGCGCCATGTAGTGTGAAGTAGAATGAAACACGTGCAAGCCGCTCCAATTACATTTATTGAATGCGGGAGAGCCTCCTTACAACTGTGCGTACATAGTTATGAACAGGGTATAAACAAACTCTGTACACAGCCTTGCCCTTTTGGTAGAAAGACCACCCTCGCCATTTTCCATGGCTTTGAAGATCTGTGGTAGCAGAAGGCATATTATGGGAAAGGTTCCGTCCAGTCCAGGAGATTTATAAGGTTGGAGAGATGTTATAGCCCATTCCAGCCTAGCGTAAATTACAATATCCCTTACGGGGTTTCCTAGGGAAGAGTAGATCTTAAACTCTGTCGGAATGTTAGAGATGTCATCTGAGCACCCCGGAAATGGGTGCTTGTAATTATCTCCAACATTCCGGTACAAGATGATGTCCAGTCACCATTAGACTTCTGGATAGAGCTCGTATTTGAGGCACTTTTCGAAGCCTGTTGGCCTCAGAGCATTCTTCAATATTGTTGCAGAAGTTTTCCCAAGATTCTAGAGCCTTCTTACTGACCTTCTTGAAAATTTTGAGTGCATCCTTGTAAGGTGGGCAAAAACATGTTCTTTTGGATTGGTTAAAGACCATCCTGCATCCTGCACCTGGGCAGGTTCAACCAATGAGGCTTCTTCTTTCTCTTCGGGAGGGTGCTTGGTCAGGATGCCTTAAAAGTATGTTACAGAAACTTGTCAAAAAGTTCACTGCGCATCATACACGGCGAGTCCAGCTTGCCGAGAGAAACAACTGTCGTGTCCGGGATAGTCGCTTCATCAGGTCTTAGCGATAAACATGACTTATCGTGAGAAGAGTTCTACCTAGAGAGACCGACATTACATCATTATATTTTGCCCAGTCAGTTCGTTTCTTGTTCCCGTTTGCTGGTAGAGGAGGAGGGATCAAGTTTAAAACTAATGTAGAGATGATCGGAAAATTAGTGTTGTTTTGAAACCTGCCAGTCTACAGTCGCTACATTCTGCCAGAGGTCACAAAGGAGGGAACTTTGCCGCGATATTTTAAGGTCGTTTAAAAGAATAAAATAAAGTGAAGACTCACCTCTTGTGTTGGAATCACTTGAGCCCCATATTATGTGGTGAGAACTAGAGTCGGCCCCAATTATGACTGTAAGGTTTCCACGGTTCGCCTCCTTAACAGCAACCCACAGTCTGGGAAAACATGGCTGTCATTGGCCATATATGCGATCCCCAGCCAGCTAGTTATCTCCCTTAGTATGATCCTACCTGCTTTTGGAGATGTTATCACCTGTTGTTAGGCATCAGAGTGGTGCAGATTAATTAATTAGGGATTAGGGATTTCGTCCCTATGGACTGCAGCTAACTCTGCCCCGGGCTACAGCTGTCCTACCGTGGAGATAGCCTCCTTGTAGAGCTGGATCGAGCGTTTGTCGGCGAACGATATCAGCTTGACTCGTCCTTGATGCCACCCGGGATAACGGATGACTGGTGCTGGGCTGGGATACTTTTCGAGTATCCCTTTATAGACCCTGCGTATGTGACCGTCTGGATTGTATTTATCTACCACAGCCAGCGGTAGCTAAATGGTTTTGCAGTGGGGATGGGTCTAAACTGACGGTTAGAAGGAGCGGAAGCCTTATGCTTCTTGGATACACTCGAGGTATCTTTCTTAGATCTCTACCTCTTAGTGGCCATGTCTTTCTGCAGATTGGGGTTAGTGGGTTGTTTGTCTTCTCGTTTGCTACTGGCGACGAAGACTCACATACCCCATTTTAGCGAGGATTTTTGTTCTCCCGTCACTTGTAATTCTCGCCGGTTTCTGATGGAGGGCAATATGGCTTTTGAGCAGCAGTCGAAGTCATCTGACCCAGCTACTCTGGAGGGTGCAATTCCTGCAGGAGTCGTCAGTCGCTTTTCCGTAGAGGACTTTGCGCTTACCTCCTGTGAGATGGGTACACCCAGAGTGGGCTTGGAGGGACAGGCCGTCCGCAGCTTGTCCACCATTAGTGGCTTTCCCTCTGGAGACTTAGTCCTCCCTTGCTTTCTGACTAAGGACTTATCCAATCCGTTAGTCACTGCGGATGACCGAATTAGGGCGTTGGACTCTGTAGGCCCTTTCGGCACGACTTCCGAAGATTTGGACTGGACATCGCCGTGTCTAACGGCGGCACTACGTGCAGGGTTCCCAGGCTTCCTTTTGTTTTTTCATTAATTCGTCCGGGAGGCGCCGTTTGAATACATTTGGAAAAGCCTTCTGACTGCAAACCATCCAGTGGGCACGGTGACGCATAACATTCTGGATTAGGGAGAAAGGGTAGGATCGACATCCTCCTTGTCTAGATCCATAGGGGCCAATAGAAACAGGGTCACCTCTTGAAAGATACGATTTTGATGTGGGAGTGGCTGGTCTCCTGTGTGATGTGTTACGCTTCACCCACACCCTGCTCAAAGCTCAACCGTACTAATTGCTAAATACTTAACTAAAGTTGTTTGACCGCCCATTTTGTAATTTACTAAGGAAAAATGGGACAAAATCACGAAACATATGGCGAAGCGTATGTTAATTCTCACTCAAACTGAATAGTTGTATGCGATTATAGTTTCAAAATTCTTTAAAATTAGAATAATTAAAAAGATATTTCTGTGAAAAATCAAATTTTGCGCCCATTTCTTAGTATTCTTAAGGCGACTGCGTGAATCATTCACTATATTTACTCCACGTGACTAAGGTTTGACAGATAATTAACATAACCTGTTCAGACGGTCATTTTATTTTTTGTATTTCCGTTCCATTTGTTCCATTATATTTGTAATCGTTGCAGTTCATGAGCAATGCCATCTAATTCTCTAAATTTGGTTTTCTTTGTTTTGTAGACAGATTTGTCGTGAACTGATTCAAAATTAATTACAGCCAAAATCTGAAATACAAGAAATTACAGGAAATACTAAAAATATAATACAAGAAATGGAAGGGGAAAAAGAAAATTCAGACCGTGCGGACGTGTTTTCTTATCACTCTGAAATTTTCGTAAAAATAATCACATCCCGGTGATTTTTATTGTAATTTAATTAACTTTCTAGATCGTGGTGGTAAACTCCTTGAGACAGAGACTCTTACTTATTATAATCTAATCCTAATAAATGCATATTAAAAGAAAAAAATAAATTACAAATTCACTATGTCTTGTGCTTGTGGTCAAAAAGTTGATCGTGCCCAAGCGAAAGTTCAGTGCGCCGAGTGCAAAAATTTCTCTCACTTGGCTTGTGTTGGTATGCTACAGGCTGATCTCATATTTCTGCAAAATTCGGATAAGGTGTTCGTGTGTAAAAAATGTGTGGCTGAGCGTCGTAGCTCTATTCGCACGCCTCCCACACACGCTGCTTCGGATAAGATATTTTTTTTATATTTATTTATATAAAAGAGGAACAATTATAAATAACTTAGAATCTAAAGCACTGGCAGCCAAGGCCGTCGGCTTGTAATTTTTTGGCGTAGAATACGTCTTACCTTACGGTATGGGCACCAATGTCAGGTTTTTATTGTTGTAATCTCTATTTCTTTAATTATAAGGAAACGGCTCGATTAATTTTTTTTTTTTTTTTTTTGTAGTCAAATGAAGATGTTAGCTTTCGTTTGACATACATTTCATGTTGGTTGATATCTTCCTAATATTTAAATTTCTCAAATGAAAATTGTATAAACACATGCACACAAATATGTGTGTGGTGTTTGGTTGAGTGTTTGCTGTTGGGCGATTTAAATGTACTCGTGCAGCCCTTTCTTTGTATTGCATAATTTTAGGCGGGCAAGTTAAAGTAGAGTAAAAGAAGAGAAAATGCTGCCAAGCACTGCAAAAAAAATAATAAAATTGATTCGCGTATGTTATTTATCATTTATCTTTACTATTGATAACAGCCATTGACTTCGTTTTTGCGAGAAATTTAATTGATAATTTAAAAACATTTTTATCCTATTTTTCCTATCATAAGCTTATGTATATCATCCAAAGTAACTATCAAATAAAGAAATTCATTTGCTTGTATTATTTATCATTTATTGTTACATATGTTTTCTGTCTTATCGGGTGGCGTATTCTACGTTAAACTTAATGGCCGTGTCTCTGACACAGCCGGCTTCTTTTTAACAAGGCGATAATTTACCACAAATATACATACAAATGCGTTTACAGAAAAGATTCCGAGCAAATACACGCTCATGAATGTACTTAGTACATTCTTGGTAGTTTCTTATCTTAGAAGACATACATATGTATACATGCTATGTGTAAATAAAATATTAGGCAAAGTGTTTGTTTATATGCTTAATTTGGATAGAGATACAAAATTGGATATCATATTGATGCTAGTGTCATTAATACATTTAAGATGGTCGGTCGGTTTGGTGTCAGCAAATACGGGCGTTCTGATGTGATGAGACCTGGGCATACATCCAGAAGGTGTGCAATTTTAAAGTTGTTGTCGCCACATAAAGAGCATGGCTGCGCAGCCTGGCCATTGAGAAGATGTGTGTGTGTAGAAATCGTATGCCCAATCCTAAGTCTTGTGAAATTCTTTATATTTTTGATAGACATATGTATTAGCCGGGAAGATTGGTCGAGCACCAGTAGGGTTATATATTTTGTAATTATGCTCATATTTTCCCATTCTGTTAGCCATCTTTCGTGCAAGAGCTTTTTATAGAGTATCGGAGAAGATAGTCGCTGCTAAAAGTGCTAGTGAAAATGTGTCAAATGAGCAAGTCAACAAGCATATAACCCTTCTAAAAATTGCTAATGAGATCGCTGCCCTAAGATCCCATAACAAATTTGTAAGAACATAGTAAAATTTTGTATACAAGAAAACAGATATTTAAAATTTAATGACACGATACATACTCAATAAAAAGGCATACCGATGTGACCGGGGAAGTAGGGTCATTGCGGATATGATAATGGAAACATGTTTGACAATATTGTTTAGGACGGCAGACTAAATATTTTTCTAACTGCCCTAATGTGTATACCCATTCACACTTACGCATACAAATGCAATCGCGATTTATTCCGGTTCACCATATTTCCCGCCGGATAAACTTAAGTTCGTTAAGTTTTTTTCTTAAATTTTTTTCTAAAAATCACTTATTCACGGGATATCAGAGGAACACGTCGACTACCACAAGGTAAAGTTATTCTAACTTCCCATTGTAATCAACCACCAATCACTAGTTTTTATATTTGATTAAATATAATTTCCAACTAATACACTTGTATTTTCATCTTTTATTCAAAAAACACTTGTGCGTCTGAACTGCCCCCTGGGGAGATTCGACGCCCATTGGTACATATGGTCCATCTACGCCGAGTTTATTATTCAGTCCACATCGATTAATTTAAAAAAAAATATTCAAAGCCGCAAAATTAACAAACCCCACACAGCCTCATTACAAAAAAGCCGGAAAACACACATCCGTAGATTAATCAACAGCTTCACAGCAGCAAATACGCGCAGCAAGCACAACAAACAACAAAACCAAAGGTTCCTGGGTTCAATTCAGGTGCCCATTTAATCCACATGCACAAAAATTCAGTGAATTATAAAAATCCATATTTCGTTACCCGTGTAAACTTAGAAACACTGGGAGTGATTTTGCGAAGAAATAAACACGTTTTGCAACTTTTTTTTAAACAATTCCTTTTAAATTTCAATTAATTACTGTGTACGTGTTGCACTGTGATTCACATATTCAGTTTTAATTCGAGGACGATTTTAACCTCATTTAAATTTGTTCACATAATCACTCTTGTATATTTCGTGAAGTGGCTCGGAGTTTCGTTGCACATATACACACCCACTTTAGTTTGCACATTAATAAAACCAATAATTGCTGAAAAAATAGCTAAATAACAAAACCGCTTCTTTTAAATAAGCAAAAACTTGTATGGCGTAATTTTTTAATTGTTGGGTTTGTGTTCTATTTTGCGTTTTCAACCTATTTGTATTACATGCGATTAAGATCACATTGCGCATCCAAAAGTAAAACAAAACACATTAAATCTACTCTAAGATTTCTATCAATGTTTCTAGAGAAAAACACATTACATCTACCCTAAGATTTCTATCTGTATTTCTAGAGAAAAATACATTAAATTCTACCCTGAGGTTTATGGCTGTGTTTTTTAGAGTGACCAAACTATCTGGGATTCTTAACCCATTGTATATTTGTTAGAATGGATACTTTCATCCGTTTAGCCGGCTTAGTAGCAGAATTTGAATCTGACTACAGTGCTACACTCCCGACAGACAAATATTCTCTTGCTATACAGCAAGAAGAATTTAAAGCTTTATGGGAGAAGACAAAATTAGCGTACGACACTCTTATAAGCAATGAGGGGTTATCACCCAAAGATATTAGCGCGATTAAAAAGAAATTTAAAAGTTGTTTCGCGGGGTACATTAAGGGTAAGTTTTCTATGGCAGAAGAGTCGGAAAAAATATCGAAGAATGAAAAAGAAGTCCAAGATCACTCGGCCCGCGAACATAATATTCACCTTGCTTCGTGCGACACCGATTTTTTCAGAGCGGACTATCTGTCCTGGCCAACATTTCGCGATATGTTTACGGTCATATACATTTTAAATAAACGCCTCAGCCCGGTTGAGAAGCTTTTCCATCTCAACCAAAAAACGCAAGGTGAGGCTAAAGACATAGTGAGAAAGTGTCCATCGACATATGAGGGCTTCTTGACAACCTGGAAAAATTTGTATGACAGATACAAAAATAAACGTATTCTCGTCAACACACAACTAAAATTTTTATTTAATTTGAAGGCGGTTAAAAGCGAGTGTGGTAGCTCATTAAAACAATTGCAGCGGAATATAAATAATTGTCTATCATCCCTAAAAAGTCACGAAATTGACATTTCAAACTGGGATCCAATAATTACGTATCCCTGCTCAACAAAATTAGCAGAAAGTACTCTGGCCTCATGGGAGCAAACTATTGACAAGAAAAGTGACATTTCCAAGTGGTAATATATGGACAAATTCCTGTCCAACCGATTTCAAACCTAAGAAACGGTATCGGGCTTAACACGCATAAAACCTGCTAAAGCAGCAAAGCCACAGCAGGCCGTGGAAGCCCTTCACCAGAGACTTTGCACTTTTCAAGCAAGTGTAGCCAAGTTCTTTTGAAAATTATGCAGAACAAATGAGCATCAGTTGCGGAATTATTCATTATTTCGTCAGCTAGCCCCTACTGCCAGCATTGACTTCGTCAAAAGCAACTCGAGCTGTTTAAATTTTCACTCATCCGGGCACATGGTGTCACGATGCACTAGCCCCTTTAACTGCAACACGCTTCTTGACCTACAAACGAATCAGCTAAAGGTAGTTACAAAATGGACGCCTCCTCGCCCTGAGGACTTCATGTTATCCACCTCAAAGCAGGCGTTAGCTAGGCGTGAAGCTGAAAATGCAAACAACAAACAAATAAAAATGTAAATGGACAGATATGTCAAGCAGAGGAATTCCCGCTCACGAATTAGTAGACAATCACTTGTGTTGCCATGACCCTTCTTAGTTGCAAGATGAAAAAGTAAATTGACCGAGACAAAAGACAAACTACCACACCATTATTGAGGAAAAAAGGGTGAATTTATGTGCAACCATAAAGATCAAAAATGTTGATGAAATTCTCGATAGGTTTCCAGATTTACCGAGGGCTTTGATAATCGTATCATATATTATGAGATCCCACCAAAGCACTCATCCGAACACAAAAGCTTCCTTTCGAGCAGAATCTTGCTTAATTGCATCCCATGAAATTAAGGCAACGACACAACGTTTAATAATCATTTACCAGAAGCAATACTATAGTAATGAATATTCCAGGGACCGTAAATAACTGTTATTTTTGCAAATTTGTTTGAAAAAATCAACATGAAGGAGTGTTCGGAAATCTATGATGTAGTATATCAAAATTGTCGTATTTTAAATATCTATTAATTCGTGTAATAAACCTAAATTTTATAATTTTTATATTTTCCATCAAATTTAAGAGTTATTCCATAAGTTCTATAGTTGCTCGCTTTCAGAAACTGATGTTTTTAAAAGTTAACAAAAATTAAAAAAAGTTTAACTCTTCTGTAATAAATCCATCCATTTATTCAAGAAAAACATTTCATAAAAAATTTACGAAAAATATTAAACATGAAAAACATGGCCAATATTGTAAATAATATCACTGTTTACTTATTTCTGCGGGTGGATGTAAGTATGTAATAAGAATACGATTACTAAGACCAGTGAGTGTTTAGTAAAACTTACAAAATAACAATTATTTTTGAACGATGAATAAAACTTACAAGATGAGTTTTATTTTACAACAAAAAAATAAAACTGATCACATAAGTTTTATTTCTTGAGCGAAAAATAAAACTCATTTCATAAGTGTTATTTATTGAAGGAAAAATAAAACTCAAAAAGTAAGTGTTATTATGCGAGCGAATATAGAACTTATGGAATAATTCTTTAATTTGATGGAAAAATATAAAAATCAGAACATAACAATTATATAATGATTTTTTCGATTTTGCTTATAACTGTTACGGTCCCTTCAATATTCTAAACTGAAGTCAAAAAACCCATTGATGGCAAAAGCAAAGTGCTACCCCTTAACCCTTTTTAGATAAAAATGAGATTATGAAATAAAAAAATATATGAAATATATGAAAATAGCTGCAATGAAATTCGGGAGATCATATAGTAAGTCTTTGAGGAGATACATCAATTTTTTTCGTGGCTTTAGTCTCTTTAACTTGCTATCATTTCACCAAAAATTGCAACCTGTAAGCAATAATTTCGATCGAGTTACATTTATTTTCTGAATAAGGGATGCGTCAACAATAGTAAAAAAAAGAAGCGTCAATGACGCATTCTTGGTTCGTTCTTGATTGGCAATCAAGCTAATGCAGCTATATTTCAACAACAGTTCAATAATTTTAGCAACGGACATCACATTTCATAAAAGTGTAGTGATGATACTCGTATAAGTATTTCACAAAGTTTTTCGTTTTGAAGTAGATATATGCAATGATGGTTCTATAATTCGGCCACGCGCAACCCATTGAGAGCAAGATTATATCGCCAAGAAAATCATTTACTAAATTTTTAAGAAGCCAACAAAAATTAGGGGAAAAAATTGCAATTATAGTGTTGCGTATAATTATGAACTATTTTTTTGATATATTTTTATTATTACAGCAAGTTGTGCTAAATTGCTTTGGCACACTCAAGGGGTAGTTTTGGGGTTCCAATAATTAAATAAACTATAATAGTTTTAAAAACTATTGCACCCATCACCAGTATACCACCGCAACCGGTGCAAGTTTACGTCCAATATTCCATGCAAATTACTCTAAGTAGACTCATTAATAAAAGTTTATGCACACATCTCCAATATGGCGTTTTTTGCTCATTAAATCCCATTTATGATCGCCTTCTTCACAGTTGAATTTAAATGAACTTGAATTGACGATTCCCTACCATCATGTTCTTTCTGTTTTCAGCGCCCAAGCATATACGACGATGGGTAAAACTACAGCAAAAAAGGCAGCACAAAAGGTTAAAAATGGTCATAATGAGACACACGCATAACTTGGAAACGAGACAAACCTGCATCGAAAAGAGTCCCACCTTCGCCTGTGGCATAGAATTCAGAATTTGTTTCGTTTTTATACACACGGCGAAGTGCCACCAAAATCGCAATAGCGAGTCCTCATCATTGCGTCTAGACAACACCACCACTACAGAAAAAACAACAACAGCAGTAATATTTATAAGATTATAAAATATATAAATTAATGCAAATTCTTCTTACGTTGCGATGATGGTTGGTTCACAATGGTATATACTAGGATTCCCCAATGAAAAATTATCATCAGTCCAACCAGCAATTATTCAATAATACTTTGTACAAATGTCCAGACGCACGGTTGGATATTTGAAAAAAGAAATTAAAAAGATTGTGTTTAGTTTTACAATGTAATGACGATTTATTCAATTGCATATATGTAGATATACATGAAAGTGGCTTTACCTGTGGTGTGAATCCGTGGTAGACCTGTGTCGCTCTTGAAATCCTGTGATCGAGTGCAAGTATGAAAAAACGTACGGTTGCCGTCAACCGCAGTTTTATTGGAAAGCAATTAATGGAAATGTTAGCAAAAGGAATTATCCGGCGGGAAATACGGAGTAATTCGCAGTTGCATGTGTATGCGTACATACACGCGTATGAGGGCGGTTAGAAAATATTTACGCTGCGGCGTAAACATGCCGGCCCCCTTGCGGTAAGCAAAAATCCTGAGCGTTGACAACAGTCTACTACCAGTTCACACCACATCACATATTTGATTAAAAAATATAATTTTTGTTTGTTTGTTTGTTGAGTCGGTTGCTTGTTGTTTCCTTGAGCCGCTCCGTGTTCCTCCGTCATCGTCTCCTGTTCTCTACTAGGAAGGACGGTAATAAAAAAATATTAAGCTGAACATACGTGTGTTGTCGCGCTAGTTGGGGTAATTATATGGGGCGTTTCGTCGTAGTGATCGGGAAGGACGTGTTCCCGAGTCAACTCGCCGCCAATTCTTTTGGATATCAGATGGTCGGGAAGAACGTGTTCCCGAGCCATCCGTTCGCTGATGCTGAGCTGGTCGGGAAGGACGAGTTCCCACGCCAGTCGCTCGTCGTTTCTTTTTCCTGAGCAGACGGTCTGAAAGGACGGGATCCAAAGCCGCGCTGCCTGGGCCGTCGGAAAGGACTGGTTTCCGAGCCGCGCCTTCGCCGTTCATGCTGCAGTGACAGTCGGAAAGTACAGGTTTCCGAGCCGCCACCCGTTGAAAGTGGTCGTAATATTGGGTGGCAAGTGATATAGAAAACAGATAACCAAAGAAAAAAAATCATTTTGTTTTTTATGAAATTTATGCATATATGTATGTATTTTATTATAAATTGGATGTATTTATGGATTTCTACATGTATGTATCTATTTATTATACATATGGTGTATATATGCGCCAAGTGTCCAAAAACTTTCATCACCCACTGTAAAAATGGTATTTGGGTGTGATCGTATCGGTACACTTGCGCCCCCCATCGGTAGATGGTGCCTAACTCCAGTTGCTCTTGAGAGTGGTGGACTTGGCTATGTTCCACAACGAACGTATATGGCATTACGATATATTTCCATATATCGTAGAAACACCTGATGGACTGGTCAGTGTAGTGACCTAACACCTGACTGCATATGAAATTTGCAATATATTGAAATGAAATAAAAAACTGATATGAACACCTATTCCTGTATTTCGGTAATCGCGGAAAGTGCCCCCCACCATGAAATGGCTCAACATTCTGTTTTTTGTGTGGTTTATGTACATATTAGATATTTGATTGTGGTGAGGTAGGTCAGCAATCTGGCATCCAGCAATCTGGCCTACCACCCACAAACAGTTTGTATGCCACTGTACTTAATTTGCTGACCACTGGGCTGGTCCAAAAAAAAATTATTTACACGTAAATTTTTGACGCGAGTGGTAGTGGCAATTTTTTTGGTAATTAAATTTGTGTTAATGTAAAAAATTATTGAAAAAAATCTTTGTCGTGTCGGGTCTTGACGTTGCTCTGCCCAAAGCAAAAAAGTTTTCGTGCAAAGAAAAATGTATAACGAAAAATATAGATTGAGTGTTAAAAGTGCATTCAAAAAGTGTTACAATATTTGCTAGCATTTCCATTTTGCTTGCGAATAAAAATTAGGAAATGGCAAATGGCTGGAGGCAAAGCAGGCCAGGATTCTGGCACAGCAAAGGCGAAGGCTGTATCTCGTTCAGCACGAGCGGGGCAATTCCAGTTGTGGTGATTTTGAGGTTGGCATACATGTCGCCATGTGCAGCTGGCCAACAGTGCCTGCCGTACATATGCGTACATCGCATTCATGGCGATGGTGGACGCATGCATGTGTACGGCGGCGATGATCAGGTAAGTGATATTATTATATTTATACTAATAATAACATAATAATTTTTATACATACATTTTTGAGTTTTTTACGTACATAAGTAGGTACATGTGCATGTATGTATGTATATCGATATATAGTACATATCTACATGCACATGGTGGCGTGATGCGTTCGATTGCGAGGGCACAGTCGGAGGGAGGAGGGGTATGCCATGCGAAGATGGCGGATGATCGGAAGCAAAGAAAGGAGTTTGTAAAGTATTAATGTGGATCGAAATTTTTTTTTTTTTTTTTTTTTGTGTTTAATCAATTTTGTACACTGAACTAATTTGTTTTATTTCCCCACAGGTGAACAATGAAATGATTTTCACGATGTGAGGAGCAGGACACCAGTGGAGCTGTTCATGACCAACAAGTAACTGTTTTGTTTTTATACGTATATGTATATATACATATATTTAAAATTTTTATGTGTATAGGGTAAACATTAGTACTTAGATGTTTCCAAAAAAAAAAATTTTTTTTTTTTTTTTAACGGATAAATTGGAAAGATCTAAGTACTAGCACGAATTTGCAAGTTGGATAAAAAAATCATTGAAAATTATTGAGTTGATCCAAAAAAAAATATAAAGTTGTAATTAAAGTTATTAAAATTTGAAAAATGATAAAATATTTAAATATACAAAATGTTTAAAATATATATGTATATAAAAAAACTTGCAACTTCTCATTAGTTTTACGTTCTCTCCGCTTCTTGTGTCTTTACGTTTTCTCCGCTTCTTGCGTCTTTCTTTCATTGAAAGCAAATTTTCTTTACGCTCTGAAATTTAGTTAGTGGATAAGGTTTTTTTAACTGAAACTATTGGTTAGTTTGTCGGTTAGTTTTGAAATAGTTTCGGGTATTAAATGACCACTTTTCAAAATTAATTCAAAACTATTGTTTAGTTTGTCAGTTAATTTTGTACGGGTATCGGGTACCAAATAACCACTACTTGATGTATGTAAAAAACATGATTTCGCAGATTTATTTATTTATGTACGCCATCGTCGTAGGTAATCCATCGGAGCATTTTCAAGTTAAGTACTTATATTATTCGAAAAAATGGCAGTGCAGATTTCTTTATTTTCTTGTACTTCACGTACTGTTTATGAAATATATATTTTTTTTTTTTTAAGTACTTATCCTTGGGTAGGGGAAGTAGCGGTACTTTCGATGGAGGGCAGCAAAACCAATTTCGTTATTGGTCTGCTGGTTTGTCCCTTCGTAGTAAAGATGTCGACGATGCGTACCCGGTTATCCGAGCCTGGGTGTAAGTTGATGACTCGTCCCAGTCTCCACATGTTAGGCGGAAGATTATCTTCTTTTATAACTACAAGATCTCCTGTTTTGATGTTAGTTTGTAGATGTTTCCACTTTGTGCGTTTCTGCATTTCCAGCAGATATTCAGCTTTCCATCTTTTACAAAATGTTTGATGTAGGGCTTTAAGTTTCTGCCATCGGTTTACGATCGAGGCAGCGCTTTCGTTGATTTCTAGTTCAGGTGGAGCTAATAGGTGTCCACCTACTAGGAAGTGACCGGGGGTAAGAGGCTCCAAGTCGGAAGGCTCATTCGAAGAGGGGCTTAACGGACGGGAGTTAAGGCATGATTCGATTCGGCATAAAAGAGTTGTGAACTCTTCGAATGTATAACTGAAGCCGGAAGCGATCTTTTTAAAATGGGTTTTGAAACTTGTTACCCCTGCTTCCCACAATCCGCCCATATGAGGCGCTGCAGTGGGTAAGAAATGCCATGTGATTATCTGATGGCTATATTTAATCATTGTACTATTTCGCGCTTCGGTTATAAAAGCTTTAAATTCTGATCGTAGAGATCGCGAAGCTCCGACAAAGTTGGTGCCATTGTCGGAGTAAACATTTTTTGGGCATCCTCTCCTGGCTATGAACCTAGCAAAAGCTGCCAAAAAAGATGCAGTGCTAAGGTCATTGGTGGCTTCCAAGTGTATAGCCTTAGTGGCGAAACACACAAACAGGCAGACGTAACCCTTTGAGATGCGACAACCTCTGCCGCGGAAGTTTTTGATATCGAAAGGTCCTGCGAAATCTACACCCGTGTTTGTAAATGCACGCGAATATGAGGTGCGTTCCTGAGGGAGCACTCCCATAAGCTGCATTTGGGTTTATTTTCTGTGGATTGTGCAGACCTTACAAATATGGATGACAGACTTTACCATATTTTTGACTCGGGGAATCCAGTATTGCGTTCGAATGAGACGCAGCATTAATTGATTCTCGCCATGCAGGCAGATCTTATGGATAAATTGGACAACAAGACGGGCCAATCGGCACTTATAAGGAAGGATTATTGGGTGACGCTCGTTGAACGCTAAATCTAGCGATGCGCCAAGACGACCTCCAGTCCTCATGATCCCACTTTTATCTAAGAAAGGGTTAAGGGGTAGCACTTCGCTTTTTCTATCGATGGGTTTCTTTGACTCTAGGTTCGAATATTCATCACTGTAGTATTGCTTCTGATAAAGGATTATTAAGCGTTGTGTCGTTGCCTTAATTTCATCGGATGAAATTAAACAAGACTCTGCTCGAAAGGAAGCTTTTTTGTTCGGATGCGTGCTTTGGTAGAATCTCATGATATATGTATGATAAGACTCTCAAAGTTCTCGGTAAATCTGAAAACCTATCGAGAATGTCAACAAAATTTTTTATTGTTATGGTTGCACATAAATGCGCCCTTTTTTTTGATGTTGGTGTTATAGCTTGTCTCTTGTCTTGGCCAATTTTCCTTGTCTTCTTGCAACCAAGAATGGCCATGCCACCACAGAGTGTTATCGACTAATTCGTAGGCGAGAACTCCTCTGCTTGCCATATCTGCTGGATTTGATGCCGACTCCACGTGAAGCCAGCCCGTATTTCCGACTTTGTCGACAATTTTGGTTATACGATGTGCTACGAACGTTGACCACGAACATGGAGGTTTACGTATCCATGCAAGCACAATTGTGGAATCTGTCCATAAGTGTACTTGTACCTGTCCTAGTGGTAGGTTGCCAAGTACCGACTCAATACTTTCGGCGAGCAATACCGCGCCGCATAGTTCTAATCGGGGCAGGGAAATAGTTTTAACTGGAGCAACTTTTGTTTTTGCTACCAGCAGATTCACTAGAACTTCATTACCCTGCTTAACCCGTAAGTATACCGTAGCTGCATACGCTTTTTCTGAAGCATCGCAGAAGCCATGTAATTCGACGTCATGGGCGGGAGAAAAATACATCCAACGCGGTATCTCAATCCTCCCTATCTCGCGGTAGTGTTTGGTAAAATTTTGCCATTTTTCTAAAGTAGTTGAAGACACAGGTTCATCCCACTCTGTGCCTTCCAGCCAAATGTTTTGCATCAATATTTTGGCTACTATTACAATGGGCGCAAGCCATCCTAGCGGATCGAACAGCTTGGCGATGGAAGACAATATCGACCTTTTAGTGATTGTGTCACTATGCTCCATTGGTCTTGTTAGGAAGTAAAAATTATCCGAATGGGCGTTCCATCTTATTCCAAGAGCTTTAACTGTGCTGGTGTCTTCGAATTCCAAAAAATCTTCGGTTAGTAGATCCTTCTTTGGAATGTCTGCAATTATATCCTCGCAGTTGGCCGTTCATTTTCGTAAGGGAACACCTGCTGACCGCAGTACCGTAGAAATTTCGTCCCTTGCCTTTATGGTAGATTCGATGCTGTGTCCTCCTGCAAGTACGTCATCTACGTACATTCATTTTCGCAGAATATTAGCTGCTATTGGATGCGAGTGTTCTACGTCATCGGACAACTGCCACAGTGCTCTTATCGCCAGGTAAGGAGCACAGTTTATTCCAAACGTAACCGTCTTTAGTTCATATAGGCTCGTTGATTCGTTCGGGTTTGCCCGAAAGACGATGCGCTGATATTTCGACTGGTTATTGTTTATCCAGATTTGTCTGTACATTTTCTCAATGTCACTGTTGAAAACATATGGGTATAATCTCCAGAGTAGAGTCAGTATCGGAAGATCTGATTGCAGTACTGGACCTGGTAGGAGGACGTCATTTAAGCTTTTTCCATTAGCGGTTGCACTTGAGGCATTGAAAACCACGCGAACTTTAGTTGAGGTACTCTCTGCCTTTGTAACGGCGTGATGAGGCAGGAAGTAATTCTCACATGAGTCCGCTGAAATGTTACTATTTATTCTCGTCATGTGTCCTAGTGTCTCATACTCTGCTAACACCCTATTATACTCTTTTTGTAGGACGGGATCCTTGGCTATCCGTGTCTCATTCCGGAAGAATTGAGAGCAGGCTTTTTTAAGAGAAGGGCCTAGTTGTATGGTTACTGGAAATTCCTGTCGGAATGGTAACGAGACTATGTATTTTCCCTCATTAGTTCTGATAGTGGTCTTTTTATAAAGCTCTTCGCAATATTTATCATCTTCATTGAGGCTTTTGATTTTGGGTAAATCTTCTAACTCCCAGAATGCCGTAAGTTGCTTATCCAGCGCAACTTCGCTGAAGCACGAAACTATATTTCTGTTTGTATTTGTAGTATCCGTACTACCAGTTATAATCCAGCCGAATACGGTTTCTTGGGCTAGAAGTGTCCTCAAGACGTTTTTCTTTATCCCACTTAATATGATTTGTGGATAAATGTCTCCACCAAGAATGAGGTCTATTTGTTCATTAACAAAAAACCTTTTATCCGCTAATACCAGGTCCGGAAATTCTTGCCTCGTTGTCGCGCTTATATTTGTTGTAGGCAGATTTCCGGTTAGTTGTGGTAAAACCAGGGCAGTTGCAGTCAAGCTAAACAATGGGTCGACGGGGGACCGCAATTGTATGTTGCATGCTTCTTTAACCTGGGCATTTACCGAGTTTGTGATGCCCGAAACTTGGGCATGCATCTTTTTTGCAGATAGATTGATTCTGCGTTTGAGCCTCTCTGTTATAAAGGAACACTCAGAACCAGAATCTATCAGTGCTCGTGCAGCAAAATCTGTGTCATTGAGACGTATACATATTTACGCGAGCTGTTCCTAGTAGCACACCTGTACCTGAATTCGCAAAACAGGACTTAAAATTTCTGTTTGCGTTTTCTGTTGCTTTATCGGAATCACGTTGTGCTTGCGCCTGCCTAGATGTCTATGGAGAATCATCGGCAGGCCTTGAAGACGTCCAACGCGTCATTGCCTTTGTCTGAATTGCATTTAGATGCAGGAGCGTGTGATGTCGCGAGTGACACGTATTGCAATTGTAAGCACTAGTGCATCTTGACACAGTATGTCCGGAACTAAGGCAATTCAGGCAACAATTATTTTCCTTTAAAAAATTCCATCTATTTGTAGGTGTTAGCTGTAGGAATCGGGAACAGCTGCGCAATTTGTGCTCGTTTGTATGGCACATTTTACAAGTAAAATTGGTCACGCTTACTTGGAAGGTGCCAACTCTTTTTGTTGGGGTTTCGAAAGGATGGCGTGTGATTTGTGGCGGCTTTGGCACTCTCACAGCTCTACCATCCTTCAACCCTGACAATGTCTCAAGGGTCTGAAAACGATTGGACAGGAACTTGTCCATATCGTCCCACTTGGGTATGTAGTTTTTATGGTCTATGGTTTGTTCCCGTAGAGCCAATGTACTGTCAGGCAGCTTCGTCGAGCAGAGATAAACTACAATTGCGTCCCAGTTCGATATGTCAATTTGATGACTCTGCAGGGCTGATAAGCAATTGTTTATCTCACGCTGCAAACTTTTTATTGAGCTACCACACTCAAATTCTATTGCCTTTAAGCTGAACAATAGTTTTAGTTGCGTGTTGACTAGAATACGCTTGTTTTCGTAGCGTTCGCACAGGTTTTTCCACGCTGTAGTAAAGCCTTCATTCGTTAGGGGGCACTTTCTTACTATTTCTTTGGCCTCCCCTTGTGTCTTATGGTTGAGATGAAAAAGTTTCTCAACCGGGGTGAGGCGCTTATTGAGGATGTAGATGGCCATATCACGGAATGTTGGCCATGAAAGATAGTCGCCCTTGAACACGTCTGTATCGCACGGTGGAAGGTGGATATTGTGTTCGCGGACGGACTGCTCCGCTACATCCTTTTGTACGTTATTTAATGCTTCTGCTTGAGTCGCCATAGCAGCCATGCATTTCACATATGTCGAAAAACATATTCTATATTTCTTTTTTATTGCCCTAACATCTTCCTTACTTAAACCTTCTGAGCTCGTTAGCGTATCGTACGCTGCCTTCGTTTTCTCCCATAACACTTTTAATTCGTCTTGCTGAATAGCAAGACCGTGCTTATTTTGTTCGGAGGCGGGAGTGCTGTTGAAGTCAGCATCGAACTTTGCGACAGATTCTGCTAAACGGATGTATGAATCCATAATGAAAGCTAAGAAGGATTTACTGAAGTAACCTAAATCTGATATTTTTAAAAAAGTCCCACAAAATGACAATCACCAGTAAATTTTTATTTGTCTGTATCTTTATTTAATGGTTTTCTTTTAATTTCAGTCAAGTGGTTAATTTTTTTTTTTTTTTTTTAATGTGTGTGCCACCCTAATGTGTGAAAATGGCACTTGATGCAAAAGAAAAAAACACTTGCCACCCAAAATGTGTCGACATATATATATATAACTGTGTTTTAACAAGTAAAGTGGGTACTTAATTATTTACCAGTGTTATTGTTGATTTACTTGTTAGTTATGTATATATACAAAATTACAACAAAGGCTCAAAAGTGATTATGTGAAAACGCAATAGAGCAATAGAAATAGTGTTTCTCGAATCAGTGAAATAGTGACTTGCAAATAACCAATTGTGCTAAGCCAATGAACAGTATTGAACAAGGAAATTATGCCGATTTACTTTAAAGTAAATAAAAGTGGAAAATCCAAAATAAAACTTTAAATTAAAATTCGATGGATTGAACTGCAATACCGTACCACTGTTCACTGTTGTGCGTGTGTGTGTACGACCGTTAGTGTTTGTTGTTGTCGCTCGCGGACAAACGGAATTAGCACTGTATAATTTTTCTTTTCAATTGTAACACTATTTCGTTTTCACAAAAAAAATCACTTGCCTTGTAAGGCGTTGTTTCACCAAAAAATTGATTAACGTGTTATAAATGCTATTGGAAAATATAACACGTACCTTAATATTTGTGATTTGTGGTGATGGCAATTGATTGTGTTCGCTGTTGGTGTGTATGCAGCTGGTATATGTGTGCAGCTTGTGTATATGTGCGCAGCTGATATATGTATGATTGCCTTGTTTGGGTGGTTGATTGTGCGGCTGTGTCTTGTGCGGCTTTTTTAACTTGTGCGGCTTTGTTTTAAATTTTTGATTTTCTCCGGCTTTGCTTTGCTTTTGTGATGATTAAGTGGACTGTATCTTTATCTCGGCGCAGAAGGACCATGTACGCACGGTTGGATATTTGAAAATAGAAATTAAAAAGATTGTGTTTAGTTTTACAATGTAATGACGATTTATTCAATTGCATATATGTAGATATACATGAAAGTGGCTTTACCTATGGTGTGAATCCGTGGTAGACCTGTGTCGCTCTTGAAATCCTGTGATCGAGTGCAAGTATGAAAAAACGTACGGTTGCCGTCAACCGCAGTTTTATTGGAAAGCAATTAATGGAAATGTTAGCAAAAGGAATTATCCGGCGGGAAATACGGAGTAATTCGCAGTTGCATGTGTATGCGTACATACACGCGTATTAGGGCGGTTAGAAAATATTTACGCTGCGGCGTAAACATACTTTTTTAAAGAGTTATGAGAAACTATTAAATACATAAACATTGTTTTTTTAACTATTTAACAAACAAATTATTAATAATGCCTTCACCACACTGCAACATTTCGTTGCATGTGTATTTACTTTTTCCTTTTTTTGGATAAGCATGGCTGGATCCATGTCGCCTACGGATTGGCCGCTTGATGCCGATCCGCTGCGCTTGCCTTCTCTAGTCACTTTTCCCTTGATTGGGATTGGTGTGATTCCTGGACGTGGTATTTTTTTAACAACGCCAGTTAAAACCGTACTTTTTTGGTAGTATTTTTGCTAACGCTAGCAACGCTGTTTTGGCGCAAATACGGGCAGTATATACATATGGTCCTACAATCAAAGAAAATATACAATAATTCATTGAGTTTAATGGATACGGTCTTCCTTTTTCGCGTCTCGTGGTCAAAATAAATTAGCTGATGGCCATTCAAAGAAATTGTTATGTAGGGGCATACGATAGAATCAGTGATACCAGCTGCTTAAAAACTTATATTTTTAAGTATGTCTTTTTTACATCTGAATAAATTTTGAAGTGCACTGAATTGAAACCCACGTCTTTTTCCGTAATCAGTCTTTTTATCTCTCATCTACCCCATAGTTACTTGTTAGAGGAACATGGAGCCACGACGATTGCGGGTCAAGGAACCAGGCACTGAAAATAAAAAGCGCATAAGAAATTTTTACAGAGTTGAGAAATTTAATTTAGCATTTGATATGGTGTGAACTGGTGGTTGGATGAAGTTCTTTCTCAGGATTTTGCTAACCGCAAGGGGCGGCATGTTTAGGACGGTAGCCTAAATATTTTTCATAGGATACCAGAGGAAAACATCGACTACCACATCGCACCACAAAGTAAAGTTATCATTGTAATCAGTTAATTAAATATAATTTCAGCTACTACACTTGTATTTTCATCTTTTATTCAAAAAACAATTGTGCGTCTGGACTGTCAACTTCGGATACGCGACGCCCATTTGTACACTACAATTAATAAATAAGAGCGAAAACCGAGATTGCTTACAAAATATGTTGATGACTTATTTGCAATAATAAACAAGAACAATATACAAACCACACTTGACACACTCAACTTTTTCCACAAATATGAAGTTAACAATGGAACTAGACGAGAGAAAATAACCTTACCTGGACTCTATTATAATAAAACGAGGAAACCAATTAAAGTTAAAGTGGTATAAGAAACCAACATCATCAGGACGAATCATCAACTTTAATTTTAAACACCCAAGGACGATGATAATGAATAAAACAATGGGATGTATACAACGAATGTTACAGATATGGGACGAAACGCACCACAAGGAGATAGAGAAGGATATAAGATCAACCTTTAAAAGCAATAATTTTCCGAATATATAATTAAAAGTTTAATTAAAAAATCTCAATCACCAAAACATGACCACAGATCGGAAAACCCGATAGCATTTAAGTCAGTAACATATGTACCTCCTTTATCGACATGTCTAATGAAATCTACTGTTTAGGACGGTAGCCTAAATATCTTCCTAACCGCCCTAATTGTATACTCATATACACTTACGCATCCATATGCGATCGTGAATTATTCCGGTTCACCGTATTTCCCGCCGGATAATTATTTTCGTTAAGTTTTTCCGTTTTCTTTTTTCCCATGTAATTGCAGTTGACGAAAACCGTACATTTTCTCTAAAAATTACTCCTTCTCAGGATCCTAGAGGAGCACGTCGACTACCACACCGCACCTCAAGGTAAAGTTATTATCATTGTAATTAACCACCCAGCATTGCTCTTTTATATTTTGACTAAATATAACTTCCAATTAATCCACTTGTATTTCCATCTTTATTTAATAAATCACTTGTGCGTGAGACACGACGTCCATTTCTACATTTGGTCCTTCGAGCCGGATCGAAGTTCACCTCATCCGTTTGGCTGGGTGGGTGTGCGCGGCCACGGACGCCGGCACCTATCATCTGTTAATTGTGATGTGTGCGATGCGGATGATTGCCGCTCGGCTGTGTGGTCTTCTTCATCTCTTGCACAGCTACCATTTTCTTTTGAATAGCGCCTGCAGTGGGTGCCACAAACGATTTTGTTAGCGCATAAGTGCGGTCATCGTTTGTGTTGGCGCTTGTTATGTTAATAATAAAGCAAAAAAAACATGGCGGCATGCAAGTAGGGCACAGCTAACACAAATTGCGTTGCTCCCGTTTTACATGTACACCTCATTTCATTGAAAAAAAGAATGTTTCTAATTAAGAACATATAGCCTGGTAACTGATGCATCCTGTGGTCAACAAGTCATGCACAGTGGCATGCAAACTGTTTGTTGGATGTATAACTGACCTAAAAAGAGAGTGTTGAGCTATTTCATGGTGGGGGGCACTTTCCACGAGTACAGCGGAACATTTACTACCTGTATTTAGAGATACAAGCATCTTTACATTTATATTTGGTTTTTATTTATTTTAACTTTTGCATGCGTCACATTCCACAGAGTTTACTTGGTCTGTTTTTTTTTAAGTTTAAGGTTTACTAAAATTACTCAATATTATTTGAAGTCTTATTGGACTTTGTACTGTGTTGCCGCTCTGTGAATTTCTGTAACGCACACAAATGCCTCCCGCCTTAGCTTTATTAACCTGAAAGTAAAAATAATTAAAATTTTAAATACTTTACTTTTTATACTTACCAATTGGCCAGCTGCCTCGTGTAGCTTGTCTTAATGACATTTTCAGTCATTCAGGAAATTAATTTTTTTAACATCCTTTGCAGTCAGGTGTTAGTCCACCACACTGACCTGTCAATCAGGTGTTTTTACGATATATGCAGAAGTTGCCATATACTCGTGTTTTGATATGCGCAATGCAAAATACTTTTTGGTAATCCTTCTAAAAGTTTTTAATTAAAAGTCAGCTTTATTAACTAAAATCCTCTTTCAAGTCATAAATATTTTATTATTTACATTTACTTTACATGTTTTTTTATTATGTATGTATGTATGTATATTATGTATGATATTTATAAATGAATGCAGACCATATATGTTCTCAACTTTGAAACATAGCCAAATCCATTTTCCGCTGGGGGGCGCAAGCGTTCCTGTTTAGAATGCAAATACGATACGATCACACCCAAATTTCATTTGTTTACAGTAGGTGATGCAAGTTTATGGACACCTGGCGCATAAATAATCAAATTAATATTAAGATAGATACATATATACCAGACCAATCCCAGGCGCGGTATAAGGCTACAGTATTACGTATGCAATAATAATACACAAAAACAAAATTTTTTTGGGTTTCATTTTTTTCTTTGGTTTTTTTTACATCACTTGTGTGGATATTCCGCATTCACTGTGACGCGCAACAAAACGGAGCAGCGTGCCATCCGTTTTGACGTAGCTTGTCGAATATGTCAAAATAACCACGGCATAAGACTCTGCGCGGTCTACCGAGCCAAGTCTGCGGAAGAGCGCCTGCGGGTGGTACTCATCCACCACTCATCCAAGTGGCGAACACTGAGACTCGAGCAAATGAATACGGGTCGTGGGGCGACATGTTCACTGATTTTTAGGGGAAGACACGATGTCGCGCAGAAAGTAACGGCGCGATCAATCGTGGTCGATGGGTACCACCGCATGAAGTTCCGTTCCGACTCACGCGGTTGGCCGACCTAGCGTTCCACTTGGCGGCTCCTGTGCGACTGACGTTGGGCGTCGACATCCATGCGCGAATAATGCTAAACAGCACCCCAACTACATCAACCCGCGGCTTGTTGGCCCAGGCAACCATATTTGGTTTGATGGTCTCTGGAGCCCAACAAAAATGAACTTTTTTCATTAATCTGTTCTCCAAACATCGTATATACATACATATAAACAGCATAAATAAAGTGCATTAAAGTCAAGAAAAGAAAAAAACCACGTATGTTCTTATTTAATGTATGTTTGTTTTTTACCGTCCTTTGAAGTATAGCGCAGGAGACGATAACTTAAAGGAATATGGAGGCACGATGATTGCGGGTCAAGGAACCGGAAACTGGAAATAAAAAGCGCATAGGATATCGTTACAGTATTGAAAACAAAACTACAAAAATACTAACACACTTAAAAATTTTTTTAGTCTCTAATACAGGGGTATTTCCAAAATAGTTTGTTTTTGTAATTTATTAATGATGACAGCAATGGATACTTTAATTGTTAGTGCTGCAGAGTTTTAGATGACAACAATGACCACTTTATTTATCAGTACTAAATAAATTATAAACATCAAAAGGTTGAGTTGCCTTGATATGTGGATCAGATTTGTAATTATATTAGTAGAAAAGATATAAAATACAAACGGAAAATACTAAATTTTTTCCTATGGCCTGAATAATATAATAATGATGATAATATGAGCTCTTAAATGATACTCAGCTGTCGTGCAGGGTAGTATTCGAATTACAAGGCTTCGCATGTGGGCATGTGGTAGCATATAAATAAAATTGGTTTTAGTCGGCGGTTGATTTTGTCTAATAAGTATATACTTACATATGTGTAGATCAGTTATTGTTGTTGGCTTTCTATAAACTTTATAAACTATCTGGATCTGACAATCAAGATACTCACTACCCTCGAAAAGATTAACTATGTAATTTATAGGGAACCAACATCAATAGCCATATAATACGTAACACGTCGACCCATCTTCAGTAAAACAAAATTAAGGCAACTAGTAGTAAGTCTAGAAGAAATGGAAGGATATATTAACATTCTTTAATAAAACGCAGTCATCTGTGCCTCACTAAGAACTAAAATTCCTTATAATGCAACTATACATTTTAAGTGAAACTTACTCTAATATTATATAATTACTAAATATTATGCTCCCACTACAGGTTATCTTAATACAACTCTTAAATGTGTTGTTGTAGCTGTTAATTAGTAGTTTGTATATCTGTAAGGATGTAATATGGCGGTATTTAAATAAATAGTATGTATGTAAATACATATGCAGGTATATACATACTCCTCCATCGCTAGAATTAGCAGTCCTTTAAAAATCAAAATGTAAATTACATTTAATTTTTCAAATTATTATTTTCTTTTTAATAGGTCGGAGTTTAAATAGATGGAAAGATATATTATACAGGTTTGCACTTCGATTTGCAATATGCATTGTCCTCTCCACTCCTTACAGTACTTCATCTAGCCCCTGCGCTCGTAGAAAGTCTAAGCAGGTGGCTGGTGAAATCGGGCGTACGAGTTCCTTCCAGGGACTGTATGAGCCTAGGTATACCTCTCGTCTTCTCGATATGGCGTCACAGTCGAATACCAAGTACATCAGGATCTCCGTAGCTGAGCGCAGTAGCCTCACAACTCAGTCGACCAAATTCCGACCAAATGGCAATCAATTTGTTCTTTGAGAGTTTCATGAGCTGCTTAAAGCGTTTGTTGTTGTACCCTCCAAATAGACACTTTCCCTGGGGTAGCCCTTCCATGAGGTGCAAGTTTCTTTCTCTCCAAAGCTCTTCCTTAATAGAGAGCTGAAAAATGCTTGGCATATAATACTTGGGGAATATCGGTCGATGTTTAGTAGTAGAGTGGATGGTATTATTGTACGATCCCATTGTCTTATAAACATTTTCTGAAGGGCGTTCCCTGTTTTTCAAATAAGTTTTTGTTGTGAAGAAGTGAGCAAGATTAGAGAGATAGCTCTTTAACTTTGAGCACATGTCATCAATTGCATTGAGTAAAGAGTTGAGAGGTAGAAGTTAAACAGCATCGGGGAGAGGGCGCCACCCTGTGGGACTCCCCGTTTAACTCTTCTTACTTTAGAATTGGCGTCTCTAAAGCATGCCGATGACTGTCGACCACACAGGTAATTGTCAGTCCCCCGCTTCAATCCCTGTGGGGGAGTTATTGTCTCAACGTCGGCTAGTAGCGCTGCGTGGCTGACAGTGTCGAAATCCTTGGACACATCTAACGCTACTAGGATGGTTCTCTCACAGGGACGATTACGGTTTAGGCCGTAGTTCACCTACGTGTTTATGTCAGTAAGTGATATTGTTGTGCTGTACAGAGGTGGTGTGTAAAATACGGGAGCAGCAGAGCATCCAGCGCTTCTGCCACTGGTGAAAGGAGGGAATCCGAATCTCCACGTTTAAGTCCCTAATGCGGGGATTACAGGGACCGGAGTAGCGAAGGTGGTCGTGCTCGTTAGCAAGGGCAGCCTACCGGCCGGGATGAAGCGTGCAGCTGCTGTCGCGACCACCTTATGGAACTTACATTCACCATGCAAGAGATAGCATAAGTCCCCACGCTATCTATTGTTAAACAATTATATATTATTAAATATTATATTCGATGCGGTCGATATCTTCTTTGATAAGACGATACTTTGATAAGACGATACTGCACTGTGTTGTAGGTGATGAACGCTAGCCCTCCACCGTTATCTCGTTCGCGATCATTACGATACACATTGTAGCGGTACACTCAACAAAGTTGAGTGGCTGTGCAATTTCGTTTCTTAGATCGCAACTATTAACAAACCGTGCGGACTCATGAAGCTAGGGTTGTAGATACGGGTGTAGTTATCCGCCCTACCTCTGCTGCACTTGCCGCTGTAAGGGCTACTGCCTGCATGAGCTCTGCAGCATGAGACTCAGTAGTCACATGTCCGCTCACTTGAGTTGCACTTGACTAATGTCGCATTCCGCAGTAACTTGGTTTCACACATTGATAAGACTGTGTGGGGAACAAAGGGTTGCTGATTTTCCCTCACACGGGAATTTAGACTGGGTGGGTCCTTCGGGTACTATTTGTCACTGGCGTATTCTACGTGACAATTTGGGCCGAGGGGGCCATAGGCGCTGGAGAACGCGAGCAACATGGGGTCACATACCTTGTGGTCCACTCCCGGTGGGTCTTAAGGCCTCCATCCGTTGCACGAATTACACCTTACCGAGGTGAAGCCAGAACAAAACTAATATGATTTCTCTATATTTTTTTTCTATAAAGTCATTCTTATTACTTTAATAAAATAATCTGTAAAACTAAGATGAGAACGTTTCAATAAAATTAAGAAGATGACCTGTAGAATAATGATGAAAACTTTTTCTATAAAATCTAATAGATAACCTATTAAACTAAGATTAAAACCTCTTCAATATGATCAAGAAGAGAATCTTAGGGTTCATTAGAATCTCCTCTTAATTTAAATAATCCGATTATCTTATCAATTTCACATTATTACCTAAATTCGTTTAAGTATGCTATTTTCTGAAAATAAATATCACGATGTTGTTTTAAACTATTTATTATTTAGTTGTACAAGTGTTATTTATAATTATAATAAGCTTAAGTATATTTTTATATTATTATACAAGGTTTTACGTATTTGGTTATAAGAACAATTAAAATAAGAATAATAAAATAATTGGTCTTGCCATTTCTTAAATTATATTACATGCATAATAAAGGCAACGCGGGGAAAATGAGAGCGTCACTAGAAAGATATTTATTCTTTAAAACAATTATTACGTTATTCATTGAAAACTTCTGGAACAGTAAATAAGAAATCAAGGCGAATTTATAGAAGGTGATGGCATAAGAGCAGCTGCTTTGATTTTTTTTATTCACCTACATGTATTTTGATTTTGCTTTTGCGTATGAGCTTTCAAAATCCGTAAAAGCAAAAAGAAAATGTATTTAAATTTTGACAACTCTTACGCAGAAACAAAATCAAAATACATAGGAATTTTGTAGCTGTATTTATAACACCACCTTGTATGGATTCGCCTTGTAAGAAATGCTCATATTTTGAAATACAAAAATTCAAAGAACAATATTCATATTAGTAAACTAAAAACAATATAAAGTAGATTATTCACAAAGTACATAGGGCTTTATGAAAAATAAAAAGTTGTCCTTATAAATGAATTCAATAAGATTATAGTAAATCCTGTCCTTATTAATTTACTTTATATGCTTTTTGGCATAAAAACAAGAAGATTTTCTAGCGAAATATTATTCTACCTTGTCCCCTCTCGGTCTCCTTTTCCAGCAAGCTTTGTTTTAGATGAGACGTCGATTTTCGCATTCGGTTCTTCTATATTAATGAGCCAAACTAGGACGGGAATTTGTCTTAATAATAAACCTATGGCTGAAGGAGGTTTTTTATGTCCATTCTGGTAAAATCTATACTAGATAATTTTTTATTACTATTTTTTAAACAAACGTTGCTTTATAGTATTTATCATTGATATTAATTTTTGCCCTTTGCTTTAAGTATTTAATTAAACGGTATTGTATTCTCGAGTAAAATATTTGATTTATTTCTGTGTTTTAGGTAGTAAAATTGCTTCAATAGCTTCCATTGAGAGTGAACTCAAAACTCAGTTTCTTTAACAAGGAATGCGCACCTATCTACTTGCGGTTTTAAATTGGTTTCCCCCTAACGCTTCAGCATTTTATCAATAGCTTCAAAATGTTCTTCGATACTTGTCGAAAAAATTAAAATGACGGCTAAGTACACTAAGCAGATTGAACCAATGTTTTATTTCAATACTTTGTTAATTAGTCGCTGGAATGTAGCTGGTGTATTACGAAAATCAAACGGCATATGTTAAAATTCTTAATGTCCAGTAGATGTCGAAAATGCAGTTTCGAAATGTTATTAAGATGTACTTCTATCTGGCGGAATCCCTTGGCATGTTTTCCATTTCTCTATCCTTATCCTCTCAATATTTTTGTACTTAAAGCTTTCCTACTACGTTTACATTTCGCATCCATTTTGGGTGACCAATATTAGGGTTAATTATGTTAAACTGTAGAGGTATCAATTATAAATTTTAATTTTTTTATAGGATTATTTATAAATTTCCCTCGTTCGCGATTGGAAAATTTACATTGGAGTTTACAATCTCCATTGGTTCTACTTGTTGAACCATTGGGTTTACATTGATTAACGCTATCTTGCTTGCGAGTAATTTGGTCGCTTTGTTCGACCTGTAAATTTTGAATTATCTGAATTACCTATTATCAGATTAATGATCGAAATTTGTAGTAGAAACTTGCTGGCTTTGGCCTAGGAGAATTGGATAGTTCTACTTAATGAAATCATTACCTGTATTATGGCCTATCTCATATTTACAATCGATTTGTCTATTATTTCTAAGCATTAATTAGATTCATTTGGACTTCTGTAGTAATTACTAAAGATAGGTCATGTATTTGTAGTATGTAGTCTTGTTTGGCCGGCAGAATTTTAGTCTCTGGCATCTAATATTATTTTAAAGGCATTTTCTAAGCTTGTAGGGTATTTTAACAAATAACATTGTGCAAGTCGGTTCCTAAAAGATGTATGTGGAATTCTACTTATTTCATCTGCTGGTTAATTCTGCCATAAAAATTTTCTATAGTTCCCTGTAATCTACATGTTGTCAGGTTGCCCATCAAATCACCGAACCTTATCGACAAGCTCAACCTCAAGATGACGAAGAAGAGTAAGTGAATGAAGGCCCCATGATCATGGAAGTGGACTCTGTCAAAACGGACGCTGAAAGCACTATCGTATCCCTGGTCGAGGGGTGCATTATCAGTATCAATCAGTATTAACAATGATGAGGAGGAGAGGCTTCTTGCCCCGGATATTGAGGACGTCGTCGCAGGGGAGCTGGAGAGGATATCGTCCTGATCAAGGAAGCGTGGCTGATAAGTAACGGTGTTTCTAGCATCGGGATAAAGGGTTATAAGCTGTTGGTGTTCAGCGACGCAGGTAAACCTAGAGCTTGTATGCTCGTCAGGCGTGAATTAAAATACATTAAGTGTGCCTAAATTAGGCAATGAGGACATTGTAACTGTAAGCCTCGAGGGCGGGGCCAGAGAAATCTGGCTCATATCCGAATACCTGGCTCACGACCACCTGGCTGGGATCACCTCCAACGCTGCTGAGAATGCTCTGGCGGAGTTGAGATGAATTATTATTAGAAGCGGTGCTAATTCGAGGCACTTCTGCTGGGGAAGTTCCGATTTCAACGAAAGGGGTCTAAGTGAAAACTTATCAATTTGTAATAGGGGAAGTGATCCGACGTTTGTAACTGCGGTCAGAGAGAAGGTCTCTAGAGGGTTCTAAATGTTCACACTTTTTCAAATCATATGTATATTCAATTCATCCTGGATGATACTCGTCCTCAATATCTTCCATACAGTAGTCTAAGGAGCACTTGTTGGTATCTGTACTGCAGGCTTCGACATCTTTTTAGTCACGCGAGGAAGAGGAACCACGAGTCCTCTAGGCTTAGAAGTGTTCTTGCTCCTGTTCGCTTGGGATACCTGAGAGAGCCACTTGGGCTTCCCCTCGATGCCCACTTTGCTGGCAACTCTGAGCCCTGTGGAGTAACCGCCTACGAACTGAGTGGCATCTATGTATCTCTTTGTGGTCTCTTAGTAGAGGAACGTCGCTTACTCTGGGCGATACGCTTTTTCAAGTCGTTCAAGTTATCGGAACCATTATTCCAGCTCAACTACAAAATTTTGAGCGGGTGTTTTGCCGTTGGTTGGCGCCTATTTCTGCGAGCTCTGTAGGTAGGGGTTACATTCCCATTAATTCATTAACACCCCAAGAGAGCTCCCTGGGGTGGAAATAAGCAGTCTGCAGGTCTTCATTTTGGATACGCAGAGTTTCTCCAGCTAACCATGGTTTGGTTTCGATGTACGTTCCCGGGCTAACAACAAGTAGGTATAGCTATGAAATCCTTTAATATGTCCACGTGAGTGCCCCATGCGGAGACTACCACATCAACCATACCTAACCTACATTAGTTTATCTGTAGCAGTCTACACCAAGTGGCAACCCAATTTTGATTAATATTTAAAAATTCAACTACTTGTATGTAGCAAAAATGCAACCCTAAGCTAAGACCAATATTTATAAATAAGTGAAACGCATTAAAAAAATTTCCTTTTCGAGTTTGTTAGTCATCGTAAGTAAATCGTAATTCCTTACTAGAATAGTGAAACTAGCTAAATTGGTGTCCCCTGATGACTAATTCCTTACGCAAAGTCGCTCCTGGAAGATATGGCCGCAAATGACGGCGCTCCGGTGACTACCAAGAGAACAAAGCCATTTGCGTTAATAAAGTTAGCGTTAAAATACCCCCGTTTTGGGCGGAGCGACTAGAAATATGGCTCGAACAAAAAGAAAACCGGTTTCGTATCGCCGGTATATAATCGGGTATTCGATTCGGGCATGTAATATGGTAATCGCGTGCATCGAGTCACGGAAGCAGTAGTAGAATCACTGGCAGATAGCAAGTACGACAATCCAAAAAAGTTCGACCTAGGTGCTCGACGTCCCACACAGCTTCTGCGGGAGCTAAGTAGTCTCACGTGAGATATAATATGCAACGAATTCCTCAGATCAGTTTATCATCTGCGTTTGCTATCTCAAGCTCGCGCCACCCTTCAGGCATCAGCATCTAAATTACAGTTACTTGCCAAATTAGCTGATAAAATCATGGAGGTTAGCGATCGTAATCCCGTGGCAATAGCAACAAAGTTACCACAAGCGAAAGTGCAAGCTCCCCTGCCAGTTCTTCAAGCCGATGCTGTCGAAAGATCTCAAACGAATTCTTGAGATGCTCAACTTCTATCGTCCTTTTTTGTTCCACTCCATGAAAAACCAACGTAGACCGCTAGATGTAATACAGGGCAAAACGACAGAACGATAATCAAATGTAAGGACGAAGCAACTAGAGCTTTCGCGGCCTGCAGAGATGAACTGGTCAACTACACTCTGCAGAGCCACATTTCTCCGGATGCAACAATAACGCTAACGAACGACGCGCCAGCGCAAGCAAAATATTCAACATATGATCGGGAGCTGATGGCCGTCTACCAAGCCATACAACATTTTCGGCACTTGCTGTGAAGTAGGAAAGTTCCGATTTTCACCAGCCATAACCCGTTAATTTACGCCTTTAACTGGTCGCGAATGATACACCGCCTCAAAGAGCGTGTCAGTTACTCTCTATCTCACAGTTTTTAACCGACATAAGGTGGGTATCCGGGCTAGAGAATGGCGTAGCCGACTTGTTATCACGAGTTCGAACAATCCACGCACTAAACTTTGAACTAATTGCTAAGGCACAAAACTTTGAAGAAAATGAAGGCTTATCTCACTCCGTCAGAGTCATCGCTCCAGCAAAAGAAAATTATTATACCTAAAAGCTATGCCCCTCGCTCTGTGACATGACCGAATAAGGCCGTTCGTGCCAAGCTGCCTACGACAAAAAATAATAGCGAAATAACACAATTTAGCTTATCCAGGACGTAAAACATCTCAGAAGTTAATAGCATAACATGACGGCAAGGTATGACAACAGAGATTGCGCGGTTTATGCGAAACTATATTCAATACAAGGGAAATAAAATGCAATGCCATATGAAGCCTACTCTGGGCAATTAAAACGAAATTGATAGGTGATTCGAACATATCGACGTGGATATTATAGGGGCACTGCCGATATCGAGAAACAACCGATATTGTCTTCTGCATAGCCCTCTACGATACCTATCCCAGACATGTTAGAAGAATCGGAGCATGCGCTTCAATCGAGGCATGGATTTGGTGTACCCGCACAGATTACAACCGACCTAGGACGACAGTTCCATTTTGCAATGTTCGACGAACTTATAGATATCATGGCAATACGGTACATTAAGCTACCATACGTTCTCCTAGATTTGCGCCGAAAACAATTAAATATTTGCTTCTAGTTTTACCAGTGATTTGTTTTCAATATAGCCACTGATTATATCTCGGTTAACGTTACCACATCCCAAAACAGATGGTAAAAACTGTTGGCTTGATCTATAAGATCTGGCAGTTGATTTTGATCGCTGAAAGCTTTTAATATTCTTAATACAACTTCAAATACGATTAAATTTGCTGACTTTTAAGGTATCCATTATAAAATATGAAATTATAAGTATATTGAAATATGTACATATATAAAAGGAAGAAAGATTATGTACTGAAAGTAAATGAGACTATATAGAAACGGTTACACATTAAAGAAATAAATAGTAGTCCTTTTATATTCATAAGTAAGTTAGCACAAAACGTAGATATGCCCCTTTTGGTTTTGTTGTTATTGGAATATCAATGTACAGAAAATCAAGGTGTATGTATGTATGCTGCTTAAAATATGCTACAGCTCTCGTTATTGTTTGATTATCGAACTCTGTGCTAGTACATTGGTATTGTTGTTTCTTCAGTCATGGGTGTTTGTTTATTGGTCCTTCTAGTTGTTGTGTTTTAATGACACGAATGACAGAATACCAGAAAACACTGGCAGCGAACACATCACAGTAGTGGCTTTAGCATGAATAATAAGAAGAAAGGGAAGGTGATAACTGCACTTGTGGGTTTTAATTTCGCTGCAGTTGTCACAATACAATTACAATTAACATTGAAAGAGGTGTTGTCTTAATTGTTAAAGTTATCCTTATTACATCGTAAGTACTTAAGTACGTAAATTTAAACCTTAATTTTTTCAAAGTTGGTTTTCTATAATTTGTCACTACTTTTGCTAAGAACGCAGTTTTTTTAAGTAAGAACATTTAATATACTACTTTTAGTTATTTTCAGTTCATAAAACTGAACAATATGTAGTTAAGCGGGGCTCGTATAACGGTAAAAATGTACACTAGTAAAAATGTATAAATACATTCACGCATGTAGTCGTCGAGCGAGGGCAAGCATATCGCGATGTGGGGCACTGACCGGGCTCAAGTACAGCTCGCACTATTTGCGTTCTCCCGCCTCTGTTGTTGTTGTTGTAACCGCTAGTCCCACCCTGTAAAGAGCAGATTCACCAAGGGTCGTCGTCGTCAAACTCATCTAGGGGGAGGCCCAGGAAACGTGCTGTTTCGACAGGGTTGGACCAGAGGGAGAGAGGGGTTAGATGAGTGCGTTTGAGACCCTTCGTCCAGGTGGTAAAGAGGGTCGCCGTGGACTTAGCAGGGGACAACTCCAGGTTTCTGCCTGTGAACAAATGGGCAAGGTGGGAGAGATATCCGTTCACTTTCGAACACAGCCATCAATTACATTGCCGGTTGCCATTATCGAGCAATCATCGGCATAAGCGACTATTGTGACTCCCTCTGGCGGTTGAGGGAGCTTGGAGAAATAATGATTGAACAAGAGTGGAGACAGGACGCCACCCTGCGGTACCCCTTGTTTAATTCTCCTTAATTCGATGTTGAGTCTCTAAATAATACCGATGATCGGCGACCACACAGGTAATTCGCGGTCTACCGTTTCAGTCCCTGCGGTAGCGTTGATGCTTCCATGTCAGCTAGTAGCGTGGAATGACTAGCTGTGTCAAAATCTTTTATTAAATCCAACGCTGCTAGGACGGTTCTCCCGCAGGGGCGGTTCTAGTTAAGACCGCGATTAACCTGTATGTTTATGGCACTGAGTGCAGTTGTTGTGATTTGCACTTTCCGGAAGCCATATTGATGCTTAGCCGAGCCCAGGTGGTAAGTGTAGTACGGCATGAGCAGGGCCTCAAGTGTCTTTACCACTGGCGAAAGCAGGGAAATCGGCCGATAGGAGTTACCCTTGTCGGCCGGTTTCCCTGGTTTCCACAGTGGGACCATCCTTCCAACCTTCCCAATGTCAGGAATGATCTGCGTGGCCATTGACATATTGCGGATCCCTGTAAACAACTCAACTAACGCGGAGCCTAAATTCTTTAGCACCAACACGCTTAGCCCGTCAGGGCCAATGGCCTTGGAGGATTTTGCCATCCCGATGGCCTCGTTCACCTCGCCACAAGTGAAAGCAAGAGGCGCGCTGTTGTTTGGTTGTTTGCGCTGCCTTCTGGTCACCTTCCGCTTGGCCCTATCACCCAAAGGATACAAAATGAATTGTCGGATGAAGTAGCTCGCACATCTCTTCGGTCCCCACGAGACACTATCCCGGAATGAAATTTCCACTCGGTCGTCGCGCTTCGTCGGGTTGGAAAAGAACCTTACGGTGGACCAGAGCTTACCAACATCCATGACTAGCGTGCAGAACTTCAGATGCTCCTCCCACTTGCTCCGCTTGTTCTCATCAACCAATCTCCGAATCTTCACGTTCAAATCCCTCATATTGAGATTGCGGGGATCGGAGTGGCGAAGGCGGTCGCACTCATTTGCTAGAACAGACGCTGCCGGCAAATTGGGACGGATTTCAGGGATACTCCCTGCCGGGATGAAGCGAGCCACAGCAGACGCAACCACCTTGCGGAACTTCTGTTCGCCTTTGCGAGCGTCAGTGGGTGTGGGAAGAGATCTGAAGGCATTTTCGGTGACCTCCGCGAACCTGACCCAGTCAGCCTTTTCAAAGTTGATGTCGGTCCGGTGGTCCACAGGGACAAAGTCAGCAGGTCTGTCAATCGAGATGATTACGGGAAGGTGGTCTGGCCGGCAGCACGTGACAGAGGGTATATAAACATTAAATATTTCGAGCTCGACATCGCCTGACCGGACAGCTATTCTTGATATTCTAAGGAAGTGTCGATGTCTTCTTCGGTAACACGATACTGCACTGTGTGATGGGTGATGAACGCTAAGCCACCACCATTACCTCGCACGCGATCCTTACGATGCTTATTGTAGACGTTGCAACTCAACAAGGTTGAGATGCTGCGCAATTTCGTTTCCTGGATCGCAGCCATTGACAGGTTGTGCCGCCTCATAAAGTCGGTTATCTCCTCAATCTTGCCCTGCAGCCCGTTGCAGTTCAGTTGAAGGAGTCTCGTCGCGGAGATAGGTGTGAGGGAAGGGTGATATTGCCCACCTGGTTCCAGCTGCACATACAGTGGCTGCCTTAAGGTGTTATTTGGCAGCGCCATCACGGGCGTTTGCGGTTGCGAGGCTCTACAGCAGGGAGCCAGTTAGTCACCCGACCATTCACGGGTAGTGCACAGACGAGAGCACACAGGGAAATGACACCAGCCCTGGCTCGAGTTGCACCTGACTGATATCACATTCCGGTATATCCTGGCCTGACACACGGAACAGACTGTGTGCGGCACCAGGAGCTGCTGGCTTCTCCCCACACGAGGGGCAGAGCAGGGTGGGGGAGAGGAGCGCCCATGTTGTTGTTGTGTGCTCCTACGAACCGTAGACGTTCTGCCGATGCTAGGCACCAGTGCACTTGGTGCAGCTAAGGGGGCCGTAGAGGCTATAGGCACCGTAGGGTGCAAACAACATGGAGCCACATAATTTGTGCAGACCTTTGGTTTGGCTCCATGCCAGCCCTGACCAGAAAGAGGTGGAGTAACCCTGCTGCTAAAAGTTTCTCCAGAGGAGACAGAGGACTTATGGGGTAGGCCGATCTAAAAAGGGCTAGATCGCCGAAACAACAGTCCATGGCCGGGTAAAACCTTAGCTATTCCGGTACGTAGAACCGACTGTAGTGGGAATGTTCTCCCGCCTGTCATCATCTTTGCTAGATTACCCATGTCTCTTGATTAGCTCTCGGATATCTCTTACATGTCTGCGGTGCCTACGTACATCGGATTGGCGAAAGTACGTTCGCCTAGTCTCCTAACGTGTTGGGGAGCGCTGGATTGCCGACCGGATGCCCGACAGGGATAGTCTGAATCTTCAACCGCATGCTCGATATCATCGTCGCTCGCCTCGATTTCCAGCACTTCTTCACTGAACACGGTCAGGGTACTCGTTAGCTTCCGATATTAGTTAATGATCACCTTCTACCGCCTTTTGGCCCTCCGACACGACTTCTCCGCTTCCTTCCACATGTGGATGCGTCGTAAACAAAAGTCTCTCCTCTGGTTCTTTGCGACGCATCTGACGGCAGAACAACTAATTGTGATTGTGCTTGCAAATGGGGCACCGGTTCTTCTCTCGTGCTAGTCGGATCATCGTAGGTATTTCAGGTATATTTCTGAAAATAGGGAAATCGTTACTTTGGTTTGACAAGAGGTAATAAACACGAATTTCACGATTGGGCGTGTAATTACGCTTTTTGCCGTTCTTATGTCTACGACCCGTACGCGATTGTCTTTTTCTGAAAAACCCTTAACAACTCTGCCACGTCGCCACTCATTCGGGGGCAAGTTATCCTCTTTGATAACCACGAAGTCATCCACTTCGATATTTCGTTCGCAATCGCGAGTAGCAGGCTGTCGATCAGAAAGTGTCCTAGCGTGAGGGGTTCTGTTGACTCGGGGTTGTCGTAAAGCAGACTAATAGGTCACGAATTCAGACAAGCTTCGACCTTAGCCATCTACGCCGCGAACTCCTCCATCGTAAACAGCATAGTGTTGGCTACCTTCCAAAAGAGGCTTTTGAAGCTCTTCACTCCTTCTTCCCACAGTCCTCCCAGGTGAGGGGCTGCCAGAGGTATGAAGTGCCAGGTTATTTCTTGATGCACAAATGATTCTGTGGTAAGGCGCGATGTTTCGGCAACAAAGTTTCTATTCCCATAGAATAACGGGGATTGAGAGTGCAGACGGAGCTTTTTGAGAAGCGCTGTTTTTGAGTTAACAAAATAAAGCATTTTTTGCCTTTCGAACTCGTGTTGATTTGTGCACCGGATGTGTCCTGTAATAAAATTTGAAAATCCCTCCAGTCAAGCACGAGAGAAGTCGGAGAAACGTTCAAAATGTCCCTACCTTGCGGAATACGAGCTATATGAACTCGAACGAGCTTTTCCTGTCTCCATTAGGACCTTTGGGGATATCTAGGACCCTGCTACCAGAGAGTGCTCCTCGCTAATTCTTGGGGATATAAGCCCGGGCTACCTAAATCTGGCGGGTGATTGCTTTAATCTACATTACTTCATCTTCTTACTCCGACGAGTTGCTCTAGCCAAGAGAACACAATGGTGGAGTCAGTCCATTAGTAGATCACTGACGGGCCAACATCGAACTGTGGAAGTAAAACATTACTTAATCCTGCCAATAGGAGTTTCGTTCGCGAACTCTCACATACAGAGCAGCCGCATGTACTTTCCCAGAGGTATCACAAAACTCATGAAATTCAATTTTATGTTGGAAATATCAAAATGATTTTTAAGAAAATTCTCCCATCGCAGATACAAACCTCGAGATTACCATACCTAACCATATGTCCTGCGTTAGAATTTTTGCCTCCAGGACGATAGGGCCCAACCACCCAGCTGGGTCGAATACCTTTGCAACACACGATAAGACCTCTTGTTTGGTATAGCTTAGTCAAATTGGGGTTTATTGTACGCTAAAGTGGAACATATCGTGCGCGACATTCCACCGAATGCACAACATTCTAGCTTCGCTCAAATCAGCTATCTCCAAATGATTCCCCTTTAGCAAATTATCTTTGGGCAAGGCTGCAAGGATGTCGCAGGAGTTCGACGGTCGGAGTTCGTAGTGCCCAATCTCTTCTTCCTATGATTCACGAAAGAGGATCACATGGTACGGCGTATCATCGCGGTACAGAAGTTTCTCCCTATAGGTCTTCTCAATGTCTGCATCGAAAACGTATTTGAAAAACCACCATTTTAAAAGTAATATGAAGATGGACTTGATGCATTAAATACCACTCCATCCTTTGTAGTGGTGCTATCCGGTTTGATGACTGCATGGTGGGGTAGGTAGTATATGTCTGACTGTGGCTTACTAGAGACAACGCTCACTGGCTTCATATCGCCGAGTGTGATGTTTTCCTGCAGTACTCGATGTTATTGTGCCTTCAGCCCCGGTCTTCTCTACACAGCCGCTTCGGTTCGCACGAATTGATACGATGCGATGGTCCGTGAATACTCAAGACTTATGTTCTCGGGAAACTCGTGCCGAAATAGTAAAGCCACCACATGCCACCCTTGGGCATTCCTCATAGTTGTCGCCGCATAATATTGGTCGTAAAACGCACCATCCAGGCTGGGCTGCTTCTAATTCGAGACTTGCTCTAGCTCCCTAAACCGAGTCAGCTGAGAATTTTAAATTTCCGCAAGTAGAGAAACACATGAATTCGGACTCTTTGTCACAGACTGAGGGACTGGGCCTATCAAGATTCAGCCAAATACTGTCTCCTGTGCCAGGAGAGAGCCCAAAATACTTCTTTTTTTGTTTCCCTTCATTATGTCTGGGTACAAATCCGCAACAATGATAACATCGACCTGCTGGGTTCTGTGGATATTAACGTCGGCTATTGTGATTGGTGCCAATAAATCAAGATGTACTTGATCCACCGAAAGCTGGAGTAGGTCTCCTGTCAGTTGGGGTAGAATCAGGCCTCTTACCTCAATTCTAATCTGGTGGTTGAGTGGAGAACCTATGACAAGGCGGGCGACTGTTCGCAACTTAACTCATATTGTCGCATTTATTCCACAGATTCGAGCGTCAAAAGGTTTTGTCGGAAGATTGATACAGCTCTGCAGCCGCTTCGAGATAAAGGTTCGTTCTGAACCAAAATCAGGAGGGGCTCTGGCCTCATAGTTTACTCCTAAAGGTGCTCTGACAACTTCTCGCCATATGGGAATGTGTAGACAATTCATGCATAAATTACATTATTTAACTACCTTAAACCGATCATCTACCGTCATCACTAAAACATTAGGTAGGCTTTCAACGAATGAGAAAGGTCTGGGCACATCCTGCAAGCTGCCTGTATCACTTGACTATGATGGGCCGTTTTTTTCTCATAAGTCCAAAGTCTGGAACCTGCCCGGGAGGTAGTTGTCGAAATCTTTCCACCTCCGTATCCCAACCTTGTGAACGATTACTTGTTCCCAAAATGCGAAAATGGTGTCCGGCAATCTGCTCGAGACCAAAAATACAAAAACAAAGGAATTTCGATGCAATACACTTGCAGACCTGAGATGCAATTATTTACTGACCGCTGTAAATTTATTATCTCGGTTCCTCGCTCGACTATTCCCATAGGCGAGTTAAACAAGATCTTCAACTGACTATTCACCATGACTCGTTTGTTCTCGTATCTATCCGAAAAATTTGCCACGCAATAGCAAAACAATCATGGGTCAAGGGGCATTTCACTCCGTTGTCCTTGGCTTCCCCACGAGTTCAGACTTAAACTAAAATTATTGATGTAAATCCCGAAAAAGGGCCATTCCATATAATCCCCATAATAAATTTTCATTTCACACGGAGGGAGATTAACGCTTGAGCGCAGATTTTCTTCAGGATAGCGGCTTACGGGAATGACCGTCGAGCTTTGCTGAACAAAAGTCAGATTATGAATGGTTTCACCCATCAACGCAGCGCACGTCAGGTATGCAGTATAGCAATCCTGCCGCGTTACATGACTCGTCTTGTGACATATCCCGCGAGTTTCTTTCAAAAGATTCTTTGTCTTTGACCATAAAGCTGTGAGTTCCTCTTTTTGAATTTCCAGAGAAAATACCGAGTGACTTGCCCTGGAGTTTTGTTATACATCTCCTCAAACTCCAACAGGGCATTACAGGCGCGTGAAGAATTGTTTGCACGAGCCATTGCTTAAAAACTTTTCTTTGATTTCCTTGAAATTGACATACAAACGAAACGTTTTTAACAGTTTCTCCTCTGGTTGGGAAGTTCCGTCTACTAGTGTGGCTGGTGTGTGTACCGTTGATGAGCGTTTTCAAGGTTTTGCCTTGCTTTGGTCACCTGGTGGAGTAGGCCTCTTCTGCTAGTTAATCCTGTTTCTCGTTAGGCACCATATCACCATAGCGTTGTTATTGCTGTTGGTGTGGAAATTGGAACGTTCTTCTCGTCCTTGGACCAACTCGTTGGGCCATTGGTAGGGGCCTTGGAGCAAATGTTGAAACATTCGTATGTTTCTTTCTGCAACTGTTTGGGTCGGTGGACGCCTGACAGTATGGCCCTTAGTGCCGGTATTAAACACTCGCGCCTTATTCCTTGGTAATGCAGCCAGCCCTTCTTATATTATAATTAAACCTTTTCGGCCTATGGCACCTATCATGGCTATCAAAATGCAACACCGCACGTCTTAATATAACTTAAAAACGCCTTGCTTCATGGCACTTGGTGCCGGCGCTCATTACGCTTGTTTACTGAGGGACTTTCACCTTCACTGCACTGCCCTGATATTCCGGGACGTACACTGCCCTTTCCCCTTTTTAATAATTTTTAGCGCCTTTGATTTATTGGCAATTGTTGCCAGCGCCCACAGCCCTACCTTTGGTGACTTTTACAAAAAACACTTTGCTGTCCTGCTACTAAGGCACTTTCACTACTTTTTCCGCTTTTAAATAATTTTTAGCGCCTTTGATTTATTGGCACTTGTTGCCAGGGATCACTGCTCTACCTTTAGGGACCTTTACAAAAAACACTTTGCTGCCTTGCTAATCAGGGACTTACAGTGCCCTTTCGGCTTTTTAATAATTTTAAGCTCACTTTCGCGCTTTTATCTCGTGGCATGTGGGGCCGACGCTCGCTGACCAGGTTTTCGGGGCTTCTTCCAGCACTACACTTCTCTGCCTTGTCAGGGACTTTTATACAACGCCTTTATTTCGTGACACTTTGTGCCGGAGTTCACCGCCCTGCCTTTCAGGAACTTCTTTTTAAACACTGCCCTGCTTTTTCGGGGACTTTCAGGCAGCGCTTTTATTTCGTGGCACTTTGTGCCTGCGCTCACTGCCCTGAGTCTTCCCGCTAAGCGAATGGAAGACGCCGAGCACCTTCGCTGAAATAAATTTTGGGGTTATAAGGATAGCTTTGTATAGTACTTACTAGGTTGGAATATATCGAATTTATATCCCCCACATCTGGCAACGGGCTCAACTAAAAGGAATCGAGCAAAAGAAAGGTAATTGTCGTTGCATTGATGTTGTCGACAATGTTAGATCTCTTCCGTTTGTTGCTTGTTCAATCAATGATATTTGCTGTTGCTTCTCGTCAGAGAGATTTCTGCTTTACTCGGATGACCTTAAGATCTACTCGTTGATCTGAAGCTTTCATTACATCAAATTGACGCAAATCGATTTAGATAATGTATTATGTATTACAATTTTTAAGCGTGCCAATGTCATTGAATCCTACTATTGTGTTTCTAACTCGCACCTGACCCGGATGAATGAAATTAAAGATTTGGGAGTAATTTTTTATAATGAACTTGCCTCTGCAAATTACATAGATTTTAGTATTACTCCACGCTTACTTTCGTTAAGCGGAGTAGCTCGGATTTCTCCATTTTTGATGTGATTTGTTATGTTTTTGAAAGTCCCGTGATTCGTGGGTGGGGTTTTTTTTAATATTCCGGCTAGACCTCTACGGAGTTCGTAGTTTTTCTACGCTGGCCTTTTTAAAGCCCTCTATGCTCAGAATGCTCCTATTACCCTAATTGAGTTCAATAGGACCTTTAAATTTATTGAGATGATTCCTCATTTTCAAAAGATCGCTTTTTGAAATCCTTGAATAGTTTTTATAAATGGCCTACATATTCCATTTTTTTTCTTCTAAATGACCTTTAATTTATAAATATGTTTACTTATAGTTTATGAATTTCTTATATTCATTGGCTTAATAAATAAAATAGAATAAATAACTAAAGTAAAATTATATGAAACCTGCTCCCATTTCCAAATTGGTCCAAAAATCTTTCGGATAATCATTCTCTCGAACATTCCAAGCACCACACCATCTGATATTCACAGCGTCCATTCTTCTGTGCCATATAATAGCACGGGCATCATGAGGGACTTATAGAGGTGGTTTTCGTTCGCAGAGAGATGGATTTACTGCTCATTTGCCTTCTTAGCCCACAGCAGCAATTGTTGGCAAAAGAGGTTCTTCGTTGGATTTCTCTGGCATTGTTGTTGATGTTAATGTTGGTACCAAGATAAACAAAGTCCTCTGCTATGTAAAATTGTAACTGTCAACTGGGACGCGGGAGCGAAGACTCGAATGCGCTACCTGTTTATTTCATGACAGGAAGTACTTCATTATGCCCTCGTTCCCCTCCAGAACCCTTTACTTAGCTTCTTTATCCGGCTTGGAAAAGGTAGAAGTAACGGCGCGGTTGCTAAGGCCAATGGATGTCGATACCATCGGCATATGCCTATAGCTACACTCTCTTATAAAAGACGGTGCCTGACCAGTTCGAATTATTTTTGCAATATAATGTTAAAGAAGTCACACGACAGAGAGTCACGCCTCGGAGAGGTCCTGCCCAGTTTTGACTGGACTGGTGCTTGCGCAGCGTTATTTTACATATCCGTATTAGTTTTGCAGGGACACCAAATTCAGACGTCATGGATTTAAAGGCGACAAATAGATGGCGTATGTCGATCCTCTTCTCAATATTTGGCGCATCGTGAATATCTGGTCGAAGGTGCATTTACCAGGTCTAAGGCCACACTGATAAGGCGCAATCATTTCGTTGACAGTTGGCTTCAGTCTTTCACACTATATGCTCGATGAAACCTCATACGAAATGTTAAGCTGGCTGATCACGCGGTAGTTGGCGCATATTGCAGGGTCACTCTTCTTGTGAATTGGAGCAGAGCACACTTAAATTCAAATCCGTGGCCATGCATTCGTCCGATCTTATTCTGTAAATGAGATGGTGCATGCACCTTACCAGCTCTTCGACTATACTTGAATATCTCAGCAGATAACCCATCTTCTCAAGCGGCTTTGTTGTTCCGTAGGTGCGTTATTTCTATGAGAACTTCATCCAGGTCGGTTGATGGGATATTAATGCCGTCATTAGCGATTTTTGATTCAAGAACTCGCCTTCTCCGGCGACGCTTTTCCTGCCTTCATTTAGCAAATTGGAGATATATTCTCTCCACAATTTTAGTGCGATTTGTATATCAGTCACCAGGTCGCCATTCTTTTCCTTACAGGAATTGGTCACGGTCTTAAAACCTTCCGTAAGTCGCTGCACCTTCTAATTAAATGTTCGGTCGCTTTTTCTGTTGGCTACCATTTCAAGCTATTCGCACTCACGCATTTCAGCCTCTTCTTTCTGCGAACAATACGTCTCTCATCCTTTCTCAACTCTTATTAGCGTTAACATATATACGCGCATTGTGTCCGATCGAAGCGTGGCCCTGTAGGCAGCATCTTCGTGATAGCGCGACATTCCTCGTCGTACCAGTATTTTTTCAGGGTAGCGGAAAGCCAATGGCTTCTCAACGGCGGTATATAGTGATAGAGGAATGTGCTCTCAACGCTCATTAATTCCGGTTAGTTGCGATGTGCTCTTAGCGAATAGGTGTGAGAGTTGAGTAGCAAAGTTAGCAGCTGTCTTTTGCAATTGCAACTTTCCGACGTTGAGCTTTCCTTGTGTATTTAGACGCACGTTTTTTGCTGTGCAGAGGCGTATGCTCATCTTGTGCTGAAACCTGGTGCTACATACTACCATGTTTCGAGTCCCGGGAAAAGCGTTCATCTCAGTCCGTTAGCGGAGATTTTATCATGGAGACTTAATTTTCCAACGGTGTGACCAAGGATCAGTTCCTTACCCACCATGCCATTGAAGTCAGCAAGCACGATTTTGGTGTCGTGACGGGGGCAGCGTTCGCAGGTACTTTATAGGCGCTCATAAAAGTGTGGGCACAAATCAGTGAGTTGTTGAAGAATTTCGCCTTGATGCGAATCGTGGCGAAACGCTCGTCCCCCGGAGTGAACGACAATACTTTATTCAAACACAAATTCAACACCGAACTTATCCTCATTAACATGGCAGCTGTAGTTGACGTCGCAAAGTCTAAGGGCCTTCATACCTTGCCCACCCATTTCAATTTTCGAAAGGCGGTGATATCAGCCCTTACCCTTACAAGAACAGCAACCAGCCGGGCAGCGGCACCTTCCACATTAAGTGTTCGGACATTCCAAGTGCATGCCCTCAACTAATAGACCTTAATACATTGCATGTGGTCGTCATCGAAGAAGGATGTGGTTGGCCCCAAACCCAGAACACAACCAGATACTGGTATTTTTTGTATGTTTTTGACTCACATTTATATAGCAAGGCGCTTGCTCGAAGAGAGACGCCGCCCTGCAGCCGTACCTACGGGTCAACAGACGCTGCTGAGTGTGCGAGTGTGCCCTTAAACCAAGTATGTATGTCGGAGACACCTCACTAAAGTTCCCTCTCTTTCTGCCATGACCCAAGGCTCAACACGGGTTGGTTACCGCATCTCGCACATGGGCTACTCGCATAAGAGTCGGGATTGAGCCGCTCGACCGTATCTGCTACCCAGAAGATCAACCATAGCCCATTGCACTCCTTTCTCTTACTACTAAATATAAATATTATAATATTATGCGCTTACAATAAGTTCTCTTAATATAAGTTTTAAATGTGTTTTTGTTGTTATAAATAATATGTAAATGTACATGTAAATATATACAGAGGTATACATTACTATAAATATAAGAAGGATTAGATCACAATATATATTATAGCTGCAAACGATACTCTATGAATTCAAAAACCCAAAAAGTTAGAGTTTTAGTAACTGGGAAAGCCGATAACTCAAATTGTAAACACAGAATTCGGGAAAGAAATGCGTGGGTAGAGCAAATAAGTATATCTTCAGAACTACTTCATCTAACTCGACCAAATTTACCAATTTTCAAAGCTATGGAAGTCGAACGGAAACTACGCCCACCTCTCATATAAAGGTAATTTACAAAAACTAAACAAATTCGAAATTTTAAGTAACTATATGTAAAATGTAATTAATCAAATTTGGCACACGGGATTGTGTGGGAGAAAGAAAGACGTGAGTTAAAAGCACTGTCGGAAAGTAGGCACTAGACTAACCACTTCGGAGTAAATAGGTATATTTTCGAAACTACTCACAGCCAAAATGATGCAGCAGCGAAATATAAAAGCGCTTAGTAAAAAATAATAGAAGAAATACAAAAATTTTACTAATTTATGAATTTGGTACATACATATATATTAAATCTTTTAATATAAAAAAAAACGACAAAATTATTTCTATTTTACAAACGTTAAGTAAAATCATGTTCGTTTACCAAAATGCAAGCTCACGGCCAAAATGATGCAAAAAAGGATTACTGTTAGCGGCGACAGCTTGGCGTCGATTTTCGAATACAAAGTAAATACTGTTATAAATGTGAGCAATCCTGGAATAGGATTTGATAGATTTGACATTTTAGTACGAGTATTGTCATTCATAAAGTGTAGTTCAAAATGGGTCGCCAAACAAGTATTGAAGTGCGCGAATTAATACTAAAGCATTATAAAGACGGCAAAAGTCAACGCGAAATCGCGGAAATGGTGAAACTGAGTCAAGGAACTTTTCAGCATATCATTAAACGTTATGTCCATAAAAATCGTGTCGCAAATAAAAATAAATCGGCTCATAATAAGATATTTAACGAAAGTAATTCACGTTGAATTTTACGGAAAATACGCGAAAATCCCCATTTAAGTGCTCCAGCTTTAGGCAACGAAATGGAAAAATTTCTTGGGAAGAAAAGTCATCCGGAAACCATACGAAGAGTGGCTAAGAGAAGCTAATTTCAATGACCGCACAGCCCGAAATAAACCATACGTCAATGCTAAAAATCGAAATGCAAGGTTGAAGTTTGCATTTACATTTACATTACATTATATTACATTTAAATAAGAGTGAAAGCTTCTGGAATACTGTAATTTTTGCAGATGAGAGTAAATTCAACCTGTTTAGATCGGATGGAAAGAGCTATGTATGGAGAAAAGGAAATGCTAAGCTACAACCGCGAAATTTATATAGCACCGCAAAACATAGTGGAGGGCATGTAATGGTGTGGGGATGCATGTCGTCTTCTGGAGTCGGAATGCATCGATTGTATTATGGACAAGAGTGTGTATCTGGGTATTTTGAAGCGAAATTTGCTACAAACACAAATCCGGAGTTGTGCAAAGTTGGCTTATTTGGAACTGTCCGCAAATAGTACAAACACCAGCACAGTCTCCAGATTTAAATGTAATCGAGAATCTTTGGTCAGTTTGTGAAAGAGGGATTCGAAATAAAACCGTCTTGAAAAATGCCCTGCAAGCAGAATAGAATAAACTTGATCTTAACTATACAAAGAAATTGGTGGAATCCATGACGAAATGTTCCATTTTTTTTTCTTCTAAATGACCTTTAATTTATAAATATGTTTACTTATAGTTTATGAATTTCTTATATTCATTGGCTTAATAAATAAAGTAAAATAAATAACTAAAGTAAAATTATATGAAACCTGCTCCTATTTCCAAATTGGTCCAAAAATCTTTCGGATAATCCATTCTTCTGTGCCATATAATAGCACGGGCATCATGAGGGACTTATAGAGGTGGTTTTCGTTCGCAGAGAGATGGCTTTACTGCTCATTTGCCTTCTTAGCCCACAGCAGCAATTGTTGGCAAAATAGGTTCTTCGTTGGATTTCTCTGGCATTGTTGTTGATGTTAATGTTGGTATCAAGATAAACAAAGTCCTCTGCTATGTAAAATTGTAACTGTCAACTGGGACGCGGGAGCGAAGACTCGAATGCGCTACCTGTTTATTTCATGACAGGAAGTACTTCATTATGCCCTCGTTCCCCTCCAGAACCCTTTACTTAGCTTCTTTATCCGGCTTGGAAAAGGTAAAAGTAACGGCGCGGTTGCTAAGGCCAATGGATGTCGATACCATCGGCATATGCCTACAGCTACACTCTCTTATAAAAGACGGTGCCTGACCTGTTTAATTCAGCAGTTCGAATTATTTTTGCAATATAATGTTAAATAAGTCAAACGACAGAGAGTCACGCCTCGGAGAGGTCCTGCCCAGTTTTGACTGGACTGGTGCTTGCGCAGCGTTATTTTACATATCCGTATTAGTTTTGCAGGGCACCAAATTCAGACGTCATGGATTTAAAGGCGACAAATAGATGGCGTATGTCGATCCTCTTCTCAATATTTGGCGCATCGTGAATATCTGCTCGAAGGTGCATTTACCAGGTCTAAGGCCACACTGATAAGGCGCAATCATTTCGTTGACAGTTGGCTTCAGTCTTTCACACTATATGCTCGATGAAACCTCATACGAAATGTTAAGCTGGCTGATCACGCGGTAGTTGGCGCATATTGCAGGATCACTCTTCTTGTGAATTGGAGCAGAGCACACTTAAATTCAAATCCGTGGCCATGCATTCGTCCGATCTTATTCTGTAAATGAGATGGTGCATGCACCTTACCAGCTCTTCGACTATACTTGAATATCTCAGCAGATAACCCATCTTCTCAAGCGGCTTTGTTGTTCCGTAGGTGCGTTATTTCTATGAGAACTTCATCCAGGTCGGTTGATGGGATATTAATGCCGTCATTAGCGATTTTTGATTCAAGAACTCGCCTTCTCCGGCGACGCTTTTCCTGCCTTCATTTAGCAAATTGGAGATATATTCTCTCCACAATTTTAGTGCGATTTGTATATCAGTCACCAGGTCGCCATTCTTTTCCTTACAGGAATTGGTCACGGTCTTAAAACCTTCCGTAAGTCGCTGCACCTTCTAATTAAATGTTCGGTCGCTTTTTCTGTTGGCTACCATTTCAAGCTATTCGCACTCACGCATTTCAGCCTCTTCTTTCTGCGAACAATACGTCTCTCTTCCTTTCTCAACTCTTATTAGCGTTAACATATATACGCGCATTGTGTCCGATCGAAGCGTGGCCCTGTAGGCAGCATCTTCGTGATAGCGCGACATTCCTCGTCGTACCAGTATTTTTTCAGGGTAGCGGAAAGCCAATGGCTTCTCAACGGCGGTATATAGTGATAGAGGAATGTGCTCTCAACGCTCATTAATTCCGGTTAGTTGCGATGTGCTCTTAGCGAATAGGTGTGAGAGTTGAGTAGCAAAGTTAGCAGCTGTCTTTTGCAATTGCAACTTTCCGACGTTGAGCTTTCCTTGTGTATTTAGACGCACGTTTTTTGCTGTGCAGAGGCGTATGCTCATCTTGTGCTGAAACCTGGTGCTACATACTACCATGTTTCGAGTCCCGGGAAAAGCGTTCATCTCAGTCCGTTAGCGGAGATTTTATCATGGAGACTTAATTTTCCAACGGTGTGACCAAGGATCAGTTCCTTACCCACCATGCCATTGAAGTCAGCAAGCACGATTTTGGTATCGTGACGGGGGCAGCGTTCGCAGGTACTTTATAGGCGCTCATAAAAGTGATCCTTGATCACATCGTACTTCTCTTCTATCGGGGTGTGGGCACACCAATCAGTGAGATGTTGAAGAATTTCGCCTTGATGCGAATCGTGGCGACACATTAAGTGTTCGGACATTCCAAGTGCATGCCCTCAACTAATAGACCTTAATACATTGCATGTGGTCGTCATCGAAGAAGGATGTGGTTGGCCGCAAACCCAGAACACAACCAGATACTGGTATTTTTTGTATGTTTTTGACTCACATTTATATAGCAAGGCGCTTGCTCGAAGACAGACGCCGCCCTGCAGCCGTACCTACGGGTCAACAGACGCTGCTGAGTGTGCGAGTGTGCCCTTAAACCAAGTATGTCGGAGACACCTCACTAAAGTTCCGTCTCTTTCTGCCATGACCCAAGCTCAACACGGGTTGGTTACCGCATCTCGCACATGGGCTACTCGCATAAGAGTCGGGATTGAGCCGCTCGACCGTATCTGCTACCCAGAAGATCAACCATAGCCCATTGCACTCCTTTCTCTTACTACTAAATATAAATATTATAATATTATGCGCTTACAATAAGTTCTCTTAATATAAGTTTTAAATGTGTTTTTGTTGTTATAAATAATATGTAAATGTACATGTAAATATATACAGAGGTATACATTACTATAAATATAAGAAGGATTAGATCACAATATATATTATAGCTGCAAACGATACTCTATGAATTCAAAACCCAAAAACTTAGAGTTTTAGTAACTGGGAAAGCCGATAACTCAAATTGTAAACACAGAATTCGTTAAAGAAATGCGTGGGTAGAGCAAATAAGTATATCTTCAGAACTACTTCATCTAACTCGACCAAATTTACCAATTTTCAAAGCTATGGAAGTCGAACGGAAACTACGCCCACCTCTCATATAACGGTAATTTACAAAAACTAAACAAATTCGAAATTTTAAGTAACTATATGTAAAATGTAATTAATCAAATTTGGCACACGGGATTGTGTGGGAGAAAGAAAGACGTGAGTTAAAAGCACTGTCGGAAAGTAGGCACTAGACTAACCACTTCGGAGTAAATATGTAGGTATATTTTCGAAACTACTCACAGCCAAAATGATGCAGCAGCGAAATATAAAAGCGCTTAGTAAAAAATAATAGAAGAAATAAAAAAATTTTACTAATTTATGAATTTGGTACATACATATATATTAAATCTTTTAATATAAAAAAAAACGCCAAAATTATTTCTATTTTACAAACGTAAAGTAAAATCATGTTCGTATACCAAAATGCAAGCTCACGGCCAAAATGATGCAAAAAAGGATTACTGTTAGCGGCGACAGCTTGGCGTCGATTTTCGAATACAAAGTAAATACTGTTATAAATGTGGGCAATCCTGGAATAGGATTTGATAGATTTGACATTTTAGTACGAGTATTGTCATTCATAAAGTGTAGTTAAAAATGGGTCGCCAAACAAGTATTGAAGTGCGCGAATTAATACTAAAGCATTATAAAGACGGCAAAAGTCAACGCGAAATCGCGGAAATGGTGAAACTGAGTCAAGGAACTTTTCAGCATATCATTGAACGTTATGTCCATAAAAATCGTGTCGCAAATAAAAAGAAATCGGCTCATAATAAGTTATTTAACGAAAGTAATTCACGTTGAATTTTACGGAAAATACGCGAAAATCCCCATTTAAGTGCTCCAGCTTTAGGCAACGAAATGGAAAAATTTCTTGGGAAGAAAAGTCATCCGGAAACCATACGAAGAGTGCTCAGAGAAGCTAATTTCAATGACCGCACAGCCCGAAATAAATGCTAAAAATCGAAATGCAAGGTTGAAGTTTGCATTTACATTTACATTACATTACATTACATTACATTTAAATAAGAGTGAAAGCTTCTGGAATACCGTAATTTTTGCAGATGAGAGTAAATTCAACCTGTTTAGATCGGCTGGAAAGAGCTATGTATGGAGAAAAGGAAATGCTAAGCTACAACCGCGAAATCTATATAGCACCGCAAAACATAGTGGAGGGCATGTAATGGTGTGGGGATGCATGTCGTCTTCTGGAGTCGGAATGCATCGATTGTATTATGGACAAGAGTGTGTATCTGGGTATTTTGAAGCGAAATTTGCTACAAACACAAATCCGGAGTTGTGCAAAGTTGGCTTATTTGGAACTGTCCGCACATAGTACAAACACCAGAAAGGTCTCCAGATTTAAATGTAATCGAGAATCTTTGGTCAGTTTGTGAAAGAGGGATTCGAAATAAAACCGTCTTGAAAAACGCCCTGCAAGCAGAATGGAATAAACTTGCTCTTAACTATACAAAGAAATTGACGAAATGTATGAAAGCAGTTATAGATAGTAAGGGGTATCCCACAAAGTATTAAACGACCAAATATTTTAGTTTTGTTCTTAAAAAATTTGCAATGCTTTTTTTTTTGTTACTGCGTCATTTTCGCTGTGAGGTACAATTAAATACTGAAGTTTGTTTTTGTTGTTAATTAAATGAAATAACTATACAATCTGAATTTTTTAAAGCATAAATTAAATGTGTATATCTGCCGCTGTCAAGTCGTATTTATATTTTTTGGAAAATGTATTTAGTTTTCAGGTAATTCTTGCTACAGTATTTCTTATACGGTTGCGTCACTTTGGCTAGGAGCCACTGTAGGTACACACTTTACATTTTAGCTCAGTGAGCACAATTTCGAAAATTATAAAAGAAATTACGTAAATTTAATTTTTTTATTAACTCATCAACACTTAACAAAACAAGTGTTAAGTTTCGTAGTTATTTGCATTTGGATTGTAGTTTCAAGCTCATTAAATGTTGATAAATTATTTATTTACCTATTGAATAAAAAACTGTGGGGTGTATTCACAGTCAAAAATGAGTCAATGCTTCAAGTTACGGCCCGGTTATGCAAGACTTAAGGTCAGGTTCATAAAGACTGATTACATCAGTTTTAATCGGCATTTGGTTAATTGCTGATATCAAGGTCTGATCAGCTTATCTCTAATTAGGTTCACTATTGGCAATAATTTAGTAAATAGTTCACCAAAGTTGCTTTGTGAATAGACAAAGCAGATTACACAGCTGATTTTGGTTATGTTGCGTTCAAGGCGAATGCATATAAGGTGATTGCATCCGCTTGGTGAACTGAATGTCAAAATTATGTGTTTGTGGTAATTCTTACTGTCAATGCGTGTCTAATTTGTTAGCGTTTTTTTTTTATTTTTGTACGTTAATACCACCTGATATGAATACGCCTTGATTGTGGAATTTGCTTGCTTCTTTATCAGTTGTTTTATTTCAAAATATTATAATTACCGAACAGATGAAAGCAAATAAAAGCACAAGTTAATCAAATTAACCACAAAGAAAAGAATTTATTGATAATTTTCTTTGAGCAGCATGCCACGGTTTTTTCATATTTTTCAAAGAAATTTGATCTTGCTACATGATTCAATTATTAGAGGTTTGATACATAGTGGCAGCTTATTTCTAGCTCTCCCGTACAAAAGGTTGCATTTGCGAAGGAAGTAGAAAAGGGGAAGAATGTAATCCCTTTCTATAAAAAACTGTTTAACAAGTACGCAAAATATGTAACTAGGAGTAGAATTTAAGTTGCATAAGATCCAAATATGTTTCGTAGTCTACGAAATATTTGATGCATTCTTTCGATTCGAAACTCTTTCGTTATGCAAACCTTGATTTTAATTAACAAATATCATTATTATAATTAAATAAAAGTGGGTTTTCTACATTTAGTGGTAAATAGTTCACAATTAAAAAAACATGTGATATAGTTCTTTGTTCTTATAAAAACCAAGCAACATAAATTCCTTTGAGCTCCAATATTACATATTGTGAGGTGAGCCATATTAATTCATTCACCAAACACAAACAAACTCCCCACATCCCAATTGTTGAGACTTCTGTTATTCGTTTGACGTTAGTCAAAACGGCGTAAATCGAGCTTTTACTAGTTATTGATGGTTTCAAGCAAAGTAAGTCCTTTGTTTTATTATATTACGTACAGAAAAATATATGATACAAAAAGTACATAACCATAAATAACTATGTAATCACACGATTACGTTTCAACACTTTACATAGAATAGATAGAATTGGGCAGAAAACCATACCAAAACGGCGACAATGAAGTTCGGGAACACAAGTTATTAGCAACCTACTAAGAAACAACTAATATTTACACTAATATTTCACTTGGGCAGAAATGCTTATCATCTATTCTAATTGCATACACACTCTAAGGTCCTAATTAAAGATATATATAAACTTTTATTTAGAATATTTGATTTTTCTTTTAAATACTAATTTAAATTTTCGAAATTCGGAGTGCCCACTCAATTTGGCAAGGAAGTCATGGTACAAGGGTGGAAGTGAAAAAGAGTAGGGATACGATCACAACGAGCAAAGGGCTTTGGAAAGGGATTCTATAAAAAAGATAGGGAACAGCAAAGGTCTTGCTAACTGACGCTGGCTAAGATGCAGGGAAACGATCACTCAGTATACCAATCACGATTTAGATGCACAAATTACCTAATGAATTTCAAATAAAACCACCTATTGGCATTGTTTATATTATATAAAATATTTACATTTTTATAAAATACTTACTCAAATTGTCACAGTTTTCAGGAAAAATATCAGCGAATTAACACCACACAAATGAATCAGTGAAACCGACGCTTTGTGTTTTTTTGGGACTATTTAAAAATATTTGATAAGATTCATATAGTTATAAATTTTCAAAGAAGTAACACTGTTTTAGCTAAGGGAGACGTCATGTGAAGAGTGAGGAGCAAAGCTGTTTATGTATCAAACCTTTCATTATTGAATCATGGATCTTGCTCCATATGTCTCATTATTATAAAAAATATACTTGTTAATTGCCATAAATACATTTTGTATATGTTGTCATTACTATCAGATGTAATTTTTTGTTCGGGTAGCAGCAAATCTTATATTAAATGTAATCAGATGTTAACCGACGGGTTTCTGCTAGCCGTTGATTGAAAAAAAAAACTTTTGCACCAAAATCCCGATTAACTTCCGTGTAAGCACTTATCAGCCTTTAAGAAACCGCCCATAGACTTGACTTGACTTACATAGAAACTTAGAACTACTGCTTTTGCACTGCTTTTCATTCATTTATTTATCTCCCTATTTGGGTTCTCAGCATTTGCATTTGTGATTTTGAATATGAACTTGTATTTTTAAATATAATTAACGTGTATAAAGAATGGAATATTTTTCCAATGAACAAGGAATGGGTGAAGAAGGCAAATACAGCCTTTAATTTGTTTAACTTATTATTTGCTTTGACAGTCGCTTGTTGACTTCGACGCTAATCAGACGCTTCCTTGCTATTTTAGACTCCCTTTGCTGCATATTACAAGTACAATCACGAGACACAATTGGTTTTTTGTTTGAAGTGTGTATATGTACATACATACATTCATTTATAGTGACTTCAAAAAACTCTTAGAAGAAGAAGAAAGATGAATGGACCACCCGATCTGAAACACATAAACAGGGAAACGACCCTTTAAATATACCAAGCTAATAAAAATGTGCAATTAAAAAATACCTTTACTTCTTCAAAGCATTTAATAATGTCGTCAATCAACACAACCGAAAATCTGTCTAAGTGTGTCCGTTTCTCATTAAAAAATAATAATAATAGAAGTGGATCTTTGCAAAATGCTCAGAAGCGGCAAGGTATTAATCAAAACTAAAACTTATAGCCAAACATCAAGTTAGTTCAACCACACTTTCTCCAGCAATACAAGTAGGAACCTTTGAACGCAACTCACTTAACTACACAAAAGGTGTAATATATTCAAACGAACTGAGGAGAACACCTGAAGAATCAATGCTACATCCACTAAGTATTTGGGTTTTGTAACCGTAACAACATCCGCATACTTTACATTTTTCCGCGATTTAAAATTGTGACCTGAAACGTTTTTTTTGCAAAAATAGCAAACGTCTTGTTTGTGATATGCCTGATGATGCCAAGTCATAGAAAAGGGCAAAGTAATTGATTGTTGAGCTTTAAATTTTTTTAATGTTGTGCAGCAATATTCACAAATAAATTCTGGCTCGTACTAGCGACTCGCACTATAAAACCTTTCGAAAATCTTGTTATATATTTTTACAACACCGATATTATTTTTAAAATCACGCCGATGACTTGTATCCGTAAATAAGCCACAAATGTAGCAAAACTTATTACGCTTGTCGCACATTTTAATTTTACTTTACCACGATTTTTATCCAATTTAACAGCAAACACAACAAAAGATAAACAACACGTGCACTTCAGTATAACGGAAATTTATAAAGACTTCAAAATTGAGTAAAAACTCAAAAATTAAGTGATAATTTCCTTGGGAACAACAGAAGCAAATTTTTGCAAAAATTTCGTTCTTATAAAAAGTAAAATAACTCAGACGATTTTTCAAAAGAAACATTCGTTAAACTCGGTATTAAACGTACTCTTTGAATCTAATCAAAACTCATTTTGTGTTTTTATAAAATAGTGTGTGAAAATATCGCCAAAGTCAAAAAAAGAAGAAAAAGGGTAGCAAAATTTAAGTTTGTTGTGCAAAAACAAGTAAATTTCTTCGGCTTTATATCTTTCAAAAGGTCTGAGTTTCTTCTTTCTTAAACCGTTCTTAGAATGAAAATCGGTTGTTAATTAACTAAGATATGGGGTAAGAAGTGCGAAAAAGCACGAAAAATCGGTTTTTTAAGGTTAAGTCGAGATATTGAGGGTGTTTGACAAATTCCAAAATTGGATTCTCGTTCTACTCGATAAGACCTACAAGAAAAATAACATCACTTCCCAGGTATTTTTGAGTGCCACACTGTGTAATTTATAACTATAATAAACTACTAATATCAATAAAACGTTAGCAGCGAAAAATCATCTTTTAACAAGAAACCCATCTGCATTCTCAACCAATAAACATCCCCCTCACCCCAAGTAACTTCTCCTATACCTTCAATTCAACTGGTGGTGTGACACTGCTTGCACAAGTTAAATTGCCCGGTTGGGAATTTATTTAAAAAAATTTATTTCGGACGCCACCGAACTTTATTCTTTAGCGTTTGTGCTAAAACTGAATTTACAAAAATGTTTTAATTCTAAGCTATATCTAAAAGTAAGCCCGTGTGCTGTCAACGTGATTTCAGGTACTTCGCTGATTTAGTGTTTCCCACGGGAACGGTAGTCGCTGGTCAGTTGATTGCTCAAGTTGAGTTGCGCGTGTGGGGTGTTGGATTTCCTGTCCGTATGTAAGCTGTGCAATGGGATGCGTTAGCTCCTCCCTCCTCTAGTACGGGCGTCCCCGTTCGCAAATCCGTAGATTTCGAAATACTAGGGCTGTCTGGTTTATTGCATTTGCCTTCTCTCGGAAATTTTGAAGGTAAGTAATGGGAAAGGCTATCTCAAGTTGACCCCAAAATTATCAACATTCGAATTTGCAAGTAATATTCCGTCAAAATATAGCTTTATCCTGCCAAATTTTGAATTGTGGATTTTTTATTAACATTTTTCTGGACAATGTGTGTATATGTCCATATCTTCGTTTATAAGTGTTCGGCATTTTAGTCTTTAAAACTTAGCTTTAACTACTATTTTATCATTATTTTTCTTTTTATAATATGTGTTTCTAATTTTACTTTTTACATATGATGTGTTGTACTATAAAAGATCCTAGATCTTATTGTACTAATGATTTTTCTGGCAATAAATGAAATAAAAAAAAATTGGAATTTTTGCAGTAATACGGAATTAATTTTTTTTCTCCGAAAATACATATCGGAATGAGACAATTTTTTCAAGGTGAGTCAAAACCATACTACTCTTCTGAACTCTATTTTTTTCGTAGTATAAATTTCAAATTTAATCCAAATAAAAAATTTTTTTTATAAACAAATTGAAATATAAACAATTTCTCCGCCTCCCAGAATGATTTTAATAACAATAGATTGGGCGGAAAACATTCGTGCATTTATTCCTGAAAAAACATGGGTGGGGATATTAGTAGTTTTTTTACAATATTAATTTTTGTCTGAGCGCGCATGTTCCGACTCGCGCGTGGCGGGGCGACGCGCGCTGTTACTCGCTGTGCTGATTATTATAAGAAAATATACTGCTAACGTATGCGTATCATTCAATGGCATAGGCATATTTTCTGCAAAATGCCAAGCCCCAATCGATATTGTAATCCGTGCAAAAAAATAAACCATTGGAAAATAAAATATTGGGTGCCTTCGCTGGCTCGTATGTGTGCCGTTCTTGTACAAGTGATTTGAATAATGGAAAATTAGAAATTCACAAGAATTATGATTCAAAGACTCCGGAGGCAGTTTTCTCTGATTGTATCGAGAGTGTAGCAGATGAAATTATTGATTCCGAAGATGAGCAATGCACTGATCCGAATTTTGTTTGCGAGTCAGTTCACCAATTAGAAAAAATTAATAAAATTAATCGCTTGCTTGAACAATGCGGTGTAAGCCCAGTAAAAACTAGGCGCATTTCTAATCTGTCAAGCAAAAAAAAAGAAAAATTTAGCCACAAGTGTTGCTAAAATCAAGAATTTTTTTTTGACCGCATCGCTGACGATTTTGAACATCGAAACAACATTTCTGGACGGAAAAATAATGAAGAATTGCGAGAATTATTTAACAGTCGAAATACTTGCAAAATTCAAGCAACACCACAGTGCATTTTCGTTGGTCCGAAGAACACACACAATGTGAGTGTTTGCAAAATCATCAGAACGCTCGCTTAAAATTTGAATTGAATAAAGCGATCAAAAATACGAATAATCTATTGAATTATTGGCATTTTTTGAGGAAAATGGTTTGCAGGAATCCAAACTCTGACTGTTTCTTATTAAAATGTTCGAACTGTCCTGGAACAAGAGAAGTCGTGGAAATCCTGGAATTCATTCTTCAAGATGAAAAAATTACATCAGCCAATTACGATCAGTGGATAAGTACCGACAGGTAAATAACCATTTACGAAAATATTTAATTTTATCGTCCAAAAAAACGTTTTTTTTTTATACAAATTTTCAATAGTTTGAAAATTTAATGTTATTTTAGAATAAATTTGACTACAAATTCCAATCATGATGATAAAAAATATGAAAAAATAGATGATAAAAACCACAACAACAACAATATTAATATTGAAAATAATTATAAAAACAACGATAATATAAATAATTACAATTAGAACGATGGAAATAATAATAGTAATGATAGTAATGACAATTATAAAAATATCTATATAATGTAATTGATTGCACGTATAATGCTGTAATGTGAGAGTAGTATTTCTCAACGTGGACACCAGATTATGAACTCTTTCACTTTAGATGTATGAATTCTTTATTTATACCCACGCTGAGATTCGGTTTTATTTTTGTGAAATAATCAACACGAATGATAGTAAAACAATTACTTTTGTGATTTGTTTACAGATGTTCCCTGCAAATAAAGGACGAAAAAAAGAAAGACTTTGTTCTGCATTTATCGAAGGACCTATTGATTGTGCTACAACATGGCTTTCTTGCGAAATCACAAGCTACATTTCTGACTGACATGAAAAATCGATTAGGTGATTATGAGTTCGTCGTGTGTCTTGATTTCTCAGAAAACTACACATGTCGTGTGCAAAATTCCGTGCAGTCAGAATATTGGAATACGGCTCAGGATACATCCTTACGTTGTTTACTATCGAGAAAACAACATACTAAAACATAAGAGTTTTGTAATGATTTCGGAAGATTTGGATCACGACAGTACTTCAGTGCATTTGTTTAATTCGAGACTGATATGTTATATGAAAAAATGTTTTGGTCGATGAAATGTACGAAAAAAAATTTATTTCTCTGACGGGGCCGGTTCTCAGTATAAGAACAAGTATAATTTCGTTAATCTGCTCCATCATAAAAAAGATTTTGCAATAGGGGCCATCACACGGCCCTTTACCAAGCGCAGTCGCGAAAAAGTGCCATTCAGCTTCAACCGCAAAATCTTTTTTATGATGCAGCAGATTAACGAAATTATACTTGTTCTTATACTGAGAACCGGCCCCGTCAGAGAAATAAATTATTTTTCGTACATTTCATCGACCAAAACATGTTGTTAAACGAAACGCATATCGTTCAAGTTTGCAAAATAGAAATCCCACAAAAATTACAAATGCTAAATCTCTGTTTGAGTGGGCAAAAGTCAATTTTACTTCAATTGATTTCGATTATTGTACCAAACAAGAACACAAATTTCTTTCCAATTTATTGAACAAACGGTAAAACTTCAATTAAATGCCAAATTTTTTCCGCTGATCATCAGTCGAAAATTGTTCCTATTATATGAAGAGTTTCATTTTACGTTATGAGCGAATGAGTTAATTTTGTGTGAATTGTCACTGGTAATAAGCAATCTAACTAAAAATTACATTATTTTGTGAACATTTGTATCATTAATTTTTAAATAAAATCATAACAATGTAAAGTGGATGCTAAATTTACTATAATTTAAGGATGAAAATTTCTTCACTACCAAGAACTCTATTTTTCAATTCGTACATAGCTTCATGATTTAGAACGTATCCAAACACAAGACGCCTCCAAGTACATATGTTCGTACGTGTATGTGGAGCGTACAATATCAGACAAAAATTAATATTTTAAAAAAACTACTAATACCCGCGCACAGGTTTTTTCACGAACAAATGTACGAATGTTTTCCGCTCAATCTATTGTTATTAAAATCATTCTGGGAGGCGGAGAAATTTTTTAAATTTTTTCAACTTATTATAAAAAAAATTTGATTTGCATTAAATTTGAAATTTATACGACGAAAAAAATACAGTTCAGAAGAGTAGTATGTTTTTGACTCACATTGAAAAAATTGTATTTTCGGAGAAAAAAAATAAATTCCGTAATACTGCAAAAAATTTCAATTGTTAATAAAAAATCAACAATTCAAAATTTGGCAAAGATATTTACAGGGTGCCTTTTGGCAGGATAAAACTACATTTTGACGGAATATTACTGGCAAATTCGAATGTTGGTAATTTTGGGGTCAACTTGAGATAGCCTTGCCCATAGTCGAATTCAGATAATTTCAATCGCCTTCTAACGAGTTTTGAGTTAGGTTCCTTACTTATCTAGTTGAATTTTTAAATTAGCTTCTTTTAAGCGGCGGAATATTAAATTAATACAGTTTATATGTTCCTGTAAGGAAGTGGAGAAAATTATTATGTCGTCCAAATATAGGTTAGGTTACTGTGGTAGCTCCCGCAATGGGAGCTCACTTAGACATAGTAGGAGTCCATTGTGATACCACTTGTTTTTATGTTTTTTTATGAACGGTAATGTGAATCGGAAAAATCAGGAAAGATTAACCTGAGAAACGTTGCGCACTCCGAATGAAGTCACGCAAACTACCAATCGCCACCCCAGAAAGCTCTTCTGGAGTCCTAAAGAGTACGAGCCTAGGTACTTGAACCTTACTCTCGCAAAGGCAGGACAGCTAAGCAGAAAATGAAAAGATGAATCCACCTTATCCTCCTCCATACAGCTGCGGCAGAAAGGGTCAGAGACTATCTTCAGCCTAACCGCATGTATACCCAACGGACAATGCCCAGTCAAAACACCTACAAGGGTCGAGAGTTGCCGCTTGGTAAGCGACCTCAGCTCCTTTGAGCGCTCACGAACAACTCTTGGCCAGAGGGCCCTTGCAATTCTGCATGTCGTGGCAATTTCCAAGCGCTCGCTGAGACGACCGGCAGCCCATCTGTCCAAGAGAAGTCCGTAGGCAGCCAAAGGAGCCCCCACCCTCTCCCTGCATGGAGAAATGACTTCCAGGTTAGCCTGCCGAGCGAGCTCATCAGCCATGCAGTTCCCAGCAATGTCACTATGGCCCGGTACCCAAATTAGTCTAACGTCGAGATACTCTGAGGCGGCTGTGAGAGAAATCAGGCACTCCCTGACAAGTTTTGATCTCACCATTAGCGATCCTAAGGCCTTAATAGCGGCCTGAATATCCGAGTAAATGTTAGCCCGTCTAGTGGACATTACATTGGTTAGAAGCCAATCGGATGCCTCCTTGATTGCGGCCACCTCTGCCTGAAATACACTGCAATAGTCCGGAAGCTTAAACTTGCGGCTGAGGGAGAGCTCCTCGCAGAAGACCCCCCCCCCCCCCATCCTTACCGTCCAGCTTCGAGCCATCCGTGAAAAAGTTCACCGTCCTAAAGCCCCACAAGCTACCCTCCTTCCACTCCTCCCTACGCGGGATGTGAGTGGAGAAGGAGCAATCCCGAGCTGAAGCAGGCAGACAGCAATCTGTTTCCGGAGGGACAAAGTTGAAGCTGGCTAGAATGCCCAAAGGGTGACCTGAATCTGTATCCATTGCAACCTAGCCGGGCTGCGGCACGGGCTGCTGCAACCTTGGCTGCAATGTCCACAGGTAACACATTAAGCATAACATTGAGCGCAATAGTGGCTGTATTCCTAAGTGCCCCGCTGATACCAATGAGCGCGGACCGCTGCACCCGCTCTAGCTGCTTAACCTTCGATGCTATATCTAGCGAGTTCCACCAGACCACCACTCCATAAAACATTATAGTCCTAATTATAGTCTCATAAAGCCAGTAGTTTACCTTGGGAGAGGCCCCATCTCTTCCCAATAGCACCCCGGCAACAGTTCACCGCGACCGAAGCCTTTTTCACCCTTTCTTCAATATTTGGCCCCCAGGAGAGCTTTCTGTCCAGAAACAGACCTAGATACTTGACCAGGTCAGAAAGCACCAGCGGGAGGCCACCTATTGAAGGGGGATTGGCATCCGGTACTTTGCACCTCCTGGTAAATAAGACGAGCTCTGTTTTGCTAGGATTAATCGCTAGTCCGCACAATGCAAACCATTTTACGATCAAGTTAAGATAACCCTGCATGATATCAAAAAGGGTGTTCAAAAACTTACCCCTTACTAAGAGAGCAACATCGTCAGCATAGGTAATAGCCCTGCAGCCTTCCCTTTCTAGCTCCTTCAGGACGCTATTGATAACAACGACCCAAAGGAGTGGTGAGAGAACCCCTCCTTGCACCCTTCGTTGAATGGAGGCGCTGCCCCATTCCGCCACGACAGTTCTGTCCCAGAGAAGGTGGTTGACGGGCCTTACAAGACCCGGTTCAACCCCAAGCTCCGCCAGGGATCCGACTATTGCCTGTGGCTGAATGTTATTGAAGGCACCTTCTATAACCAGAAAGTCACCAACTGCAAAGTCTTTGTGTTCAAGAGACTCCTCAATGACGTTAACAACCGTATGCAGGGCTGTTTCCACAGACCTGCCCTTCGAGTAACCATGCTGAGCTCGCGACAATCGCTTCCGCGGTATCTCCTCCTTTATATGAAGATCAATCAGCCTCTCCAGGGTCGTCAAAAGAAAAGAAGAGAGGCTGATAGGTCTAAAGTCCTTTGGGGATACATGAGAGCTCTTGCCCGCCTTGGGGATAAACGTAACCATCACATTCCTCCAAAGTCTGGGAATATAGCCCCTACTTATACAGCTTGCGTAAATAGGCGCCAACCATCGACACGACACTCGTTCGGACTTCTGCAACTGAGCGGGAATGATACCATCAGGTCCCGGCGACTTGAAAGCTTTGGAGGAGCGTGTCGCCCAGAGTAGGCGACGCTCTTCCAACAGGTCGCAAGGAGGGACGTAGGTGGCTCCTGGTTCCACACCTGTAACCTCACATGGCTCAGGATTACTGGGGAAATGGGAATCGAGGAGAAGTTTGAGCGACTCCTCGCTGCTCATTGCCCAATTTTCCATGTCGTCCCTGAAACATCCTAAGGGGACGGGAACCCTCGCGAGCACCCGCCTAAGCCTAGAGAACTCGTGGTAGCCTTCGACGTTTTCGCAGAAGCTTCTCCACGAGTCTCGCTTAGCTTTCCTTATTTCGGATTTATGTATTCCCAATCCGATCCTATTAAATTCCCAATCCGAGGGTTCTTTACTCTTCCTCGCCTGGTTAAAAAGTCGTCTACTCGAAGCCCTAAGCTCCGAAATTTCCAAAGTCCACCAGTACTGCTTCGATTTGCCCGAAGGCCTCCTCAGCGGACACGAAATCTCTATCGCTTTCTTACAAGCTACAGCGAATTTCTCCACTAAGCTGTCGATCGAAATTTACGAAAGGAGTGAATTCCCTTGAGGTTCCTCAGGAAGAAACTCCTGCAGCTTCTTACAGTATAAATCCCAATCCATATTTCTCAGATTCCTATAGGGACGATTTTGGGGACGAGCTTCGCCCAGGGAGAATTGAATATACCTATGATCAGAGAAGGAGTGATCATTAAGAACTCTCCAGTTCGAGATACGGGAACCAATTCAGACGAAACCAGGGTAAGGTCCTCCCTCACCGAAGTTGCAAACGTAGGGTCGCTCCCCCTATTACAAATAGACAAATTTTCGCTAAGAATAAAATCAAATCTTGCGTTAATATCCGAGCTTTCCCAGCAGGAGTGCCTCGAGTTGGCATCACAACCCACAACGACGCCGGCTTTCCTGCGCCTCGCTTCCGGCAGAGTGTTCCTCAGTAGCACTGGAGGTGGTCCACCTCCTCATCGTGAGCTATATACGCGGACATGAGCCAAAGTTCTTCGGCCCCGTCCTCGAGTCTTACTATTACTACGTCTCCGTTGCTGAAATTAGACAGAAAATAAGTATTTATTTCACGCCTGACGAGCATACAAGCTCTAGGTTTACCTGCGTTACTGAACACCAGAAGCTTTTAATTCTTCGTCCCGATGCCAGAAACACCGTTACTGCTCAGCCACGGTTCCTGGATCAGGAGTACATCTGCTTGGTGGACGCGGCCTTAGAGTGCTGGAGATTGATCTGCAGGATAATCATCCTCAGTAATCTCCTCCAGCTCACCCGCGGTAGCGTCCTCACTATACGAGGAAAGTAGCCTCTCCTCCTTCGCCCCATCGAACAGCCTGTTCAGACTGAGGACGGACCCCGCGGCCCAGTGCTCTCGGCGTCCGACCTGACGGAGTCAATCTCCATGCTCATGAAGGCCTCCATGATTCTGGCATCCGATTGGTAGACCTTAAGGGCTTAAGGGCTACCTTCTCGAAGCCATAGGATATCACCCCCTGTTGCTCAGCGAGAAGGCCGAGGCACTCCGCGTTCAGCAGAATCAGCGCTTGCCGATATGGTTCCTCGGACCCCTCAAACCGAACGACCTTCCAGTTGTGCGCAAGAAGGTTCGGATTACAGTAACGGAGGATTTCCTCGATCTTTCCCGGTGCAGAGGGCTCCGCAGGGAGCCAGAAACGAGCCCGCGGATGCAAAGGCAAATCCTTCTTATCCACGGCCTCGAGCCTGGCACCCTACCAGACCTCCCCCACCAAGGAAACCGCCGCTTTATAGAGCGTGGCCGACCGCTCGTCAGTGCAGGAAATCCTCTTAAAAAGGCCAGAGTGCCAGCCCACACTCTCGCAGCGAGGAGGTGGACCAGGATTATCCCTGATCACCTTCATGAAGACGGCAGAGATTCCTGCCGCTACACGCTTCCAATCCATCCTGGAGATGGTACCGTTTTCCTTACTGCGGTCCACGACACCCAGAATAATGGAGCCCGGCTGCTTAGCGACTTCGCTAAACGTTTTGGGCGCGACCCCAGTCCTGAGCCGTTTCCCTGAAGAGTCATGAAATTTTGTTATAAAAACTCTTCTTCAAAAGTTGGTATTTTTACTTTTCATGGATATAAATTTTGTGTTGTAGGGTTTTTATGCAAATTGGATTTGTATTTTGTATCCATTTCGGGCGGCAAATGCCGGGGTTTAAAATTGAATTGGTTGCGTCTGTGTCAACTATTAATATGTCCTAACCTAGTCTTTGTTTTTATAAATGGAAGCTTTCCGAGGCTGTAGGACGAAAATTTTCAGAAATCCTATGAATGTGAGAGGCTTCGTGGTTATTTACATCCATGGGTTCAGGCAATGGGAATAAGCTCCGTTTTGGGCTGCAAAATTTTGTTGTGAGAAATTTTGCTGATGAAAAATTTCTCACAACAAAATTTTGCTGATGAAAAATTCTTCTATTATGGTTAAAATTTGAATTATTCTGTGGATTGTAATTTTGATTAAAATTGCGTGGGTTGACTGTTAAAATGTGAATTAACATTCTGGTTATGATTCTGATTAGGATTTTGACAAGTATTCCTTGGGCTAAGATTTTGTTGTTGTCTGTTGTGATTGAAATTTGATTTATATTGTTGGTTTTGTTTTGAAAGTTTTTGTTCAGATCTGTTTCGCGTGAAAAATTGCTGGTTGCCTACTTGAAGATGAGCATATCCAGCTTCAAAAAAGATATTCATTGCTCTTTCTAAAGTATCTGGATTCCTACAAGCTAATATAGCCTTCATAGGTTCAGGGATTTTAGATTTAAAAATATTGAGAGCTGTGTGGGAGTTGTTTTGGGCAACAGCGTTTGCTGCTACTAATTCTTGTCCGAGGACGAATATGGTTTTATTGTTAAGACGCCTAAGTTTGTTTTTTATTTCATCAAAGAAATCTAGGTTGGTTGTTTTAAATGTGGTATCTCTGAGTAAATCGAAAAGTTCGTCACAACTTAATCGGTCGCCAAAATTATTTTGAAGTACCGCCTTAATATCATTCCAGGCTTGGCAATTTATTTCAATAATTTCCCTGGGTTTACCCTTTAATTTGCTTTTAATTATGTCGGAAAATAGTCCTTGTGATAGTTCATCGTATGTTTATAACATAGGATGTATTCTGTCTATTGCATTTAAAAACGTTTGTAGGTCTCTATTGTCGCCATTGAATTCAGGGAGGTTTCCTAAATATTTTAAAGGATCAAAACGTACTTGAGCCATTTTTTTTGAAATTCTGATACTTTTTCTTTTAATATTTAAGATTTTAAATTTCTTTTTAGCATTTACTTTAATTTCCTTAATAATATTTGCTACTTCGATATGGTTTTCTGCCTCTTTACCGTATGAATATAATTCCGCTTGGGTTTCGTAATAATTTTCCATTAAATTTTCAAACAAATTATATTTTTTTTTTCTTCAAAATGTTACTGTATAATTTTCGATAATTGTACAGTTTTGGAAATGTAGGTTTTTAAACCTAATTTCAGAATTGATTGTTAGGGTACATGAACCTTAACAATACCGTGGACTATTAAATTTTCAGAATTGATTGTTAGGGTACTTCAACTTTAACAATACTGTAGACTATTAAATTTTCTTAAAATTACTTTAAAAATATTTTTGAATTTTCCGTTGCATTAAAACCTTGGTTCTGGATGCTGTCCAGCTGCTGTTGATGACAATTCTGCTGCTGATGTTTTTGAAGCTGTCTAATGATGTCACCGAGGATTAGTATCTCTGTTGTTTTCTTGTTACTGCTAAGGATGTCCTGTTTTCTCCAGTGCCTCAATTTTTGAAAAAAACCTTTTTTTTTAAATGAGATAAAAGTCACAATTTGGCAATCTTTTGTCTTTTTGAGTCAAAATAAAGTTTTCCCGATTTTGGTAATCTTTTACCATAAAAGGTTAAAACAATCTTTCGCGATTTTATGGAAAAAGTGGTACTGTGTGCAGCAATCTTTCACTGACACACTTCGACTTCATTTTTTTTTTTAATCTCCACTTCGCGAAAGTATTAATTTTGCGCGATCTTTCGCGCTACCGTATTAAAAATTAAAATTTACTTATCACAATTCTCGTTTTTTTACGATTGATAGGATAATTACGGTATCCTATCGACTGCTCCACTTTTCTTCCCAATTTTTAACTAATAAAAAACGAGTCTTTTGTTTTTGTTAGAAGCGAAAGTTTTTACTTTATTGGTTTGAATCTATCTTAAGACTGACTTAATTACTAAAAACAGTGGTACTTATAATTGATTGAATGTCTGCCTTGCATATTCTGTCAGTTAAAATTGGTAAACAATTCTTTGGAATCGTTGACTTCGATTTGCACCTGCCGGAAATGCAAATCGGCTTTTTATAAAACTAATAAATTTAATTTAGGAAAAAAAGGTTCATTGTATTATTAAGAATGCAATTTGGCAGAAAGTGCAAGTTGCACAAAAGTGCATCGCACTAAAAGTTGGCATGTGCCAGGAAAGGCAAGTGCAATAAATATATGTTGGTTAAATGAACTGAATATATTGGCCTTGGCATGCAAAAGTGGAAATAGAATATGAAAAGGCGTAGATTATTATATTATACTTAGGGGTTTTACTATAACAGCTCATAATAAGTATAAGCTAGGGGACCTGAGTTCGAGTCCCTGCAAGAAGTCTGATGAGGAGATGTGGTGATCTCCGAAATAGCTATAACTTCTACAATTTCGGTTCTTTCTATTATTCTTCCTATTAAAAGCTGGTATTGAGGCAATAAAATTATTGTTTGATATAAAATAAATATGCCAGAGAATATTAAGATATTTATATATGTATATGTATATGGATTTTTGTTAAACGAAAACCCTAGTAATTCAAATTTCAAACTTCCTACGAAAGTCGGCAGAGTTATCTTTAAATTTTCACCGATTTTAAGAAATTGTTGTGAACAGACCCTTACTTGTTGCATGCAACATTGTCGCTACGACATGGCAATAGTGCAATTTGCTTTCGCTACCCTGCAAAAATGTAGTGACCAAAAGTACACACACTTGTAAGATTTTTCGATTGTCACCACTACAAACACAGTACATGTGACAAGTTGCCTTTCAAAATTGGCGATATGAAAGGACATGACACATCTTTCTTATTACATTTTTTATATTTCGCTCTCTTACACATATTGCATGCATAGGGATGATGGAATGGTGAGAAAAGCAAAATGAACGAAACGAAAAGACAGGGGTTGCCTAATGGTTTCATTGAGTAAAAATAAAAAAATCACACGTACAAGAGCTTTTGTTTAGTTGGAGTGGCAGCACAGCAATTATGACTTGCAATAATTGTTTTTATATTGTTGTGATTCTGATGCTCAGAAGTGGTCGAGCATTATTAATAATAAATTATACAAAGCTTTCGGCAGTGGAAACTAATTTGAGAATATACTTGCAGGTAAGTACTGTGTTAACTATAAAAATAATGAAGCGGCAAACATTTTATAATAAAACTAGTGCCGAGAAAAGAGAATGTGTGCGAAGTACTTTAAATTATGAAAGGCTGTCCCAATTTGCCGAAGCAGATCGGAGTGAGCCAAATGCGGTTACATCTTTGCAAGAATCAATTGCAGAAAGCTCTATTGCATTTTCTGACTCTGAGTGCCGGTCGGAAAATGAAGTAGAAGAAATGCCCAGTGCAGAAAAGTGCAAGGAAATAAAATTGTGGGCTATAAAAAATAATATTTCGCAGGCGGCTCTGAGTGATTTGCTTTGTGTTTTGAGGAAGATTGGTGTAAATGATTTACCCTTATCTGCGAAAACTCTTCTCCAAACAAGTAAAAGTAAAGCACATATTAAGACAATTCCAGGAGGAGAGCTTACGTATATTGGCATCCAAAATCATTTTAAGTCCGACTCGTTCCAATTTTTAAAAGATGAAAGTGAAATTTAAATAGATGTCGAAATAGATGGATTAAAGTTGTTTAAGAGTTCCAATAAAGTTTTGTGGCCGATTCTCGGTTCAATTGTTGGGTTTCCAAAAAAGAAAATATTCACTATTGCCTGCTTCTCAGGGAAACAAAAGCCGATTAACGTAAATGATCTTATGAAAGAATTTTGCGATGAAGTAGTTTATTTGAGAGAAAATAGTTTGAAAGTCGGTTTGTTCAATCCCATTTTAAAAAAGTTTAACGTTCGAATATTTATATGTGATTCTCCCGCTCGTGCTTTTATAACCAGCGTTCAAGGTCATAATGGGAAAAATGGATGCCCTAAATGCTGTCAAATAGGCAATTATCTGAATAGAAGGGTATGCTTTTCCAGACAATTAAGTGATTTACGGACAGACATGAAATTTAAAAATAGAGTAGATAGTCGACACCATAATATAAGTATTTCTGATCAAGAAAATGTACTGGAAACGGCAAATTTTGGCATGGTTTCTCAATTCCCCTTAGATCCGATGCACCTCGTTGATTTAGGTGTTGTTAAAAAACTTCTGCATTTAATAATTAAAAGAGGAAATGTTAATATTATGAATGAAAGAATTAAGTGGCTTTCCTCGTGGGTGCCATCAGAGTTCGGACGAGTATGTAGAAATATAGACGATATCGGGAATTGGAAATCCACGGAATATAGACAATTTTTGTTGTATTCAGGAATTTTCATTTTAAAAGGCAGTATTGCTGAAGATTTATATTATCATTTCATTTTATTGCATGCCAGTATACGAATGCTCTCCAGCGAAGGTTCCTACCGAACTGATGGAAATGTCATACAAGAGTTATTACAAGAATTCATAAATTTGTTTGGTGATATTTATGGCGATCACCTAATAAGCTTTAATGTTCATGGTCTACTTCATTTATTAGAATGTGCGAAAGAATTCGGACCACTAGATTCTTTCTCTGCCTACAAATTTGAAAATTATTTGCAGTATATAAAAAAAGTTATAAAAAGTCCCACAAATATTCTACAGCAACTGTGTTTAAGACTTGAAGAAAGAAAATCTTTTGAAAATCAAGAAAAGTTTAATTTTGACACATTTTTAATTAACCCTAAGAAAGAAAAAGACTCGTTTTGTTTTAGTGAAATTACAGGACCTTTCAAAATTATAGAATCGCGTTTAGAATCAGGAGAAGAAGTAGTGATTGGATATAGTTTTAAAGAGAAAAGCAACTATTTCGATGAACCCCTTGAATCTTTTTCTGCACTTGGCATTTTACTTGCAAGTCGACTTAGTAATGAAAAAATAAAAATTTCCAAAAGTTTGATTCAATATAAATATTTTTGTATTCCATTTGAAAGCAAATTTATATTAATACCCATTCTGCATCATCTTTTCCACGAATTTTCAAACTAGTTGCATTATAATAAAAAATTAAATATAAAATATACGCTATACTACTAATAACCATATTTTATCTTTTTCATGTTCAATGATATGTTTTGCCTAAGAAAATGGACAACGTAGAGTTAAACAACATTTTTGAATGTTCTCCACCAACCAGCTCTACATCCACAGGAGCAAAGAAGAAGAAGTTTCAAACTGCATTAAATTTTAACTCCCCGTCTTCACATCAAGGTAAATTTTGATTAAAGTAATTATATCTCCGCTGCATTCAAATTCTAATAAAAACTACTTTTATTTTTAGACTCACAACTGGACCAAAGTTTGCCGTACACAACAGTGTCCACGTTGGTTCCTGGTTCAAATAAAGGTAATATCAAAAACCATGCTTTGATAACAATTTATATAATAATAATATTTATAAAAACGTAATTCATTTAATAACAAATCATGTAAATGCAAGTTTCAAAGTTTATATTACAATTTAATAGGCTGCAAAACTGCATACCCCAAATGTTTTTAAAAATTCATTAATAAGTTTGCAGTTCTTATGAAATATTTTTGATATTGGACTAAACTTTGAAAATTGCATTTATATAGGTTAAGTTAAAATTTAAATAATCGGAAAAACTTAAAACAATATTATGTAAAACTAATGTATGTCTGCACATATTATTCAAAATTCGGATTTTGTTTAATGTTACAGAAGTAATGGACATGTTGGGGCTCATCCTGCAGAAGCAATGCAGTTTAGAAGCGCGCTTGGAAAAGATTGAAGAGAATGTAATATTTACTGTACTTAAACGTAAATATATATATTTATAATATATTTGTTTCAGATGATCCAAAAAACGGACGTTTTGGCGCACCACAAGGCTTTGAAAGAGTCAAAGGTGCTAGTTCGTAAAGTTCACCAGGTGGTGTGCAAAATAAGTGGAGAGACGGGAGAAGACCTCCATACAGAACTTAAGGATACTCTGCCTCTGCAGTCCATAGATACAACTTTTGACATAGAGGAGAAATTGCAGGAAAAAAACTACGAGGACGCAGTTGTAAGTATTGTTTTAAAAACGTTTCACTAATTATTTGTAAAACAATGTCTCTTTGCAGATATCATTCTTGTACTTCCTCAAAGGAGTTTCCGGGGACATTGATGCTGTTTTGAAAAGAGTCTTCAGCGACGACGTCCTCCAACTTTTTAATTGGGACGGAAGATGTAACAAAACGGCTCTGTCGAAATTGAAGTTGGTCGATACGGTTCTTTTTGGTAATTATTAATGTTCTTTTTTTATAAATAATTGTAATTTAATTTATATGGTTATTACTGCAGATGTTTTTAAATTACAAGGACGCATCGACTTCGAGAAAGGAGTAAGAAGGAGTGTAGAGCTAAGCCACAATAGAAATAAGCAAAAAAAATATTTACAAAAAAAATAACATGTGTATATACATAGATTTAACTACTATTAACTTAATCAATTAACAAAGTCTACATAAATATAACTAATGTATGCATACAAATATTAAAAAAAAACGATAAATATAACTAATACAAAAGTATAATATCAAATAAATATAATATATTATATGCATATGTATATACATATAACTACAAAATATACATAAGTTTATAATATAAAAAACCAACGAGTTAGTTAATAAAAACTGTATTGAATTGAATTATGCTAGTACAAGATTTTATTAAACAGGTCAAAGGGGCATTTAAAATGCTGGTAATTTCGCTATTAAATTCCAGGTTATTTAACTGGTAAAATGATGGTCATTTGGCTATTAAATTCCTGGATATTTGACCAGTAAAATGCGGGTCATTTTACTAGTAAAATACGGGTAATTTGACTAGTAAAACATGGAGTAGTTGTGACGTGTGTAAGCAGTGCAGCAATATCTCTCGTGAAGCGCACAAGCTTTAAGAAAGAGCGGGACGAACAATCACACATATAGAAACATTTGGAACGAAACGGTCAAAAAATCTACCGATGCCTTTAAGAATGTGATGGCAAAAATACGGAAAGTTTCTGTCATGGCTCCAGGTCGTTTTACTAGTCATTTTACCAGTATGCTTCTTGCAGGGTAGGTTGTCAGTTGGCAGCACTGAATTAAAAACTTCAGAAAAAAGCGTCCAAGCAGAAGTGGACTCTGCGGTAGGTTTGCAAATAAATCAACAATGATAGAAAACAGATTACGACATCGCGCACACGTCACAGATGTTCATACCACAGGAATAGCGAGAAGCAACGGAAGGTGATAACTGCACATGGATATTTTATTTTCGCTGCAATCGCTACAATACGAAGCTCGGTACTTCACATATTCTGTGTTGCACTTTTTGTAAAAATCACTCAAAACTCAGAAAAATCAACTTTTTAGTAGGCAAGTACGAAGTAACGGTAGTGCTTTTGTCGTCGCCTTCTTTTCTCTCCATCGTGCTCATAAATCCTAGTGTAATAATTCCACTGTTGAAATCACTGCAACAATTCTTATTTTAAAATTTTAAAATATGGCCTGGTATATGTACTTATACGTACATATGTAAGAGGAAAACGAAACATCAATCAATTCCATGTAATAAACCGAGATAGAGAATTGGATATGCGGATGGTAGATGTCTCACAGTTAGCATAATGATTTTGATTTTATATTTTGTTATGTACTAAATGCTTACGTATGTATGTAAGTACATATTCTGGTGGCGTCAGTTCGAATTTTTTTGAATTACTTTTTCTTTCGGCATTCAAACAGGGATCGTATATTTACAGAGAAGTAGCACCCGCTTCATTCCCGCTGTCGTTCCGCGTTTTTGGGAAAGGCTCGTCAGCTCACCACTCAATAACACAGTGCTACAAAAAAGAATGAAGTCGAAATACCTGGGAAGTGAAGTTATTTTCCTTGTAGGTCTTATCCAGTAGAACGAGAATCCAATTTTGGAATTTGTCAAACACCCCCAAAATCTCGACTTAACCTTAAAATCCGATTTTTCGTGCTTTTGTGCACTTCTTACCCCATATCTTAGTTAATTAACAACCGATTTTCATTCTAAGAACGGTTTAAGAAAGAAGAAACTCAGACCTTTTGAAAGATATAAAGCTGAAGAAATTAACTTGTTTTTGCACAACAAACTTAAATTTTGCTACCCTTTTTGTTCTTTTTTTGACTTTGGCGATATTTTCACACACTATTTTATAAAAATACAAAATGAGTTTTGATTAGATTCAAAGAGTACATTTGATACCGAGTTCAACGAATGTTTCTTTTAAAAAATCGACCAAAAAGTGACTGAGTTATTTTACTTTTTATAAGAACGAAATTTTTGCAAAAATTTGCTTCTGTTGTTCCCAAGGAAATTATCAATTATTTTTTGAGTTTTTACTCAATTTTGAAGTCTTTATAAATTTCCGTTATACTGAAGTGCTTTATCTTTTGTTGTGTTTGCTGTTAAATTGGATAAAAATGTGGTAAAGTAAAACTAAAATGTGCGACAAGCGTAATAAGCGTCATCGGCGTGATTTTAAAAATAATATTGGTGTTGTAAAAATATATAACACGATTTTCGAAAGGTTTTATAGTGCGCTGGTACGAACCAGAATTTATTTGTGAATATTGCTGCACATTAAAAAAATTTTAAATTCAACAATCAATTACTTTGCCCTTTTCTGTGCCTATGACTTGGCATCATCAGGCATATCATAAACAAGACGATTGCTATTTTTGCAAAACAAACGTTTCAGGTCACAATTTTAAATCGCAGATAAATGTAAAGTATGCGAATGTTGTTACGGTTACAAAACCCAAATACTTAAATGCCGAAGTGCCTGCAAAAAGTGAGTCCATTGATGCTGGTGAAACATTTTTAGTAGAGGAAGAATTCCTTCCTTGTAAATCAAAATCAACGGAAAGGCATTTGGTTCAGGCGCGTAGCTACCGCCGTATCAGCCGTATCAATGATACGGGGCCTCCAACGCGTAAGGAAAAATTAATAAAAACTTACCAATATTTGTTTTATTTCACAAATGTCAAAAGAAAAAAAAATATTTTTTTTATCATGTAAAGGAAAGGTTCCATCTAGCAGCACTACACTACACGACACGACCAAGTTTTCTATGCATGTATTCTTATGGAGCAATAGTGTATTCTTATGGAGCAATAGTGGGGTTTCCCTTTTTAAGAAATTTACTTCAACGGGGGAGTCCCACAATAATCAGCAGTGTTTATTTACGCGTTTTATTTATTTGTAAATAAGTAATTTGCAAAAGAAACAGGTGTTCTTCTGATTTTAAAGTGATATTGGTGATTTCTTAAAAAAGATGAGTGAGCGAAAAAGAGAACATCTCAGCGGAGCTGCGAAAAGAAAAATTAAGCAGAAAAGGGCGGAGATAAAAGAGAAAGTGCCAAAAATTACTTCCTTTTTTCAGACACCAGCTTCTGCGAGTAATTTAGATAGCAAAGGTAAGTAATACCCAAGCCATTTATCTAATCTATATATGAGCCGCTATAAGGTATTAGACTTCGGCACAGCCAAAAACAGCTCCGTCCTTACTTGTTTTGATAGCGTTCGAAAGCAAAATATATTTCATGGTTAAAATAATGAATCTTAGCAGAGATTTTTCATGTTCGAATTTCGACACCAAAAAGCAGATATAGATTGCATTGCATGGTTAGGACGAATTGCTAAAGTTAAAACAAATCAATAACATATTTCAAATTTTATCTTCTAAGCCACTCAACGGATTTGGAACATAGCGGAGCCCTCTGATAGAGATGTATAAAATTAATAGGGCTCTAAAGCTGTTCGATTTTCGATTTTGGTCCGATTGGAAATCAATTTTTAGTTGGCTTTTTTAGATTATTCGAATAATCGCCACTCAACGATTATTCGATTTCTATTAGAATCGATTACTTGTTCAATGAAATAAAAGCAAATTTTTTTTAAGTTTTGAAAATGCTCTTCCTTTGAAAGGAGTGCTGGAAGAATAAGTTGAGAGTGAGATTTTTATTTTTATATGAAATGCAAGAAGGTAAGCAGGTTACCTCCATTCAATGTGCTGTAAACCTCTGTTTATTGATGTTCTTGCTTAATAATTCTTAATAAAAAAAATGCCTTAGAGGATGCTATCAGTTTTTGATGCAATTATGTAAAAACGATTTTCGAACAGAGGCTATTCGAATAGTCAACAGCGAGCCATTATTCGAATAATTTAATTTTTAAAATCGACTGTTTGAACATTCGAATATTCGATTAATCGATTTTCACAAGCTCTAAAAATTACCCTTAACAAAAGTTCACTGTTTTGCTCTTGCTTAAAATTAAAAATACCAAAAGCAATAAAGAATTTGTTGAAAAACTAAAATTATTATTTCTTGGCTTCAAGCTTGCAATTACAATGAAGTTTACAATGAAGGAAAGCCCCATAACAAAACATTAGCTTTTATTTTCCAACAATTGTATTTTCAGATTCTTCTAAAGTACATCCTTCACCAAATGTCCATTCGGAAATAGAAGAAAACCAATTCGATGTTTCTGAGATATCTGAAAATATAGTTTCATCAGATAGAGAAAATTTCGGTGACAGTCCAACTGAATGCGAACGAAAAATAATTTTTAAATTGGGTCCATATAAACCACAAGGACCGTTTCCAAAAGATTCAGAAAGTAACCGATCTTTTTCGATCTATCACTATTCATGTATCAATAAGGCAGGCATACAAATTCCAAGACTATGGTTATGGTTTTCGAATGTTTTAAAAACGCCGTATTGTCACTTCTGTTGGTTATTAGCAGATCGCCAAAGCAAATCGTACTCCTCTGCATGGGTTAACGGTGTTTCCATTAGAAGCAATTTTTCGCAAAGTATACTTGGCCATGAAAAGTCAAAGCAGCATATTAATGCATCTCTATCTTATTATAATTGGTTACAAGGAAATACTATCGACACTATGTTGCAAAGTGAAATCAGGAGTAAAATAACATTCTGGAGAGATGTATTGCATCGTATAATTAATGTTATAATTACTTTAGCATCTTGCAATCTACTTTTACGAGGCCATGATGCTGATTCCGGAAATTTCATGGCAATTTTACATTTGCTATCTAACTATGATCCAGTTTTAAAAGAACTTCTTCTATTACCAAAAGGCAATATAAATTATTTAAGCCCAACGATTCAAAATGAAATTATTAATTTGCTTGGTACCGCAGTTAGGAACAATATTATCTCAGAAATTAAAAAAGCTCCATTTCTGACAATAATTCCAGATACAACGCAAGATTTGTCAAAAACTGATCACCTGTCTGTAGTTTTTCGATACATTTCTATGCCTAAAGAAATAAAAATCTGTGAGTCCTTTTTGGGATTTACAGCAGTATCCGATTGCACAGCTGAAGGACTTACAACTGAAATTTTAAATAAATTTGAACAATACGGAATCGATTTGGCTAAATGTAGGGGACAGGGTTACGTTGGAGCGAATGTTATGTCTGGGATGTATGGAGGATTACAAAACCTAATAAAAGAGTATGCTCCGAATGCCGATTATGTTCATTGTGCTGCGCATACTTTAAATTTAGTTTTAAACGATGCTGAGAAACATGTTCGTGAAGTGTCGACTTTTTTCAATAATTTAGAATTAATATATACTTTTTTTGGTAATAGTATACAACGCTGGGCGATGTTAAGTGACGGTTCATCTGAAAATATTTAATCACCCTTAAAAAGGTATGCCCTACTAGATGGTTTTCAAGAAACGACGCTTTATTAGCGGTAAAGAAAAATTATTTATTATTAATGAAAACCTTGTACCAATTAAATTTAATTTCGAAAAAAAAAGATGAACGTGAAGAATGTAAAAATATAATTAACATTTTAGAGAGTTATGACTTCTTAGTGCTTGTCACATTTTCTTCACTATTTGAAATCATTAATCCTGTTTCTAAAGCTCTACAGCATGAAAATATTGACTTACGGAAATCAAGTATTATATTAAGTAATCTTTTGCAAGGACTGTGTGAATTCAGAAATCAAATGCATTCAATAGTTTGCTAAATGAGTCCAAAGATTTAGCAAAAGATTGGAGTGTAACAACTGTTTTTAAAAACAAAAGGCGAAAGATAACGAAGCGGTTTTTTGATGAGTTATCAGAAGATGAGAGAATTTCAGACCCGGAATCCTACTTCAAAGCCTATGTATACTATTGCTGTTTGGATATACTCATTTCTCAAACAAAACAAAGATTTCAGACCCTATGCGAACTGAGTAGTATTTTCGAAATATTACGACCAGAGAAATTGTTGTCCTATTCAAACGAAGAGATATTAAACGCTTCCGTAAAGCTATCGGCTAAATACAGTAATGACATCTCAGCTAATCTTTATGACCAGTTAAAGGCTCTAAAAACATGCTTAAAAACTGAAATTGAAAAAATTGATTCCATTAAGGAACTACTTGAATTATTGCTGATAAAATTCAATAGTCTTGCATCCAGTTTTCCCGAGGTCATAACAGTTTGCTTCTTATTCTTGACCCTTACAACGGCAACTGCTGAAAGAAGTTTTTCAAAATTAAAACTGATTAAAAACTACTTAAGAACTTCGGTGGGACAGGAACGCCTGTCAGACCTCTCACTATTGTCCATAGAGGCAGAAACTTTAGAAAGTCATCATCAGCTATAAATGATTTAATAAATCAATTTACCGAAACAAAGGTAAGGAGAGTCAATTTTTAGTTTGAATTGTTTGTAAAAATGCTGAAAAAAGTGGCAGATGAATAAGTATTTCTCTTAATTTTATGCATTTTTATTTTGTGAGAAATATTTACCCTTCCTAAGGGCCTCCAAATAAAATTTGATACGGGACCACGCCAAGGCACGCTACGCCACTGATTTGGCTTCAAATTCTGATTTCGCCGATCTCGTGCGTGATTTGCATTTATCGAAACGAGAACTATTCCACGCATAAATGGAAAGTCATCGCTGACTTAAATGTGTTGACAATTTTATTTGGCATGCAAGGTGGCTACACAAAATATCCTTGCTACCTTTGTGAATGGGATAGTCGGGCACCCAATCGCTGTGATCGCAAAGCATGGCCATCTCGAGAGTCACATCAGATAGGTAGGAAAAACGTTTTAAGCCTCCCATTGGTAAAATCTGAGGATGTTATCTTACCACCACTAAACTTAAAGTTGGGATACACGAAACAATTTTTAAAGAAATTGGATGTTAATAGCGAAGCTTTTCTTCATCTTAAAACTGTCTTCCCAAAATCAAGTGAAGCTAAATTAAAAGCTGGTATTTATTTTGTTTTCATGCCTTTCTGGTTTTTATTTTTATTATAATATGTGTACATAGGTATTTTCATTGGACCTCAAATTCGCAAAATTATGAGCGACGTTACCTTTATGAACAAGTTAAGCTGTGTTGAGAAACGTGCATGGAAGAGTTTTGTAGCGCTATGTGATAATTTCTTTGGGAACAACAGAAGGGACGACTACATCACGGTTGTAAACGAATTTTTAAGTACATATGGTGAAATGGGTTGCAACATGCCGATAAAAATTCATTTCTTGCATTCGCATTTGGACTTCTTCCCACATAATCTGGGCCAGTTCAGTGATGAAAAAGGCGAACACTTCCACCAAGAAATGGCTACGATCGAAAAACGTTTCGAAGGAAAAAACAAAATAAATATGACGGTAGAATATTGCTGGTAAAAACGTTCAAAAAGCACTTTTGATCTATATATCTTCATTTAATAATTTTTATTAGTAAATTAAGTTCGTAGTAAATTTTTGCAAAAATTTCGTTCTTATAAAAAGTAAAATAACTCAGTCACTTTTTGGCCGCTTTTTCAAAAGAAACATTCGTTGAACTCGGTATTAAACGTACTCTTTGAATCTAATCAAAATTCATTTTGTGTTTTTATAAAATAGTGTGTGAAACTATCGCCAAAGTCAAAAAAAAACAAGAAAAAGGGTAGCAAAATTTAAGTTTGTTGTGCAAAAACAAGTAAATTTCTTCAGCTTTATATTTTTCAAAAGGTCTGAGTTTCTTCTTTCTTAAACCGTTCTTAGAAGGAAAATCGGCTGTTAATTAGCTAAGATATGGGCTAAGAAGTACGCAAAAGCACGAAAAATCGGTTTTTTAAGGTTAAGTCGAGATTTTGGGGGTGTTTGACTCCAAAATTGGATTCTCGTTCTACTCGATAAGACCTACAAGAAAAATAACATCACTTCCCAGGTATTTTTGAGTGTCACACTGTGTAATTTGTCACCTACATTTGGCTAAATTTAACATCGGTTGAGCGTAAACCACAATTTTAGAGAAAACTAATGTGCGTTCTCTGTTATCAGCTACTTTGTGTGGTTGCAGATGTTTTTTGGCGAAATTTTTTTTTTTGAATAGCGAAATGAACTCGTCGAAAAAGTGGTCGAATTCAAATGAAACTACAGCGAATGTTGCCACTATTTTTGGAAAAGAACTTAGTAATAAGACATTATTTAAATTTTTGCCAGTGATGATAAATGGGCCAAAGGGATGCCGGAAAGTTATGGCATTCATAGACGACGGCTCGAAAATTTCTCTTATTGAAGAACAAATTGCCACATCAGTAGGGTTAAAAGGACCGTCTGATTTGTTGTCACTCCGACGGATAGGTGGCAAAACAACGAGCGAAGTGTCTCAACGGCTGAATATACAGATTTCAAGTGCGAACATTAATGCGAATACATTTGAAATGAGAAATGTTAGAACAACAAAAAAATTGGAATTACCGTCACAAACACTAGGTTTGGTAAATTTTAAGAATAAATACTCGGTTTTAGATGGATTACCGATTGAAGATTATTTTGATGCCGTTCCGCAAATGTTAATAGGCATCCCACATATACAACTTGTACGTCCAATAGACATTATTAATTTGGATGAACACTTCCCAGTTCATAAAGCAAAGTTAGGTTACATGCTTTTTGGTTCGAACGAAGATAACTCTGAAGCATTCGTTTGCCGAATCGATTGCGAGCAAGTTAACTTAAATAAAATTCAACAGCAAATACATGATTATTTTACTATTGAAGATTTTGGGGTAAAGCAGCAAAAGCCTGTTGTTTCGGAAGCTGACAAGCGAGCTGAGCAAATTCTTTTAGAAACAACCAAACGATCTGGCAACCAATATGAAACGGGTCTCCTTTGGAGAGAAGATCATGTTGAGTTTCAGGAGAGCTACTCTATGGCTTTGAGTCGATTACAGATGATTGAGAGAAAGATGAAGAAGGATGGTGAATTCGCTGAGTGGTACAAAAATACAATTGCGAGTTACATTGCTAAATCTTATGCTCGAAAATTATCAGCTGATGAAGCTGCAATAATGAAACCGCATACATGGTACTTGCCACATTTCTCCGTATGCAACATAAATAAAGCGAACAAGAGGCGTCTAGTATTTGATGCTGCTGCATCGATAAATGGTGTGTCATTTAATTCAAAATTAATGAAAGGCCCAAGCGCCTATCAGCCACATCCTCTTGCAGAAATTATTTTTAAGTTTCGCCAAGGGGAAGTTGGTGTTTGCGCCGATATACGCGAAATGTTTCACCGCGTTAACATAAGGGAAGAAGACCAGACGGCGCAACGATTTTTATGGAGAAACGGTGATCAAACAATGGAACCAGATATATTTGTGATGAGAGCAATGATTTTTGGATCAGTTAGCTCCCCATGTTCAGCGCAATACGTCAAAAACATGAACGCAAAAAATTATGCCGGACTGCGGGAGAGAGCAAAGAAGGCGATAGTTGAACGTCATTACGTGGACGACTATGTCGACAGCTTTGACAGTATTGACGAGGCAATAAGGGTGGCAAGTGATGTTTTGGACATTCACGGGGAAGCAGGTTTTGAGCTAAGAGGATTCATTTCCAATTCAGCTGAAGTTCGAGATACGTTAAATAAAGCACCAGCACCAAAACTCGATGACGGTTTAACGAGCATGTTTAGTAGTGAATCAATGGCAGAAAAGGTATTGGGCATGTATTGGCGCCCAGAAAATGATGAGCTTTGTTTTGTTTTAAAGTTTGCGAAAGTTTCTCCAGCGGTTTTAAGTGGCAATCGTCGTCCTACCAAAAGCGAGGTATTAAGTCTTACGATGTCTATATACGATCCATGCGGCTTCTTGGTCAATATAGTTATTAAATCTAAAATACTCTTGCAAGAATTATGGAGAGTAAACGTGGGTTGGGACACACCGATCCCAGATGATATTTACCACAAGTGGTATGAATGGTACTTGGAGTTAGCGAACGTGAAGAAGTTAAGTGTACCAAGATGCCGTGGCATATTGGCGTATTTGTTATTTGAACGAAGTCAATATAGTGTTCGTGACTGGGAAATCGAGGTGTAGCCCAATTAAACCTCTGTCAATTCCCCGCTTGGAGTTACAAGCAGCAGTGCTTGGCGTTAGGTTAAAGAACGCCATTGTTAAAAGCCATGATGTGGTGCCGCAGGAAGTAGTCTTCTGGTCTGATTCTAAAACAGTTATAAATTGGATCAGCTCTGACTGTCGATGTTACAAACAATTTGTCGCACACCGCATTGCAGAAATCTTAGATTCAACAGACGTCGGCCAATGGAGGTGGGTGCCCGGATCATTGAACCCTGCAGACGATGCAACTCGAATAAAAACGAAAAAGCAAACGGGTTTTTGTTCGCGTTGGATAACTGGCCCACAGTTTTTAAAAGTTTCGAAGGATAAGTGGCCTTCTATGCCAGGGAATATGAGCGAACAAGAAGGTGCGACTGAAATGCGCTCAAAGAGTTTGCTAACTATTTCTGAGAGGGAACGATGTATTGAATTCGAAAGATACTCGAACTATTACAAGCTTTTGAGAGTGATGAGCTGGGTTCGTCGTGCGATTCTTAAATTTAAAAGTAAAGGCGAAACGCGCTCCAAAGGTTATATGCAGCAACCTTTATCGGCAGCTGAGATAAAGGCCACCGAAATTGATGTTTGTCGTGTAGTTCAGAGGGAAGTTTTTGGCGAAGAGATGCGTCTGCTGGCAGACGGAAAATCTTTGTCAAAGAGTAGTGCCATTTACAGCCTTACGCCAATATTGGATGAGGATAATATCTTACGTTTAGCTGGGCGTATTGATAGAGCAAAATGTGTTGCTGTAGATACAAAGCGGCCTATAATTTTACCAAAGGTTCACGCTTTAACTACATTGATTGTACGATATGTTCATGAGTCATATCAGCATCAAAATCAGGAGACAATTTGTTCGGTGATTCGTCGTAAGTTTTGGATACCGTGTATAAGACAACTTGTTCGATCGGCTAGAGTGAATCGTCAGCTGTGTAAAAATTTGACTGCCGTTCCAAAACCACCGTTCATGGGGCAATTGCCAGAAGACCGTCTTATTCCGTTTATAAGACCCTTCTCATATACGAGCCTCGATTATTTCGGTCCATTCGTGGTTTCCGTGGGACGGCGACAAGAAAAGAGGTGGGTGCCCTCTTCACGTGTTTGTCTATTCGAGCAGTACATATAGAGCTCGCTAAAGATTTTTCTGCTGATTCAACAATAGTATGCCTGAGGAATTTCATGAACCGAAGAGGAGTACCTGTACGGATCAGAAGCGATAGAGGTACTAATTTTGTAGGCGCAAGTAAAGAGGAATTGGCGCAAATCGATCGACGTGGATCAGATGAGTGTGCACGACGTGGCGTAGAGTGGGTATTTAATACACCGGCGAATCCATCAGCTGGTGGTATATGGGAGCGGATGGTTCGTTCCGTGAAACGCGTATTGGGGTTTGTGCTGAAAGAAAAGGCTCCACAGGTGGAAACGCTAGTGGCGTTGCTTATCGAGGCTGAGAATCTAGTGAACTCGCGTCCCTTGACACATCTACCAATAGAAAGTGACAGCGCGGAGCCTTTAACACCAAACCACTTTTTACTTGGTGGCCCGAATTTTGTGCGGACGCCAACGGTGAATAGCAGATTGTGTTTGCGTAAGCAGTGGCACATTCTTCAGGTCCTGGAGTACCTTCCAGAACTTACCCGCCGAACTAAATAGCATAACTTGGTAAAGCCCATTCAAGTGAATGATGTCGTTATTATTTGTGACGACAACGAATCTCGTGGTGAATGGAAACGAGGAATTGTGACTGAAGTGTTTCCGGCAGCAGACGGACAGGTGAGATCCGCAACGGTGAAGACATCAGCTGGTTATCTACGTAGGCCCGCTTCCAAGCTTGCAGTGCTGGACGTACTTGGTGACTCTGAATCCCGATCAGATTCACGGGCGGCGGGATGTTGAGCAGTTAGATACAATATATAACCGACAAATTTTTATATTTATTTTTAACTTCAGAATACGATCTGAATTTACGATATGAATTTGAAATCAACTGAAATTTTTAATTTTTGTTATGTAAGTCACCCTGCAACATTTTTGGAAAGATCTAGAAAGTAACTCGCTACTGCTGAGGAACCATTTTGCTAGCTGATTTACGAAAGAAGAGTTCCAGGAATGTTGGCGGGAGAAAAAAGCAAATAAGTAAGTGAAATTACATTAAATTTCAATCATTTAATTTGTATTATCTAATGCAGATAATAAACTCCTCCTCATGTTACTTTTCATCAAATGGAGTTCGTGTTATTTTGTTTTAATTCCCAACAGGCGCTGTGTCGCAAAGAGCAGAAACAGAAACATAATCTAACTGATTCTGTAGCCGTTTTTGGCTGTTTTTGGGTTGGTGTAACAAAGGACAGAAACAGAAATCTGACGCTTCGATTTCTGTTTCATATTATTTTGTGTTTTCGTTCGATACACATTACATTCTTCACAATAATAATGAAAATTTATTCAACAAAACGCAGAGCAGCATGCAATACTGCCAAATATTGGTTTTGTAAAGATTTACTCAAATATTTGTCAGTTCTCCTGTCACCAGCAAGGAAACAAGTCCAAAGTGCTTCTTTCTGTTTCTGTTTCCGATATACTAAATTATGTTCCTGTTGCAAGCAGCACTAGCATTCTCCAATTCTGTTGCCGTTTCAGACGCTGTCTAAAATGTACTGAATTCTGTACTATACCTTTTTCTGTACGCAATATAATTAAACAGTACTTTACCTTGTTCGACCCCGTCAATAACCTAGTCTTTGAAATCGTCTGGAAGACTAAAAATTCGGCTTACGCCGTTTTGACTAATGTCGCGGTTTTCGAAACGGCTGAGTTTTGGTGAATCAATTCATATGGCCCAGTATAAAACATGGCTTTCAAACGAGTTTGTGTTGTTTGTTTTTTATATTGTAACCAAAAAAATTTGATTTTTCCAACAATTTCATATATTTTAATTACTTATAATAAGGGTGTTGTCAATTAAAATAACGAAAGAATTTCCCGTCAGAAAAATGCATCAAATAGTTCGTAGACTTCCAAACATATTTCGATTTTGTGCAATTTACATTTACTACTGTACAAATATGAATCGTATCTCCCAAGAGGGTAGTCCAGACGCACAGTTGGAAATTTGGAAAGAAATTAAAAGATTTGGTTATTTTTAATTTTAATGAGAATTTATTCAACTGTATATGTATATGTAGATATACAAGAATGTGGTTTTACCTGTGGTGTGAGTTGGTAGTTGACCTGCGTCGCTTCTGAGATCCTGAGATAGAGTGAAAGTTAGGAAAAATGTACGGTTGCCGTCAACCGCAATTTTATTGGAAAGCAAGTAAATGGAAAAATTAGCAAAAGGAATTATCCGACAGGAAATACACAATAATTCGCAGTTGCATATGTATGCGTACATACACGTGTATTAGGGCAGTTAGAAAATATTTACGCTGCCGTCGTAAACATGCCGGCCCCCTTGCGGTAAGCAAAAATCCTGACCAACGACCACTTCACACCACATCACAGATTTGATTAAAAAATATTTTTTTTTTGGTTTGTTTCCAATGACCCGCTTGATTGTTGTTTCCTTGAGCCGCTCGGTGTTCCTCCGTCATCGTCTTCTGTGCTCTACTAGGAACGACGGTAATAGAAAGAAATAAAGGCTGAACATACGTATTTTGTCGCGCTAGTTGGGGCGTTTGTCGTAGTTATCGGGAAGGACGTGTTCCCGAGTCAACTCCCCGCCAATTTTTTTGGATATCAGATGGTCGGAAAGAACGTGTTCCCGAGCCATGCGTTCGCTGATGCTGAGCTGGTCGGGAAGGACGAGTTCCCACGCCAGTCGTTCGTCGTTTCTTTTTTCTGGGCAGACGGTCTGAAAGGGCGGGATCCAAAGCCGCGCTGCCTGGGCCGTAAGTATTTTTTAAAAATTTCAATATTTTGTAATTAAACCACATATGTGTGCGTCCACGTGAAAAGGGCCCACTTCGGCGGTATTGGAGTTATGCATATAGGCGTCTTCCTGGTTGATTTCCGAACATTTTGAGACAAATTAGACCATCCTAACTGAAGAATTGAGGGAAATATAGAACTTTGAAGGTGAATATCCGAAAAATGACTAATTGAGAAAAATCAATTTGAAGTTGAAGGTTGTCCCTTGTGGGCCCTTTTCTTTTTTTTTCAAAAAATAAAATTAATTACTTCTATTATACCTAGGAAGCTAAATTTGGTGCCATTCGACGCGTAAATGTATATAGTTTCAAAATAAAGCATAATAAAAAATTACGAAATTCGATCCATGTATCGAAAAATCTATATATCTCGGAAATTAGATGCGACAAAGTGGGCCCTTTTCACGTGGACGCACACATATGTATGTACATATATCTGCATGAACATGTAAATATATATACATGCATACATACGTACGTATATTTGGATATTTATATAAGTATCAACTACATATTTTCTATATACATATTTACATACATATGTATACTTAGTATGAAAACGATTTTTACGCTAATAATATAAGTACATAGATATATTATATTGACATATGTATGTATGTATGTTTGAATGTATATAAACAAAATTGGTACCTTCTTATCATGCACATATTTAATTAAAACCAAATTTCACGACAAATTAAATATTTAGATGGGATGCTTTAGGATCTTTTCGTTCGGTAATATTTTAAAAGCAAACAACCCATTTCTTTTTGCTCCTACGCGTTTCGACGTCTTCCGCGCCTTCATCAGGGAGTCTGCATTTTGTTATTAATAAAACATAAAAACAAGTGTTAACAAAATAACAATATATTTGCTTACAACAATTATTGCACTTACATTTTAATTACATTGAAAACTGTAAGAACGTCAAAACAAACAAAAATAAAAATATAACAATAAAACTCCAAATATTGAATTACACACTACTTGTCTACCTCTTCCTTAAAATTCATCGTGTTTCGTAGCATATTTTGTCTGTCTGTATACTTCTGCTTATTGTTTTTTTGTCAGTTAGTCCTGGTATGTATGTGATGCCTGTGTATTTTGAAGTGAAACTTCTTTGCGCTCGTTGGGCTGTAATTCCAATATCGAATGAAACGAAATATCGACAGGAAGAGGGAAGGGATGGCGCGAGTGGTGGGGCAGTCGGACGGAAGGAGACATGGGAGAGAAACGAAAACGCGACAGATTCGGAGTAGGAAAAAACGAGAGAGGGGTAGCCGCAATGATTGTTCTCTACATCACTCCGAACCAGAGAATTAACGATATAATGAAATTCGTATATAGAGCATTATTGGCATATACTCCCTCTGGTGCAGCATAATCAGTAGTGCGTTTCTGTAACTTTTCGTTATGATATCGAAAGAAATATCACTTTTGCGTAACGAAAGGTTTATAACGAACAATTATTTTTAAGTGTTTCTGTAACTCAGAGAAGTCACCTTTCGTTATGGCTGTGGTGAGTTGTTATAAAGTGTATGAAACAGTGGAAACAAAACACTGTTTATTATGTCGTTGACAGCTGAGTTGTTTTGTTTACATAAATTCTAATTGTAAATTTTACTTTTTGCATTGTATTGTTTAGTTATTTATTAAAAAAGTAAGTATAGACAAATAAAGTATGTGTGTAAATGTGAAGTGTTAACTTATTTCATTATTTTGAAGCTTGTGACTATGCTTGCAGCTGCCACACTGGCAATATTAGTTGGCCAGCGAAATATGTATGCTACGTATACATAGACGTTACCTTAGAGACTCAACTGACCCTTCACACTTCCCGGAAGCGCGATTTGAAGATCTTTTTAGATTCAAAAAAGATGCTGCAATAGCATTGTTAAATGAAATACGCCCTCACATGAAAGATGGAGTAATACTAACTTTTATTCCAAAACCATTGAGGATTTCAGCAGCATTGCATTATTATGCGACAGGATCGTACCTAAGGGATATTGGGCAGGATTTCGTTTGCTCAATGAGCACGACAATTGTGTGTCGCTCCGTCAAAGAAGTTTCGTACATTATACAAAACAAGCTTATGTGCAAATATATAATATCCCCTAAAAACTTGGCAGAGTCCAATAGAATTAAACAAAGGTTATATATGTACATATGTTAATACAATTTTACTTTCTATACTTAATTGTATGTATAATTGAAGATTTTTTTCTTGCACTGGGTTTCCGGGATGCATTGGTGCCATCGACTGTACGCACGTGAAGATAAAAAACCCCTCAATAGATGTTGAGTGCTGTTACATAAATAGAAAAGGGTATTTTTCTAAAAATGTACAGCTAATATGCGACTACGACCTCAATATATTGTCTGCCAATGCAGGGTTTGGTGGAAGTACCCATGATGCCAACATATGGGAAAATTCTAAATGCAAGGAGTATTTGGAATCACAATTTATTGCTAATTCAAACTCCAATTGGCTCATTGGAGACTCTGGATATCCACTACAGCCATGGCATATGACGCCATATCGAAATCCGGAATCAGTTAGGCAAGAAAATTACAACAAGGTCCATATTCAAGCCAGAAACTGCGTGGAAAGGCTTAATGGAGTTTTGAAAAAAGTCTTTGGGTGCTTGTCGCATGAGCGCGGGATTTTCTGTAAACAATATGTATTTTTTAGTCTTACCTCACTTATTTCTGTTTTTGCGCCAAATATCACTAATTTTTTGTGTGTGATATGATAACGAAAACAATAACGAATATTATAACGAAAATAATTATCACCACACTTACAGAAACACCGCCACACTCAATTCGTTATTTCGTTCGTTATAATGCATAACGAAAGTTACAGAAACGCACTACAGGAGAAGAATTGCACACTATGCCAATGATTTTAAGCGGTGATTGTAATGTCAATTTTACCTTGGAAGAAGCTCATCCACTTGAAAAGCGAATAATAATCCCAAAGACTCAACAACCAGATCAGGCACGACAATTGATGCAATTTTCTCAAGATATTTAAATAATTTACAACCAGGAGTTTTCATTTCATATTTTTCATACCACAAACAAATTGTATCTTTTCTTGAACATGAAAGTATGGAAGTGAATGAATAAATTTTTTATAAATGGAGGCGAAAAAGTGAAGTAAACTTGATAGCGTGTGAACGTGTTTTAGTTTTTGCTCCAGCATTTTTGTTTAAATATTCGCTTATTTGGTTTAATCATGGACGATTTTTGTGGCAAATGCGACAAAGCATTTGCGCGGAGTGACACTTTAATAGTCCCGTGTAGTGGCTTTTGTAGGAAGCGTTTTCATCGCACCTGTTGCGAAGGCCTTGTGTCTGAGTACGATGTGGGACTATTTAAGCGAAACCGGCATATTGGTTATTTCTGCATTGATTGTGTTAATGTGCCTGCAAGTTTTTGTAAATCGTTTGATTCGATCTTGACCTCGCAAAAAATTGGCAATGACTTTTTAATGAGTGCCTTTAACGCTAATTTTAAAGAACTATCAGGAAAAATTGATAATTTATCTAAAGAAATTAATTCAAAATTTACCAACAACAATGCTAAGTGCCTAGAAGAACTAACTGCAGAAATAAACACACTCAAAAGTGTTGTTCGTGCATCCCTTGATACAGCGGTCAACGGTAGCTATAATACTAGCCGACCTTCAATTGCTCTGTCACCATCGGTTGCTGCTGCAGTCGTCTCACCTTCGCACATACTAACTTGGGCTCAATGTGTGGAAGATAGCGTCCCGTCTCCCACTGTTTCATTTGGCTCGGCACTTAATGCAGTAAATGCAACTGTCTCCAGTATGAAGCCAACACTCTGCTCAGCTGCTGCTGCCTCTCACCAATCTAATGTTACTGCTGCTGATATGCCGACTGATGTTAATGCTAACGAGTTGGCAGTGTTATCCGATAAGGTGGGTGTTAATGCTGGCGCTCAACAGCCTAATGAGTTGGTTGGTACTGCTAACGTGCCATCGGTGAATCGTCTTTCCTCTACGGCTGCTGTTAATGCAGCTGCTGTTAATAGAGACTCTGCTACTACTACCGCAACTGGTGATGGTAAGAATTTACCATCGTCGTCTATTAAACAAGCCCGCTCGGTTGCTGTTAATGCTACTGCTGCTAATAAAGGCAAAAAAGCGTTGCTGTTTTCGAAAGCTGGCTCTGCCTCGTATGCTGAAATTGCTTCTGCTGCTGCTGCTGAAAACTCCGGGGATTTATCTACTCCTTTGCCTGCCAATTCTATTCAAGCTGCGATCAACAACAATGGTGCGCGTTCGAAAAAAAGTAAAGGCATTACAAATCTGCTAGCTCTTGGCACAGACCCAAACAATGAGTTAAACGTTGCTGTTCAAATGAAATGGATCCACTTGTCATCTTTCAAACCTTCGGTATCCGCTGAAGATGTGATTAATTATATTTCTAAGCATACAGGCATTGCATCCACTCGAGTATTATGCTATAGGTTGGTAAAAAAAGACGTAGATACGGCGTCCCTGACAAAAGTGAACTTCAAAGTAGGCATATGCCCTTATGATTACGCTAAGCTACTAGATTCTTCTGTCTGGCCTGCAGATGTAAAAGTGCGTACGTTTAATTTTTTTCCAAAGGCAAGAGACCCACAGGCAACTCGATAGCTGCTACCACAGTAACTAAAACGTCTAAGTCTGAGCTCTCGATTTACTTCCACAACGCTGGGGGACTGCGTACTAAAACTAATTCTCTATACCAATCAGCGGCAGCACATGACTTCGACATAATAATACTTGTAGAAACGTGGCTGACTTCTGATTTTCTATCTACTGAGCTGTTTGACGGGCAATATGTGGTTTATCGTAATGATCGGATACTTGAACCCGGTTCGACCAAAGGCGGTGGCATACTGGCAGCTGTATCAACATCGTTTGCAAGCCGTGAGATAAAGCTTTCTTTATTCAGGACCGATATTGAACAGATGTGCATAGCGGTGAACATTGGCGGAGTAGCGGGCTCTTGTGTCAATGAAATCTGTTTCGTTATAAGTTATGTTCCACCTAAAAGCCCCTTAGAAATTTACAGATTGCATATAGATAATATAGGCTCTCTCATTGACTCCCTTCAATCTTTTCAAACTCCTTGCATTATCGGAGACTTTAATGTAGGTGATATCCAATGGATATTTAACACTGAGGACAATGTTTGTACGCCATCTAACGTCAGGACTCCTTCTGAATCTGCGCTCTGTGATTATTTGTACTCATCTGGCTTATTTCAAATTAACTATGTAACCAATGATCTCGATAGAATACTAGATTTAGTTTTTGTAAATAATGATACAGCTTTTAAATTATGTAAATGTGATTTGCCTTTAACTCGTGAGTCGATCTTTCATAAAGCAATTACCATTCATTTTTCTTTTTTTAATTTCGATAATGAACAAGGAGCCACGAACTACTTCTTCAACTACTCTAAAGCGAATTACCATGCACTAAATGAATTTTTTGACACCATAAACTGGGCTGTTCTGTTGACTAACTCGAACTTGTCAAGCATGTATTTGGATTTCAAAAGTTTAATAGAAGCGGGCCTGAACTAGTTTGTTCCGATTTCTGAAAGAAAAAGATCTTTTAATTTGCCATGGTACAACAAAAGGCTATTGAAGCTAAAAAATTTACGAAACAAAGCCCACGCAAAATTTAAAAGAACTCATGCGTATGGAGATAAAGAATTGTTTGTAAGGCGTCGTAGTGAGTACGAATGTCTTTCCAATTTCCTTTACAAAAAATATATTTATTCATTGGAAGCTGATATTAAAGATAACCCTAAGTCGTTTTGGGCTTTTTATAATTCAAAGCGAAAGACTAATGGAATTCCGAAGTCCGTTGAGTTCAACAACTCTGTTGCCTCTTCTCCTCAGATGGTCTGCGAGCTTTTTGCTAATTTTTTCGGTTCGGTTTTTAGTAGCTTTGATAATGAGGCGACTTCAACCACTTATCCATCTTTGCGTCAAATCGTTGATATCAATCAATTTGAGGTCAGTGAAGATCAAGTTTACGAAGCCCTTGCGTCGCTCGATGGTTCGATAGGCGCGGGATATGACCTACTGCCGAACTCATTTCTGAAAAATTGTGCTTCCTCTCTCTATATACCGCTTACAATAATGTTTAATAAGTCTTTTGAAATGGGAGTTGTTCTGGAAGAGTGGAAGTCGGCTTTCATATCTCCAATTTACAAATCCGGGCTGAGAAACTTGGTCATAAACTATCGTCCTATTGTAAAGCTTTCAATCATACCTAAAGTTTTGGATAAACTGGTCAATGCGCAGATGTTTAATGCTTTTAGGGGCCATATTGTTACACAACAACATGGGTTCTTTCCGGGTAGATCCACTTCTACGAACCTAGCAATATTTACTAACTTTGTTATTAACATTATCGAGGAAGGCATGCAAGTTGACGCACTGTACTCTGATTTTGTAAAAGCATTTGATAGTTTGAGCCATTCCTTGCTTCTTGCTAAATTGGATTCTCTTGGAGTCCATTCGAACGCTCTTAAATGGTTGGAATCCTACCTAAGAAATCGGAAACTATTAGTTAAGATCGGTAATAGCTGCTCTAAAACTATTACAGCTACATCTGGCGTTCCTCAGGGCAGCCATCTCGGCCCGTTGCTTTTCTCAATTTTCGTTAATGACCTTCAAAACGAGCTAAGGTTTTGCAGTTACTTAATGTATGCAGATGACATAAAGCTTTTTTGCGGAATAAGTGATTCTCACGATTGTCATAATTTGCAGCTAGATATTCTTTCGTTAGTGTCTTGGTGTGATCGAAACGGCTTAAAATTAAACTTCTCGAAGTGCAATATTATCTCTTTTTCACGGAACAATTGTGGTATTTCTTACAACTATACCTTTAATGGCACTGACTCTTTTAATCGCTCTGCCCTAGTGAAGGACCTAGGAATTTACCTTGATTCCAAATTAAAATTTGACTTCCATAGAGAATATGTGATCTCGCCAGCGAACTCTAAACTTGGCTTTATTAAACGCAATTCCAAAGATTTTTGGGATCCACTTACGCTAAAAAGCCTCTTTACTAGCCTGGTAAGATCAATATTGGAGTATGCCTGTATTACATGGGATTCCAATTTTGACACGCACTCAAACAGGGTAGAAAGTGTTCAGCGGCGTTTTACAAGGTTCGCTCTTCGGCGCTTTTACCCGTTTGACGCTATGCCCTCTTATGAGCTAAGATGTAGGATACTTAACCTAACTAATCTTGCGAGTAGAAGAAGGATGAATGGTATCCTCTTTATAAAAGATATTTGTGATGGCAAAATTGACTCTCCAGAGCTTCTGGCACTATTGCCTTTACACGTACCGGGAAGGTCGCTAAGAGGACGTTATGTTTTCTATTGTCAAGCGCATAGAATGAATTATGGTGGAAACGAACCAATTCATAAATTTACGCTTTTATGTAACTCAATTAGTACTATTGCTGATTTTGATTTAAGTAGATATTGCTTTAAGACTAGATTATTGGAGTGTATTTGTAATAACTTATTGTAACTTATTACTACTGAATTAATAATAATATGTGATCTGATCTGTGAGGGCTAAGCCTGGTAGATTAAATAAATAAATAAATAAATAAATAAATAAATAAAACGTCAACTATCTTTTTTTATTAACCTAACACCCTTAAAAATTCGAGAATAATGAATAACCGCTTCTGTTATCGGGGAAATACTTCTATCTCATAAAACTTGCTGGCTAGGATGAGTATTTTTATTTCAAGTGCCCATCAAGATCCATGAAGTTTCACTTCTATCGCGTAGTTTTCTAGGCTCATATCTTTTTTTCGTTATTTGCATTAGGGTACAGCATATTTTTAATTTTTTTGGTATTGTCTTTATTGAGGTCCTGTAGTGCGTTTCTGTAACTTTTCGTTATGATATCGAAAGAAATATCACTTTTGCGTAACGAAAGGTTTATAACGAACAATTATTTTGAAGTGTTTCTGTAACTCAGAGAAGTCACCTTTCGTTATGGCTGTGGTGAGTTGTTATAAAGTGTATGAAACAGTGGAAACAAAACACTGTTTATTATGTCGTTGACAGCTGAGTTGTGTTGTTTACATAAATTCTAATTGTAAATTTTACTTTTTGCATTGTATTGTTTAGTTATTTATTAAAAAAGTAAGTATAGACAAATAAAGTATGTGTGTAAATGTGAAGTGTTAATTTATTTCATTATTTTGAAGCTTGTCACTATGCTTGCAGCTGCCACACTGGCAATATTAGTTGGCCAGCGAAATATGTATGCTACGTATACATAGACGTTACCTTAGAGACTCAACTGACCCTTCACACTTCCCGGAAGCGCGATTTGAAGATCTTTTTAGATTCAAAAAAGATGCTGCAATAGCATTGTTAAATGAAATACGCCCTCACATGAAAGATGGAGTAATACTAACTTTTATTCCAAAACCATTGAGGATTTCAGCAGCATTGCATTATTATGCGACAGGATCGTACCTAAGGGATATTGGGCAGGATTTCGTTTGCTCAATGAGCGCGACAATTGTGTGTCGGTCCGTCAAAGAAGTTTCGTACATTATACAAAACAAGCTTATGTGCAAATATATAATTTCCCCTAAAAACTTGGCAGAGTCCAATAGAATTAAACAAAGGTTATATATGTACATATGTTAATACAATTTTACTTTCTATACTTAATTGTATGAATAATTGAAGATTGAAGAATAATGAATAACCGCTTCTGTTATCGGGGAAATACTTCTATCTCATAAAACTTGCTGGCTAGGATGAGTATTTTTATTTCAAGTGCCCATCAAGATCCATGAAGTTTCACTTCTATCGCGTAGTTTTCTAGGCTCATATCTTTTTTTCGTTATTTGCATTAGGGTACAGCATATTTTTAATTTTTTTGGTATTGTCTTTATTGAGGTCCTGTAGTGCGTTTCTGTAACTTTTCGTTATGATATCGAAAGAAATATCACTTTTGCGTAACGAAAGGTTTATAACGAACAATTATTTTGAAGTGTTTCTGTAACTCAGAGAAGTCACCTTTCGTTATGGCTGTGGTGAGTTGTTATAAAGTGTATGAAACAGTGGAAACAAAACACTGTTTATTATGTCGTTGACAGCTGAGTTGTTTTGTTTACATAAATTCTAATTGTAAATTTTACTTTTTGCATTGTATTGTTTAGTTATTTATTAAAAAAGTAAGTATAGACAAATAAAGTATGTGTGTAAATGTGAAGTGTTAATTTATTTCATTATTTTGAAGCTTGTGACTATGCTTGCAGCTGCCACACTGGCAATATTAGTTGGCCAGCGAAATATGTATGCTACGTATACATAGACGTTACCTTAGAGACTCAACTGACCCTTCACACTTCCCGGAAGCGCGATTTGAAGATCTTTTTAGATTCAAAAAAGATGCTGCAATAGCATTGTTAAATGAAATACGCCCTCACATGAAAGATGGAGTAATACTAACTTTTATTCCAAAACCATTGAGGAGTTCAGCAGCATTGCATTATTATGCGACAGGATCGTACCTAAGGGATATTGGGCAGGATTTCGTTTGCTCAATGAGCGCGACAATTGTGTGTCGGTCCGTCAAAGAAGTTTCGTACATTATACAAAACAAGCTTATGTGGAAATATATAATTTCCCCTAAAAACTTGGCAGAGTCCAATAGAATTAAACAAAGGTTATATATGTACATATGTTAATACAATTTTACTTTCTATACTTAATTGTATGAATAATTGAAGATTTTTTTCTTGCACTGGGTTTCCCGGATGCATTGGTGACATCGACTGTACGCACGTGAAGATAAAAAACCCCTCAATGGATGTTGAGTGCTGTTACATAAATAGAAAAGGGTATTTTTCTAAAAATGTACAGCTAATATGCGACTACGACCTCAATATATTGTCTGCCAATGCACGGTTTGGTGGAAGTACCCATGATGCCAACATATGGGAAAATTCTAAATGCAAGGAGTATTTGGAATCACAATTTATTGCCAATTCAAACTCCAATTGGCTCATTGGAGACTCTGGATATCCACTACAGCCATGGCTTATGACGCCATATCGAAATCCGCAATCAGTTAGGCAAGAAAATTACAACAAGGTCCATATTCAAGCCAGAAACTGCGTGGAAAGGCTTAATGGAGTTTTGAAAAAAGTCTTTGAGTGCTTGTCGCATGAGCGCGGGATTTTCTGTAAACAATATGTATTTTTTAGTCTTACCTCACTCATTTCTGTTTTTGCGCCAAATATCACTAAATTTTTTGTGTGTGATATGATAACGAAAACAATAACGAATATTATAACGAAAATAATTATCACCACACTTACAGAAACACCGCCACACTCAATTCGTTATTTCGTTCGTTATAATGCATAACGAAAGTTACAGAAACGCACTACTGGTTACTTAAATCGTATATTTTATTCATTAGATTGAAAGCTGTGTTTCTTTTCTGCGTCCACGGGTGGTTTGAATGATAATTAATCATCCTTGACGATGCTATCGATTTGACATACCAGTTCGTTTTAATGTTATTTTCGATTCGATGTACGTCCATGTCTAGGAAGGCTAACTTTTTCCCGTTTTCTGTTTCCGTAGTAAATTTGATTTTGGTATGTTGTGCGTTAAGTGTTTTTAATAAGTCTTCCACGTCCTTGATGTTAACAATAGCGAATATATCATCTACATATTTGTTAATGTATTTGATATATATATCCTTTAGTGCAGCGAGGCTGTCGTCCAGTATTTAGTCTAAAACAATGTCAGCTACGGTGGGTGACAATGGGTTGCCTTGTATCTGTTGATAGTGGGTGTCATCATAGGTGAAATAGTTATTTTCCCGTAGGCAGAATTATAATTGTCCTTATGTATTTCTGGAAGGCCATATAGTCTTGGTGTTGTAGCTGCGTTGCATGTCAAGTAGTATTTGAGTTTTGCGTCAATTTTCTTTTGTTTGTAGATGTCATTAATCAAATACATTAACAAATATGTAAATGATATATTCGCAATTGTTAAGATCAAGGACGTGGAAGATACTAAAAACACTTAACGCACAACATACCAAACGAACTGAAATGTCAAATCGATAGCATCGTCAAGGATGATTAATTATCATTCAAACCACCCGTGGACGCAGAATAGATACACAGCTATCAATCTGATAAATAAAATATAGGATTTAAGTGACCAGGACTTCAAAAAAGACAACACCAAAAAAATTAAAAATATACTATACAAAATGGATACCCTAATGCAAAAAACGAAAAAAAAAATACACAGGCGTCACATACATACCAGGACTAACGGACAAAAAAACAATAAGCAGAAGTATACAGACAGACAAAATATGCTTTGCACATAAAACACGTCGCACGCTAAACTCGGTGTTTACCAAAACAAAATACAGAATCAGCAAGGAACAACAACACAAGGTATGTTTATGAAATCAAGTGCAATGGTAAATTGGGCGAAAATTGCGATAAAGTATACATCGGCACTACAAAGCGATCACTCGGAATTCGAATTAGCGAACATAAAACGGACGCGAACAAAAAGACAACAACAGCATGGGCACAACATTTAACGAATAGCGGACACTCAGCCGATTTCGAAAATACAAAAATATTTGACGTGGAGAAAACAGAGAGGACAAGATTAACATTAGAAGGGATGAGAATACAACAAAAAAATACGAAACACGATGAATTTTAAGGAAGACGTAGACAATATAAATTGTGCATACAGAACAGCAATAACGAGTGATGGTTAAACAGAGAGACAAAAAAGTAGTGTGTAATTCAATATGTGGAGCTTTAGTTGAAGTTGGAGATGTAAACAAACATATTGTTATTTTGTTAAACCTTGATCTTATGTTTTATATGCAATAAAATGCAGACTCCCTGATGAAGGCGCGGTAGACGCCGAAACGCGTAGGAGAAAAAAAGAAACGTTTTGTTTGGTTTTGAGATATTACCAACCGAAAAGCTCCTAAAGCATCCCAATTGGAAATTCTACTTTAATCGTAAGAAAAAATACAAAATATTTAGATGTTTATATCAATTTGTTAATATAATTGCAAAATTTAAAATTTTAACCAAAACAATTAAAATTTATCAGATCATAGTCTGATAAACAAATTTTGTCTTCGCTTAGCTCTGTTAACTCGGCACTCTCACAATTTCCCCTGTCGGCCATTGGAATGGAGAGTTGGACGAGAAATATGGATGATGGATTTTTACAATTCACACCGTCATCCTAACTTAATCGTTCTCTGTCTAATATACGTTCTCTGATTCAAAGGTGACAGGATAATAGAAGCTTACAAATATGGAAACTATCACCCTTTTTGTATATTCTCTTTCTTAAAACTGATGTGCCTGTCAAATTGAAAATCGTGCTGGCGGCAGTGCTTGACACGCACTTTTAATGTTACGAATGGCCCTGGAATCAAAGAAATGGAAGAGGAATGACATTTGAAAGAAAGAATTGTAAATAGCAGAATGCCGAAACAAAAAAGGATGTGAAGAATTTGACAATGCGTAAAATGAGACAAATGTAGAATGGCGAAATGTCGAAGAAAAAGAAATAGATGGCAGTGTGGGTTTCGTGCACCGATAAACTTTGTTGAGTTTGCGCAATACTTAATAACTTTTATAGGTCTTAAATTTACACTATACTATACACATGGGTTATTATTCGACAAACATATTTTACCAGGCATTAAGTCAAGAAAGCTATTATTATTGCTTATTCTTCTTTTTGATCCACTTGGAAATTCTCGATTTTATTTTTCCTTTCCTTCCATTACGTCTGTTTACGTCCACGATCCATTTTATACAGCTATACGACATATTCTCACAGTCAAGAGCAGATAACTTAACTACTATCGAACCAGAAACACCCTGTTTTATATTGAAAAGAAAATCAACTTTATTTAATTCAGGTTTTGAACAAAAATCATTTTGGAATTCATGCTTATCTTTGCTATTACATTGTTTAAACGTATATTAAATGCTTTCATAAAATCCCGACCAAGTATCAAAGGTATCGTTATTATGTTATCTGGTACTATCATCACTTGAATGTATCGAGTTTTATTCCGGAATCTTACGACACACGATGCTGTGCCAAACGAATATATTCTTGTTGGAAATTTGAGTCGGACTACTGGAATCAATAAATATTTGTAAAACCTGTGTTTCTGATTGGATTTGATTTGCACTAAGCCACACTTACCCATTGTCTAGTCATCTTGGTTAGGGATCTCTTCGGACACAGCTGCTACTTGGGTGGATCGGAAATAAATAAAGTTTTACAAGAAACAGTAGAAATTGCACAAACAGGAGCAGATCGAATAAACTCAAACGATAAACCTAGAGATAAAGTTTAATTTGCGATTTGGACAGAAGAAGACGAAATACGAAATACTTTTGAATGCCTTTAATTTTCTACAAAGGTCGATGAAACAGCCGAACAGCTGACTAGTCAAACTTAGCTCAGCCCAGACAGATTGACTAAGATTAAACTAAATTTAAAATTTACTACAAAACACTGCATTATTAGTTGAAACTTAGTTTAAACGGCAAACAGAGTTGAACTCGCACTGAAAAATAGACCCTTATTGTTAGCTAAAGAATATTTTTGGAAGGCCATATTGTCTTGGTGCTGTAGCTGCGTTGCATGTCAAGTAGTATTTGAGTTTGGCGTCAATTTTCTTTTGTTTGTAGATGTCATTAATGATGGCGTTGTTTTTCCTTTGTAGTTTTTGTGTTGGGTCAATACGGATGGTTTTGTATGTAGTTTTGTCACTCAGAAGATCCTCCATTTTTTGTCTGTATTCCACCTTGCTCATCATCATCGTGTTGTTGGCTTTATCTGCGTTCGTTATTATGATTTGGTTGTTATGTTGTGCGATAAACTTTTTAGTGTCTTCATAAGTTCTCAGTATAAATTGGTTTTTTGGGAAATCTCATGTTTATTTTTGTAATTATTGATTTTAGTCGCAATTTTACATCTCGCTGTGTCTTCGTCTTTTTCGTCTACCAAAGTTTGAATTCCCTGCTCTATGTCAGCGATCAGATGTATAGGCAAAAAAGTTTTCCTCATAACTGGCAACGCAAATTTATTCCCCATAGAAAGAAGCCATTTACATTCCTGGGGTACTTCAATAGTTGTTTTATTTACGAACCAATCTTCATTCGTTCTAAATCCAAATTTGTCGAAGTTGTTGGTGATTTGTGTTCTAAGTTTTGTATTTAGTCGTTCTTCATTCCTGCTGTCGTTCCGCGTTTGTGGGAAAAGGTCGTTTTCTCGTCCATAATTTTTTACCTACAAGGGCAAAATTTAACATCGGTTGAGCGAAAACCACAATTTTAGAGAAAATTAATGTAGTTTCTCTGTTATCAGCTACATTGTGTGGTTGCAGATGTTTTTTGGCGAAAATTTTCCTTTAGTTTTGATAAAGAATTTTCTCAATTCTAATTCCAACATTTAAAAAAAATAACAAAAATATTTATTTACTTTCAATTCTAGTGTTTTATTTTATTTTACTAATATTTGCCATATATCTATAACTTTCAGTAAATATTTTGAGTAGTTAAACAAAATCTTCCAAAAACACTAAAGAAATTGCATTTATTGGTTATCATATGTATGCACATGTATGCATTTATTTAACAATGCATATTTAATCGAATTACTTCCATGCAAAAGGACGCGTACAAGCATATGTGTAGATAAGTTAATAAAACGAGTGGTTAAGTTTAATAAAACAAACGTTTTATATTTAATTGCGGGGCTGAGAGGGGCAGCACGACCGCATTTATTAATGTGAGAATTGAATCTAAAACTAAGTTACAATAATCTTAATATTTATACCTAGCTATGCCTGCGCTGCAACTGCATTTTGCTGCGTAGCGTCTGTAATCTGCTGCGTGGTAAATTCATGCTGCTTCGCTGTGACTGCATGCTGACGTTGAATTTAGCGGGTGGCTCTCATGTGTTGTTGTACAATTAATGTTTACAACATTAATTTCGGTCACACTTGTGCTGACTCCGACTGTGCCCCACATGTTTGTTTGTTGAGTAAATCATGTACTTGGTTTTACAAGTGCAGTTCGGCTGAGTCGATTGTTTGTTGATTTCCGTTCTACATAGCTGTGCGCCACTTAGCATTGTCGTCTTGCCATGCGTTTGTTGATGCGGCCGAATTTGTGATGGGTGGTCATAATTCGGGCAACATGTGCAATATTGACTTTCTTAAGTTGATTATTGATGTGGGTCAACTTAATGTAGCCAGTTTATGATTAGTGATCAAATAACGGAATATGAATGCGTTATTTGATTCTCTGGAATGCGGGTCTATTATAAGTAACTAATTTACGACATCTTGTGGAAGTGGTTGGTTTCGGGTTTTAATTTATGTTGTCTTCATGGGTGGTTCTAACGTATCGGCTTGGAGTGTTTGATATGTGACGGCGAGTCATCAAGCAGCTTGGGTGGTATTAACTTACCCTAAGTTAACTCTTCCCCTCTTAAATCGATTGTCCTCAATCGGTATTATTATTGTGGATGAGTTATGCCATCGATGTTAATTGCAGAAATCGACCTTCTGTTGCTTTTGCAGTAGTATGGTTTGAAGATTGCTGTTCAGGCGATATATATAATTTTCTTTTATATTTATTCATACATATTAAAATAAAAGTTATTACAATAAAAGATAGTACAATTAATAAATCTGAACTTAAACTAATTAAATGAACACTTTTATTATTTTTAAACAATAGTTCAATGTGTTCCTGTTGATTAATTTGCTTTAAATACAATTTATTCAATTTTAGCACAGTATCTGTTATATTTGAATTCTCCTTAATTTTTGTAATTTTATTTGGTAATATGAAAGAGTCGTACATTTTTAATATGATATTAGTATATGTTTTATTTGAAGCTATAATATTACAATTTTCGAATTTAATTAAAAAATTTCCTATTTGTTTAATTTGTAATTTGTTACAATTGTGAGAAATATTTAGATTAAAATTTTTAAATATTAGTATTCCTGGTAATACCTCTTTGATTTCTGTTTTTATTAATGGTTTTAAATTACAATTTGCTTCTTTAAATTTAATGATATTTTCTAAACAATTGTTGTCTAAGTTTATTAAATTTTTTTCCAGGTTATCTTGAACATTTTTACTATACAAATTATTATTTTCATCTACTAATATTTCGTATTCATTCAATACTAACGATAATTTTTTTTGGTTGGGAATGGGTTCAAAAATAATATTGGATAGGATATTGGAGGAAAATTGGGGTATTAGTAAGGTAATAATAATATTGTCATTGTTAAAAATTACTGCTACCTGTATGCTGTTGTACATGTCAAAGTCATTGATAAGGTCAAGTTCGGTTTGCGTTAATATGTCTGTAGGGATTATACCTAATTTGCTTGAAAAAATTACCTGTCCTATGTCATTAATGTGACTTTGTAAAAGTGAAATATCGTTATTAATTTGGAATGTATGTCTCATGAATTCCAATTCGTCCTCTATGGTTTTAATTTTATTTTGAGTTGTTTCCGTAAATATGTTTATATAATTTTGAATCATACTTTGTTGTCTGTTTATGTGACTAGTAATGTTGTTAATTTGGTCTGATAGAAATTTATTAACAAAAATTAAGTTGTTGACGTGGTCTACTGTATTTTTTTCATTGTTTTGAATTTCTTCTAAAATATTAGTTATTTGTTGTTCGTCATCACTGTCCATAGTACCTGCTATATGTATATTTTAGTCCTTTACCTAAAATGTTTGCTAAACCCCGTTTTGTCTTTATATGTAGATGTAAATAATTTATTTTTGCTTTAAGTAACATAAGGTTTTTGTTTACGGTATTCAATAACTGTCTGTACTCTAAGTTTGTTGATGTTAAGGCTTCAATATTATTTGTAATTAATAAAGTCGTTTCGTCGTAAGCTGTTAAATTTATAAAATGAAGAACTTTGCTAAAGTGACTGTTGGTCCTACGCTCTCCTATTTTAATAGGTATGTATCCGTTGTTGTTTGTTAGGTCCTGTACGTCGATTTGTTGTGCAGAAATAGCTGACATTAATGATAACAGGATAATTATATTTGTCGTCATTTTGACCATTTTTGAATTTCCCTAAGGAGAGAGGAAAAAAAAAAAATTTTTAACTCTGTTTGATATTATTTTTATGTACTATTCTTCCTAAGTGTGTTTTAATTGTAGTGTTATAATTTTCTGACACTATTTCCTTTTTATATCTAGGCGTTCATTTATTTCCTAATCTTCTATTTATCTTAACAAATATTACTTCTCCTGGAGCATATTGCTTTAATGCTGCTCTATTCTTATTGTGATAAGTTAAATCGTCTATTTGCTTATCCCTAATTTTATTTGATATTTGTAACCTATGCTTATTTAATAATTGGGGGTCGCTATTGACTCTTCTCCCAAAAAATGACTCAATTGGTTTTTCTTTTGTGGTGGAATGCACAGAGTGATTATACTCTTTGACCGATCTTTCCAGAAGTTCGTTGAAAGTTTGGTGAGTTTGACCACACTGGAGGCATCTCATAATTTCCTGTAGTGTGGAATGGAAGCGTTCCACTTGACCGTTGGAGCAACTTGTGTATGGTGCTGTTCGGTGGATTTCTATGCCGAACTCGTTCTCTATCATATAGTTGATCGTTTCTGATCTGAATGACTTTTCGTTGTCCATAACTATAGTTTCTGGTAACAGAGAAAAAAGAATATCCCTCAATGGTTGTCTTATGTCCTCTGCTGCTTTTGATTTAGTGATTTTTGCAATAGCATATTTGGATAATTTATCTACTGCAGTTAAAATCAGGTGTTTTCCCATATGAAGTATATCGATATGCACTATTTGGCCTGGGAATTTAGGAATAGGCATTGCCTGAATTTTTGGTTTGGCCGGATGTCGGTCGTATTTATTTTCTTTGCATACAATGCAAGTTTTAATAATTTTCTTAATTTTATTTGCCATTGCTGGAAAATAATATTTCCTTAATAGTTGCATTTTGTTTTCCTGAGAGCTTCTATGCGCTCTGTTATGTTCTCTTATTATGAGATTTTGCTGTTCCTGATAGTTAGTTACGTCATCAACCAGTGTATTAGAAAATCTTACTTTGTATTTACTGAGATGCAGAGGGTATACCTCCTGTATCATTCCCATTATGTCCTCCTCTGCCTTGATGCAGTTTATTACCGAGGGGTTCAAATATTGCTTTAAAATCTGAACTTTAGCTTGACCATAAAGGTAATCCCTAAAGTGATCCACAGCCCAGATGATGGCTAGCATTTCTTTTTCGTTAGCCGCATAGTTTTCTTCGGCTCTGCTTAGAGTCCGTGAGATAAACGCTAACGGTTTTGATTCCTGAGATAATACAGCTCCTATGGCAAAATTGGAGGCATCTGTTACTAGCTCAAATTGTTTCTTGTAATCGGGGTATGCAAGAATAACGTCTCTAGAAATGAGTGAGCGTCTTATACTGTTAAAAGCTTCAATGGCTTTATTGTCCAAGTTGATCCTCACTCTTGAGGATTTGTTTTTTGATATCCTTCCTTCTTCCCCTCTTAGAAGAGATGTCAGGGGTTTTGCTAATTTAGCATAATCTTTAATAAATTTTCGGTAGTATCCAGACATACCTAAGAAGCTGCGAAGTTCTTTCAAGGTTTTCGGTTGTGGAAAATTTGATATTGCCTGTACTTTCGCAGGGTTGGTTTTAACACCGGATGGCGATATAACAAATCCCAAAAATTCAACCTCTTGTTTGAAAAAATGACACTTGTCCAATTGAACCTTCATGTTTGCTTCTTCTAATGTTTTAAAAAATTTTTCAATATGTTCGAGGTGCTCTTCCTCTGTTTTACTAAAAATGATTATGTCATCGATATAAACGTACGCGTATTTTCCGATGTGTTCATGCAGTATGTCATCGAGCGCTCGTTGAAAAATCGAGGGTGCGTTCTTTAATCCAAATGGCAACCGGGTAAATTCGTATTTGCCGTTGTTTATTGAAAAAGCTGTTTTCTCAATGTCAGATTCCTTTAGAGGGATCTGATGGAAACCACTTTTTAAATCTAATACCGAAAAAAAATTATTATCTCCTAAGTTAGAAATTACTTCGGATATTTCGGGTATTGGGTACCAATCGGCTGTCGTTACCGAATTCAGCTTTCGATAGTCTATTACCATGCGGTATTGTTTATTTCCCTCTGAGTCCGATTTTTTCGGAACAATCCATACTGGTGAATTGTAGGGTGACCTAGACGGTCTTATGATTCCATCAGCTAACAAGTCTTTTACTTGTCTCTCTACCTCTGGTCTGAGAGATGCTGGATATGGATATCGTTTGGAGTAAACGGCAGTATCTGTTACCGTCCTTATTTCTCCTACGACTCTTGTCGTATATGTTAATTTCTCGTTGGGTTCAGAGAATAAATCAGGACATGTTTGAACCACTCTACTCATGTCAATCTTTTGTTGAGCTGATAGGTGTTCGTCCTTAATCTGTATAGTGTGAACAGATTTTGAGGGAAGCTGTTTAAGCGTTATTTTTCCCCCATTTTTAAGTATCATAAAGTTTTCACTTGTGTGCACTATGGCTCCAAGATTTCTTAATGTGTCGTTGCCTAAAATCCCATCAAAGGTATTTAGGGAAGGCATCAAATAAAATTTGATTTCTTCATTAAGGTTAAACAATTTTAAATACGTGTGTTCCTCAATTTTTATATTGCCTGCCACCGATTTGGCGTGGAATGGCTTTATATTTTTTATGCTTCTTTTTACCAAGCATGGTTGAATATAGTTTTTACTAGATCCTGTATCTATTAAAAACCTTAATATTTTTCCTCTCTCCGCCCTGGCTTCGAAATAAGGGAGCGAAGAGCTCATAAAGCTAAAAAATGAACGTCCGAAATTTGTTCATCTCCTGAATTGTCGCTTTCCTTTTCCTCGGATAAGTGGAAAGTCCTTTGCGCTTTGCTGACCTGTTGATTGAGAGCTTCTGAGGGTATTTTCCCTTGGTACTGGGTTTGCGCTGTTTTATTCATGTAATTCACTTTTCGCGAATGCATGGTTTGGTCGACCTCCATAGGTTCGGGTCGTGGTTGTGGCTTTGGTGGCCTGTGTGGTGCATTTGCATTTGCAAAGCGTGTATTCCTGTTTTGCCAATTTGGTTGGCTTGGCTGTGCGTCGTGCGCTAATTGGGGGTAAAACGCTTTGGGTTGTCCTCGTGGGACGTGTTGTTTCCTAGCACTCTGTGGTTGTTGGTAGGACTGCCTTATATTGTTGGCATGGTTTGTCCGAAAATTTTGATTGTCCAACTTTTGGCACAGATGAAAAGCTTGGGGTAAATCTGCTGGTTCTTTCATACCTAGTAGTCTTGGCAAATCCCCGTTTAACCCTCTTACAAATGTATCTAACGCTTTGTTTCGGTATGATTGCGTTAATACATTTAAAGTTTCGTTGCTCATCCCTTCGCAACCTAATTTGTTTAAGATTAATGAGAGGTGTTTGTACACCTGTTGATAGAACTCGGCTACCGGTTTTTTACCCTGTACCAATGTGGTCATTTGGTACTCTAAAGTCGACAAATCGCGTCTATCGGCATAATGCATCGATAGACATTTAGTTATTGCTGACCAATCTAATGGTGTGTTGTAAGACTCCAGCGCCATGTCGGCCTGGCCGGTAATCTTGTTTCTTATTATACTCAGCATACCATAGTATTTAGCCGTACCTTTTAATGGCTCGTATATTGTCAACATACGATCAACACTTTTCTTCCAGGAATTAAATTCTCCTGGCTTACCGGAAAATTCTTTCAGACATTTTACGACGTCTGGTATTTTATCTAAACCGCTGAGGTCTTGCCTGTGTCTTTCTTCGATTACTTGGTCTACCGTCGTAGCCAAACTAGCATTTGGGTTCAGGACATTTTGCACTACTTGCGGTCCTTGTTGTCTAAGGACATTAGCTGCAATTTGGGAAATTAAAGTTGTTAAGTCACTCATGCTTAACTGTGAATTATTTTGTCCCTGAAAAGGGAGGGCATCCTGATTAAGCAATGCAGGCCTAATTAGATTATTAGGATTCGCCATTTTTCTTAATGAAATTCCTATTTTTCCTTTAAATGAAAGAGATTTTTTTTCTTTCCCAAAACTTCCTTTTGGTAAAATACTTTTTATTTAGAAAAAATTAAAAAATTAAGAAATTTCCTAAAATAAAACTTCCTTTTCACAAAAATTTAATTTTTATATTTTGACTTTTTATTGTATATTTTGTATTTAAAAATTAAACATTACTATATACTAGTTTATGTAAATTTATTGTTTGGATATAGTGTTCGTTTCTCTAACTCTTTTGATTTATAGTAGTCCTCGGACGCACGAATTAAGCGAACCGTTTCTTCCTCTATATTATCCCTGTTATCGTAGTCAACGTGGGTGGCTATTTTGTCTATTTTCATGAAATTGAATAAAGATTGCATAGACCTAGCTTTGTCTTCGTTACTAACACCTTTCACTACAAAAGGTTTCCTTCTGTTTTCCTCTATATCCCTTTCTACCTTCTCTACAATTGCGTCCAACCCGTCGTAGTCGAAATCGACTGGCAAAGCGTCCATTTACAACAATCACAATGTGGGGGTTAGGGGTAGTTTACAAAATATACTTAAATACAATATTGCTGTAAATATAGTGATACAATCTTAATTTCTTACTAAGTTTCAACCGCTTGACTGCCTGGTAGAGATGTGCTGTTGTGTGGCTGGATACTTTCTCTCGCCCGTGGAGATGTTGGGGCTGCTGGAACTGCTGGAGCTGCTGGAACTGCAGGAGCCGCTGGTTTAAGTTAAAGATGATTATAGTACTTTTTAGCGTACTTTTATTTTTCACTGTTTCCTTTTTTAAGGAGTACTTTTTTTTTTAAATGTTTTGCACTTTACAATGTATTTCTTTTTATATATCGTAAGCTGGTACATAAGATACCACCGATTTGCCTTAGCTACTAAGGGGCCTAGTCGATATAATAGTGATTCACTTTTTTAATTATCACTCACAACTTTTTGCGTCGCGACACCTGATTTCTGCGGTTTTCGGGACGATTTTAGTGTTCTTTTCTTTTTTTAAAACTTTTTTATTTTTAATTCGCGATGTCTTACTTTTTGTTTTCAGACCACCTTTTTCACGTATTGCGTTTTCACTTTTAACTTTTACCGTTGCCTTACTTTTTAATTTTCAGGACTTCACCGGATTTGTTACGTTTCGAGCGCCAACGGTTTATTTATTTATCGCGAGCCTCGAGACTTTTGCTCGGGCGCCAGTTAATAAAACGAGTGGTTAAGTTTAATAAAACAAACGTTTTATATTTAATTGCGGGGCTGAGAGGGGCAGCACGACCGCATTTATTAATGTGAGAATTGAATCTAAAACTAAGTTACAATAATCTTAATATTTATACCTAGCTATGCCTGCGCTGCAACTGCATTTTGCTGCGTAGCGTCTGTAATCTGCTGCGTGGTAAATTCATGCTGCTTCGCTGTGACTGCATGCTGACGTTGAATTTAGCGGGTGGCTCTCATGTGTTGTTGTACAATTAATGTTTACAACATTAATTTCGGTCACACTTGTGCTGACTCCGACTGTGCCCCACATGTTTGTTTGTTGAGTAAATCATGTACTTGGTTTTACAAGTGCAGTTCGGCTGAGTCGATTGTTTGTTGATTTCCGTTCTACATAGCTGTGCGCCACTTAGCATTGTCGTCTTGCTATGCGTTTGTTGATGCGACCGAATTTGTGATGGGTGGTCATAATTCGGGCAACATGTGCAATATTGACTTTCTTAAGTTGATTATTGATGTGGGTCAACTTAATGTAGCCAGTTTATGATTAGTGATCAAATAACGGAATATGAATGCGTTATTTGATTCTCTGGAGTGCGGGTCTATTACAAGTAACTAATTTACGACATCTTGTGGAAGTGGTTGGTTTCGGGTTTTAATTTATGTTGTCTTCATGGGTGGTTCTAACGTATCGGCTTGGAGTGTTTGATATGTGACGGCGAGTCATCTGTCAAGCAGCTTGGGTGGTATTAACTTACCCTAAGTTAACTGATATGTAAATAAAATAGAAATAATTATGTATGTACATATGTTTGTGCACATTCAACCGATCTCTAAGTCTGTGCGCAAAAATTGACAAAATATCTTATCTCCAGGTGAACTTTAATTTTTACCAAGTCAAAAATAACAATGTTCAAATGAAATGTTTATACAAATAGTTAAACAAATCTATAGTTCAACAGGCCATCGTGGTAAAAGTTTAATTTAAATATCAAATTTGTATGTCGAAGATAGAAATTTATTGATTTGAAAATAAAAACTCGAAAGCCAAATAAGCTGTTTTGTCAAAACTCCACAGAAATAGTTGCTTCTGCCCGCAATTCACACGAAAAAGCTGCGTCGCAAAGCCGCCATCATTAATCAGGGTTTTAGTTGAATTAATTTGTATTTGAAGTAGGTTAAAGAAAAAAGTGGAGTATAATACAAATACTGATATACTAGATCGAATAGAGGAATATCGGAAATAAAATACTTAAATATAGATACATACATAGATGACGTTAAGTTATATGCCACAGAATTAAATTTACAACTGAAATTCTGGTACTTTATACCCTCTCAGAATAAAAATGGTACGGTTTATGTGCAATTTCGGGTTGAAAGTGTTTTGTATAGGTCATTGACCCAGATTGTTGGTTCAGGAAGAAGCAAAAGTATTGTAATTAATTAAAGGTCTCACAAAATACAATTAATTATAGCAATGTTTGCGTTTAATTGAACAATTGTAGAAAAATATGTTAAAAGGTAGTAGATTTTCGACTCCTAAATATATTACTCTGCTACTTGTGCTACACTTGTGTCAACTATAGATGGCAAGCCTAATTCATAAACAATAGATGGCAAGCCTACTTCCGAGCAGCAGGTTGCAAGCGAAGAGAGGCTAGCTGGGAGGTATCGAATAGCAAGGCGAACCATTGTGAATATATACAAGTGAAAAGTCTTCTCATTGTGAATGGTCAGAGCTGATATGGGATGTCACATAAGGGCTGATAAGAACTGCCAGACATAGAAATTGCACGATAAATAATATGTGAATACAAGAATTCGAGTAATAAAAAGGCAGGAAAACCAGGGTGCCGAATACTGATTTTGATCACAGTTTCCCGAAAGGCAACCCCGTTTGCACAAAAATAGCCAAAAAGGGTTCGCGTGTTGTAATTACATATTATTTCTGATTTCAAAATACAAAGGCAAAAGTTTGATAAATTTTATGATAAATATTTCTGGAAATTGTTTGTATCTTGTTTCTTTCCTGCCCCACTTTTAATTTTATTGGGAGGCGTTCATATATTTGAAGCAAACATCCACAATTGATATGACTTATTTGTATTAACAACATACATAGAAGGAAAATAAAACATGCTAAAAGAGTTCCAAAAGTATATACGTAGTGCAATATACAACATATGTTATATTTATATCGGAAAATAGCCATGAAGAAATTAAATTTAAGTGAAATTGCTTGAAAATGCAAATGCAAAAGTGGTCAGTCAATTCAGTTATCTCTGACCATAATTCATCGTGAAATTATTGCTTTGAAAAGATTATCACCCGAATATGCCAATTTCCGTCAGAAAATGCGTAATGCTGTTAAGGTTCAGACAGAAACTTATAGTAATATGCAATTTTTGCTTATGTATTTTAACTCATCTTTTTTTCAAGTTCGTCTTGTCTCTTGTTTTATCAAATTAGTTCAAGAAATAATATTTTATATGTTCCTTGTGTTAAGAATGTTGGGATTAGCTATGCTTCTCAATTTGTTGCAAGTAAACATTTTTCCACCAAGAATTTGCACCATTGGAACAAACTATCATGAACAAAGTTTCTGCAAAGTTACCACTGTAATGCAACCCTGCATGGAGGAGGCCATTTCAATTCAAACCAAACGGCTCAGCGGATTTTTCAATATCTACATTTTTTATATATTTCCAGCTATTCCCAAGCAATATCATGTTATTTGCTTTTATATATGTACATATATGATTTTATTGTTTAATAAATGTACGTATGTATTCATTTATACATATTTTGGAAAAATTTTTCATTCTCATACAATGTCTTATGTACATATGTGCAATAAACATTTACGCAAATTCATACAACTTAAAAAAAGCGTATAATTAAGAAATTGTTAAAAAGCTATAATTCTAATAGCTATTAAAACAGTTTAATTAATTACATATGTATGTATATTGCAGTGGTGAGCCTTTCTCAGTGAGCTTCTTGAGAATAATACCATAGTTGATTTCTTGTAAGAACTGCACAAAAAAACTGTAATTAGCCTCAAATTTATTCCATTTAATACCAATATTGACATATAAGTAGGCGTGAAGAGCTTACCTGACCCGTAAATTGTTAAAATCCTCATTTGATTTCAGCCACGGCATAGCTTGTGCATGCTATAGCAAGCAATGCTAAGTTTTCCAAAGTATGAGCACGATATAAGCCAAGGGGCTGCAAATCATTTTTATTAGATACATTGTTATACAATAATTTAGCTTACACCTATCTTTGTTGTGTATTCCACTAAGCCTTGATTCGTCATGGAGCGGAGAAGCTCCTGACCACTACTACTACCACCACCGTCACCGCCGCCGACACAGCCACACCTGGAAATTATTCCTTTAAAGTCGCCTAGGTTGAGTAGCCCTATTGTGGGGAGGGGGAAATATGGTAATTTATGGTTTAAATTTAAGCAAAATTAAAATTTATCTTACCTTGTTTGACTCAGCAGCAGAAATTTTTACACGAAAGAAATTGGGAAAGAGAAATATGAAAAAAACATCAACTTCACTGTTGTATTTTGATGCAGTTTTGGGAAAATTTGTGAACACAATGTTGTATTGTGTGGTAGCTAAGAAAATATTTGTAAAATGAATGAAAAATGTTATTCAACCCGAATTTTAACAACATTTATAATGTACACATGAAGTAAGGTTCAAGGCCACGCACTTTTATATTGCAATTTTGTCAATACAATTGAACTTTTTTTCATATTTGCTACTTCGCCGACAGTTTCTACTACACATTTTTTTGGACAGTGTGAAATCAACTCTGTGTAAAAATGGTGCCAAGTGCCCAAAAAATACATCTTTCCAAATCAGGTGATCTCAGCTGGGCCTAATTTTGACGTATATGGCTAAGATTTTTCACTTGTATATATTCACAATGAGGCGAACGAACCGCACGCACAATTATTTCGGTTCGCATTCTTATTTTCAAAATATTAAATAAAATCAAACTCGGTTATATTGTTAATTAAACAAACGGTTGTTTTAATCATTCGATACCTTCACATATCAGAAGGTGGATTTATGATCCATACATCTACAAGAAAGGAAAAAAGTCAACGCAGTGGTAAGGGTGTACAAGTGTACATACATATGTACATACATCACCAACGACGAGAATCTTCACGATCAACGGCAGCGCAAACGTGCACGTTATAGCAAAACGGCGCATCGTCATTGGCAAGGGAAGATATTCAACGGCGCAGCCAAGTATACATATGTAAGTGCTGCAAAACGAAGCCACAACGAAAAGCCAGCGTCTTCTTAGGAAAGACTGAGCAATTACAAGGAATTACAAAGCAGAAATCAAGCTACAGTGAAATCAACAAGAGTGGTGTACGAGTATACGTACACAAACGTTTCATTTGAAAAACATTTGTATTTGCCAAGAATAGAAGAGTTCAATAAGAATTTGCAAAAAAAGTGCAACAGCGAAGCGGCAACGTCATGAGTGTCAACCCGCCAATACCAAGGACCAGTCCCGGACTGACGAATCGTCAACCACTTTGTAAACACCACTAGTCCCCGTCCAATCTACTTCCAATGCTTTCGACACACGTATTTAACATGTGCATGTCCTAGGCGGTAGGCCATCGCTACCGCAGCATTACAAGTAGATAACAAAATACATTCATGGGGGTAATCGCCACTGCTGCATTACTCTTCGTCTGTCTTTCGTCGGTCCCTTCGGAGATAGCAAAATACATGGTCGGGGGCCATCGCCACCACTGCATTATTCTTCGTCTGTCTTTCGTCGGTCCCTTCGGAGATAGCAAAATACATGGTCGAGGGCCATCGCCACCACTGCATTATTCTTCGTCTGTCTTTCGTCGATCCCTTCGGAGATAGCAAAATACATGGTCGGGGGCAATAACAATTAACAATAAAAAAATGCAAAATTAACGTGTTAAAATTATATAAAATTAGATTTTATTTGGTTTTATTTCAGTTGGTACAAATTATTTTCTATTTAAAGAAATATTTTTAAAAAGCCTTTTCTTTTGCCGTTTAATTGCTTCGCGTAACTGCATTTCGGCCGATCCTGAGGTGTCTGATATTGGAATTGATTCTGAAATAAAATATACATATGTGTACATTTAAAACATTAGTAAGTACATACAGTTGTGTTCATAATAATAATAGTGAAATTCAAAATGATATTGTTCGAAATCTATGCCTCTATAGTCATTTTTAAAAATTTTAATTTAAAATATAGTTTGATGCATAACAGAAACCATATAAATAAAAGTTTGAAAGATTATACAGAATTAAAAAAAATGTATTCGAATTTCAAGAAATGTGCATCAATATTTCAAACCGTTGATTTATTAGAATTTTTTTTGTCGAGGGTGTTGCGCATTTTTCTCCATATAACGCGTGAACAAAATTGAATTTTTTACTTTAGTATTTTTCATATGAAAAACTGTTCATCGCTGTGGGATATCACAATTTAATATTTGTATAATTAAATGAAATTTGTAAATCAGAAAAGAAAAATATTCAATTAAAATTTTTTCATTCTTTGAAAACAAACAAATAATAAATAAATGAAATTACATTTTAATTACATTAATATTAAATAGTGAAATTTAATATTAATTTGTTAAATCCTACAATCGCTATTCCAAAAAAACTGATAAATGTTTATTAATATAATATGCTGTGAGCTAGCGGTAAGTTTTAATAAAAATATTTCCAAAAACTTCATTTAGGGGTTTTGCTAATATTAAGATATGCATATACATACCCAGCAAAGCTCCATAAAAGTTTTTAAACATTTTCAAAGATTTTTTTCCCTGAACCCCATCCACGTTGTACCCCATCATTGGTTGATCCGTCAGAATGTATTTCATGGATTTAAGTACACCTGCTGGCTGCAAAATTATTCTCATTGTTGTAATCTATTATGAGTAAAATATCATAAGCAAAAGAACAAACTCGTATTAAATTTACTACTTACATATGAGTCTCTATTGATATCATTGATGTTCTCATTTAATTTGAATACATCTTGCTCCGAATTAAGAGGGAAATTAAGGCGGAGTGGGAGCTCTTCTGCTTGTTGACGCAGGAGTTGGTCAATCACGATTTTCTGCTCAGCGAGCGCCTCCACTACAACTTTAAGCTGGCCTATAATAAAAATATTACTTTCTCATATGTATGTTTGCCTAGTGATAAAACTAATGACATTACCCCGCAAAATAGAGTTTTCGTCTTGGACTGTTTCTGGAAAGAGATACATACGTATATTCATATTTATAGTTTAACATCAAGTCATTGTGTATGAAATATTTTTATATATACAATGAATCAAAACAATTTTGCTATAGAATTTTTTGACAATGTTCGCATGTTTTTAACCCAAATTTGTCTCGTGCATTTTATTAAAAAAATTCATATATAGCAAAAAACTATTTGGGGGCAAAAGTCATGCTCACTTTTTTCTTTTACTTTTTATGACCATGTAGTTAAATATAAAACGCAAACCATATGGAGCCAAATTTCTAACTTTATACAAATTTCAAAAAATTGTCAAAAAATCACTTAACCAATTTTTTTATTAATTTCACCCACTTTTCATCTCTTCGAATTTCCGGGTCATAAACGATATAACTTCTCTATTGCTATTAGGGTGGTCTGAAATTAAATCGTTGAATTTAACAAAAATTTGTGTCATGAGAAACAAATATACTTACCGTTGAACGGCATGCGCTGAATTTTGCGTGGGCTTTCTGACATCTTTAAACGGAATTTTCTTTATTTAGATGAGTTTGATAAAAAATGGTGAGGCCTTTCTAACTTTATATACAGCAGAATCAGCAAGACATATTTTAAAAATGAAGAAGTGGAATTATTACGAGACCCTCCTCACTTGGTATTCCTACTGCTTTACAGTCAACGTCCAACAGTCCGAATGTCTCTTCTAGCTCATATTCCCCTAAATCAACTAAAAGGATTCCTAACATTTTTGACTCTAATGGCTCCAGGAAAAAACTGCGTCCGTTTTTCAATTTCCTACCCATAATGCAGCCTCCATTGTCTGCCGAAAAAGATTGTATTATAATTGGGAACCCTTTTATAAAACACAAGTTATCTGACATTTTGGTACTTAGTAAGAAGTTTTTAAAAATGCATGACTGCCCTACTAGTTTTGGTGTGCTTTGAGTGGGTTGATGTTTGAACGTATCTTCTAATATTATCCTATGAATCTGTTGAAGTATTTTTTTTGGCTTTCGGACGGACTTTTTAAGAATTTGCAAGTAGTTTTCAAATGCATAAGATGAGCCTGCAACAGGATCTCCAACAAGCTCTACTATTTATTTCACATGTAAAAGACTGTGAACATTATAAGAAACGCTGTCTTCGCCAAAAACAATTGGAAAATTTTCGACAGAAAGTTTTAACATGTTTTGAGATGTTTCCAAGTTTGTTGGCCGTGTTTTTGGGGAACAAATCAGCCTGTATGCACAATGCAATAATAAAAATGCATAGTACTGATCATCATGCACTTCACCCTTTAAAACTACTATACCACTGTACAATAAAAATTGTCGGAATTCGGTAGCTTTTCAATGTGCCAACTCCATGAAGGAGCGTGGCTTTCGAACGAATTCCTTCGGTATATGCTTACGCATTGAAACTAACTTTTCAGACATATTAGTTTTGTTATTTGTGTTTATTTTCAAGCAAACTTTGTTATTAACTATCCGATTTAAAAACTTTCGCATAACACCTAACTCCACTAAATGCATACAATCCAGTGGAATTTGAGTTACCATCATAACGTTTAGTTTTTCGAGAGCAGGCTTTTCCAACAAATATTGTTTTAAATGATGTTCTAGGTATTTTCTTGATGCAAAGTCGTCATCATTGATTAAAATACCGGATTGTGTGCTATAAGTTAAAACGTTGCCAATTTTTTTGGCCACCTGGGTACATTTTGCACAACCATGACTTGATGTGTGTCCCGGTGTGCCAGAAATAAATGCTCGGGCTGGGGCATCGCAAACAACTGCGCGAAGCTCAATTTTTATATTTCTGTCCCCAATGAGCAAGCCGGTTTCCAATAATTGGGAAAGTTCACTGGAAAATTTATTTAAAAATTGTTCGCAATTATTTGGTTTGCTGGGGCCATAAAAAACTCCTACTGGAAATATAGGCACATTCTCTAAACTATTTATTCTTATCAAAACTGGCCACAACTGCGCTCGAGAACTTTTAAATAGTGGTAATCCGTCAATATTCAAATCAAAACTAATTATAGATGGAAAGCGAAACATATTTCCTAATTTTTCCAATTGCGCCGTTAATCCTATATGCAGATATAAACCACCAGCAACATTAGATATATCTGGCGTCGAATTGGAATTAAATTTATAAAATGGCTTAACATTCATATTTTCTTCTTTAAAAATCTTCATTAAATCTATTGCACAACTACGCGTGGGCCTATGCTTTATATACCACTCCCGGAGTTTTTCATCTAAAGTAGAAGTAATTGGCGGATCAAACTCATTTGTAGCCTCACATTCCATGTCACTGTCACAAATATCATTTTCACTGCTGTCCACTACACTTTTTTCCACATTTTCCCCCGCCCCATGTTCCACGCTTCTGAACCGTCCATATATTTATTTTTTGCAATGCGTTTTAGACGCCGTAAATGTCTTTTGCTAATCATTTTGTAAAATCAGCAATTTGCAAAATAAAAGCACTTATGGAAAATTTTATTCTTACTGCTTGCTTCGTTGATCACAAAAGAAGTGACAAATATGCAAATAACAACGCGCAAAGAAAAACGCGATAAAACAAACAGTAATTTTTTCGAGTTCTTCTTCGCCTACTGCTTCACGCAGCAAGCACAGTAAATCAAAATTTTAACATACAAAGAGTATGCAAGCACAACCAAATTCATTGGTGACCGCGCACGTGGCTTCACTGTTTGCTAAGTTATTCCTTTGTCTTCCATTCGTATACGCTCTTTGGTTCGGATAAACGAAAACCAGAGAACGTATATTTACAGAGAAGTAGCATCCCACTTCATTCCTGTTGACGTTCCGCGTTTTTGGGAAAAGGTCTATTTTTCGTCCAGCTCATATAAAAAAATATTAAAAATATGTATTCTTCTATAATTTCAATTTTAGTGTTTTATTTTATTCTTCTAATATTTCCCATATATAACTTTCAATAAATGTATTAAGTAGTTAAACAAAATCTTCAAAAAACACTAAAGAAATTGCATTTATTGTTTATCATATGTATGCACATGCATGCATTTATTTATCAATGCATATTTAATCGAATTACTTCCATGCAAAAGGGCGCGTATAAGCATATGTGTAGATATGTAAATAGAATAGAAATAATTATGTATGTACATACATATGTTTGTTCACATGCGCGCACATTCAACCGAACTCTAAGCCTGCGCGCAAAGTTTGACAAAATATCTTATCTCCAGTTGGACTTCAATTTTTACCATGTCAAAAATAACAACGTTCTAATGAAATATTTATACAAATAGTTAAACAAAGCTATAGTTCAACAGGCTATCGTGGTAAGAGTTTAATTTAAATATTAAATTTGTACGTCAAAGATAGAAATTTATTGATTTGAAAATAAAAATTCGAAAGCCAAATAAGCTCTTTTGTCAAACCTCCACAGAAATAGTTGCTTCTGCCCGCAATTCACACGAAAAAGCTGCGTCGCAAAGCCGCCATCATTAGTCAGGGTTTAGTTGAATTAATTTGTATTTGAGGAAGGTAGAAGAAAAAAGTGGAGTATAATACAAATATTGATATACTAGATCGAATAGAGGAATATATGAAATAAAATACTTACATATAGATACATACATAAGATGTTAAGTTATTTGCCACAGAATAAAATTTCTAAATTAAAATTCTGGTACTTTATACCCTCTCAGAATAAAAATGGTACGGTTTATTTGCAATTTCGGGTTGAAAGTCTTTTGTATAGGTCATTGACCCAGATTGTTGGTTCAGGAAGAAGCAAAAGTAGTATAATTAATTAAAGGTCTCACAAAATACAATTAATTATAGCAATGTTTGCGTTTAATTAGACAATTGTTGAAAAATATGTTAAAAGGTAGTAGATTTTCGACTCCTAAATATATTATTCTGCTACTTGTGCTACATTTGTGATAAGACGAAAGCTCTGAAGCAAATGCGACCAAAATATAGACTACATATTGACATACATATGTGTAATGTACATATGTATGCAAGTAGGCGTAGCGGTAAGGCGTTTGGTTGCGCCGATTTGGAATATTTAGGGCTTTAAATGACATATATAACAGGACTTCGCGCAAAACACGTTTATAATGATAAGGGGTCGTGCATATATTACGTAACGCAATTTTTGATCATTTCAGACCCCTCATCATGTCACACTTTCAGAAAAATTGTTTTTATTAATCGTAAAATAAAATACAATGTTAATTAATATATGTTATATATTAGGCAAAGGGAAATCACATGTTACACTTCGTTACGTAATATGTGCACGACCCCTAAGCAAACATAATAGATTAATAAAAGATGAATTTCTTCATGAAATATTTTACGGGCACAAGCGGGCCAAAATAATATCTATATTCCCATTTGAAGTTGTGAGCATTTGGACCAAAATTACAAAAATCTTCAATTTATGATTTTTAGATTTTTGTCTTCGTCGCGAAAAATGAGATGGATGAGGGGCGCATGTGTTTGTGGGGAGATGAAATGTTCGCATTTATGAATGAACGGAAATTTGCTTTCAATAATATGCGAGTGCGTTTATGAATGAATTTTTTGTTGCTGTACTGCAGTTGCGCTGCGGTTGAAAACAGACACGCTGGCGGAGGGATGAAACAAATGCTGCATATATTTACTTACATAACAATAAATAAATATATGATGATGATAGATATAATGCATATGAATGCATGTGCACTTGTTGACTTTTTAGTACATATGTACGTACATACATATGTACATGTGCATGAACATGTAAATATATATACATACATACGTACGTATATTTGGATATTTATATATGTACATATGTACTACATATTATCCATATACATATGTATTTACATACGTATGTATACTTAGTATGATAACGATTATTAGGCTTATAAAACATATCTATATAATGCATGCATATAACCAAAATAGGCTCACTCTTATCATGCACATATTTAAGCAAAGCCAAATTTCACGTCTAATTAAATATTTAGACGTTTATATCAATTTGTTAATATATTGGCAAAATCTAAAATTCAAGCCAAAACAATTAAAATGATCAGAAATCATAGTCTGTTAAACAAATTTTGCCTTCGCTCAGCTCTGTTAACTCGCCACTCTCACAATTTCCCCTGTCGGCCATTAGAATGGTGAGCTGGACGAGAATTATTGATGCATTTTGACAATTCACACCGGCATCCTAACTTAATGCTTCTCTGTCTAATATACGTTCTCTGCGAAAACTGACACAGAACATACGAAATGTAGTGCAGAATAGGCGATACACCCTTTAGCACGTATTTTGCTATCTACATGTAATGCTGTGGTGGCGATTGATCCCTTAACATGCATAATTCTATTTACAAAAAGGCAATCGCTACCACGCGTACTGGAGGGAACGTACAACGTTTTTGCATATATGTACATACATAAATACTTACATATATGCAAAGACAAATCGTAAGTCAACGATCAACGAAGGCGCCAGTGTGCTACAAACTGAGGTGACAGCGCTGCATACAAAAGACTCCATTGCGCAGCTACAGAGCGACGCTATTCAACTTTCCTGTTTCTACGAATCAACGTTTAATTTGAAAACGAATAGATACGCTAGTTGGTTGGTGTGCGAGCAGAATTTTTAAGGGGAGAATAAAAACGAATTTGAAGGAGTAGCAAGCAACGTACAGCAAGAGAAAGACGTCGAAATATAGGGAGGCAAATCGCAGTACAGACTCTAAATAAGAGGACGGTGAAATATAATTATAATCAGAATATTAGTTTTCTACTAATAGAATATTTTTTTTCACAAACATGATAAAGCTAAATACATTAAAGGTTGTTCAGCTGAATACGCTATTGAGGTACCAAAATAGTTAAGGTAGCTAAACTACAAGAAGTTTTGAAGACGATAGTGCGGGATCTACAAACGATTTACGAATGCAACTGAATAGTTGGAGAGAGGCGATGGCAAGTCTAACGTCAGCCATTGATACAATGAATCGTAGCTCAGAACTGATATCAGGCAACGAGGAAAGGCAACAAACGACAGACGATAATGATAGTGATAGACCGGGTTCAAGCGTAGCGACCTGGGAATCTGCGGATGATCTACGAGCAGTATCACGTCCAATGATGAAAATTCAAGATATGATAGGTGTAATGCCTGAATTCGACCCACTAAAAGGCTCAACGTCAGCAATGCAGTTTATTAATCGAACGCAGCAACTACAACAATGCTATGGCTGGAAGGAAGATATGGTTTTGATCGCAGTTCAGCACAAAATGGAAGGCATGGCCAAACGTTGGCTGGATGCGCAACCTGTTTTCAGATCCTGGTCACAATTTGTGCACGCATTTAAGGCGGACTTTCCGTCAACACACAACGCTGCTGATACACATAAGACGCTTGCGCAGCGCACGCGTAAATCCAACGAAGACTACTTAGAGTATTGCTGCTCAATGTTGACGATAGGGCGACAAGGTACGGTAGACGATGTTTCCATCAACACACACATTATCAGTAGACCCAACGATAGTGTGCTAACGAAAACATTGGCAACGATGAATCTTGCGACGTGTAGTCAACTATTGCTGGCGCTCAAAAATTTAACGACAGTCAGCAACGTATCAGTGAATCCAACGAGGTCAACTCAGCAACCAGTTAAGACTGAAATTAAGGCATATGCAAAGCAAACCCAAATAAAATGTTTTAATTGCAACGATTATGGCCACATTGCAGCCAAGTGCCCGCAACCTCGACGAAACCCACGGTGTACCGTATGCACGAAAATGGGTCATGAAGCCAAGAATTGCAACAAAAAGCCATATGTTGCGAAGATTGGCGACCACAACGAACAGGATGAAGCTCCTCCTGTTACAAAAATTGTAGAGCTCGACGGAAGGCGAATGGAAGCGTATGCTCGTTGATACGCGAAGGTGCAGCAAAGAGTATGCAGATGAAGAAAGCTAGTAGATGTTTTACTGGGGTGGCGGTTCCAAGGTTCCGGTCACGGAACAAGTCAACGTCAAGGTGACAATTGATAACGTTCAACGCGAGGCGACATTCATTATAGTCGCTGACAGGTTGCTACCTTATGATATTTTATTGGGCCGCGACGTTCTACAAAACAAAGGGTATCAAATGGTGATTGGTAACGGAGTACTACGTCTGTAAGATGACCAGAGGGGGAATTTTAATATATCTAGCTGCTTATTGGAAGGAGACAAAGGCAAGAAAATGAATCTTTTATTAATGTTTAAACAATGTTTTGCAGAAGAGATTAGTCAAATTGGTAGATGCAAAGACGTGGAGATGGGCATCAACGTAACGACATCAGAGCCGATCTTAGGAGACGGTACCAGGTTCCGTTTTCACAACGTCCAACGTTATCGAACATTTTAAAGGAATTTCTGGACAACGATATCATCCGCCCAAGTGACTCTCCACACGCCGCTTCAGTGCTTTTGGTAAAAAATCCAAAGGTGAGAGCCGAATGTGCATCGACTTTCGAGCATTGAACGAGGTCACAGGTCAAGAAGAACTACGTTATGCCGATCGTGGAGGAACAGCTTTCACGTTTAGCTGGAAATAAATATTTTACGACCCTGGATATGACATCTGGCTACTATCAAATTCCAATGAACGAAGACTCGAAAAAGTATACTGCATTTTTAACGCACGAAGAGCAGTTTGAGCATAACGTGATGCCTTTTGGTCTAGTCAACGCTCCAATGGTTTTCCAGGAGGTTGTTGTAAATTTGATTAAACCGCTTAAACATCGTGACAAAGTGGTTAACTACGTGGATGAGGTCATCATCACTACGAAGTCAGTTGACGAAGGTATCCACGTACTTCAAGAGTTTCTTGAAGCTGTAAACGCAAAAGGTTTGACCCTCGAAGAGTACATTTTTGGCCGAACAGGTGCAGTTTCTAGGTCATCACATAAATTCCGACGGAATACGACCTGGAGAAAACAAAACGAAGATAATCGAAGGTTTTCCGAGACCAACAACAATAAAAGCAGTACGGCAATTTTTGGGAGTAACCGGCTATTTCCGGAAATTTGTCAAGGAATATAGCATTTTAGCACGACCATTAACGACACTGTTGAAAAAGAACACAGAATTTATCTGGAATAATGAACAGAACGACGCTTTTGAAAAATTGAAATCAATTATAATTACGAAACCAGTTCTAACGATGTACGACGCATCGAAACCACACAAGGTGCACACGGATGCGAGCTCCCTGGGGCTACCTGTATTTTACTTTAGCAGGCAGTGCAATGACGCAGAACGTAACTACGTTAGTCACGAGCTAGAAGTTCTAGCAATAGTTGAAACTTTGCAGCGATATCGTATGTATTTGATGGGACATAGGTTTAAGGTAATCACCGACTGCAATGCTGTAGCAGTAACAAAAGCAACGACGCCATTGTTACCACGTGTAGCACGGTGGTGGCTCAAACATCAAGAATTTGACTTCCAATGCATTCACCGCGCAGGGGCGAAGAATATGTTAGCTGATGGCTTAAGTAGATATCCGACACTTCCTCCAAAAGAACCGACAACAATTGCTGAGTCAATATATCGAGTGGTCGATATTGACAACGACTGGGTATCAGCAATGCAAATACAAGACGAAACACTGAAAGATATTATCGAAGTCCTGAATGGCAAATCAGCATCAAATGAACGTCAACTTAAAGATGATTACGTAGTGCAAGGTCAACGATTGTTCCGCAAAGTCAACGGGAACAAAAGGTTAGTAGTACCACGAGGCGTCAGATGGCGCATAGTGAGGTCATGTCATGATGAAGCAGGTCACTTCGTACTGGACAAGACATGCGAGCGTGTATCAAAAGACTTCTGGTTTGCACGTATGCGACCATATGTAAAATCTTATATTGCGTCGTGTCCAGAATGTTGCATGAATAAAGTAGCAGGTGGTAAGAAAGAAGCACAGTTACACATAAGCGAAGTTATACCGATACCCTTCAGATGCGTGCATATAGACCACCTAGGGCCATTCGTACGAAGCAAACGAGGTAACTGTTATATACTGGTAATTTTATGTGTGTTTACCAAGTATGTAGTATTACGACCTTTACGCAACACGAAAACGACACCAGTGCTTACGACACTACGAGAATTTGTTACAGTCTATGGAAGTCCAAGGCAAATAATTTCCGACAGGGGTACGGCCTTCACCTCGAATGAGTTCCAGAACTTCGTTCAACGACACGAGATACGACATGTTCAAGTGGCCGTGCGCACACCCCGTGCCAATGGTCAGGCCGAGCGTGTCAATAAGACAGTTTTGGCATCACTTAAATGCAGCATCAAAAACGATAAAGATTGGGACGAGGCATTACCGCAATTTCAATGGTGTATAAACTCTCAAACCAATGCAACGACTAGGCAGAGCCCAAATAGTTTAGTCTTCAACTTTAAATTACGCGACATAACAGCAAATCGTTTGATTCAAGCTGTGCAAAATGATGATGATGAGAGCACGATTCAACACGAAGACTTCCGAATGAAGAAGACAGCCGAACGCATAAATGCAGAGAGGGCTAAATGGAAGCAGAGGTTTGATGCAAAGCATCAAACACCCAGACAGTACAATGAAGGAGATCTGGTGGTGATCGAACATGTACCTTCATCCACTGGTACATCTCACAAGCTAGAACCATCCTACAAAGGACCATATATCATCACAAAGGTTTTACCCAACGACCGCTACGTGGTAGAGGATCTACCAGATGTACCCAAACAGCGAAAACGTTATGCAGGGGTATTTACGAACGATAACATGAAACCATGGGTAAGCCATAGTCTTGTAGATGAAGACTATGAAGACGAGAAACCAGATCATGGAGAACATAACATTATCGACGAAGATGTTAACGAAAAATCGTCCAGGATAGACGATCAATCAGGAGAGGCCGAGCTGTCAACTATAGATGGCAAGCCTAATTCATAAACGATAGATGGCAAGCCTACTTCCGAGCAACAGGTTGCAAGCGAAGAGAGGCTAGCTGGGAAGTATCGAATAGCAAGGCGAACGGACCGGACGCACAATTATTTCGGTTCGCATTCTTATTTTCAAAATATTAAATAAAATCAAACTCGGTTATATTGTTAATTAAACAAACGGTTGTTTTAATCTTTCGATACCTTCACACGTGTGATAAGACGAAAGCACTGACATAAATGCGACCCAAATTTAGACTACATATTGACATACATATATGTAATGTACATATGTATGCAAGTAGGCGTAGCGGTAAGGCGTTTGGTTGCGCCGATTTGGAATAATTAGGGCTTTAAATTACATATATAACAAGATTTCGTGCAAAACACGTTTATAATGATAAGGGGTCGTGCACATATTACGTAACGCAATTTTTGATCATTTCAGACCCCCCACCATGTCACACTTTCAGAAAAATTGTTTTTATTAATCGTAAAATAAAATACAATCCTAATTGATATATCATATATATGTGGGAAAATGAGAGACGGCAACCCGGGTTGTAGACAAACAATATGACTCTGACTGACTGGAACGTATAAGAACGGAACGAACACGAACAGGACGAACGACTACGATTGTGACCCAAAAGACATTCGCTGACAAACCACCAACCTGACAAGTAAAAAAAAAACTCGCGTTAACGAAATAAGTACTGAATAAGTAAAGTGTAATAAATATTTGAAAAAAAAACGGTTGATTTCATTTTTACAAATCGGTCATCCTACAAATTGGTGTCAGCGTTGGGATTCAAGCCCACATGTGAGTGTGCAAAGTAATTTTGCGAAATTGCGCACAAGTTAAGCAGCGAAAATAGCGGAGCAGTACAGCGGCTGCGTGCAGGAAAGCAGCGCAGTGGACAGAGCGTTGCAGTACGAAGGCAGAGCGGCGCAGAGGTATAGTGGCAGTGCGAAAACATTTTTTTTTTAATTCGGGCTGCAGCAAGATTGCGTGCAAGGCAACCAACGGAGCAGTGGTATGGTGAAAGTAAGTTTCCGGAACTCCTGCGTGAAATTGTGCCGGTACAATAGCTGCTCAGAATTTATGCAAACTACGTCGACAGCGCTAGAGCAGCAGCGCAACTACAGCAGAATAGCGGATAGCGGCATTGAAAGGCAGAACACGCCATTTCAAATACCGTACAGCGTACAGCACAGTTATTGAAGTTGGGAAAAAGCCAAGAAGACTGCGGCGTGGGAAAGCATAGTACACTCCGGATATAGGCGCTTAAAATCCTTAAGTACCAATGAAATTTAAATAACATATGTAAATTGGTCCAAATTGTTTTAGTGTCATTTTGCATATTATATTAATTCGTTTTAACCTGCAATAATTTCATATTAATTTCAACGGTATTTAAGAACATTTAGTTAGTACTTGCAAGCGTGGACATTTTGTACCTAGTTTTAAGAATTAATTTTGTAATCGGACGGAACAATGGACAGATCACAGATCCTTTCTCTGACGGTAACGGAACTTAAAGAAAAACTCCTGGAGCTAAATTTGTCGACAGTAGGGCGAAAGGTGACTCTGCAAGATAGACTCATTGAACACTTCGGCCTGATTGCAAGCGAAGATGAGTCTGATTACGAAGAGGTAGCAAGCGGGCATAGCGTGGTTGCGAATCCAGTAGTAGAAAGGTCGGTATTTACACTCCGGGACATCGAGGATTCGATGACGCAGTTCTCTGGTTCAGGTCAGCCCGGTTTAGAAACATGGCTAGAAGATTTCGAGCAGAATGCTGCTGCTGTGGGTTGGAACAATTTACAAAAATTTATTTATTCGAAGCAATTATTGAAGGGCTCCGCAAAAATGTTTCTACGTAGCCAGAATGGAGTAAGCAGTTGGGATGCCGTTAAGCAAGCACTGCGTAGGGAATTTGGAACTCTTCCGTCATCGAATGAGGTACACCGGTTGCTGAAGAATCGCGTCAAGCGTCACAACGAGGGCTTCTTGGAGTACTTATACGGCTTGATGGAGATCGGAAAGTCAATAAACCTTGACGATTCCAGTCTAATTGAGTACTTTATTGAAGGCATCCCAGATTCGAGGGCGAATAAAGCAAACCTGTATCAGGCAAAATCGTTGGGCGACCTAAAAGAACAATTGAAGATATACGAGAAGATTCGAAATAGTAAGCCGCAACTCCAGAATGCGATTCAGTTTAGACCACCAAGTCAAAATCCATTCAAGCAGCAAAGCAGTGCAAACAAATGTTTTTCATGTAGCAACTCGGACCATTTCGCCAGGAATTGTCCACGTCGACTGAAATGCTTCAGCTGCGGCCAGTCTGGTCATCGCGCCGCGGAATGTAAGAACGGTTCCAAGGTTTTTAAGAATGAAGGAAGAAATGTAAATGCAATACGAAATGAGCGCGCTGTAGCAAAGAAAAGCGGGTTAATTTTTAAAGATTTTTTGATGAACGGTAGAAAGGTTTCAGCACTGGTAGATACGGGCTCCGACCTTAGCCTGATGCGGTACGATACCCTGCTAATGCTTCAGTTAAATGTCAAACTAAGCGGAGAAAGGAGCAGATTGCTCGGGATAGGTGATAGTCAACTAACCACCATGGGTAGCTTAACCTCGGAAGTTACGATCGATGAGTCGACATTTGCGCTAACATTTCATGTCGTCAGGGAACGCGATTTACAGTATGCAGTGGTATTAGGAAATGACATTTTGCAGCACGTAGACTTAGTGGTGACGGAGGACGATGCACTATTTAAGAGTAAGACTGAGCGGATGATGGGTCGGTTCGGGATAAGCACGACGAAGTTTAAGCGCACAATGATGCGCGATGAAGCTAAGGCATCCAGAGGCAACGGCAGTAAGGGTAATCAGCAGGAATGTGTGAAGGGACGTAATGTCAAGGGTCATGTGATGGCAAAGCATACGTCGAGTGATAGCGTTGGATGGCATGAGACGGAGGAAACTAAGGCCCAAAATCCGCCGACAGTTGCACATAGACGCGTGCAGAAGGGCCCGAGCGAACGTGAAGTGGAGGTTATTAAGACCCGAAATCCACTAAAAGTCGTCAAGGGGCTAGCAAGTGCTGCATTCACCGAAGCAAGTGCTGCATTCACCGAACCAAATGCCAACAAAATGGAAGATGAGTTCAAGAAACTGTGCCTTATTGTGAACGAGAGGGAGTGCGAGTGGGATTTGCCCCATCTGAAGCCGGTCGAGGCCGAGAAGGTACGGAAATTGATTTCTGCTTACAAACCTAAGAGGAATACTGAGTCACCTATTGAGGTGAAAATCTTACTTACTGATGATGTTCCAGTGTTTCAACCGCCCCGGAGGATGTCATTCACCGACAAGTCTGTTGTCGACCAACAAATCGCCCAATGGCTGGAAGATGGGATCATCCAGCCCAGTTGTTCTGAATATGCGTCACCGATTGTCCTGGTGGCAAAGAAAGATGGTGGGAAAAGATTATGCTGTGATTACCGACGTCTGAATGAGAAGATCGTCAGAGACCACTTTCCGATGCCACTAATAGATGATGTCATCGAGCACTTGCAGGCAGCGAAAGTATTCACTACGTTGGACTTGACAAATGGGTTCTTCCACGTTCCCGTCGAAGCTGGCTCGCGGAAGTACACTTCGTTTGTGACACCTAACGGCCAGTACGAGTTTCTATACGTGCCTTTTGGTATTTCCAACTCTCCCGCCGTGTTCACACGATACATTTCAGCTGTTTTAAGAGAATTGATACGGGATGGAACTGTGGTGGTTTATATGGATGACCTTATCATTCCCGCTAAGGATGAAGAGGAGGGCATCCGAAAGCTAGAGCGTGTCCTGATGGTAGCGTCGGTAAACGGCCTGCAAATCAAATGGAATAAGTGCCAGTTCCTTACGAAGAAAGTTGAGTTCCTGGTGTATCAGATCGAGAATGGGTCAATAAAACCATCTGAGTGCAAAACGAATGCCATAAAGAATTTCCCACTTCCCCGCGATCGAAAAGCCATCCAACGATTTCTGGGGCTGACCTCATATTTTCGTAAATTTGTCGATGGGTATGCTATAATGGCGAAGCCACTTTCGGATTTGCTGAGAAAGGAGACGAAGTTCGAACTACGGGACGAGCAGTTATTATCATTTCAGCAGCTAAAGTTTGCGTTAACGAACTCACCAGTTTTGAAATTATACAATCCCAAAGCTATAACGGAAGTCCACACGGACGCTTGTATGTTTGGTTATGGAGCAGTGCTTCTTCAGAAAGATTTCGACGATCAACAACTTCACCCTATCCAGTATATGAGCCGAAAGACGAAGCCCGTTGAAGAGAAGTATCATTCGTATGAGCAGGAAGTTTTAGCGATTGTGGAAGCGTTGAAAAAGTGGAGGGTGTATCTCCTGGGCATTAGCTTCAAGATTGTGACGGATTGCAATGCCTTCACGATGACGATGAAGAAGAAGGATGTGCCACTTCGTGTTTCTCGTTGGGCCATGTTCCTGCAGGACTTCGACTATAAGATAGAGCATCGGAGCGGTAGCAAGATGAAGCATGTCGACGCGTTAAGCAGAGTCTCGTGTTTAATGCTGGAAGACAGTCTGGTACATAGGCTACGGCAGGCGCAACAAAGCGATGACTGGGTGAAGGCGATTTGCAAAGTTTTGGAGAAAGATGACTACGACGATTTTTACATGAAGCATGGCATTCTTCATAAGGATCCCGCTAAGGAGCTTATTGTTGTCCCATCGCTAATGGAAGGTGAAATCATCAAGATTGCACATAATCAGGGTCACTTTTCCACAAAGAAAACTCAGGATGCAGTAGAGAAAAGTTTTTTTATACCTCGGTTGAATGCAAAAGTAGCGCAGATAGTCCGAAGTTGTGTCAGTTGCATCGCAAATGAAAACAAGCACGGTAAAAGGGAAGGCTTCCTCAACCCTATAAATAAAGAAGACCGGCCACTTGGAACTTACCACATTGACCATGTAGGTCCTATGGAGGTAACCAAAAAAGCCTACAATTACATACTGGTCATAGTGGACGCATTCTCGAAGTTTGTGTGGTTGCACCCAACCAAGAGCACGGGAACAGAAGAAGTTTGGTAATCCCGGCAGAATCATCACTGATAGAGGGTCAGCCTTCACCTCGCACCTCTTCAAAGAATATTGCGAAAGTGAAAACATCCAACACCTACTGATAGCGACAGGAGTGCCACGTGGGAATGGGCAAGTAGAGAGAATACATAAAATCGTGGTACCTATGATATCGAAGCTTTGCCAGGAACATCCAACTCAATGGTATCGACATGTAGAGCGGGTGCAACAATTTATCAATAGTACTCCGCCACGTAGCACGAAGTTCAGCCCATTCCGAATACTGACTGGAGTAGAAATGCGAACGCCCAATATACCAGACCTACAACAACTCTTAGCAAGTGCGGCTATCGAAGAGCTGGACGAAGATCGCGAGGCTGTACGGAAAGAAGCTCAGGCGAACATCGCTTCCATCCAAAAGGAAAATCGCAAAACGTTCAATAGCGGACGCAAGGATGAAGATCTTTATGAAGTTGACGATCTCGTCGCCATCAAGCGCACGCAATTCGGTTCTGGATTGAGACTACGGCCAAAGTTCCTAGGCCCATACAAGATAGTCAGCAAGGTCAGTCACAGCAGATACGAGGTGGAAAAGGTTGGAGATCACGAAGGACCATCACGCACCACTACAGTTGCAGAGTTTCTCAAGAAATGGGACAACTCATTCGGGGCGAATGAGAACGCAGGATGGCCGAATGTGGGAAAATGAGAGACGGCAACCCGGGCTGTAGACAAACAATATGACTCTGACTGACTGGAACGTATAAGAACGGAACGAACACGAACAGGACGAACGACTACGATTGTGACCCAAAAGACATTCGCTGACAAACCACCAACCTGACAAGTAAAAAAAAACTCGCGTTAACGAAATAAGTACTGAATAAATAAAGTGTAATAAATATTTGAAAAAAAACGGTTGATTTCATTTTTACAAATCGGTCATCCTACATATATTAGGCAAAAGAAATCACATGTCACACTTCGTCACAAATCGCAAACCCCCGCCGCCCCCCTAGCGCGTTACGTAATTTGGGCACGACCCTTAAGCAAACATAATAGATTAATAATAGATGAATTTCTTCATGAAATATTTTACGGGCACAAGCGGGCCAAAATAATACCTACGTTCCCATTTGAAGTTGTGAGCATTTGGACCAAAATTACAAAAATCTTCAATTTCTGATTTTTAGATTTTTGTCTTCGTCGTGAAAAATGTGATGTATACACCTACATAACAATAAATAAATATATGATGATGATAGATATAATGCATATGAATGCATGTGCACTTGTTGACATTTTTTAGTACATATGTGCTTGAACATGTAAATATATATACATACATACATATTGGATATTTATATATGTATGTACTACATATTATCCATATACATATTTACATATGTATGTATACTTAGTATGATAACGATTGTTACGCTTATAATATAAGTACATAGATACATACATATATTATATTGACATATGTATGTATATAATGCATGCATAAAACCAAAATTGGCTCACTCTTATCATGCACATATTTAAGTAAAGCCAAGTTTCACGTCAAATTAAATATTAAGATGTTTATATCAATTCGTTAATATACTGGCGAAATCTAAAATTCGAGCCAAAACAATTCAAATTTATCAGAAATCATAGTCTGTTAAACAAATTTTGCCTTCGCTCAGCTCTGTTAACACGCCAATCTCACGATTTCCCCTGTCGGCCATTAGAATGGTGAGCTGGACGAGAAATATTGATGGATTTTAACAATTCACACCGTCATCCTAACTTAATCGTTCTCTGTCTAATATACGTTCTCTGATCTTGTAGTCTGTTTCATCCAGTTTATTGTGAAGTACATCCCTAACGTGTCTAATGTTCGCACGAATAATTTTTTATTTGTATGTTTACTTCTTTAATTTCTAAGTTTAAGACCTTCATAATAAATTGTTCTTCAATCTTGTGTAGTTCTTTTTTTGTTGTGTCAAGTTCAAACCCTTTATATATATGTATTTATAGTATTTCCTTTTAAATATGGTGGCGTTACTCCAAATTCTTTGCATTTCAATATAAATTTTAGCCTCTGTTGTTGCTTTGCAAGTTTATTGTTGTTTTTGTTATATTGTTTGATGATCTAACAGGTTTCCTGGTCACACTTAAACCTGATATGCTGAAAGAAGTGTTTCATGTTGCTTAATTTATGTTTTAAATATTTGTGTGTATCGGTTTTTTGCTCTCCGAATAATATAGTTTATATTTTTTCTTAGGACCAAAGTTGAATTTCCAATTGGGATGCTTTAGGAGCTTTTCGTTCGGTAATATTTTAAAACCAAACAAAACGTTTCTTTTTTCTCCTACGCGTTTCGGCGGCTTCCGCGCCTTCATCAGGAAGTCTGCATTTTATTGTATATAAAACATAAAAACAAGTGTTAACAAAATAACAATATGTTTGCTTACAACAATTATTGCACTTACATTTTAATTACATTGAAAACAATAACAACGTCAAAACAAACAAAAACAAAAATTAACAATAAAACTCCACATATTGAACTACACACTACTTTTTCGTCTCTCTGTTTAACCATCACTCGTTATTGCTGTTCTGTATGCACAGTTTATATTGTCTACGTCTTTCTTAAAATTCATCGTGTTTCATAATTTTTTGTTGTATTCTCATCCCTTCTAATGTTAATCTTGTCCTCTCTGTTTTCTCCACGTCAAATATTTTTGTATTTTCGAAATCGGATGAGTGTACGCTATTCGTTAAATGTTGTGCCAATGCTGTTGTTGTCTTTTTGTTCTTCGCGTCCGTTTTATGTTCGCTAATTCGAATTCCGAGTGATCGCTTTGTAGTGCCTATGTATACTTTATCGCAATTTTCGCCCAATTTACAATACCATTGCACTTGATTTCATATACTATTTTTGGAAGGCCATATAGTCTTGGTGCTGTAGCTGCGTTGCATGTCAAGTAGTATTTGAGTTTTGCGTCAATTATCTTTTATTTGTAGATGTAATTAATCACATCCATTAACAAATATGTAGATGATATATTCGCTATTGTTAAGGTCAATGACGTGGAAGACTAAAAACACTTAACGCACAACATACCAAAATCAAATTTGCTACGGAAACAGAAAACGCGAAAAAGTTAGCCTTCCTAGACATGGACATGCATCGAATCGAAAATAACATTAAAACGAACTGTTATGTCGAATCGATAGCATCGTCAAGGATGATTAATTATCATTCAAACCACCCGTGGACGCAGAAAAGAAACACATCTATCAATCTAATAAATAAAATATACGATTTAAGTGACCAGGACTTCAAAAAAGACAACACCAAAAAATTAAAAATATACTATACAAAAATGGATACCCTAATGCAAAAAACGAAAATAAAAAGTACACAGGCGTCACATACATACCAGGACTAACAGACAAAAAACAATAAGCAGAAGTATGCAGACAGGCAAAATATGCTTTGCACATAAAACACATCGCACGCTAAACTCGGTGTTTACCAAAACAAAATACAGAATCAGCAAGGAACAACAACACAACGTAGTATATGAAATCAATGCAATGGTAAATTGGGCGAAAATTGCGATAAACTATACATCGGAACTACAAAGCGATCACTCGGAACTCGAATTAGCGAACATAAAACGGACGCGAACAAAAAGACAACAACAGCATTGGCACAACATTTAACGAATAGCCGATTTCGAAAATACAAAAATATTTGACGTGGAGAAAAAAGAGAGGACAAGATTAACATTAGAAGGGATGAGAATGCAACAAAAAATACGAAACACGATGAATTTTAAGGAAGACGTAGACAATATAAATTGTGCATACAGAACAGCAATAACAAGTGATGGTTAAACAGAGAGACAAAAAAGTAGTGTGCAATTCAATATGTGTAGTTTAAGTTGGAGTTGGAGTTGTAAGACAACGTTAAGACAGGGAAACTTTTGTCGCGGCAACTCGTTACTTGTGAGAGAGAGGGACGGGGAAATGGGAAGGGCACCGAGTTGCTCGTGGAATACATGCGGTAAGTTGGGAAATGAAATTTCTATCTTATTTTTTTGCGATTAAATATACACATGTGTATGCATATACTATACATATTAACGTAAATTATGTTAAAACTTCTATTTTCAATCACCTTTTACTTATAATCACAAAATTTATCAGAATGGTAAATACCGCTTAAGCGAAGCGTACAGAAATTTGCGAAAATGATATAAAATGAAATGCCAGAAAATTGCATGAACAGAGTTGCTCTGTGTGAACGCGACGAGCAACACCAAAAGGGAAATCGCCGATAATAAGCAACAAAAGTTTCCCTGACTGAACACTGCCTAAGCAAACATATTGTTATTTTGTTAACACTTATTTTTATGTTTTATCTATACATATTATAAAACAAAGTCTAAAATTTTGAAAAGAGCTAATCTCGGGCACTACTGAACGGATTGGGATACAACTTTTTTTTAAATTAATGCTTGCAGTTAGCACTACAATGATAGCTACTTAAATTAAAATTTAGCCTATTCATTTCTGAAATATTTAAGTGTAAAGTTTTAAAAAATTTTACACTAAGTACAACATTGCTACAACCGAATGTAAAATCAGTGTCGTACCGGGAAGATGTGTAGTTGTGTGAGTAGTAAATCAACTGCTCTTCGTTACTACTTCGTTCGGCTATGCGCAGAGAGCTGTGCTGTTGACTTCGTTGATATACCGATGCAAGGCGAAATGATAACTTTGATCCACACTGTTAGATATGTTTTTCAGATGCTTTGTCATCATAGACTGCGTTCAGACGAATAAGAACACAAAGCGTGTTGCCCGAGCACGAGCAACTCGATGCCCTTCCCCTTTCCCCGTCCCTCTCTCTCCTACAAGTAACGAGTTGCCGCGACAAAAGTTTCCCCGTCTGAACGCAGTCATACAAGAAACTAGAAACTACAGCTGAATTTTTAAAAGTTTTTTAGTGTTTCGCTTACGGTGTTGCGCATTTTCTTCCATACAAAAATTAGTTTTGTTTATGTGTTTATGAATATACATCAGCAGTGCAGAAGTGCAGAGGCAGTGCTGCTGACTGCGCACATATTCAAACTGAATGAGTTTATTCATACGTGTTGAGTTTGCTCATTTGAGTTTTTTTTTGATTCAACACGATCATTGTTGAGCCGAATGAGCATATGAGCAATACGAATGAACATATACATAAACAGAAAGGCGCGGAAGACGCCGAAACGCGTAGGAGAAAAAAGAAACGTTTTGTTTGGTTTTAAAATATTACCAGCCGAAAAGCTCCTAAAGCATCCCAATTGGAAATTCAACTTTGATCGTAAGAAAAAATACAAAATATTTAGATGTTTATATCAATTTGTTAATATATTTGCAAAATTTAAAATTCTAATCAAAACAATTAAAATTTATCAGATCATAGTATGTTAAACAAATTTTGTCTTCGCTCAGCTCTGTTAACTCGGCACTCTCACAATTTCCCCTGTCGGCCATGGGAAGGAGAGTTGGACGAGAAATATTGATGGATTTTTACAATTCACACCGTCATCCTAACTTAATCGTTCTCTGTCTAATATAAGTTCTCTGATTCAAAGGTGACGGGATAATAGAAGCTTACATATATGGAAACTATCACCCTTTTTGTATATTGTCTTTCTTAAAACTGATGTGCCTGTCAAATTGAAAATCGTGCTGGCGGCAGTGCTTGACACGCACTTTTAATGTAACGAATAAAAGAAATGAAAGAGGAATGACATTTGAAAGAAAGAATTGTAAATAGCAGAATGCCGAAACAAAAAAGGATGTGAAGAATTTGACAATGCGTAAAATGAGAGAAATGTAGAATGGCGAAATGCTGAAGAAAAATAAATAGATGGCAGTGTGGGTTTCGTGCACCGATAAATTTTGTTGAGTTTGCGCAATACTTAATAACTTTTATAGGTCTTAAATTTACACTATACTTTACACATGGGTTATTATTTGACAAACATATTTTACCAGGCATTAAGTCAACAAAGCTATTATTATTGCTTATTTTTCTTTTTGATCCACTTGGAAATTCTCGATTTTATTTTTCCTTTCTTCCTTTTACGTCTGTTCACGTCCACGATCAACCGGAGATGGTGGACTTGACAGCTGTGTCAGGGTACTCCATATATCGTAATATCTAAAATTGCTTTTCTGCAAATGGCTTATAATTGAAGTAAAGTTTACATCTCGACCAACCTGACTTATGTGATAGGCCTCAATCAATAATTTACAATTTGTTCATGGGGAGTGAGGAACAGCCTCAGTCGAATAGAATCCTGGTCCATAGTGACACGTCTTTTAAATCTAGTAGGGTGAACCACTTCTTTCCTGACATATACTCGATGCAATCTTCTATTAAAAGCAGCGGAAAGTTATCGAATCGTTTTCTTATTGAACGCCCTATAGTCAATGCACATTCGTGTTTCTCAATTTTTCTTCACCAGCACGATGGCAGAGGCATAAGGAGAGTTACTTGGTCGTATTAGTTGTCTTTTCAAAAGGTCGTCAATAATTTTTTGAACCACTGCCCGATCTTGAAATGATAGTCCCCTAGGTAAACTGTAAAAGGGTGTATTATAGGTTAGTTGAATCTGCATTTTATAGTCATAGGGTTTCCTTTCGAAGGCTGAGGATATCCTTAATGAATTAGCGAAAACCGTCATTATTGCTTCTCGCTTAACACTATCTAACTCAGGCCCTAGATCTATATCTGGTTTAGGTCCCGACTCAATCGCACTTAGTCCATTTAATCCAGCTATACGACATATTCTCACAGTCAAGAGCAGATAACTTAACTACTATCGAACCAGAAACACCCTGTTTTATATTGGAAAGAAAATCAACTTTATTTAATTCAGGTTTTGAACAAAAAACATTTTGGAATTCATGTTTATCTGTGTTAATAAATTGTTTAAACGTATATTAAATGCTTTCATAAAATCTCGGCCAAGTATCAAAGGTATCGTTATTATGTTATCTGGTACTATCATCACTTGAATGTATTATTCCGGAATCGTACGACGCACGCATATATTCTACGGTTGCCGACATCGATAAATCTTGTTGGAAATTTGAGTCGGACTACTGGAATCAATGAGAGAATAAATGTTTGTTAAACCTGTGTTTCTGATTTGATTTGATTTGCACGAAGCCACACTTACCCATTGTCTAGTCATCTTGGTTAGGGATCTCTTCGGACACAGCTGCTACTTGGGTGGATCGGCTCTTCTTCGTGGGAATGTTATTGATCCAACGTCTCATTTGGTGGCAGGTAAAGAAAAATCCTGGAGGTCTGTAGTGCGATTCACTAACTTTAAGCGGTACGACAATTGTTATTTTTAGCGGCAATATTTGCCGTTTGCACTAACGATTGTGCGATTCACAAACTTATTATTAACCACACTTAACAGCTGTTTCGTTGTATTTATTCAAAGTGATAAAGAGTGGCATCTATGTCAAACTAAATGTCAAAATGAGTGAAAAGCACAAAAAGGAATAGAGAAAAACAAACGAATACATGCTAACACAGTGAACGGAGCAAATTTTTGGCGTGAGTTGAAAATATTTGAATAACGCAAGTAATTGAAATCATTAATATAATATAATTTATAATTTTGTATATATTGCTTAACATAGAATGACGACAACTACTATTAAGAGAAGGCGTGCCACAACCGAGCAACTTAATTGTATGACGGATTTTTTGCTTGAAAACCCGGGGTTAGCCGGATCTAGGTTCCAGAAGCTACACGGAAAGTTTGAATGCGACAAGAGGTGGAAGGAATTGGCGACAATTTTGAATAGTCTTGGCGGAGCAGTTAAGACTGTCGATCAATGGCACACGGTAAGCAAACATTGTTGAATTACTTCATATATTCTAATACAAACATTTTTTCCGCAAAACAGTTTTGGCGGGATCTCAAGAGTAGAACCAGTATCAAGGCGCGTGACCGGCGAAGGAAGCTGGCACTGACTAAAACCAGGCCAGTCGAGGAGACTCTCTCAGAGATTGATAGGCGTGTGCTTGGACTTATTGGGACGGTATATGTGGAGGGGCATGAAGTGGACGAAAATATCCCAATGGAAGAGGTGAGTTAGATGAAGTGAATGTTTATTGAGTGTAAGTTACAATAGTTCTAACTCTTAGGAATTTCAACTTCGTCTGCAAGAAGGAGACGAAAGTTTAATTTTCGAAATACCGCAAAGCTCACCTATAGTCGCTGAAAGCGTCGACTTGCGGTCATCGGCATTAAACACCCCTGCCAGAACACCATGCAGGAGTTTAAAGAGGAAACGTGCGGAAGAGGACAGCGATGCACGTACGAAATTTTTGGAGATCTCTGAAAAACAAGCAGATGCTTTAAAGGTAAGTTGCTTTCGAAGTTACAGTGTAATGCTTTTCTACTTTTCTGTTTCGGATTCTCTTCTTATAGATGTTAGCCGAATCTAACAAACAAAGTGTCGAAGTTGCCAAACAACAGGCAGAAACTTTAAAGGTTCGTAATATTTGCCTAGCACGCATACATTGGGTATTATATCTTTTTTCATTCCCTTAATAGATCTAAGCCGAATCCAGCGCAGCGCGTGTCGCTGTTGAGAAAAATATGGCGGAGGCAATAACCACTTTGGGGGAAGGGTTGAAGCTACGGAAAATGCCATCTTCCGCGCGAATTAATTTTAATTTTTTTTTTATTATGAAGAATATTTGTTTGTACCGGAATTCATATTTTATTTTCTTTTATAGTAAGTAAGCTTTAGTTATAAGTTTGAAGTACTTTTAATATTAATTTAGTATTCAATGAATTTAATCCTGTTTTTTTTTAATTTTTGTGATAATCTATATTGTTATAGTGAAATTGAATTGAATCATAATGTACAATTTCCTTTAGCTTTAATTTAATGAACTTTTTTGAAGTAGCTGAATGTTCTTCTATGTGGCGATTAGTTCCACGTTTTATATATTTTATATAGTGATTGAAATGTGATAAAATATGTATACATATGTACAAATTAATTTCCAAACTTGGATTTAATATCTCCTGATTTAAAAGACTATAATCGTATGTAAGATTGGAGAGAAAATGTTACCTAAATTTTTATACAAATATATAACAATAAAAATGAAACCATAAATATTTTGCAAAACATTAAACGTAATAATTTTACTTTTATTGAGAATTCTTGAGCATGAATGTAAAAAACTATTTAGGTGAAAAAATTTGCAACTAATCGCTCTTGGATGCGTTTGGCAATTGAGGATGGCGCATCTTGCGCTAAGAAAATGCTGTCCGTTGTGGACTCTGAAAACTCTTCCCCGGGCACTTCTATTTGCTCATCTAAACTAATGTTGTGCAGCACTGTCCACGCATTTACTACTTTTCCTGTAAATCCGGGATCATACAAAAGAGTTCTTTGTTTCGATAAGCATCGCCAAGTTCCTTTGAGAACACCAAAAAGTCTCTCAACTGGGTTGCGTGCTTTGCACAATGCCTCGTTATAGCGGTATCTCGGGCTTCCTTCTGGTTGGTTTGTTAGAGGAGTCATCAGCCACGGCTCCAATGGATATCCAGAACCACCTACCGACATTTTCAATTTCAAATTAATACTTTTTATGTAGGATTGATTTAAAAAAAAAAAACTCACCAATGAGAAACATATTCTGACTTCCGTTTTCAAAATTTCGCTGCATAACACTTCGCGCGGCGGAGGAGCTCCAAATGTAGGAATCGTGCCGTGCCCCCGGAACCCTGGCATTCGCATTCAAAATTTTTCAATTTGGATCACATATCTACGTATAAATGAAAAGAAAAGTATACTAGTAATTTTATATTTGAAACATTGATAAAACTTTGAATTTAACATTTGCTCATTAATTGAATGGTAGCCATGGTGGTTGACATAAGCCTCCTCGTGATTCTTTGGCGCCAAAATTGAAATATGAGTGCAATCGATGGCCTCAATAGTGCCTCCCACAAAAGGAGACGACGCTGATGCAAAGATTTCTTTAGCTACTTGGCGCTCAAATTGGGTCATAGGGCCATATTGTCTTGGTGCTGTAGCTGCGTTGCATGTCAAGTAGTATTTGAGTTTTGCGTCAATTTTCTTTTGTTTGTAGATGTCATTAATGATGGCGTTGTTTTTCCTTTGTAGTTTTTGTGTTGGGTCAATACGGATGGTTTTGTATGTAGTTTTGTCACTCAAAAGATCCTTCATTTTTTGTCTGTATTCCACCTTGCTCATCACCATCGTGTTGTTGCCTTTATCTGCGTTCGTTATTATGATTTGGTTGTTATGTTGTGCGATATACTTTTTAGTGTCTTCATAAGTTCTCAGTACAAATTTGTCTTTTGGGGAATTCTCAAGTTTAGTTTTGTAATTATTGATTTTAGTCGCAATATTACATCTCGCTGTGTCTTCGTCTTTTTCGTCTTACAAAGTTTGAATTCCCTGCTCTATGTCAGCGATCAGATGTATAGGCAACAAAGTTTTCCTCGTAACTGGCAAAACAAATATATTCCCCATAGAAAGAAGCCATTTACATTTCTGGGTACTTCAATATTTGTTTTATTTACGAACCAATCTTCATTCGTTCTAAATCCAAGTTTGTCGTTTCATCCAGTTTATTGTGAAGTACATCCCTAATGTGTCTAATGTTCGTACGAATAATTTTTACTTGTATGCTTACATCTTTAATTTCTAAGTTTAAGACCTTCATAATAAATTGTTCTTCAATCTTGTGTAGTTCTTTTTTTGTTGTGTCAAGTTCAAACCCTTTATATATATTTTTAGTATTTCCTTTTAAATATGGTGGCGTTACTCCAAAATCTTTGATTTCAATATAAATTTTAGCCTCTGTTGTTGCTTTGCAAGTTTATTGTTGTTTTTGTTATATTGTTTGATGATGTAACAGGTTTCTTGGTCATACTTAAACCTGATATGCTGAAAGAAGTGTTTCATGTTGCGTGATTTATGTTTTCAATACTTGTGTGTATCGGTTTTTTGCTCTCCGAATAATATAGTTTATATTTTTTCTTAGGACCAAAGTTTAATTTCCAATTGGGATGGTTTAGGAGCTTATCGGTCGGTAATATTTTAAGAGCAAACAAAACGTTTCTTTTTTCTCCTACGTGTTTCGGCGGCTTCCGCGCCTTCATCAGGAAGTCTGCATTTTATTGTATATAAAACATAAAAACAAGTGTCAACAAAATAACAATATGTTTGCTTACAACAATTGTTGCACTTGCATTTTAATTACATTGAAAACAGTAACAACGTCAAAACAAACAAAAATAAAAATATAACAATAAAACTCCAAATATTGAATTACACACTACTTTTTTGTCTCTCTGTTTAACCATCTCTCGTTATTACTGTTCTGTATGCACAGTTTATATTGTCTACGTCTTCCTTAAAATTAATCGTGTTTCGTATTTTTTGTTGCATTCTCATCCCTTCTAATGTGAATCTTGTCCTCTCTTTTTTCTCCACGTCAAATATTTTTGTATTTTCGAAATCGGCTATTCGTTAAATGTTGTGCCAATGCTGTTGTTGTCTTTTTGTTCGCGTCCGTTTTATGTTCGCTAATTCGAGTTCCGAGTGATCGCTTTGTAGTGCCTATGTATACTTTATCGCAATTTTCGCCCAATGTTTATATCAATTTGTTAATATATTTGCAAAATTTAAAATTCGAACCAAAACTATTAAAATTTATCAGATCATAGTCTGATAAACAAATTTTGTCTTCGCTTAGCTCTGTTAACTCGGCACTCTCACAATTTCCCCTGTCGGCCATTGGAATGGAGAGTTGGACGAGATATATTGATGGATTTTGACAATTTACACCGTCATCCTAACTTAATCGTTCTCTGTCTAATATAAGTTCTCTGATTCAAAGGTGACGGGATAATAGAAGCTTGCAAGTATGGAAACTATCACCCGTTTTATATATTCTCTTTCTAAAAACTGATGTGCCTGTCAAATTGAAAATCGTGCTGGCGGCAGTGCTTGACACGCACTTTTAATGTTACGAATGGCCCTGGAATAAAAGAAATGGAAGAGGAATGACATCTGAAAGAAAGAATTGTAAATAGCAGAATGCCGAAAAAAAAGGATGTGAAGAATTTGACAAATGCGAAATGTAGAATGGCGAAATGTCGAAGAAAAATAAATAGATGGCAGTGTGGGTTTCGTGCACCGATAAATTTTGTTGAGTTTGCGCAATACTTAATAACTTTTATAGGTCTTAAATTTACACTATACTTTACACATGGGTTATTATTTGACAAACATATTTTACCAGGCATTAAGTCAACAAAGCTATTATTATTGCTTATTTTTCTTTTTGATCCACTTGGAAATTCTCGATTTTATTTGTCCTTTCTTCCTTTTACGTCTGTTCACGTCCACGATCAACCGGAGATGGTGGACTTGACAGCTGTGTCAGGGTACTCCATATATCGTAATACTTAAATTGCTTTTCTTCATATGACTTATAATTAAATGAATGTTTACATCTCGACCAACCTGTCTTATGTGATAGGCCTCGATCAACGATTTACAAATTCTTCATGGGGAGTGACGAACAACCTCAGTCGAATAGAATCCTGGTCCATGGTGACACGTCTTTTAAATCTAGTAGGGTGAACCACTTCTTTCCTGACATATACTCGATGCAATCTTCTATTAAAGGCAGCGGAAAGTTATTGAATCGTTTTCTTATTGAACGCCCTATAGTCAATGCACATTCGTGTTTCTCAATTTTTCTTCACCAGCACGATGGCAGAGGCATAAGGAGAGTTACTTGGTCGTATTAGTTGTCTATTCAAAAGGTCGTCAATAATTTTTTGAACCACTGCCCGATCTTGAATTGATAGTCCCCTAGGTAAACTGTAAAAGGGTGTATTATAGGTTAGTTGAATCTGCATTTTATAGTCATAGGGTTTCCTTTCGAAGGCTGAGGATACCCTTAATGAATTAGCGAAAACCGTCATTATTGCTTCTCGCTTAACACTATCTAACTCAGGCCCTAGATCAATATTTGGTTCAGGTCCCGATTCAATCGCACTTAGTTCATTTAATACAGCTATACGACATATTCTCACAGTCAAGAGCAGATAACTTAACTACTATCGAACCAGAAACACCCTGTTTTATATTGGAAAGAAAATCAACTTTATTTAATTCAGGTTTTGAACAAAAATCATTTTGGAATTCATGTTTATCTTTGTTAATAAATTGTTTAAACGTATATTAAATGCTTTCATAAAATCCCGGCCAAGTATCAAAGGTATCGTTATTATGTTATCTGGTACTATCATCACTTGAATGTATCGAGTTTTATTCCGGTGTTTACGCCGCAGCGTAAATATTTTCTAACCGCCCTAATGCGCGCGTCCATACACATACGCATACATGTGCAACTACGAATTATTCCGCATTTCCCGCCGGATAATTCCTTTTGTTAACTTTTCCATTCACTTCCTTCCAATAAAATTGCGGTTGACGGCAACCGTGCATTTTTTCATTACTTTCACTCTATCTCAGGATTTCAGGAGCGACGCAGGTCAACTACCGATTCACACCTCAGGTAAAGCAACATTCTTGTATATCTACATATGTATATACAATTGAATAAATCTCCATTACAAATTAAAACTAAACCAAATCTTTTAATTTTCTTTTCAAATTTCCAACTGTTCGTCTGAACATTTGTACATGGTCCTTCAAGCCGGATCGTGTTCCTCCGTCATCGTCTCCTGTGCTCTACTAGGAAGGACGGTAATAGAAATAAATATTAAGGCTGAACATACGTATGTTGTCGCGCTAGTTGGGGTAATTGTATGGGGCGTTTCGTCGTAGTGATCGGGAAGGACGTGTTCCCGAGTCAACTCGCCGCCAATTCTTTTGGATATCAGATGGTCGGAAAGAACGTGTTCCCGAGCCATCCGTTCGCTGATGCTGAGCTGGTCGGGAAGGACGAGTTCCCACGCCAGTCGTTCGTCGTTTCTTGTTTCTGGGCAGACGGTCTAAAAGGACGGGATCCAAAGCCGCGCTGCCTGGGCCTTTTCGATGGAGAGCAGCAATGGTCCATCAACGCCGAGATTTCAATTACAGTCCACTAGATAATAATCTTAAAAAGCAGCAAAGCCGGAGAAGAATTTCATAGCCGCCGAAAAATTGCGAAGTTTAAGACAAAAAGCCGCACAAGACACAAAGCCGCACAATCAACCATCCAAACAAGTCAATTGCACATATATACAAGCTGCACACATATACCAGCTGCACACATTACCAGCTGCATACATATACCAACAGCAAACACAATCAACTGCCATCATCACAAGTCACTGAGACATTAAGGTACGTGTTATATGTTCCAATTGCATTTTATAACACGTTAATCAATTTTTTGTGAAACATCGCCGTACAAGGCAAGTGATTTTTTTTGTGAAAACGAAATAGTGTTACACTTTAAGAAAAATTAAAACTGTGCTAATTCCGTTTGTCCGCGAGCGACAACAATAAAAACTAACGGTCGCACACACACACGCACAACAGTGAACAGTGGTACTGTATTGCAACAGTTCAATCCATCGAATTTTAATTTAAAGTTTTATTTTGGATTTTTACTCTTATTTACTTTAAAGTAAATCGGACTAACTTTCTTTTGTTCAATACTGCTCATTGGGATAGCATAATTGTTAATTTGCAAGTCACTAGTTCACTGATTCAATAAACATTATTTCTATTGCACACTATTGCGATTTCACATAATCACTTTTGAGCCTTTGTTGTAATTTTGTATATATAACCAACAAGTAAATCAACAATATCACTGGTACATAATTAAGTACCCACTTTACTTGTTAAAACACAATTATATATATGTACGTCGATACATTTGGGTGGCAAGTGTTTTTTTTTTCTTTTGCATCAAGTGCCATTTCACGTTGGGTGGCAGTGCTATTTTTTGCATCACATTTTAAAAAATAACCACTTGACTGAAATTAAAGAAAAATCATTAAATAAAGAAACAGACATATAAAAATTTACTGGTAATTGTCATTTTGCGGAACTTTTTTTTTTAGCAATATCAGAGTTAGGTAGACTTTAGTAACTCCCTCTTAGCTTCACTATGGATTCATACATCCGTTTGGCAGAATCTATAGCAGAGTTCGATGCTGACTTCAACAGCACTCCTGCCTCCGAACAAAATAAGCACGGTCTTGCTATCCAGCAAGACGAATTGAAAGTGTTATGGGAGAAGACGAAGGTAGCGTACGATACGCTAACGAGCTCAGAAGGTTTAAGTAAGGAAGATGTTAGGGCGATAAAAAAGAAATATAAAATATGTTTTTCGACATATGTGAAATGCATGTCTGCTATGGCTACTCAAGCAGAAGCATTATCTAACGTACAAAAGGATGTAGCGGAGCAGTCCGTCCGCGAACACAATATCCACCTTCCACCGTGCGATCCAGACGTGTTCAAGGGCGACTACCTTTCATGGCCAACATTCCGTGATATGTTTACGGCCATCTACATCCTCAATAAGCGCCTCACCCCGGTTGAGAAACTATTTCATCTCAACCATAAGACACAAGGGGAGGCCACATAAATCGTAAGAAAGTGCCCACTAACTAATGAAGGCTTTACTACAGCGTGGAAAAACTTGTGTGAACGCTATGAAAACAAGCGTATTTTAGTTAACACGCAACTGAAACTATTGTTTAACTTAAAGGCAATAGAGTTTGAGGGTGGTAGCTCAATAAAAAGCTTGCAGCGGGAGATAAACAATTGGTTATCAGCCCTGAAGAGTCACCAAATTGACATATCGAACTGGGACGCAATTGTCGTTTATCTCTGCTCGACGAAGCTGCCTGACAGTACCCTGGCTCTATGGGAACAAACCATAGACCATAAAAACGACATACCCAAATGGGAAGATATGGACAAGTTCCTGTCCAATCGTTTTCAGACCCTCGAGACATTGTCAGGGTTGAAGGATGGTAGAGCTGTGAGAGTGCCAAAGCCGCCTCAAATCACATGTCATCCTTTCGAAACCCCAACAAAAAGAGTTGGCACCTCCCAAGTAAGCGTGACCACTTTTACTTGTAAAATGTGCCTTACAAACGAGCACAAATTGCGCAGCTGTTCCCGAATCCTACAGCTAACACCTACAAACAGATTGAACATTTTAAAGGAAAATAATTGTTGCCTGAATTGCCTTAGTTCCGGACATACTGTGTCAAGATGCACAAGTGCTTACAATTGCAATACGTGTCACTCGCGACATCACATGCTCCTGCATCTAAGTGCAATTCAGCCAAAGGCAATGACGCGTTGGACGTCTTCGAGGCCTGCCGATGATTCTCCATCGACATCGAGGTCCGACAACAAATATAAGCGCGACGACGAGGCAAGAATTTCCGGACCTGGTATTAGCGGATAAACCGTTTTTCGTAAATGAACAAATAGACCTCATTCTTGGTGGAGACATTTATCCACAAATCATATTATGTGGGATAAAGAAAAACGTCTTAAGGACACTTCTAGCCCAATAAACCGTATTCGGTTGGATCATAACCGGTAGTACGGATACTACAAATACACACAGAAATATAGTTTCGTGCTTCACCGAAGTTGCGCTGGATAACCAACTTATGGCATTCTGGGAGTTAGAAGATTTACCCAAATCCAAAAGCCTCAATGAAGATGATAAATATTGCGAAGAGCTTTATAAAAAGACCACTATCAGAACTAATGAGGGAAAATACATAGTCTCGTTACCATTCCGACAGGAATTTCCAGTAACCATACAACTAGGCCCTTCTCTTAAAGAAGCCTGCTCTCTATTCTTCCGGAGTGAGACACGGATAGCCAAGGATCCCGTCCTACAAAAAGAGTATAATAGGGTGTTAGCAGAGTATGAGACACTAGGACACATGACGAGAATAAATTGTAACATTTCAGCGGATTCATGTGAAAATTACTTCCTGCCTCATCACGGCGTTACAAAGGCAGAGAGTACCTCAACTAAAGTTCGCGTTGTTTTCAATGCCTCAAGTGCAACCGCTAATGGGAAAAGCTTAAATGACGTCCTCCTACCACGTCCAGTACTGCCATCAGATCTTCCGATACTTATTCTACGCTGGAGATTATACAGATATGTTTTCAACAGTGACATTGAGAAAATGTACAGACAAATCTGGAAAACGATAACCAGTCGAAGTATCAGCGCATCGTCTTTCGGGCAAACCCGAACGAATCATATATGAATTAAAGACGGTTACGTTTGGAATAAACTGTGCTCCTTACCTGGCGATAAGAACACTGTTGCAGTTGGCCGATGACGTAGAAAGCTCGCATCCAATAGCGGCTAATATTCTGCGAAAATGCATGTACGTAGATGGCGTACTTGCAGGAGGATACAGCATCGAATCTACCATAAAGGCAAGGGACGAAATTTCTGCGGTAATGCGGTCAGCAGGTTTTCCCTTACGAAATTGGACGGCCAACTGCGAGGATGTAATAGCAGACATTCCAAAAAAGGATCTACTAAGCGAAGATTTTTTGGAATTCGAAGAAACCAGCACAGTTAAGGCTCTTGGAATAAGATGGAACGCCCATTCGGATTATTTTTACTTCCTAACAAGACCAATGGAGCATGTGACACAATCACTAAAAGGTCGATATTGTCTTCCATCGCCAAGCTGTTCGATCCGCTAGGATGGCTTGCGCCCATTGTAATAGTAGCCAAAATATTGATGCAAAACATTTGGCTGGAAGGCACAGAGTGGGATGAACCTGTGTCTTCAACTACTTTAGAAAAATGGCAAAATTTTACCAAACACTACCGCGAGATAGAGAGGATTGAGATACCGCGTTGGATGTATTTTTCTCCCGCCCATGACGTCGAAGTACATGGCTTCTGCGATGCTTCAGAAAAAGCGTATGCAGCTACGGTATACTTACGGGTTAAGCAGGGTAATGAAGTTCTAGTGAATCTGCTGGTGGCAAAAACAAAAGTTGCTCCAGTTAAAACTATATCCCTGCCCCGATTAGAACTCTGCGGCGCGGTATTGCTCGCCGAAAGCAATTAGTCGGTACTTGGCTACCTACCACTAGGACAGGTACAAGTACACTTATGGACAGATTCCACAATTGTGCTTGCATGGATACGTAAACCTCCATGTTCGTGGTCAACGTTCGTAGCACATCGTATAACCAAAATTGTCGACAAAGTCGGAAATACGGACTGGCTTCATGTGGAGTCGGCATCAAATCCAGCAGATATGGCAAGCAGAGGAGTTCTCGCCTACGAATTAGTCGATAACACTCTGTGGTGGCATGGCCATTCTTGGTTGCAAGAAGACAAGGAAAATTGGCCAAAACAAGAGACAAGCTATAACACCAACATCAAAAAAAGGGCGCATTTATGTGCAACCATAACAATAAAAAATTTTGATGACATTCTCGATAGGTTTTCAGATTTACCGAGAACTTTGAGAGTCTTATCATACATATATCATGAGATTCTACCAAAGCACTCATCCGAACAAAAAAGCTTCCTTTCGAGCAGAGTCTTGGTTAATTTCATCCGATGAAATTAAGGCAACGACACAACGCTTAATAATCCTTTATCAGAAGCAATACTACAGTGATGAATATTCGAACCTAGAGTCAAAGAAACCCATCGATAGAAGAAGCGAAGTGCTACCCCTTAACCCTTTCTTAGATAAAAGTGGGATCATGAGGACTGGAGGTCGTCTTGGCGCATCGCTAGATTTAGCGTACAACGAGCGTCACCCAATAATCCTTCCTTATAAGTGCCGATTGGCCCGTCTTGTTGTCCAATTTATCCATAAGATCTGCCTGCATGGCGAGAATCAATTAATGCTGCGTCTCATTCGAACGCAATACTGGATTCCCCGAGTCAAAAATATGGTAAAGTCTGTCATCCATAATTGCAAGGTCTGCACAATCCACAGAAAATAAACCCAAACGCAGATTACGGGAGTGCTCCTTTAGGAACGCATCTCATATTCGCGTGCATTTACAAACACGGGTGTAGATTTCGCAGGAACTTTCGATATCAAAAACTTCCGCGGCAGAGGTTGTCGCATCTCAAAGGGTTACGTCTGCCTGTTTGTGTGTTTCGCCACTAAGGCTATACACTTGGAAGCCACCAATGACCTTAGCACTGCATCTTTTTTGGCAGCTTTTGCTAGGTTCATAGCCAGGAGAGGATGCCCAAAAAATGTTTACTCCGACAATGGCACCAACTTTGTCGGAGCTTCGCGATCTTTACGATCAGAATTTAAAGCTTTTATAACCGAAGCGCGAAATAATACAATGTTTAAATATAGCCACCAGATAATCACATGGCATTTCTTACCCACTGCAGCGGCTCATATGGGCGGATTGTGGGAAGTAGGGGTAAAAAGTTTTAAAACCCATTTTAAAAAGATTGCTTCCGGCTTCAGTTACACATTCGAAGAGTTCATAACTCTTTTATGCCGAATCGAGTCATGCCTTAACTCCCGTCCGTTAAGCCCCTCTTCGAATGAGCCTTCCGACTTGGAGCCTCTTACCCCCGGTCACTTCCTAGTAGGTGGACACCTATTAGCTCCACCTGAACTAGAAGTCAACGAAAGCCCTGCCTCGATCGTAAACCGATGGCAGAAACTTAAAGCCCTACATCAAACATTTTGTAAAAGATGGAATTCTGAATATCTGCTGGAAATGCAGAAACTCACAAAGTGGAAACATCCACAAACTAACATTAAAACCGGAGATCTTATGGTTATAAAAGAAGATAATCTACCGCCTAATATGTGGAGACTGGGAAGAGTCATCAACCTACACCCAGGCTCGGATAACCGGGTACGCGTCGTCGACATATATACTACGAAGGGGCAAACCAGCAGACCAATAACGAAATTGGTTTTGCTGCCCTCTATAGAAAACACCGCTAGTACTTAAAAACAAAAACAAATAATGCATAAACAGTACTTGAAGTACAAGAAAATAAAGAAATCTGCTCTGCCATTTTTCTAGCAATATAAGTACTTAACCTGAAAATGTTCCGATGTATTACATACGACGATGGCGTACAGAAATAAAGAAATCTGCGAAATCATGTGTCTTACATACAACAAGTAGTGGTTATTTGGTACCCGATACCCGTACAAAACTAACTGACAAACTAACCAATAGTTTGGAATTAATTTTGAAAAGCGGTGATTTGATACCCGATACCCGTACAAAACTAACTGACAAACTAACCAATAGTTTAGGTTAATTTGGAATAGTGGTCATTTTGATATGCGAAACTATTTCAAAATTAACCGACAACTAACCAATAGCTCGAGTTAATTTTCCGGAATTTATGACCGATTGTCAAAAATCAGCCTGGTTCCTAACATTAGTTGTGAAAACCCTAAACCCTAAGAACCCTATCCACTAACTAAATTTCAGAGCGTAAAGAAAATTTGCATTCAATGAAAGAAACATGCAAGAAACTAAGAGAGCGTAAATCCAATAAGAAGTTGCAAGTTTTTTTATATACTTTAAATATTTCGATATATTTAAACGTTTTGTATATTTAAATATTTTATCATTTTTCAAATTTTAATCTATATTCTACTTTTAATCAACTCAATAATTTCAATCAGTGTTTATCCAACTTGCTACTTCTTGCTATTACTTAGATCTTTCCAATTTATCCGGTAAAAAAAAAAGAAAAAAAAAGGTCGCGGTTCCGTTCCGCCTCATGCGGTTGGCCGACCCAGAGTTCTACGTGGCGGCGGTGCGACACATATGCCCAGATAATGCTCAGCGGCACCACCTGCATCAATCGGCGGCTTGCTGGCTCAGGCGACCATTTTCGGGTTGACGCTCTCTGGAGCGCAACAAAAATAAACATTATAAACAAAAATATTATAAACACATGCACACTATACACCAGAGAAATAAAGTTGAAAAAAAAGCCCACGTATGTTCTTCCTTTAACGTTTCTTTTTTTACCATCCTTCCCAGTAGCGCACAGGAGACGATGGCGGAAGAGCACGGAGCGGCTTATTGGAAACAAACCAAAAAACAAAAAAAATATTTTTTAATCAAATATGTGATGTGGTGTGAACTTGTCGTTGGCTGTTGTTGACGCTCAGGATATTTGCTTACCGCAAGGGGGCCGGCATGTTTACGCCGCAGCGTAAATATTTTCTAACCGCCTTAATGCGCGCGTCCATACACATACGCATACATGTGCAACTGCGAATTATTCCGCATTTCCCGCCGGATAATTCCTTTGGTTAACTTTTCCATTCACTTCCTTCCAATTAAATTGCGGTTGACGGCAACCATACATTTTTTCATAACTTTCACTCTATCTCAGGATTTAAGGAGCGACGCAGGTCAACTACCGATTCACACCACAGGTAAAGCAACATTCTTGTATATCTACATATATACAGTTGAATAAATTTTCACTACAAATTAAAACTAAACCAAATCTTTTAATTTTCTTTTCAAATTTCCAACTGTGCGTCTGGACATTTGTACATCCGGAATCTTACGACGCACGATGCTGTGCCAAACGAATATATTCTACGGTTGCCGACATCGATAAATCTTGGTGTAAATTTGAGTCGGACTACTGGAATCAATGAGAGAATAAATGTTTGTAAAACCTGTGTTTCTGATTGGATTTGATTTGCACAAAGCCACACTTATCCATTGTCTAGTCATCTTTGTTAGGGATCTCTTCGGACATAGCTGCTACTTGGGTGGATCGGCTCTTCTTCTTGGGGCAATTATTGATCCAATGCCCAATTTGGTGGCAGGTGAAGCAAAATCCTGGAGGTCTGGTCGGCTTTGGGCAACTACTTTGATAATGTCCAAATTACAAGTAGTTGTAGCATTGAACAGAGGTTAGGTTTCCAGGGACAGCGGCGGTAGACTTTGATCTGCGAGCAGAGAACGAAGAACGCCGCTGTTCGTATCAATCCATGCGTCGAATAAGCTCCTTGATTGAATTGGTGCCATATAAGATAGATGTATTGTTGCTGTTATCTGGTATGCCATCGATGATTATATCTACCAGTTCTGTTTCCTCGATCTCCATCTTAGACGAAATGGATTGCATAGTCACCACGTACACAATGCATGTTTCTTAAATTTCTTAGTTGCTCCTGTAATCGATTTGAATATTTGTTTAGGTTCGATGGACTGGCACTTCCACATGATGATCCAGCAGAGCCTGCCACATATTGTGCTCCAGGTTCGGATGCATCTGAATTAAGAGCCACTTTGACAATAGCATAGCTGACGGGCGCAGTGGTCATTGTTACTACTGGCTCGTTTCGTCCGGCAGCTGAGGACGCGCCAGCGGTGGTAAAGATGGTATAAGTTGCAACGGTCATAGGCAATCCGTCTGCAGTATAAACATCGTACGTATTTTCAACAATGGCCTCCTCCTGGTGGCTGCGCTTTTTCTACAATAGATAGTACCTCACCAACGGTGTTCACTTTTGCCGTGTTATTTTTTCGTCTTGAACGTATTTCGTACAGATGATTAGTCAGGGAGATAGTGAGATACACACCCCATATCTGAATGTTATTTAACGCTTATTTTTCTTTTTGATCGACTTGGAAAGCCTCGATTTTATTTTTCCTTCCTTCCTTTTACGTCTATTCGCGTCCATTATCAACCGGAAAAGAAACGGGCAGGTTGTTCCACATATCTTAATATCTAAAATTGCTTTTTTTGCAATGGCTGATTCAGATGACTTATAATTAAATTATTGTTTACACTATATATTAAAATACATATGTATATTTAGCTATAAATAATAAACTAACTCTATTCTTAAAACAAAAATTATTAAGCCATACGCTTAATTTTTTCTGAAAAAATATTGCATCGTGGAAATATACTTTTGCTTAAACATTATTTTAGATCGTGCTTTAAAGCATTTTTACTGAAATTTAAAAAATTCTCTGCTTTTCATAATTTCCACATGCTTTTTTATCGCAGTCAACATTCTTTTGACATCTAATTATCCGTAAATTCAGCGAAAGTTTCTCATAAAATCTTTCTCGGCGTGAAATTGTTTAATTATATTCATAAAAAGTTGCTATTGTTGGTTTTTCATATCAACTCATATTGGAATGGCGCGTAAAATTTCTTAAACACTTTTTCAGTGCTAATTTCAATTCAGATTACTTAAAGTTTCAGCGAAAAACAGTTCAAAGCGCTACCAAAAAAAACTAAGTTTAAAATTTACTACAAAACACTGCATTATTAGTTGAAACTTAGTTTAAACGGCAAACAGAGTTGAAATCGCACTGAAAATCAGACCCTTAATGTTAGCTAAAGACATGTATTATTGATCCAGCTTTACAAATATTTCTTAATAGGCTCGTTTCTTTGTAACCTAATTGCAAAAGAACACTAGGTAGGATAACGAATTGCATGTAAAGCAACAACACTATCTCAGGAAAATATGCAAGTTGAGCCAACTCGGTAAAATGATATTCGACCTGAGATGTAGTGTTGGGAAGTGAAAAACTGCCCTATTGTGAATGAGCCCTAAGAAAATATATGGGAAATTTCAGCTTAAGGCATAATTCGTTTTTATTTGCATATTATTTTTAAATATATACATAAATACAATACATAAACCTAAAAATTGCTGGCACAACTATTTTCCGTAGCTTTTGTAACGAAAAGAAGTTTTATCCGAGTTAGAGCGTCTTTTGCAACTCGGGTACAAAGTAACGGGCCTAATATAAACCAGATTTTAATTCAAAATAATTCAATAGAAGATATGGTATTTTTTCGAAATTGTGTACAATTGTTATTAAAGCCGAATTTGATAAGACAGTTTGATTGCAATATGAGTTTGTTCGAGAGCTTTGAGGTGTTTCAATTAATTGTTCCGATATCTGCTTCAAATAATTTGCTTTACAATGTACAAAATACTTAAAGACTTCATTTTTCCAAGTTTTTAGTCCACTGTGAAGTCAATTATTTGAATGCACAACTAAACGTGACAAAGGAAATAATGATTGGTTCTAGTCGCGCAGTCAGGTATATGGGCAGGAAAAAAAACAAAAACAGGTTAATTTTAAACTTTATTTGAAATTTGCCGCACTGGGCAACTGCTCCTGTTGCCCTTATGGTAAATCCACCCGCGTTGAAACCGTTGAAAAACTAAAATTTTGTTCGAAGCTGAATTGGCGGCCGCCGTAGCCCACCGGGTACTTACGCCGGTAGCTACTTTTGCACGTAGTCCATCGGGGGCTCAAGCCGGTGGCTACTTTTCTGGCTTGGAAGACCGTTTGCAACAGCATATGTTTATGCTGCTATGGCTGCTGAAGTAACAGTCCTTGGACGGATAGGTCGCGCCGCTTCGTTGAACGCCACAGACACATTGGATTCCCTGCAAAATATCAACAAAGTTAATTAATGCCTTTATTAACAATGCATATTTACCTTTATTGTATCTGTTCCCACCGGCCAATAACAGCCACTTCAGCAACATTCGCCATCAACTTATGCTGCCCCATACGTTACTCCAGCGTCGGCTGTTCGTGCTGGAACCAATGGGCATGGCATTTGGCTTCCCTGCAAGATATCAACAAAAGAAATCAATGGTTTTATTTACAATATACATTGTATGTATATGTATATTCATATGTAAATAACTTTGTTGTGCTCCTAGATCAGGTTGCTTCCTTAGCTGTGTATGTGCGCATATAATTGTGGGCGGGTTCAATAACATCCACTTCTAAAAGGAAATATATAAAATATAAGTGGTTTTTTTAAATTTATATTTTCACATACAAAAGCAAAACCTTACCCATTTTCAGCCGACGAATGCGAAGTTGAAGATGAAAAAGAAGACAATGGCATTACGTCCATGCGTGCAATACTCGTATTGCATTTTTGCGTAAACGCGTGAAATTTCAAAACGTGTATAAATATCGTCCTAAACATGTTTATTAACAGTTTTAAATGAAAATGAATGATTGCGTATACATTTTGAACATCTCATCTTCATTACTTTGGAACAATTTGTTTGCAATTGTGTTCCGTAGTAAGCTGTGTATGCTGTGTATTCTGTTATTGTTTTTTCTGTTTTTTAGCTCGTCTCGTTTAGGCTTTGCCTGATGAGGAGATGTGGTGATCTACGAAATAGCTATAACTTCTATCATTGCTGTTTTTTCTATAATTCTTCCTATTAAAAACTGGCCTTGTGCTCGTAAAAATATTGTTTGATATAAAATTGTTTTTAATATAAGAATAACAAAATACTAAATATATCATCACTGTAAGAAAATGGGGCATATAAAAGAGGACTGTTTCGGTTTTAAAAGTTAAAAATTGTAACAAATTCCTCAAACAAACGTTCCGGTTCGATATATTTTATTTTGGGCTCGGGAGCTTCCGACCTCATGATATGTATATGATAAAAATCTATTAATTAACTGCACTGATTGATCACCCTCGCTAAAAATTTATCACAAGCGAATGCCACACTCGGCAGCTATGTGTTCGATCGAGTTGTACACCCGAGAGCAGTTTTGAGTATGATCCAGTCTGTTTAATCACCCTAGCCAAAAATTGATCACAAGCGAATGTCACACTCGACACCCGCAGCTAACCCATAATTTGTGGAACTAACGAAACGGATACTCGAACGTGCACGAGTTAAATCTACAGACGGAATGTAGGCGTCGTGATGTCGCATTTTGTGTAAGCAAAAATATAAGAAATGGCGAAGTGTAAGTGCTGTATACACATAAACAATAGATAATATTGAAAGGATTTTTTACCATATGTGCACTGCACTGCCGATCACACTACGCAAAGCCATACAAGCAAATTATGTACACACTCGAGTTGAAACTCGAACACTCGACTATATAGATCTGCAAAGCACCCGACCCCAATCAAATATGTACGAAAAGCACTCGAGTGTTGTGACCAACATCTTCGCCTTGAGCTCAGTCGCTAACGAAAAATACTTGTGCTCGATTAAAGAGATTGATGCCAAACGGATTTTGTTAGATCCTCGAGTATACACGAAAATTATGTATCCGTTGCAGCTCTCTGATACATATGTATGTATGTACTCACATATATACATATATATGCATCAGCTATAGGAATTTGAACTTTGTTAAAGCGCATACATACATATACATATAAGAAACAAAATTAATAAAAGTATATATAGTGTATCCGAACGTATGATTAGGACAATAACTAAAAAGGCCGGAGCTATGATTAAGGTAACAAAACTGGAAAACATTTTTTGGGAAGAAGCTGTATTAAAAGCTACGTACCTAATTAATAGAAGTCCAACTAATACATTGGGCCCGTTTCTTTGTAACCTAGTTGCAAAATAACACTAGGTAAATATACTCGGAAGTGGAAGTGGAGTTTGAGCACCCAAAAAGAAAGAGGTTGGCCTACGCGAACGTGTTGGAAGACATGATGTCACGGTAGGTTCAAGAAATCACGGTAGGTTCAAGATATATATGTTTTAACAAATTATATTTAGATACATATTCCACTTCCAGGACTTAGAATGGACGCCGCTGTGTTTGGAGTCGAAGATGCGCCGTCTTCTCCAGGCATTTAAGGGGACAGGGGACAACAACAGCAGAACTGGCACCAGCCTATACTTTGCCCGCTATATGGAGCAAATGGACGAAGTCCGATTATTTCAAACGAGCACACGATTCATGTGGCTTACAGACCGTTTGAAACACTTTCGGCTATTGTGCTGTCTGCTAAAGCGACAACATGGATTCCCTCGCCACTGCCAATACCAACACCATTGACGTTGCCGGTAACTGATATTCCGTCACCCCCGTCACCATCGTCTTCAATGTAACCTCCAACATCAACTTTGGCTTCTTCTCCAGCTCCAGCAGTACGCCGAAAATGTCCAACGAGAGAGCTTTATTATGAAAAGAAATTTCATTTGAAAAAATTGGAGGCGGAACAAAAAAAGAAAGCGAGGAGCGAAGCCATTCAAAAAATTCAAAAAATGTTAATGGAGAAGTGGGAGAAAGACGGCGATAGAAATCATGAATGCGTTATATGGAGAATGATGTGTAAGAACATCAACTTAACAAATTTTCAAAAAACATCGGAAACATTTTGCTATAGAATGACAAAGTTTTTATAAAAACGACCACGAAGAATTTACATCAAAAAAATTTAAAAAAATTCACTAAAAGGTTTTCACTGAAGCTGAATTTTTTTCGTTTTTTTTTTAATTGCTTTTGGTTTTTTATTTTACTTGTAATTAGAATAAGAAATGATCTGAATTGTATATTGTATGTGATACTCCTTGTGAATTTCTTTCAGTTTTATAGATTTTAAGTTGAATGAAATGCAATGAATTCTTGTCAGTATTTTCATTAATGAATTTAAAGATATACATAAATATATGCAGTGAAATTTTTAAATAATATCGTGTTGGCTGCGTCTAGGTTTGATTCTTCAAAATATTCATCAAGTGCAAGCGTATTTACATCACTCACATCGTTAACATCGCACAAGTCGTCAAAATAAATACAAATTCAAGTCCGTTTGCTCAGTAAACGTTAGTAATCTTCGAAAGCGCCCTTTCAGTAGTACAAATGAATTTTCAACTACCATCCGTGTTGAAGAATTTATTTCCTTGAACTTTCGTTGACATGCATTTAAATTTCCGTAGTCCTTTATAGGTGGAAACAGCCATTTCGTTGACGAATACGCCGAATCTCCGATTATAAAAAATGAATTCAGAAACTTATCCTCGTAATGGATTTCTCCATCCTGAAAGAGTTTGTTACCTCCTTAGAACACGGCAATCATGCAGCGATCCTGGTTCACCACAAGTTATATCAATGAACTTTTTGTTGACATCTACCACAGCTTGCAACACAATACTGTATGCTCTTTTCAGTTCAAAGTGCATTTATTTATGGCCCTTTGCGGCTTTAATTGCAATAGATAGCCCCAACCACACCAGGGAGACGTGTCTTTTGTTGAAATTTTTCCACATTTTCGTACAAATATCCGCCCTCTGGCTATTTAATATGTTCATGACTAATCGATACTAAAAAGCGGGTAACTCTTAGAACAGTTGACCATGCCGCTGAGGGGGCTAACGCAAACTCATTTGCCAGTTGCCTAAATGTCACTGTATTGCTAACATACCAAATGTACATATAAGTACATCGATTTTTTTTTGGTTATATACGCGTTCTACTATCACCAAATGTGTCAGGCACGCAGTTAGTTTCCGAATACTTCCCTAAAAATAAAATAGCATTAAGTTTAAACATTTCTTTTACACATATTTTGTTATTACTTGTTAGGTATTTCACAGTTTGACTTCTTAGCTTCATGTGCATTTTGAAATTTTCCTCACTCATTACATCGAGCGTACCTTCAAAATTAAAGCACTTCCCAAGTGCCCCCCTTTCAAAAGAGCAGGAGCTGACAGATATCGTTTCTAATACTTCTAGTACTTCTTGCATCTCTCTATTGCGACGTGATTCGCAATGCTTACCCATGTACAAAGACATAATCTACAAACGTAAAAGGCTATTTAATGCATTTATTTAATGTTTTTAAATAAATTTAATAATTTACCACAGAATCCTCAGAATTTCTCATTTTGTTTTGCTTGTTTAAAATTTCACTAAACAAATCAAATGTTTAACGGCAGATCTCGCCAGTGTTGTGAATTAACTAAAAGAAAATTTTATCCGAGTTGGAGTGTTCTTTTGTAACTCGGGTACAATAAAACGGGTCTATTATATGACAAGAAAGACTTCTTTCGAAAATTGTCATAATAGAAAGCCAAATTTAAAGTATTTGAAAATATGTGGCTCAACAGTATACATGCTTAACAAAACAAAGAGGAGAAAATTTGATGATAGATCTATAAAATGTATACTTGTTTGCTATGAAACATGGTTTCAAGTTATGGGCTTTAGAAGAATCTGAAGAGTGCTGCCATATCTATCTAAGTAAGAACAAACGAGAATATAATGTAAATATGTTTAGGGGGAGATTACGATTCCTGGGGCGCCGCGTTTTGACGACTATTTCTTGTAGAACTCGACAAAATAAACACTTTTTCACAAGTAAAAAAAATTTATATCTCGGTTGGTTTTCGAGATACAGCGAGTTGAAATTTGTCGATTTTGACAGATCAGTTGGTGTACATGGTGCATAATATACGTCGCGTGTAATGCACTTTACGCATGAAATTCTTTGAATTCGTTATTTGTTTGTACTCACTATTCACAAGTAAAAAAAATTGATATCTCGCTTGGTTTTCGAGATACAGCGAGTTGAAATTTGTCGATTTTGACAGCTCAGTTGGCATACATGGTGCATAATATACGTCGCGTGTAATGCACTTTACGCATGAAATTCTTTGAATTCGTTATTTGTTTGTACTAACTATTCACTTTTCTCAAAATTCTTTAAAAAATACGTAATTAACTATTAGTAAAATATATTTTTTAGAAATGAGAGAATAAAATATAATAACAATACCGTTGTTTTATTTCACTTTTTCCAATTGCCCCTCTTTACGCAGTTCCCATTATTTTTGCGTGCAACACCTTTCTGCGTAGGCGGCCGCGGCGCCCCAGGAATCATAATCTTGCCATGTTTAGTGATAAATACAAATGCACAAAGTGGGGAGACTACGATTTCTGGGGCGCAACGATTTTATGACTGATTCTGGTAGAACTTTTTTTTTGAGTGACCAACAAAGTGTTTATTTCGTTGAGTTGATAACTCTCAAAAAAACGCTCGCACAATCACAATTTGAAAATAAACGAACCTATCAGAAAGAACTTGTTAATAATATCATTCTGTACAGTGAAGAATGCGTGTTCTCGTGTCGCGGTTTGTATTCCTTGCAGCAGCAGGTCAGCGAACATTTTTTTCTAACTTTGACTCGCTGTATCTCGAAAAGGAAGCGAGATATCGAAATTTTTTATTAATAAAAAGTGTAAAAAGAATCAGTCATAAAATCGTGTCGCCCCAGAAATCGTTGTCTCCCCAACAAAGGGACTGGGGCCTTAATACCCCAATAAAATAAAGACAGGTATGTAGAAGCGGTATTCTACGCAAAAATTCTGTCGATTGTAAGCAGAATTTGGCTCAGTGATTTATTAGCAATCGTTTGTTTTTATTAAACACACGACATCAAACTAAAAATATTTCTGTATTTCGTTGTGCAGCATAATTGAGTATGTCAGTGAGTACCTTCCCAACACCCTCTGCGAATTTAATTAAAAAATTGCCAGTACTTTGGTTAAAAGAGGCTGGAAAGCCGACCAATCGTAAATTTACAAAATCAATGCCTTTCCTCTTTCTCTCGTCGTTGGCAGGAGTGTGTGTGTATACAATCGATAACTTATTGTCGATATGGTCAGGCATTTTTTGCAGGGGAGTGTTCGCACGACAGTCGGTTCTACGATACCGGAACGACTCGGATCTATATCCGGCCATATTTATATCGGATTTATATATGGCAAGTGCGGGTGCGGAGTAATTTGGACGAAAATAAGTGGTTTTTATGTTTACCTCATGTGCTTTTTGAAATCTGCCTCACTCATTGCATCGAGCGTACCTTCAAAATTAGAGCATTTCTCATATACATCGCCTTCACTCTCCGAGTCTTCAGAAGAGCTGGAGCTTGCAGATATCGTTTCCAATACATGTACAAAGACATAATCTACAAACATAAAAGGATATTTAATGCATTTATTTGATGTTATTAAATAAATTTAACAATTTACCACAGAATGCTCAGAATTTCTCATTTTAATTTGCTTCTTTAAAATTTCACTAATGGAGAAGTGGGAGAAAGACGGCGATAGAAATCATGAATGCGTTATATGGAGAATGATGTGTAAGAACATCAACTTAACAAATTTTCAAAAAACATCGGAAACATTTTGCTATAGAATGACAAAGTTTTTATAAAAACGACCACGAAGAATTTACATCAAAAACATTGAAAAAAATTCACTAAAAGGTTTTCACTGAAGCTGAATTTTTTTTGTTTTTTTTTTTAATTCCTTTTGGTTTTTTATTTTACTTGTAATTAGAATAAGAAATGATCTGAATTGTATATTGTATGTGATACTCCTTGTGAATTTCTTTCAGTTTTATAGATTTTAAGTTGAATGAAATGCAATGAATTCTTGTCAGTATTTTCATTAATGAATTTAAAGATATACATAAATATATGCAGTGAAATTTTTAAATAATATCGTGTTGGCTGCGTCTAGGTTTGATTCTTCAAAATATTCATCAAGTGCAAGCGTATTTACATCACTCACATCGTTAACATCGCACAAGTCGTCAAAATAAATACAAATTCAAGTCCGTTTGCTCAGTAAACGTTAGTAATCTTCGAAAGCGCCCTTTCAGTAGTCCAAATGAATTCTCAACTACCATCCGTGTTGAAGAATTTATTTCCTTGAACTTTCGTTGACATGCATTTAAATTTCCGTAGTCCTTTATAGGTGGAAACAGCCATTTCGTTGACGAATACGCCGAATCTCCGATTATAAAAAATGAATTCAGAAACTTATCCTCGTAATGGATTTCTCCATCCTGAAAGAGTTTGTTACCTCCTTAGAACACGGCAATCATGCAGCGATCCTGGTTCACCACAAGTTATATCAATGAACTTTTTGTTGACATCTACCACAGCTTGCAACACAATACTGTATGCTCTTTTCAGTTCAAAGTGCATTTATTTATGGCCCTTTGCGGCTTTAATTGCAATAGATAGCCCCAACCACACCAGGGAGACGTGTCTTTTGTTGAAATTTTTCCACATTTTCGTACAAATATCCGCCCTCTGGCTATTTAATATGTTCATGACTAATCGATACTAAAAAGCGGGTAACTCTTAGAACAGTTCACCATGCCGCTGAGGAGGCTAACGCAAACTCATTTGGCAGTTGCCTAAATGTCACTGTATTGCTAACATACCAAATGTACATATAAGTACATCGATTTTTTTTTTGGTTATATGCGCGTTCTACTACCACCAAATGTGTCAGGCACGCAGTTAGTTTCCGAATACTTCCCTAAAAATAAAATAGCATTAAGTTTATACATTTCTTTTACACATATTTTGTTATTACTTGTTAGATATTCCACAGTTTGACTTCTTAGCTTCATGTGCATTTTGAAATTTTCCTCACTCATTGCATCGAGCGTACCTTCAAAATTAAAGCACTTCCCAAGTGCCTCCCTTTCAAAAGAGCAGGAGCTGACAGATATCGTTTCTAATACTTCTAGTACTTCTTGCATCTCTCTATTGCGACGTGATTCGCAATGCTTACCCATGTACAAAGACATAATCTACAAACGTAAAAGGCTATTTAATGCATTTATTTAATGTTTTTAAATAAATTTAATAATTTACCACAGAATCCTCAGAATTTCTCATTTTGTTTTGCTTGTTTAAAATTTCACTAAACAAATCAAATGTTTAACGGCAGATCTCGCCAGTGTTGTGAATTAACTAAAAGAAAATTTTATCCGAGTTGGAGTGTTCTTTTGTAACTCGGGTACAATAAAACGGGTCTATTATATGACAAGAAAGACTTCTTTCGAAAATTGTCATAATAGAAAGCCAAATTTAAAGTATTTGAAAATATGTGGCTCAACAGTATACATGCTTAACAAAACAAAGACGAGAAAATTTGATGATAGATCTATAAAATGTATACTTGTTTGCTATGAAACATGGTTTCAAGTTATGGGCTTTAGAAGAATCTGAAGAGTGCTGCCATATCTATCTAAGTAAGAACAAACGAGAATATAATGTAAATATGTTTAGGGGGAGATTACGATTCCTGGGGCGCCGCGTTTTGACGACTATTTCTTGTAGAACTCGACAAAATAAACACTTTTTCACAAGTAAAAAAAATTGATATCTCGGTTGGTTTTCGAGATACAGCGAGTTGAAATTTGTCGATTTTGACAGATCAGTTGGTGTACATGGTGCATAATATACGTCGCGTGTAATGCACTTTACGCATGAAATTCTTTGAATTCGTTATTTGTTTGTACTAACTATTCACTTTTCTCAAAATTACAACTATTTTCATAAAGCAATGAAACCCGAAACACGCTTTCTGACTTTTTTAAACTTGTATTTTCATCTCGGCACTGCGCCCGTGCTCACTAGATTTCGATATTCGATTGTTAAGGCATTAATGACACAAACTGTATGTACGGGTTTGGCGTCGGTAGTTGGTATGCATTAAATTGCGCGCGCAGAAAGGTGTTGCACGCAAAAATACTGTGGTCAACGTAGCCGGTTTCGGACCGGCCAGGGTTATTTTTTTAAAGCGCGGCCGAAGGCCGCCTACGCAGAAAGGTGTTGCACACAAAAATAATGGAAACTGCGTAAAGAGGGGCAATTGGAAAAAGTGAAATAAAACAACGGTACTGTTATTATATTTTATTCTCTTATTTCTAAAAAATATATTTTACTAATAGTTAATTACGTATTTTTTAAAGAATTTTGAGAAAAGTGAATAGTTAGTACAAACAAATAACGAATTCAAAGAATTTCATGCGTAAAGTGCATTACACGCGACGTATATTATGCGCCAACTGAGCTGTCAAAATCGACAAATTTCAACTCGCTGTATCTCGAAATCCAAGCGAGACATCAATTTTTTTTACTTGTGAAAAAGTGTTTATTTTGTCGAGTTCTACAAGAAATAGTCATCAAAACGCGGCGCCCCAGGAATTGTAATCTTGCCATGTTTAGTGATAAATACGAATGAACAAAGTGTTTATTTCGTTGAGTTGATAACTCTCAAAAAAGCGCTCGCACAATCACAATTTGAAAATAAACGAACCTATCAGAAAGAACTTGTTAATAATATCATTCTGTACAGTGAAGAATGCGTGTTCTCGTGTCGCGGTTTGTATTCCTTGCAGCAGCAGGTCAGCGAACATTTTTTTCTAACTTTGACTCGCTGTATCTCGAAAAGGAAGCGAGATATCGAAATTTTTTATTAATTAAAAAGTGTAAAAAGAATCAGTCATAAAATCGTGTCGCCCCAGAAATCGTTGTCTCCCCAACAAAGGGACTGGGGCCTTATTACCCCAATAAAATAAAGACAGGTATGTAGAAGCGGTATTCTACGCAAAAATTCTGTCGATTGTAAGCAGAATTTGGCACAGTGATTTATTAGCAATCGTTTGTTTTTATTAAACACACTACTTCAAACTAAAAATATTTCTGTATTTCGTTGTGCAACATAATTGAGTATGTCAGTGAGTACCTTCCCAACACCCTCTGCGAATTTAATTAAAAAATTGCCAGTACTTTGGTTAAAAGAGGCTGGAAAGCCGACCAATCGTAAATTTACAAAATCAATGCCTTTCCTCTTTCTCTCGTCGTTTGCAGGAGTGTGTGTGTATACAATCGATAACTTATTGTCGATATGGTCAGGCATTTTTTGCAGGGGAGTGTTCGCACGACAGTCGGTTCTACGATACCGGAACGACTCGGATTTATATCCGGCCATATTTATATCGGATTTATATATGGCAAGTGCGGGCGCGGAGTAATTTGGACGAAAATAAGTGGTTTTTATGTTTACCTCATGTGCTTTTTGAAATCTGCCTCACTCATTGCATCGAGCGTACCTTCAAAATTAGAGCATTTCTCATATACATCGCCTTCACTCTCCATGTCTTCAGAAGAGCTGGAGCTTGCAGATATCGTTTCCAATACATGTACAAAGACATAATCTACAAACATAAAAGGATATTTAATGCATTTATTTGATGTTATTAAATAAATTTAACAATTTACCACAGAATGCTCAGAATTTCTCATTTTAATTTGCTTCTTTAGAATTTCACTAAACAAACCAAATGTTTAATGACAGATTTTTCCAGTGTTGTGAATTAACTAAAAGAAAATTTTATCCGAGTCGAAGTGCTCTTTTGTAACTCGGGTACAAGTATTTGAAAATATTTGCCTCAACAGTATATATAACAAAACAAGGAGGAGAAAATTTGATGATAGATCTATAAAATGTATTCTTGTCGGCTATGAAAAATGGTTTTAAGTTATGGGCTTTAGCAGAATCTGGAGAGTGCTGCCATATCTATCTAAGTAAGAACAAACGAGAATATAATACCGTAATTATGTTTAGGGATAACAAAGAACGTAGATGTATAAGAAGGGACAACACGTTAGTTTGAAAAATGTCTGAGAAATTTAATATCGTACGAAAAATTTTTCCAATGAGAACTCCCCATACGCTTTGTGTCTCTGTTCGTAGGGAGAAAAAGAGCACCAAGATTTTCGCTTCAAGTTTTGAGGAATCAAAACAAGGAAACAAGTGTAATTGCATGTGATTATTGAAATATGTTTGTGAAAATTAAAAATTTTCAAAGAAAAGTGTGAAAAATCGGGAAAAAATTGAAAATAAAGCCATATTATTGACCCGGTAAGTGAAAATACGAAGTCTTAGTGCGTGAAATATGTGCAAATGTGAAAAATTTGCAAAGTGTACGTGTTTGTGTGCGAATGCAAACGGCACAATATTTAAATATTCGCGCATACAATGTAGTGCAGTTCAACCAGAAATCCAATATGTAACAAACTATTAAATAGGTTATTTATTGCAAATTTATGCGTTGAACTAATAATACAGAAAGTGTTTAAAGTGTTTAAAGTGTAAAAGTGTTCATAAATAAATAATGAGTGCTAAAATTAAGTTCCAAAGTGACCGTGAAAGATAAGTGTTTTAAAATGTTTATAGTGTTTTAAACAAAAACAGTGTACGTTTTATGTATAAAATGCATTAGTTTGTTATGAAATCTATGCATTTATATATATGTGCACATGTATTTGTTTTCATCAATTGCGCTCACGGCGGGGTATTTTTCGATTGGAGAAAAATGAGATTTCAAACTTTCCACCTGTAGGGGAAAGTTCGTTACAGAAAAGTGATATTGCGCCAAAATGTAAAAAAGCTAGCTGAAATTCAATATATAAAAGCTAAACGCAAGTGGAAGTGCATCAAGAAATTGCGCATAAAATTTAAAAATTAAAATATTTTACAATTCGAAAAAAAAGAAAAATGCTGGTAGATCGCGAGTGTTGTGTCCGTTTGTGCGGTCGTAAGACTGTTTTCGACCGGGGGGTTAGGTATTTCATGCTTCCAAAAGATCCTGAGCTCCTGACGAAATGGAAGGAGAATCTCAGGATTGAGGATGCTGAAATCACCAAAACCCCATATGTGTGCTGCAAACATTTTGAGGAAGGTGCCGTGGGAGCTCTACGTTTGAGGAAAAATGCAGTTCCAACTTTAAATTTAGGTAAGTTAAGTCAAAAATTACAATAATATAAAATGTATTATTATATGAGCTGTTGTGAAAGTGGTATAGTAAGTCCATTTTTGTGTACATATACATATGTACATAGGTAAATACCCTGCCAACCATGAGCCGGTAAAAAACTGGATAAAAAGTGGCTCACGTTATCTTCAAAACTGGATAAAAAAGTAGATAATTTTGTGAATGCGCTGTGCGGATTTTATCCACTTTCCCCTTGTACGTGTGATCAGGCATCCCTGTCGTACGCATTAAGCACCGCCATAAAGAAAAAACTATAGCTGATCTCTTCTAATTCCCCTCACCAGCCTACACAGGGTTGCTTTTTTTCTTCAAAAGATTTCAAAATATTTTAAGAATTTTAAGCCAAAACATTTACTCTATAAATTCTTTATTTTTCAATCATTTAAATATTACAAACATGTGTACTAATCCTAACTATAACTTAAATTACAAATAAGTATTTATACAAATAATAAATAATTTTTTACATTAACATACATTACGTTGTTTATATATCATATATATAAATATCACTTAAAATATATCAATATTTCAGTAATTTCAATACATACCTTTAAATTGGGGTTGAGTTGCACCTATTCTGGAAACATAAGACCTAAATTTACATTTTTAAACAAATAAAATTATAAAAACATATGCTTACCTCCAATATGTTCGATGAATTGACAATTTTCGTCAAAACTCCCGTACATCTAACTGGCTCGCTCTAACACACAGGGGTTTTTAAAGGGTGATTTCACTGCTCTAACTTACAGCAATTTTTTGACAGCGCGAAAAAAAAGTTGGAAGTGTGTGGGTGAGATGTATAAAAAGTTGTGAATGTGTTTGAAAACTTTTGATTTTCAGGGGAAACTGGATAGCCGTGGCTGGCAGGGTACATATATATATATATATATGTGCATATGGAAATGTTTTTTTCACTCCAAATGGACTTGCACCACTTTCAAAAATAACAATTTCTAGTGCATACATAAGTATGTATTTTTACATGTTGGCATATGTTGCTTATACATATGTACATACATATGTAAGAACATGCAGTTTTGGACATATGTACATATGTACATAGTATGTATCTTTGTGGAAAAATTAAATTTATTGTAAACAAAAAATTACAATTTTATTAATATGTACAGTGTAACAAAATTTTAAATTCATAAATACATGCTACTTACATATGTACATACATATGTTTGTACAGTAAATCGCAGCTAAATCGTGTAGTGTTATTTTTTCGAATATTGATCAAATTTTTCAAAGACGTAGTTCAGCATTTACTTCCATACAAAGGTAAATTTTATACTTGCGTCATAGAAGCAAAATGCGGAACACCGTTAGCAAACAAATTATCAAAAATCAACTAGAATTTTTAGTCATTTAAAAGTTGCACTTTATTATATTAAATTTAAATGAGCTACAAAACTGCATACTTAAAAATTCTGATTAATCACTTTAAAAATTTCATGTACATACATATGTTTATTTTTCTTTTAATTTATTGAATTTTCGTGTATTTCGTAAAAAGTTTTAAAGTTTTACTTATATGTTTGATATTATACTAAAATATTAGTATATGCATATACATACATAAATAGCAAAATATATTATAATGCACTTTGTTCTATGTGATATGTCCAACACTGTACATGTTTAAATGCATACTCGCACATACATATGTATGTATGCACATCAATAGTGCATACCCAGTAGAAATCGTGTGCACACAACATGGGTAGTTAGGACCATTTTTCTATATGCATATTAAAATGTACATATGTGATCATATGGAAGAGTAGATTAGGTTGACATAAGCGATTGCATAAATATGCAAAGTCAGGATGGAAAAATTATATTTGTTTATTGCATTACAAAAAAAAACTTTATTTATATATTACTCATAATTTAACTAAATAACTTCCATATTCGACATATGCTACTTTTCCATATGGGCAATGTATGTATCATACATATGTACATACATACAAACATCATACTTACATATATACATACATACATTTTTTTAATTATTAAGGCTATGATGAGACGCCCCCTCATAGTTTCATCAGGTCCATTTATGTGCAGCGGATTTGCTGCATATCCAGCTGCCGGGCAAGGACGGGGACTCTTCACGAGTTTCCAAAAACCGATATTGCCAAAAACACTTGGGCTGCCGCCTGTAATTTATCTTTTGCAGATGTGTCTCGGAAAAAGCATTATATATGCGTAAAACATTTCGAGACACATCATAAATCAAAGAAACGGCTTACCGATGATGCTGTTCCGGCATTGCACTTAAGGCCTGAAAATGCCGAAGTCGGTGTTGTTAGTGAAGGTTCAAGTACATGGGAACTTACGAATATGAAGCGCACATATTTATTTATTTATTTATTTGTTATAAGTCTATGAACAAAATATTCTTACAGACTATTTACAGTGTGATTTAGTTAATAACTATAACCTTAAGACCTAGAATAATGAATTAAGAATACTTGAAAATACACTTTTCGAAGATGAGAATTCAAGTTGGTTAGAATTCGAGATTACATTCAATTCAGTTAAGGCACGAACAAGAGGTGCATTTCGCGAATAATCAGTTTTACTATTAAGACCATAAAACGGTAACGAACTACGAAGATTACGTTGTGGAATGTTGAAGTTAATTCTTTCTAGAAGAAAAGAGCAGTCAATACCACCCGAGATTATACCATGAGCAAAAGAAAGCGAGAGAACTGATCTTCTTGCCTCCAGAGACTTTAGGCTGATTAAAAGCAAGCGCGGTTCATACGATGGAATTGGATCATTGAACCTCAATGACCGCAAAGCATATTTAAGAAAAACTTTTTGGACTCGTTCAATCCTGAAAATATGATTTTTATGACTTGGCCTCCAAATGAAAGCAGCGTATTCCAAACTGGAACGAACGAAAGCCGTATACAATAGCTTAAGAGTATATGGGTCCGCAAATTTAGAGCTATTTCGCCTAACAAACCCTAAAACCGAGTAGGCTTTTGAAATAATATGGCTAATGTGCATATTAAATGAAAAATTACTCGAGAATATTACGCCAAGATCTTTAACCTCGTCCAGACTTTGCAGCAAAGAATGCGAAATATTATAAGATGTCGGTAAGATAATTTGAGCTTTTGAAAACGTAACTTTGAAGCACTTTTTTATGTTTAATGCAAGTCTTGAATTAACGCACCATAGATGTAAACTATCGATATCGCTTTGAAGCTTAATGGCCTCAATTGGGTCCTTTATTTTCGAAAAAACCTTTAAGTCGTCAGCATAAAGCAAAAAGTTTGCGAACCTAAAGCAGTTACTTATATCATTTATAAATAAATAACGAACAAAAGTGGGCCTAATATACTTCCTTGGGGAACCCCAGAGGTGGCAAAGAAAGGTTCAGACGAAATGCCATCAATTGTTACTACGCAATTTCTTTTACATAGATAAGACTTAATCCATTTTAAAAAGACTGAATGGAAACCAATGTCAGCCAACTTGTGAATTAGCAAAATATGAGAGACTTTATCAAAAGCTTTGGAAAAATCAGTGTATATACAGTCAACCTGAAGCCCAGTAGTAAAAGTGTCAATACAATATTCACTGAAAACGGCAAGATTCGAAACTGTGGAACGCTTAGAAACAAACCCATGCTGGTTTGGCGAAATAACACCTTTGGACGCAAAATACATTTTATCTTTAACTATGCTTTCAAAGAGTTTCGAAACTGTTGATAACTTTGAAATGGGCCTGTAATTACACACATCGTTCTTGCCACCACCTTTGTGGATGGGCGTGATTGAGGTGATTTTCCAATCGTCTATGAAAATTCCAGACGACAACGACAAATTAAATATTTTTTTTAAAGGTCGGATTAAAGCGGAACAATTTTTCAATAGTAAAACTGAAAGCCCATCAATATCTGTTTTCGCAGAGGGTTTAAGATTAATAATGCCTTTAATAACATCATCCGAAGATAGGCAAAGTGAGCCAAAATTTAGAGCCGTGGTTAAATTAGAGGTAAAGCTAGGCGAAGTATCCTCATCTTCTGCAACAAAATTCGCACTGAAAAACTCTGCAAATAAGTTGGTCACATTAATTTGCGTACTAGCAAACTTATCACCATAAAAAACGGCTGAAGGTATGGCACAGTTTGACTTTTTCGATTTAATAAAACTCCAAAAAGCCTTTGGCTCAGACTTGATGCTCTCCTCGATTCCTAGAATATGATTTCTGTACAGAAATCTATCTAAACAGTTGAAATCTTTAGAATATCGCTGATATTTGGCAAAAAACATTTGGTTGCCAGTTGATTTAAATTTTTTAAAGAATTTATTTCTGAGATTTTTTAGCTTTTTCAAATTAAAATTGTACCAAGGAAGTTTATAAGGCCTTCTTTTTTTTACGGGAATGTTATTTAAACAACAATCAAACAAATAAGATTTAAATATGTGATAACATTTTGAGACGTCATCGCAGGACAGTAGATTATCCCAGTTATAGTCCAATAACAAATTATTAAGATTATCAAAATCGCAGGCAAAAAAATTAAAAGATATTTTTTCATCCGGCACAGATGTAGGAAAAACGTAAAATTTAAAATGCCGTAACCGCAATAGAGTTATTGGATTTAATAAAAAATAACATTGCACTTGCACAAAGCATTGGTCTAGATGTAAAAGCCGCTGTCTGTGATCAAGGAACCACCAACCAATCCGTGTTTAAAATGCTTGGCATATTTATTAATTCGCATATAGTATATAATGAGGCAAAGATTCATTTTATGTTTGACTATTGCCACTTGATAAAGTCTATGCGGAATACATTTTTAAATAACACCATAATATTGACCAAGGATGGTGAAGTTGCTAATGTAGTAGTTAAAGAATTGTATAAAATCGACAATGCGAATGAAAACTACAAAATTTGCCCCAAGTTAACAGAATCCCATGTATATCCTAGATTTTTTGAAAAAATGAGCGTATCACGAGCGACCCAATTATTAAGCAATTCCGTGTCAGCTGGAATAGAAATGCTCTATAATCTTGGGTTATTGAATGAAAATAAAGAGCTGCTTAAGTATGTCAAGCCAACTCAGATCTTCATCAAACGTATGAACGATTTGTTTGCTGAGCTTGATTGTAAATATATTGGTCACAAAAATCCTCTGAAATGGCCAATGCGCCGAGGATGTGAAGAGAAAAAGGCTCGCCTTCTTGATCACGTGAAATACCTTAAGAGCATTAAATTAAAGAAACCGTGTATAGACGGGTTTATATTAACTATAAAAACAATGATACGCTTAGCCGAGGATATTTTTGATAGTTATCCCACTTTGGATTTCGTACTATTCGGCAAGTTAAACCAAGACGCCCTGGAGAACTTCTTCTATAGAATAAGGGCTAGTCAAGGAATAAATATGCATCCTACAGCTCATGATATCCAATACATTGTCGCGAGATTGCTGTCAATGAAAATTTTGAGACATCGTTTCCAGGACAAAGGAACAAATTGCGAGGACGATGACGACGTATTCCTCGATTGGATTGATATGGACGATCCTACGTATATTAATGAAAAGAATTTGGATGAAGACCTATCCTCAGGCAATCTAAATGAAACGTTAGTGATGGATAAAGACGTCCAAATAGACAGTCTACATATGCAATTGGCCATGGAAGAAGATCAAGAAGACATTCCAGATGAGCTTTTTGCAGAAATTCCTGAAAAACCAGCTGAGCTTCAGGTTCAACGTTATTATACTGGCTACACAATATATCAAAAAATTATCAGGAAGATTGAGTGTGAGAAATGTGCCAGTATGATGACGAAGAAATCAGGCGCACCCGAAGTAAGCTCAGAAGCATTAATCCTGGCTAAGAACTATACGTCTCCGGATGATTTAAGACTGGTCAATCCTGTGGATGAATTTTTTGAGCTGTGTAAGATGCATATGGAATGGTACTTGCGATTGTTCACCGTTAGCGCACATAAACTCGGCATTAAAAAAATATTAACGGAAAGCATCAAGAAGAAGACCAATGAACTATTCCCAGAGTGGTTTGCCGAGGAGAACGAATGCGCTAACCATCGATTGGGTCTTCTTGAATATATGGTATCCGTTCTCTTACATAAATATGCAAAATGGCTAGCGAGAAAAACAGAAGAAGATTACAGGAAGGCAAAAGCTGTGGCAAAATTAAAAAAATTGTAAAAAAAAAATTGTAAAAAAAAAATCGGTTTTTGGTCTCGTTAGGTGGTTGGAGTCGGATCATAATTAGGTAAAATCGAAGAAATATACATACATATGCTCGTAGTTCACTATAAGCAAATATTGATTTTCTTTTAAGTGGTGAAATATTTTGCCACATTGTCTTTTCAGCTCTTCTTTTTCTTTTCAGGTTTGCTTTTTGTCTTTTCAGCTCTTCTTTTTCTTTTCAGGTTTGCTTTTTTCTTTTCTTTCAGCTGCACTTGAGCCTAGCTTCTTAAAACACTTGAGTTTCAACTTAAGCAGGATTAAAAAGCAGGTAAAACTAACTCTGGACAGTTACACTTCGTCGCGCACGCACTTATAAGTATAACTTTCCAGAGTTAAATGATTTAATAAAATGTTAAATCGTGTGAGAATTTGCTATAGTGCGTGCTGTTGGCATTTTCGTAACTCGTGCCTAATTTAAATTTTTGTTTGTTTTCTAAAGTTACATATGCTCATACATATATATTTTAATAAATAACATATATTTATTGTTTATCTCATTTCAGACCATCCAATAAAATTAACATTTTACTTATTTACTGAAATATTATAATAAAAACATTACAAAACCAATATTTAATTGCAAATCCACAATATATGTATGTACAAATAGTATGCATGAATAAAAAATATGAATTCAAAATAATCAATTTCAAATGAATTTTTGTTTAAAAGGCAGCGCGGATCAATATACATATGTACATATGTCATACAAACAAACGTACATATGTACATACATATTTTACGTAATACCAAGGCACCAAAAATATAAGTAAGTATGCGCGCGTACTTAAATAAAAAATTGAAAATTGTTTGAATTGCGCATGTAAATTCCCTTTCGTCGCAAGCGTCCCTTCCTGTCACAACCAATTTCAACCAAATTCAAAAAATTTTATAAATCTTGAACAAAAATTCTACAATTTGCCTATGTTGACGATTTTCTAAAAGGTTTATGAATGAAATGTTTTTTTTGTATGTACATACATATGTAGCTAAAAATATTTTAGAATGCCATCAACCAATCGGCTGCGGTTGCGCTGTGAGTAATAGTATTTTTTTGAATTATGTACTTATGCGTGTACAAATGTACATATGAACATATGTATGTATGTATGTAAATAAATGTATGGATATTTATAAATATTATTTGAATTTGTTGATAAAATACATTGTTATTGATGATTGTACATACAAATGTTCTTGTGTAAATACATATGTACATACATATGTGTGTATGTATGTATTTATCTAAATTGATTTGTTCGATTCAATAACAAATATTGGAATGTTTAATGCCGACGGCAAATTGAAGCGGTTATTGAAGGGGGTCATATATGCATGCATCAGGTTAAAAATATACACATATCTTATACATATGTAAGTACACCTATGTATATATGTTGTACATTGTTTAAAGTATATCCTTATCAAAGAATGCACTCGATTAAATAAAATTTCCAAGATTTGTTATTATCAAACCAAATATCTATTGACTCAATAATGTGTGCATACATATGTATGTATTTGAATTGACATTCTCCTATTTCTATTTCTATTTTGCTCTGGCGAAGAGCGAACTCGCAGCGAATTCAATATAAACGTTCTCACATTTGGTGAGCTTTGAAGAATGAGGATGTAATGAAGTGTGGGGGGTTCTCATTACAAAAATCCAGCCACTGGCTCGCTACACTTCAGCGTGTTGTACCTTCTTATACATCTACGTTCTTTGGTGATAAATACAAATGAACAAAGGGACTGGGGCCTTATTACCCCAATAAAATAAAGTCAGGTATGTAGAAGCGGCGTTCTACGCAAAAATTCTGTCGGTTGTAAGCATAATTTAGCTCAGTGATTTATTAGCAATCGTTTGTTTTTATTAAACACACTATATCAAACTAAAAATATTTCTGTATTTTGTTGTGCAGCATAATTGAGTAGGTCAGTGAGTACCTTCTCAACACCCTCTACGAATTTAATTAAAAAATTGCCAGTACTTCGGTTAAAAGAGGCAATACTTCCTTGGAAAGCCGATCCATCGTAAATTTAGAAAATGGTATTATCCCAACAAAATTAAAATATATTAAAAATTTTCACAATCTTTCACATTTTTTCCTTTGATCAAAGAGCTAAGCAAGCCTATGGCTACAGACCCCGCAAGAAGTGTAACCTATAACTAACGGTTATATTATCATGAAAATTAACGTGTGCCGGATACCAAATGACTACTTCTCTACTATGCATCACCTTCTTGCACACACGTTTGCTCGATTGCCGTGCAGTAATTACTTAAGCTTAAGCTCACTCGCTCATACAAGTCATTTAGTTGGGAATGTGGAAGAGAATGTAGTGGTCAATCTATGGGGAAAATATCTGGCTATTTAGTGGTTTTCTGACGGCCAATCTAACTTCGGGATAATCGATAAGCCTACGAGTAGAATGACTACAGGCCATGCCCCAATAAACATGAAAACAAATAAAAATTTACCATTTACATTTTTATTATTATTTACCGCGATGATGACCTTCAGCAGTTTCATTAAGTATATATGTATGTGATTACATGTTTATTTATTTTTTCTTAGGTATATTTTGTTGTTGCTTCTTGTATTGTAAAGGTAGAGAAACTCTGTTTGTATGCTTTTTGGTTTTGTGTTTCACCGCGCTTTCGTTGTCTTAAAGTTGTTGTTGTTTCCTATAAGTCAAATGACTTCGAGCAACAACAAAAAGGGTAGCATTACTGATAATAGCCTTGCAGACGCCAAAAAGGCTTTAATATTGTGCATTTCAATGCTCGTAGCCTTAACAATGAAAAAAGTTGGATGTAGTCAGGAGTAAGTTTGAATGTTCTTGGGTAGATGTTATGTGTGTATCACAGACTTGGTTCAAAAATGGACTCCCATTTCGACATTAAAGGCTACAAACTGTTTCGGACGGATAGAATTGCTTAGAAGGGTGGCGGGGTCGCTATATGTTGCAAAAACCATTTAAAAGTTCGTTTGGTTTCTCATGCTCTCGGTAGTACTACCGTGTTTTTGTTAGTCGAAGTGTCCAACTATGCGACCAAAATCCTTTTGTCTTGCGATTATAACCCTCAAAAATGTGACATTGTCGATGAATATTTTACTATGTTGTCTTCCGCGGCTGCGGACTACGATGATATTATTGTACGTGGCGATTTTAATGTAAATTTTTTATGCTGTGACTTGTATAACCTTCGTTTAAATTATAACGTTTCTAGTGCTGGTCTGTCTTTGGTAGATGTGACTGTACTGACAAGATATGGAAATAATTGTTGTCCGAGTCTCCTTGATTATTTGATTGTCTCTGATCCGTCTATTGTATTAAAATTTGACCAAATTTATTTAATATTTAATATTAATCTTGAACATCATAGTATAGTAGTTACTCCATCCCCCAATCATGACTATCGCTTTTTAAATTCGAATGACTGGTTAAATAACTTGTTCTGCATTAACTGGTCGAACTGTTGGAGACTAAGTGTTATAGCAAACCCCCTCAATATAATATGAACTTAAATATAATATAAAATTACTGAATTAGCATTTCCGGCACATGCCAACTTTTAGTGCGATGCACTTATATGCAACTTGCACTTTCTGCCAACTTGCATTCTTCTTAGTACAATGAACCTTTTTCCTAAATTAAATTTATTAATGCTGATTTGCATTTCCGGTAGGTGCAAATCGAAGTAAACAATTCCAAAGAATATGCAAGGTAGACATTCAATCAATTATAAGTACCACTGTTTTTAGTAATTAAGTCAGTCTTAAGATAGATTCAAACCAATAAAGTAAAAAGCTTTCGCTTCTAAAAAACAGAAACTTCGTTTTTTTTTATTAGTAAAAAAATCAAATAGAAAAGTACTAAGCTCTGTGCATGATAAACTGAATTTCTTGAATGAGATTATTTTAAGACTATTTAGGACCCATGTTCCGACTCGTACCCTTCCAAATATTTCCCTGTCGTGCCCTTGGTTCAATAATACTATCCTTACACTGATTATAAAACGTAATAAGCATTATTCTGTATGGAAAAAAATTCGAACGGATATAAATTGGCGTGCAAACAAGTCCGTCAGAAATGGCACTCCTGCAGCTATAAAGCGTGTAAAAAGAATCTACTATAGTAAAATGTTGAACCCATTGTTTCCGAATAATGCCCTATGGCGCAATTGTTTCCTCCCACTCCACAGGTATTCCTTCTTCAGTTTCTATCGGTGAGGTATTTGAGTTCTGTACGGTATCGGAATTAGATGTGACAAGGTGTATCTATAAAATACGGTCAAATGCTATCGGTGAGGACGGCATACCTATTATATTTGTAAAATAATTTTACCAAACATTTGGCCAACTCTCACCCATGTGATCAATCACGGTATTACCACTTCATGTTTTCCCGAAATGTGGAAGGTTGCAACAGTGCTACCGATTGCTAAAAGTAAGCATGCATGTAATCCCTGTGATATTCGTCCTATAAGCATTTTACCTGCACTCTCTAAAGTCTTTGAATCCCTAATGGCTGAACAAATTTATGATCATTTAAACAAATTTAGTTTACCGCCTCAGTCTGGCTTTAGAGTTAATCATAGTTATTCCACGGCTGTTATTAAAATTTTGGATGGCATAAGAATACCTTTTGACAAAAACCAACTGACGTTATTATGCCTACTTGACTTTTCTAAGGTTTTTGACTCTGTGGACCATAACATACTTTGCTCAAAATTAAAAAACTATTTTGGGTTTGGGGACTATGCATTGTGGCTCATGAGAAGCTATTTGGTAGGTAGGACTCAACAATGGTGGACAATTCTCTAGTCTTGAAATGATATTTTTTATACTTGTCAGGATAAACATATGCATGCTTATGCGGATGATATACAACTCTATATGTCGGGCACTATTGAGCAAACTGAAATTCTATGCTCTAAGTTTAATGTTGATTTGTTATCCATCTCAATTTGGGCGTCCAAACACAGTCTCTGTCTTATTAGTGATATGTCGTATGTCCTTTCCATATCGATTTCTCTGATATTCCGCCCCTATACATTGATGAAAGGAGTCTTATATTGTAAAAAAAAATCGGTTTTTGGTCTCGTTAGGTGGTTGGAGTCGGATCATAATTAGGTAAAATCGAATAAATATACATACATATGCTCGTAGTTCACTATAAGCAAATATTGATTTTCTTTTAAGTGGTGAAATATTTTGCCACATTGTCTTTTCAGCTCTTCTTTTTCTTTTCAGGTTTGCTTTTTTCTTTTCTTTCAGCGGCACTTGAGCCTAGCTTTTTAAAACACTTGAGTTTCAACTTAAGCAGGATTAAAAAGCAGGTAAAACTAACTCTGGACAGTTACACTTCGTCGCGCACGCACTTATAAGTATAACTTTCCAGAGTTAAATGATTTAATAAAATGTTAAATCGTGTGAGAATTTGCTATAGTGCGTGCTGTTGGCATTTTCGTAACTCGTGCCTAATTTAAATTTTTTGTTTGTTTTCTAAAGTTACATATGCTCATACATATATATTTTAATAAATAACATATATTTATTGTTTATCTCATTTCAGACCATCCAATTGTCACTTATAATAAGTGAACTAAATAATTTATTCAACTCAAAAACTTTTTACTGTCAGGATGTTAAAAAATATCAGTTTTCATTTCAAGAACATTCTTACGACTCCCCTTAATTCTATTTTCTCTCCCCCCTATTCGTTGTTGGCCAGAGATGCCAGATCGGTTGACAGCTCGGCCTTTCCTGATATAGGCATCGTCCCGATGCCTGTGGCTTCTTCATCATCTTCGTCATTGGAATAATTGTTATCGCTGGTATCGTCAAGCTCAGGTGGCATATCACACCAGTGCTTCATCTTATCAGATGCATAAACAGATTCAAACTTCTTTTGGCTTAGTTGCATGCCGTCGATATCAGTCAGAAGGTAACGATCCTTCCCAAGTACTTTGACCACCACATATGGCCCTCGGAATTTTGGTTCAAGTTTACGTGATTCCCCAGTTGCAGATGGTTCGTTGATAATCACGACCAAATCGTTGACGTTGTAGACAGTGGGCGCCTTATGCTTTTTGTCGAAGCGCTCTTTCCACTTGTCTCGATGTTCATTTATAGATGACCACGCAGTTTCTCGCTTCTCTTGAATTGTTTGATTCGGATCGACGTCAATCACGGCTGCGATCAAATGATTATGTGTAATATTATTCAGCTTAAAATCGAAAATTAGTTCGTTCGGTGAAAAACCAGTAGTGGAATTCTTTTGGGAGTTAATCGACCACTGTAGTTTACGCAGATGTTCGTCCCACTCTTTTGGATTTGATGTTGTCGTACGTAGATAGTTCAATATCGTTTGGTTCGCTCGCTCCACTTGTCCATTGGCTCGGGGAGTTCGGACAGCAGTCTTAATATGAACGAAGCTATTGTCACTGCAATATTTAGCAAACTGCTTGGACGTAAAGGCTGTGCCACGGTCCGTGACAACTCGTGCGGGAAGACCAAAATAAGTCGAAACCTCGTTCAACGCTTGAATTACAGGCAACGTTTTGGTGCTACGCACCGGCTTTGCCACTAGATATTTGGTAAAAGCATCGCTGATTGCGAGTACATGCGTATTTCCTCGCTTACTCTTAATAAATGGACCCAAATGGTCGATATGTAAAAGCCGAAATGGTATCGGTTCGCTCGGTTCAGTGTATAGTATACCTTCGGATTTACCGCCCTTCGTTTTGTTATAGCAGCATTCTACACATGACGCCACGTAGTCCTTCACGTATTTTCGCATCTTCGGGAACCAGAAATACTGTAGTATTCGCTCGAGCGTCTTGTCGATCCCAAAATGACCAAAGTCATCATGACAATAACGAGCTACACGCCATCGTACAGCTTTTGGTACAACGTATAGTAATTTTTCGCCTACTCGTCGATATATTCGGTTACGCTGAAGGCAATATTGTTTTCGTAGTTGTTTCGCTTGTGCTGAATCTTTTTCGCCTTTCAAAACGTCGACGATGTCTCGTATGCTGGAATCTCGTAACTGCATCGTCAGCAGCCAATCGTCATCAACTTCTTCGACACGCAGTACTTTTTCGAGATTGGCGGGAGCGCGACTTAACGCATCAACATGCGTCATACGTACGCCAGGTCGATGAATTATTTCGCAGTCGTACTCCATTAACCGTACCAACCATCTCGATATTCGTGGTATCGGTGTTGTTTTCGCTTTTAAAGTTGAAATCGCAGAACAATCGGTAAGAATTTTAAACGACTTACCCAATAAGTATATACGGAAACGCTGCAACGCTTCAACAACCGCGAGCACCTCGAGCTCGTAGCTGTGGTACCTCATTTCTGCAGGTGTACAGTGACGACTAAAATACATCACCGCTCGCCATTCATCGCCTTCGTGTACTGCTTGCAACAGCACTGCAGCAATGCCTACACTACTTGCATCAGTGTGCACCTGATGTAGCGCATTAAAATTATACAAAACTAAAATTGGTGCATTACAGAGTTTATCAATTAACGTGGAGAATGCATTTTGCTGGCATTCACCCCACTCGAATTTTTCGGCAGCAGCCTTCGTTGTTAACCTGGTTAGCGGCCGCGCGATTAACGAATAGTTCTCTACGAATTTTCTAAAAAATCCGGTTAAACCGAGAAAACGTCTCACTTCAGTTTGCGTCGTTGGTGCTTTAAACTGTTTAATAGCTTGCACCTTTTGATCACCAGGTTTAATACCGTCACACGATATTTTATGTCCGAGAAAATCTATTTCGTCACTCAGAAAATTGCATTTCTCTAGTCGTAATGTTAACCCGTTTGCTTTTACCACACTTAAGAAATCGTTCAATTTACGCAAGCCCTCCCCAACTGAGTTGCTTGGGATGATTACGTCATCCAAATATGCTATAATATTCTTAGTTTCACATTGTTCAATAAGTCTATTCATCGATTCTTGAAACACGGCTGGTGCATTAACGAGCCTAAACGGCATACGATTATATTCGTAGTGACCGTCCGTGGTCACAAACGCGGTTAGTTTCTTTGAATTTTCATCCACCTCGATTTGGTGGTAGCCCATGTTAAAATCTAGCGTCGAGAAATATTGATTACCCGAGAGCTGTGCGAAAAGCTCATCAATTATTGGCATCGGAAACGGTTGCTTTACGGTGATTTTATTAAGCTGCCGGTAATCAACGCACATTCGAAATTCTTTATTCTTTTTCTCCACTAGTACGATTGGAGACGCATATGGTGAATTTGACGGTCTTATTATTTCTTGTTTTAATAAATTTTCGATAATGTCTTTTACGATTGCACGTCGCGCGAACGGAAGTCTATACGGTTTCATATTGACCGGTATATCAGAAGACAACACAATCTTCATTTTCACCAAATTTGTTTTACCCACTATCTTCGCTTCAGTAGGAAAACATCGTTTATTTTTTTGTAAAATTTTATTTAAGTCATTAAACTCACCGTCTGTAATTTTTAAAATTTGATTTTTCGATTTTTCTATGACCCACATTTTCTTTCCGTGGAACACGAATTGTTTATCTGTCGCACTAATCACGTCAATACCGAGTAGCATTGGATAATCTATCATTTTATTATCAACCACTAAAATCTCTGATTTACATTTGCTGCCGTCAATATTAAGCACTGCATTTATTTTTGATGTACATATATAACGAGCACCTCCGAAACCTTCTAATGAAACACAACAGTTTTCGCTTTGTCCTAACTCACTGGCTAGAGATTTTCTAATCAAAGTACGTTTGCTACCCGTATCGATAAAAGCATTTGTTTTAATACCATTCACTTCAATTTCTTTAATGGTAAAATCATTTTCGTTATTTTCAATAAAATTACAATTCTTTTTCGCTATTGCCGTTTTGCATTTGTCTGTGGAATGACCCACCTTTGAACATTTCGCGCACCTTTCACGTTTTTGTGGCTCAGAACAATTTCGAGACAAATGTCCTGGCTTCTGACAATTATAACAAATTATCTCTTTCTTTTGCTTTTCTTTATTCACGGTTGTTGGGACTGAATCCTCGTTTTGATTTCGCTTTGCGAAATTCACGCTTCTTACGTTTGTATATTTGCAATAATTCATTATTGCTCGCAACAGTTCACTGCACGTTTGATAATTGTTAACCGATACGCTTTTCTTTAAATCATTGTCATTAATTCCGTTTATTATATATTTTATAATTGAATTATCATCTAAGTTACCGCGACGACCGGTTGCTAGCATTCGATAGTAAAATGATTCGACACTTTCACTATTATTTCTACGCATGTTCATTAGTTCCATATGTACGTCAGCAACATTCACTGAACATGGAAACTCATTTAAAAATTCGTCAACAAAATGTTGCCAATCAACAAAAATGTCTGCACTTGCATCTATCCACATTTTCGCTACACCCTCAAGTTTAGTTTGCACCGCGAATAAGAGGATTTTATCATGCCAATTATACACACTTCGCAATTGGTTGATACGCTTTACAAATTGTTCGGAGGTAAGTGTCTTTTTGCATGGATCGTATGTTGGTAAAATTGCAATTATGTCTCGTACATCACCGAAAATGTAGGGTGACATTACCTTGTTTTCGTTTGTTTCCCTATTCACATTTCTTTGTAGTTCATCTGGCATCACTTGTTGCATCATTTTCGGTGTTTCGCTATTTCGTTTTTCTCTATCATTCGTTGTATGGCTTTCCCAATTAGAATATTGGCCGTTACCATTTGAAGCATGTAAATTTTCGTTTTGTACATACTGACTGCTCGGGTATGCAACCTGCGTGTTGCCGAAAAACCGAAGTTCACGATCGCTGACTGACTCGTTGCGCACACGCCGCTGTATCATGTCGTCAAGCGAAGTGTTCGTACTTGCCATGCTCTCAGCAGAGAACGTTGGCAGCGAAGTTGTCGTTTGCGCAGTTGCGTAAATGCGCTGCCTACTGGCCGTTGATGTTTGAATTTCCGTCTGTCCTTGAACGCTAGGTACAGAATTTTCGTTGTTCGCTGTCCACACATTGACCGTTGATGGTGAAATACATGTATGCGCACCCCAATGAACGCGTCGGCCGTATACGTTTGCCGATGAGGTTTGCATATTCGTTTGCCCTAAAACGCTGGGCACTGTGTACTCCGAAGCTGAGCTACCATAAATCGTCGGCAGCCAAACGTTAGCTTGAGTACTCCAGGTCGTTGCTACAGAATTTGTGGTAGTTGGCACGTATGTATGTGTAGGTAAAACCATCGTTGTCATGACCGGCGACGAACAACTCAATGGCATTGCAACTCGATTTTCGCATTGCGATTCCGCAAAGAAATTTTCTTTTTCCGCACTAATATTTATCGCGCTTGCAAAACGCTCTTCGCTGAAATGTTCGCACAATTTTTCGACGAGTTGTGCTTTGTTCCCGACGGTAGACAAACCCAAATCTCGCAATTTTTCACGTAATTGCTCAACTTTTAGTTCACTGAATTTCGGCATTTTCGTATGCATTCAACTTTCGCTTTCGTTAGTTTTCTACCCGTTCGAACACGTTAACTTTTCAGGCGTTGACGCGCAAGCAAATTTTAGCAATTATTATCGTTTTACGTTAACAGTGGCACACGGGCACACCTCACTTCTGAAAATATGTCACTTATAATAAGTGAACTAAATAATTTATTCAACTCAAAAACTTTTTACTGTCAGGATGTTAAAAAATATCAGTTTTCATTTCAAGAACATTCTTACGACTCCCCTTAATTCTATTTTCTCTCCCCCCTATTCGTTGTTGGCCAGAGATGCCAGATCGGTTGACACAATAAAATTAACATTTTACTTATTTACTGAAATATTATAATAAAAACATTACAAAACCCATATTTATTTGCAAATCCACAATATATGTATGTACAAATAGTATGCATGAATAAAAAATATGAATTCAAAATAATCAATTTCAAATGAATTTTTGTTTAAAAGGCAGCGCGGATCAATATACATATGTACATATGTCATACAAACAAACGTACATATGTACATACATATTTTACGTAATACCAAGGCACCAAAAATATAAGTAAGTATGCGCGCGTACTTAAATAAAAAATTGAAAATTGTTTGAATTGCGCATGTAAATTCCCTTTCGTCGCAAGCGTCCCTTCCTGTCACAACCAATTTCAACCAAATTCAAAAAATTTTATAAATCTTGAACAAAAATACTACAATTTGCCTATGTTGACGATTTTCTAAAAGGTTTATGAATGAAATGTTTTTTTTTTGTATGTACATACATATGTAGCTAAAAATATTTTAGAATGCCATCAACCAATCGGCTGCGGTTGCGCTGTGAGTAATAGTATTTTTTTGAATTATGTACTTATGCGTGTACAAATGTACATATGAACATATGTATGTATGTATGTAAATAAATGTATGGATATTTATAAATATTATTTGAATTTGTTGATAAAATACATTGTTATTGATGATTGTACATACAAATGTTCTTGTGTAAATACATATGTACATACATATGTGTGTATGTATGTATTTATCTAAATTGATTTGTTCGATTCAATAACAAATATTGGAATGTTTAATGCCGACGGCAAATTGAAGCGGTTATTGAAGGGGGTCATATATGCATGCATCAGGTTAAAAATATACACATATCTTATACATATGTAAGTACACCTATGTATATATGTTGTACATTGTTTAAAGTATATCCTTATCAAAGAATGCACTTGATTAAATAAAATTTCCAAGATTTGTTATTATCAAACCAAATATCTATTGACTCAATAATGTGTGCATACATATGTATGTATTTGAATTGACATTCTCCTATTTCTATTTCTATTTTGCTCTGGCGAAGAGCGAACTCGCAGCGAATTCAATATAAACGTTCTCACATTTGGTGAGCTTTGAAGAATGAGGATGTAATGAAGTGTGGGGGGTTCTCATTACAAAAATCCAGCCACTGGCTCGCTACACTTCAGCGTGTTGTACCTTCTTATACATCTACGTTCTTTGGTGATAAATACAAATGAACAAAGGGACTGGGGCCTTATTACCCCAATAAAATAAAGTCAGGTATGTAGAAGCGGCGTTCTACGCAAAAATTCTGTCGGTTGTAAGCATAATTTAGCTCAGTGATTTATTAGCAATCGTTTGTTTTTATTAAACACACTATATCAAACTAAAAATATTTCTGTATTTTGTTGTGCAGCATAATTGAGTAGGTCAGTGAGTACCTTCTCAACACCCTCTACGAATTTAATTAAAAAATTGCCAGTACTTCGGTTAAAAGAGGCAATACTTCCTTGGAAAGCCGATCCATCGTAAATTTAGAAAATGGTATTATCCCAACAAAATTAAAATATATTAAAAATTTTCACAATCTTTCACATTTTTTCCTTTGATCAAAGAGCTAAGCAAGCCTATGGCTACAGACCCCGCAAGAAGTGTAACCTATAACTAACGGTTATATTATCATGAAAATTAACGTGTGCCGGATACCAAATGACTACTTCTCTACTATGCATCACCTTCTTGCACACACGTTTGCTCGATTGCCGTGCAGTAATTACTTAAGCTTAAGCTCACTCGCTCATACAAGTCATTTAGTTGGGAATGTGGAAGAGAATGTAGTGGTCAATCTATGGGGAAAATATCTGGCTATTTAGTGGTTTTCTGACGGCCAATCTAACTTCGGGATAATCGATAAGCCTACGAGTAGAATGACTACAGGCCATGCCCCAATAAACATGAAAACAAATAAAAATTTACCATTTACATTTTTATTATTATTTACCGCGATGATGACCTTCAGCAGTTTCATTAAGTATATATGTATGTGATTACATGTTTATTTATTTTTTCTTAGGTATATTTTGTTGTTGCTTCTTGTATTGTAAAGGTAGAGAAACTCTGTTTGTATGCTTTTTGGTTTTGTGTTTCACCGCGCTTTCGTTGTCTTAAAGTTGTTGTTGTTTCCTATAAGTCAAATGACTTCGAGCAACAACAAAAAGGGTAGCATTACTGATAATAGCCTTGCAGACGCCAAAAAGGCTTTAATATTGTGCATTTCAATGCTCGTAGCCTTAACAATGAAAAAAGTTGGATGTAGTCAGGAGTAAGTTTGAATGTTCTTGGGTAGATGTTATGTGTGTATCACAGACTTGGTTCAAAAATGGACTCCCATTTCGACATTAAAGGCTACAAACTGTTTCGGACGGATAGAATTGCTTAGAAGGGTGGCGGGGTCGCTATATGTTGCAAAAACCATTTAAAAGCTCGTTTGGTTTCTCATGCTCTCGGTAGTACTACCGTGTTTTTGTTAGTCGAAGTGTCCAACTATGCGACCAAAATCCTTTTGTCTTGCGATTATAACCCTCAAAAATGTGACATTGTCGATGAATATTTTACTATGTTGTCTTCCGCGGCTGCGGACTACGATGATATTATTGTACGTGGCGATTTTAATGTAAATTTTTTATGCTGTGACTTGTATAACCTTCGTTTAAATTATAACGTTTCTAGTGCTGGTCTGTCTTTGGTAGATGTGACTGTACTGACAAGATATGGAAATAATTGTTGTCCGAGTCTCCTTGATTATTTGATTGTCTCTGATCCGTCTATTGTATTAAAATTTGACCAAATTTATTTAATATTTAATATTAATCTTGAACATCATAGTATAGTAGTTACTCCATCCCCCTATCATGACTATCGCTTTTTAAATTCGAATGACTGGTTAAATAACTTGTTCTGCATTAACTGGTCGAACTGTTGGAGACTAAGTGTTATAGCAAACCCCCTCAATATAATATGAACTTAAATATAATATAAAATTACTGAATTAGCATTTCCGGCACATGCCAACTTTTAGTGCGATGCACTTATATGCAACTTGCACTTTCTGCCAACTTGCATTCTTCTTAGTACAATGAACCTTTTTCCTAAATTAAATTTATTAATGCTGATTTGCATTTCCGGTAGGTGCAAATCGAAGTAAACAATTCCAAAGAATATGCAAGGTAGGCATTCAATCAATTATAAGTACCACTGTTTTTAGTAATTAAGTCAGTCTTAAGATAGATTCAAACCAATAAAGTAAAAAGCTTTCGCTTCTAAAAAACAGAAACTTCGTTTTTTTATTAGTAAAAAAATCAAATAGAAAAGTACTAAGCTCTGTGCATGATAAACTGAATTTCTTGAATGAGATTATTTTAAGACTTTTTAGGACCCATGTTCCGACTCGTACCCTTCCAAATATTTCCCTGTCGTGCCCTTGGTTCAAAAAATCAAATAGAAAAGTACTAAGCTCTGTGCATGATAAACTGAATTTATTGAATGAGATTATTTTAAAACTTTTTAGGACCCATGTTCCGACTCGTACCCTTCCAAATATTTCCCTGTCGTGCCCTTGGTTCAATAATACTATCCTTACACTGATTATAAAACGTAATAAGCATTATTCTGTATGGAAAAAAATTCGAACGGATATAAATTGGCGTGCAAACAAGTCCGTCAGAAATGACACTCCTGCAGCTATAAAGCGTGTAAAAAGAATCTACTATAGTAAAATGTTGAACCCATTGTTTCCGAATAATGCCCTATGGCGCAATTGTTTCCTCCCACTCCACAGGTATTCCTTCTTCAGTTTCTATCGGTGAGGTATTTGAGTTCTGTACGGTATCGGAATTAGATGTGACAAGGTGTATCTATAAAATACGGTCAAATGCTATCGGTGAGGACGGCATACCTATTATATTTGTAAAATAATTTTACCAAACATTTGGCCAACTCTCACCCATGTGATCAATCACGGTATTACCACTTCATGTTTTCCCGAAATGTGGAAGGTTGCAACAGTGCTACCGATTGCTAAAAGTAAGCATGCATGTAATCCCTGTGATTTTCGTCCTATAAGCATTTTACCTGCACTCTCTAAAGTCTTTGAATCCCTAATGGCTGAACAAATTTATGATCATTTAAACAAATTTAGTTTACCGCCTCAGTCTGGCTTTAGAGTTAATCATAGTTATTCCACGGCTGTTATTAAAATTTTGGATGGTATAAGAATACCTTTTGACAAAAACCAACTGACGTTATTATGCCTACTTGACTTTTCTAAGGTTTTTGACTCTGTGGACCATAACATACTTTGCTCAAAATTAAAAAACTATTTTGGGTTTGGGGACTATGCATTGTGGCTCATGAGAAGCTATTTGGTAGGTAGGACTCAACAATGGTGGACAATTCTCTAGTCTTGAAATGATATTTTTTATACTTGTCAGGATAAACATATGCATGCTTATGCGGATGATATACAACTCTATATGTCGGGCACTATTGAGCAAACTGAAATTCTATGCTCTAAGTTTAATGTTGATTTGTTATCCATCTCAATTTGGGCGTCCAAACACAGTCTCTGTCTTATTAGTGATATGTCGTATGTCCTTTCCATATCGATTTCTCTGATATTCCGCCCCTATACATTGATGAAAGGAGTCTTATATTGTAAAAAAAAATCGGTTTTTGGTCTCGTTAGGTGGTTGGAGTCGGATCATAATTAGGTAAAATCGAATAAATATACATACATATGCTCGTAGTTCACTATAAACAAATATTGATTTTCTTTTAAGTGGTGAAATATTTTGCCACATTGTCTTTTCAGCTCTTCTTTTTCTTTTCAGGTTTGCTTTTTGTCTTTTCAGCTCTTCTTTTTCTTTTCAGGTTTGCTTTTTTCTTTTCTTTCAGCGGCACTTGAGCCTAGCTTTTTAAAACACTTGAGTTTCAACTTAAGCAGGATTAAAAAGCAGGTAAAACTAACTCTGGACAGTTACACTTCGTCGCGCACGCACTTATAAGTATAACTTTCCAGAGTTAAATGATTTAATAAAATGTTAAATCGTGTGAGAATTTGATATAGTGCGTGCTGTTGGCATTTTCGTAACTCGTGCCTAATTTAAATTTTTTGTTTGTTTTCTAAAGTTACATATGCTCATACATATATATTTTAATAAATAACATATATTTATTGTTTATCTCATTTCAGACCATCCAATAAAATTCACATTTTACTTATTTACTGAAATATTATAATAAAAACATTACAAAACCCATATTTATTTGCAAATCCACAATATATGTATGTGCAAATAGTATGCATGAATAAAAAATATGAATTCAAAATAATCAATTTCAAATGAATTTTTGTTTTAAAGGCAGCGCGGATCAATATACATATGTACATATGTCATACAAACAAACGTACATATGTACATACATATTTTACGTAATACCAAGGCACCAAAAATATAAGTAAGTATGCGCGCGTACTTAAATAAAAAATTGAAAATTGTTTGAATTGCGCATGTAAATTCCCTTTCGTCGCAAGCGTCCCTTCCTGTCACAACCAATTTCCACCAAATTCAAAAAATTTTATAAATCTTGAACAAAAATTCTACAATTTGCCTATGTTGACGATTTTCTAAAAGGTTTATGAATGAAATTTTTTTTTTGTATGTACATACATATGTAGCTAAAAATATTTTAGAATGCCATCAACCAATCGGCTGCGGTTGCGCTGTGAGTAATAGTATTTTTTTGAATTATGTACTTATGCGTGTACAAATGTACATATGAACATATGTATGTATGTATGTAAATAAATGTATGGATATTTATAAATATTATTTGAATTTGTTGATAAAATACATTGTTATTGATGATTGTACATACAAATGTTCTTGTGTAAATACATATGTACATACATATGTGTGTATGTATGTATTTATCTAAATTGATTTGTTCGATTCAATAACAAATATTGGAATGTTTAATGCCGACGGCAAATTGAAGCGGTTATTGAAGGGGGTCATATATGCATGCATCAGGTTAAAAATATACACATATCTTATACATATGTAAGTACACCTATGTATATATGTTGTACATTGTTTAAAGTATATCCTTATCAAAGAATGCACTTGATTAAATAAAATTTCCAAGATTTGTTATTATCAAACCAAATATCTATTGACTCAATAATGTGTGCATACATATGTATGTATTTGAATTGACACTCTCCTATTTCTATTTTTCTATTTCTATTTCTATTTTGCTCTGGCGAAGAGCGAACTCGCAGCGAATTCAATATAAACGTTCTCACATTTGGTGAGCTTTGAAGAATGAAGATGTAATGAAGTGTGGGGGGTTCTCATTACAAAAATCCAGCCACTGGCTCGCTACACTTCAGCGTGTTGTACCTTCTTATACATCTACGTTCTTTGGTGATAAATACAAATGAACAAAGGGACTGGGGCCTTATTACCCCAATAAAATAAAGTCAGGTATGTAGAAGCGGCGTTCTACGCAAAAATTCTGTCGGTTGTAAGCATAATTTAGCTCAGTGATTTATTAGTAATCGTTTGTTTTTATTAAACACACTATATCAAACTAAAAATATTTCTGTATTTTGTTGTGCAGCATAATTGAGTAGGTCAGTGAGTACCTTCTCAACACCCTCTACGAATTTAATTAAAAAATTGCCAGTACTTTGGTTAAAAGAGGCAATACTTCCTTGGAAAGCCGATCCATCGTAAATTTAGAAAATGGTATTATCCCAACAAAATTAAAATATATTAAAAATTTTCACAATCTTTCACATTTTTTCCTTTGATCAAAGAGCTAAGCAAGCCTATGGCTACAGACCCCGCAAGAAGTGTAACCTATAACTAACGGTTATATTATCATGAAAATTAACGTGTGCCGGATACCAAATGACTACTTCTCTACTATGCATCACCTTCTTGCACACACGTTTGCTCGATTGCCGTGCAGTAATTACTTAAGCTTAAGCTCACTCGCTCATACAAGTCATTTAGTTGGGAATGTGGAAGAGAATGTAGTGGTCAATCTATGGGGAAAATATCTGGCTATTTAGTGGTTTTCTGACGGCCAATCTAACTTCGGGATAATCGATAAGCCTACGAGTAGAATGACTACAGGCCATGCCCCAATAAACATGAAAACAAATAAAAATTTACCATTTACATTTTTATTATTATTTACCGCGATGATGACCTTCAGCAGTTTCATTAAGTATATATGTATGTGATTACATGTTTATTTATTTTTTCTTAGGTATATTTTGTTGTTGCTTCTTGTATTGTAAAGGTAGAGAAACTCTGTTTGTATGCTTTTTGGTTTTGTGTTTCACCGCGCTTTCGTTGTCTTAAAGTTGTTGTTGTTTCCTATAAGTCAAATGACTTCGAGCAACAACAAAAAGGGTAGCATTACTGATAATAGCCTTGCAGACGCCAAAAAGGCTTTAATATTGTGCATTTCAATGCTCGTAGCCTTAACAATGAAAAAAGTTGGATGTAGTCAGGAGTAAGTTTGAATGTTCTTGGGTAGATGTTATGTGTGTATCACAGACTTGGTTCAAAAATGGACTCCCATTTCGACATTAAAGGCTACAAACTGTTTCGGACGGATAGAATTGCTTAGAAGGGTGGCGGGGTCGCTATATGTTGCAAAAACCATTTAAAAGCTCGTTTGGTTTCTCATGCTCTCGGTAGTACTACCGTGTTTTTGTTAGTCGAAGTGTCCAACTATGCGACCAAAATCCTTTTGTCTTGCGATTATAACCCTCAAAAATGTGACATTGTCGATGAATATTTTACTATGTTGTCTTCCGCGGCTGCGGACTACGATGATATTATTGTACGTGGCGATTTTAATGTAAATTTTTTATGCTGTGACTTGTATAACCTTCGTTTAAATTATAACGTTTCTAGTGCTGGTCTGTCTTTGGTGGATGTGACTGTACTGACAAGATATGGAAATAATTGTTGTCCGAGTCTCCTTGATTATTTGATTGTCTCTGATCCGTCTATTGTATTAAAATTTGACCAAATTTATTTAATATTTAATATTAATCTTGAACATCATAGTATAGTAGTTACTCCATCCCCCTATCATGACTATCGCTTTTTAAATTCGAATGACTGGTTAAATAACTTGTTCTGCATTGACTGGTCGAACTGTTGGAGACTAAGTGTTATAGCAAACCCCCTCAATATAATATGAACTTAAATGTAATATAAAATTACTGAATTAGCATTTCCGGCACATGCCAACTTTTAGTGCGATGCACTTATATGCAACTTGCACTTTCTGCCAACTTGCATTCTTCTTAGTACAATGAACGTTTTTCCTAAATTAAATTTATTAATGCTGATTTGCATTTCCGGTAGGTGCAAATCGAAGTAAACAATTCCAAAGAATATGCAAGGTAGACATTCAATCAATTATAAGTACCACTGTTTTTAGTAATTAAGTCAGTCTTAAGATAGATTCAAACCAATAAAGTAAAAAGCTTTCGCTTCTAAAAAACTTTTAGTGCGATGCACTTATATGCAACTTGCACTTTCTGCCAACTTGCATTCTTCTTAGTACAATGAACCTTTTTCCTAAATTAAATTTATTAATGCTGATTTGCATTTCCGGTAGGTGCAAATCGAAGTAAACAATTCCAAAGAATATGCAAGGTAGACATTCAATCAATTATAAGTACCACTGTTTTTAGTAATTAAGTCAGTCTTAAGATAGATTCAAACCAATAAAGTAAAAAGCTTTCGCTTCTAAAAAACAGAAACTTCGTTTTTTTTATTAGTAAAAAAATCAAATAGAAAAGTACTAAGCTCTGTGCATGATAAACTGAATTTCTTGAATGAGATTATTTTAAGACTTTTTAGGACCCATGTTCCGACTCGTACCCTTCCAAATATTTCCCTGTCGTGCCCTTGGTTCAATAATACTATCCTTACACTGATTATAAAACGTAATAAGCATTATTCTGTATGGAAAAAAATTCGAACGGATATAAATTGGCGTGCAAACAAGTCCGTCAGAAATGACACTCCTGCAGCTATAAAGCGTGTAAAAAGAATCTACTATAGTAAAATGTTGAACCCATTGTTTCCGAATAATGCCCTATGGCGCAATTGTTTCCTCCCACTCCACAGGTATTGCTTCTTCAGTTTCTATCGGTGAGGTATTTGAGTTCTGTACGGTATCGGAATTAGATGTGACAAGGTGTATCTATAAAATACGGTCAAATGCTATCGGTGAGGACGGCATACCTATTATATGTGTTAAAATAATTTTACCAAACATTTGGCCAACTCTCACCCATGTGATCAATCACGGTATTACCACTTCATGTTTTCCCGAAATGTGGAAGGTTGCAACAGTGCTACCGATTGCTAAAAGTAAGCATGCATGTAATCCCTGTGATTTTCGTCCTATAAGCATTTTACCTGCACTCTCTAAAGTCTTTGAATCCCTAATGGCTGAACAAATTTATGATCATTTAAACAAATTTAGTTTACCGCCTCAGTCTGGCTTTAGAGTTAATCATAGTTATTCCACGGCTGTTATTAAAATTTTGGATGGCATAAGAATACCTTTTGACAAAAACCAACTGACGTTATTATGCCTACTTGACTTTTCTAAGGTTTTTGACTCTGTGGACCATAACATACTTTGCTCAAAATTAAAAAACTATTTTGGGTTTGGGGACTGTGCATTGTGGCTCATGAGAAGCTATTTGGTAGGTAGGACTCAACAATGGTGGACAATTCTCTAGTCTTGAAATGATATTTTTTATACTTGTCAGGATAAACATATGCATGCTTATGCGGATGATATACAACTCTATATGTCGGGCACTATTGAGCAAACTGAAATTCTATGCTCTAAGTTTAATGTTGATTTGTTATCCATCTCAATTTGGGCGTCCAAACACAGTCTCTGTCTTATTAGTGATATGTCGTATGTCCTTTCCATATCGATTTCTCTGATATTCCGCCCCTATACATTGATGAAAGGAGTCTTATATTTGTCCCAAAGGTCATGAATCTTGGTTTTATGATCAATTCTAGTATTACTTGTGACGATCATGTAAACTCCACCGTAAATAAAGTGTATTAAATCTTACGGAATTTAAGAATGTCTGCAAATTTTACTCCGCTTGAAATTAGGAGAAAGCTTGCCGTACAATTAATTTTATCAATTATCTGTTATCCAGATCTAATCTATAGTAAATTGAGTTCTCAATCTACACACAAAATTTACGTAGTTTTCAATCATGTAACACGGTATGTGTTTGTTAATCTATAAATTTAATATAATTATCTATAGCATAATGATGAATTTCGCTACCTAGGCATAAATGTGCTTGTAATCTAGTCATATATGTATGAATACTGATTGTTTTATATGTTAAACAACTAACACGGTATGTGTTTGTTAATCTATACATTTAATATAATTATCTATAGCATAATGATGAATTTCGCTACCTAATCACAAATGTGCTTGTAATCTAGTCATATATGAATACTGATTGTTTTATATGTTGAACTTAGTTGTAATATTTTTGTTACTTTACTTTTACTTTAAGACTGTTGTACTATAAAAGATCATCTTAAACTAATTGTACTAATAATTTTTTATCAATAAATGAAATGAAATGAAAAATTGTTTTTATTTAAAAACAACAATATTTTAAGTATATAAAAACCGTATGTTATCATTTAAAACAAATATAAACAGCATAGGTACTTTTTATCTCATAAATATACATATAAATAAAATAACATTTTAATAAGATATGGAAAAATGTAAGTTGTAAAACCTTATTTTCTCCATTGTTGAATATTAATAAACTTAAAGCACACTACGTTTATCATATCTTTGAAGTTCTAAGTACAACTTCGCCACTTAACGCTAAAATATCGCATCTAGTGAAGCATTTAGAAGTTTCAGTTGTACAAAATCGTGGATTTTTTCATTGGCAAATCGCTAACACCTATTTTATTTAAAGTTTTCAATAAATCATTAAAAACTACATGTGACATATTGTTCCTAAATACCCATAATTTAATTTCTTTGCATTCTCAAAGCTTCTGAGTTCCAAAAATTCTTCTGATATTTCGTCGGATTTTGAATTTTCGTCATTAACAGTAAATCACTCAGCAACGGCAGGTTGCTCTGCTTCCATCAGTCGCTTTCGCTGGAACTCCATGTGTTCTACTCCAGCACTGGAATCACTGCCTACACAGTCGGGCTTGGCAAGTTGTGAGAATTTTAAATTTTTAGCCGTACTTAGAGTTAGAAAAAGTTGTTTATTCATTTTCTTACACTAGAATAAGAAACTTACTTATTTAAGTAGTTTAATGCACATCCTGAATATTTTTTACCGCTACTAAAAAGAATATGTATGTAAGCCTTTCAATGACTTTTCTCTTTCTTTCGTCGTCCCCAAAATTGTATGGGGAATTTTTTAAGCTGCTGCAACAACAACAACATGGTTACAGAGCTTTCAATACAAATTAGAAACGGCAAGTGTGGATGAGGAGTTATTTGGACGAAAATAAATGCTTTATGTTTTAGAGTGTCCGGCATATCACATACATATGTATGTATGTATGTACTGCTACCGCAGTTCTCATGATTTGTTCAGCGTCAATTCCAATTAGACCAACTTTTCCTTGACCAAGTTTTCATACATCTTGCAAATCAATTTACCCATTCACTCTTACTTCTCGAGCTTGATCGTCGTCTTGGTATCAATTTTTCCTTTCAAGTCGTGCGGCAACTTGATAGTCAAGTCGACCAGCTTATGAATGAAAATGTCTATAGAAGATGTGTGTGTTATCTATTTCTTGCAAAAATTTCCAAGAAGCGAGAAATTTAAGTTGTTTCCCTAATGACGGCATCATGAAAGTAAATTTTGGGGTAAGTAAAGAATACGGTCCACTGAGCTAGAAAAAAATAAAAAAGTGGGCGTCGTCCGCCTTTTTCTACTGATTCTTATGATGTACAACTTTGTTTCCGCAAACGAATAGAGGGAGTGTAATGGAGGGGTAAAGGGGGTATTTTCAAAATTTTTAATAGTTTTATATTTCAAAAAATATATAACTGATTTCAAAAATATTGACATCGTTGGATAGATAATTAAGAGATCTTTCACCCAATGTGTATATTTATATATATATTTTATATTAATATTTCGAGAAAATCAAAAAACAATAAAAGATTGCACATTTTTTTAGAAAAACAATTTTTTTCTTTAAAAAATACGTAATTAACTATATGTAAAATTATATTTGTGAAATAGTCCATAAAAAGACCTTTCATCTGAAATATAATTTAATATAGTTATGTTTAAATATTATAAGATGTTTTGATTTATTTGTGTTGCTGTGAATGGGAGAATTGGTCATATTGAAGGTTATGATATTAAGCGACCGAAAGCTTCTTGAGTTGAATCGGCCAGGGTTATTTTTTTGAAGCGCGGCCACAGGCCGCCTACGCAGAAAAATGTTACACGCAAAAATACTGTGGTCAGCGTAGCCAGTGTTGGACCCGCCAGGGTTATTTTTTTGAAGCGCGGCCACAGGCCGCCTACGCAGAAAGGTGTTGCACGCAAAAATACTGTGGTCAGCGTAGCCGGTGTTCGACCGGCCAGGGTTATTTTTTTAAAGCGCGGCCCAAGGCTGCCTACGCAGAAAGGTGTTACACGCAAAAATAATGTGAACTGCGTAAAAAGGGTGTTTACGCCGCAGCGTAAATATTTTCTAACCGCCCTAATACGCGTATATGTATGCATACACATGCAACTGCGAATTACTCCGTATTTCCCGCCGGATAATTCCTTTTGCTAACATTTCCATTAATTGCTTTCCAATAAAACTGCGGTTGACGGCAACCGTACGTTTTTTCATACTTGCACTCGATCACAGGATTTCAAGAGCGACACAGGTCTACCACGGATTCACACCACAGGTAAAGCATCTTTCATGTATATCTACATATATACCTTTGAATAAATCGTCATTACATTGTAAAACTAAACACAATCTTTTAATTTCTCTTTCCAAATATCCAACCGTGCGTCTGGACATTTGTACATGGTCCATCTGCGCCGAGACACAGATACAGTCCACTTAATTACCAAAAGCAAACCAAAGCCCGAAAAAAATCAAAAATTTAAAACAAAGCCGCACAAGATAAAAAACCGCACAAGACACAGCCGCACAATCAACCACCAAACAAGGCAAGCGCACATATACACAAGCTGCACACATATACCAGCTGCATACACACCAACAGCAAACAATCAATTGCCATCACCACAAATCACAAACATTAAGGTACGTGTTATATTTTCCAATAGCATTTATAACACGTTAATCAATTTTTTGGTGAAACAACGCCTTACAAGGCAAGTGATTTTTTTTTTGTGAAAACGAAATAGTGTTACAATTGAAAAAAAAAAAAATTATACAGTGCTAATTCCGTTTGTACGCGAGCGACAACAACAAACACTAACGGTCGTACACACACACGCACAACAGTGAACAGTGGTACGGTATTGCAACAATTCAATCCATCGAATTTTAATTTAAAGTTTTATTTTGGATTTTTCACTTTTATTTACTTTAAAGTAAATCGGCATAATTTTCTTTGTTCAATACTGTTCATTGGCTTAGCACAATTGTTTATTTGCAAGTCACTATTTTCACTGATTCGAGCAACACTATTTCTATTGCACTATTGCGTTTGCACATAATCACTTTTGAGCCTTTGTTGTAATTTTGTATATATACGAGTACATAACTAACAAGTAAATCAACAATAACACTGGTACATAATTAAGTACCCACTTTGCTTGTTAAAACACAGTTATAAATATACGTCGACACATTTTGGGTGGCAAGTGTTTTTTTCTTTTGCATCAAGTGCCATTTTCACACATTAGGGTGGCACACACATTAAAAAAAAAACAATTAACCACTTCACTGAAATTAAAAAGAAAATCATTAAATAAAGATACAGACAAATAAAAATTTACTGGTGATTGTCATTTTGTGGGCCTTTTTTAAAAAATATCAGAGTTAGGTTACTTCTTAGCTTTCACTATGGATTCATACATCCGTTTAGCAGAATCTGTCGCAGAGTTCGATGCTGACTTCAACAGCACTCCCGCCTCCGAACAAAATAAGCACGGTCTTGCTATCCAGCAAGACGAATTAAAAGTGTTATGGGAGAAGACGAAGGTAGCGTACGATACGCCAACGAGCTCAGAAGGTTTAAGTAAGGAAGATGTTAGGGCGATAAAAAAGAAATATAAAATATGTTTTTCGACATATGTGAAATGCATGTCTGCTATGGCTACTCAAGCAGAAGCATTAAATGACGTACAAAAGGATGTAGCGGAGCAGTCCGTCCGCGAACACAATATCCACCTTCCACCGTGCGATACAGACGTGTTCAAGGGCGACTATCTTTCATGGCCAACATTCCGTGATATGTTCACGGCCATCTACATCCTCAATAAGCGCCTCACCCCGGTTGAGAAACTTTTTCATCTCAACCATAAGACACAAGGGGAGGCCAAAGAAATAGTAAGAAAGTGCCCCCTAACGAATGAAGGCTTTACTACAGCGTGGAAAAACCTGTGCGAACGCTATGAAAATAAGCGTATTCTAGTCAACACGCAACTAAACCTATTGTTCAGCTTAAAGGCAATAGAATTTGAGTGTGGTAGCTCAATAAAAAGTTTGCAGCGGATGATAAACAATTGCTTATCAGCCCTAAAGAGTCATCAAATTGACATATCGAACTGGGACGCAATTGTAGTTTATCTCTGCTCGACGAAGCTGCCTGACAGTACACTGGCTCTATGGGAACAAACCATAGGCCATAAAAACGACATACCCAAGTGGGACGATATGGACAAGTTCCTGTCCAATCGTTTTCAGACCCTTGAGACATTGTCAGGGTTGAAGGATGGTAGAGCTGTGAGAGTGCCAAAGCCGCCATAAATCACACGCCATCCTTTCGAAACCCCAACAAAAAGAGTTGGCACCTTCCAAGTAAGCGTGACCAATTTTACTTGTAAAATGTGCCATACAAACGAGCACAAATTGCGCAGCTGTTCCCAATTCCTACAGCTAACACCTACAAATAGAGTGAACTTTTTAAAGGAAAATAATTGTTGCCTGAATTGCCTTAGTTCCGGACATACTGTGTCAAGATGCACTAGTGCTTACAATTGCAATACGTGTCACTCGCGACATCACACGCTCCTGCATCTAAATGCAATTCAGACAAAGGCAATGACGCGTTGGACGTCTTCAAGGCCTGCCGATGATTCTCCATCGACATCTAGGCAGGCGCAAGCACAACGTGATTCCGATAAAGCAACAGAGAACGCAAACAGAAATTTTAAGTCCTGCGTTGCGAATTCAAGTACAGGTGTGCTATTAGGAACAGCTCGCGTAAATATACGTCTCAATGACACAGATTTTGCTGCACGAGCACTGATTGATTCTGGTTCTGAGTGTTCCTTTATAACAGAGAGGCTCAAACGCAGAATCAATCTATCTGCAAAAAAGATGCATGCCCAAGTTTCGGGCATTACAAACTCGGTAAATGCCCAGGTTAAAGAAGCATGTAACATACAATTGCGGTCCCCCGTCGACCCATTGTTTAGCTTGACTGCAACTGTCCTGGTTTTACCACAACTAACCGGAAATCTGCCTACAACAAATATAAGCGCGACGACTAGGCAAGAATTTCCGGACCTGGTATTAGCGGATAAACCGTTTTTCGTAAATGAACAAATATACCTCATTCTTGGTGGAGACATTTATCCACAAATCAAATTAAGTGGGATAAAGAAAAACGTCTTGAGGACACTTCTAGCCCAAGAAACCGTATTCGGTTGGATTATAACCGGTAGTACGGATACTACAAAGACCCACAGAAATATAGTTTCGTGCTTCAGCGAAGTTTCGCTGGATAAGTAACTTACGGCATTCTGGGAGTTAGAAGATTTACTCAAAACCAAAAGCCTCAATGAAGATGATAAATATTGCGAAGAGCTTTATAAAAAGACCACTATCAGAACTAATGAGGGAAAATACATAGTCTCGTTACCATTCCGACAGGAATTCCCAGTAACCATACAACTAAGCCCTTCTCTTAAAAAAGCCTGCTCTCAATTCTTCCGGGATGAGACACGGATAGCCAAGGATCCCGTCCTACAAAAAGAGTATAATAGGGTGTTAGCAACTAAAGTTCGCGTGGTTTTTAATGCCTCAAGTGCAACCGCTAATGGAAAAAGCTTAAATGACGTCCTCCTACCAGGTCCAGTACTGCAATCAGATCTTCCGATACTGATTCTACGCTGGAGATTATACCGATATGTTTTCAACAGTGACATTGAGAAAATATACCGACAAATCTGGATAAACGATAACCAGTCGAAATATCAGCGCATCGTCTTTCGGGCAAACCCGAACGAATCAACGAGCCTATATGAATTAAAGACGGTTACGTTTGGAATAAACTGTGCTCCTTTCCTGGCGATAAGAACACTGTTACAGTTGGCCGATGACGTAGAAAGCTCGCATCCAATAGCACCAGCACAGTTAAGGCTCTTGGAATAAGATGGAACGCCCATTCGGATTATTTTTACTTCCTAACAAGACCAATGGAGCATAGTGACACAATCACTAAAAGGTCGATATTGTCTTCGATCGCCAAGCTGTTCGATCCGCTAGGATGGCTTGCGCCCATTGTAATAGTAGCCAAAATATTGATGCAAAACATTTGGCTGGAAGGCACAGAGTGGGATGAACCTGTGTATTCAACTACTTTGGAAAAATGGCAAAATTTCACCAAACACTACCGCGAGATAGAGAGGATTTTCTCCCGCCCATGACGTCGAAGTACATGGCTTCTGCGATGCTTCAGAAAAAGCGTATGCAGCTACGGTATACTTACGGGTTAAGCAGGGTAGTGAAATTCAAGTGAATCTGCTGGTAGGAAAAACAAAAGTTGCTCCAGTTAAAACTATTTCCCTGCCCCGATTAGAACTCTGCGGCGCGGTATTGCTCGCCGAAAGTATTGAGTCGGTACTTGGCAACCTACCACTAGGACAGGTACAAGTACACTTATGGACAGATTCCACAATTGTGCTTGCATGGATACGTAAACCTCCATGTTCGTGGTCAACGTTCGTAGCACATCGTATAACCAAAATACTCGACAAAGTCGGAAATACTGACTGGCTTCATGTGGAGTCGGAATCAAATCCAGCAGATATGGCAAGCAGAGGAGTTCTCGCCTACGAATTAGTCGATAACACTCTGTGGTGGCATGGCCCTTCTTGGTTGCAAGAAGACAAGGAAAATTGGCCAAAACAAGAGACAAGCTATAACACCAACATCAAAAAAAGGGCGCATTTATGTGCAACCATAACAATAAAAAATTTTGATGACATTCTCGATAGGTTTTCAGATTTACCGAGAACTTTGAGAGTCTTATCATACATATATCATGAGATTCTACCAAAGCACTCATCCGAACAAAAAAGCTTCCTTTCGAGCAGAGTCTTGTTTAATTTCATCCGATGAAATTAAGGCAACGACACAACGCTTAATAATCTTTTATCAGAAGCAATACTACAGTGATGAATATTCGAACCTAGAGTCAAAGAAACCCATCGATAGAAAAAGCGAAGTGCTACCCCTTAACCCTTTCTTAGATAAAAATGGGATTATGAGGACTGGAGGTCGTCTGGGCGCATCGCTAGATTTAGCGTACAACAAACAATAATCCTTCCTTATAAATGCCGATTAGCCCGTCTTGTAGTCCAATTTATCCATAAAATCTCCCTGCATGGCGAGAACCAATTAATGCTGCGTCTCATTCGAACTCAATACTGGATCCCCCGAGTCAAAAATATGGTAAAGGCTGTCATCCATAATTGTAAGGTCTGCACAATCCACAGAAAACAAACCCAAACGCAGCTTATGGGAGTGCTTCCTCAGGAACGCACCTCCTATTCGCGTGCATTTACAAACACGGGTGTAGATTTCGCAGGACCTTTCGATATCAAAAACTTCCGCGACAGAGGTTGCCGCATCTCAAAAGGTTACGTCTGCCTGTTTGTGTGTTTCGCCACTAAGGCTATACACTTGGAAGCCACCAATGACCTTAGCACTGCATCTTTTTTGGCAGCTTTTGCTAGGTTCATAGCCAGGAGAGGATGCCCAAAAAATGTTTACTCCGACAATGGCACCAACTTTGTCGGAGCTTCGCGATCTCTACGATCAGAATTCAAAGCATTTATAACTGAAGCGCGAAATAATACAATGATTAAATATAGCCATCAGATTATCACATGGCATTTTTTACCCACTGCAGCGCCTCATATGGGCGGATTGTGGGAAGCAGGGGTAAAAAGTTTTAAAACCCATTTTAAAAAGATCGCTTCCGGCTTCATTTATACATTCGAAGAGTTCACAACTCTTCTATGCCGAATCGAGTCATGCCTTAACTCCCGTCCGTTAAGCCCCTCTTCGAATGAGCCTTCCGACTTGGAGCCTCTTACCCCCGGTCACTTCCTAGTAGGTGGACACCTATTAGCTCCACCTGAACTAGAAATCAACGAAAGCCCTGCCTCGATCGTAAATCGATGGCAGAAACTTAAAGCCCTACATCAAACATTTTGTAAAAGATGGAAAGCTGAATATCTGCTGGAAATGCAGAAACGCACAAAGTGGAAACATCCATAAACTAACATCAAAAAAGGACATCTTGTGGTTATAAAAGAAGATAATCTACCGCCTAACATGTGGAGACTTTGACGAGTCATCAACTTAGACCCAGGCTCGGATAACCGGGTACGCGTCGTCGACATCTATACTACGAAGGGACAAACCAGCAGACCAATAACGAAATTGGTTTTGCTGCCCTCCCTCGAAAGTACCGCTACTTCCCCTACCCAAGCATAAGTACTTAAAAAAAAAAAAAAAAAAAAAAAAAAAAAAAAATATTTCATAAACAGTACGTGAAGTACAAGAAAATAAAGAAATCTGCACTGCCATTTTTTCTAATAATAAAAGTACTTAACTTGAAAATGTTTCGATGGATTACCTACGACGATGGCGTACAGAAATAAAGAAATCTGCGAAATCATGTTTTTTACATACATCAAGAAGTGGTTATTTGGTACCCAATACCCGTACAAAATTAACTGACAAACTAAACAATAGTTTTAAATTAATTTTGAAAAGTGGTCATTTAATACCCGAAACTATTTCAAAACTAACCGACAAACTAAACAATAGTTTCAGTTAACTTTGAAAAGTGGACAACTAACCAATAGCTCGAGTTAATTTTCCGGAATTTATGACCGATTGTCAAAAATCAGCCCGGTCTAACATTAGTTGCGAAAACCCTAAACCCTAAAAACCCTATCCACTAACTACATTTCAGAGCGTAAAGAAAATTTGCTTTCAATGAAAGAAACACGCAATAATGGAAAACGTAAAGACGCAAGAAGCGGAGAGAACGTAAAACTAATGGGAAGTTGCAAGTTTTTTTATATATTTTAAATATTTCGATATATTTAAACATTTTTTATATTTAAATATTTTATCATTTTCCAAATTTTAATAACTTTAATTATAACTTTATATTTTTTTTGGATCAATTCAATAATTTTCAAACATTTTTTTTTTTAACCAACTTGCAAATTCTTGCTAGGACTTAGATCTTTCCAATTTATCCGTTAAAAAAAAAAAAAAATTTTTTTTTTGGAAACATCTAAGTACTAATGTTTACCCTATACACATAAAAATTTTAAATATATACATATGTACATATGCGTATAAAAACAAAACAGTTACTTGTTGGTTATGAACAGCTCCACTGGTGTCCTGCTCCTCACATCGTGAAAATCATTTCATTGTTCACCTCTGGGGAAATAAAACAAATTAGTTCAGTGGACAAAATTGATTAAACACAAAAAAAAAAAAATTTCGATCCACATAAATACTTTACAAACTCCTTTCTTTGCTTCCGATCATCCGCCATCTTCGCATGGCATACCCCTCCTCCCTCCGACTGTGCCCTCGCAATCGAACGCATCACTCCACCATGTGCATGTAGATATGTATATATCGATATACATACATACATACATACACATGTACCTACTTATGTACGTAAAAAACTCAAAAAATTTATGTTCAAAAAATTATTATATTATTATTAGTATAAATATATAAATACCACTTACCTGATCATCGCCGCCGTACACATGCATGCGTCCACCATCGCCATGAATGCGATGTACGCATATGTACGGCAGGCACTGTTGGCCAGCTGCACATGGCGACATGTACGCCAACCTCAAAAATGACCACTGAAGCCCCGCTCGTGCTGAACGAGATACTGCCTTCGCCTTTGCTTTGCCAGAATCCTGGCCTGCTTTGCCTCCAGCCATTTGCCATTTCCTAATTTTTATTCGCAAGCAAAATGGAAATGCTCGCAAAATCTTGTAACACTTTTTGAATGCACTTTTTAACACTCAATCTATATTTTCGTTATACATTTTTTCGTGCACGAAAACTTTTGTGCTTTGGGCAGAGCAACGTTAAGACCCGACACGACAAAGATTTTTCTCACTAATTTTCATAGTAACACACTTTTTATTCAATTAACAAAATTTTCACTACCACTCGCGTCAAAATTCACGTTTAAATAATTTTTTTTGGAACAGCCACTGTGGTCAGCAAATTAAGCACAGTGGCATACAAACTGTTTGTGGGTGGTAGGCCAGATTGCTGGATGCCAGATTGCTGACCTACCTCACCACAATCAAATATCTAACATACATAAACCACACAAAAAACAGAATGTTGAGCCATTTCATGGTGGGGGCACTTTCCGCGATTACCGAAATACAGGAATAGGTAGTTCATATCAATTTTTTATTTATCTTTAATATTAAAAACATCATATGCAATCAGGTGTTTTTACGATATATGCAAATATATCGTAATGCCATATATGTTCGCAACTGTGGAACATAGCCAAGTCCACCACCCTCAAGAGCAACTGGAGTTAGGCACCATCTACCGATGGGGGGCGCAAGTGTGCCGATGCGATCACACCCAAATACCATTTTTACAGTGGGTGATGAAAGTTTTTGGACACTTGGCGCATAAATACACCAAATACATAATAAATACATAAATACATAAATACATAAAATTTAAAATTTTTTTAATATAAAATACATATATATATATGCATACAATTTTTGTCATGCCATAATAATATAAAATAAAATCATTTTTTTTTTCTCTGGTTATTTTGTTCCATATCACTTGCCACCCAATATTACGACCACTTTCAACGGGTGACGGCTCGGAAACCTGTACTTTCCGACCGTCACTGCAGCATGAACGGCGAAGGCGCGGCTCGGAAACCAGTCCTTTCCGACGGCCCAGACAGCGCGGCTTTGGATCCCGTCCTTTCAGACCGTCTGCTCAGGAAAAAGAAACGACGAGCGACTGCCGTGGGAACTCGTCCTTCCCGACCAGCTCAGCATCAGCGAACGGATGGCTCGGGAACACGTTCTTTCCGACCATCTGATATCCAAAAGAATTGGCGGCGAGTTGACTCGGAAACACGTCCTTCCCGATCACTACGACGAAACGCCCCATATAATTACCCCAACTAGCGCGATAACACACGTATCGGAGCGGCTCAAGGAAACAACAAGCAAGCGGCTCAACAAACAAACAAACAGAATAATATTTTTTAATCAAATATGTGATGCGGTGTGAACCAGTAGTAGACTGTTGTCAACGCTCAGGATTCTTGCTTACCACAAGGGGGCCGGCATGTTTACGCCGCAGCGTAAATATTTTCTAACCGCCCTAATGCGCGTGTATGTACGCATACATATGCAACTGCGAATTACTCCGTATTTCCCGCCGGATAATTCCTTTTGCTAACATTTTCCAATAATTGCTTTCCAATAAAACTGCGGTTGACGGCAACCGTACGTTTTTTCATAATTGCACTCGATCACAGGATTTCAAGAGCGACACAGGTCTACCACGGATTCACACCACAGGTAAAGCATCTTTCATGTATATCTACATATATACCTTTGAATAAATCGGCATTACATTGTAAAACTAAACACAATCTTTTAATTTCTCTTTCCAAATATCCAACCGTGCGTCTGGACATTTGTACAGAGGGACAATTGGAAAAAGTGAAATAAAACAACTGTATTGTTATTAAAATTTAGTCGTTTATTTCTAACAAATAAATTTGTACTAATAGTTAATTACTTATTTGAAATATGATTTTCTCGAAAAGTATATATAATATATATACAAAGATACACATCAAGTGAAAGATCTCTTATTTTCCTATCCAATCATATTAATGCATTTAACAAGGCGAACAGATGTTGACTCAACTCAAGGATCATAACCTTCAATATGACCAATTCTCCTTTTCACAGCAACACAAATAAATCAAAACACCCTATAATATTTAAACATAACTATATTAAACTATATATCAAATGAAAAATATTTTTATGGACTAGAAAAAAATAGTTTTTCTGAAAAAAATGGCATTATTTTTTTGTTTTTTGATTTTCTCGAAATATATATAGATATATTATATAACAAATATACACATTGGGTGAAATATCTCTTAATTACCAATCCATCGATGTCAATATTTTTGAAATCGGTTATATATTTTTTGAAATATAAACTATTAAAAATGTTAAAAATAGCCGCTTTGCCCCTCCATAACACCCCTCCTATGCGTTTGCGGAAAAAAAGTTGTACACCATAAGAATCAGTAGAAAAAGGCGGACCACGCCCACTTTTTAATTTTTTTCTAGCTCAGTGGACCCTATTCTTTACTTGTTTCTAAATTTTTAATAGTGAATTTACAAGCTATGCCACAGCGTTCGAGACATGTAATTTTGGCAAGCAGTAAGTAGTCATTTCTTGATCACGTAACTGCATGTAAACAGTGAGAAAACATTTCGGGACTATTGATAGAGCGTAAAAACTATCGATAGTTAAAAATAAAATAAAATTAAAACTATCGATACTACCGATTGTTTTCCCAGTTCTAGTTTCAACCAGTTAATTAAGTAATATATAAGAAAATAATTGCTGTAGCAAAATGCGCTTAACGAATAAATTGTACGCACAGCATTTAGGCTGGACTTTTAAGAAGCATTGGATTGCACAAAGTAGAAGAACACCAAGCGATAGTGGAGCTGCTGCCGAGTTGGAACATGCGGGAGTAACTATTAAGGAAGTTTCTGATTTATCCAACTCCAAGTTATATTTTGACCAGGAAAAGTATACAAATTAAATATTTTTTTGGTTGCAACTAAAATTGTAAATAACTTAGGTTGGAAAATATTGTTACAAAAGAGTCGGTTCGAAGAAATGAAGAATACCGCAATTGCCGCTTAAAACCTTGTCATGTATTTAGCGACAATAATCTCTTACTTCAAGGAATGGAACAAGCAATGTTGCTTACAAACTCCATCGAAATTTCTAGGTTGCCAAAGAGTATCCAGAATTCCGTGGAAAGTATTCAAATGAATAGGTTATTAGAGCGCAACATTAAAGGAGCCATTAAAGCTTCGTATCTTTTATGTCCTGATCAAGTCAAATTACCTAAAAAGACGGATCACTTAAGGCCAGAATATAATTTTCCGCGGGAATATGGCTTAACCATGGAACGTAGAACGTAAGTATAATTTTTGTGTTGTATTAAGGAATATATTCATGTTACTCAGTTACAGATCGTTATTAATAAATAAACTTCTCTCAGAGTGCGAAAAATTTGCAGGCCGCAAAATAAGTTCACAACGACGTATAATTGAAAATCTAAACTTTAAGGTAACCGTGCCCAAAAATGATAATTTATTACAGTTTAGAATAAAAACACAACAATTTATAACGTCAAGTCGACCTCTTGAGTCTACAAAATGCAAATATGATGCCGAGCTTCCGGATATACATCCTATCAATCATACGATATCTACCCCAAAGGAGTACATATATTCACCAGAAACAAAATACCGTAAGATGTTGGCTGGCTTTCGCTAATTTTCTCGACTTCCAGTAAAAAAAAATTTTATATCTAAATTATTTTTTAAATGGTTTGACACAGCTTGTACAGTGTTGTGAATATCATAAGCAACAAAATTCAATATAATGCTGTTGGCCACTTTATTTTTAATAGTTTTTTATAAAAATGTCGCTGATTTTATAACATGGTTTATACATACATAAATAAGATTTTAAACTTTTTAGAAAATGTATACAAGTTCGACAAATCTAAAAGCAAGTCCATTAAAATTTTCAACTTTTTAATACGAGTTCGGACATTTTCCCCCATTTAACGCATCCATAAAATTTACTTTTGTATGAAAAATCAGCGCGAACTTCTTTTCACATGAAATTCGATCTTTGTTATACTAATATGGAATAGGCTATAAAAAATATTAAATCAGCGATATTTTTATAAAAAAAACATTGAAAATAAATGAATAAACATAAGAAGCCCACCGTATGATATTGAGTTTTATTGCTTATAATATGCACAACACCGTATACCGTATATTTTTGATAGCCAATTTTTTTAATGTTATAAAATTTAAAAAATAGTAACATGTATTGCTAATTTTTGACTTTCAAGGAGGATTCAGAGTCTGAGCGGATGGTATATCTGCCTTGTTTCCTTTTAAATGTGTGTGGACAGTTTGTAATAGGCAAGGTGGTGTTCTCTGAGGTACATATCGCTTAGGCCGGTAGTATGATGTGACTGTGATCCGTAGATACATAAACTGTTTTCCAATTCGCTGTTAAATTGGTTGAATGCTGTTTTGAATATTTCTGCTGGTGTAGTGTGCGAAGAACGTAGTTTATAAAGAAGTCGCATGGAATTTCGTTTCCTGTGGTGAGAACTATGGTCCAATTCACCACACACAGAAACCAATTGGATCTAAACAGAATTGGCGAGATTTTCTGTTGAGGAATGGTGGGATGGGATGCATCTTTGTAATCTACGTTCTTTGTAGTGTGTATTATTTGGTTGTCAACAAACGCACATATAATTTACACAATTTCCAAAACTAATGAAATTAAACTTAAAAGGCTGTAGTGCGATGATTCACTAACTTTAAACGGTGTGACAATTGTTATTTTTGACGGCAATATTTGCCGTTTGCACTAACGATTGTGCGAATCACTAACTTATTCTTAACGACACTTAACAGCTGTTTCGTTGCATTTATTCAAAGTGATAAAGAGTGACACCTTTGTCAAAATAAGCGAAAAGCACAAAGAGGAATAGAGAAAAAACAAACGAAGGCCTGCTGCCAAATATAAATTTGAACGTTTTTATTATATTTCATTAAAGTGAAATAGATATTAGTTTGTTTCAAACTACAAACACTTAAAATTCTTTATATATGTATATTGCAATGATCCATTGTAGCAGAATTCCGGACTCTTCTATGAGTGTTTTGTTAGAATAGTCATCAACTCGACTCCAAGGAATATGCGGAATAACCTGCAAATATGCCATGATTATCGTTTTCAAACTTCGCGTTGTGCTCCAGCGTATTTAGGATTTACATACATATATTAAATTTTTTTAAATTATAATCATTTATCTATATATTAAAACTAAACTATATTTCTGTTTTTATACATGGATCCTTGTAAAAGTTTGCTTTTACCATTTGCATATTAATTGAATAGTAGATGCAGTGGTTGGCATAAGCCTCCTCATGATTCCTTGGTGGCAAAATTGATATGTGCGTGGAATCGACGGCTCCAATACAGCCTCCCACAAAGGGAGACGAGGCCGAAGCAAACATTTCTTTAGCAGATTGGCGTTCCACTTGGGTCATAGGAAACCTCACTTGCTGGTGAAACAATGAATAATTGATTGCATCCGTTACCCGATGAATGCCGGCTTACGGATAACTAGCTCATGGACATTCCCCTTTGTTCGCCTACGGGTCATTGATAGCATTGATACCAGTTGCGAAGAATCTCAAAGCCACTAGAACCTACCAATATAAAAGTAAACTTAAAAAATGGCCTACAGGGTTAAAGATTACACGAGCTATCTGTTTCTCTGTCGATTTTTCTGTTATTCTGGAGCCTCTTGTTTGGTTTTAAGCTGAGAAATTGGGTATTCAACCAAGTTTGGAGTTAACCGATACAGCTTCTGAAATTCTGTTGAAAGGGATTATCCACATTCTGGAGTAAACGTCGATCCTTCGTCACCTCGTGATAAATCATATGCCGAATATTCAAACGACATTATTTAATGTTACTTTTTTAATTACAAGAAAACAAATTACCAAATTTTAAATTTATATTTTATTTTGTAAATTTTGATGGATTTCTCGTAGTTTGCTATAAATTACTCGATTTATGAAGAATAAGTCAAAGACCCGATCTTTTATTTTAGTCACCAAAAAGGAAGTGGCCATCTTCTTTTCTTTTATTCCTTTTCTTATTCTACATGGTTGCATTTACATGATGTTTTAAGTACAGAGATGTGATATTTGTCTAGACAGCAACAGGGTTGTTATAGCTGCTTTACAACTCGGCCAATCTGACATTATGATCGACCTCGATCACAGAATACTTAATTAATTAATTAATTTCTAGTGCCTGCTTCCCCCGGTTCTTCTGCATAAATATCTGGCCATTGTTGCCAACTTTTAATTCTATGGGTCTCTATCACTCCATCATAAGGCAGTTGGGTAAGTTGACAATTGTCAATATCACGTATGACATATCTATCATTGCCGAGTACTTTGTGCACCACATACGGGCCTCTATACGGGGAAACAAACTTTTTATTACTTCCCGTGGAAGTATCAACATTTCTTATGACGACGTAATCACCCACATTATACGTCTTGGGTTCAATTCTATTTTGAGAAGAACGGCTGTTGTCATAATTTTGTTTAGTTCTGATTCGGTCGGATGCGTCAGTTCGTATGTGGGTCAACTCCCTGCATCTGGACACAATTTATCCTGGAAGTACTCAGTGAACTCATCTACTACTATACCTCTTTGTTCAACTCCAAACAGCAATCGGCTTGGAGTATCCCGGCAGGTGCTATGGACAGAATTGTTCATAGCATATTCAACCTCAAGAAGCTTTGTAACCCAATCATTGTGGTCTAATTCATGCGTCAATTTTCCTAACATAGTTTTTAAAACTCTATTTACCCTCTCAACTTGTCCGTTGGCCTGGGGTGAGGCAACGGCAACCTTAACATGACCTATGTTTTCCTTTAGTAAAAAGGCGGAGAATTCTAATGAGGTGAAGCATGACCCTCTAGGGTCGGCTGTAGTAATTGAAGTATTTCTGGAGGGCTGCTATAACCTCTCGGGTGCTAGTGGAATTAGTAGGATAAAGCTTAACAAATTTTGTAAAGGCATCAACAATTACCAGTATATGTTTTCTTTTGGACCGTAAGGATGGCAGTGGTCCAAAATGGTCAATGTGAATGGTATCAAAAGGTAGCGGCGTCTTCGGAATAGGGTATAGAATCCGCTCTCTTGATTGAGGCGGGTTTGCATACATAATACATTTTAAGCAGTTTTTTATGAACTTTTCTACTTTCATTCGCATCCCTGGAAACCAATAATATAGATTTAATTTGTTGAGAGTCTTATCTACCGAGAGATGACCTATTTTTTCATGTATTAACTGTATCACGTTATGTTCCATTTCCTGAGGTACGTAAAGTGCGTTCTTGCCGTTAGATTTCTTTTTGTAAACTAGTCCGTCTATTAAGCCATAGTCTGTAAGATCCTCATTTTCTAAACGTAATCGTAGATCTTTAATGTCTCGATCTCGTTCCTGAGCCACTTGAATCCGGAACTCCACGTTATCGGCATTTATGATTGACGCGATCTGTCTCCTACTTAGGGCGTCAACATGACCCATAGAAACCCCACTCCTGTGCTGTATTTTATAATTATAGTTTTCAAGTTCAAGTGCCCATCGGGCTATTCGAGGGTTAAGTTGTCGTCTATCGAGAGTCAAGGTTAGGGAATTGCAATCTGTAATAATCGTAAACGGTATACCTTCTAAGTAAGTTCGGAATCTTCTCAATGCATATATGATTGATAAAGTTTCTAATTCAAAACTATGGTATTTTGATTCAGCACTTGAAGCAGTTTTTGAGAAATATGAAATGGGGTGAAATCTACCATCATCTTGGCGTTGCAGCAATACTGCCCCGAAACCTATGCTGCTGGCATCACAATGTAGTTCCGTTTCTTTTGTTGGACAATAAATTGCCAAAATAGGGCCTTCTACTAATCTTGATTTTAACTCAGAAAAAGCGTCAGAACATTTATCGTCGAATTTATATGGTGCATTTTTTTTAATAGATTTTGTAATGGTTTAGCAATTTGTGAAAATGACGGAACAAATCTACGGAAATAGGAGAACAGTCCTAGGCAGAACTGTAGTTGTGTTGCATTCGTAGGTATCGGAAAATTCTGTATACTTTTGATGTGAGAGTTATTTGGTAGAATTCCTGACTGGGTAACTTTATATCCTAGATAATCAATTTCATTGTAGCCAAATTTACATTTGCTTAAGTTAAGTTTTAGTGTATGCAGAGTAAGTCGTTCTAAAACGGATTTCAGTAAATTTTTATGTTCGTCAAAGCAATTTGAGGCAATAATTATGTCGTCCATACAAATTATAATTTTTCTTTCGTCTAACATATCTCGGAAGATGCGGTTAACAAATCGTTGAAAAACTGCCGGTGCATTTTTCATTCCGAATGGCATTTTCAAATATTCAAATTGACCGCTAGGGGTCACAAAAGAAGTAAGGGGTACTGATTCGGGTGCCATATGTACTTGGTGAAACCCACTTTTTAAGTCTAATAATGAGAAAAAATGTTTATTCTGTAGGTACTCAATACAATCGTCTATCAGTGGTAGTGGATAATTGTCCCTAATTGTTAGCTTGTTGAGTGCTCGATAATCAACACACATGCGGGTTTTACCATTCTTCTTCTTGACTAATACAATGGGTGAAGCGTAGGGTGAGTCACTATTACGTATTATACCTTCTTTGAGGAGTTCGTCTATAATGGTCCGCACCTCGTTCCGTTCTGAATAGGACAGTCGGCGGGGGGCGCAATGAAAGGGGACGTCACTCTTTAAACGAATTGTCATTTCATATTTAAGTGCTTTGGCTTTATAGTTAGAACTAAGGTAAGTGATATTAAAAATTTGCTTTAACTGATTTTGGTGAATATTAGTAAGTTTATCGTCAATGTCAATGTTGTTTTTGTCATAAGAAATATCGATATTAAAAATGTCTGGTGGGCAATCGGCGGTGGTACTTTCGAGCACTCGGCAGTTTTCGGCAGTATTATTTATCTGCGAGTATTCATTCTTAGTTGAGTTCGGTATTGTATTAATAACGTATGCTTCAGAACCGGTTACAAATTTGTGTGCCTTGATAATATCTGTTTCAATATTATTTCTTATATCTAACAATTTTTTCTTAGGATATTTGTGTTTAATACTTTTTAATTTAATGTTAAATATTTTAAGGAAATCACGTCCCAGAATAATTGGAATTATCATATTTTCATCTCGTAGAACATTTATTTCAATTTCATTAGTGATTTCAGAAAATTTTATAATACAATGTATTTTAAAAAGAATATTAATATTTTTGTCTCCGATGCCTCTGTATTTGAGGTTATCTTCTACGGCATGTTCCTGCATCAATTCTTTTGGGACAAATGATTCCTGTATAAAGCTAACCGGGCTGCCGGTGTCAAATAGAGAAAAAATTTTATCAGATATTGGTTCCCTATCCGTCTTAAACGTAATACTCACGAAGTTGAATGCATTAACGTCATCTGTGTTGTAGCCTAGATCGCCAGACACAGCTCCAACTTCATTTCGTGGTTTTATACCTTGGCTGGATTGGGACATGCGCGGTGGTCATGACCCATACGCCAACAGCGGAAACAAGAGCCATTTGGCCGCAGCTGAAATGGGCAGTTCGGCTTTATGTGTCCATTTCGTGAGCAATTGTAACATTTTAAATTTTCACTTGATGTTTTCGGCTGAAGATGTTTTGATCCTACGGATGTCACGTCGGTGACAAGATATTTCCGTTGAAAACGCGCAATTAATGCCTTCAATTCATCCAGCGTCTTGGCGGATAGCAGCAATTGCGTGTTTGGTACCGCACTTCCAATGCCATCGATGATGAAGTCGATAACTTCAGGGTCGCTTATGTTTGCTCGCTTTGCCAATGCCTGCATACTTAATACGTAACTGTGCAGTGACTCAGTTTTCTTTTCCCAGCGGCGCTGTGATAGCATCTTATAAATTTCCTGCCGGGTGATGTGTATTCCAAACTCAAATTCCAGCGCCTTTTTTAATTCCTTGTAACTCAGTGCCGTTGTTGTTGTTAAAAAGACGCGTGCTGCGCCGGTCAGACAACGTCGGAGGGCTAGTAGCTTAAAGCGTTCGTCGGCTCCAGACGATTCCATGACTTCCTCGAAGTCGTGAAGGAAGTTTTGGACGGTTATAGTCACATCGTCACCGCTGAATTTTTGAATAGCGTGTTCGACTTCAGAAAATTCAAGTCGGCGTTGTTGAGTTGGGGGAGTGCTACGTTGCAATTCCTCGATTTCTTTCATAAGTTTTAGCATTTCTACACGTTTGCGTAAAGCTGCTAGCTCATCGTCTAATTGAGTTGGTTGTAGTTTACTTACATCAACAGCGGCTTCAATGGCGTGGACGGTATCGGCAGAATGGCTAATAGCACAGTCGGCAGTGGCAGAGGCGGCAGCGGCAGATGTGGCGGCGGCAGAGATGGAAGCAGCAGAGTCGGCAGAATCAGAATTTGCGGCGGAGGTGGCAAAAACGGCAATATCAGCAGTGTCTAGTAGAACAGCGGTGGTTTTGGGTAAGGCGGCAGTATTCATTGCTACGGCAGTGGCAGCGTCGCTAACGGCAGCAAAATTTTTATTAGCAGCGGCAACGTCGGTGGTCAGATTTTCAATGGCCGCAGTGTTGGCTATGGAATCATCCATGGTGTTTTCGTTTACAGCTATTATTTGGGTACTTTCCCCAGCTCCAACGATGCTCTCCAACAGACGGCGCAATTGGGAAGTTGTGGCTGTGGATGGAAAATCCACCCCCATTTGCTTAAGCGAATCTGCAATTGTGAGTTTATCCGTCATCTTTATTTTATGAAGGATACTGCGTCAATTTGTAGTTCTTGGTTCTTTGATCACACCTGAGATGTAAATTTTGATGGATTTCTCGTAGTTTGCTATAAATTACTCGATTTATGAAGAATAAGTCAAAGACCCGATCTTTTATTTTAGTCACCAAAAAGGAAGTGGCCATCTTTTCTTTTATTCCTTTTCTTATTCTACATGGTTGCATTTACATGATGTTTTAAGTACAGAGATGTGATATTTGTCTAGACAGCAACAGGGTTGTTATAGCTGCTTTACAATTGAAGTTGAAATCACTAATTTCACTTTTCTCGATTGAGTTAACAACATCACATTTGTTGTCGTTTAGTTTTCGGTCATCGACTAGCTAACATCAACAGCTGATTCGGCTAATGCGAAAATCGTTAAAAAATGGTTGCTGAATAGCAGGGTCGTTAATAGTTTGGTTAAGTCGAGTTAACCAATAGAATATCTTTAAAATAAGTTAGTGAATCGCACTGCTGGGCAAGATTACGATTCCTGGGGCGCCGCGTTTTGACGAGTATTTCTTGTAGAACTCGACAATAAAAAATTTCGATATCTCGCTTCGTTTTCGAGATATACAGGGTTAAATTCACAAAAAAAAATAGGTGATTTTCAACTTTGACAGGTCAACCGCTTCGCGGCACTTAATGGCTATTTAACAATAATTTACGATAATAGCAATAATAAGAGATGATTTTTGTTTTTCCAATACACCATAAAAACTATCATTAACCAGTATCGCCTACGCAGAAAGGTGTTGCACGCAAAAATACTGTGGTCAGCGTAGCCGGTGTTGGACCGGCCAGGGTTATTTTTTTAAAGCGCGGCCGAAGGCCGCCTACGCAGAAAGGTGTTGCATGCAAAAATAATGTGAACTGCGTAAAGGACAATTGGAAAAAGTGAAATAAAACAACTGTATTGTTATTGTATCTCGAAAACCAAGCGAGATATCAATTTTTTTTACTCGTGAAAAAGTGTTTATTTTGTGTATTTCTACAAGAATTAGTCATCAAACGACGGCGCCCCAGGAATCGTAATCTCCCCCACTGCTGATATAGTTTTGCGCCAAAACCGTATTCGTAAATAAAATTATTTTGTTTAGTGCTATTTAGGAACGGAAAATAGTTGTGCCGTCCATTTTTGTAGTTATATATTTACAAATACAATGCAAATTAAAATGAATTAGGTCTTAAAACTAAATTTGCTACGTATTTTCCTAGGGCTAATTTACAATGTCGTAGTTTTTTCACTTCCCAACACTACATCTCAGGTCGGATATCATTTTACCGAGTTGGCTCAACTTGCATATTTTCCAGAGATAGTGTTGTTGCTTTACATGCAATTCGTTATCCTACCTAGTGTTCTTTTGCAACAAGGTTACAAAGAAATTGAAAATTGGTTTCATACTTTCGAATCGACTTTGATACAATAAAAGGCCTGTTCTTTTGTAACCTAGTTGCAAAAAAACACTCCAACTCGGATAAAATTTACTTTTAGTTACTTCACAACACTGGCAATATCTGTCATTAAACATATGATTTGTTTAGTGAAATTTTAAAGAAGCAAAACAAAATGAGCAATTCTGAAGATTCTGTGGTAAGTTATTAAATTTATTTAAAAACATTAAATAAATGCATTAAATAACCTTTTATGTTTGTAGATTATGTCTTTGTACACGGGTGAGCATTGCGAATCACGTCGCAATAGAGAGATGCAAGAAGTACTTGAAGTATTGGAAACGATGTATGCAAGCTCCAACTCTTCTAAAGACCCGTAGATTGAAAAACAAGGCACATGAGAAGTGCTCCAATTTTGAAGGTACACTCGATGCAATTAGTGAGGCAGATTTCAAAATGCACATGAGGCTAAGACGCCAAACGGTGGGATATCTAACAAGTAATAACAAAATGTGTGCAAAAGAAATGCATAAACCTAATGCTATTTTATTTTCAGCGAAGTATTCGGAGTCTTAACTGCGTACCTGCCACTTCTGGTGGTGGTAGAACGCGTATATTACCACAAAAAATCCGTGTATATGTACATTTGGTATGTAAGCAATACAGTGGCATTTAGGCAACTAGCAAATTTGTGCGATATCAACGATGTGAGTGATGAAAATACGTTTGCACTTGATGAAGGTTTTGAAGAATGAAACCAAGACGCAGCCCTAGACAGAAGGCAAACCTTTTTAATTATTTAAGACAACAAAATAGTATTTAAAAATTTCACTGCATATACATATATATTTATATCTTTAAATTCACTAATAAAAATATTTACAAGAATTCATTGCATTTCATTCAACTTAAAATCTATAAAACTAAAACAAATTCACAAGGAGTATCACATATAAAATTCAATTCAGATCACTTCTTAATCTAATTACAAATGAAATAACAAACTAAAAGCAAATTTAAAAAAAAAATCCTGTTTCAGTAAAAACAGTTTAGTGAAGTTTTTGCAATGTTTTTGATGTAAATTCTTCGTGCTCGCTTTTATAAAACTCTTGTACATTGTACAGCAAAATGTTACCGATCTTTTTTGAAAAATTGTTAAGTTGGTGCTCTTCCGCATGTACACGGGTTTTATAAAAACGAGCACAAAGAATTTAAATCAAAAACATTGCAAAAATTTCACTGTAGCGTTTTAAAAAGCTGTTGCTAGACAGAGTAATTTCTGCTAGCTATTTTCTAGACAGCACATTTACCGAAAGTGTTTCAACCGGTCTGTAACCCACATGAACCCCTCCATATAGGGGGCAATGCACGGGCTGGCGCCAGTTCTGATGTTGTTGTCCAAGCACAGCGGCATTCTTTCAAAGTCCTGGAAGTGGATTAATAAATATAATTTTTTCAAACATATACTTATTTCTTGAACCTACCGTGATCGCCATTGACACCATGTCTTCCAACACGTTCGCGTAGGCCAACATCTTTCTTTTTGGGTGCTCCAACTCCGCTTTCCGGGCGAGGTAGCATCTCGAATACTCAATTGTCTTCTCACATGACCATCTCTTGCGCCTTTTTTCTTGCATTCTGAAATAACAAACATGTTTTAATTCATAATTTTATGTGAAATATACGAAGCGCAAATTTTACTTACCCTTGTTCCATTTTTATTTGTTTTGTTTATGTATCCATAAAACAAACAAGATTTGACAGTTGATTGAAATTTCCCAAGTATTTTTCCGGAGCCCATTCACAATAGAGCGGGTTTTTTGCTTCACAACACTACATCTCAGGTCGGATATCATATAACCGAGTTGGCTCAACTCGCATATTTTTCCGAGTTAGTGTTGTTGTTTTACATGCTATTTTTTATCCTACCTAGTGTTTTTTTGCAACTAGGTTACAAAAGAACAGGCCTAAAGATAATTAAACAGATTATGACATTTCGTGCTACCATCCGTAGTCGAAAAAATATTTCATTATGCTTGCTTCTTTTGTTTGAAGTTAAAAAATAAAAGTAAAATAGAAAAAATTAGCTGTTTATCAGTGTCTAAATACAAAGTATCTATGCAATCCTAGTTATTTCGCATATTCGGGAGAAATCGCTGCTGGCATGAGGTGTTAAGGAGTGTGACTTTCCCAAAGTAGATAAATATGATCAGCACATTTTGCAAATGGCCGCAGTGCAGTGTCAAAATGACGATTATCTTTTGACGTCGCTAATTTACTTTCGGAAGGGGACTGTTTGTATCAACTAAAACGCAGTTTTTAAGTTTTGTTTGAAACTGATAATGAAACCCTGGTCAGATTTAATAGGGATCTATTAACTGCGGATTCTTATTATATGCAAAATTTATTATTAAACACAAAGCTTAATTTAGATGAGAAAATTCTAAATCGGTTTTTTGCCTTAAATGCTGTTACCATATCGACTTCAATCCCAGCCAGGAAGATAGTTCTCATCCTACTCCTACTTATCCAGAATTAACCCAGACATACTCAATGTGTGTCCGGCATGTGATAACTCCCCGTACGATACCTCTCACCTTTTCACATGCCCCTTAACACTAGAAAGACGGAAACTTTGTATATGCGTACATTGCCCCAAAGCAGTCAAAATGACTGCATTGTGAAAGAATAACTAATGTTTAAAATTAATTTTTAATATTTCTTATATGATATACAGTCATACAACAAGTTATTAGTAAGTATTAACAAAAAAAATTACTTCACTTGGGGAAAAATATTTTATACTTTATTTGTACATTTTAAGCAAATGAAAGTGGAAATCTTAGTGTGTGCACATTTTCCGCAATGTTGTTGTCCAATCGTACCCCAAAATTCGGCTGCCTTCTTCTGTGCACTTTTATATATGGCGAGAAAAGTAGAGCAAAGCAAAGCGAAGCAAAATTATGGGCAACTCTCAACTTTTGTACGCTTTGGCAATCAGCTGTTATCATTTCCATTTTATTTTTATTTTGGCGTGCGTATACACACTACAGACACTCGCGAATTTCAAACATTAGTAGCATAACTACTATTACTTCCATCATAACAGTAAAATTCATTTCTTTATTCCATCTTTAAACAAAACACTCTGAACAAACACAAATCGCAACTCGTAACAAACTAATAACGCAGAAACTGTCAAAGCGTTCTATGTAGCTGACCTTCTACGCCTCACGCTTTGTTGTTAAAGTTCGAACTGTCAAGCAAAGCGAGGAAAGTTCTATGTAAACGGCCCATTAGACCGACTTTCACTGTATAAAGCAGGCCGGTCTAAAGTCAAAACGTGCTCAGATCGCGGTTCTCCCACTCTATCAAAGTGCATCGATTACAGTAAGTAATCCTATATCAATGATCTTTCTTGAGATGCGTGGGCAGGCTTGGTATAAAGATTCGAATAACAAGTCACGTACGCGTGATGGTAATCAAGAAATATATAAACTGTTATGCGAATTCGGAGCCGATCCGGCCATATAAGAAATTTACTCAACCCAATAATAAAAGTCATTTGATTATTTAAAATTTCCCAAGCAGTCAAAATGACTGCTTTTGGCCAATACAGGTATAACACATGTATACCGGAAATGAAAGAGGGGGGGGGGGAGGCAACTACTATGATTAATAAACGCATTTATATGTTTTACAAAAAATCACAAAATTCTAAGAAGCTGTGTCTTTATATACACATTTGTTTTTCTGATTTAAATTGGAAAGCAGTCAAAATGACTTCCTTCGGCAATCTAATGTTAAAACCGACTCATCTAACCCCCCTTTCCCTTTGGTCCGACCCTGTCGAAACTGCGCGTTTCTTGGGCCTCCCCCTAGATGAGTTTGATGATAACGACCAAGGTTGAACTGTAGTGCGATTCACTAACTTATTTTAGAGATATTCGTTTGGTTAACTCAACTTAACCAAAATTTTAGCGACCCTGCTATTCAGTAGCCATTTTTTAACGATTTTCGCATTCGCCGAATCAGCTGTTGATGTTAGCTAGTCGATGACCGACAACTAAACGACAACAAATTTTATGTTGTTAACTCAATCGGGAAAAGTGAAATTCGTGATTTCAATTTAAATAAAAGAAAAATTTTAAATTCAGTGATTTGTTTTCTTGTAATTAAAAAAGGAACATTAAATAATGTCGTTTAAATATTTGGCATATGATTTATCACGAGGTGATGAAGAAGTAAGCGCTCCAACAGTGGATCGACGTTTACTCCGAGATGTGGACAATCCCTTTCATTTAAATGCAACAGACTTTCAAAAACTGTATCGGTTAACTCCAGACTTGGCTGAATACCTAATTTATCAGCTTGATAACCAAATAAGAGGATCCAGAATAACAGCAATATCAACTGAGAAACAGGTAGCTCGTGCAATCTTAAAGCCTGTATGCAATTTTAAATTTTACTTTTATATTGGTAGGTTCTAGCGGCGCACAGTGAGACAACGCCGGCATTCAATACAAGGAGTCATTGTAGAGCTCTGAAATTTTGCACAGGTTATTTTTGAGACAATTCCAGTTTAAAAAAAAAAATTAAGAAAATTCGCCCACTTTTACGCCCACCTGCCATACAGTCGAAATTTGTAAAATGCCGTATTGTCCGTAATACTTTAGGTATAACTTTCAATTTTGGTATACTTGAATGTTATATAGTTACAAACATTATTTGAAATAAAAATTGAACTTTGGCCCACTTTTAACCCCATCACCCATACTACCTCAACATAAAAAGTGCCATATTTTCTAAAATATATTAAATACAACCTTCAAATTCGATATTACTGTAATTTATATCATTTAAAATGTTTCATGCAAAAATTACAATAACACGCCCACTAATACGCCCACCTCCCATTGAAATGCAATAAAAAAAACAATATTTTTTTTCATTCAATCAATAATTTTTTAACATCATCATGGTATTCTAATTTTTTCAATTTGTTTCTCATTCTAAATGAATTAATATAAGGATCTGATGATATTTGCAAATAGTGCATTACATCTTCATTCGTAGAAATACGTGAATTTTTACGAGAATGGAATAGCCTACAGTTTCTATAATCCTTATTCGTGCCTCGTCGGACCCGAAGAGATGCGCGAGCTATTTTAGCCGACAGTTCATACTGCATCCTTCGGGGGATAGGACCAAGCGGAAGGTGACCAGGAGGCTGCGCAAACTTCCGAACAACAGCGCGCCTCTTGCCTTCACTTGTGGCGAGGTAAAGGAGGTCATCGGGAAGGCGAAAGCCTCCAAGGCCATTGGCCCCGACGGGCTAAGCGTGTTGATGCTGAAAAATTTAGGCCCCGCGGGAGTTGAGTTCCTCACCGGGATCCTCAATTTGTCTATGGCCACCCTCACCATTCCAGACATCTGGAAGGTTGGGAAGGTGGTCCCACTACTGAAACCAGGGAAACCGGCCGACAAGGGTGATTCCTATCGGCCGATTTCCCTGCTTTCACCTGTGGTAAAGACACTTGAGGCCCTACTCCTCCCGTATTATACATACCACCTTGGGTCAGCTAAGCATCAACATGGCTTCCGGAAAGTGCACAGCACAACAACAGCACTTAATGCCATAAACACGCAGGTGAACCGCGGTCTTAACCAAAACCGCCCCTGCGAGAGAACTGTCCTAGTAGCGTTGGACCTGTCTAAAGCTTTTGACACAGTCAGTCACTCCACGCTACTAGCTGACGTGGAAGCGTCAACTCTCCCGCAGGGACTGAAACGGTGGACCGCGAATTACCTGTGTGGTCGTCAATCATCGGTATGGTTTAGAGATAAAACATCGAAACCAAGGAGGATTAAACAAGGGGTACCGCAGGGTGGCGTCCTGTCCCCATTACTGTTTAATCATTATATCTCCAAGCTCCCTTAACCGCCAGAGGGAGTCACGATTGTCTCCTATGCTGATGATTGCTCGATAATGGCAACCGGCAATGTAATTGATGATCTGTGTTTGAAAGTGAACGGATATCTCTCTAATCTTGCCCATTTCTTTACCAGCAGGAACCTGGCGCTGTCCCCTGCTAAGTCCTCGGCGACCCTTTTTACCACCTGGACGAAGGAGGTCAGGCTGGACCTTAACATCCACATCGATGGCACCCCCATTCCGACGGTTAACCACCCGAAGATTCTAGGGGTGACTTTCGACAGCCTGCTCTCCTTCTCCGCGCACACTACCGCAATCGCTAATAGAGTACAGAGCCGCAACAATGTCCTCAAGTCGCTCGCCGGCAGCTCTTGGGGCAAAGACAAAGAAACGTTGTTGGCAACATACAAGGCGATTGGCCGGCCGGTAATAAATTATGCTGCGCCAGTCTGGTCGCCGGGAACCAGCAGGACACAGTAGATGAAGCTGCAGACCTGCCAGAACGCCGCACTCCGCACAGTGACGGGATGTCTTCTGATGTCGCCTGAGGAGCATCTCCACCAAGAGGTCAATGTGCTCCGAGTTAAGGAGCACAACCTCATGCTCAGCAAGCAGTTCCTTGCCGGATGTCACCGCTCGGGGCATCCAAATAGGCACCTGCTTGCAGTGGAGCTGCCCCCCAGGCACATTAGGAGACATCTACTTGAACTAAAGGACGAGATCCAGCCACTCATCACACAACCGCTGGATCCGACATATTGAACTAACATATTTCAAGCGCGTTGGCATACCTCAACTTTGACTTGCTCTAGACCAAAAAGTAATGAAGTTATGAGGCTGAAATTTCAGGGAATTGTTACTCATATATCTGTTAATATACTGTGAAAATTTCATCCAAATTGGACGACACGTCAAAAACCATTTTTTTGCCGCGGTTACTATTGGGCTGTCTCACTGTGCGGCGTTAAGGTTCTTCGCAACTGGTTGCTATCAACGACTCGTAGGTGAACAATGGGGAATATCCATGAGCCAGTTTTCCGTAAGCCGGCATTCATCGGGTAACGGATGCAGTCAATGATTCGTTGTTTCACCAGAAAGTGAGGTTTCCTATGACCCAAGTGGAACGCCATTCTGCTAAAGAAATGTTTGCTTCGGCCTCGTCTCCCTTTGTGGGAGGCTGTATTGGAGCCGTCGATTCCACGCACATATCAATTTTGTCACCAAGGAATCATGAGGAGGCTTATGCCAACCACCGCATCTACTATTCAATTAATATGCAAATGGTAAAAGCAAACTTTTACAAGGATCCATGTATAAAAACAGAAATATAGTTTAGTTTTAATATATAGATAAATGATTATAATTAAAAAAAATTTAATATATGTATGTATGTAAATCCTAAATACGCTGGAGCACAACGCGAAGTTTGAAAACGATAATCATGGCATATTTGCAGGTTATTCCGCATATTCCTTGGAGTCGAGTTGATGACTATTCTAACAAAACACTCATAGAAGAGTCCGGAATTCTGCTACAATGGATCATTGCAATATACATATATAAAGAATTTTAAGTGTTTGTAGTTTGAAACAAACTAATATCTATTTCACTTTCATGAAATATAACAACATCGCTCAAATTTTTATTTGGCAGCAGGCATTCGATTGTTTTTTTTCTATTCCTCTTTGTGCTTTTCGCTTATTTTGGCATTTAGTTTGACTGAGATGCCACTCTTTACCACTTTGAATAAATACAACGAAACAGCTGTTAAGTGTCGTTAAGAATAAGTTAGTGAATCGCACAATCGTTAGTGCAAACGGCAAATATTGTCGCTAAAAATAACAATTGTCGTACCGTTTAAAGTTAGTGAATCGCACTACTGATCTTGCAGGGTCTGAGTAACCGCTACAACAACAACAACATGGTTCTCATCCCTAGTAGTTTCCTTTTTCTGCTGAATGGTGCCATGGCCGTCTTGTCTGGGTTAATATTGATCCCCACCCCGACGTACCATGCCTTCGTTAGATTTAGCGCTCTTCGTACGATATCTCATAATGTGCTTTCGTATTTTCCTCTTGCTTAACGACACTATCATCCGCGTATCCCTGGCAGCGAATTCCATTGTCGGTTAGCAAATGAAGTAGTTCATCCACTACCAGGTTCCACAGAAGGGGGGAAATTACTTCCCCTTTGGGCATCCCTTGCTTGGTTTCAACAGCACAAAGCTGTCTGCTACAATTGTTTCTGCAGTTCTGGTCTTGAGTACTGCCTCTATCCAATTGCATATGGATGGATGGTCTTCTCTTTTGTTTTGAGTACAAAGGAGGTTAAACTGATTGCTCTAAAGGACTTCGCGAGCGAGTAATCCATTCTTCTTACCGTAGTTATACAAATTACCTAAGCTCTCCTGCACGCCATTGGAAGGTATATGAGAGCCAACGAGTCCCTCGTAACCTTTACAAGGTGTGATATTATCCCCTCGCCGCTCTGCTGTAACATTACTGGCCGGATACCATCAACTCCTGGGGACTTATAGCGTGCAAACGAGTTCATGGTCCACCTCACAGTAAATATACTTTTAGCTACCACCCAGTCAGCTTACGATGGTCTCGATCCCCGTGTCCAAGGCTCCATGTCAGTTGTGGAGGCATCCGGGAAGTGAGCCGACAGCAGAGCCAGCGCTCTTTCCTCTTCACTAGCGGTATACGTACCGTCCGGTAGTTGAATGGCTAGCTTAGTCTCTATTTTCTCTTTTGCAAGAGCTCTGTGAAGTCTTGCTGCCTTTGGAGTCGAAGCAATGTCCTCACAGAAGCTTCTACAGCTGTCAATTTTTGCTTTCCTTATTTCCTTACTGTACTTGTTGGAACAGCATACAATTTTGCTGAATGCTGCTGAAGTGACAGTCCTTGACCGGATATAAATCCGGGTCGTTCCGGTATTGTGGAACCGACCCTCGTGGGAACGTCCTTACTGTACTTCGTTAGATTTGCTGCGTATTCCTCCCAGAATCGGTGTGTTTAGCTTCTGCACCGTTTTTCGCGTGGTTGTCCACCTTGCCTCAGTTGCGCTTGCCCCTGATCAGGTTGCTGCCTGGTGGAGATTGGGGGAAGCGCCGGTGGAGGCGTATGCGGCTGCAGAGCTATGCAACATGGAGCAAGGTGTGGGGAGCAGCACGGGGTCACATACCGTGTGGTCCACTCCCTACGGCTCTTAAGGCCTCCGGCATACGCAGCAAAAAAGGGTTTCTGGACCAGGGTTGGATTTAGCTCATGGTATGGGCCGATCTAAACAGAGTTAGATCGCCGAAATAACAGCCCTTGACCGGGTAAAACCCCGGTCATTCCGGTACGTAGACCCGGCAATGCGAATGTTGTTTTGTACCTTAAGGGTTGCTTTGACATTTATTCTTTCTATAATTATGTCAAAGATTCTGTTTATTTTCTCTATACTGCAGTCTTACGTATTCTTTTGTAGGTTTGGGGTACTGAAAAATTAGCTGATGTTCGGATGTTTTTTTTTTGTAAAACATTGTCTTCCTTTTTATGTCAAAGGATTGAGAGTAGTTGTTGTTGTTGTTGTTATAGCGGTTACTCAGATTCTGCAAGATCGGTACAACCATGGTCGTTATCATCATACTCAACTATGGGGAGGCCCAGCATTCCCACGACAGTCGGTTCTATGTACCGGATTGACCCGGGTTTTACCCGGCCAAGGACTGTTGTTTTGGCGATGTAACCCTGTTTAGATCGGCCTACCCCATAAGTCGTCTGTCTCCCCTGGAGCAACTCCTAGCAGCAGGATTGCTTCATCTCCATCTGCTCAGGGCTGGCATCGAGCCAAACCCTGGACCAGAAACCTATTTTGCTGCTTTGAAAAAAAAGCTCCATCCGAACTCCACTTCGGTAAGGTGTAATTCGTGCGACGGATGGAGCCATCTTAAGGTCTGCTCAGGCCTTAAGACCCATAAGGAGTGGTCCACAAACTATGTGGCCCCATGCTGTTCGCGCCCTACGGCCCCTTAGCTGCACCAAGTGCACCGGTTCCTAGCACCGGCAGAACCTCTACGCTTCACAGGAGCACACAACAACATGGACGCTCCCCTCCCCCACCCCCACCTAGGTCCGCCCTCGAGTGGGGAGTTGCCAGCAACTCCTGGTGCCCCACACAATCCGTTCCTTGTGTCAGGCCAGGATATACCGGAATGGGGCATCAGTCAGGTGCAATTCCTACCAAGACTGGTGTCGCTTCCATGTATGTTCTGGTCTGCGCACCACACGTGAATGGTCGGGTGACTACCTGGCTCCCTGCTGTAGAGCCTTGCAACCGCACACGCCCGTGGCGGCGCTGCCGAACAACACCTCAAGGCAGCCCAATGTGCCAGTGCATGTGCAGCAGGGACCAGGTGGGCAATATCACCTTTCCCTCACACCTCTCTCCGCGACGACTCTCCCGAGGCAAACGAGACTCCTTCAGCTGAACTGCAATAGGCTGCAGGGCAACGGCTACAATGTGCATCGTAAGGATCGCGAGCGAGGTAATGGTGGTGGCTTAGCATTCATCACCCATCACACTGTGCAGTATCGTCTTATTGAAGAAGACATCGACCGCAGGGACACTACCTTAGAATGTCAAGGAATAGCTGTCCGATCATGCGATGTCGAGCTCGAAATATTCAATATTTATATACCCCCTGTCACCTGCTGCCCGGCAGGATATCACCCTGACATAGGTGCGCTCCTCAGAGGTGAAAACCGATTGGTAGTTGGTGACTTCAACGCGCACCATGATCTCTGGCACTCAAGCCTACCAGCTGATCGTAGGGGAAACGATTTGGCAGAGCAGATAGACGATTCGACATTCTGTACGATGAATGATGATGCCCCCACCAGGATTATGGGTAATTGCAACAGCTCGTCTGACCTAACAATAGCCAGCGCAGGTCTGATAAATAGCATAACGTGGCGACCTATGCTATCGCTTGCATCAGACCACCTACCCATAATCATCTCGATTGACAGACCTGCTGACTTTGTCTCCGCGGACCATCGGACCTATATCAACTTTAAAAAGGCTGACTGGGTCAGGTTCGCGGAGTTCACCGAAAATGCCTTCAGATCTCTCTCCACACCCACTGACGTTCGCAAAGGCAACGAAGGATCCCTGAGATCCGTCCCAACTTCCCGGCCGAAGCGGCCGCTCTAGCGAATGAACGCGACCACCTTCGCCGCTCCGATCCCCGAAATCCTAACATAAGGGATTTAAATGTGGAGATTCGGAGGCTAGTTGACCAAAATCAGCGGAACAAGTGGGAGGAGCATTTGAAGTCCTGTGACTTCAATCACGGGTGTTGGTAAGCTCTGGTCCACCGTGAAGTCCTTATCCAACCCGACGAAGCGCGACGACCGAGTGGAAATTTCATTCAGGGATCGTGCCTCGTCGGACCCGAAGAGATGCGCGAGCTATTTTAGCCGACAATTCATACTGCATCCTTCGGGGGATAGGGCCAAGCGGAAGGTGACCAGAAGGCTGCGCAAACTACCGAACAACAGCGCGTCTCTTACCTTCACTTGTGGCGAGCTGAAGGAGGTCATCGGGAAGGCGAACTTATTAATGGCCACCCTCATCATTCCTGACATCTGGAAGGTTGGGAGGGTGGTCCCACTGCTGAAACCAGGGAAACCGGCCGACAACGATGATTCCTATCGGCCGATTTTCCTGCTTTCGCCAGTGGTAAAGACACTTGAGGCCCTACTCCTCCCATATTACACATACCACCTTGGGTCGGCTAAGCATCAACATGGCTTCCGGAAAGTGCACAGCACAACAACAGCACTTAATGCCATAAACACAGAGGTGAACCGCGGTCTTAACCAAAACCGCCCCTGCGAGAGAACCGTCCTAGTAGCGTTGGACCTGTCTAAAGCTTTTGACACAGTCAGCCACTCCACGCTACTAGCTGACGTGGAAGCATCGACTCTCCAGCAGGGGCTAAAATGGTGGACCGGGAATTACCTGTGTGGTCGTCAATCATCGGTATGGCTTAGAGACAAAACATCTAAGCTAAGGAGGATTAAACAAGGGGTACCGCAGGGTGGCGTCCTGTCCCCACTCTTGTTTAATCATTATATCTCCAAGCTCCCTCAACCGCCAGAGGGAGTCACAATTGTCTCCTATGCCGATGACTGCTCGATAATGCCAACCGGCAATGTAATTGACGACCTGTGTTCGAAGGTGAACGGATATCTCTCCGACCTTGCCCATTTCTTTACTAGCAGAAAGTTGGCGCTGTCAACTGATAAGTCCTCGGCGACCCTTTTTACCACCTGGACGAAGGAGGTCAGGCTGGATCTCAACATCCATATTGATGGCACCCCCATTCCGACGGTTAATCACCCGAAGATTCTGGGGGTGACTTTCGACAGCCTGCTCTCCTTCTCCGCGCACACTACCGCAATCGCCAATAGAGTACAGAGCCACAACAATGTCCTCAATTCGGCCGGTAAAAAATTATGCTGCACCAGTGTGGTCGCCGGAAACCAGCAGGACACAGTGGATGAAGCTGCAGACCTGCCAGAACGCCGCACTCCGCACGGTGACAGGATGGAGTGGAGCTACCCCCCAGGCACATCAGAAGGCATCTCTTAGGACTAAAGGACGAGATCCAACCACTCATCACGCAACCGCTGGATCCGGAGGTCTACCGGCGGGTCCTAAGCAACATCCACAGAGAGACAGTCACTACCACCATTGACTCTCGCCAGGCAAATGCAGTCATCGGAGCCCAACCACCACCTGTAGCAGATGAGGAGTCGCTGCTGCCCTGCGAGTCCCGCGTCACTCTGGCACAGTTACGATCTGGATACTGTAGCAGGCTCAACTCCGACCTATCCAGAATCAACCCCGACATACCCAATACATGTCCGGCATGTGGAGATTCTCCGCACGACACCAATCGCCCCCTCAAAGCCACTCATCTAACCGCCCTCTCCCTCTGGTCCAACCCTGTCGAAACTGCACGTTTCCTGGGCCTCCCTCTAGATGAGCCCATGAGTGAATCCGCTCTTTACGGGGCATGATAACCGCTACAACAACAACAACATGGGGAGGCCCAAGAAATGCAGTTTCCATAGGGTCGGACTAAAGGGAAAGGGGAGTTAGATGAGTCAGTTTTAAAGGGCAAGTGAAAAGGTAATTGGTATCGTGCGGGCAGTTATCACATGCCGGAAGGATTGAGTGTATTTCGTTATGGTTTCGTTAGCTAGGTATTGGAATTTCGCCCAGTTTGCGATTTCTATAATGAATTTCGGTTTAGGTGTGTCACGGTTTGACGTCGCTAAAAAAAAAAATTTTGGTGAGAAGAGGAAAATGATCACTTCCCTGAAGTTGATAGAGTAGAACAGGTTGCATGTACAAACGTCTATACGTGTAAACGTATGCTGGGTTGGGAAGTGTGTTGGTACCATGTCATTTAGCACCATCATATTATTTGAAAGCAATAAGTCTTCTACTATTTTACCTCTTTGGTTAGTAATTTCTGAGTCCCAAAAGGGGCTCCGTTCATTTAGGGCTCCTAGTAGTACCAGTTCTGTTTTTAACCCAGAGATTATTTCGCAAAGTTCATTAAAGCTAAATGTTTGTTGAAAAGGGGTGTAATTGAAGATGATAGCGACTTTAAAGCCTACGTTCACCTCGATAGCAATGGTGTTGTTGTTGTCGTTGTGGCGGCTAGTCGCGCCCTGTGAAGAGCGGATTCACCTATGGTCGTTGTCGTCAAACTAATCTAGGAGGAGGCTGGGCCTGCTGTTTCGACAGCCGGGCATGTATTAGGTGTGTTGTCAGGGTTGATTCTGGATGGGTAGGAGTTGAGCCTACTACAGTATCCAGATCTCAATAGGGCCAGAGTGACGCGGGACTCAAGAGGCAGCAGGGACTCCTTATCTGCTATTGGTGGTGGTTGGGCTCCTATTACGGCATTTGCCTGACGAGAGTCGATGGTGGTGGTGACTGTCTCTCTGTGGATGTTGCATAGGACCCGCCGATACACCTCCGGATCCAGCGGTTGCGTTATATATGGTTGGATCTCGTCCTTCAGTTCTGCACTGCAAGCACATGTCTGTTTGGGTGCCCCGAGCAGTGACACCCAGCAAGGAACTGCTTGCTGAGCATGAGGTACAAACGTAACCCCCAAAATCCTCCGGTGATTAACAGTCGGAATGGGGCCCCAACAATGTGGATGTTGAGATCCAGCCTAACCTCCTTCGTCCAGATGGTGGAGAGGGCCGCCGAGGACTTAGGTTTCTGTCTGTGAAGAAACGGGCAAGTTTGGAGAGATATCCGTTCACTTTCGAACACAGGTCATCAATTACATTGCCGGTTGCCATTATCGAACAATCATCGGCATATGAGACTATTGTGACTCTGGCGGTTGAGGGAGCTTGGAGATATAGTGGTTAAACAAGAGTGGAGACAGGACTCCACCCTTCGGTACCCCTGGTTTAATTCTCCTTAATTTCGATGTTGAGTCCCTGCGGGAGAGTTGATGCTTCCACGTCAGCTAGTAGCGTGGAATGACTTACTGTGTCAAAAGCTTTTGACAGGTCAAACGCTACTAGGACGGTTCTCTCACAGGGGCGGTTCTGGTTAAGACCGCGATTCATCCATTTGTTTATGACGTTGAGTGCAGTTGTTGTATTAAGCACTTTCCGGAAGCCATGCAAATGCTTAGCCGAGCCCAGGTGGTAAGTGTAGTAGTGGAGGAGTAGTGTCTTTAACACTGGCAAACGCAGGGAAATCGGCCGATAGGAGTCTCCCTTGTCAGCCGGTTAGCATCAACACGCTTAGCCTGTCAGGGCCAATGGCCTTGGAGGATTTCGCCTTCCCGATGGCCTCCTTCACCTCGCCACAAGTGAAAGTCGGTGGCGCGCTGGTGTTTGACTGTTTACGCAGCCTTCTGGTCACCTTCCGCGTGGCCCTATCCCCTGAAGAGTACAAAATGACTTTCCGGCTGAAATAGCTCGCACATCTCTTTGGGTCCGACGAGACACGATCTCCGAATGAAAATTCCACTCGGTCGTCGCGCTTCGTCGGTTTGGACAAGGACCTCACGGTGGATCAGAGCTTACCGACACCCGTGACTAGGTTTCAGGACTTCAGGTGCTCCTGCCACTTGTTCCGTTTGTTCTGATCTACCAACCTCCCTTATATTGGGATTGCGGGGATCGGAGTAGCGAAGGCGGTCACGCTCATTTGCTAGAGCAGCCGGGAAATTGGGACGGATCTCGGGAATCCTCCCTGCCGGAATGAAGCGAGCCGCAGCAGACGCAACCACCCTGCGGAACTTCTTTTCGCCTTTGCGAACGTCAGTGGGTGTGGGAAGAGATCTGAAGGCATTTTCAGTAAACTCCGCAAACCCGACCCAGCCAGCCCTCTTAAAGTTGATGTAGGTCCGGTGGTCCGCGGAGACAGAAGGATGTGGAGCAACACTGCTGCTAAAAGTTGCTCCAGAGGAGACAGATGACTTATGGGGTAGGCCGATCTAAACGGCTAGATTACCGAAACGACAGTCCTTCGCCGGGTGAACCCCGAGTCATTCCGGTACGTAGAACCGACTGTAGTGGGAACGTAATATAGCAATGGCCGCTAGTGGTGACTGCACGTCTATAGGTTTGTGTTGCATTAGTTTTTTTAAAATTTGGCGAAAATTGTAAAATCACGTGCTATATGAGTTTGATACTTGATACTGGTGTTGTTTTGTTGTATGGAAGGTATGTGTTGTTGTATACTCCTTTTATGTTCCATTTTAATCCGCTAAAAGTCATTGTAAGATAAAAAGTTATCCTCTAGTCTCTTATTTGTACACTTGAAAATTCTTCGTCGCGGTTTGAGAATATCAAATAGCTTTTGATTTTAATTAGTTGTTGACTGAGTCGTGTATTAGGTGAGCCAATTATTGTTTTGTATGTTGTCGCGTCTGTTTTAGGAGATCAAAATAATAGTTACACTATAAAAATAAGTACTCTCAAAAATTTTAAAAACAGTTTGTAAGCTGTATACGGAAAGTATGATGTAAGCTTTATTAAGCTAATATGGCATTGCCCTTTCTAACCGAATGAAGTATGTGAATCCTCGAGTTAATGCTTATTTCGGTTTTGCGTGAATACTCACAAAAAAATCGTGCTGAATATAATAGTTACACATAAGTGCACTTCGCTTTTTTTGGGAAAACAAAGTAAAACTTATGCGGTATTTCAAGTTTTAATTTGTGAAGCAGAAGTTTTTCTTTCATTAAACTTGAAAATACTGTATATAAATAAAATATTTTTTAATAAGACGGGTCACAAGTCGCACCGCACCGTTAAAGAAGACAGTCGGTTCTACGATACCGGACCGACCCGGATTTATATCCGGCCAAGGACTTTCACTTCAGCAGCATTCCCCAAAAACCGGCAGGTTTCAAAGCTCAAAAAGCAAGGAAAAACGCTTCGGGAGACTGGGAAATTAATTGAAAGGTCTCATAATTCTGTTAAAAACGAATACAGTTCTTGATTGTCACATTGTAACTATTTGCAAAAAGGATCCTTTCAAGTCGTCGAAGGTGATAGCAGCATAAATTCGAAATGTAGTTAGTGCTCAAACAGTTCGCAAAAGGTCAAGCTACCATGACGAATAGCCAGGAAAGTTCCGCTATTGCGATCAAAAAATTTAAGTATGAAATCATGCAGATTGGTCAGGACCTGAGGGAGCAAAAAAGGGGAACAATATTCTTTGGAGCGACGAAACAAAAATAAATTTTGTTTGGGAACGATAGTGAAAGAAATGAGCGTCGCCCAAAAGGAAAGAACTTTCACGTCCGGTTCACAAAAAAGATTGTGAAGCATGGAGGTGGAAACGTTATGGTTTGGAGATGCTTTTCTTGGAATGGGGCACTTCCTATATACAGGACAACTTATAAAATGACAGCAGTTGAGTATAAGGATATACTTAAAAATGTCATGGTACCCTATGCTGAAGCAAATTTACCATTGCGTTAGTTAGTTAGTTATATAAGCAGATAACGACCCAAAAAAATACCTCCGAACTGGTTACGAAATATTTTGAAGATTTCAGTCAACGTGCTGAAGTGGCCAAACCCCGGATTTAAAACCAATATAAAATCTGTGGGGAGAACTAAAAAATAAATTGGCGAATCAAGCTTTTTCCAACAAAGATGAGTTATTAAAAAAACTTGGTATGAGATACCTAAAGAAACCTGCCAGACGTTAATTAGAAGTGTGCACAGAAGAATAAGTGACGGTGGCCAGTATCTATTAACTAAGTAATATTAGATATACAACGAAAGATTTTTATCACAATTTTAAAATGTTTTATCAAAAGTGTACCTTTGAACAATTTGATTTCGACTATCTAATGTCTTTGGATCTACATTTATTTGTTTCGCTTTATTTAAAAGTTAATTTTGTTTGTAAATATTTGGAGAATAAAAGTGCGGCTGTTTTTTTTTTTTTTAATTTTAATTAAAACTTATTCTTGATATGCTTTACTTGAAAAAGTATTGTGTAACTATTATTTTGAGCAGGTGTGTACATGATATTATATGATTTTTGGTTTTTCTAGAGAACTGGATACTAAATTTTGAAATTAACTATATTTTTATGAAAAATAATTAAAATTAAATAAGGAAACTATCAGAACTTCTTTTTTTTTTTGCGAGGACAACTACTATATATGTATATATGTACCCAATGTACCAAATAGTAATCGTCACGAATACTGATGAGGAAGAAATGAAACGTCTTACAAAGCATTAAATCTATTTTCTGTCGTCTGGTTCCTTTCCCAATTTTTACTTATACATTTTTACTTATGGATTTCGACCTATGAATTTTGGTTTTCTAAAAAAGGTTTCTGCCTAATGTTTTCTGAAAAAAATGTGTTTCTGAGTTCGTGGGGGGAACCAATAGATAGATATCGATAAGATAGTCCGGTGGATTGTTCTTTTTCATATTTTTTTTTTTTTTACAAATTTCATGGCATGGTAAACAACTTGTCGTGTGAAGTGAGCTCAGTGGCAACCCGACTTCGGCAGCTACCTTTCTTGACACATTTGAATTAACTAATGTTTGTTGCATTCAGTTCGAGATGGAAGTTTCGGAGCCAATCAAGCTCAGTGCTTTTTATACCAATGCTTTCTAGCTTTACCAACATATCAATTGTCTCAAATGCCCTTTTAATATCAATAAATACCGTTACTACATTCAGCGTGCGGTTAAGATTTTCTTTCCATTGAGATATCACCAAACTAAGCACCGTCTCACATAAACGTTTAGCTCTGAATCTAGACTGTTATTTATAAGTATCTTATTAGGTTCAACATAATGATATTATTGATTTTTCACAAAATTTCCATATTTGGGGGAGTATTTATTGGGCTTATGTAGCTCCTCAGCTTTAATATTATTTTTTAAGTCCTTAACTCGCACCGATATGTATTTACTTAGCTCTTTACAGCACTCCGTCTAAACCTAATTCCTTAAATCGCTTGGAATATGCTTGGCATGCTTCCCAATAGTACTGATATATGCGTTTTGGGGCACGCTCCTTATTGCATTGTTTCCTAGTTCAATACTAAATCTCCTCTAGAAATTATTAACCTTGGTCTCGTCCTTGGGAAATTGCGCTAGTGAAAGCCGCATACTCAGTGTCCCCATGTTCTTGGCTGATTTGACTTTCTAACTTTGCTTAGCTATATTAAGAGGGGTTCGTTTTGCTGTCTGTTCTATAACTATGTGAAGCAGTGTTAGGCCTAGAATCACCTCCAGCTCTCTTGTCGGACACCTAGGCATAGCTCCCGTTATGTACACGCATGCTAGCCATTTATTTATTTTTATTTCTTAGTCTATAAGATTTATGTATATAGTACACAATATTAAATTTTAATTTAAACGTAAATATGCTCTACAGATTTTCATCAAATGTCTTTTTTAATCATAACAATTATTTTACATCGTTATAACTTTATGTATACATAAATGGTTATTATAAATAATTAATTGATTCGTTGGAAAGACCCAGTTTTCGATCCATCCAGCTTGTTTTATTTGTAAGACGATCCTGTTAAAATGACTTCTGGTCGGTCGGAAAGACTGCGTTTCCGATCCACACAATCGCGGTACGTTAGCGGTCGGAAGGTCATAGTTTCCGAAAGATTGCTTTCGTCAATATTCTTACAGTCTTTTCACAATTTTTTAAAGCCTTTAAGCGTTTATATAATAATTTTTGTCTACTTCCGTTCTATTCTATTGGAAGTATGAAGCAGTTAATATCTCTTAATATATGGATCTCATTTATGTACCGGAGGTTATCGCTAAGATAATCCAGTGGGTTGTCATTCTTCGTATTGTTTACAAATTTCATGTCATGGTAAAAAACTTGTTGTGTGAAAGCGAGCCCAGTGGCAACCCGACTTCGGCAGCTACCCTTATTGTCAAATTTGAATTAACTACTGTTTGTTGCATTCGGTTCGAGGTGACGTTTCGGAACCAATTAAAGTCAGTGCTTTTTATAACAATGCTTTATAGCTTTTGCAACATTCGGACCCTATCAATTGTATCAAATGCTCTTTTAAGATCAATAAATACCGTCACCAAATTAAGCGTGTCTCGCATACATATGCACATACATATGTAAATGTTTAGCTCTGAATCCAGACTGTTATTTATACATAAGTATCTTATTGCATTCAACATAGTGCTGTAATTTATTTTTCACTAAATTTGTTCCACATTTCGGAGAGTCTTAGCTCCTTAGCTTTAATATTAGTTTTTAATAATATCGGGTCACTTCCGCAACATTCCTCAAACGGAATTGGTATGCTGTAACAGCAACAACAACGATAGTCTCCAGTCATTCGGTATTTTCCCTCAAATTTTTTGACAATACGATAAATTCAGTAAAAGTTCAAGTTAAAATAAAGTTTTTTATATTAATTTATCAATTTGTGTTACAATATCAAAACGCACACCACAAGAGTGAGTAATACTAATTTATATAAGCGTATTTTCCAGTCTGACTGTTCGACCCGCTCTTGTTCTCAACTTGGGGAAGGTCTTCGGACCCAACAGGATTAGGGGCAGCTGATATGACCAATTACAGAGTCGTTGCATATTATCGCCGGCTGTAGTGTTCTATGAAATCTCTCATCAGCCCATTTGCTTGTGGCCGGTACGCTGTTCGTATTAAATGCTTAATGCCAAGTACTCTACATAACCTATAAAGTGTGGATTCAAATTATCGGCCGTGATCTGTAGGGACTCTCAGTGGTACACCAAAATTTTTAATCTACCTGTTTAATGCTAGTGCGACGGTATCTGTGTTGGTGTCCCCTAAGGGGATTGCCACTGGGTTGATATTTTCCTCTTCTGGTACATGTATTATTGAAAATTGCCCTATGAAATCGAGGTTTTGCTGGGTCTGCTAATAGTGAAGCGTTTGCTAGGTCTTCCTTATACTTTTGAAAACGGTAAGTGGGGTCTTTGTTCCATTACATAATCGTATTGTCCTTTTTCTTTTGCCGACGATTAATGCGTGGAGATTCTGTTGTCACGTGTTTTGGTAAAGGAAATGTGAGATTGCTTCAACTTTTGATGGTGTCAGACTGATTGATGTCTTTCGATGTGACCAAATGACAGTGATGTCTAAGTTGCTCAAAAACTAAATGCAAGTGTTTTTTTTGTCTAGGCCACGAAGAGCCTCGTGCATGCATCAAAAAGTGTGAACGGCGTAGTGACGGCTGTTTTAGGTATGTCTTCCTCAGCCACAAGGATTTGGTAATACCCACGGTATAAATCGATTTTTGAAAATATAGACTTACGGTGTAGGTGGCCAGATAAATTCTGCAAGTGTGGAAGAGGGTATCGTTCAGGTTGAGTTTGCGCATTAAGTGCCCTGTAATCGCCGAAGGGGCATGATGAATCAGCCTTGCGGACGTAATGGTGATGCATAATGGCTCTTTGATGGTCCTTGATTGCCTGGTACTTCTCTGGTGTTAATCTCCTTGGCTGGCTTCGAAACCGTTGGTGGACCTTCGGTGTCGATGAAATGTCTAACGTTGTTGCTGATGTCGCCTTCGAATGGCTTTTGGATTTTTATATCTTTGAATTCTTGCAGCAGCTCTGCGTATTTGCTATCGGTGTCCTAGGTTGTAACTGCGTGTTGCCGTAAACAAAAAGCATATTGTTCAATGTTGTGTTATGGTGGTTGTTACAGATTAAAGGCAAAAATGATAGAAAACCAGATTACGATAACGCCGGCATCGTACAGATCATAGATGTTCATACCACAGGAATAGCGAGAAGAGAAGGAGACTGATAACTGCACTTGGACTTTTATTTTCGCTGCAACTGGTACAATACAAAGCTCGGCACTTCACATTTTTTATTCTGTATTTAACTTTTTGTAAAATTCACTCAAAACTCAGAAAAATAACTTTTTAAGAGCCATTGTGACAGATATTACATTTTGGGCTTACCACAGATATTAACTAAATAAATTGTAAACCCTATAATACCCCTGCCTAGTTCATCAGACGCAAATTTTGCCATTTCAGATGATGTGGCTGAAATACTTTCCATATATATTGATCGCAAACCCAGAAGAATTATCGGTAACTCATCACACCAATTGCTCGTTTCATCTCTAGCCATCATCGTTGCTTGTACATGCTTATGAAAACGTTCTACCATAACATTCACTTGAGGATGATATGCAGAAGTTGCAATGTTATGACTACCGAGTAATTTAGTTAACTCTGAAAAAAACTTTAACGTAAACTGAGAATCTTGATCCGTAGTTATTTTTAATGGTACCCCGAAATGTGAAATATATTCCTTAAACAATTTATTTGCAACCACTGCTGCTAAAATGTCCCTTAATGCGTGTGTTTCTGGCCAACGTGTAAACCTATCTATTATTGTTAAAATGCAATGATGTCCTTTCGAACAAGGCAGACGTCCAAAAATGTCTAAATGAATATGCTCAAATCTATGCTTGGGAATCGGAATTTTAATTACTGAAGATTTAATGTGACGATTAACTTTAGAATTTTGGCAATTTATACATTCTTTTGACTAAATATTAATTCCTTTACTCATTTGTGGCCAATAATACTTTTTGATAATCAAATAACGTGTAGCCGTTGTCTCAAGATTTGTAATCCCATGTAACGGGTTAAACACTGCACTGCGTAAACTGCTTGGCAAAAATGGCCTAGACTTTTCACCCGTCATCTCACACCAAAGATTAAAATTTAGTAACTGAATTTGAATTAATTTACGATTTTGTGATTAAGTTTAGCTCTGTGTTTTAATTACACCAAGTTCAAAAGCTCGAAATAATTTTTCGTTTCTTTCCCTTTAATATACATATATAAAATGTCATTAGTGATTGTGCAATGAATTCCATAAGCCTAGTTTGTCTCGGACTACGTTCGGTTATTTAACTCAAAGAAAATATCATATCTGTAAAAACTGTAAACTGATGTCTTTCTCGAAGGCAGCGAAAATGTTTAATATTCAAATAAGTACATAGGTAACATTTGCCTGTCAGTGAAAGTTTCTTAGAAAAGAAAGCAAGTGGTCCTGATTTGTTATTTAACGTTTGATGAATGACACCACCTATTGCAGTAATATATGCATCTTCGTTTAAAGAGAGTTTAGCATATTTGTTAAAATGATTTAACAATATCGCTTATGCAAACTTCTCTTTAATGCATTCAAGAGCTTCATTTGCTGTGTGATTCCAAATTAAGGCAGTTTCACGTTTCTTATCCGTTCTGTTGATTAAGTCATAAATAACTGTTGTAAATACAGCTAATTTTGGTAAATATCTGTGAAAGTAGTTAACCTTGCCAATAAATTTCTGTGCCTGTTTAATAGATTTTGGACATTCGAAGTTGCCTAAGTAGATGGTATAATTCCCACTCCTGAAATATTATCTCCTAAAAAATCTGTATTTGTTACACCGAAAGTACACGAAAGAGTTTGAAATGTTGCTCCTAATTTTCACTTGCAACTAGCAGATATGAAAAGTTTGTGCAGAATTTCTATTTCTTATCAAATATAAAAAGTTACGAATTGAAAATATGGTTTTTGTTTAACAAATTTTTATTTTTTGAAAAAGCACAAGCTCCTGACGTCTTTGATCCTTGTCAATAGTAGATTGTGATGATTTAGAATTTTGAAAATTGACAGCAGATGGACAAAGGAGGTCAGGTGGCCGCCGAGGGCTTAGTAGGGGACAGCGCCAGGTTTCTGCCTGTGATGAAACGGGCAAGGTCGTTCACTTTCGAACACAGGCCATCAATTACATTGCCGGTGGCCATTATCGACCAATCATCGGCATATGAGACTATTGCGGCTCCGTCTGGTGGTTGAGGGAGCTTGGAGGTATAGTGGTTAAACAAGAGTGGAGACAGGACGCCACCCTGCGGTACCCCTGATTTAATTCTCCTTAATTTCGATGTTGAGTCTCTAAATACTACCGATGATTGACGACCACACAGGTAATTCGCGGTCCACCGTTTCAGTCCCTGCGGGAGAGTCGATGCTTCCACGTCAGCTAGTAGCGTGGAGTGGCTGACTGTGTCAAAAGCTTTTGACAGGTCCAACGCTACTAGGACGGTTCTCTCGCAGGGGCGGTTCTGGTTAAGACCGCGATTCATCCGTGTGCTTATGACGTTGAGTGCAGTTGTTGTACTATGCACTTTCCGGAAGCCATGCAAATGCTTAGCCGAGCCCAGGTGATAAGTGTAGTAGTGGAGGAGTAGGGCCTAAAGTGTCTTTATCACTGGCGAAAGCAGGGAAATCGGCCGATAGGAGTCAGCCGGTTTCTCTGGTTTCAGCAGTGGGACCACCCTCCTAACCTTTCAAATGTCAGGGATGATGGGGGTGCCTATGGACAGATTGGAACTCAACTCCCGCGGGTCCTAAATTTTTTAGCATCAACATGCTTAGCCTGTCAGGGCCAATGGCTCTGGAGGATTTCGCCTTCCCGATGGCCTCCTTCACCTCGCCACAAGTGAAAGCAAGAGGCGCGCTGGTGTTTGACTACGCAGCCTTCTGGTCACCTTCCATTTGGCCCTATCCTCCGAGAGATCCTAAATGAATTGCCGGCTAAAATAGCCCGTGCATCTCTTTGGGTCTGACGAGGCACGATCTCCGAATGAAATTTCCACTCGGTCGTCGCGCCTCGTCGGGTTGGACCAGAACCTCACGGTGGACCAGAGCTTACCGACACCCGTGACTAGGTTACAGGACTTCAGGTGCTCCTACCACGTGTTCCGCTTATTCTGGTCTACGGGGACCGGAGTGGCGAAGGCGATCACGCAGACATTCCTATTACAGTCGGTTCTACGTACCGGAATGACCTGGCTTTCACCCGGCCAAGGACTTATTTTTCAGCGATCTAACCTTCTTTAGATCGGCCTACCCCATAAGATCGAGGAGATAACCGACTTTGGTTTGTTGATATCTGCGACCCAAGAAACAAACCGAAATACCTTTATCAACTTCAGAAATGTCCGGATTCGCTGAGTTCACCGATAGTGCCTTTGTTGCCCTTCCCACATCGTTTTGGCGAACGACAGTTCCGCAAGGTGGTCACAACCGCTTCGGCCCGCTTCATACCCGCTGGACATATACCAGATGTTCATCCAAATTTCCCAGCAGAAGCGGCAATAGTAGCCAACGAACGTGACCATCTTCCCCAGCCCTATCCAAAATCACCCCACATAAAGGATTTGAACGCGAGCGGATGGAGCACCTCAAGTCCTGGAACTTCGCGGCGAGTATTGGTAAGCTTTGGACCATCGGCGAAGCGTGTTGATGGAGTGGAAATTTCATTCTGTGAAGGCTGAGCAAATTGTTAAAATCTAGCACGCCGCTTACCTTCACCTGCGATGAAATTGTGAAAGTCTTCGAGAAGGCGAAAGTCTCCACGGCATGTTGAAGCTAAAAACTGTAGGCTCCACGGGAGTAACATACCTGACAAAGTTATTCAACATGTCTACGGCTATCCTCATCATTCCAGAGGTCTGGAAGGATTGGAGAGTGTTACCGCTGTTGAAATAAGGAAACCGGCCTAAATGGGTGAATCCTACAGACAGATTTCCCTTCTTTCCTGCTCCCCTATTCACACACCACCTGGGCCTGGCTAAGCATCAACACGGCTTCCGGAAGGTGCACAGCACAACAACAGCACTGATGGTTCGTGGCCCTACCCGTGACCGCCCCTGTGCGGTCAGTCATTCAACGCTACTCGAAGACGTTGCGACATCCACTCTCTCACAGGGTCTGATGCGATGGACCGCGTGATGGGTCTGCGTGAGCGACAGTTTTTGGTATATTTTAGAGATTCAACGTCAAAAGCGAAACGATTAAACAAGGGGCGGTACCCCTGGGGTGGCTGCCTCGGGAATCGCGCGTCACTCTGGCTCAATTACGATCTGGATGTTGTAGCAGGTTAAACTCTTACCTTTCCAAAATCAACACAGACGTACTTAATAAACATATGTCCGGCACGTGATAACTGCCCGCACGATACCACCCATCTTTTCACTTGCCCTTGCCTTTAAAACCGACGCATCTAACACCACTTTCTCTTTGGTATGATCCTGTCGAAGCTGCGCGTTTCTCGGGCCACCCTCTAAATAACTTCGATCATAATGACCATGGTTGAACCGATCTTGCAGGGTCTGAGCAACCGTTACAACAACAACAACACTTGACGCTATGCTGGCCAATAGTGGGCTAAACCGCAACCGCCCCTGTGAGAGAACTGTCTTAGTGGTGTTGGGCCTGTCAAAAGCCTTTGACACGGTCAGTCACGCAAAGCATAGAACACATCTGAAGATATCGATTGCGAACCTCTTTGGTGACAGTCGTCGGTATATTTTAGAGACTCAGCGTCAAAACCGACTAGAATTAACCAAGGTGTACCACAGGGTGGCGTCTCCTCCCCGGTATTGTTTAATCAGTATTACTCGAAGGTCCCTCAGCCACCCGAGGGAGTTTCCATAGTCTCATATGCTGACGACTGTTCGCTTATGGCATCCAGCAATGGAGTTGATGACATGTCCTCGAAGGTGAACGGTTATTTTTCCGACCTTGCTCGTTTCTTCAGTGATCGGAATCAGTCTCTTTACCCTGCTAGAAGCACAATTTCATGCTTAGCAAGCAGGTCCCAGTTGGATGACCACTGCGGTGGTTGAAGACCCGTCTCCTAGACACGACAGAACGCATCTTCTTGAAATGTCTGACGAGATCCAGTAATATACCACCACTGGTTCCTGCTGCCTACAGAGTGGTATTAAACGATGCTGGCCGAAAGGCAAACACCTTCGCCTACTCTATCGTCCTGTGATTGCCGTCATTGGTCGTCAAATGACCAACCGTAGCAGAGGAGGAGCTCCAGCTGCCTCGGGAACTCCGCGTCACTCTGGCTCAATTGCGATTTGTATATTATAGAGGACTCAACCTAGACGTATTCAATGTATGTCCGGCTTATGATAGGTCTCCATTTCACTTGCCTTCTAAAACCGACTCATCTCACACCCCTTTCTCTTTGGTCCGACCCAAAACTTCGTGTTTCTTGGGTCTCCCCCGATTGATGATAACGACAATGGTTGCGCCGATCTTGCAGGGTCTGAGTAACCGTTTCAACAACAACAACAATCGATAAACTTCAGAAGGTTTACCTTGTCTAACTTATTATTTTTACTTGAAGAATGACTTTCAAAAAATGTCGATGTAAGTCGTGCAGTTCGGACGTGTTTCCTCTCGCTCCGCCTTTTTATTTTATTTTACACTAAATAAACTAATGCTAAATAAACTAATATTGTACTACTAATAATTTAGAGACAATGACTCTTTGGTTTGCCAGTATTGATTTTCTGGTGAAATAAGTGCATAATATAAATCGGAAACTAACTCACAAATTTCAATATTAAATGTGAAATAAATATGCCGTGTTGTTGTGGGCAGAAAGTTGACCGCACTCAACCGAAGATCGATTGTGCGAAGTGCAGTGAGTTTTTCCATATTGACTGCGTTGGCATTTTACCAGCAGATCTAGATTTTTTGCAAGCCGCTGCTAGGCCTTTTTTTTGTAAAGTTTGTTCGGCTGAGCGTCGTGCTTCTATTCGCTCGCCACCTTTGTCTGCTCCTCCGTTTGAGATAAACACTAAACAAACTGATAAAGTGACTCAAGCTCAGATGAGTATTAAAGCTAATGCTATAAATCAACAAAATATGCGGAAGTTGATACCTAAGCCGCGGAGTGATATCAATAATGAAATAGAGCTACAATCGTCTTTGTCTACTATTCTTTCCGAACTCAAGACAATGCGAGCCGATCAAACGCGCGCGGTCGAAGTGATACACGCTCTTCAAGTTGACAAAAATCTGTTGTTAGAAAAAATAGGAACACTGCACTCTGAGCTTATAACCCTGCGCAAACTGTATGCTGAAGAGGTTGTCGTTACTCTTGGCTCGCTCACAGCTGAGGTCAAAGAACTTCGCCGTAGTGCTTACTGTTGTAAGTGCGTCCCAAAAACTAAGCCAGCAAAAAACAGCAAGCAGAGCATACCTGCTGCTGCTCCAAATGCTGCTAAGCCGACTGTGGTTGCTGCTGGGACTGTCTCTTCTGACAAAAACAAAAACAAGACTCCGTTATCAACATCTAATGTAGCTGTGACGTCTGATAAAGTCTCAATGCAAGCTACTAACTTCGATGACGCTCATTTGTGTGCTGCTACTGCTGACACGCATTCTATCTACAGTAACAATGCTGTAGGGCAAACTGATAACTCCACTCTTTCGTGTGATGCTCCCATTGTGACTCACAATAATGCTGAGAGTGGAGTAGAAGAAATCATGCTCACGTATGCTGCCGCTGCCTCTGCTGCCGCTGCTAATTCTCACAATATCAATATTAATAACAATAACGTAGGCGCGCGGCCGAAAGTAAAACCACGTAAAAATACAATTGGATGTAACCCGAGTGATGAATTAGCAGTTGATTCTCCCATGAAGTGGGTACATTTATCATCATTTAAGCCTTCAGTATCTGCGGAGAATATTATAAATTATGTATCTAAACATTCATCCATCCCATCAGCAGCCTTCTCTTGCTACAAACTTGTTAAGAAAGATATGTGTATGGACTCTTTAAGAAGAGTAAATTTTAAACTTGGAGTCTCTTCTATGCATTACAGTAAGCTGTTCAACTCTAATATATGGCCAGTTAATGTGACAGTGCGGCCGTTTAAATTTTTTCAAAAGGAAGGGGGCGCACCGCTGATCACCTAACGTTTAGACCTCCTCATCTTAGTCATACTTCAGAATCGAAATATTCGCTATATTTCCAAAATGTAAGCGGAATGCGAACAAAATCATCTCAATTTTATCGCCGCATATCATTGCATGAATATGATTTCTTAGCCATAACTGAGACATGGTTCAACAGCAACATCTCCTCTAGTGAATTCTTTGATGGTAACTATAATATTTACCGCAAAGATCGTAGTTCTGCTGCTACAGGCCACGAAAAAGGCGGTGGTGTACTGCTTGCTGTAAGGGCGGATTTATGCAGCAATTCAATCATACTTGATCTATGTAATGATTTCCTCGATCAAATTTGCGTTAGAATTAAGTTTTCATGCAATAAATCACTAATATTAGTACTTTCATATATTCCTCCAAGTAGTAATACTGAAATTTATCAAAAACATTTAGACAATCTGGTTCACATCACCAATGTTGCCAAAGACTCAGATGAAATAGTTTTCCTTGGTGATTTCAACTTAGCCAACATATCTTGGTCATATCACGGGAAGAATTTACTACCGCGTAACTTCCGGTCTGATATTGACAATCAATTTATAAGTACCTTGTTATCTCATGATTTAAATCAACATAATGCAATTTTAAATGATAATGGTAGAATACTGGATTTGGTGTTTGCTTCTAACGATTTAAACCTATCTTGTGAGGAATGCTTACACCCAATTTTGAGTAATAGCTTTCATCACAAGGCGATCTTTATTGGCATTAAATTTTACAATTTTGAAAATGTAGAATCCAATTTTTTAGCTGAGCGTGACTACTCTAAGGCGGACTACGTGGCGATAAATAACTATTTAAACTCTATTGATTGGGCGTTTTTAAGTAATTCGAATTGTCCAACTGTTTCATATGAGATTTTCCGCGAAAACCTTAATTTGGCTATCTCTCATTGTGTTCCATTGAAAAGACCCATGACCCGTAATAAACCACCTTGGTTTAACTTTAAACTTAGTAATTTAAAAAACATGAAAAATAAGGCCTTAAAGAAATTTAAGAGAAGTAATTCTGAGACTGATCGTCTAAATTTCTCCCGTTTAAGAAAGGATTTCGATTGTCTCCATAGCTTTTTATTTAGACATTATATGTATAATGTCGAACTTAAGCTAAAATCTAATCCATCGAGTTTCTGGCACTTTATCGACTCCAGAAGGAAAACAAATGGTTTCCCCACTAGCTTGCATTATAACGGCGTAATCTCCGAGAATACATTGGACTCCTGTAATTTATTTGCTAAATTTTTCCAAAAAGTCTACGAGACCCAAGCTACTTCTCCACTTCCTACGTTCATACCCACACATTTGCCTACTATTACTTCTTTCTCTGTGTCAAATGAAGATGTTATGTTGGCAATTTCTTCATTGAATTCTAGCCCAAGGTCGGACTCTGAAGGATTCTCACCTTTATTTTTTAAAAATTGCTCCAACTCAATAGTTTTTCCTATTGCCCTACTTTTTCAGGATTGTTTGAACAAAGGAATTTTTTTAAGTCAATGGAAGCTATGCACTATCGTCCCAGTTTTCAAATCTGGTGACCGTAATGACATATGTAACTACAGACCTATAGTTAAGCAGTGCACTTTGGCTAAGATGTTTGACCATATAATTCAGGTTAAGCTATTCGATCATGTAAATTGTGTTATATCTCAATATCAGCATGGGTTTTTTCCGGGAAGGTCAACCTGTACGAACTTAGCCTTGTTAGCTAATCACGTAATTAACGCTTTTGAAAGCCGAACGCAACTCGACGTTATCTATACAGACTTCTCCAAAGCATTCGATAAAGTCAACCACTTTGTACTTTTGAAGAAGTTGGAGTGTCATGGCGTTGGCGGCAAACTGCTTGATTTCTTTGCAAGCTTTCTAACCAGTAGGAAACTCCTTGTCAAAATTGGATGTGCAACATCAAGTGATATTGTCGACGCAATCTCAGGTATACCGCAGGGTACTCATTGTGGGCCACTCCTGTTCTTGTTATTCATTAACGACTTGCCGGAATGCTTTAAGTTCACTAACTGTCTACTGTTCGCTGATGATGTGAAGCTTTTCTCTATTGTACGGAACTACTCAGACAGTTGCAAAATGCAACAAGATCTCGATGCACTTGTAAAATGGTGTACATTAAATCGGTTACATCTGAATATAAATAAGTGCTACGTTGTTACATTTTCTAGAAAGACTATGAATAACATTATATATGAATACGAGTTAAATAGCTGCAAGATATCTAGGTGTGACGAAATGAAAGATTTGGGTGTTATCTTTGACTCAAAACTTACATTTTCGAAACACATCGACTATATCGTGTCTAAATCTTTTGCAATGTTAGGGTTTATCAGAAGGAACACTAGAGAGTTTAAAGATCCATTTACTTTGAAATCACTCTATATTTCACTAGTCAGGAGTCGCCTCGAATATTGCTCTCTGATATGGAGTCCCTATTACGACATACATTCGCAAAAAATAGAACGCGTTCAAAAAATTTTTACAAAGTTTGCGTTGTACAAGTTACCGTGGAATAGTTACCTTCCCTCTTATGTTGGGAGACGTAAATTACTAGGTTTGCAGTCCTTGCATGACCGAAGAACGTATTTCTCGATAATTTTTATATATAATATTATTAATGGCCGCATTAACTGTACGTGGCTTGCAAATTTACTCAAAATATATATTCCACCACGAAACTTAAGGAATAATCGGTTGTTTGAAACTGAACCACACTTTACTACTTACGGTGATAATGAACCAATTGCTAGGTGTGTTAGGCTTTGTAATACCTTTTCTAGAAATATTGACTTTGCTTTAGATATAAATAAGTTTAAAATGAATTTGTTTTTGCTATTCAATTAACTAGTTTAATTAGTCTTAATTAGTCTGTAAGAATTAAGTTCTGTAGACTGTATTAAATAAATAAATTAACTCTGAATATTTGTTGCTTTGCGGTGCATTTCGAAGAGTAAAACCGTGATAATTCCTTCTTCATACGAGTACTTTGTACTTTCTTGTGAAATGTTCTAGTGCTAAATTGTATTTCTGAATGGATAAACTAAGATTCCGGGCAACTTGTCCAAAATTGCGGAGGCTTGATTGAAGTCGCACAAATGTCATTATTCTGATACGCATAAGGATTTGCTTCCTCCTTAAACTATCTGCACTTGTGGATGTATGTGTGTTGTGTTGTGGAGAATGGAACATTGTTACAACAAAATATTTTCCTATAGAGGTGTTTAAAAAAGTTTAATAATAACTAAATAACAATAGATTTAAATACGCATATATTTATATCTTATTTAAATATACACTAAAATGATATGCAAAAATAATACCGGTTGCTCATCACTAAATTAAATTATGTTGCTTATTTGGCTGAAGATTTTGATTTGACTTACCGTATGTAATGACGTTGCAGTTGGAGTGCCGCTGTGTTTGTTGTTGCTACCGTTGTTGCTGCCCTTGCGTTAGGTAAAATATTATAGCCTGTATTCAGTGCGCTATACATTTATCCGGTTTAATTCGAACTAGCTTGAGATAGGTCAACTGCTTAATGACCTATAAAATACAATTGCGATGTATTCTAACATACTGCATAGCTTGTTGGGAAAATATATCGTTACGTTTTTTACTATAGGCGCGCATCAACGTACTGAAGAAAATCTTTCTTTACAGCCAACGGTGCTGAGATCGATCGAATAAGGAAATTTCCATTGAAATTAAACAGCAGCTATCCATGCAGTCTGTGTTCAATGAAATTGCTGCCCTTCGAGCTGAAAATGCCCGTGTAGTTGCTATTGTCCAGTCTTTACATGATGACAATATTCAACATGCTGGATTTGGTATGATGCAGAGCAAAATGAATTACGATGAGTTGCACACTGCTGTAGGGACACTTACTTAGGATATAAAATCTCTTCGTGGTAATTTATTGCGAAAAATCTTAACACAATGCCCATACCCAGCTGTTTATGTAGATCTTTCATCTTCGCTTCGCACCTCTAATTTCGTTGATTCTGCTGCTACTTCGAATACTGCATTGACGGCTGCTGCTGCTATTTCGTATACTGCTGCTGTTTCAGCTGATATTAACTCTGCTAACTCAACGTTAACTGCAGCGCCGCACCTAACATTCTTAAGAGCTCTGAGATTTATGTTCGTTCATATACGGGCAGTGCTACTTCAGCTCTTTCTACTAATGTTAAGGGTGTATTGATATTGTGAAAGCAATGAACTTGAGGTAGCTGATCACTTTAAGTGGTTACATTTGCCTTCTTTCTCACCTACGGTCTCAACTGATCGTGTCATTAGATACGTGGAGAAATATGCCGGCATTGGTAAGAAGCGCATTTTATGCTAATAAGCTCATTCTCTTGGGTAGATAATCTTTAAGCTTGCTATTTATTAGCATTATTATGAGAAAGTGCTGATGCCTTATATTTGGCTAGTTACGGTATCTATTTGGCCGTTTCGTTTTTGTTTTTTTCTAAACCAGGAGTATCAACCGGCTCTGAATTTTCTGCTTGTTCTAGTGCCAATAAGCACATTAAAATATATTATGAAAATGCTTCTGGACTAAGAAACAAGGCCGACGATGTGCGAATTCGGAGCTCATGTTGTGAATATGACGTTTTTGTTGTCTCTGAGACTTGGCTAAACTCAAAAGTTTTTGATGCTGAGGTTTTCAATCCGAACCTTTAAGTAATTTTCCGTAAATACAGAGATTCGGTTAAAACTGGATTTAGCCGACGGGGTGTTCTGATAGCTATTCGTTGCAATTGTACGGTTTCTGGTATCTGTTTGGAGGAGAAGGACACGGTTCTTGACCAACTGTGTGAGCTAATTCTTGGTTTACATGTTTTTTCTTTATCTTTGCGTTTCTTATATACCACCTTTAAATAATGATAATATCTACAAATACTAGTCCTTCATATTGGTGGCAGCAACTTATGTGTACTGGGGGACTTTAACTTTAGCAATTTGAGTTGGTTTTATCAAGACATTAATGTATTTTTAACTCCTTCGGATATTAATAGTCCTATTGAATCTTATTTTATTTACAATTTATTAGACATGGGTGTAACTCAGAGTAATGGTTTCCCAAATAGTATGGGTGGCTTTTTAGACAACTTGAGTCGCAACCTGCTTCTGTGCGTCATATTCCTTTGGTTATTTGTTTATTTTATGTATTTGTGTGAGAAATGAGGTTGTATTTCTGAGCCTTTTAAGTCTTTTAAAATGCATCTGCGCGCACTAAATTACATAATTGGAATTTCAAATCTTATAAATATGCCATCGTAAGTCTAACATGAAATAAATATGTTATTACAATAAATTTACTTTCAAAGAATTATTAAATAAAAGAAATTATAAAATAGACAAGTAGAGAAAAGAGAAAATCTAAATTGCAGTCACATTCATCATAAAGATTTAAAACAGTTAAGTATCATCATTTTATAGTTGCCTTTTTTCAACACAGTAATTCCACAACCTTAACATTATTAAACGCAACATCAACTTAGCTAACTTTCTTCTAGTTTCTAAGGGCGTAAGCGACGCAGACATTCTTAATCTACGTAAAACACAATACATGTTACTCAAAACTTTATTAAATGGTCAGAACAACTCAACATGGAATTCACAATAAAGCCTAAATTCTTAATTTTATTAGTAAATGACACTATTACCAACAAAATGTTTTGGAACATCTTCTACATGCACTCCAATATTACTAATAGGAAGCACATGAACACATGCAGCATTTATGTACAGAAAATTAGCATGTGCTTATTGCGATATTGCAGACAAGTCACGATTTATTCTAAAACACATATTTTCAACAAGCGCAACACGACTAGACAGATACAATTGAATGTCGTCAACATAAGCATGGACCTTGACGTACTGACACACAGAGACTACATCATTGATAAAAAGACTAAAAAAAAGAGGACCAAGTACAGATCCTTGCGGCACACCAGTGGCAACAATACAAGATCTGGAGGAGGTACCTCCACCCATCACTTTTTGGGTTCTTCCAGAAAGGTAGCTGGACATAAGCTTAACAGATTCATCAGCAAATTTGGAATACGATAGTAAAAGTCGTTTCAGAGACGCAAATAACATCAACGTCAGATTCGCCAAAAATATCCCTGACATAATCCAGTTTGTCACTATTAAGGCTTCTTGCTTAAAGTCCACCATTTTGAGGCCTTTCGATTGCTTGCTCAAAATTTCAATTAAAACTTTATGGTCTTCGTTAATGCTGGATGTGGATTTCCTACAGGGGCTTAAGTCCAAAACAATAAGTTGGGATAAAGGCAACTACAAAAAGCAAATTTAACAGATTAATGTTAGTGGTAAAATTCATTCCCCTACTCTACTAGAAAGATGAAATTTCAATGCCATTTAATTGTTTTCTTATGCTAGTTAATTTAAATTATATTTCACTGTTTTCTTTTCAAATACACTAAGATTTTGGTATTGTTATAATCTTAAATGTCTGTTTTTAACTAGTGTTAGACATTTACTCATTCATTCATTCATTATTTATTGAGGCAAATTAGTACAATAACATATTAAAATCTTTTATAGTACAACAAATTTCAGAGTCACAATAACAAGATATAACACATCTTAAAATAAAGAAATAAGCAGTACATTTGTACATAAATAAGCAATAATACTTATAAATTAAAAGACAGGTTTGTAATAGTCACCTAAGCAAAATCGAGTTAACAATGTTATTACAAAGAATTAGTTACAAAAATATGAATAAATTAGGACTATAATGGAAGATGGTATATCTATTAAAGGCTAAGTACTGAAATAATCATAGATATATTGTCTAAAGTTGCTTTTTTTATCTGCCCTTTAATATTGGCAGGGATAGAGTTTCAAATGCGGTTATCGTTAACGAAGAATAAATAAATAAAGAAATAAAAATAAATATATGTCATAAATTCTGCGTCACTTGTGCTTGTGATAAATCAACCCGATTTGCCACTTGGTATCACGGCTTTTGATCTATATGATCTATAATTTCTAGATCAGCTTTATTAACCAATAGACTGTATGTTTAGATATATGCTTTTCAAATACCCGCATTGCTTTATTTACTAATCGATGAGTCATCAGCTCTGCGCCAAAGACCCTGCTAACCGGCTTTGATTGTTAATAGTTCATATTATTATTTTATGTTCAAGTCTTTTCTGGTAAACGGGACACGGTGCCGGTTGAACGCCATATGGTTCTCCTGAGCCTGAGTTCTGAGCCCCAAGTTAATTTTTTTAACGTGAATGCAGTTTATGCATTTGTTCACTGTTTCTTTAGAATTGCATTTCGCCGTTTTATGGTTGAAATCCCTTGCATTTGAAGCAGAACGAAACTTCTATTTCATTAACTTTAAAATTTTCTCAACCAATATTTCTTCGTTCGTAAGCATGGTCCTATATCCGTTTCTATTAGGGCCATATAATATTTTGCGTTGTTGTTGTAGCGGTTAGGTTGTAATTGAGCCAGAGTGGCGTGGGATTCACGAGGCAGCTGGAGCTCCTCTTCTATGCGTGGAGATTTGACCCCAATGACCGGAGTCACTGGGCGAGTGTTGAAGGAGGTGGTGATTGTCTCGACCATTCCCCTTTACAGCCGGTTCTACGTACCGGAATGACCCGGGTTTCTCCCGGTCAAGGGCTATTGTTTCGGCTTTGTTGAGTTGCAACGGCTAAAATGTGCAACGTAAGGACCACGAGAGAGGTAATGGTGGTGGCTTAGCGTTCATCGCCCATCACGCATTGAAGTTTACTTGGAGTGCCTGGAAAACAATGAAATTGCTGAATGTGCAAAGGAAAAAAATGTGTACGAATGAAGCTTAACGGGAACCACATGACTTTCAACTGGTTGTGTGTCCCGTCTATCAGAAAAGACTCGAACATAAAAAAATAATGTGAGTTACTAATAATTAGTGCCGGTTAGCAGGGGCTTTGGCGTAAAGCTGATTACTTGCAGTGGAGGCGTTACAGAACACCGCAAATATTTAGTACATTAAAAAAAATGAGGACAAATTTTATATTGCAGTAAACTCTAAACAAACATGGAGAGCCATTAGAGAAATTGGGGTTTGGAAATTGCTCCCCCAACGACTGAAGTAAATGAGCCGCATAACACATTTGTAGAAGTAACTCTTCCCGTAACAAAAATTCATTATGAGTATTATAATAACTGTTTAAGTGTCAGTGCCAGGTCGTTTTTATTTTGTCTGTGTTGATGAATGTGATGCTGTGCAAGCTATAATTTCTAACAATTCATACACAGTCAGATTCGATGGAATTCACGCCGTGTTTCTAAAAATTATTTTACCTAAGATCCTGTCATACTTGACGTATTTAATCAATTCTATTTTGGCTGGAAAGCTGGTAAGATTATTCCTGGTAGAAAGAAGGATAATGAGTTCAGGCCTATAGCTATTCTGCACTTTATATCAAATATAGTCGAGCGAATTCTGAATAATCATTTATGATTTATGATTTCTTAAGTGTATTTAGAGGAGTTCTGCAAAATCGATCAACGAATTATTATAATTCTGGTTCTAATTAGATCTTTGCTTACTCTTATGTGTGCACAAAACTTAATCTAAATGTAATTTCTTTAACCAGCTTTTAACACATTTTTAGGTGGCTTTTTTTTTAATAATCACATCCTATGAATCTATATTTAATCAGTACATGTACTTTAAGCAATATGACTACCATAGGCATCAGTCAATCACCTTATCTGGCATATGGTTTCAATTAGTTTATTTGTAATTTAAATTCAACAACTTAAAATTTTATTAATATTAAATTGGCACTGCAAATGAGAATATAAAAACGAAAACGCCTCACGTTCATTTGCATTAAATTAGTTTAAAAGTAATTCTCAAAAAAATAGCTTTTAAATACGTTTTTCATGCAACTGACTTTATTTTTCCGAAAGCGTTAAGATAGTAAATGTTCTTGTTCGTAGGTGATGGAATATACATATGTTTCTTACATACAAATAAAATTTGAATTTTCCTCTTTTATGAATCATAAGAGGAAATCAGATAAATTTTAAAGTAATTTGCCGTTGCATAAAACAAACTGATTTATTTAACAAGGCGATGTCATAGGAAACTGTCCATTACCCCATCTTGCATATGTTTTCAATTACTTTATTTGTAATTTAAACAACTTTAAAATTTATTCATTTCATTAGCACGGAAATTGATAATATAAACACGAAACTGGCTCACGTTGAATTTGTATTAAATTAGTTTAAAAGTAGTTCACAAAAAATTTGTGTTTAAATATGGTTCTTCATGTAACTCACTTATTTTTTCCTACAGGGCTATTTGTACGTACATATGTATGTATATGTTTAGATGTTGTGTGTATTATATTTCATTTTCGGATGCAGTTGGTTCTTGAGTGTTGGTAAGTACTTTTGAGAGCGAAGGAAGAGGTTGAAAAGAAAAGTATTGAGAAAAAGGTGTGATATCAGTAGACGTGTTATTAGTAGCGATGTCATTTAAGGTAGTGGGTCCAAGTGAGATATTAGGGTTTATAGAGTGAAGAGGGTGATTGGTTTCGTTTGTTTTTGGTGTTGTTGAGATACTTCTTACTATAGCTTGAACGGATTCCAATATGAGCGATTCGGAAGTGTTATTTTGCTCTATAGATGGAATGTTTGTTAATTGACTTTTAATTTTGATGTTTTTGGTGAATTTGAAAAAAAATGTGTTCGTAGTCAGACGGGGCAAGAGGTAGAACGGCACAATTTACGCAAAGACGGGAGCGGTTACAGAGTTTTACCGTGTGTCAAAGCAGCTGACAATTTTATTGGCGTACCAAAAGTTTTCACCAGGCGACGTCAACTTGCAAAGATTGAAAGTTAGTAACAAAACCCGATAGGGGTGGATTGTATCTTCAATAAACTTATTAAATTTGAATACTGTCACATCACCTTGAGAGCTAACGGAATCCACCTGCCCATTTGAGTTACAATAGCGGAGTTATTCGATCCCGGTAGGAGCGGAAGACCCAGAAGGGAGTCAGACACGCACTCGTTGAGGCACGGCCTCCAGCTTGGCATCCTCCCAAACCTCTTACACCAAGGTCACCACCGCTTTATATAGCGTCATCGGCACACGCAATTTTCTTGAAAAGAGCGGAGTGCTAGCCGGCAGTCTCGCAGTGAGCAGGGGGGCCTGCATTATCCTACCGGGATAAACCCTTGCTGATACTGCCTGCCTGGTCCAGCACCCCCTCTTGGTTCCGGCACATTCGAATTTCCGTCCTTTCCTTCCCTAGAGACTCCTCTTGAAGGCGACTACGACTCACGCTTAGACTGAACGTTTAGAGCCAGATCAGACTCGAAGACGGGATCCTTACTCTGAGGCGAGCAGCATTGCATCCATAATTCGCATTTATTAAAAGCTATATTTTCGCATTAAGGAATTGTTTTGATTTTTGCAACATTTCTCCAGCAGATTATATTTTCGCATTAAGGACTGTTTTGATTTTTGCAACGTTTTTCCAGCATTGACTCCAATCCACTCTTAGACCAAAGCGCTGGTTATGCACACTTCGCACAACTTCGCAGAAATGTTTCGCTGTCACATAAAAATCTGTTAAATGCGTTTGTGTATATGTGATTAGGCGAAAATTAGCACAGCTGTACTTCTATGTATATGTACAAGTATGATATAGTCGTAATTTGTTTTGCAATCGAAACCAGACTGATTTTGTACATGCAGATATATTTATAAACTATAACAACTACTGGAAAGTCAATTCAATTGTGGTCCAAGCAATATTATAAAATAATTTTTATTTATGAAATAATATTATTTTAAACAAGCAAAAATTAGTTTTTTATTGAACAAAGTAAAGGAATTGTATTTAAGATGATATTCACAATGTTATTTTATTTTGTTTACTACTTGTTAAAAACGCAAAATGCTTTTTATCCGAATTAAACTAAAATCAATTACAATTGAAGTAGTTTTATTAAATCTTATGAATATTCATTATTTATAAACATTTTTCCAAATATATTTTGCCTTGTTATTTCTTACAATTTATTATTGGTACATGAACAAGTTAACTATTTAGAGAAATTTCTTCATACATTTTTTATAGCAATTCCGGTAATTCAATCAAATAAATTATTCTAAACTAATTAATGGTTCTTTCATTATATTTCTTCTCCAAAATATTGACAAACTTTTGTGTATCAGCATATACATATGTTACCTAATTAATATAAAGCTGTTGAAGTACTTCGAACAGCAAATTAATTGTGAATCACTCTATAGTGTTGGTAGCACTGCTGATAAACTTTGGCTAGTGTAGCATGATCGATCTTAAGTTTTAAAAAGTTGTGTGAAGCTTTCAGCGTTTCAAAAGTTGGGCGAAGTATGTATAATCAGTGCTTAATAGGTGACTTCTGCCGTATTATAAAAACAAATATTTTTTTTTGTTTATTTATATGCCGCTGATTTTCTTTCCTTCTCCTGTGCGAGTGAATAGTGTTAAATAAATATTTTACAGGTTTATAAGTCCACGAAGTTCACATTAGAAGGAAGTCGAGGAAATTACCCTTACAATGCAATTGATCTTTTCCATTTCAAGACAACCGGCCCATTTAATTTCGCTGTGAAAATTTACGTCTTTAAATGTATTTTGTTTAAGAGATACAACTTTTTCTTTAAAATAGGGTTTTTTTTTATGATATTGTGTATAATCGTTTACTGCTGAAATTAGTTTCATGTGACATAGTATGTGTTATGCCTTCCGAATGTTGTTGAACACCTTTCATTTCACCAAAAAAAAATGTTTAGACATGAGTTGGCAATTTTGTACAGAAGTTATGTATGTATGTATGTGCATTAACAATTTTAAAGACAGAAAATACGTTTTTCACAGTGAAATTAAAACCGCCGAAAGATACAGGAAACAATTGTTTTCCCGTCAAAAGAAAAAATACGTGTCTGATTATTTTGACCAAGAAACAACATATTCCAGTTTCATGGAAAAACAAAAACATTACCCGAATGGACCGGTTGTTTGAAATGGATTTGAAATTGATTTATTAAAAAACGCTGTACTATTTTCAGCATTCACCAATATTATGAATCACTCCCACCCGCATACAATATTCATACATTTTGACAAGGAGAGAGTTAAGAATAGTTTTGATGTGGAGGTAAATATATCTCAATTTCAAAGTCGGAATATGCTTACAGCATTCTGCGTAGCAGCAGCACGTGCTAAACAGCTTTATGGGGTATGATCATTTCAATTTTATGGAACTATATGTTTATTATGTACTATACACCTACTAAGCGTTTATAATTTCAGGATTCCGCATTCGATGACATTTCTAGTCCTATTGTTGTTCAAAGTATACAGACAGATGGGAAAACTTTCCACTTTGGCATTTTCCAACTAAATACGCTTCGTTTAGATGAATTGGAAGGACCAAAAAATTATTGGTTTCATATGAAAAACCAAGACCTTTTTCAGCAACGCGGCAATGCTTCTGGGACGTCGGTTTTGGAAGGCTTTAATATGGATGTCTTTCGATACGTTTATGCATTTTATAGCAATTTGTAAGAACAATATCTATAGCTACCATAACCGTTTGTATTCTATGTATTCGTGTGCACACTTCTTTTTTGTTAATGTGTTGTGTGGACCACCGGCTATCCACAACCACCTGTAAACTAAAATTGATATGTAATATCGGCAAATAATTATTATCTTATATCACCTAGTAAAACGCTTAATTTTTTTTTTGCTTTTAAAAAATCTTTAATATCGGATGAATTAAAAAGAACAACATTTAGTATTTTATTTCAAAGCAGCAACTACACTTCAATATAGTAAATGGATGCATTCCCACGACAGTCGGTTCTACGTACCGGAATGACCTGGGTTTTACCCGGCCAAGAACTGTTGGTTTGGCGATGTAACCCTGTTTAGATCGGCCTACCCCATAAGTCGTCTGTCTCCCCTGGAGCAACTCCTAGCAGCAGGGTTGATTCAGCTCCTTCTGCTCAGGGCTGGCATCGAGCCAAACCCTGGACCAGAAACCTATTTTTGCTGCGTTTGCCAGAAAACGCTCCATCCGAACTCCACTTCGGTAAGGTGTAATTCGTGCGACGGATGGAGCCATCTTAAGGTCTGCTCAGGCCTTACTACCCATAAGGAGTGGTCCGCAAATTATGTGGCCCCATGTTGTTCGCGCCCTACGGCGCCCATAGCCTCTACGGCCCCCTTAGCTGCACCAAGTGCACCGGTGCCTAGCACCGGCAGAACCTCTACGGTTCATAGGAGCACACAACAACATGGACGCTACCCTCCCCCACCCCCACCTAGCTCCGCCCCTCGTGTGGGGAGTAGCCAGCAACTCCTGGTGCCCCACACAGTCTGTTCCGTGTGTCAGGCCAGGATATACCGAAATGCGATATCTGTCAGGTACAACTCGTGCCAAGGCTGGTGTCACTTCAGTGTATGTTCTTGTCTGCGCACCACACGTGAATGGTCGGGTGACTACCTGGCTCCCTGCCGAACAACACCTCAAGGCAGCCCAATGTGCCAGTGCATGTTCAGCAGGGACCAGGTGGGCAACGTCACCCTTCCCTCACACCTCTATCCGCGACGACTCTCCCGAGGCAAACGAGACTCCTTCAGCTGAACTGCAATAGGCTGCAGGGCAACGGCTACAATGTGCATCGTAAGGAACGCGAGCGAGGTAATGGTGGTGGCTTAGCATTCATCACCCCTCACACTGTGCAGTATCGTCTTATTGAAGAAGACATCGACCGCAGGGACACTACCTTAGAATGTCAAGGAATAGCTGTCCGGTCAGGAGATGTCCAGCTCGAAATATTCAATATTTATATACCCCGTCTCACCTGCTGCCCGGCGGGATATCACCCTGACATAGGTACGCCCCTCAGAGGTGAAAACCGATTGGTAGTTGGTGACTTTAACGCGCACCACGATCTCTGGCACTCAAGCCTACCAGCTGATCGTAGGGGAAACGATTTGGCAGAGCAGATAGACGATTCGACATTCTGTACGATGAATGATGATGCCCCACCAGGATTATGGGTAATTGCAACAGCTCGTCTGACCTAACAATAGCCAGCGCAGGTCTGATAAATAGCATAACGTGGCGACCTATGCTATCGCTTGCATCAGACCACCTACCCATAATCATCTCGATTGACAGACCTGCTGACCTTATCTCCGCGGACCACCGGACCTATATCAACTTTAAAAAGGCTGGCTGGGTCGAGTTCGCCGAGTTCACCGAAAATGCCTTCAGATCTCTTCCCACACCCACTGACGTTCGCAAAGGCAACGAAGGATCCCTGAGATCCGTCCCAACTTCCCGGCCGAAGCGGCCGCTCTAGCGAATGAACGCGACCACCTTCGCCGCTCCGATCCCCGAAATCCTAACATAAAAGATTTGAACGTGGAGATTCAGAGGCTGGTTGACCAAAATAAGTGGAACAAGTGGGAGGAGCATTTGAAGTCCTGTAACCTAATAAGCTTTGGTCCACCGTGAAGTCCTTATCCAACCCGACGAAGCGGCGCGACGACCGAGTGGAAATTTGATTCGGGGATCGTGCCTCGTCGGACCCGAAGAGATGCGGGAGCTATTTTAGCCGACAACTCATACTGCATCCATCGGGGAATAGGGCCAAGCGGAAGGTGATCAGAAGGCTGCGCAAACTACCAAACAACAGCGCCTCTTGCCTTCACTTGCGGCGAGGTGAAGGAGGTCATCGGGAAGACGAAAGCCTCCAAGGTCATTGGCCGTGATGGGCTAAGCGTGTTGATGCTGAAAAATTTAGGGCCCGCGGGAGTTGAGTTCCTTACAGGGATCCTCAACCTGTCAATGGCCACCCTCATCATTCCTGACATCTGGAAGGTTGGGAGGGTGGTCCCACTGCTGAAACCAGGGAAACTGGCCGACAAGGGTGATTCCTATCGGCCGAGTTCCCTGCTTTCGCCAGTGATAAAGACACTTGAGGTCCTACTCCTCCCATATTACACATACCACCTACGGTCGGCTAAGCATCAACATGGCTTCCGGAAAGTGCACAGCATAACAACAGCACTTACTACCATAAACACACAGGTGAACCGCGGTCTTAACCAAAACCGCCCCTGCGAGAGAACCGTCCTAGTAGCGTTGGACCTGTCAAAAGCTTTTGACACAGTCAGCCACTCCACGCTACTAGCTGACGTGGAAGCATCGAGGGGCACCGCAGGGGCTGAAACGGTGGACCCCGAATTACCTGTGTGGTCGTCAATTATCGGTATTGTTCAGAGAAAAAAACATCTAAATTAAGGAGGATCAAACAAGGGGTACCGCAGGGTGGCGTCTTGTCTCCACTCTTGTTCAATCATTATATCTCCAAGCTCCCTCAACCGCCAGAGGGAGTCACAATGGTCTCCTATGCCGATGATTGCTCGATAATGGCAACCGGCAATGTAATTGACGACCTGTGTTCGTAGGTGAACGGATATCTCTCCGACCTTGCCCATTTCTTTACAAGCAGAAACCTGGCGCTGTCCCCTGCTAAGTCCTCGGCGACCCTCTTTACCACGTGAATGAAGGAGGTCAGGCTTAGCAGTTCCTTGCTGGGTGTCACCGTTTGGGGCACCCAAATAGGCATCTGCTTGCAGTGGAGCTACCCCCAGATCCACCCACTCATCACGCAACCGCTGGATCCGGCGGCATACCGGCGGGTCCTAAGCAACATCCACAGAGAGACAGTCACTACCACCATTGACTCTCGCCAGGCAAATGCAGTTATCGGAGCCCAACCACCACCTGTAGCAGATGAGGAATCCCTGCTGCCCCGCGAGTCCCGCGTCAATCTGGCACAATTATATACCCAATACATGTCCGACATGTGGAGATTCTCCGCACGATGCCAATCACCTATTCACATGGCCTCTCAAACCCACTCATCTAAGCCCTCTCCGCTCTTTACGGGGCGTGATAACCGCTACAACAACGACAACAACATAGAAAATGGATTATCCACACAGCCAATGCAAACTGTGTTTTTTTTCTTTCGGGCAGTCTGTTCGTTTAATTTGACTGTAGGATCTGCTACATTGTTTCCTGGGAATCCTATTTCTTTTAACTCTGATATCCTAATAAGCAATAACTGAGATAATTTCGTTGTATGTCTCGTTATATAGTGTGACAGCTGATGGCACACATGAAACCTGTATGGCGACACTTAAAGTATTAAAGGATTGGGAAGAAAACAATAAATTAGTTCCCATCAGAGTAAAAAGAAAAACGATATAGTAGATGTCTCTTTAAGGGTGACGCCACTAGTTTTAAGTTTGTCGGTTGTTTACACTTGTTCGATTATTTGTGACTTCTTCGCTGCAATAAAGTTAATTTTATTAATGATTTTGAGATTTTTTAATTATATCAATTAAAATTTAGTTCGCCGTGAGTTCTAAAAATAATTATAGCAGCAACACAGTGAGTGTTTTTCGTCTCCCAAAACTTACGTAAACTCTGGGAATATTTTTGCGGTCAAGGCATTTATGCGTTCAAAGAACTGATCGCTCAGTTAACATGTTCAATGGTCTTTTACTAAACGCAATGATTAGTTAGCGCTGATTAATGGTGCCCACAGTCACCGACGTGTACGTATACCGTGTCTGTTTGACGGGAGATACACAAAATTGAGCAAAACTTGTGCCCGTACGTATTTTTTGTAAACAAACTTTGCTTACATAAAACTGTGTTTGCTTGCATCAACACAATGTTGCCATTCATTTGTTTGCATACACACTTTTACACACATCCGCGTTGTCAATTACAATTTTTCATTGTATAATAAACCAAAGCCAAAAACCAACAAATGCAAATAGTTCATTTATCTATAATTAACATTATTAAACATCGATTTTAAATTAATTTAATAAAAATTTAAATTTTTATAAGGTTATTTTGTTAATGATTTTAAAAAGTTCTGCTTGGCAACACTGTGCGGTGAGAGAGCACTCAGCTGACACGGCTTCACGGCAAAAATCTAAATTTCTCAGATTACACACGTACACGTCGCGCGTAACCGTCACACGTACACGTTGATGAGTTTTCATTTAAATGGCGCTCTCATAAGTTTGATCGTTTCAGCTGACACGTAACGTACGTTTGCGTCGGTGACTGTGGGCACCATAAACATGTTTTCTGAGCGATCGCGCTATTTGAGAGCGTAAAATTCGTATGCACTTGCGTTCACTAATCAGTCAGTTGATATAAAGCTGATAATGGAATGTGAAAATTTGAAACTATTTTGAATGCAATATGCTTGTGATGGCAATTTAATAGAAAGATTATTAAATTCACATTCAGCTGTAACAACATGACCGTTTTGCTTAGTAAAATCACCCACTTAACATGTTTATGCTACAAGGTTATCTATATAAACAATATATAAATGTGGTGCATGAGTCGAAATATTCAAAAAATACATATTTATTGTCAGATATTCATGATATTAGAGCATATGGTCCTGGTGCAATAAAAAATACTTTTATGAAAAAATGCGCTATGTGGTGCAAGAGGCGAGTAATTTAGAAAATCTTTATTATTGACCTGATTTTGATGAAATTAAAAACCTATAATTGGTGTGCGATGAAAAGTATTTTTATGAAAAATGGTGCCGCTAGGTAGCGATGCTATCGAGCTATCCAGAAAATCCGTGATATTGATGCTGTTAAGAATGTATGGCGCTTGTGAAATAAAATAATAATAATACTGGGTGGGGATAGAGACGGGTGATTAAGGTTTTGATCCGATTTTGATGAAATTAGAAACGGATAATGGGGGCGCAAAGAGAAGTACTTTTACGAAAAGTGGAACCGCTAGACGGCGCTGGAATTGGAATACGTATTTTTGTTCCGATATTGATGATATTAGAAAATAATGCGGAAGGTGCGGTTATAAATGTTTTTATAATACTACTTAGATGACATTGAAAACATAGATATGTATACTAATGTATTTACTATAAGTATATTTGCAAAAATATGTATAAAAATACATTATTAGGTCAGTAGTCAAGATTTCCACAAATACATATTTATGGTTTAACTTACCAAAAATTGCTACCAACTTTAGAGTCGATGCTATCTTTACTGTGACTACGGAAATCTTTTTAAAAACCATCAATGCTGCATTTTTAGCTTAAGCAAATCTTCTGTAAGTAAAGAGTGTTTTTTTAGACTGACAGAACTTTAAACTGAAATAAAACACATAAAAAATGAAGTATGATGCCAAATTTTTTTTTTATTTGAAAGATATTTTCATGACATTCAATATTTAACCCTAGAACATATACCCGGGTACACCTGTACCTTTTTTGACTTTAAACCGATGTAACTGTGAAACCAGTGAATATATCCAAATGTAACTTCGGATCTAGAAAAACTACGTATTTATACGTCGTTTGGTGTATAGTTGATCATCATATGATGATTGGTTGAGGAGCTATGAGCTTCCAAAGTCGACACCCCCGAGAACGTATACCCGGGTACACCTGTACCTCAACTATTTTTATATCGAAATGATGTTGTTTATGCATTAAAAAAACGATGTTTTAATTTTTTTATTTGTTTATTTTATTTCTAAATGAAATATATATTAAAAGTAAGTGGAAAAAGGAAATTATAAATTTTTTTCGTCTTTTTTACACAAATTGCATATAAATTTGTTTGTTGAATGTTCTATGCAAATAGGTCGTTTACAGAAATTGCATGCATTTCTAGTTTTTCGCCGTCGTTTTTCATCGCTAATGTAACAAATGAAGCAAGTGCCAACTTGCTCCTTCTTTTTTCGTGCAGCAGCAGCAGCAGATGTTGACGGCTCTGGGTCTTTGCGCTCGAGAAATGGAGTTTGGACATAGCTGCGAACAGCGAGTTGTGTGCCAATATTCCGCATGATTTGCGGGTTCACTGATCGCTGTTCAATCATTGGCATGCAGAGCTCCGTCGATAGCTGGCGCAGGAATCGCTTTCGCCTCATGTTAGTGTACGGAATGCTGCCGTTGTTTTCGAAATATATTATATATGCTGCCAGTGCCGTCAAATCAATCATGTTGAAGAAAAGTGACAACGGCCAACGCCTCGTCTGCCGTTGACAAGTGTATTCTCCGAGCAGTTGATCCATCACGTCAACGCCTCCTTTGGTTTGATTATAAAAATATATAATTTCTGGCTTACCAGTTCCTGTTATGGCACCATCGTCATGCATCGTCGATAGCAATACAACCGCCTTGTTCTTTTTAGGCACATACGAACATATTGCGGCATTTGGCATGAAGCCAAACAACGTTGAGCTTACTGCCCGATCTTTATGCGCCTTCATCTCATTCGGGATAAATGTTTTGTTTTTCCTTACTGTGCCGACAACTGTCAAATTTTTGGAAAGCAAGTTTTGAGCCAAGTCCAGGGTAGTAAAAAAATTGTCCATTGTTATGTTGCGACCGCTACCATGGAATTTTCCAACTAAATCTTTTACCACGCGTTCTCCTTGCCGTGTTTCACGTCCCGTCGCAGCTTGGCCAGTATATATTTGACCTTGAAGTGGATATGCATTTTTGGCGTCGCATATCCACCAGACCTTTATACCATATTTGGCTGGCTTAGATGGAATATACTGTGTAAAGCGTGTACGGCCGCGGTATGGGAACAATTGCTCATCCACAGTTAAGTTTTCGCTCGGTTTGTAATGGTGATCCAGATTATAGTTCATCATTTCCCACAACTCTGAAATTGGTGCAGCTTTGTCTGATTCCATGCGACTAGTTCTGGTGTTGAAATTGTCAAATCTGAGGCACCGTAATAAAGATGTAAATCTGTTGACTCCCATAGCTGCTCGGTATAGTGGATTGCTGTCTATAGCCCACAAATCAGCAACACTTTCGCCACTACTTCGGTTGGCCCCAGTCTTTATCAATATTCCAATGAGGGCATAAATTTCGGTCATGGTAACAGGCTTCCAAATTTTCGCTGGTCTGTCTGGGTGTTGTTGGTTATCTTGAGCGAATAAAGCTTCAGCTTTTCTATTGGTCTGGCGACAAATTATATCCACCATTTCATCGCTCATGAAGCATTTGAATGTGTTTATAATTGACATCGTTTTGGTCGTATTTATGGGACCACTTTTTTAGCGCAACACATTATGCCGTCTTGTTTGGCGCACTTGACGCGGCTTGGAGTCCCATATAGTGCCATCACGGGCAACATATTGAGTTACATTCAAATTTATCGGCAAAGTTGCTTCTTCATCATCGTTATCATCGCTATCATCTTCGTTGTTGTCCTCTGACCATGATTCATCAACTTCTGCATTTTCATCTACATTTTCATCAGCAGAGAACTCTGCACCAACCACGTCATCTTCTTGCTCTTCTCCTTCGTTCACTTCGAAAACTTGTGAATCATCGTCACACACAGCGTCAAATAATGTTTGTATATATTCTTCTTTTTGAGTATCACTGAGCCTGTTGGTGAATAAATAAACACAAACAACAAATTTTCGTTTCAAATTATCGCACTGTAGTGTATAAACTTACCTATGATACACCTTCGCAGGAACACCGCCAAATTTTCTTACATTATCCATATTTTTTAGGTTTTTTTGTATAATTATTTATTTTATATTGTTTATATTTTTATTGTGTCCTTTTATTTTTCTACACAACCGCAACTCACAAGCACAAAATGGTAATTGAACAAAGTTTTGCTTAATTTTCGGGAATATCACTTCAACACCCTAGTCACAACTTTGCATGCGCTCTATTTTCGTAGCAGGTAATAAATACACCATGCAACTTACTTGACAAACTGAATAGAAAACCACCTTTTACTTGACACGCACGGCTTGAATGTGTGCATACATGTTAAAAGGGGAATCCCCTATTTCATTTTTATAATGAACAACAAAGCTTGCTTGTGATGTTTTTGAATTTTGTCCGTTTATGAGAAATTTTTTCATGGAAATGGCTTGAAATACAGTGTCCGCGTCCGGTTATTAGAGCGTCCGTTTATTAGAATGATATTTGTATGAAAAAATGATTGAAAAACCTGTGTACACAAAATTTGTCCGGTTATTGGAGCTGTCCGGTTATAAGGACTGTCCGTCTTGGGGAATTTCACTGTATATACAAATTATACCTTAAAATGTTCGATAATATCTAACTTAATGAATTCCACGAAAAAAACAATAACAGGTTCTTTGCAAATCATTAAATAATAAGCAAAATATCAGTTGGAGTACACCTGTACCCGGGTATACGTTCTCGTAGTAAAGGCCGGGTATGTGTTCTAGGGTTAAAAACGATTTCAGGCATATGTCCGCCACGACTAGCTTTGGTGAATCGGATGCGATCAGTCCAATTTTCCTTGCGCAAAATTTTCCATGTTGTGGATGAACAAAGTCCAACTTGTTGAGCACGGCGGCGAATAGACAAATTCGGATCTTCTCCAACACTATCACTTACAGCACCAATATTTTCTTCTGTACGTACAGTTCTTTGTCTTGTTGTTGGTTTTTCATCGAGTAGAGTAAATGTTGTTCGAAATTTATAAACAGTTCGACGAATAAGCTGCTCTGATGCTCGATTATGTGGACCATAAAATTCACGAAGTGGCGAACAGAACACTGATTTTTAAAGTAAATTTCCACAATCTGTAAACCTTGTTGCGGCGTCATTCTTTCCGTGATGATTTGTCAATGCTTACTGAACAGAAATGTCAAAACGAAATGTCATTTACCAGCTGTCAAGTGACAGCAATCCCTATCGAAAGTTCTAAAGTCTAAAAAACACACCCGTTACATATATGGATACGTAGACGGCAGACAAAATCGCGGGTATCAACTATTTGGAACTAAAAATTGGACAGCGTGAAGAAGTGCTCTCAACATAGTTTGACTATACTTTGGATGTCGCTCTTAAGTTAAATATAACGGTGTCCGAAAAAAGATATCATTTGTTCTTCTCACTCCAAAACTCCAAAACTTCTCAAAAAAATCGTTTGCCATCGGAGTCGGCGTACACCACAAATTGTAGGAGAAGTTCGGCCAAATATAAAGCCATGGTCTAAGCGCCAAATTATTAATATTGGTGCATAGCGAATTGTAGATTGGAAAACCCATACAAACTAAGTACACTAAAGCTAAAAATGGCTGTTTCTATTACTTCGTGAAAGAGAAAAAAATACGAAATCATATCTATCGGATCCTCGTATTGAAATTAGAATTATAACTATAATTATAATTATGTCGCTGATACGTACGCGTTGTAGTGTGTGTGCTAAATCTATTGCTAAAGATGATGTACTAAGCTGTTCGCTTTGCAAGGCCGTATTTCATCATTCGTGCAAGGGCACAGAAGAAATCATTGCTAATTTCGTTAAATGTAATGCTATTTTAGTGTTCAACTGTGATAATTGTTTAAACACCAACTTGCATTCTCTTGTTGCTGATCTTGTGGCAGAGGTCAAAGACCTCAAAAATCAGCTTCTAGACTCTGGCTGCTTACTCTTTGCCGTCAGCTCTGCTCTAGCTGTTAGTTGTGCTAACACACAACCTACTAACGCATCTGCTGACTTCGACGAATTTTCCATTGTCTATTGTGTCTGCTATTTTGTGGGGTTCTGCTGAGTTATTTGTCCTTGCAGTCAAAGCTGATAGCATCAGAAGTACTGAGTCGCTTACCAACAACAGCGCGCCTAGAACTACGATGTCGGGTACCAACAACAGTGTGCCTGGAGCTCCAATTGCTAACTCGGAGCGAAAGAACTCTCAATCTGCGTTAAGCTCAGTAGCGCATCTGTCTAACCCAATTGACTCTGCGTGGATTGAAGTGAAAAATAAAAGGAGACAGAAACGACAAAAATGTATGGTATGAACCAGCAATATCAACGAACTGCTGGTAGCTAAATGAGTGGTTACATTTAGCTTCTTTTAAAGCTTCGGTACTGCCAGAGAAAATCGTCGGTTATTCTAAGAAACATGCGCACATCGATAAGCAGTAGCATATCTGCTACAAATTGATAAAAAATAGGAGAAAGATTCTCTTAAATATGTAAATTTTAAACTGGGTGTTTGTTAGTCGGAGTATGAAAAACTGATGAAACCGGAGGTGTGACCGGCAAACGTTTCTGTTCGCTCATTCGGTTTTTTTTCAAAAGCAAGAGAAGCAACCGCCACCGAATTAATTGATCGTTGTTTTGCTAACAAATGCATAAAAAGTTATTATCAAATTATTCCTGGACTCGGAAGTAAGTCCAATAGAGTGTACATGTTAAGTTCTCTTTTAGAATACGATGTTTCGGTGTTAGCCGAAACATGGCTCAACTCTAACTTTTTTGACGCTGAGTATTTCCATTTGAATTGCTTTGATGTTTTCCGAAAGGATAGAGATCCCATTACAAATGGCTGTAGCAGAGGAGGCGGTGTGTTGATTGTAGCTCGTTGCAACCTACCGGCTTCGCTTTGCCAACTGAATGAACAATTATGCGTGCGGATGAGTGGTTTTCTAGGATATCTCTACATATGCGTTTTTTACATACCGCCACTAAGTGGTGAATGTGTCTATAAATCGCTGGCTCTTCAGCGTGTCATTGGCAGTAATAAATTATGTGTTCTCGGTGATTTTAATTTGAGCACTGTAAATTGGAATTATCTAGGTAATAATGTTTTTTTGCTGTTTTGTTTTTAGGCCGATAGCCTTAGTTGCTAGTGCCTTACATAGGGTAATATGGTTATTTATAATTATATTTCCAACAAATAAATAAATAAATAAATAATGTTTCTTTTTTGGCTCTACGAATATTACAAGTGCAAATGAGTCATACGTTATTGATCATTTATTGAGTGTGGGCCTAACCCAAATTAATGGTATAGCTAATAATTTGCGTCGTTAGAGGTTGAATTTTTAGAATGTTTTAATACTTCTCTTTTGATTAATAACCTTCATTTAATTTAAACTGCTGTAATTTTAATGACCTTGATAAGGCATTAAGTGACAGTGACTGGGATTTTCCTTGCTTTAATTTATTTAAAAGTTCACTATTCGAATTATGTAGTAAATGTGTTTCAACTTTTCAAGGGTAAAGTTTACAAGCTTCCCTGGGATACAGTGGAGCTTGCACATTCAAAAATTTGAGAAATAAGTTCGTTCTTTAAAAAGTACAAATAAACCGAAAGATCAAATTTTGATAGTCTTTATGTTTTATTTAGAAAAAAGGTTAGTAATTTAAACAAGTTATTGTATGATAAATATGATAAGTACGTTAATAACTTTGAGGTTAATATAAAAGATAATCCAAAGTATTTCTAAACATATGTAAAATAAAAGAAAAATGTATCGAGTATTCCCAAAACTGTTATAACTATGTTTTTACTTCAATTATTGAAGAGGCGGTTAATTTATTTGCAGACTTTTTCTCATAAAATTGTTTATCTGATGATAATATGTCTACTGATTAATTGGCTGATATTCATCTTAATCTTGCAGATAGAACATCCTCATTCACTGTATTTGGCTCTTTGGTATTAACGGAATTTGACGAAATCGAAGGGTTAAGAAAAATACTCTTCGCAGATCGATGTGGATGGTCTATCTATGAGCCTATTAAAGAATTGTTCCAGGTTGGTGAGCCTTTGATGCAAATTTTTAATTTTTCATTAAATACTGCAGTTTTCCTTGATTAGTGGAATCGTACATTATAATTACAAAGTTATCCTCTGTCGCTAAGCTTTTTGAGTGTATCGTAAAAGATAAAATGTATTTTAATATGAAGCACTTGATTTGTTCAAATCAACACGGATCTAATCTTTAAATTTTTACTGAATATTGTTTTTCATCTTTTCGTAGTGGTTATCAAATTGACACTATTTATATAGATATTTCAAAGGCATTTGATAAAATTTCGCTCAGTATTTAATTTGCGTGTTTGGGAGTTTATTCTAACCTTCTTGAGGGGATAAAGTCTCATTTATATAAAGGAGCAGCATGGTTGTTATAGATGGTGTTTGCTCGAAATCAACCATTTCTAGTTCTGGAGTACCTCAGGTCAGCATTTTTGGACCCTTATTGTTCACTTTATTTATGAGTGACATTTCTACATACGTGCTTTTCATAGGTTAAATTTCTTCTATATGCCGACGATCTTAAAATTTATTCAGAAAACAGAGGCTCCCATGACTCTTCGATGCTTCAATTAGAACTTAATAAGTTTTATAATTGGTATGTTAGGATCCGGTTATTTCTTAATATCAAAACTTAACTTCCTATTTCATAGTGAACACTTGCCTTTCCGAGGTCAAAAAAGTTAAAGACTTAGGAGTGCATTTTGATACCAGTTTTTAGCTTCTCCACGCATTTAAATTTCATAACCTCAAATTCATTAGACATGCTTGCATTTGTGAGACGTCACTATTATACTCTGCTTTTGTTCACATAAAACGATTGGAAAGAATCCAGAAGAATTGTTTTCGTTTTGCGCTCTCTTTTCTGACCCGATTCCATCTTACAAAGAACATAGATTACAAAGAAGTTGCATCGGTGTAGCTTACTTCACCTCACCACTTAAAAAACCAATTAGATATCAATCAGTGAACATCTCCAGCGAATAAAATTTAATGTTCCGTGCAGAAATTTTCGTAATTATGAAGTTTTTCGTGTTGGTGTTAACAGAGCGATCTAAGGTGCTAATGCTCCAATAAATAGAACTCTGAGCTTAACTTTTTCTGAAATATTTTAGATTTAGATTCGTCTTATACTAAATCGGTACTTACATTTAAATAAAAAAATATTTTTTGAGTTGTAATTAATTGAATATTTTTATAGTAATTACGCCTCAAGTGTCTGTGTATGTTAATTAGAAATAAACAAATATATAAATGCTAAAATATGCAATGCTTATAACTCAAGAACGCCTGAAAGCCTCCCGTCAAACAAGAAGAATAACGAAAGAAAGTTCTCGAAAAATCTCCAAAAAAAAAATTATGAAGAAAATTCATTTTCCGATACATTTTGTATGGAGCAATTATACGACGCACTCTTGATGATATTGTTATTGTTGTCGCAGCTAGCTACACCCTGTAAAGAACGGATTCGGGGGAGGCCTAGGAAACGTGCGGTTTCAACGGGATCAGACCAGAGGGAGACGGGTTTAGATGATAGGGCATGTGAATAGGTGTTTGGTAAAGTGCGAAATCTCCACATGCCGGGCATGGTCTTGATGATCGATGGTATTTGTGTTTACGATACGGTTTTGTTTTTTTTTTTGGCAATTTATTGTGACAATTGTTTTGGACCAAATTTGTGTGGCAATTGTTTTTGTAGCAATTTTTTTTGTCATACATTAAAAACGATCATGATTTCAACGTGCGATTTATTCCAGCTTTATCAAATTTTTATCTGCGACAGTTATTGTAGTTAAATTTGATTTAGTGCATTGTTTTGAAATGGTTTTTTGTGAAAATTACCAGCGTAAAGTGATTTCATTCATTACTCAGTGTTATTCACAACGCCGCGAGCTAGAAGATCTAATCTCGTAATGCAAGTAGAGTTCGAAATATCGGCAGTCAATAATGCACAAGAAATCGAGAGCAGCCGTGTTCGTGTGGCCCGACTTCGTGCATAACAAACACAAGAAGAAGACAGATGAAGGTAGTAAGGACCCTCGTAAGTTTTATCGAGCGGAAGACTATGAAATTAATCGGAGTTCGATCCGACGCCACACCGCCTGCACTGTCGAACAGAAGCTGAGCCGAATATACCGACACTCCCGCAGATAATACCAGCTGTGCGTTAAGTGGAGGGAGCTCAGCATTCTTGAAGAGTTGGTAGGTCTGGATGAAGACTTCGGCGTCAGGAGGAATGATAATAATTTGTATGCACAGACGAGGAAAACGAAGGGATGGTTAGAAGGGAAGTCCCACAGAAACTCCGGATGCCAGACCCCCTACTAAGACCACCGCAAGGATATGTGGAGCTCAGGGGGTCAATTCTCGTTCTGTGAAACTGAAATGTAAACTAAGTTTTCATTTTCATTTTCGCACCTACTTTTCACATGTATCATATTTTGCGATTCTTATGTGTTTCATGATAACTATTTTTCACTGTGAAAAGGTTGTGAAAAAATTTGTTCCATTCTCATTTGTACCAAGCAAATTTATCAACTTTGTTATTTTGAAATATTTGTGGAAAAGCTGAATGCACACAAAACAACAATCATGTCAATTTATATTTTTGCAATTTTGTGAGCACAAGATGACTTAGAAATGTAAGTTCAAATTAGTTTTAAAAACTTTTTGATTTTATTTGTTTGTATTTTGTTTTACATTGCGCGATACTCAAAATCCTTTCGATATGACAACCGAAAGCCATTTCATTGATTTATAAATATTTCCAAAATCTTTATGCATAGAATTAATAAATGAGTTGCTGCCTAAAATATAAACAACTAAAAGAGGACTTGCTATTCTTAAATTTATTATGATTTTGAGTTCTCTACGTTTTTTTGCGACTGGCAGCATTCAGCGATGCGTTGGACAAGATAATTTGGCTTCACTATCCCAAAAATCCGTCAGCCGAAGTCTAAATGAAGTAGTAAAAGTAAATAAAGTTGTTCATAAATATATTGAATTTCCTTCAAAAGAAGAGTCTTCTGAATTAAAAATTAAATTTATGCAAAAGCATCAATTTCCTGGCATAATTGGATTAATAGATGGAACACATATACATAAAGATTAGTGCACCAAAAAAGGAGGTAGAGCATGTCTCCTACTGCCGGAAAGGAGACATTCGAAAAATGTGATGATAATTTGTGATGCGGACTACAAAATTCTTAGTGCTAATGCTCAGTTCGGAGACACTTCGCATGATTCATATGTGTGGCGCTGATCACACCTTTGCCGAAACTTGGAAGATTTGTACAATTCAGGTGAACGTGATTTCTGGCTTCTGGGCGATAGTGGTGGGCCTTATAATAAATGCTTGCTTAGTGCTACATAATTATTTAATGCGTGCTAGAGTTCCATTTGAAGAAGTAGAGATTGAGTCAGAAGAACCCGACAACAATTCATTGTCCGTTTCATCGCGATACCCTTGCTATTGCGAAAAGGACACGATTGAAAATTGTTCAAAATGCTTTTGGTTGAACCATTCAGTATACATTCATCACTTATTCATACATCGTAATTATTATATAAATTAAGAAACTGATCTAATAAACTTGCTTTTTTTATGAAACACTTTATTTGATTTAATTTACACACTTTAATTAAACACTTTATTATTTCATAATTTTATAATTATTTATTTAACATCATGTTGACGCATCGCGTGCTGTCATACATCTCTCCCACTAATTACTATTCTGCCCGCTTAAATACCCTTTGCCACGCGCAAACATTGTAAAAGTCCTTGAGAAACCCTTGCGCAAGGTGTTGTGGTTCTAAGGTTGCATGGTTAATTGCTAAGCAGCGCCGTTATCACGCTGCCTGGAAAACAAAACAGCAAGATGTTGCTGTTACTAGGCTGCGTAGTGATCCTACGCGCTGGGCTAACCTGTCGCTAGTCTGGCTCCGAAACACATGTGCAGGCTATTACTGTAGCTGGTCCGCATGGGGATGACCTTTAGCGTTAGGGAGCCGTTGTTGGGCTGTTTGGATCCCATGCGCGATTCATACTGTTGCTAAGCTGCCATGCGCAAAACGTTGCAATTAATAGCATGCATAGTGATCACACACGGTGGCTGTGATGTTGCTATGCCACTATATTACAAATACGGGTACCATTTGGTAACTTACATTTCTTTTAAAATTTTGTAAAGAAAAAAAAATTATTAAATATAAAAAAAATTCATTAATTATAACATAAAATTTAGAAAATATAACTCAATTTTTTTTTTTTTTTTCTCCTGCATTAGATGTAAAATATTTTGCAGCTCCTGCGGGATGCTTTCGTTCACCTCTGCATTTTTCTTATGGCTTCGGTCTGCCAATTTATGGCTGTTATTTCTTCCTTTTCCAGATTGTTCGCCAAATTTTTGCTCCTTTAATTTCTTTTCTTCGATTTGGAGAAAGTCGTCGGGTTGGGACGCGCCTTCCGTTTTTTCGCCCTGAAGATTCTGCTAGTAGTTATTCATACATGTTTCTACTCTTTGTTTTACCTTTTCGTGATTCTGTTTGCTTCGGGCTGGCGGTCGTGGTATTCTATCGCCTTAGTATGCTGGGGTGAAACTCACCAGAAATGGCTGGTAGGCTAATGCCACCGCCGTCTCCGTCCCGTTAAAATCTGGCAAGTCTCAGAGTACGTTCCAATTCCCGTCGTCATTAAGTTGGTGGTGTAGGTGCGGTTGAGAGGACTCCCGTCTTTACGTCTGGTCTGGTTCTGAACGTTCACCTCATATAGACAACCATGGGACCATTTTTTCAGGACGACTACACTTTCGGGTTTTGGATAGCGGCTCTGAGTTGGGACCCAGTGAAAAATTAAAAATGAATGAAAAACACAAAAACATAAATTCAAGTAAAGTTTCGAGCGGTAGAGGGGCGTCGAAGCCGATCCCCAAAACTGGCTCATCGCTGCGGGTGGCAGCATCTACTAACATGGGGAGGGCGAAACCGCCTCCCTCCGTTTGCTTTGTATGGGGGACGGCTGCTGTGGCCAAAACTAAGGGGGGTGGTGAAAGATCGTCGGAGCCGACATCCAAAGTCGTGATTAGACCGGGGGGTACAGTCACTGCCACTCGCGCTGTAGGGGGGGAGAGTCGAAGCCGACCTCCGCAGCCTCTAGGTTAGTTGGGGGCGTAATTCCGGCTGGGCGCAGGCGTGTCGCAGGGGAAATCACCCGCGGCCTCTGGAGGGGGGGACTGGGCGATATCGCCAGTACCAGCAAGGGTTTATCCTGCAGCGTACCGGTGCAGTCGAAGGAGGGCCCACTCCGATCGTCGCATGGAATCCAAGATTCTGCGCTATGGCGGCCAGGCGGGATCTTAGTTATCTGAGAGGCATGCTAGGTCGGTCGAGTGGGCCAAGGGGGCGCTTGAGGGAGAGCGCAAGTGCGCCTTCGAAGAGCTCAGCCCCAAAGAGACAGCGGTCTCAGGGGGGGGAGACCTCTTCAGTGAAGCGGCCCAGGACTGGGGTAGCGCCTAAAACGTTCAGCGAAGTCGCGAAACAGGCGGGCTCCATTATCCTGGGTGTCGTGGACCGCGGTAAGGAGGACGGTGCCATCTCTAAGATGGACTGGAGGCGTGTGGCGGCAGCAATCTCTGCCGTCTTTATGAAGGTGATCAGGGATAATCCTGGTCCACCTCCTCGTTGCGAGAGTGCGGGTTGGCACTCTGGCCTCTTCAAGAGGATCTCGTGCGCTGACGAGCGACCGGCCACGCTTTATAAAGCGGCGGTTTCCTTGGTGGGGGAGGTCTGGAAGGGTGCCAGGCTCGAGGCCGTGGATAAGAAGGACTTGCCTTTGTATCCGAGGGCTCGTGTCTGGCTCCCTGCGGAGCCCTCCGCACCGGGAGACATTGAGGAAATCCTCCGCTACTGCAACCCGAACCTTCCGGCGCACGCTTGGAAGGTCGTTCGGTTTGAGGGGTCCGAGGAACCATATCGGCAAGCGCTCAACGCGGAGTCCCTCGGCCCTCTCGCCGAGCAGGAGGGGGTCATATCCTATGTCTTCGAGAAGGTAGCCCTTAAAATCTACCGATCGGATGCCAGAGGTAGTGACGGCCTCCTTCCGGTTGAACCGGAATTGGTGCCGGAGGTCTGGGGGCCTGATGCGGAGGAAGCGGTGGAGGTTATGGAGGCCTTCATGAGCATGGAGGTTGACTCCGTCAGGTCGGACGCCGAGAGCGCTGGGGGAGTCTCCTCGGTAGCGGGGTCCGTCCTAAGCCTAAACAGGCTGTTCGATGGGCGGAGGAGGAGAGGCTACTTGCCTCGGATAGCGAGGATGCGGCCGCGGGGGGCGGGCTGGAGGAGATTACTGAGGATGATTATCCTGCAAATCAATCTCCAGCACTCTAAGAGCGCGTCCGCCAATTTGATGCTCCACCTTGAGCAAGGTGGGGCAGATATATTCCTGATCCAGGAACCGTGGCTGAGCAGTAACGGTATTTCTGGCATCGGGTCGAAGAAGTACAAGCTTCTGGTGCCCAGTGACGCAGGTAAATCTGGAGCTTGTATGCTCGTCTGGCGTGTTTTCTGTCTAATTTCAGCAAAGGAGGCGTAGTAACAGTGAGACTCGAAGACGGGGCCGAAGAACTTTGGCTCATGTCCGCGTATATGGCTCACGATGATGAGGTGGAACCACCTCCAGTGCTGCTGAGGAACGCTCTGGCGGAAGCGAGGCGCAGGAAAGCCGGCGTCGTTGTGGGCTGCGATGCCAATTCGAGGCACTCCTGCTAGGGTAGCTCGAACATCAACGCAAGAGGTGAGTCTCTCTTTGATTTTATTCTTAGCGAAAACTTGTCTATTTGTAATAGGGGGAGCGACCCTACGTTTGTAACTTCGGTAAGGGAGGAGGTCTTGGACCTTACCCTGGTTTCGTCTGAATTGTTATCCCAAATCTCGAACTGGAGAGTTCTTAACGATCACTCCTTCTCTGATCATAGGTATATTCAATTCTCCTTGGGCGATGCGCGTCCCCAAAATCGTCCCTTTAGGAATCTGACTGCTTACGGGCTTCTCCTGAACAGATGGGCTCTCTGTCATCTCAGCGAGCGCTGGGAAATTGCCACGACATGCAGAATTGGCCAAGAGTAGTTCGTGGGCGCTCAAAGAAGCTGAGGTCGCTTACCAAGCGGCAACTCTCGACCCTTGTTGGGGTTTTGACTGGGCATTGTCCGTTGTGTATTCATGCGGTTAAGCTGAAAAGAGTATCTGACCCTTTCTGCCGCAGCTGTATGGAGGAGGATGAGGTGGATTCATCTTGTCATTTTCTGCTCAGCTGCCCTGCATTTGTGAGACTGAGGTTCAAGTACCTAGGCTCGTACTTCTTTAGGACTCCAGAGGGGCTTTCTGGGGTAGAGATTGGTAATTTGCGCTACTTCATTCGGGGCACGCAACGTTTCTCAGGTTAATCTTTCCTGACTTTGCTATTCACGTTACCGTTCGTAAATCAGGTGGTATCACAATGGACTCCTACTATGTCTAAGTGAGTTCCCTTTGCGGGAACTACCACAGTAACCTACCTAACCTAACCTATTCATACATATATACATATGAATATACATATATTTATACAGTAAAAATATTTACTTGTCGTTAGCTATGTCCAAGTTCCTCGGATCTCCTTCACCAAGAATGATAGAATACAAGATTGCGTGGTTTGTGGCGGTAAAAGGTAAGTGAAAACAAAATTTTCATATGAAACCATTTTGACATTTGTTTTAACTATTACACTAAACGAGAATCAGTACTGTGAAAACTATATTCCGTTTCGTTCCGCTTTTTCACATGTCGCCATAACTTTTAATTTTTTCATCGAACGAGAATCGGAACGGTTGTTAAAACGTTAAAAAATTTACATTTCACAGTTGCACAGAACGAGAATTGACCCCCAGAACGGCATGTAGACGATGTGGTAGGAGAGGAACTTTTCGATGTGTCCGGTGTGGTGTACACACACCTGATTGCTGCGTAAGTCGCACGGGAACGGTATCGAGGGGTGGGTCTGCAGTAACACAACCTCGTGCCGAAACCTGGCTACCGTCACCGCGGATGTAGAGGAGGCGATGGCGGCAAACAACACCGGATAATCAAGAAGTTTCGTAAGTGGTTCTATGCGGACAGAGCTAAACGTGAGAGAACACGAGTGGTGATAGGTGACGGAAGGGCAAATTCAGTGGTAGAAGCGGTAAATGCAGAGGTGAGATTGGGTGACCAGGTGTGCCAGAGTGAATTACTAGCTTTATCAGGGCTAGCTGACGGGGCAGTAATTGACTACCTGGCGTAGGCTAACTTAAAGTGAGGGTGCGGAGCGCAAATAATAATGTTCCGCGCGAACTATGGTTGCTGCACTTGGGGTTCACTGCACTTGTTTTGAGCTACACTGCACTTGTTTCTGCTACGTTGCACTCACCAATTTTTCAAACAGTAAGTAAAATAAATACAAATGCCGCCTTTTGACGTATTAATTAGCTTTAATTTAGAGTAAGATTTCAGTGGGGGTGGACATGTCCGTTCAATTAAACATTTACAAAAATTTTGTTTTCAAATGTTCTGTGTAATTTATGTATGTGTTTGTGTATTGTACAATTTGCGTGTTTGTGTATGTATCTGGTCAATGCATGTGTTTGGTGTGTTGAATTCCTGTGTGTGGTGTATGTTGGAACGATCGATAGAGGGGAGAAGCTGGTGTAAACGACAGCATGGCGGGCATCGAACCCCATGAACCACTTCCGGTCGTCGTGGCGGAGCTTCTGATCTTGCTGGGGCTGTCGATCCTGCTGCTGGACGGACTGCGGTGCGGAGAGGTGCTGCAACCGGTGGCGTGAGTGGCGTAGCAGAGCGCGGGGTTGCGGCTGGGCGTGCCACAGAGCGAGGCACGGTGAGGGCCGAACGAATGTTGTTGGTAGGTGCGTTAGATATTTCCACGCCCATATTCTTAAAGGGGGGAAATAGGACTTAAATATTATGTATGTATGCAAGTAGGAGAACGGATGCTTGAGTTAAGCAACGTGAATGAATTTCAGTGAGCAAGGCTTGATATCGTTCTGATATTTTCGTTTTAGGTTTTGGTTTCGTTTATTTACCTTTTTCTTGCGATTTTATTTATCGATATTTGCGGCATCGATTGGTAGGAAGCATTACTTACCGAGCGATCTACCACTCGAATATGACCGTCGGAGCCGCGACATACTTTTTCTATGCACCCTAGTCGCCATTCTGTAAGGGCGAGACATTCGTCGTTAATCAGCACACACTCACTAATCTTTGGCGCCTCTTGAGTGCCTTTTCATCAATATCTTTTATGGAGGTCTTTTAGGTATTCCTCCTTCCATCGGCTACTGAACTCGTGATTTAAAATTTTAATTCTTTCCCATCGATTTATGAGGGAGAGGGATTGCGTACCTGTTTCGGGCATGGCAAGAAGTGGAACGCCTCTAAGACAATGGTCAGAGGTGAGAGCTGTAAAGTCGGAGGGATCGTGCGAAAGTGGAGAGAGTGGCTGTGAGTTTAAAACGGCTTCAAATTCGTCGTAAGTGAATTTGCAATTGACAGCGGTTTTTTTTAAATGTGATTTAAAGCTTTTTACTGCTGATTAAATTAATACATTGTGGTGAGTATTTTTTAATGATTTCAGGCAACACTTCATTTGTAAAGTGGCTAAATTAATTTTCAGTGGTGCCATAATCTGTGTGCACATCCTCTGCTTATGGACATTAAAGTACAGACTTTACACAGGTAAATTATTTTCTTTATCTCAGGCTTAAGTCGCGGCATATAGAACTCTTGTCGGATCATTTATTGCAAGAGCTGATGATGACCAATAAATGCAGAAAGTTTAAATATAATGCGGCAAACGGCGATTTTTCGGGTATTATTATTGGGTGCCATTCGTTATCGCTCAAACTAGAGTTTGCTAGACGCCCATTGGCACGAAGCAGTCCCTTCGAATCTAAAACTTGGTTCCCAGAGTGGGCTCTGTTTATCCATTAGCTTTGATCCCATTAAAAGTGTTTCTCACGGCAGTATCAGCGTAACTGAATAGCATTAATTAGGTATATTTCAGCCATTTGTATGTAAGTCTTGATGCAGTAGTGCATGACGTGGGGTGCTAGGTGTTCATTTTACCTTGTTCTTGAAGAGGTTTATAAATTGGAATGTATAAGCTATTACTCTGAGAGGTGATGAAAATCGTTTCAGGATGGAATTGTCTCCCAAAATCGTGCGGAGACTTTCAATGTTCCGAGTTTCTGTGGGTATTGTGGCAACTGTGCTGTATGAACGGGTCGATGGCAACCCAGACTACGAACGGCAAAAAGCAAACAAACTAACGAGTGCACTCATCAACTAGTTGTCATACATACATATATACATACATACGTACGCACATATAAAAGTGTCAACTACCAAACAAAAGAACCAACATCTGCAGCGAGCAGATTCATTCGCTAAATAAACCTCGACGTTTAAACATTGTATTTCAATTCGCGCTTTTCATAATGAAATTAAAGATCTTTGTAATTGCACCAGCCTGCAAGCTATTAAAATCAAACGAGTGGAGTTCGTGGAGTTTCAGAGCCACGGAAAATTCGAGCAAAATTGGTGGACATAATCGTGTCTCGTGGAGCGCCTACAAAGAATTTTTGGTACAGCTACACACCGCGAATAAATATCACGCCACCAAAAATCCGTTATCCGTTATAGGGGAGCGACAATAAGTAACGGGCAACTGTGACGCATACAAGCCGGCATCATGAGCGACGAAGACAGCGACAAGAATGCCGAAGAAGTCGCTATCGATGACAGCGCTGCGGGTGGTGGCAGCAGAGCCAGCGCAAACGTTAGCGCAGACAGCGACAGACCGCAAATCAATGCGGTGTTCGGTAAATTACCGTTTCCGAAACTTAATTCTAAGTACAATATCGAATCGTGGTTTATCAAAGTGGACGCATGGTTCGAGTTACATGGCTTTGGGGTACGCAAAGAAAAAGATAAGTACACAGCCATTATCGCCCATGCCGATGACTACATTCTCGACCAAGTGTTCGAATTGGTGCGAAATCCACCAACCACAGCGCCGTATACAACACTTAAAAATGCAATAATAAATAAGTTTAGCGATTCAGCGATGGCACGGCTCGATAAACTCACTGGGATACAACTGGGCGACGGTAAACCCAGCCATTTACTAAGCCAGATGCAGCGCACGAATGCAACGAAAGACGAATCCGTTATTCAGCAGTACTGGCTTAAACAGCTACCGGAAGCCGCACGCGCCGTTATCGCCGGCATGCTACAAGCTCACCCGAGCACACCGTTACACCAACTGGCCATTACCGCAGATGCAGTTCTCGACGCGCTGAGCCGTGATTCAAGTTCGACGCCATCAAGAGGACCAGCAGTCAACGCCATCGAATCGAAAAGCAATCAATCGGACGTTCTCAAGAAACAAATAGAAAAACACGAATCCATTCTAGAGAACATTAACAGCAAATTGAACCGGCTCATACTACGGGATCGCAGTCGTCAGCGCGAGCGTTCACAAATCAATCGTTCTAACACTCCCCACCGAACCGCCAGCATACAACAAAACTCGACGTGTTGGTATCACCGCGAATATGGAACTCAAGCCCGTAAATGCCGTTTTCCATGCGATTTTTCAACAAAAAAGCCAGATTCAACAAAAAGCTAGCGCTCGCCGAAACTCTCTTGCTCGAAAGTTCCGGCATTAAATCATCATCGAGCAAAAAGTCGCAGTGTGAACTCGAGGTAAAAATTTCAGAATTCATAAAATATAAATGATTCTTCATCGCAGATAGGAATACAAACCAATCCTTCTTGATAGACACGGGAGCGGAGGTTTCGGTTGTTCCACCAACTCGGGCATGTCGCCTATCCAAAATTGGAAGTAGTCCCCTGTATGCCGCTAATGGAACCGCCATCAAAACGTACGGTACAACTCGCCGCACAGTCGACCTTGGCCTCCAAATTTACATGGCACTTTGTTATAGCAGAAACAAAGTATGTCATAATCGGAATCGACTTTCTTAAATATTTCAATTTAGTCATCGATGTTGCGAACTCGACTCTGTCGGACAAATCAACTGTTCCACGATCAGCCATATGCAGCTTAGCATCATCGACCGCCATCAAGGCACACGTTCAACCCGAAGGTATCGAAAGCCTACTTCGAGAATACGCAGAAATAACGAACCACAACGCATCAGCTGCTTCCGCACGTCATACAGGTCTGACCCATTGCATCGAAACACGAGGGCCACCTGTGTTCGCTCGACCAAGACGTCTCACGCCAGAGAAAATGAAAGCGGCAAAAGAGGAATTTGAATTTTTATCCCGGCTCGGGATATGTCGTCCTTCGAAAAGCTCGTACGCTTCTCCGCTACATTTAGTTAGGAAGTCGAACGGCGAGTGGCGACCATGTGGAGACTATCGTGCCCTTAATGCGCAAACCGTACCAGATCGCTACCCGCTTCCTCACATACAAGACTTCACACATTTTCTGTACAACAAAGGCGTGTTCAGTAAAATCGACCTCAATCGAGCGTACCACCAAATTCCCATCGAGCCGGGCGACGTACATAAAACGTCAATAACCACACCGTTCGGGTTATTCGAATTCACACATATGGCTTTTGGTTTGTGCAATGCTGCACAAACTTTCCAAAGGTTCATGCACGCAGTATTTCAAGGCTTCGATTTTGTTTTCGTATACATCGACGATGTTTGTGTAGCGTCTGAGGGAATCGAACAGCACAAACAACTCCTGCGACAAATCTTCGAACGACTCCGACAGTTCCAGCTAACAATTAACTTAGCTAAATGCGAATTTGCTCAGTCGAAAATAAACTTCCTGGGACATGTAGTCACGACGCAAGGTATCAAACCGTTGCCAGAAAAGGTAGAAGTCATCGAAAATTTTCCATTGCCCATAGTCGCCAAAGAATTGCGTCGATTTTTGGCAATGATAAACTTTTACCGTCGTTTTTTGCCAAATGCAGTACATCATCAAATGCCGCTCGTACAACTCATCCCTGGGAACAGAAAAAACGATACCACGCGAATTAAATGGACTGAAGACACCGTAAACCATTTCAACGAATGTAAAAATGCGCTAGCAAGCGCCACCCTGCTAGTTCATCCAGCGCCGAATGCTCAAATATCGCTTAGCACAGACGCAAGCGATACAGCCATCGGGGCAGCTCTGCATCAAATCGCACGAGACGAGTTTCAGCCTTTGGCATTTTTTAGCCACAAACTGTCCGAAGCAAAACAAAGGTATAGTACCTACGACCGCGAACTACTGGCATTGTACCTAGCCGTTAAACACTTCCGTGGAATGTTGGAGGGAAGACCCTTCGAGATACGTACGGATCACAAGCCGTTGATATATGCATTTAAGCAAAAGCACGATCGAGCATCACCGCGACAGTTGCGACAGCTTGACTTTATAAGTCAATTTAGGACGAATATTATCCACGTCGCCGGCGTCGAAAACACGACAGCGGACACACTATCGCGCATCGAGGCGTTGGAAACACCAATCATCGACTATAATCGAATCGCTGAAGGCCAGACAAAATGTCCCGAACTCAAGAAGCTCATCGACGACAATAATACATCTCTGCAACTGAAAAGGTTTCGAACACCAAACGTAGACAAAGAAATATACTGTGACGTCTCTACAGCGGATGTCAGGCCATTCATACCACATCAACATCGTCAAGCGGTCATCCAAAAAATGCATTGCATTTCGTATGGAGGAGTTCGAGCGACTACTAAGCTCATCAAGGCACGCTTCGTTTGGCCCAACATGGGCAAAGATATCTCAGAAGCCGTACAACGTTGTCTAAGCTGTCAGCAGTCCAAGGTGAGCAAACACGTTCGCGCACCGTTACAAAAAATTGCTCTTCCATCATGCAGGTTCGAACATATCAACATTGACCTCATCGGCCCACTTCCGCAATCGAACGAGTATCAGTACTGTCTCACCATTATAGACAGATATACAAGATGGCCGGAAGCAGTTCCGCTCAGGGACATTTCCGCAGAAACGGTTGCCAAGGAGCTCGTCAACGTCTCGCACGCTGGGTATAACGCATTTGCGCACTACTGCGTACCATCCGCAATCAAACGGCATCATAGAACGCTGGCATCGCTCACTCAAGACAGCGATCACTTGTCATCACCGCCAAGACTGGGTAAATTGTTTGCCCATAGTCTTGCTCGGGCTGCGCACAGCTTTCAAACCTGATATCAACACAACGGCCGCAGAACTTGTTTACGGCACTACATTGCGGTTGCCGGGTCAATTTTTCAACCAAGTGCAAAACCCGCGCCCACAATCCGACTTTGTGAGGCAGCTAACCGACATCATGCAAGACATACGTCCGAGAGGTGCTGCAACCGGTGGCGTGAGTGGCGTAGCAGAGCGCGGGGTTGCGGCTGGGCGTGCCACAGAGCGAGGCACGGTGAGGGCCGAACGAATGTTGTTGGTAGGTGCGTTAGATATTTCCACGCCCATATTCTTAAAGGGGGGAAATAGGACTTAAATATTATGTATGTATGCAAGTAGGAGAACGGATGCTTGAGTTAAGCAACGTGAATGAATTTCAGTGAGCAAGGCTTGATATCGTTCTGATATTTTCGTTTTAGGTTTTGGTTTCGTTTATTTACCTTTTTCTTGCGATTTTATTTATCGATATTTGCGGCATCGATTGGTAGGAAGCATTACTTACCGAGCGATCTACCACTCGAATATGACCGTCGGAGCCGCGACATACTTTTTCTATGCACCCTAGTCGCCATTCTGTAAGGGCGAGACATTCGTCGTTAATCAGCACACACTCACCAATCTTTGGCGCCTCTTGAGTGCCTTTTCATCAATATCTTTTATGGAGGTCTTTTAGGTATTCCTCCTTCCATCGGCTACTGAACTCGTGATTTAAAATTTTAATTCTTTCCCATCGATTTATGAGGGAGAGGGATTGCGTACCTGTTTCGGGCATGGCAAGAAGTGGAACGCCTCTAAGACAATGGTCAGAGGTGAGAGCTGTAAAGTCGGAGGGATCGTGCGAAAGTGGAGAGAGTGGCTGTGAGTTTAAAACGGCTTCAAATTCGTCGTAAGTGAATTTGCAATTGACAGCGGTTTTTTTTAAATGTGATTTAAAGCTTTTTACTGCTGATTAAATTAATACATTGTGGTGAGTATTTTTTAATGATTTCAGGCAACACTTCATTTGTAAAGTGGCTAAATTAATTTTCAGTGGTGCCATAATCTGTGTGCACATCCTCTGCTTATGGACATTAAAGTACAGACTTTACACAGGTAAATTATTTTCTTTATCTCAGGCTTAAGTCGCGGCATATAGAACTCTTGTCGGATCATTTATTGCAAGAGCTGATGATGACCAATAAATGCAGAAAGTTTAAATATAATGCGGCAAACGGCGATTTTTCGGGTATTATTATTGGGTGCCATTCGTTATCGCTCAAACTAGAGTTTGCTAGACGCCCATTGGCACGAAGCAGTCCCTTCGAATCTAAAACTTGGTTCCCAGAGTGGGCTCTGTTTATCCATTAGCTTTGATCCCATTAAAAGTGTTTCTCACGGCAGTATCAGCGTAACTGAATAGCATTAATTAGGTATATTTCAGCCATTTGTATGTAAGTCTTGATGCAGTAGTGCATGACGTGGGGTGCTAGGTGTTCATTTTACCTTGTTCTTGAAGAGGTTTATAAATTGGAATGTATAAGCTATTACTCTGAGAGGTGATGAAAATCGTTTCAGGATGGAATTGTCTCCCAAAATCGTGCGGAGACTTTCAATGTTCCGAGTTTCTGTGGGTATTGTGGCAACTGTGCTGTATGAACGGGTCGATGGCAACCCAGACTACGAACGGCAAAAAGCAAACAAACTAACGAGTGCACTCATCAACTAGTTGTCATACATACATATATACATACATACGTACGCACATATAAAAGTGTCAACTACCAAACAAAAGAACCAACATCTGCAGCGAGCAGATTCATTCGCTAAATAAACCTCGACGTTTAAACATTGTATTTCAATTCGCGCTTTTCATAATGAAATTAAAGATCTTTGTAATTTGTATTTTACTTTAAATTTTACTAAATTAAACACTGGATTTGACTATCCCCACACTGGTGACCCCGAAAATAAAGGAGATAGCGAATCTAGCATCGAATCAAATCACAATCAACATCAGGTGCCGCTGTGCCGCTGCACCAGCCTGCAAGCTATTAAAATCAAACGAGTGGAGTTCGTGGAGTTTCAGAGCCACGGAAAATTCGAGCAAAATTGGTGGACATAATCGTGTCTCGTGGAGCGCCTACAAAGAATTTTTGGTACAGCTACACACCGCGAATAAATATCACGCCACCAAAAATCCGTTATCCGTTATAGGGGAGCGACAATAAGTAACGGGCAACTGTGACGCATACAAGCCGGCATCATGAGCGACGAAGACAGCGACAAGAATGCCGAAGAAGTCGCTATCGATGACAGCGCTGCGGGTGGTGGCAGCAGAGCCAGCGCAAACGTTAGCGCAGACAGCGACAGACCGCAAATCAATGCGGTGTTCGGTAAATTACCGTTTCCGAAACTTAATTCTAAGTACAATATCGAATCGTGGTTTATCAAAGTGGACGCATGGTTCGAGTTACATGGCTTTGGGGTACGCAAAGAAAAAGATAAGTACACAGCCATTATCGCCCATGCCGATGACTACATTCTCGACCAAGTGTTCGAATTGGTGCGAAATCCACCAACCACAGCGCCGTATACAACACTTAAAAATGCAATAATAAATAAGTTTAGCGATTCAGCGATGGCACGGCTCGATAAACTCACTGGGATACAACTGGGCGACGGTAAACCCAGCCATTTACTAAGCCAGATGCAGCGCACGAATGCAACGAAAGACGAATCCGTTATTCAGCAGTACTGGCTTAAACAGCTACCGGAAGCCGCACGCGCCGTTATCGCCGGCATGCTACAAGCTCACCCGAGCACACCGTTACACCAACTGGCCATTACCGCAGATGCAGTTCTCGACGCGCTGAGCCGTGATTCAAGTTCGACGCCATCAAGAGGACCAGCAGTCAACGCCATCGAATCGAAAAGCAATCAATCGGACGTTCTCAAGAAACAAATAGAAAAACACGAATCCATTCTAGAGAACATTAACAGCAAATTGAACCGGCTCATACTACGGGATCGCAGTCGTCAGCGCGAGCGTTCACAAATCAATCGTTCTAACACTCCCCACCGAACCGCCAGCATACAACAAAACTCGACGTGTTGGTATCACCGCGAATATGGAACTCAAGCCCGTAAATGCCGTTTTCCATGCGATTTTTCAACAAAAAAGCCAGATTCAACAAAAAGCTAGCGCTCGCCGAAACTCTCTTGCTCGAAAGTTCCGGCATTAAATCATCATCGAGCAAAAAGTCGCAGTGTGAACTCGAGGTAAAAATTTCAGAATTCATAAAATATAAACGATTCTTCATCGCAGATAGGAATACAAACCAATCCTTCTTGATAGACACGGGAGCGGAGGTTTCGGTTGTTCCACCAACTCGGGCATGTCGCCTATCCAAAATTGGAAGTAGTCCCCTGTATGCCGCTAATGGAACCGCCATCAAAACGTACGGTACAACTCGCCGCACAGTCGACCTTGGCCTCCAAATTTACATGGCACTTTGTTATAGCAGAAACAAAGTATGTCATAATCGGAATCGACTTTCTTAAATATTTCAATTTAGTCATCGATGTTGCGAACTCGACTCTGTCGGACAAATCAACTGTTCCACGATCAGCCATATGCAGCTTAGCATCATCGACCGCCATCAAGGCACACGTTCAACCCGAAGGTATCGAAAGCCTACTTCGAGAATACGCAGAAATAACGAACCACAACGCATCAGCTGCTTCCGCACGTCATACAGGTATGACCCATTGCATCGAAACACGAGGGCCACCTGTGTTCGCGCGACCAAGACGTCTCACGCCAGAGAAAATGAAAGCGGCAAAAGAGGAATTTGAATTTTTATCCCGGCTCGGGATATGTCGTCCTTCGAAAAGCTCGTACGCTTCTCCGCTACATTTAGTTAGGAAGTCGAACGGCGAGTGGCGACCATGTGGAGACTATCGTGCCCTTAATGCGCAAACCGTACCAGATCGCTACCCGCTTCCTCACATACAAGACTTCACACATTTTCTGTACAACAAAGGCGTGTTCAGTAAAATCGACCTCAATCGAGCGTACCACCAAATTCCCATCGAGCCGGGCGACGTACATAAAACGTCAATAACCACACCGTTCGGGTTATTCGAATTCACACATATGACTTTTGGTTTGTGCAATGCTGCACAAACTTTCCAAAGGTTCATGCACGCAGTATTTCAAGGCTTCGATTTTGTTTTCGTATACATCGACGATGTTTGTGTAGCGTCTGAGGGAATCGAACAGCACAAACAACTCCTGCGACAAATCTTCGAACGACTCCGACAGTTCCAGCTAACAATTAACTTAGCTAAATGCGAATTTGCTCAGTCGAAAATAAACTTCCTGGGACATGTAGTCACGACGCAAGGTATCAAACCGTTGCCAGAAAAGGTAGAAGTCATCGAAAATTTTCCATTGCCCATAGTCGCCAAAGAATTGCGCCGATTTTTGGCAATGATAAACTTTTACCGTCGTTTTTTGCCAAATGCAGTACATCATCAAATGCCGCTCGTACAACTCATCCCTGGGAACAGAAAAAACGATACCACGCGAATTAAATGGACTGAAGACACCGTAAACCATTTCAACGAATGTAAAAATGCGCTAGCAAGCGCCACCCTGCTAGTTCATCCAGCGCCGAATGCTCAAATATCGCTTAGCACAGACGCAAGCGATACAGCCATCGGGGCAGCTCTGCATCAAATCGCACGAGACGAGTTTCAGCCTTTGGCATTTTTTAGCCACAAACTGTCCGAAGCAAAACAAAGGTATAGTACCTACGACCGCGAACTACTGGCATTGTACCTAGCCGTTAAACACTTCCGTGGAATGTTGGAGGGAAGACCCTTCGAGATACGTACGGATCACAAGCCGTTGATATATGCATTTAAGCAAAAGCATGATCGAGCATCACCGCGACAGTTGCGACAGCTTGACTTTATAAGTCAATTTAGGACGAATATTATCCACGTCGCCGGCGTCGAAAACACGACAGCGGACACACTATCGCGCATCGAGGCGTTGGAAACACCAATCATCGACTATAATCGAATCGCTGAAGGCCAGACAAAATGTCCCGAACTCAAGAAGCTCATCGACGACAATAATACATCTCTGCAACTGAAAAGGTTTCGAACACCAAACGTAGACAAAGAAATATACTGTGACGTCTCTACAGCGGATGTCAGGCCATTCATACCACATCAACATCGTCAAGCGGTCATCCAAAAAATGCATTGCATTTCGCATGGAGGAGTTCGAGCGACTACTAAGCTCATCAAGGCACGCTTCGTTTGGCCCAATATGGGCAAAGATATCTCAGAAGCCGTACAACGTTGTCTAAGCTGTCAGCAGTCCAAGGTGAGCAAACACGTTCGCGCACCGTTACAAAAAATTGCTCTTCCATCATGCAGGTTCGAACATATCAACATTGACCTCATCGGCCCACTTCCGCAATCGAACGAGTATCAGTACTGTCTCACCATTATAGACAGATATACAAGATGGCCGGAAGCAGTTCCGCTCAGGGACATTTCCGCAGAAACGGTTGCCAAGGAGCTCGTCAACGTCTCGCACGCTGGGTATAACGCATTTGCGCACTACTGCGTACCATCCGCAATCAAACGGCATCATAGAACGCTGGCATCGCTCACTCAAGACAGCGATCACTTGTCATCACCGCCAAGACTGGGTAAATTGTTTGCCCGTAGTCTTGCTCGGGCTGCGCACAGCTTTCAAACCTGATATCAACACAACGGCCGCAGAACTTGTTTACGGCACTACATTGCGGTTGCCGGGTCAATTTTTCAACCAAGTGCAAAACCCGCGCCCACAATCCGACTTTGTGAGGCAGCTAACCGACATCATGCAAGACATACGTCCGAGAGGTGCTGCAACCGGTGGCGTGAGTGGCGTAGCAGAGCGCGGGGTTGCGGCTGGGCGTGCCACAGAGCGAGGCACGGTGAGGGCCGAACGAATGTTGTTGGTAGGTGCGTTAGATATTTCCACGCCCATATTCTTAAAGGGGGGAAATAGGACTTAAATATTATGTATGTATGCAAGTAGGAGAACGGATGCTTGAGTTAAGCAACGTGAATGAATTTCAGTGAGCAAGGCTTGATATCGTTCTGATATTTTCGTTTTAGGTTTTGGTTTCGTTTATTTACCTTTTTCTTGCGATTTTATTTATCGATATTTGCGGCATCGATTGGTAGGAAGCATTACTTACCGAGCGATCTACCACTCGAATATGACCGTCGGAGCCGCGACATACTTTTTCTATGCACCCTAGTCGCCATTCTGTAAGGGCGAGACATTCGTCGTTAATCAGCACACACTCACCAATCTTTGGCGCCTCTTGAGTGCCTTTTCATCAATATCTTTTATGGAGGTCTTTTAGGTATTCCTCCTTCCATCGGCTACTGAACTCGTGATTTAAAATTTTAATTCTTTCCCATCGATTTATGAGGGAGAGGGATTGCGTACCTGTTTCGGGCATGGCAAGAAGTGGAACGCCTCTAAGACAATGGTCAGAGGTGAGAGCTGTAAAGTCGGAGGGATCGTGCGAAAGTGGAGAGAGTGGCTGTGAGTTTAAAACGGCTTCAAATTCGTCGTAAGTGAATTTGCAATTGACAGCGGTTTTTTTTAAATGTGATTTAAAGCTTTTTACTGCTGATTAAATTAATACATTGTGGTGAGTATTTTTTAATGATTTCAGGCAACACTTCATTTGTAAAGTGGCTAAATTAATTTTCAGTGGTGCCATAATCTGTGTGCACATCCTCTGCTTATGGACATTAAAGTACAGACTTTACACAGGTAAATTATTTTCTTTATCTCAGGCTTAAGTCGCGGCATATAGAACTCTTGTCGGATCATTTATTGCAAGAGCTGATGATGACCAATAAATGCAGAAAGTTTAAATATAATGCGGCAAACGGCGATTTTTCGGGTATTATTATTGGGTGCCATTCGTTATCGCTCAAACTAGAGTTTGCTAGACGCCCATTGGCACGAAGCAGTCCCTTCGAATCTAAAACTTGGTTCCCAGAGTGGGCTCTGTTTATCCATTAGCTTTGATCCCATTAAAAGTGTTTCTCACGGCAGTATCAGCGTAACTGAATAGCATTAATTAGGTATATTTCAGCCATTTGTATGTAAGTCTTGATGCAGTAGTGCATGACGTGGGGTGCTAGGTGTTCATTTTACCTTGTTCTTGAAGAGGTTTATAAATTGGAATGTATAAGCTATTACTCTGAGAGGTGATGAAAATCGTTTCAGGATGGAATTGTCTCCCAAAATCGTGCGGAGACTTTCAATGTTCCGAGTTTCTGTGGGTATTGTGGCAACTGTGCTGTATGAACGGGTCGATGGCAACCCAGACTACGAACGGCAAAAAGCAAACAAACTAACGAGTGCACTCATCAACTAGTTGTCATACATACATATATACATACATACGTACGCACATATAAAAGTGTCAACTACCAAACAAAAGAACCAACATCTGCAGCGAGCAGATTCATTCGCTAAATAAACCTCGACGTTTAAACATTGTATTTCAATTCGCGCTTTTCATAATGAAATTAAAGATCTTTGTAATTTGTATTTTACTTTAAATTTTACTAAATTAAACACTGGATTTGACTATCCCCACACTGGTGACCCCGAAAATAAAGGAGATAGCGAATCTAGCATCGAATCAAATCACAATCAACATCAGGTGCCGCTGTGCCGCTGCACCAGCCTGCAAGCTATTAAAATCAAACGAGTGGAGTTCGTGGAGTTTCAGAGCCACGGAAAATTCGAGCAAAATTGGTGGACATAATCGTGTCTCGTGGAGCGCCTACAAAGAATTTTTGGTACAGCTACACACCGCGAATAAATATCACGCCACCAAAAATCCGTTATCCGTTATAGGGGAGCGACAATAAGTAACGGGCAACTGTGACGCATACAAGCCGGCATCATGAGCGACGAAGACAGCGACAAGAATGCCGAAGAAGTCGCTATCGATGACAGCGCTGCGGGTGGTGGCAGCAGAGCCAGCGCAAACGTTAGCGCAGACAGCGACAGACCGCAAATCAATGCGGTGTTCGGTAAATTACCGTTTCCGAAACTTAATTCTAAGTACAATATCGAATCGTGGTTTATCAAAGTGGACGCATGGTTCGAGTTACATGGCTTTGGGGTACGCAAAGAAAAAGATAAGTACACAGCCATTATCGCCCATGCCGATGACTACATTCTCGACCAAGTGTTCGAATTGGTGCGAAATCCACCAACCACAGCGCCGTATACAACACTTAAAAATGCAATAATAAATAAGTTTAGCGATTCAGCGATGGCACGGCTCGATAAACTCACTGGGATACAACTGGGCGACGGTAAACCCAGCCATTTACTAAGCCAGATGCAGCGCACGAATGCAACGAAAGACGAATCCGTTATTCAGCAGTACTGGCTTAAACAGCTACCGGAAGCCGCACGCGCCGTTATCGCCGGCATGCTACAAGCTCACCCGAGCACACCGTTACACCAACTGGCCATTACCGCAGATGCAGTTCTCGACGCGCTGAGCCGTGATTCAAGTTCGACGCCATCAAGAGGACCAGCAGTCAACGCCATCGAATCGAAAAGCAATCAATCGGACGTTCTCAAGAAACAAATAGAAAAACACGAATCCATTCTAGAGAACATTAACAGCAAATTGAACCGGCTCATACTACGGGATCGCAGTCGTCAGCGCGAGCGTTCACAAATCAATCGTTCTAACACTCCCCACCGAACCGCCAGCATACAACAAAACTCGACGTGTTGGTATCACCGCGAATATGGAACTCAAGCCCGTAAATGCCGTTTTCCATGCGATTTTTCAACAAAAAAGCCAGATTCAACAAAAAGCTAGCGCTCGCCGAAACTCTCTTGCTCGAAAGTTCCGGCATTAAATCATCATCGAGCAAAAAGTCGCAGTGTGAACTCGAGGTAAAAATTTCAGAATTCATAAAATATAAACGATTCTTCATCGCAGATAGGAATACAAACCAATCCTTCTTGATAGACACGGGAGCGGAGGTTTCGGTTGTTCCACCAACTCGGGCATGTCGCCTATCCAAAATTGGAAGTAGTCCCCTGTATGCCGCTAATGGAACCGCCATCAAAACGTACGGTACAACTCGCCGCACAGTCGACCTTGGCCTCCAAATTTACATGGCACTTTGTTATAGCAGAAACAAAGTATGTCATAATCGGAATCGACTTTCTTAAATATTTCAATTTAGTCATCGATGTTGCGAACTCGACTCTGTCGGACAAATCAACTGTTCCACGATCAGCCATATGCAGCTTAGCATCATCGACCGCCATCAAGGCACACGTTCAACCCGAAGGTATCGAAAGCCTACTTCGAGAATACGCAGAAATAACGAACCACAACGCATCAGCTGCTTCCGCACGTCATACAGGTATGACCCATTGCATCGAAACACGAGGGCCACCTGTGTTCGCGCGACCAAGACGTCTCACGCCAGAGAAAATGAAAGCGGCAAAAGAGGAATTTGAATTTTTATCCCGGCTCGGGATATGTCGTCCTTCGAAAAGCTCGTACGCTTCTCCGCTACATTTAGTTAGGAAGTCGAACGGCGAGTGGCGACCATGTGGAGACTATCGTGCCCTTAATGCGCAAACCGTACCAGATCGCTACCCGCTTCCTCACATACAAGACTTCACACATTTTCTGTACAACAAAGGCGTGTTCAGTAAAATCGACCTCAATCGAGCGTACCACCAAATTCCCATCGAGCCGGGCGACGTACATAAAACGTCAATAACCACACCGTTCGGGTTATTCGAATTCACACATATGACTTTTGGTTTGTGCAATGCTGCACAAACTTTCCAAAGGTTCATGCACGCAGTATTTCAAGGCTTCGATTTTGTTTTCGTATACATCGACGATGTTTGTGTAGCGTCTGAGGGAATCGAACAGCACAAACAACTCCTGCGACAAATCTTCGAACGACTCCGACAGTTCCAGCTAACAATTAACTTAGCTAAATGCGAATTTGCTCAGTCGAAAATAAACTTCCTGGGACATGTAGTCACGACGCAAGGTATCAAACCGTTGCCAGAAAAGGTAGAAGTCATCGAAAATTTTCCATTGCCCATAGTCGCCAAAGAATTGCGCCGATTTTTGGCAATGATAAACTTTTACCGTCGTTTTTTGCCAAATGCAGTACATCATCAAATGCCGCTCGTACAACTCATCCCTGGGAACAGAAAAAACGATACCACGCGAATTAAATGGACTGAAGACACCGTAAACCATTTCAACGAATGTAAAAATGCGCTAGCAAGCGCCACCCTGCTAGTTCATCCAGCGCCGAATGCTCAAATATCGCTTAGCACAGACGCAAGCGATACAGCCATCGGGGCAGCTCTGCATCAAATCGCACGAGACGAGTTTCAGCCTTTGGCATTTTTTAGCCACAAACTGTCCGAAGCAAAACAAAGGTATAGTACCTACGACCGCGAACTACTGGCATTGTACCTAGCCGTTAAACACTTCCGTGGAATGTTGGAGGGAAGACCCTTCGAGATACGTACGGATCACAAGCCGTTGATATATGCATTTAAGCAAAAGCATGATCGAGCATCACCGCGACAGTTGCGACAGCTTGACTTTATAAGTCAATTTAGGACGAATATTATCCACGTCGCCGGCGTCGAAAACACGACAGCGGACACACTATCGCGCATCGAGGCGTTGGAAACACCAATCATCGACTATAATCGAATCGCTGAAGGCCAGACAAAATGTCCCGAACTCAAGAAGCTCATCGACGACAATAATACATCTCTGCAACTGAAAAGGTTTCGAACACCAAACGTAGACAAAGAAATATACTGTGACGTCTCTACAGCGGATGTCAGGCCATTCATACCACATCAACATCGTCAAGCGGTCATCCAAAAAATGCATTGCATTTCGCATGGAGGAGTTCGAGCGACTACTAAGCTCATCAAGGCACGCTTCGTTTGGCCCAATATGGGCAAAGATATCTCAGAAGCCGTACAACGTTGTCTAAGCTGTCAGCAGTCCAAGGTGAGCAAACACGTTCGCGCACCGTTACAAAAAATTGCTCTTCCATCATGCAGGTTCGAACATATCAACATTGACCTCATCGGCCCACTTCCGCAATCGAACGAGTATCAGTACTGTCTCACCATTATAGACAGATATACAAGATGGCCGGAAGCAGTTCCGCTCAGGGACATTTCCGCAGAAACGGTTGCCAAGGAGCTCGTCAACGTCTCGCACGCTGGGTATAACGCATTTGCGCACTACTGCGTACCATCCGCAATCAAACGGCATCATAGAACGCTGGCATCGCTCACTCAAGACAGCGATCACTTGTCATCACCGCCAAGACTGGGTAAATTGTTTGCCCATAGTCTTGCTCGGGCTGCGCACAGCTTTCAAACCTGATATCAACACAACGGCCGCAGAACTTGTTTACGGCACTACATTGCGGTTGCCGGGTCAATTTTTCAACCAAGTGCAAAACCCGCGCCCACAATCCGACTTTGTGAGGCAGCTAACCGACATCATGCAAGACATACGTCCGATCCAAACCGCATTTCACGACACTTCGGCAAAATTCGTAACCAAAAAACTAACGGATGCAACGTACGTTTTCGTACGAAATGATAAGGTCAGACCGGCATTCCAACCACCATACGACGGCCCATATCAGGTAGTATCGAAAAATTTGAAATACTTCACCATCAAGATGAACAGGAGCAACGTTAACGTATCCATAGACCGCCTGAAACCAGCATTCATCGAGTCGCCACAATTGGATATGCGATCACCAACAATACCGACGCAACAAACGCCAGCCCAGTTGAACACATCACCAGCAGAACAAACACCCGCTCTCGAATCACCGGCGGAAGGCCGCCTCGGACGTAGAGTAAGACTCCCCGTCCGTTTTAGGACGTAAAGTCTGGGGGGAGCAGTGTGGCAACTGTACTGTATGAACGGGTCGATGGCAACCCAGACTACGAACGGCAAAAAGCAAACAAACTAACGAGTGCACTCATCAACTAGTTGCCATACATATGCACATATATACATACATACGTACGCACATATAAAAGTGTCAACTACCAAACAAAAGAACCAACATCTGCAGCGAGCAGATTCATTCGCTAAATAAACCTCGACGTTTAAACATTGTATTTCAATTCGCGCTTTTCATAATTAAATTAAAGATCTTTGTAATTTGTATTTTACTTTAAATTTTACTAAAATAAACACTGGATTTGACTATCCCCACAGTATTATATTGCGTGCGTCTCAAATAGCGTTGCAAGCGACAATTTTTTTTTTACCTTTTTTTGGGCAAATTGTCGTTTAAGAGAGTATTTGAAACTGGAATATCCCAAAAAAAGTGTCAAAAAATTTTCGGTAATTTTCAAAAATAAAAAAAATGGTAATAGGCGTGGCACCCCCGTTTTCCAACATATCTCAAAAGCTATGCCACCACACTATGCGCACACTTTGCATTTCAAGTCAATATGCAAAATTTCAAAAATTGTAAAAATCGTAAACGGCAAAAAACTCCGATATTTATTAACTATATACGGTAATTTGCTCAAATTTGATAGACAAGATTGAATATGAAACACTTGGAATAGTAAATGTTGGTAATGCCCATGGTAATGCCCACTTTAGAGAACATTGTTATACCTCAGAAACTTGCATTTATAGTCAGAAATCACAATTTCGGAAATTAGAGAAATCAGACTAACGTCGTTTAATATTTTACAATTTTGTTATACTAGCAAACCCGGCTTGCTTTGATACGCCAGTAAAGGCATATTATTGTTTGATATTGAATATTGCTTTTGTGCTTAAAATATACTTTATACCTTGCTCTTAAGGAAATTTATTTATACCGAATATCAAATATCCTCTTCAAATGGTTGGAAGATGTTGCGTATAGTAATTTCGTCTTAAATGGGCCATAAGTCCGCCTTTTCCGTCCAACAAATAATATGTAGCATCTATATACCAAATATTAGGCATCTGCATCAAATATTTGTGGTGACAAAAGGAATTTGGCATTTTTATTATATAGAGTGTGGCGCCGTCAATTTTCTAAACTGGTACACAGTGTGATCTATAAGAAATATGTACATATCATACCTGTTAAATTTCAAGTACAAGTACTACTCAGTACAAATACTATATAAAATACTTATAATGAATACGTAATTGTTTTCTAGCTGAAATTAAATTAGTACTCGAGTAAAAGTACTAGGAGTTGAAAAGTATTTGGAAATACCTTGAAGTACTGAAAGTACTCGAAAGTACTCGAAAATACGCGCTAAAAGATTTAGAATCTTTTTCCGAGTACTTTCAAATACTTTGAAGTACTTTTTAATTTTTTTTATATTTTTCGAAGATTTTTCAAATTTATAACTTTTATTCATATAAATGAACACTATTTATTTACTTATTACACTAAATTATCAACATAAAGTACTCTTTTAATTAATTTTATACATGCATACATATATACATACATACATAATTAACATAAATGAAAAAATTGTTTTTAAAGATCATCTGTAAATATAAAATAAATACAAATCAATAATCATTTTTTATTCAAAGTTATTCTTTTTACTTACAATATTGAGCGTTAGCCTTCATAATAACTAGTTTCTCAAATGAGAAGTCAGTCATTGACTGCCGCCTGGGGCTGTTAATAATGCCCGCAAAAGAAAAAAGCCGTTCAACTGGCGCTGATGATGGCAAGGGGGTATTGAATTTAATGTAAGCCTCCGTCAGCAAGCTATACTTGTCCAGGCAATCTAGGGCTACAGAGTCATCATTTAAGTAGCTGTAAAATTGGTTGACTACTGCAGCAGCCAGATCTGCCGTTTGTTCTGGTCGTGCTGAGGGAGTATCATTATCTTCGTCTGTGAACAAACATACAATACATTTAGAAAAATTACTTTGAATTTTTTAATTCTACTTATATACCGTTGCTACTGAAGTCAAAAACTCATCGAAATGGCTTCGTCTTAATTTGCTTTCAAAATTAAGGGAAAGATTTTCCTTGTTCAGAGACTCCGTAACGGCCTGAATAACAATGCCGCAAACCCGCTCCACTGTCATCTCCCGATTTTTCCTCTGCAGCACTTTGATCCATTTTGTTTTAATACCTGGAGTCAAAACTGCAGCAGCTACTGCAATTTTCGCCTCAGGAGCTAAAAGAAAATATGGCTGAAACCTTTCCCTCAATTTGTTTTCCAAACTTATGGCGATAGAGCTCAAATGAACGATTTCATTACTTTCGCTAAACTTAATTAGCTTGTTGCTCAACGTCATGAGAGTCGGTATAAGGAAGCCATATTTAACTTCTCTCTGCCCCTGAAGAAAGTCAAGCGCTGTAGCTATAGGCTCCATCATTGCAGCGTATGACTCCAGGTATTTCAAGTCCCCGCTGTGGAGTTGCGGAACGTTCACTTCATAGCATAGGTGGCCGAGTGCGTCCTTATGCTGGAGTAACCTTTTTACCGCGTCGTACAAGGAATTCCAGCGGGTTACGACGGGAACAACTAGCGAACCACCTAAATTTTCCACGATCGTTTCGCTGGACTTCGGGTACGAGCACTTTTTCCACAAAGAGTTGCATTTTTGAAAGACCTTAATGATTTTAACAATTATAAATACAAAAAAGTAAATAAATGTATATAAATTTACCGTAGTGTTCTGGTAATTGATTTCTGCGTTGGATTTCAAAATTTTCATGAAGTCAGTTGTCGCAAGCAAATTAAGGGTGTGACTGACACATCTCTGATGCTTAGGCAAAAGACATTCATTTTCGAACTGAGGCAGATCAATATCGATGTCGTCCATGTCTAGGGAAACCCCATGCTCCTTGAACGCCTTGACAAAATTCGAACCGTTGTCAGTAACAGTCATGACGACATTTGAACTGTTGAGTTCGAAGGAGCTGTTTATATCGGTAATGACCTGCATCAGTTTTTCCGATGAATGTATGCCAGTCAGTCTCCTGCAAGCTAAAGCAGCCGACTTTCTTTCAAATTTATCATTCAACCAGTGGCATGTATACCCAAGGAAGCTACGGTGATTACCCGACCATATGTCAGCAGTTGTACAAAAATACTTAGCTGATGCGATATCAGATCGTACTTTGTCTAACATACTATCATATTGGCCCTGCAATATCATCATGGCCGTCTGCCTGCTGGGAACTTTAAGCCCAGTGGCCTCATATGACTCTCGGAACGATCGGCGTTCCAGGAGACACACCGGCAAACCGCAATCGACAATCGCGAAAATTATTTTTTTGTCGAAGGTTTGTTGTGCTGTTTGGCTGTCTGACTTACCCGTCTGAAATATTGGGGGAATTTCATTTATATAGAATGTGAATAAATTTAATTTCTGTATAACATTTACCTTACCAACCCTGTACTTGTCAAACAATTCGCGATGTCTTACTCTCATATGTTTGACGAAATTCTGCTTTTACAATCCGCCCACAACCAGAACACTTCCCTTCCAGGGAGACTTTCCCAGAATGTGTAACCTTGAATAATAATTGTATATAAATAAAGTTTTCTGAGCTATAGATAAACCTAAATTATTGTAAACTATTTTGTTACTACCTCTACTAAAAACCAAATGTTATTTATTAAAAGTACACAAATAACAAACAAAACGATACTTCAGAAACATGTAAACTAACTTTTTTGACTTCCGTATAAAACTCCGAGCAAAAAATACTGCTGGTCGGCAATGTGTCATTGAGCGGTATTTTGGACGAAGAGGGTTCTTCCAAATGCTGCTTTCGCTTGCGCGATGGCATTTCTGGCATAAAGTCCGGGTCCGCAGTGCTGTCGTCAGCAGAAAAATCGCAATCATCGAATAAATCAGACATTTCACTATTTGGAGAAAAAACTTTTACCATAAATCGTGTAAAATGAGGGCGCTAAAGTCACTTCTCTAACAGATTAATATGATAAATGATTGTAATTGTATGTATATTCAGCACTTTTTTCCAAACTTCAAACTCGTTTTTCTCAAAACTATACTTTTTACTATACACTGCTTCATTTCTACAGCGACAATATAATGTGTCACAATTTTTATCACTTTGTTATAATATGCCATTTTAATAAATGTATTATATTTAATAATACTTACCGAAAAAAATGTGCAAGTATCAGAATACACTAATATTGCAAAACGACTTTAACACAGCACAATAGACAATGCTTATTAGACTATAGCTTATTACACTAATTTCATTTTCAACAATTATTCCTCTTAAATACAAACCATATATTAATGCCGCTAACATACTACATATCTTTGGCAATAAATAATAATAGCTTAGGTCGAAATAAGTTCTTTTGATTTTATTGCATATGTATTTGTACTCTCTTTTTCAAGACCTACTTATAAATCAGCTTAATTTAAATTACAAAATGTCGTTATTGATGAAACTATAAGAATTTACATTTTTACTTACATAAGTCTTTTTGGAAAATAATACATAAGCAATATATACAATTTCGACTTAAGCTATTATTACTTATTGGCACAGATATGTACATAAATTCTGATTGTCTTAATAAGTACCTTTAGCAATTCCAATGGTACATACCAACTTAACGCTATTACTATTTAGTATACATGCTAGTAACAAAAAAGGGAATATCAAAATATGGGAATGCAGCATTGCAGTAGGCATGCTTACATGATAAGCTATGTACGAACAAGTCAAATAGGCCTACCTAATGCATGTACAAACAAACAAACGTACGTTTATAAAATTGTGAGAACAAATCATTGCGGGTGCATATACATACATACTTCCGTAGGCAACTGCAAGCAAACAAATGTGTGTATAAACACTAATGATGGTACAAATGCTTAACTTCACTTAAATAATAAATTTTGCTGAGTAATTAATTAAAATACCACTTTATGTTGATAATTTAGTGTAATAAGTAAATAAATAGTGTTCATTTATATGAATAAAAGTTATAAATTTGAAAAATCTTCGAAAAATATAAAAAAAATTAAAAAGTACTTCAAAGTATTTGAAAGATTCCAAATCTTTTAGCGAGTATTTTCGAGTACTTCGGTCCTTAAATTGCTACTCAGTACGAGTAGTACTCATGACTTAACAGGTATGGTACATATGCACATATATTCCCAAATATCATTTATTTATTTTATCTGGGGTTATTGTTTAAATTAAAGTTTCCTATCCAGTTCCTCGTCTTTTCCTTCCTACTTGCTTTTAAGCCCTCGTTAACCTTTAATTCCTTATTCTCCTTTGATTTTTCATTTAATTAATTTTTTATGTTTCGCGACCGAGTTTCGTTTTTTTGTATTATATATTAGAACTCCTGGTTATTAACGCATCGCTAGCTTATTTTCAATTTTAGCTTACTGCCTTTTGCTTAGATTTTTATTTATTTTTGAACTCTTTTTCAAATGCCCCTGTCTATTTAGCGCAGAAGGACCATAGCATAAGATTTCGGTGAGGGTGGACACGTCCGTTCAATTTAACATTCGTAAATTCGTGTTTTCAAATGTATATAACCATGACCAAAGACGATAGCGAAATATTGATGACGCCGTCGGACCCGAAACAACAGCGCCACCTACGGATAATACCACCGATGCTTCAGTGAGTGAGTTCCTCAATTATGAACTACAATTGGTTGAGAAGATGTCGTGAGTGTCAAACATTGCTACGCACAAGATAGTGATGTGAGATGGCCGACGAATTAAGCAGCGATTTTCCGCAAACAACCCGCAGAAGCAAGAAATAATAAATGAGGAGATTGACGAACTCATCGAGAAGGGTTGCATCGAGCTATCTCATAGTCCACACGGTGCCCACATCGTTCTAGTTGGGAAGAAGAATGTCAAATGCAGGCTCTGCTCAATGCACGATCCGTACCATATGAATAAATTTTACCGCGTGTCCAACATATTCTGGATTGATTAAGAAGCGCGCTTTATAAGCAGTCTAAATCTCAAGAATGGATAGAAAAGAATAGACGCGCTAGATAACGTCATAATAAAAAGGAATGCCTGGCCTTAGTTTGAGCAATAAGGAAAATGAGGCCTTACTTGGAAGAGTACACATTATCGGTAATCACCGATCAAATGTCTGAACGCAATCAGGAGTCCGTCAGACCGAAATGCCAGATGGCCGCTAAAACTCCAACAAAATTCTTGTCGGATACATAAACCCAGCTTAACAGCAAGCTGCCGGTAAGATGCTTACACAAATTACTGAAGAACCTTGGGCGACGGTATGTGAGGACTTTGAAGGACCATTGGCATATTCAAAACACGGCAACACAATGGTTCTCGTTTTTCTGGATCGGTATTCGTAATGGGTCGAAATTGTGGAAATTTGGGAAGCAACGACGGAGAATTTCAACCGAGCTCGAATTCTGGCCCGGTTTGGCGTCCCAAAGGTGCCAATTACGCACATTGGAGAGCATTTCACCAGTGGTCGTTTTAAGTAGTTCCTGCAAGAGCTCGGCGTAAAAAGCAGTTAACGGCCCGTACATACCGCAGGAAATCACAACATTAAGAAGATGATGGCTCAATTCACAGGCAAGGAGCAGCGTGGACGAGTTATTGCCAGAGATTTCGCTGGCACTGAACACGAGTGTGTGCGAATCTACGGTTTTAGTCTGGCATATGTGGTCCAAGACAGAAAGCCGAGAATTTCAAATGCTTTCTATGACGAGCAGACATTTGGTATCGGCCAAAAGGTAGTAACGCCTGGACAAATCAATCAGAATGAGGGAAGTATTTGACATAGTAAAGCCGGCCGTAGACGACCTTGTATTGGTGAAAGAGCATCAGCTTTCCAAATCAGTGGACAATTTCGCGGCCAACTGACCATGAAGCCGAAACAACATAAAAGAGAGCTTTCGTGATGAAGCCGTTGAATTAAACAACAACAACAACAACAAAAAACCCTAAAACAAATACGACGGAATAGAAGAGAGTACAAATAATAATTATTATAAACTACCATACTAAAGGTAATAATCAAAAAATATTGCCTCTAATAGTAATGTACTCGTACTTACCTTAATATATAAACAATAAAAAAATAAAAGGATATATTAAAAAATGGGTTTGCGATTTAAAACGAATTTTACTTATGTGTATCGCGCAAAAGCTGTATGTTTTTAAAAGATTGATCATTCGCTTTTTTCCTAAAACTAGTTTCTAGAAAGTAAGTTCTTATTCTTATAGAAATATATTTTGTTGCTCCCAATTACAATTCTCACAATAAAAGTACAGTTCCACGTGCACCTTTTTCTCAAACAATATCTGGGAAAACCAAATGCTATGGCAAGTAGAATCAAAATTATCTGCGTATATTTTTTCGATGTTTTCAACAAATTCATTAGGAGGTTTTACAGGGTAAATTGTTTCTCCATGGCGAAGGAAAAGTCTTTCTCTGTAATGCCACCATAAAGTTGCGGCATGGAACAGTCATGCTCTTTAAAATAGTTAAAATACATACATATGTTATCAAAATAAACAAAAACGCTGCAATGTAGAAAGTTTCTTTCGTAAACATCAGTAGAATTATCGATTTTACCATCTTGAAATGAGCTTAACGAAGACATTGCCTTACCTTGAAAAGTTTTTCAAAAAGTGGCATTGACTAAGGAGTTATTAGAAACGGCGAGTATGGTGCTATTTGGGCAAGAGTTGGCAATTTCCAGTGTCCCCACATCTAAATAATATACCCTATGCTCTAGGCTTGTTTGAAAATATAAGAGAAACGGGGCGATATTTTCGAATCAAATGAACCCTCCTGAAGGGTTAAGAACTAATGAATACCCAAGTAAAATTATAAATGTAAGATATATCATATTTAGAATCTTGCTCAGGACATTATCCATTAAATCTACAAGGCTTACATTAAAAGTTAATTTACTTTCTTAATTTGCTACATACATAACATACATAGCTGTTCGATGAAATCTGTTCGCGATTCTAAATTCCGAACCGTCCTTTCTAAAACTATTACCTTTTTGCGTAACCGTTCCAACTCCTGCGTTGGATCATCTAGCTCCTCCCGATACTTTATTTTTCTAGGACGCCCTTCAGAAAGATAATTTTCAGGTTGGGACTTTCGACTATTAGCCCAATTTTTTATTAAATCTGATTCAACTAGAGAGAACCATGCAACTGGATTGAGTTATCCGGGTTGAATTGCGGGGTATCTTTATTTCTTTGATTGCTGAGAGATTTTTCCGGAAAGACTTGCATTTGAGGAGTGATGGATTTGACAGTTTCATCCACAGCTGTTGGAGGAGAGTTTTCGCCATCCTGCCGGATCGAAAAGTTTCGCGAAAGATGACAAGATCTGTCGCTTTGTGGGAATCCTGCTGATCTTAGGACATTGATAGTTTGAGATATCGATTCACTGCCTGAGTTCAGGTCATGTCCGCCTGAGAGAATGTCGTCAACATAAGTTTCGTTAACTAAAATTTCTGAGCTTCGTAAAGATTTTTGTTGAATATCTTTGGCCAACTGGTGGAGTGTTCTTATAGCCAAATATGTAACTGTTTTCAGTTTAAAGTCTTCTATCGGATTTTCGGGGGATCTGCGGAAAAGGGTTCTTTGGAAATCCTGGTATACTTAATGTACGTATAGCTGGCGATATATTTTTGCAATGTCGCCATTGAAAACATGTGGGATTAAAATCCCAAAGCTAATTTCAAGCAGCAATAAATCAAGAAAGATGGTAACCCCTGGATATACGAAGACGAAACGGAGAAGAAGAAAGATGAAAAAGAAGATAAAAACGACGAGAGAGTTAACACGTAGACGGCGGGGAAGACGGTTCGCTTTTAAACACGCACGTGTGAAATATTTCATTTATTGTAATTCAACTTCATGTTTAATTTCATTTCTTTTAAAATATTAAATCATTTACTTACTATTCAATTCAACATTAATAAACTGTGTTAAAACTAAACACTGAATAATAAATACTATAAATATTGGGGGCTCAACCAATGCCTTGTGAAACGGTGGTGTAAATTAGAATGCTATAATTTCCTAATGCATTTGTGCGATAACTAAATAGCAACAAGTGTGTGGAAAACAAAATTTAATGAAAGTGCTGTGATTGAAAGAAATAAAAAAAAAATAAATAAATAAAGGAAAAGTAGTTTGCACTTCGCAATGTCACGTTTATTTGATTTCGAGAATGTTCGTAGAAATCTGCTTGTTTCTAATAAAAAAAGTGTTGTCGCGCTACACAAATATGTATTCGAGAGAGAAGGCGACAGAGGCAATAGAAAACGTTTAGGAGAGTTCGAAGGTTTTGATTTCAATGAACACGACGATAACTATGCAAAAAAGTTGACGTATATTAAAGAAAACCTAAAGGAGTGTGATTTAGTTTCGATTTGCATTTTGCTTACACTTAGTTACGAAGAGGATGATATTATTTTGCATATTTTCCACAATCTACGAAAAGGACAGTTGTTAAAAGATGTTAATCGCGACGAAGAGAGTCTAACAGAAAACGAAGATGATCAGATTGAGTGTGAAGAGAATTTGAGTGAAAACGAACAGACCGGCGGCGAGTGTAAAAATGCCGCGAATATGCAAAACGAAAAATATAACGCACGGCGAAAGCGTCAGCAGAGTGAAATGAGCAATGATTGTTTTGTGTCGGTAGAAAATGAAGAAAACGGTGTAAACAAAAATATACCCAGAATGCAATTACCGAAATTCGTAATGAACTTTCGCGACATAGAAGACTCTATTCGTATGTTTGATGGTACTGAGAAAATTCCGGTAAACGTGTGGATTACAGAATTCGAAGAAACTACAGCAATGATGGGTTGGGATGATTTTCAAAAATTTGTCTTCGCCAAGAAATCTCTCAAAGGCATTGCAAAATTATTTGTGTCTAGTGAAAGGGGTATAACTTCGTGGTGTAAACTGAAGGTTGCGTTGATGAGCGAGTTTAAGTCAACAACAAATAGCGCAACACTGCACAAACAATTGTCTGAGAGAAAAATCAAAAGTGATGAGTGTATTCAAGAGTATTTTTTTACAATGCGTGAATTAGCATCAAGGGGAAATTTTGACGACAATGCGTTGATGCAATATGTAATTGACGGCATACGAGATTTGAGTGTTAATAAATCTATTTTATATAATGCCACAAATATACAAGATTTTAAGAGCAAATTAAAGTGTTATGAGAAAATACGTGACAAGAATAATGAGTTTAAAGCACAGATGAGTGAGAAGAAAAAGCCTATAGTACAAACAAAAAATAAAGCCGTAATCTGTTATAACTGTGGTGGAAAAGATCATTTGTCAAGCAATTGTGAAAACAAAGCGTTAGGCCGAAAGTGCTTCAAGTCGAATAAATTTGGCCACATAGCGAATGAGTGTGGTGTTAAAAAAGACAATAAAATCAAAACAAATGTAAATTATATGAGTACAGAAGACGATTCTTTAACCAAACACATCGAAATAGGAGGTAAGAAATTCGTAGTCTTATTAGATACTGGAAGTAAATTCAATTTGGTTACACAAAATGTTTTCGAGAGATTAAATAAGCCAAAACTGAATGAGGTACAAATTCAACTAGTAGGTGTTGGTGAAAAACGCAATGACAATAAAATAAAACCGATTGGTAATTTTAAAGAAAACGCAGAAATCGACGATGATTATTTTGAAATGCACTTTTTAGTAATACCGTCAAAATGCATTGATGTCGAAGTTATTATAGGGCGCGAAATATTGCAAGAAGCGTCGATAAGTTTAGAAGGCGGTAGCGTTTCTATACGAAAATTAAATTCAAACAACGATTTTCCTTTTTTTTAAATATACATTATAAATGAGACCAAAGGTTTTAATATTGACGAATCAGCAAGTGGTGATGCAAAAGCCAAAGTAAAGACAATGATTAGTAACTATAAACAAAATGGGCAGAAGTGTACAAACGTTGTTATGGACATTGTTGTAACAGACGAAACTCCGATATATTCTAGGCCGCGTAGGTTGCCGTTCACCGAAAGATGTGTCGTCGATAGTAAAATTGATGAATGGCTAAAACACGACATTATCGAACCAAGCGAATCAGAGTTTTCTAGCCCAATAATACTTGTAAAAAAACGCGATGGGTCACCTAGGCTCTGTGTCGATTACAGGAGAATTAATAAAGTGATAGTAAGAGACAATTTTCCGTTGCCTCTGATCGAAGATCAACTAGAGAGACTACAAGATGCACCGTATTTAGCACGATCGACTTAGAAAATGGGGTTTTCCACGTTCCGGTAGCCCAGGCTAGCCGAAAATATACTTCATTTGTAACGCACAGTGGTCGGTTCCAGTTTTGTAAGGTGCCGTTTGGTCTAGCTAACTCACCAGCAGTTTTTCAACGCCACATTATTGCAGTTTTTAGGGAACTTACACGCAAAGGCATAGCACTACCATACGTTGATGACATTATCATTCCCGGTAAAGACAAAGACGAAGCAGTTAAAAATTTGCAAGAGGTTATTAATATATGCGCTGACTACCAACTGAAGCTAAATTTAAAGAAATGTCAATTTCTGAAAAAGAAAATCGAGTTTTTGGGGCATGTGATTGAAAATAAGCAAATATCACCAGGGGCGCACAGAGGGTTTATGGGGCCCGGGGCAGAACACTATGGGGCCCTTACGAAAAATTTTTTATCTTTAAATAATTTTTTATTATATCATCTATTACAAAAACCATAAATACATATTTCAATTTCGTTAGTTTAGTAATATATTTTTGGTCATTTTGTCTTAATGATTTAATTAAATTTTACTTATTTGGTTCAATGAGATAAAAAACATTACGCGTTTTGGTACTTGTGCCACAAATTTACTGCACGCGTTTTCTGGCTTTCATTGCACTAAATTCCTTAATCACATTCTCGAAACTGATTGAACTGGCTTTCTCATGCTCAATACTAATGATCATCAAGTGGTTCAATGTGTCCTGGCCCATAGTGGATCGCAATTTATTTTTTATATACGATAATCTACTGAAAGCTCTTTCTCCGGACGCGACAGATGGTGGCAAAACGAGCAGTAGTCTAAGAGAAATACATATTTGAGGCAAAATATTTTCGTATCCGCATGAACATATAAGATAAGGCCCTTTTATCATCTGTTTTTTCCTTATGTAAATAGGTCTTCAAGGGGGCCCCCTTATACGCGGGGCCCGGGGCAAAAAAACCCACTTGCACTGGAAAAGAAAGACATGTGTACACGTGTTGCCAGATGGGTACTGTTTTTGCAGGAATACGACTACCAAATAGAACATCGCTCAGGAGTTCGTATGAAGCATGTGGATGCGCTCAGCAGTTACCCAGTTTACATTATTCAAAGTGACAATATTGTTACCAAAATGAAAATAGCGCAGAGCCAAGATGAAGATTTAAAGGCAATAATTAACATCGTTCAAGAGAAATCTACATTTAACGACTATATCCTCAAAGGTGATTTGCTTTACAAAATATGTAAAGAGACCGAACTCTTGGTAGTCCCTCGGGCTTTACAGCGGGAAATAATTAGAAAAGCACATGAGAGAGGCCATTTTGCTTTGAAGAAGACCAAAGATCTTATAACAAAAGAATATTTTATTCCGAATTTAGAAGAGAAAATAAAACGGCCCATATCTTGCTGTATAACATGTATTGTTCCTAATCGAAAGCAAGGCAAACAAGAGGGGGAGTTACATCCACTTCCAAAAGACGATAGTCCATTGTATACGTGTCATATTGATTTTGTGGGCTCATTGGAAACGACGTGCAAGCAATATAAGCATATACCTACTGGTTGTTGTAGATGCGTTCACCAAATTTTGCTGGTTGTATCCCACAAAATCGACAACAGCCGATGAAGTTAAGTATTAAAAGATTGCGAAGTCAAAGCGTATTTTTTGGAAATTCTTATCAAATTATATCGGATAGAGCTGCATTTATACATATCAGATGCTTTTAAGCAATACTGCGAACTCGAAAATATCATTCATCGGAAAATAACCACTGGTCTTCCACGCGCCAACGGCCAGGTGGAACGAATAAACGGCGTTGTGAGCACAGTTCTAACGAAATTAAGTACAGATGACCCGACGAAATGGTATAAGCACGTTGAGCAAGTTCAGCAGGTACTTAATTGTACTTTCTCTAGAAGTATTTATATGACGCCGTTTGAACTGCTCGTAGGTGTTAAAATGAGAATGAAGGGAAACGTCCAGCTTAAAACCTTAATTGAAAAACAATTTGTTGAAACGTTCAGCGAAGACCGACTGGAGCTACGTAAACATGCAAAGTCTCAAATTCTAAAGACGCAAACTGCAAACAAAAGGGGCTATAATCTACGACGAAAACCACCGACGAAATACTAAATCAAGGACATAGCAGCGATAAAGAGGACACAATTTGGTGGGGGGCTCAAACTAAAGCCGAAATATTTGGGTCCCTACCAAGTCACTAAAGTCAAACCAAACGATACTTATGACGTCATTAAAACGGGCAATAGCGAGGGCCCACGAAATACAACAACATGTGCTGAATACATGAAGCCATGGTTAATTCAAAGGGACGACGACGACGATACATTCGAGGCGAATGTGCAATAGAATGGCCGAATGTGGGATTAAAATCCCAAAGCTAATTTCAAGCAGCAATAAATCAAGAAAGATGGTAACCACTGGATATACGAAGAAGAAAGATGAAAAAGAAGATAAAAACGACGAGAGAGTTAACACGAAGACGGCGGGGAAGACGGTTCGCTTTTAAAGACGCACGTGTGAAATATTTTATTTATTGTAATTCAACTTCATGTTTAATTTCATTTCTTTTAAAATATTAAATCATTTACTTACTATTCAATTCAACATTAATAAACTGTGCTAAAACTAAACACTGAATAATAAATACTATAAACAAACTTGTATAATCGTCATTTTAGGATGACTAACATCAGGTCGTTTTGGAGCACGAGACCTGTGTGAAGTATGTCATTAAGAGAGAGGTCGGAGTGAGAGAGTTTTGATGCATTGAAAACTATGCGGGCTTTAGTAGTTTTCAGGTTTTATCACCGCGTGATGTGTCTAGAGTTAAATATTATTCCAGGACTTTCGAGTAAGTGCTTTTGAGTTCCGTTTTCTTCTGAGTGTTCCGTTCGATGCTTATGAATTGCTGCTGAGCTGCGGGTCTGGAGTACCCTAGCGCGATTGAGTCCTGAAATGCTCTCCTATAGGTAGTGCTTTTGTAGAGCTTTTTGCAAATGAGTGGGAGCCTGTGGGAACTCTTCTTGTTCCCCAAATCTTTTGAATAAATCTCCTAGGGAGTCGGCGAACTTTCGACCACTTGGGTGGGAAATATCGAGACTTGTTCAGATATAGGGTCATTTAATATCCACCCAAACATGGAGTTTTGGGCTATTAAGCTTCCGCCGACGTTGCTTTGGAGGCCTGGAGTGAGTATTTTCGGGAGTATGTCGCTACCAATCGTGAAGCAGTTAGGATCTGTTAGATGCAATGAAGCATATTCTTAGAGATCAACATATGTCGCCCTAATTGATGGTAAAAAGTTCGTTAATTAAGGGAGAATAATTACATGAGTTCCAATTTTTATTGTGATATCGGCGAAAATATTGTGAAGAATGGGTACATCCGCTGTGGGTAGTAAATTTCTTTCTCTACTACTGGAGAAGTGTGAGTACCTTACCAGTATTGGTTTGAGATGCATTTGCTGAGTTTGTCAATGCGGCCTGTTTTGAGGCACAAGGCCTATCTTGGTCGATTGTCACTTGAGATGTGACATAGTTTTTTGTGGGCTTTTGACTGTTTGGCGCTTGGAATTTCGCTGGGAAATAGAGAAGTGAATGATGTCGCCTTTGGCAATATATGCAAGGGACATTCCCTCTTCAAGTGAGAGTACGCTAAACAATTTTTACAATAATTATTGTCTTTAACAAATTTATTCCGATGATGATGGCCGGGGAATGAAAGTGGGTTGAGAAGGTTTTGGTTTATTTGGCCTGTATGTACTAAGCCATCCTACCACTTCGTACCGAGTTGTGAGAAATTGGTCCATTTCAGACCAGAGAGGTAACTCCTTTCTTAAGCTAAGAGATTGTTCCCATAACCTGAGTTTTAGTTCGCTTGCAGAGCAATTCCGCAAAATCAACCTAACTCTGAATTTAGCAAAAAGCCAGTTTTGTGTTACAAGCATTAATTATTTAGGATACATCATTGGTAGTGGAGGTATTCGCAAAGACCCATCTAAAGTAGCTTGTATTATTAATTGGCCTCCGCCTAAAAATTTGAAGCAAGTTCAAGGCTTCTTAGGAGTCTGTGGATGGTACCGTTGCTTAATTCACAATTTCGTGGAGCTAACGTATCCACAGAAGTGTTATCCACAATGAAAAAGTGTTTGTGGACCTCAGAAGTTCAAACAGCAATGAACCGATTAAAATAAATTTTGACCTGTCTTAACTACTCCGAATTTCGAGAAAAAGTTCTATTTGCATTGCGACGCAAGCGATTTCGGCATTGGCGCGGTGCGGTGGGGTGTCATAAAGCCATTGGACATAAAGCCATATGGCGTCAAGTCCCAATGGAATGGAACTTACCGCCATACATTTTTTTCCGAAAATGAGACATAAAGCCATATTTTTGATAATGATCGCATGCCACCCTATTTCATGTAAAAAATGCATTGTTGTTTCATGTCGCCCTGTTTTATGTCAAAAATGCATTTGTCTGCCAAAATGTTGTTGGCAATCAATCAAATTCCGACATTGCAGGTGATCCACTTGTTTATAGATTTAAGTGATATGGAAAATTCGGAAAATATTTTTGAATATAATATAATACCCGGCTTTAGGAAGAATAGCAAGTTGGAATACGTAGAAAAAGAACAACAAATTTATAAATATAAATACAAATAGAATAATGCTGATTATTATTATTGTTATGAAAATACCTGTAATATGGTAGTTGTAATTGAGTTCAACAGTGCGTTATATTGTCGTAAAATTGGTAAACAGGACAAGGTACATAATCATGGGCCGCAAAATAATCTTTTTGAAAAATTAAAAGTAATAAATGCAATTAAAAGCGATTTTAAAACTGTTAGTTTGAAGAGATCAAGTGTACGCGAATTGTTTGACGATGTCTGTAAAAAACATAAAGCAGGGGAATGTTTATTGAATATGGTAAAATGCGTAGGAGTTTGCTGCGAATCAAACAAGAAAAATTACCTAAAGCACCTACGAATTTTGAAGAAATTATTGAACTTTTCAAAAATCAAGAAATTAATAAAGAATTTGGAATGTCTAGATATGATGCTGGAAACAATTTTATATAGACACTATAATTGAATTAAATTTTGCGTACACATTATTTATTTCGCCCACAATTTCTGAAACTATACTAGAAAAGAGTAATTTAGAAAGATGTAATTATATTGCTGATGGTACGTTCAATATTATACCCGTTTCAAATAAATTTAAACAATTACTTATAATCCACATAATGCACAGCGACCACGTAAGTAGCTTTAAATTTGTATGTTGTTTTTTATATAAACAAACATAATATAACTTAAACATGTCTATTTCATCTTCCAGGCTTACCCATTTGTATATGTACTGATGTCACATAAAACAGAGGAAGCGTACATACACATTTTACAATATATAAAATCAAATGTAATAGATATGAATCCGAAAAACGTGATCAGTGATTTCGAATGCGGCATACGCAACGCCTTTAAATACGTATACCCAGAAGTAAAAATGATCGGCTGTTGGTTCCATTACACCAACGCACTTCGTAGGAAGGCATCTAAAATAACGGGATTCATATCACATTTGAACAGAAATAAGCAAGCCATAAGCTTATATTCAAAATTTGTATACCTACCATTGCTGAAACCTTCGCATATTGCTGAAGCTTGCCATCGTTTAAGAAAAGAAGCCATGGATGGAAAATTTGTTAGTGGACAATCGCGAGAAAGTTTCTTTAAACCTTTATAAAGTACTTTGAGCATCCGTGGATGAAAAAAGTAAGTGAATATTTATATGTTTTGGCGTAGAATACGTCTTACCTTACGGTATGGGCACCAATGTCAGGTTTTTATTGTTGTAATCTCTATTTCTTTAATTATAAGGAAACGGCTCGATAAATTTTTTTTTTTTTTTGGAGTCAAATGAAGATGTTAGCTTTCGTTTGACATACATTTCATGTTGGTTGATATCTTCCTAATATTTAAATTTCTCAAATGAAAATTGTATAAACACATGCACACAAATATGTGTGTGGTGTTTGGTTGAGTGTTTGCTGTTGGGCGATTTAAATGTACTCGTGCAGCCCTTCTTGTATTGCATAATTTTAGGCGGGCAAGTTAAAGTAGAGTAAAAGAAGAGAAAATGCTGCCAAGCACTGCAAAGCTTGGGTATATCATCCAAAGTAACTATCAAATAAAGAAATTCATTTGCTTGTATTATTTATCATTTATTGTTACATATGTTTTCTGTCTTATCGGATGGCGTATTCTACGTTAAACTTAATGGCCGTGTCTCTGACACAGCCTGCTTCTTTTTTTTATTGAAATTTATAAAATAAACTTGTATATTTTACCATTTAACAATTTTTAGGAGCAACCTGTCAACTTTACAGTTTATAAACAAGGGGGTTTCACAGTAAATTAAGTATGCAGCTTCCTAAGCGTGGAAATTTTTTTAAGGTTTTGGACGTTTTACTATATATCGATTCAAACAAATCTATGGATTATTTAAAAGCAATGTCTGGTAATGCTGCGTTATGTAAGCCGAGAAAACGTAGTTATGAACAACGTGACAATTTTATTCACAAACGTATTCGCTTACTAAATCAAAATAAATTGTATTTAATGGAAACTCTCACACAGTTTTCAAAAATTGAAAACTGCATGATTGCAGAGAACAACATTAATGAAATCCATACATCCGATGATGAGTTTGGAAACGAAAATGAAGAAAATCTAGAAGAAAATTGTACGGAAAACAATAATAACCATAAAGAAACTCTATTATGCGTAATTTGCTGCGATGAGAAAAGGCAATTAGTGTTTAATCCATGTAAGCATTTTAAGGTTTGCCAGCCTTGCTATCAGCAAATAAATGAAGCAAGTAAATCAAAAGGAAATAAAACGTTATGCCCAATTTGTCGCACAATAATAAAGGATGTTCTGTTATTTTTTTCTTAAAAGTCATATATAATTCATTTAATTAACTGTATTACTACTTTGTTTTTGTTAACATTCGTTTAAAGGAAAAATTTTATTTTACTTTTTGTTGTTAATTCCATTTATAAGAATTAAGCCATTATGACTTTATGTCCTATGGCTTTATGACACCCCACCGCCCGGTGCTCGTACAATAGTTCGAGAATAACGAAGAGAAGCCAATAGCATTTATGTCTAATGTTTCTGACGGACTAGCTCGTTGAATTTTCCGCTTGCAGCCATTTAAGTTGTATATTTCCCATCGAAATGAAAAGGACCATATTGTTCCGAATGCGTTATCCCGGCTACATGAAAACGAAGTGTCAGAACATGAAATGAGACCGATTATAGATTTTACTTCGAATGCCTTTTTAGATGATTCATATCAAACACTAAACAGAAAATTCAATGAAAATAAATCAAAACTGCAAACAAAAGGGGCTATAATCTACGACGAAAACCACCGACGAAATACTAAATCAAGGACATAGCAGCGATAAAGAGGACACAATTTGGTGGGGGGCTCAAACTAAAGCCGAAATATTTGGGTCCCTACCAAGTCACTAAAGTCAAACCAAACGATACTTATGACGTCATTAAAACGGGCAATAGCGAGGGCCCACGAAATACAACAACATGTGCTGAATACATGAAGCCATGGTTAATTCAAAGGGACGACGACGACGATACATTCGAGGCGAATGTGCAATAGAATGGCCGAATGTGGGATTAAAATCCCAAAGCTAATTTCAAGCAGCAATAAATCAAGAAAGATGGTAACCACTGGATATACGAAGAAGAAAGATGAAAAAGAAGATAAAAACGACGAGAGAGTTAACACGAAGACGGCGGGGAAGACGGTTCGCTTTTAAAGACGCACGTGTGAAATATTTTATTTATTGTAATTCAACTTCATGTTTAATTTCATTTCTTTTAAAATATTAAATCATTTACTTACTAACCAATTCAACATTAATAAACTGTGCTAAAACTAAACACTGAATAATAAATACTATAAACAAACTTGTATAATCGTCATTTTAGGATGACTAACATCAGGTCGTTTTGGAGCACGAGACCTGTGTGAAGTATGTCATTAAGAGAGAGGTCGGAGTGAGAGAGTTTTGATGCATTGAAAACTATGCGGGCTTTAGTAGTTTTCAGGTTTTATCACCGCGTGATGTGTCTAGAGTTAAATATTATTCCAGGACTTTCGAGTAAGTGCTTTTGAGTTCCGTTTTCTTCTGAGTGTTCCGTTCGATGCTTATGAATTGCTGCTGAGCTGCGGGTCTGGAGTACCCTAGCGCGATTGAGTCCTGAAATGCTCTCCTATAGGTAGTGCTTTTGTAGAGCTTTTTGCAAATGAGTGGGAGCCTGTGGGAACTCTTCTTGTTCCCCAAATCTTTTGAATAAATCTCCTAGGGAGTCGGCGAACTTTCGACCACTTGGGTGGGAAATATCGAGACTTGTTCAGATATAGGGTCATTTAATATCCACCCAAACATGGAGTTTTGGGCTATTAAGCTTCCGCCGACGTTGCTTTGGAGGCCTGGAGTGAGTATTTTCGGGAGTATGTCGCTACCAATCGTGAAGCAGTTAGGATCTGTTAGATGCAATGAAGCATATTCTTAGAGATCAACATATGTCGCCCTAATTGATGGTAAAAAGTTCGTTAATTAAGGGAGAATAATTACATGAGTTCCAATTTTTATTGTGATATCGGCGAAAATATTGTGAAGAATGGGTACATCCGCTGTGGGTAGTAAATTTCTTTCTCTACTACTGGAGAAGTGTGAGTACCTTACCAGTATTGGTTTGAGATGCATTTGCTGAGTTTGTCAATGCGGCCTGTTTTGAGGCACAAGGCCTATCTTGGTCGATTGTCACTTGAGATGTGACATAGTTTTTTGTGGGCTTTTGACTGTTTGGCGCTTGGAATTTCGCTGGGAAATAGAGAAGTGAATGATGTCGCCTTTGGCAATATATGCAAGGGACATTCCCTCTTCAAGTGAGAGTACGCTAAACAATTTTTACAATAATTATTGTCTTTAACAAATTTATTCCGATGATGATGGCCGGGGAATGAAAGTGGGTTGAGAAGGTTTTGGTTTATTTGGCCTGTATGTACTAAGCCATCCTACCACTTCGTACCGAGTTGTGAGAAATTGGTCCATTTCAGACCAGAGAGGTAACTCCTTTCTTAAGCTAAGAGATTGTTCCCATAACCTGAGTTTTAGTTCGCTTGCAGAGCAATTCCGCAAAATCAACCTAACTCTGAATTTAGCAAAAAGCCAGTTTTGTGTTACAAGCATTAATTATTTAGGATACATCATTGGTAGTGGAGGTATTCGCAAAGACCCATCTAAAGTAGCTTGTATTATTAATTGGCCTCCGCCTAAAAATTTGAAGCAAGTTCAAGGCTTCTTAGGAGTCTGTGGATGGTACCGTTGCTTAATTCACAATTTCGTGGAGCTAACGTATCCACAGAAGTGTTATCCACAATGAAAAAGTGTTTGTGGACCTCAGAAGTTCAAACAGCAATGAACCGATTAAAATAAATTTTGACCTGTCTTAACTACTCCGAATTTCGAGAAAAAGTTCTATTTGCATTGCGACGCAAGCGATTTCGGCATTGGCGCGGTGCGGTGGGGTGTCATAAAGCCATTGGACATAAAGCCATATGGCGTCAAGTCCCAATGGAATGGAACTTACCGCCATACATTTTTTTCCGAAAATGAGACATAAAGCCATATTTTTGATAATGATCGCATGCCACCCTATTTCATGTAAAAAATGCATTGTTGTTTCATGTCGCCCTGTTTTATGTCAAAAATGCATTTGTCTGCCAAAATGTTGTTGGCAATCAATCAAATTCCGACATTGCAGGTGATCCACTTGTTTATAGATTTAAGTGATATGGAAAATTCGGAAAATATTTTTGAATATAATATAATACCCGGCTTTAGGAAGAATAGCAAGTTGGAATACGTAGAAAAAGAACAACAAATTTATAAATATAAATACAAATAGAATAATGCTGATTATTATTATTGTTATGAAAATACCTGTAATATGGTAGTTGTAATTGAGTTCAACAGTGCGTTATATTGTCGTAAAATTGGTAAACAGGACAAGGTACATAATCATGGGCCGCAAAATAATCTTTTTGAAAAATTAAAAGTAATAAATGCAATTAAAAGCGATTTTAAAACTGTTAGTTTGAAGAGATCAAGTGTACGCGAATTGTTTGACGATGTCTGTAAAAAACATAAAGCAGGGGAATGTTTATTGAATATGGTAAAATGCGTAGGAGTTTGCTGCGAATCAAACAAGAAAAATTACCTAAAGCACCTACGAATTTTGAAGAAATTATTGAACTTTTCAAAAATCAAGAAATTAATAAAGAATTTGGAATGTCTAGATATGATGCTGGAAACAATTTTATATAGACACTATAATTGAATTAAATTTTGCGTACACATTATTTATTTCGCCCACAATTTCTGAAACTATACTAGAAAAGAGTAATTTAGAAAGATGTAATTATATTGCTGATGGTACGTTCAATATTATACCCGTTTCAAATAAATTTAAACAATTACTTATAATCCACATAATGCACAGCGACCACGTAAGTAGCTTTAAATTTGTATGTTGTTTTTTATATAAACAAACATAATATAACTTAAACATGTCTATTTCATCTTCCAGGCTTACCCATTTGTATATGTACTGATGTCACATAAAACAGAGGAAGCGTACATACACATTTTACAATATATAAAATCAAATGTAATAGATATGAATCCGAAAAACGTGATCAGTGATTTCGAATGCGGCATACGCAACGCCTTTAAATACGTATACCCAGAAGTAAAAATGATCGGCTGTTGGTTCCATTACACCAACGCACTTCGTAGGAAGGCATCTAAAATAACGGGATTCATATCACATTTGAACAGAAATAAGCAAGCCATAAGCTTATATTCAAAATTTGTATACCTACCATTGCTGAAACCTTCGCATATTGCTGAAGCTTGCCATCGTTTAAGAAAAGAAGCCATGGATGGAAAATTTGTTAGTGGACAATCGCGAGAAAGTTTCTTTAAACCTTTATAAAGTACTTTGAGCATCCGTGGATGAAAAAAGTAAGTGAATATTTATATGTTTTGGCGTAGAATACGTCTTACCTTACGGTATGGGCACCAATGTCAGGTTTTTATTGTTGTAATCTCTATTTCTTTAATTATAAGGAAACGGCTCGATAAATTTTTTTTTTTTTTTGGAGTCAAATGAAGATGTTAGCTTTCGTTTGACATACATTTCATGTTGGTTGATATCTTCCTAATATTTAAATTTCTCAAATGAAAATTGTATAAACACATGCACACAAATATGTGTGTGGTGTTTGGTTGAGTGTTTGCTGTTGGGCGATTTAAATGTACTCGTGCAGCCCTTCTTGTATTGCATAATTTTAGGCGGGCAAGTTAAAGTAGAGTAAAAGAAGAGAAAATGCTGCCAAGCACTGCAAAGCTTGGGTATATCATCCAAAGTAACTATCAAATAAAGAAATTCATTTGCTTGTATTATTTATCATTTATTGTTACATATGTTTTCTGTCTTATCGGATGGCGTATTCTACGTTAAACTTAATGGCCGTGTCTCTGACACAGCCTGCTTCTTTTTTTTATTGAAATTTATAAAATAAACTTGTATATTTTACCATTTAACAATTTTTAGGAGCAACCTGTCAACTTTACAGTTTATAAACAAGGGGGTTTCACAGTAAATTAAGTATGCAGCTTCCTAAGCGTGGAAATTTTTTTAAGGTTTTGGACGTTTTACTATATATCGATTCAAACAAATCTATGGATTATTTAAAAGCAATGTCTGGTAATGCTGCGTTATGTAAGCCGAGAAAACGTAGTTATGAACAACGTGACAATTTTATTCACAAACGTATTCGCTTACTAAATCAAAATAAATTGTATTTAATGGAAACTCTCACACAGTTTTCAAAAATTGAAAACTGCATGATTGCAGAGAACAACATTAATGAAATCCATACATCCGATGATGAGTTTGGAAACGAAAATGAAGAAAATCTAGAAGAAAATTGTACGGAAAACAATAATAACCATAAAGAAACTCTATTATGCTTAATTTGCTGCGATGAGAAAAGGCAATTAGTGTTTAATCCATGTAAGCATTTTAAGGTTTGCCAGCCTTGCTATCAGCAAATAAATGAAGCAAGTAAATCAAAAGGAAATAAAACGTTATGCCCAATTTGTCGCACAATAATAAAGGATGTTCTGTTATTTTTTTCTTAAAAGTCATATATAATTCATTTAATTAACTGTATTACTACTTTGTTTTTGTTAACATTCGTTTAAAGGAAAAATTTTATTTTACTTTTTGTTGTTAATTCCATTTATAAGAATTAAGCCATTATGACTTTATGTCCTATGGCTTTATGACACCCCACCGCCCGGTGCTCGTACAATAGTTCGAGAATAACGAAGAGAAGCCAATAGCATTTATGTCTAATGTTTCTGACGGACTAGCTCGTTGAATTTTCCGCTTGCAGCCATTTAAGTTGTATATTTCCCATCGAAATGAAAAGGACCATATTGTTCCGAATGCGTTATCCCGGCTACATGAAAACGAAGTGTCAGAACATGAAATGAGACCGATTATAGATTTTACTTCGAATGCCTTTTTAGATGATTCATATCAAACACTAAACAGAAAATTCAATGAAAATAAATCAAAACTGCCTGATATTAAAATTGTGGATATATTCTTGTATATCCGTACCGAACACGCTGTTGGTAACGATATACAGGAGAGGAATTCTTGGAAATTGTGGGTTCCAGAGAGTCTACGAAGTGATGCCCTTAAATAAGCCCATGATAATCGCACGTTGGACGTAAAACCGTTGGAAAAGTTTACGTCGATAGGGTCCAGAATTTCTTTTAAAAAATATTTTTCACAGTTTTGCAGTGCCAGAAACTATCATCAGCTATACTCCCCGCAAAGTAATGCTGCCGAGCGCGTTATCCGCTCACTGTTAGCCGCGATTCGCTCGTATTTGTAAAACCATTAGACAGAGTGGGACTTGCATCTTTCGACCATTTCATGTTCATTAAGATCTTCGTTGCACCAGTCCTTAGGATGTTCCCCATATCGAGCTGAAAGAACCGGTAACTTAGCCATACTACGAAAGGCCTACAACCGTAATAGAGATCAGTATAATTTGCGCTCAAAACTAGTTACTTACAGGGAAAAGAAATTGGTACCTATCAAAAAACTAAATTAAGGCCAGCATTTACCTACAAGGAGGTAGAGAGCTTCGCCCCGGGTAGGTAGGTAAGGTAGGTTTCGAATCCGAATCGTTTTTGCTGGTTGCTACATAAATCCCTAACAAAAAACCAATAACGTCTTTTGACTTTCAGGGCATCTGGTTAAGCAAAGTGGACCGAACGCAGCCCAATTCCACACCAGCGCATCTTTGAAAACCACTCAGTTGCCCATCCATTGCGTCTGGTGTGGATGGTTTGGAATCTAATTTTTGACGAGATGTAGCTTTTGCACAATTACCAGCCGCAGCTCCGGAAAGGCACAAAAGCCTTGACAGCATTCAACAGTCCCGCTTAAGTCTGGATAACCACTCCCCTGCTTAGTGCGAGTGATCAGGAATTAGGAAAAGCCAGCGATTTCAGCAAGGAAATCATAGCTGCCTTAAAGCCAGAACATAACCTGGCCAAGCCGCTTCGACTTGCATGCATACATTGCATCCCTGTGGTTGTAGTGAATTAGTGGTGTTGTTGCGTAATATTTAAAATTCGTCATTAGTAATTAAAAAAACGTAACAAGAGAGTTATTGTGTAATATTTCAAATTTGTCATAAGTCATTAAAAAAAAAAGTAACAAGAGAAAAAAATATAAATAATTAGTTTATCTAATTTTATCTCGTATAAAGTGAAAAATTTTAACTTGAGATTATCGTTCCTAACTAAGAACATATCACGAAACGGAAAAAAAGAAATTTTATTTAATTAAAAAACTCAGATTGGTACACGCCTTTTACATTTGCAAAGCAGCTACAACGCGAGAAGACCTTGAACGCAGGAGCTGGGAGAATGCGTGTTAATATGTAAGTAAATATGTAAGTGCCAACGGTTTCTTTTCGCCATTTGAAGATATACATACATACGTAGATATGTACGCATATATGGACAGGTGCATAAAGGAAATAGATCATACGAATTCTCGACCTAAATCGTGTAACATAACGTCAAGAAATACAAACAAAGAAAACTGAAAAACAACAACCCCATTGATTTGCTTAAACTCTTTTGATCAGTGAAAAGCTCAAAGGCTAGTACGCAGAGATCGGCACAGTGGCCGGCATAAAGTTTCGTACCAAAAAACATTTTTTATTATTAAGTTAGTGCATTGAAATAATCATGAGTATGTTAGTTATAGGTGGTTAGAATTATTTAAATAAATTGTGAATTTATAAGGTAATAATGAATTTTTAAAGTGTTTGGTGTTCCTGGACAATGGCGTGATTTAGAAAGGTAGGAGGAAATTTGTATAAGGAATCTTTACCACAATTGAAGGCATAAGATCATGGCAGGGTAGGGTAAAGACTGAGCATGCCGATTTCCAATTTAGTGATCGCCACCAATGAGCCTTTGTCGGCTTGAGAGTTTATAATAGTGTTTTCGCTAAATAGCAGTAGTTTTTTTTTTTAATTTTTATTGATCCGTTTTATTATGATTTTTGTTTATTCGCGGAGTAAATTTCCAATTTAGCTTCACTCAGGGATTCTTAATTAAAGTTTCTGTGGACACGGTTAAATAAAGGCAAAAACCCACCCCACGCCGAAAGAGCTAAGGCACCAGAGGATTCCGACCGCCTTCTTCTTTAACAGCGTTGTGGTAAGGTTGTACGCAGATTCTCAGTTAGCAAAAGTATATCGCTCAACTCCCCACTACCACGTCCAACCCTTGCGGTTGGAGATACAAATCCATCACCCATGTATTGTTGTAGACTAAATTTCTGTACTTGCCACATTATAAGATACGAATATTAACATATATATCGCTTTCTATGTAGGCCATATTTTTTATACATCGCCGTTTACCTCGTTTCACTTTCGTCGGATATTTGATACTTTTAAAATACAAATGTATATGGAATACGCAGGCAGGTAATATGCATTGTAGATATTAGGTTTGTTCCTCAAGGTTCAGGCTAGATCAAGTAATTAGATAACAAAAGGTGTAAAAGAGTGCCAAGAATGACTAAAGCGTGGGGAACTAAAAAAAGAAATTTCGCGCCCGGTGCCGAGAAGGCAGTTGTTTGATTGGTTTTTGTCGTTGTGACTTGTTGTGAAAAACGGGAAAACAATAGCTTTATGCTTACTACTTACTTAGTTGGCGCTATGACTTCTTAAGAGAATTTGACCGAGTTCAACAAACTGCGCCAGTCACTCCTTCCTTTCTCCTGCTAACTGGCGCCAATTGGAAATACCAAGTGACGTCAAGTCCTGTTCCACTTGGTCTTTCCTCTTCCTCTACCACCACCAGCTGGTACTGCGTTAAATACTTTCAGGGCTGGAGTATTTTTATTTTTAACGTAGCAGCTGTATTTCAATTCGCTGGGCTATGTCTATGTCGCGGTAAACCTCATACAGCCCATCGTTCCATCATCTGCGGTACTCGCCGTCTCAAAGACGTAGAGGTTCATAAAACTTTCGGAGAATCTTTCTTTCGAACCTTCCAAGGGTCGTCTAATCCGATGCTGACAGTGCCCATGCTTTAGCGCCATACAATGTGGCAGTTGTCTACTCGGCCCAAATTAGTACTTGTTGGCAAGACGGATTTTGCGATGGGTTTCCAGGCTGACATTATCGTAGATGTTAATGCTGGTTCCCAGATAAACAAAGTCCTTCACTTTTTCGAAATTGCAATTGTCAATTGCGAGATTCACGACTCGAGAGCGCTGTCTGTTTATTTGATGCAGGAGGTACTTATTTTTCCCTCGTTCACCTTCAGACCCATACGTTTCACTTCTTTATCCGGTTTGGAAAAGGCAGAAAGAAGTAATGGCGCAGTTGTTGAGGTCGATGATATCGATATCATCACCATACGCCAGAAGTTGCCCGCTCTTATAAAATATGGTGCCTGAACGGTGCAACTCCGCACCTCGAATTATCTTTTCTAACATAAGGTTAAAGAAGTCGCTCGAAATAGAGTCACCCGGTCTGAAACGGTGAAAAACTCTGCTGGCAGTCCGTCAGCACCAGCAGCCTTTTTTTGTAGCTGCACTATTGCCGTTCGAGTTTCGTCCAGGCCGTGTAACGGTACTCCGTCTTCAATGATTGGAGGTTCGGGTTCGTCATCTTCGATGTTTTCCGCGCCAATACCATTAAGCAGCGTGAAGAAGTGCTCCTCTACAGTTGCCGCTCATCAGGTCGCTGTTTTCATTCTTACAAAACATTGTCCCTGCCTTGAAACCTTCTGTAAGTCGCCGTAGCTTCTGATAAAATTTTCGGCCGTTTTTCCCATGGGCTAACATCTCAAGCTCCTCGCACTTGCGCATCTCGGACTCTCTCTTCTTTTTTCAGAAGATGCGCTTGGGAATCTTGGCTGCGACAAGGTAATGATCCGAGTCGATGTTAACTCTTCGTGTCGCACGTCTAAGACACAAAATGATCAATTTGACTTCCTGTTTTTCCATCAGGAGATAACCATGTAGGTTGATGTATCTTTTTATGCTTGAACCTGGTACTACATACTACCATGTTTCGGGCCCCGGCGAAGTCGTTCAGCCTCAGTCCGTTAACAGATGTAGGCTGAATTTGCCGACTGTGGGATCAAAGGTCCCTTCCCTTCCCACCTTGATATTAAAATCGCCTACCACGAGTTTTATATCGTGACGGGGCAGTGTTCGTACGCGAATTATCACTATCAATTTATGTTGAATTGATTTTGAAAAGTAAAATAAATCAAATTTAAATTCTTTGCTGTTGGTTTCTTTATTGGTTCTTCAGAACTGATCCAAAATTGGCTTATTACTATTATTTATACCCTTTAATTGTTGGCACAAAATTGCCAAATTATTTGGCATTTTACATTAGTTTTCTATTGATACATTGTTTCTTTATAGTTTTATTTGTTATTGTTAATGCAAAATTGCTAAGTTGCAATTTGGCATTTTACATAAGTTCTCTATTGAATACATTGTTTATGAGTCAATTGGTTTATGTGTTTATAGGCCAATTGGCTCATGTGTTTATTCTGCTTAAGCTATTGCTGCCCAAACGAAATCGTAACTCAATAGTTGTGATTTCAATTGCTTCGATCACTTCCTACATTTGCCAAGCTTGTTTACATTAGTTGTTTATTGTGCCCAATTGATGGCTTGTATGTATGTATGTTGGCTGTGGAGTTGATGTAACTTCTACCAGAGAACTTACAAGTATGAGAAGCTGCAAATTTGTGGACTGTAAAAAATGTTGTCTGAAACGTTTCCAAACTGGGGTTTCCCCACAGCTATTTAACATTTGCAGATAACATTTTAACAGAGAGGTAAGTAAGAAAATGTTGGGAACGTTCATTTATTATGTTAGGAATGTACCGTGCAGGTGTTTTGCCTGTGTAATTTGAATGATCATCAGTAAATATGTTTTTGTTACATTTCTAAGCTTATTTCTAATGAAAAAAATTGCGCCAAAAATGATAAAAGAAATAAAAGGGAATCAGGTGACATTTGTCAAAAAGCTTTGCTTGTTCATAAAAATTGTGCGATTTTATCGGGTTTTTCCTTTTAAATTAAAAAATAATAAAATGCCTCTTCGCAAGTGCCGGGTGCGCAAGTGCAACAACGATAATGAATTGTATAAAATGTTTACTTTCCCTCAGGAGTGGGAATTGGGAAGGAAGTGGAGGGAAAACCTCCAAATTTTGCCCGCCGACTATATGCCGGCTCCTGAGAATTCTTTTGTGTGCTCGATACATTTCGAGAGGGCTGCGATGGGGACAAAATTTTTGAAAAAGAACGCTGTCCCAACTCTTCATCTGGGTAAGTCCGCAGATAATTTTCCAAACATAATATGCATACTTATGTATATACATATGTATGTATTTAAATGTATAAATTTATGTATGTACGTACTAGAAGTGTTGTGCACATTCATTAGGGTGGTACGGTTTAATAAAGGTACATGACGAAAATTTGGTGCATTCTTATATACATATGTATGTATGTACATACATACTTATGTATTACACACGAAATATTTTGAATTATTGTGGAAGCATATTAATAAATATGTAATATATGTATGTATATGTACATATGTATGTAAGCATGCATGCAAGCAATGCGATAATGGGTTCTAATGCAGTAACCTGATAATTTGATTCGCGCATACAGAAGTAAAGGTGCTATCGAATTAAAAAAAATACATATTAATGATTTCATTAAAATAAATTTGTGAAAAAAATAAGTTAATTTATTAAACAAATTTTATTTACAAATTTTCTGCCTGTGCCAAGAATCGAACCTGAGACTTCGCGGGTTGTACGTCACTCTAAAGCTTAAAGTAAACGGCTATTGTGCAATATTTGTTTAATAAAAACATTTGTTTTTAATTATTTTAAGAAAATTTTCATTACGTATGTATGTATGTACATATGTAGTATATATGTAGTATGTACATACATTGTATGTGTATGTTTATATAAATTTATAAATATTGTAGGATCTGACTGTATACCGCCGCACGCATACCATCAAGCAACAATATGTCGTAATTGCTGTATAGAGGGATGTACTTCAGATACGAAAAGGAAGTTGTTTGAGTTCCCTAAAACGGATATTGCTCGCAATGATTGGGCTTTAGCCTGCAATTTGCCACTTCCTCTTGATAATAGTAAAAAAATTTTAATTTGCGAACGTCATTTCGATGCGAAATATATCTCAACGAAACGACTTTTGAGTGGGGCATTTCCGGTTTTCCATTTAATGAATAATAGAAATGAGAATGAGAATGTAGTAGTAGTACATGATCAAAATACCATCTCTTCGGAGTGGATCATGCCGCCTGTAAAACGCACGTATTGCGATCCCATTGACAATTCAAATAAAGATTTAACTTTTCAAGAATTTGAATTTTTCTCAGACTTTGAGCACAAAAGAAAATGTATCAAAAACGAAAACATAGATGAGGGCTTTAAAAATGAGGAGCATCATGCTCAAGTTGCTCGAGCCTATCAAAGCAATGAAATTCAGCTTCGAAATATTATTAAAAATCTTGAGGCGAATATTATTGAATTAAAAAGCAAATGCCGTCAGTTAGATGAAAACGTAATAATTCCTTCTAAAGAAGCTAGCAAATACGCAATTACCTTCGCTAAAATGATTGTCAATACAAGAAAATCATATGATGATGAAGAAAAAGTTTTGGCACAAAATATAAATTATATGTCTAGTAAGGCCTATAGTTTTATGCGCGATGACTTGATGTTTGCTTTACCCCACAAAACAACCCTGTTACGGTGGCGACCCATCAGGTATGTCGAACCGGGCATCAACAGAAAAGTGGTTGAAAATCTAGAAAAAATCGTCAAAGATATGTCAGAAAATGAGCGTGTTTGTGAAATTCTTTTTGATGAAATTTCGATTAAAAATGATAATGGAGAAGGCCACCGAGAGGGTATCATCGGTAATAAGTGCTGTTTCTTTATGATTAAAGGCATCATTTCAAAATGGAAATATGTATTCTCTTATTCGATATCCAAAGATAGTGTAAAAGGTGTATATCTTTTAAACTTATTAAAATCAAACATTGACGCAGCTGAAAAATTAGGTCTATATGTGAGAGCCGTAGTTTGCGACCAGGGAAGCAACAATGTTTTCTTAGCCAATTTGTTGAAAGTTACACCCGAAGCCCCTTATTTCTTTCATAACGACAAAAAAATTCATTTTCTTTTTGATTATTGCCACCTAATAAAGTCAGTTCGTAATAATTTCCTTAAACATGATTTAAAAACCCTTGATGGTATCGCTTCATTCGAAGTTATCAGACAACTTTTTAATATAGATTCGAAAAATGTAAATTTTAAAATTTGCCCCAAATTGACCTACTCGCATGTATATCCCGGACCATTTGATAAAATGAACGTCTCGAGAGCCACCCAAGTTTTAAGCAGCTCTGTGGCTGCTGGAATAGAAATGGCATATAATAATGATCTTTTCCAACAATATACGCGTGTCCAGAATTGCGCAAAGGCAACGCAAATGTTTTGCAAGCGAATGAACGATATGTTCGATGAAATCGATTGCAAAGCAATTAGTCATAAAAACCCACTTAAGCGACCTTTATGGAGAAATTGCCATGAAAAAGTTGAGCGTCTCAAAGACCATATAAACTTTATAAAATCTATTGAAAAGCCATCTTGTCACGTAATTTGTCTTGATGGTTTAATTCTTACTTTAAATTCAATGATAAGTCTGTCTGAAGACTTATTCCATGATTACGAAAAAATTTCCTTCATTCTCTTCGGCAAACTGAACCAAGACGCTCTCGAAAACTTCTTTTATAAGATCAGGGCCAATTTGGGTATCAACACCCACCCTAGTGCATATGAAATTCAATTTATTGTAGCGCGGCTCATTTCTATGCACATTCTGCGTCGCAAATTTTCAAAGACAGGAAGTAATTGTGAAGAAGATGACAATGTTAACCTTGATTGGAATAATCCACAAGAAGACGCCTTGATGGCTACCCTAGAAGCTTCTGATCATCTCATCTTGGAAGATATCGATATCCCTGATGACCACTTCGCCCCAGTTGAGAAACCAGGTGAATTGCAGGTTAAAAGATATTACACCGGATACACTATCTACCAAAAGGTCCTTTGTAAATTGAAATGCGACAAATGTATAAATGTAATGATGCAAAGAGATAATAATTTAGATAAAGCTTCGGAAGCCTTGATAAAAGCCAAAAATTATAAAGACTCTAGCGACTTAAGACTGGTAAACCCTAATGATAATGTTTTTGAAATATGCCGCGTACAAATGTCACTATACAATGAACTATTTTCCAAATACGCTCATAAATCTGGCATACAGGCACTAATCGTGCAAGCTTTAAAAAATAAAACAGAAGTTATATCTCCTGAATGGTTTTTAGATGCAGGTGAATGCTTACCTCATCGTCTTAAATTCTTAGACTTCCTTGTGACTGTACTACTATACAAAAATTCGAAATGGTTAGCTCGCCAAACCGCCGAACGTCAGAAACAATTAACCAAAAGTCGGAGAAATAAAAAGCTAATTAAACAATTCACAACGTAAATTGCAGGCTAGGCTCTAATCTATTTATACGCAACGTTGGTGGAACTGTACAGGTAAACATATTCTCGATGTAGTTTAACGTGTAACTTATAAATAAAACTTTCATTTTCAGATTTCTTTTTCGTTTTCAATTTTTTTAGATTTCATCCATTTTTTTCAGGTTTTTTGTTATTTTTTCCTCCTTTTTCAGATTTTCTGTTTCCTTTTCATTTTATTATATAAAAAATATACTAATGAAAAAAACAACTAACACTAACTAACAGAAACACAAAACAAATGAAAACACTCAAAATGACAATTTTAGTCAACATATGCATGTAAATATTATATAAGTATTTTCAAAAACAAAAAAAAAACAAAAAAAATATTTGAACAAAAAATTAAAAAAAACAAAAAACAAAAAAAAAATATTTGAACAAAAAATTAAAAAGATCCAAAGTAAAAAAAAATACAACTGGAAACTCCCAAAATAACAATTTAGTCTACCTTTGCATGCTTTTATTAACACTGAAAAACTATGAAGTATTTATTTATTATTATTTATTTCTTAATTCCAAATTTTTTTCAGCGACACACGAGCCAAGTTTTTTAAAGTCCTATAGATGTGTACTTATGTATGTACATATGTATGAACATACGATTGGATGAAATCGTTCTTTAAAAAACTGGTGAATTAGCAACTAGCGAATTGATTTAATCAATACTGATTAAATTGTGTGAGAATTTGCCATAAAATACTACGTTAAATAATATGATAATAAAATGACTGGCAAATTCGCAAATCGTGTCTACTACATTATTATTATGTTTTTAATATTTTGCTTTTAATATTGAATTTCAGTGTTTTTAATTTAAAAATTTAATTTTTCTTTGTGCAATTTTTTTATAGGCAAAAAATTTTATTAAAATCAATAAAAAACATTTTATAAAAATTTATGTACAATGTGTTGTCTTATTATTTAAACAAGGGTTTCTTAATTTTTCCTGAAGATTTCGTTATACTTCTCAATTTCATTCATAAACGCAGGCGCAGCACAAAAGTACAAACGCTGCACATACATATGTATGTACATATGTACATACGCAACTCAATGTGCGCAACCACAAAAACAATTTTCATTCATAATTCATGCGCACCCTGCATACATGCCCCGCTACGAGCATGCTTCATCCACAAACTATTATTGTTCGCGTTGAAAAATTACAAAATCTAAAATTGATTGTCATATTCGACATATGAAAACTTTTTAACGATTTTGTATGTATATTCATTTGTAATGAAATGAAGGATAAGTTATATGATATAATATTTTCTATTGAATTAAGAAAAATGCATAAAAATTAGACATGGCACAAAAAAGCTGGGATTCGAACTATAGGCCAAAAGCTAAAACATGCAATATGATAATATGGCAGGCGACTATACGCGCTAAGCCACAGCAGACACTCCATTGCGTCCGCTTAAACGGCTAATTATGCAAACCATAGCAATGTGTACGCATAGAAGAAGAACAATTTACGAATCCAACTAAAAATGAAACAAAGAAGAAAAAGTAGTAACCCGAGAAAAAATCTGTTTTTTGATAGGCAGCGGGGCAAGTAGAGACGGAAGAGGAGTTATGCAACAATTGTTGATAAGAGAAGGGTTGAAAGGGAAAGGGAACGGTAAGCAAAAGAATATTCTTTTCTGTTTTTCGGCAATTTTTGTGTCGATTCGCCAATTGCGCGTGCACGTGTACGCAAGTGAATTGATGCGCATTTTGCCAGCAATTTGTCAGATTACGTTGGCAAATTGCATTATTGCCTGATATTGCGGTGTTGAAATTTTCAATGACCGTCGATGGTTTGTAAAATTGAAGATTTTAGCATTTTTGTGTTCGTCGCGAAAAAGATTGTTGAGGGGAACATTTGCGTGCGCGGGGAGATGAAATGCCTGCGCTTATGAATGAACGGCATTTGTTTTTAGGAATACGCGCACGCGTTTATGAATGAATTTTTTCTTGTTGTATGTAGCTTCAGATATTTTAGAATATTTGGCGCTGGCGCAGGCACAAGTGCAGCTGTGGTTGTGATAGCGCTGTGATTTGATTTTTATTTAGCGTAGGTCAAGGTTGAATTTATGCACATGCACGTAAGTACATATGTACATATGTGTGTATGTATGTACATGGATGCATATGAATTTATGTATTTATATATGTACATACATATGTACATAAATATGTACATAGAGATATGAATACAGATGGATGTGTACATATACATACATATGTACACATCCATCTGTATTTTTTATTTATTTTTTATTTTATTTTTTTACTTTACATTCAAATGTAGTAGTTATGCATGTAGTATTCTCTGGAAGTATACATATGCTAGTGAAAGAATTTGCAAAAAAGTAAAAATTTAAATAAATTTTAAGTCAAAAGCGCGTGGCCTGGTTCCGAACTCGCGCAAAACGAAAGTATGAAGAATACTGCCGCGCATCCTGAAGCAACTGCACCACAGAATACAATTAATTTGCATAAACTTAATCGCTACTTTATTCAGTTTCCCGTGAATATTTTTTGCCAAGACAAATTTTTGATACAAACGAACAAATTTGTAAATATGTGCATATGAATGTATAAAGATCGCATATTATTTCGCATCTACAGAAAAACGAAATTAACCCCAGAAAATAGATCAAATATGTATTAAATTGGAACCAAACTTATAAGTTATAGTTATAATAGTACAAAAAATATTATAAATATTTACATTGAATCGTATGGAATTTTCATATTATATACATACGTACATATGTACATACATATGTATTAATCCTTTACAATTATAAAAAACTTGTCTTGAGCTCAAAAATTATTGCTGATATTTAGAATTTTCTAAAAATTTGTTAATATTATTGGCAAACCAATAGAAGAATTGTTTCAGATTGAAGGATGTTGAATTTAACATTCAATGTTAGAAATATAAAATACTTTATAATGTAGTGTAAGAAGTTTACGATTAAGTAGTGATTTAGACGCTCCAAAATAGTGTGTGCTGTGGCGCTGCTGGTATAGGCGCGGGTTTATCGTTCATTTCACAACTTTTTTCTAGGTTCAAATCACAGTTGGGCAAAAGTATAGATATATTTTTGCCAGTTTTTTTTAATTTCATATTTTATTTTTAATATTACTCTTGATTCAGAATCAGTCTTGCGCTTTAAGTTTTAAGTACAAAATATTTATTTTCTTAGCCTGCATATGTTCATACTACATACATACATATGTATTGGCGAACATTTTTCCTGTATATGTATCTATGTGCATATGTGCACTCTCTCATTTATAAAAATTAAATAGCTAAAAACATTAATTTGATAAATATGTACATTAAACTCTTTATTTTGTTCTGAATATCAGCACAATCTTACTTTCTTAAGTTTTTCTATTTATTCTCATCTTCATTCGTTTGCATATTTGTTAACATCAAAATTTATATTTTTTCCTGCTAACATTAAATTTAACATTTTTGGTGGCTTAAAAATGCTAATTTAACAGTGTGGTGCAGACCCAGTTTGGAAACGTATCAGCCCTGTTAACGACCATCGCCGAATAGTTTCCACTTTCAATTTGCAGCTTCTCATACTTGTAAGTTCTCTGCTTCTACCTCCTTACTTTGAAAATTCTCCCGAATTTTTGTTTTTAATTTTTTGTACTTGGCATATGTAAAAACGATGACAATCGATACTGAGCTTACAAGTAATAAAATTATTGTACATATTGCTATAGAAAAGTCAGAAAGATTTATTTTGTGGTATCTTAATTCTTAAATTTTTTTAACATTTTCCAAATTACTTAATACTATTTCGTCGAAGGTTGGTTCGACTCTAGTGTTATTGACTTCAATGTTAGTTGGAATTACAAAATTGTCTTTAAATTCTTTATTTTTATTTTGAAATATTTGGTTGTTCATATTTATGTTGCAATCTTGAAAAGTTAACGGGAAATTTCGTTTTAAGAATAAGTTTCTATTGTCACAATTGCTTGTTATGTTATATCCCGGTTAATTTTTTAACAAGATTACACCGTTTTCAATTTCTATAATTTCTGTTGAATTTTGTATTATACATTTACAGTTATTTTTAAACATACATAATTTAGTTTCTTGTAAAGTGTGAATATTCAAATTGTGTGTGTAGTCGAACGTTTTATTTTTATAATATACAATTTCATGTGGCTTGAAATTTAATGTGATAAAGTTATCGTTGCTTACTGGTGTAAATAAAGATCTTTTTAATGTAATAATTTCAATAGGCACTCTTACTATAAATACTAACTTATTTTCCTTATATTGTGCAGTTGTATTTTGGAGCTTAAATAAATCAATGTTATGTTCATTCATTCCTTGTTCTGTCAGGATGTTGCTTGTCATTATGTTGAGTCTTGAGGACGCAATATTGTTAAGAATATGTTCTATGTTATTTTCTAGGATTTTAATTTTTAAAAGCAGGTCCAAATAAGATAGTTGTTGAAATATGTCATCATTTTTAGTGTTCATAACTTCAAATTTTTCTAGTACATTCCGTCTATAATTTTCTACAGTTAATTTTAATTGGCTGAACGTTTTATTGAAATTATTATTGGTTCTAATATTCTTGTTTAAACTTTCTATTACGTTATGGTTGTTTCCGTCTATTATTCTAACGTGTTCTTCCAATTCTGTTCTATCACTGTCGACCATTGTGCCTGTTATAAGTTTTAGTCTTGTTCCTAATGCGTTGAGTAGTCTTCTTTTATGCCTATGGGGTAAAACTGTCAAAACTTTCGTTCTTACTTTGCCTAACTCATGTTCCAAATATAGTATATTTTCCAGTTTTGCTGATTTTATGTTTAGTTGCAATGTGTCTATGATATCAAAAATTTTATCAATATCTATTATGTGAAGAATTTTACAATAATCTTTTATCATGTTAACATTGTCGAGTTTTATTTCGGCAAACCGTTTATGCTATATGTATGGTCAGTGTTGCTGTTGTGAACGTCAATATCAGCATTACCAGCGTTAGGATCAAATGCACCTGAAAATTTAGTTTTTCGTTTAGTGTTTGTTGGATGAATATTTTCTAAATTTGCTTTTCTGTATCTAGGCTCGTACTTGTGCCTAAGTGTAATGTAACCTTCCCTTTGATTTTGTACATAATTTTCTCTTTTCTCATTTCTTTTTGCTATAATTTTATTTTATATTTGTTTTAGTTTGTTGCTGATAATTGTTTTATTGATTTTTCTTTCTGCTATATCCTGAGGCTTTTCTTTAGTTGTGCTATGTATTGATTTGTTATAAAACTCTATACATTTGAAAACTTTCTCTTGGGTTGAAACTTGACTTTTTCCGCTTCTAACACTCATAATTTTTCAGAGATTGTGCTATGAAGTCTTTCTACGTCTGAGTTGTCTGTATGTGCATTTGGCTTAGTAAAATGCAAGGCGAATTTATAGAAGGTGATGGCATAAGAGCAGCTGATTTGATTTTTTTTATTCACCTATGTACATGTATTTTGTTTTTGCTTTTGCGTATGAGCTTTCAAAAGCCGTAAAAGCAAAAACAAAATGTATTTAAATTTTGGCAACTCTTACGCAGAAACAAAAACAAAATACATAGGAATTTTGTAGTTGTATTTATAACACCACCTTGTATGGATTCGCCTTGGTAAAATGTATATCAATATTTTCCTGATTTAAAAAGTTTTTGACATTAACGGAATTGAATTCGTTACCGGTTACAATTTCGATTGATTTATTTCTTGTTGAGAAGAAGAGTCGAATTTTTTCTATGATGGTTTGACTGTTTCTGTCCTCTAAAAAGAAAGCTGTCACCTATTTAGAAAATGTGTCGATAAATGTTATGAAACTGTGTTTCCTAATTGTATATTCGTTTAAGTATATAATTTGATTTGTATCGGTAGGTGCCTCTGTAATACGGAATTCGGGCTTTGGAGGGTTCCTATCGTATTTGGCTTATTATTGATGTATTTCTGCACTACCTCTTTTAAATTGTTGAAGTATACTTTCTTTTTAATGCCCTCGTAAGTTTCTGTTATACCACTATGTCCTGTCTCAAATTTATGGTATTTGTGTATTTGCTTGAAAGTTTCGTCAATGTTACTCATGTCCTTGGCATGATAACTACATTTCATGAACCTTATGCTGGACCCGAAAAGTTCAATGAGTATTAGTTGAACTTCATTGTAAACATTATCGGGAAGTTCGGAAAGTATTCCAGTTTTTAGGTACCCTCTGAATATATCGGTCATGAAATTTGAGGATATATCATTTGTGTTGATATAAATTTTCCTTTTTTTATTTTCAATTTCGGTTTCTTTAATTTTGATAATTTGTGTTGAAAATCGTTTCACCACTGTTTCTAATATAGGGAAGTGGTCATTTTGTTCTTCTTGTTGTGAGTGAGTTGTTGCACATGTACTCATGTTGTCAATATTTTCTTCTGTTACGTAAATTTATCCTAATTTTGTATTAATTCGGCTAAGCAAATCTGCAACTCTATTTTCTTTGCCCTTTATATAGTTCATGTTTATATTATATTCACCCAATTCCAGTACCCATTGCTGTAGCCTGGGGTTGATACCCTTTCTTTTATGCTTGTGGTACAGCCAGACTAGTGGTTGGTGGTCAGTTGAAAGATCAAATTCTTTCCCGTAAAGGTACGGCCTAAAGTAGGTAACTCCCCACACTATGGCGAGCAATTCTTTTTCTACTGTTGCGTAGTTCCTTTCATGACCATTAAGACGGTCATTCTGCATGAGGACTGCTCCTATAGCAAAGTCACTTGCATCCGTTACCAACTTACATTTTTTTAAGAAATCTGGATAATTTAGGATGGGAGGGTTTGTAAGCATCCTTTTTAATTTAAGGAACACATCAATGTAAAGTGGATCATTTTTGTTAACTTTCGAATTTTTCCTGAGATTTTTCGTTAATCCATGTGCTACTTTAGCATAATCCTTGATGAATTTTCTATAGTAACCAGTGATTCCCAGGAATTGTTTAATTTGCTTCTGCGTTTCCGGCAGTTTTAATGATTGAATTGTTTTAATTTTACTTGGGTTGGGTTAAATTCCTTCTGGTGAAAGAATATGGCCTAAGAACTCAGTTTCTTTTGAAAAGCAATTGCATTTGTCGATTTGAATTTTTAGATTGTGTTCCCTAAATTTTTTAAGTACTTTATTAATATTATGAATATGTTTTTGAAGCTTGTGCTAAAGATCAATATGTCGTCAAGGTAAACGACGCATATTTTATTTATTAATTCTCTTAGTACTGAGTTTATCAGCCTTTGGAATGTGGCGGGTGAATTTTTTAGTCCGAAGGGCATTCGAACAAACTCATAATGGCCTAAAGGTGTGGAAAATGCTGCTTTTTCCTATCTTCTTCCTTGACTAGTACTTCTTATTTCTTCTTTATTCATGGCAACTCTTATAAGTTTACCAAGTACTTCAGTACCGTTTTCCTGAGTTTCTAATGCATGAATACTTTCGTATTTGTAGGGACAAGCATTTATAAAACTTATTTTATTTGTATTTATTTCTAAATAATTTTCTTCCAAGTTGATTATTGCGCCTAATTTTCTTAAGATATTCTGGGCTATAAGTCCTTGGAAGCTTTTATTTGTAAATGTAGGGAGTTTCTTTGGGTATTTCCGAAATAACCTCATATTCTGTATAGCTCTGTCCGTTCAATGTATTAAATTTGATTGGTTTTTGTAATTTAAATTTTTTGTAATTTAATTGTAATTTCTCCAGGAGTGATGTCGTCGATCCTGTGTCGATCAAACATATTAATTTATGTTTGCCTATCATTAACTCAACTAGCGGAATATCTCCCTGTCTGTGGCCAATAGAAAATTTACTTCTTGGTCACTTTCCTCCTGTAGGTGTTTTACTTCCATAGGTTCGTTACGTCTGGAGTGTGTAGATTTTTGGTGGTTTTGCCTTGAAAATGTCGATCTATTTACTCCTGAAGTTATTGGCTTTTGATGGTTCTGCCCATTTTCAAATGGCGGAGTATTACCGTTCTGATTTGATTGCCCTATGTTTTGTTTCGTAAAAAAATGTCTTTCTTGCTTCCTAGCTGGTTTCACCAGTCCTGTTTCTTCAAGTGTGTAATAAGCTTCCCTAAGTGTTTTTATGTGCCTGCTGTGTATTATGCTCGATAAGTGTGGTTGTATATTGGTTAGGAAAGTTTTAAGTATCATTGACTCATTTATAGCTTGACAAAAATCCTGTGGCTTAAGGCCATCCTGCTCATATTTAATATCTAACTGGTCTAAAATATTCTTAAGATAATTATAATAATAATTGTTATTTTTCGCGTTAATTGCTCTGAAATATAATTGATGGTAGGACTCCCTGATGCCAAAATTTGCTAGGAGTTCCTTTTTTATTGCTCCCCATGTCAGTGATGATCCTAATCCTCGTAATATTTTGTTTTAGGATCCTTTTATTCTTTCAATTAATTTACTTCTGAAATGAACTCCCCGACTGCGCCAATTATCACTATCAACTTAAGTTGAATTGATTTTGAAAAATAAAATAAACCAAATTTAAATTCCTTGCTGTTGGTTTCTTTATTGGTTCTTCAGAACTGATCCAAAATTGACTTATTACTATTATTTAAACCCTTTGATTGTTGGCACAAAATTGCCAAATTACAATATTGTTATTTTTGTTATACATTGTTTCTTTATAGTTTTATTTGTTATTGTTAATGCAAAATTGCTAAGTTGCAATTTGGCATTTTACATAAGTTCTCTATTGAATACATTGTTTATGAGTCAATAGGTTTATGTGTTTATAGGCCAATTGGCTCATGTGTTTATTCTGCTTAAGCTATTGCTGCCCAAACGAAATCGTAACTTAATAGTTGAAGCGTCGACGCGACTAACGTTGTAAGCCACAATTTTTTCAAAACCTGTTTTTTGCAGATTCCCGTTAGAATTACTCTCTTCTATTGCCAAAAAAAAATGCGGCAAAATTATGCATGCGTTATCTATTAAAATAGAGTTTAGTTTAGCAGTCAGTGGAACAACGTTATACGTAAAAGTGAAAATGTTTGAACAAGAAGCGTCGAAAGTTATTTCTAAATGCAATAGAGGCAAAAAAAGAACAATTAATTTGGAAAATTGGAAGGATTTAAATAATAAAAAGTTGCGAAATAGTGGGAAAGAATATTTTAATAGAAAAAATAAAAAAATACTTTCCAAAAAAGCACCTGAAGAGGTAGAGTGGAAGAAAGTTATATGTGCAAAATATGTTGTATTGTTAATTAATTTATTTTATACAGCTTTGTGACTGCCGTTGTAATTTTTTTTGTAGAAATATCAGTGTCGAACAAATAAAAAAGCATTTTGATAATTTTTTTTCCAAAATTTATAATGAACAAACGGCACTTTTATCGTCGCTCGTTCAATTGGTTGAGCTGGAGAGAAGTACTGTCAAAAGGCGCATTTCACGAAGAATGATCACCGTACATTATTTTTTGTTGTGCCAAAACGGCGAAAGAAAGAGAGTGTGCAAAAAAATGATTTGTCACACATATCAGGTAAATATTTTATAAATAACTTGAGCTCTCTTTTTTTCTTCTAATACTTCATAATATTTTCAACACTACATAACGCAACGCAGAATGCAAATTTTGACTGAAAAACTAAAGAATGGAAAAGATATTGAACAAAATAATAGACGATGAGAAAAAAAGCGTTAATGAACACATAGTAAGCTTTCCTAGCCAAGAAAGTCACTACAGTCGTTCAACGTCGAAAAATAATTGCTTGAATCCTGATTTGAGCATTAAGAAAATGTATGGTTTATACAAAAACAAATACCCATTTACTTTGCTATCTTATAACACATATAGACATATTTTTAATACAGAACATAAATTGAGCTTTGGGTTTCCAAGAAGTGATACCTGCAAAGTTTGTGATCGATTTTTTATTGAAATGGTAGCAGCTGGGGATCCTGAAAAGTTTGACCAAATTGAAGAATCCGCAAGAGTTCATCATGAAAAAGCGGAAAAAGCATATTCGCAACTTAGAGATGATACGAATGCTGGCAGAATTAACCATGGTATCGTTGTTATTTGAGTGGATATGCAACAAGTATTTTTTACGCCAAATTTGACTCACTCTGATGTTTTTTATCAGCGTCAATATTCCAACTATAACTTCGCGGTTCATAATCTTCTACAGAATATAGTGGATATGTATACATGGCACGAAACCGTGGCAAAAAGAGGAGCTAACGAGATAGCTTCATGCATATTGAAATATATAACAACTCACTACAATATTCTTCAACAAGGGGAAATAAGGAAACTAATAATATGGTCCGACAGATGTGTAGGTCAGAATAATAATTGGACGATGATTGCATTGTGTCATAGCGTATTAAATAAATACTTTTCTGAAGTTAAACAAAAATTTTTAACCTCTGGACACAGTTTCCTTCCATGCGATCGCGATTTTGCGCTCATCAAGAAACAAAAAAAAAAACATCACAACTCTTTACTCCGGAAGATGTATGTCGTTTAATTACATCACCAAGAACACTAAATCCATTTAATGTATTATACCAAATGCTTCCAAACGATTTCAAAAATTTTGATATTTTAAAAACTTATTTGAACAAGGATGTTAAGTGCAAAATAACGCATGCACGGTGGATCCAAATAGTTAATGATGACCCAAATATATTGAGATTGAAAGAAAATCATACCAAAGAAGAAACCTAGACATGAATTAATTTGAAACCAAAAAAAAAAAAAAAACATGGCAAATTATTCGCTTCCGGCACTTAGAGATACACCGATAACATTAAGTGCGGAAAAAATAAAAGATCTTCTTGCAATGGCATCTTATTTGCCAGAAGAATACGCCAATTTTATAAAGATATTTGTACTTAAATTTTCAAATATTTTAGTTTTCTAATAACAACTGCTTACATATTAATAATCAAATAACGTTGCAATCGCTACTCGCATCATTGCTTTGCTTAGTGGAAAAACGTGTTATCAAACATTCATTTGTGTATATATAACGTTATTCCACTGAAGGAATACTGAAATAGTTTTTATTCATATTATTAGGTACATTTATAATATAATTTTTAAATTAAAATATTTTATATGAAGTCCTTTTACTATAAATAAAAAAACAAAACTTCAAAATTCAATTTGCAAGTTTTTAAACGTTTTTTTTCACTTCCTGAACAATTTGAAATTTGTGGGTTACAACATTATTCTTCAGTTGTGATTTCAATTTTTAATGCTTAAATGCTTATTCTTTGAAATAAACTTTATTTCTGAGTCTAAATTTTTCATATTCAACTATTTATAGCTTCATTGTTACATATTTGTTTTCTTATTTGTAATTTCATATATCGGTCATTCATTCTTAGTTTCTTAATAATTATTACTTTGTTGTGTTGTTTACATTTTGTTGAATTGTTTACATTCATTTGGTATTTGTTTAAAAATGGGGCCACTTCATATTTTTACAGCAGAGTGGCTTCTGCTTATCAATAGGCAGCCGTAAGGTTGCCGAGATCTTTGTGAAATAAAATGCAGTAGTGTTACTTGCTAGATTATTTCTAATTTTATTCATGAAAACTTACGACTATTTATACAAAATTGTATCACAGAAAGTGATTTCCACAACTCCTCCCTTTTTACTTCGTCGACTTAGAATTGTAGCAACGGCCAGTAGGAATGCTTTGGCGTTTGGCTGAGCATAGCGTATTGACAAATATTCTGCTAGCTCAGCCATCGTATTGGCGTTCATTCAGTTTAGCAATGCAATTGGCTTTCCTCATATCACTTACTTCTAATGTTGAAACCGGCGTTGCAGTTCCGCATGCATATGTAGGTCGCTTGTGTTGGTTGTACGTTACATTCGGTGTGTGGGGTCACTACACTTCACTCCCCTTTGATTTAGGATTCCCATGAGTCATAACATTAGTAATTTTAACTTTATTATTTCTTTTGATAAAAATGAATGCCACAATAATAATAATGATTATTATAATTATTAGAAATGTTGATGTATATATATAATATTGTTTTTTTCATATATTTCTTCGATTTTATTAATATTTTTTATACTCTTAAGCAAAATTTCACCAAATATTAATTTTTCATTTTGATTTTTAGTGTTATTAAAGAAAATTATATCTGTGATAATTTGTGTAAATACTTTTTTAGTATTATATCATTTTTTATTATTTATTGTAATCGAACATCCAGTGAATGTTACCAAAAAATTTCCATTTAATAGCCATTTTTTCATTACATGTATTATTTAAAATGATATTTTTACAATTTATCAATAATAATGTTCCTTCTTTTACTTCAATTTCTTCGGATACATTGTTATATATATGTAAGCAATTATTTTTTGTTAAACAATTTTTTAAAGGTCGTAATTTATTCAGATCTTTATTTTCTTCATAGATTTGTATAGACTTATTATATTTAACAATTGATATTGGCTCAAACATCAATTCTTTTTGTTTATTATTTCCTATAGTTATTATATATGAAATTGGTAGATATATTAAACGTTTTGGTATTCTTATTACGAATATGATACATTCATTTTCATCAATTAATGTCCCAAGCTTAATATTTTGTAATTTATTTAAATATACATTGTAATACTCAATTTCCTCATTTGTTAAGATATTACTATGAAGAATTCCTGTCCTAGAAGCTAAAATATTTTCCTGAATATGTTCCACATTATCTTGTAAAATTTTTAATATTATTATAAAATCAGTTTGGAGAAGTTGTACTTGAACTTCGTCAGTTTGTTTCTGAAGACTATTTATTTTATTTCCAAAAACTACATTGTATTATTTATTTCGATTTAGAAAATGAATCATTAAAGTGAACATTAATATTAATTTGTTTTTTTTTTTAACTTTCTATAGCCTTATGATTATTTATCTCATTTATCCGCAAATGTTCTTCTACTTCTTGTCTGTCTTCATCATCCATAGTTCCAAATAACCATTTTTGTTTCCTTCCCACAAAATTCATTAGACCTCTTTTATGCCGATTTGGTATTAATGTTTGTGCCTTTCTCTTTATCATTTCTAGCTGTATTTCCAATAGTTTTGCTTTAGCTCCAAGTCCTTATCGTTCTATATTATTCTGCATGTTATCAATGATTTGAAATATTTCTTTAGGGGTTAATATGTGTAATACTGTAATATACGTATCAACAAAGTTAGCACCATCAATTGTAACTTCAATGTATCCTCTTTGTCCTTCAAGCTTCTCTATCTCCATTCTTCCATTTAGCGTTGGTATTACTGATACTATCAACATCACAAGTATCAAATATGCCTGCAAATTTCGTAGTTCCTTAATATTTATTGGATGAATATTATTAAGTCTCATCATTCTATATCTGGGTTCATATTTATGTCTAACTACTTTATAGTTCTTTACATATCCTTCTTCCTTATCCTGTATAAAATCTTCTCTTTTTTTATTAAGTTTAGAAATAACTTTTTGTTTTTTTCTGTGAAGTAATTCAATAATTTTCTGTTTATCCACCTTTCCTTCCAAAACATCTTAATATTTAGTTAAATCAATCAAACTATTATACCATTCCATACACTTTTTCTTTCATAGACATCCTTGATTTTTCAACCTCCAAAACCCTAAGTTTTTCTCCCATTGTACTATGAAATCTCTCTATATCTGAAGTACCGGTATGGCTATTTGGTTTGGTAAAGTGCATTTGTACATTTTCCTTACACATTAATACAATTAAATTCATTATCGAATATGATCATGTTAGGTTTCCCTTTGATGGAAAAACATTGTCTTGGTTTTTCAACCAGAGTAATACTATTTCTATCCTCCAAATGAAATGCAGATGCATGTTTAGAAAACCGACCTATGAATGTAGTAAAGTTATTTTAATTATTTGTATAGATATCGGCATGAATTATTTGATTTATATCAGTTGGTGTCGCTGTTAATTGATATTTCGGTTTAAATGGGTTTCTATCATATTTAGCCCTATTGCAAGTGTCACAATTATTTATATACTTTCGAATAATTGCTTTTAATCGTGGGGAAGAAAGTATTTTCTTTAATTCCTCATAACATCCATTAATTCCTGTATGGACTGATTCATGTTTATGGTATTTATATATTTGTTGTAAGGCTTCATCCTCGCTATTTATGTCTTTCGCCCTAAAACTGCATTTTACCAATTTTATATTTTCCTTTTGATTATAAATTGCAAGAATCCTTAATTGTAACAAATTGTACTCATGATCACTTAATTTTGAATACATTCCTACTTTACCTGATTTAATATGTCTTCGTAACACATCTGGCAATCTATCCTCCAAATCCTCCAAAGTAATATACACAATTTTATTACCAAATTTTATTTGAAATTCTCTTTTCTAGTATAGGTATATGATCATTGAAGTTTTCCCTCTGCGATTGTATAGTATTAATACTTCCATCATCTATATTATTTTGTACAGATTCATCAGAATCATCCCCTAAAATGTCCTGATTTTCAATCATTTATTTCATTGGTATCAGAATTTATGCGACTCAAAAAATCTGCCATTTTATTATCTTTTCCTGGAATATATTGGATATTCATATTATATTCTCCTAATCCGTAAGCAATCTTTTTAATTTCTCAAATGATTTTATAAATTCAGGATCTTTTATGTAAATTTTTTATCTTTTTTCAAATATTGTGTCATAGGTTGTGTCACTTTAGCATAATCTCTCACAAACTTTCTATAATAACCCGTAGCACCTAAAAACGATTTAATTTGCTTTTGTGTTTTTGGTAACTTCAGTTCCAGAATATTTTTAATTTTCGCGGGGTTTACTTTAACACCCTCGGATGTAAGTACATGGCCCAAAAAATCTGTTTGTTTACACCCGAAATTACATTTACCTAATTGAATTTTGAAATTATGTTTCTTTAATTAGTCGATAACTTTCCTAATACTTTCGCCATGCTCCTTACGGGATGCGGTAAAAATTAGAATATCGTCTATATAAACTACGCAGATTTTATTAATGAAGTCCTTCAGGACATAATTCATCATTCTCAGAAAAGTAGCTGGAGCATTTTTCAATTCGAATGGCATTCTTATAAATTCATAATGCCCAAATGGAGTTGAAAAAGCTGTTTTTGCTCTGTCTTCTTCTTTTACAGGGATTTGATGAAATCCTTTCGCCAGATCAATAGTTGTAAAATATAGTGTTCTTCCCAATTTATGCAATATATTTTCTATATTGACATTGGAAATTTATCACAAATTGTATTTTCATTTACTTTTCTATAATCTATCACTATTCTCCACTTTTTCATGCCGGAATTATCGATCTTTTTCGGTACAATCCAGAGAGGACTATTATACGTCGAACAACTCTCCCTAATTATTCCCGGTTTTAACATATCATTAATTTGTTTTGTTATCTCCATCTCATGAATTTGTGGATACCTGTATATTTTAGAATAAACAGGATTATTCGTTTTTGTTACGATTTCATGATAAGTCCCTTTCATTACGGATAAATTATCTCAATCATGATAAAAGAACATTTATACGTTTTTATTAAATTTAAAATCATATTATTTTTTTCTTTATTTAAGTTATTTAATAATTCTTTGATTTCTTCCTGCTGTAATTCATGACACTCTAATTCATCAGTATCTTTTTCGTCAATGAACTTGATTCTTTTTTATTTATTGTTAACGTATTATCTGCCGTATTAATTATTGCTTTAAGTACTTTTTTACTTTATTTAATTGACGCAATAACCGCTTAAGCAATTTTGGCCGAACTTCTCCTACAATTTGTTGTGTGCGTCTTGAGGGACCTACAGTTTTACGCCGAATCCGAACGGCGAATGTTTTTGTGAGAAGTTTTTTCATGGCAGAAATTCACTTGATTGCGGTAGCCTGGATTTTTCCGGCTTCTCCGCTCTAGAGCGGGCGAGTTAATTCATATACTTATGAATGGTTAAAAAAATATGTATTTTTCTTTTTCAGAATAAATCTTTATTCTAGAAATTCACATACTTAAATGAACATGTTTTCGTATTATCCTATGGGTTATATACTATTCGTTAAGTTGATAACATATTCATGTTTTGTGGCTTAGGTCTAAAGTCTAATTGTATTGTTTGTTGTAAACAAGTGCTTATCGTGCGGCCTATGCATGCCTATGCATGTGTATGCTTATCTTGCATTCGGGTATGGTGTGGTATGAGTTCAAAGTCTTGTGCTTGATACTCTTGTTTATTTGATTAGGACAGATCTGGCTTTATCAGCGTTTCTCATATACTTGTGTATAAGTGTCGTTGATACTGGTATTAACTCTCCTCTCTCTTATAAAAAAAAAAAATGCCCTCATTTTTATAATGTAAAGGTGGCTGTGAGTTGTTGAAGTTCGTGTAGTTTCTTTCTTTCTTGAGTAACTTGTCGTAGTTTGATTAATTTGAGTAGTGTCCAAATTATCAGGATTATAATTCCAAAGGTTGTGATTGTGTAGCATAAAGTTTGGATCGGGTGATCTTCAATTGAGATGAGTAGTTTATGTAACTTCCGGATATTCGTAAACTTAGTTTCTTCATTGGAGTTGATTACTTCATCAATTGTTATGGTGCCTTCATGTTGGATTATCTGCTTTATTGTATCCTGTATGTTTGTGTACTTTCGTCCATTTATTTTAATGGTGTCATTAAACTGGATCAAGTTTACTCCTGAGATAGTTTCGTTATTAATTTCATATTTTCCATCTAATATTATATTACCATAATCTAATATTGTGATATTTGCATTTGTTTCTTCAATAGTTTTACAATTTGCTTTTTCTTTTAGCACTAATTTCGAAATACATTCATTATCCTTGTTGGTTTTACATATAAAATTATTTAGTGATTGTTTACATTCTTTTACTCTTGAATAATTATTTATATTACATTGAGCTATATATTTGTCTAATATATATTTGCCATGTAGATAGCTTAACGATGTTATTTTAAATAATTTACATTTTTGCGTTATTAAGGGATATTTATAAATGATTACATATGTATCCTTAACTCTAATAAAATTTTTTGTGGAGTATTCCATTACATTTAAAACTGGAATATCTAATGTTTCGTTTTTTATTATTTGTTTTATATCGTTTAAATTTAAAGATTTAGACAAGTAATTTCCTGTCTTTACAGAATTTATAGTTTCGAATAGGGTTTCTAATTCCTTTAAAGTTTCTGATATGACCAGGCTTGTTGAGATTGATTGAGGATCAATCTTTGAGACTAATTGTTCAAAGTGTGAGTTAATGACTCTTTGTTGATTATTATTTTCTATTATTTCATTTAAATGTGTTTTTATTTCAATAAGATCGTCATGATCTGGAGCCCCAGTTATAAATTTTATTATAGTCCCTAAACGTTTATTGATCTTTTTTGTATTGAGTGTGAAATAGTTTGTTCAATTAAATTTGAGATTCTATTCTCGTTTATGATATCCTGTTGTGTCCTGCCAAATGATCTATATTCTATCTGTTTATATTTTTCCATTATTGTCGTTAAATTAAATAAATGGTATAAATATTCGGTATCTTCATATAGGTATGTGTCGTCAGTTTCGGTGAAGATAATTTTTTTATTTTTTAGATTGCTCACTGTGTATGCTTTTATGTTTATTATTAAATTCAATAGGAGTGTTACGAATGTTATCTTTATGTAAGACATGTTGTCTTCCTCCTCTCTCTACTAAAACTGTGTCCTCACGGTTTTCTATAACTATGTATTTTAAATATTTTTGTTCCGTTTTTGTACGTCTTTTTGACAGTGCGTAAATTATTTGTTTTGGTTCATAAACTTTTTGTGTTCTTTTTTTATTATGATATTCTAAAACTTTGTCTTTGTTTTTTTCAATCAATTGTTTTATTTCCGGATAATTCTTCCTATTGAAAAATACTTCCACTGGTTTTTGTTTTGTCACCGAGTGTATTGTCCTATTATACTCGTATGCTGCGTTAAATATTTCCGTAACTGGATCGGTGTTATTTTGTTTAGCTAATGTTCCTGCGATTTCTATCAGTGTGTTATGTAAGCGTTCAACTGAACCGTTTGATGTCGAATGAGCTGTTGGCGTACGATTATGTGTTATATGTAGTCGTCGGTATAGTGACATACAAGTTATCGATGTGAATATACTCTCATTGTCGGTTTGTAGGTTTCTACAATATGGGTATGTAAGTGTGAGAATTTCTTCTAGTTTGTCTACGGTGTTGACTTTATCTGCTATTTCTCTCATTAATAAATATTTTGAGTACCTACACATACTAGTTATATATGTTCTATTCCCTATGTGGAATATATCCATACTTATAGATTCTCCTGGTAGATTTGTTGCTGGTGTTCTCCCTATCAGTTGTTTTGTTGGTCTACGTTCGTATTTTTGTTCATAACAATTTGAACAGTTTCGTGCAAAGTTTTTGATTTGTTTCGCCATATCGGGCCAAAAATATTGTTGTCTAATTTCGATCGCGTTATTTTTCTCATTTCTATGCGCTCGGTTATGTGTATTTGTTATAATTTCCAATTGCTTGTTTTTGTCTGGTATGTCTTCGACTAGATTTTGTGCTATAAAGAGCTTGTAGTTTAGAAAATGTTTACTTAGTAGTGATTTTATTGTGAATAGTTCTTGCTCATCAATTTTAATCGCGTTATTGAAATTAGGTGTAAAAATTTCTTTTAAGGGTTTTGTTAGATAGTCAGTGTTTTAATATTCAATAATATGTCTGTGATACTTTGGAAAAGTCGTTTGTGTTTCTTTTTTATTTCGCTTAGTTTTCTTTAATATGATTTGATTCTTAAATGAATTTATCGTTTGTTTTGCGTATGTATAGTTTTCGTTTGGTGAACTACGTGTCGAGTGCATCGATTCTATTGTTGAAGTGTTAATTTTTTGTCTTGATAATGCATCTGCTACTACGTTTTGATTTCCTGGTTTGTATACTATTTTTGCTCCAGATTCTTGTATAAAATTTTTCCATCTTTTTAGTTTTATATTTGGATTTTTGTCCGAAATAGAAAATATTAATGCCTGGTGATCAGTGTGTATAGTTAAATCTGCTATACCGTAAATATAATTCCTAAGTTTTCCTATAGCCCATACTATTGCTAATAATTCTTTTTCCGTTGTACAATAGTTTTCTTCTGTTTTTGTTAATGTTCTTGATATAAAAAATATAGGTTTCTTTTCTTGTGATAAAACTCCTCCTATGGCGAAATTACTCGCATCTGTAGTTAAGTCAAAAGGTTTTGAGAAATCTGGTTGAAATAGTTCAACTTGTTCTTTTAATTTTGTTTTAATTATTTGTATAGCTTTTATAGCTTCTTTTTCTAATTTAATTTCTTTCTTAGCTGACATTTTTTTACTTGTTATACCATTTTCTCCTTGTAGATGTATGGTTAGTGGTTTTGTTATTTTGCTATATCCTTGTATAAATTTCCTATAATATCCCGCCATACCTAAAAATGACCTTAATTCTTTCAGGGTTTGAGGTATCGGATACTTGTCTAATGTTTCTACTTTCTTTGGATCTACTGTTATCCTATTATGTGTTATTATATGTCCTAAATATTCGACTTGATTTTTAAAGAAGTGTGATTTTTCATCAGAGATTTTCATATTTGCTTTATGTAATGCGCTTACTATTATTTGGATGTGTTTAATATGTTCTTCAGGTGTCGAAGAATATACATATTAACACGTCGTCGATATATACAAACGCAAACTTATTTATATATTCTCGTAGAATATCATCAACACATCTTTGAAATATTGAGGGTGCATTTCTTAATCCGAAGGGCATTCGTATGAATTCATATTTTGCTCCATTTATGGAAAATGCTGTTTTTTCCCTATCTTCTTTTTTTATCATAATTTGGTGAAATCCTGCTTCTAGATCTATCGTGGAAAAATATTTAGCTTTACCTAACGCTTGTATTGTCATGTTTATATCCGGAATAGGATATCTATCTGTTATAGTTTTTGAATTTAATTTTTGAAAATCTATCACTAATCTTTTCTTGGGTTTTCCATTTTCGTCTATACCCTTTTTTGGTACTGTCCAAACTGGTGAGTTATAAGGACTTCTACTAGGTTGTATTATATTATTCTTTAATAATTTTTTTATTTCTGAATTGACGAAATCGTTATCTGCATACGGATATTGGTATTGTTTCGTCCAAACAGGTTCATTACTTTCTGTCCTAATGGTTGCTTCTATCGTTGTGGTAAATGGTAACTTTTCTGTTTTATTATTTCTCCTAATTATTTCTCTAATCTCCTCGTCATAATCTTTATTATCATTTGTGTAATTTATTTTTTGATTTTTGTTTCTATTTGAATATTTTAATTGTGGTGACGTGAAATCTATTTCTGCATTTAATTTTTTTAATCCACAAAATCCTATTATCATATCAAAATCTTTAATATCTTCTAGTATTCTGCATTTTTTTGATATGTAGTTGTTTGTAGCGCCTGAGTCGATCATGATATTCACTTCTTGTTGTGTCGGACCATCCTTGAGTGTAAGGCAAGGTAGTCCATCCTTTAGCCTAAAAACGTACTCGATGTATCGTCAGCTTCTTCCATGTGTCTGAAGGTTTGTTCTGGCTGAGGTTCAGGTGGTTGGTGTGTGTTGATCCTTTGTATCTTTTGCGGAATGATGTTTCTGTTAGAGTGATTTCGTTTGTACCCACTGTTTCTCTGAGGTTCGTCAACATCCATGCGTTCTTGTAGAGGTTGGTATGTATTAAATACTCTTTGAGGTTGTGCATAATTGTAATTGTTCCTCGTTTGTTGCCTTGGTTGGAATTGATTTTGCCTGAAGTTGTTATTGTGAGGATATTGGCTTCTTGACCATTGGTTTAAATTATTACTTTGCCATTGTGGTGGATTAAAATTAAAAGGGTTTGTCTTTTGTGGTATTATTCTATGTTGATTAGTTGGTCTTTGCCAAAAGTTATTTAAATTTTGTTTTTGGATTTCGATAGGTCGTCTTAGATTTTTATTTTCACTAGTTTGTTGTAATCGTATTTCGATTTGTTTAGCACTTGTATATGTTTGCATTAAGCTTTGATATTGATTAGATACTAAGGCTGTTGCCAAATTTTTATTTTTTAATCCTTTAATAAATTGTGTTATAGATTCTTGTTCAATATATTTGTTATTTATTTCTGTTTTTAGAAGGTCCACTGTATTTTTAATCAGCTTCCTGTGCAGTGTCAATGTGTATTGGAAATAAGTGTCCAAGTCTTCTGTTGGTTGTTGTGCCAAGTTCTTCATGTGTTCTTGTATTTCATACAGTGCGTTTGGGTCGTGATATAGTGCGTCCAAGGCTTCCATGATACTGTAGAAGTTGAGAGGTGTGTTGTTGCATTCAAGTAACATATCTGCATGCCCCGTGATTCTTCTTCTGAAGGTTGTAATGATATTGTAGAATTGAGGTGTGTTCTGGAATACTTGGAGTGGTTCCATGACTTTCATTACATGTGACTTCCATATCGTATATTCTTCTTTGTTTCCTTGGAAAATAGGTAATTCCTTTATTACTTCGATTTGTACATCTGTTACATTCTGGTATTGCATCGTGGCTTCTTGGTATATTGTTGGAGTAGAAGTTTCGCTAGTATTAGGATTTGTAGTTTGGAACATCCGTAATATTAACTCCTTGTCCTTTCTCCTTTCCTCGTCCAATTTCGAGAACTGATTCTGAATGTAGGACATTATGTAGTTTTCAGGAGTGGTATGGACTGTAGCTGAAGGATTTATGTCCTCGATTTGCATTGTCCGTTTTGCTCCCTGACTCATTTTGTGAGTGTCTGTCTTCATTAAGGAAGATTGAAAGATTTTGGCTTTCTTTACTAAAGATTTCAGCTTAAGGATTTAGATGTCCTTCTTTATGCGCTTCGAAGATTCTTAAGGATGCCGAAGTCCTGTTATGCGATCTCCTCCTTCCCAGCAAAGAGCGGTTGAGCCCCCAGTTAATTCATATACTTATGAATGGTTAAAAAAATATGTATTTTTCTTTTGCAGAATAAATCTTTATTCTAGAAATTCACATACTTAAATGAACATGTTTTCGTATTATCCTATGGGTTATATACTATTCGTTAAGTTGATAACATATTCATGTTTTGTGGCTTAGGTCTAAAGTCTAATTGTATTGTTTGTTGTAAACAAGTGCTTATCGTGCGGCCTATGCATGCCTATGCATGTGTATGCTTATCTTGCATTCGGGTATGGTGTGGTATGAGTTCAAAGTCTTGTGTTTGATACTCTTGTTTATTTGATTAGGACAGATCTGGCTTTATCAGCGTTTCTCATATACTTGTGTATAAGTGTCGTTGATACTGGTATTAACTGGCGCGAGTCTGTATGGAGATCGTCGCTTCCAGCAACTCTGTGGGAGCGGTTTCGGTATCCTGCCTCATCCTCCGTCCAGCCATTTCGCATAGCAATTGAGGGGCTTGTTCTGCTCTAGTTTTCTCAGATACCACTTGACAGCCGACCCGGTAAGCCCGGATATCAAGAGCACCCGGCCTTCCCGGAGAGGGCAGAGGTGGAGGACGCCCCTTTGCTATGGCTGGGACTGGGCAATCGGTGCCTCTTGGTTCTTGTGAGGGGAGCGGAGCGCTTACGTGAGACAGCTGCCCTAAATTTGGGAAACTCGGGAGTCCGCCGAGTCACGGAAATAAAAAAAATATCTGAGATGGTTGAACTGAAAAACAACAATAACAGCAAAATTGGATGAAGAGGTTACTCTTTCAACGATCTTCGCCAAAATAAAAGAGATTGAAGCTAAGTTACAGAGACAAACGGATCATCTTCTGCCGTTGGTTGAGAGTGTTTGCCTAAAACTGGCGGACCTTGAGATCAGACTATCGAAAAGAATTGATGATGAAATCAGTTTGTTTGCTGCTAAAATAGCTGAGACGGGTGTATGTATTGCTTCGTTGGAGGCGAATATGAAAAAAGCGGAAAGTGATATTGCCGGCCTACAACAACAGTTGTCTCAAGCCAAACTGCAGGTAGCTGCTCCAGATGTTACTGCTGATGCTGTTGTGTTTGGTGTGCCGTTCACTGAGGGAGAAAATCTGAAGAGCATATATAATCAAATTTGTCTCTTAATTGATTTTCTGACACCGCAAGTTCGGGATATATTTCGTACAAAGCCCTCTTCTGCGAGTCTGAATAGTGCAATTGTCATCAAATTTCACTCACCGCTTGATCGAAATCCACTCTTCACGCTTTTGGCGAGTATCTTAGGCGAATGAAATCAAGAGTGTCCCTTAGCCCAATTGGTTTTGAAGGGCACTTTCATATTTTTGAAAGTCCCACGAAAGAGAATAGGAAGATATTGCATGAGGCCATCAAACTGCGCAGAGATGGAAAGCTCTTATCAGTGTATACAATGCGAGGGAATGTGCATATTAAAACAGAGAAAGGAACAAACAACACATCGCTAAAAATAACATGTGAAGAGGACTTGATGCATTTTCGGTAGCTGTATGCTGCATTAGTTGCTACTCAGTATATGTTTTTTATTATTTTTGTTGTTATTGTAAAGTTAGCACATCTTTGTTTTTGTTTACTTCTGCCTTATGCTTCTGTTTATATTTGTTGTCTTAAAGTTGCTATGGTTTTGTTTAGTAATGACTGCGAACACCAACAAGGCGTCTAGCGTTGATGATTGTAGCCTTGCCATGGTGAATGTTTTATGTAATCGCCAAAAAGGCTCGAAAATAGTTCGTTTTAATGCACGGAGCCTAAATGCAGAAAAAATGGGCATTGTAGGAAGAACGTTTGAGTTTTCGTCTGTTGATATTATTTGTGTATCTGAAACCTGGTTCAGAAATGACATAAATGATATTCATTTTGACATTAAAAAATATAAATTGCTTCGGAATGATAGGATAGGCAAAAAAGGTGGAGGAGTGGCTATATACTGCAAGAGCCACCTAACGACAAAGTTATTATCTCAGTCATGCAGAAATAATGTAGAATACTTAACTATTGAATTATCTAACTGCTCGTCTAAGACCCTGCTGTCCTGTGTATATAATCCTCATAAGAATTGTAATCTTTGTGACTTTTTTGATTATTTGTCCCCTGTAGCTGTTGATTATGATAATATTATTGTTTGTGGTGACTTTAATGTTAATTTGCTACGCTCTGACTCGTATAGTTCACGTTTAGTTGATGATGTGTCTAGTGTTGGGTTGTCATTCGTGAATGTATCTATACCAACGAGGTATGGAAATAGTTGTTGTCCAAGCCTACTTGACTATTTCATTGTGTTTGACCCTGCTATCATTTTAAAATTTGACCAGATATCGTTTATATCGGATCATGACTTAATATTCTGCTCATTTGACATTAAGCTTGACCACAACAATGAACCTGCTAGCACTTATAATTTTTTTGACTATCGCTTTTTAAATGTCAATAGTCTGTTTGATCATATGTCGCAAATAGATTGGTCTACCTGCTGGGGTTACAGCTCAGTAAATTAAAAGCTTTCATTTCTTAATAATACTATTTTGCAGGCCCTTAGTAGCTATGCCCCTCTCAGAACCTCGGAAAATCGGGCTTCGTCTTGCCCGTGGTTTAGCAGTGCAGTTCGATCTGCAGTCAAGAAAAGAAACAAGTCCTACTCCGTGTGGAAAGAGCATCGCACGGACACAAATTGGTGTGCTTTTAAGGCGATTAGAAACGAAACGACGCTGACAATAAAAAGAGAAAAACGCAAGTTTTTTGCAAAACCACTCAGTCCCTCACTTCCTAACAGTGTCCTTTGGCGGAACTTAAAAAAGTTACGTATTCATGTGAGTGATAGTTCAGCGTGCTCACTCAACCCCGATACCTTAAATGACTCTTTCGTAAATTTTGCCTCTACGTCTTGTACTCTTCCCTCTTACCCAACATTACCTGTAGTGCGATTCACTAACTTTAAACGATACGACAATTGTTATTTTTAGCGGCAATATTTGCCGTTTGCACTAACGATTGTGCGATTCACTAACTTATTCTTAACGACACTTAACAGCTGTTTCGTTGTATTTATTCAAAGTGATAAAGAGTGGCATCTCAGTCAAACTAAATGCCAAAATAAGCTAAAAGCACAAAGAGGAATAGAAAAAAAAACAAACGAATGCCTGCTGCCAAATAAAAATTTGAGCGATGTTGTTATATTTCATTACAGTGAAATAGATATTAGTTTGTTTCAAACTACAAACACTTAAAATTCTTTATATATGTATATTGCAATGATCCATTGTAGCAGAATTCCGGACTCTTCTATGAGTGTTTTGTTAGAATAGTCATCAACTCGATTCCAAGGAATATGCGGAATAACCTGCAAATATGCCATGGTTATCGTTTTCAAACTTCGCGTTGTGCTCCAGCGTATTTAGGATTTACATACATATATTAAATTTTTTTAAATTATAATCATTTATCTATACATATATTAAAACTAAACTATATTTCTGTTTTTATACATGGATCCTTGTAAAAGTTTGCTTTTACCATTTGCATATTAATTGAATAGTAGATGTGGTGGTTGGCATAAGCCTCCTCATGATTCCTTGGTGGAAAAATTGATATGTGCGTGGAATCGACGGCTCCAATACAGCCTCCCACAAAGGAAGACGAGGCCGAAGCAAACATTTCTTTAGCAGAATGGCGTTCCACTTGGGTCATAGGAAACCTCACTTTCTGGTGAAACAACGAATCATTGACTGCATCTGTTACCCGATGAATGCCGGCTTACGGAAAACTGGCTCATGGATATTCCCCATTGTTCACCTACGAGTCGTTGATAGCAACCAGTTGCGAAGAACCTTAACGCCGCTAGAACCTACCAATATAAAAGTAAAATTTAAAATTGCATACAGGCTTAAAGATTACACGAGCTACCTGTTTCTCAGTTGATATTGCTGTTATTCTGGATCCTCTTATTTGGTTATGAAGCTGATAAATTACGTATTCAGCCAAGTCTGGAGTTAACCGATACAGTTTTTGAAAGTCTGTTGCATTTAAATGAAAGGGATTGTCCACATCTCGGAGTAAACGTCGATCCACTGTTGGAGCGCTTACTTCTTCATCACCTCGTGATAAATCATATGCCAAATATTTAAACGACATTATTTAATGTTCCTTTTTTAATTACAAGAAAACAAATCACTGAATTTAAAATTTTTCTTTTATTTAAATTGAAATCACGAATTTCACTTTTCTCGATTGAGTTAACAACATAAAATTTGTTGTCGTTTAGTTGTCGGTCAACGACTAGCTAACATCAACAGCTGATTCGGCGAATGCGAAAATCGTTAAAAAATGGCTACTGAATAGCAGGGTCGCTAAAATTTTGGTTAAGTTGAGTTAACCAAACGAATATCTCTAAAATAAGTTAGTGAATCGCACTACTGGTGATGTTGTATTTTCCGGTCACACATTTGAGTTTTGTGCAGTGTCTGAATTTGAGGTAGAAAAAAGTGTTTATAAAATACGTCCAATGCCATTGGGAACGACAGCATCCCAATTAAGTTTATAAAAATAATTTTGCCTTTAGTTTTGCCCACCCTAACTCACATAATAAACCATAGTTTTACAACGTGTTGTTTCCCTAATGCATGGAAAGTTGCTACTGTGCTTCCTGTAGCCAAAAACAGAACTGCTTGTAGCCCCAGTGACTTCCGTCCCATTAGTATACTGCCTGCTCTGTCAAAAGTCGCTAAATCTCTGATGTTTCAGCAAATCTACAACCATGTTGATAAATACAACATCTTGTCTCCCTTTCAGTCTGGATTTAGGTCTAAGCACAGTTGTTTCACAGCTATGATAAAGATACTTGGCGATATCAGGCTTAACTTTGACAAAAATCATTTAACACTTCTCTGTTTGCTGGATTTTTCTAAAGCATTTGATACCGTTGACCATAAACATCTTTGCTCTAAACTAAAAATGTGTTTTGGTTTTGGCCAATCTGATGTGCAATTGATTGAGAGCTACCTCCATTGTCGTCAGGCGTTCCTCGAGGCTCAATCTTGGGGCCTCTATTATTCGGTTTATTTGTGAATGATGTTTTCTATGTATGTCAGCAAGCGAGCATTCATGCATATGCGGATGATATTCAGTTGTATATGTCTAAACCTCTTGACCAGTCAGCCAGCTTGTGCTCAGATTTTAATAAAGACCTTGCATTGATTAAATCTTGGGCAACTCAAAATGGTCTTTGTCTTAATTGTAATAAGTGTTATGTATTACCTATTTGTAAGAAACGTTTTAACCTCACAACTATTCCATCTTTGTATATAGGGAATAACCCAATCAAATTCGTTTCCAAAGTAACAAACTTTGGCTTTGTTATTAATTCCAATTTAACGTGTATTGACCATGTGAACTCCATCGTTAGCAAGGTGTATTACACCTTAAGAAACTTAAGAATGTCTGCCTCATTTACGCCGATCAATGTAAGACGAAAACTTGCAATCCAACTAATAATGCCTATAATTTGCTACCCGGAATTAGTCTATTGAAAGTTAGATTCTCAATCTGCGCATAAAATTTAGGTAGCCTTTAACCAATTAACACGTTATGTGTTAGGTCTAATGAAATATGAACATATCTCTGCCTGGAGGAAACGTCTGTTGGGTTCTGAAATTTCTGACTACTTGAAAGCCAGAAACTGCATTTTCTTATTTCGGCTTATGATTGATAAGACACCTGGCTATCTCTATGAGAAATAGCTAGTTCCAAAATCAACACGTGTAAATGACCTAATAGTTCCTAATTATAACTTCCTTTCCTCTGCAAGGTTATTTTTCGGCAGCGCTATACGTTTATGGAACTCTATCCCTGCCACTACTCGCAAGAGTTTAAATAAAAGTAACTTTAAGACTGTATTGTACTCACATTTTCGTTAGTGTTTTAAATAATTTCTTATGTATAGACCTAAGATGTGCTCTCTATTTATACCTGTCTGCATATACATATGTACATATATCTAGTTATCCCTATGCTTCATTGCTTCCAAGTTCTAGTTTTTTTTTAAATCATTATTTATATATCAGTATTGTTTTTAATATAATTTGTAACTTAATTTTATACTACTATTTTATATTGTTGTACTACAAAAGACATCGAGATCCGTTCGAGGGTAAGGGTTCTGAAAAGTTTAAAGATCGGAGCGCAAATCGCAAAAAAAGCTTTCTGTACTCTCCAGATGAAAGCGGCATACTCTAACCTGTATATAACAAAAGCACAATATAATGCTTTAATAGTGTATTGAATGCAGAACAATTTCGTACGTAAGATCGTGTTATGACATGGTTAACATGGCTAGTGAAATTTAACTTAGAATCGAAAATAATGCCTAAGTCCTTAATTTCATCAACGGATTTCAGGTGAGAGCCGGTAATACTATACGAGGTAGAAAGTAGAAGCCGATTTAGCAAAACTTGCATGGAAGCATTTGGTTATATTTAGCGACAAAGCGATTCAAATAACACCAATAGTGAACATTGTGTAGGTCGGATTACAACCTTTCCATATCACGAGTATTGTTAAAGACTGTGAATATGTTAAAGTTGCAAAAATGGTCAAATTTAAACTAACTTTCTCCTTTGTATATCAATTGAACTAAAATTTGTATGCTGCCACACATAATGAAAAATAGTCGCAGTATTTTTATGTAGAACTCTTTTTGCATGGGGGCCTTCAGGCTGCTTAAAAGAATAACCCTTGTCAGTCCAACACCGACTACGCCATTCACTGTATTTGTTTAGGTGCCCACTTTAAACCCTTATAAAAATACCACCCCCTAATGCGCGGTTTTCTTAGACCGCTTAGTTTCAAATTTCCAATGAAAAAAGCCGTTTTTAACTTTGGTCAAGACCTCAGCCATCACCACAGCTAAAAACATTCGCAAGGCAACAAATTCTAACGATTTACATATATCACATACGAGCATATCTATACATAAATTTATATCAAATAAAATTCTCGAAGCATTGATTAATGTTGTTTGTTTTGTGGAAGCATTTGCTCCAATTAAAACTCAGTTCAGTTATTAGTGCGCAATCGATTCAGATTTAACTGCAACACACTATTTCCTTTGACTTTAATTTATTTAAATTAAATTGTTCGCAATTTGCAAAGCACTGATTCAAATGAATAAACACTGTTTCGACTTTAACTTATTTTTTCTAAAGTTTCGTGTTGCAACCAGGTGTTAATTTGCTAACTCATTAGCACTAATAACAGCCACTACATTTTGAGAGTTTCTAAGCGCAGTTTTTTTACACTTTATATTCACTTGTTACAATTTATTACACAAGTTATTTTCGCGTGACAGTCGATTCCAAATTTGTAAATTTGGGATATATTTGATATACATAGGTATTCAGTTGGGTGGCGAGCACTCTTATACATATACATATATAAGAACAAATACATTTACATACGTCTAATAAGCACATACATATATACAGTAAAAATAATAATTGAGATAAAAAAAAACGAAACAGAAATCTTCTAATTAAATTTTATTTACATTGTTTTTGAAAAAGTTGGAATGTGGTGATTATAGCTTTCTGTTGGTCTTACCATAGAGTTCTAATTTGGATACATATATATGAGCATACATTTGGTTAGTTCTCGTTCAGACAGGGAAACTTTTGTCGCGGCAACTCGTTACTTGTAGGAGAGAGAGGGGCGGGGAAAGGGGAAGGGCACCGAGTTGATCGTGCTCGGGCGACACGCTTTGTGTTCTTATCCGTCTCAGTCGGCAGCTAAGAAATTTGACATTCCTTTTCATTTATAAATTCTTTCAGTAGGTGCAGTTTTGTTGAGTTTTAAGTGAATACATGCGGTAAGTTGGGAAATGAAATTTTGTTCTTATTTGTTTGCGATTAAATATACACATGTGTATGCATATACTATACATATTAACGTAAATTATGTTAAAACTTCATTTTTCAATCACCTTTTACTTATAATCACAAAATTTATCAGAATGGTAAATGCCGCTTAAGCGAAGCGTACAGAAATTTTCGAAAATGATATAAAATGAAATGTCAGAAAATTGCCTGAACAGAGTTGCTCTGTGTGAACGCGACGAGCAACACCAAAAGGGAAATCGCCGATAATAAGCAACAAAAGTTTCCCCGTTTGAACACTGTCTTACCAGACAAGATCACACAAAGTTCACTTCTGCTATTTAACAAGAGCAATTACAGACGTTATGGGGGAGGGTGAAGATAGCTTACGGCAAGCCATTACGTCCAGAAGGCCTTTCGCCTAAAGACATTTCTTCTATAAAGAAATATAGCTCCTATGATATTTGCTTACATTGCATACCAACCATGGCGTATCTTAATGAGTTGATGTATATTGGAACGATTTCCCGTCATTCCTTGTTAAGTTTAGTTTGCAGGTAAATCGATTTCGGCATGTGCCATCTTCAGTGCCATTTTCCGTTCCGTGCAGTTAGCGTCTACTGGTTTGTATTCATATGATGTTGTTATTAGCAGGTAATAAGGGTTTGTATTATGGCAGCCCTACATGTAGGTATCTGAACTACTGTATGTGTGCAGTCCTGTGGCATGTAGATAGGAATATTTTGTGTTAGTTTCGTATGTTGACATCTGTCTTTCTACCGAAGTTATTGGTTTGTTTTTCGTAAACAAGTAACAAGGATTCAAATATTACGTATGACTTTATGAGAAGGAATCATGAAACTTACAACAATGAGAAGGTGCAAATTTTGGTTCGATCCAAATGAGATCTTCTGAACGATTTCGGGTAAGGAATCCAGATCTGCTAAATTTTGGTTTCGTCAGCGACTTAACGTGGTTGAAAAATGTGAAACGTTAGTTGATTTAGATTTTTACTTTTTTGCAAATTCTTGCACTAGCATACATTCATATGTACATACTTATACTTACATATGTACATACTTATGTATGTATGTATGTTGATATGAATATGTATACTTCCTGAGAATACTACATGCATAACTACATTTGAATAAATAACTAAAAACAAGTATGCAATCATATATGCACACATCCATATGAATGCAGATCTATGTACATATTTATGTACATATGTACATATGTATATCTAAATACATAAATTCATAAGTACATACATATGTACTCGTATGTACTTACGTGCACGTGCATAAATTCAACCCTGACCTACGCTAAATCTAAAACAAATCACAGCGCAATCACAACCGCAGCTGCACTTGTTCCTGCGCCGGCGCCAAATATTCTAAAATATCTAAAACTACGTACAACAACCAAAAACTCATTCATAAACGCGTGCGCGTATTCCTAAAAACAAATGTCGTTCATCCATAAGCGCGAGCATTTCATCTCCTCGCGCACGCAAATGTTCCCCTCAACAATCTTTTTCGAGACGAACACGATCAATTGGCGAATCGACACAAAAATTGCCGAGAAACAGAAAAGATTATTATTTTAGTTACCGTTCCCTTCCCTTTCAACCCTTGTCTTATCCACAATTGATGCATAACTTTCTTCCGTCTCAACTTGCCCCGCTGACAATCAAAAAACAGTTTCTTTCGTGGACTACTCCTTTTTCTTCTTTCTTTTATTTTTAGTTTGATTCGTAAATTGTTCTTCTTCTTTTCACACATATAGATATGATTTGCATAATTAGCTATTTAAGCAGGCTCCACAGAACGTCTTTTGTGGCTTAGCGTGTATTGTCGCCGGTCATATTATCAAATTGCACGTTTTAGTTTTTGCCCACAGTTCGAATCCTAGCTTTTTTCTGCCATGCCTAATTTTTATGATTTTTTTTTATGATTCACTAGGATATATAATATTAACTTTCATAAATTTTTGGGAAATCTTTTTTTCTTCACATTCTTATTCTGATTTCATTTCGTTATGAATGAATATACAAAACTATTGAAAAGTTTTAATTTTTTAAAATAATGTAAGATGTACAATATAATATAAAGAAATTGCACTAAATTATTTTATTAAACTATTATGTATGTTATTATTAAATATCAAAAAAAAAGATTTTAAAAAAATATACCGCTGCACCAATCTTGAGGAGCAAGGCTTTGTCAAAGAGCTGTAAAAGGTAAGGTAGTAAGCTTATTGGCCTTTATGAACAAGCTTAGGTTTTGTTCTTTCCTAATTTGGGAAATCATTATTATAAACGACTTCTTTCAATGAGTTGGAAAATGGTTATATCTCAGTATAGCGTTAAAGACACTTGAAATGTATGTTATGGCAGGACGAGGATGTGGACTGAAAACAGCCGTTTCACTTATGGGGCTCTTCAATTACGGTGTAATAGGTACTGCAGCTTGTAAATGAGAAATACACTCGGAGGTTTGCCATTGCCTGCCGAGGGATGAAACCACTTTTATATAATTTTTGTTATAACTTGCTTTTTGTCACTGCCGGTCCGCTGCCTGTTGCGCGTGTGCTGCGTCAGCGGATCCCACGACTGTGGTAGCTTGTATGCAGCGTTGGTTGTTTGTCACTGCCAGTCCGCTGCCTATTGCGCATGTGCTGCGTCAGCGGATCCCACGACTGTGGTAGGTGGTATGCAACGTTGGTTGTTTGTCGCTGCCTGTTGATCACGGCTAGGGGTGGCGACAGTGTTCAGCATTGCCATGAACGGATGTTAGGCAGACAATGCTGAATGGGCAAACTCAATTTCTCTATATGCCCCAAAAGATTGACCTTCTGGGATGTTGGAGTTGCAGGAGCCTGCTTAAGAGCGTTATTTCGGTTGCAGTATTCGGTACCGCTTACGGTTCTAATGCTATCTTTTTTACCCTCTATCTTTACCGTGACGTTGTTGATAATAATAAAGCAATCATCGATTTCGTTGATACCCTTATCATGGTTGTCAGTAGTTGAACAATTCGCCACTGCACCTGTGATTAGTTGTTGACCGCATGTAGCAGTTTCTTGCTTCTTGCAAAAAGTCTCAAATGTCGATTTTTCGATTTTAACAGCGTAGGTCTCGTTTCCGCACTCAGCAACGGTATTAGCATCCCCAAAGTCAAGTACTCGTTCTTCGTGTGGTACGGCAAATAAACTAGGTTTTTTACAAACTATTTCAGGTATAGGATATTTTATAAGAAAATACAAGTTGTCTCTATTTTGTAAAAATTTAATTCTAGACATTCCTAATATTTCTATTGTTGTTACATTGGTCGAGTGCTCGTTGATTATTTTTTTTTACATCGCTATTGTCTAACATTATGGGGTTAACTAGATTTAGTTTAGCCAACGTTATTAAAATGGTGGCAGCTTGTAATTCGAGGGTGTGTGTATTAATTTTATATTGCTTGTTATTAAAATCAACAAGCGTGCCCTGTCTTAATTGCAGTTTCTGAAAATCGACGATCTTTAGTGCCGTACCCAAAAAGTTCAAGCTGCGTGGTTGTCGGTGGTGGACGTCGATAGTTCGTAGTAATGTTTCAATATGCGTTATATCGGAGTCCAGTAGCTTCCTCATGTGCGACTGAGGAAATAGGTCCGTTAGGTTTCTTGTCTCATCGTTCATTGTTGCGTATAGCGTCAAGTTGGTAATACCCGTAATGTTCCCATGCGTCTCCGTCCAATATTGGGATATAGTTAGAGTTGGTGTAGTCCGTAAATTTTTGTGTTAATGCAGCCGTCAAAAGGAATGCCGATAATGTCCTGAAATATAAACATAAAATTTAAAATATTAAAGTGGTTCATTAGTGCGGACGAAGGTTGTCCTTATGAACCTTCCTCCCCTTTATAAGAACGGTGGTGCCTAGGTCCTTTTCAACTATTTCTTCTACGTACAATGGGGAGAGTTTATTACCCAGCCGTTTGTTAACCTTTACCATGACCTTATCACTGGCGTTATATGTTTTGCACTGGCGATCTTTATTATGGTATTTGCGATCTGCAATCTGTGCTTTTTCTATGCGATCTCGGATTGTCACCGCAATTTTGGTTGATCCAGCATATAAGGCATCGATTGGTTTTTTGTTCGTTACCGAATGAATATATCTATTGTACTCTATGGTTGCAAGCAATATTAGATCAACTGCATCGCTTATACTTCTTTCAAGTTTTAGGCACCTAGCTATTTCGGTTAGAGTGCTGTGGAAACGTTCCACCTGGCCATTTGAACTACTGTGAAGCGGTGGCGCGTTTGCTATTTCCACATTATTAAAGTTTAGCAGTATTGATTTTATGGTGTGTGAATTTAGCGATTTTTCGTTATCACAATACACAGTTTTAACATTTGGGAAAATGCTTATAAGTAGTAAAATAGGTGGCTTGACATCTACAATTGTCCTGGAAGCAATTTTTTGTACAACTGCGAACTTAGAGAATTTGTCGACACAGGTTAAGAAGTATGTATGGTCTGTAGAAAATATGTCCACATGCAGTATCTCACCCGTGTAGGATGGCACTGGCGCTGCCGCTATAACATGCTTTTTTGGATGTCGGCCGTATTTCGCCTTTGAGCAGGTTCTACAGTTTGCTGTAATCTCCCTTGCCTTTTTATCCATTTTAGAGAGAAAATAGTCGTCTTCTCTATAAGACTTTTCCAACGTTTGATTTTTGTGTTTGGATTTTTATCAGAAATCAAAGGTTGGTGATCAGTATAAATGTTCAGATTGTTGACACCCTATAAATAATTTCTCAAGGTATTAAAGGCCCACACAATTGCGAGTAGTTCCCTCTCGTTTGTTGCCATGTATTCTTCCCTATCTCTAAGAGTCCTCGATATCATGGTGATCGGCTTTTTTTCTTGCGAAAGCACGGCGCCGATACCTCGTGAGGATGCATCAGTCGTTAAGTCAAATGGCTTGGTGAAGTCCGGGTAAGTTAATGACGTCCTCTGACGCAAGGATCTCTCGGAATATGTTAAATGCTTCTAAAACTTCTGGACTTAATTAAATTTTTATTTTTTTTTTGATTGGGCAGCACTTACTTTACCATTTTCCCCTTTCAAAATTCCAGTCAGGGGTTTTGCAATACTGGCAAAATCCTTGATGAAGCACCTATAGTAGCTTGCCAAACCAAGGAAGGAACGGAGTCCTCGAAGAGTGGAAGGCTGACCATAATATTTAATTCCGTTGACTTTGTCGGGGCTTGTTTTCACACCTGCCCTTGATACAATGAATCCTAAGTACTCTCCTTCGGTCTTGAAAAATTTTGATTTTTCGGCGGATATTCTCATATTTGCTTCATAGAGGCTCCGCAACACCCATTCGATATCTTTTGAATGGTCTTCTGCCATTTTTGAATAAACTATTACGTCGTCAACATAAACGTGGCAGGTTTTGCCGATTTGCTTCCTGAGAACATCGTCTATAGCTCTCTGAAAGATGCTCGGGGCGTTTTTTAGCCCAAAAGGTAAGCGGCAGAATTCATATTTGTCGTTGTTTACAGAAAAAGCGGGTTTCTCCCTATCTCTCTCTGCTAATTCGATCTGGTGGAAGCCAGATTTAAGGTCGAGTGTGGTGAAATATTGCGCACCCTTTAAATTTGACAATATTACCATTGCATTCGGCATTGGGTACTTGTCTTCGATTGTGACCTCGTTCAGTTTCCTGAAATCGATCACTAATCGTTTTTTCCTATTTCCTGCTTGGTCTACACCATTTTTATCGGCAATCCAGATTGGGTTATTGTAAGGGGACCTGGAAGGTCGAATGATGCCATTTGCTGAAAGGTCAGCTACGCCCATAGGGTATGGATAGAGCCTAGAGTACACTGGCTCCTCGCTTTTTGTCCTAATGGTCGCAACTACATATATTTGTATTGAAGGGCAGAGACCCATTTGGATCTGCAAACGCCTTTTTTCTACTCTGTACCATTTTGCAAAATTGATTTCGGACACAGGAAGGAATTTCTTCACTTCTTATATCAATGAAATTTACATTTTTACATTCGTGGAACCACAGCTTTTCGTTTCCGAAATCGTGTCGTATTACTCCACTACTCAAATCTATTTGAGCGTTTACTTGATTTAATAAATCAAGGCCGATTATGCCGTCGAAAGTTGCTATATTGGGTAAAATAAAAAAGTCCGTCCATACACCAAATAGCTTAATTCTATATTTCTGATTCACATGGCTATTGCCATGTAGGGACTTAACTAAAAACGGTGTGGATGCTGGGATAATATTTTTAAATTCAGACAAAGGTTTAATATAGTTCTTCGATGCACCCGTGTCTACTAATAACTTAACTCTTTTTCTATGCTCGATCCACGGAAGCAGGGACTTCCCCCTAAAAAATTTAATTGCTCCTCTTCAAGGCTTTCGATTTCGTCTTCTGCCTCCTGGTTATATTCTGCCTCTTCGTTGTCCTGATTCAAATTGTTTACCCTCTGCATTTTTGGTCCAGTATTTCTACCTGATTCTGCTTGCCGTTTATTAACTTGTTGTTGTTGGTTAAAACTAGGACCCTGTTTGAAATAGTTCCGATATTATTGTTGGCCCTGACTTGTCCTTTGCGATTGACGCCAGTTCGTATTTTGGCGCAGAAGTGATTCCGAAGGAGCCACGTCCATTAGTGCCGAGTGATCCTGCCGATCGTTTTCGGTACCATTTATTCTCGGCTACCTATTTGAAAAATGCGTATTCTTTTGAGGAGTCCGTATCCTTTGGTCCGAGTTATTACCATTTTTCCTAAACCTGTTTGGGTCTTCATTAGAAGCTGCGAAGCTTGTAGCGAACACATATCGCTCTGTATTCGATTCAACTCCTTGCGCTAAGGCAAGAGCGCTTGGCAAATCGACCGGTCGAGACGCGAAAAGTATGTCGCATAGAGGTCTTTTCAGCCCTGAAATAAATACCCTTAACACGTCGTCTCTATACTTTGCACAAATTGATTCTGTAATGGAGCCCTCATGGGTCATAATGGTTTTATTCGTGAGGAGAGTTAATTTCTTTTCCACCTCATCGAAATATTTTAAAACTGTAAGGCTGCCCTGCCGAAGCGTAGAAAGCTCTTGTTCTGTAAGATATATCCGACGTTTGTCCGCATATGTGAAATCTAGATGAGCAATTATTGCTTCGAAATTAAGTACAGTATTAAAAGATGCTAAAACGGCATCAGTCGACCCCTTTAGCTTGTTTCTTTCCTACAGCCTGGTAATGTCGAGAGCTGCCCTGATAACTTCGAAATACCTCATACGCTGTATGAGCGGCCTGACGCCATGAAACATAAGCACTGACCTAACCATCAAATTCTTGCAAGGATTTCACTAGATGCAGAGGCTCTTCACATCTAATACCCACTGTTATTCTCACTGGCTCATTGGTTTGTGGTTTTTTGTCATCAGTTTTTAAATTCGAAATCTGTTCTGTCAGTCGGTTAAGCTTGTTTTCAAAAGTCTCTTGTTGTTGTTGCAGTGCGCCTGTTATGGCAGCCCTCACTAAAGCCGTCAATTGGCTCGCGTCCATTATATTTCTTCTTGAAATTTGTAGGGTATTTATCCTTTCTAACAATTCCTCTAGACTACTGTCGTTATTGCTCATCAAACCGTTGAAAAGCGGGGTGCGAAAAAAAAAATATTAGCTAAAGCGCTACTAAATTCTCACATAAGCTATTAAATTATTTAACTTATTTTCAAACAACCATTTACAAACACTGCCACACTATTTCCTTTAGGTGTATTCTTTATTGTTGCAAAATTCGATTGGCTTATTTATTTTTTTTTTTTTAATTTAACGATACATTTCAATATTTTCCTTTGTTTTTCGTAGTTACAAATTTCGATTGGTTTTATTTTGTTTTTTTGGGATACCTTGTATCCCTCCTAGTATCTCCCAGCTCTCCTTCCTCTCTAGCTAATCCTTCCTCTAATTCAGGTTGTCAAGCGTCACCGTGCCCATTGGTCGGTTTGCAGCCAGGGGGTCTAAATTCCGGCTGTATTTTAACGGCGCCTCCCTGACACCGGGCCACCTCAGGCAGTAAGTTTGGCCTTACCGCGACAAGGGGCGCTGTCGTGGTGTACCACAAATTTTCCCCCCTCTATATTTCTAGACCGCTGCGCTTGCTTCGTCGAGCAGGTGGTCGTGCGACCAAGATGAATACAACAAAAAACACAAAAAAATTATCTTCCCCATCTCGGGGCAAGACAAGCATGAAAACTTCTTCTTCCCCATCTCGGGGTAAGAATGCGCAGGCGCAAGCGCCTAACGCGCCCCTTCGCTCCGATAGGAGCTCTTCCGGGGCCTAGCACCAGCAAAGCTTCGGGGATTGTGCTGGAAACGGCAGATCGCTCCGTGGCGGTAGGCACTAGGGGCCCACCAAACACCGGCGCGGCTGCGAAGCCTAGTCTCGCGAAGGCAGGGGTCTCACGGCCTGGCCCGAGTGGACTAAAGCGACAAGCAGCCGCACAAGATAGTATAGAGGGCGTGGCAGCGATGGAAACTACGAGCCACGCTCCTCTGATGTTGGAGTCGGAGCGGTTCAAAATCGCTGGCAAGCGTAAAGCCGCGAAGACGTTAAAAAGATACGACGGGGTCCCGTTGGAAACGCTGCCCGTTAGCGCGAAGGAAGCGGTGGAAAGGGCGAAAGCCCTGCCGCCTAACTTCCAGGTCACTTGGGCTTCGCTGGAAACCGGGTGCCTCCGTCAAAACGACAAAGATCGGCGGAGGAGCACACTCCGGCCTCGAAAAGGAACCGGCAGCACTCCTGGGTGGGCAGGCCTAGATTTGCCGAGGTTGCGAAGGACAGGATCTTTACTGGGGTAATTTTTGACGTTCTGCTGGAGAATCCAGGAACCCCCCGTCCTGTAAGGACGCTGGTTGGTACCAGGGCCACATTAAGGTGGTCGCCTGTGAGGACCTGAGATCGGTGGCGCTGTATAAGGCCGCCGTTGAAAAGGAAAGCCCTGTCTACCCAGAGGCTAAGTTGGAGGTGGTGGACTGGAAGGACATTCCAGTCAGACCCCGGGCGAGGGCATGGGTTCCGGTGACACCATCGGCACCGGAAAGCATCCTAAAGATGCTTCAGGTGATGAATCCGGCCCTCCCAACAAGTGATTGGAGGGTCGTCCGGGTCGAGAACGCGGAAGGCCCTTCGAGACAAGTGGTCTTGTCCCTAAACAAGGAGTCCATCGGACTCCTAGAGAAGAGGCAAGGCCGCGTCTGTTATGGCCTCGATGAGGGCATCATTAAGGTGTACCGCGGGGTCGCTCAGCATGCCTCTGGTGCGGGTGCAGCAATGGACGTGGATATTGAGGCACCCGAACCGGAGCCGGAACCGGAACTCTCCGACGCTGAAGGCAGCGTCTCCTCCCAGACAAACTTAGCACCAACAATGCACAGGATGTTTGCGGAGGAGGAGCTGCTGCTCAGCGACGGAGCGTGCGAGGCTGATGTCTCCGTCGTGGCTGGAGGGGAGGTAGCGGCTTTCTCGCATGAGAATTCTGCAGATAAACCTCCATCGATCTAAAGCAGCCTCAGCTGCTCTCCTAGGTCGCCTGAGCAAAGGCGAGGTTACGGTGGTACTCATTCAGGAACCTTGGGTTTGCAACTCAAGGGTATGTGGGTTGAGTGCCACCGGCTTTAAGATTTTCGTGGAGCGCGGTAAAGGTAAAATTAGAGCCTGCATTCTGGCTAAAGCAGATTTAAATATCTTTATTTTACAGTGATGGCGGCGTCATGGCAATAGGAAATGGGGGTATGTCAATCGTGCTGGCATCGGCTTACATGCCGTACGAAGCCGAGTACCCCCCTCCCTCTATGGTGCGGAACTTGGTGTCCAAATTTGAGAGCGGACACATGTTGGTCGGCAGCTACGCAAATGCTCACCATGTCAACTGGGGGAGCACGGACATCAATGATCGAGGTGAGTTACTCTTCAACTACCTTCTAACTACTAACCTACTTATATGCAACAAAGGTAGGGATCCCACCTTCATTACTAGCAATCGTAAAGAAGTTTTAGATATAACTCTATGCAGTGATAGTCTATCTGAATTGATCGAGAGTTGGCGGGTTCTACATGAACACTCCTTCTCTGATCATCGTTATATTGCAATCGTATTGATCTTTTCTATTACCAGCCCAAAGGTGCGTAAAACCCTAAAAAAACACGGATTGGTGCTCTTATAAAAGGTTATTTGAGGATAGGCTAAACAGCGAACCTCTTATTGAACCTAATTGTATCGGGGATCTAAAGAACATGGTGGACGTTTTTACGCTGACCTGCTCAAATGGCCTAAATCAGGCTTGCCCTGAACCAAAACAGTGGGGCAAACGCAAACCTAATTGGTGGTCACGTGAGTTGGACTCACTACGAAAATCTTGTAGGAAAAACTTCAACAAAGCCAAGAGACTTTGTCTCGAGCTGGTATGGCTAGAGTACAAAAAGTCTCTTCAGACCTATAAAAAAGCTTTAAAGGCGGCAAAGAGATCTTCGTGGAGAAACTTCTGCGGCGGCAGCGAGGGTGCTTCCGAGACAGCCAGGCTAAGGAAGATTCTCTCAGGATCCTCTAACCCGGTAGGTTTCTTGCAAAAGCAAGACGGTTCCTGGACCTCAACGGGAAAGGAAACCCTTGAATTGCTACTAGATACCCATTTCCCTGGTAGCACAACTGTGGAGGAAAGAACTCCTCCGTTCATCCCCTCCAACCCCGTCAACATACCGGTTTCGGAAGAAAAGGTTAAATGGGCTATCCAAAGCTTTAAACCGTACAAACCTGCAGGGCCGGATGGGATAATACCTGCCCAGCTACTTAAGACACTGGAGCAGTCTGCAAAATGGCTCTCTACTATTTTCAGGGCCTGTTTCAAACTAAATCACATACCGTTGGGATGGAAAAATGTCACGGCTGTCTTTATTCCTAAAGCCGGTAAGGCCTCACACACTAATCCAAAGCACCTTAGGCCTATCAGTCTATCATCCTTTGCTCTTAAGGCATTTGAAGGGATTATTGGTAGCAACCTGTCCGATACCATCGACAGTCGTAGCGGCTAGTCCTCCTAGTATTGGCCTAAGTAAGCCGCTGCAGGCGGCTGCCACTCCAAACTAACCTAACCTAATCTTTTCTTTTTTTGAATTATTTTTTTTTTGTTTGCAATATTGATCCGTGGTCAATGAGTTCCTTTTGTTGGGATCCTGAGTCCTTTTTGGTCCTCGGTGCTTGGTCCTTGGTCCTTGGCCCTTGGTCCTTGTTGGATGTATTACTTTAATACCGTGCGAATTTACCGTTTAATTTTTATTTGATTACTTTTAAGTTAGTTTACTACTACGGATTAGCCCCACGTTAGGCGCCAGTTATTTCTGGTGCACGTCTGTGCATTTATTAAGTCTGCTTAGAACTAACTATATGTTTCAATTATTACAACCTCCTAGCCTAAGCCGTCCTCACCGTCGTTGACGTCGCAGCTCTTACCGTCCGCTACCTGTTGCATATTGCTATGTCGGCGGATCCTGCGACTAAGCCAACTTGTGTGCAGTGGTAGCTGTTTGTTTGTCACTGCCGGTCCGCTGCCTGTTGCGCGTGTGCTGCGTCAGCGGATCCCACGACTGTGGTAGCTTGTATGCAACGTTGGTTGTTAGTCGCTGCCTGTTGATCACGGCTTGAGGGGATGCTAGTGTTCAGCATTGCCATGAACGGATGTTAGGCAGACAATGCTGACTTTGGTATTGCAAATGGGTGAAATCGGACAATAATCACGCTCAAAAAACGGTATTTCGTATAAATATCGAGGTCTTATATTTCAGTAACTATTAAAGCTAATTTCCTCAAATTTGACACATGGGATAGGGTTGGGGAAAGGAATATGCGTGCAAACTTTTTTTTGGAAAATGGGCGTAGCCCCGCCGTCTTTATATGAAAAACTTATATCTCCAAAACTACTTGGCCAAACCCTACCTAATTTTGTACACATACCGCATTTCAAGTCAGTAAGCAAACCGCCCACCTTTCATATAACGGTAATTTTCAAAAAATAAAAAAAACGGGATATTTAAGCTAGCATTAAAGGCAATTTGTTCAAATTTAATTTAATATGAAGGATGGGCCAACACTAACAAATACAATGAATCAGAAAGCTCTTTAAATGGGCAATACACCGCTCACCTTAGAGCAAATAAGTATATCTCTGAAACCATGCTGCCAAACGGTTACAAGTTTGGTACACACATTGCATTTCGAGTCAATAAGTAAAATTTAGAAAGTTTTTAAAATCGGACAAAAATCACGCCCACCTTTCATATAACGGTAGTCTTCAAAAGTCCAAAACCGCGATATTTAATTAACTTTTAAAGATAATTTGCTTAAATTTAATATGTCACTTGAAAGGATTGTTAGTACCTACCTGTCCGATACCATCGACAGTCGACTACTGTCTAATGGCCAACATGCCTACCGCAAAGGCAAATCTACTGAGACTGCACTCCATAGCTTGGTCGGCTATATTGAGAAGTCTCTCAGCGTCAAGGAGTTCTGGCTTGTAGCCTTCCTGGACATTGAAGGCGCCTTTAATATCGTGTTTCCAGAAGCTATAACTGGCGCCGTTAGGGATCTAGGGATTGAACACTGACTGGTTGAGTTTATCGGTCAGCTACTCTGTTGTAGAGTAGTAACGGCTAAGCTGGGTGCGAGCGAATTGTCGAGGGGGACGCCACAAGGAGGTGTCCTATCCCCATTTCTGTGGAACCTCACCGTAAATACGCTACTGCGAGATACAGCATGGGGTGGCGTAAAAGTTGTCGCGATTGCACTCTGGGGAAAGTTTCCGCAGGTATTATGCGAGCTGGTGCAACGAGCGCTTCAGGAGGTATCCAAGTGGTCCACCCACAGCGAACTCAGGGTCAGCTCAAGTAAGGTGGAACTTGTACTCTTCACGAGAAGGTATAAAGTGCCTTCGGTGACTCCACCGGTACTAAATGGTATCCGGTTAAGTCTTTCTACAAGTACCAAATTTCTAGGCGTAATTTTAGATAGGAAGTTGAACAGGAAAGGGAACCTAGTTCAACGTCATGAAAATGGCCTCCGTAGCCCTCTACACATGTAAGAGAGCCATAGGCAGGAAATGGGGTCTTAATCCCCGGATCTTCCGGTGGATTTTGACAGCGGTCGTCAGACCAATACTCCTATATGGGGTGACCGTATGGTGACCTTCATTAGTAAGGTGGAACTTGTCCTCTTCACGAGAAGGTATAAAGTGCCTTCGGTGACTCCACGGGTACTAAATGGTATCCGGTTAAGTCTTTCTACAAGTACCAAATTTCTGAGCGTAATTTTAGATAGGAAGTTGAACTGGAAAGAGAGCCTCGTTCGACGTCATGAGAAGGCCTCCGTAACCCTCTATACATGTAAGAGAGCCATAGGCAGGAAATGGGGTCTTAATCTCCGGATCTTCCGGTGGATTTTGACAGCGGTCGTCAGACCAATACTCCTATATGGGGTGACCGTATGGTGGCCTGCATTAGAAAAAGAGGTTAACCTCAGACTACTCACCAAGGTGCAAAGATCTAGTATGAACTTTATAAGTGGGGCGCTCAGAACCACGCCAAATGAGGCCTTGAACGCCGTTTTAGATCTCCTTCCTTTAGATTTGGTTGGTAAACAGATGGCAGCGATGACTGCTTTGCGACTAAGAGAGACATCTCAGTGGCATCCTGAAAGCCAACGGCACTCTTGTATTTTGAACAAGATCTGCTTTATTCCGAGCAGCACGGAATGGCGTGCTTCGACATCGGTTTCTGAAAGCAACTTTATTACACGAATTCCAAACAGGGAGGAGTGGAAACTTGAGTTCCATACTCCACCTGATAGCATTGTCTTCTATACAGATGGCTCGAAAGTCGATAATAAGGTAGGAGGAGGCGTTTTCTCACGAAACCCTCTCCTGCAAATTTCCTTTAGGTTACCAGATCACCGCAGCGTCTTCCAGGCTGAGGTCTCAGCTATCATGGAAGCGGTAGAGAAGATTGGAACCGGGATTATAGGAAGGGACATCTTCATTTTTAGTGATAGCTAGGCTGCAATCAGATCTCTGAGCTTTTTCACTTTTAACTCGCACATCGCGCTGGACTGCCGCCTATCTCTGCAGGAGATGGTCAAGCAGTACAGATTGTACCTCATTTGGGTCCCTAGTCACCGGGACATAGAGGGAAACTGCATGGCAGACGAACTTGCAAGACAAGGTACGACCGAGCAGATCCTTCAAGATAAAGAACGCATTGGTATGCCGTTTGCAACTTGCAAACTGCTACTCAGAGATTGTACATATAAACAAGCTAACAACAGATGGAGGCAAAATACGACCTGCCGAACCTCAAGGCAGACGTGGCGTAAATGGGATCGGAAACGGTCGCGCAGCGTTCTCTCTCTAAGAAGGGAAAACATTTCCAAGGTCATCGGGGCTATAACAAGACATTGTCTGATAGGAAAACATGCTGAAAGGTTGGGAATACCCTTCCGACGATGCTGTAGGAGCTGCAAGAACGACGAGGAGAAGGAAAGGATCTTGCATTTACTGTGTAAGTGTCCTGCACTGTGTAAAAGCAAAATGCGATATCTGGGATCACCGTTTTTGGATGACCTTAGTGAGGTTTCAAACTCCGAGGTACATTGCCTGTTGAGGTTCATCAGGGAGGCAAAATGGTTTGGTGAGGGGTAATTTTCCTCTTAGATGGTACAAATTTTTCCTTGTGGTAACCCAATGGGCCTCCTAGTATTGGCCTAAGTAAGCCGCTGCAGGCGGCTGCCACTCCAAACTAACCTAACCTAATCTTTTCTTTTTTTGAATTAAACATTTTTTGTTTGGTCCTTGAGTTCCTTTTGTTGGGATCCTGAGTCCTTTTTGGTCTTCGGTGCTTGGTCCTTGGTCCTTGGTCCTTGTTGGATGTATTACTTTAATACCGTGCGAATTTACCGTTTAATTTTTATTTGATTACTTTTAAGTTAGTTTACTACTACGGATTAGCCCCACGTTAGGCGCCAGTTATTTCTGGTGCACGTCTGTGCATTTATTGAGTCTGCTTAGAACTAACTATATGTTTCAATTATTACAACCTCCTAGCCTAAGCCGTCCTCACCGTCGTTGCTGTCGCTGCTACCTCTATTCGTTGACGTCGCAGCTCTTACCGTCCGCTACCTGTTGCATATTGCTATGTCAGCGGATCCCGCGACTAAGCCAACTTGTGTGCAGTGGTAGCTGTTTGTTTGTCACTGCCGGTCCGCTGCCTGTTGCACGTGTGCTGCGTCAGCGGATCCCACGACTGTGGTAGCTTGTATGCAACGTTGGTTGTTTGTCGCTGCCTGTTGATCACGGCTTGAGGGGATGATAGTGCTCAGCATTGCCATGAACGGATGTTAGGCAGACAATGCTGACTGGACAATTCGCTGGCCAGCATTTCGGGTTCACTTACACATTGCCCTGGACCCAAGGTACTTTGGTATTGCAAATGGGTGAAATCGGACAAAAATCACGCTCAAAAAACGGTATTTCGTATAAATATCGAGGTCTTATATTTCAGTAACTATTAAAGCTAATTTCCTCAAATTTGACACATGGGATGGGGTTGGGGAAAGGAATATGCGTGCAAACTTTTTTTTGGAAAATGGGCGTAGCCCCGCCGCCTTTATATGAAAAACTTATATCTCCAAAACTACTTGGCCAAACCCTACCTAATTTTGTACACATACCGCATTTCAAGTCAGTAAGCAAAACGCCCACCTTTCATATAACGGTAATTTTCAAAAAATAAAAAAAACGGGATATTTAAGCTAGCATTAAAGGCAATTTGCTCAAATTTAATTTAATATGAAGGATGGGCCAACACTAACAAATAGTGCAATGAATCAGAAAGCTCTTGAAATGAGCAATACACCGCTCACCTTAGAGCAAATAAGTATATCTCTGAAACCATGCTGCCAAACGGTTACAAATTTGGTACACACATTGCATTTCGAGTCAATAAGTAAAATTTAGAAAATTTTTAAAATCGGACAAAAATCACGCCCACCTCTCATATAACGGTAGTCTTCAAAAGTCCAAAAACGCGATATTAAAGTAACTTTTAAAGATAATTTTCTTAAATTTAATATGTCACTTGAAAGGATTGTTAGTACCTACCTGTCCGATACCAGCGACAGTCGACTACTGTCTAATGGCCAACATGCCTACCGCAAAGGCAAATCTACTGAGACTGCACTCCATAGCTTGGTCGGCTATATTGAGAAGTCTCTCAGCGTCAAGGAGTTCTGGCTTGTAGCCTTCCTGGACATTGAAGGCGCCTTTAATAACGTGTTTCCAGAAGCTATAACTGGCGCCGTTATGGATCTAGGGATTGAACACTCACTGGTTGAGTTTATCGGTCAGCTACTCTGTTGTAGAGTAGTAACGGCTAAGCTGGGTGCGAGCGAATTGTCGCGGCAAGTGTCGAGGGGGACGCCACAAGGAGGTGTCCTATCCCCATTTCTGTGGAACCTCACCGTAAATACGCTACTGCGAGATACACGAGCAGCACGGATCGGTGCGCCTTGACATCGGTTTCTGAAAGTAACTTTATTACACGAATTCCAAGCAGGGAGGAGTGAAAACTTGAGTTTCATACTCCACCTGATAGCATTGCCATCTATAAAGATGGCTCGAAACTCGATGATAAGGTAGGAGGAGGCGTTTTCTCACGAAACCCTCTCCTGCAAATTTCCTTTAGGTTACCAGATCACCGCAGCGTCTTCCAGGCTGAGGTCTCAGCTATCATGGAAGCGGTAGAGAAGATTGGAACCGGGATTATAGGAAGGAACAAGGTGATTTGCTCAAATTTGATAGACACCTTAGAGCAAATTGGTATATCTCCGAGAGTTCTTTACCAAATTCTACCACATTACGTACACTTTTAATTTTTAGTCAGAAATCACAATTTCGATAATAATAGAAATCCGACTAAAGCCAGACACCTTTCATATAACGGTAATTTACAGCAAATTAAAATATTCAATATTTTATTAAATCATGTCGCGAATTTTTAATTGAGAAGAGAAATAATGTAAATGTCGTTTAAGATATCAAAATTTTGCTATACTAGCAAACCCGGGTTGCTTTGATGCGCCAATCAAGACATTTTTTTTAGACATTGAACATTGCTTTTGAGCTTAAACTATACTTTATACCTTTATTTTAAGGAAATATATTGTAAAAAGACATTGTGAATAGTAGTTTCGTCTTAAATTGAGGGATGAGTCCGCCTTTTTCCCCAACAAATAATATATACCCTCAGATATAGAATCTATATACCAGATATTGTACATCTGCACCAAATATTTATGGAGTTATAACTGTACGTAAACACATACATTAAAAGCATAACAAGACCTTTAGTTTTGATTTAAATAAAAACAAAGTAATTTAGTTTTTCAAAATAAATATTATTGCAACAAGCACGGTTTATTTGAAATAAAAACCTACGCCTAATATTTAAAGTTCGGTTGCACCCGAATTTCGAGGCTTCCTTACTTGTTTTTTTATTATGGTTTAGATATTTCCATACCAACCTGTAATATTCTTCCCTGTGTTGCTGCAGTTTTGGCTCGTGAATATTTCCCTTGGTTAGTGAGATTTTGTGAAAAGTGTTTTCATCGATTATTTGCACTAGCGTTTTACCAGAAAAGTTGAATTTTGTTCGCGGATATACTTAGATAGGCGAAGGCCTGGTCATACTGGTCGTGGGAACAACTTCTGCAGTGTTCTTGCCTGTACATAACTATATTGCTAAGCAATGCAATTCTATTGTTGCTTAGTAGAGACTTTTTCTCTCATATTCAAGCAAAGTGAATCAGCAATGGTCTCGAACTTCCTTTGTATTTAACTTTTCTACTTAACGAATCATTCATTAGAAATAATTTCATTTATGTTGTAATTTCTGATCGTTTAATGTTATGTTATAAACGTGTAATGATTTATTTCCCTCATAATAGAGACGGCCCTTTTTAAGGGAATTGTGTTAAGGTTTGCAATCATTCACAAAAGAAAACTGTCACAATGAGATGTTGTAATTTCTGATCGTTTAATGTTATGTTATAAACGTGTAATGATTTATTTCCCCCATAATAGAAACGGCCATTTTTAAGGGAATGGTGTTAAGGTCTGCAATCATTCACAAAATAAAACTGTCGCAATGAGATGTCGCTGTAAGCTACTCGCTGACAGGACTCGTTACTTGGTTTGCTTTTGCACTAGTCCTGTTAGCTGAACCCGTTGCCAGATAGTGGTGCTATAAAAGCGGCCGGCAACCAGCAAAACCTTCTTACTTTCATAACAGCGACAACTCAGGTGAGTGACATTTTTATCTTGCGTATGCACAAAATCCAGGTTTTTTTCCAGAAAATAAACGGCGCTTTTAAATCTAATCAGAAATTCTGTTCTTTTTTATCTGTGTATGTGAAAAAGATCAGGTAATTATCTGTCTTAAAGGATCGGCCCCATTTTAAGATCCCTGTTTCCAGAATTCAAGAGGAATTCTGGACCCTATTCAACCTCGCACTTAACATGGTGCTTCGAGCCGGACCGGAATAATTATTCTTTTTCAATTTTTTATGATTATATCAACTCTCGCCAAGTCCCACTTGCAAGATTTAAAAGCAACGCTTATTGTGAACGAGCAAGTCCAGTAGAAGCAGCGCTTTTGACGTTTTTTCTACTTGCTTTTGCACATTCTGTTTTGTTTCTAATAATTTGTCTGCAAGATATTAGCGGTGGTGAGCGATCTCACCAAAAAGCTAAATACGCGAATCTCCTAGCAGGAAAATACAGAAGGAAGGCGCCCTCCCAGTGGCAACAGCAGAAGCAACAAAAAAAAAACGAAAACCTGGTGGGTATCATCATTGATAACATCTAAATCTGTTTCAGCGGAAGCGCTCAGCATTTTTTTCAGTAACACAAGGGGAAGACCTAGCAGACCGCTAGCTAGCGGTGGAAACCCGCTATAGAAGCAGGCACTCCGGTGGACACCATGAGTTAGTGTAAGTCCCAGTATGTGAAAAGTGAAGAAAAGAAGCAAAGAAGTGAAAACCCCTAAAACTGGGGTAGTGAGCGCCGGCACAACGTGCCACGAAATACAAGGCGCTAAAATTTATTTCTCGTGAAAGTGAAAACCCCTACAACTAGGGCAGTGAGCGCCAGCACAACATGCCACGAAATACAAGGCGCTTTGTTACAGCAAAAAAAAAAGTGAGCGCCGGCAAAAAGTGCCAGGAAAATAAAAAGCGCTTAATCTATTAAAAAGCCGAAAAGGCAGTGAAAGTCCCTGAATAGCAATGCAACAAATTAATTTGTGTGAAAGTTCCTAAGGGTAGGGCAGTGAGCGCAGTCCACGATGGCCAACAACTAAATCGCGCTGAAATTTATACAATTTTATAAAAAAGCCAAACAGGCAGTGAAAGTCCCTGAATAGCAGGGCAACAAATTAACTTGTGTGAAAGTCCCTAAAGGTAGGACAATGAGCGTCGGCCACGAGGGCCAACAAATAAATCGCGTTTATAAAAAAAATATATACAATAAATAAAATAAAAATCAATTAAAGGCAATCAAAGTGTATTGCCAAGGTCATCGCCAACGCGAAGTGCTGCCAGAGCCCTACCAAAGCCCAACGAGCTGCGGTGAACTTTGGGCGGCACCAGCGATAGCCCCAATACGATAAGCTGTACAAACGGTAAGCCTTTGAAATCCACTACGTATATTCGCGTATTAGTCTCACATCTAAGTGGTAAAACAAAAAAAAAAACAAAAAATAACAAGAAACCGGGATCACCAGAAAAAGAGGTAGAATACACCAGGTGACAGAGCAAGGCAAAGGCTTGAAGGAGTTTACCATCGGTACACTCACCGGGACCCCCAGTAAGACGTAACTTCACCCCAATCAAAGGAGAGATCAACGAAAAAAAAAATTGTAATTTTATTTCTTGTAAATTTTTAAAACTGTTTATTTTGTACTTAATTTTTTTTAAAGAAATAAAAAAAAGTTCATTAACAATGGCTCACGCAAACGATTTTTCGCTTGCCTGCAGTGCCCTGTTGTAGTTTGAAGAGAGGTGCAATACAACTCCATGGGCAAGTCATTCCATATTTTCGCTTGAGATTCAAAAAGAGGAACTCAAAGCATTATGGACAAAAGTAAAACAATCTTTTGACAGCCACTTACGGGATTTGTCTGAAGACGCATCAAACAACGCGGCCATGAGTTTAGCAAATTGTAGGTATCAGGATTGCTACACAACATACCTGACGTGTGCTGCGTTGATGGGTGAAACCATCCATAATCTGACTGTTGTTCAGCAAAGCTCTTTAACGACAATCCCCTCAAACCGCGATCCTTAGTCACCTCTGCGCTCAAACGTTGATCTCCCTCCGTGCGATATGGAAATTTTTTATGGGGATTATATGGCATGGCCCTTTTTTTCGGGATTTATTTACAGCCATTTACGTAAATAATTCGCGTTCAAGTCAGGTGGAAAAATTATACCACCTCAACCAAAAGACTCGTCACCTCAACCAAAAGACTCGTGGGGAAGCCAGGGACATCATAAAGAAATTCCCCATGACCAATGACGGGGTTTCTATTGCGTGGCAAAATCTTTCTGATAGATACGAAAACAAACGAGTCATGGTGAATAGTCAGTTGAAGATCTTGTTCAACTTGCCTACGGTGACAGTCGAACGTGGCACCGAGATAAAACATCTACAGAGTTCAGTAAATAATTGCATCTCAGTTCTGCAAATGTATGACATTGAAATTGAAAACTGGGATGCAATTTTTGTCTTTTTGGTCTCGAGCAAATTGCCGGACACTGCTTTAGCTTTGTGGGAACAGGGAATCGTTCACAAGGCTGAGATTTCGAGATGGAAAGATCTATACAGCTACCTCTCGAGCAGGTTCCAGACTTTGGAAACGGTATCTGATATTCAAAGTTCGCGAGTAGCTAGAGCAGCACCAAGTCGTGTATCAGCAGGGACACATGAAAGAAAAATATCGGCCCATCACAGTCAAATGACGCAATCAGCTTGCAGGTTATGCCCAGAACATTCGCATGCGTTGAAAGTATGTCCAAAGTTTTTAGCGATGAAGGTAGTTAAGAAATACAATTTATGTATGAACTGTCTAGCGCATTCCCATCTAGCGAAAAGTTGTAAGAGCCCTTTCAGTTGTTTGAGCTGCCATCAACGGCACCATTCTTTGTTGCATCGTTTTCCGAGTGGGAATAAACGTCCTTCTACAAAAGACGAAGAGGCTTGAATGCCAAATCTGAACAAATCCAACAATACCGGCTATGTTGAGAAAAGTCGCCCACTTTGTCATAGGTTCTCCTGTCAACCCCCAGATTAGAATTGAGGCAAGAGGCCTGATTCTACCCCAACTGACAGGATACCTACCCCAGTTTTCGTTAGATCAAGCACATCCAATGAAATTAGCCGACGTTAATTTCCATAGAAGCCAGCAGGTCGATGTTATTATTGGTGTGGACTTATCCCAGACATAATGAAGGGAAACATAAAAAGAAATATTTTGGTCTCTCTCCTGGCACAGGAGACAGTATTTGGGTGGATCTTGATAGGACCAGCCCCCAGTCTGCGGCAAAGAGTCCGGACTCATGTGTTTCTCTACTTCCGGAAATTTCAAGTTCTCAGTGTAGTAGTTAAGGGTTATAAGGGGTTAACGTAGTATTTAAGTGTTAGTCCTACAAAGGGTTAAGTTATGTGTCCATATTCATCATATGCATAATTAGCATTTATCCTTGTCTATTCATTCTTATATGTATGTATTCATTTCTTACATGTTTGTTACTATTTACTCGTTATTCATTGCATTCAAACATTCACTCATTTGTAACGACTAAGCGAGGATGATGAAATAAAAGACAGTCTTGTGCTAACATTGAGCGAACGCGGGTGTTTTAATTGTCAAGGCCTCCTACAATGTTCAGAAGCGGGGTTTGATCCCATCTGGCAATTTTTTTTTTCTTTAATACTTTTAAGCGTTAACGCTTGTGAACATTTAGAAAAGACATAAAGAATTTATAACAAGTAATCAAATATACATATGTAAATAAAATGTACGAGTTTGCAGTTTTGTAGACATTTGGAAAATAACAATAACGATTGAAAGTAGTGTTAATAAAAAGAGTGTGTAAAAAGAACATTGAACATTAAAAACGAATATAAGTAATGGATACTGAAAATTTCGGCAACTATACAGTTACACAGCTGCGCACATGGCTGCGACACCTTGAGCTTCCTTACGGTGGAACGAAAAGTATGCTGATACGACGCCTGAGCGAAGTGCCAGCGAGTGAATTAGGCGAGTGCCCCATTGAACGCAGCGGTGAACAAAATATGTTTACGATAAATGACGAAGACGAGCAGGTCAATAGCGACATTGCAAAAAGCGCCGAGGAGACAAATGACGGTTTCACTACACAGCGAGCTAAGCAGACACAGCAGATGGCCGGCGGCAGCGCAACCGAAGCTGAATATTCAAGCATTCAGGTCGACAACAGCACGGTACAACGAAGTGAGCAGAGAAACGAGCATACCACTAGCAACGCAACAGAACAAACGGCACTTACAAATGCACGCGCAAGCATCAGTGCTATAGAATTTGAATTGTTGGTACGTGAGGCAAACCTGCTAAAGCGTGAAAAAGAAATGTTGGAAAGGGAGAACGCAATACTTCAGAGACAGTTGAGTGGTGGTGAAATAGCGAGAAACGCGGCTGTATCCCAGCGAACAGTATCACTGGATATGATACAAAATATGATTCCCGAGTTCAACGGCGGCTCCAACGTTGGTGTTTGGGTGGCACAACTTAGAAATGTTGGCAGCAGTTATGATATTAAGGAAAATGAGTTGCGCGTATTGATGCTAAACAAACTGAAAGGCAGAGCGCAGCATTGGTTACACAGCATGCCAAACTTTGCAACGGCAGAAGTGAACTCCTCCGAGTGCTGTTGCGACGTCGATTTGAAACTCGGCAATGGAAGGACGGCGAAAATTTTTCACAGTATTTTATTATTATTATTATTATTTATTAGCGAAATATAAAATATTGCACTAACATATATAGCACGCTAGCTGCTGAGGCCTACGGCGCTTTTGTACTTAATTATTGTAAATATGCAGTTCATGATATTATATGATAAGATAGTTGATAATTTTAATTAAGCTAGTTTTACAAAGTTTTGTGTAAATTTATTTGTTTTAAAAAGTTAAATAGAATGGTTAAATTCCTTGCGGTTATATCTTTTAGGAGTGAAGATGGCGAGGTGGTGCCGAAATTAGAGATGCGTTTGGAGGATAATAGGGCACATGAGTCCAGGATGTGTAATACATTCAGATGATCGCCACAAAAGGGGCATACAGGAGGGGGCTCACCAAGAAGTATATGTTGGTGGGTTAGTTTGGTATGGCCAATCCTTAGGCGCGTAAAAATGCTGGTTAGTGCAGTGGAGGCGGAGGAATTGGGGGTTGTAGAGCGTATATGGGTGATTAAATTCTGACCAGGAATTAAGTTTTAGAGTACATATATGGCTGTTAATATATTTATAAAGGTCTGATTTGGAAATGGAGGGAAATGATATTGAAGGGGTTCTATACATGTTTTTGGCTGCTACATCTGCGTGTTCATTGCCTTCGAGGCCAACGTGGCTAGGGATCCAGATGATTTTTATTTTGTTAGCATATTTAATTATCTGGTCACGGATTTGTATAGATTGAAGCGTAAAGAGGCAGTGATCCGCCGTGTAATAGGTTACCGTTTTCATTCACGATGGCGAAAGCGGTATGGTGTTCGGATTTGGATCCGTCAGTAAAGATTGGACTCCAGCCAACTAGGTCCACGCTGTTTCTTATTTCTTTGAATAATTGAAAGAATGTGGCTTTGCATGTGTTGCTTTTGTGGTAACTATGCAGTTGCGTGTTAATGGAGGAGGGGGCTAATAACCAAGGTGCTAGTTGACTCACTTTTTTGGGACTGGGAGGAATTTTTATATCCAAAGTTTTGCAGTTCGAAATACAGTGCCGTAAGGTGGATATTACAGAGTACTGGCGTTTATGTCGGAAGGCGTTCCTAAATGTGTCGAAAAGCAGTTTATTGGTCGTATTTACTAATTTTGGGATGAGTTTGTATGTATTCTCTTGACATCTATCAGGGATCGATGGAAGTCCTGCTTCGGCTAGTACACATTTAGTTGGGGACGTCGGAAAGGCTTTGACGCTTCTGCGTACTGATGTATGGTAGGGCTTGTTAAGGAGATTTAAATGGGTCTTCGCGCACCATCCATATATTGGGAGACCGTAGTCGATTTTGGATAGAACGAGGGATCTTGACAGACTTACTAGGGTGTTAGTGTGGATGCAAAGACGTTTTGATGACAAATACTTTATAATGTTCAAACGTGGAATTAGTTTTTTCCTGAGTTCGATGCATTGGCATTTGTAGGTGTTTTTGTTGTCGAAAATAATACCTAATATCTTTAGAGAATTGACATTTTCTACATTGTTATTGGCTATGTTAACTTGTATCGGGGGGCAGAGATGTTTTCGACATATATGAAGTTTTTTACATTTATTGAATGATAAATTGGCTCCGGAATAATATCCCCAGGAGTTTATATCTACTAGTAGGCTGGAGAATATATCCTGTACTTTAGAGGCATCTTTCTCCTTGGTATAGAATATGGCATCATCCGCGTAGATACTAAAGTGTAGGCCGCGATATTTCGAGGCCATTGTATTTAGTTTTTGGAAGGCTATAATAAAAAGGACTACAGAAAGAGGGGATCCTTGGGGAATACCGTTGGAAAGGGAAAAATATTCAGAGTAAACGCCGTTGACTTTGGTTTGAAATTTACGAGTGGAAAGAAAGGATTTTATTAAGCTGTACATCTTGCTGCCTATTCCCCATGCGACGAGTTGATCTAGGACTGCGTGCACACCAACGCGGTCGAAAGCTTTTTCGAAGTCTGTAGATAGCACGTATATATGATTTTTTGTTGAGAAAGCGTCACTGATGAAATGCTGGAGGAGAAGTAGAGAGTCGAGAGTGCTGTGGTTCTTCTTAAATGCTACTTGGTTGTGGCTTATTAAGTTGTTTTTGGTTAGGAACCACATTAAACGTTTTGTGAGCATTTTTTCGAGGATTTTGCTCATGCAGGACAGGAGGGATATTGGTCGATAGCTGTTGGGATTATCAATACGTTGATTGGGTTTTGGGATGGGCAGAAGGGTAGCTGATAGCCATGTGTGGGGGTATGTGCCACTTTGAAGAATTTTATTATATAAAATTAGTAAAGTGTTTTTACCCCGGATTGGGAGATTTTTGAGCATAGGGTAGGATATACGATCCTTGCCTGGTGTTTTGCCTTTGGAATGTTGGAGAGCATATTCGAGTTCTGCAAAGCTGAATTCGAATTCTAAACACTGTGCATCATTGGGGACTCTCGGTGGATGATAAGGTTGGGAGAGTATAGTGTTTTTCCTGTTGATGTACTCTGGATGGAAGTTGGAGTTGTCGGCGTATTTCGACCAGGTTTCTCCAAAATTATTGGCTATATCTAAGGGAGAGGATGCTAGCTGATTGGGGAATTGGATCACTTTAATAGGGGTAGGAGGGATTCCAGTAAGGGCTTTGATTTTTGCCCAAATTTTTTTGGGAGAGGAAGAGGGATTTATATCGGCCGTAAAGTTTGCAATTGACTCGGCTTTCGCTGCCTTGACACTTCTTTTGAATATTGCATTGGCCTTTTTGTAGGCAATTAAATTGGGGATTGTGAGGGAGGATTTGTACATATGCCACAGTTTTTGTTTTTCTGCTCTAAGGACGCTAAGATTTTTGTTCCACCATGCCGCGTAGGTTTTTAAAGGAGTAGTTTTGCTTTGTGGGATTGAAACATTAGCTGCAGACTTGATTGCTTTTGTGATGTTGGCAGCAAGTTGATGGACATTGGATGTATTCCAGTTTTTAAAGTTGTTTTAGTAGGAGGCTTGATAGACATCCCAGTTGGCAGCATTGGTATTAAAACTCGGGGCCTTGGCAAGGTAGCAGCGATTTAGTTTTGTCTGAATGCCTAAAAGTAGGGGAAAATGATCGCTTCCATACAAAGTACTAAGTGTTCTCCAGCTACATTTCGGGCTTAACTGTGGGGCTACCAGCGTTAAATCAATGTTTGTAAATGATTTGTGGGTAGAGAAATGGGTTGGTGAGCCGTCATTCAGAATTATTAGGTTTTTGGTGAAAATTACATTTTCTACTATGGTGCCTCGATTGTTTGATTTTTCGGAACCCCACAAAGGGCTCCAGGCATTAAAATCTCCTAGTAGGATGGGCGGACTACATGAACGGGAAATTAAAGAGCAAATATCTGCCTCGGAGAAGGTTTGGGATGGTGCTATGTAAGTGTTGATGATAGTAAATGAGAATGTGAGATTTATTTCAATTGCTATTGATTGGATAGTTGATGTTTGAAATATTATTCGGTGGGGAATATTACGTTTGATAAGGATAGCGACACCTTGTTTTGAAGTTGTATTGTTAGCACAGTTGTGGAAATACCCCACGTAGGTTTTTGGTGTTACGACGTTATTAGAGTTATGCGGAAGGTGAGTTTCCTGAAGGCAAATAATGTAAGGGTTGGTATCTCTAATAAGTAAACCAAGCTCATTGTAGTTATTAAGATAGCCTTTTATGTTCCACTGTACTAGTGTGAATACCATTATGTACTTATTGCTCTAAATCAGAGATGGGCACGCACACATATCGTCACAGTTTTCACACGTATACAAGCACAATTTGCGTGCGCTGCAGCGCAAAAACGAAGTGTGCTCAGTACAGTGTGCGCTTCAAGTTAACGTTTACTCATTATACTAACAAAATTTATAAATACATAATATTTATATGTAAATATGAGTACCTACATACATTTTGTATATATATTTTTTTTTGTATGAAGGTGAAATACAGTTACGCGCGATACAGTGTCTGACTCTGATGACATCTGTCATGTCCAACAGACCTAAAAACCCCCTTTTGTGGAACCTTGACTAACCCAAGGTAATTTCAACTACACTGAAATTCAAAATATATCACAAAATTGCTTTTGAGAAAATTTTAGACGTTATTTTGTATTGAAATTATCGTATCGATATTAATTTCTCCTTCGTACGTTTTGATTCGGAGGAGATCGGCTAAGTGCTTATCATTAATTCGATTTCTTTGTTTGTTTAAAATTATCTTCATTGTTGAAAAAGCAGATTCGCAATTGTATGTCGACCCAAACATCGAATAAAATTTATATATTTGGCCTTTTATTTTTGGGTATTGGTCTTCATCAATTGCTTTCCAAAAATTAACGCCAGATAGCAAAGGAATTGAATAATCTTGTCTCATTTTTTCTAATTCCGTTTGGAGCTCAGGGGCTTGTTTTTCAATTTCACAAGTTAAGGGATGTTCATGCAAATCTATTATTTTATTTATTTCGTCAAAATCTTTAAATCGCTTTTCATAGTCAATTAATAAATTTTTAAGAATTGAACTGTACTCTAATTGTTTATCAAATGTTTTGAGCTGACTAAATACTATGGATGTGTTTTTAAAATTTTGAATATTGCCATTCTCCATTTGGGTTATAAGAATTTTTAATTTTCTGCCAAAATATTGAACTATTGTTAATAGTTTTGAAATCAGTTTGTGTTTGCCCTGGAGTTCTAAATTAAGCTCATTAAATATCCCTGTTATGTCGCATAAGAATTCTCTATCAACCGTTTTGACGCATAAGATTAGTTGACAAATGCTATTAATGTCCGTACTTTCGTCCAAACTAATTGACAAATATTTGCAATTTTGTAATCTATTTTTCATCTCCATGTAGATGAAATTACTTATGTCTTCAGTCCTACGTGTTACTGTACGTCGCGATAAAGGAATTTTTTTTAGGGTTTCCAGTATATCTTGCCCTTTTTCACCAAAACATTTCCATACGACTGAAGACATATGTAAAAATAGCTGACAATTCTCCAAGGGACAACAATGTTTTGCTAACGCTAATGCAACTTCGTAGGATGCTTTTTTGCAAGACAAGTTGATCTGCTGATCATCATTATCATTACCATCATTTTCATTTTCATTTTCATCACCATCATTATCATCATTTTCATTTTCATCACCATCATTATCATCATTTTCATTTTCATCAACATCATTATCACCATTAATATCCATATCTATGTTATTATCAATATTTTTAACAGCAAAGCGCAGAAAATATTCGGCTTGCAATTGCAAAAGAATTAAATTTCTCTGCTCTCCTTTATAAATTTCATAAACCTTGTGGCAAACGGCATAATGCCTTCTTAAAAAAAATTTTGCATTGCGACATAAAATGCTATTGCATATCAAGCATTGTGGTCTGCCATCTTCATTTTCTATGAAGAAAAATTCATGCTCCCATTCTGGCATAAACATTTTGGAGCGCACTGTAAACAATTATTTTTGTTGCTAATGCGCTAAGCGGTGTTTGCCTCTCAATTGTTCGCCTTCAACTACAAGTAAAATATAAAGTCTAATAAATGCTTCGGCACGACCACCGACGACTACCGAACATTCGAGTTCTATAAATAGCTTTCAATGCTTATAGCGTACGTGTGATTTTGTGTAGTCGGCCGCGGCAGAGTGCCTATGCACACGCTGCCTCGTGTGCATAGGAACGTCGCGACGTGCCCAACTCTGCTCTAAATATAGGTATGTGTGGTTGTGTTTTATTAAATATAAGTGAAAATGGGAGTGTAAAATGTAAATATAGACGTATGTATATGTAGAAGTAGGTATAGATATTTAAATAATAGGTGCAAAAACTAAATTCAATATTTAAGGGTATTAGTAATGTAAGTAGATTAAATTTGAGCGTTTTTGTTGTTGTGATCTGCTCTGTTTTTGATGTATTCTTTTAAAGCTGTTGCTGTAGACGATGGTATGGTACTATTGTTTGTTGGGTGCGGCGAATTCGGTTTGTAGTTTTCGCCTTGTGCTGGTAGGTATGTTATTTCGAATTCCATTGAGTCTTGTGTTTGTTTACGTGGTTCTTTTTCGGTAGTGTCATTGAGAGTTTTGCGAATTGAGGAGGTAGAAGGGGAATTGTCGCGGTTCTTAAGATTTGTTGTTGCTCCTGTTGAAAATACGTTTGATCGCACGGATGATTGCAGTGGCTGTATGCTGTGTATTTTATTGTGTTGAAAGTCGTTCTGCTCGACGAAACCGGTTTTCTGGGAATCGACGGGCGGAATGGTGTTGTTGGTATATTCTTTTGGGTTTGATTCTGTTATGTTGTTTGTATTTTGGGTGTCTGTTACAATTATGTTGTTCGACTTTAGCGCTGAGGCGAAGGTTTGGGTATTCGGTATGATTGGATTGCGAGATTTGTATATTTTGTTCGCTTCTTTCATTGTACATTTGGCTTCAGTTTTTATTTTTAATACTATCTTTTGCTTGTATATATTTTGGACACGTGTTAGATGTAGCAACGTGTTCTCCTGCACAATTGGCACAAAAAGTTCTGATGCATGGATCAGGGATGTGAGGTGGTAGGTTGCATGATGAACAGGTTGGGGGATTTTTACAGAATTTATGTGTGTGGCCTAGTTTCTGGCATACCTTGCATCGCATAGGGTTGGGGTAAAACGGACGCACTGTGGTAGTTATCCAAGCAATATCAATTTTTTCTGGCAAAAAGTAGCTGTCAAATGAGATTAGGAGAACGCCTGTGGGTTGCGAAACTCCGTTTGTAATGCGTTGAAATTTGTATATATTAGTGACATTGTAGTTTTTGAGTTCTTCGATTATCTCCTTTTCAGGAACGTTGTTGAGGAATGGGGCATATACAGTGCCTTTAACGCTGTTTATGTTGTCGTGATACTTGGTGGTGATATCACAGAGTCCTGGTAGAGAACGGGCGTCTATAAACTTTTTGGCGGATTGACGGTTTTTGACAAGGAGTATCAGTCCACCGTCGGATTGAAGGTTGATTGAGTTAATATCGTTGCATAAAGCGAGTAATGCTTTGTGAATACAAAATATCGAGTAGTCGGAGAATTTTTTATTGGTGTCGGTTGGTTTTATTACTATAAATTTGGGGTCGTCTTTTTTTGATATTGGAAGTTCGGGGAATTCTTCACACAAATTTGTTGTCTTTTTACGCTTAGAGCGTGGGCTGGGCGATAATAGAGCAAATCTATTATCCCCAAAGTTAAAGGCCCCAGGGGCCATAGCACACAGTTTATAATAAACACACGAGAATTAAACTGTTTTTATAGTCACAGTGTCTTGAAGATTAAACGCGTGTTCGCTGAGTACGTACGAATAGCACGAAAAAGAAATTGCAATCAACAATCGTAGCACAACCGTATAGCAAGAGGGCTAGTCGATGACTGCACAGTATTTTAATGACAAAGAAATGCTCGCAAATCAGCTACAGCTAAGTGAAGAAGAATTAGTAGAATACGCAGTTGAGGGCATAGCAGACGACCGTTTGCGCACGCAAGCTTATTTACAATGCTATACATCAAAAGAGCAACTAGTGAAGGCCTTCACTAAAATCGATGCAGGACGAAAGACGACTACGGGTGCAGCTAGTTCACAGATGCGTGATGTTAGGTGCTACAATTGTAATAGCCGAGGACACATTGCAGCAAACTGTTTTAAGCCCAAACGCGACATCGGTGCTTGCTACGCGTGTGGCAGTAAGGACCATCGAGTGGCAGCTTGTACGGACAAAAAAAATTTGAATATGGTTCACGAATATGTAAGATTATTTAATTTTATTATAAAAAATGATGTCGATGTTTATTTTTCTTTAGAATGTTTAATTGATACGGGAAGTCCGATCAGCTTCATAAGGCAATCATGCATTAAAGACAAACTGGATTTAAAATGTTTATTAAAATTGAATTCTTGCTACTTTGGTTTAAATGATATACGAATTATGACTTATGGAAAGTTTTTATGCTATGTTAAAATAAAAAATGAATATTTTGCATTTAATTTTGTAGTAGTTGATGATGGCACCACAAAGTATGAAGCTGTATTAGGACGAGACTTTTTAAAGGTTTGCAAATTCGAGTTATGGCAAGATATTGAAATAAATAAAAATATAATGCATACGAAAGTAACAAAAGAAGTAAAATTTAAAGATGAAGATAATGTTAAAATAGAAAGTACGGAAGAAGTAAAATTGAAAGATGAAGATAATGTTAAAATAGAAAGTACGGAAGAAGTAAAATTAAAAGACGAAGATAATGTTAAAATAAAAAGTATCGAAAAGGTAAAATTGAAAGACGGAGATAATGTTAAAATAGATAGTATCGAAGTTAAAATGAAAAATAAAGATAGTGGAACAATAGAGAGTGCTGAAGAAATTTTCAAATGTAATGTTGAATATGATTTCATACAGCAACTGTTATTAATAAAAGCTGATAGTGAAACATCAAATGTTAAAGTTGGTTCAGATATAAATTATTGTCATATACAAAAGTTCTACGAAATTCTAGATAAATGTTATACAAATTTAAAACGTTCAGATGAACCTAAAATTAAGAGTGATATGAAATTGGTCGTTAACGATGTAAAGCCTTTCAACTGTCCTCCAAGACGTTTATCATATTCTGAAAAAATGAGTTACAAAGACTGTTAGATGAATATCTTGAAAAGAAAATTATCAGACCAAGTGAGTCGGAGTTCGTGTCTCCCATTGTACTTGTACGCAAAAAGACAGGGGATATCAGAATGTGTGTTGACTATAGGACGCTTAATAAGGTTACCGCTAAAGATAATTACCCAATCCCTTTGATAGACGACTTATTGGACAGAATGACAAACAAAAGACTGTTCACAAAACTTGATTTAAAGAATGGGTTTTTTCACGTGTTTATGCAAGAAGATTCAATTAAATATACTTCTTTTATAACGCCATTAGGACAATTTGAATTTTTACGCATGCCTTTTGGGCTTAAAAATGCGCCCTCGACATTTCAACGGTTTGTAAATAAAATCTTTTCAGATATGGTTAGGAAGAACAAGGTGATAATATATTTAGATGACATAATGATAGCTACCCAAAACGAAAAAGAACACTTTGAGATTCTAACTGAAGTTTTTCAAAGGTTAGTTGAAAATAATTTAGAGTTGAGGTTAGACAAATGCGAATTTTTGCAACATGAAGTGAAGTTTTTAGGATATTCAATTTCAAAAGATGGAATTAAAGCAGATAAAAAAGGTTTAGAAGCGATTCAAAACTTTCCAGTACCAACTAAAGTTCATTCAGTACAAAGTTTTTTGGGATTATGTTCGTATTTTAGGCGATTTGTTAAGAATTTTTCAGTAATTGCAAAACCGTTGTATGATTTAACCAGAAAAGATAGACCATTTCGGTTCGGCATGGAAGAACTAAAAAGTTTTGAAACACTTAAAGAAAAGTTATTGGAAGCCCCAATACTAGCAATTTATGATCCAAAAGACGACACAGAATTACACTGCGACGCGAGTGCGTTAGGTTTCGGTTCAATACTTATGCAAAAGAAAGCAGATAAGAAAGTGCACCCGATTTTTTATTTTTCTAAAAGGACTAGCGAAACTGAGTCGAAATATCATAGTTTCGAATTAGAAACCTTGTCAATAATTTATGCGCTTAAACGTTTTCGAGTTTATTTACAGGGGTTAAAGTTCAAAATAGTCACTGATTGTAATTCATTAACGATGACATTGAATAAAAGGGAATTAAATCCGAGAATAGCGAGATGGGCGCTTGAGCTACAAAACTACGACTACTTATTAGAACACAGATCAGGTACGCGCATGCAACATGTAGACGCTTTAAGTCGAAGTAATAATATTCTACTAGTAGAAACAAATACGTTCGAAGAAAATTTAATCATATGTCAGGCAAAAGATAAGAAATTGAATGAAATAGGAGATATTTTGCGACAAGGTGAGCATAACTTGTATGAGATGCGAAACGGAATTGTGTATAGAAAGACTAATAATGGCAAAGTTCTATTTTGTGTCCCAGAAGATATGGAAAGCCATGTACTATTTAAGTATCACGATGAAATGGGCCACATTGGCATTGACAAAGTGGTAGACCTGGTTTCGAAGCATTACTGGTTTTAGAAAATGAGGGCACAAGTGGCTAGACACATACAAAATTGTTTAAAATGCATAGTATTTTCACCTAAAAATGGAAAAGAAGAGGGATTTTTACACAGTATCTCCAAAAAAGGAAGTCCGTTTGAAGTCTTACATATAGATCATTTTGGTCCGATCGATAATTCAAGAGCTAAGAAACATATTTTCGTAGTTATAGACGCTTGCACAAAGTTTGTCAGATTGTATACTACAAAAACAACAAGTACAAAAGAAGTTATTAGTTCTCTGAAAGACTATTTTCGGTCATATAGTAGGCCAAAAACGATAGTGTCAGATAGAGGTAGTTGTTTTACTTCAGGTGAATTTGCTCAATTTTTGGAAGAAGAAAATGTTCAGCACATAAAAATAGCAACTGGTTCTCCTCAAGCGAATGGCCAGGTAGAAAGAGTAAACCGGAGTTTAGGTCCTATGATAGCTAAGTTGTGTGATACGGAGCGAGGCATACACTGGGATAATGTTGTTGAAACAGTAGAATATACACTTAATAATAGTATACATAGGACAATTAAACAGCATCCAAGTGTTATGCTATTTGGTATTAAACAGCGGGGGAAAATGGCAGATTTGTCGAGTGAAACCTTAGGTGGTGAAAAAGAAAATACAGTTCAGCAAAATCATAGACAAGTTCGAACACAAGCATTAGAAAGCGAAAAATGTGTACAGTCTTACAACAATAACTAAGTGAATAAAAAACGACGGACGGCAAATCAGTACAACGAAGGCGAATACGTGATGATAAAAAATTTGGACTCGACAGCAGGCGTTTCTAAAAAATTAATTCCAAAGTTTAAAGGACCGTACAATATTTCGAAAATCTTACGTAATGATAGGTATATATTGGAGGATGTTGACGGCTTCCAACAGTCCAGAATCCCATATAAAGGTGTGTGGGCTGTTGGAAATATACGACCTTGGTTAGAACAAAACCAAGTAAAAATTACGCCTGAGATCAGGTGATCTCATGGTCAGGATGACCGAATTGTAGTAGTTAAGGGTTATGAGGGGTTAACGTAGTATTTAAGTGTTAGTCCTACAAAGGGTTAAGTTATGTGTCCATATTCATCATATGCATAATTAGCATTTATCCTTGTCTATTCATTCTTATATGTATTCATTTCTTACATGTTTGTTACTATTTACTCGTTATTCATTGCATTCAAACATTCACTCATTTGTAACGACTAAGCGAGGATGATGAAATAAAAGACAGTCTTGTGCTAACATTGAGCGAACGCGGGTGTTTTAATTGTCAAGGCCTCCTACATCAGCTAACTAGGTTTTGGGAGCTTGAGCAAGTCCCGACTAAGAAGCAGCTGACGAACTCATTGAAGTACTCAAGGAAGCCGGGTTCCCCTTCCGAATATGGACGTCGAACTGCAAGGACATTTTTTTGGAGATAGATGATTTGAGCGAAGCTAGGATGTTGGGCATTCGGTGGAATGCCGCGCGCGATATGTTCCATTTTAGCCTCCCAGACATCCTCGTGATCGAAACTCAGACCCCATACATAAATTTACTTGTAGGCAAAACGAAAGTAGCACCAGTGAAAACAGTCTCTCTACCTCTATTAGAATTGTGCGGAGGGCTCCTATTAGCAGAATTAATTAATGTTTTACGTCCACAGTTCAACGTTGGCCAGTCAGTGATCTACAAATGACCTGACTCCACCATTGTGCTCTCTTGGCTAAGGAAGCCTGGACCACGTTCGTGGCAAATCGAGTTGCCAAAATAGAGGAGCTCGTCGGAGTGAAAGGGTGGAATCATGTGGATTCAAGCGATAACCCGACAGATTTAGGTAGCCCTGGTTTATCGCCCAAGAATTGGCGACGAGCACTCTGTGGTGGCAGGAGTTGGTGAAAGGAGAAACCGTCTGACTGGCCCCAAAAAACTGATGAGGTGACAGAGCTGGAGCAGAAGGTCGTTCGAGTCCATACAGGTCGTATTTTGCAAGGGAAGAACATTTCAGAACGATTCTCCGACTTCTCTCGTGCGCTAAGGGTAATTGCACGGATTTTTCAATTTTACTACAAGACACATCCGGTACACAAATCAACCCCACGACAGGAAACGTCGGAAATAAAAGCGGTAGAAACTCGAAAGGCTGAAATGTGTCTTAGTATGTTAACTCAAAAACAGTGATTCTCCAATGAGTATCAAGCGCTGGTGACGTCAAAGCCAGTGACCATAAAAAGCTCCATCCGCACTCTCAATCCCTTCCTCGATGGGAACGGAATCATGAGAGTTGGAGGGAGGCTTGCGTTAGCTGGGCTACCCTACAACGAACGATACCCTGTAGTTTTCCGGTACGATTGCCAATTTTCCCGACTTCCCGTCAGATTCTCACATCTGATTTCTCTGCATGGGGGAAATCAACTCATGTTGGGACTATTGAGATCTGAATATTGGATCGTACGAATGAAAAGTTTGATAAAAAACATAATTCATAATTTTAAAGTTTGTCTCATTCAAAGAAAAAAGACACGAGAGCAACTGATGACATCATTACCCCCTGAACGATAAGACTTATCTCGCCCCTTTACCAATACAGGCGTGGATCTTACTGGCCCGTTCAAGATTAAGAATTTCACCGACAGGGCGTGTCTAATAACAAAAGGTTATGTCTGCGTTTTTGTTTGTTTTGCTACGAAAGCAATACATTTGGAGGCAACCAGGGACTTATCGACTTCCACGTTTCTGGCGGCTTTTTCCCGTTTTGTAGCAAGACGAGGCCGTCCCCGTAGCATTTACTCCGACAATGGGACGAAGTTTGTAAGAGCTAACAAATCATTAAGGCCAGATTTCCGATACTTTCTTTCCGAAGCCTCGCATCTAACCACACAATCATATGCACATCAGGAAATAACCTGGCACTTCATCCCTCCGGGAGCTCCCTACATGGGAGGGCTTTGCGAAGCAGGTGTAAAGAGCTTCAAAAGCCACTTCCGTAAGGTAGCCAACACTATGCGATTCACGATGGAGGAGCTCTCGACGTTGCTGGCCAAGATAGAAGCTTGTCTGAATTCGAGACCTATTAGTCCGCTTTCGGAAAGCCCCGAGTCAACAGAACCCCTCACGCCACATTGGACATTTTTTGATCGGCAGTCCCCTACTCGCGATTGCGGAAACTGAGATCAGAGGAAACCCGAAGACGATTATAAACCGATGGCAAAAGATAAAGGCAATTCATCAAGGATTCTGCCAGCGGTGGAAAGAGGAATATCTGAAAGAACTACACAAGCGAGTTAAGTGGCAATACTCCCAACGAAATATCGAAGTGGATGATTTCGTGGTTATCAAAGAGGATAACTTACCCCCGAACGAGTGGCGACTTGGCAAACTTGTTAAGGTTTTTTCAGGTAGCCGCGTACCAGTCGTAGACATATGTACGTACGACAAGAGGCGTAATTACTCGCCCAATCGTGAAACTAGTGCTATCACTTCTAATCAAACCAAATTAACGATTTCTCTATTTTATTTAAATATATCCGAAAATATATTAAATATATCCGAAAATGATCCGAGTGGCCCGTGACCAAACCCGATGCCCAGTGTGCAAGCACAACCAGACTGCGTTCTGTCCGTCACCGCGGAACTGCGAACAATGTCAGGGACGACACCACAGTCTTCTCCACCTGTGGGAAGCTCCCAGAAGCGGGGAAGACGTGTCGGAAAGACACGAGGCGGTAGACGAAGGGCACGAACAACCAGCGGAAGCAGCAACGGGCACCCTGACTGTACCGAACGAAGAAGTGCTGGAAATCGATGCGAGCGATGAGGACATCCAGCAGGTGGTTGAAGATGGGCATGCATCAACTAAGCCCCGGGTATTCAGACCTTCTCTGTCGGGTATCCGGTCGGCGATCCAGCGCCCCCCAACACGCCCTGAGAGCTGACGATCGAACTCTCGCCAATCCGATGTCCGTAACCACCGCAGGCGAGTAAGAGACGCCCGAGAGCTAATCCAGGGAGCTAAAGGGTGGCGGGCGCATATCACCGCGCGTACGGCCGAACGTTGCACGTCCGGGCGCGCTCTAAACACTGCATCATGACGTTCAAGGCTAAATAACTTTTTTCCAGATTGCGGGCCATTTTTTTTTTCAAAACGGAATGTTGTTTATAATATCTTTAACAAAATTTTTTTTTTTAGAGAATCAACTGGGTTTTTGTTTGCATCATTAATGCCTACAGAAAAAATGAAAAAACGAGCAAAAATAATTTTTCACCACATTCAGGTGATCCGTTTGAGAAATTCTGACCTTGCACCATATAAATAAACTTGCAAACTTTGAGCTCCTCCATTCTTTTTTGGGTTTGATTTGTTATTAGTCAATTAAAATATTGGATAACGCCCTTCGGATTTAATACTTGCAATTATTTACAATTTTATAAAATTGTGACCAACCAGTCACATCGACTCGGATCATTATCTTGTCGCAGCCAAGATGCGCATACGCCTCTGTGCATCAAAAAACGTGCGTGTAAATACACAGCGAAAGCTTGACGTCGGAAAGCTGCAATCGCAACAGACAGCTGCAAACTTCACCACTCGACTCTCACACCTGCTCACTGAGAGCACTTCTCAAGAAACCGGAATTTGCGAGCACTGGGAGCACATTTCTCGATCACTGCGTACCACCGCTGAAGAAGCCGTTGGCTTTCAGCGAACCCGAAAAAATGACTGGTATGATGAGGAATGCCGCGCCGCTTCGGAAAATAAAGATGCTGCCTACAGGACCACGCTGCGATCGGGCGTAACGCGAGCTGTATGGGAACGCTACGGGGAGTTGAGAAAGGAAGAGAGACGTATCGTCCGTAGAAAGAAGAGAGAGGCCGAAATACGTGAGTGTGAAGAGCTTGAGATGCTAGCCGACATGAAAAGCGCCCGCAAATTTTACCAAAAGGTGCGGCGACTTACGGAAGGTTTTAAGACCGGGGCGAATTCCTGTAAGAACAAGAACGGCGATCTGGTGACTGATGTCCAAAGCGCACTTAGATTGTGGAGGGAACACTTCTCCACTCTGCTAAATGGTGACAGCGAAAGCGTCGCCGGAGAAGATGAAGATCCCGAACCCCAAATCGCTGATGACGGCATTAACATCCCGTCACCCGACCTCGATGAAGTTCGAATAGCAATTATGCGGCTACGGAACAACAAAGCCGCTGGAGCTGATGGGTTACCAGCTGAGCTATTCAAGAATGGTGGCGAGGAGCTGGTAAGGTGCATGCACCAGCTTATTTGCAGAATATGGTCGGACGAATGCATGCCCGCCGATTGGAATTTAAGTGTACTCTGCCCAATCCACAAGAAGGGTGATCCTGCAATATGCGCCAACTACCGCGGGATCAGCCTTCTTAACATTTCGTATAAGGTTCTATCGAGTGTATTGTGTGAAAGACTAAAGCCAACCGTCAACGAACTGATTGGACCTTATCAGTGTGGCTTTAGACCTGGTAAATCTACCATCGACCAGATATTCACGATACGCCAAATATTGGAAAAGACCCGTGAGAAGAGGATCGACACACACCATCTATTTGTCGACTTTAAATCAGCTTTCGACAGCACGAGAAGAAGTTGCCTATATGCCGCGATGTCTGACTTTGGTATCCCTGCAAAACTAATACGGCTATGTAAAATGACACTGAGCAACACCACCAGCTCAGTCAGAGTTGGGAAGGACCTCTCCGAGCCGTTTGATACCAAACGAGGTTTCAGACAGGGTGACTCCCTATCGTGTGACTTCTTTAACATTATGCTAGAAAAGATAATTCGAGCTGCAGAATTAAACCGGTCAGGTACCATCTTTTATAAGAGTGTGCAACTGCTGGCGTATGCCGATGACATCGATATCATTGGCCTCAGCAACCGCGCCGTTAGTTCTGCCTTTTCAAAGCTGGACAAGGAAGCGAAGCGAATGGGTCTGGAGGTGAATGAGGACAAGTACCTCCTGTCATCAAATAAACAGTCAGCGCATTCGCGCCTTGGCTCCCGCATCACTGTTGACAGTTACAATTTTGACAAAGTAGAGGACTTTTTTTATCTTGGAACCAGCATCAACACCAACAATAATGTCAGCCTTGAAATCCAAAGAAGAATCTCTCTTGCCAACAAGTGCTACTTTGGGCTGAGTAGGCAAATGAACAGTAAAGCCCTCTCTCGACGAACGAAAACCACGCTCTATAAGTCCCTCATCATGCTAGTGCTAATGTATGGCGCAGAAGCATGGACCCTATCAACAACGGATGAGATGGCGCTTGGAGTGTTCGAGAGAAAGATTCTCCGAAAGATTTTTGGTCCTTTACGTCTTTGCGATGGCGAATACCGCAGACGATGGAACGATGAGTTGTATGAGCTGTACCGCGACATAGACATAGTTCAGCGAATTAAGATTCAGCGGCTACGCTGGCTAGGTCATGTGGTACGTATGGAAGAAAATGCTCCAGCCCTGAAAGTATTCGACGCGGTACCCGCTGGTGGTAGCAGAGGAAGAGGAAGGCCTCCTCTACGTTGGAAAGACCAGGTGGAGAAGGACTTGACTACACTTGGGATATCTACCTGGCGCCAGGCAGCAAAGCAGAGGAGCGGCTGGCGTGCAATATTGAAATCGGCCAAAATCGCCTAGGCGGTTATAGCGCCAATTAAGAAGAAGAAGAAGACCAACCGGTCAATCGAAGAAACCAAAATTGCTGCATCTTTCGTTATGGGGTGAAAAACTGAATATACAAATTCATTAAATGAGACTCATTTGTCAAGAACAGAAATGGAGTTAAAGATTCTTTATTTTTCAATCATTTAAATATTACAAACATGTGTACTAATCCTAACTATAACTTAAATTACAAATAAGTATTTATACAAATAATAAATAATTTTTTACATTAAAAATTATATTATTAATAAAAACTTCTATTACATATATAAATACGTAAATATATATATATTTAAAGATTTCAAACCGCTGATGTACCTCTGTTAATTCCTCCAATTATCTCTTGTGCCCAACGAATCTGAAATCAAAATAAAATGGTGAAATTTATAGAAGTTACAAAATAAAGTAAATATTATCATATTTGAAAAGTTGCAAAATTTATAAGAAAAAGTTTTATCGAATTTACCGATTTTATAATCAGAAGAAAGATAATCGAATTACCTTTCTTTTGATATATATTAATAACTAAAAACTTTTTAGAGTCGATTACAAAAAATTACTTTTCTTACAAACTTTGAAACTACATTTTCCTGCTTACATTTAGACATTTTCAAAATTTGCAAAATTTATAAGAAAAAGTTTTATCGAATTTACCGATTTTATAATCAAAAGAAAGATAATCGAATTACCTTTCTTTTGATATATATTAATAATTAAAAACTTTTTTGAGTCGATTACAAAAAATTACTTTTCTTACAAACTTTGCAAATATAACTACATTTTCCTGCTTACATTTAGAAAAGTTGCATAGTTGGTGCAGCTGCAGTTGCCTCGGGTGCGTGGTGTAACTGCATACATATTTCCTGTTTTTTCCATCGATTGATAACTAAAAAAGGAAATATATGTTATTATCTTATATTTAAATACTTTATCAGAAACAATTTTTGTCGTAGATTCATTCAGTTGGATTCAGATGCAGCCGTTGTTTTAGTCAGTGGAATATTCTACTGCAACTTGAACATATTCGCACTGCACTTTTTTCTTTAATAATGTATGTACACATGTATGTAGATAGCCAGCCAGCATTTGGTCGATTTGGGACGTGCTATCGGTCATATTCTGTCACTTCACCCTGCAATTCCGAGTGAAAGTGAATTGCCAATATGCCCGATGCCTGCAAATGCTGGCCGGCGAGAATGTACTCAGGGTATATTTTCAGTGCAAGTTCAACAAAGCTTAAACGCACAATCTTGCACAGAAAACATGACCCTTATTTCATTTAACTTTTCACAACAGATATACATACATATGTACTTACTGAAGAATATCTGCTACGGAGGCTGTGTTCCTGGAATTTTTGTTTACAACGTTGTTTATTTGGTGTTTGGTTGGCCGCAAATCTGCAATGACAAAAATATCACTTAAAATATATCAATATTTCAGTAATTTCAATACATACCTTTAAATTGGGGTTGAGTTGAACCTATTCTGGAAACATAAAAGCTAAATTTACATTTTTAAACAAATAAAATTATAAAAACATATGCTTACCTCCAATATGTTCGATGAATTGACAATTTTCGTCAAAACTCCCGTACATCTAACTGGCTCGCACTAACACACAGGGTTTTTTAAAGGGTGATTTCACTGCTCTAACTTACAGAAATTTTTTGACAGCGCGAAAAAAAAGTTGGAAGTGTGTGGGTGAGATGTATAAAAAGTTGTGAATGTGTTTGAAAACTTTTGATTTTCAGGGGAAACTGGATAGCCGTGGCTGGCAGGGAAGATTGTCTAACAAGAGTATTCATATGGTTGTCCAATTGCTTCTAATACAACTGTATATTTAGACGTGAATACATATTTTTAGGTAACCATGTGTATAAAAATCATAAATGTATTAAGTTGAATATTACTTGTTGTATCTAAATACACACGAGTTTCAGTTCCAGAAATTCAAAGTGCTTAAATATAATACTAGTAATAATATCGATATGAACGATTACTTCTTCAACCCACCTCGCGGCTTGTTTTTGGCAGAGCACTCATATAGTTGTTTGCTTAATGCATTTTATTTTTCAAGATTTTTCTTTACGTTTGGAATGATATTCGGTTGATATATGTAGGCCCGCCTCTGCTGGTACAAGAGTTCGCCAGATTTTAAAGGTGTATTCCTGTATTCAAGTAACGCTAATCACAGATCCGTTCCACTTTCCCTTGACTTCTTCAGTAAAGCTTAAGCAATGCCAACGAACCTCTCCGCGAAGCCATTTGCTTGTGAATAATTCTGGCTTGTGGTACGAAGCTTAATTTCGAACGATTTCGAACGATGTTATCGCTTGCCATTTCTAGCGGAATTCCGTGATTTGTGAAACAAATTTTTAGCTTATTTATACATTCAACAGCGGATTTTGCTCTGAGTGGTATTATGTCGAGATATTTGGAACAATAGTCAGCGAGTATTAGATACGGCCTGTTTTCAAATTCGCAGATATCGATGCTACTTTGTTGAACGGCAGCGATGGGCTCTGATGTGACAACATAGGTTCTTTCACATTGAATGCTCGATTTCGCTGGTACACAGTGTATTGAGATATTACTCTGTCGAAGTCTTCATCTACTCTTGGGCAGTAGACTAGACAGCGTGCTATATTTTTTGTTTTTCTACACCCAAGTGTTTTTCTTCACCCAAATGCATGTGCAATTGTTTGAGTACATTTCCTCACAAAGTAATTGGAACAATAATAGGGGCATTTAAAAAAATGATTTTATCAATTACACTGCGTAACACAAATTTAAAAAAAACCTGCGGTCATGATTTTGTTAATAGTTTTTATTAACATTAGTAGCAGGCTTACGAATTGTGTTTTTACTTTTTTTGGATTTGCTCTAGTTCTTGAGATAAACGAAATTTAAGAAATTAATGAAAAAAAAATATATGACCCAGTTCCAGTTGTATTAATTTAATTATTCCTCAATAAGTTTTGTTATATGAATTATTAAAACAAGTAGTTCGTTGGTTTAAACATTTTATTCCCCTTGCAAAGGAGCAAGGGCAGCCGGTTAAGTCGGGTGAGTTAATACAACTAATTTTAACAATTAATTCGACGACTTCGCTTAAATACCTGAAAACTCTAACAGTCCCTGCCAGCCGCTGCACGTTATCGACCGCGTGACTTGTAAATGCAATTCGAAATTTACAGCCTTTAGGAACAGAGAGCAACACCTTCTTCATTTACACCCGGTACCCCTGGAGGGCGCTTGAGACCAAAAAGTTAGATTTTGGATTATGCTTTTTTTTATGAGTTTTTTAAGACGAAAAAACTAAAAAAACGGTTTTTTGACTTTAAAAAAAGATTTTGGGGGTGTTAGAAATCTTTTGAACGTGGTTTCGGGTACTATTCGACCAGATAAACAATTTCTACTAGGTCGCTTCAAAAGTATAAAATCACTGTCGGACAGTGTTATTCACACGGATATTTTTGTGCCATCTTCGATTTTTCCCTTTAGTTTCAGTGTCAAATATATCAAAGATTTCGTCTTCGCTATCTGACTCTTTCGCGCTTACTTTCCTTAATTCACGAATACGTGAAGCATAACAGGCTACGCTAATTTCTCTTACCGCAATTCGCGCACGATTTACCAAAGCATTTCTAAATTCATGTTTCGCCCTTCTCTCTGATTGCTGCTCATAGGTTCAAGTTCTCTTTGTGTCTTACGCAAATTCGTTTCTATTTCATTTATTACCTCGTTACTACGGTTTTGTATATAACTTCCATCTTGCTCAACTACCTCGAAGCTTCTCGCAAGTTCTACAGTCTTTTTTAGACTCAAGTTTTCAATTTCAGGTAATTTTTTCCGCAACATACTGCTTCGTGTTCAGATTACTATTTTACAACAACAGTTTTACCAACTTACATAAATATAAATAGTAAGAATCAAACAACTCGCCTTCTTGTTGTTTACACGAATTAAACTTGAATGCCTCACAAACCTCGCCTTTCCTAGGTGAACAGTATTCAGTTATTGCTTTCTTTACACTCTTGTAGACCTTCCGCTCATCAGTCGTTAAATTTAAGGGGTTAAATAGTTGAATCGTATCCGGTCCACATGCATTTAATAAAACTCCAATTTTCTGCTCCTACTTTCTTTCGTTCATGCCAATTCCAATAGCGAAGATGTCGAACTCTTGCTTCTGTTTCTGGACTTCGAACTTCAAAGCCAGCTGTTAAATTGTTGTTCGCCATTATATCGGAGTATTTTTTAATAAATTAAATGTACTAAATTTTGTATGGTATTGACTACCGGCTGCGTCATGTTGTATTGTGTCCGCCTTCAGCATGCGACTGACTCTTTTAGTTTCTTGGGTTTGCCCTTGGTGGCATACATATCACATAAGTTTATGCAGGTGTACAAATGTGTGCTGTACACAGTGTTGCCTTGTTAGATATATTAATAAGTTAACGCCGTTAACACTTAGACTTCACTTAAAAATATTCTCACGCTAATAAGAGCTGTCTTCGCTACTATTCTCACGCCTGCACAGGTTGCCTGCATTCCAAACTCCAGTTACAACACTCGTATCCGTCGTATTCGCTGACAAACGTCTGGACACCAAATGCTCACCATCAAGGTTATCATCGCAGCCGCAGTTGCGACATGACATCGAGCCATAGTTGTAAGAATATTTGAAGTTTGTAAGTTAGTCTCAATTTTGGATTCAAATAAGCAACACAGCTTACAGCCGTAAAAATATATACATATATATATATATTTTAAGATACTAATTACGCTTTAGTTTAACTGGCGCCCAACTTGCCAGTCGCGAGTGTCCTGAAAATAACTTGCGAGATATTTTATACTTATCAAAAGGATTTTGCGTTAAAATTGTCCAGTAAAGACAACGACCTGGTACTCAAGGACTGGAGCCCTGTGGAAGCCTTCGGTAGAAGATCATCACAAACCCACAGAGAGTGCGCATCGAGGGAACCCTAGTAGCGGATACAGCAAAGAGGATCATTTCCTGAGCATCGTGGGATATGTATTAGCTAATGTAAGAATTAACATTAAGATATTGATTGCAGTTGTTTTAGTGAAATAAGAAAATAAAGTTTTGTAAAAATAATAATGAAAGAAACTCATGTTTGGAACTTGCCTGTTAAAGCGAATGTAACTAGATAAATTTTTAAAATAAAGCTGTTTGGTGAAAGGTATAATTAAAGTTTGTGAAAATAATTATTAAGAATTAAAGAATAAGGAAATATATTTGACCGGAGCTCTAACTATTTATTAATATTTGACAATAGCTCTAACTAACATAACTTAAGAAGTGCAGTGAAATAATTGGAAAAGAAATAACTAAACAAAATTGTTAAACTAAAAAATACAAAACACAAAGGAGCCGCGATTCACCACCGTAAAAGGGGACCCTCCGGTTCTAAACAACTCTGCGATTCACCACCGTAAAAGGGGGACCCTTCAGAGATTGTTAATAAAGCAATATAAATAAAAAGCACTTGAAATAAATTATTCCACAAAATGATCATATGAAGGATCGTACATCCAATAACTAAAAAATAATACAAGACCGCGATTCACCACCGTAAAGGGGGCCCTCCGGCCTCATAACATTAGATATATCTGCGATTCACCACCGTAAAGGGGGACCCTCCAGATTATATTAATATTTATATAATAAAAACATAATTAAGAAACATCTAACAAAATTCATTAAAAAAATTTCACAAAATAACGTGATTAGGCCATCTGTGTTAGGAGGTGCACCTGCACAACCCACTCCTAACAGCTCAACGACAGAATTCAGAAGCATCATAAAGGAAGTTATGGTGGAAATTCTTAATACTGATGGAGGAAGCTTGGTAAGAGGAGCTCTTTACCCCGCTCAGCAAGCTTTGACCGATACCACAATAGAGGACCGCTTTAGAAGCAATTTAGCGGAGATGGATAAAGTTCCGGACGTAGTCCGTTCGCTTAGAGAGTTCAATGGGACTCCTGCGGAATTCAGCAGCTGGAAAAAGGGCGTTGAACGCAACCTCAAAATCTACGAACCAAGCGCAGGTTCTCCGAAATATTTCGGAATACTGAACGTTGTTCGTAATAAAATTGTAGGCAGTGCAGACGCCGCACTGGAATCCTATAATACTCCCTTGAATTGGAAATCAATTTCTCGGTGCCTCATGATGCACTATGCTGACAAAAGAGACCTTAGTACGTTAGAATATCAGATGAAGTGCGTAATACATGACGAAATTCAGTACAAGAATTTTATGCGGAAGTATACTCCCACTTATCCCATATACTAAATAAAATAGCTTGCATGGAAATAACTGAAGAGGCTATAAAATACTAACAAGTACATATCGCGACAAAGCTCTTGACCCTTTCGTGAGAGGGTTATCAGGCGATCTTTCACGGCTTTTAGGCATGAAAGAACCTGCCGACCTTCCTGAAGCTTTGCACTTGTGTATCAAATTAGAAAACCAAAATTTTAGAGCAATACATGCTAACAGTCAGAGTAGCCTGGAAAAGAAACCTTACCAAATACCAATACCTTTCCATATTCCATCACAGCAAAAGCCTACATTGCCTCCTAGGCAGCTTCAATTTGGAAGTCAGCCATTTTGCCCTCAACTTGCACACATGCCGCAAACAATTTCACCAATGAGGTATTACACTCAAACACCTCAACGAGAGCCTCAAACTTATTACCAACACCCTAATTACAATAACCAACAGAGCTCCCAAGAGCAACCAAGCTCCCTACCTACCATACCTCCTTACAATAATCCCCCACTAAGGCCATCGCAAACTTAACCTCCTACGCCAATGGAGATTGATATGAATAGGCCAAATACTAATAATTTCGCAAACAAGCATGCACCAGCACCGCAGCCAAATCCATTCAGTATAAATCCTCCCAATAAGGTCCAAAAGATAAACCACCTTTCCCAGGAGCCAGAACCTCAAATGGTAACCGATAGGACCGATGCAAGCGAGTGCGAAGGAAACGCGTACGAGACAAACGAACAAGACCCAGACCAACAATTGCAATCTTGGGATAATATATAAGACACGCACACGACGAGCAAAAGAATGATGAAGAATTTTACGACATTCATTTTTCAATTCAAGACCGGTAACGGAGAGGTATTAAAATATTTAATCAACACAGGCTCAAACCAAAATTATATTCAACCCTCACTAGGGAAAAATCGCCTACCAAACGACAACATTTTTTACGCCAACTCGGTAGCCGGAAAAATTAAAATCTCCCACCACATATTTCTAAATCTTTTTGGCTTAAAGACCGAAAAATTAAAATTCTTTATATTGCCCTCATTGAAATCGTTCCACGGTATCATTGGAAATGACAGCCTAAAACAGCTTAACGCCATCATATGTGCATACATCGAAGGACCACATGACGATAAGAAACGGAAAAAAAATCCCAATTAAACAACAATACTCCAAATCAGTCAACGCTCTAGAAATACAAACAGAACACTTAACAAACGAACAGGAAGAACTTCTTACCTTGTGTGATCAGCACCCATCACTCTTTTCCGAACCTAACGAAAAACTAACTTACACAACGGTGGTTAAAGCAGAAATAAGGACGACTACTGATAGCCCCATCTACTCTAGATGTTACCCATACCCAATGTCACTAAAATCCGAAGTAGAAAAGCAAGTAAACAAACTCCTCGAAGATGGAATTATCAAACCATCGCGTTTACCTTATAATTCTCCCATTTGAATAGTTGATAAAACACCAGACTCGTTAGGAAACAAACAGTTCCGCCTTGTAATAGATTATAGGAAACTAAATCCAGTAACTATCGCAGACCGCTATCCCATACCAGAGATAAACGAAGTTCTTTCTCAGTTAGGAAGTAATAAATTATTTTCAGTTGTTGATTTAAAAAGTGGCTTTCACCAAATTCCTTTAAAAAATTCGGACAGCTTTTTCAATCAACAATGGGAAATTTTAATTCACAAGATTACCTTTTGGTTTAAAAAATGCCCCAGCAGTTTTTCAAAGAACATTAGATGTCATCTTACGTGACTACATAGGACACTGTTGCTACGTCTACAGAGACAATATAATTATATTCAGCAAAACGGAAACAGAGCATGCACATCACCTACAAAATATCTTTAAAACTCTCGAAAAAACGAACATGAAAGTAAAATTAGACAAATGCAAATTTTTTCAAACTGAAGTAGAATTTTTAGTAACGCCACACGGCATCAAAACGAATCCCTCGAAAAAGAAGCTATTCAAAATTTTTCAATTCCGCGAACATTAAAAGAACTCAGATCCTTTTTAGGTCTTTCAGGTTACTACCGTCGCTTCGTAAAAGATTATACGAAGCTTGCTAAGCCCCTGACGGCCCTTTTAAGAGGGGAGGAGGGACATGTGACCAAAACTCGATTCGCGAAAAAACCAAATGGCTTTTGGCACAGATGCTGTTAGTGCATTCAACAAAATTAAAAATATTTTAATTTCAAGAGATGTTATGCTGACCTATCCAAATTTAAATAAAGATTTTGAACTCACTACGGATGCTTCTAATTACGCAATAGGCGTAGTGCTTTCGCAAGACAATACACCTATCACATTTATATCCAGAACTCTTTCAAAAACAGAAGAAGTTTATGCTGCGAACGAGAAAGAAATGCTTGCCAATATTTGGGCATTGAATTCTCTACGAAACTACCTTTACGGTTCCACAAAAGTCAACAATTTTACCGATCATCAGCCTTTAACTTACGCACTAAGCACTAAAAATAATAATAGCAAGCGTTGGAAAGCAATTCCTGAAGAGTACAGTTATGAGCTTAAATACAAACCAGGAAACCCAATATAGTAGCCGATGGATTATCAAGACCACCAGGCAAGCGCAGTTAAATTCTTTCACAGCAACCCAACATAGCGACGAATGCGCATCCCAAAATCTTATTTCCTACTCCGATAGCCCTATAAATGAATTTAAAAATCAGTTGTTCATTAAAACAGCAGACACATCATCCTATCAATTTAAGTTACCTTTTCCTACCTACCATAGGTATATTATCGAAGAAACGAACTACACGGCTGAAAAATTAATTGCTCTATTCAAACGATATCTAAATCCCACAGCTACAAATGCGATTATAACCGAAGACTACATTCTTTGTAAGAATCCAAGCTATTTATCCATTACATTTTAGCCGCTATAAAATACGGTACACTCAAAAGGCAGTAAAGGACTTAACGCAGGGGACAGAACAGGAATCTGAAATAATAAAAGAGCATAATAGAGCACACAGGAACCCCAATAAAAATAAGGCTCAATTTTTAGAAAATTTTTATTTCTCTCAAATGAATGCACAATTTAAAAGAATTACGAACCAGTGTAAAATACGCCAGGAAAATAAATACGAGAGACATCCTCAGAAACCAGCACTAAAGGCAACCCCCATTCCTAGTTTCATATTGATATTTACCACACTAACAATAAAGTTATCCTTACAGCCATAGTCAAATTTTCCAAATATGCCCAAGCTAAAATTATAAACTCAAGAGCAACAGAGGATATCAAAAAAACCTTACAAGAGCTACTCACATCATTCCGAATACCTGAAAGGATTGCAATTGATAACGAAAAATCCCTAAGTTCTGCTTCTATTACATTCATGTTGAAAAATCAATATGGCATAGAAATATTTAAAAAAACCCCTTATACAAGTTCAGTCAATGGCCAGGTGGAACGTTTCCACTCAACTCTTTCCGAAATAATGCGCTGTGTCAAAGCAGAAAACAATCATAGTTATTTTGAAGAATTATTGAATATATCCGTTTGCAAATATAACTATTCAATTCATTCTACTACAAAAAGAAAACCTATCGAAATATTTTTGGCAGATCCGTTTACAGCGACCCCACATTAATTGAAAAAGATATACTCAAAAATATCAGGAACATAGCAAATAAACAAGAAAAGGAACTTGCATTTCGCAATAAAAATCGAGCAGGACTAATGACGTTATTTACGTAAAAATTAATAAGGGTTTAGGCAATAAACTTACCTCCCGATACAGAAAGAACATAGTCTTCGAAGACAAAGGCAACACAGTAACTGCTCAACCCGGAAGATTAGTGCATAAGAGCCGCATAAGGGCATCGTAAAAGAACAAAGTAAAATGAAAAAAAATAATAAATAATAAATAAAATAAAATAAATATCAAAGAAAACATTTAAAAAATTTGAGTGAAATAAAATTTTTTAATAATAATTATAAATGCATAAAATATGATAAGGAAGAAGTGAACCTAAGATAAGGAGAAATGAGGCTTAGAATTTAAATATATCTTTCAAAGTCGAGTAATATGCCATAGGCGTACGATTATAGCTGTTAGATAAAATCGAGTAATATGCCATAGGCGTACGATTATAGCAGTTAGATAAAATCGAGTAATATGCCATAGGCGTACGGTTTATAGTATAATGAACAAATATAATAATAAAAAATGGCTAAACTTACAATCACAGATATAAATTACATATTTTCGGTTTATTCGCCTGCATTGCTTATGCATAAGTTCAAATCCACGACTACTCCTCATCCCATCTAATAACCATCGATAATGGTTATTCTAAAATAAAGGACGGAACCCCAAATTTCGTTGACATCATTCACACTCAAATATACAGAAACCTTTTGGACAATATGACAGGCATAATAGAACTTATCACCATCAAATCCCTTCTATCCTACCCTACAGCACGAAATGCAACAAACTATCGAAATGTTGGAAATCGTACAACCCATCCGAACTCCTCAAACTCGAAGATTCCTTGGCACCGCTTGGAAATATATAGTGGGAAGTCCCGATCATAATAACCTTAACATGGTAAACAATAACATGGAAAACCAGGAATACTTTTGCTTAACAATTTTCAAGTCAACATAACAATAGGGAACAACTCGCAGGCCATGAATGGAACATACATTTTAAATTTCAAAAATGAAAAAATAACCGCCAACGGAAAAGCAAACCAAAATTTCGAAGCACCTCCATTAAGGATAATGCCAGCAATAGCACAGCCAACACCAATAGAAGAAAGCTTGACTAGACTTTTATCACTAGAAGCACTCAGCGAGCTACATATCAATAATACCATGGAGATAGAGTGAGTGGAGAAAGAGAAAGCAGTAAACCGATCTTCCGCAGGACTTACACTCATTGCAGTAATTATCTTCGTAGCCAGCTCCAGGAAATATTGCCACTAAAGAAGGAAACTAAATAAACCTTCAGAACAACCAGCGGAAGCTATTGCACAGGCCAATCAATAGCTAGAAGTCACCAACCAAGTACCAACACCAGAAACAAGAACTTTCCAAATTTTTCAGACACTCGAGAACAAGCGATTTTAAGGAGGGAGGAGTTAACGCCGTTAACACTTAGACTTCAAATAAAAATATTCTCACGCTAAAAAGCGCTGTCTTCGCTACTATTCTCACGCCTGCACAGGTGGCCTGCATTCCCAACTCCAGTTACAACACACGTATCCGTCGAATTCGCTGACAAACGTCTGGACACCAAACGCTCACGATCAAGGTTATCATCGCAGCCGCAGTTGCGAAATGACGTCGAGGCATAGTTGTAGGAATATTTGAAGTTTGTAAGTTAGTCTCAATTTTAGATTCAAATAAACAACACGGCTTACTGCCGTAAAAATATATAAATTTTTTTTTAATTAACTAATTACGCTTTAGTTTAACTTATATAACAGTCATGAAATACATTTATGTAAAAAAATTAGAAAAAGATAAATAGTTTTTTAAAATCAGTTTTCTATAAACTGACGAACACATACGAGACTATAACAAAAATATGCAGAAACCCATTGCAATACCTGATACTAATTTAGCAAAATCATATGGGCAACAACAAATGTTCTCCAGCAAACATTAAGAAACCAGCTAAAAATCTGCATGTGCAACAGAAATAGCGCCGCTAGAACGCACTTGAGTATATGGAAATATACAAGCAGAAAACATTGATAGAAGAATAATAAACGAACAAACGAACATAAACTCAGACGACATGTTTGAACCCTTAAAACTTGTTTACAAAAAGCAAATAGACCTTTGGTTCTACCATTATCTGCGTAGGCACCGCTATTCGGCAACACAATAAGCGCTTTGTAGAGTTGCCTTCCCTTTGGATTAATCAAAGGCGAATCCCAGTGGGATGATTAGCAATTAAGTCGCCCGCTGTGATGAAGCGACCTCCAAGAGTGTTGTTGAAGTCTATAAATTGATTCACTGATATAGATAAACGTGAAGGACAGTATATTGCCGACAAACTAATAGTGCCCGATCTCGTAAGCACGCTTATAAGTAGAAGTGGTTTGCAAGTAATTCGTAGCAAACAGTGGAAGAATATTGTGTTTGATTCGTCTTCTAATTACAACTGCTGTTCCCCCATGCGCTTCCCCATCCGGATGATTTATTGTATTAACCTCGTATCCTGGTATCTGGAAGCAATTTTTGATTGTTTAATGCGTTTCGAGAGAGAGCATGACATCGATATCCTTTTCTTTTAAGAGCTTCAAGAGCTCTAGTCGGTGCCATAGACATATTTTTAGCAGGGGCATTTATTTCGTCCGTTTGTCAGCAAGCAATTGGATGAGCAAATTTTGATGTTTCATAAGCTGTTGCATAACTGATTGCATAAAAGTCATGAAGTTTAACATGCTTTGTTGCATGGAAACGATTAAGGCCTCGATACTATTGAGAGAGTTGCCGGAGACAAGTGCTAAAGCAGGTGCAGTTGATTGAGCTCAAAAATTATTATAGTTGATTTACAGTAAATTAGGCCAAACAATAATATATGTATTACTGCATAATTGTTGTATCTTCTTTTGCTTTTAACAAAATGCAATTTGATTTTTTGTAATGTAAACAGTGGAGTTGATGAAGAGTGTTAGAACTCAAAAATGAATCCCTGCAACACACATGTTTACAACTCTGTTTCTTACTTTCATGAATTCCTCTTTTTCCTTTTGTTTCTTTCTTTTGACTTCGAATAAAACTATTCAACGGTTCAGACACAAATAATTGTACCTGTGGAAGTAAAGGAAAAATGTGAAGGGAAATATATTTAAAAAAAATAGACCCCTTCGGTAGGAAGATCCTAAGGCAGCCGATCAATGTTCCGGCAATATATATGAAAATTTTTAAATAATGAGTGAAAAGGCTCAGATATATCAAATAGAAGATCAGAGGTCGGTCGAAAAAGCTGAACTTTTGAGGGGCAAGAATCCTATACTTGAAACGCGTCAAAAGATTAATATGAGCTTTCCATTTAGATCTGACGTAAATGCGGAAATAAGAATGGATAATGAGAAACCAATACGGAGCAGACAATACCGTATCCTCTATCATTAAATTCATTAAGTCTAAGGGAGTTGAAAGGATTTCTTGGAAATGCAGGATATTATCGTAAGTTTATTAAAGATAATAATAGCTAAACCATTAACAAAATATCAATCAGCAGAAAATGGTGGGGTTTCTAAAGATATGTCAAAAAATAAATATGGACGATGGAGTCATTTTCGCCTTCAATAAATTAAAAATACATTTGGCGTCAGAAATGAAACTGTCGCAGCCGGACTATTCAGAAACATTTGCGTTAACTACCGATGCGTCTAATGTTGCAATAGCGCAGTGCTTTCATAAGAGGGTAAACCAACTACAGTCCTTTCTAAAGTCCTTGAAAAAAATAGAAAGTAATTATGCAACTAATGAAAAAGAATTATTTGCCATCATTTGGGCAATAAAAATTCTCCGAAATTATGTGTACTGTCGCTAATTTAGAAATTCAAACCAAACACCAACTATTGGCCCTTCAATAAAGTTAACTAAGGCAGACATCCTAAGCAACTAACAACTTCAAATCGACATTTTCTACGCCCAAAAATTGAAATTTACCACATCCGTTGATGCTTATTCAAAAAATTTAAACAAAAAATTACGTTAGATAACGAACCAATTTTTTTAATCACTAATGCTATTCTAAACATTGAAATTTACTTTTGTGATCCACGACATAGCTTAACCAATGGACGAATTGGGACCGTCCATTCCACAATAATCGAAATAGTCTGATGATTAAATTGAGACATATGTTTTTTGAAGTAAAGTAAACCTTGAAAAATTACCTGATACTCTAAAGTAAGCAAAAAAAAGCGCTTTATTCCCAGACAAATCAAAAAAGTGAAAGAAAGAAATAAAGCCTAGATATAAAAGACAGCATGTCACAGAAAATTTAGGCAATAAGATAATAATTAATAATAGAGATCGAATTATACATAAAGATAACATAAAACCTTAACCTTATAGGTTTCCAATATGAGTTTGATAATAATTGTAACCCTGATCGGCTCAACGACAGCTGATATTATTGACTACATTCGATACGACTACGTATTAATTGAAAACGACAATATTTCTGTTTATAAATAAATAGTAGTTTAAAAATTCAGAAACACTCTTTATTGGTAGATAGAACTAAAAAGCAGAAAATAATGTTAAATTTAAGTGTAAAAAATAATTAATAGAAAAAACCAATTTCAAAAAGCTTATTTTGCCCCATACACGTGAAACCAAACTGTATAAAACAAAGTCATGATTCAATTATTAAAGGTTTGATACATGATGACAGCTAATTTCTAGCTCTCCCGTACAAAAGGTTGCATTTGCGAAGGAAGTAGAAAAGGGGAAGAATGTAGTCCCTTTTTGTAAAAAAATGTTTAATAAGTGCGCAAAATATGTAACTAGTTGTGGAATTTAAGTTGCATAAAATTAAAATATGTTTCGTAGTCTACGAAATATTTGATGCATTCTTCCGATCAGAAACTCTTTCGTTATGCAAACAATGATTTTAATTAACAAAAATTATTATTTTAAGTAAATAAAAGTGAGTTTTCTACATTTAGTGGTAAATATATGAAATGGTTGGTACAATACATAAATTCCTTTGAACTCCAATATTACATATTGATTCATTCACTAAAACTCACACAAACTCCTCACGTCCCAATTGTTGAGACTTCTCTTATACGTTTGATTTACGCTTTGGTCGACTCCGAAAAATCGCGACGTAAGTCAAAACGGCGTAAATCGAGCTTTTAGCCCCACAAGATTACAAAAACAAGGTTATTGCTGGTTTCAAACAAAGTAAAGTACTTTTTTTATTATATTACGTACAGAAAAATGTATGATACAAAAAGTACATAACCAACAACCACATACAAACGGGGTAGGTGATCGATTTGGCCAGAAAACCTCTCCAAAACATCGACAGAGAAGTTCGGTAACACCAGTTATTAGCAACCTGCTAAGAAACAACTAATATTTACACTAATATTTCACTTGGGCAAAAACGCTTATCATCTATCTAATGGCATACACACTCTAAGGTCCTAATTAAAGATATATATTAACTTTTATTTAGAATATTCGATTTTTTTTAAATACTAATTTAAATTCTCGAAATTCGGAATGCCCACTCACTTTGGCAAGGAAGCCATAGTGGAGGTGAAAAAGAGTAGGGATACGATCACAACGAGCAATGGGCTTTGGAAAGAAATCCTATGCAAAAGATAGGGAACAGCAAAGGTCTTGCTAGCTCACGCTCGCACACGGGTGGAGATAAAAATGAGTTAGGACACGGAGCTTAACGGGCTAAGATGCAGGGAAACGATCACTCAGTAGACCAATCACGATTTAGATTCATAAATTACGTAATGAATTGCAAATAAAGCCACATATTTGCATTATATAAAATATTTACATTTTCATAAAATACTTACTCAAGTTGTCACAATTTTCAGGAAAAATGTGAGGGAATTTAAACAATACAAATGAATCAGTGAAACCGACTCTTTTAATTTTACTATTATTTAAAAATATTTGATAAGATTCATACATACATTTTCAAAGAAGTAACACTGTTTTAGCTAAAGGAGACATCATGTGAAGAGCGAAGAGCAAAGCTGTTTATGTATGAAACCTTTCATTATTGAATCATGAAACAAAGTGAAATCAATATCTGACGTACGCTTATTTGAAAATCAAAATATAAACAATTCATATGTTTGTTTGCATTAACCCTCTTTTGGATTTTCTTCATATACATACATATGTTCACACAAAGGCGTTATGGTTTATCAAATTAAATCACAGTTACTTTACGTCCTAAGTGAATTCGAATGTCTAGAACAATTCCTAAGAACTCAACTCGAACTGTGGTGCCTTCTGGCATTGGCAGGTGAAGAGGAATAACCAAATGAACTTTGTTTTGTCTTCACTTGGTATTTCTGTTTGACCTTCATTAATTTGATGACGATTTGGCGAAGTGTCATTGAAGAAAAAATTTGAGTTAAATTTTAATGGTTTCATCAAATTATTTCTTGAAGATGCTTATTCAATAATTAAAAAGCCGGTAAACAATAATTTATTTTCCTACACTTGTTTCCTTAGTTTATTTTACAATTTTAATGCGTCTCGCAAAACAAAACAACAACAGCAACAATTAACGTAACACTATTAATCGAGTTCAGTACATAAGTATATAAAATCATTTGGCATTTCCTTAAAATAATGTGTTTCAAAGGTAAAACGTTATTTAAATAAAAAGTGCAAGATAATGAACACTATCTGATGTAAGAACTTCAGCGAATACAACTTTACTTGACTTTATGACTTATGAAAGAAATTTAAAAAAAAAATCATTCAAAATGTAAAAATATAAGAAAAATAAATAACAAAATTGAAATAATTAAATAATCAAGGAATAAATATTGTCGCATATAAAACATTAGACGGAACTTATTTAATCACAATTGAAAATCAAATCAAAATAACATCACTTCTTTAATTTGGTATGTATATACTTGTAATTTCGGGGATAATTTTGATAAATCATAAGCTAAAAAAATTTAAAATCGCAGAGAATTACATCCAATGATATTTTAGATAAAATACATAATTTATTAAAAAATAGTATTAAATCGGGGACGATTCATCTTACGGAGGGAGGAGTAAACGGTAGGTTAGGGTTAGGTTACTGTGGTAGTTTTCCAAAGGGAACTCACTTAGACATAGTAGGAGTCCGTTGTGATACCACCTAATTTATGAACGGTAACGTGAATCGGAAAGTCAGGAAAGATTAACCTGAGAAACGTTGCGTGCCCCGAATGAAGTCACACAAATTACCAATCTCCACTCCAGAAAGGTCTTCTGGAGAGCTAAAGAAGTACGAGCCTAGGTACTTGAACCTCAGTCTCGCAAATGCAGGGCAGCTGAGCAGAAAATGACTAGATGAATCCACCTCATCCTCCTCCGTAAAGCTGCGGCATAAAGTGTCAGAGACTATTTTCAGCCTAATCGCGTGAATACCCAACGGACAATGCCAGTCAAAACACCAACCAGGGTCGAGAGTTGCCGCTTAGTAAGCGACATCAGCTCCCTTGAGCACCCACGATCCACTCTCGGCCAGAGGGACCTTGCAATTCTGCATGTCGTGGCAATTTCCCAGTGCTCGCTGAGACGACATAAAGCCCATCTGTCCAGGAGAAGCCCGTAGGCAGTCAAAGGAGCCCCCACCCCCTCCCTGCAAGGAGAAATGACTTCCAGGGTACCTTGCCGAGCAAGCTCATCAGCCATGCAGTTCCCTGCAATGTCGCTATGGCCCGGTACCCAAATTATTCTAACGTCGAGATATTCCGAGGCGGCTGCGAGGGAAGTCAGGCATTCCCTGACCAGTTTTGATCTCACCATTAGCGATTCTAACTATCCGAATAAATGTTGGTCCGTCTAGAGGGCATTACATTGGTAAGTAGCCAATCGGCTGCCTCCTTTATTGCGGCCACCTCTGCTTGAAATACACTGCAATAGTCCGGAAGCCTAAATTTACGGTTGAGGGAGAACTCGTCGCAGAAGACCCCTCCCCCAACCTTACCATCCAGCTTCGAGCCATCCGTGAAAAAGTTCACCGTCCCACCGCCCCACAAGCCACCCTCCTTCCACTCCTCCCTACGCGGGATGTAAGTGGATAGGGAGCAACTCCGAGCTGGAGCCGGCAGACAGTAATCTGTTTCCGGAGGGACAAAGTTGAAACTGGCAAGAATCCTAGAATGCCCAAAGGCCGAGCTGAATCTGTATCGATTGCACTCTAGCCGGGCTGCTTCATGGGCTGCTGCAACCCTGTCTGCAATGTCCACAGGAAGCACGCTAAGCATAACATTGAGCGCGAGAGTGGGTGTGGTCCTAAGCGCCCCACTGATCCCAATGAGCGCGGGCCGCTGCACCCGCTCTAGCTGCTTAACTTTAGATACCCAGTCTAGTGAGTTCCACCAGACCACCACTCCATAAAACATTATAGGCCTTATTATAGTCTCATAAAGCCAATAGTTTACCTTGGGATAGAGGCCCCATCTCTTCCCAATAGTACCCCGACAACAGTACACCGCAACCGAAGCCTTTTTCACCCTTTCCTCAATGTTTGGCCCCCAGGAGAGCTTCCTATCCAGAATCAAGCCAAGATACTTGACCCGGTCAGAAAGCACCAACGGGACGCCACCTATTGAAGGAGGATGGGCGACCGGTACGTTGTACCTCCTGGTGAATAATACCAGCTCTGTCTTGCTAGGATTCATCGCGAGTCCACACCCTGCAGACCATTTCGCGATCAGATTAAGGTACCCCTGCATGATATCAAAAAGGGTACTCAAAAACTTATCCCTGACAATGAAAGCAACATCGTCAGCATAGGCAATAACCGTGCAGCCTTCCCTTTCCAGCTCCTTCAGTACACCATTGATAGCAACGACCCAAAGGAGTGGCGAGAGAACCCCTCCTTTTGGAGTGCCTCTACTCACCCTTCGCTAGATGGAGGCGCTGCCCCATTCCGCCACGACTGATCTGTCCCGGTGAAGGTGATTGATGAGCCTTACCAGACCCGGCTCAACCCCAAGTTCCACCAAGGATCCGACTATTGCCTGTGGCTGAATGTTATTAAAGGCACCTTCTATATCCAGAAAGGCACCAACTGCAAAGTCCTTGTGTTCAAGAGACTCTTCAATGACGTTAACAACCGTATGCAGGGCCGTATCCACGGACCTGCCCTTCGAGTAGGCATGCTGAGCATGCGACAGCCGCTCCCGCGGTATTTCCTCTCTTATATGAAGATCAATCAGCCTCTCCAGGGTCTTCAAAAGAAAGGAAGAGAGGCTGATGGGCCCAAAGTCCTTTGGGGTTGCAAGAGAGCTCTTCCCCGCCTTGGGAATAAATGTAACCCTCACATTCCTCCAAAGTCTGGGAATATAGCCCCTACTTATGCAGCTCGCGTAAATAGGCGCCAACCACCGACACGACACCCGTTCGGACATCTGCAACTGGGCAGGTACCTAAACGGTAGCGTAAGGCAAATTATAAACAAAATTGCATCTTACATATTGACTACATTTATCAATGTGGCAGCTTTTTCCGTTCTGAATGGAAAAATCCATTTAAAGAAATATCACAACCTAAAATTAATCTTTTATTTTAATCCGTATACAGATTGGGAAACTTTGAATAGGGAATAATGTATTTTATATTTTTGCACTGCAAGCTTGCTATTTGGTGGTAACTAAATTAATTGTCGGCAGGATTACTATATGCACCACATCTTTTGAAGGCGTGTTGTTGGAATTTAGAGTGATTCGTTGACCGTTTATCTCAAAAAAATTTATTTACGGCTTTATCGTGGGCAAATTTCTCCTGAATACTATTTTCAGGAATGTCATTAAACATGCTGTGCTGAATGATTTTATTTCACCACACTGGCATGCTATTCAATTAAAATTTTACGATATAACAAAGTTGCCATATCCTATATATCTCGCTACCACCCTATTGGTGGTTCCGAGTAAATCCCGGAGATGAAGATGAAAGCAAGCTATTAAATTCAGCTGAAAACTTTTTTTTACGAAAAGGAATTAAGAAAAGGGTTTTTATTAATTACACGGCTCTGCGCTAGGCGCCATAAGAGAGACGGCGAGAGGCCCTTTTGGGGCGCCTCTGCGTCAATTGCATCTTCTTGGCGCTCAAAACGGAAGTGTACACGAGCGAGGGGAGCTGGCGTCGGTGCAACAAAAAACACCACAAGTCGTGAAGCCAGGTGGAGGAAACGGAGTATGAGGATAGTGTACTCTCCATCTACGCAACCGATTGTGGGACGGAGACTCGGTCTCTCCAACCAGACATCGCAGATATAGAAGTAGAAGAATCCGAAGCGGACATTCGAACTTTCCGCCAGACGACAAACAGGGGATCGGAATTTCGGATTTTCCGACCCCTGTTGATAATGAAAGTCGACTACGCCCTATGGTTCTGTAGCAGCACGGAGCGGAAACTACCTTTTTCCGCCCGCCACGTAATCACGGAAGGTCCTTGCGGGTGATAAAAGACAAAATCAGACAGGATTATAGGCGTCGCCAGCTACCTCCAACATTCTGAAGCGGGCTATCAAGGCGAACTGCTGGGCTCCGCAGATGCAAGGCCTGTTACGGAACTCGCCCCAGCGATGGTTGTCAAAGTCGAGGCAAGAGGGCGCCTCCTTCTCATTCACGCCCTGGTCGATGTATGCGACCCGACATTCATAATTTCCGCCAATTTAGCGCAATACCCAGATCTGGAAGACACATTTGTAGCTGGTCAAAGACGCTGTCTCCTACATTTAAGGGGCAAACATAAACAGCACAAGCAAATAGCTGCTCACGTAACCGTGCTAGACACATATGACTGGCATATCCAAAGTTCACTGTTTCAACCCCTTACGGCTGTTACTAAGAGAAGGCGTATACCCAGAGATCGTTCTACCAGGGATCCTACCTGGGCCACTTTTAGTTTAGAGTACCATATTTGGATACATGCTGTCGGAAGCATGTTCGTAGAGCTAGAACTTTTTTTGTTGTTGTATATAATACAATTTATTATTTTTAGAGTGTATAAAAATAATAATAAATAAGAATTAAAACCGTGCATTGAAATTTTCAACCACCCTTTGTATATTTATTTACTCTTCTCTTCTGATCCACAAGAAACAGATGGCCGAGAACCAAGCGGTGGCCGAAAAAATCATATATAATAAACCAAATAATTATCATATATTTATGTTTTGGTCTCCACTCTAAATTGCGCATTAGAGTTTTCTTAGACCACTTAGTTTCAAATTTCCAATGAAACGTGCCGTTAATATTTTTCGGGTACGATATTCTCGTCTGAAACCAAATCTTACAAAAACTGGTAGAAATGCAGCGGTGGTAGCTTCAAGATAGATAGCTTTAGTTGCAGAGCATACGAAAATCACAAGTAGCTCTTCGAGATACGGCATCTTCTGCCGCGAAAGCCTTTAATGTCGAAAGGTGGTTGCGCTTTTTGTGGGTCGTGCAGATCTTGCAATTGTGGATGACGGATCTTACTACATTTTTGACCCTGAGAATCCAGTACTGACTACGGATGATGCGCAACATCAGCTGATTAAATATATGCTAGGGAAGGGAAGCGCCAAGACGACCACCAGCTCTTATAATATCATCATTTAAGTTTATCACTTTTAACATCAATGGGGTTTTTAGCTTCCAGTCTAGAATATTCTTCCCTGCTTCTGAGAAACGTTTATTAATCTTACTTACATACTAAATTGGCGCTATAACCGCTTAAGCGGTTTTGGCAGAAGTTCTCCTACATTTTGTGGTGGACGTCTTGGTGTTGTAATACAAATTGAGGGATCTACTGTTTTACGCCGACTCGGAGGTTTGCTATTGCCTGCGAAGGGAAAAACGTTATGAGAAAAAAAATGTTCTATAATTTTTGATGTTACTTGCCCCGGCTAGGATTTGAACCCGGGACGCACCGATTGAAGTGCGCACATCCTGCATACCCGGCTACGGCCACCGTTTATTAATCATCGGATGAAATTAAGCAAGACTGGAGCTCTTATTTTTGGGTGAGTTCATTGGTTGAATCTCATCAAAGCGCTCGGCAGATATGAAAATCTATCTAGGATGTCATAATACTTTGTTGTTTATGTTGTATGTGCATGCACCCTTTTTTCTTCAATAACTATCTGGTAGTCTATATATTGCGTGTAGGCGTCTTTCAGCTGCGCTTAAAAAATAAACCTGGTCGGTCCAACACCGGCTACGCCATCTAGAATATTTTTTACGCCAAAAATTTCATGTAGGATTTATTAATTAATTATTGCATAGCTCATACGTTTGTTTTAAAATAAAGCTGAATCATCTCAGATTATGACAAACAGAATTATCCTTTCTCCTACGGTAATATTTCTGGCACACCTTTTAACTTTTTGTTACGCCTCACAAAATATTTTAGGGTAAAACTAACTATTTAAATGGTCAAGGATCTGACATCACAAATATTGAAAAAGCGCGACCATCTTACAGCAACTGTGCGTTTACGACTATTGGAGAATAGAAACACATAATAGAATAAATTTGAAAGCATTTATCCTTACACATTTTCTTAAATAACAGATGTGTATTAAGTTGTACATGCATGAAGGTCATATATTAATTCAAAGAAACATGAAACTTTATAAATACCGGTCTATAAATACCTCTGCAATACCCCCTGCGAATTTCATTAAAAAATTCCTTAATGAAATGCCGACATTAGCATACTTGCTGACAACGCATATTAGGTCCGTTTCTTTGTAACCAAGTCGCAAAAGAACACGAGGTAGGGTAACGATTTGCATGTAAAACAACAACACCAACTTGAAAAAATATACAAGTTGCGCCAACTCGGTTAAATATATCCGACCTCCCGAGTCTTGGGAAGTGAAGAAACTGAGCTATTGTGAATGAGTCCTAAAAAACTGCATACAAAGTTTCAGTTTTGCTGCGAACCCGTTTTTATTTACATAGTATTTTTAAATATATAATCACATCAACCAAAAATTTGCAGACGCACCTCTATTCCGTTCTTAAATAGCACTATACAAATCGCATGTTTCATGAAATATGATAACAGGTTTGCTTTTGCAACTAAAGGAAATTTTTTCCGAATTTTTAACGCACCAGTTCTGTTGCGACTCGGTTGCAAAGAAACGGGCCTATTGGAAAGTGGCCTTCTCTTGAGTTCATTTAAGCATTTCCTTAAGTTTTATTTGCTAATGTGCAGTTAACCCTGCAGTTACATGATCAAGAAATGACTTCCAAGTTGATCTCACACGTATGACTTGTCAACAATACTTGTCTAGAACGCTGTGACATACATACATACATAGGTTGCAAGCAACTTTATTTTATTTTCAAGATGCCGTCATCAAGGAAACAACTTAAATTTCTCTCTTCTTTGAAAGGTTTGCAAGAAATAAATAACCACATACCTTCTACAAACATTTTCATTTCAGCAGAAATGATATCATTCAGTCGATTTGACGAAAGATTCCTGGTGCATAGAATTTTATACCTTTTGTATAGTTCTATAAATCGCAATACTTCTATATTTGCCAAAACGCACGAAAAGATGAGAATTGGCGAACTTGTAGTTATGTGGAAACTTCGTATGTATTCATCTTAGTTGTCAAAGCTAAAATGGCACGTAAAGCGAAGAAAGCTTTCTATTTAGCATAGACGTAAGAGTTAACCGTCTTATTTTGTATGCACCTGTAGTGCGATTCACTAACTTATTTTAAAGATATTCGTTTGGTTAACTCAACTTAACCAAAATTTTAGCGACCCTGCTATTCAGTAGCCATTTTTTAACGATTTTCGCATTCTCCGAATCAGCTGTTGATGTTAGCTAGTCGATGACCGACAACTAAACGACAACAAATTTTATGTTGTTAACTCAATCGAGAAAAGTGAAATTCGTGATTTCAATTTAAATAAAAGAAAAATTTTAAATTCAGTGATATGTTTTCTTGTAATTAAAAAAGGAACATTAAATAATGTCGTTTAAATATTTGGCATATGTTTTATCACGAGGTGATGAAGAAGTAAGCGCTCCAACAGTGGATCGACGTTTACTCCGAGATGTGGACAATCCCTTTCATCTAAATGCAACAGACTTTCAAAAACTGTATCGGTTAACTCCAGACTTGGCTGAATACCTAATTTATCAGCTTGACAACGAAATAAGAGGATCCAGAATAACAGCAATATCAACTGAGAAACAGGTAGCTAGTGTAATCTTTAAGCCTGTATGCAATTTTAAATTTTACTTTTATATTGGTAGGTTCTAGCGGCGTTAAGGTTCTTCGCAACTGGTTGCTATCAACGACTCGTAGGTGAACAATGGGGAATATCCGTGAGCCAGTTTTCCGTAAGCCGGCATTCATCGGGAAACGGATGCAGTCAATGATTCGTTGTTTCACCAGAAAGTGAGGTTTCCTATGATCCAAGTGGAACGCCATTCTGCTAAAGAAATGTTTGCTTCGGCGTCGTCTCCCTTTGTGGGAGGCTCTATTGGAGCCGTCGATTCCACGCATATATCAATTTTGCCACCAAGGAATCATGAGGAGGCTTATGCCAACCACCACATCTACCATTCAATTAATATGCTAATTGTAAAAGCAAACTTTTACAAGGATCCATGTATAAAAACAGAAATATAGTTTAGTTTTAATATATAGATAAATGATTATAATTAAAAAAATTAAATATATGTATGTGAATCCTAAATACGCTGGAGCACAACGCGAAGTTTGAAAACGATAACCATGGCATATTTGCAGGTTATTCCGCATATTCGTTGGAGTCAAGTTGATAACTATTCTAACAAAACACTCATAGAAGAGACCCGAATTCTGCTACAATGGATCATTGCAATATACATATGTATATAAAGAATTTTGTAGTTTGAAACAAACATATCTATTTCACTTTAATGAAATATAACAAAATCGCTCAAATTTATATTTGGCAGCAGGCATTCGTTTGTTTTTTTTCTATTCCTCTTTGTGCTTTTAGCTTATTTTGGCACTTAGTTTGACTGAGATGCCACTCTTTATCACTTTGAATAAATACAACGAAATAGCTGTTAAGTGTCGTTAAGTATAAGTTAGTGAATCGCACAATCGTTAGTGCAAACGGCAAATATTGCCGCTAAAAATAACAATTGTCGTACCGTTTAAAGTTAGTGAATCGCACTACTGATGTATTCTTTGGGGCGATTGTATTCGTTATTATCGCTTCTTAGTAACCGCATCGCTTTCGCTAGCTTGCTCCGCTCACTACTGCGTAGTTGTATTACCGCTTTTTTCCTTTTGCCGAGCATATCGAGCCCTAACCAAAAAAAAATGTAAGCGACACAAACTTGGTTTTACAGGAAAAGTTTTTTTTAGTTATTTCTGAAATAAAATAACACTTTAATCTGAAATTCGGTATGCAATGTTTATATTGTATAAGATGATCAATGCAATAAGTTAAATTTTTCTATCAGTACCATAGCAGGATTTTTTGTCGCTTACATTTTTTTCGCTGTCATAGTGTTGAGCTACTCCTGAAAGGTTTGGCGGTTACATCAAAATAACCACATTAAGAGAACCATTGCCTGTGTTAATATATTTTTTTTTCTTTTTTGTACAAAGTAGGAAAAGAAAACTCGTATGTCTATAATAAAAATTCAGTTTGTGAGTATTACTTTTATTTTTGAATGATAATGAAAAGCTTAGAAAATTCACGTTTAATTATTATAACTCAACAAAAACTTCGCATATTTGGAACATAAATTATTATACACTATCGTCTTCATCTGTTTCTGGTAGAGCATCTTTAACAGCCTCATCGTATTTTAAATTTAAATATTCCTTGTGAAAGCTTTGAGTTATTATAAGGTATTTAATATTGAAAGGTTACGTCTTAATCGATAAGTAATTTTAATATCATATTCTTTGGTTTCAGAGTGTTCAAAATAGCCATATTTGAGTTTAATAATATTATTATTTTTTTCAAATGCAGCGGAACGCAATGCTTGAAATGCAATTTTAATTGAAGTTGGAAACATTGCTTGCGAATAACGTTTCCAATCTTTAAAATCAGAATGATTCATTGAGATAAAAGTGTACTCAGTTGGATTAGTCCTAGAATTAGTAATCATAGTACCACTGTGTTGGAGCCCAAACAGTTCTTTCACGAATAAATGACTCAATGGTACTATGTATTGAGTCGACGGGCATCATGGTATGTCCAGGTAATAAATAAGTTATTTATATATTTTTAGTGAACACAGATTTTTCGAGAAAGAAAACCAAAGTAGCAAGCAATGCTCTGTTGCGATTTTGGCCAGCGCAGCTATCACAGTAAAGGCTAAGTGATGTGTGGGTTTTTCTTTGATCTACTAGTGTTAAATACTGAAAAATAATTGTACTAATCTCATTGCAATCCCGTTTTCCATTAGCTTCTCCCCACAGAAAGCAATATCCATTTTTGGTGCCATTTTCATACACACTCTCATTGTAGTACGCGTACTTTCGTGAGTAGAACAATGTCACGCTTTTCCCGTGAGGAGTATTCAACACTTTTTGTAAGTCAAAACTAACACATAACATAGACGAATTTGCTTTACATTGTTTTTGTTCCTCCAGAATTATTTCTTTGGATTTTTCTTTATCTCGAATGTGATTTTGATATTCCTCTGTTTGGCCAAAAACAATTTTTTCCACAATTTCCAAGTTTTTATACCGTTCGCAAGTCAAACATTTATCTTTTTTAGGCAAATGAAAACCTTAGCCGAGTGTTGATTTATACTTTTTAAATGTTCAACGTTACGTTTATATAATTCTGCTACATTTTGGAACTCATTTGAAATGTACAGCTTGTTACTTTTATTGCGGCAGTAATGAGGAGACACTGCAGGCAACTTCTCAATAAAGGCTTTTACCACAGCAACTTTGGCTTCGTCTGTCTTGTTGTGAGGGTTTGCCTTTTCTTCTTTATCACCAACAACTTTTATACCCTTAGCATTATCTCTAGCAAATAAAAGAAATTTTTATGATATGTTTAACGTACGTAACAAAAATTGTTGGCATACTTTGGAGTTGATATCATTATATTTGATGGTGTAACCGTAGCTATAGCTTCTTTTATAACTACGAGTTCTTTTCCTCGGAACACTCTTTCGACGTATGCATGAAATCAGCCAGCCCCTTTGTCTTACTTTGTTACCCATACCCCAAAAATATTAATTTATTAATTTCCGGTCGCTTTCACTGAAATTTTCCGCGCACGCGTTTCCACATTTTTTATTAACACAGGGGTTATCCAGCACTTCAATACACCGCTTTTTCTTTTGTAGAAGCCTCTTAGGCAATGGTTTCTGCTTTTAGTTGCTGCTTTTCCCTACACATGTTTCCTCCTCGCAAGATTCCGTGTCAGTATTACTGTACGGGACACGCGCGCCATGAACTGAAAGGTGAAATAAAAAAAAAATTATAACCTTAATAAATTTATAAACATGTACATACGTATATACTTACCCCAGGTTTCAAATAACTCATAATGCAAGAAAACTCATGAACTGCGAAAACGGTGGAATTGAAAGTAAACTCAAAGCAGAAAATAAAAGTGTAAGCGACATACCGCGGTCAAACAAAATGTAAACACAAATGAATTGGCACTTACGTTAAAATTTCTTTTACCGCAAGTTTATAACGGTACATCTCAGAGCTGCAAAAATTTCACAGATGATACATATGATTGTAAACTATCGATATCTTGCAAAAAGTAAAAATCGATGACCGTGTCGCTTAAATCTTTTTCGCGGTAATGGCACGATATATTGGATTCGCACTCTAATTGACATTCAACTGTATTAATTATTATATTTAATTGAATAAAGTGATCTATATTAAAGTGAAATCGCCTTAATTTATTGTGGAATTGGACTTCAGTAGGTGAATTTCCATAACATTTTCTGGTCTTTCGAGCCGGATTCGGAGATACCGCGTGAATATAACATGCATATATTGTACATTTGTTCGTGTACATACACATGTGCATTTTACGTAAACAGCGCTGTTAAAAGGTTCGAAACCACAAAGCTCAGCTTGAAAGAAATAAAACGTTGAGAGCGGAGTTACTTGCAATAAAAATGAATGCTTCTTCCTCTTAATTCGCGCTATAACCGCCCACGCGATTTTGGCCGATTTCAGCTTAGCGCACCAGTTGCTTCTTTGCTTTGCTAACTGGCGCCAGCTATAGACCCCAAGTGAAGCTTAGTCCATCTCCACCTGGTCTTTCCAACGTAGAGGAGGTCTTATCCGTCCTCTCCCACTGCCAGCATACTCCGTTAAATTCGCTCAGGGCTGGACCATTTTCTTCAATAGGTTCAACATGCCCTAGCCAACATAGCCGCTGAATCTTCATTCGCTGTACTACGTCAATATCGTTATAAAGCTCACACAATTCATCATTCAAAGGTCATCAAATATCCAAAAATCTTTAGGAGAATCTTTCTCTTGAAAACTCCATGGGTCATCTCATCTGATGTTGACACCATAAATGCGTCTGCGCCATACAATAGTACGGGCATAATGGGGAACTTATAGACCGTAGTTTTCGTTCTTTGGGAAAGGGGTTTACTGCCCATTTGCCTACTCAACCCAAAGTGCTTCGAGGCTGATATTGTTGTTGGTGTTAATCCTGGTTCAAATATAAACAAAGTCCTCTATTTTGTCAAAATTGTAACTGTCAAAAGTTAAGCGGGAGCAAAGATGCGAATGCGCTGTTTCATTATTGTATATCCACCTAGGAAAAGACACCGCGGTTGTTGAGGCCAATGATGTCGAATTCGTCTACACACGCCAGAAGTTACACACTCTTATAAAAGGTGATGCCTAACAGTTTTACTTCTGCTGCTTGCATTATATTTTCCAACATAATGTTAAAGAAGTCACACGACTTAAAATTAATTAAAATAATTTTAAATGATCGCATTGGTAGAGCAAATCGTGGGTTCGTTTGTGTAACCCTCCTATACTTGACAGTGCGAAAATTCTAGAAGTCCGCCGCGTCCTTCGTTTGAACCCTGTGATTGCTGTACATCAACATCTTTGACTTACGTTCGACTCATCAAGGCGAATATACAAATGTCAAATTATTTTAAAACCCGCGAGCCTGCGCTCAATGACATTAAACGGTAAATGGGTAAAAGTGTTGCTGTTGAATTCACAATGGATGCCGAAAGTATTACGAGCTACCTCCAGCTGTTTAGAGAGAAGTGGGCTCTTTTTAACGTTTCTCTAGAAGCAGTAAAAGTTTCATGTGGTGTTGATAATGGTGAACTCGAAGAAAATATGCGTATTCAAGCCGAGACGTGGTACTCTACGGCTTTAGCAAACTTTAAGCGCATGCATAAGTGTCGTACCGAATCGCGGCAATACATTTACCGAAAGTGCAATTGCCCATATTCTCCGGTGATTCTTCCGAATGGGTCGGGTTTTACGGGTCTACCTCTCTAGTAGATTGTAACTCTTCAATATCGGGCAGAGAAAAACTGCACTACCTTAGAAGTAGTTTGAAGAGTGACGCATTGAAATTTGCCAGTGGTTTTAAAATATGCGACACGAATTACGAAAAAGCTTGGTCTGCTGAAATCGCGTATACAAGATTATGCCGTATATCCGCAAGCTTAAGGCGTTAATGCGTCCAGTCGAGTTTTGGGACGACTAGTTGATGCATGAGGTGGTAAATAAATTGGCATTCGAGACGAGTAAACAGTGAGAGATATCACTTGTTAGTGATGAGCCCCCGAAGTTCGAAAAATTAACCACATTCCTAGAGATGAAGTTCCGGTCACTATCTATACTTTCGTCGTACGCAACATCGGTACCAATCAAGGGAAAACCGTGTGTGTGTGTAAGTTGATGCTGGGCCCCTCAATATGCAGACTGTTTGGCAACGTTGGCCGTTATTGGGTTGTCGGCGCGCGTATTATGATCCGTAAAGTGTATCATATGTTTGTGAAGTGCACTTGTTTAAATCTAAATCTTGCCACACAGGTCATAGATTTTCCTGCGGCTCACACGACCTACGCCCGCTGATTCACCCACACCGCAGTCGACTTTACTGGGCCTTACATTACAAGTTCACCCAAGGAAGTGAAGCTAAGGCCAGGAAGGGCTACATATGTATGTTCCTGTTTTTGTGTATGGACTGACGCGATGCATTTCGAGCTTGTCGGTGACATGTTAACATCAGCGTTTCTTAATGCGTTTAAGAGGTTTACCAATCGCAGAGGCTTTTATTAAGTCATGGCATCAGACAATGGCACGGACTTCGTTGGCGCACAGAACAGTTCATAGCTGACGTTAAGCCTCGTTATTTCTTAGCGGGTTCTAATATCGAATAGCACTTTAACTTACCAGCCGCACCTCATATGGCGGGGTACTGGGAAACTGGCGTCAAACGTATAAAATATCACCTGAAACACGTACCGAACAGTTCAATACACTGCTGACAGAAATAGACGCCTGTGTGAACTCCCGCCCGCTATGGGACAATTTTTCGGCTGTTGGTGACGTAGAAGTCACAACTTAATACTTAGCAGATACTTAAGTCTCAGTCTCGCGAAGGCAGGGCAGCTGAGTAAAAGGTGTTGAGATACTCCACCTCCTCATCCTCTAAACAGCTACCGCAGTATACTAACCAATGCTGATGCTTATATTGAGCCGTACCGCATGCATTCCCATTGGAAAGTGCTCTGTCAGTACCCCCATAATCAATGACGGTTGTGGCTTGGATAACCGTAGAAGCTCCCGTGACCTCCTCCGGTCTACTACTAGCCCAAAGGATCTCACGACCCTACATTTTCTAGTAGCTGCCCAGCGTTTGCCGACTGGTGGCCTGGGTAAAAGCTCATCGCTTAAGAAGTCTTTTTCAAATCTGCCTTGTCTGGCTAACTCATCTGCTTAAAAAATTCCCTGAAATATCCCTATGTCCAGGTTTCCAGATTAATTTAATGGCAATCCTTGACTACTTTCGATCGCATTGTTATTCAGTTCATAGCTCTGATTGCTGCTTGGCTATCGCAGTAAATATTCACTTCCCTTACAGAGGTCGCTTTGGTAAGCAACCAGTCGGCCGCTTCCTGTACCTTAGACAGAGTTCCCGGCAGTATACTTCCAACCCTACCATCTAGTTTCGATCCATCCGTGGCCAAGCTTAGCAGCCCTCGGTGGCACAGGTCGCACCCCTCCCAGCCCTCCCTAGAGAGAATGGCGATATCAAAGTAACCCTTGGGAGACATGGTTGGCACGCAATGATCCAGTGTGGTCGAAATAAAATCGAAATTTTATAATCGAAATGACCATAGCCGTGGCCTAGGCTCCCAGGCTTTTCTTGTATCTATTGGAGTTATATTCAACATGACGTTCAGCGCTGGCGTAGGCGTTGTTCGAGGAGCGCCACTAGACAAGAATCTCATACTGGGGTATTGGTTTGACTACCTGCTCATCAAACCATTTAATGGCTTTAGGCGAGAGACCCCAGCATTTGCCGATGGTTCCTCTACAATAGTACAAGACAACCAGGGGCTTCTTGGGTCTTTCCTCAATATTGATGGGAAAACAAACAACACTGGTATGGATCCTGAGAGGAGTTTTTAAGCGAGCCAATATGCTGGTTTGGCATTTAAGTTGTAACTAACTTTATTTTTCCAGCGAATATGCTTTATAAAGGATAAGAGAGAATCATCGAATACAAAAATAATGCACCGCTAATTTTGCACTATTCGGCTGCTGCTGCTGCATACGATATAACCGTTTGAGCTTTCCAGTTTCCCCTCAGTTGATCACATGACATTGGTTCAAGCATTTCCATCGCATATTGAAAAACTTGTAGGACGAGGTCTGCGGCGTTATTATGATTTGCTTCGATTTGATGGTGGATGTAAAAATGGTATTCCTCAGGCCGTAACATCCAGCGGGCTACCTACACCTTAGGGAAACGGAAGTTGTACAGCCAGCGTAAAGAAGCGTGATATGTTTGGAGGGTGAACGGTCTGCCAAGCAAATAGTGTCTGAAATGAGAAACAGAAACATAATTGCGTTCAGCCTTATTTAAACTTCGACTGTACCCGATAACCTTCTCTTTACGTTTTGTAGTGGATAGGATAGGATTGACCAGCAGGATTAAGGATAGGTCCTATACCTGTATTGGAAGCGTCATTATCCAAAATAAACGGAATGCTTTCATTTGGAAATGCTAAGGTTACAGCAGAAGGAAGGCGGTATTTGTTGTTGTTGTTGTTGTAACGGTTACTCAGACCCTGCAAGATCGGTTCAACCATTGCCGTTATCATCAAACTCATACGGGGAGTTATCACATGCCGGACACACATTAAGTATGCCTGGGTTAATTCTGGATAGGTAGGAGTTTAACCTGCTACAATATTTGGAACGTAGTTGGGCCAGAGTGACGCGGGATTCACGAGGCAGCTGGAGCTCCTTCTCTGCTACGGGTGGTGGTTTGACCCCGAGGATGGCATTAACAGGGCGAGAGTTGATGAGGTGGTGATTGTCCCTTGGTGAATGTCGTTCAGGACTACCCGGTAGGCAGCAGGGTCCAGTATGTTGGTGGTGTGCGACTGGGTCTCAACGTACATATCAAGGAGATGCCCCCTGACGTGTCTCGGAGGCGAATCCTCAAAAAGCAGATACCCTGAAGGCGGTATTTCAATTCCGTCAGTTCCACCATGGGACACGAAAAAGTGGGGAACCCCTTCATAAACTTCCGGTAGTAAGAGCGGTGTAGGCCAGTTTGCCACTTTGCTAGTTTTTTCGGGATCTCGCAGTCCATTGCGACCTACTTTATGACCCAACTACCCAAGACGATGCTGAAAGAACTTGCATTTTGTTGGACTTAACCGAAAATCTCTCGAAGGGCGGTGATGTGATGATCAGCAGAGGATGAATACAATGATGTCATATAAGTACACTAGGGCTGTGTCCCATGGCAAGCCGACTAACACTCCATCTCTCAAACATTCAAACGTAGCGGGCGCATTACAAAATCCAAATGGTATGATGTTTGCCACAGTCCAGTGCTGCAGGCGAAAGCTGTTTTAGCTTCCGAATCGGAGTGCATTTCAACCTGCCAGTCTCCGCTTTGTTAAACCATTGTTGAGAACCAATGTGAACTACTTCTATCTTAAATATCTGATTTTCTTTTTCGATGGTTTGGTTAACGGGAAGGATTGCCCTCCTAACTCCATCAGAAAGTCGCGAAGATTAGCAGTTGCATGCTGCGTGATTAGAATGTCCAAGCCCAGTATGGCGGGAGTGTGGACACTGATGACTGAAAATGTGTGTGGGAAATTAAATTTTCCCAGCTGAAAATCGAGTAGAACTTTTTCTTTGAAAGAAAAACTCTCCCTCACCGGCGGCCAGAAGTCAGCCTTCGGAACGATGTGAGCTGGTATGAGCGACACCGCCGCACCGGTGTGTATAATGAGAGGTGTGAGCGACCCATTTAGAACAGCGTGGACGTGTGCCCCTTCGTTATTAACTATCCTGATATAGGGGAATGTTGTTTTTTGTTTATCAGGCGCCATAAAAGTAACGTTTGTCTTTGTGTTGTTTTGTTGAAGAGTCGTCGATGGTAAGCGGAGCGACTAATTTTGGTTTCGCTGACTTTCGCTTCTCATAGTCGTTGAGTTTTCGTTTCCCGGCCTATCATTAGCGTTTTTGGAGCGGCGGTTGATGGTAAATATGTGTCTAGTTCGATTCTGATCTGAACGTGATGAAATTGTGCCACAACTAAAGCAGCTTTTACTGTCTGTGGTTACCAAGTAACCACTAACCTCATCAAGTCAGTGTCCCGAAGACTGTCGATAAATTGAATTTTGAGTGCTTCGGCCACGAAAGATGGCGGCGAATTTAGAAGGGCAGCCGTCGCTAACAACCTAAGCAGTGGTGAATTTCCTTAATCTTTCTCTTTGTCCCTTGAACCTGTGGCGGTACTGTGAATTTTTCGGTACAGAGCTGGTTAAGCTGCTCCCACGAAGGTGACGCCGTTATTGGAATAGGGCTTATTAGCCGTAATGCCTCTCCCCGCAAATTAGCTATTACTGCCATCATTTTCTCAGATGCATTCCAACCGTAGAAATTGGCTGTATGTTCCACTAAGCATTCGTAGTCGGCCCAGCAAAAGTAACGTCGTGCCCCTTCTCATAGTTCTATGTTGTGTGACAGCAATTTCTCAGTTCGTAGCATCATTCATTGTGGCGAAATCGTAAATCGTAGCGTCCTCTCGCGCCAAATACGCGCAGATCACCAACTTTTTTTACTTGACGATATGTTCCAAATGAAAAAGTATGCTTTCAAAATGCCCAGTGAACAAAACTCTCTGTCGCTTGCGGAAACAAAAAAAAGCAAGCGAGAGTTTGAAGCAGTTGAAGACCGTCCGTTAATCCAAAACGCGCACGGTGGCACAAATTTAACTTTGCGGCTTTTGACACCGAAAAGCGTAAAGGCAGGCGAAAATTCTTGGATCCTTAATTTCGCGTGAAATGTCGTACGTTTTTTCTTTTATTTCATTATGTACTACAATGTAAATAAGTTTCAGTTACTCATCCATCCAAACTGAAAAAACCCACGTAAATAATTTGACACTTTTACAGGCGAATATCTGGATGATCCGATAACTTTTCGGATTCGCTGCGTCAAATACGCGTCCGTGTGTGCTTCGCTTAACAAGCATATGGAGAGAACTCGAGAGGTTGAGATGCGCTTACATGCGTGGAAACCGAGCACCTGAAAGGTCTGCCCTTGCAATCGATTGACAGGTGTCATTTCCTCAAGCTTATGCGCCAAATACGCGCAGATCACCAACTTTTTTTACTTGACGATATGTTCCAAATGAAAAAGTATGCTTTCAAAATGCCCAGTGAACAAAACTCTCTGTCGCTTGCGGAAACAAAAAAAAAGCAAGCGAGAGTTTGAAGCAGTTGAACACCGTCCGTTAATCCAAAACGCGCACGGTGGCACAAATTTAACTTTGCGGCTTTTGACACCGAAAAGCGTAAAGGCAGGCGAAAATTCTTGGATCCTTAATTTCGCGTGAAATGTCGTACGTTTTTTCTTTTATTTCATTATGTACTACAATGCAAATAAGTTTCAGTTACTCATCCATCCAAACTGAAAAAACCCACGTAAATAATTTGACACTTTTACAGGCGAATATCTGGATGATCCGATAACTTTTCGGATTCGCTGCGTCAAATACGCGTCCGTGTGTGCTTCGCTTAACAAGCATATGGAGAGAACTCGAGAGGTTGAGATGCGCTTACATGCGTGGAAACCGAGCACCTGAAAGGTCTGCCCTTGCAATCGATTGACAGGTGTCATTTCCTCAAGCTTATGTGACATTCGTATATTTTTTTTATAAGTTTCGTGAATTTTTTCAAAACAAACTACTTACCAAGCCTGCAAAATTGTTTAAGAAAATATGTATTTATGAATACTCAAATATCGTGAACAATTATTGTTCGAATTACTGTCCGTTCTTTACCTTAACGCGCTGTTATGTAGTGTCTTCCATAAAAAAATGTGTATACAACTTAACAGTCACAACTATGCCTCCATAGTATGCGCTTGTAAGCGTTTGACAGTTGGAATAGGGTATAATCGCATCAAAAAAACTGTCAACGAAGACCCGATGGAGAAGGACGTGTAAATTTCGAATTAAAATTGAGTGCCGAAATTACGCAATTTTGGGATCGTGGCATTACCACCTATATAAGGAGTCAGGATCTTCTTGCATCTTAGTTGTGGCATTTGGCAAATTTCTGCAATCAGTGGTGGAAAGAAAATCTTCTGCGAGTTTTGTCTTACAAAATTTCGGTTCCGTCTTTATGTCATTAATGTAAACGTTGAGGCTCTTTTGAGGTCAATAAATACTGCTAAGACATTCCTCTTGGAGTTAAGGCCCGTCCACGAGGACTTCCGCAATGGCGTTGATTGAATATACACAATTATAATGAGTTATCCACATATCAACGACAACGACAACCTTAAAGTTAAGGCTCGCGAAAAGACGGCAACTATATCCAGCCCGATTCTGAATACAAATTCCTTGGGAGATTTTTCCCTTTTCCCTTTCCTCTTATTCTGAATAAAAATTCCTTAGGAAATTTTCCCTTTCTCCCATTCCTCTTATTCCGAATGATGTTCGAAAGTAGTAAATTTCCTGTTTGGTAAAAGAGTAGGTATTATTAATTTTTCCGCCAATTATTTTGAAGAGAACGCAGAGCAAAATGTAAGTTTATTAAATTTTCAATGGAATTTATATACAAAAAGTAAAAAAAAATACTTAAACTTTTTATTATTTTATAGGTCAAAGAGCACGAATAAACCACAACTGGAGATTATTGTAAACCTCATACAGGGCCATCCTGAAATCGCGCGAAGATTTTTTAAAGGCAGCCGAGAAATCTTTGCAAGATTTTGGTCCAAAGCTGAAGAGGAATTAAATTCTGCGGGGCTGCCTACAAAATGTGTTGCCGAGTGAAAAAAGGTGTTTATCTAAAATCAATTTTGTTTTCATTTATCAATTTTTTAAATACCTTGAATTTAGGTGTGGGCTGACGAAAAAGCAGCAAGTAACCTGAAGCACAGCAAGGGAATAGGCGGTGGCCCTAACCTGGAGTATAAATTTTCGGCAACAGAGAGGGCGATTTTCGAGTTGGTAGGAATGAGGGTGTCCGTAGTAGGAGTGGGGAAGAAATTTGGCCTAGCACCACCTGTGGCTCTGGTTGACCGACAACAGGAAGATTCCTCAATGAATGAATCTGTAAAAACAAACAATATTGGATTGCACTCATTAATAAAAAAGCTCTTGGTATTTACAGTGTTGCCGGCAACTCAAGCGGGTTGGTTTTATCGCGCAGCTTCCTCCTCTCTAGATACATCTGTCGTTGCTCCTCATCCTCTGCTTCCTCTACAACCATTCGAAATGCTATGCTACGCATTTTTTTTTATAAATTTGTTTAACTTTTCACTAATTTTAATAAAAACTGTTGATATGCCAAAATGAAATGTCAGTAGACAAAACAGCTGATTTCGAAAATTCGAAATTCCTACTCCCCAATTCTTCTTCTCCCTCGGAGAAAATAATAGGAGGATTTTTTTCTCGAGAAAAATAAAATCTGCGCGGAAAGAATTCCGCTAGAATATTTAGAATCGGGCTGAATATTTTTTCGTGTGTTGGCTATAAGCTGATGGTTATTGCATTTTTGCTCAATTAACGTAAGTAAACATGTAAATGCTTGTTTATTACGCATTTAAACATACACACTTTAAAAAGTGAAAGTAATAGTTGTCAAAACGCTCATTGCAGCGAGCAAGCTTCTAACCAGCAATCTGTCAAGTCAAGCCAATGCGAAAGTTTTATGTAGACCGCCTTTTAAGATTTCCTTTCCATTGTGATAGTACAAGGTAAAAAGTGCCTAGCCCTAAACGCTGGGCATGCATGATAGTCGTTTAAACGATACCACAAAAACGATATTGTTAAAATGGTAGTTCACGTATGCGGTTTACTATCGTATCACTTGTTCTGACGACTAAATTCCTGTACTTGTCACATTATAAAATACGAAAGTTAACAACTATAAAAAAAATTAAAATTTTTTGTGCATAGATGTAATGTATACTAGTAGACCCGGGAAAACATTGCCCTGCTACATACTGCCTTCTATATAGGCCTTATTTTTCATACATCGCCGTTTACCTCGTTTCATTGTCGTCGGATATTGGATGCATTAAATACAAATGTGCAAGGATAACACAGTCAGGCTATATGCATTGTAGATATTAGGTTTGTACAGTGCCAAGAATGACTAAAGCGTGGGGAATCCAAAAAAAAAATTACGCGTCTGAAACCGAGAAGGTAGCTATTTGATTTGTTTTCGTTGTTATGACTTCTTGTGCAAAATGGAAAAACAATAGCTTTATGCTTACTTACTTATTTAATTGGCGCTATAGCCTCGTAAGAGATTTTGATCGAATTCAACAAACAATTGGAAATACCAAGCAACGTCCAGTCCTGTTCCACTTGGTCTTTCCAATTCGGAGAAAGCCGTCCTCTTCCTCTACCACCACCACCACTTTCAGACAGGGCTTTATTGCGCAGTTGTCTACTCGGCCCAAATTAGTACTTGTTGGCAAGACAGATTTTACGATGGATCTCCAGGCTGACATTATCGTAGATGTTAATGCTGGTTCCCAGATAAACAAAGTCCTCCACTTTTTCGAAATTGCAATTGTAAATTACGGGAACCACGACTCGAGAGCGCTGTCTGAAACCTCGTTTGGTTTCAAACGGCTCGGAGAGGTCCTTTCCGATTCCAACGGAGGTGGTGGTGTTGCTCAACGTCATTTCACATAACCAAATTAGTTTTGTTCAGACATTGCGGAAAATAGGCAGCTTGTTCCCTTGCTTTCGAAAGCATATTTGAAGTCAACAAAAAGATGGTGTGTGTGAAAATTTGGTTGATGGTAGGTTTTCCAGGTCTAGAGCCACACTGATAAGGTCTAATCAATTCATTCGCGGTGGGCTTCAGTTCTTCACAACTGAACCTTATATGCTATGTTAGGTAGCCTGATTCCGCAGTAGTTGGCGCATATTGCAGGATCGCCCTGTTTTGGATCAGCTGGTGCATGCACTTTACCAGCCCCTCGCCGTCCCACTTGAATAGCTCTACTGGCAGTCTGTCGTATTGTTGTTTAGCCGCGCCATTACCGTTCGAGTTTCGTCCAGAAGCAGTGCTCCCTCAACAGTTTGGGGGTACTCTGAATGTCGGCCTTCAGGTCGCCGTTTTCATTCTTACAAAAAATTTCGTCGGGTATCTTTAATATGTGCTAGCCGCTCGCGCTTCTCGCACTCGTGCATCTTGGTCCCTCTCTTTTTGTCCCCGCATAGTTCGTGTTTCGCCCGATCGCAGCGTGGCTATAGGTGGCATCTTTCTTTTCCATGGCGGCGCGGCATTCCTCATCGTACCAGTCGTTTTTTCGGGCTCGTTGAGTGACGAAACGGTCGGCTATCTGTTGTGATTGCAGCTTTTGGACGTCAAGCTTTCCTCGTGTTACCAAACGCGCGCTTTGTGATGCACAGAGGCGTGGGCGAATCTCTGCTGCGACAAGATAATGATCCAAGTCGATGTTGGCTCTTCGCGTAGTGCGCGCGTCTCAAACACTGTCTTCCGTCTACCACAGCATGATAAATTTGATTTTGCATTTTGCCATCAAGAGATAGCCATGTAGCTTGATATATCTTTTTATGCTTGAACCTGCTACTACATACAACCATGTTTCGGGCCCCAGCTTCCCCCTCAGTCCGTTAGCGGATGTTTCGTCGTGTAGGCTGAATTTACCGACTGTGGAACCAAAGATCCCTTCCCTTTCTACCTTGGCATTAAAATCACCTAACACGAGTTTTATATCGCGATGGCGGCAGCGTTTACACGCGCACTCAAGGCGCTCACAGAAGTGATCTTTGGTGACATTGTTGTTCTCTTCCGTAGCGGCGTGGTCGCAAGTCAGCGAGATGTAGAAGAATCTCACTTTGATCCGAATCTTCGCGAGACGCTCGTTTATCGGAGTGAACTACAGTACTTGGCGACGAAGTCTCTCTCCAACCACAAATCCAAACCCGAACTTGCGCTCCTTTACATGGCAGCTGTAGTAGGAATAAGCGGGTCTCATCCGATGCGTTTTGTTTAAATTTTTCTAACAATAATAAGCTTAAAATAGAATTGTTATAACCAACAAGAACAAAACATTCATGTAAGAACGGCAAACTATGAATACGCCCTAATGTCAATAAGTTGCAACTGACGTTAAGTACTTCCAACTTCATTTTGTTTATGAATACGCGCCATAATTTTTAATGGACTATAAATCATATTAAGCTGTAGCTAACGTTATAGACGATTTTTTTGTTTACTGTGACCAAGCGGCATTGAATTAGAGTCATATTCTAAAATATTGAAATTTGAATTGGGCTAGACGGAAATTTATTTATTCTCCTTCGTATCTGAGTCCTTTCTATTAATAATTATAGAAAAGATGTCATGATTTAGAATGTTGTTTCCGTTTTTAATCCTCCCTTATTTACGTAAGTTTCAACTTCAGCTTTTTATATTGCTTCACAAAGAGAAAATACTAACCTTATTTATTTTGTAATATCAATGCATTATTTTACAATTTCTTTTTGTTTTTTTTTTGCACATGAAATAATTAATTCCAATATATTTCGATTACAGTTATAATATAAAGGGGCGAATCTTTTTACGTAAGCTGTTTTCACATAACCAAAGAATCTCCTAAAATGGAAAATATATTTGTCCGTTAGATATTTAACAAATTTTTAAAAACGATCAATATTCTAACATTTTTAATTTTCGCGAAACCCTCCTTTAATTTAAAGAGTAATATGGTGAAGACATAATTTTGCTCTGTACTGATGATTTAATAAAACTTTTTATCATTGCCTAATCAAATTTTGTATTTATATATACATATATATGTACATACATATGTATATGTATATGTATGCATATTTCAAAATATTAAAATAAAAATTATTTATCATTTTCTGGTAGCACAAACCCCTAAAATGAGTCGTTAAAAGGTCAAAAATTCGCAACTGCAGCCCCAAAAGCCTCGTACAGAGGCGAATTTAACCAAACTTACAAAAACAAAATGTAAAACCTTTGTGTATTTTATTAGTTGATATAAGGAAATATTTGAAGTAATTCTAATTGTACTTGTGTAGCTGGCATGGTGTAATGATAATAAGGTGATGTCAGTAGCTTAACCTTAATTTTTTCGGCGCAAATAGGGTGAAATGGATATTAAAAAGTAGAATCCCAACTATTGAAGAGTGTAGCTATTTTGATTGAATCATAGGAAAGGAGTACTGACATCATCTTATTATCATTGCATCATCTGTTAGAAACGAAACGAGGAAATGCTTCAAGAGGCTTTATGAGGGTGCGTCCACACCTGCAGAACTCCGTGATACTCACGGATTTTTCGCCACGAATTTTGGATCTAGCGAAGAATTTAAGAAAAATATCAGGATGGAAAAGCACATTTTTGACATGATTCTTAACTTCATTGGGTAAAGAATAACGAGGAATAATTCTAATAGGTCATCCCATATTTTATTGGCCAGAAATGAGAAAAAGGTTGAAAAATTCTTTCGTAACTGCGTAATAACCAATAAAAAAGTATGACCGACATCCTATGCAAATCCCAATATACGAAGCCCCAATCGCAGAAAAAGAGGGAGAACGATTTCATATCGACATTTTTTACACCCGAAAATTGAAATATATCACATGCGCACATGCCTATTCAATATTTTTAATATTAAAACTTATAGTTTGAGAGCCGCGCACCAATATAATATGACAATACATTCTGTCACTAAATTGAGACAAATGTTTTTCGCAATAAAGTAAATCATGAAAAATTACTTGATACCCTAAAGCAAGCACAAGAAAAAATACTAGTATATATTTATTAATTATGTATACATAAAGATAACATAAAACCTTAAGGTATTCAACATGAGTTTGATAATAATTGTAACCCTAGTCGACTCAACAACGGCTGACATTATTGACTACATTCGACATTGCATTACTAACCACATGAGACTACCGCTGATTTTAACACAGGCATGTCATTAGGCAGAATCGCTTACGCTTTGCAATACTGAGAAGGACTGTTGTAACGCGTTTCCATGGAGGGCTTGAAGCGATGATGTATCGCATTACTTAAAAACGCTTTTGTAACCAGGTTAAAAATAATGAGGAAATTTTAAATGGCAATGTTATATATTTGGACATAAGTATATGTACATTTTTATCTACATACATATATCTTTATATTTCATTTTTCATTATTTTCTATCCACACTTTCTTGAAGTGTTTATTTTTAACACATCGAAGTCCATGCCGCAAATCATTTAGGAAATCGTGAAATGTTTTTCAAGAATTACTTCGGTCCCAAAAAAAATTATCAGGAAACCATGCACAAATTTAGAGTTCTTCGAATACATATGCAATAACTTCTCCCTTTGTGTTGAGGTGCGGCCCATTTTTGGGGGTTTTAATAGATATATCAGAGAAAACAAAATTGCTATGTAGTTGTTGGGAAATAAATTGTAGCTTCTTTACAGTTTTCTTCAAACATTTCATAAGATTTTCTAAATTATACGCAGGAAAATTTCCTAGATAGCCGTGATTATTCACAAATTCTGTAAGGGCTAATAAATTGTGAACGTTATATGTGACACTGTTATCGCCATAGAACTTTGGGAAGTTGACTAAAAAGTCCGAAATGATTTCTTTAATGGTAGACAAGTTGGATAAAAAGTGTTTTTTTACACATTAGCATACGATATGAACAATGCAAAAGAAGAAAGTGATAAAAGAATTCATCAGAGACAAAGTTCTTAATCATAAGTGGGCCCGTATATAACAGGAATTGGCGAAACTCTACAGATTTCCACCTATTCAGCTCTTCATATGGCTTTCTGGCTACCTTGGCTTTCTTCCGAACTTCCTAGTTATATATGGTATAAAGGATGTCAAGACAGATGACATGTTGTTTTTTGAATCCATTCGTATCTTTTGATTAGTTTTTGATGTTAAAAGGAGTGAAATAATTTTTCTCGTTACTCCCAGGACTATTAAATGCATAGCATCTAAGGGGAACTGGCTGATCATCCCTATACCCAAACGATCTATCGTTTCTATTATGGAAATCAGTGTCAGTACGTAAATTCGATGCCTCAACTTGAAATGCAGTTACGCCTCTAACGCTTCGGCCAGTCTGGAGCATCACAAATGAAAGCTTGAATAGATACTTTAAGGGCCAGTTTTTCAGTGCTAGTTCAACTTGATTTGCAGTTTAAACTAAGTTTAAACTCGATGTGCTGTTTTTCAGTCAACTGTTCAGCTGTCATTTCATGAGTTCACAGAAATTGAAATCAACAAAATTACGTTTTTTGTCCGTAAAATATATTAAAATATGGATTTTTCAAGTGAAAGTGACTATAGCGATGCTGAAGTAAACTACAACACTACTTGTTCGGACTGGCATATACTTAATATTCTCCCGTCGACACTAGTAGTGGGGATAGGAACTATTGTCCCACCTCCAGTCCTATACAGCTCCCTCCTTTCAGCAGCAAAATTGTTTTTCGCCGTCTTCTTTAAGTTTTCATATTTGGTCCTCAGGACCTTTCCGCTCCTGAAAACCTCTCCAAATTTTGCGTTGGAATCTGCCTCCACGTCACTCCAACCCTTCGCCTTTTCATCGCAACTAACGCGGTCCGTTTTTTTGCACTCGAGCACATCCTTCTTCGCGTCCACCAGCTCCAGCAAAAAGTTCACTTCTCTCGTCGAAAAATTACCGCTCCGCTTATACATTTTTTCACCGTATTAGTAACTTAAATTTTCACAAATAATTCACGAAGGTTTTTGTGTACAAAAAGTGTAAACAAACGTCAGCTGCTTTGTTGTGTAGATAAAGAAAAAAACAGTGTTGCCCTACCACACTGTCAAATTCTAGGGCGGCCTTAAACGCTCACTGAAAAACAGCTCTGTAGTTTAAACTTAGTTTAACCTTAAACGGCGTTTATGTAAACTTAGTTTAAACTCAGTTCAAAGTAGCACTGAAAAACTGGCCCTAATTAATTTACTTTCAAATATTATCCCTTCGTTATTTAAAAAATTTTTTTATTAAATTACGAAGTCATGAAGAAAGCTATTGACGTTGACAGCTTTTGCTTTTGCTACGTATGTTCCGATAAGGGATCACTGTATGGTAGATTCGATAACTGGCCTAAAATTGGCCATAATCCTACTGCTGAGCTTTTATATAGTGGTAATCCATCTACACCAATATCTAAAAAAAAACCTCATTGATGTTCTTTTTCACAAGACTAGCTCAAAGTTCTTGAAGCTGATGCTGAAGTCCAACATGAATATATTGTCCAGGACTAACTGTTCGAATAATAGCGGGCATTCTTGAGGACACCAATCCCGCAACCGATTTCGGCACTTAAATGTTCTCGGATTGCAAAATATTAAGCAAGCGATTACACGTTTTAACAGTTGGGCTGCACTCAAAAAACCACTGTCTTAGCTTTTTTGTTAAATTATTGTTTTGATTTTCTTCCGCGTCTTCCCTGTTGACACTGCACACATTTCTTGGAAATGCATTTGACTTTTTTATGCCCTGAAGTTTTTCACACAAAATAGATTTCTCTTTGCATATGAGTCGTTTTAAATGCCTTTTACTATACATGGTCCTTATTTTTCAAAATTTTTTCATCTTTTATTATTATTAATTTCACTCAAAATACAATTTGCAACTTTAGCGTCACTTCACGTTATCAAACTTTTCTAGAAAGAATAAGAAAAATAACTGCACATTTTAGAGAACAAAACGAAATGTAGAAGAATTTTCAAATTACACGCTTCTTCGGTGCATTACTTACCTTTGTAATGTAACGCCAGAGTGAGTTACTTGATGATTGGTAATGTGTCCGGCAATCGAAAAACATTTTTTGATTATGTTGTGTTAAAAATATGGAGACATTTTCCGCATCACAAACTTAACACACCTTGAAAATATCGTAGTATAAAAAACAAAATTTGTATAACAGTATTCGTTATGATACAAATAATTATGATGAATTAGGAATCAGAAACAGAATCGAAAATGTTATTAATTGAAACTTTATTGCGACAACTAAAGTAAACCCCTGTCAAACAAAACAAGAAAATAAATGAACTAGATTTAGTATTATAAAGTAAGAGCTAGGGTGCAAATAGATCGTAAGCTTTTTATTGACGCTAATATCACAAATTGTGAAAATAAATTTTATAATGTTTAAGAATGTATATATAAAAATATATATGTACATATGTGTATGAAATATCAAAAAACAGAATTTACTTTTAGATATTATGAACTAAGAGCTTTAGTTCAAATAGATGGTAAGCTTTTCATTGACGCTAATATCACAAATTGTGAAAGTATATTTTATAATGTTCAATAATGTATAACCAGAGAACTTAGAAGTATGAGAAGCTGCAAATTCAAAGTGGAAACTATTCGGCGATGTTCGTTGACAGGGCTGATACATTTCCAAACTGGGTCGCCACCACACTGTTAAATAAGCATTTTAAGTCACCAAAAATGTTAAATTTAATGTTAGCAGGGGAAAAATATAAAATTTGGTGTTAACAAATATGCAAACGAATGAAGATGAGAATAAATAGAAAAACTTATGATAGTAAGATTTTGTTGATGTTCAGAACGAAATAAAGAGTTCAGTGTATTTGTGAACTTAATATTTTTTTAATTATTTAATTTTTATAAATATGAATATACACATACCAGCACCGCCACACAACACACACTTTTCGAGCCTTTAAATCATTACTTAATTCTTAAACGACATTTTACAGGATTTTATATTTCTAACCTTTTCGAATCTGAAACGATTCTACTATGGGACTTGCCAATAATATTAACAAATTTATAGATATTCCTAAATATCATCAAAAATATTCTTGATATAGATAAAATTTGTTAAAAAATTAATGTGCATACCTAGGTTGGAATTTATTGTTATTTTATTTAAAAAAAATTGTTTGAAAATAATTATTTATGTTATTATAACTATAACTTATGAGTTTGCTTCCGATTTAATATTTAATTGGGGCTTGGTGTTGATATCGTTTTTCTGTTGATGCGAAATGATATGCGATCTACATATGTACAAATGTATGTGTTTAGCAAGTACCATTGTTCGCTCTCTATCTCAGATCCGTTTATGCATGTATGCTTTGTATGTATGTTATGTTATGTTATGTATGTGTGTTTGATCGGCACTGATGTACAGAATTTTCGCATCGCTTAGGCGACCGCCGTAGCCGCGTGTATAACGTGTGCACGCTTCATTCAGTAGGTCTCGGGTACGAACCCTGGCCGGGGCAAGTAACATAAAAAGTTATAGAAAAAGTTTTTTCTAATAGCGGTCGCCTATCGGTAGGCAATGGCAAACCTCTGAGTGTATTTCTGCCATGAAATAAAACTTCTCACAAAAAACATTCGCCATTCAGAATCGGCGTAAAACTGTAGGTCCCTCAATTTGTGTTACAATATCAAGACGCACACCACAAAATGTAGGAAAAGTTCGGCCAAAATCGCTTAAGCGGTTATAGCGCCAATTAAGTGAATAAGTAAGCGCTGTACTTGGTGACTAAATAGTCCAATTCTGGCAAGTCTGCGTATTTTTTCGTAAGTTTACACCCAAATATTTCAGGAACGATTACAATAATTTGTAATTTGATAATTCTGACAGATTGTATTCATCAACATTTTCCATTTGTTATATATTTCAAGTCCGTTGCTATTGTAGTTTAGAAAAGCTTGTTTTGCCCGCCAGCCATATACACGTGAAACTAATATAGGCATTTTAAAAAGGAATTAATTTATTATATATGAACTTCAAAATATGATAAATATTTAGAAAAATTGGTATTAGAAATCTGACTATTTTACACTTTCACGAACTCAAAAATATCACTTACTGACAGCATGGTACAATGACTATTACAGACTTCATGGATATTTCAGAATTTAAAATTTTACAAAAATATAATATGAATGTACTTTATATAAAATATCTAAAAACTGAATTCTTTTAGATATTATGAAGTAAGAGCTATAGCTCAAGTAGATGGTAAGCCTTTCATTGACGCTAATATCATAAATTGTTAAAATAAATTTTAGAATGTTCAAGAATAAGAAACCTAAATAACAAATACATATTGTAAATTAATAAAAGAAAAGTCATACCTGTCAGAAATTTTAAATAAAAATCAAGGGATTGTGAAAAATAAGAGAAACGAATAACAAAATTTAAATAATTGAACAAGGAGAAATATTGATTTCAGGATTTTGTAATTTATAGTGATTCGATGACCATTTACCTGAAAATTATTAAAAACTAATAGAATTAGAATGAGAAAAAAATTACTTTCGTATACTTACGCATTTTACGGCTTTATAGTGGGCAAATTTTCTCCTGAATGACATTTTTGGCCATTTAGGAATGTCATTAAATATGCTGTGCTGAATGATGTTATTTCACAACACTGGTATGCAATTCAATCAGAGTTTTACGATATAGCAAAGTTGCCATATCCTATATATCTCAGTACCACCCTGTTGGTGGGTGCATACGAAAAACGTGTTTAGCAACCACACCGGTCTGCCCTATTTAGCGTCAAAAGAGAGACTGCGAGAGGCTCTTTTGTGGCGCCACGGCGGCAATTGCCTCTCCATGGCGCTCAAAACGGAACAGTGGACGAGCGAGTGGAGCTGCTGTCCTTGCAACAAAAAACACCACATGGATGAGGAGTACAGGCCGCGAAGCCAGGTGTAGGAAACGGAGTCAGAGGGCAGTGTACTCTCTATTTATGTAACCGATTGTGAGACGGAGACTCGGTCTCTCCAACCAGACATTGAAGATAGAGAACTAGGAGAATCCGAAGTGGACTACGGACTTTACGCCCGACGACAAACATTGGCAGGCAACTTGAATGACGACTTGATCGTTTAATAGCAAGGCATGGTTTAAATATATACGGTTGGCTTTGTGTGACATTTACAATTTAGTCCGGAAAGCGAAAATCCCAAAAGGAATGCCCACTTATTTAGTGTGAAGGAATAAAAAACTATAAAGCGGGGCATTTATTTTGGTTTATATTTAAACTTACATTATTTTTTCGTAGAAACTTTAAGTGTAGCATCTGCTTCTAAGCGAATTTGAGTAATAAAAGAAGCCAGAAAATCAGTGGCTCGCGAAAATATGAGAGTTTGGTTGGGTTTTACGGGTCTACCTTGCTAATAGACTGCACCTTTTCAATATCGGACGGACAGAAACGGCATTACTTTCGAAGTTGTTTGAAGAGTAACGCATTGAAAATTGACAGTGGTTTTAAAATATGCATCGCGAATTAAGTAGAAACGTGGGGTCTGCTGAAATCGTCGGTATGCGGGTAAGTGTGGAAGTTCACTTTCGCGCATTGGCTGATGTCAAAAGGGCTACGAGGGACAATGCTGATGCAATCAAATACATAATTGTTGCGTTTCAGCACTATATTCACGAGTTTAAAGAGTGGTGAATAAATTGGCATTCGAGACGCGTAAACAGCGGGAGCTATCTCTTCTTAGTGATTTGATTCAAAATCAAATAAATGTCGCCACAAAGGGTTTGTTCAACACGAGCCCACGTAGTACATAAAGTATTCCTCACGCAAGGAAACATGGTAATATACATAAAGCGAAATTGGAACATATTGGATCGTAATTGTCTTAGGGTGCAGTACCAAATCGGGCTCGATTTGCTTGCTTTGCTTTTATAACTGTCAAAATCAATTGAAATGTACTAAAAATGTATGCAGGCTTACCAAATAATAACCTCCTTTCAAACGGTTGAGACGCTTCAAAGTTACGAATAGAGAAAAACTCTATTTGACAGCGCTTTATTGGCTTTGTCAAGATGCGGTGTGTGCGATCCTTTACATGAATCGTACAAAAGGTCATCAGTTTTTTGTATTTTTCTTTGTTTTTTTTAGGACCAAAGTTTAATTTCCAATTGCTTTTCGGTCGGTAATATCTTTTATTTATTTAATATTTAATTTATTTATTTATTTAATAATAATTTAGTCAATGAAACAATTTCTTACAGACTATTGATAAAAAGCATTAAAATCACCAATCAAATTAACATTAAAAAATAGTGTTTAAAATATTTATAAAAGTTTGCTTCGATAACGCGAAGTCGATTGCTACATTTTCAGACAATTCATTAAGTTCACGCATAGATCTGGCTAAAGGTGCATTTATAGCAAACTGAGTTTTAACATTTGCCCAATAGAAAGGGTGACAAATGCGAAGAGTGCGTTTAGGAACATTAAAACTAATCCTCTCCAAAAGATAGGGACAATCAATTAATCCTTGAATAACGTTAAATGTAAAAATCAATGACAAAACGGATCTACGACTTTCCAATGGCTTTAGGTTTATCAACATCAGACGGGATGTGCACGATGGCACTGGGCTTGTAAGGTTCAGGGACTTTAGAGCAAATTTGAGGAAAGTTTTTTGTATACGTTCAATTCTCCCCGTAGAGAGCTGACTATAGGGCCTCCAAACAAACACAGCATACTCGAGACGGGAGCGAACAAAACTAGTAAATAATATTTTTAAGTTGTATGGGTCTGAAAATTGTGTACTATTACGACGCACAAAACCAAGAAGTGAGTAGGATTTCGCTACAATATAGTTGATATGACTACTAGAAGATAGTTTAGGGTCAAATACAACTCCAAGGTCTTTAATTTCACTAAAATTCAGCAGAGTATAGTTCGAGATGTTATACGACGTTTTGCGCACGCTAAAGATTTTAGCAAAAGTCATTTTAAATCATTTTTTGTATTCAGATAGAGGCGGGACTTTAGGCACCAAGAGTGGAGAGCATTGATAAATCTTTGATCGCTGCAAATAATTTAAGGTCATCAGCATAAAGTAAAAAATTTGCAAAGGTGAAACATTTACTTATGTCATTTATAAAAATAACAAAAAGCAGTGGACGGTTGAAAGCTTAGAAATAGGCCTATAATTGCGCACATCATTTTTCTTACCGCTTTTCAGAATCGGAATTATGAAACTTATTTTCCAATCGTCAATAAACTTTCCGGCCACTAAAGATTTATTAAAAATTATTTTCAGGGGCAGAACCAGAGCAGGACAGTTTTTTAACAACACAGCAGAAAACCCATCGATGTCTTAAAAGCAAACAGAAAGTTTCTTTTTTTCTCCTACGCGTTTCGGCGTCTTCCGCGCCTTCATCAGGGAGTCTGCATTTTATTGTACATAAAACATAAAAACAAGTGTTAACAAAATAACAATATTTTTGTTTACAACAATGATATAACAATAAAACTCCACATATTGAATTACACACTACTTTTTTGTCTCTCTGTTTAACCATCACTCGTTATTGCTGTTCTGTATGCGCAGTTTATATTGTCTACGCCTTCCTTAAGATTCATCGTGTGTCGTATTTGTTGTTGTATTCTCAGCCCTTCTAATGTTAATCTTGTCCTCTCTTTTTTCTCCACGTCTAATATTTTTGTATTTTCGAAATCGGCTGAGTGTCCGCTATTCGTTAAATGTTGTGCCAATGCTGTCGTTGTCTTTTTGTTCTTCGCGTCCGTTTTATGTTCGCTAATTCGAATTCCGAGTGATCGCTTTGTAGTGCCTATGTATACTTTATCGCAATTTTCACCCAATTTACCATTGCACTTGATTTCAAATACTACGTTGTGTTGTTGTTCCTTGCTGATTCTGTATTTTATTTTGGTAAACACGGAGTTTAGCATGCGATATGTTTTATGTGCAAAGCATATTTTGTCTGTCTGTATACTTCTGCTTATTGTTTTTTTGTCCGTTAGTCCTGGTATGCATGTGATACCTTTTTTTTATTTTCGTTTTTGTTTGTGGTTTCAATATTTATGTGCGCCAATGCCCTTTTGTTGTTTGCAATTGCTAACAGACTCTCTATTGTTGCATTAGGGTATCCATTTTTGCACAATATATTTTTAATTTTCTTGGTGTTCTCCTTGTTCCTTTCCAGCAACAGCATTGGCACAACATTTAACGAATAGCGGACACTAACCCGATTTCGAAAATACAAAAATATTAGACGTGGAGAAAAAAGAGAGGACAAGATTAACATTAGAAGGGCTGAGAATACAACAACAAATACGACACACGATGAATCTTAAGGAAGGCGTAGACAATATAAACTGCGCATACAGAACAGCAATAACGAGTGATGGTTAAACAGAGAGACAAAAAAGTAGTGTATAATTCAATATGTGGAGTTTTATTGTTATATTTTTGTTTGTTTTGATGTTGTTACTATTTTCAATGTAATTAAAAATGTATGTGCAATCATTGTTGTAAACAAAAATATTTTTATTTTGTTAACACTTGTTTTTATGTTTTATGTACAATAAAATGCAGACTCCCTGATGAAGGCGCGGAAGACGCCGAAACGCGTAGAAGAAAAAAAGAAACTTTTTGTTTGCTTTTAAGATATTACCGACCGAAAAGCTCCTAAAGCATCCCAATTGGTCATCAGTTTTGTTAAACTATTTCTACCATTGCCAACAATGTTGCAAATGTATGAAAAAAGGAAAATCTAAGTAAATATGGATCAGAGATTAAACTCGCATGAGGTCTTAATTAAGATTTTTAATTTTTACATATATAGTAAAAAGTTGCATTCGGCCAGCACTTCGTGCCCGAAATAGCACAAACTTTTTGGACAAAGTGTCAAATTGTACAACAGCTGCTTTTTGTTTACATCTGAACACATAGCAGAGCTCATAAAGCATAAATATGGAAAATACCACTATAATATCTGAAAATACTACTACATATAATATTTGAAAATGCTAGTATTTAGTATATTGAAATAGTATTAGCAGTTGAATTAACTATATAAGAGAAATTTGCATAAAGTGGGGGATGGGGCTGTGTGGAGAAGTCCACGCAAGTGGGGAAAGTCTCTGATCGCCATTCACCTGGGAGTGGCCAGAATGATTCTTACGGTTCAAGCAGCTCACAATTTCCGGGTGGTTTCACCCAAGTTTCCTCCGGGTAGCACCCGAACATCCGTTTGTGAGTGAGCTAAAGTGAGAAGGCGAACCTAGTGGGATCACTCCGAAATTTGGGTTTAAGATATCACCAGGGTTTTAGCATCGTCTTTTCATCAGTAGGTGCGGCTGCGAGCGGGCGTCTTACTAGAAGAACGCGGTTCGCTATATAAATGTCTCCAAAATTAAAAATGCCCCAGAATCTGGTTGTGCGCTGGGCTTGGTACCCACCACGTAAAAATAGCTTCTAGCGAAAAATTTCAACAAAAAGCCTCAGATGAGACCCCCTATTCCGATGATGACCACGGCAAACGTTTAAAAGACTATGATTTAAGGGCATGTATCTGTCCAGACCCTTAATTGGGATGGTCCCTCTGCCCGGTTGATGGATGTCCTCGTAAAGGCAAAGTCTGGCATCAGCGTTATCCCAGGGATGCGATGGACGGGGCAAGGAATGAAGAGGATCGGACCTTGGGACGTCTGCTACAGTCGCCGCGTAAAGGAGCGCAAGTTCGGTGTTGGATTCGTGGTGGGAGAAAGACTTCCTTGCCAAGTATTGTAGTTTACTGCGGTGAACGAGCAGCTCGCCATGATTCGCATCAAAGCAAGATTCTTTCACATCTCGCTGATTTGCGTCCACGCCTCCACGGGAGAGAATGACGACGTCACGATATAAAACACGTGCTAGGTAATTTTGATGCCAAGGTAGAAAGAGAAGGGGTCTGTGGTTCCACAGTCGGTAAATTCAGCCTACATCCGCTAACGAACTAATTCGCCAGAAACTTGGTAGGATATAGTAACAGGTTCAAGCATAAAACGATACATCAAGCTACAATGCTCTCTCTTGATGGAAAAACACTAAATCTAATTCATCATGTTGTGGTAGACGGAAGACATGCTTCCAGTGTCTTAGACGTACTCACTACGCGAAGGGCCAACATCGACTATCATCATTATCTTGTCGCAGCCAAGATTCGCATACGCCTCTGTGCAGCAAAACGCACCCGTTCATTGGCATGAGAAAAGCTTCATGTCCAAAAGCTGCAATCACAAAAAATAGCTGCCCGTTTCGCCACTCGACTTGCGCTCCAGCTCTCTGAGCGTAATGCTCAACAACCATACATATATCTGCGCGCAATGGGGTCACCTTTCTCGCTCATTACGTACCGCCCCTAAAGAGGTCATTGGTTTTCAGCCAGCCCGAAAAACGTCTGGTACGATGAGGACTTAGCGGGAGAGGTATCGGGTGTTGAAGAAGGAAGCGATTCGTATTTTCCAAAAAAGGAGAGAGAGGTCGAGGTGCGCGAGTGCGAGGAGCTTGAGATATTAGCCGATAGGAAAAACGCTCGAAAATTTTAACAGAAGGTACGGCGGCTTGCAGAAGATTTCAATACAGGGGCAGTTTCCTGTAAGAACGAAAACGGCGACTGACATCCAGAGGAAACTCAAACTGTGGACGGAGCACTACTACACTCTACTTAATAGGAGTGGCGCGGAAAACATCGAAGATGATGAGCCCGAACCTCGAATCGATGAAGACGGAGTCGAAGTACCGTAACAAGGCTTGTACGAAACGTGAATGGCTATAGCGCCGCTGGTGCTGCCAGACTGCTAGCAGAGCTATTCAAGTGCGACGGCGAGGGGCTGGTAAAGTGCATGCTCCAGCTCATTTGCAAAATATGGTTGGACGAACGCATGACTGGTGATAGGAATTTAAGTCTACTCCGCCTTATTCACAGAAAAGGCGATCCTGCAATATGCGCTAACTACCTCCCACCAAGAACGAAGTGATTGGACATTACCAGTGTCGCTCTAGACCTCGAAAATCTACAATCGAAAGAAAGATTCTCCAAAACCTTTATGATGATGATAGAACGGTGGGATATATGAGAAAGATTCTCCGAAAGATTTATGGACCTCACGACCAGCATATACATAGTCCAGCGAATTAAAATACAGCGGCTACGTTCTCTGGGACATGGTATACGTATGGACGAAAGCTGGTGGTGGTACAGGAAGAGGATGGCCTCTTCTGAATTGGAAGGACACAGTGGAATAGGGCTTGACGTCCCTTGGTATTTCCAATTGGTGCCAATTTACAGGAGGAATGAAGGAGTGACTAACGCACTTTTTTGAACTCGGCCAAAATCTCTTATGAGTTAATAGTGCCAAATTTGTTTTTTTAATTCGAAGTTTACACGTCCTTCTCCATCGGGTTTTCGTTGACAGTTTTTTCTATGCAATGTGGAAAGTTGCTACAGTTCTGCCTGTTGCCAAAAAGAGTTCTACTAGTTGTATTAACGATTTTCGTCCCTCTGCAATCAGGATTCAGGAAAAATCACAGTTGCCCCACTGCCAGTTTAAAAATATTAGATGGCATTCGAATGCCATTTGATAAAAACCACTTGACATTACTCTATCTAATAGATTTCTCTAAGGCCTTCGATTCTGTTAGTCATGCACTTTTATGTAGCAAGCTGCAATGTTACTTTAGATTTGGGCACAGTGCGCTTAATCTTATGAAAAGCTATATATCAGGCAGATTTCAACGAGTGCGAATTGGTGCTGACGGTTCAAAACCGAAAGCGGTGACTGCTGGTGTTCCCCAAGGTTCTATTCTTGGCCCGTTGCTTTTCAGTTTATTTTTAAATCATGTTTTCCACGTTTGCCGAACTGCAAATCTACATGCTTATGCAGAGGCATCCAGTTTTACTTATCTGGACCTGTTAGTCAAGCCGACCGTCTTTGTGCTAATGTTAATGTGGCGCTATTCACAATCTCCAGATGGGCGAGTGACATTGGTCTTTGTTTAAATTGTACTAAATCTTGTGTGTTACCAATATATAACAAAAAAAACCAAAGACTTAAATTTCTTACGTCCGCTTTCCACTTGTACTGCTCATGAAAACAAAGTAGTAAGCAAGGTATATGCCACACTGAGGAGTCTACGGTAATCTGGATTCTATACCCCCTTGCAAACGAGTCGTCGTCTTGCTTTACAGCTAATTATCCCAATTATAACGTATTCAGATCTGATATATAGTAAGCTGGATAGTAACTCTGCGCGTAAGATTTGGGCATTGTTTAATAATGTGGCTCGCTATGTTTACGGCTTATCAAGGTTTGACCATATTTCGCCATGGAAGCACCGACTTTTAGGCTGTGAGATCTCGGAGTATCACAAGGATACGAGTAAGTGTTATTCGGAATGATGTGAATGGTGTGAAGTTCAATCGATTAGCAGAAAAATTGAAACCTAATTGATAATATGACTTGAATTTCTTACAAAACCATTTTGGTACGAATTGACACTAAAAATGCAACTAAAATAATAAATACCCCCTATTCCCACTGTTGGATCCGCCCCTGTATATACCCAGCAAAATTTTTGCCAAGCGCTTCCCCTATCATTGATTCTATAACGAATCTCCAGGTGATCAAAGAATGTTTTTCGATTGCCGTACACATTACCAATCATCAAGTAACGCACTCTGGCGTTACATTACAAAAGTGCTTCTTAGTAATGCACTGAAGAAGTATGTATTTTTCTACTTTTCGTCTTGTTCTTTATAATGTACTGTTATTTTTCTTATTTGCTTTAGTACATTTTCGCTTGTTTTTATAAATTTCTAGAAAAGTTTGCTGACGAGAAGTGACGCTAAATTTGCAAATTATATTTTAAGTGAAATTAATAATAATAAAAGGTGAACATTTTTTGTAAAAGCTATTTTGTGTGAAAAACTCCAGGGCATAAAAAAGCCAAATGAATTTCCAAGAAATGTGTGCAGTGTCAACGAGGAAGACGTTGAAGAAAATAAAAACAATAATTTAACAAAGAAGCTAAGGCAGTGGTTTTACGAGTGCAGTCCAACTGTTAAAACGTGTAATCGCTTGCTTAATATTTTACAATCCGAGAACATTCAAGTGCCGAAATCGGTTGCGGGATTGGTGTCGTCAAGAATGCCAGCTGTCATTCGAACAGTTAGTCCTGGACAATATGTTCATGTTGGACTTCAGCATCAGCTTCAAAAACTTCAATGAGGTTTTTTTACATATTGGTGTAGATGGATTACCACCATATAAAAGCTCGGCAGTAGGATTGTGGCCAATTTTAGGCCATTTATCCAATCTAGCATACAGTGAGCGCTTCCTTATCGGAACATACGCAGGAAAAACATAACCTGTCAACGTCAACAGCTTTCTTCATGACTTCATAATTGAAGTAGAAAGTATTTTAGATAAGGGAGGGATAATATTTGAAAGCAAATCAATTAAAATATCTATCCGAGCTTTTATTTGCGACGCTCCAGCCAGGTCATTTCTTTGTGGAGTTAAAGGACACACCGCTCTAAATGGCTGTACAAAATGTATCCAGACTGGTCGAAGCGTTAGAGGCGTAACTACATTTCAAGTAGAGGCTGCATATTTACGTTCTGACACTGATTTCTATAATAGAAACGATAGATCGCTTCACAATCCATTATATACTGATTGCAGAATGAGCTTAGAAGAGTTGGGAATAGGGATGATTAGCCAGTTTCCCTTAGATGCTAAGCATTTAATAGACCTGGGAGTAACGAGAAAAATTATTTCATTCCTTTTAACATCAAAACCGAATCAAAAGATACGAATGGATGCAAAAAAGAACATGTCTTCTGTCTTAACATCCTTCATACCATATATAACTAGGGAGTTCGGAAGAAAGCCAAGGCCATATGAAGAGGTGAATAGATGGAAATCTGTTGAGTTTCGCCAATTCCTGTTATACAAGGGCCCACTTGCGATTAAGAACTTTGTCTCTGATGAATTATTTTGTCACTTCCTTCTTTTGCATTGTTCATATCGTATGCTAATGTGTAAAAAACACTTTTTATCCAACTTGTCTACCATTAAAGAAATGATTTCGGACTTTGTAGTCAACTTTCCAAAGTTTTATGGCAATAACAGTGTCAGGTATAACGTTCACAACTTATTACACCTTACAGAACCTGTGAATGATCACGGGTATTTAGGAAATTTTAAAGAAGCCACAATTTATTTCCCAACAACTACATAGCAAGTTTTATTTCCCTGATATATCTATTAAAACCCCAAAAAGGGGCCGCAAATCAACACAAAGGGAGAAGTTATTGCATATGTATTCGATGAACTCTACATTTCTGCAAGGTTTCCTGATAATTTTTGTTCATTATATCCATTTCACCCTATTTGTGTTACTAAAATTAATGTGGATGGAACATTCGAGGGAAACCCTTTTATGAATCCTAGCGATCTATACTTGGAACCCGTTCCTTCACAGACCTTAGGAATCTGTCTTGTTAATCCTTCTCAATTTGGCAGCATACAAATTTTTAAAATACATGACATATATGCCAAGCTATTATCTTTACCGTACGGAGAAAACACAGTTTTGCTACCACTGCTTCACCACTGCACTTAAAGATTAAATAAATAATAATAAACAAATATAAAGTTAAAATTGTTTTGAAATGGAGGAAGGCTTTGGAGAATTGGCAGACCTTATACAATCACTTAAAAGCGAAATTTCAAATCTCACTTGTAAGTATGTAACTAAAAAATTATTTTAATATGTGCTTACTTAACTTACTTTTTAAAAATTTTTTCTAGGTACGATATCATCACAAAATGATACCATATTGCAACTAACAGCAGAGGTGGCTTTGTTAAAATCTCTTTTATTGAAAACTGGAGGAGATCTACCAATTTACACAAAAAGGTTTCCTCTGACTTCTGAGCAGAACCTAATACAATTAGAGGGGGATATTACAGAGAACAGCAAAGAAGCGATGGTGATTCAATGTTCTATAATTTATTATTTTTCTTGGTTTCATTATTTTTCCTTTCTGACTACTTTGCAGATCGTTAGATTGAAAAAACTTGTTATACCCGGAGGATGGAGCAAAAACTTGGAAATACTTATTGCGACTGAAGTAATTCTAGACTATAATGTGGATGGCAAAAACAACAAAAAAAGACTGCGAAATTTCCCGAAATTCTTGAATTTACTTTATGGTACATTTTCATTTACATATGCTAAATTTATATAGGGTTTTAATATTCAGTATTTTCCTTTTAGAAGCGACAATGGTGGAGGAAAAACATTTCAAGATTTCTTAAATGAATTGCGGCATGGACTTCGATGTGTTAAAAATAAGCACTTCAAGAAAGTGTGCATAGAAAATAAGGGAAAATGAAATGTAAAGATATATGTACATACAAATGTGCATACATACAACTTAAGCCCTGACCGAATCGGGCTTTAAAAAAATTAAAGTTGCGGTGAACCAACTGTTCACCGATATCAATAAACACACGATTTAATTTAGTCGGTTGTACTTTATTCCGCATTCATTGCGGTTCGGCTAAATACTAAAACTTACAACTCAAACTTCTTACCAGCTAACTTCTTAATCTAAGTTAAATTGCTAACGCTGCAGTTCCCACCACTTGCCGGTATTTCGCAATCGTTGGGTTGCGCGTGTTGATCAATGTGCTTGCGTTGTAATTCCCACGCATTGGATATTGGTGTTGATCGCTTGCGCGTGTGCCGCGTCAGCGAAAGTTCTTCTGTGAACCTTAATTAGAGCAATGAAGTCACGTATAGTGCAATGTGATCACAGGGTGCGGCATTGGGAAGTATTGTGGTATAGGGCAACATAACTCCTCCCCCCTTAAAGATCTGCGTCCCGCAGATCAAAGGTTGAAAATTGCGAGGGGGTAAGATTTTGTAGAGAGTAATTACAGTCTCCTGGCGACGTATTGGTACTGACTAGTGTGACTGGTAGGCTATTGTCCAGGCGATAAATTTCAGGAGCTGATTTTCCTCTAGTGATTCTGCTGTTCTGAGTGTTTTCTGACCAATGAGTCGGAATTTCAACTGGCGGAAGGTTTAGCTTTCTATTGTAGCATCTCCACAGCATGGCGGCAATGAGAACAATTGCGCCTATCGAGAGGATTTCTGAAGCGAGAGAGAAATTTACTGTTTCGTTAACGTACCCAAGATACCTTATGTTTTCCATAGTCAGGTCGTGGACGTACTCTAGGTTGACCTTCATTGTATGGCTCTTCACCTTTGATAGTACTGCTGGAAGGGCCTGTGCGGTAATGGTTTCGTAACTAGAAAATACTTGGTCACCAATGGTGACTGTTTCGTTATTTAATTGCTACTGTTGATTACTCCTTGGAAGTTTGATATAAACACAGTGTTCTCGTTTATCAGCTCTATATGTGACCCATTCTGTCTGATGAATTCGCAGTTGGCTTCTCCACCTTTTAAGAGTCGTGGTAGGCAACTGCTTTCCTCCAGTTTTGTTAAGGATTCTGGTTTACATACCGTGGATGAGCTAATTACCAAGCAATTTTTTGCTAGGCCGTACGTCTCTTCCTGGTTGACGAGCATTTTGTCGAAAGGAAGATTTACTTGCTTACCTCCGTAGATTCCAGCGCGAGTGACCAGGAGATTATATTTCTTAGCCGTTACCTTTGGCATTGAAAGGATGTAGAGGAGAAGTGTCCCGTTGGTCAGTACCGACGGTTGGCCATATTCGATTGCTTCTATTATATTCTGATATGGGAGCGTTTCTATTTCGGGTAGAATCTGGTTAACTTCATCCATATCCAGTAGGTTGGTGTTGACAATTCCATTCTTTGCCAACTGACATCCCCGCACCATTTCGTTTACATCTTCGCGAAGAAGAAGAATGTTGTGAAGTGCGTTTTGTCTGAATTCCATGATTTCTGTTTCCTTTACCACGTTATTCATGCGGTCCACGACTTCGTTGATTTTTTTCAATACCTCCTGTGTAGCCGTGAATAGTTTTTTATTGACCCTGTATTGATGGTTGCTGTTCTGAATTGTCTGATTTTGACTATGAAGGATATTGTTCCAATCCGTTGCGTCAGGTGATCCTGCTATCCATTTCCACGCTGAGCCTAGCCAGTCAATAGATCGAGTACTTCTTCTACCTGTGTTGCCCATTAGTTCATGAAGTCGTTCTAGCGTTTGATTAATGTAGTGCTGTGCTAATATTTATTATTAGCTTAATTAAAAAATTTTGTTTTACAAGAGCGTTTGTAGTTTTTATTTTAAGTTTTGCTTTAAGATTTCCAAATTCAACAGTACTACTTTTTATTACATATTGCGTCTATAAAAAGGATCTGAATGGTTAAAGGAATATTTTTGTTAGTATTATAACAGTGTAAGAGAAGAGAGAAAAAAAAATTTATGCTTGATTTCACATTACAATTTACAATTGTTGATTGCTCTCGTTTCATTTAGTATGTTAGTGCTAGATTATTAGTTTTTTTTTTTTGCTTTAGTGTTAGTGTTAGGTTAATAATTTTTTTCTTTTTCTGCTATTCTGCGGATTAGGCGCAGGAATTGAATAATTTTTTCTTTAAAACATGTTTTTATATATTTTTTTCTCTAAATTTTCTTGCGGATTAGGCGCAAGTATATTAAAATTCGATATCTTTTTTATTTTTTTTTTTTATTTTTTTTTTTTATATTTTTTTTTTTGTCTCCTGCGGATTATGCGCAAGGATTATGTATCAATATATGTTTTGCGGATTAGGCGCAAAACTATTTATTTTTGCTTTCTTGCGGATTAGGCGCAAGGATTATGTATCAATATATGGTTTGCGGATTAGGCGCAAAACTATTTCTTTTTCCTCATTTGCGGATTAGGCGCAAGGATTAATTATCAATGTATATTTTGCGGATTAGGCGCAAGTTTGTAAAAATTCCGTTTTAATTCTTTTGTTGGATAAAGGTCCATACTGTTCTCGAACCAGCTACGGGGAGATCGCCAGAATTCCGTTTGGAAGTAGCGTAGCCATTTGCCAACTTCGATGGCGCTACGAGCCTACTAGGGCACGATTCATCCCACTAACAAGCCCGCTCTTGTAGTAATGACCATTTCTTTTTGTTCTGGACTAGAGGTGTTACCATTTCTCGAACCAGCTATGGAGAATCGTGTTATCCGATTAAGGCACGATTTGTCCCACTTACAAGCCCGCTCTTGTTAGATAAACCACCCCTTAGTACCAAGTTCTCTTTCTTGTTTTAGTTTATTTCGGTAGTCTTTTCATTTCTTACTCAACATTGTTTGATGTGTTAGGATATGTATTTCTGTGTTTCACATTTTTTATGTGAGTTTTATGTATTTTCTTGCCGCTTAGCGTGGTGACTGATACTTTGTTGTCCTTTGCAACAATTTCTTTTCTGTACACGGGTTTTTGCTTTCCCTTGATCTGTTTGTTCTTCACGTATATGACATTGTTTTCGTCATAACGCTCCAGCAGAGATCTTTTCTTATTGTGACGTTTGATCTAGTCTAGCTGCTTTTTTGTCAGCAAGGCTTTCAAATATTTATTAGTTTTTCTACTTTTTTCTCACAACTCTTGATAGTTAGAGGATTTTGCTCGATTAAAAAATATTTCACTTGGTTTTTGGTTTATAACCGAGTGAATTGAATTATTGTATCGATCTACTGCTATGTTAATTAATTCTCTTGTCTTTAAATTTGGGTTGTCTAGCTTCAGGCATCTAATTATTTCAATTAAGGTGGAGTGGAGTCTTTCCACCTGACCATTCACTTCGCTTCTTTGGGATGGTGTGCGATACAATTTTATTCCCAAAGAGTCTAACAGGTTCTGGATTATTGGACTAATTAAACCGCGCTCATTGTCGGTCACGAGAATATCAGGTGTAGTGAAATAGTGTAGGAGTTTTATTATTTTGTCCTTAAGGTGCAAAGTAGACTTGTTTCTTAGATGGAAGAGTTTCGCGAATTTTGAGAATTTGTCGATAACACTAAGGAATTTCTCCCCTTGAATTTCGAAAATATCTAAATGGATGTCTCACAAGGACGTGATGGGATTGGTGTTTTCTGTAGCTCGGGTGCATTCGGGTGTCTATCATATTTACTGACCTTACATGTTTCGCAGGACGAGACATACCCTTTGATTATACTATTCATTCTGGGAAAGTAGTATTTCTCTAGGATTTGTTTCTTATTTTCTGTGGCATTGCGGTGAGCTCTTTTATGTTCTCCCCATATTACCTCACAAATCCTATCAGGGTCCCTCAAATCTTCTACCATAGCTTGAGCTACCCGGATCTTATATTGCATAAAATTTTCTAAATATACCTTCTGGAGTAGTCCTAATTTACCCTCTGGCATTTTAATGTCGTTGACCACATTTGGCCTAAGTTTCTCCTTGAGTACATTAATGAGCTCCTCCTCGCTAATTCCGTCTATCATTAAGTAGTGTCGCGAGTAACCTGGATGAGGTTCCTCAAATATTTCTAGTCTACCTCCAAATACAAGCTGGTTTCTGAATACGTTTAGAGGCACTTCAACGAACGGAATAAGGTCAGAGTTGTCCTGTTCTGCACTATGGACGGTGCCATCGTCTTCGCTTTCAGAATCTGATGTTGACCCTGTGGTTGCGTTCCGACTAGCGGCTTCAAATGTGGACGTTGTCAGGGGGTTCGCCTGAGTTTTGAGTCGAGACAGAGCGTCGGCCACGACGTTAGATTTGCCTGGTTTATAGATTATCTCGTAATTGTATTCTTCAATCCTGGCCTTCCAACGTTTTAGCTTGGCGTTGTAGTTTCGGTTGCTTAAAGAGAAAGTTAACGGTTGATGGTCAGTAAATATACGTATTTTTTTTGCACCGTAAAGATAGTTCCGGAGATTGTCCAATGCCCAAACGATGGCGAGCATTTCCTTTTCGTTGGTCGCATATGTTTCCTCCGTAGTACTTAGGCTTCTTGATATAAATGCTATTGGTTTATCTTTACCATCGTAATCTTGTGACAACACGGCACCAATGGCGAAGTCGGAGGCGTCAGTTGTCAGATTGAACGGTTTGTCGAAGTTGGGGAAGGTTAGGACCTCCGATGTCGTCAGTATTTCCTTGAGATTAACGAATGCCTTTAGCGCTTCTGTGTCCAAGCTTATCGGTACCTTTTTGGATTGCGTTGCCTTTACCTGTGCGTGCTCTTCTCGTGTGAGATTGGTTAGCGGTTTTGCAATTTTAGCGTAATCTCGGATAAATTTTCTATAATATGATGTTAAGCCTAGGAAACTTTTAAGCTCCTTTAAGCTGGAGGGGGGTAGCATTTTTTTTATAGAATCTACCTTTTTTTGGGTCTGGAAGTATTCCCTCAGGGGTCACAATATAACCTAGAAACTCTACGCTTGTTTTAAGGAATTGTGTTTTTTCTAGATTAACTCTGAGACCCGCGTTCAAAAGCCTGTGGAGAATGGTCTCGATGTCCCTTAAATGAGTATCCTGGTCTTTGCTGAAAATTACGATGTCGTCTATGTACACGAAACATATACGACCTATGAATTCTTTGAGCACGTCGTCTATCATTCGTTGGAAGATAGAGGGTGCATTTTTGAGGCCAAAAGGAAGCCGCAAAAATTCGTATTTTCATCGGAATTTGGTGAAATCCCGAAGTGAGGTCAAGTGTCGTAAAATATTTAGCGTTACCAAGCCTCGCGATGGTGCTATTAATGTCAGGTATAGGATACGTGTCCGGGACAGTTACGGCATTTAACCGCTTAAAATCTATGACCATTCGATATTTCTTTTCATCATCAGACTGAGATTTTTTCGGCACAATCCATATGGGGGAATTGTATGCGCTTTTTGAAGGACGAATTATTCCTTCTGAAAGTAGATTCTGGATTTGCTTCTCAACTTCTTCGCGCATGTTTACAGGGCAGGGGTAACTTTTTGTGTAGATAGGGTTTGCGGTATTAGTTCTTATTACGGCTTGGACATTGGTTTGAATTTCCATATTGCGGTCAACCGGGCCAAACAAAGTTTCGTATTTATTTAATATTTGGTAGAGCCTATTTTTAGTAAGGTTAGTAATATTGGGATCCAGCGGGATGTTTGTTTCTATTTCATTAACTTGTTGTGCTATTTTTCGCTTAAGGGGCAATACTACATTCGGTTTTAGCATAAGGACATTGAGTTCTCTATCTACTACCGCTTTAACTTCAGTCAACGTGTCGTCGCCTATGATCCCGTCGAACGATTTGAGTCCTGGGAGGACGAAAAATGTGGTGGGAGTGTCCTTGCCCACAAACTTAAAAAAATATCCACATACCTTTCTGTCTACTTTTATGTCGCCACCCGCAGAGGTTACTTTGAATGGCTTTTCCACTGGCATGGTGTTGCGTGCTACGCGTTCACTTATGTAGTTTTTGTTTGCCCCTGTGTCTACTAGAAACTCTAACATACCCTGATCATGCGTAACATATTCTAAATATGGTACGCCAGACATGAGGCTCCCATGGTAAAATTTACCTGGTCGTTTGTGAGTTGCTCTTTGTCTGATGTATCCTGGATTCCTTCTTTATCTACCGGTACCAGGTGGAATAACCTTTGTTGTTTACTAGGGGTTTGGTTCATGTGTCCCGTGGAACCTACACCCCTCTTTGCGCCGTCGTATCCGGAAAATCTAGTGTTTCGCGACTGGGAAGATGGCTCGTAATTTGCTTTTACCAACGCCGACGGAGTGCTCCGCCAATTTTGCGTTCGCGTTTGCCCCGAACCTGAGTAAGACGGTCTTGGTATTTCTCGGTTGCCGTCTTGCCACGTTCGTTTGTTGTTCAGCTGGTGTGGAAGATACTGGTCTGAATAGCCTTGGCCTGAGCCGGTGTAATCCCTCCTGTCCGCGGCCCCCCTAATTTTCCCCCTAATATGTCTTAGGATGGCAGTATATATCGGCTTGTGCCGCACTATTTCGTAATCTTTTATCACCCCCTCTACACTATGCACCCAGGAACCGTAGTGTTCTCGTGAACCATCGAACACCTGCAGCTCCTTGACACAGTCAGGAAGCTTGGCCACTTGAGCTAATTCGCTTTCCGTTCGAGGCGTAACTAACGGCTCGACTGGTTCTGGCCTGGTGTCCGTGGACTGTCTCCGTACCTCCTGTACTTCCCTCTCTATTCGTTCCAGGTCCTGTGTAAGGCCTTGCAAAGAGTCATCTCTGGTCGTCGCTTCCACTCTATTGAGGCGCTCCTCAACTTTCTTTACTTTAGCAAGAATGGCATTCAAAGCGCCATTCATTTCCGTGAGGGACCTCGAAATCTCGTCGGCGTTCATGTTTTAGTGCTGTAATGAAAAGAGATTAACAGATATAATTTACTTACAAAATCCAATATCTCATTGGAATTCGGTAGCTCCGTTTATAGGATTTTCTTAGTTTCGTCTCTTGGGGTTATGATTTCCCTCTTCGCTTGCTTTTCTGTTTAACTACGTACGATATTAAAATCTTTGTTCGAGTGTTGATTTCATTTAGCCAAAAGTAGCAGCTGCAAATGTCATAAATTTGTGACGCACTGTCAATCAATAAGTTTTATTAATTTTTATTTTTATAAGTTAAAAGGTGACGAATATTGCACATTTGGCGCAGGTCTTTTCTGATGGTGTTTTTTTTTTTTTTTTTTTTTTTTTTTTTAAACTCTCCGTATTTCTTATTTTTTAATTAATTTCTTGTTTGGTTTGTATTCGCATTGAAAATGTATTCTTATTAGTTTTCGGCTTTTATTATTTTATGTTCATAACGTCTTTGATTTTCTTCACAGATCTTCACTTTATTTTATTTATCCTGTTTCTGTTGTCACAATTCTTCACTAAATATTTGTCTTTCCACGGTTTTTTTTGTCTTTGTTATGCCATTATTTTCCAAATTTTATGGTCCTTCAGGTTCGGACTGCTCGGGCGCCACTTAAGCCCTGACCGAATCGGGCTTTAAAAAAATTAAAGTTGCGGTGAACCAACTGTTCACCGATATCAATAAACACACGATTTAATTTAGTCGGTTGTACTTTATTCCGCATTCATTGCGGTTCGGCTAAAGACTAAAACTTACAACTCAAACTTCTTACCAGCTAACTTCTTAATCTAAGTTAAATTGCTAACGCTGCAGTTCCCACCACTTGCCGGTATTTCGCAATCGTTGGGTTGCGCGTGTTGATCAATGTGCTTGCGTTGTAATTCCCACGCATTGGATATTGGTGTTGATCGCTTGCGCGTGTGCCGCGTCAGCGAAACTTCTTCTGTGAACCTTAATTAGAGCAATGAAGTCACGTGTAGTGCAATGTGATCACAGGGTGCGGCATTGGGAAGTATAGTGGTATAGGGCAACATAACTTACATATAAATCCAAATATATAGTATACAATTGCTAAATTTTAAATTATTGTCATTTAAAATTTCCTCATTACTTTTAACCTGATTACAAAAGCGTTTTTAAGTAATGCGATACATCATCGCTTCTCTCCCTACATTGGAACGCGTTACAATAGTGCTTCTTAATATTGCATAGGGTAAGCGCTTCTGCCTAATGACATGCCTGTGTTAAAATCAACGGTGGTCTCATGTGGTGGTAGTGTGTTACTCAACATTCGTTGCATTACCAGTCCGATTCTTGGTAAGCAAAGATTTGCCTGGCTAAACATGATAACATAACATATACACACATATGTATGTATGTACATCCGTACGTATGATATTTTGTTGTAATGCATGATTTTTTGTCGTGTTTTCACTAGGCGGCGTAAATAGGTGCCGCTGTTGAATGTGGTAACACATAAACATATTTCCGCATGCCACAGGCATTTCTCATTATGGATGCTAAGGGGACTTTTTTTACATAAGGGGTCATTCCTGATATTAACGCAATGCCGATATTCTGTACTAAGTCTCCAATTTCACGACAGCCTCAAAAAATTTCACCAGCCTGGTGAAAAGCAGTAGAGCCAATCGCTGATGGTATGTTCCAGGTAGATATACTTAATGAATGTATATTAATCGATTGTACACACTAAGCTATTTAACTATTTCTATATAAAACAAAAGGATCGTTGTAAAATTAACTTTGAAATTAGCTGTTCTTATTACTGAATTTTATGTGAACCGATTATTTAAAATATGTTTAATTGAAGCTATCAACAAACGATAAATACAGCTACCCATCTATATGCACATTCGAGCAAAATGGCAGATCAAGATACATATGTATTAAGGCGAATCCATGCAAGGTGGTGTTATAAGTCCCATGTATTCTCATACGCAAAAGCAAAAACAAAATACACGTATGTAGGTGAATAAAAATCAAATCGGCTGCTATAGTAACTTCACCTTATATGAATTATCCTTGCATATGTACATAAGTAAATGTAAACAAGTAGTTTTTTTTTAATTATACATATTGAAAATTAGGTGTTATTTTTTTACAGATTTAACCAGAATTCATATATCAAACAACCAAGGAGCAGATCGAACCTCATTTGCGCATTTGTTCAATATTTTCATCAATTTCTTTGATCTGCTAAGGACCACAGACAAATTAGTGAATTTATTTTGAGCCTAGAGTCTTGAGACGGTTTATTGAGTACCGAATAGTCTCAAAATCAATTTCAAAACGAAAAGTCTCAATTGGTGCTAGAGACTGCTCACAGAATACCAGGTAGACGAAACATAGAAGACTCTATCGTAAAACCAGGCATTGAAGATTTTGAACCGGTATTTTTTCGCACAAGTTTGTAGATAGCGCCTTAACTTCAAACAGCGATCTGACTGAGATTCTGGCTGCCTTAAGTGAGCCTCTTGAGCCCATTGTACATGAAGAATACCCAAATGCTTCGTCTCTAGTTGAATCAGATTTAATAAAAAATTTGGCTAATAGTCGAAAGTCCCAAACTGAAAATTATCTTTCTGAAGGGACTCCTAGAAAAATAAAGTATCGGGAGGAGCTAGATGATCCAACGCAGGAGTTGGAACGGTTACGCAAAATGGTGAACATTTTAGAAAGGAAGGTTTGGAATTTAGAATCGCAACCAAATTTCATTGAACAGCTATGTAGCAAATTAATAAAAGTAAAGTAACTTACGAAAAAAAAGGTGGGGCCCTCTTTCTTACTTACTTAATATTTTTAAAGAATAAGTCAAATATAACGTATACATTCTCTTTTCTACGGGCCCTTGTGAGTCACGAATATTTTCCGAAAGCGATGCAAACCTGTTTGTGAATTAACACCCCTATGCTGAAATCCGTCGTAACTACGAATTTGCTACGAATCGTAACATCGGTATGCTCAAATCCAAATTGCGGAATCGTAATTTCGAAATTCGTAATGTTGGTATGCCTGAATCCGACGTAGCTGTCATTTCATTGCATTTTTCGGAGATTTTGTACGAATAGCAACTGGTGTCGGAACTTAGCAAATTCAAAACAATAATAATAATAAAATAAATAGTGTACACGGAAAACAACGAACAAATATGTAAGTTAAATTGTGCATAGAAAAAAGTGGTGTATTAATAAATATTTTGCAAAATATTCATGACATGAAGAGGGAGACTCTGCGCGAGAAGAAACGGCACAATAATGAAATGGAGGCCATGAAAAGAAAGGAGCTTGCGTTGCAGCAGAGGCTACTGCTATTGCAAGAAAAAAACCTTCAGCAGTGAGGCCAGTGCGAATATATTTATTAAAGTACTGAATTCAACTGTTTATTTAGTTTTAAGAAATTGATTTATGATACATTGTTTTTTTTAATAAATTTGCATCGTCTCGTAATAATCTCCTCTGCATATTCATGCAACTGTTGCTTATAGCATATTCTTCCTCCTGGGACAAAAGTGCAGCGGCTACAGAATCCATTTTATTTTAATTTAATTAAAAAACTTGCTTACAAATAACTAATAATCGCTGGTCTCAAAATTCACTCTTCACTTTGTTTATTTCACTTTATTTTAAGAACTTCGATTTTAATAATTTTAGTTGGCAACGCGGCCGTGAGTTACGAACGGATTTCAGCATAGCATTTTCGAATTGTTCGGAACGGAGCTACGAATTCGTAGGCTACGAAAATTCGGATTTCAGCATAGGGGTGTAAATTATTCAACTCACCTTCAGTACAGCCTTCCAACTCTGTCTAGGGAAGCACCTGGTGACATGCGATGGTGGGGAGGAACTTTCCTATGGTGTACATGTGAAAGTGCCTTAACGCTAAGAAAACGCGCTGAAAAGTGTAGTGCTGCTCGTTTGGCGGCTATTATGCCGACTCTTATTACATTACTTTGCCAGTGTTTGCTTATGTACGTACTTAACTGTTTTTTTTGTACATGCACGCAAGAACGCGCTTTATCGGTAATCACAACTTTCAAATAAATGCTTGAATTAATCGACAATCAAAAGCATTCTAATTTAACTTTTGACTAAATTTCTTGAAAAATACGAAGTTTTCTACATTGCGGAGTTTTTGTTTATTTTTGCTGACATATGTATGTATATATTTTAACTATTTTAAAGAGCATGACTGTTCCATGCCGCAACTTGATGGTGGCATTACAGAGGAAGACTTTTCCTTGACCATTGAGAAACAATTTACTAATAGCTACCCTGTAAAACCTCCTAACAAATTTATTGAAAGTATCGAAAAAATGTACGCAGATAATTTTGATTCTACTTGCCATAGCATTTGGTTTTCCCAGATATTGTTCGAGAAAATGGTACACGTAGAACTGCATTTTTGTTGTGAGAATTGTAACCGGGAGTAACAAAACAATTTTAATAAGAATAAGAAATTATTTTCTAGTAACTAGTTGTAAGAAAAAAAACGAATGATCAATCTTTTAAAAACATAAAGCTTTTGTGCGATACACATATGTAAGTGAAATTCGTTTTAAATCGCAAAACCACGTTTTTATAATTGGTTTTATTTGTTTAAAGTTGATATATTAAGGTAAGAATTATTATTATTGGAAACAAAATTTTTTGATTAATACCTTTAGTATGGTAGCTTTTTATTTGAACTCTCTGCTATTTCGTGGTAACTGTTTTAGCGATTTTGTTGTTGTTGTTGTTTAATTCAACGGCCTCATTACGAAGGCTCTCTCTCCCTCCGCCCTCCATCGTCAGAGTTTCTGTATGTTGTTTCGGTCTCATGGTTAGTTGGGCGCGAAATTGTCCACTGATTTGGAAAGCTGATGCTCTTTCACTAACACAAGGTCGCCCCTTTGGGACGCCAAACCGGGCCAGAATTAGAGCTCGGTTGAGATTCTCCGTCGTTGCTTTCCCGATTGCCACAACTTCGACCCATTACGAAAGCCGGTCCAGAAAAACGGGCCTATTATAATTAATTATTGTATGTACCTCGCACACGGAACCTCATTTGAAAATGTCGCTTCGATGCATAAGTTAGGTAAAATAATAGTTCGCAACATTGTGGGAGATATTGTGGACCGCTTTACCTCCCATATACCTGAGCGAACCCACTTTGGCAAAATATACGACTGATGGAAAAGACATTGCGATCATTTGCCCGAAAAACTCTGGGTCGAAATAAATGTTTCTTTGTAACCTAGTTGCAAAAGAACACTAGGTAGGATATCAAAATACATGATAAGCAACAACACTAACCCAGAAAAATATCAGAAAAACTACCCTAAGAAAATACATAGGAAATTTAGATTTAAGACCTAATTCATTTTTATTTTGCATAGTAGTTGTAAGTATATAACCACATAAACCTAAAAATTGCCGGCACAACTATTTTTCGTATCTAAATAGCACTAAATAAATCGCAACTTTCATGAAAGAGGCTAACAGGTATGCTTTTACAACTCAAGGAAATTTTATCCATTAAAAAAATTAATGCGACCGTACCCTGGATCACAACTAACTCGATCCAAAACCGCTTTTAATTACCGGTTATTGCGAGCGCGGCGGTTTAAAATTTCATTGGCTTCATCGAGTACAAGGATTTGTAGGTCTCTGGTCCTCAATCATATCGAATACACGTCCCGGTAGACCAATTTCAATATGCTGACTATAACTTTCTTATATCCTCATCCAAATTTGTGTCACCACTGCATACATGGCATTGTGCATCGAGTTGTCTATAACACTTATGTTTCACGCAGCGTGGTGTCAATCTTTGTAAAATCAAAATAGAAAAAGTTGCACTTTTCCCGTGCCGGACTGTGTCTGTGCAATTCCATCCTGACTTTTACATAGGGTTTAATGCTATGTTGTTGAATGATGGAGGGTTTAATCGAGGCACTCGAAAACATGAGATCGTTACGCACTTTCACGGTCTGAATGTGCTGAAAAAATAAAGAAATTTTTTAGAATAAGAGAAATAGCTCACATAAAAACGGAATACCTACACATATCCTTTTTTACAAGTATTTCCCTGCTACTCTTTGTGTTGCCGGAAATAAGTTTTTTTTTGTATTTGCCTTTATGCTCCGGCAAAAGGCGTCGTGGTTGTGCGGGATGTGTTGCTGCTGCGTCTTTGGAAGATTTGAGAAAAGTTCTGCTGGAAGTAATTAATATTCTATGCATCCACCATTATTTTTCAGTACTGCATCTATTCTTCTGGGCATAGATGAGATGAGTTTCCATCATGTTTCTACGGGTATATTGTACCATGCTTTTTCAATATTTCCCACAATTGAGTTTTGTGGCTACACTCATGCTTTTAAACTTCTCTCTTGCGTTCATTCCATAGGCCCTCAATTGGATTGGAATCAGGGGATTGACTAGGCCAACCAATAACTCGGACACTTTTTCCCGTTGTCTTGTTGAAACTTCCATACAAGAGCCATATCCTCTTTGGCATAAGGTAATATGTAAACCTATTTACCTTTTGTTCTGCGCACCGTCCTATTTGCGTCATTCCCGACAAATTTATTTTTGTTTCATCGCTCCAAAGAATGTTACGCCACTTTCGTTTACCTTCTGCTCCGTGCCATTATGTGTTTTTAAATTTGCATTTCTCAATAGAGGAACTTTGCGAGCTATTCTGCCAGGAAGATTTGCTTTCGCTCAGTTCCTCCTAACGGTTCTACTGGATATTATGTTATCAAATTCTCCTGCAACTGTCCTAAACGATACAAAAGGATTTTTCTTCCCCATGGACAAGATGTAGTTATCAGTTATTATAGACGTTTTTCTGCCAGCTCCGCGACGGTCTTATAGTTTTGGCGTTTTTAAAGCATTTGTCACGAAATTTTGTGAACGTCCCAATTTTCCAGCAGTAAATTTGTAAATCTTCCTTTCTTATGCATATTTTGGACTAGTCTTCTCTCCTCAACATTGCAATTATCCGCACTTCCCATCTAACTCGAAATATTATTTGTTTTTGCACTAGTAACTTAGATAACATTAAAACTTACCTTTCGGATAGAATATGTAAGTAAAAATTTAATAATTTTAAAATTACGCCACCTATTTTAATGACCACACTAAATTGCTACGTCCCCAAACAAATTCCAATTTTTTTATTTGTAATGAACTTATAGAACATAACGCTATCATTTTGAAATTTTCGCCTACTTCCACTAATGTTTATTTGGATATCTTGAAAGTAAATAATCGAAATATTTCTCAAAACAATTATATTTGAGCTCACACCTATTTCAATGCCCATATGTGTATATTTAAGACTTAACACAATGAATGTGATTTATTTATATATTAGTACAATAAAGTGAATTTTTGGAATGTTACAATACATACATTTTCCATTTGTTTCATTAAATCAAATTATGCTCTTGCAAATATTCAAACAATATACATACATACATACAGTGGCTTCAAGCCAAAGTCGGACACCGTAGAAAAAAATGTTCCTTCCTAAAAATATTTCAACCAAAGCAATTAAAAAAAGGTAAAATATTTTTTCAATTAGTCATTTATTGCACTTCCAAAATATAAAAACAAAACATATGAATTAATTCAGTATTATAAAATATTCTAGTAAAACATCAAACAAGAGTAAATTTAATGCGCAAGCCAAACTCGGACAATCAACAAGTCTTTTGAAATATTGAAATATATTTTAAAATCTAATATTTTGTATGAAGGCCTTTATTTTTAAGAATTATTTTGAGCCGGTTAGGCATTGATTTAACCAACTTTTCGCAAAAACTAGGTTCCATTTTTTGCCATTCTTGTAATAAGATAGATAAGTTATTTTTGCTTGAAACGGAATGCTGTCGAATTTTTGAGTTAAGATAGTCTGATAAATTTTTGATAGGATTAATATCAGGACCTTGGAGTGACGTTTCCAGAACATGGTGGCAATTATAAAGCAACCAAGAACGCATTTTGTAGGCCTTATGCTTTTGATCATTTAAATGGTGATTGCCTTCAAGGGACTCATCTTCCGCATTATTTCCAAGGTCTTCATACTGGGCAATTTCAATATCAAATGTTATACAAATATTATGGAGAATACATGCACTACAAATGATACTAAATACAATAAAACATAACTTAGTTTATTCAGTAAAATTCAACAACCTCCTAAATCGAGTTTTTAATTACCCGAATGCATTTTCTACTACGATAAGGGTACAAGAGTGCACTTTGTTAAAATTTCTTTCCATGCGGTCAAGTTGCCGTAATCCTATATGGTGGTACTAACCAGCTTTTTGACGGATATGCTGAATCACCCAAAATGAAGGAGTATTTTGGAGATAAATATTGTGGGTCGTCACCTCCTTTTTTAATTTCAAGAAAACAAATCACCAAATTAAATTATTATTTTTTTTTATTTAAGTTGAAACCACGAATTTTTCTTTTCTCGATTGAGTTAACATTAAATTTGTTGTCGTATAGTTTTCGGTAATCGACTAGCTAACAACAACCGCTGATTCGGCAAATGCGAAAATCGTTAAAAAATGGCAACTGAATAGCAACATCGTTAAAGTTTTGGTTAAGATGAGTTAACCATGCGAATATAGTTAAAATAAGTTAGTGAATCGCACTACTGGTATAAATTAGTATCAACATAGTGTGGAATCGAATGCGCCTTATATTTATTCACAATGAGAGAATGTTAATCTTATTTATTTTGTAACATCTAGGAATTATTTTACACCTTCTTCTTTGTTTTTTCACATGAGATAACTAATTCCAATACATTTCGATTAAATTTATAATACAAAGTTGGCGAATATTATAAAAATCAGTTGGTACTAGAGAAAACGTAAGCTATATTAAGATTACGATATAATCTCCTAAAATGGAAACTATATTTTTCCGTTAGATATTTAACAAACCTTTAAAGACGATAAATACTCCACTATTTTTTAATTTTCGTGGAACGTTCATATAAATTAAAAAGTAATGTGCCGAAGACAGAATTGTGTTCAGTGCAAAATTGTGATGAATTGACGTACTGATGATTTAATAAAACTTTTTACCATTGCCTAGCCGAAGTACATTTTAGTATACATATGAATGTATGTATTTCTGTATTTCAAGAAATTTTGTATATATATGTATGCATATTTCATAACAAAATGTTTCAAAGTCCACTTTTACATCGTAATAAAGCGCTTTAATTTAAGGTAGTTGTTTTACAAGAAATCTTAAAAATTATTTAAAGTAAAACAAACCAACAAGGCTGTCTGCTGGTTATGTTGTGATGCATACTTCTTATATCTAGCGGTCTTCACCAGCGCCATCGCGCTTTCTTAAAGTAAGCGAGAATTTCAAGTAGACGAAGACTGCACGATACGAGGGCGCGCACATCACAGACTTTAACAGCAGGGTGCGTGTATTCCGACGAAGTATTCAACTGGCAAGTCTACGCATCACATATGCAGGCCCCAATGGAACGTTTTCGCATGTAAACAAATCAGCTGTTTTGTATTGGCGGCAAATGTTTCCTTGTGTTTGAAGAAAATCTATTTTATTAGTTGTGAAATCTATGACAAAGATATAAAGAAATATTTGAAGTTGTACTTGTTTAGCTGGCAAGGTGAAATGATAATAAGGTGACCTCAGTAACTTAGCCTCACTTTTTCGCCATTCCTTTTGCGGTCATGTATTAACAGGTACTAAAAAGGAATATATTTATTAACCATTTTGGTACATATTTTTAGTAGTAATAAGTAATGTGTTTTTGAGCGGTATATTAATAAAAACTTTGTAAGCTTTCACTAATCTTATTAAGATGACCGCAGTCTAAATAGTACAACACGTCGCTACTGACATCACTTTATCATTACACTATTGCAGAGTGTGGCTATTTTGATTGAATCATAGGAAAAGGAAAAGAGATGACAACAGTCAGAATAGTACAACACGTTGCTACTGACATCACTCTATCATTGCACCATGTGTCGCTAGAAGCGAGGGAATGCTTCATCAGGCTTTTTGAGGGTCGTAGATGGTGGGTGCGACTTCATCTATAGAATGGAGCCACTCACGGATTTTTTGCCACGAATTTTGGATCTAGCGAAGAGAAAAAGCACATTTTTGACATGCTTCTTAATTTCATTGGGGAAAGGATGACGAGAAACAATTCTATTAGGTCATCCATTTTCCCAGAATGTCGACTTTACTTGACCCTCTAGTATGTTGCTCATATAACGTGATTATGTACATGCGTATATACAAATTATGAAAAATCATTTTTCTTACTTTAAAATTGGACTTTCCACAATAAAGGAAATAGTGGCAGAAACGTGCATTGCTTTGAGGGAGGTGTTTGGGAAAATTTATTTGTCGATACCTCAGAAGGATGAGTGAAAGCGTATCGGCACCGAACAAGCATATATCTACATACATATTTATGTGTGTACATCAATTCTATAACTACAAAGGGAGTTCCATTTTATTGTTAATGGGAGACTATTGTAGCTATTGCTTACCGGAATATGTTGGCCAGGATGACGGCGACGTTGCCAGAAGAGGATTGGGGCGGAGTGATATTTCTATCCCTTTGCAAAGAGCTAGGCGGATAGCTTCGAACAATGATTCTCAAAATGTTCAGAGAGGATCTGAAGAGTTACCTTATATCCCTACCGATTGAATTGATGGCACAATAAAGAAAATCTGACGAAGTCGATCTTTCACATCTAATGAACAAGAACCGGGAGTGAAAGGCATGCTAGCGAAGTACAACCCAGTAAGCAATTCAAAATCACAAGTGGAATGAATATTCTGTTGTCGGACGATACTCCGGTCTATGAGAACCCGAGGCGGTTGTCGTACGCTGTCAGATAGATAGTGCACGTTCAAGTGACGCAGTGGTTGCGGGATGGGATCATCCGATCCATCACCTCAAGCTACGCGTCCCCAGGGTTGTTAATTTCAAAAAAAAGGATAATAGAAAACGGTTGTGCTTCCCCATGCCGAATATTTTGAATAATGAACCGAAACGAAATTTTGATTTCGACAGTTGACGGTTTAAATGAGAAATTGGGTGACTTAGGGAGAGCTTACAAGCAGACGGAAAGCGACGTTACAGGACAGACTTATGGAACGTTTCGCCATAAATTTGAGTGTGGATGAAGAAACCGCCGTTAAAAAAGTGGTAAGTAATTGAGAAGCTGCAGGGTGCAGTAGTGTTTGTAAGGCTACAACATACGAATGGACTTTTCCATGTTTCTGTAGAACATACTTCAAGAAAATACACCGCCTTCATGACATACAACGGAAAATAAGAGTTTTTGTAGTCCCTTTTCGTATATCAAATTCGCTGGCGGTATTTTCAAGATGCATCGTGCTTTTAGACCTTATTCAAGATGACACTGTCGTAGATTACATAGACGACTTGGTTATTCCCTCCAAGGATTACAACGAAGGCGTGCGCAAATTAGAACGGGCCCTGAAGAAGGAACCAGATTACGGCTTGCAAGTGCCAATTCTTCATGATTATACTCGATAGAGGACGGTTCGATAAAGCCCTCCGAAGGAAAACGAGAGCGATTAAGAACTTCACATTGCCACATGACCGGAAGGCTCTGTAGCGATTTCTAGCATTAACTTCATATTTTAGGTGGTTTGTCGAAAGATATGCAGTAATCACCAAACCCGAAGGCGATGATTGAGGTACATACGGACGTTTGCATGTCTGGTTACGGAGCAAAGCTATTGCAAAGGGGCATCGATGGCCAAGCATCCGACCCGATGCAGTATATGAGCCGGAAAACTAAACCCTCAGAAGAGAAGTACCATTGCGAACTCGAAGTTCTAGTCATTATAGAGGCGCTCAAAAGGGGAAGAGTGTACCTGTGAGGAATCGGATTCAAATCGGTTACTGATGGTAAAGCGTTCGCGATGACCATGCAGAAACGGGATAATTCTTTAAGAGTATATCGTTGGGCGATGTTTCTACATGATTTTAATTATCGAATAGGGCATCGAAGCGATGACAAGGATGGTTGTTCCCTTTCCTAAAATGCGTGCTAGCACACGACTCAGATCGACGCACCGATCAAACCGTAACCGGTAATTAAATAATAAATAATTAAATAAATTATACTATTATTAAATTAAAACTGTTAACTTTGATTAAATGAAAACACTCACTGTGTCATGATGCTACATATATGCGTTTCATATTATATAAGTATATATTAGACGTGTTCTTAAAATTCAAAATGTTTTTTAAGTTTACAGAATGGGCTTATTTTTTCCTTTCCTCTCAAAAATAAATAAAAACCAAGTTTTATTGAAAGCGGTTAACGAAAAGTCGGCGCGGAAACGTTTTGAAAATAAAAAATCGCTTTCCAATAGAAAATAATCAAGTTTCATGTATTCAAAGGCAATGCTTCCTTCAACCTACAATATTACTCTATAACATAAACCTGCTTCTTAAAAGTAATTTTTATAATAATACGCTTCATACATTTAGGAACATTTGATTTAAATTAATTCAGATTTTTTGGAGGATGTATATTTTTTTTGTATTCTTCAACAACTTGAAGAAGAAAATGTTTCTCTTCTTCTTTATTTGTAAGAATAGTGTTGAAAACTTTTATGAACTTTATACCCCTTTCTGCTGTATCACTAGTTACTGGTAATTTCCGTAATGTTGTACGACCATTTTGAAATTGCTCGTTTGTTTCCCAATATTCAGAATCCAACTTCAAAAACTCGATTAAAAACTTATGCTTATTAAATACTGCAAAACAGTTTTTAGAAAGAAATTCGCTTAAATCAGAATTTAACAACGCACTTAAAATTTTTATTTTGCGATTATAGTGTTACTTAACATTTGGCTCTTCGGATTTTAAATTTTTTACCATTTTTTTCTTTATCTCTACAGACACATTGAAATCAAAAAAAGCCATTGCGACATTTTCCTCTGACAAATACCACATGTGTTGTTGCATTTTTCTGATTAACTCAGAAGAAATATTCGCATTGACTCAGATTTGCTCATGTGAAATTGTTCACGAAATACAAATATTTTTAAGGAATATATTCCCTTTGACATCCAGCGTGCATGCCTTGTAACGCCAGGTGTTTTAAATTGACCACCATTGCCACCAAGGAATGTAAGCACTAGTCGCACAAATTCTTCGTAGTCCGCACGAATAAAAGTTTTTTGTAATTGCGAGCGACAAAATAGTTTGATGTCATTGCAGATATCGAGCCCACTTTTAAATGACGAAGTGTCAATATTTGGCCAGGCCTTGGCAAATCTTCCAAAATTGTGACTTCTGGTGCCTGCGTCACTTTGAAATGTAAATCAAATACACTACGCAACTATATTTCAAGAATGTGGTGACGGCATGGTAATACTAACAAATTTCTTCCTAGCGTGCGTTGTAAGTGGGTGCATGCTCCATTCATTGGCCCAGTATTAGTGGACGTGGCGTCAAAAGACATTCCTTCTACTCGGTCTAAAATATCCCATTTGCTCAGTGTGTCAAATACTGCTGTAGCTATATTTTCTCCAGTGGCAGATAAAAGTTTAGGAGCGCCAAGAAATTTTGAGTCGCCATTGTAGCTAACAAGCACTACAATTCTCTCAACATTTATTTTTCCAATAAGATCTGGCAATACTTTCCCATCCCAGAATAAAATATAATAAATAGTTATATATAACATAGTATGTATATTTTTCGTGACTTTTTATCTTCCGTGTTTCGTTTCGTCGATGCTCTACTCGCAGCCGATGGAGAGTAGAACGATTGATTACCAATTCGCTGGTGCAATGGCCCAATGCTTCTGCAGTCTCCATGAGAATGTGCATCGCATTCCCATCGGTTACTTTGGCGCTATCAAGTGCTGAAAGCAATCGCGGTGTTACAAAATGTTTTGTTCCTCTTTTAGCACAAGTTGAAGTACTTTTCATTTCATTATAATTTATATAGGTTTTTTCTTCTTTTGATCCCCTGCCACCAATCTCCACTTCATTTTCCATTCCAAAATTTTCTATGAATTCGGCTGCACAATAACATTTTAAGTTTCACATAACAACAATAATTAAAATTGATTTGGTATTGATATACTTACGATTCACGTCCGACACTTGATCATGTTTTCTTGAAAGCTCTTTTTCAATTCGGTGAACTGTTATGCTTTGTCGTTGATATAAAACCATGCCAACACCGGCCATACAACCAGGGCGCCCTTTTTGCCTTTGTAGAATCAGAAATTCCTTATCTTCGCTTATTCGAATGGTTTGTAAGGCATTTCTATGAGCAATGTCAAACAAATTGTCCAACTCTTCAGAAAAGTCTTCTACATCTTTTTTCTGAGAATCAGACCTCTTACTGGGTACCGTTTTTTGAATTTTCTGCCTTTTACTACTTGTTTAATAAAAGAATTCGAAATGTATAATTAGAATACATAAAAACTGGTATTTTACCATACAAAATACATGCGAAATTTTCAAGTCGTTTCCGCGCCGACTTTTCCTTAACCGATTTCAATAAAACTTGGTTTTTATTTATTTTTGAGAGGAAAGGAAAAAAATAAGCCCATTCTGTAAACTTAGAACACTATTTCAAAAATCTCCATACAACGAAGAACACCTCTAATATATGTATATACATATATATATTCATCTATACATGTAGTATGATTTTGCCGTTACCTGTGTATAGGCCTGTTCTTTTGTAACCTAGTTGCAAAAAAACACTCCAACTCGGATAAAATTTCCTTTTAGTTACTCCACAACACTGGCAATATCTGTCATTAAACATATGATTTGTTTAGTGAAATTTTAAAGAAGCAAAACAAAATGAGCAATTCTGAGGATTCTTAACTTAATGCTATTTTATTTTCAGTGAAGTATTCGAAGTCTTAACTGCGTACCTGCCATATCTGGTGGTGGTAAAACGCGTATATTACCACAAAAAATCCGTGTATATGTACATTTGGTATGTAAGCAATACAGTGGCATTTAGGCAACTAGCTAATTTATGCGATATCAACGATGTGATGAAGGTTTTGAAAAATGAAACCAAGACGCAGCCCTTGACAGAAGGCAAACCCTTTTTAATTATTTAAGACAACAAAATATTATTTAAAAATTGCACTTCATATACATATTTATATCTTTGAATTCACTAATAAAAATATTTACAGGAATTCATTGCATTTCATTTAACTTAAAATCTATAAAACTAAAACAAATTCACAAGGAGTATCATATATAAAATTCAACTCAGATCACTTCTTATTCTAATTACAAATAAAATAACAAACAAAAAGCAAATTTAAAAAAAAATCCAGTTTCAGTGAAGTTTTTGCAATGTTTTTGATGTAAATGCTTCTGCTCGCTTTTATAAAACCCTTGTACATTGTACAGCATAATGTTACCGATGTGTTTTGAAAAATTGTAAAGTTGATACTCTTCCGCATGTACACGGGTTTTATAAAAACGAGCGCAAAGAATTTACATCAAAAACATTGCAAAAAATTCACTACAAGGTTTTCACTGAAACTCACTGTTACGTTTTAAAAAGCTGTTGCTAGACAGGGTAATTTCTATTAGCTATTTTTTCCAGACAGCACATTTGCCGAAAGTGTTTCAAACGGTCTGTAACCCACATGAACCACTCCATAAAGGGGACAAAGCACGGGCTGGCGCCAGTTCTGCTGTTGTTGTCCAAGCACAGCGGCATTCTTTCAGAGTCCTGGAAGTGGGTTAATAAATATAATTTGTTCAAACATATACTTATTTCTTGAACCTACCGTGATCGCCATTGACACCATGTCTTCCAACACGTTCGCGTAGGCCAACATCTTTCTTTTTGGGTGCTCCAACTCCGCTTTCCGGGCGAGGTAACATCTCGAATACTCAATTGTCTTCTCACATGACCATCTCTTGCGCCTTTTTTCTTGCATTCTGAAATAACAAACATGTTTTAATTCATAATTTTATGTGAAATATACGAAGCGCAAATTTTACTTACCCTTGTTCCATTTTTATTTGTTTTGTTTATGTATCCATAAAACAAACAAGATTTGACAGTTGATTGAAATTTCCCAAGTATTTTTCCGGAGCCCATTCACAATAGAGCGGGTTTTTGCACTGTTGCACTGCATAGGTATTCTTTAACTGCCGTTTGAATATTACAATTGATTGTCATACCGAAAATATTTTACCGACGCGTTATTGCCACCAAAGATAATGGTGCCACAAACAATTTATATCCCTATAGGCAGATTTTAGTGCACCAAAAGTAGAGAGTTGTAGATTGAAGTATTGCATGCGTTTCGAATATGGTATTCTGCATACAAACACTGCCAATTTACTCAGCTGTCAGGCGAATACTTCGCCGCAATGCAAGCAACTTATTCTACGTGGTAGGGATATTAAAACAATCAGCTGGCTTTTGCGAAGGATTTGAGCGTGGCAAAAGTAAAGAGTAGAGCGACTGTTGTTGTTGTAGTTGTTGTAGGGCTAGCTATACTCTGCTAAACTAGCTTAACTCTTATAAAGGCAGGCTCAGGAAATGGGCTGTTTCCACAGCGTTCGACCTTAGCGATAGGGGGTTTAGATAAGCAGGTTTTTTTGGGGCATGTGAGTTCACGGAGATGCCCACTGATATACCTGGGACGCGGCTCGGCCATGTGCAAGTTACTGTTTGGTTGTCTCGATCAGTCGCATACAGTAACTGCTTGCTGAGCAAAATGTTAAGCTCCTTAAACGGTCAGGTGACATCAAAAGACATCGGGTGACAGTCCGCAGTGCAACGTTATGACAGGTCTGCAACTTCGTACTGGTCCCCGGGGCAGCATAGTTTACAACCAATCGGCAAATCGCATTGCATGTTTCCAACGTTCCTTTTTCTTTGTCGAAAGTGTTGCCGGGGAGCGACTTGGGGACCTTGTTGCAGCTCCGCACTTAGTTGATAATTGCGGTTGTGTGCACGAAGAAGAAGAGCAGTATGTTATCCGTTGGGATGGGAGTACCGTCAACAGGAATGTTGAGGTACATACTAACCTCCTTTCCCCATGTTGTGAATAAGTTTGCCGTGACTTAGTAGGAGATAAGGTCATATTCCATACAGTGAAGAGCTGAGTAGGGTGGGAGAGATCACTGTTAACTTTTGAGCACATGTATCAATTGCATTGCCGGTAGCGGTTATCGAACAGTCGTAAACATACAAGAGGATGGTGACTTCGTCTGGCGGTAAACATCATGGGGGAGAGGACGCAACCCTGTGGGAGAGTAAAGCAACTCTTCTCAAGGGCGAGTTCGCATCTCTGAAGCACAGATCACTACACAGGTAATTGGTAGTCCACCGCTTCAGCCTTTTGGGAGAGCTGTTGTTTTTATGTCAGCTAGAAGCATTGAGTGTATAATTTTGACGAAAGCCTTTGACAAATCTCTTTAGAATCCAGAGTCTCTCTTGCCAACAAATGCTACTTGGCGCTGAGTAGGCAATTGCACAGTAAAGCAATCTTTCCATCAGATGATGGAACGATGACATGTATGAGCATTACCGCGACATAGATATTACAGCAAATTAAAATACAGCGGCTACGTTAGCTGGGACATGTTGTGCGAATGGACGAAACTGCTCCAGCCATGAAACTCTTCAACGTTGTACCAGCTGGTGCTGGTAGCCGAATAGGACAACATTCTCTGCGTTGGAAAGACCGAGGGAAAAAGACTTGACGTCACTTGGTATTCCCAATTGGCGCTAGTTAACAGGAAGAAGGGGTGGTTGGAGCAGGTTGTTGAACTCGGGCAAAATCTCATAAGACGTTATAGCGTCAATTAAGAAGAAGTTAATTTATGGCTGTAGTTGTTTTGTGCACTGGTGCTTCGCCGGGCTGAAAGGGTGCGTGAAATATGGGAGCAGGAGAGTCTCCATCATTTTTACCACTTGCGAAAAAGGGAAATCGGCAGATAGGAAGCACCCTCTTCCCACGGGTTCCCTAGTTTCAGCAGTGATGTAAACCTCCCCACCATCCGCACATAAAGAATGATAAATGATGAAATGGAAAGGTTAAAGATGCTGGTGAGGTAAGCCACTGCCGTCAAGGCCAAATTTTTCAGATCAGCATGTTTAATACATCAAGACCAATTGCCCTGATAGCTTAACCCATCCCGATGGCCTCCATTTACCTAGCCACTGGTGAATGTAAAAGCCGCGCTTGTTTTTGGCGGTTTGCTCAGCTGAATTGAAGTGCTGAATCGGCTGAGTAGCCTGGTCATGATCAGGTTACAGGATCTCAGATGGTCCTGCGCTTATTTTGGTCTACCAACCTCCGTATCTCTACGTTGAAATTCCTAATAAGGGGGCCAGTGTGGTGGTCACGCTCGTTCATCCGGGCAGTTCGGACGGATATCCGAAACTCTACCGGCCGGGATGGAGCGTACAGCTACTGTCGTGACCACCTTGCGGAACTTGCCTTCGCCCATGCGCTAGCAGTTGTTAGGTCAGGCGAGCTGCTGCAACTACCCATAATCCCGGCGGAGGTATCGGTGTCCATTCATCAATCATCTATCTGCTCTGTCAAACCATTTCTCTTACGATCTGCCGCAAGGCTTGGATGCCAGAGATCGTCGTGTGCATTAAAATCACTTACTACCATGCGGTTTTCACTTCTGAGGAGCGGACCTATGTCAGGGTGATATACTGCCGAGCAGCAAGTGACAGGGGGTATATAAATACTAAATATTCCAAGCTCGACATCTCCTGGCCTGATAGCTATGCCCTGACATTCTAAGGTATTATCCCTACGGTCGATAAGACCGATACAGTACTGTGTTGTGTGTGATGAATGCTAGTAGTCCACCATTATCTCGCTCGCACATCGGAGGGTTTGAGCGTGCCGGCTCATAAAGTTGGTTATGTCTACGATATTTCTTTGGAGTCCGTTGCAGTTAAATTGAAAGAGATTCGATTATCGGGTTTGAATCGCTGCGGAGGATGGTATGAGGGAAGAGTGAGGTTGTCCACCGCAGCACAGCTCCGCTTGCCGCCGTGTTAGTTGCCGCCTGGTGGAGCTAGTCTGCTGCACCATTACGGGCGTCCACTTATTTGTAGTGCGCAGACCAGAACATGCGCAGAAAATACCACCAGCCCTAGCACGAGTTACAATTGATTGGTTTCACATTCTAGCGTTTTATGATCTGAGCTGCAGATTTGCCGTCGGGAATAGCAGGATGGAATTGTCCGAGGGGGTTATGAAGGTGGGTAGTGCTCGTTTTGTTGTGGTGGGCTCCATTGGACCAAGTGGGTCTTTTTGGTGCGAGTTGGCATCATCGCAAAGTGCCCTACAGTCTTGGTCAAAGCGCTGGACAGCGCGAGTAACACGGAGCCATGTACCTTGTGGTCTACTCCCTATCACTATTAAGGCCTCAGCAGGTGGAGTTCGAATGGAGCTTTCACTGGCATACGCAGCAGAAACAAGTTTCTGGCCCAATGTTGGCTTCGACAAATGGGTAGCATCACTGCTTTAAGATGCTGATACACGCGTGTTGAACGACTTATGCGTTTAACTGGCCTAAACAAGGTTTGAGCGCCGAAACAACAGTCCTTGGTCGGGTGAAGTTCGGCCATTCCGGTACGAAGAATGCATGCCACTTGCTCTTAGTAGCAGGGCGTTAGTCGGGTTGTTGTTGTAACAGCATAAAAAATACTGCTGAAAATCCGACTGTCGTGGGAATGCTTTAGTCGGGCACTTGTGCGTCATATGAAGTTATATGGAAGTTGGCCAACTATCGGCCGATAGCTTGAACGCCACGGGCTTTATGTGAGTGCGCACATGGCCGACAACAGTGCTGACACTCGGCAAATATCGGTATTTTTTTAAGTCTACAATAACTATCAGAAGATGGCGCAGATTATGGTACGTCTATCCTCTCTTAAAAATTTTGACAGAATTTCTACGTCACAATAGATTTTGATTACAAAAACGGTATGTGTATGTATACTTGCAATCTGAATTTCAGATTAATCAGCGCAATCTTGCATTCTATGATTCTTGATACATAAGTACAATTTCGTCCGCTTATTTAAATATATATGTACATATATAAAGTGTCACACAAAATTGTATATTACGATATTCACAATGTAGTTAATGCCGTTAAATCTTCATATATCTAAATAAAAATTTCGACATCCGTTCTTGATTGCAGCAATTCGGTTACAATTGCTGCATGACGGTAACATTCGCACTAGCATCTGTACAGCAATTGCCCGACTATTTAGTATTCAGAATGCGCTCTAATCACCAACCCGACTATTAAGTGTTGTTAGTGTGTGCACCTAGTGCCCAACCCACCTATATAGTTGGCCAACTAAAAAGTTTCAAGTGTGTGATGGCTCTTAAACCAGCTACATTCTCGATCAAACTCGTTTATAGGCGAAAGGTGATAGACCTCTACGATATCTAAGACTTTCAAATTTTGATTTACTGGAAATCGTTGATTATTTGGTATTGGTATAAAAAATATATGGATATAAAGAAGACGGAAAGACGAAGCATGGTAAGTTAATATAGGTAATTTTATATTATACGGTTTCTTGAAATATCAATAAATGCTTATTTAGCTTAAGTGTGCCGAATCTAAATTAAGTAGCAGATCTACCGCCTCTGGAAACATTTCTGCAAAATCGAAGCGACGAATTAGCTTTAGTGGGAGAAAATCGGTCAGGTAAATTGTGTAAAACAAATTCTTATAGTACTGAAATATACACTCTCGCAGGGAATTTCATACAGAAGAAAAACCAAAAAGTTGGAACGATTCCTATGAAATGCCAGATCATATTAGTTCGTTGGAAAATATATCGACTGTAAACAAAGCTGAGAATGTTTTAATATTTGAAAGCAGTAAAAATGTTGAAAGCAGATACCCACTTGGGGAAAATCAGAAAAATTTTACTTTCTCTCGATTAGCTGGAAAACCAATATGCTCTTTCAGGAAGTCGCGGAGTTTAACTAATTCTGGCAACGAAAATGCTCATCACGATACTGGAGTAATTTTATGTGAGAGGGATATATCCAAGGTATGAACACTTTACCATAATATGACGTTCATTTTGTTTTATATCAAAGAAATTTTATGTCTTAGACAGTGTTCAGACAGGGAAACTTTTGTTGCTTATTATCGGCGATTTCCCTTTTGGTGTTGCTCGTCGCGTTCACACAGAGCAACTCTGTTCAGGCAATTTTATGGCATTTCATTTTATAGAATTTTCGCAAATTTCTGTACGCTTCGCTTAAGCGGCATTTACACATTCTGATAAATTTTGTGATTATAAGTAAAAGGTGTTGACAAATGAAGTTTTAACATAATTTACGTTAATATGTATCGCAAAAAAATAAGAACAAAATTTCATTTCCCAACTTACTGCATGTATTCACTTAAAACTCAACAAAACTGCAACCACTGAAAGAATTTATAAATGAAAAGGAATGTCAAATTTCTTAGCTGCCGACTAAGACGAATAAGAACACAAAGCGTGTCGCCCGAGCACGAGCAACTTGGTGCCCTTCCCCTTTCCCCGTCCCTCTCTCTTACAAGTAACGAGTTGCCGCGACAAAAGTTTCCCTGTCTGAACATTGTCTTACAGACATTTAATTTAAACTCATAAATGTATGTACTTATATATGTACATACATATATATTCATTTATGCACTAAGTTAAATGAACGCCCTAAAAATTTTCTCGATCAGCATTTCATCATGTAAAATGCCGTGAATAAGCAAAAAATCTTAATTTTTTTAAGCTTTTGAAAGATTAGTTAGCAACCCATTTGCTAATGTAGGAACAATTAATATTTCATTTGAGATACATGATATGCGGCTATTTTGTGTTTCAATTCTGGCACTAAAGCAGGTAAGAACAGGAAATTTATCACTCCTGTCACTTATTATGAATATAAAGTTTTCACTGAAAATTATTAAGATCGGATCACTATTACTTATAACTTCCATACGACTGATTGTTCAGATATGAGGTTTTATTTTAAAGCTCCTAGATTTAGGCAGATAAAACCTTGAAATTGTGTAAACTATTCTCTTTTTATTCATACAATGTTACTATAAATATCGTAAATAATATGTTTTAGTTGAAGATTTTAATATTTATAGGAATTTTGGAATGCGATTGATCCAGCTTGGGCTAAATTCATTTTATTTATTAATTTATTTCTCGATTTTTAATAGCTTATATTTCAAAAACTATTAAACCGATTTCAAAAATATTGGTGTGGGTGGAGAGGTAATTAAGAGATCTTTCATTGAAAAGCGCTAATTTTTCATTAAAAAGTATGTAAATAACTGTATATAAAAATATGTTTGTCAAATAGTGCATATAAATACCTTTCATTTGATATATACATCACTTTATATAGTTATGCTTAAATATTATTAGATAATTTGCTTTTTTGTGTGGGTGGCGAAGGGAGACCACAGTATTTTTGCGTGCAACACTTTCTGCTTAGGCGGCCTTCGGCCGCGATTCAAAAAAAATTACCCTGGCCGGTCCAACACAGGCTACGCTGACTATAGTATTTTTGCATGGAACACCTTTCTGAGTAAGAGGCCTTTGGACACGTTTCAAAAAAATAACCCTGGCCGGTCCAAGACCGGCTACGCTGACCACACTGGCCGATTCAACTCAAGAAGCTCAGGATCATAACCCTCAATATGACCAATTCTTCCTTTCACACCAACACAAATAACTCAAAACATCTTATAATATTTAAATATAACTATATAATGTTACACATCAAATGAAAGGTATTTTTATGGACTATTTCACATAGTTTTTTTTTTCTGAAAAATGGGCATAATTTTTTTGTTTTTTGATTTTCTCGAAATATATATATATATATAATATATACAAATATACACATTGGGTGAAAGTTCTTAATTACCTATTCGACGATATCAATATTATTGAAATCAGTGTAATATATTTTACCCCTCAAAGCTACTTTTACTTCTCGCCCCAAATTCTCAATGGGGTTTAAGAACCATTCACGGCGCAGAGAAAACAAGGTGTCGGCAAAAGCACTTCCGTTACTTCGTACTTGTTTCGTTTGACATAATGACGTTTCAAGATGTTCTCAGTGTTTGTTTACGAATACAGACTGGGAAATATAGATTGTGCCGCGTTTTGTTTATGCTAAGCGTTAATTTTGAAATATTTGTACAAAACAATCTTAAAAATAAAGAAAATGAAGTGCCGCGTTTTGAATTGTGCAAGCAAAAGCAAAAACAAAGATAGAAAGTACAGTTTTTTTAAATTTCCAGCTGATGACGCTGTGGCCAAAATTTGGGTAGAATTCTTTATAATTGTTTTGTTATTGTCAAATTATCACCTTCTTTTTTCATTATTCTTGACAGAGAATTTCTGTGACGTGTACGCTGCCGGCGTTGTCGTAATCTTGTTTTCTATCATTCTTGAGAACCATTTTTTTGTACCAGTTTTGATGTGTGCTTCGGGCCATTGTCCTGCTGGAAGACCCATCAAGCGGCATATCATCTTCAGTATAAGGTAGCATCACTTCACTTAAAATATTACAATAAGTAGTTGCTGTCATTTTTTACTCAATCCGATATATCGGACCTAGGAAAGGCATCCCCAAACCATGTTTAATGGTTTTAATTGTGTATTGTGGTTTGAAAGTGGTATTCATTGGTCTACGGCAGCTATGCTCAATGTGAATGTATGCAGTTTTGCGCATGTGTTGTGGACGCGTAAAAGCTCTTACGCAACAAACAGTACGTTGCAAAAGTAGTTTGTACAGTTTACATGGAAAGCATTAGCTCGTCTATATCAATTTCGCGTTCGTAGTTTTTAATACGCTCAATTTTTTGTTCTTGTATGTTGCAAATTAGAGGGTTATCGTGCAAATTCATAATTTTTTTTATAAGATCAAAATCATGAAATCTGAAACTAAAACTTTCTAACAGTGTTTCTATTGTTTTTGAATATACATTAATTTTACCACATTTTTTATGTTCAGTAAATACTTGTGCTAAGTTTGGTAAGTTCGATATATTGTCATTTTTAATTTCGTTCAATAAAATTTCAATTTTTTTTCCAAAGTGGGTTATGGTTCGCTCTAGATCAAAAATTTTTTTATTTTTACCCTGAAGCAGTAAATTTAATTCATTAATTAAGTGTGTAATATCGCACAAAAAAGCTAAATCAAAAATAAAATGTTTGTCTTTAAGTGCGAAAATAAACTTTTCGACGTCTGGACTCATATTCTGCTGAAAAAAAATTATTACTTCGTTTCGTAAATTGAATAGTCTTTGGAGGCATTTGCCTTTGCTAAGCCAACGCACTTCTGTATATAAAAGTAAATCACCGTAGTCAGCATCAAGTTCATCAAGAAGAGTTTTGAACTTCCTGTGGTTGAGAGCATTATGACCACCCTTAATTTTATTAATAATTTTCACTGCGATGTCCATTGCATTGAGCAGACACAAGTCTTTTGCAAAAGTGCTTGTTGGTGAATAATGCAATGGAATGTTGGCACATTAATTTTTTTTTTTAATAAACAGCCTACAAGCCCCTTTTTATTTCCACGCATAACCTTCGCGCCGTCTGTACATATTGAACTTAATTTGGTAATATCGATGTGATCAAATACGTTCAATGCTAAAGCCTCCATTATTTTTTCCCCGCTTGCATGACCATGCATAGCAACTACATTAAATATTTCTTCCGATGCTATTAATTTATCGTCAACAGACTTCACGCATATTATTAGCTGGCATATACTATTAATGTCTGTACTCTCATCCAAGCAAAGAGAGAAATATTTACAGTTTTTAAGTCTGTTCTTGGTAAGAGAAAAAAGCTATGAGCTAATTTGTTCTGTCCTACGGGTAATTGTTGCCCTTGATAAAGGTACCTTCTCCAAAATTTTGACCATTTGCTTTCCTTTACTTCCAAAACAACCTAGTACTTCACTAGCGAGTTCCTTAAAAAATATGCCATCATCAAAAGGGCGACAGCGCTTAGACAGCGCAAGCGAAACAACAAAAGAAGCCTTTTCTACAGACATTTCCTCAATATCTCTATTTTCTTTTCCATTTTTTTTTTTCAAATTAGCAATTAAAATTGCTCTTGCGTCATCTTGAATATTCAAATATTCTTTATGGCATGATCTATAATGCCTTTCGACATTAAATTTGTGGCTACGGTTAACATTACGTTGGCATACCAAACATACTGGCTCACCAACGTTGTTTTGCGTAAACAAATACTCATTTTCCCAATCGTTGTCAAACATGTAGCGTACTGTATGCTGCTTTGGCGTCGAGCACTTGCTAGTACAAAGTCTGACCAACGACTGCTTTCTGGCATAGCGCGATGTGTCGTGTATGTGTAAAAGCACATAACGTCACCTAAAATGCAAAAGGCCGTAACTAACAAAAAATTCAAAATTGACTTTTTGATTGATTATGAAGTACTTAACCGAAACACATGTACACAGCAAATTTTACATGCATACGTCCAAAAATAACGGCTTTATAGGCGAGAATCAAAAGGCCGTAACTACAACTTCAACAATTTCATAAACCAAAAAGCCGTAACTACCCTTTTTTTCATTCTCTTTGATTCAATTTCAATGTGACACATTGTGTTATCCGTAATTACAGTTGTTTTCATTATCTTTCATTCTTTATCAAATTGTGTTATTGTGTTACTGCCTTTATTCCCGGAATAAAACAAAATTAATAAAATGAGTACTAATTGTGAAAATGGTTGTAATGAAAAATTAAAAAAAATAATAAAAGATCTGGAAATATAATAAACCGATTGAAAGGAAAAAAATACATGGGACTATCGAAAGGCATTATTAGTGAAAAAGCTCCAAGAGAACTTAAAGCTGGATGTACTTCAAAATTATAACGTTTTGCCACAACGTACACAACAAAAATTTAGGGACATCGAACCTTCACAGTTACATACCGAAAGAATACCAATATCCAAAAAGAAATGGGAACACCTGCAGGAACTTAAATTTTTACTTCCGGCTGACTGCCACAGCTTTTATGATAATATACCCTTTACATCTTAAACCTATTCTAATTTGCCATTTGTAATGCAGGTTTTGTTGTTTCCAAATGAATTATTTTGTTTTTCTTAACCAGTTTAATATAATTTTATTTTCTCGAATTAAATGTATTAATTAAATAATTTCTTTTGTGTTAAAATACTTACAATAAATAGATACAAAAAGACATAACTTGTTAAAAACTTTTTTAGTTACAGCCTAAAAGCACATTTTCTTATTTTAACCATTGGTTTTATTTTATCCACAATTTTTTTCAAGTAGTTACGGCTTTTTGGTTTCAGAAAAATAGAGTGCAAAAGGCCGTAACTAACATTTCTTAAAAACTGCTTTTTTCCCATTAATTTGGTTTTCAGAAACAAATCCGTCTTTGTTTTCTAAGCTTAAATCTACAATTTGGATATTTAGCTTTAAGTAGTCTTTAATTTATAACGTTTTTTGCTTCTCCTGTAAAATACTAAAAATGTTAGTTACGGCCTTTTGCATTTTAGGTGACGATAAGCTTCACCCGTGTACATGTAAAAGCGCAAAAGCTCTTTTCGCCCGCGGGCTCAAGAGCTGAGCATAGCTGGTCTACGGGCATGTTGATAAAACATGTTACTTTTAGACTCATCTAACCATAGGATATTACGTAATTTCTCCACCAGTTGGTATGCTCTTGAGCAAAAATTAGCCTTTTAGAAACATTTTGTTTTAACAGATAAGGTACTTTCCTCGGCTTCTTCGATTTGAAATCCTTGGCTTGAGCTTTTTGCGAATGGTGGAAGTATCAACGTTTAAAGATAATTCACGTTTTATGTATTTTGAAGATGCAAAGGGTTTTCTTCTCACAATTCTCACTATATTATTTTCAATAGTTGGTGTAATTTTTGGTTTCCGTCCGCGTGTTTCCCTTTGCTGTTTATATTTTTATGCATTTTCTACCATTCTCTTGGAGCATTTCAACGTCTCGCCTATATTTCGGTACGAAAATCCCTTTTGGTGAAGGTGTTTTATTTGTTCTCGAATCTGAACGCTACAATGCCATGCTCTGCCCATTTTGAAGCACTAAACTATAATATTTGGTTATTTGTTTAATACATAATTATATTCCTACATATACTTAATGCCTTTACCGATTATACATGTTTAAAATCCACAAAATTACAACCAACGTGTATATATGTGTGTATATAAACAAATGAATGTTTGATAGCACGTTTTTCCACTAAGCAAAGCAATGATACGAGTAGCGATTGCAACGTTATGATTATTAATATGTAAGCAGTTGTTATTAGAAAACTTAGTGAGGCAATGCAATAAATAAAAGTACATTATTAAAGTTTTCAACAAAACGAAATTATAATTTTTCAAAAATCATAAAACAATAATAAATTCATATGAAACGAAATTCTAGTTTTTCAATAATAAGAATAACAAATTTGAACATATTTGAAAAATTAAGTACAAATGTCTTTATAAAATTGGCGTATTCTTCTGGCAAATAAGATGACATTGCAATATCTTTTATTTTTTCTGCTCTTAATGTTATCGGCGTATCTCTAAGTACCGGAAGCGAATAATTTGCCATGGTTTTTTTTTTTTTTTTTTTTTTTTTTTTTTTTTTTTTTGGTTTCAAATTAAAGCATGCCCAGGTTTCTTCTTTGGTATGATTTTCTTTCAATCTCAATATATTTGGGTCATCATTAACTATTTGGATCCACCGAGCATGCGTTATTTCTGTTCAAATAAGTTTTTAAGGTATCAAAATTTTTGAAATCGTTTGGAAGCATTTGATATACATATGTACATTAAATGGATTTAATGTTCTTGCTGATGTAATTAAACGACATACATCTTCCGGAGTATAGAGTTGTGATATTTTTTTTTTTTTGTTTCTCGATGAGCGCAAAATCGCGATCGCACGGAAGGAAACTGTGTCCAGAGGTTAAACATTTTTGGTTAACTTCAGAAAAGTATTTATTTAATACGGTATAACACAAGGCAATCATCGTCCAATTATTATTCTGACCTACACTGTCGAACCATATTATTAGTTTCTTTATTTCCCCTTGTTGAAGGATATTGTAGTGAATTGTTATTGTTTCGAGGACAATAAGCTTTTTTATTGCCCGTTTAATATGCAAATAAAACCGACGAATTACAATTTGCTTATAGTTTCGACTTTTATTTAAATTCTTTAAATATAATTGAATTAGATTAAGCGATTGAAAATTACAAAGAAAAATGCGACTGATAATATAAATATGTTTAATATTTCAAATCAAAAAAATGCTAGCAACGATACGCTGTATTTGAAGTAAGAACGAAATGCGAATGACAAAGTTTTTAGCTGCACAAGTTCACCTACAGAATTTCTCTTAGTTCAATAAGTACAATAGCTTACGGCATAGGGATCACCTGATTTAGTGGTACATATTCTAAACCACAGCATTTATGCTAATGTATGTAAGTATGTATAAAATATGACAAAAAACGCATTGTTACTCAAAATATTCCAACCGGTTCTTATGCATTGTTATCAGTTTCAAGCAAATGTACACGTACGCAGGTATGTAACTACATATGCGCAGATATACATATGCACATACATATGTATGTACATGCTCAGCTATAGTTAGCACAGAAACTAAGAAATGATGTGCAATTAATATTATCAGTGATGGTACATATTATTAGATACAATTAGTGATAGTGGGTAACAAATAGTAGTAAAACGCTTTCTAATACTAATGTACTACATACTTATATCTCTATATAATTAAACAGTTATATATTTCAATATGCATGAAGCTATCTCGTTAGCTCCTCTTTTTGCCACGGTTTCATGCCATGTATACATAACCACTATATTCTGTAGAAGATTATGAACCGCGAAGTTATATGTAGTTGGAATATTGACGCTGATAAAAAACATCAGAGTGAGTCAAATTTGGCGTAAAAATTTATTTATTTATACAAAGCTTACATAATAATTAATTATTATATAAACTAAAGCAAACGCAGCGCTAGCAGCAGAGGCTTTCGGCTGGCTGGTGAGGTGGGTTGGGTCAGATACGACGGAGTAGATCTGTGTCCTTTTGAAATTTGTAAATTTTGCTAATATTTTCTTCTGTGGCATCCATTAAAAATAGGAGAGGATCCTTGTTGTTAAAATGATGAAGCCTTTGAGAAGCAAGTCCTGGGCAGGATACAAGTAAGTGATGCACGCTGACTGTTGCTTGACAGAAGGGGCAGGTGTTGGATCTAACGCCCTGTAATAAGTGCGCGTTGGTAATTATGGTATGCCCAATTCGGAGACTTGTGTATGGGGTGATGTGGTTGGTTGGTGTCGATGTTGTAAACACAGGGTTTGTTCTGTTAGGGTTAATTTCCGAATAATGGTGGTTATAGTCGTCCCATTCACGCAATAACTTGGTTTGCCTCTGACTATGAATTAGTCGGTATATGTCGCTAGGTAGGGTGATTTCGGATGTGCTTGTTGGTGTAATGGAAATATTCTTGGCGGTTGTGTCAGCAAGTGTGTTGCCCTGTATGCCGGAGTGTCTAGGTATCCACATGATTTTGATTTTACGCGGATGGGAAATAAGTGTGTTTTTTATACTGTCGATGATATTGCTTGATTTGTTGTTGTTGTTGTTGTTGTAGCGGCTAGTCGCGCCCCGTAAAGAGCGGATTCACCCATGTCGTCGAACTCATCTAGGGGGAGGCCCAGGAAACGTGCAGTTTCGACAGGGTTGGACCAGAGGGAGAGGGGGGTTAGATGAGTGGGTTTGAGAGGGCATGTGAATAGGTGGTTGGTGTCGTGCGGAGAATCTCCACATGCCGGACATGTGTTGGGTATGTCGGGGTTGATTCTGGATAAGTAGGAGTTGAGCCTGCTACAGTATCCAGATCGTAGTTGTGCCAGAGTGACGCGGGACTCGCGGGGCAGCAGGGACTCCTCATCCGCTACAGGTGGTGGTTGGGCTCCGATGACTGCATTTGCCTGGCGGGAGTCAATGATGTTAGTGACTGTGTCTCTGTGGATGTTGCTTAGGACCCGCCGGCACGCCTCCGGATCCAGCGGTTGTGTGATGAGTGGCTGGATCTCGTCCTTTAGTCTAGAACCCTCCTTAACTCGGAGCACATTGACCTCTTGGTGGAGATGCTCCTCAGGCGACATCAGAAGACATCCCGTCACCGTGCGGAGTGCGGCGTTCTGGCAGGTCTGCAGCTACATCCACTGTGTCCTGCTGGTTCCCGGCGACCAAACTGGCGCAGCATAATTTATTACCGGCCGGCCAATCGCCTTGTATGTTGCCAACAACGTTTCTTTGTCTTTGCCCCAAGAGCTGCCGGCGAGCGACTTGAGGACATTGTTGCGGCTCTGTACTCTATTGGCGATTGCGGTAGTGTGCGCGGAGAAGGAGAGCAGGCTGTCGAAAGTCACCCCCAGAATCTTCGGGTGGTTAACCGTCGGAATGGGGGTGCCATCGATATGGATGTTAAGATCCAGCCTGACCTCCTTCGTCCAGGTGGTAAAAAGGGTCGCCGAGGATTTAGCAGGGGACAGCGCCAGGTTTCTGCTAGTGATTTGTTGTGGTTTTGGATGGCTTGGAAACATGACAAACTGTCTGAGCATATTATGTGTTTACCTTGTTTTTGGCAGAGTATTGAATAGCGTGGAATATAGCGGTTGCTTCGGCGGTGAAGAAGAATGAGAAAAGGAGGCCGTACGCGACAACTTCTTGATTTTCCTTCACCACAGCGTAGGAAGTGTGGGATGCTTTCGACCCATCAGTGAAAATCACTTGCCAGCCGTTGGATTTGTAATGTGCGATTGTTTCGAAGAACTTGGCTTTATAAACGGCGTTTGGTGTTCTATCTTTCCGCAAGGAGGCTAGATCATTAATCAAAGATGTTTTGCTGGACGTCCAGGGGGGGTGATGAGTGTACCGCGGGATGTGCTGCTTGATCGGCAGTTCGACATGTTTCGCGAATAAGGCGCAGGTGTGTATAGATGAGGGCATTTTGGGCGTGGATACCCGTGAAGCGGCAGATTGGAAGTCATTGTGGATAAGAAGATTGGGTCTTAGAGTGAGCTTTGAGTAGAGCCTGAATATTTTGTCTTCCATGTTGTCGTGTAGAGCAGGCAGACCGGATTCGGCCAGAATATTTTTTATGGGCGAAGTTGGAAATGCGCGTATGGATCTTCGCGCTTCGGCGTGATAGGGAGCAGCGAGCATCTTTAAGTTTTACTTGGCGTGTAATCCATAGATTTCTATACCGTTGTTGATTGTTGATAAGATGAGGGCGTTTGTCACGTTAATTAACAGATCCGAATTAATTAGCGAGCGTTCGCTTGATAAGTACTTAATAATGTTTAACTTTACATAGAGTCTCTCCCTAACATATTTATTTATTTATTTATTTATTATTACGGCTTTTTAGGCCTAAAACTTACAACTATACAATAATTTACTTCCTGTTTTTCTAAATTTGTACACATTAAAAGAACTAACTGTATACCAAATTCATTAAAAGTACAATTTTAAAATATTATTTATAATGCATAAGTTATATTTGCATAAATTTTAACTGCTCATTGGGCACCGACTTTTAGGGCCAGCTGAGACTGACGAGGTCTCAATACGGACAAAGTGGCCATCAGTATACATCGCGCTACTCTTGGATCAGCTCATTTCAGTGGACAGTGCTAGTCTCAATTTAGATAACGTGGTACTCGGCTATGATATTATATTTCCGGCCAACATAGGTGATATTATATTTCCGGCCAACATAGGTGACAGCGCCAAGTCAGTCCACCTGAGTATTTATGTTATATAAAGGCAAATCCTGCCCCTCCTATATTCACTTCATTCAATCAGACAATTGATCCATGGTATAGCATGAAAAGTAAAAAGGAAAAATTTCATCTCAGAGGAAGGGTTCTACAGTATTCAAATAAACTCTTTTTAAAACTATTGAAATTGTTACTGTTCTTTATATAATTAGGAAGCTCATTGTAACTTTTTAAACATTTATAAAATATATCTTGCTTGTCTATTTCTGTTTTAAAAAGAGGCAATCTAAAATTATTATTCTCCCTCACTCCATGGGAATGAGTTTCATTAACATAATTAAGTTTTACACTCAGGTACTCTGGTAGGTTACCATACTTAATATTAAAAATAAATTTCATAGTTTGATAAAAGATTTGCTGTTTAACGCTCAACCAATTCAAGGTTTCGATCATGGTTTTTATTGGGGTGTCATACCGCATGTTCAAAATAAATCTCATGGCCTTATTTTGCATAACCTGTAGCTTATCGATTTGTGCTTCATTCGCAATAAAAAATATCGTTGGACAAAACATAAAGTGCGGCTCTTTAATAGATCTATACACCATAATTTTGTATTTCCTACTTATATATTTGCATGACCTTTTCATAAATCCAATTTTCTTTGCAATTTTTCCAACAATATATGTAATCGATGTGCTTATTGAATTTCAATTTGTTATCGATCTGAATACCTAAGTATTTAATTATGTTTAATTCCTCAATGTTTGTACCCATAATGCTCAGGTTAAATTTACGCGTTTCTTTATTCAGCGATCTTGATATGATCACAAAATTTGTTTTGCTAACATTGAGTTTTAATTTATTCTTGCAAAGCCACCTATAAAGTGAATTTAAATCCTGTTGCATTTTGTCCATAGCTACCATTATATCCGTTTCACTTATTACCAGTAATGCATCGTCCGCAAACAATCTTATACTGGTGTGCTTTATAGCTGATGATATATCATTAATATATATGTTGAATAGAATTGGAGCCAAAACCAATCCTTGCGGTAATCCTATTTCCACCAACGCTTCCTCTGAGGCTGCCGACTCTATTACAGTTTTTTGTTTGCGGTTAATGAGAAAGCTCTTAAACCACCGCAATTCCGTATCCCTTACACCAAAATTATGTAATTTGGCTAGCATTATATTTCTGTCAATTGTTTCGAACGCTCTCTTAAGATCAATGAAAACTGCAACAGTACTTTTCTTCAAATTGAGATTTTCTTTCCAATCAGATATTACTAAATTTAAAGCGGTTTCACAAGAGTGCTTTTCTCTAAAGCCTGACTGTGCTTTCATTAATATTTTATTATTTTCCAGATAATTAGTAAGTTGCTTCTTTATCGATATCTAACAATTTCTCTATGTTTGGCAATGTGTTAATAGGTGTAAGATCTTCGGCTATTATTGACTTTTTTACTTTTTTTATGGGTATTATTGTAGATACTTTCCACGAGTCAGGCACTATACCAGTTTTCATACTTTTATTTATAATGTCAGCATAAAAAAGGCCCATGTATTCAACTGAATAACTCCTTCTGACAATATTTTCTTTCCGCCTATTTTATGTTTTAACTGTTTAACTATGTCAGCAATATCATTTATATTAACTTCTTCAAATTTTATTCTTGTATCTACCCTTGATTCCAACTCGCCACCACTATCTACGATTTCAATATTCTCATTTATTTCAATAATACTTCCAATAAAGAAATGGTTTAATGCTTCAGCAATGCTTTGAGGAGTTTCATATTTCACGCCTTTTACACTAACGGTTGAAATATTATCTTTAACCTCGGATATACTGACCGCCTGCTTTAGATGCTTCCACATTAATTTACTATCAAGCTATTTGACTCAACATTTTTTTCCATGTGTTTCATTTTTTGTATTTTATTAGCTTTTTGTAATATTTTGCAACATTATTGTATTCAGAAAAGTCACCCGTTGAGATTGCTTGCAATTGTAAATTATACTTCAGTTTATTGAGTTCTGTCAATTCTTGGTCATACCATTTATTTCTCAATTTTACAATTCTATTTTTCTCATATGTTAGTAAACTCATACAACTGGTTAAACTGGCGTTTATATAATTTGCCATATCATCGACATTCAAGTTTTTCAATATGCTGAAGTCGCATTTTCTTAGTAAATTAATTAAATTGTCAATTGTATAATTTTGCCAGGACATTTTCGTAATTGTTCTACGTAATGGGTTCGAATTATTGACTTTTATAGTGAATGAAATAGTTTCATGATCAGAAATTTTATTCTGCTCTAGTCTCTCGCAAGATATTACGTTCGCGTTTGCATAAAGGAGATCAATTTTTGTTTGAGACATTTCTGCAATTCGAGTGTTGAAATTAACCATTTGTTTCATTGAACTTCTCGCAAATATTTCATTTAGTTTATTACAACCATAAGAATTAACATTTAGGTTTATATTGAAGTCTCCAATAATAAGGGAGTTTGTACCTGTTTCACATACCTCTGTTACTAGCGATTCTAAATGGTTTAAAAATTCACTGTCGCTAGAGCTTGGTGAATGGTACAATACACCTATTTGCCATTTAATATCACAGTTTTTAAATTGTATTATTGCACACCAGACATTTTTGTCTATCGATGTATTGTATCTTACTTTGTACTCGATACCTTCTTTTAATAATAACACAACACCTCCCGTATGCCCACTATGAGAGTCGCATCGAATAGTTGTGTAAAATGAAATATTAATTTCACCATCACCAATATCTGAGGTAAGGCAGCGTATCACTGTATCCGGGTTTACTTCTTCTATAAGCCTTTCTAGTTCTGCTTTGTTAGCTAGATAACTACAAATGTTTAAATAAATGCATTTGAAACTGCACCTTGTTTTCTTTACATGATAATTTGGTTGCTAATAACCAACTCGCTGTTTTTCCAACTTTAACTTTCTCAGGTAAACTGGACAATGATGACTCATAATGTTGTGTTCCGTATTAAACTTTAAACCTAACTGGTTATTAGCATCTACACAATTTCCACAAACATTTATTGGCGTACTCTGGCTACAGACTTCAAATTTATGCTCCCCCATACATTTACTATATCTCAGTTTTTTGGTACAGTTATTCCCAATATGGTTAAACCCTAAGCATTTATAACATCTTCTTACCGTTTGGCCATCGTACACTGGACAGCGATCCCAACCTATATTAATTTTTCTACAATTCAGAATGTCCTCAAAGCATGAATGATCTACCTCAATTATCGCATTAACATAGGAGGTTCTATTTTCTCTCTTTGAACGTTGAATTTTTAAACATGTTAGCTTAGCATTTTTTAATATTTCGTTTTTTTTATTTATTTATTTAATTAAAGTCGACCATAAATCGCTGTCGACTAACACAAAATACAAAGTAAATTAAACTTAAAGATAAATACAGATATAAACTTAAATAAAACTTAACAGATTTATGTAACATTACTTAAAAAAAAAATAAAAAGTAAAATTAAAAAGTAAACTTAAAATATCAGTTTAGAACTAGAAGTATTGCATTATGCAAGACAGCAAGCGAACATTCAGTACCAATACATTTGTACAAGTCATTATAGTACGAGCACCAAACACGCAAAGGATCACTTTTTACAAAATTTAGACGACAAAGGGGTAAATGGAAAGGAACGTAGTTTCTGGATGCCCTGGCCGGAACTGCAAAGTTTAGACGGCCAAGCAGCACAGAGGAATCGACCTCGCCAAGAATCAGCTTATGCAGGAACATTACCCCGAGCAATATTCTCCGATTTTCCAAAGTTGGCAAATCAATAAGAAGAAGCCTGCTTCTATAAGATGGTAGACGAAGATTTGGGTCCCAGTTAAGGGCCCGTAGAGCAAATAGCAAAAATTGTTTCTGCACTGACTCAATGCGCTTTATATGAGTAATATATCCTGGACACCACACACACGAGCAATACTCAAGTATTGGACGGACCAACGAAGTATAAAGGACCTTGGTAAGATGAGGATCATTAAACTCTTTAGCCCAGCGTTTAACAAAACCAAGATGACCCATTGCTTTATTAGTAATAGCAGAAATATGCGAATTGAAACTCAGTTTCGTGTCGAACAGAACACCTAAATCGTTAACCGCAGATATACGCTCCAAAGGAGTGCCATAAAGTACATAAGATGACAGATCAGGCTTCACGCGGTGAAATGTCATAAACTTACATTTAGAACAATTTAAAACTAGTGCATTTGTTGAGCACCAACGTTGAAATGAATCCAAATCAACTTGAAGTAGATTTAAGCGAGAAAAGTCTGAGGGCAAGTATGTATAACAAATTTTTACATCGTCCGCATACATTAGAGCTCGGGAATGAGACAAGATCTGAGGCAAGTCATTTATAAAAAGGGTGAAAAGCAGTGGGCCTAAGTGACTGCCTTGAGGTACACCAGAAGTAACATTAATCGATTTAGAAATAGTATTTTTATATAGCACCTTTTGAGTTCTATTAGAAAGATAGCTTGTGAGCCATAAAACCAGATTCATCGGAAACCCTAGTAAATCGAGCTTCTGAGTCAGAAGTACATGATTGATCGAGTCAAAAGCTTTACTAAAATCAGTATAAATCACATCAGTTTGCTTTAAAGCCAAAAAACCATCCAGAACTAAAGAAGTAAACTCAAGTAGGTTTGTGGTGGTTGATCTGCTTCTCACGAAACCATGCTGACAGGGTGATAATATGGAAATACACGAATGCTGAAGTTGACTGGTAATTATTTGTTCAAAGGCTTTAGGAATCGCTGATAGCTTAGCAATTCCTCTGTAGTTCTCAATGTTAGATCTGCTACCTTTTTTGTGCAGAGGTATGATAAATGACTGTTTCCAAATTGCTGGGAATGACGCCGATTGCAAAGATAAATTAAACAATTTTAATATCGGTTCCGTCAAGTTCACGGCACAGAACTTAAGCACACAACCAGGAATACCATCAGGACCAGGCGAAAAAATCGGTTTCAGAGCCAGGAGACTCTGAAGTAAAGTGTCACTGTCAATGACTGGATTAAGAATACAGTTAGAACTAAGTAATTCGTACGGATAAGTACCGGCTTGGGCACCGGCTAACGAATAGGTCGATTTAAAAAAGTTTGCGAATAAATCTGCAATTTCATGGTCTAGGCTAGCATTCTTACCACCCAAAGATAAAGAAGATGGAAGTCCCACAGATTTTCGTTTTGAATTAACAAAACCATAAAATTTCTTAGGATTATCAAAAAATTCAATTTTGCATCTTGATAAATAAGACTTGTAGCAATTTTGATTCAGACGCTGGAAATTAGCACGAGCAACTAAGTATTTAGAAAAATCAACAGAAGATCCAGATCTATTAAAACGTTTATAGAGTCTGGATTTAATGTTATTAAGATTAGCAAGTTGCCTTGAAAACCAAGGTGGCTTACTACTATTGGCCTTAACAAAATGAACTGGAACACAACGGGTTATGAAGCCATTAAGGTAACTGTAAAAAATTGATGTGGCAGCCTCAACATCGTTACACGCATAAAGATCAGACCAATCAAAGTTAGCTATCAGATGATTAAGCATGTCAAAGTTCGCCTTGCGAAAACATCTCGAACGAAAACGAGAGCTCACTTCCATAAAATTAACCGTAGGCCGTAAATTATCCAGTACAATACCAAGTGTGGGATGCAAGGGATCTTCAGGCAGGGATAAGGCGGAGATTCGACTGAGACCAATGCCTATTGAATTATCAACAAAAGCTAGATCCAGTAACTTATTTTTAGAGTTTTCCACATTATTGATCTGAACTAGAGGCAAATCAATAAGAGAACCAACAAAATCATTCTGAGTAACGGGAGTCAAAAAATTAGAGTCATCATTATTTAGCCAACTGACGAATGGCAAATTAAAGTCACCAAGAACTACTAGGCGATCGTTATCGCGCAAACGTGAATGAATATTGTGGATAGCTGCAGAATGGCAATCATAAACGAGTTTATCCGACCGAGGTGGAATATAAGAACAAGTGATATAAAAGAAAAAATTGGGGAACAAGAGCTTTACAGCTAAAAATTCAATATCAAGCGTGTTGTCGTAGTTCAATAACTCAGCAGAAATACATGACGACACAGCAATCAGGACCCCACCTGCTCTTGACTGACGATCACACCGAAAAACGACATAGTCATTTGAAAATAACTCAGAATTTAAAATATCAGGTTTTAACCAAGTCTCTGTAAACGCAATCACTTGCGCTGAAAAATTAAAACTGTTAAGGTAAAAAGCAGTAAGCTTAGAACGTAAGCCACGAACATTCTGGTAATGAATGGTTACTTTTGTGTCATAGTTGCATGGTTGGTAACCAAGTTTTTTGAACCACTGCGTATGGGCATGGCCTTTGACTTTGTAGTGAACAAATCCACAAACGAATGTACAGGCCAAAAAGATTTATGAAGAACCTTGTCAACATACTTATCAGGAACTAATATCCTAAAAGATGAAAAATCCCTATCAAAGTTAAAAACAAATTTATGTACACTAATACTACTAGAACTATCAATATCAAGCTTATCTAAAATATAACTAACAATATCAGCCTCCGCCAAAGATGGAATCAACCGTGATACGAAAATTGCTCGACGAGGCGGCACGGCAGAAACCAACATGGGACCAACCGAATTCGTAGCATTATCATCCAAATTACCAGCAACAGGAACATTATTAACATTGTTAACAGCATCAGCATCTACAGAAACGGCAGAAGAATTAATAACGATTGCAGGGTTCTCAATAACGTCATTAGAAGATCCAGCATTATCAACAACTTCAACAGCAGCATTCGCAACAATTTCTCCAGAAGTATTAGAATTTTTATTTATTGCAGGAGCAACTGCAGTGTTCCTAGCACTGGTCCTCTTACTGTTAGATTTTTTATTTAATTTGTTTACTTTAACAGCAGCCGCAACCATAGGTTGAATTTCTGTTACATTATCAGCCTCACTAGCAGAATTTAAATTTATATTAACAGCAGGCACATTGCTAACATTGATGATTTCAACATTATCGTTTTCAGCCACAACAGCAACCTCGTTAGCAGACGTCAAATTTATGTTATTATTGGACACAACATTGTTAACACTGTTAGCATTGCTGATTTTAACAGCAGCCTTATCCAAAGGTTCAGGTTCTGTAACATTTACAGTCACAGCAACAGCAGCAGGCACATTAGCGGAGTTTATATTTGCATTCATAACAGAACCATTAACGTAAGGAGGGTTGCTACAAATAGCATGATCAGCTGAGATTGTTTGCATACTGCTAACACCATTATTTTTCTGCAGACGACATTCCAATAATACATTAAGCTGAATCGCGTTTGCAGAATCAGCAGACAAGGCGCCATTAGTACAAAAAGCAATTGGTGAACAGCTGTTAAGGTTGTTGGTGTTATTAACCACTGTATTACCCGGCTGCATTTCTATACACTTGTCACTGTTGTTGTTGTTCACACAATTAACATTTTTATTTATTAGGGCTTTTAGTTCACTTAGCTCCAACATCAAATCCTTGATTTTATCACCAAAAAATGATATGAGGGATTCAGTTCCCTGTTTTTGGGACTGACGAATTGCATCCATAGATGAAATAAAGCGCTCAGGCAAATTAACACACTGTTTGCACAGGTACACAATGTTGCGGTTCGCCTTAAATAATTTAACATCGTAGTCCGACATTACGCCTTCGCAACACGCTTTGTGAAAAAGTTTTTGGCAAAATCCCGAACAAGGAACAATTTTAAAGTCATTCCTAACAAAAGCAATGTTACGCTTTGCGCAGAAGTCATCCATTTTTGGAAAATTATAAAATTTCAAATAAAAAAATAATAACTCACAAGAGCAAAACAAAAACACGTCTGCACTTAACGAAGTTCGTTCGTTGAATGTGCAACCATTTTCTTAACAATATCTGCTTCGTTATATTCAGCACTAATATTAGCAACAACTACTTTTGGTAAATGAACTTTTGGCTCCGCAATATTATATTTTTCATGATCTAACTTTTCTGTTAACGTATTTTTTATTTTCTCTTTATCAGTGGCTGTATTAGCTCTTATAATTATTGTACCATTATTTTTATTTATCACCCTACTAATGTTCATCTGTAAAGCATCTATTTTGTTTAAGTCTTTTTTTGTATTATCTATTGTTTGTTTGTTCTTAGGCTTTATTACAAAGGGCGGAATACCTTTTAATGCATTTGCGTAAGAAGGACCAACATTAGCATAATCTAAGTTTTTATTACTATTGGCAACCTTTTTTACCTCTTTAATTATTTCATCTTTTTGCTTTGAGAAAGTCTCATTAGACCATAGATGGGCAAATGAAATGTATGGATGTATTGGTAACCGCGAGCGTAAAGTGGCTACCATGGGACAAAGAACATTTGCAGTCAGTTGATTAACAAACAACAGCGAAGCAACATCGTGCGCCGCTTGATTGTTTTATGATACTATTTATGCGCGTACTTATATGTGTTTGTTCAAAATGAATGACAAATATTGCTTTATGATTTCCGATGCCTTTGGTAATATGCAATGTCTATTGTGTAATATGTGTGTAAAGGGTACCCGGGCATATAATTTTAGGAGGCACTATAATACCTTCCATAAAGACTTTGAGAAATATCACAAAAGTATAGAATTAATGTAGGCATTCAAAATAATTAAAATACAAAAAATTTAATTTTTTGGGGTGCCCAGAAAAAACCCCGTTTTGACGAAAAGCTTTATGTAAGTGAATATATTTCTAAGCGAAGGTGTTTTTGGACGCCGAGGCAAGCCTTATTTTTAAGCATGATTTCTCTAGAACTTCACAATTTCAACTTTATCTTAAAATTTCCGCTAACTAGTCTGCTAGTAAAAGTAGTCAACTCCCAATTTACCCCACCAAAGGTATCTGAAATTGTAACATTTTATGTATGTTATACATTTCAAATGGGGCAAAAATATACTAGGGCATAAAAAAACATCAACATACCGACTACCTATGTTACCTCGTTGCTGTCTGCAGCGCAACTGGCAGGAAAATCAATTCATTATCCCACAGTGCAAAACTGGTTTTTTCGCTCTCAATAGCGACTGAAATAAGAGCGTAAGAATACGTGTGCTGAGAGTAACTGCTCATGTGAGTCAAAACGCCCATCTATGCATTAGACTCATTAACTTTAGCTTTTCTTTATTTTCTCTGCATACGTTTTCTACTCTTTTCATTAATTCTAATTTCTCTTTATTAACTTTATTTATATTTTCCATCATTCTCTTCATCTCTCTTTCATTATTATTTAGGGCTGCGCTAATTTCTTTTTTCTGATCACTCAGCATTTTCTCTACTTCGCATTTTTGCTCTCTCAGATTAATTTTATTAGTTTCTGATATTGACATTATCTGCCTGAGAGCATCATCTATATTAGAAATATATGTAATGCAATCATCACACATAAATCTTAAAAAAGGGCAGCTTACTAACCCTTGCATGCAGTAGTCATTTATTGACGCACAAGCCAAAGCCTTATGGTACACTTTACCGCACACCCCCTCACATCGAACACCAGTCTCTCCTCTTATGCCCTTACGGCACCTATTGCACGCTTCCAATCTCTTAAATTTCTGCTTACACAGTTACACAGAATGACAAGCAAAATATATTGTCACTCTATTATCAAATTAAATTAATTTTGTTTATTTAATAACGCAAATATATGAATATTCGAAGATATAATTAACGCAAAATAAATAAGTGAACTTAATTATTCGTCACCGCGTAAGTGTAAGTGAAGGAGAAGGGCAGGACCGTTTTTTGCATATATGAAGCATTTTCGTTTTACTGGGACAAATTGAGGGGCCTGAGGAGAGGCACCATGTGGATAAAAGGTGTAGGATTTTGGAGTATGTTCTCATTACTTCTGTATGATCGTTGGATTTGGAAAACAACAAAACATCGTCTGCGTATATCAAGTGTTCAATGTTTGGGAACTTGTTAAAAATGTTGCTAATTTCATTGAAGGCTATAATAAACAATATGACTGATAAGGGGGAGCCCTGCGGGGTACCATTATCGAGTGGAAAAATGGAAGAGCTGGTGTTGGAGATAAGTATACTTAATTTTCGGTTTGAGAGAAATGATTTTATAAAATTGTACATTTTGGGGCCGATTTTCCATTTGTCGATTTTCGAGTTGTCTTAGCACTACCGGAGTACCAATCCGATCTAATGCTTTTTGGAAGTCGAGGGAAAGGAGGGAAGCGTGGTTTTTGCTGGAAAGCACATTAGAGATAAAATGATCAAGGTGTAGTAGGGCATCTGTGGTGCCTTGTCCCTTCTTGAAGGCGACCTGGTTGTGGTGGATGAGTTGGTTTGAGTGGGCATACCAGGTTAGTCTGGTAGCAATTATCTTCTCCATTAGCTTACCTAGGCAGGGAAGAAGGGAAATTGGTCGATAGCTGTTAACTTCGCAAGGGAATTTACCGGGTTTTAAAAGAGGAATTATTGCGCTTGTTTTCCACAGTGGCTTGTGCTGAGGATATTGTTGTAATGTTTAATGAGACGGTGGAGGAGTGAAATGGGGAGATGCTTAATTATGGGATAGGATATTTTCTCGATGCCTGGTGTCTGGCCTTTTACCGCGGACAGGGCAAGTTGGAGTTCATGAAGAGATATGTCGGCTTCTAAAAGTTTGGCTGAATAAGAGAGAGTAGTAGGTGTGATACGATTTTGGAGGGTTTGTGAGCGTTTAGAGGCGATAAATTCGGGAGGGAAGGTTTGGTCTGAAGAGGCGTTAGAAAAGTGGGTGGCGAATTCTTGAGCTATATCCGGGGGAATAGAAGATTGCCATGAGAGGAGTTAAGGGAGTTGATTTGGGAATTGGAAGGCAAACCGGTGAGTGTTTTTATGTCAGCCCAAATTTTTTTAGGGTCGGATGACGCACTGATGCTGCTAGTGAATTTTTGAAAACAGTCGAGCTTAGCATCTTTGATTTTACGACGAAATTGCGCGTTCAGCTTTTTGTACTGGATGAGAGTTGTGGTGGACCGGTTGCGTTTAAAATTGTGCCATGCCTGTTGTTTGGCTTGCCTAAGGGACGCAATTTCGTTGTTCCACCATAGGGGGGCTGGCTTTACTGGTTTGGTTGAGAACAGGGAAATGGAGTCGTTCGATGCACAGCGGATTGCTTTATGGATATTGGAGGTTTCTTGGTTGATGTTTGAAGACGGTGGAAAGGATTTGGAGTAGGAGTCGCATGCGCTTTCGAATTTGTTCCAATCCGCTCTGTCTGTTATAAATTTGGTCCTGGGAGAGAAGGGAATGGTGGGTCGGGATGTGAGAATTTTGATGAGGATCGGGAAGTGATCGCTGCCGTGAAGGTCATCTATAAGGAGCCAAGATGAGTTGTTGGAGAGGGAGGGAGAGGCAAGCGTAAGGTCGATGTGAGTGAAGGTTGAGTAGGTGGGGGAGCCGTCATTAAGTACGATGCAATTGGAGGTAAGGATGGCATTTTCTATAGAACATCCTCTCTGATTAGAGGAGGCAGATCCACAGAGCGGACTCCAAGCGTTGAAGTCACCTGCAAGGATGAACAGATGGGGAGGGGTGGAAAAAAGGTTGTGAAAGTCAGTGGTTGTTATTGATTGACTTGGCGGGGAATAAGCGCAAGTTATTGTGATTCTGTTGGACGTTTGCAGTTCTATCGATAGTGAGGATATATTGGATTGGGTGGGAACGGAGTTGTGGGGAAGGTTTCTCTTAACCAGGATGACAATTCCTTGTTTGTTGGATATTATGTGAGGAAGATTGTGGAAGTGCCCTACGTAAGGTTTGGGGATGGGAGCAGGGGAGTTGTGGGCAAGGTGAGTTTCATTTAGAAGTATAATGGAGGGATTATACCTCTTTATTAGGATTTCGAGTTCAATGTAGTTATTGTGATACCCGTTTATGTTCCACTGTAGTAATGATAATGATGACATTTGTTATATAGTATATCTATGTGTATAGTTAAAGGGTTAGTATAAAGATATTTATATTTATGACTTATCTAGATTATTTGTTGACTTTTGAGCCGGTAATGTTGTTGGTATTATGAGGACGTTAAGATCGGGGAATTTTGCGTGTAATTGGCTGAAAGGTGACATCTCGGTATCGCTGATAATTGGGCTGGGGAATGTAGGCGTGTGTGGGCTGGCATATTTTTCTGCACATCTGCTTGTGGTCGCTATTGCTGGTGAGCTGAGGTTAGTTGCTGTTGTTGCTGTTTGTTGTCTTACTGGTGATGTTGTTGTGTTGTTTTTCGGCTGAGATTTGGATATGGTGGATGTTGTTTGTGTGATTGACTTGGTTTGACTTGTTTGCTTGGATGCCCCGTATTTGCTTGTGGTTTTTTGTTTGTAGTTTCATGTTGTTGTTGTTGTAGCGGCCAGTCGCGCCCCGTAAAGAGCGGATTCACCCTGGTCGTTGTCGTCGAGCTCATCTAGGGGGAGGCCCAGGAAACGTGCAGTTTCGATAGGGTTAGACCAGAGGGAGAGGGGGGTTAGATGAGTGGGTTTGAGAGGGCATGTGACTAGGTGGTTGGTGTCGTGCGGAGAATCTCTATATGCCGGACATGTGTTGAGTATGTCGGGGTTGATTCTGGATAGGTAGGAGTTGAGCCTGCTTCAGTATCCAGATCGTAATTGTGCCAGAGTGACGCGGGACTCACGGGGCAGCAGGGACTCCTCATCTGCTGCAGGTGGTGGTTGGGCTCCGATGACTGCATTTGCCTGGCGGGAGTCAATGATGGTAGTGACTGTGTCTCTATGGATGTTGCTTAGGACCCGCCGGTACGCCTCCGGATCCAGCGGTTGCGTGATGAGTGGCTGTATCTCGTCCTTTAGTTCTAAAAGATGTCTTCTAATGTGCCTGGGGGGCAGCTCCACTGCAACCAGGTGCCTATTTGGATGCCCCGAACGGTGACATCCAGCAAGGAACTGCTTGCTGAGGATGCGGTTGTGCTCCTTAACTGTGAGCACATTGACCTCTTGGTGGAGATGCTCCTCAGGCGACATCAGAAGACATCCCGTCACCGTGCGGAGTGCGGCGTTCGGGCAGGTGTGCAGCTTCATCCACCGTGGCGCAGCATAATTTATTACCGGCCGGCCAATCGCCTTGTATGTTGCCAATAACGTTTCTTTGTCTTTGCCCCAAGAGCTGCCGGCGAGCGACTTGAGGACATTGTTGCGGCTCTGTACTCTATTGGCGATTGCGGTAGTGTGCGCGGAGAAGGAGAGCAGGCTGTCGAAAGTCACCCCCAGAATCTTCGGGTGCACATGCATTGGCACGTTGGGCCGCCTTAAGGTGTTGTTTGGCAGCGCCGCCACAGGCGCGTGCGGTTGCAAGGCTCTGCAGCAGGGAGCCAGGTAGTCACCCGACCATTCACGTGTGGTGCGCAGGCCAGAACATACACGAAAGTGACACCAGCCTGGGCACGAATTGCACTTGACTGATGTCGCATTCCGGTATATTCTGGCCTGACACACGGAACAGACTGTGTGGGGCACCAGGAGCTGCTTTCTACTCCCCACACGGGAGGGCGGAGCTAGGTTGGGGGGGAGGTGAGCGTCCATGCTGTTGTGTGCTCCTGCGTACCGTAGAGGTTCTGCCGGTGCTAGGCACCGGTGCACTAGGTGTAACTAGGAGGGCCGTAGAGGCTATGGGCGCCGTAGGGCGCAAACAATATGGGGCCACATAGTTTGTGGACCACTCCTTATGGGTCTTAAGGCCTGAGCAGACCTTAAGATGGCTCCATCCGCCGCACGAATTACACCTTACCGAAGTGGAGTTCGGATGAAGCTTTCCTGACAAACGCAGCAAAAATAGGTTTTTGGACCAGGGTTTGGCTCGATGCCTGCCCTGAGCAGAAGGAGGTGAAGCTACCCTGCTGCAAGGAGTTGCTCCAGGGGAGACAGACAACTTATGGGGTAGGCCGATCTAAACAGGGTTAGATCGCCGAAACAACAGTCCTTGGCCGGGTGAAACTCGACATCTATTTTTAGTATGAACGAGCTTTTGGCAGGTTTTGCACCGTATTGGGTTTGGGATAAATTCTGTACACGAACCCTTTCCCATCCTAATTTAAGGATTTCTGGTCTACGGATTAGGTCGAACGTCACAATTGCAGCACCGGTAGAAATTAGTTTGTCACCGTCTTTACGCATCATTTTTTTGACTTCGATCACTTTTTGGTTTCCTAACCCTTCTACTAATTCTTCTTCGGAGAGATTGATTAAGTTTTTCGAAAATATTCTGCCCTGAGTTGTGTTAAGACCTTTGTGAGAGGTAATTTTTACGGGTATAACGCCTACGGGGTCAGCCCCGTTCATGGTGTCGAATGGTCAATACGGCACTGAGTTTTTTTTTTCTTTTTTTTTCTTGTGTTTACTATCGTAGTCGATCGCAAAGAGGAAAAGAACGCGTGAAAAACCAAAGGAAGTGTTTACGCGGCGGCTGCCCACTTTGAACTGGGCGTAAAAATTACTTATTGCATATCCACACAAATAACAACGATACCATGGTTAATTCTGCCAGCATTCGTATCATCTCTAAGTTGCGAATATGCTTTTTCCGCTTTTTCATGATGAACTCTTGCGGATTCTTCAATTTGGTTCAGGATCCCCAGCTGCTACCATTTCAATAAAAAATCGATCATAAACTTTGCAGGTATTACTTCTTGGAAACCCAAAGCTCAATGTATGTTCTGTATTAAAAATATGTCTATATGTGTTATAAGATAGCAAAGTATATGGGTATTTGTTTTTGTATAAACCATACATTTTCTTAATGCTCAAATCAGGATTCAAGCAATTATTTTTCGACGTTGAACGACTGTAGTGACTTTCTGGGCTAGGAAAGCTTACTATGGTCCATTAACGCTTTTTTTCTCATGGTCTATTATTTTGTGCGGACGATTCTCATGCTTGCCACGCTGATCATCAATATCTTTTCCATTCTTTAGTTTTTCAGTCAAAATTTGCAAAATTCTGCGTTGCGTTATGTAGTGTTGAAAATATTATGAAGTATTAGAAGAAGAAAAAAGAGCTCAAGTTATTTATAAAATATTTACCTGATATGTGTGATTATTTTTTCTATTAAAATATTCTTTGCCACAATTTCGGAACTTTTTATTATTTAAATCCTTCCAATTTTCCAAATTAATTGTTCTGTTTTTGTCTCTATTGCATTTAGAAATAACTTTCGACGCTTCTTGTTCAAACATTTTCATTTGTACGTATAACGTTGTTCCACTGACTGCTAAACTAAACTCTATTTTAATAGATAACGCATGCATAATTTTGCCTCATTTTTCTTTTGCCAATAGAAGAGAGTAATTCTAACGGGAATCTGCAAAAAACAGGTTTTGAAAAAATCGTGGGTTGCAACGTTATTCGCGTCGACGCTTCAATTATGAAAATACGCAAAATATTTGTTCTTTGATAACGGTACTTTGCTTTTTCGACATCCCAGCAAGAAATTAAGTAAACAATTTCTGACTAATTGTTACATTTTAAAGCAGAGTAGTGGTTATGTACATACATAAATTGTGACACACGTATTACAAAAATTTAATTTTTTTATTATTATTTTTTTATACCATATACATATTATATTACATTTGTACATTTTAATGTACAATGTGCTGCATTGTCGGAATGGAGGGAACTCCGGACGCTGGCTCTCATACTGGGCAGGTGGCCTGAAGGTACGAGTTTCAGGTCCGCACTGCGTTTGAGTTTGAAAACGACGACAGCAGGCTATCTGGAAGGAATAGATCCAGAGCAACCTTGTATGGTCAGGTGAAAATAAAATTTCCACGCCGATTCTTTCTATTTTATAGGTAGTGCTCGCCAGTAATCAAGTAGAGATCTCTTGAAATTGATAATGCTATTACATTTTCTAATTTGCGGCGAATAGTTTATTAAAACATTTTAATCCCAAAGCCACCTCAGTCTAGTATAGTGTAATCGAAAGCTATTATTTTCCCTGAGTATATAAGAATGAGTTTCATTTTTATATCAGATTATCACTCAGGTAGTCTGACAGCCGACCATTCTTTATATTATATACGAATTTCATGGCATGGTAAAAAATTTGCTGCTTCACAATCAGCCAATTCATATCTGAGGTTATCTCTGTTATGGGGGAATGATTCCGTTTATTCAAAATAAATCTCATTGGTTGTGTCGCTTGCCTAGAATTTACTTTACAATGGTTCAGTTCCGTATTTATGTTATTAATGTAAATATTAAAAAGTATTGCAGCTAAAACCGATCCCTGAGGTAAACCAATAGATATAGATAGATAGATATTAGTGTTGAGGTTTGCACTTCGACCTTTCGATCCATTGTGCCCTCCGTTCTTTATAATACCTCATCTAACCCCAAAGCTCTTAAGAAGTCTAAGATGATGGTTGGTGGTAGCGAGCGTACAAGTTCCTGATCGGGGATATATGAGCCCAGAGGTAAACCAATATTACTATTGCATTTTCTGACATAGTTGACTCGATCACTGTTTGTTGTTTACGATCTGAATGATAGCTTCGAAATCAGTCTAGCTCAGTATTGTCTTTACTAATATTTTCCAGTTTTTTTTTGAATTGTTGTCCTCTCAATAGTCTGAAAGGCTCCATTTACACCATATGTTACTATCGGCCTGACTATCATGGTGTACATCCATCTAAGTATGCTCGGGCTGCAGGCTTTTCCCGCTAGACGTCTGCACACCATTATTGCTTTAGTTGTTTGGATGCTGTTGCATAAAGATGTTTTCTCCAGAGCAGCCTGGAGTCCATGGTTAGACCCAGGTATTTCACTTTGCTCACCACAGCCACTTGAGTACCGGCCAATGAGATTGTTCTCATTGCTGGTAGTTTCCTTTTTCTAGAGAAAGGTATAATGGCTGTTTTCAGTAGATTAAAATTAAGCCCCACCCTAGCGCACCATGCCTTTGCCAGATTTAGTGCTCTTTGCACAATATTGCATAATGTGCTTTCGTATTTGCCTTTAGCTATAACGACAATGTCGTCTGCATATATTGTCAGTGAATTCCATTATCGGTTAGTTTTTGTAGGAGTTCATCTACTACAAGACTCCATAATAGATGTGACAAAACTTCCCCATTGTTGGTAACTTTAACTGGTTTTTAGCTGTATTACCTTATCTGCTACATTTGTTTCCGCAGTTCTTGTGTTAGCAGCGCTTCTACCCATCGACAGATATTCGCTTGTAGCTCCCTTTTCTCCATCGGGCGGCATACCCCCGTTTGTGAGGCATTATCGAAGGCTCCTTCTATGTCCAGAAATGCACATAGGGATTCCCTCATTATTCTCATCAAGTGTGGAATAATCTGTACGCCGCCCTGTTGCAACAACACCGGCACGATACCATCCACCCCCGGAGACCTATATCGTTCGAACGAGCCCATCTCACTGAGTGCTGCGAAAATAAGTTTTTAGTTAGCGCTCTGTGAAGCCTTGCCGCTGCGGGTGTGGAAGTGATGTCTTCACAGAAGCTTCTAAAACTTTCCCTTGAGCGTGCTCTGTTTTCTAATTATATACAGTCTGTCTTCCTTTGTATGTGCCCTATACTAAGCAGATTCAAGCTTAATGTGTTGCTGTACACTTCTTAGTTCGGTTTCCTGGGGTTTCTATTTGGATTACTGCTCCATGTCTTAGCGCTCAGCTTAAACTGGATGATTCTGTGATCTGACAGGAAGGTTCCGAGGAAACTTCCCACTGCGAGATCAAATAGTCAGCCACTTTGTTGCTGATTGTTATGTCAAGTTACTGCCTCTCTGGCTCTGGCAATGAATGTTGGTCTGTGCCAAACATTGTGTATAATTAGATCACTACCTATTATGTATTCTATTAAGGCTTCACCGCGTCTGTTGGTATCTGTACTGCCCCACACGCGCGTTGGCATCGCAACCAATAATAACTGGCAGCTTTGCTTTCTCTCAGTACCTTACTAGTTTCTGAACCTCTTTTGGGGGTATGGTGTTGTCCCCAGCAAAGTAGGCGGCCGCTAACACTACGTTCATGGAGACTTTGTTCACCTCCAATCGTGTCTGCACTGCTACCAGTCCTGCGTCAGATATTCTGTAATACAAAAGTGTTCCAACATTGTTCTTAAGCACTATACAAGCTCTAGGCCTCTCAGATGAGAGATCCCATATTACCTTATTTCTAGCTTCCTTTAGGCCCCTTACCTGGCCTTTTTAGACCTACGTCCTTTAGACCTTCTGCACCAGTACTATGCCCAGATATTCCAAGACTAGCCTCCTCGCTTTTACGGCCGAAGCCGCTCTAGCGTGGTGGTTGCTGACCTGGGCTACTGTCATCGAGGGGGGGGTTGGGTTTACTGTTGCTGTGGGTCATCTACCTCAGAAAGCCATAACTCGCTCTCGCTCCTCCTGTCATGCTCAAGTCGAGACCCTCGATTAGCTCTTGTGTGGAGGGAACCTCCGTACCATCGTGCGCAAAGTTGCTGGGAGGAGGGACGGTCGATGTGGATGGTGCAGAGGATTGAGGTTTTGAAATCGAGTCTTCCTCCCCCTCCAGCTGCTTCGACGTGGATTCGCCTGCTATTTTTGGTCGCCAGGGCCGTATTGTAACAAAGCTGAACCTGTAGTGCAGTCGATAACCATCCCTCCTCATTTTGTTGAAGGACTCCTCATCTACACCAACGACTAGTCGTATACCGGTGTCCTCCACGTTGCTGTTAACTACACGCACTGGTATGCATTCCTTCATTGGGCCCGATGGCGTGCTCGATGGGCTTGTTCGCACTCCTCGGGAGGAACACCATCATAGTGTGCGTTGGAGGTATCTCTTCCCCCCTCCTAGTGCACAGCTCCGTGCCTTTCCAGGCTCCGAGCTTGGGCGTTACCTCCGCGAGCCATGTTGCGGTGTTCTCGTCTTCACAATCGACCAAGAGCGAAAGTAAACTCCACAAAAAGCTAACGGACTGGGTCCATCCTTTGAAGACCCCCTCCCTTAACGCCTCCTGCAGATTTTTTAGGTCCTCTGAACTCAGCGCTACCGCCGGATAGTTCTCGGGCAGCACCGCTAGCCGGATAACTTTGAGGGCATCCGAGTAGCTTGTGGGCTTTCCAGTCCCATCCACCGGCAACATATAATCCCGACTTCCCTCACGACCTGCCGAGCTCGTTTGTGGAGGAGTAGGGTGGCCCGCTGCCGATTGGAGTAAGGTGTCTGGCGTGTTATCTGTGTTTGAGGGTTTCCCGGTCCTGCGGGGAGGGGATTTTCCTTTCTTGTTGTATATGTTGTTCTTGTTGTTGTTGTTGTTGTTGTTGTTGTTGTTTTGTGTTCCATCTTGGTACGACCGCTTTATCGTCGAGGCGATACAGACGGTCTAATCTTGAGTGCTGCTTGGCTGTCGCTCAGAATGACTGTTCGTTCATTGCTGTAGTTCCTCCTTTGGTTGACCTCTGCACATAACAGGATGGCGTACACCTCCGCTTGGAAGATACTTGGAGTCTTTCCCATTGGTACCGACATGTTTGTTCTAGGGACAAAGGCCCCAGCACCTATGCCTACCGATGTTTTAGAACCGTCAGTGTACCAGTGCAGGTTGCTAGCTGGGAGGTGTCCTATTGCGGATACGCTCCATGTTGTTTTGTTTCCTAATTCAATTTTAAAATTCCTTTCCTTGATGATAATCACGAGTATTCTTAATGACCTCGAATATTTTAAGGTTATCAGCATCCAAGTATTCAGCAAACGAAAACCATGGACCATTATCCTTAATAAATAGAATAAAAAACCGGGAACCGCCAATTCTCCCTGCGGAACATTATCAACGCTAACAACGCAGTGTTTGTTGGACAAATATGTCCTGACCTAAGACAGTCGTACCATCGATAGTTTTCGATGTTTTTAACTATCCCATTCTAACAATAAACGTGTGCATTCGTAATTTTAGTTTTCGACTCATTGTATTAGTAAAAAGCATAAATTTATGGTATACATTCGATTTTTGTACTCATACCTTGAGATCATAGCAATAATATTTGTTATTTTAGTAGTTGCGCCTAATTTTACAATGAATATAAAATTGGCGGCTTTAAATGATATTTGGTTTAGTAAGGTTTTTCTAAACAACGCGCTTATTTTTATGAAAAATTTAAAAATCAGTTTAAAACTATGACGTATGACTTCTGGTATATTTTGGCAATAAATGGTAATTTTACTTACTATGTATTTTTACCTTTTGATCAACGAGAAAAATAAAACTAACGTGTTGTCCAGCCATATAGTCCCATACTCTTTGGTCAATTCCAACTAAACAGTGAGAAAATATTTCAAGACTATCGATAGTGCATACAAAACCGTCGATAGTTTTAAAAATGAAAATGAAAACTAATGGGTGAAAACCCATTGACGCAAGTCAGCTAATAAGTTCACAGAATCTACGGCAGAATTTCCAAATTTATTATAAAATACAGAAGGCCTTCTGAGTCCGTATATCTGTATAAGAACTTATTCAAACAATTAAATTCCTTTAGATAGCACTGAATCACTAGTCTTTTTATATAACTTGCAAAATTTGTTTTTAAAATTCTTCAGACGCCTTAGGCGTTTGGTATGTCCATGTGTCTTATGCACTTTCTTATTAAAAAAAGGATCGTGCTTCAAGCCTAACTCGAAGAATCTTACTTTTAAAGTAATGACAACCGATATCGTGGCGGGGGCAGCGCTCGTAGATGCATTATAGGCACTCATACAAGTGATCCTTAATCACGTCGTCCTTCTCCTTTCTCGGGGCGTGGTCACAAATCAGCGAGATGTTGAAGAATCTCGTCCACCGGAGCGAACGAGAGTACTTGGCGAATGGTATGCACCGATCTAAACAGGGTTACATGGCGACAGGGTGGCGTTCTCTCCCGGCTCTGTTTAATCGTTATATCTCGAAGCTTCCCCAACCACCCGAGGGGGTTTCAATAGGCCGACGACTGTACGATTATGGCATCCGGCAATGCATTTGGTGACATGTGCTCAAAAGTGAATAGTTACCTCTCAGACCTTGCTCGTTTCTTCACTGGTCGGAACTTGCTTCTATCCCTTGCTAAGTCCCCCTGTGAATGCCGTTCTCGGGGTCAAACCACCACCCATAGCAGAGGAGGAGCTCCAGCTGCCTCGTGAATCCCGCGTCACTCTGGCCAAACTACGTTCCGTATATTGTAGCAGGTTAAACTCCTACTTATCCCACCCTAGCTGGATGTAAATTAGTAGCACGTGCTATATAATGCCACGTCTGGAGGCGACAGTGCTGCCAAAAGAGCTCAACTTCTGGCGTTTGTTCCTCGCCTTCCCTACTACAGTTGATCTAGTTTTTGCATTACAAACAGCCTCATCCATCACTGTTTTGAATTCATCGAGGGTATAGCTAGAGAGTGTGTAGCAACTGTATAAAACTAATCTAGACATTCGTATGCATGACGTAAACTTATGAACTTTTTATAAACAATTTATAAATAATTCCTGTATCTTTGCTCTGTAAAACGGGGGCTTGAGATGAGCTATGAATGGTTTAAATGCACATTCATATTTTGACATCATAAATTAGTAGCACGTGCTATATAGTGCCACGTCTGGAGGCGACAGCGCTGCCAAAAGAGCTCAACTTATGGCGTTTGTTCCTCGCCTTCCCTACTACAGTTGATCTAGTTTTTGCATTACAGACAGCCTCAGCCATCACTGTTTTGAATTCATCGATGGTATAGCTAGAGAGTGTGTAGCAACTGTATAACACTAATCTAGACATTCGTACGCATGACGTAAACTTATGAACTTTTTATAGACAATTTATATATAGTTCCTGTATCTTTGCTCTGTAAAACGGGGGCCTGAGATGAGCTATGGATGGTTTAAATGCACATTCATATTTTGACATCATCATCGTGCCAAGGAACGAAAACTGAACTTTAAAACTCGTCTCATAGCGCAAAATAATACTCCTGTTTATCAGTTTCCCACATGGCTTACAATTTTTTCTGGAGTAATCTTCATACCTTTATGTATGGAAAGCGAAGCTGGGACATTAAGTCTTCAATTTGTATATAAACTACAAGGAGAATTGCAAATTCGACTAGATGCTTTTTTTTGAATAAGGTTACCTAAATAGTATAAAGAGATTTAATATACATATAAACTAATATACAAATTTTGAAATCATAATATTTTTGAGAAAAAAAAGAGTAGCTATGGTTTTATTTGTATTTACATCTAACAGTTTTTCAAATTTGCATATCAATTTTGGATGGTGTTGTGCCATATTCATGATCATTCAAATTTGACAAGGGCTTACGGAGGTAATTGCTGATTGAACTTTTTCTTATTTGTTTCTTTTTTATTTTCTGTTTTTACGACGCACAGTGGGAGAAATGGTCAATCTAGCGGCGCTTTCTTAATAGCTTCTTAAATACAATGAAAAAATGCATTACTTTATTCTAAAAATATGTGTTAATTATTTATTTATATGTTTTTATGTTTTATTAGAAAAAAAAACTATTCAGAGTCGGAGCTCTCAGAATTACTGCCGTCAGGTAGATAATTTATATGTAAAAGAAGGTTTTTGACCTCATCATCTATTTCAATGTGATTTTTGGAGTACTTGGAGGTGCTTTTAGACTTAGATGTAATAATAGGATCTGAAGAAACTAAAAGAGTGTGTATTAAGTCTTCCATTGTATTCAACCTTGAGTTTTTTCGCGTATGGTTCAGTCTATAACTGCGAAAATCTTTATTTCTTGCCTCAAGTGCCTCTTCTGACATCATTCCTATTGGTAGCGAAACTTTTTCAATAATATCTGTTCCGTGTATTAATATTTTATGTACAGATGGAGGCATATAAAACCAAGGATATTCGGAAACAAATAATTCTGCTGTATTCCAAGCATATATGCGAAAAGCCTCTATGTTAACTGCATACCCACATGCCATAGTACGCAAAATTATACCAAATCTTTTTATAAGTTCTACTTTTACGCCAGTTACTGTAGAGGCTAAAATTGGATGCTGGAAAAATATTCTTGCAGTATTCCCAGTGTTTGTATTGCCTGATCCTTTCGTGGGAATGCCCACCAATATACCCATTTTTTCTTTTAGCTCAAGTTGAATCTTTCTTTTGGTTTGCTGAGCGATTTCTTTATGTTCTCCACGAATTTGCCAATTTTGTATGGGTATTCTATAGGCGATATGAATTATACACTCAAAGCACCGTATCCAAGCATGGAGTGTTGACAATCCGTACTCATACAAGTGCTCCTGTGGTTGTCTCAATTGAACATTATTTAGATTATTCATGAATTTTGGTGTTGCTCCACAAATTCCACAGGCCTGCGATGATGAGCCCGCTAAAGTGTTAAAAACTTTCCCATCAATCATTGTTAAATGGAATTCATGTACTACTTCGAAAAAACTCAACTTTGTCGGAACAATGCTTACAATTTGCCTTTTAATATTATCTATCTCAACCTTAACTAACTCCGCTGACTCTTTTTCAAAAATTATTTTAATGGGTCTGCAGAACCGAGTTGAAGAAGGCCTGTTATTTTGCCATAGAACAGCGTCTCCTTTTTTAATTTGTAAAGGCACAATACATACAGCAAATAAATACTCATCAGTTATTTCACAATCAGAAGCACTAAAACGTTGACGGTAAGTGGAGTGACCACTGCTGCCGTCACAGCCCCATTTAAATATTGCTTTTATGCTGTCATTAATATTGCCTGCAGTCAAAACACCTTCAAAAGATTTGGAAAATCCTTGTACTATACGTGCAACAGTATGATCTACAAGACTTTGCAGGGCAACTTCCGCTGAAAGTTCAGTTACGTGTATGCCACTGGGGTAACACTCTGTTTTAGCCTTAAGTAAAATATCGTAGCTTGGATATATATTGCAGTTTCGTTCTTTGGCACCATATTGCATTATTTTGTACGACCTTTTTGAGTATCCGCCATCTATATAAAGAGATAAAGCTTCCTCAGGTGTATACGGAATTGGGGTTTTTTGTTCAGAGCTTACAGACTTAAGCATTTTCGAAGCAGTCGAACTTTCTTCAAACAATTTTGAAACAACCTGTGAAGCATTTCTTTTTCCAGCTTTGTAAAGACTTACGCTTGCCGCTACCATTAACTCTTGGTTAGGTGTTTCGTTAACAACTGATGCAATGTTTTTTTTTTGAGTTTTCATTGTACACTCTGAAAAAGGTTTTTGTATACGGTGATGAACAGTTGGCTTAGAAAAAAATATATTTTCATCCAACTATTTCTTATTTCGCTCTTCGAACACTGACATAACCCTATGACATTCTTTCCACTTTTCTACAAGTTTGCTTATGAAATTTCTTAATTGTTTTTGAATTTTGCGAGTTTGCTCTTCCCTATACTTTGAGCGATCAATGACGTTAGAAAATACATATATGATTTTCAACCATTAGAAATTTTTTTGTTGGTACTGGTTCACTGTGCCATATTAAAAAAAGCGTGCGTTTAGACTCTGCCATAGTATCTAAAAAAGGAAAAAAATCAGTAACTTTCAAATACTTGCAGCCAATTTTTGGACAAGACGTAGACCACAACATATTTTAACAAATTATACAAACATTGAATCGAATCCCATCGAATCCACCACACTTATTTTCTACGGAACATTGGATTACACATATAAAAACACTTTGATATAGGACCATTTCTTTTTTCCATTGTAAAGATCTAAAACATATATTAACAGACCACAATGACTTTTTTTTTATTTAACACATACCAAATAATAATAATTAAGTCACAAAACTTATTACAAAATTTTATATTTAAGTTTTTCAGTTCAACAAAAATTGCACTTAAAAATAGGTAAATAGTAATTATTACACCTGCTAAAACATGTGTTAAATTCGAAAGCTCACAGATATGCGAATATTTGGAACAAAACAAAAACGAAAACAGAAAAGACCCCGTTAGGAAATACATTTTCAATAAAACAAACAAAATTTGGAGAATTCTGAATTTAAAAATTTCGCTAAAGCGCCGCTAGATTGACCATTTCTCCCACAGTGCGACGGGGTGAAAATTTGTTGTATATTGGAACGATTTTCTGTCATCCCTTGTCAAGTTTGGTTTGGCGTTGTGCCATCTTCAGTGTAATTTTTTGTTCTGTGTTCATATTGTTGTGCCAACCATAAGCGAAGAAACGTGGCTTTTATTGCTACAATGAATAATGCTGGAATTGTTCACTAAAAAATTATAATATAATAGCAGATTCACATTAAAATGTGGCTGGTAAACACTCCTATTAACCCGATAGAGAAGGTATTCTCTAAGTTAAAATCCTATTATCATTACTATGAGATATAACTGCTGAGCATAAATTAATTAAAATTACTGTTTTGTTCCAACTATGTTATGGACATGATCATTCGAATCCCGAACGCGGAGTGTAGACAAGCCCTTCATTAATTTCAGGTTTTATAACATATTTTTTGTTTCATTAAATAAATTTCAATATATTTTCAGTTGTTTAATCTAATTTCAAATAGTTTAATTTGATTTCAATATAGTTTCATTTAGGTGGAATAAAGTTTCATTTACATTCAATTGAGTAAAGTTTATTTTTAAAATAGTTTCCTGTAGTTTCGTATAATTTGAAAGGGGATTGTGTAGTTTGAAAAAGGCTTAATTTAAAATGAAAAAAGCTATACATCAACTTTTCACCCTGTCGAAAAAACAAAAGAACAAAGAGAAACAATTTAGGAACAAGTAAATGACATTTGAATCGTCAGCCCGAATAACGTTGTAAGTTAAAATTATTTGAAAACTAGTTTTTTGCACAAGTCATCGTGACCAATTTAGAATTAATAAGTGTAATACAAAGTAAATTTTGAATATAAGAAAGATATTATAAATAAGAGGATACGAAATAGCTGGGAAGAATATTCAGGAAGAAATGGGAGAGTGGTACTTAAAAACAATATTCCTGAAACGGCAATGTGCAAAAACTTTCTAAGTGGAAGATCTGTTGCTCGTTATATCAATTTTGGTTTTCTATTAATCAAAACTACAACCGCGATTGTTCAAGCTTAAAATCATGGACTATTCAGAAGTCTTCATCCATTTTTTTTTTATAGATGGACTGAGATAGTAGTCAAATTTCTTACGCTCTTTAATCAAATTAAAAGAAGGACATCTCTGTGTAAATAAACATTATTTTCTTTTCTAGCCTTTTATTTGAAAAAAAACCAGCTAATTAAAATTTCTTCTTCGTTATATGATAATAAAAAAAATTAAATAGAATCATTGTGATTTTATTTATTACATTACTTTATCGACAAACGTTGTAAGTGCCATCAGCGGAGATGCTACACGTATGGGAAAACTGGTTATCATCCATTGAGTTTTAGATATAAATGGTTTTTCGATTATTCAAATTTATATATTAAGTTTTTCGGCCTGTTGATTATTCTAATTTGTATATCTTTTTTTCAACTGAAAATATACATATATCTATCTTTTGTTTACGTACAACTTTCCTGACGATTTCTACACCCAAAAATTTAAAAACCAAATCAAATAACTATGCGCGTCATTACACACTTTTTTTTCCTGAAAACTAAGAATTTTGCCACTTGCAACGGTATTCGCAGCGACGATTTATTAGTTATATTAAATTGAATGCAGTATAATATTCTCCCATTTCATAATTAGATTATGTTAAATGGGCTGCTATCGTAGAGAGTTAACTTGATGTACACATGACCCGTTGAATGAACTCCCCCAGGCTATCCTTAGGTTAGGTTACTGTGGTAGTTCCCGCAAGGGGAACTCACTTAGACATAGTAGGAGTCCATTGTGATACCACCTGATTTATGAACGGTAACGTGAATCGGAAAGTCAGGAAAGATTAACCTGAGAAACGTTGCGTGCCCCGAATGAAGTCACGCTTATTACCAATCTCCACCCCAGAAAGCTCCTATGGAGTCCTAAAGAAGTACGAGCCTAGGTACTTGAACCTCAGTCTCGCAAATGCAGGGCAGCTGAGCAGAAAATGACAAGATGAATCCACCTGATCCTCCTCCATACAAAGGAGCCCCACCCCCTCCCTGCAAGGAAAAATGACTTCCAGGGTACCTTGCCGAGCTCATCAGCCATGTAGTTCCCTGCAATGTCGCCAAATTAGTCTAACGTCGAGATACTCTGAGGCGGCTGCGAGGGAAGTCAGGTATTCCCTGACCAGTTTTGATCTCACCATTAGCGATCCTAACTATCCGAATAAATCTTAGCCCGGCTAGAGGGCATTACATTGGTAAGTAGCCAATCGGCTGCCTGCTTGATTGCGGCCAAATCTGCTTGAAATACACTGCAATAGTCCGGAAGCCTAAATTTACGGCTGAGGGAAAGCTCCTCGCAGAAGACCTCTTCCCCAACCTTACCATCCCGCTTCGAGCCATCCGTGAAAAAGTTCACCGTCCTACCGCCCCACAAGCCACCCTCCTTCCACTCCTCCCTACGCGGGATGTGAGTGGAGAAGGAGCGGAGCAGACAGCAATCTGTTTCCGGAGGGACAAAGTTTAAGCTGGCAAGAATCCTAGAATGCCCAAAGGCCAGGCTATGCTTACTTGTTCTTAAACTATACCGATCTTTGGAAAATCCCAACAGCCCCTTCTGTGTGGTTTGATAAGTAGGGTTTGTTACGCGGTGTGTATGCTGAATATTTACATTTGACGTTTCCTTCTTTAAATTGTGTCTATCGCTCCAATTTTGTTAAAATGGAATCCGAAAATTATGCACCGCAATTGGAAGTTGAGGAAAAGTAATGGGATGATGATACCATAAAGATTTACACGTTTTTTGTTGGTTATTGAAGATTTACACACACTAAGCAGACACAGATTTTCGTATTTAAAAAATTTGATTGAATTTGACTGTTGGTGGTACTTGTTGGTGGAAAGTGAATGGATAGTCTTCTAATGAAAGACTACAATGGTCTGAGATATTTATGCTCTATTTATTACCTTTTCAATTGAGTGTGTACGGTGAGAGCGCTTCATTCGTTGGGTCACGGGTTCGAATCCTGGCTGAGGCAAGTAACATTAAAAATTATGGAAAAGCTCGGTGTTAGCATATAACTGCAGGCCCCTCAATTTGTGTTTTCATCCAACATCAAGACGCATACTATAAATTATAGAAGAAGTTAGGCCAAAGCTCAAGGTATGGTATAATCGCCATTAGTAGTATTATTCATAGTATCATTAGGGTTATTCATTATGGTATAGTACTGTAGTTACTGGAATGGAAATAAGGTTTGAGTTTTAAGACATTGAAATTTAAAAAAAAAAATATAATTCAGAAAACCTTTATTTTAATCGATAGTACGGTCGATATAATTTAATGTTTAAATATTATTTCATGCAAACGTTCGCCAAGACTGCACCTCAAATGCTTCCATCTGCTTAGTCCAATTTTGGCATACTCTTTCCAACATTTCCTTAACATAGCCTCACATGTGAAATAAATTGTTCACGGAACTCGCCTCTCAATTGGTTCATTTTTTCGCATGCTTTGTGGCACGTGACACCGTCTTGTTGAAACCACATGTCATGCAAGTCAAGCTATTCTATTTTGGGCAAAAAAAGTTTGTTATCATCGCACGGTAGCGCTCTCCACTCACAGTAACGTTAAGATTCGCATCATCTTTGAAGATATACGACCAATCCAAACGGTGACTTTTGCTGCATGCATTGGTAGGTCTTGCAATACCTCTGGCTGCTCTTCCCTCCAAAAAGATCAATCGTAAAATGGAAGAAGCGCACGATGAACATTCTTACCAAAGCACACATTTTGATAATAAAGTTCAATAATTTGCAAGCGTTGTTCGTTTGTTAGACGATTCTTGGTTAAATTATAGACAACACAGTAACACAAGACATGAAACGTGTGTGAGCTGTCAAAACCAGTGTTACCAAAAAGAAAATATCACCCATTACTTATACATATGTACCATACGTTTTGGAGACGTAGCAACCCGAGCAGCGCGTAGAGAAAGTGATGCATCTGTCCCTATTGCTGAACTCTTTGACTGTTTTTGGACACTCGCAATCCATTTATGCAATAGGCAGCTGCGCTGGTTTTGATGAGATGTTAGTCGTATTACGACGAAGTTGCAGGTTTAAAATGTACAGTCGCTCCAAGCCAAAGTCGGACACCGTAGAAAAAAATGTTTCTTCCTAAAAATATTTCAACCAACGCAATTAAAAAAAGGTAACAAATTTTTTCAATTACTCATTTATTGCACTTCCAAAATATAAAAACAAAACATATGAATTAATTCAGTATTATAAAATATTCTAGTAAAGCGTCAAACAAGATCAAATTTAATGCGCAAGCCAAACTCGGGCAATCAACAAGTTTTTTGGAATATTGAATATATTTTAAAATCTAATATTTTGTAAGAAGATCTTTATTTTTAATAATTATTTTGAGCCGGTTAGGCATTGATTTTACCAACTTTTCTCAAAAACTAGGTTCGATTTTTTGCCATTCTGGTAATAAGATAGATTTCAAGCCATTTTTGCTTGAAACGGAATGCTGTCTAATTTTTGTATTAAGGTAGTTTCATAAATTTTTGATAGGATTAATATCTGGACCTTGGAGAGGCGTTTCCAGAACATGGTGGCATTTATAAAGCAACCAAGAACGCATTTTGTAGGTCTTATGCTTTGGATCATATCTGGATATATCTGGACCAATAATCACCGAGATAAAATTTTTCAAGACTTTTTGGTAAGTTTTCTTTTAAAATGTTAAGATAGTCATTCTGGTCCATTATTCCTTCAATAAAATGCAAAGATTCTGGTCCAGAAGCCGAAAATCAATCCTAAACCATTAGCTCTCCGCCACCATGTTTGACAGTTGGTCTCAGATTGGGCAGTTGCAACCCTCATTTGATTTCCTCCAAACATGTGGTTTTCCATCGGAGCCAAGAATATTAAATTTACTTTCATCAGTAAGCATAACATTTTTCCAGAACGTAAAATTCTTTTTTTTCATGTTCTTTTGCAAATTTTTATCGGATGGTTTGATTGCGTTTGCTGATCGCTTTTGTCGGGCCTTTCTACCATTTAGATCAGTCTCATGAAGTAGATTTCTGATGGTAGATGCACTAGATTTCTTTCCCAACTCTTTTTCAGCTATAACAGCTAACTTTGGTGCATTAAGGAAAGGATTATCTTTAACTTTTCGCAACAGATATCGCTTATCTGAGTCGGTAAAAATCTTGTTGTGGGATGCTTTAGGGTTATTTTCCACTTGTTTGTTGGTTTTGATGCGCTTAATTATATCGTGAACAGTAGAATGACTTCTGTCGACAATTTCACGCGTAGATTGCCCATCGTTGGAATGCTTAATAACCAAGTTTCTCAATTCAATACTTGTTTGGCCTCTTTGCCTAGAAATTTTTAAATCACAAACCGTAATTCTAACTATATATATATTAAAAAAACCATCCGGGGAATTCCCGTTAGTCATTTAAACACTATACTTGAAGTTGGTTGCGATTCTTCGACAGACTTGCATTTATTTAGAAGATAGTTGCCACTGTCCAAGTTTGACTTGTGCATTGAATTTACTTTTTTTTTTTATGTTTTACTAGAATATTTTATAATACTGAATTAATTTATATGTTTGGTTTTTATATTTTGGAAGTGCAATAAATTAGTATCTAATTGAAAAAATATTTTACCTTTTTTTAATTGCTTTGGTTGAAATGGTTTTTTCTACGGTGCCCGACTTTGGCTTGGAGCGACTGTGTGTGCCAAAGCAGCCGACCCAAATGGGCATAACAGTTCAATGTCTTACAGATACAAGGCCAACGTGCAGATGTTCTTAATTTAAACAGAGTCATTGGAAAAGATACTGCTGACGGGTGTAGGAAAATCTAAAAGATTTTACTTAATATACATATGTACCGAAACAAATTTAGGCAGTCAATTACAGTTTCGAGTATGCACCACATGCTAAAAGTGAACGAAACAAGGAACCAGCAGTTGAATATAGCAGCACTGCTGAATAAAGGTTGGTAGTTCCTAAAAACTGCACAACTTACACTTACACAATGCATGTGTTTCAAATGCAAATCACCTAAGTATAGGTTTGAATGCTCAAACAAGTTATATTGTCTGAAAAACTATAAATATAACGCCTTTTAATGTCACAAATTCTGCTGATGTTAAGTATTAAGTATTGATATTTGTCAAGTCAATAGTTATCTTAACAGGTGTAATATAATTCTTGGTTTAATTTTTATTTCTAGTAATTCGGATTTTAAGCCTTTTGAGTGTTGCTCGCCAATTTCTCCGGCAGGCATTCATAATTGTCCTTTAGTATTCACTATGGAGTTCTACGAGTTTTCTAATATCTCTCAACCGTGGTACACTAAAGAACTGAATCATCTCCAAACTTCTGTAATAAGTTCTATAAAAAATTGTCAAATTAGATTTTAAATTTCGATTGGTATACACGCTATAGTTCTGATTTTAAAAAAATGGATAGGATCCTCCGGAAAAAATTTATCAAAAACTTTGACGACAATATTAAAACCAACCCGAAAGCTTTTTAATAAATCTAAAAAATGTAAATCTAATGTACCAACTTCAATGTTCTATAATCGCAGACATGCAGATTCGATGGAAGATGCTGCTAATCTGTTTGCCGCTTTTTTTTAATGCCAATTATGTTTTCGATGATGGGTTGGAGCTAAATACTTCAAGCGTATCTGATTCCTCCCTTTCTTTTGGTTCCATGTCCTTATAAGAGATGGATGTGCAAAAGGGTATTAACTCCATGAAATCATTTTCACAGACAGATATCGATGGTTTATCTCCATTTCTTTTAAGAATTGTCAGCCTCTCATTCAGCCTTTAATGTTAATTTTCAATATATCGCTTTCTTCGGGAGTAATTAATGATTGTAAAAATACAAATAAAAGTATGGCTGGGCATCAAATTGATACAGTGCACAGAGTTTCTAACAGAATACTGCTCAACAAACTGTTTAGGTTTCAACTCCAATTTTCTAGCATGGATCAAGTCTTATTGGAGTGATAGGTACGGATGGCTGGAAGGTTTATTCAGTCGTAGCAAGGATGGAGGACTCTTTTGCAATTCAGTCCGATCTCTACAGGGTTCATGCCTGGTGTGTGAAGAATTGCCTTTTTCTTAACATCGATAAATGTTCTCATTGCATTTTTTTTTCAGAAAGCCAAATACTGTTAAGACTACGTATACTATAACGGGTTCTCAGTTTAAGTTTGTTGCCAGTGTTAAAGATGTAGGATTATATTTTGACTCAAAACTCACATTCGCAAGCCATTTAAATTTTGTAGTGACAAACTCCATATACACATAAGAAATTGTTTATCGCCATTGTTAGGACCCGTTTGGAATAAATTGCAATTTTCTGACGGCCTGCCCAGGCATTATAAAAAAGAATAGAGCGAATCCAAAAGATTTTTATTAGATTTGCACTCCGATCTTTAAATTTCACTCAGCGCCTGCCTTCTTAAACTCCCTTTGTTTACTCCTTAGTTTAGAAACACTTGAAAATAGATGGAAATATATCTCTTGCTCATTTACGGTCCTGATATCCTAAATAGGATTCCTATCAATATACCTACTAGGAACATACGTCATCCTGGCATATTCTATTTATACATTCTTAAATCTAATTATGTAGTCAATGCTCCTATCAGTCGAGCTCTTAGGAAGCTTAATCAAATGAATCGAGTTATTAATGTTGACATCTAACTTTCGAGAGAGATATTAGACTATTAGTTTAGTTCTAGTGTAGTCAGTAAGAAACTATGTATTCACTTATTCACTGATGATGATGATAATAAATAAATAAAACCGAAAAACGTTAATTTTTTCGTGTATTTTAGCTCTAAAGAGCTGAATATATTTTAAAAAGACTTTTAAAAAAGGCAAACTCCTTGTTTCCTAAGTTAATTTACTCTGTCGTCCCACGGGCGTAAAAGTTAAAAGCGTCAATAGGGTTCCTCACACCCATCATGGTCGTTATCGTCAAACTCATCATGGGCGATACCCCACGAAAAGCGCAGTTTCAACAGGGTCGGCCCAAAGATAAGAAGTGTTAGATGAGTCGTTTGAGAAGGCAAGTGAATAGGTGGTTGGTATCGGACGGAGAATTTTCACATGACGGATATATTCTGAGTATGTGTGGGTAGATTCTGGGTAAGTAGGAGTTGAGCCTGCTACAATATCCAGATCATAGTTGAGCTAGAGGGACGCGAGATTCACGAGGCAGCTGGAGATCCTCCTATGTTGGTTTGCCTCCAATGACAGCATTCACAGGGCGAGAGTTAACGAAGGTGGTGATTGTCTCTGATGAATGGCGTTTGAGACCATTCTGTACGCAACAGGGTCTAGTACGTTGGTAGTGTATGTCTGGATCTCGTCTGACATGTGAAGACGTTGCATTCTGCCGTCTTCAACAAGCAGGTGACCGTTTGGATGACCGCTGCGGTGGTATTCAATGAGGAACTGTTAGCAGAGCATGAAATTGCGTTCCCGAAATGTGAGCATTGTAAACTCACGGTGTAGGTGCTCACGGTGCTCAATAGGCGACATCAGAAGGAATCTTCTTGCTGTCCAGAATGCTGCGTTTTGTGTAGCCTGCAGTCTCATTCTATGGTTTCTAGTTGTGCCAAACGACCAAATTGGAGCAGCGTAATTTAGAACAGGCCGGCCAATAGCCTTGTATTTATGTTGCCATCAATATTTCCTTGTCTTTGCCACAAGCGTTGCTGACTAGCAACTTGAGGACTCTGCAACGTACTTTGTTAACGATTGTGGTTGTGTGTACAGAGAAAGGGGCCGGACTGTCGAACTTAACAAAATGTTTGGGTGATCTATTGTTAGTATGGGAGTACTATCCACCTGTAAGTTAAAATGCAGCCTAACCTTCTTCGTCCAGGTGGTAAGTGGGGTCGCCGTGGATTTAGTAAGGGAAAGAGATAGATGCCGACCAGTAAAGAAACGAGCAAGGTCGAAAATATAACTGTTCAACTTGCAGCACATGTCGTAATCGAACACTCGTCAGCATATGAGACTATGGAAACTGCCTGGGTGGCTGAGGAAGTCTCGAGATATAGTGATTAAACAATACCGCGGAGAGGATAGCTATAGACGAATTTTTTTTTTCAAGTATGCTACGCCCGAGGGGCCCAAATTTTTTTGCATAAACTTGCTTAGCCCACCAGGACCAATAGCTTTTGAGGCTTTCTCCTTTCCGATGGCTTCCGCAATCTCACCGCATGAGAAGTTACGTGGCGGCGTCGACTTTTCCGATTTGCGCAGCCGTCTAGCCACGTTTACCGAAGGATACAGTATGAACTGTTGGCTTAAGTGGCTCGAGGAGATCTTCGAGTGGAAATTTCATTCGATGACCGCGTTTCGTCGGGTTGGAGCAGGCCCTTATGGTTGACCAAAGCTTACCCACCCCTGCCGTAAAGCGTCTATATGCTCTGCAAATTCATTTCCCCTACTATCAGCTGGCAGGCTAGAAGGCCAGAGATCGTGGTGCACGATCAAGTCACCTACAACCATACGGTTTTCACTTCTGAGAATCGCACCTACATATGTCAGGGTTATATTCTGCCGGGCAGCAGGAAACAGGGGTATGTATATATTATGTTTTGAGCTCGACATCACTTGACCGGATAGTTACGCCCCGACATTCTCGGGTACGAAGTACGTTGGATCCGTTGCAATTCAATAAAGTGTAATTGCTGTGTAATTTCGTTTCTTGGATTGCATGTCTACTCAGGAAGTTGGTTATTTGAGTCGTCGCGATGTGCGGTGTGAAGGATAGGTGCGGTTGTTCGCCTTGTCTCTGTTGCACTTGCCTCTGGGCAGGTTGCTGCCTTGTGTAGCTAGGGGGCAGATCCGGTGCAGGCGTATGCGGCTCCAGAGCTCTGTATCTTGGGGCAAGGTAGTCACCCGTCCACTCACGTGTAGTGCATCAGAACACGCCCGAAAATCATACCAGCGTTGGCACGAACAGTACCTGATTGATGTCACGTTCCGTCGAATTCTGGGATGATACACGGAACAGACTGTGTGGGGCTCCAGAACATTTCGGTGGAGTCATAATGGTTTTTTTGGAAGGGTCGGGAGAGATGGGGAGTGAAGGTGTTGCTGAGTGCTAATTGGGGCCGTGGAGATCCCTTGGGTGCTAGGTGGCATCGGCGTGGTTGGAGCGACGATTTGGGCCGTAGAGGCCGTTGAGAGCGAGAGCAGCACGGGCCACGCACAGAGTCTTTCACTCCCTATGGGTCTTAAGGCCTGAGCAGACATTAAGGTGGCTGCACCCATCGCATGCATTACACATGCTTCTAGCAAACGCAGAAAAAATATGCTTCTGCCTTGAGCAGAAGTGTATGGAGTAGCCTTCCTGCAAGGCATTGCTTCAGAGATGGTAAACGAATTATGGTGTGTGCCGATATAAACAGGGTTAAAACCGGGGCATTCCGATGCGTAGGACCGCCTGTCTTAGGAATGCCTACTTAGAAGGTAGAAGGGTTTGGTGACCGAAATTTCGCGCAAGACTTATTAATAAATTTACATAACTCAAATTTTTAAGACAAATTTTACACTAATTATTTATACAAGTTTTCAGTCACTTCACCAAAATCGAATTTTGATAAAACGTTTATAGTATAGAACGGCCGACAATAATGCACCAAAAGCTTAGAAGTACCCAACTGAATCTTAAAAAAATTACAATAGACCTGTTTTTTTTCTGGCAAAAAAAACACTAGCTACGATAACGAAGCAACAACACGAACTCGGAAAATTGTAAGTTAAGCCAACTCGGTAAAATGATATCCGACCTGACATGTCGTCGTGGGAAGTTAAAAAACTGTGCTATTGGGAATGATCCTTAAGAAACTACATTAAAATTTCAGTTCAGTTCCACCTAATCCATTTTTTTGGCATAGTATTTTCAATTATATAACTACATCAAACTAAAATTGCACAACTATTTGCCAATATTAAAGGCCACTATACAACTCGCATGTTTCCTGAAAGATGATTTTGCATTAGAGGAAGTCCTATCCGAGTTGGAACGTTCTTTTGCTAGTCGGTTACAGAAAAACATACTAAATAAAAATTTTTACATCTTGCATATAAAAACACAAACTATCTTTAACTTTCTATTGCATCGTAATGTTGCACATGCTACTCTTACAAATTTCATTAAGTTTTAATCTCAAAAGCAATTATGGAAACTAATTATTACTAAATATCGATTTCCCCATGTATGCGTATCGATTACTCAATATTGGAAGTAAAGGTAAAAGAGAGCATGTAACGATGCTTATATGAGTATTATGCACGATTATTGGATAATCTTGTAAATAAACGCTCTAAATCATAAAATAGCTCAAGTTGCCATGTTATGTAAAGAAAGCTTTATAAGTTTGTTTTGTTTAAAGTAAATTGAATACATAATATGTTTTGTATATTTTTCAGGATTCCATTGCAAGTAAGCCACTACCTTCAGAGATCACATACTATGGAAACGATAACATCTTAATGGATGATGACAGGAGTAGTAATGATGACCGAAATACATTAAGTGTACTGCAATCAATAGAAATGGATATCACAAATGACGGAGAATATGTTAATGGAACTTTCACAAATAAAAAAATTATGAATGCGGAAAATAACGAGGCTAAAACTCAAGAAAGTTTTAGCAATCAGTTGATATCAATAACGTATGAATCAATGAACTGTAATAACAAAAGCGTGTGGGATATTGAAAAAAATAACAAAACTGTGGGAGAAACACCTATTGATAACGCAGTACCTATGGACCTTTGTACGGATACAAGTGATTCATTTAAGTGTGCAGAATTATTTAAATATGTATCATGCTCTAATAGTAAGTATAAACAATTTGAATAACATTAAGAAATATTTTCCGTTTTTTCTTGCATTATTTTTTCAGCGATGGCTTTGAATACAACCGGCCAACAAAAAACACATGAAACGACGATATTTGAATTCGAGGAATGCAAAGACATAATTTCTGCGAAAAAAATGAGAATTCCAAAAGTTATATCAAAAAAAAATTATACTCCATCCAAAAATATTCGAATAATGCCAAAAAAAAAGGACAATCTGCAGCAAGTGTGTGAAGATTCGGTAGATACGAGGTCTGATGTGAATTGCTTCAATGCTGATTCGCTTTCGAATATCGGATTAAATACTAATTTGAAAAGTCCTCAGAGCAATTTATCGTCTAGTTTTAGCTATAGTTCACCTTTGTTTCCTCCAATTAAGTGCAAGAAACTCAACCTTCGGCAACTAAATGCTGAAATTGGGGATGGGAACATAGTCGTATTTCCTAATAAAATTGTAGAAAGTCACGACTCTTGTTTCGAACCGAATATAAATATAACATTTAATGATAATAACAACAAAATAAGTATAAGCCCCTACAATTTATCAAATCGCGAGGTGGAACGTATTGATGACATACCAGTCGCATCAAACCTTAAAGGACTTTATGATGTAGATATTAAACAGCATGAAACATATTATGACTGTGACATGCTATCAGATAACACTAGTTTACTCTTTAAAGAAAAAGTAGACGATGATACTTCTTTAGGAAGTACTTTGATTTTCTGCGATGATTACATAAGAGATACAATTCCTTCTAACTCAGAAATAGGCACATTCATGGTAGAGGCAGATGTGAAATATGTAACTAGAGATTTAAACAATGGAACGATAAGCAATTTGGATTTAACATCTAATCACAGCTCAATTAATACCAATGCGTCTGACTTAAAAAATGCGTTTTCCCGAAAGTACAATGAAGAATTTAATACCATTTCAAGGTCAATATATGAAATCCAAGATATGAGTTTAAATAAAACAAATATTGATATGACGAATGTTCTATCAAAAAGCTTCAAGCTAAAAACTTCTGAAATAAACGACAATTTCAGTCTTCTTGACATTACGCCACAAAATAGTTTAAACCAAAGAAAAACGATATACTTTGATCAAGATATAGATTCAGTATCTGTATTAGCAACGGGGCCGTTGGAATCAAAGCGTAATTATGGTAAAATGGGGAAAGTACAAAATATTGTTGAAGTAACTGATAGTAGCAGTGACTCTTTTGTATTGAACTTGAAAGAAGCACGGGCAGCATTGTCTAGTAATTGCAAGCGTCAAATTGAGGGTACGCCGCATCGTTCATTTCTAGAGTTCGTATATTTAGAAAGGGAAGTTGAGCAAACCCAAATATATACCGCTACAAATGCAATAGAAGTTGTGCAAAATGAACCTAAGCAGACACTTGTAACTAATGAAATGATAATACAAATTCGAAATCATTTGAAAGAAGATGAAAAAAACAGTGAGCGGGAACAAAAATGTTTTGATACAAAAGAGAATCAAAAGTTTTGTCGAAATAATTCAACCAACACAATTACTGAAAACAATTCATGCCGTAAAGTAAAAGAAGTTCTTGGAAAACAGGAGAAAACTCTTCACGAGTTCGGAAACAGGAATGAGTCAGACTTAAGGAACGTAAATAATGCTAATTCGTTGGTATTTAGTCCCATTTTAAAATCGGTAGCTAACAAACGGTCTACTGCGGATTTAACTCCAAATTTACCATTGTCAAAAAAAAAACAATCCACTATATTCTCTGATTGCACGATGGATGAATCTGCAATATTTTGCAATAACGAGACATTAAAACGAGTAAATAATAGCTCCATCGAAAACCCTGACATTTTAAAGGAAAAGAACTCCGAATCAAATTGCATAGATGCGTACGTAAAAATCCTAAATATTTCGTAAGTATGCAAAGAAATCACATTTGAAATGATATTTTATTTTTAATCTAGGGTTTTTTTTAACGGGATATCTATTCGAAAAAATAAGTAAGAAGTTTCAAATGGTTTGGATCTGTATTTTGACACCGTGCTTAATTTATTTTCACTAATTTAACTGACTCTTTTGAAAAGTAATGCAATTACGGAACTCGATTTGATACGCACAAATATATTATACCAGACTTTGTTATAACAAAACGAACGATTTGAATTTGAGATTTTTTTCCCGATAATAGATAAGTTATTTTTGGTGCACTTCTGTCTTCTATTTCGTTTAGATCATAACTAAATTATGTTCTTGACTTACTCCTAAGTCGTAGCTTAATAATCGACGGGGTCAGACCAACTAATCGATGGACGGAGAAAAGGGGTGTGAAATGAGTAGACTTAAGGGGCATGTGAATAAGTGATTGGTGTGGCGCTGTGAATGTCCACATGCTGGACATTTGTTGGGGATGCCGGAGTTGGTTATGGATAGGTAGGAGATAAGACTACCAGTAGGCCTCTCCGATCTTGCCTATTTCTTCACTAGCAGAAACCTGGCGCTGTCCCCAGGTAAGTCCTCGGCGACCCTTTTTACCACCTGGACGAAGGAGGTCAGGCTGGATCTTAACATCCATATCGATGGCACCCCCTTTCCGACTTAACCACCCGAAGATTCTGGGGATGACTTTCGACAGCCTGCTCTCCTTCTCCGCGCACACTACCGCAATCGCCAATAGAGTACAGAGCCGCAACAATGTCCTCAAGTCGCTCGCCGGCAGCTCTTGGGGCAAAGACAAAGAAACGTTGTTGGCAACATACAAGGCGATTGGCCGGCCGGTAATAAATTATGCTGCGCCCGTTTGGTCACCAGGAACCAGCAGGACACGGTGGATGAAGCTGCAGACCTGCCAGAACGCCGCACTCCGCACGGTGACGGGATGTCTTCTGATGTCGCCTGAGGAGCATCTCCACCAAGAGGTCAATGTGCTCCGAGTTAAGGAGCACAACCTCATGCTCAGCAAGCAGTTCCTTGCTGGATGTCACCGTTCGGGGCATCCAAATAGGCACCTGCTTGCAGTGGAGCTGCCCCCCAGGCACATTAGAAGACATCTTCTAGAACTAAAGGACGAGATCCAGCCACTCATCACGCAACCGCTGGATCCGAAGGCGTACCGGCGGGTCCTAAGCAACATCCATAGAGACACAGTCACTACCATCATTGACTCCCGCCAGGGAAATGCAGTCATCGGAGCCCAACCACCACCTGTAGCAGATGAGGAATCCCTGCTGCCCCGTGAGTCCCGCGTCACTCTGGCACAATTACGATCTGGATACTGTAGCAGGCTCAACTCCTACCTATCCAGAATCAACCCCGACATACCCAACACATGTCCGGCATGTGGAGATTCTCCGCACGACACCAACCACCTATTCACATGCCCTCTCAAACCCACTCATCTAACCCCCCTCTCCCTCTGGTCCAACCCTGTCGAAACTGCACGTTTCCTGGGCCTCCCCCTAGATGAGTTCGACGACAACGACCATGGGTGAATCCGCTTTTTACGGGGCGCGACTAGCCGCTACAACAACAACAACAACACCAGTAGGCCTGACACAGATAAATTCCATATAGTAGGATAATGTTCGTTGGTGCAATTAACCGGATATCCGGACTTACAAAGATCGGATATACGCAAAAATAAACAAATTATTGAACAATAATTAGTGAACGAATAGAAAAATGCAACTCGTGAATGATGTTTGGGATAGCAACTTGTAGGATTCTTGGTACTTTAATATTTTCATGCCGTATTATTGCGTTCACGTATACTTACAATCTATATTAATCTTCGCCAGAAATTATATAGCGGTCTATTTTTCTAACCTTGCGATTAATACCAAAACATTTTTGCGTTCCCTATTACACAACAATCAGGTAAAACGGACAAAGTAGGTAGGAGAATCTCATCGAGCGAGTCGGAAAGAAGCTTGCTTCTACCCAGTTCAGATGAGGAATTCCGGCCGAAACCTCGAAATAGTAAGGATACTGTGTTTATGCAACAAATCCTTTGAAGCTGGTATGAAAATAAATACGTGGGCGCTATGTTGCAATGCGACTTACTTTCGGCACATGCCACGTTTTTGTATGCGGGTCCTGTGAATCACTTTAAATTATAATACTGTAACATATTACGAAATCCTGTAATTTTATGTGCATATGTACTAGAAGCGTATCGATTTGTTTAGTTTTGTCAGTTCTATTAAAAAATTTTAAAATATCGTTTTCGTCTTAATATATTTTCTTTATTTAAATTAAGGAAAGCTTATGGATAATGTGGTATGGTTTATCACTTTGCCCGATATAGTTTATCATATTACCCACAACCGTCCATGGTAATTTGTGTGTAGTGGCGATGGTTGTTTTTCGCAGCCTGTTGTGAGTGTGCTGCGCCATTGGACAGCCACGACTTAGGCTGTTGGTCACGAATTGGGGTGGTGATCATGCTCATTCCCTGAATGGATGTTAGGCATACAATGCCATCTGAGGAATTCGTTGGCTAACGTTTTGAGTTAACTTATATAATTTCAATTCATTGTGATACGAGTATGCCAGAACAATCATACCTGTTAAGTCATGAGTACTACTCGTACTAAGTAGCAATTTAAGGACTTTGGCTTTCCAGAGAAGTACTCAATACTTTTCAAGTACATTACATTTGTATCAATTACTACTCGAGTACTAGTACTTCTAATTGGATAATATTTGGAAATACCATCAAATACTGAAAGTACTCGAAAATACTCGCTTAAAGAATTGCAATCCTTTTCCAAGTACTTTCAATTACTTTGAAGTACTTGGAAAAGGATTGTAATTCTTTTACCGAGTATTTTAGAGTACTTTCGAGTACTTTCAGTACTTGATGGTATTTCCAAATATTTTTCAATTACATGTACAGTCGGGCCTCGATTATCCGTGATGGTAGGGACCAGAAGCATTACGGATAATCGATTTTCACGGTTAATCGAATAACAATTTTGATTATAGTTTTTTTTTTAATATTTTTATTATTTAACAAGTGAACATTGGTGTACATACATATTTACATTAAAAAAAATTAATTCAAGAAGTTTATGTACATTTTTCACTTGTAAATGCTTCAGGCTCATCGTATGCAAACAAGGGAATTCCCCGTTTTCATGTATATTATATTCAGCTACAGTGGCGTGCTTGTGTGTTTGTTTGCATGTGTGGTGCTTTTCAATCCAACTAACACAATTTTCGTGGTTTTGCGCTCTCTGCTTGATTTATTTACTCTCTCATTTTCATATACGTATACAGACTTGTGAGAGCGTTTGCTTCTGTACTTAATAAAAAAAAATTCTAAAAAAAAAAGTCAGTGCGGCATTGTGCGAGGCCACGCACGGGCTGTCGTGTTATTTCGAGGTATCGTAACGTTGAACGTTGAATGACGACTATTGTATTGGTCGTCGCTGAGAATAAGTGAGTAGCAAACATTGAGCAACCAGCTGACATGATACATACATACATAGCTATCACTGGCGTTAATGAATGTGGTCACTGAGCGCTCTGTCAGTATGTATGTATGCATTAAAGCAACTAGTGCAAATTTTATTCTCTACAAGCAAGAGAATAGAAAAGTTCGCTCACAAGCACGACCACTATTATATTGGTCGTCGCTGAGAATAAGTGAGTAGCAAACATTGAGCAAACAGCTGCCCCAGAAATGCCCCCCACCTCACTACACTTCTGTTCCTCACTTTTTTACTTCAGCATACCCGCATCTATCTCTTTACCCTCACTTTTTTTTTTACAAATTTCTCTCTGGTTTCAATTTTGCCTGAAAACCCTACCGTATAGCGTCATTCAACGCTAAAATCCTGCCATCACGGACAATAGAGGTAATCATGGTTAATCGAAGCAAACAATTTGAAAACATTGCAAACAAAAAACAATAGAATGAGACTTTGGCCATCACGGTTAATCGAGGCCCGACTGTACTTGTACTCGAGTCCTAATTTCAATTCAGCTAGAAAACAATTACGTATTCATTATAAGTACTTTAGAAAGTATTTGTATTGAGTACTTATTGTACTTGAAATATAACAGGTCTGACAACAATTAATAATAATGTGAAGTTTACTTCACATCAAAGCGAATATAGGTGGTGGTAACCAAGCAGCTGAATGGATTCGCCTGATGAACTGAATGTCAAAATTATGTGTTTGATGTAATTCTCGCTCTATGTTATGCGTATGATTTTGTAACGTACATTTTTGTTTTTATACGGTTTCACCATGATTCGCATATAAAATGTCGCACATAAATGTCACTGTAAATGCCGTTATAGCTGGTTCTACGTACCGGAATGACCCGGTCTTCACCCGGCCAAGGGCTTTTGTTTCGGCGACCTAACCTTGTTTACATCGGCCTACCCCATAAGTCGTCTGCCTCCTCTGGAGCATCTTGTAGCTTCGCACCCTTCTGCTCAGGGTTGGCCTCGAGCCAAACCCTGGACCAGAAACCTATTTTTGCTGCATCCGAACTTCACTTCGGCAAGGTGAAATTCGTGCGACGGATGGAGCCATCTTAAGGTCTACTGTGGCCTAAAGACCCACATGGAGTGGTCCACAAATTACGTGACCCCATGTTTTTCGCGCCCATAGCCTCTACGGGCCCCGTAGCCGAACCCAATGCACCGGTAGACCTTCCACGGTTCAAAGGAGCACACAACAACAAAATGATCGCTCATCTCCCCCACCTAGTTCTGCCGCTTCTGTGTAGACTAGCCATCAGCTCCTGGTACCCCACACAGTCTGCTCCGAGTGTCAGGCCAGGATATACCGAAATGTGTCATCAGTCAGGTGCAACTCGTGCCAAGGCTGGTGTCACTTTCGTGTGTGCTCTGGTCTGCGCACTAGTCGGGATTGGTCCGATGACTACCAGGCTTCTTGCTGTAGAGCTCCGCAGCCGCACACACCCGTAGTGGGGCTGCCAAACAACACCACAAGACAGCCTAATGCGCCAGTGCATGTGCAGCAAGGGCCAGGTGGACAACATCAACCTTCCCTCACACCTCTCCGCGACAGCACTCCCGAGGCAAACGAGACTCCTTCAACTGAACTGCAACGGGCTGCAGGGCAAGATTGAGGAGATAATGGAGGTGGGTTAGCGTTCATCACCCATCACACAGTGTAGTATCGTCTCATCGAAGAAGACACCGACAACAGGGACACTACCTTAGAATGTCAGGGAATAGCTCGAAATATTCAACGTTTATATATCCGGCAGGATATTACCCGGACATCGGTGCGCTCCTCAGAGGTGAAAGGCGCTTGGTAGCAGCTGACTTCAACTGGTGCGTGATCTCTGGCACTCAAGCCTACCAGCTGTTCGTAGGGAAACTGATTTGGCAGAGTACATAGACGATTTGCACGATGAACGATGAGCCTCACCAGGATTATGGGTAGTTACAGCAGCTCGCCTGACCTAACAATAGCTAGCGCAGGTCTGATCTATAGCATAAGGTGGCGACCTATGCTATCGCTTGTATCAGACCACCTACCCATAATCATCGCGATTGACAGGCCTGCTGACTATGTCTCCGCGGACCAATACAAAGAGAAAGAAATGTTGTTGGCAACATACAAGGCAATTGTCCGCCTCATGCTCAGTAAGCATTTCTTTGCTGAGTGTCACCGTTTAGGGCACTCAAATAGGCATCTGCTTGCAGATGAGCCACTTTCCAGGCGCATCAGAAGGTATATGCTCCAACTGAACTGACGAGATCCAGTCACGCGTGACACAACCGCTGGATCCTCAGGAGTATCGGCGGGTTCTAAGCAACATCCACAAAGAGACAATCACTACCACCATCGACTATCGCCTTGTCATTACCGTATTAGGAGTTGCCCAACCACCAACAATTGCAGAAAAAGACTACCTGCTGTCCCGCGCTACCCTGGCCCAATTAATATCTGGATATTGTAGTAGGGTTAACTCCTACCTATCCAGAATCAAGTCTGACATACCAAACATATTGCGTATTGAACACGTACTATTTCGAAATACTTGGCAAATAAAGCAGTTGACTCGTGAGCATAAAGTTATTATTTTTACATATATATTGAACCTACTATTTTAAATTTATTTTAAAAAATACTTGGACACCATTCCTAATGTCGTCAGCGGGAAGGGTACTAAAAGGAAGACCTTAACAAACAGGCAATGTTATGCACAGGATGAGTATGAAAGATCGCTCTATCAACACTTACACAAGAGATTAATTTGTTGAAATTTTAGAAATATCTCCCAAGTTTTGCCAGCCTTCGCAAAAGTTGTTTTTTATGTATTTTCGCAATGTTCGATGTGTTGTGAGACAGAAATTTATTTTAAAAAAATGTCATAATTTGAACAAAATTGTTTATTTCAATCTTCAAAAATCCATATTTTGATTTTGTAGTCTACGATATAATCAAGTTGAACAAATTTCGTCAAAAAATGTAGATGACATCAATCGCAGGTTTGGCAGTCTGAATATACTTATGACGCATCATGACGATTAAAAAATAAATAAATAATTATCGAAAGCACTGAACACATCGAAAATATTGGAAATAGCTTTAAACGTTTGGGTTGTGTAGAAAAATGCAAGATACGGCTATTGAATACGATTTTATGCTCATAGAGTAAAGAAATAGGATGTCTCGTAAACCCCCGAAAACGTTGTCTCATGACCACCTGAACAAATGGCTAATTAGGCGATTACCGCTTTTTGCACTTTTCCAAAATAAAACACACCGCATAAATTAAAAATGGAAATTAACAACTTTATTTAGAAAACGAGCGAGGTTGTAGGATGCGTTCGATTTTTCCCATAAACGAAAGATAATTGTTATATGTATAAGGTATGTGTTGAGGAGCGGAAATGGGGCTTCGGTCATGCGGAAGCTACTCATTTAACCATCACCTAATTGCTATATATCCAATATGGCACCTGTATTACGGATGCATTGAATGTTTATGCAAATTTCGTTTCGTATGTCAAAAGGCTACTCACAAAGAAATGTTTTGGAGGTATGCAGCAGAACAGTGCGGAAGTGATAGTAAATTAAAAATGAAATTGTACACTTCGGGAAAGCTTATTTGATTTATACCGTTATTTTTAATAACCCCACCTTCGACCAAGATGTATCTAAATCTATATCAGCAGAAAGATGTATATCATTCAAAATTAGCGAATTCCATTGTTGTTGTAGCGGCTAGTCTCGCCCTGTGAAGAACGGATTCACCTATCAAGAGGAATCTTCCTCTAATACGACTTTTAGCGGTGTAATTATTTGCAACAGCTTAAAATCTTCAACATTTAAATCAAACCAGATACTAATTTGGTTTAGAAGCTCGATATAGAAAGAAAGTTATATAATTTTCACTAAAATTTTTTGGCATCTACATATCTGTTTTAGTTCCTACGAAAATATCAAACAAAGCAAAGGGAATCCATTCCAGGTGGTGTTGACCGTTGTGTGCACAATGGTGGAGAGAATCGCTGAGAATTACAACAAACACATAGTTTTGACATTCAGTCCAACAAACGAATCATTCAGCTGCTTTCCCAACACCACCTTATATGAATTAGCCTTGAAACAAGGACTTATGTTTTCTCACATTTTTAAAATCAACATATGTTTCATTAATGCAAATATCACGTTTAACAAAATTATTTAGAATTAAAAAATAAACAGATTTCATATTGGAATACAAATATGGCAATCGGGAATTCTCTGACTGGACCTCCTTGCTGAGTTTATAAAAAATAACACTTGGATTTAGCGCACGTTTATTAATACCATTCACTTCGTAAAAACTAGAAACAAAATACAACTTTAACCACTGTTCAGTAAGTCTTGGATCCACATCCTCAAACGATAGCTATCGAGTATTCGTGTGAGACTTAACTCTGTCAAATCATTAATTCTTTTGGAGATGTGCGAAAATTGTTGTACATGTTGCGACACAGAAAATCAATGTTTTTCGGCAGATGTCTGCTGACCTAACTTGAGCATAGATGAAGTGAATGATAAGTGCACTTAAAAAAAAAATATGTTTCTTTGTTGAGCAAATTACATTTGTACCGTCTGTTGCGAACCCAGTAATATTCTTAAATGGTATTGCAAAATTTGTTCATGAGTTAAAAATAGACGTTGCGTCTGACTTCTAACAAGGCAATTATTAAACGATACTGCACTACTGGACACTGTCAACAAAACCTTGCTACCAAAATTAAGATGTTTGTCATACCAATATCCGTTATTCTGTCAGCGATTAAAGAAAATTTCGTATATTTTAGCATTTCTAATGCCCGCCTACTCGCCTGCTTTGCAATTAACTCGACTATCTGCACAGACTTTGCTCTCCCACATTTTTTAAGCTCCGCAATAGGAAAATCTGAGCAGAACTCATTAATGATCCTGGCAGATAATCTATTCGATGTTTCTGACCGTAAGATGTTGTTTTTCTTGTTCGGAATCAAGAAACTTTGCAGGCGTATGTCGTTTTTTGTCAGAGGTCTGCAATGACCAGCAAAATCGCCACTTTGAGTAGCTTATCACAAAACATGTATGAATGCATACATATCGATATTAGCATCGAACCTATACTCAATTCGAGCAATCGAACGGATACGGAGCGAGTTTGACTAGTCATAAGCATGAGCAGACAAAATTGTGAATGTTCTAATGCAATGCTCATTTTCCAATATTTATACTTAATGCTCATACTGATCAAACCTACTCATAAATTTAATAGGAGTACTTACGATCAGCTTCAAATAGCTAAGTTTTCTAAATATTGGAACTAAACAAACTCGCCGTGCAAATGCTGCGCATAAACAGCCGCAACAAAAAAAAAACGAACAAAATAACAAATAAACGCACATATGTATGTATGAGATGTGAATAGCAAATTTTTTTATTTACATACACATATTTGATATAATAAATAAATGAAAACATTATACAAACATTTCTAACTAAAAAAAATATTTCTTTTTACTAAAATAGAAAATTAATAGAAAATAATAAGTGAAATTTATGGTTAAATGTAGATATGAAAGTAAGCATTAAGAAAGTTTAATTTTTTTTATTTTTATAAATAGAATTCAAAAATATAACATTATCGAGAGTTTTACGACCTAGTCGGTTTCTCTTTTCCGTAATTAGGTTTCCAGCCAAAGAAAAAACTCTTTCGGACGCTGCACTACTTGCCGGAATTGACAAAATGCTCATTGCTACGTTGCACCATTGCATAACGTCAAAATCTTCCACCATTTGCACCCTCTCTCTAGAATATCTCTCTACCTCATCTTTGGCGCTTTCGGGTATTGACATAGCAGAAGTCTGAAGTAGATCACCGAAGAAAAAGTGCAATTTGTTGTTTGCATTGACAGGCATAGAAGAAATTGGTACATCACGTGGTTCTATTTGGTTTCCACTATTATCTTCTTAATATTTCGGTAGCACAAAAGTTTTTTATTTCGTCAATGTCAAAAAAGAAAGCCGCTTTATGTCTTACGTCCAGATTTTGTAACCATATCTCATCCACATTTTTAAAAATATTGGCCTTTAAGGTTAAAATGACTTGCTCGTCATGATGATCCGCTGCACAAATCGCTCTTAGTCGCCTTATTGAAGGCATTACAAAACAAATTGATGCATAACTACAACCTTGTAATTGCTGCGAAATGACGTCGAATTGTTCGCAAAGTCCCACCAACGATTTTAAAATTGTTATATTAATACATATTAATCTTTGATTTTCACAGTTATTGGTTAGAATTTCCTGAATATGAAGCCAATTGTCAACAATTGACTTTAGCATTACCAGATGTGAGTTCTATCGCGTTGGACAGTTGCTTTTCAGCGACGTCGGCAGTAAATGTTGCAAATTAGCTTTTCTAAAATATTTCACTAATTTTTTGCATTTGCTTATTATATTTTTTAATTCGTCACTTGATTCAAATCAAGCATATTAGAAAACAAATGATTAGAACAATTTAATCTCGTTACATTGTTCAAAGCTTTTTTCACGTCGCTACCACGATCAGTTACAAATGTTATCTTATCTAAACTGGAAACACCGAATTCTTGCAGCAAATTTAATAGTTTACTTCTAATATTGTCACCAGTTGAACGCTGATATTCCATAGACTTGATTCCTAGGACTCTTTCTGTAAATTTGAAGTCCTTAACATAGTGTAAAGTTGTTGTCAAAAAATTACTCCTAACGAAAGAATCTGTCCATAAATCAATAGTAATTGAAGCATCTCCAGCTTCAACAACTTCTTATATTTCTGGCTTAATTATTTTTTTCTCCGCTTCTGCTAGAGCTGTAATTTTTCTGCAAATGGTAGTTGGATCTGGAAGCACATCATCAATATCAACGTTCTCTCCATAACTGGCACCAAGATCAACAAAGTACTTTATCATATTGCGAAAACCAGTACCGGCAACTGCTGTAAACGGACGGCTGTCCTCAACCACCAATTGACAACAGACATCAATTGATTTTTGTTTATCCTCTGGTCTGATTTTCTTAAGAGGTATCTGTTTTGAAAATAAGGTATAGCATTTGTGACGGTTTAGATTGGAGGACTGCTTTTGGTTATATTTAAGTATACTTTTGCAAGTACGGCAGCACATATAATTTTCTACTGCACATCCATCCATCATCCTTTACTATTTCGGCAAATATATTCCAAATAAGGCTTTTCCGATTCCGTTTCTCGGTCAAACTATACACTCCTTTACAGCAGGAGAAGTAAATTGCATTCAACGTACAATCATACATCATTTACATCGAACCTCGACAAAATTGTTGCATTATATGTACGTACTTTATGAGAGAGCGTATAAGTAAGACGAATAGTGACACGCATTTAAGCAATGTATCAATTGAACTCAAACATTTAGGCATGAGTTAAGTAGTTGTAAGTATTTGTTATATTTTTATAAGTTCGAATAAGTATGCATGCACAAAATTATTGAGACTTCCATGAGCATACTTAGCACATAAGCTACTCATTGCAGACCTCTGTTTTTTGTGCGATTGGTAGTTTTGGACATGTGTCGTAGTGTACTCATGGGATTTCAAGTTATTGTTGTGGTTGGATATTGCATGACGCCATAAATAAAGGTGATACGCGTAGTGATAGCTCATTTCCATTCCTTAGCTCACGACGAGCGATAGAAGAGGGAAGACAAAAAGGTCGTTTGGGGAAATAATACATAATTTCTGAAAAACATACTATTTTTAGGAAAATTCTATATTAGTATATGTACACTTGCGGTCAATAAAAACGCACCACCAAATTGAAATAAGATTACATGAGCAATTTGTTTATAAAGTTAGAATATTAGGGCAATTTTTATTTGTTTGGCCACACAGTGTAAATTAGTTATCTACAAAATTTTTTCTCGAAAATTGCTTTTTTCAGGACTATCCAACTAATTTAAATTAACAAGCATGTACATTCGATGATATTCATGATTAATTATTAATTAATTAACGGTAGAAATTTAGACTTCACAATAGGTTTTTCTAATAACGAGTCGTGCCTTGATTTCCTTATACAGGACCATACCAAACCAGTTCTAAAATCTTTATCAATTAACTTTTATTTGTTGGCTTCTGTTTAGCAACTACACACTTCATTATGTGCCATAAGTGCTCAATAGGGTTTAAATCTGGCAAGTTTCCAGACCCATCCAAGCGTTGAATCCCTAGATAGTTAAATGAATTGGCCAATAATGCTCTTCAATTACGGGTACTAAAAAATTGTCAACCACTGCCGCATATTTTTGTACATTCATTATTCCATCAACAAGGTGTAGATACCCCAAAACATGGTATGAATAGCAGCCCTAAATCATTTGACTTTGAGGAAACTTAACTTTCTTTACTACACAATTATCGTGGAACCTCTCACCACCTGAACGGCGCACGTAAAGCAAATTTTGTGAGCTCAGCAAATTAAATTTGCTTTCGTCAGACCAGATAATCTATTGCCAATCATTTTTATCCCAATTTTGGTACTTTTTAGCCCAAGAAATTCGTCCAGCCTTAATTTTTTGTGTTAACAGTGGCTTTTTGGCAGGGCGTATGGTTTCGACACTTAAATCCACTTGGCGAAAATTTTGCATCTCCGCCCTTATAGAAAGTGCACGGTTAAAGCGGCCGCTTAAACTTATCCGCCGCAGTATGTTGCCTGTTCTCTGAGTTGACTTTCGAGGACGACCTGATCCCTTTTGACGCTCCAACACATCACTATTCTCTTTTTTTTTTTTTTTGTAAAAGACGAACAATAGTTGAATGGCTACAACCAATTCTAGCTGCTATTTGCCGAGAAGATTACTTTTCTTCATCTAATGCCCATAAGCAAATTTTTTTATCACGCGTTAATTTCTTCCGATTATTTGGCATTCTGCACAACTTTTCAAAGACACAACCTAAACACGACTATAACTGAACAGTGTGCAACCTACTTTCATAAAAAATAATTTATTTCTCAGTGCCTACTAGATCTAGTAGACGTTTTTTTTTTCACATTTACAGTTATATAGCTGAAGATAGTCTACCAAAGTAGTGGTGCGTTTTGATTGACCGCAAGTGTATATGCTATATCTTGCGGGATTTTTATAAAATAAATAATTACTAAGTTTAAACATAAGATTTCTTACATTATTTGAAGTTCGATACAATCGAGTTCGATTTAATAAAGGAAATGTATAAGTTCAGGGATAACTAAGTCGTTTTTCTTAATTTTTTATAAAACGTTTCCAAACCAAAATCATTTAAATCAACATTTTAGGCTTTGTATGTTTGTTGTGTTGTGTCTTAGAATTTTTCTGAGTATGTAGTTTTCTGGTCATTAAATTTTAGTAATGGTAATGTGTAAGTCTGAAGTGGCTGAAAACTTAGGTCGATGTTTTACAATTTTTTTAACTTTTGATCTAACGAACATTTTTATAAATTCCCGTAAATTTTGGAAATTTATTTTTTTTGTTCTGTTTAAGAGCAAATCGATGAGCAATTCGGTGAAAACAATGTTTTCGGCCGACTACACCATGCCATCGCGTGAAATCGGTAAGTTACATGGATGGGCAGTTAAAGTGTTACCAATCTCACAGCGATCATATCTGTTAAACTGCTCATGACAATGACATCAAATTTATTCTGATAACAGTTAAAGAGTAAGACGAGGTCAAAAAACATGTCAGTATATACGCTCTGAACGGGAGCACACCAAAATCCCGACTTTTAAAATCCGGAAAAGACAAGCCATATAAATTTTAACAATCCAGACAGGGCATAATACAGACATAACTAGATCCCGACCAGACAATATGTGTGCGTCCACGTGAAAAGGGCCCCCTTTGTCGCATCTAATTTCCGAGATATATAGATTTTTCGATACATGGATCGAATTTCGTAATTTTTTATTATGGTTTATTATGAAACTATATACATTTACGCGTCGAATGACACCAAATTTAGCTTTCTAGGTATAATAGAAGTAATTAATTTTATTTTTTGAAAAAAAAAAAAGAAAAGGGCCCACAAGGGACAACTTTCAACTTCAAATTGATTTTTCTCAATTAGTCATTTTTCGGATATTCACCTTCAAAGTTCTATATTTTTCTCAATTCTTCAGTGAGGATGGTCTAATTTGTCTCAAAATGTTCGGAAATCAACCAGGAAGACGCCTATATATGCATAACTCCAATACCGCCGAAGTGGGTCCTTTTCACATGGACGCACACATATGCAGATAACACAATATCCAGACAATTCAAAATCCCGAAAAGACTTAATCCGGTCAAAAAAGTTAAAATTCTTTCTTAAACTCCTCTACTCCAACATACTGAAAATCTGTTAATCCGTTTTAAATACATACATCACCTTTATATATAAATACGCCAGAAAGATGTATATCATTCAAAATTAGCAAATGTCATTGTTGTTGTAGCGGCTAGTCTCGACCTGTGAAGAACGGATTCACCTATCAAGAGGAATATCTGCAAATCTTCCTCTAATACGACTTTTAGCGGTGTAATTATTTGCAACAGCTTAAAATCTTCATCATTTAAATCAAACCAGATACTAATTTGGTTTAGAAGCTCGATATAGAAAGAAAGCTATATAATTTTCACTAAAATTTTTTGTCATCTACATATCTGTTTTAGTTCCTACGAAAATATCAAACAAAGCAAAGGGAATCCATTCCAGGTGGTGTTGACTGTACAATAACAAAAATTGTGTGCACAATGGTGGAGAGAATCGCTGAGAATTACAACAAACACATAGTTTTGACATTCAGTCCCACAAACGAATTCATTCAGCTGGTTTCCCAACACCACCTTATATGAATTAGCCTTGAAACAAGGACTTATGCTTTCTCACATTTTTAAAATCAACATACATATGTTTCATTAATGCAAATATCACGTTTAACAAAATTATTTAGAATTAAAAAATAAACAGATTTCATATTGGAATACAAATATGCCAATCGGAAATTCTCTGATTGGAACTTCTTACCATTCACTTCGTAAAAACTAGAAACAAAATATAACTTTAACCACTGTTCAGTAAGTCTTGGATCCACATCCTCAAACGATAGCTATCGAGTATTCGTGTGAGACTTAACTCTGTCAAATCATTAATTCTTTTGGAGATGTGCGAAAATTGTTGTACATGTTGCGACACAGAAAATCAATGTTTTTCGGCAGATGTCTGCTGACCTAACTTGAGCATAGATGAAGTGAATGATAAGTGCACTTAAAAAAAAAAATATGTTTCTTTGTTGAGCAAATTTCTCGCCATTACATTTATACCGTCTGTTGCGCACCCAGTAATATTCTTAAATGGTATTGCAAAATTTGTTCATGAGTTGAAAAATAGACGTTGCGTCTGACTTCTAACAAAGCAATTACTAAACGATACTGCACTTCTGGACACTGTAGTCATTCCCACGACAGTCGGTTCTACGTACCGGAATGACCCGGGTTTCACCCGGCCAAGGACTGTTGTTTCGGCGATCTAACCCTGTTTAGATCGGCCTACCCCATAAGTTGTCTGTCTCTCCTGGAGCAACTCCTTGCAGCAGGGTTGCTTCACCTCCTTCTGGTCAGGGCTGGCATCGAGCCAAACCCTGGTCCAGAAACCTATTTTTGCTGCGTTTGCCAGAAAAAGCTCCATCCGAACTCCACTTCGGTAAGGTGTAATTCGTGCGACGGATGGAGCCATCTTAAGGTCTGCTCAGGCCTTAAGACCCATAAGGAGTGGTCCACAAATTATGTGGCCCCATGTTGTTCGCGCCCTAAGGCGCCCATAGCTTCTACGGCTCCCCTAGTGCACCGGTGCCTAGCACCGGCAGAACCTCTACGGTTCGCAGGAGCACACAACAACATGGTCGCTCCCCTCCCCCCTCTCAACCTAGCTCCGCCCCCCGTGTGGGGAGTAGCCAGCAGCTCCTGGTACCCCACACAGTCTGTTCCGTGTGTCAGGCTAGGATATACCGGAATGCGGCATCAGTCAGGTGCAATTCGTGCCAAGGCTGGTGTCACTTTCGAGTGTGTTCTGGCCTGCGCACCACACGCGCAACACACGTGAATGGTCGGGTGACTACCTGGCTCCCTGTTGTAGAGCCTTGCAACCGCACGCGCCAGTGGCGGCGCTGCCAAACAACACCATAAGGCAGCCCAACGTGCCAATGCATGTGCAGCAGAGTCCAGGTGGGCAACATCACCCTTCCCTCACACCCCTCTCCACGACGACTCTACCGTGGCAAACGAGACTCCTTCAGCTGAACTGCAATGGGCTGCAGGGCAAGATTGAGGAGATAACCGACTTTATGAGTCGGCATAATCTGTCAATAGCTGCGATCCAAGAAACGAAACTGCACAGCAACTCAACTTTGTTGAGTTGCAATGGCTACAATGTGCATCGTAAGGATCGCGAGCGAGGTAATGGTGGTGGCTTAGCATTCATCACCCATCACACAGTGCAATATCGTCTTATTGAAGAAGACATCGACCGCAGGGACACTACCTTAGAATGTCAAGGAATAGCTGTCCGGTCAGGCGATGTCGAGCTCGAAATATTTAATATTTATATACCCCCTGTCACCTGCTGCCCGGCGGGATATCACCCTGACATAGGTGCGCTCCTCAGAGGTGAAAACCGATTGGTAGTTGGTGACTTTAACGCGCACCACGATCTCTGGCATTCAAGCCTACCAGCTGATCGTAGGGGAAATGATTTGGCAGAGCAGATAGACGATACGACATTCTGCACGATGAATGATGATGCCCCCACCAGGATTATGGGTAGTTGCAGCAGCTCGCCTGACCTAACGATAGCTAGCGCAGGTCTGATAAATAGCATAACGTGGCGACCGATGCTATCGCTTGCATCAGACCACCTACCTATAATCATCTCGATTGACAGACCTGCTGACTTTGTCTCCGCGGACCATCGGACCTATATCAACTTTAAAAAGGCTGACTGGGTCAGGTTCGCGGAGTTCACCGAAAATGCCTTCAGGTCTCTTCCCGCACCCACCGACGTTCGAAAAGGCGAACATAAGTTCCGCAAGGTGGTTGCGTCAGCTGCGGCCCGCTTCATTCCGGCAGGGAGGATCCCTGAGATCCGTCCCAACTTCCCGGCTGAAGCGGCCGCCCTAGCGAACGAACGCGACCACCTTCGCCGCTCCGATCCCCGTAATCCTAACATCCAGGATTTAAACGTGGAGATTCGGAGGCTGGTGGACCAACACAAGCGGAACAAGTGGGAAGAGCATCTGAAGTCCTGTAATCTGGTCACGGGTGTTGGTAGGCTTTGGTCTACCGTGAAGTCCTTATCCAACCCGACGAAGCACGACGACCGAGTGGAAATTTCATTCGGGGATCGTGCCTCGTCGGACCCGAAGAGATGCGCGAGCTATTTTAGCCGACAGTTTATACTGAATCCTTCGGGGGATAGGACCAAGCGGAAGGTGACCAAGAGGCTGCGCAAATTACCGAACAACAGCGCGCCTCTTACCTTCACTTGTGGCGAGGTAAAGGAGGTCATCGGGAAGGCGAAAGCCTCCAAGGCCATTGGCCCTGACGGGCTAAGCGTGTTGATGCTGAAAAATTTAGGCCCCGCGGGAGTTGAGTTCCTCACTGGGATCCTCAATTTGTCCATGGCCACCCTCATCATTCCAGACATCTGGAAGGTTGGGAGGGTGGTCCCACTACTGAAACCAGGGAAACCGGCCGACAAGGGTGATTCCTATCGGCCGATTTCCCTGCTTTCACCTGTGGTAAAGACACTTGAGGCCCTACTCCTCCCGTACTATACATACCACCTTGGGTCAGCTAAGCATCAACATGGCTTCCGGAAAGTGCACAGCACAACAACAGCACTTAATGCCATAAACACACAGGTGAACCGTGGTCTTAACCAAAACCGCCCCTGTGAGAGAACCGTCCTAGTAGCGTTGGACCTGTCGAAAGCTTTCGACACAGTTAGCCACTCCACGCTACTAGCTGACGTGGAAGCATCAACTCTCCCGCAGGGACTGAAACGGTGGACCGCGAATTACCTGTGTGGTCGTCAATCATCGGTATGGTTTAGAGACAGAACATCGAAACCAAGGAGGATTAAACAAGGGGTACCGCAGGGCGGCGTCCTGTCCCCATTATTGTTTAATCACTACATCTCCAAGCTCCCTCAACCGCCAGAGGGAGTCACGATTGTCTCCTATGCTGATGATTGCTCGATAATGGCAACCGGCAATGCAATTGATGATCTGTGTTTGAAAGTGAACGGATATCTCTCTGATCTTGCCCACTTCTTCACTAGCAGAAACCTGGCGCTGTCCCCTGCTAAGTCCTCGGCGAACCTTTTTACCACCTGGACGAAGGAGGTCAGGCTGGATCTTAACATCCATATCGATGGCACCCCCCTTCCGACGGTTAACCACCCAAAGATTCTGGGGGTGACTTTCGACAGCCTGCTCTCCTTCTCCGCGCACACTACCGCAATCGCCAACAGAGTACAGAGCCGCAACAATGTCCTCAAGTCGCTCGCCGGCAGCTCTTGGGGCAAAGACAAAGAAACGTTGTTGGCAACATACAAGGCGATTGGCCGGCCGGTAATAAATTATGCTGCGCCAGTTTGGTCGCCGGGAACCAGCAGGACACAATGGACGAAGCTGCAGACCTGCCAGAACGCCGCACTCCGCACGGTGACGGGATGTCTTCTGATGTCGCCTGAGGAGCATCTCCACCAAGAGGTCAATGTGCTCCAAGTTAAGGAGCACAACCTCATGCTCAGCAAGCAGTTCCTTGCTGGATGTCACCGCTCGGGGCATCGAAACGGGCACCTGCTTGCAGTGGAACTGCCCCCCAGGCACATTAGAAGACATCTTCTAGAACTAAAGGACGAGATCCAGCCACTCATCACACAACCGCTGGATCCGGAGGCGTACCGGCGGGTCCTAAGCATCATCCACAGAGACACAGTCACTAACATCATTGACTCCCGCCAGGCAAATGCAGTCATCGGAGCCCAACCACCACCTGTAGCAGATGAGGAGTCCCTGCTGCCCCGCGAGTCCCGCGTCACTCTGGCACAACTACGATCTGGATACTGTAGCAGGCTCAACTCCTACTTATCCAGAATCAACCCCGACATACCCAACACATGTCCGGCATGTGGAGATTCTCCGCACGACACCAACCACCTATTCACATGCCCTCTCAAACCCACTCATCTAACCCCCCTCTCCCTCTGGTCCAACCCTGTCGAAACTGTACGTTTCCTGGGCCTCCCCCTAGATGAGTTCGACGACAACGACCATGGGTGAATCCGCTCTTTACGGGGCGCGACTAGCCGCTACAACAACAACAACAACAACTGGACACTCAACAAAACCTTGCTACAAAATTAAGATATTTGTCATACCAAAATCTGTTATTCTGTCAGCGATTAAAGAAAATTTCGTATATTTTAGCATTTCTAATGCCCGCCTGCTTTGCAATTAACTCGACTATCTGCACAGACTTTTCTCCCACATTTTTTAAGCTCCGCAATAGAAAAATCTGAGCAGAACTCATTAATGATGTTGTTTTTCTTGTTCGGTATCAAAAAAATTTGCAGGCGTATGCCGTTTTTTGTGCGATTGGTAGTTTTGGACCTGTGTCGTAGTGTACTCATAGGATTTCAAGTTATTGTTGTGGTTGGATATTGCATGACGCCATAAATAAAGGTGATACGCGTAGTGATACCTCATATCCATTCCATAGCTCACGACGAGCGATAGAAGAGGGAAGACAAAAAGGTCGTTTGGGGAAATAATACATAATTTCTGAAAAACAGACTATTTTTTATGAAAATTCTATATTAGTATATGTACACTTGCGGTCAATAAAAACGCACCACCAAATTGAAATAAGATCATATGAGCAATTTGTTTATAAAGTTAGAATATTAGGGCAATTTTTATTTGTTTGGCCACACAGTGTAAATTAGTTATCTACAAAAATTTTTCTCGAAAATGGCTTTTTTAAGGACTTTCCAACTAATTTAAAAAATTAACAAACGTATACATTCGATGATATTCATGATTAATTAAAAGAAAAAAATGTGAAGTTAACTTAAAGCGACTAATTCATTTTCACCATTAACGGTAGAAATTTAGACTTCACAATATGCAGGCTTTTCTAATAACTAGTCGTGCCTTGATTTCCTTATACGGGACCATAATAAACCAGTTCTAAAATCTTTATCAATTAACTTTTATTTGTTGGCTTCTGTTTAGCAACTTCACACTTCATTATGTGCCATAAGTGCTCAATAGGGTTTAAATCTGGCAAGTTTCCAGACCCATCCAAGCGTTGAATCCCTAGATCGTTAAATGAATTGGCCAATAATGCTCTTCAATTACGGGTACTAAAAAATTGTCAACCACTGCCGCATATTTTTGTACATTCATTATTCCATCAACAAGGTGTAGATACCCCAAAACATGGTATGAATAGCAGCCCTAAATCATTTGACTTTGAGGAAACTTAACTTTCTTTACTAGACAATTATCGTGGAACCTGGGCGGCGCACGTAAAGCAAATTTTGTGAGCTCAGCAAATTAAATTTGCTTTCGTCAGACCAGATAATCTATTGCCAATCATTTTTATCCCAATTTTGGTACTTTTTAGCCCAAGAAATTCGTCCAGCCTTAATTTTTTGTGTTAACAGTGGCTTTTTGGCAGGGCGTCTTCCATATAATCTCTAAGCCGTCGGCGTATGGTTTCGACACTTAAATCCACTTGGCGAAAATTTTGCATCTCCGCCCTTATAGAAAGTGCACTGTTAAAGCGGCCGCTTAAACTTATCCGCCGCAGTATGTTGCCTGTTCTCTCAGTTGACTTTCGAGGACGACCTGATCCTTTTTGACGCTCCAACACATCACTATTCTCTTATTTTTTTTTGTAAAAGACGAACAATAGCTGAATGGCTACAACCAATTCTAGCTGCTATTTGCCGAGAAGATAACTTTTCTTCATCTAATGCCAATATGCGAATTTTTTTATCACGCGTTAATTTCTTCCGATTATTTGGCATTCTGCACAATCCACAACCTAAACACGACTATAACTGAACAGTGTGCAACCCACTTTCATAAAAAATAATTTATTTCTCAGTGCCTACCAGATCTAGTAGACATTTTTTTCAAATTTACAGTTATATAGCTGAAGATAGTCTACCAAAGTAGTGGTGCGTTTTTATTGACTGCAAGTGTATATGCTATATCTTACGGGATTTTTATAAAATAAATAATTACTAAGTTTAAACATAAGATTTCTTACATTATTTGAAGTTCGATACAATCGAGTTCGATTTAATAAAGGAAATGTCTAAGTTCAGGGATAACTAAGTCGTTTTTCTTAATTTTTTATAAAACGTTTCCAAACAAAATCATTTAAATCAACATTTTAGGCTTTGTATGTTTGTAAGTTGTATCTTAGAAATTTTCTGAGTATGTAGTTTTCTGGTCATTAAATTTTAGTAATGGTAATGTGTAAGTCTGAAGTGGCTGAAAACTTAGGTTGATGTTTTACAATTTTTTTAACTTTTGATCTAACGAACATTTTTATAAATTCTCGTCAATTTTGGACATTTTTTTTTTGTTCTGTTTAAGAGCAAATCGGTGAGCAATTCGGTGAAAACAATGTTTTCGGCCGACTACACCATGCCATCGCGTGAAATCGGTAAGTTACATGGATGGGCAGTTAAAGTGTTACCAATCTCACAGCGATCATATCTGTTAAACTGCTCACGACAATGACATCAAATTTATTCTGATAACAGTTAAAGAGTAAGACGAGGTCAAAAAACATGTCAGTATATACGCTCTGAACGGGAGCACACCAAAATCCCGACTTTTAAAATCCGGAAAAGACAAGCCATATAATTTTTAACAATCCAGGCAAGTAACAATCGTGACAGGGCATAATACAGACATAACTAGATCCCGACCAGACAATATGTGTGCGTCCACGTGAAAAGGGCCCACTTTGTCGCATCTAATTTCCGAGATATATAGATTTTTCGATACATGGATCGAATTTCGTAATTTTTTATTATGGTTTATTATGAAACTATATACATTTATGCGTCGAATGACACCAAATTTAGCTTTCTAGGTATAATAGAAGTAATTAACTTTATTTTTTGAAAAAAAAAGAAAAGGGCCCACAAGGGACAACTTTCAACTTCAAATTGATTTTTCTCAATTAGTCATTTTTCGGATATTCACCTTCAAAGTTCTATATTTTTCTCAGTTCTTTAGTTAGGATGGTCTCATTTGTCTCAAAATGTTCGGAAATCAAACAGGAAGACGCCTATGTATATGCATAACTCCAATACCGCCGAAGTGGGTCCTTTTCACGTGGACGCACACATATGCAGATAACACAATATCCAGACAATTCAAAATCCCGAAAAGACTTAACCCGGTCAAAAAAGTTAAAATTCTTTCTTAAACTCCTCTTACTCCAATATACTGAAAATCTGTTAATCCATTTTAAATACATACATCACCTTTATATATATTTTTTGACAAACACAACTATAAACAAAAGAAGTTAATTCATTCATAAATTAAAAACAAACAGGGATATTCGGTTAGGTTTACAATAGTGCACCACTTGCCTTAATATGCAAACCACTAGGCATTTTCCAAAGAAACTTTGCAGGAATGTTGTACTAATGGTACAAAACTTTCAATAATAAATGGAATTTTTAGCTTATATTTTTATAAATAAATTGTTTGTGATATGTATATTCATTCCTCTTTATTTTTACTTGATAGATTTTATTGTTTAACGATGAACAACGCGTTTATACATTTATCTACATTAGGAGAATCCTGATTGTGTTCGGGCGGTTCCTTGAATTTCTCATTTGTACAACGCGTTTATACATTTACATTAGGAGAATCCTAATTATGTTTGTGTGAATCGTGATTGTGTTCGGGTGGTTCCTTGAATTTCTCATTTGTATAAGAAATTTTATTTGCCATAGAAAAAAGTTGTTGTTGTTGTAACAGCATAAAACATTCCCCATAGAATTTTGGGGAATGCTGCTGAAGTGACAGTCCTTGACCGGACATAAATCCGGGTCGTTCCGGTATCATAGAACCTACTGTCGTGGGAAAAAAGTAAGAGGGGCGGTGTGTAATTTTACCCCATTTTCAAATGCGTCCGCAATGGTCTGTATGGGTACTTTTTCTAAAATCTGTTCTTTCCCTAATGGGGGGATTTCGGGTTACTTTCGTCTGGTTAATTGCAAATATTTCCTTCGGTCAATTTTGCGACTTTAACAACAAGTTATTCTATACATATGTACATAAAAGCTATAGTCAAGTAAAAAGTTGGTCGCATCGATCTGAATTAAATTTATCCTAATTATTTCATTATTTTCACACATTTTTGTCTTTCAAATAAATAAAAATAATTTCATTCTAAAAATGAATGGACTGCTGTATAGGTAACACTTCAACTGCCCACCCCTGTAATTAGTGTACTCACAACACCGAGTTTATCAAGATAGCTGGACGGCGTGAATATCCTAAATAATTTTTATTTTGTTCTCATGTGCAACACTTGTTTTCGGACCTTGGAATAAAACGGATGGATTGACCAGGAACTCTCCCAATTGAAAGCCTATCGAACATTTGTGGCTTGAAATGAAAAGTAGAGTGACTCAATATAAACAGCATAGTAAGATGGAGCTCAAAAACATTTGGAAATAGTATTGGGGAGGAAAATATCCGGTGATGTTTTAAAAAACCTTGTTGAGTCAATACCTGTCCGAATAGAAGTCGCTATTGCTGCTAAGGGTGGATCAATATTACGAGTTATTACGCTTCATATATAATATCACCGTCCATTTTATTGATTTTTTTAAATGTGGATGGCAAATTTCAACGAGCTGAACGGAGTAGAAACTTAAAAAATTTAAAAACATGTATTAACTTGAGTGGTAAGATGCATTTGACCGCAAGTGTATGTGTGTCACGGAACATTTCTTCAATATTGTTCAGTGCATTTTAATATAAAAGGTACCCTTTATTTTAATCAGAAAAAGAGATGCATGCATCTTTTATGGGGATCGGTCAGTTCTGCAATCGAACAACATGGGTCCAAATTTCCAGTCAACATGGTATTTGTAACTTCTACAAGAGTTGCAAAATATATTAACTTTTTAATTAAATAACTCAGATCATTACAAATAAATAATTTTTTCACTATAATTTTATTTTAATTATTTAAAAAATGCAATTTATTTTAGAACCTACAATGAGTCTGATGAAATCGCCCCTGTGACAGATGATATCACTGTAAAATTTAATCTGGTTAACGAAGCTCAAAATATGAATCGGATGACAGAAAATGATATATATCAGGCTTCTACCTGTAATCAGCAAATGGATTGTCTCGGTATGATTTCTCTCCAGTCGCACATTCCTATTATCTCAAACAATGATGTAAATAAAAAGAATAAACCTGATGAAATGGATTGCTCTGTTGACACTATTCAATTGCCAAGGCGTGATATAACATTTCATGACAAAAAAAAGTCGATTATTAAAATTGGTGTAAATAATGCATCAGATAAAAGCGCTCTTGCGCCAGGAGATTTTAAAAATTTTGAATATGTATTTGAGGACTACGACAACGACAACCCTATTACAATAACAGATGTATCCGCACAATATTTTGCCAAACAAAACTATTGCATTGTTGATAAAATTGGTGATACCCAAGCATATGGTTTAGGAGATTCAAACAAAACGGCTGTTTTTACCAAAGAGTTTATTAATCTAGAACGTGAAAACTCGCCTTTATGTATTTCTGAAATGGATGACATTGAAGAGACGCACTTGAGCTTGGTAGAAACATTACTTTCTGAAGATACTGAAGATATTTATGAAGGGTGCGAGCCCTATGAGAAAGAACCGAAAGATGAATTAAACTATAATGCTATGGAATCATGTTCTGTTTTGTTACGAAAAGAAAGTATTATCGATACAATTACTAATGGTGAAAAAACAAGTCTATGTCGTCGATGTAAAGGTTGTCAAAAAGTTATTTCGTCTGAAAGTATGTTAACAACTACCGAGTCATTTGCATTACCATCAATGGCGTTGTTACCGTGTCTTGGTTTTGAAGGCTTATTGAGACTCCGTAAGCGCCCAAAATTGAAAGACGTTCATGAGTATTGGCGAAGAAGTTCTCTGGGAAAAAAAGAAGAAAATGTATCAGCTGTCGACGAACAAAGTTTTGAGTCGGAAGATAAAATAAACTCGGAATGTTCGAAAATAAAACATGTTAAAGATTTTGAAGATTCTATCGACGACCTGAAAAGGTCAGTATACCATTGAAATAAATATCTAATATTTGTATTTATTCTCCGCAAACATATTTTTAGGATCGGAAAGCAAATGAACGAATTAAATAAAGTAGAAACGGATATATTTTTCAAAAACTTAACTAGGATGTTTGGGTAATGTATATATTATTATTATTTTTCTAATGGTATATATCCTTAATATCTCGATATACGCTAAACGTAAAACTACATAGAAGACCATTAAAATAATCTCATTATCCGTATTCATAACTCTTTATTGTACATATATATATTTTTCATTTTATCTGAAGTACATACTACATACGTACGCTTTTATCATATGCGAAGTATGCGCTGTATTAATATGTGCATGCATGTATGTATGCACATTATATGTACATAATATATGCAATATACATTCCACGCCGGATATACGAATAATGAATCCATTTATGTATTTCAAATCTGGCTTTAGACTTGAGAAATATTCAAAGCTTTGAAAAATAATGCCTTTACACAAACAATATTGGCCCACCTTTTTTTGAGGACACATCAGGAGGTTAAATTATATTTTTAATAAATTAACACCCCTGTGCTAGTATCAAGCGGATTCTGGTGGCCCGATTCTTCTCTCGCGCTAGAAAAAATTCAGCTATCCAAGTCTACGCTCCAACGGAACTGGCAGATATTGAAATTAAACAACAATTCTACAGCAAACTAACTGAAACGTTGTCAAAAATTACTAAAGGAAACATCACCATCTGCATGGGTGACTTTAACGGCGGATTTGAACACACAATGGGAAGATGTGTGCGTGGCGTCTTAAACAACAACGGTGAATTATTGCTTGAACTCTGCAGCTCCTTTGATTTGGCTATTGGCGGCTCTCTTTTTATGCATCGTTCAGAGAACACTTTGGTGAAATCCTAAACCAACAAACTGACTCAGATGGTCCATTGCCGGAACAATTACGATATGATTCCTCCCCGTAGATGAAAATTTGGAGGTGTGCCCTTGCCTGCCGAGGGGCGGCCGCTATTTCTATAACTTTTGATGTCACTTGCCCCTGCCAGGATTTGAACCTGGGACCTACCGAATGAAACACTTACTTTACACACTCAGCTACGGCGGCCTTTTTTTTAAATTTCAGTATGTAATAAATTTCAAGATTGCTTTGAATGAAAATATACCTTATATATATACATATATATATATACAAGAATGATAGAAAATCAGATTACGACAACGCCGGCAGCGTACACACCACAGATGTTCATACCACAGGAATAGCGAGAAGAAAAGGAAGGCTGCACTTGGGGTTTTATTTTCGCTGCAACTGCTGCAGTACAAAACTCAGCCTTCTGCCAGGTCTGTAGTTTCATCCTCTGAATCCTACTGGTTCGCGGCGAACATATTGGTACGGCAACAACAACGTTACTTTATCAGCGATTGCGGTAGTGTGCGCTGAAAAGAAGAGCAGACTGCCAAATGTCCTAGAATCCTCGGGTGATTAACCTTTGGGTGGGAGTTGCCGTCGATATGAATGTTGAGGTCCAGCCTGACCCTCCAAGTTGTAAATAGGATCGCCAAGGACTTAGTAGAATATAAGCTCAAGTTTCGTCAGTGAAGAAACGTGCAAGATCGGAGAGGAAGCTGTTCACTTTCGAGCACAACTCATCAATTACACTGCCTGTGGCCATTATCGAACAAATTGAATCATCGATCATCGCGATATGAGACTATTGTGATTATTTGATTTTCCTTAGTTTCGATGTTGAGCTTCTAAATAATGCCGATTGACGACCGCAATGGTAATTCGCGGTCCACCGTTTCAGTCCCTGCGTGAGAGTTGATGCCTCCACGATGCCAGGACGGTTCTCTCTCAGGGGTGGTTCTGGTTAAGACCGCGATTCACCTGTGTGTTTATGGGATTGAGTGCTGTTGTACTATGCACTTTCCGGAAGTCATGTTGATGCTTAGCCGAGCCCAAGTGGTGAGTGTAGTACGGGAGCCAAAAGTGGCTTCATCACTGGCGAAAGCAGGGAAATTATCGTTTCCGTGGTGGGATTACCCTCACAACCTTCCAAATGTCAGGAATGATGAGGGTGGCCATGCACAGATTGAGGATCCCTGTGAGAAACTCAACAGCCGCGGGGATCCTCCCTGTCGGGATGAAGCGAGCCGCAACTTCCTTTCGGAACTTCTACTCGCCTTTGCGAATGTCGGTAGGTGTAGGAAGAGCTCTGCAGGCATGCTCAGTAAACTCCGCGAATCCGACCCAATCAGCATTTTTAAAGTTGAAATAGGTCCAGTGGTCCGCGGAGACAAAGTCAGCAGGCCTGTCAGTCGCGATGATTATGGGTAGGTGGTCTGATGCAAGCGATAGCACGTTATGCTATTTATAAGACCTGGGCTAGCTATTGTTCGGTCCGGTGAGCTGCTGCAACAACCAATACTCCTGGTGGGGGCGTCATCGTTCATCGTGCAGAATATCGAATTTATCTGCTCTGCCAAATCATTTCCCCTACGAGCAGCTGGTAGGCTTGAGTGCCAGAGATCGTGGTGCACATTGAAGTCACCTACTTACTTACGTACTTAATTGGCGCTATAACCGTTGAGCGATTTTGGCCGAACTTCTACAATTTGTGGTGTGCGTCTTGATGTAACACAAACCGAGGGACCTACAGTTTTACACCGGCTCCGAATGGCGAATATGTTTTTGTGAGAAGTTCTTTCATGCAGACATCCACTCGGAGGTTTGCCATTGCCTGCCGACGGGCGACCGCTATTAGAAAAAACTGTTTCTATAATTTTTGATGCTAATGGCCCCGGCCAGGATTTGAACGAGGGACGCAGCGAATGGAGCGCGCACACGCTACGGCGGCCCCCAAACTTTGAATATTCGAGTTCAACATCGCCGTTGCGATGTTCTACAGCAGGGAGCCAGGTTGTCATCCGACCAGTCAGGAGTGATGCGCAGACCCGAACACGCACTAAAGTGGCATCTGCCTAGGTATGAGTTGCGCCTGACCGATGCCGCGTTCCCGTATATCTTGGTCTGACACACGGAGCAGAGTGTGGGGGTACCAGGAGCTGCTGGCTAGTATCCACACGAGGGGCGGAGAGGAACGATCATGTTGTTGTTGCGTGCTTCTTTGAACCGTCGCGGTTCTACCGGTGCGCTGCTGCTATGAGTTGCTCCAGGGTAGACATACGACCTATGGGGTAGGAAGATCTAAACAGGGTTAGATCGCCGAAACAACAGCCCTTAGAACTGGCTTTATGTTGATTTTTTTTATCTCGGCTATTTTCATCACGTGCTTGAGAGCATCATTCAAATTACAAACGTAAGTCATGCAGTCATCACACATGAAGCGCAGAAACTTATGAGTTGCCAATCCATGTAGATATAATCGTCTACTTGTGTGCACGCTACTTTTTTATGGTACGCCCTTCAACACACCATCACAACGTACACCGGACTCTCCTCTGATGCCTTTTCGGCTTCTTCCGCATTTCAACATTCTCGCTCACAGCTACTTTCAATTGTTTTATCCAACCACTATTGTTGTTAGAATTTTGTTTATGCTTATTTTGGTGATTTTATATATTTGAATAGAATTGGAGTGTTCACTGTTGTTACAGTTTATTTGCAAATTTAACTAGTAGAATGATGCCATTTATGCCAAATATGCACCGTTTTGTTCGATAAGTTGTTACCAGTGTGAATGAAATTTTATAATACCACTCTCATAGAAACCCTCGTCCCTATTGGCAAAAAACTGGGACATTCGATTTTCACAAGCTTCGCTTGAGGCGAATTTTTCACCAGCAAAATTATTCGCCATAGACAGGAACAGGCAGTAATCAATTGGTGCCATGTCCGGACTATTAGGTGAATGCTTAAGAACTTTCCAACCAGCTTCTGGCGAGATATTATCGATGTGCGTGGTATTGCGTTGTCCTGATGGAACACAATTATTCTCCTATTGGACAAAGCTGGCATGTTAGGACTATGAACACTCAAGGCGACGAGACTCAACTGGAAGAAACTGAACAAGAAGACAACGATCTGTTCATCTGTAATATTTCCACTCATTTAACTCAGATGGAACCTAGTGTGAGTAAAGTTTCTTGTCGTTCTATTGAGTGGAATATAGATGTCAGAATTGCGAATCGTAGCTTAACATGTCAATTTGACACAGCAGCTCAGGCTAACATAAATACTACCTATAAAATTTTGAAGTTGCAAAAATGCCAGTAAATTAAGAAATAACATTGTAACGTTCAGTGGAGAAAACTTCACACTCATCGGCACTCTTTTCTCAATTCTTTTGCACATATTAGATATGTCATGCAAAAATATTATTGGATTAAAACTAGCTGTGGAAATGAAATTATTCAAACAAATCAATGTCATTAAATATAATAAAATTATCGAACAATATTCAGATGTTTAAAATTTAAAAAATCAAAGCAATTTGAAACTAAAGTCCAACTCAGTACCTATTGCGGATGTACCTAGGAAAATTCCATTCAGTTTTTATGATCCATTGAAGGCAGAGTTAGATCGGATGGTGGAATTAAACGTAATTAAGTATATACAGGAACCAACTGAGTGGGTAAATTCAATCGTTTAGTATCAAAACCCAATGGTAGTTTACGTTTGTGTCTAGACCCACGACAACATTTTTCATTTCCTAACATAGATTAGTGTAAATCTAAATTGAAAGACTCTAAAGTATATAGCAAACTTGATTCTAACTCCGGTTTTTGGATGAGTCCATTAAATGAAAAGTCGTCCAAATGCGTTATCGATGTTTTTGTCTAAAGTACTACAAAATGCTAGACAGTATACATAGCGTAAGCGTCAGCTTCCTTAACAGAAGTGCAAAAAAATTATGCGCAAATCGAAAAAGAGCTATTTGATTTTTTTGGGGTTGCACCCGCTTTCACCAATATACATCATATGGCCGAAATGTAATAGTGGACACATACCACCAACTACTTGTATCTATTTTTGATGAGATTTTATGATGGATGGTATTTTTTTAAATAACCGAATACTTATTCCAAAAACACTTCGTACAAAAATACTCGCTTGCGGATCCAACGATGTCAAAACTTAGCTAAGGAGTCGGTATATCGGAGGCAGTATATTGGCCCAACATCAACGATATTTATAATTTAGTTAGCAGTTGCGAAAGATACATGAAATACCAAATTGCGAATCTAAGTCAAAGTTTAAGAAATCATGAAATTCCAGAAGTCCCTTTTGGTGCATGGTTGGTTGCGATTTATTTGAGCATAATACGGAATCATATCTACTAGTAGTTGGTTATTATTCAAAGTATATTGAGGTATAGATTTTAATATCAGGATACTCAAGCTTACAAGGCATTACTAAATTGAGGTCAATATATGCAAGGCATGGAATTCCGGCACTATATATCTCGGATAACGTGCAACCCTTCAACTCTAAAGAATTCAGTGAATTTTGTTTACAGTGGAGTATGGAGCATCGTACATCTAGCCCATATCTACCAAGATCTAATAGTCTTGCTGAAAGATCAATACAGACAATAAAAAAAATGCTAAATAAGTGTCAGGATAGTAACACTGACCCATACATCGCATTACTGCATTATAGGACTACTCCTAAAAATAATATGCCAATCCCATCGGAATTGTTAATGTCACGAAAGCTAAGAACAAAAGTTTCATCAATGTTGCACAATTCTAAAGTTATGCATAAATAGGTATATAAGTCACCAGTTGAAAAACAAAATTTCAAATCCGAAGAAAGATATAATAGAAATACCAAAAATTTAAAACCGGTTTCTAGACGGGAAAGCGTAATGTTTAGCAAAACTCCAAGTTCAATATGGTATTCTGGATAAGTTGTCGAAGAGTCAGCACAACCCAGATCTTATTTGATTAAAGACAACGAAGGAAGTATCTATCGAAGAAATATACAGAAAGAAGATAAAAAAAATTAAAACGAAAAAGTAGATAATGGAGAATTAAATAATCAGGCGAGGAAAATATTATATGAAGAAATAAATGAGGCTGAGCAAATAGATAAATAAAAAATAGAAAAGGATAATAAATTAGGTAACCAGACAACAATATAACGCAAAGGGGACACTCCCAAAACAGCTGGTTCTACGTACCGGAATGACCGGGTTTCACCCGGCCAAGGGCTGTTATTTGGACGATCTAACCCTGTTTAGATCGGCGCATCCATTTGTCGTGACCATCTCTGGAGCAATGCCTTGCAGCAGGGTTGCTCCATGCACTTCTGCTCAGGGCTGACGTTGAATCCAACCCTGGCCCAGAAACATATTTTTGATACGTATACCAGAGGAGGCTCCATCCAAACTCCACATCGGTAAGGTTTAATACGTGCGATGGATGGAGCCATCTTAAGGTCTGCTCAGGCCTTAAGGCTCATAAGGAGAGGACCACACGGTAATGTGTCCTCATGTTGCTTGCGCCCTCTAGCGCCAATGGCCTCTACGACCCAAAACATCCCCAGGAGGTGCCAGGGACATAGCTATTCGGTCAGGCAATGTCGAGGTCGAAATATTCAAAATATATACTCGTATACCCCCTGTTACCTGCTGCCCGGCTGGATATCACTCTGATATAGGTGCGCTCCTCAGAGGTGAAACCCGTTAGGTAGTAGGTGACTTTAATGAGCACCTCGATCTACATTCAAGCCTGCCAGCAGATCGAAGGGGAAATGAATTGGCTGAGCAGATAGATGATTCGACATTCTGCGCAATGAATGGCGACACCCCCACCAGGATTAGGGGTAGTTGCAGTAGCTCGCCTGATCTAACAATAGCTAGTGTAGGTCTGATAAATATCATAACGTGGCGACCTATGCTATCGCTTGCATCAGACCACCTACCCAAGATTGACAGACCTGTTGACTTTGTCTCCGCGGATCGAAAGACTTTTATCAACTTTAAAAAAGCTGATTGGTCTGGATTCGCGGAGTTCACCGTCCGACTTTCCCAGCGGCAGCGACAACACTAGCCAACGAACGTGGACTCCTTCGTCAGTCCGATCCCCAAAATCCCCGCATGAGGGATTTAAACGCGGATATTAGGACTCTGGTAGACGAACATAAGCGGAACAAGTGGAAGAAGCACCTGAAGTCTTGTAACTTCGCGGCAGGTCTGTCCAAGCTTTGGTCCACCGTGTGGTCCCTGTCCAACCCGGCGAAGCGTGATGATCGAGTGGAGATTTCATTCGGTAATCGCGCCTCGTCGGACCCGAAGAGATGCGCAAGCTACTTTAGCCGACAGTTTATACTGCATCCTCCGGGGGATAGGACTAAACGGAAGGTGTCCAGAAGGCTACGCAAACTGTCAAAACCTTGCGTGCCACTTGCCTTCACTTGTGGCGAGGTTGCGGAAGCCATCGGGAAGGCGAAAGCCTCCAAGGCCATTGGTCCTGATGACTAAGCATGTTGATTCTGAAAAATTTGGGCCCCAAGGGAGTAGCATACCTTATGAGAGTTTTCAATTTGTCAATGACCACCCTTATTATTCCAGAGATCTGGAAGACTGGGTGCTTGATACCACTGTTGAAACCAGGGAAACCGGCCGAAAATGGTGAATCTTATCAACCGATTTATCTTCTTTCGCCAGTGGTAACGACACTCGAGGCTATGCTGCTTCCCTATTTCACACACCACTTGTGCCCGGCTAAGCATCAACACGGTTTCCGAAAGGTGCACAGCACTAACCGTCATAAACACCCAGGTGATTCGTGGTCTCAACCGTAACCGTCCCTGTGAGAGAACCGTCTTAGTGGCGTTGGACCTCTCAAAGGCCTTTTATACGGTCATCATCTACTCTCCCTCAGGGTCTGAAGCGGTGGACTGCGAACTACCTGAGTGGTCGACAGGCGTCGGTGTATTTTAGAGACTCAAAATCTAAACCGAGAAGAATTAAACAAGGGGTACCTCAGGGTGACGGTCTCTCACCGGTTCTGTTTAATCATTACGTCTCGAAGCTTCCTCAACCACCCGAGGGGGTTTCAATAGTCTCATTTGCCGACGACTGTTCGATTATGGCACCCGGCAATTGGTGGCATGTGCTCAAAAGTGAATGGTTATCTCTCATACCTTGCTCGTTTCTTCACTGGTCGGAACTTGTTCCTATCCCCTGTTAAGTCCTCGGCGACCTTATTTACCACCTGGACGAAGGAGGTCAGGATGAAATTAAATATACATGTGGTCGGTACACCTGTACCGACAGTAAACCACCCAACAATCTTGGGTATTACGTTTGACAGCCTGGCCTCTTTCTCTGCGCACATAACTGCAGTCGTCAATAAAGTACAGAGCCGCAACAAAGTCCACAAGTCGTTAGCCGGCAGCACTTAGGGCAAAGACAAAGAAACGTTGTTGGCAACATGCAAGGCGATTGGCCGGTCGGTTTTAAACTACGTCGCTCCAATTTGGTCGCCTGAGACGAGTAGGACCCGGTGGATGAGATTGCAGGCTACCCAGAACGCCGCACTCCGGACGGCAACGGGATGCTTTCTGATGTCTCCCGTCGTACACCTACACCATGAAGCTTCAATGCTCCCAGTTAGGGAGCACAACTTTGTGCTCACCAGGCAGTTCCTCGTGGGTATAAACAAGAGTTAAAAAGGATGATGTTGTATGATTAAAACTCCCAAACAGATAATGTAACTCTATCGCCATTGTAAGAACCCGTGAAACACCAAATACATAATATACGCCAGCTAAATATATCTGACCCTTGGGTGTCTTTCACAAATGGCAAGAAATGAACCGGAACCGAAAGGTCCACAAAACGCCATGTTATTCCTCCAATTATTTTATATTCAAACATATGTAGCGGATTAAGTCGCAAAGTCAATTTTCAATTTAATGCGTTGACAAGAGTTTTGTTATAAAATATCCAGGTATTTCTGCTACGAATTTTCTACTCCAGAGCACTTGCGTATCAATTATAAAGTGTAGACGCACGTTCTGTTCTGTTCTTGTATATCAAGGTGGCTCTCCCACAGCTGTTGTGCATTAATACTTGGTACAATTTACCAGTTTCCAACTCTTATTGACGTGAGTTGTCTGTTTTGTCAGATTGTATAGGAATGAGTATGGTGGAATCGAAAAATTTATACTTTTAAAGTAATAGATTAAATGATAATGATTGTCTCGAAAAATTTCCCTGAAGTTGTTGTTATTAACGAAAAGATCAAATTTGTATTTGATACTAGATAAATTTCTATATTCGAAGGTTCGGTGTACGTAGCCGTCTTGTTGGTCACATCTACATCTGGATGAGTTTATGGCTTTTATCATAACTAAATATGGTTCATCATATGTGTGCCCTGCAAAAACTTTATCAATAATTTTGATTTCAGTTGTAGGAATTGATAGATCCCTAAACCAAGTATTTTTGCTTCTTACCGGATATGTAATAAAGGTTTCGTTTCCCTTGAGAGTAACTTAGAAAAACGTTGTACTATTCATCATGTATTTGCTCTTTAATCATCTTAAGGGCTTCATCAATTGCAAGTTTAACATGCTTATTGTCGCTACTAATCGCTGCTTTCTTCGCAATTTCGTCCACTTTTCATTCCCCGGTATTCCCTTATGGCTGGGAACTCAATCTAATGTATCTGGCCAAAACCATGATTTGTGATTTTCTTGTGGATCTTACACGCAATACTGTTGGACTGGGTTAGTTTTTTCAGTGCTTGGCAGGATCCCGAACTATCAAAATTATAAAATGCAAAATTTTTTTTACTTAACCCCTTCCATTGTCATATCGAATTTTGTCCCTGCTTCTTCTTTTCAAATATGTGTATATTGGGTAAAAGGGCATGAGGGTAAACCGGATCAAAAATGTCAGAGAATTTGTTACTCTAGAATAACTAGAGTTCAAGGTAGGTTTTTCCACAATTAAAACTTTGATTGACTCATTGCAGGCAAAAGTCTTTACTAGTTCTTTGCCCGTAAGCCAGACAGATTTTTTCGTGGCAGGTAGTTCATTTGCCACTGCATACATAATGGGAATGTTGTTGTAACGATTACTCAGACCCTGAAAGCTCGGTTCAACAATAGTCGTTATCATCAAACTCATCTAGGGGGCGGCCCAAGAAACGCGAAGTTTCGACAGGGTCGGACCAAAGGAAAAAGGGTGTTAGATGAGTCGGTTTTAAAGGGCAAGTCAAAAGGTGCGTGGTATCGTGCGGGGAGTTATCACATGCCGGATATACATTATGTACGTCTGAGTTGATTCTGGAAAGGTAGGAGTTTAACCTGCTACAATATCCAGATCGTAGTTGGCCAGAGTGATTCACAAAGCAGCTGGAGGTCCTCCTCTGCTATGGGTGGCGGTTTGATCCCGAGACCTGCATTTACAGGGCGATAGTTGATGAAGGTGGTGATTGTTTCTCGGTGAATGTAATTTAAGACTACTCGGTAGGCAGCAGGGTCCAGCCTGTTGGTGAGTGACTGGATCTCGTCAGACATATCAAGAAGATGCCTTCTGATGTGTCTCGGAGGCGGATCTTCAGCAAGCAGGTACCCGTTTGGGTGACCAACACGGTGGGAACCGATGAGAAACTTCTTGGTGAGCATAAAATTATGATCCCTAACTGGGAGCATTGAAACCTCATGGTGTGGGTGTTCAACCGGTGACATCCTGTTGCTGTCCGGAGTGCTGCGTTCTGTGTAGCCTGCAGTCTCATCCACTGGGTCCTACTTGTCCCAGCCGACCAAATTGGAGCGGCATAGTTTATTACCGACCGGCCAATCGCCTTGTATGTTGCCAGCAACGTTTCTTTAGCTTTGCCCCAAGTTATGTCGGCTAGCTACTTGAGGACTTTGCTGCGGCTCTGTACTTTATTGACGACAGTAGTTGTGTGCGCAGAGAAAGAGGCCAGGCTGTCAAACATAACACCCAAGATTTTTGGGCACATGTCATCAATTGCCGGATGCCATATGCGAACAGTCGTGGGCATATGAGACTATTGAAACCCCCTCGGGTGGTTGAGGAAGCTTCGAGATGTAATGATTAAACAGAGCCGGGGAGAGAACGCCACCCTGAGGTACCTCTTGTTTAATTCTTCTCGGTTTAGATTTTGAGTCTCTAAAATATACCAACGATGCCTTACCACTCAGGTAGTTCGCAGTCCACCGCTTCAGACACTGGGAGAGTGGATAGCCTGCGGAACTGTCGTTCGCCAACGCGAACATCTGTAGGTGTGGGTAGGGCACCGAAGGCACTCTCGGTGAAATGCGGTTGGATAAGGTTTAACCGATAGGTAACCTAAGCTAAAAATGGAAAGAATTGGAAAAAACTCGATCCTCCTCAATTTTTTGGAGGTTAATTGTTTCACCAACGCCCGAAAGGGTTTCACATCATATACACTTGCGGTCAATAAAAACGCACCACCACTGTGGTAGACTATATTCAGCTATATAACTGTAAATTTGAAAAAATTTCTACTAGATCTAGTAGGCACTGAGAATTAATTTATTTTTTATGAAATTGTGTTGCACACTGTTCAGTTATAGTCGTGTTTAGGTTGTGTCTTTGAAAAGTTGAGCAAAATGCCAAATAATCGGAAGAAATTGACGCGTGATTAAAAAATTCGCATATTGGCATTAGATGAAGAAGACTTATCTTCTCGGCAAATAGCAGCTAGAATTGGTTGTAGCCATTCAACTATTGTTCGGCTTTTATACTGCGGCGGATAAGTTTAAGCGGCCGCTTTAACAGTGCACTTTCTATAAGGGCGGAGATGCAAAATTTTCGCCAAGTGGATTTAAGAGTCGAAACCATACGCCGACGGCTTAGAGATTATATGGAAGACGCCCTGCCAAAAAGTCACTGTTAACACAAAAAATTAAGGCTGGACGAATTTCTTGGGCTAAAAAGTACAAAAATTGGGATCAAAATGATTGGCAATAGATTATCTGGTCTGACGAAAGCAAGTTTAATTTGCTGATCTCACAAAATTTGCTTTACGTGCGCCGTTCAGGTGGGGAGAGGTTCCACGATAATTGTGTAGTAAAGAAAGTTAAGTTTCCTCAAAGTCAAATGATTTAGGGCTGCTATTCATACCATGTTTTGGGGTATCTACACCTTGTTGATGGAATAATGAATGTACAAAAATATTCGACAGTGGTTAACAATTTTTTAGTACCCGCAATTGAAGAGCATTATTGGCCAATTCATTTAACAATCTAGGGATTCAACGCTTGGATGGGTCTGGAAACTTGCCAGATTTAAACCCTATTGAGCACTTATGGCACATAATGAAGTGTGAAGTTGCTAAACAGAAGCCAACAAATAAAAGTTAATTGATATAGATTTTAGAACTGGTTTGGTATGGTCCCGTATAAGGAAATTAAGGCACGACTCGTTATTAGAAAAGCCTATTGTGAAGTCTAAATTTCTACCGTTAATGGTGAAAATGATTTAGTCGCTTTAAGTTAACTTCACATTGTTTTCTTTTAATTAATCATGAATTTCATCGAATGTACATTTTGGTTAATTTTTTTTAAATTAATTGGCTATTCCTTATAAAAACCATTTTCGAGAAAAGTTTTTATTGACCGCAAGTGCATATTTGGCTTAAAATCCTAACTTACACACATTGAATAATATTATTATCATTTTATATTATATTCACAAAGCGCACGTAATAATCGGCTCGGATACTTACTAACTCAGATGCGTACTATGCACAATGTACTTTGGCCAAGTTTGTTGAAAGTGCGCTTTGTGAATATAACGTTCAGTTTCGTTTAATTAGAAAGCATTATGTATGTACGTTTTTACGAATCTAATTTTAAGAAGTTGAATGAATCACCACTTGTTTATTCACAATATTGTAATGTAAAAATTCTTCATTTCAAATAAAGTATGTGTTTATATGTTTGCTATTTGATTATCGAAGCGTTGACAAATGAATATTCATATGCATATTTTACCATGTTTTCTATGCAACTCGGGATTAATGTGCTTACGCGGCTGCGAATAGACAATATATCTATGTTTAAGTCACCATATCTTTGATGGTTTTCAAGGTATCAAGGTATATCCTCTTCAAAAATATATTCGGTGTCTGTATAATTTATAGAGCATGAGGCCAGGTTTGTATTAGGGAATAATATCAGAAAACAACATTTTTTCAAATTGGTAGAAGTGATAGTTGCTATTTCGGAGATCACCACATCTCCTTATCATTCTTTCTAGACTTTACCTGGCTTTGAACCATTGTACACGGAGTTGCTAGGCGTGCTCGCAACCACCCAGCCACGCTAACCGTGTGAAAATTGCTTGTGTTCTCATTATTCCTATCTCCAACCATACCGCTGTCATTTTTGATTTTTTGCGTTGTTAAAAAGTTATTGTGCAAATATCACGCTTCATACATTTACAAGTATAATTTTTTTGATTTCCAATAGGTATATCTTTTGATGAACTTGTGATCAAAAATTTATTCAATGATTGTTTTGTTGGTAATTTATTGTGGTTTTCATCTACTATTATTTTGTCTACGTCAAAAATAATTAGTATGGTGATTTGTCATGAAACCCATAACAACACATGGGTTTTCGCGTTTTTTTTTTAGAAAAATGGAACGAAATTACATGGTTTAAGCAGTAAAATGATAATAATATTATTCAATGTGTGTAAGTTAGGATTTTAAGCCAAATATATATGATGTGAAACCGTTTTGGGCGTTGGTGAAACAATTAACATACAAAAAATTTAGAAAAATCGCGTTTTTTTCAATTCCATCCATGAATTATATCCATTATCAGCTAAGGTTACTCCATTTTGCTTCTAGAACAGAGATATGAAGAGAAATTGGATGGGCACGAACCTTTGGGTTAAACCTTATCCAAGGGCACCGTGATCAGCTTTTTTAAAGTCGATAAAAGTCTTTCGATCCGCGGAGACAAAGTCGGCAGGTCTATCAATCGTGATGATTATGGGTGGGTGGTCTGATACAAGCAATAGCATAAGTCGCCACGTTATGATATTTATCAGACCTGCACTAGCTATTGCTAGGTCAGACGAGGTACTGCAATTATCCCTAATCCTGGTGGGGCGTCGTCATTCATTATGCAGAATGTCGAATCGTCTATTTGCTCAGCCAATTCATTTCCCCTACGATCTGCTGGCAGGCTTGAGTGCCATAGATCGTGGTGCGCATTAAAGTCACCTACTACCAAAATTTTTTCACCTCTGAGGAGAGCACCTTTGTCAGGGTGATATCCTGCCGGGCAGCAGGTAACAGGGGGTGTTTACATACATATATATTAAATATTTCGAGCTCGACATAGCCTGACCGAATAGCTATGCCCTGATATTTAATACGATGCAAATTATATCCGTTGCAATTCGGTTATCTCCTCGATCTTGTTCTGGAGTCCGTTACAGTTTATCTGCAACCATCAGTAAACTAATGTACACTAGTACACTCACCGCTGACATCATGCAGTTTGGCCGTAAATATATTGAAAAGTACTGGAGACAGGCAACTGCCCTGAATTAGTGTCCTCAGCGCCAGAAAGTTCTTTATCTAGTCAACATATAGCTGTTCTAGATTTAACTCTAAAAGTAAGCCTTGAAGAATTTTAATGTCTACACAATTATAAGCATTGGAAATATCCAAAGAACACATAATTTTTTGTTTTTTTCCTACTTTTAATTAGACTGATCTTATGAAGGATATGATTTATACATATTGAACAGGATTTTTTACGCCTATATGCGAACGTGCTTCTGGGTAAGGAGCTATTTCCTTCCAAATATTCATATACTCCATTTTCTAAGCAGGAATTTATTATTTGAAGAAGGACCGGAATTAGTGATATTGGTCTGAAGGTTTGAAAACTGCTTAAATCCTGTTCTTTTTTTTTAGGAATGGGCACAATTTTAATTGACCTCTATTTCACCGGAATTATCGGTTATCTAGAGGCCTGACTGGGTACCAGATCTTTTTTTAACATATTTAAATAAGCTAGTTTATTATTTTCATTCCACGCTCGATTTTGGTTTTGACTAAAGTCACCCCTCAGAGCTTTCACAGAACTCCACGCTCCTTTACTTACGTACGGCCAATCTTCAGATTAAAGTTGCCCTTTTTTGCTTTTTTAACTTGCTTCTTAAATGCGATTATTAGAAATCAGTATGCTTAGTTACTTATTCATTCCACCAACCTTTCGGGATTCTATTTCGACTAACAGTATAAGTTAGCCCTTCTTGAAACTTACTTTCAAATTCATGTAAGTTGGACTTACAGTTCATTTTCCCAAGTGACTCTGTCAATTTTACCTTGGAGACAGAATTTGTGATGTTTTGTTAATGCCTTCTAATTCAGTGGTAATAAGATAGTGGTGACTACCACCGATTCGGGTCGGGTCAACCAACATTTACATGAAATTTTCCACTAGTGAACGTCAAGTCAACCACCGACCCATTGTTGGATCGTACATCCCTGCGGAAGGTGAAATTTCCATCATTGACTATACTATACCTAGATTGCTGTATAATCTGCACCAGATACCTGCCTCTGCTCGAACCAACATTATCTCCCCACCTGGTGGACCTAGGATTGAAATCGCCAATCAAAACGACATTGTCATACTATTTTAGAAAGTCGATTATCTTGCTTACTTCGGCTTTGAATTCAGACACACTAAGACTATGTGGAAAGTACCCATTGCATATTACCACATTGGGATTTAGATTTTTAGTTTGAATAATTTGGTTGGGACGTAGTCACTGTTAAAGGTATTTTTTTTTTAATAAAGAAAATTTTGACAAAAGAAGAAAGGAGTCGATGAAGTATAAAACGAATGAGTTAGTCGCCATTAAGCGTACTCAGTATGGTAGCGGGCTTAGATTAAGCCCTAAATACTTTGGTCCATACAGAGATGTGAGGGTGTTATCTCACGATATGTAGGAAGTTAAAATGGTGGGCGAATGTGAAGGACCTGGGCGCATAACCGCTGTCGCCGAGTACATAAAAAGATGGGAACCTTTATTCGGGACGAACGGATAACCAGGAATGGCCGAATGTGGGATTGCCATACTTAAGCTGGCAACCCTGCATACACCAACATAACGAAAGTTTGACGAAAGAGAAAAAAGAAACTATCAGCGGAAAAAACTGGAAAGACACGTTTTTTGAAACCGACGCGCGACGCACGTAATATGAACGGATATGGTTAACTCTAAAGTTTTAAAATAAATGTTAAAATAATCCAAACAAAACAAGGTGAACTTTTAATTTCTGTATATATAAATTTAGAAAGGTGGGTGATGCCACACCCCCATGGAAGCGAAAGTTTTAATACGTCTTATATTTGCAACTATTCGGTGCAGATGAATGATATTTGGGTATAAACATAGATATGGCTTATAGATCAAACTGCTCGTCATTATGGAAACATGGGCGGTGCCACGCCCTATACAAAAAAGCCAAACTCGTTGTAACTCCACAACTATTTCATGCAGATGTACAGTATTTGGTATAAAGATCCATATATGAGGCTAGATATTATTTGTTGGGAAAAAAGGTGGAACCACTACCACATTTAAGACGAAACTACTATTCACCTTATCTTCCCAGCTATTTGACCTAGATATATGATATTCATTACATACATACATATTTTCTTTACATCAAGGCCGCTGAACATTTATTTTGCCATAGAAGCGTTTTCTGGATACAAAACCCTTATTTTCCAGGTCCTTTTACCGTTATTGCCAAAAAAAACTCTAGAATAGCAAATAAACCTATCCTAACCTTTTTTGGGTACCATTAGTGGCATCTAAATGCAAAAAATAACGAAATTTTAGAGCTTTTTCTAAAATTGGTAATTTGTTCAGTCTTTATAGTGGATCAGTTTTGTAAAAAACATAATTAAAAATATCTCATTGAAAGAGAATTTCATTACAAAAATGTGAAGCATAAAAGTAGAATAGCAAATAAACCTATCCTTACCTTTTATGGGTATCATCTTGCATCCTCTTAACGCTGATATATCTTTTGTGTAACTTTTTAGTACTTTTTGAGTTACTGGCGTCTAAATGCAAAAAATAATGACATTTTAAGGCTTTTTCGAAATTGGTAATTTTTTCAGTCTTTATAGTTGATCAATTTTGTAAAAAAAAACATAATTAAAAATATCTCATTGAAAGATATTTTCATTACAAAAATGTGAAGCATAAAAGCGCTTAGATTGGTCAAAAAAATTAAATGTTATTACAATTAAATAAAAGCGGTCATTGTAAATTTTTGCTATATTCACAATTCCAGTTAAAAAACTGCCAGAACGTATCATCCGAATTTTATGATGTATGTCTATGTAATTATCAGTTATTTACTTCAAATCAAAGAAAAACGGTGAATCGTACTTCAGCACGCTCTCCGACAAAACGGTTATGAGAGTAAATAGAATATTTTCCGGACAAAAATCGTGAATCCGCCATCAACCTTTTGTATTAGTATTTTTTCGAAACTGCCCAGGCTACAATATTATGTTCAGTTTTTTTTTGGTTCAGAAGTTATAGCAAAAAATATCACGAAAAATAATGAAATTTTATCGATGCTTAAATAGTAATAGCTGTAGGATTACAAAGCCTTTTTTGTAACCGCGCAAATGGTCAAAAAGCGAAAATATCAAAGAACGAAGCGAATATGTGGGCAGATTATAACGCCTTGGAGATCAGCTAGTAGACAGACTTTATTTTCTACAACTCTCTTCCTTAAATACAATTTCATGTTAAATAACTATTCCGCTAACATACTTCATATACATAAGTTCTTATTGTCTTAATATGTACCTTTAACAATTCAAAAGGTGCATACCTACTTAAAGCTATATTTACTTAGTATACATATGTATGTACATACATACATACATACTAGCAATAAAAGGAATACCAAAAAATGGGATTGCAGCATTGCAGTAGGCGTGCTTACATGCTAGGCCTAATGCACTGCTAAATGGGACTAGCTAATGCACAAACAAACGTACGCATGTCCATATGTATGATCGAGACAACAATTAATAGCGGGAGTATATACGTACATACGTACGAAGGCAAGTGCAAGCAAACAAATGTTAACGGATTTGGGGTGAATGACTTCAGATACTTGACCATGTATATTTTAAGTATATGATTAGTAAATGGGGCATACAACATATGTTCAAGAATACAGGGGTTACCAATAGGATACCCAACATCCCGGCCCCGTTGAAAGACATTTCAAACCGGTAGAGGTGCTAGCTTGTGAACTGGACGCCGAATGATTCCCTTTGCTGTCCGAATGTCAACCACACGAATTTTGGAATCCTTCCCTGGTATACAATTGACGATTCTTCCCATTGGCCATTTCTGAGGAGGCAAGTTGTCTTCATGGATAATAACCAATGTGTTGTTGTCGATGTTTGGCTGGTCTGTGATTTGTTCCCATTTATGTAAATTGCTTAGGTTGGTTGAAATGTTTCGCTCCGGAAGTGCTTGTAAGGCGCCGCCAATGATAAAATGGCTTGGAGTTAATGCTTCGTAGTCATTCGGATCGGATGATAATGGTGATATTGGCCGAGAGTTCATCACCGCTTCGATTTCTATCAAGGCTGTTGATAGTTCTTCATAGGTGAGCCGTGAGTTTGCAATACTGCGGTTTAGATGACCCTTTGCTGATTTCACGGCCGCTTCCCAAATACCGCCGAAATGAGGTGATCTGGGGGGAATAAAATTGAAATTTACGAATTCGTTAGTACAGTACGTTATTATGGTGTCTTGGGATTCTTTGTTGAAAAAAATGATTTTAGTTCTGCCATTTTATTGCAAGCGCCAACGAAATTCGTCGCATTGTCGCAGAATATGTCTGAGGGTAGGCCTCTCCTTCCAATCATTCGTTTCAATGCTGCTAAAAACGCGTCTGTAGACAGATTGGAAATGATTTCAATGTGTACTGCCTTTGTGGCTAAACAAACGAATATTGCGATGTACGCCTTGTAGGGCGTCTTGCCTCTGATCCTTAGATACACATCGACTGGTCCGCAAAAATCAACGCCGCAGCGGGCGAAGGGACGTGATGGAGTTAGTCGCTCAACTGGCAAATGCCCCATGACTTGCTGCATCAGTTTGGGTTTGTAGCGTCCACAATGTATGCATGATCTGACCACTCGCCTTGCTACGTCACGTGCATTTACGATCCAAAATTTTAGTCTTATAAATGACACTAGCGCCTTAGGCCCTGCATGGTAATGCTTTCGATGAAGATGTCGCACGTAGTTCATGACGAATTCGCACTTGCTTTGCAGTAGTAATGGGTGTTTCCTCTCTTCAGGGATGTCCGCCAGATTCAATCGTCCACCAACCTTCAGTAACTGAAATCCTTCGACCGATTCCAGAAATGGGTTCAAAAAACGCAATTGTCCATTTATAGTTAAATTCTTCTGTAAAAACTGAATATCATTAGCGAAATAATTATGTTGGATATTCCAAATTATGCAAAGGAGAGCGCGATGCAGCTCTTGTGCCGAAAGTGGTCCTGATTCGAAGGATTTATCATCTCACAGTTTTTTGACAAATCGAAACATCCAGGCGATTAATCGAAGAGAGTCAATGTACGAACTCCGCTGGTTCACGACTTCTAGAATGTGGTTGCTACTTACAATTGCTGCGAAGGCCGACTTCCGTTTTTCGATTTCTATAACTTCCATATCAACGTTATTGTTTTCGTTCTTAGGCCAGCTGTCCATATTTTTGTATAAAAATGAAGGTCCAGTGTACCAAATTGATTTGCGGAGCTCTTCCACTGTACATCCTCTGGAAACTATGTCTGCAGGATTGCTGTGTGTGGGCACGTGCCTCCAATGGGCCTCTGCAGTTAGGTCTTGAATTTCCGAAACCCGATTTCCCACGAACGTTGACAGAGTTATTGAGTGCATCTTCAGCCAGTGCAAGACCACTTGGGAATCTGTCCAGAGAAAGACGTTTAAAGGTTTATTAGAAAAAATTGACTTAATTTTTGCATAAAGACGTGCTAAGAGAAGGGCTCCACAAAGTTCCAGCTTTGGCAACGACTGTTTTTTAATGGGTGCTACTCTGGACTTTGCCGTGAGTATGCGAACGATTGTGCTGCCAGATTTTGTAACTATATGCGTGTATATTACACATCCGTATGCTCGGATAGAAGCATCGCAGAAACCATGTAGTTGAAACGACTGGATGTCTGTTGAAAGGCAGTATCTTTGCACCTTGAGTGATGAGAGATCTGATACGTTGTTGAGAAAACTTGTCCAAGCGGAATTAATATTCTGAGGTATGGATTCGTCCCAATCCAATTTAAGAAGCCATAATTCCTGCAACAAAATTTTAGATGTTATACTAACGGGAGCCAACAAACCAAGAGGATCAAACAAGGATGATGCTATTGACAGGATGGTGCGCTTTGTTATACGGCTTGCGGATCCTTTATTTGGTTCGAAAGAAAACAATAGATTGTCGTGTGTTTGGTCCCATCGCATTCCCAGTGCACTTGTAATGGATTCGTCTAAATTGAGGCTTTTCGCAGAACTATCTTCCCTCAGTCGATGGTGATTAGAATGCCATTTTGAAAGCTCAAACCCACCTAAAGCTAACAATTCGGTTACCTCTTGTTTAATATGTTGAAGCTCTGTTAAAGTGTCTGTTCCGCATAACAAGTCGTCGACGTAAAATGATGATTTAACGATACTCGATCCGACCTTAAATTGGTAATGATGATGATCAGCCAAGTAAAATAGACTTTGAATAGCCAAGTATGGTGCAGAAGCCATTCCGTAGGTTACCGTATTGAGTTGATACGTGCGAATTTCCTCAGTTGGAGAGCTTCTCCACAAAATGTATTGGAATTTTCTATCGCTTTCGTTCATTAGTACTTGCCTATACATTTTGACTATATCGGCTGTCAGCGCAAATCTGTATAGGCGGAAACGAAGAAGTAAAATAGTTAGTTCACTTTGGATTGTGGGACCAACCATCTGAATATCATTTAGAGATTTTTGTGTTGTGGTTCGACAAGAAGCATCAAAGACGACACGAAGTTTTGTTGTTGTACTTGAAGGTTTCAACACACAGTGGTGGGGAAAATAGTAGTGCGGTTCACTCAAGTTTGGATTCAGCACGACGCTCATGTGTCCCAGACGCTTATATTCATTCATGAAGATGACGTACTGTTCCCGCACGTGTGGTGACTTTCCCAAACGACTTTCTACTGAGTTAAGCCTTCTCAGTGCTGTGGTATACGAGTCACCTAAGCACGAGGGATCATCCTTGAAGGGCAGCTTCACAACTATTCTGCCAGCTGAATTCCTTGAAACTGTGTCCTTGTACAATTGTTCACAGGTGTTTTGTTCACGAGTCCAAGGCTCCGCATTGACCGCAACTTTCTCCAGTTTCCACAACTTCTCCAGTTTGGCATCAAGTGATTTATTGGCTGTAAATAAAGACAAGCATTGGGAAAATTTGATGGTCCATCCATCCTAACAATGTTTTTTGCAAAATTGGTAGGTTTTTTCCAAGTTTGATTTGACCGACTGCTAGAAGGCTGAAGAAAGTTTCCGTGCCCAACAATAAATCGATTTTTTTTGATAAATTAAATTCGTCGTCGGCAAGTGCAATGTTAGTTGGAATATTCCAGGAAGACACATCAATTTCTGGAACTGTTTGATAGGCAATGTGAGAAGTGATGCAAAGTGTTAGCGGAAGTTCAAATTCATTCATTTGCGATTTGATGTTAGTGGAGGTTTTGTATTTTATATTCGTTAACGACTTACCAATGCCTTGGATTGCGATATTTTCTTTGATTTTAGGGAGTGAGAGTTTTTGCGAAAAATCTTCAGTAATGAAGTTTACCTGAGAACAGGAGTCCAGCAGGGCCTTGCCTAGTTTGTACCCACCCAGCGAATCACGAACTAAAACCTTTGCTGTTGCTAGGATTATGTTGTCTGATAACGAGTTGTGCATGTGTGTATGCACTGCGGCTTCGCGTATTGAGGATGCTGAATTTGTGATAGGTGGGTTTGGGGTAGGTCCGCGGTGAAGCAAACTATGGTGCTGTTTTGTACAAACCTTGCACCTGTGTGAAGACATACATTGAGCCATTTGATGCCCCTTTGAAAGGCAGTTGATGCAAAGACCAATTTTCTTTACATGTTCAAAGCGCTGTTGGATATTAAATGATTTAAAACGATCGCAACCAGAAATTTTATGACTTGTGTTTGAACAAACAGAGCACGGCGTGTTAGCACAAGTAAATGTATATCCTTTGGGCTGAATTTTCGTCTTGCTTGTGATAGCTTTACTATTACCTTGAACAGCGTGTGTATTGTCCATGGATTCCAAATATTGGCAAAGTCTATCCAATACCTTGGCACAGTCGCCCCCGTCGGCAACACCATGAAGTCCAATGTTTCTTTCCACTTCTTGTTTGTTTCCTCGTCAGCTTTCTGCAACACTAAATATATTAACATGGTTTGTGAAATTTGCTTATCAGAGCCCAATGACAGAAGTGACCCGTAAATGGCCGAAGCCTTGTCGACGAGACTTCTCAATTGCAACGAATTTGGTTTGGAAACAGTTGATAATTCAAATAGTGACGAAATATTTTCCAAGAAAATTAACGTTTTGTTGTCATACCTTGCCTTAAGCCGTTCCAATGCTTTAGGGTAATTTTCGTTGGTTACCTGGAATGCATCTACTGTTTCTAAAGCCTGACTGACCTTGAAGTGAATTCCGCAAATGATTAAACTTTTCAATGTTGGAAAGGCTGAATTCTTTATCAACCATCTGTTTAAACGATATTATAAAATTTTGGTATTCAGAATACTTGCCGCTAAACATTGGGAGTTTAAGGTGTGGCAACTTGTTGCTGTGCTGCACAATACAGTTTGTTTCCGAAAGCGAAACATTATGTTCCTCTACTAATTGAGTTTGTATCGATATTTTTGTTGTGATGTACAGGTCTTCAAGATCCGCGCGTGTTCCATCATCGGTATCCAGTTTTTCAATGTCCGTTTGTTTGATGTTTTTGATGCGCGTGATGTTCTTTTTCGTGCTTGCGCGTTGTTGTTTTAATTCAGCTAATGACATTTCCACGGTAGTTTAGATTCAACTTTATAGTTAAGCAATTAACACAGCAAACGCAAAAGGCAAATTGTGGAGGTTGGTAGGTATTACTTACGTGTAAACGATGATGGCTAGCTAGTATAGGAGTGGTCAGAGGGAATGTGCATACATACATACGTGTGTGGCGATCTCTGTCCTTTCTAATGCGACAGCGGTAACGACGAAGGCGAAGATGACGATGAGAGCGAAGGATACGATGACTGTAGGCAGCAATGTCTGAAAGCGATGCGTTTACTTAGCTGGAGCGACTGCAGGAAGCGATGGCAATAAGCTAGGGCAATGACGAAGCAAAGCGACGAGGTAGCAGCAGCGGGTGAGATGATACGGAGCGTAGCGAGCGAGTTTGCTGAAGCGAAGCGATGTCACCGATAGTTATTGTCCAAAGGTGGCGGCAGTGAGCAAAAGTGATGGCAATGAACGGTGCTTAGCAGCACGTCCAACGATGATGATGATGGTTCTAACGCTGACCACCAGATCTCCAATAGTACCAAGCGTGTACTCACGAAATTATAATCTTGCCCCACGTTGGGCGCCAAAAAATGTAGGATTACAAAGCCTTTTTTGTAACCGCGCAAATGGTCAAAAAGCGAAAATATCAAAGAACGAAGCGAATATGTGGGCAGATTATAACGCCTTGGAGATCAGCTAGTAGACAGACTTTATTTTCTACAACTCTCTTCCTTAAATACAATTTCATGTTAAATAACTATTCCGCTAACATACTTCATATACATAAGTTCTTATTGTCTTAATATGTACCTTTAACAATTCAAAAGGTGCATACCTACTTAAAGCTATATTTACTTAGTATACATATGTATGTATATACATACATACATACTAGCAATTAAAGGAATACCAAAAAATGGGATTGCAGCATTGCAGTAGGCGTGCTTACATGCTAGGCCTAATGCACTGCTAAATGGGACTAGCTAATGCACAAACAAACGTACGCATGTCCATATGTATGATCGAGACAACAATTAATAGCGGGAGTATCTACGTACATACGTACGAAGGCAAGTGCAAGCAAACAAATGTTAACGGATTTGGGGTGAATGACTTCAGATACTTGACCATGAATATTTTAAGTATATGATTAGTAAATGGGGCATACAACATATGTTCAAGAATACAGGGGTTACCAATAGGAGACCCAACAATAGCTCTACCAGTAGAAAAATCTAATATATAATAATAATTTTATTCTAAATTCAGATCAGGTTTTTGTGATTCGTAAAACAGGGTTGGATAAAATTTGGGAAAAGTACACCTATATATGTTGGGACAAATTCATAAAATGTAGCTCAAAATCTAGACGTGATAGAAAAATTTTGGTACCATTTTCAGAATCAGTCGACCCAAGTATATATAAACTGTGATATTACAACAAATGAATGATTGTTGCGAAATTAAAAATTTTAGGCAGATTTTCAATTGAAAATTTTAATTTAACAAAAATTTAAATTGCCCACTTTTATTTAGCTTGTAATTACTTTTACGTTTTATGTCCAATTTAAGCTTTCATATGCTGCATATTTTAGTAATGAAGTTCTTTTCAAGAAAACATTTTTAATTATATTTTTTTTACAAAGTTTATCCACTAAAATGATCAAATAAAAATTAAAACTAAAAAGTACAAATTCGTTTTAAGATATAGTAACGTTAAGAGGTTTAAAGTTCCTTTAAGACGATACCAATAAAATGTGGGGTTTATTTGCTATTCTGTAGGTTTTTTGGCAATAACTGCAAAAGGACCTCGAAAACATGGTGTTTGCCTATATCTCGAAAACGCTTCTTCAATGAGGTACCACTCATTTATCAAATATTTCTGAACTAGTGTAATGATTGAATAAATTTTTTTATAGATATCGTTGAAAATTTTTTAATTCAAAACTGTTCTTCTATATTTGGAAAAGTTTTATTTTGTTTATTGACTATTTAAAACTAGTCATTATTTTACCACCCTGCTTTAAATAGTGGGTCACAAAAAAGCCACCCGCCAACCGAAATTAATTACAAATAATGTAGAAAAACACGTTATTCTCATTATTTTTGAGTAAACGATATAATTTTGTCGAGAACTTGGAGCGCTGTATAAAAAGGTGTCGCTGTGATACGCTTAAAATATAAAAACTTATTAAATTTTATTAAAATTTGTTGAGTTTTTTTAACTGAATGGCTTCATTTTCATATTATACTTTCAGTTTACTATTCTTGTTCTACTTTTCTCCGGCTACGGTGTTAGCGTAATCGCGCTGCGCCACGCATAATAAATTATATATAGTCTGTCTAGTAGAAGCGTGATCGCCATAACTTGGAAACTATTTGTCCGATTCGTTTCAAATAAACAACATTTTACACGTTTATAATATTTATTGTACGCAATACTTTTAATAACATGTATAGTCTCCGCCATTCGCTATTATGGCCTCACACCTGCGACTCATACTTTGCACTAAGTTCTGAGCAAGTTGCCGAGGCAATCGTTTCCAAATCAGCCGAATTCGTCTTGACAACTGTTTTGCTGTCCATATCGTTTTTCCTCTGAGTTTCTGCTTTACTATTGCCCACACATTTTCTATCGGAATGGCCTCAGGCGACTGTGAAGGCCAATCTAACACCTCAACACCATTTTGCTGTTTCCACTCTGCACACATTCGACTGCGATGTTTGGGGTCATTGTCTTCTTGCAAAATCCAAGAGTGTCCTCTTCTCCCGAACATCTTCGCAGCTGATGGTAATAAAGCTATTTGATAAATTTTGTTCGTCAAAACTGCATTCAAGTTGCTGGTAAACACGAAAAGGCGTCCAAATCCTTTTTCTGAGAAACATCCCCAAACATGGACCTTCACTGGGTGTTTAACAGTTCGTTGGAGCAATCGATTGTTAGCGGTACAGCAAGATCGATTTATGTTACTATTTGCCCAAAATGAAGATTCATCCGTGAATATTACATTATTCCAATTCCGTTCTGAATTGGTGCAGGCCCAGGCGAGTCTTTTTTCAACGTGTGATGATGAGAGCAACGGTTTTTTAAGAGAGCTGCGGTATTTGACGTCGTTAGCGCCTAAACGTTTTCGAATCGCCTCTACCGATATTTGAACAACACTTTTCTCTACAACTTCTTTAGCTTTACGCAACGATAAGCCCGGCTTCGTCGCAAACAAATCAAGGACCTTCTTGTCCTGCTTTGGTGAGGTCTTTTTTTCAGGGTCCCGCCCAGGCAAATCGTCGACATTTTTTACTTCTAAATACCGATTCGTCCACTTCGTTACGAATGACTACGACTTCTTCATATATTTTGCTGCAGCTAAACGTGACATTTTCGGCCCTCTAGGGTGTAGACAAAGAAATACAGCTTCAAATCGCTTCTCGTACGCGGAACTCATTTTTTAAAACAACGTGCACTTTGTAATAGTTTCACGAAACTGACAGTTTTTGCAATGCGTACTACAAAAATGATGTCGCTACCAAGGTGCATTCAAATTATTTTGATAACGGCACTCTATGTGCAAATTTTGCCGATCACGCTTCTACTAGACAGACGGTTGGTAAGGGGGTTTTCAATAGGAACGCTACAAAAGTTTTTTCAAATAAAACAAAAGCGGTTTGGGATATGAATTCAATTCTTTATTCCTGTGAAAGTACATTCGATGCCATTATGTATGGAACTCGATTTCTTTTGCATGGACACCACGGGCACGCTTGCAGAAGTCCAGACGCTGAACCCAATTTTCGACGGTTTTCAAGCATAAATCAGCCGATACTGATGCAATTTCATGTTCGATATTCGTACGAAGTTCATCAATCGTCGCTGGCTTGTTGGCATAGATCATAGACTTGACGTAGCCCCACAGGAAATAGTCTAACGGCGTCAAATCGCACGAGGCGGCCAATTGACTGGGCCATTTCGTGAGATAACACGTTCACCAAACTTGGTTTTCAATAAATCGATTGTGACATTCGATGTGGCTTGTGGCGCCGTCCTGTTGGAACCACATATTGGCCAAGTCCATATCATCCAATTCGGGCCATAAATATTCGGTTATCATTGAGCGGTAGCGATTCCCATTCACAGCAACGTGCCGGTTTTGATCATCACGGAAGAAGTACGACCCAATGACGTCGCCGGCCCCTAAACCGCACCAAACCGAAATTTTTTCGGGATTGCTGCCTGTCCAATAACGCATATTTTGCTTATTGACGAAGCCATTCAGCCAGAAATGAGGACGACCATAAATTGGACGTAGCGCTCTTAAAGTTGAAGCCATTGACTCCGAATTTCGGTAGTAAATTTTAATAATTTCGACTTGTTGTTGGATCGTATATCTTTCCATGATGAAATGGCAAACCTTACTGAAGAGAAATTTCAAAAGAGCGGGAAAACAAATGGCTTCGTTTGCTGTCACTATCGGCCTACTTTTATAGCGTCCCTATTGAAAAACCCGTTATATATTAAAAATAGTACTGGCACAATACAAAATTTCGAAAAGTTAAATGGCTATACATTTTTTAAATATAAGATGTAAGTCTATGTTTTTTCTAATAATCACCTTGGATTTAAATTACTCGTTAAGTGAGGGTAAAAAGCGCCGATAATTAAATAAAGGCCTTGATGGATATTGCAATGATTTTCCGTCATCACTTAGTCAAGTTTGGATTGGATTTTTTTTAAAGTTTGCTAACTTGAATGGCGCCTTTCCTGTATATGTTATTGCCGCTATATTTTTGCTGCTTCTTTTTAGGCTCCATGATTCCTTCTAATTTTATCCACCAGCTCCGTTTTGTATCCATTGTTTTCAGCTATATTGCAAATTATTTAATCTAGGATTTCTTCTTCGTTGTTTTTGGTTACTACGCAGATAATGCCCTCAACATATCTCGCGTAGAATGTCACACATAGTTTTGTCTTTAGTTCCTTAAAATATTGCCCTTCTAGGGTTTGCACGAACATCTCCATGAGGATGACCGAGGGTTGGTTTCCCATCCGTTCGCTTGCCTGTATATCATTTTAATAAATTTAAAGTAGTTGTGGCGTCGCGTTGTCTTTAGAATATTTGTGATCTGTGCATCCTTAACTTTATTTTTTGTATTTTCCAGTAGTGTTTTGTGCACCATGCTTACTGTCTCTTGTAGAGGTATGGACGGATATAAGCCCTTTATATCAAACGATACCATTTTGCTGTCTTCCGTGAATTTTACGTACCTCAGTTTGTCAATCAGTCCCGTTGTGTTCGTTATTTTATGGTCGTTATTTTGATAATCTATAAGCAGGTGCTATGTGTAGTTTGCTATGGTCCTCATTGCTACATCCGGCTTGGTATCTTTGGTAGCGCTAACAGTGGTGAAGCTGCAGGGTTCATCTGACTTAACGTGTGTGCAATATTCGAGTTTATTATGAGGGTTGCATCTTTTATGGCTTTTTTGATCTCTGTTTGGTATTCGTCGGTTGGGTCCGCACCTATTCTTCTGCCTTTCATTTCCTCAATCATTTTTTCGCTCACAATTACATTGTTCGCTTTTAATTTTTTATGGTGTTCCTTTTTTTCTTGTCCATTTTATCTTTATTTTTATCGGTTTTTATTTGCTTCTCAATAATGTCTGCATATATATCTCACGTGATCTTGACTATCGCTTGGTATTAGCGATATTGCACCCTCCGCGTCTATGATAACCTGTTCCGTCAATTTTATATTGTTGCCATCCTTAATGTTGTAATTGAGCCCCTTCTCCAATATTTCCTTTTCTTCTTTATCTAATGTTATGGGGGTCACGAGTCTGGTGTTGAATTCTTTCTTAGGCGGTATGTTCTTTAAACTGATACGATTGAAGATGCCCATTATGAAGTTGGGGGAGATATCTTCCGCTAGATCCAAGTGAATAGAAAGTATCTCCGCGTTTGTACGTTCTGAGGGAATATTTTTCGGCTTTCTTTATTGTTCGCCTGCTTGCTTCCCTGATGGCCTTTATTTTTATTTTTGATAATTTTGGTGTAATATCCTATGTAAAACATTGTTTGTCGCATCATATATTTGCCTTAATGATATATTTTTTCAGTAATCGTCGTTTGTATATTGTCTGTAGTCCGCCTGTATTAGAGTTAAAAGCCTAACTGCCATTAACTGTTTCTTTTGATATTCTGTTTTACCGCCAGAGTGAAAAGATGATATGTTGGAACAATTTTCTGTCATCCCTTGCCAAGTTTGGTTTGGAGACAAACCGGTGTCGGCGTTATGCCATCGTCAGTGTCATTTTTCGTTCTGTTCAGTGAACGTCTTCCGTTGCGTATTTATATGACGTTGTTATAAGCAGGTGGTAAGGGTGGCCGCCTCATATGTAAATACCAGAACACAGTATTTGCACTTTTATATTATACAAATTTTGGGTTATTCCGCGGTCGTGTCTGTGGCGTGTTTTGGCATTATACGGGACTATAACAAAAATATACAGAAACTCAATGCAATACCTGAATCTAACTTTGCTAACCATATCTGCAACAATAAAAGCTCATCAGCAAACATTAAGAAAACAGCTAAAATTCTGCATGTGCAACAGAAGGCGGCCTGCTTGAACGCACTTGAGAATGTGGAAATATACAAATAGAAACCATTTAATAAACAAACAAACGAAAACAAACAGACTTCACATTTGATCAACGGTTATCAACGTACAGAACTAAAATAAAATAACCCACAAGGCCGAAATTTTTACCTGCCTAAACACATCAAAGACACGACCGCGAAATAACCCAACATTTGTATAATTCAGTATTTAGGTATCTACATGTGGAGCTCCTAAGTATAAGACAACCCTTTCTATCTGCTAATAACAACATCTATAAATATGAAACAATAGATGTTAACTGAACACAACGAAAATTACACTAAAGATGACACAACGCCGAAACAGGTTTGCCTCCAAACCAAACTAGAAAAAGGAAGACGGAAAATCGTTCCAATTTACATGACATATGTATATGAAATATTATATTTCTTTGTGGCGGTGCTACGAGCAATCCGATAACCAATTTTGTTTGTTTTGCAAGAAATATGGGGAAAACGAGCTTTTATGATAAATATTTGTGCTGAATACTTCCTATGTGCATTATATTATAGCTTTTGGAACAATTTATTATCTTCATTTTTTTTTTGTATTTCCCGGCGCAACTTCGCATGGGGGAACGATTTCAACCGTTTAATTTCGCCCCTGAAATACTCAATCCCTTAATAGGCTTTCACCTCATGTGTTCTACTGTTTATACCGAGTGACCATGTTGAATATTCCTTGGTTGTATGGAAATAAATGCAAAGAATTAGGGATTTTGTTTTTCGTTTTCGAGTATAATTATGTATATTTTGAATGTTGTTTTGTTTTTACATGTATAAGGAAATATAATTTTTAATATGTTTCTATTTTAATATTGTTTACTTGTCATGAAGCAACTTAGTTCTAACGGCCAAAAGGAAGTTTCGAAACTAACCTGCCGTAGAGTATGGAGTAATATCTTAAAGTAGTCTTGTGTTACTATTATGTAATGAAGTTTTAGGAGCACTTTTTGAAGTATGCTTACATGCGTGCATGCACTAGTCGCGATTTTCGCAGGGTTAAGCACATATTTGTATACTAGTGTTATTCGTATGTACAGTGGCTCACATAAGTATTTTGCATATGGGAGTTTCCACGAAATCAGACCCCAGTGAGCTTAGAAATAAATTACATTGCTTCCAGTCCGAAGGCTGATATTTGTGTTCACGCATGTCTACTTTATTGTTATTTACCAATTTTTTATATTTTGATATCGTGATGGAGGTGTAAACGCCTGGCAAAGTTCACAACACTATGATATTAAACCACTTTAAAATCGTGATCATAGTCGCATAGTATTTTTTTCAAAGTTTTCGATTTTTGACGGATATTTAATTGATCTACGTGAAATTTTACATATTTTTTTGCTCTACTTGGGCTTGACTTCAAGATTCTGCGAAGTAAGTATAAATCACAGTAATTAATTAAATTTAAGCAAAATTGGTGTCGCGCCCGTTACACAAAAAAGGATTTAGTTTTGTGGTAAAAGGATTAGTAACGTTGCATGAATAAATCTTTGCATACGTAACAAGTAACTGCTAGGGATTATATTGCGAAAATTTTAAACAAATTTGTCAAACCGTTTTCTCTGTATTAATTTTTTAGTACGTGTCGCGCCCGTTACATTTTTAATAACTTTTTTGCTAATGTGTGATTATTGATTAGGAAATGGAGTTTGCCAATAGAATGCAAAAACATCGCTACAATTTGAAGAACAATTATGGAAAATATAAAGAGCATTTACGTATGGAGCAAATACGGGACAGACAGAGAAGAGCAGCAAAAAAAGGGGCAATGGACGCTGAGGCACTAAAGAAATGGCGAGCACACAATCGGGAGCGTCAGAAGTTGTTGAGAGAGCGGAAAAGGAAGCTAGGAGAAAGTACAAGAAAAACTTGCGCTAATACTTCACCAATTGGTTCTTATAAGTCCAAAAAATCCCTCAAAAAAGCTGTCACAATAGTAAAACGCAGCCTTCCTAAACGTCCTTCTAAGAGAATAGCGGTAATACAAGAGCTTGCTGGTGGAACTCTCTCATCTAATTCGGAACTAAAAAGTGGTTCCGGATCTTCCAATGAAACCATTTGTAAAGTTCAAGAGTTCTTCCAAAGAGATGATATTAGCGTAGTAAGTCCTGGGAAAAAGGAGTTTGTATGCGTTAAAAATACATCAACTGGAATACGACAAAAGTTTCAGAAGAGGTATTTATTGAAGAGTATAAGCGAATGCTTCAATATGTTTGAAACTGAATATCCTGGTACACAGATTGGAAAGTCAAAATTTGTTGCCTTGCGACCAAGTTTTGTCCGTCCAATAAGAGAAACTCCACAAAATATGTGCGTATGCGTCTATCACGCAAATTTTTGTTTTTTTGTTGAAGCTATCAAGAATATCTTTCCGTCGTTTCCACCAAATCCTCTTAGCATTCTCGATAATATACATATGTTGCAATCTGTCAAGCGAAATCTGCTTGACAAATAGATGTAAAATGTGTGATAATTTATTAGATTTATTACCGACAAAATTTGATCACAAAGTGGAAATTTCCTGGAAGAGCTGGATAGAACGAGAAAACCGAATGCAACTTACTGCTCAAAATGGTACTTTGGAGGACTTTTTGGTTTTGTTTGATAACCAATTAAAAAAGTTCAAACCACACTGTCTAGTTCAAACTACTCAAAGTAAACATTTCAGAGAAACGAAGGAAACATTATTGGCGAATGAAGCAGTTCTGCAAATTGATTTTGCAGAAAACTACGAAATAGTATATCAAGATGAAATACAAAATGCACACTGGAGGCTGGTCAGAGTTAATAATGAAATAAAACCCTTTTCGTATGCAATATTAAGTGACGACCTTACACATAGTAAAACTTGCGTGTGGAAATTCCTCAAAAGCATTGTCAGCGATATCAAGGCTCGCGACAAAAATATTGGTGTTATTCACATATTCTCTGATGGATGTGCTGCCCAATTCAAAAATCGCTACAACCTTTACAATGTGTGCCCTGCAGTAGATGACTTCGGTGCCAACATTACTTGGTCGTTTTTTACCACCAGTCATGGCAAAGGTGCCGTTGATGGTATCGGGGCTGTAGTAAAAAGGACTTTGTGGACAGCAGTTAAAGCACGGAAGGTGGTATTAAAAACGCCAAAAGAGTGTTTTGAGTTTCTTCAAGAGAAAAACTTCAACGGTATAAAAATTCTCTACCATTCGATGGAAGACATCGCGGCTGAGCAAGTATTTTTAGATCAGAGATGGGCCCACATTGCTCCTATAAAAAATTTGCAAGAGAAGCACTTCTTCATTAAGGACGAAGAATCTGACGGTTTCCTTTTTGCTGGTAGGACAGCAAAATCTACGCTTGAGAAATTTTTAAGAAAATAATTTTAATGAAATCGTTCTTTAATTATTAATTTTTTATAAATGATTTATATTTGGCTGATTTAACCAAACCTTAAAGCTGACATCAGGAAAGATCGTTTATAAATAACATACCCACGTACTTACTTTTAACGTGTTAACTTGTTTTAACATAGATATATTTTCCTATTTTGGCTTGAAATTGAATTATCGTAATGAAAAATATAACAAATAGTTGAAATATGTAAAAAAAAAAAAATATACATGTCGCATCCGTTACAACGAGGTGTCGCGCCCGTTACACTTTAAACTGTTAATAAATCTAAATGGATTAAGAAGTGTCTTTTCTTTGAATGCGGAAATAATAGGAAACATTCTAAATTTAAATATGCCAAGGCATTTTTAGTCAGTTTAATTAAAAATTTTACACTGTTTCGTCTGAAAGTGGATTACACGCAATATATCAATTTTATAACGTCGCACCCGTTACGCTCTTCTTTGGCATTTTCTGGTTGGTACTGATTTATTTCTAAAAAGTAGTTCATATGAGTTAATTCCTTACTTCTACCAGTATTTAAGCGTATTTTAAGCGTATAATATTTCAATGGTTACTTTAATAGTTTTCTTCAAAATTAAAGAATTATGCACAAAGGTGTCGCGCCCGTTACAATGGAAACTCCCATATGAAGAAAATAAACCAAACGATACTATTTTTACATTTATTTCCTTTATTTATTATGTATTCAGTTCAATAACATTTCTACTCTTTACTTCGCTGACACTTCATTAACACATAAACAATCTTTGTACATAAGTAGGAACAAACTGTAAACAATTCAGAATTTGTAACTCGCAAAAGTATTTTGCATTATTAGGCAACTCACAAAAATATTTTGCTTATTTTTAAAATCCGTTTTTTTGTGCAGATTTTTATTCGCCAATACCTACAAAAGTAAAAGTTTCCAGTTTTGGGAAACTGTAATATTAAGCGACTAAAGCAAATATAATATTTTTGGATCGGATGGCCGTCGTATGGTTTGGCGGAAACCAAATGAAGAGTTGCATATAAAAAACCTCAAAGCAATTGTTAAACACGGTTCGGTGATGGTGTGGGAGTGTACGAGTATGTCGGCTCAGGGAGTTGGAAATCTTGTTTTCATAGACCATAATGGACAAATATGTATATGTATATTTGTTCATCCTTAAGGACAATTTACACTTCATGAAACAGGTTTTTGTTTCAGCATGACCGAATCGAAACATACGGCTCACGACTTTAAAATGTGGTTACTTTTCAACGCAAAATATTTTCCAACACCTCGTCAAAGACCTGACATAAACCCTATAGAAAGCCTTTGGGCATACCTTGAAGATAGAGTGCGTGAACACAAAATTTCATCAAAAACTAGTCTCAAAATACCACCTGAATTTTGTTGAAAGTTGGTAGAATCGATGCCAAAACGCTTGGAAGCTGTATCTAAAAGTAGCGGTTATCATACGAAATACTAGATAGTTTTTACATTTATTTATATATCACTTTTAGTAAAATGCAAAATGCTTTTGTGAGTTAAGCAACGATGCAAAATACTTTTGCGAGTTACAATTTCCGAATTATCTTCATTATTCCTGTGTACCTTCATTTTTTGTTTTTTTTTTTTAGTTATGAAGTCCCAGAAAAAAGCAAAACTAAAATCGGTTGTTTTATTGTCTTCATATACTTATATATAATATACTTTTGTGAGCCACTGTATGTGTATGCATCCTATGCCAACTATTCATGTGCGCAACTTTTATACAACATGTTTTTATTTGTACATTTACAGCGAAGTATTACCAAATTGGACACTCAATTACCAAATGATGGCAAGAAGAATAATCCAACTGACCCATATTCATTTTTTTTCATTTTCTATCGAATTGCTTTATGAGGATAGAGATCAGCTTGGAAATCAAATATCGACACAAGACATCTATTTACATAAAGGCCGAGTTCCGTCAAGTACGTGCTACATTTTATTTTTTGGTATCCTCTAAGTTGATGCTGTATTTAGACTACAGATATTTCCCATCTGATTGACGAACAGTTTGTTTAGTTGGTTACTAATAAACACATACAAATCTATAACAACCATTAAATAATTTTCGTATTGCAGAGCTTTGGAAGCCGATTGATCATCTTTTACATTTTAATTTTTCGATAATTTTACCGTTGGACTTAAAATCACTTTATAGCGGTAATACCAACGAAATATTCATTATGGGGTTACTTCAACGTGTAGATGGAGTTTGCACCAATGTGTTTAAGGATGCTCTTAATTTATGGCGATTACTTTGCAATTTGCAAACTGTTTTAATTAGGTAAATTTTGTCATGCATTTTATAATTGAATTGAAAGTATGAATTATGTCCTTTACAGAGAATCCAATCGAGTTATTATTCGAAAAGTGACGCGCGAAGTTGTCTATGAAGTGGTGGATGATTGCCCAATTGTGCAAAATACCGAGTTTCAAATAGAATTGAATAATATTCGAACTTTATCATTTAAGAATATTATATATCCACCATTGTATGATTTTTGTGAAAAGTTGCAACTTTTACCCAGTGGGATTGATTTTCTAAAAATATTCCTTAAATCTCCTTCCAGTTACTTGCGAAGTTGAGTGAGATTTCGGGATAATATATTCAATTTTATTATTTACCCATCCAAATCTAATACTGTTTCTTAAATTTTTTTTTACATGCTGGAACTAAAAATAGTTAGCTTAGTTTACCAGAAAAAAATATGTTCGTATTTATTTAATAGTATCACCGGAATCCAAGTAGTAACGTTTTCTAAAAAAAAATTTTTAAAACAGCCGTTTTCGGTATACTTATTTTCAGTTGCCGATTTTTGATCGTATGAAGTAAACTGGCATCAATACATTTGTTGCTTAGTGTTATGTTGTAGGTTCAATAAATATTACACGTGATTAATAGAAGTTAGTTTTTTTTTGATATTGCTGCGGAGTGAACGCGTTTTTACCATACGTTGTGCAGATCACAGCCAGGTAAGTATAGTGACTTATGAATTATGCTTCAAAGGTAAAATTGTTTGGGAAATAAAATTGGAACATATTTATGCAACGCAAACAAAGTATTGACTTTAATTCGTTCTCTGTATACAATTTGGTTGTTGAACTACGAATTTTTTGCGCTTCATAGGCAAAAGTTCATAAGTGGATTTTTGCCTATGCGCAACTACTTAATTAGGTCATAAAAACTAAAAATTAAAATTGGAGTACATTTATTCTTTGTAATCAAAATATATTTAGTTTATTGAACGCTTAGTTTAAATTATATATGCAAAGGCGGATTCCGCAATCGCAGGTTTGGGTTGTGTAGTTACCGGGGCGGATTCTATAACTCCCCCTCCCTTAGCCTGAGGCTCCGACGAAGATTTCAAATTTATTTTAAATGTTTAAGGTCGTTTAAGTTTGTAAAGTACGATAATCAGTACTATTAATAAAAAATTCCGGGTAAATTAAATATTGATCTCTCAATTGAATTTTTCGAGAAAGCTTCAGAAATACTGGTCCTGTTTTTATATCTAAGTTCTCTCGATTTTTATTCAACTTATTAGCTATTGTTTCTTTTCTTTCAATTAATCTTTGTTTTTTTAATGGGTATGCTTCCTGTAGAATGTTTCCGTTATGGAAATCTATTGGTTTATGTCTTGTAGCTGAGTGAATTGAATTATTATAATAATTGATTATTCTGTACATGTTTTCTTCTGTTGTTTCTATATCTTTTCCTGGGTCGTGACGTAATATTCGTATATGTTCGCTTATCGTATTGTGTAATCGTTGAACGTCTGAGTTGGATGTGTGATTTCCACTTGTAGTTAAATGTATATATGTATTAATTTCTTTAAGAAATTCCAACAAAGGGATAGCCCTAAATCCTAATTCGTTGTCAACAATGATTTTCTTGACATTACCTACGTTACTGAAATACTGAATTAAAGCTTTTTTAAATTCTATCCAAGATCTACTGGTGATTTTTGTAGCCTGAGCGTGTTTTGAAAATTTGTCTATAATTGTTAGGAACAAAGTTTTACCCAAACTATAAAATATATCTACGTGTAATATTTCTCTTGGACTATCTGGTGTTTCAGTTATACGAAACTTTTGTTTTACGGGGTTTCTTTCATATTTTTCTTGGTTGCAAATGTCACAATTATTAATGTATTTAGTTATTCTTTCTTTTAGGTTAGGGTGGTAACATTCTTCCTTTAACTCCAGAAGATTTTCATTTATCCCCCTATTATTATTTTTAAAATGTTCTTTTTCTATGATTTCTGCCAATTGGCTTTCACCTCTACATCCTTTAAAATTCTCATACATCTTATTACTGGATAACATTTTTCAAACTCTAAACGATAAATCTCTTTGAATGTTTTATAAAATTCTGGATCCTCAATGTAATTTTATTTTTTTCGAAATCATTATTTATCAATGTTTTTATTGTTTCTTCACCGAGTTTTTGAGTCAAGATAGTTATTCTATGATTTCTAAATATGTTGATGTTCCTAATTTTTAATGAGCCTGAATTGATCTTTTTAATCATTACTTGTCGTTTGTACATATTAAGTGGGCAAGGGACTTCCTCTTCAGTAAGGTTTATTATAACACGCGATAGGCCGTCTGCATTACCACTTTTTACCCCCTTTTTATATCTAATATTAGGCCCGTTTTAATGTAACCAAGTTGCAAAAAAACACGGTAGGATAAGAAATAACATGTAAAACAACAACACTAAGGGCCAGTTTTTCAGTGCTACTTTGAACTGAGTTTAAACTAAGTTTACTTAAACGCCGTTTAAGGTTAAACTAAGTTTAAACTGCAGTGCTGTTTTTCAGTGAGCGTTTAAGGCCGCCCTAGAATTTGACAGTGTGGTAGGGCAACACTGTTTTTTTCTTTATCTACACAACAAAGCAGCTGACGTTTGTTTACATTTTTTGTACACAAAAACCTTCGTGAATTATTTGTGAAAATTGAAGTTACTAATACGGTGAAAAAATGTATAAGCGGAGCGGTAATTTTTCGACGAGAGAAGTGAACTTCGTTTACTTCAGCATCGCTATAGTCACTTTCACTTGAAAAATCCATATTTTAATATATTTTACGGACAAAAAACGTAATTTTGTTGATTTCAATTTCTGTGAACTCATGAAATGACAGCTGAACAGTTGAACAGCTGATTGCTTAAACTCAGTTTAAACTTAGCATATCGGGCGTTTAAACTTAGTTTAAACTAAGTTTAAATTCGACTGAAAAACAGCACATCGAGTTTAAACTTAGTTTAAACTGCAAATCAAGTTGAACTAGCACTGAAAAACTGGCCCTAACTCGGAAAAACATGCGAGTTGAGCCAACTCGGTTATATGATATCCGACCTGAGATGTAGTATTGTGAAGCAAAAAAACCACTCTATTGTGAATGGGCTCTGGAAAAATACTTGGGAAAGCGGAGTTGGAGCACCCAAAAAGAAAGAGGTTGGCCTACGCGAACGTGTTGGAAGGCATGGTGCCAATGGCGATCACGGTAGGTTCAAGAAATAAGTATATGTTTGAACAAATTATATTTATTAATCCACTTCCAGTACTTTGAAAGAACGCCGCTGTGCTTGGACAACAACAGCAGAACTGGCGCCACCCCGTGCTTTGCCCCCTATATGGAGGTGGGTTACAGACCGTTTGAAACACTTTCGGTAAATGTGCTGTCTGGAAAAAATAGCTAACAGAAATTACTCTGTCTAGAAACAGCTTTTTAAAACGTAACAGTAAGTTTCAGTTAAAACCTTGTAGTGAATTTTTTGCAATGTTTTTGATGTAAATTCTTTGTGCTGGTTTTTATAAAACCCGTGTACATGCGGAAGAGCATCAACTTAACAATTTTTCAAAAACCATCGGTAACATTTTGCTGTACAATGTACAAGGGTTTTAAAAAAGCGAGCACGAAGCATTTACATCAAAAACATTGCAAAAACCGTACTAAAATGTTTTCACTGAAACTGAATTTTTTTTAATTTGCTTTTGTTTTGGTATTTTATTTGTAATTAGAATAAGAAGTGTTCTGAATTGAATTTTATATGTGATACTCCTTGTGAATTTGTTTTAGTTTTATAGATTTTAAGTTGAATGAAATGCAATGAATTCTTGTAAATATTTTTATTAGTGAATTCAAAGTTATAAATATATATGTATATGCAGTGAAATTTTTAAATAATATTTTGTTGTCTTAAATAATTAAAAAGGGCTTGCCTTCTGTCAAGGGCTGCGTCTTGGTTTCATTCTTCAAAACCTTCATCAAGTGCAAACGTATTTTCATCACTCACATCGTTGATATCACACAAATTTGCTAGTTGCCTAAATGCCACTGTATTGCTTACATACCAAATGTACATATGTATACACGGATTTTTTGTGGTAATATACGCGTTCTACCACCACCAGACGTGGCGTACCTAGTTAAGACTCCGAATACTTCACTGAAAATAAAATAGCATTAAGTTGATGCATTTCTTTTGCACACATTTTGTTATTACTTGTTAGATATTCCACCGTTTGGCATCTTAGCCTCATGTGCATTTTGAAATCTGCCTCACTCATTGCATCGAGTGTACCTTCAAAATTGGAGCACTTCTCATGCGCCTTGTTTTTCACTGTACGAGTCTTTAGAAGAGTTGGAGCTTGCATACATCGTTTCCAATACATCTAGTACTTATTGCATCTCTCTATTGCGACGTGATGCGCAATGCTCACCCGTGTACAAAGACACCGTCTACAAAAGTAAAAGGTTATTTAATGCATTTATTTAATGTTTTTAAATGAATTTAATAACTTGCCACAGAATCCTCAGAATTGCTCATTTGGTTTTGGTTCTTTAAAATTTCACTAAACAAATCATATGTTTAATGCCAGATTTTGCCAGTGTTGTGGAGTAACTAAAAGGAAATTTTATCCGAGTTGGAGTGTTTTTTTGCAACTAGGTTACATTAAAACGGGCCCATTATAATCATATTCGGAGAGTCGTAATCTCCATCTAATCAACTTTTAACTCGGTTCTTTAATTGAAAATAGCCAGGTTAAGGGTATGTGTTCTGTTTCGATTATAAATTTACGTCCAAAAAGGTATGGGCGAAAATATTGTGTGGCCCACACTATGGCCAATAGTTCTTTTTCTATTGCACTACTAGCATAACATATAGGATAATCTCCCTGGGATAATATAGCTCCCAGAGCGAAATTACTAGCATCTGTTTGTAGTACAAATTGTTTATTGAAATCAGGATATTTTAATATTGGATCATTAGTTAAAAGAAGTTTGGGTGTTCGTTCTTTTGTAACCTAGTTGCAAAAAAACACTCCAACTCGGATAAAATTTAATTTTAGTTACTTCACAACACTGGCAATATCCGTCATTAATCATATGATTTGTTTAGTGAAATTTTAAAGAAGCAAAACAAAATGAGCAATTCTGAAGATTCTGTGGTAAGTTATTAAATTTATTTAAAAACATTAAATAAATGCATTAAATAACCTTTTACGTTTGTAGATGATGTCTTTGTACATGGTGAGCATTGCGAATCACGTCGCAATAGAGAGATGCAAGAAGTAATGGAATTATTGGAAACGATATATGCCAGCTCCAGCTCTTCTGAAGACTCGGAGAGTGAAAACGAGGCACATGAGAAGTGCTCCAATTTTGAAGGTACGCTCGATGCAATGAGTGAGGCAGATTTCAAAATGCACATGAGGCTAAGACGCCAAACGGTGGACTACCTAACAAGTAATAAGAAAATGTGTGTAAAAGAAATACATAAACTTAATGCTATTTTATCAGTGAAGTATTCGGAATCTAACTGCGTACCTGACACATCTGGTGGTGGTAGAACGCGTATATTACCAAAAAAGGGCGCTTGAAGACAATAACCAACATCGTGGTCAGCGTATGTGTTTTACATAACATTTGTATCTCTTTTGACGACTTGTGCGATGTCAACGATGTGAGTGATGAAAATACCCTTGCAGTTGATGAAGGTTTTGAAGAATCAAACCTAGACGCAGCGCTTGACAGAAGGCAAAACCTTTTTAATCATTTAAGACAACAAAACATTATTTAAAAATTTCACTGCATATATGTATTTATGGCCCGTAGTCATAGTCCAACATAAAAGCCGACTTTAGTTAGTAAAATACTAAAAAGATAAAGCCGAATTTATTTTTAGTCTGGCCATAGTCAGTTTAGTGCATGGTACTAACTAATAACAACATTGTCAATCAGTAGATTTGCAGAAATGGCAATGCTGCAAATATAGAGATGGCATTTTGGAAGGAAATATGTCGAAAATGAACTATGGACATATTTTATCGAAGGATATTTTTTAAACTTGATAATTTCACAATAAAATGGTGATTTTATTGCTATTAATGGTTAAAATAAGTTTGAAAAGACTTTGTTTGCTTTTATATAAAGATAAAAGCCAGAATTTATGTGGAATATTGTACTTCTTATGCGATATTACTGTTTATTGATAAAAAAAAAACCATTTCCAAGAGGCATACTATATCAGCTGGTATTTGTTTATTATTTGCAAATGAAAAATTAAACACGATGGAGGGCAAACCAAGTGTAAGTAGTGCCTTTGTCGAGCCGATACCGAGAATAGAAATCACAGTTGATTCTGGTTTTATACATTTTTGGACGTCTAATCAAAGTAGCATCACTAATGATGCTAAAATCCCGTTCAATATTATCAAAACGGCTCATTTTTCCCCTTTAATTCATGTTTCACCAAAAAAACACAACTTTTAGCCCCGAAGATGCAGATTTATAATTATTTTGACAGTTTACTAAATGGTTTAGTAACAGCTTTTCGGCACTCTAACTTTAAATTCGACTTTAACCGAAAAAGCGGGGTTTAACTCGACTATGACTAAGATAAAGTGTACTTTAAGCTAAAGTATGCTTTAACGTATTTAGATTCGACTTTAATTTGACTATGACTACGGGCCTATATCTTTAACTTCACTAATAAATATATTGACAAGAATTCATTGCATTTCATTCAACTTAAAATCTATAAAACTAAAAAAAATTCACAAGGAGTATCATATATAAAATTCAATTCAGATCATTTCTTATTCTAATTACAAGTAAAAAAAACTAAAAGCAAATTAAAAAAAAAACAGTTTTAGTGAAACCCTTTTAGTGAATTTTTTGCAATGTTTTTGATATAAATTCTTCGTGCTCGTTTTTATAAAACCCTTGTACAAAAAATTCACTAAAAGGTTTTGACTGAAATTCGCTGGGACGTTTTAAAAAGATGTTGCTAGGCAGAGTAATTTCTGTTACCTATTTTTTCCAGCAAAGCAACTTTTCTCCGCTCTAGTTCGCCGTCCTTCTCCCACTTCTCCATCAACATTTTTTGAAACGTAGTGTACAATTCAATATGTGGAGTTTTATTTTCGTTTTTATATTTTTATTTGTTTTGATGTTGTTACTGTTTTCAATGTAATTAAAAATGTAAGTGCAATTATTGTTGTAAGCAAAAATATTGTTATTTTGTTAACACTTGTTTTTATGTTTTATGTACAATAAAATGCAGACTCCCTGATGAAGGCGCGGAAGACGCCGATATAAATTCTTCGTGCTCGTTTTTATAAAACCCTTGTACAAAAAATTCACTTAAAGGTTTTGACTGAAATTCGCTGGGACGTTTTAAAAAGATGTTGCTAGGCAGAGTAATTTCTGTTACCTATTTTTTCCAGCAAAGCAACTTTTCTCCGCTCAAGTTCGCCGTCCTTCTCCCACTTCTCCATCAACATTTTTTGAAACGTAGTGTACAATTCAATATGTGGAGTTTTATTTTCGTTTTTATATTTTTATTTGTTTTGATTCTGTTACTGTTTTCAATGTAATTAAAAATGTAAGTGCAATTATTGTTGTAAGCAAAAATATTGTTATTTTGTTAACACTTGTTTTTATGTTTTATGTACAATAAAATGCAGACTCCCTGATGAAGGCGCGGAAGACGCCGAAACGCGTAGGAGAAAAAAAGAAACTTTTTGTTTGCTTTTAATACATTACCGACCGAAAGCTCCTAAAGCATCCCATTTTTTGAAGTTGTTGAATGGCTTCGCTTCTTGCTTTCCTTTTCTGTTTCGCCTCCAATTTCTTCAAATGATATTTTTTTTCGTAGTAAAGCTCTCACGCTGATCGTTTTCGGCGTACTGCTGGAGCTGAAGAGGAAGCTAATGTTGATGTAAGTGGTGGTGACATTGACGAAGATGGTGACGGTGATGACGGAATGTCTGTTACCGGCAACGTCAAAGGCGTTGGTAATGGCAGTGGCGAGGGGATTCATGTGGACGCCTTAGCAGACAGCGCATTCACTGAAATTGTTTGAAACGGTCTGTAACCCACATGCACCGTGTGGTTGTTTGAAATAATCGGACTACTCCCAAACATTTCGTCCATTTGCTCCATATAGGGGGCAAAGCACGGGCTGGCGCCGGTTAATCCTGGAAGTGGATTAATAAATATAATTTCTTCAAAAATATATTTCTTGAACCTACCGTGATGCCCATGGATACCATGTCTTCTAACACGTTCGCATAGGCCAACCTCTTTCTCTTTGGGTGCTCGAACTCCGCTTTCCGGGCGAGGTAGCATCTCAAAAACCCTGTTGTCTCCTCACGGGACCATCTCTTTCGCCTTTTTTCTTGTTGCATTCATGTTTTAATTCATAATTTTATGTGAAATATACGAAGCGCAAATTTTACTTACCCTTGTTCCATTTTTATTTGTTTTGTTTATGTATCCTTAAAACAAACAAGATTTGACAATTGATTGAAATTTCCCAAGTATTTTTCCAGAGCCCATTCACAATAGAGTGGTTTTTTGCTTCACAACACTACATCTCAGGTCGGATATCATATAACCGAGTTGGCTCAACTCGCATATTTTTCCGAGTTAGTGTTGTTGTTTTACATGCTATTTTTTATCCTACCTAGTGTTTTTTTGCAACTAGGTTACAAAAGAACGGGTCTATTAATATAATTTGGGTATTCTGTATCTAATTTTATATCCCTTTTTAAATATTTAGGCTTTGCAATTTTTGAAAAGTCCCTAATAAATTTTCTGTAAAGCAGTCTTTGGTAAGGGGGATTTCTGTATGCATTGAGTCTTTTCAGGATTAGGTTTTATACCATTTTCTGTTACCACATGACCATGTTTCATGTTTGATAAATTCCGATTTGTCTATCAGCAAAGTCTGTTAAATTTTAGTAAGAGATTCCAAGTGCTCTTGCAAGGATGTAGAGAATTATATAATATCATCAAGATAAACGAGACATATTTTATTGATATATTCAGACAATATATTGTTCATCAAACGCTGGAAAGTTGCTGGAGCTGTCTTTAGTCCAAATGACATTCTGAGAAATTCATAATGACCATTCTCTACACTAAAATCAGTTTTTGGGATATCTTTTCCCGCAATTTCAATCTGGTGATATCCTTTAGCAAGGTCTAGAGGTAAAATATTGGCATCTACCAAGTTTTTCTAGTAGTTCTTCCATATTTGGAATTGGATACTTGTCATCTATTGTAACTTCGTTAAGTTTACGATAGTCGATGACAAGTCGCCATTTAGATTCACCACTAGAATCTAATTTTTTCGGTACCACCCAAACTGGGGCAGAATAAGGTGACTTACTTGGGCGAATGATGCTTTTTCTTAACATCTCTTGGATCTGATTTTGTACCTCGTTCTTATGAATATATGGGCATCTATAATTTTTCACCGCAATTGGTGCATGTTCCACTGTTCGAATTTCATGTTTGGTTACATTTGTGAAAGTGAGGTCTGTATTTTCATCATAGAAGATTTTATTAAATTTTTTTATAATTGGTAAAAGTTTTGCCTTTTCCTCTTTATTTAAATATTGAATTCTTATTTTTTCTTCGGATATATAAAAATTTTCAATAGTGACTGGTGTCATATTTTTCAATTTATGCTCTATTTGCTGTTCTTCCTCTACATTTCTTTTAACATTAAAGTTTATTATTGATTTATCCTTAGCTTGATAAATTCCCTCGATAATTCCAGTTTTCTTTTAACATTAAAGTTTATTATTGATTTATCCTTAGCTTCATAAATTCCCTCGATAATTTCAGTTTTTTTATCCTCAGACATTTCACCAGATATATTAATTAAGCAATTCTCTACATTCATGGGTATATTTACTTTATAATATCCCCTTCTTGAAAAATAGTACGATTGGGAATCGTCTAAAAAAATAGATTGGTGTAACAGTTCCATTAACTGTTGAAAGTATTAGTTTCGAAGTCAATCTTCACTTTTGAATTTTTCATTATATTATTTCCAATGAAACCATCATATTGGTAATGAAATTGGCGAACATAAAAGTCGACCTTTTGTTCATGCGTTAGTGATCCACCCATCTCAGGAAATAAAGGAATTTTTACTCTTTTGTTTGTTTTAACACTGTGTTGTAGAGTTTTAATTAGTAATGGTTTTGTTGGTATTTCCCATTTGGGGTCACAGAGTCCTGGATTTATAATTGAATGTGTCGTTCCCGTATCAATTATGAATTTTAGGTTTTTAACTTTTGCTTTTATTACTATATAGGGTAAGTTGGTTTTAAGGCTGTTAAACGAAAATTTTCGTTTTGTGAATTTTAATGAGTATTGATATCCATAGGTTCAGGTTTATCGAAAGTCTGATTCTGATTTGGTTGTGAGAAAGGGTTGTTGTAGGAATTTTGCCTAAAATCTTGCGGTCTGTAATAATTATTCCTATGACTGTCATATCCATTGTACGTATTGTTTCTTTCGCCCTGGTAGCTATTGTTCTTGTATGTATGATTCCTATTGTGCTGATGGTTATTCCTATTATTTTGGTGGTTATTATTTCTATTAGCTGGTAGCCCTCTCTCCTAAAATTATTCCCATTGTTATTCATATTTGCGCTATTATTTCTGTTGTGGAAAGAAGTTTCTCTTTTACAATTTTGTTTATTTTGTTGAGTGCTATTTGGGTGATAGGCGTACCCGACATCGTAAATGATATTCATTACTTCCTCCAAAGTACTGGGATTTCTACAATACGCAATTTCCTCATTGGTTCTGGTAATTGTGATTTGAAAGTCTGCAACCCAGTTTTTATATTCATTTCAAGATTTCGTTGAAGTTCATCTTCATCTACAGCACTCTCCATTTCAACTTTAGTTTTAGCATTAAGCCTGTGTAGCGTAGTTTTTATTTCATTATAAAAGTTTATACAATTAAATTTAAAATTTATCCCTCCCAAATCGTTATACAACTCCTCTATTGATTTTCTATCGGAAATTTTTTTTTGTAAAATTGATTTTATTTCTTCCCATGATACTGCTTGACTCTATCTCAATAGATTCCCTAGCTTTCCCTTTACATTTGGATTTTATAATATTCGAAAATATTATTTGTGCTACTGGGTCATATTGTGTTAATATAGGGTATATTCTATCTACGAACCCTATGGATGTTTGCAATCCACTGAATTTTCCCTCAAATTCTGGTAACCTTTCCAAGTATTTGAGTGGATCAATTGATAGTGCGGCAGTTAAGTTTGGAGCAGGATGGAATGGTTGATCTAATATTCTTGCCTGTTTGTTCAAGGCTTCTTCCAAATTATTTATTGCCTGTCCTAATACGTCCATAAACTTATTATTCACGGCTATTATAGTAAACGTCGGATGTGCTACGGTGGGAGTAAACTCGATTCGCATTCGACTCACTTTTTTCATTAAACGCTATTATTGACAACGACGGATGCACTGCATAACTCACCGTGAACTGTATTATCAACATAATCAGCTGTGCTGAAATATCAAAATGTTGTGTACAAATTTGTGAAGTGCATGAAAGTAAAAATATGGATTCTATTGCATTTTTTATTGATTTCGAAGAAAACACAAGGAGTGATATGGGCCGGCCTCGAAGGAATGTCAGGGATAAAGCTGTTGATGTGTTCGGGTTGCCTGATGATGTGTGAGTAGAACAATTAAAATCTTCATTCCATTTTAACATGTGACCTCCCTTTGTAGATTCGTAAAACAGTTGGCTTTCCAATGTCCAAGACATATTGGCTTTCCAATATGTCTTGGACATATTGAAGGGGAAATTGCCTCCAGTTCGTAGACCATGGTCGATAACGCCAGAGCTGAAATTAGAAGCATGTCTAAGATTTTTTGCTGAAGTGGGCTATCAAAATGGTACTGGATAAGATTTCAATACAAAATTTCAAAACCCGCTGGAGACAATACACACCTTTATTATAATAGGAAGGGATATTATAGTGTTGATACAATGATAGTAAGAACTAAGTTAATAATTTCTTCAATTACTAACAGCAATTATTTTTCATCTTCAGATATGTGACCATAAGTAGCGCATAAGGTGTGTGTGCAGTAGGTATGCAGATGCAAGCCACGATTCTTTTGTTTGGGAAAACAGTAATGCTTCAACAAATTTTCAAGCGTTGTATGAAAATGGAGACAGAAGCACAAGATTGCTAGGTAAAAATAAAGTGTTTAACAAAAATGCGAATATTAATTATATATTTAATGATTTCCCATAGGCGATTCTGGATATCCACTGTTACCCTGGCTTATAACACCCTTTCGAAATGCAGCCATTAATACTCCACAGAGCAGATTCAACAAAAGCCATAGTGCAGGCCGTAACATTGTTGAACGCACTATAGGCGTTTGGAAGAATTGGAATTGCTCGCCAACTACATTATGCCCTGGAGAAAGTGGTTGAAATCATCAATGTTGCGGCAGCACTTCACAACATTCGGATACATTACAATATTTCCGACGAATTTCTAGACGGGGTCCCTGAAATCGATGAATATGTAGACGAACCTGTACAACCCCAAAGGTACACAAATGAAGCAACCCAAATTCGCAATGAGATGTTACGCAGCTTTATGTAAAATAAAAATTTGTATTTATTTTATTATCACCGAATTCATACACATATTGTTTAAAACCTAAATAAAAAAGCATGCATATCATATATATATATGTACATATTTCTTAAAATCTAAATAAAAAAGCCTTCATGGCAATGAGTTGCAAAAAGTTGTTGGACACTTAAGTTATAAAAAAAGTCTAATACAAAATAAAACCTTATATTTATGATCACTGAATTCATATTTTTTTTAAATCTAAATAAAAAAGCCTTCATGGCAATGAGTTGAAAAAAGTTGTTCGACACTTAAGTTATAAAAAAAGTCTAATACAAAATAAAAACTTATATTTATGTAGGATGACCGATTACAAAATAAAATGAAACACTTAATTTACACTTATATTTCAATGTTGAACTTTATTTTACAACTTTACTTTTAACTTTTTTCGTTAGCGCGAGTTTAAGTCTTGTCGGGTTGGTGGTTGTTCAGCGAGTTCTCTATTCTAGTTTGTCAATGTCAGTCGTTCCCTGTTCTCATTCGTTCCAGTCAGTCAGGGTTGCTTTGTGCTTAGTCAGTTCGGGTTGCCGTCTCTCATTTTCCCACATTCGGCCATCCTGCGTTCTCATTCGCCCCGAAGGAGGGGTCCCATTTCTTTAGGTACTCTGCGACGGTCGTGGTGCGTGACGGCCCTTCGTGGTCTCCAACCTTTTCCACTTCATATCTACTGTGGCTGAATTTGCTGACTACCTTGTATGGTCCCAAGAACTTTGGCCGTAATCTCAAACCGGAGCCGAACTGTGTGCGCTTAATGGCGACGAGATCGTCAACTTCATAGAGCTCCTCATCCTTGCGTCCGCTATTGAATGTTTTGCGATTCTCCTTTTGGATGGTTGCGATGTTCTCCTGAGCTTCTTTCCTCACAGCTTCGCGATCTTCGTCCAGCTCTTCAATAGCCGCACTTGCTAAAAGTTGTTGTAGGTCTGGTAGATTGGACGTTCGCATTTCTACTCCAGTCAGAATTTGGAATGGGCTGAACTTCGTGCTACGTGGTGGAGTACTGTTGACAAACTGTTGCACTCGTTCTACATGTCGATACCATTGAGTTGGCTGTTCCTGGCAAAGTTTTGATATCATGGGCACAATGATTTTGTGTATTCTCTCTACTTGCCCATTACCGCGGGGCACTCCAGTTGCTATAAGCAAGTGTTGGATGTCTCCGCTTTCACAATATTCTTTAAAGAGATGCGAGGTGAAGGCTGGTCCTCTGTCAGTGATGATCCTTCCGGGATTGCCAAATACCGCTGATTGTTTTCGCAATCGATCCACCACTTCTTCCACTCCCGTGCTCTTGGTTGGGTGTAACCACACAAACTTCGAGAATGCGTCCACTATGACCAATATATAATTGTAAGCCTTTTTGGTGACTTCCATAGGACCTACATGGTCGATGTGGTAAGTTCCAAGCGGCCGATCTTCTTTGTTTATAGGGTTGAGGAAGCCTTCCTTCTTCCCATGCTTGTTTTCGTTCGTGATACAACTGACACAGCTCCGGACTATCTGCGTCACTTTGGCATTCAACCGAGGTATAAAAAAGTTCTTTTCTACTGCGTCCTGCGTTCTCTTGATGGAAAAGTGACCTTGGTTATGTGCAATCTTGATGATTTCGCCTTCCATTAGCGAGGGGACAACAATAAGTTCCTTAGCGGGATCCTTATGAAGAATGCCTTGCTTCATGTAAAAATCGTCGTAGTCATCTTTCTCCAAAACCTTGCAAACTGCCTTAACCCAGTCGTCGCTTTGTTGCGCTTGCCGCAGCCTATGTACCAGACTGTCTTCCAGCATTAAACATGAGACCCTGCTCAACGCGTCGACATGCTTCATCTTACTACCGCTTCGGTGCTCGATCTTGTAGTCGAAGTCCTGCAGGAACATGGCCCAACGAGAAACACGAAGTGGCACATCCTTCTTCTTCATCGTCATCGTGAAGGCATTGCAATCAGTCACAATCTTGAAGCTAATGCCCAGGAGATACACCCTCCACTTTTTCAACGCTTCCACAATCGCTAAAACTTCCTGCTCATACGAATGATACTTCTCTTCAACGGGCTTCGTCTTTCGGCTCATATACTGGATAGGGTGAAGTTGTTGATCGTCGAAATCTTTCTGAAGAAGCACTGCGCCATAACCAAACATACAAGCGTCCGTGTGGACTTCCGTTATAGCTTTGGGATTGTATAATTTCAAAACTGGTGAATTCGTTAACGCAAACTTTAGTTGCTGAAAGGATACCAACTGCTCGTCCCGTAGTTCGAACTTCGTCTCTTTTCTCAGCAAGTCTGAAAGTGGTTTCGCTATTAAGGCATACCCATCGACAAATTTACGAAAATATGAGGTCAGCCCAAGAAATCTTTGGATGGCTTTTCGATCACGAGGAAGTGGGAAATTCTTAATGGCATTTGTTTTGCTCTCGGATGGCTTTATTGCCCCATCCTCGATCTGATATCCCAGGAACTCGACTTTCTTCGTAAGGAACTGGCACTTATTCCATTTGATTTGCAGACCGTTTACAGACGCTACTGACAGGACACGCTCTAACTTTCGGATGCCTTCCTCTTCTTCCTTAGCGGGAATGATAAGGTCGTCCATATAAGCCACCACAGTTCCATCCCGTATCAGTTCCCTTAAAACAGCAGAAATGTATCTTGTGAACACAGCGGGAGAGTTGGAAATACCAAAAGGCACGTATAGAAACTCATACTGTCCGTTAGGTGTCACAAATGAAGTGTACTTTCGTGAGCCTGCTTCGACGGGAACGTGGAAAAATCCGTTCGTCAAGTCTAACGTGGTGAATACTTTCGCTGCCTGTAATTGCTCGATGACATCGTCTATTAGGGGCATCGGAAAGTGATCTCTAACGATCTTCTCATTCAGGCGTCGGTAATCACAGCACAATCTCTTTCCACCGTCTTTCTTTGCCACCAGGACGATCGGTGACGCATATTCCGAACAGCTGGGCTGGATGATCCCTTCTTCAAGCCATTTAGCGATTTGTTCGTCGACGACACATTTATCAGCGAATGAAATTCTCCGGGGCGGTTGGGACACGGGAACATCATCCGTAAGTAAAATTTTCATCTGAATTGGGAATGCAGTACTCCTCTCAGGTTTGTATGCAGAAACCAATGCCCGTACCTTCTCAGCTTCGACACGTCTCAGATGGGACAAATCCAACTCGCATTCTCTAACGATTGAAATAAAACACAATTTCTTAAACTCAGCTGCCATTTCGTTGGCACTTGCTTCGGCGATTGCAGCACTTGCTAGCCCCTTGACGACTTTTAGTGGATTGCGGGCCTTAATTGCCTCCACCTCACGTTCGCTCGAGCCCTCCTGTACGCGTCTATGTGCAACTGTTGGCGAATTAAGGGCCTTATTTGCTTCCGCCTCATTCCACCTAACGCTATCACGTGACGTATGCTTTGCCACAACATGGCTCTTGGCATTACGTCCCTTCTCACATTCCTGCTGATCACCCTTACCGCTGTTGTCTCTGGACGCCTTAGTCCCCTCGCGCATCATCGTGCGCTTAAACTTCGTTGTGTTTATTCCGAACTGACCCATCATCCGCTCAGCCTTACTTTTAAATCGTACATCGTCCTCCGTCACCACTAAATCTACGTGCTGCAAAATGTCATTGCCTAATACCACTGAATACTGCAAATCGCGTTCCCTGACGACATGAAATGTTAGCGCAAATGTCGCCTCATCGATCTTTACTTCCGTGGTTAAACTACCCATGGTGGTTAGTTGACTGTCGCCTATCCCGAACAATCTGCTCCTTTCTCCGCTCAGCTTGACGTTAAACTGAAGCATCAACAAAGTATCGTACCGCATCAGGCTAAGGTCGGAGCCCGTATCTACCAGTGCTGAAACTTTTGTCCCGTTCATAACAAAATCTTTAAAAATTAACCCGCTTTTCTTTGCTATAGCGCGCTCATTTCGCATTGCATTTACATTTCGGCCTTCATTTTTAAAACCCTTGGAACCGTTCTTACATTCCGTGGCGCGATGACCAGACTGGCCGCAGTTGAAGCATTTTAGTCGACGTGGACAATTCCTTGCGAAATGGTCAGAGTTGCCACATGAAAAACATTTATTTGTACCGCTTTGTTGCTTGAATGGATTTTGACTTGGTGGTCTAAACTGAATCGCATTCTGGGGTTGCGGCTTACTTGCTCGAATCTTCTCGTATATCTTCACTTGCTCTTTAAGGTCGCTCAACGTTTTCGCCTGATAAAGATTTACTTTATTTGCCCTCGAATCTGGGATGCCTTCTATGAAGTACTCGATAAGACTGGAGTCGTCAAGGTTTATTGACTTTCCGATCTCCATCAAGCCATACAAGTACTCCAAGTGCCCCTCGTTCTGACGCTTGACACGATTCTTCAGCGAACGGTGAACCTCGATTGATGACGGAACAGTTCCAAATTCCCTACGCAGTGCTTGCTTGATGGCATCCCAGCTGCTTACCCCAATTCTGACTACGTAAAAACGTTTTTGCGGCACCCTTCAAAAGTTGCTTCGCATAAATAAATTTCTGTCAATTGTTCCAACCAACCACGGCAGCATTCTGCTCGAAATCTTCTAGCCAATTTTCTAAACCGGGTTGACCTGAACCGGAGAACTGCGTCATCGAATCCTCGATGTCACGGAGTGTAAATACCGACCGTTCTACTACTGAGTTCGCTACCAAGCTATGCCCACTGGCCGCCTCGTCGTAATCCGACTCATCATCGCTTGCAATCAGGCCGAAGTGTTCTATGAGTCTATCTTGCAGCGTAACCTTTCGCCCTACTGTCGACAGGTTTAGTCCTAGTAGTTTGTCTTTCAGTTCAGCTACCGTTAACGAAAGTATCTGTGACCTGTCCATTGTTTCGTCCGATTACAAAAATTGATTCTTAATCTAAGGTACAAAATGTTCACGCTTGCACTATCAAATTTATGTTATTGAATATTGTTCAAATGAATATAAAATTAATGTATGTTAAAATGTACGAGTATTACTATAATATGCACAATAGCACTAAAACATTTTGGACCAATTTACATTTTCAATTAAAATTTCATTAATACTTAAGTATTTTTAGCGCCCTTATCCGGAGTGTACTGTACTTTCCCACGCCGCAGTCTTCTTGGCTTTTCACTTCAATAACTGTGTTGTACGCTGTACGGTATTTGATTTGCCTTTCAAAGCCGTTACCCGCTATTCTGCTTTAGCACTTCCGTTCTGCTCAAGCGCTGCCGACGTTGTTTGCACCTGCTGCGTTGATCGCTCTACGGTTCTTTCACCGTCACTAACGTGCCGCTATTCTGCTGCCGTTGCGCTGCTGTTCTGTTGGTAGGCTTTCACGCAATTTCCTACAGCCTGCTGCTGTTGAGTGGCTGGCGTTGTATTGCGCAGCTACTGTGCCAGCACAATCTCACGCAGAAATTTCGCAAAAACTATATTCACTCCAATACCTTACACACTGCGCCGCTGCTTGGCTTGTGCGCAGTTTTTCTGCTTTACAAATTCCGTACGCCAATTCCACAAAATTGCCTTCGCACTGCCACTGTACCTCTGCGCCGCTCTGCCTTCGTACTGCAACGCTCTGTCCACTGCGCTGCTTTCCTGCACGCAGCCGCTGTACTGCTCCGCTATTTTCGCGGCTTAACTTGTGCGCAATTTCGCAAAATTACTTTGCACACTCACATGTGGGCTTGAATCCCAACGCTGACACCAATTTGTAGGATGACCGATTACAAAATAAAATGAAACACTTAATTTACACTTATATTTCAATGTTCAACTTTATTTTACAACTTTACTTTTAACTTTTTTCGTTAGCGCGAGTTTAAGTCTTGTCGGGTTGGTGGTTGTTCAGCGAGTCCTCTATTCTAGTTTGTCAATGTCAGTCGTTCCCTGTTCTCATTCGTTCCAGTCAGTCAGGGTTGCTTTGTGCTTAGTCAGTTCGGGTTGCCGTCTCTCATTTTCCCACATTTATGATCACTGAATTCATATATTTTTTAAATCTAAATAAAAAAGCATGCATATCATATATACATCATATATATATACATATTTATTAAAATCTAGATAAACACGCCTTCATGGCAAAAAAAAATATTCACATATACATACATCACAGTTAAAAAAAAAACATTTAAGGATTAAGGTGTCTGTCTACGTTTCCCAGCTCAAAATTTAAAAGTTCTGTTTTAACTCTTAACTTGTCTAATGCAGTTTTTTCCATCAGCGTTGTGCCTTTTCGTTTCTTCAAGGATATGTGGAACAATTGCGTTACCTTGCTTTTTTTTGGTCGCCCAGCCGCTCTACTGCTCTATTCAGTCTTTTAGCATTTTCCTTACGGTACTCAAAATGTTTACCTTGGGTGTCAACACCTTCAGAAACTTTTTCGAATAAACTCCCTTGAACACCTATTTGTTTTTCTAACAAATCAAAATGTTCAGGTCTCTTTTTTCTTTTTTTAATTTGATTCCCAATATTTGGATCATTCCCCATACCACCATCGTCACGAGCTTCAATACCGTCGTCATTTCCCGAAGTAGATGAAGAAATGCACTCACGTATTCTCTTCTGTTGCACATTTCTCGAAGTAGATGGAGAAGTGTCATCATACCTCTTCTGCTGCACATCTCTCGGAGTAGATGGAGCATTGCCTTCATACCATCTCTTCTGCGGCACCCCAAATTGTTTGGTGTTATTGATCCCACCAATACAATCGTTGAAGCACACAAGAGCAGCAACATCTTCTTCTAACGATGACGGAGGCATTTCTCTATTTTCTCATCCACCAGTTGCTTGTAGCTCTCTTTTATTGTGCACCAGTTTCTTCTTTACTGCCGATTTATAGTCTGACCAGTTAAAATTTAGTAAAACATTTTTTAAATATCTTTTAAATATTTCAAAAACCTTTTTCCATTCAGCAATGCTTTTAGATGGCGGCACTATCGAGTTCAATTCTTCTCGCACACTTTCCCAAAATCTTTCCACGACGTCAGGTGCATTTTTGGTTAAATTTTTTGCTATACCCGGATGCTCCTTCATTTTGGAACCTAAACATCTGAATTGCTCCCTGCTCGTTGTACGCTTCCTAAAAAACACACATTAGTTAATTTTTACTATCTATTATTTAATAGAAGACAAATAAATGCGTTTTTTCTTACATTTGATTGCTTTCCATGGTTTATTTATAAGCATCCGCAACACAATGTACTGAGAATTTCAAAGTGAACAATTTGTTCTAATCACGGATCGAATGCGTTTCTGGTGATGCCACTTTTTTACTTCATCCGCACACTGCATTATCGATCGTTTTTGATAATATCAAAAGCCATCCGAAGATAGTATAACTCCCTCCGCAACCATCCGTCGGCAACCATAATAGGCATGATTGACACTATACATATATTATTGTATGTTTCTTATACAGATATATATGTATATATTTTTTTTCTTTTACATAAATGTACGCATATTTAAAAAAAAAAATTACAATAGAAAATTAAAATTAAAGTTCCCACTCACTCGTGTGGTAGTTCCTTTTTGTATTCCGTTGACCGCTTCCTCCTTTGTTGGTCCTTGTTGGTATCCGATTCCCAATAAGAATAACTTGCCGGAGATTCCCTCGAAAATGCTTGGGTTGTATTCAAATTTTCCGTTGATGACTCCTGTCACGCTCCAGAGAAATTTAATCTGCACTTGTGCTTGTTGTTCACGCCCTTCCTTTTCACTTTACAGTTTTTTTTTCTGACAGTCACAATTTTATGTGGCTCTGGTTTTTAGATGGCCACTTCAACAACTTTCAGGTGACTCCTGCCACTTATTTAATCACAATAAGTTTAAGTGACTCCTGGCACTTCACTACACTTTCCAAGCAAATTTATAACTTTACACTTCGAGAGATTCGTCCGGGAATCCCATCCTCGTCGCCAGTAAAATTTTAAATGAAACGAAACGCCTTGGTTGTAAGCCAAATTCATAATCCATCTTTATCGAATTTTGCACATCTTATATACTATGCTTAATACTAACAAAAAAGAACAAAATGACTTATGCTTCAAAGGCAAAATTGTTTGGGAAATAAAATTGGAACATATTTATGCAACGCAAACAAAGTATTGACTTTTATTCATTCTCTGTATACAATTTGGTTGAACTACGAATTTCTTGCGCTTCATAGGCAAAAGTTCATAAATGGATTTTTGCCTATGGGCAACTACTTAATAAGGTCATAAAAACTGAACATTAAAATTGGAGTACATGTATGCTTTGTAAACAAAATACATTTAATTTTTTGAACGCTTACGGAACGGATTCTATAACTGTTTCTTTCTATTCTCTTTTCACTTAACTTTACTTCATATGATATAGGTTTATTGCAAATTTTAGTTACTCCAACGGTTTATTTGATTCTTTGCTTATGCATAGTCATTTATATTCATAGGTCTAGATTATGCGCACTTCTATCATAATACTCTTTTTGCCTATGTTGTATATTAATTATTTTATCGTTTGTTCTTCTTTTCTCTCTTTCCTTTACAACATTTCAGCTGTTGAGAAAGATTTATCTGATGTTAATAGCTTATCACCTATCGGTGTATTTTTGTATTCTATCATTGCCAGATTTCGGTATTTATTTGGATTTTCATCAATTTTCATGATGGTTTTAGATGGTGGCTATGTGGCTTTCAACCATGCCACCTAGAGGCAGACCCAAGAAACGCACAGTTTAGACAGGGTCGGACCAAAGGGAAAGGTGTGTTAATGTGTTAGATAAGTCGGTTTAGTAGAGCAAGTGAAGAGGTGGGTGGTGACGGGGGATTCTTACGTTCTAGGAGGCGGATCTTAAGCTAGCAGCTGCCCGTTGGGTGACTACTACAGTGACATCCAACGAAGAACTGCTTGTTGAGCATGAAATTGTGCTCTTTATCTGGGAGCGTTGAAGCCTCATGGTGTAAGTGTTCTACTGGTGATATCAGAAGGTATCCTTTGCCGTCTGGGGAGCTGCGTTTTGAGTGTATGTTCCCAACAACGTTTCTTTGTCTTTTCACCAAGTGCTGCCGGCTAGAGACTTGAGGACATTGTTGCGGCTTTGTACCTTATTGACGGTTGCGATTGTGTGAGCAGAGAAAGAGGCCATCGAACGGGACACCCAAAATTTTTGGATGGTTTATTATTAGTACGGGTATACCATCCACATGTATATTCATTTGCAGCTTGACCTCCTTCGTCCAGGTGGTAAATAGGGTCGCCGAAGTCGCCTTTGATAGGTCCAACGCCATGGTTTCAACAGCGGTGTTACCCTCCCACCCTTCCAGATCTCTGGAATGATGAGAGTGGACATGGACAGGTTGAAAAGCTTTGTGGGGCCTCGTGGGGCCCAAATTTTTCAGCTTAAACATGCTTAACCCATCAGACCCAATGGCCTTGGAGCAGTTTGTATTTGCGATTGCTTCAGAAACCCCGCCACAGGTGAAGACAAGTGGAGCGCTGGATTTTGACAATTTGCCAACCTTCTGGTCACATGCCGTTTGATCCTATCAACCGAAGGATACAGTATGAACTGTCTTCTAAAATAGTTCCCGCATCACTTCGTGTCCGTCGAAGCGCGGTCACCAAACGAAATTTCTACCTCGACCATCTCACTTCGCTGGGTTGCATAAGGGCGTCACGGTAGTCCAAACCTTACCCACACCTGTCGGAAAGTTCCAAGACTTTGGTGCTCCACCCACTTGTTCCGCTTGTGTTAGTTTACCAAAGTTCGAATCTCCGCGTTCAAATTCCTGATGCGGGGATTTTGGATATCGGACTGGCGAATATGGTCACACTCGACGGGAAATTCGAACAAATTTCTGGTTCCCAGCACAAGCGGACCTGTCGTTGGCCAACACAAACCTCTTTTGGTGTGGGAAAGGCACTTAAGGCACTTTCGGTGAACTCCGCGAATCCGGACAAATCAGCCTTTTCAAAGTTGATAAAAGTCTTTTGATCCGCGGAGACAAAGTGGGCAGGTCTGTCAATATTGATGGTCGTGGGTCTTATGCATGTAATAGCTTAGGTCTCCACGTTATGCTATTTATCAAACTTACGCTAGCTATTGTTAGGTCAGGCGATCTACAGCAACTACCCCTAATCCTAGTGGGGTTTCGTCATTAATTGTGCAGATTGTCGAATCGTCTATCTACTCAGGTAATTCATTTCTCCTACGATAAGCTGGCAGGCTTCAGTGCCATAGATTGTGGTGCGCTTTATAGTAACCTACTACCAAACGGGTTTTACCTGTAACAGGGGGTATATATATTCATATATATTAAATATTTGGAGCTCGACATCGACACCAGCCTTGGCACATATCGCGCCTAACTGATGTCACGTTTCGTCGTATCATGGTCTGACACACGGAAGGGCATCCCTTGGGAATGGCATCCCATTCGATTATGAATACTTCACCGAGACGTTTTCCAGGTGAAGTTCCAATCTTTATCAAACTTTGACCACTTCGAGGCATTTACTTGCGTACCCGAGTCTGAATATACAAGGCACGGAATACCATGCCTAGAAAACTTTTAGTACAGCTGTAACATAAGTCGCCACGTTTTGCTATTTATCTCACTTGTATTAGGTATTGTTAAATTAGGCGAGCTACTGCAACTACCAATAATCCTGGTGGGAGCGTTAGTGTTTATTGTGCAGAATTTCGAATCGTCTATCTGCTCACGGCATTCACAGGACGAGAGTTGACGAAGGTGATGACTGTCTCTCAGTGAATGTTGTCATGAGCACTACGGTAGCATCCAAAGAGGAACTTCTTGCAGATCATGAAATTGCGCTCCCTAACTGGGAGTATTGAAGTTTCATGGAGTAAGCGGTCTACGGGTGATATCAGAAGTCCGGAAGCTGTGTTCTGAGTGTTGGTCTGCAGTCTCATCCACTAGGTACTACTGGTCTCATGCGACCAATTTGTAGTGGCATAGTTTATAACCGGCCGGCCAATAACCTTATATGATGCCAACAACGTTTCTTTGTCTTTGCGCAAAGTGTTGCCGGCTTGCTAAGACTTTGCAGCGGCTCTGCGCTTTGTTGATGATTGCGGTTGTGTCTGGACAGAACGACACAAGGCTGTCAAGAGTAACACCTAAACTATTTGAGTGATTTATTGAGGATATGTTGCTACCATCCATATGTATGTTCAGTTGCAGTTTCGCCTCCTTCGTCCTGATGGTAAATAGGGTCGCCGAGGAATTAGCAGGCGAAGAGACAGCTTCCAGCCAGTTAAGAACCGAGCAAGGTCGAAAAGATAAGCGTTCCCTTTCGAGAAGACCTCATCAGTTGTATTGTTGGATGCCATCCTCGAACAGTAGTCAGCATACTTATAAGATTATGTCGTTCCCAAGACATTCGGCTCTACGATGAACGGAATGACCCCGGACTTTTAGAATGCGAGTTGAAGCTGTATCCATTGCTCTTTAACCGGGTTGCAGCACGGGCTGCAGTACCCTTGCTGCCAACTTCCAAAGGTATTACGTTGAGCGCGGTCCGTTGCCCCATCTCCGCTGCTTAACTTTCGATAACTTCTCCAGTGAGCCCACACCCGTTTCTTACTTTACAATCCTGATTTGGTATCCCTGCATGATGTCAAACAGGGTGTCCAAAAAATTTCCCTTGACAACGACGAAAGGAGTTGTGAGAGAACTCCACATTGCGGAATGCCCCTACTCACCCTTCGCAGCCCTACTGTGCCATGACTGTTCTGTGGCAGAGCAGGTAGTAGATTAACTTTATTACACCCTGTTCGACTCCAACCTCACCCGAGGATACGACTATTGCCTCCGGCCGGACGTTATTAAAGGCCCCCTCTATATGCAGGAAGTCGCCAATTGCGAACCTTTGTGTTTAAGAGACTCGTCTATGACATTAACAACCGTGTGTAGGGCTGTTTCCAATGACCTGCCCTTCGAGTATGCATGAGAAAGAAAAATAAATATACGCAGTGCGATGTACTTAGCGGTAATTTTTATTCTGCCGTGTTTTGCCCGTTTACATGTATTCATTCTTACGCTTGTACCTATTTACTTTTAACGTTACAAAGGAAATATATTTATGTTTTCGGGACAATTTACATTTAGCGCCTACTTGTCTTGGAAATAAATGTAACATCCCTCCAAAGTTCGGGAATATAGCGCCTACCTATGCAGCTCGCGTAAAAAGGGACCAACCGACGGCAAGACATCCGCTCAGACACTTGCAACTGAGCCGGAATTATGCCGTCAGGTTTAGTTGACTTGAGCGACCGGAAAGAGCGTATCGTTCAGGGCAAAATACGCTTGCGTGTCAGGCATTCCAAGGGACTCTTAGCAGCCTTCCTTCGCAGAAGCTTCTCCACGAATCATGCTTAACTTTCCTTATCTAAGATTTGTGAATTCCCAACCATACACAGCTTCCAGTCCGAGGGCACTCTACTCTTCTTCGCTTTGTTAAAAGACGTCCACTCGAAGCCTTAAGCTCCGACAATTCTAAAGTCCACCAGGATATTTTCAATTTGCCCGTAGGCTTCCTCAGTGAACACGAGATCTCGATCGCTTTATTACAAGCCAAGGTGAATTTCACCACCCAGCTATCGATCGAGCCCTCCGTAAGGAGCAGATTCTTTTGAGGTTCCTTCGGGAGAAATTCACAGTTGCAATGTCTTCATTACTGAAATTAGGCAAAATATAAGTTTTTAGTTCACGCCAGCCGAGCATATAAGCCATGGATTTACCTGCGTTGACACAGTTGCTGCTCCACCATGGTTCCTGAATCAGGACTACATACAGCTCCAGCTCCCCTACTACGACGTCCTCAATATCCGAGGCAAAAAGCCTCTTATCAGCCCTCTCGAACTGCATATTGATACTGATGACGGACCTCGCGAACGGGGATAAGCCACCAGTGCTTTCAGCATCCGACCTGATCCAGCAGGGAAATGGGGGGGCATATCCCCCTGCCCCCCCCCCAAGATCTCGAAGTCTGATAGATTATTTGTATACCGTAAAAATATTGTAATTTGAAATCAAATTCCGAAATTTGCTTTGGAATCATTGAGGAATAAATAAGCCATATAAAAATGTCACTTAAATGCAAATTGTAATTTTAGTACCATTTTTAGTGCCATTTAGTACCAAAATTGTTTTGTAAGAAATTCAAGTCATTTTATCAATTAGGTATCAATTTTTCTGCTAATCGATTGAACTTCACACCGACTATCATTCCGAATAACACTTACTCCAGATTTGAGGTGATCGTATTTCTTTTTACGACCGATTATGCTGGATACGATTCCCAGTGCTCTCAATATCATCTCAATCTAATTAAAAAAGGAAAAGAAAGAAAAATCTTCTATTTTCTCTTTTAAACTCTGTGAAATCTTATCTTTTATCTCTTTCAAGTTCAATTCTTTAACCAATCAACGGGGGCGTTGGAAAATTTGATACCTACATAGCTGCATTTGCAGGCATGACAGTTTTTTTTACATACTTCACGGCCTTGACCATCCTAGTAGTGCGATTCACTAACTTATTTTAACGATATTCGCATGGTTAACTCATCTTAACCAAAATTTAATTTGTTGCTATTCGGTAGCCATTTTCGCATTCGCCGAATCAGCTGTTGTTGTTAGCTAGTCGATTACCGAAGACTAAACGACAACAAATTTGATGTTGTTAACTCAATCGAAAAAAGGAAAATTCGTGATTTCAACTTAAATAAAAGAAAAAATTAAAAATAAACTAAAGCATCCCAATTGGAAATTAAACTTTAGTGCTAAGAAAAATACAAATTACATTATTCGGAGAGCAAAAATAAACCGATACACACAAGTACTTAAAACATAAATTACACAACATGAAGCACTTCTTTCAGCATACCAGGTTTAAGTGTGGCCAGGAAACCTGCTACACCATCAAACAATATAACAAAAACAATAATAAGCTTACAAAACAACAACAGAGACTAAAATTTATATTGAAATGTAAAGATTTTGGAGTAACACCACAACATTTAAAAGGAAAGATTAAAAATATATATAAAGGATTTGAACTTGACATAACAAAGAAAGAACTACACAAGATTGAAGAGCAATTTATCATGAAAGTGTTAAACTTAGAAATTAAAGAAGTAAGCATACAAATGAAAATTATTCGTACAAATATTGGACACATTAGGGATGTACTACACAATAAACTGGATGCAACGGAATACAAGATTATTGAAGAAAATCAAAAACAATTCATAAAATACTACACAACCACCACAGAAGAACGACTAAATACAAAACTTAGAACACAAACCACCAACAACTTCGACAAATTTGGTTTTAGAACGAACGAAGATTGGTTCGTAAATAAAACAAATATTGAGGTACCCCAAGAATGTAAATGGCTTCTTTCTATGGGGAATAAATTTGCGTTACCAGTAACGAGGAAAACGTTCTCGCCCATACATTTGATCGCCGACATAGAGCAGGGAATTCAAACTTTGGAAGACGAAAAAGACAAAGACGAGATGTAAAATTGCGACTAAAATTAATAATTACACTAGTTTACAGTACATTTGTTGCCGAAGAAATTTTAGCTGTTGCTGACTACATTCATTGCTATTTTCAAAAACATAATTAGAATATTTTTATCAGCTCTAGTTTCTGAGTTTCAGCTATGTAGGTATTAGACAGAAAAAAACATGTATCTAATGAGAAAAACTTTATTTAAAGAAACAATTAATCATTGAGTTCTAAAAAACTTCGTTTTAAAGCTTTTCTCCGATGTGTCGACTTTGGAAAATGACGTATTAGAGACCAACAATAGTCAGACATCATATTTGTATCCCAGAAACCCTGATAGCGCTCTTCCATGACGCGTAAGTCTTGATGCATACGCTCTCCCTGCTCTTCGCTCATATCTCCTAAATTTTTAGGAAACCTGTCCAGGTGACTATGGAGAAAGTGGACTTTTATACTCATATTGCATCCCATATTTCTTAATTGTAGCAGAAGGTCTTCTACAAGTTCAACATAATTTTCAGATTTCCGATTTCCGAGAAAATTCTGCATCACAGATACGAAAGCTGTCCAAGCCTTTAGTTCTGACTCAGTCATAGAATTTCTAAATTGAGTATCATTCGTAAGTTGTCTACTTTGAGGGCCATCAAAGATACCGGCTTTAATCTTTTCCATAGTGAGCTGAGGAAATTTTTGGCAAATGTAAGAAAGGCAGTTCCCATTTTTATCTAGTGATTTTACAAACTGTTTCATGATGCCCAGTTTTATGTGTAATGGTGGAAGGATAATTTTGTCACGAGATACTAATGAATTGTGGACTATATCCCTCTAACCTTCCAAATTGAATCACTGTAGAAAACTTTTTGTAAAACTCACTATATACTAAATTCGCGACGAGAAACTCAAATTTGAGCTCAGATTTTTGCTATCTAATTTGGTTTAGCCGTAATGATAGAAAAGTTGGAGACCGTCTCTAGACGGTCTTGTCGGGTTAGGCGAAAAATAAAAAATGTGCTTTCCAACATAAGCATTTCACAGAAATTCATTTTTTATTAAAATTACTTTCAAAACTTATATAAAATACTATCAAAACTTATACATACTTATGATATAAACTAATTTTGTGTATGGAATGTCAAAAAGCAGTTTTTATCAGGCTTGACGCACAAGTTGAGGTTACATTTCAAGCAACACATTTGCGTATCAGATTGTTTGCATTGCTTACACCTCTTCTTTCCGGTTACACCCAGCATTATAAGTATGTAAGTATGTATTTACCTGGTAGTACTACATTGTCGCCGGCCCATTGTATATTTCAAAGCGATACGAAAATCCGTGAGAATCACACAATACAAAAAACTTCACACCCCATTTATGAGGCTTATTCGGCATGTATTGGCGGAGATGATGCTTTATCTTAGTGGCACACATTTGTTCGTCCACACATAATCTGGGTGTTTTAGGCACCAGGTCAAATCGTTCGTTCAGTTTTTCAGCAATTGGTCGTATTCTAAACAAGGGATCATACCCAGATTCCCCTTTCTTCGCACGTTGCTCTTCATTCGAAAAGCCGTTTATTTTCTCAAAACGTTTGAATGTCATTGTTGAGCTTATGGGTTCGAAAGCATTTCTGCTCCAGTAACTTTCCAAACACGGAAAGCGATACAAAGACATATAAATCAGAATCCCAACATACTGTCGAATTTCTATCTCATTTACAGAGAAAGGTTGATTTATATTGTCTTGGTTAAATTTTCCTGCTGCCCGATTAGTTTCTGCTGCCACTGTTTGAAATATATCAGTGGTGAATAAATACATAAAGCACTGAAGGGGGGTATTGAGGTCCTTAATGAATTTGGTAATTTACTGTTGCCGCAAAAAATAACTTCGTTTATATGCAACTGCATATTCTTTTTTTTCCAGACAATATTCGAAAACTCTTTGCTACTTTTTTCAATACTCATTAAACCTTTAAAAAATACAAATACATACGTATTGTGCTTCCAGAATATTCGCGAGTATCAATAACAAACCTGTTCCATTGAAACCGCCATTAGAAGAACTGAATTTTGGACCATTATCTTCAAGTTCTGGAAGCGGTGATCGTGCCCTTTTCTTTGGTTTGGATCCAATATTCGTGAGCGATTCAACTGCTTGTCTTGATGTTGATGCTAAGTCGTCTGCCAAAGGTGATTCTTTATCAACGACATCACCAAAATCACTAATATTGGCTGGAAATGCCGCTGAATTGATAAACGCATCACTTGTATCAGCGCGGTTCATATCACTCACGCAAGTTGAAATTTCCACATCGAATCCGTCGTCATCTTGGACTACTTCCACTGAATCATCGGGACGAAAATCCGGATCTAAAAGGCTATCGTCACTATCGAATTCGCAATCTTCGTCCAACTGTAATTCCGATTCAGATGATGCCATCAACGCTTCAATTTCATCATCCGTCAATTTGCTAATATTATATCTTATTTTGCAATTTTTTTCACATTCTCCTGGTTTTTTCCTCAATTGGAGATTCATTGCTAAAAAAAAAAACAAAGATTGTCCAAAATATTAGTACACACATGAAGTTTTTTCAAAAACAACCATTGCAGCTTACCGAACAATTAGGTGATTTCACGCACTACAGTTTTCACGTTAACCGACAAGACCGTTTCAAGACGGTCTTTAAAAAACTATTTCCACAGCACAGAAAAAATCACTTATTTTTTCAAATAAAATATATTTGTATGATATAAAATATTTTACACGCACCTATAATTTTTTTTCGGACGTATTGTAAAAATTAATACACTTTTTCTACGTGATAAGTAACATAAATTTTTTCTTTAATTTTCTCTTCTAAATGCGACCAGCTCGGCAAATAAAAACACACTGCCTTGCAACGGATGCAAGTAATTCAAAAAGTACGAGATGACTTGATGGGTGAAGTTCTATTTACATGACATTAAACTAAAATCAGCAAAACAGGCGTTATTTTTCGATGTTTTTAAAAATAATTGAAGACCGTCTAAAGACGGTCTTATCGGTTAGAGGGATATTGTGCTTTCCAGGCTCCATATTTGCTCTCAAGGGCCAGTTTTTTCTTACCCAATGTTCTTGTTTAGCTCTACTGTCCCAAAGACATATAAAACAGGGAAACTTGGTGTAACCACTTTGTTGACCGAGAAGAATGTTGACCATTTTTAAATCGACACAAATTAGCCACTTATGGTCATTGTATTTTATTTTGTTCAAGACTAGCGAAATGTTACAATATTCCTCCTTTAACTTTGTACTGTGGGCAATAGGTACCCCAGCATATTTATTTCCATTATGTAATAGAATACATTTTAGGCTACGTTTTGAGCTGTCAATGAATAAACGCCAGTCATTTGGTTCGTATTGCTTCAAGCCCATTTTTATCAACAATTTTTTGATATCTGAACAAAAGGTAATGCCATCTTCTTCGGAAAACTAACACCGTAATTCTTTATCTCTTTCACGATAAAAACTTATTTTAGTATCCGAGGATAGCAAATTTTTTTCTTTTTGTCTTGATGCTAACAATTCTGAAGCTTGTTTAGAAAGATTTAAATCTCTTACAAGATCATCTAACTCATTTTGGGAAAAGCATTTTGGCTCATTAGACATAGCTTCAAAATCAGGATCATTTTGTGATGAGCTTGGTCCTTCAATGTCTTGCTCTAATGGTTCAGATATATTTTTAAGCTTTGAAGAGTGAGGTGAACGCTGCACTGGACGTTGAAGACAACTAGTACTTGGGTATTGCCATTTAGCTCGATTTTTAGTGTTTAAACCGTTTATGTTCATACTACAAAAATAACAGTCTATGAGATGATTTTGTGGTTCTCGCCAAATAGTCGGTGTTCCAAATTTAAAGGCACTTCTTTTACCACTTTTCCATAATCTTAAATATTCCACACACGGTTTACAAACACAATTGGGAGCCCAAGACTTCTCATTTTTATCCAAGAGCATCCCAAAATACTCAAAATAGGTATTTTTCACCAACTCTGATATAACTTTTCTACTATTGTTAAACACATGTTCTCCGCATATATAGCAAAAATGATCTGGATTGTTTAAACAACGTCTCCTTGAACTACTCATGACGCAAAAAGTAGAGAAACTAATTTTAACACAGTAAAATATGCCTGTTATCGATTAATATACATATATGATATAAATTAATATAAATGATGAAATCAAAAACAAAGTAACTCGAGCTGCTCAAAAAATTTTGAGGTTAGATTTGACAAAAACAAGTGATGAGTGAACAATATCAACCACAGGATTCGCGGCAACAGACAAAAAGTTTAATATTGTAAACCAGTGTTATAAAAATAAACTTAAGTATTCTCCAAAAGACAAATTTATATTGAGAGTTTACGAAGACACTAAAAAGTTTATCGCACAAGAAAAGGACCAAATAATAATAACGAACGCAGATAAAGGTAACCAAACGGTGATGATGAACAAGGTGGAATACAGACAAAGAATGAAGGATCTTCTAAGCGACAAAACTACATATTTAAGCAAAACTTAAATACTACTTGACATGCAATGCAGCTACAGCACCAAGACTATATGGCCTTCCGAAAATACACAAGGAAAACTCCCCTCTCAGACCAATTTGCTCTTCAATTGGTGTACCGTGCTACAATCTTTCGAAACATATTGGAAAAACACTGAAACAGATAATTTCGAAGGACTACAATATTAACAATTCTTTCCAACTCAAAGAAAGATTACAACATATAACGATCGAAGAGGATGAAATTCTTATTTAATTTGACGTGGTTTCCCTATTCACGAATATACCGATACAACTAGCAATACACACGATTATGAAACATTGGACCATCCTCGAAGAACATAACACTCTCACTAAGAAACAACTTTTGACAATACTACAATTCGGCCTACCGGAAAATAACTATTTCACCTATGACGACACCCACAATCAACAGATACAAGGAATGCCAATGGGCAACCCACTGTCACCCACCGTAGCTGACATTGTATTAGATAAAATACTGGACGACAGCATCGCTGAACTTAAACTAAAGGACATATATATCAAATACATAAACAAATATGTAGATGATATATTCGCTATTGTTGAGATCAAGGACGTGGAAGACATACTAAAAACACTACACGCACAACATACTAAAATAAATTTCACTACGGAAACAGAACACGGGAAAAATTTAGCCTTCCTAGACATGGAAATACACCGAATTGACAATAAAATCACAACGAACTGGTATGCAAAATCGATAGCATCGTCAAGGCTGATTAATTATCATTCAAACCACCCGTGGACGCAAAAAAGAAACACAGCTATCAATTTAATAAATAAAATATATGATTTAAGTGACCAAGATTTCAAAAAGGAGAACACCAAGAAAATTAAAAATATATTGTACAAAAATGGATATCCTAATGCAACAATAGAGAGTCTGTTAGCAACTGCAAACAACAAAAGGGCATTGGCGCACACAAATATTGTAACCACAAACAAAAACGAAAACAAAAAATACACAGGTATCACATACATACCAGGACTAACGGACAAAAAAACAATAAGCAGAAGTATACAGACAGACAAAATATGCTTTGCACATAAAACCCATCGCACGCTAAACTCGGTGTTAACCAAAACAAAAGACAGAATCAGCAAGGAACAACAGCACAACGTAGTATATGAAATCAAGTGCAATGGTAAATTGGGTGAAAATTGCGATAAAGTATATATAAGCACTACAAAGCGATCACTCGGAATTCGAATTAGCGAACATAAAACGGACGCGAAGAACAAAAAGACAACAACAGCATTGGCACAACATTTAACGAATAGCGGACACTCACCCGATTTCGAAAATACAAAAATATTAGACGTGGAGAAAAAAGAGAGGACAAGATTAACATTAGAAGGGCTGAGAATACAACAACAAATACGACACACGATGAATCTTAAGGAAGGCGTAGACAATATAAACTGCGCATACAGAACAGCAATAACGAGTGATGGTTAAACAGAGAGACAAAAAAGTAGTGTGTAATTCAATATGTGGAGTTTTATTTTTGTTTTTATATTTTTGTTTGTTTTGATGTTGTTACTATTTTCAATGTAATTAAAAATGTAAGTGCAATTTTGTTGTAAGCAAAAATATTGTTACTTTGTTAACACTTGTTTTTATGTTTTATGTACAATAAAATGCAGACTCCCTGATGAAAGCGCGGAAGACGCCGAAACGCGTAGGAGAAAAAAAGAAACATTTTGTTTGCTTTTAATACTATATTACCGACCGAAAAGCTTGAAATTAAAAAAGCAACATTAGAATATTTGGCTATAATTTATCACGAGGTGACGAAGAAGTAAGTGCTCCAACAGTGAATCGAAGTTTGCTTCGGGATGTGGACAATCCCTTTAATTTTAATGCAAATGAAAATGAGGTTTCCTATGACCCAAGCTGCTAAAGAAATGCTTGGTTCAGCATCGTCACCTTTTGTGGAAGGCACTATTCGGGCCGTCGTTTCACGCATATGTATATCAATTTTGCCACCAAAGATTCATGAGGAGGCTTATGCAAACCACCATAACTACCACTCAATTAATCTGCAATAGTAAAAGCAAGCTTTTATCAAGGATCCGTGTATAAAAACCGAAGTATAGTTTAGTTTTAATAATAAGGAGGCATGGTGAAATAATGAATCATAGATTGCATCCGTTACCCGATGAATGCCGGCTTACGGATGACTGACTGGCTCATGGATATTCCCCATTACTCACTTACGGGTCGTTGATAGCAATCAGTTAGCAAGAATCTTAAAGCCGCTAGAACCTATCAATATAAAAGATAAATGATTCTAATTAAAAAAATGTAAATATATAATGTAAAACCTAAATACGTTGGAGCATAACGCGAATTTTGAAAACGAAAACCATGGCATATTTGCAGGTGGTTCCAGATATTACTTGGAGTCGAGTTGATGTCTATTCTACAAAACCACTCAGAGGAGAGTCCGGAATTCTGCTACAATGGAACATTGCAATATATAAAAAGAATTATAATTGTTTGTAGTTTGAAAGAAATTAGTATCCTATTTCACTTTAATGAAATATAATAAAATCGCTCAAATTTTTATTTGGCAGCACACATACGTTTGTTTTTTCTCTATTCCTCTTTGTGCTTTTCGCTTATTTTGACATTTAGTTTGACAGAGGTGCCACTCTTCATCACTTTGAACAAATACAACGAGACAGCTGTTAAGTGTCGTTAAGAATAAGTTAGTGAATCGCACAATCGTTAGTGCAAACGACAAATATTTTCGTCGAAAATTGTGATTGTCGCACTGTTTAAAGTTAGTGAATCGCACTACAGGCCAGTTGGAGATGTTTCGAAGTCGGTTAACTGTTTCTGCTCTGCTTCTGTGCCGTGTTGAGGCCCCACAATGCATTCATTACAATAGCGTACTACTCAAACCCTCAGTATTCAAACCTTCCTTCTTCTATCCGACTTAAATTCCGAATGATCCATCTAAATGTATGTTTGATGGCTGAAGCTGCCAAACTCAACATCCTAAATCCTTAAACTTTGATGCTCCAAAGTGTCAACCGTCCAGATAAATCTTTCTGGCCCGTGACCCTTTTGAGACTCATGTGATCAGTTGTGATAGTGAAATGGGCGGCTATCGGTCTCTCATTCCCCTGATCATTCAGTTGGAAGAGCACGTCGCCGATTCTTCTGGTAGACGCGAGGCACTTGTTATAAAAACACTTGGAAAAGTCAGTTTTAATCAACACTTTCGGTGACGCCAAATTGTTTTTCAAGGAATTGAAGGTAGAGATCGCTTTCGGAGTCAAGTGGAATACGCTTTTAGTTTTTAAGCAATCTGTTAGCGGTGTTGTAATGCTGGCGAAGTTTGGGATGAACGTTTAATATTATCCGGTAAGTCCAATTAACCTTCTTGTTTGACTGATTTCGGTACTGGAAACTGCAGCATGCCTGTATTTTCGAAGAGAGAATCCGCAATTATCCTTGGCCTATTATGAATACTGGGTAAGATACCTCTTTCTATAAAACTTCGATTCCCGCAAATTGATAAATAATCCGCTACCTCTGAAATATATTGTAAATGTATGTCGAAGTCGTGCAGACATACTAAAATATCATCCATGCAGATGAAGACAAAAAGGGCGTCCTCGAAACGTGAATACCATTTTTTTCGTGAGTCTTTTTCTAATGGGATCTAACAGAAGGCACCCTTTAGATATATACCTATAATGAAGAAGGTGTCCTTCAGCATTCTGAGTACGCCTTGTTGTTGTTACAGCATAAAACATGCCCATAAAATTTTGGGGAATGCTGCTGAAGTGAGAGACTTTGGTATAAATCCGGGTAGTTCCGGTATCGAAAAACAGACTGTCGTGGGAACGACTGAGTACGCCTTCAACATGCTTCGTTGGGTAAGTATTCTTTCTGATACGTTCGTAGAGTCTTCATGTCTACGAAGAGTCTATTCTTTCCTGGCTTTTGCACCAGCACTATCAATAATTCCAAGCTCTATGCATTTGGACATAACTCATAAAAACGTGAGTTCTTGCTCTCTATTCAGGTCTTTATCTTTCTTCGTTGACTTCGATTCGCCTGCCAATTTATCCTGTTCTTCGATTCCGAAAACTCTAAACATCGTTTCGTTAATTATCCGCCTATCTTATCGAGTGGCATCGTTTCAGGGGATAGAATATCTGGGAGAGGAATGAGTCGTTGGCTTGTACGTGACGTTGCAGTTGTTTTTATTACCCCGTCGCTCTCCTGGTTACTACCAACACTATTCCTGTCCTTGCCCTCGATGTCGTCTCTGTATCTACTATTGCTACAGAGGCGGATGAGAGAGAAGTCAGACACTCCCCTACCAGTTTCGACCTGACCATTAGAGACTCTAAGACCTTAATAGCAGCCTGCCTGTCAGAATAGATGTTTGCCCGTCTAAAGGTCAATCGGCTGCCTTATTGATTGCGGGCACCTTCACCTGAAACACACGGCAGTAGTCCGGAAGCCTAAATTTCTGGCTGAGGGAGAGTTCCTCGTAGAAGATACCCTATCCAACTTCTCCGTCCAGCTTCGACCCATCTGGGAGGAAGTTCACCGACCCTTCGCCCAAAATGCCAGTGAAGAAGTATCCGTTTGAAGTTAAAACCGGCAGGCAGCGACCTATTTATTGAGGGTTAAAGTCGAAGCTGGCAAGATTTTTAGAAAGCGTGTTGAAGCTGTATCCATTGCTCTTTAACCGGGTTGCAGCACGGGCTGCAGTAACCTTGCTGATACTGTCCACAGGCACCACGTTTACATTAACATTTCGAAGCGCCCCACTGATTATAATAAGTGCGGTCCGCTGAACCCGCTCCATCTACTTAACTTTTGATACCTTCACCAATAAGTTACATCAGAGAACTAGCCCAGCTGACCCGGTCAGAAAACACAAGTCGCTCGCCAATTTAATTTGGCGTCTAAAATGTTAAAAGCTTCGAGATATGCTTATGAAACAACCCTGCCTCAGCTACTGTCAAGGCGATGACACTCATTGCATAGTTAAGCACAAGTGTAAGTTACATTGTATGTAATATAGAGCTATGTAAATCTTATTATTGAAATAAATTATAGATTTTAGCGCTTATACGTTCACAAACGTGTCGCTGAAAATATATTTTTTCTTGGCATCTGCAGTTACATTTCTAAAATACTTTGGTTTGATACTTCGCTCGCAAGCTCTGCTCGACACCATAAAAAGGTGAGAGCATACTCTCTGACGGTATAGTGGTCGATGCAACCATTTCCTATGTCTGCATCGTCACGATAGCAATAATTGGCATGCCCGCCTTTACAGGCGACTCGGTAACTGGGAGCGCGCCGACTCAGGCATTTTTGCCGGGGGGGCAACCGGGCTTATTGTCTCGTCAACGCCTCGTCCCATCTGGGAAGAACCAACTTTTTGGGTAATCCTGAAGAGTGGCCTGTTTTTATTACTAACTATGAGCAGTCTACGGAAAGGTGCGGCTTCAGTGAGCAGGAAAACCGTTTACATTTACAAAAGTGCCTAAAAGTCCGGCACTCGCAGCTGTTAGGGGAAAATTAATGATGCCCAGTACGGTTTCGTTTGCCATCGAAACGTTGAGGAAGCTCTATGGGCGACCTGTTTTTATACATCACACTTTACAACGAAACTATAGCAACATCCAATCGTTAAAATGGAACGGATGGACCACTTTATAAATTTTGCTCTGGCAGTGCAGAATACCCGCGCAACTATGCAAGCGATAAGTCTCTCCGATTATTTGAACGATCCGATGTTAATAAACGAACTTGTAGCAAAACTACCTTGTGATTTGGAATTAGATTGGGGTGGATTTAGAATGGCACGCATGAAAATTGATTTGACGGTGTTCGACGGATGGCTTTTTAATCTGGCAACGTGTGCTACCCAGGTAACTCGTTCCGTTATAGCCCTAGACAAACATAAATGAAAGTTGCCCACAGATACGAAAAGTTAGTGGTACACGATGTTGTCGAAACAGAAAAGGAAGCCAGCTATTCAAAGGGTGGCAAGGATTATCGCTTACTGATTGTGGCAAGCAGAGATGTACGGTAGTGAGTTCCGCGGTTCTAAACTTTTAAACATTGATCGGGCAACGTGTGCCAGCCAGGTAACTCGATCCGTTATATAAATGAAAGGGGACCACAGATGTTAAAGGTTAATGGTACACGATGTTGTCGACAGCGGTAGCTGTCCTAAGTATGACAAAGATTATCGCCTTTCTGATTGCGCCAACTTTCGGATGCTACGCAGACATGCACGATGGTGCGTTATCCGCGATTCTTAACCTTTAAATATTTGTTGTTTTAAGCGTCATTTTATCCGTAGATGTAACTCGGAAAGCCGTGGTTGGATGCAAACTAAAAACGACACATCGAAAGCCAACAAAGGTGCTAAGAATGGGGCTTTAATGTTTCATGCAAAGAACACGCACGCTTTGTTTTGCTATGTCCCAGTAACTCTACAACAATGATAGGTCCATTGACACTTACATATGCGTTTATAGAAGACGGATATGCTTGCGTTCTTGTCGAGAGCGAACTGACTGACGAACTTGGCCTAGAAGGACATACAGAAGGACTCTGTTTGCAGTGGACAGGTTACGTTTTACAGAGTGAACTAACTCAAAGTCTGTATCCCCACACATTTCGGTAACATACAAGGTGCGAAAAGATTCCGCTTGCATAGAGTCCGCACTGTATCAAACTTGAGCCAACCAGTTCAAACGCTTGAAATGTCAACGTTATCTGCGCGTGAACATCTCAGCGATCTTCTTATTTATCCATACAAAACAGTGCGAGCACAAATCCATATATGGCTTGATAATTTCAAATTGGGCGTTCCTGTGGAAGTTCGAAAGGGCAACACAAATGAATTAGTGGCAGCTAAGTGGCAGCTAGGGTGATGGGTTAATGGAGAAAGGGAAAATTAGAAATTATAAGAGGAAAGGCCATGTAAGGAAAACTACGCCGGACGAAAATCTAGTGAGAGGTAAGTCATGGTATATTCCTATGTTTTCGGTTACCAACAAAAAAACCAAAAAGTAAAGAGACTAGTTTGGGATGCTGCTGATGCGGTTAATAATATGGCGTTCAACTCTATATTGCTTAAGGGCCCAGACATCTCAACATCGTTGATAGGCATTCTGATCCGATTTCGTGAAAGGTTTGATTGAGACACCCTCAGGAAACTAGATACGTCTATTATGAAGGTTATGGCTTTTAGTGCGACTTGTTCCCCGGCCTTAGAAGGTAGCAGGTTCTGGCGAACATTTTCGTGGGTGATTGGCTCCAAAGCACATCTTCAGTATTAGAAATGACACGAGTAGCTACTACGGTGAGGGATATCTACGCCGACGGAGGATTCGAGATGCGTAACTGGATATCCAACTGCAAAGAAGTTTTGTTTGCCTTAACAGGCCAGTCGATCCAGGGCGTAAAACAAACATGGGAGTGTTTGGTATGTGATGGTGCTCAAGCCCTGATGTTTTTTCATTTTTTATAGATTTTCAGCTGCGGCAGCTCAGTTCGCTATTATTCGGTACTGCCAAGAAGGCGAATATGAGATATAAGGTGTATTAAAGCTGGTGAAATTATTTAACGCGAAAGTAAGCTCTTCACATGTTAAACGATTCAGGCCTACTTAGAGTACGGGGTAGAATTGACATGGCGGAAAATGTCCCATTTGAGGTAGCGCAATAGTCGCGTTACACGTTTCATTGCCGAATTTAACCATCGAAAATTCCATCACCATAACAGTGAAATGGTGGTTAACGAAATGAGACAGCGCTACTTTATACCAGGTCTAAAAGCGTTGGTTAGAGCAACGACAAGATCGTGTCAATGGTGCCGAAATCGTCGCGCTATTCCGAGACCTCCAGAGATGGGCAGCCTTCCGAAAGAAAGATTGGATATCAAGGATTTTTTAGGCTCCTTGAAGTAGCAGTAGGCAGTCATCTTGAAAAACACCGGTGCGTCCTCTTTACGTGCTTGACAATCCTTGCGGTCCATCTTGAACTCTCGCCTTCGATTTCAACCGCCTGCTTTCTTAAGAAAAATATAGGAAATATATGGTATACAAATCAGCATTTTAAAGGAAACGTCAAAAACGCGAAACAAAGTATGCCTAACAGAATAAAGGAAGTTTTAAAAAAGTAAGGGAAATGTTACAAAATATTAGTATGAAATTGAAAATGGCATGAATATTTGTGCTTTATTAAAATAAAGAAATTATTTTCTTCAAAAAAATAAAACATAATTTTAAACAGTTGAAAAAATTGGAATTCTCATGTTCTTTGTTGATACTAGCTAGCTTTTTCTAATTTTCTGGCGGTGCATAGTATATACATATATTTAATATTTCAAGCTCGATATCGCTTGGCCGGATATCAATACCCTGACATTCTAGGGTGGCATCCCAAAATTGAATTGCTGTGCAATTTCGTTTCTTGGGTCGGAACTATCAACAGACCATGTATACTCATGAAGTCGGTTGCCTTCTCAATCTTACTCTGGAGTCCGTTGCAGCTTATCTGTGGGACCTTGAAATGACTCGAATAAGTCGTCCCGATGTGGGGTGTGAGGGTATGGTTGTCCACCATGCCTCAGTTGAGCTTACCGCTGTGCAGGTTGCTGCCTGGCGCACCTGACTGATGTCCCGTTCTTGTGTATCTCATCCTAACACACGGAACAGACAGTGTGGGGCATCAAAAGCTGCAGGTTAGCCCTTACACTTGGGTGGTAGCAGGGATGAGGTTGGTAGGGTTGGGGAGTGACGGTGTTGCTTGCGGCCGTGGAGGCCCCCTGGGTGCTAGGTGGCACCGACGCAATTGGCGCAATGTTTTGGGCCGTAGAGGCCGTTGGCGCTTGAAGTGCGAGCAACAAGGGGCCACATACCATGTGGTCCACTTCCTATGGGTATTAAGGCGTGAGCAGACCTTAAGATGGCTCCATTCATCACACGTATTAGTATTAGAGTTTGGATGGAGCCTTGTCATGCATGCGTAGCAAAAATATGTTTCTGGATCAGGGTTGGATACAATTTCAGCCCTGAGCAGAAGTATGTGGAGCAAGCCTGCTGCAAGGTGTTGATGCAGGTACGATAAATGGCTTATGGTGTGAGCCGAGTTGAACAAGATTTAATGGCCGAAACAACAGTCCTTGGCCGGGGAAAAACCGGGTCATTCCGTTGCGTAGAACCGGCTGTCTTGGAAATGTTAAATATATTCATATGAACTGATGTATGCAGAATATAATAATGATTTCATTTAAATGGTTTAACATTAATTTTGTATACCATTGTGACTCTCCGACATCCATGATTCATCTGGTTTTGTTGCCAAAACAATGGGGATGCCCACTCGCTGAACGTAATTTGCTTCCAAATACCTGCTTCTGATAATCGTTGTGCTTTTTCTTTGAATTTCAGTAGCTTGGCAAAAGGGATTGGGCTGCTTTTGCTGAACTTGGGTGTTGAGTTTTCTTTAAATGTAATTGAGACTTTGACAGCCTTAATTGTTCCGAGTGCTGGAGTAAACACATCTACTTTCAATAGTATCAACGTGCACAATTTTATAGCCAACTTCCAAACAAAATACTGGAACCATGCTCATTGGAAACTACTAGTGGCAATATTTTATCGACCGAACCGCCTTGAATGATCACAGGCCATTAACTAAAACTTCCACAAAACGTTTTTTATATGAGTTTGGCCGTAACCGTACAATTCACGCGAACATGGCATTAATGGCGGTTTATTTAGCATTTCGTAAGTGTCCAATGTTATAACGGTGACTTCCGAACCAGAATCCATTTGAAAATCTATCTTTTTGCCATTAGCTAAAACTTCCACAAAGCGTTTTTTATATTGTCGCTTATTGTGCCAACTACCTATTCCTTTTTGCTTTAATATGCTTTATGCAATATGGCCTGCTATGTCGTAATATCTGCAATAGCACATGTTAGTTTTTTCGGTGGTCCTCGTTGCCATCGACAAAATTTCATAGTCTTTTCCTATTGCACTTGTTGCGTTCGGTTGGTATTTTATGACATTTATACACTTTGTTGTTGATTTTAATGAATCAGCGATTAGCTGAACTTCAACCAGCGTTGGCTGCAGCTTTTGTAATGCTGCTGTGCGAACTGAATAGTGTAGCGAGTTATTTTGTCTCTGATCATATCGTCCGAGTAATCATACAGACAATTTTCTTTTTCAAACAAAATTGCACTTTCGAGCCACGGTTCGAAGCTCCGTTACCAATTTTTTGTATCTGCGGCTACCCATTTCTGCCTTATGAAATTCATAGCTGCAACTACATGAATTGTTATTTTTATAGAATTCCGTAAGTTTTCCAGATAGTTCCAGAAAAGTTTGTTTTTGTAACTCGTCAACACCGACAAGTTTTTTGAGTGTTTCATACGCGTCATTACCCAACCAAGGCAATAAAAATTATTTTAGTTTGACGGCGTTAATTAAGTAGGATTCCCATTTCTACTGGTGATTGTTGAACTACCCAAAGGTGGAACATGAGTAACCTTTTGACTTGTAGACCGTTTTAAAAGGGTTTCCATCAAAGTCTTCTGCTCCTTCTCCATCAACCTTTTGAAAAACTCTTCGCTAATCGTTGTTGTATTCGTTTATTACGTTGTCGCCAATGTTAAATTGTGGCTGTAGATCGTATACTCCCACAATTCTGTTCAAGCCAGGGACCGTAAATAACTGTTATGCAAAAATTTTTAAACTAAAAAATTATGAGAAACCTGTCGCACCCATATATTTCCATATACAAAAATTCTTAGTTTTTCGAGCTTCTTTCAAATTCGTATTGATTGTAAATTTTGGCAATAACGGTAAAAGTTCCAGTTATTTTTTAGCCTATATAATTAAATTTAACTAAATGTGTAATTTTATAACTTTTATTATTTGAGCCAGAAATAAAAGTCTTTTCATGACAGATATTTTTTCTGCTTGTCGAAACAGTTATACTGTCCTAAAATAAAAGTCCATATATGACAGAAAACTTATTTATCGTTGAAAAAATCACCATACGACTTTTATTTGCAGAAAAAAAATAAAAGTCTTTTGTTTAAAGATATTTTCTGCATAGTTTTAGGATAGTAGTATATTTAATGGAGAGTTCATAGCTTTATGTTACATCTTGTAGCAAACACATTGTATTAAGCCAAATTAACGGCAAGTTCGATTTTGTTCCCAGAAACAAAACAGCAAATTTAAAACGCTTTCTACTCTTCCCCATTCAGTTGGAGAGAGATTCAAAGAAGCATCAATATTTTTGCTGCAAAACGATCGATGTGCCATCAACTTGTTCACCATTTTATACGTCGAATTCCAACGAGTGGGTACATCCAACTCAATAGCGGGAAGGCCATGTTCAGAAATCTGATTTCTGAAATATTTATAGCAGATACTAAACATTTGCCGACATAACTATTAAATAAATTAAGACAAACCTGAAAGAAGGTGTACGCAATGTTTTTGCCAGATTCCGAGCGCGTTATTTTCGTCCAGTTTAGCACCGCCAAAAAAATTATTCACAACCAATTGCAATAAGTGCGCTGCACACTTTATGGACAAAACAGAATAAATGTTTAGGCCGAATAAAATGCCGTTTTCATCAACATGCTCATCTGTTTCACTGAGAAGCTCTACCGCCTTCAGCATATTGCGCCCATTAGCAGTTGTAATGGAGTAAATTTGTTTTTTATTAATTTCAAAACTATTTATCACTGATTTCATTTTTTAATTTTCTCCTGTATGACTTCGTTGATGTCGCGTAGCTGAATCGATTTTCAAAGAAATTAATTTGTTTTTGAGCTTGTCTTTTATCCATTCTCGTTCTTTATTGTATTGAGTTGCAATTAAATCCATTATATTTCTTGAATTCACAGGGATCATATTTATGCCTGAAAAATTTGTCGCGTGGAAATGGAAGTTTTTCCACTGTAGCCAGATGAACACATGCTTTTTCAACTTCGGTTTTTGACACGCTAATAGACAACTTAATTTTTTTTCCGTCACTTCAAAATCTTCCGAGTTAACTTCTCTTTCATATTCCAGATTTTATATAAGGTGTCGCTTTAAATTTGTCAAAAAGTCTCCGCGGTACACAGTTTTGCACAATTTACAAATATTTGTATTGTCTATGACTCTTCTATCAAAGAAATTTCTACAAACTTTGTAATTTTTTCAACCCATTTCAGCACAATCTAACACACGTCTTTCACCTAAGAAACTTTATTTTAGGACAGTATAACTGTTTCGACAAGCAGAAAAAATATCTGTCATGAAAAGACTTTTATTTCTGGCTCAAGAAATAAAAGTCACGAAATAACACATTCAGGCCTGTTCTGCATTTCGATACGATATGAAAAGTAAAACGATAAGCATTCCGACTCGTTTTCGTGGTGGTGTTCTTGATTCCGAGTGAGATCGAACAAGTTCGAAGTCGTTTTCGAATCGATTTCATTTAGATTCGATAATAAGCCGTAGAAGCTGTTGGCAGTTATATATGTGTCACAGAAGTAAATTTAAATTTGAATAAATTTGAAAAATGCCTATACCATTGATTTTTTGGTGTGCCGAGGAAAGAAGACTTGCTATTGCACGTTTAAAACATAGAAATCGTCAGCTAAGAGTGCATGTCGATATATTACGAAAGCTGGACTCCAAGTAAGTACTTCCTTCAATTTATTTGGATTTTTAACTCTGTATGTAAATAATTTTAAAGGTTTATAGAGTCTTATCGCATCAACAAAGATACTTTCAAAATGCTGTTGGATAAAATTGGCAATAGATTAGCGGAGAGGCATCGTTTTATTACACCGACTACGCAACTGGCAGCCACACTTCGATTTTTAGCAACTGGCTCTTACCAGTTGGGGATAGCTAAAGACCACGACATTAACATAGGCAGAAGCACTTTTTCCAAAGTACTGCACTCTGTCATACAAGAGCTAGAGACCTGTATTTGCCAAGACTACATTCAGCTGAAAATGTCTACCGCGGAGATGGACGCGTCGAATGAATATTTTTACCGGCAATGCAATTTTCCCGGTGTTATTGCGTGTGTAGATGGAACACACATAAAAATATTAAAACCAAAAGATGACGAATCTCTGTTTTTTAATAGAAAGGGATATTTTAGCATAAATGCAATGGTGGTAAGCAGTTAAATAATTAAAATGTTTCTTTAGAATATAAATTACCAATTTATTATATAAACAGATCTGCAATTACAATATGGAAATACTGGCAGTAGATGCAAGCCAACCAGGCTCGTGTCATGATTCCTTCATTTGGAATCAAAGTCATGCAAGGCAATTTTACAGCAACAATCGCATGCAAAATACCTGGGTTTTAGCAGATTCTGGCTATGCTTTAGAAAATTTCATATTGACACCATACAGAAGCCCGCAGCAAGGATCAATAGAACATATATTCAACAAGAAACATGCTTCTGCTCGTAATATAGTTGAGCGCACAATCGGTTTGCTAAAAAGCCGATTCCGATGTTTACAAGGAACTCTGCACTATGAACCAAAGTTTACTAGTCAAATTATTAACGTTTGCTGTGCGCTGCACAACATTTGCCGTAATCGTAACTTACCCTCCCTTGAACCAGTTAGCCATGACATGGAAATAGATGGTAGCAATGCTGATGAAGAGAGTGAAAACATTCAGCAGGCCATCGCAGGGGGAACTGAAATAAGGGACGAAGTTGCACGGAGTTTCCAGACATAAATTCCCATACATACATATCCTGTGATCATAAAAATGGACAAAGAAATCGAAATAATATTTTGGACAACTTATGTTTATTTATTTATTTTTAGTAATTTTTTATAGCTAATTGCATTTCAGCAAACTCATAAATATAACTCGAAAAGATTACATACATCTCACAAAAATTAATCAAACTTCTATTGTTTCATGGAGAAAAAAAACACAAACATAAAAGCAAACAAAAATAATTAATCACATTTACTTATGGATATGTACTTGCGTAGTATGTACCTATTTTCGTATGTACATGGGTACATGTGTATGAAATTCAGCATGAAACTGAAAAAGTATTCTAGTGGTAATTCAATGAAAGGGTTATAAGAACTACAATTCCACTTCCTAATGCATTTCTATCAATGCAAATTTTATGCCAAGCAGTTAAATTCATAGCATTTGCATGCCATATGTAAAAATGGCTCGCATATAACTTTGAATTAATAGAAATGTGGAAGGAAGTGGAATTGTAGTTCTTATAACCCTTTCATTGAATCACCACTAGAATACTTTTTCAGTTTCATGCTGAATTTCATACACATATACCCATATACATACGAAAATAGGTACATACTACGCACGTACATATGCAGTATTTTTACTTATCAACTACAAGAATTTTTTAAGAGTTTCATGTTTCTGTTCTTCTATTTCTTCCATCCTCTTGTTGTGCCTTTTTCTCTCCTGCTCTCTCTCTTCCATAATTCGGCACTTCTTTTGCTTAAGCAGGAGTGACTCATCCAACGTATCAGCTATTCTCTTCAATAACGCGTTTTGATCTGTACAAACGGCTGCGAATGCGTCATTTGAACGCCGACGTTGTCTTGTGCTGGACTGCGGCTCAGTATCATCCGGTGAATTATTTAGCCTTTCGGGAATGCTGGCATCAGTATCACTGTACGAAGCACGGTCGACAGTATCTTCGGCATCCTCTGTACCTTCCCCTACAGAGTGCCCAAAAGTTGCTGCACCTCTTATACCTTCCACAGCTCTATATAGCCCGCACAACACCGCGACTGCTTCCTCTGTAGGGGAAATAGGCTGCTGCGTGTATGGACCGCCAGCCAGTTTCTTTCTTATGCTGGCTTTCCAATCAACCCAGGACTGCAAGTAAAATTATTTTATTAAGCTACGAAGTTTCCACATGTATACACAACACTCAATAACTACGCATTGATTGGCAAACAATCAAAAAAATAGGCTGGCATGTGCCCCAAAAATATGTGAAGCATAATACTTCAACACTTATTTGTGTTTTCTTTTACTCAGCATCAGCATAAACAATGTGCATATACGAGTATCAAGCAAGCAAACGAACCACTCACGCCACTTGCGAAAAATGGTAACAGGCAAAATGTACATACATTCATATGTATATACATACACAAATATGTACCCACATTTCACAAAAGGCGACTAGCGTAGTGCTCAAGTTTCTGTGTTCCAATCGAAATCAATTCATGCCATTGTGGCGACGCATAATCGAAGTTACAGGGCAGCGTTAGGTTGTGAACAAATAAATCAGTAGCTGCCAAGTGTTGTATATTTTCTTTGAACAATGGCGATTGAGCGGCTCGACACCATTAAATGCATTTCTCGTATACATACCTTTTTCCAAGCAGCTGAATCCTTACAAGGCGGACCAGCAGCATTCAGCGAATTGGTCAGCTCTACCCACTTTGCTTCGATCTGCACCCTGTCGCCTTTTGTAAATCCTTTTGCTATTTCCTGGTTGTTCTGCATGAATGAAAGTATTATCCGCTCCTGCTTCTCACTCCGTTTCTTTCCCCTAAAATATAAATAATTTATTAAATAAAATACAATTTGTAAATTCCTTACTTACATTGCAATTTGTGTTTTCGTCGGCTTCAAATGATGTTTGTTTACAAACAGAATCAGCTGGTTGCAGTAATGCTTTCGAATATGGGTTGCCATTAGTCGCAGATCATTCATAAAAAAACTTATAGAGGCAAACTCAGCTCATATATTTTCAAAAATATCATTGCTTTGTCAACACCAACATATTTTTATAAAGTTTATTTAAGTTTTTATTAATGCTCAAGCTGAAATAAAACCAATCATTCAAGTTACGAACTTTACAATTGATGTTCGAATATTATTTGCGATGCATGGCAATACGGAACTTTTCGATGACTACTGCGCATGCACTGGAGCGGAATCAAGAACAGGTCGGTTTCATGTCGATCGTTTTCGTTTGCTTGTATGAGCAAACTTTTGAATAGTAATTTTATAACACAAATATATACAATTAAATGACTACAGATAAGAGCAAAAAGGACTGACAATTTTTTTCAATAATATGAAAATGTAAATAGCGGCCACATTACTGCGCAACAACATTTTTAAGTGGGTTTAATTTACAAATTACTTTTCATTCCGACTACTCAAAGGCAAAACTTTTCAAACCGAAAACACTTTGTCGGAATCGAAATCAAGAACACCTAGCCATTTCGATTCCGAAAAATTTGATCGGAATCGAAATGCAGAACAGGCCTGATTAAGTTGAATTTAATTATATAGGTTAAAAAATAATTGTTTTCTTTTGACATTATGGTAAAAAAGTATGAAAATAACATTCTGAAGATAACTTTATGGAAAAGACTCATAACAGTTACAGTCCCTGGTTCAAGCTGTTTAAATGTGCACGTCTCAACTGCTTTAAACCCACTCACTTGTTTTGTTAATTATCTTTTTACGTTGCCATATATACATAAATTACAATGTCAAATATCAATATTAAAATTAGTTTTACACTGAGAATAAAAATTCATTGTTGCCAATTTTGATTTGCAGGCACAACACTCGAGTTATTCGCTGATGTAGAGGACCGCCCATAAATCTTTCAGAGACTCTTTCTCTCTCATCCGACTCTGACAGTGCCCATGCTTAGCCATACAAAGCACGAGAATGCGAGATAATTATAGAATAAGGTTTTGGTTCGTCTAGAGAGGGCTCTACGGCGCAGTTGCCTACTCAGCCTAAAGTGGCGCTTGTTGGCAAGAGATTATTCGTAATATTTCGAGGCTGATATTATTGTAGTTGTTAATGCTGGTTCCCAGATAAACAAAGTCCTCCACTTTTTCCAAATTGTATGTAATTGTCTACAGTGATGCGAGAACCAATACGCAAATACGCTGACCGTTTATTTGATGACAGGAGGTACTTAGTTTTGCCCTCGTTCACCTCCAGATCCATACGTTTCATTTCTTTATTCAGTTGTGAAAAGGTAGCAGTACATGACGCGGTTATTGAGGCCGATGATATCGATATCATCAGCATACGCCAGAAGTGCTCTTATAAAATATGGCGCATGAATGGTTTAATTCTGCAGCTCGAATTATCTTTTCTAACTAGCTTAAAGAAGGCGCAGAAGTCAATATGTCTGAAACCTCGCTTGCTATCAATCGGCTCGGAGAGGATTGTGCCAATTCTGACTGACTGTATTTGTTTTTTTCAGGTTTTGCGGCAAATAGGCAGCTTCTTCTCATGCTATCGAAATCGAATTTGATGTATACAAAAATACAATGCGTGTATATTAATTTTTCTCGGGTATTTTCCAAGATTTGGGGTATCGTCAATATTTGGTCGAGTAGACTTGCCAAGGCTAAAATCACACTGTTAAGGTCAAATCAGTTCATGGGCTTCAGTCGTCCACATAATACCCCTTTTTGTGGATTTTGCAGAGTACACTTAAATTAAATGAGCCGGCGCATGCCTTTTACAAGCCCTCGTCGCCTCACTTGAGTAGCTCTGCCGGCAGTCCGTCAACACCAGCGGCCTCACCTTCTTTAGCCGCGCTATCGCCGTTCGTGTTTCGTCCACGTCGGTTAACGGTACTTCGACTCCGTTTTCATTGATTGGAGGTTCGGGTTCGTCATTTTCCATACGCCACTACCATTAAGCAGCGAAAAGAATTGTTCGCTGCATAGTTTCTGTGTACTCTGGATATCGGTCGTTTGGAGCGTGGTCCTATAAACAACATCGTTCTCTTCCCGGCGAAGTAGATCAGTCTCAGTTCGTTAGAGGATGTAGGTTAAGTTCCCCGACTGTGGGGCCAAAGAATGCTTCCTTGGCAATAAAATCGCCTAGGACGAGTTTTATATAATGATGGGGGCAGCATACATACGCGCACTGAAGGCGAAGTGATATTTCATTACATCGTCCTTCTCTTCTGTAGGGGTGAGCCCAAATTAGCGAAATGTTGAAAGTCTCGCTCTGATACGGATTACAGCAAGACGTTCGTCCACTGTGGTAGGCGACAGTACCTGGTGACATAATCTCTCTCCCCGAATTTGCCCACCCCAGGTGAATGACAATCAGAGACTTTTGCAACTTGCACGGACTTCTACACACGGCTCCGTCCTCCATGACAAATTAATTATCTCAAATAAAATGAATAACCTTGTGTCAAATACAGCAAAAATGTTGAGAAAAATATGAAATCGACAAAGGATAAAATGAAAACACAAAGAAAAATGCGCAAACATGAAAAGCAAAAACGACGATAATTTGGCGTAAGGTATTTCTAAAGAATAAGCAGATTTCGTTCGTTCGTGTATCAGATTCTTATTGACGGTTTGTTGATGCCGACAAATTTTTTGACAATGCATTCAACAAGTGAATATTATTATATATAAATGATTTTTCAAATACAATTATTAAATTTTCTTTTTTAAGTCAGCATTTAAAACAATTTAAAAACACGCAACATCTTACCTTTCTTTTAAATATAAAGGACATTGGCAATTGCGTATTCAAACAATAATAGTTATCTCGTATGGGGATATGCATAGCGTATGCAGTTTCCTATAAGAAATTGCTTCGAAATCGCCATTACTGTTCATTGATTGTAACCATGCGCAAATGCTGGTGGTTCCTAAAAACAAAAAACACTTTGAAAGGGAAAGCGATTTGTCGTTACCCGAAAAGGCAGCACGACGCCAAATTAGAGCGAAAGCTTGGAATACAAGGCGGGATTTACCGGTCTGCCCTATGTTCTTAAGTTTGGATTATAGAATGAACACGACGAGTAAATTTATATCATAAGTTCAATATTACTTCAATTATTGATTTCAATCATTTTGGTGCAATCTCGAATATCTTAATTAGATTCGGAGAAATAGCGAGTGATAGACGGAAACGCCGTTCCAAAAGCTATTATCAGCAAAGGGATAAAATTACTTGAAAATATCTCATCTCATATTGCGAAATTAATATATGTACATATGTATGTACACGCATACATCAAAGGTAAAGGTATATAAACCATATTCATCTGTGAATTCTTGAAGAAAAAGTGTGTGGGAGGTATTACTTACAATTTTCTTTTGTTACATATTCTAATACGTGCGCTGTAGTTAATATGCCGTCCACTTCCCATTGCTGTATATTAGTATAATCTTTTTAGCGTCATGGCACGTTTTCTTGATATTTCTTCCCCCCGAATCTTCGCTTTCATTAAAGCGAATGTGAGTTCCAATGAATCTGTTCTATGCCTCTTTCTTGGTTCATAAATTTTTCTCGCAGACTTTAGCAAGCATTATTCATACAGTTGAAAACTTTGCGTCGAGATTTTGTATATATACAGTGAAAGTACCGAATCCCTTTTCAGAAATGCATCTGTAAATATGAACCTTGACAGGGTGTTTAAAAGACCACTGGACAAATTTAGTACATTTTCAGACCCAAGCTTATTCATTCCTGTAGTTCCAAAAACCGAAAGATGATTCATCTGTTAATATCACTTTGCTTCAATCACGGACTTTTGACCGTGTGCTCCGATTTCTGATTTCAGATTCTTTCAATCTTCACCTTTTTCTACATGGAAACGTCTGTTCTTTTAGCGAATGCTTTTGCTTTGCTTAGCTAAGGGTAGAGTTCTTATAAAATAACTTTGTAATGGTTCGATGTTCGGTTTTTACGGTAGTTTTAGTCAAACTTCTGCCCGTCATCATTGCCCTCAACCTTTAATTCATAGTTCTACTTCCTAGCAAAGTGACTTGACACGTTTACCTCAGTTCTAGACATTTTCGGCCTATGTTCTTTAAAAGTAAGCACTTCGGAATACAACGAAAAATTATAGTACTGCTGCACTGCATAATTAGTATTTAAATATATGTCACAATGCCTTGGAGCCCACTCCACTTTTGGGTAAAGTCACTCAGCCATCTCGTTGAGAGATGCCCAGCATTTCTTGGCTACCATGGCAGTTGTGGACTCTTGGTGGAGTGAATTTATTTCTGCTTCGCTATCAGTGAAAATGTATATACCAACCTTGGATATCGAATCATACTTGACCAGTTTCGTGGTCCTGTCAATTGCCATCAGTTCCGCCTGGAAAACGCTACAGTGGTCCGATAGACGAACGCTAATGGAGATTCTCAAGTGTTAAGAGTGTACGCCTCCACCAACCCTACCCTCCATATTTAATCCATCTGTCTGTACATGGATGGTTTCGTCCTTCCCTACAGCATCCCGTTTCCACTCTTCCCTTGAGGGTAGGAGGGTCGTGAATGCTGTAGTGAGAGTAGAAGCCGGCAGTCCATAGTTCACATCCTAGGAAACTCTGAGAACTCCGCAGGTATCGTGCCGTGACCACCTTTTCCAATTGACTTGGTGCAGGAGTATAGTGCTACGATTGCTGTACGTGGTCTATCTGCAATATTGGGCCCCCAATTCAGTTTCCTGTCTAATATGAGGCCTTGCTATTTGGCCTCTCCCTTTACTATGAGAGTCATCCCCTCTAACTACTGCGGTGTAGGGCCAGTTTACTATTTGGCGCTCCATCCTCAACCTTCTTCCAAATGATTTACTGCAGGAGTATATAAGTAGGGCTACGGTTACTTTACGCGCTCTGTCAGCATTAGTGCCCCCCCCCCCGCCCCCCCTAGTTTAGTTTTCTGTCCAATATGAGGCCTAGATATTTGGCCTCTTCATTTACTACTAGGGCCTTCCCCATATAGTTAGATGTTCCAGCTCCGGTGTCTTATGTTTGCTAGTGAAGAGCACTAGGTCCATCCTTACAGGATTTACCGTCCATTTAATTTCTAGGATGGCGGTGATGTCAGCCCTTATTCTGCCGAGGACATCAACCAGCCGAGCAGCGGCACCGTGGATCCATGAAATATACTAAACTGGATTGCTGTCGAAAACCTGCAAATCCGTATACCATCTGGAAGCCTCTTCATTTCGTTTATATCTGCCTACGTCGCAGGCGCAGAAAGTGGATGGTTACTGGCTTGGGGAAGCAGGCCGTATTTTCTAATTTGCATATTCTCGAATTCAAAGTCCTAGTTTGATTTATTTGTAGGTTAGGTGCACCGAGTTGCTTTACAATTAAGTACCCTGCTGAATATCTCTTCTTTTTGTTTCGATATAAATTTTTCCTGATAACAAAAAATTGTTTGTTAGATAAAAGTAAATGGATAGTTGCATAATTGTGACACTCTCACAACTAATTTACTTTCGCTTTTGTTTTGATTAGTTTAGGTTCGACATTGAGTTATGTAATAACATATAAAAAATGTAATAATTATAACAAACTAGATAAATTTTAACAAATCCTGACATAGTCATACGTAATTTATTTTCGCTTTGCTTTTAATTAGTTTAGATTTGACTTTCAATTATTTAATAAGATATAAAAAATGTATTAAAAAAAGGTATAACTAACTAGATAGATTTTAACAAATCGTGACAATTCCACTTTGCATTCAATTTATTATTTATGTTTTAGTAAGATAGTTAAGCTGTCATTGTATCTTAATTATCACTTGCAAATATGTGAGGAAGTGCTTAATTTTTTAACAATTTTTGGACGGTCTGATGGATCCTTTTTGGAAGTTTTATCCTCCTACTTCTAGTACAGCCTGCGTTACCAAATTCCTATGCGCTGGCTGCAAGCAGTTTACTTTTCAATGAGCAGGTGCCGGTAAAATGATGTCATTATGCAACTTTTTATGATTTACACTTAAATTGCTTTTTAAATATACCAAAAGTATGACCTTATTTGTCAATGTGCAGTAAAATAAAGCCATATGACTTTACATACGTAGCACCTCCCTCTTCGCATGAGTTTTTGAGTTGAAATTACGAAAATAATCGTTATTCGCAGCCTTTATTTTTTTCTAATGTATACCCACCACAGATCTTGTGTGATCTGCATAAACGGGACACCACACCAAATGATGCATTGAATGCTATCTGAGATCTCCTGCTACTGGATATGGCAGGACAACAGATGACAACGATGAATGTTCTGCGATTAAGAGAGACATCCCAGTGGCATCCCGAACCCTAGGATCACTTTGGTTTATGAAACAAATTTCGCTTCTTTCCGGGCAGCATGGATCGTTGTGCTTCGAAATCGGTTCCTGAAAGTAGTTTTATAACAAGATTTCTTAGTAGGGAGGAGTGGAATCTAGAGTTTAACAATCCAACTGGTAGTATTTGTCATCTATGTATATAGATGGCTCGAAACTAAGGTTGGAGGAGGCGTTTTCTCGCGAAACCCAGCACTGCAGCGTGTTCCAGTCTGGGGTGTTAGCTATTATGGAAGCAGTAGATAAACTTGGAACCGGAATTATGTGAGTTCTATCACGTTCAATTCAAACATAGCGCTGGAATGCCTATCTGCCTATCGCTACAAGAGAAGGCCAAGCAAAATAGACTGTACCTCATTTGAGCCCGTGGCCACAGGGACATAGAGGGAAACTGCATGGCAGATGAACTTGCAAGACAAGGTACGACCTTCTTCTTGAGATATATATGAACAAGATGACGATAGATGGAGTCAAATTACGACTTGTCGAACCTCAAGGCAGACGTAGCCTAAATGGCTAAGAGCATAATTTTACCTAACCAGCACGGTTTTATTACTGGACATTCTATTTCCAATTTAGCAATTTTCAGCGAATACTGCATCGCATCATTATTGGCTGGACGTCAAGTAGACTGCATTTACACAGATTTTTCGAAAGCGTTTGACAAAGTTTCACATAAAATTTTATTACACAAACTAAGACTTTTGGGATTTCACTTTATTTTTCTTCGATGGATAAAATCATACCTGCCAGATTTTTCGAAAGCGTTTGACAAAGTTTCACATAAAACTTTATTACACAAACTAAGACTTTTGGGATTTCACTCTATTTTTCTTCAATGGATAAAATCCTACCTAAGCAATATGCGGTGTGTGGTGACAGTATACGGCGTTTCTTCTGATTGTTTCATCGCCTCTTCGGGAGTTCCTCAAGAAAGCATTTTGGGTTCACTACTATTTGTTTTGTTCATTAATGATATCACAAGTTGTTTTTCTTTCGCCAACTTTTTATTGTACGCCGACGATTTAAAAATACTTTCCGTTATAAATGGCTTGACCGATGTGGTATATCTACATATATAAAAACATCTACCTCTTAATAATTCGCCGTAAGTAGTTAGTAAGAACTTTGTTTTACTGACTTTATGAATTAAATAATTAAATAAAATAAAGAAGAGAAGATATTTCTAACGGGGTTGGCGTTCTGGGGCACTGTCTAATAGAAATACCTTTCCGAAGAAGCTGCAGGAGCTGTAATGGTCATACGTCTACTATGTAAGTGCCCTGCACCGTGTAAAAGCATGCTACGATATGGATGGATGACCTAGTGAGGATTCAAACACCGAGATTAAATGGTTTAGCAAAGGGTAATCCTTCGTCGGATGGTGTCAATGTTTGTGGTAACACAATGGGGCCTCTATTTCTGGTCTAAGTTTGCAGGCGGCAGGCAGTCCTACTTACCTACCTTACCCATCAACCGATTTCTTAAAGTTGTTATTGTTTCTCTACTTTCGAAAGCAAATGTTCGCAAGGCTAGATAAATAAGGGGGCACTTTGCCGCCTTCCTTAGTTTTTTTTTTACCGGTGACGAGCTGTTTGTGGCGTTACCATCATTGGCTTTTTCTTCAAACTATAACAATTTTTGCAAGGAGAATTCATATAAGGTGGTGTTATAAGTACAAGTAAAATATTCCCACGTATTTTGTTTTAAAAAAATATTGAACAGTAATTTTGTTTTTAATATAATTTCAACCAATATATTCTATATCGAACCCCGTAGTCGGTTAAATAATCCACTTGCACATTTGCTACAATAAATTTTTTACCATTTTTTAAACATATTAATTACGCCATTTTTGGTATTAAAAACATGTAAACTAATTTGATCATGGCGCAAACTTTGTCGAGCAGGGATAAAAGTCTAAAAAATCAAGGTTATTGTATTATAAAAATAAGTTTAAGTCAAAGGAAAAAATGTAGCCTTGCATAGGAAAAGTAATATAAGTAAACACAATGTTTGCAAATTAAAAATTGTAAACAACTTTGTGCTTAATTAATGTTTTTGGGAAGCACATACTATGTATATGTCATCTGTAGCTTAGCTGAATTTTTCCAGTCTTTGTTTTGTCTTTCGTATCCTTTGTACCGATATTTGAAAGTATTGTGATTTGGAATACTAAAATTTTATCAAAGTAAAGTTTTTTGGCACTTCTTCAGCTAGCTTTTTGGATTTATTTAGTTGAGAACGAGAGTGAGCAGTAGAGCGACTTCCTTGTGTATTCAGTAATATTGACGTGCTAGAGTGAAATGTAAGATATTTGTTTACACATAGTGCCCCTAAGAAACTGATAGCAACATTGTTCTAACTGCTGACAAAAATTTTTCAGCCCTGACTGTCATATGAACTAGCAATTGATTGGCGCTGTTCTTGCAGGGAATATATAATTCTCTTTGTCTGATATTGATTTAGGTGCTTTTGGTCATAATGGTTCATCATCAGAAACCGAATCCTTTAACAGTAGTTATTAACCTTACGGCTTGTATGAACATGTTCTCATGAATTAAAAAAATAAAAAAAGACTTTCGTAATATTATTTCATGACAAACTTGAATATGGAGGCATGGTGTACTAAATGCAGAAGGTGACGTCTTCATAGGTACCACTACTTTGGGTTTGCCAACTTCAACTAGACCAAGCTTTTTTCACAAATTAGGAAAATTAACCATCTTAAATCTCTGCTATAAATCCATATTTTTACACTTTAGAATAATTAGAGTTTCACTGAAATATTGGAAGTTATTCAATTTTCTCTCCCGTATTCTTGTTTACTAAAGGAGAGATCTAGGAAGGCGCAATCTTCTATTCTATCACTCTTGATATGGAGGCGTATAAAGGTGTGTGGTAAATATAATAATAATATAACAACAATTTGGAGATTACAGCCTTACTTGACATTTGGCTGAACTTCCAAATGTTATTTGCCCCGGCTTCGGCGGCTTCCGTAAATTGATTGCAAGTCTAGTCTACACAGAAAGTGTGATTATTTTTTGTACAATTTTCAAAATTTTTGATACGTTCTTTAGCATTCATCTAGTTAGCTCTGGTACGAAATTTTATTAAAGTACATTTGTCAGCTTTCTGAGATACACACTTTTGAAATTTTTATTTATATGGGAAGCAGGCGTGGCAGTACGGCGCTTTCCAAAACTTTCCACATTTTTCTTAGCTAGGATAAAATATGGGCACATACCAAATTTGGTTCAAATCGAACAGCGTTTACTATTGTCTGCCGATAGTTTCAGACATGCTAAATGCGCAAATTCACTCGGAAGTGAAATTCAGAAGATTTATGTATTTATTTATAACAAATTAGCTTACTCAATAAATGTTATAAGCTAATTGAGATGAAGCTATAGCAACTAGGCCTTAAGCTTAATTTCATACACAATTTAATATATTTAGGTGATTCACAAGGTGTCATAAAGTCATATGTCATATAACAAATTTGTGCCGATATACAACTCGTGTGAACACACCATCTTACTTTGTGTCCTATTTTAATTATTAATCAGCTGATTGCGAATAAACTAAAAAAATGCCACGGGAAAGTGAGAAAAATAAAATAATTGCTGAATTATGTAAAAATCGGCTTATGGATATGATTTTTGCGGATTCAAGTAAGTTACAAATATAAATCGTTGTATACTTTTTTTACATTCTTATATCATGCTCTTCCAGGCGATGAGGAGGAGCAAGATGAAACGGACGAACTCTTCATGATAAACATGGTAAGCCTTTTGTGCAACCGCAGAAGTATTCATTTGGGAATTCCAAAATCTGTCGTTTGGCACCGGCGTGTACTGAATAATTTTGACGACGGAAGATTTAATCAAATGGTTCGCGTACGACCAGAAGAGTTGGTCTACATATTAAACCTAATAAAAGACGCTGACGTATTTAAAACAATCTCCCATGAAAGTCAGCTTCAAATAAAATTGCAACTCCAAATTGTGTTGTTTCGATTAGGTTCTTCAGGCGATGGGCTATCGATACGAAAAGTTGCGTATCTTTTTGGCGTAGGCGATGGTGGCACAATTCAAAATGTGGCACAATGAGTTTTTAAAGCAATATTAGCTTTGAAGAGCAAGTTTTTGAATTGGCCAAGTGACTTCGAAAGACTGCAAATTGTGTCCACCACGAGGAATGAGATGCCAGGTTGCATAGGCTATATCGACGGCTCAGAAATTAGATTGGCCGAAGCACCAGTTAAGAAACATGAGCTCTACTTCTCTCGGAAACGCCAATATTGCATTAAAATGCAAGCTGTCTGCGACTATAAGTTGCGAATAAGGCAAGTTACAGTAGGCTACCCGGGCAGCGTCCACGACGCAAAAATGTTTTTGGACTGCCCACTTTCTAAACATCCCGAACGATTCTTATCTACTTCTCAGTGGATCGCTGCGGATAGTGCTTATCCACTGAAACAATTTATAATTACACCATTCCGACAAAATAGTACCGAGTATACAAGAGAGAGTAGAGAGATATTCAACAAATACTTTTCCAAATATCGTGTGAGGATTGAGAATTGCTTTGGGTTATTAAAGGAAAAATTTGGTAGTTTAAAAGAACTGAAATTCAGAATGCTTACCGATCAAAATAAAAAGCATTGCAATGACTGGATAATGGTGTGCTGCATCTTGCACAATATTTTAATAGATTATGCAGAAAAAGAAAGTAGCAGCAACATTCTATCATCTGAACTTCATATACCACCCCCAAGCAACACAAGAGCTGCCTTATTGCAATTTATACAAAAGCAAACAAACATTTAATATTTTCTTATTTATATTTATCATTTCGCCGTTATTAGCTACCGCGACTCACAGTGAAACTAGTCCAGTGTTATTTGTTGCAATATTGACAAAATTTTTCATGTTAACGTTTTTTCTTTTGTTTAAATATAGCTATTATTATACATAAACCATATAAATCACAATTTCAAACTTAAAAAAAAACTCACAAAAATTCAACAAATTTCAAACTTTTTACTCCAAGTTTTTAAAAAAATTTTGGGCATTCAGTTTTGTAGCTCATTCAATTTCAGTATAAGAAAGTGCATTTTGATTTTTGATAATTTTTTTTCCTGAGGGTATTGCGATTTTTCTTCCATACAAAAGTAAATTTTCTTCATTTTGTCAATATTGCAACAAATAACACTGGACCATTTTCACTGTGACTCACTGCAAGTATACGCGTTAGCTAATACAAATTTTGTAATATAAATTATGTATGAAATGTAAGTGAAATAAAAAGTTTGAATTCACATTAACACATATAAAAGCAATTGAAAAAAGTATTTGCAGCTTGTACGAATAAGCAGTGTTATTCAAATCAAAATAAACGAAATGCTCATAAAAATTTGTTTGAAATTTTGAGATAGAAATAGTTAAATTAAACAAAAAATCAATTCGAATTCATTTATACTTCAATCTAAGCTCCTCCATTGCCAACCGTTCTTTCATTTCCAATTCTTTACCTTTTAAATCAATTTCTTTTTCTTTCAGAGCCAATTCCCTTTCTTTAATGTTTACTTCTCTTTCTCTTAATGTACTTTCATGTTCTATTTTCTCCCTTTTCAACTTTAATGACTCCGAGTAAATTTCGCTTATATCCGACACAGCTGTTCGCGAATATACGCCTCTGCGACTTGGCGGCTCTGAACTTTCCACCACTCCAGAGGTCGCGGACGTGGAGCCTTCATCTATTGCAATTATCGTTGAGTTTAAAACATCATAGCTCGAAGTAGAATCCAAGCTCTCTTCAATGATTGCCGCTTCCACTCTTCTGCCCCCAAACACTTCGTCTAGTTCATAGTAACAAGTGCACTTTTTTAGCAAAGTAGCTGAAACAAAATAGTTTGACTTAAAGTTAAAGCCAATTAAATAAATAGTGAATAAACAATCTTACCTTTTAATGTCTCCCCTTCCATACTACCAGCGCCAGTCGAACCTTCCCATGCTTTGGCTTTATTGTAGCTCAACCTCATATTTCTCACCTTCGCACGTATCAACTTCCATTCTACAGTGATGTTCGCCTCTTCCGCGAACTGTCTATAATATGCTTGCGCTGTTGGCTTCTATAATTAAATTTATTAACATACATTTAATATTGTACTACTATACTATACACCTACTTCGAAATTTCTGTTGCCCATCAAAAATTCTACCAGTGCCTTTTCTTCCGCCACTGTCCATTTCTTGGTCGGATTAAGTCGCACGCGTTTTGCCTTCGGCTGGAACAAATGTTTTTAGTAAATTTGTAGGCATTTATGCTTTTGTATTCGATAATTTACCTGGATATTTTCCCCTTGCTCCATTTCTTTGTAAAATTAGCAAATGTATTCAACCGCGTAATGAAAATGGCAAAAGTAAAAAGAGAAATGAAAAGGTAAACAAAAGACAGCTGATTACATACGACAACCCAAAAACATACCGTGCAGAGTTGTATTTCATTAGTACACCATTTATGTAGAAAGCAACAACAAAATATTTTAAACCGTCATAAAATTTATGATATTATGACAATATGACTCATTATGACACCTTGTGAATCACCTAATTGTATATAGTATGTGTGTTAGTATGCATATTTTTAAATTATTAGGTATTTGTGTGTTTTAATTATTGTGCGTTTTGTATGTATGTGTATAGTGTTTAAATGCGGTGATAGAGATTGGTGGTTTTAAGGAACTTCATTAATAGAAGGGTATTTACTTTAGAAGGAGAAGAAAGGGTTGAAAGGGGATCTAATTCGCCAAAGACTTGGTTTCTACGGGTAGAATAATTAGGGCAGTGTTGCAATAAGTGAGGTATGGTAATTATTACTTCGAGATCGCAGGAGCAGGTTAGAGGATTGGAGTTGTTTATGTGGTGTCCATGGGTAATTTTGGTGTGACCTAGTCGCAATCTTACTAGTTTTATTATGTCGAGTCGGGATATTTGATCAATAACTGGTGGTATGAAGTCTTTGATTTGGGCTTTTTTATAGTTTGTTTGTCGATACCAGTGGTTGGTATTGTTCCATTCTGTATGTATTTTGTTCAAGAAGTGTTGGTTGGTGTATTTTTTGATGTCTGCCAAATTGTGGTTATGTGTGCTGTGAAGTGGCATTAAGTGTGCTTGGTTGGCTGCGCGATCCGCGACTTCATTTCCGGGTATATTTACATGGCCAGGCACCCAGCACAGTATAATCTTTGGGTAATTTGCTATGAGTGCGTTTCTTATCTCTAAGGTGTAGTAATCCTGATTATTTATATTGGAGATGGCGTCAAGAGCGGATAGGGAATCTGAGAAGATTAGGAAATACTGGGGTTTGTTTCTAACCCACTTGATGGCTTCGTGCAGAGCAATAATTTCTGCAGAGAAAATTGTACTGTAGTGAGGAAAGTTTGAGATCTTTAATACTTCATTTTAATGTATGTATAACGCTGTATGTTGCGTTTCCGTTGCTGACGGACCCATCGGTATATATGGTGTTATATTTTTTGTGTTTTTTTTGTTATTTCTTCGAAGGCTGTTTGGTATTGTATAGAGTTAGTTTTATCTTTAGTGAATACTCGTAGGGAGGTTATGATGGAGTTCCGGCTTAGAGTCCAAGGGGGATACTTGCATGTTGTTCGTTTAGCTATTTCCGCTCGTAGATTTAATTTGGAACAATATTTGATTATGATGCCTAATGCTGGTTGTACTTTGAGTATGGTTTTTCTTTTTGTGTAGTTTTTAACATATTTGTAAAGAGGGTTGTCATGGCTGGTAACGATTCTATTGTAAAGTTTTGTTATAGATAGGTCCCTTTGGTTTTCTATTGAGATAATGTTAGATTCGAACATCATATTTCTAATTGGAGTTGATCGAAGGGTGCCTAGTTTTGATTTTATTCAGTTGGGACTTGGGTGCTTGTCCAAATAGGAACGGCCCATAATTTTAATAATATTAACATTCTCATTGGGTGTCACAATTAAATTTCGGGGCAGCAAGGCATTTTACGACGTTAAGTTGGGTAGTTAAAGCCGAGCATAGATACTCTATATGAGAGTTCCACCTGTATCTTCTGTTTATTATTATTCCTAGAATTTTGATGTCTTCGCAGGGAGATAATGCTAAGTTATTTGACATGATTGTAGGTTGGCAATTCTGTTTACAACAGATGTGGATGGATTTGCACTTAGTAGGTGAAAGAATCGCTCCTGAGTAGTTACACCAAACCTGAAAGTCTTCAAAAATGGTATTCAAGTTGATTGTCGGGCTTCTTTTCTTTTTCGATTTAATTATGATGTTGAAGTCATCTGCGTATGAACTGAACTCTATTTCCTTGTGTAAAGCTATAGTAGAACAAAGTTTGTTGTAAGCGATAATAAATAGAACCACCGATAATGGAGATCCCTGGGGAATACCGTTATCTATTGGTCTTATGTCGGAGAAGTGGTTGCCTACTTTGACCGGCTTGTCAAAAAGTTTGTTATATACTTTATGATTTTAGGACCTATTTTCCATGCTATGAGCTGGTCGATTATTGTGTGCAAGCCAATTTTTTCATATGCCTTTTGGAAGTCCAAAGATATGATTATGAGGTGATTTTTGCAAGAGAGGCTGTTTGCAGCAAGATAGTCTATCAGGAGTAGACTATCTGCTGTCGATTTTCATCTCTTAAATCCCATCTGTCGGCTATCTAGTAGTTTGTTGTTTGTTACAAACCACCAAAGCCGATTTGCAACAATTAGCCATGCATAAGTGAAATAGGTCTGTAGGATTCAGGATTAGTTTTATCTGTTTTAGGCTTTGGTATTGGTAAAATTATACTGTATTTGAATACTTGAGGTATGTTACTTTTTAAAATGGAGCTATAGAGGTTTACTAAGCGACTTTTGACTGTGAAGGAGGCGTTGTGAATCATCGGGTAAGAGATTCTGTCGGCACCTGGTGTTTTACCCTTTAGTTTCCTTAATGCAGATTCAAATTCTAGGAGGTTAATATCTTGTTCTAATTGTTTAGCTTGCTGTGAAGTGATATAACTTTGTATGCTTTGTAATACTCTGTTTTTTGTGCTTGGAAATTTTGTGGAAAGTTTTGGTCTACTGCGAGCTCACTCCAGTGGATGGCGAATTCGTTTGCAATGTCTTTGCCGTACGTTAAGACTTGGTTTGGGTTTCTACGGGGTTGCAGGCAGTGAATTCCACGAGAAAGCTTATACCCACAGAATCGACGAATGTTTGCCCATATTTTTGCTGTTGGAGTGTTCGGGTTTATCTGCGACGTGAAATTTTTGAGTGCTAAGCTTTTTGCTTTTTTAATTTCTTGTTTTAGAGCACTGTTTGCCTTTTTATAGCATAACAAGTTCTCTTGGGTCATATTTCGTTTGAAAGTATAAAAGAGTATATTTTTATCCTTTTTTAATTTGTCTAGGGTTCTATTCCACCATGGGACAGAGTACTGTTTTTTCGGCATTGGTGGTTGAGGAATGGACTCGTTTGCTGCTTGTAGTATTATTTTTTTTAAGTTGGCGGTTTCAGCGTTTACGTTTTCACTCACTGTACGGGTAGATTCAAGTAGGGTACACTTTCTGTTGTATAGTGGCCAGTCCGCCAGATCGGTTCTAAATTTTCGTTTGAGGTGGGATTTTGCATTTGTTGTATTCCGAAATAGTGTAATCATGATAGGGAAGTGGTCACTACCGTTTAAGTCGTCTAGTGCTATCCATTCCGTGTGAGTTATAAGTTCAGGTGAGCAAAATGAAAGGTCACTGTGGGTGAGAGTGTTGTGTGTTGAAAAGTGGGCCGGTGATTTATCATTTAGTAATACGTAATTTGATTGGTTTATAAAGTTTGCCAAGAGCACTCCCTTGCGGTTGTTTCTACTTGATCCCCAATTTGTATGCCAGCAATTAAAGTCCCCGGTCACCAGGCTGGGGCTATCTCCATTGTTAAAAACGTTTTCTAAATTATGTCTGAAAAAGTTCTTGGAAGGGGGTATGTACGCGGAGGTAATATTAAATTTTATTTTTGAATGTATTTCTATTGTAATATTGTCAAATTCTTTGGTTGTTTGTACTTCTTTATGTTGAATAGATTTGTGCACGAGCAGTGCCACCCCACCGTGGGAACCAGTTGAATTAAAGGTGTTGAGGGTAAAGTTATTTGGGATTGGGATGTTTATTGGTTGAGGATGCAGATCGGTTTCTTGTACAGGGATGATTTTTAATTTATAAGCAGATATGTGACTAAGTATGTGTGAGTGTATGTGAAAAAATGGAAATAATATAAATGTGTGTGTAAGTATATTAATTTCTTTTCTGTTTGAACAATTTTTGGAGAGTAGAATTAAGAGAAAAATGAGTGTTGTTTATAAAATTTATAATTCTAATGACATTGACTCAGAAGAGTCAGAGTCAATATTGTCTGTGTTTTTACTTAGAGTTTTAGAGCCTTGTTTAGCGTTTTTTACCACCATCTTTAGTTGCTGTTTCGTTCTGTTTGATATAGACTTTGGTAGAATTTTTGTTCTCTTCTCAATAGCATTAATTCTCGAAGAGTTGAGTAGCTTTGCAGTGTTGTTCGTTGAGATATCGGAGTAGTCGATTTGCTCTCTTCGGAGGCTTGTTGATGGGAGTGGTGAGTTTGGTGAGTTCGTTGTTTTACTAGATTGTGTTGTTATGTTTGCTTCTATTGTACTTTTCTTGGCGATCGAAGAATATGTTGTTGAAATATGCGGGTGTCGCTCTTTGTACACAGTAATTGCTTTCCTTCTGTCCACTTTTTCGAGAGTCATTATCGTTTGGACTTATTTCTCCTTTACAAATATTGAGCAGTTTTTGTCTAACGCAGCACACAGGAGTATTCAACCTCAAAATCCGGTCAAAAATATTTTTTGCTCTTTTCTTATTGGAAATGGCATAGAATGTTATCTTATAATTGTCTGTTGTATTTAAATACTAGTGCTAATGTTTTTACATAGGATTTATTTTGAAATTGACAACTAAACGTCTGAAATTTCTTACTGATCCACTTCTAAAAACAACTCTATTGTTTCTGGTAAGAAACTCCCGCTGGTTTTTATTTTTTTGCCGTTTTCGTCCACAGCTCAGAAATGGGTCAGGAGTCAGCAGAAGTCTGTTGAATACGCCTTTATTACAAAGTTCCCGTGAGAATTTTCTAGAAAAATCTTGTCTGTAACATCTAAAGTGTTTATTTCGGGCCTCTGCTGCTTCTTCTGACAACTGTCCAATAGGCAAAAGGGCATCTTTAATAATAGCAGGACCATGCACAAGTATTTTATGAAGTGTAGGAGTCATCGGATGCCAGTCGTATAATTCTACATACAGTTCAGCAGTTTCAATTGCAAACTTCGCGAATTTTGTGACATTGATATCATATCCAGAAGAAATTGCTTCTAAAATTATTCTGAGTCTCTGTATGAGGCGAATGTCGATACCTGTGATTTCTGCAGCTGTTTCTGGATCGCTGAAAAACCTTCTGGATGTATTTCCTGAGTTAGAATTACCAAAACCAGCCTTAGGCATATCTATTATCAGTCCTGTTTTTGTTCTGAAATCCTTTTGAATTTTTTCTTTTGTCGCTTTTACAATATTTTTTTCATGTTGGCCCCTAGCTTGCCATTTTTTATTTGGCAATTTGTATGCAATATGCAAAAGAGTCTCAAAAAGCCTAATTCTTGCATGTAATACTGAAATTCCGAATCTGAGTGCTTCAGGATTTTCAGTGTTCGTATTTGTAAAGTCATTGAAATGTTTGGAAGTTTTTCCACATATATAGCATTTCATGGTAGATGTTGTGCCTGTAGCTGCATTACATACTTTGCCATCTACCATTGTCAGTGCCAGGGAGTGTGAAACGTACATTACAGTTCCATTCGTATTTGTAATCTGTGTCTTTGTCAATTCTTTCGCCTGATCTTCTACATACTTTATCTCATCTTTTGTGATGTCAACAGTTTCGTGTAAGAATCGTATTCTAATTGGACGACAGAATTGTGGCGAAGAAGGCATTGGGTTCTGCCATACAATTTTCTTTTTATCTCCAATTATCGATTGTAGTCTCACTGGAACTAATGAACTTTGAAAAATGTTTGAGTCATCAGCCTCTAAGTCACTTTGAAAGTTTTGCTGAAATTTCGCTTGTTGACTGCCATCACAACCCCATTTTGAAATAAGTTCCATATGTAGAGGTTCTTCTGAATCACATGTTTCAAATATTTCTTCTAAGTATTTGCACAGTCTTGAAGCTGTCTGATTTAATAAATCTTGCAGTTGTACTTCTGCACAAGTTTCGGTAACACGCATAGATTCTTCCTTAGGATAGCACTCTTTTTTGGCTTCTTTAATTAGCGAATAACATGGATAAATATTCTTGTTGGATTCGTGTAGTATTTCGTATTGTCTCTTGGTTAAGTCACACTCAATGAAAAGAGATAAAGCTTCCGATGGTGAATGTTTCTTTACAGCAGCGCTTTGCCCTCCAGAGAGCCTCTTTTTAAGCCTTTTCGCCCTTGTTGGGGAGGCAATGACTTCTTTTATAAACTTCGAAGCTTTTACATTTCCGGATTTTCTTTGACTAACACTAGCAGCATATGGTAATTCTTCAAAATCCACGTGGTCCCTAAGTTCTCTTGTTTGTCGTCTTTTACTGAGATCAGTTAATTCTTGAAACGACTTTTTTGGGCGTCCTTGTTTTAATTTAGATATTGTCGACCAACTGTGTACTGTTACAACACCGTCTAGCCAGTTTTCATTTTTTAATAGGAATCTTGCTTCGGTGTTATTGGCTGTAGTCCACCTTAACTTAAAATCCGATTTAAAATGTCTCAGATCATTAGTCAATGTCCGAAACTCAGTATCGGGACATTTCGTGATCTACCGTAGTGTTTTTTCTACATCCGACAATTTTTGATCCAATTTTCGTTTGCTGCTATCCTTGAAAATCATGTACAATGATCTTCTAGTCATTTGAATTTCATTTGATACGAAACCTGAAATGAAAAACATTTTTTTAACTGCTGGAAAAAAATTACATGTAAATACCTCCAAACTATAAAAGGTCATAAAAAAAAATTGTGATAAGATGGGTGACTTATTTTTATGTGCATGAAATGACTAAGATGTAAAGTTAACTATAAAAAAAAAGATATTCTCCCGATCGGACCCGGAACTATAACAAAAATACCTCTTTTGTTAAAAAATATAAATTAATATTCATACTTGTCTTTACGTGCTTGTCATCTCAATTATAAATTAAATATCAATAAAATATATGTATATTTCAATGTAATAATTCAGTACATACCTTGGGCTTCCGTATCCATTATTAGTTATTCCACAAATTACTCAGAACACAAACGAACACAAACTTCAAAGTTGCTGATAAAAACGTATCGAAACTAAAGATGCGTGAGCATTCGACATCGACGAGAGTCCGACTACCTGTTTCGCGAGCAGGGGGCTTGCAGCTATTGTTTGAAACGAGTTTAGTTAGCTCGGTTACTGAGGTATGCAAACAGCACAAATAAGTGAACAATACTCTACTTTTTTTTTTTACTTTTGTCCGGATTTTGATATTGAATACTCCTGTGTGCGCAGTGTGGTTACTGTTGTCAACGTCGTTGTTAATGCAGCTTATGCAGGTCATCGGTTCGTTGCACTTTTCGTTAGCTTCAAGGTTAAGGTGGAATTCTTTTGCACAGTTTGGACATATTTTGTTACTCTTGCATATATTTGCCGAGTAACCATAGCGAAGGCAGTTCATACAGCGGAGGGGATGGGGAATGAAAGGTCTTATTTTCACTTTTTCGTAGCCGAAAAGTATTTCACTAGGTAGTGTAGGATTATCAAAAGTAAATATTGTCAATCCAGTTTCTATTAAAGTGTTTTCTTGTTTTTTCATAATTTTTCTGACTCCGCAAACTTTTTGCGATTTCAGTTCATTTAGTATTAATTCTTCAGGTATTCCTCTTAGTTCATTTGAGTATATTACTCCTTTTGTGTAGTTAAGCGTGTTGTGTTCGGAGATTTCCACTTGTATTGTTGGGGCAAGCGATGTTAGAGTTATTAACTTGACAGCTTGGCTATATGTTTTAGTTTTAATTAGTATATTTCCGTTTCTGAGTTTTTTGCATAGGTCCACTTCACCACCGGACACCGAGTCTATTATCTTCTTTATGAGAGACGGAGAGACTTTGGACAGATTTTCGGTGCTGTTAGCTCTCGACATTATGAGGTATTTAGGTGCATTAGAGACATTTTTCAATTGTAAATATTTGTTGGTTTGAAACGTTAAGAGGTCCATTGTCCTGTATGTATTATTAAGATCGGGTGGTTTATTCATCTTTCTTCTTTTTTTAAGAGTTTTATGGAGTCACTTTTTTCTTTTGTATACACTTCACACAATTTTTGTTGTTCGTATTTGTAAAGTCATTGAAATGTTTGGAAGTTTTTCCACATATATAGCATTTCATGGTAGATGTTGTGCCTGTAGCTGCATTACATACTTTGCCATCTACCATTGTCAGTACCAGGGAGTGTGAAACGTACATTACAGTTCCATTCGTATTTGTAATCTGTGTCTTTGTCAATTCTTTCGCCTGATCTTCTACATACTTTATCTCATCTTTTGTGATGTCAACAGTTTCGTGTTAGAATCGTATTCTAATTGGACGACAGAATTGTGGCGAAGAAGGCATTGGGTTCTGCCATAAAATTTTCTTTTTATCTCCAATTATCGATTGTAGTCTCACTGGAACTAATGAACTTTGAAAAATGTTTGAGTCATCAGCCTCTAAGTCACTTTGAAAGTTTTGCTGAAATTTCGCTTGTTGACTGCCATCACAACCCCATTTTGAAATAAGTTCCATATGTAGAAGTTCTTCTGAATCACATGTTTCAAATATTTCTTCTAAGTATTTGCACAGTCTTGAAGCTGTCTGATTTAATAAATCTTGCAGTTGTACTTCTGCACAAGTTTCGGTAACACGCATAGATTCTTCCTTAGGATAGCACTCTTTTTGGCTTCTTTAATTAGCGAATAACATGGATAAATATTCTTGTTGGATTCGTGTAGTATTTCGTATTGTCTCTTGGTTAAGTCACACTCAATGAAAAGAGATAAAGCTTCCGATGGTGAATGTTTCTTTACAGCAGCGCTTTGCCCTCCAGAGAGCCTCTTTTTAAGCCTTTTCGCCCTTGTTGGGGAGGCAATGACTTCTTTTATAAACTTCGAAGCTTCTACATTTCCGGATTTTCTTTGACTAACACTAGCAGCATATGGTAATTCTTCAAAATCCACGTGGTCCCTAAGTTCTCTTGTTTGTCGTCTTTTACTGCGATCAGTTAATTCTTGAAACGACTTTTTTGGGCGTCCTTGTTTTAATTTAGATATTGTCGACCAACTGTGTACTGTTACAACACCGTCTAGCCAGTTTTCATTTTTTAATAGGAATCTTGCTTCGGTGTTATTGGCTGTAGTCCACCTTAACTTAAAATCCGATTTAAAATGTCTCAGATCATTAGTCAATGTCCGAAACTCAGTATCGGGACATTTCGTGATCTACCGTAGTGTTTTTTCTACATCCGACAATTTTTGATCCAATTTTCGTTTGCTGCTATCCTTGAAAATCATGTACAATGATCTTCTAGTCATTTGAATTTCATTTGATACGAAACCTGAAATGAAAAACATTTTTTTAACTGCTGGAAAAAAATTACATGTAAACACCTCCAAACTATAAAAGGTCATAAAAAAAAATTGTGATAAGATGGGTGACTTATTTTATTATGTGCATGAGATGACTAAGATGTAAAGTTAACTATAAAAAAAAGATATTCTCCCGATCGGACCCGGAACTATAACAAAAATACCTCTTTTGTTAAAAAATATAAATTAATATTCATACTTGTCTTTACGTGCTTGTCATCTCAATTATAAATTAAATATCAATAAAATATATGTATATTTCAATGTAATAATTCAGTACATACCTTGGGCTTCCGTATCCATTATTAGTTATTCCACAAATTACTCAGAACACAAACGAACACAAACTTCAAAGTTGCTGATAAAAACGTATCGAAACTAAAGATGCGTGAGCATTCGACATCGACGAGAGTCCGACTACCTGTTTCGCGAGCAGGGGGCTTGCAGCTATTGTTTGAAAACGAGTTTAGTTAGCTCGGTTACTGAGGTATGCAAACAGCACAAATAAGTGAACAATACTCTACTTTTTTTTTTACTTTTGTCCGGATTTTGATATTGAATACTCCTGTGTGCGCAGTGTGGTTACTGTTGTCAACGTCGTTGTTAATGCAGCTTATGCAGGTCATCGGTTCGTTGCACTTTTCGTTAGCTTCAAGGTTAAGGTGGAATTCTTTTGCACAGTTTGGACATATTTTGTTACTCTTGCATATATTTGCCGAGTAACCATAGCGAAGGCAGTTCATACAGCGGAGGGGATGGGGAATGAAAGGTCTTATTTTCACTTTTTCGTAGCCGAAAAGTATTTCACTAGGTAGTGTAGGATTATCAAAAGTAAATATTGTCAATCCAGTTTCTATTAAAGTGTTTTCTTGTTTTTTCATAATTTTTCTGACTCCGCAAACTTTTTGCGATTTCAGTTCATTTAGTATTAATTCTTCAGGTATTCCTCTTAGTTCATTTGAGTATATTACTCCTTTTGTGTAGTTAAGCGTGTTGTGTTCGGAGATTTCCACTTGTATTGTTGGGGCAAGCGATGTTAGAGTTATTAACTTGACAACTTGGCTATATGTTTTAGTTTTATTTATTTATTTATTTATTTATTTATTTATTTATTTATTCAGTCTAAAAAATACAGGATTTCTTACAGACTATACAAGACTACGGGAATATAAATAGTTTTGCAAAATAAGGTTTATCTAATTAATTCATTTAATAATAGCTTAAAATTTTGCTTAGTTAACGAAAAATCAAGAGCGAGAGAATTTGAGACTTGATTAAATTCTTTCAAAGTTCTAAGAAAAGGTGCATAAGAAGCGTAAACAGTCCTGGCACGCTCCAAGAAGAACAAATCATTACTCCTCAAGTTTCTTCGAGGAATATGGAAGTAAATACGCTCTAGAAGAGCTGGAGAGTCGATTACTCCACTTACAACATCAAAAACAAAGCAGATTGAAAGTATACTGCTCCTACTTTCTAAAGATTTTAAGTTAATCAATGCACATCTTGAACTATACGATGGAATCGGATCAGAGAAGAATAATGATCTAAGAGCAAAACGCAGAAACTTCTTCTGAATGGTTTCTAGTCTATTAATGTGACAACGGTGATATGGCCTCCATATAAATACTGCATATTCTAACTTAGATCGCACAAGCGAAGTAAATAGTACCTTTAAAGTGTATGGGCAAGTAAAATCAGCACCAAAACGACGAATGAAAGCAAAGGTAGAATAAGAATTGGCGATGATGAAATTTAAGTGATTGAGAAACGTAAATTTCGAATCAAAAATTACTCCTAAGTCCGAGACCACATTCAAAGTAGTGAGTCGGGAATTATTAACAAAATACGAGGTAGAAATAACTTCCCTAGACTTTGAAAACGACAGATGAGAGCATTTCTTAATGTTTAAATGAAGTCGATTCCGATCACACCACGCCACAACATTATTAAGATCCAGCTGGAGCTTGAAAGAATCCGAAAGGCTTGAGATTGTGTTAAATATTTTCAAATCATCTGCATACAGGAGGAAGTTAGAGAAGTGAAAACATTCAGAAATATCATTAATAAAAATTATAAATAGCAATGGGCCCAAAATACTCCCCTGAGGAACACCGGAAGTAGCTATAAAAGAATGCGAAGAGTTGTCGTCGACAACAACTACACATTTACGACGAGAGAGATACGACTTAACCCATTTTAAGAAAATGGAGTGAAACCCAAAACTAAACAGTTTAGAAACTAAAATCGAGTGACTAACTCTATCAAACGCCTTAGAAAAATCCGTATACACAGTATCTACTTGAAGTCTATTATTGAAGGCAGACGTACAATATTCAGAAAAAACAGCAAGATTGGTGACGGTTGATCTACCAGCCATGAAGCCATGCTGGTTATTCGAAATACAGCGCTTTACTGCGAAATATAATTTCTGTTTGATGATATATTCAAATAATTTTGATGTTGTAGAAAGTTTTGAAATAGGCCTATAGTTAGAAATATCACATTTATTACCACTTTTAAATACAGGTGTGATACTTGTAACCTTCCAGGCATCTATGAATTCACCACAACCTAAGGATTTATTAAAAATTAGCAAAAGTGGATAGGCCAAGGCCGAACATTTCTTGAAAAGATGAGATGAAAACCCATCAACATCAACTTGCCAGGAGCTTTTGATTTTCTGAATGCCTTCACAAACATCATCAATGACAAGCGATAAAGACCCAAAATTAATAGCAGAGTTGACGTTACAAGTGTCAACCATTAATGCTTCAGACCCAGGATCAAAATTTTAACTAAAAAATTTCGCGAAGAGATCAGCAGCGTCTTGAGTTGAGGAGGCATATTCTCCATTGTAAAATACATCCGAGGGAATACTAGAACAGGACTTTTTGGATTTCACATAACGCCAAAAAGCCTTTGGATTTAATTTGATTTCAATTTCGAACTTACGAACATAGTTTTGCTGAAGCGTTTTACTTAAAGACTTAAACTTTTTGGAGTAATGAAGATATTTGTATTTATATACTAAAGCTCCTGATACTTTAAACTTTTTAAAAAATTTATTTCTCAAATTCTTAAGCTTTTTTAATCTTTTTGTATGCCATGGAATTTTGTAGTGATTCGCATTATTACGGGGTACATATCTATAGCAAATTTCATTAATCTTGGATTTAAAAGTGTCAAAACAATCCGAAACCTTAATTCCAGCAAAAATTGAGTCCCAATCTATCAAAGAAATTGCATTATTCACACTGTAGAAATTACAACTTTTAAAGCAAAAATTATTAGATTTATTATTAGATTTATTATCACCCCCAATACTTTTAAATCTGTAAGATTTTAGATTAATAATAAGCGGTATGTGATGATAGCCAGAACACGATAAGGGATCAAGACATTCACTAAGTGAAAAGTGCAAGTTATCATTAATAAAAATAAGATCAAGAATTCTAGAAAGCTTGTTTGCAAAACTATTAATTTGAATAAGATTAAAACTTAAAAAGTTATCTACTAAGTACAACTCCGGAAAGCTATTAATATTATTAGGGGTTAAACCATAATGATCGCCATGTGACCATTCAATATTAGGTAAGTTGAAGTCACCAAGAATGCAAAAACTGTCATTATGATAATTAGAGACGAGAGCAGTTATATTGTCCACATGCACTTTGTAAAGACTATCTGGACTAGACGGAGGAATGTAAGAAGCACAGATGTAGATATTTGTGATACCATACACCAAGACGCAAAGTTGATCCAAAAGTGAATCCATATTTACTAAACGCACGAATGATGAGCGTAGTCGCCTCTGAACAGCTATTAAAACTCCACCACCTCTTGAATATCCAGTTTTACTTGCATCGCGGTCTTTCCGATAAACATTAAAAAGATTGTGGTCAAAATATTCGTTATCATAAAATTCCGCATTCAACCATGACTCAGTAAGAACGAAGACATCATAGTCCAGGTGAGCACTCATATTAAAAAGTGCCCTGGACTTAGTTCGGAGTCCAGATACATTTTGATAGTATATTTTAAGCGAATTGATAAGAGGTTTATGCATAACGGAGTCAGTTACGGTTTTGGTAGTATAGCACCCTCGTTTTGAAAAAACTTAAACGGACGTACAGTAACATCAGCAGGCCAAATCGCTGAATTCAAGAGAGTCTCAAAATATATAGACGGTACTCCGATCTTGAAATTGATTCGCTTTAAAGTTTTTACAGCAACATCTTTTTTACGAGCATATAACAGGAAATAAAATTACGATCAATAGACGCATGTTTAGAAACATATGTGACAACATTGTCAGAAGTGACCGAGTTCTTAAATGACGATAGATGTAGCCATTTTATCCTATGTGCAACCTCAAGTTCACTACTCGTATTACATCCAACAATACTCTTTGATTTCTTACTGGGGCGTTTGTCACCAAGAACATTGGCAGAAGTAGTATTATTTGAGGCAGAAAATACAGATGAGCCAGCAACATTAGCATAAGTCAAAGGCATAAAAGCTTCAGCATTAACATTAACAGTAGCGCCAACATCCGACGTAACAGGATAGGAAGCAGCAGGCGAGAGACATTGCTCAATCGGCAGCATACGCACAGCAGCGACAGTGTCACCTTTGTCATTCGGCACAACAGCATGAGGGCGATCAGTAACATTAGATTGATCAGTATCAGCAGAGCGAGAGCAATTAGTAGCAGTATTAGCGGGGCATGAGAATGTGATAACGCAGTCGTCACAGCAGCATGTGAGCACACAGCAGCGACAGTGTTAACTTTATCATTCGGCATCGCAGCAGGTACGCAATCAGTAGCATTAGATCGATTATTATCAGCAGAGCGAGAGTAGTTAGTAGCAGTATTAGCAGGAGCCGAAGAATGTGATAATGCAATCGTCACCGGAGCATGTGAGCACATGGTAGTCTGATGCTTTGTTATTGTGTTTGCACGTTGCTTTTTCTTATGACAAACACAAGCAGTTACACACGCACGCAGGTCATTTACCTCAGCCGTAAGCAGCGCAAGGGCCGAGGAGATCTCTTTCGATTAGTTGAGCTGCATCGTTTTCAACTCCTCGCGTAAGTCTTCAGTTTTTGCTATCAGCAACTGTTTATCTGCCCGCAGCTCACTTATCACGGCAAACACACGATCATATTCAGATTTGAGAGCAGAAATTTCTACCAAAACAGTTTTTAGTGAAATTGCTGAACTCTCAATATTAGTATTGTCTGTTTCACCAAACTTTTTTGTTACAGCTGTCATAGGCAAGTCTTTGAGGGTTGACATATTTACGCTCGTACTAGTTGAAGTAGCCTTCGTTGCACTGTTAGAAACTTCACTCACTATCTCACAAATTGAGAGAGGAGGGGAACGAATAGACCTTCGGCGAATAACCGCACAACCCTTGCAAAAAAACTTATTATTAGAGCTGAGCAAGAACTCTAAATCAGCTGCTGAGACACTAGCACAGTCCAAATGAAATAGTTCATTGCATTTAGCACATTGAACTTTGGCTTGGTTGCGGTCAACCTTTTGCCCACATAAACAAGGCATTTTGCATGTATTCGCACTTTATACTTTAATAGAGTCACTTTCTCAAACACATCAAATTGTTTATTAAATTTCGATTAATAACAAGTATACAATATGCATAAGAAACACCAATATCGCGGAGCGCAAATAAAACACGTCCGTGATGGTACGCAGTACGTTCGTAATTAATTAGTATATTTCCGTTTCTGAGTTTTTTGCATAGGTCCACTTCACCACCGCACGCCGAGTCTATTATCTTCTTTATGAGAGACGGAGAGACTTTGGACAGATTTTCGGTGCTGTTAGCTCTCGACATTATGAGGTATTTAGGTGCATTAGAGACATTTTTCAATTGTAAATATTTGTTGGTTTGAAACGTTAAGAGGTCCATTGTCCTGTATGTATTATTAAGATCGGGTGGTTTATTCATCTTTCTTCTTTTTTTAAGAGTTTTATGGAGTCACTTTTTTCTTTTGTATACACTTCACACAATTTTTGTTGTTCACGTTAAGCCGAAACGAATTGTGTCGCGTGATTGCCAGGAAGTCAAAAGTATCAACGAAACGTCTGATTGGCGTCGAAGTCAACAAGCGACTGTGCTCAGAAGATGAATGATTGAATATGAAGCTACAGAATACTCATCAGCTGTTGGTCAAATTAATAAATTTATTAAACTAACATTAGTTCTGTTCGATGAAAAAATTATCCATCACCAGCCAGCAAACCAAATAAAGAGCGTAAGTGGAAATCCTCTCACAAAGAGATGAAAAACAAAAAATTTCATCGAACAGAAAATTTGCCATCACCATCAAAAACCGATAGAATAAGACAAATCAGCTGAGTTTATTTACAAATTTGTGCGCGGTTCACATAGTTTAAAAATAGTTAAAGATACTGCAATGGAAGGAAAAAGGAAGTTGGACCTCAAATGTTCACCAGGAACATTCCAGAAAGTCGCAATTGGTAAGTATTTGGTTGTTATATTTTCCATTTTATAGTTTAATATTATAAGATCCAAATTTTACAAAACACCGGATTTCACAAAATGTAAATTTCTTTGTTTACAATTGTTTACAATTGTTTTCGAACATATGTTTTCGTGATGGATAATTTTGGCTGGCCAAATTTCTCCAACACAAAATCAGCGGCTCTCTTGCAACGAACTGTCAGTTTGCTCTCTCATTTTTTGGTTGATGGATAATTTTTTGTCGTCATCGAACGCCTATTTGTGATAATTTGTAATAATTATTCATAATTTTTGTTCATCGAACATAACTATTGATTATTCATGAAAAATAAAATTACTATGGAACTATGGGTATGCTTGTTGGTTGGCACGCTCTTGCCCGTCGATTTTCTCGTTCATATTAGAAATGTATTGGTACTTTTCGCAAACGTGCCGATACCCTGAATAAAATTCTCCGACCTAACGTTTTACACGCTATATCAGCCAAGTTCGTCTTCTACAGAAATAGCTCATTACCTACGCCCACTCTACTCGTTGTGTCTCATATTATATTAAAGCCTTCACACTGGCTCGGACTCTAGTTGCATTTGACTCCGAAGAAAAACTTACAAAAATAGTTGGGCGGCCACTCGTACTCCTGTATTTCATCAGAGTTGCCAGTAGTGTAATTTTGAACACCCTCCACTGCATCGCTGCAGCTGTTTTGCACCTTGTTGCTCTCACAGTCATCTCAATAGAATTAAAAAAGGAAATGAAAGAAAAATTGAAGATTTTTCGTTTTTTTTGTAAATCTCTCTGCAGTGCCTTTCAAAGGCAGTGTACACAGCCGCCAGCTTACTTAAAGTAATTTGAGATAATAGGCGTATACACGACCAGCAACCACCTTCAGTCATAAGAGGGCAAGTCAACCGATGAAACTTAACTACCCAGCCGGGTCGAGAAACGGATAGAGGGATTCGCAGAAAATTATTGTTATTTTAATTCGAACTCGTCTAGGTTCTGCCTCTTATATCTCTTTCAGCTTCTCGCTTAAAGGGCTAATTATTCAAATCTCTTCTCAAGAGCATTTGGATAAAAATTCTAGAATCTTCTAGAAAAATGCCAGCAATTTGTCAGACTACGTTGTCAAAATGCATTATTGTCTGATATTGCGATTTTGAGACGTTTCAATGACCGTCGATGGTTTATAAAATTAAAGATTTCAGCATTTTGGTGTTAGTCGCGAAAATGATTGTTGAGGGGAACATTTACATGCGCGGGGAGGAGAATGCTCGGGCATATGAATGAACGGCATTTGTTTTTAGAACTACCAGCGTGCGTTTATGAATTAATTTTTTGTTGTTGTGTGTAGTTTCAGATATTTTAGCATATTTGGCGCCGGCGCAGGCACAAGTGTAGCTGCGGTCGCAATTGCGCTGTGACTTGATTTAGATTTAGCGTGGGTCAAGGTTGAATTGTAAGTACATAGATAAATATGTGTGTATGTACATATGTAAATGGATGCATATGAATTAGGTATTTAGATACATGTACATATGTATATAGATACATAAGTATGCATGCATTTGGATGTGTGTATATATACTTAATGGCATTTTAGTTATTTATGACTGTACATTCAAATGTAGTTATGTATGTACATATGTATGCACATATTTATTTATTTATTTATTTATTTAATTGTTACAAAATAATAATCTAGAAAACATAAAAGTTTCTTACATATTATTGCGAGGAAGCTAAGACAGTTATAATTACTTAACCATTTCATTTAATAATACCTTAAATTTAGCTTTTGGTAAATCTAAATCAAGTGCAGTGGAATTCAAGATTTTATTATATTCATTTAAAGTTCTTAGTACAGGAGAATCAATCGAGCCACGTATAATATCAAAGACAAAAGTGAGCGAGAGTATAGTTCTTCTAGAGTTTAGAGATTTTAAGTTAATGAGCTGACATCTAGCACTATAAGACGGAATCGGGTCACTAAAATGAAAAACTTTTTTTGAATTCTTTCGAGTCTCACCATATGGTGATCAAAATATGGCCGCCAGATGAGCGTACAAGTGAGGTAAATAATAGTTTCAAGGTATAAGAATCACTAAAATCTGAACTGAATCGGCGAATGAAAGCCAGCATAGAATATGGCCTGGAAATAATGGAGTTTAAATGGTTTTGAAATAAAAATTTAGAATCAAAGACCACACCGAGATCGCATATTCCAACTGCGCTTAGCTGAGAACCATTAATATAATAAGAAGTAGGGATAAGGGAACGAATGGGACATGAAAACATTTTTTTATATTTAAATGTAGTTGGTTTTTTCTACACCAGAAAGCAACGTTATCTAGATCCGACTGGATCTTAACCGAATCTGAATTGCTAGATATGTTAGTGTATACTTTCAAATCATCAGCATATAATAGAAATTGAGAGTGGTTAAAACAGTTCGATATATCATTAATGAAGATAATGAAGAGAAGGGGACCTAAAATACTCTCCTGGGGTATACCAGAGGACGCAAGGGAAGGACGAGAAGAAGCGTTATCCACCACGACTGTACAAATGCGAGACAAGAGATATGATTCTATCCAAGAAAGAAAAACTGAGTGAAACCTCATATTTGCTAATTTGGAGACCAAACTTAGGAGCTTTAGAAAAATCGGTATAAACTGCATCAACTTGGGTTCGACTATTAAAAGCGGGCAGACAAAATTCGGAGAACACTGCGATATTTGTTACAGTAGACCTACCAGCAATGAAGCCATGTTGTTCAGTCGAAATCAAATGTTTATTCGCGAAATATAACTTCTGTTTCACAATGAACTCAAACAATTTTGAAACCGTCGACAGTTTAGAGATCGGTCGATAATTAGAAACGTTATTCTTATTGCCACTCTTCAAGAAAGGTGAGATAGAGGAAACATTCCAATCATTAATATAAACACCACACTCAGATACTTATTAAAAATTAAGAAGATAGGATACGCAAATGCAGAACAGTTCTTTAAAAGATAAGAGGAAAACCCGTCAACATCAGTTGGCACGAGGATTTGATTTTTAGAATCCCATCTAACACATCATCGAGCGTTAAGGAAAGAACACCAAAATTAATTGGGGACACGGTACTATCATTTGGAAACAAATTATTGACTAAAATCGAATCGGGTTCAAAATTTGAGCTAAAGAAATCTGCGAAAAGATTAGCCACCTCCGTAGAAAAGTTGGCATGGGTTTCATTATAGAACACTTCCGAGGGAATACTTCAGCATGATTTCAAAGAGCTTACATAGCGCCAAAAAGCCTTAGGATTGGATTTGATGTCAGATTCAAATTTACGCACATAATTTATATGCAGAGTTTTACTGAGTACTTTAAACTCGCTCGAGTAACGCAGATATTCATTCCTATGGATTTCGGAACTAGTCAGTTTAAATTTTTTGAAAAATTTGTTCCTCAAATTCTTAATTCTTTTTAGTTCATCAGTATACCACGGAATTTTGTAGCAACTTATTTTAACTAGTGGAATAAAATTCAAACATTTGTCCTTAATTATGGTTTTGAAAGCATAGAAACAATCCGCAACTTCCTTACCAGAAAATACCGAATCCCAATCAATCACAGATATTTCATCATTAACAGTATCAAAATTACATTTTTTAAAACAAAAATTTGTTGATTGGTTTAATAATAAAATTCCAGCTGCAAAACAAGCGGGGCATGGTGTAAGCTTTGGTCCGACAAAGGATCAATGCATTCACGTAGAGAAAAATTCTTATTATCGCTTATAAAAATAAGATCTAATATTTTACAGAGTTTTTTTAAGAAGTGATTAATCTGCATAAGATTAAGACTAAAAAAATTATCAACTAAATACGATTCGGAGACACAACTTAAGTTAAAATCGCCAAGAATGCAAAAGTTGCCATTTGGTCGCTCAGATAACAAATTAATAATATTAACGACGTGTGCTTGGTAAAGACTATCCCCACTAGAAGGAGGGATATAAGATGCAAAAATAAAAAGTTTTGAAGTCCCATGCGCAGATACGCAGAGTTGGTCTAGAAGCGAGTCACGATTTTCCATCGTCAGAACTGGTGAGCGTAATTTCTGCTGAACAATGAGAATACCACCACCCCTGAGAAGTTCAGTTTTGGAAGAATCGCGGTCTTTAAGGGTACACATTAAAAAGCTTAGAATCAAAGAATTCGCTTTCACATAAATCTAAATTTAGCCAGGCATCGATAATCACAAAGACGTCATATTCCATTTGTGCACTCAAATCATACAACAATTTAGACTTTGTCCTTATACCGGAAGCATTATGGAAATATATATTGATATTTTTGGAACGGATGTCAGGCTGAGTGATCGTATTTATTATTCTTGCAGAGGTGTACCGTCTTTGGGAAAAAACTGGAATGGCCGGATTTTAACGTCCGCAGGCCACATATCTGCACTCAATATTTTTTCATAGCACCATTCAGATAAGCCTAGCTTGAAGTTGACTCTTGAGAGATCGTCCACCCTATTATGTTTCTTAATAAGTGCAAAGCAAACCAGGAACTTTTTATCAATGGCTGCATGATTCGATATATATGTCAGAATATTGTCTGTTGTCACACTGGGTGAAAAGGAGGAAATGTGTAACCACCTCATTTTCGATATCACACTTAATTCATTGTTGTTGCTAGAGCCTGTAACTAAGGGTCGTTTTAGCATGCGGCGGCTATTTTTGGTTGCATGTTTCCAGTTGGGGCTTTTACCAATACTTTGCGAAAGCGTATTCGCTGCAGTTACATTGTTTTGAACGGAAGATTCAGCTGTCGGTATAAGCGCAGCGACATTACCATACGACGATGCTTGAGTACTTAATGTTCTTGGCAGAGTGGCACAAGCATGAGAACTCGGAGATAACACAGACGGAGGAGCAGCCATAGTGAGAGCGGTTGAAGCAGGCGTAGCGGGCTGAGTAGGCTTAGTTAGAAGAGACGACCTGTGAGTGGCGACAGTGAAGCTCGAATTTTTCTTCGCACCCACTACTTTAGTAACAGCAGTACTGAGAGAGGCAGGATCATTTATAACAGCTATACCGGACTGGATGGGCATAGTTGGCGAAGACGACGCATGAGCGGCAGCGGCGATGTTCAATTTTGGCTTCGCAGCTACTGCCTTACTAACAGCAGTATTGTTTGAAGCAGAGAACGTCGATGAAGCGGGGGCAGCAGAATTAAAGCTTGTATTAGTAGATACAGCAGGCAGTGCGACTCGATTCACACCATCACACTCACTTACAGCACTGGTATGAGATAGGTTGAGATTATTCCAGCTACAAGCAATGCTACACAAATTTTTTATCTCTAATGTTAGCATGGAAATGTCCACAATTTTGCTGTCTAGTTTAGCTTGCATTGTACGAACATTGGCATGAAGGGCATCCGATTTTTGTTTTAACCCTAGTTTGTCTTCATGTGGAGAGTTTATAAGAGATAAAACACGCGCGTTATCTGCTCTAAGAGCAGCAATCTCTTGCACTACCGTATTTAATGCTAATTGTTGTTCTCCTTCGAGTAGGAATCCAATTTGTTTCCATGAGCGTGGAAAGATGCTGAGTTGTTTACAGTTTTAGCGATTGCACTCTCCTCCGATACAGCTAACGGGGGAGGCGAGCGAATTGATGGCCGGCGTTCAGCCATACAAGTATTACAAAAGAAAGGCTTCTCTGATGTAAGCAAAAACTCGAGATCAGCCGGCAAAGTACCAACACATTTCAGATAAAAAAACTCATTGCAGTTTGAACACTGCACTTTCGATTGCAAACGATCAACCTTATGTCCGCAAGCACAAGGCATTTTAAATAAAATAGGATTTTTTTTTAACTTTTATTAGAGTTTAGTACTCGGCATTTAGAGTCACTGTATCAATTTGATATTACGATATCATCACCGATATATAAATTCGCATTAGATATTAGTGTGCTAATAGTACCTAGTATTCTCTGGTAGTATATATCAACATACATGCCTATGTACATACGTACATAGTACATACATACTATGTACATACGTATGTATACTAGTGCAATAATTTGCAAAAGAGTTACAATCTTAATCAAACCCCAAATTTTAAGCCAAAATCGCATGGCATAGCATAAAGAATATTGCGGAGCCTCCTGAAGCAACTGCACAACTGCACCACAGAATAACAGAAAACAATTGATTTGCCTAAACTTACTCACTACTTGATTCAGTTTCACGTGAGTATTTTTTGCCGAGACAAATTTTTGATACATATGAACATATTTGTAATATATGTAGATCGCATATTATTTCGCATCTACAGAAAAAGGAAATCAACATAGAAAACCAAATGAAATGTTAAATTGGAAGCAAACTCGTAGTAATATTTATTATACGAGTATTATAAAAAACCATTTTAAACAATTTTTTGTAATTAAACGAACATAACAATTTTATTAATGCATTTTTGTAAGTAAAAATATGAATATGCTTGGGTATTTTAATATTTCAAATTTTTTTCATTTTTCAAATATTCGTGATGGCATGATAAAAATACCATATTACGCTTATTTGTCGTAGGCAGTTAATGAATAATTTTAATTGATGCAACATTTTTTTCTTGTTTAAGAAACATATACACTTGCAATTTCAGGTTTTTTTGTAATTTTGAAAAATATTCATGATGACTTGTAAGTAAAACTACTATACTATACTACATTCATATGCAATTTAATTTTAATTATTTTTTACATGTTCTATATTTGTTTTAAATAACTTTTCCTAAAATTTTTTTAAAAAATTTGGAAATACGATTTTAAACATCTGCGACTTATCAACATTTCAGCAACAATTTGAACAGAGGAAAATGCTAATTTTCATTTTTCAATCCTGTTAAGTCGATATTGTTAAACAAGGCAGACCTTTTACGCATGGGGTGTTGTTAAGCAGATTTGTACGAATATTTTGTAAAAATGTATATATAATTTAGAATAGAGTGAAACTATCCCTTTATCCTCACAAACTGTAGAGGGACACACTGATCAATTACGAATGTGCATTGAATCTGCTATAAAGAAAAATGTATGATTGCAAATTCTTTTCTAACCACTCACGCAATCTTCAGATAACCACCTTTTAGATTAGATTAGGTTTGACGGTTGTCTGCAGTGACCACTTAGACTTAAATCTCATTTTGGTATTGCATGGAGATCAACAATTCCCAATTACCCCTAAAGCCATTTTGAACTTTTCCAGAATTTTAGAATACTCCTGATTTTCACAAATCTAAGGTCTTCCAAGCTATCGAAGAATTTACCAACTTAAATAGAAAATCTTCATCTGGATAGAGCGCTACACTGGCACAGAAGGTGCAAAATCGCTTCCTTCTCTTCTTCGTCTTAACACCTTCTACAAAAATCATGTAATCGGGCGCCTAATCGATAGGCGTGTTTACCTATCAAACAGGGTCCCGTTATGACAGACACATCCATGTTCACGTTATGCTTGTTTAGTTTCATTGGTCACATTAAGAAGCCTGTCGGAAGCAAGTAGCTTGCGTGTTTGTAAAAGAACAGCTATTTCATTAATTATATCATCTTTTGGCAGTTTACAGTACCCTCTATGTCGCAATGACCTGGAACGTATACCGATTTTGGGGATATGACTCAGCCATTTCGTTAAGAGATATGCGGCATTTCATGGCTACCACAGTCGACTATTTTTTTGAGTGATTATATTGCCGCCTAGCTATAAGTGAAGATGTAGATATCAACCTTGGATATCGTATCACAATATACAGGTTTTATTGTCCTGTCAGTTCCCATCACTTACGTCTGAAAAATGCTACCAATACTTTGCGAAAGCGTATTAGCTGCAGTTACATTGTTTTGAACGGAAGATTCAGCTGTCGGTATAAGCGCAGCGACATTACCATACGACGATGCTTGAGTACTTAATGTTCTTGGCAGAGTGGCACAAGCATGAGAACTCGGAGATAACACAGACGGAGGAGCAGCCATAGTGAGAGCGGTTGAAGCAGGCGTAGCGGGCTGAGTAGGCTTAGTTAGAAGAGACGACCTGTGAGTGGCGACAGTGAAGCTCGAATTTTTCTTCGCACCCACTACTTTAGTAACAGCAGTACTGAGAGAGGCAGGATCATTTATAACAGCTATACCGGACTGGATGGGCATAGTTGGCGAAGACGACGCATGAGCGGCAGCGGCGATGTTCAATTTTGGCTTCGCAGCTACTGCCTTACTAACAGCAGTATTGTTTGAAGCAGAGAACGTCGATGAAGCGGGGGGCAGCAGAATTAAAGCTTGTATTAGTAGATACAGCAGGCAGTGCGACTCGATTCACACCATCACACTCACTTACAGCACTGGTATGAGATAGGTTGAGATTATTCCAGCTACAAGCAATGCTACACAAATTTTTTATCTCTAATGTTAGCATGGAAATGTCCACAATTTTGCTGTCTAGTTTAGCTTGCATTGTACGAACATTGGCATGAAGGGCATCCGATTTTTGTTTTAACCCTAGTTTGTCTTCATGTGGAGAGTTTATAAGAGATAAAACACGCGCGTTATCTGCTCTAAGAGCAGCAATCTCTTGCACTACCGTATTTAATGCTAATTGTTGTTCTCCTTCGAGTAGGAATCCAATTTGTTTCCATGAGCGTGGAAAGATGCTGAGTTGTTTACAGTTTTAGCGATTGCACTCTCCTCCGATACAGCTAACGGGGGAGGCGAGCGAATTGATGGCCGGCGTTCAGCCATACAAGTATTACAAAAGAAAGGCTTCTCTGATGTAAGCAAAAACTCGAGATCAGCCGGCAAAGTACCAACACATTTCAGATAAAAAAACTCATTGCAGTTTGAACACTGCACTTTCGATTGCAAACGATCAACCTTATGTCCGCAAGCACAAGGCATTTTAAATAAAATAGGATTTTTTTTTAACTTTTATTAGAGTTTAGTACTCGGCATTTAGAGTCACTGTATCAATTTGATATTACGATATCATCACCGATATATAAATTCGCATTAGATATTAGTGTGCTAATAGTACCTAGTATTCTCTGGTAGTATATATCAACATACATGCCTATGTACATACGTACATAGTACATACATACTATGTACATACGTATGTATACTAGTGCAATAATTTGCAAAAGAGTTACAATCTTAATCAAACCCCAAATTTTAAGCCAAAATCGCATGGCATAGCATAAAGAATATTGCGGAGCCTCCTGAAGCAACTGCACAACTGCACCACAGAATAACAGAAAACAATTGATTTGCCTAAACTTACTCACTACTTGATTCAGTTTCACGTGAGTATTTTTTGCCGAGACAAATTTTTGATACATATGAACATATTTGTAATATATGTAGATCGCATATTATTTCGCATCTACAGAAAAAGGAAATCAACATAGAAAACCAAATGAAATGTTAAATTGGAAGCAAACTCGTAGTAATATTTATTATACGAGTATTATAAAAAACCATTTTAAACAATTTTTTGTAATTAAACGAACATAACAATTTTATTAATGCATTTTTGTAAGTAAAAATATGAATATGCTTGGGTATTTTAATATTTCAAATTTTTTTCATTTTTCAAATATTCGTGATGGCATGATAAAAATACCATATTACGCTTATTTGTCGTAGGCAGTTAATGAATAATTTTAATTGATGCAACATTTTTTTCTTGTTTAAGAAACATATACACTTGCAATTTCAGGTTTTTTTGTAATTTTGAAAAATATTCATGATGACTTGTAAGTAAAACTACTATACTATACTACATTCATATGCAATTTAATTTTAATTATTTTTTACATGTTCTATATTTGTTTTAAATAACTTTTCCTAAAATTTTTTTAAAAAATTTGGAAATACGATTTTAAACATCTGCGACTTATCAACATTTCAGCAACAATTTGAACAGAGGAAAATGCTAATTTTCATTTTTCAATCCTGTTAAGTCGATATTGTTAAACAAGGCAGACCTTTTACGCATGGGGTGTTGTTAAGCAGATTTGTACGAATATTTTGTAAAAATGTATATATAATTTAGAATAGAGTGAAACTATCCCTTTATCCTCACAAACTGTAGAGGGACACACTGATCAATTACGAATGTGCATTGAATCTGCTATAAAGAAAAATGTATGATTGCAAATTCTTTTCTAACCACTCACGCAATCTTCAGATAACCACCTTTTAGATTAGATTAGGTTTGACGGTTGTCTGCAGTGACCACTTAGACTTAAATCTCATTTTGGTATTGCATGGAGATCAACAATTCCCAATTACCCCTAAAGCCATTTTGAACTTTTCCAGAATTTTAGAATACTCCTGATTTTCACAAATCTAAGGTCTTCCAAGCTATCGAAGAATTTACCAACTTAAATAGAAAATCTTCATCTGGATAGAGCGCTACACTGGCACAGAAGGTGCAAAATCGCTTCCTTCTCTTCTTCGTCTTAACACCTTCTACAAAAATCATGTAATCGGGCGCCTAATCGATAGGCGTGTTTACCTATCAAACAGGGTCCCGTTATGACAGACACATCCATGTTCACGTTATGCTTGTTTAGTTTCATTGGTCACATTAAGAAGCCTGTCGGAAGCAAGTAGCTTGCGTGTTTGTAAAAGAACAGCTATTTCATTAATTATATCATCTTTTGGCAGTTTACAGTACCCTCTATGTCGCAATGACCTGGAACGTATACCGATTTTGGGGATATGACTCAGCCATTTCGTTAAGAGATATGCGGCATTTCATGGCTACCACAGTCGACTATTTTTTTGAGTGATTATATTGCCGCCTAGCTATAAGTGAAGATGTAGATATCAACCTTGGATATCGTATCACAATATACAGGTTTTATTGTCCTGTCAGTTCCCATCACTTACGTCTGAAAAATGCTACCAATACTTTGCGAAAGCGTATTAGCTGCAGTTACATTGTTTTGAACGGAAGATTCAGCTGTCGGTATAAGCGCAGCGACATTACCATACGACGATGCTTGAGTACTTAATGTTCTTGGCAGAGTGGCACAAGCATGAGAACTCGGAGATAACACAGACGGAGGAGCAGCCATAGTGAGAGCGGTTGAAGCAGGCGTAGCGGGCTGAGTAGGCTTAGTTAGAAGAGACGACCTGTGAGTGGCGACAGTGAAGCTCGAATTTTTCTTCGCACCCACTACTTTAGTAACAGCAGTACTGAGAGAGGCAGGATCATTTATAACAGCTATACCGGACTGGATGGGCATAGTTGGCGAAGACGACGCATGAGCGGCAGCGGCGATGTTCAATTTTGGCTTCGCAGCTACTGCCTTACTAACAGCAGTATTGTTTGAAGCAGAGAACGTCGATGAAGCGGGGGCAGCAGAATTAAAGCTTGTATTAGTAGATACAGCAGGCAGTGCGACTCGATTCACACCATCACACTCACTTACAGCACTGGTATGAGATAGGTTGAGATTATTCCAGCTACAAGCAATGCTACACAAATTTTTTATCTCTAATGTTAGCATGGAAATGTCCACAATTTTGCTGTCTAGTTTAGCTTGCATTGTACGAACATTGGCATGAAGGGCATCCGATTTTTGTTTTAACCCTAGTTTGTCTTCATGTGGAGAGTTTATAAGAGATAAAACACGCGCGTTATCTGCTCTAAGAGCAGCAATCTCTTGCACTACCGTATTTAATGCTAATTGTTGTTCTCCTTCGAGTAGGAATCCAATTTGTTTCCATGAGCGTGGAAAGATGCTGAGTTGTTTACAGTTTTAGCGATTGCACTCTCCTCCGATACAGCTAACGGGGGAGGCGAGCGAATTGATGGCCGGCGTTCAGCCATACAAGTATTACAAAAGAAAGGCTTCTCTGATGTAAGCAAAAACTCGAGATCAGCCGGCAAAGTACCAACACATTTTAGATAAAAAAACTCATTGCAGTTTGAACACTGCACTTTCGATTGCAAACGATCAACCTTATGTCCGCAAGCACAAGGCATTTTAAATAAAATAGGATTTTTTTTTAACTTTTATTAGAGTTTAATACTTGGCATTTAGAGTCACTGTATCAATTTGATATTACGATATCATCACCGATATATAAATTCGCATTAGATATTAGTGTGCTAATAGTACCTAGTATTCTCTGGTAGTATATATCAACATACATGCCTATGTACATACGTACATAGTACATACATACTATGTACATACGTATGTATACTAGTGCAATAATTTGCAAAAGAGTTACAATCTTAATCAAACCCCAAATTTTAAGCCAAAATCACATGGCATAGCATAAAGAATATTGCGGAGCCTCCTGAAGCAACTGCACAACTGCACCACAGAATAACAGAAAACAATTGATTTGCCTAAACTTACTCACTACTTGATTCAGTTTCACGTGAGTATTTTTTGCCGAGACAAATTTTTGATACATATGAACATATTTGTAATATATGTAGATCGCATATTATTTCGCATCTACAGAAAAAGGAAATCAACATAGAAAACCAAATGAAATGTTAAATTGGAAGCAAACTCGTAGTAATATTTATTATACGAGTATTATAAAAAACCATTTTAAACAATTTTTTGTAATTAAACGAACATAACAATTTTATTAATGCATTTTTGTAAGTAAAAATATGAATATGCTTGGGTATTTTAATATTTCAAATTTTTTTCATTTTTCAAATATTCGTGATGGCATGATAAAAATACCATATTACGCTTATTTGTCGTAAGCAGTTAATGAATAATTTTAATTGATGCAACATTTTTTTCTTGTTTAAGAAACATATACACTTGCAATTTCAGGTTTTTTTGTAATTTTGAAAAATATTCATGATGACTTGTAAGTAAAACTACTATACTATACTACATTCATATGCAATTTAATTTTAATTATTTTTTACATGTTCTATCTTTGTTTTAAATAACTTTTCCTAAAATTTTTTTAAAAAATTTGGAAATACGATTTTAAACATCTGCGACTTATCAACATTTCAGCAACAATTTGAACAGAGGAAAATGCTAATTTTCGTTTTTCAATCCTGTTAAGTCGATATTGTTAAACAAGGCAGACCTTTTACGCATGGGGTGTTGTTAAGCAGATTTGTACGAATATTTTGTAAAAATGTATATATAATTTAGAATAGAGTGAAACTATCCCTTTATCCTCACAAACTGTAGAGGGACACACTGATCAATTACGAATGTGCATTGAATCTGCTATAAAGAAAAATGTATGATTGCAAATTCTTTTCTAACCACTCACGCAATCTTGAGATAACCACCTTTTAGATTAGATTAGGTTTGACGGTTGTCTGCAGTGACCACTTAGACTTAAATCTCATTTTGGTATTGCATGGAGATCAACAATTCCCAATTACCCCTAAAGCCATTTTGAACTTTTCCAGAATTTTAGAATACTCCTGATTTTCACAAATCTAAGGTCTTCCAAGCTATCGAAGAATTTACCAACTTAAATAGAAAATCTTCATCTGGATAGAGCGCTACACTGGCACAGAAGGTGCAAAATCGCTTCCTTCTCTTCTTCGTCTTAACACCTTCTACAAAAATCATGTAATCGGGCGCCTAATCGATAGGCGTGTTTACCTATCAAACAGGGTCCCGTTATGACAGACACATCCATGTTCACGTTATGCTTGTTTAGTTTCATTGGTCACATTAAGAAGCCTGTCGGAAGCAAGTAGCTTGCGTGTTTGTAAAAGAACAGCTATTTCATTAATTATATCATCTTTTGGCAGTTTACAGTACCCTCTATGTCGCAATGACCTGGAACGTATACCGTTTTTGGGGATATGACTCAGCCATTTCGTTAAGAGATATGCGGCATTTCATGGCTACCACAGTCGACTATTTTTTTGAGTGATTATATTGCCGCCTAGCTATAAGTGAAGATGTAGATATCAACCTTGGATATCGTATCACAATATACAGGTTTTATTGTCCTGTCAGTTCCCATCACTTACGTCTGAAAAATGCTAAAGTGGTCGAGAAGACGGAAGCTAATGAAGATTCCCAGGTGTTAGGAGTATACGTCTCAACCAACTCTACCCTCGAGCTTTAAATTTTTTATATATGCATGGATGGACTCGGAGTTTTTTACAACTTCCCATATCCACTCTTCTCTTGGGGGAGATGGAACGTACGGCGTACAGTGCCTTGCTATTGTTCTCATCGCACTCGTTACGATGGCCGCAAGCCTTTGGACTTGATCCAACTTCCTTCTCAAGAGAATTTCATCATAATACTATGCCATAATAGAGAATTGGCCTAGCTACCGCCGTGTAGAGACAGTTTATTATTGTGGATTCCTAACTCAGTATAGAGCTAATGTTGCTTTGTGCATTCTATCTGCAATATTGGGCCCATAATTTCGACTCGTATCCAATATGAGACCTAGATAAATAGTGTCGCCCTTTACTCTCCCTTATAGTTGTAAGTTCGATATCCATGTCTTCTGAAGATCACCAGTAGTGCGATTCACTAACTTTAAACGGTGCGACAATCGTTATTTTTGACAGCAATATTTGCCGTTTGCACTAACGATTGTGCGATTCACTAACTTATTCTTAACGACACTTAACAGCTGTTTCGTTTTATTTATTCAAAGTGATAAAGAGTGGCACCTCTGTCAAACTAAATGTCAAAATAAGCGAAAAGCACAAAGAGGAATAGAGAAAAAACAAATGAATGCCTGCAGCCAAATATAAATTTGAACGTTTTTATTATATTTCATTAATGTGAAATAGATATTAGTTTGTTTCAAACTACAAACACTTAAAATTCTTTATATATATTGCAATGTTCCATTGTAACAGAATTCCGGACTCTCCTCTGAGTGTTTTGTTAAAATAGTAATCAACTCGACTCCAAGGAATATGCGGAATCACCTGCAAATATGCCATGGCTCTCGTTTTCAAACTTCGCGTTGTGCTCCAGCGTATTTAGGATTTACATACATATATTTATTTATATGTCTGTTTTTATACATGGATCCTTGTAAAAGTTTGCTTTTACCATTAGCATATTAATTGAATTGATTCCTTGGGGATAAAATTGATATATGCGTGGAATCCCACGAAGGGAGACGACGCCGAAGCAAACATTTCTTTGGCATATTGGCGTTTCACTTGGGTCATAGGAAACCTCACTTTCTGGTGACACAACGAATCATTGATTACATCCGTTACCCGATGAATGCCGGCTTACGGATAACTAGCTCATGGACATTCCCCTTTGCTCGCCTACGGGTCATTGATAGCATTGATACCAGTTGCGAAGAATCTCAAAGCCACTAGAACCTACCAATATAAAAGTATACTTTAAAATTGCCTACAGGGTTAAAGATTACACGAACTACCTGTTTCTCAGGCGATTTTTCTGTTATTCTGGAGCCTCTCGTTTGGTTGTTAAGCTGAGAAATTGGGTATTCAGCCAAGTTTGGAGTTAACCGATACAGCTTCTGAAATTATGTTGAAAGGGATTGTCCACATCCCGGAGTAAACGTCGATCCTTCGTCACCTCGTGATAAATCATATGCCGAATATTCAAACGACATTATCTAACGTCCCTTTTTTAATTACTAGAAAACAAATGACCAAATTTCAAATTTGTCTTTTATTTAAGTTGAAATCACTAATTTCACTTTTCTCGATTGAGTTAACAACAGCAAATTTGTTGTCGTTTAGTTTTCGGTCATCGACTAGCTAACATCAACAGCTGATTCAGCGAATGCGAAAATCGTTAAAAAATGGTTGCTGAATAGCAGGGTCGTTAAAATTTTGGTTAAGTTGAGTTAACCAATCGAATATCTTTAAAACAAGTTAGTGCATCGCACTACAGCTCCGTCTTTATTTACTCACAGTCGTTGCCTTATGCACTACCGAAAGTTTGTTGAGAGATTATTATATAAATACATATTTAATTTAATAGTGAATTTGCGTGTGTATCGATTTGCTCTAATGCGGACGTACTGACCAAAGTTGCAGTGTAAAACGTAAATTTGTTAAAAAACTTTCTTGTTAAATTGTTAGCGGAAATATTCTAATACTTGTCGAGTGTGGACACATAATGCAAGCAATTCCAGGAAGTGAAATAAATGATATTTATGGTTATATACTATTCCTAAACGAATAAATGACATCATAGGTATTAAAGCAAACATACACAATGAGCCTGTCACTGTTTCTGTTTATAGCTAATTCTTATCAGCTGCTTTTGAATCAGCGGTCCTTTCTTCCTTCATTTACTGTTGGGAACGCCACCTACTTGTGATTGTTGGACTTCATTTTGAGCTGCTAATATGAGTATAAACACAAGAAACAAAACCATACGCCATGTACACCAATCACCTACAAAAACTATAGCTCTATTTGATAAAGCGAGAAAAAATGAGAGTCAACCTCCTACAGTTCAAGTCAAGTTGAGAACGAAACTGGAAGAACGAACGGCGATAACGGAGAGTCAATGTGTACATGTGACGCTGCTTAGAAAGGAGCTGCAGATATTGAGATCAAGCGTCGGCGAATATGAAAACACTTCCGTCGCTAGCGTACCGCATGTGCAAGAGGAAAGGCTGAATGATGTTTTAATGACATCTGCAAAGCTGTCCAACTAAATGTCCCCCCTATTAGTGCTGCCTTCCATGCACGCAAAAGTAGCAACAAAAGTTCCACTAACATTGTAAAGATCGACTGATCGACCACAGCTGTTTATGGCCCTGGCAAAGTTCTTCAAGCTTAACAAGAGGGGAATTGTGTTGCGCGACGTTGGACGTCATACAGATGAGCGCATTTATGCATATACATATATGTATTATATATAAAAGGTCTAGCCAGAGCTAACCGCGAGATATTCAGTTTCTCTTGCAGCTTAAGAATCAAAAGCGCCTGTTGTCTGCTCAGTCACCAGGTGAAGCAATAAATGCTGATGTTTAATAGTCATTCTGTTAGAACTACATCTATGTACCGTGACTTTAAACCTATAAATGTGAATGAGTTATACATATATTGTATGTCAAATGTTAGTTGTAATACCGCTGCTTTTGTGATTCTGTATGTAAAGAACTTCTCTTCTTAAATACTAATTCAACCAATCAATCAACCTATGTTGCCTCTAGTTCAATGAAAGGTGCACTCTGCTATAAGAGTCCATATTAAAACTGGAAAAGCACAATGATTGATTATGTCTGGTCTCAATATAAGCCTACTAGAAATAAATCCATTTCTATTATATGTAGAATATGCAAAGAAAGCATACTGTAGTGCTAAATTGGACCCGCCACTGCCCACTAAAGATTTATAGCGGAACTTAAAAACATTGAAGGCTCACGGATGTTCGAAACCTGAATGTGACTTGAACTCTGATATATTAAACAACTTTTTACATCTACTCCCAATAACGTACGTGCTCCTCTAATTTCGAATTCACTCTGGGATAAACCGGTGGTGAAAGAGAAATTTCAATTTGTAGAAGTTAGTTAAGGTGACGTTAGGTCACTGTTGGTAACGATGGAATCTCTCTAAAATTTGTCAAATTTATCCTGCCATTCATTTCAGGTACCATTACCGACATCACTAATCACTGCTTCACGATATCATGTTTTCCTGAAGAATGGAAAAAGGCTGTCATCCTCCCAGTAACCAAGAAGAGCGCGGATTACAGATTTTGGGGTGGAGCGTTACTTGATTTTGCATCCCGGTACTGTATATTTATGTATAACTAAATTTATTTAAATTACTTATATGAGAAACTAAATTTAACAAAATCTAGAAGACTTCATAAGCTTTCAGTCCCGAAATACACCTACTCTTGACTTCATACAAATTTTGTTCACCAAACCTGTAAGACTTTGAAACAAAATCCCTGAATCAGTTATGTCAGTATTGAATAGAGGCAACTAGAAGGTATGATGGCGATTGTGTTAAACTATTTTCCTTTTAATTTTTTCTTCTGTCCCTTCTGTAATATTCATATATTTGATTGTCTACACATTTATAATAAAGAACCTACTTCTAATACTTCTTGTTAGTTGGAAGCTCGCTTAATTTTAATATTAACATATTTTAATCATATCACTATTAATGAAGTTGATGTGCTTTTAAAAAATTGTTACCTTACATGTAAATACAACCATGGTCACCTTAAATAAATAAATAAATTAATTAATTAATGTAAATGTTAAAAACCGATCCTAGAGGTAAACCACTATTAACTCTTGCCTTTTCTGGCATAGTAGAAACAATCACAGTTTGCTGCTTACAGTCTGGAAGATGGCACCGAAACTAGTCCATTTCAATGTTGTATATACCATTTCTAAAAAATTTTTTTTGGACATATTGTCCTGTTAATAGTCTCAAAGGGTTTTTTGAGGTCAATAAATACTGCTAAGACATTCCTCTTGGGGGTTCAGGTCTCCCTTTGACCGTCATAGCTCAGCTTTTATGGTATATTTTACTTTTTACCAGAACTATTGTCGAAGTTTTCCATTCTTGTAGATTTAGATAGTAAGATATTTTCACAAATTCTACGCTTAAAATTCTTAACAGTTTGTGCGATATCTTCCGGAGTAACTTTTTCGAATATAAATGAAGCTTGGGGCTTTTCCTGCTGGATGAAGTCATATTTAATGTATTTTTTATTACCACATATCTCAACAATACTTCCTACAAATAATTGTTTTGAATTTTCGTAAAATTTCACTAGTGCTATTGTATATCTTACCGTTTATTAACACTTCTGCGATTTTCCCTTGTCTTAATTATTTACAACATTTTTTCAGCATTCCCTCTATTTTCTTCACTTTGCGTTTAAGGTTGCGTTTGTAACTTTAATAACGTTATTATATTTTTTCTTAACTACGTTGTATTCTGTAAAGTTTCCTGTCAGTGTGATCCTTTCGTGTAACTTGAATTTCTTTTTATTAGTTTCTACTGATTTTCCATTATATCAGTTCGATGCGAATTTGTTTCCTATTCTTTAGCTGATTCAAAATTTATCGATATCGATCAAATATTGCTTTGAAATCATTGAACTCGTATCGTAAAAAATCCATAAGAACCCACTGAAATATGTTTTTGCATGTATATTTTATGCCCCTATTACGGTTTACAACTCGACTGAGTTGAGTATAGATTGAGATAACTCAACTTTGAGACAACTAGATTTACTACAACTAGATTCGGACTTTTAGCTGATTTTTAAGTTTCTTTCGTTTAAATAAGGAAACATTTATTTGTTTGCTAAATGTGATGAAGGAACATTTTTCGAAAAGTGTGCGAGCAACGGCTATACTTTCCATATTGAAGTTATACACAACTCTCAGGTTTTTGCTGACGGCGGTTAGGGACTTACAATCTCTGCTGTTATTAAAGATGTTTTATATACTGTCAGCCTCAAAAGAAATTGGGCATTGATTCCACTAAGTTGGACACTACTTCCGGGGAAATTTTGGACCCCTACTTTTGTAAAATGTCATTCAGAGAATTCTTACTGGTTATACTACTTTTCCTTGTTGCCACAGATCTCAATGGGGTTCAGGTCCGGTGATTGTGGGGGGTGATCTAGCTGTTTAGGTGTACGGTAAAGCAACCCTTCCTTTACTATTCTTGCCATATGCTTAGGATCGTTATCCTGTTGGAAGATCCAGGATTGATCTAAGCCCAATTTCTGGACCCTGGGGAGCAAATTTTAAACACCAGCTTTCCCATTCCACTTGCCGCCATGCACCCCCAAACCATCACCGAACCCCCACCATGCTTTAAAGTGGATGTAATGTTTTTCTGTTCAAACTCCTGATTTTTGTTTCTGCGAACTTTAGTATTTTTTTTCTTCCCGAAAACTTCGAACTTGCTTTCGTCAGAAAAAATTACATTATTGCAGAACGATAAGTCCTTCGTTTTATATTTTTCCGCAAATTCAAATCGTCGCTTTTGGTTCCGTGTAGAGATGTGTGATTTTTTCCTTGGTACTCTGCTATAGAGACCATTAGCATGCAATGCTCGCCTGATCGTGCAGGCACTAACCATTGTGACCATTGTCACTATGAAACTAACGTTCAGTCCGGATGTTCTGGACACTTCTTCAGACATTTTGACAGCACTGACAGTTGGATCTACCTTTACAGCTCTCACAACTGATCGTATTTCTGTATTACTGAGTCGCTTTGGCCTAGCCGAACGTGATCGATCTTCTAATTCACCAAACTTTTTTTTGCTTATCAATAATTTTTTTCACTGTATTATGGCTTCTTCCAATTATCGAAGCAATTTCACATAAAGATTTTCCTTCCTTCTGAAAATTTATCACTACTTTTCTTACATCAAGTGAAGTTTGCTTACTCATTGTCAAATTGATGTGCTCTCGGCTAATTTCCAAATGCAAATAATATTCTATCCCCACAGAGATACTAAATAACATTAGAATGAAGCAGTTACAAAGAAGAAACTATTGATAACAGTAAATTTTTTTGCGTAAAATAAATATGCAAGGGCTATCACCGTAACTGTACACTGAGTATATTTGGTTTTGTTTGTGTTATTTTTGTTTTTATAGAATTTTTTTGGATTCCTGTTAAGTTTTTTAAGAATAATATTTAGTCATGTATAAATGATAATTGATTTGAAAAAATTAAAATTTTTTTCTACATAACAAAAGAGTGTAAGAAAACGGTGTACACTTTCTTTTGACACTGACGTATATTTGAAAGACATTTTGTACAAAACGGATTACAACCAAACAGTCATTTTGGAAGAAGAGAAAGCCGTTGCATTTTATGAAAATTGTAAGAGAAAAGATAATAAATTGATACCAATGAAATCTATATTATATTGATTTTGAGCTTAGTGATTACAAAATGGCTATCCAGTATGTGGATGCTACATACGCCGGTGCAAACCAAGGTTATTTTGTTTTTAATATGTACTATTTGAAACAGCATTTGCAGAGAAACAACCAGAGGAATTCCTTAGTAAAAACAATTTATTGTAAAAATATTTAAAGCTGACGCTGGGTACCCTCTACAAACGATTTTAATGACTCCTTTCCGCATGGCAGAAACGGGTTCACCATAATCTCGCTACTATACACAACATTCTAAAGCCCGAAATATTGTAGAGCGGACAATTGGAGTACTAAAGAGAAGATTTTGTTGCATTTCATCTGTGCGTGGCTTGTATTATTCACCAGAAAAAGCTACGCAAATTTTAAACGCTTGTTGCGCTTTGCACAATATTTGTCACCACTTTCTAGTAGAGTTCCCTGAGGAAATACCACCTACTTAAAGTGCGGAACTAAGCTATGAAAACCTAACAGGAATGCGGACAGAATAATTTGCAATGATATTATGTTATCCCTTTAAAATTAATAAAATATTCCATTCACATTTACATATGTATGTTAAATATGCTTCATTCAGTCTTTTATTTTCAATGGTTATGGAAAGCTTATAATTAATTTTTTACAAAAGTATCACTTCATGTGCTTGAATTTATACTTCATGTTCTTAACAAAAATATCACTTCATGTGCTTAAAATACTTATAACTAATTTATACTTCATGTTCTTTTACTATATAACTAATTTATACTTCATATTAGGTACTTATAATTAATTTCAACAGTGATATCATGTCCTTAAAATGTATACTAAAAAATATTATAAAATACCCAAAAACTGTTCATCATTCACTTACTTACGAAATCATTAATTCACTTACCGCTTAGCATTAATTCACTTACCGCTTATGCTAATTTTAATTTCCCCACTTCTTTTTCTTGGTTTTTTAAAGGCTCTAGACGCTCAGTTTCCAAATTTCTACGCCTATACCGATTTTGGACCCTGTGTGATGTTGACTTTCGCTTCAACGATTCCTACCTGAGGTTCACCCATCATGGACGGGGCGTATTCAATATCTTCGCCATCGGTCACTGGTGGTATATTTTCCGTCCCGAAAGCATGGCCACTTGGTGCAACTTCATTCCTTATTTGACTTAGTTGCACTACAAATTCCTCTAGTGTATTCAATGAAATTTCTTGCGATGGTCCCTCACCAGTTGCAAGATAATTGCTTCGGTTGTTGGCAAGCTTTCTTTTTAAGTTCTATATATTTTTAAGAAATTGCTGATTAAAAATTACTTTGAAACGATTTAAAAAAAGTTTGCTTACCCGCTCACCATTTTGTGTGTATTATTCATGCCAAACAACTGTTAATGATCAGTTGTTAAATTTTGACATTTCTGACAAACTCATTAGCACAGAGTTATAAACGGTAATGTCGCAAAAGAGTTGTCAGACGATGAAATGCAACTTCAAATTTTGTGACAGGTTTAGTTGTTTCGATAATACCAAATTGCGAAATTTCAACTGAAGTAGAGTTGAATTGTAAACCATAATAGGTGCATTAGAGATAGGAGACAAAAATACACAAACCAAAATCAATTTGAAGTACTTGTGGACGTGAGAAGTTACATCCGGGCATGATTAAACGCTTTTCCTAATGAGGTTTTCGGCAGAGCAGGGGGCGATCCCCCTGTTACTGTTGTCTAAGGCATATAACATTTCTTGAACAAATTAATATTTACGATGTTAAAAAAAACTGCGTTTAAAAAAAATGTATTTCAACTGGGTTTTTGCATAGTCTCTTTGTTTTTTATCCTTCGTTCATATTTCAAAGTTTGACAGCTGAATTCCGTAATGCAATGTGCGAGTTTTATTAAAAGGTGTAAAAGTAATTCTCAGAGGGATTTTATTTAATAAATTGCTAATTATTAATTTAAAGTAAAGCAATAAAAGTACTATATACTAATTGTGGAAAGTGTTAAGTGTATGTGAACCAAAAAATTTATAAATTTGCTGACATAGTTAAGGCATAATAAAATCAGATTTTTCAAGGATTTGCTTTAAATAATTTATGCATCTATTGACTACGCGGGTGTGAAAAAAAAATTTAGATCGGGTCACGCATTTGGGCACTATAACCCGTAACCTTTGTACAAATAACTAAACTGTACCCGTCAAATAACTTTAAGTCCAATCGAAGAGGATTTCAGTGTGATGCTTTCGCTCAATACAATAGTTGAGAGGTTAAAAGGCAACGACAAAATCAAGGAAATGAGAAGACTAAAAGCAGTTATGGAAAAATTGCTAGAAATAAACTGGAAACTAAAAATCTGCTTTTGGAATTGGAACTACAGTATTTAAATAAGTCTTAAGCTTCTTTATTCTGAATATCTCTTATTGTTTAATGAATATATTCATATATTGCTAAACATATAAAATTCGTTTCTTTCCTTCTTTTTGTGTGCAAGGTGGCAACCAACCATGACGAGTGAACGTAGCTCCCACGACAATCGGTTCTACGATACCAGAACGACCCCGATTTATATCCGGCCAAGGACTCCCACTTCAGCAGTATTCCCCAAAACTTTATGGGGAATGTTTTATGCTGTTACAACAACAGTAAACGTCATTGCGTTAACTGCGCAAAAATATTAATCACAGTAATATGCGAAAATAACTGATTAGTTTCAGGGCTGGAGCATTTTCGTCCATGCGTAGAACATGCCCCCAACGAAGCCGCTGAATTTTAATTCGCTGAACTATCTATGTCACGATAAAGCTCATACATCGTCTGCGGTATTCGCCATCGCAAAGACGCCGAGGTCTATAAATCTTTCGAAAAATCTTTCTCACGAACACTCCAAATGCCATACAATAGAGAGACTGTGAAAATTAATCTAAAACCAAGTGAATTTAGCTTTGGTGTTCTGTAATCCGAATTTTTTGTTCATTTTAGAGCTCGATTTTGATCCACTATAGAAATGAGCTAAACAGCTGACATTTTTCAATTTATCCAAAATATGTAAGTAATACATTTTTTTGAAGAAAATAGAGAAATGAGTTCGTTAACAACTTTTGCGGCTATTTTCATAGAAAATGTTAAACACTCCCGCGTCCAGAGATGGTCCAAAACTGCTCCCTGCATTGCGATCGGGTGTGCTGGGTCTAAACTTAAGACTATTTTGGGTTGTTTTTTGGCCTGTGCGTTTTTAGTATAGGGGGTCAGCATTCCCATTTGACTTGAGAATATAGCAACATTTTACAACTACATAAACCATTTTACATTTTTGATATATGCATGTATATTTAATTAACCCACTTTATACGTACATATATTTACCAACAAAACTTATTATCACATATTGATTTCATTTTTGTTTTATAAATTGGATTTTGAAAGTACATATTAATATTCAACACGTATATTGGCACTTTGTATTATGCAAGAGGTCAGTCGGGTAACCATTATTTCACCCTTTTTCAGTTTTTGTTTTTAAATTTCGAACTTGGTCTTGTCCTAACGCAATTCTTGAATTTTGACGTAGTGATACCCTTTTAAATTTTGAATTGAGCTTGCACTCAAGCACCAACAAAGTGAGTATATGAACACGCGAAGTTCGATAAGAGGTGCTAAAGCAAGACGTACGGGAAGAAAAACTTCGGTAATGGCATTTAATCGGCCACTAATGATGCGCTCACCAATAACAAACGCTCCTGGAGAATGCCAGGAGACACAGCCTTCCACGCGTAATCCTGCTCTGGGAAGGACGTTAGATAGCCGGACGAGCTCAGCCCGAATTGATTCATAACCACCTGGGGTGTCGGCACTTTTCCACTACCTCTATTAAAATGTCGCCAGATCAACAACACGAAGAAACAAGGAATTTGCCAATTGAGAATAGATCTACAACTAATAATGATATGGATAGGACTACTAGGGGAATTTCTTATAAAACACCAGTAGGAGAACCTTGGGTGGACGTGCTGCACCAATTCTTCCGTACTTCTCAAGAAGAAATGAGCACGGAGGTGAGGGTCATGAAAGGGAACATCGACGCCTTGAGCGCGGCGGTAACAACTTTGCACATAGCCCCTAGTACCTTCAATTCAAAAAGGCGCCAGACCCAAGGCTCTCTAAATGGTAAGTCTAGCTCCGTCCCTTGCATTTCAATCAAGCCGCAAGGTTGGATGGTGTCCTACAATGGTGCTGGTAGTGTTTCAGATTTCATCTTCAAATTATATACTTTATATGAACATACGAAGTGTCCAAGCGAACAGTTGATGGGTGGTATTGGTTGTTCACTCGGCAGAACCCAAACGAGACTTATCCATTCTTGTGTTACTCGATATATTGGCTTTAAACGCTAGGCTGAGAGAACCAATGACGGAAATCTCTTGATTGATATCCTCAAGAGGAACGTGAACAGCATCTTGAAACTGATGCTATTCAATTCTGAAGCGAATAGTTTACACTACCTGCGAGACGTCGCAAGAAAAGAAGAGCTAATTTTGAGGGAAATTAGGAGCCTGGCTCCAGATTATTCAGGACGTCATGTCAACGAAGCTCTTGCGATAATACCAGAGAATCGGTTGAACGCGAAGGCAATTCACAAATTGAAGCGTTGAACTTCCAGATGACTTGGGATCCCAGCTATTCAGGAACTGTGAACAAATACGACACTCTTATTTTTATTATGAGGAACCAATTAGAAAGGCAGAGAAATCGGAACCCGAACGGGGAATTTCGTTCGGCACCCTAATCCGCAAAGCAGAAACTACGAAAACCTCAACTTCTCGAATGCAGGAAGATTTTTGTGGTCATCGGTGTAGTCGCTGTTTCTCGGTCAGCTCTCAGAATCCCGTCAATGTTTGCCCTGAAATCTCAGATAGTTTGAATGATTCCGATTCCGATGGGGTGGTTTCGTCTCGAAATAGATCCCAGCCAGTCCATGTTTTTAAAGCCTCGTGTAGAGATGCGTCCTGCCAGACCCAGTTGCATGTTTCTTTAGATCAGAGGGAGCAAACTTATAGTCGTAGAAGAGCAGATATATTTGAGGAGGGCGAAAAACTTGCAGGCTCGGAAAAATTTTGAAGTGCAGGAAAAGATGCATACCATATGGTTAACACATAGAAATGTGTAAAATGGTGCAAAGCAGCAGGCTTCCACTTACGCAGGTTGAAAGGCCATTAGCAAGGGTAAAGGTTTCAAGATAACTGCGTTGATGGTCTTTTGGATTCTGAGGCAAATATTTCCATCCTTGGAAGTAAGTGTGAGGTGTACCTACGGAAAAACGAATTGAGTTATGGTCCCTTAAATGCGTTCGTATATACAGATGGTGGTAATAAGCAGTAAATACTCGATTTCATATCTTTTCACTAATCTTACGCGAAATATGCGATTTTATCTGGTCCCTTTTTTGATACAGCAGGCATACATGAGTGTAGATTTCTGGAAAGCATTTGCATTAGCATCCTACATATTTCTGAGCGTGGCGTCAAAAGATTTCCGAGACGAGAACGAGTCCAAATTCCATCAGTTAACACTAGATCAGAAGATTGCGCTGCAAGAGGTCGTGCAGGAGTTTCCATCTTTCGAAAAGCTAGGTTTAGGTCAGACTCACTTGGTTAAACAACGGGAGATGCGGTTCCGATCGCAAGTAAACACTTCCTTATATTGAAAAATATAGCGAGATTGTTAGGTTGCTCCAAATGGAGGTGATCGTAAAATCAAATTCACCATGGTGTAGTTCCGTTGTTCTTGTCCGAAAACGAGGTAAGTAACCAAGAAGGATTCATATCTACGTTATTAGTGGTATTGATCTAAAGGACGCTTTCTTTCACACCAAATTAATGGAATCCTCAAAGGAGAAGACAATATTTACCGCAATACCTCTTCAATGTAACGTCTCTCGAGTTGTGCAATGGACCACTAACCATGAGCTGCCTGATGGATAAGGCTATTCCGTTACGGGAAAATGAGTTTGTTTATTTGGATGATTTGAGGGTATGTAACTCAAATTTTGAGGACAACCTGTCAAAAAGGGATTCGATATCTCGGTTTTTTGATAGAGAGTGGGTGTTTAAATGTAGACCCGGGAAGGTAGAAGCGGTGAAGAATTTTCCAATTCCTAAGTCTCCTCAACAGTTCGCTGAATTTTAGGGACCCCGATTTTTCAGCATTAACATGCTCAATCCATCAGGACCAATGGCCTTTGAGGCTTTCGCCTTCCTCCTTCTTCGTTTACCAAACTCCGAATCTCTGCATTTAAATCCCTGATGCACGGATCTTGGGGATCGGACTGACGAAGCTTGTCACGTTCGTTGGCTAATGCTGCCGCTTCCGCTGCAAAATTCGGATGAATTTCCGAGATACGCCCAGCGGGAATGAAGCGGGCCGTTGCGGTCGTGACCACTTTGCGGAAGTGTCGTTCGCCAACACGAACATCTATCGGTGTAAAAAAGCATGGAAGGCACTCTTGGTGAACTCGGCGAATCCGGACTAATCAGCCTTTTAAAGTTGATAAAAGTCTTTCGACCCGCGTAGACAAAGTCGACAAGTCTGTCAATCGTGATAATTATGGGTGGGTGGTCTGATTCAAGCGTACCTGTACTAGTTATTGTTAGGTCAGGAGAGCTGCCGCATCTATCCATAATCTTTGTGGGGGCGTCCTTATTCATTATGCAGAATGTCGAATCGCCTATCTACTCAGCCAATTCATTACCCATACGATCCATAGATCGTGGTGCTCATTAAAGTCACCTAGTACGAAACGGGTTTCACCTCTGAGGAGCGCACCTATATCAGGGTGATATCCTGCCGCGCAGCGCATAACTGGGGTATACGAGTATATATATTAAATATTCCGAGCCCGACACTTACTATTTTTATATGTGTTCCGTCAACTGCCATTGTCACACCAGGAATTTTTGTTTGTAGTCATGCGAATGGAACATATCTTTTGCAAAGCTTGTACGTTTAGAAGTCCTCAGCATTGTTGCTGATAGTTGCCCTTTTCAAATTGATTTTCGCAATTTTCGAATTGATTTTCGAATTCCCCTAAAATATAAACAGATGACCTTTTGTTGATTTTGTTTTAGCTTAAATATTTCGACTCACTTGACGAATGTACACACATCCTATATATTCCCTCTCACTTGATTGTATCCATTTTAAATTATTTCACAAAAAAAAAATTAAAAAAAAAAACAACAAAAAAACAACGCTGATTTGTCAAATTTGTCGATACAACAGTTTGTGGGCAAAGCAGCTTATCGACGGTATCAATGATCTCATGAAATTTTTCGATCGAATATCAATGTCGATACGGAATGAATGAGTAGACCCAGTAAGCTCCCGAGGTTTTACATAGCCCAAGATGTCACTTCTAATAGTTTTGTAATAAACTTAGGTGATTTCATATTAAATCGAAACATTATAGATTTATGATCCGATAATCTTTTTTTTTCTAACTTCTCACATAAGACTTATCTGCTATCAGTATACAACAAGTCGATAAGTATTTCGGTATGCTCCGTAACCCTATGCAAAGTAATTTGCTCACATTTAATATTTGGTTTGAGAATGAAATATGTGGCATCAAAAATGTTTGGAATAGCCGTGGCATTGCCCAGCATAGAGCAAATACTTTACATTTTCAGTAAAAAAGCAGAGTTTCGAAAATTATAGAAGTCAGACGAAAACTACACAACCTCTCATATAAAAGTCATTTAAAAAAAAATGAAAAACGCGATATTTAAGCATATTGAGTTTTTATTTAAATTAAAAACAGTCATTTAGTTTTTTAAACTAAAGATTATTGCGTTCACTGATTTTATTGCATACAACAGGTACGGTTTATTTGAAATATCATTATTAAGGTTATTAGCTAGAGCAAATTTTATTTTTTCTTTCTTAGGATACTTGGCGTTTCTCATGACCGCCCATTTTGACTGTAAGACACTTTGTCTATTTTCATATTAGTGGTAACGATTTTGTTTAGATCCACAATACTTTTTTCAGCCGCTTGCTTTTTCTTTGGCTTAATTATTATTGGGGGTACATCCTTTACTACACTAGCATGCGTTCTCTTTGCTCAGGTTTGCAGCTTTCTCAACTTCAGTAAGTATGTATGTATGTTTGTTCTTTTGTTTGCGTATCTCAATAGTTGATACATCTACCTTCTTAATTAATTCTAACTTCTCGGGATTCGCTTTTTTGATATTTTCCATCAAACCTCTTATCTCTTTGTTAAACTCATTTAACATTGGAGATACCAAGTGACGTAAAGTCCTTTTCCACTTGGTCTTTCCAACTACCACCACCAGCTGGTACCGCGTTGAATACTTTCATAGCTGGAGCATTTTCTTTCTTGTATTTTAATTCGCTTGAATACGTCTATGTCGCGGTAAAGCTCATATAGCTCATCGCTATTGTTCCATCGTCTGCGGTGTTGGTCCATAATTCTTGTGGGGAATCTTTCTTTCGAACACTCCAAGGGGCGCCTCAACCGATGCTGACAGTGCCCATACTTCAGCGCCATACAATAGCACGATCACGAGTGGTTTTGGTTCGTCAAGAGACAGCTTTACTGCTTATGCCTACTCAGCCCAAAGCAGCACTTCCTGGCAAGAGAGATTCTGCGTTGGATTTCCAGGCTGGCATTATTGTAGGTATTAATGCTGGTCCTCAGGTAAACAAAGTTCTCCACTTTTTCGATATTGAAATTGGGAACAGCTGACTGTTTATTTGATGATAGGAGGTACTTAGTTCATCTCCAGACCCATACGTTTCGCTTTTATAAAATATGGTGCCTGAACGTTTCAACTCCTTCGAATTATCTTTTCTAACATAAGCTTAAAGAGTCGCACGAAATAGAGTCACGCTGTCTTAAACCCTGTTTGGTTTGAAACGGTTCGGAGAGGTGATCCCCGATTCTGACGGAGCTGGAGGTGTTAGTCAACGCCATTTTACATAGCCGTATTAGTTTCGTTGGGTTACCAAATTAAGACATTGTGGCAAATAGTCAGCTTCTTCTCGTGCTACCGAAAGCGGAAAGCCAACAAAAAAATGGTGTATGTGGTGATTCCGCGATAGTTGCACGTGTTGCCCATTTGTGGATTGGGCAGAGTGCACTCAAATTCCAGTCAGCAGGCATGCGTTCGTCCGAACATATTTTGCAAATGAGCTGGTGCATGCACTTTACCAGCCTCTCGCCGCTGCACTTGAGTAGCTCTGCTGTCAATCCGTCAGCACCAGCTGCCGTATTATTTTTTAGCCTCGCTTTTGCCGTACGAGTTTCGTCCAGGTCGGGTTTCCGTACTTCGCCTCCGTCTTCATTGATTGGAAGTTTGGGTTCGGTCTTGAAACCCTCTGTAAGCCGCCGTATCTTCTGATCAAATTTTCGGGCGTTTTTCCTATTGGCTAACATTTCAAGCTCCCCGCACTCGCGGCATTCCTCATAGTACCAGTCGTTTTTTCGGACTCGCTGAAAATCAATGACCTCTTCAGCGGCGGCATTAAAATCGCTTAGAACGAGTTTTATATCGTGACGGAGGCAGCGTTCGCACGCGAGTTACGTCGCCGTCGTTGCAAGCCAACTCGCTGCCGACGCCACCGTCACTAACCAACCCTAATAATTTACAAATTTACTGGTCTGCATAAACGCAACCAAAGCATGTTTACAACACATGCCAGCGACATTTCAAATTCTTTGCAAAGTGACAAACGAATGTGTCACAACATAGCACTTAAGAAATTTCATATTTTATGATTCTCTTTTTGCGGCGCTTTCGTCAACGGTGGTCATGTTACAAAAACCAGAGCACTGGGCCAGCATTGCGGCAATTTCAAACGTAATTGTTGCAATGCTAAACACAAATGCATTGCATTGCCTAAGAAATTTTCATTTTCAATAAAATCAGAATCAATTTAGACACCAAAGTGTTAAGTTGCGTTTTCTCCTCGATTGAACCGAAGTTCAATCCACATTTCTCGCGCGCTCAAGACGCTCGTAGAAGTGATCTTTGGTCACATCGTCCTTCTATTTCGCAGGGGTGTGGGCGCAAATCAGCTAGATGTTGAAGAATCTCGCTTTGATGCGAATTTTGGCGCGACGCTCGTCCACCGGAGTGAACGACAGTACTTGGCGACGAATTCTCTCTCCCATCACAAATCCAACACCAAACTCCCTTTTTGGGGGAAATGACCTCAGCCATCTCGTTAAGACATGTGCAGTATATCATGGCTACCATGAGGTTGTGAACTGTTTCTTGATTGGTTTTATTGTCGCCGATATCAACCTTGTATGTATCACAATTGACCAATTTCGTGGCCCTGTCAATTATTCAGTAGTCCGGTATGCGGAACCTAATGGAGATTCCCAGGTGTTCAGTAGTGCGATTCACTAACCTATTTTAACGATATTCGCATGGTTTGCTAATTTTAACGAAAATTTTAACGACGCTGCTTTTTAGCAGCCATTTCTAAAAATTTTCGGATTCGCCGGATCAGCTGTTGTCATTAGCTAGTCGATTACCGAAAACTAACCGACAATAAATTTGACCTTGTTAACTCAATCGAGAAGAGAAAAATTCGAGATTTCAAGTTAAATAAAAGATAAATTCAAAATTCGCTGATTTGTTTCTTTGTAGTTAAAAAAGGAACATTAAATAATGTCCTTTGAATATTTGGCATATGATTTATCACGAGGTGACGAAGAAGTCTCCAACATTCATCGGGTAACGGATGCAACCAATGATTCATTGTTTCACCAGAAAGTGAAGTTTCCTATGACCCAAGTGGAACGCCAAGCTGCTAAAGAAATGTTTGTTTCAGCATCTTCTCCCTTTGTGGGAGGTACTATTGGGGCCGTCGATTGAACACATATATCAATTTTACCTCCAAAGAATCATGAGGAGGCTTATGCCAACCACCATATCTACCATTCAATTAATGTGCAAATGGTAAATGCAAACTTTTCTCACTGAGCCAATTATAAAAACAGAAATATAGTTTAGCTTTAGCATATATTCTAGTCACCGGTGCACTTGGTGCAGTTAAGGGGGCCGTAGAGACATGGGGCCACATAATTTGTGGACCCCTCCTTATGGGCCTTAAGGTCTGACCAGACCTTAAAATGGCTCCATCCCTCGCACGAATTACACCTTACCGAAGTGGATTTCGGATGGAGCCTTTTCTGGCAGACGCAGCAAAAATAGATTCTTGGTCCAGGGTTTGGCTCGATGCCTGCCCTGAGCAGAAGGATGTGGAGCAACCCTGCTGCTGAAAGTTGCTCCAGAGGAAACAGACGACTTATGGGGTAGCCCGATCTAAACAGGGTTAAATCGGGTGAAATCCGGGTCATTCAGGTACGTAGAACCGACTGTTGTGGGAATGATCCTCTCCTCCTCCTCCTCTATAGTGTCAGGAAAGTCAAATTCACGCTCAAGCCGTAGTTTACCTTCCAACTTTGACAAGTGGGCCAACTCCTCGTTGAGATCTATCACCGCTTATTGTCGCTTTCCATCGATTTCGCCTATCTTTGCTACCTTCCACTCAATTGGATGAATTACGGAATTTTCTATGGGTGCCGGCCCTGGATCTCAGGCAAATGGGAACAGCTTTCTTTTTGACGACGCCCAGGCATTCTCCCAGCCAGAGCTCGCCTGATAAGTCTGTTTCATCACCGCGGTGAAGGATCTTATCTGCTCTTCATTTGCCGTTAAAGTAGGGGACGCTTTCGTCATCTTTGTCTCGAGCATTCCACTCTTGTGCTGTCCCTGTGCGAATTCCGTCTTCGCTTTCGAATATGTTCAGTCATGAACGTTTCACCCCATTCTTTCGACTTCTGCTCCTCTTCGGCAAGATCCGTTGGTTTGTATCGTTTAATCTTTGCAGGATCCTGAGGGCTTATCCACTGGAGCGGTAGTTCCCCTCCGACGCACTGACGCACTTATGGCTACTACACAGCGCTACATTAGTGCGGGAAGTGCACACAGCGGATGCTAATAGCTTAGCCACGCAGTCTGATGTCACCGACGTTTTAGGGGTTGCACTTATCGGTGCTCCCTTGGCTCTTGGAGTGGCAGGAAAGGCGATTAGACCAGCTTGTCTTCTGACAGGGCAAATGTGGCCTCGCTAACTTGTCTTAAGATAGGGTTAGCTCGGTCGCCTACCAGGGTTCTCAAGGACGTAGAGGCAGTCCCACAGGCGAAGGAGCATATCTCTGCCCTGGCTTAGCTATAGGCTTCGCACCGCTACCGGTTTTGGTCTTGTCCGAAGGCAAACCGGATCTTCCTGATTGGCAGGCCAACTTTTTTATGGTTTTCGTGTATCCAAGGCGGGGTGTTTGGGTTCATAATTAATTTGATATATGACCGGTCTGCTCGGTATGGCAAGCCCGGCAGAGAGGAGGTAAGGGAAAGGTCGACCAAGGCAGTCCCCTCTACAATAGCAAGGCCATTCTACCACCTCCAGGAGTCAGGACAGCGCCATTAAATTGCATACGGTTACCCGGTCTGCAAACCAGGATAGGATGAAAGGATGGGGTTAGATAGATAGAAGATTAGGGGCGCAGTAACAATGCTATAGTGCGGTGCTCTCCACAGGAGAGACCTACATGATATGGCACCACCCTTTAATTCTTTGCAAAAAAGTTAAAGGCATTGCACGATACTTTTTCAAATTTCAACTCAAAAACCATAAGGAATGAGAAATGCAACATACTCTTTGTTACAAGGACTTGATTTGTATTTCCAAAATGTCTCGAAAATATAAACAAACAAACACCGGTTCGTGACGTGACACATAATAGAAGTGGTTTTCAGCTGCACCTATAAAAAGACGAAAATCTGCGAACAAAGCAAGAGTTTCTTAATACATCGTACTACAGTTTAACCAGTTTGATTTTGTTTCCTTATTACCTTCTATTTGCCTTGAAAATATTTCTTAGATTTTTTTATGCAGAATATTATAAGGTACGTGACGTGATGTTCGTGACGTGACATATATATTACTACTGAAGAAATTGCTTACATAAACTCAATTTTAAGTTTTTATTAAACGAAAAATGCAACACAAATTTGTATTCAGAACATTTTTATGAATGTACAATACTTATTTAGACTAGACTGTAAATTAAAAAAAAATGTCGTATCAAAATATATTAGTTTTTGAAGAAAATGCCGTTCGAGCTACTCTTAATTTGAAATTTTTGCCACTTGATAACCAATGCAGTTGACGCATTCCATGTTTATTTGGGACTTTTTTCCATTTCTCAGTTAATTATAAAGATATTCCTTCAGTTTGCTCTGAAGATATGTATTCTAGTTGAACTCCTTTAATGTGGTTTCGAGCACATTCAAAAAAAGCTAAAGCATCATGTAAGACTAAATTTTTTGCTTTCGTTAGCTGCCAAACTTTTCTCTTAACAACAGCACCCACCCCATTTACTGCACCTTTGCCGTGTGAAGTGGCAAAAAAATCCCACTCAATATATTCCAAATTTAATTCCATTAAAAATTCGGATAAACTGCTTGCTATGAATTTATTTTTAAACTTCCATCTGAGAATACGAAGATATTGCTAAAATGTCCATACTGACTTTTTATTTTTCGTAAAATGTTTATTATGAAACAGTAAACATCATATTTATCATGACTTAACTTGTCACTGATGGCATATGATTTTTGTTCCCCAATATACCAGGATACGCATGTAAAAATTGTCACTTGACGGTAGCTAAAGTGTGCACTTTGAACTTCGTTTTGACAAGTCAGCCGATAATTTTCCGCGAAATCAATTTGTAATACAAGTTGCCCACGCTTTAAAGATTTTTTTTTCGTTTCAAAGTAGGTTTGTTGGGCACGTTTAACAAAAAAATGTAGTTGAAATAAAGTTGCCTTCCAATTCGTGGATGAGATCAGATAAAGGAGCGATAGTGTGAGTTAAGGATACTCGATCACCAACTTTTCGCCAATGTTGCCATTTCACATTTACAGCAAGTTTTGTTAAATATTTTACAGGAACTAAATCGTGTTTTATATCTCGTACACAATTTTCACACGAATTTGTCATACAGCTTTCTTCGTCAATATTACAACAAACAGATTTTAAAAAGCTTTCAAAATCGTAAGAAAATGATTGAATTATTTTCGAATAACCCTCCAACAAGAAACCGAAGTTCGCATGATGTTGACATACACACATGTTATATGGCGTCTTATTTATAAGTTCAATTTGCCTTGGCCGATACAGAAAAAAATTCGACTTACTCACATGTTCGGCAGCAAAATCATTTTTATATAGCTCGTAGGCTTCTGATATGGTCATCAACATAAAGCGCTTAGGGACTATGTCTCCATGAATAATAAGAGTATCTTTCCTATCTGCGGCTTGAACGCTAACATCATCCCGCATGTAGAAGTCTCTCACTTGCTCTTGTTGTTGTTTTAGTTCGGAGCACATGCTACTTTTATTTTGAGTTGCATTTGCAGCCTTCACATACTTCTCAAACAATGAATTGAGAATAATTACCTTTCTATGTAGACTTTTTGGCAGTACGTCTTCTACCTTTTTTATTGCTTTTCCTAATGTTTGCTTGCAAGAGTAAGGCTCGAGAGACATCTGATTTCTTTTAGCTTCATTTCTCTTTCTCTCTCTATATCTTCTTTGCCCTACACGAGCTTTTTCCTTATGCTCCTTATTAATTTTATCATCATTATTCAATTGTTCCAATAGCTTCTTTCTATACTTTCGTCTTCTCTCTACTGCTTTCGCACGGTAATTTTTTAATTTAAACGGATCTTTTTTTATCTCTTCTCTATACCGCTTTGCTTTTTTCTTATTTTGACAGCGATTGATTCCATCTACATGAAGCACAAACAAAATACGTAGTAAATTTTTAATAAGTAAGTGTAAATACTAACCTGAGGTACGTAACGTGACAAAGTTTAACAGATCAAAAAATTATTATTTAAAAAAAAAATTTAGTTCACTAATTTTTTTTCTGCTCTTTGCTATAAACTTGCTTATCTTTCTTGTTTTCAATAATTTCCACCCGTAAATACAGAAGTAAGACTAAAAAATACAGTTTTAAAGGTACGAACGTGACACTAGCATATCAGTGAAACTAAAGGGAAAAACTTCCGTTAACTGAGCTTTGTTTGCTCTCCTTGTATTTTTCTAAAGTAAGGTACAAATGTGCCTAAAATTTGGTGGCGTAGGTGAAAACGAGACTTCTCTTTTAAAAAATAATAATTGAAAAAAAATGACAGTACAAACTAAGAAATAGTAAGAAAGAGCAGTTCTACAACTTCCAACCATTTTATATTGTAGCTGTAACTTTGTAACGCTGAAAATTTTTTACGATAATGAAAATTCGACATTTCCTTTTATATTATAAAATATTAAAACTTCGTTTGCAATGATTTTATATTTTGCCCGTGGTTGACCCTCTGGTGGAAATACCAATATACATATGTATCTACTTTAGGTATATCTCTTTAAGGTAAACTAACTATTTTTCTATGGCAATGTCCGCAAAATAAACAGCGTTGCTTACCCCTGCAGTACTTGGCAACCAACGCCTAACTTACATTTTAAAGTTAGTTACCTTTTGTTGGCAGCCGAGTGCAGATCATACAGCCGTGCCTCGCCCAGTGTATTGAATCGTCACCTGTCCAATGCTGGACATGCATTTTTTATCCCTTAACATACCCAAATTAAAAAACAAAAAACAAAAAAAAACTACTCACAAAAACATTTGCCGTTCGGATTCGGCGTAAAAACTGTAGGTCCCTCAATTTGTGTTACAACATCAAGATGCATGCCACAAATTGTAGGAGAAGTTCGGCCAAAATGGAGCGCCAATTAGTACCCAAGTACCCAATTTAGAGGCATATGCCGCCAGGAGTCTGGAGTCCTCTCTTTTCAGAGAAAGTGAAAAGCTTTCGAGCTTGGTATCATATGATTTGCATCTGATTTTTGCAACCCTACAACAGTTTGTGCGATCCTTTGATTGCAGGCAGCGATATCAGCACTTCCTTACTGATTGAGTCTTCTAAATATACACCCTGTTTGGCAAGGCCGTCTGCTCTTTAATTTCCCTCTACACCCTTATGTCCCGGAATATAGCCATCCTTGCCAGGCTCCTATGCACTCTACTACGGTCCTAGCGCAGGTGCTGTGCGGAAGTAAAGCCCGCTAGCTGGTTGAAAATTTGATATCAGCTCCGCCGCTTTCTTCGCGGCCAGGATTTATGCCTGAAAATATTGCAGTACGCCACAGCCCCAACTTCCTTTTCCATTTTAGACCAGTCCGTGTATAAGTGTGTCGTTGTTCTGCCATCCTCAAGCGCCATCCATCAACCTCTATTGTAGCACCGGCTGTGACCGTACATTCTGAACTCAAGACTTTATACTTCGCGGCAGTTGCAAACGCCAAATGTCTGGCTATTAGGTTTGTTGGTGGCAGTACGGTGTATTCGAAGTGCTGCTATTGGTGTTGCTCGCAATGCTCCTATTATGATAATCATTGAGAGCCTGTAAACGCTTTCTAATTTCTTTATGTAAGCTTTATTCTTCGTGGCCGTCCTCCATACCACTATACCATAAACTATTATCGGCCTAATAATTGCAGTGGAAATCCAATGAAAAAGTACAAAAGATAGGCCCCATGTGCAGCTCAGCATCATTTTGCGTGCATACCACAAAGGCCTTCTTCACCATCTCTTCTATCTACATAGCTGTTGTTGAGAGGCTTTTATCGCTCATGATGACCAATATGTCATCTGTATAAGCGGTGATCGCCACTGCTTCCACTATTTTGCGTAAAAAGAAATTTGATAATGGTAATTTGACAAAATCACAAGTCACCTTCACACAGTGTTACCGTTTAAGTAAGTTGCCACCAAATTAGAGAATTTTCTTAAAATGTCTCAGCAGGTGCTTGAACAATTTTAGACCTTGAACAGTCGATCAGCTGGTCACATAGCGTTTGGAAATAAATGTTCGTGCTTTGTTATGTAAAGATTCCTGCGCAATTAAACAATGAATAATTTTGATAAAAATAGTGAAGTACTGAGATTTATAGAACTATACAAAAGGCATTAAGTTCTATGGAATATGAATCTTTCGTCGTATCGACGGAATGAGATCCAAGTAGAAGCTTCTGAATCAATTTCTGCTGAAAATGTCTGTAGAAAATGTGTGTGCTATTTATACCTTACAACACTTTCAAAGAAGACATATTATGTTGTTTTCTTGATGACGGCATCTTGGAAGTAAAATTGACTATAAAATTGCTTGCGATCTACGTCATAACGATCAAGACAAATTATTTTGACAAGCGGTGCTTGTGATCAACTTGATAGCCGTTTCTTTATCATGTACCTGTAAGGTAAATCAAAACAAACAAACATCGGCAGTATGGCTCATCGATGCTGTATCACCCGTGGTCATAGTCAAATAGAAGATTTTAAATGTCATCTAATTATAGACATGTTAAAACCAGCTGTCAGCTAAAATGGGACGAAACAAAGTCTCCCATATAAATTGAAGAAGTGTAAAATTTTTCCCTGGAAAGTAAGCAGAAGATAAAGAATGAACTGTCAACTTATGGCGTTATCCCCCGATTTAATATTGTATTCAGCCCGGTGCCAGGGCTGTCAAATATTTGTATTCTTCGCTCAGCATTTTCTCTAGCATGTTTGTTCTTTCCTTAAAATGTTGTACTCTGGTCCGACAAATGTGCAATATTTTCTACCCGTTAGTTTTGTTCGAAAGTCTCAATTTAGACAATAAATGCAAGTTATTTGTCAAATTTTATTGCGTTCAATAAAAAATTGATAGGGTAGATTTTTTTTATTCTTTCTCATAAGCAACATTTTCGTAATATTGCCCTAGAACGATGTGACATTTATTTCGAGAAAGAAAACCCTACTATATTTTAGTTTCGGAATATATACATAAATATATCGAGTTAGGAAATATCGATTCAAAAAATCGAATATTGGCATACGATATAGTCGATATAATATCGAGCATTCATATATGTGTATCATTGGGCCCGTTTCTTTGCAACCTAGTTGCAAAAGAACACTAGGTAGGGTAACGAATTGCATGTAAAGCAACAACAATATATGTGAGTTGAGCCAACTTGGTTAAATAATATCCGACCTGAGGTGTGGCGTTGGGGAGTGAAAAAACTGTGCTATTGTGAACTACATAAACCTAAAAATTGCTGGCACAACTATTTTCCGTTCCAAAATAGCACTAAACAAATCACAACTTACATGAAAGAGGCTAACAAGGTTGTTTTTGCAACTAAAGGAAACTTTATCCGAGTTGGAGCGTTCTTTTCCTACTCGGTTACATTAAAACGGGTCCATTATTGTGAATAAATACAAATAATAATAAAATCTTAGCCCATAGTCGTCAAAATTCGGCACAGCTGAGATCACCTGATGTAGCACCCCACAGCATTCCTGTGTCATTCATTGAGCGAATTTATATGCTTGGCAATTAATATTGGCTATTTGTGACATTTAATATCAGCCCCCGCCATCTTTAATTTAGAGAACTTCTCACTTGTATTCATTCACAATGACGAAGACGTTGGAAAGATGATTCGTAGTCTCGGAAAAAATTATTCTACATTACCTTACAACTAATTTCAAAGTGCCTTTTTATAGATAACTAACAGCGAAATACTATTTAAAATTCTCTGAAAGAAGCAAACTCTAGGAAGGGAATTGACACTTTTTATTCAGAGAAGTTTCTTCTTGCGCATACTGCTAAAACGGACAGCTCGCATCCACAAAATCGACGGTAGAAAAAAGGTTTTCGCTAGTATAGAATTTTTGCTGGTGTGAAATATTGAGTGGTCCATAATGATCGAAGCATTCCATATCATTTTCCAATTATGCTAAAAATATAATTGGGGAACTACCCTACCCAGCTGTTACACGATCAAGTTGTGATTAAAGTTGCCGTTCAACTTATCAATACTCTCACTTTTCGAACTTGACCCTCGTCTTAATATCAATTTTTCCTTTCAAGTCGTGTGTTGTGTTTGCAAATAAATTTTCGTGCTTCGTTGTGCAAAGCATCTTCCGCAATTAAACAATGAATAATTTTGAAAAAAGGAGTGAAGTATTGGGATTAATAAAACTATGCAAAAAGCATGGTTCTATGGAATATTAATCTTTCGTCGAATCGGTGGAATGATATCAAAGTATAAGCTTATGAATGAATTTCTGCTAAAATGATATTGTGTGTGTTATTTAATTTTCTTGCAAAACTTCTAAAGAAGTGAAAAATATAAGTTGTTTCCTTGATGACATCTGGAAAGAAAAGTTGACTTGATCAAGTTGCTTGCAACCTACGTCACAGGGCTCAAGACAAGTAATTTTGAGGAGCAGTATGATCAACTTGATAGTCATTTCTTGATCATGTAACTGCGGGGTTAGACAAAGCACTACCCACCCATACAGCTCGTGATCGATTTGTAAGGGGGCAATGTGTTGGTCTATGTTCTTTGAGAGTATTTAAGTATTATTGACGAACAAAAGTTTATTCCAAGTAAATCCAAAATAACGTCATTACACAAAAAGGTGTTTTATGCAAAAATTTTGTAGATCGCGTAGCCGGTATTGGATAACTTTGCAGGTATATATGAACTGTACGACGTTATTGTATTATCTTTTATTCGTAAATCCCACCCTTACTTTGTTAGATGTGGCAGGACTCTTCAGCTGTTGTTTGCAAATACCATTGAACGTACGTATTACGAGTAGTTAGTTAAGAAATTTATTGCAAGACGTATTATAAATTGTGAGAAAATGTGCATTAAAGATTTTTATGTCTTGCATTCAAGAATGTTATATATAACTATAAGTTTACTCACCCAGAAACTGTATATACCTAAAGAATAATTAGAACCCCCTCTACCCCCATAGTAATATTAACCCTGAAATCGGGCTAAACTAGAGTTCACGTAAAATTTGGCACTGTTTATTTAAAAAATAAATTGAAAATAAGTTATAATTCAAAGCTGAGAAAATACATTCAAGTATAAAAAAATCGAGTATCATCCTGCAATACTTTCCATGGCATCGAGTATTCCCTCCGATACTTTTAAATGAGTACTATCATCACGTATATAGTGGTATCGGAACTTTGTGAATGATTACAAGTGAGAAGTCTTCTAAATTAAAGATGGCGGCGGCTGATATTAAATTTCACAAGTAGTCATTATTAATTGTCAGACATAGATATACGCGCAGTGAATTACACAAAAATGGTGAAGGTTGCTACATCAGGTGATCTCAGGTGTTCCGAATTTAGACGTCTATGGGCTAAAATTTTTCACTTTTATTTATTCACAATGTTTCGGAATATCTCAACTTAACTTTACCCATTTTTTTTAGTACTCATGGCAGATCTATGTTTGGAGTTCGGGTTTGATGGTCAATAATGTACAGAAGTTTCGGTTGCGCTGTACTTGGCGACGAAATTACCCAAAGCTTGCACTTCCAAGAATGATAGAAACCCAGATTACGACCACGCCAGCAGCGTACGCGTCACAGATGTTCATACCACAGGAATAGCAAGAAGAACAGGAAGGTGATAACTGCACTTGAGCGCTTATTTTCGCTGCGAGCTGCAAACAAAGCTCGGCACTTCACATTTATAATTCTGTGTTTAACTTTTTGTAAAAATCACTAAAACTCAACATTCTAAGAGCCATTTGTGACGTAAATCCTTGTACGACTTTGACAACGTACTCATCAACCTCTTTTATTTTCCTCAAAATCTAAAATTTTTGTATAAAGTTCTTATTGTATATTAACAGAGAAGTATGCGAAGTTTTTGTTGAATTCTTTTCCCTCCCGAAAATTTAACCATTGAAAATTCCAATGCTTTATCCAATTCTGTTACATGTTAAGTTCATTATCTGTGGTTTTACTGAATACATCGTTACCAGTTTTCTTATTTTAAAGGTAGTAATATCGGCTTTCTGTCACGTGATTGTTGTACCTTCAAATTGAGTACCTTTAAAATAATAACAATTTTAATAATAATTTAATTGTTTAAATAACATCACAATGTTAACCACCACGAAATCGATTGAAAAAACTATCATCGTATTCGTAGTGCTTTTAGCTACAAACCCCTTTTTCAGAAAGATGGGGACATTACTACTTTAAGAGTTTAAATTTTACTAAACGTTTCCGTGCAATTCAACCTCAATATTTATGTTCAGTTATGTGCAGTTGCACTTGGCGGCAAAATCGGGTTAACCGGTCGTTGTAGTTATTACTGAGTATGTGATATCGACGTACAATTCTGCGACACAGCTTTAGGGGCAGTAAACCAGACAACTGTCAGGCGGATAAGTTTTGTCACGTCCTCAGCATAGTAACAGAGCAACCTAACCAAGAGCAGCAGCGTCGTTTATCTGTCAAAAATTTCTCATGCCCATACAATTTTTATGAAGCCGACCGAAATAACGCGGCGGCAACGCCGAGCGGTTGGAAAATCCGATTTTGACAGCGCGTTAGGAAGTGATATTAGCTGCAGAAAACGAAGAATTGACATTGTTGATGACAATTTTTGCGAATTTGTAGTTGTTGTTCCTTGATTTGACATAACGCTGCCGCTCTTGTTTAGGTACGACAACTAAGCGGTAGCGCTAGGCGGTGGAAAACGCGACGCTCTCCGCTCTTGTTTAGGTTGCTGTGTAAGTCGCATTCGTTTGCTTGTTTCACTTGTACGTGATTGGCAAAATAAGCTTTTCTAAACTACATACAATAGCTATAACGTTAAAATATATATGAAATGAACGAGGTTGCTGAGTACATTTTCTATTCGTTCCTGAAATATTTACATAGATGTAAAGTTACAACGAAAATACAAAGACGTGCAAGCATTGAACTATTTGGTCGCCAAGTACAGTACTTATGTTGTGATGTTCCGATACCACTATATACGTGATACTAGTACTCACTTAAAAGTATCGGAGAGAATACTCGATGCCATGGAAAATATTGCAGGATGATACTCGGTTCTACTTTATACTTGAAAGTACTTACTCAGCTTTGAATTCTAACTTATTTTCAGTATTGTTTTTGAAATAAACAATGCCAAATTTTACGTGAACTCTAGTTAAGCCCCCGATTTCAGGGTTAATATTACTATGGGGGTAGAGGGGGTTCTAATTTTTGAGTATATAAAGTTTCAGGGTAAGTAAACTTATAGTTATGTATAACAGTCTTGAATACAAGATATAAGAATTTCGAAGGCACATTTTCTCACAATTTATAATACATCTTGCAATAAATTTCTTAACTAACTACTCGTAATACGTACGTTCAATGGTATTTGCAAACAACAGCTGAAAAGTCTGCTACATCTAACAAAGTAAGGGTGGAATTTAAGAACAAAAGATAATATAATAACGTCGTGCAGTTCATAAATACCTACAAAGTTATTAGGGTCACATTCCCCAATGAAATAAAATAAACAGATTATTAAGGGGATGCAATGCATGGTCGCCTCCTCGTGTTGCAACCTGGGTAGTGCCAAATGAGCATGTGGACTTGACGGCCAAACCTGAACGGTAACAACCCCTGCTCTGTCCATGGACTACTCTTAGTACTACGTTTTTCATCTGTTGATCTTAGGCTGGCGGTTGTGGTCTACTACCTGAGTGTGCTGATGTGAAACTCAGCAGGAACGGCTGGTAGGCTGATGTCACGACCGTCTCCGTCCCGTTAAAACCTGGCGAGTCTCAGAGTACGTTCCAATTCCCGTCGCCATTAAGTTGGTGATGTATGTAGATGTGGTTGAGAGGGCCCCCGTCTTTGCGTCAAAAAGCCCAGCTTTGGAAGCGCGCCTAAATCGTTTAGGGAAGTCGCTAAGCAGGCGGGCTCTAAAGTCCTGGGTGTCATGGAACGCAGCAAGAAGAACGGCGCTATTTCCAGGAGGGAATGGAAGCGTGTGTTTTCGGCTATCTCGGTGGACAATCCTGGTCCACCTTTTCGCTGCGAGAGTGCAGTCTGGCACTCCGGGCTTTTTAAAATAATCTCGTGCGCCGAAGAGTGACCGGCTTCTCTTTATAAGCGGAACGTCGCCAGCTCTGGGCGATACGCTCTTTCAAGTCGTTTAAGTTATCAGAACTGGCGGCATTATTCCCGCTTAGCTACAAAATTTTGAGCGGGTGTCTTGTCGTTGGTTGGTGGCTATTTATGCGAGCTCTGTAGGTAGGGGTTACATTTCCATATATTTCATTATCACCCCAAAAGAGCTCCTTGGGGTGGCAATTAACAGTCTGCGTTACTGCACAGAAGTGTAGAGCTCCGCAATATTTTACAATTATTCTGGATTTAACCGCAGTTAGACATGAAAAAGTGTGATAATATACTGAGCTATAGCCAGGGGTTACGATTTTGTAAAAAAAAAACCGCAACCGAAAATTTGAATTTTGCAGTTTTTTTTCTTTGCGATTGATTGCGACTGATTAGGGAAAGTGGTTAATAGCAGAACAGATGAAAAAGGTTGTTTTTGTTGTTAAATCGTCTGTTACATGTCAGTAAAGTGAATACAAAATGGAGTGTGAAAAATGCAAATTAGCTAAACGGGGGAAACTGGCATACGATGTGATGGAGTATGTGGAAAAATTTTTAATTTAAAAACAAAATTGTTGGGGTTTGGATGAGTATACATCAACCGTTTTAAACCAGAATCGCTTGTTAAGATTTATATGCGAAGACTGTGTTACTTATATACTATATAATATAGATGTAGCAATGAAAGACATGCAAAGAGTAATAATGGGAAATCAGAAAGTTATTAGAAGCAATAGAAAATAAATTTAGCGAGAGAATAAAAGAAATGCAAACAATAGTGATGAAAATTAAAAAGTTCAAAATGAAATAAAAAATCTTGTAAGTAAACAAAAATCAGGTAATAACTAAATGTTGTTTGCTGAAGTTCTAAAAAAGGATAAAAATAAGAACAAACTGCCGTCGGAAATAAGAGAGATAGTACCTCTAATAATAGAACCTAAATCAAAGCAGAGTAGTGACCAAAATAGAAATAGACCCTAAGGGATTGAAAATAAATTATATCAAACAAAATCTAATGAGATTATGATAATAGGAAGTGAAAATGATAGTGAACCGAATTGGTGAAAATTATGAAGTAAAAATTCCTAGCGCTAGTTACCGGAAATTTGTGCTAGTTAGAATTAAATTTAAGCATACGAACGAAAGTATAATTGAATTGTTAAAAAACAAAATAAATGTATTGAGGAAGCATATATAAAAGTTATTAAACAAAATGCAATATATTACAATGCTGTCATTGAAATGGACCCGGAATCATTCCCAAAAGTCATTGGTGCAGAAAGACTGAATATCGGTTGGGAAAAATTCAAAGTGTTTGATGGTATCGATGCCCAACAGTGCTTTAAATGCAGAGGATTTAACCATAAAGCTGTCGAATGTACAAATGAAGAAACATGTGTGAAATGCTTAGAAAAACATAAATCAAAGGAGTGTAATTGTAAAGTGGTTAACAAATGTATAAACTGTGTACGTGTTAATGAAAGGCCAAACCTTCATCTGGACATCAATCATGTAACATTTAGCAAAAGCTGTCCTATTTATTTGCGTAAGTTAGAAGCTAAGAAGAAAAGAAATGGTTACTAGCAATCAAGGTCAGTAAAAAATTTACTCGAACATACAAGGACTTATAAATAACAAAGCGGAATTGGAAAACCTTGTAGAAGATTGTCAATACGAAATTATAATTTTGTCAGAAACACATGTAACTGAAGACGTAGAAGATAGTGAAATAAAAATAAAAAACTTTAAGAAATTTAACTGTGTATCACATTCACGAAGTGTTGAAAATGCATTCCTGTGTGCAACATACATATTCATGCAACTCTGTATTACCTTATTCTTTCATTCCAAACTTGCAAACGGTCGTGTAAGCATCGAGTTGTATTAACGATTATAAGACTTGCTTTTCTACTGCGTTCAAATATACTTGAATTACTTTTGTACTACTTTAAATACGTGTTCCGCTTTCTTGATATTCCCGGGTTAAGCAAGCAACAAGGAAATAGGTTTCCAACACGAAGAACTGGCGGGGAATTAAAGAAAATAATAATTGATAACGGTATTAAGCAAAAAGTAAACGATTATACCAGAATATCAAGAAATACGTATACGTTAATTGAATACGTATAAGCAAACATAAACAATCTAAGTGTGACTGTTGAAAAATCACAAAAAGTAGCTGATCAATGATCGTTAATTATAAAAAACCATTACGTGAAAAGGAAATAAAAACAAATAAGAAAAAACTTAATTATTTCCACTATAACAAAACTCTAAACTCAGATTCTGGATACAACCTTAAAGTTTGTTGACTCACATACTCGTACAGTAAACCAAAACACTCATCTAGAAAAATGCATTGAAGACCAAGTTTTGAATAATACAAAAACAAAAAATAAATAAATGGTTTAATTCAAAGTTGAATGGGGAAAATTATAAAAAACGTATGTAAAACCTACAAAAAGGAGATAAACAAAGCAAAAAACAAGTCCTTTATACTGAAAATCAATAGCGCGGAAAATCAAAAGGGGATGTGGAGAATATTAAAAAAGTTAATACAAAGATAAAAATGAAATAGAATCAATAATTTATAAAAATGAAGAAATAAAGGATAAAAGTGATATACCAAAGAAACTTAATAAATATTTTATTGAAAGCATCCAAATTATAAGTCGATCGATTGAAAAAATAAGTTACATAAATTATATAGAATATCGGTCAGAATCACTTCAGTTCCAAGAAATAACAATGAGCGAGTTAAAGTTAATATGTAAGCAAATGAAAAACAAAACAGATAATGACGAAGTGAACCCAAAAATAATCATTGAAAACCGGAATGTGTTTGGTCCATTCTTAACAAAACTAGTGAATCAATCATTGACTAAAGGAGTATTTCCTGATTGGATATGATGGAAGGATTCAATAGTAACCCCAGTATAAAAAATAGCAAGGACAAGAAAATGTGAAGAATTTCGGCCAATAAACACCCTTAAAACAATTGAAAAAATCTTAGAAAATGTCGTGAAAAAGCAACTATAAACGTATCTAGAATCGACTAATATATTGTCTATAAATCAATCGGGGTTTCGTAAAAATCACTCATGTGAAAGTACAGTAAATTATGTGGAAGAGATGTACGAGAAAGACAAAAATAGTGGCTTTATTTCTCGACTTAAAAAGAGCACTAGAAACAATAGACAGAGAAGTACTTACAACAGTGGTTTGAATAATATCTCTCAAATAGTAGACAACAAACTAATGATTTGAAGTGGTGAATACGGGAGTGCCACAAGGATCGATCCTGGGTGCAATCCTGTTTATAATATATATAAATGACTTTGAAAAAGTAATCACAAACTCAAGACTTGCAATGTATGCTGATGATACTTTAATCATCACATTGGCAGAATCAGTGGAAGAATGTAAACAAAAAATAGAATGTGATATGAAGTAAATAACTATGTGGTTGAAAATGAATAGGCTCAAACTAAACGAACAAAAAACAAAAATGATGTTAATAAATTCAAACAGCGTAATAAACTTAGTGTTTGTGCAAAAGAAAAAATGCAAACGCTCCTTTCGCTCCGAAATGCACCTTGCTTTATTTATTTTTAAACAGTAAGCTACAGTTTCCCTGCGCTTCAACCTTATATAGCTAACGATTCTTTATAAAATATATGTATGTAACGACTAATTCGAATGCATCAGTTATGTTGACATCGTATGATTTTGAGTTAAAATCGACAAAGCTAAGTGATGTTGTATGTATGCTAAGTGACCTAAGTAAAGTGATATACATATGTACATGTGTATATTAACTTAGGTATGAGCTTAGGTAAGTGAGCAACAGAATTGGAATATTAAACAAACAACATAAGTTAAGCGGTAGGGCAAAAGAAAAACGGAAAATGTATTACAGTAACATGTGTCTATATGTAACTAAAGCGAAGTAAATGTATGTAAGAACATATGTCTGCATGTGTATACTTAAGTAGGCTTATTACTATGAGCAGGTGGATATCTGTACGCCTGATACTATTTTCAAGTTTAAGGTCAGCGACTTATGCATTTTATGCGATTCGGACTAGCACAGTGGAGCGGAATGGCCAAACATGCTCCCACCATTGAACGTAGGCGTTTCAATCCGAAATGGGCAATGGAGCGATCTTGTGTACTGCACGCCGGATGGTCTCTCTTGCCGTTTTGAGCTCGACTACTCGCACCTTGCCGTCTGAACCGGGATTGGTGTTGGTTACTCTGCCAAGGAGCCATTGTTGAGGAGGTAGATTATCTTCGTGAACAATTACCATACGTCCACATTCGATATTAGCTTCTGGTTTCAGCCACTTTGATCGCTGCTGCAAACTTAAAACGTAGTCACGTAGCCAGAGTTCCCAAAAGCGTTGTTTTAGATATGTAACTCGTTGCCACTGGGCCAAAGATGATGATTTGTTGGCAGAAATGTGATGGTCCGGAATTGACAGGAGTGAAGACCCGATCAGTAAGTGCGCTGGGGTCAGTGCTTCGCCGTCGTTTGGATCATTGGACAATGGTGTTAATGGCCGCGAATTCAAAATTGCTTTCACCTCAATGATTACCGTCTGCAGTTCTTCATAAGTGAGATGAGCATTTGAAATGTTCTTAATCAGTATGCTTTTCATAGATTTCACCGCCGCTTCCCATAAGCCGCCAAAGTGCGGCGCTCGAGGTGGAATGAAACTAAAATCAAAGCCGATGTTGCTGCTGTAGTTTTTAACGTTTTCGACAGCCTTTTCGTTAAAGAGTTGTTGCTTCAGCTCATTAAGTTTGGAATGGGCGCCAACAAAATTTGCTGCGTTGTCACAAAATATACGCTGAGGTATACCACGTCTACCTATAAAACGTGTAAGACAAAGTAGAAAGTTATTAGTGGACAAGTCTGAAACTAACTCTGCATGGATTGCTTTTGATGCAAAACACACAAAAATTGCCAAGTTTGTACGGGCTTCTGCTTTCGAATGCGATCAATTTCTTCGTTGAATTCGAGACGTTGAACTTCCGCTACAATTCTCCAAAAGCAACTTTCCAATTCAGTATGCGGCAAATGGAGCACGTCCGAGGCAGTAAGCTCCTTGTTGATAGCAGCTTTGTTGAATACCCGACACACATATGCGATTGTGCGAATCAGACGATAGTACGATGAACTCCGGCAGATGATTGCGTTTATTATGGATCCCTCGTTGCTACTATTGCTACATTTTAATGCCAATGCTTTGCGCCGTTCCAAATTCGAATCTATGGGTTTTTCTTTTTCGCTAACAGGCCATTTTGAACAATGTTGTAAAAGAAACTCAGGCCCCGTGAACCAAATTGTGTTTTTAAGTTCATCAGAACTGGATCCACGTGAGACGATATCCACAGGATTTTCTTTACTTGGTACATGTTTCCAATGAATTCCTTTAGAGGTTTCTTGTATTTCTGAAACACGGTTCGCCACGAAGCAATTGAGTGTCGAAGAGTGCGTTTTGAGCCATTGAAGCACGATCTCCGAATCTGTCCAAAAGTAAATGTTAGATACATAAGTACAGAGGTTTTCTTTAATTTTATTCCATGTTCGAGTTAGTAGTAGAGATGCACATAACTCTAACCTAGGGAGTGACTGTGCTTTGATAGGTGCTACTTTTGACTTAGTAATAAGCAATGTAGTTTTTACTAAGCCTTTTATGCTAGATCTCGTGTAGATACAGCAGCCGTAAGCGCGCTCCGATGCATCGGCAAATCCATGAATTTCGCATTCATGAGTTGCAGAAGTAAACACATAGCGAGGCACTTCGATTTTGTTGAGACTCATGAGATCGCATTTGATCTGCAGCCATTTAGCATGTAAGTCAGACGGAAGTGAATCATCCCATTCTAATTTGCGGATCCAAATTTCATCAGCATTTTCCCACGAATTGTAATGGGACTCACTAATCCGAGAATGTCGAAAATTTTAGAAATTGTTGATAGCACTGAACGTTTGGTGATTTGGTGTATATCTGGTAAGTCGTAGCGAAAACAAAATATGTCTCTTGATGGTATCCAGGACATTCCTAAGGCTTTGGTGATGCTTTCGTCATTAAATTTGAAAGGAATTTCATTACAAGCGGGATTAGACATGCTTGCGGTGTTTGAATACCATTTGGTAAGCGTTAAACCAGCCGAACATAAAACTTTAGTTATTTCAACTTTGAGCTGTTGCAGCTCGACAATGTTGTCTGCGCCGGTCAGTAAATCATCTACGTAGAAACTCTTGCGAATGGCACTAGCTCCAACTGGGTAGATTTCGCTGTTCAACTCAGCTAGGTACAATAGACTACGAATTGCAAGGAATGGAGGTGATGCTAAGCCATACGTAACCGTGTTTAACTGGTATAACTGTATAGGTTCGTCAGTATTATTTCTCCATAAAATTAGTTGATACGGGCGATCTCTCTCATCAACAAGAAATTGTCGATACATTTTTGAAATGTCCGCGGTTATAGCATAGCGATGTAAGCGAAACGCCAGTAATGTAATTGTTAACTCAGGTTGAACAGTAGCTCCCACCATGAGTATATCATTTAATGAAGTATTTGATGATGTGCGTGCTGACGCATCGAAAACGACGCGCAACTTTGTTGTTGTGCTTTGAGGGCGAAGGATGCAATGATGTGGGATAACATAATGAGGACTAGTGAAGTCCACTTTATTGGTTGGCGACATATGTCCAAGTGACAAATATTCATTTATAAATTCTGAATACATTTGTTTCAGCGTTTTGTCACGTGATAGGCGACGTTCGAGAGATAAAAATCGTTTTTAGCATTGAGAAGCGAGTCACCCAATGTTGCGGGTGATTTTTTGAAAGGTAATCTAACCTGTATGCGTCCATCACTTTTTAGCTGCACATTTTGAAGGAAGTGCTCTTCACACTTGTGTTCCTCTTCGGAAAGAGTTGAAGTTGGTTTAACAAACTCTTCAATTTCCCAAAACCGTTGAAGAATTGTGTTTAAGTCATCAACTTCAGTGGCAGTGGTTACATTGCAAATATAAGAACGTGGGCTAATGGGCATTTCACAACTCCCCCCAACTATCCAACCAAATGAGGTATTGCGAAGACATGGTAATCCTGCACCCAGAGAAATTTTGCCATCTTGAAGGCATTCGAAAAACACTTCTGAGTTTAGCAGTATATCGATACGTTGAGGCTTGTGAAATAAAGGGTCAGCAAGTTGAATTTCTTTTGGGATGTTTAAATGCGAAATGTCCATTAGCTCAAATGGTTGTCTTGCAGAAATTCCTTTAGTAACGGCAAATTCTGATGACAGCGAAAAATCGCCGATCCGTGATTTTATTGTTGCATTTACAGCGAAATTTAATGTTGTATGTATATCAGAAATACCTGTTACTTCCTTGTTCGATGTAAAACGTTTAAGCCTTAGTCGTTTAGCCGTTTCCTCTGTGATAAAGTTGAGTTCTGAGCACGAATCTAATAACGCACGAGCTGGTTGCAAATATCCAAACTTATCTTTGATGTAGATTAGAGCTGTGGGTATGATGGCTGCTTTGCGAGAACGAGTAATTAATGAAACTGCTGAGTTGTTCGTTGCGCTTGTGGATAAAGCTGGCGATATAGCTGAAGATGATGATGTTTGAACCTGTGGTAAGAGTGCTGGCGTCGGCAGAAGCAGAAGCTGAAATAGTGTTAAAGTGTAAATGAGTATGATGAGCTTGCTGGCACATACGACAACGAGATTTTGATGAGCACTTTGAGACTAGATGCCCCTTACACAAACAATTAATGCAAATTCCAGATTGCTTAGCGAACTCAAATCGTTTGGAAGGCGGTAGCGCCAAAAACGAAGAACAGCTTCTCAGATGATGATCAGATTGGTTGCAATGTAGACATGTTGAATTTACGCTGATGAACGAATTGGTTGTGGTTTTTTTACCAGTAGATTTGTTTTCCCGGTGAGTTGTTGTTAGGTTTGCACCCTTTGGGCTACTTTCGAGATATTGACAGTGGCGGCTAAGCAGCTTATAGCAATCTTCCCATGACGGTAAACGTTCAAAATCTTGCTTTCGATCGTACCCTGATTTCGAGTCTGCATCTATTTTAGATAAAACGATATGTATTAGAATTGAATTTAATACGTCACTTTCAGATCCTAATGAAAGAAGTGAGTCGCGAAGCGCAGCAACTGTGTCAATTATGTTACGTAGCCCTGCAGCATCAACAGTTTTTATTGATGATATTTGAAATAACGAAGATATATGATCATGAAAGATCAACGCATTGTTGTCATACCTTTCTTTCAAACGTTGTAGTGCCTTAGAATAGTTTTCTTCTGTTACCTGGAAGGGTTCTACGACACTTAATGCTGGTCCACCCAAACAATTTAAGAGATAGTTGAATTTGTCTATTTTGGGTATGGTAAAATCATCATCGACCAGATTGGAAAAAGTGTGGATGAATCGCTTATACTCCGCATACTTGCCATCAAACTTTGGTAGCTTCAATTTTGGCAAACGATGTTGATGGGTAGGAGTTCCAAATCCTGTAGCGTTAAACATAGTACTATCCATGGCTACGTTGCGGCTCCTTGCACTATTAAGCAGGGAAATAATTTTGGATTTTGCTGCAACATACGCTTCTTCGAATTCTGAGCTTGAAGTGTCCGATGGGTTCAGCTTCTCAATTTTGGTTTGCACTACACAAGCTTGTTGAAAGTATGTTTCCACTATCTGCAATCGGCATTCAAGTACGGATATATCTACGTCGTTGTCTTCGAGTCCAATTCTGTTTTTGATGTCACGTAATTTGCGCTTTGTAATGGCTTGCTGCTGATGGAGTAACGCTAATTCCTGTTGATTTTCTAATTGACCTTGGGAAGTAGTGTCTTGGTGCTCCATCATGTCGCCGATAAACTGGAAAAAAATGTAGCAATAGTAGGTGGCAGGAAACAAATTAATCAAAAAGTCCCAAGTCGAAATCAAGGGAAAGTGAAAGGAACGCAATTATTTTCCTTAAGATTAACTTCCAAGTTATATGTTGAGGAAGTCCTGTCACGGTCGCCAAATGTTTGTGCAAAAGAAAAAATGCAAACGCTCCTTTCGCTCCGAAATGCACCTTGCTTTATTTATTTTTAAACAGTAAGCTACAGTTTCCCTGCGCTTCAACCTTATATAGCTAACGATTCTTTATAAAATATATGTATGTAACGACTAATTGGAATGCATCAGTTATGTTGACATCGTATGATTTTGAGTTAAAATCGACAAAGCTAAGTGATGTTGTATGTATGCTAAGTGACCTAAGTAAAGTGATATACATATGTACATGTGTATATTAACTTAGGTATGAGCTTAGGTAAGTGAGCAACAGAATTGGAATATTAAACAAACAACATAAGTTAAGCGGTAGGGCAAAAAAAAAACGGAAAATGTATTACAGTAACATGTGTCTATATGTAACTAAAGCGAAGTAAATGTATGTAAGAACATATGTCTGCATGTGTATACTTAAGTAGGCTTATTACTATGAGCAGGTGGATATCTGTACGCCTGATACTATTTTCAAGTTTAAGGTCAGCGACTTATGCATTTTATGCGATTCGGACTAGCACAGTGGAGCGGAATGACCAAACACTTAGAAATAAATCAAACAACCATCGAACAAGTAAAATCTATTAAATATTTAGGAGTAATTATAGACAGCGAGCTTAAATTTAATGAACATGTCGATTATTTATGTAAAAAAGCTGATAAAAAATAAATTTCTTTAAAATAATACGCAATGAAATGGACACACTTACATCAATAAAAATCTGCAATACAATAATAAAGCCACATTTTGAATGCCGTTCAACAATATTGTATACACGTTGTAATCAAGCGCAAATAGGAAGAATGCAGAAACTGCAAAATAAGTGTATGAGGTGTATAATAAAATGCAGCTTATACTCGTATACACCAGTAAGCTTAATGCTACAAACATTGAAATGGCTAAGCATTGGCTAAAGGCTGAAGTTGAATACAATAATAATGATATTTAAAATCAAACACAATCTAGCTCCGACATATCTAACAAATTACATCCAATATGTTGGAAATACGCATAAATATCCAGTGAGGAATGCAAACGACTTTAGACTTGAGTTACAAAAAACAACAACAGCGCAAAATACATTGATACATAAATGACTAAGTCTTTTTAACTCACTTCCAAACTACGTGAAAAGGAAAAGGAAAATAATATCATACATTTTAATGAAATGTGCATAGACTTTGTGATACTCTAGAATTCTATATATGTATATATATACATATATGTATATTGCACTTTTTATATCTTATAGATATTAATTTAAATTTTTTGAATTGTAAAGTATGTAAACATATTAATAAAATTCAAATTCATTCATTCATTCATTCAATAGCGAAACCAGCTAAATTAGTGTCCCCTGACAAGTAATTCCTTACGCAACGTCGCTCCTGGCATGTATGGCCGAAAACGACGGTGCCCTGGTGACTACCAGGAGGTCAAAGGCATTTAAAGTTAGCGTTAAAAAACCCCCGTTTTGGGCGGAGCGAGCAGAAATATGGTTCGCACAAATAGAAAACCGGTTTTGCATCGCCAGTATATCATCGGGCATAACCAAATTTAATACGGTAATCGCGTGTATCGAGTCACTCGTGCTAGCACAAATCACGGAAGCAGTACTAGAATCACTGGCAGATGGCAAGTACGACAATCTTAAAAAGTCCAATCTAGGTGATCGACGTCCCACACAACTTCTGAGGGAGCTAAGTAGTCTCGCCCGAGATAGAGTAAGCAACGAGTTCCTCAGGTCAGTTTATCCTCAGCGTTTGCCATCTCAAGCTCTCGCTATACTTCAGGCATCAACATCTAAATTACAGGAACTTGCCAAATGAGCTAATAAAATCATAGAGGTTAGCGATCATAATCACGTGGCAAGAGCAACAAAGTTAGAGACTTAGAGGGGAATGTTCATCATCGAAAGTTACGCACCATATCGTTACAATCGACCCTGCAATTTGGACGACCCCGCCGACTCACAGGGGAAAAGTTAGAGGCAGCGAAGCGTGAGTTCCAATTCATGATAGAAAAGGAATTTGCCAGCCGTAAAGTAGCGCTGCACATGGTGTGTAACTCCAATGGTGAGTGGAGACCATGCGGGGACTTTTAGTTACTCAACGCCGTAACAACGACCGATCCGATCCCATTCCTTCTTTACTCTACGCCGCCATATATTGCATGGAAAGGCAATCTTCACGATGATAGCCTTACAACGCTCTTACAACTAAATACTAATCGAAGCGAAAGATGCTCCTAAAACCGCAATAACAACGCCATTCGGACTCTTCTGATTTCAAGTCATTACTTTTGGCTTAAGGAACGCAGTGCAGACATTTCATAGGCACATACACGACGTATTGCGAGGAGTTAATTTTGCGTTCGCTTATATTGAAGGCATTCTCGTAGCATCTTCGAATTCAGTCGAACAAGAAAGCTATTTACGCAAAACTTTCAACCGTTTAATGAGGAACAATTTAGAAATCAGCAGTAAATGTCAATTGGGCAAAACTAAGGTAAATTTTCTTGGACACACAATCTGGCACCGACCAATGGAAGAGAAGGTAGTTGCGATCCACAAGTTCCCGAAGCCGACGCTGTCGAAAGATCTCCAACATATTCTTGGGATGCTCAACTTGTATCGCCCTTTTTTGTCCAACGCCGTAAAAAACCAACGTAAACTACAAGATGTAGTATAGGGCAATATTAAAAACGACATAACGATAATGAAATGTAAGGACAAAGCAACTAGAGTTTTCTCGGCCTTTCAGAAGTTAATATCAGAACGGGATGTGTGGCCAGGTATTTCAACAGAGATTGCGCGGTTTGGGCGAAACTATTTTCAATACAAGAGAAATAAAATTCAATGCCATACGAAGTCCCCACTGGGCAATTACAATGAGACTGACAGATGATTCGAACATATAAAATATAAATGTGGCTATTACAGGGCTACCGATATCGAGAATAACCCGATGTTGCCTTCTGCATAGCACGATACGATACCTATCCCAGACATGTTGGCAAAATCGGAGGATGCGCTTTAATCGAGGGATGGATTGCACAATTTGGTGTACCCGCACAGATTACAACCGACTTAGGGCGACAGTTCCATTCTGCAATGTTCGTCGAGCTCATGGACACCATGGCAATACGGCACCTAGGTATGCGGGCAGTCGTCAAACAAGACCTACGAGCAAGCCCGTCGGATATGCTGTTTGGAGCACAACTACGAGCACCAGGCGAATTTCTACATCACCGTGAGAGCCTGCCAAACGAGACGGAATTCATCAAGCAGTTACGGCATCATTTGGCTGCAGTCAAGCTAATGTAAGCATCTCGCCACAGAGCCTAGCAAACGTTCGTCTAACCTGAGCTTAGAAACTGCGAATTCGTGCTTGTTATATCGCAATCGTACAGTGTTTAAAGAACCGTATGAAGGGATCTTCTAAGTACTTCAAAGAAAGGTCAAATTTTTGAAGCTGCAATGGTATCACAAAACAGTTTGCATGGACCGCCTCAAGCCGGGTTTCTTGGAAAATGTAACATAAGCCACAGTAACATTACCTAAGCGGAAGCTCAGTGGAATACCACTAACAAGAGTTGCGAGATCCTGGCAGCAACTTCAGTGACGAAACGAATGAAGCCGTTTCTGGTGACAGAGCCCTATAGTAGTTTATACCAAGTGGCAACCCAATGTTAAATTAGTATGTAAAACGTCAACTCTGAATATACTAAGAAACGAATAAAAGAAATTTCCTTTTCGTGTGTGCTAGTCGTCGTAAGTAAATCGTAATTCCTTACAAGAATAGTGAAAACAGCTAAATACTTATGTATTGCTTCCCTAGTTTTACCAATGATTGGTTTTTAATATAACCACTAATTATATCTCGGTTATCGTTACCAAATTCCAAAAAAGATGGGAAAATGCTTTCAACTTGATCTATGAAATCTGGCAATTGAAATCAAGTTTTTAATGTTCTTAATGCAACTTCAAATACAGTTAAATTTGTGAACTTCTAAGGTATCCATTATAAAATATGAAATTATAAGTATAAATATGTACATATGTATATAAAAGAAAGAAAGATAATGTACTGAAAGTAAATGCGACTATGTAGGAAGAAATACACATTAAAGAAATAAATAACAAAGATTTTACATATATTGCTGCTTAAAAATATGATACATACGAAATACGATACCACGTTTCTCTATTATGATTCATCAGAATGTTACAGTTGTTGTTTTAAAAAATATTTGTTTTATTTACTCCTGTTGCTGATTTAAACAGTTTATTTTTATACTGTTGTTTATGAGGTCAAAATTGCTTTTGCATTTAGGGAAAAAATTTGCTTTTATTAGTTGCTAGTCTTTAAAGTTCTTACAGGTCACAATTGTTTTTGCTAAATTGTTATTGTTATAAGTTCTTACTTTTTAACCTTTGTAGAGGTCGCGTAGTTTTTTCACTTTAGGAAATCTCTAATTTGTTGTTAAAAATAAAGGTCGCTATCAAAATTTGAATATTTGAATGATTTTAATATTTTCTTTTGTTAATGTTCCTAGACCTCGTAAGTACCTAAATTTCAACCGACAGAGGAGGCGACATACAGCTTGAGCATTGTCCGTACAGGAGGACATAACGCAGTCTCTCCTCTGGTTCCATGCGACGTATCTGACGGCAGACCAAACGATTGAGATTGTGCTTGCAAACGGGGAACCGGTTTTGTTCTCGCCCTACTCGGATCATCGTAGGTATTTTAGGTATATTTATGAAAACACAGAAATCGTTAAGTCGAGGGCGGTGCCGGAAAACTCTGGCTCATGTCCGCATACATGGCTCACGACGACTCTATAGGATCGGGTTAGAAATTTATAAATCCGAGATAGGGGAAGCCTAGGAGTATACTTGCGAGGGCACCGGTGCCCTTGGGATGACTGAGGGACGACTTGGGAAACTGGGCGATGAGCAGTGAGGAGTCGCTTAGGCTTTTACACGATTCCCACTTTCCCGGCAACTCTGAGCCGTGTGCAGCCACCGGCGTGGAACCGGGTGCCATCTTCGTCCCTCCTCCTTTCAGGCGTTCAAGTCGCCGGGACCTGACGCCATTATTTCCCCGCAGTTACAAAAGTCTGAGCGGGTCTCTTGTCAGTGATAGGCGCCTATTTACGCGAGCTTCGTGAGTAGGGACTATATTCCTAGGCTTTGGAGCAATGTGAGGACTACGTGTATTCGCAAGGCGGGCAAGAGCTCTAATTTGTCCCTTAATGATTTCAGACAATCAGCCTCTCTTCTTTTCTGTTGAAAACCCTGGAGAAGCTGACTGGGTCGACATTTGGGTCGTTGTTATTAACGACGTCTTGAAGGAGTTGGAAAGGAGAGGCTGCTTGATTATTGCCTATGCTGACGATGTGGCACTCATTCTCAGAGGAATGTTTTTGGACGCCATTTTTGACATCATGCAGAATTACTAAACATGATCATGAAATGGTCTACAGGATGTAGGTTTGCTATTAATCCTAGCGAGACGAAGCTCGTCTTGTTTATAGAGTGCCTGTCGCCCGGTCAGATACTATGGCTTGATTCTGGACAGGAAGCTCTCCTGGGTCCAAATATTGAGGAAACAGTGAAAAAGGCTGTATACTGTATACAATAATTAGAACCATAATGTTTTATGGAGTGGTTGTCTGGCGGAGCTCCCCAGAGAAGGTATCGAAAGTTAAGCAGCTAGAGCGGGTGCAAAGGACCGCGATCATTGGAATCAGGGGGCGCTTCGAACCACGCCCACTCTCGCGCTCAGCAAGGTTGCTGTAGCCCGTGCTGCAACCCGACTAAAGATCAATGGATACAACTTCAATTCGGCCTATGGACATTTTAAAAATCTTGCCAGCATTGACTCTGTCCCTCTAGAAACGGATTGCTGTCTGCCGGTTCTAGCCCCCGATGGTTCCTTCCCCACTCACGTCCCGCTAAGGGCTTCTGCGAGGAGCTCTCCCGCAGCCGGAAATTTAGGATTCCGGACTACTGTAGTGTGTTTCAGGCGGAGGTGGCCGCAATAAAGAAGGTAGCCGATTGGCGGCTCACCAGAGCAATCCCCTCTAGAAAGGCAAACATTTATTCTGATAGTCAGACCACTATAAGGCCTTAGGATCTTTAATGGTCAGGTCAAAACTTGTCGGGGAGTGCCGGACTTCTCTCTCAGCCGCCTCTCATTGCATTAGACTAATTTGGGTGTCGGGCCATAGCGGCATTGCAGAAAACAGCATGGCTGATGAGATCGCTCGGCGGGGTACCCTGGAAGTCATTACTCCATGCAGAGAGAGGGTGGGCCCTCCTTTGGCTGCCTACGGACTTCCGTTAAATAGATGGGCTCTCTGTCAACTCAGCGAGTGCTGGACAACGACTACGACATGCAGAATTGCAAGGGGCCTCGGCCAGAAGGTGGACAGAGGGCGTTCGCTAACAAAGCGGCAACTCTCAATCCTCGTAGGAGTTCTGACTGGACATTGTCTGATGGGTATTCATGCAGTCAGGCTGAATATAGTCTGACCCTTTTTGTCGTAGCTGTATAGAAAATGATGAGGGACAATCGCATTTTTATTTTCTGCTCAGCTGCCCTGCTTTTGCGAGACTGAGGTTCAGGTACATAGGAGAGCTCTCTGGGGTGGAATTTATTAATATGCGGGACTTCATTCTGGGTACGCAACGTTTATCCAGTTATCCATTCGTGGTTGCGATGTACGTGATCGTTCTAACCACCAGTTGGTATCACAATGGGCTTCTTTTACTATGTCTAAGTGAGTTCCCTCTGCGGGGACTACCACATTAACCTAACCTAACCTAAGGCTAATATGTATATCTTCTTGCCATCCACATTATTTTTAAGTAGAACACCTTTCTGCGTAGGTGGCCTTCAATCGCGCTTCGAAAAAATAGCCCTGGCCGGTCCAACACAGGTTACGCGAACTCTTTGCGTAGGCGGTCTTTGGCCGTGCTTCAGAAAAATAACTCTCGCCGATCCAACTTCACGGCATTTTGGCTTATAGCATCTTTCTGCTTATACATACCTTATTTTATTTTATTGGAGTAATATGGCCCCAGTCACTTCGTCAATTTTAATTTAACCCTAAAAATAATTACGTTGTTATATATATTTTTTTTAGCTCCACGCTCTGTTAGAGATGGCGGCACACTTCAGCTCTTGTTTGTTAATACTATCCTTCACATAATTATTTGGCAGTTATATTAAACATTATTTTTTGCTTTTTAGTTCTATGCCCCACGAAAGAGTATTTGTTTTTAGTTTTTTTAAACTATTATTCAATGTTTACTTAAGATATATTTAGATATTTATGCACAAACTGTACCCATGCCTCCGCAAAATGAGCACTTTTTAAAACATTGGAGCAAATTCTTGATTTAATGTTAACCTCAGCGACGATTGGCCCAAAGTTGCCTTTGCTCCTCGTTGTTGAAAAATTTGTCTCGTATATATATCCTGAACCGCCAATACGGAGCATGTACTCATATTAACAATAATAATATTATAGTTTGTCACATCCACCATATACTTGATGTTTGGCAGAGCTTCACCTGGTCTGCATCTTGCTCTTGTAGCAAGAATGATAGAATACAAAATTGCGTTGATTGATCTGAAGTGCGGAGAGTAACTTGGCTGTGACGTCACGCCAGATTTAGTAAAATTGTTAAACACGTTGGAAAACATGATTACGAGTATACATACATACACGGTTTTTGTAAACAAAATCTGTTGAGACGCACGAGTTCTGTCAAAATTTCCAAGACAGGGTTAGCGGTAACTGAACATTGAACGCGTTTGATCTGGGTAAAGGTGAGAACACAGCGACGAAGGCGTATTCATATATGTATGGTGTTGTTATAAGAACAACTACAAAATTCCCATGTATTTTGTTTTTGCTTTTGCGTAGTCAAGACGAATTCATATCAGGTGGTGTTATAATTACAACTTCGAAAATCCCATGTATTTTGTGTTTGCTCTGCGTAATAGTTGTCAAAATTTACATACATTTTGTTTTTGCTTGTACAGCTTTTGAATTAAAAAAACCAAATCGGCTGCTATAATAACTACACCTTATATGAATTCACCTTGGTTTTAGTTTTACGGCTTTTGAAAGCTTATACGCAAAAGCAAAATCAAGATACATGTAGGTGAATAGAAAACCATGAAATCAGCTGCTATAGTAACTAAACCTTATATGGATTCGCCTTGACAGCGACGCACAGTGGGGCAGAATGACCTAAAAGTTGGCATCAACTAAACGGCTTAAGCTAGGAAGTTGAAAATTGGTACACTGATTCCTCTTACTAAAGTAAGTATGTGTACCAAATTTCAGAATATTGTGCTTACAACCGAAGTTATTAGACTTTATCAGAATTACCTGAATCGTTTATATAGTGATTGGTGGCGACTGGTTTTTTTTCTTTTATTTTATTTCAATAATAATAATTAAACTATAAAAAGAATTTAAACAATACAAAAGAAATTATTTGATCAAAATAAACAAATTATTTAAAAGTAACTTAGGAAGTGTATAGTTGCTATTGCTACTTTCATCACTAGACAAATTTTCATTTTGTTAACCGTCATCATCGTAAATATCATCATATTCTTCATCGTTATTAGGAATAAGTGGACAAATCAATAATTCCAAAACTTCAGTTGGTAACTTTTGGTTATTAGTTCTTTTAAATTTTCTCTTTGAACTTATTACCGGATCAGACCTTAGCATAAATGAATTGAATATGTCAATATTAGTTTCCACACGGCCGCATTTTCTTGAATGGTGTTCGCGATATCTTTTGAAATCCTTGTTGCAAGCCTCTTGTGCTTCTTCCGATAATTGGCCGATTGGTAGTGAGGCGTGAGAAATTATTTCAGGGCCATGTATTAAAAACTTATGCATTGTAGGAGGCATACGGTACCAAGGGTATTTAGCCACAAAGTACCTAGCAGTGACATGGGAATACTTCCTGAACTTTTCAACATTTATTTCATGTCCGCTACAGTTTATTTAGTTTAGTCCAATTTTGTAATTTCCGCTGAAACCTCTGCCTCCCTAAAAAATCGTCGCGCAGTGTTGCCATCATTAGAATTTCTAAACCCTGGCTTAGGAATATCAACAATCAAACCGCAGCGTTTTTTAAATTCGTTTTGTATTCGTTTTTTATTTTTAGCAACAATATTTTTTCTACTGGCAGTTTATAAGACAGATGCAAAAGACACCCAAAGAATCTTATCCTTCCGTGCAATATTGATAGTCCAAAGCTTAAGTTATCTCTGTGTATTTCTCGTCTCACCATTTCGTCAATATTGTACAAATGTAGCACTTTTGAGTGGATGTCGTCTGGGTTATCGCATTACAAACTTTCCCATCAACCATAGTAAAAATTAAAGCGTTCTCAACTTCAATAGATTTTCCATCACATATCGTTTTAGATATTTTTATAGTTCCCATCTCTTCAGTAACTCTATTTTTCTCCGCTATTGAAACTTCAGAGGATTCCTTAATAAATTCAATTTTCAAAGGCCTGCAATAGCGCGTCGAAGATGGAGCAGGATTTTGCCAAACAACTTTTTAACCCAACACAATACGAATAGGCACAATACTAGTTATGAAAATAGCAGAATCAGAAGCTTCAATACCATGAAATACTTGCTTATATGAGCTATGGCCTGAGCTACCATCGAATCTCCACTTTGTGTACATACGCAATTTGTGTAAATCCTTTGCGGGAATGGAATCTACGAGTATTACAGTCCTCTGTGCAATAATCAGACGACATATTGTGTGGTCCAGTAAGGATTGTAAAGTTGTACAAACAAGCGTATTAGTTGCCTTGATGTGTTCTTTGAAAGGATAACATTTCTTTTTTTCTTCCTGTATTACTTTATAGGAAGGGAATTTCTCCCGAGTAGCCAATCTTATTATATTGTACTGATTCCTTGTCAACTTGGCTTCTACTACCACAGACAAAGCATCTTCATCTGACAAACAAGTACTTTCATAATGGCCTGATGAAGTTTTTGAACACATATTTGCGCTATCATAATTCTGAGATAAGCATTTCATCAAAAGTTTTGATGAGTTCACTTTACCCGATTCCCTTAATTTCATTTGAGTCGCATAACTCAGGACATCAACTGGCGTAGATTCCCTCAAATCTTTTGTTTTCATTCGTTTAGTATGCTCTGAGCTTTCTTCAAAAAATATATCAGGCCGACCACCTTTCCGGCTTGAATTTTTTATAAAACAAATTAAACAATTCAGTCACGTTCTATTAATTTCATTAGAAACATCTATTTTTCGGTGCGCTTTATTCCAACGAAGTTTAAGTTCAGACTTCAGGCGGTTCATTGTTTTATTCAATTCTTCTTTAGGCACTTGCTGAAACTTTTTTTTGTTTTTCCAATTAATTTTTTTTTTTAAATAAATCTTTCATCAGTTGTGATTTTTTCACAAGAAAATATTATTTCAATGAGATCCCTACGATTGGCAAAAATTGTTTTTGAACTAACACCTGAAATGAAAAGTTAAATCAACCGCTAAAAGATTATAAAATGAAGATAGTATGGCAACACTGGTTTCTATTTGACGTTTGGCACAACTGAAATAATATAGATTAATACAGTTCACATTTGTACTTGTAGTTGACGTTTGACAAACATATAATCAAAACAAAGTTAGGAGTATCTTCGAACTAAACTACATCAAAAGGTAGTACATAGGCACATGCATAAATGCGAACAAATGCCAAAACGCAAAAAATCCACAAAATTTTTTTTTTCAATTAAGTACATAAATGTACGTATTACAGGATAGTTTAAAAAATTCCTGCCGATCATGCCGGACTCACTAACTTTTCCAATTTTAAAACCTTAATCTGTAGGAAAATAAACTTGTTAAGGTAGGTTTCCGAAAAAAATCGACCAAAATGTGAAAATCGCAACTACGCACAAAGTGAATATAAACGAATCTTTATAAATACCCGATGTTGACGGTTCCATAATTAAAGTTGTTAAATTATTCTTAGCGACTGGAAAATATATGTTCAAACTGTGAATAGAAAATGCACAAAAATCAAACTGCACTTATTACGAAAATAATCTATGTGTTTGCAAGGCTGGGAAAAGAGAGGTGGCAAAAATGACATTTAAAAACAGTTGTTGCTAGTATATTCATAAATCCAAAGCAATAAACGAAAAGTGCTACCGGCTATTTTAAAAAAATTAGTTTTTGCCAACTTTTCTGGTCTGCTGCCCCATTGGGCGACGTTTGTTTTTTTATTCGAATTCTTTCGACTGACGTTACTTTTGGATTTACTTCAAATAAATTTTGTCACTTTAGTTGATCAGAAATATTTATATACCTAATGTCAAAGAACATAAACTTAATGACAACGTTCATACGTTACAAATCGATCACAATCTGTATCTGTTGGTAGTGCTTTATCTAAGCTAGTTCTCCTATCATATTTTTAGCATAATTAGAAAATCATATGGAATACTTAGCTCATTGTGGACCACTCAGTATTTCACACCAGCAAAAATTCAATACTAGCGAAAACATTTTTTCTACCGTCGGTTTTGTGAATGCGAGCTGTCCGTTTTAGCACTTTTAAATTATATTATTTTGTATGTCAATATTCGATTTTTTTAACCGATACTTCCTGACTCGATATATCTTTGTGTATATTCTGAAACCAGAATTTAATAGGGTTTTCTTTTCTCGAAATAAATGTTATCTCGTTCTAGCGCAACATTACGAAAATTTTGCATTTTTCATATGAGAAAAGAATTTAAAAAAATCCATTCTATCAATTTTACTTGCACCAATTTAATCCATTGAACGCAATAAAATTTGACAAATTTTTCACCTTTTCATTTCATAAGATGGACTTTGTTCCGTCTCATTTTAGCTGAAAACTGGCTTTTAAGTAGATGAAATTTATGCCGGTATTCTGTAGCAGTCTCTAGTCACTAATTAAGACTTTTCGGTGGTGAGATTGATTTTGAGACTCTTCGGTATTCAGTAAGCCGTCTCAAGCCTCTAGTCTCAAAATAAGGTCACTAATGTGTCTGCTGGTCTTGAGGTCAGGTCACAAAATCAAGAAATTGAGGAAAGTATTGAACAAACGCGAAAATTATGTAGCACTCGATCTGCCCCTTAGTCGTACGCTATATTCTGCTTAAATCTGTAAAAAACTAACACTTAATTTTCATAACGCATAATAACAAAATATTTGTTTACATTTGCTTAAGTATCTTCTTCTGCCATTTGAATCGAATGTGCATATGGATGAGAAGCTGCAGGTATAGATTCATGACATTTTGGTAGCAACTTACTTAAACTGCAACACTGTTTGAAGGCGACTTGCGATGTTGGCAAATTACAATTATCAAATTTCTTATTGCAGAAAATATTTTACATATGGATTTGCAAATACTGTGCTGTGAAAAAGTGAGTAAAAAGAAAAGATATAAAAAACAAGTAAGAAAGAGTCTAAATTTGGGTGCAACTGAACTTCAAAAACCCGGCGCATGTTTTATTTCCAATAAAGAATGATTGTTGTATGCAATAAAACCAGGGAATCTAAAAATCTTTATTTTGAAAAACTAAACTACTTTTTTTATTTAAATATAGACTAAAATAAATTGGTATGCTTGTATTGTGTGTGTTTACGTACAGTTATATACTTAAGAAAGTATTGCCCTATTCGATATATTAAAATAGGCCCGTTTTTTTTAACCCGAGTCGAAAAAAATTTCTTTTAGCTACAAAAGCAACCCTTTTAGCCTTTTTCATGAATGTTGCGCTTCGTTTAGTGCTATTTAGGAACGGGAAATAGTTGTGCCGGCAATTTTTAGGTTTATGTAGTTATATATATTATCGGATATTTTTTCGAGTTAATGTTGCTACTTTACATGCATTTTATTATCCTACCTAGTGTTCTTTTGCAACTACAGAGGTTACAAAGAAACGGGCCCAATATTTTTTAATTGTATATAAGTACTTACTTTTTACTAGCTATATCCCGCGTGCGTTGCTACGCTTCTTTCTATCAAGATAATTTTTAACGTTATCCCTCAATCTACATATATGAAATGCATTGACGGATTCACCCTTCTTATATTATCTTAATTTTAATTTTGGTTGAAATTAAAAAAAAAAAGAAATGACTAAAAAAAAATATACACGATAACGCAGTTGAAAAAATTAAATTTTATTGAAACCAAAATTATTCTACACCATTTCAATTAACAATTGTTTTTTTTCTTTAATATGTTGACAAAATATACCCCAAATTGAAGTGCGATCAATCAGTTTCGAATCTTCGTGCTTTCAAACAGGCAGACAAATAATGGTCCAAACAAAAACCTGCTTCATAAAATTTTATCATAGAAGTTAAGGACTCTTGGTCCTTAAGTTATAAAAAAGTTAATCTGGGACAGCTGCCCAGAGAATAAATACAAGAACACAATTATTTAAATTAAGAACAACTTTATTTAAAACTATTTTAATTTAACTAGATTGTTTCCCGTCCCGAACTCGACTGCCTGCTCTGCCGCAATTACTGTCTTAAATAACCAGTTCTCCAGCAGCGACGCATTTCTTGCATAACTTGTTTGCAGCCCGTTGTCTGAGAATGCAGAAGCCAGTTGTTTCCCACAGGTGCCATATGCGTTGCAATTATTTCACAATCGTGTGAAATAAAATTATGCTGACAATGCGTCTGGAGTATTACCGTAGCATAAGTGTCCGTGTAGGTATTAGTCGGTGGTATTAGCCTTGGCCTTGACTAAGGTGTTGGGTTGCAATGTGTGAAACAGAATTGTGCTTAATGGGCGGCACGTGTAAGCCGGCCGTGGGAGCGTCGCAGTAAGTGCGGCCGGTGTGTGTTAACTTAGATATGAAGGTTTGAATGTTCTAAATCTATTCCCGTTGGCCAATTTTTTCCATCACGTCTAGATTTTATGTTATGATTTTTTTTCTATTTTTGCGTAACATTATAAATAGTGTATAAACATAAACATATGTATGTATAAGGCGAATTCATATAAGGTGGCGTTTTAAGTACAACTACAAAATTTCCATGTAGCTGAATAAAAAAACTCAAACTGGCTGCTATAGTAACTGCACCAAGGCGAATTCATACAAGGTGAAAGCATCCCATGAGCCGAATGCTTGTTCTTCTTTCCAAACTCTATAGATCCATCTTCAACTGCACCTTATATGAATTCGATTTGCATATGTATGTACATACATATGTACATATATACACACATGCATACGGAATGGCTTTAAGCGAGTAGTAAAAGAAATAAGGAGAGAGCTGTAAGTGATTTTTATGAGAGTAATTGCTCAGTTTCACAGTTACTTAAGACACAACGAAATATAAAAACAGATCTGGTCAAAAAGGCTTATCAGCTTTCTTTTGGATTTCCTATCGAAAATTGGCTGCCAAAATAATACGAGTACTGTACCAGTTGCTCGAGAATTGCGAATTCGATTTTTGACATTTCACTCGCAAAGTTACACTAACAAAATACATAAGCAATACTGGGCGAATTCAGATTTCGACATTTCACACGCAAAATTACACAAACAAAATACACAGCGGATTCCCTTTATTTGTCTTGCTATCACCTTCTATAGATTCATCTTGATCTGCACCTTATATGAATTCGATTTGCATATGTATGTACATACATATATACACACATGCATACGAAATGGCTTTAAGCGAGTAGTAAAAGAAATAAGGAGAGAGCCGTAAGTGATTTTTATGAGAGTAATTGCTCAGTTTCATAGTTACTTAAGACACAACGAAATATAAAAACAGATCTGGTCAAAAAGACTTATCAGCTTTCTTTTGGATTTCCTATCGAAAATTGGCTGCCAAAATAATACGAGTACTGTACCAGTTGCTCAAGAACGTTGAGAGGTTGACTTGGAGCTTAAAAAACCATATCGACTTAATGAATAGAATATATGAACATTTAATGTGAGCATTTTCATAATGCCAAATTTCTTTTTATGTACCGAATCCCAAAGCCAAACACAAACCACATACAAATTAATTAAGTTTGTATATCAGTTTATTCCTACTGGTTACAGATTTTTTCTAGACGGCAATTGACATTTATTATTATTTGATGTGAAAATTTTCAACAACAAAAAAATAAACGGCTAAGTTGATTTATATATTTATTTCAGGGAAGAGTGGTTGTACATGTAAGATAGCGTTCTTTTAAAAGTGCATCAACTTAATTAAATAGTGATATGATTAAAATATGTTTTAAAATTATAATTAAGTGAGCTTACAAGTAACAATAAGTCTTATAAATACATTCTTTATTATCAACGTATATATACAAACTAGCAACCCGCACCTTGTTTCACACAGGTTGATAATGTTTAAAACAACTTTATAATTGAAATAAAAGTAATTTTTTGTAATATTTCGGAATAATGACCCTAGTAAATAAAGAAAATTTCATAAATAAATTAAGTCCAATTAGAAGATATATTTATGTACATACATATTAATTATTCATATTCAGTTAGTTTTTATTTTCAGTTTTATAACACTTCATTGTATACAATGTTCGCAGCTTTCCCATCAGGAGCCAAAACAAATAAATTGTCTTTGTTTGTTACACGGGATAGAGCAACATATAACTGGTCATGCGTAAAACATTGAGATCTCAGGTCCAAACCGGCCACCTTAAGTGTTTGACCTTAAGCCTTATTTATTGTTACTGCAAAACATAATTTGACTGGAAACTGGAGCCGTTTAAATTGAAATGGAAGATCTGTTGGTATTATCGGGATTCTTGGAATCAAGACGTTTTCTCCAGCACCACAGCAGCCTAGTTCCATTACATAAAGTTGGTGGATTTAAATTGCGTATTAATATTACAGGAGCTCCTACTTTAACAATTAGTTTATGTGGTGGCGTTCCGGGGGGATTTAGAGAATTTAAAAATTCTATTGGGTAATGTACTGCCTCGCTAATATCTATTATTGTGTCTATTGAGTGGAAAACTTGTGCTTCCGTAGTAAAATTTTAAAGTATTAAGGCATTTACATACTGCATCCGCCTGATCATTGGTAGCTGACAATATTGCCCGCTCCTTAAACCAGCCCAATGAATTGGTTATAAGACCACCAACTCCGGGATATACTTTCTCAATTAGATCTTCAATAGTTTGGGCTAAATTACAAATATTTGTCAGATCGATTTGCCCACATGTCGTAGGGAACTGTCCGTTACCAATTTTTAGCAAGTTATTAGCAAAAAGTGCATTTCCTTGTCCGGAAGTAGAAACTCTCATATTTTCTTTGAGCTGTACTTTATTTATATACGGCCAAAAATAAGACATTTTCAGAGATGCGTTATGGGATGTTTACCCATTCGTTTGGTTTCTAATATAAAAATAAGCTAAAAGGGTAAAAGGGCTTTCAGTAAGCTTACGGAACAAAACGTGGGAATTTTAAAAATGGATACCTTTTCGTTGCTAAGTTGAATATTTGAGGAAGCTGCCAAATGAAATAGTTTCAAGGAAAATAACTTTTTTCACACTTCAAGTATTGAATGAATAGCCTCTTTCAAGCCGATGTCAACCCTTTCTGGAGATATGGATGAAAATGTGGATTAAAGAACACCAAAATAAAGCGGGTTTGGGGATAATGACCGTAATTTTGAAAAGCGATATTTTAGAGATTTTATTAAGAGTGAAATTTGTAAAAAATTGGAGAGTCGTCACTCCGTACCTTGCAATTCACACTTCATATCTTACATCTTTCATTTTGTATTCCCCCATACCGTGAGCAAAGATGTTTACATATGAAAAAGCCAATTTTACATGGGAAACTAATAAAAAAATAGCGACCCCTATGAGTTCAGCTATAGGACCCATCTTTGAAATAAAATAAATACTTGGCAAAATTTACCTCCGAGTAGATTTAGGCCGAGCTTCTCTTGCGTCGTGCTCCTTTTTAATTTTTCCTACAAACTGGCGGGTCCCCTACATGTTTTATGCCAACTCCGAACGGCATCTGCTAGGCATATGAATTTTCATTCCAGAAACATACTCGGAGTGTTGTTAGACCACTGCCGACGGACGACCCCGCTTAGAAAATTTTTTTCTAATTGAAAAAACTGTTTCTAAATTTTTTATGATGCTTTGCACGGGGCTTGAACCCAGGACCTTTGGTGTGGTAGGCGGAGCGCGCTACCACCATACCACGGCGGCCGCCATATTTGGTGAGGATTTTTTTCCATCAAAGGTAAGTGTTAAAAAAAGAAACAAACTTCACATTATATAAAAAAAAGTCCATCTCACACAGCTAAGCTTTAAAATGCAAAAAACCGCTTTCAAATCGTAGCATTCTGTGCGAAGCCAATTCCGTACATAGCTTTTTAGCGACTTTATTTTATAAGTAGTATATGTAGATGCGTGTACAAATGTACATATGAACATACATATGTATGTATGTATGTATGTAAATAAATGTATGGATATTTATAAATATTATTTGAATTTGTTGATAAAATACATTGTTATTGATGATTGTACATACAAATGTTTTTGTGTATACATATGTACATACATACATATGTGTGTATGTATGTATGTATGTAAATTGATTTGTTCGATTCAATAACAAATATTGGAATGTTTAATGCCGACGGCAAATTGAAGCGGTTATTGAAGGGGGTCATATATGCATGCATCAGGTTAAAAATATACACATATCTTATACATATGTAAGTACACCTATATACATATGTACATTGTTTAAAGTATATCCTTATCAAAGAATGCACTTGATTAAATAAAATTTCCAAGATTTGTTATTATCAAACCAAATATCTATTGACTCAATAATGTGTGCATACATATGTATTTGAATTCACATTCTCCTATTTCTATTTTTCTATTTCTATTTCTATTTTGCCCTGGCGAAGAGCGAACTCGCAGCGAATTCAATATAAACGTTCTCACATTTGGTGAGCTTTGAAGAATGAGGATGTAATGAAGTGTGGGGGGTTCCCATTGACAAGATTGGTTGGTTACACGACCCTACGAAGAGGAACACAATTATTGAACAAATTAGTCAAGTTAGTACTCAAGAAAAGAAGTTTCTTATCTACATACATACATTAATCATTCCAACAAACCTTTGACAGACAATGACACATCTACCGTATAAAAACTTAAGTCATGGTCGGAAACAAAGAAAATTTGGTGAAATTTTAGAATATGCTTGACGTCTGATGTAATAAAATAATCTAAAAGACTAGGGCATTTTGAATGAATACAAGTGAGAAGTTTTCTAAATTAAAGATGGCGGCGGCTGATATTAAATGTCACAAATAGTCAATATTAATTAGTAATTTAACAGTAACAGTAACAAATAACAAAATATGAATAGTCAATTAAAAACATATATATAAATCCATAAAAATCCATAAAATAAGAGCCCAACAAACAACACTTATGGGGATTATATACACATGACACTAAAATGCTTGTAACGCTGTCAGAAACTTCAGCTATAATGTCTAAGTTTTTGAATTAAAATTAGAAAATTCGGCCAGACACATTTTTAGAGTGGATTTGCAGTATTATCACCCCTATTGTGAGTGTCGATTGGCAGTAGAATAGACTTTTGTCGATTGAGTCGGTTGTATTTTATTTCGGTATCGTGTAAATTGATCGATCAAAAAATGTACCATTGTGAATGGTTCGTTGAATTTCCATCAGCTGTTTGGTGTTTGTTTACATTTTTACATTGGCAAAAAATTTTTGATAACTTAATAAATAAATAAATGAAATAAAAATGGATACTATAGATCTGTGGTTTATTGATAGTGAGGAGGATGAAGATTCAAGTTCAAAGCTAGCGGACCTAGCTAGAGAGAGGAGAAAGTTGAGAGACTCCTCCAATCTCCTGGAGTTTGAGGAAAAAATGTTTGTATACTATATACATACATATATGTTATATTTGCTGTGTTGAAAAAGTATTAAAACATCCGCTTTTTAGATTTTTGAAAAACTTTCGTCTGCCAAAAGCTGCAATTACGCATTTGCTTGCATTGTTAGATAGCAAACTGCAACCAGGGGTCGAATCGTGACAGTCGTAAACGAGTCGACAATCGTTCGATCAAAAATTACGTTATTCGATCATCGAATGAACAATATCGTATTGTTACATTCGAAAGTTGACGAATCGTAATTGTCAGTTTTGTTATCGATTATTCTCCTCTTCTTCTCCATTTTTGGAAGTTACAATAGACTTTTAAATGTCAAAATAAGGATAGCAAAAATAAAAATAAATTGAAAAGCGACTATGGATCCTAGTTTTTTGTTTTATTTAAGCTCAAGTGATAGTGAAAATGATGAGAAAATTGTGCGGAAACAATTACGAGATAGAAGTAATCCACTGGCATTGTCAAGTAATGCGTAAGTCCCATGTATGCATGTACATAATCAACATCTGTCTACATTTCAAATTTTGCAGATTCATGAAACGATTTCGGATGAACAAGGAGGCGTTCAATTATGTCCTCACGAAAATTAAGTTCAAGTGTCAGGACACCAAAGCTGTTCTGCAGTTCTACAATTAGCTACAACTCTTTCGCTCCTTGCGAGTGGCGGATATCAACATACCATTGGCAGCGATTACTTGATTGGAATGTGCCAGAGCACAGTATCCAAATTGACGTCTGAGATACTCGTGGAAATGGAAAGCAAATTGTGCCCGGAGTTCATATGTTTCAACCCAGATGATTCGCAAAGTTGTAAAGAGTGGTTTGCAGAAAAATACAGAATTCCTGGAGGTAAATTAAACTTAATATATATTCATGTGTGTATGAGGTGCTAAGAAATCATATTTTGTTATTTTCAGTTATCGGATGTATAGATGGTACGCATATTGGATTGCAGAAGCCGACCAAAGATGAGCACATGTACTACAATAGAAAAGGATTCCATAGTCTAAATGCAATGATAGTAAGTTGCATTCAATCAAATTGAATATTTGTTTACTTATGTGTTATAATTTGTCGTTGTATTTTTGATCTGCATAAGCCTAAAAAAACAACTTTTTAACATAAATTTCGATTAAATACACCATAAACACACCTTTTTCCACAATTTTGCGTCTTTGATTGGTGGTCCTACAGCGTTTAATCGCTTAGAAAGCTCCTCCCAAAGTCGGTTGGCTGTAATTCTCCCCTGCGCGCAGTTTGGCAGCAAATTTTTGGCCAAATCGGGATGCTCGCGCATAAATTGCGCCATTACATCCTTTTGAGTGGAGTTCAGTTTGTTATAGTTTGCCCTATATTAACAAAAATAATTAAAATATTGAATAAATATAGAAATACATTAAATATACTTACATGTTTAAAAATTTGCTTCAAATCGGCGCGATTACGATTGGCAGTTTGTGATCGCATGACAGTTCGAACGAACGAGTACGTTCACTTACTCGTTGACGTTTGTAATCATGCCGATTTTCGATAAACGGCTGCGTTCACGACTGTCATAATCCGATATTCACAATTTTACGTGACGAGTTGCTCGTTCACGACTGTCACGATTCGACCCCAGGTTTGAGAAGAACATCAGTTCCGACGATTTTAAAGCTTGCAGCTGCTTTGAGGTTTTGCGCACAGGGATCTTACCAATAGAGTGTAGAGAACGATTCTAATATTGGACTTGGCCAATCGACGGTATCCCTAATTTTGACTGAGGTGTTTACAGTATTGGAAGAACACATGTGTAGGGATTGGATATCCATTCAATACTCTGAAGAGGAGAAGCGCAAAGCAAAGCTTTATTTCTTTGAAAAAAAGCGGAATACCAGGCGTAATAGGTTGTATATGTAGATGAAACGCACGTCAAAATCATTGCTCCAAAAAAAGTGCTGCAGCATTTGTACTACAATCGCAAGGGATATTTTAGCTTGAATGTAATGATAGTGAGTATTTACAAATAAATGCAATTCAGATGATAAGTGTTGAACGTTCATAGGTTTGTGATGACGCCATGAAAATTCGGTATATAAATGCGAAGAATCCTGGAGCAACGCACAACGCTAACGTGTTTAATAGGTCTGCATTGAAACCACAATTAGAAGACGACTACCGTAGGGGCGAACGTAATATATTATTGGGTATGTTATGCTTAAATAGTTTTCACATTTGGATGGTTCTAATAAAAGTCAACATTTATCCATTTAGCTTATGCAGATTACGCGTTACAGCCATACATGCTTACGCCATACCGAAACCCTGAAGCCGGATCATCTGAAAGTATGTTTAACAAAAAACATTCCCAAGGAAGGAATATTGTTTGACGAACCATAGGGGTGTTAAAAAACCGATTTAGGTGCTTGTTGGGGACTCGGGCGCTCCACTACGAACCAAAAAAGCTACAACAATAGTGAACGTATGCGCAGAGCTCTTCACAATATTTGTATATCTTACAATGCTCAGTTATCGGATGGGGAAACTATCGACTATCAAGACACAAATGACGGAACTCAGGATTACACAATTACTGAAGGTAGTGGAGTGGTGCACGAGGAAGCGAGAGCAATTAGAAATAACATTTTACAACACATGCAATTTCAGTTTTAATCATTTTTATTAAATATTACATTCAGTTTAAATTCATATTGATTCCATTTTATTTCATGATTTATAGTTTCCACAAACTCCTTTGCCTAGGTCGACGTTTTCCTGCATCAACTGCACTAAACGCGCCATTTGCTTCTTGTTAGTACAATTTTCGTTTTGTAATTGAGATGTATTTTACTACCATTATTTGTATGTATTATTATTATTTTCACTCAAAAAACTCACTTTTTATCCATTATTTTATCAAACTTCTAAAATCGACACGCTCAACGACTATAAAATAGCTGTAGAATGATGATCGACAGAAAAGTATTCACAGTCGCTTGTTGAGCGAGAAATCGACACTCGCAATACCACGATAGTCGATAATCGCTCAATAGTCGATTATCTATTTTTGATCGACACTCGCAATAGGGGTGTATAACTTGGAATATTGTACAAAAAATCTAGGACAGTTGGGCTAAACCAGCTTCAGTGACTCAAATTACATCAACTGAGTATTCCTCAAAAACACTTCTTGCTAGTGAAGCTAATCACCACTTACAGAGCAACCTAAACAAGAGCGGCAGCGTCGTTTATCTGTCAAAAATTTCTCATGCCCATACAATTTGTATGAAGCCGACCGAAATAACGCGGCGGCAACGCCGAGCGGTTGGAAAATCCGATTTTGACAGCGCGTTAGAAAGTGATGTTAGCTGCAAAAAACGAAGAATTGACATTGTTGTTCCTTGATTTGACATAGCGCTGCCGCTCTTGTTTATGTACGACGCGACGCTCTCCGCTCTTGTTTAGGTTGCTGTGTTAGGCTTCGTGCATTGAATGGGCTACATTGAGACCTTGACACTGCTCGACACTGTCTAACAGCAACTTGTGGTTTTCACAAACACTCTCGACTCCATTGCTAACTGGGTTCACCATTATCTAGCTGCGAAAGAAGAGGAACAACTATAAGTACATGAGAGCAATTTAAATGTAAGAGATCACAATTTATGTAAATTACAACATAACAAAGAGATTTTAGACAGCGAATGACAACATATTTAAAAATACAGTAGGAAAATGAAAAAAGAGAAGTTATTGAAATTATTACACAAAAGGATATACGAGTATGTATGAATAACAATACAAATAAATAATAAGTATACTTGACATATGACGAATAGTCGAGCGAATATATTACCACGGATAGAGAAAGTAGACAACAGGGGGTTATCTATGGCAGGGGCTTCTTAAGCTGCAGTGCAAACTGAAGTAGGTCTCAGTTACCTCTGGCTAGACCTTCATGCATGTACTTACATACATATATGCGCTCATCAGTAAGGCTTCCAATGTCGCGCTACACAATTCCCCTTGTTACGCTTGAAGAACTTTGCGAGCGCCATAAACAGCTGTGGTCGATCAGTCGAGGAGACAAGCTTTATAATAAGTTTCGCTGCCACTTTTGCGTGCGCGGAAATCAGCACGAATTGGGGGAGCATATAGTTGGACAGCTTTCCAGATGTCATTAAAAACATCATTCAGCCTTTCCTCCTGCACATGGGGTACGCAATTGATTTTAATATCACTAGCGATGGAAGCATTTTCATAGTCCTCGACGCTTCAATAGCTGCCACGATGCAGCGAATACAAAGTAACGACAAAAGCACTTCCGTTACTTCGTACTTGCTTAGTTTGACAGAATGACGTAGCAGGAGGTTTTGAGTGTTTGTTTACGAATACAGACTGAGAAACACAGATTGCGCCACGTGTTGTTTATGATAAACGTTAATTTTCAAATATTTGTGTAAAACTATCTTAAAAACAAATAAAATTAAGTGCCGCGTTTTGAATTGTGCAAGCAACAGCAAAAACAAAGATAGAAAATGCAGTTTTTTCAAATTTCCCGCTGATGATGCTGTGGCTGTGCGTGCAATTTTTTATAATTGCTTTGTTATTGTCAAATTATCACCCTCCTTTTTTCATTATTCTTGTTCCTTTTCTTCTTAAAAAATTTGTGATAGAAAGATCGTCACGTGGTTTGCTTAATCAGGAATAGAAGGGAAAGCTATATTAATTCCAACAAACGCTTCCACTGCGCAAGTGCATCAAAAGCAAATAAACTAAGTAAATTTTATGAAAAACAAGTGCTATGGCTGAAAAAGATATTTTGCCTTTTTTGACGGAGAGAACAAATTTCAACAACTGGAAATTCAGGATTCAGCTAATTCTAGAAGAGAGATCGGTAAGCTACACGCTAACAGAAAGCGAAACTACGGAAAACAGTACGAAATATAGAAAAGATGATGCGACAGCGCGCTCAATAATTGTAAAGTGTTTAAGCGATAAACATTTGGAAATGGTAAAAACAAGATCTAGTGCAAAAGAGATGTTAAAACAACTAAAAGAAACGTTTGAACGAAAAAGCATTTTTAACAAACTTCATCTCAAAAAGAAGTTAATTACAATACGTTGTGGTGAAACAGACAAACTGCAAGATTTTTACTTTCGGTTCGATGCCGCTGTAAGCGACTTGATGGCCATAGGTTGCGAGATTTCCGAAGAAGATCAAGTCTGTCAATTACTCCGCCATGCCATCAGCATACGAGTTCGTAATAACGTCATTAGAGGCACTATCAACAGAAAAAAGCTTAACACTTGAATTTACGAAAGCCAGGCTTCTGGATGCAGAAATAAAAGTTACGTCTTCAAGAACTGATCCAGCAGCAACTACATCATTCATATGCTTTACGTGTAACAAGCCAGGGCACAAGGCAGCGAAATGTCAACAGCAGCGTAGTCGTAACTGGAACGACAGTCAAGGACGTGGTAAATTAAATCATCAAAGACACAGGCCGCAATTTCAAGCGAGAGCAGTGCAGCAACAAAATCCAGGAATTTCGTTCAGAGGAAGAGGAAGAAACTACAAAAAAAATTTAGAAATGGGTTATCACTATGGCCAAGCAGCACGCGAAGAGAGTGACTATGAGGTATCGTTTACCGCCAACAGCATTAGTAATGTATACGAAAACGAAGACTGTAGTATAATACGTTTTGTAATAGATTCGGGAGCACCCGAACATTTAATTAAGAGTAAATATTTAAAATGTATAACAAATTTAGAAAATTTAAAAAACGAAATAAAAATATTAGTAGCACATGGTCAATACTTAGTAGCTAAGAAAAAGGGCAACATACTTGTAAAATATAACAATAGAACTGTGAAAATTAACGGCTTAATTGTTGAAGGCCTATCACTCAACTTACTTTCTGTTCAAAAATTAATAGAAAATAACTACAATGTAAAATTTTCAAACAATACAGTAAGCATTTATGATGCCAAATTTAAGATGAATGGCAAAAAGATAGGAAAACTTTATACTATGTATTTCAAGCTAAATTCTCAATATTCAATGTTAAGTGGCACAAACAAATCTGTCAGAGACAACGGTGACTTGTGGTACCGACGTCTGGGACAAATAAATAGAAAGCACCTGCAAATATTAAAGCTACCATGCACAAACAATACATATGGGCCGTGTATGGAAGGAAAGGCGACTCGGCTACCGTTCAATCAAACAGTCAAACCCAGATCAAAGTACGTTGGTGAACTGCTACACACGGATCTTTCAGGGCCTGTTAAAACTCCAACTGCAAAAGGTGAGATTTATTTCCATACAATTATTGATGATTACAGTCATTTCTGCGTAGTATACTTGCTTACCAAGAAAAGTGAAGCTGCAGACAATATTATTAAATACATAAAATATTTAGAAACTCAAACCGGAAACAGAACCAAAAAGATAAGATGTGACAATGGGGGCGAATTTAAAAATCATACTCTTCAGACTTTTTGCGATAACAACGGTATCCAAATACAATTTACAAATGCATACTCACCACAGTCCAACGGAGTGGCTGAACGTATGAATCGCACAATTTGCAATAAAGCAAGAACGCAAATGATAGAAACGGGATTGCCAAAGCACCTGTGGGGCGAAGCAGTCAGATGTGCAGTTTATCAAATTAATAGGTGTCCATCATCTGCAATAAATTACAAAACACCAGCAAAGTTAAGATATGGACAGTATGAACTCTCCAACCTTAGAGTATTTGGTTCTAAAGCATGGGTCGTACAAGTATTCAAAGCTAGCAAATTTGAAAATAAAACGAAGGAAATGAGATTCGTTGGATACTCAACGAACGGGTATCGATTGTGGGACCCTAAAGAAAATGAAATTGTTTGTTCAAGGGATGTCAGATTCGACGAAAACCAGACAATATATGAGAAAGAAAATGGGGAAAAATGTAATTATAAAATAATATACGAAAAAGAACGTGAAGAAGAAAAAAACGAAAATGAAACCAGAGATGAAACGGAAGGAGATTGCCAAGAAGGAACAACAAACACAATAGAAAGACAAAATGAAATTCAAAGTGAGACAGAAAATTCAGAACATAATGTAAATACAAATCGCGAAGAAAACGTAAAGTTAAGAACAAGATCAGGAAGAGAGGTAAAACAACCGAAATACCTACATCAGTACTTGTTGCCGCCGTTCTTAGCGGGTACCTAGACTTAAGAATTTCCTGCAGGGCACCTAAACATAAGCGGTATACTTCCAAACACATTTATATACATATTTATTTTCTATTGTATGACATTTACTGTAAATAAGGTGGCGTGACGAAAAAGTATAAAAAAGGAATAACGTCCAATAAAAGGGGTTCGTTCGTCTACACACGCCAAGAGAAGCAAATGTTTTTAAAGTAGTGTCAAAAATAAAAACTAACTACTCGGAAAGTTGTTTCTTTAAAGGCGAGTTCGCGAATTAACAAATTCTTTAAAAACATTTTCTACCGCAGTACGCGTACTTACAAGTCCTAAATTTATATAAACATTACTCCAAATGGAAAGTCAAGGAGGCTCCATTGGAGAATTCAATTGCCACAAGTATACCGAAAGGGATAGCGACAGCATGGTACAATGTGACCAGTGCGATAACTGGTACCATTTCGCCTGCGTCGGGGTCAACAGCGGAATAGAAGACGAGAGTTGGAATTGCGCCAAATGCAGTCCGCTAACTTCCACCGCAACTACGAATGCCGCAGCTCCTCCGAACAAAGCACGCGCCAACACGGTACCAATATCTAATTCGCACATCCTGCAATCAACATCCTCGCATGCACATGGCGTATCACCATCAAGTTTCACGCCTGTAAATGGATGGAGTGCCGCTGCAGGTTTCGCTGGGGCAGCTACAAAAGCAGTAAGCGTTCCCGATCAATTCGTTACGACACCACTGCACCTACCAGCATTAGCTGCCGCAGCCAAGCCGCCCATGCGACATCACTAACTACAGGACCGCCAAATTACGCTATGACAACCACCACTGCCTCGCCTCAATACCTTCGTCTACATACCGAAACGGGAGACCGCCACGTGCCAAACGCAAAGGAGTTAGAGCTACGTTTAGCCATGTTGGAAGAAGAGAGGCAGATTAACCAAAGTTATCTGGAGAAAAAATACGACATTCTAACACATTCGCAAGGTACTCTGACCACAAGCGTGCACGGCACCGGCATAAGAACGGCCTCAACACCTGCGCAAATAGTAGCACGCCAAGCTATTCCAAAGGAGCTTCCGCATTTCCATGGCCACCCGGAGGAATGGCCCCTATTCATTAGTAGCTATGAAACCAGCACGGAAATAGCAGGCTACTCAAATGCCGAGGATCTAATGTGACTACAAGCGTGTTTGAAAAGCAAAGCCAGGGAAATGGTTCAAAGCAAACTACTCCTCCCGGCAATGGTCCCGGAAATCATTCAAACTTTGCGCATGTGCTTCGGCAGACCAGAGCTAATAATCGAGAACTTGATAGAAAAAGTGAAAAGTGTTCCATCTGTAAAAGATAGACTAGATGCCCTCATAGACTTTGCACTCTGCGTGCGCAACGTATATTCCACAATGGAATCCTGCCGAATGGGTGCGTATATGAGTAACCCTACTCTGGTTAAAGATTTGGTGGACAAGTTGCCAAGCAATCAAAAGCTTGCCTGGGCTTTACATCCAAAAGAACAACACGAGCCAATAGTTAAAGTATTCAGCGATTGGCTCTATGCACTTGCTGAGGCAGCGAGTCAAGTCATCGGGTACAGCGCTCCCAGAAGAGGGGGGGTCGTCAACACGCATATGCAAGCATCCAACGCAGAACGAGACGCCACCTGTGGTCACTGTAAAGCTGATGGGCACCGAGTGGCACAGTGCGAAGACTTTAGAAAGCTGAGTCCAAGTTGCAGATGGGATGTCGTCCGTAGGTTAAAACTATGCCGTCAATGTCTTAACGCTCACCGACGCAGATGCTTCGTTACCAAGACCTGCGGAGTAGACGGCTGTAAAGCCAAACACCATCAACTCCTGCACGGAAGTACGTCCCCGAAGACAGAAAACAACCACGAGTACCGTAAAGCGACAGCCAGCGCCAGTGTTCACTCTCATAACGACACCAGGCAAAACTCTTCTACCTATTTTCGTATTCTGCCGATTCGGATATACGGTAATGACAACATTGTTTGTAAAATTTAAATGATTGAAAAATAAAGAATTTATAACGTAAATGTTTTGGCTTAAAATTCTTAAAATATTTTGAAATCTTTGGAAGAAACAAGCAACCCTGCGTAGGCTGGTGAGGGGAATTAGAGGAGATCAGCTATAGTTTTTTCTTTATGGCGGTGCTTAATGCGTACGACAGGGATGCCTGATCACACGTACAAGGGGAAAGTGGATAAAATCCGCACAGCGCATTCACAAAATTATTTACTTTTTTACCCAGTTTTGAAGATAGCGTGAGCCACTTTTTATCCAGTTTTTTACCGGCTCATGGTTGGCAGGGTATGAACATACATATGTATGTATGTATGTATGTAAATAAATGTATGGATATTTATAAATATTATTTGAATTTGTTGATAAAATACATTGTTATTGATGATTGTACATACAAATGTTCTTGTGTTTATACATATGTACATACATACATATGTGTGTATGTATGTATGTATGTAAATTGATTTGTTCGATTCAATAACAAATATTGGAATGTTTAATGCCGACGGCAAATTGAAGCGGTTATTGAAGGGGGTCATATATGCATGCATCAGGTTAAAAATATACACATATCTTATACATATGTAAGTACACCTATATATGTACATTGTTTAAAGTATATCCTTATCAAAGAATGCACTTGATTAAATAAAATTTCCAAGATTTGTTATTATCAAACCAAATATCTATTGACTCAATAATGTGTGCATACATATGTATTTGAATTCACATTCTCCTATTTCTATTTTTCTATTTCTATTTCTATTTTGCCCTGGCGAAGAGCGAACTCGCAGCGAATTCAATATAAACGTTCATTTGGTGAGCTTTGAAGAATGAGGATGTAATGAAGTATGGGGGGTTCCCATTACAAAAATCCAGCCGCTGGCTCGATACACTTCAGCGTGTTGTCCCTTCTTATACATCTACGTTCTTTGGAACTGGTCAAACTAGAGTTGCCAGTGTACCTTTTCATTGAACCATTGACAAGATTGGTTGGTTACACGACCCTACGAAGAGGAACACAATTATTGAACAAATTAGTCAAGTTAGTACTCAAGAAAAGAAGTTTCTTATCTACATACATACATTAATCAGTCCAACAAACCTTTGACAGACAATGACACATCTACCGTATAAAAACTTAAGTCATGGTCGGAAACAAAGAAAATTTGGTGAAATTTTAGAATATGCTTGACGTCTGATGTAATAAAATAATCTAAAAGACTAGGGCATTTTGAATGAATACAAGTGAGAAGTTTTCTAAATTAAAGATGGCGGCGGCTGATATTAAATGTCACAAATAGTCAATATTAATTAGTAATTTAACAGTAACAGTAACAAATAACAAAATATGAATAGTCAATTAAAAACATATATATAAATCCATAAAAATCCATAAAATAAGAGCCCAACAAACAACACTTATGGGGATTATATACACATGACACTAAAATGCTTGTAACGCTGTCAGAAACTTCAGCTATAATGTCTAAGTTTTTGAATTAAAATTCGAAAATTCGGCCAGACACATTTTTAGAGTGGATTTGCAGTATTATCACCCCTATTGCGAGTGTCGATTGGCAGTAGAATAGACTTTTGTCGATTGAGTCGGTTGTATTTTATTTCGGTATCGTGTAAATTGATCGATCAAAAAATGTACCATTGTGAATGGTTCGTTGAATTTCCATCAGCTGTTTGGTGTTTGTTTACATTTTTACATTGGCAAAAAATTGTTCAATTCAATTTAATTTCATAAGTGATAACTTAATAAATAAATAAATGAAATAAAAATGGATACTATAGATCTGTGGTTTAGTGATAGTGAGGAGGATGAAGATTCAAGTTCAAAGCTAGCGGACCTAGCTAGAGAGAGGAGAAAGTTGAGAGACTCCTCCAATCTCCTGGAGTTTGAGGAAAAAATGTTTGTATACTATATACATACATATATGTTATATTTGCTGTGTTGAAAAAGTATTAAAACATCCGCTTTTTAGATTTTTGAAAAACTTTCGTCTGCCAAAAGCTGCAATTACGCATTTGCTTGCATTGTTAGATAGCAAACTGCAACCAGGTTTGAGAAGAACATCAGTTCCGACGATTTTAAAGCTTGCAGCTGCTTTGAGGTTTTGCGCACAGGGATCTTACCAATAGAGTGTAGAGAACGATTCTAATATTGGACTTGGCCAATCGACGGTATCCCTAATTTTGACTGAGGTGTTTACAGTATTGGAAGAACACATGTGTAGGGATTGGATATCCATTCAATACTCTGAAGAGGAGAAGCGCAAAGCAAAGCTTTATTTCTTTGAAAAAAAGCGGAATACCAGGCGTAATAGGTTGTATAGATGAAACGCACGTCAAAATCATTGCTCCAAAAAAAGTGCTGCAGCATTTGTACTACAATCGCAAGGGATATTTTAGCTTGAATGTAATGATAGTGAGTATTTACAAATAAATGCAATTCAGATGATAAGTGTTGTACGTTCATAGGTTTGAGATGACGCCATGAAAATTCGGTATATAAATGCGAAGAATCCTGGAGCAACGCACAACGCTAACGTGTTTAATAGGTCTGCATTGAAACCACAATTAGAAGACGACTACCGTAGGGGCGAACGTAATATATTATTGGGTATGTTATGCTTAAATAGTTTTCACATTTGGATGGTTCTAATAAAAGTCAACATTTATCCATTTAGCTTATGCAGATTACGCGTTAGAGCCATACATGCTTACGCCATACCGAAACCCTGAAGCCGGATCATCTGAAAGTATGTTTAACAAAAAACATTCCCAAGGAAGGAATATTGTTTGACGAACCATAGGGGTGTTAAAAACCGATTTAGGTGCTTGTTGGGGACTCGGGCGCTCCACTACGAACCGAAAAAGCTACAACAATAGTGAACGTATGCGCAGAGCTCTTCACAATATTTGTATATCTTACAATGCTCAGTTATCGGATGGGGAAACTATCGACTATCAAGACACAAATGACGGAACTCAGGATTACACAATTACTGAAGGTAGTGGAGTGGTGCACGAGGAAGCGAGAGCAATTAGAAATAACATTTTACAACACATGCAATTTCAGTTTTAATCATTTTTATTAAATATTACATTCAGTTTAAATTCATATTGATTCCATTTTATTTCATGATTTATAGTTTCCACAAACTCCTTTGCCTAGGTCGACGTTTTCCTGCATCAACTGCACTAAACGCGCCATTTGCTTCTTGTTAGTACAATTTTCGTTCTGTAATTGAGATGTATTTTACTACCATTATTTGTATGTATTATTATTATTTTCACTCAAAAAACTCACTTTTTATCCATTATTTTATCAAACTTCTAAAATCGACACGCTCAACGACTATAAAATAGCTGTAGAATGATGATCGACAGAAAAGTATTCACAGTCGCTTGTTGAGCGAGAAATCGACACTCGCAATACCACGATAGTCGATAATCGCTCAATAGTCGATTATCTATTTTTGATCGACACTCGCAATAGGGGTGTATAACTTGGAATATTGTACAAAAAATCTAGGACAGTTGGGCTAAACCAGCTTCAGTGACTCAAATTACATCAACTGAGTATTCCTCAAAAACACTTCTTGCTAGTGAAGCTAATCACCACTTACAGAGCAACCTAAACAAGAGCGGCAGCGTCGTTTATCTGTCAAAAATTTCTCATGCCCATACAATTTGACAGCGCGTTAGAAAGTGATGTTAGCTGCAAAAAACGAAGAATTGACATTGTTGTTCCTTGATTTGACATAGCGCTGCCGCTCTTGTTTATGTACGACGCGACGCTCTCCGCTCTTGTTTAGGTTGCTGTGTTAGGCTTCGTGCATTGAATGGGCTACATTGAGACCTTGACACTGCTTGACACTGTCTAACAGCAACTTGTGGTTTTCACAAACACTTTCGACTCCATTGCTAACTGGGTTCACCATTATCTAGCTGCGAAAGAAGAGGAACAACTATAAGTACATGAGAGCAATTTAAATGTAAGAGATCACAATTTATGTAAATTACAACATAACAAAGAGATTTTAGACAGCGAATGACAACATATTTAAAAATACAGTAGGAAAATGAAAAAAGAGAAGTTATTGAAATTATTACACAAAAGGATATACGAGTATGTATGAATAACAATACAAATAAATAATAAGTATACTTGACATATGACGAATAGTCGAGCGAATATATTACCACGGATAGAGAAAGTAGACAACAGGGGGTTATCTATGGCAGGGGCTTCTTAAGCTGCAGTGCAAACTGAAGTAGGTCTCAGTTACCTCTGGCTTGACCTTCATGCATGTACTTACATACATATATGCGCTCATCAGTAAGGCTTCCAATGTCGCGCTACACAATTCCCCTTGTTACGCTTGAAGAACTTTGCGAGCGCCATAAACAGCTGTGGTCGATCAGTCGAGGAGACAAGCTTTATAATAAGTTTCGCTGCCACTTTTGCGTGCGCGGAAATCAGCACGAATTTGGGGAGCATATAGTTGGACAGCTTTCCAGATGTCATTAAAAACATCATTCAGCCTTTCCTCCTGCACATGGGGTACGCAATTGATTTTAATATCACTAGCGATGGAAGCATTTTCATAATCCTCGACGCTTCAATGCAGCGAATACAAAGTAACGACAAAAGCACTTCCGTTACTTCGTACTTGCTTAGTTTGACAGAATGACGTAGCAGGAGGTTTTGAGTGTTTGTTTACGAATACAGACTGAGAAACACAGATTGCGCCACGTGTTGTTTATGATAAACGTTAATTTTCAAATATTTGTGTAAAACTATCTTAAAAACAAATAAAATTAAGTGCCGCGTTTTGAATTGTGCAAGCAACAGCAAAAACAAAGATAGAAAATGCAGTTTTTTCAAATTTCCCGCTGATGATGCTGTGGCTGTGCGTGCAATTTTTTATAATTGCTTTGTTATTGTCAAATTATCACCCTCCTTTTTTCATTATTCTTGTTCCTTTTCTTCTTAAAAAATTTGTGATAGAAAGATCGTCACGTGGTTTGCTTAATCAGGAATAGAAGGGAAAGCTATATTAATTCCAACAAACGCTTCCACTGCGCAAGTGCATCAAAAGCAAATAAACTAAGTAAATTTTATGAAAAACAAGTGCTATGGCTGAAAAAGATATTTTGCCTTTTTTGACGGAGAGAACAAATTTCAACAACTGGAAATTCAGGATTCAGCTAATTCTAGAAGAGAGATCGGTAAGCTACACGCTAACAGAAAGCGAAACTACGGAAAACAGTACGAAATATAGAAAAGATGATGCGACAGCGCGCTCAATAATTGTAAAGTGTTTAAGCGATAAACATTTGGAAATGGTAAAAACAAGATCTAGTGCAAAAGAGATGTTAAAACAACTAAAAGAAACGTTTGAACGAAAAAGCATTTTTAACAAACTTCATCTCAAAAAGAAGTTAATTACAATACGTTGTGGTGAAACAGACAAACTGCAAGATTTTTACTTTCGGTTCGATGCCGCTGTAAGCGACTTGATGGCCATAGGTTGCGAGATTTCCGAAGAAGATCAAGTCTGTCAATTACTCCGCCATGCCATCAGCATACGAGTTCGTAATAACGTCATTAGAGGCACTATCAACAGAAAAAAGCTTAACACTTGAATTTACGAAAGCCAGGCTTCTGGATGCAGAAATAAAAGTTACGTCTTCAAGAACTGATCCAGCAGCAACTACATCATTCATATGCTTTACGTGTAACAAGCCAGGGCACAAGGCAGCGAAATGTCAACAGCAGCGTAGTCGTAACTGGAACGACAGTCAAGGACGTGGTAAATTAAATCATCAAAGACACAGGCCGCAATTTCAAGCGAGAGCAGTGCAGCAACAAAATCCAGGAATTTCGTTCAGAGGAAGAGGAAGAAACTACAAAAAAAATTTAGAAATGGGTTATCATTATGGCCAAGCAGCACGCGAAGAGAGTGACTATGAGGTATCGTTTACCGCCAACAGCATTAGTAATGTATACGAAATCGAAGACTGTAGTATAATACGTTTTGTAATAGATTCGGGAGCACCCGAACATTTAATTAAGAGTAAATATTTAAAATGTATAACAAATTTAGAAAATTTAAAAAACGAAATAAAAATATTAGTAGCACATGGTCAATACTTAGTAGCTAAGAAAAAGGGCAACATACTTGTAAAATATAACAATAGAACTGTGAAAATTAACGGCTTAATTGTTGAAGGCCTATCACTCAACTTACTTTCTGTTCAAAAATTAATAGAAAATATCTACAATGTAAAATTTTCAAACAATACAGTAAGCATTTATGATGCCAAATTTAAGATGAATGGCAAAAAGATAGGAAAACTTTATACTATGTATTTCAAGCTAAATTCTCAATATTCAATGTTAAGTGGCACAAACAAATCTGTCAGAGACAACGGTGACTTGTGGTACCGACGTCTGGGACAAATAAATAGAAAGCACCTGCAAATATTAAAGCTACCATGCAAAACAATACATATGGGCCGTGTATGGAAGGAAAGGCGACTCGGCTACCGTTCAATCAAACAGTCAAACCCAGATCAAAGTACGTTGGTGAACTGCTACACACGGATCTTTCAGGGCCTGTTAAAACTCCAACTGCAAAAGGTGAGATTTATTTCCATACAATTATTGATGATTACAGTCATTTCTGCGTAGTATACTTGCTTACCAAGAAAAGTGAAGCTGCAGACAATATTATTAAATACATAAAATATTTAGAAACTCAAACCGGAAACAGAACCAAAACGATAAGATGTGACAATGGGGGCGAATTTAAAAATCATACTCTTCAGACTTTTTGCGATAACAACGGTATCCAAATACAATTTACAAATGCATACTCACCACAGTCCAACGGAGTGGCTGAACGTATGAATCGCACAATTTGCAATAAAGCAAGAACGCAAATGATAGAAACGGGATTGCCAAAGCACCTGTGGGGCGAAGCAGTCAGATGTGCAGTTTATCAAATTAATAGGTGTCCATCATCTGCAATAAATTACAAAACACCAGCAAAGTTAAGATATGGACAGTATGAACTCTCCAACCTTAGAGTATTTGGTTCTAAAGTATGGGTCGTACAAGTATTCAAAGCTAGCAAATTTGAAAATAAAACGAAGGAAATGAGATTCGTTGGATACTCAACGAACGGGTATCGATTGTGGGACCCTAAAGAAAATGAAATTGTTTGTTCAAGGGATGTCAGATTCGACGAAAACCAGACAATATATGAGAAAGAAAATGGGGAAAAATGTAATTATAAAATAATATACGAAAAAGAACGTGAAGAAGAAACAAACGAAAATGAAACCAGAGATGAAACGGAAGGAGATTGCCAAGAAGGAACAACAAACACAATAGAAAGACAAAATGAAATTCAAAGTGAGACAGAAAATTCAGAACATAATGTAAATACAAATCGCGAAGAAAACGTAAAGTTAAGAACAAGATCAGGAAGAGAGGTAAAACAACCGAAATACCTACATCAGTACTTGTTGCCGCCGTTCTTAGCGGGTACCTAGACTTAAGAATTTCCTGCAGGGCACCTAAACATAAGCGGTATACTTCCAAACACATTTATATACATATTTATTTTCTATTGTATGACATTTACTGTAAATAAGGCGGCGTGACGAAAAAGTATAAAAAAGGAATAACATCCAATAAAAGGGCTTCGTTCGTCTACACACGCCAAGAGAAGCAAATGTTTTTAAAGTAGTGTCAAAAATAAAAACTAACTACTCGGAAAGTTGTTTCTTTAAAGGCGAGTTCGCGAATTAACAAATTCTTTAAAAACATTTTCTACCGCAGTACGCGTACTTACAAGTCCTAAATTTATATAAACATTACTCCAAATGGAAAGTCAAGGAGGCTCCATTGGAGAATTCAATTGCCACAAGTATACCGAAAGGGATAGCGACAGCATGGTACAATGTGACCAGTGCGATAACTGGTACCATTTCGCCTGCGTCGGGGTCAACAGCGGAATAGAAGACGAGAGTTGGAATTGCGCCAAATGCAGTCCGCTAACTTCCACCGCAACTACGAATGCCGCAGCTCCTCCGAACAAAGCACGCGCCAACACGGTACCAATATCTAATTCGCACATCCTGCAATCAACATCCTCGCATGCACATGGCGTATCACCATCAAGTTTCACGCCTGTAAATGGATGGAGTGCCGCTGCAGGTTTCGCTGGGGCAGCTACAAAAGCAGTAAGCGTTCCCGATCAATTCGTTACGACACCACTGCACCTACCAGCATTAGCTGCCGCAGCCAAGCCGCCCATGCGACATCACTAACTACAGGACCGCCAAATTACGCTATGACAACCACCACTGCCTCGCCTCAATACCTTCGTCTACATACCGAAACGGGAGACCGCCACGTGCCAAACGCAAAGGAGTTAGAGCTACGTTTAGCCATGTTGGAAGAAGAGAGGCAGATTAACCAAAGTTATCTGGAGAAAAAATACGACATTCTAACACATTCGCAAGGTACTCTGACCACAAGCGTGCACGGCACCGGCATAAGAACGGCCCCAACACCTGCGCAAATAGTAGCACGCCAAGCTATTCCAAAGGAGCTTCCGCATTTCCATGGCCACCCGGAGGAATGGCCCCTATTCATTAGTAGCTATGAAACCAGCACGGAAATAGCAGGCTACTCAAATGCCGAGGATCTAATGTGACTACAAGCGTGTTTGAAAAGCAAAGCCAGGGAAATGGTTCAAAGCAAACTACTCCTCCCGGCAATGGTCCCGGAAATCATTCAAACTTTGCGCATGTGCTTCGGCAGACCAGAGCTAATAATCGAGAACTTGATAGAAAAAGTGAAAAGGGTTCCATCTGTAAAAGATAGACTAGATGCCCTCATAGACTTTGCACTCTGCGTGCGCAACGTATATTCCACAATGGAATCCTGCCGAATGGGTACGTATATGAGTAACCCTACTCTGGTTAAAGATTTGGTGGACAAGTTGCCAAGCAATCAAAAGCTTGCCTGGGCTTTACATCCAAAAGGACAACACGAGCCAATAGTTAAAGTATTCAGCGATTGGCTCTATGCACTTGCTGAGGCAGCGAGTCAAGTCATCGGGTACAGCGCTCCCAGAAGAGGGGGGGTCGTCAACACGCATATTCAAGCATCCAACGCAGAGCGAGACGCCACCTGTGGTCACTGTAAAGCTGATGGGCACCGAGTGGCACAGTGCGAAGACTTTAGAAAGCTGAGTTCAAGTTGCAGATGGGATGTCGTCCGTAGGTTAAAACTATGCCGTCAATGTCTTAACGCTCACCGACGCAGATGCTTCGTTACCAAGACCTGCGGAGTAGACGGCTGTAAAGCCAAACACCATCAACTCCTGCACGGAAGTACGTCCCCGAAGACAGAAAACAACCACGAGTACCGTAAAGCGACAGCCAGCGCCAGTGTTCACTCTCATAACGACACCAGGCAAAACTCTTCTACCTATTTTCGTATTCTGCCGATTCGGATATACGGTAATGACAACATTATTGATACGTTTGCCTTTTTAGATGAAGGTTCCTCGGTAACTCTCATCGAAGAAGAAGTTTTCAAACAACTTAACTTGCCAGGCGTGCCTGATCCACTATGTCTTCGATGGACCGGTGATAACACTCGTCAAGAAGAATCGTCCGTAAGAGCTTCGTTCAAGATCAGTGGCATACAGCATAGCAAAGCGTTCAACATTACCGGTAGCCGTACCGCTGAAAATTCGAGAAGGCAGTTGGTGCCAACCTAAAGCAACGAAAACGAGATTGGGTTGGGCTATACAAGGTAGTTGTGGTAGTGCCCAGTCGAACGCGTGCCTGAACATACATACTCGCATGCATGGCCGAATATGAAAGACTACACGAATTGGTTAAAGAGCACTTCAAATTAGACTACCCTAAACCAACGACGCTGCCCTCACCCGATGACCAACGGGCATTGGCCATACTCGTCTCCACTTGCAAAAAGGTCGGCAACAGGTACGAGGTTGGACTACTATGACGACAAGAGGAAACCAGATTGCCCGACAGCTACAAAATGGCTCACAAACGCCTCGTGTGCCTCAACGACAGATTTCGCAAGGATCCGGCACTGAAGTTAGCCATGCAGAAGCAGGTCGACAACCTTTTAGCTAAGGGCTACGCAAAGAAGCTAAGCACAGCAGAGCTGGAAGCGCACAAAGGACGTGTCTGGTACATGCCCATATTCGTGACGCTCAACCCAGATAAACCAGGTAAAGTGCGCCTAGTCTGGGTCGCAGCAGCTAAAAGTAAAGGCGTAGTAAAGAAGTAAAACAAATACACGCCTCAGCCGGGTTTCATATTCGCAATTGGGCTTAAACTCAACAGAGGTCTTGAAACATATGGAAGGCAGCTGCAAAAGGACTCTAGAGCCATTGAAGTTGAACTCGGGCGAAAAGATTCTAGGAGTGTACTGGGATCCGAACAAAGACGTCTTCCAATATGCGTTCAGGTTCACAAAACTGAAACGAAATGTTGTTGCAGGTGATACCACCCCAACAAAGCGGGGGATACTTCAGGTTTTAATGTCAATTTTTGACCCACTTGGCTTTTTATCGCACTATACAATAATGTTGAAAATTTTACTCCAAGAGATATGGCGCTCGGGATTAGGTTGGGACGAGGAAATCGACGCTGCAATGAAGACAAAATGGCGCCAGTGGAAGAATGCCCTATCAGTCCTGTCCACCGTGGAAATACCTAGGTGCTACTCATTGTACCTCGACGTTGCCGAAGATGTTGAACTGCATACATTCGTGGATGCCGGCGAACTTGGATACGCAGCAGTTTGTTACCTACGTGTCAAAAGCAGCTCCCACATCGACGTCTCTATCGTAGCCGCCAAGTCAAAGGTAGCACCTCTAAACCCGGTCTCAATTCCTTGGCTGGAACTTCAAGCAGCAGTACTGGGCGCTAGACTGTCTGCAAAGATGCAAGGCATAACACGGCTACAAATTAAAAGGAAAATATTCTGGACGGATTCTACAACAGTACTGAAATGGCTCGGTATGGATCCCCGCCAGTTCCGCCAATTTGTAATGTTTCGAGTTGCCGACATCCTAGAGCGTACGAACCTGAACCAATGGAAATGGGTTCCATCGCTTTTAAACCCTTCGGACCTGGCAACTAAGGTCGACTCTAAAACCGATATCAGCTTTTGGTTTAATGGACCCCCATTTCTGCAACATGATGAGAGCAAGTGGCCCTACCGCGGCGACTTGGGACCAATGGACAACAGCGAAGTAAAAAACCATGTACTGCATATCCATACGCTAGAACAGAAGAAGCTCTCTATCAACTTCGCATATTTTTCAAGCTGGAGAAGGTTGTATCGTGCGTTGGCTGCATTCATTTTATACGTGGGGAGAGTGAAAGCAAAGGTTCGGTCGCAAAAACCTCCCAGCATGGTCACGTTTGAAATGGTTAAAACGGCAAAAATGATATTAATAGCTCAGGCGCAGATTAGCGAGCGTGGAAAGGATCTACTTAGCCTAAAAAGCGGTAAGAGTCTTGAGAAAAATAGTAAGCTAAAAGCACTCGATATATTAATAGATGAGTATGACGTCATACGTGTTCGAGGTCGGGCCGAATTCCTGGCAGCTCGTAATGCTGCGGTTCTGCCAGTTAAACACCACGTCGCCTATCTTATAGCTAAAGACGCCCGCGAAAGGCATCACCACCTATCACACGAAACTGCCATAAATGAAATAAGAGGGCGGTTTCATATACCACAGCTCCGCGTCCTGTATCGAATGGTGCGCCGAATGTGTCAACTTTGTAAGAACAAATTCGCGACACCGCGGCCTCCTCAAATGGCTCCCTTGCCCGCCGCCAGACTCGCCAGTTTCGAACGACCGTTTAGTTATGTCGGGATCGACTATTTCGGCCCAATGGCCGTCTCCGTTGGCAGACATCGAGAAAAACGTTGGGGTGTTATCTTCACGTGCCTAACGGTGAGAGCCATCCACGTAGAAACCGCTTATAGCCTCGATACAAGTTCCTGCGTCCTTTGTTTACGTAATTTCATTTCACGGCGCGGAGTACCGAGAGCAATTTACACCGATATTGGTACGAACTTTAAAGCGACCAGTAACATCTTACGTCTTGAAGCAGATCAAATAGACTACGCAATTATCCAAACCAACTTCGACAATATCAAATGGAGGTTCAACCCACCGGCGGCGCCTCATATGGGAGGCGTGTGGGAGCTCCTAATAAGGTCAATCAAAACCGTGCTAAATGGAATGCATCCCGATCACATATTTAATGATGAGACTCTTCGCAGCGCGCTCATAGAAGTTGAGTTCGTTATCAATTCTAGGCCGCTTACCTTTGTCACCATAGACGACTCCGACGATGAAGCACTCACACCGAACCACATGCTAATGAGCTCATCCGCAGGCTATAAACCAATCGGAATCAGCGGAAACCTGCGTCAGTGCTATCGCCAAACACAATTGTATGTGGATAGGTTCTGGCAGAGGTGGATCCAGGAGTATCGGCCGATCATAACGCGGAGATCCAAGTGGTTCGGGAAGCCAACCTCCTTTAAAGGTTGGCGACGTAGTTGTAATCGTCGATGAAACTATGGCAAGGAACAGTTGGCCGAAAGGCGTCGTAGTAAACGTTGTTACAGCGATGGATGGTCAGGTGAGGCGGGCAACCGTAAAAACAGTCACTAGAATTCTGGAGCGACCTGCCACAAAATTGGCTAAGTTAGACGTCGACAATCCAAAGGAGTAAGCTCCACGGACTCGCTTACGAGGGGGGTTATGTTGCCGCCGTTCTTAGCGGGTACCTAGACTTAAGAATTTCCTGCAGGGCACCTAAGCATAAGCGGTATACTTCCAAACACATTTATATACATATTTATTTTCTATTGTATGACATTTACTGTAAATAAGGTGGCGTGACGAAAAAGTATAAAAAAGGAATAACGTTCAATAAAAGGGGTTCGTTCGTCTACACACGCCAAGAGAAGCAAATGTTTTTAAAGTAGTGTCAGAAATAAAAACTAACTTCTCGGAAAAAATGTTTCTTTAAAGGCGATCTCGCGAATTAACAGTACTATTCTTCTGTAACAGACAATGAAACACACCGATCAAACGGTCGAAGAACAACTAAACATCGCATATTGCCTATTAGCAGGATAACCACAAAACTGTGAAGAAGCAATAAAGACTGAAGAATGGGAGAAAGCAATAAAAGTTGAAATAAACGCGCATAGAAAATTTAAAACATGGGAAGAAGCAACTCTACCAGAAGGAGTAAAAGCTATAGACACGAAATGGGTATTTAGACAAAAACAAGATGGCACAAAGAAGGCAAGAATTGTAGCAAAAGGATTTCAACAAAATCAACAGTATCAGTGGTACTATTCACCAGTCCCAAGAACAACAACAATTAGAACTTTACTAAGTCATGCTGTACAAGAAAATCTTAAGATAAGACAACTCGACGTACCAACTGCATTTTTAAATGGGACACTAGACAGCGAAGTATATATAAAATGTCTTAAAGGCTTGAAGTTGAAGAACGGAAATGTACTGAAACTGAACAAAGCGCTATATTGTCTAAAAGAAGCACCCAAATCCTGGAATTTGAGATTTCATGATTTCATGATTGAAAATGGATTTAAACAATCAAAACATGATTTCTGTCTGTATATAAGCAAAAATTCGTGGATCTTAATATATGTATGTTGATGACATATTAGTCTTGGGTGAAGATACGGAAATACTATCGAAATTGAAAAGCGAATTTAAAGTCAAAGACCTAGGGGATATTCGAGAATACTTGGGTCTTCAAATATCAAGAGAAAATAATAAAATAAAAATCAAACAAAAACGTATGATACAAAAGATATTGGAAAAATTTAATATGGTAAATTGCAAAGGAGCGTCAGCACCAATGGAATGTAATTTTTCACCAGAAAATGTAGAAGAAACAATAGATGTTCCAAAGAGTTAATTGGATGCTTATTATTTATTTCCACGAACAGTCGACCAGACATTTCCGGTGCAGTATCATATCTCAGTCGACACTTAGATAAACCAACGGCAAGTTTATTGAAAGCCGGTAAAAGAATTTTGTGTTACCTTAAGGCCACCAATGATAAAAGTTTACTCTATATGAAATCGAACAAACCAGGAGAACTATTAGCGTATTCTGATGCAGACTGAGTAGGCGATAAATCAGATAGGAAGAGTACAAGTGGGTGTGTTCATTGTGGAAACCCTGTACAATGGTATTCGAAAAAGCAAACTGCAGTTGCCTTGTCTACCGCAGAAGCTGAATAAATGGCGACAAGTGGGTTTATCTATTTAAAAGGAATTTTGACAGACCTGGTTCCACAAGTCAGTGTTCATGCAAATTTGTTGACAGACAATCAAAGTGCTATACGAATGAATGAAAGTTTTGAAAATAGCAAACGATCTAAACATATTGATATCAAAGCACATTTTATAAAAGATATTGTAAGGAAAAATAACATTTCAGTAAACTATGTATCATCTGAACAAAATCTATGAGATATATTTACGAAACCACTAGTAGTTAACAAACATAAATTAGTATAGAATGAGATATAACAAAACAAAATTATGTATATTTGTATGCATACCATATCTTTATATATATGCCACAAACAACAAAATGAATTGGAGCTTATTAAACTTACACATATATTTGCATTCACAAATAAATACATTCATATGTATCTTTAACAACTTTTAGAACATGTGAACATTCGTAACTTAAGTTATGTTCTAAACTTGAGGGGGCCCTTGAGTATCAAACTCTGAACACAGCCTAAAGTTAATCGATAACAATGAAATATTAAAATGTATCATAGCTTGTAAGTTTCCTGTTCCTTTTCTTCTTAAAAAATTTGTGATAGAAAGATCGTCACGTGGTTTTCTTAATCAAGAATAGAAAGGAAAGTTATATTAATTCCAACAATTAGTCTACAATACGTATGGTTTTTTTTTCTTGTATTCATACTTATGTTCGCAGCTCCAAATGAAGTCCAATAATCACAAGTAGATGGCGCTCGCAGCAATAGATGACGGAACAAAGGACAGCTGATAAGGATTGGCTGATAACAGAACAGTTGATAAATGCACGGAAAACAGAAACAGTGACCGGCTCGTTGAGGTGTATTTGTTTTTGTGAATGTTTGTGCTTATACATATCAACAATGTTATGTATTCGTTTAGGAGTAGTATATAACCATAAATATCAAGTTTTTCACTTGTACTATGCGTCCACACTCGACAAGTATTGGAGTATTTCGGTTACTAATTTAACAGGAAAACTTTTAACAAATTCACGTTGCTCAGTACGTCCGAACAGTTGAACGTCAATAGTAACTAGCGTTGGAAACAAATTCAATAGAAAATAGTTCTAAACCATCTCTATTGAATTGTTTTTTTCTGCATTCAGTATTTAAATGAAATATTTTTTATAATATTTTAATAATACCCATTAACTAATGCCCCTTGAAAATCCTTTCAGTAGTTTGGGAGATTACTGCGTTCAAACTTGCCAACAGACAAACATTGCATTACATTCTCTACATCACCTATGGTAATTTTTTAAAAGAAATTTTTAATGTACAGACATGACTTCTACAGATTTGTTATAGTATCGATTATGTTAAATAAATTCTATACTATACTTGTAAAATATATGTAAATACTTATAATTATACCTTTCTTCTAAAATACAAGTATATATAGTAGATATAATTTGCTAATGCTATTCGTAAAACTAAAATAGGGGAATTTAGTCAATTCCTGACAAAGACAGGAATGCAAATACTATCGTGATACTGGCTGCTCATTAGCTAATGCCCCTTGAAAATCCTTTCAGTACTTTGGGAGATTACTGCGTTCAAACTTGCCAACAGGCAACCATAACATTACATTCTCTACATCACCTATGGCAATTTTTCAAAAGAAATTTGGAACGTACAAACACGACTTTTGTACAGATTTATTATATGTAGTATCGATTATATTAAATAAATTCTATACTATACTTGTAAAATATACATACATATGTATGTAAATACTTATAATTATAACTTTCTTCTAAAGTACAAGTATATGTACATATAAATAATTTGCTAATGCTATTCGTAAAAACAAAATAGGGGAATTTAGTTAACGACACGAATGCAAATACTATCGTGGTAAGTGTGATCCGTTTCATTCATAATTGCGTTAACCACACCATCCAAATTTTAAAACGCACAATCAATTTGCGCCCCTGCCGGTGTAGTAGAAAATTCTAGACCTAACAGCGATCTAAAACTGCTTTCCTCAAGCAACTTTTCTATTGTATTCTCAGTAGACTTTAGGCATATGTAGATCAAAATCCCAAAAATTATGAGTTTCTGATTACAAATGTCATTACTAAGAATTTCGTGGCAATAGGTTTCTGACTGAGTTGAAATGCAAAGAGTGTCTATGCCTACATACATATATCTATCTGGCTTGCTATACGCTGTTACAAGATACATATGTAACTTTATTCACTTAACGGTTTTTGTTGCAGCGTAAAGCAAGCCAGATAGATATAGACATACATAAGTACGCTTTGCATTTCAACTCAGTCAGAAACCTTTGAAAAAAAATTATATAACCGATAAGTGAATAAAGTTATAAAACCCTAGGCGTTCCCACGACATTTGGTTCTTCGATATCGGACTGTCACTTCAGCAGCATTCCACAAACTTTTATGGGGAATGTTTTATTCTGTTACAACAACAACATAAAACCCTGGGTAGTACTGCGCTGGGGTGTGAAAAGTATGGAAAAGTCTAAGCTCGGATTCAACCGAACCTTAAATACGGGGTGCAGGTTTTTATTTCAAAGTTAATCTTATACATACATACGTATGTATGTACTTATGTATATACATACATATGTACATACATATATAAAAATGAATGTGAGTCCTTTATAGGCGTCCAAATTACTCAACCGATCTTTATGAAATTTTTACAGAAGATGCATGTGGTCTGCGGACCGAACGTAAGATATACACACATACATATAATATTATATAGTATATAAATTTGGAAAAGTGGACGGATGTACATGCATATGTATACGAGTAATAGATCAAACTATGTATCATTTGGGCGGTGCCATGACCTATACAAATCCTTTGTAACTCCACAAATATTTGATGCAGATGCACAATATTTGGTTTATAGAACCTACATATGAGGATTTATATTACTTGTTGCGGGAAAAGGCGGAATCAGGCCCCCATTTGAGATGAAACTACTATTCACAGTATCTTTCAGCTATTTGACGAAAATATTTGATATTTGATATATACATACATACATACATATTTCCTTAACCCTGCTGTTAGGTTAAGACCACGGTGTACTGAATACTGAAGGTGACGCCTTTAGAAGTACCGCTACTTTGGTTTTGCTGGGTTTGACAATTCTCAACTTCAACTAGACAAAGCTTTTTTCACAAATTAAGAAAAAGAGACACTTTTTTTAGTATTTTGCGAATTTATTTATTAAATGTCTGCCTATAAATTCATACTTTTACACTTTAGAACAATTAGAACACGTTTTTCAATGAAATATTGGAAGTTGTTCAATTTTCTCTCTCCCGTATTCTTGTTTACTAAAGGCGAGATCTGTCATTTCACCGCGGGAAGGCGCAATCTTGTATTCTATCATTCTTGGGTTAAGACCATTTGGTCCAATTTTTTTTGTTTTCTTTGTAACTTTGGAACGGTGATATATACTGTCTAAATTTTTCAGCTCAGGTGGTATTTTTATAAAACAATATTATGTGCGAAAATTTAATTCTCTGACTTAAAACTGGACTAAGATAAATTGAAAATTACGAATCTTAGGTTAAGGGACCATTTGGTCCATAGCATATTTTCTTTGATTTTCTTTACATTAATTTTCCAAAAATAAGTATTTATTAGTTTGTTCGATATTTTTTGGCACTACATGATGAGCAAAAAAATGTTTTTCGGTTGGTTTTGCAAATAAACGCACTGCAAATGGAGCATTTTACATCAGACTTAGACTTGCAGCAACTACAAATTCCTCGCTTTCGAGCTCCTGAACTAGAAGCATTTTTAGAGCAGGCCACTGGTGCTGGGTTTTGCCAGAGTTGAGTAAATAATAAAATAATAATATTTAGCAAGTATTGAACCAAACTAAATATAAAGACTAAGATTAAATTGTTATTTTGTATGAAAACTGCAGTATGGACCAAATGGTCCTCTAACCTAAGATTCGTAAGTTTTTTTTTAACCTAACAGCAGGGTTAAGAGCAAGGAATAACGTATATTTTAAGAACAAACGCAATGTCCAATATCTAAAAACAATATGTCTTTATTCCCGCATCAAAGCAAGCCGTGTTTGCTGGTATAACAAAATTTTGAAATCTTAAACGACGTTTATTGATTTAAAAAAAAAGGAAATTAGTTTGAATTAAATTATTTCTCTCCCCAACTAAATTCTTTATACCAAATTTAAAAGAATTCGCGACATGATTTTGTAAAATATTCAATATTTTCATTTGTTGCAAATTACCGTTATATTAGAGGTGAGCATGGTTTTAGTTTGATTTCTATAATTTTAAAAATTTTGATATTTGATTATACATAAATGCAGTGTGCGTAATATGGTAGAATTTGGCAAAGAAGTTTCGGAGTTATACCAATTTGCTCTAAGGTGGGCGATACCATTGTCATTCCCATCATTTATGATTCCATGTATTTCATTATCAATATTGTCTATCAAATTTGAGCAAATTACCTTGTATAGTTATAAATATCGGAGTTTTTTGCCGTTATATGAGACTTCAAATGCCATGCGAAAGTGGGTGGTGCCACGCCCATTACCAATTTTTTTTTATTCCGTGTATTTGCTTGTGCAACATTAAATTTAAGCAAATTCGCTTTATTAGTTACTTCAATACCGCGTTTTTTTGGTCAAGTAGTTTCGGAAATAAAAGTTTTTATTATAAAGTGGGCGAACTACGCCCATTAAAAAAAATTACACGCATATTAATTTTCCAAACCCAATCCTGTGCCAAATTTAAGAAAACTAGCTGGAATAGTTACTGAAATATCGCGGTCTTAGGGCGTAAGCGATTCGAATTCTCCCATTTGCAATACCTGTTCATCGAGTGTGAGGCCGTCTCGAGGAGACGGCATGGGCATCTGGACTCGAACGGGAAGGAACTTGCACTCTCGATACCACCAACCATCATCTTAGGCTTCCTAAGAGCGAGGGCGCAATGGATTATAACGTCGAAGTGCAAACCTCAGTATCAATATATATGTATATCTATATAACAACCGTTAGCTGAACAAAATTATAATACCTTGGGCGCCATTAGTGCATTTTGCAACACGAGATACGCTTTTGTGTCAAGCATTTCTAGCATATAAATTTTAGACATTTTATAAAAATGTTTTCCAGGACCCATTAAATTTACTTACATATGTACATTATTACACCATGGGAACTACTCTCTTTTTTATGTCATGGTGCTGATGTAAGGACTGTCGATTAACATTTCGTACATCTCCCAGGCAGCCGACGTAGCAGTATGTAGTATATGAGCTTCATTCGGAGTGTACCGGGTTCGAATCCTGAGCGGGGCAAGCAACATCCAAAAAATTACACAAGATTTTTCTAATAGCGTTCAACCCTCGACAGGCAACGGCAAACCTCGAGTGTATGTTGTTACATCAAGACGCACAGCACAAATTGAAGAAGTTCGGCCAAGCTATGATGTAAGCACCAAATTATTATGACATCTGTCAAGGCAAATTCAATAAGTTGAATTTACTTTAATAAAATATTAACAAGAACAAAAACATGCATTTTATTTTTGGTTTTAGCGTACCGATGACAACGAAACCCATCAGTATATAAACAAAAAAAATACCAAATAGAAGTAGGTGGGTTGTTCAGCAAAATTCCTAGACATTTGAATACTAGTATTTTTTACCGAGGATCGTTGTTTATAGTGTGACCTAAGTCAAACACACATTTTTATTTCTTGATATATAACAATATTCAAGTATTTATATAAATATATATTTGAATTGAATGAACGGATTATAATTTGATTTGGCGAATTAAGATTCCTTACGCCTATCTGCCAATATATCTGAATACAATTACTACACATTATATCCACGTCTTCAAATGATTAGACTTGGTAAAAAGTTGTTTGAAAAATTGTTGGCATCAACTATATTACTTTATTTTATACTTGTAGTCAACGCATTCTGTACGTATTGTGCTCGTGAACATCTGAAAGCTCGCCTTTAAAATGAATATCTATGACAAAATCTAAATCCCGATTATTGCGTTCATTTGGCTTCATTTTAAATGTGCCGACAATTTCTTCACCTTTTTTAACTGTCAGATAATCATCTAGGTAAAACACCGTTTGCTTCCAGTGGGTATATGTAGCCTCAGGGGATGTGCTAAAACCTAGACGTTTGTGGCATTTTGTAAACTCTATATTGAAATACGTAACCAGCGCTTGCACAAAATCGTTGCGCTTAATAATAAGGTTAAACGGCGATGAATATTCCAAGTCTTCCTTTTTTACGGAATATAAGTCTACTTCCTTAACCAAATAAGACGTGGAAACAACTTGTTTTGGATCAACAACGTCGACAAGCGGTTCTGTTACGGCAACTTTTCGAATGCAACTCATATCGAATCCGTACACATCATCCCACCAATTAATTTTTTCATCTTTATACTGCCGATCTTCGATTGCTGTAATATATAAGGTCCCACGGTCTGGAAACATCATGCCATCAGGTTTAAGCCATTTATCACGTGCATAGAGGACTGTGTCAAGCATCGACTCATAAAATAAGCAGTATCTAAGGTGTGAAAATGCTTTAAAATGGTTCAGGTAGCTTGATTTATATCTTACCCCATCCATTCTGATATAATTATATCAACATGTTCGATGCCAGCAGGCAATTCTATTTCTTCGATCTTTCCTTTCACTACATGGATGACATCTTGAAGATTATTATCTATTACCACTTGACTCGCATATTCTACGATATTTGAGCAATCCACTGCAACGACTTTCGCTGCCCCAGCTTTGGCTGCAAACATGGATAAAATGCCAGTTCCACACCCGACATCAAGGACGACCTTAAAACACGTATCTAAGTATTGCAGACATATAAATAAGTATACAGGGCTTACTTTGCCTCGGAATAAATGTTTATTGTGATACATAGCGTTCCGATATGTTATCGTTCGAACTTCATCTTTAAGCATCTCTTCGTGGATTCCAAAGTGGGCATATGAATCGAAGTAATAATCCCTGGAAGTCATTTCTTCTGCGGTAGCCGAATGTTTTGAATTATCCAAAGTCTGCTTCAAATTATTTGTCATGGAAGCAGGCTCACTATTCTGCTTCTTAGACGGGCTAGTGTGCATTATCACGTCGTCGCACTGAGAGCGAAATACTTGCGTGAATATTTATAGCAATTGACATTTTTATTCCTTACCATTTTCAACCGAATCTCCTTACGAATTGTATACCTAATACTTGTATTAAACTCTTAAGTTTTTGGTAAGATCATTCGCTACTATAGAATATTTTTCTCGTATCTCTATCAACCAGACTTCATTCAACACAGAGTTTAAATAAGCGTGTTAAAAAAAAGACGCTTTGTCTCACCTCATGTCGCCAATAGTGATGTGCAAAATCGAGCAAACTCGAGTACTTTCAAAACTCAAGCTCTTGTATAAAGAAACAGAATTCAGAACATCTTTGATAACTTCAGACCCGCCAACAGAATCAGAATTCAGTACATCAACAACAGAAATAGAAAGAAGTACTTTAGAATTGTTCGCTTCTATAGAATATTTTTCTCGTATCTCTATCAACCAGACTTCAATCATCACAGATTTTAAATAAACGTGTTAAAAAAAAGACGGAGTCGTCTCACCTCATGTTGTTATTGTTGTTGTAACAGCATAAAACATTCCACATAAAATTTTTGGGAATGCTGCTGAAATGACAGTCCACGGCCGGATATAAATCCGGGTCGTTCCGGTATCGTAGAACCGACTGTCGTGGGAACTGTCTCACCTCATGTCGTCAACAGTGATGTGCCAAATCGAGCCAACTCGAGTACGGTCAAAACTAACTCAATAAAGGAGCTATGTCACAAGGAACAGAAGCAGAATTCAGAACATTTTTGACAACTTCAAAAACCCCAACAAAATCAGAATTCAGTATATCAGTAACAGAAATAGAACAAAGTACTTGCCAAATATTTGACTAATTCTTCACCAAACCAATATTTTGCAGTATTGGATGGTGCTATACGTTTTGTTAAATAAATTTCCATTAATATTAGGCCCGTTTTAATGTAACCTAGTTGCAAAAAAACACTAGGTACGATAAGAAATAGCATGTAAAACAACAACACTAACTCGGAAAAATATGCGAGTTGAGCCAACTCGGATATATGATATCCGACCTGAGATGTAGTGTTGTGATGCAAAAAAACCGCTCTATTGTGAATGCGCTCTGGAAAAATACTTGGGAAATTTCAATCAACTGTCAAATCTAGTTTGTTTTATGGATACAAACCAAATAAAAATGTAACCAGGGTAAGTAAAATTGCTTTTCGTATATTTCTCATTAAATTAAAACATGTTTGTTATTTCAGAATGCAAGAAAAAAGGCGAAAGAGATGGCCATGTGAGAAGATAATTGAGTATTTGAGATGCTACCTCGCCCGGAAAGTGGAGTTGGAGCACCCAAAAAGAAAGAAGTTGGCATACGCGAGCGTGTTGGAAGACATGGTGTCAATGGCGATCACGGTAGGTTCAAGAAATATATGTTTAAACAAATTATATTTATTAATCCACTTCCAGGACTTTGAAAGAACGCCGCTGTGCTTGGACAACAGCAGCAGAACTGGCGCCAGTCGTGCTTTGCCCCCTATATGGAGGGGTTCATGTGGGTTACAGACCGTTTGAAACACTTTCGGAAAATGTGATGTCTGGAAAAAATAGCTAACAGAAATTACTCTGTCTAGCAACAGCTTTTTAAAACGTAACAGTGAGTTTCAGTGAAAACCTTATAGTGGATTTTTTGCAATGTTTTTGATGTAAATTCTTTGTGCTCGTTTTTATAAAACCCGTGTACATGCGGAAGAGCATCATCTTAACAATTTTTCAAAAAACCATCGGTTACATTTTGCTGTACAATGTACAAGGGTTTTATAAAAGCGAGCACCAAGCATTTACATCAAAAATATTGCAAAAACCGTACTAAAATGTTTTCACTGAAACTGGATTTTTTTTTAAATTTGCTTTTGGTTTGTTATTTTATTTGTAATTAGAATAAGAAGTGATCGGAATTGAATTTTATATGTGATACTCCTTGTGAATATGTTTTAGTTTTATAAATTTTAAGTTGAATGAAATGCAATGAATTCTTGTAAATATTTTTATTAGTGAATTTAAAGATATAAATATATACATATGTATATGCATTGAAATTTTTAAATAATATTTTGCTGTCTTATATAATTAAAAAGGGGTTGCCTTCTGTCAAGGGCTGCGTCTTGGTTTCATTCTTCAAAACCTACATCAAGTGCAAACGTTTTTTCATCACTCACAGCGTTGATATCGCACAAATTTTCTAGTTGCCTAAATGCCACTGTATTACTTACATACCAAATGTACATATAAACGGATTTTTTGTGGTAATATACGCGTCCTATCACCACCAGATGTGGCAGGTTCACAGTTAAGACTCCGAATACTTCACTGAAAATAAAATAGCATTAAGTTGATGCATTTCTTTTGCACACATTTTGTTATTACTTGTTAGATATTCCACCGTTTCGCATCTTAGCCTCATGTGCATTTTGAAATCTGCCTCACTCATGGCATCGAGTGTACCTTCAAAATTGGAGCACTTCTCACTTCTCACTTCTCACTTCCAATACTTCTAGTACTTCTCGCATCTCTCTATTGCGACGTGACTCGCAATGCTCACCCGTGTACAAAGACACCATCTACAAACGTAAAAGGTTATTTAATGCATTTATTTCATGTTTTTAAATAAATTTAATAACTTACTACAGAATCCTCATTTTGGTTTGCTTTAAAATTTCACTAAACAAATCATATGTTTAATGACAGATATTACCAGTGTTGTGGAGTAACTAAAAGGAAATTTTATCCGAGTTGGAGTGTTTTTTTGCAACTAGGTTACATGAAAACGGGCCCATTGTGAAGAGTAACATGCTTATCGAACGAAAACATAAAATGATGTGACGCTTATATATATGTTTATGTTCTTTGTTGCACTAACCAGAAAATCAGCACCATAAAAAAATAGTCAGATTATGTTCCTGTTTCTGTTCTTTCCAACACCGTTCCTTACTCCACACAGAGAACTTAGAAGTATGAGAAGCTGCAAATTTGTGGACTGTAAAAAATGTTGTCTGAAACGTTTCCAAACTGGGTTTCCCCACAGCTATTTAACATTTCCACATAACATTCTAACAGAGAGGTCAGTAAGAAAATGTCGTGAACATATATTTATTATGTTAAGATGTGACAATTAACAGCGTGCCTACCAATATTATTATTATAATTTTGCTTTTTTTAACTGATGTTGTAAACATTTTGAAATTTCATTTCGGAAATTTTTTCCTTACTTAGTTTTAGAGTTTTTATAGTATCATATTCATTTGAACCTAAATAGAAACAGATCAGAACTTTTGTGAAGTGATGCAACTGTTTTCAGGGATCGGAGTAACTACAAAAAATGCACGGATAGTTAATATTTTATTTTATATCCTATTGAAGAAATAAAATATGTAATATGTTTGCATTTCGCTTTTCAAACTATTCCAAAAAATTCGACACGTGAAAACTCTTTCACGATTTTGTATATTCATTTGTAATGAAATAAAATCAGAGCAGAAATTTAAATGAAAAAAGATTTCCATAAAATGAAGGATACGTTGTATGATATTTCATTTTCTATTGAATTAAAAAAAATATAAAAAAGCTAGGATTCGGACTATGGTGCAACAATTCAAACGTGCAATATGATAATGTGGCAGGCGACTATACGCGCTAAGCCACAGTAGACATTCTATGGAGTTCGCTTATACGGCTATTTATGCAAATCATAGCAATGTGTACGCAAAGAAAAAGAAAAATTTACGAATTCAACTAAAAATGAAACAAAGAAGTAGTAACCCGAGAAAAAAACTGTTTCTTGCTTGCCAGAGGGGCAAGTAGAGACGGAAGAGGGGTTATGCAACAATTGTGGATAAGAGAAGGGTTGAAAGGGAAAGGGAACGGTAAGCAAAAGAATATTCTTGCACGTGTACGCAAATGAATTGATGCGTTGGCAAATTGCATTATTGTCTGATATTGCGGTGTTGAAATTTTCAATGACCGTCGATGGTTTGTAAAATTGAAGATTTTAGCATTTTTGTGTTCGTCGCGAAAAAGATCGTTGAGGGGAACGTTTGCGTGCGCGGGGAGATGAAATGCTTCCGCTTATGAATGAACGGCATTTGTTTTTAGGAATAGGCGCACGCATTTATGAATGAATTTTTTGTTGTTGTATGTAGTTTCAGATATTTTAGAATATTTGGCGCTGGCGCAGGCACAAATGCAGCTGCGGTTGTGATTGCGCTGTGATTTGATTTTGATTTAGCGTAGGTCAAGGTTGAGTTTTTTCACATGCGCTTACATAAGTACATAGATATGTACATACATATGTGTGTATGTATGTACATGGATGCATATGAATTTATGTATTTAGATATGTATATGTACATATGTACATACATAGATATGAATACATATATGTACATAGATGTGTGCATATTGTATGATTGTATACTTGATGATATTTTAGTTTTTTGTGACTGTACATTCAAATGTAGTTTGTATGTACTTATGTAGTATTCTCTGGTAGTATATATCAACTTACATACATATGTATATACATGTATGTACATACATATGTACATACATATGTATGCTAGTGCAAGAATTTGCAAAAAAGTAAAAATCTAAATAAACACCAACCAAACTTATAAGTTATAGTTACATATAATAGTATAAATAATATAACAAATATGAACATTGAATTATATGGAATTTTCATTTTATATACATACATACATACGTATGTACATACATGTATTAATCCTTTACAATTACAAAAAAGTTGCCTTGAGCTCAAAAATTATTGCTGATATTTAGAATTTTCTAAAAATTTGTTAATATTATTGGCAAACCAATAGAAGAATTGTTTCAGATTAAAGGATGTTGAATTAAACATTTAATGTTAGAAATATAAAATACTTTAAAATGTAGTGTAAGAAGTTCACGATTAAGTAGTGATTTAGACGCCCGAAAATAGTGTGTGATGTGGCGCTGCTGGTATAGGCGCTTCTTTATCATTCATTTCACAACTTTTTTCTAGGTTCAAATCACAGTTGGGCAAAAGTATAGATATATTTTTGCCAGTTTTTTTTTAATTTCATATTTTATTTTCAATATTACTCTTGATTCAGAATCAGTCTTGCGCTTTAAGTTTTAAGTACAAAATATTTCTTTTCTTAGCCTGCATATATTCATACTACATATGTATTGGCGAACATTTTTCCTGTATATGTATCTATGTACATACATATGTGCACACTCTCATTTATAAAAATTAAATAGCTAAAAACATTAATTTGATAAATATGTATGTACATTAAACTCTTTATTTTGTTCTGAATATCAGCACAATCTTACTTTCTTAAGTTTTTCTATTTATTCTCATCTTCATTCGTTTGCATATTTGTTAACATAAAAATTTATATTTTTCCCTGCTAACATTAAATTTAACATTTTTGGTGGCTTAAAAATGCTAATTTAACAGTGTGGTGCAGACCCAGTTTGGAAACGTACCAGCCCTGTTAACGACCATCGCCGAATAGTTTCCACTTTCAATTTGCAGCTTCTCATACTTCTAAGTTCTCTGCTCCACATCACCTCAGGCAATCGCTGTTGGGCTATCATCTGTCATATTGACTGTTAGGTGCGACCAATTCGATTACTTGGTTTTGTATGTAGAAATTTAATGGCTTGATAAAACCATTTGCAACATGCCGGCATGCAAGTATGTCCATTTCATTAAAACCCAAATAAGTCTGAAGTATTACGGAAAATGCGTTATTTCATTGCCAAATCACTAATTATTCATAGTCCAACAGAAACAATCTCAATTTGTGGTCTCATATTAAAATTCTAACGATGTTGCTGATACGGAGATTTCACACATGTGACAAGATAGCTGTCAATGAAGGAAAATGTCAGCTGATGGCAGGCAATAGTTCTCAAGCAACACCCATTGAGCAATAAAGGGTCTCCATTGGCCATATATTTTACATGGTTATCATGATATCGGCGATAGTCAGCGGAGACCGCCGCTTAAGCAACATTATGTATTCCGATACACAGACCCGAGTACGGGTCTCGAGTACTTATAATATCCAAATACCGAACAGAAAAGAACATAACTGGGGGTGAATCGGTACATCCGCGTACGGATCGAAAACCATACGAAAGAAAATTACGTGATACGTCAATCGTATAAGCTGAATGGGTTTATGATATACGAAAGCAAACGGAACGTAAGGTTTTTTCTATTCACAATAGTTTTAAAGATCCACAATAAGTTGGATCTTATTTTTTAAGTCACAGTAGATGTGGAACTGTCAAAATGTTTCAAAAATCATAAACAATAAGTAAAAATATAAAGATGGATGCAACTTTGCTTTTTTATTTGAGCTTTACGGAAAGTGATGGCAATGAAAAATTAGTGCGGAGGCAGCTAAGAGATCGGAGTAATCCTTTGGCCTTGCCGAACACAGCGTAAGCATATTATTAGTTAATTATTCAAGCTTATTTACAAATGTTTTCTTTCAGTTTCTTAAAACGATTCCGTCTGACCAAAGAGGCTTTTGATTATGTCCTGCAGAATATAAGTTTAAAACATTCGGACACCAAAGCGGTGCCTCCAGTGCTTCAATTAGCAGCCACTCTTTCACTTTTGGCTAGTGGTGGCTACCAGCACAACATCGGCAGCGACTATTTAGTGGGAATGTGCCAAAGCACTGTTTCTAAGTTAACATCACACGTCCTTCTCGAAATGGAAAGAAAGTTGTGCCCACGGTTTATAAAGTTTGCACCTGAACATTCTTCCAGCTGCAAAGAATGGTTTGTGGAAAAATATAAAATACCTGGAGGTAAAAGCTTTGATTTAGTTTGTGAAATTATTAAATTTTAGTTAATTTATTTGCAGTCATTGGGTGCATTGATGGAACGCACATTGGCTTACAAAAACCCACCGTGGAAGAACACATGTACTTTAATAGAAAAGGGTACCACAGTATAAACGCTATGATAGTGAGTTACCATTAAATTATTTAAATAACTTTAAATTTTAACAATATGGATATATTGCACAGATATGTGACCACCAATGCAAAATTTTGGCAATCAACTGCCAGTACGGTGGTGCAGCTCACGATTCATTCATTTGGAAGCATTCGGATCAGAGGCGGGTTTTGGAAGATCGATTTCTCCTACATAGGCAGGAGAATTCATGGTTTTTAGGTACGCTTGTCATTTGTCAAATCTTTGTGTCAGTGCAATGAAAATTATCAATATTTTAATAGGAGATTCAGGTTATCCCCTGGAGCCATGGTGCATAACGTCTTATAGAAACCCATCGGATGGTTCAACTGAAGGGATATTTAACGAAACTCATTCCAAGGCCAGATGTATCGTTGAGCGAACAATAGGCATTTTAAAGGGCCGCTGGAGAGTTTTAGGGTATGGTAAAAGAGGAAGATATCATCCCACAAAAGTGGCAAGATTTACTAACGTGTGCGCTGCATTACCCAACGTCTGTATAAAGTTTAAAATCAATTATGATCCTCAAAACTATGACTCTGGCCAGATATCTGAAATTGACTCCGGCGAATCAAATCAACTTACTGCTATTGGTCAAACAATAAGAGATCAAATCAAATATTCACTTGTAAATATTACTTAATAATGAACATTAAAAATTCTGTAAAGGGTTTTAGAAAATGCTGTAAAAAAACTGAAATATTTGTAGCAAAAATATAATGAAATAAGCTTTGTTTTTCGTATGCGAATTAATGCTTTGAGTTTTATTTAATTTGATTTATTTAAATTTCATTTAATTTGTTTGGTTAAAGACTTAAACACTAGAGGTTAAAAATGGAAATAAAATAAGATTTTCCATTTATAGGGACAAAATGCAAATGCTTTCGGCATTAATAAAAACTAAGATGGAATCACAAAATTAATAAAATATTTCATGAAAGTAAATCTAAAATTCATATAAAAATATTAAAATTCATTTATTATTTCTTAAAACTAAATAAAAACTTCGGTTACTCTATTTACATACAAAACTATAACAATTCAATTTTTACTTCTTAAAACTAAATTAAAAATTCAGGTACTCTATTTAGATATGTACAAAAAATAAAAAATTCATTTAGAGTTCTTAAAGCTAAATTAAAAATCCAGGTACTCAAGTATTCCTCGGTCTTCTTAAATTAATTTGCAGAGTTTCCAACTCAAGTCTTTTTATATCTAGGTCTATTTGGCGTGACTCCTGGGTACTGCGATGCTTCTCCTCTTTAATTTGAAGCATCCTCTCCTGCACCAACACCGACCGCTCCTGCACCAACACCAACCTCTCTTGCATCTCCAGCAACCTATCAAATTCGCCATCTATTCCGCGTTGGAAATCTGATGCAGATTTTAAATTCTTCTGGAGCAGCATTAACACTTCGTTCCCGCTATTTGTTCTCCGCGGAGTTCTACACTGGGTAGGAGTTGTACCCCGACCAGGAGTGAAGGTTTTGGTGGATGTCACAGGCAAAGAACTGTGAGAGGAGCTCGCTTCTTTGTCGCTATCATCACTCCCACTGACGCTTGTTGAGGCCGCTAAACTGCCGAAAGCTGGGACATTCTTGTTCCCCTCTACACAAGCCTCTAGTCCTGATGCCTCAATTATAAGCTCTTCAGCGGAAGTTATAATTTTTTCCATGTATGGCCCTCCACCTGTCCGCTGCTTAGACGCTTTGTTGAAGGAAAGCTTTTTCTTCGCCTGATATTTTTGATCAGCAAAAGCCTATAGCAAACCACAAATATTACTTAAAATAATAAAAACTAAATGAAAAATATAGATCCGCATACCTTCCTCCACATTTTAGCATCCTTAAGCGGAGGTCCAACAGCATTTAGACGCTTCGATAGCTCATCCCACAGTCTATTTGAAGTCACTCTACCTTGCGCACAATTTGGCAGGTTGTTTTTTGCCAAATCGGGGTGACTTCCCATAAACTCCGCCATGACTTCCTTCTGATTTGGGGTTAGTTTATTATAATTAGACCTAAAATTAAAATATTAGCTAAGACTTTTATTTAATTACATATTTTTATAATTTACTTACATTTTCGTTTAAATTCAACCGACTCGTTTGCTTGTTGGTGATCGTATGACAGTTCACAACAACGAATACGTCCACTCGCTCGTTCACGTTTGTTATCGTACCGAATTACGATATAAAGAGTGCGTTCACTTATGTCATGCTCCGAAAAACGCGTTTTTACGTGACGAGTAATACGATATCAACTGTGACGATTCGAGCCCTGGTATAGCGAATATTTACAAGCGTGTGTCATGCGTACGTCGTCATACCTCTTTGAAAAAAGAGACTTATAAGGGGGGATAGAGTAGATCCCCCTGATTATAGAACTGAAATTCCTTGCCTCTGGAGGCTTATACATAGTTTTTCAGCTACTCGTTGTTAAAGTTGCAAAAATTGTCGAATTTAACCTCACTTTTTTCCTTGTTGTTGAATTGAACTCAAATTCATTGCTACCACACAGTACGAAAACAAGAACAAATGAACCCTTCTGCATGGCAGAATTCGGCCGCGCTTAAACATATCCCTGGTCAGTCCAACTCCGGATACTCTATTCACAGCATTTTTGTGTAGAATACCTTTCTGCGTTGGCGACCTTTATCCGCGCTTTTAAAAAATAATTCTGGCCAGCCCAACTCCAGTTACGCCATCCACAGTATTTTTACAAAAAAGTACATATTCCAATCGTAATTTCTAATAAATGAATATATGGAAATTACAGTTCGATTTAAAAGAGTAAACAAATTATTAAATTTTGAAGGATCTGACATCACCAGCAATAAATTATCGCAGCCATCTTTCAGCAACAAATAATTCTCAAACTATTATTTTTGGCCAAGATGCTCTAAATATCGGTCAGTGAGCAGCCACCCAGCAGCATCTGTGAATTTCATTAAGAAATTCCGCGTAGTTTGGCTAAAACAGCCAATGCTTCCTTGTTGCAAAGCCGGCCCAAAATTACAATCAGCAGTTTAAAATAAAGGCCATTTTTCTTTGATCCGCAAGTAAGCTATTTTTACTGTAAATTCTTTAAGACACGCTCTGCTACATGTATTATTTAGTTTTGATACTTTTTCGTTAGCTTGGTGAAATTTGTTTTTAATTTTTCTATAGTATACACTTGCTTCCATAACACTATTTCTCTTTCCATCACTTTTTGTCTGCAAGAGAACTAGAAACCCCGCATAAATATTTGGAAAATATCGATAAATGCTCTCTATCTTCCTTTCCTGCCGAAAATTTGTACGAAGCTCTCCTAAATTAATTTTAAACAACAGTTTAACGAGTTTAAGGAAAAATCAGTATTCGCATCTATAATAGTTTTAAATACTGTACTCTAAACTCGAACACCGGTTCCGCGAATCTGACTGGATTCCTCTGTTAAAGAGTACTGAAGTGCTCGAGAACCAAAAATTGCGATTCGGCACATCAGTCGTGCGATTCACTAACTCTTAACGATTCGACAATCGCATTTTTTGTCGAAAATATTTGTCGTTTGAAGTAACGATTGTGCGATTCACCAACTTAATAGCTGTCTCGTAGTGTTTATTCAAAATACTAAAGAGTGGCATCTTGATCAAGCTATGTATAAGCCGAAATGAGTGAAATACACATAAAGGAATGGAAAAAAATAAATAAATGCGTGCTGGCGAATATAAATTTGAGTGCGTTTTTATTATATTTGATAAAGGGAAATAAGATACTAGTTTATTTCAAATATTTATAATTGTTTTTATATATTGCCATGTTCCATTATAGCGGAATTTCGGACCCTTCTCTGAGTGATTTGGTAGTCATCAATTCGACTCTAAGGAATCACCTACAATGAATTAAGCTCCAGAGTACTTAGCTTATATATTTAACTTTTTTTAATCTCGATATAATATAAAAAAACTATATTCTTGTTTTTATATTTGAATCCTGATCAAATTTTGCTTTTACCATTCGCACATTAATATGGTGGTTGACATAAGCCTCTTCATTATTCTATGGCGTCAAAATTTATACATGTGTTCAATCGACGGCCCCAATAGTGCCTCCCACTAAAGGTGACGGCTTTGAAGCAAACATTTCTTTAGCAGTTTGGTTGAAATAATGAATCATTGATTGTATCCTTCACCCGATGTGTGATACGGCCATTGTGAATAATTACAAGTGAGAAATCTTAGCCATAGACGTCAAAATTAGGCCAGCTGAGATCACCTGATTTGGAAGGATGTATTTTTTGGGCACTAGACACCATTTTTACACAGAGTTGTTTTCACATTGTCCAAACAAATGTGAAAAAATTGCAATATAAAAGTGCGTGGCATTGAACCTTACTTCATGTGTACATTAAAATGTTGTTAAAATTCGAGTTGAATACCACTTTTCATTCATTTTACAAATATTTCCTTAGCTACCACACAATACAACATTGTGTTCACAAATTTTCCCAAAACTACATCAAAATACAACAGTGAAGCTGATGTTTCTTCATATTTTTTTTCACAATTTCTTTAGTGTAAAAAATTCTGCTGCTCAGAAAGACAAGGTAAGATAAATTTTAATTTTGCTTAAATTTAAACCATAAATTACCATATTTTCCCCCTCCCCACAATAGGGCTACTCAACCTAGGCGATTTTAATGAAATAATTTCCAAGTGTGGGTGAATACACAACAAAGTAAGACTCGAATCATGATCCGAGTGGTAAAAATAATATATGCACAGGGCCGGATTTAGATTTTTGAGGCCCAGGGCCAATGTCATGTGGAGGCCCCCAAATTTTCAATATCGTTAACATTTCGTAACACAATAAAACACCCATATACTTTAGTATCTAATATCTTTATTGAGAATTTGACATAAAATTAATAATACACTAGTTCTAAGCAAAAGAAGCTTTGCGAGATTTCTTATCCGCGAAAGAGGTGATAAGCTCATCAAAATCTAAACTGCGAAGAATATCATACTCTGAACTAAGAAGAATGAGATTCACAAGTCGATTTTGAGCCATACTTGCTCGCAGTCTGTTTTTGACAAGTTTGAATTTAGAAAAAGATCTTTCTCCACTGCAATTTGTGACCATCATCGACAAATAAATACGGAGAGCTATTTCTGCATTACAAAAAGTAGACTGAAGGTTATTTTGTACAATGATTCGATACAAGAAAAGTTCCACTGATTCATCATACTTTTTCGTATAACGCTCTGAAAAAGCAGCAAGGTGCTCCAATTCGTTTGCTAAATTAGGCTCTAGATCTGCAGGATAGAAATTCACTAGCTTTTTAGCACTTTCTTGAATCTGAGAAGGTTTCATGCCCCGTAATTCGGCTAAGAAACCAAATCTTTGATAAACAGTTTCATACCCAGCAATACGTTCTCCTAAAGACATGATTAGCTGGTCAACAACAGGCAGAAAAGATGTAGTTCGAAATTTGTCTTTCGACGTCAATTCGACAGCAGGAGTTTTTCCATGATCAACGGGCCCTAGTCGCACATTTATCGATCGAACACGAACATACTCATACTCTTGACAACCAGATAGTTCTTTTTCTGCAGTTTCATATGATTCGAATGCGTCCCTTTTTGATTTAACAAACGATTTCAAAGACTTAACGGAATTCAAAGCTGTCGACAGGATCATCGTAGAACGTTGTAAATATTTGCTCGTTGAGTTGAATCTTTCTAAGATATCATGCCAAAACTGAGTGTAAATGCCTGTTTCTAGTCGAGACATATTTTGAAGTAGACCACGAGCTTGAACTATAGCTACACTTTTTTGTTCAACGTCGTTGCAAATTTCTCGAAGTGCATTTCCAATAGATTTATATCCGTGGAGAAGTGCTTTAACAGCATCATCGCGACATGACCAACGAGTATCACTCAAGTTTTTGAGAGTATAAAATGGTTTTCCTGTATTCGCAGCCAAAAAGTGTTTCGTCAATATTTCATAACGTGCCGTTGAACCAGTGAAAAAAACGAAAAGTTCTTCAACAAAACTGAAGAAAAGAACTGCTGCTTGACAAGATTTTGCGGCTGATAGACCTACTAAGTTGAGTGAATTACCAAGACAAGGGTTGAATATCGCGAAACGATTTTTTTCCAGAATAACAGCTTGCATACCGTTATACTTGCCACTCATGTTTGGCGCATTGTCATAGGACTGACTTCGACAATTCTGTATATCGATGTCTTGTTTTTCAAGAAAATCAAAAAGAGCTTTTGCCATTTCTCTGCCTTTATGGCCGCCATTTGGAATAAAAGTCACGAATCGTTCAACTGGATTCATATGCTCTTCATATCTTAAAATTACAGTCAGTTGATCGATGTGACCTAAATCAGGCGTAGAATCTACTGAAATGGAATAATATTTCGAATTTTTAGTGCGTCTTGTGATTTCAGCTAATACTTCCGCAGCCATGAGATCGATAAGTTCTTCATATATCGTTGAAGACAAATAGTTGATGTGACCGCTCCCTTTATTTCCATGCTTTTCCATATGAGCAGCAAGAAAAGGATCGAATTGCGAAATGAGTTCCATAGTACCAAGGAAGTTACCATTGTTGGGCGAACCAATGGTTTCATTAAAACCTCGAAATGCAAGACCACGCTCTGCGAGAAATTTAATGGTACTTGTTATCCTTTTAAGAACTTCTCGCCAATATCAGCAGCCTGTAATTTATAATGTCAATCGTTTATTCAAGTGTCCGAAAATAAAGATAATAAAAATAATAATAATAATAATAATAATAATAATGATAATAATAATGATAATAATAATGATTATAATAATAATGACAACAACAATAATAATAACAATGATATCAAAAAGAAAAGTTGAAGATTTTCACCTGTTCGTTTAATTTGATATTAATTTGAGCCAACTCATTTGAACGTGATGAAAAAGCTACTAGCGAGTCTAGGTGCATCGGAGAAGATTCATGTTGCAATAGACGTTCCGGGGCATGTTTCCAGTCACAATAACCTTCTCCAGAGAGATTATAATTCCGTCCTGTTGCAAATAGTTTGCAGTAATGGAGAAAAACACAACCATGAGCGATGAAACAATTCTTTGTTCTGATGCGTTCGATAGAAAATACTTTTTGTACATTTTCTAGTGCTTTCTGTCGAATCTGGTCGTGTTTGAGGAATGGAGCATTCGAGAAAGAGTTTCTCGTCACAATTTCGCAATTCTGTTGTTCCTCTCTCAATCCAATAATTAATCATATCATTTGAGAAAGGCACTGTCCAACGACCGATATCCGGTTTGAAATTCGAATTATCTAGAGTATTCGTTAGCTCTCCAACAATTTCATGTTCTTCTACAAGTTTGATACATCCAGAAACAGAAGCAGGTTCCGAGGGAGAAGCAGGCTTATCTACGTTTTTATCTTTGGACTGCTCGCAAACAGTAAAAAAATTGCTCAGTTTTGGAGTTTTAGCGAGTACTTGTTCTAACTTTTCTGCTTTATCTGCAGCTGCTTTTCTTTTTTCAGGCCCGCTCGCAAAATTACGCACATATTTGTGCCTGTCTTCTTTTCTGTCAGACATTCTGGACTTGATAGTTCCCTAAAAATGTAGTTATTACATATATATGGGCAATTTCAATAGTATTAAACAAAATCAACTCTGAAAGAACAGTTGCAGAAATTTGCATACAATTTTCGGCATATTATTTTTGTATGTTATACATGAAACAAGCGCACAATTACACATTGAATATTCTACAGAATTAGTTTAAGGCCAGATGGAAGGTCAAATCTACAATTGTTGAAAGTTTATTAACATAAAAGATATATAGATGCTTCAATTTTCGGTTCCCCCCATTTTAAATACTTTGTTTTGACATATTTTGACGATTTCTAAAAAAAACCATACAAAAAAAAAACGATTTTCTGAAGGGCCGCTATTCTGCATAATTACCAAATTCTCTAGTCACTTTTCAAGTGCGTGTTCCCGAAATATTCGATGCTATTTGTTCTGAACAATGGACTTGTAATCACAATATTCGCATAAAAAGTTTTTTTTATTGTTATCCGGAATACAGCTGAGTCCTTAAGAACTGTCGTCGACCCGCTGGCGAATTTAACGCAAGTGTACAAATTTGTGACAATGGCAATATATCAATGGTATACTTGGTACACTTGGTTTATTTCTATAATTATTCAAAGTTAAAATAAAGTTACAATATTTGATAGAGTTACTTACCGCAGTGTGTCCTTCACCTACCCTTCTTGGTCGACGACTAAATTTAAATTCTAATATGTGTTTTATGCTTACCGATTAGCAATTATTCGAAATAAGCCACAACAACAAACATATGATCAGAAGAGAAAAAGGGTGGTTGACACATAGCAGTATGTATATGCACAAACCGCAAACTCCGAAATTATATGTATGTATATACTAAATCGAACTCTCAAATCCCTTGCATATGTACACATAAAAGTAAACGAAGATCAAACAAAGGGAAAAAGGCGATACTGCATCGCCCGTTACCTACTCACAACAGCACAAATTAGTACATATGCAAGAGATGACTATGACAAATAAATATGCACATATGTACAAGCGAAAGATTTTGGTTTCATACCAGCGAACATTTTGGTCGGGTTTCGACTTACATAAATATACAAGTTTGAATTACACTGAATTAGCTCTATACAAAAATAAGTTGAATCGTAATAATTAGAAATGAAAATATGAAGGGCGGGTGTTCACAACAAGAACCAATGCTAAATTCAGGATTTCTTTCTTAAAATTTGTGACTTAATGAAATCTGAAAATTGCTTTTTGTGTCAGGAAAATTTGTTATGAATGTTATTTGAAAATTCAGTAAAAATAGTATAGAAAAGAGCCTAGCGCCGTAACCACCTCAATATTGGCAAAGCTGAACTAGCAGCACAAGCTGTCTTAATTAATCAGTGATATTGTGTCCAATGGGAAATGTATTTCATTCAGATTACAAGTCACTGCAAACGCGTGGTTTCCTTTTCTACAATTTTTGAATTCATCCGATTTTTATTGTGAATAATATTTTTTTTTTGTTCGTGGTGGAGGCCCAGGGCCATGGCCCCTTTGGTCCCTCGGTAAATCCGGCCCTGTATATGCATATTTGGCCCGCTGACACCAAGGCAGGTGCAAGCTAAATTCTTGTATAACAATTGTAGTAATAGCTTTTTCCGCCTCGATTTAAAACAAGAACTTTGTATTTATTTAATTATAAAAAAAAGAGAAAAAGAAACTTCAAGATTATCTACGATTTTTAAACTCAAGCGTTGCTGACGTGTTCCACCCGAACAATAATCAATCTTCTCGTGTCTCTTCGGCTTGTCAGTTTTTCAATTGACGTGTTATGCGGCGTTGCCGTCTCTTGTGCTGGTGTCCGAGTTGCCGTCGCTCACAGTCGGCTTTCCTGACCTTTCGAGGCGCCCTCGCTCGATGTGCTGCACTTCGTCATTATCACTGTCGCCTGAGGAATCTGGGTCGTCCGGTGGTAGTTGGCACCATGGTTTCAGCTGATCTGATGCAAATATGGACGTGTAATGGCGTTGAGTTCGTTCGGCATGGGGTAGATCTTCAACCACATAGCGATCGTTTGCTAGGACTTTACTGATGATGAATGGACCCTTGTGTCGAGGTTCCAGTTTTCGTGCTGTACCAGTCCTTACCGGCTCATTCGTGGTTAGCACTAAGTCACCCACGTTGTAAGCCTTCGGGCTGGAATGTTTCGCGTCGTTTAGTTTCTTGGCTTTTGCTCGTGCGTCGTCAATTCGATTAGCAGAATCGACACTTAGTTGTTGTTGCTCAGCATTGGTCATCATGTCACTATGATCATCCTGGAGTGCTTGGATGAGTTGGTTCTGGAGAATGTCTCGTGGTGTGCACCCATAAAGAAGTTGGAAAGGAGTGCATCCAGCCGTTTTATTGGGCATAGTGTTGATACTCCATTGGATCTGGCGTAGCTTATCATCCCATCGTCTGTCATCATCGGTGGAAGGTAGTAGCATGGACAAGATGATGCGATTTGCGCGTTCGGCGTGTCCATTTGCGCGCGGTGTACGCACTGCGTTGAGAATATGCTTAACGTTGTTTTCGTGACAAAACTTCTGGAACGCTTTCGAGGTGAAAGCCGTTCCTCTATCGGAAACGATACATTCGGGCATTCCCAAGTAGCCCGTGACTTCTGACAATATCTGGAGTACATGGTTGGTAGCGGTGCTCTTAACGGCGCGAATGATAGTGAATTTGGTGAATGAATCAACGATTACCAATACATGCTCGTTGCGCTTGGAAGTCTTTGGGAACAGACCCAAATGATCGATGTGGATGGTCGTAAACGGTATCGGCCTGACGTTGTCGTAGTGGTATTGCCCCTCTCTTCGTCCACCAGGCGTTTTGGTGAAGGCACATCCGACGCATGATTTTATGTAGCTTTTCACGTAATTGCGCATGCGAGGAAACCAGAACAAATTAAGAATGCACTTCATGGTTTTGTCAACGCCCATGTGACCTGCTTTATCGTGACATTTATGTAGTACATGGTATGGTACCGGTTTCGGAACAACCCACAGGAGTTTCTCGTTGTATTTCCGGTATAAACGCCCTTGGTCAATGACATAATCTGCGTGTTCTGGCGTCATGCCATTTTGCACATCGGTGACAATACGTTTGATTTTATCATCTTGCAATTGAATACTGAACAACCAATCGGCTTTATCGATGATTGTTTTCGAAATTTTGAGATCAGTGGTATCCATTTCACGAGCATCTTCATATGGTGTACGACTCAGCGCGTCCACATGTTCCATACGAGAAGCTGGTCGGTGCAGGATCTCTATATCGAAGTCCCGGATTCTCAACCACCATCGGGCGATACGTGGTATAAGCTCTCGTTTTTCCATCGTCGTTCGTAAAGCGTTGCAGTCGGTGATGACTCTGATTCTTTTCCCGTAGACATAGTATTTGAACCGTTCCAGCGACTCCACAACTGCTAAGGCTTCAAGCTTATAGCTGTGAAAACGCTTTTCGTTATTTGTGGTGGACCGACTGAAGTAGGCTATCGGCTGGGGTTGCCCGTTCTCGACTTGCATCAGAACACTTGCGTCCTGAACTTGCGTCCGTATGCAACTCGTGTTCGGCATCGATGCGATAACTTACCATTATCGGTTTCGACGTCAGTGAGCGTTTTAATTTCTCGAAAGCTGACTCTTGTTGCTGTCTCCATACAAATTTGGTATGCTTGCACAATAATTTGCGCAAGGGTTCGGAAATGATGGAATACCCAGCGACAAACTTTCGAAAGTAGCCGCTGAGACCTAAAAATTTACGGATTTCGGTGACATTCCTTGGTTGCGGGAATTTAGCGATAGCATTTGTTTTGATTTCTCCTGGACTGATACCTTCGGGATGTAACTGATGTCCTAAAAAGGTTATCGTTTGTTTGAATAGCTCACATTTATTAACGTTTAATGTGAGTCCGCACGACCGTATTACTTGGAGTATGCGTGAAAGTTTAAGGTACATCTCGTCGAAAGTATTGCTGCCAACTAAGATGTCGTCCATGTAATGGAGCATGTCGCCTTTCTCAACACGCTTCTGCATTTCTGCCATAAGGCGATTGAAAACAGATGGTGCGTTCTTGAGCCCAAACGGCAGGCGTTTAAACTCATAAAGCCCCTCGGTGGTGATGAAAGCCGTGTACTTTCGGCTAGCGGGTGCCATTGCGATCTGATAGTAGCCACTATTCAAATCAAGCGACGAAAAGTATCGGAAACGCTTAGCCTCTTGCAGCCGTTCTTCGATGTTTGGGACCGGGAAATTTTGTTTCTTGGTCAACTTATTGACGCGCCGATAATCGATGCATAACCGATCACTTCCGTTATGCTTCTTGACCAGTACCACCGGACTGGCGTACTCGGATGTGGATTTCGTAATAATATCGTGCTCCAATAACTCGTTGATCATGTAGTTCACAACATCTCGCTTCGGTTCTGGAATGCGGTAGGGCGCTTGAGATACGGTTTGGTTACTCTCGAGTTCGATGCTAGCTTCGACCACGTCGGTTTTACCAATACCAGTTAGCCCGTTAGAGAAAACATCGGCGTAGCTCTCCAGCAAACTTTGCATTTTATTTTGTTCGGTAGCGATTCTGAAATTACATAAAAGGTTGGAAAATTCGCTATCGGATATTACCGTCGTTTGTATTGCTCGTTTATTTTCAAAAATCGTGCGACCACTCTCGACCTTCATTGTAACGTTACTGTTTATGATGACATCCTGGCCTAGTAGAACGTCGTGTTGCATTAACTCGTCATCAGAGATGTAGACTTGCGCCCTGATTACAGCTTCGTCGATTATTATGTCCACGATCATTGCTTCGTAGAACATCCGTATCCCTCCGCAGATGCCTTTTACTTGTATACAGCACTTGCGTCGTTCAGCGTTAATACGTTCGGCCACTGACTGCCGGATGATGCTACACTGGCTGCCAGTATCGATGAAAGCGATGTACGGTTGCGATTGTATATAAATAATTTTATTAAAACGCCCATCCAGGTTCGTTGCCCCAAGTTTGCGTAACGTTGTGGTGGCCTTTTCACAACTTCCACCGTTCGGATGCACTTTGTTGCACGTTGTACAACGATGACGCTTTTGCGGTAATGGACATTTGTTGGAGAAATGCCCAAATTCGTTGCAATTATAGCACTTCAACTGCGGCCTTGATCCGGTTTGCTTCGTCGTTTCGTCAAACTTAGCCTTGACCTCATCTCGTTTATCTAAATGATTCGACTGTAATTCACTTAGCCCCCACGATTAACAAAATAATCTTCGATTGCGTCTCGCATCTGCTTCATCGTTGTGAACTTCATTGCTGCCATGCCATGCTGAAGTTCGCGGTGCTTTAAACATGCTCTCGCGTAGCGTATAACAGCCGCTTCGCTAAGCTTGTAGCGAACACCTAATGCCGAAACTCGGAAACCGTATTCTTTTACTGATTCTTTAAGTCGTCTTGTTGTGTTGGACATTGTGAAATGAATTTCCGCCTCGTCCTGTACGGAGCCAAACTCGTGTTTTAAGGCGCTAGCGAAATCAATCCACGTCGTATGTAATGTGGGTGACGCATCCAACCACATGCGTGCAACACCTTTCAATCTCGTATACACTGCCAACAATACGAATTTGTCATCCCATTGATAAGCCTCAACTACTTTATTGACTCGATCAATGAATTTTTCTACGGTAATGCTTGCGTTGTATGTCGGATCAAATTCCGGCAGGGTATTTGCAATTTCCTTTACCGATGCGTGTTGCTTATTGCCATTCGCCGAATTATACTCGTTGCCTCGATTACGTGTAGTTGTGTGGTTGTTGTATACGGCTCTCTCAATATTCGCGGGAAAATTGTCGTTCACTTCATTCTGTGCGGATGCGCATTCGTTGACTACTACTGCGCTGTCGTCGTTCGCAGAGCCCTCTTGCACATGTATATACTCCAACACGAATGTTTAACTGAGGGTGTGTAGATTCTGATCCCACTCTGAACTGTAGTAATAGCTTTTTCCGCCTCGATTTAAAACAAGAACTTTGTATTTATTTAATTATAAAAAAAAAGAGAAAAAGAAACTTCAAGATTATCTACGATTTTTAAACTCAAGCGTTGCTGACGTGTTCCACCCGAACAATAATCAATCTTCTCGTGTCTCTTCGGCTTGTCAGTTTTTCAATTGACGTGTTATGCGGCGTTGCCGTCTCTTGTGCTGGTGTCCGAGTTGCCGTCGCTCACACAATGTATCTAATAAAAATTATTTGCAGCCCCTTGTCTTATAGCGTGCTCATACTTTGGAAAACGTTGCATTGCTTGCTATAGCATGCACAAACTATGCCGTGGCTGAAAATAAATAAGGATTTTAACAATTTACGGGTAAGGTAAGCTCTTCACGCCTACTTAAATGTCAATATTGGTATTAAATGGAATAAATTTAAGGCTAAATCATTTTTTTTGCAGTTCTTACAAGAAATCGTCTATGGTATTATTCTCGAGAAGCTCACTGAGAAAGGTTCACCGCTGCAATATACATATGTAATTAATTTAACCGTTTTAATAGCTATTAGAATCATAACTTTTTAACAATTTCTTAATTATAAGCTTTTTTTAAAGTTTTGTGAATTTGCGTAGATGTTTATTGCCCATGCATAAGGCATTGTATGAAAATGAAAATTTTTTCCAAAATATGTAAAAATATTAAAATGAAAACATACGTACATTTATTAAATAATAAAATTATATATGTACATATATAAAAGTAAATGACATGATATTGCTTGTGAATAGCTGGAAATATATAAAAGATATAGATATTAAAAAATCCGCAGAGCCGTTTGGTTTGAATTGAAATGGCCTCCTCCATGCAGGGTTGCATTACAGTGGTAACTTTGCAGAAACTTTGTTCATGATAGTTTGTACCATTTGGTGCAAATTCTTGATGGAAATATGTTTACTTGTAGCAAATTGAGAAGTATAGCTGATCCCAAAATACTTAACTCAATGAATATATAAAATATTAATTCTTGAACTTATTTAATAAAACAAAAGACAGAAAAACGAATTTGAAAAAGAAAAGATGATTTAAACTACATAAGCAAAAATTGGATATTACTTTAAGTTTCTGTCTGATTCTTAAGAGCATTACGCATTTTCTGACTGAAACTGGCATATCCGGGTGATAATCTTTTCAAAGCATCAATTTCACCATGAATTATGGTCAGAGATCCCTGAATTGACTAACCACTTTTGCATTTGCATTTTCAAGCAATTTCATTTAAACTTAACTCCTTGGCGTGGGGATGAGGCTTAAGTGTTGGCATGGCTGTTCCTTTCGAGGTCTTCCATGCCACCACGAACTAAGGGGGGGGCTCCATATAAGAATAAGTGTACGATTCGTTCTTGCACGGATTATTATGTGGAGATTACCGTACCAACATCTCTCTGTTCCGCATACCTTGTATCCCTCCTAGTATCTCCCAGCTCTCCTTCCTCTCTAGCTAATCCCCCCCCTAATCCAGGGTGTCAAGCGTCACCGTGCCCATTGGTCGGTTTGCAGCCAGGGGGTTTAAATTCCGGCTGTATTTTAACGGCGCCTCCCTGACACCGGGCCGCCTCAGGGAGTAAGTTTGGCCTTACCGCGGCAAGGGGCGCGGTCGTGGTGTACCACCCATTTTTCCCCCTCAATATTTCTAGTCCGCTGCGCTTGCCTCGTCGAGCAAGTGGTCGTACGACCAAGATGAATACAAAAAAATTGTCTTACCCATCTCGGGGTAAGACAAGCATGAAAATTTCTTCTTCCCCATCTCGGGGTAAGAATGCGCAGGCGCAAGCGCCTAATGCGCAGCTTCGCTCCGATAGGAGCTCTTCCGGGCTGGAGGTGAGTTTTGCACGCCGGCCCGTGACTTCGGGTGTTATGGCCTAGCACCAGCAAAGCTGCGGGGATTGTGCTGGAAACGGCAGATCCCTCCGTGGCGGTAGGCACTAGGGGCCCGCCAAACACCGGCGCAGATGCGAAGCCTAGTCTCGCGAAGACAACGGTCTAACGGCCTGGCCCGAGTGGACTAAGGCGACAAGCAGCCGCACAAGATAGTATAGAGGGCGTGGCAGCGATGGAAACTACGAGACACGCCCCTCTGATGTTGGAGTCGGAGCGGTTCAAATTCGCTGACAAGCGTAACGCTGCGAAGACGTTAAAAAGATACGACGGGGTCCCGTTGGAAACGCTGTCCCAGAGCGCGAAGGAAGCGGTGGAAAGGGCGAAAGCCCTGCTGCCTAACTTCCGCGTCACTGGGGCTTCGGTGGAAAACCGGGTGCCTCCGTCAAAACGACAAAGATCGGCGGAGGAACAAAGTCCGGCCTCTAAGAGAATCCGGCCGCACTCGTGGGTGGGCAGGCCTAGCTTTGCCGAGGTTGCGAAGGACAGGATCCTTATTGGGGTCCTGGACCGAGGCAACGAGCTCGGGTCCATACCAAAGGACCAGTGGAGGTGGGTGAAGGCAGCTCTGGCGAACGTCATCTTTGACGTTCTGCTGGAGAACCCTGGAACCCCCCCTGCCTGTAAGGACGCTGGTTGGTACCAGGGCCACATAAAGGTGGTCGCCTGTGAGGACCTGAGATCGGTGGCGCTGTATAAGGCGCCGTTGCAAAGGTGGGCCCTGTCTACCCAGGGGCTAAGTTGGAGGTGGTAGACTGGAAGGACATTCCAGTCAGACCCCGGGCGAGGGCATGGGTTCCGGTGACACCATCGGCACCGGTAAGCATCCTAAAAATAAACAAGTGATTGGAGGGTCATCCGGGTCGAGGACGCGGAAGGTCCTTCGAGACAAGTGGTCTTGTCCCTAAACAAGGAGTCCATCGGACTCCTTGAGAAGAGGCAAGGCCGCGTCTGCTATGGCCTCGATGAGGTCATCATTAAGGTGTACCGCGGGGACGCTCAGCGTGCCTCTGGTGCGGGTGCAGCAATGGACGTGGACATTGAGGCACCCGAACCGGAGCCGGAACCGGAACTCTCCGACGCTGAATGCAGCGTCTCCTCTCAGACAAACTTTGCACCAACAATGCACAGGAGGAGGAGCTGCTGCTCAGCGACGGTGAGTGCGAGGCTGATGTCACCGTCGTGGCTTCAGGGGAGGTAGCGGCTTTCTCGCATGAGAATTCTGCAGATAAACCTCCATCGCTCTAAAGCAGCCTCAGCTGCTCTCCTAAGTCGCCTGAGCAAAGGCGACGTTACGGTGGTACTTATTCAGGGACCCTGGGTTTGTAACTCAAGGGTATGTGGGTTGAGTGCCACCGGATTTAAGCTTTTCGTGGAGCGCGGTAAAGGTAAAGTTAGAGCCTGCATTCTGGCTAAAGCAGATTTAAATATCTTTCTTTTACCTAATTACAGTGATGGCGACGTCACGGCAATTCTCGCGGAGATAGGGGGTATGTCACTGGTGCTGGCATCGGCTTACATGCCGTACGAAGCCGAGTACCCCCCTCTCTCTATGGTGCGGAGCTCAGTGTCCAAATTTGAGAGCGGACACATGTTGGTCGGCAGCGACGCAAATGCTCAGCATGTCAACTGGGGGAGCACGGACATCAATGATCGAGGTGAGTTACTCTTCAACTACCTTCTAACTACTAACCTACTTATATCCAACAAAGGTAGGGATCCCACCTTCATTACTAGCAATCGTAAAGAAGTTTTAGATATAACTCTATGCAGTGATAGTCTATCTGAATTGATCGAGAGTTGGCGGGTTCTAGATGAACACTCCTTCTCTGATCATCGTTATATTGAAATCGTATTGAACTTTTCTATTACCAGCCCAAAGGTGCGTAAAAACCTAAAAAACACGGATTGGTGCTCTTATAAAAGGTTATTTGAGGATAGGCTAAACAGCGAACCTCTTATTGAACCTAATTGTATCGGGGATCTAAAGAACATGGTGGACGTTTTTACGCTGACCTGCTCAAATGGCCTAAATCAGGCTTGCCCTGAACCAAAACAGTGGGGCAAACGCAAACCTAATTGGTGGTCACGTGAGTTGGACTCACTACGAAAATCTTGTAGGAAAAACTTCAACAAAGCCAAGAGACTTAGTCTCGAGCTGGTATGGCTAGAGTACAAAAAGTCTCTCCAGACCTATAAAAAAGCTTTAAGGGTGACAAAGAGATCCTCATGGAGAAACTTCTGCGGCGGCATCGAGGGTGCTTCCGAGACAGCCAGGCTAAGGAAGATTCTGTCAGGATCCCCTAACCCGATAGGTTTCTTGCAAAAGCAAGACGGTTCCTGGACCTCAACGGGAAAGGAAACCCTTGAGTTGCTATTAGATACCCATTTCCCTGGTAGTACAACTGCGGAGGAAAGAGCTCCTCCGCTCATCTTCTCCAACCCCGTTAACATACCGGTTTCGGAAGAAAAGGTTAAATGGGCTATCCAAAGCTTTAAACCATACAAATGTGCTGGGCCGGATGGGATAATACCTGCCCAGCTAATTAAGACACTGGAGCTGTCTGCAAAATGGCTCTCTACTATTTTCAGGGCCTGTTTCAAATTAAATCACATACCGTTGGCATGGAGAAATTTCACGGCTGTCTTTATTTCTAAAGCCGGTAAGGCCTCACACACTAATCCAAAGGATCTTAGACCTATCAGTCTATCATCCTTTGCTCTTAAGGCACTTGAAAAGATTATTAGTAGCTACCTGTCCGATACCATCGACAGTCGACTACTGTCTAATGACCAACATGCCTACCGCAAAGGCAAATCTACTGAGACTGCACTCCATAGCTTGGTCGGCTATATTGAGAAGTCTCTCAGCGTCAAGGAATTCTGTCTTGTAGCCTTCCTGGACATTGAGGGCGCCTTTAATAACGTATTTCCAGAAGCTATAACTGGCGCCGTTAGGGATCTAGGGGTTGAACACTCACTGGTTGACTTTATCGGCCAGCTACTCTGTTGCAGAGTAGTAAGGGCTAAGCTAGGTGCAAGCGAATTGTCACGGCACGTGCCGAGGGGGACGCCACAAGGAGGCGTCCTATCCCCACTCCTGTGGAACCTCACCGTAAATACGCTACTGCGAGATACGGTATGGGGTGGCGCAAAAGTCATCGCGTACGCTGATGACGTCGCGATTGCAATCAGGGGAAAGTTTCCGCAGACATTATGCGAGCTGATGCAACGAGCGCTTCGGGAGGTATCCAAGTGGTCCATCCACTGCGGGCTCAGGGTCAGCTCAAGTAAGGTGGAACTTGTACTTTTCACGAGAAGGTATAAAGTGCCTTCGGTGGCTCCGCCGGTACTAAACGGTACCCGGTTAAGTCTTTCTACAAGTGCCAAATTTCTAGGCGTTATTTTAGATAGGAAGTTGAGCTGGAAGGAGAATCTAGTTCAACGTCATGAGAAGGCTTCAGTAGCCCTCTACACATGTAAGAGAGCCATAGGCAAGAAATGGGGTCTTAATCCCCGGATCTGTCGATGGATTTTCACAGCGGTCGTCAGACCAATACTCCTATATGGGGTGATCGTGTGGTGGCCTGCATTAGAAAAAGAGGTTAACTTTAGACTACTCACCAAGGTGCAAATATCTAGTATGATCTGCATAAGTGGGGTGCTCAGAACCACTCCAAATGATGCCTTGAACGTCATTTTGGACCTTATTCCTTTAGATTTGGTTGGACAACAAATGGCAGCGATGACTGCTTTGCGACTAAGAGAGACAGCCCAGTGGCACCCTGAAAGCCAAGGGCACTCTTGTATTTGGAATAAGTTCTGCTCTATTCCGAGCAGCACGGATCGGTGCGCCTTGACAACGGTTTCTGAAAGTAATTTTATTACACGTATTCCAAGCAGGGAGGAGTGGAAACTTGAGTTTCATACTCCACCTGATAGCATTGTCATCTATACAGATGGCTCGAAACTCGATAATAAGGTAGGAGGAGGCGTTTTCTCACGAAACCCTCTCCTGCAAATTTCCTTTCGGTTACCAGATCACTGCAGCGTCTTCCAGGCTGAGGTCTCAGCTATCAGGGAGGCGGTAGAGAAGATCGGGACCGGGATTATAGAAGAGACATCTTCATCTTTAGTGACAACCAGGCTGCAATCAGAGCTCTGAGCTCTTTCACTTTTAACTCTAACATCGTGCTGGACTGCCGCCTATCTCTGCAGGAGATGGGCAAGCAGAACAGACTGTACCTCATTTGGGTCCCTGGTTACCGGGACATAGAGGGAAACTGCATGGCAGACGAACTTGCAAGACAAGGTACGACCAAGCAGATTCTTCAAGATAAAGAACGCATTGGTATGCCATTTGCCACTTGCAAACTGCTACTCAGAGATTGTACATATAAGCAAGCTGACAATAGATGGAGGCAAAATACGGCCTGTCGAACCTCAAGGCAGATGTGGCCTAAATGGGACCGGAAACGGTCGCGCAGCGTTGTCTCTCTAAGTAGGGAAAACATTTCCAACGTCATCGGGGTTCTAACAGGGCACTGTCTGATAGGAAAACATGCTGAAAGGTTGGGAGTACCCCTCCGAAGATGCTGTAGGAGCTGCAAGAACGACGAGGAGGAGGAAACGATCTTGCATTTATTGTGTAAGTGTCCTGCACTGTGTAAAAGCAGAATGCGATATCTGGGATCACCGTTTTTGGATGACCTTAATGAGGTTTCAAGCACCGAGGTAAATTGTCTGTTGAAGTTCATCCGCGAGCCAAAATGGTTTGGTGAGGGGTAATTCTTCCTTTTGGATGGTACAAATTTTTCCTTGTGGTAACACAATGGGCCTCCTAATATTGGCCTAAGTGAGCCGCTGTAGGCGGCTGCCACTCCAACCTACCTACCTACTTAATTTCTTCATAGCTATTTCTCGATGTAAATATAACATATGTTGGAACTATTTTAGCATGTTTTACCTTCCTTCTGTGTTGTTAATACAAATAAGTCATATCAATTGTGGATGTCTACTTCAAATATATGAATGCCTTCCAATAAAATTAAAAGCGGGAGAGGAAAGTACAATATGCAAACAATTTGCACAAATATTTATCATAAAATTTATTAAACTTTTGTTTTTGTATTTTGAAATCAGAAATAATATGTAATTGCAACATGAAAACCCGTATTGGCTTTTTTTGTGCAAACGGGGCTGCCTTTCGGGTAACTGTGATCAAAATCAGTATTCGGCACTCTGGTTTTCCTGCCTTTTTATTACTCGAATTCTTGTATTCACATATCATTTATCGTGCAATTTCTATGTCTGGCAGTTCTTATCAGCCCTTATGTGACATCCCATATCATGTCATGACTGGCTCATATATGTATATTCAACCAGTTGCGAAGAGTCTCGAAGCCGCAAGGCAATTGTGAATAAATACAAGTAAAAAATCTTAGCCCATAGACGTCAAAATTTGGCACAGCTGGGATCACCTGATGTAATAATCCTCAGTATTCTTGTGCCATTCACTGAGCGAATTTCTATGTTTGCCAATTAATATTGGCTATTTGTGACATTTAATATCAGCCACCGCCATTTTGAATTTATAACTTCTTACTTGTATTCATTCACAATGGCTAGGACCTAGCAATATAAAAGTAAAATTTAACATTGTATACAGGCTTGAGGATTACAGGAGCTACCTATTTCCCAGTCGATATAGCTGTTATTCTGGAGCCTGCAAAATTCGGTATTCAGCAAAGTCTGGAGTTAACAGATAAAGCTTCTGAAATTCTGTTGCATTCAAATGAAAGGAATTGTCCACATCCCGAAGTAAACGTCGATCCATTGTTGGAGAGCTTACTTCTTCGTCACCTCGTGATAAATCATATGCCAAGTATTCAAAACGACATTATGTTGTCGTTTAGTATTCGATAACTGCCTAGCTAACGACATCAGCTGATTCGGCGATAGCGAAAATCGTTAAAAAATAGCTAGTGAATAGCAACATCGCTAAAATTTTCGTTAAGTTGATATAATCATGCGAATATCGTTAAAATAAGTTAATGAATCGCACTACAGTAGTCGTCAATTTTGCTGGAATGCCAAAACGAATGCTTGGAACCATGTTACAAACAAAGAATGCAGATTACAAAAAAGTTGCATCCCATCGCAGCGTTCTTCTTACAGAAAATCTCGTCCAATTCACCACACCAGAACTAATTTGACTTTTGCTGATTGATATTAGAATCTAATGAAATCCAATTGGTTTCTGCGTGGTGAATTGGACGAAAGTTCTTGCCACAGGAAACAAAACGACATGCTACTTCATTGTAATATACGTTCTTTGATACAAACATTATAAGGTAAAACTGTTCGCTCAATTCGTGGGCTATGAATCTTTTCTTGAAGTTCGCCAAATTACTATTGAGAGCAAAGCAAATGCCAAAAAATGGTAAAATAAAAAATAAACAATTTATTATATTTTATTGGCTTCAAACGAAAAATTAAATTGAATCCGTGAGAATATGTGTTTGCAAATTTTTTTATATTGTTAGCGAAGGGGTTTACCTTATAAATATTTGTATCATGCTTGAAACACCCCGCGAATTGACATTTGATTGGTCTACTCTCTAGAAATCTAAATTATTTATTTAGAATAAGGCTTTATGAATTTTGCTTAAGCAAACATATTTTTCGGTATTCACCGTTGTCATCTGTCCGAGGGCTCGCAAATGTAATGTCTCCACTTTCGAAACGGAAATGAAATGGGCGGGGCAAGGTAAGAAAGCCATTGGGCCTTGCGAAGTCTACAAAAGGAGCGCACCTTCGGTGTTGGATTTATGGTGGGAGAGAGACCGATGAACCAGCGTCACGCAACGATTTGCATCAAAGCGAGATTCTTCAACATCTCGCTGATATGTGCCCACGCCCCGACAGAAGAGAAGGCCGATATGATCAAGGACTTCTGCGAGCGTATAGAAAGCACATACGAGCGCTGCTCCCATCACGATATCAAAATCGTGCTTGGCGACTTAAATGCCAGGGTGTGAAAGGAAGGGATCATTCATTGGTCGCACTGTCCGAAAATTCAGTATCTATGACGAAACCTCCGATAACGGACTGAGACTGATCTACTTTGTCGGGGATCGAAACATGCTAGTCTGTCGCACCAGTTTGAGAAGACCCACCAAGCCACGTGACTGTCTCCAGATCCAAAAACGCGAAACCAAATCGATTATATAGCGATAGACGGAAGGCATGTTTTCAGTGTATTAGACGTACGTACAATCCATGTACCGAATATCGACTCGGTTCATTATTGTGTCGCAGCCAATACACAAGGTAAGATTGACATCGATAAGCTGCCATCGCAAAAGACAACTACTCACTTCGCTACTCGACTCTCACACCTGCACATTAAAAGCTCTTCGCAGCATTGGAATTCACATTTCACTACGTACCGCCGCTGAAGAAGTCATTGGCTTTCAGAGACCTCGAAAAAACAAATGGTACGTTTGAGAAATGCCTACGGAATGTAAAGATGCCGCCCACAGGGCCGCGCTGTGATGGGGTGGAACGCGAATTGCATGCAAACGCTTCCGGGAGGTGAGAAAGGAAGAGAGACGTATTGTTCGCAGAAGGATGAGCAAAGCGAAATAGAGAGGGCGAAGATGCTAGCCGACAGGAAAAGCGCATTTTTCCCAAAATGTGTGGCGACTTACAGAAGGTTTTAGGACCAGCTGAGCTATTCAAGCATGGTGGCAAAGAGCTGGTAAGGTGCAAGAACCAGCTCATTTCTCGAATATGGTCGTCTGCATTCGTCTATGCATACCCACCGATTGGAATTTAAGTGTGCTCTGCTCAATTCATAAGAAGAGTGATCGTGCAATATGCGCCAACTACGGAATCAGCCTCCTTAACATATATATCGAGCGTATTGTGTGAAAGACTGAAGCTAACCATCAACGAACTAATTAGGAATTATCAGTGTGGCTTTAGAATCTACCATCGACCAGATATTCACGATACGCCAAATATTGAAAAAGAGCCGTAAGAAGAAGATCGACACACACCTTCTATTTGTCGACTTTAAATCAGCTATGCAAAATGACTCTGAGCAACACAACCATCTCAGTCAGAATTTGGAAGGACCTCTCCGAGCCGTTTGATCCCAAACGAGATTTCAGACAGGGTGACTCCCTATTATTAGGCCCATTCTATTGTTACCGACTTGCAAAAGAACGCTCCAGCTCGGATAAAATTTCCTTTAGTTGCGAAAGCAACCCTGTTAGCATCTTTCATGAAACATGACATTTGTTAGTGCTATTTAAGAACGGGAAAAAGTTGTGTAAGGAAATTTTAGGCTAATGTAGTTATATATTTACAAATACTATGCAAATGAAACCGAATAAGGTCTTAAATCTAAACTTCCCATGTATTTTCTTAGGGCTAATTCACAATAGCGCAGTTTTTTCACTTCCCAACACTACATCTAAGCTCGGATATCATTTAATCGAGTTGGCTCAACTCGCATACTTTTCCGAGTTATTGCTTTACATATAATTCGTTATCCTACTTAGTGTTCTTTTGCAACTCGCGTACAAAGGAACGGGCCTACTGTTGTTTTTTGTTTTTATTCTGGAGAGCCTCGAAGAGTTCTCGAACGGACGCGCATTTTTCAAGAAATTGAGTGAATAGTTAAATTAGAATGCTTTTGATAGTCGATTAATTCAAACATTTATTTGTAAGTTGTGATTACAGATAATGCGCGTTCTTGCGTGCATGTTCAAAAAAAAAAACAGTTACGTACATAAGCAAAAACTGGCGAAGTAATGTAATGTAATGTACCAAATTTAATACAGATGTGATGAACTTATGAGAGCAAAAAACGTCGTATTTGACTTATTCTTTAAAAACATTGAAGTAGTAAGTAGAAAGATAGTTGATGAAATTGATGAAGTATTCGAAACTTTTATGTAGAAAGGGGGCCCCGTTGATATGGGAACATGCCCATATAATTCTGTGTATTCATAGTCAGCTGGTAACCATTGCCAACGCCAACGCCAAGGAAAAAGACCTATGTAGTTGGGCCTTTTACCGATGGATTTTCAGCGAAATTCCTATTAACTTCCGTTCAAGCTCTAATCAGTCTCAACTGGCTCTAAACGCTCTGAACTTCGCACAACATGGGGCTGTAGTTGTGGAATGCGAATGTAGCTGTGGTAAGGATTGAGTTATCTTGAACTTTTGTGGCGCTAGACTGTTGACAGTTTAATATTTGATAATTAAAATGGAAAGCGAAAAAACTGAAAAATTTAATTGAATTGCTAAAAAATAAAGAATTTCTGTGAAATTTAGCTCATCCGCTGTATAACATTTTTAAAATGAAGGCGTAGGCTTGGAAATGCATTGCGAACGAAAGTAAAATTTCAAGTTATGTATATAAATTTTCCTTTAATTTACGTTACTATTTATATTGTTAAAAATTTATTTTCTGTTGAAGCAGCGGAAATAAGTTGAAAAGGTTACGGGACTCCTATTCAAGGAAACTTCAAAAGAAGAGTGCGTCGGTACAAGCTGCGGTGTTGGAACAGGGCTTTAAAGAGCACCTTGACTTTCTAAGGGAGCAGATGAATCCAATAAATACGATCAGCAATTAGGTATTCGAAAACACCTCAGAATTAGCAGGCGCGACTCTATCTTCGACAAGTGATGAATAATTTAATAATTTTTTTGAGCTACACCAAGTTTTCCTATTTTGCAGCAATGCCGCAATATCAACCATCAGCTGATGTAGCTAACGAAATAGCTTGTAGCTGTAGTGCTACATTCTGTTCAACCAATAAGGAACCAGCTATCAAGTTGATTACACATCCTGTTTGTCAAAATGGCTTGTCTTGAACGATGTGACATCGACTGCAAGCAACTTGATAGTCAATTTTACTTTCAAGATGGCGTCATCAAGGGAACAACTTAAATTTCACGCTCCTTTGAAAGTTTTGAACAAAATATATACTTTAATAGAAAATATGAAAAAACGAAAAGTTGAAAGAAATTATTGGATGAAGCCGTTATAAGAAACACGGCTTGTAAATACTCATTACTATTAATTAAAAAAAGGAGTATATTGATGTTTTTATTTAAAAAGATGAATCACGATTTGGAGTCGGGTTTACTAAAGGATTTGTTGTGGGAGATGATGACAGCACTTCAGAAATTTTACTATGTACATTGATGTAAATAAGTTTGAAAACTTATTCCGAATGGTAAAGATTTAAAAATAATTAAGAAGATTTTTAGTAAGGGAGGAGGGTAAGCGGGCGTCGCACCCAAAACTACCCACATTAGAAAAAGCTCAGACGTTTCAAAAATATCATACCTTCCCTCTCTGATCCCTACACAAACCCTTGAGTACCAATTTCAAAATGGGTTAAAATTAGAATTTTCGTAGAGATATTGTAAATTCTGGGTATGACATCCACAACATAAATTCCATAAATACGTAATTTAGGAAAAAGAAATGTAAGTATACATTTAAATTTATTCATACGCACATATACAAAATATCTGTCAGCTAATTTATAATCTACACCGGTTTCACCAGCTTACTTAAATGGCGCTATAACCCCCTTAGCGATTTAGGCGGAGTTCAATACCTCACGCCAATGGTTCCTACTACTAACTAGTTCCAATTGGATATTTAAAGTGAAGTCAATTCCTTTTGATCTTTCCAACGCAAAGGAGGCCTCCCTCAGCCACTGCAAGCAGGTACCGTATTGAATACTTCCATGGCTGGGTAATTTTCTTCAATAGACACCACATGAATTTTGATACGATGGACTATGGCTATGTCGCGATATAGCTCATGGTTCCAGCGTCTTTGATATTCAAAGTCGCAGAGACGCATAGTTCCAAAAATATTTTGTAGAATGTTAAAAATCCAAGTATCTAAGTAAAAAAGAAAGTGTCGCCAGTTTTTTATTTATATATGTTTTTAATTTTTTCATACTTTGTAATATTTTACGGGTTCCGCCCAATTAAATTGTTATATTATATTTTTATATTTTGGTAAATCCATAAACTTAGCTTTGAATCCTGTTCAATAAAATTTAAAAATTTACTAAGTTTTCCTAGATCTCCAAAAGAAAATCTTTAAGCAAGTTTAAACTAATTATCATCAAAATTTTCAACCTTTTAATCAGGATTTGTTTTAATTGCAGTTTTTGCAGTTTTGCAGCCCATTCGATTTCAGTATAATAATATGCAAGTTTGGAGTGACTAAAAATTCGAGTTCATTTTTGATCATTTTTTGTTTGCTCGAAAAGTCAAAGTCCCGTCGCAATTGTGATTACCGGGTAAAATTTTCCGACCGGAATAGATCACCTGAACACCACCAGCCGATCAGTCAACCGTTGTCCGTTGCAATTCTGTTTCGGGCATTATATAATTTATATTTTTTCTTTTCCAGGTTTTATAAATAAGGTATTATCATCGTTAGTACTTTCTTCCAAATTTTTTAGATTTTGCTAATCTGCTATGATTTTAATGATTTTTTTTTTGTTTTGGTTTCGTTTTTTTACTGGACCGAACGCCTCGTTATAACTGCGCCATATACTTGACCACGAGCAACTAATCATTCGTTTTTTCTATATATTTGATCGTTAGAACCAATTTTATATTTTAAAATGATTTTAAAAGATACGATATTTTTACTTTTACCATCCTTTTTTATAATTTTCCATATATCATTTTGTATATGTGCTTTAATTTCATCATTTAAAGGTTGTTCCCACTCAATGGCAAATTCAGCGTAATTTTCATTTACGGACAGATGTGAAACGTAGTCTTACAATCGCGGAGGGAGTCGTCGTTCTCTTTATTGTATTGAACTACCTGTTGTTTTGGTGTGTAATTATTACGTTATTTTTCTGCTGAAGAGAAACATTTATTTCTCGTTATTTTATTTCTAAATTGATATCATTTACATTATTTGTAGCTTTTTTCTATATTTAAGTGATAATTTTTGTGGGATTTTCTTCTTTGTATATTCTATTTAGTGATTTAATTTCTTTTGTGACTTTTAACTTATGTATGTTGTTTTGTATGTTTGCTAGTTTTCGCTGAGCCTAAGAAAATTCAAAATCTAACTTTTAATTTTAATTTGTATCTGACCCTTTTACTGCATTGGTTTTGTTGGCTAATGTTAAGTCATTCCTATTTATGTGATCTAAGTTAACGTGCCATTTGTATAGCTGACTTGAATAAAATGACTTCATCTTTTGCTCGATTTATTTCAGTATTTATATAGTATAGGATATTTTCGTTTATAGCTTCCAGAATCGTAATATTTTCTTTATTATATATGATAGCGATGTTTTCGAAAAGTAAGCCTTACAACATTTTTGACCTTAATTTTATTAAGTTTGTTGACAGCCTGGGAACGAAAAATGTTTCACGTAAATTAATTTCAGTGCTTTTGTAGCTGAATTCACAGTCCTTTTCCCACATACATATTTGCTCAATTTTATTCGACAAAGCTAACTTTAGTATACTTGCATCAGCGCTGAATGTGTTAAGGAACATATCTCTTGTATAATACGTTTGTGCTGCGCACCCGCTATCAATACACCATTTATAAGCATCTTTTTTATCTATAGTTTTTGGGTTTTTTTCTTTGTATTTTTATTTTTACCGTATTATGCTGCCTGCCATTTTGCAAAATCCACACTTTGGATTCCCTTTAAATTTTCTTTTAAACATAACCTCATCTTCAGTTTTTAGACTAACCGCTTTTGCCTCAGACTCTACAATTTTTATTTTAAGTTCTTCCGATAAAAGCAATGAATAACTTGATTCGATTGCAATTCGGAAGTTCTCCAATGCGTGGGGAGACTGTGCAGCATCGTAATGCTCAGAAGATCATTAGGAATTTAGATGTCAATATTCCTGAGTTTATCAACAGTGTCCATGAAGACGTTGAGGTGCTCTCTCTACCTACCTAGCCCATAGATTTTTACTAGTAAGTCCCATACCTCTTTGGATATGGTATCATTTTTTACCTGCCGTAATTCCGGTGACGAGATTATAAGTAGAAAATCTGATCGCGCAAATAAATCTTGCTTGTTTTTTTTTGTTCTTGTAGTGGCAAGATGCACCCTGCTAGATCAGCTTAGCCATGATCATTATCTTCAAACTCATCTAAGGGGAGGTCCAAGAAAGAAGCTGTTTCGACAGGGTTGAACCATAGTGAAAGGGGTGTTAGATGGGTATGTTTGCTGGGGCATGTAAATGGGTAATTGGTATCGGGTGGAGATTCATCACATTCCGGCCATGTATTTGTTATGTCAGGATCAAGTCTGTATAAATAGGACTTGAGTCTACTACAGGATCCTTGAGCCAGAGTAATGCGGGACTCCCGAGAGGGCTGAACTGCGTGCTGGGCAAGGTGTTATGCTCCTTCAGCGTTCTGACAGGTCTGTAGCTTCGTCCTTTGTCTACTAGTTCCCGGCGTCCAAATTGGGGCAGCATAATTTACAACCGGCTGTCCAATCGTCTCGAAAATTGCCAACAGCGTATCTTTGACTTTGCCTCAAGTACGATCGACTTGAGGGCTTTGTTGCGGCTCTGTACTTCATTTACGATTGCGGTTTTGTGTGTTATCCAAAGTAACTCACAGGATCTGCGCGTGGTTAACCGTTAGAATGGAAGTCCATCAAGCTTCGTTAATGTTGTAAAAAAGGTCGTCGGGGATTAGGCAGGACACAAGGTCACGTTTCGTACAGTGAAGAAGTGAGCTAGGTCGGAAAGATAACTGTACTTGCCACCAATTGCATTGCCGGAAGCTACTATCGTCATCAGAGTATGAGTAACTCTGTCTAGTGGCTGAGGGAGTTTTGAAATATTAAGGTTAAACAACATCGGGGAAAGAACTGTTTAACTCATCTCAATTTTGTGTTCACATATCACTGACGACGGTCGTCCAGACAGGTAATTTGCAGCCCACCGCTTCAGCCCTTGTAGATACTTGTTTTTTCCACGCCAGCTTGGAACGTTGCGGTGAGCTGTGTCGAAAGTTTCGACAAATCTAACGCTACTAGAACGGTTCTATTATAGGTGCGGTTATGGTTTTGCTGAAGTTCACTTGTGTGTTTATGAAGTTAAGGGCTGTAGTTGTACTGTGCACTTTCCGGAAGCCGTTGCTGCTGCTTAGCAGAGGTCTCCAGCGTTTTTACCACTGGTGAAAGAAGGGAGATTGGATTAGAGCTATTAACAGACCGTGCCGGCTCATAAAGTCCGTTACTCTGAAGTTCGATGCAGTTAAGTTGCAGTCTTGCTCGTGGAATAGGTTAATTTCTGATTGGTTGCCTTCTCGTTTTTGTGTACCGAAAACGTAATTTCACAGTCCGTTTTTATAAGAACCGCATGCACTTGCACCTTCCCCGTGTCGTACTTATTCTTTTCAAGGGTTCTTTAAAATAGGTTCCGCCTTTGGCCATGTTTAATGCACGGATGAAAACTGTGGACCACATGATGCTCAGACGTTTCCTTTTTTATTGTTTATTGTTATTTCGGGACTAGCGCTAGAGATCGAATGCTACTTTATTGGTGAGAGACGAAAAACACAACGATTATGTAGTAGCAATAAATTAGTTCAGGGTTTATTTTAACTTATAGTTGATTCAAAAAGTTTTGTTCACTAGAATATGTTAACGGTTGGGGAATAGAAAATGGCAAGAAGCAAGAGTTGATAGGTTTCATTATAATCGATATTGACAAATGCAAATAGGAGGTTGACAGAGCGTGTTTTTCTAACAGTAACACAAATAATTTGTTAGTTTTTCGAAAACTAAGACGATATTGACTATAAGTCACTGCTCAAATTTGTGTACAAGTTACCAAAGAACATAGAACTATAAGACGGAACAACACGTTACTTTTGCTTTTCTCGTTGAACAACAGGGTAGCGCCTACTCTTTCGATCAAATGCGTAAATGATTGAATTGAAAGAAAAGGGGCTACCATGTTTATAAATTTTAATATGAAATCTCTTAAAGATAAATACAACTCAGCGAAGTCAACTGCACAGCAGCTCCAATAACCATACGTGCTGACATTTGCATATGTCATTTGGTTGTTGCTTTGGGCGCATAATTCGGCTCTGCTGGCAGTCGCTGATTGGCTCACAAACTTTTTTCGATCTCTTACAACCTTAGTCGCAATGATAGTACGAGTTTAACAATAATTATACAGCTTACAGATTTTGACTACAGTAAAGAAGTATGTTAATATTTGTTTATAAAACCCCATTTTCACTCAAAAACATTCCTAATATTTTGGCATTCCGGAATCGTCTCTCGCCAACTTCGTAATTTGCAAATTTGGGTTCAACAATTAACACACGAAATTGTATTGCGTTACGATTCGTATTCACGCTTTCTTTCGCAACTATGTGGGCGGAAAAAGAGCAATCTCTAGCTCGGCTGATTCTAATTTTTACTGCAAACACTTAAAAGGCCTAACAAAAACGAACGAAGGGTTATATTGTGGTCAGGTGGAATCTATTGTCTGACTATTGGAAGTGCTACATTGACTTTTGTGATAAGGTTTCTACCATGACCAATGAGTCAGATAAAGCCATCCGGAAACTTGTGGATAATTGGCTTGTTCTTCATGTAACCGATAAATTAGACCATGCAACCTTCGAAACATTATTACAGTTTTTGGAAAAAGTTTCAAGTCCTGGAAGTAGTTTCGTCAACTCACAAAACAAAAATAACAACATCTCATGGAATAACAAGCCAACAGCCCTGAGTTCCATTCGCAGTTACCAAATCAACCTAGGTCCTTGCGTATGCTGTCCAGGTAAGCACCCTCTAATGTATGGAACTGAATTTAAAAAGAAAGATCCATCATTGAAACTCGAATTGATCTACAAGTTCAAACTATGCCAAAATTTTCTCAAAGCAAATCACTTCACAGACGAGTGTAACTCATCTTTCACCTGTCAGAGGTGTTCACAGAAGCTTGTCGCAACAGCATAGTAGCGTCCCTGCACTTCATACGGGCCCAGACCACTGCGATGATCAAGAAAGCACTCGCGACGCTGAAATTTGCCTTACTGCTGTTTTGTAGCTACGGATTATACTAAAGTTGAATCATCAACTGGACATTACATACATATACCACCGTGCGTTTCTCGACAATGGATTGCAACAATCGCCGTTCAACAATTAAGACTTCGTGGAAATCGCGTACCCAACTCTATCACTGGTGTTGGCGGTCATATCATTGGGGAATCATAGGGCATAGACCAATTCTCTCTGCAGTCACCTACAGAACCGGATTTCTGCATTGATTGCTCCGCGCTTAATCTGCTAAGGTTGGGAAATCTGTTACCATTGAGGCGTGTAAATCCAAAGCAGTATACTGACTTTCTAGGTCTCAATTCAGGAGACCCGCGTTTCTACGAGCCTTGCTTAATCGACGTCATTATTGGCGCAGACCTCTACGGTCTCTTAGTAAAAAGTGGGATCAAACATGCTCCCTGTGGGGTCATTTATGGGCGCATACCTAGCTCTTCAATTCCGACATTATGCACTACAACAACTTCTGTTGAACTGAACAGTTGAGTTCAGCAAATGTGAAAGTTCCACGAAGTTGATGATATAACTTACTGACCCGGCTTCGCGGAATTAAAACAACAGTATTTTTCTTTCCTCACAAGGAGGAATTTTTGAATCTTTTTATTGATTTCACGTAGCGCAGAGTAAGGTGAGTTTAAGACTAAATTCAAATCTACTTGTCACTTAACAAGAGAGCTTCAGCAGCGCGTCAGTCACGTTGCTTTACAACGTGGCTGTTCAAATCGACACGAAAGAATTTTGGAGTTGCAATCCGACTCGATTGCGAAACACGGGAAAGGTGGGAACCCAAAAACTAAGCAGAGCGGTGTGCCGAAATTGGAGCTGCCGCGACGGTGGGATCCACAGCGTCAGCGATTTCACCGTGAGAATACAATGCAGTGAGGTGCATGCAAAAAAACAAAAAACAGAAGTGCATGGATGAAAAGTAAAAGTGCATATGAATGCAAATGGATAGCGACGACAAATGCGTCGTCGGAGTTATGTTTAAGAAGGTTAATGACATGTGCCTTAACTCTTCCCCCCTTTAAGCGCAGCTGTCCGCAGTTGCGTCATTTTGTTTTCGATTTTTCTTCAACTCCATTTGTAGCCACTTCAATATATCGCGAGATTTCCTCTTTTTAGTGTATTGTTTCACGACCATACCAATAATTATTGTTAATACGAGGATAAGGGTGCCTATGTTTTGTAGGGTGTTCATCCTGCTTTTTTTTGACATAGCTTGAATGGTCCTACTATTATCGAGGTGAAGTTTTTTAATCAATTGTAGTGATAGCGTTTCTTCGAACACATGAGTAGAATTTATAGATGCCAGAATGGCTGGCAGTGGCTTATAGTCGGACTTCTCATAATAGGAGTAGGTGACTGTGTTGACGGTCCCGGAGGTATTTTGATACTGCACAACACAAGTTCCGTTTAGTCTAATTGGATTCTCATGAATTAGTACCGTTCCATTAAAGGCGTTAAATAAAAATACTCCCGGTTGAATAATTTCGAAAGACGGAATATGAAAATTACTTGTTTTCGTGCAAACTGCCGGTTTACTTTTTAGTATGTTGGGAATACATCGAGTATCCGTTATTTCTTTGATATTATCAAACCTGCAAATGCTCATCTTGTCATGTGACTTACATGGTTTCGTAATTTCATATATTTTCATTTCACATATAATTATATTTGAGTTTGTTAGTTTAATTACTTCATGTTCTTTCTTTACGGGTTTAACTAGGATTTCTTGACAACTATTACTATTTACAGTTGGTAAGCTTACAATATATAAAAGGTCTTATTCGTTCTAAAATATGTTCAATTTCAGTAAGTTCGTGTTTCAGAAACGGTAAGAGTGAGTTGTACGGGTTCAGTTTAAAGTTGATGTGGTCTTTTACTAATTTCAGTTCCCTTTCGTACAGGTCGATGTCCATTACGTGTATCAGCTTGTAGTCCCCGTTCTGTATCATGGATTGTCCCACCTCAAATGTTACAATTTCCGAGTTTGAATAGTCCAATATCTGCACCTCACATCTGATTGTCTGTATCGCAAGTCTGTAAAGAAGCATTTTATTTTATATTATCTTTATGGACTTTTTTCCCTTCAATTAAAACGGCTGTACCTAAATCTTCTTGAATCTCTCTTTCTACATACAATTTTGAAAATTTGTTACCAAGCCTTTTGTTAATTTTAACAAAAACTTTTTGTCCTTTACTGAATGTTCTATTGTTTGAATTTTTGTTTAATCTATTTAGAGAAATTATCTGCGTTGATTTTATTTTTTTTATTATTTCTTCTCCTAGTGCGAACTAGTTCGGCGGGTGGACGATTTATAACCGAGTGGACCGACTTATTATACTCTATGGTGGCCAGAAGCACTAGCTCGACAGTGTCATCTATTTTTGTCTCCGCTTTTAAACATCTCGCTATTTCGCCTAAGGTACTGTGGAAGCGTTCCACCTGTCCGTTTGAAGTGCTGTGCATAGGTGGGCATGTGTAGACTTCCGCTTGAAACCGGTCTCTTAGTAAGTTTTTAATAGTTTGTGAGTTTAGAGACTTCTCATTGTCACAAACTATAGTTTTTGCCTTGGTAAAGACATTAAGGATTTGCAGGAGCGGTTCTTTAATGTGGACTATAGCTCTAGATGTTATGGGTATGGTTATAGCGAACTTCGAAAATTTGTCTATACATGTTAAAAAAAGTTTTTTATCTGTCATGAATATATCTAAATGTAAAATCTCCCCGAGGTAGCTTGGAATGGGTGTTGCAAGTGTTTCCTGTTTCTTTGGGTGGCGATTGTACTTGGATTCCCTACAAATTTTACAGTTCGTCACAATTTCTGTGAGTTTTTTTCTCATTTTCGGAAAAAAATAATCGGTCAGTATGTGCTTTTCGTTCTCGCGAGCTGATCTATGTGCTCTATTGTGTTCTTTATTAATTATTTCGGTCTGGTCATCCTCGTTTACTACATCGATAACCTGCTTTGTGGTATGCACGAATTTCGTTCCGGGAAAAATTTCTTGTAATTTATGTTGTATCTTGCCGAGTATGGGAAGTTCGCACAGAAGGGCGTTTGTTATATTTGGATTTATGCAAAGCTGGATGTCTGTTAAAAGAGTATCTATGGAGTCAAAAATAATTGTGTGTCTTATACGGGACTGGAAAAGAATTTTCTTTGGTACTTTTGATGGTACACCTTCCTCTAGTATTATCTGATTCTTAAAACAATTCACAGGGCTTGCTACTGTTCGGATTATTTCACTCAGGGACTCTTCACTATGTATAGTTTCGATGGATGATGCTGAGTCCTCCATGGCATTAATGTGTTGCCGCGACAGTGCGTCTGCTACAAGGTTTTCCTTGCCTGGCTCGTATAGAAATTTTGGTGAGAATTGTTCGATAAATGCCATCCAGCGTCTTATTTTAGGATTCGGATTTTTCTCTGATATTGCGAATGTCAGGGGTTGGTGGTCCGTGAAGATGCTCAGTTGATTCACTCCATACAGATAATTTCTCAATTTCTGCGAGGCCCACACTATGGCTAGCAACTCTCTTTCATTAGTTGCGTAGTTCTCTTCTGCTCGTGTGAGAGTGCGTGAAATCATCGTTATTGGTCTTCCTCTTTGCGACAGTACTGCCCCTATGGCATGTGACGACGCATCGGTGGTAAGGTCGAAGGGTTGTTGGTAGTCCGGGTGAAGTAGAAGCACATCTTGTGAGGCAAGTATTTTCTTGACTTGTTCAAATGCCTCCAAGGCATCGTTATCGAGATAAATTTTCACACCCTTTGACTTGTTTGCAGTTATGGATCCATTTTCTCCCCTCAGATATTTTGTAAGTGGTTTTACTATTGCTGAATAATCTCTAACAAATCTTCGATAGTACCCTGCTAGTCCTAAAAATGACCGTAAACTTCGTAAGGTTTTGGGAACTTCGTAGCCTACTATATCTTTTACCTTGTCTGGACAGGTTTTTATTCCTTTTCCTGAAATTAAAAATCCTAAGTATTCTACCTCTTCTAATAGAAACTTCGACTTTTCTCTTGAGACTCTCATGTTTGCGTTAAATAGCTTTTCCAACACGCGTTCTACATCTTCTAAGTGTTGCTGCAAGGAATTCGAAAAAATTATAACATCATCGATGTAAACATAGCAGCAGTGCCCGATTTGGTCTCGAAGTACGTCATCGATAGCTTTATGGAAGATGCTTGGGGCATTTTTGAGCCCAAAGGGTAACCTGCAGAACTCGAATTTCCCGTTGTTAACAGAAAACGCGGTTTATAATTGGTCTTTTTCTGCAAGCTTAACTTGGTGGAATCCTGACTTTAGATCTATCGTAGAAAATATGCATGATTTCCCTAGATTGGCCAATATTACAGAAATATCGGGAATAGGGTATCTTTCTGTTGTCGTCCGTTCGTTCAGTTTCCGAAAATCAATAACCATGCGATGTTTGTTTTTCCCATTCTCGTCTAGACCTTTTTTACTAACGATCCATATCGGATTATTGTAGGGCGAGCGTGAAGGTTGAATGATTCCGTTTCGTAGTAACTCATTAATTTCTTTTTCCACGAATTCGGTTAGCGCTATTGGGTACGGGTAGGGTTTGGAGTAAACTGGCTGATCGTCTTTCGTATTAATAGTTGCGGTTATTGATGTATTAAAAGGAAGGGCTTCCACGGGATCAGCAAAGACTTTACTATTTTTTTCTAAAAGTATCTCTAGGTTTGCCACTTCTTGGGATTTGGGTGGGTCATCTATGGACTGAATTAATTTGTTTACATCTTTACAGTAAAGATACAGAAGTTTAATTTCTCCCCCTTCGTAACTAAGGAGTCCTTTTTTAAAATCTATTTTAGCGTTAATATATTTAAGAAAATCAGAGCCAATAATTGCATCAAAACTCTTAAGTTCTTTTAGATAGAAAAACCACGTATTCTTTCCAAGCAGATTAACTGGACACTTTGACGTTACCTGCGATTTGCCATGCACTGATTTAACTAAAAACGGTGTATTTATATTTCTAAATCCTTTAAAATTGTCCTTACATTTTTCGTAATTTTTTGATGTCCCTGTGTCTAGGAGAAGTTTAACTGTCCTCCCTCCTAACCTTCGCTCTATATACGGGAGGAGGGATCTTCCTCTAAAAAATTAAGCTCCTCTACACCATAGTACTCGGAAGTATCATCAAATTCTTCGTCCTCAATCACTGAATCGTTCCCATCTAACTTCTCGACCTTGTTTTCACTATTTAGTTGATTAATTCTCTGTGCCTTTGCTGGCGGAATATTCTGCCGTGAAGATTCTATGGGTCTTTTAATAGGTTCTTGCTGGATCGTTTTATTTAATTCCCTTTGGATACTACGCATGCTTCTATCTACTTCCATAGGCTCTGGCCTTTGTATTCTATTGCTTTGTCGATTGTAGTTAAAATTCCTAGCTTGAAATTGTGGAAAACGTGCCTGTGGCTGCTGATGTTGTGGCAACAATTTCTGGGGAGAAGGTTGGGGAGCGCGTGCCTGCGATTGTTGAGGTTGTTGCAACGCATCTTGTATAGAAAATTAGGGAGCCCGTGTCCGCGGCTGTTGGGATTGTTGCAACATGCTCTGGGTATTATTCCAGTAAGTTGTTGCGAAATTGAACCTGATGTGGTTAGTCTCTAGCTCCTGGGCAAGAGCTAGAGCCGATGGCATGTCCTGCGGTTTGCATGAAAATAGTATATCACACATAGGACGCCTTAGTCCGGAAATGAAGACTCTCAGCGCGTCCTGCCTGTACTTTTCGTTTAATGATTTGATTAATGCTGCGTTTCCGTCGTTTGTCATTATAACTTTGTTTACGATGAGATTGAGTTTCTTCTCGACCTCATCGTAGAAGTCGATGATGGACATTTCCTGTTCTAGAGGAAATAATGACCTCTTATCCCCATAGGAGAAGTCGAGTCGGGCAATAATAGCTTGGAAGTTTAGTACGGTGTTATATGAACTGTTATAATAAGGCCTATAATGTTTTATGGAGTGGTGGTCTGGTGGAACTCACTAGACAGGGTATCTAAAGTTAAGCAGCTAGAGCGGGTGCAGCGGTCCGCGCTCATTGGGATCAGTGGGGCGCTTAGGACCACACCCACTCTCGCGCTCAATGTTATGCTTAACGTACTTCCTGTGGACATTGCAGGTAGGGTTGCAGCAGCCCATGTAGCAGCACGGCTAGAGTGCAATGGATACAGTTTCAGCTCGGCCTTTGGGCATTCTAGGATTCTGGCCAGTTTCGACTTTGTACCTCCGGAAACAGATTACTGCCTGCCTGCTCCAGCTCGTAGTTGCTCCCTATCCACTTACATCCCGCGTAGGGAGGAGTGGAAGGAGGGGGGGTTGTGGGGCGGTGGGACGGTGAACTTTTTCACGGATGGCTCGAAGCTGGATGGTAAGGTTGGGGGAGGGGTCTTCTGCGATGAATTCTCCCTCAACCGTAAATTTAGGCTTCCGGACCACTGCAGTGTATTTCAAGCAGAGGTGGCCGCAATAAAGGAGGCAGCCGATTGGCTACTTACCAATGTAATGCCCTCTAGACGGGCCAACATTTATTCGGATAGCCAGGCCGCTATCAAGGCCTTAGGATCGCTAATGGTGAGATCAAAACTGGTCAGGGAATGCCTGACTTCCCTCGCAGCCGCCTCGGAATATCTCGACGTTAGACTAATTTGGGTACCGGGCCATAGCGACATCGCAGGGAACTGCATGGCTGATGAGCTTGCTCGGCAAGGTACCCTGGAAGTCATCTCTCCTTGCAGGGAGGGGGTGGGGGCTCCTTTGACTGCCTACGGGCTTCTCCTGGACAGATGGGCTTTATGTCGTCTCAGCGAGCGCTGGGAAATTGCCACGACATGCAGAATTGCAAGGTCCCTCTGGCCGAGAGTGGACCGTGGGCGCTCAAGGGAGCTGATGTCGCTTACTAAGCGACAACTCTCGACCCTGGTTGGTGTTTTGACTGGGCATTGTCCGTTGGGTATTCACGCGGTTAGGCTGAAAATAGTCTGTGACCCTTTCTGCCGCAGCTGTATGGAGGAGGATGAGGTGGATTCATCTTGTCATTTTCTGCTCAGCTGCCCTGCATTTGCGAGACTGAGGTTCAAGTACCTGGGCTCGTACTTCTTTAGCTCTCCAGAAGACCTTTTTGGAGTGGAGATTGGTAATTTGCGTGACTTCATTCGGGGCACGCAACGTTTCTCAGGTTAATCTTTCCTGACTTTCCGATTCACGTTACCGTTCATAAATTTAGGTGGTATCACAACGGACTCTTACTATGTCTAAGTGAGTTCCCTTTGGGGAACTACCACAGTAACCTAACCTAACCTATATGAACTAAGCACAGAGTCGCTTTTTCTTACTTTAAATTTTAATTTGAATTTCAGTTTAAAGAATTAAAACTAAAAAAGCCTAGATAAAAGAAAAAAATTTTAATTTATTTCACTTTTAAATTTAGATAGTTTTCTCGCTTTTTCTTAGTTTAAATTTTAATTTGAATTTCAATTAAAAATAAAAAAGGTAGGGAAAAAATTTTAGCTTGATATTTTTTTTCTTAAAGGATTTCTTTTTTAACTATTACTCTAATCACTTAGATTAACTTACAAAAATATGAAGAAGAACATCTTCGTGGTGATAATTTTGATTTTTAGAGATGATCTGCTTCGTTGTCCTTGAATGATGAAATTAATCCTTTTAGTGTTGGTTGCGGTTTTCCTAACAATGTTGTTCGTAATTTAGAGATGATTCGTTTCGTAGTTGTTTTTGTTGATAATATGTAGTTGTTAAGTTTTCGTTTCGTAAGTTTAAAGCTTTCTTAACTGTTCACTTAAATGTTTCCTCTTTGTCCTAGTAAAAGGATATTCGCACGAGGAATTTATTTTTTGTGTTTTGTATAAGTTTTATTTATTGTTCACTTGTTTTTTCCTCTTTGTCCTAGTAAAAGGATATTTGCATGAGGAATTTACTTTTTCTGTGTTCTGTTTAAGTTTTATTTCATTGTTCACTTGATTTTTCCTCTTTGTCCTAGTAAAAGGATGTTCGCACGAGGAATTTATTTTTTGTGTTTTGTATAAGTTTTATTTATTGTTCACTTGATTTTTCCTCTTTGTCCTAGTAAAAGGATATTCGCACGAGAAATTTATTTTTTGTGTTCTGTTTAAGTTTTATTTTATTGTTCACTTGATTTTTCCTCTTTGTCCTAGTAAAAGGATATTCGCATGAGGAACTTACGTTTTGTGTTTTGTTTTAACACTTAGTTTGAATTTATTCAGGGTAGTTCGCTATTTAATTTTTCCTCTTTTTATCCCAGCAAGGATATTCACATGAGGAATTTTTTTCTACTACGTTGGGCGCCACTTACTGACCCGGCTTCGCGGAATTAAAACAATAGTATTTTTCTTTCCTCACAAGGAGGAATTTTTGAATCTTTTTATTGATTTCACGTAGCGCAGAGTAAGGTGAGTTTAAGACTAAATTCAAATCTACTTGTCACTTAACAAGAGAGCTTCAGCAGCGCGTCAGTCACGTTGCTTTACAACGTGGCTGTTCAAATCGACACGAAAGAATTTTGGAGTTGCAATCCGACTCGATTGCGAAACACGGGAAAAGGTGGGAACCCAAAAACTAAGCAGAGCGGTATGTCGATATTGGAGCTGCCGCGACGGTGGGATCCACAGCGTCAGCGATTTCACCGCGAGAATGCAATGCAGTGAGGTGCATGCAAAAAAACAAAAAACAGAAGTGCATGGATGAAAAGTAAAAGTGCATATGAATGCAAATGGATAGCGACGACAAATGCGTCGTCGGAGTTATGTTTAAGAAGGTTAATGACATGTGCCTTAACTTATACTACCTCCGCCACACTAACCCAAGATGAATTATTCTGCGAAGAGTTTTTAACAGCACTGTACAGTAAACCAGCTCTCGGCGGTATTACATTCGTTATCCGCCCAAAGAAGGCTGTGATCTCACAAAATTATCAAGCTCGAAAGCTGACACTATTAAACTTTTTTTCTCTCAACAAGGTAGGCTTAGAAATTGCACCAAAATGAATCATTCATACACGGCATTCATGGCCGAGATCCACCACCAAATTGCGTACAGTTTTTAACGCATTTCGGAAAACCATGGGAAGCATCTCCCTAACCGATTGCCACCATATTGGCTCAAAACTGCAAAGGGATTTAAACCAGATTCTTGGCAGATATCGAAAAGTGCTAACGCCAGATCCTAGTTACCCGCGCCGAAGCTGACAAGCAGCGGATCATTTGGAGAGGTGAAAATGGAGAGCCAGCAGCATATCGGCAAAGCTAATAAGACAGGAAACTCTCTGTGCTGACCAATCAGAGCTTCCCATAATCTTGTGGTTTAGGCTGGCAACAAAACCGAATCATGGGCAGATAAACAGCTGACGGGCGAAAAGGCGAGCTACCGGAGCCAAATTCGCGAAACAACTGCCAACATGGTTTACCAATGGGATGGAAAAAGAGAGCAAATGTTTTTTTGCTAAGAAATCGTAAGATTCACATTAAAATAAAAAGATAGGTGTATTAAATTTCGAACGATAATAAAGAATATAGTGTTAAATTTCACATTAAATTAATGCGTTTATTTAAAAAACGCCATTGACAGTGTCGGTTAAAAGATCCTTTTTGAAACAACTGGGTATAGATTGATTCTTAAATTAAATATATACGTACAAATATATAAATATACGCTGTTATATAAATATATATACATATGTAAAACTATTATATTGGAATTAAAAGTCATTGAAAACAGATCAATTTCTTTGATTACTTTTTTTTTTAGTTTTGTCATGTTATTCCCGTATTTTTTGATATTTGTTTGCAACCCTATTTATTCATCTTACTCGGTTTTTATTTTGTATTGCATTTATATTGTTTAAATTTCTACGGTAGTGCGAAAACTGCAAAATCCCCTGAAATTAAGGCACCATTGGAAAATGTTATAAAAAAATGTGGGATTTGACAGCGCTCTCACGAAGAAAAGAGTTTCATATCTATTTATCGGCTGCTAACCGTCACATATGAATTATATTGCTCACAGCCCCTTGCAATGTTTTTATAGACGCTAGCTGACGACGAACAATCGAATTTTCCTACACAATTAAAGCTGCTTTGAAAATACAAGACCAATTGCGACAGTTACTTCAAATAAGTTGTTTTGTGCTACGAAAGTGGAGTTCCAAACAGAATTTATACAGTGTTTGAATGTAGATGACCAACAGAAAGATGTTTGCTGCAACTTGAACCAGGATCGGTAGACTCCCTTGGTATTTATTGGCTATGTGACTCGAAATTCGTGACATACAAGGTCAGCTTGAGCGCATTAACAACAACAATTTCGAAACGTCAACAATTATCGCACATACATAGGTGAAATTTACGATCCTCCAGGCTATCTCGCACCGATAAATCTAACTTGTAGAGTTATGTGTCAGAAACTTTGGGTGATCGGGTGATCCCGAATCACTTCATTTCGAATACAAATATTTAGAGAGTAGCTAGGTGAGGTCAAGCGAGTAAAAATTCCAAGGGGTGTTGAACACAATACTAGAGGTTATCAACTGCACGTGTTTTCAGACACGTCCGCCATAGCATATGCTGTGGTAGTATTCCTTCGAATCCACACAGTGCAGAGAAAGGCAAAAGTCGCCCCACTAAAAGAAATTACCAATCCATGCTTGGAACTCAACGGCACCTTTCTTGCGGCACGTGAATAAGCTTGCTGCAATTGCAATTTCTTCAAACATATTATTGGTCTGATTTAAAAACTGTGCTAAGTTGGATCAGATTAAATCCAGGAAATATGTGCTGACGGCAAGCAACCCTGCTGGTGCAGAATCTCGTAGAATCACACTGTGGAACAAATTCAGGTTAGCAAAAGTTAGGTCGATTCTGAGATCGACTAATTAATATGTTTTCAGTCTGTTAAAGCCAAATTATTGCTAGAGACCTGTGCAACAATCAAAATTAAAAAAAAAATTGATTTAGAAAATTTTTGTAGTGCTTATGAAGCAAAATGTTGGAAATTTTTTTTTCATGTTTTTTGAACATATTTTCCACAAAACTAAGTCTTTTGTGCTTTCTGTTTGACCTATAATATGCTTCTTAGTTTCTTCAATAAATTTCATTTGAAAAGAAAACAATCATAATACAAAACTTGCGTTTTCCAGCTTAATATTAATTTACATCTCATTTCTTATGTACCAATTTTTTCAGTGTTGGTTTTGAAGAAACATTGAAAAAGAAATTATAAAAATATGGAAAAAGATATAATTTTGAAATATTAGTTAGGAAAAGTTGTAAGTAAAAAAATTAAATAAATTAAATTAATGATTTGGCCAGTTGCCGTTTAGCAGGCGACTGTGGATCAACATCGCTGCTCGTCCAACAGATATTCTGGAATTTCATCTTTGTCTTCCCCTTCTTCCTCTTTTTCCTCGTCTTCAAAATGTAAAATGGATCATTTTTGTAATGTTTGTGGACGTTTCATAGCAAGCGATGAAAAATGTGGCAATGCGAGTGATTGTTTTTTGGAAGCCTATAAACAATATTTCTCGCAAAAGTTTATCACTGACGTAAACTATGCCCCTAAAAAAGTTTGCTTTAATTGCTATTCAGGTGTTATGCAATGGAAAAGTGAAAAGAAGAAGGCTATGCCTTTTGGTATACCAATGATGTGGTTAGACAACAGCCCGCATCAACAAGAAAATTGCTATGGATGTATCAACTACCAAAAAACTTTGAAAAGAGGGAAAGCAAAGAATAAAGCTTATGTAGCAGTGAAAGGCGTCCAATTACCATTACCGCACTCAGAATTCATTCCAGTACCAACATACCGAAGTATTGATCATCAAACAGATACCAGTACTATAACCGCCGCTGCTATATCCATGCATTTCTTCTCAGAATACGACCCTGGTGAAGGTACATCCTCTGAAACATCAAAGGACCGAATCCTAGTCACACAAAAGCAATTGGATGCAATTGTTGCAATTTTAATTGTTGCACAGGTCTCTAGCAATAATTTGGCTTTAACAGTTTGAAAAAATAGCAATTAGTCGACGAGTTATAGCCAAAAAACCATATAAACAATACGCTGAAAATCGGCATTTGACTGCAAAGTTCGAAGGTCGATTGAAAAAAAAATCGAACTCACATAAACAAACGCCGCGATACGGGTCTTCTAATTTAGTCTCTATTTTCATCCCTCTCTCTCAGAATCGACCTAACTTTTGCTAACCTGAATTTGTTTCACAGTGTTATGCCATCAAAGCTGATGGAACTTTCTATTTGGTGGAATTGACCGCCATCGCTTAATTTCCAACCTCGTTAATGGCCCCTGGTGAAGCGCACGGAGCCTTTTCCGTGACCTTTTCAGCGATGAAAATAGAACTAGAGCTTCGATTTGGTCTCTTAAAAAGACCTTGTTTGAATTTAAATTTATTTAAATTTGATAATGAAAAAGAGATTGCGCAAACTGCTTCGCCCGAATGTCTGATGTCGACTGTATAAAAATTGATTTCTTATTCTAATTCAACTGAGTACCTTGGTACATATATACATACATATGTAAAAAAATACAAAATATCGCCTGGAAATGTCCTGCTATTTGGCATTGACCAAATTCAAAGTGAATTGTCGAATGATTTTATGAGATGGCTAAATTACAACATAGGTGCAAAGAGTATGAATGATGACGTGTGCTTGTACACACACATGTATGTAAGTATGTATGTCCGTAGAAACATACATATGCATGGTACTTATGATGCAGCGGTCAAGCGAAGACGAATGTGCGAAGACAGTGGGGATACAAAAAAACTGGGCGAAAACAATAATAAACGGCAGTGATGCTCGCGACGACCGCAACACCTGCAATGAAACGGTGTGTGTACGGAGTATATGCGATGAGTTAGTAAAGAGGGGCGAGACCAACCTTTCCCCCCCTGAAGGCTATGCGTTGAATCAAGTTCTGCAAGTGGCGAAGATTCTGTTGGAAGTTTGCATACCTTAGTGATAGCGCGTTTATATACTCCTTCTGCGGTTTTTACTTGTACCACTCGTACTCTGCCATCTTCTCCTGGTAAAATGTCGATAATGCGGCCCATTGGCCCTTTTAATGGTGGTGACACGTCGTCCTTCAGTAATACTAGGTCGTTTACATTTAGATTGGGTTGCGATGATTGCCATTTGTGTCTAATTTGCAGCTCCTTCAAATACTCCTGCTGCCATCGTTGCTTAAATTGAACTTGGATCTGCTGGACAATTTGATATCGCTTTAGGGTGCTAGGTTGTGCCGATTCAGGTATTGGTTCGGGGATAGCGGTAAAAGTACGCCCTATCAAAAAGTGAGCGGGGGTAAGTGATTGGAGATCGTTCGGGTCTGACGATATTGGTGTCAACGGGCGACTATTTACCATTGCTTCAGCTTGACATACAACTGTATGATGTTCGTCAAATGAGAGTATGTTTGTTCCAATTGACCGACGTAGATAATGCTTTGCGTTTTTTACCTCGCTTTCCCACAGGCCACCGAAATGTGGTGATTTGGGTGGGATAAACCTCCAGAGGATTCCTTCCTCGCGGCAAAAGTTTTCAACCGAGTTGATGTGTTGCTGAGTAACGAATGCTTCAAGCAGATGACGTAACTCACGGTTTGCTCCGATAAAATTAGTTGCATTGTCGGAGTAGATAATCCGACATCGTCCTCGCCGAGCAATGAATCGTTTGAGTGTAGCGATGAATGCTGCTGTTGATAAATCCGGCACTACCTCTAAGTGTTTTTCCATTTTTCTATTCTACCACCAACACGGATGAGTTGATTGTGCAAAAATGGTGCAAGCTGTAAGAGCCTTGACGTCTCGATGAAATGGTGAGTTGTTCAACATCATTTGGTACTCGTCACGAAAACACGACAGCTGGAAATTTTTGCAGACCATCTCTAACGTTGCTTCTATTTCGCTGGCTGTAATCGTTAGTCCCCGCTTGCGCTGAATGATCCACCTCACGTAAGCAATGATGCGAAGAAATTTTTGGAAGTTGTTTATTGTTTGTGAGAAGCAATCATGTCGACTTGATCCTGTGTAACCAACACGAATCGTTGACAACGCTGTTCAGGTATGTCAGACGGTATATGAAACGATGAACGTGGCCACTGCTCTTGAGGCAACAGAAGAAAAATTGGCCCATGAAACCATAGAGAATTATCGATTAGGTCATGAGCCGTTGCTCCTCTTGAAATGACGTCAGTAGGGTTGTCGGCAGATGTTACGTGGTGCCACTTGAATTGTGCTGTTAATTGTTGAATTCTGGTTACTCTGTTCGCAACGAATACTGTCCAACGCGACGGCTCCCCCTTGATCCATGATAGCGCTATGGTCGAGTCTGACCAGCAATGCATAGCGTCCGTATTTGGTGAAAATATGTCAACAATTGATTTTAACAGTTCCGCCATCAGCAATGTGGCCCATAATTCTAGTCGGGGTATGCTGACTTCCTTCTTTGGGGCTACGCGCGACTTAGCGGATAGCAATGATGACCTCGTACCATTAGAATCGCGTGTGACTATGTAGATGCAGGTGCCGTAAGCCATCGTGCTGGCATCTGCAAAAGCATGAATTTCAGTAGCGGTGTTGAAATGTTCCCACCTTGGAATCTGGATGCTTTCAACCAGAGTTAGCTGCCGACGAAAATCTTGCCACTGGGTATAGACATCTTGTGGCACACTTGCATCCCAATCTAGTTTCAGTGTCCATATATGCTGCATCAGTATTTTGCACGAAACGATGACAGGGTTGAGTAATCCCAGTGGGTCGAAAAAACTTGCGATTTAGGATAAAATAGCTCTTTTTGTGGTTTTCGAAGACGACGATGATTTAGTGTAGCTAAACACGAAGTTATCGGTCGATGGTGTCCATTTCAACCCGAGTGTTTTAATGTAGTCTATGTCACCGAGTTGCACGATTTCTTCACGATCAGTTAGGGGAATGTCAGCGATGATGGAATTGTCATTAGTGGCAAATTTTCGTAGGGGAAACCGCCCTCTTTTTAGTAATTCAACTACTTGCTCTTTGACTTCGATGACTTCTTCAATGGTGCCACCTCCTGTCATGAGGTTATCGACATAAAAGTCTCTGAGTGTAACAGTTGATCCAATTGGCAGCGATTCTGCCTCGTCCTTTGCCAACTGTTGTAGCGCCCTTGTGGCGAGATATGGTGCGCTGCTTGTACCATAAGTGACGGTCTGCAGCTTGTATATTTGAACAGATGTGGTAGGTGAATCTCGCCACAGAATGCATTGCCACGTCGCGTCAGCTGGGTTCATTTGAACCTGGCGGTACATTTTAGCAATGTCAGCCAACAACACGTATTTGTGAGCTCTGAAGCGAAGTAGAATTGTGAAAGTATCGTCTTGTAACGTCGGACCGACGACGAGTATATCGTTCAAGGAGCTTCCATTGGAAGTTCGGCACGAAGCGTCGAATACCACACGTAGCCTTGTGGTGCTGCTGTCCGCCTTTGTGACGCAGTGGTGAGGGATGAAATTAAGAGCTTCTTTTTAATTATTAAGCGCTGTCATATGCCCCATATCAATGTACTCGTTTATGAAGTCACGGTATGTGTTGAAAAGTGCTAGATTGCGAGAAAATTTGTGCTCAAGAGATACAAACCTTTTGTAAGCCGCATCATATGATTGCCCTAAGCTGCTGGGGTCTTCTTTAAACGGCAAGCGAACGATGAATTGCTTGGTTTTGGGACATCTTGTTGTAGTGGTTTCGAAGATATCTTCACATGCTTGCTTCTCTGCCGAAAATGTCTTCGCTGAATTGGTGTGATGCTCTTCCAGGGTCCAAAAAGTTTGCAACAGCTGATCGAGAACTGGTTCATTGGAAGGTGTGATAAATGCTTTGTAAGCTGACGATGAGTGCAACGATGATGTTTTTGGTGGTGAAGTTGTTGACGCAGAAGAGATGCAGAGAGCGGTGCCAGAAACTTTCCAACCGAGCTTCGTTTTTTGCAAAACTGGTAACTTGTTGCGCAGCTTGATTTGACCAACGAGCAGCAAATCATAAAATAACGCTGCTCCAATAAGGCAATCGATAGTAGCTGGCTCGTAGAAGTGTTCGTCTGCTAAATTTATGTTGGCAGGCAAATTCCATTCTGCTACGTTGACACGGTTGCTGGGCTGACGCGAAGTTATTGTAGGTATGATTACTGCTTCCAAGGTCGACGAAAGTGCTGTACGGCATGATTTTAATACAACGCAGCATACGTGCTGCGTTTTTGTTGCTGTAGCTCCGATGCCTGTTACCTCTATACTGTGCCTTTTGCGCGGTAACCGAAGGTGTTGTGCAATTCTCTCCGTAATGACATGGAGTTGAGCCCCTGAGTCCAGCAACACCCGTGCGATGATAGAGCTTCCCAAATTGTTGCATAGACGAACTAATGCTCTACCGAGAATGACTTCACCTGTATTAATACCAGCCTGTAGCGTTGTTGGTTTCTCATTGTTGTACGTCCGATGCAGTAAGGTGTGGTGGCTCACACGACAGTGCTGGCATCGGCGAAGCGATGGGCATTGATTCGATGCGTGGTTGAGCCCGAGGCAATTGAGGCATAATTTTAACCGTTTGATCAAATTGTATCGATCAAGGGTATGCATTTTCATGAACTTTGCACAATTGAATGCATTGTAATATGGCCTAGTTTCACAAGGTAGGGATTTCGACGACGTCGTGGTGGAGGTGAAAGATAGTTGCTTCGAAGAATATGGTTTCGGTGGAGAATTTTTGTGACTGGAGAGGCGATCTGAGCTTGGTTGATTGGCTTCGATAATGTCGAGTATTTGGCATCGGCGTTCGAGAAAATCTGCCAAATCGTTCCATGTGGGAAGCCGCAAGGTGCGTACTGAACTTCGGTCAAATTTAGCTGCCACTTCTTCTTCCCATTTGCCTCGCGTATTTTCGTCTAGCTTAGACGTTACTAGGTGAAGAATTATTCCGTCAGCGATTTGAATGGTGGTCGCCAACGATTGCATGGCGCGCAGATTAGCATTGACCCTATCAATGAATTCGCGTAGGCTTGACACGCTTGGCCTGATGACCTTTTGCACATCGAAAATGGTTGATAAATGCGACTGAAATATAAACCGCCTGTTGTCAAATCTGCCCACGATGATATCAATCGCCTTTTGATAATTGGTTGGTGTAACCTCTAATGACTGAATTAGACGTGTCGCGCCGTCGGTAGGACATGAGCGTAGGTATTGAAATCGCTCAATGTCGGTTAGATCAGCATTATTATGAACCAGTGCGAGGAACATATTGTAAAAATCTGACCATCCTGTATGGCGCCCACCAAATTCCGATAGTTGTAATTGTGGCAGGTTTACTCTACGTTGAATGTGCGAAGAATTTATGCGGGTACTGCTTAGGTGCTCAATACTTGGCGCCGTTAGTCTGGTGGTGATTGCGCTTTTTATGCTAACATATGCTGCTTCAAATTCTATTCGATGATTGAGGTCAACTGCGACTCGTCTAGTTCTTCCAAAGTGGACTGTATTTTTTCGAAGGTGTTGTACTGTCGCTCTAACATGTCCGCTTTGACCTTCAGCTCTGACTCGGACATGTTAGCGAATTCGGAAATTTCATTGTGCGTACTTTGCAAGCGACCCCAGAAGTGTTCTCTATGCAAAACCTTTACTCGGATGCTACATGTACCAGTGCCTTGAGCTGGAGGAGTTTTGTCCATGCCCAATGTGCCGTTATCCATATCCTCGATCATGATAATGTGGCTTATTATTCGTCAGATTGGAAATTTAGTCGAAAATCCGGCTTTTTAGCGATGAAAATAGAACTAGAGCTTCGATTTGGTCTCTTAAAAAGATCTTGTTTGAATTTAAATTTATTTAAATTTGATGTTGAAAAAGAGAATGCGCAAACTGCTTCGCCCGAATGTCTGATGTCGACTGTATAAAAATTGATTTCTTATTTCTAATTCAACTGAGTACCTTGGTACATATATACATACATATGTAAAAAATACAAAATATCGCCTGGAAATGTCCTGCTATTTGACATTGACCAAATTCAAAGTGAATTGTCGAATGATTTTATGAGATGGCTAAATTATAACATAGGTGCAAAGAGTATGAATGATGACGTGTGCTTGTACATACACATGCATGTAAGTATGTATGTCCGTAGAAACATACATATGCATGGTACTTATGATGCAGCGGCCAAGCGAAGACGAATGTGCGAAGATAGTGGGGATACAAAAAAGCTGGGCGAAAACAATAATAAACGGCAGTGACGCTCGCGACGACCGCAACACCTGCGATGAAACGGTGTGTGTACGGAATGTATGCGATGAGAGAGCGTGGGTGTATATTTGATGCTAGCGACGTTAAATTGGAAAGACGGGTGCGCCGACGATGAGTTAGTAAGGAGGGGCGAGACCAGCCCCCACAACCTGATCTTAGGCAAGTTAGGGCTGAAGGAACGATTATTTAGTTGGCTACAGTGCCATGTAATCAAGCTTCGCCACTTCTGACATCACAGTCACAGCATCTATTCAACGCTTCATTGGTGCAGTAATGGAAAAACACACGAAACGACCTCATGGTGTCCTGCCGTCGAACGCACGCAGGCATTGAACTTTCAGCTCAGGTACGTTCAACATACATTCTTGTACTCACATGAATAAGCCGATCATAAGCAGCACATAAAGCAAGCTTCTCTAGCTTAACCCTGCTATTGATGAAGATGGTATCTGTGGCAACACCGTCTCAAATGAGGGAACCTGCACAACAAAGGTCAGCACTGTTGCAGATGGCAGCTGTCATCAGTATTCTTTTTTTATTCTCTAAATATTTGACTCTAACGTAAAAATTGAAAGTTTGTAAAAGCTGACATAAAACTAAATTTTTTAAAGCTGTTCCTAAGCTTAATATACAAGGTGGCGCAAAAGTAATCCTCCTATCAGAAAATGCTATAAATTTTGCGATTGCCCTTTAATGTCAGTTCTGTTTTGACATTTGTGTAGTAAACACATGCGAAATACACGTTAATAAACAATGCTACGCTACATTGCTCCAGAACGCGGAATATTGCTGACTATTTATTTGACCAATAATCGGTCGGTGACTTTGGCACAACGTGAATTTTGTCGCAGATTTACTGGTGAAACACTGCGACGTTTAGCCGCTCGCCTCGAAGAGACTGGCACAACACGAGATGCTGCCAGGCGTAGTGTGGTTCAACAAGACGGTGCAACGGCACACACTGCACGTGCCACAACCGATATGCTGAAGGATGTATTTCCCGGGCGCCTAATCTCCCGTTTTGGCGATTTGCACTGGCCAGCAAGATCGCCTGATTTGACCGCTCCAGACTTCTTTTTGTTTGGCTTTTTGAAGTCGCGGGCTTATGTCAACAAGCCTCAGACTCTTGCAGCTCTTAAAGAGAATATCCGTTAAGAATGTGAGGAGCTATAGCCGGAAGTTTTTGCCAAAGTGATGGAAAATGCCATAAAAAGGGCTCAAATGACAATCAACTGTGGCGGCGGCCATTTACATGACATCATATTCTCGACTTGATGTAAAAAAAATCAAAAGACCAAATAAAAATAACCCACAAGAAGAATCAAAGTTTTTCATTTTTTTTTAAATTACAGCCAAAAAACATCGGAAGTTTACTTTTGCGCCACCTTGTATTTCAAAATATAGACGTTTTATTTGTATTGAGCGGGACTGCTCTTAAAACTGGTTATTTTTGACATTTCTTTAAAAAACTTACCTGCCGCAAATCTTTACGGCGGCTTGGAGCTTTTACTGGGGAAAAGACGGCTGGATTGATCAATATGAACGTGTCTTCTGACGCTAAAGTCGATTGCGCTATCTGCAAGGAACCCGATTCCACACGCCGCAGAAAATGCAGAAAAGTGCAGTGGCTCAAATGAAAATGGTATGTTATCTGTTTTGCAAAGCATAAAAGAGTTGCAAAAGCAACTCAAAGAAAATGACTTTTGGCAGAGCCGCCAAAACACTCCGAATGTAAAAGCAATTGAGGTTACCACGGTGCCGACAACGAGCGTGCATGATACATTCAATGCGCTAAATACAGGCACACAGAGTAACACGAACGCGCAGTACACGGGTGTTAGCGCACAAAGCCATTTCTTTCCGCCAAACACGAGCACGCATGTGCTGATTACGGGTGTGAAGAAAATTTCGTTGCGAGGTAATCCATTGGAGCATAATGCGGGCGCAGTACCCTTTCCTGTGCAATGGGAAACAGGTGCGCAGTATGCATATACGAACAGGGGTATGCAAGGCCAACTGAATGAGTGCATGACTTTCGGGCAGGGCCAATCAAACGCATGTAATACACATGCAAATTATAATTTAAATAATGACCTTTACAGGCAAGAGTATGGCGGGGGTGGTTCTGTCGGTTTTCGGGACGGCTTCGTCGGCAACGGGTGTGGGGCAGGTGAACGGCAACCGAATTTCAACTTAACAACTGCACAAATTCAGGCAACAAAGGCTTTGTCAAAGGAGTTGCCATGCTTTAGTGGCAAACCGGAGGAGTGGCCGATGTTTATCAGCAGCTGAAAATTCAACGCGTCTTTGCGGCTATACTGACGATGAAAATCTACTTCGACTGCAGCATGCGTTAAAGGGCAAAGCCCTCGACTACGTGAGAAATCAACTTTTGATTCCAGTATTAGTACCTGATGTTATTTCAACACTACGCACGATATTTGGCAGACCTGAGCATATTATATACAGTCTGTTAGAAAAAGTTCGCTCATCACCAGATGTAAATGCGAACAAACTGGAAACGGTCGTAACATTCTCACTTGAGGTGAAAAATTTGACAGCGACAATGGCAGCGGCAGGACTTACGTCCCATTTGAATAATCTGGCACTCTTAAGAGATTTAATTCAAAAACTTCCCGCACAAATGCGCTTGGATTGGGCTATGTATTCAGAGAGTCGAGTTAATTTAAATTTATTGAATTTCAGCGAATGGTTATCGGTCCGAGCAAGAGCTGCTAGTACCGTTATAGCGATACCCGTAGGTGGAGGTCAGCAAGAAGAAAAGCGTAAAGCACATCGTGTTGGCTTCCATGAGGAAAAACGTGATACGCTTAAAGAGCGGCAACAGCAAGATACGCGCAGGTGCTCGGCGTGCACTGAAAGTCATTTTGTTGCAAATTGCAATAAATTTAAAGCAATGTCATATAATGCGAAATGGAATGTGGTTAATCGCATGAAACTGTGTCGTTCGTGCCTTAAAGCGCTTAGCCCCAAGTTTTGCAGGGAGCGCCAAGAATGCGGAAAAAACAACTGTACAGCAAAGCATCATATATTGTTGCACAAACCGGAGGCAGAAAGCCATAACTCTCGAGAAAACGTTGTGGCGGTGCAAGTACAAAAATCTTCAAACGTTATATATAGAATTTTGCCCATTACAATCCACACTCAACATGCTACTGCTACCTACAATCATCCAGCACGAAATACTGAAGAAGTTGCAACTTGAAGGTGAAAGGTCCGAACTTCGTTTGCGTTGGACGGATGGCTCCATTCGTGTAGATGATAATTCCGCACTTGTCAACCTGCAAGTGTCTGCACATGGAAAAAAACAAAATGTACAATTTGCGTGATGTCGGCACGGGAAATAAGCTTGACTTGCCTCCACAATCTCTGATAATGGCAGAACTGGCTCAGAAATATAAACACCTTAGGGGTTTGCCGGTGCAGTCATACGAAGGAGTGGTACCTCAAATGATAATTGGCTTAAATAACAAACACGTAGCAATGCCAATGAAGTTCAGAGAAGGAAGGGTTGACGAGCCAGCTGCAACGAAAACTCGTCTAGGCTGGACAATTTACGGTGTTTTAAAGCAGAACAAGTTAAATTCACGTGAGGACTTGCAGTTACACATATGTGAATGCGACGATGACATAGCGCTCCAAAAGCTCCTAATTGAAAACATGAAGCTCGAGAGTACAGAATTAAAAGCGCCATCACGTGATTTAATAGATGATGGTGATAAAAATGAACTTGCGAAGTACGTGAAGCGCACTGGCGGCTACTTCACAACGAAACTACTTTGGTGTATGGATGATATATCACTGCCAGACAATTACGAGTTGGCAAAGCGTAGACTTGAGTGCTTTGGAAAGAAGCTCAACAAGGATCCGGGCTTAAAAGAGAAGGTGAACGCACACATCCACAGTATGGAAGAAAAGCAATACATCAGAAAGTTCGGTGAGAGCGAAGTCGATATGAACTACAAGCGCAAGTGGTACTTACCGATATTTTCGGTTAAAAACCCCAACAAGCCCAACAAGACAAGATTGGTTTGGGACGCTGCTGCGGTATACAAAGGATGCTCTCTTAACGGTTGTCTAGAGAAGGGCCCAAATTTATTTCGACCGCTTACGAATGTCTTATACAACTTTCGAATTGGCAAGATTGGTATCTGTGCCGATATTCATGAAATGTTTCACAGGGTCAGTGTGGATAACGAAGATCAACACTCGCAAAGGTTCCTTTGGCGCGATTGTAATGACACTCGAGTGCCAAATGTCTATGTCCTGCGAGTGATGTCATTCGGCGCAAGCTGCTCGCCAGCTATCGCCCAATATGTGAGAGATAAGAACGCTAAAGAATTTTTTGACGAATTTCCGAGGGCTGCCAAGTCGATCATCGAAAGGCATTACGTGGATGATTTATCGGACGGAGCTGACAGTCCACAGGAAGCCATTCAGCTGGCCAAGGACGTAAAAGAGGTGCATAGGCGTGGGAACTTTCACATTAGAGGTTGGGTTTCAAACTGCGCACAAGTTGTCCACGCTCTCGGGGAGACAAACCCTATGAGCCATTTCTGTGAAGCGGGAAAAACAATTGACCAAGTGGTTGGGCCAGAAAAGGTGCTCGGGTTGCGGTGGCAAACTAGCAACGACATGTTTACGTTCAACACAAAGTTTACCAAAGCCAGCAAAGAAATTTTATGTGCCGAAAGACTACCGACTAAGAGAGAACTACTCCGGCTGCTGATGTCAATATATGATCCACAAGGTTTTCTGTCATTTTATACGATTCGCATAAGGATATTACTGCAAGACATATGGCGAAGTGGCATCAACTGGGATGACACAATTCCTGAAGAGTTTGCAATTCCATGGAGGCAATGGCTCTCAATATTTAAGCTTGTTTGCGAGGTGAAAGTTCCAAGATGTTACTTTGGCAACTTTAGAAAAGAGGGATGCAGAGTCGAACTATATGTTTTCGTCGACGCAAGTGAATCTGCAAGTGCCGCGGTGGCCTACTTTAGGATTGTGAACGGGCATAGAATTCATATCGCTCTTGTCGGTTCGAAGACTAAGGTTGCGCCTTTGCGTCCAATATCAATAACAGTACTAACATAGCTGCGTTCCGATCCACGTAAATACAAACAATTTGTAATGTTCAGGGTAGCAGAATTACAAGAAAACAGTGACATAGCGAAATGGCATTTCGTAACCTCTAAACAAAACGTAGCTGATGCAGCAACGAAGTCGAAAAATACCAACGAGTTCGCTCCAACGAGTTCTTGGTTTGCCGGTCCTGAATTCTTGCGCCTGCCGCAAGAAAAATGGCCAAAATACGAGTTTTCTACGCATGAGATTTATCCTGTGGAACAAGAACACAACTTGATTTTGCAGTGTGCAATGCAGACAGAGGTAAGACCGATCATTGATGTTGGCCGATTTTCCAAATGGGAGCGTCTGGAGGGATGCGTAGCCTACGTGAAGCGCTTCATTAAAAGCTGCAAGAAAAAACGTATACGTCTGCCAAGCCAGCAAATCTAACCACTGACGAGCTTCTCTGGAGCCGATATTTCCTCTACCGTCTTGCCCAAACCGATGCCTACCACACCGAGATTGACAGTCTACAACACAATTCACGATGTGTATTGCCGAAACTAGCCCGCTTAAAAAGCTGTCAGCCTTCATTGTTCGTATGCGCGGCCGCTTGGAAAACGCACCCATAGAAGAGGCAGCAAAAACCCCCATAATTATGCCGAAATCTCACAAAATCACGCTGCTTATAATTGATTGGTATCACCGCAAGTACCGGCACGTACACCATGACACGGTCATCAACGAGATAGTTCAACGATTCTTCATCCCTTGCCTACGCCGAGCTCTACGCTCTATACGCTCAAACTGTATGCTTTGCAAGCTACGCGACGCGAAACCACATCCGGCTGAAATGGGTCCACTGCCTGAAGGACGTTTGGCGCCCTATTCAAGACCATTTTCTCAGGTGGGCATCGACTTCTTCGGCCCGTTCTTGGTTACCATTGGAAGGCGCAGGGAAAAAAGGCACGGTGTGATATTTACGTGTATGACCTGCCGCGCCGTACACGTGAAGGTCGCACACTCACTCAGCATGAACTCCTGCGTAATGGCGATACGAAATTTTATCTCCAGAAGAGGTCAACCCATTGAGATATTCAGCGATAACGGCACCAACCTGGTTGCAGCTGAGAAGGAGCTGCGTGAAGCTTACACAAAATTGGACTTTGATACTCTACAAGCGCAGATAACAAGCGCAGAATGCAAATGGACTTTTATCCCGCCAGCGAGCCCTGGGCGGCGCATGGGAACGAATGATACGCTCAGTAAAAAACGTAATGTACCGCATTGTTACACTCGATACCAAGCTAACAGATGAGAAACTTTACAACCTGCTTGTAGAAGTGGAAAGCATCGTCAACAGCCGACGACTTACTTACATATCATTAGACGCAGCCGACCACGAAGCTTTAACGCCCAATCATTTCTTGCTGGGCAGCTCCTCCGGTAGCAAACCACCGGGAAAATTTTGCCCAACAGATGAATACGTGAAGAGTTCCTGGCGTCACTCGCAGTTCCCTGACATGTTTTGGAAACGATGGGTGGCCGAAGTGTTACCAACGCTAACCAGAAGAACAAAGTGGTTCGACCACATGAAACCAATCGAAAAGGGAGACGTGGTGATCATCATTGACCCTAATCTTCCCAGATACACCTGGCCAAAGGGTGTAGTAACCAGTACACATGCTGCCAAAGACGGGCAGGGCAGAAGCCCGACTGTTCGCACATCAACCGGCGAGTACCACCGTCCAGCTGCGAAGATAGCAGTGCTAGACATAAAACGAAGTGTTGACGACACTGTTGCCTAGAAGAGGGTATTGTCTCCCACGGGTCGTCATACCGGGGGGCAGAATGCGGCAACACCGTCTCAATAGAGGAAACCTGCACAACAAAGGGCAGCACTGTTGCAGATGGCAGCTGTCATCAGTATTATTTTTTTATTCTCGAAATATTTCACTGTAACGTAAAAATTGAAAGTTTGTAAAAGCTGAAATAAAACTAAGTTTTTTAAAGCTGTTCCTAAGCTTAAAATATTTCAAAATATAGACGTTTTATTTGTATTAAGCGGGACTGCTCTTAAAACTGGTTATTTTTATCATTCGACTAAATTAACGTTTAAATAGTGCACACTTCCTTTCTGCATATGAAACTCCTCCAATCATTTTGCCACATGACATTGAGCAAGCTGCTAATTGCTCAATCACATGAGTCCACCTTGCATGGTGGTGTACAGGCGACTCTCAACTTCTTAAGGCAACGTTATTGGATTATCGAAGCTCGGTCGGATGTTAAACAATATGTGCATAGATGTATAAAATGCTTCAGGCAAAACCGCACGACAGTTACTCAAGTCTAGGGAAATTTTCCTTAGAATGTTGCAATCCTGCCAACGCTTTTGACCATTGACTATGGGGCCCCTACTATATCCGCACTACAAAAGGTAGAGGGATACAAGTAGGACATTGTACTCTTTGTGAGCTTTGCACTTGCGTTATTTATTTAGAACTTGTAAGCGATCTAAGCACAGATACATTCCTTGCCGCGTTAAAATGTTTTCTCGCACAATGAGGATACTGATCTAACATTTACAATGAGTGCGTTACTGCCTTTGTGGGTGCCATTGTGAATAAATACAAGTGAAAAGTCTTCTCATTGTGAATGGTCACAGCTAATATGGGATATCACATAAGGGCTAATAAGGACTGCCAGACATAGAAATTGCACGATAAATGATATGTGAATATAAGAAATCGAGTAATAAAAAGGCAGGAAATCCTGGGTGGCGAATATTGATTTTCCCAAAAGGCAACCCCTTTTGCACGAAAAAAGCCAATACGGATTGCCGTGTTGTAATTACATATTATTTCTGATTATAAATACAAAAACAAAAGTTTAATAAATTTTATGATAAATATTTGTGCAAATTGTTTGCATATTGTACCTTTCTCTCCCGCTTTTAATTTTATTGGAAGGCATTCATATATTTGAAATAGACATCCACAATTGATATGACTTATTTGTATTATTTGTATTTTGCATATGCAAAAGTGGTCGGTCAATTCAGTCATCTCTGACCATAATTCATGGTGAAATTGATGCTTTGAAAAGATTATAACCCGCATATGCCAGAAAATGCATAATGGTCTTAAGAATCAGACAGAAACTTAAAGTAATAATAAATTTTTGCTTATGTATTTTCACTCATCTTTTCTTTTTCAAATTCGTTTTTCTGTCTCTTGTTTTATTAAATTAGTTGAAGAAATAATATTTTCGATGTTCATTGTGTTAAGAATGTTGGGATCAGCTATACTTCTCAATTTGTTGCAAGTACACATTTGCACCAATTGGTACAAACTATCATGAACAAAGTTTCTGCAAAGTTACCACTGTAACGCAACCCTGCATGGAGGAGGCCATTTAAATTCAAACCAAACGGCACATAGGATTTTTTAATAATAGCTATATCTATATATTTTATATATTTGCAGTTATTCCCAAGCAATGTCAAGTTACCTACTTTTATATATGTACATATATAATTCTATTATTTGTTATTTAATAAATGTACATAAGTTTTCATTTTAACATTTATTTGATTTAGCAAATTTTACATATTTTGGAAAATTTTTTCATTTTCATACAATGCCTTATGCATGGGCAATAAACATCTACGCAAACTCACAAAACTTTTAAAACTGCTTATAATTAAAAAATTGTTAAAAAGTTATGATTCTAAAATGCTATAGTCAAATTAATTACATATATTGCAGCGGTGAATCTTTCTCAGTGAGCTTCTAGAGCACAATACCATAGTCGATTTCTTGTAAGAACTGCAAAAAAAAATGAAATTAGCCTCATAATTTATTCCATGTAATACCAATATTGACATATAAGTAGGCGTGAAGAGCTTACCTGACCCGTAAATTGTTAAAATCCTCATTTATTTTCAGCCACGGCATAGTTTGTGCATGTTATAGCAAGCAATGCAACGTTTTTCAAACTATGCGCACGCTATAAGCCAAGGGGCTGCAAATAATTTTTATTAGATAAGTATACTGTTATACAATAACTTAGCTTAGACCTACCTATTCGCATCATGATTCGAGTCTTCTTACTTTGTTGTGTATTCCACTAAGACTTGATACGCCATGGAGAAGAAAAGCTCCTGACCACTACTACTACCACCACCACCACCGGGTTTAGATTTAAGCAAAATTAAAATGTATCTTACCTTTTCTTACTGAGCAGCAGAATTTTTTACACTAAAGAAATTGTTGTGTTTTGATGTAGTTTTGGGAAAATTTGTGAACAGAATGTTGTATTGTGTGGTAGCTAAGAAAATATTAGTAGAATTAATGAAAAGTGTTATTCAACTCGAATTTTAACAACATTTATAATGTACACATGAAGTAAGGTTCAATGTCATGCACTTTTATATTGCAATTTTTTCAATACAATTGAACTTTTTTCATATTTGCTATTTCGCCAGCAGTTTCTACTACACATTTGTTTGGACAATGTGAAAGCAGCTCTGTCTAAAAATGGTGTATAGTGCTCAAAAAATACATCCTTCTAAATCAGGTGATCTCAGCTGGGCCTAATTTTGACGTCTATGGCTAAGATTTTTCGTTGGAAATTATTCACAATGGTGGGTGCCAATGCAGAACTAAAAGCTGATCTAGGCGCTTGCAGACAGCAGTTAGAAACTGCAGCTTGATTTGCAGAAATAAGGGGTATTTCCTGGCATTTCATACCTCCAGGCTAAGGGATCCGCATTCTTGTTCCTTACCGCTAAAATTGCTCTTTCACTCGCAATGATGACTCACTTAGCAATGATGTTGGGAAACACTTTGTTGATTAGCTCCTCTGCAACTCGCATGTTTGTCGTCAGCTGAAGTTTATTCTGAGGCAAGCATTAATCTCATCGGCAGCGGTCGGTATTACTGGTAGTGTTTGCCGGAAATCTCCTGAGAATAAAACCAACCCATCACCAAAACGTCTTGCGTCATTACGCAGATCTTTCATATTGCAATTCAGGCTTATGTGACATTGTACATTCGTCCCAAATAATTCACCTTCATCCTGCAGTTCTCGTTCGAAAGCGTTGCTTATTCTACAATTTGGCGATGGCGAATGACTGCTCTCTTCATTCATCTCAAAATGGGGATTCTCTGGATGGGTACGAACTCTATGTAAAATGTCTTGTGACATTTCGTCCATGTTCTTGTCCCAAAATTCGCGTGGACTCAACGGAAAACCTGTAGAAATAATGATCGCAAATATTATGCGTATTTGGAGATGCGGAAACAGTTACTTTAGTGATTGTCGTGTCCCAATGCGTATCGTTTTCGAGCAAACTGAGCTCCTGACATTCAGCTTGTAATGTTGGCAACACTACCCTTTGACAGTTCGAAGTGATTCAAATGATGCCGGGCCACGAACATTCACCAGCAATAGTCGCAAGTAAAAGCACTCCTCATTTTTCGGATGAACTGAATAGATACGGCCAACAGCTTCAGGATGACCAGGAACTACATCACCTTGCCTTGACGTTGAAAATCGAGAAGAAACTGGTCAATGTTGTCGCTGGTGGGTTTTGAGCGCGTTGACGGGCATTTGTCAGTGAAATAGACTCATTGACCGTTCTCCAGATGCACTGACAAATGTGTAACAGTCGGATAGCGTTCGTAAATGGGAAATGAGAATGCACGCCAAATCGCCTCATTGCTGCTTACGTATCGACCAATTTGATAGCGCGTGATTTCATTATTTGGATCAGGAGCTTGAAAACCAAAAGCCGCAATGTCACTGCCATATTTGCAGATGTACTTGATGGACTTCACTGAACTGTAATACTTCACGTTACAAAATTATGACTTAAGAATAGCAATCGCAATAGCGCTAAAAATCACGGTGAAAAAACTCGCACTGGAAAAAACTGGAAAGAATGGCGCTACCCTGTTGATCTTTGGTACATGTAAAGTTTGTATATCAAATTAAAGGATTGATAATTCCTGTGGTTGTTGTCAGAATGAACAGCACGTTACATTTGATTTTCTAGTTTACATCATTGAACGACTCAGGCGATTAGGGGAATCAAAAGTTGAATATAAAGTGGGCTAGTAGCCAACTTCGTTGCACCAGAGAACTTTTGCATTAACAAATAAAATTAACAAAATGTATTTATAAAATGGAGATAGAGTGGCAATCATGGAGCAATAGCACGGGTCGGTTTGTCAATGCGGAAATTTAATCACAAACAAGTTGTTATTGGAAATTTAACCAGTTCAACCATTTAATACCTTTGAAAATGAGAAATTTATCATTTAACACGTGCACTGGTTAAATGCCAAAATCAATTCGTAAACAAGTTAAGGGCCGTTTGCTCAATGCCCGATTAAAATGGTCTTTAATCAGATGATAGCTAACCATCTGATAGTTTGAAATGGCAGTATCGTTTTCACCAAAGTCCGATTAGTTAGCCTCCGATTACTTCGCTCATTGTGAATATGTTAGGAAAAAGTTCACAAAACCTGCATTGTGAATACGCAAAAACTACAGTCAGCTGATTTTTGTTTACAATTATTACAAATAATTTTTACAGCGGTTTTTTCTATTTGTGCTACTCGTCGGTGTTCTGTGCTTCTGTGTTTAATTTTTTATAATGGATGAAAAAAAAAGGAATCGGCTTCCAAATTTTTCGACCACTAATAACATTGGCTGAGCGCTATGGCAATGTTATTGAAAATAAAAAGACCGACGCTGCCTCCTGGGAGGAAAAGCGAAAGGCATGGGATTCTATTGACGCCGAATTTAAAGCTCAAATTGGTAAGAGGAGAGGTGCGAAAAATTTGCGGGAAAAGTTTGAAAATCTAAAGCGTAAAGCTAGGAAAAGTATAGCTGAAGAGAAGAGGGAGCTATATAAGACGGGCGGTGGACAATTTAAATTCCGGCCGAACACCAATACGAGCAGGTTCGCTGCAATAATGGGCCAGACTGCGACAGGTCTGAACAATGATATTGACAGCGATGGTAAGGTTTTTTTATACTCAAACCTACATACAATAGTTATTCAATTCATTCTTGATACTTTATTTCAGCCATTATTATATGTGAAAATGATCCAGAAATTGAACACTTAGATCAGTCAATGAATAGTTTCACGGTGGAGGTTATAGCAGAGCCAAACGAGTCTTTGGAAAATGTAACATCATTCTAGATTCCACGTCAGTTTCCCTTAATATTTCTAATTTCATTTAGGTTCCTAAAAACGATTGGAGCACGTGGAGTCCAGCCCTTCTGCGGGCGCCAAAAACAGAAAAGCTGACTACAAAAAGCGAGAAGAACCGGAAGGGTAGCTGTAATTATCAGCAAATTTTCTGGGAAGAGGAAAATAAAAGAGCAGCCGAAAAACATGAGATGGCAAAGCAAAGTCACGAGCTAGAGGTAAAAAAAGCCGAGATGAAGTTGCAGCTTTTAAAGCTTGAAATAAAGTGCAAGGCACAGCAATTGTCAAATCAGAATTTCCCTTCTAATTGACTGAGTATATCTGTTGAGCGTATATGAATACTTATAAGCATATAGTGTCGGACAAGTTTTATGTAGCAAGTTTTTTTACAGCCCATTTAATTTTAGTATAATTAAGTGCAAGTGTGAAGTTGCTGAAAACTCCCGCTGATTTCAGAATTTTTCGAACATATTTTGTATGGAAGGAAATGCGTGACACCATAAAAAAAAAATCTAAAATCAGCGGGACTTTGCAGCAACTTCACACTTGCACTTTATTATACTAAAATTAAATGGGCTGTAAAACTCCGTACCAATGTTTTAGAAATTCAAATTACGGAGTTAGAAATTTAGACGATGGATTTCTTAGTAAAAATTGAAGTTCCTTTTTTCATATATTACGCTAAGTTTTTGTTTATCCATAAATTTTTGGAGGATCTCAACTATAGGATACTAACATATTTATTTCACTATTTAAAATGCAATAAAATTGTATTACATGTATTTAACAAAAACCACAATAGGCAATATATTTACTTATAACTCATATTTGATAAAAAATACTTTATTAGGTGCTTTTTTGTGAATTTTGTACAAAGTCGAAAATTTTGATTTTATGGTTTATGTTAATATAACGAAGTACGTGTTCATAAAAAAAGGGAACATGGAAACATAAATGCTTTATACTTATATATCAAAGTAAGATTTTACTAATATGTAAATGAAGAATAGAAATGTTAATTTATTTTTTTTTTGTTTTATGTATACATGGAATTTCCAACTGCGTTACAACCTGAAATACATCAAAAATACATTTTATTACTGGCTAGAGAATTTATTTATTAGCTAACAAAATTAGCAAAATAATCTCTGATTAAACTCGATCTCATGAAGGCTCCTCCCTCAGTTTCAGATATAGTAGAATCATCCGCCTCCATTAAATGTTCAGTAGGCTCTTCAACATCACAGTTTTCTGTTGCAGGTGGGTCTGCCTCTCTATTCTGCCGTGCGATATTATGCAAAACTCCACATGCGACAATAATTGCCATAGTCGTGTCTTTCGAAACCCTTATGCCAACGGATAACACCGGAAATCGACGTTTCCATACGCCAAAACACCGTTCTACACAGTTTCTAGTCCGTATTTGCGACTCATTATATAGTCGCTCTGCAGCAGTGTTTGGGTGTAAAAGTGGAGTCATCATATATTTACTGACACCATATCCACTGTCGCCCATTAAAAAGCAGTCTTTAAACTCATTCTGCTCGAAGCGGTGCTTTAGCCGACTGTTATTGAAAATGTTGCTGTCATGTGCAGAACCTGGCCACCTGCATACAAGATCTGCTATTTCCAAATTTGCGTTACAGACAGCTTGTACGTTAAAGGAAAAGTACCCTTTTCGATTTCGGAATATTTCGGCATTTTCTCCTTCAGGCGACTGTATTTTAATATGTGTGCAGTCAATACATCCCACTGCTTTCGGAAATTTTGCTATTCTATAAAATTCACGATTTGCGATTTCAATTTCATTTATGGTTTTCGGCATTTTAATAAAATCTTTAGAAAGTCGTGCAATAGCAAATGAAACCTTTTTCACAACACGACTAGCAGTGCCCACACTGACTCCACAGAAATCAGCAACAGTTACTAAGAAGCTCCCAGATGCGTAGAAGCGCAATGCCAGCAATAGCATTTCCTCGGGGTTTAAGGCGTGGTTTCTGCAAAATAAATTAAATGTAAATATTATATGAATGTAGCTTTATGGAACATTTATTCACAAACCTTTCAGTAGGACTTTGTATTATTTCTTTTATTTTGTCCAAAACGTAGAAAACACTATTTTTGGTCAGTCGAAATCTGCGATGGAAGGTATCATCGTCAAACGTTTCAAAAAAATTTGTTCTCTCGCCGTACGTCCATCATCCGGCAAACTTAATCAGATCTTAAATGACAGATGTGCGCTAACCGAACTTTGAGAAAATACTTTTACAGCCAACTTACGATTATATCCTGATTAACCGCTTAACCAAACATTGAGAAAACGGCCCTAAATCTCATGCAAATTGTTGGGAAATCTAACCAGTACAACCATTTAGGGCCGTTTTCTCAATGTTTGGTTAAGCGGTTAATCAGGATATAATCGTAAGTTGGCTGTAAAAGTATTTTCTCAAAGTTCGGTTAGCGCACATCTGTCATTTAAGATCTGATTAAGTTTGCCGGATGATGGCATGCCGATTAGCTACTAACCAGACTGAAAAGTGACAGCAGACAGCAGTGAAATTTATAAACAATATTACAATTTGGTGTAATATTTTAAATAATGGACCGCCTTGAGCATATTTCTCACCTTTCTGGGCTGCTTGGGCGGCGTGTTTTAAAACCTAGGACGTACGGCGAGAGAACAAATTTTTTTGAAACGTTTGACGATGATACCTTCCATCGCAGATTTCGACTGACCAAAAATAGTGCTTTCTACGTTTTGGACAAAATAAAAGAAATAATACAAAGTCCTACTGAAAGGTTTGTGAATAAATGTTTCATAAAGCTACATTCATATAATATTTACATTTAATTTATTTTGCAGAAACCACGCCTTAAACCCCGAGGAAATGCTATTGCTAGCATTGCGCTTCTACGCATCTGGGAGCTTCTTAGTAACTGTTGCTGATTTCTGTGGAGTCAGTGTGGGCACTGCTAGTCGTGTTGTGAAAAAGGTTTCATTTGCTATTGCACGACTTTCTAAAGATTTTATTAAAATGCCGAAAACCAGAAATGAAATTGAAATCGCAAATCGTGAATTTTATAGAATAGCAAAATTTCCGAAAGCAGTGGGATGTATTGACTGCACACATATTAAAATACAGTCGCCTGGAGGAGAAAATGCCGAAATATTCCGAAATCGAAAAGGGTACTTTTCCTTTAACGTACAAGCTGTCTGTAACGCAAATTTGGAAATAGCAGATCTTGTATGCAGGTGGCCAGGTTCTGCACATGACAGCAACATTTTCAATAACAGTCGGCTAAAGCACCGCTTCGAACAGAATGAGTTTAAAGACTGCTTTTTAATGGGCGACAGTGGATATGGTGTCAGTAAATATATGATGACTCCACTTTTACACCCAAACACTGCTGCAGAGCGACTATATAATGAGTCGCAAATACGGACTAGAAACTGTGTAGAACGGTGTTTTGGCGTATGGAAACGTCGATTTCCGGTGTTATCCGTTGGCATAAGGGTTTCGAAAGACACGACTATGGCAATTATTGTCGCATGTGGAGTTTTGCATAATATCGCACGGCAGAATAGAGAGGCAGACCCACCTGCAACAGAAAACTGTGATGTTGAAGAGCCTACTGAACATTTAATGGAGGCGGATGATTCTACTATATCTGAAACTGAGGGAGGAGCCTTCATGAGATCGAGTTTAATCAGAGATTATTTTGCAAGGTTAGCTAATAAATAAATTCTCTAGCCAGTAATAAAATGTATTTTTGATGTATTTCAGGTTGTAACGCAGTTGGAAATTCCATGTATACATAAAACAAAAAAAAATAAATTAACATTTCTATTCTTCATTTACATATTAGTAAAATCTTACTTTGATATATAAGTATAAAGCATTTATGTTTCCATGTTTCCTTTTTTTAGGAACACGTACTTCGTTATATTAACATAAACCATAAAATCAAAATTTTCGACTTTGTACAAAATTCACAAAAAAGCACCTAATAAAGTATTTTTATCAAATATGAGTTATAAGTAAATATATTGCCTATTGTGGATTTTGTTAAATACATGTAATACAATTTTATTGCATTTTAAACAGTGAAATAAATATGTTAGTATCCTATAGTTGAGATCCTCCAAAACTTTATGGATAAACAAAAGCTTAGCCTAATATATGAATAAAGGAACTTCAATTTTTACTAAGAAATCCATCGTCTAAATTTCTAACTCCGTAATTTGAATTTCTAAAACATTGGTACGGAGTTTTACAGCCCATTTAATTTTAGTACAATAAAGTGCAAGTGTGAAGTTGCTGCAAAGTCCCGCTGATTTTAGATTTTTTTTTTTACGGTGTCACGCATTTCCTTCCATACAAAATATGTTCGAAAAATTCTGAAATCAGCGGGAGTTTTCAGCAACTTCACACTTGCACTTAATTATACTAAAATTAAATGGGCTGTAAAAAAACTTGCTACATAAAACTTGTCCGACACTATATGCTTATAAGTATTCATATACGCTCAACAGATACATATACTCAGTCAATTAGAAGGGAAATTCACACTTTATTTCAAGCTTTAAAAGCTGCAACTTCATCTCGGCTTTTTTTACCTCTAGCTCGTGACTTTGCTTTGCCATCTCTTGTTTTTCGGCTGCTCTTTTATTTTCCTCTTCCCAGAAAATTTGCTGATAATTACAGCTACCCTTCCGGTTCTTCTCGCTTTTTGTAGTCAGCTTTTCTGTTTTTGGCGCCCGCAGAAGGGCTGGACTCCACGTGCTCCAATCGTTTTTAGGAACCTAAATGAAATTAGAAATATTAAGGGAAACTGACGTGGAATCTAGAATGATGTTACATTTTCCAAAGACTCGTTTGGCTCTGCTATAACCTCCACCGTGAAACTATTCATTGACTGATCTAAGTGTTCAATTTCTGGATCATTTTCACATATAATAATGGCTGAAATAAAGTATCAAGAATGAATTGAATAACTATTGTATGTAGGTTTGAGTATAAAAAAACCTTACCATCGCTGTCAATATCATTGTTCAGACCTGTCGCAGTCTGGCCCATTATTGCAGCGAACCTGCTCGTATTGGTGTTCGGCCGGAATTTAAATTGTCCACCGCCCGTCTTATATAGCTCCCTCTTCTCTTCAGCTATACTTTTCCTAGCTTTACGCTTTAGATTTTCAAACTTTTCCCGCAAATTTTTCGCACCTCTCCTCTTACCAATTTGAGCTTTAAATTCGGCGTCAATAGAATCCCATGCCTTTCGCTTTTCCTCCCAGGAGACAGCGTCGGTCTTTTTATTTTCAATAACATTGCCATAGCGCTCAGCCAATGTTTTTAGTAAATTTTCTTCCGTAGTCGAAAAATTTGGAAGCCGATTCCTTTTTTTTCATCCATTATAAAAAATTAAACACAGAAGCACAGAACACCGACGAGTAGCACAAATAGAAAAAACCGCGGTAAAAATTATTTGTAATAATTGTAAACAAAAATCAGCTGACTGTAGTTTTTGCGTATTCACAATGCAGGTTTTGTGAACTTTTTCCTAACATATTCACAATGAGCGAAGTAATCGGAGGCTAACTAATCGGACTTTGGTGAAAACGATACTACCATTTCAAACTATCAGATGGTTAGCTATCATCTGATTAAAGACCATTTTAATCGGGCATTGAGCAAACGGCCCTTAACATGTTTGAAAATAAGTGCGCTATATCACTGTATGCATACCGCTGCATACTTTTTGGCGCTCCGTCCCCAAATATGTAAATAAAAACCGACTGGTTCAGGGTGAACTTATTAAAATACCAGAGAACGTATATTATAGAAAATGCTCATCCCAGTCTATTCCGTGATTCGTTCCGCTGCCGGGGGTCTGCTGTACACACCACACTATTTTTTTCCACCACCTATACACAGTAAACCCACTTAATTTAACAGTAGATACCCATATTAACAGAACGAGAGCGTGAATTTTTAGTTAGAGAGAAAAAATTTAACTTATCACTGGTGTTGCAGGTGGTTAATTTGGTTTTAATAATATAACAATTGTCTATAATCATGCGAATAAATAAATATTTTATTGAAATTTCATTTTTATTTATATCGTAATATAAACGAATTTAATATAATGGATCTTTTTATTAAAATTTATGTCAAAATTTTCGTTTTCTAGTAAAAATTTAATTTTAATTAAGATAATTTTTTTAAACACTTTTTTTAATATTAAATAATAACAAACATAATAGGTTAATAAAATAATTTAATGAAATTTCTTTATATTGCACATCTTAAATTATTTAAACAAATGAAAACTTTTCAATTTTTTTGTATATTCATTCGTAACGAAATGTTTTCCAAAAATTTATGAAAGCTAATAAATATAGCGAATTGAATTTAAAAAAATGCATAAAAATTTGGCATGGCACAAAAAATCGGGGATTCGAACTATGGGGCAAAAGCTAAAACGTACAATATGATAATGCGGCCGGCGACTAAACGCGCTAAGCCCCAGCAGAAGTTCTGCTTGATTTGCTTAAACGGCTAATTATGCAAAGCATAGCAATGTGTGCGTAAAGAAGAAGAGCAATTTACGAATCCAACTAAAACTGAAACAAAGAAGAAAAAGTAGTAACCCGAGAAAAAATTTCCATTTTGATTGTCAGCGGGGCAAGTAGAGACGGAAGAGGAGTTATGCAACAATTTGGATAAGAGAAGCTAGGAAAGGGAAAGGGAATGGTAACTAAAAGAATATTCTTTTCTGTTTTTCGGCAATTCTTGTGTTGATTCGCCAATTGCGCGTGCACGTGTATGCAAATGAATTGATGCGCATTTGGACAAAAATTCTAGAATATTCAAGAACATGCCAAATGTCAGCAATTTGTCAGACTACGTTGCCAGTATTGGGGTGTTGAAACTTTTCAATGACCGTCGATGGTTTGTAAAATTGAAGATTTTAGCATTTTTGTGTTCGTCGCGAAAAAAATCGTTGAGTGGAACATTTGCGTGCGCGGGGTGATGAAATGCTCGCGCTTATGAATGAACGGCATTTTTTTCAGGAAAACGCGCACGCGTTTATGAATGAATTTTTTGTTGTTGTATGTAGTTTCCGACATTTTAGAATATTTGGCGCCCGCGCAGGCACAAATGCAGCTGCGGTTTTGATTGCGCTGTGATTTGACTTTGATTTAGCATAGGTCAAGGTTGAATTTATGCACATGCACGTAAGTACATACTTATGTGTGTATGTATGTACATGGATGCATATGAATTTATGTGTTTAGATACATGTACATACATATGTATATAGATATGCAAGTTAAATAAAACAAAGAGTTTTATTTTATTGCGGGTGCTGGGGAAAGCAGCACGACCGCGTTTATTGCGAGATTCTGACAAAAAGAACTGTGGTTTACAATATTTTACAGTTTTTATACTAAATCTAAGCCTGCGCTGCAACTGCATTTTGTCGTTGCGGCCTTATTCCATTTCCTTTGTTGTTGCCATATGCTTGCTGTGGCAGTTCTGCTTGCGCAACTTGTGTGTGGTCGCCGCATGCTATAGTGCTGCGCTGGTTTTCCTCTAGTTGCTGACCTACCCCATTGCGTTCCACTTTACGCAGACGTCTGACTGGACACTTGTTCAGTGCAGTTGAATTATGATGGGTCATCATATTTCGGGCGGCACATGCGCTGTCGCAATATTTTCGGCAACATGTGCAGTATCGGCTTCGTTTGAGTTGACGTTTTGGTATTTAACTGTGTGTCGACTAATTTATGATTGGTAATCATATTTCGGACGATATGTGCGCTGTTGGATCTTCCGGGAATGTTTTGTTCTTAGCGACGTGTGCGATATCGGCTTTGCTTGCGTTGACTTTTTGGTATTTAAATGTGTGTCAACTAATTTATGATTGGTAATCATATTTCGGGCGATATGTGCGCTGTTGAGTCTTCCGGGATTGTTTAGTTTTTAGCGACGTGTGCGGTATCGGCTTTGCTTGAGTTGACTCTTTGATATTCGAATATGTGTCAACTCAATGCGGCTAATTTGTGCTTCCCTTTTGGTTTGTTGGGAATGGTCTATTTCTTGTGAATGCTTCTATTTCTGTTGACTTGGGTGGTATTGAACAAGTGGTTAATTTATTGGTGGATGGTCGGTCGTGTTACGGGCGACCTGGGTGGTGCTGGCTCGGCTTGGGTGGTATTGACTTATCCTAAGTTAAATCTTCCTCTCTTAAGTCGATTGTCCTCAATCGGTATTGTTGTAGTGTACAAAACGTTGTGGCGTAGTTTTTAGCTGCGTATTTGTTATGGCGTAGTTTTTAGTTACAGGAATGGGCCAGTTGTTACGTTTGCAGTATCTTGAGATTGTGATTGCAGTTCAGGCGATATATAAAATTTTTTCTTATATTTATTCATACAAATAAAGATAAAAATTATTATGATGATAACCAATACGATTAATAAATCTGAGCCTAAACTAATTAAATGCACATTTTTGTTGTTTTTCAGTAATAATTGTATAGGCTTTTCTTGGTTCATTTGCTCTACATAAAGTTTTTCTAATTTAAGTTCTGTCACTGTAGTATTTGAATTTGGTTTAATTTTTGTAATTTTATTTGGTAATATAAACGTGTCGTACATTGTGATTTTAATGTTTTCGTATGTTTTATTTATTGATGTTATTTTACAATTTTCAAATTTGATTAAAAAGGTTCCTTTCTGTTTAACTTTTAATTTGATACAATTATGGGATATGCTTGAATTGAAATTTTTAAATATTAGCATTCCTGGCAATATTTCTTTAATGGTCGATTCGAATAATGGTTTTAATTTACAATTGGCTTCTTCAAACTTAAGAATATTTATTATGTAATTATTTTCTAATTTTATTAAATTTTTTTCTAAGTTTTCTTTAACATTTGTGCTATAAATATCATTATTGCCATTTATTAAAAATTCATATTCGTCTATTGACTATTGACATGTTTTTTGAGTCTGGAATTTGTTCAAATCTTATTTTGGAGAGAATGTTAGAGGAATATTGCGGAATTAGCAAGGTTATAATAATATTGTTATTCTGAAAAATGACTGCGACTCGTATGTTTTTGTAACTGTCGAAGTCATCGATAAGGTCAAGTTCAGTATGCGTAAGTATATCTGTTGGTATTATGCCTATCTTGCTTGAAAAAATTACTCGTCCGATGTCGTTTATATGACTCTGTAATAGCGATATGTCGTTATTTATCTGATATATGTGTTTAATAAACTCTAATTCGTCCTCTATGTTGTTGATTTTGTTCTGTATCGTCTTTTTGAATATGTTTATGTAATTTTGGATAAGAGTTTGTTGTTTATTTATGTGTGTAGTAATGTTATTAATTTGGTCGGTTAAAAGTTTATTAGCGTAAATTAGCTTATTTACGTTGTCTGCCGTATCCTGGGCATTATTTTGCATCTTGTCTAATGTACTAATTATCTGTTGCTCGTCATCACTGTCCATGCTACCTGCAATATATTTTAGTCCTTTGCCTAAAATATTTACTAAACCTCGTTTTGCTTTAGTGTGTGGGTATAGATAGCTTATTTTTGCCTTGAGTAGTATAAAATTTTTATTTACCGTGTCCAGTAACTGTCTGTCTTCAAAGTTTGTTGATGTCAGGGCTTCGATATTTTTTCGATTAACCAGGTTGTCTCGTCGTAAGCTGTCAAGTTGATAAAATGAAGAACTTTATTGTAGTGACTTATGGTCTTCTGCTCTCCAATTTTGATGGGTATATAGCCATTGTTGTTTGCCAAATCTTGTATATCGATCTGTTGGGCGACGGCGATGAATATTGATGCCAAAATCTGGGTGACTATGTTCATCTTCATTTTGGTTATTAGAAAGGGTTTTTTTTCGCAGATGATAACTACAAGGATTTAACTTTGTTTAATATTATTTTTGTGTACTATTCTTCCTGACTGTGTTTTGACTGTGGTGTTGTAATTCTGTGCTACTATTTCTTTTTTATATCTAGATGTTAATTTATTTCCTAATCTCCTATTTATTTTAACAATTATTATTTCGCCTTGATGATACTGTTTTAATGCTACTCTATTTTTATTATGGTAAGCGAGATCGGAGATCTGCTTTTTCCTAAGTTTATCTGTTGTTTCTAATCTATGCTTATCTAATAGAAGAGGATCGCTATTAACTCTTCTCCCAAAGAATGTTTCTATTGGTTTTTCCCCTGTTGTGGAATGTACTGAGTGATTATACTCTTTCACAGATCTTTCTAAAAGTTCGTTAAAAGATTGGTGAGTATTCTCGCACTGGAGGCATCGCATTATTTCTCGCAATGTGGAGTGGAATCGTTCCACTTGTCCGTTAGAGCAACTTGTGTATGGCGCTGTTCGGTGTATTTCTATACCGAACTCGTTTTCCATCATAAAGTTTATTGTCTCTGATTTGAATGACTTCTCATTGTCCATAACGACTGTTTCTGGTACAAGAGAGAAAAGAATGTCCCTTAAAGGTTGCTTTATATCCTCCGCTGCTTTAGACTTGATAGGCTTTACAACTGCGTATTTAGAAAATTTATCTATCGCGGTTAAAATTAGTTGTCTTCCCATGTGGAGTATGTCGATATGGACTATTTGTCCTGGGAATGCGGGGATAGGAGTGGCCTGAATTTTTGGCTTAGCCGGATGCCGGTCATATATATTTTCTTTGCATATCGTACAGATTTTAATAATTTTCTTAATTTTGCTGGCCATCCCCGGAAAATAATATTTTCTTAAAATTTGTATTTTATTTTCCCTAGAATTTCTGTGTGCTCTGCTATGCTCCTTAATTATAATGTCTTGTTGATCCTGATTGCTTATTATGTCCTCTACCTGTACCTGAGAAAATCTAACTTTGTATTTGCCAAAATGAATCGGATACAGTTCCTGTATTATTCCCATTGTATTCTCTTCGGCTTTGATGCAATTTATTACAGATGGGTTTAGATACTTTTTTAAAATTTGAATTAAATTTTGTTGATAATAGTTTGATTCCGTTATAATGTGTCGATGATAAGTAGGGAATACTATTTTAAATTTATAATTGGGTGATATACCCTTATTGAGGAAAATTTGATTTTTAAACGCATTTATCGGAGTTTCGACACTACATATTAAATTGTGAGATGAGCTTTCATCTGAATTCGTTGCCGTTGATAGCGTGTTTACTTGGGATGTCTGTGGCGGAATTCTTGATAAAGCATCGGCTACTACATTTGCTTTGCCGGGCTTATATATTAATTCATAGTCATATTCCTCAAGAATTGACTTCCACCTTTTCATCTTGCTATTATTGTTTTTGTTGCTTAGCGCATATGTTAATGGTTGATGGTCCGTTGTAATTTCAACTTTGCTGGAACCATATAGATAATTTCTGAAGGTGTTCAGTGCCCATATTATTGCCAAGAGTTCTTTCTCGTTAGTGGCATAGTGCTCTTCAGTTTTGCTTAATGTTCGCGATATAAAAGCTATCGGTCTATCACTTTGTGATAATACTGCGCCTATGGCGAAGTGTGAAGCACCCGTTGGCAATTGGAATTTTTTTTTTTAAATCTGGATAGGCAAGGATAATGTCTTCGGCAATTAATGAGTTTTTAATTTTCCTGAAGGATTCTTTCGCTTCATTGTTTAAATAAATCTTTGTATTGGCAGATTTATTTTTTGAAATTCTCCCGTCTTCCCCTCTTAAAAGTGACGTCATTGGTTTAGCAATCTTTGCATAATCTTTCACAAATTTGCGGTAATAACCAGACAGTCCTAGGAAGCTGCGGAGTTCTTTTAAGCTTCGCGGCTCTGGAAAGCTTGCAATAAATTCTACTTTTTTTGGATTGGTTCTTATGCCAATCGGAGTAATCACATACCCTAATATTGAATATTTTCTTAATATCCTCGTAATGTTCCTTTTCAGTCTTGCTGAAAATTATTATGTCGTCGATATACACGTAGCAGCGTTTGCCGATGTGTTCTCTCAGTATATCGTCCAATGCGCGTTGGAATATTGATGGCGCATTTTTTAGGCCAAAAGGTAAACGTGTAAATTCGTATTTACCATTATTAATAGAGAATGCGTTTTTTCCTATGTCGCCTTTCCTTAGTGGAATCTGATGAAAACCACTTTTCGAATCTAATACCGAGAAGTAATTAGTTTCACCTAATTGTGATATTACCTCCGATATTTCAGGAATTGGATACCTGTCTGAAATTGTGACGGCGTTCAATTTCCTATAATCAATGACCATACGGTATTGCTTGTTGCCTGTTGAATCCTCTTTTCTTGGGACTATCCATACAGGAGAGTTATATGGTGTTCTGGATGGTCTTATTATGCCATCGTTCAGAAGCTGTTTTACCTGGCGTTCCACCTCTGATTTCAGGGCTGCCGGATAAGGGTAAAATTTTGAATATATAGGTGTATCTGTTGTTGTCCTAATTTGACCAACAACTTTGGTTGTATATGTGAGCTTTTCGTCGGGTTCAGCGAAAAGCTTGGGGTGCATTGTTGCTATTTCTTCCACGATGCTTTTCTGTTTATATGACAGCCTATTTTCATTAATTGCATTAACGCATTGCGTGGGCAGTTGTTTAAGGTGGACTTTATGACCATTCCTTAATATCATACAATTTTCGGCTGTATGTATTACCGCTTTTAAACTTTTGAGGGTATCATTTCCTATGATGCCATCGAATACTTTTAATTCGGGCATTAGATACAATTTTATTCTGTCGCTAATATCAAAAAATTGAGCATATGTGTGCTCTTTTATTTTTATTTCTCCAGCTATCGATTTTGCATAGAATGGAGTCTCGTTTGGTATACGCTTTTTTACCAAATCGGGCTTAACGTAATTTTTGCTAGACCCTGTGTCTATGAGAAATTTCAAAGTTTTTCCGGTCTCCACCTTAGCTTCGAAGTATGGTAGTGAAGAGCTCATTATACTAAAAAATTAAGGTAGCTTGACTCACCTAAGTGCTCTTCGTTTTGCACAACTTCTGCTGGTGATGCGTTTATGTGATACAACCTTTGATTTTTGTTTTTTTGATTATCCTCAAATTGGCCTGGTCTTTTCCCAGCTTGGGTATTTTGTTGAGGTTTGTTCATATAATTCACGCGGCGTGAATGCATGGTTTGATCTACATCCATTGGCTCTGGTCGCGGTTGAGGTTTGGGTGGCCTGGGTGGCGCGTTTACGTTAGTACTTGCGTAACGCTTGGTTTGCCAACCTTGTTGGTTTGGTTTTGGGTCGTGCGTTAACTGAGGGTAAAAGCTTTGTGGTTGTATCCGTGGAGGATATTTTTTCGAAGTGGTTTGGGGTTTTTGGTACGACTGCCTCACGTTATTGGCATGGTTCGTCCTAAAACTTTGATTGTCCAGTTTTTGGCACAAATGGAGAGCCTGCGGTAAGTCGACAGGCTCCTTCATACCTAGCAATCTTGGTAGGTCCCCGTTTAAACCTCTTATGAAAGTGGCTAACGCTTTGTTTCTATATGACTGCGTTAGCATACATAACGTTTCGTTGCTCATTCCCTCGCAACCCAATTTATTTAAAATCAACGAGAGGTGTTTATATACCTGTTGATAAAATTCAGATGTCGTCCTGTTACCTTGTACTAATGTAGTCATCTGGTATTCCAGGGTGGACAAGTCGCGTCTGTCTGCATAGTGCATGGCCAAGCATTTTGTTATTGCCGGCCAATCGAGTGGAGTATTGTAGGACTCCAGTGCTGTATCGGCATGGCCAGTTATTTTATTTCTAACCACGCTTAGGATTCCATAGTATTTTGGAGTCCCCTTTAGTGGTTCGTACACATCAAGTATACGATCCACGCTTTTTTTCCATGAGTTAAATTCTCCTGGACGGCCTGAAAATTCTTTAAGACACTTTACCACATCTGGTATTTTGTCTAATTCGCTAAGGTTCCCTCTGTGTCCTTCCTCTATCGTTTGGTCAACTGCTGTGGCCAAAATTGCATTTGTGTTTAAGACCGTTTGAACTACTTGTGGTCCTTGTTGTCTCAGAACATTAGCTGCTATTTCAGGTATGAGGGCTGTCAGGTCATTCATACTCAACTGTGCATTATGTGGTGCCTGAAGCGCTGGGGTACTCTGAGAAAGACTTGGAGGTCTGATTAAGTTACTAGGATTTGCCATTTTTTAACCTAATTTCCTGTTTAATAAAATATCGATTTTTTCCCCTTTTTTAAGTTTGAATTTGCACCTTTATTTTATTTATTTATTTTACTTATTACTTTAAAAATTAAATTCGTTAGGGTACCTTTTCCTCGCTGCCTGAAATAGACGGATAAGTTCCTCTTCTACATTGTCTCGGTTATTGAAGTCCTCTACAGTGGCTATTTTATCTTCACCTATGATTTGGTATATTTGGGTCATACATTGAATTTTTTCATCGTCAGTTGGTTCTGTGTGAATGTTTTTTATTTCCTTCCCGGAAATTTCGTCTAATTCTATCTGGGCTATTATTTTATCTAATTCGTCAAAATCTATGTTTGTCGGTAGTGCGTCCGTCATTTTTGTAAGATTACTAGACTTTATTTTAATATTTTATTATTATTTTTTTCCACTTTTTGATCCCTTCTAGGAAAGGAGGCTTTTATACTCTGGAGGGTCTGGAATTCAGAATCGCAGAATTGAGCTTATATTATAATCCGGAGTTACGGATTGGTCTAGTGATGTTATGGGCTGTACAAGCCGTGTTTTATGGTATTTTTCGTGCTGTGCGGTCGTGTTTTTTTGCGCTCCAGTTATTTCTCCTGTAATTATTATCATTGTTACTTTATTTTGACATCTTGCCTAGTGCAATGAGACAGTGACTCTTGTCGTTTCAAATAAAATTGAAGTGAATTATTACCTATCACTATGCCGTGTGTTTGCAATCAAAAAGTTGATCGCACGCAAGCCAAAGTGCAATGCAAAAATTGTAACGAATTATATCATCTCAACTGTGTTGGTATTCTGCCTGCCGATTTAGAATATCTTGCAAATTCTAACAATAAATATATTTGCAAAAAGTGCGCGGCTGTTCGCCGAAAATCTCTTCGCTCTCCCCCGCCTCAGGCTAACCGGGATGAAATCGCGAGTTCGAATAATATATCGTTTAATTTGCCTTCTCCCGCTAACATTACGAATTACTCTAACTCATCTCATCATCAACAACTGCCAAAAACAACGCTTACTTCTTGTGATGACTATGATAGTGATGCTAAACAACAACAATTAGCCAACAAATCGTCTAATTCGCCTACTCACGACAATATTACGAGTTATTCTAGTTCATATCATCAACAGCAGTTGCCGAAAACAATGCTTACTCAGTGTGATGATTATGATAGAGATGTTAAACAACAACTAGCCATTCTACCAACGATCCTCAGCGAGCTCAAAGTACTTAGTTCCGAGCAAGCGCGTGCGGTTGCTGAGGTTCATGCTCTTCAAGAAGACAAACAGCTCTTAATTGACAAAACAACTCAACTGCACTCTGAATTATTAGCCTTGCGTAAACTTCATTCTGAAGACGTTCTCGTCGCTCTTACTTCACTCACTGCCGAGGTTAACGAATTGCGCCAAAATGCTCTACACTGCAAGTGCGCATATACAAACAAGTCAACTGAACTGAGCTTGACTGTGTCTGCCTCGAATTCTGCCGACGCAACCGCTACTGCTGTTTCTGCTTCTCCAGTGTTCGATGCTGTCTCTCTGGCTTCTGGCTCTCTTACATCCGCTTATGTTGATGTCAATGCTTCGCAGCCTAGTGGCGATCCTCTTGTTCACACTGTTTTTACACCGACTAGTGCAGTCGTCAATGCACTACCTGATAAGCCATGCTGCACTACCGCTGCCGCTCTCCAATTGGATACAAATAAAAAAGCAATACCTTCACGCTCTACTTCTCCGGCTGTGAGTAATGTACTCGCCGTCGACACTCGCAATGCTTCTGGGCTGAGTTATGCGAACGCATTAGGGTCTGCCAAAAGTCCTGCACCAGGAGTACCAACCGTTGACATCCGTAACAACGCTGCTACAGAACACCAAGCAAATAACAATAATCGCACTAAAGCCGCTAATCCTAATGCCAAGAGAATCGATGATTTGCGTGTTATTGGTTCTAATGTTAACACCGAACTGAATGTTGCCGTTCTGAAGAAGGTTGCCGTTCGTAGGAAGTGGCTTCATTTATCTTCCTTTAAGCCTTCCGTAAGCTGTAATGACATACTCGATTATGTTGAAAAACATTCAGGTATCAAAAAACAATCTCTACTTTGTCATAAACTCGTCAAAAAGGAGGCCTCAATGGATTATCTGGAACATGTCAATTTTAAACTAGCTGTCGCCGAGGATTTGTTTCCTAAATTGCTTAAGCCTGAGATCTGGCCTGCAAACGTCACTGTTCGCCCTTTTCGGTTTTTTCAACGAAAAGGAGATCAGCCATCTCCAACCTAGTTTCTCGTCGTTCGGTGAATAATGTTAAGATATATTTCCAAAACGTGTCTGGAATGAGGACGAAAGCAAGTGTGGTTCATAGACTAAGTTCACACTTAGAGTACGATGTTTTCGTTATAATTGAGAGCTGGTTAAATCCTAATTTCTACGACTCTGAATTTTTCGACCCAAACCTGTATAATGTATTTCGGAAGGATAGAGATGAATCGAAAACTGGTTGTTGCAGAGGAGGTGGAATTTTAATTGCCGTCCAGCGTAAATACAACTCGTCCTTAGTCCAACTACAGAACTCTGATACTATCCTCGACCAACTCTGTATTAACGTGAATGCTCGTCTGGACGACTTTTCCTGTGCGCATCATATATTCCGCCGAACAGTAGTAGCTTAATTTACAAATCTCACATGGAGAATGTAGTATATCTTAGTTCCAGAATAGGCGATCATCATCTATGTGTCTTAGGTGATTTCAATCTGAGTTCTGTATCCTGGCGTAAATCGAACAATTCATTAGTGTTGTCTCCTGCAAACGCATCAAACGAATGCGATCTGTTTACGATAGATAGTCTCTTAAGCATTGGTTTATCTCAAATTAATAGTTACTTTAATAAGCTAAATCGCCTTTTAGATTTAATATTTTTAAGCAATAATTTAAACTATCAGCTAACTGAGTGCAACTCACCTATATCTGTGAGTAATATGCACCACTTTCCGCTAGTGTTAAGCTTACATTCTTATGAATTTTATACTGCTCCTGTTGATGGTATCAGGCCAATATTCAACTATAACATGTGTGACTTTGACCATTTGAATTCAGTGTTAATGGGCTATAACTTGCCTGATTTTCTTGGTAATTTAGGCACATCAAGCGCTTTTAAAGCTTTTAAATCTTGCATCTATGAGTTGTGTTTAGATCTCATTCCTACTTTTCCCAGAAAGGCCTACACTCTTCCTTGGTATACGAAAGAACTGAAGCATCTCAAAAATCGTAAAAATAAATTTTATAAGAAATACAAAGCTTCGAATTCCTCTGCTTATAATGAACTATACCAATTTTATCTGAAAAAGTTTAATGTCCTCGATAACCCTATTTTTAATAAGTCTCTGTCCAATGGCGAGTTTATTGATGATTGGAAAAATGCTTCTATAACCCCAATTTTCAAAAGTGGCAATAAGAATGACGTTAGCAATTATCGCCCAATTTCGAAATTGTCTACTGTCTCTAAAATCTTCGAGTGCGTTATTAAAGTGAAGTTGTCTTTCTCAGTCAGTACCTTGATTAGCCCAAACCAACATGGATTCGTCAGTGGCCGGTCAACTGTATCTAATCTTGCAGTTTTTACTGCGGACTGCTTTGCAGCCTTTCAGGATGGGCATCAGGTTGATGCGATCTATACAGACTTCTCTAAAGCCTTTGATAGGGTCTCCCATAAACATTTAGTGGCTAAGTTATCGGAAATGGGTTTTCACTCCACTTTTCTGCAGTGGATTCGTTCTTATTTGTCTAATAGACAATGCGTAGTCGCCTTTGACAATGTTTCTTCTCAGCCCTTCGTTGCGATGTCAGGCGTCCCCCAGGGTAGTATACCGGGACCTTTACTATTCATTTTATTTATTAACGATATCAGTTCCTGCTTCCAAACATCTAAATTTCTTTTATATGCTGACGATCTTAAAATTTACTCTTCAGTCAGAAGTTTGCAGGACACCTGCGCATTACAACTAGAGCTTGATAAGCTCTACTCGTGGTGCTCTCGAAATCAGCTTTTTCTGAATGTAAAAAAGTGTTTCCATTCCACATTTACCAGAAAGTATAACCCGTTCCAAACTAGGTATCAAATTTCGGGTTCACCCCTCGATCACGTTAATGAGTTCAAAGATTTGGGTGTATATTTTGATACCAAACTTAGGTTCACCACCCACGTTAATTATGCTGTCTCTAAATCGTACGCTATGTTAGCTTTTGTTCGACGTAACTGTTTTACTTTCTCAGATCCATATACTCTCAAGTTATTATATACCACCTTAGTAAGATCCAGGTTAGATTATGCAGTCTTCATTTGGAGACCATATCACGCTACTCATATTAACCGTATAGAGCGAATCCAAAAAATATTTATTAAATTTTCACTACGTTCTTTAAACTTTACTGATCCCATACCTCCCTACGAATCCCGCTGTCACCTCTTATCCTTGAAAACTTTACAATCCAGATCTTCTTTCCTTTCTTGTAGTTTTGTAATGAATCTGCTAAATGGTACAGTTGACTGCCCTGCCCTACTGGGGAAATTAAACTTTTTCATTCCCGCTCGGAATCTCCGACACGTCCCCTTGTTTTACATCCTAAATTTGATTACATCAAATTTGCTCCTATGTCAAGAACAGTGTCTGAATTAAATAATGTTCCGAACTTGGACCCGTCTTCATCGCCTGGAGCAGTCCGGAGCTTACTGTATAATTATTTTAACTAGTTTCTAAGTAATTGTTCTCTATAGTCAGTAAGAAATTAATTGTTTCATTTGACTTAAAAATAAATAAAAAAAAAAAAAAAAAAATAAAAAAAATTATATGAACCTTTGCTAATTGGTCCGCTATAACAAATTTTAGCAATTTCCTAAATATTACTGTGTACAATTTGTAACTAATATAGTAAATAACTTATTTATAATGTTTCGTCTTACTCTATTGACTGCCTCTACTGCGACCTCCAGTTGTAGTTACTGTTGTTAACGTGCCGGTGCAGCGCTCGTTCTCCCTGCTTTTTCTGTCTTGCCCGCAGCCTTGGTTATAGATGATAATTTTTTATTTTTTCTCACTTTTTAGGAGCTTTCCCTTTTTTTCACATTAATATTTATTTTGTTTTTTCACGGGTCCTTACTTTTTATTTTCAGGATTTTTTTCACTCGAGTTCGCGAGTCCTTACTTTATGTTTTCAGGGCTTTACTTTTTGCGTTCGCGAGTCCTTACTTGGCGTTTTCAGGACTTTTTACTTAGCGCGTTCGCGAGCCTCGAGACTTTTGCTCGGGCACCAGTTAAATAAAACAAAGAGTTTTATTTTATTGCGGGTGCTGGGGAAAGCAGCACGACCGCGTTTATTGCGAGATTCTGACAAAAAGAACTGTGGTTTACAATATTTTACAGTTTTTATACTAAATCTAAGCCTGCGCTGCAACTGCATTTTGTCGTTGCGGCCTTATTCCATTTCCTTTGTTGTTGCCATATGCTTGCTGTGGCAGTTCTGCTTGCGCAACTTGTGTGTGGTCGCCGCATGCTATAGTGCTGCGCTGGTTTTCCTCTAGCTGCTGACCTACCCCATTGCGTTCCACTTTACGCAGACGTCTGACTGGACACTTGTTCAGTGCAGTTGAATTATGATGGGTCATCATATTTCGGGCGGCACATGCGCTGTCGCAATATTTTCGGCAACATGTGCAGTATCGGCTTCGTTTGAGTTGACGTTTTGGTATTTAACTGTGTGTCGACTAATTTATGATTGGTAATCATATTTCGGACGATATGTGCGCTGTTGGATCTTCCGGGAATGTTTTGTTCTTAGCGACGTGTGCGATATCGGCTTTGCTTGCGTTGACTTTTTGGTATTTAAATGTGTGTCAACTAATTTATGATTGGTAATCATATTTCGGGCGATATGTGCGCTGTTGAGTCTTCCGGGATTGTTTAGTTTTTAGCGACGTGTGCGGTATCGGCTTTGCTTGAGTTGACTCTTTGATATTCGAATATGTGTCAACTCAATGCGGCTAATTTATGGTGCTTTCTTAAATGCTTCCCTTTTGGTTTGTTGGGAATGGTCTATTTCTTGTGAATGCTTCTATTTCTGTTGACTTGGGTGGTATTGAACAAGTGGTTAATTTATTGGTGGATGGTCGGTCGTGTTACGGGCGACCTGGGTGGTGGCTCGGCTTGGGTGGTATTGACTTATCCTAAGTTAAATTGCATACATATGGATATGTGCACATATGATTGTATACTTGATGACATAGTTATGCATGTAGTATTCTCTGGAAGTATGAAAAAAAGTAAAAGTAAATCAACCCCCACCCAAATTTAAGCGCGGGGCCCGGTTCCGAACTCGCGCAAAACGAAAGCATAAAGAATATCGCGGCGTCTCCTGAAGCAACTGCACCACAGAAAACAATTGGTTTGCTTAAACTTAATCGCTATTTGATTCAGTTTCGCGTGAATAATTTTTGCCAAGACAAATTTTTGATACAACTGAACAAACTTGTAATATATGTAGATCGCATATTATTTCGCATCTACAGAAAAAGGAAATCAACATATTAAACCAAATAAATACTAAATTGGAAGCAAACTCGTAGTAAAATTTATTATATTATAAAAAATTATTTTTAAGAATGAATATGCTTAATATTTTACGAATTTTATTTTAAGAGTCTCTTAAACTTTTTCCTCTTATATTAAATTTTATATATGTTTTCAAACAACCCATAAAACTACACAATATGCAAATGTGAAATGCCGTCGGTAAAACAGCAAATGAGCCAAGTTGTTTTGGCATATGCGTGCTTGCATACAATCAAAATTGACTCAATGCTATCATTTACATATTTAAATAAACCAAATTCTCGTTAAATATGAAAATATAACTATTTCAATTATTCCTTTAATTCATTTATATCATAGCGAAATCTAAAATTGGTACAATAACAATCAGCTTTTATTTGAATTTATTCTCTGATAAAAGAAGTATTGTCTCTTCTCATTGCCGCTCGCAATGTGGTGTACTTCCATGAGTGGATCTATTGAAGATTTTTCGACTTTTGACCATTCACACTGAAATTCGGTCATGAGCCTTCTCATTTAATATACGTTCTCTGCTTCATGTAATATGAAAAACCATAACAGATTTTCCAAGTATTCTTCAAAACTAAAATTTATCAGCTGTTTGAGAATCGGGAATTTTTTTGCTAGTTTGATTTCTAGCAGATATTTCCGGATGCTTTAAGTGAATTAACGTTTGATACACTTTAATCATTTGTAAAACAAAATTTTTTTTGAAAGATATAATGTTTTTTGAACAATCTTTAATTTGACAAAAATTGTATCAAAAGTCTTCATTTCTATTAAAAAAATATCTGAAAACAAAAGGTCAAAAAAACCAATTTATTTATAAGTCCCGTAATTTTTATTATTTTTCTAAGATATTTTGGGAAAATTTTAGTTTTGAGGAATACTCCGAAAAACAGTTATTGTTTTTCATATAACATGTAGTCCCGAAAAAAGTATTCCGTTTCACGAATTCTTACCCTTAAATGATATAACAAAATATATTTGTTAAACGGTTGTTTTGCTAGGGCAAAGTTTATAGCTAATTTTGAAGAGGGTTGCCAGTTTTTAAAAAGTAAAATTAAATTAAATTATACATACATGTGTAAGCAAGAATGATAGAATACAAGATTGCGCCTTCCCGCGGTGAAATGACAGATCTCGCCTTTAGTAAACAAGAATACGGGAGAGAGAAAATTGAACAACTTCCAATATTTCATTGAAAAACGTGTTCTAATTGTTCTAAAGTGTAAAAGTATGAATTTATAGGCAGACATTTAATAAATAATTTCGCAAAATACTAAAAAAAGTGTCTCTTTTTCTTAATTTGTGAAAAAAGCTTTGTCTAGTTGAAGTTGAGAATTGTCAAACCCGGCAAAACCAAAGTAGCGGTACTTCTAAAGGCGTCACCTTCAGTATTCAGTACACCGTGATGTGTAAGTATATAAAATATTACAATATGTTTACACGGTTCATTCATACCCACTCATATGGTTTAGAGAGGGTTCTCAACTGTTTGAAAAGTCAAATTTAATTAAATTCTACACAAGTTATACGTGAGGAAAACCGAAATGCGTTTTCTGGATACATACATATGCAAAGGGCAATTAATAAATAAACATAGGCAGGGCAACGCTGTGTCGTTGGAGTTGAATGCTTCTAAAAACCGTATTTACAGTTAAATTTGGTTCAAATGCGAAATAGGTATTCTCCACATATGTAAATATAAATTTAAGATATCTATGAAAACCGTATTTACAGTCCGATTTGAATAAAATTCAGATCATGTCTTAGTCAAATAAATAAAATAAAATACATTCGAAAGTTGGAGCAATAGGTAGCGCTGTAGTAACGATATTTCTAAAAGCCATATTTACAGCCCCATTTCAAATTCAAAACACGTATTAGCTACAAAAAAATAAGCTAGTTAATTATATAAATAAAGCAAAGAGAGGAATTTCTAGGCTCTCTTATGAAGCCATATCGAAAATTTATTTCTGAAACCGAAATATCTGGTCAAGAAGCAGTTTATTGTATTATTGGGATTCATATCTGGGAAGTAAGCAATGCAGAAATGTCTGTAAATACATCTCGTCCTGAAGAGAGGGCTGAAATGGTCAAACCCAAAGAGCAAGTTAGAAATCTTCGTTTAGATTCTACTGAAATATTTGTATCTGTTTTTTATTGCATCATGTTCAGAGACCTACAGAACAAGAAACTGTTTGCTTAGGTGATATTGCCTGACAATATACATACATATCAATTATCAAAAGGCAATGATAATAATGAAGAAGAAAGAGGGGTGATCATTTCTTTTGACACGGAAATGCCATTCCACTCAGGGACGGTAGTGGTTTCGTTAAAAAACGTCCCAAGCCATGTGTCATCAGATCTAGAAGATTGAGCCCCGATGCTGCCAGAAGTGATTACTTCAGGGAAATGGTAATGCTTTAGCCTCCATGGCGGGATGAACTTCGTGATACCATTGAAATTGATAACGAACAAAATGTGTGGTACATCATATTTCAATTTAGTAAAATCAAAAAAATATGATGTATTTGAACAATGTGAGCTTGAAAATATCTTAGTTGGCTGTGCGATGATGGCGCCCTTGAGACAAATGAGCAAAATAGGCAGGATATTTATAGGCTATGAATTCAGAGTTATAGCCCTTCCCGAAATAAATTCTGATTTGGATTTGTTGGATCTAAATAAAGATGGCCCACCCAACAATGATGGCGACGACTTTGATGGTAATATTGACACATTATACTTCCACATAAAATTCCCGTTTAAGAATTATTTTCCTTAATTAGAAGTCTTAATGTGAAGCAAAAAAGATATTTGACTCATATGCAACACAAAATCAGACATTTTATGAGTTTGTTGGAGGCGGAGAAGAGTCGGAAAGAGCCGTTTGATATCTGCAATATATCAGACTCTTATCCATCCTTAAACACTGTGCCAGGATCTATTCCAAGTTATTTTCTGTTTTGTGCGCCTACCAGAGAGCTGCTTTGAGTGTGCTCGAGCCTGATTGATCACCCTCGCTAAAAATTGATCGCAAGCGAATGCCACACTCTGCAGCTATGTGTTCGATCGAGTTGTACACCAGAGAGAAGTTTTGAGTGTTGTTTATTTTTGTATACTAGGAGAATACATCGAAAGCCTGATCCCTGTAGAGTAGGACTTTAACCCAAACTAAAACTCCTTGTGTGTCCTGTACCGTATATATATCCCCCCGGTACTACCGTCAGGTATTTCGTCGGGAGGCTGTTTTGAGCACTAAGCTCTATCGTCTGTTTCTGTCCTGGTACAGTTCGTCAAAAGCTGCACCCGCCTGGCACCACCCACTGTTGGTATTTTCTGGCCCACCCTCTGAATTACTGACCGAGCAGGATGCTTAAAGTCTAGCCTGCCTGTGAAGTCTGCGCCTTGCCTGTTCGCTATTTCTTAGCTGTTGCATCACTTCGGGAGCCATACGCTGCACATCCTTCCACGCCTCGGTGCTCTTCAGCATTAGTGCCACTAGGCTTTCTGGCGTAATGACACAGCTGTGTCTTGCTTCCACTCTCTTCTTTAAGTTTCTGAAGCGGTGGCATACGAAAAACACATGTTCCGCATCTTCGATTACTTTTGGTTCGCAATGCTCACAATATGGAGAATCGTCATGCCCAAAACGGTGTAGATAAGATTTAAAGCAACCGTGCCCACTAAGTAGTTGCGTCAGGTAGAAGTCGACTTCTCCATGCTTTCTCCGGAGCCATATTTCAACTTTGGGAATAAGCCGGTACGCCCACCGTCCTTTTGTTGTCGTGTCCCAACGTGCCTGCCACTGGGCTATGCTGCGATGCTCAAGCGTTTTTCGTTGTAAGTTGGGATTGCTTTGACGATGGGTGCGCGTAAAGTTTCGTGCTTCGCATATCTGCTGGACTTCCAGGTTCAATGGGAAGAGGCCAGCTATGATGAGCGCCGCGTCTGCCGATACCGTTCTGAACGCAGAACACACTCTGAGAGCACACAAGCGGTATGTGGAGTTTGCACTTCGTGTGTATGAGATATACTTAAATGCGTCATGCCAGACTGCCGCGCCGTAGAGGAGGATAGACTTCACTACCACAGCAAGAAGTTGTCTGGCCTGCTGCCTTGGTCCGCCGATGTTTGCCATTATTCTGGACAGGGCAACCGTTGCAATCGCAGCTTTTTTGCTAGCGTACTCCAAGTGGTCCCGGAAGTTAAGTCGGTGATCCACCAATACCCCTAGGTACTTCACATGTGGTTTGGATTCTATGGCGATATCGCCAACTTTAAGCACCACCTTTTCTACTTTCTTGCGACTGCTGATAAGTACGGCTTCCGTCTTATGGGCTGCTAAGCTTAAGTTTCTTGCGCTGAGCCATTCTTGTGCTGCTGTTAGCTCCTTTTCCGCAATGTTTGCCACCTCCTTGAGCGTTTTTGAGGTCGCAACGATTGAAACGTCGTCCGCAAAGCCAATGAAGGTAGCCTTCTCGTGTACTTTAAGCCGTAAAATGCCATCGTACATAATGTTCCACAATAGTGGTCCTAGTACGGATCCTTGTGGTACACCGGCTGTGACTTAATAGTCGCTGGCTCCGAAATCGCTATCGTACCGCAATACCCTATCTGACAGATAGCTGGAAATGATGCGTTGTAGATATCCAGCGACATGCAGAGTGCGGAGAGCGTGAAGTATTTCCTTCCAGCTGGCACTGTTGAACGCATTTTTTACATCTAACGTGACCATTAGGCAGTACTCTTTAGTGCCCCCTAGCCATCGCTTGCCACTGATGGACTTTTCGGCCAATTCCTTTACGGCTTCTAGCGCATCGATGGTTGACCGTTTTTTCCTGAAGCCGAACTGATTTCCGGTGGAGTCCAACATACATACATAGCGGTAGATATCTAGTGGGAAGACCAGCACCTGTACTTTTTGGTATGAGTACCAATTTTGTAGCTTCCAGGTTCTTGGTAAGACACCCTCCTGCAGGTAAACGTTAAAGACGCTTGCAAAGATACCCGGGTTTTGTGACACCGCTTTCTTCAGCGCAATATTTGGTATGCCGTCTGGTCCTGGCGCCTTTTGAGGCAATAGCTTACAGCTGGCTTGTAGTACTTCGTCCACTGTAACCGTTGGTATGTTGCCAAGATTTTCATTAGGCAGGCTCCTACCGAAGTCGGGATTCGCATGGAAAAGATCTTTTACGATTTGTGCCAAAAGAATTGGGCATGTTGGCTGCACCGTTTTCTTTAGCTTTTTACGCACTATTCTATAGGCCGAGCCCCAAGGGTTGTTGTTAGCATCCTCGCATAGTTCCTTAGACATGCTGCGTTTACTGTCACAAATGGCATTTTTAAATAATCTCCGCTTTTCTTTGTAACTCAGTCTAAGCTCCGTGGCAGTGTGTGTGCTCGAGCCTGATTGATCACCCTTGCTAAAAATTGATCACAAGCGAATGCCACACTCGACACCCGCAGCTAACCCATAATTTGTGCAACTAATGAAACGGACACTCGAACGTGCTCGAGTTAAATCTACAGACGGAATGTAGGCGTCGTGATGTCGCATTTTGTGTAAGCAAAAATATAAGAAATGGCAAAGTGTAAGTGCTGTATACACATAAACAATAGATAATGTTGAAAGGATTTTTTACCATATGTACACTGCACTGCCGATCACACTACGCAAAGCCGTACAAGCAAATTATGTGCACACTCGAGTTGAAACTCGAACACTCGACTATATAGATTTGCAAAGCGCCCGAACCCAATCAAATATGTACGAAAAGCACTCGAGTCTTGTGACCAACATGTTCGCCTTGAGCTCAGTCGCTAACGAAAAATACTTGTGCTCGATTAAAGAGATTGATGTAAAACGAATTTTGTTAGATGCTCGAGTATACACGAAAATTATGTATCCGTTGCAGCTCTCTGGCGCCTACCGGAAGAGCAGTTTTGGAATAGGTAGATTGACACTTCACTCTGTGTTTTCACTTCCCGTAAATCAGTCAAATCGAGAATTGGGACCACTTAGCAAACACATTGCAAACTCAATATATTCTAAATTGACTGATTTAAAATTAATAACCATTGATGAACTATCATGGCAGGGCGTATTAAATTTTAGTACTTAGTCAATTTTTGTTTAATTTATGTAAAGAACCATTTTATGAGAGATGGACGTAGTTTTTACCGATTTTCATTTCAAATTTAACTTTCGAAAGTTTGTTTTTTCGTTTAAAATGCAATGTGCGTAGAGTGTGGAAAAACAGTTTCAGATATATTTATACGTATTTTCTCTATAGTAGGCGGTGCCACGTCTATTTTTCTCCAAAATTTTAACTCCGTATATGTTATCGTGAAGCATCGTATTCTTTTCACATAACATCATTATGTGGGCGTGGTTATCATCCAATTTAGCCCATTTACAATCCAACCTACTTTTGCGATATAATTTGCTTGAGTTATCCAAACCACGGACGGACGTACGGACTGACAGGCAAACATAACTTAATCAATTTCACGTACAGTTCTTAAATTGTTTATACATATATATACTTACTTAATTGACGCTGTAACCTCTTAAGATATTTTGGCCGAGTTCCACAAATTGCGCCAGCCACTCTGTCAGTCTGTTAGCCGACTATGTGACCAAAGATCCCTCCCTTCCCACTTTGGCATTCGCCTAGCACAAGTTTTATATCATGACGGGAGCAGCGCTCATACCAGCGCTCATAGAAGTTATTTTTGGTCACATCATCCTTCGTCTCCAGGTCCGATCCTTTTCATTTCTTGCTTTTGCCTTTAGGACATCCACCGGCTGGGCAGAAGCACCTTCCCAATTAAGGGTCCGCACATTCCTCAAATCATAGTCCTGTAAACGCGGGGCATTTTTAATTTAGGACACATTTATATAGCGAGCCCGTTGCTCCAAAGCACTGATGAACTTAAAATGAAACGTGGGAGTGATCCCACTTTTCCTCCATGTTTTTCAGATTTATTTATTAAATATCTTCCTATAAACCATCTTTTTAGACTTTTAAACTATTAAAACCCTTTTCTAATTGAAATATTGGAAGTTATTAATTCTTCTTTCTATACTATACTTTTTTACAAAAGGCGAGACCTGTCCCTTCGCCAGGGGAAGACAAAATCTTGTATCCCATAATTCTTTATTATGCTTCTTTAAAAAAGTGAGGTAAATTCATATACCACTTTGGATAGCCAACTCTCTTGCTCTATTCCAAGGCTCATTAACCAGGTAACAGCATTAGAGAAAGTACAACTCTGCCATGTATTTTATTGTTGCAAGTGGTCCATCAAACACCAAACTAGAAATGCCAAATGTGGCGTGTTTGTGAATTCAAAAAGTAAAACAAAATGCACGCTAAAAAGGCACATTGAGGATAACTAATTATTTTATTTGAATAAAAGGGAAAAAATAAATATAAAAAATAATAAATGTGCAGCTTGTATTACATGAGGAATTCGAAACTGCGAACTCCGATTTCATTCGAATCATCTCATAAGATATATTTCGAATGGAGATCGCTTATCGCAGATCTTATACAATAAATCTCTAAGTTAATGAGAACCATTGCATGCAATGAACTGTCACATTTCCGCTTTGACAGCTATATTTTCGTTTAAACGAAAGCTTTGCGGAGGCAACATCATTGTGAAGACAAATCGACATATTTTTCATTTTCTAGTTCGATTTTTTTTGGAAGAGAAACCACGTTCGATAATTTTTTTTAAATGAAATCGCATGCGATGAAATGCCCACGTAAACAATTTCCTTTGAGATACATAACTATTCGCATGATATCAAATTGACAGTTATCATGCGATGGCAAATCACAAATGCAAGCGTGGGTAAAAAATGTGAATAAATTAAGCGAAATATTGACGATTATTATAGCCCTATCGCTTAGAGACGTTGAGTCCGCTTCAGCGAGACATTCAACCGGCAAGGCATACGAAACGCAAAACATTTAACGCCGGATTGAGTGTGCCAAAAGTAGAGAGTACAGGAACTTTCGTTCATTGCGAATGTAGCGTGCTGCATACAAATACACATAATTTACTCATCTGCTAGTCGAATGTGTCGCGGGAATGCACGCAACGTGCTCTCAGTGGCAAGGATATTACTCTCACCTGTTTTTGAGCAAGTAAAATCTCATTTAATCATTTAGGCGTTTGGTCGAAAGAGTACATAGGTGCTAACCTCTTGATCAACGAGAAAAGCCAATGTCCCCATGTACGTAGAAAAGTGCTCGCTCTAACTCCCCCATGAATGCCTTAGAAAAACCATGTAATCTTTTTTATAATTTTGAGGAGTTCTTTGCTTAATAGTATTCAAATTGTCACTTAAACCGATCAGTTAAATACACTACTTGAGTTTTTTTGTTGTTAAATTATATGCCAATTGTACACAAAACTATCAATAACAAATTGAACTTTTAACATATGTTTTTATAAATAAAGAATTTGTGATATATTCTCACTAATTGATCCTTATTTTTACCAGATAAATTTCATTGTTTAACGATAAACAACGCGTTTATAAATTTGTTTACATTTCACTTTCAAGAAAGAGCCGAAACGCAAGTGTGAATAAGAACGTGTTGTCAGATATTGTGTATTAAAATGCTACTAGACGTTCAAAGAGTAAGTTTTTGTAAAACGAAAAAATTAAGACAAAAGAAATGTTAAATTCCATAGAAAACAGTTAGAGGGGCCCTCTGTGCCAAAATACTGTGGATGGCGTAGCCGAAGTAGAACTGATCAGATTTAGTAACTTTAAACGGTGCGGCAATCACAATTTTTGACGACAATATTTGTCGTTCGCACGATTATGCGATTCACTAAATTATCCTTAACTACACTTAACAGCTGTCTCGTTATATTTATTCAAAGTTATAGAGAGTGGCACCTCTATCAAACTAAATGTCAAAATAAGCGAAAAGAGGAATAGGAAAAAAACGAATGCGTGCTGCCAAATATAAATTTGAGCGGTTTTACTATATTTCATTAAGTGAAATAAGATATCTGTTCAAATTACAAACATTTATTATTCTTTTTTTATACTGCAACTTTCTATTGTAGCGAAATTCCTGACTCTTCTCTGAGTGGTTTTGCCATGGTTTTCATTGTTGAAACTCACGTGGTGCTCCAGCGTATTTAGGATTTACATATATTAAATTTTTTTTAATTATAATCATTTATAAATATATTAAAACACCTATATTTGTGTTTTTATACTTGGATCCTTGATAAAAGTTTGATTTCACCATTTTCATATTAATTGAATGGTAGATATGGTGGTTGGCTTAAGCATCCTCATGGTTCCTTGGTGGCAAAATAAATATTCATATGCGTGATAACCTCGGCCCGAATAGTGCCTTCCACAAAAGGTGACGATACTGAACCAAGCATTTCTTTAGGTGCTTGGGTCATTGGGAAGCTTCACTTTCTGGTGAAAGAATGAATCAATGATTGCATCCGTTACCCGATGAATGCCGGCTTATGGATGATATTCCCCATTGCTCACCTACGGGTCGTTGATAGCAACTAGTTGCGAAGAATCTCAAAGCAGCTAGAACCTACCAATATAAAAGTAAAATTTAAAATTGCTTACAGACTTAAAGATTACATGAGCAACTTGTTTCTCAGTCGACTTTGCTGTTATTCTGGAGCCTCTTATTTGGTTGTCAAGCTGACAAATTGGGTCCTCAGTCGAGTATAGAGTTAACCGTTGCAGATTCTGAAATTCTGTTGCATTCAAATGAAAGGGATTTCCCACATCCTGGAGTAAACGTCGATCCACTGTTGGAGCGCATACTTCTAAATTTATTTATAATATTCTATACGCTGTATTATATGAGAAATTTCTTTGATATTTTTATGTTATAACGTTCATTTCATATTTTGCTAATACTCAGTTTAGTTTTTTGGTGCTTTTTTTTTTAATTAAATTTCAATAGTAGTGTGGAAGCTGCAAAATCTTCTGCAAGTTTTTTAATATTCCCAAATTTGATTTTTTCCATGGTGCTACCATTGGAAAATGTTATAAACAGTTGGAATTTGGTTTGCTGGGTTGGAGCTGCTTCGGCCAAAAAGAGTAAAAACGAAAACTTTTGATTTTATTTTTCCCTCCTACGGGTTTCTACGCATGTCGCGTCTTCCTCAGGGAATCTGTTTTATTAAACAATAACAATAAACAATAACATTAAATACAATTGCAATACCTACATCCGAACTATTTTGAACTTACATTGGTTTTAATAATTATTAAAGTAACACAGGTACATAAATGTACACATGTACATAAATATACATACATAAATATGAAAACATATTTTTATATTGCTCTTAATTATATTCATTTCTGATCACAGCTGTGTATGCGTTATTCGTTTTGTCCACATCTTCTTTAAAATTCATTGCGATGTCCAAGTTTTGTTGTATGCGTAAGCTTTCCAACGTCATTCTCCTCCTTGCTCATCTTTCGACGTCTAGAATCCTCGTTTTCGCGAAGTCAGCTGTATGTTTATGTGTAGTCAGGTGTTGAGCCAGGGCCCTTGCCATTTTCTTATTTCTTTCTTCCGCCTCATGTTCGCCAACCCTTATACTCAACGCTCATTTTGTCGTGCCCACATAGCATTTGTTACAATTTTCTTCTTCTTTGCCTTTGTATATTATCTCGTATATGGCATTGTGTTGTTGCTCTTTTTCAAATTTGACTTTTATTTTCGTAAGTATTCTACTCAACGTGTTATGTGGTTTGTGAACATAAATAATATTTTCATTTTTAATAATTTTCCTGAGTGCCTTATTATTTGTTAGGGCCGGTATGTATGTTAGTCCAAAGTGTTTTTTGTTTGTGTTTTCTATGCTTTCTTTTCTGTTGCTGCGTGGAGTGCGAATTTTGTTTGCCGTTGTCTCTATTAGGCTTTGTTTTGTTGCTTTAGGGTAGGTGTTTTTCTCAAGTATATTTTTTATTTTCTTGTTGTTTTCTTCTATGAATTCTTCGTCACTAAGTATGTGTATTTTTCTAATCAAACTAGTAGCTGTATTAATTTTTTGCTTCCATGGATGATTGGTGTGAAAGTTTATTATCCTACCCGATGCAATCGATTTGGTGTACCAATTAAACTTAATGTTATGTTTTCGTTTGGGTATTTCAACATCCAGGAATGATAACTTGTTGTTTTTTTCTTTTTCTGATGTAAATTTTACTTTGGTATGTTGGCTGTTCAATGTTTTTAAAATATCCTCCACGTCTTTTGATTTTATTATTGCGAACACATCGTCTACATATTTGGTTATGTATTTAATATGTATGTCTTTATATTTTAATTCTGTTAGGCTGTCGTCAATTATTTTGTCTAGTACAATGTCTGCTATTGTTGGAGATAGTGGGCTCCCCATAGGCATACCATACATTTGTTGGTATAATGTGCTGCTGTCATATATGTAATACTTCTATATTGCTGGAAAGCACAGAGTACATTCCCCAATATCAGAGTGCAGAAATATAAAAAATAGAATGAGAGATCCGATAATCGAATGTACCTAAAATGACAACTTCACTTTAAAAAATACGTGAGCGTATCAAGCCTTCATAGAAAAATCGTTTATATTTACACGTTAAAGAAATTATTTAAAAATTGTTAAAAGCAAAAAATATTTACAAACCAAAATATATAATGGTGAGGCTATACTTTGTGTGAAAAAAAAAATACAGATAAAGAAGAACATCTTCATGCGTAAGTACATATATTCCAATTTTTTAAGAAGCTAATAAACACATTTCCCATTCCAGTTTACCAAAACATGCAGAGGTTCGCAGAAAGTTTATATTTGCTCAAAGCATTTCGAAAAGAAATGTTACCAAAGTATTGCCAGATATTTGAAGAAAGACGCTTTCCCTACACTACACCTGCACCCAAAAGTGCAGTCCTTACAAATGGAACTTGATTCTGATATCACGACAGTAAGCCCTCATCTTCAACCCTTTGTTTGTGTTTTCTATGCTTTCTTTTCTGTTGCTGCGTGGAGTGCGAATTTTGTTTGCCGTTGTCTCTATTAGGCTTTGTTTTGTTGCTTTAGGGTAGGTGTTTTTCTCAAGTATATTTTTTATTTTCTTGTTGTTTTCTTCTATGAATTCTTCGTCACTAAGTATGTGTATTTTTCTAATCAAACTAGTAGCTGTATTAATTTTTTGCTTCCATGGATGATTGGTGTGAAAGTTTATTATCCTACCCGATGCAATCGATTTGGTGTACCAATTAAACTTAATGTTATTTTTTCGTTTGGGTATTTCAACATCCAGGAATGATAACTTGTTGTTTTTTTCTTTTTCTGATGTAAATTTTACTTTGGTATGTTGGCTGTTCAATGTTTTTAAAATATCCTCCACGTCTTTTGATTTTATTATTGCGAATACATCGTCTACATATTTGGTTATGTATTTAATATGTATGTCCTTATATTTTAATTCTGTTAGGCTGTCGTCAATTATTTTGTCTAGTACAATGTCTGTTATTGTTGGAGATAGTGGGCTCCCCATAGGCATACCATACATTTGTTGGTATAATGTGCTGCTGTCATATATGTAATACTTCTATATTGCTGGAAAGCACAGAGTACATTCCCCAATATCAGAGTGCAGAAATATAAAAAATAGAATGAGAGATCCGATAATCGAATGTGCCTAAAATGACAACTTCACTTTAAAAAATACGTGAGCGTATCAAGCCTTCATAGAAAAATCGTTTATATTTACACGTTAAAGAAATTATTTAAAAATTGTTAAAAGCAAAAAATATTTACAAACCAAAATATATAATGGTGAGGCTATACTTTGTGTGAAAAAAAAAATACAGATAAAGAAGAACATCTTCATGCGTAAGTACATATATTCCAATTTTTTAAGAAGCTAATAAACACATTTCCCATTCCAGTTTACCAAAACATGCAGAGGTTCGCAGAAAGTGGATGGATGCATGCGGTATCCAAGGCCAACACAAGCATGCAGTTTATATTTGCTCAAAGCATTTCGAAAAGAAATGTTACCACAGTATTGCCAGATATTTGAAGAAAGACGCTTTCCCTACACTACACCTGCACCCAAAAGTGCAGTCCTTACAAATGGAACTTGATTCTGATATCACGACAGTAAGCCCTCGTCTTCAACCCTTATACCATAAGCCACCGCAGTCGTCAGTAGTGGGATTAAAGTCAGGTATGAATTTTTAAAATGATGTGCCTAGCTTGGATTTTGATTCTGATATTGATATAAGTAGTAAGCAACTCGAACCAATCCTTACACTACGAGCGACAACAGTTGCCAGAACTTCAATTTAGTGCTGGTATTAATTTGGATATTGACACTATCATCGACATTACGCCCGCAGTGGTTATTGACTCTGACATTGTAATCGTGAGCGATCCGCCTGTCATGGATATCGATTCTAACATTGAAACAATGAATGCTTCTCATCATGAGCCACCGGACACATCAGAAGTTGGATTTAAACCTAGCATGCATTTTCAGAATGGTAGGTATAACCCCATTTTGCATAGCCGGTTCCTACGGTTGAGGTTTATCGAACTTAGAACCTTAAGATTAGGGTTTAAAATTCGAAATTGCCTAATTAAAAGGCATCCAGTATATCGCAATATCCTGGATAATAAAGTTTGTGAAAGCTTAATGGTATATAGCATGCGAGGTATGCAGTCACCATCTGATAGGAATAGCTTCTGAGCCGCAGAATCTTCTATTCCCGATCCATGACCTAGCCAGTAAAACTGTTGGGCTTTAAGTCGCTGCACTATATAAACATCTGTAAGAGATTATTCAACCCATGATAAAATTTTCGGGAAGGACCATATATTCTGGAAATATTTTCGCTCGAATATCAAAAGAGCCATCCATCAGCACTGCTAAAATGAGAGGCTTGTAGACCGTGGTCTTTATTCTTCGAGAGAGGACTTTACTACTCTAATGCGCACTCAGTCCAAAGTACCACTTGCTGGCTAGAAAAGGATCCTTATCAAACCACTACATCATCTAAAATTAATATATGTACTTGGTTACTAAGCCCAACTGATTAAAGACGATATTTCATTTTAGACAATACAACAACGAATACTGCAAATAAACGTTATTTTAAAGATGCTCGATTTGCTAACGAAATTTGTCCTGAAGATTTTGCAACCCCTCGCCGAGCACAACGTACTATTAAATTGGTAAAGAACACGATAGACAAGAAAAATAAATTAATTAAAAAGTTGCAAGATAGCAAACGGTATTTACCGAAAAAGGTGAAATCTATGGAGGAGTTAGTTACGCATTTACGCGAGAAAAATCTTTTGAATTGTGATGCGGAAAAGATAATAGTAAAGTATATTTTTAAATTATTATGGGTATTCACACCTGTCTCGTTAGTCGGTAGCCGGTATTTTTTTTACGTGTGCTTTGTTTTTATTGAATTGTCAAATAAATGTAACTTACCGACTAACGAAGTAAAGAACGAAGTTTGAATACCCTAATTATGTTAAGAACGTAACACTTCAAAACCGTCCCTAAAGAGTTCTTTGACTTGCCTCGGCGTGAGATGTGACGTTTAATGTATGCTTTATTAAGTGTAAATTTTGTTTTTAATACCCACTCGGTTAACATAGGATTACATACCCGATAACATAAAGAAAATGGTTACAAGAAAACTTGAAGGGTCAAGATGGTACTCTAAGCAAATAAGAAGTTTCGCTTTAACTCTTCACTTCTACTCACCTAAAGCTTAAAAGTATGTACGTGGGACGTGGAAAAATATGTTGCCAAACCCATCCACATTAAGAAGCTGGTATCAAAATGTTGATGGCGCACCTGGTTTCACAAAGCAAGCATTAGAGGCAATCACTATGAGAACAAAAGGAAATAAGCACGTACTTGTGAACCTTGTTCTAGACGAAATGGCGATCAGGAAACAAAAAACGTATGATCGAGGTGGCTTCAAAGGCGGGGTAGATTTGGGATTAAGTGAGGAATGGGAGGAAAATGATTGCATTCCCCCCGCCAATTATGTTTTGGTAATGATGGCTGTATCGCTAAATGCCAATTGGAAGATACCAATTGGCTATTTTTTAATACGCTCTCTATTGGCTGAGGAACGGGCTTCTTTAATCATCGAAGCTCTTTATGCATTGAATAACTGTGGAGCTTGAGTGTTATTTACTTTTGATGGTACACGAACAAACTTAGCCATGTGCACTAGTTTGGGAGCAAATTTTAATTACGGACCAAATTTTAATCCAACCTTCACAAATCCTGCTACAAAAGATAAAGTATATGTGTTTCTTGACTTCTGCCACTTGATAAAACTGGTACGTAACTGTTTAGGAGACAAAAAAGTTATAAAGACGAAGGACGGACAACTAATAAAATGAAATTACCTGGTTGAGTTATTTGACGTACAAAAACGAGAAGGACTTCGTACCGCCAATAAGTTAACAAAGAAGCATATTGATTTCAGAAACAGTGTTATGAACGTAAAGTTGGCTATACAAACACTAAGCGAAAGTGTTAGCAAATCACTTTTGTTTTTAGAAAATATTTTACCGGACACCAGGATTAATAAAAAATTTAAAGGCAGTAAAGCTACTGCAGAATTTTGTAGCAATTATAATAAAATTGGGGACACTTTAAATTGTAAAAACAGATATTCAAAAAAAGAATTTGATGCACCTATTACCGAGGAGACCTTTCCAAAATTAAAGGAGCATGTAGACAATTTTATAGAATATATTCTATCTTTGCGCAGCGTAGACGACATTCCTATGATTTACACTGCAAGAAAAACTGGTTTCCTTGGTCTAATTATTGACTTAACAAACATATTAGAGTTGTACACAAAACTCAAACCGATAGGACAATCCTATTTGTTAACGTACAAGTTATCTCAGGATTTCCTAGAGACTTTTTTCAGCGCTATTCGCGCAAGAGGTGGTTTTAACAATAACCCCAATTCTGAGCAGTTTAAGAGTGCTTATAAACGCCTCTTAGTTCGACATGAACTAAAAGAATTTCAAAGCGGAAATTGCGAGTTTGATAATTTAAAAATTTTAAGTGTTTCATCTGGCGTAAACAAAAACTCTAATATGCGGACGCGCCTGACTGTGAATACATTGATACTTTATGGCGATTATCTCCCTTTGTCGACGATGTCGTGCGTTATATAGCCGGTTTTGTGTCGTGGAAGGTATATCGCAAATTAAAATGTTTAACTTGTAGAGAGCAAATTATTGGTAGTGAGCTGCCTAGGTTATCAGCATTAAAAAATCAGGGTCCACTTATTCCACCTTCAAACGACGTTATAAGCTTATGTTTGTTCAGCGAGAAAGTTATTAGACAAAACTTGAAAAAACTTGATAGAACTAATATAAAAATGTATTTAATGATTCAAGTTGTACGCAATATTGGAGAGGTATTTACAAACGAGTTTATGGAAGATCACGTAAAAGCTGAAACTTTTTTTAGCAACGATGTATTAAATGACCACCGATTACAGCTTTGTAAGTGCATAATAAACATGTATATTGATACACGCCTTTTTTACGAGAGTACAAAGCAAACGGCAGATGAGGAATATGTACGAAATAAATTTACAAAACTAATTTTATTTGCAAATCAATAATGTTCATCCCAATATATGTTTATGTATATAACATGAATAATTTTTCCTTCATGTTGTTTTTTAATTTGTTATTGTATTTATTTATTTTTGCTGTGATATTGCTCCTTATTATATCTTTCTCCCTTTCATCTGTAATTACTTGAATTCCTTGTTCTAAGTCAGCAATAACCTGTATTGGGGAGAATGTCTTACGTGACACAGGAATTCCAAATTTTCCACCGAGCGATAGTAACCAACTGGACCCTTGCGGAACTGAAATTTCCGTTTTATTGATGAACCACCTCTCGATAAACCGTATGCCAAAATTCGAGACATTTTTAAAATTTCTTGCTGGAGCTTCTTCTCGTGAGTTTTTTGTGTCTTTTCGGAGATTTGCTTGGAGAAATGCTTTTGGGCTTCTACTATTTTCCCGAAATCTATTTCTTGAAGTCGTTTACTTAATGTGTTCTCAATGTGTTTGTTATTTGTGGTAATAATTTTCATATTTATTTTAGTTTCTTTGATTTCTTAACTAAGAATTTTATACAGGAAGCATTGTTCCAATTTCTTAAGTTCTCGCTGGGTTATATCTAATTTGAAACAGTGTATAATTGTCTTCGTCTTACCCTTTACTGCATTTTGACATCCCTCCCACGAAGTAAAGAGTTTCGTATTTAACACTGAAACTTGAGGTCAATTGATCTACGAAGGAAAAAGTGAGGTTAAATTTTACCATTTTTGCAACTTTAACAACAAATTATTCAAAAACTATGAGCCTCCTCGTTAAATGGTTTTCAGTTTTGTGATGTGTGCGATCTCCTCTACCCCAAAGCTTAGTGCACTATTGTAAAGTTTCCCCCTTTTATTCGTTGATATTTGTTTTTCCGACTGAATAAATGTGTAAATAATAATTTCTTATTGTAAGAATAAGCATATGTATGTTGTCTCATACATTTATGAGTATATTTTCCTCCTCCAGAGTATCTACTGATACGCTCAAGTAAATCTTTAATTATTTTACAAAAACCTTAATAAGAAGCTGAATTAAAACATTCATTTGTGTTGTTAAGATAATAAAATGGGTTGCATCAGTGAACGCCTAGAATTTCAGTGAATCTCTTTTAGAGCTTGGTGAGATCAAAGATCAAAGTGGCGAGGTCTGTCACACATGATATATCTAAATCTGTGGAGCAAACACAATATATACATTTGTATTGGCAAAGGCGAACATTTCGAAAGAAGAGGTATAAATTGTAATTATGAGGGTAGTGAATGAATACAGGGGAAAGAGTTTACAATATTTGCAACAGATGCATCGGGGGTAAAAGATACTATGGGGTGTGGAGTTTATAATATCTCGCAGGGACAGGAGTTTCTAATACATCATCTGCGTTCAATGAATTATGGGCTATTTCAAAGGCAATTGGCATTGCTTGTGAAGATAAATAAAAAAAAATTTCACCTTTACTGACAGTTTGACGTCTGGTTCACCGTTAGACAAAGGTAGTACAAACAACTGTGGTTGCGAAATAATGATGTTAGAGAGATTAATCTTATCAAAAGATTACTTACAGGAAACAGATATGATAAAGAATATTTGTGTAAAATTAGGGTAGTTAGCTCAAGTTTATGTGATGAATGTAAAATAGTAGATAACTACTTACACGCGATCTTTGCTTGCTGGAGGTATGACGCTGTAAGAAATAAGTATGATGCGGTTGGTTAGGTTAGATCCCGCAGTAGGAACTCACTTAGACATAGTGGAGAAGTCCATTGTGATACCACCTGTTATATGTTATATGAACGGTAACGTAAATCGGAATCAAGAAAGGTTAACCGGAGAAACGTTGCGTACCCCGAATGAAGTCACGCAAATTTCAAATATCCACCCCAGAAAGCTCTTCTGGAGTCCTAAAGAAGTAGAAGCCTAGGTACTTGAACCTCGGTGTCGCAAAGGCAGGACATTACATTGGTGTGTAGCCAATCGGCTACCTCCTTGATTGCGGCCACCTCCGCCTGAAACACACTACATTAGTCCGGTAGCCTAAATTTTCGGCTGAGGGAGAGCTTAAGAGCCCTCCAGTTCGAGATACGGGATATCAATTCAGACTAAACCAGGGTAAGGTCCAGGACCTCATCCCTGACCGAAGTTATAGACGTACTGTCTTTCCCCCTATTACAAATAGACAAGTTTTCGCTAAGAATAAAAAAAAGAGAGACTCACCTCTTGCGTTGATATCCGAGCTTCCCCAGCAGGAATGCCAGGAGTGTACGGGGACATGAGCCAGAGTTCTCCGGCACCGCCCTCGAGGCTTACTCTTACAACGTCTCCATTGCTGAAATTAGACAAAAGATAAGTATGTATTTATTTCACGCCTGACGAGAATACAAACTCTAGGTTTACCTCCGCTGCTGGACACCAGAATCTTGCACTTCTTCGTCCCGATGCCAGAAACACCGTTACTACTCAGCCACGTTTCCTAGATCACAGCGCATAATAAAAAAAATTGTTTGCTTACATATACTTAAGTGTCTTGTTCTGCCATTTTAATCGAATGTGCAAACGGCTAACCCAGCAAAAAGTCATTGCAAAAAATACCTGACCATATCGAAAATAAATAAGGAAAAAATAAAGTTTTACAACATACGTTTTTCCATATCTTATTGACATGTGATTTTGTTTATATATTTATAAAATAAAAAGTACCTATGCTTCTTATATTTCTTTGAAATGATAGCATACGTTGTTTTTATACTTAAAGTTTTGTTGTTTTTAAATAAACAAAATAATAAAAATTTTAATTGTATAGGTTATACTTCTTGTAGGGGTACCAGACCATATCGAAAATAAGTTATCGATGGTACATACATACATACACACATTCCTGCAAACGAAGAGAAAAAGGCAATTCATACTTTTTTGCTACCGTATTCATCAAACAAAATTTGATTTAGCTGTGAAGCACTGTGAGTGTTAGGAAAATAAAGAGTTCTGTGAGATCATTTCCATAAATGCAAAAAAACGAAAAAGCGAAGTGGTCATTTAATACCCGATGCCTATACAAAACTAACCAACGAACTGGCCAATAGTTTCAGTGAATTTTTACTTGTTTGGTAAAACTTTTCGACACTGTTGCTTCGGTATTCAGTAATCGCTTCAAGTGACAAAAACGTATCTAACTGAAAGTCTCAAATTTAATGACTTGATATAAGTCTGAGTTACGGAATACTGGCATTAGTCTATTTATGTACATTTGTTATATATTTCAAATAATATTGATGGTAAATGTGTTCATACAATCTATAGTTATGTTTTCGTATTTAATATATTGGACCCGTTTTACTCTAGTCTAGGTGCAAAAGAACACTACGTAGGATAAGAAATAGCATGTAAAGCATCAACACTAACTCGGAAAAATATGCGAGTTGAGCCAACTCGGTTATATGATATCCGATCTGAGATGCTGTGTTGTAAAGCAAAAAACCGCTCTATTGTGAATGGGCTCTGCAAAAATACTTCGGAAATTTCAATCAACTGTGAAATCTTGTTTGTTTTATGGATACATGAACAAAACAAATAAAAATGAAACAAGGGTAATTAATATTGCTTTTCATATATTTCTCATAAAATTGTGAATTAAAACATGTTTGTTATTTCAGAATGCAAGAAAAAAGGCGAAAGAGATGGTCATGTGAAAATACAATTGAGTATTTGAGATGCTATCTCGCCCGGAAAGCGTAGTTGGAGCACCCAAAAAGAAAGAGGTTGACCTACGCGAACGTGTTGGAAGACATGGTGTCAATGGCGATCACGGTAGGTTCAAGAAATATATGTTTTAACAAATTATATTTATATACATAATCCACTTCCAGGACTTAGAAAGGATGCCGCTGTGTTTCGAGTCGAAGATGCGCAGTCTTCTCCAGGCCTATAAGGCAGCACGGGACAACAACAGCAGAACTGGCGCCAGCCCGTGATTTGCTCCCTACATGGAGCAAATGGATGAAATATTTGGAAAAAGTCTGATTATTTCAAACGACCTTAATAATATTCTTAAATAATTAAAAAGGTTTTGCCGGCTGTAGGGTAGATTCTTTAAAACCTTTATCAAGTGCAAACGTATTTTCATCACTCACATCGTTGATATCGCACAAATTTGCTAGTTGCCTAAATGCTACTGTATTGCTTACATATCAAATGTACATATACACCGATTTTTTTGGTAATATACGCATTCTACCACCACCAGACGTTGCAGGTACGCAGATAAGACTCCGAATACTTCACCGAAATTAAAATAGCATTAAGTGTATGCATTTCTTTTACACACATTTTATATTACTTGTTAGATATTCCACCGTTTGGCGTCTTAGCCTCATGTGCATTTTAAAATCTGCCTCACTCATTGCATCGAGCGAACCTTGAAAATTGGAGCACTTCTCATGAGCATCTCTCGCGTGTACAAAGACATAATCTACAAACGTAAAAAGTTATTTATGCATATATTTAATGTTTTTAAATAAATTTAATAACTTACCACAGAATACTCAGAATTGCTCATTTAGTTTCGCTTCGTTAAAAATTCACTAAACACATCATAGTGTTCTTTTACAAGTAGGTTACATTAAAACGGGCCCATTAGAAAACCATTTTTTTTATCGCATTTTTATTTATATACAATTTTATTGCGATTTAATTACAAATCAGAATATATTGATAGGTATGAAATATTATACGTTTTCAATACTTTTTCCCCGAAACGGCCTCAATTTCTTCCCTTTTTACTTCACTTCCAAAATATAGCACTGAGTTGTCACTATGTAACCTTTTTATACTTTATGGACTTTATTTCATAAGACTACATAAATTTGTTGATGTAATAATAATAAATCCTTTTTTCTTATAGTTCTGCACTCATTGAATGTGCCTTTGTTCTGACCATAGTAAATAAACACAAGTGAAAAATCTTATCCCATAGACTTCAAAATTCCGCACAGCTGAGATCACCTGATGGAGGAATCCTCAGTATTCTTTTGTCTTGAGTGAATTTCCGCCGCGATCTTTAATTAGAAGACTTCTCACTTGTGTTCATTCACAATGGTTCTGACCATCCGATCAACTGACTGGGTCTCTTCTTCCGGTGATAACATCGAAGCAGAGAAAATAACGAAGTCAGGGGTCGAATCGTGACAGTCGTGAACGAGCAACTCGTCACGTAAAATTGTGAATTTCGGATTATGACAGTCGTGAACGCAGCCGTTTATCGAAAATCGGCATGATTACAAACGTCAACGAGTAAGTGAACGTACTCGTTCGTTCGAACTGTCATGCGATCACAAACTGCCAATCGTAATCGCGCCGATTTGAAGCAAATTTTTAAACATGTAAGTATATTTAATGTATTTCTATATTTATTCAATATTTTAATTATTTTTGTTAATATAGGGCAAACTATAACAAACTGAACTCCACTCAAAAGGATGTAATGGCGCAATTTATGCGCGAGCATCCCGATTTGGCCAAAAATTTGCTAACAAACTGCGCGCAGGGGAGAATTACAGCCAACCGACTTTGGGAGGAGCTTTCTAAGCGATTAAACGCTGTAGGACCACCAATCAAAGACGCAAAATTGTGGAAAAAGGTGTGTTTATGGTGTATTTAATCGAAATTTATGTTAAAAAGTTGTTTTTTTAGGCTTATGCAGATCAAAAATACAACGACAAATTATAACACATAAGTAAACAAATATTCAATTTGATTGAATGCAACTTACTATCATTGCATTTAGACTATGGAATCCTTTTCTATTGTAGTACATGTGCTCATCTTTGGTCGGCTTCTGCAATCCAATATGCGTACCATCTATACATCCGATAACTGAAAATAACAAAATATGATTTCTTAGCACCTCATACACACATGAATATATATTAAGTTTAATTTACCTCCAGGAATTCTGTATTTTTCTGCAAACCACTCTTTACAACTTTGCGAATCATCTGGGTTGAAACATATGAACTCCGGGCACAATTTGCTTTCCATTTCCACGAGTATCTCAGACGTCAATTTGGATACTGTGCTCTGGCACATTCCAATCAAGTAATCGCTGCCAATGGTATGTTGATATCCGCCACTCGCAAGGAGCGAAAGAGTTGTAGCTAATTGTAGAACTGCAGAACAGCTTTGGTGTCCTGACACTTGAACTTAATTTTCGTGAGGACATAATTGAACGCCTCCTTGTTCATCCGAAATCGTTTCATGAATCTGCAAAATTTGAAATGTAGACAGATGTTGATTATGTACATGCATACATGGGACTTACGCATTACTTGACAATGCCAGTGGATTACTTCTATCTCGTAATTGTTTCCGCACAATTTTCTCATCATTTTCACTATCACTTGAGCTTAAATAAAACAAAAAACTAGGATCCATAGTCGCTTTTCAATTTATTTTTATTTTTGCTATCCTTATTTTGACATTTAAAAGTCTATTGTAACTTCCAAAAATGGAGAAGAAGAGGAGAATAATCGATAACAAAACTGACAATTACGATTCGTCAACTTTCGAATGTAACAATACGATATTGTTCATTCGATGATCGAATAACGTAATTTTTGATCGAACGATTGTCGACTCGTTTACGACTGTCACGATTCGACCCCAGGAAGGTACATCAAGTATCGTCGATGTATAAGACAATATATCGAATGGATTCTAACATCGATGTATATTGCCCAGATCTGTGTTATAACAATTTTTGGCGGGAACAATTAAAGAGTGTTAGCAGTTCTGATAGTAAATCATTACTGTTAATATGGAGCATTGTGAATATATACAAGTGAGAAGTCTTCTAAATTCAAAATGGCGGCGGCTGATATTAAATGTCACAAATAGCCGATATTAATTGTCAAACATAGAAATTCGCTCAGGGAATGACTCAAGAATGCTGTGAATGGCTACATCAGGTGATCTCAGCTGTGCCGAATTTTGACGTCTATGGGCTAAGATTTTTCACTTGTATATATTCACAATGATATGGAGGGATTTGATGAAGCGGGTGTATTCTTTTCGGATAATTTTGCAGCAGAACACCGGCAAGATGGCTGCCAAGTCAACATGCAAGCCGTCAAAAAAAAGTACAAAGACTTTATTCGCACGTTCAGTGAAAATAACTTCTTTTATAAATACAGGTATGAAGATTTCTGAAAATTTTGAATGTGGTAAATGAATTTCGTTACAGAGATACTTTAAAGAGAAATTATCTAAATGGACGCTATTATTTGGAAGTAGAGTTGGAGGACTTGGTCGGTTATGATGAGGTTTTGGGAGATAAATTGTGTAAGCAACCTACAGAGCATTTACAAATATTTGAAGAAGCGGTTAGAGAAATTGTAGATGAGATTACGTCTCCTAGACCAGAACAGGAGGAGAATTTGCATGATATCCAGGTTTTATTGACTTCAAACGCGAATGCAACTAGTGTGCGAGATTTGAAATCAGACAGTGTTTCTAAATTAGTTAAAATTGCCGGTATTATTGTGTCAGCATCAGGTATCAGAGCTAAAGCTACTCGAATGTCATTAATGTGTCAGTCTTGCAGTACAGTTATACCGAATTTGAGAGTAAACCCTGGTTTAGAAGGATTTGCACTTCCTCGTAAATGTACATCCGAACAGACAGTTCTCCGGCACCGCCCTCGAGGCTTACTCTTACAACGTCTCCATTGCTGAAATTAGACAAAAGATAAGTATGTATTTATTTCACGCCTGACGAGAATACAAACTCTAGGTTTACCTCCGCTGCTGGACACCAGAATCTTGCACTTCTTCGTCCCGATGCCAGAAACACCGTTACTACTCAGCCACGTTTCCTAGATCACAGCGCATAATAAAAAAAATTGTTTGCTTACATATACTTAAGTGTCTTGTTCTGCCATTTTAATCGAATGTGCAAACGGCTAACCCAGCAAAAAGTCATTGCAAAAAATACCTGACCATATCGAAAATAAATAAGGAAAAAATAAAGTTTTACAACATACGTTTTTCCATATCTTATTGACATGTGATTTTGTTTATATATTTATAAAATAAAAAGTACCTATGCTTCTTATATTTCTTTGAAATGATAGCATACGTTGTTTTTATACTTAAAGTTTTGTTGTTTTTAAATAAACAAAATAATAAAAATTTTAATTGTATAGGTTATACTTCTTGTAGGGGTACCAGACCATATCGAAAATAAGTTATCGATGGTACATACATACATACACACATTCCTGCAAACGAAGAGAAAAAGGCAATTCATACTTTTTTGCTACCGTATTCATCAAACAAAATTTGATTTAGCTGTGAAGCACTGTGAGTGTTAGGAAAATAAAGAGTTCTGTGAGATCATTTCCATAAATGCAAAAAAACGAAAAAGCGAAGTGGTCATTTAATACCCGATGCCTATACAAAACTAACCAACGAACTGGCCAATAGTTTCAGTGAATTTTTACTTGTTTGGTAAAACTTTTCGACACTGTTGCTTCGGTATTCAGTAATCGCTTCAAGTGACAAAAACGTATCTAACTGAAAGTCTCAAATTTAATGACTTGATATAAGTCTGAGTTACGGAATACTGGCATTAGTCTATTTATGTACATTTGTTATATATTTCAAATAATATTGATGGTAAATGTGTTCATACAATCTATAGTTATGTTTTCGTATTTAATATATTGGACCCGTTTTACTCTAGTCTAGGTGCAAAAGAACACTACGTAGGATAAGAAATAGCATGTAAAGCATCAACACTAACTCGGAAAAATATGCGAGTTGAGCCAACTCGGTTATATGATATCCGATCTGAGATGCTGTGTTGTAAAGCAAAAAACCGCTCTATTGTGAATGGGCTCTGCAAAAATACTTCGGAAATTTCAATCAACTGTGAAATCTTGTTTGTTTTATGGATACATGAAAAAAACAAATAAAAATGAAACAAGGGTAATTAATATTGCTTTTCATATATTTCTCATAAAATTGTGAATTAAAACATGTTTGTTATTTCAGAATGCAAGAAAAAAGGCGAAAGAGATGGTCATGTGAAAATACAATTGAGTATTTGAGATGCTATCTCGCCCGGAAAGCGTAGTTGGAGCACCCAAAAAGAAAGAGGTTGACCTACGCGAACGTGTTGGAAGACATGGTGTCAATGGCGATCACGGTAGGTTCAAGAAATATATGTTTTAACAAATTATATTTATATACATAATCCACTTCCAGGACTTAGAAAGGACGCCGCTGTGTTTCGAGTCGAAGATGCGCAGTCTTCTCCAGGCCTATAAGGCAGCACGGGACAACAACAGCAGAACTGGCGCCAGCCCGTGATTTGCTCCCTACATGGAGCAAATGGATGAAATATTTGGAAAAGGTCTGATTATTTCAAACGACCTTAATAATATTCTTAAATAATTAAAAAGGTTTTGCCGGCTGTAGGGTAGATTCTTTAAAACCTTTATCAAGTGCAAACGTATTTTCATCACTCACCTCGTTGATATCGCACAAATTTGCTAGTTGCCTAAATGCTACTGTATTGCTTACATATCAAATGTACATATACACCGATTTTTTTGGTAATATACGCATTCTACCACCACCAGACGTTGCAGGTACGCAGATAAGACTCCGAATACTTCACCGAAATTAAAATAGCATTAAGTGTATGCATTTCTTTTACACACATTTTATATTACTTGTTAGATATTCCACCGTTTGGCGTCTTAGCCTCATGTGCATTTTAAAATCTGCCTCACTCATTGCATCGAGCGAACCTTGAAAATTGGAGCACTTCTCATGAGCATCTCTCGCGTGTACAAAGACATAATCTACAAACGTAAAAGTTATTTATGCATATATTTAATGTTTTTAAATAAATTTAATAACTTACCACAGAATACTCAGAATTGCTCATTTAGTTTCGCTTCGTTAAAAATTCACTAAACACATCATAGTGTTCTTTTACAAGTAGGTTACATTAAAACGGGCCCATTAGAAAACCATTTTTTTTATCGCCTTTTTATTTATATACAATTTTATTGCGATTTAATTACAAATCAGAATATATTGATAGGTATGAAATATTATACGTTTTCAATACTTTTTCCCCGAAACGGCCTCAATTTCTTCCCTTTTTACTTCACTTCCAAAATATAGCACTGAGTTGTCACTATGTAACCTTTTTATACTTTATGGACTTTATTTCATAAGACTACATAAATTTGTTGATGTAATAATAATAAATCCTTTTTTCTTATAGTTCTGCACTCATTGAATGTGCCTTTGTTCTGACCATAGTAAATAAACACAAGTAAAAAATCTTATCCCATAGACTTCAAAATTCCGCACAGCTGAGATCACCTGATGGAGGAATCCTCAGTATTCTTTTGTCTTGAGTGAATTTCCGCCGCGATCTTTAATTAGAAGACTTCTCACTTGTGTTCATTCACAATGGTTCTGACCATCCGATCAACTGACTGGGTCTCTTCTTCCGGTGATAACATCGAAGCAGAGAAAATAACGAAGTCAGGAAGGTACATCGAGTATCGTCGATGTATAAGACAATATATCGAATGGATTCTAACATCGATGTATATTGCCCAGATCTGTGTTATAACAATTTTTGGCGGGAACAATTAAAGAGTGTTAGCAGTTCTGATAGTAAATCATTACTGTTAATATGGAGGGATTTGATGAAGCGGGTGTATTCTTTTCGGATAATTTTGCAGCAGAACACCGGCAAGATGGCTGCCAAGTCAACATGCAAGCCGTCAAAAAAAAGCACAAAGACTTTATTCGCACGTTCAGTGAAAATAACTTCTTTTATAAATACAGGTATGAAGATTTCTGAAAATTTTGAATGTGGTAAATGAATTTCGTTACAGAGATACTTTAAAGAGAAATTATCTAAATGGACGCTATTATTTGGAAGTAGAGTTGGAGGACTTGGTCGGTTATGATGAGGTTTTGGGAGATAAATTGTGCAAGCAACCTACAGAGCATTTACAAATATTTGAAGAAACGGTTAGAGAAATTGCAGATGAGATTACGTCTCCTAGACCAGAACAGGAGGAGAATTTGCATGATATCCAGGTTTTATTGACTTCAAACGCGAATGCAACTAGTGGGCGAGATTTGAAATCAGACAGTGTTTCTAAATTAGTTAAAATTGCCGGTATTATTGTGTCAGCATCAGGTATCAGAGCTAAAGCTACTCGAATGTCATTAATGTGTCAGTCTTGCAGTACAGTTATACCGAATTTGAGAGTAAACCCTGGTTTAGAAGGATTTGCACTTCCTCGTAAATGTACATCCGAACAGACAGTTCTCCGGCACCGCCCTCGAGGCTTACTCTTACAACGTCTCCATTGCTGAAATTAGACAAAAGATAAGTATGTATTTATTTCACGCCTGACGAGAATACAAACTCTAGGTTTACCTCCGCTGCTGGACACCAGAATCTTGCACTTCTTCGTCCCGATGCCAGAAACACCGTTACTACTCAGCCACGTTTCCTAGATCACAGCGCATAATAAAAAAAATTGTTTGCTTACATATACTTAAGTGTCTTGTTCTGCCATTTTAATCGAATGTGCAAACGGCTAACCCAGCAAAAAGTCATTGCAAAAAATACCTGACCATATCGAAAATAAATAAGGAAAAAATAAAGTTTTACAACATACGTTTTTCCATATCTTATTGACATGTGATTTTGTTTATATATTTATAAAATAAAAAGTACCTATGCTTCTTATATTTCTTTGAAATGATAGCATACGTTGTTTTTATACTTAAAGTTTTGTTGTTTTTAAATAAACAAAATAATAAAAATTTTAATTGTATAGGTTATACTTCTTGTAGGGGTACCAGACCATATCGAAAATAAGTTATCGATGGTACATACATACATACACACATTCCTGCAAACGAAGAGAAAAAGGCAATTCATACTTTTTTGCTACCGTATTCATCAAACAAAATTTGATTTAGCTGTGAAGCACTGTGAGTGTTAGGAAAATAAAGAGTTCTGTGAGATCATTTCCATAAATGCAAAAAAACGAAAAAGCGAAGTGGTCATTTAATACCCGATGCCTATACAAAACTAACCAACGAACTGGCCAATAGTTTCAGTGAATTTTTACTTGTTTGGTAAAACTTTTCGACACTGTTGCTTCGGTATTCAGTAATCGCTTCAAGTGACAAAAACGTATCTAACTGAAAGTCTCAAATTTAATGACTTGATATAAGTCTGAGTTACGGAATACTGGCATTAGTCTATTTATGTACATTTGTTATATATTTCAAATAATATTGATGGTAAATGTGTTCATACAATCTATAGTTATGTTTTCGTATTTAATATATTGGACCCGTTTTACTCTAGTCTAGGTGCAAAAGAACACTACGTAGGATAAGAAATAGCATGTAAAGCATCAACACTAACTCGGAAAAATATGCGAGTTGAGCCAACTCGGTTATATGATATCCGATCTGAGATGCTGTGTTGTAAAGCAAAAAACCGCTCTATTGTGAATGGGCTCTGCAAAAATACTTCGGAAATTTCAATCAACTGTGAAATCTTGTTTGTTTTATGGATACATGAACAAAACAAATAAAAATGAAACAAGGGTAATTAATATTGCTTTTCATATATTTCTCATAAAATTGTGAATTAAAACATGTTTGTTATTTCAGAATGCAAGAAAAAAGGCGAAAGAGATGGTCATGTGAAAATACAATTGAGTATTTGAGATGCTATCTCGCCCGGAAAGCGTAGTTGGAGCACCCAAAAAGAAAGAGGTTGACCTACGCGAACGTGTTGGAAGACATGGTGTCAATGGCGATCACGGTAGGTTCAAGAAATATATGTTTTAACAAATTATATTTATATACATAATCCACTTCCAGGACTTAGAAAGGACGCCGCTGTGTTTCGAGTCGAAGATGCGCAGTCTTCTCCAGGCCTATAAGGCAGCACGGGACAACAACAGCAGAACTGGCGCCAGCCCGTGATTTGCTCCCTACATGGAGCAAATGGATGAAATATTTGGAAAAAGTCTGATTATTTCAAACGACCTTAATAATATTCTTAAATAATTAAAAAGGTTTTGCCGGCTGTAGGGTAGATTCTTTAAAACCTTTATCAAGTGCAAACGTATTTTCATCACTCACCTCGTTGATATCGCACAAATTTGCTAGTTGCCTAAATGCTACTGTATTGCTTACATATCAAATGTACATATACACCGATTTTTTTGGTAATATACGCATTCTACCACCACCAGACGTTGCAGGTACGCAGATAAGACTCCGAATACTTCACCGAAATTAAAATAGCATTAAGTGTATGCATTTCTTTTACACACATTTTATATTACTTGTTAGATATTCCACCGTTTGGCGTCTTAGCCTGTGCATTTTAAAATCTGCCTCACTCATTGCATCGAGCGAACCTTGAAAATTGGAGCACTTCTCATGAGCATCTCTCGCGTGTACAAAGACATAATCTACAAACGTAAAAGTTATTTATGCATATATTTAATGTTTTTAAATAAATTTAATAACTTACCACAGAATACTCAGAATTGCTCATTTAGTTTCGCTTCGTTAAAAATTCACTAAACACATCATAGTGTTCTTTTACAAGTAGGTTACATTAAAACGGGCCCATTAGAAAACCATTTTTTTTATCGCCTTTTTATTTATATACAATTTTATTGCGATTTAATTACAAATCAGAATATATTGATAGGTATGAAATATTATACGTTTTCAATACTTTTTCCCCGAAACGGCCTCAATTTCTTCCCTTTTTACTTCACTTCCAAAATATAGCACTGAGTTGTCACTATGTAACCTTTTTATACTTTATGGACTTTATTTCATAAGACTACATAAATTTGTTGATGTAATAATAATAAATCCTTTTTTCTTATAGTTCTGCACTCATTGAATGTGCCTTTGTTCTGACCATAGTAAATAAACACAAGTAAAAAATCTTATCCCATAGACTTCAAAATTCCGCACAGCTGAGATCACCTGATGGAGGAATCCTCAGTATTCTTTTGTCTTGAGTGAATTTCCGCCGCGATCTTTAATTAGAAGACTTCTCACTTGTGTTCCTTCACAATGGTTCTGACCATCCGATCAACTGACTGGGTCTCTTCTTCCGGTGATAACATCGAAGCAGAGAAAATAACGAAGTCAGGAAGGTACATCGAGTATCGTCGATGTATAAGACAATATATCGAATGGATTCTAACATCGATGTATATTGCCCAGATCTGTGTTATAACAATTTTTGGCGGGAACAATTAAAGAGTGTTAGCAGTTCTGATAGTAAATCATTACTGTTAATATGGAGGGATTTGATGAAGCGGGTGTATTCTTTTCGGATAATTTTGCAGCAGAACACCGGCAAGATGGCTGCCAAGTCAACATGCAAGCCGTCAAAAAAAAGTACAAAGACTTTATTCGCACGTTCAGTGAAAATAACTTCTTTTATAAATACAGGTATGAAGATTTCTGAAAATTTTGAATGTGGTAAATGAATTTCGTTACAGAGATACTTTAAAGAGAAATTATCTAAATGGACGCTATTATTTGGAAGTAGAGTTGGAGGACTTGGTCGGTTATGATGAGGTTTTGGGAGATAAATTGTGTAAGCAACCTACAGAGCATTTACAAATATTTGAAGAAGCGGTTAGAGAAATTGCAGATGAGATTACGTCTCCTAGACCAGAACAGGAGGAGAATTTGCATGATATCCAGGTTTTATTGACTTCAAACGCGAATGCAACTAGTGTGCGAGATTTGAAATCAGACAGTGTTTCTAAATTAGTTAAAATTGCTGGTATTATTGTGTCAGCATCAGGTATCAGAGCTAAAGCTACTCGAATGTCAGTAATGTGTCAGTCTTGCAGTACAGTTATACCGAATTTGAGAGTAAACCCTGGTTTAGAAGGATTTGCACTTCCTCGTAAATGTACATCCGAACAGACCGGTCGACCACAATGCCCCTTGGATCCATTCTTTATAATGCCAGACAAATGCAAATGTGTGGATTTTCAACTTTTAAAGTTGCAAGAGTTACCTGATTTTGTCCCTCAAGGAGAGATACCTCGTCATCTACAGTTGTTTTGTGACAGATCATTATGTGAACGTGTTGTACCGGGCAATCGAGCACTTATACAAGGTATTTATTCAATTCGAAAAGTTGGAAAGCAATCTCGACAAGACGGTCGAGAGAAAGCCGTTGTAGGAGTTCGCGCTCCATATGTACGCGTAGTGGGTATAACAGTAGATACAGAAGGTTCGGGTGCTATATCGCGTTGTAGTGTCGTTACGACAGAAGAAGAGGAAACTTTTCGAAAGATGGCCACATCTCTTGATATATATGATCGTTTATCGAAGTCATTAGCGCCGAGTATTTTTGGTTCAGATGACATAAAAAAGGCAATAACATGTATGTTGTTTGGAGGATCTAGGAAAAGGTTACCAGATGGATTGTGTAGGCGTGGAGACATTAACGTTTTATTATTGGGTGATCCCGGAACAGCAAAGTCACAGCTATTAAAATTTGTTGAAAAAGTCGCTCCCATCGGCGTATATACCTCTGGAAAGGGCTCCAGTGCTGCGGGGCTCACAGCTTCAGTGATGAAAGATCCAGCAACGGTAAGTACAATTATTTTATCTCATACACATTTTTAACTTGCAATATATTATTAGCGAAATTTTATAATGGAGGGTGGGGCTATGGTGCTTGCTGATGGAGGCGTAGTCTGTATAGATGAGTTCGATAAAATGCGTGAAGACGATCGAGTCGCTATACATGAAGCTATGGAGCAACAAACAATTTCAATCGCAAAAGCAGGCATTACTACTACGCTGAATTCACGCTGCTCAGTTTTGGCAGCTGCCAACTCGATATTTGGTAGGTGGGATGAAACAAAAGGGGAGGAAAATATTGATTTCATGCCAACCATATTATCTCGTTTTGATATGATATTCATTGTAAAAGATGTACATAACGAATATCGGGATATAACGCTAGCGAAGCATATAATTCAAGTTCATTTGTCTTCTAATAAGACTACCCCCTTAGAATGTGCTGAGGGGGAGATCTCCTTAGGAACGTTCAAAAAATATATTCATTATTGTCGCATGCATTGTGGACCTCGTTTAAGTGAAGTAGCTGGTGAGAAGCTTAAGAGCCGTTACGTGTTAATGCGCAACGGAGCAGGACTACAAGAGAAATCCGCGGACAAACGTCTAAGTATCCCAATCACGGTGCGGCAATTAGAAGCAATTATTCGCGTGTCAGAATCTTTAGCCAAAATGCGCCTACTTCCTTTTGCTACAGATGAACACGTAAATGAAGCATTAAGATTATTTCAAGTTTCTACACTAGATGCTGCAATGACTGGCAGTTTAGCTGGTGTAGAAGGATTCTCCACAGAAGAGGACCAGGAAATATTAAATCGTATAGAAAGGCAATTAAAACGACGATTTGCGATTGGTTCGCAAGTTTCTGAACAGAATGTTATTCAGGTTGGTATGGAAAATATAGGGGTCTTCACACCGTGCCTGCTATTTAGATGCTTGTGAATAATGATTTATCATAAACTGGGCAACTTAGAATTTTTTGGTAATTTAGAACGGCAAATATACCTTCGGATTTTTGCCATTGACTGCCGAAGGGCGACCCCTTTTTCTTTAATTTCTTGAAGGGCCGGTATTAGAAAAGCTATATTCGTATTTTTTTTTTACCATGTAGTTTCACTTTAAAAATTGTACAATAGTTTTTGCGATTATTATCCATCGTTTAGAAATTATTTATTTTTCGGATAGTTATCAATTATAGCAATATGAAACTAATCATCCGGTAAAATCATTACTGAAATAAGTAGCTGTTAACAAAAAACTTGGCTTCTGCTTTCGGGCAGTTCTCCAATTTCGCTCCGTGTGAGTAATTTTAACTTATTAATGTTCCATTTTCTCTTAAAAAAAGTTTTAGTAAACAAACTTAGGGAAAAGGTTAACAACATCTAATTTGAAACAGTGTTTGCGCGGCAAAAGCAGCAAGAGGCAAAATTCAGAGCATAAGACATTTTACTCTTTCAAATAAAGAAACACAAAGTTTTGCGCGAATGGGAATTTTTTAAACATTTGTAAGAAAGTTTGCACTTTTGTATGCGCATATATTAATTTCAATAATTCCTACTTTGAGGCCCACTTGTGGAAAATCCAGAGTTAAATTTATAAATAAAAAAATTAGTAACTCAGGGTTATATTTTTAATTTCATAACCCATACATTTCGTTTTTGACATTTTCTTTGGATTTAATGAATTTATTGAAATTTAAAATCAAAATAATTTTTGGAGGTTCCAGTACAACGACGAAATGCTTGGTATGCTTGATCTCTAATCTCGTGAAAGTGATTGCTTCGATTTGCCAAATCTCTGTTAAAGGAGTTGAAGCCTACGTTTTCGAAGTCATACATTGTCGAAAAAGCGTTTCGTTTATTTAAAAAAAAAATTGTTTGAAAAATTTGTTTTTTATTTATTTATGTCAAAATGTCACAAACTTAAAAATTTAACCCTGAATAATTGCTGGGTTAAATATTTATGTCTTTAACTCTGAGTGATGGCATTCTGCTGTGCAATCAAATATATTAGTTTAATCGGTTAAATAGATAACATGATTAATCGTTCTGTTATTGTAGAATTGACTGTCCTTTGAGAACGTTCATTTCGTTCCCACGACAGTCGGTTCTACGATACCGGAACGACCCGGATTTATATCCGGAAAAGGACTTTCACTCCAGCAGCATTCCCAAAAAATGTATGGTAAATGTTTTATGCTGTTACAACACATTTCCTTTTAGCCCTACGACAACAAGAACGTTCATTAATAAATGTTTCTTGTTGTTGTAATAATTTTCATTAATACCCATATTATTTATAAATAAAAATTTGTATTAAACATTACAACCCACTACTGACCGTCGCCTACTGAGCCATGTTACGCATTTTGATTTTATGTTTGAACGAAAGTTTAAAACAGTTTTGATATTTGTTAAGTAATATAAAGAGAGCCCGTGCAAAACTTTAAGCACTTTGGTAAACAATTTCGAATTTCGGAATATGTTTGATTTATTTTCATGCATATTGTAGGAAAGATTCCAATTATTTTTAAGTTTACTTATCAAAATAGTAAACTTTCGCATTTCTCTATACTGAGTTAGAAGCTTTATTTAAATCAAAGTACGATATTGGTAGCCATAACAGGTAGACAGCGACTATACACTGGCATTGTTACATAATAGGGGTAAAAATCACTTATATTTATGACTTTGTAAATTTTTAGGTTTAAGTATTTTTGCAGGATAAATTTGCAATCTCTTCTCCAAATAAAATGTCAAAATTGCGCTCCCTTCTTTTGCAAACGACCACAATATTTTAATAAGCTTGTACATAGTATTAGCCGCGCGAACATTCTTATAATTTACCAGAACGCAAAATAAATTTACAGAAAGGGGTTGAAACGAAACGGTTGTGAAGATCCCTATTTAACGAAGCTATTAGGACCTTTGTGTATATATTTATGGTTCGTTATTCGTCATTCTGATAAGTATTTAAATGGTTACGAAATCAGCGGACGGATTTGTACGTTATACTCAATAATTTCTGCAGTCGTGTTATTTTTAGCACCTTATTGGGGATACCGTGTTAATACTTCTACTTCGAAATAAAATAAAAAAATACCATTGCAACTCCAATCACGCATTATAAGAGATACATCCACCGCAGACCTAGGTGGCCGGTGCTTTAGATGCATTGAGGTGCGCATACCACGCTAACTTAATCGCAGACTGTGGCCCGACTGAGGTAAAACTAAAGACTGCCTACACTACATACTTTTTAATAGGCCAACAATGTTGTCCGTGATTAAATTTCTTTTGTTGCCAAAAATGTAACAAACAAATTTTTTTAATTCTTTCGATTATAATCGGAAAGTACGGTTTGATTTAATTGGTTTGTTTTATCAAAAATTGTATTTTATTACATATGAAACATGGATATGGTATGCGGTGCATTTTTGTCATATTGAATATATATATACATACATATGTACATACAGTGAACCAAAAAAAAACTTGTACAGTACAGAGCACGGTCTGATGGACGTCGGTTTGTGTGGCGGGAAGAGGGTCAGGCCCTAAAGAAACAAAATTTAAATAGCACAGTGAAGCACGGAGGAGGTAGTGTTATGGTGTAGGGAGCAATGGGTGCAAAAGGCGTCGGCAATCTTGTTTTTATCGATGGCATAATGAACAAAATTGATTATTTGAATATTTTAAAAAATAATTTGGCCCAATCAGATACAAAATTAAATATAGACGGTCATTATTGCCTTGTACAGGATAACGACCTAAAGCATTCAGCGTTAATAGTTAAGGAATGGCTATTATACCACGTAAAAAAAGTACTGCCTCATCCTCCACAGAGCCCTGACCTTAACCCTATTGAGCACTTGTGGGCATACATGGAGGCTGAATTACGAAAGCGTAGCGTAAGGAGCAAAAATGACGTTAAAGCTGCACTTCAGGATATATGGGAGAACATACCGTTAGATGTCACGCAAAACTTAGTTCATTCTATGAGAAGAAGACTACAAGCTGTCCTGGATGCCAAGGGTGGTCATACAAAATACTAATAATGTTAGTATATTGTTATATAACACAATATTTTTAATGAAAGGATAGTGTACTAGTTTTTTTTGGTTCTCGAATAGTGAGTTGTTTCCGTTTTTTGAAGTTTTTGTTACTAAAATGAATTTTTATTAAAAAAACACAATAACTATTATAATATTCAATAAAATTGGAGTTTATTTCCTTTTGATTGCAGTTTAAAAATTGAATGGTTTCAGAGATATTTAATGTCGAAGGCATTGCTCTGTACTGTACAAGTTTTTTTTTGGTTCACTGTACATATATTAGTTTGTCCCAAAAATGCATGGGAAAAAGTAAGAATTTTAATGTTCTCTCTCTTGGCGACTTCAAAAGAATACTTCCCAATTATTCATTTAAACGTTTTTTAATATTGCATATTTCTTATGCCATTCCTCCCCATTCCCAAACCCTAAAAAAATTAAAAATATACCAATTACAAATATTTAAATTACAAAACATTTTAAATAACCACTTCAATTAAATAAATTAAATGTCCAATATGGTCCAAGATACTGTATTTCGATTCAAAATATTATCAAAGGTCAAAGTTAAAATTAAGCATTTTTTAACTCAAAATTTCTCACTAACCTACATATGCATGAATTTTCCATATCTACGTTATATGTATGTATGTGCCTGGTAAAGTTGTCGAATTTAATTCATGTAAAAAAACAACATTTTCTTCAACACCACAGTTTTTTGTAAATCTTCAAGTTATATTAAAAAATTATATATTTGTTTATGGGAAATTAATGAAAGCTTTCTTTAGATATGCAATATGCTGGCCATAGTCTTCACTATACAAAGTATTTCTAACAAATTAACCTGGTCCATCTGACACCGACTATGCTATCCACATTTTTAGGGAGCACTCATTTCTGCGTAGGCGGCCTTTGGTTATGCTTCAAATATATAACACAGGTCGGTCCAACTCCAGCTACGCTTTCCAAAGTATATAAATAATAATAAGAACAAAAAACTAAGATACACTTTAAAAATATACAAAAAAATTATAATTTTTATTATGAAATGTCTATTTTGAAATCGTATGCGTCATCCTAATTAACAGGTTTTGGGTCGTACGGTTTATACAAATTACCAGCCATTTCTAAAAACGTTTTACTCTTAAACATAACGGGCTTTCCGTTTTTTATTAAAATAGCACATATGGCCAATCAAAGGGATTAAGCCTACTTTTGATAGTACAATGTTGCTCAGCAATTATGCCCCATCCGAAAACGTTACAGTAGACATATTAGTAGCCAGATTTAAACAAAACACAATTTCATTTTATCCTGTGTATTATCAATGTCGATATTTCGACTCCAATCTGAAGTCATCTGCAGGACTGAAAAACTCAACTTATTTAATATTTAAATATTACTATTACAACAACTTATTATGTTACAGTAGACATATACATACATACATACATATAAATGTATATCAGAAGGAAAAATAAACCCGTACAAAAATGACAAAAATTCAAACAAATCCCGGTGGTTAGCTTACGAAAAAAGGTTAATTTTATCATACGTTTATTACAGAATCGTGGAATTTTATATAAATTAAATTGTTGATGTTTTTGTGTTCCCTTGACAGTCGGTTCTAGGATACTGGAACGACCCGGATTCATATCCAGCCAAGGACTGTCACTTCAGCAACATTCCCCAAAACTTTATGGGAATGGTTGGTTTATGATATTAAAACAATAACAACAACAATATGTGGAGAGAAATTCAATAATATACCCTTGCCTTTATTCCGTTTCAGCTGTAAATTCTTGAGTCAATAAAATTATTAAAATACTTTTATAGAATTTTTAATTCTATGTATACTGATTATTGTGTCACAATGCCTCAATTATTAAAACACGTACAAATCCGAACTGCAACGCACGTGTGTAATCTGTATTAATTTAACCGAAAGCTAATAAGGGTTGGCGAATATCGAATTGTTTGAATACTCCTAAAATGAAAAAATAATGTATTCCTTCCCGCAGGACTTTCTTCGTCAAAAATATGATGAGCGTGCTATATTAAAAGTTATACACACAATGATACGTCGAGGAGAGTTGCAACATCGCATGCAAAGAAAAATGCTGTACCGTTTATGCTAGTTACTTTTAAATTTCAAATATAATTGCATATACATTATTTGCTTTTGAAATAAACAGTGGGAACCTTAACCTGTAGTTTCAGTTTATATCATTTAATAATTACTAAAAGTGCTTACGTGGTTTGTATCATTCCCACGACAGTCGGTTATACGTACCGGAATGACCCGGGTTTTACCCGGCCAAGGACTGTTGTTTCGGCGATCTAACCCTCTTTAGATCGGCCTACCCCATAAGTCGTCTGTCTCCCCTGGAACAACTCCTTGCAGCAGGGTTGCTTCACCTTCTTCTGCTCAGGGCTGGCCAAACCCTGAAGCAGAAACCTATTTTTGCTGCGTTTGCCAGAAAAAGCTCCATCCGAACTCCACTTCGGTAAGGTGTAATTCGTGCGACAGATGGATCCATCTTAAGGTCTGCTCAGGCCTTAAGGCCCATAAGGAGTGGTCCATAAACTATGTGGCCCCATGCTGTTCGCGCCCTACGGCGTCCATAGCCTCTACGGCCCCTTTAGCTGCACCAAGTGCACCAGTGCCTAGCACCGGCAGAACCTCTACGGTTCACAGGAGCACACAACAACGCACCACACGTGAATGGCCGGGTGACTACCTGGCTCTCTGCTGTAGAGCCTTGCGACCGCACACGCCCGTGGCGGCGCAGCCGAACAACACCTCAAGGCAGCCCAATGTGCCAGTGCATGTGCAGCAGGGACCAGGTGGGCAACATCACCCTTCCCTCACACCTCTCGGCAAGGACTCTCCCGAGGCAAACGAGACTCCTTCAGCTGAACTGCAATGGGCTGCAGGGCAAGATTGAGGAGATAACCGACTTTATGAGTCGGCATAATCTGTCAATAGCTACGATCCAGGAAACGAAACTGCACAGTAATTTAACCTTGTTGAGCTGCAACGGCTACAATGTGCATCGTAAGGATCGCGAGCGAGGTTTTTGTTGTTGTTGTAGCGGTTACCTGCAAGATCGGTTCAACCATGGTCGTTATCATCAAACTCATCTAGGGGGAGGGCCAAGAAACGCGCAGTTTCCACAGCGTCGAACCAAAGGGAAAGGGGGGTTAGATGAGTCGGTTTTAGGGGGCATGTGAAAAGGTGAGCGGTATCGTGCGGGGAGTTATCACATAGCGGACATACATTGGGTATGTCTGGTTTAATTCTGGGTAAGTAGGAGTTTAACCTGCTACAATATCCAGAACGTAGTTGGTCCAGAGTGACGTGGGATTCACGAGGCAGCTGGATCTCCTCCTCTGCTATGGGTGGTGGTTTGACCCCAGGGTCCAGTCTGTTGGTGGTGTGCGACTGGATCTCGGCGGTCATATCTAGGAGATGCCCCCTGACATGTCTCGGAGGCGGATCCTCAGCAAGCAGGTACTCGTTAGGAGGCCATTACTATGGCAACCAACGAGGAACTGCCTGGCGAGCATCAAGTTGTATTCCCTAACTGGGAGCATTGAAGCGTCATGGTGTAGATGGTCTACCTGAGACATCAGAAGGCATCCCGTTGCCGTCCGGAGTGCTGTATTTTGGGTAGCCTGTAGTCTCATCCACTGGGTCCTGCTTGTCCCGGGCGACCAAATTGGAGCGGCGTAGTTTAAAACCGACCGGCCAATCGCCTTGTATGTTGCCAACAACGTTTCTTTGTCTTTGCCCCAAGTGCTGCCGGTTAGCGACTTGAGTACTTCGTTGCGGCTCTGTACTTTATTGACGACTGCAGTTGTGTGCGCAGAGAAAGAGGCCATGCTGTCGAATGTAACACCCAAAATTTTTGGGTGGTTTACTGTCGGTACAGGTGTACCGTCCACATGTATATTTAATTGTGTTTTGACCTCCTTCGTCCAGGTGATAAATAAGGTCGTCGAGGATTTAGCAGGGGATAGAAATAAGTTCCGACCAGTGAAAAAACGAGCAAGTTCTGAGAGGTAACCATTCACTTTTGAGCACATGTCATCAATTGCATTACCGGATGCCATAATCGTACAGTCGTCGGGTGGCTGAGGGAGCTTCGAGATATAGTGATTAAACATAACCGGGGAGAGGACGCCACCCTGGGGTACCCCTTGTTTAATTCTCGGTTTAGATGTTGAGTCTCTAAAATACACCGACGCCTGTCGACCACTCAGGTAGTTCGCGGTCCACCGCTTCAGACCCTGCGGGAGAGTGGATGTTTCGATGTCTTCAAGTAGCGTTGAATGGTTGACCGTATCAAAAGCCTTTGATAGGTCCAACGCCACTAAGACAGTTCTCTCACAGGGACGGTTACGACTGAGGCCACGATTCACCTACATAAGTGTTTATGACGTTTAGTGCTGTTGTGCTGTGCACCTTCCGGAAGCCGTGTTGATGCTTAGCCGGGCTCAGATAGTGTGTAAAATAGGGAAGCAGCATAGCCTCGAGTGTCTTAACCACTGGTGAAAGAAGGGAAATCGGTCGATAGGATTCTCCCTTTCCGGCCGGCTTCCCTGGTTTCAACAGCGGTAGTACCCTCCCAGACTTCCAGGTCTCTGGAATGATGAGGGTAGTCATAGACATGTTGAACAGTCTCGTAAGGTATGCTACTCCCTTGGGGCCGAAATTTTTTAGCATCAACATGCTTAGTCCGTCAGGACCAATGGCCTTGGAGGCTTTCGCCTTGCCGATGGCTTCCGCAACCTCACTACATGTGAAGGCAAGAGGCACGGTTGGTTTTGGTAAATTGCGTAGCCTTCTGGACACCTTCCGTTTAGTCCTATCCCCCGAAGGATGCAGTATAAACTGTCGGCTAAAGTAGCTTGCGCATCTCTTCGGGTCCGACGAGGCGCGATTACCGAATGAAATCTCCACTCGATCATCACGCTTCGCCGGATTGGACAAGGACCTCACGGTGGTCCAAAGCTTGCCCACACCTGCCGCGAAATTGCAGGACTTCAGGTGCTCCTTCCACTTGTTCCGCGTATGTTCGTCTACCAGGGTCCGAATCTCCGCGTTTGAATCCCTAATGCGGGGATTTTGGGGATCGGACAGGCGAAGGTGGTCACGTTCGTTGGCTAGCGTTGCCACTTCCGCTGAGAAATTCGGACGAATCTTCGGTATTCTTCCAGAGGGAACGAAGCGGGCCGTAGCTGTCGTGACCACCCTGCGGAACTGTCGTTCGCCAGCGCGAACATCTGTTGGTGTGGGTAGGGCACCGAAGGTACTCTCAGTGAATTCCGCGAATCCGGACCAATCAGCTTTTTTAAAGTTGATAAAAGTCTTTCGATTCGCGGAGACAAAGTCGACAGGTCTGTCAATCGTGATGATTATGGGTAGGTGGTCTGATACAAGCGATAGCATTGGTCGCCACGTTATGCTATTTATCAGACCTGCACTAGCTATAGTTAGGTCAGGCGAGCTGTTACAACTACCCATAATCCTGGTGGGGGCATCATCATTCATCGTGCAGAATGTCGAATCGTTTATCTGCTCAGCCAAATCATTTCCCCTACGATCTGCTGGCAGGTTTGAATGCCAAAGATCGTGAGGCGCATTAAAGTCACCTACTACTAATCGGTTTTCACCTGTGACGAGCGCACCTATGTTAGGGTGATATCGTGTAGGGCAGCAGGTGACAGGTGGTATATATACATTGAATATTTCTAGCTCGACATTACGCTCGCGATCCTTACGATGCACATTGTATCCGTTGCAATTCAACAGCGTTGAATTGCTGCGCTGTTTCGTCTCTTGGATCGTAGCTATCAACAGACCATGTCTTCTCATAAAGACGGTTATCTCCTCGATCTTGCTCTGGAGTCCGTTGCAGTTCATCTGCAGGAGCCTAATCCGCCCAGGATGAGTCGACGCGATGGGGGGAGTAAGGGACTGGTAAGGTTGTCCACCTTGCCTCAGTTGCGCTTGCCGCTGAGCAGTTTGCTGCCTGGTGGATATAGGGGGCAGCGCCGGAGGAGGCGTATGCCGCTGCAGAGCTCTGTAACATGGGGTGCGGTAGTCACCTGTCCACTCACGTGTGGTGCGCAGACCCGAACACGTTCGAAAGTGACACCAGCCTTGCACATATTGCACCTAACTGATGCCACATTCCGACGTATTCTGATCTGACACACGGAACAGACAGTGTAGGGCACCAAGAGCTGCTGGGTAGCCCTAACACTTGGGTGGGAGCAGGATGGGGTTGGATGGGTTGGCAGAGACGGGGAGTGTGTGTGTTGCTGCTTGCTCCTTGGAGCCGTGGAGGCCCTCTGGGTGCTGGGTGGCACCGGCGCAATTGGCGCGACATTTTGAGCCGTAGAGGCTGTTGGCGCTTGAGAGCGCAAGCAACACGGTCCACATACCGTGTGGTCCATTCCTTGTGTGTCTTAAGGCCTGAGCAGACCTTAAGATGGCTCCATCCATCTCACGTATTACACCTTACCGAGGTGGAGTTTGGATGGAGCCTTCTCTGGCATACGCAGCAAAAATATGTTTCTGGGCCAGGGTTGGATTCAATTCCAGCCCTGAGCAGAAGCGTGTGGAGCAACCCTGCTGCAAGGTATTGCTCCAGAGATGATAAACGACGAATGGTTTCCGCCGATCTAAACAGGGTTAGATCGCCGAAACAACAGCTCTTGGCCGGGTAAAACCCGGGCCATTCCGGTACGTAGAACCGGCTGTCTTGGGAATGACCTCGCGAGCGAGGTAATGGTGGTGGCTTAGCATTCATCACCCATCACACTGTGCAGTATCGTCTTATTGAAAAAGACATCGACCGCAGGGACACCACCTTAGAATGTCAAGGAATAGCTGTCCGGTCAGGCGATGTCGAGCTCGAAATATTCAATATTTATATACCCCCTGTCACCTGCTGCCCGGCAGGATATCACCCCGACATAGGTGCGCTCCTCAGAGGTGAAAACCAATTGGTAGTTGGTGACTTCAACGCCCGACACGATCTCTGGCACTCAAGCCTACCAGCTGATCGTAGGGGAAACGATTTGGGAGAGCAGATAGACGATTCGACATTCTGCACGATGAATGATGATGACCCCACCAGGATTATGGGTAGTTGCAGCAGCTCGCCTGACCTAACAATAGCTAGCGCAGCTCTGATAATTAGCATAACGTGTCGACCTACGCTATCGCTTGCATCAGACCACCTACCCATAATCATCGCGATTGACAGACCTGCTGACTTTGTCTCCGCGGACCACCGGACCTATATCAACTTTAAAAAGGCTGACTGGGTCAGGTTCGCGGAGTTCACCGAAAATGCCTTCATATGTCTTCCCATACCCACTGACGTTCGCAAAGGCGAACAGAAGTTCCGCAAGGTGGTTGCGTCAGCTGCGGCTAGCTTCAGCCCTTCAGGGAGGATCCCTGAGACAACTTCCCGGCCGAAGCGGCTGCTCTAGCGAATGAACGCGACCACCTTCGCCGCTCCGATGCCCGAAATCATAACAAAAGATTTGAACGTGGAGATTCGGAGGCTGGTTGACCAAAATAAGTGGAACAAGTGGGAGGAGCATTTGAAGTCCTGTAACCTAATCACGGGTGTTGGAAGGCTCTGGCCCACCGTGAAGTCCTTATCCAACCCGACGAAGCGGCGCGACGACCGAGTGGAAATTTGATTCGGGGATCGTGCCTCGTCGGACCCGAAGAGATGCGCGAGCTATTTTAGCCGACAATTCATACTGCATCCTTCGGGGGATAGGGGCAAGCGGAAGGTGACCAGAAGGCTGCGCAAACAACCGAACAACAGCGCATCTCTTACCTTCACTTGTGGCGAGGTGAAGGAGGTCATCGGGAAGGCTTAAGCCTCCAAGGCCATTGGCCCTGACGGGCTAAGCGTGTTGATGCTGAAAAATTTAGGTTCCGCGGGAGTTTAGTTCCTCAGAGGGATCCTCAACTTGTCAACGGCCACCCTCATCATTCCTGACATCTGGAAGCTTGGGAGGGTAGTCCCACTGCTGAAACCAGGGAAACCGGCCGACAAGGGTGATTCCTATCGGCCGATTTCCCTGCTTTCGCTAGTGGTAAAGACACTTGAGGCCCTACTCCTCCCTGTGTAATAACATACCACCTAGGGTCGGCTAAGCATCAACATGGCTTCCGGAAAGTGCACAGCACAACAACAGGACTTAATGCCATAAACACACAGGTGAACCGCGGTCTTAACCTGCGAGAGAACCGCTTTAATAGCGTTGGACCTGTCTAAAGCTTTTGACACAGTCAGCCACTCCACGCTACTAGCTGACGGTGGACCGCGAATTACCTGTGTGGTCGTCAATCATCGGTATGGTTTAGAGACAAAACATCTAAACTAAGGAGGATTAAACAAGGGGTACCGCAGGGTGGCGTCTTGTCCCCACTCTTGTTTAATCATTATATCTCCAAGCTCCCTCAACCGCCAGAGGGAGTCACAATTGTCTCCTATGCCGATGACTGCTCGATAATGGCAACCGGCAATGTTATTGACGACCTGTGTTCGAAGGTGAGCGGATATCTCTCCGACCTTGCCCATTTCTTTACTTGCAGAAACCTGGCGCTGTCAACTGCTAAGTCCTCGGCGATTCTGGGGGTGACTTTCGACTGCCTGCTCTCCTTCTCCGCGCACACTACCGCAATCGCCAATAGAGTACAGAGCTGCAACAATGCCCTCAAGTCGCTCGCCGGCAGCTCTTGGGGCAAAGACAAAGAAACGTTGTTGGCAACATACAAGGTGATTGGCCGGCCGGTAATAAACTATGCTGCGTCAGTGTGGTCGCCGGGAACCAGCAGGACGCAGTGGATGAAGCTGCAGACCTGCCAGAACGCCGCACTCCTCACGGTGACAGGATGTCTTCTGATTTTGCATGAGGAACATCTCCACCAAGAGGTCAATGTGCTCCGAGTTAAGGAGCACAACCTCATGCTCAGCAAGCAGTTCCTTGCTGGGTGTCACCGTTTGGGGAACCCAAATAGGCATCTGCTTGCAGTGGAGCTACCCCCAGGCACATCAGAAGGCATCTCTCAGAACTAAAGGACGAGATCCAGCCATTCATAACGCAACCGCTGGATCCGGAGGCGTACCGGCTGGTCCTAAGCAACATCCACAGAGACACAGTCACTACCACCATTGACTCTCGCCAGGCAAATGCAGTTATTGGAGCCCAACCACCACCTGTAGCAGATGAGGAGTCTCTGCTGCCCCGCGAGTCCCGCGCAACTCTGGACATAACAGCTACAACAACAACAACAACAACGTGGTTTGTATTGCTCTTGCTATATTTTATTTATTTTCACTATTGACAACCTCTGTTGCAAAATTCAAAGTGTACACTTGACTGTCCATTGAAAAACGATTTGTCAGGGAAAAGCGTATTGTATGAAATAACTGAAAATCGCGAATTTTATACATTTATTCTGTAAAATATTTATTTATTATTATTTTTTCATTTCATTTCAATTATTAATAAAAGTTATTAGTACAATAAGATTTAAGGTGATCTTTTATAGTACAACAGTTTTAAGATAAAAGTAAAGTAAAAAAAAGATGTAGTGAAAAATCTCAAAATCTAGATGTCTACCATAGATAGATAGATACTGGTGTTGAGGTTTGCACTTCGACCTTGCGATCCATTGTGCCCTCCGTTTTTTATAGTACTTCGTCTACCCCCAACGCTTTTAGTAAGTCGAGGATGATGGTTGGTGGTAGCGAGTGTACAAGTTCCTGACCGGGGATACGAGTATATGAGCCCAGATACCTCTGCCGTCTTCTCGAGACGGCTTCACATTCGAAGAGCAGGTGCATCGGGGTCTCCAGGCCGAGTAACAAAAGCGACACAGCTCGTTCGACCATACTCCTAGCCTGTGTGGATGGCTGCGCAGTCTGCAATGACACGTAAAAAAACCTGTAAGTGTCTTCAAGTGGTTTTTTGAGAGGTTGATAAACTGTTTAGATCGTTTACTATTATACCCCTGCCATCTGGTGCCAGTGTCTTTCTTTAAAGTAGTTTCCTCTATCCTGAGCACCGCCCTTATAGTATGTCGACCTATCGGCAGGAAGGACTCGGGACCTATGGGTGTTTTTTCCGCCGCGCCTCTAGCTAATCCATCGACCTCCTTGTTAACTTTAATGCCTTTGTGGCCCGGAACCCAGAGGAGCTAGATGTAATTGTGGGTTGCTAGAGAGTTGAGTCTCTACACTCTCAAGCACCAATGAGGATCTGATCTCATATGATGATATGGCCTTGAGTGCTGCTTCGCTGTTACTTGAAACGACTATCCGCTCATTGCGGTAGTTCCTATTATGGTTAACCTCTGCACACAGGAGGATGTCGAACACCTCCGCTTGGGAGATGCTTGGCATCTTACACATTGGCACAGACAAGCATGTTCTTGAACCGTAGACCCCGGCCCCTCTACCCTCCGGAGTCTTTGATCCATCCGTATACCAGCGCAGGGTGCCTGCTCGGAGATGTCCCTCCATCGAGGACGTACTCCATGAAGCTTTGCTCCCTAGTTAACTATCTCATCTCTTGGAACCTGAGCACGTGTTAGCTGGGTGCTCAGTTTCTCCATGTTTTTGGACGATATGATACTACTTTTGCCATGACCTTCACTAGCTATGTTAAGTACGGTTCTTTTGGCTGACTGTTCTATTGTTATGTGCAGTGGTGTCAGGTTCACAATCACCTTCAATACCCCTGTCGGCCAGGAACGCATTGCTCCCGTTATGCATACGCATGCCAGCCGTTGGAGCTTGGAAAGCGATTTCCCCACTGTTGACAGCGATGCCATTGAGACCCATGCCAATGTACCATATGTTACTATCGGCCTGACTAGCATAGTATTTCCGTCTAAGTATGCTTGGGCTGCACTCTCAGGAGTTTCGCGCTAGACGTCTGCACACCATTATTGCTTTAGTTGCTTTGGATTCTGTTGCATCAACATGTTCTCTCCAGAGCAGCCTGGAGTCCATGGTCCATCCATGTCAGTGGATCTTCCCGCTCTATACGCGTGCTGACTGGAGTAGTGGATTCCGCCGCAGAGTGTTTGACCTGATCTCATTGTCTATGATCTTCTTCATTGTTTTTAGTACAAAGGACTTCGCTAAGGAGTAGTCCCTTTTTCCAACTTTTGTTATAAATATTACCTTGGCTCTCCTCCACACAGTTGAAATGTAGGATAATGCAAGGGAGTCCCTCATTATATTCACCAAGTGTGGAATAATCTGTTCGCCACCCTGTTGCAACAACACCGGCCCGATATCATCTACCCCGGATATCTAAATCGTTCGATCAATTTTATGGCCCATCTTACTGATTTGATTGCTGCTAATTCCCAGCTGAGTTGTGATGGTCTCATTCTCCCTATACAGGGTAAATTTCAGGTGCAGATGCCTTAGGGACGTGAGTCGTATACCGTTTGGTTGCTTAATAGCTAGTCTAGTCTCTACTTTTTCTTTAGCTGCAGGTCTGTGAAGCCATTCCGCTGCCGGCATGGAAGTGATGTCTTCACAGAAGCTTCTAAAACTGTCCCTTTTTGCTTTCCTGATTTCTTTACTGTATGCTGTTATGCTCGCTGCATACACTTCCCAGCATCAATTGAGCTTGGCTCTGTTAAAAAGCCTCCACATGACCCTGCGTGGTCATGAGAGATCCTGAGACCACCATGGAGTCTTGGGCTTCTCCTTCGGCTTGGTTTCAGGGCAGCTGCAGCGGATGGCATCAATGACATTGTCATTCAATCTACGCACTTTGTTTCCCATTCTATACAGTTTGTCTTCCTTTGTTGTACTTCTCCCAGTTCATTTTCCTGGGGTTTCTATTGGGATTACTGTTCCTTGTCTTAGCGCTCAGCTTTTACTGGATGATTCTTTGATCCGACAGAGAGGGTTCTAAGGAAGCTTCTCACTGCGAGATCAAATCGTCAGCCACTTTGTTGCTGAGTGTCATGTCAAGTGCTTCCTCTCTGCCTGTGGTAATGAATGTTAGTCTGTGTCATTGTGTATAATTAGATCTCTGCTTATTATGTATTCTAATAAGGACTCACCGGGTCGGTTGGTATCAGTACTGCGCGTTGGCATTGCAACCAATAAAAACTGACAGCTTTGCTTTCTCGCAGTACCTTACTAGTTTCTGGACATCTTTTGGGGGTATGGTGTTGTCCCCAGCAAAGTAGACGGCCGCTAACACTACCTTAATGGAGACTTTGTCCACCTCTAATCGTGTCTGCATCGCTAGAAGGGCCTTCGTCACATGCTCTGTAATGTAAAATTATTCAATATCGTTCTTAAGCACTGTACAGGCTCTAGGCCTCTCAGGTGAGAGATCCCATATTACCTTATTGCTACCTTCATTTAGGTCCCTTATTATTCAATATTGTTCTTAAGCACTATACAGGCTCTAGGCCTCTCAGGTGAGAGATCCCATATTACCTTGTTACTACCTTCATTTAGGCCCCTCACCTGGCCTTTGTAGCCCCACGACTCCTGCACCAGTCGTACACCCAGATCTTCCGAGGCTAGCTTCCTCGCTATAACGGCCGAAGCCGCTCTAGCGTGGTGGAGGTGGACCTGGGCTGTGGTTGCTGTGGCTCGTCTACCGCGGACTCGCTCTCGCTATTCCTGTCAAGCTCAAGTCGAGAGTCTCGATTAACTCCTATGTGGAGGGAACTTCCGTAGCATCAGAGGCAAAGTTACTGGGAGGAGGGATGGTCGATGCGGATGATGCAGAGGATTGAGATTTTGAGGTGGAGTCCTCCTCACACTGCAACTGCTTCGGCGTTGCCTCGGCTTCGCCAGCGATCTTTGGTCGTCAGAGGCTGATCGTAACGAAGCTGAACCTATAGTTCAGCCGATAACCATCCCCCCTCATTCTGCTGTAGGACTAGGCTTTCTCTGGGCCAGGTATCTCAGATACCACTTGACGACCGACCCGGTTAGCCCAGATCTCCTTCGATCGTCAATGGCTCCTGGCTTCCCGAAAAGGTCAGATGAGGGGGTTTGGATTTCTAGGCCTGCGCCTTCTAACCACCCTGAAAGGCTCGCTAGGGCTTGGAATGGGGTATCGGTGCCTCTTGGACGATGCTGGGGATGTGAAGCGCTTACTGGAGGCAGATGCCGCACTTGTTGGCTCATGCCCAGCCTTGCACGTGGTTAAATGCCCACTGCGTACCTGCTTCCGGTGTTTCGCTGCTTCCCTGCTAATTGAGGGCCCGTAACAATCGTCCCGAGCGTGCTCGGGGAAAAGGGCTGCCCCTGCAGGGGAAAAGTCTGCAAGAAGCGGATTTACCCGTCTCCCTTTCTTGTTGTTGCTGTTGTTTACGTTGTTTTGTTGTTGTTTTATGTTCCATCTTGATAGTACGACCATTTTCTCGCCGAGGCGATACTGACGGTCTAATCTTAAAGTTGGGGATCTCTAAAAGTCCGCCGCGCCATCGCCACTTGTCGCGGTAAGGCCACCGTTACTTCTCGATTCGGCCCGGTGGCGATGATGCGCCGCTATAATACAGTCGGTTGTCCTGGCTGTAAACCGTCCAATGGGTACGGTGTCGCTTAACACCCCGTATTTGGAGCAGCCAGTCCTTGGTAATCGTGCTCAAGCGGTATCTAACATCCAGTTGAGGCTTCACCCATCCGCTGGTGCCCCATCTCGATGGTAGAACCCGATTTGAGCTTCAACTAAGCTGCTGCACTACGTCAAGGTGCCTGCCCTAACAGGCCTTCAAAAATCCTGATAACGGCTGACTTCGACAAAGTCAATTTCTTTGCATGCGTACAAGGCATTGTATTCAAAAATGCCAGCCTATAAAGTGTAGACAGAGCAACGAACATAACACTTACAAAAAGGATACTTATTTAACTAAACCAATAAACCAAACGACAATATTTTTGCATTTGTTCCTGTTTTATTTATAAATTATAAAGAAAAAAATTAAAAAATCATAAAAAAAAAAATTACACATACGAACGCCAAACCCTTTGAGGGTTTTACTATACTGACCTAGTACCATCACCCTGACTTGGAATTTCTCACCCCCCAGATTGGCTGTTGTACTGTGTTATGTATTCAATTCAATAACATATGTACTCTTTACTTCGCTGAGACTTCATTAACACATAAGCAATCTTTGTACATAAGTAGAATCAAACTGTAAACAATTCAGAATTCGCAAAAATATTTTGCATCATTAGGCAACTCACAAAAATATTTTGCTTATTTCTAAAATCCGTTATTTGGTGCAGATTTGCTTACTTGTTGCAAATTCCAGATCAATTTATGGTTTCTGGTGCGTATTTCTATTGAAAGTGTCATAATTTGAATCATTTCGTTTATAATTGTGATAGTGCGCGGATCAGAAATGCCAAAAGGTCAAGAAATGACAATATCGAGGAAAAAATAATTTTGCACCTTCACAATGAAGGAAAATGTACAAAATACATTGACGATATGTGTAGCCGATGTCGTCAAACGATAGAAAATGTAGCAAAACGGTTAAGGTGCGCGACGGTATAGAAAATTAAATCCGTTGTGTGGTCCACCAAAGATGCTAACTAAGAGAGAGGAACGCAAAATACTTAAATCCAATCGCGAAACCCACATTTATATCCGCACTAAAGCTTAACGACAAGGTACAAGCAGATCTACACACGAATAATATTCATGGTCGCGTGACTCGAAGAAAACCACTTATTTCAAATATTAATAAGGAAAAGCGACTTTTATTCGCAAACGCCTACAAAAGTAAAAGTTTCGAGTTTTGGAAAACTGTAATATTTAGCGACAAAAGCAAATATAATATTTATGGATCGGATGGCGGAAACCGAATGAAAAGCTGCATATAAAAAACCTCAAAGCAACTGTTAAACACTGCGGAAGTTCGGTGATGGTGTGGGGTTTATGTCGGCTCTGGGAGTTGGAAATCTTGTTTTCATAGACAGCATAATGGACAAATATGTATATGTATATTTGTCCATCCTTAAAGACAATTAACACTCCAGTGAAGGAAAAATGGGTTTGGCAAGAAACGGGGTTTTGTTTCAGCATGACCTGAAATATACGGATCACGACGTTAAAATGTGGTTAGAAAACGTTTGGGCCTACCTTGAAGAAACGCACTCTATCAAAAAATAGTCTTAAGGAGGTTTTGCAAAGGGAATGGGGAAAAATACCACCTGAATTTTGTCGAAAGTTGATAGAATCGATGCCAAAACGCGAAATAAATACGCTTCTTTTATTTTCATATATGTATGAATAGAATTTGTAGTCAGTTTCCTCATTCTTCCATTTTGCCTTCGATTTCTCGCAGCTATAAAATACTTAGAGCAATGGCTTCTTAAATTAGAATTTGCTTTCGTTGAAAACCTGGTAATACTACCGCACTATCTTTTGACGAAACGAACCCATACTTCTATATTGGGAGTACCAAATTATACACGGGTATTATGGTAAACGTCGGATGTGCTACGGCGGGAGTAAATTCGATCCGTACTCGACTCAATTTTTTCATTAAGCGCTATTACTGACACCGACGGTTGCGGTGTATAACTCACCGTGAATATTATCAACATAAACTGATGTGCTGAAATATCAAAATGTGTACATATTTGTGAATTGCATGAAAATGCAAAGATGGATTCTGTAGCATTTTTTATTGATTTCGAAGAAAACAATAAGGCGTGTTATGGGCCGGACTCGAAGGAATGTCATTGATAAAGCTGTAGATGTGTTCGGGTTACCTGATGACGTGTGAGTAGAACAATTAAAGGCTTCATTCCATTTTAATTTATATTGAAACGAAAATTGCCTCCACTTCGTTGATCGTGATCGATAACGCCAGAGCTGAAATTAAAGATGTAAGATTTTTTGCTGAAGGGCTATCAAAATGGTGCTGAACAAGATTTCAATATTGGCATGGCTCAACCCATAGTCTTCGTAGTCAGGGGTGCTAAATAATTTAGAAGCAATTCTATGCCCCAGATGGATTAATTTAGCAATGACGGACAGCGAAAGACGAGAATTCCTGGGATAGTTATGTGTGTACACGGCACCCAATTAAAATTTAAAAACCCACTGGAGAAAATGCACACCTTTATTATTATAGGAAAGGATATTACAGTGTTAATACAATGATAGTAAGAACTAAGCTTATAATGTCTTCAATTACTGAAATCAATTATTTTTAATCTTCAGATACATATGTGATAAGCAGCGCATAAGGTATGTGTGCGGTAGATATGCATGTGCAAGCCCCGATTCCATTGTTTGGGAAAATAGTGCTGCTTCAACATGATTAAATTTTTAAAGGTTTGATACATAATCACAGCTAATTTCTAGCTCTCCCGCACAAAAGGTTGCATTTGCGAAGGAACTAGAAAGGGGAAGAATGCAATCCCTTTTTGTGAAAAAGTTTTTAACAAGTACGCAAAGTATGTAATTATTGGTAGAATGTGATGGGCCTAAAATCCACATATGTTTCGCAGTCTACGAAATATTTGATGCATTCTTCTGATTGGAAACTCTTTCGTTATGCAAACATTGATTCTAACTAATAAATATCATTATTATAAGTAAATAAAATTGAGATTTCTCTATTTAGTGGTAAATATGCGAAATTGTTGGTACAATCAAATTTTTGTAATTCACAATTAAAAAAATCATGTGATTTAGTTCCTTGTTCTTATAAAAACCAAGCAACTCAAATTTGTTTGAACTCCATGAAATATGGTGCGCCATAATAATTGATTCACCAAAACTCACCCAAACTCCCAACGTCCCAATTGTTGAGACTTCTCTAATACGATTGATTTAGGTCTTGGTCGGTTCCGAAAAATCGCGACGTACGCCAAACCGGCGAAAATCGAGTATTTAGCTTTCCATATGATTACAAAAACAAGGTTATTGATGGTCTCGAAGAAAGTGTTACGTCATTATTGACGATTAACTATATTTTATGTACATATTTTAGATCTAAAAATAATATAATAAATCGAAATTAAAATTAAAATTTAAAAACGTACTATGTTCCTAAAATAATACTTACAAACACATGAAATACGCAATTACATACATCTACTTACCACTGTATACACTATACATACTTACGAGTTGTACACTTTATATACACACTTCCTATACATACTCCATACTTACCATACCTTATTCTTACCATCCTTTGGCATCTCTACTTACGGGTTTATACTTATATACATAGATACATCTTCTCCTCTTTTTGTTTAGAAACCACAGTTAGCCCTAAGCTAAGCAGCTAGTTTAAGTTTTAGTCTAAGTAAACTTAAATTATGTAAATAAAAATCACTTGTAAAGTATACATGCAACTTGTATCTTAAAAACTATTGAGAATTTTCATGGCGCCAGAGCAGGGACATAGCGCGTGAATTTGTTACAAAATAGTAAAAAGAATAAAAATAAAAAATAAAATAAACATTTTTGATAAAAAACATTAAATATTAAACGTTTATTTTGTTCGCAACATCAATTGCCGGGCATTTTACAAGAACGATTTCGCGCGTAGTGCTGGTGACTTGGCTAAAAAAAAAATTATAGACATTTAAGCGTAAATAAAAAGTGGTGGTGACAAACATTCAACATTGAGTTATGTACATACATATACATATATAGTATGTATAAACAATCCATCGTCATATTAACATACATAAAAGAACAAACAAAAAAAAACCAGTGGTCCAAAAACTAATAATTGGAAAAAAATGTATGTGAAAACGAAACAAGGTTTTCTAACAAAAAATAAAACCACTTAATTCCACCAACTTTCTTTGCATAGTACATAAAAACATAATAAGTTACCTTCAATTTCGCTATTGTGTTTGTTCAAACGCTGCTACCTCGCTGTCCCTTTTTGTCGTTACCGTCGCTGCTGCCGTCACTGCTGTCGTATTATCGCCTAGAATGAGCTGCAATTGCGTGATTTGCCAGAGGGAAGTGAAAGCAGGCAAATAGCTAACAACTTATTTACGCAGCACTCAGTGAGATGGGCCATGAACTCGTTCGAACGATATAGGTCTCCGGTGGTGGATGGCATCTTGCCGGTGTCGTTGCAACAGGGCGGCGAACAGATTATTCCACACTTGGTGAATATAATGAGGGACTCCCTTGCAGTGTCCTACAATCTAACTGTGTGGACGAGAGCCAAGGTAATATTTATACCAAAAGTTGGAAAAAGGGACTACTCCTTGGCCAAGTCCTGCAGACCAATTAGCTTAACCTCCTTTGTGCTGAAAACAATGGAGAAGATCATAGACAATGAGATCAGGTCACACACTTTGCGGCGGAAGCCACTGCACCAGTCAGCACGCGTATAGAGCGGGAAGATCCACTAACACTGCCCTGTACCAGCTAATGACGAAAATACAGAGCGCCTTTGACTGTGGGGAGAAGGAGCCTACGATAACGCCCCACATACGTGGGTATGCCAGGCGTTGGAGAGAAGGAAGGTACAAGCGCCTATCTATCGATGGGTAGAACCGCTGCTCAAGACTAGAACTGCGCAAACAAATGTAGCAGACAAGGTAATACAGCTGAAAAACAGTAAAGGTTGGCCACAAGGGGGAGTTTTATCGTCTCTATTGAGGAGTCTTGTATTACATGAACTCCTACAAAAATTAAGCGATAATGGAATCCGTTATAGCTAGAGGCAAATACGAAGGCGTGGTGCACTGGAGTGGGGCTTAATATTAATCCACTGAAAACAGCCATTATCCCTTTCTATAGAAAAAGGGCACTACCAACAATGAGAACCAGCAAAGTGAAATAGCTGAGTCTAACCATAGACTCCAGGGTGCTCTGGAGAGAATATGTTGATGCAACAGCATCCAACGCAAATAAAGCAGCAATGGTGTGCGTCTAGCTCGAAAATCCTGAGTGTGCAGCCCGAGCATACTTAGACGGATGTACACCATGACAGTCAGGCCGATAGTAACATATGGTGCAGTGGCATGGGTCTCAATGACATCCCTGTCAACAGTGAGGAAATCGCTTATCAAGTTCCAACGGCTGGCATGCGTATGTATAACGGGAACAATACATTCATGTCCAACGGGACGTTGGAGGTGATTGTGAACCTGACACCCCTACACATAACCATAGAACAGTCAGCCAATAGAATCCTTCTTAACATAGCTGGGGAAGGTCATGGCAAAGGTAGTATCATATCGTGCAAAAACATGATCCCAGTTGCTCAGCTTCCATGAGATGAGATCATTAAGGTAACTAAACTTGAGAAAAGATTAAAAATTGACCTAGGGAAAAAAGCTTCATGGAGTACGTCCTCGCTGGACAGACATCGCCGACCAAGCACCCTGCGCTGGTATGCGGATGGATCAAAGACTCCGGAGGGTATAGGGGCCGGGGACTTCGGTCCCAGAACACGCTTGTCTGTGCCAACATGAAAGATGCCAAGCATCTTCCAAGCGGAGGTGTACGACATCCTCCTGTGTGCAGAGGTTAACCTAAATAAGATCTATCGCAATGAGCGGATAGTTATTTCAAGTGGTCATATGAGATCAGATCCTCATTGGTGCTTGAGTGTGTAGAAAGACTCAACTCTCTAGCAACCCACAATCACATCCAGCTCCGCTGGGTTCCGGGTTTAAAACGCTACTACTACTGACACTAGATGGTAGAGTTACGCCAAGGGAAATGTGTATTTGGAGAGTATAGCAGTAGACGACCTAAACAGTTTATTAACCTCTCAAAAAACCACCAGAGGATACTTACAGGTTTCTAACAGGTTATTGCGAATTGCGAACGAGTTGTGTCGCTTCTGTGACTCGGCATGGAGGCCCCGTTACACCTGCTCTTCAAATGTGAAGCCATCTCGAGAAGACGGCAGAGGTATCTGGGGTCATATATCCCCGATCACGAACTTGTACGCTCGCTACCACCAACTATCATGCTGCTTTTCGATTTCTGGTTGAAATTCTAGTAGAGGCTATTCAGCCAGTTTTCAGTTTCGCGTTTTTAGCCACTGATTAGTCAAGTTTTTTTGTTTTCACGGATATTCAGAATATAAGTGCCTACATACATTTTTCGAAAATTTCTGATAAAATCAATTTAAAATGAGCAGGCCAAAATCAACATTTTCAAGTCTATATCCAAGTGATATGTATGACTTAGAATTGTTAAATCGCCAAAGAACTGCGAAAAACAGTATACTGCGCTTAAAAATGGGCCTTCTCGAGAAAACAATGCCGTTAGGCCCAATCGAATTGGAGTGTCGACTTGACATATTAAATTCACATAGCGAAAAGCTAATGAAATGTCAATCCAAAATTGATGAAATTGACGAAGAGGATATGGCTCTCGGGGAGTTAGAGAACATAATTGTGGAAAGGAAATCCATAATAAAATCGATTTTAGCAAAAAATAAAACTTCAATTGCCGAAGCTTCATTTATAGCAGTTCACAGTTCAAGACTTCCAAAAATGAATTTGACAAAATTCAAAGGGCAATATTCGGAGTTTAAAAACTTCATGAGTTTGTTCGAGAGCCTAGTCCATAATGATCCTACGATCCCAGACATTGAGAAATTTAACGATTTAGTGAACGTTTTGTCTGGTGAAGCTCTGAGACGGTAAAGGCCTTTCAAATGTCGGACGAAAATTACCCGAAGGCTTTGGCTAGTCCCAAAAAAGTACGACAACATATGTCTAATATTTTTTGACACAATTTCTAAACTTTTCGAACTACCAAATATCCCTAAGCTATCTGCGCTTTCATTGCGCCGATGATAGATACACTGTCAGCTGTTTATGACTCATTGCTGTCATTGGCTGACGGGAAAAACATTACAAACACAATCATAATCCACCTGGTTATGTCGAAGGTAAAATGGGAAGAAAAGTTGGATTATGACCACCTGCCATTATGGTGAGATTGCGAGACAGCATTAAACAAGCGCTACCAGTATTTATCCACCGATGAAGCCTCAACTTCGAGACTAAAGTCAGCCGCTAGCACTAATTCACAAAAACCCAACCCGCATATGGAAAAGACAAAATCTACCTTAGTAACTTCCAACAAACAGCCGATGGGTCCACACTGTAAATATAAGAATCTATATCCCCACGTGTTCTACTTTCAAAACTCTCTCTTCACAGCAGAAATTTGAGCTTGTGAAATCTGTTCCCTTATGCATAAATTGCTTTCGAAAGGGGCACACTGTTTGCAGTGCAGAGCGGATAGGTGTCGTGTGTGCAATCGGTTGCATCACACGTTGCTACACCAGTATCCGATTTCATTCGAAACAGCACCTCAACCTTTGACCTCGCGTGCCATGTACACAACGAGTGCGCCGATCGTGTTATGCTTGCTATAGCCGTGGTCAACATAAAAAGCAGTTCCGGAGAGTACCTGCGCCCTATTGGATATTCTGTTATGAGCTGGATAGATATTCTGTTAGGAGCTGAAACATTTTTTGAACTTTTAGTTGTAGGTCAGATTAAAGCGGGTCCAAATCACCAAATCCTACAAAAAAACGCTATTTGGCTGGGTCGTGTCTGGCAAATATGTCACCAACCAATGCCCTCCCACAGTTAGTAGCACACTATGCCAAACTGAAGATCACTTATCATCAATAGTCCAAAGATTCGGGGCGCTGGAAAAATTACCTTTAGAGGCATGTTCCACAAAACATACCCCTGAACAAAAAAGTTGTGAGAACAATTTCGTTAAAACTACTCAACTTTTGCTTTCAGGAATTGCGTTGAATGAAAAATTGATGGCCGGGCCGACTATTCAAGAAGAGCTGTATTCTACGCTTCTTCGTTTTCGTTTGCATAAATATGCACTAACGGCGGACATTACTAAAATATACCGCCAAGTACTCATGCAGGAAGAAGACAGAAATTTTCAGCTTGTAGTGTGGACACAGCACCCCTCTGAGCAACTTAAAATTTTTCGCCTCAACACCGTAACATACGGCACTGCGCCTGCTCCATTTCTCGCGACACGTTGTTTACAAATGCTCAGCGATGCTAATACAAATACGTATCCACTCGGTTCAAAGGCTATAAAAAGAGACTTTTACGTTGATGACCTAATTACAGGTTCAGATGATTATGGGTCTCTAGATCTTATTAGAAATGAGGTAATTACAATACTAAGCTCGCAGGATTTAAATTAACCAAGTGGTTTTCTAACCATCCACCATTTTTTGAAAGTGAGATTTCTAAAAAGTCATTACGTTTCAATGACACAGATTCAACAAAAAAAACACGGAATCCATTGGATGCCAAAAAAGGATTTGTTTCGATTCGTATTGGATGATAGCTTCAGAGATTTACGAGCTACGAAATGAAACATATATATTATCAGTTTCGGGTCGTCTTTGGCTTCCGAAGCTAGATTGGGATGGGTCGATTCCATTTCACCTTGACACTAGCAGGCAAAATTTCAAAACCAACTTACTGCAGCTTTCGCCAATCAACATTCCTCGGTATGCTAATACAGAGTCGAGTGCAAGCTGCCAAATACTTGGTTTTGCCGACGCCTCGATAAGAGCTAACGGCAGCTGCGTATACATACCTAGCGAATTCGCTAGTAGTAGGCACCAAATGTACGCTGCATACTGCAAAGTCTAGAGTGGCTCCGCTGAATACTAAATCTCTTCCGCGTTTAGAGCTTTTGGCAGCCCACATTCTTGCCAAACTATGGTCGAGAATTAAACCAATGTTGAGTCGACCGATTGAAAATATACATTTCTGGACGGACTCCGAAATAGTTTTCCATTGGATCAAAATGCATCCATCTGCATAACAAACTTTCATTGCAAATAGAGTGTCCGAAATCCTAGAGTTTACTGACAATGCCATTTGGCGATATGCCCCAACGAAACAGAATCCTGCAGATCAAGTGTCTCGGGGTTGTAACGTGGACGAATTAAATAATTCAATTTGGTGTAAAGGTCCACAGTTCTTCCTAGAAGACCCCGCGCTATGGCCTTCAAATACCCACTTCCAACTGTCTTCAGAAGACGAATGCTGCAGCGTTCGTTGCTCAAATAAATGAGCACAGCTCTATCACAGACCAGATTGGAAGGTTCTCTTCTCACAAAAAACAGTTTCGTATTGTCGCTTATACATATATTAAGCTGGGTCAGGCGCATTAAAGACCCTATGGCGATCTTGACAAAGAATCTGACGGCAGAAGAGTTAACCCATTAAGGCCCAGCGATGCGAAAACGCATCATCATTTGTAGGCCCTCTCGAGAAAAAACGATGAGAGCTACAGCGTATATCAACATAACTACAACAACTTTAGGTTCTGTACTACATTTATGCTCATTGAAACCCATTCACAACGCGAGTGTATCTTTGTGAAAAAACAATGCAAAAATGTTGCCTACACGATTTCTTTTTTTAATTTTGTAAAATTCCTGCACCTTTTCTAAAACTCGTGAAAATTACAAAATTAGTTTTTTATCGTATATTGCATTGCTTCTTTTATGATTTTTAGTTAGTTTCTATGCGTGCAAGTACTTCTTGCCCTCTCCACCAGTCTTTAAAGTGGGGGATGCGAAAACGCATCACTGGGCCTTCGAAGTAAAAAGAGTTAGCAGTTTTGAAAACAACGTTTCTGCTATTATTGTTGCTCATACAACCGTATTTAGTGATCTTGTATAGTTGCCCTTATTCTAAAAGTAAATTTTTGTGTTTGGTGAAAGTGGTTTTCTACTAAAATCAATCGGAATGCATTGTCGAAAGTTTTTGAGCCTGCGAGAAATCGCTGAAATTTTAAATAATCCTGATTCGGACGACGAACTAGCACAAGAAATACGAACTGGTGCCGAAATTGATGTCGTTGCTTTGCCACCAAACACCGTAGACGATAAGTGACAGTGAAGATGTGGATGATGAGATTCAAGATGTACATCACTCGAATCTCACCGCTCTACCACTAGATATTGCTGGTGAGATCGAGGTTCAATGGTGTAATGTAAATGATGACTACCAAGACGAGGGAAGTACCGAAATTCAGCATGAAGAGATAGTGTGCGAACATGTGCAATCTGTTGCCAGCACTTCAAATCAATCTCAAACATTAGCTACCGTCGACACACCAACATTCGTTACAAAAAAGCCGAAGTGGAATAAAATAACCGGTCATAAGGAATTCGTATTCGACAAAAGTCCTGTTGATGTATCTGCTGCAAAACAACAAGAATTATTCGACCGTTTAGGCGCATACAATCCATTTCAACTATTTAAATTGTTTATTGATGACGAAGTTATTGAATTTTTAATGGATTCTACAATGAGGTATGCAGGAGTCAACTGTAATGATCCAACCTTTCGTACTGACTACGATGAAATTTGCCAATTTATTGGAATTTTGTTCGTCTCTGGATAATCTCCTAAGCCTTCAATACGCAGCTATTGGTCTAATCATCCAACTCTCGGCGTCCAATGCATCAGAGAGGTTATGACTCGCGAAAGATTCAAACGAATTAAAAAGTACTTCCACGTTTGCGACAATCAAAAGCTAGATGCAAATGACAAATTCGCCAAAATTACGCCACTGAACAACATGATGAACACTCGCTTCATGCAGTTTGGCATATTTTCTCATCATCTAGCAATTGATGAGCAAATGATCGCATATTTCGGTAGACACAGCTGTAAGATGTTTATCAAAGGAAAGCCGATCCGATTCGGTTTCAAATATTGGAACCTATGCTCAAGCGAAGGTAAGTTAAGTAACTGGGTTTTGAGTTTACAATTGTTGATTATTTTTTACAGGATACCTCTACCAATTTCAACCGTATGCTGGTGCTTCTGAAAAACGTAATAAAGAAGTTGGATTAGGTGAGTCAGTCGTTCTAGAGTTGCTGGAAAAAGAAGAGCATCCAGGCAGTCACACAATCACCTTTGATAATTTCTTCACATCACACCGTTTGATTGCTCGTCTCGATAATTTGGGCTTCTTTGTAACTGGCACAGTTCGCGACAACCGTATGGGATTTGAATCGGAGACAACACAGCAATCAAAAGCAGCGAAGAGACCGAAAATTACAGAAGGTAAAGGAAGTATTTGTTCAACTACACTTCAGTCAAAGATCTTAATGAGCAAGAAACCAAAAGGTTTTTTCGATGCGTGCTACGATCGGAATAATAATGTGTTCGCCATTCGTTGGAATGATAATTCAGTCGTTTCGATGCTCTCGAATTATTTGTCTCACACTCCGATTGGCAAAACAAACCGATTCGATAGAAAATTACGCAGAAACATCCACGTTGATATACCTAATATGATCCAATCGTACAATCGCACCATGGGTGGTGTCGATTTGTTTGACAACGCTATAAACAATTACCGTATTGGCATTCGAGGCAAGAAGTGGTATTGGGCACTCGTCACTAATTTACTGGATGCTGCTATGGTAAATGCGTGGAAAGTGAATTGCATTTGCACAAAAATTGCTAAAGAAAAGCAGATGCCCCAAGTTGACTTCCGCGTTTTCGTGACCGAATGTTTGCTTCGTTCATGTAAAGCTAAAGTACAAAATGCACTTCATATTTCAGCCAGCATTCGAAACGACTCTTTGGACCACACCATAATGAAAGGAGCAACAAGAAGGCGTTGTGGATTAGAGAGATGCAAACGAGCTCTTCATCCACAGTGCTTCAAAGAATTCCATGAAACGTCGGCTCCTAAAACATTTCGATCGAAGAGAGTTCACCAGTATTAGATACAAAATGTACAACACTAGAATTGAATTACCATGAGCTTTCCGTGTATTTTCTGTTTTGTTTGTTTTTTTATATTTCCACATGAATTTCACTGGTTTTTGACTAATAAAATGAGTTTATACGATTATATCGGAGTTTTTCTTGTAATTTCTCTTATGTTTATTTTTTATACCTCCAAAGCCCAGTGATGCGTTAACACATCACCCTCCCCTAGCGCAACGGTCCCCCTGGAAATTTCGGAAGTCAATTTTTTTTCTTAATTTTACCATGGTGGCTTCAGATATTACATTCATTTTTTTCTGCGGAGTTTCCTAACATTGTCGGGCCTAAATGGGTTAAACTTGAGTTTTTTTTTTAAATTGTTCAGATGATTCAACATACAGAATTCAGCGAAGAAATTCTGAAAGTCACAAAAGGTGTCATCCTACCCGCCAGCTTACAAAAGCTCAATCCGGAACTTTCTTTTTCGTTTAATTTACTCCGGTAGGAGGCCGCTTATTAAATGCGCCTCTCCCATGCGATTCCAAGTCCCCATTGCCCTTAAGCAAGGACTTGCACTTCGTTAAACCATATTTACGGTACCTACATTTTCATAATCATCATGTTGGGGCGGAAGCCCGAAACCTGTAGGCGTATCGTTCGAAACTGCACACACCGCTTTGATTATAAGTCGAGGCTGGATTCCCAAATAATGGGAAATTTGTCTGCCGACAGACTTCGCGCTCTACGATCCTTTCTTATACCGACCCTTTCTATTACCGAGGAGTAGATTTTTGCGGTTCCGTATACACCACACTAAAAATAAGCGGCCAATAAAAACATATATCGCAGTGTTCGTTTTTTTCACATCCTGGCACAGCAAGCAGAACTGAAGAAATACGCAGCGGGCGAAGAGTTCAGCTTCGTCTTTATACCACCGAGGACGCCTCACTTCGGCGGGTTGTGGGAGGCTTACCTGCTGTTTCCGCAGGGTAACTTCCAGCCCAACGGCCTCGTGTTGGCCCAGGAGGAAAACATTCCGTCGCAGCAGTGGGTGTTCGGTCGCGTCGCCGCAATCATCCTAGGGTAAGACGGCAAGGTGCAGATTGCAGAAATCGCAACCAAGGCCCAATCCACAGGCTTGCTTTGCTACCCATTGAAGGATCATGATCTTGTCAAGGTGGCCGGTGTTACGTCATTATTGCCGATTAACTATACTTTATATACATATTTTAAATCTAAAAATAATATAATAAAATGGAATTAAAATTAAAATTTAAAAACGTACTATGTTCCTAAAATAATACGTACTTAAAACTACAAATACATGAAATACGCAATAACACATATCTACTTACCACTATATGCACTATACCTACTTACCATTTGTACACTTTATATATGTACACACTTCCGGCTTACGCCGTGATATGAAGTGATGTGTGTCTGATCAGCACAACTCTGTTGCTAGGTCGCTATCAATAACATATTAGCGACCTTTTCTGCACAACAACAACGACAGGTGAATACCACAGATCACAAGGGTATTTAAGGCGGTATCATCGCCTTTCAAAGTTAGTTCTTCCTCGTGTAGCAAAGTTGCAAAGCAACCAATTTGATTTATTAAATAAAAAGTGTTTAATAAAAAATAAAGTTTGTGTTTGATTTAAAATAAGCAATACGACTTGCTTAACTGGCGCCCAACTAGAAAACTAACCTAGTGTCCTGTGAAGAAATATTAGTCCTTTAAAAGGATAGTGACTTATTAGAAAATAAAATTCGATATCCTTACAAAAGGAAGTGTGAAAAAATTAAAAATAAAACAAGAATGAAACGAGTAGTGGAAAACTTAAAAAATGTATTCCTTATATAGAGGAAAAATTTTTAAATTTTGAAAAGCGGCGAAAAACTACCAAAGGGTAAAAAAATATTAAATAAACAATAACTAGCTACAAATATAATTTCGAATAAAAGGATAAAGTAGTGAATGTGTGCGATAACTTTTTTGAAAAATATCCTTATGGAAATTTAACTTTTTATTTTTGAAATTGATTGAATCGAATTTATATTTTGATCATAAGTCCAAGTCGTAAAAGAACAAGGAATTAAATTGTGACTGTGTAAAAAATGCGTTAAAAAAAAATTTTTATGAAATGAACTATGTATATCCTTTTAAGAGGAGAGTAAGAAAAAAGCGTAAGAAAAACGAATTGCAAATATCGTTAAGTGTTCGGTACAAAAATAAATTTGTACCCAATAAGAACCTTTGCGATGAAAACAAGCACTGTTAACTATATTCAACTACCAATCGGATGTGGAAGCGGCCAAAAACAACTTTAACGAGCGAGAGAGGAAAGTACCAGAAATTCTAGCAGCATATGTATGTAAGAAAAAATTTATGTTTAAAAATCATTTTTTAAGTGTATTGAAGCAAAATATTTAGAGTAACTAAACGATTAAAAATTAACTAAAAGATTTATACTTTGGATTCTGAAAATAAAAACTGTAATAAATAAAAATTAAAAATGGATAGAAGTGCAGTGATTAGTTTATTAGGGTCGACAGTAGAAGTAGTTGAACAGAATTTTAGGGAACAGTTGGCAGAATTAAAACGGGAATTTCAAAGTATTTTGCCCAAACAAATAGAAGTGCCCAGGCCAGTTACTATTGTCCAAGGTGTGCAAAGTACCCACACGGACCTTAATTTGATTAAGTCTCTACCGGAATTTAGGTGTAAAATTTCTGAATACCCAGCATGGAGAGAAGCAGCTAGATTGCCGATAAGTTATTATACTGAGGGCCCGGAGCCTTATTATATTGCCATGGTCATTTTGCGCAACAAAATAACTTCAGCGGCTAATAAAAATCTTAGCGCCTTTAACACCCCACTAAATTTTAAAGCCATTATAACAAAGTTGGATCAGTTATACGCAGATAAGAGACCACTCCACATATTAGAGAACCAACTCAACAGGGTAAAATGTCTATTAGTGAATATTATGATGCAGTTGATAGGCAGTTGACATTGATTTTAAATAAAAATATCATGACCTATAGCAGCAATGAGCAACTTACTCATGCAGTTAATGTAAAGGCAAAGGAAAATGCTTTAAGGGTTTTTATTTCCGGTCTCAAGCGCCCACTTTGCGATACCCTTTTTTCTGCAAACCCACCGGACCTTCCCAGTGCATTTGCCGCAGCACAAGAGTTGCAACATAATCGCGAACGATATGAGTTTGCACATACGTATGCCTCGGGAAGATTGCCACAAGTGTATCAAAGTGCTCCATTGTCTTATAATCGGCCTCAACCGAATCGACCAAACAATCCGATACAATATCCCGTCCCGATGGAAATAGATCAGGGAACCTCTTGTTTCAGACAAAATCCTCAAACAACATTCCACCAGGGAAATAGGTTAAATTATCCAAATCCTTATCAACAGCGGTCGCGGCAACAATCCAACCCTTTCACCCCATCACAACAACAGCATAGGAGATCTTATGCTAATAACAGCTCCAATCAGCCATCCTTCCAACGGCAACAATCCAACAATTTCGCCCAACCACAACAACAGTATAAGAGACCTTATACTAATACGACCCCCACTCAGGTTCCTGCCTAAAAACTTCAGCGTATCAACGCTAGGGGAAACGAACCATATTCTCCCGAATTGGACGAATATGAAGACCCCTTTCTGGACGAACCATACTGCTTCGAAATAGGAGACACCCAATCACCAGATGAGATCAATTTTTTAGGCTAGGGTCCAACTTGCCCTTCATTAACCGAACGTTACCAAATGGGCAAGTTCTTAAAATTTTAGTAGATAAGGGAACAGCGAAGAACTACTTAAAAAGATATAATTTTTTGAAGGGTATAACCCCAATAAATTATCCCTTACAATTGAGATCTATTAACGGCGTAAATAAAATTTCTGAAAAATGTAAAATAAATATTCTAGGCTCGACTGCTACCTTTTTTATACTTCCCCAATTAGATACCTTTGATGGAATCATTGGGTATGATTTGTTAAAAGATATCGAGGCAAATATTTATACTAAGGTTGGTCTCATTTTCCACAAAAACGGAAAAGAGAAACTTAACTTTTTTCAATGCCAAGAAGTAAACATGGCCCACACTTAAACTCTTGATGAACCCTGTAGTATCGAAATATTGAAGCAGCGTAATTCTAATGCGTTTGCGAATCCCAATAGAGCTCTCCCATATAACAAAAATGTTATCGCAACAATAGACACTTTAACTGATAAGCCAATTTATTCAAGAAGCTACCCTTACCCTTTTGTTAATAATGAAATTGAATCTCTGCTTAAAGACGGCATAATAAGAAAATCCTATTCACCCTATAACTCCCCTGTCCATGTAGTTTCAAAGAAAGGTTTAGACGACGACGGAAATCAAAAGTTAAGAATGGTTATCGATTTCCGGAAACTAAACGAATACACTACATCTGACAAATATCCCATTCCCGATACTACAGTATTACTCTAAAATTTGGGCAAGTCAAAACTATTTACAACACTGGACCTTAAGTCTGGATTTCACCAGATTTTTCTTTCAGAGAAAGACAGGTGCAAAACTGCATTCAGCGTAAGCAACGGCAAATATGAGTTTTGTCGCTTGCCCTTTGGTTTGAAAAATGCACCGATCATCAGCCCCTCACATTTGCCATGTCGGATAAAAATCCAAATTCCAAAATCAAAAGATGGACTGCATTCATAAATTCATTCGCACCGAAATATTTTTATAAGCCCGGAAAAGACAACAAAGTAGCCGATGCACTTTCGCGTCAATATATTCATAACCTTAACGACACATATGATACAGTTCATAGTGAAATGTCCCTTTCTCATACAATTAAATCAATCAAAATCCCTGTCAATCAATTTAGAGCCCAATTGGTGCTGTTACCATCCGAGGTTAACAGCAAATCTACAAAAATTTTTTTCCAAAAACTCCTTAGACATACCATACACTTTAAAACTGCGGAATATCTTCTACAAACAATCCGGGAAAAAGTTAACCCAAATGTAGTTATCGGAATCTGTTGCGATCTCGAAACCTTAGCAAGAATCCAGTCGTTACTCTTGTCAAACTTCCCAGGTGTAAGATTCATCCACACAGAGAAATTGGTAATAGACCTAACAAAAAAGGAAGACCAAATCGAAGCTGCTACCATGGAGCACAACAGAGCCCATCGCTCAATCCAAGAAAACTATAAACAATTGATATCTGAATATTTTTTCCCAGATATAAAGAAAACTTTATTAACAATAGCTAAAAACTGTAAAACATGCCTGGAAAATAAATATAACAGACACCCAATAAAAACAGATATAGGTCAAACACCAATTCCAGAATATCCCGGTGAAATCCTCCACGTAGATATATTCTCTGTTGAAAAATTTCACTTTCTTACCTGCATAGACAAATTTTCTAAATTTGCAATTACGATTCCCATTGAAACCAGATCAACAACTGATATTAAAACGGCTTTATTAATAATATTGAATAAGTTCAAAGAAACTAAATCAATCGTTTCCGATAATGAAAAATCTCTTCATTCGAATACAATATCTAATATGTTAAAATATCACTTCAATACTGAACAATTTTTCATACCACCTTTACACAGTAAAAGTAATGGCCAAATCGAAAGAGTGCATTCAACGCTAACAGAAATCGCTCGATGCATAAAAGCCGAACAAAATATAACAGATATTAAAGAAATAATCTTACTTGCAACATGTAAATATAACAATTCCATACATTCAACTATAGATTCAAAACCAATTGATATTATTAATAATTTTACCAAAGATCACCTTGACTTAGTTAAAGCAGCACTTACTGCCCAAGATAATATCGTTAAAAAAGCCAGTAACAACCAAAAAATATTGAGATTTAATCTAGAATAATTTGAAAAATTACACATTTTTTAATAGGTATAAAAAAAGGGAAGGAAATTATTATATTAACAAACGTACATGTGCATACGGCAGCTTTAATTTCCCTAACATTGATTCATAAAATTTGGAAACCCTGTAATTAGTTCAATAATTCATATCTGAAAATCTATCTTATTGTCCAAAATTGATTAATTATTAAAGAAACTAGTAATAACCCCCGATAATCGGGGGACTCCGTTATTTAAAATGAAAAAAGTAAACAATTTTTTTTTTATAAAAACTCAATTTATTCAAGTACTTCATGGAAAACTACATTCGTAGTGGTTTTATTTTGGTCGTAAGTCTTAACTTTGATATCTTGAGAAGATCGTACTCGACTCAATGCGACATACAGCTGGCCATGCGTAAAACAATCCTCCTTGAGGAAAACACCAACTCTTGCTAGAGTCTGCCCTTGAGATTTGTTTATTGTTATTGCGAATGCTACAATTATTGGAAATTGGCGACGCTTTAAAATAAAAGGAAGTGTTGATTCGCTGGGCTGTAAATTTATACGGGGCAATAAAATTTGTTTCCCTTGTGATTCACCGGTTAAAATTTCGACCTCCAAACAATTACAATGTAGTGCTTTTACTATGAAGCGAGTCCCATTGACCAACCCTTCATATGTATTAAGATTGCGGATTAACATCACAACTGTTCCAACCTTAAGCCTTAACTCATGAGGCGCTACTCCACTGAAATTAAGGGAGTTTAGAAATTCTGTAGGGAATCTGACATGCTCTTGAGGATCTTCAGAAACGACAGTATCCACGCTATAATATACCCTTTCTTCACCGGGCAACATATTTACTATTTCGCTATTTATTATCGTACAGTGATCATTTTTTGGACACAAAATTGCCCGATCCTTCAAATGGTTTTGACTAATAACACCAGACTGAGGCTGAAATACCCAATCCACTAAATTTTCATTTAGCAAAATTATCTCTTCTGGTATATTGATTTTCGACTCTGGAGAGAGCTCTCGACCTTCTCCAACACGCAAAAGAAAACTGTTATATACGGATTCTTTAGAACGCATATTCGTTGAGAGTTTGAGACACCTAAAAAATTTCCAAAGTGAGCACCGTTTCAAACAATTACCAACTATAGCGGCGCGTGAGCTATTGGGCACCACAGGAAGAACTTGCCTAAAATCACCACCTAACAAAATAACCTTTCCACCAAAAGGTATTTCATTTTGGTGAATATCACGTAATAATCGATCTAAGCATAGTAATGCAGTCCCAGGAACCATGCTAGCTTCGTCCCATATTATTGCTGTAGAACATTTGATTGCTTTTCCGAGGGTGCTATCTGGCTTAATTAGAGAAACAGAAGATTCAGTCAAAGATATTGGAAATTTGAATATATTATGTGCCGTTATTCCGCCAGGAAGCAAAATAGAGGCAATCCCTGTCCAAGCCACGGATATCACCTTCTGTCTGAGGCTACGAATATGGTGAATAATACTCTTATACATAAAAGTTTTGCCAGAGCCGCCAGGACCATCAACAAAGAATGCCTTTACGACATCGTTGCTACTGGAAATTGCATGGGTTATTTGGTCGAATATAATCTTTTGCTCATGATTAAGCTGTTCCTTTAGTGTTTGCGCGTATAATACTTCATCATCTATATTATAATTCTCAATTCCTGTGTCTTCAGTGGTAAGATCATCTGCAGGTAATCCGAAGTCTTTTAAAGATGTGTTATGTGATTGGAAAATGTGACTAATATTTCTCAATGCTAGAAGCTCGCTGGTGTTTTCTGAATTATTTCTTAAAAAATCTTCACAAAGATGCAATTTAAATTTTCTCCAGAGCTCTATTGGTGAGGTTGGTTCTCCAAATATGCAAATCATTGCAAACATATGTCTCAGTTGCACAGGCATTTTAAAGACAGATGCTTCTTCAAGTGCAGCGGTCCACTCTGTGTCATCCGCTAGCAACTTTCTCTTTACTGCTGATTCCCAATAAGAAGAGAGATGTTCCCTGTTCACGGTTAATATATCTGAATACGACCTGGGTCCTTTTAACGAAGTAAGCAATAAACGTAAAGCAAAGAGTTCCCGATTTTTTGGATCGACCGTATACATTCTACCAATTGCATTACTCGGACGTTTTCTTCTTTGCCATGAGCGCGACGCTTCTTGCCAAGTATAGTACTCAGGAATTTGATAATACAACAAAGTATTCGCAAATGGATCTATCGCATTCAATTTAAAATATGCGGTTAAAGTGGTATCGCGGCATCGAGCAAGGGTATCAGAAATCGCAGCATTATCATCACGAAAATAAATATTTTGTGAGTCTGGAAGGTGAACGGCTAGAGCTTTTACCATGTGCGACTTTTCTTGCATTGAAAATTCCAAAAGCCTCCAACAGGCTTCAGGGGCGCTAACATATCGAGCGTCTATAAATGTAGATATTTCATCATGATTATGCACGCGATCAATTGGGTGTTCAATAATTTGAACTGTTGCGCAATCATATCCTTTGTAAATATATTTGTGGAGGTATTTAAAGCTTTTTATCGATGAACATATTTCGACATTAATATGGGCACTGTATTTTTTGGTCAGATATTTGTTGTATGGGACTATCCATCGGTTGTCTATTTCAATTAAATTTTTATTGGCACGAACAACTATTTTATTTCCATCATTGCGGCGGCGATATTGAGGATAGCCGTTAACGTTTGAAAGCGTATTAGCATGAAAAGTTTTCGGATAGTTTTTGGAGCAAATTCCCGTATCAGTCATGCAGGGCGATGATGGATTAAGTACTCCACACGGGCCATGAATCATACATTTTGAGACTATTTCATACAACTCAGGCTCTGCCTCCTTATTAGGAATCTCAGCGCAAACAACCAGGTCAATTTCAGAAGGCTCGCGAATACCATCTTCTTCGTGAAGTGCTACTAAGATGTGGGCATGTGGTAGACCCCGTTTTTGAAACTCAATGACATTTAGGTAGTATTTCACCTTTCCAAACACATTCCTCTGGGAAATATCTTTCATAAGCTCATTGAGCTTCTGCTTAAAAACCCGGGCTATCAGTTCTGGACGCATTTCCGGTCCCTGGTATCTCTCAATATTCTGAATGACTTCTGGCCATTTTGGGTTGCATGTAAAAGTTATGAAAAGCGACGGTTTTCCATATTTTCTAACCATAGCCATAGCATCCTGGTAATGCATGTTCATATTTCGAGGGGAGCCAACAAAACTTGAAGGAAGTACAACTATACGACCAGGACGAACACTTTCCATATTTGCACCACGCATTAAGTAGTCATGCAAACCAGCATATGTTTCAACACGTAGCTCTTTCTGATGAGTTCGCAGAAATGCCAGACGTGCTCCTTCAATTCTGACATATCGGTCAACTAAATACTGTTGCCAAAGTTTACCTGACGCATGAAGCAAGCTGAAACCTTCTCTTATCGCCATACGGTAAGCAACAAACTGCAGTTGGGTTAATTTAAATCTACATTCCGTTCGATGACCCTGTTCATGCAGAAGAGTTTCATCATATCCTGACTCGCCATAAGGAAACAAAAGCGGATATACTAATGGATCACACAACCTATGTAGCGTTGAGACAAATAATAAATTCTGCATATCAGATTTCCGTGAAAATATTCGCAAATTTCGATTTCCAGGTGGTTCACCATCCTCTGTTGTGAAAACGGCCGCAATTTCTGAGCAGTTTGGCAAATTATAACGTCGATCAGCGCTGTTAAAAAGTAGCATGCTAATTCGGCGAGCATTGCGATTTTCTTCTCTGGCCCTCTGTTCCTCTTCGCGTTCAACCTGCGCCATATGCTTATACTCATTTGCCAAGGGGTTAATATTTGAAAGCATTTCGTGGATTTCTCTCAGCAAATACCTATCGCAGTTTGAATTATGTTGTGCCCTTATATCAGTTGCTTGATCCGTGTCAAGAATAAACAGCTGGGCGTAGGAGGATTCTGAAGGATGATCTGCATGCAATGGACCTACCCTATGATATATTGATCCATGTATTCGGAAGCAATATGGTCCGCGCCCTGTAGGCTCCGCAATTTTCGCTTCGAATGATGCAAAAGCAAACGAACTATTTAGCTGCCGAATATTCTCCAAATAGTGTCCCCGCCAAGAGCTCAAATCATTTTCTAACACAGCTTTTAAAAACTCAGGTACACGTAATTCTTGAAGTTTAACTTTTCCGCCATGACAACATGTCGTAAAGCCATTTCTTACCTAGTAACAATTTAAACCAAATATTAAGACAATAAGTATGTATATACATACATTACGAATATAAAACAATGAAAAGTATAGGTACCTTTTCACTTCCGAAATGTTTTGCTTTACAGTGTAAACATATGTTAGTCAAACCCCCAAGCGAACTATACTCCGGAAGAACTACGGAGTTTAGGGCAGCTTTGAAATAACTTGCCATAGATCCTGCATGACTACGGCTCTAATAAAACAGGTCAATTCATATACATACATACATTAACAATTAAAAATTCCTTTTTATCTATAACATTCACCTCTTCTCTTCGACCTGTTAAACTCCTTTTTCGTCTAATTCGCCTTTGGTTTGGCATTTTATTTTTAATAATTAATCTGAATCTGCACTGAAATTCGATGTAGTATGTATGTATTCGCTGGTAATAGCCGCCTTGACTTTTGGAAGAAAACTGAACTGACTCAAAGCTTACCTAACGCAATAACACTTCTAATCAAAATAACGCCGACAACAATATTTCTGTTAGATTTTGCACTTGCGTCTTCGCCCATATATACATATGTTTGTAAGTATGTATGTGTGAATATAAAACAAAGTAGAGTGCGCATGTCAAAGCGCAGTGTTCCTTCCCTGCAAAAACTGCGAGTACTCCCTGTATGCATGTAAAGAGTACTCCTTTAGGGCCACAGAGTACTCCAAAACTAACCGCATTGCATATAAAAAATGTGGTCCAATTAACATTGCGATGTCCTAGGGCAGGACCATATACTCCAGCTCTGCATGACATCAGAGTAGCACAAAACTACTCCAAGAGGTTACTCCAAGGAGTAAGTACGGGAGAGTACTTTCGAAACTACTCTGAGGTAATTACTCCAAGGAGTCCCTACGGGAGAGTACTTTCGAAACTACTCTGAGGTAATTAATCCATGGAGCATCTACAGAGGAACAGTCTCGATACTACCTATTTTGCCGCTTAAGGAAAACTAATTTAAAATATAAAATTTATATTGAAAACTCAATTTCCTTTATTCATACTAATACAAATGTTGACATACTTATATGCACGTATATTGGAAACATAAACCAAAATTTTAATACTTTTAATTTACACCCCTATTGCGGGTGTCGATTGTCGATTATTGACAATTTTTTGATAGTCGATTTCTCAGTCAGTTAGCGACCGTGAATAATTCTTACTCTACCACCCTTCCACAGCTACGATAATAAACATTTTAAGCTATTAAAACAAAGTCACGGCAGAAAATTCAAAGAGAAATCGGCACTTTAAAAACTGTCGATGTTCGACAATAGAAATTCGCAATAGGGGTGCTAATTTGATAACTATATTGAAGGCAAATTTGACATGATAGAATTTTCACATACAAACGTTATACATATTTCTCTTTTAGCTGACTATAATAGTAAACCTTTAGCAAAGAAAAGAATCGCAATTTCACCGATCCATTTCAAAAAATTTCAGACAGTTAAAATTAAACTTAGGAAAATTTTCTTATCAAATTGCGCTATCTTAAGTTTTAGCAGTCTTAATAACTATATTTTATTTGTTAAATATATACTTAAAAATCTTATTGTTAAAATCAAAGCATATCACATATTTATGATTACTATAAACGAAAAAAATTAAAAATTCTTCATTATAAAAAATCAGTAAGATAACTTAAAAATAGCTTTTCGTTTAACTTACTAATTATGCATTCATAGATTTTGAGTTAAAAAAAAATTCATCACATCACAATATCTACATATTAAAAAAAAAAAAAAATAATTTCAACTACTTATAACTACATTTCCGTGCATATATATATATAAACTGTATAAACTGTACATAGCTTAAACTTAATTGACTTCTTTCTTTTTTTGGCTGGATACTTGACGAAAGTGGCTGCTTCATCGGTGCATTCAATTTGCGCAGTTACGTTATTTGCGTTTTGCAATCTCAATGCAAAATTTTGCCTTTCCAATTTTATAACTCGTCTTCTGTGACGCGCACTGCACTGCATATTGTTTTTTATTTAATAATTTATAATAATTATTTCAATTTAATTTATTAACCAATAAAACTCACTCTGGCCTTCTTTGCAACTCAATTTCACTTTCAAAAATTCTGTATACTTAAAACCAGTTGCGCAGTTGTATCATGCAAGGGTTGCCATAATAGATACCATCTGTATGTTGCAAGATGTTACGAGTTTACGCATACGGAACTGACACTTTATATAGATGCAACTGAAGTATAAATAACCAAAATTTATCTTCGATCATTTTACTAGTTCTCAAAAATATATATTCGGCTACAAGTTCGCTTTGATTGTCAATTTATTTATTTTTAGTACTTTATTAAATCTTCATTGTTCACTCTTGGCAACACAGCCCAATCAAGATCGTGTAGAGATAACGATCGTTAAAACACGAGCAGTGATCGGGTAACAATAAGCTGGTGTAGAGACATGAATTGGTCCGCTACTGCATAACGGAGGAGCATATTTGTAAGTACTCCAATACAGCACAAATGGACCACATGGTCCAACGATTTTTGCAGGGATGGTACATACATGCATATGCATGCGCTAAGGCGCTATCTACGATTTGACATGCGCTCTCTTCTATGTTGTATATTCGTACGTACATATATGTATGTACGAGCTACCCTGCAAAAATCGTTGGACCATGTGGTCCATTTGTGCTGTATTGGAGTACTTACAAATATGCTCCTCCGTTATGCAGTAGCGGACCAATTCATGTCTCTACACCAGCTTATTGTTACCCGATCACTGCTCGTGTTTTAACGATCGTTATCTCTACACGATCTTGATTGGGCTGTGTTGCCAAGAGTGAACAATGAAGATTTAATAAAGTACTAAAAATAAATAAATTGACAATCAAAGCGAACTTGTAGCCGAATATATATTTTTGAGAACTAGTAAAATGATCGAAGATAAATTTTGGTTATTTATACTTCAGTTGCATCTATATAAAGTGTCAGTTCCGTATGCGTAAACTCGTAACATCTTGCAACATACAGATGGTATCTATTATGGCAACCCTTGCATGATACAACTGCGCAACTGGTTTTAAGTATACAGAATTTTTGAAAGTGAAATTGAGTTGCAAAGAAGGCCAGAGTGAGTTTTATTGGTTAATAAATTAAATTGAAATAATTATTATAAATTATTAAATAAAAAACAATATGCAGTGCAGTGCGCGTCACAGAAGACGAGTTATAAAATTGGAAAGGCAAAATTTTGCATTGAGATTGCAAAACGCAAATAACGTAACTGCGCAAATTGAATGCACCGATGAAGCAGCCACTTTCGTCAAGTATCCAGCCAAAAAAAGAAAGAAGTCAATTAAGTTTAAGCTATGTACAGTTTATACAGTTTATATATATATATGCACGGAAATGTAGTTATAAGTAGTTGAAATTATTTTTTTTTTTTTTTAATATGTAGATATTGTGATGTGATGAATTTTTTTTTAACTCAAAATCTATGAATGCATAATTAGTAAGTTAAACGAAAAGCTATTTTTAAGTTATCTTACTGATTTTTTATAATGAAGAATTTTTAATTTTTTTCGTTTATAGTAATCATAAATATGTGATATGCTTTGATTTTAACAATAAGATTTTTAAGTATATATTTAACAAATAAAATATAGTTATTAAGACTGCTAAAACTTAAGATAGCGCAATTTGATAAGAAAATTTTCCTAAGTTTAATTTTAACTGTCTGAAATTTTTTGAAATGGATCGGTGAAATTGCGATTCTTTTCTTTGCTAAAGGTTTACTATTATAGTCAGCTAAAAGAGAAATATGTATAACGTTTGTATGTGAAAATTCTATCATGTCAAATTTGCCTTCAATATAGTTATCAAATTAGCACCCCTATTGCGAATTTCTATTGTCGAACATCGACAGTTTTTAAAGTGCCGATTTCTCTTTGAATTTTCTGCCGTGACTTTGTTTTAATAGCTTAAAATGTTTATTATTGTAGCTGTGGAAGGGTGGTAGAGTAAGAATTATTCACGGTCGCTAACTGACTGAGAAATCGACTATCAAAAAATTGTCAATAATCGACAATCGACACCCGCAATAGGGGTGTAAATTAAAAGTATTAAAATTTTGGTTTATGTTTCCAATATACGTGCATATAAGTATGTCAACATTTGTATTAGTATGAATAAAGGAAATTGAGTTTTCAATATAAATTTTATATTTTAAATTAGTTTTCCTTAAGCGGCAAAATAGGTAGTATCGAGACTGTTCCTCTGTAGATGCTCCATGGATTAATTACCTCAGAGTAGTTTCGAAAGTACTCTCCCGTAGGGACTCCTTGGAGTAATTACCTCAGAGTAGTTTCGAAAGTACTCTCCCGTACTTACTCCTTGGAGTAACCTCTTGGAGTAGTTTTGTGCTACTCTGATGTCATGCAGAGCTGGAGTATATGGTCCTGCCCTAGGACATCGCAATGTTAATTGGACCACATTTTTTATATGCAATGCGGTTAGTTTTGGAGTACTCTGTGGCCCTAAAGGAGTACTCTTTACATGCATACAGGGAGTACTCGCAGTTTTTGCAGGGATATGTATGTACAATTCATACAACTACGCAGTGCACATGCCAAAGCAAACATTTGTAATTTGTAATATTCGTCATTCTCTTATTGTCATTTTGCTACCGAGCAGGCAACATTGTTGTTGTTAGATTTCGCACTTGCGCCTTCGCGTATGTATGTAGGTATGTATGTAACGAAAGCAAATGACAGAAACATTTGTAATTATTCGTTCTCTTACATACATATGTATATGCTCTTTTCTGTAGAAGCGCTGCTTATATTAGCTTAATGTAAAAATTGAAGAACTTTAAACGCAAATATATCAAAAGTGGTTTAATGAATTTAAAATCTGTAAAATTTGTGCAAAGTTTCAGATCGCACACTTTAATTTGATGTATTATTTGTCTCTGTACGTTTTGTAGATCTCTGGAAATAAGCGCCTTGTCTTAGAATAATATATAGATAAAAAAAACGGAAAATTATGTATTGCAAAAATCCTACGACAGATCCAAGAGGATTGTATTGTGAGTATTTGCATATAAAAACCTTTGGAATCGGTTGAAATTTGTAGGAGAACCGTTTTTAAAAACCGTGTTTCGAGAAAAACGCGTTTAAAGTGTGGTTCCGGTCACTCAGACGCGCATGGCTTAAAACTACGAAAAAACAACTTTAGCCATCAAAATTATTTATGATTTTATATTCTCCGTAATCTCGGAACTATCAGGAACCATTTTAGCTAATAAAAAAAAGTCGATTTTTAAAAAATTCCAAGGTGGCGTGACCCCTTAAACCCAAACATTGCTATAATTAGTTGAATTTTGTGAAACGTTTAATTAATCATACTTACTACTTCTGCTTCTTCCTGAACCAATGATCTAGGGCACTGACCTATACAAAAGGCTTTCAACACGAAATTGCAAATAAACCGTATTATTTTTATTCTGAGAGGGTATAAAGTACCAGAATTTTAGTTGTAAATTCAATTCTGTAAAGTATAACTTAACGTCATCTTATGTATAGATGTATGTATGTAGTATAGGTAAGTATTTTCTTTCCGATCTTCCTCTATTCGATCTAGTATACCAATATTTGTATTATACTTCACTTTTTTCTCCCACTTAGATCAATGATGGCGCCTTTGCTGCGCAGCTTTTTCGTGTGTATTACGGGAAGAAGCAATTATTTCTGTGGAGTTTTGACAAAACAGCTTATTTGGATTTCGAGTTTTTATTTTCAAATCAATAAATTTCGATCTTTGACATAACAATTATATAAAATAATACTTAAATTAAACTTTTACCACGATAGCCTGTTGTATTATAGCTTTGTTTAACTATTCGTTGAAATATTTCATTAGAACATTGTTATTTTTGACATGGTAAAATTAAGGTCATACCTGGAGATAAGATGTTTTGTCAAACTTTGCGCACAGACTTAGAGTTCGGTTGAATGTGCGCGCATGTAAATAAACATAGGTACATATGTACAACCATAATTATTTCTATTTTATTTATCTATGTACTATGTACATACATATCTATACATATGCTTGCTAGCGCCCTTTTGCATGGAAGTAATTCGATTAAATATGGATTGTTAAATAAATGCATACATGTGCATACATTTGGTAAACAATAAATGAAATTTTTGTAGTGTTTTTGAAAGATTTTGTTAAACTACTTAAAATGTTTATTGAAAGTTATACATATGTATGTATGTATATGGAAAATATTACTAAAATAAAATAAAACACTAAAATGGAAAGTATAGGAAAAAATATTTTTATTATTTTTTTAAAAGTTAGTCACATATAGAATTGAGAAAAATCCATATCAAAACAAAAGGAAAATTTTCGCTAAAAAACATCTGCAACCACTCAATGTAGCTTATAACAGAGAACGTATGTATGTATGTATGTACATACATTAATTTTCTATAAAATTGTATTTTTCGCTCAACCGATGTTAGATTTTGCCCCTTGTAGGTGGAAAATTATTGAGTGGGAGTTGGATGAGAAGTAGACCTTTTCGCGGAACGACAGCAGGAATGAAGCGGGATGCTACTTCTCTGTAAATATACATATGTATGTATGCATGAATTGTTAAGAAGAACCTCAAACGTACATATGCACATAGTTAAGTATAATAGAATTGAACCAACATTTGTTCAATAAAATAGAATTCGGTTTACAAATATCATGCGTATCAACGACCTACGCAAACACGTCTTCCTCCATTCGCTTGCTCTCAACCACTCCCTCACAGTCGGCCTCTTCTGACTTATCGTCACATATTGACGACTCGTCCTCGCTGGAGACTTCGTCGGCTGCTGGACCAAGAGCACACCATGGCTTCAATCCGCGACTCGCTAGTACCCCCGAATATTGCCGTCGGCTCTTAGGTACATCAGGCAAGTCCTCGATCAAATATCTATCATGTGGAAGTACTTTGGTTACCATATAAGGACCCTTGAATAGTGGGTCCAGCTTGTGTGAGGTACCCGTTGCAGTTGGTACATACTCAGTTACTACTAGATCACCGACCTTATACTGTCGCGGTGTCAGGTGCCGCTTATCAAATCGCTCTTTCCAAGCTTGCTTTGCTTTCTTCATTGCTTCGTGTGTCTCTTGGCGTCGATATTCTACGTCTCCTGGAGCGACGTACTCATCATCGATGGCTTAGATTATTCGGTTAGTGGAGACATCACGTGGACTGAAGTTGAACACTAGCTGATTTGGACTAAACCCAGTTGTCGCATTTGCTTGCGAGTGAATGTTCCATTGCAAAGTTGGTAAAGCTACGTCCCAACCTCGGCTATTTGTTGCTGTACATTTCAATGCTCCGCCTGCTCGTTTGCGCGTGGGGTTCAGGCCCCTACCCTCACATGCTGAACGCCATTCTCTGAGATAAAACGGACGAACTCCTCGCCTGAAGTGAAACAGTGCCTCGATTTGTTGTTAATCTTATAGGTTGTCCGTATGTCAAGAAGATTTCTCGAAGCCTATTGACTACTGGCCCCGTTTCTTTTCCTCCTCACTTCGCAGACTAATGATTTCTTTCAGCCGTTCATCTTGCCACTGCAGCGATCCTTTCCATCGCCTTTATCTGGAAAACAAGATCTGCCACCGGCTCTACTTTATCTGGTGGTAGCACCGGTGCTCGGCTAATTCCGTCTACATGAGCCATCTTTGACCCTGGTCGATGCTGACATGAAAAATCAAACTCCTGCGAGTTTCAACCACCATCGAGCAATGCGTGGAGGCAATGGTGTTGTGGCATTTGTCGTTGCAACCGCGTTGCAGTCTGTTATGACTTTGAATGGTCGCCCCAATAAATACATGCGAAACCTCCACACAGCCTCTACAATTGCTCCTCCAATTCGTGGCTAGCATACTTTTGTTCAGCTTTGCTACATTTTCTGCTGAAATAAAATACTGGCTTGTATCCATCAGCTTCGGTTTGTAACAACACTGCAGACACCCCCATAGAACTAGCGTCGGTATGGACTTCGTGATCTCGTTGTTTGTTTCTTTAATAGCTCCAAAGAGGAAGCTGGGCACAAACTTGCGGAAAAACCCGGTGAGGTCCAGGAACTGACGAACCATCGTTGGTGATATTGGCTTTGGGAATTCGCTGATGCACTTCGTTTTCCTTGGTCCGGGCCGTATGCCGTCGTTGTCGATCGTACGGTCCAACAAATTTACGGTTTTTGCCAAAAATGTGCTCTTGCTTGCTTCATAGCCTCCAGGGATTCACACAGCACCTCACGTCCTTCTGACTCATCTTTCGTAGCGATGATCACCTCATCTACGCAATTAATAATCTTGCTCCGATTCGGGAGCCGCTTGATGAAATTAATGATCGTTTCCTGAAACATCGTAGGAGCATTAACCAACCCAAATGGTATCACATTGTGCTCGAAAAAACCTTCATGTGTCAAGAATGCGGTGTATGATTTCGACTTCTCCTCCAGAGGGATTTGGTAGTAGCCGGAAGTCATATCTAATGTCGAAAAATACCTATTACCAGCCAGGTGCGATAGCTGTTCCTCAACTATGGGCATTATAAAGTTTTTCTTCACCGTAACCTTGTTCAGGGCTCGGTAGTCGACACACATCCGATGTTCACCGTTTGACTTCTTAACCAATAAAACCGATGCCGCATGAGGAGAATCACTTTTTCTTATTATATAATTTTCCAATAAGTTTTTTAAAATTTCTGATAAAATCGGGCGTTGAGAAAATGGTACCTGGTACCGCTTATTTACGATAAGCTTCGTACGATAAGATCTGGCTGATGTCCTCTGTGAAACTTGTTCGGTAGGTGTCTATAAGATTTAGTAATTTTTCGCGCTCGCTATGAATCCGTTTACTTGTACCTTGCGCGTGACCTGAAATTCTGACCCTCCGAAATCAATAAATCGTTTTTACATTGGCTCACAGCTATAGTGATGCAACTGTATAAGAAATACTAAAGCAAGTATTACCTGAAAACTAAATACATCTTTAAAAAAATATAAGTGTCACTTAATAGCGGCAGATATACACATTTAATTTGTGCTTTAAAAAATTCAGATTGTATAGTTATTTTATCTAATTAACAACAAAAACCAACTTCAGTATTAAATTGCACCTCACAGCGAAAATTATGCAGTAGCGAAAAACAAGAATACATTGCAATTTTCTTGAGGACACAACTAAAATTTTAGGCTGATTAATAATTTGTGGGATACCCCTTACTATCCATAAATGCTTTCATACGTTTCGGCATGGATTCCACCAATTTCTATTTATAGTCATTCCATTCTGCTTGCAGGGGGTTTTTCAAGTCGGTTTTATTTCGAATCTCTCGTTCCAAAGCTGACCACAGATTCTTGATTACATTTAAATCTGAAAACTGTGCTAGTGTTTGTACTATGTGAGGACAGTTCCAAATAACCCAACTTTGCACAATCATCATTATCTTGATAGTACCGAAATTTGTCGGAAATATTTAATTTTGTGGCAGTTTGTAGCAAATTTCGTTTCATAATATCCAGATACACACTCTTGCCCATAGTACAATCGATGAATTCCAAATTTCCGACTCCAAAAGACGACATGCACACAATTACATGCCCTATACCTTGTTTTATGGTGCTACGTAGATTTTGTTGTTGTAGCTCAGCATTTCTTTTTCTGCATATATGTGATGTGCAATGACAAAATCGACCTTACGACTGAAATGCGTTAAGAGAGAAATACCGATTAGAAGAGAAAGGACCGGAAGCAGGTAGCAAGAAACCCGCACACAAATACACACAGATCCTCTATCCGTGTGTTTTCGGGAGCGCTCGGGGAGAAAAAAAGGACAGACTTTCTCGATTTTTTTCGTTTTCAGAATGTATGTTTAATCGCAATTAATCATAAAACTTCGTAAATAATTTGTTATATCATGAGTGAAAAAATTTCGCATGAACTCTAGCCATGATACCGTTTTCTGAAAAATGTTTCTGAAGTGCCTTCAAACGACTTATGCCAGTATTGTGGATGAACAAATACATTCGTTGACATATTGGCAAAGCAAGGAATTTGTATTCAACTTTGCTACGAAATTTCTCTCGGCCTGCTCTTTTTCCGTACTTTTTATCGTGTAATTCATCATAATATTTTCTGAGATCAGGATTTTCCTTGAGTATTTCTAAATGACCAAGAATAAGCAAATCTTGTTCATTTTTTGACATCTCCATGAAATATTCGCGGAAAGGTCTCACTATATCCTTCGTAATTTTCGAATTATATTCCATTTTGCAACAGGGTTTGGCGACGGTTCCATACATGACTTCAAATTCTGCTTCATCGATTTCATCTTCATGGGATTTTTCCAAAAAATCATCAGCTGATTTGTCCAATCCTATTGTCTCCTTAACGTTTGTCGACGAATCACTCACAATTTTCAACGTAGTGGACACAGATTCATTTAGTTCTTCATCACCCGAGAGATCTATTTCACTTTCGTTACTGTCGAAAGTACAGTTCATCTACCGCGTGAAGTTCATTATCTAAGTTCATGATTTTTAAATTATTTCAACGGAGAAACAACGGATTTTTCTGAAAAGTTCTCGAATAATTTTCATATTTTTTTGAAAATGACATGCTTTGATGAACGATGACGACAGCAACTCTTATGAATGAAGATTATGATTTTTAGCCCTTGGTCATTTTCGCGGAACTGCATTTTCACGAAAAAGAATGCAGAACTACCTTTAGTTTTGCGTCTGAATTAGAAAAATTACGTCTCTCTTTAAAATTCTTGGAACTTTCCATTTCAATTACATATTTTTGAAAAATTCATTCTGGCAAATTATTAACCAAATAATGAAATATTTTATGCAGATATTTTATGATATGAAAGTATAATACAAGAGTATAATATAAAATTGTAGGAGTAAACTGTTTTATGATTTGTAATTGCGATCATTTGAATTTTTTAAGATTGTACGAATAGATCTTCACAGAATTCGCAAATAAAAGAATTAGTTTTTTAATCTACTTTTTTAAGTGCTCGTTTTTAAAAATTCGAATTTTATCCTCCTGTGAGAAGACTTGCTTCCGAAACTTTGTTCAATATAGCTATATAAAATAGAAATAAAACTTAAGCCGAAGATGCCCGAGTACACGGACACGGAGCTCAAAGCTGTAGTAGTGCGAGCGCTAAGTACGAAGCACGCCCAACTTTGAACTTCAATACAAAGCGTAACTTCATACAAGGTGGCGCTAAAGTAATCCTCCTATCAGAAAATGCTATAAATTTTGCGATTGGCCCCTAATGTCAGTTCTGTTTTGATATTTGTGTAGTAAACACATGCGAAATACACGTTAATAAACAATGTTACGCTACACTGCTCCAGAACGCGGAATATTGCTGACTATTTATTTGACCAATAATCGGTCGGTGACTTTGGCACAACGTGAATTTCGTCGCAGATTTCCTGGCCGTCCAACGCCTACTGGTGAAACACTCCGACGTTTAGCCGCTCGCCTCGAAGAGACTGGCACAACACGAGATGCTGCCAGGCGTGGCAGACCCCGGAGTAGCCGTTCTGCAGAGAATATTGCTGCTGTAGCCGAGGATGTCATGGAAGCGCCGTCGACATCGACCAGACGACGTGCCACGCAAATGGGTATCAGTCGACGGTCTTTACAGCGAATTTTGGTACAAGATTTGAAGATGTTTCCGTACAAAGTCCAGACGGTGCATCAGCTGTTAGCTGCTGACCGCCAATCGCGTCTAACATACGCTCAAGCCATCCTTAATCACCACCAAGAGGAAGATGATTTTTCATCAAAAATAATCATGAGTGATGAGGCCCATTTCCATCTTAGCGGGCACGTAAATAAGCAAAATTTACGCTTCTGGGGCACTGAAAATCCGCTTGTAACCCACGAAGAGCCATTACACCCGCTCAAAGTCACTGTATGGTGTGCTGGAGGAGTCATCGGACCTTTTTTCTTCGAAGACGTCGCGGGCCAAACGGTTACTGTGAATGGTGAGCGCTACAGAGCAATGATCTACGAGTTCTTTTTGCCGCAACTTGATGAATCGGGATTGGAAAACATGTGGTTCCAAGAGGACGGTGCAACGGCACACACTGCACGTGCCACCCGTTTTGGCGATTTGCACTGGCCAGCAAGATCGCCTGATTTGGCCGCTCCAGACTTCTTTTTGTGGGGCTTTTTGAAGTCGCGGGTTTATGTCAACAAGCCTCAGACTCTTGCAGTTCTTAAAGAGAATATCCGTCAAGAATGTGAGGACCTATCGCCGGAAGTTTTGGCCAAAGTGATGGAAAATGCCATAAAAAGGGCTCAAATGGCAATCAACTGTGGCGGCGGCCATTTACATAACATCATATTCTCGACTTGATGTAAAAAAAATTAAAAGACCAAATAAAAATAATCCACAAGAATCAAAGTTTTTAATTTTTTTTTTAAATTACAGCAAAAAAACATCGGAAGTTTACTTTTGCGATTCGATTTTTCAGTCGTAAGGTCGATTTTGTCATTCCACATCACATATATATCTCTTTCCATCTGATCTAAACAGGTTGAATTTACTCTCATCTGCAAAAATTATGGTATTCCAGAAGTTTTCACTCTTATATAAATGTTCGTCTGCAAACTTCAACCTTGCATTTCGATTTTTAGCATTGACGTATGGTTTATTTCGGGATGTGCGGCCATTGAAATCAGCTTCTCTGAGCACTCACCGTATGGGTTTGGGATGAATTTTCTTCCCAAGAAACTTTTCCACTTCGTTGCCTAAAGCTGTATCACTTAAAAGCCTTCGTGCCCGTCATAGCTACGTTGTTGTTTTGCAGGAGTTGATTAAGTTGGCTGACCTTTAGAGCCACAAGTTTTATCATGGTGCCTTTAATTTCGCTTTTGTTTTATCAATTCGCCAAATAAAATCCATGGTTTTTTTTTATTTTCTCGACGTCCGTACAATTTTTCTTAACCTCCGTACTCGTTGATCTCCGTGTCTGCGCGTTGCTAATCTTATTTTTGTTTGTTTTTTTTTCCTGGAAATTTCGTTTCTCTGCTACCGTCGAAATTTCTAGAATCTTGCACCGCCACCGTTTAAGTTGAATTCCGTTTGTTGCCTTTCTCTTGTGTTTACTCGTATTCTCCCTCTTTATTATTTGTTTCCTAATGTATGCACGTAGTGTATGCGTTTAACGTTGCGCTGCTACCCTTTGTATCACCTCTTTCGTTATTTTTCCTTGCCGTTTCTCGTTGTGTCTTCTTTCTAATTCGTTAGAAGTGTATGCACCTCTGCTTCGTTGTTTTTGATTCTCTAAGCGATCGTTGTGACTTTGCTTTTACTGCCATTAAAAGTTTTCTATCCCTGCCTATTCGTGCCTATTCGTAGCTATTCATTGCCTTTGATTTTGATGACTGTTGCTCTTTTTCCATTCTCGACTTTCAATTGCCGTACTGCGTTCTTTTTTTTGTATTTTGTTTTTGTTTCCTAGGAAGATACGCTGCGTTTTGTGTTCGTTGCCTTAAAAGTTTTTATTTGTGTGGGGTTTTTTCCTTCTTGGTAGACGTAGGGAATTTCACTTATGACATATCAAGAAGAATCTCAAACGTACATACTTATGTGCATAGTGAAGTATAATAGAATTGTATTCAATAAATGTTGAATTCGGTTTACAAATACATACATACATATGTATCTTTATGCGTATCAACGACCTACGCAAACACGTCTTCCTCCATTCGCTCGCTCATAGTATGTACATACGTTCTCTGAGAAGGCTCATGACCGAATTTCGGTGTGAATTGTCAAAAGCCGAAAAGTTTGGGATACAATATATGTACATACATATGTATGTGCATAAACGCACAAATACGCACATAAGTACATATGAGTATGCAAACATAAATACTATATAACTAAAATGTCAACAGTTATTTACTTAAGGGCCGTTCACATAGGACTTTTGCTTTGCTTTGCTTCAGGGTTTCGCTTTGACAGATAAGTTCAATACATGATGTTATATGAGTCCTGCTAAATACAAGGCGAGGAAAGTAGAGCAAAGCAAAGCGAAGCAAAATCATGGGCAACTCTCAACTTTTGTACGCTTTGGCAATCAGTTGTTATCATTTCCATTTTATTTTTATTTTGGCGTGCGTATATACACTACAGGCACTCGCGAATTTCAAACATTAGTAGCATAACTACTACTACTTCCATCATATCAGTAAAATTCGGCTTTTTATTCTATCTTTAAACAAAACACTCTGAACAAACACAAATCGCAACTCATAACAAACTACTAAGGCAGAAACTGTCAAAGCGTTCTATGTAGCTGACCTTCTACGAATCACGCTTTGTTGTTAGAATTCGAACTGTCAAGCAAAGCGAGGAAAGTTCTATGTAAACGGCCCTTTAATATGTTCATACTTTGTACATATGTATGTACGTCTGTATATTTATATGCATATGCACACATGTGTATGTATGCATGTATGTACATATGGCTACCCTGCAAAAATCGTTGGACCATGTGGTCCATTTGTGCTGTATTGGAGTACTTACAAATATGCTCCTCCGTTATGCAGTAGCGGACCAATTCATGTCTCTACACCAGCTTATTGTTACCCGATCACTGCTCGTGTTTTAACGATCGTTATCTCTACACGATCTTGATTGGGCTGTGTTGCCAAGAGTGAACAATGAAGATTTAATAAAGTACTAAAAATAAATAAATTGACAATCAAAGCGAACTTGTAGCCGAATATATATTTTTGAGAACTAGTAAAATGATCGAAGATAAATTTTGGTTATTTATACTTCAGTTGCATCTATATAAAGTGTCAGTTCCGTATGCGTAAACTCGTAACATCTTGCAACATACAGATGGTATCTATTATGGCAACCCTTGCATGATACAACTGCGCAACTGGTTTTAAGTATACAGAATTTTTGAAAGTGAAATTGAGTTGCAAAGAAGGCCAGAGTGAGTTTTATTGGTTAATAAATTAAATTGAAATAATTATTATAAATTATTAAATAAAAAACAATATGCAGTGCAGTGCGCGTCACAGAAGACGAGTTATAAAATTGGAAAGGCAAAATTTTGCATTGAGATTGCAAAACGCAAATAACGTAACTGCGCAAATTGAATGCACCGATGAAGCAGCCACTTTCGTCAAGTATCCAGCCAAAAAAAGAAAGAAGTCAATTAAGTTTAAGCTATGTACAGTTTATACAGTTTATATATATATATGCACGGAAATGTAGTTATAAGTAGTTGAAATTATTTTTTTTTTTTTTTTAATATGTAGATATTGTGATGTGATGAATTTTTTTTCAACTCAAAATCTATGAATGCATAATTAGTAAGTTAAACGAAAAGCTATTTTTAAGTTATCTTACTGATTTTTTATAATGAAGAATTTTTAATTTTTTTCGTTTATAGTAATCATAAATATGTGATATGCTTTGATTTTAACAATAAGATTTTTAAGTATATATTTAACAAATAAAATATAGTTATTAAGACTGCTAAAATTTAAGATAGCGCAATTTGATAAGAAAATTTTCCTAAGTTTAATTTTAACTGTCTGAAATTTTTTGAAATGGATCGGTGAAATTGCGATTCTTTTCTTTGCTAAAGGTTTACTATTATAGTCAGCTAAAAGAGAAATATGTATAACGTTTGTATGTGAAAATTCTATCATGTCAAATTTGCCTTCAATATAGTTATCAAATTAGCACCCCTATTGCGAATTTCTATTGTCGAACATCGACAGTTTTTAAAGTGCCGATTTCTCTTTGAATTTTCTGCCGTGACTTTGTTTTAATAGCTTAAAATGTTTATTATCGTAGCTGTGGAAGGGTGGTAGAGTAAGAATTATTCACGGTCGCTAACTGACTGAGAAATCGACTATCAAAAAATTGTCAATAATCGACAATCGACACCCGCAATAGGGGTGTAAATTAAAAGTATTAAAATTTTGGTTTATGTTTCCAATATACGTGCATATAAGTATGTCAACATTTGTATTAGTATGAATAAAGGAAATTGAGTTTTCAATATAAATTTTATATTTTAAATTAGTTTTCCTTAAGCGGCAAAATAGGTAGTATCGAGACTGTTCCTCTGTAGATGCTCCATGGATTAATTACCTCAGAGTAGTTTCGAAAGTACTCTCCCGTAGGGACTCCTTGGAGTAATTACCTCAGAGTAGTTTCGAAAGTACTCTCCCGTACTTACTCCTTGGAGTAACCTCTTGGAGTAGTTTTGTGCTACTCTGATGTCATGCAGAGCTGGAGTATATGGTCCTGCCCTAGGACATCGCAATGTTAATTGGACCACATTTTTTATATGCAATGCGGTTAGTTTTGGAGTACTCTGTGGCCCTAAAGGAGTACTCTTTACATGCATACAGGGAGTACTCGCAGTTTTTGCAGGGTATGCGCGCAAAAACCAAAAATTCAGCTACACATGCAACAACAAAAAATTCATTCATAAAAGCATACGCGTACTATTTCTGAGAAAAATGCCGTTTATTCATAAATCCCTCATCTAAAAATCGTAAATTGAGGTTTTTGTGATTTTGGTTCAAATGCTCACAATTAGAGATGGGAATGCACATTAGACCTGGCGTTATTTTTTTTTTTTGGAATTTTGAGTACGGGGATTGGTCAAATATGCGATTCGATGTAATAATTCATGTGGTAAATTTTTAACTCGATCAGAGTGTGCAACCTGTGCCCTAATGAGGTCAAAGGTCAAAATATAGAAAAACACTTGGTTTTTTTTACTGTTATCTGTTTATTTATTAAAGAAAAAATAAAATGACGCAATTTTTCCACAATTCAATCACTAATATACATACATATGTCTCAAGAATATTACAAAAGCGAAGTTTTAGTATATGAAGGGAACTTTTGCCTGTAGTTCTCGACAATATGAAGCAAGTATTGTTTATCTTCTTCGCTATGAGTTAAAGACCGGTTAAAATCTGTTATTAGTTTTACTTTCCTCTCAGCAGAATCATTAACAGCAGTGACGTTTTTGAGGATTTGAACACCTTTTAAATATTCTGCATTTTCGCACCAGTTTGAGGGATCTAAGTTGAAAAATTTTACGTTTATTTCCAATCGTGAAAAGATATTTCTAGTTCTTTGCGTTACAAAACAACTTAAATCTTTACTTATGAATGCTTTCATTTCTTCAATGCTGGCATTTACATTTTGGCGTAGAATACGTCTTACCTTACGGTATGGGCACCAATGTCAGGTTTTTATTGTTGTAATCTCTATTTCTTTAATTATAAGGAAACGGCTCGATTAATTTTTTTTTTTTTTTTTTTGTAGTCAAATGAAGATGTTAGCTTTCGTTTGACATACATTTCATGTTGGTTGATATCTTCCTAATATTTAAATTTCTCAAATGAAAATTGTATAAACACATGCACACAAATATGTGTGTGGTGTTTGGTTGAGTGTTTGCTGTTGGGCGATTTAAATGTACTCGTGCAGCCCTTTTTTGTATTGCATAATTTTAGGCGGGCAAGTTAAAGTAGAGTAAAAGAAGAGAAAATGCTGCCAAGCACTGCAAAATAACAATGCTGATTGATGCTGTTCGACAACAGCTGGAAGTTGACGTTTAGTATGTTAAAAAATAAAGAAATTCATTTGCTTGTATTATTTATCATTTATTGTTACATATGTTTTCTGTCTTATCGGATGGCGTATTCTACGTTAAACTTAATGGCCGTGTCTCTGACACAGCCTGCTTCTTTTTATGCAGATAAACGCCATTGTCGTCATTGCTTTCAAACTCTTTTTCTAATGCTAGTGCTTCAACCATCTTTCTTTTCACATTTAAGTCCACATTAGAATCGAAAAAGGCGAGACCAACGGCTTCCTCGGACAGATACCATTAGTGGTTTTTCATTTTATCTAATAAGGCTAGAGATATTTTTGGGTCGTAATAACAGGCAATGTTTTTTACCAGCTGCAAATCCAAATTTCGTGCTTCGACTGCATTAGTAGTTCGAAACCAATACGGAATATAAAGACGCACCAGGAAAATACACACATTGCGGAATGGCTGGAAGACATTTTAAATTGTTTTTGCAAAGCAAACATTTTTAAGGCATATATCGCTTTTGACATAAACCTGGCATGTGACGTCGCGCCAGGTGCACGAAAGGAAAAGTTCGGGATGCTGCCACCTAAGAAAATAAACATGAGTTGCAATAGCTCTTTGTAATCATGGCGAATGTGGTCTTTTGCTATATTTTTGATGCAAAATTCTTTATTGGCTTCACATTCCTCTGCATTGATAGCACGTCGCACTTCTTCATCCATGATTCCAATTGAAAGATCTTTTAAATTGAAAGTGTTCCATTCCCGCGAAAAACGTTCAAATATGGCAACTTCCGGCCCACAAGATTTTCCAAAATATATTTCAAATACAGCTCGTAGTATGATTTCTGCAATATGATGCCTGCATGGCAACCACAACAAGCTACGTTTCAATTTTTGTTCCAGCAACATTCCAGCACCGTTACGTTTACCACTGTTGTAGCTGTCGTGTCAAAGCATACCATTTCCACCGAATTTATCATATTAATTTTTTCTAAGTAATTATATATGGACTGGGCGATTGCTTCACCAGTTCCACATTCAATAATTGGAATGGAAATTAATTTTTCTATATTATCTGCCGTTAAAACAATAGCTAGGCGTTCCACTTTTTCCTTTCCTGTCATTGCAGGAAGTAGTTTACCGTCCCAGTGTAACACAAATGTATCAGGGATCTGAAAAATTTTCGCTCTGAGAAGTATTCATAACAAATCCAAAATTAGCTTTTATACCTTGAAATTCTCAATAATTTCTGTACCATGACGCCGACGATATTCCTTGCGCTGTTTTCTCAAACTTGTACAATTAATAACCAGATCTTCAATATTGTGACCCAAAGCTTTAGCTGTTGCAATAATAAAATGAATTGCGAGTGGGGTTGACATATTGCCAGCATCCATGCAAGCAAGCACTCTATCATCTATGAAGCTTTTTTTACCACGTTTTTTTTTCAGCTCGTTGGTGTTTGATACGATCATCAACTGCTCTACAGATTTTTCAGACTCACATTTACTTTCATCACTTACATCATAGTCTACACTCAACTCTAAAAAAAATTAGTTGAAAGAGAAACTTACATATTATTTGTTTCAGCAGAATTAAATAAATACCTTGAGTGCTTTCCAATCTTTGATACTTTGCTCTGCGTCGATTTTCTTCTTCTAACCTTTGCGCCTTCCGTTTTTCTTTATTTGCGAGACATTGATCTATAGAAATCATGCTCCCAACACGACCTGGCTCTCTTTGTTTAATTAAAAAGTCTCGGTCCTCAGGAATAGCTATCATTTCTAAAGCATCAGCATGTGCAATATCGAATAAATTGTTCAAATTATCATTGAAATCATTTTCCCTTTTACGAGAACTAGGAAACGAAGATGTACAAAATTTCTGTACTGTTCTCCACTCATCATATAATTTCACCAATTTATCGTCACATGTTCTTTTGTTTAACGTTGGAATACGTGCTCTTTCCCAAAAAGGCAATATTTCCTTCGAAGCCAATTTAGCATTTTCCTTAATTGTTTTCTTTTCACACAGCACATAGTAAAAAAAACATTTCAGCACTTGTAGTTTTGACGGTAACTTGCTTCCAAGTATATTTTTTTCACATTTTCCTATCAAATATACGTTTGTGTCAGCAGATCTAAGTGTAACAAAATTATTTACAGCCATCACGATATTGCAGTATAACTTTTACTATTTTTAATTATTTTAATAAAGACCTTTTCTTAACCACAGTCAATTTCGCAATGACAAAATATTAAAAGCTCTATTTGCACGTCTCAGTCTGTCTAATTATCAACATTGGCATATGTGAACCGTAATGTATGAATTTACCGTTAGGCGGGCCACTGACTACATTATCTGCGCAAATTCGAGTAATTTGTTGTTGTGAACTCAGTGAACGCAATTCCACTCAATTCCAACAACAGTCTTGTGCAGATAATTTGTGTACTCAGTGGCCCGCCTTAGTTCAATGGAATTTTTACTAATTTACTCTTTTCTAATATTTATAAATTTTCTTATCATTATTGGACATATAGAAAAAATTACTGTGCAAAATATTGAGGAAAAATGAGGTCATTACATTCTATATATAATAAATAAACAGATAACAGTAAAAAAACCAAGTGCTTTTCTATATTTTGACCTTTGACCTCATTAGGGCACAGGTTGGCACACTCTGATCGAGTTAAAAATTTACCACATGAATTATTACATCGAATCGCATATTTGACCAATCCCCGTACTCAAAATTCCAAAAAAAAAAAAATCTCATATAAGCTGCGCCAGGTCTAATGCACATAGTATGTATGTACATATGTATGTTTATACATCTATAATTAAAAGAGTAATAGAGTAAGGGTTAGATTTCCAGTGTAAGATTCTGCGCTTAAACTTTGTTGAACTCGCACCGAAAATTGGCCCTGGATACCTTCTTTTACTCGGAATTGCAGGGTTAAGTACCAGTCGGCAGAACATGCCCTATAGAACGTCCCAAATGCTGCCTGGCTATCTAAATACATACATACATATCTATATGTACTTATGTACGTATGTACATATTTACATACTTTGTACATATGTATATACACAAATTACCGGAATGTTAATAAAATTCCGGAAAAAAATTATTTTTTCTGGTCAATCGACCTTTATTAGTTTAATTACATCTTAAGACTAACTTTTACAATGTTAATTCCCTACCTAATATAGCCTAATTCTACTTGCGTCAGCATTGCATTTGTCGGCGCATGCCGGATGTTGTTCCCGCTTTTCGGTTGCTGTTGAATAAGCGTCTGGGCCATTTCCTAACGTGTTGTTACCGTTTTGCTGACATCTGCACTTATTAGCTTGTTATTGTGTAATGGCTAATTATTGTGCTGGCGTAAAGTATTCCCATCAACATTACGGTGTTAACTCACATGTATGAAATTATGATCATATACATACATATAAAAATAAAACAAAGTGTAGTGTGAATGTTTAAAGAGTTCAACAATAGAATGGTCGGGTACGGTTTAGTACAAGTTTTTAGTGGCTAAATAGGTGAATGTATGCACATACACAGAAAGGACTTGTTCGTGAAAATACAGTGCACAATTAACTAAACATTCCCCAGCTGCAATGTAAAGTACAAAGTTGGAAATTCAAATTTTTATGCCTTTTGTACTTTGTAATACATCATTAAAATTCTATAGAAAAATTAATTTTTTACTAATTTTTGTTTTTATATCTATTCCCTTCGCAGGTCTTTTAATACTAAAGCAGTTCATCGAAATAAACCAAAAACAAAAAAGTTACTAAATTCGCATAGCATCAGAGGTACATTGAAAAATCACTTTGACATTGACATCGCAAATGCCGAACCCTTACAGAGTACTTCAAATGGACAGGTAGAGCGATTCCATAGCACACTGATGGAAATATCGCGATGCATTAAACTTGACAAAGATCTAGATGATATCGAGGATATATGTAGTCCTTCTTGTCACGATTGAATATAACAGGTCCATTCATACGGTCACTGGGATGAAACTCATTACCGTCTTTCGCTCAACAAAGGACGACGCACAAATAACATCCCGATTAAAATACGCACAAGACAAGGAGTTAATAACGCACAATAGGAATAGACAGGATCGGGAGTTCCCCGTAGGAGGGAAAGTGCTCGTAAAAAATAATAGGAGACTAGGATACAAACTTATGCCCCTTTACAAAGAAGAAGAAGTGGAAAAAGATTTAGGCACAACGGTTCTCATAAAAGGGAGGGGGGCCCATAAGGACAACCTCCGTTAAAATTTCATTTATAATCTAGGAACGAACGACATAATTCTCAACGGTAATTAATAATATTTTAATGTTTTTAGAATTGTCATGGAATTCGTTATAGCCACATTAGTTTCGGCATCAACAGGACGAGTAAGTGACTATTACAATGCAAGGTACATTGCATTGACCGGCGGTGACCTTGTTATCTGGGAAAACTTTGGACACATCAAACACGTCCCCAACTTAGCCCTATATGAATTACTAAGGGACGAGACAATCAAGGCTACGACCATTTTCCTCAAACACACGTGAGGAAGTTACTGGATGCAGACGTAAACCAGATAAGTAGACTAATACAGATAATTAACACCCACCATAGCCAGGCAAGAAGCTGGAACGCTCTAGGGACTGTGCTAATATACATCACCGAGACTCCTGACCATGACAACTTTGATAGATTAACAAACACAGCGGTACAACTAATCGACTCACAGGACAGGCAGGCCTCTATGAAATAATCCTAGCTAGAAACAGGGCAATTATTAAAGAATTAGACAATATAATTACTTCCATCACATTTGCAAAAATTGGAATTTTAAACCCTATAATATTAGGTAGTAATGAAATAAATTTTATAATAGAAAGCGAGCACTTCATGAACCTTACTCTATTCGATGTTATGACGATAGCTAAAATTAAGATTTTACAATATAATAATGTAATATATTTTCTAATAAGATATCCTATCCCTAAGTTTAGATGTAAGAAAATTATTATTTTACCAGTAGCTCACGGCCACCAAATTCTCCACCTCGAAGAATCCGTTTTAGCTGCATGTCGCAATCGTACCTTAGAAGTGAGAAACTGCAGCGACACCACACCAACGTTTTGCCTACCATCTTCAACCACATCATGCGCTCTGCAACTGACGACGAACAATACCGCCAGTTGCGGTACAACGTTTAATAACCTCGCGCCAACTGCACCGATAGGTGATGGCCTAGTCGTCATTAATGACCAACTGGCTGTTATAGAAGAAAAAATGAGGCCCCCATCACAGTCAATGGTACTTACTTAGTTGTCTTCAGGGATAACGTAAAAATCAATGGCACGATATTTTACAATGAAAATTCAACGGTTGCAATCAAAAACGCTGCTACGAGGACCGTGGACGTCCCTCACTTAGGAGGGGAGGAGTTATCGTGAGCCCGTGAAGCGTCGGCAGAGCAACGGCAGCGCAGCGAATTACGGTGGCTTAGGAATTAAGCTAAGCAACAATTATAAGGCAGTCTTATTGTACTCACAAACAAAGCAGCAAGTGGCTGGAATAAATTAAAATTTAATTAATAAATCGTTTAATTTACATACACTCCAGTAAACAAAAATACCTAAGTACTAGGTTCCAAAAAAAACTTAAAAGTTCTGTTTTAATTCTTAATTTGTCTAATGCAGTTTTTTCCATTACAGCGTTAAGCCTTTTTGTTTCTTCAAGCATATGTAGAAGAATCGCGTTACCTTCCTTTTTCTGTTCGGCTGGGTTGCTCTATTGCTCTATTCAGTCATTTAATATTTTCCAGTACTCAAAATGTTTGACTTGGTTGTCAACACCCTTAGAAACTTTTTCGAACAGACTTCCTTGAACACCTATTTGTTTTTCTAATACATCAAAATGTTCAGGTTTTTTCTCTTTTTGAAATTCGACCCAATATTTGGATCATTCTCCATATCATCATCGGCACGAGCTTCAATGCCGTCGTCATTTCCCGATGTAGATGGAGAAATGCACTCACGTATTCTCTTCTGGTGTACATTTCTCGAAGTACATAGATGGAGTAGTGTCATCATACCTCTTCTGCTGCACTTCTCACGAAGTAGGTGGAGTTTCTCATCATACCATCTCTTCTGCGGCACCCCAAATTGTTTGGTATTATTGATCTCACTAATGCAATCGTTGAGACACACAAGAGCCGCAACATCTCATAATGCCAAAAAAGGTATTTCTCTATTTTCTCCTCCACCAGCTGCTTGTAGCTCTCTTTTGTTGCAATTTTGTAGCCAATTCAATTTCAATATAATTAAGTTCAAGTTTCAAGTGATTCAAAAAATTCACGCTACCCTCTTTTTCATGGAGACCACCCTACGGAGCTTTCGTTATGCTATCGCTTGCATCCGACCACCTACCCATAACCATCTCGATTGATAGACCTGCTGACTTCGTCTAAGCGGACCGCTGAACCTTCATCAGACTTTAAAAAGGCTGATTGGTTTAGGTTCGCAGAGTCCACTGAGGGCCCCTTCACAAACAAAACACCAAGTGGAGTTTTAGCTCTCCTTTGTTGTGTACTAGCTTCTTCTTCACTGCCGATTTATTATTATAATTGCTTATTGCTTTCCATTGTTTCTTTATAAGAATCCGCAACACAAGAAACTGCGTATGTCAAAGGGAACAATTTGTTCTAATCGCGGATTGAATGCGTTTCAGGTAATGTCACTTTTTTATTTGATCCTGTTAATCTGTCGGAGGCAGTAAAACTCCCTCCGCAACCATCCGACGATAACCATAATAGGCAAGAATAATAATCACCAACATAGGCATCCGGGATTAGAACATTTGCCATTCTCAGTTCATTGTGTTGCAGATGGTTATAAAGACACTATGGAAAGCAATAAAATGTAAGACAATATACTTATTTGTTATTTATTAAATAAATGTTTGGTTCCAAATTATAGGAGCATCCGGACACAGCGAAAAATTGTACGAAAAATGCATTTTTGTTATTCCTTTTTTATTTTTAAAAGTTATAGAAAAGCGGTCACCCGTTGGCAGGTAGTGGCAAACCTCCAATTGAATTTCTGCTATGAAAAAACTTCTCACAAAAAGCTTTCGCCCTTCGGAGTTGGCGTAAAACTGCAAGCCCCTCAATTTGAGTTATAACATCAAGACGCACACCACAAATTGTTCGACCAAAATGGCTTAAGCGGTTGTAGCGCCAATTATGCAAGCAAGTAAATAATTGAAGATATCATTAACTTAGTTCTATCATTGTATTGACAATGTTATATCCTTTCCTATTATAATAAAGATTTGAATTGTCTCCAGCGAGTTTTAAAATTTTAATGTGGGTTCCGTCATATGCTGATAGTACAGTTCACGGTGAGTTATGCAGTTCATTCGTCGGTGTCAATAATATCGTTGAATGAAAAAAGTGAGTAGAGCTCGGATCGATTTTGCTCACGCCATAGCACATCCGACGTTTACCATAATGGTCGTGATTATTAGGGCATCATATTGGTTAAAATTTATTATAATACAGTTTGTCATTTCTGTTTATTATTTTTTTTTTAATAATATGTTACAAAAGTATAAACATATGTTTACCAAATTCAAAAAAGAATTTCTAAGGTTAACGTCAAATGTTCTACTTTTTAATCAGAGTTTTGAGCAACTTTTCAGGTATGCAATTTTGTAGCCAATTCAATTTCAATATAATTAAGTTCAAGTTTTAAGTGATTCAAAAAATTCACGCTGCCCTTTTTTTTTGGAGACCACCCTACGGAACTTTCGTTATGCTATCGCTTGCATCCGACCACCTACCCATAACCATCTCGATTTGGCGTTATGAGATGTTGCGGCTCTTGTGTGTCTCAACGATTGCATTAGTGAGATCAATAATACCAAACAATTTGGGGTGCCGCAGAAGAGATGGTATGATGAGAAACTCCACCTACTTCGTGAGAAGTGCAGCAGAAGAGGTATGATGACACTACTCCATCTATGTACTTCGAGAAATGTACACCAGAAGAGAATACGTGAGTGCATTTCTCCATCTACATCGGGAAATGACGACGGCATTGAAGCTCGTGCCGATGATGATATGGAGAATGATCCAAATATTGGGTCAAATTTCAAAAAGAGAAAAAACCTGAACATTTTGATGTATTAGAAAAACAAATAGGTGTTCAAGGAAGTCTGTTCGAAAAAGTTTCTAAGGGTGTTGACAACCAAGTCAAACATTTTGAGTACTGGAAAATATTAAATGACTGAATAGAGCAATAGAGCAACCCAGCCGAACAGAAAAAGGAAGGTAACGCGATTCTTCTACATATGCTTGAAGAAACAAAAAGGCTTAATGGAAAAACTGCATTAGACAAATTAAGAATTAAAACAGAACTTTTAAGTTTTTTTTGGAACCTAGTACTTAAGTATTTTTGTTTACTGGAGTGTATGTAAATTAAACGATTTATTAATTAAATTTTAATTTATTCCAGCCACTTACTGCTTTGTTTGTGAGTACAATAAGACTGCCTTATAATTGTTGCTTAGCTTAATTCCTAAGCCACCGTAATTCGCTGCGCTGCCGTTGCTCTGCCTTTGCTCTGCCGACGCTTCACGGGCTCACGATAACTCCTCCCCTCCTAAGTGAGGGACGTCCACGGTCCTCGTAGCAGCGTTTTTGATTGCAACCGTTGAATTTTCATTGTAAAATATCGTGCCATTGATTTTTACGTTACCCCTGAAGACAACTAAGTAAGTACCATTGACTGTGATGGGGGCCTCATTTTTTCTTCTATAACAGCCAGTTGGTCATTAATGACGACTAGGCCATCACCTATCGGTGCAGTTGGTGCGAGGTTATTAAACGTTGTACCGCAACTGGCGGTATTGTTCGTCGTCAGTTGCAGAGCGCATGATGTGGTTGAAGATGGAAGGCAAAACGTTGGTGTGGTGTCGCTGCAGTTTCTCACTGCTAAGGTACGATTGCGACATGCAGCTAAAACGGATTCTTCGAGGTGGAGAATTTGGTGGCCGTGAGCTACTGATAAAATAATAATTTTCTTACATCTAAACTTAGGGATAGGATATCTTATTAGAAAATATATTACATTATTATATTGTAAAATCTTAATTTTAGCTATCGTCATAACATCGAATAGAGTAAGGTTCATGAAGTGCTCGCTTTCTATTATAAAATTTATTTCATTACTACCCAATATAATAGGGTTTAAAATTCCAATTTTTGCAAATGTGATGGAAGTAATTATATTGTCTAATTCTTTAATAATTGCCCTGTTTCTAGCTAGGATTATTTCATAGAGGCCTGCCTGTCCTGTGAGTCAATTAGTTGTACCGCTGTGTTTGTTAATCTATCAAAGTTGTCATGGTCAGGAGTCTCGGTGATGTATATTAGCACAGTCCCTAGAGCGTTCCAGCTTCTTGCCTGGCTATGGTGGGTGTTAATTATCTGTATTAGTCTACTTATCTGGTTTACGTCTGCATCCAGTAACTTCCTCACGTGTGTTTGAGGAAAATGGTCGTAGCCTTGATTGTCTCGTCCCTTAGTAATTCATATAGGGCTAAGTTGGGGACGTGTTTGATGTGTCCAAAGTTTTCCCAGATAACAAGGTCACCGCCGGTCAATGCAATGTACCTTGCATTGTAATAGTCACTTACTCGTCCTGCTGATGCCGAAACTAATGTGGCTATAACCAATTCCATGACAATTCTAAAAACATTAAAATATTATTAATTACCGTTGAGAATTATGTCGTTCGTTCCTAGATTAAAAATGAAATTTTAACGGAGGTTGTCCTTATGGGCCCCCTCCCTTTTATGAGAACCGTTGTGCCTAAATCTTTTTCCACTTCTTCTTCTTTGTAAAGGGGCATAAGTTTGTATCCTAGTCTCCTATTATTTTTTACGAGCACTTTCCCTCCTACGGGGAACTCCCGATCCTGTCTATTCCTATTGTGCGTTATTAACTCCTTGTCTTGTGCGTATTTTAATCGGGATGTTATTTGTGCGTCGTCCTTTGTTGAGCGAAAGACGGTAATGAGTTTCATCCCAGTGACCGTATGAATGGACCTGTTATATTCAATCGTGACAAGAAGGACTATATCCTCGATATCATCTAGATCTTTGTCAAGTTTAATGCATCGCGATATTTCCATCAGTGTGCTATGGAATCGCTCTACCTGTCCATTTGAAGTACTCTGTAAGGGTGCGGCATTTGCGATGTCAATGTCAAAGTGATTTTTCAATGTACCTTTGATGCTATGCGAATTTAGTAATTTTTCATTATCACAATAAATGGGTTTCGTCCCGGAAAACATATTGAGCAACTGTAGAAGCTGTGGTTTAACGTCCACTATCGTTCTAGACTTCAGTGACTGTACTATCGCAAATGTTGAAAATTTTTCGATGCAAGTCAGAAGGAATTTGACCCGGTGGAAAATATGTCAATATGGAGGACTTCTCCACAATATGCTGGTATGGGTGTCTGGGCAATAAGTTGCTTTTTCGGGTGACGATCGTACTTCGCCCGAGAGCACATGCAACATTTTGCCACAAATTGTTTAGCCTTCTTTTCCATCTTTGGAAAACAAATAGTCCTCTAAAATGTGTTTTACATTTTCTTGGGCTGCTCGATTTGCTCGATTGTGTTCAGCCGTGATAATCTCTTGTTGTTCGTTCGGGTCTGATATATCGGTAACCAGTTTTTCGGTATGTCTGAATTTTACGGTTGGAAACAGTTCAAGTAAGTCATGCTGAAATTGTGCCAATGTATGCAAGTCACACTGTAATGTATTTACCTTACCAATTAGAAGAATTGGAGAAGGCTTCTTCCAAATGCTTCGGAACCGATTTGGCCTGTAGTTGTAAGTGACATATATCTCGACTCGTAATAAATAAAATAACCTCCTTACCGGAGTCATTTGTTATTCTGTTTGTCTTTAAATCGATAGATGCGTGAATTTTGTTCAACAAATCCAGGCCAATTACACCGTCGAATGATGTCAGATTGGGTAGTATGCAAAATTCACCCCAAAAATTTTAACTCTGCAATTATGCCTGATGGGGGTAACCCCGTGAATCGATTTCACCATAAACGAAGTTTTTACTGGTTGTATTCCTTCTAGCTCGGGTAGGGGTTTGATATAGCTCCTTGAAGCCCCAGTGTCGACAAGAAGATTGACCTCTTTCCCTCCTATTGATCTTGAAACCCAAGGAAGGAGGGGCTTTCCCTTAAAAAATTAAGTTCATAATTTTCGATGGCATCCACCGCTTGTTCTGCTTCTCCATCATACATTGTTTCGTTAGGCAAATCAGGCTCGTCATTTAAATCATTTTTTTTTGCTGTAAGAACTATCGCTAGGTCTATTTGTAAAATTTGTTGCAAAAGCGTAGCGCTCGATGGTAGATCAGATGGTCTCGAGGCAAGCAGGATATCGCATAAAGGTTTTCTTAAACCTGATATGAACACTCTAAGCGCATCGACCCTATACTTTTCATTTATGGTTTCCGCCACACCACTTTCATAGGACATAATAGTTTTATTTGCTAAGAGAGTTAACTTCCTCTCTACCTCGTCGTAGAATTCTAAACACGACATTGAACCCTGTCTCAGTGTGGACAGCTCCTGTTCAATAAGATATGTATATCGGTCGTTTGTCCGAATAGGTACAGTCCAGACGAGAGAATATTGCGCTAAAATTCAGTACCGTGTTAAAGGACGACAGTACTGCATCGGCAGCGTACCTTATTTCTAAGGATAGTAACCCCTTGATAGTGGCGCTCGCTGCCATCGTATGTTTTAAAAAATTCATACGCATTGTGTACAGCCTCGTGCCAAGACACACCTGGATGACCGAAAAACTCCGGAAGAGATTTTATTGAGTCAAGAGTAATTTCCCAACTTACCAAAGGATTGAAAGCGACCTTCGTAAATTTCTCTATTTTTGGTTTAGGCAAAGCAACCTGGTTTTGAATTGAAATTATCTTCCTATCAAACTATAATTTTTAAATAGTTAATAAACTGCTCACTTCTATTCTAACTAGCTCACTCACCTGATTAATGATTTGATCTTCTGAATTCTCTAGTTTAAGATTTCTGAATAAGTCTTCTAACACTTTACTCATCTACTTCCCGTAAAAATTCTTATTTTATTTCCACGTTAAATTATTGTAAGTAATTTACTATTCGCAAAAATTGTATTTCACTTTGCTATATTTCGCCTTTACTTACATAAATTAAATTACGAGACAAGCACTTCTCTCTCTTCCAATCAGGTAGTGGTGTCTAGAATTCCCTGGATACTTAAATCTGCTTCGTCTCAGTTTAGATAACGCTGCCCAAGGACAATTCGTTCCTTGGTGACTTAAATATGCTTCGCTTCAATTGAGAATAAGCTGGCAAGGAAAATTCACTCCCTGGTAACTTAAATCTGCTTCGCCTTAATTAATTTTTAAGAATTGCCCTACGTTGGGCGCCAATTAAACGATTTCTTATTCAAATTTTAATTTATTCCAGCCACTAGCTGTTTTGTTTGTGAGTACAATAAGACTGCCTTATAATTGTTGCTTAGCTTAATTCCTAAGCCACCATAATTCGCTGCGCTGCCGTTGCTCTGCTGACGCTTCTACTGCACTTCTGCTGATATAGCAAAACGTATGGAATATTTGCTTGTTTACGCAACTAGTCCACTTGACCGTTGAATATGCTGATTCAGGGGCTCGTGTAGGATATTTCATTATTTAGTAAAACGAATTTGTGGTAATGTTTACTGTGAGGGCTTCTCACGATAACTTGTATACGTGAATATTTAATTTTTTGCTGCGAAGACTTTTATTTAGATATTAAGAAATATGTACATACATACATATGTATGTATGATATAAGTTAGTTAGGTTAAAAAAAAAATAATTCAGTGATCATATATGTACATATGTATGTATGTATATAAGTTTTTATTTTATATTCGAATTTTTTATAACTTAAGTATCAAACAAATTTTTGCAACTCCTTGCTGCCATGAAGGCTTTTTTATTTATGTTTTACAAAATATGTGTATGAATTCAGTAATAATAAAATAAATACAACCATGCCGTTGAAAAACTGGATAAAGCGTGGGTTTCGTTATCTTCAAAACTGGCTAAATATTAGATATATTTGAGAACGTGCTGTGCAGGCATCATAAGGAAAAAACTATAGCTGACCTTTTCTAGCTTCCCTCGAAAGCTTGCGTAGGGTTGCTTGTTTCTTCAATGGAATTTTAAAATATTTTAAGAACGTTCAAGCAAAACATTGACGTAGTAAATGCTTTATTTTCCAATAATTTAAATATTACAAACATTTATACTAAAACTACCTATAATTTGAATTACAAAAAGTATTTATACAAATAGTAAACAATGATTTACATTAAAAATAACATTACGAATAAAAATTTTTATTACATATATAAACAAGTTTTTGGGAAAATGATTGCTACTATGTATCAAAAGAAAATTAATTCGATTATCTTTCTTTGGTTATGAAAACGTTAAATTCAAACTTTTTCTTATAAATTTTGTAAGTTTTCAAAATAGCTATGGTACTATTTACTTTATTTTGCAGCTTCTACAAACTTAACTATTTTATTTTAATTGCAGAATTATCGCGGACAAGACACATTTGGGCGCATTGACAGTGGGAATCATCGAAATTTTTACATATATGTATATAAAATAGTGAAATATATATTACAAAATTTATAAGAAAAAGTTTGTCGAATTTAACGGTTTCATAATCAAAGAAAACAAGAAATCAAAGAAACTAAAAGCTATTCAAAATTGTTCTCTTCCCTATATCAACATATTTTGAAAAGTTACAAACTTTATTAGAAAAAGTCGGTCGATTTTGATGTTTTTAAAATCAAAAGAAGAGCAATCGAATTACCTTTCCTTTCATATATATTAACTATTAAAAACTTATCGAAGTCGTTTACAAAAAATCACTCACAAACTTTGCGAAATTTCATGTTTTCCTGCTTATAATTAGATAAGTTGCATAATTTGGTGCAGCTGCAGTTGTGTCAAGTGTTTTGTGTTTATTTCGATGAACTCCTCTAGTATTAAAAGACCTGCGAAGGGAATAGATATGAAACCAAAAATTAGTAAAAAAATTAATTTTTCTATAGAATTTTAATGATGTATTACAAAGTACAAAAGGCATAAAAATTAGAATTTCCATCTTTGTACTTTACATTGCAGCTTTTCTGTGTATGTGCATTGTCGTCTTGCTATGCGTTTGTTGATGCGGCCGAATTTATGATGGGTGGTCATAATTCGGGCAACATGTGCAGTATTGACTTTCTTAAGTTGATTATTGACGTGGGTCAACTTAATGTAGCCAGTTTATGATTAGTGATCAAATAACGGAATATGAATGCGTTATTTGACTCTATGGAATGCGGGTCTATTGTAAGTAACTGACTTACGACGTCTTGTGGAAGTGGTTGGTTTCGGGTTTTAATTTATGTTGTCTTCATGGGTGGTTCTAACGTATCGGCTTGGAGTGTTTGATATATGACGGCGAGTCATCTGTCAAGCAGCTTAGGTGGTAGTAACTTACCCTAAGTTAACTCTTCCCCTCTTAAATCGATTGTCCTCAATCGGCATTGTTGTTGTGAATGAGTTATGTTATTGTTTTTAATTGCAGAAATGGGCCTTCCATTGGTTTTGCAGTGTCTTGGTTCTGTTATTGCAGTTCAGGCGATATATATAATTTCCTTTTATATTTATTGATACATATTAAAGTAAAAGTTATTACAATAATAGATAGTACAATTAATAAATCTGAACTTAAACTAATTAAATGAACACTTTTATTATTTTTAAACAATAGTTCAATGTGTTCCTGTTGATTAATTTGCTTTAAGTACAATTTTTCTAATTTTAATTCTGTTTGTGTAATATTTTTATTTTCTTTAATTTTTGTGATCTTGTTTGGTAATATAAATGAATCGCACATTTGGATTTTAATATTTTCAATTGTTTTATTTGCAGCTTTACTTTACAATTTTCAAATTTTATTAGAAAGGTATTCCAGTTAAAATTTCTTTAATTTCGGTTTCTTCTAATGGTTTTAGGTTACAATCAGCTTCTTTAAATTTAATAATATTTTTTAAACAGGTATTATCTAATTTGATTAAATTTTTTTCTAGGTTGTCCTTTACAATTTTTGTATACAAATTATTATTTTCATCTGTAAGTATTTCGTATTCATCTAAAACTAATGATACGTTTTTTTGATCGGGAATAGGTTCAAAAATTATTTTAGATAGTATATTGGAGGAGAATTGGGGTATTAGTAAGGTTATTATAATGTTGTCTTTGTAAATGATAACTGCTACTTGTAACTATTGTATGTATCGAAGTCACTAATAAGGGCATGTTCGGTCTGCGCTAATATGTCTGTTGTTGAATATTTGTTATATCCTCTACCTGTATCTGTGAAAATCGTATTTTGTATTTACCAAAATGTATTGGATATAGTTCCTGTATTATTCCCATTACGCTTTCTTCGGCTTTTATGCAATTGATTACGGAAGGGTTTAAATATTTTTTTAGAATCCGCACCAGCTCTTGCTGTGAGTAACTTGGTTCTGTCACGATGTGTCGATGGTAAGTGGGGAATACTATCTTGAATTGGTAATTAGATGTTCCATCCCAATTCAAAAAAAATTGGTTTTTAAACACGTTAATCGGCGTTTCGACTATGTAAATTAAATTGTGTGATGAGCTTTCATCAGAGTTTGTCGCTGGTGCTTTCCATTTCCAGACAACCGGCCAGGTACAAGCATGATTTTTAATTTCGACCAAACTCACACACATTGTTTGTTGGTCCAAATAATGAGACACGTATTTTTTCATTTGGCTCGGAAAAATTTTTCGGCCGAATTAAACGCGATTTTGTGTTTCATACAAAAATCGATTATTCAAGTTGACAGTGAGAATTTTTTTTTTTAAATGCCCATAACTTTGTCAGAATTCAATGGATTCTAGCAATGTCTTTACTAAAATGTCAGTTATTCTTGGTACTTTAAGATAGAATGATATAATGATTGATTTCCATTATTTGAAATTTTTTATTTAACAACAAACAAAAAGTGAAAATTTTTTTTAACTTTTATTTTCTCAAAAAGTGTATTTTTTTCTCTGAAACTTTTTCACCGGGAAATAGACACTTTGAACTACAATCAGTATAAACCACCAATAGCAAAGATTTTTTTTTCGGAGTTATGATTTTTTGTAGATATAAGTCGTTTTTGTGGTACATGCTAAAATGTAATCAGTAATTTTCACTTAAAAAATTGAAATGATGAATAATAATCAAAGTACTGAATAATTGCAAGCTTCCTAAAATCAAATTTTATGTGTAGATCGCTTTATGCACTGATAGAAGTAAAATGTCTTTATTTCGTAACTGTTATTATTTATTTCGTAAACTGTGCGGTATACAGTGTGTTTTAATATCTATTTGATACACAAAAAACGATCACAACACTACTTTTTGCTGATATATTATATAATAATGTTCCATTAAGTTAAACAATATGAGAATGGATTTTTAGTTGTTGCATGTAGTATTTGAAGATATTTCGGAATGTTTGGCGCCAGCGCCGGCGCTGTGTAGCTGAATTTTTAGTTCTTGCGCATATAGCCATATGTACATACATACATACATACACATGTGTGCATATGCATATAAATATACAGACATACATATGTAAGCTATGGTTTTTAATATTTTTATTTTACGGCGAGTGCTGGGAAACCCAGCAATACCCCGTTTATTGGTTTGAGAATAAATTCTAAGTAATTTTATTTTACTGCGGGTGCTGGGAAATCCAGCAAGACCGCGTTTATTGGATCGAGAATAAATTCTAAAACTAAGTTACAATAATTTGACTATTTATACTTCGCCGTGTCTGCGCTGCAACTGCATTCTGCTGCATGGCGTCTGTATTTTGCTGCGTGGTAAATCCATGGTGCTTCGCTGCGACTGCATGCTGACGTTGTATGTAGCGGATGGTTCCCATTAAGGTGCCCACAGTCACCGACGCAAACGTACGTTGCGTGTCAGCTGACACGATCAAACTTATGAGAGCGCCATGTAAATGCAAACTCATCAACGTGTACGTGTGATGGGTACGCGCGACGTGTACGTGTGTAAACTGAGAAATTTAGATTTTTGCCGTGAAGCCGTGTCAGCTGAGTGCTCTCTCACCGCACAGTGTTGCCAAGCAGAACTTTTTAAAATCATTAACAAAATAACCTTATAAAAATTTAAATTTTTATTAAATTAATTTAAAATCGATGTTTAATAATGTTAATTATAGATAAATGAACTATTTGCATTTGTTGGTTTTTGGCTTTGGTTTATTATACAATGAAAAATTGTGATTGACAACGCGGATGTGTGTAAAAGTATGTATGCAAACAAAGGAATGGCAACATTGTGTTGATGCATACAAACACAGTTTTATGTACGCAAAGTTTGTTTACAAAACATACGCGCGGGCACAAGTTTTGCTCAATTTTGTGTATCTCCCGACAAACAGACACGGCAAACGTACACGTCGGTGACTGTGCGCACTATTATGCGGACTCCGGCTGTTTTTGTTTGTTAAGCGGGTCATGTTTACACAACTGCAGTTGTGCTGGGTCGATCGTTCGCTAGTTTCCGGTCTACATATATACATAGTTGTGTGACACTTTGCATGATCGGCTCGCTGTACGTTTGTTGGTGCGGCCGAATTATGATGGGTAATCATATTTCGGGCAACATGTGCAGCATTGTCATTTCTTGAGTTGACCATTAAATGATTTGATGTGTGATGTGATGTGGGTCGACTTGGTGTAGCCAATTTATGGTTGGTAATCAAATAACATAATAGCATACATATGTGTTATTTGATTCTCTGGAATGTGGGTCTATTGTAAATGCCTAATTTACGACATCTTGGCTGAGTGGGTGGTTCTAATGAGTCGGCTTGAAGTAGTTGACATATGACGGCGAGTCATATGTCAGGCGACTTGGGTGGTATTAACTTACCCTAAGTCAACTTATATGACGACGAGTCATATGTCAGGCGACTTGAGTGGTATTAACTTACCCTAAGTTAACTCTTCCCCTTTTAAATCGATTGTCCTCAATCGGTATTGTTGTTGTGGATGAGTTATGCTATTGTTCTTAATTGCAGAAATGGTCCTTCCGTGGTTTTTGCAGTATCTTGCAGTTCAGGCGATATATGTATGTAATTTTCTTTTATATTTCTTGATACATATTGCAATAGAAATTATTACAATAATAGATAATACAATTAATAAATCTGAACTTAAACTAATTAAATGAACACTTTTATTGTTTTTAAACAATAGCTCGATGTGTTTTTGCTGGTTAATTTGTTTTAAGTACAATTTTTCTAATTTTAATTCTGTTTGTGTAATAATCTTGTCTTCTTTAATTTTTGTGATTCTATTCGGTAGTACAAATAAATCATACATTTTAATCTTAATATTTTCAAATGCTTTATTTGCAGCTGTTAATTTACAATTTTCAAATTTTATTAAAAAGGTTCCTGTTTGTTTAATTTCTAATTTGTTACAATTGTGAAGTATGCTTGAATAAAAATTTTTAGATATTAATATTCCAGTTAAAATTTCTTTGATTTCTGTTTCTTCTAATGTTTTTAGCTTACAATTTGCTTCTTTAAATTTAATAATATTTTTAAAAAAGTTGTTATCTAATTTGATTAGATTTTTTTCTAGGTTGTCCTTAACAATTTTTTTATACAAATTATTATTTTCATCTGTAAGTATTTCATATTCATCTAAAACTAATGATAGGTTTTTTTGATCGGGAATAGGTTCAAAAACTATTTTAGATAGGATATTGGAGGAAAGTTGGGGTATTAGTAAGGTTAGTATGATGTTGTCTTCGTAAAAAATAACTGCTATCTGTATACTATTGTATGTATCAAAGTCACTAATTAGGTCAAGTTCGGTCTGCGTTAATATATCTGTTGGAATTATACCTAATTTGCTTGAAAAAATTACTTGTCCTATGTCGTTAATATGATTTTGTTATTAATTTGATATGTATGTCTCATAAATTCTAATTCGTCCTCTATAGTTTTGATTTTGTTTTGGGTTGTTTCCCTAAATACATTTATATAGTTTTGAATGAGGGTCTGTTGTTTGTTTATATGATTTGTAATATTACTAATTTGGTCTGTTAAGAGTCTATTAATGTAAATTAAGTTATTTACATAGTCTGCAGTATTTTTTTTCGTTGCTTTGTATTATTTCTAATGTGCTTGTTATTTGTTGTTCATCGTCACTGTCCATAGTGCCTGCTATGTATTTGAGTCCTTTACCTATAATGTTCGCTAAACCTCGTTTTGTTTTTGTATGGGGGTGTTATTTTTGCTTTGAGTAATAAAAGGTTTTTGTTTACCGTATTTAGTAACTGTCTGTCCTCTATATTCGTCGCTGTTAAGGCTTCAATATTGTTTGTGATCAATGAAGTTGTTTTGTCATAAGCTGTTAAGTTTATAAAGTGAAGAATTTTACTGAAGTGACTTATGGTCTTTTGCTCCCATTTCTTCATGGGTATATATCCGTTGTTATTTGTTTTCCTTGCATATGATGCAAGCTTTAACAATTTTTTTAATCTTACTCGACATTGCTGGAAAATAGTATTTTCTTAAAAATTGAATTTTATTTTCATGGGTGCTTCTATGCGCTCTATTATGTTCTCTTATTATCAGATTTTGTTGTTCCTGATAATTGGTTACGTCATCGACTTGTACATTGGAAAACCTGACTTTGTATTTACTGAAATGTAGGGGATATACTTCTTGTATTTTTCCCATTATATCTTCTTCTGCTTTGATGCAGTTTATTACCGAAGGGTTCAAATATTTCCTTAGAATTTGAACAAGATCTTCTTGCGAATAATTCGGTTGTGAAATGCTGTGTCGGTGATACGTTGGAAAAATTACTTTAAACTGATAATCAGTTGTTATACTCTTATTCAAAAAGATTTGGTTTTTGGAAACGTTTATTGGCGTTTCAATGCTGTATATCAAATTTTGTGATGAGCTTTCATCAGAATTTGTTGCTATTGACAAAGAGTTACTTTGGGACTTTTCAATTGGTATCCTGGATAATGCGTCAGTGACTACATTTTGATTTCCTGGTTTGTAGCATATCTCGTATGAGTATTCCCCTAGCGCTGCTTTCCATCTTTTCATTTTAGCGTTATTATTTTTATTGCTTAGAGCATACGTAAGTGGTTGGTGATCAGTGAATATTTGTACTTTAGCTGAACCATAAAGATAATTTCTAAAAGAATCCAAAGCCCAAATTATGGCTAACATTTCTTTTTCGTTAGTCGCGTAATGTTCTTCGGCTCTGCTTAATGTGCGTGAAATAAACGCTAATGGTTTTGATTCCTGAGATAGCACGGCTCCTATAGCGAAATTGGAGGCATCTGTTACTAACTCAAATTGGTTTTTGTAATCTGGATACGCAACAATGATGTCTCTGGAAGTGAGTGAGCGTCTTATGCAATTGAAGGCTTCTACTGCATCTTCGTCCAAGTTAATCCTTACACTGGAGGATTTATGCTTTGATATTCTTCCTTCTTCCCCTCTTAAAAGAGATGTCAGGGGTTTTGCTAATTTAGCATAATCTTTTATAAACTTTCGGTAGTGTCCGGACATACCTAAGAAGCTGCGAAGTTCTTTCAAAGTTTTTGGTTGTGGGAAATTTGCTATTGCCTGCACTTTCGCAGGGTTGGTTTTGACACGAATTGGCGATATAACAAATCCCAAAAATTCAACCTCTTCTTTAAAAAAGTGACATTTGTCTAATGTTTTAAAAATTTTTTCGATGTACTCGAGGTGCTCCTCTTCTGTTTTGCTAAAAATTATTATATCATCGATATAAACGTAAGCGTACTTTCCGATGTGCTCGTGCAGTATATCATCAAGTGCTCTTTGGAAAATTGAGGGTGCATTTCTTAACCCAAATGGCAAACGTGTAAATTCGTATTTGCCGTTGTTTATTGAAAAGGCAGTTTTCTCGATATCAGACTCCTTTAGAGGAATTTGATGAAAACCACTCTTCAAATCCAATACAGAAAAAAATGTATTTTCCCCTAAATTGGAAATCACTTCGGATATTTCGGGTATTGGATATCTATCTGCTGTCGTTACCGAATTCAGCTTACGATAGTCTATTACCATACGGTATTGTTTCTTTCCCTCTGCGTCCGCTTTTTTCGGAACAATCCACACTGGTGAATTGTAGGGTGACCTAGATGGTCTTATGATTTCATCAGCTAACAGGTCCTTTACCTTTCTCTCCCCCTCTGGTTTGAGAGATGCTGGATATGGATAACGTTTGGAGTAAACGGCGGTTTCTGTTACCGTCCTAATTTCTCCTACGACCTTTGTCGTATATGTTAATTTCTCATTAGGTTCTGAGAATAAGCTAGGACATTTTTGAGTCACTCTACTCATACTAATTTTTTGTTTTGATGATAGGTGTTCATTCTTTATTTGTATAATGTTAACAGATTTTGAGGGAAGCTGTTTAAGCATTATTTTTTCCCCATTTTTAAATGTTATGAAATTTTCACTAGTGTGTACGATGGCTCCGAGATCCCTTAGGGTATCGTTTCCTAGGATTCCATCGAAAGTCTTTGATGATGGCATCAAATAAAATCTGATTTCGCCATCGAGGTTAAACAGCTTTAAATACGTGTGTTCCTCTATTATTATATCACCTGCCACCTATTTGGCATGAAATGGTTTTTTATTTTTTATACTTCTTTTCACTAAGCATGGTTGAATATAATTTTTACTAGACCCTGTATCTATTAGGAATCTTAGTATTTTCCCTCTCTCCGCCCTGGCTTCGAAATACGGGAGCGGAGAGCTCATAAAGCTAAAAAATGAACATCCGAAATTGGTTCATCTTCTTAGGTTTCGCTTTCCTTTTGCTCGGATATATGGAAAGTCCTTTGCGGTTTGCTGACCTGTTGATTGGGAGCCTCTGAGGGTCTTTTCCCTTGGTACTGGGTTTGCGCTGGTTTATTCACTTTCCGTGAATACATGGTTTGGTCGACCTCCATGGGTTCAGGTCGTGGTTGTGGCTTTGGTGGCCTGGGTGACGCATTTGCATTTGCAAAGCGTGCATTATTATTTTGCCCATTTGCTTGACTTGGTTGTGCGTCGTGCGCTAACTGGGGGTAAAAATTTTGGGTGCGCGAAGCATAATTATTTTTTGCTGCTTGCGTTTTTGATACGATCGTTCTGAAATTTTGGTTATCCAGTTTCTGACAAAGGTGAAGAGCCTGAGGTAGGTCAACAGGTTCCTTCATACCTAGTAACCTTGGTAGGTCACCGTTCAACCCTCTTATGAAGGTGCCCAATGCTTTATTCCTGTAAGACTGCGTTAGAATGTAGGTAGGTAAATTACCCCTCACCAAACCATTTTGCCTCGCTGATGAACTTCAACAGACAATTTACCTCGGTGCTTGAAACCTCACTAAGGTCATCCAAAAACGGTGATCCCAGATATCGCATTCTGCTTTTACACAGTGCAGGACACTTACGCAGTAAATGCAAGAACGTTTCCTCCTCCTCGTCGTTCTTGCAACTCCTACAGCATCTTCGGAAGGGTACTCCCAACCTTTCAGCATGTTTCCCTATCAGACAGTGCCCTGTTAGAGCCCCGATGACGTTGGAAATGTTTTCCCTACTTAGAGAGAGAACGCTGCGCGACCGTTTCCGGTCCCATTTAGGCCACATCTGCCTTAAGGTTCGACAGGTCGTGTTATGCCTCCATCTATTGTCAGCTTGCTTATATGTACAATCTCTGAGTAGCAGTTTGCAAGTGGCAAACGGCATACCAATGCGTTCTTTATCTTGAAGAATCTGCTTGGTCGTACCTTGTCTTGCAAGTTCGCCTGCCATGCAGTTTCCCTCTATGTCCCGGTGACCAGGGACCCAAATGAGGTAAAGTCTGTTCTGCTTGGCCATCTTCTGCAGAGAAAGGCGGCAGTCCAGCGCGATTTTAGAGTTAAAAGTGAAAGAGCTCAGAGCTCTGATTGCAGCCTGGCTGTCACTAAAAATGAAGATGTCTCTTCCTATAATCCCGGTCCCAATCTTCTCTACCGCCTCCCTGATAGCTGAGACCTCAGCCTGAAAAACGATGCAGTTATCTGGTAACCTAAAGGAAATTTGCAGGAGAGGGGTTCGTGAGAAAACGCCTCCTCCTACCTTATTATCGAGTTTTGAGCCATCTGTATAGATGACAATGCTGTCAGGTGGAGTATGAAACTCAAGATTCCACTCCTCCCTGCTTGGAATACGTGTAATAAAATTACTTTCAGAAACCGATGTCAAGGCGCACCGATCCGTGCAGCTCGGAATAGAGCAGAACTTATTCAAAATACATGAGTGCCCTTGGCTTTCAGGGTGCCACTGGGATGTCTCTCTTAGTCGCAAAGCAGTCATCGCTGCCATTTGTTGTCCAACCAAATCTAAAGGAATAAGGTCTAAAATGACGTTCAAGGCCTCATTTGGAGTGGTTCTGAGCGCCCCACTTATGCAGATCATACTAGATCTTTGCACCTTGGTTAGTAGTCTAAGGTTAACCTCTTTTTCTAATGCAGGCCACCACACGATCACCCCATATAGGAGTATTGGTCTGACGACCGCTGTGAAAATCCATCGACAGATCCGGGGATTAAGACCCCATTTCTTGCCTATGGCTCTCTTACATGTGTAGAGGGCTACGGAAGCCTTCTCATGACGTTGAACTAGATTCTCCTTCCAGCTCAACTTCCTATCTAAAATAACGCCTAGAAATTTGGCACTTGTAGAGAGACTTAACCGGGTACCGTTTAGTACCGGTGGAGTCACCGAAGGCACTTTATACCTTCTCGTGAAAAGTACAAGTTTCACCTTACTTGAGCTGACCCTGAGCCCGCAGTGGGTGGACCACTTGGATACCTCCCGAAGTGCTCGTTGCATCAGCTCGCATAATGTCTGCGGAAACTTTCCCCTGATTGCAATCGCGGCGTCATCAGCGTACGCGACGACTTTTGCGCCGCCCCATGCCGTATCTCGCAGTAGCGTATTTACGGTGAGGTTCCATAGGAGTGGGGATAGGACGCCTCCTTGTGGCGTCCCCCTCGACACGTGCCGTGACAATTCGCTCGCACCCAGCTTAGCCCTTACTACTCTGCAACAGAGTAGCTGGCCGATAAAGTCAACCAGTGAGTGTTCAACCCCTAGATCCCTAACGGCGCCAGTTATAGCTTCTGGAAATACGTTATTAAAGGCGCCTTCAATGTCCAGGAAGGCTACAAGACAGAATTCCTTGACGCTGAGAGACTTCTCAATATAGCCGACCAAGCTATGGAGTGCAGTCTCAGTAGATTTGCCTTTGCGGTAGGCATGTTGGTCATTAGACAGTAGTCGACTGTCGATGGTATCGGACAGGTAGCTACTAATAATCCTTTCAAGTGCCTTAAGAGCAAAGGATGATAGACTGATAGGCCTAAGATCCTTTGGATTAGTGTGTGAGGCCTTACCGGCTTTAGGAATAAAGACAGCCGTGACATTTCTCCATGCCGACGGTATGTGATTTAGTTTGAAACAGGACCTGAAAATAGTAGAGAGCCATTTTGCAGACAGCTCCAGTGTCTTAATTAGCTGGGCAGGTATTATCCCTCCGCAGTTGTACTACCAGGGAAATGGGTATCTAATAGCAATTCAAGGGTTTCCTTCCCGTTGAGGTCCAGGAACCGTCTTGCTTTTGCAAGAAACCTATCGGGTTAGGGGATCCTGAGAGAATCTTCCTTTGCCTGGCTGTCTCGGAAACATCCTCGATGCCGCCGCAGAAGTTTCTCCATGAGGATCTCTTTGCCACCCTTAAAGCTTTTTTATAGGTCTGGAGAGACTTTTTGTACTCTAGCCATACCAGCTCGAGACTAAGTCTCTTGGCTTTGTTGAAGTTTTTCCTACAAGATTTTCGTAGGGAGTCCAACTCGCGTGACCACCAATGGGGTTTACGTTTGCCCCACTGTTTTGGTTCAGGGCAAGCCTGATTTAGGGCATTTGAGCAGGTCAGCGTAAAAACGTCCACCATGTTCTCTAGATCCCCGATACAATTAGGTTCAATTAGAGGTTCTCTGTTTAGCCTATCCTCAAATAACATTTTGTAAGAGCACCAATCTGTGTTTTTTTAGGGTTTTTCGCACCTTTGGCCTGATAATAGAAAAGTTCAATACGATTTCAATATAACGATGATCAGAGAAGGAGTGTTCATCTAGAACCCTCCAACTCTCGATCAGTTCAGATAGCCTCTCACTGCTTAGAGTTATATCTAAAACTTCTTTACGATTACTAGTAATGAAGGTGGGATCCCTACCTTTGTTGCATATAAGTAGGTTAGTAGTTAGAAGGTAGTTGAAGAGTAACTCACCTCGATCATTGATGTCCGTGCTCCCCCAGTTGACATGGTGAGCGTTTGCGTCGCTGCCGACCAACATGTGTCCGCTCTCGAATTTGGACACTAAGTTCCGCACCATAGAGGGAGGGGGGTACTCGGCTTCGTACGGCATGTAAGCCGATGCCAGCACCAGTGACATACCCCCTATCTCCGCGAGAATTGCCGTGACGTCGCCATCACGGTAATTAGGTAAAAGAAAGATATTTAAATCTGCTTTAGCCAGAATGCAGGCTCTAATTTTACCTTTACCACGCTCGACGAAAAGCTTAAAACCGGTGGCACTCAGCCCACATACCCTTGAGTTACAAACCCAGGGTTCCTGAATGAGTACCACCGTAACGTCGCCTTTGCTCAGGCGACCTAGGAGAGCAGCTGAGGCTGCTTTAGAGCGATGGAGGTTTATCTGCAGAATTCTCATGCGAGAAAGCCGCTACCTCCCCTGAAGCCACGACGGTGACATCAGCCTCGCACTCTTCGTCACTGAGCAGCAGCTCCTCCTCCTGTGCATTGTTGGTGCAAAGTTTGTCTGAGAGGAGACGCTGCATTCAGCGTCGGAGAGTTCCGGTTCCGGCTCCGGTTCGGGTGCCTCAATGTCCACGTCCATTGCTGCACCCGCACCAGAGGCACGCTGAGCGTCCCCGCGGTACACCTTAATGATGACCTCATGCCCTCGCCCGGGGTCTGACTGGAATGTCCTTCCAGTCTACCACCTCCAACTTAGCCCCTGGGTAGACAGGGCCCACCTTTGCAACGGCGGCCACCGATCTCAGGTCCTCACAGGCGACCACCTTAATGTGGCCCTGGTACCAACCAGCGTCCTTACAGGCAGGGGGGGTTCCAGGGTTCTCCAGCAGAACGTCAAAGATGAGGCCGGATTCTCTTAGAGGCCGGAGTTTGTTCCTCCGCCGATCTCTGTCGTTTTGACGGAGGCACCCGGTTTTCCACCGAAGCCCCAGTGACCCGGAATTTAGGCAGCAGGGCTTTCGCCCTTTCCACCGCTTCCTTCGCGCTCTGGGACAGCGTTTCCAACGGGACCCCGTCGTATCTTTTTAACGTCTTCGCGGCCTTACGCTTGTCAGCGAATTTGAACCGCTCCGACTCCAACATCAGAGGGGCGTGGCTCGTAGTTTCCATCGCTGCCACGCCCTCTATACTATCTTGTGCGGCTGCTTGTCGCCTTAGTCCACTCGGGCCAGGCCGTGAGACCGTTGCCTTCGCGAGACTAGGCTTCGCAGCCGCGCTGGTGTTTGGCGGGCCCCTAGTGCCTACCGCCACGGAGGGATCTGCCGTTTCCAGCACAATGCCCGCAGCTTTGCTGGTGCTAGGTCCCGCCATAACACCCGAAGTCACGGGCCGGCGTGCAACACTCACCACCAGCCCGGAAGAGCTCCTATCGGAGCGAAGCGGCGCGTTAGGCGCTTGCGCCTGCGCATTCTTACCCCGAGATGGGGAAGAAGAATTTTTCATGCTTGTCTTTCCCCGAGATGGGGAAGACAATTTTTTTGTGTTTTGTTGTTGTTGTTGTTTTTGTTTCTTTGGTTGTATTCATCTTGGTCGTACGACCACCTGCTCGACGAGGCAAGCGCAGCGGTCTAGTAATATTGAGGGGGAAATGGGTGGTACACCACGACAGCGCCCCTTGCCGCGGTAAGGCCAAACTTACTCCCTGAGGTGGCCCGGTGTCAGGGAGGCGCCGTTAAAATACAGCCGGAATTTAAACCCCCTGGCTGCAAACCGACCAATGGGCACGGTGACCCTGGATTAGGGGGGGGATTAGCTAGAGAGGAAGGAGAGCTGGGAGATACTAGGAGGGATACAAGGTATACGGAACAGAGAGATGTTGGTACGGTAATCTCCACATAATAATCCGTGCAAGAACGAATCGTACACTGATTCTTATATGGAGCCTCCCTCTTAGTTCGTGGTGGCATGGAAGACCTCGAAAGGAACAGCCATGCCAACACTTAAGCCTCATCCCCACGCCAAGGAGACCAACGATGATGAGGCGTTAGAATGTGCAGGGATTCATTTCCCATTCCTTCGCATCCTAATTTATTTAAAATTAGCGAAAGGTGTTTGTACACCTGCTGATAAAAATCAGAAATTGTCCTGTTATCTTGCACCAAAGTTGTCATTTGGTATTCCAAGGTTGATAAGTCGCGCCTATCGGAATAGTGCATTGACAAGCATTTTGTTATGGCAGGCCAATCAAGCGGTGTGTTATAAGATTCCAGTGCTGTATCAGCCTGGCCGGTTATCTTATTTCTTACTACGCTCAGAATACCGTAGTATTTGGGCGTTCCTTTTAATGGTTCGTATAGTGTTAACATGCGATTAACACTTTTCCTCCATTAGTTGAATTCTCCTGGCTTACCGGAAAATTCTTTAAGACATTTTACCACGTCCGGTATTTTATCTAATCCGCTTAAATCTTGTCTATGTCCTTCTTCGATTATTTGGTCTACCGCTGTAGCCAAACTAGAATTTGGGTTCAGGACATTTTGAACCACTTGCGGTCCCTGTTGCCAAAGGCTGCGATTTCTGATATTAGATTTGTCAAGTCACTCATGCTTAATTGTGCATTATTTGGTCCTTGAGGAGGAGAGGCATCCTGATTTAGCACTGCGGGCCTAAGTAAATTATTGGGATTTGCCATTTTAAAGGTTATTAAATTTCAATTTTTCCTTTAAGTATGGAAAAGACACTTTTATATCGTAAAGTTTTCATCTAAAGATACAAACTTTTGGGCAACACTGTTTTATTTATTATTATTTTTTTTATTAAAAATTTTAAAATGCTTAAATTAAAACATTTTATATTACATCACCCTTATTTAATAGTTGTGTCGTCTGTGTTGGGTTTTGTTGGCTGCTATTAATAGACGAACCGTCTCGTCTGCAATATTCTTCCTATTGGCATAGTCGAGGTGAGTAGCTTTCTTATTTTTCCCTATGATGTCAAATATCATATGCATCGACCTGGCTTTTTGCTCGTTACTTACGTCTCTAATGAAGAAGGGTCTCTGTTTTCTTAGTTCTTCGTCTACTTCTACCTTTTTAACAATTTTATCTAATCCGTCGTAGTCGAAATCGGATGGTAATGCGTCCATTTGTATTATGGGGTTATTAGTAGGGTATTAATGAACAGAACTATGTATTGGGTTACAATATGTTTTATAAAATACAGTATTGCTTAATGTGGTTTCCTTACTCTACTGCTGCTGATGACAGATGCTGGCGTCAATGAGGATGTTGATGGACTTGTTGACTGCTTTCGTCCGTTTAATGGATGTAGGCTGCTTTCGTCCGTTGAGGGTTAGAGTTGATTATTATTATTTTTTTTTCACTGTTTCCTTTTATAAGGAGTATTTTAAAATGTTTGTTACAAAATGTTTTTAAAGTTTTTCACTTAATAGTTCTTTTTTTTTTTTTTTATTTATATCGTAGGCTGGTATATAATTACCACCGGTTCGCCTTAGCTACTAAGGGGCTATAAGGGGGATATAATCGCGGGGAATGTATTTATTTTTACCCACGGACACTTAATTAACTTAGCGATGCCTTACTTTTTTGTTTTCAGGATTTAATTTTTTGCGTGGCTTTTGCTCGGGCGCCAGTTATGGTTTTTAATATTTTTATTTTACGGCGAGTGCTGGGAAACCCAGCAAGACCCCGTTTACTGGTTTGAGAATAAATTCTAAGTAATTTTATTTTACTGCGGGTGCTGGGAAATCCAGCAAGACCGCGTTTATTGGATCGAGAATAAATTCTAAAACTAAGTTACAATAATTTGACTATTTATACTTCGCCGTGTCTGCGCTGAAACTGCATTCTGCTGCATGGCGTCTGTATTTTGCTGCGTGGTAAATCCATGGTGCTTCGCTGCGACTGCATGCTAACGTTGTATGTAGCGGATGGTTCCCATTAGTTGTTGCACTGGTAATGTTTACGGTATTGCGCTGTAATGTTTACAGCATTAATGTTGGTCACAATTATGCGGACTCCGGCTGTTTTTGTTTGTTAAGCGGGTCATGTTTACACAACTGCAGTTGTGCTGGGTCGATCGTTCGCTAGTTTCCGGTCTACATACATAGTTGTGTGACACTTTGCATGATTGGCTCGCTGTACGTTTGTTCGATGATGGGTAATCATATTTCGGGCAACATGTGCAGTATTGGCATTTCTTGAGTTGACCATTAAATGATTTGATGTGTGATGTGATGTGGGTCGACTTGGTGAAGCCAATTTATGGTTGGTAATCAAATAACATAATAGCATATGTGTTATTTGATTCTCTGGAATGCGGGTCTATTGTAAATGCCTAATTTACGACATCTTGGCTGAGTGGGTGGTTCTAATGAGTCGGCTTGAAGTAGTTGACATATGACGGCGAGTCATATGTCAGGCGACTTGGGTGGTATTAACTTACCCTAAGTTAACTTGTACAAAGTATGAACATATTAAGCGAATAACTGTTGACATTTTAGTTATATAGTATTTATGTTTGCATACCCATATGTACTTATGTACGTATTTGTGCGTTTATGCACATACATATGTACATGTATTGTATCCCAAACTTTTCGGCTTTTGACAATTCACACCGTTGAATGCGGTCGCTGAAGCCAAAACCAGTTTTAGCAACGTAAGCAACAATAACACTAACATTGACTTGTTGAGTGCTCCCGGCACTCGCTCTTTCGCTGCTGCTGCTGGCGCTGCTAACTTTCCTATGGCACCTATTGATATTGATACTACTGCAGAGTCCGAGCAACTTACAAATGCGGGCAAAACAACAAGGCAGATGTCACATGCAGTTGTAAAGGGTTGCAATAATAATGCTGAGTTAGATGTTTTTGCTAAATACAAATGGATTCATATATCCTCTTTTAAGCCCTCTGTCACGGAAGACCATATTATTAAATATATCTCTGAGCATGCTCTTATAGATGCTGATAAGCTTGCTTGTTTCAAGTTAGTTAAGAGAGATGTCGATGTCAAAACCTTGGTCAGAGTTGCTTTTAAAGTACGAGTGCTATCGAATGACTACAGTAAAATGTTTAATGATGAACTGTGGCCCTCTAACGTGACGGTAAAGCCATTTCTCTTTTTTCCGAAGAAGCAATAAATCTTGCCGGAGACATAATCTCACAGGCTGTCATTCAGCGCAACTAAATATTTATTTTCAAAATGTATCTGGCCTGAGAACTAAATCTAAAATGCTCTTCAACATGAGCTCTCATACTGATTACGATGTAATGATGAGCGTAATCTTCGCTCATCATTAGTGGATCTTAGTGATACGGATTCACTACTAGATCAACTCTGTGTCTCTGTTCATGGCTCTAAACTATTTATCTTCGCATCCTACATTCCTCCTGCAAGTTCAGATCATCTCTATAAATCGCATGTTAATAACATTATTGACATGTTACGAAATCATGATGGTGAAAATTTCTGCATCTTTGGTGACTTCAATTTGCCTAATATTGTTTGGTCATGTGTCAACGATAGTTCAACTTTAATTCCTACGAATGTTTGCAGTACCTCCGAGGTGTATCTTATTGATAATTTTTTAAGTTTTAATCTATCCCAGATAAATAGCTTCTCGAATCAGTTATCTAGAACGCTTGATCTTGTATTCATTAGTGATAATATTAATTGTACGTTGACTGAATGTCTCGATCCACTTTCTAGATCTGGTATGCACCACATACCGCTTACGCTTGTTGTGGAGTTTTACTTATTTGAGAGTATCAGTGCGGATAATGAGGCTCCTAGTTTTTCTTTTAGACGTGGCAATCTTGATTTGGTTTTTCAGGAGGTCTCATTGATTGACTGGGAAGCTCTTTTTCTGGGTTATGATCTAACCGAGTGTTTCGAAGTCTTTAAAAATACCGTAAACCAAATTTGTATTAATAACATACCGCGAAAAAAAAGAGTTGTTATAAAATTCCATGGTATACTAAAAGACTAAAGAATTTGAGGAACAAATATTTCAAAAAATTCAAATTTACCAAGCTATTTGTTTATAAACGCAGGTATCTATTTTATTCCAATAAATTCAAAGCTTTGGGAAAGAAGCTCCACAGGTCCTTTGTCAGCAACTATGAATCTGGCATCAAAGTAAACCCTAAGGCATTCTGGAACTATGTTAAGGCAAAAAAACTTTGCTCGTCTATTCCTTCATCTGTCTTCTACAATACAGAGCGAGCTTCTTCACCTTCAGAGGCGGCTAATTTATTTGCAGACTTCTTCCGCTCCAACTTCGTGGCCCAGACTGATCTCCCAACGGGTTTCCCCTCAATGTTTGACAATCCTATAAATTTTGGCGCCCTCCCTCTATCGCTAGACGATGTTGTAAATGGAATTCAGAATTTAAAACTATCTACCCAGACTGATATTGACGGCTTATCGTCATATCTTCTTAAAAAATGCTTGGCGTTGGCTACCCCACTGCTTCTAATTTTCAACAAATCTCTAGCGTGCGGCGAGTTTTTAGCTGCATGGAAGGTAACCTTCATTAGCCCTATTTTCAAAAACGGTAACAAAAATAACGTTGCCAACTATAGGCCCATTGCTAAGCTGTCTACTATTTCTAAACTCATTGAGTATATTGTCAAACAAAAAATGTATTCTGCTGTTAGGCGTCTAATCTTGGATAATCAACACGGTTTTGTGACTGGAAGATCGACTGTGACTAATCTCTCGATTTTCTCTGAATTCTGCCATTCAGCTTTCAACAATCGCCTTCAAGTCGATGCTATATACACTGATTTTTCCAATTCTTTTGACAAAATCAGCCATTCAATATTGATCTCAAAATTGGCTAATGTGAGTTTCCATTCAATATTTCTATCTTGGCTTAGATCGTATCTTGACCAACGGAACTGTATAGTTGTGATAGATAAGGCGCTTTCAAATTCTTTTGTTGCCACCTCTAGCGTGCCACAAGGTAACATTCTTGACCATTATTATTTGTAATTTTCATAAATGACATTTCGGCATGTTTCCAACACTCTAACTTTTTGCTATACGCTGATGATTTAAAGGTTTTCTCTACCATTTCTAGCCCCGCAGATTCAGTTAAGATACAATCCGACTTGAACAATTTAGCAGTCTGGTGTAACACAAATAATCTGCCGCTAAATGTTAGTAAATGCTTTCACGTAATGTTTTCAAAATCGCGCTATTCCATTTTCAGATTTTATGCCATAAGTGGGTCTCGTCTCGCGACTCTTACGGAAGTGAAGGATTTAGGGGTAGTCTTTGACTCAAAATATTCGTTCACGACTCATTTAAACTCTACCATTGCAAAGGCTTACTCTATCTTAGCTTTTATCCGCCGTTTTAGCACGGACTTTACGGATCCTTATACTCTTAAGATATTGTTCACCTCACTTGTTCGCTCCAAGTTGGAATATGCTTGCTTCATTTGGCGACCCTATCATGAGTGTCATATCAAGAGGCTCGAACGTATGCAAAAAAGCTTTGTTCGGTTTGCGTTACGTTCATTGAATTTCTCCGATCCGATTCCTTCCTACGAGGCCAGATGTGCACTCATCAACCTTCAAACTCTGGAATGCAGAAGAACGTTACTGTCAATGTCTTTTGTCTTCGACATTATTAGCGGTTCAATCGATGCACCAGCTCTCCTCGAGATTATTCCGTTCCATGTTCCAAGCAGGCCGCTTAGAAATAGTGACACGTTTTATACGGGATTTTCTCGGACCCTGTATGCTTCTAACGCTCCCATCTTTCGAACATTAACGGAATTTAATCTACACTCAAATTCTTTAGAAATCGACTTTTCAGTTTCTAAGCATATTTTTAAGTCTTTAATTGCTCATGCTTAATTATAATAAATCAATTTGTATATTGTTATCTCTACGTAGTCTGTAAGTATTTTTAGCACTAGACTACTTTTGTAATTTGTAACTGATCAAATTACTAATAAATAAATAAATAAATAAATGAGAAATGCGGTCATTAGCCTTCTCAGAGAACGTATGTACATACTGTGAGGGAGTGGTTGCGAGCGAGCGAATGGAGGAAGACGTGTTTGCGTAGGTCGTTGATACGCATAAAGATATGTATTTGTAAACCGAATTCAACATTTATTGAATACAATTCTATTATACTTAACTATGCACATAAGTATGTACGTTTGAGATTCTTCTTGATAAGTTATAAGTGAAATTCCCTACGTCTACCAAAGAAGGAAAAAACCCACATAAATAAAAAAATTTAAGGCAACGAACACAAAACGCAGCGTATCTTCCAAGGAAACAAAAACCAAATACAAAAAAAAGAACGCAGTACGGCAATTGAAAGTCAGAATGGAAAAAGAGCAACAGTCATCAAAATCAAAGGCAATGAATAGCTACGAATAGGCACGAATAGGCAGGGATAGACAACTTTTAATGGCAGTAAAAGCAAAGTCCCAACGATCGCTTAGAGAATCAAAAACAACGAAGCAGAGGTGCATACACTTCTAACGAATTGGAAAGAAGAAATACGACACAACGAGAAACGGCAAGGAAAAATAACGAAAGAGGTGATACAAAGGGTAGCAGCGCAACGTTAAACGCATACACTACGTGCAATTTAACGACAGCCTAGCAATCTTACCATAACTGTAAACAAAATTCTATCTTAAAGATTCATACTGCATTTATGCTAACAGAGCAATAATGCAGCTGCATAACTCATCAATGAAACTGATATATTTTTTCCGTTCCTAATGGAAAATTTTATTAATAAGAATTTAATATCTTCTTTGTTCACGCGTTGGCATTCCATAAAGATCATGATGCAATGCCAAAGCGTTATGATGAAATAGTTTTAAGTAAACAATTGTAATTAGCATAAATAAGGCAAATATTCGAAATAAAGTTTTAGTTTTAGACTGCTGCTTTATCAAGCACAATTAAACTCATTGTTTAATTCCGCAGAAGCGGATAATAGTTTTTAAAAATAGGTTTCTCTTATGAGAAAACTTAATTTGCATACATACATTAGGAAACAAATAATAAAGAGGGAGAATACGAGTAAACACAAGAGAAAGGCAACAAACGGAATTCAACTTAAACGGTGGCGGTGCAAGATTCTGGAATTTTCGACGGTAGCAGAGAAACGAAATTTCCAGGAAAAAAACAAACAAAAATAAGATTAGCAACGCGCAGATACGGAATTAATAAAGGAGAAGGGATACGGTTTTGGAAGATCAACGAGTACGGAGGTTAAAAAAAATTGTACGGACGTCGAGAAAATAAAAAAAAACCATGGATTTTATTTGGCGAATTGATAAAACAAAAGCGAAATTAAAGGCGTCATGATAAAACTTGTGGCTCTAAAGGTCAGCCAACTTAATCAACTCCTGCAAAACAACAACGTAGCTATGACGGGCACGAAGGCTCATAAAGTAGCAAAGTTGCAGGAGATTTTGGCGAGAGCAAGTGGAGTTGACGCATGAGCAAGAAACAGCAACGCACGCAACTATGTCCATACAAGATATGGTAGGGGTTATACCGGATTTTTATCCCATCAAAGACCTTACTTCGTCACAACAGTTTATCATCCGAATTGAACAGTTAACTCGTGCGTACGGGTGGCGAGAAGACTTGGTTCTTGTGGCAATCCAGCACAAATTAAAGCGTATAGCGAACAAATGGACTTCCCGGTCATGTGCAACGCAGAGGAAACAGACAGCGGTAAGTCAATGGGGCCGAAGTGTTTTAACTGTAATGAGTGCGGCCACATCGCGAAGAAATTCCCGCGACCACGGGGAAAAAGGCTGTATTAAAAAAACCCACTGTGGTGAAGATAAGGGAACCAATGGCAAATGTCGTGTTGAATGGGAAGGCTTTCGAAGCTTTTATCCGTAGCATGTATCCGTTGATTAGGGCAAAGGCTTCCGAAGGTATGAAGAGTCTTGAGACACACAGTGGCTCACAGCCAAAATGATGCAGCTACGAAATGAAAAAGCGCTTAGTACAAAACCATGTTTATATTGCGAAATAAACAAATTTTACTAATTTATTAATTTGGTACAAATATGTTGAATCTTGTAAAATAAAATAAAGCGCCAAAATTATTTCTTTTGTACAAGCGTAATGTAAAAACATGTTCGTATGCCGAAATGCAAGCTCACAGCCAAAATGATGCAGCTACGAAATGAAAAAGCGCTTAGTAAAAAACCATGTTTATATTGCGAAATAAACAAATTTTACTAATTTATTAATTTGGTACAAATATGTTGAATCTTGTAAAATAAAATAAAGCGCCAAAATTATTTCTTTTTTACAAGCGTAATGTAAAAACATGTTCGTATGCCGAAATGCAAGCTCACAGCCAAAATGATGCAGCTACGAAATGAAAAAGCGCTTAGTAAAAAACCATGTTTATATTGCGAAATAAACAAATTTTACTAATTTATTAATTTGGTACAAATATGTTGAATCTTGTAAAATAAAATAAAGCGCCAAAATTATTTCTTTTTTACAAGCGTAATGTAAAAACATGTTCGTATGCCGAAATGCAAGCTCACAGCCAAATTGAAGCACAAATGTTTACCGTTAGCGGCGACAGCTTGGCGTCGATTTTCGAATACAAAGTAAATACTGTTATAAACGTGAGCAATCCTGGATTGTTTGTTTTTACATTTCAGTATTGTCATTCATCAAGTGTAGTTCAAAATGGGTCGCCAATCAAGTATTGAAGTGCGCGAAAAAATACTAAAGCATTATAAAGACTGTAAAAGTCAACACAAAATCGCGGAAATGTTGAAACTGAAATCAGCTCATAATAAAATGTTTCACGAAAGTGATTCCCGTTGGATTGTATGGAAAATACTCGAAAATCCCCTTTTAAGTGATCCAGCTTTAGGCAACGAAGTGGAAAAGTTTCTTGGGAAGAAAATTCATCCGAAAACCATACGAAAAGTGCTCAGAGAAGCTGATTTCAATGGCCGCACATCCCGAAATAAACCATACGCCAATGCTAAAAATCGAAATGCAAGGTTGAAGTTTGCAGACGAACATTTATATAATAGTGAAAACTTCTGGAATACCATAATTTTTGCAGATGAGAGTAAATTCAACCTATTTAGATCGGATGGAACTATATATGCAGAAAAGGAAATGCTGAGCTACAACCACAAAATCTACGTAACACCATAAAACATTGTATAGGGCATGTAATTGTGTGCATGTCGTCTTTTGGAGTCGGAAATTTGGAATTCATCGATTGTACTATGGGCAAGAGTGTGTATCTGGATATTTTGAAACGAAATTTGCTACAAACTGCCGCGAAATTAAATATCTCCCACAAATTTCGGTACTATCAAGATAATGATTCGAAACACAAATCCGGAGTTCTGCCAAGTTGGGTTATTTGGAACTCATATAGTACAAACACCAGCACAGTTTCCAGATTTAAATGTAATCAAAAATCTGTGGTCAGTTTTGGAACGAGAGATTCGAAATAAAACCGACTTGAAAAACCCCCTGCAAGCAGAATGGAATAACTATAAATAGAAATTGGTGGAATCCATGCCGAAACGTATGAAAGCATTTATGGATAGTAAGGGGTATCCCACAAATTATTAATCAGCCTAAAATTTTAGTTGTGTCCTCAAGAAAATTGCAATGTATTCTTGTTTTTTGTTACTGCATCATTTTTGCTGTGAGGTGCAATTTAATACTGAAGTTGGTTTTTGTTGTTTTAGATAAAATAACTATACAATCTGAATTTTTTAAAGCACAAATTAAATGTGTATATCTGCCACTGTTAAGTGGCATTTACATTTTTTGAAAGATGTATTTAGTTTTCAGGTAATACTTGCTTTAGTATTTCTTATACAGTTGCATCACTATGGCTGTGAGCCAACGTAAAAACGATTTATTGGTTTCGGAGGGTCAGAATTTCAGGTCACGCGCAAGGTACAAGTAAACGCATTCATAGCGAGCGCGAAAAATTACTAAATCTTATAGACACCTACCGAACAAGTTTCACAGAGGACATCAGCCAGATCTTATCGTACGAAGCTTATCGTAAGTAAGCGGTACCAGGTACCATTTTCTCAACGCCCGATTTTATCAGAAATTTTAAAAAACTTATTGGAAAATTATATAATAAGAAAAAGTGATTCTCCTCATGCGGCATCGGTTTTATTGGTTAAGAAGTCAAACGGTGAACATCGGATGTGTGTCGACTACCGAGCCCTGAACAAGGTTACGGTGAAGAAAAACTTTATAATGCTCCGCATCAGCGAATTCCCAAAGCCAATATCACCAACGATGGTTCGTCAGTTCCTGGACCTCACCGGGTTTTTCCGCAAGTTTGTGCCCAGCTACCTCTTTGGAGCTCTTAAAGAAACAAACAACGAGATCACGAAGTCCATACCGACGCTAGTTCTATGGGGGTGTCTGCAGTGTTGTTACAAACCGAAGCTGATGGATACAAGCCAGTATTTTATTTCAGCAGAAAATGTAGCAAAGCTGAACAAAAGTATGCTAGCCACGAATTGGAGGAGCAATTGTAGAGGCTGTGTGGAGGTTTCGCATGTATTTATTGGGGAGACCATTCAAAGGCATAACAGACTGCAACGCGGTTGCAACGACAAATGCCACAACACCATTGCCTCCACGCATTGCTCGATGGTGGTTGAAACTCACAGGAGTTTGATTTTTCATGTCAGCATTGACCAGGGTCAAAGATGGCTCATGTAGACGGAATTAGCCGAGCACCGGTGCTACCACCAGATAAAGTAGAGCCGGTGGCAGATCTTGTTTTCCAGATAAAGGCGATGGAAAGGATCGCTGCAGTGGCAAGATGAACGGCTGAAAGAAATCATTAGTCTGCGAAGCCATGGCACGAGTTGCACCTGACTGATGTTGGGAGGGTGGGGAGTGTTCATGTTGCTGTGGGGAGCTCCTTTGGACCGGGAGGGTCCTTTGGTTGGTACTTGGCACCGGCGCATTTTGCGTGACAATTTTGGCCGAGGGAGCTATGGGTCCTGGAGAGCGCGAGATACCTTGTAGTCCATTCCCGGCCGAAACAACAGTGACCCGGGTCATTCCGGTAGATAGCACAGACTGTTTTGGGAATGAATGCACTTAGGTCGTTGACCGTGATTAAACCGTAGCCATGGGTTGTTGTAGCAAATGCAAGAGCGCCATTCGCGGAGAGACAAGTTTGTGTTGCACCAAACGCCTAAATGTGCTGGTATAGACGAATATAGTATCAATAACTTGGCCTCAAATAGGCTACTTCGATATACATACATACGTGTGATGAGTGTATGCAATACATTCGCAACGTTGATGAAGTTTTACAAGAAATGAGAGATCATGTAGATAAAAGTATTAACTTTTTTAAAGATTAAATAAAAGATATTGAAGAGTCGAGATTTAAAATGGAACATGAGATAAAATCTTCTCTGAAAGCTGTTCAAGCGCGCTATGCTGCCCAAGTAATTTCATTAATAGTGACACAAGGAGAGTGCGAAAAAAATATGATTGCGGTTAATGAAAACAATAGTGAATTCTCTTTAAAGTTTAAAACACAATCTGAAGCGATATGCCGCGAAGTTTTTATGATAATAAGAGGAAGAATATTAAATTATGCGTTGAAGTTAAGAGCGTTATAAACAACAAAAGTGCAACGCCTAAAGAAACATATGCTGCGAAGTTGAGAAGCACAGCTCTCCGTCCTGCGCAGGTGATTTTAAAACCCCACACAAATCAGTAAAGCCAAATTACTGGAAGCGCAGTTAAAAAGTATTAACCCAGAAAACCAAAAACTGAAGATAAATGGAATTACTAATAGACCAAATGGCCACAAAGTGTGACCAGAAATATAATGTTTTCCTGCCGGTGTGCGTTGTCCAAAGCTATTAGTATGCGCTTTACGAACCTATGTAATTACAATTTGAAAATGTTAAATAAGCAATTAAAAAGAATAATGATTATGAATTCAACTACTTAAAGTGCACTAAAGTCTACACTTCTTTAAAAATATGTGAAAATTCAATGCATACGTAGAAGTTGATGGTGATGCTTTCAAAATGTTTATGAAAGATCAAAGACTAAACATTGAAAGGATCGCTGTACTGTTTACGGAAGCTTAAAAGTACTGATGTTGGGATTTCATCCATAAAGCCTCAATGTGCAAAGAAAGTCAGTCGATATATGCGAAATGTAGTGAAGTTGGGTATTCATACAAAGATTGTACAAATAACTTTGTGAATTGCATCAATTGTGTCACAGCAAAAACAATTCTGCAACTTAACGAAATTGATATCAACTATGATTCAAGAGATAAGTGTTGCAGCGAATTACAGGGGGCGTACTGATTTACGATAGGAAAGCTTGGGATATAACCTCCATTGAAATTATTGCTAAAAGGAAAATGTTTGGGTGGCTTTCTTCACAAATGACACAGGGTAGGAAGAAACTATGGGTGGCATTAGTTTATAGGTCGCTAAACATGCAGACTTCGCCAGAACTTGCTTTCTATGATTTTATCAAATCAAAAGTTGACCAACTCTCTAATGTGGAACAGGTTTTATTGCTGGTGACTTTAATATTAATTGGAAAGAAAACTCTGCGAGTAAGCAAGCATTTGATGGTAATGCATTTGCACAAATCATAACAGAGCCGACGAGAATAACAATATGTCTGTAACTTTAATCGATTATGTTGTAACGAATTAGCCCACCACAGCATTTTAAATAATAGTGGACTATAAAATAAGTGACCATGAAACAATTTGCGTAGAGATCACACATACATTATAAAAGTAAGGATAAAAGTATTCAAACCATCCACTTTAACAGCAAAATACTTGGAAATATGTTTAATGCGATTAATATCAATAGCACATATCCATCAAAAATCTTTGATTTGAAAGTCAACAGATTTAATGACTATGTTAAGGAATCATTTCATAAGATGACGAAGATGTGTATGTTATTATAGTACTTCAGTTGAAATAAGACGCCTAAAAATAATTAACTACAAACGCGATGTATTGACAAATAGCCCAAGTGATTGGTATATTTACAAAGAAACAAGAAATAAATAATCGGATCGGTGATGGCAAAAAACCGATATATCGTAAATCAAATCGAGCAATGTAAGGACCAAAAATCAATGTGGTAGGCAATAAAAAAGTTAATTCTGAACAAAGAGGAAAAATAACTAAACAATATAAGCTTTAATGGAAAGGTGACCAAGGATCACAAGAAGCTTTCGAATTACCTAAATAAATTTTTTCTAGAGAGTATTAAAATTATTAATTCTGAAATACCAACAACGGCCTACATTAGCCATATCCAAGCCACCGAATCAATATCTAAATTCCGGCATATGTCTCTGAATGAGCTTAAGCAAATCATTTTAAAAATGAATAAAAAGGAGCATTTCAATGCGTTATCAGCACAATTGGTAATCAAAGCATTTGAAACTATCGTACAAATTATGCTTGAATTGGTCAACGAATCGCTAACGAAGGTATATGGAAAGAAACTACAGTTGTACCAATTGAAAAGGTAAAAAAGCCAAGAACCCGGAAGACTATCGACCAATAAATACCCTTATGGCTGCATGCAAAATTCTGGAAAAAATAGTGCATGGGAAATTACAACAGTATCTTAATAAAAACTATCTACTCTCAGAATTTCAATCTGGATTCAGACAAAAGCACAGCTGTGAAACATTACTAAAGCTAGTACTAGTCTAATTGAAAGCCGATTTCGATAACAGGAGAATAGTTGCAATTTTCCTTGATTTGCAGAGGGCATTCGAAACTCTCGGCATGAAATTTTATTACTTTATTGGACAAATTGCAAAATTATAGAGTATCCGGGGCGGAGCTTTGATGGTTCCGAAGTTATTTAGTCGGAAGGTGTCAGCAAACTAAAGTTGGCGATTTTGTGTCCGAAGCGAACTTTGTGCACCTGCTACATGCATGTGTAAATAGGCTCAATAGAGTGGAGAGATATCTGCAAATGAATAAGCTTAAACTAAATGCTGAGGAGACTCAATGGATGATTTTAAATGATAAATCAAAATAAAAGGTGTTAATGCATAGTGAGAAAGTTGAAACCTTGAGAAAATTTAGGAATTATAGGAGATAGCTAAAAGATCAATTTCTTTCAAAGAATAATGAAAAAAGTATCAATGTTATATCCGGTTAATATTTATAATACCATGATAAAGTCACATTTTGAGTATCATTCAAATCGAGTAAGAATGCAAGTACTGCAAAATAAAGCAATGACTATTATTCTCAAGTGTATACGAAGAGTTATACTGAATGTCTTGTGCTTTAAATTTAAAATAAAAAATGATATGCGGTCAAGCTATTTAATTTCGGAAATAAGTCTAGATATAGGAAAAAAAGGACACATTCTTTAATGTTACAACTAGGCCAGAATATTTTATTTTATATGGGAATAATTCTATTCAAAAATCAGCCAGTAGAGCTAAGAACCGAAACAAATTGTATTACATTTTAAAGAGATACATAGTTTATGTATGTAAAAGATAATTGTTTTTTAACACCGAACCTTCAAAAAATTGTAAACAATTAATATATTATTGTAAACAATTAATATTAGTGTAAAAATAGCAAAAATTGCTCATCATCCCTACAAGAATTATCATAGGTCAAATTTAAAATTAACCTTTTTTAAATCAAAATTTCTCATAAACCTATTCATGAGTTTTTAGAATATTCGATATACAAACGTTATATGTGCAAGGTAAAGTTTTCCAAAAATTAAATTTATGTAAAAAAATGAATTTTTATTACATCTCATAAGTTATATGAAAGCTTTTGTTTGATATACAGTATGTTTTTAATAGTCTTCTCTATATGTAGTAATAGTGTTTCAAAAAAATAACCCTGGCCGATCCCGAACTGATTAAGCTATCCACAGTATTTTTGTGAAGAACTTTTCTGCGTTAGCCGTTGGGAGAGTTGCAAATTAGATGAAAAGAAGACGAGGTTTGAATCGCTCTTGCTATAGTTTATTTATAATCAATATGGGCGACCTTTGTGGCAAATGTGATAAAAGTCGTATTCTAAAAATGTTCCGTTTATTGTAGGTGCTTTTGAAAAATATGATTTCACCGTACCTGAGGCTGGATACAGTCACTGTGAAAAAAAGGCAAAGGGGACATTGACCGTCCTTTAAAACCCAATTTGCTTTTTGCGGTCCAAAAACGAAGCTGTGCAAAATTTCATTCGGAAGTGATTATTCCATGTACTTTCACGTAGCGTTTGAAAATTAAGAAAACTGTATACAGTCAGGGAAAAGCGTGTTGCATAAAATAATTCAAAATAGTGAATTATGGGTATAAAATAAATTATGTAAAATAACAAAAATATTGAATATGAAATGAAAAATACCAAATTTCAAACCTTTTTTAAGATTTTGCGAAATTATAGGGTTTTTTAGAATGAGAAAACAACATTTTCACATTATTCCAGAAATTTTCCTTTCGATGTATCCGGTCACAAAATGTTGTCCCCCACATTAAAGTCTCTCAAAAATTCTGAAAACGAAATCGTCAATTGATATGCATTCGTACAAAGCATTGTTTTCGAAAACGCCAACCAAGGCGAATCCGTACAAGGTGGTGTTATAAATACAACTACAAAATTCCTATGTATTTTGTTTTTGTTTCTGCGTAAGAGTTGTCAAAATTTAAATAGATTTTGTTTTTGCTTTTACGGCTTACATGTAGGTAAATAAAAAAAATCAAATCAGCTGCTCTTATGCCATCACCTTCTATAAATTCGCCTTAACGCCAACCTATAAATTATAGACGAAGCGTTATGTTCATAATTCCGAGATATGTACATGTTATTGATATTTTCATTTCATAATATATGCATCGATAAAGCCACAAGCCCATCAGTTACGAAAGGGATACATACTTAAACCAATGAAATTTAATGCCGTTTGGGTAATGCAGTGAAAATGTACATATCTTATTTCTTTCCATACAATAGTAAATTTTATTGATGCGATATACGAGTGTGGAGAAAAATGCCTAACACCAAGGCGAATTCATACAAGGTGGTGTGAAGAAACAGCTGAGTTTTACTTTTTTTTCAATTCGGCGAAGCGGGTGTAATGTCAAACTAGTTTTGTTTGTTTACATTCTAATTTGTGTGTTTACATTCTAATTCAGATTTTGACATAACTCCCGCTCAAGGCGCAACAACAAAATACATAAGTTTTTTCTTGCTACCACCTGGTATGAATTCGCCTTGGCCTAACACCGTCAGCGAAACAAAAAAGTTGTCAAAAGTCAACGCGAAGTTTTAGGCACCTGAAACTTGATCTTTGTTATACAAAACTGAATGGGGTACAAAACTGACCTTTTTTAAATTTGTCCCACAAATACATTTAGACATACATTTTCTAAAAAGTTTGAAACTTTTAGGGAAAATTTTCTGAGTCTAAAAGATTTTTCAAAGCAACTATCCGTAGATGAGCAGATGGCATGATTGAAGGCATATCCATAATGCGCTTATAAAGGAAACCCCATAGGTTAGGTCCTTATTTGCTACAATATTGATCTATATCAAAGCGAAAATGATTTGAAAAATGTTATGATATTTAACCTTCTGGAAAATCCTGACACCGCGAGTTATGTTTTGACAATGTTTTTCCAAGCTTCGGACCAATGCTAATTTTTTGTAAGAGTAATATAGGTGCTACTGGTACAGCTAGATTTAATAATCTTAATAAGTGCCCGCTAAAAACTGATGTAGCCTTGAAACAATAACTTAGCGGTGCAATTTGTTACAGATTTGATATAACTAAAAATCGAAATAATTGTTATTTCAAGCTGTAAAATCCATAAACAACTATCAAAGTGTAAATCTAATGCATCCTGTGCAAAGATACAGCAACTATTACAAAATTGGATATTGTATGCACAAAGCATTCGTTATCAGGCATATCATTGACTTCAATAGTATCAGCACTACCGACGTTTTTTAGGTAGTGCTGCCAAAAGTTACACACAGTGCAACCAAATCTTTACACGAAGTTCAGCGGTTGTTTGTTTTTGTAAGCGGAAAAGTTTGCGGAATGCTTGCATTCCCTTCAGTTTGGACGATAAAGTGTGAGTTGCTGTAATAAAATACGTACAGTAGAATCTGGATATAGTGAACACCCTCTATAATGAACACCTCGATATAGTGAACACCAAAATTTAGTGAACAATCGAAAGCCTCTAAATAGTGAACAAAATTTTGAACACAACGGCAAGCAACAAAAGTTAACCAGAAATGGGAATTCCCCGAAATTGACAATTTTATATTAAGGCATTCCTGGAAAAGCTGCAAGCTGCTGCTTTTTGATTCTAGTTTTTGGTTGTTTCTTGTCGGGTGAAAACCACTTCTTAGTGAATGTGCGCTGTTTTATGTGTTTTTAAACGTTTGTGTTAATAAATTCAGTGTTATAATGCCTGCGAGGAAATTCCTTACGATAAAGAAAAAATCTGAAATTGTTGCCAAAATCGGAAAAGGCGCAGGTGTTTCATCCTTGGCAAAGATTTACGGTGTAGCCAAATCAACGATATCGGGAATAAAAAAAAATACTCGTAAAATTATATCCCAACAGACGATTGGAGCTTCTAAACGGAAGACTCTTCGAAAAGGCGAGTATCCCCGCATGGAGAAGATGTTATACAAGTGGTTTGTAGCTCAAAGAAAAAAAAACTGTCCAGTTACTGGAGAAATACTTCGGCAAAAGGCAATAAAGCTGCACGCTGACTTTCAGGCAGGTGAGGGTAGCTTTCATGCCAGCCCCGGTTGGCTATCTGGATTCAAATCTCGCTTTGGAATCCGATTGTTGAAAGTGTGCGGTGAGAAACTATCATCAGATACCGAGGCAACTGATCCCTTTAAGCACAAGCTCAGAAATATTATTTACGAGTTGAAGCTTTGCGAGGATCAGGTATACAATGCAGACGAGACCGGTTTGTTTTGGAAAATGCTTCCTGGAAAAACGTACGTGAGCCAAACCGAAAAAACAGCTCCGGGGAGAAAAGCGGAAAAAGCCAGGATTACTTTTCTGGCGTGTACAAATGCAAATGGGCAGCATAAAGTTAAACCGTTAATAATTGGGCGGGCCAAAAAACCGCGCTGTTTCAAGGCCTATGACATACCATATTGTTTACCAACTTAGTGCGCGTTGTTTACGAACTAAAAGCGCGTGTTTTTGATCGACGGGTGATATACGGCGTGGTTGTTGTTGCTAGTGCGTGGCGTGACCGGGCACGTGTCGGTAGCGCGATACAGCGGCGTCGCGGTGGTCTGCCCAGCGCCCCTATAGTGTGGGTTTTTGCACGTTCGGGGCATTATTGGCGAGGACTTCCTCATACGGTGCGCCGTGCTGCTGGCCGCAGTTCTCACTGTGTGCCTGCCCCCCCCCCCCGGAGGACGGGGAGAGTGGGGAACCGGCGGTATGTTCCCCCCCGCGTAGAGTAGCGCGTACGGTGTCGCCACCGGTTGTGGCCGGTGAGCTAGTGGGTGCGGCGAAACCCACTCCGGGTTCGGGAGCGGTGGAGAGGGCTGAGGAGACGGAGGAGGCCGTAAGCGCCCCTCCGGTCGGTGAGTCCGGGAGGGATTGTGTGGGTGGCCCGAAGGGGAGCGCGGGTTGGATAAGGGGGATGAAGGCAGTCACCGCTAGGTTTAGCGGGGCTGTCTTCGATCTCGAGGGTGCCAGCCTGGTGGAGCGGAAGAGGCTGATGGAGTTTTCCTCGGAGTACGAGGAGCTCCTCATGACGGCGATTGCCGAGAATGCCCGTCTGCGAGGCCAGGTGGCGGCCCTTGGGGTTATGAGGGGGGAGGCTTCTGCCCGCTTGCCTGTGGTGACCCCGGCGGGATTTTCGAGGATGGCGGCTCCTGTAGCCCCGGATGCAATTCCTAAGCCGGTGGCAACATATGCTTGCGTGGTTAGGAGTAAGGAGGCAGTGGCGACCTCGAGTGAGGTAGTTGCCAAGGTGGTGAAGGAGGTGGGCCCCTCCCTGGGGGTTAGGGTTCACGACGTGAAGCCAATCAAGGGTGGTGGTGCGATCATTCGTACCCCCTCGTTGGCTGAGAGGGAAAAGGTTGTGCGGAACAAGCGTTTCGAGGAGGTGGGGCTGAACGTCGTGGCGAACAGCAAACTGGGGCCTAGGGTCGTAGTCCAGGGGGTGCACAGGGCGATTTCTCCTGACGAGTTCATGGAGGAACTGTTCCGACTGAACTTTCCGGACATCAGCCCTGGGGGTCAGAGGGACATCAGAATGTGCGGTCGCCCATGGCAGGTGTCCGCTGACGGGGTGACGAACGTCGTCCTGGAAGGCACGGACAAGTTAATGTCCGTCCTCCTGGGAGCTGAGCGTTGCTACGTCAAGTGGTACGCTTTCCGAGTGCGGCCGTACAGCTTGGTGCCCAGCTGTCATAGGTGTATGGGTTTTGACCATATGGTGCGAAACTGCCGTATGAACCGGGATGTCTGCAGGCGCTGCGGGGAGGAAGGGCATCAGGAGGGGCAGTGTGTCAACGTGGTGCGCTGCCGCAACTGTGCGTTCAGGGGTAGGCCGGCCGACCACTATATGTTGTCGGAGGCATGCCCTGTGTATGGTGCGATTGCTGCCCGGGCGCGTGCTAGACACTAATGGAAGGGATTCTCCAGCTTAACTGCCAGGGGTCTTACGCGGTGATGTGTGAATTGGGGGAGTACATGTTGGAGGGTGGCTGCGGTGTTGCCTTGCTTCAGGACCCCTACTCCACTTGTGGGGTAGTTAGGGGGCTCCCTGGAGGCTTCAGAGTCTTTACAGACCTTGGAGTCAATGCCGCGGTTGTTGTATGTGAGCCTGATTACGAGTGCGTAGTCATGGACTCTTCTGAGCGGGGGGTGTGTGTATGTGTTGAGGGGGGTTTCGGCAGAGTGTTTGTCGCTATCCTGTACTGCAGGTATAGCGAGCCATTAGAGCCCTATCTGGGGTACCTAGATACGGTGCTACTACTTGTGAGTAGCTCACCGGTCATCGTGGGTATGGATGCGAATGCTTCGTCTCCGATGTGGTTCAGTAAAATGTCCAGGCACTCGTCTGGATACCTGAGCCACAATCGGGGCGAGATTTTGAGCGAATGGATGGTAGCCAATGGCTCCCATGTAATGAACGAGCCCAGTGAGTTTTACACGTTTGACGGGCCTAATGGCGTGCGTGATATTGACGTGACGTTTACGAATGAGGCAGCAACCAGAGCGTTTAGTTTTAGGTGGGCGGTCAGGGGGGGTTGGGGAATCAGTGATCACAATTTGATTCAAATTGCGGTTGCTCCCCATGCTCCTCCTGCAGTGAGTGTGTGTCCATTGATGCGATGGCGTACCTCTGGTACTGACTGGAACCAATATGGACAGTGTGTTAGAGAAGCGATGTGTAATACACCGCTTGGCGTGTTTAGTGATTTGGTTGTGGACGAGCAAATTGCTTGTCTGAATGAATGTGTGTGGGGTGTAAACGATAGCATGTTGAAGAAGAGTGAGCAATTTAGAGCGAGGAAAGTGAAATGGTGGACGCGTGAGTTGAGCTTGAAGAGGAGATCCGTTCGGCGTTTGAGACGTTTGTTTCAGCGCGCCCGGCGGGTCAACTCTGAGAGCTTATCCCAGCTCAGACGTCAACTTAGTTGTGAAATGAATGAGTACAAGCAAATGCTTGTCAGGGTAAAATAAGAGGAATGGAGGAGGTTTGTTGGGATGAATGAGAATGACCCCTGGGGTCAGGTCTACCGGATCTGCAGGGGTCGTCGGAGTGAGGTGGTCACCTCCCTTCGCGTCGGTGACTCCCTGTTATCGTCGTGGAGAGAGTGTGCGAATGTTCTCTTAGGAGCGTTCTTTCCTAAGGCGGAGGAGGAGGCTCCCCATGCACAGGCGGTGCCTGTTCCTCCAATAGAGATTGAAGAGCTGGACAATGCATTTGGCCTGGTGAGGTCTAGAAGGTCTCCAGGTTTTGACGGTTTGAACAGAGAGATTTGCAAATGCTTGTGGAAGTTCATTCCGGAATACTTGGAGGCCATCTATGATAAATGCATATGGGAGGGTTACTTTCCACTCGAGTGGAAAAAGGCTAGGGTCGTACCTCTCCTGAAGTCGCCCGATAAGATCAGGAGTGATCCTCGGTCTTATCGTGGCATCAGCCTGCTTCCTGTCCTTGGAAAAGTACTGGAGCGGGTCATGGTGAAACGACTTCGGGAGCTAACGCCGGGTAGTTTGTCGGATAGGCAGTATGGATTTACAAAAGGACGTAGTACGGAGGATGCGTGGATGTATGTTCAGAATGTGGTTAGGGAGAATGTCACCAAATATGTCCTTGGCATATTTGTTGACTTCAAGGGGGCATTTGATTATCTGCGCTGGGATCGTGTGGTGCAACGCTTGGAAGAGCTCGGCTGCCCGGAGGTGACCCTTTGGAGGAGTTACTTTTCGGGCAGAAGGGCCTCCATCGTTGGCGTAAATGGGAGCGTGGATGTGGACGTGGCTCGTGGGTGTCCGCAGGGGTCCATCGGTGGTCCATTCATTTGGAACATGATGATGGATCCTTTGCTCCGGCAGCTCGAGCCACTGTGTAAATGCAGTGCGTATGCGGACGACCTTCTGCTTTTAGTGGAGGGCCAGTCCAGAGCGAAATTGGAACAAGTGAGTGCGCAGCTCCTTGGAGTTGTGCACGCTTGGGGTGTAAGGGTAGGTGTGGATGTATCGGTGGACAAAACGGTGACCATGCTGCTGAAAGGCAGCCTGTCATCGTCGCGCCCACCGGTTGTCCATATGAATGGGGTCAGCATTAGGTACGTGACGGAAGTCAGGTATCTGGGGCTGACCATGAGTGAAAGAATGTGTTTCACTCCACACTTGGTGCGAGTGAAGGAGCGGCTGCAGGCGGTGGTTGGTACCTTGCGGCGTGTTTTGCGGCACGAATGGGGCCTTGGTCGGCGAGCCGTTCGTACTATTTATCGTGGACTTTTCGTGGCTTGTGCCACGTATGGAGCCGCGGTGTGGTACGAGACGGCTGCGACGGTCGTAGGTCGCAGACGACGGGTCTCGTGTCAGCGGATCATGTTGCTGGCCTGCCTGCCTGTATGCCGCACTGTTTCGACTGATGCGTTGCAGGTGTTGATGGGTGTGCCCCCTCTTGATCTGGTGGTTATACAGCTTGCTGTTGCCTTCCGGTTGAGAAGGGGGATGAGGTTACCGTTGCTGCGTGATGAGTGGATTTCTGACGCTGATGTGCAGGGCGGGTATCTAGAGAGCCGTAGGCTCCTAGCCGAGTGTGTTGTGCGGAAGTGGCAGGACCGTTGGGACAATTGTCCTCATGGTCGGGTGACATACGAGTACATCCGGGATGTTTCGTTTGTGACCCAGAATCCTGACTTTGGATTTTCCCTCAGCCTGGGCTTTCTCCTGACCGGTCACGGGCCTCTTAATGCATTTTTGCATGATAGGCACCTGGCCGCGTCGGAGGAATGTTCATGTGGGGCCCAAAGTGAGGACTGGGTTCACATCATAGCGGATTGCCCGATGTACTCAGACATTAGGGATCTGGGGGTAATGGGCATCAGTCGGACGAACGGAAGATTGAATGTTAGTGGTGTGTTGCACACTCGTCAGACTGCCGATATGTTGGGTGCATATGCGAGGGAGGTATTCAAGCGGCGAAGACGATTATTGGAGTAGTTGGAGAAGGGTATGTGTATGAGTGTGTGTGTGAATGAATATGGTCGTGAAATTGGTGATAGGCTGAGTGAATTGGTACGAGGTGTATGGGGTTCAGCCCCAGGCCACCAGTCCGGAGCTGTATGGAAGCTCAACTGGTAGTGGCCTCGGCCACGAAGTCCGACCGGAGACTTAAATCTGGTACCACGGGGAACAGGAGCCCCCAGAGTTCGCTCTGGCCTGTTCGTTGGGTACGGCCCCTAGGGGAGTATCGTGGTGGCTGTGGTTCAATACCCAAATGCGGGTAGAGCTTGACCTTGTGTCAAAGTTCAATGTGGAGTTGCATCGCAACCGGGTGCCGGACCCATAGTACGGCAGAGGTGTTAGATAGGCCTCGAACACTACCAAGGTGGTTAGTGTGTCCATTCCACACTGCCAATTGGTTCCGAGAATGCTTGCGCTTCTTGGGGCGCTGCTCAACGCATTAACTTGATTCGTTGTGCTTTTGAGCGCCGTGGAGTTAGGCCGTCGTCGGCAGGTACCCACGTAAAACACTCCGGACGATACCAGTAGACTACTGGAACTCTAAGAGTGCATGGATGACTGCAAACATTTTCAAAGAATGGTTTCACCATTGCTTCGTCCCTCAGGTACATGAAAAATCCACTTTTAACACCTAACAGTTTTACGGAACTTACTTCTTTGTAATTGTTATTAGGTTCAAAAGTATTTGCTACAAAAGGGATTACCAACCAAAGCTATCCTATTGCTTGATAACGCCCCTAGCCATCCGCCAGAAAATGAACTTAAAACGGCTGATGGATCCATATTCGCGATTTATATGCCTCCAAATGTAACGCCTTTGATTCAGCCTATGGATCAAAATGTTATTCGCTTAACTAAGCTGTACTACAAAAAACATATGCTTCTATTAGCTGTGGGAAAGGATGACATCACACAATTTTTAAAAACTTTAACTTTGAATGATGCTGTATCATTTTTAACGCTTGCATGGAATCAGCTGCAGGCGAGTGTTATAGCGAAATGTTGGAAGCCTTTATCGGAATGCTTCGAAGCTACAGAACCAAATGAAAGCGAGGATGAAGAAGATGATGTTCCTTTGAGCTTACTTCGTCAAAAGATACTGCAGGAAAAAAATAAAGAAGTCCATGATATACAAGATCTGTTGCAAATTGTAGTCCCGATGGTAATTTTATTCACCCTCTTGACATTCCCCTGCTAATTTCGTTTTTATTTGTTTTAGGAAAACTTCACTGAAAATGATGTTGAAAATTGGAATAGCATCGAAAATAATGAACCAATTGATTTAGATAGAGATGGCGAGGATACGGAAGAATCTGAAGAAGAGCAAGTCGAAGGAAATATCAGAAATCCTATCAAAAGTACCGAAGCTATCAAAATCCTCGACAAAGCAATCTCATGGGCTGAAGCCAACACGACTGACTACGCCGACATAACAGTATTGTCAAGACTACGCGAAAAGGCGGTTCAAAAGTCAATTTGCGAAGGCAAGAAGCAGACATCTATTCTCGAATTCTTTCAATAACTATTAATATATTAATTTTTATTTTTCTGAGAATAAATTTGTTCATGAATTTGAGTAAATAAAGCAAGTTTTTCAATAAAAAATGTCAACCTTGATATAGTGACCGATCTGGATACTGTGAACAGGCGTTGCAAATATTAGTTCACTATATCGAGATTCTACTGTATATTGAATCAATATTTTATTTTGTAGTTTTATCAAAAAATTGCATCTAAATATGACGTATAAAACGAATAAGAACCCAGAGGCGGTTTAATCCCATTGTTGCGCGGAATAGAGGATGAGACAATTGCGTCCATAAGTCCCTTGCATTTTCATCATTGGAATGATTTGCACCTGCCATTATCAGCATTCCAATGAATGCGTATATTTCTGCCACTGTCGTATCCCTCCACTTCAATTGACGCTTTGTTGGGTTTGCTGCAATGTAGGCATCATAAGTTGAATTGGCTTTTTTGTTGGTATGACGCACGATTATATCGACCATTTCTATTGTAAAATAACTCTTGAAGCATTGCATACCAGTCATACTTTCCATCATTCGTAATGGACCACTGCGAGTTCTAATGATGTTCTGGCTCCTTATTTGTTGACAAACAGGCGGTGTTGGTTGCGATTGAGTACCATCACGTGCAATCATACTTTCTGTTGTGCTTGATGTTGCTGCATTTTCTTCAACCATATCAGTTTCATTGTCACTTTCATCTTCAATTACATCTTGCTCAATTTGCATTGGCGTGTCAATAGCGGCTGGAATTTCGTTGTCATTGTCCCAGTCTTCACTCTCCGACTCAATTGGCACTAAAGCGTCGTCCTCCTCAATCATATCATCAAGTATAGACTCAATGTATCTGCTTCTGGCTTCTTCACCCAAACGCAGATATTGTCCTTCAGTTAAAAAGTCTATTTTGCGGTTAATTTTTCTTCAACCTCACTGTTCAACTGTTCAACTTATAATGACGAAATCATTGAAATGTATTCTTTTTCTAGCGTAGCTGAACATTTGCTACCTAAAAACACAAACAATTCACAAACAGGTACCAAAAACAAGCAAAAAACCAACCCTTATAAAACAAACATGCCTATAGAAACCAGTATTATCTTACAAACATGAAATTTGTACAGTTCAGATGTAAAAACTAAAGGCCCGTTTACATAGAACTTTCCTCGCTTTGCTTGACAGTTCGAAATTTAACAACAAAGCGTGAGGCGTAGAAGGTCAGCTACATAGAACGGTTTGCCAGTTTCTGCGTTAGTAGTTTGTTATGAGTTGCGATTTGTGTTTGTTCAGAGTGTTTTGTTTAAAGATAGAATAAAAAAATGAATTTTACTGATATGATGGAAGTAGTAGTAGTTATGCTACTAATGTTTGAAATTCGCGAGTGTCTGAGGCAAATGAAATCGAAGCGTCGTATATGGGTTAGGAAACTTTATCAAGACCGCGATGAAAAAGGTTTTTTGCAGCATCTTTCGACGAAATGTATGCAAACGATCCAGAGGAATTTAAGAAAATGGTCAGGGTGAACAAGAATGTGTTCGATTTGCTATTTGGACTTATTCAGGAAGGATTGACCAAAGATTCGAACAGACCACCGATAGCAGCAAAATGCAGATTGTTTCTCACGCTTGCGTAAGTAATGTAGCAAAAAGCAGATGTTGCAATAATGATTTAAAACTTATATATGCTTTTCCATGCAGGTATTTGGCACATGGAGGTAGTCAGCACATGCTCAGCCGAAATTGGCCGCTCAACCGTCAATAAAATTGTAAAAGAGACTTGTGAAGTTTTGTGGAGTCAATTAGGCTGCATATATTTGTCAGTTCCGCATAGACATGAGTGGAAACGGATTGCCAACGACTTCTACACAATTTGGAATTTCCCCAACTGTGTTGTGGAATTCAGGCTTCGGGCAAAAGTTGTTTAATGGAGAACTAGATCTGCCAGAAGATGATTTTTTACCCGGCTCTAACGTAAAGTTCCCCTATTTCATGGTTGGAGTTGCAGCATTTCCCTTAAAGAGGTGTATAATGCGACCATATCCAGGTTTGTATATACATAAGTTATCTATGTCAGTATAAGTCAGAGATTAACTTCTTTTTTCGTTCAGGAACGCTTCTGTCAACATATCGGGAAACTTTTAACAAACGTTTGTCACGTGCACGGCGAGTAATTGAAAACGCTTTTGGAATATTGACAGCTCGTTGGAAAATTTTGCTGTCTCCTCTTCATATGCTTCCGTCATCTGCAGAAAGTATCGTTAAAGCCCCAGTTTTACTTCACAATTTTGTGAAAATGCACGATAGCAGCTACTGTCCCCCGGACTATGTTGACTATCACCAGGGAGACACAGTTGTCAACGGTCTATGGCGACAAGAAGTTGCGACACTCCTGCGAAGGCATGGCAGAATGATGGCTAATAATGCAAGAAAGAGTGCATTTGCAATGAGAGACCAACTTAAGGAATATATTTGTTCTAACCCACGTTGACTGTGCAAGTATGTCTGTGACGAATGGCGCTTTTTCATTTAGAATATCTTTATTTACCGAATATTTTTATTTACTTACTTTTATTGTAAAAATCGCAATATTTTAATAAATACAAAATATTTGATGATTTTATCTTCAATTCATTTGGTTGTTACTTCCCGATAATTAATTTATTTAATACTTTAGTCTCAATTTTTATGTAAATAATTTACATATAAGTTACATAATAAAATATCACATTTCATATGTATTGTATAATCAGGTACGATTATACTTAAAATTATTGCTTTTATCACAACTGCATGTCTAAAACTATCAGTATTCAAAGATTAAAATTTCAACCGACAAAAAAAATTAATTCAAAATAACTTAAAACTAATTCCAAAAGTAAAACTTCAACATCCAAAACCTTTAAATTCAAATTAACTTAAAACTAATATGAAATGCAAAATTTAAATTAAAATATAAACTCAAAGACACTCCGTTGGTAAAAAAAAATCAAAATGCTAAAAATACTTAAAAATTAACCTGTATGTACAAAGTTCAGTATGTCTATTTTCATTTGGTCCTGCCGCTCCTGTGTGTGTTTCTGCAGGTACCTGTCAAGCACCACAAAGAACTCAGCATTGGGGCTGGGTTGATGGCCTTGCACTTTGTTGTCGACGAACTTTTCAACAGCGCCACACAAACGGTTGAATCGCTCATCGACCTCAGACTCCAATCGTCTACGCTTGCCTCCGGGCTTAGTTATTGTTGAAGCTGTTGAAGCGCTGTTGCTCGTGTTTGGCGACAACACCGGCGACTCCAAGGCTTCCACTGGAGAGCTACCGCAGCTTGCCTCTTCCTCCAGAAGACTCCGTTGCAAATTGGAAACCGTTCTGCAAATAAAAAAAAATGTACAAATGTGTATATGTACATATACATCTCTTCAATAACATATAAATCTTACTTTCGAGGAGCTACGTGGGCTTTAAGGAACATCAAAGGTTCCAAATAACACCACACGCGTTCAAAATCATCCGCAGCAGCTCCAGATTTTTGCTTCTGCCCCGCTATTTCCCTCACGAATCTGTCCCGCAGTGACTTCCATCGTTGTTGGCAATGTTCCACTATTATTAAAAAACACTCATCAACTTTTATGTATGTACGCAAATGAAAATAAAAACCTTACCAGGCACCCCAACAGCTTTTGAAACATCTTGCCATGCCTTCTCCTTAACGAATTTGTTCCGGAATAATGTAGTGCTTTTATCGAAGAGGCAACTGTGGCACTTAACAGCTTCAATTAATCGTTCCTCCATATTAATCTTCTGTGTAAAATATAGAATACATATAATATGCAATAATAATAGAAATAATAATTCATACTTACGTTTTCTTGTCTTTCAAACTCAAATGTACACGCAATAATGATAAAATACTCTGCATTTTCCAAACAGTGCGTATACGCACGCCAAAATAAAAATATTATGGAAATGATATTAGCTGATTGCCAAAGCGTACAAAAGTTGAGAGTTGCCCATTATTTTGCTTCGCTTTGCTTTGCCCTACTTTTCTCGCTTATCTGTCAAAAGTTTTTGTATTTGATGCTACCTAGTTTTATACATATTACTAATATTATTCCGGGTTTTGTTGAAAATTTTAAATGGTTCCGTTGCTGACTATGGATTCGTATTCGTATGTAGTGATTTTCAATATCGTCCTATTTTCCTTTCAGAGCAGAGTAAACATATAATACTCCTCTCGTTTTTTTAAGGTTTTATTCACAATTTTTCTTGTGCCTAAAGACTGCCTCTATTTCCGTGTATCACATTTTAACGAAGCTACTTCTTATATCTATTATTTAACATTTTTGTTTTTCTTTCCTTATATCTAATCTCTCTGCAGACACTCTACACAGATTTTAGTATTGTACAATTTTATTTTCTACTCAAATAGTACATTATACAAGTTTCTTCGTGATATAGATACAAATACCTCAACAGTTTTTACAAATTATGTTACTTATATAACCAATAGTTTACATTTTTATGTTGAAAATTTTGTTTTACTGCAATACATTAAATATCGTTAAAGAAGGTAGTCTAATGTAGGCAGGTACAAAGAGTATGTGGAGTTTGAGTGTAAATAACGCTGCAGTCACAAGGGCATGGTAAACAGCTTCTTCGTCTTTCACTAAAATGGAAATTTACAGACCTTAACAGTATTAATAAAAGCGCTGTGGCATTAACTAATTCAAAACTAACCAAAGCTCACGTTGCTCCATATGAGCGCGAAGTACATCACATGGTCTAATTTCATCACAACGACTGGGCATCCAAGATCCATATCCGTTATAAGGGACCATAAGGCCACCGAGGCCACGAGATCTACGAGACTTTCTTCCGCTGATTCGAGATTCAAGCCTTTCATTAATGCGATCCTTGCTAATTTTATTTATGTGTTTCTGTCGACGAGTGCGTAGTTTGATAGAGTCGCCATCACGACTTCTCATTTTCCTTCCCTGCTCTTGGAATAAACTTGAACGATAACTATATTTTCCTGTTTTAATTTTGGGAATCGGCATAACGTCATGGTCTTTACGCACTTTTGCACGTAGATTCGATATTACAGGTATGCCTGATATACCTTTATTTTTAAAAGACGTACTTTTATGATCATCGCCTTTGTCTTTTCTATAACCTTTACGGCTAGCACTATTGCTGCCTCTACTTAGGTCGAGCCGATCACCTTTATGACTAGGATGTCGCCTGTCATTTTCATTGCCATCGGGCTCGTCTTTGAAGCCGAAATAACGTTCTTTTTTACCACTGCCCTTCTCCAATCTATAACCATTATTGGTTATTGTGTCGGCCTTCCGGCCACCGTCTTTTTTACCTAGGATTTTACAATAAAATCATCAATTCACATAATTTCATAACTTATGCTTTCCAGTTTTACCTTTGGTGTAAACCTCATTTGCTCTGCCTTCAAAACTGTCTTCAATTTTATTTTTTACACTTTTTGCAACAATTCTAGTTCCACCTTTTTTATCTTCCCCATTTTGTATGCCTCTGATTTTATTTAGCTTCTCTTTACCATGCCTGGCAACATCGTCATTGAAGCTTTCTCCTCCTCTACGTTGCTTGCCTAATTTATAATCCAATGTACCACCATCCATTTTATCATTATCGACACTACCATCAATTTTCGTCTCAACAGTTTTTCTTTTATCGCTTTTATAATCCCTCTTATAAATACTATCAACCGATTTTATTGTTTGACTTTTTCCCTTTTTTCGATAAGTTTTAATATCTTCGTCTTCATTAGTCCCACCATGCCTTTCACCTTTACCTCTTTTATCCTTATCTTGGGCCTCCTTACCACTGCTATTATCCCTGTCTTTCTTTTTCGTTCCCTTGGTTCCCTTTTCTTGTTTTGCACTTACATCCTCTTCCTCGTCGTATCCACTAGCCTTTACTTTTCTTCCTTTTTCTGGTTTTTCGTTATCATAGTGGTCATTACCTCCTTCTCCCTTACCTTTCTTGTTTTTTCTTCGCTTTCTATTATCATCGCCGTAATCGTCATTTTCGCTCCCTCTACCTTTTACCCTTTTACTCCGCCTAGCGTTGGAGGTTTCATAGTCGATTGGGTAACTTTTCCGTGCCTTCTCTTTTCGGCCGAGTGTTTTTGCTCCAACGTCGTCACCGTCTACATCATATCTCCCTTTTTTTTTACGCTGATTGTTTGTACTTCTTCCAGAGATACTTTCACCTTTTATTTGATCTAAAACTACCCCGCCTTTCCGTTTAGAAAAGTTTGAGTCGTCCATAGTAGGTTTACATTTTCCATCTTCTCCTGGTACTTTTTAAATATATTTGTTAAAGTTGTGGAACATGCACATTATTATATTCGTATAATCTATGTATACTAACCAAAGGATGATCTATGTATTCTAACGTTGATGCTGTTTCCACCATCGAATATTGTGTATTTTTCTCGACTTTGTTGTCGATGACAATCTCGCATGATTTTTCGGCAGATCTTTTTTATAAGTGAGTAAGTGTGGTCATTTATCATCGAATTAATACAGCAAGGACGACATTGGCAATTTCGTTTTTGAGTCTGGCAGTTATTTCGACTTTTGCTATGGCATCCATCAAAAAAGTAATCCGTGCAACTGCTCGTGCTATAAACAAACAAACTTAAAAGCTTCATGAAGTAAGTATTTGTGGCAGTCTCTTAAAGTTTAACATCATTAAACTTTTCTGTAATACCTGGATTGCGGAAAGCTATTACTGACATCCAAATCTAAAACCATTTTATAGGACAGCACATTTTATCTAATATAAAATTTTGTTTTACTGAGCTTACTCAAAGAATAACATTTAAAATTTTAGGAAACATTTATGACAACCTGAAAGTAATCGTCAGTTTATTTCAATGAACGTGTTGAGTGATTTTATACGGCCAAAGTTTGTTCCAGTAGAACTTAAAGTCATAATTTAATGTTACCTATCTAGCATGATTCAATTATTAAATTTTGGATAATTATTGACGTTTGTGTTTTTCCTTGTATTTGAAAAGCAGAAATCTGTTATTTCGAATAAAATATGAATTAAATGTATAAGCAGCTGAAAAGATGCTGTGATTGGCCATATTTACCAAGACCTGTAGTTGGAGATCAAACCAGAACCAAAAGTATATATTATTAGTAGTTTCCAAAACAAATGAAGCCCCGCAGTGTAAGGCGGCGAACTGGAGCGAGACAACTATCTGGTTATCCAACCTTCTATTATTTAATTATGACTGTTAATTATTTAAAACTTAAATTAAAACCAGAGACTGTTATCTTTTTTTTTTGAGGCAGAAAAAGTTGGCTGTAGGTCAATATATAAATGTTTGAGTTACTTTGTAATAGTTATTAACAACACTTTTTTTCGTTGGTCATAACTTTTCTTTTAAATTTTTTTATTTTTACGTTGCCTGGTAAGAGTTATTCTCAATTTTTATTTTTTTTCGTTGGTCATAACTTTTATTTAAATTTTTTTTTTTATTTTTACGTTGCCTGGTAAGAGTTATTCCGAAATTTTTATTTTTTTTCGTTGGTCATAACTTTTATTTTCAATTTTTTTAATTTTTACCTTGCCTGGTAAGAGTTATTCCGAAGTTTTTTTTTCGTTGAGAGTGTGAATTAAAATAACAAATAATAAATTACAGGTTCCAAAAGTTTGCTTCTGTTATACGCATTGAAAAATATTTATATACTGTAATCTCATGTTTTATACCTAGCAATAACCGCCTAAGTCGAGGTAAGACAAAATATTAGTAGTTAGTTATGAACGCTATGGTAATGTTGAATGCATAAGTGAAATACAATGCTAATAAAAGCATACACAAAAAAGTTTTGGCTTCCCCATAAGATAAGTTTTACAATCCAAATGTTTAAAGCGTTTCTTCCTGAATTCGAGGTTCTCTACTTAGGCGGTTATTGTTTTTTGAACACAGCAGTAATATTAAACTAAGCGGAAGCATTGAACATCTGAGGTTGACGACAGAGTAATTGCCAGAAGTGATGTTATGCTACAAATATATACTATAATGACTAATGTTATGTTAAGATTTTCAACAATTACTCTGAGTTCATCGTAATGGTTTGTACATAGCGTGTTAAAAAAATATCAAGAGCGACAAATTAAAAACGAAAGTTGAAAATAACTTTTGTTGGCTAGACAACGCAACATCAAATAACTCAGGTATGCTGATAAGATAGACTTCAATTCCTAAACAGTGTGAAAAGACATCCAAATAATTCTTGTTTAAAAAAATAGCATCTTTTTATATTTTGCTTACACCAAGGGAAACAATTATCCTTCGAGAAACCAACTATGTAGATACTTAGCAACGTAAAAAAAAACTAAATTTGAAAATAATAGTTACCCGCAACGAAAATAAAACTTGGATTGAGAATAACTCTTACAAGGCAACGTAAAAACAAAAAAATCGGAAAAAAGTTATGAGCTACAAAAAAAAAAAATTGCGTTACCGATAACATTTACGAGGCAACGGAAAAAAATTAAAGTTCAAAATAAAAGTTATGAGCAACGGAAAATATTTTGCCTTGAGAATAACTCTTACCAGGCAATGCAAAATCAAAAAAGTCAAAGATAGAAATTATGAGCGACGAAAAAAATATTATATAATGAATAACAGTTATGGGGGAGCAAACATTTTTTTAGTTAAAAAATAACTGTTAAGAAAAATGGCAAAATCTTATTTCTTCAATTTAAAAGTTATGGACCAACTTTTTTCGATATTCCTCATAACAGTTAGACCTCTGATTAAAACCTAAAAATAAAAATAATGAAATTAAAAATTAAGCATGTACCACATTTGTATTTACCACTTTCATTTATTCATGTACTTGTTTAATTACACATATGTGCATACATACATATATGCTGTGGGAATTGTTCACTACCCCTTACTTATTCTACTTAATTAATAAGTCTTAGGTTAAGTAACTGAATTTGAAATACACAAAATCTCTTGTAAATTAAACGTGAAAACGCGAGTTACATATATAGTGTTCACCAGACAATGCACTCGACAAATATGATGAGTTCCAACAAAATAAAACAAACAACGTGATAACATACCACTTCCGGCAGTTTGGCCATAAATTGGGCCAAAAGAAATAAATCAAAATTAAATACAGACGAAATTCTAAGAACCGCAACATAATTAAGCATTATTACGAACAATTAAATAAGAACTAGCTGTTAAAAATTTTTTTTTGTTATGTTAAAGTAAAATGATAAAATGAACAATTTTGTTATTAAGCAATAAGCTTCGTTTTAAGTTAATAATCAATAAACTTGGTTGGTGTCAGTACACCTCCACCAAAATCTGTTGTATTTATATTTTTTAAAACGCTTTTGCCGCACCGCATTCTAAAATTGGCGGAGTCAGAAATACGAACGGTACGAAAAAAAAAAATAAAAAAAACAAATAAATAATAACACCCAAATAAATCTTGCGATTCCGTAGCCAACGATAAGACGTTGACCGGGTCCTCCCAAACTGTATTACAGTGCGAACTAAAAATAAGTAGGCACTAAATTAGTGACTAGTAAAACACCGCAATAGTAGTAAGTGTGTTTGTAAAGCGAAACGCTTTAGCCACAAAATTAAAACAAGAATACAATCATTAGACGACGGGTGCAGCGAACAGACCCAAACAGATGCTGTCCCAGTAGATACAGTGGAGCGTCGGGCAAGAAGAGAACAGCAGCTAGAGCAGTTGAGAAATGGGTATTTACACCTACAACAATAAACGGCGTGAACACATCCTACGAAACATCAGACACATGCCTACCTTGACGGGAACCGGAGAAATTGCAGTAAATTCATTTTTCAAAGGGGTGGAATATTTACTGTCGACAACACAGGATGAGCAGACAAGAAGGAAAGCAGTTCGTACCATATCTTATATCAACATACTGGTTAAAGCGAAAAGTGCAGTGATAAACATTCCAGAAACGGGCAATTGGAGCAGAATAAATTAATGTTAAAACTACGTTATCGCCCAGATGCAGAACCACACCACATCCAATTTATGAGCAAATGCCGTAACTGAATTAGCTGTAGACATCCAAAATATAAAATACAAAAGTGATGAATTAATTATTTATTATGAAGGAAATAGTTGAATAGATTTAAGTAATACCGTTAAGTTGTTGGTTAAAGTAATAAAAGAGATGCTTCTGGGACACTTTTAGATAAAATTTATGAGGAATGGTATTTAAACAAAATTCTAGAACACATGACAAGAAGGAGATACGAGGATAGTTGTATAAGACCCCAGAGTTTAAAGAGTATAGAAAAGAAGAAAAGTCACGAGAAAAGACACGGAATTATACAAATCAGCATACTGGGTGAAGATTTAGTAATTTTTCTCAATGGAATCAAAAATTCACAATAACCGGCATAACGCCCATCAAAATCATGTTAATAAGTCCGGTCAGTTTAGAAGAGCTTTTAATTCAGGCCAGGGAACAGTTTCAACAATAATAAAAATGCGAAATACATACCTTAGCACCAAACGAATTTGTTTTACCCCACAAAGCACGGATTCGATGGAAAGTCACGCCACTAAATGGACGGAATTATGAATCCCAATTTTTAAATAATCCTTTCGACTTTGAAGAAGCCTGCACATTAGAAAAAACTGATAATAAAAGAGGAGCGATTTAATTAAATCACTAAAATACTGAGGAGTATAAGGGAATAATTAAAGTTTTAAGAAGGTTTAATAAATTATTATATAAAGAAGGAGACAAACCAGCAAGTACGACAGAAGTACAACACGAAATTAGGACAACCACTAGGAAACAAAAAATGCGAAATTATACCTAAGCTACCCACAACATGAACAGGAAGTTCGGAAACAAATTAAAAAAATCTCGAACAAGTAATAATAAGGAAAAGAAAATCGAGGTATTCCAGTCCCATAATTGTTGTACCAAAAAAATGGACAATTCAGGCATGAAGAAATACAGATTAGTAGTCGATTACAGGAAATTGAATGAAATTACAGTGGATGACAAGTATTCACTACATAATATAGATTCAACCTTGAACAATTTGGGGAGAGCTCAGTATTTCACAACGCTAGATTTGGCAAAGGGTTACACAAAATTTTGGCAAAGGAAGAATATAGGGAAAATACAGAATTTATTACACCTCACGGATGGCACGATTTTGTCAGGATGCCAATTAAAGAAAGCGCCTCCAACCTTTTTTTTTTTAAATAAAACAAAAACGGTTTGGGATATGAATTAAATTCTTTATTCCTCTGAAAATACATTCGATGCCATTATGTATGGAACTCCATTTCTTTTGCATGGGCACCACGGGCACGCTTGCAGAAGTCCAGACGCTGAACCTAATTTTCAACGGTTTTCAAGCATAAATCGGGCGATACTGCTGCAATTTCACGTTCGATATTCGTACGAAGTTCATCAATCGTCGATGGCTTATTGGCGTAGACCATAGACTTGACGTAGCTCCACAGGAAATAGTCTAACGGCGTCAAATCGCACGACCGAGGCGGCCAATTGACTGGGCCATTTCGTGAGATAACACGTTCACCAAACTTGGATTTCAATAAATCGATTGTGACATTCGTTGTGTGGCTTGAGGCGCCGTCCTGTTGGAACCACGTATTGTCCAAGTCCATATCATCCAATTCGGGCCAAAAATATTCGGTTATCATTGAGTGGTAGCGATTCCCATTCACAGTAACGTGCCGGTCTTGATCATCACGGAAGAAGTACGGCCCAATGACGCCGCTGGCCCATAAGCCGCACCAAACCGTAATTTTTTCGGGATGCAATGTTGACTCATGGAGTACGTGTGGATTGCTGCCTGTCCAATAACGCATATTCTGCTTATTGACGACGCCATTCAGCCAGAAATGACGACGACCATAAATTGGACGTAGCGCTCTTAAAGTTGAGGCCATTGACTCGGAATTTCGGTAGTACATCGTACATCTTTCCATGATGAAATGGCAAACCTTACTGAAGAGAAATGTCAAAAGAGCGGGAAGAAATATGGCGTCGTTTGCTGTCACTATCGGTCTACTTTTGTAGCATCCCTATTGCAAGACACTTTATTAGCAAAACTTGTGTCGTTTATTTAGAAGACATATTTGAACGAGCACATAAAACGAAAGATATGCCACCACGATTTCCCTATACATCTAAGAGGACACCATTACATGTACAAAATGGTAGTGTAGATCTAGCTAAAATTAAATGCAATATATAAGAAAAAAAAGAATATCAATAGATAAATTAAACGAGAAAAGGGAAGAATATCGAGAAAATAGAAATGAAGGCTTCATTAAAAACTTTAAGCCGGTTAGGCACAAGGAACAACCCAAATTTAAAAAAGCAAATTCGGCGGGATACATTCATGTTATAAGACTTCTAAATTTATAGATAATGATGCCATTACATGATATATAAAAAGACCTTCTAAATTTACAGATGATGATGACACTGCTATGGATATTGACATGGACTCGATTAGTTGACGAAAGTATGGCAGTAACAGAAATAATCGATCAAACAGATTTATTGATATACAAATAAGAAACCAAGAAGTAGTTAAAGAAAGAATAGTTATAGAAACAAGCTACAAAAGTAATTTGAAGTGCAGAGAAAAGCAACAAACACAGAAGCAACAAATACGAAACCAACAACAACAGAAACGGATTGTTCGCGGCAGTCGGTAAAAAACTGTTACCAGAGAATATCAAACAGTGAGAAGGTGCGAACGACTCAGATCGAACTTTTTATTAATTTTTTAAAAGAGTTAAAAGGTGTTGGCAGAGAACATCAAACAATGAGAAGGTGCAAATTTTGGTACGATCCAAATGAATTCTGAACGGTTTCGGGTAAGGAATCGACATGTTAAATTTTTATTTCGCCAGCGCCTTAACAGGGATGAAAAATGTGAGTTAACATTCCTGCACCCATTTGCTGTTAAACATGTTGCAGAAATGTTGCAGGAATGTTGGTAAACTTGCAGGTGTTTTTTGCGCCAAAATTGACATTTGTCAATAAATTTTCATTAAGTTTCGCGATCGTAAAAGTTCTCGGTTATTTATAATTATTTATTAATAAAAACATGCCTCTAATTTAAAAGTGTCGTGCTCGCGGATGCGCCAATACAAGTAGTAGCAGCAGGATATTTGCGTTTCCAACGCATCCTGCCTTATCAAAGAAGTGGAAGGAAAACTTAGATTTGTTGGCAACGGAGCTGCCGCCAACAAATTCATTTGTGTGTGAGGCGCATTTCCAGATGGAGTCAATGGGGCCGAAGCATTTAAATCACAATGCTGTCCCAACTCTACATCTAAGTAGGTGAGTATTTTCAGTAATTATAAATTTTTGTGAGTGAGCAGTGAAAGTCATATACGCACGTATACGTATATGTACATATGTATATGTTTATTGATGTTCATAGATATGTAGATATGTACATATGTGTGTACGTGCACATATGTATATGACAGTGAAGTGAATATTAGGGCAGATCTGAAATATGAAGGGCGTTTATGAAAGATAAGTACATATATGAAGGTATATGCGTGTGTATACATATTTTTGATGTTTTTTGATCTGCATACATATGTATGTACTTGGATATATGACAGTTAAGTGAATAATGCACCATCTGCCTTAATATGAAAACCAGGAATTTTTTAATGATTTTTATTTGATTAACTTTTTTATTTTATTATGAATATTATGTGTATATAATGTCCTTTTTCAGAAAAATTATAATAATTATTGATTGGTTGATTGAATTAATTAGCTTTTTTATTTTTATACATACTTAAATGCAATGTACAGTTTCTTTCAACTAATTAACAAAGCATCGATATATATATTTGTTTTATTAAAAGCGGCACGGCACGTATTTCGCTGATATTTATGCCATAGAACTTAATTTTTGTGGATACCTAAAATATGTATTTTGCGTTTTTTTTAATAATTATTACATAGAACTAGCCTTAATCTATAGGTCATATAATTAACAATGATTCGCTTTTTGTTTAAAAAAATTTGTTTATATTTATGTGTGCATGTAATGAAGTATATTTATGTGCATACATATATATGTAAATATTATTTGGTATATGGGGACATTAAGGTGGTGTAAGGTATTTATGTATATGTACTATATGTATCAGGGTAATACGGTAGTTTACTAATAAAATGTATATACGTTCAAATACATATACTATATACATATACATATAAATACATACATATGTATATATTACAAATAAAAAATTAAGATATTAGACTTTATGTCGAATAAATTCAAAATTATAGGCTATGAGCATAGTGCTCCGCATCCGTACCATCAACTAGCGGTGAGCCGAAGTTGCTCTGTGTTAGTTTTGTAGAACCTCAACTTGAGTCAGCAGATAGAGAACCCCTCCTTTGTACTAGCGAGCACTGCGCCCAGGTTGCTCGAGCTAATCAGAAAAATGAGATTAAGCTTCGAAAAACTTTTGAAGATCTTGAGGCGAAAGTAGTTGAGTTTGAAATTAAATGTTTTAATATTAAAGAAAGTTCAATAATTCCAGCAATAGGGTCTAGTAAATATGCAGCCAGTTTCGCGAAAATAATTGTGAATACCAAAACCTCCTATACTGAAATGGAGAAAATTTTGGCTCAAAGTCTGAACTATATGTCGTCTAAAGCGTATAATTTCATGCGTGACGACCTACAGTTTGCTCTGTCGCATAAAAAAGCCTTTTGCGTTGGCGTCCAATCCGCTATATAGCACCTGGTATCGACAAAAAAGTCATCGACAACTTACAAAAAATTGTGAAAGACATGTCCGTGAATGAGCGCCTTTGCGAAATTTTAATTGATGAAATCGCAATCAAAGGCGACCTTACCTATAATAAGGCTAGAGACATTATCGATGGTTTTGTCGATAATGGCGAAGGTCATCGCGAGGCCATCATTGACAACAAATGTTGCTTCTTTATGATAAAAGGAATAGCTTCCAAATGGAAGTATATTTTGTCATATTCTATCGCGAAAGATGGTGTGAAGGGTGATTTGCTGAAAAGCAACATAGACACAGCTGAAAAAATTGGCCTTAATGTTAGAGCTGCTGTTTGTGACCAGGGTGCTAATAATATTAATCTAAGCAATTTGCTCAAAGTCACTGAAGTAAACCCCTTCTTCTACCATAACGGTAAAAAAATTTACTTCCTGTTTGATTATTGCCATTTAATCAAGTCCATCCGAAATAATTTTTTTAAATACGACTTGCAAACTCCCGATGGTATAACTTCCGGCAAAGTCGTAAAAAAACTTTTCTCCACCGACCAAAATAATGTTAATTTCAAGATATGCCCTAAATTAACAGAGACCCATATTTCTCCTGGGCCTTTTGATAAAATGAGAGTCTGCAGAGCCACCCAACTTCTAAGCAATTCCGTTGCAGCCGGAATCGGAATGGCTTATGATCAAAAACTGTTTGATAATGTAGGGTATATTAAAGATCGCGCAAAGGCAACCCAATCGTTTTATAAGCGTATGAACGATCTTTTCGATAAAATTTACTGCAAAACGCTCTTTCACCATAATCCCCTTAAGCGCCCCCTTTTCCGAGACTCTTCCGAAAAATTAGATCGCCTCAAGAACCACTTTAATTTCATCAAGCGTATTAAAAAACCTACCCCCACCGTCCTATGCCTAGACGGCTTTCTTTTAACAATTAACGCCATAATTGGTCTTTCTCGCGATATTTTCGATGAATATGAAAATATCTCCTTCATCCTCTTAGGTAAGTTAAACCAAGACGCCCTTGAGAATTTTTTTTATAAAATCAGAGCTCGCTTAGGTATTAATACCCATCCCACGGCATATGAGATCCAGTTCATTGTCGCACGGCTCATATCAATGCACATATTGCGACGCAAATTTTCAAACACGGGTAGTAATTGCGAAGAGGACGATGATATGAGCCTGGACTGGGATACTGCTCATGAAGATGCTCTTATGGATACGCTGGACTCATCTGAGCAACTCGTCCTCGAAGACATTGATATTCCAGACGAACACTTTGCCCTTTCCGAAAAACCTGCCGAAATTCAAGTAAAACGTTACTATACCGGGTATGTCATTTATGAAAAAGTTTTGAGAAAATTAAAATGTCAGAAATGCGAACACTTGATGATTAGTAAACACAGTAAATTAGATAGCGCCTCAGAGTCCCTTATTGTACATAAAAATTTCAAGGATCCCAGTGACCAAAGGCTGGTGGATCCAGAAGATAGAATCTTCGAGATGTGTCGTATGCAAATGTCCATGTATAACGACATATTCTCCTAACATGCCCATAAGACTGGCATTCAGGCCTTAATTATAGCAGCGATCAAACGTTGAACCCCTACAATTTATCCCGAATGGTTTCTCGAAGCGGGCGAATGCTCCGAGCATCGGGATAAATTTTTAGAATTTTTGGTCACTGTGTTATTATATAAAAATTCAAAGTGGTTGGCTCGCCAAGAAAAAGAGATCTATGCAGCAAAGGTAAAGTCGCGTAGTTTTGAAAAAAAATTAAAACAATTTAAAACTTAGTATAGCGTAGTATAGTATATGTATATGTATGTACATATGTAGCAGTTGCAGGCTTCAGACCCAATAAATTATACAATGTACGTAGAAGGAGTGGGAAGGTATATAAAAATAAGTTATAGTAACTAAAATATAATTACTAATCATTAAAATGTATTTCCAAATGTTGTCTTATATTTTCAGGGTGGAATAAAAAAAAACAAAAAAAACAAAAAAAGCATGAATTAATTATTAAGTTATTGATAGTGTAGTAGTTGAAAAAAATATTATTGTCGTAGTTAAAAAAAAAAACAAAAAAAAAAAGCATGAATTGATTATTAAGTTAAAGATAGTTGAAGTTGAAAAAAATATTATTGTCGTAGTAGTAAAAAAAAAATAAAAAAACAAAAAAGCATGAACTAATTATTAAGTTGAAGAAAATAATAATGTTGTAGTTAAAAAAACAAAAAAAACAAAAAAAAAACAAAAAAAGCATGAATTGATTATTAAGTTATTGATAGTGTAGTAGTAAAAACATAATGCATGAATTATTAGTGAATTTATAGATTGGTAGTAAAAGTAGTTATTGATACATATTTATAGTTATATACATATGTGTGTATGTAGTTTAGTATATAGGTACATTTGTATATATGCATGTACTATGTATGTATATGTAGATATGTATATTATTTAGTATTTTTGTTTGCATGTTTGTTCGTTTAAATTGGTTTTAGAATTAGAATTAGAATTAAAACAGGTACCTCGTTGATAGTTAATAGGTACCTAGTAAATTTGTACACACGAGCCAAGTTTTCTAAATGACGATGTGAATCGTATTTAAAAAACTGGTGAAATATTAAAATGACCAATCGATATCAACATTGATAAGGTCGTTCGAGAATTTGTCATAAGGGAGATGGCAAATTCGTAAATCGTGTCCAAGCATGCTTACATTTTTTTTGCTTAAAATGTAAATAATGTATTAAAATATTTATTATTATTTATTTTCAGAAATTTTTCTATTATGTCTTTTCAGCTCTTTTTTCTTCTTGTCTCATTTCAGGTTTAAAGTAATTTAATTTTAAAAAATCTGAAAAATAAATACATACATTAAATAAAGTAAATATAACCATGTGTTTTCTTTCAATTAAGTATTTCACTTGGTTTCTTGTTTGGTTTTCGTTTGTAAGAGCAATCATAAATAATATATCATATATGCATGTATATCAAGTCATATGCATATACATTGTATGTACATACATACATATGTACGTGCATGTGCATAAATTCAACCTTGACCTACGCTAAATCTAAATAAAATCACAGCGCAATCACAACCGCAGCTGCACTTGTGCCTGCGCCGGCGCCAAATATTCTAAAATATCTGAAACTACATACAACAACCAAAAATTCATTCATAAATCCAGGCGCGTATTTCTAAAAATAAATGTCGTTCATTCATAAGCGCAAGCATTTCATCTCCCCGCGCACGCAAATGTTCCCCTCAACGATCTTTTTCGCGACGAACACAAAAATGCTAAAATCTTCAATTTTACAAACCATCGACGGTCATTGAAAATTTCAACACCGCAATATCAGACAATAATGCAATTTGCCAACGTAGTCTGACAAATTGCTGACATTCTAGAATGTTCTAGAACATTCTAGAACTTCTGACCAAATGGGCATCAATTCATTTGCGTACACGTGCACGCGCAATTGGCGAATCGACACAAAAATTGCCGAAAAACAGAAAAGAATATTCTTTTGCTTTTCGTTCCCTTTCCTTTTCAACCCTTCTCTTATCCACAATTGTTGCATGACTCTCTTCCGTCTCAACTTGCCCCGCTGGTAAGCAAAAAACAGTTTTTTTCTCGGGTTACTACTTTTTCTTCTTTGTTTCATTTTTAGTTGGATTCGTAAATTGTTCTTCTTCTTTGCGCACACATTGCTATGGTTTGCATAAATAGCCGTATAAGCGAACTCCATGAAGTGTCTGCTGTGGCTTAGCGCGTACATATAGTCGCCTGCCACATTATCATATTGCATGTTTTAACTCTTGCCCCATAGTTCGAATCCCAGCTTTTTTTTCGTGCCATGTCTAATTTTTATGTATTTTTTTTTTAAATTAAATACGATATATTTCTTAACTTTCATAAATGTTTGGAAATTTTGTTTTATTTTCATTTATCTTCTAATTTTATTGCGTTACAAATGAATTTACGAAATTATCAAAATATATACTATTTAAGGTATATTTAAGATATTAGATATAGATTTTTATATATAAACAAGCGAGCCCCCTGCACACTTTGTAGTGCAAAAAAGAAAATAAAAAAATCAATTCAAATTCATTTAAATAAGTGATAGGTGGCTTTTATTGTAATGCTCTGTGGTAAACAACATTAGTTGTTTTTCCATTTTCGGTGTAAATATACAAAACCTTTTGTGTCCATGTGAGAAAACTGGATACTCTAAATTCACTCCACAAATTCCTAAGGATTGGCCTTGCGCCTTATTAATGGTAACCGCAAACGCAAGGCGAACAGGAAACTGAAGTCGTTTAAATTCAAATGGCATATCAGACGGAATCATTGGAATGCGTATAATGAATACATCTTCGCCTTTGAATTTTCCTGTCAAAATAGTAGCTTCAATTACATAAGCCATCAACCTTTTTATAGCAAGTCTTGTACCATTACACAAACGGGGTTGATTGATATAGCGAAGCATAGTAATAGTGGCTCCAACTTTCAATTGGAGATTATGCGGAGGCAATCCTGGTAAGTCCAACGAATTCAAAAATTCTGTTGGATAATTCACAACATCTTCTTCATTCGTAACATAATCCACAGACTTGTACGACACCAATTCGCCAGGAATCTTTTATTGTATAGCCATGTTTAATTCAGTAACATCTTTGTTCTTTGCCGCTAAAATTGCTCTGTCACTCAACCATGCATGGCATGTATATTGTTGTGCTATGTTAGTGAAAACACATTCAATCAATTCCTCTTTTGACTGTACGAAACGGCAAAAATCATTTGGCAATGTTATTAATCCAGTGTCATCAACAGGCATTGCACCATTTCCAATTTTCAGCAATTGCTTAGAGAACTTATCAGCAGATGCATCATTCTGCAACTGAACACGAACGTTGGTAGTGAGTTTCAATATTTTAACAAATCTCCATATGACGGGCAATGTTTGCCTAAAATCGCCTGACAATAAAATCAATGCACCACCAAACAACTCTGAATTATCTCGGAGATCTTTCATTGTTCTTTCCAAAGCTTCAACAGATTTCTTATTCGCCATAGTGCATTCATCCCAAATAATGATACCGCAACGTTTCAATAATTTTGCCGTTCCAGATGTTTTTGAAACGTTACATGTGGGAGTTTCATTTACTTGGTAATTCAATGGCAATTTCAAAACAGAATGTGCTGTCCGACCACCATCTAATAAAGTGGCTGCAATGCCAGAAGACGCCAATGCTAATGCAATTTTATTCTGGGAACGTATCGTTGCCAATAACAATGAAATTAGAAACGTTTTTCCGGTGCCTCCTGGTGCATCCAGGAAATAAAATACACCGGCTTCACTATTGACAGCTTGCATAATATTATCGTACGCCTTTTTTTGCTCCGCATTCAATGTCGAAAGATTTGCGTGGATAAAAGCATTTAATTCGTTGCGATCGTATTGTTGTTCACGTTGCAGTTCTAACTCAAAAATGTCATGCATTGCACGATTAGGTGATGGCATTCCCAATTGTGGTAATGCCTTATTAGCAATCTGCAAACAGAAATTTTCAATACAAATCAATGCTTCATTGCAAATTTCTGGCGTGAAATCCATTGCAGGATTACGATTTTCTTGACGCACTCGGAACAGAATATCTTCCGATAGACAGTCTTGGAATTTTGTCCACAATTCTGATGGATTCGATGGAAAACAGGTAGGCAAAATAATTGCAAACAATGCTCGAATTTAATAAGGATGAGCGACAACTGTTGCCTCTGCAAGTGTTTGTTCTCAATGAATATCATTTTCCAACAAATTGAGCTGTTGACACGCTTGTCGATATGTCGTATGAAAAACTCCAATGATTTTTCTTAACTGTCGAAATGATGTTGGCCCACGAACGTTTATTAACAGCAAACGTAAATAAAAGCACTCAGCATTATTTGGGTGAACAGTATATGTATATACGTTCCAAAGCATCACTTGAATATAAATTTTGATGTCCATCAACACGTTTATCTTGCTTGCGCCGTTGGAACTCCTTTTTTGATGCACTCCACGTAAAATAAGTTGGCACTTCTGCATACAATAACGTTCTGGCAAAAGCATCAATTTCACACAATTTAAAAAATACAGTTAGAGTTGTATGAGGTGGTGATAGAGCTCTCGGTGCAGCATTTTCGGTAGTGAAATACACACGCTGGCCATTTTCAAGATGAACAGCTAAGTGAACAACAGCTGGATATCTCTCGTGAATTTGAAATGAAAAAATACGCCAAATCGCTTCATTACTGCTAATGTAACGCCCCATTTGATACTTATGTATTTCGTCGGTTCTATTTGGATCAGTAGCTCCATATACGGCCATATCACTACCTTTATTTACATATTTGCAAATGTATTTAATGGACTTGACATAATTGCGGTATTCGACATTAATATGCGCTTTGAATACTTTCGACAATAAAGGTGAATACGGCACAATCCAACGATTATCGACTTCAACGTTTTGATTTTGTACTCTTATGGTAACTGATCTACCATTATTTTGAGTTGATCGACGACGATATAATGGGTAACCATCATTTCCAGTGATTGTATCTGAAACCAAAGCTCTTGGATAACGTTTACTACATTTGCCATCAACTATACATGGGGAGTTAATGTTGAATGCTCCACATGGACCGTGTATCATATTTTGCACAACTACATCATATAATTCATTATCACTTAATTGATTAGGAATTTCAGTACATATCACATTGTCAACTTCATGCGGTGTGATTTTATTCACTAACCATATTAAAATGTGAGCGTGTGGCAAACCACGCTTTTGCCACTCCACCGAGTACATCCAGCATTTGACTTCACCAAACACCTTAGATTTCACTATAAAATGCATAAGCGCTATCAATTTTTGCTTAAAAACACGGGCAGTGATATCATGGCGGTCGGTTGGCTGGCCAAAGCAGCGAATAAATTATCTTTAATGTCACTCCATTGCGGATTACACGTAAATGTTATAAATAAATCCGGTCGACCGTAATGACGCACATAAGTCATTGCATCCTGCGCATACTCATGCATATGACGTGGGCTGCCTGTGTACGTTGAAGGCAAAATGGTAATTTTCCCAAGATCATTAACATTACCATCATTATTTATAGCATCACGCAATTGGATTACACCTCCGAACGTAATTTCTTCTGATTAAATCGTATGAAATTTAGTCGTTCACTTTCAATTTTGGCGTACATATCAACAACAAATTGATGGAAAAGTCTACGACAATGCAAAATATGATTCATATCATTTTGACGGACCATAAGGCGATATGAATAATAATTCATTACGCTAACTTTTTTATTTGATTCCGCTCCTAGAATTAAAAATTATTCGAAAAACGATAAAAATTAAATAAAATTTAAATGAACTAACCGGTAGAAGGGTTGATCATTTTAATGTTAACATGATAACCGTCTTCTCCTCGACAAAACAACAATGGGTACTGTAATCCATCATAGCAGCGATGAGTTTCAGATACTCTTTGCAGTTGCATATTTCTACGGCGCAGCACAATGTCACGGGAATTGAATTCATCGCCTACGATTACAATAGCGACATTATCCATTGTGGGCGCATTAAAACGTCTGACATGTTGCCCAGGAGGCGTTTTGTCAGCTCGAATCACAATTGCATATTCATCTGATGGCATTTGATCGAGAGCAGTTTGAAAAAGTCGCACTAATTCATTTTCAGCATGCACCATATTCTGCAAACGCTCGATAATATCCCTCCGCAAATTTGATGATATATCACAACGACGATCGGTTTCCACATTTGAGTTACCCACAAAGTATATTTGCAAAAATTGATAGGTTTGATCAGAAAAGGGTAACAAAGAACCAAGTCGATGGTAAACTTGGCCTTGAACCTATTGAAGATTGAAATTTTCACAATAGTACGTTTCGCGATCATCTAAATAAACATCAAAACAAACAAAAATACCTTGAAAGTTGGCATAAAATTGTCCCGCATAATATTCGTCGCTCCAAAAATATTATCTGTTAAGTTAACATATAAGTCGAAAGGAGAAAAAGTCCGTTACAGAATCAAATGTATATATTAGCTGTTAAGTTAACATATAAGTCGTTAGCTGTTAATTTAACATATAAGTCGAAAGGAGAAAAAGTCCGTTACAGCATCACATGTATATATTAGCTGTTAAGTTAACATATAAGTCGTTAGCTGTTAAGTTAACATATAAGTCGAAATGAATGCAGTGTTCACCAAAATGGCTATAACTCATGAACCAATCCACATACCGAGACCGTTTATACATAAAAACCTTGGTATTGATGTCACCTTTCATATGAAATCAGTTCAGGCATTCCAGAGAACATCAGTCACTAACACAATAGAACTTATTTTTATATATATAGATATTGGTATAATAATCAAAATAAAACCTTATCCAAATGTATATTTTAACCGATTTACATAATTTTTGTAAATTAAAGTAAAACTATTCAAGTTTTCTTAATGCCACTTGCAACAAATTTCTATCAACCAGAAAATGTTCCCGCAACATTGAATTTCTGCATTTGTCTGCTTTTTTAACATGCCTTTTAACATTTTGCAGCATTTTAACATAGCCAGAAAATGTTAGTTAGCGTTCCTCTGCCAAAACCTTTCAGCTCTGTAAGAAAATAAATAAAAATGTTCGACCTGAGTCGTTTGCACCTTCTCATTGTTTGATGTTCTCTGACCCGACCACGAAACACACTTCGCATAAGAGCTGCAACAAATGAAATAAAGTAAAATTAGCACAGAGGAAGTTTATGTTGGGTGAACAAGCGGAACAAACGCAATACAATTTAAAAAATTACAAGGATTTCAAAGTTTGCACATGAATTGGAAAAATTCAACATATTCTCATAACAAATACCACCTTTTTTATTCAGAATTCTCAGATGCAGTTCTTAGTATGCAGTTTTATAGCCCGTTAAATTCCAGTAGGGTCAAGAATAAGTTTCAAATGGTTAAGAAGATGCGTTAATTGTTCAAACTTTGTTTGCTTACGGCGCTAGGTATTTTTAACCTTATAAATCTCGAACGCATTCAAAAATAATAAAATTTAATGTGCTATAAAACTACAGGCTCATATTCTTTCCAAATTCTGAATGAAAAGTTTGTTGTGAATATCTGTTAATTTTTGTACCGACAAAGTCTGAAATGTTGTTTTATTAGCTACTAGCTGTATCCCGCGAACATCGCTGCACTTTAATTTTTTATTTTTTTATCAAGATCATTTTCAGCGTTATCCTTCAAGCTAGATAAATGGCATAAACGGAATCACCGTTCTTATCCAGATATCTGACATTCATTTTCATTTTGTATGAAAATTAATAAGAAAAAATAATCACCATGATGCCGCTGAAAAAATAAAATCGTATTCAAAATAAAATTATTCTGCACCATTTCTATTAAAAATTGTTGTTTTTTAAATCTATTATTTGGATTAAATATAACCCATGTTGAAAATCCATTCAGTAGTTGGCGGCCGCCGTAGCCGAGTGTGCGCGATTCATTCGGTTTGTCCTGGGTTCAAATCCAAGCAAGTAGGATCAAAAATTATAGAAAAGTTTTTTCTAATAGCGGTCGCCCCCGGCAGGCAATGGCAAACCTCCGAGTGTATTTCTGCAATGAAAAAAGAAGTTCTCATAAAAATCATTTGCCGTTCGGAGTCGGCATAAAACTGTAGGTCCCTCAATTTGTGTTACAACATCAAGACACACACCACAAATTGTAGGAGAAGTTCGGACAAAATCGCTTAAGTGGTATTAGCGCCAATTAAATAAAAAATAATCTTTCAACGCTACAAAAGTAGACCGATAGTGACAGCAAACGAACGAAGCATTTCTCTTCAGTAAGGTTTGCCATTTCATCATGGAAAGATATACGATCCAACAACGAGTCGAAATTATTCCAATTTACTACCGAAATTCGGAGTCAATGGCCTCAACTTTAAGAGCGCTACATCCAATTTATGGTCGCCGTCATTTCTGGCTGAATGATTTCGTCAATAAGCAAAATATGCGTTATTGGACAGGCAGCAATCCCGAAAAAATTACGGTTTGGTGCGGTTTATGGGCCGGCGACGTCATTGGGTCGTACTTCTTCCGTGATGATCAAAACCGGCACGTTACTGTGAATGGGAATCGCTACCGCTCAATGTTAACCGAATATTTTTGGCCCGAATTGGATGATATGGACTTGGACAATATGTGGTTCCAACAGAACGGCACCACAAGCCACACAGCGAATGTCACAATCGATTTATTGAAAACCAAGTTTGTTGAACGTGTTATCTCACGATATAGCCCAGTCAATTGGCCGCCTCGGTCGTGCGATTTGACGCCATTAGACTATTTCCTGTAGGGCTACGTCAAGTCTATGATCTATTCCAACAAGCCAGCGACGATTGATGAACTTCGTACGAATATCGAACGTGAAATTGCAGCAGTATCGGCCGATTTATGCAAAACCGTCGAAAATTGGGTTCAGCGTCTGGACTTATGCAAGCGTGCCCGTGGTGCCCATGCAAAATAAATCGAGTTCCATACATAATGGCATCGATTGTACTTCACAGGAATAAAGAATTTGATTCATATCCCAAACCGTTTTTGTTTTATTTAAAAAAACTTTTGTACCGTTCCTATTGAAAACCCCTGTATCTAAATGGTAAATTTTTACATTTTTCTCGCATATACATATGTATGTCCTTATATATATGTATGCAGTAAAGTTTTTTTCATTCATAGCATAATATCACATTCTTGTTGTCAGTATCACGACAAATGCAAAATATAATAGTTTCAGTTACGAGAAAAATTATAGCAGTGCCCTGTGGAACATACTGTGTACCACCGTAGTTTTGATAAGCTTTTAAAATTTTTCTTTTTGCCAAAGCAATTGCCAACACTAATATTCGCAAACTATAACGCTCGAATAATAGTAAGTTGGCTTTATATTTTGATAAAGTGTTTGCTCGGAGTCCTCGTAAAGTTCCCCTTTTGAAAAAAATTATGTTGGCAAAAGACTCAAGTTTGCAAGCGACCACATGTTATGGGCACTCCAAAAGTGGAGAAATATATTATGGACTGACGAGAGCAAAACTGTTAAAAAGGCTCAAGGGAATATGTTAGACGTAAACCTAACATGGAATATGATGCAAGGCATACAAGAAAAACACTCTATTATGTTGTGCGATGGATCATGCAACAAGACAACGATCCAAAACATACTAGTAAAGTTGCAAAGAATTGGTTTCGGAAAAATGGTGTAGAAGTTATGGAGTAGCCAGCGCAATCCTTTTGAGAACTTGTCAACTGATTTTAAAAAAGCTGTTTGGGAAGCAAAACCAACAAATAATTAACATTTGTGGGAAGTAGCACAAAAGGCGTGGTATAAAATTCTATTGGAAAGATGTCGCCGCCTTGTCAACTCCATGAGGGACAGATGTGTTGCAGTCTTAAAAAATAAAGGCAGTGCAACTAAATATTAACGTAGTTTATAAAACTAAATGCGAATTAATATCTCTAACTTGGAATAAACTGAAATACTGCTATTTTTTTACTCCACCATTTTATGTACCTTGCTAAAAAAAAGATTTCAACAATAAACTATCAATTTAATCAGATTAATTTGTGTACTGAAATTTCACTTTATTATGTGTTAAAAAACGTTTTGATTTTGTAAAAAAAACATTTGTATCAACACCTAATGAAATATAGAGAGCGTATTGATATTAAAAAGCTCGCAGCTGTAAGTTTATGATAGTTCAAGTGATAGTAACAATTTGTCAGTACGAAAAACATCTGATTGCAAGCATTCAGTTGATCAGAAATATAAAATAATTATTAAAAATGTTAATTATTTCCATAAAAAATTTTAAATATTATTAAACATTTAAATATACAACTAAAAGAAAAAAACTTGCAACTTCCTACTGGTTTTGCGTTTTCTTATTTTCTTATAATTAATTTCTTAAAATTAGCAAATTAGTAAAGCAAATTTTGCTTACGCTCTGAAATTTAGTTACTAACAAGTACTGGATAATTTTTTTTACTGGCGAGTACGTTTACGGACCTACACACATATGCATACTTAGGCAGATGATATAAAATAGATTAAAAGTGAATACTTACAGAGATAGATGTACTTATGTACATAAAACTCTATCCTATCCTACTTCTTTATTTCAGTAAAATAATTAGTTTATAAATTTCCTTTGTGTACAACATTTGATGTAGTAGTATTGGGAACAGGAACTGTTAAGTTATCTGCTTCATTCACACGCAACTCACACTCAGGTCCACACCAGTAGCGCGATTCACTAACTTTAAACGGTGCGACAATTGTTATTTTTGACGGCAATATTTGCCGTTTGCACTAACGATTGTGCGATTCACTAACTTATTCTTAACGACACTTAACAGCTGTTTCGTTGTATTTATTCAAAGTGATAAAGAATGTCACCTCTGTCAAACTAAATGTCAAAATAAGCGAAAAGCACAAAGAGGAATAGAGAAAAAACAAACGAATGCCTGCTGCCAAATATAAATTTGAACGTTTTTATTATATTTCATTAAAGTGAAATAGATATTAGTTTGCTTCAAACTACAAACACTTAAAATTCTTTATATATATTGCAATGTTCCATTGTAGCAGAATTCCGGACTCTCCTCTGAGTGTTTTGTTAGAATAGTAAATACCTGCAAATATGCCATGGTTATCGTTTTCAAACTTCGCGTTGTGCTCCAGCGTATTTAGGATTTACGTACATATATTTAATTTTTTTTTAAATATAATCATTTGTCTATATATTAAAACTAAACTATATTTCTATTTTTATACGTGAGTAGTAGTAATATACGGGTTCTACCCCATTTGGTGAAAGGAAATTTGGTGAAAGGAAAAGTACATACATACTGTCATACATACATATGTACATATATGCGTGAGAATTTAGTGTGACCGCAAGTGTGTGTATGTTTCTTTTGCGGTTTTTAGGCGTGTGAATTTAATGTGACCAGGTGTCTTTTTTTTCGTTCGGTGTGTGCGTGTGTCTTTTTTTTTTCGTTTGCGTGTGTGCGTGTGTGTGTGTGCGTGTGCGTGTGTGTGCTTGATAATTTTGATAGTTTTGCTGTTTGTTTGTATGTTTATTTTGTGGTTTTTTTTTTAGATAGAAGCCATGTGAGAATTTTATAGACAAGTACATAAATATGAATGTTGATAAATTTGTCTATATTTTTAATTAAAATATGAATGTATAAAAAGCTGTATGTTTATTTTGTGGTTTTTTAGATAGAAGCCATGTGAGAATTATATAGACAAGTACATAAATATGAATGTTGATAAATTTGTCTATATTTTAATTAAAATATGAATGTATAAAAAGCTGTATGTTTATTTTGTGGTTTTTTTTTTAGATAGAAGCCATGTGAGAATTTTATAGACAAGTGAGAATTTTATGAAACCACAGAAATATGATTGTTGATAAATTTGTCTATATTTTTAATTAAAATATGAATGTATAAAAAGCTGTATGTTTATTTTGTGGTTTTTTTTTAGATAGAAGCCATGTGAGAATTTTATAGACAAGTACATAAATATGAATGTTGATAAATTTGTCTATATTTTTAATTAAAATATGAATGTATAAAAAGCTGTATGTTTATTTTGTGGTTTTTTAGATAGAAGCCATGTGAGAATTTTATAGACAAGTACATAAATATTAATGTTGATAAATTTGTCTATATTTTTAATTAAAATATGAATGTATAAAAAGCTGCATGTTTATTTTGTGGTTTTTTAGATAGAAGCCATGTGAGAATTTAATAGACAAGTGAGAATTTTATGAAACCACAGAAATATGATTGTTGATAAATTTGTCTAACACAATTCTCAAAAGTTCATCACTGAAATTAATTTTTTGTATAATTAAAATGCTTGGTTTACTATATGATTTTGCTAACGATTATGATAAAGATGTTTTTTTTTGATGTGGATTGTGATATTACCAAAGGAATTGGAGTTTTGTCTTTTTGTTTTAAACTGAGTGAACAAGCGCGAAGGAATGTCATCAGGAAAAACTGGAGGAGTAATATTTGGGTGTTTAAGTTACAAGCATTTTGTGAAAGTTTCATACGACAACTATATAACAAACAGATGGAATACTATTTTCGTTTTAAACTTAATGGAACTCCTAGAAAATATGAAAAGGAGACAACATATGGAGAGTTTGAAGTCAATGTTTTTGCCTTTAAGTTAGATGAACATTGTGCTACATACTGCACACAATTCCTTGTTGCAGTAAATTTTGATGTATTTACAATAATAAAAGAAACAGTATTGTTTTAATTATTTTTATTTCTTTTGTATTCAAATAAAATGTATTATTTCAAATTTAAAACTTTTGTACATTTATAAATAAACCATTTGTTACAACTAAATTTAATAAATGCATATAAACTTTTTTTCAAGTGATTAATACGTGCAAAACCACCAATACCTTTATATTTATATACAATTCCTAAAAGTTCATTAAGAAGTTTATCTTCATGGATCCATTCAACATCACAGCTAATATTATGTTTTTTTGGTGAAGTTCGATATCATCCGCTATAATTTCATCATCAAACCACTGTTGTATTAAAAATTTTAGTTTTTCAATATCTCTATCATTTTTAAAATTAACTTCAAATGAGGGATCTTCTTTCGCCTTATCATTTAAATTAATTTTTGCAACATTTAATAACCCTTTAGTGTCTATAATCCCATTTATAGGAACAGTTGCTAGTGTTGATTCACAAAGATCAATACAATTATTTACATTTTTGGTGTTAGCTTTTAGTGGGGTGGCTTTTTGTGTTGATCCTTCAGCTGATTTTATCTTTACAGGTCGTTGTCTCTTACGCTTATTTGGTACATATGTCTTCACTTCAGTTGAATCTTGTAGGGATTGGGCGGGCTCTTCTAGTTTTTGAAGCTGCTTATTAAATTCTTCTTCATCAAAATTTTTTAACATCTTTTCGAATTCCTCTTGATCGAACACAAAATTAAACATTTGTTGTTCGCTGTCAAAGGCTGTAGAATCCATTGCTCTACGTTAATGTGCCCACCATAAATATAATATTACAATTAGTTTATTTCAAAATAAAATTTATATTTATAGCTTCTTCAACCGTTTATCGAAATTGTTTTTTTTTTGTTTTATATTATATACGTTATACCATTGTGGTTTCTTTATCACACAGATTACAACCACCTAGGTTCGTTAAACATGGCTGCATATAAATTATAAATTTTTTTCATTGTTTTATATCGTGAATAAAGCGAAATACAATTACATATATCTACTATTTCCTTGTATGAATTATCAGCAAAATGACAATCTTTCTTATGTAACCCATTTGATGAATATATGAATGGTTCGGATAAACATGATCGCAATTCATTTATTATAGAATAAAAAAATATTTGATGTTCATTATCAATTAAATCGGTATATTTTCTTAAAAACTTTTCTAAATAATTCGGGAAAGACACTTTTTTTTTTTCCTTTTCTCTCTACTCTTTACTTGATACTAAATTAGAAATTATAAAACCCCTACTAGTAGTACGTAACTGGTGGTTTGCGAAACCACAATTTCCGCAAAATACATACCGATAGACATATATGTATATATACATATATATATATATATACATATATGTACATTTAGAAAGATAAGGCTACTTGTCCCAATGCCTATAAATTATACATCTTTTCAGTGAAATCATACAGTAAATTATTTGAAGCGGCTATTGTTTCAACTCATTTATATTTCAAAGGATAACAAAATTATTTTATAAGAATTTTTAACATTGTTTAACCACCAACACTTCTAATAAACGGAAATAAACTATAATATTTTCACATTATGCAGCAAGCTCTTAAGGATTTAAAAGCAGTTTCGAAGAAAAAAAATGAACAAAAACCAATATTGAAGGCGAATGATGTACCAATTAATAAAAAATTAAGAATATTAAAAGCCATAAGGGCGAAGACAAAGTTTGGGGAGACGGTAATGATAGAACTAGATGATAGTGTTCTTTTTCTTCCGAAATCCTACAACTCCTTAGAAGATTCAACTATTGAAACAATAAATAATAATTCATTTTATATTGAATTGATTAAGCCTGGTGAAAAATTTACTTCTCCGTTATTTAAATTTCATACAGCATAAACTTTTTTTGAATGCTTTTTCAAATAAAAAAAAAAAAAAAAAAAAATGTATCCGTGTAGTTTTTGTGAAAAGATATATACTCGGAAGAGGAGTTTAGACAAGAATATTACAATGAAACATCAAGTTTCAAAAAAAAAATTTTTTTGTGAGCAATGTAAAATTCAATTGAAAGAAAATGTATGGGCATCACACGTGAGAACAAACATGCATAAAAAAAATTGTACGTATAGTGTAAAAAGTAATGTTAAATGTATTAATGCTATGTTTAATAATCGTATTGAAACATACGTTTTGGAAAACGATCAACCAAATGATTTAGTTATTGAAAATTTTTTCGAAAAACATGAAGATGAATTATCTGAACTTTTACTGAAATCTATAGAAAAGCATGAAAACATCAAATTTAACTTTGAATTATTTTGTAAATATACTCAAATAAAAGAAAATATTGAAGAATTTGCTATAATGTCACATCAAACATTAATGACTGAAGCATTTATGGAGAACAACAATGTTGTTGATATAATTAAAGATTGAAAATTGATTGAAAAAATGAATACATTTCAAGAGCGAGATAGTGGTTGGAGTCTAAGTGAAATTATTCATCCAGAAGTAAACATAAATAAATACCAACCAATTAGAGGTTCGTTATATATACCACTACCAAAAATAATTGCAGATAAAAAGCATGTGTTAATATTGTTAACAATGATATATATTGCTTTAAGTGGGTCATAATTTCATCTCTTTATCAACCCTCAAAACACAGAGAAAGGTGCTCTTCATATAACATTAAAAATATCCAAGATTCCATTATAACTTTAAATAATGATAAAGTAGTCAATTTTGAAAATTTAAATTTTCCATTACAAATAAAAGATATTAAAATATTTGAATCAAATAATTCAGATATTAGTGTAAATGTGTTTGGTATAGAGGACAATTTGATAATAGGTCCCTTTTATTTAACAAAAGAAGAAAAAACGCATCACGTTAATCTTATTTCTTTATACAGTGATGATTTCAATGAAAGTCATTATGTTTGGATAAAATATTTAAGTAGATTACTTGGATCCCAAGTTACAAGAGTTAAGAAAAGATTATATATTTGTAATACATGTCTAATACATTTTTATGAGAAAGAAAAATTATTTATTCATAAAATGCATTGTAGAAAAATTGTAACACGTATGCCTGAGCCTGAAAAAAGAATCTTAAAATTTAAAAATTTCAAAAAACAATTACGGCCGTATTATTGACAAGTTTGAAAACTAGTTTAACGTGAAAACTGGTTTAATAGGCTATTTAAAAACTAGTTTTGAGAAGTTTGGTATTATTCACTGTAGTTTTGGGGAATAAAACTCGGATTTTGAAAACTAGTTTCAGTGAAAACTAGTTTGCGTCAAAACCAGAAAAAGCTGGCTTTGGCGTCGATAAAACTAGTTTTGCCTCTGAATCACATTATTGATTTGAAGAAATGGCACGTCGAGCAGCACTGTATGAAATGGGAATGGCCGATTTCTTAGCGGATGAGGACGATAACACCAATTCCAACTCTGACGAAGAATATGAAGCCGTTCGCCCTCGTCGACAATATACACTACGAGCCCACGCAGTAGTTGATGAATGGGACGATGTGGCCTTTCATCAGCGATTCCGAATGAAAAATACCACTTTTCGGCGCGTGGTAGCATTGGTGGAACCGAACATGGTAACGGAGCCAGGGAGGTATGTAAGTGCCTTTATTTGGGTGCTCGCTATTAAGTACAAATAATTCGTGTTTCAATAGATGACGTTCTCTCACCACTGAGCAGAGAGTTTTGATTCTGCTGCGCTTTCTGGCGGCTGGCAGCTTTGAGCAGAATGCTGCAGATTTAGTGCGTGTGTCTCAGCCAACTGTCAGTCTGAATTTGCCAATTGTGTGCGATGCGTTGCTCAATCATTTTACCGAATTTATTCGGATGCCACAGACATCGTCGGAGCGACAAGCGGCAGCACTCGCATTTCATTCTCTCGCTGGTTTTCCGCGGACTATCGGGGCAATAGACTGCACCCACATCAAAATATTATCGCCAGGAGGTTTGCAGGTTAATATTGATAACAGTGTTGATTATCTCTTCGCTTTTACAAGGAAACAAATTATTATATATGTATTACTTTTTCAGGCCGAAACGTTCCGCAACAGAAAAGGGTACTTTTCTCTCAATGTTCAAACGGTTTCTTCTGCCGATTTGAAGATTTTGGATATTGTTGAAAGATGGCCGGGTGCAAGCCATGATCAAACCATTTTTTCTGCCTCAAATTTGAAAATGCGTTTCGATACAGGTTATTTCGGCCAATACATCATGGTCGGCGATTCAGGATACGCTAACACATCGTATTTGGCCACACCATACACCATTAGTCATCCAGGATTGGCTACTAACCCAATCAAGCGTGTTTACCAAGCCTCTCTGATACGCACTCGGAACGTAGTGGAGCGTATGTACGGCGTATTGAAACGTCGCTTTCCGGTACTTCGGCACGGATTAAACGTATCATTACCCACCGCTCAAAAACTAATTATTGCCGCTGCAATTTTGCATAATATATGCATTGAAGAAGGTGAAGTATATGTGGACGAAGAGGTAGGAAATGAAAACGTAGAAGAGTCAGCCAACGAACAATTAACAGAAGAAGAATTATTGCCGGGTGGAAACCAATTGGCAAGGGACGAAGTGCTCCAATATTTCCGCATAGAAGCTGAGCGACACCAGCATCGAAATTTAAATTAAAAAATTATTGCTTTGCGAAACATTACATTTTAAGTTTATTATAAAATAACATCTAAACTGAAATAAATACAATACTCAGTTATTCGAATATATGTAATTTAGTCTGTGTGTTTTTCGCTTGCACTAACTGTGTTTAATGATTCTGCTACTCTGACCGGCGTCATATTTAAACCATCAGTCGGCATCGGTACCATAACATTTTGAGGCGAAACTCGTGCAACAGCATCGCGTTGCGCCAATAGAACCTCTTTTTGAATGGAAAAAAGGGTTTCTTGGTGGTGAATCATCGTGGCACGTCGATCAAGTTCAAGTTTGTGTAACTGAGCACTTCGATCTCGTTCCAACTGCCGATCCGTCTCCTTTTCGCGCAACTCTTTTATTTTGGCCTCCATTATCATAGTATCATACTTCATCACCGCTGCGTGTTTTTCGTCTTTTCGACGTTCGGCATTTGCATCAGAAACTGCATCGATGTTGCGTTTACTGGTTCGGCGTTGTGTTTGTGTGGGAAAGTACTGTGATCGGCTGGGGATAGGAGTCTCGCTTATTGATGCTACATTGACTGATAAATTAGATGGAGGCACGCATTCGGTTTCAGAATTCACAAAAACTTCGCCATTGGCCAATTCTAATTCGACTCTAACTGTTTTTGGTAATGAATCTTCGGGATCCTTTACCAAATCGGTCCCATGGTCGGTGACTGCGTCCTCAAACAGATAAGTATTTCCAGGTCCGTCAATCTGACCAGTGACTGGCGCTTCATTAGAAATGTCCAACGCTTGTGAGTCCGAGCCGAATCCAGGCAGACCAGTGACGGAAATCCCCAAAATATTACACAATTCGAAAAATGGACCTGTAATTTCGAATGGCGTTTTTTCTTTGCTCAAAGTGCTTAAGCCACCTCCTGTCGCTAAGATATTGCGGCGTTCAAGCGCATTGTTCTTCCGCAAATGCATTACGATAAATTTATATCGGTCGACCAATGCTTTTTTATCTCGTAGTGGATGTAGCTGCGATGAGAACAAAAAAGAAAGATTTCACTCATAAAATTTTCCACCCATGAAATGCACTGACTCACCGAGTTAAAAAAATCCATGATGGTCGCCCACTGAGTATCTTTTTTTGCGATTGTTGATTTATTGGTCTCCTTTGATAATATGCCACTTCGACCATGTGAAACACAGAGAGACACCAATGTTTCCATTTCGCCTTGGCTCCACTTTTCACCTTTGCTGCGAATACCATCAGACGACGCGGAAGTTATTTTTTTCGAAATGGTTTTAGAATGGCGCTGCATATTTTTATCAACACTTTAGTCGTTGAAATAGAACTAAAACAAAATACATAAAATTTAACACACATTGCAAGCAATATTTATTTAAATCAAACTCACGAAAAATATACAAAACAATATTTTGTTTCAAGCAATGAAATTATAAAGCAGTCCTTTCGCACTCAAAATGTAAACACTGACTGCGAAAGCATGTGTTTTGATGCACAAAACTAGTTTTGACAACAAAACCAGCCATGCGTTTGAAAACTGAAACTAGTTTTATTTTCAAACGTGAATAATACCAACTTATTTTTAAAAATAGCTTTGAACGATTTTCAGATTTTTTCCACCAGAACTAGTTTTGACGAAAACTAGTTTTCAGGCTGGTTTTATCGAAAGTGAATAATACGGCCGTTAGATGTACCATTTACTATATATGCAGATTTCGAATGTATTCTAAAACCAATAGATATTCAAACTTCTACTAAGACTCAATGTGTACAAGAACATATTCCTTATGCCTATTGTTATTTTATTAAGTGTTCATATAATAATCAACTGAATCGTTTTAAAATATATAGCGGTTTTGATGCTCCAAAACATTTTTTTAAAAGTATTTTCGATGATGTTTTAGATATTTACCACCGTTATTTGAGTAAAACAGTAAGAATGCATCCATTAACTGCCAACCAACTTAGTCATCAAAAAGAGGATATAGTTTGTCATATTTGTGGAATGGAACTTTTATTAAATGATAGGGTAGCAGACCATTGTCATTTAACAGGTGAATATAGAGGCCCGGCACATAAAAAATGTAAATTTAGTAAATTTTATTCCAATATTTTTTCATAATTTATCGAAATATGATTGTCATCTATTCATTAAAGAGTTGTCATCTGTTAAGGGGAATATAAATATTATTCCCTTAAACAAAGAATTATATATTTCGATATAAAAGAGAATATATGTTAATGATAAAGATACAATTGAACTTCGTTTTTTAGATTCATTTCGATTCATGCCTTCTAGTTTAGACAGTTTAGCAAAGAATTTAAATAATAATGATTTAGAAACAACAAAGGCTTTTTTCCCTAACGATTACCACTTTATCTTGATGAAACGTAAAGGTATTTTCTTATATGACTACCTAGATTCAGAAGAACGTCTCAATGAAACCCAATTACCAGCTCGTTCACATTTCTTTAATAAATTATCAAATGAATCATGTAGTATTGATGATTATCAGCATGCACAAAATGTTTGGGTAACATTTAATTGTTCCAATTTATTAGATTATTTATTACTATATTTAAAAGTAGATGTGCTTCTCCTCAGTGACATTTTTGAAAATTTTAGAAAATTATGTAAAGGAATATATCGATTAGAACCATGCCAATATTATACATCTCCAGGATTATCTTGGGACGCAATGCTCAAAATAACTAGAATAGAATTAGAATTGTTGACTGATGAAAACATGCATAATTTTATTTTGTCAGGGATTAGGGGAGGTATTGTTCAATGTTGTAAACGGCGTTCAGTTGCTAACAATAAATATTTAAGTGATTACGATGCGACTAAGCTTTCAAATTATATAATTTATTTAGATGTCAATAATTTATATGGTTATGCTATGTCACAATATCTTCCTCATAATAATTTTGAATGGGTTGAAAACGTGGAAAAGTTTAACGTTTTTAGTATACCAGAAGATTCTTTAGTTGGATACATATTAGAAGTAGATTTAGATTATCCCATAACCACTCACAATATTCATAATGACTTACCATTTTGTTTTGAAAATAAAAAAGTTGATTCAATGAAAATCTCAAAGTTGATTGGTGATTTAGGAAACAAAATAAAATATATTATTCATTATAAAAATTTACAACAATGTATTAAACATGGACTTGTATTAAAGAAAATTCATAGAATTTTACAATTTAATCAATCGGATTGGTTAAAAAAATATATTGATTTAAATAATTATCATAGAACATTAGCAGCAAATAAGTTTGAAGAAAATTTCTTTAAATAATTAAATAATGCGGTGTATGGAAAAACTATGGAAAATGTAGATAAAAGAGTAAATGTTAAATTAGTACAAGATTGGGAAAATACTAATCTTGGGGGAAGAGGTAGGAAAAAATTAGGTGCTAGAGCCTTAATAGCAAAACCAAATTTCCATAGTCTAAGCAAATTTTCTGATAATTTAATAGCTATTCAAATGAAACAAGTGTCCATTCTATACAATAAACCGATATATATTGGTTTTTCCGTTTTAGAACTTTCTAAATTTAAAATGTATAGTTTCCATTATGATTATATCAAAGAGAAATATAAAAATAATATTGAATTGAATTATATGGATACTGATTCATTCATATATGATATTCAAACTGACGACTTTTATACAATTCGCGTTGACATTTCAAAATTTTTCGATACCTCTTCATATCCAATAGACAATATTTTTAACTTTCCTCGGTTGAATAAGAAGGTTCTAGGTATGATGAAGGATGAATGTAATGGAAAGTTAATAAAAGAATTTATTGGTTTAAGAGCGAAAATGTATTCATTTAGAATTGATAACGATATAAATGAAATTAAGAAAATTAAAGGAATAAAAAATAGTGTAACTTCTGCATTGAGTTTAAGTGATTTTAGAAAATGTCTGTTGGAAAATAAATTGTATAATGAATCAATGTATATATTTAGATCTAAATTACATACGGTTTATACTCAAAATATTTATAAAGTAGCTCTAATTAATATAGATGATAAGCGAATTGTACGAGAAAATCATATTAATACTTATGCTTATGGACATTTCGAAACACTATAGGAGTGCTTTATTGTTGTAATACAAAAAAAAAAAAAAAAAAAAACAATTTATATTTTATGTTATTTATTTTTTATTGAATACAAATTTTAAACATAATTGACCACATGTTACAGTGTTAGTATATTTTTGTTTCTGCTCATAATTGTAATGTATTGGTGGCTTCAGGTAATTAATTAGTTCTATCGGTGGCTGTAAATTTCCAAAACTATCAAAATATTCTTTATAATTTTTGTTTTTATAGTATGCTACCCAATGAGTGCCAGGCCCATCAACATCATCTAAATTAAGAATTCCACATTCTTGAGATTTCGGTTTATTCGGTAAAGAATTTCTCATAAAAATTCCCCTGAAATCTTTAAGATGTTTGCAATATTTCATTAAATCTACATCCGTCAATGGTCTTTTGGGTAGCTTTTTTGTTAGTTTTTTGGATAGGGTCGTAAATATAAACCATATCCCTTTTTATATGGTCTGAGGAATAAGCCCTTCCCCATAGCGATCGATTCCATATATCTATTATGACGGCTAGCCTCAGCCAATTGCTCCTTTCCATTTCTGATATCATTAAAAACTTTTGCTATAGCTGATCCACCAGATGCTATACCACCAAGTGCACCCAACGCCGTTAAAATAGGAAGTAGTGGTAAAATTATACCAATTTTTGGAACTGGAATTATTCTCGGTATGTTAATTTTTTTATTTTTAAAGCTAGACTTTATAGCATCTTGAGAAATGTTATAAGCCTCATTAAATGACTGCGGCTTCTTTTTGTTAAGCATATTGACACCTTTTTTAACTGCCATCAAAAAAGATTTATTACTAGATGTCACTTTACAGTTTTTCATCTTTTTACGTTTTTTACATTTAGATGTATTTCTTTTTTATTTTTAATACCCATTCCCAATTTGAGTTTTGCTTTCATTGCATTTGTAACGAACCAAGCGTTTGCTCGCTCTTTGAAATCACTGTCCTTAGATGTAACACGCTGCCAGGCTTTCTCAGATAAAACTTTATCAGCTTGGTGTCTGATATTTATATCTTTCGCTTGGGAATATGCAATATCATGTTCTCTGCAAGCTGCATCTAAATGATTTATACCCTGATCTCCTCTTTCTATCCGTTGTCGGAGTTTTGTTCCTGGGCCACAAAATTGATATCTGGGTAAATGAAGTTCAATAGGTAAAGAATTAATCAAACTATTTACAAAACCCTGTCCAATCTTTTTATGTATAAGTCCCATTAGGTGAGTTTTTTTAATTAAATGATGACCTTATTATGAAAGTGATGGTTTATATTGCTATAAATCTAGTAATCAAAATGAAAGTTGTTAAACAACGTCTCCAACTTAAGGTTAATAATGCCGACAATTATATAAATGTTAAAAATGTTTCTAGACATAGTCCCCTTTTACCAAATTCCATACGAGCGCTGATTGTGGGACCATCAAATTGTGGAAAAACTAATGTTATGCTTAGTTTGATTGAAAGCCCAAACGGACTTAATTTCCGAAATATATACATTTATTCTAAATCATTATATCAGCCAAAATATATCTATCTAAAAAGACTTATTGACCCGATAAAAGGAATAAACCTTTATACATTTAGTGAAAACGTTGATGTTATTAAGCCCACTGAAGCCAAATCGGACTCTATTTTTATATTCGATGATGTAATATGTGGAAAACAAAGTACAATACGAGATTATTTTTGTATGGGTCGACATAAAAACATTGATTCTTTTTATTTATGTCAAACTTATACAAGAATTCCTAAACACTTAATTCGTGATAATGCAAACATGATTATTGTATTCAAGCAAGATGAAATGAATCTTAAGCATATCTATAATGATCATGTTATTGGAGACATGTTATATAAAACATTTTTAAAAATTTGTACCGAGTCTTGGAGAAATAAATATGACTTTGTTGTTATAAGTAAAGACGATCCTATAAACAAAGGTCGATATCGAAAGGGTTTTGATAATTTTATACAATTATAAAACCTCTATAAAACCCATATACCAGACCAGATTCTTATCAGATATTCAGCTGATAGGTAGCAGATTTTTCACTCACTCGTTAAAGAACATGTTTAATAATCTTGCTAAGACCAGGAAAGTATTAAAGGAAAAAATTAAAAGAATGAAATCGGGAGAATTGGATAGAATTAATTTGTTGGAGGATACATTTTAACCCATTTCAAAACCATTAAATGAATTAGTTGATAATTTGAAAAACTTTAATCAATATAATGTTACTAATTATAATGGCGATCATGATGATGGAATTTGGCAGACGGATAGTGTAAAAAAAGTGAAGACATGGACGTTGATACATTGTCAACTGTTGAAAATTATGTGAAAGCTAATAATCTTAATAATAAAATAAACACTTTTTCGAATATCTCAGATTTAGAAAATTCTGCAGATAGTTCCCAGAAACAAAATGTTAAGAAGCGAAATCCTATTAATATTATTAATGAGCAATGTTTTGATAAAAAACAAAAATTAGATAAGGTTGTTAGCATTAGAAGCAAAATAAATTTTATGCAAAGCAATGTAATGAAAACTAAAACAAATATTGATAATAAACCTGAAAAGCGAAAAGCTACTGATATCATTAATGACCAATGTTTTAATAAAAACCAAAAATTAAATAAGGTTGTTAGCGTTAGCCAAAAAATAAATTATATGAATAATTGTGAACGACCAGAACCATATATTCCCAGTAAAGCAAATGATGAAGAATTACAAAAAAAGGCTGTAGAAAACCAAAGTCAAGCTGAAACGTATAATAATAACACTTCTCCAACTGAAAATGATATTTTAAGAAGAATCGAAGAAGATCCTGATCTGTGGGAAAGACATAAACTTGTAAAACGTCAGTGTAAAAATCAACTAAATGAAGACTTTAAACGGTTTAAGCTTACTCATCCCAATTCACTATTACAAAACATAAAATTGCTTAAAGATCTTAAAATGCTTGATACATTGTATGGTCTGAATAGAGATTCAAATGGCCGAGTGCGATTTGGATTGAAACCATTAAAAATTAATTCCAAAGACATTATACATATCGGGAAGGATAAATGGAAAATGACACCAGGTCTGTTTGAGTTAATATTTCATAAAAACCCCAAACATTATAAAAAGTGTGATTTGAAAACTTATCGACAGATCTTATTAGATACAAGCGCTCACAAACGTAATTATAACCCAAATAGTCAAATTAAGGGAACAAAATCTTTTAAATATCTACATATTATTAGGAAATTGTTCAATTATAATCCACACTCATTCATAAGTGGTAGAGGTTTATTGAAATCATTCGATTGTCGCAAAAATATTTATCAATATTGGGATAACCCTAATGAGTTGGTGGATAGATTGAGATTGCTTATATCTTCAACAAGTGCCGGCCATAACAACCATCACAACGAGATTATATCAATTATTGAAGAGTTGCGGGAAGCAAATATTATTAAATAATATGAGTATAAATAAACTTGGGCATTTCTCTTTTGATCATAGTAATGGATCAAAAGCGAAATCAATTCTAGACCGAAACAAAAATCTTAATTTAAACAAGAAAAGAATAATTAACCTAGCTGCTCCTATAGAAGACGATGATGCCATTTCAAAAGTATTCCTTTTAGAAACATTAAATAAGATGAAAACCAAATTAGAACATCAAATCAAAGAAATAAATGTAATCCTGAATACTAGTATTAAAAATGACGTATCAATTCTTGAGGGTCTAATAGACCAACGAATAAAAGATGCATGTGGGGAAGAGTTAGATTATATAAAAAACTATTTATCAACTATTGAGGATTATTTGATGCGTTTCGTTGTGTTGAAACAACACCCAACTGAAAAAGACGTTGAAGCGGTAAAATAAAGTTCCCTACTATAAAAGGATTAACAAAATGAATAACAAAAGAGCTATTGTAGAAGAATTACATAAACAAGCTAGAAAAAGTTTTAAACGAAGACGAGTTATTATTAAAGGCATCGATGATTTATGGCAAGCTGACTTGGTGGTAATGACTTAGTATTCCAAAAGTAATAATCATTATCAATACCTTTTAACTGTAATCGATACATTTTCTAAAAAAGCATGGGCCGAAGCAGTTAAGGATAAAACTAAAGAAAATGTAACAAATGCAATGACTAAGATTTTAAACTCAAGTAACCGAATACCTAAAAACCTACAAACAGATGATGGAAAGGAATTTTATAATACTTATTTTAAGAGATTATTACGAACAAAAAATATCAATCATTATTCAACATTTTCATTATTAAAAGCGTCTATAATAGAGCGATTTAATAGGACATTAAAAGGAATGATGTGGAAAGAGTTTAGTTTTCGGGGAACCTATAAATGGATTGATATCTACAAAAATTTAGTCAATGATTACAATAATACTATTCACAGGACCATCAGAATGACTCCAAATGAGGTAAATTCCTCAAATGAACAACATTTATTGAATACTGCATACAACAATTTAAAAGTTTTTCATAGACCAAAATTTAAAATAAATGATGAGGTTAGAATAAGTAAACATAAACATGTATTTGAAAAGGGGTATACACCAAATTGGACAACAGAAGTTTTTAAAATAAAATCAATTAAAAACACAAATCCTACAACATATATACTTGAAGACTATCAAGGTAATGCTATTAAGGGTGGATTCTATGAATATGAACTAATGAAAACTAAACTCCCTCATGTATATTTAGTTGAAAAAGTTTTGAGACGTCGAAACAATAGAGTTTATGTTAAATGGTTAGGATTCTCTTCTGAACACAATTACTGGGTAAATGATAATGACTTAAATTTAAAAAAAAAATAAATAAATAAATATATACATATATATATATATATATATATAAGTGTTTTAAAAATTATTTCAGTTAAGTATTTAATGATAACCTATCAACATGTCGATTACATTAACAATAAATGGTAATTCATCTATACTGATTGCAAATTATTTCCCTCCCATAGAACTCAAGCAAGACTATGTTTGTGGGTTAATTAGTTTTGACTCGTATCATACAATTCCAAATGTGGACAAAGAAAACAATTTGTTTCACATTGGATTGAATGTTTTTGAGATACCTGTTGGAACATATGAATTGGATGATATAGTTGAGAAAATTAGCAACATGTATGAACCTTTGAATCGAGGGTTTATTGATATAAAAGCTAATCCAAATACATTTCGAACCGAAATTATGAGTAATAACGAAGAAGTGAATTTTGACAAAAAATACACAATTGGTCCATTACTAGGTTTCAGTAAAAGAATATTGGAGCCAAAGATTGTTCATTACTCTGACAATCCAGTGGATATAACAAAAATAAACACAATATCTGTTGAATGTAATATCATCTACGGCTCATATATAAATGAAATATCTGCGCATACAATACATCAGTTTTCTCTTAGAGTTAGTCCAGGGTATAAAATCTCAGAAATACCTGTTAATGTTATATATTTACTGGTTAATACTCGTCAAATAAGCACTATAGTTCTTAAAGTTGTTGATCAAACGGGTAGCCTGATTAATTTTCGTGGAGAAGACATATCAATAAGACTACATTTAAAACCTATCTAAAGGGGGGGAGGGGGGGGGGGGAAATGATAATTTTTAATAAAAAGCAAATACATACAGATTTTGTGAATAGTTTCCAATCATCCTCAAAAGTATTGGTTACAAAAACAAAAAATCTACGCTCTAAAGAGGTAAAATCTTCTGTTCAACATAAAATTGATTTAACCCCATCGAATAAGGAGTTTCTAATAAGCCTAGGATTTAATTTGAAAAATGAGTGATATAATAAACGTTTTGTACAAGCCCATTTTTGATGATAGTATCATAAAAAATGATTATCATACCTATGTACATACCATACTTACAATCGTTTCAAAACAATGATGAAATTCGGATCCCCATACAAAATCAAGACCTATATGTGCTACCAAGTGAGAGTATTTTATACATTGAGGGTTTCATATCAAATAGTGACAATTTCAAAAACTGTGCAGCTGCTAAATAATTGTATGGCCTATTTATTCGAGGAAATACGATATGAAATAAATGGAATAGAAATTGATCGCACTAGAAAGTTGGGTATTGCAACAGAAATGAAAAATTATGTATCACTTAACGAATTTGAGAGTACAAATCTAAAAAATGCAGGGTGGTGCCCTTTTAAAAATATTAAATTAAAAACTGGACATTTTAATTTTTGTATACCATTGAAACACCTGCTTGGGTTTGCTGAAGATTTTGATAAAATTATTGTTAATTGTAAACATGAATTAATCTTAATACGAGCTAAAGAAGATGATGCTGTTATGATGACAACTATAGAAACAGAAAAGCTTACATTAAAACTTTTAAATATTACATGGAAAGTGCCACATATTCAACTTTCAGACTCGTATCGGTTAACTATGTTGAAAATAATTAATAGTAAACATCCGCTAAACATTTCATTTAGAAGTTGGGACGTCTACCATAACCCCTCTCTACAGGAAAGCACGAATATCTTATGGAATGTTAAAATGGTTGGTGAAAATGAAAGACCTCGCTATATTCTTTTAGGATTTCAAAAGTTACTATGGACGCACTCCCCAACTACTTTTATCACCTGATAAATTTGTTGAAAATGCTCCAATAATTGCTTTAGATGTAACACATCAAAATGAATCTATAAAAAGCGGCCCCATCGATATTCGGATTGAATTAAAATTTCACAAGTCCGTCCCTGCTAACACCGCTGCTTATTGTATACTTATCCACGATAAAATGTATGAATATATTCCATTTACAAATGTTATTAAAAAGATTATTTAAAAATTTAAAAATAAAATAAAAATTCTTTTTATTTAAAGAAAGTATTTACAGAGGGGATTTTTTTTATTTTTTTATTTATTACAATGTTTACATTGCAATTGATTATAAATTTTAGTATAAGTGTCCAAAATGTTGTAGGCTTCCTTATCCAGACGCTCTAGGTATGAGCAATGGCAAGTGTCTGGGCCAACTGTGCAATTAGAATTCGACCAAAAGCAGTCTTCATAATGTTCACCGAAACGATTCTTTATTTTATTTAATTTATCCCTATACTCAATTTTTGAATGAATATCCAAAAGTATTTTCTTCCGCTCTTCAGGCAAAATATGTTCAAAGTTTTTTAGAAAATTAAATATGACTACAGCTGACGACGACATGTCTTTGATTACTGAACCTTCATATTAGGGCTGCGACATCGACATCGATGTCTTAGTGCCGATGTTTTTCCAACATCGATGTTTTGTATCGATGTTTGCATCGATGTTTTTGCTTTCGGACTGGTTGTGAGCCGAGTCAAAATTAAATTGTCGGCTTCGCATGTGTTTCATTTGAGAACCTATTTTTTATTTTTTTTAGTCACAAACTCATCGGCGGCGTGAGCGAAAATATCGATGTTTTTGACCGATGTTACATCGATTCAATGGCGCGGCTGAAGTAACAAACGATCTGCGTAGAAGTTTTTTTTTTAAACGATATACAAAACTTTATTTATACTGGAGTTATTTTATGTATACTGGAGTTATTTTATGCTTAAAATATTCAAAAACATCGATGTTTTTGGGGGTGTCTTAATTTTGCAGAAATGAAATGAGAAACATCGATGTTTTCGAATTGTTAACAAACTAAATAAAAACATCGTTGTTTTGTTTTTGCTGAAATTCTCTTGTAGATATGTGTTGTCAATATACAAATTACCCTATTCGTCGATATAAAGGCAAATAGTATATACAAAACTTTATTAGTGCTGCCTTTTATATCGATGTTGTATTGGCGCCGTAAAATACAACACCGGTTTCTGATGCCTTCGTTGTTTATAAAATTTTATGCAAAATTTTATTCAAAGCGAATGTGTTCTGTGCACATCAAAAAGTGAATAAGTGAAAATAGAGTATAAATTGAATAGAGTGAGTAAAGTGATAATAAAGTAAATAATAAAGACAACACAAAACCAATAAAAGTGAACGAGAGAGGTAATAAAAAAAGCTGAAAAGACAAACTAAGTAAACGCGAAAAGGTTTTGTTTTGCGCGTAAAAATAAAGTGTTAAATTTTATTTAAAGTGTTTACATTTTCTAGGAAATTGTTCAAACAAAAAACCAATCAGTTCCACAGCAGCAACTCCGGCGCATCCATAGCTAAGAAAGCAGTTGTTAACAGAGCCAACTGGAAACTATACCAGCCTATAGTAGCTAATTGTAAGGCCTTTTCATTTTTTCAGTGTGTTGGGTTGATTGTATTTGTTTTTTTTAATTAGTACAGGATTGAAAATGCCGCCAAAAAGTGATGTGCGGAAACATTTTTCTAAAACTGCACATAATTCCGCTTCATGTAATGTGTGCAAAAAGAACATAAAATCCAGCGGTAATACTACCAATTTGATTGGTCATATAAAGGCCAAACATAAAGCTATTTATTCGAAACATTTTATGACCTCGACGCCCTCAAAATCAACTCAAAGTACACCGGCAGCAACATCTGGCGTGACTGAAATCACGGACCTGACGGAAGAAATGCCGAGTACAAGCCGTGCATGCGCGAGTACAAGTATGCAACAAGCATCAGAGTCTACAGGTAAGAAAACTTTTTAAAATACATGTCTATTTCGACATGAAAATTATGTACTCATGTATATTGCGACCCCTAAATATTATCCGATTTGCATAAAAATTTTACTGCATTTTTTTTTACACATAACAGAATAAAATGGCAGGGTGCCCCCGTAACAAAATCAGAATTTCAAAAATAAGAAGCACACTAATGTATACATATGTACATTTAAAATTTTCAGCCATTGCACAGCAGCAATCCTTGGACAGGTGCTTTAGAAGTATTTCCGCTTTTAAAGATGGTGGCGATAAATATAATAGGATAACCAGTGCTATCCTGTTCATGATTTGTCGAGACAGCCAGCCAATCTCCATAGTTGATGACGAGGGTTTTAAATATCTTTTAAAGGTCACGGCTTCTTTGTATAAAGTACCCTCAAGGCGTACCATCGACACCCTGCTCGACACAAAATATGACTACGTATCAGGATTAGTGAAGTCGCAATTGGCCAAAGTATCTTTTGTATGCCTTACAACAGACATATGGACCGAAACCCACCGAACTAAGAGCTTTCTCGGCATAACAGCTCATTTTATTTCCGACAGCTTTATAGAGCCAACGACGGATTTGCAGCTGCAAAACGTTACAATAGGAGCATTTGAGCTCACCGAACGTCACACTGGGGAACACCTAGCTACTGTGCTAAGTAGCAAATGCACTCAGTGGAATATTGAACAAGACAAGGTAATAACAGTTGTGACGGATGGTGGGGGCAATATGGTTAAAGCAGTTGATATCGCCTTCGGAAAAAAGCATACCTACTGCTTTGCGCACCTGCTAAATCTCCTGGCACAAAAAACCATAGACTCCTTTACAGAAGGCAAAGAAGCTATTGACAAGGTAAAGTCAATAGTAACTTGGTTCAAGCGAAGTGTTGTTGGCAGTGATGAACTGCGGAAAAAAACGGAGGGTATGGAGGCAAGGGTCCTTATTCAATCGGTTGAAACCAGATGGAATTCCACATTTTATATGGTGGAGCGATTTATGATGCTACGGGAAACTGTTAGCACCATAATCGCATTCAATTCAACTGCACCCGCTATGGTCACAGCCAGGGGCGTCGCGAAGGTTCCAATCGTGGGGGGGTGATCTTGACTGATATGCCGACTGATCTCGAAAAATTGCCGACTCTCTTTTATAGGCATAATAATGGATTAAAATTCAATTGAGGTGAGTACGTATTCCCGCATACTTAAGAATTTCAGCGAATTTGAAAAATTAAATAAACATAAAACTATTTCTGACAAAATCTTTGTTGTGCTCAAAAGCAGTATATAGTTGTTAACATAGAGTTCATAGTGAGATGCATTTATTAACTGAAAATGCGCAATATGTTACCAAATGAATTAAGAATCCTTCTATAGTGATTGTTCACTCTTTTTGGGTGCGCCTTTCTATTTACACGTGCTCAAAGTGGTAGACTAATGCAACTAAGTATATTTGCCTCTACGAGTGATCGGTTGTAACGGGGAATAGTGAAGAGAGAATGTTATAGCTAATCGTTTCAATGCTGAACAAAGAATTGAAAATTTATTATTGTCGTCGGATACAATGTTTTACAAAATTAAATACATACTGCGGAAAGATACCATTTTCACATGAATCAGAATAAGGTTACAATGAAAAATTTTTTCGCGAAAAATGGAAGAATCAAATTCAAATTTTAACTCTGCGATGTTTTAGTAAAGACCATTTTTGAACAACCTCACAAAGGTCAATTTCATCTACTTTATCTTTTGAAGAGAAGAGCAGCATCAACGAATTTAAACGATCATCTCCCATTGTTGTGCGCAAATCGTCGAAAACTATTTTTAATTTACTGAAGGAACGTTCGCACGATGCCGACGTGACAGGAGCAGTCAAAATATAACGAACCAGTTTATATGCTAAGGGTGTAATTCGTTTTAACTTGAATGCTACCGTGGAAATATCTTCAAACGATTCACAACCTTGACACGAATCAAAAAGAATTTGTAACTCAGAAAGCAAACATTCGACTTCCTCCTTGAAGAATTCGGGTTCCAGTTTTACAATAGAGTTTATCAAATCAATCGTAACATTATTTCTGTCTGCTGGAATTCTAAACATTTCCTGAATAGGTTTGAATGTGGACAAACTTTCTTGTAACTTTTCTTGGATACAACTTGTGAAAACTTGTAGGACAATTTTGAATTCTTTTCTATAAAAAAGCATACCTCTCGAGTGGACGTCTATTCGCAAATTAAGGACGATCACTAGAGAGTTCGTCCTTTTATAGAGGCAAGCGCAGAGCTTTTGCTCATCGTCCAAAAATACAAAAGCTTTTGTGGATCATAACTTCACATATGTTTGGAACGTAAGTTAATAGCTTACAACTACAGGGTTGCATGACAATACTTTACACTTAAACAATTGACATTAAGTCCTTACCCTATAAAATGAAATACTTATGCTACAGAGTTAATTTTAAACATACAAAATGGAGATAGTAAAAACGATGCTCTGTAATTAGAAATCTTTGGAATTGCACTTCCAATTTCTTCGACTAAAAAACATTTTACTTAACTCCAGTTCAGCCTAAACGAATATTTGCGATTCACCGCCGTGAATTCTCCGAATAATTCTTAAAAATTCACCATCTGGTAATATTTCTTGTGTGTATTTGCTATCAACTTCAACTTTGAATCGTCATCTCGAAAAAACCTTATTTTCAAAATCGCCGAATGATAATAATTTTACAACACAACTTCTAGAACAACTAAGTATGGTGAATGAATCTATTTTGATGATACTCACAATTTTTTACAAGTTTTGATATAAGAAATTTAGTGAAATTCTGATTTTTTTTTCAAATTTACCGAAATTTAGATGCTCATGGTCGAAATTTTGTCACCGCACATTCAAAAATGCCGACTTCCAAAAATCTGGGGGGGTGAGACACCCCCCCACACCTAGACCTTAGATTTAAAAACATACACTTTGAAGATAGCCCTAGCAACAGCAATAAGAAGATTAAGCAGGGAGATTAAAGAACACGAAGAATCTTCTTCGGAGTCGGATGGCAATTCATCCTACACCAATAGCCCAGGAAAACCAGCTCCTTCAGGTATAAACTTGAATATATATAAAAAAGAATTCTTAAGATTGTATGTTTTATTTCAGGCGTCAACTTTTGGGACGAGCACCATAAACTGGTGCAGGAGAATTGGAAAGCAAAAAAGAGATCGCGGGCGATTGACCAAATGTCACAGACAGAATTGACAGAATTGTCAGTCTATTTAAAAAGTCCTGTATCAAGACTAAATGAAAATCCCTTGGAAACATGGCAACAGGGATATGTGCCAAAAAACTCGGTCTTGATGAAAACGGCCATTAAATATTTATCTATTATGGCCACTTCCGTCCCCTCTGAGAGAGTGTTCTCCGCTGCTGGGAACATTGCGTCAAGCAGAAGAAGCTGTATCTCAGGGGAGAAGCTTCAAAAAATTCTATTTTTGCAGACCGTCCATTCCAAGTTTTGGGATGTGGAATAAAAGGCATAATGCACGATGTTAATTGTAAGTCCCGCCTTAACGTACAGTTTTTTGCCTAACCTAATTTGACATTTTCTTTTTTCAGTGTTTGACAAATTCAACCATGGAGGGGTACAAAATTGAGCATCGTACAAAGACTTACAAAAATGAGAGTTAAAATCAAAATACTTTTCGTGCACATCATCTTTTTTTTGTCGCTCCAAACAATTGATATATTTTGTAAATTAATGTTTTTTTTATATAATTTTGTTAGCAATTCGAAAACATCGATGTTTTTTCTATAAATTTTTTTTTTGAAAACATCGATGTTTTTTATTAAAGTTTTTTAGCAATAAAAATAAAAAAGCAGTACTAATCAACTTTTGTATGTTTTTGCTTAATATCGTCGACATGACATATATAAAACTGCACTTCAGGGAAAACAAAACACGCAGAAACATTTGTAACCGATGTTGGATCAACATCGATGTTTCTCACTTGACGACCTTTTTTTTTTTAGTCAATGTCAGAGGGAAAAGAATACGTGCGCAGAAACATCGATGTTTGGAAACATCGATGTTTTTAACCGATGTTTTATCGACATCGATGTTTCTCATTTGAAACATCGATGTTTTTCGATGTCGCAGCCCTACTTCATATGCAATGTTTGATAATAACGATCAACATGAATTATTGTTGGGCTTATATCGTATGAAGTGCGCTCATGTAATGCTTCTCGTTCATGTAATTCCTCCGTATTGTTTTCCGAAAATTCAAAACAATAGATATTTAGAGTACGCTTCACATAATTGCTATAATAAGAGCATTTAATTCGAATTTCACAATTATCGTAAACTAAATTGAAATGTCGATAAAAAACCCCTGGGCTTTCAAGAATACCTCCAATTCTTTTTTCCTTTTCAACTAAATCTTTTTTAAAAACGTCAATAGCCTCGAGTATGGTGTATACACTTCTTTTCACACTATGCGACTCAGTCCTTTGGTCGGGGTAAGTTGGTCTAAAAGATCCCCAAGGGCTCTGCGTTGTTGTTGTTGTTGTTTTTAATAATTGGGGGTTCAGCTCAGGAAAACTTTGATCTACCAACTGAATTGTCACATTTATTTTTAAACGTAAAGAAGTGTTTGGAATATTGTATTCAAAACTAGCCTGGTTACTATTTTCAAAATTTCTAAAGCTGCTTATATTTTGGTTTTGGTTCATAAATTGATTATAATAATAGCTTGTTACATAAGTTAAATACAACAGGTGTAGAAGTAGAATTTTTATTAAATTAGTTAATTTCATCTTTTTTTTTTTTTTTTTTTTTTTTTTTGTAATGTATATACGTCTACAATATGTTATACAATGACCATTTTATATGTTTGTCTATAGTTTCTTACATCAATTATTTCTACATTTGGTCTTTTATATGAAGTATCCTGGACTAGATCCTTTTCAATGCCACCATTACTTAGAATTCTCAACAGTTTGTCAATATATCTGCTATCATAAGTACAACGAATGGGTATATCAAAATTATCATATTCCAATTTGAAATGTCGATAAAATGCTTGTTTTGACTTAATGATTCCTCCAATATCAGATTCCTTTTCAATAATCTCTCTACGAAATGCCTCTATAGCTTCATCTATAGTAAAAATTCTCATAGGTTTCCCCTCAGTTGTAATGTCAACTATAGACGATGGTGTGATTGTTGTATATGATTGAGTTATTTTGGTAGGGGGTAGAGATCGTTGTATTATCTCTACAATGGGGGTCGATGACGACGACGAGGATGTCGTGGACAACACTTCAATTTCTTCGTTATAATTCGGTAATAGAGGCTCACTTTGTTTAAGTAATAATAATGAAATATTTATTTGTAAAATATCATTACTATTCGGTAATGTTAAATTAAATTGAATACTTTTCGAGTTTTGGTTTATCGCAAACCCTTTATTATCAAAATGGTGCTCCGTAGACAGCTTTGAAAACAAGTAATAATGACAATAATAAAATATAAAATTTAAATTCCATTGTGTCATATCCCCTTCTCTACAACAATTTAAAATGAGGGTGATATTTGAAAAATATGTATTTATATACTTACTTTTCTTCTTCGTCTTAGTCTTTAAAATAAAAAACACTAAGCTTAAAATCTCTAATCCTGTTTTATTTCATTATAATTTAAATTACAATCCAGTATGTACTTAAACAAAATATATGCTGTTTTTAAAGCACAACGAATTTGTAGTCTATTTATTTTTACATTACACTCACTATGAAAATGATATTGACAACGCACAGCATCTGTTTGTAAATTATATAATCTAGAGAGATTCAATACATCACATTCTGTACTCTCCTCTTCAATGTTAAACACCGGCTTTTGCAGGAACTCTGCTATCCACACTTGCTTTTCTTCTCCCTTTACATACACTTTTAAGTTTTTCAATGCCGTCATCAAATAGTTTCTTACAGCTTTAAAGTTTTCACATCCATAGGTCCATAATAAATTATGGTGGTGTAACATTAACCAATTAGCTTGTCGTTGATAATCCTTACTCAGATCTGAAAATTCAAACGGAGCTTTGATGTGAAAACAATGAAACTCTTCATTATTGAAGACCACCGCTATTTCCTTTATAATAAATCTATTATTATATATTTTGAAGCCTTGAACATCTACTGTCGCAAACATTTTAAAAATTAATACTGAAATATATTTTTAATGGATCATGGCTTTTTATACATTCATATTTTAATTAAAAATATAGACAAATTTATCAACAATCATATTTCTGTGGTTTCATAAAATTCTCACTTGTCTATAAAATTCTCACATGGCTTCTATCTAAAAAAAAAACCACAAAATAAACATACAAACAAACAGCAAAACTATCAAAATTATCAAGCACACACACACACACGCGCACACGCAAACGAAAAAAAAAAGACACACGCACACACGCACACACCGAACGAAAAAAAAAGACACCTGTAGTGCGATTCACTAACTTATTTTAAAGATATTCGTTTGGTTAACTCAACTTAACCAAAATTTTAGCGACCCTGCTATTCAGTAGCCATTTTTTAACGATTTTCGCATTCGCCGAATCAGCTGTTGATGTTAGCTAGTCGATGACCGAAAACTAAACGACAAAAAATTTTATGTTGTTAACTCAATCGAGAAAAGTGAAATTCGTGATTTCAATTTAAATAAAAGAAAAATTTGAAATTCAGTGATTTGTTTTTTTTGTAATTAAAAAAGGAACATTAAATAATGTCGTTTAAATATTTGGCATATGATTTATCACGAGGTGATGAAGAAGTAAGCGCTCCAACAGTGGATCGACGTTTACTCCGAGATGTGGGCAATCCCTTTCATCTAAATGCAACAGACTTTCAAAAACTGTATCGGTTAACTCCAGACTTGGCTGAATACCTAATTTATCAGCTTGATAACCAAATACGAGGATCCAGAATAACATCAATATCAACTGAGAAACAGATAGCTCGTGTAATCTTTAAGCCTGTATGCAATTTTAAATTTTAATTTTATATTGGTAGGTTCTATCGGCGTTAAGGTTCTTCGCAACTGGTTGCTATCAACGACTCGTAGGTGAACAATGGGGAATATCCATGAGCCAGTTTTCCGTAAGCCGGCATTCATCGGGTAACGGATGCAATCAATGATTCGTTGTTTCACCAGAAAGTGAGATTTCCTATGACCCAAGTGGAACGCCATTCTGCTAAAGAAATGTTTGCTTCGGCCTCGTCTCCCTTTGTGGGAGGCTGTATTGGAGCCGTCGATCCCACGCACATATATATTTTGCCACCAAGGAATCATGAGGAGGCTTATGCCAACCACCACATCTACTATTCAATTAATATGCAAATGGTAAAAGCAAACTTTTACAAGGATCCATGTATAAAAACAGAAATATAGTTTAGTTTTAATATATAGATAAATGATTATAATTAAAAAAAATTAAATATATGTATGTAAATCCTAAATACGCTGGAGTACAACGCGAAGTTTGAAAACGATAACCATGGCATATTTACAGGTTATTCCGCATATTCCTCGGAGTCGAGTTGATGACTATTCTAACAAAACACTCATAGAAGAGTCCGGAATTCTGCTACAATGGATCATTGCAATATACATATATAAAGAATTTTAAGTGTTTGTAGTTTGAAACAAACTAATATCTATTTCACTTTAATGAAATATAACAAAATCGCTCAAATTTATATTCGGCAGCAGGCATTCGTTTGTTTGTTTTTTTCTATTCCTCTTTGTGCTTTTCGCTTATTTTGGCATTTAGTTTGACTGAGATGCCACTCTTTATCACTTTGAATAAATACAACGAAACAGCTGTTAAGTGTCGTTAAGAATAAGTTAGTGAATCGCACAATCGTTAGTGCAAACGGCAAATATTGCCGCTAAAAATAACAATTGTCGTACCGTTTAAAGTTAGTGAATCGCACTACTGGTCACATTAAATTCACACGCCTAAAAACCGCAAAAGAAACATACACACACTTGCGGTCACACTAACCCTGCAAAAATCGTTGGACCATGTGGTCTATTTGTGCTGTATTGGAGTACTTACAAATATGCTCCTCCGTTATGCAGTAGCGGACCAATTCATGTCTCTACACCAGCTTATTGTTACCCGATCACTGCTCGTGTTTTAACGATCGTTATCTCTACACGATCTTGATTGGGCTGTGTTGCCAAGAGTGAACAATGAAGATTTAATTAAGTACTAAAAATAAATAAATTGACAATCAAAGCGAACTTGTAGCCGAATATATATTTTTGAGAACTAGTAAAATGATCGAAGATAAATTTTGGTTATTTATACTTCAGTTGCATCTATATAAAGTGTCAGTTCCGTGTGCGTAAACTCGTAACATCTTGCAACATACAGATGGTATCTATTATGGCAACCCTTGCATGATACAACTGCGCAACTGGTTTTAAGTATACAGAATTTTTGAAAGTGAAATTGAGTTGCAAAGAAGGCCAGAGTGAGTTCTATTGGTTAATAAATTAAATTGAAATAATTATTATAAATTATTAAATAAAAAACAATATGTAGTGCAGTGCGCGTCACAGAAGACGAGTTATAAAATTGGAAAGACAAAATTTTGCATTAAGATTGCAAAACGCAAATAACGTAACTGCGCAAATTGAATGCACCGATGAAGCAGCAGGATTCGAAAATGTTGAATCGGTTGGCTTCTTTAGTCATATACCGTCAGATGGAGAAATCTCGCCACATGAAGAATTAAATGGGGCAACAGACCAAAATAATTTTTGTTATAAGTATTTCATGCTGAAAATTGTAAATATTACAACTCGTAAAGTCACTTTTATTTCATTATTTCAAAATATTTTGAGGTGAATAAGCCGGAGTGGTACTTAAACGAGGGTAATTAGGAGAAGTGAAGTGGGAATATTTTTGTTAATTGTAAAAACCAATAAAATATACATATATTTATTTCAGCTGCACTAAGTCACACTACTCCAAATTCAGAAAAAGAATTAAGAATGGCACTTCAAGCTGTGAAAAAACGCCACTTTCGTCAAGTATCCAGCCAAAAAAAGAAAGAAGTCAATTAAGTTTAAGCTATGTACAGTTTATACATATATGCACGGAAATGTAGTTATAAGTAGTTGAAATTATTTTTTTTTTTTTTAATATGTAGATATTGTGATGTGATGAATTTTTTTTTAACTCAAAATCTATGAATGCATAATTAGTAAGTTAAACGAAAAGCTATTTTTAAGTTATCTTACTGATTTTTTATAATGAAGAATTTTTAATTTTTTTCGTTTATAGTAATCATAAATATGTGATATGCTTTGATTTTAACAATAAGATTTTTAAGTATATATTTAACAAATAAAATATAGTTATTAAGACTGCTAAAACTTAAGATAGCGCAATTTGATAAGAAAATTTTCCTAAGTTTAATTTTAACTGTCTGAAATTTTTTGAAATGGATCGGTGAAATTGCGATTCTTTTCTTTGCTAAAAGTTTACTATTATAGTCAGCTAAAAGAGAAATATGTATAACGTTTGTATGTGAAAATTCTATCATGTCAAATTTGCCTTCAATATAGTTATCAAATTAGCACCCCTATTGCGAATTTCTATTGTCGAACATCGACAGTTTTTAAAGTGCCGATTTCTCTTTGAATTTTCTGCCGTGACTTTGTTTTAATAGCTTAAAATGTTTATTATCGTAGCTGTGGAAGGGTGGTAGAGTAAGAATTATTCACGGTCGCTAACTGACTGAGAAATCGACTATCAAAAAATTGTCAATAATCGACAATCGACACCCGCAATAGGGGTGTAAATTAAAAGTATTAAAATTTTGGTTTATGTTTCCAATATACGTGCATATAAGTATGTCAACATTTGTATTAGTATGAATAAAGGAAATTGAGTTTTCAATATAAATTTTATATTTTAAATTAGTTTTCCTTAAGCGGCAAAATAGGTAGTATCGAGACTATTCCTCCGTAGATGCTCCATGGATTAATTACCTCAGAGTAGTTTCGAAAGTAATCTTCCGTAGGTACTCCTTGGAGAAATTACCTCAGTAGTTTCGAAAGTAATCTTCCGTAGGTACTCCTTGGAGAAATTACCTCAGAGTAGTTTCGAAAGTACTCTCCCGTAGGTACTCCTTGGAGTAATTATCTCAGAGTAGTTTCGCAAGTACTCTCCCGTACTTACTCCTTGGAGTAACCTCTTGGAGTAGTTTTGTGCTACTCTGATCTCATGCAGAGCTGGAGTATATGGTCCTGCCCTACGACATCGCAATGTTAATTGGACCACATTTTTTATATGCAATGCGGTTAGTTTTGGAGTACTCTGTGGCCCTAAAGGAGTACTCTTTACATGCATACAGGGAGTACTCGCAGTTTTTGCAGGGTAAATTCTCACGCATATATGTATGTATGACAGTATGTATATACTTTTCCTTTCACCAAATGGGGTAGAACCCGTATATTACTACTACTTACGTGGATCCTTGTAAAAGTTTGCTTTTACCATTAGCATGTTAATTGAATGGTAGAAGTGGTGGTTGGCATAAGCCTCCTCATGATTCCTTGGTGGTAAAATTGATATATGCGTGGAATCGACGGCTCCAATAGAGCCTTCCACAAAGGGAGACGACGCCGAAGCAAACATTTCTTTAGCAGAATGGCGTTCCACTTGGGTCATAGGAAATCTCACTTTCTGGTGAAACAACGAATCATTGATTGCATCCGTTACCTGTTGAATGCCTTAACGGATTTGCGAAATGGGTTGGCAACTCCACCAGACGGAGTTGGAAACAAATACCAGGGAAGATAGAAAGAAAATTACAGAAATCTGGCAAATGTGTTCTTTTTGTTTAAGAGCACTTAAGAGACACCAACCCCCACCACCCCATCACCCCACCGTCAGCAGCGAGCCCAGCCATCACAGCAACCAGCAGACGGCTAGCACCCAGATATCCGCCCAGTCAACCATTTGTTAACAAATATGACAAGCTTAACCGCACGACACGCAAACAAAGACACTTGCAGCATGTGCTGGGTAGAGGGATGGAGCGCAGTTCACTGACTATTCTTCTTTACAAATCGACCGCAGCTACCGAAATAAAAACTTTTGTCGCCAAGTAGCAAAACTCACAGCATAGCATAGCGGAGCGTATTCATAGAAAGCAGCAATGCTAAGGAATTTTAGCGGGAAGCAAATCAGCGGTTGGTAAGCTGTTGTCTTTGTCAGCCAGCAAGTGAATCTCGGCCACGCTTGCTCAGCGCATCCTCATCCCTAACAATTTGATTTTACTCACTTATGGTGCCCACAGCAGAGAACATCAAACAATGAGAAGGCCGAAAATTTTTCTTTATTTCGTAACTGAGTTGAAACGTTTTCGCTGCGGAATTTTAGATTAACATTTTTTGCAAATGTTAAACGCTGCGAAATGGTAAAATGCATGTTAAAAAAGCAGACATTTGCAGAAATTCAATGTTGCGGGATCATTTTCTGGTTTATAGATCTTTGTTGCAAGTGGCATCTAGAAAACTTGAATAGTTTTATTTTAATTTGCAAAAATTATGTAAATCGGTTAAAATATACATTTGGATAAGGTTTTATTTTGATTATTATACCAATATTTATAAATAAAAATCTATATCTAATATCTTAAATATGTATATCTTAAACACATATATATTTTGATAATTTTGTAAATTCATTTGTAATGCTATAAAATTAGAAGGTAAATGTAACTGAAACAAGATTTCCAAAATTTATGAAAGTTAAGAAATATATCGTATTTAATTAAAAAAAAAATGCATAAAAATTAGACATGACACGAAAAAAAAGCTGGGATTCGAACTATGGGGCAAGAGCTAAAACATGCAATATGATAATGTGGCAGACGACTATACGCGCTAAGTAGAGGTGGAAAACTATCGATGGGACTGTCGATACTATCGATGGTACAGCACTATCGTCACTATCGATGGTCTCCACTATCGGAAATAACTGACTATCGATACTATCGATGGTCTCCACTATCGGACCGACTACCGATTGTTTGCCACATCTAGGTATAACAATTTACCATCACTTTCATATTTTATTGTGGTTTCACTTACATCCCGTAGTTTTCTAGTTGTCAGAAAATTTGTGTAATAATTGAAACGGAAAAATTTCTTAATATAATTACAAATGGTGTGTATTTTGTGAATATATGTATGTATAAATTTATGATGTTTCATTATATATTATTAATATTATTATCAGAAACAAATGTAAGTGTTGAATGCTTGTGCTCTTCCGGAAGTGACGAAGATCGTGGTGGGAAACGCGCAAAAACTAAAATTTCTTCGGTATGGAAATTCTATTTTATTTTGACTAAACTTTTTAGCATGCAATTATGTTTATAGGTTTCGAAATATTTTATTCGATCTTCCGACAAAAAATTTTCCAAGTGTTAAATGTTCGAAAGAATATAAAACAAGTGGCAACACGTAAAACCTCAGAGATCATTTGAAGAGAGTGCATCCAAATCTAGATGCAGATGAAGTTCAGGCAGCTACATCTTCAATATCATCTTCAAGTCGCCAATCGAGCATACGATCAGTGGATTCATATTTTAAAAGAGCCATGGAATATGACAGTTCTTCGAAAAGAAAGGCAGATATTGACATAGCCCTTAGTAAATTGATTGCTGAAGGATTACAACCATTTAATTTGGTTGAAGACGAAAGTTTCCGAAGTTTCGTCAAAATTTTGGATCCACGTTAAATGGGTACAATAAAACTTTAGAAACATGTTGATTTAATTTTATTGATGGATTAGAGTACACCTGATAGTTTTATCAAATTTACATTGACGATAGGACTATCGCTACTATCGATGGTTAATAAAAGACAATCGTTGACTATCGATGGTGGCCACTATCGATAGTTTGCCACCTCTAGCGCTAAGCAGACACTTCATGGAGCTCGCTTATACGGCTAATTATGCAAATCATAGCAATGTGTGCGCAAAGAAGAAGAACAATTTACGAATCCAACTAAAAATGAAACAAATAAGAAAAAGTAGTAGTCCGCGAAAAAAAACCGTTTTTTGATTATCAGCGGGGCAAGTAGAGAGGGAAGAGGGGTTATGCAACAATTGTGGATAACAGAAGGGTTGAAAGGGGAAGGGAACGGTAACCAAAAGAATATTCTTTTCTGTTTTTCGGCAATTTTTGTGTCGATTCGCCAATTGCGCGTGCACGTGTACGCAAATGAATTGATGCGCATTTGGACAAAAGTTCTAGAACGTTCAGCAATTTGTCAGACTACGTTGGCAAATTTCATTATTGTCTGATATTGCGGTGTTGAAATTTTCAATGACCGTCGATGGTTTGTAAAATTGAAGATTTTAGCATTTTTGTGTTCGTCGCGTCGAGGGGAACATTTGCGAGCGCGGGGAGATGAAATGCTTACGCTTATGAATGAACGGCATTTGTTTTTAGGAATACGCGCACGCGTTCATGAATGAATTTTTTGTTGTTGTACGTAGTTTCAGATATTTTAGAATATTTGGCGCCAGCGCAGGCACAAATGCAGCTGCGGTTGTGATTGCGCTGTGATTTGATTTAGATTTAGCGTAGGTCAAGGTTGAATTTATGCATATGCAGGTATGTAAGTACATACTTACATACATAGTATGTGAGTATGTATGTATGTACATGGATGCATATGAATTTATGTATATAGATACATATGTACATAGATATGCTTACATATGGATGTGTGATGACATATTAGTTATTTATGACTGTACAATCAAATGTAGTATTCTCTGGAAGTATACATACTATGTATATCAACATACATACATACATACATATGTACATACATACGTGTGTATGTATGCTATTGCAAGAATTTGCAAAAAAAAGTAAAAATCTAATAAATTTTAAACCAAAAGCGTGTGGCCCGGTTCCAAACTCGCGCAAAACGAAAGTATAAAGAATATTGCGGCGCCTCCTGAAGCAACTGCACCACAGAACACAACTAAGTTCCACTATCTAAATTGCTACTTGATTCAGTTTCCCGTGAATATTGTTTGCCAAGACAAATTTTTTATACAATTGAACAAATTTATAATATATGTACATAGATCGTATATTATTTTGCATCTACAGAAAAAGGAAATCAACGTAGGAAACCAATTAATTGGAAGCACAGTCACTCCAAGTCCCAAAAAATCCTTTTAAACCTTTTTTTTTTTTAAAAACGAACATAAACATTTTATTAATGCATGTTTGTATGTAAAAATATGAATATGCTTGGATATTTTTATATTTCACATTGTTTTCATTTTTTAAAATATTCATGAGGGCATGATAAAAATACCATATTATGATTTTTTTGTAAATATTCAACATATAATTTTAATTTAAGCCAAATTTTCTTCTTTTATCTTAATTAATTTATCCTGAATTTTTTTTGAAAAGTTTAAAAAAGAGTTAATTATGCATTAATTTCATATTTTGTAAAAAAATGTCGTATACACTTGCAACATTATCAATACTTTGAATTTCAGTTTTTTTTTAATTTTCAAAAATATTCATAATTTCTTGCAAGTAAAAATACTACATGTTGTGCATATTTACAGTACATAAATACATATGTATGTACATATGCAGTTTAATTTTAATTATTAGTTTATATATTTTTTTTAAATTTGTAATTTTAATGAAGTTTATGGAAAGTTTTAGAAAAAACATTTTTTTTTTTAATTTTTCCTGACAATGTTTTTGGCAAACAAGATTTCAATTTCAAATGGATTAATTAACACATTTGTAACAATATTCCCATACACATCTGCCACTTATCAACATTTCAGCAACAATTTGAACAGTGGAAATGTTAATTCACATTTTTCTACCCTGTTAAGTCGGCGGCGAAATAAAAAATTTAACATCTGGATTCCTTAGACAAAACCTTTCAGAATTAATTTGGATCGAACCAAAATTTGCACCTTCTCATTGTTGTAAGTTCTCTGCTCACAGTCACCGACGTGTACGTATGCCGTGTCTGTTTGACGGGAGATACACAAAATTGAGCAAAACTTGTGCCCGTACGTATGTTTTGTAAACAAACTTGCGTACATAAAACTGTGTTTGCTTGCATCAACACAATGTTGCCATTCATTTGTTTGCATACATACTTTTACACACATCCGCGTTGTCAATTACAATTTTTCATTGTATAATAAACCAAAGCCAAAAACCAACAAATGCAAATAGTTCATTTATCTATAATTAACATTATTAAACATCGATTTTAAATTAATTTAATACAAATTTAAATTTTTATAAGGTTATTTTGTTAATGATTTTAAAAAGTTCTGCTTGGCAACACTGTGCCGTGAGAGAGCACTCAGCTGACACGGCTTCACGGCAAAAATCTAAATTTCTCAGATTACACACGTACACGTCGCGCGTAACCGTCACACGTACACGTTGATGAGTTTTCATTTACATGGCGCTCTCATAAGTTTGATCGTGTCAGCTGACACGTAACGTACGTTTGCGTCGGTGAGTGTGGGCACCATTATTATTCATTGGGGATGATGAAAATGAATTTGAATGAGCTGAATATTTTTTTGGTTATGCTTTATGTCTTTCACACACATTCAAAATGCGTGAGTGTCGTGTAAATCAAACGCGCGAGTAGTTGTTCAGTTATAGTTTCCCTGCAAAAATTGAATGACTGAATCTCCAATACATGCGAACAAATTTTAGTGTTTAACAAATACATTCATAACAAATTTCTTGCTCCGATTCTCAAAAAGAATCAACAATATTAACCATTTGTATTTTTGTCATACATCTTATTCGCTTCCACATACTGAACGCATAGGGATGTCGGAATGTGGCTATTTTGAGAAGAAGAAGAAAAGTACAAAAGAAACATAACAGTGTTGCCGAATCAATAAATTATTTGAGTTTATGTAAATATCGAACACACATTTTGTTTTGATAGCATATTTCGATACACGTTTGGTTAAATACCACTTAGCGCAAATTTATAACTTTTGGGGAAATGGTATTCAAATATGTGCGGAGTGGAGTGTTAAATAATCGACATAAGTATAATATTTTTTATAATTTTCTTAAAATATTTTTAATTCACATATTCTTTATAAGTAGATGGTAACTCTAAAATATGTTGATATTCAGAGGTACCACAATTTATCAAGTCATTTCGATTTTTTCCTGCTGCAGACGCTTTGAAATTTATTTTAAACCAATTTGTAAATTATAAATTACTCTCTGCGAGCATCAAGTGCCATAATATTCAACGCCACGCCCAAGGTTGTGCAAAAATCAAAAATAATTAACCATCAGCAGTGGATATTGAAAATTACATCGGTGGAAATTTGTGGTAAGTTATCATGAAACGCAAAACTTTTTATAACCTTGTTAGTGAGGAAAAAAAGGATTTTGAGCTCAGTTCATTGAATTATTCAAAGATTTTCAAATTTGCCGAAGCAGATTTGGATGAACGCAGCTGCAATCATGCGGAAGAACTCAGTGCTAGTTTCGATAGTTCTAATTGCAGTGACGGCGTGGAGTATGCACACGTAACAAGTTCTGAAAGTTCCTTTGATGATCGCACTGGGCTTACAAGTGCAGAGAAGTGTAATGAATTAAAATTGTAGGCTATCCAAAATAATGTGTCTCAAGTAGTGCTAGGTAATTTGTTGCGTACACTCAGAAAAATAGGTGTAAATGATTTGCCTCTCTCGCCAAAAACCATTCTCGAAAGTAAGGAAGTTCGAACGATTCCCAATGGAGAATTTTTGTACTTTGGCGTTCAATCACATTTCGAATTAAATATATTTCCATTTTTAGAAGACAAAAATGAGATTTTGATTGACGTTGGAATCGATGGTTTAAAATTATTTAAACATTCTAATAGAGTTTTGTGGCCAATTCTAGGCTCCCTTGTTGGTTTTTCCAGGGAAACAATCGCTTGTTTTTCAGGAAAGCAAAAGCCATTGAATGCAAATGACTTTTTGAGAGACTTCTGTGAAGAAGTAAGTCTTTTGAGAAAAAATGGTTTGAGAGTTGGCTTGAATCCAGTTTTAAAGAAGTTTGACGTTCGCCTTTTTATATGTGATTCGCCAGCTCGAGCTTTCATTTGTGGAGTACAGAGTCATAATGGTAAAAACAGTTGTCCTAAATGTTGTCAGGTAGGAAAATATGTGCAAAAAAGAGTGTCTTTTGCAAAAGAAATAAGTGAATTGCGAACTGATGCATCTTTTAAAACTAGATCCGATCAGGCACATCATAGCTCCACTTACAGTGGGGAAGTTAATGTTTTGCAAGAAGCAAATTTTGGAATGGTTTCGCAATTCCCTCTAGATCCTATGCATCTAGTAGACCTAGGAGTGGTAAAAAAGCTGCTTCAACTGTTAATCAAAAAAGCTAATATAACTGAAATTAATAATAGGTTGAACTTTATATCTTCTTGGGTACCGTCAGAATTCGGTAGGGTTTGTAGAAACTTTAATGAAATCGCAAATTGGAAGTCTACAGAGTATAGACAATTTTTACTGTATTCTGGGATATTTGTTTTAAAAAATACCATTCATGACTATATGTTCTACCATTTCATTTTGCTACATGCCAGCATTCGAATTCTTTCTGCGAGAGGTCTTTCAAGACCGAAGCAAATATTGTGGAAGAAATGCTTAAAGAATTTGTTAAGTTATTTGGTAGCATTTACGGGGAACATTTAATAAGTTTTAATGTACATGGTTTGTTGCATTTGCCTGCATGCGCAAAGGAAATAGGTCCGTTGGAAGACTTCTCTGCATATAGATTCGAGAACTATATGCAAACTCTAAAAAAATTAATAAAAAAGCCTAACAATATTTTGCAACAACTTTTTTTTCGTATTGAGGAAAGGAAATGTTCAGAAATAGAAAACAAATCAAAATTTGGTTCTTTTGTTATTAACGCCAAAAAAGAAAAAGATTCATTTTGTTTTAGCCAAGCTACAGGACCATTCAAAGTCATAGAAACTACAAAAGAATCAGGACATGATGTGGTAGTGGGGTATTCTTTTCAAAAAATTGATAACTATTTTGAAGAACCCGTTGAATCTTTTTCTGCTCTTGGCATAGTACTGGCAAGTAGTTTAGCTATTGAAAGAACTAAAATATTTCAAAAAGATATTAAATTTAAATATTTTTGTATACCATTTAATAACAAATATTTACTTATTCCTATCCTTCACCATCTTTTTCATGAATTCTCAAATTACTAGTCGTATTTTTTACCTAATACTAATATTTCTCCTCATTAAATATACGAGCAACTGTCAAAGAAAATGTTTGAAGCCAGCGAAGAAATCTTCTTGATGACTTCTACTCCTAACGAAGAAAAAGGTAATTAAATTCGTATTTACAATGATATATATTTATTAATGACCTTTTATTCAGAACGTACTTTTCATAATAAAAAGCTAAAGCTGTCGTTGGATTTCAACAATAGTTTTCCAGAAGTAACCAATACTCCTCTTCAACCTACACCACCTTCAAATGGTAGATAATATTTAATAATAGCATAATAATTACTATTTTTGAGACTTATTACGAATTTCATTTTATTTACAGATATAACAGATATTCTAAATTTAATTCTACAAAAGCAAACTAATTTGGAAGCTCGCATGGACATATTAGAACAAAAAGTAAGCAAATTGTGCATAATAAACATTTTCATCTACTAAGTATAGTGTAGATACAAAAGAAGCGGTTACTTTGGCTTGATGCCAAATATACTTTACGACTTTATAAATAACAGATCCATAGAATTATTAGTTCGAAAATTGAATAAGAACCATTTCATTTATAGCTTGATAGAAAAAAGGTACTCAGCCGAGATAAATTGTTTTGACAAATCTCCCCAGATATATTTACAAACATTTGAATTTCCAACATTTTCAGATCCCAGAAAAAAACGATGTCATGGCTCAACAAAAGGTTATGCGTGAGTGTAAAGTATTGATTAAAAAGGTTCACAAGATTGTATGTCGAATAAGCGGCGAAGCAGACAATGACATACATACTGAACTCGCTACCTTAATTGAAGACATATTTAAAGGCTCTAACTGACATTATTTAGAAATATGGGGTTTTGCATTTTTAATTAGCTTATACTAAATCTCCTTCAGACATTTTAGAAAATTTTTAAAAATTCCTTTGCAAAAATAAAAAATGTCGGTTGGAGCCTTTCTACATTTTATCAATGATGCATACATTTATGTATTTTTTTTTTAATTTTCTAAACTTCTGTTTTCAATTGATTTTCGAAAACTTACATTTTTTCACTAAATGGAGCGTCTGGAAATATAAGTGATGTCATGAGAAAAATGTTCTGCGACGAAGTTGTCCACCAGTTTAATTGGGATGGAAGGAGTGGAAAGAAGTCACTAATGAAGCTTAAGATAGTAAATGACTTATTATTTGGTATGATTGCATTTTTTTCCGCTTTTTGTTTATATCTCACTTATTTAAATTTTTCTTAATAGATACTTTTATGATTAAAGGACGGATTGAGTTTGAAAAAGATGTAAAAAAGTATGTGGAGAATAGTCACAATAGATTCAAGCAAAAGCGTTATTTGGAAAGAAAACAACAAAGTAAAATAGTAATAAATAGTGAATACAAATTAATATAGAGATAGTATAATACAAATATAGTATATAGGTTTAAAATACAGTACAAATAGTATTACAGTTGTAATACACAACAGTATTAAAAACATATAATAGTATAAATATGTACATACATACATGTATAATAATAAATTTTTATATAGCAACTATAACAAATGAATAATAATGATAATAAAAAGAGAATAATATTAATAACAATAATTATAATAAAACATTATTAAAAATAATAATTCAAATAATAAAAATAACAATAATAATATTTTTAATAACAAAGAAAAAAAGAACGATACTTAATAAAGTAATATGAAATGAAAAAATATGAATGAAAAATATTAATAACGACATTTGCATATTCATAGTACATTTAAGTAAAATAATGATAATTATAATAACAAAAATTGTAATGATGTATGTACATACATATGTACATATATGCAATTAAAGAAATTACATAAAGAAAATTAATATATTTATAATATGAGTAATAATACATATTTGATTATAAATTTAAAGTACATAATAACAAGTGAAAAGATATAACAATAACTGTAACAATAAGAAAATATAAATAAAAAATTAGCACAATATTATAAATAACAAAAAACGTAAATTTCTAAATATTGTGGTAAAATACCTAATATGTAAGTTAAGGCATGATACCGAAAGCTGATATAGCAACAGCATTTCGTTGCACTTACCTCACATACCCTACCGCTCTTTCTGTCAGCCCAGTGCTGACATCTAAGCTCAGTCGATGCAGCCTGACAACAGGCTAGTATGATATGATCACTTGCCTACAAAAACCCTATTGGCAACAGCCCCAATATGCTCGCCACTTGCCTAACAAAATTCATTGTGATACCTTTATCATAACAACAAATTATCACAGCATAGCAACATCAATGCACGAGTTTGATATGCAACCCAACACCAACAAACATGATGATCACTAGCTGCGCTTACCTTAGCGACAGCATGCTGGGCAGGCAGCGCAAATAGAAAGACTCTCGCCTGGCCTCACAAAACAACCCACTGCATAACAACAAACGGCGATCACTGCTTGCACTTGGCTTGGCAACAGCATGTTAGGCAGGCAGACCAAAACACAACAGTTGTTGTCTGGCCCAACTGGCCACCCACTGCATAGCAACACTACATGCGTGAGCTTGGGATACAGATCAGCTGCATGACAACAGCTTGATCAATGCTCGCCTGCTTTAGTGAACCACCCATTGCATAGCAACGCCATGCCTCATGCGCATGCAACAACACAATTGTGTTGCTAGCGGTAGAATCCAAGCGACCTTTCCGCACAACAAAACTTGCAGGTGATTACCCCTGATCGCGAGGGTATAAAAGGTGGTATCATTGCCTGTCGAGAGCAGTCCTGGTGATGTTAGGGAGTTGCGAAGTCAACATAACATATAATTAAAATAAAGTAATATGTTTAATTCAAACAAAGTGTTGAGTGTTTTATTATTTTATAAGCAATATGACTTGCTTAACTGGCGCCCAACTAACGTAGAATCCAGTGTCCTTTGAAAAAATAAATATCCTGTTAAAGAAAGGATAGTGACTTGTTAAAAACATAATTAAAAAAAATAAACTTTTTATAAAAGCTGCTTGAATAAAACTGAATTGAAAGAAAACCTAATATCCTTTAAAAAAACAAAAAAATTGTGACTAATTTTGAACGTGCTTGAAAAAAAAAAACTTTCCTTTTTCAAAAAAATTGTGAACAATTTAAAAAAAAAACTATAAATAAAGAATAAAACAGTTTTTACGTACCTGTGAAAAAAAAAACTAAATAAATATCCTTTCAAAAAGGAGTTGTGAATGTGTCGCAAAAAAAAAAAACTTTTGAACAATCATCCTAATAAAAAGGTTAGCAATTGCGCCTTTAAAGTGTATCCTTTTAAAAGGAGTATAAAATAATTTGCCAAAAAATACTAAAACCAGAATAAATTGGTATTATAAAAAACACTTTTTGCGGAAAAAAATATATTTTAAAAAAACTGTGAACAATAAAATGTTCATGAAAACCTTCTAATTGCTATACCAAACATTTGGATATTCAACGAAAAAGTTTATATGTACCAATCGGATGTGGAAGTGGCCAAACACACACAATTTTAGAGGACGAACTATCATCAGGAAAACACCAATCAACACGATCTTGGCCTTCAGAAAATTCCAGCAAAATATGTACGTATGAGAAAATAACTGGTTAAGTCTTCTTAAGTATTGTAATTAAAAAAAAAACATAATTAGAGTAGGTCGTTTACTTAAAAAATATATTTTGTGTTCTTGAAAATAAAATTAGTAATAAATAAACATTAAAAATGGATAGAACTGCAGTGGCTAGTCTGTTGGAGTCAACAGTAGAGGTGGTTGAGCAGAATTTTAGGGAACAATTAGCAGAGCTAAAACGAGAGTTTCAAAGTATTTTACCCAAAAAAATAGAAGTTCTTAAGCCCGTTACTATTGTCCAAGGTGTGCAAAGTACTCACACGGACCTTAATTTGATAAAGTCTCTACCCGAATTTAGAGGTAAAATTTCAGAGTACCCAGCATGGAGAGAAGCAGCTAGGTTCGCGATAAGCTATTATACCGAGGGTTCAGAGCCATATTATATTGCCATGGGTATTTTGCGTAACAAAATAACCTCAGCAGCTAATGAAAATCTTAGCGCTTTTAACACACCATTAAACTTTAAAGCTATTATAAGTAAATTAGATCAACTTTATGCAGATAAACGACCACTCCACATATTAGAGAACCAACTAAACACCCTCAGGCAGGGAAAAATGTCAATTAATGAATATTACGATGCGGTTGATAGGCAACTAACATTGATTTTAAATAAAAACATAATGACCTATAGCAGCAATGAGCAACTCGTTCATGCATTTAATGCTAAGGCTAGGGAAAATGCTTTAAGAGTTTTCATTTCTGGCCTCAAACGCCCACTTTGCGATACCCTTTTTTCAGCGAACCCGCCGGATCTTCCCAGTGCACTTGCCGCAGCGCAGGAGCTGCAACATAATCGCGAAAGGTATGAGTTCGCACATACATATGCCTCAGGCATATTGCCACAAGCTTTCCAGAGCGCTCCATTGTTTAACACTGTGCCTCAACCGAATCGAGCTAACAGTTCAGCACAATATCCTGTCCCGATGGAAGTAGATCGGGGAACCTCTCTATTTAGACAAAATCCCCAAACTCGAACTAATCCTTCCGACCGATTCAACCGTCAACAAATATTTCAACAGAGAAATAGTTCTAATTTTCCAAATCCTTATCAGCAGCGGTCATGGCAACAAGCCAATAATTTTTTCCAACCACAACAACAGTATAGGATACCTCATACTAATCACTCCCCCACTCAAACACCCTTGCAACGGCAACAACAACAACAACAATATAAGAGACCTTACACCCCTACAAATAACACCTCCACTCAAGCGCCCATTCAAAAACTCCAGCGTATCAACGCTATGGGAAACGAGCTATATTCTACCGAAATGGACGAATATGAGGACCCCTTTTTAAACGAACCACCGTACTCCGAAATGGGAGACACGGAGCTACCAGATGAGGTAAATTTTTTAGGCTAAGGTCAAACTTGCCCTTTATTACCCGAACCTTACCAAATGGGCAAGTTCTTAAAATCTTAGTAGATACAGGAACATCAAAAAATTACATTAAAAGACATAGTTTTTTGAAAGGTATAACTCAAATAAAATATCCCTTTCAACTAAGATCCATAAATGGTGTAAATAAAATTTCTGAGAAATGCAAAGTAAATATTTTAGGATCTACTGCTATTTTTTTTATACTTCCACAACTAGATACTTTCGATGGAATCATTGGGTATGATTTGTTGAAAGATATCGAGACAAAAATTGACACTAAGGTTGGCCTCATTTTCCACAAAAACGGAAAGGAGAAGCTTAACTTTTTTCAGTGCCAACAAGTTAACACGGCCCAAACTAAACCAATTGAAGTACCCTGTAGTATCGAAGAATTAAAGCAACGTAATTTTAATGCATTTGCAAATCCCGATAGAGCTCTCCCATATAATACAAATGTTATAGCAACAATAGACACATTAACTGATAGGCCAATTTACTCAAGAAGTTACCCATACCCAATATCGGTGGGAAAATTTGTTAATAATGAAATAGAATCTCTGCTTAAAGACGGCATAATAAGAAAGTCCTATTCACCCTACAACTCCAGTGTCCATGTAGTCTCAAAGAAAGGTTTAGATGACGACGGAAATCCAAATTTAAGAATGGTTATCGATTTCCGGAAGCTAAACGAGCATACTACTTCCGACAAATATCCCATTCCCGATACCACAGTGATACTTTCAAATTTAGGCAAGTCCAAACTATTCACAACTCTAGACCTTAAGTCCGGGTTTCACCAAATTTGTCTCCTTGAGAAAGATAGGTGCAAAACTGCATTCAGCGTAAACAACGGCAAATATGAGTTTTGTCGTTTGCCCTTTGGTTTGAAAAATGCACCGAGCATATTTCAAAGGGCAATCGATGATATATTACGCGACGACATCGGGAAAATATGTCACGTTTACGTTGATGATATCATCATTTTTTCACCTGATGAAAAATCACATTTTAAGCACGTTGACTCCATATTGAAAAAAATTGAGCAAGCAGGAATGCGGGTATCGTTAGAAAAATCTAAATTTTTTAAAAGCGAGGTCGAGTTTTTAGGATTCACAGTCTCTCATAAAGGAATCCAAACATGTCCTAGCAAAGTAGAAGCTATCCTTAGTTACCAACAGCCAAAGTCGTTAAGATCTTTGCGGTCCTTTTTGGGTCTTTTCGGTTATTACCGTAGGTTTATTAAAGACTATGCTCATATTTCAAAACCCCTCACGAAATATTTAAGAGGCGACAATGGCCACGTTAGCAGTCGTCAGTCCAAAAAAGTGCATATTTCCCTTGATGATGAAGCAGTCAAGGCCTTCAATAAATTAAAATCTATTCTGGCTTCGGAAGATGTCCTTCTTCAACATCCAGACTACTCTAAGCCATTTGAGATAACAACGGATGCCTCATCCGTAGCCCTAGGAGCCGTACTTTCCCAAAACGGCAAACCCATAACCATGATATCTCGCACGTTGTCTAAGGCTGAAGAGAATTATGCTACAAATGAACGCGAACTCTTAGCGATAGTTTGGGCATTCCAAAAGTTAAGACATTACCTATACGGTATTAAAAATATGCATATTTTCACTGATCATCAACCTCTTACATTCGCTATGGCAGATAAAAATCCAAATTCCAAAATTAAAAGATGGACTGCATTCATAAATTCTTTCGCACCGAAATATTTCTATAAACCCGGCAAAGAAAACAAAGTAGCTGACGCAATATATTCACAACCTTGATGACTCAGATGATACTGCTCATAGTGAAATTTCCCTTTCTAATACAATTAAAACAATTAAAAATCCTGTAAACCAATTTAAAGCTCAATTAGTTCTATTACCATCCGAATTTAACAGCAATTCTACCAAAATTTTATTTCAAAAACTACTCAGACATACCGTACATTTTAAAACTGCGGAGTATCTTTTACAAACTATCCGGGAAAAAGTCAACCCAAATGTAGTTAATGGAATCTGTTGCGACCTCGAAACCTTAGCCAGAGTTCAGTCTCTTCTCTTGTCCAACTTCCCAGGAGTAAGATTTATCCATACGGAAAAATTGGTAATAGATCTAGTAAAAAGAGAAGATCAAATTGAAGCTGCTACTATGGAGCATAACAGAGCCCATCGTTCTATCCTAGAGAACTATAAGCAGTTAATATCCGAATATTTTTTCCTGGGTATTAAGAAAACTTTAACAACAATAGCTAAAAATTGTAAAACATGCTTGGAAAATAAATATAATAGACACCCATCAAAAACCAATATAGGGCAAACACCAATTCCAGAATATCCCGGTCAGATCCTCCATATGGATATATTCTCTGTTGAGAAATTTCATTTTTTTACCTGCATAGACAAATTTTCCAAATTTACCATTACCATTCCAATTGAATCCAGATCAACGAATGATATCAAAACGGCTTTATTAATAGTTCTAAATAAGTTCAAAAAAACTAAAACAATTGTGTCGGACAATGAAAAATCCCTTCAGTCTAACACAATATCTAATATGTTAAAATATCATTTTAATATTGAGCAATTTTTCATACCAGCCTTACACAGTAACAGTAACGGCCAAATCGAAAGAGCGCATTCAACGCTTACAGAAATCGCTAGATGCATAAAAGCCGAACAAAATATTACAGATATCCAAGAACTAATTTTACCTGCCACATATAAATATAATAACTCCATACATTCTACTGTAAATGCAAAATCTTTAGATATTATTAATCATTTTACTAAAGATCATCTTGAATCAGTAAAAGCAGCACTTACTGCTGCACAAGATAATATTGTTAAAAAATCTAATAATAGTCAAAAAACCTATCAGGAAGGCGAAAAAGTATATGTTCGTCGTAATAAGCGTTTAGGAAATAAGTTAAATAAGGTGTACGTTGAAAATGTCGTACAAGAAGATTAAGGTACAACTGTCTTGATAAATGGTAGAAAAGTCCATAAAGATAATTTAAGATAACTTCCGTTAATCTGTTTACTAAAGGAAAAATTCTGAAAAATATCAACGACTTCTGCTGTTCGCACCAAAACTAGCTTAAAATAAAATCATTTTCGATTGAAGCATATTTTGTTATGATCTTACCATTAAAATGTAATATCAGTTTTTTGAATTTTTGTCTAAATTACTTAATTCCAAAAATCAAAAAATTTCATTGCATCAATGTTAAAATAAAAAAATACGAAGGAAATAATTACAAAAAAAAAACGTACATATGTATACGGCAATTATAATTTCCCCATCATAATTTTTTCAAGATATAAAGTTATTAAAATGTAAACTTATTTAGTCTTATTGTCCAAGATTAATTATTAAATAAAAAAATTAAATCTGTAAATTTTCATAAAGTACTCTTTTTGGAAAACAAAGATTTTATTTATTGTTAAAATTCGTAAATAAAATAAACATGTTTAATAAGAAAAAATCGTACATATGCATACGAAATACATAAATTCTTTAAACAAATTTTGTTACGATCATCTACCTGACCCAAAAACGTGGTAATTATAGTAATTATGGTAAAATAGTTTTGCCCAAAAAAATTGTTTTGTAAAAAAAAACCCTAAACACGAAAATTTAAACATTTTCACATATGTTTTTTTTCTCAATCGTAATTTTTTTTTTATTATTATATTTAAGACAAAAAATAACTATAAAAGCACCGTGAATGTGTAAACTTTGGGTACTATAATTAAAAATCAAATTTCGAATTGCTTAAAAAAAAAGCAAAGTAAAATATTGTTGTTCGAAAATAAATTATTTAGTAAAAAAAAAACCAAAAAACGAAAATTTTAACATTTTCATTTATGCTTTTTTCTCAAAAGTAATTTTTTTTTTCTATTTAGTGTTAAGAAAAAAAATAAGCATAAGAACAACGCAAATAAGTAAATGGAAAGCAGAACTATCAAATAATCTTTTTGAGAAGTTAATTAGAATTTTGAATTGTTTAAAAGAAAAAGCTAATTATAAAGCCACAATTTTTTTACATTTATATGGAGTATACGTTGTTTAGTTAAGAAAGTTATAATGTTAAGCTCATTTTGTTATCATAAAAATACCAAAAATGAAAGACTTTTTCTAACTGAAATTAAAATTGTAATTTTCGAAAAGGCCGAAAAAGGCATTACTTTACTTACAAGGATAGCCTTAGAAATAGTTGTAAGCTTTAGATTTAGCCTAACATACATATGTAGTTATTATTTTGTCGGATCAGGGACGCTCCGAACTTAAGAAGGGGAGGAGTTAAGGCATGATACCGAAAGCTGATATAGCAACAGCATTTCGTTGCACTTACCTCACATACCCTACCGCTCTTTCTGTCAGCCCAGTGCTGACATCTAAGCTCAGTCGATGCAGCCTGACAACAGGCTAGTATGATATGATCACTTGCCTACAAAAACCCTATTGGCAACAGCCCCAATATGCTCGCCACTTGCCTAACAAAATTCATTGTGATACCTTTATTATAACAACAAATTATCACAGCATAGCAACATCAATGCACGAGTTTGATATGCAACCCAACACCAACAAACATGATGATCACTAGCTGCGCTTACCTTAGCGACAGCATGCTGGGCAGGCAGCGCAAATAGAAAGACTCTCGCCTGGCCTCACAAAACAACCCACTGCATAACAACAAACGGCGATCACTGCTTGCACTTGGCTTGGCAACAGCATGTTAGGCAGGCAGACCAAAACACAACAGTTGTTGTCTGGCCCAACTGGCCACCCACTGCATAGCAACACTACATGCGTGAGCTTGGGATACAGATCAGCTGCATGACAACAGCTTGATCAATGCTCGCCTGCTTTAGTGAACCACCCATTGCATAGCAACGCCATGCCTCATGCGCATGCAACAACACAATTGTGTTGCTAGCGGTAGAATCCAAGCGACCTTTCCGCACAACAAAACTTGCAGGTGATTACCCCTGATCGCGAGGGTATAAAAGGTGGTATCATTGCCTGTCGAGAGCAGTCCTGGTGATGTTAGGGAGTTGCGAAGTCAACATAACATATAATTAAAATAAAGTAATATGTTTAATTCAAACAAAGTGTTGAGTGTTTTATTATTTTATAAGCAATATGACTTGCTTAACTTGTATAAATAAAACAGAATAAATTTAGTACCTTTAATAAATAATACAAATTAAAAGGTTATTTACTTCAATAGTTGCATGCAAAACGATTTAATAAAAATTAATGAATATAAATATTTAGTCCTAAATAGTTATATAATTTCACACCTGTATTTTATTATATTTATTGTATTAGCATTTAAGTTCGCTGAATATAAGAAACCGTACAAATATGTACATATATATGTATGTAAATAAATTTATGTTTCACTGAAGTTAATTAAAACGTTTTAAAAAAGATATAATAAAAGTCTTATATTACAAACGTTTTGCATTTTAATATATTAAATTGGGCTTCATTTTCGTATATTTTTATTTTACTAGTGAAATGAAGGTAAAATAAAAGGTATATTTACCTTTAAAATTACCGGGTATTGTCGTTACATTTTACTAAGTATCTTCAGGAAAATTGTAAGGTTAAATGACAGTAAATTTTCCAGTAAATTCCATAAAAAATGTCGATAAATTAATTGGTAAAACGCCGAGTATTTATGACATGTGTGAGCAGGGAAAATAATTAAAAAAACAATGTGTAAGAACGAGAGATGTAAACACACAAATAGGGACACTTGGGATGAAATGGTCATAAATGTTCATTTTGCGCTTAAGAATTTGACGGGAGATATACCGAAAATTTCAGTAATAGCTCCAGGTAAAATTATAAGTAGTTTCACCAGTACATTTCTTGCAGGGTTGTTTTTGCAAGGGTTTGGTTTTATTGAAATTGTTGTTGGTATATTTGGCGCTTACATCATACAGCTAGATGTTTTACCGAGCTACAAATTCAGAGATGTGAGAAGCAAAACAAATAATCAAACTCAGCTAAAAAGACTCAAGTGACTTAAGTCATTCCACTGCACTATCGGTGTTTCTTCGTGCGCATACAATAATGATATATTAATATATGCTATATCATTCTTGGTGCGCATAGTTATTTTGGTTTAACGATATTGTTGGTGCGGCTAGCTATTTTATATAACCATCTATTGTCTATTATATCTTGCTATTTTATCTTGCCATTCGTATCAATCTTCCATATCGTAACTCATATAGTAATTTGTTATTGAAATTGTCTTGGTGGCAACGCCGCAAAACTCTGTAAACGAAATGACAGCCATTATGTTTAAACGAATTACCTGCATTCGGGGCTGGCATTTTGTAAGGGCAACACACAAAAGTGTAAGTACTCTAAAATATATTTGTAATTTTATTTAATTATAGTATGCCTGAAGGTAATAAAACATCTCACATAAATATTTAGGGAGTTCACAAGCCGTGTTATTTGTCGTATTTCTTTAATCGTGTTATTGCAATACAACAGTTGTAAACTTGTTGTTTTTGTTTCACATGTAAAATTGTCTTATTTCAATACAACTCTGAAAGGTATGTTTAGTGTTTTATTTGTGTGTGTTATTCGATCAGCTGTTTCTGTTTATCGTCACTTTTTTTATTATTTTTGCAAAAGCGGACAGTGAAACAATTGAAGGGGATATATTAAAAAAAAAAGAATGGAAATACAGCTAAATGACGAAGTAAGTGATTTTGAATAAAAAACAAACACATCTGGCTTATTAAACAACCTTTTGATTTTAGGGCAAAGCCAAACGCGTCCGCTTTATTTCGTTTTGTTTTCTCTTCTTCTACTCAGCTGATTAATTGCTTGAATACGACATACAATAGTTAACGAAATAGCACAGTGCGTTCACACGTTCCACTGTTATTTCAATAACGGACGAAATATATACGACATATAACACGGCTTGTGAACTCCCTAATTGTAAAACACCGTGAGAATGTTTTATTTAATCAGCGAGCAGCCTCAAATCAACCCAACAGATATGCATCTATTCGCTTTGAGCGAATTGAGCACTAAACTGGTTTGTTTCATCATCTTACTGTGTGCCGTGAGATGTGGATTCACTTTTAATTTAGATAATTAAATATGAAAATCCTTTAGCTTTGTAAATGTTGCTTTGTATTTAAATAATAAAACCCAATTGCGGGTTTTTACTATGTTTAATACAGATTTTTATTTAAATATCGTTAAACGGTTATGTTACATTATACATATAACTTAGTTGATACAAATATAAAAAGCTCTAGGCTAGAGACTTCAAGCTAGCCGTCGGCTTGATAAATACAATTGAGTTTTTGTATGTTGGGACAAGTTATGAGTAGTGAGAATAAGAGCGATAATTAGGGAAAAATATGACTCATAATGAATTTATGAATGAGCCTTTATAACTCGCCCTCCGAATGTATAAATTAAAATTTTATAATTTTTAATTTTTTAGCGTAACCGTAACTGTTTTCTTTTTTTTTTAATTTAGAGCTTTGTCCTTTGCGTTAAGTTATAAATCAAAAAGCATCATGTATTTATATATAAAAACATTACATTTCCGAACCCCAATGACGATGTCATTAATTAATTTCTCCTTTCGCTTCATATTTAACAGTATTTTCCTTTAGAACTTTCACGTTCAACATTTACATATTGTATACAGAATTACAAATCGAATAATGCTTAAACATTGTATACATATGTACATACATACATATGTATGTACGTGCAGAAATTATACGCAGCCACGATAACAATGACATTAATTATGTATATATTTTTGCTAATATTTAGGTTTTACAATATTTTTCATTTTTCAAACCCCCCAAAGGGATTTTACCGATTGAATTTTCTATAAGAACTGGTTTTCGGGTTTTAATATTGTGTATACTATTCTTAAAGTGCGCGTGCGTAAAATTTGGGAAGTGTGGAAGGAATAATGCAGTTACACTTCCACTCCGGCATAAGCAGCCAGCCACAGGCTGAGACTTGCATCATTCTCTCCTCGACAGCGCTTAAGACTGAAGGTGTACCTGCCTAGTTTTCAAGACTCTGCTACAGACGACATATACATAGTCATTTTCCTGTCGGACCTCGCATAATCGTGTAAATTAGGTAAATTTTTTTTCCAGTTCTTAATAACTGCGATAAGCGCAATTTTCGTAGACTCAGAGAATCCTCTTAAATTCAGCTGATTTTCATCTGAGAATACAGCACAAAAGAATTAGTCTGAAATTGTGATTCTACCTGGAGGCGGAGCCTATTCGATATGGTTGAAATCGGAGTACTTTTTGAATTTTCAACATAGGGGAGATAGGCACCGCAAAGTTTATGTTTATTAATAACGCTCCGAATTGAAAGTGTACACGAGTGGCTAGGCAAAACGAAGCCCAGCGTAATTACCAATGGGATAATAAGCGTTTGGATGTAAAATTTATGTACAGTTGCAGCCTAATCGTGCCGCCAAAACGTTGTTGATATGAAGCATGATGCTCTTTAGAGGCATAGCATGTTTCCGGACGTAAATATTGCTTTCAAATCGAAATATTGTTATCGAACTGCTATTGCGTGGCTGGCAAAGGGAGCATTTATTACGAAATTGAGAATAATCCTCTGAATATAAAAAAATGCTTTCTGACTTTTAGTATATTCAAGTTCAGGTGATCGTCCTCTGAATTTAAGCGGATGATTTTTCTGAGCGAAGACTCGTATTTTTCCAACAAGATTAGAGTTATTAGGCTCAAATTCTCAAAACTCCAAATGAAAGAAAAAATTCGGTACCTCGAAGAGTCCGTTTGTTGACTGAATGCCAATAACTATGGTATTATTCGTTTTTTTTTTCTTTTGACTCAACGGTTAATACATATGCAATTTTTCACTATTGAAAGTCTTTCATTAATTGTTTTCCGTTACTATTATAATTTTAATTGGCAAATATCATATATTGTATTCACAAAGCAAGACTTTTCGATAACGAATGCTTTATACAATTAATGTTCATCTTCAGTTTCAATTATGCATACACCATGTCAAAAGAATTCGTTATCAAAAATCATAATATTCTCTGAGCATCCAATAGTTCAAAACCTCCCCATCACCATGCACTATTTCATTATGACTGCAAGGAGGTTCAGTATAGTCAAATAATTTTTTCGACGGTTTTCTCGCGTATTTGTTCTCGTTTCGAACATCGCATGCATTCATAAATCTGTTGATCACCTTTTTCAGATAGAGATAAAAGTATTTTAATTTAATTTGCCATAGTTTTTTAGTACTCCCCTATGGTTGCCTTCTTTGTGGATTTTTCTTGTAAATCTGCTTCAGCTATGTAAACTATTGTTTCTTACTAGACGAATTTGAGTGGTATATCGGCTTACTATTGACTCGCAAATAAGGAAATGGTCATTTTAATTTTCGCATGCTTAATGCACCGTTTCTAAAGAATTTTCTAACAGAGATTTAATATCAAAGTTTTTTTCAGTATCCATGAAATCATTGCCCTTTTGCCGGCTAAGAAAGTCAGCGACATTGTTCTCCCTCCCTTTAATATATTTCACTTCAAATTCGTATTCGCTAAGTAATGTTTTCCATCTTAAAATGTGTGTGGTTGGATCATTCATGGAGTAGAGCCACTTAAGATGATCCATAAATAAGGTCTAAAATGACGCACTGCCCATACTTTTTTTCTGATTCATTTATGTGCGACTTACAAAACATATTGGCTTAAAACCGCACCCATCGCTACATTACTGGTATCAGTTGTCACAGTGAATATTTTCGAAAAATCAGGAAATGCTAATAATAAGTTTCAGTTTGTTTCATGCTTTGATACAATGGCTATAACGGCATAATTTCTAATAAATTTGCGGTAGTACCCAGCCAAGCTTAAAAAGGATTGAATTTCTTTCACCGTTCGTGATTGTTTTATCTTTTGTATAGCCTGTATTTTTTCTGAGTTTGGCTTTATACCCTCAGGTGTAATAACGTGGCCTAGGAATGCTGTATCTCTGGATAAAAATTTGGATTTATCATATTGAATCTTTGAATTGTTTTCAGGCAAACAGTTAAATATTTTTGTTGAGCTCTTAAAATGTTTACCAATAGATGTAGAAAATACTAGAATATCGTCCATTTTTATTATTGTATTCTCATAAAACCATGTTCATCATGCGCTGGAACGTAGTAGGTGCATTTTTTAAGCCAAATGGCATGCGCGTATGCTCTGGTTTTGCTATGTCGTTTTTCTCCATCAAAATTTGATGGAAGCCATTCGCGAGATTAATTGTTGAGAAGTATTGCGCTCTTCCTAGTTTTTCAAAAAGTGATTCAATATTTGGTATAGAAAATTTGTCGTTAATAGTAAGGCTGTTCAATTTACGGTAATCCATCACCAATAATGGATCGATGTATATTAAAATTGCTTTTATCTAATTATCTGGATATGTATCAGTTTGAGAACAGTAAGCATAAAATTTATCATTATCGGGAAAGCAACTTGCTACCTTGCTATTAGCAAACGGAATTAATTTTTTGTTGGCATGTACTACATTTTGTGAAAAACCTATTAAAAAACGTAAGGGGGCAAAAATGTTTAACTCGAGCATGCATTGGAATGGCTTCTCTTTTAAATTTAATAGTTTAATAGACATTGTTTCGTTTTCTCTCCCAAATTCTACAGGAGTATGAACGGCGACTTCTTCTGATATTACTTCGGATGAAAAGAGGGTTTTTTATGAGGATAGGTTTATTTAATGGTCTACGGATATGCAAATTTTCAAAAATATTAAAATTGCCTAGCGTGGTAGCCGATCGCTTATCGACTAGACACCTTATTGAAATGCCTTTGATGGTAAGATCTATCAGGGGTAAGTCGGTTTATGTGGAGAGAGCTGAACATTTTCAATGTTGTCTACTTCCATTGGAACAACTTTGGGATGCCGAACGTATCACGTATTGCTAGGAAACCGTCCGGAATTGTTTGCATATCTAAAGTTTCTATAATCACTTGATCGACCCCGAACGTTCCGACTGACATTGTCTCTACAATAATTGTTATTTGTACTAAAATTGCTGTTAATATTTTCATAACCGTTTCAATTTTCAAAATTTCGGTGATGTTTATTAAGGTTTTTATAATTTGTATTGAAATTAGTGGGGCTATTTGAATTATACCCATGAGTTTTTACAGTATTTTCATTACCTACCTTTATATACCTTTTATAAAAGAACTCATTAGAATTATTGAGAAAATTACGATTATCTTTCTTATATTTTAAGTATGTATGAACCTTCACAGTACTGCTGTGTAAATTAATATTGTTCAATATACAAAATCACTTGCACCTTCTAAAATATACTTTGCTGTTTTTGCTCGTTTGTCAGCGATAAAATTGTTGTGACGTCTCTTAAATATTGTGTGATAGTGTACTCACTTTGCACATCGAAAAATGGAATGCTACGTTCTTCTCTTAACGCCTCTGCTAGTTTCACTTTACTTTGCTTTAATTATTTATTTTTATTTGTAGTATTTGATGATTTTTTTTTCTTTTTACTTTTTTATTTCAATTTGCTTATTCATTAGATATTTTGTTTCGATTGTTCAAAGTTTTAATTGCATTTAATTTAACATAGCGACGTTCAGTTTCATGCAAGTCTTTATATACATTGTTGCAACATAATTTCGTTTCTTAAATTTGTCATAGCAACATTTGCCCTTACGAAACAAGTTTCATTTTGTTAGCATTATTGTGTTGCTAGGCAACCCGGAAATGAGCATTTACGCGCAAATGTTTAGCAGCATTAACAATAAATGTGTATCCACTTTTGTATAACACTTAATCCTCGCTCTTCTAAGCTTCTATTGCTCATAACGATTACAAAAATAGACCGCTATAACGGGTTAGAGTTTTGCAAATTGCACATAGCTTAGTTGATACAAATATAAAATAAGTAGTTCGGAATTTGGCAACTTACTTACGAGAAACCACGCTTTAGGCTAGAGGCTTTAAGCTAGCCTTCCACGATGCAGAGAAAAGAAGGTGACAAAAGCACTTCCATTACTTCGTACTTGCCTCGTTTGACGGATTGACGTCACAGATGGCTCTTAAAAAGTGAATTTTTATACGATTTATACGTTTAAATGGAATCGGGAATTGTTAGGTATAAGCGGTATACGAGTTATAAAAAACCGATCTACTTGCTTCTGTCCGTCAAAATTTCCCCTTATCTGGCGTTGCGTTACACAATTTTACTGAACTTACATTTCACATAAGAATAATTGGTACGTCGGTTTTGATAGTGATTTTATATAATTGTAGACCGAGTGCACTAAGGGGCTTAAAAACTCAACTGGATAATTGATAGTCATCGTGTTCCTAAACTCAATTGATACATGTGTACTCAACCACTTCTCCATCAATACTACTAAATATGATCGTTTGTGTCAAAATAGCTCTCTCACAAAGCCAAGAGTTTGGTTTTGATCATAATAATAATAATTTTACCCTCTTCTTCAAGATGTCTATAATTTCTAAATTTTAACAATATAGCGGAAAACATTTGAGCATTTCTGTTACTTCCAATTCGTGCACTGTTTTTAAGCATGATCTTATCTCATCCGCTCTTGTATTCTGCGGTATAACCGGTACTGTCGCCGGAAATCCCCACTAGAAAGAAAAGTAACAGCCCATATTTTTTTAATATTAATTTTAAATTTTCTATTAGAGTACTATAAACAGCTTTTTTTCGATTACACTGGCTGCTTTTCGATTACACTGGTCTGCAACAAAATCCTGCTTCAAAAAATGATACCATATACATATATGTATGTATAAAGATTTGAATGCTCTAAATCTGTTCCCGCCGATTTTTTCCATCACGTCTAGATTTTGTGTTATGATTTTTTCCATTTATTTTTATGATAGTAATGCGCTTGCTCAGATACGCAGTTAGTTATTAGCTTCTCTTCTAATTGTTTGCATTCTATATTATGTATCTATATGTATATGTATGTATTTAATTGAAGTATTTTATATGTAGTTTAGATATTTTGCCAAGAGTCAATAAATATATTATCGAAATTTTAAAATTGTGCTTATAGAATGTCGCAAACTATTAAGAATTCTACGGTCTATTTTTCGCCGCATTTGTGGTGAATTTACTTTTGACGACAAAACAGATCTGGTCAAAAAGCCTTATCTGCTTTATCTTGGATATCCGACCGAAAAATTGGCTGCCAAAATTATACTGTACCAGATGCTCAAAAACGTTGAAAGGCTGGCTTGAAGCTCATAAAAACCACAGCGGCTCAATTAATAGAATAAATGTAATTTTAATGTGAGCGTTTTCATAATAGCTATTTTTTATGTACCGCATCCCATAGTCAGACACAAAGCACAAACAAATCAAATATGTACATCAGTTTATTCCTACCGGTGATAGCAAGATAAACAAGGCGAATCCGCTGTGTATTTTGTTTGTGTAATTTTGCGTGTGAAGTGTCAAACTCTGAATTCGACTAGTATTGCTCATGTATTTTGTTAGTGTAATTTTGCGAGTGGAATTTTTTTAAAAAACTGAATTCGTCATGTTTGCTTATGGATTTTGTTTGTGTAAATAAAACAGCCTAGCGAATTCGGAGAGAAGAACAAGCATTTAGCTCATGGGATGCTATCACCTTGTATGAATTTGCATTGGTGAAAATTTTCAACAACAAAAAGACCAAGGCGAATTCATATAAGATGATGGCCTAACGCATACACTTGCATGCTTTCAATTTAAGGATAAAAGAGAATAGAAGAATGTACGCCTTTAGTTTTTGTTTTCAATACGCCATGGAAAAATACAAATACAGTGGAAGAAAAGGACATCAGCTGCTTTAATAACTTCGCCTTGAAAAATACGTTGATGTCGTTGAAAAAAATATTCAAAAGAATATATGTATGTACATACATATGTACATATGTAACTCTAAGCCACTTATATTACATTGCTTCTTTCTGCATCTAATATGTAAATAAAGCGTTTCCAATAATATTTTAATAATATATATCCTGTTATGCCTGAGGTCACTGGCTACCCATTGGAAAATCCGTTGAGTAGTTTCGGAGATAACTGCGTTCAAATATGCAAACGGACAAAAATTTAAAAAATGGTCCATATGTATTCTATTACATTCCCTGCATCACCTTACGTAGTAGTTTAAGGGAATTTTTAATGTACAGACACGACTTTTCTACAGATTTATTATAGTACAATTCCAACTAGAGATCACAAAGAGATCCTGCAGAATCGCAAGGAACTCAAAAAGTTAGTGAAATGATCAAAGGCGTTGGCATGGCTTTTGCAAGCTCGCCTCTTGTACCCATTGACACTTACCACTGCCACATTGGAAATGTCTGCAAATACTACCTAATTGGTTTCAAACGATTCTGCCGAAGAAGGAGTTCGCGGAAAATACTATTTCACACCATTTAAACAACAACTACATATGTATGTATGTATTTGCGAATTTCCTGGGGCCGTTGTTGCGGTGTACCCCCATGTGTCGCCTGATTCAAAATGCCTTCGTGGCCGACCTCAACAAGAACGCTCACGAAACGCAACGTCTCCAATTCGACCAATTCGTTTATACCGGCCCTCGGAACACTCGCGACTTTTTCTTATCATGATTATCGTCCATATTACACGTAATCACAAACCAAAATTATTTGTATTATTTTGACACTCAGATTGTCAGTTCCCCTTTTCGGAGGAACGATTGGAATTAATATTTATTCCTCGACCGGAAAGTTATTCGCCATTATACCACAGTGAATAATTGACAAAGAAGTTATTCTTCAGTCTCCCATATTACTCAGATTAACTAATCCAACTAATGGCAACGTTTGCAGGACCTAAAAGCTTTGATTTCAGCAGACTGCCATTACTTTTATGATACTTAGTATGCGTTTTGAGTAATTAATTAAAAAATAGTTTTAATTGATGATACGTTATTTTGCTTTAGAAAACAACAATTCGAAATAACGTAAGACACGTTTTATACAGGGAAGTTTATTGCAGAGGACCGTGCGGTTTCAAGGCTATTATACAGGTTTCTCGGTCGTTTTCGAGGTAGAAAATGAGGAACAAAATGTTATATCCGAGAAATATTCGTGCAGAGAGAGATTAAGAGAAACGTACTAAAGAAATCCAAGTCCTTCGAACTGCTAAGGAGAGAAAATCCGAACGCAAAGAATTACAATTGGAATATCTCAAATTCTAAAAATGTGGTTTTGTGAATTTTATGTTATAAAAAAAATAATTTTCAGAATTATTAGAAATCTGGTAAAACGTTAGTACTAATAATCACTAAGATTTGGTATCATACTAGTGATAAGCTGCTTTCATCCGGAAAATCAGTGATCAAATATCACTTATCCGCAATCAAAGCGTTCGGGTAAATGAGCCCATTGTGAACATGATTAAAGGATTCACAAGATGTAAAGCTTCGTAGTCATAAAATCATACAATTTTAACATAGCTTAAAATGTATAGAGTTCTTATTAATTTAATATAGAGGAAAGAAGTAAAATAATGTCTTATAAATTTTGAAATTTCATGATTTTATGGCAGTACGATATCGAACTAAATAAACTTAGTTATATACTCTAAAACGAAGAAATTTTTAAATAACTTCCAAGGCGAATTCATATAAGGTGTAGTAACTGGTTACCGGTTTGATTTTTTTTATTCAGCTATATGTATTTTGTTTTTGCTATTGCGTATGAGCTTTTAAAAACCGTAAAAACAAAAACAAAGTGTATGTAAATTTTGACAACTCTTACGCAGAAACCAAACAAAATACATAGGAATTTTGTAGTTGTATTTATAACACCACCTTGTATGAATTCGCCTTGATAAATTCTTAAATTTATTAAAAAAGGAAACGGCTGAAAACAAGAAGATAACTTCTTTTGTATTAATTTTTGTGGAATTTCGCCCAAAATGTGCAATTGTAAGAAGAAATATTATTTTCAAATTATATAAAGTAAATTAATAAGGATATCCTCTCATTTTTACTAGAATCTTATTGAATTTATTCACATGGAGAACTGCTTATTTTCAAAAAGGCCCTTTTTGGTTCAAATTTTACTTTTAACGTCTTAACATACACACATAAGTATTTTGACCAGCAGAAAATTTCGAGTGCGGATTAATTGTAAATACTCTAATACATTTAAGCTGGAAAACGGAATCCCACAAGGATCCCCGCTCTCAGTGATTCTTTTAATAACTGCGTTTGATCAAATAAGCAAAACTTTATGTAAATATAAACAAATTGATCATGCCATGTACGCTGATGATGAGTTTAATATCATGAATATGTATCTATATACATGAGTACTTAAAATTATTATAATTATCTATAATCTACTTAAAAACCTTTAGTTGGCAATAACTTCAAATTGATAAGATGATCGACTTATTATAATTTAAAAAAATTAAAAATAAACGTTTATGTTGTTGAAAAAAAATATTCGAAAAAAATAATTCTAAACCATTTCTCTTAAATTGTTTTATTTTGTGCATTTAATATTATTATATATGTTATGCCTGAGGTCACTGGCTACCTATTAGTTAAAGCCCCATGAAAATTCGTTCAGTAGTTTCTCAGATTACAGCGTTCAAACTAGCAAAGAGACAAACAGACAGACAAAAATTTTGAAAATGGTTCAGATGTATTTTATTTATTCCCTGCATCGCCTTATGTAAAACGTTTTTAAGGAAATGTTTAATGTACATACACGACTTGTGTGCGGATTCATTTTAGTATAGATAGACAGATATTATAGTATATGCTATGTAATGAGCTAGACTTTAATAAAAGTTATTAAAAATTAGATTGGCACAATAACAAACGGTGCAGATCAATCTCTCTTTTAATTTCGTACAAAAAAACTAACGCATTATTTAGGAAAGCAGTAAAGACGGCAAAAGCATTAAGCCTGGAAAGGCTAACATCACAAATCAATCCGAATTCCAGTACAAAAAAAGTCTGGCCAGACATTAACCGGTTAAGTGGCAGGATACTTAATATCCCAATTAAGTTCATACATTCGGAGGGGGACATTATAACATTATTTTCCGAAATTGCAAATACATTCGCTTCGACCTGGTCAGATCATTCAAACGACAATAACTTTCAAAGAGACTTTGTAGCCATGAAATGCAATACCATATCGAGTCAGTACCTACCTGCCTCTCTTTCCACAACAGCCAAAAAACTAGATAGGGAAATTGCAATGATAGAATTTGAAAATACCTTACATAAAGTGGAAGGCAAAACTCCTGGACACGACCGGATATGCTATCCCATACTAGCGAATCCACCTTTTTCTGTGAAAATGAGGGTACTAAAATTGTATAATAAAATTTTTCAAAGCGGTATCTATCCACAAAACTGGCGCACCGCTGAAGTTGTTCCAATACCGAAGCTGAATAAACCCATCTCTGAAACCACTGGTTATCGCCCAATATCTCTTTTACCATGTATGGGTAAAATTTTGGAAAAGATTATTGCCAAACGTTTACTTTGGTACGTTTCATCAAATAAATTAATTACGTCTAACCAAGTGGCTTTTCGGAGCAAGCAAAGTACAATCGATGCGCTACTCCTACTCCAGCACCATGCGTCTTTCGCGCTTTCTTCCAAAAATCATGTAAACGTTTTGTCAGCCGATTTGGAAAGAGCTTTTGATCGCATAGGAATACACGTAGTACTCGAACAGCTCGCAATTTGGAAAGTTGGTAAAAATATATTTAATTTTGTTAAAGCCTTTTTGACCAGCAGGAAATTTCGAGTGCGGATTAATTGTAAATACTCTAACACATTTAAGCTGGAAAACGGAATCCCACAAGGATCCCCGCTCTCAGTGATTCTTTTCATAACTGCGTTTGATCAAATAAGCAAAACTTTATGTAAATATAAACAAATTGATCATGCCATGTACGCTGATGATGTTATAATATTCACCAAGTTGAGCAATAACAATAAGGCTTAAGAGATCCTTTTATCCGTCCTAAATGATATAAAAGAATGGAGTAGACTATCTGGCGCAGCTCTTTCAATGACAAAATGTAAGATTTTGCACATACATATGTAGAATAAAACTATGCTCAGGTTTTAGTTTAGAATACGATGGTAAAATAATAGAACTTGTAAACAGTTTAAAAATACTAGGTGTACATTTTGATAAGCAGCTTAGTTATAAGCAACATTGTCTAGAACTAAGGAAGGATCTAGCTACCAGGCTAAACATCATAAAATACCTATCATCTAAACACTTTTCTATTCATATTAAAACTATGACTGATATTGCTAGGGCACTAGTTTTATCAAAAATAATGTACGGTCTGCCAATTTACGGATGGTGTGCAAAAAGCCACATCAAACAACTTGACGCCCCATACCATGGCGCGGTGCGAAGAAGTATTGGAGCGTTTCCCACCTCACCAATTAATAACGTACTAGTCGAAGCCGGTCTCCCTACATTAGCCCAACAAACTAAAACAACAATATATCACCTCATACCAAAATTATATAACAACAACAACACCTTACTTCACACAGTGACAACGAACACTATGAAACGAAAACGTGCATTCAAGATAAAATCCACTATTCAGCGCTGCATTGATTTCGCGACACAAATAGACCTAGATATCAAAATACAACGGTTGAAAACTAAGGTTCAACTGCCTTGGCTTCTCAGAGAAACATCGTTTATCACTGACTTACAGAACCTCCCAAAACAGTCAACAAACAGTACGGCCTACAAACAACTGTTTTCTGAAATATCTAAACCCTTCGTAGATGCAAATTGGACACCCCTGTATACAGATGGCTCCAAAAGCCGAGAACACACCACCTTCGCCATAGTGCAACAAGATGGCTCCCCAATAACCGCTGGACATGTCTACCCATACTGTTCTATATTTACAGCTGAAGCACTAGCCGTTAAACTTGCAACTGACTTCGCTAAAATCAACAGAGGGAACTATCTCGTATGCACCGACAGCAAATCAACTATAGAAGCAGTAAAAAACATTAATAACGATTGCGAGCTAGTACGTGCAATAAGAAACAACTGTATCCAAAACCCAAACAAAATTAAACTAATGTGGGTTCCAGGGCACGCCGGAATAAAAGGAAACGAGCTAGCGGACACGGCCGCCTGCACTGCAATTAATCAACCCCTTTTTATCTTTCCAACCGCTGAAAATCAGATATTATTAGATATATTAACCACCATTTACACATGTCCAGAACTATCGAGTGGGAATCCCACAATCATTGTTACAAAAATTATAATCTAAACGCTCTTAAACCTATGTATCCATCTACATGCACTCGACAGCAAAGCAATTACTTCGTGCGATTGAGAATGGGGCACACTAAAGGAACACACGAACATCTTCTATCTGGAAAACCACCACCAGCCTGCATGCGTTGCAGCTTACCAACATCCGTAGACCATATACTAAACGACTGCCCGAATCTAAGTAGCTTCCGTACAACCATTTTTGGCAACACAACTGCAACTAACCTTTTAAAAGCTCCAAGTACTTTTAAGTTATGCTTTTATTGAACGATCGAGCCGAAAGCCCTGGTAGCTAGCGCTCCTCAGTTTAGTTATAAGATTTTAATTTTGTAACTAATTATAATAAATAAATAAATAAAAATTACGTAAAGAAATGTACATACATACATATGTAGGTACATATATTACAATATATTTAATTTAAGTATTTAAATTCTGCACAAAACTGCAATACATACGAACATATACATATTTATTCACCAACAAACGGGCAAACCAATGAACGTAGATTACAAAGAAGTTGCATGGCGCTTCGTTGATGTGGCAAGAATTTTCGCCCATTTCCAGCACACCAGAAATCAATTAGATCTAATGAGATTCTAATATCAATCAGCAATAGCCAACTTAGTTCTCGTATTTTGAAATTGGACGGGATTTTCTGTTAGACGAACGGTGGAAGTGATGAAACTTCATTGTAATCTACTTATACGTTCTTCAGGCAAAGCATCGAATTAGATTTTAATGCATACATACATAATCAGCTTTATCCTGAGTTTCCCTTTCGTCCGAAATGTTTCAGTTTTCACTTTTCTTTCAATATAAATTTCGTCCGAAATTTTTTCGCTTTCGGACATACTCTTCGCTTATCGGCGGCACTAGTTTCGGGCGAAAAGAGTATCACATAAACTGAAGTTTTTCACTTAAATTCGAGAGGCAAACAAACGGAGTTTTTATTTTAGGAGTAAAATGATAAATAAGAACCAGATCGATACATTTTCAAGTTGTCGAAGCAGCAGGAATTGGAGCTAAATTGCGCGCAACCAACTTCGAATTCTTTACCAACACCAATTTGATAGCCAATTTCCGCAAAAATACGCAAAGAGGCGCTACGTTTAACCACAGTATAACTAGTAGACAACCTTTTCGGATTGTTTAATTCCTGTTTTTGTAATTTTGGCGAAATTCACCCTTGGGCAAGGCTTATATGGCTGCAATTGAGAGTTGTTAGCCTTCTCTCCTGATATACGTGTATCCAAATGCACTTCGACTTGGCAATGATAAAATTATTTAATTATTAATTCATCAGTATTGAACTCCAATTCATCACAATTTCAGAAGGAGCAAAATTCTTTCTTCGACACATTACTCACTACTTTCAAAAAACGTTCTGCGAAAATATAATGTTTATCGAATTTAAAGATTTGTTAAAAATCGAACGAACAAATATATTTTCCATTTTCGGAGATTCTTATGTAATCTGAATACATACATATATTCCACGTTTTCTTTACAACGACCTGATTTTTGTAAAAGAATCGCCAAATTTGTATGATAAATTGAATCGAAATATATTGGAATTAATTTTCTCATGTTAAAAAAAGAAAAGCGTGGAAAAGCCAAAAATAATTCATTCATTCTCATTGTGTCGTAATATATATAGATGAAGTGGAAACCTTCATAAACAGGGAAGCATGAAAAATGGATGCAATATTCGTAGTGGTAACATAAGCATTAAAAGAAAGGACTCAAATTATAAAGAAAACAAATCTCCCCATTCAACCCAATCAAATCTGAACATTTTAGAATATAATTCAATTCAAAAAATCAACAATAAATACAACACTGTGCTATGATAATGCTGAGCCAGAAAAGTGCAAAATTAACGCAAATGTGTAAAACAATGCTTATACTCGGAAAGATTTTGACAACAAAGAAATGTACATGATATGCTTACATATGAAAATAACTTAAAGATATTTTTTGTCACTTGTTATACGGGAATTAGCAACTGAAGCGGATTAACCGCTATATAACGGGGTTTTCAATAGGGACGCTACAAAAGTAGACCGATAGAGACACCAAACGACGCCATATTTTCCCCGCTCTTTTGACATTTCTCTTCAGTAAGGTTTGCCATTTCATCATGGAAAGATATAGGATCCAACAACGAGTCGAAATTATTAAAACTTACTACCGAAATTCGGAGTCAATGGCCTCAACTTTAAGAGCGCTACGCCCAATTTATGGTCGTCGTCATTTCTGGCTGAATGGCGTCGTAAATAAGCAAAATGTGCGTAATTGGACAGGCAGCAATCCACACGTACTCCATGAGTCAACATTGCATCCCGAAAAAGGTACGGTTTGGTGCGGTTTATGGGCCGGCGGCGTTATTGGGCCGTACTTCTTCCATGATGATCAAGACCGGCACGTTACTGTGAATGGGAATCGCTACCGCTCAATGATAACCGAATATTTTTGGCCCGAATTGGATGATATGGACTTGGACAATATGTGGTTCCAACAGAACGGCACCACAAGCCACACAGCGAATCCCACAATCGATTTATTGAAAACCAAGTTTGGTAAACGTGTTATCTCACGAAATGGCCCAGTCAATTGGCCGCCTAGGTCGTGCGATTTGACGCCGTTAGGCTATTTCCTGTGGGGCTACGTCAAGTCTATGGTCAATGCCAACAAGCCAGCGGCGATTGATGAACTTCGTATGAATATCGAACGTGAAATTACAGCAGTATCGGCCGATTTATGCAAAACCGTCGAAAATTGGGTTCAGCGTCTGGACTTCTGCAAGCGTGCCCGTGGTGCTCATGCAAAATATATCGATATACATAATGGCATCGAATGTACTTTCACTGGAATAAAGAATTTAATTAATATCTCAAACCGTTTTTGTTTTATTTAAAAATACTTTTGTAGCGTTCCTATTGAAAACCCTGTACTTTAGCAACGAAAGCTAACACTGCTGCATTTATATGTAAACATTTTTCTTAACCAATTTCATTTTGCAAGAAATATGGGAAGAAACAAACTTTTGTGCTGAATACTTTGCATAAATTAGTCTACGAGTTCTTAAGTAAAAAGATGTGCACTATATTATAATTTTTTGATCAATTTGTTATGTTAATTTCTCTTATTTTCAAGAGTCACCATGTATGGCGAGAACGGTTTACACGTTTAATTTCCACCCTGAAAGGCTCAACCCTGGGCAAGGCTTCACTTCAGGTGGTATAGTGGTTATACTGTGGTTTAACGATTGGGCGAATACCAAATATCTATCTTGAGTTTGGTAATGTATTGGTTAGTACGTAAAATTAATATAATACGTAAACGCTTCTTTGCTTAGTCTTTAAACCGTTAAAACCTACAAGTAGTGAATTGTTTACAAAAATGCACAAATAAATTTCGTTGCACTTACATAGCTTCAGGCAGCTCCAAGGGAATGGAACTGTATCTCAAGTGTCTCCGAATTGCCTGTTGATCTGTCTGCCTCTCTCCTCACACAAAAGTCGCAGTGCAATAGGGTCCACGTTACCTAAAGGGGCATTTTTATTGAATTTGATTTAAACAACAGTGAACTAAATGTTAAACCATTGCATTTAGTTTTTCTCAGTGTTACACTTTGTAAACAAAATACAGATTTGTAATTTCCATGTTCGAATTGTGCTAGCTCTTTGTAAGTAATATTTATTTCGGGCGAAACTCATAATAAGCTTCACATCGGGCGAATGAAAAAATTTTTCGATCGGAATCAGGGTAAGGGTTAAGTTAAAGTGACTGAGGAAAAATAAAATAAAATGTAGATACATTTTTTGTTGTTTAAAACTAATAATTACATTACATGTAAAGCCTGGTTTAAAGTCAAACCATTTGTATGGGGTTGTTTTTTGTTTCAGCTTATCTCTTTGATGTTATTGTGCATTTCTTTTATATGAATGGATTTTTTAACATACGATTACTCTTACTTTTGTTGCGGATGGAAGCGGCACAATCAGATTTTCGTTCGCTGCCGCTTCAATTGTATTCAAGTAACAGAAATTATCGGGCGAATGTAGGAAATCGATGCCGCTGCGTTCGACAAAATTCTGCGGAAATGGAAATGAAACATAAAGCGATGTTTTTAATGAAGTATTCAATAACTTAATTTAGTTTAAGTTCTTTGTTACCTAAGTAAATGCAGAAAATATAAAATACATACATATTTACATATTATTAATTAATTTATTTATTAAATGAAAAATAACAATGCAATTATTATTTTACAGCAAAAACAAAAAGAGCACTGGCTGCCAGGGCTTACGGCTCGTTGTTTTGATGGAGTTATTTTGCTAAAGACGTGCTAGTAAAATTCGATAAAGTTAGCTACTACCGATACATTAATTAATACTACATTAAGAAATAGGAGTTGGAAAACAAGATAAAAAATAAAATAAGTATAATGGGAAGTTTAAATTAATTTACGCAGTCCAGTTTTTAATAGGAAATCTATAATTTTTTTGATGTTTTCTTGAGAGGATATTCACAATAAGTCCGACGGAGTTTCGTTGGCGAATAGCTGTTTCCTGGTGGATGTAAAATGCGCGCAGTCATCTAGGAGATGCTTATCTGATAATGATTCCGAAGAACAGTATGAGCAAGAAGCTGGATACAACCCTTTTAAAATATAGGAGTGAGTTATGGTGTTGTGACCAACTCGAAGGCGTATAAAGGCAGTGATATCGTTGGCCCGACATGTTACTGGGTAGCTCAGTTTGGTACCTGTTGTATTAATATGCACATAACAGTGCTGGACGGTATTCCATCTTGCCGTTCTCTGTGTACTCATGTGTTCGTTAATCAAACGAATAATGTCCTTATTGACCATATAGTCAAACGTGTAAAGTGGTTCCATTGAGGCTTCTTTAGCTTTTTGGTTCGCAAGTTCATTACCTTTTATACCTGTGTGACTCGGAACCCACATAATTTTGATCAGGTTTTAATTTTTTATAATTAAGCTTCGAATACAGGAAACTAGAAAATATTTGTTGGAAACGTTCAATATACCAGATATTGTAGATTTGCTATCCGTAAATATTATCGTTTTTTGGCGTAGAATACGTCTTACCTTACGGTATGGGCACCAATGTCAGGTTTTTATTGTTGTAATCCCTATTTCTTTAATTATAAGGAAACGGCTCGATTAATTTTTTTTTTTTTTTTGTAGTCAAATGGAGATGTTAACTTTCGTTTGACATACATTTCATGTTGGTTGATATCTTCCTAATATTTAAATTTCTCAAATGAAAATTGTATAAACACATGCACACAAATATGTGTGTGGTGTTTGGTTGAGTGTTTGCTGTTGGGCGATTTAAATGTACTCGTGCAGCCCTTGCTTTGTATTGCATAATTTTAGGCGGGCAAGTTAAAGTAGAGTAAAAGAAGAGAAAATGCTGCCAAGCACTGCAAAAAAAATAATAAAATTGATTCGCGTATGTTATTTATCATTTATCTTTACTATTGATAACAGCCATTGACTTCGTTTTTGCGAGAAATTTAATTGATAATTTAAAAACATTTTTATCCTATTTTTCCTATCATAAGCTTATGTATGTATATCATCCAAAGTAACTATCAAATAAAGAAATTCATTTGCTTGTATTATTTATCATTTATTGTTACATATGTTTTCTGTCTTATCGGATGGCGTATTCTACGTTAAACTTAATGGCCGTGTCTCTGACACATCCTGCTTCTTTTTTTCTTAGTTTTCACTGCCGATGCTATTGCGTTGTATATAGCTTCTGCTTCAGCAGTGTATACAGAACAATAGTTAGGTAGATGGCCTGCCATAACAGTTCATCCATCAGAATGTACGACAGCAAAAGTTGTATGATCCGTACCCTTAGAGCCATCAGTGAAAAACATTTCCCTTTCGGGACACCAGGGGGCGGCATACTCTGCGAAATAGCGTTGATATTCCGTAGGGCTAGTGTTAATTTTTCCGTATTTTGTGGGGAGCTGCTGGGAGGCCGGAACTGAGGTAGTGGTGTTAATCCTATTTTTTCGGCCTATTCTAAGCACTTAATAATAACTGACTTGCGATTCGTAACTTTGCTTGCATTCGACGCTGCTAAGATGGGGTCAAGCAGCATACTATTGTTGCTCATGAGTATTTGTGGAATTAGCCGCATGGTTTTATATTCTACTCTTTCTGAAATACTAGGGAGCCCATCTTCTGCTAAGATGCAATGTGTAGGGGATGTTGGAAAGGCTCCTTCGAACAGCTGCATGATAGGGGGGAGATACCAATTTTATGTTGCTCCTTGCGCAATGGCCATATATAGGTAAACCGTAGTCGATTTTCGAAAGAATCAGAGCTCTTGTAATGTTTAATAAGCTGGATGGATGAATAAGACTATGTTTAGAAGATAGATATTTAACAATTTTTAGCCTGGCAGCTATGCTTTTTCTTATGAATAGACAGTGATCTTTAAAGGTAAGGCGCTTATCAAAAATAATTCCCAGGAATCGAAGAGTATAAACATTTACAGTATTGATATTTCTAAAGATAATTTCTAAGCTATTACATTTTAATTTTCTACAAATATGAAATGATTTGCATTTGCTGAGCGATAGGTTTGCACCCGAACAGTTAGACCACTCGGCGATATCGTTCAGAATGTCTACGAATTTCTTCTGTACTACATTCAAATTGGTTAATTTTGAAAATAACATCACATCATCAGCGTACATAATGTGATAGATGTTTTTGTATTTAAATACTAAGGGGCTAATTTCGTCGAAAGCAATCGTAAATAGGGTCACTGAAAGTGGAAACCCTTGTGGTATACCGTTCTCCAGATTAAGAAGGCTCGAAAAAACGTTATTTACTTTGGCTTTGAATTTACGGTTTGTGAGAAACGATTTAATAAAGTTATAGAGTTTATTTCCAAATCTCCATTTCTCTAATTGCCGTAAAACAGCATGAATACCGATGCGGTCGAATGCTTTTTCAAAATCCAGGCTTAAAGTGGAGATATGACAACGATTGGATAAGTCACCAGAAGCGAAATTTTCAAAGTACAAAAGGGCGTCATCAGTTCCATGGCCATATTTGAAGCCAACCTGATGTGAGCTAATATGGCGGTTTTTGGAGATATGCCACATTATTCGCCTTGAGATGATTTTTTCTAAAACTTTGCTCATGCAACAAATTAAGAATATAGGCCTATATCCAAGTACATCTGTTGAAGAGTTGTTTGCTTTCGGAATAGGCACAATTACATCGTTCTCCCAGCTTTGTGGGTAAACGGACGTCAGTAGTATCTTATTAAATATATGTTAATCATGTTAATCAATCTATGTTTCACGATAAACGGTTGGCGTTTAAGTATTGCATAGGAGATTCTGTCTAGCCCTGGCGTTTTACCGGACATTTGAGAGATCGTAGATTCGTATTCTAGGGCAGTTATGTCTTCTTGAATTATGATCGTCGACGAGTTTTGCTGATTGCAAATTCTATTGAGAGCTAAATATTTATCTCTGTTGAATGCATTACTAAAATTGGAGTTATGAGAATAGTTTGCCTACGTCAACGCAAAATGTTCGGCTATTTGTTTCGACTCAAATAGTGGACCGTCCGACCATTAACAAAGTTAATGGAATTTAGGTAGCAGTAGCCAGAAATCATTTTTATGTCGGACCACACCTTTTTGAATGTAACACAAGCAGCTTTATTGTTGCACCTTTTGATGGTGTGGCCCAGCAACTGGCATGATTTTCACCTCATGGGGTTAGGAAAATAGGGTCTTACTCGAGCCGTACGCCATGAAACCTCAACCTTTTCGGGAAGTTTGTACAAATCAAATGTTAATAGCCTTACACTAGTAGGTACAAGTGCGCTATTAATATTTGTCTTAAATTTATACACAGCTACCACTCCTTGTTCTTTCATGTTTTCCACTATTTCTGCGTCCGCTACGTCATTAAGGCATGGAGCAAATATTGTGCCTTTCGAGCAATTAAGATTTTCATGCAGACTCACCTTAACGTCACATATTCCATTCAATTTCATAGTAGCTAAGAACTTTTGCGCAATAGATGGAGATTTTACCAGCAAAAGCAAATTACCGTCGCGTAACTCCGAAATAGAAGTTATTTCCTTACATATTGCTTCTAATGATTTATGCACCGCAAAGCAGGAATATTTAGAAAGAAAGAGGTTTTGAAGGGTTTGCTGAAGATATGGTCAAAAATTTGAGATTTTGTTATTTTATTGAAGAAAGTTCGGGATAATCAAAAGGTTTATACGAGGTTTTTTTTCTTTTTGGATTTGGGTTAGGGGCAAGCAGGGCGAACCTGTTGTCTCCAAGATTTGGTGGCCCGGGGGTCATAGTTAAATTCTATGCACCCCAAAGCAGGAATATTTACAAAGAAAGAGGTTTTGAAGGGTTTGCGGAAGATATGGTCAAAAATTTGGGATTTTGTTGTTTTCTTGTAGAAGGTTCGGGATAATCAAAAGGTTTCTACGAGGTTTTTTTCTTTTTGGATTTGGGTTAGAGGCAAGCAGGGCGAACCTGTTGTCTCCAAGATTTGATGGCCCGGGGGTCGTAGTTAAATTCTTATTCTAAGTATTCAAAATTATTTTTATGTTAACACGTGCAAAATGTAATTTGCGAACACTGAGTAAGCGCTTGCAGTGAGGCAAGTTACTTGCTAAGCAACCAACCGAGAGCGAAAAACACAGTCAGAAATAAACGTCCACTCGCGTTGAGTATCAGTCGGAGACTGTTAAGTATTATATTTTCTATTAATTCGATGCGTCGCAAATCACGTGCATTGACTATCATTACCATAGTGTAATGATATAAAGTATGCCGGAAAGCAATAATATTCGTTTCTGTACGCAGACTTGCCATACATGGATGTATGTTGTCATTTTTTCTTCATTCTACTTAATTTGTCAATAATTTTTTAACCTAACTAGAGTTCAATTTCAAGAGATAAGTAACTCATATTTATATTTTTCATTTCATAACCCAGACATTGCCTTGCGTCAAATAAATCCAGTACAGTAATCCCGGGTAACTATATTTCATTTTTGATATTTTTCTGGATTCGATGAATTTTTATTGTTAAATCAAAAAATAATAAATAAAATAAAATAGTCGGAAAGCAATGTTCCTTGCGCAAAAGCACACATAACAATAATTTTTAGAGTATGCGTATTGCGGCGAAAAGTTTTCGCAAAGGATTTATATATGTACTTATTACACAAATTGTAAAAAATTTTAGGGCTTAGACTTCTAATGGGTTAAAAACCAAAATGATAATGAGGAAACTTCTATCTTGCGTACGTCAACTACCCCAAACACACTTCATTTTAATACACTATGGTATTTACCATGATACAAAATGGGTAGGTGATTTCACTTAATTTTTTTTGTATAAACTGTGCTTAATGACGTTCATGCTTTTCGTTAATTATTCAGGTCGCGTTGCCACCTCAACAGACCATCAAATTGCTTTGGAAAACTTAATGGTTTTTCAATAGAGTTGTTAATTACGGTTATAGATTTTTACTCCAAAAAAATTTCTGAAATCATTTTTGAACATCAAATAAGTAAGGCTTGTAAGCAGAGACCGTAATGGTTATAACTTTTATCAAACAAATTACCTTTTAATCGTTATTTGTTGAGTTTTTTTTTGCTCAAAATATAATTGTTTTTATTTGTAACTTAGAAAATAAAGCTTAAGTGTTAAGTGGGTGTTGTTTTTTCTGATAAGACACAAAACGTTATTTTGAATTTGTGCCAATTTGCCTAGAAAAAAACCCCACAAATTAAGTTTTGGATCAGAATGCTTCATATGTACATATGTATATTGCATATTCTTCCGAAAGAAGTCGATAACTGAGATTATGTGGCTAGTTCTTCTTCCTACTTTTACACAAATGACAGAGGTAAAGTTTAACATCGGTACTTCGCCTCACTTTTAAATGAAGTTTTTCCCCAGATTCTTATGCATCACTTGGTAACACACTTACCACTAAAACTTGTAAGAATCGAGTGTAGAAGTTATGCCAAAAAATATAATTTCATAGAATACAACATATGAAGAATTTTCAGTGTTTAATACTCAGTTTAAGATTTGTTTAATCTGTACTTGCCATTTTATTTATTTCTTCTTTGATGGCAAGTTAGGGCAGTTTCTTATTAAGGTACCAACCAGTATATACGAGATACTTCACGTTTACATAAATCTACATAGACAAGTATATGCATATACATACGTATCGCTTGTTTACTAGAAGGTGCCATAATCCAAAAGGAAAGAAAAAATGTATTCTATGCTATGTATACATTTCATAGCTCTACTGAATATTAATAACTTACTAAAAGGAAATATGTATTAATTTTTATTATGACTCGATATTTAAAATTTAAACTTCAAAGCCGTTTTTCTCGAGTTTTTGGTATTTTGGATTATTACACTCTTCTAGTAAAGAAGCGATATGTAGTACATCAACATTCATGACGAATATGCAGGCCTTTTGTATTTCAAATATGTATTCATACTCGGCGTGGGTTGTCTGGGTGTTTGTGATTCCAAAAATAATTTAGCATTGAGAGAACGGAAGAGACGGTGAAATTTTCGCAGTCAAATTTTTCTACAAAAAAAAAGTTATTCAAAATCAAGTACAAAGAATATTACAGAAGTCAGAAGAACTCTAGCGTGCGCTAAGTGAACACACGATATCGAGACGAAACGAATATAAAAACTCTTCTGGATACACTCATTTTGGTGGTAGAGAATTTAATTATTTTGGTTTGACCGACACAGTTACTAAATAAATTCAAACGAACGAAAATGGTTTACGAAAGTGGATTTACTACCCGCAGGACCTATACTACCAGGCCTGTTGTTACATCGTACGCCGTATCGGTAAGTTTTCTGAATTAAGCAATAAATGCGTACATATGTATGCGTGAGTATTCTTAAAGTGAACTTCCTTTATAATCAAAGCAGTAACATATTTAATCCCTAAATGCTTTTATATTTTAATTAAAGTGTATTGTGGTTTATGTTGAAATGAAATATGTGTTATCGAATATTTGTACAAATCATTTGCAAAACTAAAACAAATGTTAGTGTTGTTATTTATGATGTGTTAGAGAATTACTCGTATATACAATACGTTCTATAATTAAAACGTGACACCGTTGACACAAGCGTAATAAAAAATATTTACGCAAAAGTGGAAATATTTGTTAGCACATATTTCATTTCGTCATCAATTTAAAATGAACAATTTTATTCCCCTTTATTCGCTATATTTTTAAAACACCCACTAATGCAATCATTTATGGGAATATACTACGTATAGAGCAACTGCAGTTGAATTCGTTTGAAAAGTCGACAAATTTTGGAGTTTTCAAAAATAAGAGGAGAATTGAAACAAGTTTGAAACAGTTTTAGATTATGAAGATCGAACAAAGTATTACAAATGCAATTCACTGTTCCGTCATAGTTCAAAATATGCTACTTTATCACTTACTACAACACCAATATGTTGAGCAGCTACTTTTGTTTATGAACGTATGAAAGCCTAATTAGTCATAATCTCTTTCTGTTCTATTTTTGTTTTTTTCTGTTTGTTTATTTGAATACATATACATTACACGGCTGTCAAACATATTTGGAGTGAAATTCGAAACCAAAACAAAAAAAGTACTAAGTACTTGGCACTTATATTATCATATACCAAGGTTTAAAGGAAATCAAATTAAATTTTTTGCACAATTATCAAAGGTCATAAAGTATAGTGAAAGGGTGGGGGCGGTTTGTGTGGTTAGGTAGGGGTTTTGGATTCACACCCCTACCAAACCCTTAAAATTGTAGTACTATCTGCATATTCAGTACAAGGTTCAAAAATGTCATGGAACTCAGTTCAGCAAAGTGTTTGCTTAACGCTTAATAAAGATGTCATGGCAATTGCGTCAAAAAAAGTGTAAATGAACGAAATATTTTCGGTAAAAATGAGTTAGATAATTTATTAATTAAGTAATAAGTACATTGTGAAATAAAAATATAAGAGAAAATCTGAAGTTTGCACTGCGCTTGAGATCGTTTTCCCTATCGAAATTCTGCCTGACTTTCATTTTCTGGTGTATACAAAAATTGTCTCGTCTCGTTCGTCAGTTTTTAGATCTTTTCTTCTTTTTTATTTTTTACCGCCATCTCTATATCATAGTAGTGTGAATGTTAAAAATTAAGTTCAAAAATCGAAGATACATACATTTGCATTTTTAAGCATACATATATCTCTAAAATTTTCATGGCGTTCCGCGCGTTTTACATATTAGAATAGATCATTACGTAATGTGCCTACCACTAGAACCTTAGGTAAATCGGATAATAAATATACAAGTTATATGAAAGATATAAACAAAGTGATGCACAAGTGTACTGTATAACCACTAGAAAAGCTGAGGCGAAAACTTTGTGTGGGGTTAAGCCGTTCAGGATTGAAATTAAACATATGAAACTATTCTCGCCGTACATGGTTGCTCCAGGAAAACAAAAGAAAAAAGTAAACAGAATAAATTGTTCAAAAAGTTATAATATAATGCACATCTTTTACGTAGGAATAATTAATATAAAGTATTCAGCACAAATATTTATCGCAAAAGTTTGTTTTCCCCCATATTTCTTGTAAAATAAAATTGGTTATGAGATTGCTCGGTGCGTTGCCACCAAGAAAAATGTTTACATGCAAATGCAGCCCTGACAGTCTTCGTTGCCAAAGTTTATAGAGGTGAATTCGCATCACTTGCTAACTCTCGTATAAGAAGAGGCAAAATGAGAATGTTACAGTGTTGTGCATATCATAAGGAACACAATGCAATGTAATACAGTTGCCCACTTATAAGATAATAATGTGCAAGTTTCAAATGCCTAAAAATTCGCGCTTATTTTTGATAATTTTGTTTGCTAGCAGTGTTGGGAGTTTTCCTCCATATAACGCAACATTCCATTCACACGGGAGCGTAGACGCATGGTAAGCACTTTTGACTCGCGCGTGCAGTATGACCTTTAGGTAAGGTGTCGTATCACCAGCATTCCTTTGATATAGAGTTGTTGCTGTTATTGGCAAAGGCTGTCGTATTTGTTGCATGTTAGTGGGGCTCTATTTTATGTTTTGTTTATGTGAATATCGTGGACAGTGTGTTCCTTGCACGCTGCCGTATGGCACACATATGTATACATATGTACACATACATTCGTCAACCGCTATTCGTTATTCAAAATTATTTCAATCACTTGTGAATAAAATTTTATTCTTTATTTTAATAATACTTCACTTAAAATCCCCACTATCTGGAGAGGGATATGTCAGAAGGAGTTTTATAAGACATAACTAATTTTGTTTGCCTTTTCTCCATATACATAGGTCGGAGGAATAAGCTGTGAAATAGAAATGTATAAGTTTATTATTAATTTGGATATTAAAACTAAGAATACACACACAATATGTGTAATACTTTATAGTTCGCTTTGTACTTTTTTAATAAACCTTTTGTTTTGCATACAAAGGCGAAATGTGATAATAAAAAATCACTGCACAGTTTTTTGGCTTTGAAACAAACAAGACTGCTGATGAAAATGGGCATATGTGAATCAACAAACATACATAATAGTATTTAACTACCAATTTTTCCTTTCTGCTCGTTCGGGACTGATTCCAAAATACTGAAAATTCCCGAGATAGCCTCGAACCGCATTCGAGCACCTTTGTATATTCTTTCCATAACAATTTGTTTGATATATTTGAAATGCAAATTTAAACAAACAAATTCATTGACAATTACATGCTTCATTGTATAAGAACCTCATCTAGACATAACGGTGTGTGCTCTACGTCGAGTCAGAAAAATCCGCTGTTGTTTCGTACAGATATGTGCTGAGGGGGGCAATGATGCTCCATGCGTGATTTTCTTCTCGGGGGACTCTAAACAAAAAAATTTATTATTTATTGCTTGTCATCTTGTCCTCGATATTTTATTTTATGTGACTCAAGGCGAATTCATATATGTACATACATACATAAATATGTATGTATATGAGTACGTGATTTCAAAACATTCAAACAAATTGTCAAAGAAGTATATTTACATTTTTTGCTTTACCTATTTGGATTACTGTATACTATAGCTACATGCAAAGAGTTCGCGCACAATTTTCTTAAAGGTAAATAATATTATGTATCTAATATTGGAATCAAATGACACATAATGGAAGCAGTTTTTTGTACTAAAATATGTTAACTATGACCATAAATTTTAGTATTGCCACGCTACAAGGAATAGCTGACGCGCTTCACATATGGATTAAAAAAGAATTTGTTGGGGGAGGATGGAAATAAGACCATGTGAAAAAGCCGCAATCAAAACATGAAATAAGACCGCGTGGTATAAGTTAATTTTTAAAAATGAATTACGCCCGCAACCAAAAAATACGCAAAACTATTTTGAATGGCGTAGACGATGTATTCATAATGGAGTTCTACGCAAAAATACTGTGGATAGCAAATAATGATAGAAAACCGGATTACGACAATGTCGGCAGCGTATACGTCACAGATGTTCGTACCACAGGAATAGCGAGAAGAAAAGGAAGGTGATAACTGCACTTGAGCGTTTATTTTCACTGCAACTGCTACAATACAAAGCTCGGCACTTCACATTTATTATTCTGTGTTTAACTTATTGTAAAAATCACTCCAAACTCTGAAAAATCAACTTATTAAGAGCCATTTGCGACGTCAATCCTTCAAAAGAAGCAAGGACGAAGTAATGGAAGGGTTGTGTCTTAAAAATCATTAATTGGGATTGTTAAGCCATATAGAGCTATATATTTTTTAAACATAAATAACCAAAAATAAACCAAACTTTGATGATCGCCGTAGGCGAGTATTATGCATGTGCGTGCTCCATTCGTAGAATCTCTCAAATATTATAGGAAAAGTTGCTTCATAATAAAATTTGCTTATCATGAATATTTCGTAACAAAGTTAGACAATTTTAGCAGGACAAAGACACGTACTTTCAACTTGTTTTCACAGAATATTACGAATGAGCCATAAACACCTGGGTTTCGTGTGGAATTGGTATACTGTCGTTGATTTTCAGATCACCTTTGTCTAAATAGGGCAAACAAGTGGTACCACTGTGTTTGCTTCTTGGAGTGCAATTTCGATTCAAAGATACGCATATAGAGTACCGAATGTAAAAAATGTTGATATATTAGAAATATGTTCCGTCACCACATGCCAAGTTTAGTTTGTAAAGATGTTTCTGTTCCGAAAACCGAGATGTGCGCAAATCGAGTTTTGCAAACATCTGAACAGGGCAGTCATATTTATTAAAAGGGGCAAAATTAGGCTTTTAAATACAGTTTATATACATATGTGATATGAAAATAAAATTTTGAAGTTAATGAACAACCTAGAGACTCTGCTGATTTTTACATTTAATATATATGTATGTAATTATGTGAAATCGTAAAATGGTCAATTCCTAGAAGTGGGTGTTAAAAACTGCTTTTTATAACTCATAAGTGTGAAGAGATTTGAGGCAATTTTTTGAACGTATAAATGCAGCGTCAATTAAATGTAAACCATTTTTCAAAAGGCGTTACCTTGCAATTGTTTCGTTTCCTAGAATTTTACTGATTTTGTGCTATTTGTGCAATGTAAGCAAAGAACGTAGATTAAAAAAGCTGCATGGCGTTTCGTTTCCTGAGACAAGAGTTTTCCAGATTCACCACACCATTTGGCAATTTGATCTAATTGAGTTCTAATATAGGTCAGCAAAAGTCTAATGAGTTCTGGTATGGTGAAGCTGGACGAGATTTTCTGTTAGAGGAAGGGTGAGACTGTTGCAACTTCTTTGTAATCTACCTTCTTTGACATAAGTTCTAAAAATTTGGAAAAGGTGCAAACTACCGACTCTTGTATATGATGGCATAGCTTTACTTTAATTTTTGATGTTCGAACACCTGTAATTTTACTTGCACAATCACATTTACTTACTTACTTTCTTAATTGGCGCTATAATCGCTTAAACGATTTTGGCCGAACTTCTCCTACAATTTGTTATGTGCGTATTGATGTTGTAACACAAATTGAGGGGCCTACAGTTTTACACCGAATCCGAACGGCGAATATTTTTGTGAGAAGTTTTTTCATGGCAGAAATTCACTCGGAGGTTTGCCGTTGCCTGCCGAGGGGCGACCGCTATTACAAAACACTTTTTCTATAATTTTTGGATGTTACTTGTGCCGAGCTGGATTCGAACCTGGGACCCACCGAATGAAGCGCGCACACGCTACACACTCGGCTACGGCGGCCGCCACACATTTAACGCTATTCAATTTCAAATTCGGTATTATACCTTTCCATATAAGTTTAGTGTGAATGATGTATTTAATAAGCACACAAACCAAATATGTTTCAAATTTTTGACTTCAAATATGCAACCAAAACTCCCAAAAGCGAAGATATAAAAAGTTTCAGCAAATTTTCTTAGCAAGAAATAATAGTACTTTAGCGGTCAGCGGTAAGATCATTAAATTCATTACTTTCCTGAAAATTTTTAAGAATTCAACCAATTTGAAAAAAATTTCATTAAAATTTCGAATTTATTAGTCAGAATTTTTAGAAACTTTTTGAGAATGCAGGTTTATAGCATATTTAATTTTAGTAAAATAATGCGCAGCAAGAGGATACAAATTTTAGCTTATGCAAAAAAACGCTGCTAAAAAATTTGAAAAATTTAAAAAGAATTTCTAGCATTTGGAATTTCGCCCTTTATTATACTCTATATACTGAAACTGAATGGACTGCAAAACTTCATAATCGAATTCGGGTCAAAAAGTTAGATATTTTTCTGGAAACTTTTGAATTTTTACATGGCTTTTATTATAGAATTAACTGTGTTTTATAAAAAATATTATTTAATTAGGGAAGAAAAAAATTTGTAAAACTTGTCAATAGATATCGCAACTATTTTTTCGAACACAGCTTAACATTCATACATACGTAATACATTTCTTTTGTTTTAAACTAAAGTTTTGCTATTATATATATAAACGCCTATTAGTTACTTTTTGTTAAACTAAAGCCCTTGTTAATAAACCAAAGACAGATTTTAATAGTTTATTAATGATTTTTGCCCCAGCAATGCTTATTATGCCACGGAAATAACTGACTACCATACTTTAAGCTTAGCTGAATTGATTTTTATTTTCATAAGCTTTATTTAAACAAACCTACAAATTTATAGTTAGTTAACAAAATGTAAAATCTTGCATGTAAAGCAATACCACGGTACATATATTTGATAAATTTGAATTTCTTCCTAATACCAAGTATATTACTATTATATATATGTATATTATATATTATTAGCGACAGCCCATTTCAACGCTTCCTTAGCTAACGAAGAAGGAGAGCAATAAGGTCGTTTGGAGAAATAATGCAAACTTTCTGATTACTTTTTATGAAAATTTTGTATTAATGCTAATGTTTTATAAATTCTATATCTTACGGGATATTTATAAAATAAATGTTCACTTAACTATGTATACTAGGAACAAGTAATTAAGAGTCTAAGATCGGGTGCAATTGAACTTTAAAAAACAGTCGAAAGTACTTGTTGTAATCCTGGCCGGGGAAAGGAAAGTTTTTACTAGTAGCGGTCGCCCCTTGGCAGATAATGGCAAACCTCCGAGAATATTTGTGCCATGAACGCATATTTATGCAACTTTTTGTTCTGCGTTCCCATTAAACATTTCCCTCAAAATGAATTGTCTTTATTACAGTCAGGAAGCCTACATTACACAATCAACGATCAGTGTTTTGACAACTATTATGTGTTCATCAGGGACCACAACGTCTTCACTTTTTTATTTAAATAAAAACAACTTTTTAATCGTCATTTCTTGAGTTTTATTTTGTGCTTGGAAAATAATCTTTGCATCTTGAGTTTTATTTGTTGCTTGGAAAGCAATCGATATTTCTTGAGCTTTATTTATTTTATAAAACGTTGTTGTTATTATTATATTGTTATTTAGATATGCATATATTTCATCTATATATTATTCTGTCAATGCGATTTTGGTATTTTCTGTTTTTAGAAAAACACTAACTATTTCTAGAGTATAGGCTTAGACTTATCAATTGTAATTGCGAACATTACAATAATTGGAAATTGGCAACGCTTGACAAATACATACATAAACTAATTAAGAACATCGTTTCTTCATTAAGAAAATTAAAATAATTGTGAATTTTTAGGATAAACCAATAAATATGTAAATTAATTAAAATTCAACAAGTAAAGAAGAGTCTAAGTTCAGGTGCAACCGAACTTTAAATAGGCGGCGCAAGTTTTTATTTGAAATGAGCAGTGCTTGTTATATGCAATAGAAATGTTAATGTAATACACTTCTCTTTTAAACTTTAACAACTTACAATTATTTAAATATAAAGAAAAATAAAATCTATGTGTACCAAATTTGATACAGTTTAACAGAGTAGTATTTGAGTAAATCATACATAATTTTTGTAAATTACCGTTATTTGAGAGGTAGATGTGGTCCGATTTTTATAACCCCTGAGACACAATATCATGTGTGTGGACTAGATTAGGTATAGTTTGCTTGAGATATTTTCGGAGATATAAATATTTGCTGAAAAGCGGGAAGTTTCACACGTATTTCTTTCTCAGGCACAACCATGTATGTACATATATCATATTTATGTAAATTATCTTTTGAATATACTCGAATATCACATTTTCATACATGTACTATCTCAATATTTATCCGATGCACGGATGGGCGGACATTGGTACATGATTTAATCGGGTTGGCTTTTCATTCTAAGCATTTTGGTATGTCTATATCTATTGGTGTATGCTAGTGTAACGAACCGTTAGGTGATCAAAGTTATAATACTCTGGTGCACAAAACGAATCAAAGCTAACATAGACAAAAGCGAACAGTTTATCTTTATTTTATGTGCATCCACCACTGTAACTCTGCCCAAAGAACGTTGATTAAAAACTTGATTGGATAAAATTGGATTATAGGCCTGTGCCTAACGGTAGAAAAACACATTGGAAGGGAACTCTCCGACACTTACATATGAGGTGAATATAATTTGCCGGTCTCATTATTTGGTTATAATGATTTAGAAATTAAAAATTAAAATTACATACAGCGGTTACGGTTTAAAACATCTTATCAACCAATCTGGAGGTTTTAGTGAGCTGTTTGTTGCAAAATCTAAATTAAAATGTATGTTCAATTCATTCCCTTTAATTCTAAAAGAATTTAAATTGGTAACTATAGTATTTTTTGTATATTTGCTCCATTTTTTTCTTTCATGAACTTTGTTTTCTGCTTCTCTGCAACTACATACATAGCTGTCACAATTTTCTTGCTGTAAAAAGTTACCGATGGGGACAACAAAAAAGGAAAATATCCTCTCCATAGCCAAATGATATCTCACCGTAGAACTTTGCTTCCCTTATCGAAATAATCTTAGTAATTTTTTGTTCAATATAGGAATTTCTAAATTTTTCCACCAAATATTTCGCAATTGGTTAGGGAATCATTAATCTGAAAAATTTGTGCAAAACTTCTGGGCACGCACTATAATTTAATATATCATGTGTGTCTATGTGGTAAGTAGTTTTCAATTAAGTTGGTTCTTACAAAAACAGTGATGAGATCTGAAGAAATGCTTGTTAACTTGCTTTGTGTCACAGTATAGACAACCTTTTTGATTTGTTTACCTTTTCATTTTGTAATTTTGGCGAAATTCTACCCTGACCAAGGCTTTTATCTCGTTAAAGGGTCATTTTAGGGTGTTGTGTTACCAGAAAACAATCATTAAATTTTAATATTTGTTGTCAAACAACTAGCTTAAAATAAAGCGATTTATTATGATGCAAAATTGCACTTTAAAACATTTCACTATATAATAGACATAGACATAGACATACATAGTTTCTTGAAATACAGAAATATAAACATATGTGTATCAAAATGAACTTCGACTAGGCAATGATATAATGTTTTACTAACTCATCAGTATTAAACATTAATTCATCACCATTTTGAAAGGAGCAAAATTTTGTCTTCGACACATTACTCAGTATTTTCAACGTACTGCGAAAATATAATGCTTATCGTCTTTAAAGATTTGTTAAAAATCTAACAGTCAAATATATTTTCCTTTTTATGAGATTCTTGGAATTGGAAAACGTCAAATAATTCATAGGTGTTAGAAAATAAATAAGATTAGAATGCATTTCTTAACAAACTAATGCATTTTATACATGAAGGGTACACTGTTTTTGTTTAAAATACTATAAACACTTTAAAACACTTGTTTTTCTCTGTCACTTTGCAGCTTCATTTAAGCAGTCATTATTTATTTATGAACACTTTAAACACTTTCTAAATTATTATTGTCACTCATAAATTCGCAATAAAGAATATTTTTAATAGTTTATTGCATATTTGATGTATGGATGCACTGCACTAAATTGTATGCGCGAATAATATTTATTATGCCGCTTGTTTTCGCACATAAACTCGTACACTTTGCAAGTCTTCCACATTTGCACATATTTCACGCACTAAGACGTCGTGTTTTAACTTACCGAGTCAATAATCTGGTATTTTTTGTAATTTTTTCACGAATTTTTCCTATTTTCATTAACATAATCATATACAATTACGCTTGCTTCTTTGTTTCGATTTCTAAAAATTTGAAGCGAAAGTGTTCATACTGTTTTCTCTGGACGAACAGAAATTCAAAGCGTATGGTGAATTCCTAGGGCAAAAATCCAACATGCGATATTAAATTTCACACACAATTTTCAAACTAACGTGTTGTCCTTTCTTATATATCTATGTTCTTTGTCTCCACTAAAAGTACTTCAATTTTGTAAGACTAATTTATTTCGCCGTGGTACAGCAAGTGTAAAAATATTGTGTTTGTTGACCATTTTTTAACACTGCCCATTTCATTATAACCGACTTGCGAAAGAGTGCTCCCACTCGGATAGTTTCCATTAGTTGCAAAAGCAACCCAAGCAAGAATGGAAAATAGTTGTCCCGCAAATTTGTGTATTTATATATTTAAAATATATGGTTTGAAAAGGTGAGGAAATTGGGAAAGTAGGCCTCCATGTTCGTTCCCATTATTCAATATTCAAGCGAACGCTCTTTTTCATCTCTGCGTAGATTGAAAACGTATTTACGAATCCCAACAAGTGAATACCGATTGAATGGGTTAGCGTTGTCGAACGTGCATCGAGACGTAGAAGTAACGAATGAGAATGTAGTTGATATTATGTCGAAGGTGCCAAGGAGAATTGATATTCTTCTACAAGCTGAATTATCCGTCAAAAATTATAATAGCTCCATTTGTACTGTATAGGCGATAGTAGGACTTATCTACATAATAAACATACATTTAAAAAAAAAACGAAGTATTTTCCTGGATAAGCCTCTGGTATAAGTGATTAGCCAACACATAATCAAGCATAACTTTCTCTCAGTCTCTAGCTTTTATTACGTCAGTTTCAGTTGCTCTCAACAATAAAGGCACAACCTTCTTCTATCAGTCGAAAAGGATATTCATTATAATAATATTCACTTCTTATTATTTTACTGGATAACCGTTTCCGAAGAAAAAGTGCTTTAAAGTGAGGGATTCATGTATTTAAGAAGCAGATGTCCTAAGTGTATAAGGAAAGTAAGCAAGTTATACATTTTTTGGTTTGAATATAACAAATAAAGTACATCATTGTAATATTCCAAAATTGAAGTATTTGTGGGTGCGTTTGAAATATGTACATATGTATGCATACCAAGGTGATTGAATTTTTGTTGGTTAGTTTAAATGCATTATCCCCCTGGTGACAAGCTAGTTCATTATTTTGATTCCACGGCTCGTGCAACCTAAGCCATCTGGTTGTTTGAAAAAATTTTAGTACGTCATACACGCAGTCTGATAGCTATAAATATATATATCGGTAATAAATCGAGCAGAACGTTCAAAAACATTCGATAGACATAACCTCCGCATCCGTTACGCCAACGGCTGCTGCCCTTTGAATTTCGCATCGTTTTTTTTAACAACGTAATCCTTAGTAGAGGCCGACCACCGGGCTAGCGCATGCTTGTTTGTAAAAAAGTATGAACTAATTTGTCGTTTATTGCTTTGCCGCTACCAATCAAATTTAGTTAAGCTAGTATAAAATGACACGAAATAAGAATATCAGAAAGATGTGTGATTCGTTGATATATAAGCATTTATTCACTTGTGGATAGCCCTTATGAACTCGTATGCATATGATTGTCGGTCGCTCTTTCTGTACCAAGTCCATTATACTCTTAAAAAAATTAAATTTGGAAATTGATAGAAGAAAAAAGACTGCCAACACCGATTCGTAATTGTTGCGATATTTTCTAAATATTTGAAAACCTTTCAGCCACAAGTATGTGCATGTATATGTACATACTTATGTCATGTTTTAGTTATTATCGAACAATTATCTTATTTATTAAAATATTTAAAAATTAATAATTAATTAAATTAATAATTAAATATAAATAAAATAAATCAGCAAAATCAATAAACTTAAATGATGTTAATGTTTACACATCCAATTTCAATAATTTAATATAAGTTTAAAATAATTAACAGCAAAAAATTGATATCATTTTAAAAAAGTGTGGGGTGCTCGAAATCAGCTGTAATTAAATAATTGTTTAAAAAATTTATGTCATGTAAAAGGGAAGGGTAGGTAGTTAGGTAGTGTAGGGTGATTGGTACCATTTAATAGGTTTCTTTAAAAGAAGATTTTGTATTGGAATATTCGTACTATACACCCCACGTTTTATGAAAAAGATATATGTAGATATTTTTCTGTCATTTATTTTATACTTATGTATATTAAACATTATTTTGTGCTTTTTAAAACTTAGGGTTTATTTTCCCCCGATTCTCACATATATTCAAAGTACAACATACATACATATGTGCATACCATACAAGAACGGACCAAATGGTACCGTCATGACAGTGGGAGAAATCGCGAAAAAGCTGGACAAAAGTCAAAAAATAAAAGTCGTCAAACAGTGATGAAATTAATTATATATCAAAAGGAGTGGCCTGTACGTTGTCTGTTAAAAGGACAGAGGTCAATTATGCATATCTTCTTCGCTAAAGCAGTTTAAACTTCGCTACCTCAAGTGGAGCCCGCGCTACGTTCACTTGCCTTTGCCAAACCGCGCATCGAAAATCTATACAAAAAAACAAAAATAAACGTAAATTACATATTGTGTGATATCAAAAGTGTTCTTGAGGATACTATGAAGCATTTAATTCATGTAATTTGTATTCTGTCTGTAATAAACATACTTTAATTCGGAGTGAAACAGCTGTGTGAAATGAACTTGAGTGAAAATTTTTTTCGATTTTTGATGATCGAAAAAGTTATGATCGCCGGAGATCGGGCAATGTACTACTTACTGAAATATAGTGAAAGGTATGTATTTTGATAATCCGCAAGAACCTCAACCACATTTTTCCCCCATTCATTGCAATCTGCAAAAGAAATCATGCAGTTTGACAGCGCTGCGCTTGGCAATGCGCATATGGCGACACAACGTGAAGCACGTCGGGTTGCGTCGCGTCAGGAGTTTCTCTCTCTTGCAGCACTGAGCATCTCCACAGTGACTGTAGAAAAGCGGAAGCAACGCTTTCCACTGGTTGCAGGGCCTGGAAAACATTTCCAAAATTTCAAAAATATGAATTTTTCTATATATAATTCTGTATATTTCTTTGTGATGAAGCAGTTGACGACGATAGCGCAGATGGCGATGATGAATAATAATTAACAATTTCTTCTTTCTAATATTGTTAATATACTTTGTGATAATAGGATTTTGATGAAACATCATAATCGTATCGGAAACCTTTAGCTACTGTTTTCTCTGTTTAAAAGTATTACAAAGTTTATCATAATGATGATGATGTAAAACGAAATTATGTGAATATTAAAAATTCGTTGTTAATGTCTCGCATCATTCCATAGAATAAATTTTGTTATTTATCGAACAAGTTCCTCAAAATCTAGTCTATCATTTTTGATGAGCTATAGAATATTTTTAAAAAATAATAGCATATTTTGTTTCAAAATCCTGTCCTCCCTTTTGGAGCAGCCATTTTGAATTTCTGAAGAATAACATCAAATTCGGTTTAAAATACTCAAAAATACCACATTTAACTGATTTTCTTATAAATTGAACAAGTTTTCCAGAAATATGTCCGCCATTTTGAATCAGCCATTTTGTTTTTCTAGAAAGTACCAGCAAATTCGGTTACAGCGACTCAAAAAACCTTATAAACCTAATTTTCGTCTACATTGAACAAGTTTTTCAGGAATATGTCCGCCATTTTGGATCAGCCATTTTGTATTTTCAAAAACTAACATCAAATTTGGTTTCAGCGACCCAATTTTCGTCTATATTCAACAAGTTTTTTGGAAATATGTCCGCGATTTTGAATCAGCCATTTTGTTTTTCGCAATGACAACATCGAATTCGGTCAGCGACCCCAAAAACATTATATGGCTAATTTTCAGATCTGTAGATCGATGTCTTCTACTTTTGGCCAGCTTTTTCGAGATTTCTCCCACTGTGCGTCACAGCGTAAAAACCTTTTATTATTGTAAATCCGAAATTCCGGATTAATATAAGTATATGTATAATAGACAGTCCTCAAACCGCGCAACTTCAATAACTGGGCAAATTTCATGTACAAAGCCTTTTTGTAATATTCCATACAAATATACATATGTAGGTACTATGAAGAGTTTCACTGCACTTGTACTATAAGCTAGCCGACGGTGCTAGCGACTCTCGAGAACTTTGCTCACCGTCATGCTTGTTCTAGTAGTTACGCTTACACTACATTTGTATGTACTTATGTACATAAACATACAAAAGAGCGACCCCCTTTATATACTTAAGTACGTGTCTACATACTTATTTACGGCAATGTTTGTATTCCTTCATAAATTATTTCCATTAAATATTCATTGTAATGTTAACTGTGTTAACAGGTTTGTGTGCTAAAAGTAGATTTAGAAAAATATTTAAATGCATATTGTATGCATGTTTTGTGTTTACATTTACATAAATTGATATGTATGTATACATAACTTATGTACACCAAACGAAACATATTTATTCGGCGCTGGATACTCAGCCACTGAATAACATGCGCGCGCAGATAAATTTACAATCTATAAATATCCAACAATTTCCATAGAAATTTATAGAAAAATGAGGAAGCAAGCGCGCATGAAAGCAAATCGTATGTATGTAGGTACATAGTACACATATAAATGAGAATAGGTATAATTCACTACAACATGGATGGGTAGTACACATATACATAAATGAGAATAGGTATAATTCACTACAACATGGATGGGCAAACGTCGACTTCGTCTATATGATACGTATACGGACCAGTGTTGCGATTTTACCCCTTTTCCGGCTTGATTACCTTTCTTCATATTTTTTTAGTCGAAACATTTTAGTTATACCAGTGAAATTTTGGGCAGAAGTTCGTGAATGTAAAAACACGATTGGCGAAAGTCCTTTTGCTACCATTTGCGGTTTTTTTCTATTTTTTAATTTTACTCCTCAGCAATAAAGGAATCTGCGTTATGTTCATTATCAAAAGAAAATATAGATATGGTTTGAAGAAGGAAGACAATTTTTTTTTGATTTCGCAATTGAAAAATATCTCGTTCAAAAGCTTCTAGTATATACTGAAATTTATCTGGTGATGGAGGTATAATATGTTATATAGGAATATGTGAATTAATTTTGCGTAGGAACAAACTACCTTGGACCTTAAAAATGAATTATATTTTAAGCTAATAAAGCCATATAAGTATGGGAAAACCATATTGTATAAAATGTGTTATGAAATCGTAATAGGAATAAATGGTTGAGTTGTCGTTTTATATGTTTAGCCTTAAACAAATTTTGATTAATCCTTAATTTGATAAATAGGATATTAAAAATATGGGGCGTATTCATAAATATAATGATTATTAATTGTCCAAATTAAGTTGGTACTTAAAGTTAGTTGATGTGTTTTTGAAAGGGGGTTTTGAGCACCATGTTTAAAAAGCATACAGATCCGACTACAGGTTTTCACTACAAAGTATGTACCCCTTGGAGGAGTTTTACATCAGTGGCGAACATTACACAGTTGAAAACTTAAAATGATTCGGTTAGTCGTTTATACAAATTTTGAACAGCATGGTCCGCAATGAGTTCCTTGCGGTATACCAGACCAAGCACCATTTTAGACGCAACAGGTCCAATTTTCCCAAGTAGTTTCCTACCTAAGCTGGCGAAGAACTCTAACTTATACAAAAGTACTGTGTGACTCACCTTATCAAAGGCCTTGGGAAGGTCTGTATAGAATGCATCTAATTAGAATAGTTTTTAAACGCGCCCGCTATTCGATTTGTAGCTAAAGCAAGTGCATGTCGATCTACCAGGGAAAAATCAGTACAAAGGTTTTAAAAAGCTGTGCAGAAGAATCCCCACTGCCTGATTTAGTGTTCGGCTTAATTTAAGAAATTACCAGCAACACATCTTCAATACAAATCTCAAAAGATGTGATGGTTGGTAAGGATGAAGCTGGGATACTAGGAAATTTTGTGATGTTGTATCTTCCATAGATTTTTTAGAAAAAATGTAACTAAGTCGTATGACCCCTGGACATTATCAGGCATATTTCCATCATATTCTAAATTAGCTGGAAAACCAGGAGTTTTTTTTTGGTGTTGATGTTTGCATGTGTTTTCGCTTTCTTATTAATTAAGATATTTAATTTCAATTTACCTCAGCTACAATATAAGTAAAGCACAGTGAATTAGAATGTTATAACAACATTATTACATAACCTCGCAACCCGAATTGGGTTTATCTGAAACAAAAAATAGCAGCTCAGATATATGATATAAAAAAACAGTGTGTGAATAACGGAAATATTATTTTGTAATATAAATGCTTCTATTTGAATAATTGCTTTTTTCTTAAAATGGCTTACTTTTAAAGGCAAAAAGTAGTTCCAGAAGTATTTTCCTGTTAGTAATCTATGGAGTAGGTTTATGTTCCTCTGGTGTAATGCGGAGCTGAAGGTTATAAACCTGCCTTAGGATTTCGCAATGTTAAATTGGACAAGTCTGTTTCTTTCAATATGGCTACGTTTTTCGTTTTGAGTACAAATATGTCGGATTTTGTTAGTATACTATAAATTGATTAAATGCAATCTTATATACATATATATAACAAGTAAGTTACATAAATACTTAAGTATTGTTCTATTCGCTATATTAAAGTATTATATTTAAAATACTTTTTCAATTGTATCCTTTATTATATAAAATAAATTCCATACAATCGGTTTTGTTTTTGATTTTTGAAAATTACCGTTGTATGGGAGGTGGGCGTAGTTTTGGTACGATTTGTACAATTTAGAACTTCGCTTACTTACATACATGAAATGAGATGCATCTACCGAATTCGGTAGCACTTGGTAGCATGGTTTCGGAGATATATTAATTTACTTTAAGGTGGTAGGGGCAACGCCCGTTACAAAATTTTTTTGAAGCGGTGTATTTGCTAGTGTAGCACTATCTTTCTCATTAAATTTGAGCGAATTGGCATTAATATTGACTTAAACATCGCGTTTTTTTATTTTTTGACAATTACCGTTACATTAGCGGTGGGCGTGGTTTTTGTCCGATATTAATAAATTTCGAAATTTGTTACCGACTTAAAACGCAATAAGTGTACCAAATTTCGTAGATTTTGGTGGCATTGTTTCGGAGATTGCTCTAAAGTGGGCGGTGCCACGCCCATTTCCATATTTTTTTGGTTCGGTGTATTTGTTAATATAGCCCTTTTTTTACGAGTATTCTAAATTTGAGCGAATTGCCTTGTCCATGGCAACGCGTATACCAAGTTTCGTTGAGATAGTTCAATATTTACTCGAGTTATCCGACTGATGGACAGACGAACGGATGGACAGACAAACATGGCTTAATCAAATTCGCTATTAATTCTGAGAATATTGATTTATATATGTTTATATCTATCTCAGTTATTTTACGCTGTTAAAAACAACCGTCAGGTAAAAGAAGTTATAATACCTGGTGCACTCGGGTGTAAACTTATGGTATGTCCATACATACATGTGCTGTTTATAGAATCAAAAACTACTAAACCGATTGAGCGCAAGTTCTTGTAATGTGAATGCAATGGTGCAAGGCAAACGAAAATCCAATCCGACATATTTCTTTAAAAACTAAAAATAAAAATAAAATGGAAACCAAATGCGAACAAACAACTCTAATGTTACGACCTGTTACAAGTTTATAATTCACATAGGATTGTTATTTTATTTCGACACAAGTTGTTGGATTTCTTCTAAAATCTTCAGTATCATTAAATCAACTAAAATTCAATATCCTAAATTATCAATCAGGTCTTGCAAATGGAACGCACAAAAGTTTTTTTAAATAAAACAAAAACGGTTTGGGGTATCTATGAATTAAATTCTTTATTCCTGTGAAAGTACATTCGATGCCATTATGTATGGAACTCGATTTCTTTTGCATGGACACCACGGGCACGCTTGCAGAAGTCCAGACACTGAACCCAATTTTCGACGGTTTCCAATCATAAATCGGACGATACTGCTGCAATTTCACGTTCGATATTCGTACGAAGTTCATCAATCGTCGCTGGCTTGTTGGCATAGACCATAGACTTGACGTAGCCCCACAGGAAATAGTCTAACGGCGTCAAATCGCACGACCTAGGCGACCTATTGACTGGGCCATTTCGTTAGATAACACGTTCACAAAACTTGGATTTCAATAAATCGATTGTGACATTCGCTATGTGGCTTGTGGTGCCGTTCTGTTGGAACCACATATTGTCCAAGTCCATATCATCCAATTCGAGCCAAAAATATTCGGTTATCATTGAGCGGTAGCGACTTCCATTCACAGTAACGTGCCGACCTTGATCATCACGGAAGAAGTACGGCCCAATGACACCACCGGCCCATAAGCCGCACCAAACCGTAATTTTTTCGGGATGCAATATTGACTCATGGAATACGTGTGGATTTCTGCCTGTCCAATAACGCATATTCTGCTTATTGACGACGCCATTCACCCATAAATGACGACGACCATAAATTGGTCGTAGCGCTCTTAAAGTTGAGGCCATTGACTCTGAATTTCGGTACTAATTTTTAATAATTTCGACTCGATGTTGTACATCGTACATCTTTCCATGATGGAATGGCAAACCTTACTGAAGAGAAATGTCAAAAGAGCGGGGAAAAATATGGCGTCGTTTGGTGTCACTATCGGTCTACTTTTGTAGCGTCCCTATTGAAAACCCTTTACATATGATCAATATGCGAATTAATTACCTTAATTCTGCCAAAAACGAAAACAAAACAAATTTGACGTATTTGAATAGTAAAAGTTATGAACTGCTTTCACATGTAAGTTAACTAAGCTGAGTTGATGGATTTCTTCTAAAATTAAAACGAAAAAGTGACGCGGCTATGAAATGTTCAACGTTCGAAAAAATTATATTAAAGGTAAGTAAGTATTCTATGAAAATGTTTAAAAAAGGTGCAAGTGGAAGAAATTGGTGCAGTTAAGTGAAAAAGCTAAAAAAATACATTTATGTAAATAGACTGCAAAGCTCAAATGATGCAGTGATAGCGATGACTGATTTTAGCCTCAATTACTTGGTGCTAGAAAAGACGAAAACCAGAAGCACATGTCGTCTCTGACAAATCGTCCCGTTTCTTTCTTAACCGCGAAACTACGTGTTTGAGAAAATTGCTTTTTTAAGTAAATACCCTGAAAAGCTATCAGCGAATGTTGGCCGACAATGCGATTGTAAAGATGATATTCATTCATTCTTTTCCATCGTACCTACATTCATATTACAAAGTTAGAGTAACGAAAATAAACTTCGTTGTTTTTATTTCTCCACTCCATTTAGTCCACTGTCCGCGAAATCATTGCTAGAAATATGTTTTAAATACTAAGTACACCATACATTTAAGCATTTTTGCTACAAATAAATACATAGCTCTCGTTTCACAATTTCATGAAATGATGCCGAATTCAGGATCAACGTTCGGGTATACTGGACCGCTTAAATATATCGTCATCTCAAATGCAAAACAACGTATAATCAATAAATTGAAAATTGAGTTTTTTATTGATTATGATTCACTAAATCATATTACATACTAGCTATATCCCGCGTGCGTCGATACGCTTTAATTTTTTGATATTTTTTCCTTCAAGCTTAGACGGATTCACCGTAGTTATCCAGATATCTGACATTCATTTTCATTTTGGTTGAAAATTGAAAAAAAGAAATGAATAACAAAAAATGAACACCATGAAAATTGTTTTTTTTTCAATTAATATTTTGATAAAATATCCCCCATGTGGAAGGGCCATAAAAGTCACTTCAGTAGTTTCGGAGTCAGTGCATATTTTCATTTGTAGCATAATATTACATTCTTACATTTTTACTGTTAGTCAGACAGAATAAAAGTAAATACCTAGGTAGATGCACATAAGACCCAATTATACAATTTTATTTCAGTAAAAGAATTAGTGTTTAAAGGTTCTTTGTATAGAAAATTTGATGTAGTAGTATCGGGAACATGAACAAAGTTATCTGCTTCACTCGCCCATAAAAGGGCCAACTTACACTAAAGTTCACGCCCAGAACAAGCATCGTGTGTCTTTGCAACTTTATAATTGAAATAAAAGTAATTTTTTGTAATATTTCGGAATAATGACCCTAGTAAATAAAGAAAATTTCATAAATAAATAAAGTCCAATTAGAAGATATATTTACATATGTACATACAAACATATTAATTATTCATATTCAGTTAGTTTTTAATTTCAGTTTTATAACACTTCATTGTATACAATGTTCGCAGCTTTCCCATCAGGAGCCAAAACAAATAAATTGTCTTTGTTTGTTACACGGGATAGAGCAACATATAACTGGCCATGCGTAAAACATTGAGATCTAAGGTCCAAACCGGCCACCTTAAGTGTTTGACCTTAAGCCTTATTTATTGTTACTGCAAAACATAATTTGGCTGGAAACTGGAGCCGTTTAAATTGAAATGGAAGATCTGTTGGTATTATCGGGATTCTTGGAATCAAGACGTTTTCTTCAGCACCACACTCAATCAAATGCGTTCTAATTGTTTTGATCAGCAGCCTAGTTCCATTACATAAAGTTGGTGGATTTAAATTGCGTAGTAATATTACAGGAGCTCCTACTTTAACAATTAGTTTATGTGGTGGCGTTCCGGGGGGATTTAGAGAACTTACAAATTCTATTGGGCAATGTACTGCTTCGCTAATATCTATTATTGTGTCTATTGAGTGGAAAACTTGTGCTTCCGTAGTAAAATTTGAAAGTATTAAGGCATTTACTGCATCCACCTGATCATTGGTAGCTGACAATATTGCCCGCTCCTTAAACCAGTCCAATGAATTGGTTATAAGACCACCAACTCCGGGATATACTTTCTCAATTAGATCTTCAATAGTTTGGGTTAAATTACAAATATTTGTCAGATCGATTTGCCCACATGTCGTAGGGAACTGTCCGTTACCAATTTTTAGCAAGTTATTAGCAAAAAGTGCATTTCCTTGTCCGGAAGTAGAAACTCTCATATTTTCTTTGAGCTGTACTTTATTTATATACGGCCAAAAATAAGACATTTTCAGAGGTGCGTTATGAGATGTTTACCCATTCGTGTGGTTTTTAATATATAAATAAGCTAAAAGGGTAAAAGGGCTTTCAGTAAGCTTACAGAACAAAACGTGGGAATTTTAGAAATGGATACCTTTTCGTTGCTTAGTTGAATACTTGAGGAAGCTGCCAAATGAAATAGTTTCAAGAAAAATAACTTTTTTCACACTTCAAATATTGAATGAATAGCCTTTTTCAAGCCGATGTGAACCCTTTCTGGAGATATGGATGAAAATGTGGATTAAAGAACACCAAAATAAAGCGGTTTTGGGGATAATGACCGTAATTTTGAAAAGCGATATGTAGGTAAGGGCGGTGATATGGAGATTTTATTAAGAGTGAAATTTGTAAAAAATTGGAGAGTCGTCACACCGTACCTTGCAATTCACACTTCATATCTTACATCTTTCATTTTGTATTCCCCCATACCGTGAGCAAAGATGTTTACATATCAAAAAGCCAATTTTACATGGGAAACTAAAAAAAAAAAATAGCGACCCCTATGAGTTCAGCTGTAGGACCCATCTTTGAAATAAAATAAATACTTGGCAAGATTTACCTCCTTTTTAATTTTTCCTACAAACTGGCGGGTCCCCTACATGTTTTATGCCAACTCTGAACAGCATATGCTAGGCATATGAATTGTTGAGTGTTTGTTAGACCACTGACGACGGGCGACCCCGCTTAGAAAATTTTTCTCTAATTGAAAAAACTGTTTCTAACTTTTTGATGATGCTTTGCACGGGGCTTGAACCCAGGACCTTTGGTGTGGTAGGCGGAGCGCGAAACCACCACACCACGGCGGCCGCCATATTTGGTGAGGATTTTTTTTCCATCAAAGGTAAGTGTTAACAAAAAAAAAAACATTTTTTTTGAAGCACTCTAATGTACATATATATTTTTTGCTCTTTAAAGTTGGTCAAATGTCATAGCTGAGAAGAAAATGGTTGAAAAGAAAAACACCTGCCCGGTTTGCTAGTAATTTATAATCTATTTCAATTGCATTTTTAAGAACTTACTAAAATTTCGTATAAAAAAACCAAATATTTTTTTTTAATTTTGAGAACTTTTATAATAAAAAATACGAAATTATATTTTTCTCTAATTTTGAGAACTTTTATAAATTTTATAGAAATCTTTAAGCTTTGAGTAACAACTATGTTTCATAGAAATCACTTCTTTTTCTAATGGTCATTTTCACAGTGGCGAGTTAACTTACATTCCACAGTTAACTCTCGATTTTCGATTTTCATGTCGACTTATCTCAAGTTTAACTGCCCAATATTGGTGAGTTAACCTCTTGTTAGAAATAAAATGTTGTCTATCGTACATCGGGCAGTGAATACTTAGTTAAATTACTAAAATTGAATCGAAAATTCATAGTTAACTGTGGAATGTAAGTTAACTCCCAACTGTGAAAATGGCCTAACGGAAATTTGGTTGTAAAATTACACTAAATAATATAAAAAATTGCACTGTAATGTACTTACCACTCAAAAGTCAAATTTTTTATTAAATCTGCACTTTTGATTAATAAAAATCACTTCAAAATAAATCTTTATGAACTGCGATCGTTTTAATGTACTCCCGCAACTAACATACAAATTTTAATAACATAATTCGTGAAAAGCAACGGTTCTTTTTGAAGAAAGATGTTCATGGTTGCCGAACAAAAAAAATTAAAATGGATCGGTACTCAGTCTTTGGAAATCATCATACAAGTTTGGATAAAACAAAATGTTGTAGAATTCAATCTCCCTACTACACAAATAAGTACATACATACATATGTATATGCATATATATGTACATACAAACATACGAAAACATAGTACTTTTGTTTAAACTTTAGGAGTATGTATATACATATGTATGTATGTTTAAAAATATGCATGCATTCTTTCTTTTTATTTTTTGTTGCATTAATCTGGCACCATGCATAAATACATATGTATGTGAAGCCGAAATAAAAGCGAAATTATGCAACATATATACATACATACACACATACGTCCGAAGTGAAGTAACGCTACCGAGCTCTTTCGCGAATTCATCAAATGAATGGCTCACCACAGCTGTCGCTTAAGGGACGCTGACTTATTCGGTTGGCAGCGAACAAACACACAAACAGATTTTTTTGGAAAAAGTGCTGCTTTTGTTTAAACAATTTTGGTTAAATTAGAAAGAAATCAACTATTTTTTTTGATGCAGAACGAAAGTAAATATTTCAAAGTTTAACTTCAAGGAAGACTCATTCTAATCGGTTGATTAGGTTATGATGTATGGCTGTGTAAACCAAAAATTTATGTTTTTTTACCACATTTTGTCCGATTGCCACGCCTCCTTTATATATTCTATCACATTATATAAAAAAAAGTCCATCTCACACAGCTAAGCTTTAAAATGCAAAAAACCGCTTTCAAATCGGAGCATTCTGTGCGAAGCCAATTCCGTACATAGCTTTTTAGCGACTTTATTTTATAAGTAGTATAGATGTATTTGCGAATTTCCTGGGCCCGTTGCTGCGGTGTACCCCCATGTGTCGCCTGATTCAAAATGCCTTCGTGGCCGACCTCAACAAGAACGCGCACGAAACGCAACGTATCCATATTTTGGATTCAAATTTTACTTTTAACGAATTAACATACATGCATAAGAACTTTGTGAATAATCTACTTTATATTTTTTTCAGTTTAATATCATGAATATTGCTCTTTGAATTACTATATTTCCAAAATGAAAATTTTTGATTTACTTACATATTTATTGTTCCAGAAGTCTTCAATGACTAAAGTTTCAAAAATTTCAAAAAATGTTTTCAAAACTAAATATCTTTACTCGATAGTGACGCTCTCTTCTCCTCTTATTGTCTTTCTTTTACCTTTGTATTAAAGATGCCAGTTGTGCAATAACTTAAAATTGATAAGATGATCGGCTTTTTTAAATTAAAAGGAGATTCCATTTAAAACTAAGATTCCCTTGTTTATTAAAGAGGTTTACATCTTAGTTTTACAGGTTATCTACTGGATTTTATTGAAGAGGTTTTTATCTTAATTCTAGGGACATAACCTGTCGTAATAAGAACGGGTTCTTGTTATAATTTTAGGTGGCCTTTTCGCTCTGTGTATGTATTTAAATTTCCTATGAGATTTGCTTTGGAAATTGTAGTTCTGCTATATCTATTTGTTCTTTCATTTAAACTTCTCTAAAGAATGCGTTTTGAACTGCAAGCTCCACTTATAGTGGGATTACTTTCCCCCAGCTCTGCATACTAACTATATTATTTTATTTTCCATTTCAATTGCATGCCCTTGTTGTTGGAGTAGTTCCTCAACGAAAATGTATCGCAATATACGTTTATGTTTCAACTCTGCTATTATATAAAATGTGGTGGAAAAAGTGGTACATGCCATTGTTAAATTAAACTTTCTTATTCCTTGGCTAGTTTTGTTGCCAATCAATTCCGCCCATTCCTTTACAGTGTGAAACCGGTCACTCTTATAAATGTCCTCTTCATAATCGCAAATTCTCTATCACAAGGAAAAACATAGTGGACTCTTCTTAAAAAGTACTATTTTACATCCTTGAAGATTTTTATGGAGACTATACAAGCAATGGGTCGAGAAATAGCAGTCTTTTTGACCTACTCATTGCAGGCCGTCTGATTGAGTGCATAATACCTAAAATACAAGCCACCTGCTCTAGTAGAAGTGAGGGTAACTGGAGGTTGTCCTCAAACTTGTAAAAAAGGTGTTAATTTTGTCTTTTATTTTTGATTGTGTTTGTTGATGCCATGTAGAGCCAAAAAATAAATCTAATATCTTTCATCTCAAGAGATTCGCTTAATGCCTCTTTTATGCTTTTCAGCCACATTTTGTCGTTGGATAACTTGTTACTCATCTACATACACATATTGTAGTTAAGTTCCAAGTTAATTTCGGCTGCCAGAGCTGCAACCAAGCGAATTGATGTAGAGCGCGCCACCAGTGAGTAGGTATCGTGGAAATATTCTCCTTGACGTTGAGGGTAACCCTTGGCTACATGGCGAGCTTTCTTCTTGACAGTTTCTTTGGTTCGAATTACCAAACGGTTCCGACAATTTTGGGTTGGTTGGGCTGCTCGACGTTGTCCAAAGTTTCGTTTGAAATTAATGATAAATACTGTTTTCTGTTCTTTCGTTCAACTACTCCGTTTTGCTTTGGAATGTACGGTGTCGCTAAACGTCGTTTTATGTTACTATTTTGTAGATATGAATCGAACTCCCGATTGCAATATTCACGCGCGTTATCAGATTGTAACGCCTTTATTTGTCTGCCCGTGAATGTTTCTGACGCGCTTTTAATTTTTTGAAAGCTTCTAACACTTCTGACTAGTGCTTGATAAAGTAAATTTCGCACCAGCGTGATTTATCGCAAATAAACGTTTTGATATATTAAAGTTAAAGGATCTTTGATCCTACACTTAAAAAAATAGAATTTATGGGCCAACTTCAGCTCGGGAAGATTGACCTTCGCAGTGATTTTTCGCCAGATACCCCAAATCGTCAGCACTAGTATGACCAGCCCTAGAGTTTCGGTAATTGCGAACCAATTGGTCCTTTCTTTGAGGTAGCCAAGTAGTTTGATGTTGCCTGTTGTCATCTTGTGTACGAGATTAAGGTTCAGGGCCACGCTCCGATTTGTTATGCTAGTTAATACTGGCGGAAGTACTTGTGCTCCTGAAATGCTGGTGCTCGAGTAGCTTTGGTTGTTGATTATTATGGTCTCATTGTCCATCTGAAGAATATAAGAACCATTTAGATTATAAAAAGATTTACCTGACCCTACGTTGCCGCTGAAGTTGTCGAGGAAAATGGTATCCTCTTTGATGATTTCAACGGTAGACTCGTTGTAGGTCAAGTAACTGCAACTAGCATGTCCTCCTTTGAGTAGGCGGGCTATGCATCCGGTTTCTGGTAGCAAATCCAAGGATTTTCGATCACAGACCAACGCGGAGCTTAGCTGTAGACAAAGTTGTTTGATGCCGTACGTCTCATGTTTGTTGGTTAAAATTGTTCCGTATGCCAATTCCACTCGGTGACCATCTTGAATGTTAGCTCGTGCAATTAGATGGTTAAACCTTGCTTCAGTCACTTTGGGTAGGGATAGCACGTACAGAAGAAGCGTGCCGTTAGTGTATATCGATGGCTTGCTATACTCAATGGCTTCTTTAGCGTTGCTGTAAGGAAGAACGTCGATCTCACTGACAAGCTGGTTGACTTCTTCTTTACTCAGGAGGTTGGTGTTAACGACACCAGCCTTAGCCATCTGACAGACGCGACTCAGCTCGTTCACATCTTCCCTCAGGAGAGCTATTTTGTGTTGGGTTTCCTGCGAAATTCTTTCCAGGTTCCTTCGGCTTATAACGTCGTTGTGGTGGCGACCACAATGGCATTCAGTCTCTGCAATAGTTCGTCAGTTTTTTTGAAAATTGCATTATTTACCTTGAATTGTTGGTCGCTATTTTGATTAAGAGCGTTCTCATTTCGCAGGATTTCATCCCAGTCGGTGGCGTCGGGTGAGCCAGCAATCCATTTCCAGGCTGACCCAATCCAATTTATGGATCGCTTTGATCTAGCTGACTTATGGCCTCTCAGTTCATCTAAATGTGTGCGGATTCTGTTTAACTGGAATAATAGTACTTCAGTGACTGTTGTTGTTTCGTTTAGGCTGGTGAGTGCATGCTCAAGTCGATTCGTAGCCTTTTCGTAGCGGTCTAGGTTAACTGCGTGGATAAGTTTAAAATATCCATCGATGATCCATCCAGACCCATCTCGTATGGTAACTAGTGCGAATCTATTTTGAACAGGTCATAGGAGTGCGCAACTGCGCATAGGCTGATGCTATGAATTAGATTTTCAATTAATTTTTAACTCCACTTATATCCCATATACGCCCATTTCCTTATAGTAAAATAAAATATAATGGCTTAAAATAATATTAAAATGAAAATAACCCCAAACCTAATTCTTAATTTTAGGTTAAGTTTTAATTATTCTAGTGTATGAGAAATTTTAATTTTTAATTATATTCTTAATTATTATAGTAAGTGTAAAATTATAATATTTACTTATATTCTTACCTATTCTACGATAAAATTGTAATTTTTAACTGTGTTCTTAAATATTTTCGAATTATTTGTCAAATTAAAGTTACTTTGCTCTTATTTAGTACTAAATAATTTTATATTGTCTTATCCTAAGTTTGAGTTGCATAGGGTTGGAAAAGGTTAGTAGGAATACATAGATAGAATTTTGTTTCTGTTTATTTTTTAATTAGGGTTTGGGAACCCAGTAGTGAGACAGTGTAAAGGATAATTATTCATGGTTGTGGTAGGAAACAACTAGATGTTAATTTATTAGTTTTGTGGTTAGAGCTTTTGTTAGTAATAGCTGTTAGTTTGTTAGGAAAAAAAAATTTTAGTATTTTTTAAACTAGAAAACTCTAAATTTTTGAACTTGAAATTATGTGAAGAATTAAAAGTATTTTATTTTTCAATCTTTTTAGAGCTTTTTTTTATTTGTTGTTTATTCGTAAAGTTTGTTATTTTTTTTTTATTTAATTTTTCCAGTTATTTAAATTGAACTTAAAATTTTTGACCTTCAAGTTTGAGTTGTCAAGTTCTTTTATGTGTTTCATTTTCATGTTTCATTTAATATTTCATTGTGCTTGTGGCATTTCTACGCTTTTCATGCTGGTGTGCACTTTTTCATTTATTTACTGCATTTTTATGCATTAAATTCTGTTGTGCTTCTATGCACGATTTGCGTTTAGCAAATTGTTTGTATTCATTTATTGAATTTTAAGATTTGCATTGGCCTATAGGTATTATTGACTATGGAAGGCCTGTGTTAATCCCTTTTAGCCATAAGCGTTTATGATTGCAAATGACCGACTCATGGCACAAGTGACTTCACGCAAATAAGCACAAGATCTTCATGGAGGAGTTGAACCACTTCGATTAGGCCAGCTCAGACCGTTGAGCTATGTGGAATTGAACCACTCTGGCTTCATCGAATACAAACAAACATTTGTATCCCGGACCGCCGTGTCTAAAGCATCGTAGCTATTTTTACCTTTTGACCAATGTTATCATGTGTTTTTTACACATTTTTTATATCCGATTTGTTGAATTTTTTTCCCACTCTCGGTTAATATGGTCGCATTTCTGTTTTCTGCGACGGTTTCTTTTTTAAAAAAGGGTTTCTGTTTAGGCTTTATCTGCCTGTTAACTATGAACAGTGTATCGCCATTATTAAATTCTCGTGGTGGCGATCGTTTCTCATTTATTCTTGCATTCCGGCGTTCTTGCTCATGCAATAGCAAGGCCTTTATATTTTCGTGGGTTTGATCCCTAAAGTCTGTCAAATTTTGGTAGTTTATTCTAGATGTCCTATTTAAGAATATATCCACAGGTTTCTGTTTTGTAATCGAATGTATGGTATTATTGTACGAGTATCTATGTACAGCTATAGATACTCGCTCTTTAGGGGATAACCTTGCAAAGTCGCCTGTGATGCAGCGGTAAATTTCGATTAAGGTCGAATGAAGTCGCTCTACTTGCCCATTTGCCTCACTTCGTTGAGTTGGAGTTTGGTAGATTTCTATTCCTAGATATCTAATATAATTAAGTACGAGTGGGGTCAGGAATCCTCGCTCGTTGTCCATGACGAGCATCCTCGGCAGGGAAAAGTAGTGCAGGACATCTGTTAGTTTTTTCGAAGATAGATGGACGATCTATTTTTAACGGGAAATAATTTTGTCTATGCAGCTTAAAAATTTCTGTTTTTCTATTTCAAAGATGTCAATATGCAAAATCTCACAAGGATAATTGGGGATTGGTGTTGGCTGAATATGTGGTTTTGCAGGGTGTCTGTCATATTTGTTCAATTTGCAAACATCGCACTGAGCAACGTAGTCTCTGATTTGCTTGGACATACCTGGGAAATAGTATTTTTCGAGAATTTGCTATCTATTTTCCCTAGGGTTCCTGTGGGCACGGCGATGCTCTTGTTCAATTATATTAAAAACTCTGTCAGTTATTGTCACGTCCTCTACTACTCGCTGTGTTATTCCTACACTTAAAAAAATAGAATTTAAGGGCCAACTTGCCCAAGGAAAACACTAATTATAACGTTATAAAAATATTTATTCAATTAGAACTACAAAATTTAGTCTTAAGAATACTAGCACTCCTATGCAACTGCGATCAAAGCTGCCACCAACCCAAACACCAGCCCTCGGTGTGTCGGCAGCGACGCAACCCTTGCGTAATGGTTTGCCATGGTGCCGACTGTGGCCTTGGTTTCCCACGGGCATATTTCGGTGCGTTGCGAAATGTTTCGATTGCGTAAGTATGGCCGGCGGTAACGACTGTGGCCTTGGTTTCCCATAGGTGTTGTATTGCCCAATTGCAGTGTATGGTGAAATGCAATTCTGCTGACACAGCGGCACGTGTATTGGTTGACTGTGGGAACTGTGTGTTTTAGGTGCTGGCAAATATGTTAACTTTAATAATAGTAAATCTTCGGTTTGAAGACCATACGTGTTTGTTTTTCACTCACACATATTTCACATATTTTCAGTTCGTGTACATCACCGTTTTTTGCCATTCGCTTCAGGTCACGCTCGTTCAGATGACCCATTCGGCAGTGCCATAAATTTACAAAATTCCACAAAATTATTTTTGTTAGCGCTCATGTGCGAAGTACACCTTTTGTATACCAGTTGTCGTTGCCATTTGGGCAGAAAAAAATAGATTATGTTGCTCTTAGCGATGCATTTTTCTCTTCATTCACATATGCCCATAAATAATTTCGCACGCATGTGTAGCTTCCATGTGTCGTAGTTCTTCGCGTTTAGCGGCTCGATATGAACGACTCCCGCCATGTTTGCAATTTCACGAAAATTCTGTTCGAGGTTATGCTTCACGTGTTACCGAACACGCCACGGGATATCTATTTTATTCAAGTTTAGAATACAAAATACTTGCGATTAATCTGGGCCCATAACTGTTCAGATTAAAACAAGGATCATTTCTGCTTCAGAGTATTTAATGATTTAATGAACTTCTCTTGTTGGAATCTTACAAAGGCCAACTGAGAGAAAATAATATGTTGTAAAGAATAGCAAATAAGTGGATTGTAGAACAAATTGCAATGCATTGTTGCATAGAATAGTATTACAATATTAGTTGAAATATACTTTGGTGGTCAAAACTCCTTCGTTGCTTCAACAAGTTATACCGAAAATCAAGTAAGAAGGAAGTATATTAATTATTTATCATTTATGTTTTGAGAGTCTGTAAGAAAAGATCGGGAGAGTTAAATTGGTTGAGAAAAATGAAGTTGTTGAGTCTTCGACAGAGAAAGTAGTTTGACTGGTATTTAATTTCGGTATTTAGTATGGGTAATTGGTGTTGCTAGGGCATGCTCGTTCAGCTTACGTTAAATAATCGTTTTTTAATTTTTTCGTATTGGTTGAATTTTTTACAACATTAGAGGCAGAAAGGGAGAACTCCTTCATATCTGGGTATATTTGAATTTTTTGCATGTTGATCGTTTGGCGCATAGAGCTTTTATTGTCGGCTTTGGTCTTCATTGCTTGTTTCAACTTAATAATTTTCAATTTATACACCGCATGGGATATGGGAAGTATGGGCGTACTTTAGTAGTATATCATGAAACTTCCACTTTCTCAGGCAATTGACACAAATCAAAAGTCAGTAACATTAATCGATAAGGTACTGATTTACCATCCATACATTTGATTACCATCCGTATATTTCAGATTTTCTATTGTTTTATTTTTAGAAACATGTCTCAGGTCCGTAAATTGTTCCTTTGGAGTAATTCAGGATATTATTTAGCTAAATTTTCACGTTACATATTCCACATAAAGTTGCGATTATTAAAGACTTGTTTGCGATATTATCGGTTTTCGAAAGACAATTGTATAGACAGTTTATATTCTGGAACAAAAATATTATGCAAAAAGCTCGCATTTGAAATTTCATGGCGAAATGCTTTTTTGACAAAAAAAACTAAAATATTTTCAAAACCCGAGGTGCTTTGTGCGTTATCATCATTCCGTTTTATTTTACTTATCCCTTTTTTCAACTACCTTGCGTTTTTTTAACACATTTTACTTAAAGTTTGCATTGATGAAATTTTTTTCTCAAACTTGTATACCTCAGCCACGCTGTTAATATTTTTATAATTTAATTCTGCTATGGCATAATATTTAAGTTACTTACTAATAAATTTACATGTATACTCTTCAAAATAATTCCATAAATGAAAGCCATACAATGCTAAGACCTGCCAATTCGCATATCTTTCAATTCGTCTTCTGAAAGGCAGAAAGCATCTTTTAAGATATTTACCAGAATAGACATTTGTCTTGCAAAAGATTTTTGTTTTCCGAAAGACTGTGCGGAATTGAAGAACAGTTGTTAGTCAGAAAACGCTTCTTTAAGGTTTTCTGAGGTCCCATAGTGGTATATATCTCTGGAAATAAAATAAGATGTAAAAACGCCGTAAATGGTTGCACTATCCCCGTGTAAAATTTAAAGTTTATATATTTGAAAAAGGTTGACAATATGATAGCAATGTCTTGAAATATGACTAATAACATATACTTAAGAATGTTTTTATTAAAACTATAAAATTTTTTTTTGAAATTTAGTGTTTATGATAAGACCACCGCCGTATATATTAAATAAATATATTTATGTTGACTGCTGTGAAAAATTCTGTTTATTATTCTCCAAATTCTGCCGTTTCAATGAGAAAAATCGAAGTCGAAACATCGTTACGTTTTGTATAGAAGAAACGACACCGATTCGATTTCACACATAGAACTTCACCATACCAACGCACCTTAGCGCCTATGCCGCGAAACTGTTGTAGAAATCAAAAGTTTCATGAAAGCGGCCGATAAAGCAAATATAATAAGTGTCTAATAGAGAATTTTTCAGGAAAGAATTGATAAAAGCATACGCTTTAAAAATCATGAAACAAATTTAGTTTCAAAAACTCACTGTTAAGCAAGGCGAATTCATGTCAGGTGGTGTTATACGTACAAAAACAAAAGTTTACACTAACAAATTATATGCACAATGACAGTATGGTTTACAACAAACACATAATTTTGACTTAACGTTCACCAAGCGAATTCAATCAGCAACTTGATCAACTTGACCTTATATGCTATTTAGCTTTACATCGATTATATCGCTGTCATATACACTCTGCTTGCTTCTCATGTGAAATATTCTAGTCAACTTCAGTTAGGTCTTCTTTGCAGTTAAGTTAAGAGATTTTTTATAATCTACAGCAAAGCTTTTTTACCTCTTATTTCATGTTTAAGTATTTCTTTTTCAGTGTCTTGTCACTGCGAAAGCAGTCAGATGGCCATTGCGAATTAAATTCTTCTTCGATGCGCTTCCATGCCTTTTTAGCGTTCGCGCACCTCCGCCCACATGCACTTACCGTGAAACTTTACGTTCTTTTATTGCCTTGCTCTATTATTTAAGTTTGTCAGGTTAGGTTACCTTTAACTGGGTCCGCATTTTTATATGAAGTAAAACGCATGTGTTCACTGTAAGAAAGGTTTATTCAGACTAAAGGTCATGTAAAAGTAGAATATTAGGAATGGTGAAAATGATATAAGTGCAAGTGGGCTGCCATATTTCTTACAATTCTCCCTCTCAACCCAATTGTATAATACATCACAAGTATCAATGTTTTTAATCTTTAAATATCTGGTTAAATACAAATATCATATTTACAGACTCATTATCACATTACTTTCTAAGATATATTTATTTACCTGGTAAGCCATAATAATTTATATCCACTTTGATGTTTCAGTTTCTTTAAAAAATTAGTCATTATATCTGCCGCGTTTACTTCAGTGCCTACAAAATGAACCTCAATTGCACGTTTTTCAAATAAGTCAAGAACATAATGAAATTTTAAATCTATACGTATATCGGAATATGTAATTTTTGCTGTCGCACTCTGCTTTACATATCGTAAGACGTGTTTCGCGGTTTTAAAATGCTCCTCATGTGGATGATTATTAAATTGAGACAATTTCGATACAACATGGGTGATAGAAATTAAATATAATGGAAATAAATTAATAATGGCCTAGAAGTTACCGCCAAATACATCAACCCTCCAATCAATTTCCGATATCGTTTTGCGTCAATGTTTATAGATTGCATCTCAGACTTACTTAGAACCGCTCCTTCAATCCAAGGTGTTACAGCCGGTTTACATGACTCCATACCCCATGTTTTTAAAAGTTATTTCACATAATGCTTTGGTGTACTGAAATCACACCGGTAGATGCATCTCTGCCTACTTCCATACCTAAGTAGAATGATACTGGTCCTCGATCGACAGCTTTGACAAATTCATTTAGCTGCTTTAAAATATTTTTCGTCAGCTCTGCATTAGAGCAAGCTAACAACGTGTCAATAAAGGAAGTACCGTCATGCTCCCTGTTAAAATATACACAGCTGTTCGCTTGGCACCTTTTAAAGTTCATAGTCGTTAAGATGTCAGACACCTTTTTGTTCAACTGGCGGCCTGCTTGTTTAAGGCCGTTGAGGGGTTTTATTAATATGCACACCTTTTTGGGATTGCTGGAATTCTCAAATGCTGGTGGTCGCATTATGTAGATCCCTTCGTTTAAATATCCATTCAAGTGAGCTGCCACCACATCGGCATGATTAGCGAAGAGTTGGAATTTCGCCGCCAAGGCCAACGGCAATCGAATTGTTGAATGGCATGCAACGGGAGTATAAGTCTCATTGTAATCGATGTTACGCTTTTGGGAACACCCTTGGGCTACTAATCTCACTTTAAATTTTTCGACACCATCGCAAAGTTTTCGCTTCGCGGTGAATACCCACCTAAAACCCATAAGTTTTTATGCTTCGATGAAGATAATGCTTCATCTATTGCCTCTGGATTCTCAGCTAAATAATTTAAATCCTCTGCTTGCTCATACTGCCGTTTCGGTCTTCCAACACTAATTTCCGGCCGCTATCTTCATCTAAAGAATACACTTCATCGTCATTGATAGGGCACTGTGACATTGAAGGTTTTTTACCATGCCATACCTGATATGGAGTTAAGTCTCTCAACACTTTTGTTATTGTTCTATTCCGCAAGTATACCCCACAAATATTGTGGCATCCCTGAACCAGCAAACAACGAGGCATTTTCACTAATGTTCTGTTTACCCTTTCGGCAACGCCATTTTGTTGTGGCTAGTAGCCAACAGACGTTTGGTGAATAATACTCTTTCCATTAAAATAGTTTTTAAACATCATGTTGATGAACTCTTTGCCATTATCACTTCTCTCAGATTTTATTTTGCGGCCTATCTGTATCTCCGCGGTCACAACCAAATGTTTAAATGCATCGCAGGCATCAGACTTATTGTTCAAAAAGTGCACCACCATGTAACGCGAGAAATCGTCAATAAATGATATGAAGTACGACGCGCCGGCTAAGGGATTAACCCGCATGGGACCACAAAGGTCGGTATCTGTCAAGTCAGGCACATTTTTAGAAGGAACTTTGCTGTATGAATTGTAAAACTGACTGTGAATTTTGCAAACGGCACACGTTACACACTGAAAATTTAGTACGCCTGTCAAATTTAAACCTCTAACCACGTTTTTATTATGTAAAGTTCGTAAATCGTGCATGTTTACGTGCCCATATCTTTTAAGCCATTTTTCTGACAGTTTGTTTTCCATTAACGCATTTACGCTTTCAACCGCTTTTCTTATGGTCATTTTAGCAACAAACATACCACCAATTAGCTTTGCTTTAAACATGCTTTCACCTTTTTCTGTCTTCATTATCGCGCCTTTCTTAGAAAAATTGATCGAATGACCGTATTACGAAGCTTTGTCAATTGAAAAGAAATTTGAGGTTAGTTCTGGAACACCCCACATATTATATAGCTTTAGAAGTTTAGATTCATAAAATCGCTTTTTAAAATCACTGACCCTACCCTATTCCTTTCGCATGTATAGTTTTCCCAGGCGCAAGCACTATTTCTTGCCTTTTGGGCTCGATTTCATTAAAATAGTTTTTATGCATACCATGTGCGAACTAGCACCACTGTCCACATGTAGTTATTGTTTTTTGGGTAATCCGCCTTTTCACCCGCATTTTCTTTCGACAAAGTAACTTTTCACCGCATTTATAACATACGATTTCAAAATGACTGTCTTCACCATTTCTTTGTGCACCGAACTTTCGTGACTTGGCCAGAAACAGCTACTACAGTTCTTCATTATGGCGGATTTCACTTTCCAAAATCTTTGACACCAACGCATCGAGCTTCGGCAAAGTTCCCTTCTTTCAATAGCCACTATAAAACTTCCCATCTCATAGGGGAGAGAATCGGTCCTGCATTGTAATCTTGAAGTGCACTAACTTCTTAAGCAAATCAACTTTACGCCCGGCACTGTCCGTACGATAAACTAAGTTTAGAACCCGCCAAGCTTCTTTCGCGGTTATACAACTTTTTATATGAATAAGCTCGCTCGGTTTTACCCGCAACATAATAGTTGCTAGCGCCTTCTGATCGCTTTTCATCCAAATAACCTTTGCCCTTTCTTCATCGGGTTTATCACTAACAACATTTTCCCACAAGTCAAGCGTTATTAACAAACTTTTCACTTGTATCGCCTACGTCAAGTAATTATCCTCTGAAAGTTCTTAAATATTTGGGATTGCGCTCATTTTACCGATTCTTTTTTGTTTTACCGAAAAAATATATTCAAACGCCACTTGCACTGGGGCCATAACTATTGTTAGGTTAGGTTACCTTAATTGAGTCCGCAGTGTTATACCAAGTAAAACGCTCGTGTTTACGGTAAGAAAGGTTTACTCAAACTAAAAAACATGTAAAAATATATAAGGAATGGTAAAAATGATATAAGTGCAAGTGGGTTGCTATATTTCTCACAAAGGTTTGCTTAAATTTTTTTTAAACATAAATATTTTTAGAGCTTACACTTGTCAAATATATGTTTTTAAAAGCGTAACCATATTTTTAAAATAAAATTTGTAGAAACGCAAACGAGTACTCAGTTTCAAATGATTCTTAACTAAGGGTTTACTAAGTTTAACTTAATCACGGATTGTAAAACCGGGCACTAAGTTATTACGAAAACTATCAAGTCAATTTATGGGGAATAAGCGAACGGAAATATGCTTTAAATATATTCTTTTATGTCAAAATAAAAATTAAGTAAGCCTATTTAACTTTTTCAAAAGATGCGTACATACATATGTACTTATATATATAGCTTTTTATATTAAGATGAAAACAAAAACGATCAAAAAATTTGTTTTTGGTCTAAAAACTGGAAGGCCGTTAAAACAATGTTAAAATAACTTGAAAAGACTGAAATATCAGAATCTCGGGATTAATATCCCTAATAGATACTTATGAACGTTGTAACAAACTGTATACGTGACCATACAAACTCTCACAAGTGGTTAATTTTTGAAATATATATTGTATATATGAAATAAATTCATTATAAAATTTCAAACGCAAGGAATTTAAATTTTGAAATTACAATTTTTAGATATCTTTTTTAAGATATGTAGACAAACATGTGTTTTTTCATACATTTATCACAGTTTTACATTTCATTCCATGTACAAATGAACACATTTCGGATAATTGAAAGCTTCAAGTTTTAAATTTAGAGAAAAGTTTAAACGCTTTTTGAATATAGAATTTGAATGTAGAATATACGGATTTTTCCATGAGTAATAGCAAAACGGCTTATCTTGAGTGAGGAAAAGTACATTCTACCGTCGCAAAATAGTAATCATCTCTGCGATCATACACCAAATTAAATTTTTTTATTATTAAAGCCTGAATACAAAAGATTTGAATAAACAACTTTTAACCCAATTTGAAAACTTTTTAATAGACATTTTCCTCTGTTTGTTTATTTATATTCTGTTTTTAATTTGTGTTTTGCCGGCTCGAGGTCAAGGGGGTGTTTGGTGTTAGTGAAAACATAAGGAGATAGAGAAGAAAATAAGATCGACTTTAAAAAACTATGATTTTCCTGAACATATAATTAAAAGTTTAATTAAAAAATCTTAATCACCAAAACATGAACATAGATTGTAAAAACCGATAGCAATTAAGTCAGTAACCTATGTATCTCATTTATTATATAATTAAAATAACCCATAAACCTACAAACACGTTAAAAACATTTTCAACAAAACAAAATCAATAATACCGCCAACGGAAAAAAGTCACGTAATTTATCAATTTCTTTGCAACGGTAAAAGCAACGAGTCATTTGACAGCCTATACGTAGGGACGACAAAATCAAAATTAAAAACTAGACTATCACAACATAAATCGGACTTTAAACAATGCCGTAATAAGGACTTCCAAAAAACAGCGCTCATGGCCCACTGTGTAAGCAGCGGTCACTTGCCGAATTTCGACAAAACAACCATTCTCCAATAAGAACAACACTACAATAAACGCTTTACCTTAGAAATGCTACTGACAATTGTGCTCACTTATATAGACATTTCCCAAGAAAAAATAAGTAGTATAAAGCTCCATGTCGGACAGTGGGGACATGTAAATCATGTATGTATGTATTTATTGTTAAAATTTTATGTATGTGAAATTGTTATTACTTTATATGTTTTATATTGTTATCAGTTGCCCTGAAGATTGAAAAATAAAGTATATCATTTGTTTTTACTAACACCAAACACTCCCTTGACCTCGAGCCGGCAAAACACAAATTAAAATTGGAATGGTCGCTAAAAATCATTATTATTCTCTTGTTAGTTTGTTTGTTTTTTTCTATTAATAATCGCTTTTCTAACTTTAACTATTAATAAAGAAGTTGTAATAGCAATATATAACTCCCCAGCATATAAAAAAAATTACTGAAATGAAGCTGTTAACATACTCTATGTAAATACATAGCCTTTGTATGATATTTGGTTTTAGTACTTCTTTTTATAAATGCGCTCGTGTACATAGCTTTGTATTTTAATTGTTCTGATATATGTACATAGCTACAATGCACTATTTCATTCCGCCGGCCTGTCTCTGCATATCATTATGTTAAAATAAATTAATTTTAAACTTCTTCGTTAACACAAATCTTATATCATAAGTGTGTGTTTTTAATTAAGCATTTTTGAAATACATTATATGGGCATTGCAGAGCAAAACGCCAATTGACTGGGAGAAATGCCCATACGTACCACGCCCTTCACTCGTTGCTGATCCCGTTACAGCTTTTGGGTCGCATCGCCCCGATATCGAAAGACGAAAACGCTCCATTCTTGACCCAATTAACCGTGCAGCCATTAAGCCCAACTTTCGTTTATTACATGAGCCCGTTAAGCCTTATGTACCAGCAAGGGATCAAAATAGAGAGAAGATTTTAAATATGGTTCGTCAACATATCGATACCGTTGAAGCTGGAGGCAACACCGCCGCTCGCACTTCGCGTGATAGCATTGACGCAGTACTGCCACGATTGCACCGCGCCGCTTCGGAGAGTTTGCCTGTTCGGCGAGAAAGTTGCCGCAATGAGCGTTCAGGTGCCACTATCACAAAATATTTTTACTAAAACGAACAAGATGCTGGAACTAGCACTAAGTTACCGAAACAGCAAAATCAAGTTTAAATGCTTATTTTAAAAATATAATAAATATTGTGTTTCGTAAATGATATATCTATGTATATATTTTTTGTTTGACTACACTATTCAGATAATAAAGAATTCAGAATACAAACCGTTGGTTTTATCACTCTCCGCTGCATCAGGTGCTTTAACAATCTTTCCAGGACAATTCATAAACAATATAAAATTTAAGATAAAGGATCCCAATTTTCCACAGAGCGAGGACGTCTTCGAATCGAGTTCGATAAGATGCCGGTCTAGTGAACTCACGCGAGAAACCTCGAATCGAAGTCATTTTTTCCACGCAAAATGAAACCTCGTTTCGACTCCGCTTTTCTCATTCAATCGAGTTTGCCACGACGTCGGCCTGGTGATCTCGAATCCAATCGGTTTTTCCATACTAATCCCAACACCGCTCCGACTTCGACTAATGAACGTAGGTAACAAAGAAGTTGCATCCCATCCCACCGTTCCTATAACATAAAATCTCGTCCAATTTACCATATCAGAACTAATTTGACTTTTGCTGATTGATATTAGAATCTGACAAGATCCAATTCGTGTGTGTGTGTGTGGTGAATTGGACGAGAATTCTAGCCACAGGAAACGAGACTCCATGCAACTTCTTTGTAATCTACGTTCTTTGCTTCGACTTTCCTCATTGAGTCTAGTTCGATTCGACTCGAATAGTACCACATATTAGGTCATTTGACCTGAACTCTTTCTTCGTGCTTAAGCTTATACACTAGCTCGGAACTAGAAACACCTTTGAAGAAGCCAGTGTCACAAACTATTTTTACTAAAACGAACAAGATACTAGAACAAATCAGCTAAGTAAAAAGAGCTCCTGTTAATCGACTACAGCTAGAACTCGATACCAGTTATTCAGGCGTTGTGGCATACGACGCATATCCTCAAAAGTTTAATTAGTGCAATTGTATGAAAGCCCTCCATGAATTGTGCCCGAATAGACTAGAATGCCCAAAATTAGCGAAATTTTTAACTTTTCCCAGGCGTTGTAGACGTTAGTGACAAACAACTGTTGCGAACTAAAGCTGGAACTCTACACCAGCCGTTTGGGGCGTTGTGGCTATCGAATGTATAAAGATGTTTACAAATAATATTACATAAATCTTGTTATAGTAACTAAATAATTGTACTCTTTACAATATAGGAAAACTTAAACTTTGTTAAATGCATACATTTTTAAAACTATTATATATATGCATTGCGGAAATGAGGCTACCACAGAAGTAAGCCTGATTAAGTGGCATCACCTTCTTTACTACACCATGTAGCCAAGAATGGTAGATTACAAGATCGTGAATTGATATATCCCAAATGAAGTAAACGAAGAATATAGGAGAGAGAATAATTAATAACTTCCAATTTTTCAATTAGAAACGTGTTCTAATTTTATTAAAGTGTAAAAATATGATTGGCAGATATTTAATAAATAAATCTGCAAAATATTAAGAAAAAAGTGCTTCTTTGTCACTCATTTGTAAAAAAACGTTCCTTCTACTACTTGCAATTAAGAACTGCCAAAATCGGCAAAACCAAAGTAGCGGTATCACGGTACAATAGACATTAACAGAATAGTTAGTTACTAAAGCGCTGATTATGTATACTGCGCACAACTTCAAAGAAATCTTTCGCTATCACATAACATCTGTTAAATGCGTTTGTGTATATTTGATAAAATTAGTATAACTTAAAAAAAATTAAGAGTGATGAATTTTGATTTCCATGTAATTTTTATAAGTGACAGGTAATTCCCGATTTCTTGTATTTTGTACTTCCAATATGTACATATATTGCAACTACTGAAAAGTTAATTCATTGTAAGCAATGTTATAAAACAATTGTTTATTTATAAATTAATATTATTTTAAAGAAACAAAAATTTATTTTTTTTCTCAAGCAAATTAAAGGAAGTGCATTTAAGATGATATACACATTGTTATTTTATATTTCATGGGAACGATATTGGCAATTAATATACCAGTCTTGTGTATTTTGTGCTGCAGCAGGTGGTGTGATATTTGTCGTGCCGAAAGTTCATTTTTTATGCACGCTGTGTTTTTTTGATTGTTGTTATGGTTCATCAATTCGTTCATTTAATTTTTTTGGCATCCGAATATAGGAATATTAACCGGATTTTCGTCTCATATCACTATATAAATCTTATTTTGTAGGTAGGAAGAACCCCAGCGGAGGAGAGAAGCAGATCGAGTATATGGATGAGTAAGGGGTGACATACTTTGTCAAAGCTTTACTGAAGTCAATGCATATAAAATAAGAGTTTGTGATTGACGAAGAGATCGAATATTTCAACTGATTAGTAACAATTGCTTCAAATAATATGGATATTAATAATTATATTCAAAGAATTGTGTAAACAGAGTAGCAATGCACTCATTGACGCTAGAGTGTTCAGTGTTCTGATACCTCATATTTGAAGAAAACTCATTTACCTTACGCTTTGAGCTTACGTATCCATAAATGAATTGGAGTTACATATAATATTGTTTTTAATTTTACTTATGTATTCTTGATAACACTTTTATTTAATTTGAAATATTTATTTCGTAATCTGTACCTATAAACCTGTTTTTCCATCTAGTTTGTGAGTTCGATTTTTTAGTTTTCAACATTCTGTATTGGTCCATCAGAACACGATTGGTCTGTATTTTAGAAATAAACTTTACAAAGTGGTATTAAAATTCATTACGTTTTATTCAACATCTCCATCACTATTTATTTTTTTTGGATTTGGCGGATAACGGCATTCATGGGCCTTTAAAATTTCGATTATACCTCATACACAGCTTGTTTTGAATAAAACAACATTGCCTCACAAATACTCGTTTAATTTAAATTAATTTTAAATGGGTCAGCTTCTGATGTATTTGCCAAGGATATAATAGGCAATAGAGGATCCCTGAACTCAAATCAGAGTCTGACGTGAATTTAATACAAAATAGCTGCACGGCTACATTTTAATCTTTTTTTTTAGTTTCTATCCTTTCTCCAACCCTTTTGACTTGACCTGTAAAATTGTTTGCGTTTCTGAAATCAACATTTAAATTACTAGCCCACCATTTGACGTAAGCATTCAGATATTATTTTACAGTGAGGTGGGGAATGTACCACAAATTGGCACTGGGCCATAGTGTACGAGAGGAAATAAATAATTTACAACTTAATGTCTTAGCATCTTTAATAAAAGCTTTCAATAACGATTTTTCTTGCTTCTCTCAATGCTAATGGCAATGACTTATCTACCAAATTTACGTATTACGTAATAATTCAATAACTCGAAGTTATTTACTGTTAAAATTCTAAAAGAAGTTTAACTTGCATTATTTATGCCCGAGGACTTGCCTTACTCGAGGACACAAACTAAAGTTTCTCAACATTCCCAATTCGAAGTTAACAACAAGGACTATCGTATATGCAGGCAGTGTCATTCAACGCTTATATGAAGCCATAAATGAGCGTATCATGAAAATGATGTTTTGTATCTCGAATTCATATATCAATAGCTTAAGGGCTAAATGACTAAATAAGAAATTCTTATTCTTAAACGAGGTACCCAAATCTTTATTAATTAGTATTAGCGGTTGAGACTCCCTTAATCATTAACGTTTGATGTGAACCTACAAGTATAATTTATTGATGCCTTATATGTATTTTGAAATTTGAATTTTATTGAGCTCGAGTCCAGTTTCTTTAATATTTCCTAATAGCTCAATAAAATTCACTTCTATAATTTATTCTGCTATCTTTTCAGTTTTTACATATTTACGGGTTCATATTTCCGTGAAATTCAATTATTTCTATGCATGCGTACTTATTCACTTAAACCTTGGTATTAGTTTTACTTGGTGTTGGGGTGTAAAGTTTTTATTTTATATTAATTATAAAATAAATAAATTACACTAGCTTACAAATATTTAAGTACTGAGTGCAACTCCCTTAAAACAGTTCCTTTTAGGCTTATCTTGGGCCGCAGTTATTGTCAAAAAAAACTTCAGCAATCAAAACACGAAAACACTTCTACCGTTCAGAGTCAGTGTAAAGGTCTTTCAATGTGTCACAACATCAAAACCCTCATCACAAATTGGTATATGGTGTTAACGCCAAATATTATTATTAAGGATACGTTCAGCTTTCTTACGCTTATTTATATATGGTTTGTGTAAATCGGAACGGTACTTTTTGAGTTACAGTTAATAGTAGAGTTAAATGCTAAATATAAATATATTTTCGGGCTTTTTAGAAAATTGTGCATTTTCATTCGTTCCTTTAAGTTGATAAACTTTATAAAAAATTACTAAAATGGTTTTATAGAAAGACAATTTTATTATCAAAATGTGAAGCGTAAGAGCGCCGACATCGGACAAAAAATGTGAAATGTATTACAAAGAAAAAGGTAAATTTAAATGTTTACTACTTTCCCTTATTCAGTTGAAAATCTGCAAAACACGTATTCATTTTACGCTGCAACAGCCAAAATATACTTTGATATAATATCACATTCTGTAAGGATTTGAGTCCGTTGATTCTGAAATTTACATCACGTCTAGATTTCGAGATACAGGGTGCAGAAAGTTTTTCATGAGTTTGTCACAACATAGGTTAACTAACCTAACCTTTATCGAACACTGTTTTACGAATTGCAATTATTAAAACTGATCTAAATTTAGCATAAAATTACCCAATTCACCCAAAGAGTTTACATTTATAGGTTACCGTACTGTTTGTGTTATTTTTAAGAACGGTATCCATAGAACGTTTGTTTTATTTGCTATTTTGGAGTTTTATTGCAATAACTGCCAAAGGACTTAGAAAACAAGTTTTTTGGATGTATATCGAAATACGTTTTTAATCAAGTATTTTTTTCTTGTAAACTGGTGTTATTAAATTTCGTTTTATTGCAATAACTGCCAAAGGACTTATAAAACAAGTTTTTTGCATGTATATCGGAATACGTTTTTAATCAAGTATTTTTTTCGTGTAAACTGGTGTTATTAAACGAACTTCATCGAAATATCAAATTTTACTTCTTTAAACTTTTAAATATAAGTAGTTTTACCCCCGTGACGCATAACTAAAATAAAAAATATAGTGTCTACATTCTTGTTTAATAAAGCTCACCTTGTTTTTTACCTTGTCAATTACAAGGATGTATACATACATTTTTATCGCACTTTATTTCGTTTTTGAGGATAGGGTTTTATGAGAGGTACGCTTTAAAATAAACTGCTTAAGCAAGCTTTGTATAAAGTGTGTATAAGGCGTTTTTGAAGATAGGTTTGTATGAGAGGTATTCTTTATAATAAACCGATCACTCCGACTTTTTGTTTTTTGTTAACAAAGGTTCCATACGAAAAATGGAAGCCCTGCGCCAACTACTAAATTTTTCCATAAAATGTAAGGAGCTCTGTACGTAGTTATAGGTACTCACTAGAGCACAGATGAAGTGTTGCCAGAAAAATTTGAATTTGAATTGAATAATAAAAACTTTTTCTTTTGCCAAACGTTATACAAATTTCCATCAACAATTTTACAGAACAGGCTTGTGAATAAAAAATAAATTACATTTAAAATAAATTAAAACAAGCTTCAAATTATCACAAAACTACACAAGATAATCATAGAATAGTCTTAATTGGGGTGAAACCGAACATTAAGCTTTTGTTTCCAGTACTTGTATGCAATAAAACCAGTTAATATAACACTCTTCACTTTTAAAAACATAAACGACTTTAATTTATGTGAATAAAAACAAAAATAAGTTGGAATGCTTTTAACAAAAATATTTATAAATAAAAATGTAAATAAATGATTCAAATATTTTTTTAATTGTAGTTTTGCAGTATTATTTATGAAGTATTGTAACAAATTTGGAAGATACGGAAATTTTAGTATAAATAAGTCTATGTACTTACATATATACATAGATTGTTTTAGATTGTTACAAATAACCGTGGTGTAAACTCAGAGGACGTATGCACTCTAGTATAAAAATAACAAGTAAATAAGAATAAGAGGATGAAAAATTACACTGAAGATGGCCCAACGCCGAAACTCCAATCCAAATTTGACAAAGGATGACGGAAAATCGTTCCAATATACATCAATTTTTCACCCTGTAGCAAAACAGAAGAAAAAAAGAAACGAGTAAATAGGAGTATTTAATAGAAAATTTGAATTTGCCTTTTATTCGCAACTATTGGGTACAGGTGAATGATATTTGGGTATATATATATATGTATGTATATGTCCTTTAGATCGAACTGTGAATTGGCGATGTCACACCATCATATACGTGTCATAATTCGAGCTCTTTTACTTTCCAACTCTGAATTTGCTTAAAATAAACATTATTTTATATCTTTCCTCAGGAGATACGCTTTTTTACGACCTTCAAACTTTCCCTACGCAATTTTTAGTGGTTGACGGTACAAAACTGGCAAGGAAATTTTTTGAGAACCATTGTATCGGTTCTAAAATTATTGCAAGCTATTCAATAACACAGTTTTGTCAAATATGTATGAAATGGATTTTTTTGTCGTCGGATATGTATTGTGGGAATATAGTGCTTAATTAAGAATAAAAATGTAATGTTTATTTAAAAAATACTCTTTCCAATGTCGAAATGGGATTTTAAATGAGAGTGTGTACATATGTATATATTCATATACGCTTTATAAAATATACAGGTACGTAAAACTATTAAATTAGTTTTATTATGTTCTTGAAAACAAGATAATTTAGGTGATATTTTTAAGTTGTCATGTTGATCTCATATTTGATATTTTTACACAAGCATATTCATTATCCTTAGTCGCTTTAACTTTCTATTGCGTTTGCATTTCATAAATTTCAATGTTAGTGCGGAAACTGCCAAATCTCCTAAAAAGTCTTTGGGAACTGCTAATATTTATTTCTTCCATAAAATTTTATAAAACCCCACATTTTGACAGAGCTCTCACGAAGAATAGTTTTGTATCTTATTATCATTCGTGTATTGCTATCTATATATGCCCACGTCCAAGCCATAACGATCGTATGAAATTAAATTTTTAATCAATATATCTAAAATTTGCCATTAAAACTACTTATATAACATGACTAATACTTATTTCACAGTATTCAGTTTTTACAACAGACATAACTAAACCGGTTTGGTAAATTCTTTTTAAGGTGTTCATTGGTTGGTTTAAGTGGATTTTCTCCTGGATACAAGCAGTTAGAAAATTAGCCATGTTTATTTCAAAAAGCGCGGGCAACCTAAAGCCATCCGGTGGCTTTAATGAATTTGAGTATGTCCTACAGAGAGAGGCGGGTACAACCTGAAATGATCTGCAGGAATGGTTGCCGAGTGTTTTTAGCCTCATTCTAGTGAGAGCTGGGTATTCACACAGTAGGTGTTCGACTGTCTGTCTTGAGCCCAGGTCCTCATACATAACTGTAAGAGAACTGTTGTATGGTAAGCCGATTCTTTAGGAATATACTCCAAGGGCCAGAGCCCTGTGCAAATTGCCGTGAGTTCGTAGGTTTTTACTTTGCACAAGTTTTAGCCGGAACATAGTTAGTACACCAAAACTGCCGGGTAATTCTATACGATCTTTTACGGTCCCACCTCTGTTTAACTTTTGAGTAGTAAAATTCGGCAATTCTGCTTTTTTACTCTCTGAGCAAGGAATCCATGTCCACCGCGTGGGACGCGCTCACTGCAGAGCCACTCCTCGCCAGTTCATCCGCTGTTTCAATACCGTAAATATCCCTATGCCCCGGGACCCATATTAGGGTAATCTCAAACGAGTCAGAAGTCGAGGATATCTCTCTTCTACACTCATCCACTAGGTGGGATCTGATAGAGGTAGAAGATAGTGCCTGAATAGCAACTTGGCTGCCTAAAAATAAATTTATCTGCTTACGGCCTCCTTTATTGCAAAGGTTTCGGCCTGAAAAACGCTTGCACGATCCGGCAAGCGGAAAGATAATTTTCGATTATATTCCGTAATGAAAATCCCTGCTCCGACTCTGCAGTTAAGCCCTCTAATTGTTTACCCCTCCCCTGAAACCAGTACATGCGGCGGATATGTGGTTAACCCACGTCTTTGTCAAGATGTAGTCAGAAGGCAGCACCTAAATCTCAGAAGGAAGTGCGTTGAGAATGGAGTTATGCCCGAAAGTTCGTTATTTTCATAACCCCAAGGCACGTAGTCTGATAGCACTGTTAGCAGCTGAGTTTTCGATAAAGATCTCTATCCGTAACAAATCGAACAAAACATCCGTTGGCCATGATCTCATACCCCACGTTATGCTAACGGATGCTGCCTTCTCAATTCCACATAGTTTCTTAACAAAGTAATCCTTAATAAGGGCTGGCCCCCAAACATACGTCCCATAAGACAGTATGAGCTGGGCTATAGCTGTGTATCCAATGTACCTTTTTTGTTTTAACTCCCATCTAATGCCTAACATTCTCTTAGTTGCATAGGAACCACTGAGGTCTTCCTGGCATGATCTTCGATATTCAGTATCCAATTAAGTTTGGGATCCAGGATAACACCAAGACAATTCACTTTGTTTGGCTGACGCAGTTCCAACCCTCGAAACTTTGGTTTTCTTTGTGAAAAGCATCAGGTTTCGGGGTCCACTCCAAGAGAACAACTTATATCACACGAAACCACCAACGGGCGCTCCAGTGACTTCGCTAATAACCGACCCATCGGTATAATCCACCGTCTTGATTCTCAGAGGATCTAAATATACCAGAATTTTGTTCAATAACGTGAGCCTTAATAGCGGTGATAGCACACCACCCTGTGGTGTGCCTTTTCCTGCTTATACGGCCCTGCTATCCCGATTCGGCGAAAATTAACCTTCTCCTTAGATACGATCCATAACCGGAAAGGGTAATCAATACCTGCATCAAGAAATGCATCATTTATGGAATCAACAGTGATATAATTATATTACCATTCTAAGGCATGTTTCTCTCAGTTGTCTCCTCCTGGAAACAAATATGACGTCACAGCCAGTGGTGCCGCGAGATTAAAGAAAAATGAATTGCAGAAAAGTTCTAAAATGGATCAAAAATCATCTTCTTTATTTTGAAGTATTAAGGTCTTTTTTCAGAGAAAACTACTAAAATTACAAATCGAGTATAATACGTTTACCAGGTTTTCCGAAAATGTTGTTTGGGTCTCACTTCTTTATGTATTATGTGTACTTGAGTCATAATAATTACATTGTAGATTATACAAAAAATAACAAGGTTCTGGAAACGGATTCTGATAGAGAGGACGGACGCTAGACAAGCAAATTCATTTTTTTTCCTTTTATATATTTCATATTTCTGGGCATTGTTACATAACGGAATTATCTACAGTTTACGAAAAATGTAATAAATAAATGCTCACTAAATTACTTAAATTTGTACACATCTTATTATGTATATATATGACATACATACGTATGTGCAATATACATTTAGTACTTTATTTCGTCACGTTAGATATACAGGGAAATTTTTCCAAAACCTTGTTTCTGTAAACATTAACCCCTAATCTTTTGTTGCATGAGATATCTTAGTAACAGTTATGAATAAGTACGATATTAGCCCTGAAACAAATGTTAAGTTTTGACTCATTTCTGGTGTTTAAACTGAACTGAATAAACAAAAATGAGGTTTTAATCCAAACATCCACATAACCCCCTCGATCTCATTACACATGGTACTAATAAATATCACATCGCGGTATAATTTTTCTTAACGAAGGTTACTCCGCCACTTTTTGATGATTTTGCGTAAATTCACTTGTGGCTGCCGATTTCAACCGTTTTCATGAAATTAAAAATATTCCAATCATTTATGCAGTTATTGCGTTAAATGCAGGTAGTGCAATACTAAATTAATTTTTCAATTGTGGGACTGTGAGGTATTGTAATAAAGTAAGAAATATTATTTATTAATATTAATATAATTCTCCCCAACTGTTTGTCCACTGTTTTGGTACTATTTTAATTGGAACTACTAGAGAAATACCAGATTTTACCCTCGGCTTCGCTCGTACGGCATTCGGTGATTTCTGGTACAAGTGGAAGATTTTTAGAAGGTGCTCCGTTTGGCTGCGGTCTTTTTCGTTTGCCAACATAAAAGTCGACTTCAGCGAAATGTTTCCCATATAATTTTGCTGGAAATAAGATACTACACCCACCTGTCATATAATTTACAACAAATCACTAAAAATTCGATATTCTAGTAACAATAAAATTGGATAAACACGATTGGGGCTTAAGGCGTCAGCGTTGGTTACAAAAGTTGTGGATATGGGCTTGGGACCGCTCACTTTAAACAAAATAGCTATACCTATTTCTGAGCAAACCAATTTTAGTGTACACATAGATTTCAACTTTATATGCATAATTTCGAAATTTATTCCAATGGGACCTAACAAATTAATAAACTCGACATTTCAGTATCTATAAAAGGTAACTTCCTCAAACCCACAGGATTTGGTTGTGAATATAAAGGCGAGGGTTAAAAAAATTGTGTAAAATGGCTGTGACCCATTTAAGGGGAAATATGTTATATCCGCAATCACTTTATCAGACTGTACTCAATTTGACACACGCTTTGCATTTCAACTCAGTAAGAACACTATATAAGGCCGACAAAAATCGCGGCCTCCTCTTATCTATCGGTAATTTACAAAAATCATAAGATCACAAAATAATTTACAAAAAATCAAAATATTCGATACTTTACTAAATAGTTTAATTTGCGCGAGTAATACGTAAAAAGCCACACTAATTTCTATTTATTTTTAGTTAAATCAATCAAATTCGTTTACGTTTTCAAAATATTATTATGCTAGATATTGAACAGGTATTTATTGCAGTGCTTTTATGTTTACACCTTGATCTGAAGAAAACATGTATATTTCTAATATCATATACCCACTTCAAATAGCTGGAAAGATATGTTAAACAGCAGTTTTCTCTTAAATGGGGTCGTAGTTTGCTTATAATAATGTATAGCTTGATATATAGGGTCTATATAGCAGCTATACGAGTACATCAGTGTATAGTACATCCGTGCAAATAGTTGCGGAGTTAAAAGAAATTTAGTTTTTTTCTTTTGATGAGACATATGTAGAGTATGCTGAAAATCGACTGATCGAAATTTTTCGAACAGTGACAGCTACTCACAATAAATTAATAAAAACTTCATTATAGTGCAAAACGAGTACAAACATTCAAACACATATAAAACACAAATATGTTTTGAAAGAAAACAACTAATCGAAAATTCGAAAAGGAATGGTAGACTAGTCGGCTAGTTGTTTATGGGCGGTTAGTCGAAACAGTCGAAAGGAAATAGTTAGTCAATAAGGTGAAGTCGACTATTAGTCGATTAACAAGAGCTGTAGTATATACCCTAACATAATTCATTTTGCAGATGTAAGACGAATTCAAATGTGATCTTCCTTATGTTGGGCCCAGGGATCAGGGTCCAGTACTTTGGAAGCCTATAAATAACTCACATTAATAAGAACTCACATTAATAAGAACTCACATTAATAAGCCTATTAAGATAATTGATAAGATCCTTCCTTTAGTAAAAATTCAGAATAGAACTATGCTACAGTTCACACAGGCCCATAATTTTTGAATTTGTATGAATAGAAAAACTCCGGTTTCTTCAACTCCTATTTTCAATTTAATATATATTAAATACATATTAAAAAGAACTGTGTGATTGAAAGCACAAGTATTTTTGTTTTAACCTTACAAGTGGTATTTGTATTGCAAGGATTCAATTTTTTAAAAGTTTTTTGTTATTGTTGTTGTCATTGTTGTAGTGCTTGCTACACCTTATTAGATCAGCTGACCCATGGTCGTTATTTTCAAACTCATCTAAGAGGAGGCCCAGGAAACATGCTATTTGGACAGGGTTGGAACATTGTTAGACGAGTAGGTTTGTGGGGCATGTGAATAGGTGGTTGGTATCGTGGGGGATTCTCCGGACATTCATTTGTGACGTCCGGGTCGAGTCTGAATAGGTAGTTACTGAGTCTGCTATAATATCCAGACCTTGAGCCAGAGTGGCGCGGGACTCTCGAGGGGGCTGATACTCATATTCTGCTATGGGTAGTGGTTTTACTCCAGTAACCGCATTCACAGAGCGAGAGTTCGTGAAGGTGGTGATTGACTCACGGTTTATTCTGTTCATATTTCATTCTTGAGTTCGCGGAGATGTCTCCTGACGTGCCTGGGAGGCGGCTCGGCCATTTGCAGGTTCCTGGTTAGGTGGCATCCAATCAATACCAAGTTACTGAGCAGGGCATTATGCTTCTTAAGTGGGAGCGTGCACGCTTCGTAGCGAAGATGTGCCACAGGCGACTAATCGCCTTGTATGTTGCCAACAACTTTTATTTTTCTTTGCCCCAACTGCAGCCGGCAACCTGTACTTTATTAACGATTGCGGTTGTGTGCGCTGAAAAGGAGAGCAGGCTGGTGAAGGTCGTACCCAGGAACCTCGGGAGGTTAACCGTTGGGCTGGGAGTTCTATCAACATCAATATTGAGTTCCAGCCTAACCTCCTTTGTCCATGTTGTGAATAAGGTCGCCGAGGGCTGAATAGGAGGTCGTATTACGTACAGTGGAGAAGTAAGCAATATCATCAGTTACATTGGCGGCAACCATTTAAAAGGTCATAACTTGTACTTAAAATGCTACGATAATTTTACAATAAAAGTTAAGACATTTATTCTACATAACCCCAAATATAAGTAAAAACTACGATTTTTGCACACAAACAATTATCAGCATACGTGACGATGGTGACTCCTTCTGGCAGTTGAGGGAGCTTAGAAAGGTAGAAGTTGAACAGCATCGGGGAGAGGACGCCATTCAGTTGGATCCTCTGTTTAACTCTCATCAGTTTCAAGTTCGCATCTCTGAAATTATTGGCAGTCCACCGTTTCAGCCCTGTGAGAGTTGTTGTCTCCACGTCAGCTAGTAGCACTGCGTGGCTTCACCTGTGTGTTTATAGCGTTAAGTGCTGTAGTTGTGTTATGCACTTTTCGGAAACCATGCTGATGCTTCGCCGGGATGAGGTAGTGCGTGAAATACGTTAGCAGCAGAGACTCCCGTCGGGCCTACATTTTTCCATATCAACATGTTTAATCCGCACTTCATCGGCCCTAGCGCTATCACCGAATGAAATCTCCAATCGGTCAGCGCACTTCGTCAGGTTAGAAAAGGACATTACGGTAGACCAGAGCTTACCCATAACCGTAGCCAGGTTACAGGACCTCGGACGCTCCTCCCACTTGTCCTTCTTAATTTTGTCCAGCAACATCCCAATCCCCACGTTTAAATTTCTAATATGGGGATTACGTGGATCGATACTGCACTGTGTTGAGTGTGATGAACCCTGGTCCTCCACCATTATCTCGCTCCCATTCCTAACGACACACATTGTAGCCATTGTAATTCGTTTCTTGGAGTGTAGCCGTGTCGGTTTAAGCAGTTTGTTATCTGTGCGATCCGTTGCAGTTAAAAAGAAAGCATTTCGTATGTCGTGGATCCATCGTCGCGGAAAAGGCAGCTTTGCTTGCCGCTGTATTGGTTGTCGCCTGATGGTGGTAGTAGGCGGCACCATTACGGGCGTAGGCGGTTTCAGAGCTCTGCAGCATGAGGCACGGTAGTTACCCGCCCACTCATTTGTAGTGCGCTGACCAGAACACGTCTAACTTAATATATTGCGTATCGTGCGCTTCGATTTTAGATTTTTATTTAATTCGCTCAGTTTTAAGCAAAACAACTTTAAATTAAATTTTACTTAAGCTATATTTATGGGCTTGCAAAATTGTGCTCACAAAATTTAATTCAATGAAACAATGATAGTTAGTTTTTTTTGTAACATGCCGTTGTTCACTTTTTCCCTGAGTCAATTAATACTAAGGGTATTCTCGACCCGTTACATGCTGTCTAGCATGGCCCATATATAGTATGATTGGATAACTTTAAGTAAGTAAGCATTTGACACATGCAAGCTATGAACGAACAAAATTAATTCTCAATGATGCATACCTTGATAGTGCAAATATGCTATTTATGCTCCTGCGATGGATCGGGAATACTCCTACTGCAGAGTGTTTATCCTCTTTAACAACTTCCTTCCTTTACCTAGGTGTGAGCTTATTACCTAGTCTCTTGTTGATTTTGCGTATATGATGTCGTTTGGGTTATAGATGTTGAAATGTTATTTTTTTTTGTGTGATATTCCTGGTCTTTTATCTGATTTTTCCGTTACTTTTTTATATTTTCCCCTGTTTTTTCTAACTATCTGGGGTCAGTACTCATAGTTCGTCCAAAATATATTTCGATTGATTTACTCTTAATTGTTGATTGAGTTGAATATTTATACTGCGGAGTGATTTGTTAAGTAGATCCTTGAAACTATGATGTATCTCTTCGCTTTTCACACAACTCATTATTGGCGAGGGGGTGAATCGTTCAACTTGGCGGAGCTGTTATAAGGGGTGTCTTGTATATGGGTCATTTCATCTCAAATCACCCAGGCCGAGGGAAAGTGAATTGAAGGTTGCGATAAAACTCATAGGGATTGTTCCTTGAACAATTTAAGGAGACACGTATTTTTTCTTTTCGCTGAGAAATTCGAAATTTTCGAATTGTGTATTTTTTTTCTCTTTGAGTACGAACGCTTCTTTTTTCCTCTCTCAAGTGCAACTTTTGTTGAAATCTCTCATAACTGCCGCAAAAATGCATGGATTTCAACGCCTTTTTTTTAATTTCAGATATTGATATACTGAATCGATCTAGTAAATTTAACATCAGTAATTGTTAATTAATAATTAATTATCGTTAATTAACATTTTTTTTTAAATGCCTTTTTTTCAAATTGCCACATTTTTTTTTCTCTGAAACTTTTTTTGTCTATTAGGGGATAGTATAAACTATTTTTAGTGAGAATATCAATATGCTAAAATTCGTCTTTCTCGAGTTATGATTTTTTATGTCGAATCCAACCTATTTCATTCATTAATGAATTTTACATCAGTAGTGTCGAATGTAGGCACTTTCGGGACGCTTCGTGGTCCAAACTTTCACTTTTCACACGTCGTAATGTGAAATATTGTATTTAACTTTTGCAGGGATGATTATTTATCAAACAGGCTGTTTGTAAAACTAGCCTAAAGCGAGTTGTGCAATCACACTTCTCCTGCAAGCGTTGAGTAAATAGCTATATTATATCTATAGTTATAAAGACAAGCATCTTGACCCGCACATGAAGCTATTAAGGAATAATGGCTGCTGAGCCAATCAGTTTTTGAGAAAATAATAGTTTTTGAAAATGTATTTCACGTTCTATTACAACTTTTACTTAAAAATTACCAATTCATGTTCACATGTTCGAGCCGTAAAAGTTTTTCCAGGACTCTCTTCTATTGTCTCATTTCTCCAAACATGAGATCGCCGAATTCATTTAAATGGTTCCGTTTTCTTCCATTCTTCTCTTTTTTGGTCTCGAAACATTTGCAGATCTTGGGCATCCAGTAAACACAACTCTACTCCCGGAATATATGGTTGAACTTTCTCAACTAGTGTTTTTGCATCTTGAATGCATTCCAGTGGATGTTTCCGCAGGTTGTGATTGGAAGCATGATGTTTGATGACTCCTTCCACTAAATCACAAGCCCCTTTGCCATGTCCCGAGGCAGAAAAAATTCACTTTTTCACGCATAGGGATTTTCTGAATTCAGCGAATTGATATTTGTTTTTAAAATGGCTTGGCGCTCCATCAGAAATGATGGTTGTATGTTGAAAAATTCCGTTAGGATACTTTTGATGGACCTCTTGAATAATTGTGTCAATGTCCATAAGAGAGTGTGCTGAATCATGCGTACGATCATCTCTAACAACTGCTTAACTCAAATGAGGACTTGTTTTCATTGTTCACTCTATCAAATATTTTAAATATTGTTTTATCGATGTTGTTTTCTTAATTAGATCATTGTCTTCCCAAACCGCGTAGTTGATTTTATCTTCTTCATCGAAGTCTTCAGAAAATCCAAGAAGGTACATTATGATGACTTGAGGTCCCAGACAATTCTTACATTCTTGTAAAACGCAGTTGTTTTCGTCTTTTGAGCAAACTATGGACGCCAAATTTTTGTCGCGAATCTGCGACACAGTAGTTTCATCACGCGCTTGACACGGTTTTAAAGCAGCCAACAATAGATCAAAATTAGCGCAATAAATGCCGAGACAAACTTCTTGAGGTGAACTTAATAAAATCCATTTTGGACGGAGCATGTAAAATTTGGAAATGCCCATTTTTGCATTAGGGTTCTCTTTTTTGAATTTTTGATAAGTTTCTTTTAGACTTCTTGTCATGAAACGCTTCGATTTACTTATGAGTACCACATTTTCCAAGATCTTTTCGACATCACTTTAATTGGAACTCTGTCGAGAAAAATCCAAATCATCATTGAGGTAGTATTCTTGAGCGATTGTTACAAGGGTTTGATCAATTGAACGACTACAGTAAAGATCCGGTTGACAATATGCTCCCATCTCGTTCAATAATTTTCTAGCCTCTTTGATCATGTAATAGGTAAAACGCGGATGTTTCGAAAGCATCGCACTTTTTGATAATTCTGTAACTGGAATAGTAGATAATAGGCGTATTTCTTCGGAATTTGTTGAGCAGTTTTCTAAGGATTTATTAAAACTGTTAGCCCAGTCTTCACAAAGTTTGCAGTCACCAGGTTTTAAAAAGGAGCAGGAAACTTTTCATCTTGTGGTAAGTCATAAATCTTTTTAATTTTCTTGGATACTTGAGAATCGAAGCTGGTAGTGAATTGTTGTCGTTTTCGAGATGCATACGAGAAAATAGTCTTTTCTTTAATATATCCTTTCTTCCTCAATGGTTTTGGAAAAGGAGCAGGAAACTTTTCATCTTGTGTTAAGTCATAAATCTTTTCAATTTTCTTGGATACTTGAGAATCGAAGCTGGTAGTGAATTGTTGTCTTTTCGAGATGTATACGAGAAAATAGTATTTTCTTTAATATATCCGTTCTTCCTCCATGTGGACACTGTCAATTGCAAATCGTGCATTTCTGAATTAAAGGCATCTGTGTCGCAGACATAATCGTGAAAGCTGTCAGTATTAGATTGAGACATGCTAGTTTTCTATTTCTGATGATACTAGAAATCTTGCAGCCAATCTTCTGTAAAAGTGACAACATACTTCATCAATCGCGTACAAAACTTGGGCGGGGAAATATGGTTGCAGCAGTTTTGCTAATTCTTCCAACGAGTAGAGCAAATTTTTTGGAGATCCATAGACGACTTTTTTATGCATAGACTCCAAATCTATACACTTTCGTCTTCGAGGAAACCAGTCCGAACTCATATTTCAACGTCGAATTTCACTAAAAGAATTCATTTGTATAAGCACAGCATTTACATAAGTTTGCTTGAATATACTCTATCAATCATGATGCATGTCAAAGAATGATTTTACCTGTGTTTGGTATTAAATATATTGAGTTATTTTGTGAACTCTCAAAAAACCACTTTCAATGGCGAAATTGATGATTTCCGTGTGGAATTCGGAGTATTAGAATATCTGACGAAGTTTGGTACACCTTGAATAATACGAACGAAATCACGGCTTTCTTGGAGTATTATGACCTGCTACTTGAAAGTATGGAGTAACTCTTTTTTTTTTTAAATTTTAATACTTTTTCAGATCAACAAGTGACGCTTTCGTTACTGCTATTGATAGAATTTCTATCATACTAATAGCGACTACAGCGCCACCGTTCATTATTTGTCCGCTTTTAGAAACTATGACATAGCCACTTTCCCAATATTTTTAACGCTAATTCAGCGATCTGGTCAAACGACATAAAACTGTTTCTCTGTGTCGAAGCTTCGATACTTTCTTTCCTATGAATCTTTTGTCAACCCTACTAAGAATTGTTTAAGTTTTCTCACCTCAATCACAGCCCAAAGTTAACAATCAGGCTCCAATTAGGGCCCAATTAATGTAAATCCCTTCAATAGTGTTTTTAAAGTTCGACCACCGCTCGTCACCTTCGGCTCTGCGTTTACAGTGCACGGAGCCTAAACGCATATGTAACGCTACACACACATGCGTCGTGGCTGAACACACATGCGTATTGGATCCGTTGGTTGTGAACAATGCTAAACGTGACGCGTCGCGACAAACAGCTGCTAAAGCAAGCGTTCAAATCTGCTTCAATTACGTTTCGCGTTATCAAATGTGATATAATTATGTTTCGCGTTATCAACGAAAATCAACGGGTTTCTACAAGTTTCTAAAACACTTTTGGAGGGATAATATTTAAGGGAGAATAATTAATTGAAATTTTCTAATGAAAACGTTTTAATTGCGCATGCATGTTCACTTTGACCAAACTTTGAGCACTGGTTAGGAAAACTTTCGGTAGATTGGGCAAATCGCGTGTTATTTTGACAATCTTCCTAATTGGGCCCCAATTTTTCCAATAAGAAAAAATTTTTAACTCTGATGGGGTGACCTTAAAAAATTTCCAGCAACAAAACTTTATCATAATGGGCAACAATGCCCTCAACTGGCATGAAAATCTATTAGCATCATATAAGTGAATTTTCGATAAACAAATCATAACTCGAGAACGACGAATTTTAGCATATTGATACTCTCACTAAAAATAGTTTATACTATCCCCTAATAGACAAAAAGGTTTTAGAGAAAAAAAATGTGGCAATTTAAAAAAAAACAATGAAAATTTTTTTTTTTGTTAATTAACGATAATTAATTATTAATTAACAATTACTGATGTTAAATTTACTAGATCGATTCAGTATATCAATATCTGCAATTTAAAAAAAAGGCGTTGAAATCCATGCATTTTTGCGGCAGTTATGAGCGATTTCATCAAAAGTTGCACTTGAGAGAGGAAAAAAGAAGCGTTCGTACTCAAAGAGAATAAAATCCACAATTCGAAAAATTCGAATTTCTCAGCGATAAGAAAAAATACGTGTCTCCTTAAATTGTTCAAGGAAAAATCCTTATGAGTTTTATCGCAAACATTAATTGTCTTTCCCTCGGCCTGGGTAACCCATATCTCTATTCAGTATTGATTTTGAAGCATACATTTTAGGGGTGCTGAGTTTAGGGATTTTCCATTGTCAATGACAACATTTTCGGGGATACCAAAAACCGTTAGTAAGTCTTGACTTACTATTTTTCCTTTTTTCCCCTAGTATTTAATCCATTTAGGTCAAGTATTTACATTCGTATACATATTAAAACTCTGCATTTATTTTGTGGAAATGCTACCTATTATCCGCTGGTATTACCTTTCGATTCAACGTTATGCCTTTGAATGTTACAGAAAAGAAAAATAACAAATTTTTATACCATTTTTTTGTACTACATATCGCATCCATGCGATATCACCAATACACACTAATACACAGGATTTATCTAAACGGACAAAAAATGGGATTTTTTCGAATAGACACGTCTATTATCCACCTATTGATAAATAATATATTAATCTAGGAAATAAGCTATCCTCGAAAAGTTCCAAACAAATCTGTTTTTTGTGATTGAATAGGCATACAAACTTTAACATTTATAAATATTAAGTAGGACTCAAACATGTTTCAATTTTCTTTTAACATAATATTCCCTGTCGAAAATTCGTCAGAAGTGAGCATGTTGCATTTAGAAACTCCAAGAAATCTAAAATTTATTTTCATTAAATTTATTAAAATCGTATTAGAAATTAATTTACATAATTTTTACTTGTGTGAAAATAACTTAAAGGAAACAGCAAATTTAATCGGTTTGAATTTTGCCACCCAAATTCGCAGACTCCACGTTTGGATTTGTGCTCGGAAAGACCCGGTACTCACCGCCAGAGGGGTTCAAGTGACTATTCATACTCTTACAAATCGAATGTGGAAAAAAGCTCCTACGATTCTAACAATCCTTTTGCGAGGCCTGAGCGCTCCACATACTCTTCGAACGTTGAGTCAACATCTCGTTCTGGTCCGGGAGGAGCCTATAATTACAGCACGGAAAGAACTAGCAGCCTAGGTGCTGGACCAGGTGGCTATAGTTATTCATCAACAACTTCCGGCAGACTTCCCGGTGGAACTCGGTATCGCCATTTTTCATACCACGTTTAAACGAAAATACACTTTACAAACAAAGTTCGAAAACTTATTTCCATACTTACAAAGATCCTTCACTAATAAAACATTGATTCAAAATTTTCGAAAGTTCGCTAAAACCACAATTACGCAAACTTACATATACTAAACACTAGTAAAAGCTTTTTGTCAAGTATTAATATATGTGCAATGTTATGCACACGTCGTATACATATAAAACGTAAATGGAAACTTTCGATCTACTAATTCATCGTTATTTATATAAGTAAATTATCTTGCAGTTGTTGTTAACAAAAAAATATTGTCGATAAATAATATACTCACTTAAATCATAAGCTCTATATTAACATAATATAAAACATGTGTTATTATGATGGAAATTGTAATCAGAAATAAATCAAAACCAAAGTGAACTCGTGTCATTTAATTTTGAATCAAATATGTACTAAAGATTATAAATGCGATCAATAGGTAGCCTTTAAAATGCGAGTATCAAGAATGATAACCAGGAAATAGATGGAATTGTTGTCAATTTTAACTTTTTCGAAAAACTTATTCAAGAAATCGCTTATTTAATAGATTATTTTCTTTTGATTTTCTAACTCAAAGTTGTATTATTAAAATTTAAATAACAGCATTGATGATTTTCCCAATTTTAGGAATCTTAGATGAAAACCAATGACAACTAAAAATAACTCGAATTTTAAAGTGAAAACTTTTTCAAACAGTGTTACATCGGAAATACACTCGAAAGTAAAAAAATCAATTGGCACATACCTACTTATATCATTTTAGAATTGCTATTTGATAGCTCTTCAATGTTCGCTCTCCACGGCTAGAACGCCAAACTAGTCTCAACCGAACCTTTGGTAAATTTAACAATTTTTCTTCAAAATAGTTCAATATATATGCTTCCTTAAAATTTCTGAATGCTCCTTAACTAAAAGTAGTTAAGAAGGTCTTGAAACTAGAGACAAGAACAAATCTGTCGTCCAATTAAACCAAGTTATATTTTCTTTCTTTTCTTGGTTGCATATTTCATTGTCAAAGTAATTTCGCCACTTTATTTAGGTTTTTTTATATTTGTTTCATACTACAGAATAAAAAAAGCTTATCAAATGTTGTTAGAGATAGGCAGTTCATAGTAAATAAAAAACTATACGCTTGTGCAGAAGTTAGTAGCTACGTTGAGGTTCTTTGAATGAAAAAGTCGTATTAACATCAGAAAGATATAGGTTCAAAACAGCTATTATTTGTAGCGTGGAGGTATTGATGCCAAAAGTACTAAGAACTAGATTCTCAAATGGATCGACAGCTCCCGATGCTCAAAAGCATCGATTCTTGGTACTGTAAACTACTCAGTATCCAAATTAACTCAAAACAACTCAGTACTAATCATCACTGATACATTTACATCAATTTAATATTCTCAGTACTTAATTTCGAAGAATTTTTATTTGAGCATAAATATGCTTTCCATTTTAATATAAAGTACAATACATACACATATAAATAATCATTATGTATATATAGATATATATATATGCATATATAGATATACATATATTAAAACAAGTAAACATGAAATTTATTTCAACTTTGGAAGAACAGAACTTTGACCCGCCGCGGCGTGCTGATCCCCAGCTTATTTGAAATTAAAGTATGGAATTTTTGCTTCCGATTTTTTTTTGCCTGCTTAAACGTGCATATTGCTAATAACAAGGCGATTTGCTTAACTTCGTTCCATAATCTCATCTTAATATAGTCCATTGAGATATGCAAAAAATTAATTGTTATACAGTGCAACAATATTCTACGTATTTGATTAAAGTTAATGAGAGTTGACACTTCCCATTACAAAACACAAAAGGACGTTTAGTCTATAGATTTTTGTTTTTTGTTTTTAAAGCCTATCTATTTAATGCTGGTGATTCTACGGATACCCTATATACAGGAACAATTGAGTAAATTTCAAATCAAATAATGGGGGATTCTGGAATTATTCTAGAAAGTTCTGGTAACTTACAGATTTAAAAAAAAACAATGGTCAATGAATTTCAAAGAAAGTACCCGATTCTTTCAAGACTAACCGGTTGTTATAAGAGGAGATGCCCAAGAATTTTGGAACAATTGCAGATGTGTTGCTATGAATGCTATGAATGCTATGAATGCATGCCATCCAGATTCGGGTCATAATTCCTTCCTTTTTAACTGAACCAGTATAAACCCGTACAATTGTATGGCGCAGAAGCATGGACGCTGTCAACATCGGATGAGAGAAAGATTCTCAGAAAACTGTTTTGCCCTTGCGTCTTTTCGAGGGTGAATACCGCAGACGATAAAACGATGATCTGTATGAGGATTAGGATTAGGCTAGGTAATGTTGTATGTATGGAAGAAAATACCCCAGCCTTGAAAGTATTCAACGCGGCACCCGCTGCTGGTGGCATAGGAAAGCCAGAGAATAGTCCAGGTGGAGAAGGACTTTACTACACTTGGGGTGCCTAGCTGGGAGTTATCAGAGCAGAGGAGCGACTGGCGCGCTATGTTGAAATCTGTAAAAAACGCCTAGGAGGAATTATAAAACGGTATCTTTCTCGGATTAAGAAAGCAGTGGCACATCCCTTGCTTACTGGCGAGTTTTGGCTTGAAGTATTTAAGTAATTTTAAGTATTTGCAAGGATATAGCTTTGCTTTTCACAATATATGCTGATTTCATAATTTAGAAAATTATCCTTAAGAAAATTTGTGTTTAATAAATTCAAAGCTTAACTAGGAAAAATTATTGCATTTTATGCTTTAATAATCAAAATAATTACGTTCCTTATCCGGTGAATCTTAGTTATTATACTTATAACTAACATATACCAGATTTCCTTCCATACTCGTATATGTATATGAACATATTTCTACTCAAAGAAAAAGTATTACTAATCATGCATCTATGTATATGTACATATTAGAGCTGACCAATTTTTGTCCCGTAAAATCGCATATGCGGAAATTGCACCACGCATCACGAGAATATGGGTCTAAAAACAAATTTCGAACGAGTTTTAAAGGGGAGTTTCATATCAGATATATCATGAGTGTAAGGGTACAAAAAGCAGTTTATTTTTCTGAAAATACTTAAATAACTAAGTTTTTAAGTCATGCTTGCTTTCCATGCGTGGTATTTTTTTCGACTAACATCAGTCACAGCCATACCACTTTCACGATTTTTTTCCATTACTCGCCGTGAAACACTGGTTAATACTTGGACGTATCAGCTAGTTCCTTGCATTTTGCTTTTGCTTTTTGTTTGTTTTTAATTTACAGTACAGGACTTTCCAGTTAGATTTCTCAAATAACTCAGAACTTCGTTGCTGTTAGGCAGTGTGCTGAATTTTACAGATATTTAGTTGTCTCAATTACATTATAATAGCTGTTATAAACCAACCTTATTACAAGCTTAAATTTAGATAGAATTAGCGCAAGAATAGCAATCAGAAAGCAGTGATTGGTGCCGTTTAAAAGCGATTTCGCGAGTGAAAACAAGAAGAATGTGCGCCTTTTTTGTTGTCTCATCGATTTAAGGAGGTCCTCTACCCTCGGGCACGAAATTGAACGGTTTTTTGGCGAATACATTGCACAGGATCTCCTGAGTAGATTTTGATATTTTTTTTAGCTACGTGTTTTGACTTTAAAATTTAAATTTTGAAGACCAAAAAAAAACATTGGCTTCAACGTCGTCATTGATTACATTGATGTTGAAACTACATGGGTCCCGCTTAACTAAAGTTGTGGCCAGTTCGGTTATCTGTAATCATAAAATTGATATTTTCCATAATCAAAATTGCGTTGGCTATGTTTTGCCGAGACTGATTTTTTTATTTAGCAAACTGTAATTTATGCAAATTTACACTGCAAATTACAAACCAATTTTTGTTTGAATCTTACTTAATTTTTTTAAATGAAATGTATGAAAGGTGAAGAAAAGGTTCATACATATACCTTGGTGCGGACTGCCACCTGTTTGAAGTTATATTTGAGAGAAAAATGCGATTTCTGGTTACATATAAAAAGAGTAGTTAATGATTAAATACTGGCAGGACAACATGTGTCTGTAGGTATGCAGTTTATGGATTTGAAAACTACCGCGCCGATTGAGCTCAAATTTATAGAATTCTGATAGGTGGGGCTGGTGTCGAGATATTTCTTAAAGCTGTATTTACAGTTTGTTTTGAGTCAAATTCAAAACATGGCTAATACAAACAAATATAAATATTTTAGTTGAAAATTTATAGTCTAATTAAAATTCATAGCATAAAAATAAGTTGTATTTAAAAAATTAACCGATAGGTAGCGCTGGATCCGAAATGTCTCTACATCCCATAATCAGTTTATTGTAAAGTACAAAAAATAAATAAAATATAATGTGTTACTTCCGAGATATAATAATTTTAGGGTAAATTAATACGACCGAATTCGTCTTACAAATTATAATTTTAATAAATTAAATAGCGGTGACTGCAGGAGGGTTCGAATAAGAACGTGCAGTCTAATAAGCGATCACAAAACGAATGTAATGGCAGAGACCAAAGCAAAGAAGTTGCATGCCGTTTCGTTTCATGTGGCAAGAACTCTCGTCCAATTCACCACACACAGAAACCATTTGTATCTAATCAGATTCCAATATCAATCAGCAAAAGTCAAGTAAGTTCTGTTATGGTGAGCTAGACGAGATTTCCAGTTAGAGGAACGGTGGGATGGAATACAAAATCTTAGTAGTCTCCGATCTTTGCCTACACACAAGCCGAAGAGCCAGCAAAGGCGAACATAATAAATGCATATGATATGTAAATATATATTTAATGAGGAAAATTTTTCGCAGAGCAAGTTAGAATAAGTGTGTATGTATATACATATGCAGGTAAGTATTAGTATAGGTGAATGCTAGCACCAACTCAGTGGGTAAGTCAATTGCACTGCTTCTGTTGCTTTCAATACCTTTTTTCTGCTGCATAACCAGAGGTACTCCCAAGTGAGAAGATTCAGGCTTTCAATATCGACCTGTTTCGGAAATGGGCACAGCTTTCTCCATCTGAACAACAAATAGGTTTTATGATTCTAACCAACGGTCACTTGATCAGTGGCTAATTATCATCCTTCACCATAACAATATCATTGATGCGTAATACGGGTTTCAGTACACGCCACTTGGAATGCTGCTGCAGAATTGTTAACTACTATTACTTCTACGATCTGCTGGTAGTACGACAGGCCCTGCCATTTGTCTAAGCGATTGAAGGTAAGCCTCGTGACATCAGGTTCATCAAATAAAGGTAGCGGAGCCGTTCCAACCAAGGGCGCTGTGTCAAAACTTCTAGGTCATCAGGATGCTCTGAAAATGGAAGATTAGTCTCAATAAAGAAGAGGCAACAGTTTTTACAGCTGCCTCTCACAATCCACTATATTGTGGTGGGCGAGGTGGGATTAATCGCCAAGCGATAGTATTGCACAAACAAAATTCGTGTTTACTTTGTCATCAGCAAGGTCCCCCATAACATGGCAACTGCGGCTTAGCTCGAAAACAGATAGTCATTTGCTTACTGGACTTAAACAGTTTTTCGGTCTCCAACTGGACAATACTGCAGCCAAATGTTAGTGATCAGTGCGCGAGGACCAGCATGTAAGTTGCGTTCATGAAAGTCCATTATAATTGCGTGAGTTACCAAATGGCTTCTAGGCAATATAACGAGATCTTTTTGAGTCGCCCACCTACGCGAAGTAGCCCAAAGTTGTCGATTAATGCTGCAAGAGACGCGATACAACTAGAGGGCTTTACATTTGTAGTGCGATTAACTAACTTATTTTATATCTGATATTCGCATGGTTAACTCATCTTAACGAAAACTTTAACGATGTTGCTATTCAGCAGCTATTTTTTAACGATTTTCGCAATCGCCGAATCAGCTGTTGTCGTTAGCTAGTTGATTACCGAAAACTAAACGACAACAAATTTGATGTTGTTAACTCAATCGAGAAAAGAAAAATTCGTGATTTCAACTTAAATAAAAGATAAATTTAAAATTCGGTGATTTGTTTTCTTGTAATTAAAAAAGGAACACTAAATAATGCCAAAATTGGAATGCAACAGAATTTCAGAAGCTGTATCGGTTATCTCCAGACTTGGCTGAATACCTAATTTCTCAGCTTGACAACCAAACAAGAGGCCCCAGAATAACAGCAAAATCGATTGAGAAACTGGTAGCTCGTGTAATCTTTAAGCCTGTGCCTAGCGGCTGAGATTATTTGCAACTGGCTGCTATCAACGGCCCGTTGGTGAGCAATGGAGAATATCCATAAGCCAGTCATCCATAAGCCGGCATTCATCGGGCAACAAATGCAATCAATGATTCATAATTTCACAAGAAAGTGAGGTTTCCTATGCCCCAACTTGAACGCCAAACTGCTAAAGTGATGTTTGCTTCAGCGTCGTCACCTTTTGTGGGAGGCACTATATACATATCTATTTTGCCACCAAAGAATCATTAGGAGGCTTATGTCAACCACCATATCTACCACTCAATTAATGTCCAAATGGTAAAAGCAAACATTTATCAAGGAACCAAGTAAAACCAGAAAAATAGTTTAGTTTTAATATATAGATAAATGATTCTGAATAAATAAAAATTAAATATATGTCTGTAAATCCTAAATACACTTGAGCACAACGCGAATTTTAAAAGGTTCATTGACGATTATGATCAACAATATACCCAGAACACCGTATGCGATGCTTAGATTTGAAGATGTTGGCAAATATGTGTTTAGCCTTGTTCAGCCAAAAACTTGGAGAGGCGCCTCTATACAAAATGTCAGCTGGATTAAGTTTAGTGGCATATCTCCTTCTTAGATAAATTATGAGTCGTGTCGTTGCGAGAAAGACACATGCCTAGTAGGCCTCTACGTTGGCGTCGATAAACCTGTGAACTTCAACAACACCACTTGATAGGATTGACAATGAAAATATTGAACCAATAAGATCAAGCGGGTCATAGCAGAGACCAATTGTTGACAAAACCGAACGTTTGCAATGCTTTGTTGGAGTAATTGTTTACGAAAATTCGAAAAGAAGTCTATCAGAGTCCTATGCTAGACAAAGAGTCTTAGTGACATAATAGAGTAAGTTACTGTTTCGAGTCTGGAAACCTGAACTTCAGTTGGCAATCGAATGAAGTATTCATTGTCGATGTCAGAGGTAGATAGGGCAGACATTGCCGATGCGGTTCGCGGCCTCCAGCCAGAACACAACGTTTTCCATTTTCTGATAGCGTCTATCCATAAATTGCTCACATGAGGGTATCACATCCAACAGAAAGGCTTCTCTTTTTGGCCGTTGCTTAGGACCCGCCGGTACGCCTCAGGATCCAGCGGTTGCGTTATATAAGGCTGGATCTCGTCCTTCTGATGAGCCTCGGAGGTGGCTCAAATGCAAGCAAATGCCTATTTCGGTGCCCCGAAGGAACTGCTTGCTGATCATGAGGTTGTGCTCCTTAACTCGGAGCGCATTCACTTCTTGTTGGAGATGTTCCTCAGGCGACATCAGCAGGCACCGTGCGGAGTGCGGCGTTCTGGTAGGGCTGCAGTTTCATCCACTGTGTCTTACTGGTTCTCGGCGACCACACTGACGCAGCATAGTTTATTACCGGCCGGTCAATCGCCTTGTATGTTGCCAACAAAGTTTCAACTGTAACCCCGAGAATGTAAACCCCTGGGTGATTAACCGTCGGAATGGGGGTGTCATCAATATGGATATTAAGATCCAGCCTGATCTCTTTCGTCCAGGTGGTAAAGAGGTTCGCCGAGGATTTAGTAAGGGACACGCCAGGTTTATGTCTGTGAAGAAACGGGCAAAGTCGGATAGATATCCGTTCACTTTCGAGCACAGGTCATCAATTATATTGCCGGTTGCCGTTATTGAGCAATCATATGACACTATGAGACCATATGAGACTATTGTGACTTCCTCTGGCAGTTGAGGGAGCTTGGAGATATAGTGGTTAAACAAGAGTGGAGACAGGACGCCACTCAGGCGGTTGAGGAAGCATGGAGATATAGTAGTTAAACAAGAGTGGATACAGGACACCACCCTGCTGTACGCCTCTCCTTAGTTTCGATGTTGAGCCTCTAAATAATACCGATGATTGTCGAACACACAAATAAATCGCGGTCCACCGTTTCAGTCCCTGTGGAAGTGTTGATGCTTCCACGAGGTGCACCGGTGCACTAGGTGCGGCTAGAGGCCATGGGCGCCATAGGGCGCGAGCAACGTGGGGCCACATAATTTGTGGACCACTCCTTGTGGGTCCTTAGGCCTGAGCAGACCTTAAGATGGCTCCATCCGCTGCACGAATTACACCTTACCGAAGTGGAGTTCGGTGGAACCTTTTCTGGCAGGCGCAGCGAAAGAGGTTTCTGGTCCAGGGTTTGGCGAAATGACTGTCTGACTAGAAGGATGTGAAGCAACCCTGCTGCTGAAAGTTCCTCAGAGGGGACAAACGACTTATGGGGTAGGCTGATCTAAACAGGGTTTGATCGCCGAAACAACAGTCCTTGGCCGGGTGAAACCAGGGGCATTCCTGTACGTAGAACTGCTGTAGTGGGAATGCTCAGGCAAGCGTGGCCGGCTTTGCATTATAATTGTTTGCCCTTTCAGTGCCTGATTTGTCGCATTGGCATTTGAGCATGACGGCATTTGTTACTGGCGTTTGCTGATCTAATGCCGTATGCGATTTCGTTGAAATCGAGCTCTTCGAGGTTGTCATATGCTGAGCTTAATTCTGCGGACAGTTGTTCAAGATCCTCTGGGCGTACCTTGAGATCGGCGTCAGTTAGAGAACATAAGCGATTACCTTCAAGTGTCCGGTCAATGCCTGCGCCCGCATATAAATTGATTGCGATTTGCACTTGTAAAAAAATCACCATGTTTTCAGGTGACAACCGTGAACCTTCATCCGTTGCCCTGGCATCGGTGTTAAAAATGCTTAAAAGCAATAAAAGCGTTGTACCGTTAGAAAGCGGTAAATACGTAATAAAAAACTAACGGGTTCAATAACGCGGAATTTTTAGAACGGAACACAAATGCTCCTATCCCGAGTGTATTTAGCTGCTTAACTGAATAAACTTGGCGAACGTTTTTGTATTTATTTATTTATTTATTTAAGCCAATCAGTACAGTAAGTTCTTATAGGCTAAGTAGACATGTTTAGAGACTAATAAGCGATAAAGGAAAATAATAAAATGATAAAAAAATAACGTATAACGTATAACTATTTATAAAAACAATTCAAAGAATTTAAAAACTGATTTTTTGAAGATGAAAAATCTATCTCGATAAATTTAGAAACTCTATTGAACTCAATCAGAGCTCTAGCAAAAGGATCATTTCGAGCATAAAGAGATTTGAAAACTCCAATAAAAAAAAGCTCAGAACACCGAAGGGCCCTGGCCGGAACATTAAAGAAAATCCTCTCAAGGAGAATGGAACAGTTAACGTCACCATGAAGTAAATCGAAAATGAAATACAAAGATAAGATTGTTCTTCTGATTTGTAGTGTTTTTAAGTTAATCAGTAGGCACCGCGATTCATAAGAAGGGATAGGATCCGAAAAACGTATTTCACGTAACGCAAAACGAATAAATACTTTTTGGATCCTCTCAATTCTAGCTGCATGACACGCATAGTAAGGTGACCAAATGAATGAAGCATACTCAAGCTTGGAGCGAACAAAGGCCGTATACAAAAGTTTCAGCGTATAGGGGTCAGTAAAAGCCGAGCTGTTCCGCCTAACAAAAGCAAGCATGGAGTAAGATTTAGTAATAATGAAATTAACATGACTGGCAAAAGTAAACTTCGAATCAAATATAACCCCTAAGTCTTTAATTTCTTTTAACCGCGACAGGGGCGAGTTAGAAATATGATAAGAGGTGTCAATGATATTGAAACGCTTAGAAAAGGTTATTTGGAAACATTTTTTTACATTCAGCAATAAGCGATTATTGGCACATCAGTTACTAACGTTATCCAAATCAATTTGCATCATCTCAGAATCAAGAGAGCTACTGATTAAAGAATATATCTTAAGGTCATCCGCATAAAGCAGAAATCTTGCTGATGAGAAGCAAGAACTGATGCCATTGATAAACAGGACAAAAAACAACGGGCCCAGAATGCTACCTTGCGGAACCCCAGAGCAAGCTAGGAACGGCGAAGATCTAACATTATTGACAACTTGATCAACTTGCAACCCAGATTGAAAGGCAGAGATACAATCGTCCGAAAAAACAGCTAGATTAGACACTGTAGAGCGGCCCGGAAAGAAACCATGTTGCTGCGGGCATACAATATTCTTAACAGCAAATATTAATTTCTCTTGAATAACGCCTTCGAAAAGCTTTGCCACTGTGGAAAGCTTTGAAATAGGCCTATAGTTGGAAATATCATCTTTTCTACCACTCTTGTAAATTGGTGTAATGAAAGCCAATTTCCAGGCATCAATAAAATTACCCGAAGATAGAGAATTATTAAATATTAACATCAGTGGGTATACTAAAGAGTCACAGTGCTTGAATAAAATCGCAGACAGACCATCAACATCAGTATGTGACGAGGGTTTCAGTCGAGCAATGCCACTGAGGATATCTTCAGCAGACAATACTAACTTGCCGAAATCGAGGGATGGTTGTATGTTAAAAGAAACATTTTCATCACCATCGGAGTCAGATGTGAAGTTTGACTTAAAAAATTCTGCAAAGAGATTAGCAGTATCTGTAAAAGTATTAACAAATTTATCACCAAGAAAAAGAGTGGATGGTATATTAGATATCGATTTCTTGGAATTAACGAAATTCCAAAACGCTTTTGGATTATCTTTCAGGTTTTCTTCAAATCTTAAGACATAGTTTCTGTGTAAAAATTTATCAAGGCATAAGAATTTCTTATCAAACTTCTTATACAAATCAAAATATGCGGTGTTTTTCCTTTTTTTAAATTTACGAAGAAATTTATTTTTCTCATTACGAAGCTTCATCAATGCTGCATTGTGCCAGGGCACTTGTATCGCTTTTTTGGTATAAAAGGAATGACCCTTTTACAAATGTCAACAACAGTGGATTTAAAAATCTCAAAGCAATTAAAAAGATTCTGATGTTGAAATAGGTTATCCCACTTAATGCTCATCAAAAGATTATTCAGTTTCAAAAAATCGCATAGCTTAAAATTAAAAGAAGTATCAGAATCAACATAACAATTGTTTGCATATTCATAAAATTCAAGATCAAGTACTAAAGGTACATGATGTAGACAAGATTGTATGATAGGTGAGGAACATTCAAGTAAAGAAAAATTTACATTTTTGCTTAAGAATACCAGGTCTAAAGTCCGACCAAGAATATTTAAAAAACAATTAATTTGCATAATGTCAATACTTAAGAAGCTATCAACTAAATACATTTCACTAGAACTATTAACATTACAGGCAATAAGAGCAAATTTCGAGATAGTGCGTGACCAGTTGATATTGCAGAGGTTAAAGTCACCTAGCACGCACAGATGATCATTACCTACTTTATCCAAAGCCAAAGAGGTAACGTTGTCGACATGGGCTGTGTAGAGGTCGTGGGTACTGTTTGGCGGAATGTACGAAGCACAAACAAAAATGGATTCCGAGTTACCACGAATGTGAACACACAGCTGATCAAGAAGCGCATTATTATTTTTAAGCGTAACCTCAGAAGCATGATGCTTACATTGAACAGCGATAAGAACTCCTCCACCTCTAGCGCATCCAGTTAGATCAGCACTTCTATCCTTACGAAAGACATTGTAAATATTAGAGTCAAAGAACTCGTCGCTAAAAAAGTTTTCATTTAGCCATGTCTCAATAATGACAATAATGTCATATTCACGATGTGAGCTAAATAGACGCACAATCTGGGATTTAGTTCTGATACCAGACATACTACTACGTTCGTAGGCCACAGCTCAGGTGTCAAAAGCTTCTCATAATAATTTGCATTCACGCCCAGCTTGAAATTAATACTTCTCAGAGTATTTGGTTGGACACCATTCTTAATTAGACTATAACACAGGATGGAGCTCTTCTCAATACCAGTGCCTTTAGCGATATAATCTTTTAGTTTATCAGGTGTAACTGAGGCCGAAAAAGGTGACAGATGTAACCATCTCATTTTAGAAATAACACCTAGCTCATTATTATCACTCGAACCAATAACTAAGGGTTGTTTTAGTTTACGGCTCTTATTTTTTGAAAAATTTTTCCACAAGGGGCTTTGGTCAAGCATAGCCACATTAGCATTATGAACAGATGGCATAGTTGACGAAATCGGCAAGTGAGCAGCAACACTAGCGTAAGACGGCACGTTTAAATCAGTTGCCTTAGAGGTAGCAGTGCTAATATTTACTGCAGTACCAGGCGAAAGCGTCATAACCGGCAGAGACGCCGAAGGCTCGGCAGCATAACTTATTGTTGTTAAAGCCCTTACTGCATCAGAATCAGCAGCCGGAGAAGACATCAAATTAGGCAAGTGGACCGCAGCTTCAACAGAATATGTTGATGGCAAAGATGATGGCAATGACGGAGAGAAAACTGCAGTCGGCGGCCTCATTAGCGCAAGAAACAGTAGATATGAGAGAGCTAGCAGAGGCTGAAAAGCAACTCGCACCTGTAGGTAGGGTGCACTCAGTAATCGGAGAAATTGAAAAATGCTTTGCACTCCCTTTACCAGTGGTAATAGCCGATCGATACGCATAATCGGCAACGAGAGCACTTGAAGTAGCAGATACAGTAGAAAAAGTAGAGCACGAAGAAGTACACTGACTAGCAGCAGGCATTAAGCTAGCGGTGTTAGCATTAGTAATGACGCCTACTTTATTAGTTATAGCACTAGTAACCATGTCACGAAGATTTATTAGTTCAGATTTTAGAAGCATAATGTTAGCATCACTATTAGTGAGTTTGGTATGCAATGAAGTTGTTTCTGTATGTAGGGCATCGAACTCTTTCATTAGTTGAGATTTTTCCTCATGCAAACTATTCACTAACGAGAGCACTCGTGCATTCTCACTACGTAGAGCGGTGATTTCTTTAGCGATTGAGAGCAAAGTAATTTGTTGTTTATTAGCACTTTCATTCGTTAACCCGAAAGTTTTGATTTTTTGTGAGTCGGATGAATCTACGTTGACAACACTTTTCACAGCCAAAGCAGTAGAAGGGGGAGGCGAACGGATAGAATTACGTCGCTCAACCATGCACGATTTACAAAAGAAAGGCTTGTCAGCTGAGAGGAGAAAATCCAAATCAGCCGGCAAAACACCAACACAGTTTAAATGAAAGTACTCTTTGCACTTAGCACAAAGCACCTTGGGTTGAGTTCGATCAACCTTTTGGCCACACAAGCAAGGCATATCAAAATTCTTTTAGCTATTAAATCAAATATTAAAACACGAAAGCAAGAGTCACTGTCTCAATGTTGGCACTAAACATAGTTAGTAACACAAATAAATCTCCAATTAAATGCTTTTAGATATTTTGAAAGCCAAGAGTTAAACTTAAAAATTTGCGAGGAAAGAAAAACACGTCTGCACGCGACGCGTTAACTTTAAAGTATTATTATGTAGCTATGTACATTTGTAAGTACAAGCGGGGCGCACAGTAGGTATGTGCCAATAAGTTCTGTTTCTATTTATATGCCTACCTCTGTATGTACGAGGCCGTTAGTGAGGCAGAAAATAAGTGATGTTCCTAGCGGAACTATACATATGTTCTCGTCTACAGCAGGTTCTCAGAATATGAGCTCAAGTGTATTCCATATAACTTATGTATATGTGCAAGAGGTATTCAGATATAGATATTAATGCCTATTTTTATTGTATTCCATATAACTTATGTATATGTGCAAGAGGTATTAAGATATAGATATTAATGCCTACTTTTATTGTTTTAGAGGGAACTAGTTCAACCCGAATATTATTTTTTTATTAAAAAGGCTAAATCAATGACGACCGCGACCAGCCGGCAACGAATTTTTGCACATACATACGTATACATACAGATATACAGAAGGGTACACAATACAGTTCTTTATGTGCAACCCAGAATATCCTTTTAACAGCCTTGGTTTTCCACACTGCTATTTTTATAAACGCAACTGTATGGCTGCTGTGAGTTTTACCCGAAGTTTGCGCATTAGTCTTTAATATTTTGTTTTATTAATACGCGATTATCGACTACAAATTACGTCAGGGTCACCAAGAAAAGTGTATCTACCGAACTTTTACGAAAGCAAAACGACCGAATTCGTCTTTAAAATTATGATTTTATTATATTAAATAGCGATGACCTCAGGCGGGTTCGAATAAGCCAATCAAAAAACGAATGCAATTGGTCTGCTACTGACAAAACGGCAGAGACCTTCCTACGCCTACACATAAGGCGAAGGGCGGACGTGATAACCTGATATGTAAATATGTTTTTAATGAGAATAATTTTTGTTTTTCTTGCGACGTGAGTGTTGACACCAGCTCAGTGGTTACTTCGACTTCACTGCCTCTATTACTTGCGATGCCCTTTTTGGCTGCATAACCAGACAGCTAAAATTAAGTTAAATCGTTTTGTGGGATCGATTGATGATTTGTTGTTAACGGGGAATGCAAATGTAATTTAAAAGTAAGCCTACGCATCTGTAGGAAAATTACGGAAACGTTGACATTGCTTAAGCAGGACCAATACAATGGCCGGAAGTGACGATCCTCGAGTTCTCTTCTTTTTATGAGTTAGACTAAGCTACAACAATATAAACCTCGCCACCAGTTTAATGGTTCTACATATGAACCAAGTCAGTTAATTCCACCATCTGACGTAATATCCTCATTGAAATCATAAGATAACACGACAAGGTTCTCGGTGTTGAATTTCGCGATGATGTGCAATATCAGAGAACAGCTTCATCTTAACAATAGCTCTCTTTAAGGATATTGAGGATAGAGACGACACTGTAGAGCTAATTGTCAAACAGAAGAATGCGACCTGAGCTACTTTTCCTTTGATAGACAAAAAAATTACGCATTAACAATGCAACAAAATTATGGCGGCTTAATCACCAAACAAATTATATGCTGTGAGAAAAAGGTATGAAAAAATATGTTGAAATATGAGAAAATGTTTTCGTAGAACGTTATTATTAAACACAATTTTAAAATTTTTGTTCAGAGTGGAGTTGATTGGAAAACCATACCAATAGAGAACATATCACCTTCCTCATGAGACAAATGGAAGCGATTTGCTTCAAATGGCTTTGGCAATATGGGATGGTTTTATTACATAAAACCCAGACCTGTAGTGCACTCTCGTTGGCTAACCAACTTAAAAACTATAGCAGAAAACATATTAAGAGTTTATGTTCCGATGTACTGCAATATTATATACTACCATTCTGTTATATACGACAGTCCGGTTCTATTCAAATTAGTCTGCCCCATGCCTTCCATTCAAAGAGCGGCAAGTTATCAACTGAGTAGTTCAGAATGACTCATACTTTGCTCATCCAGCAAAGGTTTTGTCATCAAGCTGTTCCAACTTCATGCGATGATTTTCAGGCATGATGGACTGGTATACACAAGAAAAACTTAGCAAAAGGAAATAAAATCAAATGCAAGATTTTTATTCATTTTTGTTCTTCACTTTCAGTGCATGTGTCGAACAGACCTAAAAGTGTACACAAAAGTGTAGAGAAGAAGAACTAGAGTGAAAATTAGAATTTTCAGCCAAGTAATTTATCGAGTAAAAAAATGTGAAACCGCTCAGAATAAATTTTCTTACTTCAAACATTTTTAATTAGTTAATTGTATTGCGACCTACTTCAAGAACGCTTCAACATATTATCAAAAGTTTCTTTTAATTTTATTGCCTCATTTGTATGCAAAATTAGCATAAATAGACGGGTGATTCCATATCAGATATGCAGTCCATGTTGCAAATTCCAATGAGATATTTTTTTGTACTTTTTATCAAAAATTAATTGGTACGTATGTTTTTATTTAGCTCAAAGTGTACCAAAAAATTTAAGACATATTTATACTCTTACATAAAGGATTTATTAAACAAAACCATACACATGCTTTTGCGTATACAGTACCGTAACATATTTGCACTTAGTTTGTAAACTTAAGGAACATAAGTAACTACATAAGTAAATTACATTAATGTAGGCCATGCGTTTTATAGCATTTTCATTTTAAATTAAACCTTTTTCAAACTAAACGAAACTATTTTCAACATAAATAAAACTGTTTTCAAATCAAACGAAACTATTTTCAAAATAAATAAAACTATTTTCAGAATAACCGAATTTTTTTTCAAAATAAATGAAACTTTATTCAACTTAAATGCAAATTTATTCAAAATAAATGCAACTATATTCTAATAAAATTAAACCATTTCCAAATTAAATTAAACTCTAATTGCTGCAATGAATAATGCTGGCATTGTTCACCAAAAAATTATTTCGCTTTCCACTGTCAATTCAGCCCGTTTCCAAGTATTTCTTCGAGAGCTCTTAGATAAAATTGAAAGTAGCCCAGGGTTAGAAAATTCATTTTTGGTTATGGACAATGCCAGAATTCATAAATCCCAAGAAATACGGAATATGGTGGTCAACAGCGGATGCACATTAAAATTTTTACCAGCTTACTCTCCTATGCTTAACCCGATCGAGAAGGCATTCTCTAAGTTAAAATCCTATGCCCGATCATTACTAAGTGATTTAACTACTGAGCATAACATAGTCAGCGTAATTGAAGAAAGTATCGCACAAATTAATCAAAATGATTGTTCGAATTACGTTATGGACATGATCATCCAAATCCCGAAAGCGGCGAGTGGCCAAGCCCTTCATTAATTTCATATTTTATAACATATTGTTTGTTTAATTAATTGAATATACTTAGAAATTGTTTAATTTAATTTGGAAATGGTTTAATTTAAGTTGAATAAAGTTTCATTTCTTTGGAATAAAGTTTCATTTATTCTGAAAAGAGTTTTACTTATTTTGCAAATAGTTTCGTTTAATTTGAAAATAGTTTTATTAAATATGAAAATAGTTTCGTTTAAATTGAAAAAGGGTTCGTTTAGTTTGAAAATAGTTTCATTTAGTTTTAAAAAGGTTTAATTTAAAATGAAAATGCTATATATGTACTTAGTCAAGTAAATTATTTTCATTTTTTAATTTTGACCTCGAGCCGGCAAAACACAAAATCATTTTCCTTAAGGTTTTCAGTTTGAAGAATAACTGAGTAAAGTGGTTATTTTTAAATTATAGCAACAACTTTAATTACATATAATTAAGCCATTTGTTTGTTTTAATGTGGAACATGTACATACATATGTACCAATTTATTTCCACGCTTTGTTTTAACTAAATTCTGGATTGAGAAAATTCTCTCAACACAAGTAGAGGAGTGTGGCATAGACAGCATACAAAGTGGGAAATGACATGCACGACTAGCGACTATTATACAGACACAAATATGACAGTGGGGAACAGGACTAAGACTGATCGACAAATGCAACACTGTGACAGATTGAAAGGACTTCACGGAACATACCCAACGATAGACTTGAAGGAAAACGGACGACTGGCAACCTGACACAATTAAAACCACCGCCATCAAGCGCAGACGTACATTTTATAAGTAATTTTATTAAACGTGTTAAACTCTTAAGCGAAAGTCTTTCATTGAAAGGGAAAACCCCACAAAGTGGTGTCGCGAAGTGGTATGAGACCCACAGCCGAAAATATCGAACTATAAACTTAAAAGTAAAACAGTGTTGTACCGGCATTTCTTGTGCATAAGCACTTTCATTAGTTTTGTGCGCGTGATGGTGTGTATTTGTTAGCGAATAGACAGTCAAAATCAATTCGCTCGTTTTAAACAAACTTTTTGAAAAAAACAGACCACTAACTGTGCAATTTTACAGTTAGCTAGTCACGCCATAATTTCCGTTAAGTAAAAAAAAAAAAAACGGTAAAACCAGGCGATATAAGCCAGCGGTAAATTCGCATACAAGCGGTTGCAGCGAAACGGTGCCAGAGCCAGGCAGCACCGTCAGCGTGGGACGTAGCAGCAGTACATACCTATTTACGTAGAAGTGTGCGCGCAGCAGTAGCGTGCATTGCAGCAGTGTTTGCGCAGCAGCACCGTGTGGTAGCAGTAGTGTGTGCGCAGTAGCAGCGATTTGTGCGTAGCAGCAGCGCTTGTAAAGACTGCAGCGTGGGAGTTTGGCGGATGAGTACATTATAAAATATTTCCTTTTATAATTTAATTGGATTGAAATTATTAATTCATGTTTTGAGTCATCGTGACAAATTTAATATTGTGTAAAAGTAAATTGCGTATTTTATAATCTCATAAACTTTGTAAGAATTATCCATTATTGTAAGACATGGACCGAGACCAAATATTAGGGCTGACCGTGGACGGACTTAGAGAGAGTTTGGAGGGATTAGGGTTGGACACGACCGGACGTAAGCCGACACTGAGGAACGACTTTTAGAACACTTCGGCCTGAATGTGAGCGATGGCGAGGATGTAGATTTTGACGACGCGGCGAGTACGCGTAGTCCATATAGGTCTGCGGCCGGGCGTCCAGCTTTTACTCTCCGAGACATTGAGGACTCCTTGTCGAAATTTAGTGGTTCTGGTCAACCAACGTTTGAACAATGGCTGGAAGATTTTGAGGACAGCGCAACTGCTGTACAGTGGAGCAATCTCCAAAAATTTATTTATGCCATGCAGCTACTGAAGGGCTGGGCAAAACTTTTTATCCGTAGCCAAAGTGGAGTTAGCAGTTGGGATTCTTTAAAATCCGCTCTGCGTTCGGAGTTTGGAGTTGCGATGTCATCAGCGGAAGTGCATCGCGTGCTTCGCAAGCGCCGCCAGCAACAGGGTGAAGATCTGCGGGAGTACCTGTACGCGATGATGGAGATTGGCAAGCCAATCAACTTGGACGATTCCAGCCTCATCGAGTACTTCATCGAAGGCATCGGAGACAGCCGATCCAGCAAAAGCAACTTTACCAGGCAAAGACCCTGAAGGATTTGAAGGAGCAGATTCGCATCTACGAAAAGATTCGAACCAGTAGACCTGCGTCCTCAAGCGCGAGTCAAGCACCACCAGCGACGAAAATATTTCCGAGTTCCGGCGCAGCAGAAAGGGGGTGTTTTAACTGCGGCGGCCGTTCTCACTTCGCTAGGAGCTGCCCACGTAAGCGGTTGACGTGCTTTAAATGCGGCAACGAGGGGCATCGCGCTAATGAGTGCAAAGAAAGGCGAAGAGAGGCGAGGCCAGAAAGAGCGCCCATGAACATGATGGCCATACGACAGAGTGGCCTGATCTTCAAGGATATATTTTTCAGTACGGTGAATCAGACAGTCTCGGCACTTATCGATACAGGGTCAGACTTATGTTTAATGCGCCGCGATACTTTGATGATGCTGCAGTTGGATGTGGAGCTGAGCAAAGAGAGGAGATGATTGGTAGGCATTGGTGGCAGCGCAATGACGACAATGGGCAGTTTCACTGTACCCATGCAAATCGACGGTGTTTCGCTCAATGTTACTTTTAATTTTGCGCGTGATCGAGACCTAAGCTACTCGCTGGTGATAGGCAACGATGTCCTCAAACACGTTGACCTCATCGTTACGGAAGACGGAACTGTGTTTAGGACCAAGATGAATAAGTTCAGTGAACGCGAGGATGTACTCGAGCGTAAGGCAGTGGCCGGGAATTATGCCAGTACGGTGCGAAACATCGTAGGTTCGTGTGAAGGTGCAGAAGCGTGCGAGGCAGTGGCCAGTAAGCGCGCGGGCAAAGGTCCCAACGACTCAATCACCGAGGATTTGGACTTTTTCTATAAGGCGATTAAAGATGCGGCAAAGAGGCTCAGAGAGAGCGCTAGAGAGACGGATACGGTCAGAACACAGCGTAGGCATAATGATATGCGAGTTGATGTCAGTGGACATGGTGTGAGCGGATCAAGGCGTGGTGCGATCGGAGGATCGTCACTGGAGCACGCGACTCCCAGCGGGACGAGTGTGCATGAGCGGGGCGTAGAACGGGTGGGCCTTCGCACTGGAAGATCCCTAAGCCAGATTGGTGAGCTGCAGGCAGAGTTTGGCAGCCTATGCATGGTAGCAGGGACGCAGCTAGACACGGGATGCGAGATGGATCTAGGCCATTTGAGCAAGACGAAAGCGGACGAGGTACGGCGTTTGATAGCAGCCTACAAGCCAGCTAAGAACTCCGAATCACCAGTGGAGATGAAGATCCTATTGACAGACGACGTGCCAGTATTCGAACGGCCAAGGCGGATATCTTATGCAGACCGAAAAATTGTGGATGAACAAATAGCAACATGGTTAGATGAGGGCATCATACGACCAAGCAACTCCAACTATGCATCACCAGTCGTTCTCGTGGCCAAGAAAGATGGGAGCAAGCGCCTCTGTTGCGATTATCGGCGTTTAAACCTAAAAATCGTCCGAGATAACTTCCCCATGCCAATGATCGACGACGTTATTGAACAGCTGCTTGGAGCTAACGTTTTTTCAACGCTCGATTTGCTGAACGGTTTCTTCCACGTCCCGGTGGAGGCCAATTCAAGGAAGTACACGTCCTTTGTGACGCACAATGGACAGTTCGAGTTTTCGTACGTGCCATTCGGTATATCAAACTCACCAGCAGTCTTCTCAAGATTCGTGTTCGCAGTCTTGGACGAGCTCATACGCAGCGGTACGGTCGTAGTGTACATGGACGACTTGATCATTCCCTCCAAGGATGAAACCGAGGGCATCCGGAAGCTGGAGTTGGTACTTCAGGTTGCAGCGGCGAAGGGTTTGCGAGTAAAGTGGAGCAAATGCCAGTTCCTGAGGAAAAAGGTTGAGTTCCTCGGATACATCATCACGGACAACACAATACAGCCTTCCGAGGCAAAGACCAGCGCGATTAGGAATTTTCCTTTGCCAACGGACAAAAAATCGCTCCAACGATTTCTAGGCCTCACATCGTATTTCCGGAGATTCGTCGACAACTATGCTGCCATAGCGAAGCCACTATCTGACATCCTACGGAAAGATATCACGTTCTCGCTACAGGACGTTCAGCTCTCCGTTACTCGTGACTCGTTACGTCATCGGCTGAAGCAGGCCCAGCAACAAGACGACTGGATACGAGCTGTTTGCAGAGCGCTCGAGAACACCGACTTTGAAGACTTTTATGTCAAGCACGATGTTTTGTACAAAGATCCAACGAAAGAGCTCGTGGTTGTGCCGTCAGCGATGGAAGAGGAAATCATCCGTGCAGCGCATAAGCAAGGCCATTTCTCTACAAAGAAGACGCAAGATGCCATCGAGAAGACATTCTACATTCCACAACCCACTCCTATGATTGCGAATGTGGTGAGAAGTTGCATAGAATGCATAATGACAGACGCTAAGGCCGGTCGAAAATAAGGGTACTTGAACCCGATAAACAAAGAGGACAAACCGCTGGGGACGTTCCATCTCGACCACGTTGGCCCGATGGAAACGACGAAAAAGGCCTACAACTACATCCTGGTCGTAATAGACGCGGGGAATTGGTACGCGCATGTAAATCGCGTCCAGCAGTTCATCAACAGCACTCCACCACGCAGCACCAAGGTCTCACCGTTCCGGATATTGACTGGATTGGAGATGCGTATACGAGGAATCCCGCAGTTACAGGAGCTACTGGAGAAAGACCACGTCGATGAGCTAGATTCTGATAGAGAAGAAGTGCGCCGCCAAGCGCGAGACAATATCGTCGCCATACAGCAGGAAAATCGCAGGACGTTCAACAAACATCGACGGCCTGAAAGCGAGGATACCACCGACGAGTTAGTAGCCATCAAGCGAACGCAGTACGGATCGGGACTGAAACTAAGACCCAAGTATCTCGGCCCATATCGAATAGCGAAGGTCATGCGACGAGGACGATACGTTGTAGAGAAGGTCGGTGACCATGAAGGACCAGGCCGCACAATTACCGTGGCCGAGTTTCTGAAGAAATGGAACCCATCATCCGAGGCCGAATGATCGCACAGGATGGCCGAATGTTGGAAATGACATGCACGACTAGCGACTATTATACAGACACAAATATGACAGTGGGGAACAGGACTAAGACTGATCGACAAATGCAACACTGTGACAGATTGAAAGGACTACACGGAACATACCCAACGATAGACTTGAAGGAAAACGGACGACTGGCAACCTGACACAATTAAAACCACCGCCATCAAGAGCAGACGTACATTTTATAAGTAATTTTATTAAACGTGTTAAACTTTTAAGCGAAAGTCTTTCATTGAAAGGGAAAACCCCACATATATGTACACATATATGTGCGAATACTAACTGATTTAGTTCAAATGTTTCGTTCACAGTGGCATACCACTAAATATTCTCTTCACAATGAGTAAATAAATTTGATAGTCAATTTATTAATTATATTTAACAATATCAGCTTGGGAAAATAAAATTGGAAAAATTTGAAAAATAATTTGACCACACTTTAAACGTATTTGAAATTGGTCCTATGTACCGAATGTACTTTTACGTTTAAAAAAGCTGCCGAAAAATCTGGTGTAGACAATTGTAACTGAGAACGAGAGCGAGACTATGTAGGTGGAGTGAGAGCGTAGTTAGTTGATTGTAGCAAAGAACGTAGATTACGTCCTTTGATTGTAGACATTGAAGCAGTTAACGTGTTGCAATAAAAACGTATTAGCGAACCGGCTGGTTTAGTAGGTTGTTAAGTTGGCGACGATGATGAGGTAATTAACAGCGAAGGTAAATTTTAAAATGGAGATAATTAATTACATTTTATTTTATGCTTTTTATTGCTATTGCATCACCCAACCTTTTTCCCCTTGGGTTGGCGAGCAGAAATTAACGAGTAAACGCAATAGCAACCACAATGAAAACAACGAACTGAACATTAAAAGTACAGAACACAAGTGCACCGAGTGTGAGTAAGCAAAGTGGGGAAAAAGAAAAGTAAAGCAAAGACCGATCATTCAATGGTAAAATTTCATTATATTGAATTGGAAATCAATATTGTTCAAAGCAAAGCTGATGTTGGCCATTTTCTTTAAAGTATATCATAATAATTGATAAATGACAACGCAAGTATGCAGTCTATTCAATTAGCTCAATAAGTGGCAATTGTGCAGTCCATTCAATTGTAAACAATCTGATTAGTAAATCATGTAAGAATCTGAATTCGTAAAGTGATGGCGCGAAGTCTAACTGGGAATGGTCAACCTATTATTTTTTCTGGTTTTGAATATAGCTCCGACATGTCGGCAATTAGAACATTCCTTTGTGATAGCATTGACAAGTCGTTATTGCGAAGTGAGTGGGAGAAATGGTTAAAGTCTTTTACTTTATATCTTCGATCAGAAGATGTCAAGTTGCGGTTAAACAAAAAATCAATCTACTTCATTTATATAGGTGGCCCTCAGCTACACGAAATTATATTTAATATTCCTGAAGCTCCTGAAAAGAAGTCTTTAAATTTTTCGACCAAAGCCTTAAAAACATAAATTTAGTTCTCCGCGACAGCTTCTATCTAAATTGGTGTTTTTAAGGGTTTGATCGAAAAATTTAAGTACCTCTCTTCACCGACATGAAATTTTACTTTCGAGAGGCATCTGGAATAAGAATGTTTTAACAAGTTTTTGTTGCGTTTGAGACACCGAGTATAAAAATGTTATTTCGGAAAAACCATTAACGAAAGTATAAAATTATTGACTCTCGGTCTAACATATAATTAAAAATGTGTTCTTTAAAGGTACAAAATTTGAATGAGATTATTGAAGCATGTCTAATCCATAAATAAATTCATAAGAATCTTCGATTTTGCAAAAGGCTGGAAGTGGGGTGGGCGAGTGCTCTAGATGTGGCCAGGTTGGAATAGGTTGAAGTGGTAGTCTCTTGGGGGAAATATAAAGGAGTCCATTGTTATACCACTAAATTGCTTGAACGATAAGGTAGGAATAAAGTCCCGCAAGCTCCTTATTTCAACCCTTGAAAGTTCTCCTGGTGTGTTAATTTTAAATTTATTTAAGATATGCGAATGAATAAGTAAGACTTTTAGCCTTTTAATACCTCTACTGGATGGAAGTTACAAATTTAAAAATTTAACAAAAATTCACTTAAATTTAAGCTTAAACTAATAGTTAAATAAGTAAGGGCTCAATCCGGAATCTACTTATGATTAAATTTAAGATTAGAAGATAAATATTAAGAAAATAAAATAACCGCAATCACATTAAATATATATCATTAAAATAATTGTGAATTCCCTTCCTGTAGTTGCCCCTATTTAAAGTCGCCTTTACAGATTCTGGAATTGAATTCCAGAGTCTCGCAGCGTTAATGAAAACAGCTTTGATGAGGACAAGTAGGCATATCTAGGAATAATCAGATATTGATACCTGCTAGCTTGTTAATATTAACTTATCATAAAGATATTTTAGAGTTTTATATGCTACAAGTTTGTAAATGAATGTACAATTGTTTGCCGCAAGATAGTAAAAAAAGCTTCATCTAAGAATTATATTTTTCCGTAACGAAATATGGCAACATCTTTTAAGCCCGTAAACATAGCACGTGACATTGTTGAAAGCAATCTCAATTTTGTGATTTGAAATGGAAACAAGTTTGCTATATACGAGTTCAGAATACGTAATGTGGGGCAAAATTAGTTGAACAGCTAACTTTTTCCTGGTCTCAATAGGTGTAAACGATGCTGACATTCTTAATCGACGTAAAATAGCATATACACACATACATTACTTACAACTTTATTAATGTGGTCAGAACAACTCAACGTAGAATTCATAATAAAACCTAGATTTCTTATATTGTCAGTAAACTCTAGATGTACTACACTAACGGGCAACACATAAGACTTCACTGCATTTATGAAGTTAATTAAGTGAGAGGCTGGCATATGCAGAGCAACTGAGTCGAAACATCCTCCAGGCAGCTGCGGCAAAAAGAGTGGGAATATAGTATATTCCGGCTAACCGAATAAATAGCTATCGGCTATCGGTCAGAACTCCAACGAGAATCGAGAGTTGTCGCTTAGTTAGCGATCGGATCTCCTTTGAACACCTACGGTCCACTACCGACCAGAGTCCAATTTGTATTCCAAATTTAATGAGGTCTCTACTCAATAATGAACACATACTGACCTTAATTCATTACTATTCTCGTTATCAAGAAATAAAGTTTATAAAAAATTATCTCTGATGTAATAATTAATATTTTCGATGAAGTCTTTTCTCGGCTGGGAAAACCTAAATCTATAGGAGCAGATAACAGCAGGCAGTTTGTAAGTAATGAGTTTAGAAGGTATTGATAATAACATTCAATTTCATCACTACGACCCTTAGCCAAGCGCCAAGCGAAGTCAGGTTCAATTGCCATTTTCATTATAGTTTGCGTTTTCCCTTATTTTTTTTTTATTTCGGCGATTCACATGCATGTTAATTACGATCTCATGCCCACGATAGCTGTAGCAATCATCCCATTTTCGTATTGTGTGATATTTAGTGGAAATAATTATCTTGCGAAGAGTACAGAAAACAAAATAATCAATAAAATATTATTAGTGCTCGCAGGTAAAAATGCAAAATATTAGTGTGATGCTGCTATCATTAAATTACAGTTACAGTTGGAAAATAAAAGTTGCGGTACGCTTTTAATTTGCTTGGAAAGGTACACCATCTGGAGGCGGTCTTGGGATCATTCGGCAAAAAATTGAATACAAGTAAGTAACAAATGAAAATTTCCTGGCATTTTGTAGCCTAAAAAAAATGGGACGTAGATGGCCGTGTAAATTATCGTCGCTAGCGGATAGGACGATTGAGATGATGGTCCTTGCAAGGAAAACTTACCAGTAAGTGATGGAATTGGCGACATGATTGATCGAGCAGGAAATATGTCAGAATCATTGCTTGCATCAGAGCTTTGTTTAAGTCCAAGTGGAATTACTGATCTATGTGGTCCAATAAGGTCCGACTTGGTGTACCAGACCTTGGAGCGTCAGCAAACGTGGTTGTTCAATTATCGCGCATAGTGCCAGACCATAAATCCCACATTATATATTTCGATAATTATTATACTTCATTGCCATTCCGTATACCTCCGATCACGAGAAATTTATTCTTTAGGAACTATCCGCTCAAATCGAGTCCCAAATTGTAAGCTGCCGTCAGATACGGACCTCAAAAAGTTTGCGCGTGGATACAGTATTGAATTTTGCGGATCAGCTTCTAGTGTCGATATTTCTTTATCCATTTGGAATGACAATAAAGTAGTCAGCCTAGCATTGACTTACATAGGCACGAAACCTTTCCAGAATGAATCATGTGTAAGAACAAGGTTTCACGTTTTGTACGTTCTGAAAAAAAATTTGTTGACGTCAATTGCCCCAATGTAATAAATGAATGTAACAGTCAAACGGGCGGTTTCGGCCTAATGGATGGCCGATTCAAAATGCCTTTGTAGACTATTAAGTACACAAATCGCGTTTTTACACATTTGCTTGGCATGACCATGGTGAATTCTTATATATTGTTTAAAAGGATCAACCAGCCTGACCATAACAATATAAAATACTAGCTACCGAATTTTAGAGCACAGGTTGCACACGTACTTTGTACATTGCAAAATCCTACGTTGGCGAAAACCCCGGGCGCCCACGCACTGCTGTTGAAAACAATGATTCAGGAAAAAGAACTTTTCTACCGCCCTTAGCTATCCGTTACGATGGAATTGAACATTTTCCGCAGTTTTTGGCTCGTACTGGTAAAAGACGTGTAAATTTGCCGCAAATGCAATCTAAACCTTCGTTTTCTCACCAAAATGATTGCTTTTACAATTTTCATCACAAAATGTAATAAAATAAACCTGGTTCTTTCTATGTATGTATGTATATATGTATTTTCCAATTTTTCATAGAAAAAAACAGTTAAGTGCCGATATATATTATTTTACATTTATTTCTAATGAAATGTATCATTTTAATAAGAAAATAATTAACCCATTCTGTGTCACTTAATAAACTGTTTTGGAATTTTCTTTTGGCTACTTTTCCCAAGACCGCCTGTAGGCTGTGTAAGGTTCAGACTCCATAAAAGCCGGTTCTCTTACCTAATTTAATTTTTTTTCTTTAACTCTTTCATTCTGACCCAAAACTAACAATAAAATAATTTGTAAAAAAAACAAAAATTGGGAGGGTTAATAAACAAGGTTCATAGAATATAAGGTTACGACATCTTACTGTCATAATTTTATGACGTAGTTTGGGAAGGAATTCCAATTGGACATATCTGAGCAACTATATGCGTATTGGCATTTTCGACATTAAATATTGTTAAAGCTGGTAATAGAATCGTGGTAAGTTATAAATTCAACTAAAAGAGATTAACATAATAATAGTAGTATAATTTTACTAATTTTTCGTCCCTCAATGCAATTATTATCGCAAAGTTAGTTTTTTAATATTCGAATTTAAATATAGATTCGTGTACAGGAAAATGGTAGTTTTCATTGGCACTGCGCCTGGCGTATAACATTTACATACGATTACGTTGGAATAACTTTTGCCAAAATCTGGATTATAATATATTTCTCAAAACCGAATCTTAAAATTTACCTAATACACCATTTAAAATTGAATGTTTTTTTTAAATCGCTTTCATGAAAGTTACCAGAACACACTGCCGACTTTTTGTGTGAAAAGCTATTTTTCTGAAAAAAATTAGTTAACGGTAAAGTATCATCTGAGGCAAATTACACGTCCCTCAATAAATAATAATGTGATCATACAAAATTTTAAAAGCTACAAAAATAACGTTTAGTACATAGTACTAGAATATAAGCAATATTTTTTGTAAGAATTAATTTTTAAAATAAATAAAGCATTTTTGTTAAGGAAGTTTTTGCTATCTTTTGAACAGTATTAGTATATTTTTTATATACCTTATAGTCGCTTAGTTATAATGCTTTAAAGTCGGAAATATGCGCTACATAAAATCAGCTGTGAGCCACTGCCAGCATCCATAAGTAAACATCGAAACCTCACACAAATCGCTGGCAGCGACTCCCTAGCTTTCAGTTACCCTTATTCTGTATCCAACGCTCCGTTCAACAATATAACATTAAATGTTTGTTGTACAGGAGTGTTTAAAGTCGTCTGGGGTTGTCACACCCCGCCTGTCGGAACTTGAAACATTTATTTTGAATGTCTTTATTTAAATTTTTCTAAGTTAAGTGCGGGTTGCTTTCGGTTTATGATCATTTTCATTTCATTTAGTTTTATACTATTACGGACCTAATTTACACATACATATATGCGGATATGAAAAATAAAAAAATGAATAATGTGTCTTTTGGGCAGCCCAGAAAGTGAAGATGAAATTAATAATTTTTCTTTTAATTTTTAACGCTGTTTTATTAACAGAATCGCTTAACTGCTTTTTAGTCCATGATTTTTGATCTTCGAATTACGTATCTCCCCCAAAAGTGGGGAAATCTCTTCAATTGTAGACGTGAGGGTTCGGATGAGAGTGCAGTTTTTTGAGATAGTTTTCTCTGCTGTTTTTGATTTCTACATTAACCATTGCTATTTGAAGATCTCTGTGTATGCTCGAGATTTTGATGTACCATTGCGCTGCTTTTTTTGTTCTTAGTATTTTAGACTATATTCTTTATATAAATCAACATTAGATAGACAGGTACTGCCCGGCGCCGTGAATTAAGATCGTATATCATTTTGTTGAAATTAACCCGCATTTGTATGCTGAGATATTTTTGCGTATACCTCCATTCAGAGTATATGGCCTTCGGTCGTATTAAAAAACCTGGTCGGCCCAACACCGTCTACGCCATTCCAAGTCTTTTTGAGCATTTTTTGGTTGCGAGTGTAATACATTTTTTGTTTTTGATCGCGGTCGAAATGAATTTTCAAATATAAGTACATAACAGGTGGTCTTTGTTCATTTTGTTGATTATAGCCTTATTTCCATCCCCCGTACTCCCCGAAAGCTACATCCATATTGGCTTTATGATTGAGTTTGTAATCTTTGTAATCTAGTTTTATGGCGGATTTGGGCTAATTAGCTGGAGTAATTCAAAGTTTACAAGCTTATTTGATTCTTTTTTGCAAGAATGTGTATCTTCTTTGTTACCAAAAATGAGTTTGTACGAGTAGTTTAGAAGTAAACCTAAGTATTTGTGCTCTTTGACATTCTCAAGAGCCTCACTTCCCACTGCGTACTGTAAACGTAAAGAGTAAATCCACGGCAAAGCTTGCTTTTGTGCCAACAGCATTTACACCGCAAGGGACGCTTTCACTTCAGTGATTTATACATAAAGATAAAAGAGTTGGACGCAACAAACAACCTTGGCGTACACCTTAATTGACAGTCAAAGTGTCAGAAAGCACTCCATCTAACCACAACAGACTGATTGCATCCAGTTTTTCGTATATACTAAGCTGTATCTTAAGCTCTTCACGTTAGCCGCCCCCTTCAACAACTGTTTAGCATAAATAAATTTTGGTAAATTGTTCCAGTGAACAGTAGTGGCGTTTTCTCCAAACTCTTCTATATTATTTACAAGAGCGTACATTTGTTGTTGTGTTAACAAAAGCAAATACAAATAAACTTTATATTAACTGAAATATTTATTCAAACATGAAAGTAGTGTTAAATATGGTGCGACAAAACTAAAGCACATTAATATGTAATTGAGAAAAAAATTGTTTCTTCTTATATTTCGTAGCGTATTCATTGTTTTTCAATACCGCAAACATCCTCAATATACTTCATATACTCAATTAGGTTATCTAAAACGTTGGCGAAAATGATTTTCCATTAATGTTAGTAAACAAGGTATACTTGTTGTTACAACGTTCGCGATGAATTTTACGATCTACAATCTCCCATAGATTCTCTTTATTTGGACACGCTACTTCTTGAAACACCCCCAGACCATTACGCTGCCTCCCCATGTTTTACAGCACCTTTGGAATAGCGTGGATTTAAGGGTTGCCCTTTTAGTCTACACGTACCAGCTTCAATCCATCAGAATCTTTGATTTTGAACTTGGATACATCTGAAAAAAGGGTGGTTCGCCATTTATTGATAGTCCAGTTAATACGAGCCTTTGCAAACTCAAGCCGTGATTTGCGATTATTTAGAGAAATAAATGGGGTTTTCGCACTTCAGAAGGTTGCTAAACCACCTTCGACGGTCGTCACTGAATGAATCTGAGACTAAGTTCTAAACACAGTCATCGACTGATACTCGACGTGCACGGTTGTGCTTATAGTGCTCAGAATGACTTCTTACGTTCTTCTCTCACCTATTTTCGAGTGTTATTCGCAAAGCGCAAAATAAACTTTGTTTTGTTTTTTCTCTTTTCTCATAAGACAGTGATATTTGTTATACAGACTAGTTAACGATTGATAACAAGAATGCTCCCTGGGGGATCTTCGCTTGGGGATAACAGGTTTGCCCTGGTCTAAATTTTGGTATATCGCACATTCACACAGACCGAGGGCCTTTACACTCACCCCAAGATATCGCAGAAAAATTTGCACAAACTTGGTCATCTCTTTCAGAAAATTCCTTTTTCCACACCAGTTTTAACTCACTAAAAATCAAGTCATTACTCAACCCTGTGATAACCGTTCACCCTCCCCAAAAGCTCTCTCAATTGAGGCCGATAAGCGAATATGACACCACGATTTCGGCACTAACAGGGAAAACACCAAGCGCTGACGAAATATCCTACCCCATCCTAAAAAACATCCCTAACTCACTTAAAAGTAGACTCGTTAACCTCTACAACAAAATTTTTAACTCCGGAATGTATCCCCAACAGTGGAAAATAGCCACAATCATACCCGTCCCAAAGCCTAACAAACCCGCTTCCTACATAGAAAATTATAGACCCATATCCCTCCTCGCCTGCATGAAAAAATAGTTTCTACACGAATCGTGTGGTATGCTAGAGCAGATGACCTTATAAGCTCTAACCAATTTGGCTTTCAAAGAGGATTAGGAGTTATTGATCCACTTCTATTCTTCGAGCATTTTGCCTCTACGGCCTTAGCTACTCGAAACCACGTTTTTATATTAAGCTTGGACTTTGAGAAGGCTTTCGATAGGGTTGGAGCACATATAGTGCTCAACGAACTCAAGCGTTGGAAAATAGGCACCAAAATTTACAATATTGTAAAATCATTTTTAGGTACTCGCAAGTTTGTTGTCTGCGCCAACAGACACCAATCTCAAATATATAATCTCCACAACGGCATACCCCAAGGTTCCCCCTTTCCGTAACTCTTTTCATCAAGCGTTTAACAAAGATAGTTCTATAATTTCCTCAAATCCAGGGGTCCAACATTTCGCTTATGCAGACGATGTGGTAATTTTCACAAAAATCAAAGATCTGCAACAAGTTAAGCATATATTTTCAAAAATTTTAAATTATATTAATAAATGGTAAGAAAAGTCTGGTGCCAATATTTCAGCAAGCAAATCCTCCAGCTTTCATATCTGCAGAAAGCACAATTGCTCCTTTCCCTCCCTTTACATGTTTAACATCCAAATCCTCCACACTTATACTTTAAAAATACTAGGCTTAATATTTGATAAGAGTTTGTCATACAAAGAGCATTGTAAGTCTGTTAGATTAAGCTTATTATCTAGACTTAATATCATAAAATTTTTGTCTTCTAAATATAGCTTATGTCACTCAAACACACTTGTTAATGTAACAAAAGCCTTATTGTTATCTAAGATTGACCATGGACTGTCGATATGCGGGCACTGTGCTAAAACCCATATCAAACTTATTTTCCCACCATACCATCCTACTCTTCACTTACAACATCACTTATTACCACTTCACAACAACACCGCAAACAGTCTACAAGCAACAACGAATACCAACAACTACATTACAAAGCCTTAGAGCATTACAACAAAACTTGTGAAGTTGTGTATACAGACGGATCTAAATCCGACACAGGTACTGCATTTGCTGTGACAAATAAGCTAGGTTCCACCATTGCTGTATATTCTCTGCCACCGTACTGCTCGGTATTCACAGCCGAAGCAGCTGCAATACTTGAAGCGGTACTATTTGCCTCCCGCAATGGAAAGAAAACGGTAATTTGTACCAATAGCAAATCCGCCATCGATGCTATTTTTAACTAATCATTTTGCATACCAATGATCCAAAAAACCCGTAACATTATTATGCAGTATAGCAATTAAATCAAAATAATGTGGGATCCGTGTAAATGAAACTACAGATAGAAGAGCGAAGGCAGCCTGTTGCGAGCCTATGTATATATCTGAACACTTCACCGACAAAGATATACGTAAGCTTGTAAAACAATCTATTAGTATCACCTTTTCAAGTGAGTGGAGAGATTACAACCACCATTACAAAGACTGTAACCCTACTGGGTCGAAACCATATTACAGCACTGGCTGCCCTACTAGGAATATAGCAACATTTACCCGCCTGCGGATTGGTCACACACGTGCAACACACGCGCGGCTCTTGAATGGCACTACCAAACCAAACTGCACGCGTTGTGGATCTTCCGATTTTAACGTTATGCACATCCTCGACAACTGCCCAGACCTGCAACAGATACGACTTTCTTTGTTCAATAACACTAACCATCTGACTATCTCAAAATGACAAATGCCTGTAGTATAAACCTAATACAAAATTTATAGCACTCTCTAAATTAAATATATAAAAATACATAAGTATAACCACTATCTATAAGATCTTAAAAATAGATATCCTAAAAGTTGAATACACAGTGTATATCATTATTTTTTCTTCTTTAAACGATCATTTTCTCATATATTGTCATAACCACCTAGAACTTATTGTATACTTAAGCCGAAGGCCCTGGCAGCCAGTGCTTTAGCTCGTAAGTAATGTAATTATTTATAATTGTTTCTCTTTTAAATAAATAAATAAAAAATTTCTAAACATAATTCATTACGTATAGATGTGGCCGACATACATATGTACATACATATATGTATATACATACATATGTATGTGATCCAGCTGGTTTCAGTACAAGAAATACCACTTTCTGCAGAGTACAAGCAGTAGGTTTCGATACCAACTTATTAGATCTTGCCAACATGTGGCGACAGCTTCAAACCCGCAGACGCATCCAGCACTGATGATACCTTCTCAGACAGAGATTCACGCACAATAACAAATGCCAATACACCTCAGCGGCAGAAACCAAAATATATAATTCGCTCAATTGTACACTCACTTGAAGTTATACTCGATACGGCAGTGTAGTAACACCTGAACACTTGTTCGGAGTTAAATGTTGATATTGACAGTTAATATGGAGAAAGGTATCTAATCCACTAATCCACCAGTTATTATCGAGATTTTTTTCTGAAGCGGTAATAATTTTTTTTATTTTTTATTTATTTATTTGTTACAGTCTTGCGACTTAAAAAAGGTACATCTTGTATAAATATATAAACATATGTATAACACAGTGCTACAAAAAAGAATGAAGTCGAAATACCTGGGAAGTGATGTTATTTTTCGTGTAGGTCTTATCGAGTAGAACGAGAATCCAATTTTGGAATTTGTCAAACACCCCCAAAATCTCGACTTAACCTTAAAAACCGATTTTTCGTGCTTTTGCGCACTTCTTAGCCCATATCTTAGCTAATTAACAACCGATTTTCATTCTAAGAACGGTTTAAGAAAGAAGAAACTCAGACCTTTTGAAAGATATATACATAGACGTCTTAATAAAGCTGAAGAAATTTACTTGTTTTTGCACAACAAACTTAAATTTTGCTACCCTTTTTCTTCTTTTTTTGAATTCGGCGATATTTTCACACACTATTTTATAGAAACACAAAATGAATTTTGATTAGATTCCAAGAGTACATTTAATACCGAGTTCAACGAATGTTTCTTTTAAAAAACCGGCAAAAAGTGACTGAGTTATTTTACTTTTTATAAGAACGAAATTTTTGCAAAAATTTACAACGAACTTAATTTACTAATTAATATTATTAAATGAAAATATATAAATCAAAAGTGCTTTTTTGACCGTTTTTTCCTTAGGTGAGCATCGTCAGTTTCGCGTTGTACTGACCAGCAATATTCTGCCATCATATTTATTTTGTTTTTTCCTTCGAAACGTTTTTCGATCGTAGCCATTTCTTGGTGGAAGTGTTCGCCTTGTTCATCACTGAACTGGCCCAGATTATGTGGGAAGAAGTCCAAATGCGAATGCATGAATTTTTATCGACATGTTGCAACCCATTTCACCATATGCACTTAAAAATTCGTTTACAACCGTGATGTAGCGATCATAGCGATTGGATGCCCGACTATCCCATTCACAAAGGTAGCAAGGATATTTTGTGTAGCCACCTTGCATGCCAAATAAAATTGTCAACACTTTTATGCGTGGCATAGTCGATCAACCGTACAATTTTTTCCATCATTTCATACGTTTCTTTCTTGTTAACCCCATACGCGATTGGAACTGATGGTAAGAGATTTTCATTGTGTAATAACACAGCTTTTAAACCTAAGGGTGACAATACAGACTTCTTCCTTTACTAAATATGTTTCACCAGCATATATGGTATCACTTTTGTAGGCACTTCGGCATTTAAGTATTTTGGTTTTGTAACCGTAACAACATTCGCATACTTAACGTTTTTCCGCAATTTAAAATTGTGATCTGAAACGTTTGTTTTGCAAAAATAGCAATCGTCTTGTTTATGATATACCTGATGATGCCAAGTCATAGGCACAGAAAAGGGCAAAGTAATTGATTGTTGAACTTTAAATTTTTTTAATGTTGTGCAGCAATATTCACAAATAAATTCTGGCTCGTACCAGCGACTCGCACTATAAAACCTTTCGAAAATCTTGTTATATATTTTTACAACACCAATATTATTTTTAAAATCACGCCGATGACTTGTATCCGTAAATAAGCCACAAATGTAGCAAAACTTATTACGCTCGTCGCACATTTTAGTTTTACTTTACCACGATTTTTATCCAATTTAACAGCAAACACAACAAAAGATAAACAACACGTGCACTTCAGTATAACGGAAATTTATAAATACTTCAAAATTGATTTAAAACTCAAAAATTAAGTGATAATTTCCATGGGAACAACAGAAGCAAATTTTTGCAAAAATTTCGTTCTTATAAAAAGTAAAATAACTCAGTCACTTTTTGGCCGCTTTTTTAAAAGAAACATTCGTTGTACTCGGTATTAAACGTACTCTTTGAATCTAATCAAAACTCATTTTGTGTTTTTATAAAATAGTGTGTGAAGATATCGCCAAATTCAAAAAAAGAAGAAAAAGGGTAGCAAAATTTAAGTTTGTTGTGCAAAAAAAAGTAAATTTCTGCTTTATTAAGACGTCTATAAAGGTCTGAGTTTCTTCTTTCTTAAACCGTTCCTAGAATGAAAATCGGTTGTTAATTAGCAAAGATATGGGCTAAGAAGTGCGCAAAAGCACGAAAAATCGGTCTTTTAAGGTTAAGTCGAGATTTTCGGGGTGTTTGACGAATTCCAAAATTGGATTCTCGTTCTACTCGATAAGACCTACAAGAAAAATAACATCACTTCCCCGGTATTTTTGAGTGTCACACTGTATTATTGAAAGCAAATTTGCGTTCATTCCGTTCCGTTCCGTTTCCGGAATATAGGTATTATTTTAATCTATTATGTTTGCTTAGGGCTCGTGCACATATTACGTAACGCGCTAGGGGGGGTGGCGGGGGTTTGGGATTTGTGACGAAGTGTGACATGTGATTTCCCTTTGCCTAATATATAACATATATCAATTAACATTGTATTTTATTTTACGATTAATAAAAACAGTTTTTCTGAAAGTGTGACATGGTGGGGGGTCTGAAATTATCAAAAATTGCGTTACGTAATATGTGCACGACCCCTTATCATTATAAACGTGTTTTGCACGAAATCCTGTAATATATGTCATTTAAAGCCCTAATTATTCCAAATCGGCGCAACCAAACGCCTTACCGCTACGCCTACTTGCATACATATGTACATTACATATATGTATGTCAATATGTAGTCTAAATTTTGGTCGCATTTGTGTGAGTGCTTTCGTCTTATCACAAATGTAGCACAAGTAGCAGAATAATGTATTTAGGAGTCGAAAATCTACTACCTTTTAACATATTTTTCTACAATTGTCTAATTAAACGCGAACATTGCTATAATTAATTGTATTTTGTGAGACCTTTAATTAATTCTACTACTTTTGCTTCTTCCTGAACTAACAATCTGGGTCAATGACCTATACAAAAGACTTTCAACCCGAAATTGCAAATAAACCGTACCATTTTTATTCTGAGAGGGTATAAAGTACCAGAATTTTAGTTGTAAATTTAATTCTGTGGCAAACAACTTAACACCTTATGTATTTATGTAAGTATTTTATTTCAGATATTCCTCTATTCGATCTAGTATATCAATATTTGTATTATACTTCACTTTTTTCTTCTACCTTCCTCAAATACAAATTAATTCAACTAAACCCTGATTAATGATGGCGGCTTTGCGACACAGCTTTTTCGTGTCAATTGCGGGCAGAAGCAACTATTTCTGCGGAGTTTTGACAAAACAGCTTATTTGGCTTTCGAGTTTTAATTTTCAAATCAATAAATTTCAATCTTTGACGTACAAATTTAATATTTAAATTAAACTTTTACCACGATAGCCTGTTGAACTATAGCTTTGTTTCACTATTTGTATAAATATTTCATTGGAACGTTGTTATTTTTGACATGGTAAAATTAAAGTCCACCTGGAGATAAGATATTTTGTCAAACTTTGCGCACAGACTTAGAGTTCGGTTGAATGTGCGCGCATGTGAACAAACATATTTACGTATATAATTATTTCTATGCTATTTACATATCTACACATATGCATATACGCGCCCTTTTGCATGGAAGTAATTCGATTAAATATGCATTGTTAAATAAATGCATGCATGTGCATACATACATATGTATGATAAACAATAAATGCAACTTCTTTAGTGTTTTTGGAAGATTTTGTTTAACCACTTAAAACATTTATTTAAAGTTATGTATGGAAAATATTAGTAGAATAAAATAAAACACTAAAATTGAAATTATAAAAGAAGACATATTTTTATTATTTTTTTTTAATGTTGGAAATAGAATTGCAAAAATTCCTTATCAAAACAAAAGGAAAATTTTCGCCAAAAAACATCTGCAACCACACAATGTAGCTGATAACAGTGAACGTACATTAATTTGCTCTAAAATTGTTGTTTTCGCTCAACCGATGTTAAATTTTGCCCCTTGTAGGTGAAAAATATCGGATGGTGGAACAAGATAAAAATACAGTTCCCCTCAAATCCGCGGTACGAGACAAGGAATGAAGCGAGATGCTACTTCTCTGTCTAATATAAGTTCTCTGACAGCGTCGTTAGTGTGTAACTCGTACAGTGATATTTTTTTTAACAAAGTTCGAAACCTTGATTTATATGGTTTAGGTTACATACTGAACTACATATCTATATGTATATATAAAAGAAAGTGTCCGAAGCGATGTAATCCCATAACTCGAGAGTGGCCAAACCGATTTTGATGATTTGTACTTTAATGGAAAGGTATTTTCTCAGTACGGGTTTAAAAAAAAAAAGAAAAAAAAAATAGAAAAAAAGGTCAGTCAGGGATCTACAGTAAAACTCCAATAATGTAACGCAAGGTGTGAAAAAATTACCAAAAAACTTTCTTACATTGCGTGCGCTGCAAAAACTATTGATTATAGAACAAAATAATGTACTACGTCTTTGCAGAAAATATAATTATCTGCAAATAATATCGCGACAGCATATGTCTAACTATTGTAGTTATGTCACAGTAAGTGTTTTCTCATTTTAAAAAATATACATAAATGCCACCGCTATAAAAGCTATTTTATTTCTACTTTGGAATTAATCCTTATCAAAATAAATGACTTCATATATAAGTATGTTTCAATACTATTTACGGCTTTTCAAGGTTTGAACATATTTCGCCATGGAAGCACCGACTTTTAGGCTGTGAGATCTCGGAGTATCACAAGGCCAATAATTGTACATTTTTATATAAGCTTATCACTTGGAAATCTCCTAGCTATCTCTATGATAAGTTGTGTTTTACCAAATCTGCCCGCATATTAGATCTTCTAGTCCCTCAGTTTACCTCATTTGTCTCAGCAAGGCTGTTCTTCGTTAACGCTATCCGCATTTGGAACTCTATCCCTGCCAATATTAGAAAACAGATAAACAAAAGCAATTTTAGATAATCTATCTATAATTACTTTAGTACTTAGCCTTTAATTGATATCCTATCTTCCATTTTAGTCCTAATTTATTCATATTTTTGTAACTAATTTCTTTGTTAAAACATTGTTAACTCGATGTTGCATAGGTGACTAGTACACACCTGTAATTTAATTTATAAGTTTTATTGCTTATTTATATACATATGTACTGATTATTAGCTTACTTTAAGATCTGTTATTTCTTGTTACATACATGTGACTCTGAAATTTGTTGTACTATAAAAGATTTTAATATCTTATTGTACTAATTTGCCCTAATAAATAATGAATAATGAATATGTATGTGTGTATGCACCTGCGTGTTTAATAAAATGCATTATACTGCAGAACCCTTTTTTTCCTAATTTCTTGCGCAAGTGATTAGCGCTGCTAAGTTCTCTGTGGAAAAGAGTGAAAAGAGCCCAAATTAAGCAATTAAGAAAAATTTCTTGCTAACTAAATATTTTTTTACATGCTAAACAATGTTTCAGGAATTATTGTTATTTTTTGGATTATAGAAATTTCTGGCTCTCTGAGAATAACATACTTAGGTGGCTGTACTGTATCGTAGTTGATTTATAATTTGTAATAATCACTTGATATAATAATATGTATGTATATAGATTTATTATTAGCAACTGTTCTCACTTCTTAATAACCGTTATAATTTTTGCACTTGACAATATAATGCGTTTGATTGTGAAGCAAATCATGAACAATATAATTTACGCAACAATTCTCAAAGGCAAGTTTAAAGGAGAAAAAGTTCTCATTCCGCGTATTCCCTTGATACCGACAGACATGCCTTTCGAATTCAAACGCATTCAATTCCCGGTTCGTCTTGCGTTTGCCATGACAATTAACAAGGCGCAAGGCCAATCATTGGATGTTTGTGGTCTAAATTTAGAAAATGAATGTTTTTCACATGGGCAATTGTATGTAGCCTGTTCACGTGTTGGTAAGCCATCTGCTTTGATTGTGTTGGCACCGGAACAAAAAACGAAAAATATTGTGTATCACGAAGTACTCGAATAAAGATGATTTTTTGCTAAGAAAATTTTTTATTTAAAAAAATAATTTATTTAATGTTTAGTTTAATGGAATGTAAATTTTTTGGTTTAGTTTAATAGTACAATGCCACCATATTTAATTCGAAACGTCATCTGCCAGATTATGAAAGTTGAAGTGGCATTGTTAGAATTGAATTGCCTTGCAATAGTTTCGTTGTATTTTTGGGTGAGACGAAGTCCGCCGGGGCTGCTAGTATTCCTATTAAAAAAAAGCATGATAAGCATTGTGTAAGTATGTGCATGCTTATATAAATATATAGTGCATTAATTAAGCCTCTAGCTGTTTTCTAATATTTTTTTCACATTGCTTCCTCGGTCTGTGATGAAAATAATGGTGTCTAAACGGTTAATACCGAACCCAACAAAAATATCCTGTAATTTTCTCTTAATATTAACACCAGTAGCTTGTGTGTAATCGATGGATTTCGTTCCAAGTACGATGTCAAATAATTTGAAGTCTTTCGCGAAATGCAGAGTAGCACATATTTCGTATCAATAGCCAAAAAAAACTTTACTAGTCTCCTAAATCTGGAACCTTCCACGGACGAAAACGTACGACAGTCTTCAACTACCCAATCAGAGTATTCTTCTAATGCTAGTTTTCGGCTAGTAATTTCTGTTCAGGCAATTGATTTACATACATATATGTAAACTGAAGCATTTGTGTATATTAAGAACGGAAGTCTAGATGCCACGGCATTTGTAAATTTTTTGTAATTACGACAACATATGAAGTTGAGTAGAATGGTAGCGGACGTAACCATATTCCTGCGTAAGACAGGTAGTGTGGAGCTTTTCTTCAAATGTGACGTTCCACGAGAAAAGGTACCAAAGGTGGCAAAGCTTAATTTTACGGGGCAGGCGATCGAAAGAATCGTCGCAGCGTAAGTTTGAGCGTCCAGAGTTTCGATTATTATTTATCCTTGTACTATAATAAATAAATAATAATTCACGCGAACGCGGCAACAAGATTAGAGAAAAAGTTAAAGAAATACGAGAACCAATGCTATACGGGGCATGTAGGTGAAAGCGCGAGTTGTATCAGTGAGTAGAGGGGGAAATATTCAGTGGTCCCCGATATAGCTCGTGAATGCCGATTTATAACTTACTTTCAGCGTTCATAAATGGAAAATTATTCGAGATAAACATTTTTAGTTTGGAACAAATGAAAGATTGAGTCTTGCTTTATGAAAAACAATTAAAACCTGGAAATCGATTTTTCGCCACCTTAGGTACCTTTTCTCGCGGAACGTCACAAATGATGATTTGATCAGCGAATGAATGCAAACATGCATAAGACTTTTCCTACCTTTCGCAGGTGATCATTAGGATATTTTTAAACATGTGTCATAGCATTTTGGCTTTCTGCCAATTATAATTTCTTTCGTCATTGGTGGTTTAAGGACAGTGTAACGTGTTTTTATGTTCCTACCGATAAAAAGTTTGGCAGGTGAGTCACCCGCTGTGCAATGCTTTGTTGTACGATAGTCTAGCAAATCTATTGATTATATCATCTGAATTTGTTTCTGCCTTTCTACTGAAGTTAGCCAATATCGGCTTCTTTACGTTTTAACAAAATTTTTGGAATTCATTTAGGTTACGCACAGTGCCTTTATTTATAGCATCTGCTACCTTGGAAAATATTGGATCGCACTTTGTTTGCTTTGCAATAGCCTTGGAATGTAAATTGAGATAACATTCCTCTTAAATGAAGGTAGCACAGTTGCTTTCAAAGTAGACCTCCGGAGCAACAAGTTGCGGAATCAGCGAAAGATTATCTGCCTCATTTCGAACCCCTTTGACATATCCAACATTGTAATTGAATTCAGATAGAATTAACGCACCGATGCTAAAAAATGAAGTCAATGACTTATGATGCGTATGCGAAGTAATCTTGTTGCCAAGTTAATATTTTTTGAGTTACATACGCTACCCAGAATATGATTGTTATGGCTTTTTCTAGCGTACTAAATGTAAGCGTTCTTGAAATGAATGCGACTAGTTTTAATGACTTATCTACCATTGGCCATTGGTAATGTAGGTTTTTAATCCTACATAAGCTTGTTGGCTCCAATTAAATTGTACATCTTTACATAGCCGCTCATATAGGGTAGAAATTTTTTCTGCGAATAGGACTTGAGGATGCGTTTTGAATAATAATTCAACATACCAACTATCGCTCTAAGCTACGAGAGACTTGCAGGAGGTGGTGCATTTAAAATGTAAGCTGTTGGTTCTTCATTTTTCTTCAAACTATACTGACCAAAAAATCCTAAAACCTTGATATGTGACGGTGATATTATCCTGCTACACAACTACATTTTCGATTCACGCAATAAATTTTTAATTATTTTTTTTAAGAAAGCAGCTGCAGTTTTAATGCCACCCTTTTCATTTTCAATCAGTGTACTGACATGGGTGCTCCAAGAACATAATAACTCAATGAGTTTGTTTTTGAGGTCATATACTATGATTCCATGTTTGGTATTTTCTTTAATAAAGTTCGCTTGCTGTTGCATCAGCTCAAAATTAAAAATTAAATTACAAGAAAAATATACTTAAGAAAACTAGCGTAGAAGTCCGTGTTACCAACATGGTAAGCACATTTTAAAATTCCGATACTCGATTACCCCTCGTACTCACCCAGTATATCAATGTGATCACCGCAGTATATTAAAGAGGGAATCTTGTAACTTCTTAATTGTTTCTTTCCGTTGATATTTTTACACAAATCATCCGGAATCATCACGCAAAGAGGACCAGTGTCGCCCAAAGCTTCCACTTTAGTGCCATCAATCTCAATTGGCAGAGTGTAAACGTGCGCCACGTTCTTGATCTCTGAGTTAAAAATTGAGTGAATATTGTAATTTTTTTCGCTAACATTAGATTCTCAGATTTAATTCATCCTTTTAAATTTATATCGACATTTTGATACAAGGTGCCCTATTTTGCAATTATGGCATTTGCTGCTCTGACGTTTCTTGATTGTGCCAAGCACAATGCATTCTTCTTAGTTTTACTTTTATTTCCGCTGCTCCTGCTGTTGTACTTCTCTTCGCTAGTGTTGTTTTTGCTGCATTTGCTGAATTTTTCATAATACGAATTACCCTGAACACGTGCGTTGCTGCTAACGTATTTGATACTAGTCTCTTTCGCCTGCATTTGCTCCTAATTGAAACTGCTCTTAAAATATGATGGCTGTACGTGAAGCTTCCGCTGAAAGTAGTTTTTAAACTTCCTCACAAAACTTGTCAAGTACCTTCTGCGGCATCTCCATAAGGAACTGGTTTGTCACAAATGCTTCCAAATTGCAATCTAGCGCTAGCTCCTTGACTCTGGCGAACCATCCGGCCATAGTTTCATCGTCGCGTTTGCAACCGCATGAAATATTCGACGTTGCTGTTATACGATTTTAGGGGGTGTATATTTCGTTGCTCCTGAATCGCATATTCCTTTGCGTGCTTTTGAGATGGGTGGACTTCACAGGCACAATAAGCATGAATAGGATAGCCCTTTTTTGTATTGTAGTCTTCACAACCTAATTCGCTGAAGTAATTATATCTCCAGTCTCTCTTTCCATAGGGTCCAATCGTCGGAGCTTGGACAAAACTCTACGATTGCTTGATATTGGATTACATTCATTGTAGCAACTTGCCTTTTTTATGTACTTATTTTATTTTTTGTGTAAAAATTTAGATTTTAAATGGTTTCATTTCTAGCAAAAAAAATATATCTTAATTTTATGTTTTCGCGATTACTATGTATATTATCAAGCCAAAACTGGCGTCCTTATCGAATCAAGCTTGAGACAGATCCATTTGCTTATGGAAACATATACTTGGCAATTATATAAAACAAAGTAAGCAATGCAAATGATGGGCAAATATTTGAAAGTCAGGATAAAGCCAGCATGAAGGCAAACTACTGTTGGTCCCTCGATAAGGAAACAAACGATAATTTTAACAAACACAAACGGTACATGAAAAAAATTTATTATTACAACAATATTTATTTGAAACAATCATTTTTCCAATACACTTTTCATATAATAAATAGTGCGGTATCGCATTTAATTCATTATTCTTTTCAGCAATATACATACATATGTATTTATATACAAAAAATGTTAAAGTTATGAAATGTTAGAAATGTTAAACTTATGGTTAAAAAGACTATTAGACAGAAAAAGGATTTTGTACACTAAATCTTAATTTTTTAAAATGAATACAAGTTACAAAATTTGTTTGATGTAGGACTTTTTTGAAATGATAATTTACAACTTCTTTTAGATCAAGCTCAGTATAAAAATTACAAATTGCTTATTGCACTGGTCTTTCCTACACCGATAATGAAAAACTCTGGTAACTTGTACATCTTTTGTGGATTCTATGCATTTTTATTGCTGGTTAAATCTGTTACCATCGTATTTGGTGATGACAACATGAAAAAAGCGACAAAATAGATGGTTGTTTTAATTTTGGAAACAAAAGGGGCTTATGAGAGTGTGTTCAAACATATTTAGCTCTTGTATAAACCACAGAGATACTAAAAAGTTTGAATTGAATAACTCATAGTTGGTTTCGCAAAAATTGAACTATAAAAGGCATAACAGTATCCTATAAAATAAGCAACATTCGGCATATTTATTCAAACCACCGTTGGCAGCGTTAGTGTTCGAGATAGAATTGCGATTACTGAAAGTAATACCATTTTCCGGTAACATTTGCATTTAGTTTCACTACCTTGATCAAATGCAGACATGGAACAATTATTTATTATTTGCAACTACTTATAATCTTGTTGAAAACAAAGTTAGGGGGCAGTATTACTATAAATATAAGGTAAAATTTTTAACAAATAACTATTCTAGCATTTTTATATTAAATATCATAAATTTCCCGATACAGGTTTCAAATACACAAAAAGTGTGGTAAAAACTACGAAATTCCAAAAGTTTTTTAAATATGATTAGAACAAATAAGGCTTACGAAAACAAAAATGTCGATTATAATAATCAAGCAGATGTTTACGTGAAGGAAATAAGCTTCCACTGAAATTGTCAGTCGCAATTTTTACTATATACTTATATTCTTTAATATTTTGCGATTACAAATTTATTTTAAAACTGTGGTACTATCTTGAAATTAATTTGCTTTTTTTAAATTAAATTAGCCAAAGAATTGTTTGCTACCGTTTGACAGACACTAATGCTAATACTCTAATTAAAGCGCTAGTGTCAAGCGAACCTTCTGTTAAATATTATAGAATAATTAGGTTTTACAATACATATATAATTATAAAGCGGAATATAAGGAATCCTAAAAAACACTATGAAATATTCAACGTGGGGTTAAATGTAGCCCATTCGAGAAAATATTAGAAATATGTTTGAACTAGGATCCATGATAGAACACTTTGACATACTATTGCTTGATGTTTATGAAGATAGTTGCTACAAGGCCCGTGCGCCTTAGAAAGTATCTCGAATACCTGGGCTGATTCGAAAACAATTACCCCAGCGTTCCAACAGTGATCAAAGCCTTAGATTTTCTAGTTAGGTTCCAATGCGAGCGATCGCCTCGATCCATTATCTGCAAACTGAAAATCAATATCTTAATAAAAGTTGGCAGATGCTGCAAAGATAGAATTAATAGTCAGTATAGAGAATACAGAAGAATATTTCAGCAACATAAATAACTTCTCAGACTCATCGGTGCAATGCGGAGACTAACGACATTGAAGATTATTATTTCGAAATTACATTGGATCTTAAACAGATTCTAGGCGTTACACTAGACCAAAAGCTACTCTGAAAATCACATTAAGACAAAGTACTTACACGGACGGACACATCCATTCGGAAGTAGTGTGCTTTATTTTCGCAACTGCAGAGAGTGCCTGCCGAAGAAGAGCAACTAGATATGTTGTTAGGAATGTTGCACGCACAAATCCGGGAAAGAGTAAGCCGGCAAAGGGTTTTGCGCTATGAGGAAATGCTTAACGAAGCTCCAGGAACAGAACATTTTAACGGTTACAAATACCAAAGTGTTAATTGCGAATTCCCCTTCGCTGATAGTAGCACATCTACTCAAGCCTCCTTATCGAGGGTTTGTAAAATTTTGATAGGTGATCATTGTCTCAATATTGAGTTCATTGTATTAGCCAATGCGAGCGGTAACCGTACTTTGATTGGCACGAATTTTCTAGCCCTTGCGCCTGCTTTGCCTCTTAACCGTACTTTGATTGGCACGAATTTTCTAGCCCTTGCGCCTGCTTTGCCTCTTAAGCTGAATCTAATAGAGACCGTAAAAGTGTCAAGCACGCGGCCGAAAAGAGTAACAGATGAAGAACTAAAGCGAGAAGCAGAACAGCCATCTCTATTCAATGGTTTAACTTAGAATACTCGATCGACTTCAAGACAGTTAAATTCCGCGATGTATAGATGTTGATCCAGAAAAGAGAAAAGCATATGCATTACTCTAGGGGAGGTAGAAAGATGCTGAAAGAGCTGTCAACAAGGCCTAAGCATCCCGCTATGCGCTTGTCATGGGTCTGCTTCACCACGTTACCGAAGAACTAACGAAGTCGAAGATCTAGCTGCTGTCCTTTTTCTGAGGAAGAGGGGACGTCCAGAGAAGACCCGTTTCTAGTATTACCTAATTATAAACGTTACATTATATTCCGTAATACTTATTTAAGTTTTGTCTGCCAATGCCTTAATATTTTGGGCAGTTCACTGTGTAACTATATTTGTCCCTTTCTGACATATATACATAACTATTAAAAAAGGAATTGAGAGACCACTAAACTAACTTCTGTTTTAACAAAATAAATTCAAACTTAGCACAACAAAACATTTTATTTTGGTTTGTGATAGGGCCAAGTTCCAATGAAATTGTTTGCTGGGTTTGGGCTGCTTCGGCTGTTTTAAATTAAAGCAAAAACTACGCGTTTCGGCGCATTCTTCAGGGAGTCTATTTTTTATTAAAAACAATAAACATGATATAAAATTAATGTTAAGCATGCATACATTGTACAATAAAAATGAACTCACATGTATTATAAACTAATATAAATTTTTATAGTTAAATGATTTTTTTTACAAAACACATTACTTTTATATTTGTTTCGTCGGAACGTTATTTTGTTCTTTCATATTTGGTTTTAATTATTGCTGTGTAAGCATTGTTAGTGTTGTCCACATCTTCTTTGAAGTTCATGACATTTTCCTGCTGCTGTCGTATGCGGATACTTTCTAGTGCCATTCTCCTTTTCTCCCTTTTCTCCATGTCCAGAATTTTCGTATTGGCAATATCAGCTATGTGATTGTAATTAGTCAAGTGTTGATACAGTAGCCGTCTTTTGGTTTTTTGCGTCTGCTTTGTGTTCTTGTATTCTTGTTCCCAAAGTTCTTTTTGTTGTGCCTACATAGTATTTCTTGCAGCTTTCGCTATTTTGCCATTGCATTCATTTGTTGGTTTAGTAGAGTGTTTCCTCTCAATATGTGTTCCATTGCTAAACTGTGCCAGCCAGCAACTAAATCTTTCAGTGTTGTACTCATATCTGCTACGTTAACATTAACGTTGGAACAGAGAACGTATATTTACAGAAAAGTAGCATCCCACTTCATTCCTGCTGTCCTTCCGCGTTTTTGGGAAAAGGTCTATTTCTCGTCCAGCTCACCACTCAATAATTTTTCACCTACAAGGGGCAAAATTTAACATCGGTTGAGCGAAAACAACAATTTTAGAGAAAATTAATGTACGTTCTCTGTTATCAGCTACATTGTGTGGTTGCAGATGTTTATTGGCGAAAATTTTCCTATTGTTTTGATAAGGAATCTTCGCAATTCTAATCCCAACATTTAAAAAAAATATTAAAAATATGTATTCTTCTATAATTTCAATTTTAGTATTTTATTTTTTTCTATTAATATTTTCCATATATAACTTTCAATAAATATTTTAAGTAGTTAAACAAAATCTTCCAAAAACACTAAAGAAATTGCATTTATTGTTTATCATATGTATGCACATGCATGCATTTATTTAACAATGCATATTTAATCGAATTACTTCCATGCAAAAGGGCGCGTACCTACAAGCATATGTGTAGATATGTACTTAAATAGAATAGAAATAATTATGTATGTACATATGTTTGTTCACATGCGCGCACATTCAACCGAACTCTAAGTCTGCGCGCAAAGTTTGACAAAATATCTTATCTCCAGTTGGACTTCAATTTTTACCATGCCAAAAATAACAATGTTCTAATGAAATATTTATACAAAAGATTAATTTAAATATTAAATTTGTACGTCAAAGATAGAAATTTATTGATTTGAAAATAAAAACTCGAAAGCCAAATAAGCTGTTTTGTCAAAACTCCACAGAAATAGTAGCTTCTGCCCGCAATTCACAGGAAAAAGCTGCGTGGCAAAGCCGCCATCATTAATCAGGGTTTAGTTGAATTAATTTGTATTTGAGATAGGTATGTACAAGAAAAAAGTGGAATATAATACAAATATGATTTACTAGATCGAATAGAGGAAGATCTGAAAGAAAATACTTACATGTACATAGATACATATGTACATAAGATGGCGTTAAGTTATACACCACAGAATTCAATTTACAACGAAAATTCTGGTCCTTTATACCCTCTCAGAATAAAAATGATACGGTTTATTTGTAATTTCGTGTTGCAAGTCTTTTGTATAGGTCATTGACTCAGATTGTTGGTTCAGGAAGTAGGAAAAGTAGTATGATTAATTAAACGTCTCACAAAATACAATTAATTATAGCAATGTTTGCGTTTAGTTAGACAATTGTAGAAATATATTATTCTGCTACTTGTGCTACATTTGTGATAAGACGTAAGCCCCGACATAAATGCGACCAAAATTTAGACTACATATTGACATACATATATGTAATGTACATATGTATGCGGTAAGGCGTTTGGTTGCGCCGATTTGGAATAATTAGGGCTTTAAATGACATATATAGCAGGATTTCGTGCAAAACACGTTTATAATGATAAGGGGTCGTGTACATATTACGTAGCGCAACTTTTTGATCATTTCAGACCCCCCACCATGTCACACTTTCAGAAAAATTGTTTTTATTAATCGTAAAATAAAATACAATGTTAATTGATATATGTTATATATTAGGCAAAGGGAAATCACATGTCACACGTCGTCACAAATAGCAAACCCCCGCCGCCCCCCTTTGAGATGAAATGCTCGTATTTATGAATGAACGGAAATTTGTTTTCAATAATTTGCGCGTGCGTTTATGAATGAATTTTTTGTTGCTGTACTGCAGTTGCGCTGCGGTTGAAAACAGACACGCTGGCGGAGGGATGAAACAAATGATGCATATATCTACATAACAATAAATAAATATGTATATGATGATGATAGATACATACATACATATAATGCATATGAATGCATGTGCACTTGTTGACATTTTTTAGTACATATGTATATGTACGTACATATGTGCATGTGCATGAACATGTAAATATATGTATATACATACATACATACATACGTATATTTGGATATTTATATATGTATGTATGTACTACATATTATCCATATACATATTTACATATGTATACTTAGTATGATAACGATTATTACGCTTATAATACATATGTACATATATAATGCATGCAAAAAACCAAAATTGGATGCACATATTTAAGTAAAGCCACATTTCACGTCAAATTAAATATTTATGGAGATGTTTATATCAATTCGTTAATAAAATGGCAAAATCTAAAATTCGAGCCAAAACAATAAAATTTTTCAGAAATCATAGTCTGTTAAACAAATTTTGCCTTCGCTCAGCTCTGTTAACTCGCCACTCTCACGATTTCCCCTGTCGGCCATTAGAATGGTGAGCTGGACGAGAAATATTGACGCATTTTGACAATTCACACCGTCATCCTAACTTAATGCTTCTCTGTCTAATATACGTTCTCTGGTTGGAACACTAACGAACATGTGAGGCGGAACGAAGTCGATTTTCTAGCAATATTCCCCATGCGTTTATAAAGATAAAAGCAAGCGTTCACGCCAAATCACTTTAGTGCTGTACGATTTTGCGAGCAGAGGCACATTGTACAGTGCACTTCCGCGGCTGGATTACACGCCCTCTTTCCGTCTGACAGGCGAACGTTAATACTGCAGACAATAAATACGAGTACCACTATCGGGGCTTATAAAAATCAGCAAGATAGTGGCAGAGAACTTGTAAGTAATGAGAAGGCGCAAATGTTAAAACAGCTTTTTCATCAACAAAATTTCTACGTGCCGTCGGGAGAATTCAACATAGCAATTTAATTCTACCATACGAATAAAAACCATTTTCACCATATTTTGCTATATTTAGAGCAGAGGGGCTCTTTTGCGGAGGCGAGCGGCTGCATGTGTACAAAAAGAAGATAAATAATAAATCAAAACAAAAACCATAGAAGGAAAATAAGTAAACAAAAAAACCAGTTTCTGGATAGCGAAACGCAACTTGAGACGGCAGATGAGTTATTCAACAGTTGAGGATAAGAGAAGGGTTGAAAGGGATAGGGGGAATCGTCAAAAGAATATTATTTCGAGTTTTCGGCAATTTTTGTGTCAATCGCCATCAGCGCGTGCACTTGTACGCAAATGAGTTGATGCGCGCATGAATTGCTTAATAAATGCATCCATGTATGTATGTACGTATGTATGTAGTTTCAGATATTTTAGAATATTTAGCGCTGGTGCAGGCACAATTGCAGCTGCGGTTGCGATGCGCTGTGATGTGATTAAGATTTAGCGTAGGTCAAGGTTGAAGTTATACACATGCACATTGTATGTACATATTTACATACATACATATGTATATGCAACTATCAACTAATCTTTATTTACTAATTTTCTAAGTCAAAAATAAGTTTAATAAAAACATGACAAAATTATATTTTTTAATGAAAAATCAACTATGGTTCATTATACATACTTATGTATGTACTTACATAAGTGGAATCAAGAAAAGATTCATTCACACATGCGCAATTTTTCAGCGCAAGTGCACAGCGAAACATTGTATATGCATATCTACATATTTACGTATGTACATACCTACAACAACAAAAAATTCATTCATAAGCGCTCGCGTGTATTTCCGAAAACAAAATATGTATGTTCATTCATAAGCGCAAGCATTTCATCTCCCCGCGCACGCAAATGTTCCCCGCAACAATCATTTTCACGACGAACACAAAAATGCTAAAATCTTCAATTTTACAAACCATTGACGGTCATTGAAAAGATTCAACATCGCAATATCAGACAATAATCTAATTTGCCAACGTAGTCTGACAAATTGCTGGCATTCTAGAATATTCTGGAATATTCTGGAACATTCTAGAATATTCTAGAATATTCTAGAACTTTTGTCCAAATGCGCGCATCAACTCATTTGCCTACAAGTGCACGCGCTGATGGCGATTAACACAAAAATTGCCGAAAACTCGAAAGAATATTCTTTTGACGATTCCCCCTATCCCTTTCAACCCTTCTCTTATCCTCAACTGTTGAATAACTCATCTGCCGTCTCAAGTTGCGTTTCGCTATCCAGAAACTGGTTTTTTTGTTTACTTATTTTCCTTCTATGGTTTTTGTTTTGATTTATTATTTATCTTCTTTTTGTACACATGCAGCCGCTCGCCTCCGCAAAAGAGCCCCTCTGCTCTAAATATAGCAAAATATGGTGAAAATGGTTTTTATTCGTATGGTAGAATTAAACTGCTATGTTGAATTCTCCCGACGGCACGTAGAAATTTTGTTGATGAAAAAGCTGTTTTAACATTTGCGCCTTCTCATTACTTACAAGTTCTCTGATAGTGGTGACGAACAGGAAAGCGTTCACTTTGTAGCTTTTGCCCAGCAAAGAAAAAACGAATGTACATATGTGTGTATATTACTGCATAAAATTTACAAAAAACTTACTTCTTGTAGCATAGCACAAATTATTACCAATGGGCCCATAGGGACGAATACTTGAAAGGTAATATATTGATTACTGAAGTGCATTTGCTTTAAAACATTTTTCATTCTTTTTTTTTAAATGACATATGTATTTCACAATGTTGATAAAACGTGTGTTTATTTTCAACAAGAATTGTTTTTATTATTGTTATAAAAGGTGAATTGTTGTTATTTGTTACTTCCAAAACATATGAAATATGTATGTTTAAGCCTATTTTTAAAATAAAGTGAAGGTTTTAAAAAGACTTTTTTTTAAAGAGCCTCACAGGGGAACGTTAGTATTAAAGAAAAACAAAATAAAATTAGTACTTGGGAGAAACTTACCGATACAATTTTTTTTTTTTTAGGTTCATTTGCGCTCTCATTATTTTCAGCTGGCTATTCCTTTTTGGTATTCTGCTTTGGGGTTGCGTACATGTAGTTGTTGAAATTGCATCCTCTTCCAAAGCAGTCACTGGAGTTTCTATATTTTAGCCTCTACCTGTAGCTTACATTTGGCTCATGCCAAAACTGAAAATTTAAATCTGGTCGCAAACTAAGATGAAGAAGATCCATTTTGAACAAGTTGACCAAATCACTGTCACTACCTCTGGTCTCTGGTAATTGTTTGGTCATATTCTTGGAAATATCCCCGTTAAGATTCGTTTTCTGAACTGCTGACGAAAATTGCACGCGGCTTGTGGTCCGACTTCTATTCTAACGTTTGTACTTGCGTTGACTGAGTTGTCGTTGATTTCTGGACATTTCCAATTGTGTGTTTTCATACTGCCCAGTAAACATTTGGAGTCCGATTAGACTCATAATTCGGAGTGTGAGCGCTCATTATGAGTTCTTATAGGAGTCCAATATGAGTGTGTTTCCCTTCTTGCGATGATCGTCATATATGAGCCCGAATTCATATACCATATGAGCCTCTTTTAGGAGTCAAATATGACTCATATTTTGGAGAAAATAAGAGTTCTTATAGGAGTCCAATATGAGTATGTTTCCCTCCTTGCGATGGTCGTCATATATGAGTCCGAGTTCATATACCATATGAGCCTCTTTTAGGAGTCATATATGACTCATATTTTAGAGAAAATAAGAGTTCATTGCCAAATTTTCGAGAAAACGATTCTATAACAATAATAAAAAGTTAATTAATAGCACCAAACGGCATTTCTAAAGTATTACCCTTAAAAGCACTTGTTATGGCCATATTTTGAAGGGAAATTTTGCCTTCAACATCTATCCATGATATTTCGCAGGCCAACTCGTCGGTGACCAAGCGCTTTCAAATATATCTCACAAGTTTCCCAGGGTCTGGCATTCCAATTACATAGACTTCATTTTCCTGAAAAAGACACAAGAATTGACTTGACCTTGCTTGATCTAACACAGCAAAACATCTTTCGACTACATTCTTTCATTTTGATGATTTAATCACCGCTATTGCCTCTTTATGGTCTCTTCTTCATGACATTAAGTAGACAAAAACCGTTTAATGTTCTTTATATTTTAGATATGTACATACATTAAATTATATTTTTATTCACTAACCACACTGATTTTTAGAAAAATAAAACTGGTAAATCTTTTTGATAATAAAAAGTATTCTTTACACTTCAACAGTTGCACTTCAACTGAATTTTTGTTCATCGAAGAACGCACGTGTTCGTTGGTCGTGGAATTCGTGGAAACACAAGTAACGGCATTTCCAAAATACTATACATAATTGCAAGAGATGATGACTCATAACTCTGAGCCTCATATTCCCGTCATATTTTATACTCATTTCGGACTCATAATTCTGAGCCTCATATTTCCGTCATATTTTATACTCATTTCGGACTCATAATTCTGAGCCTCATATTTCCTACATTCTTTCCACTCATTTCGGACTCATAATTCTGAGCCTCATATTTCCTACATTCTTTCCACTCATTTCGGACTCATAATTCTGAGCCTCATATTTCCGTCATATTTTATACTCATTTCGGACTCATAATTCTGAGCCTCATATTTCCTACATTCTTTCCACTCATTTCGGACTCATAATTCTGAGTCTCATATTTCCTACATTCCTTCCACTCATTTCGGACTCATAATTCTGAGCCTCATATTTCCATCATATTTTATACTCATTTCGGACTCATAATTCTGAGCCGTCCAAAAATGTTTGCTGGGTGAGCTCTTAACGAACGGCAACACCAACGTGCAAGTCTTAAGTGGGCCGGCCTAATGGTGCCCACACTCACCGACGCAAACGTACGTTACGTGTCAGCTGTGAAGCCGTGTCAGCTGAGTGCTCTCTCACCACACAGTGTTGCCAAACAGAACTTTTTAAAATCATTAACAAAATAACCTTATACAAATTTAAATTTTTTATTAAATTAATTTAAAATCGATGTTTAATAATGTTAATTATAGATAAATGAACTATTTGCATTTGTTGGTTTTTGGCTTTGGTTTATTATACTAATTGACAACGCGGGTGTGTGTAAAAGTATGTATGCAAACAAATGAATGGCAGCATTGTGTTGATGCAACCATACGGGCATAAGTTTTGCTCAATTTTGTGTGTCTCCCGTCAAACAGACACGGCGTACGTACACGTCGGTGAGTGTGGGCGCCATAAAATGTGCTCAGCAGCAACATTTGCAACAACAATCAAATGAGAACTTTAAGAAAATATAATAGTCTCAATAAATACTAAAAAAACCATTCAGTTTCGTTTCATATATGTATGTATTTGTTGCACTTGACACAAACAACATTTATAAGAAACACATATGTTGGTATCCAACTTTCCTAAAAAAACAAATTGCTTTGAAGAGTTTTGATTTCTAAGTCAAGTCTAAATGCAAAGAGAGACGCAAGGAAATCATGCTGCCATATACATAATTCCTCCAAATATGATATACGAAATTTTTTTTTTGTATAAATGGAATTAATTTTTAGTTGTTTTTATGCTTCTAACGTACGGAGTCATTATGAGATAATGTAAAAATTTGAGTATGAGCGGAAAAACGACAGAACAATTTAAATTTTTGTTAGCATTGTTTCTGTAAAACAAAAGAAAACCTCTTTTATTTCGCAGCGGAAAGCTGCATAGAGGGCTAGCGGTCCGCGGAAGGCGCAATCTTGCATTCTATCATTCTAGAGCAACGATGCCCAACTTTTTGTTTTCCTATCTCATGAAATAGGCAAATTTTTGCTGCCCATGCAATGCTGTCACACGTACACTATACGCTACGTCGTGTAGCGCACGAACGCTACATACGAAACACACGTTTGGCCCTAGCGACAGTACAATTTATAATTCAGTTGTTATTCAACATTACTGAAAGCACCTCATGCGGAAATTTGCAAATACACACAGTACGGAAATTTGAAAATACACACAAAAAAATGTTTGGAGAAATATATGAATTGGCTTTTTTTATTTTACAAAATATGCATGGCGATGCGCAATGCCTTATTTGCGACAGCATTATATATCGTTCTGCTGAGTTTTATCTCAAAATACATTACAATGCTGTTCATGGTAATTTTGAAAATATTATAGGTGAACAAAGAAAACTAAACTTTTGGAACTTAAAGCCAAATTTTATTTGAATTATCTACATATGTTTTTGTTGATGATTCTGCTGTTGATGATTCTGTTGTTGAAAATCCTGTTGTAAATAAAAACCAAATAAAGGAAGCATCTTATGTAGTTGCTTTATGTTTGGCAAAAAGAGGCGTCCTTTTGATGATGGCAATTTTTTTAAAGATTTGGGAACAGAATTTTTTAATTGTTTTGGGGAATCTGGTAAAAAAGCTTGCAAAATTCTTTGTTACGCTATCAAGAAATACGATAACGCGTAGAACTGAGAAAATTAGTTCATTTCTTTTTTCCTGCACCCGGATACGATTAGAAAACTGCGTCTTCTTTTCAATTTCTTTAGATGAGAGTACTGATTTGAATAGCACAAGTCAACTTATATTATTTGCGTCAAATCAGTCAATGAATATTTCGAGACATATGAAGAGGTATTTACTCTTAAACCTTTTCATGAGCATGCGACAGGAGAACTTATTTTTGAGGCGGTTAAAAATCATGTGTTCTCTTTTGTTGATATAAAGAAGCTTAGCTCAATTTGCACAGATGGTGCGAAAGTTATGGTAGGCAAAAATTTGGGTCTCATGGGGCACTTTATTAAAAATAGACGTTGTTTCATTGCACTGCATAATTCACCAGCAGGCACTCTTTGCAAAAGAATTGAATATGGTAAAAGCTATGGAAACTGCTGTAAAAATAATAAATAAAATAAAAGAAGGGTACCATGCTTTAACGCATAGAAAATTTAAAGTTTTTCTAGAAGAACTGTCTGCCGAATACGGTGATTTACTTCTTTACACAGAAGTACGGTGGCTTAGCCGCGGAAGATGTTTAGAGCGCTTGTTCAATTTAAAAGACGAAATCCAATTAATCTTACAATAATCTGACAACACCGAAATGTTAGAAATGGCGGATCAGTTCAAAAATAAAGATTTTTTGTCCAATTTAGCATTTCTTGTGGATGTGATTTCTTTGCTAAATCAGTTAAATTCAAGTTTACAAGGAAAAAACAAAACTATTTTTGATTTGGTCGCATATATAAATCAATTTGAAAGAAAATTAAATATATTAATAACTCAAATTTTTAATGGTGACATCTCCAATCTCCCAAGAACTTATGAAGTAATAATGAACTATAATAATACTAATAAAATACCCGAGTACTCAAATGTCTTGAAGTCAATTTTAAAAAATCTACAAAGTCGCTTCCAAGACTTTAATAAACTTAAAAAATATATTGCTCTTCATGATGATCTCCTGCATTGCGAGATTAGGGAGTAAGATGAGAATATTCATGAGGAACTGGAAAAAATGAGAGAAGATTTTAATTTGCCTTTGGGAACGAAAAGGGAATTTTGGAACCAAATTAATGGAGCTGTTTATCACAAAATTAAAGCCCAGATGTATAAAATGTACTCCTTTTTGGGTCCACTTATAATTGTGAAGCTGCTTTTTCGACTCTACGTTTTATTCAAAATATATATAGGAACAAAATATCGGACACACACCTTAAAGATTTATTAATAATAAAAAACTATGAATTTGAAATAGATATTAAGGATTTAATATAATATTATAAAAAATGTTAAAGCAAAATAAAAAATAAAGTGGTTGAAATTGAATAATAAAGTAATTTGTTATTTTGCACAGTGTAATGTGACGCGTTGGCTCACACAAGCAAACGACAAATACAGTGTACAGCATAAGTCTTGATACCCTCCCATTTCTCAGTCTAGTATTTAAATATTTCACACATTCTTATGAAGTTTAAGAAATTTCGGCAATAATTTAATAATCTACATTGTACTCTTTCGTAATCGAAAGAAAATAAGCAAATTTGGCCGCTGCATCAACAACGGCAACCAAAAATGTAACTGTAAGTAAGAAATTGATATAGCAAAAGTGTTGATACGCTCGCGCCTAAAAGCTACTTCGCGCGAAATAACGGTATATTACACTTGTGATGCTTGGAAAAAAAAAATTGTTTGCAGACTACTTTCAGTATAACTTCATACGTTCATTTATTCGCATCTGTGTAAAATATTTTTCGTGTCCAGTCATGTCGCGAAAGGAGTTGACATTAGAAGAAAGAGAAATTGTTGTACGTATGCATAAAGATGGAAAATCATATGCAGAAATCGGAAAAGACATCGGTAGGAGTAAAGCAACAGTGCAAAAGGTAATACAACGTTTCAAAAAGGAGAAAAGGGTCGAAAATAAACACAGATCAGGCCGCCCTAGGAAGCTAAATGACAGAGATGAACGACTTATCAGGAGAACAATAGAGAAAAATCCATTTGAAAGTGCTCCGAAAATAGCTACTGTATTGGAAACGTCTTTAAATACCATTGTTTCATCAGATACAGTGCGCAGATCAATAAATAGAAATGGATTTAAGTCATGCATTGCTAGAAAAAAGCCCTTTGTCAATGACGTTAATAGAAATAAACGACTGGATTTTGCGAAAACATATAAACTCAAAGGATTTGACTTCTGGGACAATATTATTTTCTCTGATGAATCAAAATATAACATTTTTGGATATGATGGGCGACTAAAAGTGTGGAGGAAGCCAAACGAAGAGTTAAACCCAAAAAATACAATTAAAACGGTCAAGCATGGAGGTGGAGGTGTCATGGTATGGGGCTGCATGTCCACATCAGGTGTTGGCAACCTTGTTTTTATTGATGAAATTATGACAAAAGAAGTGTATTTGAAAATTCTTCAAGAAAATTTGTTGCAAAGCGCGGAAAAAATGGGATTGTCTGGCGGATTTTATTTCCAGCAAGACAACGATCCCAAGCATACCGCACACATAGTAAAGATGTGGTTAATACACAAAGTACCCCATTTGTTATTAACACCTCCACAGAGCCCAGATATCAATCCCATCGAGCATTTATGGGATCATTTGCAAAAACGAATAAGGAAACACCATATTACTTCAAAAAATCAACTCAAAAGCTTGCTCCAAGTTGAATGGCAAAATATCAGTTCAGATTACACCAAAAAACTGGTTCACTCCATGCCTGACCGACTAAAAGAAGTTATTCGGTTACGAGGATATCCCACTAGATATTAAAGGTATTTTTGGTCAACTTATTAATAACATTTTTTTATACATTTCCTACTTTTTTCAGGAGTATCAACACTTTTGCTGTGCGAATTTTCGAATGTTAGTTGGTTTTTTGCTTTTTTTTTAAGAATGAAATTCTTTTTATTTAATGTTTTATTATATTTCCCATGAGAAAAACTGCATTTATTTAATTTTAAATAAAAAATGAAAATTTTAAATAACTTTTTTGATATATTTTATAAAATGTCTAGGAAGTGGTAGGGTATCAAGACTTCTGCTGTACACTGTATATGCGTGTATTAGTTAAAAAAAGTTGGGCATCGAGGTTCTAGAGCGGACCCTAAGGGCACATCTCCACAGGAAATAGTTGATGTCTGAAAATATATTGTTAATGGAGACCGCTTATTTCTCCATGTCAACAATATATGTCAGAGTTTATTTCCTGACATCTATTGCTTGAAATAAGCTGTCATTTTGTTGCTATGACAGCTCAATTTTCATTTGAGCCAACATCAACGCAAATAATGCGGTATAATTATGAGTACATACATTTTTTACTCTACGCCATTTTATTTACAACGAGTGATACTGATAGTTCTAAAAAGGTTAGTATTTGGCAATTGTTAAATATTATTATCCAAAACTTCGGTTTTTTTCTTTTCTGCACTTCTTCTGCAATTCTTTGTAGGTTGTGTAAATTTTTAAGCGCTTCAATGTAACGAACCTGCTTGTTTGACGCCATCTTACAAATGCTTATTTCATTTTTTTTTGTATTAAACCCAGTTTAATGGCAGGGCTATTGAATCCACTGAGCCAGGGTATCTCTCTTTTATTGCGTTATCGGAAGAGATTGTAGCGATGTGACAAGTTTTGTTGTAACTGCAGTTTCACTTTACTGGGTGTTTCAAAGTGAACTCAGTGTACTTAGATTTTTATCGAATAATAATTAATTTTAATGCTGGTCAAAACCGCATGTATTAGCTATTACTTTTATTTTCGTCCATTTTGTTTATTCAATTATTTTGTCTTCTTTGTATTAGCATCCTTATAGCGTGAACCAACTGCGCCGTTAAACCGGTAGTTTAATCTCCGTTAGCACATATGGGCTGATTATTTTAGTCTTTTAAATGTATACACGAAAGTGTATTCTTTGTCTATTCTGTGTATTAAATTATTTTGTCTTCTTTATATTGTTATCCTTATATGTAGCGTGATTCCACTACACCGTTGAATCGGTACTTTCGACTCCGTTAGCAAATAAGTATTGAAGTTTTAATTCTCATTTTTTATTACTACACAAAAGTGTATTATTATTTCATTTAATCTTATTAAATTATATGTACACGAAAGTGTAATATTTTTACATCAAATTCGTTTAATTTTTACACGAACTGTAATTATATTCATTATTTAAGCTTGTATCTTCATCATACTTGATATTTTATTAATTTTCGAACATCTTATTAAATTTTGCGTTTTCGATATTTTTTCAAAATTTGATTTAATTTAAACACATTATTCGCGATTATTTTTTTTTTTTTAAATTTATATTAACACATTACTCGATAGATCTTAGAAATTTATCCTTGCTAAGAACCTTCCAGTCGAAGAGCCATTTTGAGACTGTGCTTATTTCATGACATCAACTGCTCACGTATAAAAATTGGCAATATATTTCTCAAATTTTTCTGTCAAAATGACAGATGGTAGAATATCAACTATTTTCTGTGGAGATGTGGGGTAAAGGAAATAGCTTACGAGTGCAAGACATATTATTTAAGTTTGTATATGTGTATATATTTACATGTATGTATGTATGCTGTGATTATTTATTTATGTATGTATGTAGATGTGCATACCGATATTGCTGCATTTGCACTTAACATGTTCTTGTCAAGTGTGTATGATTATTTTTGTTTCTGTAAATATGCCTTTTTATCTACTTGAGATAAGGGACCAATGCATTGATCCTCAAAATATTTTATTGTTTCCATGGGCATCTTTGCACTTGAGTATACAATCATTCTAAGACTATGTCTTTAGTAGCATAAGGGTTACTGTTGTCATCTGATCAAGTGATTTTACATTTATGTATTTTGTGTGTCAATAACCTAATAGTGCACAGCGATTTATGTTTTCTTACATTTATGAATTTCTTACATACATATATGTACATATATATTTACGTGTTAAAAGATATTTGATCGCAATTGAAAAGTTGACTTGGAGGAAATAACAGAAACGAAACGTATTTCATGATCTTGTTTTTACTTTCAAAGGTGAATATTTTTTTTTTAACTTTGGCCCTTATTATGAGTTGCATTCGATCTTCGACTGTAGTCGAAAGAGCTGATCGAACGAATTTTCATTTGGTATTATGACGCCCATTCGTTGAATTTCGATAAATTTCGATATTTTGACTATTCACAATGACACTCTTCTGTCAGTTGTGATTAAGAATAAAATATATACTTGTGTGTCGGCATTGTAAACGAAAAAATTAAAGTGAAAAATATTGATAATAAAGTGAAAATATTGATAATCCAAATAAAAGAAAAAGGAAAATATGTCTAGCACAGAATTTTGGTTCGAAGATTCTTCAGATGAAGAGGAGAGTTTGCTGGAACTAGCCAGAAATAGAAAACGTTTGAGAGATGCTTCCAATCCCTTGGAAATGAATTCCACTGCGTGAGTTCAGCTCTTAAAATAAGTTAAACTTTTTGTAACAATTATAAATTTTTTTTACAGATTTATAAAAAACTTCCGGCTGTCTAAGGAGGCGTTTGTGGACTTGCTGTCCACAACAGATGTGCAGTTACAGCAATGCGCAAGAGCCAAATCAATTCCGAATATTTTAAAATTGGCAACTGTTCTACGATTTTGTGCTCAAGGATCATACCAACTGAGCATTGGGAACGAGAATACGCTTGGACTTGCACAGCCCACTGTGTCTGTAGTACTATCAGAGGTACTAGATGTTTTGGAAAGCGTTATTTGCGAAAAGTGGATAAAATTCCAATACCAAGAGGCTGAACTGCAAAAAGCAAAATCGCATTTTTATAATGTCAGTAGAATCCCAGGGATTATTGGTTGTGTCGATGGGACCCATATTAAAATTGTTGCTCCCAAGAAGGATTACCAGCATTTGTATTACAACAGAAAAGGATTCTTTAGCATTAATGCCATGGTTGTGAGTATTCCCATGTGATATTAATTTCATTTGTAAAATACATATGCATATATATTTTTAAGGTTTGTGATCATGCTATGACCATACGGTACATAAATGCAAAAAATCCTGGAGCAACACATGATTCTATGGTTTTCAATATGTCAGCGTTGAAATCTCATCTCGAAGAGCAATACCAAAGTGGTCTTCGTAATACATGGCTTCTTGGTAAGTATTTTTACAAAGCCAAAAACGTAAATATAAAAGAAACGTATAAATGAGCTCAAATATTTTCCCCTTTAGGTGATGCTGGATATGCTTTAAAGCCATACTTACTGACACCGTTTAGAAATCCTGAGGAAGGGTCTCCACAACGTGTGTATAACACGCAACATGCAAAAGGAAGAAATATTATTGAGCGAGCAATAGGAGTTATGAAAAATAGGTTCAGATGCCTGTTGCAAGCAAGAGCCCTTCACTATACACCAAAAAAAGCAACACAAATTATAAACGTGTGTGCGGCTTTGCACAATATTTGTATGTTTTACAAAGTCCAAGTTCCTATTGAAGAACTTAGTAATGAGGAGCACAATGATGACATCACAGTAAACGAAATTGAACCCACCGAAAACTCAGAAGCAGAAGAAATTAGAAACCGAATATTAAGAGCATTATAGTCAGTCCTTTTTAATACACTTTAAAATTTATTTCATATGTGTACAATGTATAAAAAAAAATATCACATAAATTCATTTATAATACTTAAAAGCTAAAAAACGTTTCTTATTACTAGTATAGAAATATCACAAAATAAAAATTAATTCAGGTATAGTAATTTAGTATTCATCGGCATTAAATTCACTTGAAATATTTATTTTAGTTCATATACGTATTTTAATTCACTTTTTGGTTCAAACAGACTCATCCCAATTCTTACATAAAAAACATCACATTAATATTTGCTTAGCCTGCTTTAAAATATAAACAGTCTTCTAATTTAAAAATTAAAAAGATTACTTCATTTGCTTAACCTACTTTAAAGTATATAAAGTATTTTCTTAAATACTAATAAAAGAGGAAAAATATCACTTCATTTTCTTTGAGGCACTTAGCTTAAAACTAAATCTAAATATAAAAGTAATTATTTTTCTAAATTTTTTCTCTTGAGCTCTAAAAGCGCAACTTTTACCTGCAGGTTCGATCTTCGATCCTGCTGGATTTTCAAAACTTCTTCTTTATACACGCGCAGTTTTTCTCTTTTTAATTGTAAAATTTCATCAGTTGCGTTCTTTTTTAGCTCATACATTTTCTTTGTATATTCCGCTGTTTCTGTGGCACATTTTCTTATTTCCTTTAAACTTGTAACCATTTCATCATAGAACTTTTTCTGGCTATCAGTCTGCGTCTCCAGTAACCTCAGCCTCTCTGCCTTGTTGCACTTTTTATTCGCCCTCTTTTTGCGTGATGGTTCCTCTCGAGCCTCAGAATTCAATTCCGCCTCACTTTCCTCAGAGTTTTCGGCCTGAGGTCCTGGGCTGGGATTTGATTGGGCTGAAAATGGGTGCTGGTCATTATCCAATCCAAATTCTTCTCCCGGCGGATTTATGCAGGCATCAAGCTGGAGTAAACCAATTATACCTTCTTCAATATTTGAAAATCCCTGCAGTCTGTTAGGACCTCCACCTGTTGCTCGGAATTCAGCTTTATTTTGCGACATTTTCTTCTTCGCTTTCGATTTCATGTCAGCCCATACCTGCAAAGGCCAAACAAAAATGTATTTCTACAAACATCACATAACAACTTTATTAACCTTAATCCATTTTGCCGTCGTCCTAACTGGTGGTCCCAAACAATTTAGCTCCGCTGTAAATTCTTCCCACTTTTTTGCAGCCTGAACTTTTGAGCAAACCCCTTTTGCGAATTGTGGATTTTCTTCCATCAATGCAACCAATCTTTCTAGTTGTTGTTTGGTACTCACGACTTTCAACCTGCATAAAATTAACAAAAATAGTAGAAACTTATTATTTGGATACCATAAAGTAATAAATAATTGCAAAACACTTACATTTTTACAAATTTTCCCACACTTCGTTACGCTGTCGAATGCAAAATCCTGTTCGGTAGAAAATTCGATACTCAACGAAAATTTCGACAGAGTTGCAAGCTCATAATACGAATTTGGCATTCGATCTTCGATTTTCGATAACCAGCGAAGATCGAAGATCGAATGCAACTCATAATAAGGGCCTTTACTTACTTACTTAATTGACACTATAACCGCTTAGCCGATTTTGTGTCACTCCTTCTTCTTGCTATCTGGCACCAACTGGAAACACCAAGTGAAGTCAAGTTTTCCATTTGGTCCTTCCAACGCTAAGGAGGCCGTCTTCTTCCTCTACCACCACAAGCTGATACCGCGTTGAATACTTTCAGGACTGGAGCATTTTCATCCATTCGCACGACATGTCAACGTAGCTGCTGTATTTTAAGTCGCTAGACTATGTCTATGTCGCGGTAAAGCTCATACAGCTCATCTGCGGTATTCGCCGTGGCAAAGACATAAAGGTCCATAAATCTTTCGGAGCAGATTTCCCTCAAATACTCCAAGAGCCATCTTATCCGATGCGGACAATGCAGACAATAGCACGGGCATGATGAGAGACTTATACAGTGTGATTTTGGGTTGTCGAGAGAGGGCTTTACTGCGTAATTGCCTACCCAACTCAAAGTAGCACTTGTTGACAAGAGAGATTCTACGTTGGATTTCCAGGCTGATATTATTGTAGGTACTAATGCTGGTTCCCAGATAAACAAAGTCCTAAACTTTTTCGAAATTATAGTTGTCAACACTGCCGCGGGAGCCAAGACGCGAGTACGCTGACTGTTTATTTGATGACAGGAGGTACTTAGTTTTACCCTCGTTCACCTCCAGACCCAGACATTTCTCTTCTTTATACAGTTTGGAAAAGGCAGAAGCAATGGCGCGGTTGTAAAGGCCGAAGATGTCGATATCATCAGCATACGCCATAAGTTGCAACGCTCTTATAAAGAATGCTGCCAGAACGGTTCAATTGTGCAGCTAGAATTATCTTTTCAAACATAAGGTTAAAGAAGTGGCACGAAAGAGAGTCACTCTGACTGAAACCTCATTTGGTTTCAAGCGGCTCGGAGAGGTCCATCCCTATTCTTACGGAGGTGGTGGCGTTGCATTTTGTTTTCAACGCTTCTAAATGATTGCGTTTGAAAATAGCATAGTTAAACTTTGGATAGGAGAGGAGAGGAGAAAAATTTGATATAAAGTCTAAGAAAATAAGGAACGATTGGTAAGATAGCAGATCTGATGAACTGTTCCAAAAAGAAGCTGTACACTGCTGGCGATCAAAATCGAAAAACTGGGATGCCAACTTTGTTAATTAGGTGAACCGAAGATGCGAAGAGGTAATCAGGCAAGCCGGCGGATCAACAAAATGTTGAAATAAATGCAGTTTTGTAATAATTTTATTGCCAAAGCTTAATTATTATTGCTTCTAGGCAAAAATTAGAAATCGTGCCGAAATGTCTTTATTTTTTTATTGTACTTATAAAAGTAATTTTGATTTTAACTTACATTAACGAAATGTACGAAATCGTAATGAATTTAAAAAACACACGTTGGTTAAACAATTATAAAATATGGTAAACTGAACGTTTCTATTATTGTGGGAATACCCGTTAATGGAATTGTAGTCAATAAGGTTTAATTATGTATATACACACATTCATATTTTAATACATTAACTCAATAGTAATTTTAATAAAAATATTTTTTTTCCAGTATCCTGTTCTACAGAAGGTGTCTCGTGTAAGTATTCTGGCTTGGTAAACTGCAAACACATATTCATGCTCATATCACGCGCTGTTAAACTGCAAAAATAACATAAATAACTGCTATGCTTTCACTCTTTCCCGCCGTTATATATTTGCAAAAACGTGGTCGTCGACAAATTTACCACACTATAAAGATAAACGTGAACTGCTTTTTTATTCTTCATGACTTCTTAGTGAATACTGTAGTGCGATTCACTAATTTGTTTTAACGATATTCGCATGGTTATCTCATCTTATGGAATATTTTAACGATTTTGCTATTCAGCATCAATTTTTTAACAATATTCGCCGGATCAGCCGTTGTCGCTTGCTAGTCGATTATCGAAAACTAAACGACAACAAATTTAAAGATGTTAACTCAACCGAGAAAAGAAAAAAATGTGATTATATTTGTATGCAATTGAAAAAAGGAGACTGATATTTAACATACGCATGATCTATCACGAGATGAAGAGGAAGTAATATCATACAACAGTGAATTGTTGTTTACTTCGGGATATAGGTAGTTCACGAAATCTGGTATGCTATATTAAATTCTAATTTCATATTGCTAGGTTATAGTTGCTTTGAGTCGCTGGTTGCAATCAAGGACCAGTATGCGAACAATAATCAATATCCATGAGCGTAAGACGTAGAGTACATCGTGTTAAGGTTTTGTTTCAAAAACACATTTGTAGATAAATGAGCACAACACGATTCATAATTGTGGATCACGGTGTACTGAATACTGAAGGTGACGCCTTTAGAAGTACCGCTACTTTGGTTTTGCCGGGTTTGACAATTCTCAACTTCAACTAGACAAAGCTTTTTTCACAAATTAAGAAAAAGAGACACTTTTTTAGTATTTTGCGAATTTATTTATTAAATGTCTGCCTATAAATTCATACTTTTACACTTTAGAACAATTAGAACACGTTTTTCAATGAAATATTGGAAGTTGTTCAATTTTCTCTCTCCCGTATTCTTGTTTACTAAAGGCGAGATCTGTCATTTCACAGCGGGAAGGCGCAATCTTGTATTCTATCATTCTTGATTGTGGATCTACTCTGCTGTACGATTACTTAGAAAGTAAAAAAAACGTTATTTGTTACCCAAAAACGTTCAAACGTCAATAGGGTACGAAAAACATCCAAATGACGTTAAAACCGTTACCAGTCAATGCAAAGTCGTCTCAACTATGAGGACTCTCACCGAATTGAGTTTGGTTCGATTCGGCACTGGTATGTTCGGTCGCTAGATTGTGAAATAGTTTCCAGAGCTTAGGTTTATTGCGCGTTCAATATCTGGACAACTTTAATTTACATCCTTATTTAAACTTTACGTTGTAACTGATTACACTAACTCCCTGCAAAATTGATTAATTCGTGCGCCGTGACGGCACCTCATAAATTAGTTTTCGAAAATTCTATTATATCTAGTACTTCTCACCATTCGAAACTTATGACAGCATTCACGTAAGCCAAGCCTGATCGGCGCGATCAGACATTCTTCCTACAAAAGTTTGTATGCGATATACAACATCCTTGAGCGGTTTAATAACTTTATATAGTCCTTGCCAGTTACATATCAATTTGGGGGGCAGTCCTTTCTTCCGTTGCGGATTATATAGCAACGCCAAATCTCCTTCCATAAATATATTCTTATAAATGCGTACTTACATATGTATCGAGCTATAGCTTTTGAGAATAAATAAAACTCGATGATGAAAAACATTGTTGCTTTTTAATTAAAAATAATAATTATTATTATTTTTATTTTTGATAAAAAATTATCGTAGTCTTTTAGTTTTATTTTTTTTTCCATAAAGCTAAATTTTGAGTTATATTATTTTGATTGAAAGTAAACTGAGGTCTTGAGCGTAATTTGATTTCTCAGAACCAAAAATTTATTGTTTAGTTTTTTTTTATGTTTTGGCAGATCGGAAAAGTAAAGCGCCACACCGCCTTCTATTACCTGTTTGTGAGAAACTTTTTTTGATATAACAAGCCCGTTTCTTTTTATCCGAGTTGCAAAACGCCCCAACTCGGATAAAATTTCCTTCAGTTGTAAAAGCAACCCTGTTCGCATCTTTCATGAAAGAGATATGTTTAGTGCTATTTAAAAGCGGAAAATAGTTGTGCTGGCCATTTTTAGGTTTATGTAGCTACATATATATTTACAAATACTATGCAAATAAAAACGAGCTAGGCCTTAAACCTAAATTCCCCATATATTTGCTTAGGGCTAATTCACAATAGCGCAGTTTTCTCACTTCCCAAAACTTCATCTCAGGTCGGATATCATTTTACCGAGCTAGCTCAACTCGCTAATTTTTTTCAATTAGTGTTGTTGCTTTACATGCAATTCTTTTCCTTCCTATAGTTCTTTTGCAACTAGATTAAAAAAGAAACGGACCCAATGTCGTTGCCGGGCATACAGGACCGCATATACGCAGAATATACGCAATGATGCAAGCAAAATTTTATAGGGCGAAGAAAAAAACAATATTTGGCAAAACTGTTGAACCTTTGTTTGGTGAAGTAATAAATTATTAGATTTATGTTTGACCCATACATTTATTAATAGTAATTCACCAAAAAAGTCGCACAAGCTGCATAAATAAAGCTATTTTAAAATATACGCGTTATTGCAGGATTTGTTTTTGCTCATTTTTGTTTGATAACTACGCGATGTAGACTAACAATGATATACAAGTGATTTGTTTTTTTGCAGAAATTAAAGCAAAGTGTACACTACATTACTTTAATTAAATTAATTTTGTTTTAAAACTAAATAAATTAGGTTAAATTATAGTAGCTTTGGCAAACAGGTAGTAACACATTATTAACCTGTTGTAAACATTCAAATTTATTTATTCGAAGCTACCTAAATGAATAAAAGTCCCTCACATCGAGTCCGACATCGTAAAAATAGTCAATTTTTAATTTTTTTAACAGGGACCGAAAATAAATGTTCCATGTAAAAATTTGTTTGAAATATCAACATAAGGCATTGCTGAGCAATTAAGGCAATTAGTCTTTAAAACAAGCGCATTTCCAAAATAATTTTGTTTTTGTAATTTACAACAATGGGTAGTTTAGTTATCAGCGCTAAGTCAATTATAACCATTAAAATGACGAGTTGCCTTATTAAGTACAGCAAATATGAAATTTTCGTTAGTTGAAAAGAGATAAAATGTCACACAAGTACAAAGTACTCATGTCCATGGCCTGAATAAAAATTAGTAATTTGCTAGTCATTTTGTAATTAGGGATAATGATACTCGCAGCATGAGCACTTATATGATATACGACTGTCTAGCAGGGTGTTTGCTAAGTGGTTATACATATATGCATGTGTGTACATATATATATATGTATGTAGTTATGTAGGTGAGTGTTAAGTAAAACAAAATGACAACGATTTTTTTCATAAGTGCTATTTATTATGTAGAGCTTATAAAAAATTCTTAAATTTGATCAAAATTACAAAATTAAAACACACGCATTAAATGATACGTTTTTTTATTATGGTTTATAACAGTTACGGTCCTTGATTTAAAATACTCATAACATAAACTGTTAAATCTTACTTATTTCAGACATATTGAGTAGGTAGCAAAATAGGTATTTTGTAATTACAAACACGATATGTTTGTCTAGGGAATGGGTCGCGCTAACATTTTTCTAAAACTCAAAGTTCTCGTCGCAATTGGTTTTCGGAAATCCCAAATATTTTTATTAAAGTTAAAGGAAGTTAAAAGGCTCCTATTGCTGAAGAGTTGACTCGCTACATCGGCGAAAGCATAGTTCAGGGGAATGAGGAGAATTCACAACATACATATTTTCATTCTAAATTAATAAAAATTAATTAACTGAAAATTCTTGTCGATTTTACTTTCTTCACGAAGATTGGCTTGTTCCGGGCTATGAGAATAAAATCCTTTATCGATTATTTTAGTAACGAAAATATTTCAGTTTTTTTAAAATAATTTTTTACCTTCTACCAAATTAATTTTTTTGTAGGGAATCATGTCAGTTGACAACAGTTTGGAGTGGTAGAAATTATAGCTATTTTGGAGATCACCACATCTCCTCATCTGATTTCTTTCATGACTCCACCGGCATTTGAACCCACAACCTACGACTTGCTGGCCAAGTTCGCAAACAATTATTAAACATTTATTTAAACAGTCGGCTTGTGAGCGGAAAGTGGTAAAAAGCAACAGCAGCTCACAAGCCAACTGTGGTCCATTGGCTCCGTACTTGCCCAGCGGCAGACTCTCGTACTTGAATTGTGTTGGTAGGATATAAGGAAAGTGGTAAAAAGGAACAGCACTCAGTCGTTTAATAAAATCAGTCCAAAAAATAATATATGAAAAAATAAAACTCATAAAAAATTATTAATTAATCATTATCACAGAGCTAAAAATAACACTCGAAAAACGAGTCTTATTTTTGTTCAAAAAGAATAAGTTCTAAGTGTTCATTTCTGAAAAAAAATTTTCAGATTAATTATTATTAATTGCAAAGCTGAAATCTCGATTAAATATAAAATGTTTGATAGAACTCATAATGATTGCTGTCCATGATATAGAATATAAATTAAATTTATTTCTTAATGCAGTTCAACTGTTTTTTTCTCATTAATCGTAAATGTATTGATCATATATATACACATATATACTTATACATACAAACATATGTACATATATCTAACTTAAAATATCCCAGTTTCAAATCGAATTTTATTCTCACTGGACCTGCTGAAGATTTTTTTCGCCGACGACCAGAGCTGTAAAAAATTACATTCAAATTGGATTGCAATCGCATATTATACCAAATATTGCATTCTTTTTTAATTGCAATTAACATTGATTGCTTATATTTTGATTGCCAAAATCACAATTTTGCAATCATTTAGAAGAAATTGATTGCAGTTAATTTTTGATTGCAATCATTATTGTATCAAAATTGCTAATTGGAGTCTGCCTTAATCAACACTTTTTATATGTTGTTTCAGAAAACTTATTTTAATAAGTAAGCTAAACTTAGCTTAGGATTTTGCCAAACAGAAATTATTTTTAATAATTTAAGGCTCTTATATTAAACTAAAGTTAAATTTCATTTTATTAACAATTCGGAACTAGGAAAACGTTATTAGCTACAACGAATGAGTTTAGTAACTTATCTCCTTTTTTCAATAAAAAAGCAAAAAGTTTTAGTTTAAAATACTATTGGCTTACAGCAATAGTAATTTCTCGAAATTACTATCAGAAAGCGATCCACGTCGTGAAGATTTTAGTAGGCCAGCGAACGAAAACAGACGTTCCCATGCAGCAGAAGAGGGCAATGGTGCATTATATTTAATAAAGATAGACTTCAGTCGCGCGTATTAATTTAACATGGTAAAAGATGTATTCGAATCTGCTAAATAAGCACAAAACTCTGTGTCACGATATGTGTCTGCTACCAAAGCGCCCGACGTTAAAGTAGCTGAAAAATGTGAAACTTTATTTTAATTATACATTTTATAAATTTTGTTTTTTGTATTACCTTCAAAATCAAAAAAATTGTGTAGTTTCGTCTTCGACGACAGGCTGCAAAGTACAATCAACGCCACGTTCTCTAGATACAGCATCTTTTACTAACTGTATAATTTCGTTAACTTTTATCTCACCAAAGCTAGGGTTCAAAGCTCCACATTATTTTCGCTTGTGGACAGAGTACTGATGCTATGATGGCATTATGCACACTCTCAGTCAAGGTAAAATAATTCGAAAACCTATTCTCTATGGCTCTCATTACAGACATAGCCAAATCCGAACAACTTTTATTGGCTTCAGTTGCTATGATATGCGCGTACTTAGCGCGTTTTCTGGCTAAGGTCGGGAGGAGAAATCCGTATACCATACCCTGACTTCTTTGCAGAAAGTCAATGGCTTCTGCGATCGGGTTTAACAAATCCAGATATTCTTGCAAGTAATTAAATTCTGTCTCGGTAAATAATTCTTCGGGAGATATCTTCATCACGTCGTTCACCTTAAATTTATGCTTAAGCAGGCCCTTTATTGAATCGTGCATGGAGTTCCATCTTGTAGCCACAGGATGTTTCAATTGGCATCCCACTACAGCCCTTAACTTTTCCGATGTACTAGGCCTATTTACTTTTTTCCATAGACGAGAGCATTTCTGCATTATCGAGAATAATTTAAGAATAAAATAATAATAAAAATGTACTGCATTTTTTAAGTCACCTCTTCATGTTTTTCAAATAATATCACGTTTTGTTTCAAAATGTGAAGAAAATCTGTTGAAGCCACTAAATTTATTGTATGCGTGGCACATCGAATATGTTTTGGCAGCCGAGAATTGAATAGATGATTAGGAATATCATCAAAATATATTTCGTCTTCCTCTTCATCGTCATAGATGTCAACTTCAGTGATCTTTACTCAATCTATTCCAAATTCTTTATACGACTTAACAAAATTGGCTGCGTTATCAGCAGTGCTCGGATTGTGATGACCTAAAAAACAATGAAAAATTACCCAAAAAAAATGACAAAAAGACCCAAAAAAAAAACCCTAAAAATTACCCAAAAAATTTAAAAAAATGCCCTTAAATTTATAAAGTATTATAATAAATTTAATAAAAATTATTATTTTTTAAATTTTTTTAAATTTTATTTAATTTTTGTCTTTGTTTGCGTTGCAGTAAATTACTAAATACATTTTTAAATTATCAAATAGGAAAGACCGTCACTTAAAATATTTTTAAACATTGAGAAACTTCTCTCTACGTCGACACTCACAAGAGGAGCATATTTAAAACATGTTATGTCAGAAATAGAACACATAATTTTATAACCCTTATTTTTGGTCAGCACACTATTAAATTTTTCAAAAACATTCTTGCCAATATCACCGCGAACGCCGCTTAATTGGTTTTTGATATTTTCAATGACGGATATTCCACCTTCTAATGAGAATCCTTTTGTCTGCATCTTTTGCAATGCAGAAGCAATGCATTCAAAATTTGCTTTTATAAAAGCTAATTGTAACTTTATGCTTTCATCCGCATATAGTTTTTGAGTTTCTTTAATTGTTTCGGCATCTTGGCTGGGAAATGAATCTACAACTATTTTTATTTTTTCAAAATGCTCACAATAATATGTACATGCATTTACCATGTACCCCATCGCGTTAAAATTGGTTCTGGTGGTAGGAGTATATCAGGGCCAAAGCTCTAAAACTTTCTCTGCGTAATGGCGCTTTAATGAACACTTTCTTAGTGTTTGCTATCAGTGCATCAACCAACGGGAAGTTAGATCTCACTTTTTCCGCAATCCTGTGTAAGCCAAGTGATATGTACTAATTTTGGGTAAAAACTCCTGATAGATTTGGCTGCCTTGACCATATACGGAGCTCCATCCGTTAGAAAAAGCAGCACATCCTCATATTTTATACCTGCGTTACAAGTCAAATAAAAGTAAAGACATGGATGTATTAAATAGTTTGCATATACTGGTGTAATTGACTTTTTCCAGTACTTCAGACGTGAGCAAAAAAACATTGGCTGGTTCGTCAGATTGCATAGTCCCAACAATAACATTGAGGACATTCCTACTCTCGGCATCACAGGTTTCATCGATGGAAACGAAAACTTTTTTTCCAATCACACTTTTTCTTATTTGGCACAAAACGTCATCATAGCAACGCGGAATATAGGTTCTTCGTAGGGTTGACTCGTCTGGAATACTGCGCTGCGTGTACTTCTCCATAAAGTTTTTAAATATCGTATTGTTTAATTTATTCAATGGAATGTTAGCAGAAGCAAATGCCTCACAAAGCTCCTTAGAAAATTCAGAAAAGCTGGCATTCCTATTAGATGCACTGTCAATGAGCAAAGAGCGTTGATGTTTGTCTCGCCCAATATGTTGTTGTACGGTAAATTTATTATCAGCAGCTACTTTGGTTTCGCATATCTTACAAAAAAGAATTTGGCCATCGGTTGAAAATATATTTGCACCGAATTCTTCAACTAAATTTTTTAAATGCGATGTTTTACTAGGTGTAACTTTTGGGATTTTTATAATATAAATTTACACAAGAAAATAAATTGATTGATTCAAGGAATAGCGGTAAATGGAATACGCTCAACATCAAGATCATTTTATAGCAAGTGTGACTGAATAAGAAAAATTTCAATGAACATTAAAACACACGCTTGGATTGCAATATGGAAAAGCAGGAGAGCATGTCATACTAACAAAACAGATGGATGTTCAAACAGCATAGCTATGTACTTGCATATAAAATTGCCACATTGAAATATTGAAAATTTTATTAAATCTGACATAAATGACATAAAAAATGACTAAATTTAGCAAAAATGATATAAAACCAAAAATTAATAAAAAATTACAAAAAAATTACCTAAAAATTTTTATACTTGGAATCTAGGGAGTATGTACGGCATTTTCCTTTCATCAGACATTGTCTACGTAGCCGCAGAAAAAAGATGACACTTCATCAAAATCCGAGCCCTGGTTATCAGTAATGGTGGCTCTCACATTGCAAGGATTTAGTCTGTATTCAGCGTGGATCTGAACAATTATATCAAGGATACGGTCAAATGTGTAGGAACCACAAAATCGCTTACAAGCTAATGCCACTGACTGCCGAGTTAACGATTCATCAATCCAATGAAAAGTATACCCTAAAAAGCTTTTATGCTTTGTTGACCAAATGTCGGAAGTTGTGCAGAAAAATTTATTGGAGGCAATCATATTTTGAATATTATCGACCATCGACCCATATGTTGAATCAATCATTGCGATAGCTGTTGGTCGACTCACAACCCTTAATTTTGGGTTAGCATAACTAATCAACATCTTAAACGCTTCAGATGTGACAGTCGAAATTGGTAGCATATCTTCCACTATGAATCGATCAACCAATTTGTTGAAAACTTTTTCAGTGCTGGACTTTGCGGTTTTATCATTTTTAACACTTTTGTACTCTTCATACTCTTCTTTGAGTTTTTCTCGAAGGTGGCGAATAAAATTAGAAGTTATTTGCTCTGAACCTTTCAATTGAGTCTTGCAAATTCGACAACTTGCTAGAATTCCATCGCGATAACGTATGCAGGTACCGATCGCCGTCTAACTGTTAATCAAAAACACACGAATTTTCATTGATTTATAGGTACTACGACTTTACGCTTCAATACAAACCTTTATCGATTTCCAAACTATTTTCTGCCGACGACGATTTACTTGTGGATGCTACGTTAAAAGCTTCATCAGCATTCATCTTACGAGATGAAGCTTTTTTCATTCTGACAATCATCCGAAAAAAAATCACCGAACAATTCACTGTCTGACATTTTAGATTGAAGATTTCACCGTTTACCTTTGCCTGACCACATTTACTGTGATTCACGATATTATTCCCCTTATAACATCACCTACAGAATGTGTTATCATATTACTGCATACTCGAACTAACAAATCAAAATACGAGGGCCACCCTGAAACTCAATAGTAACTTCTGATTTTAATTGCTGTTGAATTCAAAAACAAAGAATGGTACGGCTTCATTCCGTTGTTTATAACTAGTATGCAGAAGAATTCTTGCACATTGAAAAAATTTTAATACAAATACGATTTTGCAAGAGCATTTAGTAGAGTAGAGAAAGTCTGCAGTTTTTGGATTTCACAAAGTTTCTTCGATTTTCGCGATTTTGTATGAGGTTCCACCTAGTTTTTCAAGTCCTTCAGACAAATGTTTTGAAAAACCATAGAACTTTTTTCCTTAACAATTCACTTTTTTCTACATTTTTGGAAACATTCAGAGAGACCCTCGTAAGAACAAATGGATTGCTATCAATGCGTGGAGACGTATAACTGTAACCTAATTCCAAAGTGATACTGTTTATTTCATATCGTACATGCATAACACCAATAAAGTGTTTCACAACTTATTGTGTTTTGTGAATGAAAGGTTTTTTTTTCAGCAGCAACCACTTTTTGCCAGCAGATGTCAAGCTTAAGCTTGTAAAACAAATAAAATGACTTCATAGCAAATATTGTATAACGCAATAAACGTACATAAATTATTGCATTTTTGAGATTGCAATAAACATGTTTGATTGAATCAGTGATTTGATTGCAATAGCGATCATTGCAATCAAAACTTCTTACAATCAAAGTGATTGCAATCATGATTTATAATTGATTGCAGATTGTAACTTTTTTCAATCACAAAAAAGCAATAAATTTTAATTTGCAATCGAACTAGTAGTTTAATCATTGATTGCTAAAAAAGTTGATTGCAAATCGCTATCGATTGTAGCCCGTCCGGTGAATTCCCTTTCGAATGAGAGGTACGTTTTACCGGCGGGCCGTTAAGGACTTGCGAAAGAAAATACGCAAGTCCGTCAGCAAAGAAATTGTAAGAAATGAATGGAAATCTTTAGAAACTTACAATTTAATGAGCTATATATCCCGGTTTTTTTTACATTTGAACGTCAATTGTTTTCAAATGTTTTAAATTTTCGTAAGCTTTTTAAAGTTTGAAATTTAGATTTTTATGGATTATGTTATTGAGTGAACTAAAACATACGAATAAAAACATTGTGGCATTCTAAAAATAATCACTGTATCATTTGAGCTTAGAGCCACTTTATTCAATTGATTACTTAACTTTTGTATACTTACATATCCTAAAATATGGGTGTGGCACTTGATCAACCCAGATCATAGAGAAAATAGTTATGCCAATTATGGTGAAGTTGCTTCTTCATGGAAATTTGTGCGTACGGAGGGAGTGACAGACATTGCTCAATCATCTTAGGAAATGATTCGTTCTAAATATTAAGAATAATAACAGCAGCGCTATGGCACATCACAAAGATAACCAAGTATTTTTCTTCTTAATTGGCGCTATAACAGCGAAGGAGATTTTGGTCGATTTCAACCTGACGCGTCAGTCACTATTCTGCTTTGCTAACATGCGCCAGCTAGAGACACCAAGTGAAACCAAGATTTGGCGTATCGTGAATATCAGGTAGACTTGGGAGGTCTATAGCCACACCGATAAGATCCAATCACTTCGCTCACTGTGGGCTGCAGTCATTCACACAATATGCACGACAAAACCGTATAGTCGTATACTATGCTAAGAAGACATACTACACTTATGACGGTATTCTGTAACCAGTCTCTAGTCAATAACTGAGACTTTTCTACGTGAGATTGATTTTAAGGCTATTCGGTATTCAGTAAGCCGTCTCAAGCCCCTAGTCTCATAATAAAGTTACTAATTTGTCAGCTGGTCCTGAGCAGGCCAAAAGAAAGGAATTAAGGAAACTATTGAACAAACGCGAAAAAGGAGTAGCACTCGATCTATATTTTGCTTAAATCTTTACATTTACTTACGTACCTTGTTCTGCCAATTAGTGTGAATGTACATATAGATGGGTAGCTGTATGTAACGATTGTTAAGAGCTTTTTTTTATCGATTGTTGATAGCTTTAATATTTTAACATCTGTTAAATAATCGTTTCAAATAATATTCTCTAATAGGAATTTTCAACAGCTAATTTCAGTGTTAGTTTTAGAACAATCACATTATCCCAATTTTTAAAGCGAAATAATGTTGTTGGCAACAAATTTAAATAGTTTATTGTGTGCCATCGGTTAATAAACATTCATTATGCATGTATAGCTCCATCACAAGATTGACTCTACTACCACAATATTTGGTGACATTTTTTGAGACTATAATAAAATTTCTCTAATTGGAGAATATCGGCATTAAACCCCAACCCGATCCTATTTTGCAAATGAGCTGGTACATAAACTTTACCAACTCCTCGTCGCCGTACTGCTGGCAGTCCGTCAGCATCAGTGGCCTTATTGTTCTGAAGTTCGAGTTTCGTTCAAGTTAGGTTTCGGGACTTCGACTCCGTCTTTAATGATTGGAGTTTCGTGTTCATCACCTTCGACGTTTTCTTCTCCACTACCGTAAAGTAGCGAGAAGAACTTCTATCTCCATAGTTTGAGGGTACTCTGAATGTAGGTCATCAGGTCGCCGCTTTCATTCTTACAGGAAATTGTCCCGGTTTCGAAACCTTCTGTAAGCCATTCTGTTGCCTTCTGTTAGAATTTTCTGCCGTTTTTCCTGTCGGCTAGCATCTCAAGTTCCTCGCACTCGCGCACCTCTGCCTCTCTCTTCTTTTCTCGAAAGATACGACGCGCTACCCTCTTCAGCTCCCGATGTCTTCGCGTTGCCCCTGAACGCAGAATGACACTGTAGGCAACATCTTTCCTTTCCTTGGCAGCGCGGAATTCCTCATCGTACCCATCGATCTTTCCGGCTCAGTTAAAACCAATTACTTTTTTAGCGGCGGTACGTAAAGAGCGATAAATGTGGTCCCATTGTCCGGAGATATCGCTTTGTTAGGATTATATTTAGGACGATGTTATAATAGTTGTATGAAAATATTAACGAAATTTGTATAAATTATTACAAATTAGGGAACGGAATCACTAGTATTCAAAACTATTATTCCAGAATCACATATGTATATTTACTTTCCGAGTATGTATGGGTATTGTTACTTTCAAAAACTTCTAAAAACTAGACTGCCCGCCATATTGCAATCGAAAACTGTATTATCTTGCACTCTTGGTTCTCTCGCTCGAGTTCTAATTCCTCTATTTTTTTTTTTAATCGTGAGAGTAAATACCGAATCTTGCTTGACTTGCACCAAACGTTTTAAGGGAAAAAGACCGAGGTTTAATCCTTACATACCAACGTCTAGCAATAAACTCACATGGCCATTACATAAAAACAACCTTAGCCCTCCTAGAATGACGATCGCCTTCTCGTTAACAGACGATTTCACAATAATATCTCCCTTATACCAACGCTCGGTGACACGTTGCTGGCTGCATTTGAGTTGCGACCAATTCAAAAATTAGTATTTGTATTCTCATTCGAATTACTTTTATACTTATATTTATTGTAGACAGTTTTGATTTACATATTTTCTTTTTGTAAATATGTTAGTCTTGAGAAATGAGTGAAAAAAACTGTAAAAGCGTTCTATCGGAAAATATACGGAGCCGCAATCTTCTGTAATCAAGGTCGACGCATATAATAACCGGCATTACAAATTATTCGCAGATGAGAGATGGAAACAAATTTTCTACGGCAATTATTATTTGTAATACTTTAAAATACTTTAAAATAAAACTTAAAAGCGTATTTGGATAAAAAAAAATTTAATAACAGCATTAATTCTCATCATAATAGGTTTTCTTTTGAATTCATATAGTACTGCGATGTTTACTCCGATTTTAGTAAACTAAGCTTATTTCACCATACACGACCGCATCATGCTTGTACAGTTATAAAAATATCAAACTCACTTTAATTTTGCACTAGCAGCCAGCACAACCACATATGTATGTACATGTTCAATCAGCTGATACCCCTTGACTTGCTATCTCATCTATTTTGTTAGGTTGATTCTACATACATATGTATATATATTATGATGCACTCATTTCGTTTGAAATAATTAACGTTATTTGGCGATATCTCACAACTACATCACAATTATTTTGATTTTTGGACTCACCCACCGATTTTACATGAGGATAGTATGGTTTGATTTATGGGAAAAATAATCATTAATTATTTGTTAACCCGTGAAATTTTTGTTTTGATCTAAGCGTGGAAGCTTGGGATTTTTTACTTACACCTGAAAAGAATAAAACCGTAGCGAAAACTATACATTCGTTGTTAAAAAGTAAATTATAATTATAATAATATATCCATTGGTAAATTCAGGTATGTCCCGGGCTCGAGTCCTGGCCGGGGCAAGCAACAATGTTAACTAATGTTTTTTCTAATAGCGATCACCACTCGGCAGGCAATACCAAATCTCCGAGTGTATTTCCGCCATGAAAACAACTTCTCACAAAAATCATTTGCCACTCGGAGGCGGTGTAAAACTGTAGGTACTTAAGTTACCTTTGTGTTACCAACGACAAGACACACACCTCTAAATGTAGGAGAGGTTCGGCCAAACATCAAGCTAATATGTCAGCGCCACATTATTATTAGCATTATTATGTAAGTAAGTGCCCTAAACCTCTGTCCATAGCTGCAGCCTTATATTTTAAATGAACGTGAATACCCAGATAAGGAAATTTAACCAAATTTTCACTTACTTTCGCGTCTATTGCTGGTGCTTGTTGAGCCACATGGCTCTTTTCTAAGAAGGAAATCATATAGGGACCTATTAAATGGAAAAAGCATTTAGTTTAAAAGAAAGTTTAGTACCGGTGAAAAATATTTAAAATAAAAGAATAAATTTAAAAAAAAATTCAGTAGTTTCTGAGAACGTTTGCGGTTAATAATAAGAAAAAAATATATACATATGTGTAGGCCAAATGCCCATCTTGGCTTTTCTTAAGAGCTGATATTCTCTTAAAAAATTATTAAAACTTCGCTTTGCCGTCGCTAATGTATAAATATTCTGTGAATGCTGTGCTGTATCAAAGAACGTAGATTACAAAGAAGTTGCATCCCATCCCCCCGTTCTTGTAACAGAAAATCTCGTCCAATTCACCATACCAGAACTAATTTGAGTCTTGCTGATTGATAATCTGTTTAGATCCAATTGGTTTCTGTGTGTGGTGAATTGGAAGAGAATTCTTGCCATAGGAAACGAAACGCCATGCAACGTTCTTTGGCTGTACTAATATTCTGTCGTTCTTTTTTTCATTTTAACTATTACATCACATTTAGTGTAGCAACCATTTTCTTTGATCACATTTTTGCCATATATAGTTGGCTTTTTATTCGATTAATTAAATACTTACTTTTACACGATCCATCCAAAAATAAACGCCAATCTTCAGGGCACTGGTTGTGAGCAAAGAAAGTAACCAATTCATCGACATCATTGCAATACACGAGCTTGTTGTCAGTATCATCATATTTGAAAATAAGTTCTAAGAAAGTCAAGTCCTTATCTCGTTCGGATGTCACTTTGAAATCAGATTCCACAATATTCCATTGCTTTAATCTGGACGCTCAAATCTCAGTTTTCCTACGTGAAAGTCCCAAACCACGGACGAGATCACAATAATCTTGATTTGACACAAAATGCCTTTCTGTTGGATAGTTCCAGATGGAATATATTGTTGTGGACTATTCCCTAAAGACGATGCTCCACTAAATTCAGGCGTACCTATAGAATTGTCTTAGTCAACACATTCGCATATTTAATGCGATAACGGTGTTTATAGTGATGCCCAGTGACGTTTGTTTGGCAGAAAAAGCAATCCCGCGGCTTATGATATTTTTGATAACGCCAAACCATTGGAGTTGAAAATGGCAAAAGCTGCTTATCCCATTTCCCAGATTTACATTGTTTAAGTGTCGTTGTGCACATTGAGCAAATATATTCAGGTTCATACCATACACTTTTAACGTACGACAGGTTATAAAAGAAGTTAAACGCATCAACGACTGCCAGATTGGTTTTCAACGCCCGTCGGTGTTGTTTGTCAATAAACAAGCCGCAGACGTAACAAAACTGATTTCGTTTATCACACATATTTCATTTTTTCAACCATATGCAATTCGTATGACTTTCTTGACTGAGTGATATTGACACTTTATTTTTGAGGCTAATGATAACTAACAAGCGATATATTTGTTGGAGATGTGCGATAAGTATCGATGCATCGAAATATTGGGCACTTCATGTGGAGATTCGAGTTATCGAATAATTGTGGCAAATGTGATTTGGAAAGAGATAAAAGCTAAGAAGAGCGGGAATTTTAAACTTGTTTAAAGAAATTCGTAGTACGTCAAAAATTTACGCTGTAAATAATTATAATATATCTAAAAAACTATCAGAAATACTACAACTTTCAAAATATGCTATGATTCAGAGACATTGCTTTTTCTTATATTTTACTGCGATTACTTTAATGTCTGAATATACATATTGCTTTTAATTTTTCGTTTTCACATGAAATGTTAAATGAAGTCACACATGTTTACATGCAAACATTGAAACTTTATGTAAACATTTTCATGTAGGCACCTTGAATGAGACGAGTACAATAATGATGCATTTTAACTGTATGCGAAAGCATATGAACAAAGAATGCTTGCTATACGTAATGTGATGTGATATATGTAGTTCAAATTAAAAAAAAAGAACGAAAAATTGGTTTTTGGGAAAAAAATCATATCTTCCATAATTTTTGGAACGTGCTTTAAATTATATTAACGAAAATATATTATGTTTTCAAATTGTTGATGCAAAATTCCGTTGAATGTGCAAAAATACAGAAAAAATTAAAAAATTTCAGATTTATGCGAAAAAATTTAACTTTTCTCTTGTAGGACGGGCAAAATCACGTAAATGTTCGAAAAGCACTGACATTTGACTTCCAAAATCCGTTTGAAAATCTAAAATCGGTTAAGAAATGACCGAGTTAGAAATTTTCAAATGACCTAAAACACGAAGAAACAGTTTTTGGGACATAAATCAAAAATTTGAGGATGTTAAATATTTACCGAACACGATTTCGTGTTGTATTCGACCATACCAACGACCTCTACTATGTGACTTGAAAGGTTCATGCGATTTTTTTTTGTAACACTGTGTTATTGATGAAGGGTTGTTTGATTGTTTATTTAAATTTTCGGAGCCCAGATTACGGCGATTTTGTTTCATATCTATAGGAGTGAAAATATATTTTCTTTCATTTTTTATTAAGGCAAATTAGTACAATAAGATATTCAAATCTTTTAAATTACAACAAATTTCAGAGTTAACAATGTTATAACAAAGAATTAGAATAAATTGGGACTTTAATGGCAGATGGTATATCTATTAAAGGCTAAGTACTGAAATAATCATAGATAGATTGTCTAAAGATCTTTTTGTTTATCTGCTTTCTAATATTAGCAGGGATAGAGTTCCAAATGCGGATAGCGTTAACGAAGAACAGCCTTGCTGAGACAAATGAGGTAAACTGAGGAACTATAAGGTCCTTTATGCGGGCAGATTTGGTAAAAGACAACTTATCATAGAGATAGGAGATTTTCAAGTGATAAGCTTATATAAAAATATAAAATTATTGGCCTTGTGATACTTCGAGATCTCACCACTTCAAAGTCAGTGCTTCCATGGCGAAAAATGTCAATGTCCCAATCTTACGCGCAGAGCTACTATTCAGCTTACTCTATATCTGACCAGAATACGTTTTAATTAGGATAATTACCTGTAAAGCAAGGCGACGTGTTGATCTAGATTGGCGTAGATTCCTCAGTGTGAAATACATATACCTAGCTTACTACTTTGTTGACATGATCAGTACAAGTGAGATTAGAGTATAAAACAAAACCAAAATTAGTTATTTTGCGAACTATCTTTATAGGTTCGTTGTCAATGTAAAGCGGAGGTAAGAAATTGAAGTCTTTTGTTTTTGGTTATATATTGGTAACAAACAAGATTTAGTACAATTTAAATAAAGACCATTGTCACTCGCCCATCTAAAGATGGTGGATAGCGTCACATTAACATTAGCACAAAGCGGCCGGCTTGACTAACAGGTCCAGATAAGTAAAATTGTATGCCATCTGCATAAGCATGTAGATTTGCAGTTCGGCAAACGTGGAAAACATCATTTAAAAATAAACCGAAAAGCAACGGCACAAGGAGAGGAAATTGGGGATTTCAGTTTTGAAACGTCAGCACCACTTCGCACTCGTTGAAATCTGCCTGATATATAGCTTTTCATTAGACCAAGCGCACTGTGCCTTAATCCACAGTAACATTACATCTTGCTACATAAAAGTGCATGGCAAACAGAATCGAAGGTATTAGGAAAATCTAGTAGGCAGAGTAATGCCAAGTGGTTTTTATCAAAGGGCTCCGCCATTTTGGTCTCGAACACTATGGAGAGAGCCGACGGAAATGAAGACGTAGTTACACCATGACTTATGATGTTGGTAAGAGTTCCAAGGATATGCGGCAACTCAACCTTAATTAACTTTATTGGGAGTTCCATCTTCAGCGTTTGAAATTATTCTAAGAACACATCTTCCCACATATACTTGTCTCTGTGGAAAACTCAAACGGTATGCACTTGAAACATAGATCACTAAACGGAACAAATGATGGTAAATCTGCACTTGACGTACAACTTTCAAGGAAACCATCATTTACTAAGTCCGGAGGTAAGGTAGAACGCACGCCCTCCTTCCTTCGTACCTTTAGATTATAAATATTGGGCCACAAGATTTTAACTGGAAGATTCGTTTTTAATTTTAAGTAAGCCTGTTTTTCATATCTGATAATATGTGTTGCTTCATTTCTAGCAGTCTTGAAAGCTTCTTAGTTTTCCAAGGTAGGCTTTTTCTTCCATCTAGAGTGGAGTCTTGCTACTACTTGGACCCTTCTATTGTACCACGGACAAGAATAACAGCTTTCCGGAACGACACGGACAGGCACATATTTGTCAAAAGCAAATTTCAAAATACCAACAAGAAAGTCAAGTAAGTCATCAATAGATTCTTAGAGCCAATAAGAACTCCAGTCAACACTGCTTAAGTCAGAGAAAAGCTCACTTGCATTAAGATATCGGTAGGCTCTGTAGGAGAAAAACCTTGCTTCATTAGAATGGTTAATATTAATATCCAAATAGCAAAAAATTAGATCATGATCCGATACGAAGGATATTTGGTCAAACTTTAGAACACTGGTCAAGTCGGAAACAATAAAATAGTCAAGTAAACTAGGGTTGCTGTTGTTGGTACAATATTTATTACTAATGTGATTGCCTTGGCAGCAAATGCTCAAAAACTTTTAGTACTGATATTAATACCAGTATCTAAATCATAATAATAATAATAATAATAATGTAAGTCCGCTGCTAGCAACACAATTAAAAAAATATCACTACCCCAATCACGTACAAGAATATTGATATTAAAATCCCCACAAACAACAATATTACTATAATCAACAATATAATCAAATATAACATCAAAAATGAGTTTAGGCATACAGATATATTAGGATTGTATACGCAGAAGACAAGGGCTTTAAAACTAGTATAACCTAGTACAAATCATATATTGTTACCGCCTGATTTAGATAGGAGTCTCATTTGAAGATTGCGTCTACAATAAATAGCAATCCCACTACCTCTCTTGCCGATCCTATCATATCGCATTATATTATAACGTTAACGTTAACGTTAGCTATGTATACCAGCAAAGGTATCACTTAAACGAACATCAAACCATGTCTCAGATACACAAATAATATTAATTAACGAACACTCAAACATATTTCTAACAAGGTCAAGCCTATCAGCATTTAAGATACGTGCATTGAGGCATTTCTGTTGGCTACATAAAACATTGATTTTGGCAAGGCTGTTATCAGTAACGCTAGAAGCCGTGCATGGCATATTCATGTGAACAATAAACAAAAGCAACTTTAAGTTTAACAGAAGCGGTGGGGTGAAATAACAGAATAGAGCAGAACATAACCTTAATTGCATACTTAAGAGTGCAATAAAAATAACGGCTGAAAATACAATAACACATACAAAGTGAGTGCATAACATCAGCCAAATCGCAGTAAGTCTTCCTCACAGGAGATTTTAATAATTGGAGTACTCTTTTCGCAAGGAACATATACAGCGCCTTTGAGCGTAAACACCGCCTCCACCTTTTCCGCACGTCTTATCTTGATTGCCTCCTGCAACAATTGTATGTTCTCAACTGAGGGACTTTCGAAAATGCTAAACCCGCCCTCAATTTCCATCGTATTAAGAGGATTGGCCGATTTAATTCTCTTACGACATTCCCAGAATGCGCGAAGAGTACGGTTACGGTCCATGGGAGAATAGAATTTTATAACTTGAGGTTTTCACCTTCCATATACGGCACACCAAATACAATAGCATCAGCTGCGCGATCAGAAGTTGCCTTCCGCGACAGCGCACTTTCAAAAGACGTCCATAGAAATCTCATCTCACATTTTTGCTTTACCATCTCAGCCTCCAGCTTAGCAATCCGCTCTGGTGACTCGTCTGCTTTTGTTGTCAGTGCAGCGAATTCTCTTTCTAACGTTTTAAAAATCTTCTCTTCTATCTGCGAAATTTTGGAAGATAGCCCTTTAAAGAGAGAGTGCCGTACTTAGCAGTACTTTAGCAGTTCGTAATTTTTGAGGTATATTAGAACTATTTGTTTAATGTAGAGCAAGTGCAAAACACGTCCGAACTCAACGACAATCAATGCACGATTTCGATAATAAGCCTTTCTTTTAGCACTTAGTCAACGAATTTGAAAGTTTATATCGATATATTTATGAAATCCTCCTACTTTGCACTTGCTTTGCGCTACAGGATATGGCATGGTTAGCTCCTCTATAGGGAGTTAAAAATTTAAATTTTGTTGAATGCCTCTTTATGTTGAACAAATTAACATATTTTAGCATACGACTATACGGAGCATGTTATCAATTACTTAGTTATAACATAATGCTTTGAAACATATCTGGCTGACAATTTTGGAATGGAGACAAACACTTCCAGCGTTATGCTACTTTTAAAGTAACTCTTAATTCTTGTAAATTCTATGAGTCAAAAATTACTATAAGGATGGCATAATGTCGAAGCCTGTTTGGCACCAAATCACACTTGACAAGGCTTCTCTGAGATATGTTTCCAAATACATCAACGTTAAATACAATTGATAATTGATATTTGAAACGGTTAATGATTATTTAAGGCTGCTTTTAACAGCAAATGAAAGAACAAATTTGCACACTAACATTTAAGTTTTTACACACTTTACGTCTTTTATAAAATTGAATTCAAAATATTAAATGTCAATTTCAATTAGGTGTCTAAAACGAGTTATCCGATATATTCGTCGTATACAATTCCTAGAGGACTTCATGCTGGATCGCGAATTGTCTCTTCGCCTGTCCGAGTTATAACTACCCCTACTCGTGTAATAACACGCGTTGTACGTTCTCCCTCTCCTGTTCGTGTTATCCGCACTACTACTCGGGTTGTTTCTTCACCAGAGCGAAAGATCTCGTACTACTACAAAACACCGAGCATCACAACTTCGTCATATCTGCCATCAAGTACCTACATCTCGTATACGTCACCTACATATGCGTTCTCTTCTCCATCCTATTACTATTCGCCTATATCTCGCGCTTACTCACGCTCTCTGAGCCCTGCGATTAGGATCAATACCTCATTTGCGAGTCCAACCACGCCCTACTTGAAGAGAATCCTACCAGGATATGGCGCCCGCGCTTTAAGCAATTACCTCAACACCGAGCCCTTTGCAGTAAGTTGAACAATTATTCTACTTATCAAATGTAACTATTTACATTAAAGTCATAACAATTTAACGGAAGCCCTTTTATTATGCTTATATACACAATATTTTTTACCTGCAAATATTTTGTATTAATCCTCAATACATACTATAAAACTATCGTCAAGGTGAGAAGAAGGATTGCCAGGGATTGAAATTTAAAGAAAAAAATAAGTTTGGCTACCTTGTTGGCGTACGGCCCTATATCATCATTCATATGTATTTGACATTAATATTAAACAATTAGTAAAGTGAACCAAACTTCTTAATTCAATTTATCAGTATGGTTTAGTTGTAATATTTGGTCAAACACATTTTTATTCCTGTAAGCATGGGAAAAGGTCGAATGCATGTCGAATATTATCTTTTATCTTTTACACTAATATATGTACGAAGGTTTATTAACGAAAAACTGAGCTTCTCGCTTCCAGTTTAGCCTTGTTTTTAGTTTATTTATGTTAGGTACCTTTACCCTCCCCATATTATACTCTTAACGCAAGTTTTAGCTCATTACATAAACGAGAACCCGTGCTGAATTGCACTTAAACAAGTTCATAGAATTCGTATGGGATAATAGTCGAATGCCTACGTAATTGTAATTTCCATTTGTGTGTATGACAGATACGAGTATTAGTTTGCATCCAAAATAGCGACACTTAAATTACAAAGAGTTAAAAAGATTATTTACTTATTGAGGAATATAAAACATCACATATTTAGGGCAAAATTGGCATGAGACCGACAGGATCTCGCAGTGTTGTAATTTAGTATTCAGGAAGTTAACTTAACTGTAAATGAATGTGTTAATATTGAGATTCGTGAAAGATAAAGGTAATAATACCCACAAGATCAGTACCAAATTGTGATCAAGTTTGGCGATATCTATGTATATCTACACAAAATGTCTTTAAGCATTTTGAAACGAATTTGGATAATTTAGTTGGTATCGCATAAGTCGACGCCGTTGTTATGATAAAAATAGAGGAAGGCGCATTTTTTTTAGAATGACAGAGAAAAAGAGCGTCCCGACCACCATCTGAAGTTTAAGAATCGTACTGTAGCTGTCAAATTATTCAGTATACGAAACTCTGCATTCTTCAGGCTACTGTAAAAGCAATGGGTTTCGGTGTTGATGAATTTCCTATTAACGAGTCGTCAATATAAAGGCTTCGTGCATAGCGTTGATAGGTGACAGCTGAAGCTATAAAAACTGGTTTCTAAAACAATATATGTATGTATGTACCTGAAATTGTGTATGCCCACTGGTATGGCCTACTTTACTATTGGAATATCAGTGGCAAGGCACACATAATGTCCTTCGTTACGATGGAATGCAATATAGGCCGGTTTAATGCTCTTTAGGAACAAAAGATACAAAGAGAGTTGTTACTTTTTCGATGTCGTAAAAGTCTAAAACCTTTGAATATCTTTTTAAAATTCTTTTGTATACCCATAGATTGAGAAAGATGCATGCAAATTATACCACAGAAGAGACAAAAAGTACTCCAAAACTAACCGAAATATATGAAATAAAGGTATTCGAATTAACATAGCAATGCCCTAGGGACCATATAATCGAACTCTGCATTACATCAGTTACACAAAACTACTCTAATAGTGTTTTATTTTCTCGAAATAATTTTTCATTTATTCTTCTCTTTCTCAGCATTTTCTTTCGGTTGTTTGTTTAATTTTTTTAAATGATTTTGTCTCCCCCGAAAAAAAATCTCGTGTTTCTATCCTTGTAAAAACGTAAAGGTTTGCGTTGCCTGGTGAATTTGCTTGTATTGTTTAAAATTTCTATTTTTATAATGGATGTAAATCACATCATTTTATTAAATACGCAAAAGAAATTCATCCTCATCCTCAACTGAAAATTCAATTGAGGCGCTAATTCTTGAGTGAAGTTCACGGCGTAGAGTACAACGATTTTTGAAAGACGTTGTGAATCGTTATTCTGCAGCAGAGGTAAATAAACTAGTTTAAATCAAATGAAACCTTTCTTTAAATATCTGAAATATTCAGCGGAATCTTACATACTCGCATTTTTGTATATGATTCAGTTATTAAAGGTTGGATACTTATTGACGCTTTTGGCTGCCTTGTCAGGCTGCATTTGAGAAGCAGAAAATGTTTATTTCGAATATAATATGAATTAAATATATAAAGCAGCTTTAAATATATTGCGATTGTTCATGTTCATGTTTTTGTAGCTCCAGAATCTAGTTGAAAGCTTGACGTTCAAAAGCTGTAACCACAACAGATAGCCGACTGTTTCGCAACTCGCCTTGCGAGGCGCAACTCGACTTCCGCGGCTTACAGAAGGTTTCAAGACCGGGCCAATTTCCTGTAAGGATGAAAACAGCGACCTGATGACCGATATCCAGATTACACTCAAACTGTGAAGGGAACACTTCTTCACGCTACTTAATGGTAGTGGCGCAGAAAACAATGAAGATAAATAAGACGGAATGCCAGCAGAGTCATTCAAGTGCGGTGGCGAGGGGCTGCTAAAGTGCATGCACCAGCTCAATTGCAAAATATGGTCGGACGAACGCATGCCTGCTGATTGGAGTTTAACTGTACTCAGCCCAATTCACAAAAAGGCCGATTCTGCAATTTGCACCAACTGCCGCAGGATCAGTCTTCTTAGCATAGCATATAGGGTTCTATCGAGCGTATTGTGTGAACGACTGAAGACCACCACCTGACAAGTCTACCATCGACCAAATATTCACGATGCGCCAACGCTTTGAAAAAAACCGAGAAAGAAGAATAGACACACGACATCTTTTTGTCGACTTCAAATCCGCTTTCGATAGCACGAGAAGAAGCTGTCTATTTGCCGCAATGTCTGAATTTGGTATCCCAACAAATCTAATAGGGCTATGTAAAATGACGTTAAGCAACATCACCAGCTCCGTTAAAATCGGGAAGGAGCTCTCCGAGCCGTTTGAAACCAAACGAGGTGCCAGTCAGAGTCACTCTCTTTCGTGCGACTTCTTTAACCTTATATTATAAAAGATAATTCGAGCAGCAGAGTTGAACCGTTCAGGCACCATATTTTATAAGAGCTTGCAACTTCTGGCGTATGCTGATGATATCGATATTATCGGCCTTTACAACCGCGCCATTGCTTCTGCCTTTTCCAACATGTATAAAGAAGCGAAACGTATTGGTCTGAAGGTGAACGAAGGCAAAAGTACCTCCTGTCATCAAATAAACAGTCAGCTCACTCGCGTCTTGGCTTCCGCATCACTGTTGAAAATTGCAATTTCGAAAAAGTGGAGAATTGACTGGCGCAATTTGTTAATCTCGGTCAAAGAGGGTATAAGTAAGTTTTTGTAGTAGGCGCTAATGCGGCGTTGAAATAAAAACTGGGTTGCCAGAAACAAAACCACTTTCGGAGAAGTTGTAAATCTATTTGACCTGACTATGTCAAGTAGGTACTTTAGTTTTAATAAAGTTTTGAAATTTCTTGTCAAAGATATGGCACTGGAAGCTATAAGATTTCCAAATGAAATCCAAGAAATAGAAGTAATCGCAATATCATTTGAAAATGTAAATATAACTCATTAACTAATTGCCTCATGATATACATTTCGTGTAATCTGCAGATATCTGGATTTCCGAATACTTCGTGTTGCATAGATAGATAATTCATTACTACCAGAGAGCAAAAAAATACAATACGGCCGTATAAACGTACACGATTGTGTATCCATCACTTTGCAAGGAATATGCGATGCGAAGTTAGGCTAATTTACCTTAAAAAAAGTAAATAGTACTGCAGTTTTAAGATTTTTGTAGGGTTTGAACTCCAATGGAAAGAGGAGATAGGAGAGAACAAATATTTCATAAAAGAAACATACATATCGATTAATGTAATCCATTTATTTACTAAACAGTTTTAGATCATGTATTTAATAGTTGTATAATATATATATATAGATTTTCAACTTAAAATTGTGAATGTAGAAAAAAATTACATTGACCGCTTTTATTTAATTTGTCATAACTTTTACACTTTCTGTCCAATACATATATTGGATTTTTGGCCTATTTACATATTTGTATCAAACACGAGTTTTTATGGGTTCAAGACCATTCGTAATAAGAAAAATTATAGAAAAACAACAATGGTATAAGCTTTAGCTATTCACAGATCACCATATATCCTCATGACACTTCTGCCGGAGATCGAACCCACAACATCAAATTTAAGCTCATTTATGCTTCATTCATTTTCCTAATACAATTTAAAACATTTTATTATTTTTTTTACAAAGTTTATTCAATAAAAAGAGTGAATAAAAATTACCAATAAGCAAGTACTTTTTTCGTGGAAAGTAGTATTATCTGTGCTTCCAGTTTTATTGTGCCATTTTTCGCACTAATGTTTTCCACACTTTGCCTTTTAGCATTAGAGGTGCGGTTATTCTCAACCACTGCTTTCCTCCTAGTCTGAACAATTGTATACCTTTCTTCACACTGTTTTGCTTTCCTGTGCTCTATTTCTGTTGAGATCCCAGACTTCAAACAATAACAGTAAAACGGCTGATCTGCGACAGGGCAGAATTTTTTGTTCTTTTCTCCTTTAGAAATTTTCAATCTATTCACAGGCTGTGGGGAACATTTTCATAATGTAGCTATATAATCGGGAAAAATTTTGTTTAAAGAAATGGTTCATTTCGAAACCACCTTCAACTCCAGTAAACAACATTGAAGTAGAAACATTAATATTTAAAATTGTATTTCCCAAGGCGAATCCATACAAGGTGGTGTTATAAATACAACTACAAAATTCCTATGTATTTTGTTTTTGTTTCTGCGTAAGAGTTGTCAAAATTTAGATACACTTTGTTTTTGCTTTTACGGCTTTTGAAAGCTCATACGCAAAAGCAAAAACAAAATACATGTAGGTGAATAAAAAAAATCAAATCAGCTGCTCTTATGCCATCACCTTCTATAAATTCGCCTAGGTATTTCCTTTATTCATAGTAAAACGCCAAAAATTAACATATTGATATTTATACTCCAAGAAAAATAAACACAAGTTTATAGCGTAAATTTTTGCTGCCAAAAACTTATTTTATTATTTTTTAAAATTAAATATTTTATTTTTCCCTCTTGGCAACACAAACAAATACACATCTTGTAATAATTATGATTGTTAGATCACGGGCGGTTGTCGTGCAACAGTGAAAGGGTTTGGTGGCATGAGTTGCTCCGCCACTGCATTACATATGAGCTTAAATGTAGTCACTACAACTTACCAATCTTAGATAGATAACAAATTATAGGAGAAGTTCAGCCAAAATCGCTTAAGCGGATATAGCGCCAATTAAGTAAGTAAGTAAGATAACTTGATCCAACGATTTTTGCTAGGATGAATTAAACGCTTCGCAAACTATAATTATTTACAGCTATATTTGTTTTTGAAAAGACAATTGTACAACAATCTTTTGAAAGGTAGTAGATTTTCCGCTCCTAAACTTTTATTTTTCTAATTTTACTGCAAGCCCAATAATGCTTGAACACTACCATGAATGCGACAAAATCTAGGAGGAATCTTCTACATATTATAAAATAAAGACCCGAAATATATACATGCATATAACATACATATGTAGCACACATTTTAAAGGGAAGTTTTGCATTTTAAAACTTAGTCCGGGAAGAGGAATCTATGAAAGGGGCGTGGCAGTTTGCTAAAGTGTGGAAAAAAATCATCGAATTGTTTTTAAATCCGGCATGAATCTAAAACGAACCAAACGATATAAACATATTTTCTTTATAGCTAAACTTTGAAATCATTGTCTTCGTTTTGCATCAAACAAGGTTAGTAATTGTTTTCTAATGTAAACAAAAAATTTATTGAAGTTTTTTAGGCATCCCAAGGAGTAATATATTTTAAGTTTTGAGCTCAAGAGCAGTAGTTGGTAAACTGTATAGTTAAACGTAAATTAAGATTTTCTTGCCTTAATTTTGTTGTATCGATATTCCGGCTTCAGTTTGAAGCCATCTTCAGGACTGCAGTTACTAAAGTTATCAAACATATGTACATACAATAACATACCATCACAACTTATAGCGTTTGTTTTCTCGAAATGATGTTTCATTTATTCTGCACTGTGCTAGGGCTGACAAATTTTTTGTTTTATTCTCAAAATGTTGCGCTCTGATCCGGCAAAAGTGTTACATTTCTAACCGATAGCAGAGGATGGGCGTTTCGCGGCTGATTTTAATTGTGTGTTTTGTTGTTCGTAGTTTTGTTCGAAAGTCTCAATTTTGACACTAAATGCTAGTTGTTTGTCTAATTTTATTGCGTTCAATGACATACATTGATGATACAAGTGATTTTTTGTTTGTTTCTTTTTCTCACAAGAACCCTCACCAAAACGCAAAAGCCCTAACCTCAATAATCCACATGACTTCCCAAACCTAAAGAAAATCAACAAACCTTCAAACATTTTCCCCACATCCTGCCCAAAGTTCCTCATCATCAAAAACAAAGATATTCAAAAGCCATTAAAAAATTTCAATATATTTCACCTGCAAAAAGCGCTCGAATCGATTACATCTGAACCACCCAGTTCTATCTCTTTTACCCGAGATGAAGATCTTCTTATTCTTGCCAAAAACAACCAACAAAGCACAAAATTCTTAAAAACAATCAAGCTGTCAAGCGTCTGCGAAATATCCGTATGCCTACATCCAACTCTAAATACTGTCAAAGGCGTTGTTTACGCACACTGCCTTGCAAGTCTAAATGAAAATGAATTTGTGGATGGTCTTCGGCAACAGGGCGCAACAGAGTGTAAAAAAATCACAAAAATAAAAGATGGTAAAGTTGTAAATACTCCTCTTCACATCATTTCATTTTGTGCTTACGAATTCCCAAAGAAGTCAATGTTGCATGGCTTAAAGTCAAGTTACATCCCATCCCCAATGCAGTGTAAGAACTGTTTCACCATAGATCATACAGCAAAACATTGAAAATCTGAAGCCAAATGCAATGTCTGCTCTACCGCAACCCACGATCCATCCCCGTGCAATAAAGTGGAATGCATTAATTGAATAATAAACCACTATAACAAACAATACGTATCATCAACGGAAAGCTTAGAAGAAGCAACAAGAAAACGCCCCAAAAAATCCAATGAACAGAAAACGAACAACCACATCGAACACGCCGACAAACAATTTCCATCTCAAACCAACTGCATAACAAACCCCAACAATCCAGCACAAAACATTTACTCTTCAAATCAATCTATATTATAGAACAATAATAATCCCATCTCTCTTACTAATGCCCGCACTCTTCTTACTCAACTTCTAAATGATACATCAGCACAACAATCCACCGATGACAGCAATCCCGCAATCTAAAATGCAATTCTCTCTCTCTCAGCCGACTCTATTAGCTCTGAAATGCGCCTGGAAATGGATTTATAAAGAACTCTTACTACCGAAAAAAAAACAAAGTTTTCGATAGTAGAGATTCTGCATCATTTTATCACTCATTGTTCCAATATGGTACTTAATGGTGCCCACACTCACCGACGCAAACGTAGGTTACGTGTCAGCTGACACGATCAATCTCATGAGAGCGCCATGTAAATGAAAACTCATCAACGTGTACGTGTGACGGTTACGCGCGACGTGTACGTGTGTAATCTGAGAAATTTAGATTTTTGCCGTGAAGCCGTGTCAGCTGAGTGCTCTCTCACCGCACAGTGTTGCCAAGCAGAACTTTTTAAAATCATTAACAAAATAACCTTATAAACATTTTTTATTTTTATAAAATTAATTTAAAATCGATGTTTAATAATGTTAATTATAGATAAATGAACTATTTGCATTTGTTGGGTTTTTGGCTTTGGTTTATTATACAATGAGAAATTGTAATTGACAACGCGGATGTGTGTAAAAGTATGTATGCAAACAAATGAATGGCAACATTGTGTTGATGCAAGCAAACACAGTTTTATGTTCGCAAGTTTGTTTACAAAACATACATACGGGCACAAGTTTTGCTCAATTTTGTGTATCTCCCGTCAAACAGACACGGCATACGTACACGTTGGTGACTGTGGGCACCATAAGATTCTACAGTGGAATCTTAATGGATACACAAGCAGTTACAATGAACTCTCTTTAATTCTAAAAGAAAATAAATTCCATATCATAGCTCTTCAAGAAACTCATCTTTTCTCTACCCCACCATCAAGTATGGTACCAAAAAAAATTCTCTATTTACACCCGTAATGACATAGAGCGCAACTCAACCACCAAAAGGGGAGTTCCTTTTTCAATTATCAACGCCTATATATCACCAACAGGCACTATATCTGAAAGCGACCTACTGAACCTTATAGATCATTCAACACATCCCACTTTACTTCTCGGCGATTTTAATGGATGGAGTCCCTTATGGGGCTCACCAAACTATAACAAAATCATATCAGATTTCATACGAAATAACAATTTCATTATACTCAACGATAAAACCCGAACCCACTTTTCAACACGCTCAACATATACACATATATGTAGACTTAAGCATGTGCAACCCACCTCTTAGCATCGCAGCGACATGGGCAACGTCCAACGAACCACATGGTAGCGACCATTTACCGATTTTCTTTTCCCTTTTCGGATACAATAGAAGACAAAGCGTCAATTACGACTTTAGGTATAACCTAAGATTAGCTGATTGGAAGTCTTTTCAGAATTTAATAGAAGAACAATTAAAGGGGATTACTTTAAACGCTAACAACAGCAATCAAGCAGCCGCAGCTTTGATAAGAAAAATAAAACAAGCTGCGCACTCGTCTATACCTCTCACCAAACCAATCTTTAACAGTCGTTCAACTTATGGGTGGAACGCACAGTGAGCTGTTCTATGGAATGATAAAGCTAACTTATGGAAAGTTGCTAAACGTAGCCCCACCAGAGATAACATCTTGCAATATAAAAAGGCAAATGCCAAGTTTAAAAGAGAGGCTAAAATCTCAAAACGTAATGCATTCATAGACTTCACCAGGGATATCAACTATCAAACAACCTCTAAAACTCTCTGGAACAAAGTAAATATCCTTCATGGGCATTCTCTTCACGCCATATTCACGTACTCCAAAATTCTGATAATACAACAGTTTCGAGCCCTCAAGAAATTGGAAGGGTTTTGGCCAAAACTTGGTCTGACTATTCAAAGAATAATAATTTTAGCATTGAGTTCGCAAACAACAAAAGTCATTACACTAACCCAATTAACATCAATTACAATTTAAATCAAGAAGCAAGACAAATAGAGTCGCCTTTCTCTATTCTTGAGCTCAATACCTGCCTTTCCACACTGAGAGGCAAAACTCCAGACTTGGATAATATTCTTTACCCAATTCTTAAAAATCTTCCTACAATAGGGAAATCTAAACTATGCCAGCTTTACAATATAATTTTTAGCATGAGTATAATTCCGCAACAATGGAAAACAAGCCCAATAAACCAAAAAACATTACTGAAGGCTATCGCCCAATATCCCTAATACCTTGTCTTTCTAAAGTAATGAAGAAAATGTTGACCTTCGAAACAAAAATCGTGTTGTACAGGTCTCTAGCAATAATTTAGCTTTAACAGATTGAAAAAATATCAATTAGTCGACGAGTTATAGCCAAAAAACCATATAAACAATATGCTGAAAAAAAAATTCGAACTAACATAAACAAACGCCGCGATACGGGTCTTCTAATTTAGCCTCTATTTTCACCCCTCACTCTCAGAATCGACCTAACTTTTGCTAACCTGAATTTGCTTCACAGTGTTGTCATAACTTATGCTTAAGCATTAATAACAATCCTATAACAAATATAAACAACCCTAAAATACGTTAATCATAAGTATACATGGAATGATCAATTCCGATATACAGCAACACCTCAAAAAGAAATTGGACAAAAATGGCGTCGGCATACCACACATCATCTCGATTAGCAATTGGAGATTTCCGAACTACTCCAATAGTAAACATATTAGCCGAAGAGGGACTACCTACATTAAAACACAGGCTACTCTATATTACCAAAAGTATGGTTACGAAACTAACATACGCCGATGGTTCTCCTATCAAACTTGCATTAAAGAACAGGCTAAACAGGAAACGAAACACGAAAAAACCCCCGGTATTACAAACGCTAATTGGCATGACAAAAAAAATGGACGTCCTTTTCATGGCTGCTCCAAACACCCGTATCCGGTCTCCTCCATAGTTTCTTCAAAAAAGCAGCATTATGCTAGAGCTAACAAAATATAAAAAAGAAAACACTCCACCTGTCGTTTACCTGCAAAATTTTCTAAAAATATGCAACAATCACACCAATTGGAGAATTCTCTATACAGATGGGTCCAAGCACAAAAATGACATCGCTTGCAGCGTCGTGAATGATAACGCACCACTCATGTCCGCAGTTTTACCACCATTCGCCTCAGTGTTCACCGCGGAAGCTACAGCAATTCTTTACGCCTGCCATATAGCAAAAGAAAGTAAACACAAGCACATTATCTGCAGCGATTCTTTGTCATCCCTCGAATCCATTTCAAATGTGAACTTTGCCGATCCAACGATATGCCAATTAGAGATATTCTTATATCTTACTAGCGAGCCCCCTGCACACTTTGTAGGGCAAAAAAGAAAATAAAAAAATCAATTCGAATTCATTTAAATCAGTAGTAAATTGCTTTTACTGTAATGCTCTGTGGTAAAAAACATTAGTTGTTTTTCCATTTTCGGTGTAAATATATAAAACCGATGGTTTGCCAACGCGCGAACAGGCTACATATAACTGTCCATGGGAGAAAACTGGATACTCTAAATTTATTCCACAAATTCCTAAGGATTGCGCCTTATTAATGGTAACTTATTAATGGTAACCGCAAACGCAAGGCGAACAGGAAACTGAAGTCGTTTAAATTCAAATGGAATATCAGACGGAATCATTGGAATGCGTGGAATGAATACATCTTCGCCTTTGCATTTTCCTGTCAAAATAGTAGCTTCAATTACATAAGCCATCAACCTTTTTATAGCAAGTCTTGTACCATTACACAAACGGGGTTGATTGATATTGCGAAGCATAATAATAGTGGCTCCAACTTTCAATTGGAGACTATGCGGAGGCAATCCTGGTAAGTCCAACGAATTCAAAAATTCTGTTGGATAATTCACAACATCTTCTTCATTCGTAACAGTATCCACAGACTTGTACGACACCAATTCGCCAGAAATCTTTGATTGTATAGCCATGCTTAATTCAGTAACATCTTTGTTCTTTGCCGCTAAAATTGGTCTGTCACTCAACCATGCATGGCATGTATATTGTTGTGCTATGTTAGTGAAAACACATTCAATCAATTCCTCTTTTGACTGTACGAAACGGCAAAAATCATTTGGCAATGTTATTAATCCAGCGTCATCAACAGGCGTTGCACCATTTCCAATTTTCAGCAATTGCTTAGAGAACTTATCAGCAGATGGATCATTCTGCAACTGAACACGAACGTTGGTAGTGAGTTTCAATATTTTAACAAATCTCCTTAAATATGAAGTCTTTAAGCAAGCGTTAATTTCATCGGCCGCGGTCGATCTAGGAATGACGGCCACTGTTTGCCTAAAACCGCCTGACAATAAAATCAATGCACCACCAAACAACTCTGAATTATCTCGGAGATCTTTCATTGTTTTTCCAAAGCTTCAACAGATTTATTATTCGCCATAGTAATTCAATGGCAATTTCAAAGCAGAATGTGCTGTCCGACCACCATCTAACAAAGTGGCTGCAATGCCAATGCAATTTTATTCTGGGAACGTATCGTTGCCAATAACAATGAAATTAGAAACGTTTTTCCGGTGCCTCCTGGTGCATCCAGGAAATAAAATCCACCGGCTTCACTATTGACAGCTTGCATAATATTATCGCTCCGCATTCAATGTCGAAAGATTTGCGTGGACAAAAGCATTTAATTCGTTGCGATCGTATTGTTGTTCACGTTGCAGTTCTATCTCAAAAATGTCATGCATTGCACGATTAGGTGATGGCATTCCCAATTGTGGTAATGCCTTATTAAGATACTCTTTGCAGTTGCATATTTCTACGGCGCAGCACAATGTCACGGGAATTGAATTCATCGCCTACGATTACAATAGCGACATCATCCATTTTGGGCGCATTAAAACGTCTGACATGTTGCCCAGGAGGCGTTTTGTCAGCTCGAATCACAGTTGCATATTCATCTGATGGCATTTGATCGAGAGCAGTTTGAAAAAGTCGCACTAATTCATTTTCAGCATGCAACATATTCTGCAAACGCTCGATAATATCCCTCCGCAAATTTGATGATATATCACAACGACGATCGGTTTCCACATTTGAGTTACCCACAAAGTATATTTGCAAAAATTGATAGGTTTGATCAGGAAAGGGTAACAAAGAACCAAGTCGATGGCAAACTTGGCCTTGAATCTATTGAAGATTGAAATTTTCACAATAGTACGTTTCGCGATCATCTAAATAAACATCAAAACAAACAAAAATACCTTGAAAGTTGGCATAAAATTGTCCCGAATAATATTCGTCGCTCCAAATGAAGTCATTTGAAATGCAGAGTTATACCCTTGTATGTTTTCCAGAAAATGCTTTGAAATTGGTGTGCCACCATTTATCAAATTATGCAAGGGCTCCGGTGGTGAATTCAATTCTGGTAATTTAACTTGTCCATTTGAACAGCAATAACTGCAAACAGTAGTCATTGGTCCAATTGAAACCTTGCCATGAGAAACGTAATCAAAGTTTGCATCATAATTGAATGCAGCACGCTCCAAAGTACGTCGCACATACGGACGTTGAATTGGATTTCGCATAGTCCTACCACGTGCCATGGCATTTCGAGCAGCCAAAGTATTATTTGCACGCTGTTCGTCACTTTGAGATGCTCTAGATGCCGCAACATTTCTAGTATGACGTGATTGACGCCCCAAATTACTGCGCGTACGTACCATTTTGTATTAAAAATTTTTGCTTCACCAATTAAATATTAAGTAATTGAAATTTTATTTATTCACGAAATTCAAAAATTGAGGCGCATATGTAAGTTAGTTGAATAAAACAATTATTAAGAATTGAAATAGATCAGCTGATCATGAAATTTCAGTCATAGCAGGCACTCAAAAGCTAGCTACCTTGGAGAAAAATCCGTTACAGCATTACATATATATATGCTGTTAAGTTAACATATAAGAAAGCTCATTACAGCATTACATGTATATGTATATTATCTGTTAAGTTAACATATAAGTCGAAAGGAGAAAAAGTCCGTTACATAACCAAATGTATATATGTATATATGTATATAAGTCGTTAGCTGTTAAGTTAACATATAAGTCGAAATGAATGCAGTGTTCACCAAAATGGCTATAACTCATGAACCAATCCACATACAGAAACCGTTTATACATAAAAACCTTGGTATTGATGTCACCTTTCATATGAACTTAGCAGAAACAAAATCTGTTCAGGTATTCCAGAGAACATCAGTCACAAACACAATAGAACTTATTTTTATATATATAGAAGATGTTAAAAAAATAAAACTTTTATGGGTACCCAGCCACGTCGGTATAAAAGGGAATACTCTAGCTGATTCTGAAGCCAAACTGGCGACCAGATCTCCCTTAAAACTCATAAATTCCATTAATCAAAACGATACCAAAAATCTAGCGAATAAGTGCTGTCGGGAATCAGAAAACTAGTGCTTGGCGGGATATTCGCATTATTACAAAATGATAAACCCTAATCGCCAGCCATGTATACTTCCCACAACGATAACTAGGAGACAGAGCATAACCCAGTAAACATTTGGAGTCCGATTGGACCCATAATTCGGAGTGTGAGCGCTCATTATGAGCTCTTATAGGAGTTCAATATGGGGGTGTTTCCCTTCTTGCGATGGTCGTTATATATGAGTCCGAATTCATATACCATATGAGCCTCTTTTAGGAGTCATATATGACTCATATTTTAGAGAAAATAAGTGTTCTTATAGGAGTCCAATATGAGTGTATTTCCCTTCTTGTGATGGTCGTCATATATGAGTCCGAATTCATATACCATATGAGCCTCTTTTAGGAGTCATATATGACTCATATTTTAGAGAAAATAAGAGTTCATTGCCAAATTTTCGAGAAAACGATTCTATAACAATAATAAAAAGTTAATTAAGAGCACCAAACGGCATTTCTAAAGTATTACCCTTAAAAGCACTTGTTATGGCCATATTTTGAAGGGAAATTTTGCCTTCAACATCTATCCATGATATTTCGCAGGCCAACTCGTCGGTGACCAAGCGCTTTCAAATATATCTCACAAGTTTCCCAGGGTCTGGCATTCCAATTACATAGACTTCATTTTCCTGAAAAAGACACAAGAATTGACTTGACCTTGCTTGATCTGCCACAGCAAAACATTTTTCGACTACATTCTTTCTTTTGGATGATTTAATCACTGCTATTGCCTCTATGGTTTCTTCTTCATGACATTAAGTAGACAAAACCGTTTAATGTTCTTTATATTTTAGATATGTATATTGAATTATATTTTTATTCACTAACCGTACTGATTTTTAGAAAAATAAAACTGGTAAATATCTGATAGTAAAAAGTATTCTTTACACTTCAACAGTTGCACTTCAACTGAATTTTTGTTCATCGATGAACGCGTGGAATTCGTGGAAATACAAGTAACGGCATTTCCAAAATACAATACATAATTGCAAGAGATGATGGCTCATAACTCTGAGCCTCATATTTCCGTCATATTTTATACTCATTTCGGACTCATAATTCTGAGCCTCATATTTCCGTCATATTTTATACTCATTTCGGACTCATAATTCTGAGCCTCATATTTCCTACATTCTTTCCACTCATTTCGGACTCATAATTCTGAGTCTCATATTTCCTACATTCTTTCCACTCATTTCGGACTCTTAATTCTGAGCCTCATGTTTCCGTCATATTTTACACTCATTTCGGACTCATAATTCTGAACCGCCCAAAAATGTTTGCTGGGAATATATACTCGCTTTCGGCTTGGCCACACCAGACTTACACACAAACACATTTTGGAAAGCACCCAACCGCCCGTCTGCCCATATTGCAACGTCGAGAGTCTGACAATTCAACATTGAGTTGAAAACCGCTCCTCACTGGAACATGTTCGCCTAGAATTAAGAAACTCAAATTTAAAAGAACTGTTAACAAATATAACACATGCCAACATAAAAGAATTTATAAAATTTATCTGTAAGCTAAACATCTATTTTGAAATTTGATATTTTCCGAGAATTATTCTCACACTGAATATTTTACTTAATAATTTATGAAGCTGATGGCCTTAGTCGCTAAATCTGATCTATAGATTGTTAAGGTATAATTTTATTATCCTTTTACAATAAATAAATAAAAAAAATTAAATTTTAACAAAGCAAATTTAGGCGACTAGTGAACAAAACACACGAAAACATGTAAATATCAACAACTAAAGAACCATTATAATTTTTTTAAATACAAACAACACAACATTGAACAATAAACAGCAGTGCATTACCAGCAGCAAATGTATAGTTGTTGGCAGAAGTTTGTTGAAAATGGAAATACAATTAGAGAGCACAAGTACACATTGCATTTGTATGCACCTTACGTACCATTAGTGTAGGACGTTTATTTGGAAATCAAATTACGGTAGACATGAGCGCAGTTGTATTTCATGAGCGGTATTTATAATATGTAGCATTTCCAGCGTAAAACGTTTATTATGACGTTTTTCCTATTTGCGTCTTGTAGTCAGAAATACTGTTCCTTAGCTTGATGTTAGAATTATTATATTATATGTACTTGTTGGGAGACGAGGAACCCGTCGCCAATGCATGGAATTCTATATGTATATCACAACTTTGCCAAGATTGCTCTTAGTGTTGCTGCAAATTTTTTGAAAGGTATTACCAAGGCGAATTCATAACAAGTAGCGGTAGTACAAAAACAAACATTTATATAAATTCGCGTTGGGTATTGTTAAGTGTGAACGCTTGTTTAATTGTTTCGTTGCCATATGCATTGGGGTTCTTTATTTTCTTGTACAGCCGCGGAACATAATTTGCTGACTTGTAGATATACATACATATGTACATATATGGTTCATATCATTGTTAAGTGCCCCCCTTTTGACCAATACGTAGTGCTGTCGTAGTTCTCTTTTCGTGTTCGGAATAATTATTTAGTAATCTTCCACTTGCCGTAGGTTTTTTATACCACTCAAATGTTTAGTTATTGTTATGGTGTAAAGATATAGTAATGTTCCATTTTTCCATTATTTTCTACTTCCATCGTGAATTTAGTTTTCTGTTGTAACTCTTCAATATGATAATACCTCTCCCTTCTCATCATTTGCACAATATAAACATATTTTGAGACCAACCATGACTTATAGGGCGAATTTTCTTCAAATTTGGTCAACAATTCCTCCATTTTCAACACGCTTATATTAGTTTCACGTGTATGTGGCTGAAATGAAAAAAATGGCTGAAATGTCAAAATTATCAAATTACTAATTTGTATATTCGTTCCTAAAATATTTGAGTGTAAACTTACAAAAAGTACGCAGACTCGCCAACATTGAACTATGCATTTCTTTGCCGCCAAGTACAGCCTATAGCGAAGCGAAAATTCTGTATATCAGTGCCGATCAAACACAAACTCCAAATGCGAACGACGTGACTGCGCTGTTCTACATATGTACATAAGTACGTTCATAAACGGATTTGAGCTAAACACCGATCAATTAAACCTGCTAAACACACACATTGGTGTGGACTGGTTGCTTTTTAATGCGATGAGTGATTCTGGATACTTAAAAATTCCAATTTCTGCTGGTATACCAACAGTAAAAAACCCGAAGTATACTACCATTCGTTTATTTCTGCGAACATCAACGTGCAGGCAGTGATACCAGCAAATAGAGAAATGTTTTATTTCATTTATTTTTCGCCCATATACTAATGGTGCCCACAGTCACCGACGTGTACGTATGCCGTGTCTGTTTGACGGGAGATACACAAAATTGAGCAAAACTTGTGCCCGTACGTATGTTTTGTAAACAAACTTTGCGTATATAAAACTGTCAATTACAATTTTTCATTGAATAATAAACCAAAGCCAAAAACCAACAAATGCAAATAGTTCATTTATCTATAATTAACATTATTAAACATCGATTTTAAATTAATTTAATAAAAATTTAAATTTTTATAAGGTTATTTTGTTAATGATTTTAAAAAGTTCTGCTTGGCAACACTGTGCGGTGAGAGAGCACTCAGCTGACACGGCTTCACGGCAAAAATCTAAATTTCTCAGATTACACACGTACACGTCGCGCGTAACCGTCACACGTACACGTTGATGAGTTTTCATTTACATGGCGCTCTCACAAGTTTGATCGTGTCAGCTGACACGTAACGTACGTTTGCGTCGGTGACTGTGGGCACCATAAGTATGATAAAAGCAGGAACCGTAGCAGTTACAATTTTTATTATAAAAATCGCCCTTTAACGATTATTTTGCGACTTTTATTTAATTTCTCATTAAATAACAGTTTTTTCGGTTTTTATTTTAAAGATCAGGAAAAACGGTTATTTCTGATTTTTCTAATCAAAACTAACTGTTATTTTTTTGATTTTTATTTTATAAACCAAAAATAACAGTTATTGAAGACTTATTTATGAAAGCCATCAATATCAATCGGTCGCGGACTTTTATTTTTTAAGTCATACTTATAAAAGCCACTTTAATTGTTCGCAGAAAATAAGTTTAAAATAAGTGTAATTTATGATTTTTAAAATGAAAATCGAAAAGTAATTGTTATTTTAGATTTTTAAAATAAAAATCACTAAGACCTGTTATTTTTTTTAATTTTGCATAAAAAGTCCAAACAAAAAACCTGTTTTCAAATTTGACTCTCGATGAATTAAGAAATCGATGAGTATATTTCACTTAATTGTAGAAGATTTTCTTCATAGTAAATTTTTCAATGACAGTTTTCAGAAATAACTGTTATTTTCCGTCCCAGGATAAAAGAGTTAACCTGAGATAAGCTGCAAACTACATAAATTGACCAAATTTTAGGTTGATGAACCAACACATATCTTTGAAACTGCTATTGAGATATAACTGTTACTTGAGATAATATTAATTTAAAAAATCAGTAAAAGAATTTGTTTTGCGCTGCAAAAATTATCACTTTTTAGTTCACAAATATAAAAAGACACTTTCCTTCTTGGCTCATACACATATGTATGTATAAGAATCACCAAAAAAGAAAACCCCCTTTGATTTGGCATCACTGTGTGCATGCATAATGCATTGTGTTGTTGTTGGATTGTTATCGTGACACGGCATTCGGGCCGCTCGGCAACCGCAATTTTCACCGATAGCCATTGTTTATTTAGGTAATTTTCGACATCTTACGTGGCATATTCAGAAAAGTTGCATTGTAACAAATAACTATATAGTACAAAGCGCCCTACGCTTTTTGAAAATGAGACATTATTTTATATTACATTGTAATAAAGCGTGTTTTTTAGTTTTTTAAACTATGATTTATTCAAACAAAACTTGAACTTTTTCAAAAAATGCTCTTTGTGTGTTTGTTCGCCATGACCCTAATCAAAGAACGTATCTGTGTGTTGTGAATTGGACGAGAGTTCTTGCCACAGGAAATGAAACGCCATTCAACTTCTCGCAATCTCGGCCTTTTGAAATATTGCAACTGAAATGATAAATGGTGAAAGCGGTTATTGGTTCATCTGGTATTTACTGAATGGGAGATGTACAGCCCCTTCAGGCTAAAAGTTGCCATTAAATAGGCAATTCAGGATTAGGCATGGAAAAAGTGCTAACAACACGCAAACTGATTTGCTGTAAAAAATTTATGTCAAATAACATCGAAACGTCCATTATCAATGGTAAATCAGGAGACGAAAATGTTCTGATTGCAGGAACTCCTTTCATCACAAACGATATGTGATTTGATTTCAAATAAGATAAAATAATTTAATAGTTTTACCAATCGATACCAAAGCATAAAAAAATTAAGTTTGATATGTTTTCTTTTGCAATATACAGTGTCCGACAAAACTAAAGCATGAAACTCTCCAAACGACTACCTATCGAAATCATATTTTCAAACAACGAGTAATTCACTGTCGAACAGTTCACATCTGCTTACTGCGACTCTTTAGATCTCTTTCGTTGTTATAAGTAGTGTTGTTGTACGGTGTTTCTGCATAAGCAAGTGCTTACGTATTCTTATTCTTCTTCACCTAAAACGTGCTCGTGTGATTACGTGATTATTGTGTGATTTAAAGACAATCTTTCCTATTATGGCCTCCGATCCGGGGGGAAAGGACCAAAACTACTTCACCATTCTCGGTGAAGAACCATCACCAAAGCATAAAAACCCCAACATAAACAACACCCGTGATTTTCCCTATCTCAAGAAAAATAATAGACCCCTTAACTTAACCCTTTCATCCTGCCCCGAATTTGTTATTGTAAAAAATAAAGATCATCTAAAACCATTAAAATCATTTAATATATTTTTATTACAAAAAGCCCTTGAGTCCATAACAACCGAGCAACCCAAATCAATTTCATTTACCAGATATGGTGATCTCCTAATCTTAACAAAACATAATAAAGCAAACCTCAAAATTCCTCAAAGCTACAAAATTGTCAAACCTGTGTGAAATATCAGTGTCCCTACATCCAACACTTAATACTGTTAAAGGTGTAATATATTCAACTTTCCTATCCAACTTAACTGAAAGTGAAATTAGAGACGGCCTGCTCCAACAAGAAGCGACGGAGGGCTCAAAGTAAAGGTGGAACCTTACATTCCATCGCCCATGCAGTGCAAAAACTGCTATACCTTAGGTCATACTGCTAAATATTGCAAATCAGAAACGAAATGCAACGTATTGCATACTGTTTTTGCTGATATGATAAAAAGCTGTTGGCAAGTCAGTTTTGCTTAACATAGTAATCTACTCTGGGGTATGATGCATCAGGTTTGGTTGCCAACTTCGGCTGATACTTTGGTAATTTTGGAATGAAGAGGCAATGAGTCCTTCTTGGCTTGAGTAAGATGATGGTATCCAGAAATAAGAATGCAATTATGTTGTAATAATGACTCAAGCTATAGTATATATTTTTCCTTAGATAATCCAATATCGATAAAGAGCTCCAAAGACTCTTCACAGGTGTGCTTCTTGGAGAATGCTGGTTTTGCTCCTCATGTATCGCACTGGATTTGCTAATAGATAGAACTGCTTCTGTTATATAATACTTAACAGTTTCTTCATCTTTTTTGTATCCCGAAGATAATCCATCTGAAAAGTGACTAGACGCATCTTCCTGCTTGGGTTGAAGTACTAGGCTTTTCTTCGTCAGATCAACTTATAGCTGCTAGTCAGTCTTATTCACAAGCTTAGTAGTACAACGATTGGCGGCTCCGTCTGCTTCTATTTTGGCTATTTAATACTCTGTGTAGAGTCCATAAACAACGATAACTCTTTAATTTGCAGTTTATCTAAAATTGTTGGAAGAAAACTTGAATATTTGAACATATGAATCACCCTTCATAAAATATATATTTACTTTTGGCAAATGTTAGTAGGACTCGAAGCCAAGTTTACTACAAATAAAGTTTCCTTCTTCCGGTATGCCTTTGCATACTTTAACAAAAATCTATAGAAGCTGGCGAGTAGTCGTCTAAAGTGGCAATATCTTAGGTAATAGATATACTACTCCAGGCACTTACCTAGTATACACCAAGACGTATCGTTTCTTCTATATGTCTAGAAAGGATCTCATGTAAATAATCTTCAGCAACTGTGGTTCCCACATTAGTCAGTTGTAGTTCTCACGTCAGTGGCAACAACAACAATAATAACTATACTTTCATCAAGTCACACGGCTGTCCACACAACGTTCAGGCAGCTAGGTCAACCCGATATCCCCAACATACGGCAAATGCTGATTCAGCACATCAATTTACGCGGCTGTCCGCTTGCAATAACTGTAGGCGCGGGAAGTTAGGTGTTCAGATGTAGGCCCCGTAACAATCAGTCTTAGATAGTGATGTACTCGATTAATAAATGCCAGAAGATAAAGACTACCAGTGAAGTGGATTATAATTTATTAAAAATAGCTTGATAATAACGTGAAAATCTCGAATTGTATACTAGATACTATACAAAACTATTTAGTGGCGTATAAATTAAAGGCGAGCATTACAAAATAAAAATGGCAATTCAAAACGGGACCATAATTCGCAATAAAATAGTGGAGTCTGTCCAGTATTTAGGAGACAACTAGGCGAAAATCACAAAGATGACATTAATAATGTTTATCGGAAACCCGAATAGCCTCTTATAGGATGGTATTTATCTCTTTGACTAGAGGTACCAGAGTGTTTGCCCATTTAAGCGAGGATCTGGTTTAGGTGTTCCCCAAAGAAGTATCCTTGGACTCCTGTTATCATCTTTATTAATGATATTATCTCTTGCTTCCTGCATTCAAAATTTCTCCTGTATGCGGATAACTTGAAGGCTTACTCTGTCGCGTCCAGAATGGAGGATTCTTTTGGAAATCAGTTTGATCTCGACAGGATTCATGCCTAGTGTGTTAAGTATTACTTTTTTCCTAATCGAGATAAATGTTCTTCGTATTTTTTCCTGAAAGGTGAATATTGTTAATACTACTTATACTATTGCAGGTCATCAGCTAAAATTGGTTGCCATTGTTAATGATTTAATAGTCTATTTTGACTCAAAACTTTCGTTGACAAGCCATTTTAATTTTTTGGGCCAAATTCCTACTCCTTGTTAGCATTTGTGCGCCGCCACAGTTCAGATTTATTGGATCCATACACACATAAGCAATTGTTTATTGCCGTTGTTAGGCCCAGTTTGGAATACGCTGCAATGACGGGCAGGACAGGGCAGCTTAGGCATCATATATAAATATAATACAGCTCATTTTAATAAAATTTACACTGCGATCTTCAAATGTATACTTAAATCTATCAGTCGAGTTCTTACAGAACTTAATCAACTTAAGCGACATTGTCATCTCACTTTCGAGAGGAATATTAAACAACACTCTCCATAATTACTTTTATAATAATTATTAGTTTAGTTTTAGTGTAGTCAGTAGGAAACTGCATATACTCTGTTGGTGATAATAATAAATAAATAAACCAATATTCCAAATGTTATACATACCCCATTGCTGTGACAAAATTCGTGAACAGGGAAATTACAAACCCTCAATGTAACGGAATTGTAAGACCTTGCCGGAGAGTCAGAACCGACTCCCATTACTGGCTCTTCATGCAGGTGGGTTACTCAGAACCCACGTAAGGCCAGCGGGGGAGTAGCGGAACCGTTTCCCAAAGGGCGTCGAAACCGACACCTCAAGACATATTCACTTCCAGCCGTGAAGGAGCCGCGAATCCGACAACCAAATCCATCTCTGTTTCTGGGGGTGAAGACTGGAAGACGAAATAGCTTTGCACTCTCTCAATAGCCAGCATGAACGAATTCCTATCGCCCACTTTCCCGGAGTGCTTGGGCGATACAGTAAGGCAGGGCGTGACACGTCCCTCTAAGTAAGAAGGCCCACTCGGATTATCGCGTGACCATTAAAATCGTGGAACGCTGAAGTGGTCAGGGGCCAGGCTGGAAGCCGTGGATACCCGTGAAGACGAGTGTTCACTGTGAGAGCAAGTTTTCAACTGTGTCATTAAAGACAAATACGACAATCACAACGTACATCGCTGGGAAGAGCATTAGCAGACAATGACTTATTGATTCATATATATATGATTTATATCTGCGGCAATTTACCAAAACATCTTAAGTCGAGTTAAATCAAAATCGAGTTAAGGTCATATTCTGATTTACCTTCTTACAATGCACATTTGGATTCAATTAGGTTTTTATTTCCATGATTTTAGAAAAAGTTATCGCGGTTTACTTTTTAACGTCCTTACTTTTTGAATATATTTCACACGACATAACATCTTACATAAACCTTAGTTTTTTTGAGATGTCTTATCTTAACATAAACTCAATATTTACTAGACATTATGCAACAAATTTAATATATTCAAAAATCCTATGTTTACTTAAACCGTTATGTTAAAAATAGATTTTCAGATTTTCATTACTTAAATGGATATAAGTTTTTTTTTTTTTTTTTTTTTTTTTAACTGTAATGTAAATATTTATTGAATCTTCTCTGTAAGAGACTAACAATAAGTTTTAAAATCTTAATTTAATTCTTAAACCTACCCCCTATTGGGGGAATGTGTTTGCTAAACGGGCCCTTATATTAACTGCCGGGCTGGAAAATCATTTCGTCTGAGTCGAGTTTGTGTTGCTTCATCGGTGAGTGATTGTGCTAGTTGATTTGGGTGCACGTTTAGCTTGTCCAAATACTTTTCTTTGATTTCCCCTATTTCATCTTGAACGGATGGGATGTTGAGGTCTTCATGGATGTTCTTATTCCGAATATACCACGGAGCTCCGGTGAGTGTCCTAAGGATTTTTGATTGAGCCCTTTGAATGATGTCCACATTACTGGCGCATGCATTACCCCACAACTGTGAGCCGTACGTCCAGCATGGCTTTATAATACTTGTGTACAGAAGTACTCTGTACTCCAGTTTTAGTGGGGATCGCGAGTTCATGAGCCAATGAAGGCTATTGGCTTTCAGTTTCATTTGGGTTTTCTTAGAATCAATATGCTTGCGCCAAGTGAGGCGCCTATCGAGATGTACACCGAGATACACCACTTCATTGGTCTGCGGGATCGTAATGCTATTTAGGGTCAATGGCGGACAGGAATTCCTATTTAGTGTGAAGGTGACGTGTTTACTCTTTTGCTCATTGACCCTGATGCGCCAGTTGGCCAACCACTTCTCCAGGAGCAGTAGGTACTGAGCTAGAAGTCTGGTTGCATTGTTTGGGCATCGAGATCTGCTAAGGATAGCAGTGTCATCCGCAAAGGTTGATAATGTTAGACGGGGATCTGTCGGTATGTCTGCTGTGTAGAGAATATAAAGGAATGACCCAAGAACGCTTCCTTGTGGAACTCCAGCTACGATGTCAAATTCTCGTGTTATGAATCCGGTTTGTCGTACGGCAAAAACTCGATGACTAACATAGCTTTCAAGAACTTTGTGTGTGTTCGCAGGAAGTAGCTTCCGTATTTTATATATCAGTCCGTCCAGCCAAACGCGATCAAATGCTTGAGCGACGTCAAGAAAAATTGCCGAGCAGTACTCTCTTCGTTCGAACGACGTCCTTATCTCCGATGTTAGACGGTTAACTTGTTCTATAGTCCCGTGTTGGGCCCGGAATCCAAATTGATGCGAAGGTATAATTTTCCTCACGTGTGCACCAATCTTGAGCAGCAAGGTTTTTTCAAAGAGCTTTGAGAAGCAAGGTAGCAAGCTTATTGGCCTGTATGAACTTGCTTGTGTTTTGTCCTTTCCTGGTTTTGGTATCATTATTATGATCGATTTCTTCCAATGTGTTGGAAAATGGCCATATCTCAAAATAGAGTTAAAGAGATTTGAGATGTATGTTATGGCAGGACGCGGAAGTTCCATGATCATCTGTGGGGTTATTGGATCATGTCCCGGTGATTTCTTTAAGTGCAGTTGCTCTTTGATGAATTTCATAATCTCAAGTGGATGCACTTTTATTGGTTCTGTTTGTGAGACAGCAGGGAGTAAAGGTAAAACATATCCGTTTGATGACGCGTTTGGCTGAAATACGTTTTTTAGGTGAAGTGAAAAAACATTTGCTTTCTCTTCATCGCTACGGGCCCATTTCCTATTGTGGTCTCTTAAAGGCGTGTCGACGTTCGTTGGTGGCTGTATACTAGATTTAGCTTTCCATAGAGAACACTTTGCGCTGGTTGGTGACAAGCTTTGAATGTATTTCGCATGAGCACGCTGTTCTTCAGCCTTGAGGGATCTGCTTAGTTTGCGGGTTGCGTCTTTTAGTCGTTGTTTTGCAGCAGGTGATCTGTGGTTCTGCCATTCTCTGCGTAGGCGCCGCTTCTCGGCAACAAGACGTTCTATTTGACTGTTTGTAATTTGATGGTTTTGCTTTAGATTTTTCGTTTTCATTTTTGGAGTGGCCTGATAAGCAGCAGATGTTATAACTGAATTTAGAGCCTTTTCGGATTCTTCAATGTCTTTTTCACTTCTTATACTTGGGTTAAGCTCAATGTGGCTACTGATGTACATCCTATATTTCAGCCAGTTTGTTTTGGGAGACGTAAGTCTCAATGGGTATTCTTTAGGCCTCGGACACTCCTGCAAGGAAAAAACAACAGGAGAATGATCTGAAGCTAGGTCCGAAAGGGCCTCTGACTCTATCAGGTTATTTTGGATTCTTCTTGTTACGGCAAAGTCTATAAGATCGGGAATCTTTGTAGGGTCTGTTGGCCAGTAAGTCGGTGTTCCTGGTGACGCATAGCCAAGGTTGTTTGATGTATCAATAAGTGCTTTATAGAGTTGCCTTCCCTTTGGATTAATCAAGCGGGAACCCCAGTGGGGATGCTTTGCATTATAGTCGCCCGCTGCGATGAAGCGATTTCCAAGAGTGTTGAAGAAGTCCATAAATTGTTCAACCGATATGGAGAAACGTGGAGGACAGCACACTGCGGACAAGGTTATATATCCAGAACTCGTAACCACGCTTATTGAAGTGGCTTGCAGGTAACTCATAGCAAACTGTGGAAGAATATTGTGCTTAATTCGCCTTCTTATTAAAACTGCTGTCCCGCCGTGCGCTTTCCCATCCGGATGATTTGTTGTATATATATCGTATCCTGATATGTGGAAGTGATTTTTGCTTGTTAGATGCGTTTCGACTGAGAGCATGACATCGATCTCCTTATCGTTTAAAAACTTCAAAAGCTCTAGTCGGTGCTGAGAAATGCCGTTGGCATTCCATAGACATATTTTTAACGGGGGCATTTATTTCATCTGTTTGTCAGCGAGCAATTGGATGAGCTGATTTTGATTTTTCATAAGCTCTTGCATAGTTGATTGCATAAAAGTCATGAAATTCATCATGTTTTGTTGCAAGGAGACGATTAAGGTCTCAATACTGTTAAGAGTGTTGCCGGAGACAGGTGCTAAGGTTGGTGCAGTTGATTTAAGGGCGGGTTGCTGAAGTCCGGTTTTGACCGCATCAGCAAATGAAACGCTGGAAGTAGCCTTAGAGTTAAACATGGGTGCACGTGAGAAGCACACTTCAGATAGAGTTTGAGATTGCGTAAATGTTGGTTGTCCACGAATCGGGGTTTTTTGAACTAGTTGCTGTTTTAATTCTTCATATACAGGGCATCCCCTATAGTTAGCTGTGTGGTTGCCCCCACAATTGTTGCATTTTTTCATGGAAGGATCGTTCTTATTTACAATGCATGATTCTGTAGCGTGAAGGTCTCCGCAAGCCACACAAATGGCGCGTAAGGTGCAATATGTTTTTGTGTGTCCGAATTCTTGACAATTGGTGCACTGGACAGGGCCATTACGCTTATGGGGCTCTTCCACAGTAACTCTACGGTGCAAAAGGTACTGCAAGTTGTAAATGGGGTGAACAGTATTTTTTCCAAGAGGCTTACTTTCTGGCTCCAGCTCAACTTTGAACATAGGCTGTGGTACCCTATTTCTGTTGATTATGTTTATAACCGCCTTTGCGTTGAACTTCTGGAGTTTTAGGGCATTTAGGATTTCCGCAGGTTCAACGGTAGCCTCGATACCTTTGACTACGACTTGAATGCCGTTTGCACTTTTAAGTTGGTACGTGTAAAAATTTATCTTAGCATCGTTAAGATATTTAGATACCAGGCGGTAATGCTCTTCCGAGTGTATTTGCAGTTTCGTCTCGGGAATATTGCCCTTGGTAAGTGAGATTATGTGAAAAGTGTTTTCACCGATTAGCTGCACTAGTTTTTTTACTAAAGCATTTGAGTTTTGCCCGCGGATATAAATAGGCGGGGGCTTGGCCTTACTAGTCGTGGGCATGATTTCTGTATTGCCCTTGTCCTGAACTGTGTCGCTAAGCAAAGCAAATCTATTGTTGCTTAGTAGAGACTCCTTCTCTCCTTTACTTTCTTCTCGAATTGATTTTATTTATTTTTTTATTTTAATAATTAAGTCTTTGAATTTACAAATTCTTACAGACTAAGTTAATATTAAGAAAAAAAAAGATCTTAGAATACTAATTATAGTCGCATAGGAGATGGTGAAGTCAACACCTGTGGAATTGAAAAACATATTCAGATCAGCACATGCTCTAGAGATAGGAGCATTTGCAGCATAGTTGGTCTTAGCAAAACCAATTTTTAAGGTCTCAAACTGTCGAAAATTCCTACACGGAACATTGAACTGAATTTTGCTCAGAAGTGATGAGCAATCGACAGCTCCAGAAATTATACCCATAACAAACGAGCAAGATAAAATGGATCTTCTACCTTCAAGCGTACATAGTCCAATCAGAAGACATCTAGATTCATATGAAGGCAAAGGATCCGAAAAATTTAATGAGCGGAGAGCAAACCGTAGGAAAACCTTCTGAACTCTCTCAATGCGTTTAGAAGGACCAATTTGATAGGGCCTCCAAATAACAGCCGCATATTCCAATCTCGACCTGACAAGAGCACAGTATAGCGACTTGAGTGCGCAAGGATTAGTAAATGCGGAGCAGTTTCTACGTATGAACGCGAACATTGCGTAAGACCGAGAAATGACATAATTGAATTGGTTAGAGAAACTGAATTTGGAGTCAAAAAATACACCCAGGTCTTTAATCTCCTTAACAGATTGCAGGACGCAGCCAGATATAGCATACGATGAACATAGAGTATTACCGGATTTTGAAAAGGTAACATGGAACCACTTTTTAATGTTAAGCGTGAGACGATTTAGGCGGCACCAGTTTTCAACATTAAGAACATCAGCTTGCAGCAGCTCAGAGTCAGAGATGTGGCATTATCCACTTCAACGACACAGTGTCTGTTAGTTAGGTAAGACTCAATCCACATCAAAAACATAGAGTGAAATCCCATCACACCCAACTTTAACAAGAGCATCCTGTGGGACACCTTGTCAAAAGCCTTCGAAAAGTCCGTATAAATCGTGTCAACTTGCAGTCTGTCATGAAATGCGGAAATACAGTATTCACTGAAAATAGTTAAATTGCTAACAGTGGAACGTTTTGGGCCGAACCCATGCTGATTATTCGATATTAGGCTTTTTACCGCAAAATATAATTTTTCATTAACTATTATCTCGAAGAGTTTGGATACAGACGAGAGTTTCGAGATCGGCCTATAGTTTCGAACATCATTTTTATTCCCACTTTTAAAAACAGGAGTAACTGATGTCAATTTTCAGTCATCTACAAAAGTACCAGTTGCCAGTGAATTGTTGAAAATAACTGAGAGAGGCTCAACCAGGCACGCACAGTTTTTTAGCAACATTACTGAAAGTCCATCCGAGTCCATTTTAGTCGAAGGCTTAAGCTTCCCAATACCATTCAGTACATCGATGGCGGAAACGCTCATAGAGCCGAAGTTAAGCGAGGAGTCACTCATGGATGGAAAACTTGAAAATCGAGCAGAGTCTGATTCGTAATTAGAGCAAAAAAAGCTAGCAAATAGATTCGCGGAGGCTACAGCACTATTTGCGTATGTATCGTTATAGAATACATTGTTTGGGACAGATGAGGAAGACTTTTTTGATTGGATGAAACGCCAAAATGCCTAAGAATTCGAGATTATGTTGTTTTCAAATCCCAGAACATAATTTCTGTATAGGAACTTATTCAGACAGTTGAATTCTTTTAAATGGTATTGAAATTTTGAATAGTGCTCAGGATCGCCAGTCTTCTTGTACTTTTTCCCAAATTTGTTTTTCAAATTCCTTAGACGTTTTAACCTCCTAGTATGCCAAGGCGTCTTATACGCTTTTTTATTAAGAATAGGAATATGCTTCAAGCACAAATCATAAACCTTTTTTTTAAAAATACGAAAACATGTTGTTACATCATTGCCTCGGAAGGCATCACACCAGTCAATGTTTATCAATACATCAATAAAGATAGACCAGTCACAAGCATTATAGTTAAATTTAATTTCCGGATTCTCAGAAATTTTTGAAAATTCATAAAACTCCAACTCAAGCGAGATAGGAACGTGATGTTTATCAGTCACAGAGATTGGTGCAATGCATTCCGACAAAATGTAATTGACATTGTTCGAGATGAATACTAAATCCAAAATTCTATTTAACCTGTTATAAAGACCATTAATTTGAGCTAGATCAAGGCTTAAAAAACTGTCAATAACGTGAATTTCGGCTGAAGAGTTAACATTAGTGGCCATAAGCGCAGCCGAGTTTTCAATCGGTGACCAATTTACGTTACAAAGGTTAAAATCCCCGAGGACACAAAGATGATTATCACCAACTAGATTTGACGCTAATGATACAACATTGTCAGCGTGTGCAAAATATAAACTATCCGCACTATTCGGCGGGATATAGGAAACACATAAGTATAGGATTCCTGATGAACCATGTACGTGAACGCAGAGCTGGTCAATAAGTGTATCAGAATTAGTGAGTGTTACTAATGCTGCCTGAAATTTTCTCCGAACAGCAATAAGAACACCCCCGCCTCTAGAGCAGCCCAATTTAACAAGATCGCGGTCCTTACGAAACACGTTATAGAGGTTAGGATCAAAAAGTTCACTATTAAAAAACTTATCATTCAGCCAAGATTCAACAAAAACGAAAATATCATAATCTAACGAACTGCTATTCATATACACAGCTGAACATTTAGTCCGAAGACCGGATACATTTTGAAAATAGATCTTAAGAGATTTATAATTAGAATTTAAATTCGAATCAAGCCTCGGTTGAACTGCAGTATCAGGAGGCACTCCGTTTGGCTCGAAAGGAACGAAAAGGCTGAACAGTGACGTCAACTGGCCAGATTTCTGATTTTAAAACCGTGTCAGAAATATCTTCCGGTACACCAAGTTTAAAATTAACCCACTTTAGCGTTTGTGGGTCTACATCCTTTTTGACCAACTTATAGCAAATTAGCTGGTTTTTGTCAACAGAAACACGTTGGGCAAGGTATTCTATAATATTTTTCTCAGACACAGAATTTAAAAATGACGAGATATGTAGCCAAGTGATACGCCTCACAGCAACAGCCAAATCAGCATTTGCGCTCGTACCCACAACTGTCAACAATTGTTTATTGTGATTACTTTCGCTGTTTGAATTATTCGCCTCAGTGCTTTGAATACGGATTTCGTTGTTTTTCATCTTCCTCTCCTTGCGCCTTTCCACAGTTTTCCACTCAGAATTATTTTGTGACTTAGTAGCGTCAGCCAACGGGTCATCAGCATTAGTAGCAGAAACAGGGGCATCAGAGATATTAACCAGATTACTCTCAACATGGTATGTTTGGATTTTATCCATAGCATTAGCGGGCTCAACAATTACAATGTTATCTACTTGAGCTTTATTCTCGTTGTTGACGAAATTGCTCAAGCACGAAGACGAATCACTAATAATAATATTGTTTACATCAACAACACCAACAGTATCACGATCATCATTGTACACTATATTCTCAGCGACAGCATTATCTAAATCATCACGAGAGTGAGAGCGAGCGCCTGACAACGGAAGATTTGACATAATAATAGCGAGATTGTCTTTTAAGTCTTTGATGCCATTAGCTACAACAATGCGATTGTCATGAACTAATTTGTTCATAGCGCATAATTCAACATGCAGGTCATTAACTTGCGCTTGCAGAAATTTGTTTTGTTCAATGATCTCACTCAAAATAGATTTTATGTACAGTTTGTTTATTGAATGGACTCTTTTGTCCTTCAATGAATTTGTGTTTGATTTTTTATCGAGGCAGTATCACCAAGATAAAGTTTGGAGCAACTCAAGCACTTGAACTTGGTTGCAGCGGAGAAATGGAAAGAAGTTGAGCCAGTGACGGGTTGTGACTTTCTGACAAACTTTTATTGACAAATTTTCTTTCTTAAATACTAAATTATTGCTAAGTTTACAATTTTGTTCTTTTCTGTGTTTATTATTGGGGAAAATAAATAAATTTTGAGTCAGCGTAAATAATTAAATGTAGACATATAAAGAAAACAAACCCAAACGATGGAAATGTTTAGTCAGCGTAAATGATTGAGTTTAAATTTTTAGTCAGCGTAAATGATTAAATGTAAACATATAAAGAAAACAAAACCAAGCGATGTGAATGTATGAACACAGTTCTTGATCACTGCAAACACATTTATTATTGTTTTTGTGATTATCCGCAAAAGAGAAATCATGATTACTCGATATATTGTTAGGTAAGGGGGGCGACGAACGAAACGAAATTCGACGCGCTTTCTCACATACTTTGCAATAAAAAGCAATATTAGATTTACTTAAATAATCCATATCAGCAGGAAGAATATCCACACAGGGTAAATGAAAAAGTTCACTGCAGCTAGCACATTGAATTGACTGTTGATTACGATCAACTCTTTGACCACAGCTACACGGCATTTTAAGTGAAAGTGAAATAAAGAAAGTTAATATGTTTTAAGCGCGCACTTAGAAAGCACGACGACTAATTCCTATTCTAGAATTTTCGGGGCTCAGCTTTCTTTTAATTTGGACATATCGATCCATACCTGTCTGCACAACTGACCTAGTTCTTGACGCTGCTGATGTTTTTGGTGTTGAAATCGTTTTTTGCTTAGTTGACATAATCGATGGTTGCGCTGTGGTTACTGCTGAAGTCGTTGTAGAGCTGGTATATGTGGGGGCGTTCACCGTCGTTGGCGTTGCCCGTGACGAAACTGCAGTCATAGTGGGCAGCGAAGAGAGCGAGGCGTATTGCTGATTCCATGACATGCAAGAATCAGTGTTGATGGGAGTAGTCGAGCGTTCTCCCTCTTTAGTTGTTATTGTCGGTGGTGTTCTTGCGGGTACCGGTGAGACATACGAAAAGTAAGCGTTGTTGCGTTGTATAGAGAGGCGACGTTCTTCTTCGTCTCTTTGGCGCTGAGTGCGAATATCATTTTGGCTCATACTGCAGTTTTCTTTATGAGCTGAAATTTATCTAAATGCTCGTACGCTTGCATTTATTATCTGCTAGCGTTATGCTGTGTTATTTTATTCTTCTTGATTTTTGTTTTCTTTTTATTCTGCTGAGTTTTTACAAGTTGACCGACCACGGAACGAATTTAAAAAACACGTCTGCACTCGTCAACGGTTAAACACAATGGATATAAGTGCTTATGATAAAATTAAAACTATTAACTAGGTGAAATATATCGTATTGCAACACATCTTAGTAAACTTAGAATCATCTGCTAAATTTTCGTTAGCCGATAACGGCATTTTAAATCAAAATAAGTTTGTTTTTGTGTGTGTTTATTCCGTTTCTTTTTCTACTTAAGCTGTTCAGTTGGTGAAAAACGGTCGAGTTGTTTAGAGTTTTTGCTTATTAAAATGGAAAGTGAAAATTTAGTCAGCTTATTGGATATAAGCAATGTGAGTAATGTTGGTTTTTCTAGTGATGATTCGGTGTTTGATAATATAAGCAATTGCGCAGCTCCAAGCTCAGATTCAGAATGCGAAGTTGTAAGTACTAAACTCATTTGTTGAATATTACTCAATAATAAAAATTTAAATTTAGGAAAACTCGGAACGTGTTGCAAAAAAAGTTGTGCCAAAGAAAACCTCGAAAACATCGCGAAAAGAATCAAGGAATCTCGGGGAAAGTTATACTTCAGCAGCTGGAAAACTTATTCCAGCTCGTATTGTGTGCCCGCTAAAGTCATGCAGAAAAAGATGCGCTGATAGAATAACATACGAGGAACAGCAAATCATTCACAAACAATACTGGGGCCAAGGCTCCTATAACTTACGTAAGGCATATGTTGCTGGCTTAATTGAAATTCAAGAAACTAGTACTGTAAAAAGGGTAAAACACGAAAGAAACCCTCGAAGTAGACCGAATTCCTACTACTATTTTTTGGAGGTTAGTGGTAATAGGATTTCAGTTTGCCAAAAATGCTTCAGATTTACGTTGTCCGAGACCGAACAGTTCATAAAAACGGTTATGACGTCAAAACTTGAAGGATGTGGTGTTCGTAGAGATTTGCGTGGAAAACATTCGTACTCTAAAAAGTTTTCTCAGGCAAGAGAACGAGAAATTTTAGACTTCATAAAAAGCTTTCCGTCATATGAGTTGCACTACACTCGCCGTGATACTTCCAAGCGTTATCTACCTAGTGATTTGTCTGTATCTGAGCTGCATCGCCTTTATAAAGATAAATACAGTCATTCCGTGTCACTTTCAAAATTTGCTCAACTCTTTGGCACACTTGATTTAAAATTTAAAAAACCTAAGGTTGACACTTGCCACAAATGTGATTTGCTTCAATGTAAAATACAAGTTGCCAAGTCTGAGGAACTTGAATCTCTAAAAATAGAGCAAACTGAACATCTCAATCTAGCACAACAAGCTTATGACGCTAAAAAAACCGATAAAGAAAGATCTCTAAATGACACCAAACTAAAAGTGTTTTGCTTCGATCTTCAACAGTGCCTTCCCACACCTCTGTTGTTGTTGAGAACTTCGCTATCATTCTATAAAAGGCCTTTATGGACCTTTAACCTTACTATACATGACTGTGCAACAAATCAACCAATATGCTACATGTGGCATGAAGCAATAGCTAAAAGAGGTGGAAACGAAATAGCTTCATGCGTGTTTACTCATTTCCTGCAATTAAATACCAGTGTAAATCATATTGTTTTCTACAGTGATTGCTGCCCCGGCCAAAACAAAAACTCTTTCATTGCAACTATGTTTGCTATTTTTATGCAATTAGAAAACAATTTAAGCATTATAGATCATAAATTTATGGGGCATACACACATGGAGTGCGATAGTGACCACGCTGCTATAGAGAAAAAGAAAAACAAATCTTCCATAAAAATCCATCATCCTCGTGATTGGTACCAATTTAACAGTCGGTGTGAAGAAAAAATTTTTAGTTAACGAAATGGACCAATCAAATATATATGATTTTGCCTTCGCATCAAAAAGTTTATTTACTTGGCGTAAAGTGGATGACAACGGTGATAAATTCAATTGGCATGACATTAATGGTTCAGATTTACTAAGGAATACGGTAAAATATATTTTAAAACATCATTAAGTGAAGGTGATCCTTTCAAGTGCATTAGTATAATAAAGCGAGGAATCAATTGCGTTAAAATAAAAGATTTAAAAAATTGTTATGTCGCACCAATAAAAATTAGCACTAAAAAGAAAAAGGTTTTAATGGATATGCTGCCGCTAGTGGATGAAATTTATAGAGACTTCTATATGAATTTAGTTTCAGAAGATATGTTAGACTGTCATCCAGATCTAACCGAAAACGACGGAAGCAACGATTGAATATAGTGAAATCAAATATTCGTAAGCTTGACTGAAAAACTTTAACATTGCCTTTTACTTTTTGGGCTTTTTTTTCGTTTTAATTAAAAAACTACGAACTGAAGACTGTACATTTTTAATTTAAATCATTTTTCTAAATAATAAAGAAAAAAACAAACATCTTACCTCCTTTTACTTACTTGTTTCAATTTTAACAGAAGCTCTTATGTCTACTTATAAATTTAAAAGCTCTAGTCTTTCTTCCGTAACAAAATCTTAAGTCTAAATAAGATATCGTTTTTTAGTTTTTTCGCTTTACAAAACAACTTAAGTACAAGACAACAAAAAAACAATACTTTCAATCAAGCTATTTTTCAAAACTTGCCTAATTTTTATTTAATAATAGCTAAACTCTTTATTGAGCTGAACATTTTTTTTAAAACTACAACACACACGATTTGAGACAAAATCGTTAATATCTCGAAACACGATTTTTAGACTTAAGATGTTATTAAAAAACGACACAGATATATATGCACATATATGTACATCATCCTAATAGGGCGTAGAAAAAATTTATATGGTACTTAAAGTTAGTTGCCCTACGAAAAAATTGGAAATGACGTTTACTAACCCATTGAGTGTTTTATTATTAGATGGGTATACTTACAGAAAATATTAATTATTAATAATAAAGAATATTTATTTTTTGCCGATTTGTGCACCAGTCTCAAACACATTGTAACATTACTAGGTTGATGTGTCCACGCTCATTTCTAATACTTTCCTTATAATTGACCTTGAGCTCAAAAATGATGGCTCAAAAAATTAATACATGTAATAGATGAGCAAACCAGTTATAACGAATTCAAGCAACCATAAAATAGATTTGTCATAACCAAGAACAATAACCACACATTCATTGTAACAGTAGCAGGTTGTCGTACTTGAATTGTGGTGACGTATTTGCCAAGCAGGTCGGAAGTTATGAATTCATACCCGGGCGGAGTCATGAAAGAAATGTGATGATGTCCGAGATGGCAGCTATAATCTTTACCGTTCCGACTGCTGTTGAGAGTTGGCAAACTTTCAGCGTCACCTTGGCGTCAGCATTGCTATTTGGGAAATCCTTAATAATTGTGTTTATTAAACTTAGATATACATATGTGTGTTTGTAGCATACGTAAATATGAATAATGCATTAATTGCGTATTTGTTAAATTTCATGAAATTACTTATATAGCTCTTGGTAATATTCTCCAGACTTTTCAAGATGAGACGAACCGAATTCGCTACAAAGCGCAGTCCTTGATTCGTGACATCCAAACCCCAGTTATTCGTCGCGCTCGCAGTTGCACACCATTCCCTGTAACTGGGTAAGTGCAATAAAAAGCGTATATATATATTATATAGCTATTACTGCGAATGTCGGTATTTAAAATGATTTTATTACAGATACACGTTCCAACCAGCTTCTCAGTTGGCTCTTGATGCATATATTGAAAGGATAACCAACCCCGTACGCCACGTTGCCAAGGAAGTTCATACAATTTCCCATTATCCAGAGCCAGCCCGGAAATATGTTGGTATGTATAGAAATAAGTATTACCAGTATAAAATTGAAAAAGATGTTATATTCAATATTTTTGGCAAACAGTTGTTTTTTAAGCTTTTGAATTAGTCAATTGAAAAAAGTTATTTAAAAGTATTTTGTGAAAAAGTGTTCTTTAAGAAGAAGATAACACATTGCTCACTTGCTCTTATATGCGTCCAATTAATATTTCTAAGTTACTCTATTCATATTTAAATATAAAGGCAAAAGTCATCTCGCATCAGTAAGGATTTGCGGCGATAAGGCCTACAATATTAGAAGGCCATTGTACGATTCGGATAAGATCCGAACAGATATTAATCTTTTATCATGGTATTTAAGACATCCTCAAGGAAACATTGCCAAAAAAAAAGAGGAAAATGTTTTGGTAAAAGAAGGTAAGTTAGAGAATATACAAATTTGTATGTGGATAAATACAATACATGCATGAATATTATCCTCATTCCTCCTGCTTTTCTCACAAATTTAGTAGGTATAATATATTTACATACGTACATTTTGAGACTGTCATCAAATTTTTGAAGGTACAGTGTAAAGGCACAAACTAGCCAAAGTAATCGCGTTAAATAGGTAACTGATAAGATGCAGGTGTTGGCTGCGTGAGATGCGTGAACGTAAAAAGGATTAATTTATGCCAAACTGAAAACCTAAAACCTAACAATAGCTGTATTCGTTTCACCATCTGTTAGCGAGTGGCGAATCGATGAAGTATCTAGTATAAATTAGTATCAACCAAAAGTGCAAGCACGTCCGCGCGCATGTTCGTCGGTTATGCGCAGCTTAAAGCTGGTCTAATATTTGCAGCATTGAATGAAACAGTTTCGACCAATTTAATGAAGTATCACCGTAATGGCGATTGCCAGATTTAGCTAGCTATCGTTGTTGTTGCATCGCGAGCAGAGAGTAGCGAATTTTTGCTTATTTAACACGGCAATCTTTGCAAGAGCAAAGATATAAATAAGCAATTCGTGGTCTAATCAATTAACTTTAACTAACTGATAAATCAAATTTTCAAAATTGTGCCAAATGTCAGAAAAAATGTATTTAATTAAGCAAAAACGTATCAAATTTTCATTGAGAATATTTCAAATACGTTTGTACATTTGCTTATAATAAATATTTGACGAAATTGTGGGAATAAAGCATTGAAATGAAAATTAGAAGTATATTTTTCCAGAGGAAAAGGTTATCAAACTAAAAATATTTGAGAAATTTCCGGAGGAATTTGGGAATTCGATTCAGGCGCCGGTGTCCCAAATAGTTAATATACTTATGAGAAATTTAAGTACATATTTGCATACATATATTCACTTCAGAAAGTTTGATTTTATTATTTCCACAGAGACTTATTTCACTCGGAAATACTAATTGGATATAGAGATAAAGAACATTTTCCTTCAAATATCTAAACTTAACCTACTAATGGAAACTCAAAGATAATTTCTTTAGCTTAGTTCTCGAAATGTTAAGACGAATTAGCCCATATAAATATTCAGACTTAAAGGCTTGTCCAATTCCCTTCCAAATATTTGGTGAAACTCCTCCCAAATACAGCAACCTATTTTCCCTTTATCTGATACTCGTGATACCTACTTTTTACAACTTCGAAGTTCGAAAGTGAAAGAAGGACAGAGGAAAATGCATCCACAAATTTGTACTCATAATATGAGAACTGGGAAAGCTTTTATTCAGAATCGGAGGACATTCTTGCTTTTAGTAATCGGATTATTTATTTTCTTTATTTTCAATTATGGACAAAGGATAAATTTTCTGCCATTTCGCCTTTAAATTTTTTACAATCACAAATAAGAAGTGGTTGTAAAGTTGTAAAAGGCAAGACCTTGTCATCTAATTCAGTATATGCTTGTCTAATATTGACAAAATATAAGTTTGCCAGAAACATTTCGAAATTCGAGGCATTCAAAATCGACCCAGGAACCTGATGTACATAGCTCCTCGAGTTGATTGTCTGTTTTAACCTGAACAATTTTTTGACGATTCGGGGTGTATTCAATTTTCGCAATTTTCCCTTCTATTTTATGATCATACCCCATCAGTATGTACATACATATAACACAATTCACAAATTTCCCTCATTGTTTTTTGTCCAAAATTGTATAACAATACTTTGCCGAGGTAATCGATGGCTGTGTTGCCTATTGAAGTTACCTATTGAAGTTACCTATTGAAGTTATTTGTTGAAGTCAAAGAACGTAGGTTACAAAGAAGTTCCATCACTCCCACCGTTACTCTAACGATCTCGTCCGATTTCACCATACCACAACTAATTTGACTTTTATTGATTGATATTAGAATTTGATTAGATCCAATTAGTTTGGATATTTTTAAACAGAGAATGAACTCTAATTTTCTTCAGGGTATCAATTTACAGTGAGCAGCTCATGTGCGAGATTCGGTAACCAACCCGTGTAGATCCTTGGGTCCGGCAGAAAGAGAGGGAGCTTTTGTGGAAAAGCTGTGACGTAGGCTGCAAGCTACTTGATAGCCAATTTTACTTTCAAAATGCCGTCACCAAGGAAACTGCTTAAATTTCTCGCTTCTTTGCAAGTTTTTCAAGAAATAATTAACACACACATCTTCTACAGACATTTTCATTTCAGAAGAAATTGATTCATACGCTTCTACTTTGATAGCATGTCGTCAATACGACGCTAGAGTAACGTTCCATAGAACTGATTGCCTTTGTATAGTTGTGTAAATCGCAATACTTCACCATTTTTATCAAAATTATTCGTTGTTTAATTGCGGAAGATGCTTTGTACAATCACTGTGTGTTCAGCAGGTTGATAGTCGCCACAAGACTTGAAAGGAAAAATTGATATCAAGACGACGGTCAAGTTCGAAAAGTGTGAGTGTATCGATAAATTGATAGGCAACTTTAATGAAAAATTGGCAGTGTAACAGCCGGGTTAAAGGGCTACATGCACAAATGATAGTATACTAGATTGCGCCTTTGGCGGACAAAACTTTTCAATCTTTCAGTCCTTTCCCCGCTTCCTCCTCTTCTTTTTTTAGATTTTTTTCTTTGCTCTTTTTATCTAGCTAATATTACGATGCCATCAGCCGCTCTCAGCACTGAAGGTGCAATCAGAGAACTTGTAAGAAATGAGAAGGCGCAGCTGCATTTGTGAGATTTGAATAATTAGCCCTTTAAGCGAGCACATTGCAACGCTTGCTGTGGCGTTGCTGGTTAAGTTGTGGCATGTAATATGAAATCTTACTTTGGCCAGAGTTCAATTTCACTCTGCGGCATTTTAGCTTAATTTTTTAAATTTATTTTTATTCAATTTATTGTATGTACACATAGTAAATATGCATATTCATGCATATAAATTATATAAAGTTATTCTAAATTAATAATATGCATCAATATGCATGCATTTATAAGGCAATTCATGTGCGCATCAATCCATTTGCGTACATGTGCACGCGCAGTTTGCGGATCGATACAAAAATTGCCGAAAACTCAAAAGAATATTCTTTTGACGATTCCCCCTTTACCCCTCCACCCTTTTCTCACCAACACTTGTTGCATAACTCCTCTGCTGTCTCATGTTGCCCCTCGCGATTCAGAAACGGCTTTTTTCTTCGTTTACCTATTTTTCTTCTGTCTTTTTGCACACATGCAGCCGCCTGCCTCCGCAGCTGCCCTTCTGCTCTAAATATAGCAAAATATGGTGAAAATGGTTTTTATTGGTATGATAGAATTAAATTCAGTATTTTTCGGTACCATGTATTATTTAGTTAGAAATTCACTCATACACTTGCGGACTAAAGCGATAAACTTCCTTGGGTAACTTTGACGTAAAAGGTAGTTAACAATCTGCTCCCAACGATACATCACGATAGGCTTGTTTCTTCTTCAATCGGGAGTGAAGAAAATTTGATACAGAAATGTCTAAATTATCGGTCTCATATATAAAAAAAGCTCATAGATGGGTCATATTCGGGCTCTTTCTCGCGACGAGTTTACGGTCCGTGTTACCAGTTTTTTGGGAACTACCTCTTGGTTTTCTGACTGAGGAACCTGTTCTGGAGTCTCTAACGCATCGACTTGTGGAAACAAATCATTATCGAGTAAGTTCTTCTTCGAGCTTCATTCGATTTACTGCTTTTAAAGTTTTCAGATTGATGTCTGACCACGAAATTAGGTGTTAAAAAACTCTTCGTTATATTTTACGAAATCGCCTTATAGGGAAATGGCATCATTAACGTGTAACTAAATGTATTTAAAAATGGGGTAAAACACCGGACGGGTTTAGTGTTATTATTTTGCAAAACATGCACTAGGATTTTGCTTAGGGACCAAATCCCCAAAACCTGCAGCAATCAGCTTTGAAATTGCACCTTAACGTCAGGGTTTAAGTAAGCAGTAAATCCGATTCTCGTTTTCTCGATTGCTAAACCGATTTTGTTTTAATTCGCTGAGCAGCGAAATGCGATTATTGCACTGTGCTGGGGACAGCCGAATCTTAAACACCCGGCGCAAGTTTTTATTTCCAATAAACCGTACTTGTTGCATGCAATAAAATCAGTGAATGCAATAATCTTTATTTTGAAAAACTATATGATTTTTTATTTAAATAAATGCTAAAACGAATTGACATACTTTTAATATATGTGTTTATCGTGTATTTAAAATTTGTTGTAAATGATAGTTATATTTATGAGAGGATGCGTGGTTTCGCAATTGTGCTTTCTTACTGAAAAAGTATACTATGTATAGTTACTAATATATGGGATTTTTTGATTTTGTTAATTTACCGTTATATGAGAGGTGGGCGTAGTTTCTGTCTGACATATATAATGTGATGCATATGTACAATATTAGGTATATGCACAGTCTCCGACTAACACTCATAGTAAGCGGTTCTCTCTTTCGTTTTGTGAGTTTGCTAGCCTTCTGCCATAGGCATGTAGACCACGTGCGTTTCAAGTGAAACATTTTTTCACTTTATCAATTAATTTCTTTAAATTACATCCAGTGCAAGTACCTAATAAACCAGTCGCTTCAGTTAAGTGCAACAACCATGACCCCGGGCCGCCCCTAATTGGCGCCAATCGGTTCGCTTTGCTGGCCGATAGCACAACCATAAAAAAAGAAAAGTAAAAAACAAAAACAAAGAAACATCTGTGCATACACCTATCATTACTTTCCCAGAGCTCCCGTCTACCAATAAAGCAAATCCAAAGTTCATAGTTTTGGAATCTGTCGACAAAAATAAGCCACTGTCCCACTACTCTTGCTTTGCCGTCCATAAATCCATTCGCGCTGTCAGTAAAGAATTCCAAACAGTATCAGAACTCCGCGACGGTAACATTTTACTATTAGTGAACAACAAAAGCATTGCTGAAAGATTTCTCTCCCTAAAATAACTCCCCGGTATTTGTCGTGTAAACGTAAAGATCACGAAAACCTTAATTATAGCAAAGGAAGAGTATATGCACCATTCGTTAACAATGTGCCAGACGAAGAAATCGTTACTGAAATCAGCTCCCAAGGAGTAGTGGCCGTTTACAAATTTCAAAGAAAGGGCATCAACAAAAAAATGTTTCCAACTGGCGTAATACTATTAACTTTTGACCTTTTCCACACCCCCGAAAAGATGGACATCGCCTGGCGAAATGTTCATGTATAGCAATACATCCCAAATCCCATGCGTTGTAAGAGCTGTCAATTGCTCGGACACACAGCGAAATTTTGCAAACGGTCGCCAGCATGTGAAAATTGTAACTTGCCCCCTCACTCACCCGAAAAATGTACACGCACGTTTTGCGCTAACTGCTCCTCTGACCACCCTGCCTCCTCCAACAAGTGCCAAAAGTTCATCCAAGCAAACGAAATTTTAAAAATAAAAGTAAGCCAAAAGTGCACCATGCGGGGAAGCTATAAAACTACAAAAAACAACAATTCCTAGTATCCCTGAAAATTCCCCCTCATTTTCTTCTATCGTCTCAAACCCTGCCAACAATATCGATTTAAATAACACTCAACCACCAAACAATAACATTGCTAATGAACAATCTGCGTCTCCAACACCACAATTGCCAGCGATCGGCACTCAACAATTCAACTCCCAGTTAAGAGAAAACACTCAGTCATTCATCCAATCACTCAATTCCCACCCGATACCCACTCAATCACAAGATCTATACAACAACCACAATACTAATATCAATCCACAACATATTTTTTCGAACAATTACACCAATACTGAAAATTAACTAATTATTCCAACCAACTACTCATTTCAATTTCCTAATATAAGCAGTCTCAATGAAGAGAACTCTTACTCGCATACCAACCCGTTACCTCCCGCGGATGACACCATAATGTCATCTGTTAAAGAATAAATAAACAAAAGCACAAAACGTAACTAGCAACTATTCATCAACCAATAAATATAAAGAAAAAACAAGTACACCAGCTACAAGGTGGCACAAAAGTAATCCTCCTATCAGAAAATGCTATAAATTTTGCGATTGGCCCCTAATGTCAGTTCTGTTTTGACATTTGTGTAGTAAACACATGCGAAATACACGTTAATAAACAATGTTACGCTACACTGCTCCAGAACGCGGAATATTGCTGACTATTTATTTGACCAATAATCGGTCGGTGACTTTGGCACAACGTGAATTTCGTCGCAGATTTCCTGGCCGTCCAACGCCTACTGGTGAAACACTGCGACGTTTAGCCGCTCGCCTCGAAGAGACTGGCACAACACGAGATGCTGCCAGGCGTGGCAGACCCCGGAGTAGCCGTTCTGCAGAGAATATTGCTGCTGTAGCCGAGGATGTCATGGAAGCACCGTCGACATCGACCAGACGACGTGCCACGCAAATGGGTATCAGTCGACGGTCTTGACAGCGAATTTTGGTACAAGATTTGAAGATGTTTCCGTACAAAGTCCAGACGGTGCATCAGCTGTTAGCTGCTGACCGCCAATTGCGTCTAACATACGCTCAAGCCATCCTTAATCACCACCAAGAGGAAGATGATTTTTCATCAAAAATAATCATGAGTGATGAGGCCCATTTCCATCTTAGCGGGTACGTAAATAAGCAAAATTTACGCTGCTGGGGCACTGAAAATCCGCGTGTAACCCACGAAGAGCCATTACACCCGCTCAAAGTCACTGTATGGTGTGCTGTTTTCGCTGGAGGAGTCATCGGACCTTTTTTCTTAGAAGACGTCGCGGACCAAACGGTTACTGTGAATGGTGAGCGCTACAGAGCAATGATCAACGAGTTCTTTTTGCCGCAACTTGATGAATTGGGATTGGAAAACATGTGGTTCCAAGAGGACGGTGCAACGGCACACACTGCATGTGCCACAACCGATATGCTGAAGGATGCATTTCCCGGGCATTTGCACTGGCCAGCAAGATCGCCTGATTTGACCGCTCCAGACTTCTTTTTGTGGGGCTTTTTGAAGTCGCGGGTTTATGTCAACAAGCCTCAGACTCTTGCAGTTCTTAAAGAGAATATCCGTCAAGAATGTGGGGACCTATCGCCGGTGGCGGCGGCCATTTACATAACATCATATTCTCGACTTGATGTAAAAAAAATTAAAAGACCAAATAAAAATAATCCACAAGAAGAATCAAAGTTTTTCATTTTTTTTTTTAAATTACTGCCAAAAAACATCGGAAGGTTACTTTTGCGCCACCTTGTACATACATACTCATATACCTTGCAGAACATAATTTATATTGGTTACACATTTTCTTATGTTAATTTTTTTCCTTTTTCTTTTTTAAATAATGACTAAAGTACTTCAATGGAATATCAAAGGCTATTGGAATAACTAACCGGAACTGCAACTCTTGTTAAAAGAATATAATCCAGCAATTATTGTACTGCAGGAAACGCATTTACCGTATAGATACTCTCCCACTCCTCCTAAAGCGTATACTGTGTACTATCATAATTTACCCATGAACATTATCAGCAAACAGGGAATAAGCGTATTAATCAAACACGATATTCCGCAAACAAAAGTAGACATTACATCGAACATATCAATGATTGCAGTAGAAATAAACATTGGGTTCAAACTTACCGCAATTTCAATCTATATTCCAATAGACCAAAACTTTATTTCAAGTGAAATCCTATCCGTACTGGGTAGTATATCCACACCAATTTTGCTACTAGGGGATTTTAACGGTTGGATCCCTCTTTGGGGTTCCGATAATGTAAATCAAAGAGGAAAAAAACATTGGAGACGTACTTCTTGCCTCTAACCTAATGGTTTTGAATGACGGGTCCCCCACTCACTTCTCTACCCACAAGACGTTCACTAACATCGATTTATCACTTTGTAGCCCCAATTTAGCGCCAAAATGCTCTTGGAAAATTCTAAACAATCTACATGGAAGTGACCATTTTCCAATTATCATCACGTAGGAATCCAACCACAACAGAGATAGAAAAAAACCACCTAGATTTATCACAGATAAGGCGAACTGGCCAAAATTCCAGGAAAACTGCGAGGATTTGTCTTTAAAAAGTCCCACTTCTGATAATTTCAATAAAGAAGCAGCAACTATTAAAAAGATCCTACGCTCTGAATCTCATCTCCATATACCCCAAACTAAAAATAAGTTCACCAAACCATCGGTTCCATGGTGGAATAATGATTTAGCAAAATTAAGGCAAAAAAAAACAAAACGCCTGGGCTGAATATAAAAAACGACAAAATGATAATAATTTATTAATTTATAAAAAGGCTAATGATGGCTTTAGATACAACACTAAATTAGCTAAAAGAAATTGCTTTTCTTACTTAACTGCTTCTATAAACCCCAGCACTAACCCAAGAGATGTCTGGCATAGCATTAGGCAAATTTCCGGTTCATACAAACAAAACAAAATTACAGTTTTAAATACAGACAGTTTAAAATACTGATTGTAAAGATATCGCCAATCATTTTTCTCAAGTTTGGTCTGCACTTTGATCAAAAATTTATATCTGAAAAAAACTTAACTCTTAGTGCACCGGAATATCTCCCTCATTCAATTTCCGAAGCCGCTAACATCATAGAAAAGCCAATTACTTTTGTAGAGCTTATCGAAGCCTTACAGTTTGCTAAAGGAGAAACCCCTGGATATGATTAATATAAAACATAGGCTGCTGAGACTTATAATAGCATTATAGAGAATGGGATATATCCACAAAGTTAGAAAAAAGCCAACATTGTGCCAATATTAAAGCCGAACAAACCACAAGAAACAACTTAAACGAAGTAAATAACATATTCCATAATTTAGTTAATGATCTCTACTCTTGGGCGCTTAGTTCCGGAGCTAGCCTATCTTATAATAAATGTAAAACATTACATATATGTAACGAAAAACATTGTCGTAACTTCAACTTGATCTGTCATAATCACACAATAGAAACCGTTACTAATCTAAAAATACTAGGCATAATCTTTGATAAAAATCTTAGCTTTAAGGAACATTGTAAATACCTAAAACGCAAACTGAATAATGGACTAAATCTCATTAAATACTTTGCTTCGAGATATAGTAATGTTCACCAAAATTCTTTATAAATTTAACTAAATCTTTAATAATATCTGTCATCGATTACGGTCTACCAATATATGGACAGTGTTCAGAAAACATATTCGCAAGCGTGTCGGCAGTTTACCATTCAGCCGTTCGTAAAAGTCTACGAGCTTTTCCAACCTCACCAACGAAAAATATTTTAGCAGAAGCTGGACTCCCTGAATTGAGGGATAGAAAAAGGAATATTCCTCTAATCCCAAAGATTTATTGCTCGAGTAACCCAATTATTAACAAACGACTTAAAAAATGTCATCAAGAGAACCACAAGATTGAAGCGAGCATCAGCAATACATAGAGTTGTAGAAGAGACTGCGAAATTCAACTTTCCCATTAAGCCCAATGCTAACTCTACCATCGAAATTTCCGCCCTGGGAACTCCCTTCATCCAATTTCATCACCAGCCTTCTCATGTATTCAAAACAAAATACCCCTAATCGTGTATATCAAATGCTATACCTAGATATCAAAAACAATTGGAATGCCAAAGGCTGGAGTTTCATTTTTACTGACGGCTCCAAAGAAAATGATTCAACTTCATTTGCTGTCGTCTCGGACAAGAGATGCATACTTAAAACAGGCCTTCTATTTTCACACAACTCTATATTTACCGCCGAGACGATTGCAATAAACCTCGCTACTGGCTATGCCTCCTCTACTAAGGGAAAATATATAATCTGCACGGACAGCAAATCAGCCATATCGGCCCTTTTGAGCACAAGCAGCAAAGAACCTTTAATCGAAAAAATTCGATACAAATTGTGCCAGCATAAGGCGAAAATAAAAATGATGTGGGTCCCTGGACACAGCGGAATTGCTGGCAATGAACACGCTGATAAAGCAGCAAAAAACGTCAGAAATACGCCAAGTTCAGTCTTCGATGCATTCGTTAAAACCGACATCTTAAGACAAATCGATAACATCTATAACACAGCTGTAATGGAGGAATGGTCTACATACCAACACAATTACAAAGAAATTAACCCAAAGCGCCTAAAAGCAGATCTTCTAACAGGAGCAACATTGTAACAGACCAAAATCTTCACCAGACTTCGACTAGGGCACACAATTATCACTCACCAACACCTTCTTAAAGGGATACCTGCACCAACCTGCTCAGCGTGTAACTGCCCACTGTCCATTATTCATACCATAGACTACTGCACCAAGTACAACAATGGCAGAAATAACATGCAGGAAACCTTCTGATTTATTAAAAGAGATTTCACTAGAAAACATGTCAAAAATTTACAATTTTATATATCAAATTGGACTACTTAATGTTATACAAGTTGCGTTTTCAGACTTTTTATTCAATTTATTACATTCTAAAGATTGTTTATAATTAAGTATAAAATTTATTAGAATTATTTCAGGCCGATAGTCCTAGCTGCTAGTGCCTTCATAATGTAATATAATTATTTATAATTATATTTCTAATAAATAAATAAATAAATAAATAAATAAATAGGTATATGCACAGATCCTATATATGTTGGGGAAAAAGAAGGGTTCATGCCCCATTTAAGACGAAACTATTACTCACAATATCTTTCCAGCTATTTGAAAAAGATATTTGATATTCGACATATTTCCTTAAGAGCAAGGTATAAAGTATATTTTAAGCACAAACGCAACGTTCAAAACTAAAAAAATTGTTTTTATTGGCGCATTAAAGCAAGCCCCGTTTGCTAGTATAACAAATTTGGAAATCTTAAACGGTGTTTATAGACTTAAAAAAGGGAAATTAGTATGAGTGTAATTATTTCTATCCCCAATTGAGTTCTTTATACCAAATTTGAAAGAATTCGCGACATGATTTAATAAAAAAAATGAGTATTTTGATTTGTTGGATATTACCGTTATATGTGATGAGCGTGGCTTTAGTCTGATTTCTATAATTTTCGAAATTGTGGTTTCTGACAATAAATTCAAAATGTGCGTAATGTGGTAGAATTTGACAAAGAATTTTCTTAGATATAGCCGTTTGCTGTAAGGTGGGCGATAACAATGCCGTTCCCAACATATATGATTCCATGTAATCCATAATCAATCTTGTATTTCAAATTTGAGCAAATTATTTTGTATAGTTAATACATATCAGAGTTTTTTTCTGTTATAAGGGAGGTGGGCAATGTGTGCACCATACTTGGTGGAGTTTGGTGGCATAGTTTTTGAGATATACTTGGTTGTTCGAAAAGGGGTGGTGCCATGCCTATTACCAATTTTTTTTTTATTCCGCGTATTTGCTTGCGGCACATCATTCCTCATATTGACTTTAATCTGTATTTTATAATAATTTTGTATAATAATTTTCTTTAAAAGTTACTTAAATAACGCCTGTTTTTTGATTTTCGAAAATTACCTTTATATAAGAGGTGTACGTAGTTTAGGTCGGAATTGTACAATTTTTGAAATTGTCCTTACCCATACTAAATGCGATATGTCTACCAAAGTTGGTAGACTTTGGTAGCATGGTTTCGGAGATATGATCATTTGCTCCAAAGTGGGCGGTGTCACGCCTGTTTTTTAATCTTTTTGATTTAGTATATTTGTTGGTGCACCCCATCGTTCATATCGAATTTGAGCGAATTGCATTTCATGTTGACTGAAATATCTTGTTTTTTGTTTTTTGAAACTTACCGTTGCATGACAGGTGGGCGTGGTTTTTGCCCGATGGTAAATTTTTTTCGATATTCAATGTGTGTACCAAATTTGGTATAGTTTGATATTATGGTTTCAGATGTATACTTACTTACTCTAGAGTGGGCGGTGCCACGCCCATTTCCAATCTTTTTTGACTCGGTGTATTTGCTAATGTAAGCCCATTGCTCATATTAAGTTTCAGCAAATTGGCGTTAATGCTGACTTAAACAACCCGCTTTTTCGATTTTTAAAAATTACCGTTACAGAGAGGTGGGAGTGGGTTTTGGTAGAGTTTGGTCAAGTAGTTTCGGAGATATACATTTTTCCAAACAAAAGATTACACGCTGAAAATGAAAATCAAAGGACCGCGATTCTCTCAAAATACCGTTATGTGGGCGCGGTTAATACCCGATTTCGCCCTTGAGTCCAGGGCAATGTGTGTACCAAGTTTCGTTAAGATAGCTCAATATTGACCCGAGTTATCCGACTGACTGGCATGTCTTAATCAAATTCGCCATTAATTCTAAGAATTTTGGTACATATATGTATGTTTATATCTATCTCGGTTATTATATGATGTTACAAACAACCGTTAGGTGAACAAAGTCATAATACCCTGGCCACCAATGTGCTCGGGTATAAAAATGGGTAGCTTAGTAGTTTTCGCAATTTTTTCCTGTTTGATATTTTGTGGATATTTTCTATAAGATATATTTTCGGGTGAAAGCCCATTCTATTATATGTAATGGGGAACTTATTGATTGTTATTGCTCCAGATTAGCAAATATATACCCAGATACTTCCTTCGAGTGATTGTTATTGTTCCTCTTTAATAAGGTTCAGTGTTAAGTTTTTCGCTGTCTCAAAATCCGGCTCGGAAAACTATTAAATAAAGTTAAAAAATGTTTAAAATCGGGTTTAGCAAGTTTGTAAATTTATTTTCAATTGGGAGATTGAAAATCCCATCTAAGGTATTTACTTAGGGCAGAAAGTGCGGGTTTCCAGTTCGTTTTTTTAAGTATAAAATATATAATACATATTATAGGAACTACATATGTGATTTAATGCGCATTTTTTTAACCGTACAATTTTTTCTGGACATGTATGCACATACATGTGTAATATAAACATTTATTGCACGCTTTTGTTTTTGTATTTGTAATAAGTTTTGTTAATGTAATAGCATCTATGAAAATAAATTTGCTCACAGATTCGTCGAAGCGATCAAATATACATACCTACAGTAAAGGTGAATAAAATGGACTATGCTGGTATTATGGTTCCACCGGTTAATCTCGCTTAAATAATTCCTTTGTATTTTCATATTAGGCAAATAGTGTTTTGAAGTAGTGATTTTTAACATCGCGTAACGAAAGTCGCGTCGGAATCGCGCGAAGACGTCATGACATGTTGCTTATATGAGAAAAAACTAATGTAGGAATATGTCAATGTGTATGTACATATGTATGTATGTATGTATACACATGCATCTATGAATACGTGTAGTATGTGTATGTGCTACAGGGGCGGCCCACGCGATCGAACAAAATTTCTAGTTAGCCATATTTCAGGAAAGTATTTGGTGTAGAAATTTTTTTTGCATATATGTATGTATGTGTTCTAAATATGAAGGGATGTAGAATTAAAAAAAAACAGGTGCGCCCCACACGATCCTAAAAAATTTTTTATTCGTCATATCTCGGTGTAGATGTTCTTCCACTACTTTTACTATTTTCTACCACTATTTTCATTAATTTCTTCTACTATTTTGCCTAATTTCTACCGAAATTTTTACTAGTTTCTGCCAATATTTTTTACTAACTTCTCCCACTATTTTTGCTAATGGTACTACTAATTACTGCCACTATTTTTAGTTATTTCTACCTCTATTTTTACTAAAAGATTGATGAATACAATCTGGCAAAATTATTAAATTACAAATTAGGATATTCGTTCCTGAAATATTTGGGTGTAAACCAGCGATCGGCACATTTAGCATTTCCTATAGCAGGCTACAGGCGAGCAATTTTTCGATTTTACTCTGTACGCTATAAAAAAACGTATACTAGCGCACGATGTTCAGCGTTTTGCAATTGTGTTGCTGCCGCTTCGGCAAAGCAAATCAAGACAGTTGCTATTCAGCTTTCACCAAGGTAAGATCTCGCTGCGCAACTTTTTTAAATACAAAAATATTTTACACTACGAAAAACATATAAATGAGTAAATTTTTTTTAATGAAAATTTGGCTGGCGAGTCTCAATGTTTAATTTGCCACCGAATTTTAGTTTGTAATAATATATATTTTTTAAAAAGGCACTATAAAAATAACCACAGCAATTATGAATTGCTTGAAGAAAATGAGCGAACTCAAATTCTTTTAGAATTAAATGCTACATTTTTTTACAGTACATAGCTTGCCACATTGACAATAACGAATTAATTGTACCCCAAATTGACAATATTGAAAATATTATACCCCAACACATAATACTTCAAAAATATAAAATACCTTTAAAAAGGCGTCTTATATGGTTGCTTTGGGTCTGGCGAAGCATTGTAGGCCATTTCAAGATGGGGGTTTTGCAAAAGATTGGTTTACAAATATTTTGAAATGCTTTGAAGGGGAAGAAATGGCCCAAATAATAACATCCATTCCTATGTCTGAGCGCACAATAACCCGTAGAAATGAACATATCAGCAAACATATTTTTAACAGCGTGCTTAAGCGTCTGGAGGAATGTTCCTTTTTTTCGATCTGTCTGGATGAGAGTACTGATATCCATAACTTAAGTCAGCTTGTAATATATATTAGAACAGTAAAAATAGAAATAAAATTTCCAACAAACATTTAGATGATCTGCTCAGAATAAAATGCTATAATGAAGGAATAGACCTGGACCAAATAATTAAAGAATTAGAAAAAAAAATTAAGTGAACTTTTTATTGATTTGTCAACTTGCGCATTTTACTCAGTGCACCACCACGGTTTTCAACACAAGCATAGAGCAATAAAAGTATAGTTGTGTTAGTTTGCCGATCGCTGGTGTAAACTTACAAAAAAAGTGCGGAGACTCGTCAGCATTTGACTATTTGGTCGCCACGTATAGCGCAAAGCGAAGCGAAAATTCTGTACATCAGTGCCGATCAAACATGAACTCCAAACGCGAACGAGATGTGTGTGAACGACGTGACTGTACTGCAGGCTTGCATATAGTATGTACATATGCGTAACCGGATTTGAACTAAACAGCGATCAATTGAACTTACCAAACTCATGCAGAAACTTCTGGTATCGTGGTATATGTAGGTGTTTCTTTTTTAACCTCTGTCAGAAATGCGCTAGCATTATTGCAACTATTCCTTATCAGTGGAGAGAAGCAAACCATTAGTTATAAGATATTTTTCTATAGAATACATCTATTCACAAATCAAATAGTTTTTAGAAAAAATCTAATGTAAGCCAAAAATTACCTTCTTCAAAAATTGGAGGGTAATGTGGTATAGATGGCTTGGATAATGTGGTATACGGTGACAGATTACAAAACGCAGAATTTTTTATTCTTTATATTTTACTTTTAGGTAAAGAATCTTTAAAGTCAACCAAGACCATATTGTATTTATTTATTTTCAGAACATTGCAATTAAACATAAATAGGAATTAATAACCATTTACGTATGTACGTACATATTATGGTGCCCACAGTCACCGACGTGTACATATGCCGTGTCTGTTTGACGGGAGATACACAAAATTGAGCAAAATTTGTGCCCGTACGTATGTTTTGTAAACAAACTTTGCGTACATAAAACTGTGTTTGCTTGCATCAACACAATGTTGCCAGTCATTTGTTTGCATACATACTTTTACACATATCCGCGTTGTCAATTACAATTTTTCATTGTATAATAAACCAAAGCCAAAAACCAACAAATGCAAATAGTTCATTTATCTATAATTAACATTATTAAAGATCGATTTTAAAATAATTTAATAAAAATTTAAATTTTTATAAGGTTATTTTGTTAATGATTTTAAAAAGTTCTGCTTGGCAACACTGTGCGGTGAGAGAGCACTCAGCTGACACAGCTTCACGGCAAAAATCTAAATTTCTCAGATTACACACGTACACGTCGCGCGTAACCGTCAGACGTACACGTTGATGAGTTTTCATTTACATGGCGCTATCATAAGTTTGATCGTGTCAGCTGACACGTAACGTACGTTTGCGTCGGTGACTGTGGGCACCATTAATCCATCTAATAGTTCTATGTTATTTGACATGTATTAACGAAAGACAGATCATCTCTTTACATTCAGATACCTTGACACAACAAATTATCATATATACATATGTACATATGTATGCAGCATTGAGCATGCAAAATGTATAAGCATTTCTTAAGCGGCAAAATGGAAATATCTATAAATATGAAAAGTGCAATACACGTTTTAATAGCAGATATAATTATAAATTAAAACATAAATAATAGTTTAAAAAACTAAAAAAAAAACACTATTTACTGGTATATAGAACTAAAAAGCAGATAACAGTGTTTAATATAAGTTTAAATAATTAACAGAAAACAACCTATATAATTTTTAATAAGAGTGGGGTGTTCGAAATTAATTGTTAATAACTATAGTTTAAATTTTAATAAGTTTCTTTAACAGTATAACAATGGGCAAGACTATCTCAAGTTGACCCCAAAATTACCAACATTCGAATTTGCCAGTAATATTCCGTCAAAATGTAGTTGTATTCTGCCAAAAGACACCCTGTAAATATCTCTGCCATATTTTGAATTGTTGATTTTTTATTAACAATTGAAATTTTTTGCAGTATTACGAAATTTTTTTTTGTCCGCAAATAAAAATTTTTTTTTTAAACAAATTGAAATATAAACTATTTCTCCGCCTCCCAAAATGTTTTTAATTACAATAGATTGAGCGGAAAACATTCGTGCATTTATTCCTGAAAAAACATGTTTGCGGATATTAATAGGTTTTTTTTACAATTTTTGTCTGAGCGAGCATGTCCCGACTCGCGCTTCATCACGTAGCGGGGCGGCGCGCGCTGTTATGGTGCCCACAGTCACCGACGTGTACATATGCCGTGTCTGTTTGACGGGAGATACACAAAATTGAGCAAAATTTGTGCCCGTACGTATGTTTTGTAAACAAACTTTGCGTACATAAAACTGTGTTTGCTTGCATCAACACAATGTTGCCAGTCATTTGTTTGCATACATACTTTTACACATATCCGCGTTGTCAATTACAATTTTTCATTGTATAATAAACCAAAGCCAAAAACCAACAAATGCAAATAGTTCATTTATCTATAATTAACATTATTAAAGATCGATTTTAAAATAATTTAATAAAAATTTAAATTTTTATAAGGTTATTTTGTTAATGATTTAAAAAGTTCTGCTTGGCAACACTGTGCGGTGAGAGAGCACTCAGCTGACACAGCTTCACGGCAAAAATCTAAATTTCTCAGATTACACACGTACACGTCGCGCGTAACCGTCACACGTACACGTTGATGAGTTTTCATTTACATGGCGCTATCATAAGTTTGATCGTGTCAGCTGACACGTAACGTACGTTTGCGTCGGTGACTGTGGGCACCATTAATCCATCTAATAGTTCTATGTTATTTGACATGTATTAACGAAAGACAGATCATCTCTTTACATTCAGATACCTTGACACAACAAATTATCATATATACATATGTACATATGTATGCAGCATTGAGCATGCAAAATGTATAAGCATTTCTTAAGCGGCAAAATGGAAATATCTATAAATATGAAAAGTGCAATACACGTTTTAATAGCAGATATAATTATAAATTAAAACATAAATAATAGTTTAAAAAACTAAAATAAAAAAACACTATTTGCTGGTATATAGAACTAAAAAGCAGATAACAGTGTTTAATATAAGTTTAAATAATTAACAGAAAACAACTTATATAATTTTTAATAAGAGTGGGGTGTTCGAAATTAATTGTTAATAACTATAGTTTAAATTTTAATAAGTTTCTTTAACAGTATAGCAATGGGCAAGACTATCTCAAGTTGACCCCAAAATTACCAACATTCGAATTTGCCAGTAATATTCCGTCAAAATGTAGTTGTATTCTGCCAAAACACACCCTGTAAATATCTCTGCCATATTTTGAATTGTTGATTTTTTATTAACAATTGAAATTTTATGCAGTATTACGAAATTTTTTTTTGTCCGCAAATAAAAATTTTTTTTTTAAACAAATTGAAATATAAACTATTTCTCCGCCTCCCAAAATGTTTTTAATTACAATAGATTGAGCGGAAAACATTCGTGCATTTATTCCTGAAAAAACATGTTTGCGGATATTAATAGGTTTTTTTTACAATTTTTGTCTGAGCGAGCATGTCCCGACTCGCGCTTCATCACGTAGCGGGGCGGCGCGCGCTGTTATGGTGCCCACAGTCACCGACGTGTACATATGCCGTGTCTGTTTGACGGGAGATACACAAAATTGAGCAAAATTTGTGCCCGTACGTATGTTTTGTAAACAAACTTTGCGTACATAAAACTGTGTTTGCTTGCATCAACACAATGTTGCCAGTCATTTGTTTGCATACATACTTTTACACATATCCGCGTTGTCAATTACAATTTTTCATTGTATAATAAACCAAAGCCAAAAACCAACAAATGCAAATAGTTCATTTATCTATAATTAACATTATTAAAGATCGATTTTAAAATAATTTAATAAAAATTTAAATTTTTATAAGGTTATTTTGTTAATGATTTTAAAAAGTTCTGCTTGGCAACACTGTGCGGTGAGAGAGCACTCAGCTGACACAGCTTCACGGCAAAAATCTAAATTTCTCAGATTACACACGTACACGTCGCGCGTAACCGTCACACGTACACGTTGATGAGTTTTCATTTACATGGCGCTATCATAAGTTTGATCGTGTCAGCTGACACGTAACGTACGTTTGCGTCGGTGACTGTGGGCACCATTACTCGCTATCAGTAGATTCGGACGTGATACGTTCCAATCGTCGTGTTTTGTTATGTTCGTTATAAATATCTGCAGTTGTCGTCAAGACAACAAACAGACGAGTCTTGTCACAAGATGTGTGTTGATTATTATAAGAAAATATACTGTTAACGTACATACATATATGTACCATTCAATGGCATAGGGATTTTTTCTGCAAAATGCCAAGTCCCAATCGATATTGTAATCCGTGCAAAAAGAAAAACCATACGAGTGTTAGTAAAAAGTGCAAGTGAGCAAGGAAAATAAAATATTGAGTGCACTCGCTTGTTCGTATGTGTGCCATTCTTGTACAAGTGATTTGTATAATGGGAAATTAGAAATTCACAAGAATTGTGATTCAAAGACTCCGGAGGCAGTTTTCTCCGACTGTATCGAGAGTGTTGCAGATGAAATTATTGGTTCCGAAGATGATCAATGCACTGATCCGAATTTTGTTTTCGAGTCAGGTGACCAATCAGAAAAAATTAATAAAATTAATCGCTTGCTAGGCGCATTTCTAATCTGTCAAGCAAAAAAAAAGAAAAATTTAGCCACAAGTGTTGCTAAAATCAAGAATTCTTTTGACCGCATCGCTGACGATTTTGAACATCGAAACAACATTTCTGAACTGAAAAATAATGAAGAATTGCGAGAATTATTTAACAGTCGAAATACTCGGAAAATTCAAGCAACACCACAGTGCATTTTTGTTGGTCCGAAGAACACACACATAATGTGAGTGTTTGCAAAATACATCAGAACGCTCGCTTAAAATTTGAATTGAATAAAGCGATCAAAAATACGAATAACCTATTGAATTATTGGCATTTTTTGACGAAAATGGTTTGCAAGAATCCAAACTCTGACTGTTTCTTATTAAAATGTTCGAACTGTCCTGGAACAAGAGAAGTCGTGGAAATCCTAGAATTCATTCTTCAAGATGAAAAAATTACATCAGCCAATTACGATCAGTGGATAAGTACCGACAGGTAAATAACCATTTACAAAAATATTTAATTTTATCGTCCAAAAAAACGTTTTTTTTTTTTACAAATTTTCAATAGTTTGAAAATTTAATGTTATTTTAAAATAAATTTGACATCATGATGATAAAAAATATAAAAAATAGATGATAAAAACAACAACAACAACAATATTAATATTGAAAATAATTATAAATACAACGATAATATAAATAATTACAATTAGAACGAAGGAAATAATAATAGTAATGATAGTAATGACAATTATAAAAATATCTATATGATGTAATTGATTGCACGTCTAATGCGGTAATGTGAGAGTAGTATTTCTCAACGTGGACACCAGATTATGAACTCTTTCACTTTAGATGTATGAATTCTTTATTTATACACACGCTGAGATTCGGTTTTATTTTTGTGAAATAATCAACACGAATGATAGTAAAACAATTACTTTGTGATTTGTTTACAGATGTTCCCTGCAAATAAAGGACGAAAAAAGAAAGACTTTGTTATGAATTTATCGAAGGACTTATTGATTGTGCTACAACATGGCTTTCTTGCGAAATCACAAGCTACATTTCTGACTGACATGCAAAATCGATTAGGTGATTATGAGTTGTCGTGTGTCTTGATTTCTCAGAAAACTACACATGTCATGTTCAAAATTCCCTGCAGTCAGAATATTGGAATACGGCTCAGGCAACGATACATCCTTACGTTGTTTACTATCGAGAAAACAACATACTAAAACATAAGAGTTTTGTAAAGATTTCGGAAGATTTGGATGACGACAGTACTTCAGTGCATTTGTTTAATTCGAGACTGATATGTTATATGAAAAAATGTTTCGGTCGACGAAATGAACGAAAAATAATTTATTTCTCTGACGGGGCCGGTTCTCAGTATAAGAACAAATATAATTTCGCTAATCTGCTGTATCATAAAAAAGATTTTACAGTTGAAGATGAATGGCACATTTTCGCGACTGAGCACGGTAAAGGAGCGTGTGATGGGATAGGGGGTGTTGATAAACGAAACGCATATCGTTCAAGTTTGCAAAATAGAAATCCCACAAAAATTACAAATGCTAAATCTCTGTATGAGTGGGCAAAAGTCAATTTTACTTTAATTAATTTCGATTATTGTACCAAACAAGAACACAAATCTCATTCCGATTTATTGAAAAAGCGATATGCTGTAGCAAAACCTGTGAAAAACACTCCACAATTCCACTCTTTCATTCCGATCGGTAAAACTTCAATTGAATGTCAAATTTTTTCCGCTGATCATCAATCGAAAAATGTTCCTATTATTTGAAGAGTTTCACGTTATGAGCGAAAGAGTTAATTTTGTGTGAATTGTTACTTGTAATAAGCAATCTGACTAAAAATTACATTATTTTGTGTACATTTGTAGCATTAATTTTTAAATAAAATTATAACAATGTAAAGTGGATGTTAAATTTACTATAATTTAAGGATGAATCTTCACTACCAAGAACTCTATTTTTCAATTCGTACATAGCTTCACAATTTAGAACGTATCAAAACGCAAGACGCCTCATGTATGTTCGTACGTGTATGTGGAGCGTACACAATCAGACAAAAATTGATATTGTAAAAAAACTACTAAAATCCGCACTCATGTTTTTTTTAGGAATATATGTATGTACGAATGTTTTCCGCTCAATCTAATGTTATTAAAATCATTCTGGGAGACGGAGAAATTGTTTATAAAAAAAATTTTTTATTTGCATTAAATTTGAAATTTATACGACGAAAAAAATAAAGTTCAGAAGAATAGTATGTGTTTGACTCACATTGAAAAAGGTGTCTCATTCCGATATGTATTTTTGGAGAAAAAAATTAATTCAGTAATACTGCAAAAAATTTCAATTGTTAATAAAAACCAACAACTCAAAATTTGGCAGAGATATTTGCAGGGTGTCTTTTGGCAGGATAAAACTACATTTTGACGGAATATTACTGGCAAATTCGAATGTTGGTAATTTTGGGGTCAACTTGAGATAGCCTTGCCCAATATTGCGTAAATAACCCCGCGCTTTTTGCAAATGGTATAGATTTTTTTCTGTTGATTATTTTACACTTGTATTAAACATTATTTTCTGCTTTTTAGTTCTATCTTCCAATAAAGAGTAGTGTTTTTTAGTTTTTTTAACTATTATTTATTTTATTTGTGAAATTGAGTTTGCTCTTAGTTGTATACTTTTGCGGAAGTGAATTTTGGGGTATTCAACCCGAAAAAATTGTGCGACTAATCTTTAAAGAGAGTATACCGAGATTAGTCTGAATTTGGTACAATTTCGTCAATTAGTCACAAGTAGTCAAACGGATAGTATTGGAGATCAATTTCATAAATTGAGGAATAATATGGGTTAAATAAATATTTATTACTACCTTTAAACTGTTATTGTTTAATAATTATAATTAAGCTTCAAAGTAAAATCAATATCCCAACGCGTGTTGCATAAGGACTAATATAAGCTAAATGTCATTATTATCAGCAGAAAAAAATCTTGCTCTGTTAGTTTGATGGGCTCTCTATTGACTCAGCGAGCGCTGGGCAACTGCCACGACATGTAGAATCGCATGAACCCTCTGGCCGAGATTGGACCACGGGCGCTCAAAGGAACTGAGGCCGGTAACAAAGCGGCAACTCTTGATCCTCGTAGGAGTTCTGACTGGTCATTGCCCGATGAGTATTCATGCGATTAGGTTGAATATAGTCTCTGACCTTTTCTGCCGCAGCTGTATGAAGGATGAAGAGGTGGAGTCATCTTTTCATTTTCAGCTCAGCTGTCCTGCCTTTGCGAGACTGAGATTCAAGTACCTAGGCTCCTACTTCTTTAATACCCCAGAAGAGCTTTCTGGGGTGGAAATTAGTAATTTGCGTGACTTCATTCGGGGTACGCAACGTTTCTCCGGTTAACCTTTCTTGATTCCGATTTACGTTACCGTTCATATATAACAGGTGGTATCACAATGGACTTCTCTACTATGTCTAAGTGAGTTCCTACTGCGGGGACTACCACATTAACCTAATCTAACCTAGTTATATTCTCTTATTTCTGATTAATGTAGAGCATGGCTCCTGATAACAATAAAAACTGGAATCCAAAGGAATTGGAAAAGCTATTAAATAGGTGCGATGTATACCTGCGCTTATTTAAGGTCATATAAATTGTAAAATGTCCCTCTAGTAAGACTAGCCTTAAAGAAAGACATCGAAATCGAAACGGTAGTATATACTGAATTAAGGATGGAAACCAGTTTTTCCCGATAATTTTGATAAATCTCGTAAACCCATCAACTGTTTCACAACTATTGCTCAAATTAGCCGATCATTCGAGTCATACAATAAACAGTGAGCATATTGATTTTGCTAGAGGAAATAAAATATCTATCATATCCATCACCTGTCGGAAAGAAAATTACACCAAATTAAAAGTACTTTTTTACTAACTACTTCTTTCTTACTGGAGTTGTGTACAACTTTATTAACATGACGATGTCCTAGAAGGTAGTAGGCTCTGCATTTGATTTCAACTATTTTTAAATATCTGTGATAGAAAGAATATCAAAGTTACGTTTTTTCCCGCTGCAATAAAATATTGTATTTCCAAATATTGGAAATTCCATTTTTTTTATTAAGCAATACTATTTCGAGCAATGGTTCTCGAAATTATTGTGAGTGTCGATTTCTTGTTCAATTACGTATGTTTTTTTTCGTATCACTTCATTGAAAATTTTGTATTGCTTAGCTGTTCAGTGCGATCATTGCGTATGTTGTTCGAAAGGCAATTAATGTAAGAGGATTGATTCGAAACATGCTGAGTTATACCTTCTTGAAATTAAACTGTTTTTTGAATTTTGGGAATTAATTTGCCTTGATATGAAACTCAAATGTGTGCTTTGAAAAATTAAAAACAACCCACAATAAAGATGAAGTATACTCTAAAGTTAGAAACAATTTTTTGACATATGTAACTTTCAATGGGATATCTGCCAAATACTATAGCTACAAATAAGCTTAAACTTCAACTTTATCTTGACTATGACTAACTTCACAAATCTTATTGGATTTGAACTAAGTTTAATCATAAATATGGTTCTTTTTTTAGTCTCAAATACTGAGCCATCTAATAGATTTTTATACATGTTTTTCTTTGCTAATATAGTATAAAGATACCTCAGTGTCATCTAATTCGGATAATAAAATCATTTCTAATCGCCCTGCCACATACTTTTCTAATAACATCAATATCGTACTTTTCGACGCACACCGATTATCCGTTTCTAATATTATTAAAATCAGATCATAGATAAGTATTTTTTGAATTAATTTGCTTCTGGCGCTATCTTGCGCATCCAGGTAACCGGTCAGGTACGAGCAAGCTTCTTACAATGAAATTTTTTGTGTAGAACCCCTTCACGCATTGATAGAAGTGAAATGTGTTTATTTTGTAGAATTTTTGAAATTTCACGAGTACCGTTCATGTCAGTGACTGCTGATAGGAGTGAGGAAAATTAATTCGATGCGGCTGATATATTACATACATATGTTCCATTAAGTTAAACAATATAAGAATATTTAATTCAATTCAGCCGACAAATTTTTCCGAGCCAATAGAAAAAATACGTGTCTCATTATTTGGACCAACAAACAATGTATTTGAGTTTGGTCGAAATTAAAAATCATGCTCGTACCTGACTGGTTGTCTGGAAATGGAAAGCATCCATAAAGATATTTTTTATTACACTATAGCGGTAGTTCTAATATCATATTACTGAGTGTTACTAATAGAACTTACTTTAAGTACATATATTTATATTAAAACGGTTTATTAGCGTAACACTTTGTTCTGATTACTTTCGTAACGTTTAATTAAGTGATTTCTACAAATTTGTACTTTATGAGCAACTCTGTATAAGTTGTAGCCATGTTGTTTGTACGCTTCCGGTTCCTTCTTTTGGAACGAAGCAGATGAAGATGAAGAACGAATAGGAAAGTTTTGCCCTTACTGTAATGAATTTACTTGTAGCTGATTGAATTTTATCTATTTGCATCAGATATTAAAACTTTACAAATTGTACTGTTTAAAATATTTCGTGCGTTTCATTTCAAATAGTCGCCGTCTACAACCCTGAGACTGCAGGTATGCCCACATATAAATGGCATGAGGCAAATTGAACGACATTCACAAACATACATATATACAACGTTTGGTGAACTAGGAAAACAATATACCCCAGCAGAGTAGAACCTTACCTTACAGTATGTCTTACTATACCTTGCACTCTGCTACAATTCGGTCATCTTCAGAAATGAATGTGATTTCATGATTGCATGCTACATTTTGGGTGCTATTTGACTCCCGACGGCCATAAAACCATGGTTTTAAATTACAACTGCCCATACACCTTTGTACGATCATTTCGTACCGGTTTAACTATTCAATACGGTCCTTTAAATTTAGGAATTCGTTTTCTTTTAATACCTGCAGTAGAATCGAAATTTTTAACATAACATAATCATCACCCGCATAGTCGATAGGCTTGCACTTTCTATTATTTACATATTTTTCGTTATATATTTGCAGTTGTTTTTCATTAAATCCTGACAATTCATTGACTAAATTTTCTTATCCGTTCTGTTTAACACCAAACAGTATCACACCAGGATATTGTGTTATGGTTCCGTGAATTGTGTTATGTATAACGTGTTCTACTTTTCCTAAGTGCATTTAGACAGTGAGCGTTGTCTCCCTGACTCCCTGAGGGGGCCCTGCTGTTTGATGTGTTTAATATTATTTTCTTCCATAAACTGTTCACATTCGTCTGATGTAAAGCAACTGTCTCTATCGGAAATAATATATTTCGGACAATTATAACTTCTAAGATAATCTCTCAACATAGCTATGACTTATTTAGTATTTGTAGTCTTTGTAGCGTATACCCTAACGAATTTTGTACACACATCTACAATAACAAAAATGTGTTTTTTCAATCCCGAAGTACTTACTGGTGCGAAGTGACCTATGTATGTGTATTGTTTGAAACGGACTGCTACCTTTGAGGATGCTATGTAAAACCCTCCTTCTTTACCGTTCTTCGCCATATATCTCAAACAATAACTTTTTGTTAGCAAATCCATAGTCTTATCTGTCCCAACGTGTCCCGTTTCATCATGAAATTTGTATAAAACGTGACTTTCCATATCTTCCACTCCATTACGCATCTCGAAAAAACTGTTATTAAAATCGTATATGACCAAAATCGGTGCTTTCAGTAATTTTTCTTTTAAATTTTCAAAACATTCCAGTTCTTCTGGACCAAATTTAAATTTTGTTTTGCCATAATAGAAAAATTTTTAATTAATCGCCGGAAATTTTATTTTCTACTAACCTTTTAAAAACTTGTAAAATGTCGAAATGTTCGCCCAAACACTCTGTAGCAATAATTATATCATCGAGATATATAATGACTTTTTGTTCCCTAACCATGTCTGAAAATATTTTATTAACAAACCTCTGAAAGGCGGATGGTGCATTCCTTAGCCCAAATAATATTCTCAGAAACTCAAATTGTTCTAATGGAGTAACAAACGATGTCGAGCTTAGTAAAAAAAATGTGTTTGCTAGTCTATCAAGTAAGTGATCTGTTAAAGGAATTGGGAGTTCTTTTTGACTGTGTCAAAACTTTTTGTAAGATATTCATCTAATAAAATCGGCAAACGATTTTTTTCTGCGTATAACAAATTCCTGTAAGGCTTAACCTTCTCTAATACCAATTTCATTACATATTTTATTTTTGGTTCGACTGTGACTTTGGTAGCCAAACAGAACTTTCTAAATATCTCAGACAGAATTTGCTTATCTAACTCTCTAACGTTATCACCTATTTTTAAATAAAAACTCCCTTTATCTTCAATTGTACATAAAAGTAAATCAGTCTCGAATTTTTGTTCATCCTGTTGCTCCCTTGATAAATTACAAATTGTGTTGCCATTGCCTATGCAGTATTCTCGCAATTATAAATTTCCTCAATCTCTTTTTGTTTTACATACTTCTTAGTATCTTTAACATTTTCGAACTTTTTATGTTGCACCTTATTATAAATTTCTTCGACCTAACTTTGGATTACATACTTCGGCATATCTTTAACATTTTCAAACCTTTTATATTTCTTCTTATAAAAATTCAAACAGTTGATTTGCCTGTCATCATTACTGCAATAAGTTTGGAGATTCATTAAAGTTTCCCTTATTAACTTATACGTACATGTGTATGTATTTCTAAAATGTTTTTGCGTTATACGACATTGTTTTATTATCAACTACATTGAGAGAAAATTCAAAAACGGCATTATTTATTTTAATTATATTGTTCCCATGGTATGAACTAGTGAATTATTCTCATCGAAGCAAAATACATTTTTATTCAAACGCTCACGTATTACCTTTTGAAGTAGGCCAACCTCTTTATCAAGCTGGCCGCAGTTATCGTGTCTATAATGCATACTAAACAAAGAATCAATTCCTTACTGCATGTCCCAACATAAAATTCAAAATACCTTTTATAAGGCCCGTTTTAATGTAACCTAGCTGCACAAGAACGGTCCCACTCGGATAAAATTTCCTTTAGTTGCAAAAGCAACCCCGTTAGCCTCTTTCATGAATGTTGCGATTTGTTTAGTGCTATTTAAGAACGGAAAAGAGTTGCTCCCGCAATTTTTAGGTTTATGTACACAGCTATATATTTACAAATACTATGCAAATAAAAACGAATTAGGTTTTAAATCTAAATTTCCCATGTATTTTCTTAGGGCTAATTCACAATAGCGCTGTTTTTTCATTTCCCAACACTACATCTCAGGTTGGATATCATTTTACCGAGTTGGCTCAACTCGCATATTTTTCCGAGTTAGTGTTGTTGCTTTAAATGCTATTTATTATGCTACCTAGTGTTCTTTTGCAACTAGGCTACAAAGAAACGGGGTCATAATTATTTTTTTTCGTTATCTTCCGAAAAACTCGCTGTGATGTGCGCCCATAACAGAGATCTGCAGCCATTAACTCTTTTGATGTATTGGTTCAATAATACAAGAAATAGTACTAGGGGATATAAGTAAGTAAAAGAGGATCACTAATACACATTTACACACGGCACACATAACAAGGATTCAAAGGTTTTTTCAGTTTTTCTTTTCATGATAACAAAAGGAGATCAATGAGAATCCGGTTTTGCGGGATTTGTAAACTCCTGTAGAAGTATTTCCACTAATTCGTCGTTATTCTCTATAGCATAATACCAAACACTTGCAAGAAGTGAACAGCTACTCAGCGCGATTACTTTACACTACAGCTTATTCAAATTTCTTTTCATCGCCCCCTATAACCAAGTGATTAAAATCAAATTGTTAGTCTACACTCGATAGACTCATAAAATGCCGATGCATATAAGTGCCGAAATACTTTGAATTATTTTTTTTTTTAGTGGAGATGAGTCTTATTAGTTTTCTGAATTGATATGAGTTTGCATATGCACCAATGGCTCATGACCAAAGTATACCAATTTTATTAGTACTCATTACAGATATCTGCCCCTAAAGCATGGCAAGCATCAAGCTACCATTTGGGTTGCATACACTGGTTGCCGTAATACTCCTAGGAGTTACACTTATAGCATTTATCTTCTTTTCCTGCTAGTGTCGAACGGAGATGTGCTTGCATCTTCAACTGATCGTGAAATTTACCACTATATTCTTTATTATCGTTTATTATATGCGAAACGAAAACCTTAATTCATTTCATTTATTTACTTACAAGCAACGCATATTCGACATGTCTACTCGCTGCCTTCTCGATAACCAAACTTCAACTTTCATCGGTTCTCTATAAAAGCAAATGCGCGATTAGATGATACCAGAGTTGCCTTCACAATAATTTTACTAAAACTTATGTATATTGCAAGATGCAACAAGCTTAATTACATCCATGAAACGCGCACATAGTTTAAATAACAACGAAAAGTTTGACACAGTAAATTACTGCTGTAAACTAATTTTTTTTATCATTTTATTAATAATTTTATTTTTCCTACTTGGCAACACAGCCAAGCAAACATCGTATAATAGCAGCAATTGTCGTGTAGCAGTGAGATGGTTGGTGGCATGAGTTGGTCGGCTACTGCATTATATATTTACTTAGGGGCATAATTGTAGTGATTACAATTTAGCATCAATGGACCACTTGGTCCAACGATTTTTGCAGGCCACTAGAGTGCTTCGTACCGCTGTACACTACTCAAGAATGATAGAAGACAAGATTACGACAACGCCGGCAGCGTACACGTCACAGAAATCTTCTGCCAAGAATAATGATAAAAGTAGGGTGGAAATTTGACAATAACAAAGCAATTACAAATAATTTGCGACCACACACACACACACAGCCACATCATCATCAGCTGGAAATTTGAAAAAAAATGCGCTTTCTATCTTTGTTTTTGCTGTTGCTTGCACAATTCAAAACGCGGCACTTCATTCTCTTTATTTTTAAGATAATTTTACACAAATAATTCAAAATTATCGTTTATCATAAAAAACAAGCAGCACTATTTGTGTTTCTCAGTCTGTATTCGTAAACAAACACTCAGAACATCTTGCTACGCCATTCTGTCAAACGAAGCAAGTACGAAGTAACGGAAGTGCTTTTGTCGTCACCTTGTTTTCGCTGCATCGTGCACACTACTATATTATGTGTGCTTATTTTAAAATCATAAGTGTTGCAACACAACTTGTGCTTCACTGACATGTTTATTAGCTTATTTTCCTTTGTACACTCTTCATACGTGTACTTGTGTCACACGAGAGCCACACTTGACCCAAACTCATACTTTCTTAACTCGTTTTACTATGGTATGGAAAAGCAACAACAAATTAAGCAGGCAGAAGCTGACCCTTGTTTATATATATGCAGGTATCTTTTCAAACGAGTGCAAATGTAGTAATTTGTAAATCTGGCTCTAAGCAGTTTCTGCCAGGGAACTATTATTGTCAAATTTTAGCTAAAAAAAATCATGCGGAAAGAGAAATGGTGCGTGTATAAAGAATAAAGCAACTTACTCCATGTACCTTCAGCGACATTGGTTTTTATTTTTTGTGGTTAATTAAAAACAAAAAATCAAGTGGAATCGTCATGTCTTATGACTTATTTATTGATGATAAAATAATCGTTATTTCTTGAGTTATATTTGTACTAATAGTTTCCAGGTTGTTGTATACAACTGAACTTTCGTACAAGAACAGTAACAAATTTGTTGCCCAGAAAATAATCGGTTTTTCTTGAATTTTATTTATCACTCAGAAAATTAAACTTAATTTGTGGGGAAAACCCCCACAAAATATGAGCCAAATATAAAGCCCAAGATATAATGATTATTTTACGAGCAATAAATAAAACTCAAGAAATAGCGTTTATTTTCTGAGCAAAAAATAAACCTCAGGAAGTAGGGTTTAAAAAGGAATTTTTATAATAAAAGTTATTTTATTAGCTCTTAGTACAAATGACAGCATACATACACGTTATACAACTGTTCTTACCACTTGGTGTGCTTTGTACTTGGTGTCTGCCACATACTATTAGTTATGTTTTCCACGCTCTATCCATCTATGGATAGCAAAAATGACGGCTAAACTTTTACTGGATAAATAGAAGACAATTATTAAAAATGATAACCATGTTCCTTAAAAAATGTGAAAAATAGAAAAAATTAGTAAATATATAAACGGTCAACAAGTTTATGAAGTTTATTGAGTACATATGTATGCACATATATTAGAAAGAGGCTCAGAATCTGTATGTCTAGCAGGAGTGGCTGCCATTAACACTTGGGAAATGTAAATTATAAATTGTGGGGCTATTTCTTCGTTTTATGTTAATATTTTTTGTGATTCCATACTCCCTTGCCTGTTTTGTTTATGCATATTTGGCGTAAATAATTTTCCAGTTAAATAATTCATATTTTTTCATAACAAGATTATTTTTTCTGTAGATATTGTTATTATTTGTTTTCAACAACGAGCACATATATATGTATATCCATAATATTTTTATTATCATCAAGTTTTTCAGTTCAAATGGATCCATTGCCATATTGCCATCGTTTAATCCATTGACGGGCAATCCTATTCGTAAACAAGCATGCATGAGTTCTTGATAGAAGCGGCAACGCGATCAAAGCTTTTTTACTCTCTCCTTGCCAACAAACTCAGATAAAAAGAACCGTGATATGCGCTATTAACACCTTAGCATTTAAGATATTTAGTTAATTTATTTTATTGGTGAGTCCGTATGCTACTATAAGCAGTTTGTCAGGTTTTCAGTTCAGAATATATGGTGCATGAAATAAGAGGAGATGGTTACAGTGTTGTTTTTTATACCTTTACTTAACGAAACATCAAGCTCAGCCATTACAAGCAATGATCACTCTCCGACGTGTAGAGATCATCAAAGCATAAAACGTAGGTTACATAGAAGTTGCATCACTCTTTCGATTTGGCGGTGGCGCTGCTTATGTAGAAAACTCCGTATAATTGTATGTATTTTACTTAATAAAAAAACGAAACAAGCTTTCTATGTAGCATAGCCTTTAATTCACCGCTGAATTTGCCCTCTTCTAGCGTATAGTATACGTGTGGTAGCATCGATGTTGGCAGCGAAAAGCAACCAATTCACGAGTAAATAGAAAAGCCAAATATTATGGTTATTAAATACAGATAATAAATAATCCTAACAAAAATAGTGTGGGCTATAATCTCTTTGACAATACCTTCATATAATTTGACGAAAAAACTGGGAATTGCGAATTGTTTATTTTCACACAATATAAGTAAGTATGAGCGGCGGCCGTAGCTTAGTGTGTAACGTACGCACGCTTTATTAGGTGGGTTCCTGGTTCAAATCCGGATCGGGGCAAGTAATATCAATGTTATAGAAACATTTTTTCTAATAGGGGGCGGCAATGGCAAACCTCTTAGTGGATTTCTGGTATGAAAAAACTTCTAACAAAAATTATTTGAAATTCAGAGCTGGCGTAAAGTTTGTGTTACATCAATACGCAGACCACAAATTGTAGGAGTAGTTCGGCCCAACATCGAGCTATATGTTGTCGGTTATGTTTAAGGCGGCTGTCGTCAGAGACACACTTTTAGGCTCGAGACCCGTTGTGATACAGATATATATATATATATATATTTATATATTTTATATGTACAGATATATGACGTAAGCGCCAAATTATTATTACTATTAAGTTGTTGAACTTAAGCTAAAAGTATAGATTTTGAAAACATATGCAGAATAGGGTAATTGACTGCTTCCTTTGCGATCGTCATGTTAAATAAGTTAGTTCGGTGTAGGGAATTGCAATTAGTTATTGAAAATAGAAAGCCTTTGTAAATTAGTTTTTAATTCATTTACTGCAGAGTATGTTTGTGAACGCTGTAAGTTCAAACAAACTTTTAACCAAAGTGTATAAAACAAAGTGAAATCAATATATGACACATTTTCTTCGGTACGCATATTTGACAACAGTTTTTTCATTACATTAACCCTTTTGGCATTAGCAACTTTAGTTTTGTATGTATTTAAAATTTACACAATTTTATTTTAAAACCAAACAGAATTTATCGTGCATCGAAAAAGCAAGAAATTATTTCAAAACTGCAAATTTTAGATCGTTAAATAAAACTAAGGATGCTGAAGCATTTCCGGACACTTGTGCCTATTCAGCATTGCTCACAATAATTGGGAAGGTATATTTTGTGTGCCGACGGATGTGGCCAAGAAAGAGGAATAGACGAACACGTTTGATATCCCACTACCGCAACATCCAAAATTACTTCTCGTTGGCCTGTTTTCTTATTATTGCGCTAGCTAAATACATACAGCGTGCGCCTCTGAGCTTTAAAAAAAAATCAACGACAAAAAATGAATGCCGGCATATGTTGATGTCATTGAAAATGGTACATCATTTAATATTTTGATAAAATTTATCCTGTGTTATGCCCGAGAGTGCTGTCTAGTCACCTGTGAGAGTGTTCAAGTCTCTTTCTTGAATGTGTTTTAATTTGCTAGAGCATATTGATTTTATATGCATTAAGACTGGGACTACACGCATTTTCGGATATCTGTGACACGGATAGAGTACTAATCTTGGCGAGAAATGATTCGAATAATACCGAAATCATTTGGCATTCCATATTACCTATTTATTTATTTGTCCCATGTTGCATTTCATTAATTTCTGATATCCGGTTATCCGAATAGCCGGATTTTTTTAAAGTTTCGGATGCCCGAATATTCGGATTATTGGTATAGTTAAATCGTCCGGATGGAACCGTGCATGAACAAAAGAGGGTTAATGTAAATAAATACACGAATTGTTTACGCTTGGATATTCAAATAAGGGTACGTCAGATATTGATTTCCCTTGATTTTATACATACACTTTGCTTTTAACATACAAGCTGCATTACTCACATACATGCATGTATATTTCTATGCTTTTGTCAAAATATTTGTGACTAACTAAATGCTAAATTTAAACTAGTTTAGTTGAGTTTACTAACGTTCTTATATCTTTTTATAATTCATTGATTCTTTTCAGTTGAAGCTGCTGAAGTTGAGGCCTAAATGATTCATGCCTGTTTTTGATATGGACTTGTAATTTTTATATATGTCAAATATTATATTCAAATCAAAGTGTTTTTAACAAAGTGAAATAAATATACGGCGTTTAATTTTTCTTTACTCTTTTTTGACATGTATGTTTTCATTCAGTTAACCCTTTCTCACCTTGTTTTTTATAATCAGAAAGTTCAATATTGAAATTGAAAAATACATAAATTTTAAAACAAAAACACAATTTTTTGAAAAAATAAATTAAAGCAATGCCGAACATTTGATGATTGTGTAAGGCCGCTCACAGAAGTAATGTGCCAATATTTTGCGTCCCATCCGACAAGTCACAATGGGTAGAAAGTAAAAGTGTGTGGCGTTGAACTAACTTCATCGTAAAAAATATGTTCCCTATCTTTTAAGGGTGAAAAAATAAAAGAATCTTCCCATAGAAGGAGACTTGCTTGGGCTATGCTCATAACGAGTAATCGGGGGTTTTATTTAGAGTTCTAACCAGGGACTGAAAATAATCGCTATTTTGAATTTTTCGAATAAAAAAAACGTTTTCATCAGACTATACAAATTTGGCCTGATTTTTTTTTAGAAATTTTTTGTTTTAAATCATTGCATAACCGTTATTTAGTGATTTTTATTGCTATTATCTTTCAATTAAAATAATGGTTATATTTGTATCTACAATAATAATTAAAAAATACCGATCAAATATGATCAGAAAAATAAAAATTCAATAACTACAATTATTGCTTATCGAAAAAATAATGATAAAATTTGATCGAAGAAATAAAAATTCAAGAATAACGAATAATGAAACTCACAAACTAACGATTAAATTTTGATTTTTTTTTGTAAAAATTATAACCGTTACAAATGGTTAATGTGTACAAACACACAAATAGTTTATTTTCATGTTGTCAAATAAGTATACACCAAATATTTATTCCACTTTGATAAATACATTTTGATTCAAATATTATTATGAATTCGAGCAAAGATATAAGAAAGTAAATAAAGAAAAAAGCATAAAGCACTGACTGTGCATATGAAAGAAAAACAATAAAAACCACTTCTATATTATAATTGCAACTTGTAAAAAGTTAATGCTACTACATTTATATATTTACATAGTCTAACCAATATTGTTGCACCTATTATAAGATTTACGTCCGTTTACATTTATGTACCTATAGCTTTGAATTTAATATTTTAGTCCATTTTTATGCATGTATTTGTACCCTGGCTATGAGTTTTCTATGTATAAAAAACATGACACTGAAGATGGCCCTAAGCTGAACCGAAGTTTGCCACCAACCCAAATTTGACAACGGATGACGGGTACTAGTTCCCAAATACAACATCGAATACCCTATTGAAAGAAACAACAACAAAAACCAATAAAAAAATTAAAATATACACAAATTTCTGCAAATTGTTTATATATATACAATCGTTATTTTTTGTTCTCTTCATGTATATGTTATGTTTTGAAGAGAATTCTTTGTGTATGTATATACGGATGCAAAAGTACATATGTGAATTTAAATAATATACAAATAATCACTTAACTAGAGTAAGCGAAATTTTGTGTTTCCTTCTACTCATGTATACAATTTAGAAAGAGTTGCAAAGCAATAGATGAAAATATAGCTGACATATACACTCGTGGCAACGCAAACCTTACCACCTCACATTTTTCCAATTACTGTGGATTAAGTTACCAAATCTTTCTGAAAATGAAATAAACATGGAAAACAATACTTTGTAAATGAACATTTTTTGATTAAAAATGATGAATGAATATACCTTTTTGAAAAAGGAAAACTATGAATGTAATTTTTTTTATATGCACATACGAATTTTTATTATGTATTATAATATTTTGAATAACTGACTAAATATTGCTTTTGTCTTTGATAAAATACATTGTAAGACTATTATATATTGTTATTGTTAAATAAAACAGACTCCTGAGGAAGATGCGAAATGCGTTGAAACGCGTAGGAGGGAAAAAGAAAATTAAATTTTTAGTTTTTTACTCTTTCGGCCGAAGCAGCTCCAACCCAGCAAACAATTTGATAAAGAATTTGGCCCATTTAAAAACTAAGATTTGCAGTTGAACTAACTTGGGTGGCTATAACTGCTTGGACTCGGGAAGGCCTTGAAGCAACGAGGTTTTCAAGAATGTCGTTTGGAATTTTTCAATCCCATTATTTAATAAGCACGGTTTTCAGTTCTACCTTAGTGCTTGGTTTCTTCTTTTTCAAGGCGTGTCATAGATGCTCACTCGAGTTAAAATTAGTATAATTTCATGTCCACCCGACATGTGACATTCCGATATCTGCAAACAATTTCTGCACCTGCAAGCAACAAAATGACGACAGATGACGTTTTTCTTCACCATTCTCACAATCTAACAAAATTTATCTTTTTCAATTAAGTTAAAAAAACCCATTTACACTGATTTAAATAAAAAATTAAAGCATTTGACCCCGAACAGTTATACCAATAATTTAAATGCATATTTACCTCTAGAAACTGACTAGTAAGGTTTGCGTGGCCATCCATCTGCGAGTGTATGCATCTGCATTTGTTTTTAAAGATAATGTATCAATTATCAACGTTAAACTAACTATTCATGCAAAAAAATTACCGATCCTCACTTGAATCCTTGCTAACCTTTATGTAAAAACCCATTTTTAATACCTTGACTCATCGCGTGATATCACTCCTGAATATCCAGCGAAGCCGCCTTCCTGAGACGGTTTTCGCATTACATAAGGAAGGGAGAAAGTAATAAAATATGTCTCACACCATAACGCCATTAGAGGTTCGGGAGCGTTTGATCGAGGTATCCAGCCGGACAAATTGAATCTCTTTACATTCGATCGAAAATCCTTATAATTGCTCCATCCGCCCTATGCCTTCTGACCTGAGCACATATAATCAAAGGTAGCGTTGTCAAAAGACCCTCAACTTCAGCAAAAACTTCCATTATGTACTCACCTGTTTCTTTCTTACAAAGTAATAAGATCCATCAGACCGTTTAAGAGTATCTAGTCTGACCGTTTGGCCTTGTTACGTACCTTACACAGCCTTGCTTGGTTCTTTCATGGTCTCAATAGCCCTACAGAAGCCCCTATGACAGCTTAATTTTTAAGCTTGACCTCATTTACTCCCTGCACGATATGATACTCGAACCAGTCCTTTTCCTTTCGAGTTTCAGCCGGCATAAATAGAAGTTATCTGGTCCTTTTATGAAGTTCAGCATTCCATTGTGGTACCGCTTTGTCTTGCCTACTTTTTCCAAAATAACAAACCCCCTCAAAACAATCAACTAAAGTACTCGTTACCTGTGGGTCACCTGTTCAATTGATTGTAAACTTTTGATATTAGAGAAGTCTGATATGCTTCAAGGAGAAACTCAAACAACTGCCAAGGGGCCGTTCAAGTATTACGTAAGCAGATTTATTACAATTATTTACCGCCACTTATTTTAAATTGAATTCAAATTAACAGTCTTCAGTCCATGAAACCAGAGTCCATGATTCTAAGTTTTCGATGACATTGGATTGCTGCTCAATATTGTGAATCTGCTCACTTTCATCGGATTTTGGAATGTCCACGTCATTCTCATCAAGCCATTCAACATCATGGTGCTCTAAGTTTTGAATAATGCACATCAGTTCATTAGCACGACGAGCAGCGACTCTTACAGGTCTAACTTTCCTGTCAGTGTTCTTGTTTACTTTTTTATGGATATTTTCAATGTGACGATTTAGTGACTTGATGGAAGCATGATAAAGACCACACGTTTTGCATGTACGACTTGATAGTCTCAATTTTACCGTAGGGCATTTGCAGAAAATCTTTGAGTGAGGCACTTAAGCCTAGAGCTAAATTGACTGGAAGATTAAGAAATTGCCCTCCTTCATCTAAAACCAAGTCATCAACTGTTTGTTTTACTTTTACAGGTGCTGGAAGAAACCTGTTGTCTAGTAACTTAAATAGGCCACTTCTTGGACGACAGCATTCAGTATTTCTACATATTACAATATGAAGCAAGTATTGGCTTTCACGTACATGTTCTGAATACCACTTAATGTCTGGGAAATCAGGAAGATCTTGTTCACCTGCCCCAACATCTTCTAACTTTCTTTTCATACCATCCCTGTGTTTCTTCTGGGCAATTGCGTTTTGAACCTTCTTGTTTAAAGCCTGTATTGCTGTTTTTATTTCCTCGCGCAACTTAATGATCTGCTTATCAATTCCAGCACGGCTTGGCATAGTATCTCTCGCAGAATACAAAGCATTTAGATTTTTTTCGAGTTGAGCAATCCTATTTTTCATAGCTTCCTGAGAAGGTTTTGCTCTCTGCTTATCTGCATTTTCATTATTTTCGCTTTGCTGTTGTGATTCATTACCGGGTTTTATTTTATCTTCTTCCTGTTTTTTAATATTTGAAGGTGGCTGTATAATTTGTGATTTTTCTGCTGATTTACAGGTAGTCGTTGCCTAAAAATAAAAACTTTCTGTGGGTTCTGCTAAATACATAAATACAAAGTATGCATTAAAACCTGCATTTAAAGATTATTTAAAGCCTTATGGGTACTAATCTGTAAAGTCGGGAATCGAACCCATATCATACAAAAAACTAACAGCCTAAAATGATTTTGTCACTCACCTTGGAAAAAAAATTGAGAAGATTGGATTTATTCTTAGTTGCCGCTTGCAATTCTTCTGCAATTCTCTTAGATACAATAATATCTAGTTCCTTGTCGGACTTTGCTTCTAATTTATAATTTCGCCACACTTCGTTCACTAACTTTTGTACATTTTGTACTTTCGTACTTGTATACGATTTTTTAAAACTTTCAAACAACTTTTGGTATAACTTGGATTTGTTTATTTGAAAGGACATCTTATTTAAACAATTAACTTTGGGTAATGGAATCAACGGCAACACAAATCTTAACCTGCTTTGCTATGCTTGCAATACGTTTACTTCATCCAAATACACTGACAGAGGAAATTTAGGCAAGTAAATAGCGCGCAGTAATTCCCCAAAGGTATGAATTATTTGCGGGAATCCCCGAATATACGTTTTATTTTCAAGCAAAGACAATATGAGGGTTGCCATTCGTGTAAAAAAGTAAATACCCTGCCAACCAGCGGTAACCAGGGTGAAAACAAAATCACAATACCAAAAATGACTGTCGGGAAAAGAAGGCATCGAAATACCAACGCATAATTCGATAAACTCGATAGTTCTATAACCTCCAACTCTAATTAGCAGCTTCAACATGGATAGAAAAGGAACTCCGCTGAACAAAATTATCCACCTTTTTATCCTCTTTTTTGGGAAGCGCTATCCAGTAATTTCCCAAGAAATTATCCGAAGTTGGTTAGCAGGGTAACTACTGATGACGTAATCATCATCTAAATAAGCAAACCAAAGAACCCCCCGCCCCCCAATAGTGCTTACGTAATACTTGAATGGCCCCCAATCTATCTTTCGAGGATTTCAATTTTTGAATCGGTGATCCGAGAGAGTTTTCTTTTCCCAGACACTCCGCCCTTCCAAGTGAGTTGCATACTTTTGTTAACCAATATCTGACCGATTACTTCTTGATGCACTGCATTATGGTTACACTTCGTCCGACTCCACATAGGCACAGTGAGTTTGCGTCACAACCCATATCTATTCGTAGGACTTTCAACGATCCCATGTCTATACACACCACCTGAAAAGCGCCCTCTTATATACTTGGAGTTGCCGCCAGATAAACTTGTACAAACGCCATTGGCTTATATTGAGCCGCCCGTTCTGGACATATATATGCTTCAGAAACCCACTTAGTTTCCAGTGTGGACCTGGTGTCCAAGCAACGGCTCATACTAATCTGCGGATGCTTCCGTCTTTTTTGGTGAATTACCATTTTTCGCAGCGTAGCATACACAGTACCAATTGGTTTATGATCGTGAATACTGGTTAGAACACTATATTTTAATGATACCATCCTCCATACGCATCCCCTTGAAATGCGGGGTTTCTTTCGACTCTCCAATAGCCTGTATCTCAACCGTCATAGTATTGGCAGCCATGGCGGCACGCATGCCAGTGGTTCCATTAATTTTTTGATTCTTCTGTATTCGTCGTTGAAATAAACTTGTTACATTTGGTGTGCCTTGACTGTATATAAATCCAGTTTCGTTTGGACTCGTTTAAGATAGAAACTCTATATTATGTACCTATCCTGGAAGTACAAGTTCAAACAAATGCAAAAAACTTGGTTAAAATAGACTCCATCGCACTTTGTAGTAGGTAGCTGATCAAAAATTATAAACAAAACTTGGTAACATACATGGTTACATCCGTATGAATTTCCTTCATTATTTTCAGGGCACATTTGTTGTGTAAAATCGATTCCGTGCAAAAATCCCAACTTGTCCATGCACGCATGCAAAGAATACTCCATAGGAGACAAATATCACTGAAAAACTATCCGCAACATATGAAATAAAAGTGGTTCAATTAACATTGCGATGGCCTAGGGCAAGCCCATATACTCCAACTGTGCATTACATCAGAATAACACACAAAGACTCTAAGATATTAGTACATGGAATACCTACGGCAGGATAGTTTCGATACTAATTTTCGCCGTGAAAAGTAAACTGCTTCAAGACAGGTAAACCACATTCAAATATAAATATTTATATTGAAAATTGTGCTCCTAAATACATAGTAAAACAACATAACGAAAAAAAAACTTAATTAGTTGCATTTATTTACTTACAACCAAGGCATATTCAAAATAGTCACTTACTGTCTACAACTAAACTGCCACATTCGTTTATTCTCAAAAAATGCATACTGGGATGATACCAGAGTTGCCTCCATAGCGATTCCACTGAAATTTATGTTGCTAGATGCAATAAGTTGATTTTTTTAAATTAAATAATTATATCTTTCTTCCTTACAATCTATAAATCTCGAGCAATTGTAGCGTAACAGGAAGATGGGTAGGTGGCATAATTGCAGTCCCTAGAATTTAGCAACAATGTACTACTTGGTCCAACGATTTTTGCAGGGCGACGGCTCCGTTATGCATACTTATTAGAGATGCCAACAATACTGTATCCCGGGACTGTACCGAAATTAAAATTGATTGTTAAAAGAAATAACAAGTTTGACAATGTCAAGGTATTTTAAACCAGAACATTAAGAAAGAAATACTATTTTAAGTAATTCTGGTATTTATTAAGACAACAAATACATTTTTTTTTATAACAAACCAAAGAAAAAAAATTTTATAAACTTAAGTCTTCAATATTAGGTAATAAAGTGTTTGTACCACAAATTCAGAATTATTTTTGTGCATTTTAGATCGATATAAAAAAACATTAATTTCCAGGGTTATACAATGTTTGCCTATAAAATGTTTAATAAAAATAACTGAAATTATTATGTGTAAACCCTGATTTAATTAAAGCAACGTTCGTAATGGCAAATTAATTTTTGTTGAGGCTTGTAATAATTAAATTGTGATTAGAAAAATAAAGTATTGAATGTGTTATTGCGTAATCAAATACGAGTATAGTAAATATAGCTTTTCTTTCTTCAAAAATGGAGATTTTTGTGATAGAGATTTTACTGGTTGCACTACTGTGAAAAAACTAATTTTGTATCGCATATTCGGATGAATATTATTCAAAAAAGGTTACAGATTAGCAGCGTGGTTCTCTAACGAGTACTGGAACTGCTTACTGGGAGCATACACGCCTCCTGATAGAGGTGTACCTCAGAAGACATCAAAGTACATCCCTTTACAGTCCAGAGTATGTTGCCAACAACGTTTCTTTGTCTTTGCCCCAAGTGCTTCCGGCGATCGACTTGAGGGCTTTGCTGCGGCCTTGTACTTTGTTGACGATTGTGGTTGTGTGCGCTGAAAAGAACAGCAGGCCGTCAAACTCCCAAAAATCTCGGGTGGTTAATTTAATGTTGAGTTCCATCTTAACCTCCTTAGTCCATATTGTGAATAGGGTCGCCGAAGACTCAGAAGGAAATAAGATCAAATGACATAGAGTGCAGAAGTGAGCAAGGGCGGAGAGGTAACTGTTCGCCTTTGAGCACATCCCATTAATTACATTTCCGGTAGCCATAATTGAACAGTCATCAGCCTACGAGACGTTGGGAACGCCCTCTGGGGGTTGAGGGAGCTTAGAGAGGTTGAAGTCAAACAGCATCAGGGAGAGAACGCCACCCTGTCGTATCCCCGAATTTGTATATCTGAAATACACCGATGACTGTCGACCACACCGGTAACCGGCAGTCCATCGCTGAAGCTCCTGTGGGGAGTCATTGTCTCCACGTCAGTTTTTACCGTTGCGTGATTGACTATGTCGAGAGCCTTTGACAAATCTAACGCTACTAATACGGTTCTCTCAGAGGGATGGTTGGACTTTAGGCCGTACTTCATCTGCATGTTTATGGCGTTAAGTGCGGCAGTTGTGCTGTGCACTTCCCGGAAACCATACTATTGCTTATGGGCTATGGTGGTGCGTGAAGCATGATCACTAGAGAAAGATTCGCCGAAAGATGTTTGGACCTCTGCGTCTTTGCGACGGCGAATACCGCAGACGATGGAACAATCATTTTCACCGTAACATAGACATAGTACAGCGAATTAAAATACAGCGACGGCGTTGGCTGGGACATGTCGTGCAAATGAACGGAAACGCTCCAGCCCTGACTGAATTAAACGCGATACCAGCTGTAGGGATAGAGGAAGGGGACGGTATCCTTTGCGTTGAAAGGACCAAGTGGAAAAGGACTTGAATTCATTTGGTATTTCTAATTAGCACCAGCTAGTAGGAAGAAGAAGCGACTGGCTAAGACAGTTATAGCGTCTCTCTTTGCACTTCGAAATCAAAATTTAGCAGACTTCCAACTAAAGTCATGTTTGACTTCGTGTTTGCTATCAGACGAGAACACTACTGATCATTCGCTCATGCGGTCATCTGAACATCACTGGTAATAGACCGTAGGACAAATTTTCCCTGTTTGTATACGTATATGATATTGTCCTGGCTCATTAATATGACACATCTTCTGTCCTTATCTTTACTATGCGCATTTCCCCCTGCCTAAATGTCAATATAAATCAGGAATAAGTAAACAGGCCTGATATAAATATAGATCCTACCTGTTGTAAATAAAATCAAACTTGATGTGAAAATCTGCCATGCAAATAAAATACGAATTTTTCATAAGGGCATATATACAAAGATGTGAATTTATTGCATTTCCTTTTCCCGGGGGAATACGTAGTATACGTCCTCCTCTATGCCATTATGAACGCTACCGAGCTCAATTCCAGAACATGTTTGGTTGGATGCATGCCCGCCGATTGGAATTTAAATGTTCTCTGCCCAATTCACAAGAAGGGTGAACCCTCAATATGCTTCAACTGCCGCGGGATCAGCCTCCTTAACATTTCATATCGCATATCGAGCACATTGTGTGAAAGTCTGAAGCCAGCCATCAATGCACTGATTGCACCTTATCAGTGTGGCTTTAGACCTGATAAATCTACCATCGACCAAGTATTCACTATACGCCAAATATCCGAGAGAAGAGGATCGATACACACCGTCTATTTGTCAACTTTAAATCAGCTTTCAACATCACGAGAAGAAGTTGCCTATATGTGGCGATATCTGAATTTGGTATCATTGCAAAACTGATTGGGCATGCAAAATGACGTTGAGCAACACCCCAGCTCGATCAGAATTGGGAAGGAGCTCCCCAAGCCGTTCGATATCAAACGAGTTTACAGACAGGGTGACTCTTTAATGGTTTCTTTAACATTATGTTGGAAAATATAATGCAAGCTGCAGAATTAAGCCGGTCAGGCACCGTCTTCTATAAGAGTGTGCAAATACTGGCGTATGCCGATGACGTTGTCATCATTGGCCTAACCTATCCGCGCAGTTAATCTGCCTTTTACAACCTGGATAAATAAGCGAAGCGATTGTGCCTGCAAGTGAACGAGGTAAATAAAAAGTCGGTGTATTTGCGCCTTGGCTCCCTTATCACTGTTTACAGTTACAATTCTGACAAAGTGGAGGACTATAGTTTATCTTGGAATCAGTATTAACACCAACAATAATTCAGCCTCGAAATCCAATGAGGAGTCTATTTTGTCAACAAGTGTTGCTTTGGGCTAAGTAGGCAAATCAGCAATAATGCCCTCTCTCAATGAACAAAAACCATGCTCTATACGTCCCTCATCATTCCCGTCCTATTGAGTGGCACAGGGGAATGGTCGCTGTCAACATCAGATGAGATGGCCCTAAGAGTGTTCGAGAGAAAGGTTCTCCGAAAGATTTTTTGCCATGTACGTCTTTGCGACGGCGAATACCGCAGACGATGGAACGATGAGTTGCGGCTTTATAAGGATAGTGACATAGTACATCGAATTAAGATTCAGCGTCTACGTTGGCTAGGGCATGTTGTACGTAAGGAAGAAAATGCTCTAGACCTAAAAGTATTTAACGCGGTACCCGCTTGTGGTGGCAGAGGAAGAGGAAGGTCTCCTCTACGTTTGAAAGACCAGATGAAGAACTCCTAGCGCGCTATGTTCAAACCGGCAAAAATCGCTAGGCGGTTATAACGCCAAGTAAGAAGAAGAATCTAGTTGCATCTGCCAACTTTATGGCTTCATCGAGATCTTGATTTTCAGTTTGCAAAATGAATCGAACCGAGCTCTTGCAGTGAAACTTGAAAATCTAAGTTTTTAATCACTGTTAGAAGCTGACACGCTGTAGCAATTGTTTTTGGATCTATCTAGGTTTTTGAGATGTTTTCGTAGGCGCTTATATAACTGCTGGAGGTAAATGGAGATAAATTTTGACTGATTCCTCAAGTTCCACACACCTCGTTGCACAGGATGGTTTTAGTTTAGTCCTTGAGACGTCTTGAAGGTCTTGCAGTGTGACCATACGTTTAGGAATATTGAAAAAAGTGTACACACTTTGGAGAGAGTTTTTGACCGGAACAATTTTGGATGCAGCTCTAAAAGCGAAATTTAATCTATGATCTACATATTGCGGATACCTATCAAATTTCTTCTTTCCTGAATGTAAGCTTGTGATCCGTGAAATTCTCCATTCATTGCACTTGAACCATCGTAACATTGGCCGATAATGTACTTATAGTCCATTCCAGGAAATTCTAAAAACTTACGATGACATTGAGGATAAAGAAACATCTGATCTGGGGAAGCAGGCTGGATTGGGTCAATGAACGCTTCTCTACAACGAAACGGAAAAAGAAAAAAACTTAGAAGAAAGATCATTGCGAGAAAAAGCTTCGACAACCCAAGAGCGGCTGAATATGTGGAGTTAACAACTACGCGATAATAGCCACCAGTGGAGTAGTGGCGCAGCAGTCAGCTATATACGTACATATGTATATACAAAATTATTAATTTCATCCATATTTCGCACTAGTTCATTAAGAGTAAGTTTAGGATCGATATATTGAGATTTTTGTAATATTTTCCTTTTTTAACATTCATGAATAATATTATCTTGTTTTTTTTATAGAAAAGTATAATTTCATAGTATTACTTACTTAGTTTATCTGCATTACGTAGCTTATTTTATTTAAGTAAATTCATTAATTTTAGTTACTTTTTGCACGGAAAAATTATAAAGATTTGCTTATTTTTAGTTCCTTTTTTACATTTTCTTTTGCTTTTCCTTTAGAATTTATTGCTGTTAAGTTACTCAACTTTTTTTCTAGTATTGATAGAAGATTTATATTTCGCTTTGATGTAGTTTTTGTTTGCATTCGTAATTTAACTTCCGATTGGTTTTTACGCTTTCTTTCATTGACTCGCTTAATAACTGCGATCGCGAGTGAGCTATCGGTCAACTGACAGTATTCATAGTATCACTGCAGGGATATATACATATGCATGTAGGTACTAATTTTTATGCATGTACGAAATATCTCCCCAGACAGGATATTCTCCGGAGTAGATAGAAGGAGTGTATAAGGTGAGTGAGTTGATTTTATTTTGAACTCTTGCGTATATACATATTATATAGCTGCAAATATACTTACATACATATCACATTGCTTGTATTATAAATTGCGAAAGTCATCACCTGATGTTCTTTCTCTTAAAACAGAAATATTGTTACTATCAGTAGAACGCCACTAATGGTGACCTCTACCAAAAGACCATTTCGCACGGCAGCCAGTTAAGAACATCTATAACTTTCATTGTGAATTTTTATATTGCAATTCAATCGAAATGCCATCCGACGACAACACACTGCACTTACCGAAGCCACCGATGTTCCAAGTTCCAAGTTTTAACCAAGACAAACCGGGACAATTAGAATCCCAGCTTCGAAACCATAATGTCACAAATGAATAAGACAAATTCCATCATACGATTCCTCTCATAGACACTCACATAGCTGCCGACGCTGAGGACAGCCGTGCCACCAGTAGACAAGCCGTACACACATATTAAGGTAGCGCTAATCACATGGTATTCAAAGTCCAGAGAATCACAACTCCTTCAGTTGCTGTTTCGTCGCCCAACGCAAAGCCGAGCGACAAGAATCGATCGAAGCCGCAGACCGCTTGCATGGCGTGCTCAGACCGTCTTCTTGCACTCATATAGCTGCAACATTGTTCAACCATTGACTTAATTCGTACATTCAACTAAATTCGAATTTCTATTTAAGACAGCCGGACTTTGAAACGCTCCCAAACTTCGTAGCGCTTCATCGACCAGGTTGGCGATCATTTTCCCATGCATCGATGACTTACTGCTGGCATCCGCAAATGAAACAGGGCACCTGCAGTATTTGCGTATTGTATTCCATCATTTTCAACGCTATAGTCTAATCATTAACGCTAAAACTCGTTTAGGTCTCAAATAAAATGAATTCCTCGGGAACACTATTTTCGAACACGGGATAAAACCACCACATCGAGTTAAAGCAATTGTCGTCTGTGCTCCCCCTGTAATCATCGTTAAGCTGGACTGTTAAGGGCGGGGTTGAATAGGGTCCAGAATTCCTGTTGAATTCTGGAAACGGGAATCTTAAAATGGAGGCCGATCCTTTAAGACAGATAATTATTTAATCTTTTTCACATCCACTGTGTGCACACACACAGATAAAAAAAAACAGAAATTCTGATTAAAATTTAAAAGCGCCGTATATTCTCTGGAAAAACCTGTATTTTGGGCATACGCAAGAGAAAAGTGTTACTCACCTGAGCTGTCGCTGTTATGAAAGTAAGAAAGCTTTTACTGGTTGCCGGTCGCTTTTATAGCACCACTATCTGGCAATGGGTTCAGCTAACAGGACTCGCGCAAAAGCAAAGCAAGTAACGAGTCCTGTCAGCGAGTAGCTTACAGCGACATCTCATTGTGACAGTTTTCTATTGTGACCTTAAAAGGACAATTTCATAGGTACTAGCAATTTCAACCGCAAATTTATTAAGCATGCTGTGGGGCTACTAGGTCCAATTAACAAGCTACTTGAAGGTCCAAAAATTAATTAACACCAATAATTTGGCCACATCACTCGAAAACTCATTCGCAGAATATAACAAGGCCCTCGCTTACGCAGCACTTTTAGCCCACCCAAATCACAACGAGGAGTAGGAAATTTTTTCAAATGCATCCGAGTGCGGGAAAGGTGCTGCACTACTGCAAAAAATGGTAAACACTAGCATCCACTCGCTTTCTTTAGTCGGAAACTTGCACCATCATATAACATCGTTGTTGACGCGCTATCTCGTATGGATGCAATTCACGCCGCGGCTACAGCCAAAGAACTCGCAAACGCCCAGACTAACGATGCAGAGCTTCAGCAATTGCTCTATAGCTTTAACACTTAAGTGGAACTCCGCAAAATTAGAAGTAATACTGAAGACGTTGCTGTCTACTGCGATATATCGACAGACACAGCACGCCCCTTCGTTCCAAAACCACTGAGACGACGAACTTTTGATACACTACAGTCAGTTTCCTACCCAGGCGGTCGAGCTTCCAGGCGTCTCATAGCAAATAGGTTCGTTTGGCCATCAATCAGCAAGCATTGTGACTGAGTGGCACTTCCTTTGCCAGAAGTACACACCAAATGCCTAACAATCATTGACCGATCCACATGCTACCCAAACACTTACAGACGGCACATGCAAACATGGATCTCATATTTTGGCGTCCCATCTACGGATAACCACGGGCCTTAGAGGACAATTCGAGTCGGACCGTTTCAAAATAGTCGCTGACCTCCTCTATAGAGGTGGGTAACAGCAAGATTTTTGGTGGGTTGATACAATAGCACAGACACACCATGATGTGTTAACACACTGTGTTTGCTCAATTGTGTTATTGCTATTTATCGATAGTCAATCAAAAACCTCATTACATATGGCCATGATTCAACTATACCACAACATTTACCGTTTATAAATGAATTACTTTGTGTCAAATTCAGCGAAAATGTAAAGGAAAATATGAAGAACACAAAGAACAATATGGAAAACACAAAGAGCAGTACGCAAAACGCAAAGTAAAAGAGATGAGAATTTGACATAAGGTACTGATTGAAAGTATTCAGTTGATCGCAAGTAGAAAACAGTTATTAAAAATGTTTATTATTTCCATAAAAACGGCGAAAATTGGAAAAAGTTATTAAATATTTAAATTTACAACAAAAAAGAAAAAAATATTGGTTTTGCGTTTCCTTACTTTCTTGCAAGTTGCTTTCTTTGAGAGTAAATTTTGCTTACACTATTATCAATCCCATATTTCACTCAGAAAATGTCGAAGAAGAAAAGCGATGTGTGGCTGGATTTTTCAAATAAGAGAGAGGGAAAAGTAAAATGCCTCTTGTGCGCCCATGAGGCAAGACCCACCAGCAAGTGCCTGTTACGACAATAATTAGTGTGTAACTTCATGTGTTCAGCCGCAATCTTTACAGTATCTGTTGTTAAATCATCTGAATTCGTGAGAGATGAAGGACTGTGTAGTATAAATTTATTAAGCAATGAAGAGTTGTTAGTTGCGCAGCAAACTATGAATGGGCTGGAATTGTTACCACTGCAATTAGCAGTGAAAAGTATATAAGCGCTTCATCTGTAATTTTATATGTAAACCGACTAGACAAACACTTTAAAACTTTTAACATTAACGAATTGAAATCATTTGCACAAAATTTAAAAAAATTAATAAATGAATTTTATTCTGTATTTGAAGATTTGAAACAAAATGAACTAATACTATAATAATACTTATAAGCGAACTTAATTATAAATCGGCTGTGAAAAAACTATATTCGAAAGTGGGGAGTACCTTAATTAAAAATGATGAAAGAAGCACATTTATCCGAGACTATGTCGCATAATGAAATCTCTGCTTTGCATTTCAGCCATTTCAGTGCAATGTTAATGAATTTTTTCTCAAGCAGGACAAATTGTCAGCGAAGAGAGACTAAATTGAGAAAAGCTGTCGCAAATTGCTTTTCTTTATTACAATCCAGGACACAATGATTTTTAAAATCCGGTTTGAATAGATTTTTTACATACATGTTTGGCTAGTTTTCAAATGGTGGAATTTTGGTGTTTTTAATTAACAGATTATTTCCTTATGATATATGAGTGTGAATACTATACATGTATGTATGTTCAAACGCGTAATTTTAAGTGTCAATTGATCTCTTGAAAAGTACCTAGTATTTTCAGTAAGAAGTTAGTTTTTTTTATATAAAAGCATATTAACTAATTGTAATAATCTACAATAGAATAAAATGTATATATTTATTTCCTTAATTTTAATAAAAAATATGTGTGTAAGATTTACTTAATATGTTACATAAAAAACTAAACGTTTTTGCAAAAACTTTTTTTTACTTATTGTAATAATTTAAAATGAAACACCATTTTTGGTGGTTTTCTTTTATTTTTGTTTAAATACAACATTATTACGAACATATGTATATGTAAAGTGATTTTATATTTTTACCTTTTAAAATTATATTCTAGGTTACTTGGAAACTTGAATCTTAGCGTGGTTGGGCATATCGGTCATTACTATATCTTATGTGTTACAAATAAAAGAGGCTGATGCCCTTCTGTCAGGGTTGCATGATTTTGAAGTAGTCAAATCCAACAATCAATCAATTATTTGGTGGAAGAATCAAATCTACACGTTAATTATTTATTGATGGTATTGCACAATATTTATTGAACGTATGACATTCTCGCGCGATTTATCTTTATTTTAAAATCCATCAATATGGATCACGAACCGAATATCACAATAAATCTTGAACGTGTAGCAGTAGCAGTCGTCATACGTTTACATCGGTTCCACCGGCAATTAAAATCATCTCTCCTTTGCTACGGCGTATGCTGATATGATGCTCCAGCAGTTCTCCTTGAAATAAGTGCTGCCATTAAAGAAGATATTAAAGCCACATCAGCAGAAACTGTTTTGGTGAGCCAATCCGACTCCTAGGTGAATTTTTAGCACCATGTAATCACAACAATGAAGCACCTGAACTAGTTAATATGCTCAGAAAAGCAATTCAAAACTTGACGTCTATGCCTGCTTCTCGATATAGGCAAGATAAAATATTCATTTCAAAGGAGCTCGCAGACTTATCGCATGTTTTCATCCGCAATGACAATGTCAAGCAATCTTTTTCATCGCCATATGGTGGACCATTCCCCGTCATGGAGCGCTATGACAAACACTACAAAGTACTGCTCCATGGAAAAACTACCTTAATATCCATCGACCGCCCCAAACCAGTTTTCCTATGTACTAGCGATAGCGAATGCTTTAGAGATCCTCTAGGATCCTAATCCTGCTCTTCCTAACACAAGATCGATAAGTCGAAAAAGAGGGCTTCCAGCTTTTACCAAAATAAACATTTTAAATTTTTTGGGTTAATTTCTTGGTCATGTCTGTGATGTGTTTAGGCAGGTAAAAGTTGGTAGTTCTGGCCTTGTGGGCTATTTTGTGTTGGCTTCGTTGATCTACCTAAGTTCTTATTTCGCTTGTTTTTCTAAACAAGTTTTAAGGGTTCACATATGACGTCTGAGCTTGTGTTTGTTTGTTCGTTTATTACTCTTCCGTCAATGTTTTCTGTTTGTATATTTCCATATTCTCAAGTGTTGTACATGCAGAATTTTATCTGTTCTTAATGTTTGCTGGTGAACATTTATTTAGTTGGTTTTTTAAGTATATAGTTTGACAATTGTTAAAAATTATCATATTTTGGCGTTTTCGCATGCAAAAACTTGCAAAAACTAACAAAGTTGGGGAAATTGAGAAAGCGAAAATGACAGTTGCTTTGAGGAGAAGTAGCTAGTTTTTACTGGATACATTTTTTCTCGTATCAATTTGCTGGTACAAAAAAAACCAGATTGCAAGGTTTAAGTTGATTACAAACATAAAAGAATTATTAAAAATCTTTATTACTTTCATAAAACAAGGGCGGAAATTGGAAAAGTGATTAATTATTTAAATAAAAATAAAAGAACTTGCAACTTCTTACTTTCTTGCAATTTTCTTTCACTGAGAGCAAATTTTGCACACGCTCTGAAATTTAGTTACTGGCAAGAACTGGATATTTTTCACAAGCGAGTACGTGTACGGACCTATTTTTGCACATATGGTTTGCTAAGTTGCACTCAGCTATTGCAGCGTGTTTCTGTATCTTTTTGTTATAGTCCCGTATGTGTTCGCGAAACCTTTTTCTTATTTTACGTCCCGTCTGTCCTATGTAGCTGTATTGGCACTCGCAAGTCAGTTTGGATAGGCCTTGCCTGTTAAGTGGATCGTCTGTATTTGTGCCCGTCCGTAGGATTTGCCCTAAGTTATTTACTGCTTTAAATATTGTCTGAATGTTGTTACTTTTTTTTTAATTTGCTACATAAGAAGCTGCCATAAAACAATATCTTCCTACCTGTTAATAACAACATTATAAATTCGCAACAGAAGACTTTAACTGCACAGAACGAAAAATGACACTGAAGATGGCCCAACGCCGAAACCGGTTTGTCTTCAAACTTGACAAGGGATGATGGAAAATCGTTCCAATATACATCATCTTTCTACCCTCGCGGAGAACCCGAAGATCAAAAAGAAACATTATCTAACAATCTGCATTACAGTATTATTTTCATTAGATTAAGCCATGTCTCTTTGTCTGTCCGTCCGTCCCTCAGTCAGGTAACTCGAGTAAGTATTGAGCTATATTAACGACACTTCAAAAGCACATTGTCCTGGACCCAAGATACTTTGGAATAGCAAATGGTGGAAATTGGACCATAACCACGCCCACATAACGGTGTTTTGTGAAAATCGAATGAAAAAATTTTTGAAATGGGCGTAGCACCGCGCACTTTACAGCAAATAATTATATCTCTGAAACTATACCACCAAACTATACCAACTTTGGTACATATATTGCATTTCAAGTTATTAAGCGAAATTTCGAAAATTTAAAAAATCGGATTAAAACCACGCCCACCTCTCATATAACGGTAATTTTCAAAAATAAAGAAAACGCGATGTAGTCAGCATTAACGGCATTTCGCTCAAATTTATACAAATGTGAAGGAGGGGGTTCATTAACATATGTATATACCAAATCAGAAAAAGAAATGGAAACAGGCTAGCACAATCCACTTTAGAGCAAATAAATATATCTCCGAAACCCTGCAACGCGGTATTTAAGTAACTATTTAAGAAAACTTGCTTAAATTTATTACCTAAAATAGGATTGCACAAGCAAACACAGGGAATAAAAAATGGTTGGTATATCTCAAAAACTATGCCACCAGACCCCACCAAATTTGGTACACACATTGATTGCATTTCAAGTCAACAAACAAAATTTCGAAAGTTGTAAAAATCGTAAAAAAAATGCTCACCTCTCATATACCAGTAAAAGCAAAAATCCAAAAATCCGATATTTATTAACTATACTAGATTGAGATTTAGAATGAAATACATCGAATCATAAATGTTGGGTATGGCCATTGTATCCCACACCTTGGAGCAAATTGGTATGTCTCCGTATGCCAAAATTATAGGCATCATACAAAAGCCGCGCTCATCTCTCACAAAACGGTAATTTACAACAAATCAAAATATTTCATGTCGCAAATTCTTTCAAATTTAGTATAAAGAATTTAATTTGGAAAAGAAATAATGTAAAGCAGTTCTATATCGCTGTTAGGTCTAGAACGTTCTACTACACCTGCAGTGACTCAAAACTACTGGACGTTTTCAAATTCGAATATAGTATTTGTATTTCTGTCTTTGACTAAATTCCCCTATTTTAATTGGAGTATCTTGGAGTGGAGTACCTGGCTTCTTTAGTCAGGTAAATAATTTTCGCACGCTCAGCTCCAGGCGCATCGTCAGCGATTTCGGTGGAATGGTTGTTCTTATTGTTGCTGGCTACTGTGGTGTGTTAACGTATGCATTAAAAGCTTACCAATTTCTTTTAATTTTTATTTAAATAAAAAAAGTCATTTAGTTTTTGAAAATAAGGATTAATGCGTTCACTTGCTTTATTGCATACAACCAGCACGGTTTATTTGAAATAAAAGCTTGCACCGGGTTTTTGAAGTTCGGTTGCACCCGAACTTAGACTCTTCCTTACTTGTTATATATTACATAAGGTAATAAACATTTAACGTAGTCGAATATTCAGTGGTTTACTTCTCACTATCCTAATCGCTGCATTGGTGGGCCCAATCGCTAAAATAAACTACGATTAAAAAAATACTTATTCGTAATAAATCGCTAGAACACGTGGAGTGTAAGATTTAAAACTAAGTCCGGGAAATTACCTACTCTAGAGATCCACCATCAGAAGGCGAGGTAGGGGAAATCAAACCACTTCATTCGGCATCTAACAATATTCAGCCAGTGCCGTTTAATCCGGATAAACCTTCGCTGTAGATTGGTCAAATTGAACAATTTGGACATTTTTGTCATGCGATTTCCGTTCTTGACACACGGTATGCGGTCGAAGTAAAAGGCATTATCGTCAATCCACCAACCTCTACACCTTTTTCCACTTTGGAAAATTCATTGATCTCATGTTTTTCCAAATCAAAGGAAGCAAAATTACAGCAACTGCTAGACGGAGAGCAAATTGGCGACCGCACAAAAGCAAAAAAAAAAGAAGCAGGCTGTGTCAGAGACACGGCTATTAAGTTTAACGCAGAATACGCCATCCGATAAGACAGAAAACATATGTAACAATAAATGATAAATAATACAAGCAAATGAATTTCTTTATTTGATAGTTACTTTGGATGATATACATAAGCTTATGATAGGAAAAATAGGATAAAAATGTTTTTAAATTATCAATTAAATTTTTCGCAAAAACGAAGTCAATGGCTGTTATCAATAGTAAAGATAAATGATAAATAACATACGCGAATCAATTTTATTATTTTTTTGCAGTGCTTGGCAGCATTTTCTCTTCTTTTACTCTACTTTAACTTGCCCGCCTAAAATTATGCAATACAAAGTAAGGGCTGCACGAGTACATTTAAATCGCCCAACAGCAAACACTCAACCAAACACCACACACATATTTGTGTGCATGTGTTTATACAATTTTCATTTGAGAAATTTAAATATTAGGAAGATATCAACCAACATGAAATGTATGTCAAACGAAAGCTAACATCTTCATTTGACTACAAAAAAAAAAAAAAAAAAAATTAATCGAGCCGTTTCCTTATAATTAAAGAAATAGGGATTACAACAATAAAAACCTGACATTGGTGCCCATACCGTAAGGTAAGACGTATTCTACGCCAAAAGCTTTCTGCTCTGCCCAAAGACACGCGCGCAATGTTAGTGCAAACGAATGCAACTTTAGACAATTTAGGGGTTAGTGCGGATAAGCTTAACAGGCAATAAAAGACTTAAAGAAGCAAATATCGGATTTAACAAAACAAGTAGTACAGGACAGCAAACGAGGCGCAGGTCCCGTTGTCATTAACTGGAACTGGAACGGGTTTTGTTATTAACATGCAGAGTTTGATAGAAAGGTGAAGCGTTGCCAAGATGAATGTAAATATTCGGAAAACACCGCGGAGAGTCATTAATGGCGGATAGTGATTCTCTATCCAATTCTCACTGCCTATACATGAAAGATCGAGCTTATGGTACTCAATTTTTTGTCTACACAGACTCCGACCTCGCGGTGTTCCCGTGCGCGTGATGCGTCATCAGATGACTCCACTACTCCCAAGCCTGTGTATTGTAAATTATAAATATGTACCAATCTGTATGCACACTACGCCAGAGAACGTATATGAAATGAGAAGCTTCATGACCGAATTTCAGTGTGAATTGTCAAAAATCGAAAAATTTTCAATAGACCCACTCATGAAAATACACCACATTGAGAGTGGCAAGTTAACAGAGCTGAGCAGAGACAATATTTCTTTTAACAGAGAATAAATTCAAATAAAAGTTGATTGTTCTTGTTCTAATTTTAGATTTCGCAATGATATAAATGAATTAAAGGAAACATTTAAATAGTTATATTTTCATATTTAACGAGACATTTGGTTTATTTAAATATGTAAATGATAGCATTGAGTCAATTTTGATTGTAAGCACGCACGCATATGCCAAAACAACTTGGCTCATTTGCAGTTTTACCGACGGCATTTCACATTTGCACATTGTGTAGTTTTATGGCTTGTTTGAAAGCATATGTATGTACATATATAAGGAAAAAGCTTAAGAAATTCTTAAAATAAATTACTTAAAATAAAAGAGAAAAATTTGGCTTAAATTAAAATTATTTGTTGAATTTATTAAAAAATGAAAAAATATGAAATATTAAAATATCCAAGCATATTCATTCTTTTAAAATTTTTAATATAATAAATATTACTATGCATTTGCTTCCAATTTAGTATTTCATTTGGTTTCCTATGTTGATTTCCTTTTTCTGTAGATGCGAAATAATATGCGATCTACATATGTATGTATGTACATATATTACAAATTTGTTCATTTGTATCAAAAATTTGTCCTGGCAAAAGATATTCACGCGAAACTGAATCAAGTAGCGATTAAGTTCAAGCAAACCAATTGTATTCTGTGGTCCAGTTGCTTCAAGCGGCGCCGCAACGTTCTTATGCTTTCGTTTTGCGCGAGTTCGGAACCGGGCCACGCGCTTTTGACTTAAAATTTATTTTAATTTTTAATTTTTTTGCAAATTCTTGCACTAGCATATGTATACTTCCACAGAATACTACATGCATAACTACATACATTTGAATGTAAAGTCGCAAATAACTAAAATGACATGAAGTATACAATCATATATGCACACATCCATATATATTCATATCTATGTACATACATATTTATGTGCATAGTATGTATATAAATACATAAATTCATATGCATCCATGTACATACATATGTACATACACACATAAGTATGTATGTACTTGCGTACATGTGCATAAATTCAACCTTGACCTACGCTAAACCAAAGTCAAATCACAGCGCAATCACAACCGCAGCTGCACTTGTGCCTGCGCCAGCGCCAAATATTCTAAAATATCTGAAACTACATACAACAACAAAAAATCCATTCATAAACGCAGGCGCGTATTCGTGCAAACAAATGTCGTTCATTCATAAGCGCAAGCATTTCATCTCCCCGCGCACGCAAATGTTCCCCTCAACGATCTTTTTCGCGACGAACACAAAAATGATAAAATCTTCAATTTTACAAACCATCGACGGTCATTGAAAATTTCAACACCGCAATATCAGACAATAATGCAATTTGCCAACGTACTCTGACAAATTGCTGGCATTTTGGAATGTTCTAGAACATTCTAGAACCAGAGAACTTGTAAGTAATGAGAAGGCGCAAATGTTAAAACAGCTTTTTCATCAACAAAATTTCTACGTGCCGTCGGGAGAATTCAACAATTCTACCACACCAATAAAAACCATTTTCACCATATTTTGCTATATTTAGAGCAGAGAGGCTATTGCGGAAGCGAGCGGCTGCATGTGTTCAAAAGGAAGAAGATAAGTAATAAATCAAAACAAAAACCATAGAAGAAAAATAGGTAAACAAAAAAACCAGTTTCTGGATAGCGAAACGCAAGTTGAGACGGCAGATTAGTTATGCAATAGTTGAGGATAAGAGATGGGTTGAAAGGGATAGGGGGAATCGTCAAAAGAATATTCTTTCGAGTTTTCGGCAATTTTTGTGTCAATCGCCATCAGCGCGTGCATTTGTAGGCAAATGAGTTGATGCGCGCATATGGTCAAAAGTTCTAGAATATTCTAGAATGTTCTAGAATGTTCCAGAATATTCCAGAATATTCTAGAATGCCAGCAATTTGTCAGACTACGTTGGCAAATTAGATTATTGTCTGATATTGCGATGTTGAATCTTTTCAATGACCGTCAATGGTTTGTAAAATTGAAGATTTTAGCATTTTTGTGTTCGTCGTGAAAAGGATTGTTGCGGGGAACATTTGCGTGCGCGGGGAGATGAAATGCTTGCGCTTATGAATGAACATCTTTTGTTTTCGGAAATACACGCGAGCGTTTATGAATGAATTTTTTGTTGTTGTAGGTATGTACATATGTAAATATGTAGATATGTATGCATGTATGTATGTACGTACATACGTAGTTTCAAATATTTCAGAATATTTGGCGCAAGTGCAGGCACAAGTGCAGCTGCGGTTGCGATTGCGCTGTGATATGATTAAGATTTAGCGTAGGCCAAGGTTGAATTTATACACATGCACATTGTATATACATATTTGCATACATATTTTATTTAATGAATGACAAGCAAATGATTTAGCAGACAAAAACAGCTGCCGCTCTGACTTTTATTAAATTTTAAAATACATATGTATGTATGCATATAATTTTGTCATGTTTTTATTAAACTTATTTTTGACTTCGAAAATTAGTAAATAAAGATTAGTTGATAGGTGCATATACATATGTATGTATGTAAATATGAATAAAGAATTAAAATTAAGATTATTAAACTATCTACATAGTACATACATAAGTATGTAAAATTACCATAATATCTATCCATATCTAATAATCATAATTTGCGCACTCGCGCTGAAAAAGCAAGCAATTTGCGCTGATGGCGATTGACACAAATATTCTAAATTAATAATATGCATCAATAAGCATGCATTTATTCAGTAATTCATGCGCGCATCAACTCATTTGCCTACAAGTGCACGCGCTGATGGCGATTGACACAAAAATTGCCGAAAACTCGAAAGAATATTCTTTTGACGATTCCCCCTATCCCTTTCAACCCTTCTCTTATCCTCAACTGTTGAATAACTCATCTGCCGTCTCAAGTTGCGTTTCGCTATCCAGAAACTGGTTTTTTTGTTTACTTATTTTCCTTCTATGGTTTTTGTTTTGATTTATTATTTATCTTCTTTTTGTACACATGCAGCCGCTCGCCTCCGCAAAAGAGCCCCTCTGCTCTAAATATAGCAAAATATGGTGAAAATGGTTTTTATTCGTATGGTAGAATTAAATTGCTATGTTGAATTCTCCCGACGGCACGTAGAAATTTTGTTGATGAAAAAGCTGTTTTAACATTTGCGCCTTCTCATTACTTACAAGTTCTCTGTGGTGTGTACAGCAGACCCCCCTGGCGCGGAACGAATCACGGAATGGACTGGGATGAGGCTTCTCTATAATATACGTTCTCTGGTCGGCTTCACATACATATTTATGCATGGTGCCAGATTAATGTAACAAAAAAGAAAAAGAATGCATGCACATTTTTAAACATGTACTATGTTTTCGTATGTTTGTATGTATGTATATACTATGCATATACGTACTTATTTGTGTAGTAGGGAGATTGAATTCTACATTTTGTTTTATCCAAATTTGTATGATGATTTCCAAAGACTGAGTACCGATCCATTTTAATTTTTTTTGTTCGGCAACCATGAACATCTTTCTTCAAAAAGAACCGTTGCTTTTCACGAATTATGCTATTAAAATTTGTATGTTACAGTACATTAAAACGATCGCAGTTCATAAAGTTTTATTTTGAAGTGATTTTTATCAGAGACCTAACTGTTATGAGGAATATCGAAAAAAGTTGGTCCATAACTTTTAAATTGAAGAAATAAGATTTTGTCATTTTTCTTAACAGTTATTTTTGAACTAAAAAAATGTTTGCTCCTCCATAAGTGTTATTCATAATATAATATTTTTTTCGCCGCTCATAATTTCTATCTTTGACTTTTTTGATTTTGCATTGCCTGGTAAGAGTTATTCTCAAGGCAAAATATTTTCCGTTGCTCATAACTTTTATTTTGAACTTTAATTTTTTTCCGTTGCCTCGTAAGTGTTATCGGTAACGCAAATTTTTTTTCGTTGCTCATAACTTTTATTTCCGATTTTTTTGTTTTTACGTTGCCTTGTAAGAGTTATTCTCAACCCAAGTTTTATTTTCGTTGCGGGTAATTATTATTTTCAAATTTATGTTTTTTACGTTACATAGTTGATTTCTTGAAGGATAATTTTTTCCCTTGGTGAAAGCAAAAGATAAAAAGATGTTTTTTTTAAACAAGAATCATTTGGATGTCTTTTCACACTGTTTAGAGATTGAAGCCTATGTTATCAGCATACCTGAGTTATTTGATGTTGCGTTGCCTAACCAACAGAAGTTATTTTCAACTTTCGTTTTTAATTTCTTGCTCTTGATATTTTTTTAACACGCTATGTACAAACCATTACGATGAACTCAGAGAAATTGTTGAAAATGTTAACTTAACATTAGTCATTATGGTATATATTTGTACCATAACATCACTTCTGGCAATTACTCTGTCGCCAACCTCAGGTGTTCAATGCCTCCGCTTAGTTTAATATTACTGCTGTGTTCAAAAAGCAATAACCGCCTAAGTAGAGAACCTCGAATTCAGGAAGAAACGCTTTAAACATTTGGATTGTAAAACTTATCTTATGGGGAAGCCAAAACTTGTTTGTGTATGCTTTTATTAGCATTGTATTTCACTTATGCATTGAACATTACGATAGCGTTCATAACTACTTATATTTTGTCTTACCTCGACTTAGGCGGTTATTGCTAGATATAAAACATGAGATTACAGCACATTGAAACAACAAGTGCTCAACGAATATTGATGGTATTTGTAGTTGTTTTCGAAAAAACTACTTTTACCGTTTCTTTGCTATGCAAAAAAAATTCGCTTAAGACGTTTAATTGATATTCGTTGATATTCAGTGCGAGAAAATGGGTCGAAAACGAAACACTTTTATTCGTGAGTTTTTTAGTGAATGTGAAAATGGTTTCAAATGTAAAATTTGCTCTGCAAAATTTGTTGGAGACAACGTGACAAATTTAAAAAGGCACATGACTGCAGCTCACACGGAGCATTATGAACATGCTAAAAAGGAAATGGAAATAAGTAATGAGTGCAGTGAAAACAAAAAATGTAAAATTTCCATAAAAATAAGCAAAAATGAGGTGTCCAATGCTTGTATTGAACTTGCGACTAAGCATTTCCTTCCGTTTTCTTTTTTTTGACACGGATGCATTTAAAACCCTCGTTGCACCAATTTTCGAAGGGTTAGGCATGATGGGTGTAACATCCACAAACATCAGCGAGCTTATAAGTGAGCGGTATTTGCAAATAAAAAGTCACATAAAAGCTGCTGTAAAGAACCGAATTGTGTCCCTAAAAATGGATTCAGCAACGCGCCTCGACCGATCAGTGTTAGGCATAAACATGCAATTTATACACCAGCAGAAATTGATATGCTATACGTTGGCTGTTAAAGAGCTACACACTTCCCAAACATCTCAAACCCTAAAATCGGAAGTGCAAAACGTTTTAAATGAGTTTGACATTTCACTTAACCAAATTTACACCATAACCACTGACAATGGTAAAAATATGATAAAAACAGTTTCGTTACTAAATTACGCTGCCGAAACGGAACGAGAAGAACCACAATATGAATTGGTAAGTACATTTTCTCCATTAATAAATGCTTTTAGTCATTAACATTTATGGGGTTGGTATCGAATTCTGTCTAAAATTCTTCAAAATTTAACTTTAACGAAGTTAAATTTGAGTTAACTGTGCCAACTTTTGATTATAACACACAATTTTGTTTTTATTTTCAAACGTTTAATAAGAGAAAATTTATTATTTTGTAATTATATGCTTTTCATTTATGGCTTTGAATATAAATAAATCAAGGCTGTATGAAATGCTAACGAAACCACACGGGATTAAAACGTAAGGTTTCCTAAAAGCAAAAATTATTTCCGTACACGTTCGAGTATTGTCCTTAATAGCTTACATATTTGAATGAAATCAGTTTTGAAAAAAATTTACTATTTTAGCCAACTGTCAGGTGGAGTGACACCAATATATCATCAATCAAATGTGCTGCTCACACCCTTCAACTGGCTATTAAAGACTTTGTTTCCACGAAAAGTCAACTAATAGATCGAGCAAGACAAGTAGTGAAAACCTTGAGGACTCCAAGTTTTCGGTAAGAAGTGTTTATATCGATTTTTAAAAACATAAAAGAAACCCTTCGCTTACATTCTTAATAGTCACATATTACAAATGCTCAATTTGGGGAAGCCACCACTGGATGTTCCGACAAGGTGGAATTCTACCTTTATGATGCTGGAAAAGTTAATGGTGTATAAAGATGTATGCATAAATAACTTAAAAGACTCACTATCTTCAGATGAATGGAGTGAGGTAGAGTCTTTGGTGAATGCCCTAAAGCCGGCATATACATTAACACTTCAGTTGCAAGAACAGCAGTTATTGCTTGGAGATTTTTTTAAGTCTTGGCTAACAATAAAAATTATCTTAAAAGAGCAAGTATCGACAACTTCTTTGCCAAAAACGCTTCTGGCATGTATACAACGAAGGGAAACTGAGCTGATTGATAATGAGATGGTGTTAGCAGCCTTATATTTGGACCCTCGTTTCCGCCGCACACTCAATTCAGAGCAAAAAGATAAAGCTAGGCAGCATTTAAAATATTTGGCTCAGCAAATGATTCCGTCAGATGGGGTTGGTATCAAATTATAAACATTTCATAAAATATATAAACATAAACATATCTTCAAATATTTGTATGTTTATAAATAAATATGTACATATCCGTAATAGTTGACTATCTCTAAAATTTCTTCCCTAGCCGAGAAATACTTCACAATTACCTTCTCCAGAAGTATTTCCACGACAATCAACACCAGATTTTTTGATTGACGAGTCAACCAACCAAAGTACGTCTTCGTTGTTGAGGATTTCACTTCGGGAACTCGAGGTAGATTCGTCTTCTGAAGATGAGCAGCAAGATAAATCTAAAGAGCTGAAGGCGGCTTTAGCTGAAATATATAGCTTTAAACCCACTCGGCTGGACGTAGATGCAGATTTATTGCAATATTGGGAAGAAAAGAGGTACACTTTTTCATTTTTACGTAAGATGGCTCACATTGTCCATGCAGTGCCGGCTACACAGGTTTCTGTAGAGAGAGCATTTTCTGCACTGCGGCTTTTATTATCAGATAAAAGGTACAACTTGGCGGATGAAGTACTGGCCAAAACATTACTTGTCAAACTCAATACATAATAATTTTGTAAATAAATATTTTTCAATGCGTACAACAGAAGCAAACTTTTGGAACCTGTAATTTATTATTTGTTATTTTAATTCACACTGAATCGAATTTGACCAGGTTTGGTTGTTATAAGAATCTAATTCTATCTAACTGGTTTTAACGAGCTAAGAATTATTGCCAAAGTGAACGAAAGGAAAGGATACTTCTTTGAAATGTAGTTTCTTTGGTAATGGTTTTAAACCTCCAGCATCCTGAATCTCAGAAATGGAAAATCTTTAGAACAGAAGTACATAAACAACATTCATGGCAAATTTCACGATCTCTAATGTTTATGAGATATATTTTTTGAAAAAACTTATCGTTTGGCAGAAAAATAGAAAAAAATCATAAATGTTGCTTTTAACCTCGCATACATACATTTTTTGTACATGTAGGATGGAGACTTTTCAAATTTCATTTATAATGGTGCTGCTATGATCAATCTTCATTTATATGCGAATTAAGCTAACAAAAAAATTCGAAAACTAAAGTTCAGACCAACGAAAAAAAAAAATTGGGAATAACTCTTACCAGGCAACGTAAAAATAAAAAAAATTGAAAAAAAAAGTTAAGATCAACGAAAAAAAAAAAATCGGGAATAACTCTTACCAGGCAACGTAAAAATAAAAAAATTGAAAATAAAAGTTAAGATCAACGAAAAAAAAAAATTGGGAATAACTCTTACCAGGCAACGTAAAAATAAAAAAATTGAAAATAAAAGTTAAGATCAACGAAAAAAAAAAAATTGGGAATAACTCTTACCAGGCAACGTAAAAATAAAAAAATTGAAAATAAAAGTTATGACCAACGAAGAATAAAAAATGTTGTTAATAACTATTATAAAGTAACACAAACGATTATTTGTTAACCTACAGCCAACTTTTTCTTCCTCAAAAAATAAAATAACAGTTATTTAGGGTCTCTGATTTTTATTAATCAAAAGTGCAGATTTAAAAAATAATTAGACTTTTGAGTGGTAAGTACATTACAGTGCAATTTTTTATATTACTTAGTGTAATTTTACAACCAAATTTTCCTTAGGGCCATTTTCACAGTGGCGAGTTAACTTACATTCCACAGTTAACTATGAATTTTTGATTCAATTTTAGTAATTTAACTAAATATTCACTACCCAATCTACGATAGACAACATTTTATTTCTAACAAGAGGTTAACTCACCAATATTGGGCAGTTAAACTTGAGATAAGTCGACATGAAAATCGAAAATCGAGAGTTAACTGTGGAATGTAAGTTAACTCGCCACTGTGAAAATGACCATTAGAAAAATTAGTGATTTCTATGAAACATAGTTGTTACTCAAAGCTTAAAGATTTCTATAAAATTTATAAAAGTTCTCAAAATTAGATAAAAATATAATTTCGTATTTTTTATTATAAAAGTTCTCAAAATTAAAAAAAAATATTTGGTTTTTTTATACGAAATTTTAGTAAGTTCTTAAATATGCAATTGAAATAGATTATAAATTACTAGCAAACCCGGCCGGGGTTTTATCTTTTCAACCATTTTCTTCTCAGCTATGACATTTGACCAACTTTCCAGAGCAAAAAACATATACATATGTACATTAGAGTGCTTCAAAAAAAATGTTTGTTTCTTTTTTTAACACTTACCTTTGATGGAAAAAAATCCTCACCAAATATGGCGGCCGCCGTGGTATGGTGGTAGCGCGCTCCGCCTACCACACCAAAGGTCCAGGGTTCAAGCCGCGTGCAAAGCATCATAAAAAATTTAGAAACAGTTTTTTCAATTAGAAAAAAATTTCCTAAGCGAGGTCGTCCGTCGGCAGTGGTCTAACAAACACTCCGAGTATGTTTCTGGCATGAAAATTCATATGCCTAGCAGATGCCGTTCGGAGTTGGCATAAAACATGTAGGGGGCCCGCCAGTTTGTAGGAAAAATTAAAAAGAAGCACGACGCAAGAGAAGCTCGGCCTAAATCTACTCGGAGGTAAATCTTGCCAAGTATTTATTTTATTTCAAAGATGGGTCCTATAGCTGAACTCATAGAGGTCGCTATTTTTTTTTTAGTTTCCCATGTAAAATTGGCTTTTTGATATGTAAACATCTTTGCTCACGGTATGGGGGAATACAAAATGAAAGATGTAAGATATGAAGTGTGAATTGCAAGGTACGGTGTGAAGACTCTCCAATTTTTTACAAATTTCACTCTTAATAAAGTCTCCATATCGCCGCCCTTACCTACATATCGCTTTTCAAAATTACGGTCATTATCCCCAAAACCGCTTTATTTTGGTGTTCTTTAATCCACATTTTCATCCATATCTCCAGAAAGGGTTGACATCGGCTTGAAAGAGGCTATTCATTCAATACTTGAAGTGTGAAAAAAGTTATTTTCCTTGAAACTATTTCATTTGGCAGCTTCCTCAAGTATTCAACTTAGCAACGAAAAGGTATCCATTTTTAAAATTCCCACGTTTTGTTCTGTAAGCTTACTGAAAGCCCTTTTACCCTTTTAGCTTATTTTTATATTAAAAACCACACGAATGGGTAAACACCTAAAAACGCATCTCTGGAAATGTCTTATTTTTGGCCGTATATCAATAAAGTACAGCTCAAAGAAAATATGAGAGTTTCTACTTCCGGACAAGGAAATGCACTTTTTGCTAATAACTTGCTAAAAATTGGTAACGGACAGTTCCCTACGACATGTGGGCAAATCAATCTGATAAATATTTGTAATTTAACCCAAACTATTGAAGATCTAATTGAGAAAGTATATCCCGTAGTTGGTGGTCTTATAACCAATTCATTGGACTGGTTTGAAGGAACGGGCAATATTGTCAGCTATCAATGATCAGGTGGATGCAGTAAATGCCTTAATACTTTCAAATTTTACTACGGAAGCACAAGTTTTCCACTCAATAGACACAATAATAGATATTAGCGAGGCAGTACATTACCCAATTGAATTTTTAAATTCACTAAATCCCCCCGGAACGCCACCACATAAACTAATTGTTAAATTACTACGCAATTGAAATCCACCAACTTTATGTAATGGAACTAGGCTGCTGATCAAAACAATTAGAACGCATTTGATTGAGTGTTCAATTTTGACTGGCTGTGGTGCTGGAGAAAACATCTTGATTCCAAGAATCTCGATAATACCAACAGATCTTCCATTTCAATTTAAACGGCTCCAGTTTCCAGTCAAATTATGTTTTGCAGTAACAATAAATAAGGCTTAAGGTCAAACACTTAAGGTGGCCGGTTTGGACCTTAGATCTCAATGTTTTACGCATGGCCAGTTATATGTTGCTCTATCCCGTGTAACAAACAAAGACAATTTATTTGTTTTGGCTCCTGATGGGAAAGCTGCGAACATTGTATACAATAAGGTGTTATAAAACTGAAAATAAAAACTAACTGAATATGAATAATTAATATGTATGTACATAAATATATCTTCTAATTGGACTTTATTTATTTATGAAATTTTCTTTATTTACTAGGGTCATTATTCCGAAATATTACAAAAAATTACTTTTATTTCAATTATCAAGTTGTTTTAAACATTATCAACCTGTGTGAAACAAGGTGCGGGTTGCTAGTATATACATATGTACATTATTGGAATCATATTACGACTGATTTAATATTGTTTGTTTAAACTATGCCGGTACGTTGATGCTGGGATATGTCGAGTCAGCACAACGGCTCTAAGTAAATTAAGTAAAACATAACTTTAAATGAAAAGAAGAATTCAATAAAAAACTGGACGGGAAGCCGCTCAGTATGGTATATTTCCGTGGTTTTTATTCAAAAATACGTCCTTTGCGCAGTCGTAATTGGCGCAGCCGCTGAAATGGACCAACACTATTTAAGTGATAATTTAACAAGTTTAACGAATTATAGTTAAAATAAAAGAAAAGAACATTGTAAATCAAAATTAAAATTTAAAGAAAATTGTTATCTTAAGAAAAGAATAAAAATATGAAGCTGAAACGGGCCAACACCATTTAAGTGATAATTTAACAAAATATGGTTAAAATAAAATGAAACAAACAGCAGAAGTTAATGAATCAATTGCTGTGATTTCAAAACTAAAACTACAGCAGCAATAAATTAATGATAGTAACAATAATAAAGTAGACGGAAAGTCGTTCAGTATGGTATATTTTCGTGGTTTTTATTCAATAATGCGTCCTTTCCGCAGTTGTAATTGGCGCAGACCTCATTCGCGCGGTCGAGAAGTAAACATTCAGCTTTAAGCAGCTAAAACCTACGGAATGACGCTGGTGTGAGTCAAGTTAAGTCTTCGCTGTGAATGTCTGGGGCAATTTATTGTCCCTTATGTTACCAAACCGGTTATTGGAGCCGGCTTTTTGAGTCACTTATTACTCGGTTTGGCGTTACCTGGAATTCTAGCTCAATCAACGAACGCCATTCCAATCAAAACTATTGAGGGGATTACCTTGGCAGTTCCGCAGGTTTGTAGAGCAGTTCATGTAGAGCAGGATTATGTTGAGCAGTTCACCTCGGATGTAAAGCATATTTCCGGACACCACCACGTCATTGCCGATACGTCAAAGGTAATGTCTGCTAGAGTTCCTGTTCGAGAGCTCGCTACAGCTCTTCGGCCTTAAAACTCCAGAGGATACAGGCCGGCGCTAAGGATCCATTCCTTTACTGTGACACATCAGCAGGCAAAATACGACCATATGTTCCAGTTTCACTACAAAAACGAATCTTCGATTCACTTCACTCTCTGGTACATCAATCGCAGGATGTCGCAGGTGTCGAACAAACTGATAAGCCAATGCCATGCATGACTGTTAGTCAACAAAGGCTGCAGAAAATGGTCAAAGTCTTTCTTAGAGTTCCAGCTCAACAAAATTCAGCGCCATGTATCAACACCAGTGCCAAATTTATTTAATTTCTCTACTACCGTCTAGTAGCTTTACTCAATATTTCACGATTTCTTTAAAAAACAGCACTGCCGATACCGTTGTTCGTGTCTTAATTTCAAACTGGATTGTGAGACATGCTGTTCCTAAACGAATCACATCCGATCAGGGCATCTCATCTAAGAATTTCCCCATATCACCCGCAGTCAAACTGTATGGTAGAGCGTCTTCATCATCAACTAAAATTTGCGCTCCTATGCCATCCCGAAACATGGGTCGATGCGTTGCTAGTTGTATTGCTGGGCCTACGAGCCGCGTGTCACCTACGGAAATGTCCCGGCATGACAAGAAATCCGTGTTCTATTTCAAAGATCTGAGCACATGTTCGCAAGTATTGGTAAAAAAAACGACAACATCGAAATTTCATTTTCATCGCCGTACCTAGGCCCCTTTAAGGTTACCACAGTCCTCGATAAATATTTCATCGTGGACTACCGGGACAAGCAAACTTCCGTTTCCATAGACAGGAGGAAGCCAATATACGTCACTGATGATTTTTCCAACGAACGACTACATCATAGCAAACGGCTACAGTTATATTTAAAATTTAATTTATGTAATAACTCATAGTTTAAATTCGATTATCGATCTAATTAATATTGTAATTTAAACTTTTTGTAAAGGAGGATATTAGTATAGTGAACACCGCATACACCACATATCGTTAAACATTTCCATAATTTGTTAATTCTCATATTTTGACATTCAGTCTTCTGTGAAGAATATACTAATAGCCCGTTAAGTCATTATTTTCCATATTTTCTACTCTAGTCTTCTTCAAACAGCAACTCACCGAGTATCACGCGCCGTGCTTGAACCACTATACATATGTATATTTAATCGGAACTTAACAAATTTGTGATATTTTTATATATTAAATAAAGTAATAAACATTTAACCTAGTCGAATATCCAGTTACTTCGCTGATCGCTACAAATACATACCACATACGCACCAATCAACCCATTCCCTGCAGCGGACTAGTGGCCACATGAAGTAAAGTTATTATTTCAGATATATTATCTAATAGTTCACAACTTGGGCTGGTTTCTGTGAAATGCAGTGAGGAACACTGGGCTTTAAAAATTTCAATTTCTGCTGGCAGAGGAACTGCAAGAAGTCTCTCTTAACTATGCAAACCGTTAATTACAAACCCAAAATGATCTTAGCCATTCATCCGAGTTTTAATGTCATTATATTTGGAGGATTTCAAGAAATAACAACGCTAGTTCCAATAATTCTACATTATCATTGCGAGAGTAATTTTTCTCCAGATGGTCATTTATAAATTTCGCTTTTCGATCTACAGCGGGCTTTAATAAATACCAGAAAGTTTCACCACTGGGTGCACTCGCAAATGCAGGAGTATCAGAATCATAAATTGATACCAATACTGATTCGAAACTGTCACAAGGATTTGCAACAACATTGTTTTTCTGTTTTTTTTTTTGTGGAGTCAGTCAAGGTGGTGGCCGCCGTAGTCGAGTGTGTGCGGGTGTGAGCTTCATTCGGTGGGCCCCGGTTTAAATCCTGGCCGGGCAAGTAACATCAACAATTATAGAAAAGTTTTTTCTAATAGCGGTCCCCCCTCGGCAGGTAATGGCAAACCGACGGGTGTATTTCAGCCATGAAAAAAAAAACTTCTCACAAAAAACATTTCGCCGGTCGGAGTAGGCGTAAAAGTGTAGGTTCTTCAATTTGTGTTATTACACAAGACGCACACCATAAATTGTAGGAGAGGTTCGGCCAAAATCGTTTAAGCGGTTATAGCGCCAATTAGGTACTTAAGTAAGTAAGTCTCAAGGTGAATAACTGGTATAGTTTATTTACAAAAATATTTATGTTTGAGAAGAATCCGTTATATTTCCGATGATGGTCAGCCATTATTCATCTATACTCCTTGTACAGGGCGCTGAGTTTTCTCCCAATATTTCATTCTCCAATATCCCACGTCCGTAGTACTTCATCTGAGCATAGTTTATAGCTGAATGTACAGTTTTGTTATAGTTGATATATTTTGAATGGGAAGTGTACGGTTAATTTGAGTAGAATTACTACCTTAATACTTGCTACACAGTGGCAATCGTATCAAAATTATCAATGATGAAAGGTTTGCTTAAAAAACAGTTGCCTCGTTACGAAAGCATTACAGCTTTGCTTTCTTTGCATTCGCTGACCTTTAATTTTCAAATTGTGAAAACTTGGGTAAGTATTGAAATAAGTTGATGTTATTTCGTAATATAATTGTGGGGTTAAAGCCTGGCAACCCTATCAGCAAGAGCTGGTAGCCGTGACGGTTGTGATCCATATTCAACTTCCATTTAATTCAGTTTTTGCCTAAATATTCAATTTCAATTTAATTCAGTTTTTGCCTAATTAAATTTCAATTAAATTCGGTATTTTCCTAAATCAAAACAACCGATTAAATAAATAAATAAATAATAAACCTACATAATTAATAGTTTTCTTTTCTAAAATCTAAATTGCACCGTAATTCATCTCTGCCCATACAAATCGGACCCTTCTGTGAGATAATCTTTTATAATTCATATTTTGGGGTCGAGAAGCTTGTCAGTATGCACATATTTTATTTTTAATTAATTGAATCACTGATAAATGTATTCCTTTGCAGAATACCTGCCCCTGCGCCACGCGATTGTTAGTGTGCGCACAGTACTCTTACTCGTAAAACCACATACTCTGGTACATACATACATATGTACATAAAGTAAATCTAAATAAGTGATTTTTAGGCGACTTTCTAATAAATGAGCCTTTGTGGTTACTGCGTTCCTTCTACTTTTACGTTTTGATTGTTCAAGTGTACTTCCACTAGTTCTGTCTTTCGTGATTTAGATATTGATACATATTTACTACATAAATTATCCGCTAGTTTTTCTGTCGGGATTAAGATCTCGAGGAATCCATATTGCCGGCACGAGTGCTACTTAAATGCGAAAATTAGCTTTTAAAAAATAAGAAATCAGAAACCGGATAAACTAAGTATGTAAATATTTCCATTCAAATATTAGTTTTAACTTTCATTTTAAACCGTTCGCAGTTTATTTTAATTAAATAAAAGAACAATACTGTTTTGCCATGATTTTTTGCCTTTCTCCATCTTCTTTAAATTCAACCGTTTGTAAGGGAGTGTCAAAATTCGAATGCCACTACTGAGCAAACCATTAGTAAATGGTATTAGTGATAAGAAATTGAAAACACTTTTTTTAAATCAACTTTTAAAGTGTAGTTTTCTGAGGTGAGGTGGTGGCACAAAACGTCCACGCGAAATATATAATATTCTTACACCAAATTTTCAGGGTATGATTTTTATTCATAATGGAAGCTTAAAAGACATGAGCCTCGAAAACAGAAGTACTTTCGTTTTTTGACCAGTTTTTATTTCACACCCCTTTTTGTTTTTTGAATAACAACACTAACGAGAAATAATTAATTTGAGTCTGGATGTCTTAGAAAGAAAACTTGGGAAGATTAATACGTAGTTTGGAGGTACTTAACAAGAATAGGCAGGTTACTCGAAACATTTCCCGTACCCTAGGTAAACAGGTCATCAGCTCAATATTTAACCAAATTGATTCGGGGGTTGAGCGTTTGGCCCAACCGATTATTTTAATATGCGCACCAGCAGAACTGGTGGCACTGGCAATTTGCTATTTCGACCTTTAAATCGAGCGGCTGGACCACTTCCAAAAGATCCCTGAGGAAAAGTTGGTAGGAATAATCAGGGATAACTTCAAGTCCTAAATGAAAGATGGTAACTTTGGCGAGCACATTTTAGTAATAAAATTTTCTTTCAACAAAACATTTGTAATTATTTTCTTTTACAAAGTTTATTCACTGAGAAGAATGAATAAAAATGAGCAATTTTCGAAAATGCTAGAAAATGTCCTAATTTGTTGCCGTTTTTGCATTTTCCAGTAAGTACTATTCCGATTTACACACAATATAATCTGCGTGATGATATTGAATGTAGCTTTAAAACGATTGGTTAGGTTTATTTAACAGTATTTTTGCCTATATCTCGAAAACGCTTCTTTGAAAAAATAAATGAAACTGATTTTCATGTTTAACGACCCAACATTAGTCTAAAAAATTTTTGAATTGCTGAATGAATATAATACAAGGTGGCTCAAAAGTAACCTTCCGATGTTTTTTGGCTGTAATTTAAAAAAAAAATGAAAAACTTTGATTCTTCTTGTGGATTATTTTTATTTGGTCTTTTAATTTTTTTTACATCAAGTCGAGAATATGATGTTATGTAAATGGCCGCCGCCACAGTTGATTGTCATTTGAGCCCTTTTTATGGCATTATCCATCACTTTGGCCAAAACTTCCGGCGATAGGTCCTCACATTCTTGACGGATATTCTCTTTAAGAACTGCAAGAGTCTGAGGCTTGTTGACATAAACCCGCGACTTCAAAAAGCCCCACAAAAAGAAGTCTGGAGCGGTCAAATCAGGCGATCTTGCTGGCCAGTGCAAATCGCCAAAACGGGAGATTAGGCGCCCGGGAAATGCATCCTTCAGCATATCGGTTGTGGCACGTGCAGTGTGTGCCGTTGCACCGTCCTCTTGGAACCACATGTTTTCCAATCCCAATTCATCAAGTTGCGGCAAAAAGAACTCGTTGATCATTGCTCTGTAGCGCTCACCATTCACAGTAACCGTTTGGTCCGCGACGACTTCTAAGAAAAAAGGTCCGATGACTCCTCCAGCGAAAACAGCACACCATACAGTGACTTTGAGCGAGTGTAATGGCTCTTCGTGGGTTACACGCGGATTTTCAGTGCCCCAGAAGCGTAAATTTTGCTTATTTACGTACCCGCTAAGATGGCAATGGGCCTCATCACTCATGATTATTTTTGATGAAAAATCATCTTCCTCTTGGTGGTGATTAAGGATGGCTTGAGCGTATGTTAGACGCAATTGGCGGTCAGCAGCTAACAGCTGATGCACCGTCTGGACTTTGTACGGAAACATCTTCAAATCTTGTACCAAAATTCGCTGTAAAGACCGTCGACTGATACCCATTTGCGTGGCACGTCGTCTGGTCGATGTCGACGGTGCTTCCATGACATCCTCGGCTACAGCAGCAATATTCTCTGCAGAACGGCTACTCCGGGGTCTGCCACGCCTGGCAGCATCTCGTGTTGTGCCAGTCTCTTCGAGGCGAGCGGCTAAACGTCGCACTGTTTCACCAGTAGGCGTTGGACGGCCAGGAAATCTGCGACGAAATTCCCGTTGTGCCAAAGTCACCGACCGATTATTGGTCAAATAAATAGTCAGCAATATTCCGCGTTCTGGAGCAGTGTAGCGTAACATTGTTTATTAACGTGTATTTCGCATGAGTTTACTACACAAATGTCAAAACAGAACTGACATTAGGGGCCAATCGCAAAATTTATAGCATTTTCTGATAGGAAGATTACTTTTGCGCCACCTTGTATATATATTAAAATATATTTAAGAATTGTTAGTGAAATGGATTTAAAAATCTATATCGGGTTTGTTTGATTGCGGTGAGCATGGTTTTATTGTATTTTGAAGTGCTTGTAAGCATTAGTTTTTCCAGTTACATTGCTGGATTTTCGAATCTTAGACATTTGGAAATTTCTGCCAGAGTGGAGTAAAATCTCTCCACTTGACATTTGTTCTTGAAATATTAAGCTATATAAACGAAACTTGGTGAAGGTTGCTATTGCAAATAGGCGAAATCGAATAATAACCACGCCCATATAACGATGTTTTGTGAAAATCAAAATAAAGATATTTCTGTAACCAGTAAAGATAATTTTCTCAAATTTCACATACAGGATAGGGATGGAAAAGGAAATAAGCGTGTATATAGCCGAAACTGTTTTACCAAAATCAATCAAATTTAGTACATACCTTTCATTTTAAGGCAGCAAGCAAACTTTCCAAAATTTTGAAAACCGGACATAAACCACGCCAACCTCTATTATAATGATAATTTACAAAAATCAAAAAAAGAAGATATTTTAGTAACATCAAACAAAATTTCTTCAAATCTCATGTTTAGAATGGGGCTCTATACTATAGAGCAAATAAGTATATCTTTGGAAGTGTCTAAGCAAACCCTACCAAGTTTGGGACACACTATAAATTTAAACTTGATTTATTAAAATCTGACCAGAAAAATAAAAAATTTTAATGTTCCACTATAGAAGGTAATTTGCTTAAATGCACAGAATTTGGTTAAATAGAGACAGATAAGGTTTATAAAAAATGGCCATGAAAGGTCTCTTTAAAGGAAATATGTATCAGGCTTGTTCTGCCGATCAAATTTTTTGGAAGCGAAATGGATTGGTGTTCTTGTTTTCGATTCCGATACGATTTTTACGGGTTGAAAAGTTTTGATACTCACTAGTCGGAATGAAAAGTAATAGGCAAATTAAATCACAATATATACATATATGTTCCAGCCAAATCTTTTATATTAAATGTCCATATCATTGGGAAGATTGATACGTCGTTATTACTCTAATGTGTATTAATGTAATTAGTTTGATATATCTGTATCAGAAAATTTATACTTAAAAACTACTTTGATAAACACAGGGAAAACGACAATCTGTTCTAGAATCCACTTTAGCGAATGCGCAATACTCATCAATAAAAATGGTTCGCCAATTCGGTTTCCTTATCTTTTTTATAACATTATCAGCTGCTGAGTCTCCATGGATCGAACTTTTAAAAATCGTATCGAAAACAATTGATTTTAGAGATATTTCTGAGGATGCTGCAAATAATTTGTCAATTGAGGAACGTTATCGTCTTATCCGTTCAGATGCTGTGTTTTATCGCTACTGGCAAATTTTTCAAAAAGCTTTTATTGGATAGTTGAATCCCAGCAAAGAAACGGAGAGTTTTACCCCCTTTCCAGGTGCTATCGAATTTATAGCCAAATACATTTCCACAGATGGGCTTGTTAGCCATTTAGGAAATTAAATGGGATATCAAAAACATAATCATACTCGGTCGCGCGCAAGTGAAATAAAAGGGCAGTAAAGTTAACGTTTTGGTATTCCCCTACGTTCCACACAAATTTTCTCACCATTTGTGGAATTCGTCCAAAACATGGAATTACCATAAAGAAAATGATTCCAAAATTCAAAATTTTTTGAATTCGCATTCGAGCTCTTCCGAAATTTCTAAATTAAATGATTTCGAAAGATTTATTGCAGCATCCAGAATAAATATGTCATTCTAAAATTATTTGTTTGCGCTAAGATCGTGTTTAATAAAGCGGAAAGTTGAAGAGGAAATTTTAATATCGACTTATAAGTGCATATAACCCAATAGCCTTAGAACTCCATAAAACTAATATGAATATTGAATTTATATTGGGTGCATAAATAAATCATACAGAGGGATTTATAGGCTCGAAAATGAAGTCATATCAGAAGTCAATGCCGGGAACTATACTTTGAATTAAACACTCCAGCCGTTTATTGGAGTACTAGGCTTCATCCCTCGGAAGCAAGCAATGCGGAAATGTTTGTAAATACATCTCGTCCTGAAATATTTGTATCTGGCATTTAAAAGCATTCTGTTGAGACACCTACAGAATTAGAAACTGTTTGTTAAGCTGACTTTGCCTCTTTCTATATAAGTTCATAAGTTAAATCAATTAGAAGGTCAATAGATAATGATGAAAACGAAGAAGCAAAAAGGATGATCCTTGATAGTGGTTTCGTTAAAGAGCGTAACGAACCAAGTGTCATCAGATCCTGAAGACTTAGCTCCGATACTGCAATAAGTGATTACTTCAGGGAAATGGTAATGCTTCACTCTCCGTGGCGGGAAGAAATTCGTGATATAATTGAAAATGATAACGAACAAACATGTGTACTTATGGAGTGGAATGAAATTGAGTTAGGCCGGATATTCGAATAGTAGCCTATTGCACTTAAGGCTTGGGCAGGATGAAGGGAATCAGAGATAGGGAAAAGGATACGGAAAAAGGTTGCAATGGGACTTCATTTAATCTCGACAAATCTTCCAGACTCTTTCATGATCTGAGAAGCCTGCCGAGGGCTAAAGAAAGAAACGTTTCCCATTCTCAACACATCTGACCATAATATATTCCATCTCAGTCTAGCAAAAGACGGAAGAAACAAAGAAATATCAACAATATCCCTCAATAAGCAAGCAGGAAACTTTATGGTAAACTTTCTACCAAAAGAGACTCGATATCAGACTATTGTACGGACAACTTTACAAATAAATTTCTATGTCCGAAGTTCTAATCGTCGTGCCACAATACAAAAGAATGTAGCAAGTCCAACAAGGCATTCAGAGCCGCTCCTGATGTCATTCTCATGGCTCCCGTGATGCCTATTCACACGGACCTCTGCAGCCTATTTAACCGCCAGACCCTGGATTTACCATGGTTCTGGCCCACCAAGCTACAGTAGAATACGCGATGATTGACCTGATTAGGGCTGTGTATACCCGTGGTACTACCGCTTTTCTCAGACCCCAAACCCTACTAAATGTTCTTCGACGCTGTCCAACAACCTTCAATAATCGATTTACCTTCGGTTTGATATAAGTAATTTCCCCAGAAAGTGTTGCACCAAGATATTTCACTTCCTCGGATACACCATCAGGGCTTGGTGACTTAAAACATCGAAAGAGAGTATAGCACACCTCACATAATCCTCAGATACACCCCTTGATACAACGTACCAGTTTAGTCTAGGCTGCGTCACAAATGAGCCTGCGAACTGGAAAGTGGGTTTCTAGGAGCGGTTTGTAGGTCTCTATCAGCCACGTAGTATAATATCCATCAGATATTTTGAATTATTGAAGCCTAAGCGGTTGGTCTTGTTGAACTACTTTGCACAGCCTTGCGGACTACAACTACACATGTTTCTACAAGAGCTTAATTTCGATGATCGAATTTTCCTCATACACTCCATCTGCACGATATGATATTCGGATCAATCTTCGTCTTTGGAGTTATTAGCGCTTTGTTAAGAGGTTTCTGGGACGTTCACGAATTTTGATATGTTCAACGTTCCACCATGGGACCGCTTTGCCTTGCCTACTTCTTCTCAGCGAACAAACCGCAAAACAATCAACTAAAGTATTAGTAAACTATTGAGGTTTGGTAAGTCTTGTATTCTCGAAGATCAGAAAGAGTTTCCCCTTCCGGGACCCCCTAGCGAAGGTCGAATCGATCACTTCTTGTCTTCTTGCCTTCTGGTGGGAAGGCCTATTACCTATGTTCTGTATTACCAGACTGGAATACAGAATAAAGTCTGAATAAAGTCTAGTAGCTAGTTACCGCGAAGGTTGCACTTCGCCACATAAATAGTATTCTTGCGTACTACACTATGTCCATAATTTCCCTAGAGGAGAAAGAAATACGAAGTCATATGGCAAGTAAGCCGAGACTACGTATTTGTGCCCTGTAAAACAAATGACGGTACCTGGTTAGGATTAGTTGGGATTTGTATGCAGCTTTGCTTGCCTACTGCATAAGGGAGCAGTAGACGATTAGTAAAACCTTGAAAAGGCAAAACCGCCAATTATTTATTATGAATCCGTCCGAAGTGTAGTTGGGGTGGTACCGGTATCTCCTTCGAATAAATTTCAAAGAGTCCACGTCTATACCCATTTCTTGACAAGCGCCCTGTCCATTGCCTGAAGGTGCATCTTTACTGGAAGCAGAAGCGCTTACCAACCCACGAGTGCTTCCATGCTTCGGATCGTATATTCCCTACCATTTTGTTCAGCCATTATCTGGGAATGCTCGGCAGAGCACTGAATTTAATGATATCATCTTTCAAGTGCATTCTTTCAAAGTGTGGTTGATTTTTCGACTCTCTAATAGCCTTCCATAGACCGCTTTGGACAGCAATCCTTTCTTTCAATGTCGGGATGTACCTCAACTGTCATAGTCTTGCTAGCGAATAAACCAGAGGAGAATGGTTGAATTTCGTCTTACGATCGGCATACTTCGGGGACCTCCTTCACAGGAGGTAGCTGACATACAGGTTTTTGGCTTGAAAATGGAGGCACGTCCAGGTCAGATTCCTTCGTCTTCTTTGCCTTGTGACTCTTACCAACTGATTTGATATGTTTCCCCGTTGCCGTTTTGGGTGTAGATGGAGAAGGCTAATAGAATATATTCGCTTTGGCTATTACCCAGCTGCTTTCATCCTTTCCCTCCTCCTCTTCAGTTGCCATCTGGTAAACTCTTCACCCACCTTGGGATCGTTAGTACAGAGCGTATACTTATCGGCACTGCCCTGATTTGCACTACATTTAACCGTTGTCGGTTCTGCCACTGCTACCAGTGTCCGGCTTAAAAGAGAAAGAGGAACTTCTAACGCCTTTGCAGCTTGTGGAACCGTTTTAGCGCCAGCTGGCTTGGATGCCAGTTCGTCCTCCTCCGCACTCAAGTGCAGGCGATCCAGTGACAAAGTCAATGTGTGTTCATCCTACAGACCAGAGGCCCAGGTCGCCGAGGAACCGGCAGGGGGAATCCCAGCGTGCTGGTTACTCTGTGCAGAGGAGCGGGTATTCTGCACGTCAGCTTCCTACTTCCTAAGAGACACTAAATGCTATTGGGGGTGCTCCTGGCAGTACTAGGCCATCGCTCACAAAGCAGCCACAACCAAGGGAATGGAGTGCTACTGATCATCACTAGTACTTTCGCAATCACACTTCCGCCCATTGATAAATTCGGATTAGTAGTTCGACTAAGCCCTAAAACCACGATAACGTGGCAGCCAGCGCAAAAGAATTAATGTTATTTATGTTCATTTCTTTTTTAAGATCGCGACTTACAAACTAGTTCTAAAAAAATCTTCTTAGCTAATAAGAGATTTTTATAATATTTTGGTCTAACTTACTTTTGACTTTCTCGTGAGTTCTCAAACCTTGTTTCGTTAACCCCATTTTTAGAATCATGTAGTCGGCAAAATGTCCAAGGCCATTATGTCTTATCATTTAGTGGAGTGATAAAATCTTTGTGTTCATGTTCGTCTGTAAGCTGCTTAAAAAATTTTGAAATTAATTCAGAATAAAGGGCTAGAATGGTACCTTGAGTCCTTCTGTAAAAACATGTTCACTGAAAACCTTTCCCGCCCCTTTTTCGGTCGTACTTATGTACACGTGCATACACATATGTATATCTTAGGAAATTGTCTCCGCAAATGTTATTGGCTTTATCCCCCTGGGTAATTTTGACTGATCAACACGCCGACTCAAGATATCACGCCAATCGCTTCTTTGCGTTGCTAACTGACGCCAACTAGAGACATCAATTGAAACCAATCTCTTCTCACTTTTCTGTTTAGTGCTCGATTTTGACTTTTGCTTGTTTTTTCTGTTGAGTTTACATTAGATTTTTGAAACAAAGAAAAAGTGAGGCATTTGGAAGATTTTATTGAATTTGTGGACTATGTTGGAAGAGAAATTTGCCCAAGACGTTATCTTTCATATGATTATAATTCTTTTAGTAAATACACTGATTAAGAATTATGCTTAAAATATGTAAATTAAAAAAAAAATGAACAAAAATATTGAAAAATTTTATTCTACATAAGCTTTTATAAGTAAGTGATGCCATGCAAAAGCAAAAACCTCTAGATGGTGGACATATTTAACATTTCTTTAACGTAAATGGTAAAGGGTTTTCGGGGTTCAGGATCTTCATCCATAACACCTTCATACATAACAATTCCCTCCACAATTTTAGTGTGATTTGGAGACTAGTTAACAGAACGAGGTTCGGGTTCTTATGGAAATTTTCCCCGAGCTTAGAACTTTTCTACCGCCTTTCTTGCCGATTAGCATCTCAACCTCTCTACACCCACGTAATTCGGCCTCTTTTCTTTCAGCGATTAATGCACATTACTCTATTTTCTAACCCCCGTTACCGCTCCCTTTCCTTAGCTGTGCGGCAGTCCTCAACGTACTAGTAGCTCTTTCGGGATCTGCATCTTCAGCAGCCTTCATCAGCAGCTGTACATAGTGAGCGGAAAATGTGCTACCAATGCTCGAGATTTGGGTTTGTTCTGAGTAGACGTCAGACGCGAGTGCAAAAGTTAGTATCTGTATATTACGATTGCAGCTGAATGTTACGTCGAGCTTTCGTTATTTATTTAACTGCACCTATAATGTCTTCCAATCCAATAATCTCAGTACTATCGATATCATTTCGAGCTTATAGATCTGGAAACAGTAACGTAGCCTGATGAATATTTTTATGCTGGAAGCTGGCCCCCCAAACCAGCACGCTTCGCGCCCGAGCAATATCGCCCGGTGTCAGTGCGTTAGAGGAAATTTCGTTCTAGAAACTGAATTCCCCGACAGCACTGAAGTCACCAAACACGATTTTGATAATGTGACAGGGCGCTCGGTTTCATTTCATGAATGCTTTTACTTAGTAGGACATTAACCAGCCAAGCAGTGACACTTTTCCCACCAAGGGTTCGGATATTCATGCATTCCCTCAAATCATTGTCCTTAATACGTTGTCTGTGGTCGTCATCAGAAAATGGAGATCTTATACGAGGCTTTTTTAAATTTTTAAATTTTACGTGGAGCGCGTGCTCGCAGTCGTACCTACTGATAAAAAGGCACTGCGAATACAGGTGAGCTCTTACACTTAAAAGATCGGTGTGACAACGGCAAGTTGGCGTTTTCACTTGAGTTCACTCCCAAACGGATGTTCAGAAGCTACCCAGAAATTACTTGGGTGAAATTACACGGAAGACGCGAGCTACTTGAAACGTATATGGAAGATTCATTCCATCGATCCCCAGTTGAATGGCAATCAGTAAGCTCCTTCCACTTGCGAGACTTCTTCAGACGCTTCCACCATCCCGAATAAAACCTTAGGTAATGTAAATAACTTTTCTCCTGATCCTTTGCATGCATGTAACATTACAACTCTTTTCCCAAACTTTCAAATTATTCAACAAATCATTTTCTTTATTTAATTTTTGTTCAACAGTGCCACTTAAGATAACTAATTTGCATAGTTTTTTATACTTTTATGAGAAAAAATACTACTTGTAAATCGATAGCTTGAATTTGTTGAAATGTAATAATTTTATAAAAGGTCAGACGGTTAATAAAAATAACGAAGAATGTCACAAAGTGTACATCGGTACGGACATAAGAAAAAACAAAACCAACGCCAGAATATTAGACATTGAAAGGAGAGAGAAAATATAATACTCGTACACACTGGAGGCCTTTTGCAGAAAAGCGAAAATACAATCAATAATGTTACGTTTGTGACCAACAAATCGGTATGACAAGTCTATCACAAAAAGACGGTTGTGATTTTTTAGTTTTAAAAGTGATTGATTGCTTGTTTAAAGCGTAAGTTTGGTTTGTCATGCATACATATAGGTTATTGTTTTGTTTGCAAATAAAGATTCGTCCGGAAGATGCTAAGGGAGTTAGGGTAGCAATTTCCAGAATACCAAATAAATTAGTTTGCTGTTGACACCAAGAAGCATTTTTATCATCAAATTTGTTAATAATTAGTATCGGACTTAGAATATACATTGAAATGTATTTAATTAAAGATTATATATCAATAAAAGTTTAGTAAATATAATTTATTTCCGTATCACAAAAGGTTTAGTGATAGTGCAATTTGTATATCACCAAAGGTTTAATGATAGTACATTTTTTCGATATGACTGAGCTTTCAGTCATAATTGATCTTGCATTTTAACTAACACCGTGCAAAAACGCCCAACCCTGGTAATAACAAATTTCAAAAATTAAAGTATTTCGTTTAAAAAATGAATTAAATTTCTTTCGATTCACGGACACAATTGATTTAGACATGCTGACATGCTAGACATTGGATGAATTTGTTACTCTAAACATTTTTTTTGAACCGAAAATAATACTTAAAGTTTTGAAAATAAAGTGGTACAATTTTTAAATAGTAACCACGCTGCGAATTAATTAGTTTAAATTTTTACAGCGTGCCATACAGAGAGAAATCGCCTTTGGCTGCAATATTTCAAAGTGAACTTTAAATAGAAGTAAATTTTAAAATGAACTTTACAAAATTAACGACGGCTAAGATTAGCCAAAATCGCACAAAACTTCAACAAATATTAGAAAAAATACATATGTAATGTTGCATTCGTATCTTGTAAATGTTATGTATTTCATTTAAGAATATAGTCGATGCGTAACACACAGTCGAATGTGAATATAATTTAAATTTAAATGTGGATATACACTTGCGGTCAATAAAAACGCACCACCAAATATAATTGAAATAAGATCACATAAGCAATTTGTTTATAAAGTTAGAACATTAGGGCCATTTTTATTTGTTTGGCCAAATAGTGTAAATTAGTTATCCATAAAAATTTGTATCGAAAAATGTTTTTATAAGAAATAGCCAATTAATTAAATAAAATTAACAAAAATGTACATTGGTATTTCGATATTCATGATTAATAAAAAGAAAACAGTGTGAAGTTAACTTAAAGGGACTAAATCCGTTTCACCACTAACGGTAGAAATGTAGACTTCACAATAGGCTCTCCTAATAAGGAGTCGTTCCTCCTTTAGCCTCAATAACTGTCTTAATTCTTGAAGGCATGGAATTCACTAGGACCTCAATTCATTCCCTTATAACGGGACTATACCAAACCAGTTCTAAAATCTTTATCAATTGACTTTTATTTGTTGGCTTCTGTTTGTCGAGTTCCCAAGCCAATCCAAGATCGTTAAATGTATTGGCCAACTAAAACTAAAAATTCGAGCTGAATAGGATCATATAACCAATATTGAATAGATATTTTATACAAGATTTGTTTCCAATCAAAACTTACCCATTTTGCACGATGGCATGGGGCTGAGTCATCCTGGAAGATTAGGCGATCCGTATACGAATAATGCTCTTCGATTGCGGGTACTAAAAAATTGTTAACCACTGTCGCATATTTTTGTGTATTCACTGTTCCATCAACAAGGTGTGGAGGCCCCAAAACATGTTATGAAGACTAGCCCCAAATCATTTGACTTTGAGGAAACTTAACTTTCTTTACTACACAATTATCATGGAACCTCTCACAACTTGAACGGCGCACGTAAAGCAAATTTCGTGAGCTTAGCAAATTAAATTTGCTTTCGTCAGACCACATGATCTATTGCCAATCATTTTGGCCTCAATTTTGGTACTTTTCTGCCCAAGAAATTCGTGCAGCCTTCATTTTTCTATATTAACCCACATTTCTAAGTTATATAGCTGAAGATAGTCTACCAAAGTGGTGGTGCGTTTTTATTGAAAGCAAGCGTATGTATGCAAGTTAACGCAACATACGCCGAAATTGGCTTACATAGCTTTTTCAAATAACTAACACCAAAAAGCTTAGGTAAGCATGCGACTTGGACAGCGGTCGCTATCCCACGGTTGAACGACACCACACGCGCATCCGGAGTAAATGATGACACAGCGTCGCCGCTGCTTGTGAACGTCAGTGCTGCTTTTCAACAACAACAACGACTTCAATGCACCTGTACGTCCAACGTGACTTGCTAGCATAAATTAGGCGTAAGAAGGTTTTTGTAATTAATTCTAAGTTCGGTTTTCAACAAATAAACACACGGCTCGCTGCCAAATCATAATTGTGTTGTAATTTCTTTTTAAATGTGAACAAATAAATAAATAACTGGCACCCAACGTGCTAGTCGCGACTGAATAAGTTAATCGAGTAAAGGCCCTTAAGAAGTGCCTCGCGCTGCGGCTCAACAACTAAACAGGACGTGACAGCAGAATCCAAAAGGGATAACTTCGGTGGAAGAAAGCCCGCACCCAACGAAGAGTGCGCAACGTTGGACCCCAAGTAACCCCGGTAAAAAGGAAAAACCCAATGCGCCGTTGGACTTTAGTGTAAGAACATAAAAATAAGAATTTAAGTGAATAGAAATAGGAGTTTAATTCAATAAAAATAAGTGAAACAATAAATTTTTTAATGAAATTTAGTTGAGAGAAACTAATAATAAATTAAGCAACTTAACAGCAACTTAACACACAGAAGTGCATTGTTAGCGTAGATCTAGGAAAAAAAATACAAAACAGAATTTTTTAGGAAATATTTTTCAATTTAAACTATAATAAAAAGCTTGTACAGCTTATAATAAAATAAAATAAAGACTAGCCCCAAATCATTTGACTTTGAGGAAACTTAACTTTCTTTACTACACAATTATCATGGAACCTCTCACAACTTGAACGGCGCACGTAAAGCAAATTTCGTGAGCTTAGCAAATTAAATTTGCTTTCGTCAGACCACATGATCTATTGCCAATCATTTTGGCCTCAATTTTGGTACTTTTCTGCCCAAGAAATTCGTGCAGCCTTCATTTTTCTATATTAACCCACATTTCTAAGTTATATAGCTGAAGATAGTCTACCAAAGTGGTGGTGCGTTTTTATTGAAAGCAAGCGTATGTATGCAAGTTAACGCAACATACGCCGAAATTGGCTTACATAGCTTTTTCAAATAACTAACACCAAAAAGCTTAGGTAAGCATGCGACTTGGACAGCGGTCGCTATCCCACGGTTGAACGACACCACACGCGCATCCGGAGTAAATGATGACACAGCGTCGCCGCTGCTTGTGAACGTCAGTGCTGCTTTTCAACAACAACAACGACTTCAATGCACCTGTACGTCCAACGTGACTTGCTAGCATAAATTAGGCGTAAGAAGGTTTTTGTAATTAATTCTAAGTTTGGTTTTCAACAAATAAACACACGGCTCACTGCCAAATCATAATTGTGTTGTAATTTCTTTTTAAATGTGAACAAATAAATAAATAACTGGCACCCAACGTGCTAGTCGCGACTGAATAAGTTAATCGAGTAAAGGCCCTTAAGAAGTGCCTCGCGCTGCGGCTCAACAACTAAACAGGACGTGACAGCAGAATCCAAAAGGGATAACTTCGGTGGAAGAAAGCCCGCACCCAACGAAGAGTGCGCAACGTTGGACCCCAAGTAACCCCGGTAAAAAGGAAAAACCCAATGCGCCGTTGGACTTTAGTGTAAGAACATAAAAATAAGAATTTAAGTGAATAGAAATAGGAGTTTAATTCAATAAAAATAAGTGAAACAATAAATTTTTTAATGAAATTTAGTTGAGAGAAACTAATAATAAATTAAGCAACTTAACAGCAACTTAACACACAGAAGTGCATTGTTAGCGTAGATCTAGTAAAAAAAATACAAAACAGAATTTTTTAGGAAATATTTTTCAATTTAAACTATAATAAAAAGCTTGTACAGCTTATAATAAAATAAAATAAAGACTAGCCCCAAATCATTTGACTTTGAGGAAACTTAACTTTCTTTACTACACAATTATCATGGAACCTCTCACAACTTGAACGGCGCACGTAAAGCAAATTTCGTGAGCTTAGCAAATTAAATTTGCTTTCGTCAGACCACATGATCTATTGCCAATCATTTTGGCCTCAATTTTGGTACTTTTGTGCCCAAGAAATTCGTGCAGCCTTCATTTTTCTATATTAACCCACATTTCTAAGTTATATAGCTGAAGATAGTCTACCAAAGTGGTGGTGCGTTTTTATTGAAAGCAAGCGTATGTATGCAAGTGAACGCAACATACGCCGAAATTGGCTTACATAGCTTTTTCAAATAACTAACACCAAAAAGCTTAGGTAAGCATGCGACTTGGACAGCGGTCGCTATCCCACGGTTGAACGACACCACACGCGCATCCGGAGTAAATGATGACACAGCGTCGCCGCTGCTTGTGAACGTCAGTGCTGCTTTTCAACAACAACAACGACTTCAATGCACCTGTACGTCCAACGTGACTTGCTAGCATAAATTAGGCGTAAGATGGTTTTTGTAATTAATTCTAAGTTTGGTTTTCAACAAATAAACACACGGCTCGCTGCCAAATTATAATTGTATTGTAATTTCTTTTTAAATGTGAACAAATAAATAAATAACTGGCGCCCAACGTGCTAGTCGCGACTGAATAAGTTAATCGAGTAAAGGCCCTTAAGAAGTGCCTCGCGCTGCGGCTCAACAACTAATCAGGACGTGACAGCAGAATCCAAAAGGGATAACTTCGGTGGAAGAAAGCCCGCACCCAACGAAGAGTGCGCAACGTTCGACCCCAAGTAACCCCGGTAAAAAGGAAAAACCCAATGCGCCGTTGGACTTTAGTGTAAGAACATAAAAATAAGATTTTAAGTGAATAGAAATAGGAGTTTAATTCAATAAAAATAAGTGAAACAATAAATTTTTTAATGAAATTTAGTTGAGAGAAACTAATAATAAATTAAGCAACTTAACAGCAACTTAACACACAGAAGTGCATTGTTAGCGTAGATCTAGGAAAAAAAATACAAAACAGAATTTTTTAGGAAATATTTTTCAATTTAAACTATAATAAAAAGCTTGTACAGCTTATAATAAAATAAAATAAAGAACCCGGATCAGTTCCAGTTCTTATAACATTAAAAACAACTCTGCGATTCACCACCAAAGGGACCCTCCAGAGATTGATAAATCCACTAAAAACATCACAAAACGTAGTTACAAATTGGTAACATAAGAATATAATATAATTTCAATTTTAATTTTTGTACATTTTTGTAATCATTCTCAAACTTTCATCAAATTTTTCGAATTAAAAACTTCAAAATGAGCAATCCCGAATCCATTATCAGACCTTCCATCCTTAATACCAATGTACCACCACCATCCACTAGCCCCCAGGTAACCCCAGAATTAGCCAATATAATTCGCAATATAGTATCCCAGGTGATTTCGGCAGAAGCACCATCATTGATTCAGAATATTATCCACCCAACAAGCACAATAGTAACAGATCAAATAATAGACCCCAGACACGCAGGAAACTTGACAGGACTCGATAGGATACCAGACGTTGTAAGGTGCTTAAGAGACTTTTCCGGTGATCCAAGAGAGTTCGCTTCTTGGAAAAAAAGTGTTGAGAGAATCCTAAAAATATACGATAGCGAAAAAGGTACTCCACGTTATTTCGGCATTTTAAATGTCATACGAAATAAAATCACGGGGAATGCCGACGTCGCTTTGGAATCCTACAACACTCCTCTAGACTGGGAGGCCATTTCGAAATGCCTCAACGCACACTACGCTGACAAACGCGACATCAGCTCTTTAGAATACCAAATGTCATCTTTATATCAAGGCAATAAAACAATAAACGAATTTTACCAAGATGTGTTCTCACATCTTTCCTTAATTTTAAACAAAATTGCTTGACTCGAAATAGGACCAGAATCCATAAACATACTGACGAAAACCTACCGCGGTAAAGCATTGGATACATTTGTTAGAGGATTGAACGGTGAACTTCCAAAATTACTTGGAATTAAAGAGCCGACCGATCTACCCCAAGCACTCCAGTTGTGTATGAGGTTGGAGAACCAAAACTTCAGAACTCAGCACGCCTTCGGGAACCAACCCACATTCCGGAAATCACACCCACCACTTCCACCAAGGAAGCAACAGCACTTAACGCAAGCCTTTTACCCAAGCCTTGCCCACATACCACATCCAATGCCTCGCATGCAACAAACAGCATATAGAACCTTACAGCCCTAATATCAACAGTATCCTCAATACCAACGATACCTAACCTACCCGCAAAATCAACCACCAAGACCCAATCAATACCAAAACCCACCAGCTAGGCCCAATCAATACCAAAATCCGCCACCTAGACCCAATTACCACCAGAACCTACCACCAAGACCAACTCAACCCAAACCCCCAATTCCAATGGAAATAGATGAGTCGCAAAGGACAAAACAAGTAAATTACATGAACAGACCGAACAATAACGGCTTCGCCGGAAAGCGACCGAACATGACTTCAAACCAAGTACACCAACCATACAAACAGCACAGAATTAACCATATTGAACCCGTTGACAATACTATTAATGATCCAGAACAGCAGAACGAAGAGCAAGACGGACAACCATGGGAAGATTACTATAATCAGTACACTTCACACGACAATACCCCGGCAGAAGATTCTAGCGAATTCTCCGACATTCATTTTTTAGGTTAACAAATTCAACGTTACCCTACTTTCAATGTAAAAATGGTAACGGAGAAATCCTGAAATTCTTAATAGACACAGGTTCTAACAAGAACTATATTCAACCCCAACTTGCCAAAACCCCCATTTCAAACAGCGAAAATTTCTATGCCAGCTCAGTAGGAGGGAACATCGAAATCACGCATCACACTTTCCTTAACCTTTTTGGACTTAACGATGAAAATCTAAAATTTTTCATTCTACCTACCCTTAAATCCTTTCATGGAATTCTAGGTAATGACAGCATTAAGCAGTTAGAAGCAGTAATTTTCACTTCAAAAAATTATATGGTATTAAAAAATAAAATAAAAGTCGTCATCAAACAGCAAACAGCAAAATCAATAAATAATATCGAAATTAGAACGGAACATCTCACACTCGGACAGACAGAAAAACTTCGAAATTTATGTAATATATACCCGCAACTTTTTTCCGACCCAGACGAAAAATTAACGTACACTACCGTTGTAAAGGCCGAAATTAAGACGACCACTCAAGATCCAGTATATTCCAGATATTACCCTTACCCCATGTCCCTTAAGGATGAAGTCGAAAAACAATTAACAAAATTACTCGAGGATGGTATAATAAGACCTTCTCGATCCCCTTATAACTCCCCAATCTGGATAGTACCGAAAAAAGTTGATGCATCTGGCACAAAGAAGTACAGAATGGTAATTGACTATCGCAAATTAAATACAATTACGATAGCCGATCGCTATCCTATCCCAGATACAAATGAGGTACTCTCTCAACTCGGACGAAACAAATTCTTTACAGTTCTTGACCTGAAAAGTGGCTTCCATCAGATTCCATTAGTTGAATCGGATATTGGAAAGACAGCTTTCTCAGTCAACAATGGTAAATATGAATTTACCAGACTTCCCTTCGGCTTAAAAAACGCACCCTCAATTTTTCAAAGAGCATTAGACAATATACTCAGAGAATATATCGGCAAAATATGCTTCGTTTACATAGACGACATAATCATTTTTGGCAAAGACGAAGACTCCCATCTAAAAAATGTTGAAACAATTTTCCGAACACTACAAAAAGCTAACATGAAAATCCAGATTGACAAATGCGAATTCTTAAAGACTGAAGTTGAGTTTTTAGGATTTGTCATTTCTCAAAACGGAATAAAAACAAATCCAACAAAAGTAAAAGCAATTTTAGACTTCCCACCCCCACAAACTTTAAAAGAACTTCGATCTTTTCTAGGACTATCTGGTTATTACCGCCGTTTTATTAAAGATTATGCAAAACTTGCCAAACCTCTAACCGTACTTTTGAGAGGGGAAGAGGGACGTATGTCCAAAAATCTTTCATCCAAAATTAAAATTACTCTCGATAATAAAGCAATAGAAGCATTTATTAAATTTAAAAAATCACTAGTATCCTCTGACGTCATGTTACAATACCCAGACTTCGAAAAAGAATTTCACCTGACAACCGACGCATCAAACCACGCAATAGGAGCAGTCCTAGAGCAGGACGGCAAACCCATAACGTTCATTTCCAGAACACTGACAAAGACCGAAGAAAACTACGCGACTAACGAAAAAGAACTTCTAGCCATAATATGGGCTTTAAAAACTTTTAGGAATTACCTTTATGGATCAACCACAGTAAAAATTTTCACAGATCATCAACCGTTAACATATTCACTCAGTAACAAAAATACCAATAATAAACTGAAAAGATGGAAATCAATATTAGAAGAATACAATTATGAGATTAAATACAAACCTGGCAGTAACAATATTATGGCAGACGCACTTTCTAGACCACCACAGCAAATAAATTCCATGTCAGCAACACAACACAGTGACGAAAGTTCAGCTCAAACCTTAATTCCATATACTGACGCCCCAATCAATGCCTTTAAAAATCAAATCTTTATTTCAACAGGTGAAACATCTTCATACCAATTTAAAATACCCTTTCCTACCTATCACAGGCATATCATAATTGAAAGAGATTTTACGGAAGAAAGTCTTGCTACCATATTAAAAAGATATCTCAATCCTTCAGTAACAAATTGCATAAAAACTGAAGACAACATCTTAGGCAAAATCCAAACAATTTATCAAATTCATTTTAGTAGATACAGGGTACGTTACACTCGAAAATTTACAAAAGACATTATAGACGAATCCGCACAAGAAACGGAAATAATCAACGAACACAATAGAGCTCATCGCAACCCCACAGAAAATAAAGCACAACTTTTAGAAAGATGCTATTTCCCACAAATGAACGCCAAAATAAAACGAATTACAAAACAGTGTAAAATTTGCTTAGAAAATAAATACGAAAGACACCCCGTAAAACCCATCCTGAAAGCTACTCCGATTCCCAATTACCCAGGCCAACTTGTCCACATAGACCTTTACTACACTAATAGTAAGATAGTGCTTACAGCAATAGATAAGTTCTCAAAATATGCTCAAGCAAAAATCGTACCTTCTAGAGCATCCGAAGATATAAAAACACCCTTAAGAGAAATCTTGACAATATTTGGAATTCCTGAGAAAATCGTGATTGACAACGAAAAATCATTAAGCTCAGCTTCTATAACCTTCATGTTAGAAAACCAATATGGAATAGAAATCTTCAAAACCCCACCGTACAAGAGTTCAATAAACGGACAGATAGAGCGAGTCCATTCAACACTCTCCGAAGTACTGAGATGTACTAAGGCAGAGAAAATCCATACCGACTTTGAAGATCTTCTTAATAGGTCTTTGTATAAATATAATTATTCCATTCATTCCACCACAAAACGAAAGCCCGTAGAAGTATTTTTTGGAAGAACAGTCGGACCTAATCCTTTCGAATTAGACAGACAAAAAAGTAATGAAAATCTCAAAAACAAACAAGAAAAAGACCTAGAACTTTATAACAAGAATAGAACTGATTTTAAGACATACAATAACGAAGGCGCTATTTACGTTCAAATAAATAAAAGACTAGGCAATAAATTAACGCCCCGTTATAAAAAAGAAATAGTTCAAGAAGACAAAGGCAACACAGTTGTAACAAAATCAGGTCGCACCGTTCACAAAAGTTTCATAAAAAAATAATACACTCCATTTTTTCAGGATCTTGCTTGCTTTGTGCAATGCAGAAGTTCAAATTTTGGACTATACGAACGGCCACTTAGTAACGATAGAAATAGGAACCGCAAAAGTCCAGACCGGAACATTCAGACTGATACACACCATTGACCTCGACCTACATATATGACTCCGTGCTCAACGAAATACATTCCTCAATAGAACATTACGTAACAAGGAAAGGCCGTAGCTATTCATTCTTATCCCAAGAAGAAAAATCCATCCGATCCCTATTATCCCAGCTCAAACCCAAAAGAACCAAGCGAGCAATAGATTCTCTTGGCACAGCCTGGAAATGGTTGGCCGGATCCCCAGACCATGAAGATTTGAGAATATTAAACAATAAAATAAATAACCTGTTAGTTAATAATAACCAAGAAGTAATAATTAATAAGTCTATTCTAGAAAGAATAAACAATCTGACGTATATTTCTAATGTAACATTAAATGAAATTAAGTCAAATGACATTGTCAAATTAGAAGTAGAAAAAGGTATTGAGAGAAAATTAAAATTAATTAAAGAAGAGCTAACAAATATAGATTATTCTATCCAGTGGGCGAAAGCTGGAATTGTAAACTCGTTTATGTTATCAAATGAAGAATTAGTTGTAATCAAGGAAACATTAGAAAAACAAAATACGCCTTACATAAATGTAATCGAAGCTATTGAATTTAGCGATGTCAAAATTGCATCAAATTTATCATCTATCATTTATATTGTAAAATTTCCTTTGACAAGCCAAGAGCTTTGCAAATCAATAATAACAAAACCTGTAAATCTAGGAAATAAGTCTATTAAACTTGAATACGAAAATTTTATTGTTTGTAATAAAGACATATTTGGTGTCAAAAGTAGTTGTAATAATGTTAACGATTTAATAATTTGTAAGCAAGATAATTTAGAAAAAGTCACGAAAAGCAGCTGCGTACCAAATCTGCTAAAGGGCTACGCATCCAACTGCACTTTAGTCAATAGCCACCACATACCAACAATAGAAGAAGTAACACCTAGTTTATTGCTTATCAACGGCTATAATGGGTCTCTGAAGATAGACAACGAGGTTATCAGTCTACAGGGAACCTTCCTGATAAAATACGATAACACAAGTTTAACTATTGAAAACAAGAATTATACAAATAGAAATCAAGTTTTTGCACAACCCCTACCAGCAATCATCAAATCAGCAGACGTTACAGCACATCTCGAAGAAGTCCTCTCTCTGCAATATTTGAAGGACCTTAACGTAGCAAATATCCAACAAATCAATGCCATCATCACTAAATACAAAATCAGCCTATTCACTGGATCCACAGCAATAATACTATTACTTTTTGCCCTGATTTTAATGATAGCAAGGAAGATCCTCCTCAAACGAAAAACAAAATTTCGTATTCAGGTCAATAATAATCTTACACCAACGAAAGGATCAACCCCTACACTTGACGATATTTCAAGGACATCCAACGAGGACGCTGCATGTTCTAAAGGGGGAGGAGTTAACGCAACATACGCCGAAATTGGCTTACATAGCTTTTTCAAATAACTAACACCAAAAAGCTTAGGCAAGCATGCGACTTGGACAGCGGTCGCTATCCCACGGTTGAACGACACCACACGCGCATCCGGAGTAAATGATGACACAGCGTCGCCGCTGCTTGTGAACGTCAGTGCTGCTTTTCAACAACAACAACGACTTCAATGCACATGTACGTCCAACGTGACTTGCTAGCATAAATTAGGCGTAAGAAGGTTTTTGTAATTAATTCTAAATTTGGTTTTCAACAAATAAACACACGGCTCGCTGCCAAATCATAATTGTGTTGTAATTTCTTTTTAAATGTGAACAAATAAATAAATAACTTGCACACGTACATACATATATACCTAAATATGTAAAGTGAATGAGATTTTTATTCCAATATATTTTCTTCTTTCTTCTTATATACAAAAATACCCTGTGCGTCCATTGGAATGTGCTTGATTATGGTCAAATTCATAGTATGTGTATGGAATGGTGTATGTTGTGCATAGGCCAAGCAGGCGACAGGTGGTGCTGGAGTCGAATATGCATTCACATTTCAATTGTGCAATTCATAAGTTCTCTTATTTGATGCTATTGTTTTATGAGATATCGTTTTAAAACTGGATTATTGTAGTTTCCCAAGCAACAGTTGAGCTGGTAAAGCAACTCTAAAACTATAGCTAATACTACGATAGCATAAAATAAGACCCTTGTGAATTCTCCAAATTTCATTCAAATTCAGAATATATGTGTGTAAAGTTGTAGGGATAGCGAAGCACACTGGGCCGTCTAGTTATTAATAAAACCAGCAGTAAATTGTAGAATTGTTGCGTTTAACAAAAGTGTACTGAAATGTACTGATTTTTTGGCGTTACAAAAGTGGAAAGTACTGAATTTTGGAAAAAATACTATAACCATATATGAGGTGTAGGTGTGGGTTTCGCTCGATTTTATAATTTTCGAAATTATACCTTCTTATCTAAAAAGTAAAGTCCATACCAGATTTAATAGATGTATTACGTATTACTTTCTCCAATCCAAACCCGTATGTTAAATTTAAGCAAATTATCATTAATAGTTACTGAGATATCCCATTCTTTCGGTTTTCATAAACGCCGTTATGTGGGAGTGGTTGTTATCTGATTTCGCCCATTTTCCTAAACACCATACCTATTTATATATGTATGTCTAAATCTATTTCGGTTGCTTTATTCTGTAACAAACAACTGTTCGATGAACAAACTTATAATACCACGTAGCTACATGCCCTCCGCCATGTTTTACGGTGTTACGTAGATTTTACGATTGTAGCTCAGCATTTCCTTTTCCATACATACATAGCTCTTTCCATCCGATCTAAACAGGTAGACTTTACTCTCATCTGCAAAAGTTACGGTATTCCATAAGCTTTCACTATATATATAAATGTTCGTTTGCATACTTCTACCTTGCATTTCGATTTTTAGCATTGACGTATGGTTTATTTCGGGCTGTGCGGCCATTGAAATCAGCTTTTATGAGCACTCTTCGTATGGTTTCCGGAATACTTTTCTTCCCAAGAATTTTTTCCACTTCGTCGTCTAAAGCTGCAGTAACAACTTCAACATTTTTATGCTGCTCTCGGCGAGGACCTCATTACAATTTACTGCATTCTTTCTAGGAACACACAGACATAATTCTGTGCTCAGATTCCACTTTGCGAGGGCTGAAATCCGTCCGGGTGTTAACTATGCCTGAAGGTAGTTAATTAGGGATACTACTTTGCCCTTGCTGTGTATCCTCCGCTTGGTACATCCAGAGTATCATCATCGGCTTGAGGCCCCACTTCCTGTCAAACATCAATTTACAAGCGTACAAAACAAGGCAGGTTTCCGTACTCGTCCCTCAATGCATACTCTCCAATTACTTGGTTCTGGAAGATAAACCTAATTGTCGGCCGCCAAGTCTTCAAGGTCTGAAAGTAGGCGGCTTATAATGTCTCGTAAAGACCTACATATTGGCCATAATATTGTGCACAACTACGTATTTAATTTTACAAGTTTTCTTTACACGATTTCACCCATCACGGAGGGGAAGAGACCCGTAATCAGGATCTCCATACCGTCGGCATAGTCTTAGCCCCACCTGTGTTAAGGCAGGCTGCGCCGTAGAACGTGGATGCTCAACTAGTACCTTGTGATATTTAAGTCCAAAATTCTCTCACCAACTTTTAGAACAAGGGATGTAAGACTCATCGGCCTGAAATTCTTAGCAACTTTCACGTTTTTGAATGAACCCCTCCCTTGTTCCTACCAGGTAGTCGGACTATGGTTATAAAAAATGAAAAATGATGTGAAGATTTTCTTCAGTTACCTTACCAAAGATTTTTAAGCCTTCTTCAGGATAATGTTATGATCACTTTCTATCACTGGGTCAATCTTCCCCTCAGTTATGATTCAACACAACAGCGTAGTCGGTACAACCTGCAGCATCGGCACTGCCTCAACATAATAGTACAGAAAGTGGGTATCTACTAGAAGGTCCAAGGTTTAGGCTGATGATTCGGCCCATGTACCTTCAGCTCGTTTTGAATGGTCCTTAGGGGGAATTATACCCAGCTGCGGATTCAACCGCCTCGCAATGCTCCCGCCAGGGTTTCTGTTTTACAATATGAATGGCTCATTGGTATTCCCTTAGGGAAGACGTACCAGTATATTCATGAAAATTACGGAGGATAGGTCTTTTTGCTCCTCGAAATTGTACAATAGTCGCCGTAGGCCACCAGAGACTTGGCTCGGTTATCTAGATTTTCCGAGAATTTAATAGTCGTTTTGTTTCTACGGAGTCAATGCCTGACTACCTTATCAAATAGGCTTCAAGACTCCTGTTTTTTGATTTCTTGGTGATGGTTTGCTCTCCCTCTCTCAGCCTATCTCGAAAAGGATCATAGGATAATCCGAAAAGAAGATTTTCTGCGAAGCAATCCAGTTTCATACTACAAGATCGGGAGATTTGTTGTTATAGAGATGTCAAGGACTTCTTCGTACTGCCTTAGATTCCTGAACTGGGGAAAATAAAGGCAGGAGAGTTCCCTGCATTAAATATGTTGAGGTCATTGGATATTATAAAGAACAGCTTCTCTTCTGGCTGTCGGTCTTACCATCAGTCCCTGCACCTTCTCGGGTGCTATATAAGCAGAAGCGATCAACAGGCTTCTACCTCTTTTCTCTTCGGCCTTAATTACAGCTACATCGCCTAAGCTAAAATTAGGTAAAAAGAAAGCATTGATAGAATTCCTTATGAAGCTGCAAGCCCTCGATTTAAATGAGTGTAAAACAAGTTGTAACCATTAAGTACAATAATTTAATAAGGCAGATGCCGACGTTCTCCTCCCTTAAGAGGACTTTAAGGCTGTTCAAGGCAATTTTGGCATGCTGCAAGTAAATTTGGCATTGATAGTGGCACACTCACAGCCTGCCCTACTATTGACGAAGCACCCTCCTCAGCCGGAATAGCCAGCTTGAGCTTCTTTGTCTCATCAATCTCTTCTAGGTTATCGTCAAGAGTAATCATCTTCATTTTGATCAAGCCTTAGTTTATAATCCATCTGCTCGAGTATTGGGAGAAACTCGTTACTAATTTACAGAAGGACGGGTTGGCTATTTCACTGCTGTTCCTTTATCTTTAGAAGAATCCAATTGTCAATTGGGAAATCTCCATTCTGCATATTCAGATATTAGATGAGCACGAGCTCTCCAGCTTCGCTTGACGCAAAAAGTGATTGTTAAATCTGTATATAATATTGACCATCAAAATGTTAGAGGTCTGAAGGCGGAATTAACTGGCTTGTATTTAAAAGCCTTCAATTATAAAATAATTTCTTTTACGCAAACTTTGAAATTGTTTACTGATCACTTATATCTCCCTTTGTCTAGCTTGTTCAATCTACCAATAAAGCAATGCTAATCAGTTGAAATATTCGACCAGTACTTTTACCAACTTACTATAATTCACAACTCGTGTTTCAAGTGGGTTTACTCATTCATAACCTCGATCAGTTTGGCTTTCCGCCTTCTTTCCTCCATTGAATTTATTTCTACCTACAAGATAGAGCTCAAATAGTGATATGTAAAAGAACTTGGTGTGTCTCCAGAAGTTCCTCAGAACAGATACCTAGACACGATTATGTTCTTGTTATTTATAAACGACATTATCCAGTAATTGAATACATTAATGTTAATTGTGTGACACTTAATCTTAAAAAGAGTAAATATTATCACGAAGAACTATTCAGCCAGCTTCTTACACAATAAACAAATATACTCAGGATCAGATGAATGATTTTGTTGATAACAAAAAATCAAATCAAATCTGTAGCTCAGTTGCTTCTGAGGCCAAATCATTGTGACAGCCTTTCTCGGGCTCCCAGAACCTTTTTATTCTGGTAACCAGTATACATCGACTTAGAATCAAAACTCAAATTAATGCCAACAACTCACTCTTGTTGGCATATCCGGTGAAAGTATGCTACTTCTTTGTAATCTATGTATGTTCTTTTGCCAACAGAATATTTTAGCTTATTTCACCATACCAAAACAGATTTTACTTTTGCTGATTGATATTAGAATCTGAATGGATCCAATTGGTGTGTGCTGTTTTCTGGGAAGAAATAAAAACCTGCACAAAAAAAAACGAAATTTGATAACAACAACAAAATAACAAGCGCTGTGAACGGTGGTCGAAAACGATACCTTTGAGCACGACTTTATTGTATTGCTATTACACAGCAAGAAATCATTGCCTCGACTGTTATCGACTGCCTTACATGCTAGGTGCAACTAGAGTACAAAAATTGCTCAGATAGATGTTTCTATTTGTCAAACCAAATATGCCTTTCATGCACTATGTTGATTCTTATATTGTGTTCAATTTCATTGAATTTTATTCAAACTGTCACCTTTCCAATAATTGTAGTCGAACACCAAGGAATGTCCAAACTTTTTTATGAAAGAACTGCGAAAACTGGTGGCATCTATATTTGAGAAAGAGACACATATTTTTATCGATTTTATGATCAAACACAACTGAAAAGAGCCTGCCTATAAACAATTCACTAAATCATTTCCTTTAATAGCTTTATGTACTTTGAACTATTTAGTTAGTTGTAGAAATGAGCCATACAGTTACAGACTCCGATTTATTAGATAAATAAATGATTTTATGTACATATATGTAAACGAATGTACGCAACTTGTTTGCTTTGAATGCTCATATTAGCTAAAAAAATTCTATCGATTTCTTGTAGATCCCGAATTGGACCCCTATCGACCTTCGCGAAAATTTTCAGCTCCGATATCTGTGGATGACCCTGCTGGAGATGTAACTAAGGAAAAACAACGTCTTCGACAGGGGCGTCTTATACCAGTTAACGAGGAAGCATTGGACGAAATTGAGTTAGAAAAAAAGAAGGTCCAGTTGTTAAATGATGATACTTGGCGAGAAAAAAAGTAAGGAAATTACAATATTTCACATATGCACATACATATATACCACCATCCGGCACGATTTTGTACCCATGAAAAAATCAAGCAATCATCAAGCGATAAGTATAGTTTTTCCGGTCAATAGAATAGCGAAGGAAAACTCAGATGTTGATGGGGAGAATGGCTTGGAACCAAGAAATAATGTTTAGTATAAGTGTAAACTAATTAAAATAATTTTCAGAAAAAAATATCATTTTCAAAAGCGTGGGATGGTTTGTACTATATTGTTATACTAAATCTACCTTTAAAGAAACTTACTAAAGGTTTTTCAACGCTTCTTTTAAATATTATCAATTTAAACCACTATTTATTAACAATTAATTTCGAACACCCCCTTTTAAAAATGATATAAATTATTTCTGTTAATTACTTTACTCTTATATTAAACATTATATTCTGTTTTTTAGATCGAACACTAAAGGGGTTATTTAGTTTTTTAAACTAATATTTATTTTAGTTATACATATCTGCTATTGAAACGTGTATTGCAAGTTTCGTATGTATTGAATCTTCCCGCTTCAGAAATGATTGTACACTTTGCATGTTTAATGCTGCGGGAACTAGTAGCACAAAGTAGAAAAAATAGCATTACTTACATGAGTACCTACTTATATACGCAAATACACTTGCATACTTAATTTATTGTGTCAACGACGTGCTGTACCAGACTGTAAAGGGATGATTTGTCTTTCGTTAATACATGTTAACATCCATACGTACCTGCATTCGGATGTGTTTAGCAAGTTCAATTGCTGTTTAGCTCAAATCCGTTTCCTGCCTGCCGCGAGTCTTAAAAAAACTAGATTAGACGTGGGTTTCGTTTTCTTTAAAACTGGCTAAAAAAGTAGAGAATGTTGTGAAGGTGCTGTGCAGATTTTATCCACTTTCAGGCATCAGTGTTGCACGCATTAAGCTCCCCCATATGAAAATACTATAGCTGATCTCCTCTAATTTTCCTCGCAAGGCTGTGCTTGCTTTTCTTCAAATTTTAAATTTTAAAGCTAAACATTTACATTTTACATTTAAATTTTTTATTTTTCAATAATTTTAACATCACAAACATTTATACTAAAACTAACTATAATTTAAAGTACAAAAAGTATTTATAAAAATAGTAAATAATGTTTTACATTAAAAATTACATTATTAATTTAAATTTATATTACATATATATATACACGTATATATGTACATACATATATGTATATGTATATATATGTACACATATGCATACATACATATATATAACTGCTGACGTTTCTCACTGTCAATGCCCCCAAATTACTCTTGCGCACAATAGTTCTGCAATCAAAATAAAATAGTAGAATTTATAGAAGCTGCAAAATATAGTAAATATTAGCATATTTTGAAAAGTTACAAAATTCATAAGAAAAAGTTTATAGAACTTGACGATTTCATAACCAAAAGCATTATAGTCGAATTAACTTTCTTTTGATATATACATAGTAGCAATTAAGAACTTTTTCAAGTTACTTACAAAAATCCACTTCTCCAAAAACTTTTCAAACTTTTAATATTTACTTCCCTACTTCCATGTTGTGGAAAGTTGCAAAGTTTATAAGAAAATGTCTATCGTTTTTTACCTTTTTATAATCATATAATATATTTGTTTTGGTATATATTAACAATTAAAAACTTTTTAAAGTCGTTTAAAATAAACTCTTCTAAAAACTTTCCAAAATTTTACATTTTGAAAAGTAACAAAATTTATAAAAAAAAGTTAACCTTGTTATGATCAAAAGAAGGACCTTGTTATGATCAAAGGAGGGATCGAATAGCTTTCTTTTGGTACATATTAACAATTTATTTGGGGAGAGAAATAATTAAAGAATAAAAATTTTGGAAAATTAGTGTGGTACGTTAAAAACATACTAACTTCCTTTTGTTAATTTTTAAATCAATAAACGTCGTTTAAGGTTTTGAAATCATGTAATACTGACATACCCGGCTTGAATTGATGAGCCGATTAAGACATTTTTTATTAAATATTGAAAAGTACCTTGATCTATGAATCGAATATTATATATGTATCTATGTCAAATAGCTGGGAAGAAATAGTGAATAGAAGCTTCATCTTAAAATGGTAAGTCCGCCTGTTTTCCAAACAAATACTATATTGGACGCCTATACAGGACAAACATACATTTTTAGAAGTTTCGGAGATATACATACATGCATACCTATTTGCTCTAAGGTGACCGATACCATGGCCATTTCCAATATTTATGATTCCCTGTATTTCATTCTCAAACCTAATCTTGTCTAGCAAATATGAGCAAGTTACCTCGTATAGTTAATAAGTATCGGATATTTTTGATTTTTGTTTTTTTACCGTTATATGAGAGGTACGATTTTTACAATTTCTACAATTTTGCTTATTGACTTGAAATGCAATGAGTGCACCAAATTTGATGGAGTTTGATGGGATATACCTAGTTGTTCAAAAGTGGGTGGTGCCACGTCTATTACCATTTTTTTTTTATTCCGTGTATTTGCGTGTGGAACCTCATTCTGGATATTAAATTTATGCAAATTCTCTTTAATAGGTATTTAAATATCGGGTTTTATTTTTTATTTTGTGAAATTTACCGTCATATGCAAGGTGGGCGTGGGTTTTGTCCGATTTTTACACTTTTTGGATTTTTGCTTATTGACTTGAAATGCAGTATGTATATAAAGTTTGAATATATAATTTTTATGAAGTGCGTGGGTCACGTCTATTTTCCAAAAATTGTTCACGATTATTCCTTTCCTAAACCCAATCCTATGTATCAAATTTGAACAAGTTATCTTCAACAGTTACTGAAATATCGCGGTCTTCTGATTTTCACAAAACAGCATTATGTGGGCGTGGTTATTGCCCGATTGCGCCCATTTGCAATACCAAAGTACATATTTACCTTGGGGCCAGGGCAATGCGTATACCAAGTTTCGTTAAGATAGCTCGAGTTATCCGACTGACGAACGGACGGACGGGCAGACAGACATGGCTTAATCAATTCCGCTACTAACTCTAAGAATTTAGGTATATACAGGGGTTTTCAATAGGAACGCTACAAAAGTATTTTTAAATAAAACAAAAACGGTTTGGGATATGAATTCAATTCTTTATTCCTGTGAAAGTAAATTCGATGCCATTATGTATGGAACTTGACTTCTTTTGTACGGGCACGCTTGTAGAAGCCCAGACGCTGAACCCAATTTTCGACGGTTTTCTGCTGCAACTTCACGTCAATCGTCGCTGGTTTGTTGGCATAGACCATAAACTTGACTTAGCGTCAAATCGCACGACCGAGGCGGGCAATTGACTGGGCCATTTCGTGAGATAACACATTTACCAAACTTGGTTTTCAATAAATCGATTGTGACATTCGCTGTGTGGCTTGTGGCGCTGTCCTGTTGTAACCACATATTGTCCAAGTCCACATCATCCAATTCGGGCCAAAAATATTCGGTTATCATTGAGCGGTAGCGATTTCCATTGACAGTAACATGCCGGTCTTGATAATCACGGAAGAAGTACGGCCCAATGACGCCACCGGCCCATAAACCGCAGCAAACCGCAATTTTTTAGGGATGCAATATTAACTCATGGAGTACGTCTGTCCAATAACGCATATTTTGCTTATTTACGAAGCCATTCAGCCAGAAATGACGACGACCATAAATTGGGCGTAGTGCTCTTAAAATTGGGGCCATTGACTCCGAATTTCGGTACCTAGTAAATTTTAATAATTTCGACTCGTTGTTGGATCGTATATCTTTCCATGATGAAATGGCAAACCTTACTGAAGAGAAATGTCAAAAGAGCGGGAAAAAATATTGCGTCGTTTGCTGTCACTATCGGTCTACTTTTGTAGCGTCCCTATTGAAAACCCCGTTACATATGTATGTATGTATGTACATATATGTCTGTATCTATCTCGGTTGCTTGGTTCTCGTTCAGACAGGGAAACTTCTGTCGCGGCAACTCGTTACTTGTAGGAGAGAGAGGGACGGGGAAAGGGGAAGGGCACCGAGTTGATCGTGCTCGGGCGACACGCTTTGTGTTCTTATTCGTCTCAGTCGGCAGCTAAGAAATTTGACATTCCTTTTCATTTATAAATTCTTTCAGTGGGTGCAGTTTTGTTGAGTTTTAAGTGAATACATGCGGGAAGTTAGGAAATGAAATTTTGTTCTTATTTTTTTGCGATTAAATATACTCATGTGTATGCATATACTATACATATTAACGTAAATTATGTTAAAACTTCATTTTTCAATCACCTTTTACTTATAATCACAAAATTTATCAGAATGGTAAATGCCGCTTAAGCGAAGCGTACAGAAATTTGCGAAAATGATATAAAATGAAATGTCAGAAAATTGCCTGAACAGAGTTGAGAGAGAACAGAGAACGCGACGAGCAACACCAAAAGGGAAATCGCCGATAATAAGCAACAAAAGTTTCCCCGTTTGAACACTGTCTTGTGCGCTCGTGTAAACAATATTAGATGTTAGACATCTGCATGAATGCAGTCATTAGCAGTTTTAACACATTCGCTTGTATCACAAACAGTCGACGCACTCAACGCTCAGCCAGCGATATGAATGAATGAGTGTGCAGATAGCTGTGAGTACGTAGCTCAGTTGCTACAAAATTTAAGAGAAACACATTGTGCGAAGAGACGTAAATAAGTTGTGCAACTACATATGAGCATTCGAATGTGTGGCTGAGCACAATGAATATTCGCATGTGTGCTAATATTGCAAGGCAAAATTTCAGAGTTTTGCTAAATGGATCAAAGTATTTAATTAGAAAAAAATGCGACATATTTTTTTAAATATATTTTATTGAAAATGATAAAAAATAGCAAGATTTTTCCATGACTGAAAAATTAATTCATTCCATACGCATATATATTTAATTAAAAAAAAAAGTATTTCATGCTTACATATGTAGGTATATACATACATATATTCTAAAACTAATTTATTAATTCCATAAATTTAAATACATAGTTGTGTTCTTAAGGACATTATTTTCTTCAAGGATTGGTTTCTTGGCCTAACTCTTTCATAATCTCAATTCGATTCACATTACAATTTAAAAACATTAGTTGATTTACATTGATTGCGTTGGAACCGATTAAGCTTCGTTTCTCTGATATAAGATGCCGCGCCTTTGAAAAAATCTTTTCAGAAGCGGCACTACTAGCTGGCACCGCTAAAATTTTATAGCTTGTTTTATAGAGTAGTGGGAATTGCGTTTTATTCAAGTGCCACCATTGAAGGATATCAAAATCGTCATGAAATGTTACATTCGTGTCTTCATATATGCGTAACTCATTGCTGATTTTTTCTTCTAAATTAAATGATTGTTGAGGTTGGAAAAAGTCCATAAAAATTTGCGAATTATAAGCTGACACGGAAGCAGACAATTCAGGTTGACTTTCTTCGTTACTTAGATCATTCATATAACTTCTCATTATGTTACTACATTCAGTTCTTATACGAATTTTTTCATTTTCATTAAATATAACTAGCTTATTGGCAGGAGGGAGCAAGAAAATTGCAACTTTGTGGTAAATTGACATGTTTGGCAATACAATAGTATCTATCAGATTACTCAGGCTTTCTTTTAAATTTTTGACAATATCTGCATCTTCATTATTTGGCATACACGATTTCTTCAAACGATGTATATGTACTATTGCTAAATGAAGAGTTACATCCTTTTCAGCTTCCAATTTCCTAGAGGGCTCTTCGAAGGGTTTTAATACTTGTAGTACACTTCTAATACAATTCAAACTAATATTATCCATCTTGTTGAGCTCATTTTTTTCCTGTAATATATTAACGATTTCAACCCAACTTTTCTCTATTGAAGAAATCATATAATAAATGGTGTTCCAGCGTATGCATGAAAAGCTTTTTAAAGATGTCCTTAATGAGGAATTTATGCCCGACTTTTTAAAAAATTTGACTAGTTTTGAAGAATATTTGCAAAGTTTCGCCACCTCAGAAACTTCCTTCATTGATTTTTCCAGTATGTTGTGCATTAAATGGTTTAAGCAGTTTATGCGGTTGAAGGTGCGGAATGCTGCCACCATGTTTGAACCTCTGTCTGTGACAATAATGACCTTATCGTTGAGTGTGCAATCAAATTCGATCAGGAGTTTCTGTACCTTTTTTGTAATATTTCCACCTAAAAAAAAATAAAATAATAAATAAAAAAAGCAATCAATTTTAGCAAACTATAATCACAAAGCGTGTAAAATTACTTAAAGCTATATAAGAAAAATAAATTTGAATGTTATTACCTGTACATCTTTCGCCTTCCATTGACTTCATTCCCAAAAGACGAGTAATCAGTTGTCCATTTTTGATCAAGTGAATCGTCACAGATAAATACGATACTCGTAAATAATCATCTGTCCATATGTCGGAAGTGAGGGCAAATCCCACGTTTTTTATTGAGCAAATTTCTTCGCATATTTTTGGAAAATACGCGTTATACATTTTACCAACATTCCGTACAATTGTTGTTGGATGGGGTAGTAATTTGCTTACATCTACATGTTGCCCATATTTTGCGCCAGTTTCTATTCAAAATTCTGAAAATTTTATCAGCCCGGAGTCTTCCACAATTTTAAATGATCGGCAGCTCTCTATTATCCACAAAGTAAGAATTAATATTCCGCTTTTTTTTGTCTCAACGTCGACGTCTATTTTTTCGGCCAAGGCACTATCGTTACATCTCGATACCAAATAGCACTTATGTTTCACTAAATTTGAAGTGCTATTTCTGGAAAACTTGTACACATTCATGCATTTTTTACATGCTACAACCAGAGAACTTGTAAGTAATGAGAAGGCGCAAATGTTAAAACAGCTTTTTCATCAACAAAATTTCTACGTGCCGTCGGGAGAATTCAACATAGCAATTTAATTCTACCATACGAATAAAAACCATTTTCACCATATTTTGCTATATTTAGAGCAGAGGGGCTCTTTTGCGGAGGCGAGCGGCTGCATGTGTACAAAAAGAAGATAAATAATAAATCAAAACAAAAACCATAGAAGGAAAATAAGTAAACAAAAAAACCAGTTTCTGGATAGCGAAACGCAACTTGAGACGGCAGATGAGTTATTCAACAGTTGAGGATAAGAGAAGGGTTGAAAGGGATAGGGGGAATCGTCAAAAGAATATTCTTTCGAGTTTTCGGCAATTTTTGTGTCAATCGCCATCAGCGCGTGCACATGTACGCAAATGAGTTGATGCGCGCATGAATTGCTTAATAAATGCATCCATGTATGTATGTACATACGTATGTATGTATGTAGTTTCAGATACATACTTATTTTAGAATATTTAGCGCTGGTGCAGGCACAATTGCAGCTGCGGTTGCGATGCGCTGTGATGTGATTAAGATTTAGCGTAGGTCAAGGTTGAAGTTATACACATGCACATTGTATGTACATATTTACATACATACATATGTATATGCACCTATCAACTAATCTTTATTTACTAATTTTCTAAGTCAAAAATAAGTTTAATAAAAACATGACAAAATTATATTTTTTAATGAAAAATCAACTATGGTTCATTATACATACTTATGTATGTACTTACATAAGTGGAATCAAGAAAAGATTCATTCACACATGCGCAATTTTTCAGCGCAAGTGCACAGCGAAACATTGTATAAACATTGTATATGCATATCTACATACATATTTACGTATGTACATACCTACAACAACAAAAAATTCATTCATAAGCGCTCGCGTGTATTTCTGAAAACAAAATATGTATGTATGTATGTTCATTCATAAGCGCAAGCATTTCCTCTCCCCGCACACGCAAATGTTCCCCGCAACAATCATTTTCACGACGAACACAAAAATGCTAAAATCTTCAATTTTACAAACCATTGACGGTCATTGAAAAGATTCAACATCGCAATATCAGACAATAATCTAATTTGCCAACGTAGTCTGACAAATTGCTGCCATTCTAGAATGTTCTAGAACATTCTAGAACTTCTGCCCAAATGCGCGCATCAACTCATTTGCGTACAAGTGCACGCGCTGATGGCGATTGACACAAAAATTGCCGAAAACTCGAAAGAATATTCTTTTGACGATTCCCCCTATCCCTTTCAACCCTTCTCTTATCCTCAACTGTTGAATAACTCATCTGCCGTCTCAAGTTGCGTTTCGCTATCCAGAAACTGGTTGTTTTGTTTACTTATTTTCCTTCTATGGTTTTTGTTTTGATTTATTATTTATCTTCTTTTTGTACACATGCAGCCGCTCGCCTCCGCAAAAGAGCCCCTCTGCTCTAAATATAGCAAAATATGGTGAAAATGGTTTTTATTCGTATGGTAGAATTAAATTGCTATGTTGAATTCTCCCGACGGCACGTAGAAATTTTGTTGATGAAAAAGCTGTTTTAACATTTGCGCCTTCTCATTACTTACAAGTTCTCTGCTACAACATTTTCAATTTCTTCTCCAGTATTGTTCTCCACTTTGCCAAAAATCTCCCAAACTTTACTTTTTCCTGCTTTATCGCTGATTTTAAATTCGTTCTGAATAATTTTGGCTTTTATGTCTGAATTACTGGGTCCAGGTGTGGTTGTGGTCAAGTCGTTCGGAGCTGAGGAATCCATTACTAAATTCTATAAATATATAAAAATATTTATTTGTTACACTTTTAACTTAAAGAAAATTATACTTTAAATTAATTAGGCAATCCGGTGTACTTACATCTTCTGCGTCCATTGCAACGTTTTTACTTTTTTTCACTTTGCGGGATATTATACAGACGGTTACGAATTATGTTGTCACTTGTTGAAGCGTTAAGCACTAGTCACACATTAATGGTTTAATTTACTGGTAAGCCTCTATTTTATAATTTTTAGCACAAGTGATTAACACAGGTACTTGCGATTTTTTTGCCTTCGCAGTATCTGCACAATTCCATACATGCATATGTACACATTTAAATGTACGTATTTTCCCAAACTAAAAAATCCTTATAAACACAAAACAATGAGTACTAATCACATCACTGACGATCCTTAACCACCCAGAAAATATAAACACTTGTATGTACATACATATGTATGTATATTTGTTAAAGTATTTCAAGGTTGCCTGTGTAGGTATGTAAGCTAGGGTTTTTACCGCGACCATTTTTAATTCATACATATGTATGTACTATATAGTATACAGACATATTATGCGCTTTGTAATCGATATAACGCAGAGTGCAATCCGTTTTTGCCAGTTTTCTGCATATTCATATAACAGCAAATTAACAATCTCTTTTAAATATTTATGTATGTATGTACGTTAGAATAATTCATGATTTGTTGCAAATGCAAAATTAAAAGAATAAAATATCTTCATGCAGTTTTAATGTTTTTCACTCAAAAATGCCAAATTTATAATATTTGCAATGAATACAGAAAACCCTGATTTTCAATATATGTATTAGTATGTATGTAGGTACATATGTATGTACATATGTTAGTATTTTTTGATGTATACCTAAGTTATTTTTCTAGTTAAAAGCATCTACTGGCATCGCTGGTGGTGAATGTCTGCAAAACATTCGCGACATTCGACACATTTTCTAGTTTGCACGTTCACTCTGCCTGACCATTGAGTATAAGGGAGTGTGGCGAAGAGAAGACTTATGCATTCATTGTAGAGAGAGGCAAGAGAGTATTCATATTCTTCTCTTATTTCGCTGTGAATACCCACCACTATGAACTCATGCTTTCATGAATCGAATGAGCAGCACATTCACATTCGACTAATTCGCATAAATGGAAGAAATGAATGTGCGCATGCAGCCTTCTATTAGATGTATTAATATAATAATAGATGACCATAATGCAATGTTGAAAATGCAAGTTAATGTAATATTTTAACCTTCAAATTATATAGATTTCGTATAACACAGCATAAATTTGCTAAACTATTTTCACCAGATCCGCGGCACAATAACAAAGTGCACTTTCTTACTCTGGTTTAATTCACTGTAATGCATCTGGTATCTGAAGCACTCTGTCAATAATTACAGTGCACTGTAATTATTATTTTTGGAGCTGCATTTTAGCCCAATAACCAATGCATTGAAAATCACTATTAAATACAGAGATTTGAAACTTCCATTTTGGATTGCATTTTTGTATTAAAACACGCTTTTCACTTTTGAATTTGTGAACTTGCATATCCACATGCCGCACAATTTAAGAAATGGTAATGAACTTCAACAAGCGTTCTTACCTCAACTATCGGTTGCCTCCAAATTACACATTCTGTCAAAAGAAATAAAATATAAATAATAAAATTAACAAAATAACCATTTTTTTTGCAATTTTGTGAACTTACCAATTTGAGCGCATTTGCCTGAAATTTCACATACGTATGTATGTACATACTTGTGTATGTACCTACCTATGTACATATATAAATATCAGAACTATTAATTTTTTTTTATTTACCGGTTTTGGGATTTTTTACTTGGGTCACGCTGTTTCATCCACACTCATAACATGGTACGGAGAAGTAGGATTGGTATTGGTATTTGGAGAAAAAATTCACGATTGTATTGGAATTTCAGTGGAAGCTGGGTAGCCGTGGCTGGCAGGGGTTTACGCATGTACAGTGGCTCGAAGCCAAAGTCGGACACCGCAGAAAAAATTTTCTTTCCTAAAAATATTTCAACCTAAGCAATTAAAAATAAAAAGTAAAATATTTTTTTAATTACTCATTTATTGCACTTCCAAAATATAAAAACAAAACATATGTATAAATTAATTCAGTATTATAAAATGTTCTAGTAAAACATCAAATAAGAGTAAATTCAATGCGCAAGCCAAACTCGGACAATCAACAAGTTTTTTGAAATTTCGAAATATATTTTAAAATCTAATATCTTATATGAACACTTTTATTTTTAATAATTATTTTGAGCCGGTTAGGCATGATTTAACCAATTTTTCGCATAAAATAGGTTCGGTTTTTTCCCATTCTTGTAATAAGATAGATTTCAAGTCATTTTTGCTTGAAACGAAATGCTGTCGAATTTTTGTGTTAAAATAGTCCCATAAATTTTCGATAGGATTAGACTTTGGAGAGGCGTTTCCTGAACATAATGGCAATTATAAAGCAACCAAGAACGCATTTAGTAGGTCTTATGCTTTGGATCATTGTAATGGTAGAATTACCAATCATCACCGTGATCCAATTTTTCAAGACTTTGTGGTAAGTTTTCTTTTAAAATGTTGTGATAGTCATTCTGGTTCATTATTCCTTCAATAAAATGCAAAGATCCTGGTCCAGAAGCCGAAAATGAATCCCAAACCATATGCAGGAAGGTATACACATAGATACTTACATAGTATGTAGTACCGTGACGCTCACGCACATATCATTCACGTTTGGAGTTCGTATTTGATCGGCATTGAGGTACAGAATTTTCGCTTTGCTATGCGCTGTACTTGGCGACCAAATGCAGAGAAGGTAAGTATATTTACAGAGAAGTAGCATCCCGCTTCATTCCTGCTGTCGTTCCGCGTTTTTGGGAAAAGGTCGTTTTCTCGTCCAGCTCACCACTCAATGATTTTTCACCTACAAGGGGCAAAATTTAACATCGATTGAGTGAAAACAACAATTTTAGAGAAAATTAATGTACGTTCTCTGTTATCAACTACATTGTTGGGAAAAGGTCATTTTCTCGTCCAGCTCACCACTCAATGATTTTTCAGACGTTTGCAGACGTTTTTTTGGCGAAAATTTTCCTTTTGTTTTGATAAGGAATTTTCGCTATTTCCAACATTTAAAAAAATAATAAAAATATTTATTCTTCTATACTTTCAATTTAGCGTTTTATTTTATTTTACTTATATCTATTTTCAATATATAACTTTCAATAAATATTTTAAGTAGTTAAACAAAATCTTCCAAAGCCCTAAAGAAATTGCATTTATTGTTTATCATATGTATGCACATGCATGCATTTACAGTATATCAAGAATGAGTTTACACATTGAAAATAAACACACTTTTTCAATTTCCGCACCAAAATATATGGCTTTTTACTTCAGTTTAACTTGTTTTTTCTTTTAATTAATCATAGTTACATACGGTATTTAATGTGAATTGATACAAAAAACAAGTGCAAACTCAATGCAAAAACAAATAAAGAACAACAAAAACAAGTATCATTCAGTTTTGTTACGGCCGTATTATTCACTCTCGATAAAACCAGCCTGAAAACTAGTTTTCGTCAAAACTAGTTCTGGTGGAAAAAATCTGAAAATCGTTCAAAGCTAGTTTTAAAAAAAAGTTGGTATTATTCACGTTTGAAAATAAAACTAGTTTCAGTTTTCAAACGCATGGCTGGTTTTGTTGTCAAAACGAGTTTTGTGCATCAAAACACATGCTTTCGCAGTCAGTGTTTACATTTTGAGTGCGAAAGGACTGCTTTATAATTTCATTGCTTGAAACAAAATATTGTTTTGTATATTTTTCGTGAGTTTGATTTAAATAAATATTGCTTGAAATGTGTGTTAAATTTTATGTATTTTGTTTTAGTTCTATTTCAACGACTAAAGTGTTGATAAAAATATGCAGCGCCATTCTAAAACCATTTCGAAAAAAATAACTTCCGCGTCGTCTGATGGTATTCGCAGCAAAGGTGAAAAGTGGAGCCAAGGCGAAATGGAAACATTGGTGTCTCTCTGTGTTTCACATGGTCGAAGTGGCATATTATCAAAGGAGACCAATAAATCAACAATCGCAAAAAAAGATACTCAGTGGGCGACCATCATGGATTTTTTTAACTCGGTGAGTCAGTGCATTTCATGGGTGGAAAATTTTATGAGTGAAATCTTTCTTTTTTGTTCTCATCGCAGCTACATCCACCACGAGATAAAAAAGCATTGGTCGACCGATATAAATTTATCGTAATGCATTTGCGGAAGAACAATGCGCTTGAACGCCGCAATATCTTAGCGACAGGAGGTGGCTTAAGCACTTTGAGCAAAGAAAAAACGCCATTCGAAATTACAGGTCCATTTTTCGAATTGTGTAATATTTTGGGGATTTCCGTCACTGGTCTGCCTGGATTCGGCTCGGACTCACAAACGTTGGACATTTCTAATGAAGCGCCAGTCACTGGTCAGATTGACGGACCTGGAAATACTTATCTGTTTGAGGACGCAGTCACCGACCATTGGACCGATTTGGTAAAGGATCCCGAAGATTCATTACCAAAAACAGTTCGAGTCGAATTAGAATTGGCCAATGGCGAAGTTTTTGTGAATTCTGAAACCGAATGCGTGCCTCCATCTAATTTATCAGTCAATGTAGCATCAATAAGCGAGACTCCTATCCCCAGCCGATCACAGTACTTTCCCACACAAACACAACGCCGAACCAGTAAACGCAACATCGATGCAGTTTCTGATGCAAATGCCGAACGTCGAAAAGACGAAAAACACGCAGCGGTGATGAAGTATGATACTATGATAATGGAGGCCAAAATAAAAGAGTTGCGCGAAAAGGAGACGGATCGGCAGTTGGAACGAGATCGAAGTGCTCAGTTACACAAACTTGAACTTGATCGACGTGCCACGATGATTCACCACCAAGAAACCCTTTTTTCCATTCAAAAAGAGGTTCTATTGGCGCAACGCGATGCTGTTGCACGAGTTTCGCCTCAAAATGTTATGGTACCGATGCCGACTGATGGTTTAAATATGACGCCGGTCAGAGTAGCAGAATCATTAAACACAGTTAGTGCAAGCGAAAAACACACAGACTAAATTACATATATTCGAATAACTGAGTATTGTATTTATTTCAGTTTAGATGTTATTTTATAATAAACTTAAAATGTAAGGTTTCGCAAAGCAATAATTTTTTAATTTAAATTTCGATGCTGGTGTCGCTCAGCTTCTATGCGGAAATATTGAAGCACTTCGTCCCTTGCCAATTGGTTTCCACCCGGCAATAATTCTTCTTCTGTTAATTGTTCGTTGGCTGACTCTTCTACGTTTTCATTTCCTACCTCTTCGTCCACATATACTTCACCTTCTTCAATGCATATATTATGCAAAATTGCAGCGGCAATAATTAGTTTTTGAGCGGTGGGTAATGATACGTTTAATCCGTGCCGAAGTACCGGAAAGCGACGTTTCAATACGCCGTACATACGCTCCACTACGTTCCGAGTGCGTATCAGAGAGGCTTGGTAAACACGCTTGATTGGGTTAGTAGCCAATCCTGGATGACTAATGGTGTATGGTGTGGCCAAATACGATGTGTTAGCGTATCCTGAATCGCCGACCATGATGTATTGGCCGAAATAACCTGTATCGAAACGCATTTTCAAATTTGAGGCAGAAAAAATGGTTTGATCATGGCTTGCACCCGGCCATCTTTCAACAATATCCAAAATCTTCAAATCGGCAGAAGAAACCGTTTGAACATTGAGAGAAAAGTACCCTTTTCTGTTGCGGAACGTTTCGGCCTGAAAAAGTAATACATATATAATAATTTGTTTCCTTGTAAAAGCAAAGAGATAATCAACACTGTTATCAATATTAACCTGCAAACCTCCTGGCGATAATATTTTGATGTGGGTGCAGTCTATTGCCCCGATAGTCCGCGGAAAACCAGCGAGAAAATGAAATGCGAGTGCTGCGCAAGCCAAACTCGGACAATCAACAAGTTTTTTGAAATTTCGAAATATATTTTAAAATCTAATATCTTATATGAACACTTTTATTTTTAATAATTATTTTGAGCCGGTTAGGCATGATTTAACCAATTTTTCGCATAAAATAGGTTCGGTTTTTTCCCATTCTTGTAATAAGATAGATTTCAAGTCATTTTTGCTTGAAACGAAATGCTGTCGAATTTTTGTGTTAAAATAGTCCCATAAATTTTCGATAGGATTAGACTTTGGAGAGGCGTTTCCTGAACATAATGGCAATTATAAAGCAACCAAGAACGCATTTAGTAGGTCTTATGCTTTGGATCATTGTAATGGTAGAATTACCAATCATCACCGTGATCCAATTTTTCAAGACTTTGTGGTAAGTTTTCTTTTAAAATGTTGTGATAGTCATTCTGGTTCATTATTCCTTCAATAAAATGCAAAGATCCTGGTCCAGAAGCCGAAAATGAATCCCAAACCATATGCAGGAAGGTATACACATAGATACTTACATAGTATGTAGTACCGTGACGCTCACGCACATATCATTCACGTTTGGAGTTCGTATTTGATCGGCATTGAGGTACAGAATTTTCGCTTTGCTATGCGCTGTACTTGGCGACCAAATGCAGAGAAGGTAAGTATATTTACAGAGAAGTAGCATCCCGCTTCATTCCTGCTGTCGTTCCGCGTTTTTGGGAAAAGGTCGTTTTCTCGTCCAGCTCACCACTCAATGATTTTTCACCTACAAGGGGCAAAATTTAACATCGATTGAGTGAAAACAACAATTTTAGAGAAAATTAATGTACGTTCTCTGTTATCAACTACATTGTTGGGAAAAGGTCATTTTCTCGTCCAGCTCACCACTCAATGATTTTTCAGACGTTTGCAGACGTTTTTTTGGCGAAAATTTTCCTTTTGTTTTGATAAGGAATTTTCGCTATTTCCAACATTTAAAAAAATAATAAAAATATTTATTCTTCTATACTTTCAATTTAGCGTTTTATTTTATTTTACTTATATCTATTTTCAATATATAACTTTCAATAAATATTTTAAGTAGTTAAACAAAATCTTCCAAAGCCCTAAAGAAATTGCATTTATTGTTTATCATATGTATGCACATGCATGCATTTACAGTATATCAAGAATGAGTTTACACATTGAAAATAAACACACTTTTTCAATTTCCGCACCAAAATATATGGCTTTTTACTTCAGTTTAACTTGTTTTTTCTTTTAATTAATCATAGTTACATACGGTATTTAATGTGAATTGATACAAAAAACAAGTGCAAACTCAATGCAAAAACAAATAAAGAACAACAAAAACAAGTATCATTCAGTTTTGTTACGGCCGTATTATTCACTCTCGATAAAACCAGCCTGAAAACTAGTTTTCGTCAAAACTAGTTCTGGTGGAAAAAATCTGAAAATCGTTCAAAGCTAGTTTTAAAAAAAAGTTGGTATTATTCACGTTTGAAAATAAAACTAGTTTCAGTTTTCAAACGCATGGCTGGTTTTGTTGTCAAAACGAGTTTTGTGCATCAAAACACATGCTTTCGCAGTCAGTGTTTACATTTTGAGTGCGAAAGGACTGCTTTATAATTTCATTGCTTGAAACAAAATATTGTTTTGTATATTTTTCGTGAGTTTGATTTAAATAAATATTGCTTGAAATGTGTGTTAAATTTTATGTATTTTGTTTTAGTTCTATTTCAACGACTAAAGTGTTGATAAAAATATGCAGCGCCATTCTAAAACCATTTCGAAAAAAATAACTTCCGCGTCGTCTGATGGTATTCGCAGCAAAGGTGAAAAGTGGAGCCAAGGCGAAATGGAAACATTGGTGTCTCTCTGTGTTTCACATGGTCGAAGTGGCATATTATCAAAGGAGACCAATAAATCAACAATCGCAAAAAAAGATACTCAGTGGGCGACCATCATGGATTTTTTTAACTCGGTGAGTCAGTGCATTTCATGGGTGGAAAATTTTATGAGTGAAATCTTTCTTTTTTGTTCTCATCGCAGCTACATCCACCACGAGATAAAAAAGCATTGGTCGACCGATATAAATTTATCGTAATGCATTTGCGGAAGAACAATGCGCTTGAACGCCGCAATATCTTAGCGACAGGAGGTGGCTTAAGCACTTTGAGCAAAGAAAAAACGCCATTCGAAATTACAGGTCCATTTTTCGAATTGTGTAATATTTTGGGGATTTCCGTCACTGGTCTGCCTGGATTCGGCTCGGACTCACAAACGTTGGACATTTCTAATGAAGCGCCAGTCACTGGTCAGATTGACGGACCTGGAAATACTTATCTGTTTGAGGACGCAGTCACCGACCATTGGACCGATTTGGTAAAGGATCCCGAAGATTCATTACCAAAAACAGTTCGAGTCGAATTAGAATTGGCCAATGGCGAAGTTTTTGTGAATTCTGAAACCGAATGCGTGCCTCCATCTAATTTATCAGTCAATGTAGCATCAATAAGCGAGACTCCTATCCCCAGCCGATCACAGTACTTTCCCACACAAACACAACGCCGAACCAGTAAACGCAACATCGATGCAGTTTCTGATGCAAATGCCGAACGTCGAAAAGACGAAAAACACGCAGCGGTGATGAAGTATGATACTATGATAATGGAGGCCAAAATAAAAGAGTTGCGCGAAAAGGAGACGGATCGGCAGTTGGAACGAGATCGAAGTGCTCAGTTACACAAACTTGAACTTGATCGACGTGCCACGATGATTCACCACCAAGAAACCCTTTTTTCCATTCAAAAAGAGGTTCTATTGGCGCAACGCGATGCTGTTGCACGAGTTTCGCCTCAAAATGTTATGGTACCGATGCCGACTGATGGTTTAAATATGACGCCGGTCAGAGTAGCAGAATCATTAAACACAGTTAGTGCAAGCGAAAAACACACAGACTAAATTACATATATTCGAATAACTGAGTATTGTATTTATTTCAGTTTAGATGTTATTTTATAATAAACTTAAAATGTAAGGTTTCGCAAAGCAATAATTTTTTAATTTAAATTTCGATGCTGGTGTCGCTCAGCTTCTATGCGGAAATATTGAAGCACTTCGTCCCTTGCCAATTGGTTTCCACCCGGCAATAATTCTTCTTCTGTTAATTGTTCGTTGGCTGACTCTTCTACGTTTTCATTTCCTACCTCTTCGTCCACATATACTTCACCTTCTTCAATGCATATATTATGCAAAATTGCAGCGGCAATAATTAGTTTTTGAGCGGTGGGTAATGATACGTTTAATCCGTGCCGAAGTACCGGAAAGCGACGTTTCAATACGCCGTACATACGCTCCACTACGTTCCGAGTGCGTATCAGAGAGGCTTGGTAAACACGCTTGATTGGGTTAGTAGCCAATCCTGGATGACTAATGGTGTATGGTGTGGCCAAATACGATGTGTTAGCGTATCCTGAATCGCCGACCATGATGTATTGGCCGAAATAACCTGTATCGAAACGCATTTTCAAATTTGAGGCAGAAAAAATGGTTTGATCATGGCTTGCACCCGGCCATCTTTCAACAATATCCAAAATCTTCAAATCGGCAGAAGAAACCGTTTGAACATTGAGAGAAAAGTACCCTTTTCTGTTGCGGAACGTTTCGGCCTGAAAAAGTAATACATATATAATAATTTGTTTCCTTGTAAAAGCAAAGAGATAATCAACACTGTTATCAATATTAACCTGCAAACCTCCTGGCGATAATATTTTGATGTGGGTGCAGTCTATTGCCCCGATAGTCCGCGGAAAACCAGCGAGAAAATGAAATGCGAGTGCTGCCGCTTGTCGCTCCGACGATGTCTGTGGCATCCGAATAAATTCGGTAAAATGATTGAGCAACGCATCGCACACAATTGGCAAATTCAGACTGACAGTTGGCTGAGACACACGCACTAAATCTGCAGCATTCTGCTCAAAGCTGCCAGCCGCCAGAAAGCGCAGCAGAATCAAAACTCTCTGCTCAGTGGTGAGAGAACGTCATCTACACGAATTATTTGTACTTAATAGCGAGCACCCAAATAAAGACACTTACATACCTCCCTGGCTCCGTTACCATGTTCGGTTCCACCAATGCTACCACGCGCCGAAAAGTGGTATTTTTCATTCGGAATCGCTGATGAAAGGCCACATCGTCCCATTCATCAACTACTGCGTGGGCTCGTAGTGTATATTGTCGACGAGGGCGAACGGCTTCATATTCTTCGTCAGAGTTGGAATTGGTGTTATCGTCCTCATCCGCTAAGAAATCGGCCATTCCAATTTCATACAGTGCTGCTCGACGTGCCATTTCTTCAAATCAATAATGTGATTCAGAGGCAAAACTAGTTTTATCGACGCCAAAGCCAGCTTTTTCTGGTTTTGACGCAAACTAGTTTTCACTGAAACTAGTTTTCAAAATCCGAGTTTTATTCCCCAAAACTACAGTGAATAATACCAAACTTCTCAAAACTAGTTTTTAAATAGCCTATTAAACCAGTTTCCACGTTAAACTAGTTTTCAAACTTGTCAATAATACGGCCGTTAGTGTCTAGAAACTCTTTTCACAAATGAAGGGACGGGCTTTTATGTACATACATATATTAAATATTATAAGTAATAATTTGGCTTTACGATAACATTAATATTTAGTATGATAACCTTTAGCATTTATGACACATCGTAGTCTTTTTTTCATGGAATGAATTAACTTTTCCAGATCGTAGCTGCAAGGTATATTCTGCCACTCCTCCAAAATTGTGCTGTCCTGTGCCATCGTGGTAAAAGTTTAATTGAAATATTAAATTTGTATGTCAAAAGTCGAAGTTTATTGATTCGAAAATAAAAACTCGAAAGCCAAATAAGCTGTTTTGTCAAAACACCACAGAAATAGTTGCTTCTGCCCGCAATTCCCACGAAACAACTGCGTCGCAAAGCCGCCATCATTAATAAAGGTTTAGTTAAACTAATTTGTAGTTGAAGTATGTAGGTAGGAGTAAAGAGTGGAGTATAATACAAATATTGATATATTAGACCGATTAGAGGAAGATCTGAAAGAAAATACTTACATATTTTAGGATGGCGAGTCTTTAAAATTAAACACGACTTGTTGCTTCGATCGTCAATTTATTTCTTCCTTGCTTGCGTCGGAATATTTTCTGACGCCTCAATATTTTTACAACGGTTCCTTATTTACTAGTTACAATATGTATACTTATATGTAGGTGCATGTGTGAGACAACGCGTGATCTTACTGTACTTACATACTACAAAGGACAAGAGCAATACATATTTACATAAATGCGTGAACCGCTCATTGCGCATTATTTAAACATATTTACATACATTGGAAATAGTGGCGCTGAGCCTATTGCGTTGTTATTATTATGTGCGTATAACTGAGAGCGAGAGTATTCGTATGTGCAAGTACATATGGTACGAGCTACCCTGAACGGCGCAATAGCAAATAATCTTGTAAACAGCGCGTAAGACATAAGGTGGTTGGCAAATACAGTGTGCACAGCAATACATCAAACTACAGTGTGCACTGCTGTATGTTGCCCACTGCTATAATTCGGCCGTCCTGACATATGTGATCACCTGATCACATGCATTATTCTGTGTTTTGTTAATTTGATCTGACTTCCGATAACCAGTGAACCATGGCTTAAGATTACTGACGGCCCATACTCCTTTGTAGGGTATACGAGTTTGTTGAAATCCTTCAACATCTTCTAACACATAGCGGTCATTTCGTAATCGCATTTCTACTCTGTATGGTCCTTTAAATTTTGGAATTAGTTTCCTAGCAACTCCTGCAGTCGAATCAAAATTTTTAATCATCACATAATCGTCTATTTCGTATTTTGTGGGTTTTCGTCTTTTCGCATTTACGTATTTTTCGTTGTAGTTCTGTAATATTTTTTCATTTTTAGATGCTTCAACACGTATTTCTTCGTGTGATTGAGGGGGTATGTCTACAGTATCTGTTTTTAACGTTTCTATTAATGATTCTTCTCCTCTTTGTTTAACGCCAAAGAGCATTACGCTCGGATACTGTTTTATAGTCCTGTGAACTGTGTTGTTCATGACATATTCTACTTTTTCTAACATATTAACCCAGTAAACATTTTCGTTGTCACTGGTCAGTTTTGCTAACATTGGCCCTAACGTTCTATTGACCCTTTCTACTTGGCCGTTTGCCTGTGGTGAACCCGTTGCTATTTTAATATGTTTAATGCAATTTTCTTCTGTAAACTGTTCGAACTCTTTCGACGTAAAGGAACTACCTCTATCAGAAATAATGTATTTTGGGCGGCTGTAACTTCTAAAATAATCTTTCATTGCAACAACTACTTCTTTAGTGTTCGTGGTTTTTGTAGGATACAGTCTTACGAATTTTGTACATGCGTCTATGACTAGAAAAACGTATTTTTCTGACCTGGGCCATTAATTGGTCCGAAATGATCGATATGTATAACGAAAAATGGACTGATCTATTTGGGAATATTGTGTAGAAAACCTTTTTCGCGTCCGTGCTTTGCTGAATACGCTATGTATTTCAAGCAGTTTTTAATATGTGTTGTTATTTTTTCTCTCATCTTAGGAAACCAATAGCTTTTTGCTATTAAATCCATTGTTTTGTCGGTTCCTACGTGTCCCATTTCATCGTGAAATTTGTATAACACATGATTTTCCATGTCTTGCGGTACATAAAAGGAAATTCGTCCATCTTTGCATTTCCTATAAACAATTCCACTACGCATTTCGTAAAAACTGTGCTCACTTTTTTGTAATATTTCGCGTAAATTTTTTATATTTTCGTCTTTCCCTTGGCATATTACGAGATTTTCTTCAAACGTGTTACATTCAACTATCAAGACATTACATCTGCTTAAAGCGTCTACATGTTGCATCTTTGTTCCTGAACGATGTTCTAAAACATAATCGTAATTTTGGAGTTCTAAAGCCCATCGAGCTATTCTAGGGTTTATCTCTTTCTTACATATTTAACGTTAGTGTAAGCGAATTACAGTCAGTTATAATTTTAAAACGTAACCCTTGTAAATAAACTCTAAATCTTTTAAGCGCATAAATTATTGCTAAAGTTTCGAGTTCGAAACTGTGGTACTTTGCTTCTGATTCTGTTGTTCTCTTTGAAAAATAAAAAATGGGGTGCAACTTTTTGTCAGCTTTTTTCTGCATTAATATTGCACCAAAACCCAACGCACTGGCGTCGCAGTGTAACTCTGTTTCATCGTTAAAATCATAAATAGCTAAAATTGGCGCTTGTAACAATTTTTCTTTTAAATTTTCAAAACACTTTAATTCTTCTTTTCCGAAATTAAATTTTACATCTTTTTTTGTTAAATCATAAAGAGGCTTTGCTATAATAGAAAAATTTTGTATAAAACGTCGGAAATAGGAACATAAACCAACGAAACTTTGAACTGCCTGCAACTTTGTTGGGACTGGAAAATTTTTTATAGCTTCCAAACCTTTTTCATCTGCCCTAATGCCATCTTTTGATACAGTATATCCTAGGTATTTAATTTCAGATTGTAGAAAATCGCATTTATCTGTTCTTAGCTCTAGTTTGTTTTCTACTAACTTCTTAAAAACTTCCCTCAAAATATCAAAATGTGTTACTAAGTCTTTTGTGGCGATCATTATATCATCGAGATATATCACAACTTTTTGCTCTCTGACCATATCCGCAAATATTCTATTAACAAATCTTTGGAATACCGAAGGCGCATTTCTTAGGCATTCTTAAAAACTCGAACTGCCCTAAAGGAGTAACGAAAGATGTGTATTTTACCGAATCCGGGTGCATAAAAACGTGAAAAAATCCATTTTTAAGGTCAAGCTTCGTAAAATAAAATTTGTCTGCTAGTCTATCTAGTAGGTCATCTATTAAGGGAATGGGATAATTATCTTAAAACATGCGATCTGTATTTCACATGTGCTGGAGTTTCCTTCAAACCTCTAAAAACATTCGATCTGTTTCTATTGTGGTTATTTACTGCCCTGCTGTTTTAGAAAGTATTTTCCTGTGATTTCCTTAAAAATCGTGTGGTGCTTGGGTCAATCTCCATTGGCACAGGAGTTTGAGTTTTGTTAATATTAGTTGCACTTTGATAATGCGGAAAATAATTATATTTCGGCACCACGTGCTGAGAGTTCTCGAAAGCATTTGCAAAAGCATATCGAGCATTATTTGAAACAAGTTCCTGCGCTAATGCTAGCGCACTGGGCAGGTTAGTTGGTTTTGAAGAAAACAGGATATTACACAGTGGTTTATTTAACCCAGATATAAATACCCGAAGTGCATCACTACGGTATTTGTCGTTTAGTGATGTAATACGTTCAGAATTTCCCTCATGCGTCATAATTACTTTGTTTATGATAAGGGTTAATTTATTCTCTATTTCCCCATAAAATTTGGTTACACTTAATGGTCCCTTTCTTAAAGTCGATAGTTCCTGTTCTATTAAATAAATCGGGCGTTTATCCGAAAACGCGAAATCGAGTCTGGCTATTATCGCTTGAAAATTTAATACAGTGTTAAAAGAAGCTAACGTGGCATCGGCGCGGCCTACAATTTTATGTCTGATTATTACGACGGCCGGATAATATTTAGAGCTGCCCTTGTAGGGCTCAAATAATCTATGTGGAGCAAATGCCGCCTGCCTCCACGAAACATAACGCGTCTCATCCTCGTATTCTTTAACTTGATTTGGTATCTCTAACCTGCTTACCCTTTGCGTTAACTGCACTGATTGTGTAACTTTATGTGCAAAAGCATCAAATAATTCCCCTATTTGAGTCTCGTTAATTTTGAACTTATTTCACTTTACGAAATTTAACGTTAGGCCCGTTTTTTTGTAACCTAGTTGCAAAAAAACACTAGGTAGGATAAGAAATAGCATGTAAAACAACAACACTAAGTCGGAAAAATATGCGAGTTGAGCCAACTCGGTTATATGATATCCGACCTGAGATGTAGTGTTGTGAAGCAAAAAAACCGCTCTATTGTGAATGGGCTCTGGAAAAATACTTGGGAAATTTCAATCAACTGTCAAATCTTGTTTGGTTTATGGATACATAAACAAAACAAATAATAATGGAACAAGGGTAAGTAAAATTGCTTTTCGTATATTTCACATAAAATTATGAATTAAAATATGTTTGTTATTTCAGAATGCAAGAAAAAAGACGCAAGAGATGGTCATGTGAGAAGACAATTGAGTATTCGAGATGCTACTTCGCCCGGAAAGCGGAGTTGGAGCACCCAAAAAGAAAGAGTTTGGCCTACGCGAACGTGTTGGAAGGCATGGTGTCAATGGCGATCACGGTAGGTTCAAGAAATAAGTATTTGTTTGAACAAATTATATTTATTAATCCACTTCCAGGACTTTGAAAGAACGCCGCTGTGCTTGGACAACAACAGCAGAACTGGCGCCAGCCCGTGCTTTGCCCCCTATATGGAGGAGTTCATGTGGGTTACATACCGTTTGAAACACTTTCGGTAAATGTGCTGTCTGGAAAAAATAGCTAACAGAAATTACTCTGTCTAGAAACAGCTTTTTAAGACGTAACAGTAAGTTTCAGTTAAAACCTTGTAGTGAATTTTTTGCAATGTTTTTGATGTAAATTCTTTGTGCTCGGTTTTTATAAAACCCGTGTACATGCGGAAGTGCATCAACTTAACAATTTTCAAAAACCATCGGTAACAGTTTGCTGTACAATGTACAAGGGTTTTATAAAGGCGAGCAAGAAGAATTTACATCAAAATCATTGCAAAAACTTCACTAAAATGCTTTCACTGAAACTGGATTTTTTTAAATTTGCTTTTGGTTTGTTATTTTATTTGTGATTAGAATAAGAAGTGATCTGAATTGAATTTTATATGTGATACTCCTTCGAAATTTGTTTTACTTTTATAGATTTTAAGTTGCAATGAATTCTTGTAAATATTTTTATTAGTGAATTTAAAGATATAAATATATACATATGCATATGCAGTTAAATTTTTAAACAATATTTTGTTGTCTTAAATAATTAAAAAGGGTTTGCCTTCTGTCAATGGCTGCGTCTTGGTTTCATTCTTCAAAACCTTCATCAAGTGCAAACGTATTTTCATCACTCACATCGTTGATATCGCACAAATTTGCGAGTTGCCTAAATGCCACTGTATTGCTTACATACCAGATGTACATATACACGGATTTTTTGTGGTAATATACGCGTTCTACCACCACCAGATGTGGTAGGTATGCAGTTAAGACTCCGAATACTTCACTGAAAATAAAATAGCATTAAGTTTATTAATTTCTTTTGCACACATTTTGTTATTACCTGTTAGATATTCCACCGTTTGGCGTCTTAGCCTCATGTGCATTTTGAAATCTGCCTCACTCATTGCATCGAGTGTACCTTCAAAATTGGAGCACTTCTCATGTGCCTTGCTTCTCACTCTACGAGTCTTTAGAAGATTTGGAGCTTGCATACATCGTTTCGAATACTTCTAGTACTTCTTGCATCTCTCTATTGCGACGTGATTCGCAATGCTCACCCGTGTACAAAGACATCATCTACAAACGTAAAAGGTTATTTAATGCGTTTATTTAATGTTTTTAAATAAATTTAATACCTTACCACAGAATCTTCGGAATTGCTCATTTTGTTTTGCTTCTTTAAAATTTCACTAAACAAATCATATGTTTAATGGCAGATGTTGCCAGTGTTGTGAAGTAACTAAAAGGAAATTTTATCCGAGTTGGAGTGTTTTTTTGCAACTAGGTTACATGAAAACGGGCCCGTTATTAACTTTAATTTTTTATTAATTAATAATATAATTTTCTCTTTGTTATTCTCTCTATTCAAAATTTTTCATAGAAATGCTCTCTGTTCACAATTTTTTATAGAATTAATTTTTTATGTTCACAACTTATAGGTAGATTATATATTTTAGTTTTCTTACATTAAAATTCCCAGCATGGTGGGCTGGTACTTGTAGTTTATAGTTGATGATCCCTTGTTTAGTGTGGGTGGTGTCCTTTTTCGAGGATGCTATGTTCTTTTATAGGTGAGACTTCCTTTAGCTTGTGTGGGTGTGGTATCCTTTACTCGAGGATGCTATGTCCTTTATAGGTGAAGTTGGGCGCCAGTTGAGTAAGTTCCAGTCTTACTTTTGGATGAGCGGTAATTAAAGATTCTTACTAACTTTAATAGATACTTAAAAGTATTTGGCTTAATTCTAGGAACATAAATGCTGTGTTCAGTAGCTGCTACAACTGCAGCTGCAGCTATTGTTGTTATTGTGATCATATTCTTGAGCTCAACTGCTAGCGTTAGTTATTACATGTCTTACTCTTGACTAAAATCAGACTGCTTTATTTCATATATTTTGGTCCTATATATACTACATATTATTTCTTAACCTAATAATGAGTCTTACAGATAAAGATTGTTTGTTTAGGAAAACAATATGTTTACTTGTCGGTAAACATGTTTTCGTTAGTTACAATTGATAATGAGTCTTACAGATGAATATTGTTTGTTTAGGAAAACAATATGTTTATTTAGAAAGATGGTATTTGTGTCGGGTGATAAGGAACGTGTTCCTTAACTCTCCCTTGTGTTAAAATGAAATGTCCTCATTTCAAAGCGTCTATGATTGGAGTCGGCGCAGTTCGGTTTCATATATATCTTCGAATTTTCTTCTGCGTTGGTTGTTTATTTGTACTTGTCGATATATATATATATTTTTACGCAGGAATATATGATTACAGCTTACATTATACTAACTAAGATAAGATATATGTAAAATGCAATGGGATGTTCTTCTACAGGTATTAAGAACTTATACATCCTTTGTGTATTACTAAATTTATAATTACTTTCAGAGGATAATATATTCAGTATTTCTACTTTTTCGTTTTCATGAGCATTTATTATGTTTTTTATTTCTTGCTCAAGGTTTATATATTTCTTATCATCAATGGTGGTGCTATAGTCATATTGAATTAAATGTGGTCCATTTATTTTCTGTTCATTCCATATATGTTCGTTATCTACTATAATTTTACCATGATCCAGCACTTGTAAAGGATAATTATTTTCTTGTATAATATTACACTGAGCTTTTTGATTTAGTAATAATGGAATTGTACATTTATCGTTTGGTTCTATTTTGCAAATATTAGTTCCTATATGTTTTTTACAATTTGATAGATTTGTGAAATTTTTATTGCATTTAGCAATTTTCTTTTTCAGCTCATATTTTCCATGTTTAAATGCTAATGGAATTAAATTAAACATTTTACATTTATTGGTTATTATTGGATATTTATAAATTGTTACAATGGCACTGTTAAACATACACACATGGATATCAGAATATTCTAAAATATTTATTATTGGAATATCGTATGTCTCTTTTTTAATAACTTCTTTAATATCTTTCAGATTAAGAGTTCCTGAATAAAAATGACCTGTTTTTGCAAAGTTAGTTGTATTTGTTATTGTTTCTAATTCTTTGTATACTTCGCTAATGATTAAAGCTTCTGTTATGGATTTTGGATCTAGTGTTTCTAAGATTTTCTCAAACTGTGAATTAATTTTCCTTTGTAAATTATTATTTTCTATTAATTGATTAAGACCTGTTTTAATTTCTATTAGGTCATTGTGATCTGGTGTACCTGTTATAAATTTTAAAATTGAGCCTAGCAAATAAATTGCTCTTTTGCTGCGATGCTCCGATGGTATCAATTGTGATTTTAATATTTCTATTCTATTAATGAGAATGTTTTCTTCTTGAGATTGTATGCTACTGTATCTCATTATATTTTCATAATGTGCTAATATTGTTGAGAGGTTTGCTACATGATACAGGTAGGTTGAACTATTATATGTGTAAACGTTTTCTGTTTCAGTTAGAACATATTTCCTACCTGATAAATCTGTTATTTTATCAGCAAACGTGATTGAAAAAAATAAAATAAATAAAAGAAAGTTTATTACCCCTGCTCCTTGCATTGTGTGCTTTGTTTCCTTATGCTGTCTTTATGTATGACCTTCCCTCTCACTGTTAAAATCGTGTCCCCGCGATCTTCCTTCACCTTGTGTTTGTTATATTTTGTTGCGAGTTTATTACGTCGGTCTGTCTTGCTGTATATAATATCACCTGTTTTATATGTTATAACTTGTCTGCTTTTATTATGATATTCTAGCAGTTTATCCTGTTTTTGTTCTAAAATATCCTTGATATCAGAATATTTTTCCCTATTGAAAAATACGTCTTCGGGTTTGTGTCTTGTGGATGAGTGAATAGTCCTGTTATATTCGCGAACTGCGTTGAAAATTTCTTCTCCAGGTGCGGTTTTATTTTCAGCTGCTAAACTCTGGCAAAGTTCTATGATTGTAGTGTGTAACCGTTCCACTTGAGCGTTGGATGTTGAATGGTGTACTGGAGTAACAGAATGTATTATTTGTAGTCGATTGTATACTGATTTAACCATGTTTCCATTGAATACACTTTCATTATCAGCCATAAGATATTTAGCATTTGGGTAAACTTGTGTGAGTATTTCTTCTATTGATTCATGACAATCTATCTTTGTATTTAGCTTTCGTAAATAACAATATTTGGAGTATCTATCTATTGAACTAAGATACTGCATGTTGTTTATATGGAATACGTCCATTTGTATATATTCTCCTGTTCGGTTTGGTATTGGAGTTTTTCCTATAGGTTGTTTGTTTGGTTTTCGTTCGTATTTGTGTTGTAAACATATTTCACAACATATTGCTTCTTTTTTACACATTTCTCTAATGTTAGGCCAAAAATGGGTGGATAAAATTTCCTGTGTGTTATTCTTGTAATTTCTGTGTGCACGTTTATGAACTTGTGTGACAATTTCTTTTTGTTCGTTTATAGAGATAACGTCTATCAGTTGGTTTTGAGCTAACACGATCTTAGAGTTTGGGAACGTAGTGATAATTTCATCTTTTAAATGGAATAATATTTCTTCATCTATTTTTAACGCATTGGTGACGTTTGGTTTAATTATATCTTTTAATTTGCTGAATAAGTCGACTGTATCTTTATAAAATATTGTGTGCCTAAATCCATTAGGAAATATTGTTTGGGTAATTGCTTCACTCTTTTCATTATCTTGAAGTAAGATTATTTGATTTTTGAATGAATTCAGTGGTTGTTTAACTTTTTCGTAATTTCATTTGGTGAACTATGCTGTGAATGATCAGAACAATTTGTTGTATTATTTATTTGTTGAAGCGAAAGTGCATCTGCTACAACATTCTGATGTCCAGGCTTATAAACTAATTTCGCACCATATTCTTCAATTAAGTTTTTCCACCTTTTCAATTTTGTATTGGGATTTTTCTCAGAAATCGAAAGTATTAAGGAGTGATGATCAGTGTAGATTGTTAAATCTGCAACACCATATAAATAATTCCTAAGTTTTTGCAACGACCATACTATTGCTAATAGTTCTTTCTCATTGGTACTATAGTTTTGTTCTGTTTTATTTAGAATGCAATTGGTTGACGATTTTGTGCTAAAACTGCACCAATGACAACATTGCTTGCATCCGTTGTTAGACTAAAGGGTTTTGAAAAATCTGGTTTGAAAAGTTCAACCTGTTCTTGCAACATATTTTTTATTTTTTCTAAAGCTTCTACAGCTGCTTCATCTAAATTCACAGGTATCTTGTTACTGAGATTCTTTTTCACCATACCTAATTCTCCTCTCAAATGAATGGTTAAGGGCTTAGTTATTTTAGCAAAATCTTTAATAAATTTTCTATAATAGCTAGCAAGCCCTAAAAATGACCTTAACTCTTTTAAGTTTTTTGGTTGGGGGTAATTTTTTATTGTTTCTATTTTTTTGGGATCAACTGTTAACCTATTATATTTTATAATATGTCCAAGGTATTCAACTGAATTTTGGAAGAAATATGACTTTTCGTCAGACATTTTCTTGTTTGCATTATGCAAGGCGTTAATTATAATCCGAAGGTGGAGCATTCTTTAACCCGAATGGCATCCTAACAAATTCAGACTTCGCACCGTTGACAGAGAATGCGGTTTTTTCTCGATCAGATTCTTTAATTAATATCTGGTGAAAACCCGATTCTAAATCTATTGTAGAAAAAACTGTTGCTTTTCCTAAATTTTGAATTGTCATATTTACATCTGGGATAGGATACCTGTCAGTGATTGTATTGGCATTTATTTTTTGGAAGTCAACAACCATCCGCCTTTTAGGTCTACCTTGGTCATCAGTGCCTTTTTTTGCGACAGTCCAAAGAGGTGAGTTAAATGGACTCTTACTTGGTTGTATTACATGTACCATCATTTAATAGTTTCTCAATTTCTTTCCTGACAAAGTCGTGATCAGACATTGGATATGGATATTGTTTTGTCCATATTGGATCTTCTGATACTGTCCTAATTGATGCTTGTATTCTTGTAGTGAAAGGTAATGTTTCCCTTGTATCACTATTTCTTTTCATTAATTCATAAATTTCGTCTTTGTATTCTTCATTATTTATACTGTAATTAATTTTTTGTTCTACTTTAGAAGATTTTATCTTTTTATACTTTAAACTATAATCAAATAAATTTATTTCTGCCTTCATTTGTCGTAATCCTTGTTCCCCTAGAATCATATCAAATTCGTTAAGTTCGTGAATTTCGAAAAAGGTTAAATGATGTCCATACATGGTAATATTTTTTTTTGAATCTATGATTGAGTATCCATGTAATGTTTTAGGCTTAAAAGCTTTTATTTTTACTGATTTCCCTATGCTACATTTAATGTTTATATAATTATTAGTCGAACCTATGTCCACTAACAATGTTACGGGCGTACCTGTAAGGCCGCATTTGGTTTGAATGCAGGGCAGCCCGTTCATTCGCCTAAAAAAGTACTGCCTGATTCAAATTGTTTCTCATAATTCGAAAAATCTACAGACTCTAAATCTTCTTGGTTTGTTTGATTAATTCTCTGTATTCTATTTGGAGGCGCAACATTTTGGTTACTATCTACCCTATTTCTCTTGTTGGTATTATTATTATTATTATACTTATTTAGCACTTACAGCATTACTATTCCTTGTTGTCTGCATGTATTGCCTGGAGTTGTCTATGTCCATGGGTATTGGTGCAGGTTGTTGTTGCCTTACATGTTTCCTCTGCATACTGTACTGGTACTGGTTTTGGTTCCTGCCTTCTTGATGTGGATTTCGGTTATATCCTGCATTGTATCCCTGATGATTGTTGTTGGATCTTGATGAAGTGGGGCCCATGTCAAATTGGTAATTCTGGTTGTCGTGATGAATTGTTGATGCTATCGCATATGCGGCTTCTAAGTTGGTTGGATTGTGGCTGTATAAAGTTCCGCTTGTATATTTTGAATTCAACCCAAGGATGCATGTTCTAACAGCTTCTTGGTTAGCATAATCCTTCATTGCTGCATTGTCTTGGTCTCTGGACATCTCGATTTTGGACAACGTCAAATTTAGTGCTTTCGATACTTCGCTATGAAATTCTGCCAGCGTCTTCCTGCCTTGCACTATTTTCTTCATCTCGTCCAGCAAAACGTAAAGCGGACGTTGGTTAGCGTACGTATAATCTAATCGGTTTATTATCGAATAGAAGTTCATTTTCGTGTTATGGTTTGTAAGACCGTCAGCGGCTGGTCCTGTGATTTTTGTTCTGACAATTCCCAATGCGCTGTAATATTTGGGATGTTGGTAGAAATTTTTTATCGCCTCCATGAATGTCCACACTTGTGACCTCCACGATCTATATTGTGACTTATCGCCTTCAAATTTTGGTAATGATTTGAATGGTTTCAGATCGATGTTGTGATATTCAATCGGGTGTCTTCATGTTGTACAGTTGCCGTCGACTGTTGTGAACTTCTTTGTTCTATGGATGTCAGTCTTTGTGTGAATTGTTCCTGTTGCCCCTGTATAGTTGTCATCAATGTGGCCATCTGTGCATGAAGTTCGGCCATCCGTTGTTCCATTTCAATTGGTTGGTTTCTATTATTGTCGAAAGTTATATGTTTTTTACAAGAACGTAGGCTTCTTAGTTTATCCAGCATTCTTTTTTGGGTTTTTTCAGGACCTATACTTTGCAATTAATTGTTGGTGGAAGTCTTACTTCCCGTGGAATTTTTGAAAAATTTGATTTAATCTTTTTTTCGTCACCTCAAGATTAAAATGGCTTCTTCAACCGGCTTGAGCCCCCAGTTATTACAAATCAGACTGCTTTATTTCATATATGTATTTTGGACCTATGTATACTACATATTATTTCTTAACCTAATAATGAGTCTTACAGATAAGGATTGTTTGTTTAGGAAAACAATTAGGGAGTTCACAAGCCGTGTTATATGTCGTATATATTTAGTTCGTTATTGAAATAACAGTGGCACGTGTGAACGCACTGTGCTATTTCGTTAACTATTGTATGTCGTATTCAAGCAATTAATCAGCTGAGTATAAGAAGAGAAAACAAAACGAAATAAAAGTATAAACATTAAAATGCCCAAGAGGACCGAAAAAAATAAATTAATAGCTGCTGTTTGTAGAGAATACGAACAGGCCATCCTCGTGATGGAAGAAAGTAATATAAAAGGAATATATCTCCTTCAATTGTTTCACTGGCCGCTTTTGCAAAAATAATTTTAAAAAAGTGACGATAAACAGAAACAGCTGATCGAATAACACACACAAATAAAACACTAAACATACCTTTCAGAGTTGTGTTGAAATAAGACAATTTTACATGTGAAACAAAAACAACAAGTTTACAACTGTTGTATTGCAATAACACGATTAAAGAAATACGACAAATAACACGGCTTGTGAACTCCCTAAATATGTTTACTTGTCGGTAAACATGTTTTCGTTAGTTACAATTGATAATGAGTCTTACAGATAAATATTGTTTGCTTAGGAAAACAATATGTTTATTTAGAAAGATGGTACCTATTTGTGTCGGGTGATAAGGAACGTGTTCCTTAACTCGTTCGCTAGACTAAACAAATTCAACGAAATACAAACTGCATTGTATCTTTATGTAAACAACAGTATTAAAAATAAGCAAAACAACTGCAAGTATTGCGAGGTAGCGTGGGAGCAAAGAAGTAATGTGATGATTAGAGTGGAAGTGCTCTTAGCGTGGGAGCTACATACGTGTTAACTTGTATGTACACACACGCTGTGAACTATTTCGAATGTAGTGTACCTCGGAATTTTACATATATCTATTGTACATTTCGCAATAACTATATAGTATTTAATTATTTATGCTTAAAGATATCAAAATATCCGAATGCTTTAACCTCCGCAAACAACGCATCTCAGTCATGTAAAGAAATGTCATCATTATAAATTTATAGTTGGTATAACAAAAATTATTAACGATAATATTAATTTGTGAGCTCAAGGCCAGTGTATAAAGGAAAAGTATATTGGAAAAAAGACAACAACAGTCAGGAGTGGTAGAAATTATAGCTATTTCGGAGATCACCACATCTCCTCATCAGATCTCTTTCATGACTCCACCAGCACTTGCACACACAACCTACGACTTGCTGGACAAGTGCATACCCAATGGACCACAGTCGGCATGTAAGTTGCTGTTGCTTTTTACCACTTTTCCTTATTGTGCTACCAACCAATTCAAGTACGACAGTCTGTCGCTATTAAGTGAATGTGTGGTTTTTTTTAATTGTTGTTGTGTAACACAAATTATACTTTTTAGTTTATTGTTAGAATTGTTGTTACATTTTGGGCGTGCTCGTCCGTTGCAAATATTCATATGTACTATAATATTTTTCGGCATGTTTATTATTAAACGATAATATTAATTTGTGCGCTCAAGGCCAGTGTATAAGGTAAAAGTATATTGGAAAAAAGACAACAACAGTCAGGAGTGGTAGAAATTAAAGCTATTTCTGAGATCTCCACTTCTCCTCACCAGATTTCTTTCATGACTCCACCGACACTTGAACACACTTGCTGGGCAAGTGAATGTGTGGCTTTTTTTGTTGTTGTGTAACACAAATTATATTTTTAGTTTATTGTTAGAATTCTTGTTACGTTTTGTGCGTGCTGGTCCGTTTCAAATATTCATATGTATACTATTTTTCGGCCTGTTTTTTATTAACCGATAATATTAATTTGTGAGCTCAAGGCCAGTGTACATGGGAAAAGTATATTGGAAAAAAGACAACAACAGTCAGGAGTGGTAGAAATTATAGCTATTTCGGAGATCACCACATCTCCTAATCAGATTTCTTTCATGACTCCACCGGCACTTGAACCCACGAACCCTCAAATAAAAAATAAAAAAACCACACATTCACTGAAAAGCGACAGACTGTCGTACTTGAATTGTGTTGGTAGGACAATGAAAAATGGTTAAAAGCAACAGCAGCTTACATGCAGACTGTGGTCCATTGGCTATGCACTTGTCCAGCAAGTCGTAGGTTGTGGGTTCAAGTGCCGTTGGAGTCATGATAGAAATCTGATGAGGAGATGTGGTGATCTCCGAAATAGCTATAATTTCTACCACTCCTGACTGTTGTTGTCTTTTTTCCAATATACTTTTCCCTTGTACACTGGCCTTGAGCTCCCATATTAATATTATCGGTTAATAAAATACAGGCCGGAAAATAATATAAAGGGTGGTTAAATTTTAAGGACCGATGTTGATTTTGAATAAAACACAAATTATTTTGGAAATTATTGTAATTTCCTTTTATTATGATAATGTGGGGTGGTTCAATTATTTATGGAACAAAATATAGGCCAAATGTCCGCCGCGACCTCGGCGGCACACCTCCATCCGATGGTCCAAATTTTCGATGACGCTGAGACATAATTGAGGTTTTATGCCGTTAATGTGCCGAATTATCTCATCCAGCTCTTGAATTGTTGCTGGCTTATCGACGTACACCTTTTATTTCAAATAACCCCAAAGAAAGTAGTCCAGCGGTGTCAAATCACATGATCTTGGTGGCCAATTGACATCGCCACCACGTGAGATAACACGGCCATTGAATTTGTCGCGCAAAAGAGCCATTGTTTCGTTGGCTGTGTGGCAAGTGGCACCATCCTGTTGGAACCACATATCGTCCACATCCATATGTTCCAATTCGGGCCACAAAAAGTTCGTTATCATCTCACGATAGCGAACACCATTCACAGTAACTGCCTGACCGGCCTCATTTTGGAAAAAATACGGCCCGATGATGCCGCCAGCTCATAAACCGCACCAAACAGTCACTCTTTGTGGGTGCATTGGTTTTTCGACAATCGCTCTTGGATTATCATTCGCCCAAATACGGCAATTCTGCTTATTGACGAATCCACTGAGGTGAAAATGTGCCTTTGTGAGGTGAAATGTGCATTTTGATTTGAACGCCCATTTTCATAATAAGCCTGAATAACTTTAACACGTTGCTCGATTGTGTATCTTTCCATGTTCAAATTGAGTTAGTCTGAAATTGAGAAATGTCAAATGAAATGCAGAAAAAAACTTGACGTTTAGGTGTGGTTCACATTCAACATCGGCCCTTAAAATTTAATCGCCCTTTACATATGAATATTTGAAACGGACAAGCCGCCCAAAACGTAACAAAAATTCTAACAATAAACTAAAAATAGAATTTGTGTTACACAACAACAATAAAAAAAAGGGCCACACATTCACTTAATAGCGACAGACTGTCTTACTTGAATAAGGAAAAGTGGTAAAAAGCAAGAGCAGCTTACATCCCTACTTTGGTCCATTGGCTACGCACTTGTCCAGCAAGTCGTAGGTTGTGTGTTCAAGTGTTGGTGGAGTCATGAAAGAAATCTGGTAAGGAGAAGTGGTGATCTCCGAAATAGCTATAATTTCTACCACTCCTGACTTTTGTTGTCCTTTTTCCAATATACTTTTCCCTTATACACTGGCCTTGAGCTTACAAATTAATATTATCGTTTAATAAAAAACAGGCCGAAAATAGCTTCTTCTCTAGCTTCATATGAAAAATTATTAATATGCGGAGCACGATAAGTGGTCGGGACATTCTTCTAATGAAAAATGGGCAATATGCAATATGAAACTAATAAAAATAAGATCCAAAATTCTTAAGAGAAGAAGCTATTTACGTGAAACAGCCCGATACTTTACTATTTGTCTATTACATAAGATTCGGAGAAGATATTATCATTGCTCGGATATACTCGTATAGTAAAACGATCATCCAAAGATAACCATCCAACATTGCACTAGTTGAAGTTTCCCATAATACACTTATAAGATGTTAAAGCCAATATGTTATTAACCTGCGCTTAATAAAGTACACCAGCGCCAGAAATAAATAAACACACAGTTCATCCAAAAGTGTATCCCTGTTCTCCACCAGCACAAGCGATGATCAGAACAGCAATAAGGCACCACCTCCTCGAGAGAGCCCAGTTTTTGGAGAATTGCGGTCCTTACGGAAGATATTATAAAAATTTTTATCAAAAAACTCATTGTGAAACAAATCCGCATTTAACCATGTTTCAGTGAGCACGAAAATGTCATAATCCATGTATGAGCTCATATCAAAACGTTAGATTTTAGCGATAAAATTTCAGGATAAAAAAGGTCAAACTTTTGTCCAATAGAGTTGTACTGTTGATAATGCAGAGATGTGCCAGCGCCAGAGCCGGTATCATAACATTGTGTTGGCGCAATTGCGTTGCAATACCAGCTTTCACTACAACGATCTTATGGTGAAATTGCACAAACAGTTGAAAAATTGTCTTTCAAATACATCAAAATATTGAAAGGTGTAGTTTTTTAATAAGAAAATTTTATTAATTCATTAATTTACATATGTTATTCCAGAACAGCACATCGATACCTGGAGAACTAATTATTTTGGTACACTGCAAGCAGAATTTCATTCTTGCCAATAAGTTCTGTCCCTGGCGCTAGTGAAATTGTTTGTGGTATAACTTACTGAAGCTATAGCGCCAGTAGCGCAATTCTAGGTATCAGAGCAATAGTTGATGTAACTGATTAGTTCGAGGGATTTTTCGGAGCATCCTATTCTGGGTAAGAGACAAATGCACTTTAACCCTTCGTTGGTGTGGTGACTAAAAGTTCCTTGAGTGGTGTGGTGGGGTATGACATACCCCATGCCTATCAATTTCAAATAAATACCAAATTCCAATAATAGCAATATTTTGTGGTGATTTATTATTCTTTAACTAATTTTTAAAAAGTGTTAATTTGAAAACATAACAATTTTTCCTTCGTATTCAATATTATAGCCATAAAAAAAAGACAATATAAATTATTCCAAAAAGTGAGGTTCCAGTTTTCTGAAACATAATTTTTTTTGTATTTAAACAATTTCAAAACTGTTTTTACATTTCAAAAGTAAAAATAACATTTATTTAAAGGAAAGAAAATTCACTGTAATGCATTAATTACATAACAAGTTATGGCGATCGAATATGATACCCCAGCCCACTTTGAAAGGCTGTCCCATGGAACAGAAATATCTGGGGTATGTAAAACGTGGCAGATCTCCTGTATTTGAATGTTAATGAAAGCTATTGGGAGCGATAACGTATTCCTTAAACAAAAACATATATATATTTAAGGAAATACATGTGCTGGGGTATGACATACCCCACCACACCTCCGAAGGGTTAAGTGAAACAGCTCTTTTAAGCTACACACGCACGGAATAATTAATTAAATGATGTCGTTTATTGGCATTGAAATTAATAAAACTTAATAAAAGAGTCACTGTCTCAAGCATTCAGTATATTTACCACTTAGAATATGGTATGTACATATGTATGTATGTATACAAAAAGTACCACAAAGAAAAGCACAACTGTACGGCAAGACGATCGCCTCCAGTTATATTAAGTTAAGTTCATCAAACAATATTTAAGCAAAAAGTACAAACGAGTATGATGAAAATTTAATAAAGTTTTTAAGCTTCGTGAAAGTTTGTATTATCGTAAGTAAACAAAAAATTACACAAACTAATGCAATTGACTTTGGCCATCGAACCTAAGCCTGTCCCTTTAGTTGCGGAGAATGAATTTCCGTTGAGTTTTACTTTCAGGAAGTTTAACCTTTGCATTGCTGTAAAAAAACTAAAAATTGCGGTCCTAACGAAAATGAATATAATTTATTTGTTGTTAGCACTATAAAGTTCTGCTTCGAAGTATGTAATAAGATATTAAGTGAAAAAAATGTTTTAATTTACAATAGGGAAGCGATAGCTAGTTTTTTTTACAGCAGCACAAAGGCTTAACTTGCGCGAAGTAACACTCAACAAATTCTTTAAACTTTACCAATATACCACTTATTTTCAACAGAACTGAATGTTGATAAATGACAATAAAAGTGCAAACCTACAATATAAACTGGCGGAATGTGTCCATATCAAATTTAGGGGAAGGCTCAACATCTACAGTCTACGTTTAAAATATAAGTAAACTTTTAGGCGGCGAAGCAGAAATAGAGAATAAATTGTTTAAATCTAATTTCGTTATATATCTATGTATGTTGTTGAGACGAAAGATATAATGAAGAGAAAATGAGAATGAAAAAGCAAAACAAATTTGAGCATTTTTGTAGGTACCTATGTACATACTTCACGGAAAACTGCTTGGAGTACAAATACAAGAGCATACTTGATTGGCAACTACATAGCATAAGCGAAAAATTAGTTGATACTGGTTTACAAACACACATGCGCTGGTCGGACCACGCAAGCGTTTTTCAGGTCGAAACGTTTAGAATTAAGGAGTCAATAATGCTTATAAAGCAGAATGCAGGATCCTATAAGATTACCTGGCAGCCTTGGGTGTCCTATGGCGCACCTTAAACCAGATTTATTTTAGGAAAGAGGATGCTCGGCAGTTTCAGAGTGCAGCCGCCTTGCTTTGTATGATGTACTGAAATTTTTTGAAACCGCCAGATGGCTTTAAACTAATAAACAGAAATACACCATATAAACTTTTGTTTACTTCCATTACTGTTATTTTTGCTTTAAAACTGCGAAATTCGTCTCGTGGCGGATGTAAAGTCTCTTTGCAGGCAGTTCTTGCTTTGAATAGAAACACAAGTGCAATCACTGGGAATGTATACATATGTACATTTGTATGCCGTCTTCTGTAGTCGGAAATTTGGAATTAATCGATTATACTGTGGACAAGAGTGCGTATCTGGATATTTTGAAACGAAATTTGCTGAGAAATTAAATATTTCCGACTACTTTCGGTACTATCAAGATAATGATCCGAAACACAAATCCGGAGTTGTGCAAAGTTGGCTTATTTGGAACTGTCTGCACATAGTACGAACACCAGCACAGTCTCCAGATTTAAATTTAATCGAGAATCTGTGGTCAGTTTTGGAACGAAAGACTCGAAAATACGATATTCGAAATAAAACCGACTTGAAAAACGCCCTGCAAGCAGAATGGAATAATTTTGCTCCTAATTATACAAAGAAATTGGTGGAATCCATGCCGAAATGTATGATAGCAGGTACATGTAGTAAGGGATATCCCACAAAGTATTAATATACCCAAAATTTTTGTTGTGTCCTTAAAAAAGTTGCAATGTATTCTTTTTTTCTGCTACTGCATCATTTTCGCTGTGAGGTGCAATTTAATACTGAAGTTTCTTTTTGTTGTTAATTAAATAAAATAACTCTACAATCTGATTTTTAAAGCATAAATTAAATTTGTATATCTACCGCTATTAAGTTGTATTTATATTTTTTGGAGGATGTATTTAGTTTTCAGGTAATTTTTACTTTAGTAGTTCTTATACGGTTGCACCACTTTGGCTGTGAGCTATTGTATTGTAAGTATGTACATACCGTCGCTGCGCCAACAAATTGAGTTATATGTTTTTTTTCGATTTTTTTTATTACATATTTATTTAGCACTATCTGCTAGCCACATTTCTGCATTTGCCGTTTTCTGATATCTTTCTTTGGTTAGAAGTTATTAAAAACAGCTACATGCTCTCAGTAGTAGAAATGCTCTGTAAAATCAGTTATACTACATCTACTTGCGTATAATTGTTTTTGATTGCAGGCGAACCTGCTTTTATTTTTGTGTAAAAAAATTATTTAAAAAAAGCTATGTACATATAGTTCAGGTGTCCCGAAGACTATATATAGATATTAACCATCCTATTATTGAAATCCAAGCTTTAAAACGGGTAAAAAGTCATAGACTTAAAATAACGCTTTAAATTACCATAATTGTACATTTTTGGACAGTTGAAATATGGAAAAAATGGGATGCAATCTCAATGAAGAAACCGGCTTATTCGAGGACCTCAACAGTGATAGCGGTCAAAATATGGAAGCAACGGGATGCTTCCTTAACGAAGAGACTGGATTATTTTATATACCAGAGGATAACCCGAAAGATAGCGAAGAAATTGAGTCAGAAGGTAAAATAGGGAAGGGGAAACGAATACAAAAAAATCGGAGATTGAGACTTTTAGGAAAAAAATATGAAGGATTGAAATGGGTAAAAAATTAAAAGAATTTAAACGATGTTGTATTTATTCAAAAAAAGGGAAGGAAAATCAGGAAACAAACATGTAAGCACCTGGCAGAAAAAAAAACCGAATGAAGTTTTGTTTGTTCGGCAATGGACGAAGATGCACGAGTTAAGTATTTTAATTATTTTTGGAGTTTACCTTCATGGGCTGCAAAGAGGGCATATCTTAATGGATTAGTACGAACTCGCAAAATAATCAAGCGAAACCCTTCCCATAAAAAACAAAGAAAAATATTTGGATTTGATTGCCTTTTGACAGCATGTAATGGAAACAAGCTTCGTGTATGTAAAGAGTTTTTTCTAGCTACATTTGATTTAGACAAAAATGTATTTACTCATTGGATGGGAACAAATAATACAGTATCCTTGCCAAAGAAGTCAAGACCTTCATCATCTGTATCCGTATCCTTGCCAAAGGAGCCAAGACCAACAAGGTCTGATTCTGTTTTAAAGTGGCTGGATATACTACCAAAGGTACCTATTGCAGAGCAACGTCTAATCGCATTTATGTGGAGGATATATTTAAATCTAAAACGCATATGCATAAAATATACCCTGAATGGTGTAGCAGCAATAAAGAGGTTCCTGTTATGCGAAAAAAGTTTTTTGAAGTTCTAAACTCCAATAAAATATCTATATTCAAGCCCAGGAAGGACCAGTGCGACACTTGTGTTGGATATAAAGAGGGCAATGTTACCGTTTCCAATTATGAATTACATATTGCCAAAAAAATGAAGATAGGGAAGCAAAAAATTTGGCTTTAGAAAAGATGTCAGCTGAAACTTTAGTATTGACAATGGACATGCAGAGTGTGTTGCTCTGTCCGAAACTCCTTGTTTCAGAACAATACTATAAAATGAAGCTAGCAGTACATAACTTTTCGATTTATTTAAAAAATACCAAAGATGTATATTTGTACGTATGGCATGAATGCGACGGCGGTGTAACAGCTAACAATATAACGAGTTGTATTGTACACTTTTTAAAGGAATATTGCATTTCATATAAAAAAGTGATCATGATATCCGATGGATGCATGTACCAGAACAAAAATAGAATACTTAGCAGTGCCTTAGCAAACCTATCATCAGGAGGTGGCTTGGAAATAGAGCAAATAATTTTAGAAAAAGGGCATACTATGATGGAGGTTGACAGCGTCCACTCTACATTAGACAGCATGTTTAAGCCACCCATTTATTCACCAATGGACTATGTAAGTCGTATGAGGCAGGCAAGACCTTCACAACCTTATATTGTTAATTATTTAGAGTACACTTTTTTTTTTAATTATGAAAAAGCTCCAAGTAAGCTTTCAACTATAAGACCAGGTAAAAAATCTGGGGAAGCCACTGTCAGCGATATCAGAGGATTACTTTATATAAATGGCGAAGTTAGGTTTAAGTTGCGTCATACCGACTGCTGGACATCGTTTCCCCAAAAACCACCTGCCTTGCAGACTCAAGATACAGTCTGTCTAGTAGAAGCGTGATCGGCAAAATTTGCACATAGAGTGCCGTTATCAAAATAATTTGAATGCAAATGTCGACGATTTGCCTGGGCGGGGCCCTGAAAAAAGACCTCACCAAAGCAGGACAAGAAGATCCTTGATTTGTTTGCGACGAAGCCGGGCTTATCGTTGCGTAAAGCTAAAGAAGTTGTAGAGAAAAGTGTTGTTCAAATATCGGTAGAGACGATTCGAAAACGTTTAGGCGCTAACGACGTCAAATACCGCAGCTCTCTTAAAAAACCGTTGCTCTCATCATCACACGTTGAAAAAAGACTCGCCTGGGCCTGCGCCAATTCAGAACGGAATTGGAATAATGTAATATTTACAGATGAATCTTCATTTTGGGCAAATAGTAACATAAATCGATCTTGGTGTACCGCTAACAATCGATTGCTCCAACGAACTGTTAAACACCCAGTGAAGGTCCATGTTTGGGGATGTTGCTCAGAAAAAGGATTTGGACACCTTTTCGTGTTTACCAGCAACTTGAATGCGGTTTTGATGAACAAAATTTATCAAACAGCTTTATTACCATCAGCTGCGAAGATGTTCGGGAGAAGAGGACACTCTTGGATTTTGCAAGAAGACAATGACCCCAAACATCGCAGTCGAATGTGTGCAGAGTGGAAACAGCAAAATGGTGTTAAGGTGTTAGATTGGCCTTCACAGTCGCCTGATGCCAATCCGATAGAAAATGTGTGGGCAATAGTAAAGCAGAAACTCAGAGGAAAAACGATATGGACAGTAAAACAGTTGTCAAGACAAATTCGGCTGATTTGGAAACGATTGCCTCGGCAATTTGCTCAGAACTTAGTGCAAAGTATGAGTCGGAGGTGTGAGGCCATAATAGCGAATGACGGTGACTATACATGTTATTAAAAGTATTGCGTACAATAAATATTATAAACGTGTAAAATGTTGTTTATTTGAAACGAATCGGTCAAATAGTTTCCAAGTTATGGCGATCACACTTCTACTAGACAGACTGTAAACCTAAGTCGTTGTATGATGGTCCAATAAAAATTGACCAATCTAAATACAGTAGCCTATAATCGTTAAAACAATACATGCACAAAGACTTCCATTCATTTGATGATAGTTTACCTCGATAAAAACTTTGTATTAATATTTTATGCAATTGACTATGTTACGCATCTGTTATTAAACTATAAATCAATGTTAAGACTCGTATGCATATACGTGCATACATATGTATCTAATAAAAACTGAATTATTTGCTTATTAAAATTATAACCTTAATATTTTTAATTACATTTACAAAAAAAATATCTTGTGGTCAGGCTATTGTGCTGACCAAAGTGTTATTGCATCCCAAACAGCTTTAGGTTATTCTTGGTTCGTACAAAATGTGCCCAGCTGACATGTTTTTCTTAAAGTAAAATCAGCGTATCTGACCACTTTTCAAAATAGGAGGGGCACTGGTCAATTAAATAATGCAGTTCCAAGCTATCGCTAATTGCATCGGACCCTAGCGAAGAATTGTATACACATCTGTTTATTGAATGGACTCTTTTGTCCTTCAATGAATTTGTGTTTGATTTTTTGTTGAGGCAGTATCACCAAGATAAAGTTTGGAGCAACTCAAGCACTTGAACTTGGTTGCAGCGGAGAAAATGGAAAGAAGTTGAGCCAATGACGGGTTGTGACTTTCTGACAAACTTTTATTGACAAATTTTCTTTCTTAAATACTAAATTATTGCTAAGTTTACAATTTTGTTCTTTTCTGTGTTTATTATTGGGGAAAATAAATAAATTTTGAGTCAGCGTAAATAATTAAATGTAGACATATAAAGAAAACAAAACCAAGCGATGGAAATGTTTAGTCAGCGTAAATGATTAAGTTTAAATTTTTAGTCAGCGTAAATGATTGAATGTAAACATATAAAGAAAACAAAACCAAGCGATGTGAATGTATGAACATGCTCCCCGCCGTTGAGCTATGCTCGACAAAATTACATTGCATTGATATTTGAAATTTTCAATGGCTCGAATGTTCCTGACCCCGTAACTAGACGATACAAGTATTTGAAAAACAAAAAAATAATGTTCTTTTGGTTTAATTTTGTTTCTTTGTTATTCAAGCTACTGTTACTGTAAATTCTGATGACGCTGCATGCTGGCAAATTGCTGCTGGTGAGGTTTGTTGACCTATTTTTCTTCTTCGACTTTGTAGCTTCTGGTAGATTGTCGCAATGATGACTCCGATTGTAAGAAGAAGGGCGGCGTAAGCTACTGCTGCATGGTGTCTTTTTATGTGAGTCAGTTGTTGAGGTAGATCAGTTAGTACCTGTTGGTGTAATTCTTGTTGGATATCCGATATATTTTTTATATGATCTATGTACTTTTTGAGGTGAATACTGCTGACTTCTTCTTCGGTTGGGTAATTAATTTCACTCATGTTGGCAGTAGCAGTATATGATGTGTGTAGGGATGTTGAATAGATTTCTTGTCCCTGAATGAACATAGCCTTGTATTTGAGTGTGCAGTCTGGGCTTATTTTTACATCTGCAAATCTAACTGTGTTGTCTTTTCCTCTATATGTCTTTACGACACGCCCTAGTGGCCACTGCATTACTGGAGCATTATCTTCTTTGATGATGACAATGGACCCTGGTTCAAGATTTTTCGACTGCTCTTGCCATTTGTTGCGATACTGCAATTCATTTAGATAGTCTCGGGACCATCTGGTCCAGAACTGATGCTTAAGTTGGGAGACCAGTTTCCATCTAGTGGCCAGGCTCGACGCTGCTGGCTTTGCTTGTGCGTCAACTTGGGCCGTGAGTGGTTCACCGATCAGAAAATTTCCCGGGGTCAGCGCGCCTATGTCATTTGGATCGTTTGACATTGGAGAAATGGGCCTTGAATTCAGTATTGCCTCGATTTCCACAATTAATGTTTCAAGTTCCTCATAGGTTAGGGAAGCATTTGCTGCGCTTCTTACCAGAAGATGCTTGGCTGATTTGACAGCCGCTTCCCAGAGGCCACCAAAGTGTGGTGCGGGATGAAATTGAACTGGATCCCCTTGTTGTTGCAGGCGTTTGTAATGGCTTCTTGTGCAGCAGGGGTGTGTATGACCTCTGACAGCTCTGGTAGCTTATTTTGCGCTCCAACAAAATTTGTTGCGTTATCACAATATAATCTTTGGCAGTGGCCTCGTCGTCCAATGAATCTTTTGAGGGCTCCTATGAAGGCCTCAGTTGTGAGGTCGCTCACTAATTCTAGGTGCACAGCCTTTGTCGCGAAGCAGCTAAAGACTGCAATGTACGCCTTATGTGGCCTTTTTCCCCGCAGCTTGTAGTGGACTGTTAGAGGGCCACAGTAGTCAACTCCGGTATTGATGAACGGTCGTGCTGGTGTTACCCGTGTTGAAGGCAGGTTTCCCATGACTTGGTTGAACAGTACTGGCTTAGCTCTGCTACATCTTATGCAACGGTGAACAGTAGCTCGAGCCATGATTTTTCCTTTCAGTGGCCAGAAGCGCTGTCGTACGATTCCCAGCAGACTTTGCGCTCCGCAATGCTTATTCTCCTGATGGACCATTTCAAAGATGAGTTTTGAAATTGGGTCATTATAGGGAATTAACAATTGATGTTTTGAGTCGAATGGCAACGATGATTCTTCAAGACGACCTCCAACGCGTAGTAAGCCGAAGTTGTCCAGGAATGGTGATAAGTTGCGTAAATTGCTTGTTCCGCGCAATTCTTGATATTTTTTTAGCTGGGCAATCTCTTCCTTGAAGTCCGAATCTTGCATCCGCCTGACTATGTACATGTGTCTAGTTCGATTAAGTGCGCACTGAGTCTGTTGATTGATCTCCTTGCGCCTGCATCGATTACTGAAACGCAGCATGTAAGCTATAAGGCGTTGTAAACGGGCAAATGAGTTGTTGTGTCTTATTAGATACATAAAGTCAGATGAAGCTACTGAAGTGACAAGAGCCTCAGGCGCCTTACGTTTTTTTTCTAGTTCCGTTGGGATTGCCAATTGTGAGTTGTATGTGGGTGGCCACACCGACTCGTTTCCATGTAGAAACAGAGGGCCACAGAACCAAAGTGCACAATCTTTTAGAGCGGCAGGTGAAATCCCGCGAGATAAAACATCAGCTGGATTACTTTTTGAGCCAACATGACGCCATTGATCTGCTTGGGTTGACTCTTGAATGATTGCAAGTCTGTTTGCCACAAATGTATGAAAGGCGGCAGATAATGAGTTAATCCAAGCCAGAACGATCTCTGAGTCGGTCCAGAACCAGACAGGACATGTTAACTGAAGATCAGTTTTGATTCTTGATGCAAGCTGAGCTCCAAGTACTGCCGCGCAGAGTTCCAACCTTGGTATGGTTTGTCGTTTAAGAGGGGCGACCCGAGATTTTGCGCAAAGAATTCGAGTCATGGTTGTTCCATCCTTGAATGTGGATTGGATGTATGCCACTGCGCCGTACGCCTTTTGTGATGCATCGGTGAATATGTGTAGTTGCATCGACTGGGGCACCTTTCCCTTACCAATGTGCCGCGATACCCGAAGAGTTTTTAACGCGTTCAGGTCGTTTCTGAAGGTAGCCCATTTAGTGTGTAACGATTCTGGTAGCGACTGACCCCAGTCAAATTTTAATTTCCATAACTCTTGTATAAATACTTTTGCTGTTACTATGACTGGCGATAATAACCCCAAAGGATCAAAAAGCCTTGCTAGATCGGATGTGACCGATCGTTTAGTGATTCGCCGAACCGAGTAAATGTTGACCTTTACGCAGAAGGTGTCATCCTTTGGGAGCCAGGTGAGGCCTAACGTTTTGATCGAATCCGCCTTTGAGCTTTCAAAATCTAAATTGACTTCTTGACCTCCTTGCGAAATGTTCTGCAACAATTGTGGGTTATTGGCACACCATTTGCGTTGGTTAAAGACACTCTCCTTCATGACTTGTATGAGTTGCTGTTGTAGTGTTAACGCTGTCACCAGGCTATCAGATCCACCCAGGCCATCATCGACGTAGAAGTTCTCTTGGAGAAACTGCGACGCGAGCGGGTACCGCATCGTGTTTTCCTTGGCCACCTGCTGCAGGCATTTTGTTGCTAAGTATGGTGCCGCTCTGGTGCCATACGTAAATGTGTTTAGTTGATAGTACGTTATGGGTTGCGAGGGTTCCTTTCGCCAAATGATTAATTGAAGATGACGATCCTTAGGCGAGACGAGTATTTGTCGGTACATCTTCTCGATATCAGTTGTGAACACATATTTGGGCAACCTGAACCGCAGTAGTATGGAGAACAAGTCACTTTGAACAGTTGGACCTGTGTACATTAGGTCATTCAGTGAGTGTCCCGTTGAAGTTTTTGCTGAAGCATCAAATACGACCCGAAGCTTTGTAGTTGAGCTTTCCGGTCGTTGCACGCAGTGATGTGGGATGAAATAGTTTGGAGAGCGAATCGCTTCTGCTGGTATCTTTGTCATGTGTCTCAGCTTCTCGTATTCTTCCATGAATTAGCATATTGAGCTTTTAATTCCGGAGTTTTCTGCAATTGCCGTTCCAGAGAAAAGAAGCGATTGATTGCGATTCCGTGTGAGTCACCTAAAGCCTCAGGACCTTGATGGAAAGGAATCTGCACCACAAATCGATTTTGATTATCTTTTATGGTGTGTTGTTCGAAGTGATTTTCGCATAGTTTATCTTCGATGGACATTGGTTTACTGGATGTTTTGATCTCTTCTAGTTCCCAAAGTCGGGCGATGGAAGCATCAAGTGATTCATCAGTGGTGCATATTCCGCACGTCAGATTGTTGGATTGTTCCTCCTGTATTTTTCCAGAAATTATCCATCCGAATACAGTGTTCTTCATTGTTGGAAGCTGATTTGCCAATTTTATTTGCCCGATCGCTAGCAAGTCGTGATAGTGTTCTGCGCCCAGCAGAATGTCGATTCTATCGGGGCGGTTGAAAGCTGGATCAGCGAGTGCCACATTTTTGGGTAGTGGTCATTTGTCAGTATTGATGAACTGTGATGGTTGTGGTGGCAATATACGCGGCAGAACAAAGGCCTCAAGTCGCGTCGAATACTTGTTAATTCGGGATTTGAGTCCTACATTTACTCGGTGCCTTGTCTTTGTGTTTGTTGAACCGATTCCATTGATGCTTATATTCGAAATCTGTCTGGAAATGCCGAGCCGTTTTACTAGACGTTCCGTGATGAAATTGACTTGTGATCCGGAGTCGAGTAAAGCACGGCATTCCACCTCCGTTCCATCTGCTTGTATTTTCACAACTGCTGTGCTAAGTAGCACGTACGAACTTGCTTGTTGATTATTAGATGCTGCTATTGAGGTAGCTTCTATGTCGTTGGTCGCCTGAGATGATGACGTTGAAGATGAAGGCCCTGCGCCCCCTGCTGTTTTAGATGATGCGGCTGATGATACCTTTTGATTGTCCTTTTTGTTTGAGGACTCTTGCTTGGGGTCCAAATGCAACAGTGTGTTGTGTTTTTTATTGCACTTCATGCAACATCGTGAAATGCATTGTTTTGCTGAATGTCCCGTACGTAAGCAGTTTACACAACTTTTTTGCCTTTGTGTGTAGTTAAGCCGCTCCGAGGGTTTTAATTTCAAAAAGGTCTGGCACTGAAATAGTTTGTGAGCGCCATCGTTGCATAGCGTGCATGCAGCATTGCCTTGGTTTGTTGAAGCTGCTGAAGCGCACGACTTGGCTGACCCATTTTCCTTCTGCCCCATGGCTTCCATTGACTGAAACCGGGTCTCTAGAAATTCTAGGAATTGGCTCACATGCTGCAATTCCTTTGGATTTTCTATTGTTTTTTCATATTGCGAGTGAAGACCTCGATCTAACTTTTTTATGAGAAGATGAAGCAGCATTGGACTCCATGAAGAAGTGTCCACCCCTATATTGTTGAGGGCATGCAGACACTCTTGAGTGACATCATGTAGCTGTTTTATGGAGGCTGCTGACGTCCCAGATGACGGCTGATCGATTAGTTTCTGCATTAGTGTTGATACCAGTACACGCTTGTTGTTGTACCGGTCTTGTAATGCCTTCCAGGCTGTCTCATAATTATCAGCTGTGGCGGAAAGATGGCTGATGAGTTTTCCAGCTTCACCGGTTACGTTCGCCTTGAGATACCATATTTTCTGCACAACGGGAATGTTTTGGTTGACTACCAACTGTGAAAACAGATCAGCGAACGCAGGCCATTTCAAATAATCCCCGTCGAATTTCGGAATTGTAATTTTGGTAGTGGCAGCACGTTTGTTTGTGCACACTCTGCCCTGTATTGTGCTGTAGGCACTGTTGTATGTTTGAAGTTTTGTATCACCATGTTTTCTAGATCCGTGTAAGAGTCCATGTCATATCCTTCTTCGAGTGGGTTGGCACAGTTTTCCCAAATTGAGAAATGTAGCTCCTGGATCTGTTCCCATAGCTTCTCTTTCAATTTCATGTTTGTTGCTGTTGGGTCCGTTGTGATTACCCGTTTTAGAGACGATATCATTACGTTTTGTCTTCTAATGGATAAGGCAATTTGCGAAGCTCTTGCGGATGGAGTAGGTGTTGGGGAAGACATAGCCTGCTGTTGAATTTGTGGAGGCTGATGATGAGCTTGTGTCATTGCCATTGTTATAGTTGACTTAGCGGCGGCCAGTTCTTGATGTTGATACTCTGCTTCTGGATTGGGCGTTTTTGTTGCGGTTGGACCTTTTTGCTGGTTAACCGGTGTTTGCATCATTGCCGACTCCAATTCCTGCCTGTATTTTTCCACGAGCGCAGCTATGTCAGTGTAGTAATTACTGACAAAATAATCGTGGTCTAATGGTGGATTTTCAAGACAACGTATTTTGTTGTCAGTTGTCTCGAAATCCGCCCATGCGCTATTCAACCTCCTAAGGCGTTCCTTATAGTACTCTAGGGTCTTCCTGGACTGGGAGTCCTTCTTATAATTTTTTATGATTCCCTGTATGACATCACCCGTTTCGCGTTGGGATTGAGCCAATATGTCCATACTGATTTTTTCTTCTGCCATCTTCTGAAGCTAGCACAATGCACAGATGCTCCGTTGATTGGTTTCCTGACTGTAGATTAGCGGTTGCGAGTTGATTGAGTCCTCTACGGTTTCTGCGTCCCCAAGAGTTGGTCCTGATATGTTGCGAAAATTCCAAAATTCCTTTGCGGTTGCTGGTAGCTTTGTTGATCCTGATTATTTGCAGGACCCCAATGAATATTGTTGATTGCTGTGTGGACAACTATCCAATTTTTGCCGCAAATCGATACGTTGATCCTGTTTAATGTTGCAGGATCTGACGTAATTCGCGAGGTTGCGTGTTTTGTATGTTCTATAAGAAGAACTAGGGGTCACCAAATGTTTATTGAATAGACTCTTTTGTCCTTCAATGAATTTGTGTTTGATTTTTTGTCGAAGCAGTATCACCAAGATAAAGTTTGGAGCAACTCAAGCACTTGAACTTGGTTGTAGCGGAGAAAATGGAAAGAAGTTGAGCCAATGACGGGTTGTGACTTTCTGACAAACTTTTATTGACAAATTTTCTTTCTTAAATACTAAATTATTGCTAAGTTTACAATTTTGTTCTTTTCTGTGTTTATTATTGGGGAAAATAAATAAATTTTGAGTCAGCGTAAATAATTAAATGTAGACATATAAAGAAAACAAAACCAAGCGATGGAAATGTTTAGTCAGCGTAAATGATTAAGTTTAAATTTTTAGTCAGCGTAAATGATTGAATGTAAACATATAAAGAAAACAAAACCAAGCGATGTGAATGTATGAACAACATCTTTCACGATTTCTTACCCCCACTAGCAAATTGAAATAATTTGTAAAAAGAGCTATGTGCTGTAAAACGGCGCAAATGCTTCATGCGAAGTGGTTGGTCAAAAAAAGTAAACAAAAATTGCACAAGTCTATTACATATGTGTAGTATCATTAGTTAACAATGCAAACTAGAAAAAATATTCGCTAGGATCACCAGGAAACGGTTTTTTTGCTCTCCTGAAAAGTTGCTGAAAAACGTATAGCTCTTTTTCTTGGCGCAGCGACGATACATACTTATGTATGTAATTGTAAAATAATTAACAGAACTTGAAGATCACTTGGTGATGAGCTACACTCATTAGGCGGAGCAATTGGTTTGTCAGGTGTCGAAGTCGAGTGGTTTGTTTGCGGATACCAAGTTACGAAATCTGGTTCGGCTTGAGAAGAACTCATGTTTGAACTATGTCTGGATTTAGGTTGATTTACATGTCGTTTCAAATAACCGCAGGAAGTCTTCACCACGTATAGCATCTTCCCGAGTTTTCGTGTAATTACGCCTTGTAACCACCTTTCCCCTTCAGCGAAATTACGAGCAAAGATCGGTTCATTTATGTAAAACTTGCTCTTGCATGATACATTTTTGGTTTTCACCTTCGATGTTTCGAAAATTTGACTTAGTAAATTCCGTACAGGTCTGCCATGTAGAAGTTCGGCAGGCGATTTTCCACCAGCGTTTGGCATGGAACGATATGTCGATAGGTACTTTGTTACAGCTGCTTTTAGTTTTAGTCCGTCGTCAACGTTTTTCATAACGGCGGTTTTGAACGTTCTTACGAATCTTTCAGCAAGATCGTTTGATACAGGATGGAAAGGTGCACTAGTTATGTGCTTAATTCCCAGCAGAAAACCTTAAACTCCTCTGATGTGAGCTGTGGACCGTTGTCACTTACGACCGTTTTTGGAATTCCTTCGATAGCAAAAATTGCAGCTAGCGCAGAAATTGTGTCAGCGGTAGTAGTTGTCGTCAATTGAGCAATGAATGGAAACTGCGAGAATGCGTCCACAGAAATGAGCCACATGGAATTAAAAACCGGACCTGCGAAGTCGATGTGTATTCTTTCCCAAGGATGACTTGGTTCAGGCCAGCCCTCGTACTCTTTTACTGGAGCAGAGTTTACCACTTTGCAAATGTCGCACTTTGCAGCGAGCTCGTTGATATCACTGTCGATGTTTACCCACCATATGTGTTGTCTGGCTAGTTGTTTCATTCAGGATGCACCCCAGTGGCCATCATGAAGTAATTGAAGAATTTGCTGCTTCATAGATGTTGGAATAACTACTCGAGTGTGTTCCGTTTGAAGACATAGAAGATTATTAATTATTGTTAAAGAATTTCTTTCTTAACCCCAAAAATAATTGATAAACCCTCTTTTTCTATTGGGCTGTATCGTACTTGATGTTTGTCTAGTGTATTCGATGCGAAAGTGATCGGGCGTTCACTGCTATCAGGGTAGGTATGCAAAAGCACTGCACCAATGCCATATGATGAAGCATCAGTGGCAAGCACCAGAGGCAAATGCTCGTTGTAGTGCGCAAGTTGCGTAGCGTTAAGAATATGCTTCTTAAGAGATGTGAACGCTTGTTGTTGTTCTTTACCCCACGCAAAATGAGCATTTTTGCGGCGTAGCATGTTAATGGGGCAGATATATGGGAGTAGTTTGGTATAAAGTTATGGTAATAATTGACCTTTCCTATGAAAGCATCCACCTGCTTGATGTCTTTCTGAGGCTTCAGATCCCTTACCGCTAAAAGGTCGGATTCGTCTGGCAAAATTCCGACCGCACTGATTTGTCGACCCAGATACTCTATCTTTCCCTGGAGAAAAGAGCACTTAATGCAAAACAAGTGTCAAGTGCTGGAGTAAACACTTCACTGTACTTTTCACAAAGAGCGTCCACTTGCTTCACTTCTTTTTGTGTGATTTTTGAAATTTGCTTTATTTCAAACCCAAATTGTTTGAACAAATCGACACCAAAAAGATTGTCGCCACTGTCAACGTTAGCTACTACAATATCTACTTGCTTTTCCTTGCTACCACATTTCACTTTTGCACAAAGTTCACCCAGCACAGCAATTCGTTTTTCGCCGAAACCGTATAAAATTCTTTTAGTTGGACGCAGCTTTGGACTATTTATTTGCTTATATGCGCCTAAGTTCATTACCGAAACTGTCGCACCAGAATCCATTTGAAATTTTATAATTTTCCCGAAAATTTGCAAATTAATGTAACTTTTATTGTCTTCGGTGTTCACAACTCCGGTTACACTGCGCACTGTATCGATATTGTGAATGTTTTGATTTTTTTTCGCTTTGCTTTTATTTTTGTTTTCCTTTAAGGTTTTGTTTTGCTTACTCACACACACGTGCGCGATATGGCCTTTTTTCCACATTTGTTACATATTGCGTCTCTGAATTTACAGTTCTGTCGCGAGTGAGAACTGCCACAACCAGAGCAAGATTTCAATTTTGGCAAATTCGCGTTAGTGTTATTCGTGTTTGCTTTTTTAGCATTCACAGCGTTGACTGGAATTTCTTTTTCCCTCACTTCTTTTATTACTGCTATAGTTTTTGTTGTTACTTCATGCGACTCAGCTATGAGCATGACTTGGGCAAGGGTTGGTTGCAATTTTTGTAACGAAGCGGAGCGAACAGCGTCGTATGGTGTGTGCGTGATGAGTTGGTCGCGGATCATTTCATCAATGTATGTGTGAGAGCAATTCGCTGCTGAGCACACGAATTGGCACTCTCTTGCAAGGCCACGAAGTTCGGCTACATACTCTCTGTAAGATTGATGCTGCTTCATGCGGCGTTTAAAAAAATCGTACCGTGCTGCGACTATGTGTCGTCTGGACTGGAAATGTCCTGTTAACTTTTCCGTTAATTCTTGGAATGTTTTTTGCTGTAATTGCACACTTCCAAAAGGATTTTTTAGGAGTTCAAAAACTTCTGCACCAATCCACGACAAAAAAAAAAGATTTTTGCTTTTCAGCAGTATTAACACCACATGCACTGAAATTTTGGTTGAGCTGCTCCAAATAAGACTCCCATGTTTGATTTTCTTTGGAGAAAGAAGGCATTATGGTTGAGCTGCTACCACTATTTATGCCATCAGCTTGCTTTTCAAGCAACGCTTGCATCCATTGATTTTGCTGTTGCAGCAAATTTTTTGTAAACTGTTTCTGCTTGAGTAAGAGGCTTTTAAAAATTTCACTTTCTTTCGATATCATTTTTTATTTTATACCGACACGAAATTGCCAATAGTTACGATGTCAGACCGATGCGTTTCTGAAGTTAGACTCAACTGCTTTATTCCATTCAAATTTTGTACAGAGTTGCATAACATATGTATGTTAAACAGAGTTGCAAAAAGTAATGAGGTGTAAGCAGTGCTATATACGAAATTATGTAAGATTTATATATTTTAGAATATGCGAATTTATAACAAAATTGCATTAAATTTTTTTCGGTTTATTGAACAATTATTAAAACGTATTTTACTTTATTTAAAAAAAAGTCTGGCAATGCTGAATGCGTGAGCAGCACTTGTCACACTAGCTTTAAACGTCAATAAGATTCGCGCGATTTAATTGGCAGGTGTCACATTAAAATATGAAATAATATTTTAAAGTTTGAATTAATTGAAAAATAATGAGCCAAAAATTAAAATACAAATCGTTATCAATAAAAGAAAGGGTTAGCCTTATAAGTGAAGCAAATGAGCATTCTAAAAATGTACTTTGTAAGAAGTATGGCTGTTCGATTGCTACAGTCAACAGAATTTTAAGGAGGAAAAATGAAAACTTTACGCTTTCAACGAAACGAATAAGATCTGGAGCACATGAAAAAGTAGAATCAGCTCTAAAAATATGGTTCGACCAAATGCGGTCAAGTGGAGAAATTGTATCCACTGCAGTTTTAATGGAAAAAGCTCAACAATTGGCCATTCAGTTTAATGAGACGCTTGTGCCTTCCGCGGGCTGGCTTTGGCGTAGGCAAAAACGTCAAGGAATTAAAGTTCGCAAAGTACATGGCGAGGGCCAATCTGCAGACTTTGAAGCAGGCGAAAACTATAAAGTTGTTGTCAAAGAAAAAATAGCAAAATTCCATTCCGCTGACATTTTCAATCCAGATGAAACAGGTGTGTTTTATAAGGCTATGCCATCTTCTTCACTGATACGCGCAGATACTGATATGAGAGGTGTAAAATCTTCGAATGAAAGGATGACTATTCCGTTTTTATGCAATGCCACTGGCGATTTTAAAAGGCTTTATGTTGTGGGCAAGCATCGAAACCCAAGATGTTTTATAAAAAAACATCCCAGTAAATTACTACTGGAATAAAACAGCGTGGATGACCCAAGAAATTTGGAAAGATATTTTTAATAATTTGAATTCAGAGATGGTCCAATTGAATAAATGTATAATTTTGTTTGTTGATAACGCTGCAGTGCATACAAAAATAAATGAATTATCGAACATTGCAGTGGAGTTTTTTCCACCAAACACCCCAAGTATTATTCAACAATTGGAGCAGGGTATCATCCACTGCTTCAAAGCGTATTATCGAAAGAGTATCGTGCGGAAACAATTAGCTGCTATTGAAAGTGGTAAAACTTACGCTGAATTTATAAGGTCTATACACGTATTAAAGGCCTTACATATAATCAGTTGGTGGTTAGTGCAGCCGAGCTGTATTACAATCTGTTTTAAAAAGGTAAAAACAAATAAATTAACAACATAAATACAATATTAAAGGGTTTTTATTATTTGTATTCCAGACTTTTTAAAGGTGAAGAAAATTCAGTCGCTGCTGAAGAAATCGACGAAGTTTTCATCGTTGATTAGGAATTTCATACATTTGGAGATTTTATCAACTGTGATAATGATCTGCCATGCTGTGGATTGTTGACCGATGAAGAAATTGTTAGAGAAGTTCTACATTACTGCTGAAGATCTAGTAAAAGGAATAGATATGATACAGCAGCACTTCGAGACTGAAAATAAATTTATGATGGAATTAGAATATATTCAAGCTCACATAGTTCGATACAAGATTGAAGGCAAAATGCAAAGCAAAATAACAGAATTTTACCAAAAAAAGTAACCTTTTATATATTTTTGTGTTCTTATTTTCTTTTATGGTTTTTTTTTTTTTGCGTAAGAAAGCCATATGAATTGTTATTGCTGCTTTTTTTGTTTAGGTATGCATTACCTTTTGTTTTATTATTATTGTTATTAGTAAGAGAAAATAAAACAAATTTGATTTTTTCCAATAACTACATACTACATATATATTTTGCAATTTTTATAATTGAACAAATGTTTCAACTAAGCGGGAAATTTTCTAATTGAACAATTATTCAATTAACCGGGATTTCTTTATTTGATTTACCCGTTTAATTGAACAAAAGTCGTGATTTCTTCTATGTTCAATTAAGCGGGGATTACTGTATGTCTTTTTCAAAAAGCGTGCATGTGGCTGACTGGCAAAATAAGCTTTTCTAAAACACAATAGCTACTAAGTTGAAGTATACTTATGTATGTATATGCCTACCTACATATGTACATTCCTACATTTCGCAGACTCGGCGGCTTGGACCATTTGGCAGAGAGCGTATATTAGATAGAGAACGATTAAGTTAGGATGACGGTGTGAATTGTCAAAATCCATCAATATTTCTCGTCGAACTCACCATTCCAATGGCCGAGAGGAGAAATTGTGAGAGTGCCGAGTTAACCGAGCTGAGCGAAGATAAAATTTGTTTAACAGACTACGATCTGATAAATTTTAATTGTTTTGGTTCGAATTTTAGACTTTTCAAATTTATTAAAAAATTGATATAAACATCTAAATATTTAATATGACGTGAAATTTGGTTTTACTTAAATATGTGCATGATAAGAGTGAGCCAATTTTGGTTTTTTGCATGCATTATATATGTACATATGTATTATAAGCGTAATAATCGTTATCATACTAAGTATACATATGTAAATATGTATATGGATAATATGTAGTACATACATATATAAATATCCAAATATTCGTATGTATGTATGTGTATATATTTATTCCAAATCTGCGCCACCAAACGCTTAGTCCGGACTTACCGCTACGCCTACTTAGATACATATGTACACTACACTACGTAGTCTAGATTTTGGTCGCATTTATGTCAGTGCTCACGTCTTATCACAAATGTAGCACAAGTAGCAGAATAATATATTTAGGAGTCGAAAATCTACTACCTTTTAACAAATTTTTCTACAATTGTTTAATTAAACGCAAATATTGCTATAATTAATTGTATTTTGTGAGACGTTTAACTAATCATACTACTTTTGCCTTTTCCTGAACCAACAATCTGGGTCAATGACCTATACAAAAGACTTTCAACCCGAAATTGCAAGTAAACCGTACCATGTTTATTCTGAGAGGTAAAAAGAGGGGAAAGTACCAGAATTTTAGTTGTAAATTTAATTTAATTCTGTGGCGTATAACTAACGTCATCTGTATGTATCCATATGTAAGTATTTTCTTGCAGATATTCCTCTATTCGATCTAGTATATCAATATTTTTATTATACTCCACTTTTTTCTCCTACCTACTTCACATCCAAAATATTCAACTCAACCCTGATTAATGATGGCGGCTTTGCGACGCAGCTTTTTCGTGTGAATTGCGGGCAGAATCAAATATTTCTGTGGAGTTTTGACAACACAGCTTAATGCAATTTCTTTAATGTTTTGGAAGATTTGGTTTAACTACTTAAAATATAAGTAAAATAAAATAAAACACTAAATTGAAAGTATAGAAGGATACATATTTTTATTATTTTTTTAAATGTTGGAAATAGAATTGCGAAAATTCCTTATCAAAACAAAAGGAAAATTTTCGCCAAAAAACGTCTGCAACCACACAATGTAGTTGATAACAGAGAACTTACATTAATTTTCTCTAAAATTGTTGTTTTCGCTCAATCGATGTTAAATTTTGCCCCTTGTAGGTGAAAAATCATTGAGTGGTGAGCTGGACGAGAAAACGACCTTTTTCCAAAAACGCGGAACGACAGCAGGAATGAAGCGGGATGCTCCTTCTCTGTAAATATACGTTCTCTAATAGCAATATGTGCGAATAGAAGAGCAATTTACGCATGAATTATTAAATAAATGCATGAATATTGATGCATATATTAATTTAGAATACTTATATATAATTTATATACATTAATCTACGTATTTAGTATGCCTACATATAATACACTTCATAAAATAAATAAAAAAAAATTAAAATAAAATACCGCAGAGTGGAAATTGAACCCTGGTCAAAGTAAGATTTCATATTACATGCCACAACTTTGGACAAAAATTCTAGAATATTCTAGAAAGAAGCCAGCGATTTGCCAAAATGCATTATTGTCTGATATTGCGATGTTGGAACTTTTCAATGACCGTCGATGGTTTGTAAAATTGAAGATTTTAGCATTTTGGTGCTCGGCGAGAAAAAGATTGTTGAACATTTGCGTACGCGGGGAGATGAAATGCTCGCGCTATGAATAAACGGTGTTTTTTTAAGGAATACGCGCACGCGTTTATGAATGAATTTATTGTTGTTGTATGTAGTTTCAGATATTTTAGCATATTTGGCGCCGGCGCAGGCACAACTGCCACTACGGTTGTGATTGCGCTGTGATTTGATTTAGATTTTGCGTAGGCAGAGGACGTACATACATATGTATATTAAATGAGAAGGCTCATGACCGAATTTCAGAGTGAATTGTCAAAAGTCGAAAAACCTTCGATAGACCCACTCATGGAAATACACAACATTTGTACAATTGCGAGCGGCAAGTTAACAGAGCTGAGCAGAGACAACATTTCTTTTAACAGAGAATAAATTCTAATAAAAGTTGATGGTTCTTGTACCATTTTTAGATTTCGCAATGATATAAATGAATTAAAGGAAACATTTAAATAGTTATATTTTCATATTTAACGAGAAATTTGGTTTATTTAAATATGTAAATGATAAGATTGAGTCAGTTTTGATTGTATGCAATCACGCATATGCCAAAACAACTTGGCTCATTTGCTGTTTTACCGACGGCATTTCACTTTTGCATGTTGTGTAGTTTTATGGGTTGTTTGAAAATTCATAAAATAAATTACTTAAAATAAAAAAAAAATTCGGCTTAAACTAAAATTATTTGTCGAATTTATTAAAAAATGAAAAAATGTGAAATATTAAAATATCCAAGCATATTCATTCTTTAAAATGATTTTTTATAGCATAATAAATATTACTATGAGTTTGCTTCCAATTTAGTATTTCATTTATTTTCTTATGTTGATTTCCCTTTTCTGTAGATGCGAAATAATACGCGATCTACATATATTACAAATTTGTTAATTTATATCAAAAATTTGTCTTGGCAAAAATTATTCACGGGAAACTGAATCAAGTAGCGATTAATTTTAACCAAACCAATTGTATTCTGTAGTGCAATTTTCTTTATGCTTTCGTTTTGCGCGAATTCATAACCGGGCCACGCGCGTAAATTTGGGTGGGGGTTGATTTACTTTTACTTTTTTTCATACTTCCAGAGAATACTACATGCATAACTATGTCATCAAGTATATTTATTTATTTATTTATTCGGTCTATGACATGATATATCTTACAGACTAGCGGTACAATCAAATTAAAACTAAATATACAAAATTAACTTAAAACTAAAAACCAAATGTATGCGAAAAATAAAAAATAAAAAACTACCAATACAGATCGTCTATGACTGATTTAAAGACAGATCTTGGTGACGAAAAATCAATATTAACTTTTTTTGAGATTTTGTTAAACTCTAAAAGCGCTCTAAAAATTGGTCCATGAGAAAAATAATTAACTTTGACCACTTGGAGATAGAACAATTTTTGAAAACGAAGAGCTTTACTAGGTATATTAAAACTAACCATCCCTAGAAGTTCGGCACAGTCAATGAAACCATTAATTACATCATAAACAAACATTAAAGACTGAATTGTTCTTCTGCTCTGAAGTGATGTCAAGCTTATTAACAAACATCGGGCATTGTATGAGGGCAACGGCTCTTCAAATCTGATCGATTGGAGTGCAAAGCGAATGAACTTACGCTGAACCCTTTCAATCCTAGCAGCATGGCAATCATAAATCGGATTCCAAATAACAGCAGCATACTCGAGTTTCGAGCGAACTAAGGTATTGTAAAGAAGTCTCCTAGTATACGGATCTTTAAAATCCTTAGAGTAGCGGCGTAAAAAAGCTAGATTTCTATAAACCTTTGGAAGGACATAACATATGTGATTTCGGAAAGTAAAACGGTTATCGAACACAACTCCAAGGTCAACAAAATCATTAACTGAAATAAGTTGGTGATTTGAAATAATATAGCACGATTTCCGAAACTCCGGAGATTTAGAAAATGACATATGGAAACATTTGCTAGTATTCAAAGAAAGTTTATTTCTGCGACTCCACTCGACCAGATTGTTTAGGTCATGCTGCAGGAGATGAGAATCATTATCGCAAGTAATACTACGAAAAAACTTCAAATCATCAGCATAAAGTAGAAAATTTGAGTTTTTAAAGCAAGAACCAATGTCATTAATGAAAAGAATAAATAGAATTGGACCAAGAATGCTACCTTGTGGAACACCCGAGGTCGCCACAAAAGAAAACGACTTGCAATTTTCTATTTCAACAAATAACAATCGGTTTGAGAGATAAGATTTTAGCCAGGCCAAGAAAACAGAGTGGAAACCAATACATTCGAGTTTATGCAATAAAATTGCGTGGGATACTCGATCAAATGCTTTCGAGAAGTCTGTATAGATGGTATCTATTTGAGAACCACTATTGAATGCTGTGATACAGTACTGCGAGAAAACAGCTAAATTACTGACAGTAGAACGCCCTCTGACAAATCCATGCTGGCGCGGCTCTAAAATAGATTTGGTAGCAAAGGTAATTTTTTCTTTAACCACTTGTTCAAAAAGCTTTGAGCATACTGTTAGTTTAGATATTGGTCTATAATTGCTTATATCATTCCTACTACCTGATTTAAAAATTGGAGTAATCGAGGCGAACTTCCATCGATCAATGAACACACCAGTAGAAAGCGATAGATTGATGATCAAACATAGAGGCTTACTGATCGAAAATTTATATTGCTTCAGAAAGTAAGAGCAGAAACCGTCGTAATCAGATTTCAAAGAAGTTTTTATAGCCGTTATACCATTCTGAACATCTAATTCAGAGACTGACAAATACCCGAAATCCAATGAATGGGTAGAGGCATTACAGACGGGCGTACAAACAAGGTCATCGTTAGCTACAAAATTTGACTTAAAAAATTCTGCAAACAAATTTACAGACTGAGATAAAGTTTGCGAAGACAGCCCATTCAAGCTCATGCAAGTTGGAATATTAGTAAAACCCTTTTTGGAACGAACGTATTTCCAAAAAGCTTTTGGATTGTCTTTAAGTTCGGTTTCAAATCTACAAATGTATTGATTGTATAAAAACTTATCAAGAACATTGAACTGATTCATATAAAAAATGTATTTTTCTTTAAAATTTAAATTACTGCGTTCTGATTTATACAATTTATAAAACTTGTTTCTTTGATTTTTTAACTTTTTTAGATTTTTGTTATACCATGGCAATTTATGAATAGGAGGTGCCAGAATTGAAAGGGTTCTCGAAAAAACATCGTGAGTTATGTTCAAAAATTTCTCAAAACAATCAGCTACATCACTAGTATTAAGAACGGAGTCCCAATTTATTTCCATTAAGGCAGCATTTAACCTATCATAGTTAGCATTACGAAAGTTAAAAGAAATGGCATTTTCATTAGAATTTGCAACAACACTATAAAACTCAAACATTATGATAAAAGGCACATGATGTTTATCTAATTTACTTATTGGAAATGGGCATTCAAAGAAATTAAATATTATATTATCATCAACGAATGCAAGATCCAAGATTTTATTCAACTTATTAAATAAAGTATTAATTTGGATAAGATTAAGACCAAGAAGGCTATCTAAAAAGTAAATTTCATGAGATCTATTTACGTTAGTCGGTGTTAAGACACCATTATGTTGTATGTCAGACCAAACCAGATTGCTAAGATTGAAATCACCAAGTACGCAAAAGTTGCAATCATGATTTTTTTCACAAAGACTTACAATATTTTCTGCATGTTCACAATATACACTGTCAGAACTATTCGGAGGAATATATGATACAAATATAAATATATTACGGAAACTGCTAATGCAGACGCACAACTGATCTAAAAGGGTGTCATTGTTTGATAGCTGTTGTACTGAAGATCGTAAACTGCTTTTCACGGCGATCAGAACACCACCACCCTTGAGATGGCCAGTTTTTAGAGCATCCCTATCTTTGCGATATATCGGGTGTTTTTTTTAGGGGTATAGAACTTCGAATTGAAATAAAACACAAGAAAATCGTTTTAAGGTCCATCAATTTGGCTTTATTGGAAGGATAATTTTATGCCATTAATGTTTAAATATGATTTCGGGCATGTGGCCGCCGCGGCTGGCTCGAATAAAGCCAATTCTACAGGTCCAATTTTCAACCACTTTTTCGAGCATATGGGGCCGTATGTCGGCAATAACGCCACGAATGTTGGCTTCCAATTCCCCTAACGTTTCTGGTTTGTTGGCGTAGACGAGCGACTTCACATATCCCCAAAGAAAATAATCCAATGGTGTCAAATCACACGATCTTGGTGGCCAATTTACAGGTCCATTCCGCGAAATTATGCGCTCATCGAATGTTTCCTTCAATAAATCGATTGTGACGTGCGCTGTGTGGCATGTAGCACCGTCTTGTTGGAACCACAACTCATCCACATTCATGCCATCCAATTCGGGAACAAAATAGTCGGTTATCATGGCTCTATACCGGTCTCCATTAACGGTAACTGCCTCTCCAGCATTATTGCGGAAGAAGTATGGCCCATTGACTCCACCAGCCCATAGAGCACACCAAACAGTCAGTTTTTGTGGATGTAATGGCGTTTCAAGGGTCTCATGTGGATTCTCTTCACTCCAAATGCGGCAATTTTGCTTGTTGACGTAGCTGTTCAACCAAAAATGAGCCTCATCACTGAACAAAATTTTGCGATGAAAATCAGCATCGAGATCAATCTCAATTTCGGCCCATACACCAAAATCACGACGCATTGCATGGTCTCGCGGCTTTAATTCTTGCACAAGCTGGATCTTGTAAGGTCGCAAGCCAAGATCTTTGCGCAAAATCTTCCATAAAGTTGATGGACAAAGCTCCAATTGCTGTGCACGGTGGCGAATCGATTCATTCGGGTCCTCTTCAACACTTTGCTCTACAGCGGCAATTGTTTCTTCGGTGCGCACTGTTCGACGTCTCTGCGGATGCGTATTATCACATAGAGTAAACGTAGTGCGAAAACGATCCATGGTTAACCGAATTAATTGCTCTGATGGACGATTATGTCGACCATAAAATTGACGGAGCTCGCGGTAAACTTCGCGAACTGAACCATTATTTTCGAAATAAATTTGCACGATTTGCAAGCGTTGTTCTTTTGTCAACCTGTTCATGATGAAATGGCAAACCAAACTGAACATAAATGACATTAGAGTTGCCAGATTTGACCACAAAATGCCAGTTTTATCTCTATTCGAAAAACAAACCTGTAAAAAAAACACCCGATACAACAAACTGATTTGAATCGAAAAATTCTGTATCGAAAAAATCCTTATTTAGCCACGTTTCAACAAACACGTAAATGTCATATTCTGCGCGAGAAGTTGCTAGAAAAATATCTTTGGCTTTGGTCCGCATTCCGGACATATTTTGAATTTAATGTTAAGAGATTTATTAAGACAGTTTGTTACTACTTGATTTCTTCCGCAATTGCCTCCTTTTGAAAAAAACGAAAAGGACGAACTTTAATATCAGCTGGCCAAATAATTGGATTTAACACCTTCGAATAAAATGATGGCGAAACGCCTAATTTAAAATTTATACTACGAAAATTGTCTACAGAAACATCTTTCTTAATCAGTTTATAGCACGCAAATTGATTACTTTGAATGCCCGAATGTCGAGAAACATAGGATATTACATTATCCTCAGTTACAGATGGTTTGAAAGAGGATATATGTAACCACTTCTTTTTTTTAACAACATCCAACTCGGCACTATCATTACATCCAAAAACTATTTTCTTAAATTTATGCCCTTTTTTATGACGCGCAGTAGTCCATTCGTTCGGATTTACAACAATTGATGCAGGCGACTCAGCAACAGCAAACGAATTAGAATTAGAATTTTGAGCAGGCAGCAAAGCAGATAACTGAGCACACGGAGTAGCAGCAATCATCGGAGTAGTCGTCGCACTCACTAAGTTAGTGGTAGTAGCCGAATCGTGCAAAGGCAACAATGATGAGCGAATTTGAACGGGCAGCAAAGAAGATAATTGAGCATCCGTAAAGCAGCAGTCACCCGAGTTGGCTGCGCAGTCACTACATTGCTGGTAGTAGCCGAATCTTGGAGAGGCAATATTGATGAGCAAATTTGAGCGGGCAGCAAAGTAGGTAATTTAGTATCGGTAATAGCAGCAGTCATCTGAGTTGGCAGCGCAGTGAATACATTAGAGGTAGTAGCAGTAACGTGGGAGGACAACGACGTTGTTGTAAGCGCCACCGTAGCAGAGCGTAATGGCAGTTTAGCTCTCCCAGCGCCCATAACAGCGTCACTATACGATTTATGAGTGGGCGAAACACTAATACCAGCAGACAAAGAGCTTGAAGATGACGATTTTACATGTTTGCTTTCGTTAATTTTCGTATTAGATTTTTGTGTAAGGCAGCCAATAACAACACCACGCAAACCTCTGATTTCTGAGAGCAGGAGCGACAATGTATCATCTTTAGCATTTAGTCTGGTATGCAATTCAAGAATCTCCGCTTGAAAAATATCGGATTTTTTCAATAAACACTTATTATCTTCGTGAAGAGCACTGATAGCAGATAAAAGGCGAGAATTAACCGCTTTAATTTCGGCAAATTCATCGGCTACAGAAAATGACTTATGCTGCTGTTCAATTACATGCTCTTGAGTGTTTTTATTTTGGTCCACGGTACTTATATCCACAGCCGCGAGTGGTGGAGGAGAACGAATAGAACAACGGCGCACAGCCACACACACCTTACAAAAGAAAGGCTTATCTGTGCTCAACAAATAGTCAAGATCAGCCTGTTGAATGCCAACACATTTGAGATGAAAAAACTCATTGCATTTAGAGCACTGCACTTTGGACTGAGTGCGTTCCACTTTCTGCCCACACACACACGGCATATTAAATGGATTAAGAAATGGAAAATCACAATTTAATACAAAATCAAAAAAAGAAGAGTCACTGTCTCAGATTATATAGATATGCACCATGCCAATAATTAGCAAATTAAATAACTATGCGATTTGTATTTAATTAAAATCGGAGAGCGAATAGAAACACGACTGGTCGGCTCGACTAACGCCTAACTAACGAATTATTCTCGGGTTACTATTTTTTCTTCTTTGTTTCATTTTTAGTTGGATTCGTAAATTGCTCTTCTTCTTTACGCACACATTGCTATGATTTGCTTAATTAGCCGTTTAAGCAGACTTCGCAAAATATCTGCTGTGGCTTAGCGCGTTTAGTCGTCAGCCACATTATCATATATTGCACTTTTGAATTTTTGCCCCATAGTTCGAATCCTAGCTTTTTTTCGTGCCATGTCTAATTTTTATGCATTTTTTTAAATTCAATACGATATATTTATTAACTTTCATACATTTTTGGAAATCTTTTTTCATTCACATTTCTATTCTGATTTCATTTCGCTACGAATGAATATACAAAATTATTGAAAATTTTTCATTTATTTAAATAATTTAAGAGGTGCAATATAAAGAAATTGCATTAATGTATTTTTGTAAATGTTCGTTATTATTTAATATTAAAAAAAAAAATGTTTATAAAAAACTATCTTAATTAAAATTAAATTTGAATTTTTTTTACTTCATCAGTTACTAGAAAACGAAAATTTTTGACATAAATTTTAATAAAAAGATCCATTATATTAAATTCGTTTATATTACATTATAAATAAAAATTAAATGTCAATAACATATTTATTTATTTGCATGATTATAGACAATTTTTATATTATTAAAACCAAATTAACCACCTGCAACACCACTGATAAGTTACATTATTTTTCTCTTTAACTACAAATTCACGCTCTAGCGCTGTTAATATGGGTTTCTACCGTTAAATTAAGTGGGTCTACTGTGTATAAGTGGTGGAAAAAAGAGCGTGGTGTGTACAGCAGACCCCCTGGCAGCGGAACGAATCACGGAATGGGATGAGCCTTCTCTATAATATACGTTCTCTGGCGGAGGTCAAGGTTGAATTTATGCACATGCACGTATGTAAGTACATATCTACATATGGGTAAGAAATCCTGAAGTGGGCCACCCAAAAATCTTCCGATTCCAGTTTTTGTTGGAAATACACTACTTTGGTAGTGTTTGAGTTCAAGCATTGATATCCTGAAGAATTTTTGAAAAAAAAAATTTGTAGCTGGTATTAACAAACAAAGATTTTCGTCATTTTTTTCTATAACGTGTCATTTTTGCTAGACTGAACCGATTTGAAAAGTTCAACATTCTATAAATTCAAAATTGAATATACTCAATAATTAAATTCTGAAAGAAAATTGTTCATTGCGAATTGCGAAAAAATAGTGTTCTTCATCGAATTTTTTGACGAAAAAAAAACTGGCAATACAAACAATAGTTTTCAACAACTTTCCGTTGAGAAAAAAAATGAGACGCATCTGGAATAAAAGATATTAACATTATACTACTCACGCACACGCGTGCGAAAACATGATATGAGCGCTTTCGTAACAGAGCACGCGCATTCCCGCGCGCTAAATGCTACTTCACTGAGTGCGCATTATTTTCATTAAATAAACATGCATTCATAGTAACATAAATTGCTATAAAGTTATAAAAAGACTCACATTTAAATGAATATTTATTAATATAGAAAAATCAACAATCAATACATATCATTTATTTCTTCTGATTTCTAAAAACTAAAGTTAAAATTTATGTCACATGGATACTTTTATCCATAAAAGTTATTGTACATTCTTCATTCGCGTTCACAGTTGCAGCTCAGATAGTCATGAATGATCATTTTTGTACCTGAAGTTTATCATGGTTTTCTTGTGAAGAAATAGTTTTACAAATGATATACCTTGCGTCATTCACTACTGGTGTGAATGAATGATAGTCGCGTGTCCTTTTAATTGACATTGCTGTCTTGAAACGTAATGTGAGAGAACTTTGTTCCTTTTCGTGTTCGTTTTGACTGCAAAAATTGAAAGATACCTGCTCAAAAGCAGTAATAGCCCAATCATACAAATTTTTAAATGGCAAAATTTGATCACATAAAGTCCGTTGGAGGCTGACACGATGAGCATTATTTTTGACAGAAGCGCCAATACCGTCGCATGCGCCTTTCCCATGCGATGTTGCAAAAAAATTCCATTCAACAATTACATGATTACATGATTTTCGATCAATTGTACGAGATTTATAAAATTAAACTTATTCTTGTACTGTGACGCTACGCCATCAGAAAAGAAAAAGAGCTTTTTAACATTTTTCTTTCCATGAGCATTCCATAAATGAATGAACATGACATAAATTTTCACTTTAGTTTTTAGAAATCAGAAGAAATAAATGATATGTAAACAACTTGTTGATTTTACTATATTAATAAATATTCAATTAAATGTGAGTATTTTTATAACTTTATAGCAATTTATGTTACTATGAATGCATGTTTATTTAATGAAAATAATGCGCATTCAGTGAAGTAGTATTTAACGCGCAGGAATGCGCGTGCTCTGTTATGAAAGCGCTCATATCATGTTTTCGCACGCGTGTGCGTGAGCAGTATAATGTTAACATCTTTTATTCCAGATGCGTCTAATTTTTTTCTCAACGGAATGTTGTTTAAGTCTATTGTTTGTATTGTCAGTTTTTTTTCCGTCGAAAAATTCGATGAAGAACACTGTTTTTTCGCAATTTGTTACAAAAATTTAGTAATACACAAAAATTAGTTTCCGAAAGAATATAATTATTGAGTATATTCAATTTGATATGCGGTTGAATTTTTCAAATCGGTTCAGCCTAGCGAAAATGACACGTTATAGAAAAAAAGTGACGAAAATCTTTGTTTGTTAATATCAGCTACAAAATTTTTTTTTTTCAAAAATCCGTCAGGATATTAATACTTGAACTCGAACTCTGCCAAAGTAGTGTATTTCCAACAAAAACTGGAATCAGAAGATTTTTGGGTGGTCCACTTCAGGAATTTTTACCCATATGTTTGTATGTATGTATGTACATGGATGAATATGAATTTATGTATTTAGATATGTATGCATATATACCTATGTATGTATGTACATAGATAGGCATACATATGGATGTGTGCATATATGATTGTATACTTGATGACGTTTTAGTTATTTGTGACTGTACATTCAAATGTAGTTATGCATGTAGTATTCTCTGGAAGTATACATACATATGTATATCAACATACATACATACATATGTACATAGGTATGTCTGTAAGAATTTGCAAAAAAATATAAATCATCCCCCACCCAAATTTAATCGCGTGGCCTGGCTCCGAACTCGCGCAAAACGAAAGCATAAAGAAAATTGTGGCGCCACCTGAAGCAACTGCACCACATAATACAATTGGTTTGCTTAAGCTTAATCGCTACTTGATTCAGTTTCCCGTGAATAATTTTTGCCAAGACAAATTTTTGATATAAATTAACAGATTTGTAATATATGTAGATCGCATATTATTTCGCATCTGCAGAAAGAGGAAATCAGCATAGGAAACCAAATGAAATACTAAATTGGAAGCAAACTCACAGTAATATTTATTATATTATATAAAAAATGGTTTTAAAGAATGAATATGCTAGGATATTTTAATATTTCACATATAATCAAAATTTACTCAATCTTATCATTTAAATATTTAAATAAACAAAATTTCTCGTTAAATATGAAAATATAACTACTTAAATGTTTCCTTTAATTCATTTATATCATTTTTTTAGAATTTATTCTCTGTTAAAAGAAATATTGTCTCTGCTCAGCTCTGTTAACTTGCCGCTCGCAATTTGTCTCCTCTTTACAAATGTTGTGTATTTCCATGAGTGGGTGTATTGAAGATTTTTCGTCTTTTGACAATCCACACTGAAATTCGGTCATGAGCCTTCTCATTTAATATACATATGTACGTTCTCTGGCACCAAGGCGCATTCATACAAGGTGGTGTTATAAGTACAACTACAAAATTCCCACTTATTTTGTTTTTGCCTTTCCGTAAGAGTTGTCAAATTTTGCATACACTTTGTTTTTGCTTTTACGGCTTTTGAAACCTTATACGCAAAAGCAAAAACAAAATACATGTAGCTGAATAAAAAAATCAAACCGGCTATTATAGTAACTACACCTTATATGAATTCGCCTTGTCTGGTACATATGGTATGTACATAAAATAGTTCAACCAAAGCAATTTAAAAAAAGGTAAAATATTTTTTCGATTACGCTTTTATTGTACTTCCAAAATATAAAAACAAAACATATAAATTAATTCAGTACTATAAAATATTCTTATAAAACATCAAAGAAGAGTAAATTCAATGCACAAGCCAAACTCGGACAGTCAACAAGTTTTTTGAAATATCGCAATATGTAGTACATAGATAGCTGTGTTCAAGGAAGGAACTCATTAGGGGCATATTAGCGGCTTACGAACATATCGGCGACTTAAATACACACATACATATGTACATATTTTGATTTCTTGAAGGCGTAACAGCGACTAGAGCGTAGGATGTGGGGAATATCGGAAATTCCTAAATGTACCTGCGACTTAAGGCTGTTTTATTAAGCAATTTATTTCAATAAATACAGCGAATTTTAAAGACATTTGCGACTTGAGGCAACACCATTCATTCTGGGTGTATCAACGACGTGACCAGCGTGATATATGTAAATGCAAAATATCGGTTTCATGAATTGAACATGTCATTACAACAACTGGGGGTGAATATTATACAAAATTGTATAGCATTGATGGGGTTATAAGAGGATCACATTAGTCTGGCGAGAACTTCCGATTACGTGATGCTTTCAGAATTTCCGCGACGAAAGTAAGTAAAAGGCATATGCACATACTTAAGTGTCACTACCTGGTGGAGGGAGAACGAAACAAGGCATTGAAATTTGATGAAGCGAAGATAACCAAGGCGGTGGGTTCTTATGTTTAGGGCTTCGATGATGGTAAGGTAAAAAAGTTAACACCAACTTATTGTCCGATTTGGGAAATATCTGCGACTTAAGGTGTTCTTATGAAGCAATTACGTAGAGAAATAACAGCGCCTTATAAGTATGCATATCTGAGATTTTAAGAATCTAAAGGATACATTGATTTTAGTGGCGTAGCATTGGCTTACAAACACATAGGCGACTAAAGGAGTTTTGTGTGCATTAGTTGCTAAGGCGATAGCATTGATTTATGAACATATCTGCGGCTTAATGCGTATTAATAATTGCGACTTAAAGCGTACTTGTGAATTGAATGCTAAAGGCTGTACAGCGTTTTACAAACGTATCGTACATTTAAGGCGTATTCTAAATTGATTATTTTAATACAGAATAACGATTTTTGGATATGTCTGCGGAATTGTAGAATATAGATAAATTGATCGGCGACTTTAATCGTTTGTTGTGAACTAGTTTCTGAATAGATACCAGCGGCTTATGAACAAATCTGCGGCATAGTACGTCTTTGCGAATAGATTGGTTAAAGACGTGGCAGTGACTTAGAATCGTATCATCGAATTAAAGAGTCTTTATAAATTGACTATTTAAAGGCAGAATTGCGGCTTGCTGGCATGTCGCCTAATTGTGGAATCTTCATAAATTGAGTTTTTAAAGGCATAAAAAGAGCTAAGCGCATAATTTGTGGCGCATCTGCAAGTCAAGGTGCGTTTAGACAATAAGAGGTTATTTAGCAGCGCAAGCGAGATTTATGCCCTTTACGTGAAAAGGGCCCACTTTATCGCATTTAATTTCCGAGATAAATAGATTTTTCGATACATGGATCGAGTTTCGTAATTTTTTATTATGGTTTATTATGAAACTATATACATTTACGCGTCGAATGACACCAAATTTAGCTTCCTAGGTATAATAGAAGTAATTAATTTTATTTTTTGAAAAAAAAGGAAAGGGCCCACAAGCGACAACTTTCAACTTCAAATTGATTTTTCTCAATTAGTCATTTTTGGGATATTCACCTTCAAAGTTCTATATTTCCGCCAATTCTTCAGTTAGGATGGTCTAATTTGTCTCAAAATGTTCGGAAATCAACCAGGAAGACGCCTATATGCATAACTCCAATACCGCCGAAGTGGGCCCTTTTCACGTGGACGCACACATATTGTTACAGTGACATTGAGTACATTTCGGCGACGTAAAGAAGAAAGAGTCAAGTAACAAGCATGCATGGTGCAGAAGCCAAGTTGATAAGTACGGAAAGTGCTGTATCTCTAGGTGTCGAAGACAATACCTAAATTTGGGGCAATATATGTAGTGTTTATTGTATCTAAAAGTCACCAGATGGTGAACGACAACGCTGGAGGACGACATATTCATATTATGAAAGTGCTCCTTTATATGCTAACCACCGAGAGGACAGTGTCGTCAATGAGCTAAGAACATTGTGTTCAGCACACGATGTTCAGCCATTTAGAACTTGCCAATTCTGCCAAGAGCTATCTATGCAGTCACGAAATAGAGGCGTGCTTGGCGTTACGCGCGGCAGTATAGATATGGTTATGAGTCTTCGTTCCGTAGGAAGTGAGAAAAGGTGCGGCCCACAGTTTGTTAAACGATTTCTATACTTGCGTTTTAAATCAAAGCAGCGATTTAGTTTTTTGAAGCATGCCTCGCAGTCCTCTCGACGAATACCTGAGAAAAGAGTAGCAGTCAGGAAATGTAGGAGAAGCCGGCATAGATATTTCAGCAGTTCTGTTTCGTTCCAGCCAACCGAGCATCTAAAATCTACCACAAAGCAGGTGCACAGGTGCAGCTGATCAGTAAACCATGGTATTTGGACAAATTTATACGCACCGAACGAGAATTATCTACTATTGAGTACATTAATCTTAATGATATCTGCGACGAATCCATTACCGACTATTTCAGCTATATGCGACGACGGCCTGGCTGCTTCTTACGACCAAGAGACATATTTGTTCGGTTAGCACAGGCAGCAAAAGTTCAAATGCGATTAGGCGTTGGTGTATGGAGTCAACTGATGTGGCAGAGGGTCGAAGCTCTTGGAAATCTGCCAGATCCGTAGAACCGTAGCACTTCATTGCCACGCTCACACGAATCCATTGTAATATTAGCGTTCCGGGCTAGTTGCGTGCGTTCAGCATATCAGTTCTTGCTTATTATGCAGGGCAAAAGTCAGAACTCATGAGCAGATCTCAGTGTGGGAGGTGGAAGGTTGAACTTGCTAAATACCATCTGCGTTTTGTTACGGTGATAGCCTTTTAACCCTCGAAGACATATAGAGATTGATACTGGCCTCGACTCGCGCCCGTTAATTGTCCAAAACGTAGATACTCAGTGCCACACTCCACAAACAAGCGAGCACCTTTGTTTGTGTTTTTTTTTTAAGTTTTGATGACAGTTCTAAGTGCGCGAGTTCTTCCTGAATGGCGGGAGAATCAAACAAACTAGTGGCAATGTCGACTGATCGTCATGCAAAAGTTTCGAAAGTTAAGAACCGATTGCGGTCTTCAAGAATTTCAAAAGCATATCAACAGCGCAAAATAAGACGAACTATAAATGTGGGCGATCTATGAGGAAAATGGAATGAATAGCAAAGCTATTCATTGATTTATGAACATATCTGCGGCTTAATGCGTATTAATAATTGCGACTTAAAGCGTACTTGTGAATTGAATGCTAAAGGCTGTACAGCGTTTTACAAACGTATCGTACATTTAAGGCGTATTCTAAATTGATTATTTTAATACAGAATAACGATTTGTGGATATGTCTGCGGAATATATCTATATTCGATAAATTGATCGGCGACTTTAATCGTTTGTTGTGAACTAGTTTCTGAATAGATACCAGCGGCTTATGAACAAATCTGCGGCATAGTACGTCTTGGCGAATAGATTGGTTGAAGGCGTGGCAGTGACTTAGAATCGTATCATCGAATTAAAGAGTCTTTATAAATTGACTATTTAAAGGCAGAATTGCGGCTTGCTGGCATGTCGCCTAATTGTGGAATCTTCATAAATTGAGTTTTTAAAGGCATAAAAAGAGCTAAGCGCATAATTTGTGGCGCATCTGCAAGTCAAGGTGCGTTTAGACAATAAGAGGTTATTTAGCAGCGCAAGCGAGATTTATGCTCTTGACGAAATATGTGTGCGTCCACGTGAAAAGGGCCCACTTTGTCGCATCTAATTTCCGAGATAAATAGATTTTTCGATACATGGATCGAGTTTCGTAATTTTTTATTATGGTTTATTATGAAACTATATACATTTACGCGTCGAATGACACCAAATTTAGCTTCCTAGGTATAATAGAAGTAATAAATTTTATTTTTTGAAAGAAAAGGAAAGGGCCCACAAGCGACAACTTTCAACTTCAAATTGATTTTTCTCAATTAGTCATTTTTGGGATATTCACCTTCAAAGTTCTATATTTCCGTCAATTCTTCAGTTAGGATGGTCTAATTTGTCTCAAAATGTTCGGAAATCAACCAGGAAGACGCCTATATGCATAACTCCAATACCGCCGAAGTGGGCCCTTTTCACGTGGACGCACACATATTGTTACAGTGACATTGAGTACATTTCGGCGACGTAAAGAAGAAAGAGTCAAGTAACAAGCATGCATGGTGCAGAAGCCAAGTTGATAAGTACGGAAAGTGCTGCATCTCTAAGTGTCGAAGACAATACCTAAAGTTGGGGCAATATATGTAGTGTTTATTGTATCTAAAAGTCACCAGATGGTGAACGACAACGCTGGAGGACGACATATTCATATTATGAAAGTGCTCCTTTATATGCTAACCACCGAGAGGACAGTGTCGTCAATGAGCTAAGAACATTGTGTTCAGCACACGATGTTCAGCCATTTAGAACCTGCCAATTCTGCCAAGAGCTATCTATGCAGTCACGAAATAGAGGCATGCTTGGCGTTACGCGCGGCAGTATAGATATGGTTATGAGTCTTCGTTCCGTAGGAAGTGAGAAAAGGTGCGGCCCACAGTTTGTTAAACGATTTCTATACTTGCGTTTTAAATCAAAGCAGCGATTTAGTTTTTTGAAGCATGCCTCGCAGTCCTCTCGGCGAATACCTGAGAAAAGAGTAGCAGTCAGGAAATGTAGGAGAAGCCGGCATAGATATTTCAGCAGTTCTGTTCCGTTCCAGCCAACCGAGCATCTAAAATCTACCACAAAGCAGGTGCACAGGTGCAGCTGATCAGTAAACCATGGTATTTGGACAAATTTATACGCACCGAACGAGAATTATCTACTATTGAGTATATTAATCTTAATGATATCTGCGACGAATCCATTACCGACTATTTCAGCTATATGCGACGACGGCCTGGCTGCTTCTTACGACCAAGAGACATATTTGTTCGGTTAGCACAGGCAGCAAAAGTTCAAATGCGATTAGGCGTTGGTGTATGGAGCCAACTGATGTGGCAGAGGGTCGAAGCTCTTGGAAATCTGCCAGATCCGTAGAACCGTAGCACTTCATTGCCACGTTCACACGAATCCATTGTAATAGTAGCGTTCCGGGCTAGTTGCGTGCGTTCAGCATATCAGTTCTTGCTTATTATGCAGGGCAAAAGTCAGAACTCATGAGCAGATCTCAGTGTGGGAGGTGGAAGGTTGAACTTGCTAAATACCATCTGCGTTTTGTTACGGTGATAGCCTTTTAACCCTCGAAGACATATAGAGATTGATACTGGCCTCGACTCGCGCCCGTTAATTGTCCAAAACGTAGATACTCAGTGCCACACTCCACAAACAAGCGAGCACCTTTGTTTGTGTTTTTTTTTTAAGTTTTGATGACAGTTCTAAGTGCGCGAGTTCTTCCTGAATGGCGGGAGAATCAAACAAACTAGTGGCAATGTCGACTGATCGTCATGCAAAAGTTTCGAAAGTTAAGAACCGATTGCGGTCTTCAAGAATTTCAAAAGCATATCAACAGCGCAAAATAAGACGAACTATAAATGTGGGCGATCTATGAGGAAAATGGAATGAATAGCAAAGCTACCTTCAAGCAGCGGCATGCTGGTCCGTAATATAACTATCCGTTAACCGGCCATTCCAAATGCCTTGCCCACCACAAGTTGAACCTGCTGAGTCTCGAAATATATCGAGTCTCAAGGCCGGAGGATGTTCGACCGGGAGAGTCACGAAGAAGTTAGCAGCCAAAAAAAAGACGTTCGTAGTGGCGAAAAACCGGCAGATTTATTCAATAAAAAAGTATAACTAAATGACAAGAATATCTTAGTTATTTCGGAAAGGAGAAAGCAATTCCTTTGAATAATTTTTAGAGACATTAATGTAGCAAAAGTATTATGCATGCACTACTTATATGTATATAAGAATGATATAAGGATAAGATCGATATACGAGTGAAAAACATAAGTTGGGGTATTGTGATGGCTTACGGTATATCATCGTCTTCAATTGTTTTTTTTGAGTTTATTGTTTTTGAGAAATAAACCAAATGAATATACGCAAAAGAGTGGTGCGCAACAGATGCAAAGTAATGCATTAGAGTTGAATAAATGTGGGCCAGGGATTGTGTGTTACAATTGTAGAGAAAGGGGAATATCTCCAAAAGTTGTACAAGGCCGAAAAGAAAATTTGATGTACGTTCGGCCGAGTGATCGCGTAAAACAGGTGTCAGATGGTGAGTGCGGTCAGATGTCTAACAGTAGTATACCAATTAATAAAATTGGGCGAAGCAGTATGTCTGCTGAATTTATTAAAGAAATTACGATTTTGGGAAAGAGTGAAGCGAATGTCGTACGGTGCGGACGTGTTTTTGATCGCTCTTTGTGTGTAGCTATAGAACTGTGCCTTTCATTGCTACTTATCCTTACGATTATTTTCTAATCTGTATTTTGTGATTTGATGAGATTGAGACAGTGACTCTACTTATTTCAAATATAAATTTGCATTCATATACATTTAATATGCCGTGTATTTGTGGCCATAAAGTGGATCGAGCACAGCCGAAAATTCAGTGTGCAAAGTGCAATGATCTATTTCACCTTGAGTGTATGAACATTTTGCCGAATGACGTTGAGTTTTTGCTCAATTCAGACAAGCCATTTCTCTGTAAGTCGTGTGCAGCCGTTCGGCGCAACTCTGTTCGGTCTCCTCCACTCGTTGTATTGGAGGATAGCGTTCATAATGAAAGCGTTAATAACTTACCAACGTTGCAGTCTGTACTCAGTGAAATTGATGCTCTTCGTGCTGATAATGCTCACCTCTTTGTTGTTATTAAAGAGCTACTTGATGACAAAAAGCAACTAATCAAAACAATTGAGTGCCTTCAAACAGATATTCGAGCAATGCAGGGTAAGCTTCGTTACGATGATGTAGCCTCTGCAATTTCGACACTCACTGCCGATATCAAGTGTTGAGTGCTAATCTTTCCTCTCCTCTTCGTACTAAAAGTGTTGCTGTGTCTGCTGTTAATATCTCGCCTGCTGTATCTACTGGCGCTGTCACTACACAGACGACTTTGTCTGATGCGCCCGGTACTAGCGCTGCTCTTAGTTATGCCTCTGCAGCTGCCAATGCTAACAACACTATGTGTGTGGGAGTAGACCGAAGCTCAGTTCTATGCGCTAGTGGAAGCTCTCTTACTCGTTCTTTAGTTAATGAGCCTGATGCTGCTCAGTTGCTTTCCCAAGCACAGTGGACAACTAAGCCTGTTGGTAGACGTAAAAAACAAAAGAAATCGCAAGAAGTCGTGGTTGGCCTCAATAGTAGCACTGAGCTGGATGTAGTTGCGACGAACAAATGGTTACATCTGTCATCGTTTAAGCCTACAGTTACTGAAGACAACATTATATCATACGTTGCTAAAAATTCTAAAATTGAAAAACATCATATTTCATGTTTTAAACTTGTAAAAAAAGATACTGATATTAAAAGTTTAAAAAAGGTTAATTTTAAGATTGGGATCCCGGCTTCATTATATGACCATATTCTGAACCCATCACTTTGGCCTGCTGAGGTCAAGGTTCGCCCCTTTCAGTTTTTTCAAAGGGAGGATCTTTCCAACAAAATGAATTAGCTTCATTTGATAAACCCGTCTCAGCGCGTAGAGAATTAAAGATATATTTTCAAAATATGGGAGGCATTCGTACTAAGTCAGAGGCTATTCGCTCCCGTAGTGCCCATTTGGACTTCGATGTTATAATTTTTGTTGAGACATGGTTGAACGCAAATTTTTACGACGAAGAGTACTTCGATACAAATTTATACAATGTTTTTCGTAAAGATCGTAGTGTAGAGAGAACTGGCTGCTCTTTAGGTGGAGGGGTTCTCATTGCAGTTCATCGCAAGCTGCAGGCTTTCCATGTCATACTCTGTAATGAGGATCCTATTCTTGATCAACTTTGTGTGTGTGTAAAAGGGCCATATTGTCATGGTTCTTTATATTTATTAACCTCGTACATCCCGCCTAATAGTAGCTTTAATGTTTATAAATCCCATACGGATAATATTGTTTCGCTTGTTCAAAACAAGTTAGCGGATAACCATATTTGTATTTTTGGAGATTTTAATCTTCCAGACGTTATTTGGTCTAGTAACTTTACTAATTTGGGTCTTATTCCAACCAATGTAACATCATCTCTTGAATCTTATGTTATTGATAATATTTTAAGCCTAGATTTAATACAAATTAATTCTTTCATGAACAAGCTTAATAGAATTCTTGATCTCATTTTCGTTAGTGCAAATGTTCATGCTTATAGTTTTGAATGCTTTTCACCCTTCTCGCCTGCTGACAAACATCACGTGTCTCTCGTTCTTAATGTTCAATTTTATGAATTTATAAGTAGTAAACCGGATAAGAAACTTGCTTTCAATTACTCTTTTTGCGATTTTTCCAAGCTTAATGGTATTATACAAAATATTAATTGGGAGGTATTGCTGAATAGTTTTGACATTGATGAATGCTATTCTGTTTTTAGATCTCAGATACGTGGAATTTGTTTGAAAAATATACCACAAATAAAAAAGAGACCATATAAGCTTCCTTGGTATACTCATGATCTTAAAAAGCTTAAAAATCTGCGAAATAAGTTTCATAAAAAATTTACAAAATCGGGGAACCAAATTTTCTTTATTAAATACCAGCATTATATCAAAAAATTTAACTGCTTAAATAAATTTCTCTATAGAAACTACATCCTTAGAACTGAGGAGAACATTAAGTCCAGTCCTAAGACCTTTTGGCGCTTTATTAAATCTAAAAAGTCTTGTGCTGCAGTGCCCTCAGTAGTTTGTTTAAATGATAAATCTGCGAGTACACCTACTGATGTGGCCAATTTGTTCGCTGAGTTCTTCAGATCGAATTTCATTTGTGATGATATTGACACTTTCTCTTTTTGTCCAGCTAATAAACTTTCGTCAGTAGATTTTGGAGATTTGAAGCTTTCATCTGAGGACATCGAAAACGGGATCTTGGGTTTAAAGACTTCTTCGCAAACGGATTTGGATGGACTTTCGGCGATTTTTCTCAAAAGTTGTCCATCCATTGTTACCCTTCTAAAACTACTTTTTAACAAATCATTATCTGCCGGGATTTTTATCGATGACTGGAAATTGGCAAATATTACCCCAAGTAATTATAGGCCGATTTCGAAGCTCTCGACTATATCGAAACTTTTTGAATTTATTATTAAAGAGAAGATTTGCTTTGCTACCAAAAGTCTTATTATTCCAAACCAGCACGGGTTTGTTGCTGGTAGATCTACCATATCCAACCTAGTTGTTTTTAGTGAATATTGCTATACAGCCTTCGCAGCTGGACTTCAAGTTGACTGTATTTATACAGATTTTTCTAAAGCGTTCGACAGAGTGTCTCACAAAAACTTATTAGTTAAACTTGCCTCGCTCGGTTTTCATTCGACTTTCCTTCAATGGTTGAAGTCTTATTTATGCAATAGACGATGCGTAGTTTCGATAGAGGGCGCATTGTCGGAGCCTTTCATTGCATCCTCTGGTGTACCTCAAGGCAGTATTTTAGGACCTCTACTTTTTATCTTATTTATTAATGACATTAGTAGCTGTTTTTCTTTTTCGAACTACCTCTTATATGCCGATGACTTGAAGATCTTCTCTGTGATAAGAAGCGCAGACGATGTTCTTAGGCTTCAATCGGATATTAATGCACTCCTTCGTTGGTGCAGTAGTTCCGGTATCTCTTTAAATATCAGTAAATGTTTTCAAGTCACTTTTGCCAAAATTCGCAACGGGTTTCAGTCATCTTACTGTATTGAAAATAGTCTACTTCAATCTGTTACAGAGATCAAAGATCTAGGTGTGATCTTTGATTCACGTTTTTTATTTGTTAGTCACATTAATTTTATTATTTCTAATTCCTACTCGATCTTAGGTTTTGTGAGGAGGAACAGCTCTAATTTCTCAGATCCTTACACTCTAAAATTATTATTCACTGCAGCTTTTATCTGGAGGCCTTATCACCAATTTGCAGTTGATAGAATTGAGCGAGTGCAAAAGGTGTTTCTCAAATTTGCTCTTAGGTCGTTAAAATTTTCCGATCCGGTTCCTTCGTACAATTCGCGTTTGCTTCTAATTAATTTAAAATCTCTAGAGAGTAGGAGGTCGATACTCTCTCTTACTTTTGTACATTCTTTAATTAAGGGAGAAATTGATTGTTCATCTCTATTGCAAAGCATTAATTTTCATATTCCAGTAAAGACTCTACGTAACTCCTATCCTTTTTATCCGAATGTGCGTAACACGAATTATGCGCGTAATGCTCCTATTCCTCGAGTACTTCTTGAATTTAATGAGATCTCGAATTCTGTTTCGCTTGACTTTGCGGTTTCAAGAATAGAATTTTCTGCATTGTTAAACATCATTTTTTAGTAATTAAATATGTATTAGTTATATAAGTTTATATAGTCTTAAGAAGTCTGTAAGAACTAATATGTTTTAGACGATATGGAATAAATAAATAAATAAAGAAGTGTACTGCTTTGATAGATTCAGGTAGTAGCCGGTCATTGCAGAAACGGTCGGTTGCGGAATGGTACGGTGAAAGTTTTGCACAATGTGTCGGATTAGCGGGCGGTGAAATAATGTGTGATCAAAAGTTGACGGTGAAAATAAAGGTTTATCAGGTTACGCGTTTTGTTGAATTATGGGTGGTTAACGATTCGGTGATGGCATATAATGCGCTTATTGGCCTAGACCAAGCTAACCAATTAGAAGTTAGCCTTGACGTGTTGAACAAGGTCACGGTAGTCATGAAGGGGGGGGATTGAAAAATCATGTCAATTTGTAAAAGCTCTGTAGACATCGGTTCAGAGGTACAACCGAACGTAGAGAGTAGTTTAATTAGCTTGTTTAACAAATATTCATATTGTTTTGGAGAAAAGCTACCGGAACTTGGCAGATTGAAAAGCTTCAAAATGAACATCAAATTAGCATCACCGAAACCTATCACGAAGAAACCGTATACAGTTCCGATACCGAAACAAAGCGTCGTGGAAAATATTGTAAAAGAATTATTGCAATTAAAAATAATACGTGAGTCAAATTCGTTGTACGCATCGACAATTGTATTGGTTCGCAAACCAAATGGGGCAGATGGACTGTGTGCCGATTTTCGGGAATTAAATAATGTCACCGAGAAGCAACCATGGTTGATGCCTACCGTCGATGGGGTATTAGCCACTCTGTCAGGAAAAAGGTTCTTCACTACACTCGATCTCATGTCTGAGTACTACGGCCTTGAAAATTATAGGCGAGGGGTTAACGTTGCGTCTTTCGAAATGCAGTTTTTTAAAGCGATCAGTAATATTTTTGGAGCATGTAGTCAATGAAGATGGCATAAGACCGAGAATTTTAAAGACATTAGCAATCAAAGAGTATCCGACACCAGCTAACCAATTAGAAGGTAGAAGTTTCCTAGGATTGACAGGGTTCTTCCGCAAATTTGTTCCTGGTTTTGCGTTTATCGCAAGGCCACTTACTTATCTTACGAAGAAGGGTGCAGCTTTTGCATGGGGCATCATAAAAAAGATTTTGCGGTTGAAGCTGAATGGAACTTTTCGCGACTGCGCATGGTAAGGGGGCGTGTGATGGGATAGGGGGTGTTGTTAAACGAAACGCATATCGTTCAAGTTTGCAAAATAGAAATCCCACAAAAATTACAAAAGTTAAATCTCTGTATGAGTGGGCAAAAGTCAATTTTACTTCAATTGATTTCGATTATTGTACCAGACAAAAACACAAATCTCATTCCGATTTATTGAAAAAGCGATATGCTGTAGCAAAACCTGTGAAAAACAGTCGACACTTCCACTCTCATTCCGATCGGTAAAACTTCAATTGAATGTCAAATTTTTTCCGCTGATCATCAATCGAAAATTGTTCCTATTATTTGAAGAGTTTCATTTTACGTTATGAGCGAAAGAGTTAATTTTGTGTGAATTGTCACTTGTAATAAGCGATCTGACTAAAATTTACATTATTTTGTGTACATTTGTATCATTAGTTTTTAAATAAAATCATAACAATGTAAAGTGAATGTGAAATTTACTATAATTTAAGGACGAAAATTTCTTCACTACCAAGAACTCTATTTTTCAATTCGTACATAGCTTCACGATTTAGAACGTATCAAAACCCAAAACGCCTCCATGTATGTTCGTACGTGTATGCGGGCGTACACAATCAGACAAAAATTAATATTTTAAAAAAACTACTAATATCCGCACACATGTTTTTTCAGGAATAAATGCACGAATGTTTTCCGCTCAACCTATTGCTATTAAAATCATTCTGGGAGGTGGAGAAATTGTTTATAAAAAAAAATTTTTATTTGCATTAAATTTGAAATTTATACGACGAAAAAAATACAGTTCAGAAGAGTAGTATGTTTTTGACTCACATTGAAAAAGTTGTCTGATTCCGATATGTATTTTCGGAGAAAAAAAATAAATTCCGTAATACTGCAAAAATTTCAATTGTTAATAAAAAATCTACAATTCAAAATTTGGCAGAGATATTTACAGGGTGTCTTTTGGCAGGACAAAACTATATTTTGACGGAATATTACTGGTAAATTCGAATATTGGTAATTTTGGGGTCAACTTGAGATAGCCTTGCCCACAGTGACTTTTTGAGGATGCAACGGAGTCAATTTTGTTTATTAATCTTCGAACGCGAATAATCGAACGTGCGATGAGCACAGTTCGTCGTCTCTGAGGATACGCATTATCCACTAGAGTAAACGTGGTGACAAACCGATCAATGGTTGCTCGAATTACCGACTCTGCTGGGTGGGTATGTCGACCGAACCGAACCATTATTTTGGTAATAAATTCGTTCGATTTCTAACCGTTTTTTTATTGCATTTGTAGATAGATATGATTTTACATAATATACATTCCGGTAATTTCGCTTATATCGGGTCTTGCAATAGGAACGCTACAAAAGTTTTTTTTAATAAAACAAAAACGGTTTGGGGTATGAAATAAATTCTTTATTCCTGTGAAAGTACATTCGATGCCATCACGTATGGAACTCGATTTCTTTTGCATGGGCACCACGGGCACGCTTGCAGAAGTCCAGACGCTGAACCCAATTTTCGACGGTTTTCAAGCATAAATCAGCCGATACTGCTGCAATTTCACGTTCGATATTCATACGAAGTTCATCAATCGTCGCTGGCTTGTTAGCATAGACCATAGACTTGACGTAGCCCCACAGTAAATAGTCGAACGGCGTCAAATCGCACGACCGAGGCGGGCAATTGACTGGGCCATTTCGTGAGATAACACGTTCGCCAAACTTGGTTTTCAAAAAATCGATTGTGGGATTCGCTGTGTGGCTTGTGGCGCCGTCCTGTTGGAACCACATATTGTCCAAGTCCATATCATCCAATTCGGGCTAAAAATATTCGGTTATCATTGAGCGGTAGCGATTCCCATTCACAGTAACGTGCCGGTCTTGATCATCACGGAAAACGTACTTCGCAATGACGCCACCGGCCCATAAACCGCACCAAACCGTAATTTTTTCGGGATGCAATGTTGACTCATGGAGTACGTGTAGATAGTTTAGTTTGCTTATTGACGAAGCCATTCAGCCAGAAATGACGACGACCATAAATTGGACGTAGCGCTCTTAAAGTTGAGGCCATTGACTCCGAATTTCGGTAGTAAGTTTTAATAATTTCGACTCATTGTTGGATCGTATATCTTTCCATGATGAAATGACAAACCTTACTGAAGAGAAATGTCAAAATAGCGGGAAAAAATATAGCGTCGCTTGCTGTCACTATCGGTCTACTTTTGTAGCGTCCCTATTGAAAAACACTGAATACACAATCCTCCCTTGACAAGCTGGAATAAATCAAGAATAAATATGTTTTCTCTAATGTCACCACACCAGGGGATTGTTAGGCTTTCCGCTGCAATACAGGCTCTGACAAGTATTTACTGACATTATGTGAATCGGAGCCTCAGCGTCAAAATCTCGTCTAGAGTCGAATTGCATTGATTGAGATTTTCATCTCTAAAATTTTTTTGTGATTTGGAAGAATGTTCTCTTAATAGCCCAGTTAATAGCTTTTCTATGGGGGAGTTAATTTTACAAAATTTTATATTCATTGGTATACAATAAAAGCGATGGTCATACAATATTACCTTAAAGCTTTTGGGTGTGGTGGCTGTTGCAGGATAAACCGTCTAAACTGTCGTGAATCTCGAACAATAAGATGTAGGAAAGAACTGTTCAACCCAAATTAGCCTGGACCGCCGAACTAAAACTGCCCCTAAGGGGAAACTTAACGGCAGTTTGTTATTAAATATATTAATTAAATATATTTAGGCTGAAGGCTTAAACATTAACAATAACAAAAGTTTTGTTCGCCACAGAGTATTCTAAGTATGTTATCTAAAATGACGGAGAACATTTTTAATCGGCTACTCAGTTATTTCCTTGAAACAGTACATATGTATGGAACTTTGACAAAATAATATTTGACTTAAACAACATTACTTTCAGATCTGTAAAACTTGATCTTTATTGGAAAAATTGTATACCATATATTACAGAAACTTTTGCCAAGATGGGCACAAAGGGCGTTAAAAATTTTTCTTACATACTAAGCAAAATTTGTTAATCATAGTAAGGTACAAAGTATGTACTGATAATCTTAACAAATAAACACACAGATATGGAATTATGTATGTTAACACAGAGCTAACAAGTTCACCTATTATTGTTCTTTTGATTTTTGTATTTCCGAAATTAAAATTTTTGATACTACCAAATCATGGTTAAAGAACCACATTTAGTCGTCCGTAAAGAACCAAAACCAAGATATGTGAAAGTTCAAGCTGGAGATGCTTTTACCAAACAAAGGAAGCTTAGCGAGTTTTTCAACGAAAAAGGTTTCAGTTTGAATAATTTAACTGGCGCTTGCAGCGATGTGTAATACACTGACACTGTCATTTTGAATGGCATATTACGGCGTTTTGAGATTGATTTGATTGCCTTTTCGACACCTACTCGAATTGTTATTTCGTATACATTCAGGTAATTTCGCTTAACCGTATACGATAGATATCATGAATTAAATTCATTTTGTACCTTCGATTTGTAAAAAACACACATTCCGGTAACTTCTCTTACATACATATACATACGTTGGATAGTATGAATTCAATTTATCGATTATTGTGCTTCGGAGTCTCAGCGTCAAAATCTAGCATAGAGTCGAACTGCATTGATTGGGATTTTCAACCCCAATAAAATTTTGGCATTTTTGAAGAACAGTGTCAGTTACTCTAGAATAGAAATTTTGAAAATTTGAATTATAAGCCGTTTTTAGCAGCAAATAACTCATTTAGTTCCATATCCTTAAACCTTATGGAGATGTGTGTGTATGTATGTATGTTATACGTACAGTGGTGTGTATATATTTGATGCATGGACTGGTTGAAAAATATTTAGGCCACCGCCCTAAACGGATATCATTTCGCAGAGTTGGCTCAACTCGTAAATTTTCTCGAGCTTGTGTTGTTGTTTTACATGCGTCAAGTTTCACCACACCTGAAAACAATTGGATCAAGTTAGATACTTATGTCAATCAGCAAAAGTCATATTAGTTCTGGTATAGTGAAATTGTGCAAGATTTTCTGTTAGAAGAATGGTGGAAGCAATGCAACATCTTTCTTTGCCAGTCGGTACAAAAAACAGTCCTAATATCAATAAGTAAAAATTTAATTACCATTAGTTTTTCCAAAAATAGGGTGTCATAATTTTACTAAGCATTCGATTTTCCAAATGCATGCAACAAGGTGTGCCGCTACTCAAAATAGGTGCTGCTAGATCGAGGCATTATTCAAATTGCATATTAAAGCATTATTATTATTTTTACCAATATCCGATACTCTGATAATATGATTATAATCTTTAATATTTTATAATTTCAGGATTCTGGACGAAAATACTAAACGTAAGCTTGAAGAAGTTGAAAACTCAAATTTAATAGAGATAAGATTGACTGCAGAAGCTCGCTTGATCGAAGAAGCTAGCCTAGCTGAAGAAGAACGCTTAGTTGAAGAAGCACGTTTGGCCGAAGAAGCTCGTTTAGGTGAAGAAGCACGTTTAGCTGAAGAAGCAAGACTGGCCGAAGAATTACGTAAAGCCGAAGAAGCACGTTTGGCTGAAGAAACGCGCTTAGCTGAAGAAGCATGTTTGGCCAAAGAATTGCATAAAGCTGAGGAAGCACGTTTGGCAGAAGAAGCTCGTTTGGTTGAAGAAACGAGACTGATCGAAGAATTGCGTAAAGCCGAAGAAGCACGTTTGGCTGAAGAAACGCGCTTAGCTCAAGAAGCATATTTGGCCAAAGAATTGCGTGAAGCTGAGGAAGCGCGCTTGGTGGAAGAAGCACGTGCTGCAGAGAACAATCATTTTGAAGAAGAAAAACGACTACGAGAAGAAATTAGTCGTTTAGCCGTAATTGAAAAACTAGCTACGGAAGAACAAGAAGGGGAATTGGCACGTCAAGCTGCGGAGCTTGTAGAAATCGCTCGCCAAGAAGCCGAAATCGCAGCACAAGAATTACATGCTATCCAACAAGTGTATAAATCGAGTTTATCAGATCTAGATGACTCTGCTTCAACGTTAGTTGATCCCGTCGTGGAACAACCGGAAACTCCCACCGGAAAAACGGATCAGGAACCAATTATCGATTTTTCTTCTTACATTGAAGAAACTGGATCTGATGCTGGCACCGAAGCAACTGAAGAGGATAGAGAAGAGTAAAGGAATTCAATTAAGATAAATATTCGTAAATCATAAATTAAATCTTCAATTCTCATTAGGAATACTTTGTTGAAATGTTTTGTAGTGGATATTAATTTTTCCTTTCTGCATAACTTGAACTTTATATAAAAATGATCTTATGTTAACTTAAACACCTGTTTGAACCTAACAACTGAGTAAAATCGCCAGCAATTGTAATAAATCCGGATAAAAATGTGTTTTATTTATTTTTGCATATTACATATATCGAAAATCGCTTGAAATTGTAATTCGATGCGACCACCTGACAGCTAGGTTCTTAATAACATCCTCAATCAACTCAATAGGCCTAATTCTAATCACTTATAAATTATACATTTAGGCGAATACACGCCAGATTAGAGTATAAGGGACTGTGCAGAAGACATGCGATATACAACCGGCAATATATGATACTAAAAAACTTTAATAATAATAATAATAAAAATTGGCGTTTACATCATATAGCGCGAAGTTTGACCGAATTTCTCCTACAATTTGTGGTGTGCGTCTTTATACCGACTCCAAACGACAAATGATTTGTGCGAAAAGTTTTTTCATACCAGAAAATACATATATGTAAATAATTACAATAGCATAGCACAAGTAGTTTGAATATTTATTGCACCTAAATTGAGCGAAAGTATTTCCATCACTGTAGTGCGATTCACTAACTTATTTTAGAGATATTCGTTTGGTTAACTCAACTTAACCAAAATTTTAGCGACCCTGCTATTCAGTAGCCATTTTTTAACGATTTTCGCATTCGCCGAATCAGCTGTTGATGTTAGCTAGTCGATGACCGACAACTAAACGACAACAAATTTTATGTTGTTAACTCAATCGAGAAAAGTGAAATTCGTGATTTCAATTTAAATAAAAGAAAAATTTTAAATTCAGTGATTTGTTTTCTTGTAATTAAAAAAGGAACATTAAATAATGTCGTTTAAATATATGGCATATGATTTATCACGAGGTGATGAAGAAGTAAGCGCTCCAACAGTGGATCGACGTTTACTCCGAGATGTGGACAATCCCTTTAATTTAAATGCAACAGACTTTCAAAAACTGTATCGGTTAACTCCAGACTTGGCTGAATACCTAATTTATCAGCTTGATAACCAAATAAGAGGATCCAGAATAACAGCAATATCAACTGAGAAACAGGTAGCTCGTGTAATCTTTAAGCCTGTATGCAATTTTAAATTTTACTTTTATATTGGTAGGTTCTAGCGGCGTTAAGGTTCTTCGCAACTGGTTGCTATCAACGACTCGTAGGTGAACAATGGGGAATATCCATGAGCCAGTTTTCCGTAAGCCGGCATTCATCGGGTAACGGATGCAGTCAATGATTCGTTGTTTCACCAGAAAGTGAGGTTTCCTATGACCCAAGTGGAACGCCATTCTGCTAAAGAAATGTTTGCTTCGGCCTCGTCTCCCTTTGTGGGAGGCTGTATTGGAGCCGTCGATTCCACGCACATATCAATTTTGCCACCCCAAGGAATCATGAGGAGGCTTATGCCAACCACCACATCTACTATTCAATTAATATGCAAATGGTAAAAGCAAACTTTTACAAGGATCCATGTATAAAAACAGAAATATAGTTTAGTTTTAATATATAGATAAATGATTATAATTTTAAAGAAATTTAATATATGTATGTAAATCCTAAATACGCCGGAGCACAACGCGAAGTTTGAAAACGACAACCTTGGCATATTTGCAGGTTATTCCGCATATTCCTTGGAGTCGAGTTGATGACTATTCTAACAAAACATTCATAGAAGAGTCCGGAATTCTGCTACAATGGATCATTGCAATATACATATATAAAGAATTTGAAGTGTTTGTAGTTTGAAACAAACTAATATCTATTTCACTTTCATGAAATATAACAACATCGCTCAGATTTTTATTTGGCAGCAGGCATTCGTTTGTTTTTTTTCTATTCCTCTTTGTGCTTTTCGCTTATTTTGGCATTTAGTTTGACTGAGATGCCACTCTTTATCAATTTGAATAAATACAACGAAACAGCTGTTAAGTGTCGTTAAGAATATGTTAGTGAATCGCACAATCGTTAGTGCAAACGGCAAATATTGCCGCTAAAAATAACAATTGTCGTACCGTTTAAAGTTAGTGAATCGCACTACTGATTTCCAACACGTATGTAGCTGTGTTCAGAAGACCCAGACACATTAAGCAAGCATCAACTAGATATTAAATAAATCATATTTGAAAAACAATCTTACAAAAGTAGACTTAAATATTTTGATCTTTGTTTTTTGCACTTATTACTATCCACCCGAGATATGGAGTACGTGAAGAGATCTGTACCAATAAACTAAGAAAAACAAGTCGGAGTACCAAAGTCTAACCGCATTTTCAAACCAAAGAAAAGTAAGACGGAGTAGCCGCGTCTACCCGCATTCTCAAAGTAAAAAAATATAAATGTAAGACGGAGTATAAGAGTATAGGTCCATAATTTTTATAATAGTTAATGCGAGCTCAAGCGCCAAAGAATTTTCGCAAAAAAAAACTCGTAGTTGTGTAATAAACACTTACAATAAATAAATAAAATGATTACCAAGTACTAAAATGGCAGAAAAGGACTATCATGATGACAAATATATCAAAATTGTCGGTTTCAGTAACATCTTAAAATCTATTTTCATGAGAAAAATTTAAAACCTCAAAAGAGAAATAGAGAACTTTAGATACCAAATAGAAAATTATACTGATCAAATAGAATACTTGGGAATTTTATTTACGGATACAATATGTGCGCATGTCAAAGTTTCCTAGTATAGTGACGAAGAAATTGATGTCGTTAAAGATAAAAGTTGAAGGGAGAGTGTACACGATTTGCAAAGCAACCAACGATGCTTATGTTAGTTCTTAGATACTGTGGACGTTAATACATATTTCCTAGTCGGAAGTTTTACGAAAGTAAATTGAGCTTAAACGGCAGCACCTAAATGAGTTTTTCGTTGTACACAAAGGTGGGAAATGGTAAGAAATTAAAAATGTGTAAAATGTGTAACGAGCGTAAAAACTAGATTGATTATTGGTTAATAATAGCGTTGCGCTACCGTTTGCACTTGCTCTCCAATCACTTCACACACAAAAACTGAAACTGGAAATTTAAAAAAGTTTATATTAACTTACTTTTATTATTTTAAATATGTATGTATTAGAATTTTTAATTATCTACCTCCATTTCAACTGATTGATAATTATCTGAATTACTATTTAAAATTATTCTTCAGTTTTGTATTTATAATGAAGTTTATCTCTACAGCTTTTTTAGATTTGCTATTGACTTTATGTATGTGCAAAATATCAGCTGGTTGCAGCAGCAGCATAATTTTGTGAAAATGCGAAACATGCACACCCTCATAGCAACTACAATACCCCAGTGGGAAAATGTGATTTAAACATTACTACACTGATTAAATTTATGTCCATAAAGCCTCATAGTCTGCACATTACATCGTGGATGAATCTTAACACAGTGCGTGTCCAAGGAAAGTAATGTCACTTGATGCATTACCATGTGCATTATCTTTGATATAAGAAAAGATGTGTCTTTATGGTAATGTATTAATTCGAGTATGTAATATAAGTCGTGAAAAGATATGTGTGTACGTATATATAAGTATTTCACATGAATCATTTGAATTTTGCTTAAGGTTACAAAATGAATAATTTTTTTTAAAATAAAATTAGTCGATTTATTTTCATGACTTATATGTACATTAATCCCTTAATTAACTTGTTGCATTTCGGGCATCTGGGCATAGCTCTACTCCTCATACTCCTCGCATCGATCAAATGCTTAAAATGTTTGAATGGTACCATGTTTTTTACGGCGTCATAATTTGACTTTAGCACAACTTCTGCGCTGATTACACTGGACCACGAATTTCAACTTTTTCTCTTTACCAGAAACGCCGTTATGAAATTCGTATGTAAATCACCCTCTGATTTCGAAAATCGAGTTCATTTTTGATTCTATGGTACCGTTTTATGCAATTTACCGTTATTCGAAAAGATGGCTCCCTTTAATTACGTATATCTCACGAACGGGTTAAGCAATTGCATAGATTTTTGTTTTTTTTTATGAAAAAATATGAAAAAAAATTACTCTTTGCGAGGGCAGCATTCCAAAATCAAAACCAGATATTTTTCCAGATATTTTTTCTTTACGTAAAGCTCTGTTTAATTAGAAAAAAGATAAGCTATCATCGAAGAAAATCGATGCAAAACTACGTAAGTTATAAACGATCAAATAAAAATACCCAGGTTGCGCAATTTCAACGTATACCTCAAAACGTACATACATATGTAATATGTATGGTATAAAGAAGAGTGAAATATCCAGCTATGCTCTGTTTCTATTGAGTTAAAAGTTCAATTTATGAATGAAATTACCCATATTTTTAACTTTTTTTTAAATTTATTTATGTTTATACTATATTCTAACAATCTTTATCTTAATTTGATTTTACTATGTAATCGAAATAATTATGTGTTCTACTTTGACGCATATTCAGTTTAGGATCGGTTTCTCTTATGAGAAACCAGCAGTAATCACCCATCATTGCGACGTCCCTGAATCCTTGATATCGATTCTCAATTAATATCATTTGCTGATGAAACCTTTCGCCATGTTCGTCACTTTCGTCGCCAAGATTTGCCGGAAAAAAGCTGAAAGGTGAGTGGAGAAAGTGAATTTTTAAAGACATATTTACGCCTGGAAAGAAAATATTAGTTAAGTAAACAAGTTATAAAATTTTGTGAAATTAATTTTAAGAAGCCTTTAATATTTACCCATTTTCGCATAATTATTGATTAAGTCGTTCACTATCTGCTCGTAGTTAGGGCTTTTGTGTCTACGGAGAAAAGAAGCAACGACCTTTTCAAAGGATTCCCACGCTGCTGCCTCAACTGATGAGAGTAGTCCTTTGAATTGATTGTTGATCAATTTTTTTATTTGTGGTCTAACAAAAATACCTTCCTTTATCTTGGCTGGAGAAATATCTGGAAAAATTGTTTTCAAATAGTCGAATGCTTCGTCTTCTTTGTCCAAAGCCTTAACAAAGTTTTTAATGAGACCGAGCTTGATGTGTAAGGGAGGAAGTATGATTTTCTCTTTCTTGACATGAGGGGTGTATTTGATGTTATCCACACCAACGGTAAACTCGACTCTTCCGGCCAATCCTTTCTGACTGAGTGGTCCCTACGAGTTCGGCTATCCCACTTGCACAGGAAGCAGCAATGCTTGGTGTAGCCACTTTGTAGACCGCATAGCATTGCAACGACTTTGAGATCAGAACATATTTTCCAATCATGCTCTTCATATTTGATAAATTTGAGTATTTTTGCATTTCCTCGTAGGTTTCCTTTGTATTTACTGCATGTGCGATCGGGATAGAAGGCTTTTTGTTACCAATATGCAATAATACAGCCTTCAAACTCAGTTTATTGCTGTCTATGAACAATCGCCACTCTTTTTAATCATAAGTTTGACCAAACTCTTTGAATAAACCAGGAATGTCGTTGCAGTAGCATATACTGTCGTTCTTGGTATAGTGTTTGGAAAATGGTTCGTGACGAGTTCTACAATATATCACCTTTACATCGGATGACACAAATTTAAATTGTTGCATACGAGAAGTGTGGATCTCGGCCTTTTCCTTGGATAGTTCCTAATCTCTTATCCAATCATTAAGTTGTGCTTGTGACAGAACGTTTCTCTCGTTTCCTATGCGAAATTCAGTACAACTTGATTCCCCACACTCAGATATTACTGTTGACAATGGAACTGGATCCGCAACTGCCGTTGAATGTAGTACTGGTAATGTCACTGTAGGTACGCTAGCATAGGTTACTCTTCTTGATCTTCCAACGCCAAGTACTTTTGTTTGACAAATATAACACTCTATTGAATGGCAAGTAGATTCTCTCCATATCATTGGTGTCTCAAATTTTATTTGTTGTCCTGATTCTGACTGAATCAATTCTACTCGACACGATGTACACAAAGTGTTCGGTGTCCATGGTTTTTCAGCATTTTTGGGCTCAATGCCAAAATACTTGGAGTATAAAGTTTTGATATGATCTGAGAACACTCGTCGTCGCCTTATGATAGTATATTGGCCACACATGAAACAGAACATATCTGGATCGTTATTACACTCACATTCTCGCGTCCTTTTACTCATTTTATTTTTTTTAATAAATCACGGTTTTGAATTTTGACTTATGAACTGAACTATCTCCGGCGAGCCTTGCAGATGTTATGAAGTTTCAAGGCGCATTAACTCATATTTATACTCGTAACAAGAATAAAATTGAAAAAGATCAAGTCTTACCTAGACAGAAAAGTTCCTTTTTATACGAAGCCGGGAAAAGAAAATACTACCTGCTTGAGATGTAGGCTTTAAAAATTTTCTGTCTTATAATTTTGAAAATCTTCCTGCATACTTACCCATAAGTGACGGAAATACATGTTTATAACTACATGCCTACAGCAGGTTTCGAACCCAACCACTCTTCCTTTCGATGCAACCACTCTACCTACTATAAAACAATTCGAGTATTAAAAGTACTATTTGATTTATTTAAAGAAAAAGTATTATCATTGTTATGGTGTTATTCGTTTATCCGGATAATATCCCATTTGCACTTTATACCTTTAATATATGTATGTATACATACATTGAAGTTGCGCAACCTGGGTATTTTTATTTGATCGTTTATAACTTACGTAGTTTTGCATCAATTTTCTTCGATGATAGCTTATCTTTTTCTAATTAAACAGAGCTTTACGTAAAGAAAAAACATCTGGAAAAAAAGTTTTGGGTTTGGAATGCTGCCCTCGCAAAAAGTAATTTTTTTCATATTTTTTCATAAAAAAAAACAAAAATCTAAAATGACAAGCTAATATCTCGAAAACTATCTGGTTGAGCAAAAAACAAATGTCATTCATTTATAGCAAATTTTATCGTCTTTCCCATTCTGTAAACTTTTTTTTTTTGCAATTGCTTAACCCGGTTGTGAGATATACGTAATTAAAGGGAGCCATTTTTTTGGTTTTTTCGAATAACGGTAAATTGCAAATATCTCAAAAACGGTACCATAGAATCAAAAATGAACTCGATTTTCGAAATCAGGGGGTGGTTTTACATACGAATTTCATAACGGCGTCTCTGGTAAATTTTGGCCGTCGACCAGTGTTATGTTTGTGACCGTTTGCTAAAATATTTGCGATGATCCAAAATATTTGTCACAATAGCAACCTGTTAGTTTAAAAGGGAAAAACGGTTATTATTTGAAATAAATGGGGAACTGTTATTCGCATTTAAGTATAAATATGTTAATAATGAATTTTTGCATAATACAAATACATAGATACCTGTCAGGATTCGTTCCAATGTCGATCCATTTTACTCAATTCTTCCAGGGATTTTATTCGAAAAGCTACGCACGTGTCTTTTTGTGTATGAAACTCTTGAAGTATTATGTTTGATTATTTATCACTTGTTGCAGTAAAGACAAACATTCCCCAACGTCTATTGAGCGCGTATCCTGTTGTGTTTGAAGCTCGGGAATTAGTATGTGTATTTTTGCTTGGTCAGTAATTAATTGTTGTGACAATGACTTATATTCGCCTAATTTATGCTTCAGCTTCTAAAAGCAAAAGAAAATATAAGGATTTACAAATTTTTTTTTTTGGTCGGCTTTCCAATAAGGAAGTATTGGCAGTTTTAGCCAAGGTATGTACCTGGAATTTTTTAATGAAATTCACAGGGGCTGTTAGGTAGTTGCTCACTGACCGATATTTAGAACATTTTGAGCAAAAATAATAATAGTTTGAAAGTTATTTGTTGTTGAAACTTCTAGTTTTACTTGACCAAATTTTAATATAAACACTGCACTATTGATGTTTATTTTAATTTGTACATGACCTTTCATGCGTATACAACTTAATTCACTTATTTTCTTACAAAATGTGTAAAAATTCTTTCTTTAAACACTATTTTCCAAACCTATTGCTATTCTCCAATGATCGTAAACACACAATTACTGAAAGATAGCTGCGATACTTCATTGCTGGTGATGCCAGATCTAACCAGAACCTGGTTGTGCGCTGGGCTTGGTACCCGCCACGTAAAAACACCTTCCAATGAAAAATTTGAGCAAAAAGCCTCGGATGAGACCCCCCTATTCTGATAACGACCACGGCAAACGTTTAAAGGACTATGATTTAAGGGCGTGCACCTGGAATGTCCGAACCCTTCATTGGGAAGGTGCCTCTGCCCGGCTGGTGGATGTCCTTGTAAAGACATCGGGTGACATCACCGCCATCCAATATATGCGATGGACGGGGTAAGGAATGAAGAGAATCGGACCTTGCGACATCTTGCTGATTTGCGCCCACGCAACTACGGAAGAGAAGGACGATGTGACCAAAGATAACTTATATGATAGCCTTGAGTGCGCGACGGTGCCCCCGCCACGATATCAAACTCGTGCTAGGAGATTTTACTGCCAAGGTGGAAAGGAAAGGAATTTTTGGTCCCATTGTGGGTAAATTAAGCCTATACGATGAAACATCCGCTAACGGGCTCGGCTGATCGACTTCGCCAAGGCCCGATAAATGGTAGTATGTAGTACCAGGTTCAAATATAAAAGGATATATCAGCGACATAGTTATCTCCTGATGGAAAAAAACGAAATCAAATTTATCATGTTGTGGTGGACGGAAGGCATGCTTCCAGTGTCTTAGATGAACGCACTATACGAGAAGCTAACATCGACTCGGATCATCATCTTTTCGCAGCCAAGATTTGCACTCGCCTCTGTGCTGCGAAAAGCACGCGCTCAGTGACACGAGAAAAGCTTGACGTCCAAAAGCTGCAATCACAACAAATAACCGACTGTTTCGCCACTCGACTTTCACTCCAGCTCGAGCTGCAGAGGTGAACCGTTCAGGCACTATATTTTATAAGAGCGTGCAACTTCTGGCGTATGCTGATGATATCGACATCATCGACCTCAACAACTGCGCCGTTAATTATGCCTTTTTCAAACTGGATAAAGAAGCGAAACGTTTGTGTCTGAAAGTGAACTAGGGAAAAACTAAGTACCTCCTGTCATCAAATAAACAGTCAGCGCACTCGCGTCTCGGCTCCCGTATCACTGTTGACAATTATAATTTCGATAAAGTTGAGGACTTTTTTTTATCTGGGAACCAGCATTAACACCTACAATAATGTCAGCCTGGAAATCCAACGTAGAATCTCTCTTGCCATCAAGTGTTACTTTGGGCTGAGTAGGCAATTGTGCAGTAAAGCCCTCTCTCGACCAACCAAAACCACACTCTACAAGTCTCATCATGTCCGTGCTATTGTATGGCGCTGAAGCATGTGCACTGCCAGCATCGGATGAGACGGCCCTTGAAATGTTCGAGAGAAAGATTCTCCGAAAGATTTATGGACCTTTACGTCTTTGCGACGGCGAATACCGCAGACGATGGAACGATGAGCTGTATGAGCTTTACCGCGACATAGACATAGTCCAGCGAATTAAAATACAGTGGCTACGTTGGCTGGGACATGTTGTGCGAATGGACGATTATGCTCCAGCCCCTAAAGTATTCAACGCGGTACCAGCTGGTGGTAGTAGAGGAAGAGGACGGCCTCCTCTGCGTTGGAAAGACCAAATGGAAAAGGACTTGACGTCACTTGGTATTTCCAATTAGCGCCAGTTAGCAGGAAGAAGGAGTGACTGGCGCAATTTGTGGAACTCGGCCAAATCCTCGTAAGAGGTTATAGCGCGAATTAAGTAAGTAAGTATGTCGGAAATCGAACTGTAATTTCCACACATTCATTTATTATTAGAAATTACGATTGGAACAAGTATTTTTTTGTATAAATACTGTGGGGGCGTAGCCTGAGTTGGAACGCCTAGGGTTATTTTTTTAAAGCGCGGCCGAGCGCCAACGTAGAAAGGTGTTTTGCACAAGAGTACTGTGTATGGCGGTCCGCAGTTGGAATGAGCAGGGTTATTTTTTAAAAGCGTGGCCGAAGGCCGCCAACGTAGAAAGCTGTTCTGCTCAAAAATACTGTGGATGGCGTAGCCGGAGTTGGACTGACCAGGGCTATGTTTTTAAGTGCGGCCGATTTCTGGCAATGCAGAAGCTTTTATTTGTTCTTGTTTTCATACCTTTTTTTCGACTGTTTTTCGTACTGTGTGGCAGAACTGAATTTCAATTCAATTCAACAACAAATGAAAAAGTGAGGTTAAATTCGACAATTTTTGCTTTCAGTTCTATAATCCGGGGAACCCACTCTACTCCCTCTTATAAGTCTCTTGTTTCAAAGCGTGCTTCCTTATTTCAAAATGCTCGTTTTTTTTTTGATAAAAGACGATATCAGCATTTTCTTACCTTTATCAACGCTTTCATCATTACGCAGTTTTTGCAAGGGAGCACACCTGAATTTTCTCATTTTGATAGTGTGTATGCTATTTTTGTTTACTCATTTCTCGTGTGAATTATTGGAATAAACTCGCTTATGTGAGTTTCACGTAAATGTGGAAAATAATAATAAACAACAATAGTAACGGAGTTGAAGTACATATATGAATATCAAATGAACAAGGTTAATGTCGCCAGCATTAGACTATTTGGTCGCCAAGTACAGTTCTTTTATCCTTCATATTACCAGGTCTTAGAAACAAAAAAATGCTGCCCTGTAAATGTTCAAGTGTTGGAAAGTTGCAGAAAAGTGGGTCTGCAAGAGTTACTTGACCACACAGTAACAAGAATTATGATGACCAAATCGGAAAATGAGGTTGCAGAATTCCCCAATGAACTGCAATTGGTGTCCAAATGGGGCTGTGATGGAAGTTCTGGGCACAGTGAATACCATCAAAAGTTCACAGATCAGAATACATCAGATAAATATACATACATATGTTTTTAACATCGTTTGTACCATTGACCCTCACGGAGCGAAACGATGCGTCAAAGATGTGCTGGAAAAATACAGAGCCAAGTTCAACCAGATTTTGTCGACCGTTAAAGTTTGAATTTATTAAAGAAACAGCTGATGTCATAAATGCTGAAATTAATCGCGTCAACGCTGAAATATATAATTTATCGAATACTGTCGTTGATGTAACGATGATAGATGGAAAGGTGGCGACAACAATCAGTGGAACTTCATCCATGGCGGTTTGCTTTATTTGTATGGCGAAGCCCACAGAACAAACTCTGACGAATGTTTGAAATTCGGCATTTCTCCCCTACATGCACGCATAAAGTTTATGGAGTGCATTTTGCACATTGCGAACCGCCTTAGTTTTAAAAAATTAAGAACAACAAAAGAGGCGAAAGAAGAAATGAAAGCAAATAACGCTGTAATTCAGCAAAATATGAAGGTTGTCATGGGTTTAAATATGGATGTTGTTAAACAGGGTATGGGAACATCAAATGATGGTAACATGGCAAGAAGGTTCATCCAAAACCCATATAAAACTCCTGACATAACGGGCGTAAAAGAAGAACTTATTCACCGGTTCAAAATTGTTTTAGCGACGATTAATTGCAGTTCAGCGATCGACACCGCAAAGTTCCACGTTTATTGCATGGATGCAGCAAAATTCTTTGTCGAACATTATGGCTGGTACCAAATGCCGGTAACTGTGCACAAAGTGCTTATGCATGGTAGCAAGATCATTGCAGAAGCTATTCTTCCAATTGGTATGTTCAAATTGTTATTGATTATTGAGTTTTTAAATGTGGTCTTTACTTTCAACAGGTATGCTGTCTGAAGAAGCGCAGGAAGCAAGAAATAAGGACTATAGAGAGTCTAGATTGTATCACTCGCGCAGAATTGGTCGTGTTGCCACTAATGAAGACGTGATGCATCAGTTGCTGATGTCTTCCGACCCATACATAAATAAAGACTGATTGAAATGATTATTCATATTTTTTTGCAATGCAATTATATGGAAAGTGGGCGGATTTCATTGAAATTTTCAGGAACGTATTATACAATTATAAAATTCATTTGTTGCAAAAGTTTAGTCGATTGAGTAAAAATCATGGAAGTTATGCCACTTTTTCAATTTAGGTTGTATGGGAGGTGGGCGTAAAAGTGGGCGGATAGTTTTGATTTTTTTGTTATATCTTAATAGTATCCAAAAACGCGTCTGTGCCAAATTTTGTAGTTCTACAAACACTCCTTCTATTTTTGGCCACTGCTTGTATGAACTTCAACCAATGTGGTCCGGTAGAATAGAGCAATAATGGTTGCATAAATTGCTTGTCAGGTGGATTCACGGTGTCAAGATGCACCAGCTCAGTCAATTGAAATGAGTGCCACTCAAGATATCATACCTTGCTCTATATTCAAGCAATCAAGTCCTAGGGGAATTCCGAACGCCGCAGACGATATACCCTCTACATCGGCACAGGCACGGTGGAGACGGGACTCTGTAAAAGGCAATGCGAAAATTACTAAAAATGTGAGCTCATGCTATGCAAATTCTAATATTGGTATGCTATTGGTACAGCATGTGTCAATATCAATTACAATGGCATTAATTTTTCAGCCAGAGTCCTAATTGATTCCGGATCCGAGTGCTCCTTCATTACTGAGAAACTCAAACGATGAATCAATATGCCGTTAAAAAGTCTGTGGCATAAACAACTCAATATCGACGCAGGTAAACGAGGCATGTGCAATTTAGTTAGGGTCACCAACATACCCACTAATTAATATAAAAGCTAAGGTTCTGGTACTACCAACTTGCCCAGTAAGCGCAATGCCACAGCCAGCCTTTCCAGACTTAATGCTAGCAGATAAGAGGTTCTTCATAAACGAACCTGTCGATCTCGTTCTCGGTGGAGATATCTACCCACAAATAATTTTAGGCGGCATGAAGAAGAACGTACTAAATACGCTTCTTGCGCAAGAAATCGTGTTTGGTTGGATACTAACCGGTACTGCTGAGGCAACCAACCGAACCAACCAATTGGATTCATTTTATAATGAAATAACGTTGGATAAACAAGGCAACTGCCTCTTGGGAATTAGAGGAAGCCCCCAAGAAGATAATTGTAAATGAGGAAAATACATACTGCGATAAGCTCTTCAAAACGACAACCGAACATTCTAAAGAGGGGAAATATGTGGTATCTCTGCCATTTAGGCCAGATTATCCTAAAAAATTTGCCAAGGACCTTCAATCAAAAGTTCATGCTCTCAGTTCTTCCGGAACGAGACGCGCCTAGCGAAAAATCCTAATTTACAAAAGGAGTACAATAGAGTAGTCAAGGAATACGACACATTAGGACATATGTCAAAAATCCACACTAACATACCAGCTACCTCCGCAGACTCCTACTTCTTACCACACCATTCTGTACTGAAGAACGAAAGTACCTCAACAAAGGTACGAGTAGTATTCAACTCATCATGTTCAGCCGCTAATGACATAAGATTAAACGACGTGCTTTTTTCTGGTCCCCTACGACAGGCCGACTTAACCATCCTGATGTAGTGAAGGCTCTAGGTATAAGTGGAACTCACTTTCTGACTACTTCTACTTTATAGCAAAACCGATAGAGGAATGCAACGTTCTAACGAAAATAGCAAAACTGTCAGCTAACGTAAAACTTTTTGACCCGCTCGGGTGTCTGGCACCCATAAAAATAGTCGCCAAAATCCTCTTGCAAATTATATGGTTAGAGGGAACAGACTGGGATAAGACAGTAACCTCAGCCAATTTGGAGCGTTGGCAAGCATTTATGGGCGATTATGCAGAAATTGACAATATCCGAGGCCCGAGATAGGTATATTTTTCACCGACCGAGGAAATACAGGTACACGGTTTTAGTAATGCTTCAGAGAAGGCATATTCGGCTACTGTATATTTAAGGGTCAAAACTAAAGAGAAAGTCTTCGTAAGTTTACTTACGACCAAAAAAAAGAGTTTCCCCAGTTAAAACGGTATCTTTACCACGACTAGAACTTTACAGGGCGGTTTTACCGGCCGAAACCGCAGAAGCAGTAATCGAAAACCTCAACCTCGGACACGTTAAGTTACAGCTATGGACGGATCCCACAGCAGTCCCTGCATGGATACGTAAGCCCCCACATTCCTGATCAACCTTCGTTGCACACCGCATAACTAAGATTACAGACAAGGTTGGAAACAAGGATTTTCATATCTACCGAGAGCTTTGAAATACTTATCGTACGTGATGAGATTCTATCAAAGAACTTACCTGAAAACAAAAGCTTCATTTAAAGTAGAGTCTTGCTTAATTTCATCCGATGAAATTAACGTAACGACACAATGCTTAATAAACGTTTATCCGAAGCAATTCTACAGGGAAGAATACTCTAGAGTGAAATCCAAGAAACCAATCGATGCTAAAAGTGAAGTGTTGCCTTTTAATCCCTTTTTGGACAAAAATCACATTATGAGAACTGGTGGGCGTCTTGGCGCATCGCTGGACTTAGCACATAGTGAGCGCAATTCCATCATTCTTTCATATATTTGCAGGCTGTTCCGTCCAATTGTACAGTTTATCTATCAAGTCACCTTGTACGGTGAAACTCAGCTGATGTTGCGCATCCTTCGTACGCAGTACTGGATTCCCAGTGTAAAAAGTATGATACGTTCTGTCATTCACAACTGTAAGATCTGCAGGATCCACAAAAAGCGTACCAGCCCCAACTCATGGGAATCCTTTCTCGGGAAAGCGTGCATTCACGAATACAAGAGTCGATTTTGCCGGACCTTTTGATACCAAAGGCTTTCGCGGCTGAGGGTGCTCAAAAAATATGTACTCCGACAACGGTACGAACTCCTCACATGGGTGGATTGTGGGAGGCGGGTGTGAAAAGTTTTAAGAGCCATTTCAAAAAGATTTCAACTGACTATAAGTTTACTTACCCATTAAGCCATCTTCGAATGAACCATCTGACTTGGAGCAGCTTACTCCAGGTCATCTTTTAGTTGGAGGGCATTTATTGGCTCCACCAGAAATAGATGTTAACGAAAATCCTGCATCCATCGTACACCGGTAGCAGAAACTTAAAGCTATACATCAAACATTTTTTAGGAGACGCAAGGCTGAATATTTGTTGGAAATGCGGAAACGCATAAAATGGAAACATCCACAAACTTATGTAAAACAGGAGATCTTGTCGCCATAAAAGAGGACAACCTACCGCCTAATACATGGAGATTGGGAAGAGTCATCGACCTCTACCCAGGCTCTGATAACAGGGTACGCGTCGTCGACATCGATAAAACAAATGTGCAAATCATCAGACCAATTACGAAATTGGTCTTGTTGTCCTCCGGCCAAGAAAACAGCGAAAACCCAACAATATCCAGACTACAAAACGAAAGATACCTTAACTTACCCTTTCACAGTTAAAGTATTTAAAACGTTGAAACATACGTATTTGGCAAATTCTATTGAATGGCAAAATACTTTTCTAAAATTCTATATTTCGTTTTAGGCATGCACGGATTGTTTTTTTTAGTATTTTCTATGTTTTAGTTAGACCAACATATGTATATACATACATGAATGTTGTGACTTGTATATTTTTATGCAGGTCTTTTAGCTTATAAATAACTTATTTAATTTTTTTGGTCTTATCTTACTCACTGTTTATAGAAATTTTTGACGACGCCCGGACGACCGAGTTCTAAGCATGACGACGGCACTGATTTTTTCGCTTATTTCAGATCCGCTTTAGTGTTTAACACCCCAAATGTAGCCCTGATGTATCTAGAATGCTGAAGCGCAGTTGGAAACCTGAGAAACAGAAAAATAGACTAATTAAAATAAGAAAATACTGTATATGATGCCAATTTGCCAACTGCCTCGTATATTATTTCGATACTCTCCACAGTTGCCGGCCCGATGGCTAACACAGTTTTCGAATTCGGTTCGATTTGTGTGTGACGGCGACACAGCCCGGTGTTCAGATTATTCGCAGCACGTTTCATCATCATTTCACATTTCTCTTTCAAAGCGGAGTCCAATTTTGGCTCACTTCAGACATCCAAAATGGATAGGCGGAGAAATTATTTATTACAAAAATATTGTATAGGATTCCTTCCTCCGCCAGGAATATAAAATATAAAAAAAAAAATATTGGAACCAGTTTTGTGAGAGATACAAACAACAGAAAAGAAAAAAAATTGAGAAGTGAATAAAAAAGGAATTTAAATAACGCTGGACGTAGCACATCTACATAAACTATAGATTATACAAAACAAAATTGGCAAACTATTCGAATTGTTAAAAGCCACTTGTAGTCTATAACACCGGCTAAGCGTAGAAGATAAAATCAAACAACCGCCTACATTTAATATATACATAAAAAACATACCTACAAACAAATCTGCAGCGCTTGCAATAAAGAAAGCAATACAAGTGAAGCGAATAATTCGCGCCCACTTTTTATTTAGTGACACGTAACTATTTGCAACAACTACGCGTTCAGAAAACTAACAACATCTCTTTAAAAATACAATTATCGTCACAAACTCACTTTTACTAAAGCACACATAGACTGCTAAAATATTTTTTAGCAAAGCATATACTAAAATTATTAAGTTGTAGTTGCAAGCTATTCATGTTTCTTTTTTCTTTCCCTCTACTGTAAAATTTTACATTATTTTTTGAGGGGTTTTATAATTAATTTAGTTTTGATTTAGTTCAATTTAGTAAGCAAGCTAGGGTTGAAAATACGAAGTTTTTTCCTTTTTAAGTTTATACTTTTTACACTAAGATTTATTTTAACAAACAAAAACTCTTTATATACTGCTTACAAAGAAGTCAGAAATATTTAATAAAACTAAAAGCTACATAAAATTTTTAAAACCATAACTAATACAATTATTTATTTACTTTAACTAATTTAATTATATATGATGAAAGCGATTTGTTTCAAAACTCAATAATCTTTTCCCTTTCCTTGTTTGGACGCTAATTTATATGTTGTTGGTAACAATATGTTATTATTTACTAAATATACTTACTTACTACTACTACTATGCAAATTATGAAAGCAAATCAAAATTGCGCAACTTAAGGATATTGTTGAATAAAAACTTTTTGCTTAAAATTCCATAAAAATCACACAATTCATGCCAGTTGATTACAAATTCACTTAACTACTTCAGTAACTATGTATGTATGTATGTATATACAGAGGTGGTCAAAAGTATTTACACAACGAACATTTTTTGCACATTCCACTGAAATATTTTTTCTTGCTGTTGTTGTTGTTGTTGTGCAAAAAAATGCCATGTTGTTGTAGACCTTGATCTATGCGCAAATGACTGAGGTAAATTTGGTAAAGATAACGGTATATGCAGAGAACGTATATTTACAGAGAAGTAGCATCCCACTTCATTCCTGTTGACGTTCCGCGTTTTTGGGAAAAGGTCTATTTTTCGTCCAGCTCACCACCCAATAATTTTTCACCTACAAGGGGCAAAATTTAACATCGGTTGAGCGAAAACAACAATTTTAGAGAAAATTAATGTACGTTCTCTGTTATCAGTTACATTGTGTGGTTGCAGATGTTTTTTGGCGAAAATTTTCCTATTGTTTTGATAAGGAATTTTCGCAATTCTATTTCCAGCATTTAAAAAAAAATATTAAAAATATGTATTCTTCTATAATTTAAATTTTAGTGTTTTATTTTATTCTACTAATATTTTCCATACATAACTTTCAATAAATATTTTAAGTAGTTAAACAAAATCTTCAAAAAACACTAAAGAAATTGCATTTATTGTTTATCATATGTATGCACATGCATGCATTTATTTAACAATGCATATTTAATCGAATTACTTCCATGCAAAAGGGCGCGTACAAGCATACATATGTGTAGATATGTAAATAGAATAGAAATAACTATGTTCACATTCAACCGAACTCTAAGTCTGCGCGCAAAGTTTGACAAAATATCTTATCTCCAGTTGGTCTTTAATTTTTACCATGTCAAAAATAACAACGTTCTAATGAAATATTTATACAAATAATTAAACAAAGCAATAGTTCAACAGGCTATCGTGGTAAAAGATTAATTTAAATATTAAATTTGTACGTCAAAAATAGAAGTTTATTGATTTGAAAATAAAAACTCTAAAGCCAAATAAGCTGTTTTGTCAAAACTCCACAGAAATAGTTGCTTCTGCCCGCAATTCACACGAAAAAGCTGCGTCGCAAAGCCGCCATCATTAATCAGGGTTTAGTTGAATTAATTTGTATTTGAGATAGGCACAAGAAAAAAGTGGAGTATGATACAAATATGATTTACTAGATCGAATAGGGGAAGATCTGAAAGAAAATACTTACATATAGATACATACATAAGATGTTAAGTTATTTGCCACAGAATAAAATTTCTAAATTAAAATTCTGGTACTTTATACCCTCTCAGAATAAAAATGGTACGGTTTATTTGTAATTTCGGGTTGAAAGTCTTCTGTATAGGTCATTGACCGAGATTGTTGGTTCAGGAAGAAGCAAAAGTAGTATAATTAATTAAAGGTCTCACAAAATACAATTAATTATAGCAATGTTTGCGTTTAATTAGACAATTGTAGAAAAATTTGTTAAAAGGTAGTAGATTTTCCACTCCTAAATATATTATTCTGCTACTTGTGCTACATTTGAGATAACACGTAAGCCCTGACATAAATGCGACCAATATTTAGACAACATATTGACATACATATATGTAATGTACATATGTATGCAAGTAGGCGTAGCGGTAAGGCGTTTGGTTGCGCCGATTTCGAATAATTAGGGCTTTAAATGACATATATAACAGGATTTCGTGCAAAACACGTTTATAATGATAAGGGGTCGTGCACATATTACGTAACGCAACTTTTTGATCATTTCAGACCCCCCACCATGTCACACTTTCAGAAAAATTGTTTTTATTAATCGTAAAATAAAATACAATGTTAATTGATATATGTTATATATTAGGCAATCACATGTCACACTTCGTCACAAATCGCAAACCCCCGCCACCCCCCTATCGCATTACGTAATATGTGCACGACCCCTAAGCAAACATAATAGATTAATAAAAGATGAATTTCTTCATGAAATATTTTACGGGCACAAGCGGGCCAAAATAATATCTATATTCCCATTTGAAGTTGTGAGCATTTGGACCAAAATTACAAAAATCTTCAATTTATGATTTTTAGATTTTTGTCTTCGTCGCGAAAAATGTGATGGATGAGGGGCGCATGTGTTTGTGGGGAGATGAAATGTTCGCATTTATGAATGAACGGAAATTTGCTTTCAATAATATGCGCGTGCGTTTATGAATGAATTTTTTGTTGCCGTACTGCAGTTGCGCTGCGGTTGAAAACAGACACGCTGGCGGAGGGATGAAACAAATGCTGCATATATTTACTTACATAACAATAAATAAATATATGATGATGATAGATATAATGCATATGAATGCATGTGCACTTGTTGACATTTTTTAGTACATACATATGTACATACTTATATATATATACATATGTACATATGTCTGTATATACATATCCATATACACATGTAAATATATATACATACATACGTACATATATTTGGATATTTATATACGTACACATGTACTACATATTATCTATATATGTACATATGTATGTATATATATTTAGATATGTACTTATGTATGTATACTTACAGCCTTATTCTGTGTACTTGACTAATAATCAAAAAATTGACAATTAGTAAAGATTTTTATCAATTTGACAAATTTTTCTATTCTGTGCATGACTCGACAACTCTAAAAAGTTTTAAAAACTGTGCTTCTCCCCACACTATGGTGAGATAAACAATGTAAACAGAAATCAGCTGTCTACACAATTAAAACGCAAAATGGAATCTGCAAGCACGTAAGTATTTTATATTTTATTGTTATTTTTGTGAAAAAATGTGTAATTAATAGTATTTTTCACAGAAAACCGAAACAAGAGCGCGCTACTCGTGAGCAACTGGAGCACTACGTTGCTTTTTATAGGAGTAATCCGGAACTGGGCATTGGGAAAAATAGCCCCAGGTCTCCGCAGCAGATACAAAATCTTTGGAAGCAGTTGGCGGACGAACTAAATGCGTTGCGAGGACCTACACGGACCCCGGAAAAGTGGAAGGAGGTATGTATTTTTGTATGATTGCATGTGATATGTTTTGAGTGAAAAAATATGTACTTACATACATATGTGTGTATATCGACATATGCATATGAATGCACATATGTATGTTAATACGCATGTAAGTATGTTTTGTCATAAATTTATTAACATCAAAATTTCATACATGTAGACCCTTGGAGTATGGAAGAGTCAGCTGCGCACACGTGCACGTTGCGCAAGGATGCCCAACCGACTCACTGGTGGTGGTCCTTACATAAAACCAATGGGCGAATTTGAAGAGCGTGCTCTGGCTACCTTTGGATTGCTTGCAATCGATGGAGTAGGAGTTGGAAGTAGTGGGCTTGCACCACTTCGAGAGACAGCAGTTGACTCCCGAACACCACCTAGTCCTACGCAATCAGTAGCTGCCACTCAGCCTGCAAGCCCAGAGCCTCCATTGGAAGGTCTGATAGTGAGTTCGCCGACGCCAACGTCTGCAGTGATGCCAATGGACTCAGAAATCGAGGTATGTAACATTATTTCCGTAGTGATTTTCGCTTTGCCATTCACTTCGATAGTGTCATAATCTTATTCATACGTGCATATACGATAGTAGTAATATGAAAATATTTTAATTTTTTTGTGAAAAAGTATTAGTGTTCCTATACTAGTTTTTTTGTTTGATTGTGACACTATTGATGCAAATAAGCGGAATGTTGTTTTTTAACTGACAGTGACTATATTTGCGTTTTTAGAATGGTACTGTTTTGGAAGGCGCACCAGCACGTATGTCTCGCGGTGATAGAAACCGGCTAGTTAATACCCTCATTGAAAACATGGGTAAAAAAAATTTATATGAGGAGCAGCGACAACGCAGAGAGGAAGAGCAGCGTGTAGAGCATCGGGAAACGATGCAGGCTATTCAAGCCTTAACCAGTGTTGTCGCTGAACTGGTTAAGGTTTTGAAACCACCGTAATTTTATTTAAAAAAAGTTAAAAACTTTTAAAACCTATTTTTTAGACATTTTGAATTTCTTTTGATTTTGTATTAAGTTTTATATAAGTTTGAATTTTTCTAAGACTGGAATGCAATTTAATTTTTAAAAAAACATGTATGTATATATTTAAAAAAATCCATGTATATAGTTAAGACTGATTTGAATTGAAATGTGAATACCCACACATACATGTGTACCTGAAATGCAATTTAATTTTTAAAAAAATATGTATGTATGTATATATTTATCCATGTATATAGTTAAGACTGATTTGAATTGAAATATAAATACAAATACATACCTAAGTACATAAATGCTGAAGGACACTTTTGTCCATGTATATAGTTAAGTAAGTTAAGTAGCAAGTGAATTAAAAAAAACATATGTACCTGAATTGCAACTGAATTAAAAAAAAACATGTTTACTTGAAAAAACATTTATTTTGTGTTTAATTAATTGTGTACATATGTACGTGAGGAGCCATATGGAGCGTGGGGAAGAGAAAGGGAGGAAAATGAAGAGGATGATGAAAATATAGTAGAAATCGTAAAGAAGGATTTGGAGGGGGAAGAGAGAGTGAAATAGAAGAAAATGATAATGGAAATGGAAAAGTATTTATTTGTATATACGAAAATAATGAGAGATGCATAACATCATAGCGTTGAGATGTATTTCGACCTTATTCTCTCTCCTTCGCGAGTGTTTTGGGAAGAGTCGTTTGAATCTGTTGAGAAATCATGGTCTTCCTCAAAAAAATCTTCCTCCTCTGGTGCAATGCCAGCTTTTATCATTATATTGTGTAATATAACGCAGCTTGTGATAATAAGTGCAGCTGTTTCATGGGAATAGTGAAGCACTCGGTGTTTAAGCAAACACCTAAAACGCGATTTTACAACACCAAAGGCTCTTTCTATAGAATTCCTAGCAGATGCATGTATTTTATTGTATTTTATTTCTTTGGTGGTATTTGGGTTTGCAACTGGTGTAAGAAGCCACGGTTCCAAAGGATATCCTTGATCTCCTATGAGCCAAGATTCTCTTTGGTGAGGAAGAGATCTGTTATTGTACTCCCGTACCAAATACTCCCGTAGGTCAGACGTGGCCCATATTCCTGAATCATGAGTAGCTCCTGGAAAATTGGCATTTAGAAAAGTGAAGCACAGGCGGTGATCGCATACCTTCAAAATCGTGTGAAATATTACATAAAGACATATGTACATATTAGCAATGCAATTTTTATTTACCGCTTCAACGTTAATGCTGTAGTACCCTTTCCTATTTAGATATTGACTAAGCGGACGCTCCACATTGTTTGAAGGCGGAGCAACAATGGCAATGTGGGTGCAATCAATTGCCCCTATAGTACTTTTAATACCGAATTTCCGGAAAAAGCTATATTAAAAATGATTTTAGTTGAAAATATTTTTAAATTTTCATAGCATATATACCCTGTTTTCACAATGTTTTCTTCTACAACTGTGCGTGGGAACTCAATTTCTCCGACCTTAACCTTCACAATTAGTTTTGCTACAGCTCGTAAACTTCGTGAAAAAGACGGCTGGCTTATTGGCAAGTTATAGTTGTTGCCCACACACTTTTGGTAGGACCCGTTTGCAAAAAAATTCAGCACCGCTAAAATCCGGATAGTTAGTGGCAAAGACGTATGTTGATCATCATGCGGTTGCAAGTCATCAATAAGACGCTGGCACAATTGACGAGTCAATCGAAAATTTTGAACAAACAAATTTTCACTTAAGGAGAATGGATCACTTGCATCCCTTAATGATCTCAAATGCCTAGATCGTTTTCTGTTTTCCTCATTATCTTCTTCACTCCACAATAACAGCAAAAGTAATAAATCTTCTTCCATTTTCATTCGTTCACGAAAAAGAGAAATTTAAATTTGAATTTATCGTAATCGAGTTTTATCTGTCAAGACGGTTTTACAGATTGACAGTTTGTCAACTAGAAAGCTTTTTTCTTTTGACACAGAATCAAAATAACTCGATAAATTGTCAAAATTGACAAATAGTCAAGATGGTGAGTTTATCAAGTGCACAGAATAGGGCTGTTAGTATGATAACGATTGTTACGCTTATAATACATATGTATGTATACAATGCATGCATAAAACCAAAATTGGCTCACTCTTATCATGCACATATTTAAGTAAAGCAAAATTTCACGTCAAATTGAATATTTAGATGTTTATATCAATTCGTTAATATATTGGCACAATCTAAAATTCGAGCCAAAACAATTAAAATTTATCAGAAATCATAGTCTGTTAAACAAATTTTGCCTTCGCTCAGCTCTGTTAACTCGCCACTCTCACGATTTCCCCTGTCGGCCATTAGAGTGGTGAGCTGGACGAGAATTATTGATGCATTTTGACAATTCACACCGTCATCCTAACTTAATGCTTCTCTGTCTAATATACGTTCTCTGGTATATGGGACCGAGAACAGAGCACGCGAACTGATGATTAACGGTAGTCAAAAGTATTTACACACATTTTTAGTGCGTCAAAAGTAATTACACAAAACTTAAACTTTAGTTTCCTGTATTTATTTAAAGATAATTTTCAAATTTTATTCGTTAGCATAACTTACTATTATAAGACTGTAAATTAATAATTGGTTACATCGCCTTTCGCATCAATAACGGCCTGCAATCTGGTTGGAATTAATTCAACCAAATTGTGCGCAAGCTAACTGTCAACTTGGACCAAATTTCGGATATTTCAGCAATTGTGTCATTACGTTTTCGGTCCTTATCAATTGTCCTCTGACGTTTAATGAAAACCCAAACATTTTTAATAATGTTTAGGTCGGGGCTCTGCGTAGGTCATGGAAATACAACTTGATTTGTTACATATAAAAGTTTCGTAGGTAACCGTCCTTTATGACATGGAGCGTTGTCGTGTTGTAAAATCCAGTGTACAGTTGGAAAAAGCCGATTGCCCGAAACAAAGGCATGGTCGTTTAAAATTGTGGTATACCCGGACTGATTTAAAGTGCCCCCAATTGGTATCAAATTTCCAAAGCCGTAGTAAGACAAACATCCTCAAAACATCACCGTGCCACCTCCGAATCTCTTTAGCGGTTGAACTGCATCTTACTTCTTCTCACGTGGTAAATGCATAAAGCGTTTAACTGAAATGAAGCTTGATCTGCCCACAACACGCTGTACGTAAACTGTATAGGCTTTTGGATGTATTCTAAAGCAAATGAGAGGCGTCTTGCTTTGTTTATTTCCGAAAGGTCGACCGCTTTACGTACAACTTAAGTGTTTATATTTATTTCTTTTAATCTCCGTCGAGGCGTAGCATCAATGATTTTTCCCCCAATATGTTGATTCGATTCTAACGTGACTTATTGTGGGACTCTGTATGACTTTCCCTATTAGTTTTCGACATTTTCTTTGAGTCACCACCAGTTTCCGCCCAGCCATTATTATTCTCCTTTTTTTTACTAAATTGTAAACCATTTTTCTTGAAATTTTATAGCAATTTACTAACTCCGAAGCAGAAACGCCACTTTGAAACTTGGTACCAATCTACGATCGAGTTTCAATCGGCAATTTATTTGCTTTCGGCATTTTTTTTAATAATTTTTAAAATTTGAAGCAAATTTAGTTTATTAAGAATACAATAGATACTAACCCATGCTCTGACTCAAACAAAATTAAAGAATAAATGCTACTTCGCGTTGTGTGAATACTTTTGACGCACTAAAAATGTGTGTAAATACTTTTGACTACCGTTAATCATCTGTTCGCGTGCTCTGTTCTCGGTCTCATATACCGTTATCTTTACCAAATTGACCTCAGTCGTTTGCACATAGATCAAGGTTTACAACACAGCAAGAAAAAACTAGTTCAGTGGAATGTGCAAAAAAAAAGTTCGTTGTGTAAATACTTTTGACCACCTCTATATGTATGTATAAGCCATATAGTATATACCACCCACAAGCGCAAGGACCACAACCAATGCAATCTGGTGTGTATAATAAGGATATATTTTAACAATAACTACCTATATACATACAACATATCTTATACACAGCGCCATATTTAGAATGTTGGAGGCGCAACTGGTTCGGTGATGGCGCGCACATATATGTCCCGATATACAAGTTACTGTGGTGGAGCTCCGAATGCATAGGACAATAGAATTCTGAAAAATTAACAATTTATGAGCCTGGATTAGATGAAGTCGTAAAAAAAAAACAAAAAATTAAAAAAAAAATGGAATGTAAACCTTTCCTTCTCCACTAATATTGAAACTGCCATCAAAGAATCTGATCTAATATTCATACCCAGTACGCATTTCGAGTATAAACTCATTGTCGGCGGTGTGTGAGGCGACGGGTGCCGACCACTGAAGTGGCACGCGCCGCTGGATTCGATTCAAGTATTGGCTCGAAAATCTTGCAAACTTCAGTGGGGATTGGTGGTAGTTAATTCCAGGAAGATATTTGGAATTTGGTATATATTTGTGAAGGTATCAACTTGCCCGAAGTGGCGGCGTAATGACAACAGGTGATTGACATGAATAAGTACCAAAAGTCGCGTTTTTCACAAAAGATTTTTGAAGGTCTCCACAATACTGTGTCAGATGAACGCATCTCGATAACTGGGGTTTCGATGTGTCGTTTATACTTCGCTGTGCAACAAAGTGCAGTGCGTAAACTCCACGTTATTATAAAAGAAGTTCCGTGCTATGGCGAAAGCTGTTATAACCGCACCTGAGTAAATCAATCATATTCGATGAAACTACTTAACACACTTAATTAATCACTGAAATTCTGAGACAAAACTAAGTTTTTCTGACAATGGCAATTAAATGCTATAAGAGCGCATGTTCGGTTTCACAATTTTGTTGTTTTTGCTATATGCAAGTCAATTCCGTGTGGTTTGGTATTTTCAAGCAGACTTTGTACGGCCTTTCCTTCACCTTTTATCGCAGGTAACAACCTGAAAGTAACAAGAGTTAAAATGTGAAGACTATATTTTATATATTTACCAATTGGCCAGCTGCCTCGTGAAAATGTCATTCAGGAAATGAATTTTACATCCTATGCAGTTAAGTGTTAGTTCACCACACTGACCAGTTTATTCAGGTGTTTTTACGATATATGCAAAAGTTGTCATATACTCGTGTTTTGATATGCGCAATGAAAAATGTTTTTTCTCAGACTTCAAAGACATTTCATTAAAATTCAGCTTTATTCATTAAAATACGCTTCCAACCCATACATATTTTATAATTTATATTTATTTTACATGTCATTTTAAATATTTACGACATTTATAAATGTCAGTTCTGAACCTCGAAACATAGCTAAGTCCACCACCTTTATGTTTGGCATTATATTCCGCTGTGGGGCAAACGTACCAGATTAAAATGCAAACACGATACGATCCCATCCAAATTAAATTTTTTACAGTGGATGATGAAAGTTTGGCGGCTTCGGGTTTCCTCTCGAGTGTTCCTTCAATGCTGATGAGCTGCTGCTGCCCTGCTGGTCTGGAATAGCCTAAGGCAATCGCTTATGGAAACTCGGCTTTAAACCGAAATTTAACCACTTATCTTCCATTTTCTTTTCGGCTTGGTGTTGCCTTGTAGAGATTCTCGCAGAATTCGTCTTCTTCCGTGAATATAGCGACTTCTTCCTGCCACAAAATTTTTTCACAAGAGGGATTTATTGGAGGATTATGAGACCTGCGTGGTGAATGTGGAAATCCTCTGAGCTAAGGCGCCACTGATTAGCAACCGAAATATAATATTCTGCGAAAAGAGACTTCCGCTAATATTGGCTTGTAACCCTTGCGTCACAATTTGGATGCAGGCCAGTCTTCGTAGCCACCATGAAAAACTTCTGTGTCACATGGTAGTACTCTAAGATAGCTTATCTTGAATAATAAGAACAAAGGTGAGACAATTAAATAAAAAACGAAAACACATCCATATACAAACTACTTGGTTATATGTACATATGAATGCCTGAAGTAGCATGAAAAAGGAGAACACCAACAAAAATATGTATAAAAATTGGTTTTTTTGAGTAACAATTTTTCACTTTTGTTGCACTATACTCGTGCGCAATTTTAATCTGTAGCGGCCCGCTGAGCAAGTAGGCTCCGCTCTTCTTGTCTTATTGCTATTGAGTGCAGCTGAGCGCGTATGAGCCAGTAGCGGGTAATGAAGATCAACACGTTTGTAATATACCGTACCGTGCGTACGCGAGTATACATATGTGTACGCGCGCATGCTGCTTTTAGAAAAAGGGGAAAGAGTGACTTACAACGCGTGTTGTTAGGTGTGCTACCACGTCGCAACGTTCAATAATTTGAATGGGGTTGAGTGAGAGTATTTTGCATAGAGAATTCAAGACAAAATGTACATACATGTATATTTGCAACTATGTATTTATATGTATGTGCATATATTTGCAATGAAATGCTACAGTTAAAAAGTTACCGAAATTTTGGTACAGCAGCCAAAAAAGGTTGAATATGCTGCTACTTGGTATGTATAATTCCCGAGAGTTGGGTAACTGTACGCGAATTTATTTGTGGAGAGGAATAGAAGTACAAGGGCTAAGAGATAAATAGCCTTGCTTAGTGTATACATATATGTATGTGTAGCGTAAGTAAGTGTTTGTGTTATTTATTCCTTGCAAAACTTTCAAAGACGCGAGAAACTTAAGTTGCTTCCTTGATGACGGCAACTTAAAAGTAAAATTGACTATCAAGTTGCTTGAAACCTACTTCTCACTTACTTACTTGATTGGCGCTATAACCGCTTACGCGATTTAGGCCGAACTTCTCCTGCAATTTGTGCTGTGCGTCTTGATGTTGTAACACAAATGTTGGGACCTAAAGTTTTACGCCGAATCCGAACAGCGAATGTTTTTGTGAGAAGTTTTTTCATGGCAGAAATTCACTCATTGGTTTGCCGTTGCCTGCCGAGGGGCGACCGCTATTAGAAAAAACTTTTTCTATAATTTTAGGATGTTACTTGGCCCGAGCTGGTATGGTAATTTCGTGATCCGGTAACTGCAGGGTTAACTGCACTTGATGTTGTTGTTTTTGGCAGATGATAACTGAAACTTGCTGTTGTTTTTGGCGGTGGTGAGGGTTTTTGCCGAACGCGCAATTGAACATTTTTTTGGTTATTTTATAAATAAATAAATAAATAATTATGTAAATATACAGATTACAATAAAAATTGGTTAAAAAATATAATTACGTTTTTAAAAATGTTCTCAGATGCGCTCGACTGTGGCGAGACATTTTACCAGCGGATGTTGTGCCAACAAAAAAAGAAGTTCTTCCGGTTCTCACGCTGATTTTTGGTTTATTAGAACTAGGCGCATATTATACAATTGACCTGGAAATAGTTTTACAACATGTGTGGCGGTTAGTATTAGCTGGATCGAGAAAGTACTAGAAGGGCTCACCGAAGGTTGCCGTCAATGGACGCACATACTTCCACGTCGTTCCATCGTCCACCGTCTCATCCGATGCTTCAGCGCCATTCGTCGAGAGAGGGCTTTACTGCGCAATTGCCTACCCAGACAAGTAGCACTTGTTGGCAAGAGAGATTCTACGTTGGATTTCCAGGCTGACATTATTGTAGGTGTTAATGCTGCTTCCCAGATAAACACACTCTTCTTCTTTTGCGAAATTGTAATTGCCAAGGCCCAATTCCGCTGAGGGTTTATTTAATGACTGGAGGTACTTAGTTTTGTCCTCGTTCACTTCCAGACTCATATGTTTCGCTTCTTTATCGGGTTGGAGAGGCAGAAGTAACGGCGCGGCATACGCCAGAAGTTGCACGCTCTTATAAAATCTGGTTCCTGGACGGTTCAACTCTGCAACTCGAATTATCTTTTCCAACATAACGTTAAGTACAAACGAGAGTCACCCTGTCTGAAACCTCGTTTGGTTTCAAACGGCTCAGAGAGCTCCTTCCCGATTCTGACGGAGCTGGTGGTGTTGCTCAACATCATTTTACATAGCCGTATTAGTTTTGCTGGGATACCAAATTCAGACATTGCGGGAAATATGCAGCTTCTTCTCGTGCTATCGGAAGCGGATTTGAAGTCAACAAAAAGATGTTGTGTACCTATTCCACTTCCTCGGTTATTTTCAAAGAATTGGGGATCGTGAACATTTAGGTTAGGTTAGGTTGGAGTGGCAGCCGCCTGCAGCTGCTCACTTAGGCCAGTATTAGGAGGCCCATTGTGTTACCACAAGGAAAAATTGTGTACCATCGAAGAGGAAATTACCCCTCACCAAACAATTTTGCCTCGCTGATGAACCTCATCAGGCAATTTACCTCGGTGCTTGAAACCTCACTAAGGTCATCCAAAAACGGTAATCCCAGGTATCACATTCTGTTTTTACACAGCGCAGGACACTTACACAGTAGATCCAAAATAGTTTCCTCCTCTTCGTCATTCTTGCAGCTCCTACAACATCTTCGGAAGGGTACTCCCAACGTTTCAGCATGTTTCCCTATCAGACAGTGCCCTGTTAGAGCCCCGATCACGTTGAAAATGTTTTCCCTTCTTAGAGAGAAAACGCTGCGTGACCGTTTCCGATCCCATTTAGGCAACGTCTGCCTTGAGGTTCGACAGGCCGTATTTTGCCTCCATCTGTTGTCAGCTTGTTTATATCTACAATCTCTGAGTAGCAGTTTGCAAGTGGCAAACGGCATACCAATGCGTTCTTTATCTTGAAGAATCTGCTTGGTCGTACCTTGTCTAACAAGTTCGTCTGCCATGCAGTTTTCCTCTATGTCCCGGTGACCAGGGACCCAAATGAGGTACAGTCTGTTCTGCTTGGCCATCTCCTGCAGAGATAGGTGGCAGTCCAGCGCGATGTTCGAGTTAAACGTGAAAGAGCTCAGAGCTCTGATTGCAGCCTGGCTGTCGCTAAAAATGAAGATGTCTCTTCCTATAATCCCGGTCCCAATTTTCTCTACCGCCTCCATGATAGCTGAGACCTCAGCCTGGAAGACGCTGCAGTGATCTGGTAACCTAAAGGAAATTTGAAGGAGGGGGTTTCGTGAGAAGACGCCCCCTCCTACCTTATTATCGAGTTTCGAGCCATCTGTATAGATGACAATGCTATCAGGTGGAGTATGAAACTCGAGTGTCCACCCCTCCCTGCTTAGAATAATATAAAGTTACTTTCAGAAACCGATGTCAAGGCACACCGATCCGTGCTGCTCGGAATAGAGCAGAACTTATTCAAAATACAAGAGTGCCCTTGGCTTTCTGGGTGCCACTGGGATGTCTCTCTTAGTCGCAAAGCAGTCATCGCTGCCATCTGTTGTCCAACCAAATCTAAAGGAATAAGGTCTAAAAGGGCGTTAAGGCCTCATTTGGGTTGGTTCTGAGTGCCCCGCTTATGTAGATCTTACTAGATCTTTGCACCTGGGACATTAGTCTGAGGTTAACCTCTTTTTCTAATGCAGGCCACCATTCGATCACCCCATAAAGGAGTATTGGTCTGACGACCGCTGTGAAAGTCCATCGACAGATCCGGGGCTTAAGACCCTATTTCCTGCCTATGGCTCTCTTACATGTGTAGAGGGCTACGGAAGCCTTCTCATGATGTTGAGCTAGATTCTCTTTCCAGTTCAACTTCCTATCTAAAATAACGCCTAGAAATTTGGCACTTGTAGAAAGACTTAACCGGATAAAGTTTAGTACCGGAGGAGTCACCAAAGGTACTTTATACCTTCTCGTGAAAAGTACAAGTTCCACCTTACTTGAGCTGGCCCTGAGCCCGCAGTCGGTGGACCACTTGGATACCTCCAGAAGCGCTCGTTGCATCAGCTCGCATGCTGTCTGCGGAAACTTTCCCCTGAGTGCAATCGCGACGTCATCAGCGTACGCGACAACTTTTGCGCCACCCCGAGCTGTATCTCGCAGTAGCGTATTTACGGTGAGGTTCCATAGAAGTGGGGATAGGACACCTCCTTGTGGCGTTCCCCTCGATACGTGCCGCGTCAATTCGCTCGCACCCAGCTTAGCCCTTACTACGCTGCAACAGAGTAGCTGGCCGATAAACTCAACCAGTGAGTGTTCAACCCCTAGATCCCTAACGGCCCCAGTTATAGCTTCTGGAAACACGTTATTAGAGACGCCTTCAATGTCCAATAAGGCTACAATACAGAACTCCTTGACGCTGAGAGACTTCTCAATATTGCCGACAAAGCTATGGAGTGCAGTCTCAGTGGATTTGTCTTTGCGGTAGGCATGTTGGTCACTAGACAGTAGTCGACTGTCGATGGTATCGGACAGGTAGCTACTAACAATCCTTTCAAGTGCCCTAAGAGCAAAGGATGATAAGCTGATAGGCCTAAGATCCTTAGGATTAGTGTGTGAGGCCTTACCGGCTTTAGGAATAAAGACAGCCGTGACATTTCTCCATGCCAACTTTATGTGATTCAGTTTGAAACAGGCCCTGAAAATAGTAGAGAACCATTTTGGAGACACCTCCAGTGTCTTAATTAGCTGGGCAGGTATTATCCCACCCGGCCCTGCAGATTTGTAAGGCTTAAAGCTTTGGATAGCCCATTTAACCTTTTCTTCCGAAACCGGTATGTTGACGGGGTTGGAAGAGATGAACGGAGGAATTCCTTCCTCCGCAGTTATGTTCCCTGGGAAATGGGAATATAGTAGCAGTTCAAGGGCTTCCTTTCCTGTTGAGGTCCAGGAACCGCCTTGCTTTTGCAAGAAACCTATCGGGTTAGAGGATCCTGAGAGAACCTTCCTTAGCCTGGCTGTCGCGGAAGCACCCTCGATGCCGCCTCAGAAGTTTCTCCACGAAGATTTTTTGCCACCCTTAAAGCTTTTTTATAGGTCTGGAGAGACTTTTTGTACTCTAGCCATACCAGCTCGAGACTAAGTCTCTTGGCTTTGTTGAAATTTTTCCTACAAGATTTCTGTAGTGAGTCCAACTCACGTGACCGCCACTGGGGTTTACGTTTGCCCCACTATTTTGGTGCAGGGCAAGCCTGATCTAGCGCATTTGAGCAGGTCGGCGTAAAAACGTCCACCATGTTCTCTAGATCCCCGATGCAATTAGGTTCAATAAGGGGTTCGCTGGTTAGCCTATCCTCAAATAACCTTTAATAAGAGCGCCAATCTGTGTTTTTAGGTTTTTACGCACCTTTAGGCTGGTAATAGAAAAGTACAATACGATTTCAATATAACGATGATCAGAGAATGAGTGTTCATCTAGAACCCGCCAACTTTCGATCAATTCAGATAGACTATCACTACATAGAGTTATATCTAAAACTTCTTTACGATCGCTAGTAATGAAGGTGGGATCCCTACCTTTGTTGCATATAAGTACGTTAGTTGTAAGAAGGTAGTTGAAAAGTAACTCACCTCGATCAATGATATCCGTGCTTCCCCAGTTGACATGGTGAGCATTCGCGTCGCTGCCGATCAAAATGTGTCCGCTCTCATAACTGGATAGCAAGTTCCGCACCATAGAGGGGGAAGGGTACGCGGCTTTATACGGCAGGTAATCCGATGCCAGTCACTTGTTGGAAGGGCCGGGTTCATGACCTAAAGTATCTTTAGGATGCTTTCCGGTGCCGATGGTGTCACCGGAACCCATGTCCTCGCCCGGTGTCTGACTGGAATATCCTTCCAGTCCACCACCTCCAACTTAGCCCCTGGGTAGACAGGGCCCACCTTTGCACCGGTGGCATTGTACAGCGCCACCGATCTCAGGTCCTCACAGGCGACCACCTTAATGTGGCCCTGGTACCAACCAGCGTCCTTACAGGCCGGGGGGTTCCAGGATTCTCCAGCAGAACGTCAAAAATGACATTCGCCAGAGCTGCCTTCACCCACCTCCACTGGTCCTTTGGTATGGACCCGAGCTCGTTGCCTCGGTCCAGGAACCCAATAAGGATCCTTTCCTTCGCAACCTCGGCAAAGCTAGGCCTGCCCACCCAGGAGTGCGGCCAGATTCTTTTCGAGGCCGGAGTTTCATTCTTCCGCCGATCTTTGTCGTTTAGACGGAGGCACCCGGTTTTCTACCGAAGCCCCAGAGACCCGGAACGTCTTCGCGGCCTTACGCTATCAGCGAATTTTAGCCGCTCCGACTCTATCCTCTGAGAGGCGTGGTTCGTAGTTTCCATCGCTGCTACGCCCTCCATATTTTCCTATTCGGCTGCTTGTCGCCTCAATCCAGTCGGGCCAGGCCGTCAGGCCTCTGCTTTCGCGAGATTAGGCTTCGCAGCCGCGCCGGTGTTTGGCGGGCCCCTAGTGCCTACCGCCACGGAACGATCTGCCGTTTCCAGCGCAATCCGCGCAGCTTTACTGGTGATAGGCCCCGCCACAACACCCATGGTCACGTGTAACACCCATCTCCAGCCTGGAAGAGCCCCAAACGGAGCGAAGCGGCGCATTAGGCGCTTGCGCCTGCGCATTCTTGCCCCGAGATTGGGAAGAGGAAATTTTTGTGCTAGGTGCTCGCGCCTGCAAAGTCTTACCCCGAGATGGGGAAGATTGAGGTTTTTATGTTAGTTTTTTTTTATTGTATTTATTTTGGCCGTACGACCTCCTGCTCGATGAGGCAAGCGTAGCGGTGTGAAATTTTAAGAGGGGAAAGTGGATGGTACACCACGACAGCGCCCTATGCCGCGGTAAAACCAAACTTCCTCCCTGAGGTGGCCCGGTGTCTGGGAGGCGCCGTTGAAATACAGCCGGAATTTAGACCCCCTGGCTGCAAACCATCCAATGGGTATGGTGACGCTTGACACCCTGGATTAGGGGGAGGATTAGCGGATTAGAGAGGAAAGAGATCTGGAAGATACTAGGACGGATGCAAGGTATGCGGAAATGAGAGATGTTGGTACGGTAATCTCCACATAACAAACCGTGCAAGATCGAGCCCTACATTGATTCTTATACGGAGCCTTCTTCTTAGTGGTGGCATGGAAGTCCTCGAAAGGAGCAACCATGTCAACACTTAAGTCTCATCCCCATGCCAAGGAGACCAACGATGATGAAGATCGTGAACATTTGGTCGATAGTAAATTTCACAGGTCTACACCCACACTAATAAAGTACAATTATTTCGTTCACGGTAGGCTTCAGTCATTCACACAATACGGTCGGAAGAACTTTATATCCTATGCCAAGAAGATTGATTAAATTCCAATCAGCAGGTATGCGCTCGTGCGACAATATGTAGAAAATGAGCTGTTGCATGCATTTTACCAGCCCCTCACCGCCCTACTAGAATGGCTTTGCTGGCATTCCGCCATTACCAACGACTTTCTCGTTTTTTAGGCACGCTATTGCTGTTCGAGTTTCGTCGTCCAGGTCGGGTAACGGTACTTCGACTCCGTCTTCCTTGATTGGCGGTTCGGGTTCCTTATGTTCGATGTTTTTTCGCCCCAAAACCATTAAGCAGCATTGCTCCCAGAGAGCTGGGGTGCAAATTGAGTGGCGAAATGGTCGGCTATCTATTGTGATTGCAGCCAAGACTTCCTCAGATTACTGAGTGCGCGCTTTCGTTTCGGGCCCCAGCGAAGTCGAGCAGCCTCAGTCCATTAGCGGATCTTTCATCGTGTAGGCTAAATTTATCGACTGTGGTACCAAAGATCCCTTTCCTTCCCACCTTGAAAATGGGAACTCAGACAATAAACAGTGGCAATGGAGAAATTGTGCAGACACAGTAACGAAGGTCAACAGTTCAGTGGGTGCACAGGCCCGACTTTCTAAATATATCAAGCTGTAAGAGGCCAGAGTTCAACTGCAAAGCCGATATCGTAGATACGGCCGACTTGCACAAACATATACTCCTTATGAGGAAAATTCCAACCATTAGCTGTATAAGTAGAGCCTCTTACAAATGCAGGCTTCTTACAAAAGCATGACGGGGCCTTTACCTCAACGGGGAAGGAAACATTTGAATTTCTAATGCACACCCACTCTCATGCGAACCTAACCGAGGGGCAAGCACCCCTTCTTTTATTTCTTCCAACACCGTTTACGTACCGGTTTCGGAAGAACAAGTTAAATGAGCTCTCCAAAGCTTTAAAACCTGCACAACTATATAAGAGACTGGAGGAGTCTGCGAAATGGCTCTCAATTATTTTCAGGGCTTGTTTCAAATTGAACCATAAATCGTTATTATCGAAAACTGTAACGACGGTATTTATTCTTAAAGCCGGAAAGGACTCACATACCAGTCCAAAGGACCTTAGGTCTATCAGCCTATCCTCACTTGAAAGGTATGTTAGCACCCTCCTCTCTGCTACCACCGTTAGTCGACTACTACCTGATGATGACCAACGTGTTTGCCGCAAAGGCAAATCTACTGAGACCGCACTCCTTAGCCTGGTCGGCTATATTGGGAAGTCTCTCAGAGTTGAGGACTTCTGTCTCATAGCCTTTCTGGACATTGAAGGCGCTGTTAACAACATACTTCCAGAGGCTAACACTGGTGGAGTTTATCGGCTAACTGCTCTGCTGTAGAGTGGTAAAGGCGAGGTTGGGAGCGAGCGATTTGTCTAGGCGCGTGTCGAGTGGGACGCCCCAAGGAGAAGTTCTATCCCCATTTCTGTGGAACTCAACAGTAAATACAGATTGGGGAGGAGCAAAATTTGTCGCATACGCTGATGACGCAGCAATTCCCCCGCTGCGGACTTAGGCTCAGCTCAAGTGAGATGGAACTCGTTCTCTTTACAAGGTGGTATAAAATGCCTTCGGTAACTCCATCGGAACTGAACGGCCTCCGACTAAGTCTTGCTATAAGTGCCACAGTGCATTATTCTGCAAAGAGAATACAGTTCAACATTATTAAAATGCTCCCGTAGCCCTCTATACCTGTAAGAGAGTTATAGGCAAGAATTGGGGTCTTAATCCCTGATTTGCCGGTGGATCTTTACAGAAGTCGTTAAGACCAGCACGGATCGATGTGCTTCGACATCGCTTTCTGAAAGTAATTTTATTACAAGAATTTCAAGTAGGGAGGAGAGGAAACTATATCTATACAGATTGCTCGAAACTCGATAATAAGGTGGAAGGAGGCGTTTTCCCACGAAACTCTCTCCAACAAATTCCCTTAAGGAAATTGCAGCGTTTTCCACGCTGTGGTCTCAGCTATCATGGAACCAGTAAAGAAGCTTGGAACCGGAATTTTATGAAGATACATCTTACATTTTAGTGATATACTGGCTGCAATCAAAGCTGTGAGTTCTTTCAAGTTTAAATAAAAGTTCGCGCTGGACTGCCGCCTATCCCTACAGCAGATGGCCATGCAGAACAAATTGTGGCCACAGAGCCATAGTTGGAAATTGCATGGCAGACGAACTTGCAATAAACGGTACGACCAAACAGTCTCTTCAGTATAAAGAATGCATTGGTATGCCGTTTGCCACTTGCAAACCACTACTCAGAGAATGTATATATAAAGAAGCTGACAATAGATAGAGTCAAAATACGACCTATCGAACCTTAAGGCGGACGTGGCCTAAATGGGAATGGAAACGGTCGCGTAGCGTTTACTATCTAAGGAGGGAAAATGTTTAAAACGTGGTCGGGGCTCTAACCGGGCGCTGTCTGATAGGAAAACACGCTGAAAGGTTGGGCGTACCTATTCGAAAATCCTGCTGGAGCTGCAAGAATGACGAAGACGAGGAAATGGTCTTGCATCTACTGTGTAAGTGTCCTGCACCTTATAAAAACAGGATGCGGTATCTAAGATAACTGCTCCTGGATGCCCTTAGTGAGGTTTCAAACACCGACGTTATTGGCCTGTGGAGATTCATCTGCGAAGCAAAATGGTTTGGTGAGGGGTAACCTTTCTTCGGATGGCATTAAATCCTTGTGGTGACACAATGGGCCTCCTATTATTGGTGTATGTGTGCCGCCGCAGGCGGCATCTACTCCAACCTACATATCAATTTATGCAGTTGGTATTTTTGATGTGTAAACATCTATAGCCGCGGTAGGGCAAATCTCTTACGCTAATACTACCATAAAAACTTCATATAAAAAAAAGTAAGACGTTTTTGATTGGTCAAGAACGACTCTGTGTGAAAATGCGTGTGCCGTCTGACGTATGTGTTAGTATTATATTGACCCAGAAAGCAAAATCAATTGTCTTTGTGTTGCATGCAATTAGGCGCATAATTTTTATAAACTATGCGGCTTAAAGCATAGGGTGTTCTCTAAATTTAGATTGACACAGTTTAATCGGTTTGCTGGTGCACGGGAATTAGGAAACAATTTTCAGTGGCATTCACTTATCTTGGGTGGAGATTTTAATTTTAATTTCGCGGAAACAGAAGCGGTACCACTCAATAAATTTTTGTTTGATGCATTCTTTCTATTATTCATAGTTTTATACTTAAGCACCAAAAAAATTCATTTCTCCTTGAAAAATTGCAAATTGCTCATTATTCTCTTCCCACTATTCTCCCCCTATTCTTTGTTTATTATTACTCAAGATATTTCATCCGCAACGGGATTGCGCAATCTTGTATTCTATCATTCTTGGTTTGATGGAACAAAAAACTTGTTTGATTTGTCCGAACATACACCTGTCCACTTGACAGCTTTGCCAGATAGAAATGCAGTGAAGAGAATAATGCACGAGTTAATGCCAATAAAGGCTGTTAATGCAGATAAGCTCCCATGTCTGTCTTGGGTATTATCTACGTTCTTTGGTATTGACACAAAAAGCAAAATTAATTATATTTAATCGGGAGCACCCTGTACCTTTGAGTTGCATGCAATTAGGCGCAAATTTTTACAAACTGTGTGCAAAGAACGTACATTATCTACGTTCTTTGCTGAGTGAATTAGAGCACAGCGTGTTCTCTAGATTTTGATTGAAATTCCCTTATTCGCTTTGCGTTGGTACTACTTTTGAACAGCTGATCGCTTTGTGTTTCTACAACTCAGCTGATTGGTGTTCTTTAAAACAATAAATTAAAAGTTTAAACTGGAGGTATATAACCGAAATGCAGGTAATATTCATGGTTCTAAATAAATTACAGGTCAAATACTAATATTAATTATTATTGAATGCCCATGATACCTTTAAAGATACAACCATTATTAACGAGATTGTAAAGTATTATATAGGGGTTAATATTTCTAAATACTGCAAATTTAACAGTTTACACATCTACCTTGAGTTCAAACACTCACATGTTTTTTTTTTAATCTCTCCCACGCTTTTATTTTTGCTTTTTGCTTACGCGTGCTTGTTTTTTTCGTCCAAATATATTAATTCGTGTTACTTTGTATTCTTCGCAATTTATTTCTGCTTTTTGTGCGAAGTTAATCTTATTCAAATATGTTAATTTACGTTCTTTCTATACTTTTCGCATGTACTTAGCGCAATTAGTACAAATTTTTTGTTAAATTTTTTTAATATGCTTTGTTTTTTAATTTTGTCTATTGTATGTAGACTAACTTTTTCTTTTCGTGTTTTTGTTCTATATACATATATATTCACTGTTGTTCCGATTCTGCTGAACCGCACGCACCAAAATTTTAAACCAACTGTGGTTAGGGGTGCAAAACCTGCTTTTCTAGCTGATCCTTTCTCAATAATATTGGGGCTGTTCTTTGGTTGATTTTATGAGACACGTATTTTTTTCTTTCAGCTGAATAAAATTTTTTTCTCATATTTTTCGAAATTATCGTTTTTGCTGTAAAACTCGATTTTTCATGCAGCTTATAGGAACTTTTTCTTGAAACGCGTATAACTTTGGTAATAATTGATGGATTTGAACAAATTTTCCATCAAAATGTGTATAATCGTTTACACTATGAAGCAAAAATGTCAACAAATGCCAAAATTTTGTTATTATTTTTTTTTTATATAACAATAACATCAAAATGTGCACATTTTTTTTAAACATTTTTTTTCCAAAAAGTGTATTTTTTTTCATTCAAAATTTTTTGTCAATAACTTGATAGTTTGAGCTATTTTTTCTGAATATAGTCGCCAAAACTGGCGATACGTATATTAATTTCCTCTCGAACTTAATAATTTCGACATATTATAGTTCTGAAATATTTATTATTGGATTAATTCAAAAAATTTGTTGGTGAGAAATCAAATTTTCGCGCCCATCTTCAAGTGCTGTGAGGACTACTGCGTGAATCATTCGCTTTATTTTCTCTGCGTGACTGACCCAGGTTTGACAGATAACTATCATAACCTTCTTTTGTCAACTATTTGGTTACGATTAATTAAATTCAGATTGTGCATTAGAACAACTAATGTCATTTGTGTCCACTGCATCTGATTGATAAATCTACGCTAACCTCGATTATGCCTTTGTAAATTTCATGTAAGTAAGATATACATATATACATATAATGTAGAATTGGGATTGAAATAAATTGTTTCAAATTTAGTTAAGTTTGTAAAAGTTACCGTATAGCTATTATACAATGTTTTCTTATTGCAGTTGTATCCATCCATATTATTTTAAGCAGCTGCTATCAATGAATTAAAAAAACAGGTAATGCAATTATCAAATTATACTTGATTATTACCATTAATACTGTATCAACGTGTTACTAACCATATTCGTGAAAGTTGAATCTAATGATTACAATTTTTATAACTGTTATTCTATTTCATGTATTCTCTTTACATTTCTTGTATTCTCTTTTCATTTCTTGCATTAAATATATCTAGTAATTCTTGTAATTTCTTGTATTTCAGATTTTGGCATAACTAATAGTAAAATGTCAGCAGCATTTTTTCAAAAGAAGAAATGTAGGGATTTGGAATTCATTCACCACAAAGCTGTATATGAAACGAAAAAACCAAATTCAAAAGATTAGATGGCATTGCTCATGAACTACAACGATTGTTTCCGGATACGACTATACGAACTGAAGACGAAATTTCTTCGTATTGCTACTCAAGATTGTTGCACAAAATTTCGGAATTCAAGGCCCTTTCATCACAAACACAAGAAGACACGCCTCCAGTTTTCTCAGCATCAAGTAGCAGCTCGTCACTTCTCGGCAGCAAAGTTTCGGACATATCGTATGTGCCCAAGGCCTGTAATGATGATTTTCAAAAACTGAATGAGGAACTTAGGATTGATGCATCTAATATTTCACCCTTGAAAAATATCACTGAAGTTGATCCTCGACGTCGCAACCATTACGCAGCAAGGAAACGAAAGGAAATAATGGAAATAGAAAATATGCGGATTTCAAAAAAAATAACATCATTGTATAACATCGCTGAAGAAGAATACAAGAATACAAGAAATGTAAAGAGAATACATGAAATAGAATAACAGTTATAAAAATTGTAATCATTAGATTCAACTTTCACGAATATGGTTAGTAACACTTTGATACAGTATTAATTGTAATAATCAAGTATAATTTGATAATTGCATTACCTGTTTTTTTAATTTATTGATAGCAGCTGCATAAAATAATATGGATGGATACAACTACAATAAGAAAACATTGTATAATAGCTATACGGAAATTTTAACAAACTTAAATAGATTTGAAACAATTTATTTCAATCCCAATTCTACATAATATGTATATATGTATATCTTACTTACATGAAATTTACAAAGGGATATTCGAGGTTAGCGTAGATTTATCAATCAGATGCAGTGGACACAAATGACATTAGTTGTTCTAATGCACAATCTGAATTTAATTAATCGTAACCAAATAGTTGACAAAAGAAGGTTATGATAGTTATATGTCAAACTTTGGTCAGTCACGCAGAGAAAATAAAGCGAATGATTCACGCAGTAGTCCTCACAACACTTGAAAATGGGCACGAGAGTTTGATTTCTCACCAACAAATTTTTTGAATTAATCCAATAATAAATATTTCAGAACTATAATATGTCGAAACTATTAAGGTCGAGTGGAAATTAATATACGTATCGCCATTATAGGCGACTATATTCAGAAAAACGAAATCGAAATAGGGGGGAAAAAATTTTAATTTTTTAATCATAACTGCCGAAAAAAAATTTTCGCTAAAAGCAGTTTGGCCAAAATATAGCTCAAACTATCAAGTTATTGACAAAAAATTTTGAACGAAAAAAAAATACACTTTTTGGAAAAAAAATGTTTAAAAAAATGTGCACATTTTGATGTTATTGTTATATAAATAAATAATAACAAAATTTTGGCATTTGTTGACATTTTTGCTTCATAGTGTAAACGATTATACACATTTTGATGGAAAATTTGTTCAAATCCATTAATTATTACCAAAGTTATACGCGTTTCAAGAAAAAGTTCCTATAAGCTGCATGAAAAATCGAATTTTACAGCAAAAACGATAATTTCGAAAAATATGAGAAAAAAATTTTTTTCAGCTGAAAGAAAAAATACGCATCTCATAAAATCAGCCAAAGAGTATTATCAATATACAAAAATATGACCTGCGCGGACCGGTTGATTTGAAATAGAAAGGGTCAGCTGGTATCGGATTGTCGTTTAGCGCCGAATTACCATGCTGCTATTATTTTTTATATTTTTGCTATGATTTTATTGATTTCATTTTAATTCCTTATAAATGCAAATTCAAGGCAGATAGTCTGCCTGGGAACCGTCTAAAGGTCGTGAAAAAAAACATGTGAGTGTTTGAACTCAAGGTAGATGTGTAAACTGTTAAATTTGCAGTATTTAGAAATATTAACCCCTATATAATACTTTAAAATCTCGTTAATAATGGTTGTATCTTTAAAGGTATCATGGGCATTCAATAATAATTAATATTAGTATTTGACCTGTAATTTATTTAGAAACATCAATATTACCTGCATTTCGGTTATATACCTCCAGTTTAAGCGTTTAATTTATTGTTTTAAAGAACACCAATCAGCTGAGTTGTAGAAACACAAAGCGATCAGCTGTTCAAAAGTAGTACCAACGCAAAGCGAATAAGGGAATTTCAATCAAAATTTAGAAAACACGCTGTGCTCTAATTCACTCAGCAAAGAACGTAGATAATGTACGTTCTTTGCACACAGTTTGTAAAAATTTGCGCCTAATTGCATGCAACTCAAAGGTACAGGGTGCTCCCGATTAAATATAATTAATTTTGCTTTTTGTGTCAATACCAAAGAACGTAGATAATACCCAAGACAGACATGGGAGCTTATCTGCATTAACAGCCTTTATTGGCATTAACTCGTGCATTATTCTCTTCACTGCATTTCTATCTGGCAAAGCTGTCAAGTGGACAGGTGTATGTTCGGACAAATCAAACAGGTTTTTTGTTCCATCAAACAAGAATGATAGAATACAAGATTGCTCAATCCCGTTGCGGATGAAATATCTTGAGTAATAATAAACAAAGAATAGGGGGATAATAGTGGGAAGAGAATAATGAGCAATTTGCAATTTTTCAAGGAGAAATGAATTTGTTTGGTGCTTAAGTATAAAACTATGAATAATAGAAAGAATGCATCAAACCAGAGAACGTATATTATAGAGAAGCCTCATCCAAGTCCATTCCGTGATTCGTTCCGCGCCAGGGGGGTCTGCTGTACACACCACACTCAATTTTTTTCACCGCTAATACACAGCAGACCCACTTAATTTAACAGTAGAGACCCATATTAACAGTGCTAGAGCGTGAATTTGTAGTTAGAGAGAAAAATAATGTAACTTATCACTGGTGTTGCAGGTGATTAATTTGGTTTAAATAATATAAAAATTGTCTATTATCATGCAAATAAATAAATATTTTATTGAAATTTCCTTTTTATGTTTAATGTAATATAAACGAATTTAATATAATGGATCTTTTTATTAAAATTCATGTCAAACTTTCCGTGTCTAGTAACTGATAATGTGAAAAAATTCAAACTTAATTTTAATTAAGATAATTTTTTTTAAACTTTTTTCTAATATTAAATAATAGCAAACATAATATTTAAAAAAAATAATTTAATGCAATTTCTTTATATTGCACATCCTAAATTATTTAAATATGTAAATGAAAACTTTTCAATATTTTTGTATGTATATTCATTCGTAACGAAATGATTTCCAAAAATTTATGAAAGTTAATAAATGTATTGTATTTAATTAAAAAAAAAATCCAGAAAAATTAGACATGGCACGAAAAAAAAGCTGAGATTCGAACTATGAGTCAAAAGCTAAAAAATGCAATAGATAATGCAGCCGGCGACTAAACGCACTAAGCCACAGCAGACACTTGGTGGCGTTCGCTTATACGGCTATTTATGCAAATCATAGCAATGTGTGCGCAAAAAAGAAGATCAATTTACGAATCCAACTAAAAATGAAACAAAGAAGAAAAAGTAGTAACCCGAGAAAAAAACTGTTTTTGCTTGCCAGCGGGGCAAGTTGAGACGGAAGAGGAGTTATGCAACAATTGTGGATAAGAGAAGGGTTGAAAGGGAAAGGGAACGGTAAGCAAAAGAATATTCTTTTCTGTTTTTCGGCAATTTTTGTGTCGATTCGCCAATTGCGAGTGCACGTGTACGCAAATGAATTGATGCGCATTTGGGCAGAAGTTCTAGAATGTTCTAGAACATTCTGGAATGCCAGCAATTTGTCAGACTACGTTGGCAAATTGCATTATTGTCTGATATTGCGGTGTTTAAATTTTCAATGACCGTCGATGGTTTGTAAAATTGAAGATTTTATCATTTTTGTGTTCGTCGCGAAAAAGATCGTTGAGGGGAACATTTGCGTGCGCGGGGAGATGAAATGCTTGCGCTTATGAATGAACGACATTTGTTTGCACGAATACGCGCCTGCGTTTATGAATGAATTTTTTGTTTCAGATATTTTAGAATATTTGGCGCCGGCGCAGGCACAAGTGCAGCTGCGGTTGTGATTGCGCTGTGATTTGACTTTGATTTAGCGTAGGTCAAGGTTGAAATTATGCACATGTACATGGATGCATATGAATTTATGTATTTATATATGTACATACATACATATGTATGTACATAGATATTAATATTTATGGATGTGTGCATACATATATGATTGTATACTTGATGACATTTTAGTTATTTGCGACTTTACATTCAAATGTACTAGTTATGCATGTAGTATTCTCGGGAAGTATACATATGCTAGTGCAAGAATTTACAAAAAAGTAAAAATTTAAATAAATTTTAAGTCAAAAGCGCGTGGCCCGGTTCCGAACTCGCGCAAAACGAAATCATAAGAACGTTGCGGCGCCTATTGAAGCAACTGCACCACAGAATACAATTCGTTTGCTTGAACTTAATCGCTACTTGATTCAGTTTCGCGTGAATATTTTTTGCCAAGGCAAATTTTTGATGCAAATGAACAAATTTGTAATATATTATTTCGCATCTACAGAAAAAGGAAATCAACATAGGAAACCAAATGAAATATTAAATTGGAAGCAAACTCTTAGTAATATTTATTATATTATAAAAAATCATTTTAAAGAATGAATATGCTTAGATTTTTTTAATATTTCACTTTTTTCATTTTTTAATAAATTCGACATATAATTTTAGTTTAAGCCAAATTTTTTTCTTTTATTTTAAGTAATTTATTTTAAGAATTTCTTAAGCTTTTTCCTCTTATATTAAATTTTAGATATGTTTTCAAACAAGCCATAAAACTACACAACATGCAAATGTGAAATGCCGTCGGTAAAACAGCAAATGAGCCAAGTTGTTTTGGCATATGCGTGCTTGCATACAATCAAAATTGACTCAATGCTATCATTTACATATTTAAATAAACCAAATGTCTCGTTAAATATGAAAATATAACTATTTCAATTTTTCCTTTAATTCATTTATATCATTGCGAAATCTAAAATTAGAACAAGAACAATCAACTTTTATTTAAATTTATTCTCTGTTAAAAGAAATATTGTCTCTGCTCAGCTCTGTTAACTTGCCGCTCTCAACGTGGTGTATTTTCATGAGTGGGTCTATTGAAAATTTTTCGACTTTTGACAATTCACACTGAAATTCGGTCATGAAGCTTCTCATTTAATATACGTTCTCTGATCAAACAAAAATTTATTGAGTGGTACCGCTTCTGTTTCCGCGAAATTAAAATTAAAATCTCCACCCAAGATAAGTGAATGCCACTGAAAATTGTTCCCTAATTCCCGTGCACCAGCAAACCGATTAAACTATGTCAATCAAAATTTAGAGAACACCCTATGCTTATGCGCCTAATTGCATGCAACACAAAGATAATTGATTTTGCTTTCTGGGTCAATATAATACTAACACATACGTCAGACGGCACACGCATTTTCACACAGAGTCGTTCTTGACCAATCAAAAACGTCTTACTTTTTTTTATATGGAGTTTTTATGGTAGTATTAGCGTAAGAGATTTGCCCTACCGCGGCTATAGATGTTTACACATCAAAAATGTATATAAGAAATCTAAAAATCTATTAAGAGAAAAATGTAATAGGTACGGTCACAGCGGCGGTCGCAAATGAAAATACAAATTGTTTTTGAAGTAGATTTACCAGCCCGGGCCATGCCGATACGGTTTCTCACTTTGGACTAGGACTGTTGATATTATGTCGATATAAATGGTATGGCGAAATTTTTTGGTGGCGATCAGATATTATTGACGTGGTATTTTTGTGGCAACATTATAAGATACCGATAATTTTATTTATTTATTTATTCTTTAAGTCTATGAAATAAGTATAAGTTTCTTACACACATTGGAGCATTATGTACCGTACATATGTACTTACATATTTATTTCATTATTCAGTCTAATAGATACGACTACAGAGTAGGCTTAATACAAAAAATTTAGATGTATTACAAACAGTTTATACTTCGATTTAAAGAGCTGAATTCAAAAGATTAAAAAAACCGTCCTTGTAAGTGCAAAATCAAGGGCAACAGTTTAACTAATTATGTTGAATTCCCGACGGGCGCGGGAAATAGAAGCATTATAGGCATAATTCGTCCTAGCATTATCCCCATAAAACGGGAGAAAAATTCGAAGAGAGCACTGGGGAACATTAAATATAATCCTTTCTAATAGATAAGGGCAATCAATGACTCCATTAATAGCATTATAAGCAAAAGACAAACACAATATAGACCTACGACTATCTAGAGGCTTAAGATTAATCAGCCTAAGATGAGAAGAATACGATGGTACCGGATCAACAAAGTTTAAAGAACGGAGAGCAAATTTGAGAAAGATTTTTTGAACACGTTCGATCCAATTAGAAGCAAATTGACGCACGGTCTCCAAATAAAAACAGCATATTCAAGATGTAACAGAACGAATGAAGTAAAAAGTAGCTTGAAGGTATAAGGATCAGAAAATTTAGAGGCATTACGTCCAACGAAGCCCAGTACAGAGTACGCCTTTGACGTAATATATGTAGTTAAAATGCTTATTAAAAGATAATTTTTCATCAAAGACTACGCCAAGATCCTTCATTTCACTAACATGTTGTAGGACAGAATCCGATATATTGTAACAAGTAGGTAAAATGTTAAAGATCTTGGAGTATGCCATCTGATAGCATTTACTTAGATTCAAGGTGAGACACGACTTCAGGCTCCACAAATTTAGCCTATCAATATCACTTTGCAGGTTAACTGCATCCTCCGAATTTTTTATAGCAGATAATATCTTTACTCAACTTAGTATTGACAATATGTTCAAAGATTTTTGAGATGGTCAACATCCGTCTGTGAGGAAGATTTGAGTGTATGAACACCATATCTAATGTCATTAGAAGAAAGATTCAAAGCACCAAAATTGAACAAAATTTGACTTAAAAAGCTCAGCGAATAAGTTTGCCGCATCACATGGTGTTTGAGCAAATTTGTAATCAAGGAAGATCGCAGTGGGTACACTACAGCACCTTTTTTTTGATTTGACATAATTCCAAAACAATTTGGGATTAGATTTAATGTTCACCTCCGTGTTAAGAACGTATTTATTATAGAGAGAACTGTTTAAAAAATTAAAAGCATTTAAGAATTGCTTATATTTATGGAAAAACACGTGTATTGTCGTAGATTTGAACTTTTTATAGTATTTGTTTCTGAGATTTCTCAGCTTTTTTTAACTCGTTTGAATACCAAGGTAGATTGTACGGTTTTTTATTTTTAAGCGGTATATTATTTAAACCAAGTTCAAATAAAATTGATCTAAGCATAGAGAAACAATTAGAAGTGTCCAAACTAGTGAACACACCATCCTACTTAATATCAACTAATTTATCATTTAAACTCGAAAAATTACACAAGCCATAATTAAAGGATAATCTATTATCAGGATTAACAGATGCAAACCAGTAAAACTCTAGCTTAATAACTAAAGGTAAATGGTGCTTATCTTTAGGAGTTATTGGATTAACACATTCAGCGATAGTGTAATTCAAGTTGTCACTTACAAATATGAGATCCAATATTCTGCTCAATGAATTAGAAAAAATGTTAATTTGTTTTAAATTAAGACTTAGATTACTATCAATAAAATACGATTCATGGCAAGCAACAATATTAAGTGCAGTAAGACCAGAGCATGACATACTACTAGACCAGTTAATATTGGATAGGTTAATGACTCCCAACACACATAAATGGCATATTTTAAATGATTTAAGACTAAAAATACAATATTATCGGCATGAGCTTTATACACGTCATATGAACTACCTAATAGAAGATACGAGACTAAAAGGTATAACGAGTTTTCAGACGAGGAGCAACTGACACAAACACAAAGTTGATCCAGCAGAGCATCATCATTGTTAAGTGAGACCAATAATGCACGCAGTTCACGCTTAACAGCGATAAGAACACCACCACCTCTTTGGCAACCAGTTTTTACAGCGTCCCTGTCCTTACGTAAGATATTAAAAATATTTGAATCAAAAAATTCATTATCGAAGAAATTAGTATTCAGCCATGTCTCCACAAAAACAAAAATGTCATAATCCATTTGCGCACTATAAGAATGTACTATATCAGCCTTTGCGCGCATGCCGGACAAATTTTGATAATACACCCTTAAGCCTTTCTTAGCTGAGCCAGATAGACTGGCTACTTTTGAGCTGGCTGCAGCTGGTCCTTTGGAAAAAACCGAAATGGTCTGACCGTTACGCTTACTGGCCAAATTTCAGAATTCAGCAGACTACCGAATAAAGACTCTGGAACACCCAGCTTAAAATTTATACTCCTTAAGGTTGAGGTAGAGACATCCTTTTTGACCAGTTTGTAGCAGGATAGCAAGTCTTTTGTTGGCGACATAATCCTTAATATTTTCCTCAGACACAGATGGCGAGAATGATGCTAAATGCACACATTTGTACCAACAACACAAAATTGCTTTTTGTTCCTTTTCTTCGCAACTGTCAACCACTGTGCATTATTAATCTCAACACCAGGAAAACGGGGAGAGCGCGAAGTGTTAGATTCAACAGCAGTTAGCACTGCATCTGGATATGCGCCAGAAGCAACAGTAGCCGGCGTGAGAGCAGGAGAAGAAGCAATAACTGCAGAGGACACAGTCTTAGCATATGAATGTGAAACATTGGAAGCGGAGAGAGCAACAGCAGGCGCCCCAATCCCAGCATATGAGTGTGCAGCATTCGTTGGCAGCGTCAAACCAACAGCAGCATTGAGATTAGAGACAGCAACAACAGCAGCATCAGCAATAGCATTAGCAGCAGAGACAGAGAGAGAGTTTTTAACAGCAGTAGAAAAGTCTTTAACCTTCGCTTTGACCTTCGAGCGAGTCATAATCGCACTGTTGTTATTGTTACTAATAACACCTGATACAGACGGCGCGGCCAAAGGGAATATAATTATTGCTCCCATTAGTCGAATCAATAAAGAATGATAAAAGATGTTTGATACGATCAAGATCAGCTAAGGCCTCCACAATTTTTGCGATAGATGCCGAATCAAGCACACAACGGGCTGAACAGTTAGCACAAGTACTCATTTTAATAGACTTTAACCCTTTCCTGTCAATTTCTCTATTTCGTGGTGAAAAAATTTTTTTCCCATAGAAACTTGCTTTTTTCAATCCCAATAACAATTTGAACACAAAAAATCTAAAAAAAAAGAAGTGGAAAGAAATTATAGCGTTGTATAATTTGTACAATATATTGACCAAAATGCATGAACGGTTGCGGATTAACATACAACTCTCTGTTGTTTTTGAAATGCTTTTATTTTAGAATAAGCAACTTAAATTCCAAAGTTGGGGAAAAATAAGTTGTAAAAACATAAATAAATCAAAAATTGAACTTAGTTATAAATAATTTAAATAATTCATATATTTTTGTTAGCTTAGGTGCACAAAATTGCACATATTTATGAAGATACTTTTAAAATAAAGTTTAATGAGTAATTGTAATTAGTTTTGCAAAAGATAATACTAATACTTAGTTTTTACGAAAATTATGGAACTCCATGAAATAGTTTCTGTCGCGGGAAATGCATAGATGAACATTGCACTTAACACAAGTAAAATAGGTTCGGCCTTTACATTTAAGATTTTTGCATCGTGTGGGATGGTTTAACCCATCATGAGCTGGTATATGTTCAATCTTGTCGTCTATAATTTCTGGTATAGGCCGTGATTCGTGTCTTCTTTTACTAGATGAAGGCTCTATATTATTTTGTTGTACACTCAACGGCCGTCCGCGTTTTCGTACCACACTGTTTGAGGAAAACACAAGGTGATTGGCAACTCGCATTCGAAAATTGAGTAAGTCCATTACGTCTTTGCTTGGAATGTTGGATACGCAACAATCTTTTTTATAAAGAAGCCATGATGCTGCCAAGGCAAAATCAATGAAATGCGAAATAAGTCGCAGTGTCCATTTATTAGACTTGAGGAATATACGATAGAAGCTTATTAACTGATCTAATAAGTCCACGCCGCCCATTGATGAATTGTACATCCTTACTATTTCCGGCATTTTAACTTCCATTAATTTTTTTGCTACTTTGCAATATCTTTTAACCACGTCCTCTTCACCTTTGCCTACAAAATTGGTTGACATGTGAACTGATCTACTATCTTGCCACTTGAAAATACAAATTTTTCCGTCATTGCTAATCAGACAGTCTGATGAACCTCGACCTCTTTTTTGCAGCTCTTTATCTGTATTTAACAAAGCCTTACCAAATCGGTTAATGCGTGCTGTACCAGCCGCGTTGATTTTTAACTGCGTCAGTATTTCGAGTAAATTATACGAGTTGAAGAAATTGTCAAAGTATAGGTTGTGACCCGGTTGTTTTATTCTTTTACATAAATGTACGACAATTGCTGTTGAAAACCCGTAAGTTGATACACTTTCTTGATCAATTTGAGTTGCTTTCCCTTGGTAAAGCTCGAAATCGTATGGAAATCCAGATTTTCCGCAAATGACATACACTTTTATACCCCAAGGGTTTGGCTTCCCTTTGTGATAGACTTTGCATGAGAGTTTACCTTTAAAGGGTATAATTTGTTCATCGATGCACAAGTTCTGCTCCATGGGTTCTTGTAAGCACCGACTTTTAATCGCGTTAATTAGTGGACGCACTTTTATAAATTTATCACTACAATTCTTTGGTATACATAAATTGTCAACGAAATGTAAAGCAGAGCGCAGCTGCTGGAATCTCCGCAATGTCATAGTATTTTTAAAAAGGGAAACCCCCAATGTTGGGTCCCAAAATAATGACATCCGGCGTAATTGCATGCTTCCCATAGCAATTTGTAGTCCAATCAATATTTTGATTTCTTCTTTAGTCGCCTGACCAATGCTGGTAATGTTTTTTTGTGTGGCATACAAGTTTGTATAAAACGTGGCTTTTTCAAAAATGTCTTCAGTGAAAAATTGATTGAAGTAATAGAACGGATTTTGACTTGCAATGCTATCATTGACTTCACTATTTTCAAAGGGGAAAGGTGCAGGTTCATACTCACGTCGGCGCCATCTAATATCTGATTTCTGCGTAATATTGAATTCTGGAAGGCTAGAATTTTCAATATGAATTTCTTCAACTGCGTTTTATTTTTCGTTATCCAAAATCCTTAAACTTTCATTTTCGTTCATATTGCCCGTAATATCCAAAGCTGTATCCTGAAATTCTGCATTTTCTCCAAAAATAATTTCACTAATATTATTACGATTAATTAAGGAATCGATAAAAATTTCATCCGCCGGGTCTATATTGAACAATACGTCGTTCTCTTCTCTACACAAATCTTGGTCAAGTTCGATTACTGCTTCTTCATCATCTCCAAATTCTTCTTCCTCTATATCGGACACATCTGCTTCTATTTTGTTCAAAAAATCAGTAATTTCTCCGTCTGATAAACCTTTATTCCGTGAACTCATTTTGAATATGTATGCAAGCAACTGAAAAAATTACAAAGTCTTTAGCACATCAACGAAACGAAATGTTATGTTTGCCGTATATAATTACGCAACCGTTCAAGCAATTTGTACAATATATTGACCAAATTATTTTTGTACAATATATTGTACACGACCTTTGCACGCCAATGTACAATATATTGTACATTATTTTCAAGTTGGTCAAATAATTTTTTTCCACACTCTTTTATTTTATTTTTAATTTATATTGATTGGAGAAAACTTAACTTACACTTTAAGTTGTTTTATTTTGATGAAAATGTAAAATAACGTATTTAAATACTTTGATTTCTTCCGATACCTTGTGGTAAGCGTAAAAATCTGCAGCAGACTATTATTTTGAAATCAATTAAAAATGACGATTCATTCCCTTATGAGCTAAAATTTGTTATTTGAAGAAGTAAGGCATAGTTGATTTGAAAATATTAAACTATTCTTGGCAAGTCATGGAAACTTTTGCGAAAAATGCGAAGAAAATCACGCAATTTTTTTGTACAATATATTATACAAATACAAGGAAAGGGTTAATAGAATTTCTACACAGATTAGCGCGGTGCAAAAAGATACACGTCCGCACAGATTGACGTTCACAATGCGATTGAATTTTATGTACAAATATCACCTGGTTACCAAAGCTTTGGCTTACATATAACCGTACGAAGATATGGTAAATTGTGTAATGCACCAAAATATAATCGAACTGCAAAATAAAAATGTGTTTCTATATTTTTCGAAATTGTGATTTCTGACTATAAATGCAAAGTGTACGTATTATGGTAGGCTATGAAAAAGAAGTTTCGAGTTATCCGACTGACGGACGGCCATACATACATGGCTTAATCAATTTCGCTTTTAATTCTAAGAATTTTGATATATACTTATATATGCCTACATCTATCTCGGTTGCTTTATGCTGTTACAAACAACCGTTAGGGGAACAAACTTATAATACCCTGGGCACTACAAGGTTAGTTACTGAAATATCGCGGTCTTTCGATTTTCAACAAACACCGTTACGTGGACGTGGTTATTGACCGATTTCGTCCACTTGCTATACCAAAAAACCTTGGTATGTACCAATGTGTACCATGTTTCGTTAAGGTAGTTCAATATGTACCAGAGTTATCCGACGGACGGACAGTCATGGCTTAATATGTTTCGCCATTAATTGTAAGAATTTTGATATATATGTATATATATATAAACCAGGGCGCTCGTGTATAAAAATACTACCACATTCTTTTCTGGTTAAGTAAGAAAGATTTTGTATCCAATTCGGTCAAAACTAGCTCTTAAATACTCAGATTTACCAGGCAGTTTCACGCTTGTTGTATTAACGTTTGACAGTATTTCGTTTTAAAGTTACGTGATGCGGATTGAGGGAATTTCCGCAGACACCGAGCAGCCTCCAATATGGCATTTATTTCTGCCTGAAAAACGCTACAGTGATCCGGTATGCGAAAGATGAGGTCCAGCGCTAATTCGTTGGAGTTTGGAACCATCTTTAAAGACAGCCATCGACTATGGTCTAGGTCTGTGGCATCTTCTGATTCATTCCTCTCTGGGATTCTTATGGAGAATTTATTGCAAATGCAGAGTAGAAGAGTAGTGTAATCTATCTTCCTTAGTGCATCCGGAAGAGCTTCCAGGAGCTTTGCGTAGTTTAGCTCTTTTCACGGGTGGATCTCGTTATGCCTGGCGGCAGTACAACCAGCCAGAAATTTACAATATAGATCCACCCATTTAAGATTTAAAATTACTTTCAGAGATTTAGTAGGTGTAGAGAGTAGAGCTCCCGTGACCAGCATGGAAGCCGTGCGCTGTACTCTCTCCATCTTGGCTTTCTACAAGGTTTTGCTTAGCGCTGGCCTCCCGACGGTAACCCCGTAGAAGAGAAAAGATCTAATTACTGCCGAGTATATCTAGTGTACTATGTATGGTTTTATTCCCCATTTTCTTCCTATAGATGTCTTGCAAGCGTAGAAGGCGGTGATGGCCTTTCTGGAGCGGTCTACGATGTTCTGCTTCCATTCGAGCTTCTAGAGTTTTATTAGGCTCATGGGACTAAAATATTTCGGTTGCACGTGAGCAGTTTTGCTTCTCTTTAGTAGGAAGATCACCTTCGCCCTTGTCCACTCGAGTTTGCCATGGGTTAGGGTAAAACAAGCCGCAAAAATCTGTGAGAGCAGTGGGCACATTATGTTCTTAGCTGCTTGCGATTGGGCGGGACGTCACTTGGTATTCGCTTAAGCGGTTTTAGCGCGAGTTAAGTAAGTAAGTAAGACGCAATCCCTAACTTCAGCCGCTGCTACGTATCTCAGAGATCACTTTCAAAAGGGATAACAATAAAATAATTCGAAGTTAGAAGACAATTATAACCAAACAAAAATTGATTTACACTGCTTCATATACAGAAACATACACCTTACCTTTGTTTGTTAGAACTCCTTTTGCTTTACTTACCGTCCTCGCCTTCATTTATCCTTCTTACACATGTATGCAGGGGGTTAGTTAAAGGGACAGATGCGTAGACAAGACTGAAGGACGAAGTTCCTTGTTTTGGATTGTAAATGGCTAGTGGTAGTCATTTGCTTAAAGTCGTGAAACACTGTCGTAAAGTTCCACGACGAGTTGTTGGAAAAGCTAAACCTTTTTGTGTAATGTTAAGCTGCATCGATTCGCGAATAGTATAAAAAGTATTAATAACTGTAACGGTAGTTAATACAAAGAAGTTGTCTAAAGAAGATTTTGAGCGTTAACGAAGGTGCGAGTTCGGTTGTAACAAGGCCACAAACAAAGCCAGGTAGCGAACAAACAACAGCATTTCGGCAAGCTGAGTGTATACAGCAGTATGGAGCAGTTTAACCCAGTGGTAAATGGTAAAAAAGCAATACCGTTTTTTGACGACGATGTCGGAATTTCCGTTGATATTTCACTTAAAAAGTTTGAGCTTACAGTAGGCCCGAGGTTCAAAAATATGTGTTTGCCCGAAATAAGATGAGGAAAATTACGGATTTGATTTGAGCGAAAAAACGAAGGAAATAAAACTATGCATAAATATATTTCGCATATGCGTGCTCGGTGCACGGCTGATGAATGATCGGTTATTCGATACCCGGTAGACGGTATTCTTGGTAGAGCTAAAACAAAATCAAAATTTATAGTGCTCGGAATTATAAAGAACTAAAGGAGCAATATGAGATTTATGAATGTGTGTATAAAAACAAACCGGTAATACCATAAAAAGTGAATCATAATGCAAACATTTTCATTGATTTAATAATCAGATCACAAAACAAATGAGTAGAAAAATGAACCCAAATGGTTCAAGTTAAATTGTACGACTAACAACAACGGGAGAAAGAAAAGTCGCTAAATGGCAAAATTTTTGAGAGTCTGTGATGCTGATGTTTCTTAATAAAAACCAGCGCGTTCAATAAAAATTTTGAAGTAGAAAAACTAAAAGAATACAAGACGAAAATTATTATTATTATCAATAAAAATTTTGAAGTAGAAAAACTAAAAGAATACAAGACGAAAATTATTGGTTTTGATGGTGCGGTGACAATCCAATTGGACTTTTCTCCCAATTATCTTGAAATCGATGGGTTTACCCTTGAACACAATGTCGTAATAGTGCCTTAAGTATTAATTGCGAGGTCGTAATCGAGTACGATGTACTAAGCAAATTTCGATACACCTTCGATGAGAATGGTCACACCTTCCATTCCATAGTACCGAGTAACGTCGAATTTCAAAAGGTAATGAACATTACGGTTCACAAATAATTTTGTGTCGCGCTAGACACCAAAAGAAATTATAACCCTAGTACATACACAGTAAGTTCAGTAGAAATGTGCATTAATTTTATTCGCTGTCTGAGAAATAAGGAAATTATTGAAAGACAAGTCGACGAATGGCTAGAGGTGGGCAAAATTACGAAATCATCATCTATGTACTGTAGTCGCATGGTTTTGGTTGACCAAGAAGACGAATCATAAAGGATGTGTGGTAATTACCGTAGGTTCAACAAACTTGCTTTAAAAGCTAGGTTTCCTGTACCCAACATGCAGGATGTTATTGACAGTGTGGTTTTTGCGTGGAATTTCAGAATGTTAGAAACAAACAAAAACCCATTTTTACACGCTCCAATGGAAAAGTGAAGTAGGAATCACACAGCGTTTGTAACTAGGAAAGGAATGCGAACTTATAAGTCGCAGAAGCGACAGGACTCATTCGACCATATTCCGAGCCTGTGTAGGTGACTTCGTAGCCTGCAGTGTCCTGTGAGTAAGCCTGTCGGTATCCTCAGACTATTCTTCGGGAGGTGCATAAACTGCTTGCAGCGTCAATAACGAGGTCATAGTTGTGACTCATCAATCTCCGAGAGCCCTTATTTTACGCACTTTTCCGCCCGCGTGCTTATCCGCGCTCCTTGAGAGGAGCACCATAACTGTATGCGTAGAGAATATCTCATCCCCCTCTTTGTGCAGAGCTTCGGACCTTTCCCAGCCCCAAGTTTTGGTGCGGCCTCCGTAAGCCATGCAGCAGTTCTTCCGTCCTTGCAGCCCACAAGGAGTAGCCCCGCCCGGAAGTACATACCACAAAATGTAAGTGGGTAGGTCCGCCCTTTAAAGAACTCATCCATGATCGCCTCTTGCAGATTGGTAAGGTCTTCGAAAACCAGCGTCACCACCGGGTAGCCTTCGGGCAGTACTGCCAAACGGATACCTTTTAGGGCATCCGAATAGCCTGCCCTGTTCCACCCACCGGTTTCACTGCATCTTTCACTACCTTCATTTCTACCGAGCTCGATGGTGGAACGGCTGGTGCGCCCGCTGCCACTCCAGAACATTATAAAAAATGTTTTTTAACATAGCACAAAACTACAAATATGCATATATACATATATGTATATGCTAATTATCTGTGTATGGCTAGCTTACGCTATAAAAATAAAAAGAAATAATTTATAAAACTTATCAAAATATGTTGGTTAGTGAATTATTAGCACTAGAAATTTTTAATATTAAAATCATAGGTAACATCTTTTGATGATTGTATTGCAGTATTTGTTGACGAAGTAAAACTTTGGCGAAGACGAATTTTGGATAAAAATATCCATAACTCTTTTAAAGCACTTGATGTCCGCAATAAAAATACTGTCTCTAATATTCATCAAATCTTGCTTATAATGGATGCTCGACCAGCAACGACATCGGCGAATGAACGATCTCTTTCAACACTGCGTCAACTGAAAAATTATATATGGTCTACCATGAGTGAATATCGACCTAACGGATTGGTCTCACACACTATATACATACATATGTAGGTATTAGTATTATTATTATTATTATGCATACATTTTTATATTGATCGCCATCCAACAATCAATTTCGGATGACTGTTTACCAAAATAGAGAAATAATCATATTTCAGAACATGACGCGCAGCGGCAACCCAGAAGCAGCCGCTTTCCATCCAGAACGCCCGGCCGGAATGGAGTCAAGACCGCTCTATCCGAACGTAGCGAGCGGATCGGAACCCCAACACAAGAACTAAAACTCGCGAGAACAATGATGCGCCAACAGAGTGGGTGTTTTATTATGATGCGAGGGAAACGACGCTTGCCGTAGCTATCCACAATTTCCGAAAAATTATGCCGACAGCCGCGTTGATGCCGAACTTGTGGGATTGTAACAGAATTTAAAACTCGCTGATCCGCGGTTCCATATTTCTGCGCTGGTCCGTTTAGTCTTGTGGGCGGATGTCTTCCCCAAGATACTGTTGGGCGCGATTCCAGCAGGGACTATGGGTTCGCTGCCAGCGCAGAATACTATATTTGGTTGGGTGCTCTCCAGTGCCTGCTAGGTTTAAATAATCATTTGTGTATTTTTTATTACTACATTTCTTAATTTTTTTTAGTTTCACAAACAAAAAAAGCGGAATGAATTCATGCAATAAATGAGTGCAGATGAAATTTTGAAGCCCATTTGCCACCTAGTACTTATCATCACTTACATAATGATGGCAAGCCTGCCTCAAATAAAATGTCCGTGTTCGTATATCTATGCGATCGTTGTGAATAACTACAAATGGAAAATCTTAGCGTATATACATCAAAATTAGGCCCATCTGAGATCACCTGATTTCAAACGATGTATTTTTGGGCTATATACGTCGTTTTTAGACAGAGCTGCTTTCACACCGTCTAAAAAATGTGCACTAGAAACTGTTGAAGAAGTAACAAATATGACAAAAGGATTAATTGTATTGCAAAAATTGCAATATAAAAGTACATGGCATTGATCCTTACTTCAATTGTACATTATAAATGTTATTAAAATTAGTGTAGACCGGCATTTTTTGTTAATTTAACAAAACTTTTCCAAGCTACCACAAAACACAACATTGTGTTTATAAAACTTCTCAAAACTACAGCAAAATAAAGCAGTGTTGTTGACTTTTTTCAAAATTTTTTCGTGTAAATAATTGTGGTGGCAGAAACATAAGGTAAGATACATTTTAATTTTGCTTTAATTTAAAGTAGCATATTTTTTTGCCCAACAGTGATACTCAATCTAAACGATTGGAAGGGAATAATTTCTGGGTATTGGATGTGGTGCGGTGGCCAGCAATTTGTATTCTCCTTGGCCATAGATGGCTCGGTAAAACACAAAGTATACCAAAAAATTACAAGAATCAATATCTGAATTATCTTTGACTCTGGTTTACCAGGGAAAGCTAAATTTTTGTACGACAATGTATATATATAATTAAAATATTCTTTCTCGCAACCCTTGGCTATAGCGTGCGCATAGTTTGCGAAACGTTGCATTAAAATACTCTCCAAAAACTATAAAGTGACTTAAAATTGAAGACAATTTGGAGTTGGATAAGTTAGGAGTATGCTCAGAGAACTTACAACAATGAGAAGGTGCAAACGACTCAGGTCGAACATTTTTATTTATTTTCTTACAGAGCTGAAAGGTTTTGGCAGAGGAACGCTAACTAACATCTTCTGGTAATGTTAAAATGCTGCCAAATGGTAAAATGCATGTTAAAAAAGCAGACAAATGCAGAAATTCAATGTTGCAGGAGCATTTTCGGGTTGATAGGTATTTTCCGAATTAAATAACTTTAAAAAAGTAAATAATTTATTGAAAATTTAATTTTTATATATAATGTAATAAAAACGAATTTAATATACATAATGGATCTTTTTATTAAAATTTATTTCAATATTTTCTTTTTCTAGTAACTGATGCAGTGAAATAATTCAAATTTAATTTTAATTGATATATTTTTTTAAAATCCTTTTTTTAATATTAAATAATATTAAACATAATAGTTTAATAAAATATTTTATTCCAATTTCTTTATATGTATTACACATCTTAAAATATTTAAAACAATGAAAACTTTTCGTAACGAAATGAAATCAGAATAGGAATGTGAATGAAAAAAGATTTTCAAAAATTTATGAAAGCTAATAAATATATCGTATTTAATTTAAAAAAAAAATGCATAAAAATAGACATGACACGAAAAAAAATCTGGGATTCGAACTATGGGGCAAAAGCTAAAAAATGCAATATGATAATGTGGCAGGCGACTATACGCGCTGAGCCACAGCAGACACTTGATGGCGTTCGCTTATACGGGTATTTATGCAAATCATAGCAATGTGTGCGCAGAGAAGAAGAACAATTTACGAATCCAACTAAAAATGAATCAAAGAAGAAAAAGTAGTAACCCGAGAAAAAAACTGTTCTTTGCCTGCCAGCGGGGCAAGTAGAGACGGAAGAGGAGTTATGCAACAATTGTGGATAAGAGAAGGGTTGAAAGGGAAAGGGAACGGTAAGCAAAAGAATATTCTTTTCTGTTTTTCGGCAATTTTTGTGTCGATTCGCCAATTGCGCGTGCACGTGTACGCAAATGAATTGATGTGCATTTGGACAAAAGCTCTAGAATGTTCTAGAATGTTCTAGAACATTCTGGAATGCCAGCAATTTGTCAGACTACGTTGGCAAATTGCATTATTGTCTGATATTGCGGTGTTTAAATTTTCAATGACCGTCGATGGTTTGTAAAATTGAAGATTTTAGCATTTTTGCGTTCGTCGAGAAAAAGATCGCTGAGGGGAACATTTGCGTGCGCGGGGAGATGAAATGCTTGCGCTTATGAATGAACGGCATTTGTGTTTAGGAATACGCGCACGCGTTTATGAATGAATTTTTTGTTGTTGTATGTAGTTACAGATAGTATTTTAGAATATTTGGCGCCGGCGCAGGCACAAGTGCAGCTGCGGTTGTGATTGCGCTGTGATTTGATTTACTTAGATTAAGCGTAGGTCAAGGTTGAATATATGCACATGCACGTAAGTACATACATACATAGTATGTGAGTATGTACATATGTACATGGATGCATATGAATTTATGTACATAGATAGATATGTACATAGATTTGCATACATATGGATATGGGCATATATGATTGTGTACTTGATGATATACATATTAGTTATTTATGAAAAATCTAGTATTCTCTGAAAGTATACATATTTATATCAATATATATATCTACATACATACGTATGTATGTACGCTAGTGCAAGAATTTGCAAAAAAGTAAAAATCTAAATAAATTTTAAGCCAAAAGCGCGTGGCCAGGTTTCGAACTCGCGCAAAACGAAAGCATAAAGAATATTGCGATGCCTCTTAAAGCAACTGCACCACAGAAGACAATTAAATTCATTGATCTGAATCGCTACTTGATTCAGTTTTCCGTGAATATTGTTTGCCAAGTCAAATTTTTGATACAAATTAACAAATTTATAATATATGTATGTAGATCGTATATTATTTCGCATCTACAGAAAAAGGAAATCAACATAGGAAACCAAACCAAATATTAAATTGGAAGCAAACTCATAGTAATATTTATTATACATATGTATTATTAAAAATCATTTTAAACAATTTTTTTAATTAAACGAACATAAAAATTTAATAATTCATGTTTGTAAGTAAAAATATAAATATGCTTGGATATGTTATATTTCAAATTTTTTTCATTTTTTTAAATATTCATGATGTCATGATAAAAATACCATTTTATGCTTTTTTTTCGTAAGAATTCAACAAATAATTTCTTTTTTCAACAAATTTGTTCTTTTATTTTAAGTAATTTCTCCTGAAAATTTTTGAAAAATTTAAACAAGGGTTAACGATTTATTAATTTCATAGTTTGTAAAAAAAAATTCCATGTACACTTCCTTTTTTTTTTAATTTTGAAAAATATTCATAATGACTTGCAAGTAAAATTACTACATAATGTGCATATGTACAGTACATAAATACATTCATATGCAATTTAATTTTAATTATTTGTTTATATTTTTTTTAAATTTGTAACTTTAATGAAGTTAACGGAAAGTTTTAGAAATATGTAACTATTTTTTTTAATAATTTTTCCTGACAATTATTTTTGGAAACAAGATTTTAAATGTACGTACACATTTGTAGCAATATTCCCATAAACATCTGCCACTTATCAACATTTCAGCAACAATTCAAACAGAGGAAAATGTTAATTCACATTTTTCATGCCTGTTAAGTCCTAAATTTAACGTGTCGATTCCTTACCCGAAACCGTTCAGAATTCTTTTGGATCGAACCAAAATTTGCACCTTCTCATTGTTTGACGTTCTCTGATGGTATCACGCAATCCGTTTTTATCGGTTTTTATGTTCGAACTTTTTTTCATCGTAGAATCCGAGTTGGTCAGTTTTCTTTTACAGGAAGTAAAACGGTCACTCAGACTCTACCGTATGCCGTATATATATTTTGTACATTCTTGTTTCAATACTGACATGATTCATTTATAGGAGAAAACATACAAAAAACTATCAAAAATTAAAAACAATTTTTCGCTACTATACATTTGCTCCTTATTATGGTTAAATTGAATGAGCTACAAAACTGCATACTCGAAAATTTAAAAAAAAATTGGATTGAAAAGTTTGAAATTTTGATGACATTTTTTTAAATTTCTTTGATATTTATAAATTTTCTCGAAAGTTTGAAACTTCGACCTTCATACATGGGGTTTGTCAAAAAATAAACTATTTTTTATAATAAATAAGTCAAATCAAAGAAAGACAAAATTGTCAAGACTTATCAATACATTTTGCTATTATTTTTATCGATACAATTATAAAAGTACCTACATAAGTACATACATTTGAATATTGTGTGCTTAAACATATACTAATAAATGAATGAATAATAAGTTTAGAGACCATTTGGTACATACATCATTTCGGACTATTTGGTGCCCATTTTACATTCTGGTATGTGATAAAAATCATGATTTTCCTAGTAAATCATAACATATTTATTATATTATAACATAAATATATCCATATATTATATTTTGGCCTGATTTTATTAAACGACAATATTAATTTTTGAGCTCAAGGCCAGTATAAGGAAAATAGTTTTGTTAAAATGGCAACAACCGTCAGGAGTGGTAGAAATGATAGCTGTACAAATGGGCGTCCTGTCTCCCAAGCGGGCAGTCCCGACACACAAGTGTTTTTTTTTAATAAAAGATGAGAATACAAGTGGATTAGCACTATTTGGAGCGTCTCTTCACTCCGTTGTTGGTAGTTGTATGGAGCGTTTTGTCCTCTTGATCGGGAAGGACGTGTTCCTGAGTCAACTCGCCGCCAATTTTTTTTTGTTCTCGGATGGTCGGAAAGGACGTGTTCTCGAGCCGTCCGTTCGCGGATGCCGAGCTGGTCGGGAAGGACGAGTTCCCACGACAGTCGCTCATCGATGCTTTGGCTGGGCAGTCGCTCTGAATGGACGGGATCCAAAGCCACGGTGCCTGGGCAATCGGAAAGGACTGGTTTCCGAGCCGCGCCTTCGTTCATGCTGCCATTTTGTTGTGCGTCACAGTGAATCGGCACATAGTCTAAAAAGGTTTGTGTCTTTGTTTTGACTTTATCGGTTAAGATTGCGGAATATTGGGTGGCAAGTGATATAAAAAAAAAAACAAAGAAAAAAATGAAACCCCAAAAATATTTTGTTTTTGTGTATTATTACTGAATGCGTAAGCCTTACACGGCGCCTGGGATTAATATTAATTTGCTGTATTTATGCGCATCACCAACTGTAAACAAATGAAATTTGGGTGTGATCGTATCGTATTTGCAATTTAATCTGGCACATTTGCGCTCCCCAGCGGAAAATAATGCCAAACCTAAAGGTAGTGGGCTTGGCTATGTTTCGAGGTTCAGAACTTATTGGTCTGCATACATTTATAAATGTCTTAAATATTTAAAATGACATGAAAAATAAGTATACATAATAAAGTATTTATGACTTGGAAGCGTATTTTAATTAATAAAGCTGAATTTTAATGAAATGTTTTAGAAGACTTTGACAAATCATTTTGCATTGCGCATATCAAAACACGACATAACACCTGACTGCATAGGATTTAAAATTCATTTCCTGAATTACTGAAAATGAAGAGCTCGGCCACCAAGTAATAAATAATATTAAACGTCGCATTACTAAGGAGCCCCTACACATGTTTCTTATTGATCTTGAGCCAAATAACAAAAATTCGGATATTCACCAAATTAACCATCTTGGTAACGCTATTGTCAAAGTTGAGCAGCCAAGAATACTAAATGACCTAGTTCAATGCTTTCGCTGTCAAGAATTTGGGCACACCAAGACCTATTGTGCAAAAAACTTCAAATGTGTGAAATGTTCATTAGATCGTCCAAGGACTGTCCAAAAAATAAACAACTCCCAGCGAAATGTGCCAACTGTTTGGGAAGCAATGCCATGTCAGCTATAAGGGCTGCAGAGATAACCAAGAACTGGTTTCACGCAAAGAAGGAACTGTACGCAATAACATACAGCACGCCAAATCAAATATTTTTCAACCAATTAAAGCTGATGCAAGCATATCATATCTAACATAAGAAATCAATATGAACACCAGCTACATATGCTCAAATGCTTCAGGACCAAAAGAAGTCAATCCATTAGATATAATAGAGGCTCTGCTTGCCAAGCAGTTCGAGCTAACCAACAATCGTTTACATATGATAACCACATTAATAATATATTTCTTCGAATCTTCATTATCTTTCAATTTTTCTTTAAATTCCTCTTCGGGTAACTTCTCTTTTATTCTCAACATCTTGTTCTCTTAATTCCTCTTTTTCCTATTTACTCTGATTTTCCAATTCAATTTTCAATTTTTAATATTGTTTGGCCATTCCGCTCCACTGTGCTAGTCCGAATCGCATAAAATGCATAAGTCGCTGACCTTAACCTTGAAAATAGTATCAGGCGTACAGATATCCACCTGCTCATAGTAATAAGCCTACTTAAGTATACACATGCAGACATATGTATGTTCTTACATACATTTACTTCGCTTTAGTTACATATAGACACATGTTACTGTAATACATTTTCCTTTTTTTTGCCCTACCGCTTAACTTATGTTGTTTGTTTAATATTCCAATTCTGTTGCTCACTTACCTAAGCTCATACCTAAGTTAATATACACATGTACATATGAGCCCCCTAAAGCACAAGTGGTATAACTCCACTTTTTCTTCTGTCGAGATATTAAAGGGTTTGCTAAAAGTTGTATATAAAAATCAATATTGAACTTTTGGACTACTTTTTTCAATAAAACTTCAGAAAAAGGTCTTATTTAACTTAAATTGATGTTTTTGAAACTTTCTGTCCATTAACTCTTGTTTTATCGAGTACCGAAAATTACTTATACCATTTGTGCTGTAAATGGTTTTAAGATTTCATTTACCTTATAAATAGTTTGAAATCTGTTTCGTTTTCTCATCTAATTTTTCATGTATTATCAATAAAACTTAAATTTATTTCATTATTGACAGTATAATAAGTGAAAAAATATTTTTTTATTCATCGTCACTTTCTTGAGGTTCTTCCTGAAGTGGGCCAACATCTTCAGCAGTCTCACTAGTAACAAGCCCCTCGAAATAATTGTCTTGTACTGGAGGGATGTATGGCAGCAAGTCCATCATATCTTTCCTTTTTTCTTTTGAAATAGGCCGAGCTCTTGTGTACAGCTTACCCTGATCAATGATGCAAACATTAACCGGTCGTCCTTTTTTTCCTGCTGGCTTGAAATCCAATGTTGAAAACGGCATATCTTCAGATAGAGTTTCCTTAAAAAGGATTTTAAATGGCTCACTTTTTGTGTAGCGTATCCATTGCATTTTCAGCCACGATACAGGTTGGCCTTCACAGTCTTTTTTTCTTTTGGTGATTTTTTTTTAGGATGTTTTCGACTGACAAAAAATTATCGATCGTCATAACTGTCACATGAAAGGCATTCTTTTTCCTTGACAACGAAATAGTTCTATACCAGTCGTCAGGTGTAAATATTTGTTGCGACTTACCAAAATTTTCAATAGATGCAAAGTCACAGTCATTGGGGAGGAATGAATGTCCACTTTGCATGAACTTTTGGTCCATCATTTCTACATTATTGTCTGGACTTTGCACATATTTCATCAACGTCATAGCGATTTTCCAGTTACGGTTTTGACCTGTGCATGTGTCGCTATACATAACCACATATTTGGCTGCTGTCGCTCTAAATTTTATGTGTTTAATTAAACACGATGAAATTTCTTGTGAACCTTTAGAACCATTTACTTCGTCCCAACAATACATGAACCCCATTTTCGTTGAAAGTTCATGGCAACCTAAATTGTATACGTACATATTACGTGTGTAGTAGGCCTGTTGACACACCAATTTCGGGAAAGGCGGGGACTTCTCCAAATCAAAAGAGAATGCATAGTAGCTGTCATTGTTAGCAGTGGAATCGCGAGCTTGTTCTGCCTTCCGTAAATGAAGTTCATGGTCCTGCTTGAGCTTTCTCTTTTCTTCTTCATCTGTTGAGTATTTTACTTTATTAGAAAAAATATCACACTTGACGCAAGTGTCTTTATGTGGGGCGTGAAATTGCAGATTGAACCCGTTATTAAAAGTTCTTCGATATATATGCTCCCTAACAGGCTGAAGCCCTTGGCTTTCAACGTGCTCCTTGTACAGATTGCACATAAGTCGTATATTTAAGTTCTCGGCTAAATATTTCCTATTTGGGTTGTGTTTTCTTGTGTAGTGAGATTCGTATGAAGGAAAAGCTGAAATATGGGCTCTTACTTGTGTCATTTGTTCATCGGAGGTTTTGTTACCAGGCACCTTCATACCCCGTTTATCGTCCCCTGGAGGATAGCCCATTTTGACCTTCTCCAAAGCTCGCGTCATTCTTCCATTTGAGATTTTCAATGTTTCTAAGAAGTACCTCTTGCAAACCTGTTTGGTTTCCCCAGCAACATTATGATAGAACCTATTTGAACTTGTTCGATTCTTCTCAGCGGTGGTTGGCCGACGACGTACCGGTAATATTGGTTTCAAAAGACCACAAATGAATGCATTTTGGGCAGAGAATGTCCCTATTTTCCAAAATGCTTCGAATATTTTTTTTCGTTCTTCTTCTGTTATTTTGTTAAAACACTTTTTGGTGCAATTGCAATCGAGATTGCTAAATTGCTTCTCTGGAATTGGCTTTCCCTTTCTAGTGACGTAAGAGTCTCCCGAATTTCGCTTCCTTTTCCTTTCTTCTCGGTTCCATTCCTTTCTCTGCCTTTTCCGGGCTCTCTTTGGCCTTCCTTCTGCATTTTCCTCTGCTTCACCACTTTCATGAGTACAGGGTCTCCCTTCCACATCAGCAGCTGCTTCATTGTCCTCTATGGAACCGGGATCATCAACGGCTGAAACCAAAGCTTACGTTCAATTACACAGTGTTACAAAATGGAAAAAATTGAATGAACTTTTAAAGTGACATAGTGGAAATTGTTCACCTGGTCGAATATAACTCAAAACGGTTTTTGAAAAATTTGTAACACCCTCAAAATCTTGCTTTACCGTTAAAACCCCGTTCTTCGGAAGTGTACGCGCTAATCTTTTCATTACTTGGCCATTTCTTTACCGATTTTCAATATGAAATATGTTTTGGAAAGGTAAGGATTATACCTTTAAATTGAGATCTATTTTTTGAGCTAGCGTGTTGTAAGTTTTCATCGGGTAAACTTGGAAAATTTGTTTTTTCTTCAAATTTTTCTACTTTGACCGCATTTTATTGCAGTATTTTACTAAAAACATATCAAGTATGAGGAATTATTTTGAAAGTACATTCATGTCCAAAAATTTTGAGTGCTCATGCAATGAAATCGGACAAAAATTGACGAAGCTATTAAATTTTTTATGCTATTAAATAAATTTACCTTGCGAAAAGATTTCTTTTAATTTTTCTACTTTGACCGCATTTCATTGCGTTATTTTACTAGAAACATAGCAAGTATGAGGAATTATTTTAAACACATTCATTTCCAAAAATTTTGAGTGCTCATCTAATAAATTTACGCCGTCAATTCAACCTTGCGACCGCTTCGCAATTATATTGTGTGATAAGTGTGGTAAAATGTGTGAAAGGCGCAACAAATTTTGTTACGCCTGCGGTCTATTTGTTGATAAGAAATATCGGTTCGATTTAAGAACAAATAAAGCTGTGGTTGAAGCGTTCAACCTCTTTTTCAGTTGCTCATACGGGGAAAGTGCTTGGTATGAACCCGAATATATTTGTTCGATGTGCTGTACAACATTAAAACAATGGAAACCCGGTAAATGTGATGACCGTTTGTGACTCCTATGGCTTGGCATTATCAAATATATCACAAGCCGGAGGATTGCTACTTTTGCCAAACAAAAATCACTGGTCACCACTATAAAACTCGCCACCTCATAGAATATGCCAATGTGTTGACTGTATCGAAACCGATTCCAAGAGGAAAACAAGATCAGCGAACTGAAGACAAAAATCCAGCTACATTTCCTGATTCAAGCCACAAATCTTCTAATGAGGTAAATGACGAACCGTACCTTCCAACCAAAGCAATATAAACGGAACGTCATTTCGTGTCAAATCACGATTATTGTGATCTTGTGTGGGATATGGATCTGTCTATAAGACAGACAGAGATTCTGGCCTCCAGATTAAAGCAGTGGAATATAGTAGACAGTAACTTTTAAGTAACGTCTGCACGAGACAGAGACCTATCTTCGTTCGAACACATTTTCAAAGCTGATGACACCAATAACAAACTAGTTTATTGCGTTGATGTGGATGAATTGTTTGCTGCACTCGATCACGTGCACTGTCCACAAGATTGGCGATTATTTCTAGACGGTTCTTGCAAAAGTAAGTATTTAATATGTTATGAGTGTGAGAGAACTAAATTTGAATACAATTTATCAATTAATTTTCAATTGACTAACATCGTAGGTCCTCATCATCGTTGGTCTCCTTGACGTGGGGATGAGGCTTAAGTGTTGTCATGGTTACTCCTCGCGGTTTTCCATGACACCACGAACTAAGAGGGAAGCTCCATATATGAATCAATGTAGGACTCGAACTTGCACTGCTTCTTATGTGGAGAGTACCGCACCAACATCTCTCAATTTCCGCATACCCTGCATCCCTCCTAATATCTCCCAGTTCTCCTTCCTTCCTAGTCAATCCTCCCCCTAAGCCAGGGTGTTAAGCGTCACCGTGCCCATTGGTCGGTTTGCAGCCAGGGGGTCTAAACTCCGGCTGTATTCTAACGGCGCCTCCCTGACACCGGGCCACCTCAGGGAGTATGTTTGGCCTTACCGCGGCAAGGGGCGCTGTCGTGGTGTACCCCCCTTTTCCCCCTTATATTTCTCAGACCACTACGCTTGCCTCGTCGAGCAGGTGGTCGTACGAACAAGATGAGCACAAACAAACCTAAAACTCAAAAAAACTTGTCTTCCCCATCTCGGGGTAAGACTATGCAGGCGCGAGCGCCTAGCATAAAAATTTCTTCTTCCCCATCTCGGGGTAAGAATGCGCAGGAGCAAGCGCCTAAAGCGCCGCTTCGCTCCGACAGGGGCTCTTCCGGGCTGGAGGTTGCACGCCGGCCCGTGATTATGGGTGTTATGGCGGGGCCTAACACCAGCAAAGCTGCGGGGATTGTGCTGGAGACGGCAGATCGTTCCGTGGCGGTAGGCACTAGGGGCCCGCCAAACACCGGCGTGGCTGCGAAGCCTAATCTTGCGAAGGCAGAGGTCTCACGGCCTGGCCCGAGCGGATTAAGGCGGCAAGCAGCTACACATGAAATTATGGAGGGGGTGGCAGCGATGGAAACTACGAGCCACGCCCCTCTGAAGTCTGAGTCGGAGCGAAAGGCCGCGAAGACGCTAAGGAGATACGACGGGGTCCCGTTGGAAACGCTGCCCCAGAGCGCGAAGGAAGCGGTGGAAAGGGCGAAAGCCCTGCTGCCTAACTTCCGGGTCACTGGGGCTTCAGTGGAAAACCGGGTGCCTTCGTCTAAACGACAAAGATCGGCGGAGGACCAAACTCCGGCGACGAAAAGAATCCGGCCGCACTCCTGGGTGGGCAGGCCTAGCTTTGCCGAGGTTGCGAAGGACAGGATCCTTATTGGGGCCCTGGACCGAGGCAACGAGCTCGGGTCCTTACCAAAAGACCAGTGGAGGTGGGTGAAGGCAGCTCTGGCGAACGTCATTTTTGACGTTCTGCTGGAACCCCCGGAACCCCCCCGGCCTGTAAGGACGCTGGCTGGTACCAGGGCCATATTAAAGTGGTAGCCTGTGAGGACCAGAGATCGGTGGCGCTGTATAAGGCCGCCGTTGCAAAGGTGGGCCCTGTCTACCCAGGGGCTAAGTTGGAGGTGATGGACTGGAAGGACATTCCAGTCAGACCACGGGCGAGGGTATGGGTTCCGGTGACACCATCGGCACCGGAAAGCATCCTTAAGATGCTCCAGGTGATGAACCCATCCCTCCCGACAAGTGATTGGAGGGTCGTCCGTGTCGAGGACGCGGAAGGCCCTTCCAGACAAGTGGTATTGCCCCTTAATAAGGAGTCTATTGGGCTTCTGGAGAAGAGGCAAGGCCGCGTTTCGTATGGCCTCGATGAGGTCATTATCAAAGTGTACCGAGGTGACGCTCAGCGTGCCTCCGGGTCGGGTGAAGCAATGGACGTTGACATTGAGGCACCCGAACCGGAGCCGGAACCGGAACTCTCCGACGCTGAAGGCAGCGTCTCCTCCCAGACGAACCTTGCACCAACAATGCATAGGTTGTTTGCGGAGGAGGAGTTGCTTCTCAGTGACGGGGAGGGTGAAGCTGACGTCACCGTTGTAGCTGGAGGGGAGGATGCGGCTGTCTCGCATGAGGGTGCTGCAAATAAACCTCCATCATTCTAAAGCAGCTTCAGCTGCTCTCCTGGGTCGCCTAAGCAAAGGCGACATTACGGTGGTACTCATTCAGGAACCTTGGGTTTGCAACTCAAGGGTATGTGGGTTGAGTGCCACCGGTTTTAAGCTCTTCGTGGAGCGTGGTAAAGGTAAAATTAGAGCCTGTATTCTGGCTAAAGCAGATTTAAATATCTTTCTTCTACCTAATTACAGTGATGGCGACGTCACGGCAATTCTCGCGGAGTTAGGGGGTATGTCGATTGTGCTTGCATCGGCCTACATGGCGTACGAAGCCGAATACCCTCCTCCCTCTATGGTTCGGAACTTGATATCCAGGTATGAGAGCGGACACATGTTGGTCGGCAGCGACGCTAATGCTCACCATGTCAACTGGGGGAGCACGGACATTAATGATCGAGGTGAGTTACTTTTCAACTACCTGCTAACTACTAACCTACTTATATGCAACAAAGGTAGGGATCCCACCTTCATTACTAGGAATCGTAAAGAAGTTTTGGATATAACTCTATGTAGTGTTAATCTATCTGAACTGATCGAGAGTTGGCGGGTTCTAGACGAACACTCCTTCTCTGATCATCGTTATATTGAAATCGTATTGAACTTTTCTTTTACCAGCCCAAAAGTGCGCAAAAACCTAAAAAACACGGATTGGCGCTCTTATAAAAGGTTATTTGAGGATAGGCTGACCAGCGAACCTCTTATTGAACCTAACTGCATCGGGGTTCTAGAGAACATGGTGAACGTTTTTACGATGACCTGCTCAAATGCCCTAGAGTAGGCTTGCCCTGAATCTAAACAATGGGGCAAACGTAAACCCCATTGGTGGTCACGTGAGTTGGACTCGCTACGCAAATCTTGTAGGAAAAATTTCAACAAAGCCAAAAGACTTAATCTCGAACTGGTATGGCAGGAGTACAAAAAGTCTCTCCAGACCTATAAAAAAGCTTTAAGGGCGGCAAAGAGATCTTCGTGGAGAAACTTCTGCGGCGGCATCGAGGGTGTTTCCGAGACAGCCAGGCTAAGGAAGATTCTCTCAGGATCCTCTAACCCGATAGGTTTCTTGCAGAGGCAAGACGGTTCCTGGACCTCTACGGGAAAGGAAGCCCTTGAACTGCTACTAGATACTCACTTCCCTGGGAACACAACTCCGGAGGAAAGAACTCCTCCGTTTATTTCTTCCAACCCCGTCAGCATACCGGTTTCGGAAGAAAAGGTTAAATGGGCTATCCAAAGCTTTAAGCCATACAAATCTGCAGGGCCGGATGGGATAATACCTGCTCAGCTAATTAAGACACTGGAGGTGTCTACAAAATGGCTCTCTACTATTTTCAGAGCCTGTTTCAAACTTAATCATATACCGTTGGCATGGAGAAATGTCACGGCTGTTTTTATTCCTAAAGCTGGTAAGGCCTCATATACTAATCCAAAGGATCTTAGGCCTATCAGTCTATCATCATTTGCTCTTAAGGCACTTGAAAGGATTGTTAGTTGCCACCTGTCCGATACCATCGACAGTCGACTACTGTCTAATGACCAGCATGCCTACCGCAAAGGCAAATCTACTGAGACTGCACTCCATAGCTTGGTCGGCTATATTGAGAAGTCTCTCAGTGGAGGAAAGAACTCCTCCGTTTATTTCTTCCAACCCCGTCAGCATACCGGTTTCGGAAGAAAAGGTTAAATGGGCTATCCAAAGCTTTAAGCCATACAAATCTGCAGGGCCGGATGGGATAATACCTGCTCAGCTAATTAAGACACTGGAGGTGTCTGCAAAATGGCTCTCTACTATTTTCAGAGCCTGTTTCAAACTTAATCATATACCGTTGGCATGGAGAAATGTCACGGCTGTTTTTATTCCTAAAGCTGGTAAGGCCTCATATACTAATCCAAAGGATCTTAGGCCTATCAGTCTATCATCATTTGCTCTTAAGGCACTTGAAAGGATTGTTAGTTGCCACCTGGCCGATACCATCGACAGTCGACTACTGTCTAATGACCAGCATGCCTACCGCAAAGGCAAATCTACTGAGACTGCACTCCATAGCTTGGTCGGCTATATTGAGAAGACTCTCAGTGCCAAGGAATTCTGTCTTGTAGCCTTCTTGGACATTGAAGGCGCCTTCAATAATGTGCTTCCAGAAGCCATAACTGGCGCCGTTAGGGATCTAGGAGCCGAATGCTCACTGGTTGAGTTTATAGGCCAGCTACTCAGTTGCAGAGTAGTAAGGGCTAAGCTGGGTGCGAGCGAATTGTCGCGGCACGTGTCGAGGGGGACGCCACAAGGAGGTGTCCTATCCCCACTTCTGTGGAACCTCACCGTTAATACGCTACTGCGAGATACGGTATGGGGTGGCGCAAAAGTTGTCGCGTACGCTGATGACGTCGCGATCGCACTCAGGGGAAAGTTTCCGCAGACACTATGCGAGCTGATGCAACGAGCGCTTCGGGAGGTATCCAAGTGGTCCACCCAATGCGGGCTCAGGGTCAGCTCAAGTAAAGTGGAACTCGTACTCTTCACGAGAAGGTATAAAGTGCCTTCGGTGACCCCACCGGTATTAAATGGTACCCGGTTAAGTATTTCTACAAGTGCCAAATTTTTAGGCGTTGTTTTAGATAGGAAGCTGAACTGGAAAGAGAACCTGGTTCAACGTCATGAAAAGGCTTTCATAGCCCTCTACACTTGTAAGAGAGCCATAGGCAGGAAATGGGGTGTTAACCCCCAGATCTGTCGGTGGATTTTCACAGCGGTCGTCAGACCAATTCTCCTATATGGGGTGATCGTATGGTGGCCTGCTTTAGACAAAGAGGTTAACCTCAGATTACTCACCAAGGTGCAAAGATCTAGTATGATCTGCATAAGCGGGGCGCTCAGAACCACGCCAAATGAGGCTTTGAACGCCATTTTAGACCTCCTTCCTTTAGATTTGGTCGGACAACAGACGGCAGCGATGACTGCTTTGAGACTAAGAGAGACATCCCAGTGGCACCCTGAATGCCAAGGGCACTCTAGTATTTTGAACAAGTTCTGCTCTATTCCGAGCAGCACGGACCGGTGTGCTTGGACATCGGTAAATGAAAGTAACTTTACTACACGAATTCCAAGCAGGGAGGAGTGGAAACCTGAGTTTCACACTCCACCTGAGAGCATTGTCATCTATACAGATGGCTCGAAACTCGATAATCAGGTAGGAGGGGGCGTTTTCTCACGAAACCCTCTCCTGCAAATTTCCTTTAGGTTACCAGATCACTGCAGCGCCTTCCAGGCTGAGGTCTCAGATATCATGGAAGCGGTGAAGAAGATAGGGACCGGGATTATAGGAAGAGACATCTTCATTTTTAGTGACAGCCAGGCTGCAATCAAAGCTCTGAGCTCTCTCACGTTTAACTCGAATATCGCGCTGGACTGCCGCCGATCTCTACAGGAGATGGCTAAGCAGAACAGACTGTACCTCATTTGGGTCCCTGGTCACCGGGACATAGAGGGAAACTGCATGGCAGATGAACTTGCAAGACAAGGTACGACCAAGCAGATTCTTCAGGATAAAGAACGCATTGGTATGCCGTTTGCCACTTGCAAAATGCTACTCAGAGATCTTACATATAAACAAGCTGACAATAGATGGAGGCAAAATACGGCCTGTCGAACCTCAAGGCAGACGTGGCCTAAATGGGATCGGAAACGGTCGCGCAGCGTTCTCTCTCTAAGAAGGGAAAACATTTCGAATGTGATCGGGGCTCTAACAGGGCACTGTCTGATAGGTATACATGCTGAAAGGTTGGGAGTGCCCTTCCGAAGATGCTGTAGGAGCTGCAAGAATGACGAGGAGGGGGAAACGATCTTGCATCTACTGTGTAAGTGCCCTGCACTGTGTAAAAGCAGGATGCGACATCTGGGATCACCGTTTCTGGATGACCTTAGTAAGGTTTCTAGCACCGAGGTAAATTGTCTGTTGAAGTTTATCAATGAGGCAAACTGGTTTAGTAAGGGGTAATTTTTCTTTTTGGGATGGTACAAAACTTTTCTTGTGGTAACACAATGGGCCAAATATTGGCCTAAGTGAGCCGCTGTAGGCGGCTGCCACTCCAACCTAACCTAACCTAACATCGTAGGTCTGAAAGCAGTATTGCTGCACAACAGAAATGAATTGCCATCAGTTCCAGTGGCATACGCTACTGATATGAAAGAGACTTATCAAACGATGGAAAAAATTCTACGATTGATTAAATACAATAAATTTCGCTGGCAGATTGTCTCGGACCTTAAAGTCCTGACAATTCTACTTGGAATGCAAGGTGGCTACACTAAATATCCTTGTTACTTTTGTGAATGGGACAGTCGTGCCAAAAATCATTACAAGTGTAACATATGGCCACCGAGAAAGTTTCAAATTGGCAAAAATAATGTTCTCAATATTGCATTAGTTAAGCCTGATGACATAATTTTGCCATTTGCATTTAAAATTGGGGTACATGAAACAGTTTGTTAAACGACTCGAAAAAAACAGCGAGGCTTTTCTACACCTGAAACTTGTATTCCCCAAGTTGAGTGACGCCAAGATTAAAGAAGGTACTTATAAAAATTTCCCAACAAGGACTCTTCAAAAAGAATTCATCCTAATTTATTTTTACATTTTGATCAGGCGTTTTCGTTGGACCGCAGATTCGTAAGATTATGACTGATGATGACTTCATAAAAAAATTGAACCCAGTAGAGAAAAGAGCATGGCTGAGTTTCATTTCTTTGTGCCGAAACTTTCTTGGAAACACGAGAAGTTCAAATTACGTTGAGGTGGTCCATGAATTTTTGGAAGCTTATGGAGAAATGGGATGCAACATGTCTATAAAAATTCACTTTTTGCATTCTCATTTGGAATTTTTCCCGGATAATCTTGGTCAATTCAGCGACGAACAAGGTGAAAGATTTCACCAAGAAATCTCCAACATTGAAAAACGGTTTACAGGAAAGAACCAAGTTAGGATGATAGCTAATTACTGCTGGTCACTCAAACGTGTAACAGATGACTCGTCTTATAAACGCAGAAGATCAAGCAAACATTTTTAGCTATAAAGTTATTTAGCATTTTAATGATTAATTTTTTTTTATTTTCAGTCACAATAAAAATTTGAAGTTGAAAGATAATCAAAATGTATGAATTTTTAAATATGGTCATCATCTAAAATAATTTAAATAGTAATAACTCTGTCAATTTTCAACCGATTTTCGATTGAAATAGCTTAATCGACGCAGTACTAAATTCGCTTTAATAATATTGTCTTTGATAGGTACCTTTCTGAATTAAGACTATCGTAAAATCGTAGTCAAAGATTCAAAATTAATTTTTTTTTATTAAGTTACGATTTTTTTTCTCTGTAGCTTCGTCAGTTCTCGTTTGATTTTGATGAGTTATACGCCATTAAAAATAGTGATTTGTCATCTTTCAAAATATATAAAGAATCGGATGAAAATTCGCAAAGATATTGATGATTGACTAGCGAATGACCTCAAAAACAGTTTTTTGGCCCTAAAATGAGATTTTGGGGGTGTTTCGCAAATTTCAAGTATACAGTTTTTCTTAGTTTTATAAGGCCTAACGCCTAGGCTAGGTCTCTTTCAAAGTTCATTTTCGGTATTACACAGTGTTATTTGAGAAAGTATAAACATTACGACATGAATTAGCATTTTCGATTAAGCACCAGATTAAAGCAGTGGAATATAGTAGACAGTAACTTTTAAGTAACGTCTGCACGAGACAGAGACCTATCTTCGTTCGAACACATTTTCAAAGCTGATGACACCAATAACAAACTAGTTTATTGCGTTGATGTGGATGAATTGTTTGCTGCACTCGATCACGTGCACTGTCCACAAGATTGGCGATTATTTCTAGACGGTTCTTGCAAAAGTAAGTATTTAATATGTTCTGAGTGTGAGAGAACTAAATTTGAATACAATTTATCAATTAATTTTCAATTGACTAACATCGTAGGTCCTCATCATCGTTGGTCTCCTTGACGTGGGGATGAGGCTTAAGTGTTGTCATGGTTACTCCTCGCGGTTTTCCATGACACCACGAACTAAGAGGGAAGCTCCATATATGAATCAATGTAGGACTCGAACTTGCACTGCTTCTTATGTGGAGAGTACCGCACCAACATCTCTCAATTTCCGCATACCCTGCATCCCTCCTAATATCTCCCAGTTCTCCTTCCTTCCTAGTCAATCCTCCCCCTAAGCCAGGGTGTTAAGCGTCACCGTGCCCATTGGTCGGTTTGCAGCCAGGGGGTCTAAACTCCGGCTGTATTCTAACGGCGCCTCCCTGACACCGGGCCACCTCAGGGAGTATGTTTGGCCTTACCGCGGCAAGGGGCGCTGTCGTGGTGTACCCCCCTTTTCCCCCTTATATTTCTCAGACCACTACGCTTGCCTCGTCGAGCAGGTGGTCGTACGAACAAGATGAGCACAAACAAACCTAAAACTCAAAAAAACTTGTCTTCCCCATCTCGGGGTAAGACTATGCAGGCGCGAGCGCCTAGCATAAAAATTTCTTCTTCCCCATCTCGGGGTAAGAATGCGCAGGAGCAAGCGCCTAAAGCGCCGCTTCGCTCCGACAGGGGCTCTTCCGGGCTGGAGGTTGCACGCCGGCCCGTGATTATGGGTGTTATGGCGGGGCCTAACACCAGCAAAGCTGCGGGGATTGTGCTGGAGACGGCAGATCGTTCCGTGGCGGTAGGCACTAGGGGCCCGCCAAACACCGGCGTGGCTGCGAAGCCTAATCTTGCGAAGGCAGAGGTCTCACGGCCTGGCCCGAGCGGATTAAGGCGGCAAGCAGCTACACATGAAATTATGGAGGGGGTGGCAGCGATGGAAACTACGAGCCACGCCCCTCTGAAGTCTGAGTCGGAGCGAAAGGCCGCGAAGACGCTAAGGAGATACGACGGGGTCCCGTTGGAAACGCTGCCCCAGAGCGCGAAGGAAGCGGTGGAAAGGGCGAAAGCCCTGCTGCCTAACTTCCGGGTCACTGGGGCTTCAGTGGAAAACCGGGTGCCTTCGTCTAAACGACAAAGATCGGCGGAGGACCAAACTCCGGCGACGAAAAGAATCCGGCCGCACTCCTGGGTGGGCAGGCCTAGCTTTGCCGAGGTTGCGAAGGACAGGATCCTTATTGGGGTCCTGGACCGAGGCAACGAGCTCGGGTCCTTACCAAAAGACCAGTGGAGGTGGGTGAAGGCAGCTCTGGCGAACGTCATTTTTGACGTTCTGCTGGAAACCCCCGGAACCCCCCCGGCCTGTAAGGACGCTGGCTGGTACCAGGGCCATATTAAAGTGGTAGCCTGTGAGGACCAGAGATCGGTGGCGCTGTATAAGGCCGCCGTTGCAAAGGTGGGCCCTGTCTACCCAGGGGCTAAGTTGGAGGTGGTGGACTGGAAGGACATTCCAGTCAGACCACGGGCGAGGGTATGGGTTCCGGTGACACCATCGGCACCGGAAAGCATCCTTAAGATGCTCCAGGTGATGAACCCATCCCTCCCGACAAGTGATTGGAGGGTCGTCCGTGTCGAGGACGCGGAAGGCCCTTCCAGACAAGTGGTATTGTCCCTTAATAAGGAGTCTATTGGGCTTCTGGAGAAGAGGCAAGGCCGCGTTTCGTATGGCCTCGATGAGGTCATTATCAAAGTGTACCGAGGTGACGCTCAGCGTGCCTCCGGGTCGGGTGAAGCAATGGACGTTGATATTGAGGCACCCGAACCGGAGCCGGAACCGGAACTCTCCGACGCTGAAGGCAGCGTCTCCTCCCAGACGAACCTTGCACCAACAATGCATAGGTTGTTTGCGGAGGAGGAGTTGCTTCTCAGTGACGGGGAGGGTGAAGCTGACGTCACCGTTGTAGCTGGAGGGGAGGATGCGGCTGTCTCGCATGAGGGTGCTGCAAATAAACCTCCATCATTCTAAAGCAGCTTCAGCTGCTCTCCTGGGTCGCCTAAGCAAAGGCGACATTACGGTGGTACTCATTCAGGAACCTTGGGTTTGCAACTCAAGGGTATGTGGGTTGAGTGCCACCGGTTTTAAGCTCTTCGTGGAGCGTGGTAAAGGTAAAATTAGAGCCTGTATTCTGGCTAAAGCAGATTTAAATATCTTTCTTCTACCTAATTACAGTGATGGCGACGTCACGGCAATTCTCGCGGAGTTAGGGGGTATGTCGATTGTGCTTGCATCGGCCTACATGGCGTACGAAGCCGAATACCCTCCTCCCTCTATGGTTCGGAACTTGATATCCAGGTATGAGAGCGGACACATGTTGGTCGGCAGCGACGCTAATGCTCACCATGTCAACTGGGGGAGCACGGACATTAATGATCGAGGTGAGTTACTTTTCAACTACCTGCTAACTACTAACCTACTTATATGCAACAAAGGTAGGGATCCCACCTTCATTACTAGGAATCGTAAAGAAGTTTTGGATATAACTCTATGTAGTGTTAATCTATCTGAACTGATCGAGAGTTGGCGGGTTCTAGACGAACACTCCTTCTCTGATCATCGTTATATTGAAATCGTATTGAACTTTTCTTTTACCAGCCCAAAAGTGCGCAAAAACCTAAAAAACACGGATTGGCGCTCTTATAAAAGGTTATTTGAGGATAGGCTGACCAGCGAACCTCTTATTGAACCTAACTGCATCGGGGTTCTAGAGAACATGGTGAACGTTTTTACGATGACCTGCTCAAATGCCCTAGAGTAGGCTTGCCCTGAATCTAAACAATGGGGCAAACGTAAACCCCATTGGTGGTCACGTGAGTTGGACTCGCTACGCAAATCTTGTAGGAAAAATTTCAACAAAGCCAAAAGACTTAATCTCGAACTGGTATGGCAGGAGTACAAAAAGTCTCTCCAGACCTATAAAAAAGCTTTAAGGGCGGCAAAGAGATCTTCGTGGAGAAACTTCTGCGGCGGCATCGAGGGTGTTTCCGAGACAGCCAGGCTAAGGAAGATTCTCTCAGGATCCTCTAACCCGATAGGTTTCTTGCAGAGGCAAGACGGTTCCTGGACCTCTACGGGAAAGGAAACCCTTGAACTGCTACTAGATACTCACTTCCCTGGGAACACAACTCCGGAGGAAAGAACTCCTCCGTTTATTTCTTCCAACCCCGTCAGCATACCGGTTTCGGAAGAAAAGGTTAAATGGGCTATCCAAAGCTTTAAGCCATACAAATCTGCAGGGCCGGATGGGATAATACCTGCTCAGCTAATTAAGACACTGGAGGTGTCTACAAAATGGCTCTCTACTATTTTCAGAGCCTGTTTCAAACTTAATCATATACCGTTGGCATGGAGAAATGTCACGGCTGTTTTTATTCCTAAAGCTGGTAAGGCCTCATATACTAATCCAAAGGATCTTAGGCCTATCAGTCTATCATCATTTGCTCTTAAGGCACTTGAAAGGATTGTTAGTTGCCACCTGTCCGATACCATCGACAGTCGAATACTGTCTAATGACCAGCATGCCTACCGCAAAGGCAAATCTACTGAGACTGCACTCCATAGCTTGGTCGGCTATATTGAGAAGTCTCTCAGTGGAGGAAAGAACTCCTCCGTTTATTTCTTCCAACCCCGTCAGCATACCGGTTTCGGAAGAAAAGGTTAAATGGGCTATCCAAAGCTTTAAGCCATACAAATCTGCAGGGCCGGATGGGATAATACCTGCTCAGCTAATTAAGACACTGGAGGTGTCTGCAAAATGGCTCTCTACTATTTTCAGAGCCTGTTTCAAACTTAATCATATACCGTTGGCATGGAGAAATGTCACGGCTGTTTTTATTCCTAAAGCTGGTAAGGCCTCATATACTAATCCAAAGGATCTTAGGCCTATCAGTCTATCATCATTTGCTCTTAAGGCACTTGAAAGGATTGTTAGTTGCCACCTGTCCGATACCATCGACAGTCGACTACTGTCTAATGACCAGCATGCCTACCGCAAAGGCAAATCTACTGAGACTGCACTCCATAGCTTGGTCGGCTATATTGAGAAGTCTCTCAGTGCCAAGGAATTCTGTCTTGTAGCCTTCCTGGACATTGAAGGCGCCTTCAATAATGTGCTTCCAGAAGCCATAACTGGCGCCGTTAGGGATCTAGGAGCCGAATGCTCACTGGTTGAGTTTATAGGCCAGCTACTCAGTTGCAGAGTAGTAAGGGCTAAGCTGGGTGCGAGCGAATTGTCGCGGCACGTGTCGAGGGGGACGCCACAAGGAGGTGTCCTATCCCCACTTCTGTGGAACCTCGCCGTTAATACGCTACTGCGAGATACGGTATGGGGTGGCGCAAAAGTTGTCGCGTACGCTGATGACGTCGCGATCGCACTCAGGGGAAAGTTTCCGCAGACACTATGCGAGCTGATGCAACGAGCGCTTCGGGAGGTATCCAAGTGGTCCACCCAATGCGGGCTCAGGGTCAGCTCAAGTAAAGTGGAACTCGTACTCTTCACGAGAAGGTATAAAGTGCCTTCGGTGACCCCACCGGTATTAAATGGTACCCGGTTAAGTATTTCTACAAGTGCCAAATTTTTAGGCGTTGTTTTAGATAGGAAGCTGAACTGGAAAGAGAACCTGGTTCAACGTCATGAAAAGGCTTCCATAGCCCTCTACACTTGTAAGAGAGCCATAGGCAGGAAATGGGGTGTTAACCCCCAGATCTGTCGGTGGATTTTCACAGCGGTCGTCAGACCAATTCTCCTATATGGGGTGATCGTATGGTGGCCTGCTTTAGACAAAGAGGTTAACCTCAGATTACTCACCAAGGTGCAAAGATCTAGTATGATCTGCATAAGCGGGGCGCTCAGAACCACGCCAAATGAGGCTTTGAACGCCATTTTAGACCTCCTTCCTTTAGATTTGGTCGGACAACAGACGGCAGCGATGACTGCTTTGAGACTAAGAGAGACATCCCAGTGGCACCCTGAATGCCAAGGGCACTCTAGTATTTTGAACAAGTTCTGCTCTATTCCGAGCAGCACGGACCGGTGTGCTTGGACATCGGTAAATGAAAGTAACTTTACTACACGAATTCCAAGCAGGGAGGAGTGGAAACCTGAGTTTCACACTCCACCTGAGAGCATTGTCATCTATACAGATGGCTCGAAACTCGATAATCAGGTAGGAGGGGGCGTTTTCTCACGAAACCCTCTCCTGCAAATTTCCTTTAGGTTACCAGATCACTGCAGCGCCTTCCAGGCTGAGGTCTCAGATATCATGGAAGCGGTGAAGAAGATAGGGACCGGGATTATAGGAAGAGACATCTTCATTTTTAGTGACAGCCAGGCTGCAATCAAAGCTCTGAGCTCTCTCACGTTTAACTCGAATATCGCGCTGGACTGCCGCCGATCTCTACAGGAGATGGCTAAGCAGAACAGACTGTACCTCATTTGGGTCCCTGGTCACCGGGACATAGAGGGAAACTGCATGGCAGATGAACTTGCAAGACAAGGTACGACCAAGCAGATTCTTCAGGATAAAGAACGCATTGGTATGCCGTTTGCCACTTGCAAAATGCTACTCAGAGATCTTACATATAAACAAGCTGACAATAGATGGAGGCAAAATACGGCCTGTCGAACCTCAAGGCAGACGTGGCCTAAATGGGATCGGAAACGGTCGCGCAGCGTTCTCTCTCTAAGAAGGGAAAACATTTCGAATGTGATCGGGGCTCTAACAGGGCACTGTCTGATAGGTATACATGCTGAAAGGTTGGGAGTGCCCTTCCGAAGATGCTGTAGGAGCTGCAAGAATGACGAGGAGGGGGAAACGATCTTGCATCTACTGTGTAAGTGCCCTGCACTGTGTAAAAGCAGGATGCGACATCTGGGATCACCGTTTCTGGATGACCTTAGTAAGGTTTCTAGCACCGAGGTAAATTGTCTGTTGAAGTTTATCAATGAGGCAAACTGGTTTAGTAAGGGGTAATTTTTCTTTTTGGGATGGTACAAAACTTTTCTTGTGGTAACACAATGGGCCAAATATTGGCCTAAGTGAGCCGCTGTAGGCGGCTGCCACTCCAACCTAACCTAACCTAACATCGTAGGTCTGAAAGCAGTATTGCTGCACAACAGAAATGAATTGCCATCAGTTCCAGTGGCATACGCTACTGATATGAAAGAGACTTATCAAACGATGGAAAAAATTCTACGATTGATTAAATACAATAAATTTCGCTGGCAGATTGTCTCGGACCTTAAAGTCCTGACAATTCTACTTGGAATGCAAGGTGGCTACACTAAATATCCTTGTTACTTTTGTGAATGGGACAGTCGTGCCAAAAATCATTACAAGTGTAACATATGGCCACCGAGAAAGTTTCAAATTGGCAAAAATAATGTTCTCAATATTGCATTAGTTAAGCCTGATGATATAATTTTGCCATTTGCATTTAAAATTGGGGTACATGAAACAGTTTGTTAAACGACTCGAAAAAAACAGCGAGGCTTTTCTACACCTGAAACTTGTATTCCCCAAGTTGAGTGACGCCAAGATTAAAGAAGGTACTTATAAAAATTTCCCAACAAGGACTCTTCAAAAAGAATTCATCCTAATTTATTTTTACATTTTGATCAGGCGTTTTCGTTGGACCGCAGATTCGTAAGATTATGACTGATGATGACTTCATAAAAAAATTGAACCCAGTAGAGAAAAGAGCATGGCTGAGTTTCATTTCTTTGTGCCGAAACTTTCTTGGAAACACGAGAAGTTCAAATTACGTTGAGGTGGTCCATGAATTTTTGGAAGCTTATGGAGAAATGGGATGCAACATGTCTATAAAAATTCACTTTTTGCATTCTCATTTGGAATTTTTCCCGGATAATCTTGGTCAATTCAGCGACGAACAAGGTGAAAGATTTCACCAAGAAATCTCCAACATTGAAAAACGGTTTACAGGAAAGAACCAAGTTAGGATGATAGCTAATTACTGCTGGTCACTCAAACGTGTAACAGATGACTCGTCTTATAAACGCAGAAGATCAAGCAAACATTTTTAGCTATAAAGTTATTTAGCATTTTAATGATTAATTTTTTTTTATTTTCAGTCACAATAAAAATTTGAAGTTGAAAGATAATCAAAATGTAGGAATTTTTAAATATGGTCATCATCTAAAATAATTTAAATAGTAATAACTCTGTCAATTTTCAACCGATTTTCGATTGAAATAGCTTAATCGACGCAGTACTAAATTCGCTTTAATAATATTGTCTTTGATAGGTACCTTTCTGAATTAAGACTATCGCAAAATCGTAGTCAAAGATTCAAAATTAATTTTTTTTTATTAAGTTACGATTTTTTTTCTCTGTAGCTTCGTCAGTTCTCGTTTGATTTTGATGAGTTCTACGCCATTAAAAATAGTGATTTGTCATCTTTCAAAATATATAAAGAATCGGATGAAAATTCGCAAAGATATTGATGATTGACTAGCGAATGACCTCAAAAACAGTTTTTTGGCCCTAAAATGAGATTTTGGGGGTGTTTCGCAAATTTCAAGTATACAGTTTTTCTTAGTTTTATAAGGCCTAACGCCTAGGCTAGGTCTCTTTCAAAGTTCATTTTCGGTATTACACAGTGTTATTTGAGAAAGTATAAACATTACGACATGAATTAGCATTTTCGATTAAGCACCAAATTGGGTTTTACAACAACAACAAACGAATGAAGAAATTTTGCCATTTTTCAGCTTAACACTTAATTCTTAATTTCACTACTGTTACCTTCACCTGAGTCCATCTAAAGAAATTATTACAAAAAAACACTGAGAATAAGTCTTTCTCCCATGAAATTCACTGCACGAATGGTGAATTTGTCAATTATACCACTTGTGCTGTCAACGAATAGGCGGCAGCATTCACTGCACTAGTAATATCTGCTTTTTATGAGGTTGCTATGGGAACTAGAAGCTACCACGTTATTGCATTAAATAGAACACATTTTCCTCCATACAGTACCATGGCTAACTCAAAAAAAAAAAAAAAGTGGAGTTATACCACTTGTGCTTTAAAGGGCTCATATATTACAAATTTGTTCATTTGTATCACAAATTAAGTTTAAGCAAACCAATTGTATTCTTTGGAGCAGTTATACTTTATGCTTTCATTTTGCGCGAGTTCGGAACCGGGCCACGCGCTTTTGGCTTAAAATTAATTTAAATGCGAATTCTTGCTCTAGCATATGTACATATGTATGTATGTATGTTGATATATAGACATATGTACACATGTATACTTCCAGAGAATACTAAATGCTTAACTACATTTGAATGTACAGTCGCAACTAACTAAAATGCCATAAATTATGCAATCATATTCATATCTATTCATATCTATGTACATATTTATGTACATATGTACATATATCTAAATATATCTATAAATTCATATGCAGCTAAGTACATACATACACATATATGTATGTACTTACGTGCATGTGCATAAATTCAACCTTGACCACTTGTGCCTGATTCTAAAATATCTGAAACTACATACAACAACAGAAATTCATTCATAGACGCTTGCACGTATTCCTGAAAAAAATGCCGTTCATTCATAAGCGCGAGCATTTCATCTCCCCGCGCACGCAAATGTTCCCCTCAACAGTCTTTTTCGCGACGAACACAAAAATGCTAAAATTTTAAATTTTACAAACCATCGACGGCCACTGAAAAGTTTCAACACCGCAATATCAGACAATATGTTATTTTGGCAACGTAGTCTGACAAATTGCTGGCATTTTTCTAGAATATTCTAGAATATTTTAGAATTTTTGTCCAAATGCGTATCAATTCATTTCCGTACACGTGCACGAGTTACGGCCGCTACCGCACCCTCAACATATACAACAACACCAATAAAAGAGCCACCAGAAAAGCCACCAAAAGCAAGAAGCTAGCCGGTCAGCAACTTCGGAAATGCAGACGCATCAATAATTGTAGAATTTAAGTATATGTAATAAATTGCTTATTAAACATACATATATTGAATATTTATTGTATTGCTTACTAATCAAAAACTTTAGGTACATTAAATAAACTGCTTAACAAACACAAATGAAATATTTATTGTAAAAGCTTACTAATCAAAATAATAGAACAACATTTCTATAGAATTAAGGTATATGAAATAAATTACTTACTAAGCAAACTCAATAAGTATAAATACCGCTGGAACTTAGTTAATAAATTCACTTAACATAATGCTGTCGAAATTGCTGCTGATTTTTATTTGTGAGCTCCACGTTGAGGAGTCCGTTGTCTTTATTTTTTACGGTGTGTTGGGAGTGATCCCTTAAATAGCGCAGTCGGCTGCCCAGTGAAAGGTTCGCGAGTGAGTGTAAAAGTTAATAAAATCCCCAAGTCACTCCGAGGGCATATCGGAGGAAACTAAAGGAGAATTAACGATCCTGTTGTGGTATACAACAAAAACTCCGAGGGCATATCGAAATCAAAGATCCACGGAGTTAAGCACACCCAGACCGGAATAGCCTCTACTATTTCATCACTGGATAACCTAAAACAACATGCGAATAATGACCATCCTAGCTTTATGGTAAGTCAAGTCAAAACTGATTATAACAACAAACAACAATAAATAAATTAACGCTTGCACATCCGTATGCAAAGAAAAAATATGAACTAAAAATAAAGTAATAATAATGTGGATTGTACAATATCTCCAACCGCTTGCACATCTGTATACACGCCAAAGATAAATCCAATACGAAACATTAATAAAAGTGTCTTGTACATACATTAACTTCAATACCTATTACCGCTTGCACATCTGTACCTATGTATGTACGCCAAACATAAAATAAAGAAGAACAACCCTTACGGTTCGTTATATAACTTCAATACTAAGAACGCTGGCACATGTGTATGCAAAGCCAACATAAACTAAAATAACAAATGAGGCTTTTACATCCTTTAATACATACGAGTATATAAACTGACTTTTATTCATACATATATTTGAATAAAGTCACCTATAACTTAACTCAAATCTGCGATTCCGTAGCACGTAAAGCCGGACCCTCCAGGTTAAAAGAGCTCTAACAAAATCCGAATAGAGGGAACTATAAGAAAAGAGAAAAGAAAATTATATATTTATGCATGAAACATTGAAAGAAACAAGAAAGAAAGAAATATAATCAATTACTCAAAAAAAGAGAAAAGAAAGTACAAGAAATAATCGAATTAACCATACGCGAAGATAACCAAATAATTAAACTAATAAAATTTTTATTATTGGTCATACCATATATACTATTTATATAAAATTTACATACATACCCTACATATTACATAAACACATATACATTCAGGACCAAACAGTTTCAATAGTTTCATCCACAATCCAAATGAACAAAAAGAAAACAGCAGGAAGACACTTGCTATTTAGACCATACCCAAGCTCTTTAGGAAAATTATTTAAAAGCAGAAGCTTAAGTTCAATACCGGAATCTAACGAATTTGATAATATTTCCTTACCACAATAATTCACTATAATGGCAAACCCTAATGACGAACAACCAAGCTTTTCCAGAAATATTTCTCCAGGTTGCTTCTCCTTTGAAATCCTTAGAATCCCGGACGCAATAAAGGATTTACATGTGTATGACGGAAATCCTCGCCTTTTGCATGAATTAATCAATAATGTGGAAGAAAATCTGCTCCACATTAGAAATTGTGACGCAACCCCACAGGGACAAATATTGCTACGTCCAATCTGAAACAAAGTTGTTGGTCAGGCCAACGAAGTACTAAATAAAATAAAATCCAAGTACATACTTCACAAATCAAAACAACTCGCAAAACCCATTCCGATCCCGAAATAATACTTGCATACAATCAATATAGTAAACCAGAGCCTATGGACACAAGCTCCGCGTACATTAAAACGCAAGCTCCTACCCAAAGATCGTTCAGGACAGAACAAACTATGCGCTCTATTGAACCAAGAAAACCAGAGTTTCAAAAAATGAACTAACTAATTTTCAACACTCTAAGCTAATAGAACCTTTACCACCAATCAGTCGCTATAGACAAAACCTGGACGAATACCAAGACTCACGGCAAATATTGAAGATAACCAAAATTTTCAATACCCTGCCTCGAACTACCAATAGGATACCTAGACATCAACAAGCACGGTTCTGAGCTAGGTTACATTAATATTTCATCTCTTTTTGGCAGACCACTAAAATTTCTAATTGATACAGGAGCATCCGCTTCATTCATAATCCCAAAATTCGTAACCCTTTCGCGAAATTGATGCCATATGGCATCACCCAACTTTAATGTCTTGCGGAACCGCCTTAGTGTTATTAATCAATTTTTTTTTTTTTAATTCCATTAATTGCATGTCTTTGGAGTATTAAATTGTAAACAATTCTTTTTTTTACGCCTTGCAGAATAAATTAAGTTTCGGCTGATGCACATTATGTGACTGAAATTTTTAGTGAAAACTTCCTTGTAACAATTTCCTTCCTTTCACTTAACGTAAAAAAATTTTGAATGACCTTATATGCAATAATATAAATTGAAAATTGGACAAAATGTTTGCATAATTAAAATTTTTCCCACAAATTTCTATGAACTTCTACAATTTTTTAAACTTCATTTGATGCCATATGGCATCAATTTTACTTAAAGGAACACAAAAATATGTAACGTTGGTTTGCTTTCAGTTCAACTTTAGTTCAACAGGAGCGGTAGCATTTCTCATTATTATTTCAGCTGTTGATGGTGAAGGTTGTTTTTGCGATAATGGCAAACAAAATTAAATATTCAGAAATCGAAAAAATTCTACATAACTTTGATGAGTCTGACATCTCTGATTTAGAAGACTCAGAGGAACCTGATGTATTATTAGATTTGTTTGATGCTTTTGAAGGGAATAAAACCTTTGTAGAAGAAGAGTTATCTCGCCAAGGGCCATATGAAATAAGTGTCGGAAATCTTGAAGGAGGTAGTCTTGAAGCTGCTCAGGCAAGTGTTGATGAGCAAGATGCTGATTCGCCATTTAATAAAATTGATGTATGCCGTTGGAAAAAGGGGACATGGCATTCTCCCGAAGTCAGGTTTGCTGAAGTTTCTCCCAAAAAAATGCCTAAAACCCCTGTACAATATTTTTTGGAGTATTTCACTGATGATCTTATTGAAAAAGTGGTTGAAGCAACTAACCAAGTTTCGCTTCTACAAAATGGAAAATCTGTTAATTTAAAAAAGGAAGAGTTTTATAAGTTTTTAGCGCTTGAAATTATGATTGGCACAATTGGTTACCCCCGATTAGAGATGTATTGGTCAAAAACTACTGAGATTCCCTCTTTTCGTGAAAGTATGACAAGAATCAGATTTAATTTTTTGCGTCACAACCTTAAATTTTCTATTGATCCAATTTCTGATGATAAATTGCATAAAATTCGCCCACTTTTAGATATGTTTTATAAAAAACTGTATGCAATTCCAAAAGATGAAAATGTATGTGTCGATGAAATGATGGTTCCATTTAAAGGCAAAACTTTTCTTAGACAATACATGCCAAAAAAGCCCATAAAATGGGGAATAAAAATATTTTGCCTTTGCAGTTCAAAAGGTAGGTATCATCTATGATTTGGAGATCTATCAGGGAAAAAATACCGTGGTGGGAGTTTCCAAACTGGGCTTTTGTTCAGATATTGTTGTTCATTTATCAAAAACGATTCCAAAAAATAAAAACTTTAAAATGTATTTTGATAATTATTTCACAACTCTTAATTTGGTCAAAATTTTGAAGGAACACGGAATTTGGGCAACTGGCACTATTCGGGCTAACAGGATGGGCAAAGCTCCTCTTACTTCCGAAAAAGACCTAAAAAAAATGGGGCGTGGTAGTTATGACTATAGGATTGAAAGAAACAATAACATTTTCGTTTTAAAATGGCTTGATGGAGGAGTTGTTACACTTGCCTCAGCAATTTATGGAACAGAAAGCATAAATACAGTTTCTAGATTTTGCGCTGAACAAAAAAAGAAAATTGAAATTCAGCAGCCAAGAATCGTCGCAATGTACAATAAAAACATGGGCGGCGTGGATAAGATGGACTTTCTTCTCTCACTTTACCGAATTTCTATTCGTTCAAAGAAATGGACGCTCAAAGTTTTCGATCATTTCATTGACCTTGCCGTTTGTAATGCTTGGTTAGAGTACAAAATAGATTGTGAAAGTAACCATATTGCATCAAAAGAGTGGATGGACCTTTTGGCATTCCGTAATGACATTGCAGATGGACTTTTAGCGCGTTCGGCTCAGCAAATGCATCATCGAAAGCGCGGGCGTCCCAAAACCACTCTTTCAGAAGATAATGGATGTAGTCCATCAATGTCGGCAACAAGCACTCCAACACACTTCCAGACATAGCTATGAAACAGCTCCATCTATTTCTCTCCGTTATGATGGATTTCAGCATTGGCCGGAGCATACAACGGAGAAGCGTAGGTGTAAAATCAAAGAGTGTACAGGATATTCGAGATATTTGTGTTCAAAATGCAACGTTCACTTATGCATGCCCAACGGAATAAGAAATTGCTTTAAAACATTTCACAACTAAGTAACGGAAATATGCGAGTAAGTATAAGTATCATACTTTTTTTCTACAATATGTATTGCTTTATTTTATACCCATATTAGTATGGATTTTATATTATTTTTAACTTTTCCAATATATGCACATACTACTTATATAAATGTTTTATGCATTTTTACTGATTTCGTTATAGTTTAAATTGTTTTTTAATTAAAAACTGATATGTGAACCTAACAAATGATTTTTGAATAAATAAAAATATCTTGAAAGAGAAAAAAATTTTGAATGTTTTTTACCACTTAAGGAAATTGATGCCAAATGGCATCATGCTCAAAATCCTATTTGAAAGCAAAAAAAATAAAAATTTGAAATTGGATGTGTTTAATGAGGTCAAAGGGGACAATAATTTTACCAAATCTGATTTTTGGAACTAAAAACAAAAAAGACGAAGCGAAAGGGTAAACTCTTCAGACTTAACTAACTGTAACCCATTAACTATAACAACAATTTTAAATAAATATACACTAAACAAAGAAGTATCCCTTCCAAATTTTATTGAATTCAAACAACCAGGATACCAAAGATTTTTAGTATTCGATTTCCACAATTATTTTGATGGGCTAATTGGTATCGATATTCTTACTCAATTGGAAGTAAAAATAGACTTGCAAAAGCAACACATCAAAACGAGAAATGCAATAATCCCATTGAAATTCAAACCAAACATATCTTCTGACAAACATATCATTGCTGACAATTCAAAAGCAGTTATAAAAATCCCTGTAGACATCCAAGAAGGAAACATCTTCATAAATAAGATTTACATCAACGAGACGACTTACATACCAGAAGGAATATACATACTACGCAAAAAACTGGTATAGTCTCATGGAAGTAATAAATACTTCAGACGAACAACAGTTTCTACTTATTGAACAGCCCATAAAAGTAGAAAAATATAGCGACGAGGAATTCATCGAAGCCTTTAATTTCGATACACCAGATAATTACAACAGATGACATTCCTATATACACGAAGTTTTATCGCTACCCTCATGTACATAAAACTGAAGTTCAACGTCAAATTGCGGATATGCTTAGACAAGGAATCATCCGTCCAAGCTACTCGCCTTGGAGCGCTCCAGTATGGACGCAAGTGGAAAACAGAAGTGGGGGTTAGTGATCGACTATAGGAAGTTAAACGAAAGGACCATATCAGACAGACACCCACTTCCTAATGTTAACGAGATTCTAGATAAATTAGGCAAATGTATGTATTTTACCACGCTTGATTTAGCCAGTGGGTTTCATCAAATTGAAATGGACGAAAAAGATATCCCCAAAATTGCATTCACAGTAGAAGGAGGGCATTACGAATATGTGCGAATGCCGTTCGGGTTAAAAAATGCGCCCTCAATCTTCCAACGAGTAATGGACAACGTCCTAGGCGAACTCGTAGGCAAAATATGTCTTGTCTACCTTGACGATATAATTATATACTCCACTCCTCTTAAAAAACATATTCAAAGCCTACAAACGGTGTTTGATAAACTGCGAGCCTCCAATTTTAAAATTCAGCCAGATAAATGGGAATTTCTTCATAAAGAAACCACTTTTCTTGGCCATATTATTTCCACAGAAGGTATCAAGCCCAATCCCGCAAAAATAAGTGCCATAAAAAACTTTCCAATACCCCGAACCCGAAAACAAATTCAAAGCTTTATAGGACTTGTAGGATACTACCGAAAATTTATAAAGGATTTCTCAAAACTCACCAAACCACTAACTGAATGCCTAAAAAAAGATAAAACTATAGAATTAAATGACCGTTATGTAAATGCCTTCAATACATGTAAATATATTTTAACTAACGATCCCTTACTCCAATATCCTGACTTTACAATACCCTTCATTTTGACCACAGACGCAAGTAATTTCGCGCTAGGTGCAGTTCTATCTCAAGGACATATAGAAAGCGATAAACCAATATGTTATGCTAGTCGCACACTCAACGATTCAGAATGCAACTATTCAACAATAGAAAAAGAACTATTAGCCATAGTATGGGCTACTACATATTTTCGTCCTTACCTTTTCGGACGTAAATTCTCCATTATAACGGTCCACAGACCTCTAACATGGTTGATGAGTTTAAAAGAACCTAATTCAAAATTAATTAGATGGCGGCTAAAACTAGAGGAATTTAACTACGAAATAATTTATAAAAAGGGAAAATTGAACACAAACGCAGATGCACTTAGCCGAATCAAAATAGACCCACCCATCGCAGTAGACATACACATAAATGACACACTCTCTAATCAAGGCACCTCTGGCAGTACAGTACAATCAGCAGAAGAAAACCTCAACGACGGTATATAGTACATATCAGAAAAACCTTTAAATTATTTTAATCTGCAGTACATTTTTGAAAAAATGCAAACGGTTCAGAAACGTTAACACAAATGCCCTTTAAAAACAAACAGCGGCGCATATTCAAAAAAGTACATTTCACTGAAGAAATAATAACCGAAATTTTCAAAAAATATCTCAACCCAAACAGAGTAACAGCTATATTTACTGACGATCACACTTTCCATATAATTCAAACATTTTACTTAAAATTTTTCTCGAACAATCAGTTATTTAAGCTATTATGATGCAAAGACTTACTAAAAGACATAACAAACACTGACGAACAGGAAGAATTAATAAGGAACTACCACCAAAACAATAACCATCGTGCTATAAACGAAACACATCTTCACCTTAACCCTAGAACACACAGCCAGAAAATACCACGTAAACACACACCCGGGATACGTTTGTACCCGGGACCTTATTTTGCGGTTTTTTTAATGCTTAGGGTAAAACCGGGATAGATGCCCCACTTTTTGGAAAACCCGCATAACTTTTAAAATATTAGTGTTTTATAAATAATTTTTTTTTGATGTAGCTAGTTCAATATTTAAACTTGAATAACTGAAAGTTTGGTTTACCTATCATACACAGTTTTTTCAGAAATTAGGTTTTCCTGAAACCTTCTTTTTGAGGGATAGATGCCTACCCTACGGATAGTTGCCCCACCCTGAAAATATTGAGAAGGATAGATGCCCACAGTGGAGGATAGATGCCCTCTGTAATATGTATGCGCAAAACCTACACAAAATGTAAGGTAGTTCGACTCCTACTCCAGAACCATACCTAATAAAGAAAACATGGTGTGTTTTTTAAATATTTTATTTGTTATCATTAGAACATGTTTATGGCCAATAATGGGCGTTTACTTAACTAAACAATAAATCATTGAGTTTTAAAATTCATAGTTATATTTTTTTATAAAATTCAATTTTAAACGCTTTTAAAAAACAAAAATAGAAACTTGTAATAAAAATTCATTTTAAGTGTCACATTGCACGTACATTTTTATAAAAAAATAAAATTTAAATAAACAGTAAAATAAAAATAAATAAAAGTAATTCCAATTTTATTGAAGTTCAGCCTGTTTTAACTTTTCCACAACGTATGCAATAATTTTTAAAAAGTGTACAGGTTTCATGTAGCCACATATGACAGCTTACACATTGAATCCAGTCGGAATGCGACGTCGTACTTAAATAGTTTTCAAAATATTCAATGCAGTTATCAGTATTCTCTGGATTGTCTTCATCTTCGCTTGAACTGTAATTAGTTTGTTTCTTCAGTAGTGCTCGGCGTTGGTTTGCTTTCTTTTGTTTACTTTGTTTATTTTTGTTGCCTTTATTGGTAGTTCTTTCCTTTGTCTTCTTAAGTTTTTTGGTAGTTTCAGTCTTGTTTTTCTTGTCTAACCCAACTTTTATTTGCTGGTCCTTTCTTTCAGCCACATCCTTCTTGCGTTTTATATTTTCTTTTGAATTCAAAATATCTGCTGATTGTTTCGCCCTCTTAGCCATGGTCAAAGGAGTTTTGGGAATAGGTGATGCGTCCATTAGAATTTTTGATAGTGTTTCTTTTTCTTCCTCAATGTCGCTTCCTAAAATCTCTGCAATTGTAGAATCACCAATATCAACAATACTTATATCATCTAAAATATCCGAATCGAGCAATAGACTAGGAGATTCTCTGTCAATTGGATTACGTATCGGATTTGGTGGTGTCTTATTGTGTATATGTTCGCGAATATTTTCTGTTTGATTGTTCAGCTCTAGTCCACTAATTACAGAAGCAGAAACCTGAGGTAGAGATGTTTCTATTCCTTGTTCGGCCGAATGAGTCTCACGGGAAGCTTCAGGATTTTCACCATCCAGCGCAGTATCTGATATCAGAAACGTAGTATCTGGCAATGCATTTCGGTCCACTGGGTAAATTCCACTACCTCTGAAGCCCCCTAGAGCGTTTGCAGGGATAGAAGCGCGAGACCAAGCATTATGTATAAGCGTTCCAACATTGTAACGGCTGATCTTTTTATTAGGATTCAAGCGCATGAATTGATTAGTTTCATGATTGAAATACGTTTTAAGTGGCCCAAATACCGACCTGTCTAAAGGCTGTAAGGCTGAAGTTGTGTGACTTGGCACACAATAAAATTATATCATTATCAAAAGCAGCTTGCAGCATGTCTGGTGCAGTTGAGTGTGACGAGTGGCCGTCTCAAATCAGCAGAACCTTACCTTGGGGCTTCAAAGGTATGAAATGAGTTGTTAACCATTTATAGAAAAGCTCAGTGTTGATATAAGCTGACTTTTTGTTTATGAAGACTTTTGTTCCCAACGGAAGTCCCTCCTCAAATTCAGGTTTCTTATTCACACCTTTTATTATAACAGTTGGTGGAAGGAAACTTCCAATTGCATTGCAATATGCAACAATCGTCATGGTTTCACCTTTCTCGGCGGATGTGACGGAATTGACGACTTTTGTACCTTTTTTTGCTATGACTTTGCCAGGTTTATTATTTAATTGAATTCCAGATTCATCCATATTGAATATTTTTTCTGGTTTGTCCACCAGATCATTTTCGGTCAAAACTTTGATCAAAAGATCATAGAAGCTATTAACTTCTTCTCTATTAAGACCTTTAGCTCTAGCCACGGATAAACCCTCAGCTTGTCTGATGGACAGCTCTGAATTTCGTTCAATAAAACTTTTGCACCATGCACTTCCAGCCATTTCCGTTTCGGGGTTAAAATTGTGTTTTATCCCTAGTTTTTTAGCAAATTGATAAGCTAACATTCGTATACCTTGTCTATTAGTTTGAAATCTGTAAAAACGCAAATGTAAATACTATATAAAATATATGTATCGGACTCTAGGAATATTTCAAAATTATATACATAGGTACTTACCTACTAACATCACACAAGAGGAGCCCCAAACCAGAATACAGTGAATTAGCCTACACTTATTGCGCTCTAGTTTGGAACTCCTCATGTGTGATGTTGGGAGGGATACATGCCCTTAGGGGCATCTATACCTCGAAAAATCAGGGCAACTATCCTTTTTGACAGGGATAGATGCCCTCGTATTTTTTAAATAAATTATTAACAAAAATACATTTATTAATACGTAGATGCAGTCTCAATGAATCAATATATTGAGGGAAACAAAAATTTAATCGAAATAATTTCTCACTATAAAGTTATGTCACTTCAAAAATTTACCTTTAAAACTTTTACGCGTTTTTTAACTTCGCCGCGGATATAATTGTACGTATCACCGAAAGCGTCCACACTACATGAATGACCTGTGGTAAATAAATTGTGGTATGACTAAGCCTATTAATAATTAAAAAAAAAATTTGTCACGAGTTCGGGAAGTTAGGTTTTTTGAATATGGGGCATCTATCCCCCTGGGGCATCTATCTCGGCTTTACCCTATTCAACCGATTTCTATGATTTTTTGAAGTGAAAACTTCTTTAGTATCGAAGTGACTACAAAATTTATGAAACGAAAAAGCGACATTGCCCGCAAAAACAGGTTTTGTGTGTAGCAGCAGCGCGACAGCCGACCGCTTGCACGTACTACGAGTATAGGCATTGCGTGAGCAGAGCTACGCCATTAGATGGCAAATATATGCTGTTGTTGTGCTTTGCTTTGCTTTCTGAAATATGTCGCGATTATCGAAACAAAAAAAAAGAAAACAAAATTCGAAAGATACCAAAAAGTTCAACGGAACGTGTTCGGGAATTTCGTGCCCGCCGAAAAGCGCTACTGAATGTGGAAAATTATACCTCTATTACGCATAATGATGATTTTACTGTTGAAAATAGTGAAAGTGATCAACGTAAGTATTCAAATATTTTCGAATCAACAAATTTTGTCCTAATACGCACTGCTTCTACGTCAGATGAATAATCACCGAACATGATGTCTATAACCTCATTCGTTACTTTTTTTCAGATATTTCCATGGATATCTCAAGTGTGCAAGATTACGTATTAAATGAAAATGATATTGCGAATAATGATTGTGAGTACTTGTATGTAGATTTTCATAAACTTAAAAAAAAGAAAGATGTGCAAAAAAATTAATTAAGAGATAAATTTCATTCCATTATAAAATAAGTTGAAATCTATAAATGTTATCGCCAAATTATTAAATTTAAAAAAACTTTTTAATTATCTTACTTTTTTCAAAATTAAAACTTCATATTAAACTTAAAAATTTAAATATAAATGAAATAAAATAATTTAAGAAAAGTGTAATATCTCGTGTTACGATATTTTTCAGGTATCCTTCAAGTGAATCAACAACCTGCAACTCCTCACTCACAATTTCGTCAAAATAGAGTTAATCATGAAAAATTTCGAAAAAAATTTTGTGACAACATGTTTGGTTATACGTGCTCCGTTTGTGAACGATTGTGGTTCCAAAAAGATTTGAAACCACCACGTGCTGAACATGAAGACCTTCTACGTGTAATAATTGAAAACTATGATACAGATATTTCACTGTGCAAAACGTGCTTCCAATCAATCGAGAGAAAAGTAATTCCAACCATGTCCAAATACAACGGATTTAAGTATGAAGCGACACCTGCATTTCTACTACCACTGGATTTAATTTCTGAAAGGCTTGTCTCTCCGCGGATCCCTTTCATGCAAATAAGACGGTTGCGACACGTCCATGGGCAATACGGAATTTATGGCCAAATTATTAATGTACCTGTCGATGTCGACAATATGGCGAAACATTTGCCTCGGAATATTGATGATGATCATTGCATAAACGTTCATATCAAGAAAAAGAAAATTCACAAATCAAGCTACTTAGTAGGACTAGTAAATAAACGGACACTTCGCACTTGGCTCCAGTACTTGCTTAAAACTCCTCTTTATTTATTTTACGATATTAAAATTAATGAAAGATTTTTCAATGACGACCATACTACTGTTGAAATTAATCGAGAAGAAATAAGTGAAGATATACCGATTGAAGACAGTCTCACTGCACAACAACATACTTTGATGTGGAATGATGATGAATATTTACGGATTGCACCTGGAGAGAATAGTCTTCCGAAAAGTATAATTTTTGATGAACATGCTGAAGAACTTTCTTTTCCATCGATTTTTTTGGGTCATTTCCGATCATTCAGAGAGGGAATAAATGTAACACCATTTAAAATTGCGACTAGTGAATTACGGAGAGCAGACCGGCGTGGAGTTACTCCATATCATTTATTGTACGTAGCTATGAAAATTATGAGGTTAAGAATTCGTGATTCTCTTACTATCGCATTCAAGCATGTGGGAAAACATACAACTGTTACAAGGCACCAAATTGAGTCAGAAGAATACATTAATAACTGCATCGAAACAAATTTGGCTTTTTTGCGATCAATGCCAAATTCGGTGTGGTATTGGAGCGAACGAAAAAGAGATCTTTTTGCGATGATTCGACAATTAGGGAAGCCTACGGTGTTTCTTTCTTTGAGTGCCAATGAAATTGGATGGAACAGCTTACTACAATTGCTGTATAAATTAAAAAATAATAATAGAGCAGAAATTTCAGCAGAAGAAGCTGCGTCGCTGGATTATATAACTAAGACTACACTCGTCAATGAAGATGCTGTGACTTGTGCAATATATTTCAATAAGTTAGTCAATATACTATTGACTATTCTACAATCGAAGAAAAATAGCCCATTTGGAAATCATTATGTTGTCAACTATTTCAAACGGATCGAATTTCAACATCGTGGTAGTCCTCACGCACACATTTTGTTGTGGCTGAATGATGCTCCAGTAGATGCACTTGGTAGTGACAAACAAAATGCAATAAAGCTGATCGATCAATTGATATCAGTTTCTTCAACAGAAGCTTCTGGATATATTCGTTTGCAAACTCACAAACATACATTCACCTGCTACAAAAAAATTAATGCCAATCAACCTCAGAGATGTCGATTTGATGCTCCATTCATGCCATGTAAATTCACAACGATTTTAAAACCAATGCAGAAAGATTATCCAGGATATGCCAGCTATGCTAAACGGTATAAACAACTACAAATCAACCTCGAAAACAATGATTTTGAAAACATCGAATCTTTTTATGAAAATAATCAAATTTCTTCTGATGAAGATTACTTTCACATTCATGAAGCTGGTATTACTAGACCGAAAGTATTTTTAAAACGACAACCAAATGAAAAATGGCATAACCCTTTCAATCCTTTTGTTCTCAATATATTACAATCTAATACAGACATGCAGTTCATTATCGAGGAATACTCTTGTGCCGCATACGTTGTTGAATATGTTAATAAAACTAATAGAGGTATTAGCAACTTACAACGTCAAATTCTTGAAATAATGCATGAGCATCCTGAATTTGACATAGTAGAAATAACAAGAAAAATGAGTGTAAATATGCTCAACACTGTTGAATTGGCAAGCCAAGAAGCGGCTTGGTATTTACTTCGTGAGCCTATGTCCAAAAGTTCAGTATCTGTAGTTTATGTATATCTCCACCGTATGGCCTATTGAACGACAGCGTATTAAACGAACACAAAAAGAATTAGACGAACTAAATACCGATGAGAACTCAACAAATATATGGAAACAAAACTGGTTTGACAAATATGAACAGCGGCCCGAAGAATTAGAAGAATTATCACTCGCACAATTCGTTGCAAACTATACTAAAAATTCACAGGGAACGTATATACGTAGAAGGCAACAACGAATCATTCGATATAGAAACTATGACATAGCTTCAGATTACAATGAGTATAAAAGAGAAATGGTGACTCTGCACATTCCATTTCGTAACGAAGAAAACGACATTCTTGAAGAGATGAAATTTATAAGGATTTATGACGAAAATGAACATCTGATTTTGGAACGTCGTAAAGAGTTCGAATCTCACTTAGACATCAACAAAACTATTGAAATTTGTCGAAAACTATGTCGTGAAGATGATCAAGTGGGCGATGACGACGAGGTCCATGATGTTGCTACCAGATTTCCGGAAGCCAATCCATTTCAAGCACTTTATGATAATCCAGATTCTAGCGTGAACAATGATTTACGCTTAGCGACTCTTAATAAACTCGGTGCCATTGCCAAACGTAAAGAAAATCTTATGCCTAATGAACAATATTATGAGCTGATGAAAATGGCAAACCAAGAACAGAAAGATCTTTTGATGCATGTCATTCACAATCTTCAGTTAGAAAATCCCTCTATGTTGCAAATATTTTTCACTGGTCCTGCTGGATGTGGTAAAACGTTTGTGATCAGACTTTTGATGGAAATTTATAATCGTTATTCGAATAACGATGGATTTTGCAACGCTTATATCACATGTGCTTCAACTGGCAAAGCGGCGGTGGCTATTGATGGGACAACGATACACACGGCACTTAAGATAAGCATTTCGAAATTGCTTCCTTTGTCAATTGAAGTAGCACAACAATATAGATCACTGTTCAAATATGTTCGCATATTAATTATCGATGAAATCAGTATGATTGGAGCAGAGTTGTTGTCGCAAATAGATTCAAGATTGAAGCAAATTACCGGTAATTTTCATTTAATTTTGGAGGATTAGATATAATCTTGATCGGTGATCTACGTCAACTACCGCCGGTTCGCGCTACTCCGATTTACAAGCAAATAAAGCGACAAATAGCGGGGCCAACACTTTGGCGAGGGTTGAAACTCTTCGAACTGCGCGAAGTAATGCGACAGACCAATCGGACTTTCTCAACAATATTAACAAAAATTGGTGATGGGCAGCTCTTAGACGAGCACGAGTTGCAATTAATTGAATCACGGTTCTACTCTGAAGAAGAGGTTGAGAGAATTTGTCCCGATGGTATACGATTGTTTTTAGATAATCATTCAGTTGCTGCATATAATAATAAAGTTTTGAGCTCCGCTGTCGAAAAAGTTATTTCAGAAGCAACTGATGTATATATAGGTTGCAACAATATTGAACAGCAAGCATCTATGCGTCAAAAGTTACACAAAATGTCAACGATTGATACAGGAGGTTTGCCTTATGAATTGACATTAGTTACCAATAAATCATACATCATAACAACTAATATCGACGTGTCAGATGGATTGGCGAATGGTGCGACGGGAAAATTAGTTTATATTGAATATAATGACATAGGAGAAATTGGTCGTTTGTGGCTAGAATCCTCTGGTTCTCCTAAGACTGGCGAAAAAATCAGAAGAAAAGCCGCGGCAACAGCACAAAAGCACAATCTTTCTTCACTGACAGCACCAATAGAGCGAAGAACATCGTCTGTATCATTAGTACCTAATAAAACAGTAATTGTAAAACGTAACCATTTTCCACTGGTGTCTGCTTGTGCGACAACGATTCATAAGTCCCAGGGAGGTACATTTGGTGAAATAGTATATGAATATGGCAAATCGCATGCTCAGCAGCTCCTGTACGTCGCTCTATCTCGAGTAACTTCGATTGAGGGCCTATGTACATATTGTATCAAAACAAAATGATAGAAAATTTTATCACGGTCGAAGAGCAACAGTATCCACAATTGAATTGCGAGCTGAGTTTCAACGGTTGAGCTTGAATCGGCTAGAAACTGTTGAGCAACTATGCTATGATTTTATAAACACAAGGAAAGGATTATCACCGTATACATTTAACTGCCAAAGTTTAGGAGCTCATGTGCAAGATCTTCAGCGTGACAGAATAGCATCGTCGTCGAATTTTCTTATTCTCTCTGAGACGTGGATGCTTGATGAAAACACCGTAGATATTTTGAATTTTGGCATTGTAGTTAAGTATAAAAGGCCACATAAGAGGGCCGGTGGAGTTGCAATCTACCATAATTCGAATGACGGAGCCCGTTCTGTTACTCCACAAATGGAACTGAATGCAAAACAGGAATTATTATCAGTTCAGCTTTCTAATGTGGGAGAAATATGTGCATGTCAAACCAAATTAGATACTAATATTTCAGTATTAATTGTAGCTATATACATTTCTCCCAATCAATCAATAAAAGCAGTTTGTGAATTTATATATGAAAATTTAAATAAATATACACCGGAAGTATCTCGAGTCTTTGAAAAAGATTACGATAAAACTCCATTGATTCTATGTGGAGATTTTAACATAAACTTTGCATCGGATACAGCGATTCCGTTGATAGAGTTTTTGGACGAAAAATTTAATTTGAAAATGTGCAGCAATCGCACTGAATCAACAACAAGATCTAAAACAGTAATTGACGCAGTGTTCCAAAGACATATTGACCAAATTGAGACCAAAGTATTTATTTCATACTTTAGTTACCATAAGCCTCTTGTATCATTTATCGAAAATGTAAGCTGTGAGTATGAATAAATCTATGTAATAAATACGAATAAAATGTAAAATAGTTATCAAACTTTGTATTACTATGATCATTACTAAAGCCAACAAATATCCTCTTCCCAAAATTTTACATTCGTCTCATTAACTTGGAGCCAAAATTTTTGAAGATTTCACTTCTACCACGTGTGAACTGCACACATGTATTTTTTTTTTTTTTGAAATGTATATTTTAATATATAACAAGTATTTTGTCTTTTGTTTCATTCGAATATTCCTACTGGTTCCAGCGATATGGGCAAATAAAGTCAGGACATGCAACAGTGGATTTTTGTTTTTGTTGTTGTCATGATAAATGCAAAACAAAATAATATAATTTATAATAATATACTTGTAGGGTAACAACGAATACACATTTTGGTTTTTATTTCATTGAAATATTCTACCTGGTTCAAAAGATATGTGCAAAAAGGTCGCGCAAGGTATGGGTACGTAGGTAGCAAATACACTGGTATAACTGGTTTTTGTATTTTATATGCAGCTGCAAGGGTTGTTTTCACACGAGGTGTTGTTATAAATGCTGCCTGTTGATATTTTCATTATTGTTTTGGTGCTCAAAAGTGTAAGAAGTGAAAATATAAGTGAAAATAATTATAACTGAAACTATAAATAACTGGATACGAAATGACTTCAAGAAGAAACGAATATTTATCAAGTGCAGCATATAGAAGGTAAAAAATGTAAAATAAGCAACAATGTAAACATATACTATTTTTTTTTATTATGCAGGCTAACTGAGGAACAGCGAGAATCATATATACAATCTTTATTTGATGAAATTTGTGACGATGACGCTCCCTATGACTTTGACTCAGAAGATGAAGAAGAAATTCAAATCAATGACATTGAAATTGCTGATGACGATGCTGAAGTTTCGCAAAGTGCCGCAGAAGTATTACCTGATTATGCGGACTATGAGGATGATGAAAAAGATGATGAAGAAGAAGAAGTAGAAGAAAATAATGAATTACCTGCTAGTGCCGAAAAATTTGTTGCACGTGATGGTACTGAGTGGATGATAAGAGAACGTTCTGGACCAGCTAGATGCACTGAAATGTTGTCAATAGAGCAAACATTCAAATGTTTCATGAACGTTGAAATGGCTGATGTAATTATGCGCCACACAAATAAGTTAGCAAAAGAAACTTATAATGCTTACAACAATGCGCATCCAAACACAACTCCTAAGTCATGGACGCCTGTGTCAATAACAGAGCTGTATGCATTTTTTGGCATACTTATTATGACTGGTGCGAACCATAGCAATGGAGAACATGTTCGAGATTTATGGAGCGTCAAAAACTATCCTTTATATCGCGCCATAATGGGAGTCAACCGTTTCTGTTCGATATTGCGGTTCCTAAGATTTGACGATAAAAACACTCGTGCAACACGCTTACTAACTGATAAAGCAGCACCGATCAGTGAGTTGTGGACGATGATGAACAATAATCTTGCTGCACATTACAAGCCCAGCTCATGCTTGACGATTGATGAACATTTATTTCCTTACCGTGGACGCACACGGTTTACGCAGTACATACCGTCAAAACCTGCTAAATATGGTGTCAAGGTTTGGTGGATTTGCGATGCCACAAATGCATATCCACTGCATGGACAAATATATACTGGCCAAGCAGAAACTGGTAGGGAAACGAACCAAGGCGAACGAGTGGTGAAGGATTTGTCTGCCAAATACCAAGGAAGTGGCCGAAACATTACAATGGACAATTTGTTTACGACCTTGCCAGTTGAACTTTGCGCAAAAACAAATCATATATTCCTCAAGAAATGAAGCAGAACAAAAACAGGACAATTGGTTCAACGACATTTGGCTTCAAAAATAATGTGACAATGTGCTCTTATGTTCCCAAAAAAAATAAAGCAGTAATTTTGCTTTCGACCATGCATAATGATGCTGAAATACCTGACAGTGGGAAACCTGAAATAATTGAATATTATAATCGTACCAAAGGTGGTGTTGATCGAATGGACCAAATGTTTGCGGAATATCCAACACAAAGACAAACAAAACGATTGCCACTAGCGATGTTCTTCAACATGTTGGACATTACAGCTCTTGCAGCCTACATTGTCTACGATTTGAATAACCCTATGTTGCCTTGGAGAACAAACAACAAGCGTAAGCAGATCCTGCGCAGCTTGGCTGAAGCATTGTGTATGCCCATTATTGAAGCCAGAGCCATAAATCGTCAAGTGACGCGAAATTTTTCGACTAAAATTGCTATTGAAGCATATTTCAACCGACCGGTGGAATCAATGGTGTCAACAGCAGCATCAACATCTGCCGCAGCGCGCACGCCAAAACCTGTGTCCGGATCTTGCTATTTATGTTACGCACAAGAGGAAAAACGCCGTAGAAAAACCAGAAAGCTGTGCGCCAAATGTAAGAAGCCAATGTGTCTTGAACATTCGGTCACATCAACAAATTGCTCTATTTGCCATGATTTTCCTTAGATATAAGATGCATTTTTATAATTTTTATAATAAAAGTCAATAATATAATGTGTGAAATGAATATTTTTAATTTTTCAAATAAAAAAATAATACAAAAAATGTTTTTTTTTGATTATTATGAGGATTTTTACTATTGGGGTACAAACGTATCCCGGGTGTGTGTTTACGTATATAATGTGTTTGGAAGGCTGTAGCTCCTGAACCAATGGTCCGATCTGGTTCAAATTTTGAATTTGAACTCAAAACTATTATATAATCTTCCTAGATCCGAAGTTAGCGGTATAGAGGTATAGCGGTTCAAAAGTTACAACACTTCAAAGTTGAAAGTGGATATATTTGTACCCGAGTGTGTGTTCTAGGGTTAAAAGAAATTTCTACTTCCCATTTATGAAAATCAAAATTACTCAAACAATAAACAACTGGGATAAATGCAAAACCCTCAAATACGACAGAAATCCCCCAAAACCCATTTATCAAAAACCAGAAACCCCCGACAAACCTCTGGATATCCGAAACAGTATTTGCATATTAAAATCCCTAAAAAATTTTATTAATCTGTATGGCGTACCAAGAAAGATAGTCGCAGATCAGGGTGCAGAATTTACTGCTAACATTTTCAAAGATTTTTGTCGTCAATTTCAAATTCAATTACATGTCACTTCATTCCAACAGAGCACAAGCAATGCTCCGGTTGAAAGACTTCACTCCACTCTTTCGGAAATATACAGAATCGTGGCATCAACTTGAAAAGAAAACAACCTAAGTGAAAACCATGGCGACATAACAGAAACACCAATAACATATAACAACTCAATACATTCCGCAACAAAATTAACACCTTTTGAATTATTTTTTGGAAGAACTTTCAAATTCAATAATACTGTTACTTTTAACAGCGAACACGAATACCTTATAAAACTAAATTAATTTCAAAACACTCTATACCCAATCATTAAAGAAAAAATGAAGCAAGACACAAACCAAGGGATAGATAAATTAAACAAAGATCGATCAGGACCAGAAAATTTTGAAAATCGAACAATTTTTAGAAGAGAATCAAGACGCAATAAAATAACGCCAAGATTCACAAAACATAAAGTAAAACACAATAATAGGCTGACAATCAGCACCACAAAACACAAAAAATTACATAAATCAAAACTTAGAAGGTTGCACAAAACACGAAAAACCAACAACTAATATAGCACCTTTACCCTTAGGCTTCCACACATACTCCCCCAACAAATTGACATACGAGAGATAAGCTACCGACAGAAAATAGTGAAATTTGAACTGGGACCTGCAAAAATAATTACTAACCACAATAATCTCATACACATCATTAATCTCGAAGAATACGAAAGAAACGCCAACAAAATACACACTACTATCAACTCCTTCGAAAAACTTCACAGGACTACTATATTTACAACAGTAACTAGACTAAAACTCACAGAACTCAAAAACAAAATATACACACTAATACCACTTAACAGTCCTAGGCGTGGTCTTGTCAATGGGCTAGGCACCGCAATCACATTCATAACAGGCAATATGGACGCTAACGATGCGATTTTTATGAATAAACAAATTGAAACCATTCAATCAAACACACATCAAATTGAAACCACTTTAGAATACCAACAGAAATTTAATACAGCCATGCAAAACAGACTACTTAATGTTACTAATCACATAAACACAGAACAGGATAAAATTGAATCATACCTTAACAAACTAATGAATAGTATATCAAAAGAGATAATAAATTTTTGGAACTCCAATATAACTCCAAATAAACTACAATATAGACCTTTTATATAATCATCTAACCAACATCTCTGAAGCAATTATTCTGGCGAAACTCAAAATAATACCTAAACTCATATTAAGCGCCACAGAAATAGATGAAATACATATATGACCATATGAAAAATCAATCAGTACAAATCATATAAAAAGAACATATATACGAACTACTTCAATTACAAGCATACTACAATAACTCGAATATTATTTTCAATATTCAAATACCAAATCTATCGAAATAAAAATACAAACTATTCCATATTGTTCCCCTACCTATAAACAAAACAAAACAAATTAAAATAATACCATATATAACTTATAATAAAAACCACATTCCGTTTTTTGACACAAATTGCCCAAAGATAGAAGCTCAGTACTACTGCATGTCATGGCAACACACCCGACACACCACAAACTCCACCTGTACCGCTCCGCTAATAAACAACAAAGACGCAATATGTGACCTAGAAGATAGTGGCGAGATAAGCTCCATTACCCAGCCAGAGCCGAACTATATCTTATTCATCAACGTTAACAAAGCCACAATTAAGCCAAGCTGCAGTGAAGAACCATACGAGATAAACGGCTCAGCTCTTCTACACTATGTCAATTGGAAAATCTATGTTAATGACGAAGCCTTCACTGACAACGCTCTACAATACAAAGAAGAAATTCACGTACCACTACCCTCCTATTCAGAAGTAAGACCAAGGCTCGTCACAGAAAAATTAAGCTTGAACAAGCTAAGAAAGTACCAGATAGAAAGCTATAAAGCAACATCTATGGGATTGCTGCTTTCTTTGTCATCGCATATGTCACCAAGAAACTTAACTCTAAATAATTACCGAACTATTTTTTTAACGTTCCAGCCCCAACCACATCTTTGTGGCCATCGCTTTACTCTAGGAGGAGTTACGGCCGCTACCGCACCCTCAACATAAACAACAACACCAATAAAAGAGCCACCAGAAAAGCCACCAAAGGCAAAAAGCTAGCCGGTCAGCAACTCCGGAAATGCAGACGCATCAATAATTGTAGAATTTAAGTATATGTAATAAATTGCTTATTAAACATATATTGAATATTTATTGTATTGCTTACTAATCAAAATAACTTTAGGTACATTAAATAAACTGCTTAACAAACACAAATGAAATATTTATTGTAAAAGCTTACTAATCAAGCTAAGAAAGTACCAGATAGAAAGCTATAAAGCAACATCTATGGGATTGCTTCTTTCTTTGTCATCGCATATGTCACCAAGAAACTTAACTCTAAATAATTACCGAACTATTTTTTCAACGTTCCAGCCCCAACCACATCTTTGTGGCCATCGCTTTACTCTAGGGGGGGAGGAGTTACGGCCGCTACCGCACCCTCAACATAAACAACAACACCAATAAAAGAGCCACCAGAAAAGCCACCAAAGGCAAGAAGCTAGCCGGTCAGCAACTCCGGAAATGCAGACGCATCAATAATTGTAGAATTTAAGTATATGTAATAAATTGCTTATTAAACATATATTGAATATTTATTGTATTGCTTACTAATCAAAATAACTTTAGGTACATTAAATAAACTGCTTAACAAACACAAATGAAATATTTATTGTAAAAGCTTACTAATCAAAATAATAGAACAACATTTCTATAGAATTAAGGTATATGAAATAAATTACTTACTAAGCAAACTCAATAAGTATAAATACCGCTGGAACTTAGTAATTCACTTATCATAATGCTGTCGAAATTGCTGCTGATTTTTATTTGTGAGCTCCACGTTGAGGAGCCCGTTGTCTTTATTTTTTACGGTGTGTTGAGAGTGATCCCTTAAATCACGCCCAATTGGCGAATCGACACAAAAATTGCCCTCATCAAAGTTGTTGCAGAAATCCTCTACCGTCTCTACTTGCCCCACTTACACTCAAAAGCCAGATTTTTTCTCGGGTTACTACTTTTTCTTCTTTGTTTCATTTTTAGTTGGATTCGTAAATTGCTTTTCTTCTTTACGCACACATTGCTATGATTTGCTTAATTAGCCGTTTAAGCATACTTCGCAAAATGTCTGCTGTGGCTTAGCGCGTTTAGTCGCCAGCCACATTATCATATTGCACGTTTGAGTTTTTGCCCCATACTTTTTTTTTCGTGTCATGTCTAATTTTTATGCATTTTTTTAAATTCAATACGATATATTTATTAACTTTCATACATTTTTTGAAATTTCTTTTCATTCACATTTCTATTCTGATTTCATTTCGTTACGAATGAATATACAAAATTATTGAAAAGTCTTTATTTATTTAAATAATTTAAGATGTGCAATATAAAGAATTTGCATTAATGTATTAAATGTTTGTTATTACTTAATTTAAAAAACAATGTTTAAAAAAATTGTCTTAATTGAAATTAAATTTGAATTTTTTCACTTCATCAGTTACTAGAAAACGAAAATTTTGACATAAATTTTAATAAAAAGATCCATTATATTAAATTATAAATAAAAATGAAATTTCAATGACATATTTATTTATTTGCATGATTATAGAAAATTTTTATATTATTAAAACCAAATTAACCACCTGCAACACCACTGATAAGTTACATTATTTTTTTCTCTAACTACAAATTCACGCACTGTTAATATGGGTCTCTACTGTTAAATTAAGTGGGTCTACTGTGTATAAATGGTGGGAAAAAAGAGCGTGGTGTGTACAGCAGACCCCCCGGCAGCGGAACGAATCACGGAATGGACTGGGATGAGCATTCTCTATAATTTACGGTCTCTGACCTAACCTATGAGTTGTTTACAAGAAGTAACGTATTACTGATTCGTTTATAGAAAACAATGTGCTAACGATTGGTAAGTAATTGTCTTTAATTATCAAGTTTCAAAATAATTCAATCAGATATTTCTCTGTAATCACTTGCTATAATACCGGCATCGATTTTTTGTTATAACCCATTAAAAAGCGAACAATACAATTCAAGGCCGGATTAAGGGCAGGGCCGACGGGGCCGCGGCCCGGGGCCCCCACAAAATGAAAGAACAAAATAATTTTTTTCATCAGAACAAACGATTTTTTGTTGCTTTGACATTTTTATTCCATTTTTATTATCATTTTTGTTACTCAGTTGATTTGAATAAAGTTTTATTATATTACTCGACATAGTTTATCTTATTATTTGATTTTAACTTGACATAACGAAATTTTTGGTTAAAATCGTGTTACAAATAGGTAACGCGATATTGGTTAGGTCATATATCGTTCATTTTTCCCTCCACCTCTCAGCGTGAGCAACGCAGTTGAACTATCGACTCATATCGAGGAAATCGAGAGTAAACAAAAGTCAGTTGAAATAACGGGGTTACACTTAAAGGAAAATTTGTCTCACTTGTCTTACTGTATTAATTGCTGTAAAATGAATCTCATTAATGATATTATTGTCTCGGAACCGTTTGTTGCTGATGTTCATATACAATTGTTCCGTTCGATTAATTAACATCAGCTAGAAAGATAAATGTGTCAATATCACAAGTAAATAACGCATCCGCTACATATATCTGCACGTTTTGCTAAAATAATTCATAAAATGTTATTTATTTTTAATTTGTCAAAATCAAACGTGTAAAATTAGCTTTTCAAGAGCTTAAATTTTACTTTTTGAATGTCATTTGTAAAAAATAACCTTACTCACCCGCATTGTAACTGAGTTAACCTTGACATAAAAATACAATCGAAGTTTGATTATTAAAAAATAATCGAATCATAACTATTATAACCTTACTTACATTAGCAAACTTTTGAATAATAAAAAATTGGTTGTGTTCAAGCAGCTGCGTTAGGGACTATATATGTATATACATTGTTTTCAGTTTGCCTTAGGCACGGGTAGGCCCTAGGAAATTCCATAATTTTCATTTATCGAATATAAAATGTCAGTACCTCCGTAATCGTCCATTTCGCACAGACACGGTCATGACATAACATAAGGATTGTTCAATCTACAAAATTTAACGGCAAACTTCTATAATAAATATTAATAGGGCCTACCCTTGTCTAGAGCAAGCTGAAAACTCCATATAGTCAGGTTCTATGATTATCATATTATTATTCATGTTGACAGTTTGAATGTGAATTGCTTCGAAATAGTATTTTTAGTCATAAAAAGGTGTTCTTTTTTATAATTCAACTATGAGATCTTTTATATGGTCGGCAGTGAAAATGTGTTTGCTTTTGTTTATACATAGATAGATATAAAAGAGGGGCTCCACACGTATCCCGGCCCCAGGGCCCCCACATTCTTAATACAATACAAAAATGATCATTCATCACTATCCGAGCTGCAACTGTGAACGCGAATGAAGAAAGTACAATATCTTTTATGGATAAAAGTATACATGTGACATAAATTTTGAATTTAGCGCTCATATCACGTTTTTGCACGCGTGTGCGTGAGCAGTATAATGTTAATATCTTTTATTCCAGATGCGTCTCATTGTTTTTCTCAACGGAATGTTGTTTAAAACTATTGTTTGTATTGCCAGTTATTTTTTCGTCGAAAAATTCGATGAAGAACACTGTTTTTTCGCGATTTGTTATAAACAAATTTAATAAAAATTTAGTAACACACAAAAATTAATTTACAAAAGAAAATAATTATTGAGTATATTCAATTTCGAATTGATAGGCGGTTGAATTTTCGAAATCGGTTCAGTCTAGCGAAAATGACACGTTATAGTAAAAAAAAGTGACGAAAATCTTTGATTGTTAATATCAGCAACAAAAAATTTTTTTTCAAATATCCTTTAGGATATCAATGTTTGAACTCAAAGACTACCAAAATAGTATATTTCCAACAACAACTGGAATCAGAAGATTTTTGGGTGGCCCACTTCAGGAATTCTTACCCATTTTGAGTGTGAGTTTGGATTTTTGGTTGTGTGGTTTTTCGTGTACTCAATAATTTGATCGCCGCAAAAATGCTTCAGTATGTAGTCATAAAAATATTCAAAAACTGGAAGAAAATACATAGGTTATGCAAAAAGTATGTAGAAGATAAGATAAATTAACAACAGCAAATAAGTTCAATAGTTTCAGTAAACAAAAAGGAACCAATTATTTATCCGCTGACGTTGTGTTCACTTCCGACGCTGTGAATTTGACTTTTATTGCTGCTGCATTACTGCGGACTATTGGTTTATTTGGTTTTGCTGTCGCTGTATAATTGGATGATGTTGTTGTTGTTATCTTCTTATCGCTGTAAATGTAGCTGCACCCGCAACATTCGCAGCACTCGGTGCATTATTGGAGCTCCTATTTTGTACTTGTTGTTTAGACTTTTGTTGGTGGTGAGGTAAGGAATCATTCATTTGCAGTCTGGATGTAGTTGGGGTTTCGCTGTTTTCTTGAAATTATAAAAATTCTCAATCGTTTACAAATAAGCGTCAATTTCAGCACACCAATAGAACAGCTTATTCGAATATCGGTTTTGCTCATATTCGAAAACGCAAATTAAAATTTAATTTATTCATAGCTATATACATATACTACATATACTTTCAAACATATTTGGTAAGGTTCAAAATTTTTTCTCTATGTTTTGAATGCAAACAAATAACACCAATTTCGGGTGTATACTTCAAATATATGTATGTAAACTGAAAGTGAAACAGAAAAGAACAATATAAATAAAAATTTTACATTTTTATTCCTTCAAGTATATACAATTTGCAGAAGCATTTATCATAAAATTTGTTATACTTTTGTTTTCCAATTTTTTAGTCAGAAACAACATGCAAATACAGCAGCTACCCGTATTAGCTTTTTTGTGCGATCACGACACTCTATTGGGAAACCTTAATCAAAATCAGTATTCGCTACTCAGGGTTTCTTTCCTTATTATTATTTCGATTTCGATGTCTGATTTTTATGATTATGCATACTTCGCACTACTTTTGAATGGTTTGAAAGGTTTGAGAGCTTCACACGACTTTTAAAAACTTAGGTTGACGACAGAGTACACTCTATAAGCGGAGCGAAGCAGTAAAGCTATATCGTGCTATAAATAGCATCTTGTATTTTCTTATGTGTTTGCTTGATGCATGTCAGAGTGTAAGCGAAGAGCAAAGTGTATTCATGCTATAAATGAAGCGTCAAGCTACAAAGTATGGTGTGAACTGCTTTATAGCATGAATTCGCTTGAATTTTTGCTATTCTTCTTGTTTTCTGTCAATTTAACAGCTGTTTCGCACTTAAATTATTATGTGTTTATGGAAAGTGAAACGTAGTTAACTAAATGACATTTATATTACATTAAATTGGCATTTATATTAAGCAAACTAGCATACACTCTGACATGTGAAAGCTTTGATTATAGCAAGAAATATTATCGCTTCAATCTTCGCTCCGCTTATAGCACATGAACAGCTTTATATTAATTAGGTAACATATATGCTGAAACAAAAAAGGTTATCAATATTTTGGATAAAAAACATAATGAAAGAACCATTAATTAGGTTTCAATAATTTATTTGATGGAATTACCGGAATTGTTATAGATAAATTTAGGAAGAAATTGCTTTAAATAACTATTCAAAATAACTGGTTCATGTACCAGTAACATCAAATTGTAAAAATATCAATGTGGAAATATGTTTTTAAATAAATAAATAATAAATATCTATTACATTAACTAAGCCTACTTAAATCATAAGGGAATTTAGTTCAATTCGGAAAACACCATTTGGCGTCTTTATCAAGTGGTAAAAAATACAGAATAACAATGTGAATATCATCTTAAATGCACATTCTTTAATTAGTTTAAAAATAATAATTTTTGCATGTATCAAATAATATTCATTCATAAATACAAAAATCTTTTATAGTATTGCTTGAACCATTCACGTTATGAATGGAATTTTCAGTAATTGTTATCTTCTATATATATTTAAATGAAAATCTGTCAAAATCATTCTACACGTCCCGGACATAGGCATGTTTTTATTATGAAATTCGAAGATTTTTTTTTCGCCTCCATAGCCCTCCATGCCGTCGCCACTCTCATTCGTCATATTATTGGATTAGTTTTTCGAATTGATAATTTTTTCACGAATGTCTGATTTTGTTCTAATTGGCAAATGCATGCTTTTTTACGCATTGTTTCTTTTATGGAACGAGCAAACCAAAATTTATCTTTCCTACAATGTCAAAATTACTATCGTCGTCATTTTTAATGAAATAATAGCATAAAAATATTTGATTGTTTGCACGATAAAAATAATAAATTATTTCAAAACAAAGGGGTTTCCATGAATTTCAGAATGAATAAAAATATCCGTTTCATATACATATATGCAAATTTCAGTCCGGATGCAGTGCTGCCAGATTTAAGGAGATAATGCTATAATGGATGCTGCTCTCTGTCTGACAATGTCCGCTCCGTCACTGTATACTTTGACAGCCAAGGTGCTATTGAATTTCTAAATTCTCACGAAACAACGCCCAGTGTTGCTATAGAATCCAAAAGTTCTCTCAATCTGGTCGCGTCTAATGTTCCGTGATAGTTGCATGACTTTATGGGCACAGTGGCATTCCCGGTAACTGCACTGCAAACGTGTTGTTAGGGAAAGGAATTATATGTTGTAAATTCTGCCATCGACGCCGCCATGCGTCCAACTTCCTGCGAACACATTTTTAAGACAAAACTCATCGACGAGGTGAATACTTGATGGGCCATGGAACCTAATAATTCTATTACCAGACAAGTTTGTTCAAAGGTTGACGAAAAGTGATCCAAAGCTCTCACCGGTTTGATTGCCCTTCTCTCAGACTAATGGTCGGGATAATACTCGGGCAGTGCCTCATGGAATGCCTAACCAGCGATTTCTATCGAAGCTGCAGGAACGAAGAGGAAGCGGAGAGCATCAAACGCTATCTCTACCACTGCCCCGCCCTGCCAATACCCGAACCAATTCTTAAATTGGTACTTTCTGGACTATTTGGCCGCCCTGAACTCGGCGAGCGATCCAACGGGCGTTGTTAGCCTTTGCGTGCATCCGTAATCTTGCATGATTGCAGTCGTTCTAACCTAACCAGTTTGAAATATGAAAATATGTTCGATTCGCTGAGAAAAAGACTTTCTATATTTTAAGGAAAGTTGGCATCTGGCTGAAAAGTTGAATTTAATTAAATTATACGCAAGCTATAGGAAATAGTAATAGTTCGTTTCGCTATGAGAATGTTTTTATGTAAATTTTGTAGAGGGTTACCAACTTTTAAAAAGTCAAATTAAATGAAGGATAAAAAATATTAAAAAAATATTAAAAAGGTCAATTTAGAAACGAATTTAGTATATAAATGTAACACGAGATTTCGATTGCAAAATAAATTATTAAATACAAAAAATAAATACCTGCACAGCTGATACAAGAGAATTTGTAAACACAAAGTTATTGGCAGCACTGCATTTAAAATGTCACTTATGAAACTTACAAGAAAATCGAAATTCAACAGAACCGTAATTTGTTGTAAGTTATGTTAATTTTCGCCTAATCACATATACACAAACGCATTTAACAAATTTTTATTTGACAGTGATACATTTCTGCGTAGTTGCGCGAACTATGCATAACTAGCGCTTACTTTCAGCCGTTATGTGACGTTTAATCTCATAAATATCCATAAGCACACACTATACAATCTTCATCTCATCAAGTGTGGGCACACTGTGCAGCTTTTAACACCTTAATACAAGGTTCTCTCTAGTTAAGTAACAATGAGATATATAAATGCCAATTCGTTCGATATATGTAAATAGGTATTAGTGTTATTATTATTGTTATTATTATTATTGTTAATATTATTTTTATTATTATTATGCATATATTTTTACATTGCTGGCCATCCAACAATCAATTTCGGATGACTGGTATTTAAAAATAAGTTATTGTCAGTACACCACTCGGCAAAACTATCGAGGTCCGATTGTAGGTTGATACAATCACAGATATCATGGACTCTTAACAGTTTAACATCGTCTGCAAACATTAGGCATTCAGCGAAATTGAATTGTTGAGGCAAGTCATTAATAAATATAAGGAACAATAAAGGCCCAGAGTGAGTCCCTTGTGGAATTCCTGACCGAGCATCGATAAGCAAAGATGACTTAGCGGCACCAATTGACACACATACATTGTTTTCTGTCCGATAGAAAACTGGAGGAAAATGCCAACAGTTTTCCACTGATTCCGTATATTTCTAACTTCCGTAACCGTATTGAATGATCAATTTTATCGAATGCTTTTGAAAAGTCTGTGACTAAGGCTAAATTGGTGGAAGTAGATCTCCCAGAAAAAAATCCATGCTGGCATTCAACAATTGCGTTGCTAACGTAATCGAACAATTTACTTTGCAGAATGTGATCGAATAGCTTTGCCATTGTGCTCTGTTTAACTATAGGTCTGTAGTTGCAAATAACATTGCGGTCTCCAGACTTAAATATCAGATTTATTGTACATAATTTCCAAGAATCTAAGAAAGTTCCACAGTTCAGTTCATTCTTGAAAGAGAAGAGCCAAGGGCTCTGCGACGGTATTGGAACATACTTTGAAAAATAACGGACAAAATCCCTCCTTATCAGACTTTGCACTGCTTGTCAGCTTTGAAATTGACAGAAGGACATCTTCGACGGTAATATCGAAGGTAGAAATGGGTGGTAAAGGCGTAGGGGGAAATACCGGAATCGGTGAAGTGGTATACTTTGCGTAGACCTTCTGAAATAAAATTAGCAAACAGGTTGCAAGCATCCTGCGTATTATTGGACACTTCACCATCATACTCCATGCTCGTTGGGAAACCGTTAGTCTGTCTCTTAAAATTTATAGCGGACCAGAAAGTAGATGGGTTCGATTTTAGTTTCAATTCCAATTTAAGCATATATTGGTTAAATAGAAACTTATTAAGATAATCAAAGTCTTTTTTTATGTCTAAAATAGTTAAGCCGATCAATTTCCTCATTACTCTTTCTATGTCTTTTAAAAGCTTTGTTCCTAATATTTTTTTAGATTACTCAGTCTCGAATTAAACCAGGGTGGTTTATTGTTCGAAACTTTCCGTTTTAGATGTATGAAACTCGAAATAGCTGTTAAGAGTCGTTGACGCAAAATAGCATAAGAAGTATCTGGTCCGTGAGAAGAGTTCAAGAAAGTCCAGTCGGTTTAAGATCAGTGGATCCAAAAATTAGATCAAGGAATCTACCGTTACCATTGGGATAAGTGTTACATTGCTTCAGACCCTAAGAGAATAAAGTGCTTACAAATAGCATATCGATATCGGTCCTGAGATTGGTTGGTAAAATATTATTACAATCATTTAACCAAGAGATGACTTAAATTTAAATCGCCTAAATATATTATCTCATCAGTTGGTTTAGCATTACTAATTATACAAGTCAAGTTATCCATATGCCTCTGATAAATATCAAGACCGCTACTTGGTGCAATATAAGATAATAGAAAAATTATTGTTTTGTTATCAGAAAACTTTACGCTAACACATATTTGTTCTACCTCGCCATCACAATACTTAAGAGTAATGAGTTTGCTACATAAATCGGCTCTGACCTCAAGTAGGACCCCACCACCTCTCTCAAGACCTGTGGCGTTCGGGCAACGATCATTACGAAAAACATGATAATAACTATCGAAAAATACCTTGGAAGAAAAATTTTCGTTAAGCCAAGTTTCCGTTAAAGCTAATATATCATATTCATGTGAAATAACGCTACGGGGGTTGGTAGCCATTTCACCGTCCCTTTCTAGAGAGAAAAAATGAAATGAAGGGGCTTAGTATGCTTCCATCTTTATCTTTGACCGATACCATTGAGATACTCTCACATACAATTCGACTTGCTGTTAGGGGAAGTAATTTACCAATCGGACTATTTTATTAAGCAAAGTGGTTTGACTGGAGTCAAGATTTTTGAATCAAAATTGGCGAAAGCAGTCCAGTGCGGTCAAAAATATTTGTTAGGGGAGTTCTTCTTACTTCCAAAATCCCATTAATGGTAAACTAGAGAATTTGTTTGAGTGGTGAAAGTTGATTATTTTCGGATATTTGACCACTTAGAATTCATCCAAAGATATTTATTCCATTGCTGAGAAGCATATTTTTGTAATTTTCGAGCAATTCATTAGGGAAATCATAGTCAATGAGCAGATTTGACGAGAGTTTTAGATTATTCTTCCACCTTTAGTGCTTTTGTTGAGATAAACGATCTTTGTGACCCTTGATCGGTTAGAGCTCCTCGATGTTCGATGGGCAGTAAAATTTGCTTTAATTTTCGGAATGAAAGGATTGAACTGTGGCTGCTTGTGAACAGTGTGCTTGTTCTGGTTGCACATTCTGTTGTAACTTATCCTGTAGGGGTACTCGTAAAATTATTTGTATGAAGCATCGAATAGCTTTTCTGCGATTTCATACTGAGTAGTGAGAAAATCTTTCATTTGGTGCAACGTTGGGCATCTTTTTCGGGATCAGAGCGATATATAACTAAGGCTGGACTTCAAGCAAGTTTGCCCTATAAAGAAATTTGCATTATGAAGCCTTCTTAACTTCCTTGGTTTTGCTTCGAATTAATAAATGGAGTTTGTTACAAATAGAATCAGAATTTTTGAATCTAAAAGGGTTGGCTGACACTTAGGCTTAATTTGCCAATTAATTTTCATTCCGCCTAGTCAACGGCAAAACTTTTCAAACTCACAAAATTTTGTCGGAATCGCAACGTAGAACACCAATCCATTTGGGTTCCGAAAATTTTATCGGAATCAAAATGCAGAACCAGCCTGAATGATTGAAAATGGCCTGCTTTAAACATGGCGATGGCTGATATTAAATGTCACAAATTGCCAATATTAACTGTCAGACATAGAAATTCGCTCAGTGAATGACCTAAAAACGGCAAGGGTTGCTACATCAGGTGATCTCAGCTGTGACGGACTTTGACGTCTATGGGCTAAGGTTTTTCACTTGTATTTATTCACAATGGTTTGGATGCTGAAGGGCCACCAATATTTTTCACTAGGCTTCATGGTTTGCTGCTGACAGTACTGTATGTTTGCTCGCATATAATAAGGGTTAGTATGGTACGAGACAAGGAATTGCTCGCTAGTATTTTTTGTTTGTTTGTTACGAATGTTAAATAAGGGACTAGCAACAGTAACAAATATAATTATATTCGTGAATATCCAAAGAGATTGATGCTACTTATTTTGCTAGAACTTTGTTATTGGCGTAAAATAGATAAAAAGTGTTAAATATTATATTTTATTGTTGTTGTTCTGAATGCTTAATTTGTTATCCATAACATATATGTACATATATACAATCCTGCTTTGCTTGATATATGCATAAAAGTATATGTGTACAAGAAAAGGGGGTATTCCTGGGGAAATGTTGCAAGTATATACTTGAATTTATTATATTTTTTGGGGGTTGCTTTGTTTTTATGAACACGTAAATAAGCCGAAGCAGAAATAAATGTAAAAAGTTGCATGTGTCTGTGGTTGTGGAGCGTTGTTATGAGCGGGGGTAATTTTTTTGTAAGAATTTATTTTACTTTATAAATATGTACATGCGAATGTATATATTTTTAAAGCTTAACCTCCGTTAAGAAACTGTTACACAAATTTTTCAGTACGGTAATTTTTGATTTTGAAATTTTCAGTTAAATATCAATAGTATTGCCTTCGATACTATTCACATTGTTCGTTACGGGCTATTTGGCGTAAAATTTCCTGCTTTTGCTTTATGCTCGTGCTCCTGTTTTTTATCCGTTGTGTTTCCCTCATTGTGTCTTTCTGCTCCTGTGTTTCCTCTCTCTTGTTGTTTAGTTTGTATGTATTTATTAGGTTTTTATTGAATATTATTCTACGCCCGATTCGGTTTATTAAGTTTTTATTTAAGTTGGAAAGGTTTTTTAAGAGTATTTACTCGTTGCGCCCGAATTAAATGGTTTTTTTTTCATTATACACTGAAACTAATAATTAGTTTTTCCGTTTAATTAGTTTGTTTTTGGTGGTGGACTGAAATCTTGCTTGCCAAGGAGCGTCCGATGAGGCGATGGGGGACCATAAATAATGCGTATTATGACCTACCTTACCTCTTTTCACTTTCACTTTAATTAGAGCAAGCGTAGAAAATTTTGGTTTTACATATAGATATCGAAACTCTCGCTTCTTGTGTGGCTGCATTGCCTTTCTGAATGTACAAATTAATTTGTTGTAGTTTGTTACAAATAACAAATTAATATTAATAATTAATTTAAAAACAATATTTTAATGTTATTTACCCAAGAAGACAGAATAAAATTTGGCAAACACCTTCGTTTCGTTTGCCAAAACTTACATATTTTAAATTTTTCATCGCCAAATGGCATAATATTTTAATTTATTTTCCAATAATTTAAATATTGCATACTTTTGTATTAAACACAAATAGTAAATAATTCTTTACATCAAAACTTATATTGTTAAAAAATTTATATTACTTATATTACATCTATGTATATATATAAAAATAAGTTCTATTGTGTTAGTGACTGATGTTCTCTGGAATGCCTAAACCGATTTTGTTTCTGCTAAGTTCATATGAAAGGTGACATCAATACCAAGGTTTTTATGTATAAACGGTATCTATATTGGTTCATGAGTTATAGCCTTTTGGTGAACACTGCATTCATTTCGACTTATATGTTAACTTAACAGCTAACGACTTATATGTTAACTTAACAGCTAATATATTCATGTGATGCTGTAACGGACTTTTTCTCCTTTCGACTTATATGTTAAATTAACAGCTAACGACTTATATGTTAACTTAACAGCTAATATATACATTTGATTCTGTAACGGACTTTTTCTCCTTTCGACTTATATGTTAACTTAACAGATAACATACATATACATGTAATGCTGTAATGAGCTTTCTTATATGTTAACTTAACAGCATATATATATGTAATGCTGTAACGGATTTTTCTCCAAGGTAGCTAGCTTTTGAGTGGCTGCTATGACTGGAATTTCATGATCAGCTGATCTATTTCAATTCTTAATAATTGTTTTATTCACCTAACATATGTGCCTCAATTTTTGAATTTCGTGAATAAATAAAATTTCAATTACTTAATATTTAATTGGTGAAGCAAAAATTTTTAATACAAAATGGTACGTATGTACGCGCATCAATTTGGGGCGTCAATCACGTCATACTAGAAATGTTGAGGCATCTAGAGCATCTCAAAGTGACGAACAGCGTGCAAATAATACTTTGGCTGCTCGAAATGCCATGGCACGTGGTAGGACTATGCGAAATCCAATTCAACGTCCGTATGTGCGACGTACTTTGGAGCGTGCTGCATTCAATTATGATGCATACTTTGATTACGTTTCTCATGGCAAGGTTTCAATCGGACCAATGACTACTGTTTGCAGTTATTGCAAGGGATTTAAGTTTAAACATGAGATATCTGGATTGTGTTGTTCAAACGGACAAGTTAAATTACCAGAATTGAATTCACCACCGGAGCCCTTGCATAATTTGATAACTGGTGGCACACCAATTTCAAAGCATTTTCTGGAAAACATACAAGGGTATAACTCTGCATTTCAAATGACTTCATTTGAGCGACGAATATTATTCGGGACAATTTTATGCCAACTTTCAAGGTATTTTTGTTTGGTTTGATGTTTATTTAGATGATCGCGAAACGTACTATTGTGAAAATTTCAATCTTCAATAGATTCAAGGCCAAGTTTACCATCGACTTGGTTCTTTGTTACCCTTTCCTGATCAAACCTATCAATTTTTGCAAATATACTTTGTGGGTAACTCAAATGTGGAAACCGATCGTCGTTGTTATATATCATCAAATTTGCGGAGGGATATTATCGAGCGTTTGCAGAATATGTTGCATGCTGAAAATGAATTAGTGCGACTTTTTCAAACTGCTCTCGATCAAATGCCATCAGATGAATATGCAATTGTGATTCGAGCTGACAAAGCGCCTCCTGTGCAACATGTCAGACGTTTTAATGCGCCCACAATGGATGATGTCGCTATTGTAATCGTAGGCGATGAATTCAATTCCCGTGACATTGTGCTGCGCCGTAGAAATATGCAACTGCAAAGAGTATCTGAAACTCATCGCTGCTATGATGGATTACAGTACCCATTGTTGTTTTGTCGAGGAGAAGACGGTTATCATGTTAACATTAAAATGATCAACCCTTCTACCGGTTAGTTCATTTAAATTTTATTTAATTGTTATCGTTTTTGGAATAATTTTTAATTCTAGGAGCGGAATCAAATAAAAAAGTTAGCGTAATGAATTATTAATAATGATGATTTTTTCGCGACCTTTTCAAGGCCGTAATCAACAAGTTCCAAGCAACATCCTAAAAATTGGTAAAATTTAAGTGTAATATAAAATTTAAACACACTTGACGCACTAAACTCTTTCCACAAAAATATCAAGTTTACAATAGAACTTGAAAAAGAAGAAAAATTACCTTACCTGGACGCTATTATAATAAAACGAGGAAACCAACTAAAGTTAAAGTGGTATAAGAAACCAACATCATCAGGACGAATCATCAACTTCAATTCTAAGCACCCAAAGACGATGATAATGAATACAGCAATGGGCTGTATACGACGAATGTTACAGATATCGGACGAAACGTACCACAAGGAGATAGAGAAGGAAATAAGATTGACATTAAAAAACAATGATTTTCCTGAACGTATAATTAAAAGTTTAATTAAAAAGTCTCAATCACAAAACCAGGAACACAGATCGGAAAAACCTATAGCATTTAAGTCAGTAACATATATACCTCACTTATCGGAACGTCTAACGAAATCGGACTGCTACAACAAAGATGTAATTAAAATAGCCCATAAACCTACAAACACGTTAAAAAACATTTTCAACAGAACCAAATCAATAATACCTCCAACCGAAAAAAGTCACGTCGTTTATCAAATTCCATGTAACGGTAAAAGTAACGAGTCATGTGACAGCATATACGTAGGGACAACAAAATCAAAATTAAAAACTAGACTTGCACAACATAAATCGGACTTAAAACAATGTCAAAATAGAGACTTCCAAGAAACAGCACTCATGGCCCACTGTGCAAGCAGCAGTCACTCGCCGAATTTCGACAAAGCAACTATTCTCCAACAAGAACAACACTACAACAAACGCTTTACCTTAGAAATGCTACACATAATAAACACACCGACAAACATAAGACTGAACTACAAAACGGATACTGACAATTGTGCTCACTTGTATAGACACTTGCTAGGAAAGAAATAATTAGTATAAAGCTCCACGTCGGACGGTGCGGACGTGTAAAATCATGTATGTATGAATTTCAAAAATTGTATGTATGTGAAATTGTTTTTAACATTTATGTTTTATGTTGTTATCAGTTGCCCTGAAGATGGTTACCGTAGTGTAACCGAAATATATTGGAAGAGAAAAAAAAAGTAAATCATTTGTTTTACTCTACCGACACCCCCTTGACCTCGAGCCGGCAAAACACAAAATTAGTAATGAATTATTATTCATATCGCCTTATGGTCCGTCAAAATCAAGGCGAATTCAATACAAGGTGGTCGCAAGAGCACATACACACAAACTCCACATGTTTTGTTTTTGCTTCTGAATGGTGAGAATGTCAGATAAATGAAATATAGAACAATAATTTTTAACAGAATGCCAAAATAGGAACGAATTTGACAACAAAACTGTTTATTTTTGATTCAGCTGGCCAAAACTATATTTGTAAATATATTTAAATTAAAATTTACAATAGCGGCCGCAATTGAAACCTTACTCTTCATAAAGTGCCAGTGCGTTGTCACCACATCTAAAGACAAATGTGCCTGTGGTTTCGCGTCTGTTGATAGTTCCGACAATCTTTTTATGTAAAAAAGAAGCGAATTAATAGAGAATTCCAAAACTAAAATAATTTTAAAAAAGTACCGTGGTAACGTGCCACATCCAAAGTCCGTTAAACTTTGAACAACCGAAGTAGCCGCAGTGCAGTTGGGATTCGCAAATGTTGGATATGGAAGGGCTTTAGTTAGTAATCGAGCCCTTTTTCCTCCGAGAACCATATCATCACGACGGAAGTGATCGGCGCAAATGACATCTTTACACCTCAACTGCACCCGGCATGATCGGGATCACACTAACCGCTCCGACTCTTCACTTGGTACCAAGAAAAACGGACCCGTTCCACGCTTTACTATCTTGTCGCATAATACACACTTTCCCATTTTTTCGCGAAATATTTGAATATTTTAATATATGAATTCAAATCAATTTGAATTTAAAAATAATTTTTAAATGAAAATGTAAACAGAAAATGAAGATGTAAACAAAAAACAAACCAGTTGGCACTTTCACCATTCAAGGCGAAAAAAGAAGAAGCAATCAGCTGATCGGAAGAAAACACCTTCTATAGATTCGCCTTGGTCAAAATAATATTAATCATATTTTGCATTGTCGTAGACTTTTCCATCAATTTGTTGTTGATATGTACGCCAAAATTGAAAGTGAACGACTAAATTTCATACGATTTAATCAGAAGAAATTACGTTCGGAGGTGTAATCCAATTGCGTGATGCTATAAATAATGATGGTAATGTTAATGATCTTGGGAAAATTACCATTTTGCTTTCAACGTACACAGGCAGCCCACGTCATATGCATGAGTATGCGCAGGATGCAATGACTTATGTGCGTCATTACGGTCGACCGGATTTATTTATAACATTTACGTGTAATCCGCAATGGAGTGACATTAAAGATAATTTATTCGCTAGCCAAAGTCCAACCCACCGCCATGATATCACTGCCCGTGTTTTTAAGCAAAAATTGATAGCGCTTATGCATTTTATAGTGAAATCTAAAGTGTTTGGTGAAGTCAAATGCTGGATGTACTCTGTGGAGTGGCAAAAGCGTGGTTTGCCACACGCTCACATTTTAATATGGTTGGTGAATAAAATCACACCGCATGAAGTTGACAATGTGATATGTGCTGAAATTCCTAATCAAATAAGTGATACTGAATTATATGATGTTGTTGTGCAAAATATGATACACGGTCCATGTGGAGCATTCAACATTAACTCCCCATGTATAGTTGATGGCAAATGTAGTAAACGTTATCCAAAAGCTTTGGTTTCAGATACAATCACTGGGAATGATGGTTACCCATTATATCGTCGTCGATCAACTCAAAATAATGGTAGATCAGTTACCATAAGAGTACAAAATCAAAATGTTGAAGTCGATAATCGTTGGATTGTGCCGTATTCACCTTTATTGTCGAAAGTATTCAAAGCGCATATTAATGTCGAATACCGCAATTCTGTCAAGTCCATTAAATACATTTGCAAATATGTAAATAAAGGTAGTGATATGGCCGTATATGGAGCTACTGATCCAAATAGAAACGACGAAATACATAAGTATCAAATGGGGCGTTACATTAGCAGTAATGAAGCGATTTGGCGTATTTTTTCATTTCAAATTCACGAGAGATATCCAGCCGTTGTTCACTTATGTAGCTGTTTATCTTGAAAATGGCCAGCGTGTGTATTTCACCACCGAAAATGCTGCACAGAGAGCTCTATCACCACTTCATACAACTCTAACTGTATTTTTTAAATTGTGTGAAGTTGATGCTTTTGCCAGAACGTTATTGTATGCAGAATTGCCAACTTATTTTACGTGGAGTTCCAACGGCGCAAGCAAGATAAACGTGTTGATGGACATCAAAATTTATATTCAAGTGATGCTTTGGGACGTATATACATATACTGTTCACCCAAATAATGCTGAGTGCTTTTATTTACGTTTGCTGTTAATAAACATTCGTGGGCCAACATCATTTCGACAGTTAAGAAAAATCATTGGAGTTTTGCATACGACAAATCGACAAGCCTGTCAACAGCTCAATTTGTTGGAAAATGATATTCATTGAGAACAAACACTTGCAGAGGCAACAGTTATCGCTCATCCTTATCAAATTCGAGCATTGTTTGCAATTATTTTGCCTACCTGTTTTCCATCGAATCCATCTGAATTGTGGACAAAATTCCAAGACTGTCTATCGGAAGATATTCTGTTCCGAGTGCGTCAAGAAAATCGTAATCCTGCAATGGATTTCACGCCAGAAATTTGCAATGAAGCATTGATTTGTATTGAAAATTTCTGTTTGCAGATTGCTAATAAGGCATTACCACAATTGGGAATGCCATCACCTCATCGTGCAATGCATGACATTTTTGAGTTAGAACTGCAACGTGAACAACAATGCGATCGCAACGAATTAAATGCTTTTGTCCACGCAAATCTTTCGACATTGAATGCGGAGCAAAAAAAGGCGTACGATAATATTATGCAAGCTGTCAATAGTGAAGCCGGTGGATTTTATTTCCTGGATGCACCAGGAGGCACCGGAAAAACGTTTCTAATTTCATTGTTATTGGCAACGATACGTTCCCAGAATAAAATTGCATTAGCATTGGCGTCTTCTGGCATTGCAGCCACTTTGTTAGATGGTGGTCGGACAGCACATTCTGTTTTGAAATTGCCATTGAATTACCAAGTAAATGAAACTCCCACATGTAACGTTTCAAAAACATCTGGAACGGCAAAATTATTGAAACGTTGCTGTATCATTATTTGGGATGAATGCACTATGGCGAATAAGAAATCTGTTGAAGCTTTGGAAAGAACAATGAAAGATCTCCGAGATAATTCAGAGTTGTTTGGTTGTGCATTGATTTTATTGTCAGGCGATTTTAGGCAAACATTGCCGGTCATTCCTAGATCGACCGCGGCCGATGAAATTAACGCTTGCTTAAAGTCTTCATATTTATGGAGATTTGTTAAAATATTGAAACTCACTACCAACGTTCGTGTTCAGTTGCAGAATGAAGCATCTGCTGATAAGTTCTCTAAGCAATTGCTGAAAATTGGAAATGGTGCAATGCCTGTTGATGACACTGGATTAATAACATTGCCAAATGATTTTTGCCGTTTCGTACAGTCAAAAGAGGAATTGATTGAATGTGTTTTCACTAACATAGCACAACAATATACATGCCATGCATGGTTGAGTGACAGAGCATTTTTAGCGGCAAAGAACAAAGATGTTAATGAATTAAACATGGCTATACAATCAAAGATTCCTGGCGAATTGGTGTCGTACAAGTCTGTGGATTATGTTACGAATGAAGAAGATGTTGTGAATTATCCAACAGAATTTTTGAATTCGTTGGACTTACCAGGATTGCCTCCGCATAATCTCCAATTGAAAGTTGGAGCCACTATTACTATGCTTCGCAATATCAATCAACCCCGTTTGTGTAATGGTACAAGACTTGCTATAAAAAGGTTGATGGCTTATGTAATTGAAGCTACTATTTTGACAGGAAAATTCAAAGGCGAAGATGTATTCATTATACGCATTCCAATGATTCCGTCTGATATGCCATTTGAATTTAAACGACTTCAGTTTCCTGTTCGCCTTGCGTTTGCGGTTACCATTAATAAGGCGCAAGGCCAATCCTTAGGAATTTGTGGAGTGAATTTAGAGTATCCAGTTTTCTCACATGGACACAAACGGTTTTGTATATTTACACCGAAAATGGAAAAACAACTAATGTTGTTTACCACAGAGCATTACAATAAAAGCAATTTATCACTGATTTAAATGAATTTGAATTGATTTTTTATTTTCTTTTTTGCACTACAAAGTGTGCAGGGGGCTCGCTAGTATATATATAAATGCGTATATAGTATGTATGTATATACATATATATATCTCAAACTACTGAGTTTCTCACTGTCAACATCCCGCATTATTTATTTTGTACGACAAATCTGCAATCAAAGTAAAATGGTAAAATTTATAGAAGTTACATTATAAAGCAAATATTAGCAATTTTTAAAAAGTTGCGAAATTTGTAAGAAAGGGTTTATTGAATTTAACTATGAAATCAAAGATAATGGGATTACCTGCCTTTTGGTGTATATTAATAATTAAAGTCTTGTTAAAGTCGTTTTTAAAAAATTACTATTCTAACAACTTTTCAAAATTTTACATTTTCTAACAATTAAAAAATTTTAAAGTATTTACAACAAATCACTTTTCACACAAATTTTTTAAAATTTTAGAGTGTTTTCCCTTCATTTTGAAAAGTTGCCGGCTGTCTGCATTGTTATTTTTTATTGAATTAACGATCTGTAAAAATTAATATATATTAATAAATAAATAACACTAAGAATAATAAAAAATAATAGACGCATTAATAATAGATAACCACAGTACAATGTTGAATATAGATACAAGCTTACGCTGCCAATATGTTAGTCTCAAAATTATATATAGAACAGCACAGCATTCCAGAGCATAAATTTGGTAAATATATTCCCTCAGATTCTCGGCACAGCAACAGAGGCCATTTTTGGCGAATTTCTACTTGCTGTGCGCTGTTTAGCACAATATTAAATGAACTGAAAATCACTAGTAATTATAATGAGACCCCTAGATTTTAATCCCCTTTTTTAATTGCACTTTAATATTAAAATACATTTCTTTTTCACTTTTGCATTTGTTTACTTGCGTATCCACATGCATCACAATTTAACAAATGTCAATAAACTGCAAGAAACATTTTTACCTCAACTATTAGTTGCTTCCAAATTGCACATTCTTAATTCAATTAATGAATAGCGTACACGTCACAGCGGTTACTGCCACAGGAATAACGAGAAGAAAAGGAAGGTGATAACTGCACTTGGACGTTTTATTTGCACTGCAAGTGCTAAAATACAAAGTCCGTCACCTTACATTTATTATTCTGTGTTTAACTTTTTGTAAAAATCACTCAAAACTCTGAAAAATTAACTTTTTAAGAGCAAGTTGTGACTTCAATCATTCAAACGAGGCAAGTACGAAGTAACGGAAGTGCTTTTGTTGTCACCTTCTTTTCTCTGCATCGTGTACTTATTTAATGATATTCTTTTCTGCTTTGTGCTACTGGTTCCTGCAGCAATGAACATCCAAAGTGTAAAAGCATTTCTTAAGCGGGAAGACGGAAATATCAATGGATACGAAAACTTCAATACAAGTTTTAATAGGAGTTATAACTAAAAAATAAATAATAGTTAAAAAAAAACTAAAGAAACACGCTTTATGGTAGAATGAACTAAAACGCAGAAAATAATATTCAATATCAGTCTAAAGTAGTTAACGGAAAAATCTATATCATTTTTAAAAAGCGTGCGACGTTCGAAATTAATTGCTAAAAAATAATAGTTTAACTTGATAATATTTAAAAAAAAAGCGTAGAAAAACTTTTAATAAGTTTCTTTGACAGTAGATTTAGTATAGCAGATATAGTATAGCACCCCACGCTTTTTGAAAATCCAATATTTTTTTCTGTTAATTATTTTACTTATGTATGTATATTAAACATTATTTTGCATTTTTTAGTTGTACATATCGATCATCAAAGCGTGTTTTTTTAGTTTTTTTTAACTTTTATTTATTGTGTACATAAGTCATTGGTGTAAAACTTACTCGGGGGTGCTACGTTTTCCGAATCAGTTAAAATTCTCTTGACTTTTTGTTAATTTACAGCCGTGCAGCAGTGATAGAGGATACATACTGTCTCCATAAACAATACTATAGACTAACAAATTTCTGCCCTATCTAATGAACAATCAGCTGTACATATACCCAATGTGAAAGAGTCAACCGGTTCACACAAAAAACTTTTTATTTTGTAAATTTTTCCCAAACAAAAAATTGTTTGTCTTCAGAAAATCTTTGATAAGGATTACAACAATAGCTGTTGTTTCAAACAAAATATATAATCTTTAAAATATAAACATACACCTATCCTGTTTAGTGATTTAAACCCACCAGGCTTATCATTCCGGAGCAACTCTTACTCTGGTATTTTATTTACAATTTGTTGGAGTACGTGAGTATGTTTTTTCACATATTTTTCAGAATCCGTAAATATTTTTCGGAATCTTTCGTCGAAAAGCTTGAAAATAAACCTATTGTTTTTATGCTTTCTGTTATGTGAATTAAACGTAAACGTCATTATACAAGAAAGAGGGTAGCCTTGCCCCGTCGGCGATTTAATCATATATTGGACGTTACTTACAAAAGGGATGGTTTCGAGAACTTGTCAATGCTTTGTTTTAAAAACTAATTCGAAACTCACGCAAAACAGACAATAAATGCCCAGAAATTCTTCTATCCAGAAACTTCAGCACCCTGTGCCCTCACAAAGCGCTTCACAGAATCTGTTTTCACAGATGGGTTAAAAATGGTAAGCGCAGTAGGTGCGGGAATCTATTCAGGGGAATTTAAAATAGCGGCATCTTTGCATCTTCCGGATTCTACGACTATTTTTCAGTAGGTTTTTGGTATTTGGTAACTTTTCTGACGTTCGGACGACGTGGGTCTAGTATCGCTATTATTAGCCAAGCAGCGATCCGGGCTCTAAGTTCCGGATTGGTGATATATAGCCTGGTGAAACGTTGCGAACTTAGCTCGTCGGCACAGCGTCACCCTGATATGGGTGCCGAGGCAACGCAACATTCATGGCAACGGAAAGGCCGACGAGGTGACCCACAGTGGAGCCGCAGAGGTCCTCGTGGCTCTGGGTCTCATCTGGGAATGGATTTGTCAGCACTGGATGAACAAGGCAACAGCAAGTAGAAGAACTTAAAATCGTACATGGCATGCAAGAGCTTGTGGCCGGCTTTCAATGCCAAATGGTCCTACAATTTCATTAAAATGAATCGGACGGATGTCTCCACGCTAACTGTTGTTTTCACCAGTCACTGCGCACTGCGTACTCATGCTGCCCGAACAGGATTGGAACACAACGCCTACTGCCGCAGCTGTTCAGGTATTTGCAGTACTAGAGTGAGAATTCTGGGCAAACTCCATTTTGGAAGCCTGGAAGAGTTGGGTGACGTGGACTCAAATTATTTGCTTAGGTTCTTAACCTCCGCGGGCTTGAGCTAAGGTGATGCAGGGGGCTCTTCTGTTTCCTTTCTTTTTCGGTTTCTGCTCTATCTGGTTCGACGGCGAGCTCGTGGTATCAAAACGGGGCTCTTAGTGATAATTGGAGCTCTTTACTCGCACCTGCAACCACCACAACCAGTTTAAGAATATTTTAATGTGCATTCTAAGCATTTTGTATTTTAAGATTGGTGTCAAAATTTGATTAGTTACAATTTTATTTAGTCTAAAGTTAACCCATTTATACTATTTAAATTAAGTTAGCGGCCACCGTTCACGAGTGTTTAGCGTGAGCGCGCTTCATGCGGTGGATCACAGGTTCAAATTCAGGCCGGGGCAACTAACATCAAAAATTATAGAAAAGTTTTTTTCTAAAAGCGGTCGCCCCTCGGCAGGCAAGGACAAACCTACGAGTGAATTTCTGCCATGAAAAAAAACTTCTCACAAAAAAATCTTCGCTGTTCGGAGTCGGCGTAGGTAGGTCCCTCAATTTGTGTTACAACATCAAGACGCACACCTCGAATTGTAGAAGTTCGACCAAATTCGCTTAAGCGGTTATAGCGCCAATTAAGTAAGTAAGTATTTAAATGACAAATAACGGATTCTGAAAGATAATAATAATAAAAACTGAGCTTCCTTACCTCCATTCATTCGATCTATTATGCTGTAATTAAAAACATGATTTACTGACATATCAATTTTTGTTGTCTTATTATTAAAGCACCTGATCTAAAAAGAGTCCTATGCCAAACACCCTTTTTAGAATTGATTAATGTAAATTGAAGTTTGTATTTAATAACAAACTTTGCATGTAATTAGGAACGCGGTTAATACATAGATTCCAATCATTTTGAAAAACATTTTATTATCTGTTTCAAAAAACTTAAAAACTCAGATTTTGGTTTTTATAACTACATTAGTATAGCATCTCTTCCGAATGTAAATTACCGACATAAAATTTGGACTACTTCAAGCAGTTGTTCATACATACTTTGGCCACACTCCTTAACACCTCATGCCAGCAGCGACTTCTCCCGAATATGCGAAATAACTGGGAATCAATGGCAGCTCATTTTTAATTTTTTTTCTTTTATTTTTTTAATTTCAGACAAAAAAACGTAGATATTTTTCTCGTCACAATCTGTTTAATTGTCAAGCAGTTAATGTGGCGCCCAAAAAGTGACCATTATTGTATCATGGTGAACGTTGTACATATGTCAAACTATTAATGTAATTAGTTTCTCATTTTAAATATCCATGTTTTCAAATGGTATCTTAGCATTTCTAAATGCATGAAATTGATGGGTAATATATTTTCTACTTAAGAAATCGTCGTCAGTAATAAGGTCATCCGAATCAGAACTGTGCACAAGTATGTTGTTTTGTTTCTTTCCTATATGCGTTCATTTGCTGCAACCATGCGAAGATACATTTCTAGCTTCACCTCAACCGCAAATAAAAGCTATAGCGGGTGCATCGCAGACTAATGCTCTAATTTTAACTATTACTTTTTTTCACCTACTACAAAACCATTGTGTATTATAGCTTTCATTTTTTTAACATATGAATTCAAAAATATCATCCGGTTTCCTTTTCCAACATTAATAGCCACAGGAAAACCACAAACCTTTTTAAGCAATGGCAAACCATCAATATTTACGTCGATAGAAATTTCATCAACTTCTATATATATTAAAGTTAACATATTCGCTAGTGCCCAGTCTAGACAGTTTCCACAGTCAGCAAAGACACGTGAGTTACATACATATATGCATAATAACGCCGATATAAGCAATATCGAAAATCAAAGTGATATTCATGTAAATACACCGAGCAGTACACTCAATAACAAAATCGATAAATTGCTAAAACAAATTGGCACAACAAAACATATAACCGGCACATGCCGATCATAAACTGCATAATTGACAAAATGAATTGGCACATCAAAATATGCAATCGGCACGTGTAAATTGTAAACTGCTTACCTACGAACATGTGAAAGCAGTAGTCAAAAATTAGTAAGTAAGCTATTTTTATATATGTAATTTTAGGTTTCTTTGTACGAAATTGATTTAATAAAGTTGAGTTTGGTTTTTGGCCTACACAGCGTCAGTTCGTTGTCAATTAAAATATTGCCTTTGGCTTTAAAAAAAAAAACCCGCAATCGGTAACAAATAATTAAAGTGGCGCAGTCGGTAGGATTATTTTCAAAATAAAAGAATCCAGTGGTATAACACCCTAATAACACCCTGCGTATTCCGTAGCCAACTCAGGAGTTGACCGCACCCTCCAGGGTATAATTAAACAAAAAGAAAAACAAACAAAAAAACATCGAATCATCACAGAAAATTAATCATAAAATTAGTGCAGTGACTTTTTAAAATCGAATTTCCACAGATAATTTATTAAAAATTCATGCAGTGACCTTTTTAAATTGAATCACCACAAAATTTGTATCGAGAAAATCCGTGAGGCGACGTGTGTGGAAGTGGCCACTATGAAAAGCGGCAAAACTAATAATCGACAGGCAGAACACGACAAAAGAAGGATGGTACAGGACCAACTCTAGAGACCATCATTGGAACTAATGGAAGAAATAAACAGAAGAGATCAACAACTAGATCAACTCAGAGAAGCATGCCTGAACTGGCAACATAGGCAAGCAGTATACAGTAACGACCTAGGAAGGATACTAAAGAACATCAGCCACCTGCCACATTCACTGGCACTGGCGGTGTAACGATCAATTCATTTATGAGTAGCATCGAGTACCTACTATCAACAACGCCGGACATCACAGTCAAGAAGCAAGTCACCCGAGCAATATATTACCGAGCGATACAAGGCGAAGCAAAGGACGTGGTTATCAACATTCCGAATCCCGACGACTGGACGCAAATCAAAAGGACACTGAAACTAAGGTATAAACCTGACATCGAACCACATGAAATCTACAGGCGTATATGCAGTCTCAAGGTGACTACGGTGAGTGAATTAGCAATAGAAGTGCAAAAAATCAAATATAAGGCAGATGAAATCCACGTGTACTATAAAGGAGATGTAGGAATAGATTTAAGTAATATGAGTAGCATATTAACCAATACCATAAAAGAAATATCACAGGGTACGTTGTTAGATAAAATTTACGAAGAAAATGATTTAGAAAAAATTATTGAAATAATGGCAAGGCGACGTAACGAGGACAGCTGCATTTCGCAAGAAAATTTAATAATGAACATCATCCACGTCAAATGTGGCAAAATCAAAAGCACCCTATACAAAGTAGAGGCAACGGAGAAAGGTACTCGGGTCAAATGAGACAAAATAATCATGGTTTTTCATTTAATAGGGGATATAGAAATAACTATTCAGGTCAGATGAGACAGAATAATTATGGGCCTCCATTTAATAGAGAATATAGGAACCAACAATTTTTCAGAGGTAATAACTCGGCTCAAGTAAGGCCGGCTCGTAATGAACCAATGGAGGTAGATAACGTTGAAAGGGAAGTTAATAATGTTCAAATGGTAGGACACCCTACGTACTACCATATTAGACAAAACCAAGAAGAACAGGAATACGATTCAGGTATGGAAGAACTTAACCATACCTCGTTTTTTATAAACCAGCCTCGGGTGAGACGCCCAAAATGCTAATAACAATAAAAAATAAGAAATATAAAGCACTCGTTGATACAGGAGCCACCATAAGTCTAATTTATGAAAATGTATTGGATTTAAAAAAAATAAAATTACAAAATCCTGTACATTTCAAAACGATCACCAGAAAGGGATCCCTAAATTTCGAAGTACATACAGAAGCACCTGAAGAGTTTCGCTTACCAAATTCTGCGAAAGTAAAATGGGGAGTTGCTAAACTTAATAAAGATTATAATTCCATGATAGGTATGTACTACATCCTAGATTTTCTAAATGCACATATTAATATTGAGCACAAAATTATAAAATTGAATCCGAAATGTAATTTCACTAAAGAAGGCTATAAATATAATGAAATTTGTACACTGGAAACTATAGCTCCAAATCTAGAAACGATTATAGTAAATTAATGTTTATAGAAGGGGACAGGTTGACTAATACAACCGAAATCCAACACGAGATTAAAACGACAACGCATGAGCAAATAAATTCACAACACGAAGCAGAGGTTAGAAAACAGATTAAAACTATGGAAGAACAGGAAATCATTCAGAAAAGCCATTCAAGATATTTAAATCCAATAATAGTTGTCCCTAAAAATATGGATAATTCGGGCAAAAAAAATATAGAATTGTGATAGATTATAGAAAATTAAACGAGGTCACAGTAGACGACAAATATCCTCTTCCAAATATTGATTCCATTCTAGACAAACTAGGAAGAGCCCAGTATTTTACCACGTTAGATTTGGCCTTTGTCACACCACATGGACTATATGAGTTCATAAGGATACCATTCGGTTTAAAAACGCGCCGGCCACATTCCAACGGCTGATGAATGAAATCCTTATAGATTATATAAACAAAACATGCGTCGTTTATTTAGACGACATTTTAATCTTTAGCACATCATTAAAAGAACATATTAAGGCAATATCAGACATTTTTAGAGTCCTTGAAAAAACTAATTTAGGATAAGCGCAATTTAAAAAAAAGAAACTGAGCTTCTTGGGCATATTCTAACAAAAGATGGAATGAAACCGAATCGTAATAAGATTACAGTCATTCAAAATATACAATTGCCGAAAACAGAAAAACAAATAAAGAGTTTCCTATCGAAGCATTCGAAAAATTAAAAACTAATATTTCCCATCCACTATTGCGATATCCCGACTTTCAAAAGCAATTTACACTGACACCGGACGCATCCAATTTTGCGATTGGTGTAGTCCTGTCTCAAGAATAACACCCAGTGTGTTATGCTTCAAGAACTTTAAATAGTCATGAATGGAATTACTCCGCGACAAACAAGGAAATTCTGGCGATAATGTGGAGCGTAAACTATTTTAGGCCATACGTTTATGGCTAAAGATTCAAAATTCTAATTGACCACCAGCCAATTAAATACCTCCATTCTAAATAGACATGTCACCAAGACATCAGAGATAGTTGTTAAAGCTAAGGGAATATCAATTCGATATCGAATATCTAAAAGGCAAAGAAAATAAAGTAGCCGATTTTTTAAGTAGGATTGAAAATAGTGGGGACACTATTTTAGAAGAAAAGGAGGACACGAATACCAATATTTCAATCAATAATATAGAGACAAATTCAAAGACATCAGAAATCCTACAATTTTTAGATAATTTAGAGGACGAAACAATGCAACAATAAATTCAGCAAAGGCAAATTTAGGAGATTATTTTTCAATTAAGGAGGAAATAATTAACAAGTACAAAATACAAGTTATCATAACGTGCAATATAACAGAAGAGTGTAAGGTATTACATGGGAAAAGGATCACATTCATTGCAGAAAGCGATTATGAAGAAATGGGAGATATATTCAGGAGATATATTACAAATGGTAAAGTCGGTATGTATGATGAAGTTTCAGATCATAGTTATAATAAAGTGCAAGAAAAACTGATTGAAATGTATTCAAACGACAATCAGATAAAGTTCACTAAATGTACAAAAAGGGCACAAGACATAGAAACGGAAGTCGAAGCGGTGAAACATATTTCCTTCTATCATGTAAGAGAAAGTGCACATTCAGGGATACAAGAAACGCATAATCAGTTAAAAAACAAAATTTACTACCCAAAGTTGATGGAGCTAATCCAAACAGTTATAAATCAGTGTGAGATTCGCCAGGAAATTAAATACGACAGGAAGCCCATCAAACCCAAATTCAAAGTTACTGAATTACCTACAACAATAAACGAAATAATACATGTCGGGACATTTGTTTAAAAAAAATACCATTTTCTAACTGTAATTGATAAATTTTCGAAATTCGGCGCTACGCTAAGCGATAGAAATCAGATCACCATAATTGAACAACTAGAGGACCATTTTACAAAATTAAGAAAACCGAAGAAAATAGTTGCCGGCAATGAATTTAATGCTGTAGGAATAAAATAACTTTTAAAAAAGAGAATATAATATTGCACTTAACCAAACCTAATACGCTTACAGAAAACGCAGATGTAGAGCGATTCCACAATACGATAGCGGAAAAATTTAGGGTACTGTGCAAGTTCAGCAAAGAAGTTTCGATCATACAGTTAATCCAAAAATCAATAAGAAACTATAACGACAGGTTTCATTCAGCAATAAAATTCACTCTGAACGAAGTACGCAAAAATAAAGTCAACTTAGATGTCGTTAGAAATAATTTAGAAGCTATAAAAAATAAAGTAATTACAAAATTAAACAGAAATAGAGAAGACTATACGGAAACAAGGATGGATTTATCAAAAATTACAAGGCAGTGAGACATAAAGACCAACCTAAATAAAGAAAAGGAAAATTGGAAAATATTCACACATGCAACATTAAAAAATTACGCAAATTTACAGGTATTGGGATAATATTAACGATATTGATATGGACATCAATAATTAAAGGAGAACTGATCACAACAGAATTAATCGACCAGGGAGGATTCATCGATTTACCAAACCGAGCACAAGAAGTAGTTAAAGATACGGACATAATTTTACACGTAATTGATTTAAAAGAATTAGAATTAGAATTAGAATTAGCAAATCACCTACCCCCCCCCCCCCCCCTCCCCCCAGAAAGCTCTTCTGGGGTGCTAAAGAAGTACGAGACAAAGGAGCCCCACCTTCTCCCTGCAAGGAGTAATAACTTCCAGGGTACCCTGCCGAGGGAGCTCATCAGCCATGCAGTTCCCTGCAATGCTGCGATGGTCTGGTACCCAAATTAGTCTAATGTCGAGGGACTCCGAGGCTGCTGCGAGAGAAGTCAGGCACTTCCCGACAAGTTTTGATCTCACCAGTAACGATACTAAGGCCTTAGTAGCGGCCTAACTATCAGAATAAATGTTAGCCCGTCTAGTAGGCATTGCAATGGTGAGTAACCAATCGGCTACCTCCTTGAATGCGTGAAAAAGTTCACCGTCCTCTCGACCCACACGCTGCCTTCCCCCCATTCATCCCTTCGCGGGATGTGAGTGGAGCAAGAGCAACCACGGACCGGAGCTGGCAGACAGCAATCCGTTTCCGGAGGCTAAAACTTTATCCACTGCATCTTGGCTGGGCAGCAGCACGGACTGCTGCAACCTTGCTTGCAATGTTCACAGGCAACAAGTTAAGCATAACATTGAGCGCGAGGTTGGGTGTGGTCCTAAGCGCCCCACTGATTCCAATGAGCGCAGTTCGCTGCACCCGCTCTAGCTGCTTAACTTTCGATACCTTATCCAGTGAGTTCCACCAGACAACCACTCCATAAACATTATAGGCCTTATAATAGTTTCATAAAGCCAGTAATTTACCTTAGGAGAAAGACCCCATCTCTTACCAATAGCACCCCGGCAACAGTATACCGCAACCGAAGCCTTTTTCATCCTTTCCTCAATATTTGGTCCCCAAGAAAGCTTGGCAACCGGCACTTTAAACCTTCTGGCAAATAAGACGAGCTCCGTCTTGCTAGGATTGATCGCGAGCCCATAGCCAGTAGACCAATTTACGGTCAAGTTAAGGTAACCCTGCATAATATCAAAAAGGGTGCTCAAGAACTTACCCCTGATCGTGCAGCCTTCCCTTTCCAGCTGCTTCAGAACGCCTTTGATCACAGCGACCCAAAGGAGTGGTGAGAGAACCCCTCCTTGAGGAGTACCTCTACTCAATCTACGTTGAATAGAGGCGCTGCCCCACTCTGTCACAGAGCAGGTGGTTGACGAGCCTAATAAGACCCGGTTCAACCCCAAGCTCCACTAGTGATTTGACTATTGCCCGTGGCTGCACGTAATTAAAGGTACCTTCTATCTCCAGAAAGGCACCAACTGCAAAGTCCTTGTGCTCAAGAGACTCTTCAATGACGCTAACGACCGAGTGCAGAGCTGTTTCCACAGACCTTCCCTTCGAGTAAGCATGTTGAGCACGCGGCAAACGCCCACGAGGAGTCCCATCCCTTATATGAATATCAATCAGCCTCTCGAGGGTCTTCAACAGAAAGGAAGAGAGGCTGATAGGTCTAAAGTCCTTTGAGGATACATGAGAGCTCTTGCTCGCCTAGCCCCTACTTATACAGCTCGCATAAATAGGCGTTAACCACCGACAGGACACCCGCTCAGACTTTTGCAGCTGAGCGGGAAAAATGCCATCAGGTCCCGGCGACTTGAACGCCTTGAAGGAGCGTATCGCCCAGATCAGGCGACGCTCTTCCAACAGGTCACAAGGAGGGACAAAGATGGCACCTGGTTCCACGCCAGTGGTCTCACACGGCTCCGGGTTGCTGGGAAAATGGGAATCGAAAAGAAGTTTGAGCGACCCCTCACTACTCATCGCCCAATTTCCCAAATCGTCCCTGAGACAACCAAAGGGCACGGGTGCCCTCGCCTAAGCTTAGAGAACTCGTGGTATATGGGATAACAATTCAGATGAAACCAGGGTAAGGTCCAAGACCTCTTCGCTGACCGAAGTTACAAACGTAGGGTCAGTCCCCCTATTACAAATAGTCAAGTTTTTGCTAAGAATAAAATCTAAGAGAGACTCACTTCTTGCATTAATGTCCGAGCTACCCCAACAGGTGTGCCTCGGATTGGCATCACAGCCAACAACAACGCCAGCCATCCTGCGCCCCGCTTCCGCCAGGGCACTTCTCAGAAGCATTGGAGGTGGCTCCACTTCATCATCATGACATGAGCCAAAGTTCTCCGGCCCCGCCCACGAGGCTCATCGTTACAACGTCTCCATTGCTGAAATTAGACAGAAAATATGTATGTATTTCACGCCTGACGAGCATACACGCTCTAGGCTTACCTGCGCTGCTAGACACCAGAAGCTTGTACCTCTTCGACCCGATGCCAAAAACACCGTTACTGCTCAGCCACGGTTCCTGGATCAGGACTAGCTCAAGGTGGAGCATTAGATTGGCGGACGCCGCCATCCTCTCCAGCCCACCTACGGTAACATCCTCGATATCCGAGGCAAGGAGCCTCTCCTCCTCCACCCCGTCGAACAGCCTATTTAAGCTGAAGACGGACCCCGCAACCGAGGAGACGCCCCCAGTGCCTTCAGCGTCCGACCTGACGGAGTCAACCTCCATGCTCATGAAGGCTTCAGTGAGTTCCACCGCTTCCGCCGCCTCAGGTACACAAATCTCCGGCACCACCTCCGATCTAACCGGACGGAGGGCGTCATCGCCTCTGCCATCCGAGTGGTAGACCCTAAGGGCCACGTTCTCGAAGCCATAGGAAATGACCCCCTGCTGCTCAGCGAGAGGGCCGAGGGATTTTGCGTTTAGCAAAATCAGCGCTTGCCGATATGGTTCCCCAGACCCCTCAAATCGAACGACATTCCAGTTGTGCGTGGGAAGGTTTGGGTTGCAGTAGCGGAGGATTTCCTCGATTTCGCCTGGTGCGGAGTGCGAGCCCGCGAACGCAAAGGCAAGCTCTTCTTATCCACGGCGCACGATATCCTCTTAAAAAGACCAGAGTGCCAGCCCGCACTCTCGCAACGAGGAGGTGGACCAGGATTGTCCCTGATCACCATCATGAAGACTGCCGAGATCGCTGACGCCATCCGCTTCCAATCCATCCTAGAAATGGCACCGTCTTCCTTGCTGTGGTCCACTACACCCAAAATAATGGAGCTTAGTGACTTCGCTAAATGATTTGGGCGCTACCCTGGGCCGTTTGACGGAAGAGGTCTCACCTTCCTGAGACCGCTGCCTCTTTGACGCTGAGCTTTTCGGAGGCGCACTCGCGCACCCTCAGCACCGCCCCCCCCACCCCCCCTGGCCCACTCAAGCGACCTAGCGTGTTTATCAGAGATCTGAGAACCACCTTGGCCGCCATAGCGCTCCAAGATCTTGGAGGCCTTGCGATAATCAGAGAGGGCCCTCCGAGTGTTAATGTACGAATAATTATTCCCATTCCAAATAAGGATAAAAATGAAATAGGATCTAAGCTGGAAGAAATATTTGTTTATGAAAATATAACATATTCATATGTAAAAGATAAACACCTAAAAGATTTAAAACGCAGTACACATTGTATACTAAATAATAAATGTAATTATATGTATAAGAAACAATTTTATATAAATACTTGCAATAGATGCCGAAACAATCATAATCAAAAACGTCAATACATTATACATAAATCAAACATGCAATAAAAGTCAGTTAAGTTTAGATGGAAATTTTATTCTACAATTTGATAATTGCACCATAAGTGTAAATGATTTGTACTTTTCTAATCATCTCGAAAATATACATATACATATATGCATAACAACGCCGGTATACGCAATATCGAAAATCAAAATGATATTCATGTAAATGCACCGAGCAGTACACTAAATAACAAAATCGATAAATTGCTAAAACAAATTGGCACAACAAAACATATAACCGGCACATGTCGATCATAAACTGCATAATTGACAAAATGAATTGGCACATCAAAATATGCAATCGGCACGTGTAAATTGAAAACTGCTTACCTAAGAACATGTGAAAGCAGTATTCAAAAATTAGTAAGTACGCTATTTTTGTATTTGTAATTTTAGGTTTCTTTGTACGAAATTGAATTAATAAAATTGAGTTTGGTTAAAATATTGCCTTTGGCTTTAAAAAAAAAAAAACCGCAATCGGAAACAAATAATTAAAGTCGTGCGCTGTGTCAGCAGCATTCTATTTCATCATATACTGTAACTGGGCCTTAGCATAACTAACGCTACACCTGTGGGAAATCTAGGCCACGGTCGTGACCGCTAGATATGCTTACGCAAGCATTCCAGAATACAGTGAAATGCCCGTGGGAAACTAACATCATAGCCGGCATAACGGAACATCATGACGCAAGAGATGCGTCGCTGCTGCTATGCCGAGGGCTGGTGCTCGACACTGTTACAGTTGAGCAGGCAGTTGCATAGGGGTGCTAGTAAAGATAAGACTTATTTAGATAACTTAGTTTCTGTTGTCAAAGTACTTTAATAAATTCAATATTATAACGTTTAAATATTCTTGAGTTTCTTTTAGGGCGAGTTGGCCCTTCCATTTTTTTGAGTGTAAGGATCAAGGATCCTTTAATTGGCGCCCGAGCAGGGACCAGTAGTGAAAACAGTGAAAAAAACATTTTTTGTGTTGTATACTAAGTGAGAGCTGTAAGCAATAAAAGCCTACTAGCTAACATATAAAGAAGGATAATGAGGAATAACTTATAATAAAAAAGCAAGTGAAGGTGAAGTGAAAGTGTAGAGTACACAGTAACCAGATAAGCCGGCGTTACATGTTCAAATTACTTTAGTAAGTTAACAACATTGTCGATATTCTTTTTTTCTGTTATTTCTCCCCAGGTAACGATGGAATCTTTGCAAGCCACTGTAACGAACCTGACTGGTGCCGTCAATGCATACCTTGAGCAGATAAACAGCGTGGAGATGCGGGTATCTTCCTTCGACTCGCTTCGATCACGGCTCGTTCAGCTCGAGGCTAGTAGAACTGTGGATGTGGCAGAAGAACCAGAGGTGTAGCCTAGAGCTCCTGCTACAGAAGCCGACTTGAGGGAGATCTGTAGGCTCCCAGACTCTGTAAAGGAGTTACAGGCGTTCGTCGGTAATCCTGTTAGATATGTGTCATGGGTGCATTCGGTAGAGAGCATCCTAACATATTTCAAGGTGGGGAGGGAAAAGCCAATTTATCGTGGAGCAGCCGATGCTGCTCTAATTGCTTATAACATCTTCGACACGAATTGGGTCGAAATTAAAGAGAGCCAATTTATCATGGAGCAGCCGATGCTGCTCTAATTTCTTATAACATCTTCGACACGAATAGGGTCGAAATTAAAGAGTGCTTGTCACCCCACTACGCGGATAAACGCGATATCCGCACATTATAGTACCAACTCCACCAATTATCCCAAAAGGATTCACGGCACGACGAATTCTATGCCGCCGTGAATCACCAATTTTCCTTGATTATTAACAAAATTAAAACGGAGTCCTACTCCGAAGAAACAACGAAGGTACTAGTGGATACGTACAGAAATCGTGCCTCGCATGTTTTCATTCGTGCTCTGAATGGGGAGCTTGCAAAAATGCTTCTCATTCAACGTCCTAAAACGCTACCAGAGGCATACTTTGCATGCCTTGAAATCCAAAACACGAATTTCCGGAATCTAACCATTCATACTGCACGCAATAAACACCATCCCAGACCGAATGCATAGTTTCAGTACCGATAGGGTTCCACCGCTCCCGCCGAGGACAACACGGCGTCCTCAGGAGCGTCGGCTGCCGGACGGGCGCACATTAGACTTCCTGGTTGACACTGGTGCTAAAATTTCATTAAGCCGTCGGTGATCAGGCAGGGCGAACCAGTCAGTAAGTTCTTTAGTGTAAGATGAGCTGGGGGTTGTATAGGCATAAAGGAAAAAGCGTCATTGAAATTTTTTAATAATCTTGGTATCGATTTCGACGTAACGTCCTTTATACTGCCTGGACTGCGCACGTTCGACGGAATTATTGGGGACGATACCCTTAAGGATATAGGCGCGGTAGTTGATAGGAAAAATAATATTTTAGAAATCAATAAATTTAAAATACCACTTAAAGCTCGGATGTCCTCTGATGTGAATTTTGCGATATCCCAGGATCTTCCATGCGAAACTGTAGGAAGGATAACCGAACTTACTGGCAGGTATAGTGACCTGTTCTTGCCTATCAATTGAAATGAATTGGTAGACACCAAGAAGCGTGCAGAGATAAGGACATCGACATCTGACCCGATTTACGGCAAAATTTATCCTTATCCCTCCTGCATGCGAAAAGAGGTTGAAACACAGGCACAAGAACTGCTCGAAGAAGGAGTTATACGGCCATCAAAAAGCCGTTATAATTCCCCAATTTGGGAGGTTCCAAAAAAGCCTAAAGCGAACGGTTACCATCGCAGATACTTACCCCATTCCAGACTTAAACGCAACTTTGGCTAGCCTAGGCCAATCTAAATTTTATACGACTATTGACTTGACATCTGGTTTCTACCAGATACCTATGAAGGAATCTGATATTATCAAGACAGCGTTTTCTACGATGAATGGGAAATACGAATTTTTAAGGCTACCTTTCGGGTTAAAAAATGTCCCAGCAATCTTCCAGCGAATGATCGATGGTACTCAAGCAATATATTGGTAAAATTTGCTATGTGTACATTGACGATATCATCGTATTCGGGAAAGATGCAGATGATAATTTACAAAATGTGGAGAAAGTATTTTAAAGATTGCTTGAGGCTAACCTGAAGGTCAACCTGGAGAAAACGTGTTTCCTGGAAACTGAAGTCGAATTCCTTGGGTGGACGGCGTTCGCCCTGATCCAAAGAAGGTTGAGGCGACGAAGCAGATCCTGTCACCACGGAACCTAAAGAACCTTAAGAGATTCCTGGGTTTACATCATACTACCGGAAGTAGGTCAAGGCTAGGGTTTCAAAGAAGGTGGAAATTACACTCGATAGTGAGGCACTACAAGCCTTTGTCGAATTGAAACGGGTGCTCACTTCCGCCGATGTCCTAGCATTCCCAGATTTCGAGAAATCTTTTAATTTAACGACGGATGCTTCAAACTATGCTATAGGAGCAGTGCTATCGCAAGGTAAAATTGGTAGGGACAAACCAATTGCGTATATTTCTCGTTCTCTAAACAAGGCCGAGGAAAATAACGCTACAAATGAACTTAACCTTTTCTTTAAGCAGTCTCAACTACAGCGCGAAATTAAAGCGCTGGAAGGCGAGGATTGAAGAATAGAACTGCGAGAATATCTACAAGCCCGGAGAGGCTAATGTTGTCGCCGACGCACTCTCTCGCCTAAAAACTGAAGTTAATGCTTTATCTGACTCTATTGTAGGCACCAATAAATGTCTTCCGCAATCAAGTGATATTTAGAGTAGGCCAGGAATCTCGATGTCACGAACAGCCTCATCCCGGTTACAATAGATACTACATATCATTACCCGCATTCGACAGTGCGAGCCTCATTTCCATACTTAAGGAGAGCCTTAATCCTAACTTAGTTAATGGAATAAAAATTCCTGAAGAATACCTTTATTTGTTGGAAAACGTTTACGTTAACCACTCTCACAGGTATAAGATTAGGGTCATGCAAAGGATAGTGGAAGATGTAACCATCACCGATATAATGTTTAACATAATAGAGCAGGTGCATCGTCGAGCCCACAGGAATCCTAGGGAAAATAAGGAACAAATCCTTGAAGAATATTACTTCCCAGGTATGGCTACGCAAGTCAAAGACTATGATGCCCAGTGCGATGTCTGTAAATTCAACAAGTATGAAAGACACCCTGCGAAACCACATACTGAGCTTTTAGGAATAGAAAAACAAAAATGTCTAAGCTGTATAGACAAATTTTGTTTCCCATAAAAAATAAATCGTCCATCTATCTTCGTAGGAAGCTAACGGATATCCTGCACTACTTTTCTGTGCCAAGAATACTCGTTATGGACAATGAGCGCGGGTTCCTAACCCCACTCGTACTCAATTATATCAGGTCTTACCAAACCCCAACACAGCGAAGCGAAGCAAATGGGCAGGTTGAGCGGCTTCATTTAACCATAATCGAAATATACCATTGCACCGCTGACGACTTAGCAAGGTTATCCCCTAAGGAGCGAGTGTCCATAGCTGTAGATAGGTATAATAATACCATGCACTCCACTATAAAGAAAAACCCGGTGGATATATTCTTGAACAGAATAGCCAGGATCAATTACCAAAATTTGGCAAACTTTAGGGATGAAACTCATGAAAATATTAAGGCAGTATTGTTGCATGAGCAAGAATCCAGAAATTCAAGAATAAATGAAAAACGATCGCCACCACGGGTATTCAACAGCGGCGATGCGCTGTTTATTGCTAACAAACAGAGTAAACCGAAACAAAAACCTTTATTTAAAAAAGAAACCGCTGCAGAAAATAGAAATGCGACCATATTAACCGATAGTGGAAAAAAAATCCACAAGTCGGATGTAAAAAATGTGTAAAGAGCACCTGATAACATTGGTTAAGATATTGAAGATTCGCGGGGTTCGAGATGCAAACGTATGTTTGTAGTCAATGGGGTCAGAATGGTTCAATTCCATTCATCCTAGTGGCCTGGGCTGACTCAATCGAAGCGGTTCAACTCATCCACGAGAATCTATTGCTTATTTGCGTGAAGCCACCCGTCTCATGAGTAGGTCTTTTGCAATCATAAACGCTTTTGACTAAAAGGGATTCACGCGGGCCTTCCATAGTCAATAATACCAATAGGCAATGCATTTACTGAAATTCAAATTGTGAAATGCCATTCGTGCAAAACAAGCACACTATAAAGAATAAAAAAGCATAAATGTGCTGAGAAACTGTGCGAAAAAGCGCAAAAACCGAAAAATAACAAATTACAAAAATACCAACAGAAAATTTAAGCAAAGTAATGCTCAATGAAAACAATGCAATGCTGATAGAAAACCAAAAGTCATTTGTTTAAATTTATAATGAAAAAGTATACAACACAAACATATTAACATTTTCTTATAACAAAACTAATCGCTAAACAAATCTACTAAATTTCAACTAACCGCTGCTTCACTACTGGGTTCCCAAACCAAAAAATTATTGAAAACAAAAACTAAAATTCTATAAACCTTTGCTAACCACTATGCAATTCACAGTTAGGATAAGAGAACATAGACATAAGGGAAAATTGTTTAGCTTTAAAAAAACTGGTATTTCTTAACATGCTTTATAATTAGAGAGTAATACTAACGATGGAAATAGAATAATTTAAAATAGATTTATAAGTCATTTAGAATAGTACTTAACATCTTTTTTCTTCTTATTTTATTTTAATATCAGATTTAATTTAATTAATAATTTAATAACTAAATAATTTAATGAAACTTATATTATTTTTATAACACAGTACGACAGTGGTTGGTACACATGAGAAATGTTAACAGAATATGAAAATATGCTTAAAATAAAAAAAACCGGTCTCAGCGTTTTATTGTAGCACGTCAGAATTTTGTGAAAATCGATATTTAAGCTTCAAAGGACCGTGGAGGTTCACTTCTAATGTAATACTTTTATTTTATTAATATTTCATTCATTTCATTTCAAACTAAAATTTACTTAAGGTACTTTTAATAACATTTTCATATGAACCATACTGTTAAGGTCAAGTTTAATTTAATTCAAATTCAAATGCTTCCGCGCCAAGAGCGCCAATATTAACCCTAGAACACACACCCAGAAAATACTACGTAAGCACACACCCGGGATACGTTTGTACCCGGGACCTTATTTTGCGGTTTTTTTAATGCTTATTCAACCGATTTCTATGATTTTTTTTTGAAATGTATATTTTAATATATAACAAGTATTTTGTCTTTTGTTTCATTCGAATATTCCTACTGGTTCCAGCGATATGGGCAAATAAAGTCAGGACATGCAACAGTGGAATTTTTTTGTTGTTGTCCTGATAAATGCAAAACAAAATAATATAATTTATAATAATATACTTGTAGAGTAACAACGAATACACATTTTGGTTTTTATTTCATTGAAATATTCTACCTGGTTCAAAAGATATGTGCAAAAAGGTCGCGCAAGGTATGGGTACGTAGGTAGAAAATACACTGGTATAACTGGTTTTTGTATTTTATATGCAGCTGCAAGGGTTGTTTTCACACGAGGTGTTGTTATAAATGCTGCCTGTTGATATTTTCATTTTTGTTTTGGTGCTCAAAAGTGTAAGAAGTGAAAATATAAGTGAAAATAAATATAACTGAAACTATAAATAACTGGATACGAAATGACTTCAAGAAGAAACGAATATTTATCAAGTGCAGCATATAGAAGGTAAAGAATGTAAAATAAGCAACAATGTAAACATATACTAATTTTTTTTATTATGCAGGATAACTGAGGAACAGCGAGAATCATATACAGTTAGTCACTTAAGTAAGTATACACCATCTTTATTTTTGAAGATAATTAAAATTAAAGTGTTTCCCAATATACTAATGGCACGTTTTTACACAAAGCATGTGTACATTGGCACTCGCTTTAACATCAACACAAATATAGCTGTAAAATGTTGATACCGTTAGACAAACATCGCTTATTAGTTGAGGCGAGTGAAAATAATATCACAAAAGTTAGTATACAGCATACAATTGTTTGGTGAACATAACGCGATAGCATAATTTTAAATTTAAAAAGTTCAATCATTTTAAACAAAAAGGACACTGTTAGGAATATTATTAAAGAATTCCACATTTTTCATTAAATTACTGAACAATTTGCGGTAATGGCACGAAGAGGAAAAGAGCTCTCTGATGACTTAAAAAAATTAATTATAAAATACCACAAAGAGAATAAATCTTTGCGTGAAATCGCTCGTATCGTTGATAAAAGTGTTGCTACAATTCAAAAGATTGTAAACAAGTACAAAAGTACTGGCAAAACAAATAATAAGCCTCGCTCCGGACGCCCACGGGTATTCAGTGACAGGGAAAGTAGTCTGATTGTTCGTAAAATAAAAGAAAATCTCAAAAAAAGTGCCCCAAAGTTAAAAGCTGAAGTCGAAAAAGAATACGGGAAGCAGTGTAGTACTCAAACTATTCGCCGAGTCCTGTATAATGCTGGTTACCATGGACGTAATGTTAGGAAGAAGCCCTTCGTGAGCAGGGTCAATCGATGTAAACGGATATCATTTGCAAAAAATCATAAAAAGTGTGACCAAACGTTTTGGAACAACGTTATATTTTCAGATGAGTGCAAATTTTGTATCAGTGGAACGGATGGTCGCGAAAAAGTATGGAGGAAAACTAACACAGAGCTGAATCCTATTAATATGACCGGCACGGTTAAGCATGGTGGTGGCTCGGTGATGGTTTGGGGATGTATGCCGGCAAATGGGGTAGGCAATCTGGTGTTTATCGAAACTATTATGGACCGATACGGTTACCTTAACATTTTAAAAAATAATTTGAAGCAAAGCGCGATTAAATTGGGGCTGGAGGAGTCATTCATATTCCAGCAGGATAATGATCCCAAGCACACGTCCAAAGTTGTGCGGGAATGGCTCTTATACAATGTGCAAAAACAACTTAAAACACCACCCCAATCACCGGATACAAACCCCATTAAACATTTATGGGAACATCTAAAGCGGCAAACCCGTAAATATTCCATACGAAGCAAGGATCAATTAAAAAGTGCGCTCCAGGAAGAATGAAATAAAATACCGCAAGCAGTAACCACAAATTTGGTGAAATCAATGCGTTCACGTCTTAAAGCCATTATTAAGTCCAATGGTTATCCAACCAAATACTAGAAGTCGACTTTTAAAATAATATTTTTATAATTAACTCAATATTTGTGCCTTTGTATACTTACTTTTGTGATATGAATTTATACCAAATTTTTTTTAATTGGTAAAATTTTTTTATTTTCTGTCATTTTGTATGCGTTTTTGAATTGAGTATTATATTTATGTTTCTTTCAAGTGAATAAAACACATTTTTCTTATATTTTGTGTTATTTAAGAAATCTAGTGCAAAAATAATGCAGATATATGTAGTGTATACTTACTTAAGTGACTAACTGTATACAATCTTTATTTGATGAAATTTGTGACGATGACGCTCCCTATGACTTTGACTCAGAAGATGAAGAAGAAATTCAATTCAATGACATTGAAATTGCTGATGACGATGCTGAAGTTTCGCAAAGTGCCGCAGAAGTATTACCTGATTATGCGGACTATGAGGATGATGAAAAAGACGATGAAGAAGAAGAAGTAGAAGAAAATAATGAATTACCTGCTAGTGCCGAAAAATTTGTTGCACGTGATGGTACTGAGTGGATGAAAGAACCAAATGTAAGTCGTCAGGTACTCAGACAAAATATTATAAGAGAACGTTCTGGGCCAGCTAGATGCACTGAAATGTTGTCAATAGAGCAAACATTGAAATGTTTCATGAACGTTGAAATGGCTGATATAATTATGCGCCACACAAATAAGTTAGCAACATAAACATATAATGCTTACAACAATGCGCATCCAAACACAACTCCTAAGTCATGGACGCCTGTGTCAATAACGGAGCTGTATGCATTTTTTGGCATACTTATTATGACTGGTGCGAACCATAGCAATGGAGAATATGTTCGAGATTTATGGAGCGTCAAAAACTATCCTTTATATCGCGCCACAATGGGAGTCAACCGTTTCTGTTCGATATTGCGGTTCCTAAGATTTGACGATAAAAACACTCGTGCAACACGCTTACTAACTGATAAAGCAGCACCGATCAGTGAGTTGTGGACGATGATGAACAATAATCTTGCTGCACATTACAAGCCCAGCTCATGCTTGACGATTGATGAACAATTATTTCCTTACCGTGGACGCACACGGTTTACGCAGTACATACCGTTAAAACCTGATATATATGGTGTCAAGGTTTGGTGGATTTGCGATGCCACAAATGCATATCCACTGCATGGACAAATATATACTGGCCAAGCAGAAACTGGTAGGGGAAACGAACCAAGGCGAACGAGTGGTGAAGGATTTGTCTGCCAAATACCAAGGAAGTGGCCGAAACATTACAATGGACAATTTGTTTACGACCTTGCCAGTTGCAGAACTGCTTCTCACCTGGAAACTCACGATCGTTGGAACTTTGCGCAAAAACAAATCATATATTCCTCAAGAAATGAAGCAGAACAAAAACAGGGCAATTGGTTCAACGACATTTGGCTCCAAAAATAATGTGACAATGTGCTCTTATGTTCCCAAAAAAAATAAAGCAGTAATTTTGCTTTCGACCATGCATAATGATGCTGAAATAGCTGACAGTGGGAAACCTGAAATAATTGAATATTATAATCGTACCAAAGGTGGTGTTGATCGAATGGACCAAATGTTTGCGGAATATCCAACACAAAGACAAACAAAACGATTGCCACTAGCGATGTTCTTCAACATGTTGGACATTACAGCTCTTGCAGCCTACATTGTCTACGATTTGAATAACCCTATGTTGCCTTGGAGAACAAACAACAAGCGTAAGCAGATCCTGCGCAGCTTGGCTGAAGCATTGTGTATGCCCATTATTGAAGCCAGAGCCATAAATCGTCAAGTGACGCGAAATTTTTCGACTAAAATTGCTATTGAAGCATATTTCAACCGACCGGTGGAATCAATGGTGTCAACAGCAGCATCAACATCTGCCGCAGCGCGCACGCCAAAACCTGTGTCCGGATCTTGCTATTTATGTTACGCACAAGAGGAAAAACGCCGTAGAAAAACCAGAAAGCTGTGCGCCAAATGTAAGAAGCCAATGTGTCTTGAACATTCGGTCACATCAACAAATTGCTCTATTTGCCATGATTTTCCTTAGATATAAGATGCATTTTTATAATTTTTATAATAAAAGTCAATAATATAATGTGTGAAATGAATATTTTTAATTTTTCAAATAAAAAAATAATACAAAAATGTTTTTTTTTGATTATTATGAGGATTTTTACTATTGGGGTACAAACGTATCCCGGGTGTGTGTTTACGTATATAATGTGTTTGGAAGGCTGTAGCTCCTGAACCAATGGTCCGATCTGGTTCAAATTTTGAATTTGAACTCAAAACTATTATATAATCTTCCTAGATCCGAAGTTAGCGGTATAGAGGTATAGCGGTTCAAAAGTTACAACACTTCAAAGTTGAAAGTGGATATATTTGTACCCGAGTGTGTGTTCTAGGGTTAAAAGAAATTTCTACTTCCCATTTATGAAAATCAAAATTACTCAAACAATAAACAACTGGGATAAATGCAAAACCCTCAAATACGACAGAAATCCCCCAAAACCCATTTATCAAAAACCAGAAACCCCCGACAAACCTCTGGATATCCGAAACAGTATTTGCATATTAAAATCCCTAAAAAATTTTATTAATCTGTATGGCGTACCAAGAAAGATAGTCGCAGATCAGGGTGCAGAATTTACTGCTAACATTTTCAAAGATTTTTGTCGTCAATTTCAAATTCAATTACATACTTCATTCCAACAGAGCACAAGCAATGCTCCGGTTGAAAGACTTCACTCCACTCTTTCGGAAATATACAGAATCGTGGCATCAACTTGAAAAGAAAACAACCTAAGTGAAAACCATGGCGACATAACAGAAACACCAATAACATATAACAACTCAATACATTCCGCAACAAAATTAACACCTTTTGAATTATTTTTTGGAAGAACTTTCAAATTCAATAATACTGTTACTTTTAACAGCGAACACGAATACCTTATAAAACTAAATTAATTTCAAAACACTCTATACCCAATCATTAAAGAAAAAATGAAGCAAGACACAAACCAAGGGATAGATAAATTAAACAAAGATCGATCAGGACCAGAAAATTTTGAAAATCGAACAATTTTTAGAAGAGAATCAAGACGCAATAAAATAACGCCAAGATTCACAAAACATAAAGTAAAACACAATAATAGGCTGACAATCAGCACCACAAAACACAAAAAATTACATAAATCAAAACTTAGAAGGTTGCACAAAACACGAAAAACCAACAACTAATATAGCACCTTTACCCTTAGGCTTCCACACATACTCCCCCAACAAATTGACATACGAGAGATAAGCTACCGACAGAAAATAGTGAAATTTGAACTGGGACCTGCAAAAATAATTACTAACCACAATAATCTCATACACATCATTAATCTCGAAGAATACGAAAGAAACGCCAACAAAATACACACTACTATCAACTCCTTCGAAAAACTTCACAGGACTACTATATTTACAACAGTAACTAGACTAAAACTCACAGAACTCAAAAACAAAATATACACACTAATACCACTTAACAGTCCTAGGCGTGGTCTTGTCAATGGGCTAGGCACCGCAATCACATTCATAACAGGCAATATGGACGCTAACGATGCGATTTTTATGAATAAACAAATTGAAACCATTCAATCAAACACACATCAAATTGAAACCACTTTAGAATACCAACAGAAATTTAATACAGCCATGCAAAACAGACTACTTAATGTTACTAATCACATAAACACAGAACAGGATAAAATTGAATCATACCTTAACAAACTAATGAATAGTATATCAAAAGAGATAATAAATTTTTGGAACTCCAATATAACTCCAAATAAACTACAATATAGACCTTTTATATAATCATCTAACCAACATCTCTGAAGCAATTATTCTGGCGAAACTCAAAATAATACCTAAACTCATATTAAGCGCCACAGAAATAGATGAAATACATATATGACCATATGAAAAATCAATCAGTACAAATCATATAAAAAGAACATATATACGAACTACTTCAATTACAAGCATACTACAATAACTCGAATATTATTTTCAATATTCAAATACCAAATCTATCGAAATAAAAATACAAACTATTCCATATTGTTCCCCTACCTATAAACAAAACAAAACAAATTAAAATAATACCATATATAACTTATAATAAAAACCACATTCCGTTTTTTGACACAAATTGCCCAAAGATAGAAGCTCAGTACTACTGCATGTCATGGCAACACACCCGACACACCACAAACTCCACCTGTACCGCTCCGCTAATAAACAACAAAGACGCAATATGTGACCTAGAAGATAGTGGCGAGATAAGCTCCATTACCCAGCCAGAGCCGAACTATATCTTATTCATCAACGTTAACAAAGCCACAATTAAGCCAAGCTGCAGTGAAGAACCATACGAGATAAACGGCTCAGCTCTTCTACACTATGTCAATTGGAAAATCTATGTTAATGACGAAGCCTTCACTGACAACGCTCTACAATACAAAGAAGAAATTCACGTACCACTACCCTCCTATTCAGAAGTAAGACCAAGGCTCGTCACAGAAAAATTAAGCTTGAACAAGCTAAGAAAGTACCAGATAGAAAGCTATAAAGCAACATCTATGGGATTGCTGCTTTCTTTGTCATCGCATATGTCACCAAGAAACTTAACTCTAAATAATTACCGAACTATTTTTTCAACGTTCCAGCCCCAACCACATCTTTGTGGCCATCGCTTTACTCTAGGAGGAGTTACGGCCGCTACCGCACCCTCAACATAAACAACAACACCAATAAAAGAGCCACCAGAAAAGCCACCAAAGGCAAAAAGCTAGCCGGTCAGCAACTCCGGAAATGCAGACGCATCAATAATTGTAGAATTTAAGTATATGTAATAAATTGCTTATTAAACATATATTGAATATTTATTGTATTGCTTACTAATCAAAATAACTTTAGGTACATTAAATAAACTGCTTAACAAACACAAATGAAATATTTATTGTAAAAGCTTACTAATCAAGCTAAGAAAGTACCAGATAGAAAGCTATAAAGCAACATCTATGGGATTGCTTCTTTCTTTGTCATCGCATATGTCACCAAGAAACTTAACTCTAAATAATTACCGAACTATTTTTTCAACGTTCCAGCCCCAACCACATCTTTGTGGCCATCGCTTTACTCTAGGGGGGGAGGAGTTACGGCCGCTACCGCACCCTCAACATAAACAACAACACCAATAAAAGAGCCACCAGAAAAGCCACCAAAGGCAAGAAGCTAGCCGGTCAGCAACTCCGGAAATGCAGACGCATCAATAATTGTAGAATTTAAGTATATGTAATAAATTGCTTATTAAACATATATTGAATATTTATTGTATTGCTTACTAATCAAAATAACTTTAGGTACATTAAATAAACTGCTTAACAAACACAAATGAAATATTTATTGTAGAAGCTTACTAATCAAAATAATAGAACAACATTTCTATAGAATTAAGGTATATGAAATAAATTACTTACTAAGCAAACTCAATAAGTATAAATACCGCTGGAACTTAGTAATTCACTTATCATAATGCTGTCGAAATTGCTGCTGATTTTTATTTGTGAGCTCCACGTTGAGGAGCCCGTTGTCTTTATTTTTTACGGTGTGTTGAGAGTGATCCCTTAAATCACGCCCAATTGGCGAATCGACACAAAAATTGCCCTCATCAAAGTTGTTGCAGAAATCCTCTACCGTCTCTACTTGCCCCACTTACACTCAAAAGCCAGATTTTTTCTCGGGTTACTACTTTTTCTTCTTTGTTTCATTTTTAGTTGGATTCGTAAATTGCTCTTCTTCTTTACGCACACATTGCTATGATTTGCTTAATTAGCCGTTTAAGCAAACTTCGCAAAATGTCTGCTGTGGCTTAGCGCGTTTAGTCGCCAGCCACATTATCATATTGCACGTTTGAGTTTTTGCCCCATACTTTTTTTTTCGTGTCATGTCTAATTTTTATGCATTTTTTTAAATTCAATACGATATATTTATTAACTTTCATACATTTTTTGAAATTTCTTTTCATTCACATTTCTATTCTGATTTCATTTCGTTACGAATGAATATACAAAATTATTGAAAAGTCTTTATTTATTTAAATAATTTAAGATGTGCAATATAAAGAATTTGCATTAATGTATTAAATGTTTGTTATTACTTAATTTAAAAAACAATGTTTAAAAAAATTGTCTTAATTGAAATTAAATTTGAATTTTTTCACTTCATCAGTTACTAGAAAACGAAAATTTTGACATAAATTTTAATAAAAAGATCCATTATATTAAATTATAAATAAAAATGAAATTTCAATGACATATTTATTTATTTGCATGATTATAGAAAATTTTTATATTATTAAAACCAAATTAACCACCTGCAACACCACTGATAAGTTACATTATTTTTTTCTCTAACTACAAATTCACGCACTGTTAATATGGGTCTCTACTGTTAAATTAAGTGGGTCTACTGTGTATAAATGGTGGGAAAAAAGAGCGTGGTGTGTACAGCAGACCCCCCGGCAGCGGAACGAATCACGGAATGGACTGGGATGAGCATTCTCTATAATTTACGGTCTCTGACCTAACCTATGAGTTGTTTACACGAAGTAACGTATTACTGATTCGTTTATAGAAAACAATGTGCTAACGATTGGTAAGTAATTGTCTTTAATTATCAAGTTTCAAAATAATTCAATCAGATATTTCTCTGTAATCACTTGCTATAATACCGGCATCGATTTTTTGTTATAACCCATTAAAAAGCGAACAATACAATTCAAGGCCGGATTAAGGGCAGGGCCGACGGGGCCGCGGCCCGGGGCCCCCACAAAATGAAAGAACAAAATAATTTTTTTCATCAGAACAAACGATTTTTTGTTGCTTTGACATTTTTATTCCATTTTTATTATCATTTTTGTTACTCAGTTGATTTGAATAAAGTTTTATTATATTACTCGACATAGTTTATCTTATTATTTGATTTTAACTTGACATAACGAAATTTTTGGTTAAAATCGTGTTACAAATAGGTAACGCGATATTGGTTAGGTCATATATCGTTCAATTTTCCCTCCACCTCTCAGCGTGAGCAACGCAGTTGAACTATCGACTCATATCGAGGAAATCGAGAGTAAACAAAAGTCAGTTGAAATAACGGGGTTACACTTAAAGGAAAATTTGTCTCACTTGTCTTACTGTATTAATTGCTGTAAAATGAATCTCATTAATGATATTATTGTCTCGGAACCGTTTGTTGCTGATGTTCATATACAATTGTTCCGTTCGATTAATTAACATCAGCTAGAAAGATAAATGTGTCAATATCACAAGTAAATAACGCATCCGCTACATATATCTGCACGTTTTGCTAAAATAATTCATAAAATGTTATTTATTTTTAATTTGTCAAAATCAAACGTGTAAAATTAGCTTTTCAAGAGCTTAAATTTTACTTTTTGAATGTCATTTGTAAAAAATAACCTTACTCACCCGCATTGTAACTGAGTTAACCTTGACATAAAAATACAATCGAAGTTTGATTATTAAAAAATAATCGAATCATAACTATTATAACCTTACTTACATTAGCAAACTTTTGAATAATAAAAAATTAGATGGAAGTTTTGCACCTGTAATTTGATGCATTGTGTATCCAATCAAACTAACTTTTCTTAAATTGGCAACTGACATTCGTGTTGCTAAACTAGACATATTAGTTTATTTTATATACTTCACTTTTTACACTTTAAACACAACCGCCCACCGAAATTCAAAAAATTTTAAAGTATTTATTAAACCAAATAATTATTCTTCAAAATAATTGTTATTTCTTGCTTGTGAACGCTTACAATTATATTTACTTATTAAAATCACAATATGCACAAGAACCTCTTGCATGCTTTTGGAAATATTTCACAGCAGAAATGTCCCGTTATGAGCAGTTACTATTTTATTTTCTGAACGACTTATTGTCGCCACACAGTTCACTTTTTCTCAGGAAATTTGTTTGCCTACAACCAGCGCGCTCAAAATGTAGAAACAAATTTCGGTAAATTTGCAAAATATCAAGCTTGTGTTGCATGCCTTTTTTTTTTAAATACGCAAAATTATCACAATTATTTTAAATGTTATTACCGAATAAGAATACAAAAATGGAATAATTATTTTTATATACATATATGTTTTGTTAAATATACTATAAAAACTGCGTCTAATATAAGGCGAATGTATAAACATTTGCCCATACTGACCTATTGAATTTTTCAGCTGGCTTCCGGGTCCACTAAATGTTATCGCATTGACCCCAAACTTTTACCGTTTTATCTAAATACATAAAGGAACCGATTTCTGGCCGGGAATATATAGAAAACCGATGTTTGAAAATAAGGATACCCCTAATGTATATCTACAAGTGCCAGCGTGTGATACATATGTAAGTATTTCATGGAGGTTATGAAGAATGACCGCCCTTCCGGGACATGTTTACAGCCGTATACTTAAACCATCCAAAATTATCTCAAGCGAAAAACTGTATCATCTCAGATAAAATGCAAAAGGTCAAGCAATCGCATTAGTTAAACAATTCGAATTAAATGACGAAAATTTCAATCTGGCTTGGGAAGCGCTCAAGTCAAGATATGAGAATGAAAGAGTACTGGTCGATAAACAAGTAATGATTTTAATGAACTTGCCAAAAGTACAGAGAGAAACAAATTTATTAAATTGCAGTCAACTGTTACAAACTGCCTATGAGTGTTGTCAGGACTCATAAAAATATAATACCCAAAAAGGTCTACATGGAAGCTTCATAAAACCAGTGATCATAATCTCCATAATAGAAGCTTCAATAAATCGCAAACATTTGTCAATGAATACAAGCATACGTCATGCGAATTGTGGAGATAAGCTCTTAAGATCTTGCGGGAAGTTGAAAAAATTATCTATAAATGAAAGATATAATTTCGTGAAAACCAAAAGACTTCGCACAAATTGTCTGTCACACTCGCACAAGTTAACAGACTGTGGGAGCAAATTCAATTGTGTATACTGCCAAAGTAGACACGAGAACCCCTCAAAAAAGCACGAACGCTAAAATAACCAAAGGGCTAATTACTACAGCAAGACCCGACAATCCCGAAGCTCACAGTCCCGAAAATAGGCAGAAAGAACCATGCTGGTCAAAAGCCGCAAGCACTCCCCGCGGCGACTCCAGCCGCAACCCTTCTACCGAGCGTTTGATGAACAGCAGCACCAGCAGCAACATAGTGTACCTCGCGCAGCCTATGCCACTTTTCTAACAGACTTCACAACACCATATTTTACTATCGTCAAAGCCGCACCATAGTCGCCCAATCGGGTTCGGCAACGTTGTGGAGATGCTACTACAGCGTCAGTGACTATTAGGCTAAATATATGCCAAGGGGAGCCGGGATGGTTGAATGAGCAGGTGCGGCATGACCGAATTCCCCCTTCCGTTCCTCCACACACGCCGACAGATGGCCCAGTGCATATCGCACACTTTATATCATGCACCTCACCATCTGTCACTTGTACACACACATATATACTTATACATATAATTATAATATATCGTTTGCGAGCCGATTCGGACGCATCCTACAACTCGCTTGTTTTCTAAATAAATATGTTAAGTCCCACTTTTTATTTGTGCGTTGTGTCTTATTTTGCAAAAAGTGTATTAAAGTTGTAAACGCCTATTTAGCCATTTGTCTAGTTAGTTTTCTTGCTACATTTGTTTGGCGTTGGTTTAAGCTTTTCGAATTTTGATTTTGTGTTTTTATTTACTTTTTCCAATGTAACAATCGTTCGTTGCAAGGCGAATTCCTATCAGGTAGTGTTATAAGAACAAAAACCAAAATGTACTCTAACAAAATATAACAAGCAAATTATTTTGACTTAACGTTCAGCAAGCGAATTAAATCAGGTGCTAGATCAACTTCATCTTATATGAATTCGCCATGGTTCGTTATATCCAAATGTTCGCTTTATGAAGTGTACATTATATCCAGACTCCACTGTATATGTATATACATATACATATGTACACCGTGTCAAACAAAATAATTTTTATTTAAATCTTTTTCGATTTTATAAGATAGTTAAAAACAATTTTCAAAATTTTTAATCAGATTTTTTTTTTTAATTTTTCGCTTTTCATATTAAATGCAGCATTTTATTTACAATTGCAGCCAAACGGCAACTCTCTTCTCTGCGGCAACTGCCCATTTTGTCTGCAGTGTACTCGCTAACCACCATCGCTACTATTTAGTTAGGTCAGTGTTCGCACCTAACTAGACTAAATAGTTGGCCAACTAAAGAGTCTGCAGTGTGGCGGGGGTTCTTTCTTAAGGGGCTTTGCTTTATTTTCGAACGTGTGTACAAGTAGGACCAAAATAGGAACAACTCAGTTTGATCAGAAGTAGAAGTACATTTCTGTAACGTTCTCAGTATCTATGATCACATTGCGTGGTACCATTCATGACATATTTATTTTCTTTGACAGAGCTACATAGGTTTTGTAGTTCTAAGCACTTTAAAGTTCAAACCCCTGTTCCATAAAAACCTTGTAGAGCTCATCACTAAGTTATATATTTTCTGACATTCTTGCGGTATTTTAAACTTGTTGTTGACTTTAGGTTTCCGAATAGAGGTATTATGCGTCGTGGCATCGCTGTTTACTTATTCTATCAGAAATGGCCTGGGCAAATAATAATTGTTATTATTACTTACTTACTATGCCCACTATCGGTTGTAACATGTAATATCGTTCTTTAGCGGCTGCGAAATACGGATATGTGTCAATCTATACAAGTTAACACCTGCTATCGCGCTCATGGGAAGCATTCCGTTCCCATGTGAAATGCTGACGCTATGTCTGCCAATCTGCGCGTGTCAAAACTATAAACAACGGGAGCAGCGGAGAAGCGATCCAGCTGAAACTGCAGCTGCAAGAACAACAACAACCATAGCAATAGCAATAGCGAATTTGCGCTTCTCCTAATACTGCAGTCACATTAGCAACAACAACAATATCAACGATTACAAGCTACAGCATTCTCTGCTTAGAATTAAGTAGGGTAGAGTAAGCTTTATTTTCAATTATAAATTTCAGTCTTTTGCCAGGCCCTCTAATTGCTGCTTCCGTATCAGCGGAAGAAATAAAGATCGAATAAAAAAGTAATTAAGCCTCCATACTAGGCAGCGTTTTTATTCAACATCCTATTAAGATTCTAACTGGCGCCCAACGTGGGGCCACGCGCGTTTTTAAAAATATCCTCGTTAAAAGGACAAATCGCGGCGTGGTTGTGGGCTCGGACCCTCTAACAAAATCTAACATTATTCAAAAGGAGCAGACGGACATCTCGAGCAGGAAACATTCCCGGCCAAGGAGGAAGAACAAGGATCAGCAGCAGCTAATCACTGACAACTAACTCTCAAACACCGTGGATAAAATAAAAATGCTTGTAAGTAGAGTGCCCGACCTCCAATAAGTTAAGCAAGTGGAAAAGTATTATAATTTTTATAAAATATAGATAAGTGATTGTGAAGCTAACTCAATAAGCAATTAAAACTGATGATAAATGTGAATTAAATTAAGGAAAAAGAATTTAGAATTTTGTAATAAATTTGTTGCTAGTAGAATAAAGTAGCTAAGCGCTCAAAGCTCGCTATATTTGTATTGAATTGAAGATCAATAATAAATTGTGAATTTAAAAAAATGGATGAAATGCAACTTCGTGCAGTAGTCAGTGCCGCCGTAAGGCTGGCTACTGAACAGACGAAGAAAGACTTTCAAGTTGTTATCGACGAGATGACAGAAAGACTTGCTAGGATAGAGACACCGACGACGGTAGAAGAATACAAGGAAATTACGTTTGATCCTAATATTGAATGCGACATGTCATTAGATGTGGTCAAGTCATTGCCAGAATTTTCTGGTGATCAGACTCGTTACGTATCATGGCGACAGGCGGCTCATGCCGCGTACAAAATTTTTGAATGCTATCCTGGCAGTTGCAAACACTATCAGGCCGTGGCAATTATTCGTAACAAAGTTACAGGAGGAGCGGATTCTGTGCTATCCTCGTTCAACGCCGTTCTCAATTTTAAGGCTATTATAGCCCGACTTGATTTTTCCTACGCGGATAAGAAACCTATTCACGTCATTGAACAGGAAATGTCCACGCTCCGTCAGGGAGGCCTGACAATCAATGCCTTCTACGACGAGGTCGAAAAGAAGTTGACCACAATAACTAATAAGACTCTTATGACCTATGGAAATCAGCGACAGGTGATAGAGTCACTGATGGTGAAATATCGTCAGGATGCTCTAAGGGTTTTCATATCCGGTCTCAATAGACCATTATGTGATATCCTGTTTTCATCGAGACCGATAGACATGCCAACAGCTCTCGCCCTAGCACAGGAATTAGAGTCAAATCAAGCTCGATCTTTATTCGCCTCAAAATTTGCAGATAATAAAAATTCAGATAATCGTTGGCACAGACCAACAAATATTAGGTCTTATCCTTCTGTCAATAGTCCACATTTTAACAGATTAACAAGTGATCAGGTTCAACAAAGGGTTACTCCTATGGAGATTGATCTCAGCCTTTCTAAACTGAGGCATCATACCCAACAAACATTGCCCCCCTCTCGTAATCGCCCGACCTACCCTTCAGGCAGGACCCCATTTGGGAACCCTCTCCCAACCAGTGCCACTGCCACTAACACGAAAAGACCACACGGTAGTGACCAATTTGCTTACAATAAGTTACAACGAATCAATACCTTAAACCAGTGCGTGAATGATGATGTAGAAGGAGCCTACACAGTTTCTGATGGCGATGATGAAAAGGTGGCAGACGCGGGATTTTACAATTATGATGACGTAACACCGGAGATACCAAGCGATGAAATAAATTTTACAGACCACCAACCGTTGACCTTTTCAATCTCAGATAAAAACCCGAACTCAAAATTGAAGAGATGGAGATCATTTGTTGAAGAGTTCTCTCCTAGGTTTCATTATAAACCAGGAAAGGAGAATGTTGTCGCTGACGCGCTGTCAAGACAACACATTAATGCTTTAAGCACGGACCGATCCGACGAAACTGTTCATAGCGAAGAATCCTCAACAATGACAATTAAAACAGTTACAAATCCTATTAATTGTTTCAGGAACCAAATAATTCTTGAAGATGGGGACAACGAATCCATAAATACAAAAATTCTTTTCCAATCTCAGATCAGGCACCACGTCATTTTCAATAAACTTGAGAGGATTCCCAACTTAATGAAAAGTTGCGTAAATCCTAACAGGGTTAACGCTTTGCTATGTGAACTTCCTGTCCTGGGAAAAATCCAAAACCAGGTACTTTTAAGCTTCCCTTCAGTCAAATTTGTTTACACGAGGCTTCAAGTAACTGACATTTTTAACAAGGATGATCAGATAGAGATTTTGCAGGCTGAACATAACCGAGCTCACCGTTCACTGAAAGAAAATATTAATCAAGTTCTTAGGGACTACTACTTTCCCAACATTCCGAAAATTTTAAAAGGCATTATTTCTTCATGTAAAATATGTAAAGAGGCCAAGTATCAGCGTCATCCACCTAATCCAGGAATAGGCGAAACTCCCATTCCATGTAGGCCTGGCGAGACTTTGCACATAGACATTTATTCCTCCGACAAGAAATACAACCTAACATGCTACGAAATTTTGCCAAAGACACACTAAAGTTATTAGACTTGTTCCCACAATCACACATAAGGAAATTACTACAACTAGACGCAGACCAAATTCTACGATTACTGGGTTCACTAAATATCCACCATCGTCATGCCAGAAGTATCAATTTGTTGGGGACTGCCTTGAAATACATTGCGGGCACCCCCGATTTTGACGATTTTAACCAAGTATCTACCCGAGAAGAAGCGCTGATAGAATCCAATAATCGGCAGGTCTTCATCCATACCCAGACTCAGATAAGAATAAATCAGTTGACTGACACTATTAACCAGTTACTTAACTCAACAAAGAAACGTGAACTTAACACCGAACATCTTTTCGAAGTAGCAACATCCAGAAATAGGCACATTATAGACGAGCTTGAGACAATTATTTATTCAGTTACTTTAGGTAAATTACAAATAGTAAATCCGATGATGTTAAGTGATAAGGAATCTGATAAACTCATTACCAAAGGGCACTCTACCAATATTTCTGTTAGCGATTTGTTATCGGCTTCAGAGCTGAAAATTTTACAAAATAACGAGAACATTTATTTTATAATCAAATACCCTATCATAAGCCAAATATGTAACAAACTTATAATCAGGCCCGTTATTCACAATAAGAAAACAATATTGTTAGAAGCCAGTATGGCAGCAGAATGTGGTAACAAGTATCACCAACTAAATGACTGTAAAGAAATGGTATCGAAAACCATCTGTCGAGTCGTAAGCGCAACCAACTCATGCCTACTGAACCTATTGAATCGTCAAGCTGCTGCATGCAAATCTATACCAGCAGACCACCTTGCCCCTCTGGAGGAAATTGATGATGGCTTGGTGATCGTTAACGATGAAGCAGTTGAAGTCCGCGAAGACAGGTTTCCGAAAATTAAAATTAAAGGGACCTTCCTTGTCTCATTCAAAGAAAACGCCAGCATTAATAACATTAACTATACGAACTGGAAGAGAACTGTTCGCTCCTACCCGAGAGCCGCGCCAGCCCAAATATTAAACATAACGGAGCTCGTTCCCCTATTATCCCTGCCCTATCTACAACATGGAAGCTTAAAGAATCTGGAGGAAATTGCCGCCCTGCGAGAAACAACTCAGGCACAGTCAACGCAATGGTCGATTTCATTTTCCCTCGTAATATTCATTGCCGCCGGATCCACCATAATAGTCATTATTTGCAAGTGGCAACAGAAACGCAAAACTGCAGCAGTAGTAGAAAGAGTTATAAGGGGAGCTGGGGACAGCTCAACTTTACAGGGGGAGTAGTTAACACCTGCTATCGCGCTCATGGGAAGCATTCCGTTCCCATGTGAAATGCTGACGCTATGTCTGCCAATCTGCGCGTGTCAAAACTATAAACAACGGGAGCAGCGGAGAAGCGATCCAGCTGAAACTGCAGCTGCAAGAACAACAACAACCATAGCAATAGCAATAGCGAATTTGCGCTTCTCCTAATACTGCAGTCACATTAGCAACAACAACAATATCAACGATTACAAGCTACAGTATTCTCTGCTTAGAATTAAGTAGGGTAGAGTAAGCTTTATTTTCAATTAAAAATTTCAGTCTTTTGCCAGGCCCTCTAATTGCTGCTTCCGTATCAGCGGAACAAATAAAGATCGAATAAAAAAGTAATTAAGCCTACATACTAGGCAGCGTTTTTATTCAACATCCTATTAAGATTCTAACTTACACACTAGAACAAGTGAGAACAGGACTGCTCTGCTAGAATCAAATTGTTTCGCTAGAAACACACAATGATAATTTACTGTAATCGCAGAATTACCCATGTTGTTTTGATAAACTTAGATATAAGCTATGACAGTTCCAATGCCAAACCGATCACTCAATTACCGGTTGAAATTTTGGTTGCACAACTTTTAGAGCGCTACATTTCTAGATAGATTTCGTTAATGACGAAAAAGGTCGGACGGTGGGGCTGTGTTATGGACGCGTGAAGGGAGTAATTTCAATGTTTTGAAGAGCGTGTATTTCAAAAGCTATTGAGCCGAACTCAAAAATGTTGATATGATTGGATAGGTAATGATAAGCTGAGGGTAAATTGCTGTACTGGTTTTTCGTAGAGCAGGTAAAATATGAAACAAACAATCAAATTAGAATATATTTAATTTAAATAATTCAAGGAATAGACGGAGTCAACGGCTTTCTTACACTTCGAGGAGGCCGAAGTATTTAGCGGAGCTATTTGACGAAAGCGCCAATTTAGGGTTGCTATTTTGGCGAACGGAATAAACATTCCGCACGCCTCGCAGTATTTCTGCGAAAAGCACAAGTTTAGAAAATATTTGAAAGGTGCATGGCTTGTTTATCACAATTCAGACTTTTAATATTAGTTAAGAACATTTCCCGATGGAACTCATTTTTTTTAATAACCCAAACTTTTTTTTTAATCTGAAAATATGGAGGGTGGCCTTGTGTATCACGCTTGAAATAATCCATCCCAGTAGGGGGTTCTACGCGACCAACTCTCCAGCGATGGAGGGCATCAGGCCAGGCTGAATAAGCTTTGCATAAAGATTCGCACCGAGTACTACCTCGGCTGGCGCTGCCTTATTGAAGGAGAGGTCGGCCAGTCGCAAGTTATTGAAGCCTTGCGCGGTTTGTTGTGAAATCGAACGCGACGGAATCGGCGTTGGGCTAGTGGTCTTGATGTTTGTGTACCGACAACTCTTAATGGCCACCAATATTGTTGCGAAGTACGGTATAGCACACTCAGCCGGCTCCACGTACTTGAGGGCGGATTCGCAGCTTTGTAACCATGGCGGCGAAAACTGTGGTCGCCGGAGTCACGAGATTGATAACAGCACGCATTGCGGTCAACCTACCAACAGTACGTATGCGTACCAACGCCGTAGATGACAGCGCCATCATTTGCTTCCAGGGGAGTTCTGCTGATCATCGCTCTATTGCCGAATGGGGTGGCCGACGAGACGTATCGAGTCTCGTGCGGTCCGAGCTATGCCGATTAGATGAACCGAGTTTCTGTCTCTGTGTCGGTCTCAAATTTTTGAGATAACCTCTCGTCTCTCGTGTGCCTGTCTCAAATTTTTGAGATAATAGTTAATAAAAAGTTATATTTTTCGTCTAAAAGCCTAATTTTTACAAATCAGCACGCGTTCATTGCATGCCGCTTCACTGTCACTAACTTGCCCATTTTCAGTGATTATGGCATTCTGCATTCGAAAACAGATCTGAAGTTGACACGATTCTCACTGATTTCTCTAAGGCATTTGACAAAGTTTCCCACCGAATACTCTTGTCGAAGCTTGCGTCAATGGGGTTTCACTGCACGTTTTTGTCGTGGATCAAGTCATATTTATCCAATAGACGCTGCGTTGTTGCCGTTGCTAATGTCACATCCCGTCCGTTTATTTTATCCTCTGGTGTTCCGCAGGGGAGCATTATTTTATTTATTACAGATATTGGTTCATGCATTTCGTTTGATGAATACTTGATGTATGCTGATGACCTTAAAAGATTCGCAGTCATTAACAATACTCGTGACTCTGAAATGTTGCACTCCGACCTGCACAATATTCACAATTGGTGCTATTTGAATTGTTTCTTGCTAAATATAAGCAACTTTTGCTAAATCGGCTTCTACTTTACATATCTCGTATAGTATTGCTGGCTCTCACCTGAAATCCGTTGATGAAGTTAAGGACTTAGCTTTTGCTAGATCGAGGTTAGAGTATGGCGCTATCATCTGGAGACCATACCAAATAAATGTTTCCTACCGCCTTGAGAGAGTACAGAAAGCTTTTTTACGATTTGCCCTCCGATCTTTAAACATTTCAGAACCCTTACCATTGTACGGATCTCGAAGTTTGCTGATTGACCCAAATACACTTGAAAGCATAAGATCCATATTATCGTGCTCATTTGTTATTAGAATCATTACTGACACTATTGATTGCCCTTTCCTTCTAGGTAAAATTCAGTTAAATATTCCATACAAGAACCTTCGACAGTATGAATCCTTCAAAATTTGTTTCTCAAAAACTAATAATGAATCCTCCTATTTCTTGGGCATGTCCTGAGTTAAATTCGTTTTTCAGTTATTCAGGTGCTGATTTTACGTGGCCTTATGCCATCTTAATCACCCATCTCAGATCTTTTTTTGGCGTAGAATACGTCTTACCTTACGGTATGGGCACCAATGTCAGGTTTTTATTGTTGTAATCTCTATTTCTTTAATTATAAGGAAACGGCTCGATTAATTTTTTTTTGTTTTTTTTTGTAGTCAAATGCAGATGTTAGCTTTCGTTTGACATACATTTCATGTTGGTTGATATCTTCCTAATATTTAAATTTCTCAAATGAAAATTGTATAAACACATGCACACAAATATGTGTGTGGTGTTTGGTTGAGTGTTTGCTGTTGGGCGATTTAAATGTACTCGTGCAGCCCTTTCTTTGTATTGCGTAATTTTAGGCGGGCAAGTTAAAGTAGAGTAAAAGAAGAGAAAATGCTGCCAAGCACTGCAAAAAAAATAATAAAATTGATTCGCGTATGTTATTTATCATTTATCTTTACTATTGATAACAGCCATTGACTTCGTTTTTGCGAGAAATTTAATTGATAATTTAAAAACATTTTTATCCTATTTTTCCTATCATAAGCTTATGTATATCATCCAAAGTAACTATCAAATAAAGAAATTCATTTGCTTGTATTATTTATCATTTATTGTTACATATGTTTTCTGTCTTATCGGATGGCGTATTCTACGTTAAACTTAATGGCAGTGTCTCTGACACAGCCTGCTTCTTTTTATAATTTTTATAATAAAAGTCAATAATATAATGTGTGAAATGAATATTTTTAATTTTTCAAATAAAAAAATAATATAAAAAATGTTTTTTTTGATTATTATGAGGATTTTTACTATTGGGGTACAAACGTATCCCGGGTGTGTGTTTACGTATATAATGTGTTTGGAAGGCTGTAGCTCCTGAACCAATGGTCCGATCTGGTTCAAATGAACTCAAAACTAAATAATCTTCCTAGATCCGAAGTTAGCGGTATAGAGGTATAGCGGTTCAAAAGTTACAACACTTCAAAGTTGAAAGTGGATACATTTGTACCCGGGTGTGTGTTCTAGGGTTAATAAAATAAAATATTAATAAAATAAATAGCCGGCATAACGGAACATCATGACGCAAGAAATACGTCGTTTCTCCTATACCGAGGGCTTGTGCTCGACACTGTTACAGTTGAGCAGGCAGTTGCATAGGGGTGCTAGTAAAGGTGTTTGTAAACCAATGCGGTAATATAGCCAAAATGTTGGTATTTCATATTTTCTTTTCCCGCTCTGTCTAACTCTCAGTTCTGTGTCTTCTGTTAAGGAATATGTACAATGTACTAATGCAGTTAAACGTTTTGTTAGTATAAAAAACGCATTCGAATTAATTAATATTTAATCAAGTGAACGTTTTTAGATTAAAAAAGTCATTTGCCTATTGCTATCAAGCAATGTTGTCACTACAACATGATTAAAACTTCAAACAAAATTCTTACAACATCATGAGCGAAAAACATCTGCAATTGAAGCTCGTTAAGGGGTTACACCACTGTAGAGCACGAAAAAAAGGCATATTTCGGGATTTTTTTTTGGTCAATCAAAATTAAATAATTGTAATTCTGTAAAAAGTGTTTTTTAATATGAGTCTTGAAGTACAGAAAAACGATTAAGTTGAGCAATTCAAAAACAAAATGGCGGCTCTGCAGCATTTTCCCGCTAATGCGTTTTTTTCGCATCGGTCCACGGCCGGAAACCTAGCTCCCGCAATTTTTGATCTGGAACAAAAAACCAAACATTTTTTAATTTCATATTACAGTAGCAAGAGACGTACGTAGGGGTTTTTTGATAAATTAATTTTTCGTAAAATGGCTACACTTTAAAGAAAAAGTTTCAAATTCGAACCAAAAAATCATCAAAAAATTGTTTATAAATAAAAAAATATGCTGAATTTCGAAAAACCCCTACGTACGTCGCTGGAGATAACGATTTCAAATGTACTGTAAAAATTTTGAATCGATCGGTAAAGATTTGTTTGAGTTATGTTTCCGGCCAGCTCGAAAAAAGTGGATTTGAGAAAAACGCGTTTAAAGTTTCCGGTACTGTATAGCTATGGTCTGTGGTCTCAACATGGTAGAACACGAAATTTAGACATTTAGATATTTTTTCCGCCATTCATACTTTAGTATATTATTTTTGAGATCCTAAAAGACCTTTTACGATGAAAAAATTTTTTTCGATTTTTTAAAAATTCTACAGTGGTGTACCCCCTTAACTTGAACAAGAGAATGGAAATACCATGTGCCAGAACAAGTACAGCGATTGCAGCCTTTATACCCACAAAACACCGTGTTTTTGCCATCAGTCCTAATGCGTTTTCTACCCACTCACCGACAATGATTGTTCGAGAAAATTTGTGCTTTAGAACTATGTTAACAAAATGGAGATTATGTTACGGTTTTTGGCAAAATATCTATTCACTAACAACGTTTGTTTCGCAACTTTTCTAGTAGTATAAAAATTTCGGTGCTTTAAAACACATACCTTTTTTCGAGGTTGCCAAACGGTTTGTTAAATTGTGGTTTATCAAGTAAAATAAATAAAAAATAGCAGAAAGAAGTCTCTTTAATATGAGCTTAGTTTTGAACATGTAGGACAATTTTGGAGAAATGTATAAAAGTGCAATTATATTTGTGTATTTAATTGTATTTAAACGTTGAATCAGTCTGCTATAAACCGCGGAATGATCAACAGCTGAGTGCATAGTGCTAATTGTGTATCAATTGTGTATCAATACCTCAACGTATAACGGATTATTCGCAAGCATACGCACAAAAAAAAACTACAAAAAAAAAACACTAAAACAAACAAAAGAATACGCCGATCAACATACATAAGTAGCAGAAAGAACAGAGCACCTTTTATTTAGGTGGCCTTCTTTAATGCTCCTGAGAATTAATCGACTATGGAAATAACCGACATACTTGAAGAGAGTGAAGTGAGGTGGCAAACTGTGCCATTACGTGCTGTACCTAATAAGAGAAGCAATCACTCTTCACCAGGAGTGGTAAAGAAAAAAGTTCAAATACTAGACGACGGCGCAAGTACGTCATCAAATTTCAACAGGTTTGCTGAATTAGAAGCAGTGAACAACGATCAAGAAGAAAGTGATGAGACATCCTCTCAAACCGAAACTACCATAAAGCCGCCATCTATTTTTTTGCCTAATGTTAATGACATAAACAAAATGATAAAAACTTTTAGTTCAGTAATTCCTCATACTGAATATATGTAATTAATTATATGTCTACAAGAGAAGGAGAAGTTAGGATTATGGTAAAAAACGTAATTTCTTATAGAGCACTTGTAAAATATATGAAAACAAAGAATATTAACTTTCACACGTACTAGCTCAAACAAGAAAGAACTTATAGAGTTGTAATTAAATATTTACACCACTCAACTGACATAAGTGAGATAAAAACTGAGTTAGAAATTTTAGGGCATAAAGTAAGAAATATTGTCAATATTCGAAGTCGCCATACTAAGCTACCACTGTCAATGTTTTTTGTTGATATTGAACCAAATAATAATAACAAAACAATATATGATTTGAGACACATTAACAATGCGCTGGTATCGGGTGTTTTTTTTACAGGTTTGTTTTTCGAATAGAGATAAAACTGGCGTTTTGTGGTCAAATCTGGCAACTCTAATGTCATTTATGTTCAGTTTGGTTTGCCATTTCATCATGAACAGGTTCACAAAAGAACAACGCTTGCAAATCGTGCAAATTTATTTCGAAAATAATGGTTCAGTTCGCGAAGTTTACCGCGAGCTCCGTCAATTTTATGGTCGACATAATCGTCCATCAGAGCAATTAATTCGGTTAACCATGGATCGTTTTCGCACTACGTTTACTCTATGTGATAATACGCATCCGCAGAGACGTCGAACAGTGCACACCGAAGAAACAATTGCCGCTGTAGAGCAAAGTGTTGAAGAGGACCCGAATGAATCGATTCGCCACCGTGCACAGCAATTGGAGCTTTGTCCATCAACTTTATGGAAGATTTTGCGCAAAGATCTTGGCTTGCGGCCGCATTTGGAGTGAAGAGAATCCACATGAGACCCTTGAAACGCCATTACATCCACAAAAACTGACTGTTTGGTGTGCTCTATGGGCTGGTGGAGTCATTGGGCCATACTTCTTCCGCAATAATGCTGGAGAGGCAGTTACCGTTAATGGAGACCGGTATAGAGCCATGATAACCGACTATTTTGTTCCCGAATTGGATGGCATGAATGTGGATGAGTTGTGGTTCCAAAAAGACGGCGCTACATGCCACACAGCGCACGTCACAATCGATTTATTGAAGGAAACATTCGATGAGCGCATAATTTCGCGGAATGGACCTGTAAATTGGCCACCAAGATCGTGTGATTTGACACCATTGGATTATTTTCTTTGGGGATATGTGAAGTCGCTCGTCTACGCCAACAAACCAGAAACGTTAGGGGAATTGGAAGCCAACATTCGTGGCGTTATTGCCGACATACGGCCCCATATGCTCGAAAAAGTGGTTGAAAATTGGACGTGTAGAATTGGCTTTATTCGAGCCAGCCGCGCCGGCCACATGCCCGAAATCATATTTAAACATTAATGGCATAAAATTATCCTTCCAATAAAGCCAAATTGATGGACCTTAAAACGATTTTCTTGTGTTTTATTTCAATTCGAAGTTCTATACCCCTAAAAAAAACACCCGATAGTAGTTGAGCCACCTAAAAAGTCGAATGACATTGTGCAATGTTACCGCTGCCAACAATTTGGACACACAAAGGCTTATTGCACAAAGCCATTCAACTGCGTTAAATGTGGACTTGACCATTCTAGTCTGCAATGTCCTAAAAGCAAAGAATCACCTGCAAAATGTGTAAATTGTCTCCAAAACCACCCAGCGAGTTATAAAAGCTGTAATGTATACCAAAAACTAGTACAACAAAAAAAATTAAATCAAAGCAATATCCAAAAACAACAGTCAAAAGTCGCTAGTTCATTTACATACTCAGCAAAATTCTACTCATTCCTATGATACGAGTAATACTGATTATAACGCAACAAGAGGAAAATCAAAATATGCTGAAGCGCTAAAAGGTAACTCTGAGCAAATTAATGAGAGCAACACTCTGCAAAAAATTGAAATACTACTTAGTAGACAACTAGAGATGACAAATAACTTAATACATATGATGACAATGTTAATTAATCAACTATGCAAGTAAACCTACAGCTTGCGTTATGGAATTCAAATGGTTTATTAAACCACATCCGTGAGCTGGAAATATTTCTTTCCACTTACAATATAGACGCCATACTCATTTCAGAAACACATTTTACGACACGATCCTGTTTTAGAATTAGGGGCTATGATCTCATTAACAGCAATCATCCTGATGGTAAAGCTCATGGTGGAGCAGCTATTTTAATAAAGTCAACAATAAAATACAAAATTGAAGAAGAAATACTAAGTCCCCAACTTCAAGTAGCATGCGTCAAAGTTAAATGCGATTCTTACAATATAGCTCTTTGCGCAGTATTTTTCCCACCACGTTTTACTATAAAACAACCAAAATATCATAACTTTTTCAACAAATTAGGGTCCATCTTCATTGTAGGCGGAGACTTCAATGCCAAGCATCCTTGGTGGGGCTCGAGGCTTACTAATCCAAAAGGAAAAGAATAACATAAATGTATAACAAGTGATAACTTAGCTGTTTTATCTACAGGTACGCCAACCTATTGGCCTTCTGATCCCAAAAAAGTTCCTGATCTACTCGACTTTGTGGTATCCAAAGGAATTCTGAGAAATATGCTATCCATTTCAGAAAATTTTGATTTCAGCTCGGACCACTCGCCAATTCTTGTCACTGTAAATACGTTACCCGAGAACACAAGAAGGCAAAAGTTAATAACTGCGAAAACTGATATAGATTACACTGCAGTAGGGTTCTTCACCCAACTTATTTACGAAGCAGAGTATCAGGCTACTCCCTTTAATCAATAGCATTTCCAAAACAAAACTTCCCTTCCCTCTCAAATAAGGGATATGATTAAAAAAAAGCGCAAATTACGGAAAACTTGGCAGATTCGACGACTACCAAAAGATAAAAAGAAATATAATCAAGTCACCAAAGAATTGAAGGTAGCATTAAGCGACTATAAGAATCAGAGTCTCAGAATTTCTTAAAAATCTAGATGTTGATAAAAACAACGAACAGGGCTTATGGAAAACTACAAAATATTTAAAACATCCAAGAAAAAGAAATATTCCTATAAGACGGTTCATGGTGTAAATCTGATATTAAAAAAGCGCAAGCATTTGGTGAACACCTGAAAGACACCTTCAAACCTCTTTTACTCAACAACCATACAGATGAGGATGAAGTTATGGGATATTTAGATGTGGCTTACCAAATGGATCTTCCAATAAAATATATATCTCAATTAGAAGTTGAAGAAGAAATAAAAGAACTTAATAACTCAAAGGCACCTGGATATTATGGTATCGACGCAAAAACAATCAAAGCGCTTTCAGAAAAAAGCATTCATTCCATTTTCCAACGTAGTGGAAATGTGCGGAAATAATAATGATATCGAAACTTAATAAGCCAGAAAATGATATTAAGTCTTATCGACCAATTAGCTTGCTGGTGACTTTCTCCAAAATATTTGAAAGAATATTTTTGAGAAGAATGCTGCCAGTTATTGAAATATATTATATTATACTCGATCACCAATTTGGATTTTGGAATAGACATGGAACAATTGAACAATGCCACAGAGTCGTCAACGTTATAACCGTTGCACTGGAAAATAAAAAATATTGCTCGGCATTATTTTTGAACGTTCAGCAAGCTTTCGATCGTGTTTGGCACCCAGGATTGCTCTACAAAATAAAAAAACATTTTCCTTCGCCATCTTACCTAATGCTGAAATCATATTTGAGTGGTCGCAGCTTTTATGTAAAGCACAGGAATGAGCGTTCATATATTCACTCAATTGAGGCAGGGGTGCCTCAAGGTAGTGTACTTGGACCTGTCCTCTGCACAATATTCACTTCCGACTTTCCAACGTCTGATGAGGTTTTGATTGCGATATATGCAGATGACACTGCTTTATTAACACTTGGCGAAACCCCAGCTAGTGCTACATCACAAATTCAACCCGAGCTGGAAAGAATAGAAGCATGGATGAAAGAATGGAATGTTAAACAGAATACAGACAAATCTGTTCATGTGTCATGCACTACTAGAAGAGAAGATTGCCCTCTAGTATATATAAATGGCGCTCCAATACCTCAACAAAATTCAGTTAGATACATTGGAATGCACTTAGATCGACTACTTACGTGGAAAGATCACATTAAAGCAAAGCGACAACAACTTAAGATTAAGACAAACAAAATGTATTGGCTCCTTGGTGCGAGGAATGAACTTATTCTTGAGAATAAAATTCGATTATACACAGCGATTTTAAAACCAGTTTGGACCTATGGTATACAGCTGTGGGGCACGGCCTCTAAATCAAACATCGAAATTCTACAACGTTACCAGTCAAAGACATTAAGAATGATTCTAAATGCGCCATGGTTTATAGCAAATGAAAACATACATAATGATCTTAAAATACTCTACGTAAAAGAAGAAGCCTGAACCATAAACTTAGCGGTCACAGTAATACTCTCGCAATATCTTTGTTAGATGATAGTCAAGAAACCAAACGGCTGAAAAGGTATTATGTCCTAGACTTGCGTTTTAGAAATTAAGTATACATATACACAACTTAGAGATATATATTCCTAAAACTAAATATTTGATTGTAATGAAATAATGTTTCATTTATATATATATATAGATATATAATGTTTTTTTTTATACACTATTACTTATAATTAACTCCTCAAATTTGATGAATGTTAACTGGACAGATTGCAAATAAAAAGAAAATATAATTAAAAAAAAAAAACGTTGAAGTCAAGTAAATTAAGGCATTGATAAATTGTTTTTTAATTAGTACAAGCGTGGTCTTTGTCGCACTAGTTCGATTTCCGTAAGGAAACTATAGTTGTAAACTAGTATTTTTTCTGACTACATTGGTGTTTGACTGTAAGGTACTTAAGGTAAATGTCAACAGTTTCCGAATATTCCCTGCAAAAATCGCAAGTATTCCCTACACATACATACATTTGTAAAAGAATCTATATAAAATACAAAGAGCACACCAAATGTTACCCAAATGTATGAAGTAAAAGTGGTCCAATTAACATTGCGACCACCCTAACCCCCTCTGCAAATGTGATAAATTTGCTAATTTCTTCTGGATGTAAAAGCGGGACGGTTTCTAATTCTGCTTAGCATAGTTACGGCATTCCCTTTTTAGACGTATAAAAGATGTGCATTTGCGAAATATTTGTCAAAAATGAATAGTCATTGCGCCGATAAGCTAAAATACAATGCTGGACAGTCGCGTGCGCTGATCACAACAGAAAATATAAGTATAGAACAGAAATAAAAAAATAGAGTGAATACTAAAAAAACGGTACTGTTTTTTACTCGAGGTTAGAAAAGGTAATAATTTTGAGACATTAACCAAAATATTTCACAATAATATTAAGACTCAGACAAGCTTTACCGTTTTGAATTACCTCGATTTTTTATGAATAACTAATAATAAGTAATAATTTTAAAAATTGACTCCTGAAATTAAGTATGTTGATATGTGTACATGTTCTGAAATAAATAATCAAATAATCAAAAAAAAAGTTGTTATTGTTTTGTTTACGACACTGATTCGGATATATAGTTGGATAAGGTATAATTCATTATATAACTACCCAAATAATCCTCTCTTTATTATTATTATTATTATGTTTCGTTATTAAGCATACATACGTATACATAGTTTTTACTATAGCTTATGGACTTATTGTGATCTAAAATGTTGTATTTTTAAAATAATCTATTATTAGTCTTCTAAATATTTACAATCATGTTTCTTTAATTTTTTATACTAATTCGAAATTCATTAAAAAATTTCAGCCCTTTATACAATCAAACATTTTGCGCCTTATTAGCTTTATAAAAATTAGTTCGGAAATCATGCTTTTTTCTTAAATCGTAAGGTTGCATATCTTCTACATGTACAATTTGGTTCGATAAGTTTTGGTAATAAATTATATTTCATTTGAAATACAAAGGTGTAACATTCATTACTGTTCCTGGGTTACCGTTAAGCTATTTCAAGGTTTCAATACATAATAAAATGCAACGCTTTCCTTTGTTTTGAAATTTTTGCTATCTGTCTTTCCTCTCACCAGTTCCTAAGAACCAGTATAGTCAAACAATATTCGAAATGAGGCTTAATCATGGCATTGTATATCTTTAAGGCACTATTTGTAGATACTTTTTTTTTACTAATTTTCCAGAAAACCTCCAATTTTTTTTAAATATTTTACTACAAATTTGTAATATAAATGTTTATAGAAATTTAATTGTTTATAAATAACAATACCTAAATACTTAATTTCATATATTTTTTCGCTGTCGACTATCTAATCATTATGCGATTCGCCAGTCATTACAATTGCTTCTGTTTTATCAACATTGAGTTGTAACGAGTCATACATTCCTGACCTGAATTTCCGGTCGTATATAGTAATGTGGCATCGGAAAATTTAAAAATTTTTACACCGTTTAATACGTTTTCCATGTCATTTATGTATATTAAAAAAGTAAAGTTCCAAGCACCGCACCCTGCGGTACGCCTAATATTACTAGTTGAGAGCTTGATCCGATTTCAACGACTTTGTTTCACTGCCATCTGTTACTTAAGTAACTTTCACACCACTTATTTTCAACACCTTCAACGCTTCATTTTTTTATTAGAATAACCCTATCTATTGTTTCAAGTGCTTATTTGTAGTCCAAAAATACTGCAACCATACATTTTCCTGCGTTTATTTCAGATTTCCAGTGTAAAATTACTAGATTAAGCGCCGACTCGTTGCTATGACGTTGTCGTAAACCCGATAGGTATTCAAAGATCAGACGATCGTGTTTCATGTATGCTTCCAATTGGTTATGCACGACTATTCTAGTATTTTGCTTTCAGTCATTCACATATTTATGGGACGATATTCTTCAGGATTAACCGCCTTCTTTACTTTTTCAACTGCCACTGCCTTTGACATTTTCCATTCGGTGGGAAACTCTCATATTGCGGACATGTATTAATAATTTGAAGAAGGATTGGGCCTATTACAAGAAATACATACAAAATAATTTTTGCCGAGATAAAGTTGCAGTGTTTCTTATTGTTCATGAATTTAACGATCTCGTTCAACTCGAATGTACCTATTCAGCTCTTCGACGCTTGTTATAAAAAATTTGTTTAGTACGATGCTAATTTCCAATATATTTTTTAGTTTTTTGTAATTCACGATTAGTTTCCTTATTATTCGCTCTCTCCTCATTTAGGACTAGTTGTTTTTTCCACATTACTTTTTGGTCATTTCATGTATCAATTTTTTTTTGCATATGTAATTCCTTCGCGCACGTTGAAGTTATTTTGAGCAGATTACTTCCAAACTACCCATCAAAATTCCTTCTGTTTGAGACTGTTTTAGTGGGAACAATGTTTTTGAATAGGACCTTTTAATTTGCCATTGAAAAGATTAACCATTTCATTCAAGTTATACGTACCTCACTCAATCCTTGCAAATTTCACAATTTTTTTGCGGGTTAGTTGCCCGTACTTTATATCTATTTCGATGGATTCGTGATCACTTATTTTATTATTGTCAGAGTTGACTATTGCTTCTATGTTAGAAATGTTTGTCACTACATAATCAATTAACGTTGCGGTTGTTCGATATACTCTTCTTGGCTGTAAAACTTTTTGTTTAAATGCATTATACGTTTATGACAAATTTTTCGCCTGTTGGAACTATGCATTAGCTAATAGATATTCAAATCTCCCATTATGAGAATTTTTTTTAAAAAGTCACATAATACGTTTTCTGGCGATTTTTTCTTACATAATTGCTTATACATTTACGCAAATAATACTCTACATAATTGCTTTTATACTCCCTCATAAAATGCTAATATATTTCTCATTCATTCATCGGCTTATGCTCGTCCCGAAAGGTTGTGAGTTCAGTCTACTTGGTGATTTTCTTATTTTCTTTCGTTCTTTCCTTACACAATTTGAGCTCACTATCACAAATACTTGTCGTTAAACTCGCACTTGTTACCGTTTTCCAACAATTAGAGTATAGTTAAAATGCCCCTCGGGGTACCCCCGCTTTGGGATAAAAGGTTTAGCCAACAAGCCCAAAATCAAACAGAAAAAAATTGACTAACTTAACAAATGATAACTTCTGAGTTTTACCAATAATAAAAAAGGATCACCCAAAATATCTCGTAGCAAGTGCTATAAATTCAAACAAACCGCTTAAAAATTTTCTTGTTTAGCAACACATAAAGCGCTAAGAAACATCAGTTCCGAAATTGTAAGTATTTACTCTTAGTAAATAAACTCGGCAATCGCAAATAAGTTCATAGCAACAACTAAATTAATTGGAGTTTGCAATGTTACAATTGAATTGCACAATAACCCTAATAGCACCAAGGGCACAATATATGATCCTTGTCTCAATGAGTTACCTGAAACTGAGATAGTTGAAATTTTAAAACAACAGGGTGTACACAGTATTTAAATTCTCCAAATGTATTGATTGTAAGCAAATACCTAGCGGTGTTGTCCTTTTAACATTCGAATTGTACCACTTTCTGGAAAAAATTTAAATATCTTGTAACACCACTAAGGTAAGACCATATTACCCGAACCCAATGAAGTGCAAGAATTGCCAATTTCTTGGGCGCAAAACAAAACGCGGTACTAAACTCCCTGTTTGTGACTCATATGGGCTTCCTCCCCATTCTCCCACACCATGCTCGCGTATTTTTTGCGTAAATTGTTCTGGCCAATACCCCGCGCCTAATAAAACTTGCCGAAAGTTTTTGCAGATGATAGAAATCCGAAAAATAAAAATAGACAACAAAAGTTCTATGCGCGAAGCAATTAAAACGGACAAAATACAATCTCCCCCCACTTTCGACTTGACTTCACCATCTTTTTCCAACATCATAAACACCGGTTCCACTTAAAACGAAATAAACGCTACTAGCAATACAATCCAAAACGCGGTAAATACCTTGCGTGTGCCCAATGTGGAGCAACAAAACGCCTCCCTAAGTGCAAAGGAACATAAAGTAAACAGATCATAAACAAGCGAAATTCAAACGATCAAAATCTCCAACACAAAATCGAAAAAACAAGTAAACAACCAAGTAAACACCCACAACGCAACACCAGCAATGCTATCAGGCGATGACTTAGCAACAAATCAAATACTTTCAGCAGTATGTCACGATATCACCCCAGCCCCTACCTTGCCTATGCAGGACCAAATTTCTGTATAGATAATGCAAATTTTGCAGTGGAACATAAACGCCCTTATGTATAACCTTTTTAATTAACGACTTTTCTTCCGGAATCATAGCATTACAAGAGGCCCACACTCCATGTAACAAAATTGTCTATCCACCTAGTAAATACGTTGGGTATTTTCACAACCATAGCCGAAATATTACAGCCAAACAAGGCATCGCTGCCTTCATTAAGAAAAATATTAATCACAGGCGAATTACTATCACATCTACTATATCTTTTCAGGCTATTGAAGTTTATGTCGGTTTCAAATTCATCTTCATTAACTGCTATTTCCCTCCTCATCAAATTTTTACCATTACGGAGCCCGGGAGAGGGAAAATCTTGGAAGACTTTATCCTGTCGCATATTCTTCTTGTCATTAAATAACACCTTCTTCCAGCCGGACGTCATACTTTCCTCCCCCCCAATTGCCATCAAGCTGTCTTCTCGTACAATAGAAGATCTCCACAACAGCGAGCATTTCCCTCTTGTTACACCCCAACCCACCTGTATCATGTCAAGCCCGAATCTTTGTTCTTAACTGATAAAGCTGATTGTACTAAATTCAGCTCGCTCTCCATATTGCTGTCAAATGAATCGCTTTACAAACCTAACATAAACGCCGAAGCCGCTTCAATAAAGAAAATAATTCGAACTGCGGCACACGCAGCTATTCCACAAAATAGTCCAAAACAATTTTTATAAATTACCATATTGGTCAAACTTATTTTTAATTCTAAGAAATAACAAGAAATCTTTATGGGCAATATACAAATAATTTAGAACCAACGTGAATCTTATAAGCTAAAAATATCGAACGCCTTATTTAGAAAATAACTGAAAGCAGCAAAAAGAAAACACATAGAGACATTCACGGCGAATATTAACCCTTCTTCTAGTCCAAAAAAAAAATTTTGCCAAACATCAAAACTCTCTCAGGAGTTCGTTCAGCTTCCAATATTCAATTTATCCACTCCCCTCAGGGCAGTTGTACAACTCCCAGCATATTGCAGAAGAATTTGCAACCACATGGTCTACCTTTTCACAAAGCTCTAATTTACAGACTAATTTTACCACCCTTAGACACCAAATAACATTAGAACCATATCACAACTCCCTTTCCTCCACAAATGCTTGAGCTATTGAAGCAGCCATCTCATTAGAGGAATTCGAATCTACGACTTCATCAATGAGGAAAAACACCTGACAAAGACAAAATCCCCAACCCGCACAGTTCCTTTGAGCACTATGTTTATGCCGATGAAGCCCTTATTTTTACAAGAACTCAAGACTTTGATAAAGCAAATATTTTTTTCAAATATTCTTGATGATATTTTAAATTGGTCCCCAACATCAGGTGTCAATATTTCATTAACAAAATGTTTCACAAATCACAGTTCTCCTTTCCTCTCCTATCATTTTGCAATATCCAAATTCCCCACACAGACACACTGAAAATATTAGGCATGGTGTTTGATAAAAAATTTAATTTTAGGGAACATTGCAAGTAAGTTAGAATAAGCTTATCTTTTAGAATAAATATAATAAAATTCCTGTCGTCCAGATATAGATTTGCACATACTAACACTCCTGTTAACGTAACTAAAGCATTAATTGCTCTACCATTCTTCTGCTAGAAAAAGTATTCAAGCTTTTGCTACTTCACCAATCAAATCCTTGCCGAAGCCGGACTACCCGATATCTCGAACAGAGCTACACACAACACTATGATGCTAGTACCAAAACTGCTCCATTGCAGGAATACGCTGTTATGTTAACAAGTAAAATCAGCTAGTATTTTCCAATCAAACAATATTAAAGCAGTATCCACATTATCACGGTGCCTATTACTAATACACCAATACCAATCGAACGTCGTATCAAAACCAATATTTATTAACACATCCGCTTATCCACCTTTCAAGGTTCCTAGATCTTCATTTATAACCTACCTTCAGAATAATCATAAGCTTAACACTAGCACTTATGAATATATACAACTATATAATGAAGGGATTTACACCGACGTTTCAAAGTCTGACAACAATACTATCGATACATTAACGGTAACAAATAGAATTGGTGATACCATTACCGTTGGTGTTTTACCCACATACATACAGCTCGATATTTAAAGCTGGAAGCGAAAATGTACGTCTCACGTATTGGCAAGAATCCCATTATATGCACAGATAGTAAATCTTCTGTAAAAGCTATTCAGCATTTACTGGTTGTCACCTCGTAGCTCAAATTCGGGAATTTCTCCTCGAGCATAGTTCCATTAAAATTATGTGGATATCTGGTCACAGAGGCATTATCGGAAATGAAATTTCAGACCAAAGAGCAAAAGAAGCTGGCGTAATCTCTTCACGTATTCGAACATTTTATATATAGAGATACTTGCAAACTTTACAAAAAGTTCTTGCACGAAAGCTGGCAAATAGAGTGGGACAAATACGTGCAATAATTACAAAATGGATACCTCTTCTGGAGCTCGACCAATATTCCCGACCAGTACGTCTATCAAAGTATAAAGACTCTCATCTTCTCAATGGCCAGACTGCGGAGCCATGTTCTTTCTGTGGCGACAACAACTTTACAATAGTACACGTTCTTGATGTATGCCAAGGTCTCCATCACATCAGAACGTCCGTATTTGCTGACACCAAACCGACCGACCGACCGTCTTAAATGTGTTAATGACACTAGCATCAATATGATATCCAATTTTGTATCTCTATCCAAATTAAGCATATAACCAAACACTTTGCCTAATATTTTATCTACACATAGCATGTATAAGTATACATATCATGTATTCTAATATAAGAAGCTTAACATAACCTAAGATAAGAAACCATTATGTATGAATATACTAAGTACATTCATGTGCGTGCGTTTGCTCGGAATCCTTTTTTCTGTAAACGTACTTGTATATGTGTGGCAAATTATCCCATTGTTAGAAAATTACAAGCCGACGGCCTTGGCAGCTAGTGCTTTAGATTCTAAGTGTAGCAGTTATTTATAATTGTTCCTCTTTTATATAAATAAAAATTAAATAAATATTTCTCATTCAATCGCCTACACTTTTGCTTATGTACTCAGTAGCCGTAAAGTATTCTAGTGAGAAAGCTGTGCCAGCCTTATACCATTTATCCTGTACTTTATATTGGATACTTTCCGTTAGTAATATGGCACATATGAGGGATTATATTAGTCATGCTGCTCTAGCTGGATTATCTTGCAAGACGCAACAAGCCAAATTACATGAAACGCGCAAATAGTTTAAATAAAAACAAAGAGTAACACAACACACAAGTAATAACACAACTTTGGCACAGTTAATTTTTACTGCTATAAACTCATTTTGATTATTATTTTATTAAATAAAATAATTTTATTATTTTTCCGTCTTATCAACACAGCCAAACAAATACCGTGTAATAGTTACGATAAAGGCGAATTCTTAACGCACACGTACGCATTTTTCAATTCTAAGATGTCAAGATAATGGACGCCATTAGTTTTCGGTTTTAGAATGTCATAGGTGAAGGTAAAATTCAAATATAGTGGAAGACATCAGTTGCTTTAATAACCTCACCTTATATGAGTTACGATCGTTAGATCACGAGCAATTATGGTGTAACAGTGAGATAATTTGGTGGCATGAGTTTGTCTGCTACTGCAGTACATAGGGCTGTAATTGTAGCCACTACAATTTAGTAACAATGGATCACTTAGGGCCGTTTTCTCGATTGCTAGAATTTATCTCATCTTTAAATGTGTTTTCGCTTTCTCAAGTCCAGTTATGTTTATCCCGCCAACAAATTTGGCAGGCAGTCAATTATGCGGTTCAAAATTTTGTCGTTTCGACAAATTCATCTGTTTTGTTTGTGAATATTTTTTCATTTGAGGTATTTGATTATAATGGCCTCATCAGAGTTCACTTTTTACCTATATTTTGTTGTCTATATGCATTTGCATGTTTTTTATTTAAAAATATATGCAGAGCAAAAAAAATTTCCTGGATTTTAGTAAATTATAACCATCAAAATGATGCATTGCCTTGTTATGTAGAGCACGTATAAAATTGCCGTTAATAGAAAAAAGATAAAATATCACACAAACAAGAACCTGGTCATAGTGAAAATATGGGCACTTATATTATATTCAGCTGTCTTGCAGGGCGTTGTGTTTACTATTGTGAATATGAATCTGTGTGCTGTTACGTGCATAGCTCAAATTAATTTTAATATAATTGTTTGAAGTAAATGCACGATACATTGCCATACAATATACTCAAAATACTGATAAATTAACTTTTCTTTTCAATCGAAGCTGAATATGTTAATATACATATATAATTTTATTTATTTACTATGCATTTCCAATTAATTCTAATATTACAATGTAACAAATACAATAATAACAAATATTGTTTTGTCCGGTTTTTAGTTTATAATGTTTCTTAGTGGAGCGTAGCTGCTGAATTTTAATACGTTGTAATATACCTATGCTGCCATATTCATATGTAAGTCATACAGCTTGTAAATCCATCGCCTGCAGTATTTGACGTCGCAGATACGCAAAGTTCCCAAAATCTCGTAAACTCCATGGGCATTCTCATCCGATGTTGACACGGTACATGCAGCTGTGCTCGCCCACATTGGCGGATGCAGGATTCAGAATCGGGGGCAGCTGCAGTAAAAAATTTACATTTGCTATTTATTTCATCAATATAATTATGTGATGAATTATAAACCACAATTTCCTTCCAAGCAATGATAATTGTAAGTTGTAGAACAAGGTCTTTCGGACCGAACTTTAAATACCCGGCGCAAGTTTTATTTCAAAAAACCATGCTTAAAATCAGTGAATCTAAAAATCATTATTTTGAAAAACTAAATGAATTTTTTTTTGGATTTAAATAAATACTAAAATCAATTGGTATGCTTTTAATATATATGTATACGTACAGTTACAGAAAGTATTGTTCTATTCGCTATAATAAAATATTTTTTCAATTGCACATATTTATTCTTTATTATATTAAACAATTTCCATACTATACTTGTTAAATATAAATAATTATAACTACAAATGTCTTTTAATGTATAAGTATATATAAAATTTTCTAATTCTGTTCTTAAAGTTAAAATAAGGCGATTTAGTCAAAGACTGAAATCCAAATACTGTCGTAGTAACTGTGAACCGTTTCATAAGTAATTGTGTTAACGAAAGTATCATCCAAATTTGAAAACGCCCAGTCAATTTGCATCCCTGCAGGTGTATTAGAACATTCTAGACCTAACAGCGTTCTAAAGCTACTTTCCTTAAAAAACTTTTCTATTATATTCTCAGTAGACTTTAGGCATATATTAAAATCCCCAAAAATAATAACTTTCTGATTACAAATGTCATTACTAAGAATATCGCGGCTTATATAATTTTCAAAGGTTTCTTACTCAGTTGAAATACAAAGCGGCCCTTCGTCTATATCTATCTGGCTCGCATTATGCTGTTATAAAAAATCGTCAAGTGAATAGAGTTATAAAACCCTGGGCCCCACTGCACGCGGATGTGAAAAGTATAGAAGAGTCTGATTCGGATTTAACCGAACCTTAAATACCCGGTCAAAGTTAAAGTTATATATAAAAATGAATGTGAGTCCTTTATAGGCGTCCAAATTACTGAACCGATCTTTATGAAATTTTTTTTGGTGAATATAAGTACATACATACATATGTCTTATAGATCAAACTGTGTATCATTTTGGAAAATGCGCGGTGCCACGCCATATACAATAATAAAGTCAAATTCCTTTTAACTCCACAACTATTTGATCCAGGTGCGCTATACCTATATTTTTTGTTGGGGGAAAAGCCGGAGTCATGCCTCTATATGAGATGAAATTACTGCTCACAATATCTTTCCAGCTATTTGACGAAGATATTTGATATTCGATATATACATATTTCCTTAAGAGAACGATATAGAGGGTGATTTAAGTGCAAAATCAATGTTCAATATCTAACAAAAATATGTATTTATTGGCGCATCAAAGCAAGCCAGGTTTGCAAGTATAACAAAGCTTTGAAATTTCTAACGATGTTTATTGTGTCAAATTTGAGGAAATTAGCTTCAATAGTGATTGAAATATCGCGGTCTTTTTATTTGAGAAAGCGGTACATTACTCTGTTTGTGTGCTTGCATACGAAGTTCTCACAATTCGGGCGAATTTTGTTTTCTCGCACTATTGCCATTTGTTAACCAAATAACCAAGAATAAACGACAGACAAATTGAAAAAAGCAAACCAGAGTTTTCACGCATATACATATGCACATACATATGTACATAATGCAAAACCCCTTAAACTGATATACAAAATAAAAATTAGCGAATCAAATTCGTATTACATATAACAACTTGTATAGTTAATAAAAAATATTCGTGCCTTCACAAATAGTACTATTCCTACACAACACAAAAATCATTTTAATTCTATTGCGATAATTTTGCTCATATCTTCATAACCTATAAAAGAGAGTGACGTTAGTTACTACGGTTATAACTCAAGAACTTCTAGACCGATTTCGAAGATTCGTTTCAATTCGGGCTGGCCTCTGGCCAAACAAAAAGAACACCCAAGCAAATTCCCCCAAAAAAAAAATCATAAAGAAAATTCGTTTCCCATACATTTTTTTTTAAAGCGATTTTACGGAGCTATCTTGCTGATCGAAGTCGTTTATGTTACGTTGTGACAATTTATGTTTTTTGCCATTTTTTGCGGCAATTGTTTTTGCATCAAATTTGAGGGACAATTGCTTTGCAGCAATTTTGTTTTCACACATTCAAAAACCGAAAGCTGGTTCCGGTATTGGGGAAAAGTGCATCAACTTTTGGCAGCTGATTCATTTGTCCAATCTTTCCCCGTGTGTTGAGATATATCGGCGTCTTTTTCAAATTTTATTTAATAATTTTTTTTTGTGAAAATTACCAGGGCAAAGCCATTTCATAGAGGTGAGTTCAGTATGAAGGGCACATTGTGAATAGTTACGTTTCTTGTGATTTTCTGTGCATCTGCAATCAATAGGTTTTTAAGTTGGATTTTTGAAAAGCAATTGAAAGCTATTCGAATCCGCTGCTCATTTGTGCACATGTATGTATGTATGTATCGATAATTCCTTAATTGCTTTAGTGACATTACTCTCTCAGTGTTATTCACAATGCTGCGAGCCAGAAGATCTAATCTTTCACATCGAATCCTTAATGCAAGGAGAGATCGCCAATCAATTGAATACGGATGTATAAGAAATCGCACAACAAACAAATTTCCATCTAATAAAACACAGTTTCCATCTAAAAATAATTTCTAATGCTTCGAGCAATATAACAATCGCCAAAGGCCGGCGATTTTATTTCGAGCCCACATTTTTTTCGATGTTAATGGGGGTTCGGTTCACACATCTTGATTAATTATTCGATGGTTGGCACATATTCATGGCACATATCCATTCATTGTGGGGCAGATTGTGGCATCGCTAACCTTCTTTCGCAATTTTTGACAGAATTTCTCTCTCTTCTCTCTTCTATACTCCCAATCATGTGTATGTTTTCCAAAGTGTTTAACAATTTTATTGTGTATTCTTTCTAACATGCATTCCAACGTGTTTGCTCTCATTTCTCTGCACAAGTAAATCTAGTGTGACGTCACAGCCACAATTCCAGGACACCGATCTCGTTTTAAAATACAGTTAAAACTACTTTACCGTAAATACAGTCGCAGTTGCATTGATTCGATTACATTCCACTGTTTTTTGTTGCATATGATGAAAATAATAACAGAAGTGTTAAACTGGGGTTTAATTTCATTTTTTACATGTTTATATGCTTATACGATTTTAAAGGTTTAGACGAATCCCCCTAGTACGTGTTTCAATATAAAAAGTTATAATTCAGTAAATTTTTTAAAATCATATTCGTCCATGCAAAAACAAAAAAACATTGTTTATTGATCTTTTTTAGACGTACATATATTACCATAAGGCGTACATACATTTATAGTGAACAAAACAGTGCACGACAATAGGATAAATAGCACATCGGAATGGGCTATTGTTTTAAAAACTATTAAAAAAATTGCATTTGTACATACATACATATATGCGAACATATTAACTTATAGATGTGCATGCTCGAAAAGCTATTCCCGAAATTATTGTGCCTTTATCAATCATTTTGGTATTGTTTCCTTGGGCAACAATTTCTTTAAGACATTCATGGCTGATTTGTTGTCCATTTGGCAAGATGTGTATACTTCGTCACAACGCTTTTCATTCACGTTTTTGCCTATTTCAAGAGCTTCCTTTATAGCTGTACCGTCTAGAAGATAGTCGACAAGAGCGTTCCTAAAATAAATAAGAAAAATTAGTAACATGTTTATTTGTTACTTTGAAGTAAAACATCTAGACAGTGGCGGGCGAACCTATACAAAAACGTGCAAGCTGTGTAAGCGCCTGAGAAAGCGGCACATTACTTTGTTTGAGTGCTTGCATACGAAGTTGTTCTCAGAACTCGGCCGAATGCCATTTCTCGCATGGTTGCCATTTGTTAATAAAATAACCAACCAAAATCTATAAATGAAAACCAAATTGAAAAAAGCAAACCAGAGTTTTCACGCATACATTATTTTAATTATTTCATTATTTATTAGGGCAAATTAGTACAATAAGATACTAAAATCTTTTATAGTACAACAAATTTCAGAGTCACAATAACAAGACATAACAGATCTTAAAGTAAGCAATAATCAGTACATACGTATATAAATAAGCAATAAAACTTATACATTAAATGATAGGTTTGTAATTGGCACCTATGCCATATCGAGTTAACAATGTTTTAACAAAGAAATTAGTTACAAAAATATGAATAAATTAGGACTATAATGGGAGATGGAATATCAAATATAGCGAAGAACAGCCTTGCTGAGACCAATGAGGTAAACTGAGGGACTATAAGATCTAATATGCGGGCAGATTTGGTAAAACACAACTTATCATAGAGATAGTTAGGAGATTTCCAATCTTACGGGCAGAGCTACTATCTAGCTTACTATATATCAGATCAGAACACGTTATAATTGGGATAATTAGCTATATTAGCTTGCTTTCTACTTTGTTTACATGATCAGTACAAGTGAAACTAGAGTTTATGACAAACCCTAAATTTGTTATTTTGCGAACTGTCTTTATAGGCTCATTGTCAATATAAAGCGGAGGTAAGAAATTGAAGTCTTTTTTTTTTGTTATATGTATGTTGCTAACACTCAAGGTTAAGTACAATTAAAAAAAGACCATTGTCACTCGCCCATCTGGAGATTGTGGATAGCGCCACATTAACATTAGCACATAGACGGTTGGCTTGACTAACAGGTCCAGATAAGTAAAACTGGATGTAATCTGCATAAGCAGGTAGATTTGCAGTTCGGCAAACGTGGAAAACATCATTTAAAAATAAACTGAAAAGCAACGGGCCAAGAATAGAACATTGGGGAGCACCAGCAGTCACCGCTTTCAGTTTTGAAACGTCAGCACCAATTCGCGCCGACAAAATACTGAAGGGACGAAAATTGTTAATACAACTAGCATAACTCTTTTTGGCAACAGGCAGTACCGTAGCAACTTTCCACATATACGGAAAGGAAAACGTAGTTACACCATGATTTATGATGTGGGTAAGAGTTCCAAGGATATGCGGCAACACAACCTTTTTAAATTTATTGGGAGTCCATCTTCCCCTTCAGCGTTTGAACTTATCCTAAGAACACATCTTTCCACATCATATTCTGCCACTGTGGAAAACTCAAACGGTATGCCGTTAAAACATAAATCACTACACGGAACAAAAGATGGTAACTCTGCACTTGACGTACAACTTTCAAGGAAAGCATCATTAACCAAGTCCGGAGGTAAGGTACAACGCACGTCCTCCTTCCTTCGTACCTTTAGATTATAAATATTGCGCCACAAGACTTTAACTGGAAGATTCGTATTTTATTTTATACCGAAGTAAGCCTGTTTTTCATATCTGTTGCTCTATTCTAGCGTGTTGCTCTATTTCTAGCAGTCTTGAAAGCTTCCCAGTTTTCCAAAGTAGGCTTTTTCTTCCATCTAGAGTGGAGTCTATTCCGATCCCTAATAGCTACTTGGACCCTTCTATTGTACCACGATCAGGTCAAGAAGAACATCTTTCCGGAACGACACAAACAGGGACATATTTGTCAAAAGCAGATTTCAAAACACCAACAAGAAAGTCAAGTTTGTCATCAATAGATTCATAAAGCCAGCAAGCACTCCAGTCAATACTGCCTAAGTCAGAGAAAAGCTCACTTGAATTAAGATATCGGTAGTCTCTGTAGGAAAGAAGCCTTGCTTCATTAGAACGGTCAATATTAATATCCAAACAGCAAAAAATTAGGTCATGGTCCGATACGAAGGAAATTTGGTCAAACTTTAGAATACTGGTCAAGGCGGAAACAATAAAATAGTCAATAAACTAAGATTGCAGTTCATGGCATACCTTGTTGGAACAATAGTATTTACTAATGTAAGTCCGCTGCTAGCAAAACAATCGAGAAAACTACAATAATCACGTAGAAGAATATTGACATTAAAATCCCCACAAACAACAATATTGCTATAATCAACAATCTGATTATATTGTTAAAAAACGAGTTTAGGCATACAGATTTATGAGGATTGTATCGGCAGGAGTCAAGGGCTTTCAAATGCTTACCAGAAACCTCAACCAGTATAAATTCTGTGTTATTACCACCTGATTTAGGTAAGAGTCTCATATGAAGATTGCATCTATTTAAAATAAATGGCAACTCCACCACCTCTCTTCTCGATCCTATCATTTCGCATGTACATATTACAAAAAACCTCAAACTAATACACAAAATAAAAATATGCGAAACAAATTCATATTACAAATATTTGTGTCTTCAATAACATATGTAGTTACTTATTGTATGTATCTTACATAAGATACAGCCCCATTCATACACAACACAAAAATTATTTTAATTCTATTGCGATAATTTTGCTGATATCTCCTTAACCTATAAAAGGCAATGACGTTAGCTACTACGGTTATAACTCAGAACTCCTAGACCGATTTCGAAGATTCGTTTAAATTCGGGCTGGCCTCTGGCCAAACAAAAAGACTACCCAAGAAAATTCCCAAAAAAAAAAATAATCATAAATAATATTCGTTTTCCCATACATTTTTTATGAAGCGATTTTACTGAGCTATCTTGATGATCGAAGACGTTTATGTTTTGTTGTGACAATTTATGTTTTTTGCATTTTTGCGACAATTGTTTTTGCATCAAATTTGTGTGACAATTGTTTTTGCAGCAATTTTGCTGCCACACATTCCAAAAAAAAAACGCCGGTATTGGCAGTAGATGGCATTGCGTGATTCAACATTTGGCAGCTGATTCATTTCTACAGTCTTTCCATCGCATAATTGTACGCTGAGCAGACGTGTGATAAGATTCATTAGAGTTTTTTTTAAGTTGAATAAAATTTTTATTTAATACATTCTTTTAAACGATTTTTTGTGAAACTTACCAGCGCGAAGTGGTTTCATAGAGGTGAGTTCAGTATGAAGTGCACATAGTGGATGGTTACGTGCTTTGTGATTTCGTGCGCATCGACAATCAATTAATTTTTAGGCGGATTTTTTTGAAAAGCAATTCGATTTCGCTGCTCATTTCGTTCTGATTGATCATTTTGGTGTGGAACTATATCTTCAAACGGTAAGTCGCCCACTAAGATTTTTATTTTGTGAGTGTTTGGCCATTCCGCTCCACTGTGCTAGTCCGAATCGCATAAAATGCATAAGTCGCTGACCTTAAACTTGAAAATAGTATCAGGCGTACAGATATCCACCTGCTCATAGTAATAAGCCTACTTAAGTATACACATGCAGACATATGTTCTTACATACATTTACTTCGCTTTAGTTACATATAGACACATGTTACTGTAATACATTTTCCGTTCTTTTTTTTTGCCCTACCGCTTAACTTATGTTGTTTGTTTAATATTCCAATTCTGTTGCTCACTTACCTAAGCTCATACCTAAGTTAATATACACATGTACATATGTATATCACTTTACTTAGGTCACTTAGCATACATACAACATCACTTAGCTTTGTCGATTTTAACTCAAAATCATACGATGTCAACATAACTGATGCATTCCAATTAGTCCTTACATACATACATATATTTTATAAAGAATCGTTAGCTATATAAGGTTGAAGCGCAGGGAAACTGTAGCTTACTGTTTAAAAATAAATAAAGCAAGGTGCATTTCGGAGCGAAAGGAGCGTTTGCATTTTTTCTTTTGCACAAACATTTGGCGACCGTGACAGGACTTCCTCAACATATAACTTGGAAGTTAATCTTAAGGAAAATAATTGCGTTCCTTTCACTTTCCCTTGATTTCGACTTGGGACTTTTTGATTAATTTGTTTCCTGCCACCTACTATTGCTACATTTTTTTCCAGTTTATCGGCGACATGATGGAGCACCAAGACACTACTTCCCAAGGTCAATTAGAAAATCAACAGGAATTAGCGTTACTCCATCAGCAGCAAGCCATTACAAAGCGCAAATTACGTGACATCAAAAACAGAATTGGACTCGAAGACAACGACGTAGATATATCCGTACTTGAATGCCGATTGCAGATAGTGGAAACATACTTTCAACAAGCTTGTGTAGTGCAAACCAAAATTGAGAAGCTGAACCCATCGGACACTTCAAGCTCAGAATTCGAAGAAGCGTATGTTGCAGCAAAATCCAAAATTATTTCCCTGCTTAATAGTGCAAGGAGCCGCAACGTAGCCATGGATAGTACTATGTTTAACGCTACAGGATTTGGAACTCCTACCCATCAACATCGTTTGCCAAAATTGAAGCTACCAAAGTTTGATGGCAAGTATGCGGAGTATAAGCGATTCATCCACACTTTTTCCAATATGGTCGATGATGATTTTACCATACCCAAAATAGACAAATTCAACTATCTCTTAAATTGTTTGGGTGGACCAGCATTAAGTGTCGTAGAACCCTTCCAGGTAACAGAAGAAAACTATTCTAAGGCACTACAACGTTTGAAAGAAAGGTATGACAACAATGCGTTGATCTTTCATGATCATATATCTTCGTTATTTCAAATATCATCAATAAAAACTGTTGATGCTGCAGGGCTACGTAACATAATTGACACAGTTGCTGCGCTTCGCGGCTCACTTCTTTCATTAGGATCTGAAAGTGACGTATTAAATTCAATTCTAATACATATCGTTTTATCTAAAATAGATGCAGACTCGAAATCAGCGTACGATCGAAAGCAAGATTTTGAACGTTTACCGTCATGGGAAGATTGCTATAAGCTGCTTAGCCGCCACTGTCAATATCTCGAAAGTAGCCCAAAGGGTGCAAACCTAACAACAACTCACCGGGAAAACAAATCTACTGGTAAAAAAACCACAACCAATTCGTTCATCAGCGTAAATTCAACATGTCTACATTGCAACCAATCTGATCATCATCTGAGAAGCTGTTCTTCGTTTTTGGCGCTACCGCCTTCCAAACGATTTGAGTTCGCTAAGCAATCTGGAATTTGCATTAATTGTTTGTGTAAGGGGCATCTAGTCTCAAAGTGCTCATCAAAATCTCGTTGTCGTATGTGCCAGCAAGCTCATCATACTCATTTACACTTTAACACTATTTCAGCTTCTGCTTCTCACCCGACGCCAGCACTCTTACCACAGGTTCAAACATCATTATCTTCAGCTATATCGCCAGCTTTATCCACAAGCGCAACGAACAACTCAGCAGTTTCATTAATTACTCGTTCTCGCAAAGCAGCCATCATACCCACAGCTCTAATCTACATCAAAGATAAGTTTGGATATTTGCAACCAGCTCGTGCGTTATTAGATTCGTGCTCAGAACTCAACTTTATCACAGAGGAAACGGCTAAACGACTAAGGCTTAAACGTTTTACATCGAACAAGGAAGTAACAGGTATTTCTGATATACATACAACATTAAATTTCGCTGTAAATGCAACAATAAAATCACGGATCGGCGATTTTTCGCTGTCATCAGAATTTGCCGTTACTAAAGGAATTTCTGCAAGACAACCATTTGAGCTAATGGACATTTCGCATTTAAACATCCCAAAAGAAATTCAACTTGCTGACCCTTTATTTCACAAGCCTCAACGTATCGATATACTGCTAAACACAGAAGTGTTTTTCGAATGCCTTCAAGATGGCAAAATTTCTCTGGGTGCAGGATTACCATGTCTTCGCAATACCTCATTTGGTTGGATAGTTGGGGGGAGTTGTGAAATGCCCATTAGCCCACGTTCTTATATTTGCAATGTAACCACTGCCACTGAAGTTGATGACTTAAACACAATTCTTCAACGGTTTTGGGAAATTGAAGAGTTTGTTAAACCAACTTCAACTCTTTCCGAAGAGGAACACAAGTGTGAAGAGCACTTCCTTCAAAATGTGCAGCTAAAAAGTGATGGAGGCATACAGGTTAGATTACCTTTCAAAAAATCACCCGCAACATTGGGTGACTCGCTTCTCAATGCTAAAAAACGATTTTTATCTCTCGAACGTCGCCTATCACGTGACAAAACGCTGAAACAAATGTATTCAGAATTTATAAATGAATATTTGTCACTTGGACATATGTCGCCAACCAATAAAGTGGACTTCACTAGTCCTTATTATGTTATCCCACATCATTGCATCCTTCGCCCTCAAAGCACAACAACAAAGTTGCGCGTCGTTTTCGATGCGTCAGCACGCACATCATCAAATACTTCATTAAATGATATACTCATGGTGGGAGCTACTGTTCAACCTGAGTTAACAATTACATTACTGGCGTTTCGCTTACATCGCTATGCTATAACCGCGGACATTTCAAAAATGTATCGACAATTTCTTGTTGATGAGAGAGATCGCCCGTATCAACTAATTTTATGGAGAAATAATACTGACGAACCTATACAGTTATACCAGTTAAACACGGTTACGTATGGCTTAGCATCAGCTCCATTCCTTGCAATTCGTAGTCTATTGTACCTAGCTGAGTTGAACAGCGACATCTACCCAGTTGGAGCTAGTGCCATTCGCAAGAGTTTCTACGTAGATGATTTACTGACCGGCGCAGACAACATTGTCGAGCTGCAACAGCTCAAAGTTGAAATAACTAAAGTTTTATGTTCGGCTGGTTTAACGCTTACCAAATGGTATTCAAACACCGCAAGCATGTCTAATCCCGCTTGTAATGAAATTCCTTTCAAATTTAATGACGAAAGCATCACCAAAGCCTTAGGAATGTCCTGGATACCATCAAGAGACATATTTTGTTTTCGCTACGACTTACCAGATATACACCAAATCACCAAACGTTCAGTGCTATCAACAATTTCTAAAATTTTCGACATTCTCGGATTAGTGAGTCCCATTACAATTCGTGGGAAAATGCTGATGCAAGAAATTTGGATCCGCAAATTAGAATGGGATGATTCACTTCCGTCTGACTTACATGCTAAATGGCTGCAGATCAAATGCGATCTCATGAGTCTCAACAAAATCGAAGTGCCTCGCTATGTGTTTACTTCTGCAACTCATGAATGCGAAATTCATGGATTTGCCGATGCATCGGAACGCGCTTACGGCTGCTGTATCTACACGAGATCTAGCATAAAAGGCTTAGTAAAAACTACATTGCTTATTGCTAAGTCAAAAGTAGCACCTATCAAAGCACAGTCACTCCCTAGGTTAGAGTTATGTGCATCCCTACTACTAACTCGAACATGGAATAAAATTAAAGAAAACCTCTGTACTTATGTATCTAACATTTACTTTTGGACAGATTCGGAGATCGTGCTTCAATGGCTCAAAACGCACTCTTCGACACTCAATTGCTTCGTGGCGAACCGTGTTTCAGAAATACAAGAAACCTCTAAAGGAATTCATTGGAAACATGTACCAAGTAAAGAAAATCCTGCGGATATCGTCTCACGTGGATCCAGTTCTGATGAACTTAAAAACACAATTTGGTTCACGGGGCCTGAGTTTCTTTTACAACATTGTTCAAAATGGCCTGTTAGCGAAAAAGAAAAACCCATAGATTCGAATTTGGAACGGCGCAAAGCATTGGCATTAAAATGTAGCAATAGTAGCAACGAGGGATCCATAATAAACGCAATCATCTGCCGGAGTTCATCGTACTATCGTCTGATTCGCACAATCGCATATGTGTGTCGGGTATTCAACAAAGCTGCTATCAACAAGGAGCTTACTGCCTCGGACGTGCTCCATTTGCCGCATACTGAATTGGAAAGTTGCTTTTGGAGAATTGTAGCGGAAGTTCAACGTCTCGAATTCAACGAAGAAATTGATCGCATTCGAAAGCAGAAGCCCGTACAATCAGTTTTTCAAAAATTGACACCCTTTTTGCAAGAAATGGCATTCAACGGAACCACAATATCTATCATTCGCGTTGGTGGACGGTTATCTAAAGCCCCAATCCCGTTCGATGCTAAATTTCCAGCTTTACTTCCAAAGGATCATCGTTTTACACGGCTGTATGTGCAATACCTTCACAGAAAACATTTGCATGCAGGTCCAAAAGTGCTAATCAGTTTGCTACGAGAAAAGGTTTGGGTGGTAAATGCGAGAGAAATCGTACGAAAAACTGTGCATAACTGTGTCCACTGTTTCCACTACAAACCTAGATTGATGAAGCAAATTATGGCTGATCTCCCAGCTAATCGTTTGCAAATTCAGCGTCCTTTTCTCATCAGTGGTATAGACTTTTGCGGTCCATTTGCAACAACCCATCGTATTCGCGGAAAACAACCCTATAAAACATACTTGGCAATTTTTGTGTGTTTTGCATCAAAAGCAATCCATGCAGAGTTAGTTTCAGACTTGTCCACTAATAACTTTCTACTTTGTCTTAAACGTTTTATAGGTAGACGTGGTATACCTCAGCGTATATTTTGTGACAACGCAACAAATTTTGTTGGCGCCCATTCCAAACTTAATGAGCTGAAGCAACAACTCTTTAACGAAAAGGCTGTCGAAAACGTTAAAAACTACAGCAGCAACATCGGCTTTGATTTTAGTTTCATTCCACCTCGAGCGCCGCACTTTGGCGGCTTATGGGAAGCGGCGGTGAAATCTATGAAAAGCATACTGATTAAGAACATTTCAAATGCTCATCTCACTTATGAAGAACTGCAGACGGTAATCATTGAGGTGGAAGCAATTTTGAATTCGCGGCCATTAACACCATTGTCCAATGATCCAAACGACGGCGAAGCACTGACCCCAGCGCACTTACTGATCGGGTCTTCACTCCTGTCAATACCGGACCATCACATTTCTGCCAACAAATCATCATCTTTGACCCAGTGGCAACGAGTTACATATCTAAAACAACGTTTTTGGCAACTCTGGCTACGTGACTACGTTTTAAGTTTGCAGCAGCGATCAAAGTGGCTGAAACCAGAAGCTAATATCGAATGTGGACGTATGGTAATTGTTCACGAAGATAATCTACCTCCGCAACAATGGCTCCTTGGCAGAGTAACCAACACCAATCCCGGTTCAGACGGCAAGGTGCGAGTAGTCGAGCTCAAAACGGCAAGAGGGACCATCCGGCGTGCAGTACACAAGATCGCTCCATTGCCCATTTCGGATTGAAACGCCTACGTTCAATGGTGGGAGCATGTTTGGCCATTCCGCTCCACTGTGCTAGTCCGAATCGCATAAAATGCATAAGTCGCTGACCTTAAACTTGAAAATAGTATCAGGCGTACAGATATCCACCTGCTCATAGTAATAAGCCTACTTAAGTATACACATGCAGACATATGTTCTTACATACATTTACTTCGCTTTAGTTACATATAGACACATGTTACTGTAATACATTTTCCGTTCTTTTTTTTTGCCCTACCGCTTAACTTATGTTGTTTGTTTAATATTCCAATTCTGTTGCTCACTTACCTAAGCTCATACCTAAGTTAATATACACATGTACATATGTATATCACTTTACTTAGGTCACTTAGCATACATACAACATCACTTAGCTTTGTCGATTTTAACTCAAAATCATACGATGTCAACATAACTGATGCATTCCAATTAGTCCTTACATACATACATATATTTTATAAAGAATCGTTAGCTATATAAGGTTGAAGCGCAGGGAAACTGTAGCTTACTGTTTAAAAATAAATAAAGCAAGGTGCATTTCGGAGCGAAAGGAGCGTTTGCATTTTTTCTTTTGCACAAACAGTGAGGTTATGACATTTGTGCACATGTATGTATGTATCGATAATTCCCTAATTGCTGTAGTGACATTACTCTTTCAGTGTTATTCACAATGCTGCGAGCCAGAAGATCTAATCTTTCACATCGAATCATTAATGCAAGTAGAGTTCGGAATAGCGCCAATGAATTGAATACGCACGAAAAAGAAATCACACGAGAACAGCGCAGTGTTATTATGGCCCGACTTCGTGTTACAGTTACAGTTACAATTAACAAAGTTTACAATCAATTGAAGAGGCGACCCACAGTAACACGAGGATGAGAAATCCGGACACAGAAAGTTACTTAGAACGTTGTTAGAGAAATAGCAGAAAATTCCAAATGACAAATTGACACCGAGAGTCTCTGTAAAAGAGCATCCATGTACTCTTGTGGGAGATTTGGTGAAAACTTTTAACATAGATGGCTCCAAAAGAGAAAATGGATCTGGAGCTGGTTGGCACCAGGTTGGATATTTCAGTTGCTTTACTGACAACGGTTTACTAATTGATGATATTTCCTGTATTAAAGGTAGTGGACGGGATAATTAGCGAAAGGTGGCGTTGATGCTAATTCGAAGTCTGCAGTCAAACCCAAGTAGCACTTAAGGCCTTGGAGACTGCTCGCACCTCTTCAAAAATTGCCAAAGACACTAAGATGATACTGAACTCTGTTGTAAAATGGAATTACCTTGCACTCAAGTGCATACTTTGGTCCGATATATTGAAAAGTGAAGTATCATCCCCACCCTATTCCCGATTATTTTACGCCATCCTTCCCATACCTTAATTGCAATGGGAACTATGCCTGAGAGCTGGGAAACCCGATTTCGGAAATTCGTGCTACCTAAATTTCATTTCAAACATTTTACTGTTAATGCAAATTAACATGACAAGATGATAAACATGACTTAAATGTAAACATTCTGTATCGTGATATAAGCAGAGAACTTGTAAGTAATGAGAAGGCGCAAATGTTAAAACAGCTTTTTCATCAACAAAATTTCTACGTGCCGTCGGGAGAATTCAACATAGCAATTTAATTCTACCATACGAATAAAAACCATTTTCACCATATTTTGCTATATTTAGAGCAGAGGGGCTCTTTTGCGGAGGCGAGCGGCTGCATGTGTACAAAAAGAAGATAAATAATAAATCAAAACAAAAACCATAGAAGGAAAATAAGTAAACAAAAAAACCAGTTTCTGGATAGCGAAACGCAACTTGAGACGGCAGATGAGTTATTCAACAGTTGAGGATAAGAGAAGGGTTGAAAGGGATAGGGGGAATCGTCAAAAGAATATTCTTTCGAGTTTTCGGCAATTTTTGTGTCAATCGCCATCAGCGCGTGCACTTGTACGCAAATGAGTTGATGCGCGCATTTGGGCAGAAGTTCTAGAATGTTCTAGAACATTCTAGAATGGCAGCAATTTGTCAGACTACGTTGGCAAATTAGATTATTGTCTGATATTGCGATGTTGAATCTTTTCAATGACCGTCAATGGTTTGTAAAATTGAAGATTTTAGCATTTTTGTGTTCGTCGTGAAAATGATTGTTGCGGGGAACATTTGCGTGTGCGGGGAGATGAAATGCTTGCGCTTATGAATGAACATACATACATACATATTTTGTTTTCAGAAATACACGCGAGCGCTTATGAATGAATTTTTTGTTGTTGTAGGTATGTACATACGTAAATATGTAGATATGCATATACAATGTTTATACAATGTTTCGCTGTGCACTTGCGCTGAAAAATTGCGCATGTGTGAATGAATCTTTTCTTGATTCCACTTATGTAAGTACATACATAAGTATGTATAATGAACCATAGTTGATTTTTCATTAAAAAATATAATTTTGTCATGTTTTTATTAAACTTATTTTTGACTTAGAAAATTAGTAAATAAAGATTAGTTGATAGGTGCATATACATATGTATGTATGTAAATATGTACATACAATGTGCATGTGTATAACTTCAACCTTGACCTACGCTAAATCTTAATCACATCACAGCGCATCGCAACCGCAGCTGCAATTGTGCCTGCACCAGCGCTAAATATTCTAAAATAAGTATGTATCTGAAACTACATACATACATACGTATGTACATACATACATGGATGCATTTATTAAGCAATTCATGCGCGCATCAACTCATTTGCGTACATGTGCACGCGCTGATGGCGATTGACACAAAAATTGCCGAAAACTCGAAAGAATATTCTTTTGACGATTCCCCCTATCCCTTTCAACCCTTCTCTTATCCTCAACTGTTGAATAACTCATCTGCCGTCTCAAGTTGCGTTTCGCTATCCAGAAACTGGTTTTTTTGTTTACTTATTTTCCTTCTATGGTTTTTGTTTTGATTTATTATTTATCTTCTTTTTGTACACATGCAGCCGCTCGCCTCCGCAAAAGAGCCCCTCTGCTCTAAATATAGCAAAATATGGTGAAAATGGTTTTTATTCGTATGGTAGAATTAAATTGCTATGTTGAATTCTCCCGACGGCACGTAGAAATTTTGTTGATGAAAAAGCTGTTTTAACATTTGCGCCTTCTCATTACTTACAAGTTCTCTGATATAAGTATGTTGCTGTAAACATTATGCAGCTGGATTGAATTAGATAACTTGTGGGAAGACCGTCTGAATTCTTTCCCACATTACCAGTCAACGTGAATGAATGGCGGTAAATGTTTATGTATGCATGGCTGCATGACTCCTCCGCAACGGCAATTTAGATTGAAATAAGAATAAATGTAGAGAATCCTGTTGATACTTTAATTTGGATTTGAACATATTAAACATAATTTATTTCTTCTCTATTCTTTAATTTATTGTCGCTTTTAAACAAGTTTGGTATACATATATTTTTATGAGTTTTAATTTTTTGATATTGGAACACTTCTTTTTTACAAATAAGAATTTTTTTCAATTGCGTTGTCACTGTAATTTATGAAAAGGTTTTGCTGAAAAAACTGGCACAAATATTACGTGCATTAGTATAGTTTGTGAATACAAAAAATTCGTGTTAATGTAAGGTAGCTTTTTTATAGAGATGTTAAATTTTTCTTTTTCTTCTTGCATTAGGATATCGTGGGACCAAAAATTAAGTTTACTCATTAAAATTACACCAGCAATTTTTTGAGTTGGCCTTAGTATTTAGGAATCTATTTGAGTTGTACTTGAATAATAAATAAATATTAAGTTAAGGTTAGCACATTTTTGTGATAGAGATATTCCTTTATTTGTCTCGTCAGTAATATTCTTAAGGTATTCGTTCAATAAAATTTTTTGATTATTTACATGATTTGTGATTTTATTTAAATTCTTAATAATGTTATCCTTAATTATAATTTGTTTGTTTAATTGGCTAGTAACCTCTGCCTACCACTTTCGTCAATGTTATCTAAGTGGCTGTGGATTAATTTATATATAATACATATGTATGTATATCGAACAGACCTCTTTTACTTCTACGTCCTTGCTTCTTCTAAATCTATTTTTAAATATTCCTCATCCTTGCCATTATTAACTAATTCAATATTTTTATTTGGATTTTCTAGAACTATTTTGTATTTTGTAAGGTTTATACCATGCGATACCGTGATATCGTAAATTTTGTCGCTCAAGCTATCGATATCTTTTTCTTTTTTTAGTGAAATAAGCTGAAGGTGCTCATTTAGAGTTCCGTGTAATCTCTCCACATCTGAGTTTTACATCCAGTTTTACCAGTTTTACTGTGGGCATTCGATTGCATTATGAAGCATGCATCTTTTGTTATCGAATATAATTTTTTTCAATTTCCCTAAAAATCGTATTCTTTCTTTTAAAGCTGCGATGATAGATATCCATGTTCGATCATTTAATTAATCTATTGCGGGATATTGTGGCAATCTTCTAACGCGCTGTGAATGTATCGATGGTAGAACCGACTTAGACGTAACGCTATAATGCAGGATGTTGCAGTACTGAGGTTTGACAGTTTATTAAAATACCTATGTAGGCCATCTACTACTTGATTTTATTTTCCTTTAATATACTGTGAGTCGAAATTATATTCGTTAAACAAAATTTCCATCTCTGTAGTTTCATCTTTGCCTCCTTAACCACACAAGTGGTTTGTGATCTGTTTGAATTCTATATTTTCTACCAAAAACGTATGTTCGAAAGTATTTTGCCGACCAAACTATAACTAAGAGCTAGTTTCTAGTCATATAGGATTCTTATTGCATGATTAGATGCGTCCATTGCCATGGTGAACGTTTGTTTTTGAAATTGGGGGTGTTTAAAACAGGGCCACTTGTTATCAGTTCTTCTAATTTGGCGAATGCATATCTGTAATCCTTGGCTTTAGGGTAAGCTTTCGCACCTTTTTTTTAATTACCTATTCATGCGGTGAGCTTTTGTTTTGCGTAGTTCTTAATGAATTTGCGGTAGTAACCGCATTAGTTGGAATACGCGTTTCGGTAATTTTTTTGATTTTACCTTTAATGGCTCTTGTAGCATCTCTTATTATCAGATGTCCCAAATATTTCCTAGAAATTTGTTCGGTTGATTTTTCAAATTCCATTCACGGAGTCTTTGGAAAATTTTCTTGAAGGAGTGTAAATGTTCGTCAAAGCTAGTTGAAAAAATTAAGATATCATCTATGTACCTCATGCAAATATATATGTATATGTGCATAAACGTTTTTTTCTCTCTTTGCTTTATTTGTCACTTTTGTATTTTTTTGTGTATGCACGTGGTTGGTATATTTTGTTGTTACTATCTTGGACATAACAGCTTTATATATCACCTCATTGTTTATTCCATTATTTGCAAAATGTAAGTGCGCCTATAATATTTCATAGTAAGTAATTATATGTGCACTTTATCATTAGTTAATCATTTGCCATTGGGAAAGCAATTTAAGCATTGTTATTAAAAAAACCAGTCGTGAAATTAACCGTGAGTAAAAAATTGCCAAATATGGTTAAATTGTGTTAAAAAATTTTGGTTTTTAGTTCAAAATGCCGCTTGGAATAAGCCTATCCCAATATGAACAGGGACAAATACTTGGATTGCGTGAAGGTGGCTTAAAATATAAGGAAATAGCTAAAAAACTTAACCGGCATAGAAATACTGTAAGCAATTTCTTAAAATATCCCTGCAATTATGGTTCCATCAAGCGCACCGGCAGAAAACCAACCATCGACGATCGATCCATGCACATATAAATATTTACTACTAGTGTATTTTCACCTTAAATTTTTTTCAGTGTACATGTGAAACTTAACTTTTTTTTTGTCGCCACATTACTGCTAATATGAACAATTAAATATAGAAAACAGAACTTTGGTAAGTGTCTTTTTTTTCTTTAAATTTAACTTTAAAGTATGCAGATATATATATATTTGCATGAGGATTCGACACAGATTTTGTTTTCAAAATCTTCCATTGCTTTATTGATTGACCTCTGAGAGGTTGTGGGGCAGTTTTCAGACCATACGTTTTAAATTCATAATGCGCCTGCTTAGTTGAGAAATTGGGTTTTGCATGATCTTTTGGATCTACTTCGATTTGATAAAAACCCTTTGCTAAATAAATTGACATGAAATAATTGCATTTACCGAATTTACCGAAACATTCTTACATGTTAGGCATAAGGAAACAGTCGCCAATAGTTTTCTTCAATTTGTTTATCAACTTCGTTTCTGTGAATTTCAGAATATCTGTATAGCTTGCTATATACAGGTGTATCGTTATTTGTCACAATTCTCTGCTTAATTGCACTTGTAAATGTAAAATGGCCACCCTCATCATAAAATAGGTCTATGTATGTATATGTATAGTTAGAATTTTTGAAAGTTTTGAGATGTCTTCTGGGCTAAGATTACTAGCGAATTTCGGTATTTTCATATTTTCATCAAACTTTTTTGAGAATATATCTTTTCTTCCTCGTTGAGAAAAATTGGAATTGTAGTTGTATTTCATATCAAATTTTTATACTCGTAGTCAATTACTGAATTAATATTAACTAGAATATTGTTTCCTATTAGAACATCAACAAAAAATTTGGGAAGTACATAATTCTGTTTACCGAATTCGGGATAAAGGGAAAGCTGTACTCAATATTATTTCGGTTGAGGACTCACAAGGTGTAAGTGCTGGAGGGCGCTTCATTTCTGATTGTATGGGCTTGGATTTATTATACTCAACTCGTCCCCTGCATCGACTAGAGAAACTTCAGTTTAAGGGTTGGAGTTTTAATTACTATATAGGGTAGTTGCTTGATGCGTTTTGAGGAAAATTTGTCTCGGTATTCTGATTGATGGAAATTCCAATGGGCTCAGGCGTATTACTATTTTGTGATTTTCTAAGATTTATAAAAATACCGGAATTGCTTTGATTCCTAATATTACCGGAATTTCTTTCGTTTAAAGGGCCTCCGAAATTATTTAAGGGATGTATGTATGTATGAATGCATACAAGATCTTATGTAAAAAACATGAAATTATATATTTCAATATAAAAATAAATTTTAAATACTTTTATTTCAAAATGCGTCGTTACGCCTTTATTGTTCACTTGAGACTAACTTAGTTCTAGCTTAACTTTCTCTACGTACAGAGAATATATAACTCGCCGGGGCTTATTAAATTCGAGTCCCTTTCGAATTAGTCGTATGAATAACAATTATATGATAATATATCTTAAAATGTGTAATAACTAAACTAGCTAATAAATAATTTTTAATATATTTTTTCTTACAATGTGGTTTTTTATACATTCCATAAAGAAAAAAATATTCAATTCAAGGAAAGATTTTCAATGGCCTTTTCATTTGGCTTATATGTATCTATTTTGTTAGGATAACTTATTGGTAATTTCACAAATCTTTTCGCAATTGTATTTCTTTGCGCTTCCGGGTTTTTTAAGTGTAAATTTTTATGATCAAAGTTTGGTACGATTTCTCTTTTCGAGTTATTTCTATTAACAGCGTTAAATTTGTTTTTGTACATAGTTTGATGTATTTCTTCAAAACTTAAATAATCTTTAATAATGATATCCATCGGTTTTACCTTTATAGTGCTATTAATAGTGTTGTTATAAAACCCAACTGCCTTTATAACTATTTCTTCGATATCTAAATTTAAGTTTTCGGATCTTATTATTCTAATGTGCTCCAAAAGTGTAGAGTGAAATCGTTCCACGTCGGCATTTCCCGTATGACTATGGGGTGTCGTGAAGTGAGGGCTTATGTTATTTTCGCGACAAAACATTTTTATTAATGAATTGTTAAACTGGTTATCAAAGATAAATACTTCAGGCTTTCCTAACCAAGAACATCGTTCTTGCAGTTTAACTTTAACAGTGCACATATTTCTGTCAGTCAGCTTATGTACTCATGCTATTTTTGTAAACCTATCAATGGTTGTTAGGAAGCTCGCTTTTCGAATGAAGAAAATATCAACATGTACTATTTGATTGGGTTTATATGTTTTACAATAATGGCATTTCTTCAAAATTTTCATTTACTCCTCTATGATTGCCTCTAACATGAACATCCTCGATTAATCCAAGAACTTGTTCATCAGATGCTATGTTATGAGCAATCCTCGAGCATTTTGTTAATTTTACGTTTTTGTCACTTCCGAACAAACATATGAGTTTCTGCTGAATAATATTATGGGTATTCATCTAAACGCGCAAATGCATCGCAAATGCGCAAACCTCGTAAATAAACCGGTTTCTCATACAAAATTTATAGAGTTTACAAGGTTTACTCATTTGCAAGGCATTTGCGCGTTTAGATGAATACCCATATTATGTTCTAGTTCCGAATAAATACCAATTGTGCCCTTTTTAATATACTTTCGGAAAGTATCCGATAAATACGAATTTCTTGTTAAATCAGTTTCTGAAATATAGATAATATGATATTTTCCATATAACTTTTCGAACTCCTTATATTTTGTTTTTACTAGTCGAATTTGAATTAAATACTTGTTTACTATTGTGTCAGATATTAAAAAATGGTCGTTCAGATCTTCAGTTGCTGAATGCACTGTTTCTAAACTATTTTCGAACAGAGACTTAATGTCTATATCGCCATTTTCGTCATTATTTTCATTTTTAATCCGACTTAAAAATCCGCAACGGTATTCTCCTTGCCTTTTATGTATTCGATTTCGAAGTCGAACTCGCTCAATAAAGTTTTCCATCTAAATATTCGAGCGCCCGGCTCTTTCATGGAAGCTAGCTACTTCAAAGGCTGATGGTCCGTTTGCACCTTAAATAATCGACCGAAAAGGTATAGCCGAAATGTTCGTAGGGCCCAGACAATAGCTAAAAGATCCTTTTCTAATGTGTGGTACCGCATTTCGGAACCGTTAATCGATCTACTAGCGAAACAAATCGGCTTATTGCTTTGACTTAAAACGGCACCGATCGCAAGTGCACTTGCGTCAGTAATGACAGTAAACTTTCGTGTATAGTCAGGAAAAGAAAACAGAGGGGGAGAAGTTACAATTATTTTTAATTTATTAAACGCTTGAATGTATTCCACATCATTTATGTCAACTCTTGAATTTTTCTTTAAATATTTAATAATAGGAGCGGCAATCATTGCATAATTATGAATAAATTTTCTGTAATAACCGGTAAACCCTAAAAACGATCTGATTTCTTTAACTGTTCGTGGTAATTCCAAATTTTGAATAGCATTAATTTTATCATTACAAGGTTTAATTCCTTTTTCCGTAATCAAATGGCCTAAAAATTTCGTTTCTTTGCATAAGAACTTGCATTTATCCGATTGCACTTTTAAATTATTGTCTGACAAACACTTAAACATTTTAACTAAATTCTCCAAATGTTCGCTTAATGATGTAGAATACACAAGTATGTCGTCCATATATATGACGCAGATTTTGTTAATTAAATCGCTAAGGATCGTATTCATTAAACGCTGAAACGTGGAAGGCGCATTCTTGAGGCCAAACGGCATTCGCGTATATTCAAAATGACCATTTGGGCTTGAAACGCCGCTTTTTCGATATCATTATCATCCATTAAAATTTGCTAGACACCTTTTGCCAGGTCTATCGTAGAAAAATACATAGAGCGACCCAGTTTCTCGAACGTTGACTCTATATTCGGCAGCGGGAATTTACCGTCAATTGTTACGTTATTTAATCTACGGTAGTCTACTACGATTCGGTATTTCTTTGTCCCACTGCTATCACCTTTTTTATCTATAATCCAGAGTGGTGAGTTGTAAGGCGAATTGCTTGAGCGAATTATTCCCTCCCTTAACATTGTGCTTAATTGCCTATTTATTTCACCTTCTAATGCGTAAGGGTACCTATAATTTCTGCAATAAATTGGAGTGTGGGGCACGGTTATAATTTTATGTTTCGCCTTATTTGATGCAGACAATATTTGCCCCTGTTGATAAAATATATTCCGGTATTTTTTTTTATAAGATTTGTAATTTTTTTTCTTTCTTCAATATTCAGGTCGGCTGCTAACATAAGGTCAATCTCAAAATTACTTTTGCTAATTGGGTTTAATTCGATGCTTTCAGCACAAGAATTTATAAATTCTTTTGGCGGTGTGTCTGCATTAACAGTGTCTGCATTAACAGTGTCTGAAAACAATATACATTTACCATTAATTTTAATCACATCTGAAAACAAATCAATAGTAACACCTAAAGGTTTCAATAAATTTATCCCCAATATGCATTGAAATGGTTTGTCCTTTAGATCAATTAATTTTATAGACATACATAGTTAACGAAGGTAGCTGAAACTCTGCTGGCACATCAACGACTACTTCTTCCGAAATAAACTAAGAACCAAATAGCGTTTTTATTTTTATTACTCTCTCCAACTTTCTACGGCTGGTGCAGGTACTAAAGGTTTCATAGCCTCCTAATGTAATGGCTGAACCAGTGTCAACTAAACATCGAACTTGGCTATTATTAATTGTGAGAGTAACTATGGGAACGTTGGTTGAAGAGGGGAAAGCCGAAAATCCTCATAATTTTGGATAGCGTCAACTTCCATTGGCTGCACAGCTTATTGGACATTTCTCATATTATCCACACCCACTCTTCGTGGCGCACTTTCGTTAGGAAACCGGTTTTGGGAATTATTGTGTCTAAAATTACCAGTATTACTCCGATAATTTCTTCTTTGACTAAAATATCCAGAATTCCTATTGTTATTATTATTTTGACGAAAAGTACTTGAAATATAATTTGGTTGTTGAAAATGCGCATTCTCAATACTGCTATACCTGTTATTAAAATTTGAATTTCTACTGTTTCTCATTTCGCCCGTATTATAAGTTTTTCTACCAGTATTTTGCTTTAGAACAACACTATTGCTATTGGAACATTTGAGGGTAATATCATTTAACATATTATTTTCTATGCAAAAGGAATTTTCCTTTTCTATATTACTTATACTATTCTGAATTAATAAAGATTTTATGTGACCTAATAAAAAACTAACGTAAATTTCAATTTTTCGTTATTACAAGGTGTATACAATGTTTTCATGCCTCCTTCTAAGTGATATTTGCTATTCATTGCATGTAGTACTTTACTTAGCTTGTACTGCAGTTGTTCGACCGTACTCGCTTTCACGTACATCGCCTCATTCCTAAGAGTTAAATATGATGTGCTGATTCCAAATTGTTCCTTTAATTTACCGATAATCTCTTCGAACATCGCATCTATTAGCGTCTCAACGGCATATTATGCTCTTCCTCTCAATTTGTTAGCAATTATTTTCTTTATTATATCAACGTGTTGTTGTTCTGTGAGGGATAGTACAGCTTTGATATCTCGGAAAAATGCTGATAACGGGTAATCATTTGAACCACTATAGCAGGGGACGCTACGCGCTTCTCTCAGAGAATCCTTTAACGGTAGAGCCATTGTGCCTGCGTGTATTTCTCTAACAGTCTTGTCTTGTACAGTCCCGATCAATTTTGCCTTATAAAAATTACAGCTTTGGGTACGGTTATATGTAATGGAATTTTCTCAAACACGTTTTGCAAAATTTGCGATTTTTGTTCAAATTTTGGTCATTGGAATTTTTAAACGTTTCTTGTAAATTTTTGCGCAATACTTTTAAGTATACGAATATTAATTTTCTTTCTTATGTTCTTTTAAGGACTTTAATTATGGCTCTAAGCTTATTTTTATTCTTGTGTAAACATCCTTTTATTTAATTTATCACACAACTCTTTGTTCTTTCATTGTTCTATTTTATTAATGTTTTTATTTATCTTTTGATTGCATGGAACTTCCTTTTTCATGGGAAAATGCCAAATGTATATTGGCATCCCATCCTCGTCGCCAAAAACATGAAATTATATGTATATTTCAATATAAAAATAAATTTTAAACACGTTTATTTCAAAATGCGTCGTTACGCCTTTATTGTTCACTTGAGACTAACCATTGTGAATATATACAAGTGAAAAATCTTAGCCATAGACGTCAAAATTAGGCCCAGCTGAGATCACCTGATTTGGAAAGATGTATTTTTTGGGCACTAGGCACCATTTTTACATAGAGTTGTTTTCACACTGTCCAAAAAAATGTGTAGTAGAAACTGTCAGCGAAGTAGCAAATATGAAAAAAAGTTGAATTGTATTGAAAAAATTGCAATATAAAAGTGCGTGGCATTGAACCTTACTTCATGTGTACATTATAAATGTGGTTAAAATTCGAGTTGAATAACATTTTTCATTCATTTTACAAATATTTTCTTAGCTACCACACAATACAACATTGTGTTCACAAATTTTCCCAGAACTACATCAAAATACAACAGTGAAGTTGATGTTTTTTTTTATATTTCTCTTTCACAATTTCTTTCGTGTAAAAATTTCTGCTGCTCAGTCAAACAAGGTAAGATAAATTTAAATTTTTGCTTAAATTTAAACCATAAATTACCATATTTTCCCCCTCCCCACAATAGGGCTACTCAACCTAGGCGACTTTAATGGAATAATTTCCAGGTGTGGCTGTGTCGGCGGCGGTGACGGTGGTGGTAGTAGTAGTGGTCAGGAGCTTTTCTGCTCCATGACGAATCAAGGCTTAGTGGAATATACAACAAAGGTAGGTGTAAGCTAAATTTTTGTATATAACAATGTAGCTAATAAAAAGTATTTGCAGCCCCTTGGCTTATAGCGTGCTCATACTTTGGAAAACGTAGCATTGCTTGCTATAGCATGCACACACTATGCCGTGGCTGAAAACAAATGAGGATTTTAACAATTTACGGGTCAGGTAAGCTCTTCACGCCTACTTATATGTCAATATTGGTAATAAATGGAATAAATTTGAGGCTAATTGAATTCTTTTTTGCAGTTCTTACAAGAAATCGACTATGGTATTATTCTCAAGAAGCTCACTGAGAAGGGTTCACCGCTGCAATACATGCAATTACTTAAACTGTTTTAATAGCTATTAGAATCATAACTTTTTTAACAATTTCTTAATTATACGCTTTTTTTAAGTTGTATGAATTTGCTAGATGTTTATTGCACATACATAAGACATTGTATGAAAATGAAAAATTTTTCCAAAATATGTAAAAATGAATACATACGTACATTTATTAAACAATAAAATTATATATGTACATATATAAAAGTAAATAACATGATATTGCTTGGGAATAGCTGGAAATATATATAAAATATATGTATTAAAAAACCCGCTGAGCCGCTTGGTTTGAATTGAAATGGTCTCCTCCATGCAGGGTTGCATTACAGTGGTAACTTTGCAGAAACTTTGTTCATGATAGGTTGTACCAATTGGTGCAAATTCTTGGTGGAAAAATGTTTACTTGCAACAAAATGAGAAGTATAGCTAATCCCAATATTCTTAACACAATGAACATATAAAATATTATTTCATGAACTAATTTGATAAAACAAGAGACAGAAAAACGAACTTGAAAAAAAAGATGAGTTAAAATACATAAGCAAAAATTGCATAATACTATAAGTTTCTGTCTGATTCTTAACACCATTACGTATTTTCTGACTGAAATTGGCATATTCGGGTGATAATCTTTTCAAAGCAATAATTTCACGATGAATTATGGTCAGAGATAACTGAATTTTTTGCATTTTTTTTTGCATTTGCATTTTCAAGCAATTTCATTTAAATTTAATTTCTTCATAGCTATTTTCCGATATAAATATAACATATGTTGTATATTGCATTACGTACATATATAATTTTGGAACTATTTTAGCATGTTTTATTTTCCTTCTATGTTGTTAATACAAATAAGTCATATCAATTGTGGATGTCTGCTTCAAATATATGAATGCCTCCCAATAAAATTAAAAGTGAGACAGGAAAGAAACAAGATACAAACAATTTCCAGAAATATTTATCATAAAATTGATCAAACTTTTGTTTCTGTATTTTGAAATCAGAAATAATATGTAATTACCACACGCCAACCCTTTTTGGCTATTTTTGTGCAAACGGGGTTGCCTTCCGGAAACTGTGATCAAAATCAGTATTCGGCACCCTGGGTTTCCTCCCTTTTTATTACTCGAATTCTTGTATTCACACATTATTTATCGTGCAATTTCTATATCTGGCAGTTCTTATCAGCCCTTATGTGACATCCCATATCAGCTCTGACCATTCACAATGAGAAGACTTTTTCACTTGTATATATTCACAATGCTAACTTAGTTCTAGCTTAACTCTCTCTACCTACAGAGAATATATAACTTGTATGTATGACGGTATGACTATATCAGTGCTGGTCCAGAATGAAAAATGTGAATGTATGAGTGACAACGAGAGAATGGGAGCAGCCCAGTAGGAAATTTAAACCAAAATAAAAGCATATTGGATTAGAGTAGAAATAAAAAACTCAAGTGTGTTATATGTTAAGCCTACACATTGTTAAATAAGGACGGTATTTTACAGATTATGTATTTGGTAAAATTCTTGTACCAGCGATATTAATTATTTGATGCAAATTAATTTTTATAAGTGTGGTGGACTGATGGGAAAACATTATGACTGGTAATATAAATGCTTTGTAGGTCAACTGAACAATTCAATTTTTTAGGCACATTGCGTCAATATGAATACTTTCGTGGCAGCTTCTTAATAAAAGTACATTCGATAAATGACTTGATGTTAAACTGTGGCGCTGCTTGGAGCAAATGAACTTTAAGTCCGAAAAAATTTTCTCACAAAAATATGTTGTGGGAAAAAGTGGAAAGGCACTGATAAGATATTCTTTTCAATATTGGATATGATGATTCTTCTAAATTTTTCCAGAATTCAATATTATCTCCGTGTGGTGGAACGTTTTCGCTTTGCAAGATGATTAGCTCGGACTGAATTGCAAGTTCATACTTACTTATATCGCATTTGAAGGGGTTTTCAAAGATGTCAAGAAATGGTTGAAAAGAAACAAAATCCTGAAATCTGTCTTCAAAATTTATAAGCAATTGTTCGAGAAGTGCAATATGATCACTCGGCTTAACACCCTCATGTTTCGTAATAATAACCGAAGTTTTCGGAAAATGAGTATAATCGCCAGATTGAAGTTCCCTTAAAAGCAAAAATAGCTCTGTTTGGAATTGATGCACATTTTTCACAGCATCGTTTATTCCTGTTTCTTTTCCTTGAAGCTTTAAATTGAGTTTGTTCAAAAAAAAAGGAGACATCAGCCAAAAATGCTAAATCCAAAATAAAATTGTCATCTTTTAAAGATCGAACTAGGGTGTCTTCATTACAATTGATTTCAAGAAATTGTAAAACTTCTTCCCTCAACTCAAATAACCTGTTGAGACAATCACCACGGCTTAGCCAACGTATGTCTGTATGCATTTTTAGGTCAATATGCCGAGCAGAAGTTGTTTTTAAAAAATTTACAAACTTTCTGTGGGTGAGGGAATGGTGCCCTCCCCGTATTTCATTGATAATCTGTTCTGCACGTTTCATGACAGGATGACCGCTCAAAAATTTTGAAGCGAGTGCAACTTGATGAATAATGCAATGAAAATGTCTCCCATAAATTCCATTTTTATTCAATTGGCCAATGAAGCCTTCATTCTTGCCGGTCATAACGTTTGCACCATCCGTGCATACTCCTGCAAATTTGTTTGTATCGAAAACTGAAAAAACTTTTTCGTTTACTACGTCGAACAAGATCTTTCCTGTCACATTCCCACAGAATGTTTCAAGAGAAAACATTGTTTCAGTTATTTCATAATTTACGTTAACTGTCCGAACACATATCGCCAGTTGACATAAATCATTAATATCGGTGGTTTCGTCCAAGCACAGAGAAAACAATTGGCAATCATTAATTTTTTCCTTTACTGCAGATTGAATGTGTATTCCTAGTTCATCAATCCGTCGGGCTACTGTTTGGCGGGACAAGGGTATATTTTTAACTAGTTCTGTATCAAGATTCAGTTTTTTAAAAATTTTCAGACAAATGTTTTTAACAAAAACTCCATCTACAAAAGGCCGGCCTTGTTTAGCAATGTCTAAGCTGATCACGGAAGATAGCTCAGCTTTCAGTTTCAGTTTTCGATTTGATTGCTTAACAACTTCCTCATTTTCTACTTTAGCCAACCACCCTTTGTCTAAAACTTGTATATTTTTGTGGGAGGAATCGAAATGCCTTCTGATATTAGATATTTTGCCTCCTTTGAACGACTTGTAACATAAAAGGCATTGCAAGTCGTCAAAGGCATTTTCTAGCATAAAGAAGTTCTTACAGGGCATTGTATTGCATACACGATTGCATACACTAAGCGTCGCGGACAAGCTTGGTGTTTATTCGTTGCTGGTTCGCTAACGACTGAACGATGGAGAGTAAGCTCAATTGAGCTATGGGATGGACAGCACTGGACTATATGCCAGGGCAGGGCAAACCAATACATAGTTACAAATGCTAGTGTGTTTTTCGAGAGAGCGCTGCGTCGATGTTGTTATTTACACTGTGAAGAAATGCATGAATTTTTTTTGTTTGCTTTGACGAGAGTGAAATAGAAAATGTTATTCGGTCCTAATGCACTGTTATATTTTTTTCGAATTCCATAATATTTTCTATATTTATTTCGAAATCATAACTTTTTATCCTAATTAAATCTTGAATGTGTTGATCATTCAGAGTATTTCTCAATTTGGTTTGAATAATTTTCATCGTTGAAAAACTAACTTCACAATCATATGAGGAACCAAACATGGCATATAATTTGAAAATTTCTGTTTTAATTTTTGGATACTTTTCCTCTTTTACATGCCTCCTCATGTAATTGTGAAGGTTGTTCATTAATTTCACATATTAGTGGATAATTATGTAACTCTATTTTACTTTTAATAATATTGAAATCTTGAAATCTTTTTTTTGTAATTATTTAATAAATTTTCAACACTTTCACTGAAATATTGTAGTTTTTGGGTATTTTCGTGTTCTGTAAATATTTCTTTCGTTTTTTCTAAGTTTGATATATTATTATTTTTTAACTGCTCTATCAAAGTTTGCAATTTACGGTCAAAATGTTTGTTGATAGGCACAAGCTCAAAGATGTGTTTATTTTTGCCTTGTAATGAGAGGTTAAGTTGATTTAATATATAAGTTAAATCGCATAAAAATGCCAAGTCCAAAAGAAAATCTGTGTTTGATTAATTCGGAAACTATTTCAGATGATTCGGGAAATGAATTTTGTTCAAACAAAGTTTTAATTTCTTGTCTTAAATCAAAGACTCTTTCAAGGCTCCTACCACGGCTAAGCCAAAGGACCTCTGTGTATAGGAGTACATCACCAAAATCAGACTCAAGCTGAGCGAGAAGCTCCTTGAATTTTCTATGTCGTAGGGCATGGTGCCCCTTATTTTATTGATGATTTTTACGGCTATTTCCATTGTATGTAACATATTCAACTCTTTTGAAAACAGCGATTGCTTGTGAATAATACAATGAAATGATGGAATTTTTATGTTATTTTTCATCAACCATCCTATCAAACCTTGATTTCTTCCTGTCATTACTCTGGCTCCATCTGTGCAAATAGCAGAACATTTATTTTTACCGAATATGGAAAACACATTTTTGTCTATTATTTTATAAAGGATTTCGCCTGTTACATATCCATGCATTGAGAGAACGGATAATATTTCCTCATTGGTATCCAAAAGATCATTTACTGATTTTACGCCAATGATAAGCTGGCTTAAATTATTAATATCAGTACTCTCGTCAAGGCATAAAGAAAAAAAATTGCAGTTAAATAATCTATTTTTAGTACAGGAATATAAATATTTACTAATGATTTCGGTTCGTCGTGCTATGGTTCGCCTAGATAGAGGGATTTTTGCAATATTCTGTTGCATTTGTTTTCCCTGTTCTCCAAAATAACCCAAACCTAACTGACTCAAATCTTTAAAAAAATATACCATCGTCGAATGGTCGGCATTTTTTTGCCAAGGCCAACGCAACAGCAAAATAGGCTTTTTTAAATTTTGAGTTTTCTTGATCATTATCATCATTAGTAATATCATTATCATCATTAGTAATATCATTATCAGCATTAGTATTGGTATTATCATCATTATCAAAAATATATTTCAAAAAATATTTTGCTTTCAACTCATACAATTTTAGTTTTCTTTCATAAGCTGAAAGTAATTCAAAATTATTGTGATGACCAACGTAGTGTCTACGTAAAAAGTATTTTACAGAATGACAAGTAATATGTTCGCATATTAAACATTGAACTTCATCATTCATATTTTGAACGACAAAAAATTCGTACTCCCAAATTGCCTCCAACATTTTCTCCTTGTGTATTTATCTTAAGTTGCGAAATACAAACCGGCTTGCTTGACTGTTGTAGTGCAACTGGTATGATTTATTTTAAGAATGTGCTCTCAAGCTACTGCCCGAAGTCATTTGAATGGCAGTGTCGTGCATTGATCGTATTGTATTTCGTTTGTGTAATAATGCCAAAATGATGTGCTTGTTGTAAATCATACAGCCACTAACTCTTAACGATGCGACAATCGCTATTTTTGTCAACGATATCTGTAGTTTGCACTAACTTATTCTTTACGGCACTTAACAGCTGTCCCGTTGTATTTATTCAAAGTACTAAGTAGTGGCATCTTACTAAATGCCAAAAAGGGCGAAAACCACCAATAGAAATGGAAAAAAATTAATGAATGCGTGCTGCCGAACATAAATTTGAGCGCGTTTTTTATTATACAGTAGACGCTCACAAATTAGAACTCTCAGAAATTAGAATATTCATGAATTAGAACCAGTGATTTTAATGCATTGAACCTCAAGTTCTAATTTCTGAACTTTTTTTTTTTAATTTTTAACACAAGGGAATTCCCTTTCTGTTTTTATTTCATTCAACAAAGTTAAAATAAAAAGAGGAATCACGAAGTTATGTATTTGATTCCTTTTGCATTTTTGTTTTGTCATATTTTTGGTGCATTTTGGTCATTCGTGTGTGAAATTTGATACGCGTCTACATATTTTGGTATACTCTATCGAAAAGTGAAAGTAACTTATTAAAAATGTCAAAGAAACGTAAAAAAACGCTTTATCCTTGGAAACCAAAGTAAAGACATTGGAAAAGCTGGACAAAGGAGTTCAAGGGAACCGCCTAGCGCTAAATTTCAATGTGACCAAATCTGCCATCAGCTACTATACCAAGTCAAATAGATCATCTATGTATATTAAATGATGTTTCCAACACGTACCAAGAAGCAGCAAATAAATCTATACATAGTGCTGAATATCCGAAACGGAAAGTCGTCTCTATAAGTGGTTTTTAAACCAACGTGAAAGGAAGTGTACATTGACTGGACCAAGGAAAAAGCTAAACAAATTTTTAGTGAAGAATATTCCGATAAAAATGATAATGCATTCCGAGGAAGCGATGGATGGTTTACTAAGTTTAAAAAGCGACACGGTATTCGTATTTTAAAAATTGGTGGGGAAATTCTTTCTAGCGATGTAGCTTCGATCACTCCGTTTATTCACAAATTTCGAAAAAAAGTCGCTGAAATGAGGTTAATGGAGTCACAAATATAAATTGTGGACGAAACCGGATTATTTTATCGTGTCCTACCAGATAAAACGTAGGTCTCTGCTTGTGAAAAAAGTGCCCCTGGATACAAAATCCAAAAAGAACGAATTTCAATTTTACTTGGCTCAAATGCTGATTGCTCACACAAATTAGTTCCCTTAGTTATTGGAAAAGCAAAAAATGGATCAAAATCCCATAAGGTTAACAAAACTTGTGTACAGAAGTAAGTTACTTGCTCAAATAATTGCTGAAGTTGGTGAACTGAATAGTGTATTGAAATCCCATTCCATTCGAAACGCAATATTATTTCTGAAACAAACTTGGGATGAGATAACGCAAACAGCGATGAGGAATTATTGGTCCAAGTTGTTTAATTGGGACTCTCACCAATACGACAGCGATGATAATGTGCCATTAGCACAATTGCTCAGAAAGAATAATGATTGCATGAAGCTCTTCAAACAAATCTAACTCTTTTCCACTAAGCACATGGCCAATCTTTTGGCCCTCCGTAACGATATTGCTATATTATATTTAATGAAACCAAAAAAAACAAACAAATATTACTGATTATATGTTAAAAAAAGATTAATTTTGTACTAGGTATTCCACAGTATTTTGAGTTAATTTCTGAAATTTTAATTTGTTTTAAATATAAAAAAAATGTATGTTATGGACTGAACTGTTATGTTTTTGAATAAATAAATAAAACAAATAAAAAAAATGTTTTTATGTAGTTTTTGGAAGTAGCTTAACTCTTACTTTTATTATTTACGCTACTATAAAAACGTCCAGAAATCAGAACATTTCGGAAATTAGAACTACCCCAAAAACAAAGTGGTTCTAATTTGCGAGCGTCTACTGTATTTGAATAAAGTGAAACAGGATACTAGTTTATTTCGAACTAAAAATGTTAATAATTTTTTTTATGTATTGAAATGTTCCATTGTAGTGGAATTCCGGACTCTCCTCTGAGTGAATAAAGAATAGCCTACAACTTGATTTCAAGGAATATCCAGAATCACCTGCAAATATGGCTGGTTTGCATTTTCAAAATTCGCTCTATTATGAATTGTGTTTGCTCCCGGGTATTTAGGTTTTATATTTAAATTTTTTTAATTATAACCATTTTCTATATATTCAACTAAACTTCTAAATTTCTGTTTTTATTCTTGAACTCTTAATAAAAGTTTGCTTTTACCATTTGCACATTAATGGAATGGTAGATATGGTAGTTGGTATAAGCCTCCTCATGATTCTTTGGCGACAAAATTGATACATGAGTATAAATGACAGTCCCAATAGTGCCTCCCACAAAAGGTGACGGCATTGAAGCAAACATTTCTTTAACAGCTTGATGCTGCACTTCGGTTATAGAAAACCTGTCAAGCTGGGAAATTAGGGTTTCAGCCTGGAGTTAACCGATACAGCTTCTGAAATTCTTTTGCATTTAAGTGAAAGGGATTGTCCACATCACGGAGTAAACGTCAATCCACTGTTGGAGCGCTTACTTCTTCATCACCTCGTGATCACCGAATTTTAAATTTATCTTTTGTTTAAGTTGAAATAACGAATTTTTCTTTTCTTGATTGAGTTAACAACATCAAATTTGTTGTCGTTTAGTTTTCGGTAATCGACTAGCTAATGACAAAAGCTGATTCGGCGGATGCGAAAATCGTTAAAAAATGGCTGCTGAATAACAGCATCGTTAAAATTTTCGTTAAAATAAGTTAGTGAATCACACTACGAACATGAATTCGCCTTAATTATAAGTTTCTTCGTGTGACGTACGACCAAAGAACATGGATAACATAATCAAGATTGCGTTCTTTAGTACAACACCGCACAAGCATAATTCCTTATAATGAAAATGAAGCACGCGTAGCTCAGCGGATATGGTGGTATGCACATTAAACACCAGCAAAGCAATGCCTGTTGTTTTGATTCATGCTAATTCTATACAAAACTCATCGGTATCCGTATATCAACTACTTCACCATACCAACGGGCAAATAATCGAATTAAACGGTCGTTTGAAGAATGCGTACATGCCTTGCCATTAGCAATTTCCATGCCTGCTACCAGAAAATGATCTACTGTGTCTGTTACTGATCAATCAAGCTCACAGTTATATGATGCATGGTGGCGTTAAAGCGACACTCAACTTTTTAGGAAGACACTACTGGATGATTAATGCTTGTTCAGAGATTGAAGTCTGATCACTGTATGAAGTGTTTTCGGCACCGGCGTCCTTCATCGAACAAAATTATGGGGAGCCTCTCCCTCTAAGTAACATGGCAATTGTTTTTAGCCTCGGTGGCCTAAATTACTGTGGGCTCTATGAAACTCGCACTACGAAAGGTAGAGAACGGCAGAGTTGCAAGGTGTGTGTCGCCTTATTCGTATGATTCAGCATCTGAGCAATCCATTTCGAATTAGTCAGCAACCTGAGCACCGCAACTTTCCTCGCGGCGCTCCGGTGCTAAGGCGGAACTTAAGGCAGATCTCGTCGTCTTCCGGCAACAGCGTGACACAGCGGTACAGTATGTGACATCTCTTGGCACTTCATACTGTGGGGGATCTGGGAGGCAGGCACTAAAAATATGAAACATCAATTAAAGCGCGTCATTGGCAATGCTACGCTCACACTCGAGGAATTTTATACCGTCCTTAACACTCTAACCGTCATAACCGCCTGTAGACGGTCAATGTTTGTTTGCTAATTAATAGGACTAAAATAAGCTCGCAAAATTAAAAACCATTATAATGGTTTATAGTGATCATGCAATTTGTTATTCTAATTATCATGCTCTTTGCACTTCATATTTTGAGAGCACGTCCCACATTAAGTTGGTGTCTCAGTCCAAAAGGTGATATAAATTATAATGAAAAAAAAGATTTCATAGCTCCAGTAAATATTTTTCTAACTAGAAAAATTGGTATACTTTCATAATACAGTATTATATTTTGGATTAAACAAAAATTGTACAAATATCGGAATATTTTTTGACGACCGTCTGCAGACGGTCTTAACGGTTAACCCCAAAATTTAAATGTTTAAGTGCGTTTCACAGCAATATACTTTTCGAAGTTATTTTAGTTACTATATCTACATTTTTAACTATATTTTGTAAAGCAATGTATAGAAAGGTTGTGAAAATTCATAAAGTGAAATCTCCAGAAGACAACCGAAGTAAATGTAAGGTGTTTAAGTTGTCGGAGGAAGAAATAACTGCATATATGACGTCTGTGGATGATCAACTAAGTGATATTGAATTTGATAGCGATGATGATGCTTTTGACCGTGACTTCCAACCGGAAGATTACAACGAATGTAGAGAAACTACTGACAAAGCAACATCGCAATGGTTGGATGAAATGAAGAAATGGAACAATGTGATACCAGTTACGAATTCTTGAAGGATATAAATTTGTCTTTGAATGTAAGCTCAATGTAAATTGTGAATTCAATATTGAAGTCAAATTTTACATATTATGTAGAAGAACCAGTCATTCGTCTTTCAAACCCACCAAGTGACCTCGATCTGCTCTACCCGAGATTGAGACTGATGGCTTAACATCAACTTCATCAATTGTCGGCTTCATCGGTAAATATTTAACCGGCATCGATATCAAGTCAGAGGAATTTCAACAGCTGCATGCTAATGACGTGTCATTTCGAGAAAATAGTTCCTTGCCATAATCTAACAATATTTTAAAAGTTTGGAAACGCCTTTCCAATTCTTCAACCACTTTTGATCAACTGATAAAGTCCACCCAATTGTTTCGGAAAAAATCATGCTGCGCGTCAACAAAATATGAATACTTTGTTTTGTATTTTCTTAGGTACATTTAAACTAAGTTCAGAATATTTTTTAGAGAAGCCTAATTACCGGAAACTAAAATTATGGTTGATTTTAAATCATTATTTAAAAAACAACGGTTTGATGCTTAAACAAGTTAATGCAGTACCTAATTCGAGACCGATATCGGTATTAATAGATGATGCAAGTGGCAGGCCACTTTTTGGTGGACGGTCCGTTAACCGCCGCTATTGAATTGACCTTACTTAATATCAAACAAACTTTTGCAGAAACCATATTAACACTTCTGAAACCGATGGAGAACTACAAGTTTGACGTAAGCGGCGTACATTTAAACTAAGTTCAGAATATTTTTTAGAGAAGCCTAATTACCGGAAACTAAAATTATGGTTGATTTTAAATCATTATTTAAAAAACAACGGTTTGATGCTTAAACAAGTTAATGCAGTACCTAATTCGAGACCGATATCGGTATTAATAGATGATGCAAGTGGCAGGCCACTTTTTGGTGGACGGTCCGTTAACCGCCGCTATTGAATTGACCTTACTTAATATCAAACAAACTTTTGCAGAAACCATATTAACACTTTTGAAACCGATGGAGAACTACAAGTTTGACGTAAGCGGCGTCAAACCAGTGCCAATCTATCACCCTAATGGATGTTAGGTCGCATAATTGAGGTACACTCATTCGTACGTCAACCTCCAACATAAAGCGAGCGATATCGAAGCTAGTGATACTCCCTCTTGGAGAATACTGAGACGCACATGAGGGGAGCGGTTATTATTTCGTCGCATGTGTTGGACAAGGTGGGCGGAATGTTACGAATTGTTGCAAACCTATGCCTCTATGTGTAATCCTAACGCGCCAACCCTAGTTCATTACACGTCTGACATTCGGTTTTCGCACTGCCCACATTTTCGTTCGCTCTCTTCCTACTCACCAGCCAACGGAAGCTGCTATATTTTATTCAATCAACAACGTAGTTAATTTTCAGAATTAGATAAATAAAGATGATATATGTATCTACACAATAGACGGGTTTCTTCCATCCATTTTCATTTATCACGCATTCCTGCGGGCAAATCTATACTGTTATATACAATTTGTTATTTAATAGAATATTTGTCACGTTTTGACTTTCAAGGCATTGACCGATTTTTTTTTTTTTTTTTTTTTTTTTTTTGTAATATGAAACATTTACAAAAAACAACCGAATGCCATACCTATTAATATTATTCTTGGAAGATAAACACACTTTTTTTGGGTGTAAATATACAAAAAATTACAAAGACGTGCAAGCAATGGAATATTGGCTCGTTAATTAAATTTTTGTTTAAATCCGGATTAAAAACTTGAAAATTTTGATGAACATTTTTTTAATTTCGTGAAAGCTGTACACATTTTCTAAAAAGTTGAAACATTTATTTATATAGTTTATGTTAATGATGATATTATAAAATATGACGTACGTAGATAACTTCTCGCTTAATTCCGCCAAGTTGACTGCCTTAGAAAACCAATGTGATCAATTTTTTAATTTTGAGGGGGACTTTTATTAATAGTATTACTATGTTAACGAAATACAGAATTGCTTTTATTCTCTGACATTTGTTTTTTTTTTTTGCTTCAATGAAGAAAAAGAAGCAAGATCTCGTTGATATGTTTAATTTATAAACGTTTACAGATAGTCGTTATTCGTCACGCATAAATAATGAATTAGTGTTTTTGCATAAATTGGACAGATTTCGCAACCAGTCAAGTTTTATGATAAAACAGTTTTCAACGTCAATTTGAAATGAAAAATTGATTCGTAAAAAAAGAATAAAAAATCGCATGAAAAGCAAGTGAACTATAGGGTTTTTGGAGTAACATCAAAGATTTTAAGTTATTTTTGTTCTTAAATTATAGAAATAATTGTTCAGTTTCGATTCGTATGTCGTTTAAATTGAACAATATTGTCCGTCATGATCTTCTAATAAGTCCTCAGTACTTTTATCAATGTGATCCTATTGTGTTTCGCCAATTTGTATAATTTAAAATTTTAGTGAAATTTTTTGGTTGCAATACGTTTTTTTTTATTAAAAATATACTTATATAATATAATTTGATGTTTGCACCTTTCTTCGCGGTCTTTTATTATGATATCAAACAATAACTTTAAATTTTAGGAGCATAGTATTGTGTGGTAGCGCTCGCACTCAAAGACGCTATGCGTGTCAAAGTCAAATTATCGTATCTTCTGAAAAAAAAATCCGCGCACTTTGAAATTTTTATATGCTATTACATAAAGCTCAACAAATATTTTGAATTTTTTTCAGAATTTTTGTTGCTCCAGAACGATGTTTTGCAAAAAATTTGCTTACATAAATATTAGTTATGTTCGATGAACAAAAATTATGAATAATTATTACAAATTATCACAAATAGGCGTTCGATGACGACAAAAAATTATCCATCAACCAAAAAATGAGAGAGCAAACTGACAGTTCGTTGCAAGAGAGCCGCTGATTTTGTGTTGGAGAAATTTGGCCAGCCAAAATTATCCATCACGAAAACATATGTTCGAAAACATATGATTGCAATTGTAAACAAAGAAATTTACATTTTGTGAAATCAGGTGTTTTGTAAAATTTGGATCTTATAATATTAAACTGTATGGAACTGTTTGAATACTTACCAATTGCGACTTTCTGGAATGTTCCTGGTGAACATTTGAGGTCCAACTTCCTTTTTCCTTCCATTGCAGTATTTTTAACTATTTTTAAACTATGTGAACCGCGCACAAATTTGTAAATAAACTCAGCTGATTTGTCTTCTTCTATCGGTTTTTGATGGTGATGGCAAATTTTCTGTTCGATGAAATTTTTTGTTTTTCATCTCTTTGTGAGAGGATTTCCACTTACGCTCTTTATTTGGTTTGCTGGCTGGTGATGGATAATTTTTTCATCGAACAGAACTATTTATAAATAAAAAAATTGAACAGAACTCGCAATAGAAAAAATTTCAGTATAAACTACGACAAAATTGTCAAAAGCTGTGAAAATTTCATCACATTTGAGCAAATAGATTATTGAATATAGCGAAATGAAAAAAAAATGTCAAGAAATTGTTTATGCTAATAATTTACACAATACAGTTTTTTTAGAAATCATATTTTGGGAATCCCTTTCAATACTCACGAGCTACACATTAACCACATTTTAATTGAAAAACAAAACCGACCCATTTTTAATGATCGGTTTCACGAATTCTGAGTCATATGGTGACTGAAATATTTACTTTGTGTATTTTTATGGAGGATGGAGCCATGCTATTTACCAGGAAGTGGTCAGACCGATTCTTCGTATGCGGTTCAAGCAGTTCACAACATCTTCTTAAGAGGTTCGGGTCATTTAAATCGGAAAAAATCGATTTTTTTAATCTCTTCCAAAAATATCTGAAAACATATGTGTAAAATATTACATTCGATTTTAAAGTGCTTCAAGAGATATTTTAGGCAACAGACAAGTGCGTCGACCACGTCTCAGTCGCTTTTTATATTTTTGAAGCGCGTTTTCTGAAAACCATGTTTTTGCAATTGGCGTGCACGATTGCGCGAAAACTATTTCACCTATCAATCTGATTCAACTTTTATTTTGTAAAGTATAAAAGACTGTTCTATGTGAACCAAAGATATTGATAACACAGTGCTATAAAAAAGAATGAAGTCGAAATACCTGGGAAGTGATGTTATTTTCCTTGTAGGTCTTATTGAGTAGAACGAGAATCCAATTTTGGAATTTGTCGAACATCCCCAAAATCTCGACTTAACCTTAAAAAACCGATTTTTCGTGCTTTTGCGCACTTCTTAGCCCATATCTTAGCTAATTAACAATTAACCGATTTTCATTCTAAGAACAGTTTAAGAAAGAAGAAACTCAGACCTTTTGAAAGAATAAAGCTGAAGAAATTTACTTGTTTTTGCGCAACAAACTTAAATTTTGCTACCCTTTTTCTTCTTTTTTTGATTTTAGCGATATTTTCACACACTATTTTATAAAAACACAAAATGAGTTTTGATAAGATTCAAAGAGTACGTTTAATACCGAGTTCAACGAATGTTTCTTTTAAAAAATCGGCCAAAAAGTGACTGAGTTATTTTACTTTTTATAAGAACGAAATTTTTGCAAAAATTTACAACGAACTTAATTTACTAATAAATATTATTAAATGAAAATATATAGATCAAAAGTGATTTTTTGACCGTTTTTTCCTTAGGTCAGCATCGTCAGTTTCACGTTGTACTGACCAGTAATATTCTGCCATCATATTTATTTTGTCTTTTCCTTCGAAACGTTTTTCGATCGTAGCCATTTCTTGGTGGAAGTGTTCGACTTGTTCATCACTGAACTGGCCCAGATTATGTGGGAAGAAGTCCAAATGCGAATGCAACAAATGAATTTTTATCGACATGTTGCAACCCATTTCACCATATGCACTTAAAAATTCGTTTACAACCGTGATGTAGTCGTCGCTTCTGTTGTTCCCAAGGAAATTATCACATAGCACTACAAAACTCTTCCATGCACGTTTCTCAACACAGCTTAACTTGTTCATAAAGATAACGTCGCTCATAATTTTGCGAATTTGAGGTCCAATGAAAATACCTATATATATAAAAAAAAAACAAGTAGGTATGAAATCAAATTAATAAATACCGGCTTTTATTTTAGCTTCACGTAATTTTGGGAGACAGTTTTAAGACGAAGAAAACCTTCGCTATTAACCCATTACTGACAGAAACCTAAAAGTGGATAGATTTTGTTGAAATTTTGTGTAGCGCTTATATTTAGCCTCTTAAATTGATAGAAGAAAAAAAAAATTTTTTTGCGTGGGGTTGAGACAGACTGGGCTGTAACATATATGTAACGTTGGTCACTTCCATACGAATTGTGCGAATTAATAAGAAGTAAGTATATACTGTCATTTATTTAAAAAAAATAGCACATTTATTTCGAAAACAATTTAAAAGCAACACAAAACAATTCATTTTATATAAAAAATTCACATATTGGGGTTTTCTTGAATAAAGTAACATAAAATAGAAGCGGACACATATGTAAGACCTACTTGGCTTACAGGTAAACAAAAAATAAACTGTAACGTTTAGTTTATAGGTATAAAGTGATACTTTTGAAAACAATCAACGCACATTCCAACATTGCATTTTACACATTCTGTTGTAACGCTAGATTTGCAATTGGAGCCTTGACATCTTCGGCTCTTTCCAAGTGGAATTCTTGCTATGAAATGCGCCTGGCAATCATATCGTGAGTTTGTAAATTCGGTATCAATTTTTGGTCGACGATAACCGCCAGGTGGTTTCGCAACACCAAGAGTTCTGAAATAATATCTAGCAGTGGATTGGCGGAATTGAAGTTGAGACACATTGCCTCCACCTTTGCGATATAGGAGCCAAGCATTCTGCATAGAGACGTCAACAAGCCAAGTAAAAATTGATGACCACCACTTTCTTAGTCTGACTGATATGCGATAAGTACCGACGTTTTGATCCATTCGGTCTGTTCCACCCATGAATCTATTGTAACGACTAATTACCAAAGGACGTGGAACATCTATCTTTTTACGGACTTCGCGGGAGTATCTCGGAACAGTAGATATAGGATGTATACCGTATATTGTAGACGCTACTGTGACAATGGAATTATCGTTCCATTTCGTGAAGTATATATCCGCCTTTTCCAATTTCACACCGTCTGTGCACCCACGTTCAACTTTCATCTTGATGAGCTCCTTTTTGGATGGAAGAATACAAGATTTAGGAATGTAGTTCTCACGCATGGTTCCTGTACCTTCGTAGCCTCTTTCTTTCAATCCTAAGAGAACGTTTACATTTGTGAACAAGTTGTCGAAATGAATCCAGAAAGGATACTGTTCTACCTCTTCATCAAACTCGTCGAGCATACAGAAGAGCGGTGCTGTTGGTTTCGGATACTTTTCTATGTACGCTGGGTTGATCCTCGGATTTGAACCTTGGTACATCTTAAAATTTATTAAGTAGCCTTGAGGTGTGTTTAGCGACCACATTTTATAGCCGAATCGCACAGGCTTTCCTTTTATGAACTGCTTGCAACTATGGCGGCCGAAGTATTCTACCATACTTTCGTCATAAGAGAGATGTTGCTCTGGGACAAAGTTCTTTCGGAAGCGTTCCTTCAGTTTATCGGTGAGTGGACGAAGCTTCCATATTTTGTCTTTCTCATTATACTGAGACATGTCTTCAAAATGTAGGTTGGTGTATATCGTTTCGAAACGATTGCGTCTCATGGCTTCTTGAATCATAATACTACCCATGCCATCTTCCTCAGACCAGTAATCCCTTTTGGCAGGGGCGGGACGATATCCTGTTACAATGAGAATCCCCAGAAATACTCGCATTTCTTGCGGTGTAATTGCTGGACTAGGCTTGTTTGGATCCTTGAACACAGCATATTTATTTGTTTGATCACACAGCATATTGACTACTTCATCATCGAAGAATTTTTCAAAAAATGTGTAAGGTCCAATATCATATGCCGTTGGATAGACCATATCGGGGAAAATGTTCAGTGGTTTGGCATATTCTTCTTGTGCAACCCAACTCAAATCTTTATTCATAATTGCTCGTGACCTTGTTTGCTTCATTGATGCGATTGACACTGGTTGACTTTTCTTTTGCCATTTTGCTGGAGGTTCTGTGTTTCTGGGTGGCGTACGAAGTGCCAGTTTCAGTGGGGTTAATCGCACATACGCTTCAGGAAGTTTTTGTGAAGTTATTTCAGGTGAAGTTGTCACTGGCTCAAAAGAAGGTGTCACTTGTTGGGAACTTGTCACCATTTCCACAACGGGAGGTGTAGTTTGATGAGTGCTTGTTGCCACTTCAATAGGATGTGATGAAGTGTTTTGCGAAGTTTCGGTCATCGATGTATTGTTCTTATAAAAAGATGATGTAGGCAATACTTTTTGCAAACGAGGAGGTGTTTCAAGAAGGTTCGTTTTCATATTCGACAATGAATGTTCCAGCACATCTTTGATGAATTTTGCCAGCTCGTCTTCAGCGATTAGTTTATCGTCTTCGAATTCATCGTCGAACGCTCCTGCATATACCACTTCACAATTAGTCATCCTCTGTCTTCTAGATAAATTTCTCAATGTTCCTCCTCGTCTGAAATATTTTCTTCATCTGGTGGCTCTAAAACTATCTTCTCGACGTCACGTTCGTCGTCACTTTGTGCTTCTAGCAGCTCAATGAGCTCTTCAGTGCGTAAAACATCACTTAAATAAATAAAAACGAAGCAAAGAAAAAAATAAGTATACTTATTATAGTAGTGACCAACGTTGCATATATGTAACGCTGATTTTTCAAGGTCTTAACACAAAGGAAAACCAAAACTTTTTTTGTTTTGGTTTTTTAATTTTTCGTTATCACAGCACTGAATAAACCTGCACGAAAATTCTCCCTAAAAAGTGATAAAAAACATTTGAAAAAAAAATTTTCGCTTTCTCATTACTGCAAAAAAGGGCACACTTCGCTTCGTTGCAAAGTTTATGCATACACTTTCGAATTTATGCACGCATAAATCCAATTATAGCCGTTCAAAGTTATTTTCGTGTATCGTTATCTAAATCTATGTTACTGTTACATATATGCAACGTTAGTCAGTAATGGGTTAACATCTAATTTCTATACAAATTATTTCATGTATCCCAGCTTTAAGTGTAGTGGTGGTAAGATAACATCCTCAGATTTTACCAATGGGAGGCTTAAAACGTTTTTCCTGCCTATCTGATGTGACTCTCGAGATGGCCATGCTTTGCGATCATAGCGATTGGATGCCCGACTATCCCATTTACAAAGGTAGCAAGGATATTTTGTATAGCCACCTTGCATGCCAAATAGAATTGTCAACACTTTTAAGTCAGCGATGACTTTCCATTTATGCGTGGCATAGTCGATCAACCGTAAAATTTTTTCCATCATTTCATACGTTTCTTTCTTGTTAACCCCATACGCGATTGGAACTGATGGTAAAAGATTTTCATTGTGTAATAATACAGCTTTTAAACCTAAGAGTGACATTACAGAATTCATTAAGGGAACACGAATGTATTTTTTTTTTTGTAGGGTACATACTTTTACACGATTCATCAATGAAAAGTCGCCATTCATCTGCATTATAATTTTATATTTTGGTTTTGTAACCGTAACAACATTCGCATGCTTTACGTTTTTCCGCGATTTAAAATTGTGACCTGAAACGTTTGTTTTGCAAAAATAGCAATCGTCTTGTTTATGATATGCCTGATGATGCCAAGTCATAGGCACAGAAAAGGACAAAGTAATTGATTGTTGAACTTTAAATTTTTTTAATGTTGTGCAGCAATATTCACAATTAAATTCTGGCTCGTACCAGCGACTTGCACTATAAAACCTTTCGAAAATCTTGTAATATATTTTTACAACACCAATATTATTTTTAAAATCACGCCGATGACTTGTATCTGTAAATAAGCCACAAATGTGGCAAAACTTATTACGCTTGTCGCACATTTTAGTTTTACTTTACCACGATTTTTATCCAATTTAACAGCAAACACAACAAAAGATAAACAACACGTGCACTTCAGTATAACGGAAATTTATAAAGACTTCAAAATTGAGTAAAAACTCAAAAATTAAGTGATAATTTCCTTGCAAAAATTTCGTTCTTATAAAAAGTAAAATAACTCAGTCACTTTTTGGCCGATTTTTTAAAAGAAACATTCGTTGAACTCCGCATTAAACGTACTCTTTGAATCTTATCAAAACTCATTTTGTGTTTTTATAAAATAGTGTGTGAAAATATCGCCAAAATCAAAAAAAGAAGAAAAAGTGTAGCAAAATTTAAGTTTGTTGTGCAAAAACAAGTAAATTTCTTCAGCTTTATTCTTTCAAAAGGTCTGAGTTTCTTCTTTCTTAAACTGTTCTTAGAATGAAAATCGGTTAATTGTTAATTAGCTAAGATATGGGCTAAGAAGTGCGCGAAAGCACGAAAAATCGGTTTTTTAAGGTTAAGTCGAGATTTTGGGGATGTTCGACAAATTCCAAAATTGGATTCTCGTTCTACTCAATAAGACCTACATGAAAAATAACATCACACTGTGTAATTATTTTGATTTCTGTAATTTTCTAAATAAAAAACTGCACAAAATTCACGTTAAAACCCGATTTCAAAGTTCAAACATTGAAAAAATGATTAATTTTTAATTTTCTTTGGCTTTCTGAGGTTCATATAGAGTGAAAAAGTATACAAATTAACAAGATATTTATATTCACTGTTTCAGATAAGAATTACGAACGCTACTCTGCCCGCCAATGGACGGTATTAGCTGCGACACGTTTCACTGAAGCATGGATTTCTCCGCCATTTTTAACATTTTTGAGTGATTCAATCATTATAAAAAAAGTTCGAATATGCACTAAAATATGCTTTTTGAATAAATTTTCTACAGTGTTTTTTATTCTAAATATAAAAATTCAAAAAAGCGATTTTTTTCTGGCCTCTAAATGACCCTATCCCATTAAGATCGAGCTAAAGTGAAAAAGGGAACCCGGTGAGATCACTCCGACGCTTTTGGCTTAAGAGCTCACCAGAGTTTTGCAGTATCTGTTCATCAGTGGGAGCAGCTGCGAGCGGGCGTCTTATTTGGAGTAAGCGGATCGCTTTATAAGAGTTTCCAAAACTAAAATTACCCCAGAATCTGGACGTGTGCTGGACTTGATACCCGCCACGTAAAAACAGCTTCCGATGAAAATTTTAAAGAAGTCTCGGACGAGATCGGCCTATTCTGATCAAACGTTTTAAGCACTATGATTTGAAGGTACGCTGGCTGATGAATGTCCTCGTTAAGGTAAAAGCTGGCATCACCGCGATCCAAGAGTTGCGAATGAAGAGGATCGAAACTTGCGACGTCTATTGCAGCTTCGATGTAAAGAACGAAAACTGTCGCTCACCCCAAGGGAAGAGCGTTTCGCCGTAATCCGCATCAGAGCGAGATTTTTTAATGTTTCGCGAACTTGCGCCCACGCCCGTTTTATCGTATTTAAGAGCGGTTTCCCGTCGTGATAAAAACTGCTAAGCGATTTTAATGCCAAGGGGTAATAGGAAGAAATTTTTGGCATCGCAGTCGCTAAATTCAGCTTGATGAGGCCGATTGACTTTATTGGGGCCTAACCATGCTATCTCCTGATGGAAAAATACGAAACCAAATTGATCATGTTGTGGTAGACGGATTTTCTTGTCACAGCTAAAAATGTGCGCTCCGTACCACAAAGAAAGCTCGACGCCCAAAAGCGAGGAAAGAAGCCAGGCGCATCGTCCGAGAAAAGAATAGAGATGCTAGCCGACATGAAAACACCCTTAAATTCTATCAGAAGGTACGTCGAGTTACAGCAGGTGATGAACCAATCAATGAAGACGGCGTTAAAGTACCGTTAGCCGACCCGGGCGAAACTCGACAAATAAACGTATGGGTCTGGAGGTGAACTAGGGTAAAGGGACGTAACTTCTATAATCAAATAAACAGACAGCGCTTTCGCGTCTTGGCTCCCGCATCGCTGCTCATAATAAGAGGACACAAGCATTAACACCAACATCAATATCAGCCTCGAAATCCAACGTAGAATCTCTCTTGCCCACAAGTGCTTCTTCGGGCTGAGTTTACAGCTGCGCAGTAAACCCCTCTCTCAAAACCCAAAACTACCCCATAAGTTTCTCATCATGCCATAGTATGTTGCTGAATCATAGGAACTGTCAACATTAGATTAAACGGCTCTTAGAGTGTTCGAGAGAAGATTCTGCGAAAGATTTACGCACCTCTATGCCTGAAGGTTTTCAACGTAATACTAGCTGCGTTGGTAGGACCAATTGTAAAAGAACTTGACGCGACTTGGTATTCCAATTGGCACCATTTAGCAGGAAGAAGGAACAACTGGCTCTATTTGTGGAACTCTGCCAAAGCGCGTAGGCGGTTATAGCGCCAATTAAGTTAGTAAATAAATAAGTAAGTTAGTAAGTGTTTTATATATTTTCCTACTCCAGAGTATCTACTGACGCGTTACGTGAACATCTAATAAGAAGCTCTATTTGCAAGATTTAATTGGTTTGTGTTGCGTTCCTGCCCAAGTTCAACATCGCCCGATTGTGAGTGTGTCGTTCTTTGAATACATCCAAGTTTAAGTAAATTTCCGATTACTCTGGGCATATAATGCATATTTGTTTTGCGCTTAATTCGTTAAATCTAGTGATCTTTTTATACTTGTTTAAAATACCATCATACGGCTGCCGTACGTCCCAGGCTCGAATCTCTAGACAGCATCAAAATTTATACAAAATTTTTTCTGCAATCGCGACTTCAAAATGGATTTCTGCATTAAAAAACTTCTCGCAAAACCTAACTACCGTTCGGAGTCGGCGCTTAAATGTATGTCCGTCAATTTATGGCACAACATCAATATGCAGACCACAAATTGTGAGAGAAGTTCGGCAAAACATCATCTAACCTCAACATCAGGTAACCTTAGCGTATCTTTGTTTTCTGCCGTAAGACTATTCCTTAATATTAATCCCATTAGGAATTCTATATCTGGTGATGCTAGGATTTAATAAGACGATTTAGGACAATCTGTCTAGTTATGCTTTTATTTTTAATATATCAACTAGAAATCAAATTGTTTTATCGTATTATTATTTATTTATAAAGTAACAATATTTTGTTAAAAATTTACTTGATATTTTTTAATATTTTTCCCCCAAAACGGTCTTAATTCCTTTTCGTTTTCCAGCCACTTCCAAAATACAAGGATGAGCTAGATCAGCTGCAAAACGAGCTGTCACCACATATGTACAACCTCTTTTATTATTTCATCATGGTTTATGTTATGGAATCAGCTATACTTTTGTAAAAGATTAGTTAATATAAATTAATAACTATAAGGAGCCAATGTATTGTATTAAATTTTGTTGCTTATGATATGCACAGCACTTTATGTAGCTAATTTACTACAAAACTGTCATATTCTAAAAAAAAAGAAAAAGGAGCTAAGTATGCAGACATGGCCGTTACCTCTTTTTCTACGTTGTGTCAAAATGGCATAGCTACCGATTGCCAGTGTTTTTGCCATTTCTGCTGTTCTTGCTCATTCGCTATTTACATTAGAGTTTTCTTCTCTATCTAGTTCGTCGATTCCTTCATTTTCGAAGAACTCATTTAATTCTGGTATAGTGTTTGTTCTCATTTCTACTCCCGTTAAAAGTTTATACAGTGATATCTATGTGCTCCTGGCGGTGAACAGAGTCTGCGTACTTGTTTTATATATCTATACCAGTTTCAAGGGCTCTCGGAACACAACTTTGGTAAGATTAGAAGGATTATTTTGTGACTTCACCCTACTTGACCGTTTCACTCTGTTACCCCTGTAACAATTAGGAAATACTGTATGCTTTCGCTTTCACAGTAAGTCTTAAAGGAACCTGATGTAAACGCTCACAACGCAGATTGAGTTTTGAGTTCGATTACGATTTCATCTACACCTTTTCTAGGTATTGGGTATAGCTACGCCAACTTTGAAAAAGCATCAGCTACTGCAATAATATAGTTTTACGTTTTACTTGTTACTCAGTCAGTCCTCTTTGCATATGAACTCCAAGAAACCCTCTGTCTTACCACTTTTCCTTTCAGTGTTTAAGCATTGAATAGATCTTCTAACCAACTTCACTACCTTTACTGCTATTTTTAGAATATAGAAATATTTTTCAACTACCTCTTGCATTTTTGCAAAGGAAGTTTCCTTTAATGTGCGCAATATTGATTATCTTCTAGACCACTTAAGCACGAACTACTTAAAGCCCCCTGGTAGGATCTTTGTATATAATTCCATGCTTCGTCTTATAGTCAACTGTCTTTCTCCAATATTTTGATTAGCGCCCGTACCCATTCCTCTCTGTGTTGTACTCGTACTTGCTGTATCCTCAATTTTACCATTATTCGCACGGGCACATTCTTTCTTCACATGGTGAACGCGTTACAATTTGTCACTAACTTGAACGGAATACGTAGTAATATACGCGCCATTTCTTTAATGCTGAGACGACTGTGGGGATTTCGGGTTCATACGAACTCTTAAACTGGCGTTATTTTATATGGAAGCAGCATAATCTTTTGCTGTCGTTTTTCTTTCCTATTGACAATGCCACTTCATCGTCTAAGATATGCCTATTGGTGTATGCCATACGTCTTGGCCCGTGGTATAATGACACATTATCGATCAGAGTAATATGCATTCTGACGAGAGACTTTCGAATTTTAAACGGACTATACTTTTAAATTAAGGTCACTACCGTTCCCTTTAGGATCGACAGTCAAGCAAAGATCTCTACGACTTTCAATGTCAGAAGTTTTTTTTTTGAACTCAACATAATCCTGATCACGTTATTACCAATAATTTCTTCGTAGACGATATCGCGTTTCCTTACCACATGATACACCACACCTAACGTGTTGTATAATTCAATTTCACATAGCCTCATTCACTCATCGTAGCGTATCAAGGACAGGTTGCATCCTGTAACCAATTAAACCGAAAACATTACAACTCAAATCTTTAAAAATTAAAAGCCCTGTCGACCTTAAACCCTAGTTTGTCGTTTTGAATACTCGGAAGCACAATGCCCCGGCTGGCCACATTCGAGACCTGTAATCTCATAAATTATGATTCGCTCTTTTAGCTCTATTATTTATTGTATCAAGCTCCTATCGTCAAGATCTATAAACCTACCGATTTCCAATCCGTTATACCTCCCTGACTACGAACAAACATTCTAGCAGCAATAATAATAATTGCTAACTGTTATAATCAAATTTTTCGAGAAGTGCAAATGACGTACGCGAGCTAGCCCAATTGGTGCCACACGGCTTTGCACATTTTAATTTATTAACAGTCAGTCTATTTATTAATTGAATTCTATAAATTTGGACTATTTCTAGCCTGTCTTTGTATAAATTTCCGACACTGCAAAGCCAAGCACTTTGAGTCATTGTGCTGAATATACCTTGTAAAAAGGAATTTACACTAGTTATTTGATAATTTTTATCAATAGAAGCACAATCAATTTTAACAAAATTTAGGGTCACGTATTTTGTGGATGGTCTCGACGAAAATGTTGTCACCAAACATCATCTTTGTGTATAAAGTGGCCCAATAGCGGAACAACGTTATCCATTTAGGAAGTCGAAAGTTTAGCAGATTTACTAGTGGACCTACTCCAAAGGTTAGTGGAACTACAGATTCAGCGAATATAGCGAACCTCGCTCCAGATCAAAATGTTCGCTTACAAGGTATAATATTTACATTCTTGGAGCACACCGTTACCGTTACACCGCGTGAATGGTCTTGCTACCTCCCACATGACGTGCCTGTGGCCTGACGAACACCTGGCACCGCTGTGATTTTCACATCGATCATCCTCCCGCCGCTAGAACGAAAAAACAAGTACAAATTTAACCGTATATATCTCCTTAACCACAAACGAAGTACTCGGCAAGAGAGCAGATGAAGCAAACCGATCAACGTGTGCTCAATGGGGCGCCCGATAATGGCAATCTCCCAAATTTCCAACGCCGTATCTAGGGACTGTTCGAACTCTTGAACGCTTCATAAAGTACCGAAAAGGGTGTTAGTTTTAGATATTTTATTCGCAAAAACAAAAACAAATAAATATGTACATATGTACATATATGCAATATGCTTTAATGGCATTTTTTATTAAAATTCCGGAAGAAACAAGTCAGTTTTATGTAACTGATGACAATTGACAGGGCCACGAAACACTTGGCATGTAATAAGATATTCTAGGTTGCTACCCACATTTTTACTGATAGCCAGACGACAACAAAATTACTCAAGACAGTCGACACCTCCATGGTATCCATAGCTGAAGAATTTAACCCAAAAGATTTTTCACTTTAGGTAGACAATTCTTCGATAGCTTGGAAGATCTTAGATGCGTAGAAATCCTATATATGTATTATAAAATTTATGCAAAGTTCAAAATGGGTTTAGGGGGAATTCGGAATTGTTGATCCCCAAGCGGTATCACAGCGGGCCTTGAGCCTAACCACCATAACCTAACCTAACCTAACAGCAAACGCTATTCAGGAAATCGGGTTAAAAACACTAGTACGCCATTTAAATGTTGCCATTGCTGATAAAATTACAAATATCAAGCACGTTGATCCGAACTTATCCACGTCCCCAGGAGTGGCATTAGTATTCGGTGGCGATGTTTATTTTAAAACAATGCGATCGCAAAACGCACTGAATTATGACTTAATTAAATATATGAATGATAAACATATTTCAACAATAATAGTACAAATAGAGTTTGTTTATAATCAACCACAACCACACATTCATGTAATAGCGGCAGACTGCCATACTTGAAATTAGGTTTGCAAAAATGGGAAGAAGAAAAAGCAATAACAGCTTACACAGCTTACTTGGCTCATCTCGTTTAGGCTTTGCCATTATAAATAAATTACATATGTATCGTCATATCGTGACTGAGTTGGAGGTTGCTGTCCGTATGAAATGGTTGCATTTATCATCGTTCCTGCCTTCCGTCTCTGCAAACAAAATTATTATCACAAACATTTGTTGTGCTACGCATTAGTTAAACAGCAAAGTGCGCTTAGTAGTAAATTTTAAGATAGGTGTATCTGTAGCATTTTATGAAATGGTGCTTTCCACTGACTTTTGCCTAGACAACATACGCCCTTTTAATTTATTTCTAAAAAGGAGAGCAACAACAAAATTTTGCCTAGCCACTAGCAACTGCAATGGTCTGAATGTATTTTTCCAAAATGCATCCGGCCCAGGCGCGCACCCAGGGGGGGGTGGGGGGGTTATCATAAAACTCTTCGAAATTATCTGAGGAAAAGCAATTTTAATAATACGTATATATTTTGCTATGTCATGTTTTCTAATTGCCAGTTGTCAGGCAAAAAAACAGCAATAAGAACATTAAAAAGAGTTTTGCGTTTTGTTATCATAATAGCCCAGCACGCCAACGCCAAAGCGACGCAAAAAACCAATGTGAACCGGCCTTTATTCTTTTCTAAACACAAATATATGTGTGTGGCAATGCTGTTATTAACTGACATCTCTTTTTTACGCATTTTCCGAGAACCGTTATAGTAACGTGAATATAACTTCATAAGTAAAGAATAATTTATATTGCTCAGTCGATAGATTTTGTGAAAAATGTGTGAAAATACAATTACAAAATATTTCCAAAGGAATTCTTTAAAACCCGCAAGTGATTCTTCCGGAGGTAACTGTGATGAAAATGGTAGTGCTCCTAAAATCCGCGAAGCACCCCCAAAACGTAATTCTGTAAGCTCTTTTGCTTTGTTTTGTTTGGGTTTTTTCTAATAGTTAATGTGTCGCTTGCAGGAGTTTGCAAATGATGTTGCTAACTTTTGTAAAATTCGTAGTGAGAAAGAAAGATATGAAATTCTAACGAACGCGTGGATGCCCGACACATCTTATAGTTTTCCATCATCTGGAGGTCGAAACTTAAAGTTTAATTATTCTTGGTTAAACTCTTTTTCTTGGTTGTTGTATTCATCAATTCCAGATGGAGCGTACTGTAGATTTTGTGTAGCTTTTGGTTGGGAAACTGTTGGAAATGGAAGTCATCAAAAAGCCGTTGCTTTCGTGCAAACCCCTTTTCGAAAATGGAAAAATGCAATTGATAAATTCAGACAACATCAGCTAAGGCATTACCACAAAAGCGCTGTAGAAAAAGCAGCAAATTTCAAGTTAGTTTTTCGTTAAAAATCGATAAAGGACGCAAAAAGCTACAACTTGAAAATAGGGAGAAATTGGCTTCAATAATACGTGTAGTATTAGTTTGTGGGAGGCAAGGACTTGCATTAAGAGGTCGTCGGGATCAGGGAAAGCTTTCATTAGGAATGCCTGTTGAAAATTATGGAAACTTCAGGGCTTTACTACGTTTAGCTATTGATAGTGGAGACAACACGCTGAAAAAGCATATTGAAACTGCATCAAGCAATGCTACCTATGTATATAAGCTGGCGTATTCAAAATGAAATTGTTGAAATAGCAGGTGAATTGATACAACAAAAACTTATTAGTCGTATAAATAAATCGAAATGCTTTTCAATAATTGCTGACGAAACAACAGATGTGGGTGGAATTGAGCAATTTGCAATTTGTATACGATATGTGGATCATTTTGAAAATGAGCAGAAGCTGAGAGAAGACTTTTTATGCTTCGTTCCTGTTAATGATACTACTGGTAGCGGGTTAGCTACGGTCCTTATCGAAAAATTAAAAGAACTTAAAATTAATCTGACGTATCTAAGAGGCCAAGGTGTGTTCGTATGCTTTATTTGAAGGAATTTATTTTTATTGTTTTTTACTTTCCTTAAAAGGTTACGATGGTGCGCGCTCTATGAGTGGACATTTCAAGGGATGTTCTGCAGTAGTTCAAAAGTTATATCCGGAAGCTGTTTATGTACATTGCGCCAATCATAGCTTAAATTTAGCCATCGCAAGCTCTTGCAATATAACCGCTGTTAGGAACTGCATTAGTTCAACCAAGGAGGTTGTTAATCTTTTTCGAATGTCCCCCAAAGCCGGAGCAGTTCTGAAAAATATAATTCTAAAATCATGTCCCAATTCAAAGCAATTTCGTCTTCTTAAATTTTGTGAAACGCGTTGGATAGAACACTTGAATTCCCTTTCATTATTTTTTGATATATTTAACTTGATTTGCGTGGCCCTGGAAGAGCTTGATAATGAGAACTTGCGATGTGACGTATCCAAACCACATGCTTTGTTGGCAGCAATTCGTTCACCTCAATTTATTATTGCTTTGGCAGTGCTAAAACCCATTTTCTCTTTATCCAAAAATTTAAGCCAATTTTTGCAACAAGTAGATTGCGATTTGAGCAGCTGCATTGATTTTGCAAATAACTTACATACTGAAGTAAGTGGCATGCGCGAGGATTCCGTGCAATCGTTTAGACACATTTATGAAAATGTGAAAGAAATTGCTTTGGAAGTGGAATCAGAAATTAAAACTCCGCGTTTGGTTAGAAGGCAAACCCATAGAGATAACTACGAAGGCGAACCCGAAGAATACTTCCGACGGTCGGTTTATATACCGTTTTGGATCATTTTCTGGAACAACTTCAATCGCGATTTTTGAAGCATCGCAGTTTGCTCTCAAAAATTGAAAGTATTTTGCCAAATAAATGCATAAATCTGAATGACGAACAAATACAAGAGACAGTTAGAGTTTTAGAATCACAATGGCCTATTGATATTGCAGGTTCCGTTGAAGATTTCGTAGCTGAGTTCAAAATATGGAGGAGGTATGATAAATATTATCTTCTTTATTAAAACCATCCGCGAATATGTGCAACCAGTGTAGCACAATTATTCCATACTATACTCTAATTCATATAAAACCCACTCATAATTAGCAAGTTTTAACCATTTAATAATTTCGAAATATGAGACAAATATATAAATTATGGTTAAAACATGTCAATTCTGAGTCGGTTATACATAGATATGTGTATATAAAATGCATTATTTTGGCATACACATAAAAAATACGCCTATATGAAGAATTGCTACGCTTTGTTTTCATATTCACCTAATCGCTCGGTTATATAAATTTTAAAACCGCTAGTTTATACAAATAGTATAGTATGGAATCATCGTATCTCCCCTTTTCTGATTCGCCATTATATTTACCATATGCTGAATATTTCAATTAGTTTTAAATATATTTTCAGGCACTGTTTGAATCAGACTAGTCAGCCTAAAACATTTATAGAATCCATGAATTGTTGTGATGCAAATATATTTACATCAATAAACCGATTCTTGCAGATTGGTGCAACGTTGCCAGTGTCTGTAGCTTCAAGCGAACGCTCATTTTCATCGCTTCGAAGATTGAAAACATACTTAAGAAGTAAAACCGGAGGAGAGAGACTTAATGGTCTAGCACTACTCAACGTTCACAGGGATATAGAAGTGAAAATTGAGGAAATTTTAGATTCAATGGCAAAGAATAAAAAAAGATTGAGCATTATTCTGTAACTAAATAAATAAAAAACTGTTAAGTCAAACCCCCCTCCCCCCCCAAAATTATTTCTGGGTGCGCCCCTGATCCGGCCTACGACCTAAATCTGACAAAGTGCGCGCTATTAATTCGCAACTTGATTATGATATATTGCTGAATTCTAATTTTTGGTTCTAATCTGTTCACTGTTAACCGAGGTGGTGGTGTCCTCATTGCGGTTCAACGTAAATTTCACTCGCATTTAGTTTCGCTTGAGAATGATTGCTCTTTATTTTTGCAATTTCATATATTCCACCAAACAGTGGAGACTTTATTTATCAACTGCATGCTGACAATATCACTTCGTTAGTCTCAAAAAAGCTAGGTGATAACCAAATATGCATTTTAAGTGATTTTATTCAGTTATTCATTCAGTTTTTTTTTAAATGGATTGAATTCTATTTATAAAAAAGAAATTATGTGGTAACGGTGGGCGCATTTGGTCGGAATGTTTCATTGCCTCCTCTGGGGTTCCCCAAGGGAGTATACTAGGCCCATTATTATTTAATTTGTTTATAAATGATATAAGTAATTGCTTTAGAATTGCTAAATTTTTGCTCTACGCTGATGATTTAAAAGTATTTTCGAAAACTGAGGAAGATGCGTGTAAGCTTCAAAACGACATTGAGAGCTTGTATCTATGGTGCGTTAATTCTTCTATTTATTTAAACATCAAAAAATGCTCATATTATTTCGAAATCATACACGGTTTTAAAGTTTGTGAGGCGAAATAGTTCAAAATTGTCCATCCCATATACTCTTAAGTTATTATATACGGCATTCGTTTGTTCCTCTTTGGAATACGCTTGTTTCATCTGGAGGCCAAGTCACTAAATTATATAAAATATGGTTTACGGTGGTTGAGTTTTGATGAGCCAATTGCGTCATATAAATGTCGTTTGCTTTTGAAAAACCTGAATACTTTAAAAACAAGAAGTTCAGTACTCTCGCTTTCTTTTGCTTTTAATATCATCTGTGGTGACTGCTCCGGTCTTTTGGAAAGAATTAATTTCAAATCCCACAGCGTAATCTTTGTAGTGTTTTACCTTTCTATGGGGATAACTATAAAACATTATATTCGCGTAATGCCCCCCTTGCGCGGGCCTTATTTGATTTGAATCTAAACACACAGTTTTTGTAATCTTAGCTGTTAGTTACCTTACGTGGTAAGTAGTTTGTAAGAAAAATGAGTTCATAGGCTGAAATAAATAAATAAATAAAAATGTATCATTAAATACTCATCCACGACGACGATCAAACATCAGCTAACATTCACGTTTTAAGTCTTTATTTTCTAATACTAACGTTAAAAGCAGATATACATGTATATACGGATGATATCCAATATATCTGAGTTGCCATTTATCTCATTGACAAATGTATATTTAATCTAAATGTTGGATTAGTCTTGAACAGAAACAAATCCCAAGAAAAATTTTAGCCTTGACCGTAACCCCAAAGTAACACTGAAAAATACTTTGTGTATGAATAAAAAGCTCGTGCGTTTGGTGGGTATGCTAATATAATTTTATAAAAATACTAGCGAGCCCCCTGCCCACTTTGTAGTGCAAAAAAGAAAATAAAAAAATCAATGCAAATTCATTTAAATCAGTGATAAATTGCTTTTATTGTAATGCTCTGTGGTAAACAACATTAGTTGTTTTTCCATTTTCGGTGTAAATATACAAAACCGTTTGTGTCCATGTGAGAAAACTGGATACTCTAAATTCACTCCACAAATTCCTAAGGATTGGCCTTGCGCCTTATTAATGGTAACCGCAAACGCAAGGCGAACAGGAAACTGAAGTCGTTTAAATGCAAGTGGCATATCAGACGGAATCATTGGAATGCGTATAATGAATACATCTTCGCCTTTGAATTTTCCTGTCAAAATAGTAGCATCAATTACATAAGCCATCAAAGTCTTGTACCATAACACAAACGGGGTTGATTGATATTGCGAAGCATAGTAATAGTGGCTCCAACTTTCAATTGGAGATTATGCGGAGGCAATCTTGGTAGGTCCAACGAATTCAAAAATTCTGTTGGATAAGTCATAACATCTTCTTCATTCGTAACATAATCCACAGACTTGTACGACACCAATTCGCCAGGAATCTTTGATTGTATAGCAATGTTTAATTCAGTAACATCTTTGTTCTTTGCCGCTAAAATTGCTCTGTCACTCAACCATGCATGGCATGTATATTGTTGTGCTATGTTAGTGAAACACATTCAATCAATTCCTCTTTTGACTGTACGAAACGGCAAAAATCATTTGGCAATGTTATTAATCCAGTGTCATCAATAGGCATTGCACCATTTCCAATTTTCAGCAATTGCTTAGAGAACTTATCAGCAGATGCATCATTCTGCAACTGAACACGAACGTTGGCAGTGAGTTTCAATATTTAAACAAATCTCCATAAATATGAAGACTTTAAGCAAGCGATAATTTCATCGGCCGCGGTCGATCTAGGAATGACCGGCAATGTTTGCCTAAAATCGCCTGACAATAAAATCAATGCACCACCAAACAACTCTGAATTATCTCGGAGATCTTTCATTGTTCTTTCCAAAGCTTCAACAGATTTCTTATTCGCCATAGTGCATTCATCCCAAATAATGATACCGCAACGTTTCAATAATTTTGCCGTTCCAGATGTTTTTGAAACATTACATGTGGGAGTTTCATTTACTTGGTAATTCAATGGCAATTTCAAAACAGAATGTGCTGTCCGACCACCATCTAACAAAGTGGCTGCAATGCCAGAAGACGCCAATGCTAACGCAATTTTATTCTGGGAACGTATCGTTGCCAATAACAATGAAATGCTTCATTGCAAATTTCTGGCGTGAAATCCATTGCAGGATTACGATTTTCTTGACGCACTCGGAACAGAATATCTTCCGATAGACAGTCTTGGAATTTTGTCCACAATTCAGATGGATTCGATGGAAAACAGGTAGGCAAAATAATTGCAAACAATGCTCGAATTTGATAAGGATGAGCGACAACTGTTGCATCTGCAAGTGTTTGTTCTCAATGAATATCATTTTCCAACAAATTGAGCTGTTGACACGCTTGTCGATATGTCGTATGCAAAACTCCAATGATTTTTCTTAACTGTCGAAATTATGTTGGCCCACGAACGTTTATTAACAGCAAACGTAAATAAAAGCACTCAGCATTATTTGGGTGAACAGTATATGTATATACGTCCCAAAGCATCACTTGAATATAAATTTTGATGTCCATCAACACGTTTATCTTGCTTGCGCCGTTGGAACTCCACGTAAAATAAGTTGGCACTTCTGCATACAATAACGTTCTGGCAAAAGCATCAACTTCACACAATTTAAAAAATACAGTTAGAGTTGTATGAGGTGGTGATAGAGCTCTCTATACGGCCATATCACTACCTTTATTTGCATATTTGCAAATGTATTTAATGGACTTGACAGAATTTCGACAATAAAGGTGAATACGGCACAAAACAACGATTATCGACTTCCACGTTTTGATTTTGTACTCTTATGGTAACTGATCTACCATTATTTTGAGTTGATCGACGACGATATAATGGGTAACCATCATTTCCAGTGATTGTATCTGAAACCAAAGCTCTTGGATAATGTTTACTACATTTGCCATCAACTATACATGGGGAGTTAATGTTGAATGCTCCACATGGACCGTGTATCATATTTTGCACAACAACATCATATAATTCAGGATCACTTAATTGATTAGGAATTTCATCACATATCACATTGTCAACTTCATGCGGTGTGATTTTATTCACCAACCATATTAAAATGTGAGCGTGTGGCAAACCACGCTTTTGCCACTCCACAGAGTACATCCAGCATTTGACTTCACCAAACACTTTAGATTTCACTATAAAATGCATAAGCGCTATCAATTTTTGCTTAAAAACACGGGCAGTGATATCATGGCGGTCGGTTGGACTTTGGCCAGCGAATAAATTATCTTTAATGTCACTCCATTGCGGATTACACGTAAATGTTATAAATAAATCCGGTCGACCGTAATGACGCACATAAGTCATTGCATCCTGCGCATACTCATGCATATGACGTGGGCTGCCTGTGTACGTTGGAGGCAAAATGGTAATTTTCCCAAGATCATTAACATTACCATCATTATTTATAGCATCACGCAATTGGATTACACCTCCGAACGTAATTTCTTCTGATTAAATCGTATGAAATTTAGTCGTTCACTTTCAATTTTGGCGTACATATCAACAACAAATTGATGGAAAAGTCTACGACAATGCAAAATATGATTAATATCATTTTGACGGACCATAAGGCGATATGAATAATAATTCATTACGCTAACTTTTTTATTTGATTCCGCTCCTAGAATTAAAAATTATTCGAAAAACGATAAAAATTAAATAAAATTTAAATGAACTAACCGGTAGAAGGGTTGATCATTTTAATGTTAACATGATAACCGTCTTCTCCTCGACAAAACAACAATGGGTACTGTAATCAGAGAACTTACAACAACTTGTTTGATGTTCTCTGCTGTAATCCATCATAGCAGCGATGAGTTTCAGATACTCTTTGCAGTTGCATATTTCTACGGCGCAGCACAATGTCACGGGAATTGAATTCATCGCCTACGATTACAATAGCGACATTATCCATTGTGGGCGCATTAAAACGTCTGACATGTTGCCCAGGAGGCGTTTTGTCAGCTCGAATCACAATTGCATATTCATCTGATGGCATTTGATCGAGAGCAGTTTGAAAAAGTCGCACTAATTCATTTTCAGCATGCAACATATTCTGCAAACGCTCGATAATATCCCTCCGCAAATATGATGATATATCACAACGACGATCGGTTTCCACATTTGAGTTACCCACAAAGTATATTTGCAAAAATTGATAGGTTTGATCAGGAAAGGGTAACAAAGAACCAAGTCGATGGTAAACTTGGCTTGAATCTATTGAAGATTGAAATTTTCACAATAGTACGTTTCGCGATCTTCTAAATAAACATCAAAACAAACAAAAATACCTTGAAAGTTGGCATAAAATTGTCCCGCATAATATTCGTCGCTCCAAATGAAGTCATTTGAAATGCAGAGTTATACCCTTGTATGTTTTCCAGAAAATGCTTTGAAATTGGTGTGCCACCAGTTATCAAATTATGCAAGGGTTCCGGTGGTGAATTCAATTCTGGTAATTTAACTTGTCCGTTTGAACAACACAATCCAGATATCTCATGTTTAAACTTAAATCCCTTGCAATAACTGCAAACAGTAGTCATTGGTCCAATTGAAACTTTGCCATGAGAAACGTAATCAAAGTTTGCATCATAATTGAATGCAGCACGCTCCAAAGTACGTCGCACGTACGGACGTTGAGTTGGATTTCGCATAGTCCTACCACGTGCCATGGCATTTCGAGCAGCCAAAGTATTATTTGCACGCTGTTCGTCACTTTGAGATGCTCTAGATGCCGCAACATTTCTAGTATGTGTTGATTGACGCCCCAAATTGCTGCGCGTACGTACCATTTTGTATTAAAAATGTTTGCTTCACCAATTAAATATTAAGTAATTGAAATTTTATTTATTCACGAAATTCAAAAATTGAGGCACATATGTTAGTTGAATAAAACAATTATTATGAATTGAAATAGATCAGCTGATCATGGAATTTCAGTCATAGCAGGCACTCAAAAGCTAGCTACCTTGGAGAAAAATCCGTTACAGCATTACATATACATACATATATATTAGCTGTTAAGTTAACATATAAGAAAGCTCATTACAGCATTACATGTATATGTATATTATCTGTTAAGTTAACATATAAGTCGAAAGGAGAAAAAGTCCGTTACAGAATCAAATGTATATATTAGCTGTTAAGTTAACATATAAGTCGTTAGCTGTTAAGTTAACATATAAGTCGAAAGGAGAAAAAGTCCGTTACAGCATCACATGTATATATTAGCTGTTAAGTTAACATATAAGTCGAAATGAACGCAGTGTTCACCAAAATGGCTATAACTCATGAACCAATCCACATACAGAGACCGTTTATACATAAAAACCTTGGTAGTGATGTCACCTTTCATATGAACTTAGCAGAAACAATCGGTTCAGGCATTCCAGAGAACATCAGTCACTAACACAATAGAACTTATTTTTATATATATATGTAGATGGCGTGATTCCACAGCATTCCCCTGAACTAAGCTTTCGTCCATGTAGTGAGTCAACTCTCTCGCAATAAAAGTTCTTTAACTTCGATAAAAATATTTGAAGTCTTCCTAAAACCAAAAATTATTATTCTATCTTTGTGTCTTGATTTTTATTTTCTTGATAAAATTTAATAATTATGTCGTAAGTTCTACATTTGCTCGTGAAATAATATTTACATATTATGCTTTTTTGTTTCGATAAATGACACTTATGATGTGAGTTTTATTATACCCTTAAGAAATAAACCTTACAAAAATATTTGTAGTGATTTAAATTAAAAACCCATTTTTATCAAACACCCAGAAACACATTTTTAGTTAGTTGGAAAGTCATGCAGAAGAATACAAAAACGTCAGCTTTCAAAAGTTTGACGATCTTTTATAAAATCAAGAAAAGAAAATATTTAAGCGTGCCGGAGACGTGTGTTGCTTTTACGGAAAATTTAACAAAATACATGGGAATTTTGTAGTTGTACTTATAACGCCACCTTGTATGGATTCGCCTTGAGTAAAAGAAAGTCCCAAACAGATTTACTAGAAATCTGTTTTTGTTCCTCTCATAAAATTTGGCTGACATATGCACGTATACGCGGTATTGTACGCCCGCCCCGCAACTACTTAACGCAGATTAACAATATTTCGCATGTATATACCGTCTTTTGTTTTTGTTGGAAAACAAGGCAGGTCGCTATCCCATTTAAGAGGAAATTAGTATTCACCATAGCTATATGATATTTGTCATATGTATATGTATGTAAGTAGGTATTTCCTTTATTCTATCACTTTTTTCAAAAGCTCATCCATCTTGCTTTGCCAATTACAATAAGCACGAAAAATGTTTTTCCACGGCCAATTATATGTGTGCGTTGATCAGCAAGATGCGCAAGCATTCCCGGAACCAATTGGCAGTGTGGAGTGGACACACTAACCACCTTGGCAGGGTTCGAGTCCTATCTAATACCTCTGCCGTACTATGGGTTCGGCACCCGGTTGCAGTACAAATCCACATTAAACTTTGACACAAGGTCAAGCTCTACCAAGCATTTGGGTATTAAACCACAGTCACCACGATACTCCCCTAAGGACCGTACCCAACGAAGAGACCAGAGCAAGATCTGGGGGCTCTTGTTCCCCGTGGTACCGAATTTAAGTCTCAAAGTCAAAAATCCAATCAAGGCAACAGCAAGCTGTATAACCACCAGATCAAGAGGGAGCACACCCATCAACACCTGCAATGCATCCCTCGAAACAGTGCGGCATACATGCAGGTAGACCAGCAACATGATTCGCTGACACGACACCACTCATCTGCGACCAACGACCGTCGCAGCCGTCTCGAACCACACCGTAGGCCGCATTCGTTTCGCAGCCGCCTGCAGCCGCTCCTTCACTCGCACCATGTGTGGGGTGAAACACATCCCTTCACTCATGGTCAGCCCCAGATACCTGACTTCCGTCACGTACCTGATGCTGACCCCATTCATATGGACAACCGGTGGACGCGACGACGACAGGCTGCCTTTCAGGAGCATGCCAACCGTTTTGTCCACTGAAACATCTACACCCACCCTTACATCTACACCCACCCTTACATTGACAACGAGAGATCTCATAGCAGACGGACGTGTTTTAAATCGCTCAGCGCAAAGTATTCATAATAACATATTATCGTGCAAAAGTATATTTATTCACATTTGGAAAATATCTAGAATAGTGAACTGAATTTGTATGCAAACATTTTAACTGGTGCGGAGCTGAAATTAAAAAAAAAACAGCATAAACAATATAATTCTTCAAATTAACTGATTGCTGTTTGTTTAAATCAACCGTAGCGGTTGATCGGCAAGTAAGAGAATGTCGGCGTGCGGGAGATACCGAAAGGGCATCAGAGGAGAGCCGGGTGTGCGATGTGAGGGTGTGTGTGGCAGAATGTACCACAAAAATATTGCATGCGCAGGCATATACGACAACTGTCTGCAAGGTTTGGCAACCTATCGGTTTTTGCGGTTCATGTGCGATGACTGCATGACATATATTTCTAATGTTAATGATGCGCTCAAACAAATGATGAGTATAGCTGAGTCCAACAAAATAAATATAAAAGAGCAAAAAAGTGATATAGAGAAGATGTTACAAGAACATAATAGGGAGATTAGAATGTTAATGGATAAATAAAAACAAACCTTGAAAAGTTAGAATTGATAAAGAGAGTAGAGGCAGAGAACTTATATTAGACAGAGAAGCAGTATCTCGCTTCATTCCCTGTCTCGTACCGCGGATTTGAGGGGAACTGTATTTTTTGGCTTATCCCACCATCCGATATTTTTCACCTACAAGGGGCAAAATTTAACATCGGTTGAGCGAAAACAACAATTTTAGAGAAAATTAATGTACGTTCTCTGTTATCAGCTACATTGTGTGGTTGCAGATGTTTTTTGGCGAAAATTTTCCTTTTGTTTTGATAAGGAATTTTCGCAGTTCTATTTCCAACATTTAAAAAAAATAATAAAAATATGTATTCTTCTATAATTTCAGTTTTAGTGTTTTATTTTATTGTACTAATATTTTCCATACATAACTTTCAATAAATATTTTAAGTGATTATACAAAATCTTCCAAAAACACTAAAGAAATTGCATTTATTGTTTATCATATGTATGCACATGCATGCATTTATTTAAAAATGCATATTTAATCGAATTACTTCCATGCAAAAGGGCTCGTACAAGCATACGTGTAGATATGTAAATAGAATAGAAATAATTATGTATGTATGTACATATGTTTGTTCACATGCGCGCACATTCAACCGAACTCTAAGCCTGCGCGCAAAGTTTAACAAAATATCTTATCTCCAGTTGGACTTCGATTTTTACCATGTCAAAAATAACAATGTTCTAATGAAATATTTATACAAATAGTTAAACAAAGCTATAATTCCACAGGCCATTGTGTTAAAAGTTGAATTTAAATATTAAATTTGTACGTCAAAGATAGAAATTTATTGATTTGAAAATAAAAATTCGAAAGCCAAATAAGCTGTTTTGTCAAAACTCCACAGAAATAGTTGCTTCTGCCCGCAACTCACACGAAAAAGCTGCGTCGCAAAGCCGCCATCATTAATCAGGGTTTAGTTGAATTAATTTGTAGTTGAGATAGGTACAAGTAAAAAGTGGAGTATAATACAAATATTGATATATTTGATCGAATAGAGGAATATCTGAAATAAAATACTTACATATAGATACATACATAAGATGACGTTAAGTTATATGACACAAAATTAAATTTGCAACTAAAATTCTGGTCCTTTATACCCTCTCAGAATAAAAATGGTACGGTTTATTTGTAATTTCGTGTTGAAAGTCTTTTGTATAGGTCATTGACTCAGATTGTTGGTTCAGGAAGAAGCAAAAGTAGTATAATTAATTAAAGGTTTCACAAAATACAATTAATTATAGCAATGTTTGCGTTTAATTAGACAGTTGTAGAAAAATATGTTAAAAGGTAGTAGACTTTCGACTCCTAAATATATTATTTTGCTACTTGTGCTACATTTGAGATAAGACGTAAGCCCTGACATAAATGAGACCAAAATTTAGACTACATATTGACATACATATGTGTAATGTACATATGTATGCAAGTAGGCGTAGCGGTAAGGTGTTTGGTTGCGCCGATTTGGAATAATTAGGGCTTTAAATGACATATATAACAGGATTTCGTGCAAAACACGTTTATAATGATAAGGGGTCGTGCATATATTACGTAACGCAATTTTTGATCATTTCAGACCCCCCCACCATGTCACACTTTCAGAAAAATTGTTTTTATTAATCGTAAAATAAAATACAATGTTAATTAATATATGTTATATATTAGGCAAAGTGAAATCACATGTCACACTTCGTCACAAATCGCAAACCCCCGCCGCCCCCCTAGCGCGTTACGTAATATGTGCACGACCCCTAAGCAAACATAATAGATTAATAAAAGATGAATTTCTTCATGAAATATTTTACGGGCACAAGCGGGCCAAAATAATATCTATATTCCCATTTGAAGCTGTGAGCATTTGGACCAAAATTACAAAAATCTTCAATTTATGATTTTTAGATTTTTGTCTTCGTCGCGAAAAATGTGATGGATGAGGGGCGCATGTCTTTGCGGGCAGATGAAATTTTCCCATTTATGAATGAACGGAAATTTGGTTTCAATAATATGCGCGTGCGTTTATGAATGAATTTTTTGTTGCTGTACTGCAGTTACGCTGCGGTTGAAAACAGACACGCTGGCGGAGGGATGAAGCAAATGCTGTATATGTATACTTATGTATCTACATAACAATAAATAAATATATGATGATGATAGATATAATGCATATGAATGCATGTGCACTTGTTGACATTTTTTGGTACATATGTACGTACATACATGTGCATGAACATGTAAATATATATACATACATACATACATACGTACATATATTTGGATATTTATATACATATGTATGTACTACATATTATCCATATACATATTTATGTACATATGTATGTATACTTAGTATGATAACGATTGTTACGCTTATAATATAAGTACATAGATATATTATATTGACATATGTATGTATATAATGCATGCATAAAACCAAAATTAGCTCACTCTTATCAAATTAGATATTTAGATGTTTATATCAATTCGTTAATATCTTAGCAAAATCTAAAATTCGAGCCAAAACAATAAACATTTATCAGAAATCATATTCTGTTAAACAAATTTTGCCTTCGCTCAGCTCTGTTAACTTCCGACTCTCGGATTTCCCCAGCCGCCATTGCAGTGGTGAGGTAAGCCAAAAAATATTGATGGATTTTGACAATTCACACCGTCATCCTAACATAGGACTTCTCTGTCTAATATAAGTTCTCTGGTAGAGGGTTTATGCAAAACCAACAAAGAGCAAATGGCAAGAGAGAAGTTAAAAAAGTAGCCGTACAAACAAAAGAAAAAATACAAAGCGGTGTGGGTGTATCGTACGCTAACGCATTGAAGGGTGTTCCTCCTCTCATTGTTAAACCAAAAAACAAACAAGCAGTTGAGAAAACTAGGGTGGACCTAAATAAAGTGGATGCATCAGGTATGAAAATTGATAGAGTGTGCAATATGCAGAATGGAGCTGTAGTAATTAGCGCCAATAGTGTAACAGACAAAAACAAAGTAAAAGATGCCTTAACTAATAATCCTAATTACAGAGTTATATGATGTCACTGAGCCAAAAGTGAATAATCCAAAAATCTTGGTGACACATATGAATGCTGAGTACACGGAAACAGAGGTAATCAATAGAATAAAAGCCCAGAATAGCTTTTTGAGCGATGCTAATCTAAAATGCAACAAAATATATAACTCGAAAAGAGGCAAGGATGAATCCGCATCATTTAATGCTTTAATAGAAGTAGAGCATATATTTTTTTTGCTGATATTAGACGCAAAAAGAATAAATATGGGATGGGATCGCTGTCCAGTTTATGATGGACAGCCAGTGAAAAGGTGCTATAAATGTTTAGGTTTCAACCATAGTGCTAACCAATGCAATAAAAAATTAAGGTGTGGTAAATGTATGGGTGAACACAAATCGGATTAATGCACCGAGAGTAATCTAAAGCTAGTATGCGGGAACTGTTGCGATGCCAATAAAAAATTAGGGTTAAACTTAAATGTGGAACATAGCATTTTTAGCCGTGATTGCCACGTTCATATTAGAAAATTAAAATTAGTGAAACAAAGAGTAGGATGTTAGCAATCAAATTCGAATAAAAAGCGTCTTAACTCGTTAGAATGTGTATATCTCAATATTAACAGTTTATTAGCCAACAAAGCTGAACTCGATAGATGAAATAAATTACTCAGAAATTAACTTTCCAGCTTATCGGTTAGTTAGGTGTGATTCTCACAGCAGACATACAGGCGGTGTGATCATAATAATACGAGACACAATCGAGTTTAAAATCGAATTAAATAAATCTGTTAACAAAAATATGTATAGTAGTATGTATAATCATACAGCTGAAGAATTGCGAAACTAAGTGGCAATTCTGTGTGGTTTACCATTCACCAAGCACTAGTGACGCAGGGTTTCTGAACTATATGGATACCATTCTATCTGAAATATGCAATAATCTGGTTAATACTATTATAATTGGGGATTTTAATATAAACTTAAAAGTAGTGTCAACATATAGCAAGAAACTCAATGAGATTTTCGCACACGAGTTGGTGAAACAAGTGGCTTTGACTTTGACTTTGACTTTGATACGCAGGTTACGGAATATTCTAAGACACTAATTGACTTATTGTATTCTAAGGAAGTTGTGTGAGAAAAAAGGGAGGATCTGAGAATATCAGACCATGAAAATATAATATTCCGAGTTAATATAAATAATCTGCCTCCGTTAAAAAAACTGGCGGAAGTAACATCTTGGGATAGGTATTTCCCTGATAACTTGCTAATGCTACTGAGACAATGTAACTTCGTGAACTTGGATAGCTTCGATATGGATGAGTTTTCGGATCATATTAACCAATGCTTATTTTCAGTTATGAATCAATTAACTTTCAAGAAACAACCCCACATTAGGATTAGAAATAAATGGTATAATCAGCAATTAGTGGAAACAAACAAGGAGAAATTTAGGATATACAGAAAGGCCATCCTTACAAGAGAATGGGCAGAATACAACTTATTAAAAAAGGAGTACAAAAAAATTATTAAAATTAAAAAAATACAATATCTAGAAAAGAAAGTTGAGGAGATAGTCGATTAATGTGGAAATATTTGAAAAAAGTGGTCAACAATACAAATCGCAAAGAAGAAGTTACAGAAGTTCTAATTAACGGCAAAATTTTCACACACAGCGAGGAAATTGCCGAGAATCTTTACGATTTCTTTGTGGACAGCATTGTAGAAATAAATAGAAACATAGACAACATCGTATTTGACTTTAACCAGCAGGCGCACCCATTATCTCCATTTAAATTTGAGTTGGTCGATACTGAAGATATTACACAAATTTTTAGGAAATTTAAGACAAAAATTGGTGGGAAAAAATTACTATCAGAGGGTGTTATAAAGGATTCAGTAGAATACATGAGATATTTTTATGCGTCTTTAATCAATAAGAGTCTTGAGTTAGGAACAGTTCCGATAGAGTGGAAAACCTCTACTATAGTCCCAATAAAAAAAGTAAAATACAGAGGAGCTAAGACCAATAAACACAGCCTTGCATGGAAAAAATCTTGGAAACTGTGGTCAAAAATCAGTTACTACAGTACTTCAGAGCTAAGCATTCATGCGAGACTGCAGTAAACTTAGTATTATCCCAGTGGAAGGAAAATCTTAACTCAAAGATGAATGATCTGATGATGAATGATTGATCTTAAAAGAGCCTTCGAGACTATTGATAGGGATATCATGTTGAAAAAACTAGAGCTTATTGATGTAAAAAACAATGAGCTTGAGTGGTTTAGAAGCTTTCTTACAAACCGGATGCAACAAACTTTGATCGAGTCAACTATTTCTAAAAAAGTGGCAGTCAATATTGGGGTACCTCAGGGGTCGGTGTTAGCACCAATACTTTTCAATATATATATAAATGATATAAATACATAATACTGAAATACTGTAAAATAAACCTGTTTCCGGATGATACACTGTTAACGATCAGCGATAGAAACTTACCGAATGCGATAGCTAAGATGCAAGAGGACCTGGATGTTTTATATAAATGGCAGTGTTTAAATAAACTCAAAGTAAATGTGAAAAAACCACAGTTTATGGTTTTAACTAGGGCAATTGATCTTAGGTCCAAATAAAATAAATAAATAAATAAATAATAATAATATTAAATTAAATAAATACATAAATAAAATAAAATAGACTAGACCTCGCCAGCTACCCAGCTAGTGCATACATTGATATATAACTTTATAATTTAGAAATACTTACATCTATGTTTAATGAGTTTGTAACAATTAAATACATATACTTTGTTGTGCATTCACTACATCTACACAGTGGCTCGAGCTGCCACAGCAGCGGTTCCATCATCATGTTCCAATCACCGATCTATCACCGATGGACTCCTTCGGACACCCACGAGCCACGTCAATATCCACACTCTCATTTATGTCCACGATGAAGGTCCTTCAGTCCGAAAAGTAACTCTTTCAAAGGGTCGCCTCCGGACAGCCGGGCTCTTCCAAACGTTACACCACACGATCACAGCGCAGATAGTCAAATGCCCCCTTGAAATCAACAAATATGCCAACGACATATTTGGTGACATTCTCCCTAACTACATTTTGAACATACATCCACGCATCCTCCGTACTACGTCCTTTCGTGAACCCATACTGCCTATCCGACAAACTACCCCACGTTAGCTCCCGAAGCCGTTCCACTACGACCCGCTCCAGTTCTTTCCCAAACACCGGAAGCAGGCTGATGCCACGATAAGACCGAGGATCACTGCTGATCTTATCGGGCGACTTCAGGAGGGGTACACCCCTGGCCTTTTTCCACTCAAGCGGAAAATACCCCTCCCATAAGCACTTATCATAGATCGCGTCCAAGTATTCCGGCATGGGCTTCCACAAGCATTTGCAAATCTCTCCGTTCAGACTATCGAAAACTGGAGACCTTCTAGACGTCACCAGGCCAAATGCATTATCTAGCTCATTAACTTCTATTCGATGAACAGGCCTGCCTGTGCATGGGGAACTTCCTCCTCCGCCCTAAGAAAGAACGGTCGTAAAATAACACTCGCACACTCTCTCCGCGACGATAACTGAGATTCGTCGACGCGAAGGGAGGTGACCACCTCACTCCGATGACCCCTGAAGATCTGGTAGACCTGACCCCAGGGGTCATTCTCATTCCTCCCAACAAACCTCCTTCATTCCTCTTCTTTTACTTTGACAAGCATTTGCTTGTACTCAACCGCCGAACGAACCTCCTCTTCAAGCTTAACTCACGCGCCCACCACTTCACTTTCCTCGGTCTAAAAAACTAACTCTTCTTCAACATGCTATCATTTACACCCCACACACATTCATTCAGACAGGAAATTTGCTCGTCCACACCCAAATCACTAAACACGCCGAGCGGTGTACTAGACATCGCTTCTCTAACACACTGTCCATATCGGTTCCAGTCAGTACAAGAGGTTCGCCTCAATGGGCACACACTCACTGCAGGATGAGCATGGGGAGCAACCGCAATTTGAATCAAATTGCGGTCACTAATTCCCCAACCCCCCCTGACCCCGCACCTAAAACTAAACATTCTGGTTGCTGCCTCATTCGTAAACGTCACGTCAATATCACTCACACCCCTAGGGCCATCAAACGTGTAAAATTCATTGGGCTCGTTCATCACATGGAGGCCATTGGCCATCCACACGCTCAACATCTCGCCCCGATTATGGTTTAGTTATCCAGACGAGTTCCTGGACATTTTACTGAACCATATCGAGGACGAAACATTTGCATTGATACCCACGATGACCGGCGAGCTACTCGCAAGTAGTAGCACCGTATCCAGGTAACCCATATAGGGCTCTAAAGGCTCGCTATACCTGCAGTACGGGTTAGCGACAAACACTCTACCGAACCCCCCCTCGGCAAACACACACCCCCTGCTCGGAAGAGTCCACCACCACCCCATTGGTAGAGTAGAGCTTCTGAAGCAAGGCAACATCGCAGCCACCCTCCAACATATACTCCCCCAATTCACACATTACCGCGTAAGACCCCTGGCAGTTTAATTGGAGAATCCCCCATTAATGTCTAGCACGCGCCCGGGCAGCAATAGCACCATACAACATGTAGTTGTCGACCGCCTTCCCATGTACGCACATTTGCGGCAGCGCACCACGTTGACGCACTGTCCTTCCTGTTGCCCTTACTCCCCACAACGCCAGCAGACATCCCGACTCATACGGCAGTTTCTCACTATATGGCCTGGATACCAGGCTGTACGGCCGCACTCGGAAGGTGTACCACTTTATGTAGCAACGCTCGGCTCCCAGGAAGACAGGTATTAACTTGTCCGCACCTTCCAGAACGACATTTGTTACCCCATCAGCGGACATCTGCCCGTGGCGACTGCACAGTCTGACATCCCTCTGGACCCCAGGGCTGGTATCCGGGAAGTTCAGCCGGAACAATTCCGAATTGAATTCATTTATTTATTTTTATTTATATTCAGGGGAAATCGCCCTGTGAACCCCCTGGACCACAACCCTAGATCCCAGCTTGCTGTTTGCCACGACGTTCAACCCCACCTCCTCGAAACGCTTGTTTCGCACAACCTTCTCCCTCTCGCCCAACGAGGGGGTACGAATAATCGCACCACCACCCTTTATGGGCTTCACGCTCGAGGTCGCCACTGCTTCCTTGCTCCTCACCACGCAAGCATATATCGCCACCGGCTTGGGAATCGTCACATCCGGGGCTACAGGAGCCGCCATCCGCGACAATCCCACCGGGACCACCACAGGCAAGCGGGCAGGAGCCTCCCAGCCAAGCCGGTACAATAATATTTTGAAAATTTATTGCTTAAGTACAATACCGGCGAAGGAAGAATTTTTCGGACAGGGCGACATGGTATCCAAGTTTCGCCGGAACGAAAGCTATAGTGATCGTATGTTAAAAAAGTCATTCGCATAAAATAAAACTGCAAAATAATAAATCTATCGCCGCTGATGGGAGCCGGGCGAAGTTTTTTGTACGCATCAAAAAAGTGCCAAATTTTGTTTAAAAAAAATTCAAAACTGTACATTTAACCAATATTTAGGCTTTCTAAAACACCTTTTTATGATAATGTCACATCTAACCTATACAAAACTGTTACAACTTTTAAATGTTTATTGTATATGTAGGTACAAACAACTCAACAAAAAAATGAGGCACGTAAGAAGTTCATTATTTTACTACTGTTTTTATATAAATACAAATTTGTATCGATAAATGCAAGCTTTGTTACATTGCAATATAACATTGCAATATAAAAAGATGAATTACTATTATTATTGTTACGTTCATAAACACTTTTCTGTTCATTAATTTTAGGAGATCATTGCTTATTAAAAAGTTATTCTTTCAGTTTTTTTAGCCCAATTCATATTTGTTTATTTTTTACCTTCTGTTTTTTCGACAAGGCGAAAAGGCGATGTATAAGTCTATTGGAACGATTTTCCGTTATCCCTTGTCTAGTCGGGTTTGGAGGCAAACCGGTTTCGGCGTTGTGCCATCTTAAGTGTAATTTTTTGTTCTATTCTATTTATATGACGTTGTTATTAGGTTTGTGCTATAGCATCTCCTCATGTAGGTATATGAACTACTTACTATATGTGCTCGTGTGTACTATATAAATTTATGTTATTTCGAGGTTGCATCTATGGTGTGGTAAGGCAGGTAGAAGTCAGTAATTTTGGTCTTGTGTGATATTTTGTGTTGGTTCTGTAAGTTGATACCAATTGTTCTTGCCTTTTTTCACAAATAAGTTTTAAGGGCTCAAATATGATGTCAGAGTGAGCGTTTATCGGTTCGTTTATTATCTTTCTTCCCTAACACCGATTTGGATAATTTCTTGTCGCAGCCAAGATGCGCATACGTCTCTGCCCAGAAAAGAAAGTTCATCTAAATACTCACCGAAAACTCGACTTCGGAAAGCTACTAAAAACTTCACCACTCGACGAAGAGCACTTCTGGAGCACTTCGTGAGAATTGGGAGAACATTTCTCATTCCCTACGTACCGCCGCTGAGGCAGTTCTTTGATTCCAGTGAGCTCGAAAAATAAACTGGTACGATGAGGAAGGTCGTGCTTCCGGAAAAAGAAAGACGCTGGGCTACGTTGCGAACTGTTTGGGAGCGCTCCCGGTATCGAAAAGAGGAGAAGAAAGACGTATTTTTTTGAAGAAAAAAAGAGAGGCCAAAATATGTGAGTGCGAAGAGCTTGAGATGCTAGGAGACAGGAACACTTAAGGAAGACTTTAATACCGGCGCAAATCCCCGTAATTACAAGGTCCCCTGCTATGTGATGATAAAAGCATACACTGTCGAGAGAACAGTTCTCCACTTTGCTAAATGGTGACAGCGGAAACGTCGCCGGAAAAGATGAAGATGCCTTACCACAATTCGCTGATTACGGTGCCAACATCCCGTCTTCGAGGAAATGCGCTTAGCAATAACGCGGCTTAAGAACAAAAAAGCCGCGGGTGCTGGCAGATTAGCAGCTGAGCTATTCAGGAGGGGTGACAAAGAACTGGTATGGTGCATGCACCAACTTATTTGCAGAGTATGGTCGGACGAATACATGCCCGAAGAGTGGAATTTAAGTGTACTCTAATCAAACATATTGTTCGAAAGACTGAAGCCAAGCATCAATGTACTGATAGGAACTTATCAGTGTGGTTTTAGACCTGGATGTTCGCGATACATCAAAAATTGTACAAAACCGCTAAGGGGAGGAGAGGTACATACCATGAGGGCAAAACGAAGTTCCTCCTGTCATCAAAGAAATAGTCAGCGCATTCGCATCTTAGCTCCCGCGTCAATATTGACAGTTACAATTTTGTTTATCTTGGAACTAGTATTAACACCAACAATAATGCCAGCCTCGAAATCCAGCGAAGTATATCTCTTGCCATCAAGTGCTACTTCGGGATGAGGCAAATGAGCAGTAGAGCCTTCTATTTACGAACGAAAACCACGCGGATGGCGTAAAAGCATGGACGACATCAACTTAGGATGAGATGGCCCTTAGAGTGTTCAAGAGAAATACTTTGGAACGATGAGCTGTATGAGCTTTATCGCGACATCGACATTGTCCAAAGAATTAAAATAGGGGAAGGGAGGACGTTTGATGGACCAAGTGGACAAGGACTTGGTTCCACCTGGTATTATATTTCATTTTGTTTTATTTTTACGCCAGTTATCAGGAAGAAGGAGCGACTGGGGCAATTTGTTGATCTCGGCTAAAATCGCTTAGGCGGCTACAGCGTAAGTAAGCAAGTAAATAAGTGGTGCGCTCGGGTATAAATATTTTGAACATATTCGATAGTACTGAAATATATACTTACTTAATTAGCGCTATAACCACTTAAACGATTTCGGCCGAACTTCTCCTACAATTTGTGGTGTGCGTCTTGATGTAACACAAAAGTGAGGGACTTACAATTTTATGCCGACTCCGAACGGTGTGATGTTCAATGAAATTGTACACAAACATAGCGATGAAATAAATGGAAAATGTAACATTTTTTAACTTCCAACTTTAATGGAAAAAGCAAATATCTTATCTGGAAAAAAGTGGCAACGTTAAAATGGTACAAATGGGCTGCGCATAACACATTTCATTTGGCGAAAGAGATGGCAGATGTAGTGAAGGAGAATTTAAAACTTTAATTATTTAACCTTTTTAATTAATACTTGTCAGAAAATTTATTGTCTAAAATTATTCTCATGAAACGCACTGCGCAAAGTTGCACAATTGTCAAAATATGTAACGTACGCTTATAAATGGGAACCCTTATTATATAAAATAAGAAAATACGTCACCAAAGGAGTAGCAGAACGTGGAACGTTACAAAAATCGCCACTATTTTTATTGCATTCAATGTTTTGATTATACTTACTCGGACAGCATGTGAATAAAGTGATCCATTCTGCCGTGTACTCCCGTTTCCATGTTGTACTCTGTGGAGCGAACGTAACTGCAAACAGCACGTTGCATACAATTTGTTAAGTCGATATTATTTTGTCCAAGTACGTCATCAATTTTGTTCATCATATTTGAAAGTGATGACAGACCATTGCCATTTTCGCTCCGACCATAGCCAGCATATCCACCGTGAAAGACATTTAATAACTTTGGAATTATTATAATTGCTCCAATACCAACCAAAGTGCCGAGTACAACTCCTCCAAGATCCAGTTTGATAGGATTGTAAGCAGAAATTCCGGTGCTTCCGGGATAGCCCTTGATATTGATTAACAATTTTATTAGATAAATGATTAAAGGCGTGTACAGTTGAAGTGTTACCTACTCTACAGCTATCATATTTGTTATACTTCTCACGACAATTTTCTCAAATTTATTCTGATGATAAAGAGTATGCAACTCGTTTTCTCGCTACATAAAGCTATGGTCAAATCAAAAGATGGTCGCATCGAACTAATGTGGATATGTCCTAATTGGCTGATTATTTTTGTCCATCAAATCATAAAAAACAAGTTTACACAAAAAAGATAACGCCTGTTGAATAGGTTACACTTCAATTGTCCACCCCTGTATATGTTAAAACATTTTATAAACCCTTAACTGTGAAAATAATTTTGCATTTGTTTCGGAACTGACTTTTACTGAGTAATTGTTATGGATTTCAATAGGCATCGCAGAGTTCAAAATTTGTTTCTAATTAAAACATTTGGACGAAATGCTCAGAAAGAAGGAAATCTAAAGCAATTCCATAGGTGGGACTCTACTAGATAATACGCACATACATATGTCACTTATTGGATAAAATGTTTCTGTTTCTATGCGCATCCGAATTTGGCTGGTTATTAAAGGGACAAAAACAATGACGAATAATAGTCATTAGGTCATATTCCAAATGATATTTTTTATATGACACAAATTATCGTCAATTAAATGGCTAATGTTCAATGTGTTAACCATTTTTCGTTTCTCATTCGCGGCACCAATATTACGTCACACAAAAAGTATCCTCAAAAATATTCTCAAATGGGCGCAATAAAGTATTCAATCAATGATGGGGAAAGATCATGATGCAATGATAAAAAGTGATGTACCTGTGACAGCTCGTTTTGCTACCGTGTTAGCTCAACGTCGTTTTTTGGTTGTGGAAGGAAAATGGGATGAAATTAAGGCCGTTTTGGGAAAAGAGTTCTCATCAAAATATTCTTGTTTTTAGTATAATCCTAATGCTATAGTATTAAGTAATAATACGTTACAGTATTAAGTAATAATAATTGAATCCAAATATTACCAAATATACAGGCTTGTTCTGCATTTCGATTTTGTTTAGAAAGTATAATTAATAATTGTGTGTGAGTTCGAATAGTTTTCGAATCAAGCTTTTCTTTAATTTCTGATGTAATTTGCCCCGGACGATATTCGAACCCAGGACGCAATGACACACTCACACAACCCAAACGAAGTAGAACCTGCAATTGAACTTTTTGTTAAGTTGGTTGTAAAATAAATAAAGATTAATACCGCAATCAAATTGACGCTTATGCTGACGAGAGTTAAATGGCAGTTTACTGGTTAAATGGGCAGAACCAGTTCGGAAACGGGTTAAATTACACGCACATTGTTGTTGGGAATTAAACCAGTTCAACCATTTAACACGTTTGAAAACCAGTTCGGCATATCTCTGAATGCATTTTGCAGTATACTTTTTGGCGCTATGTCTCCAAATATGTAAAAAATACCAGCTAGTATAGGGGGAAGTTATTAAAATACTCATATTTCTTCCCGGTGCTGACTTAATTTGATCACATAGATCCTTCTATTGCAGTCTGTTAATGTGTTCATTTCAAATGGTTCATTTTGTTAACTTAAACACGAATGCTTAAATTTGAACCGCCTGAACCAGTTCTCTATTAAGGGTGTTCGTTTGGCAACTTGTACCAACACGCGTTCGTTTAAGCAAAAAAATGGTAAAACTTGCAAGGAGAGAGCGCAATTTTGACATTACATTTGGAGGGGAAGTTGCTAATTCCAAATTTTACCAGCACGAATTAGCAAGCAAGCAAAGGAGTTGATTGTGGCATATGGTTGCATTTCAATCAACGAAACAATTCGATATTTCAAATTAAAAATTTACAAAAGCATAAATATGAGGGATATATTCACGAAATAAGTGGCGATTTATTAACGAACAAGCGGAAAAGAAAAAAAAACAACTATATAAGTAAAATGATTCAAAAGCATAAATTCAAATGCAACTGTGCGGGCTTCCTTGCAAATGCTTACTAAATCCTGTTCGCGAAAAACTCTGAATGTTTATGTCTTTGAGAGAGTAAGACCCCTTATTCTCTAAATTATTTTATTGGCAATTTTTATTGGGCTTTCGTAATGAGCATTCTCATTACTTGAACGTGTCAGTAGATAGAAATGGGAAATATATAAAATAGCATACGATGCAAATATTCCAGCCACCATATATCTTAATATATAAAAATCACGTGTCACGTTGTTTGATTTCGATGGACTCCTAAACTACTGAACCGATTTTAATGAAATTTTTAACACTGTGTGCAGTTTGGTCCAACTTGAAAGATAGGATAGTTTATAACTCTCCTTATAGTCGCATTATTTATTTATTGCAAATTATTTGTTTATTATTAGCAAAGAGCTATCCACCAGTTGGTGGCGCTAACAGCGGTATGAGTAAGTGCGCTACAGTAAATGGCGCTACAGTTATTGTGATTCCACCAGCTGGCGGTATTGAGTAAGTGCGGTATGTTACAGTAGATGGCGCTACATTTATTATGATTCTAGCAGCTGGCGGTGTTTTATCAATTTCAACAGTAAATGTTCATGGATTTAGGCTGTCATAACAAAAGCTGCCACTTGCTAAAAACATTAAATGAAAATGCGTTGTTTGAAGTTTATATTATTTGTGGTAAAGTTATACGAGTCTATGACTTCCAATATTCCAAATTTAAGAAAAAATCACATACAATCCGTGAAATAAATAAAGTTATGTATGTATGATCAGACAAATAAGCAATGCTGCCACTCTTTTCCAGTAAATCTTCCTCGAATTTGGGAGATTTCAGAGGAATTTAGGAAATTGCAGAGTTGATTTCTGCATGTATTTCCTAAATTCAAAAAAAAATTTCATTTAGTTGCATTTAGGTATAAAATTTTGTATGGCTAAATGTACATTTGGAGTTAAATTTAGAGCTATACTAGCTGACCCGGCGAACTTCGTCCCGCCCAATTTTTATTTGAAATAGTTAAAACGCTTTTTGAACTTAAATATTTTTGGCGAAGTTCGTTCTTTGTTTTGTTGTGTAGCGTGTAAACAAATAAAGAAGATGGCTCTCCAACACGCTAACATGCCACATACATACCTATGTATGTACATATGAAACTGTAAAATTTTGAACTTAAACGATAAATCGGTTTGAATCATTCGAATTCTCAGAATGAACATTTCCTCACTTTTAGATTTGCTGTGTTGTAGTAAACTATTCACTACAGTGAAATTATTTTTTATGAATAAAGACGGAAACCTTATATATCTGGTATAAAAATCCACGGGATTGAGATTTGAACTTGAGGTCAAAATTTTTGAAATTATAGATAAAAACTTTCGTAGAGTTGATAATAAACACACATTTTCATAAAATAGTTCATTTTTGATTTTATATTCAAGTTTTTAACAAATAAGTTAATTACAAAATTGTTAGTTGATAACATGTAACATTTAATTTTATAATCTTAGGATAGATAATTCTTAATTTTTAATAGTAGTATTTATTTTTTTGAATTATAAACATTTTAATTTAACTTAGCACTAATCGGTGCACAATATTTTTGGTTAACCTGTCTCGAGCTAAGACAAATAAGTAGATTTGATGGTTTTCCCACACGTGAGCATGCAACATATAATTGCCCATGGGGAAACATGGATTATCCAAATCTAACCCACAAATGGACATTGTTTGGCCTTGAGACTTATTTATGGACATGGCAAAAGCTAAACGAATAGGAAACTGTAGTCTTCTGAATGGTATCGTAGATTCTGACGGTATCATTGGAATACGGGGCGACAGGACCACTTCTCCTTTAAACTTTCCAGTCAAAATGGTTGCTTCAAGAATATTCCCTGTTAACTTTTTGATGACCAAACGTGTACCGTTGCATAACCGAGGTGGATTCAAATTACGCTGAATAATAATACTACAGCTACTATGCTAGATGGTGGGCGAACGGCACATTCAGCATTCAAGTTGCCATTACAAATTCATAGCAACCCAAACGCAATATGTAACATACAAAAAATAGCGCAATAGCTGCAGTGTTGCAAAGAAGTTCAATCATTATTTGGGATGAGTGCACAATGGCTCACAAATATTCACTCGAGGCATTGCACCGAACTATGCAAGATTTGAACGGCAATGATAAACTTTTTGGAGGTGCTGCCATATTGCTATCTGGTGATTTCCGACAGACGTTGCCGGTCATACCTCGCTCTACTTTCGCCGATGAGATTAACGCATGTTTAAAACAATCATTTTTATGGAGAAATGTTAAAACACTTCGATTGACTATAAACATGCGCGTACATTTACTAAATGATCCATTAGCACATATATTTTCGGAACAATTGCTAGATATTGGGAACGGTACAATAGAACGGCAACCAAACACGCAATGCATTAAACTGCCAGACAATTTCTGCACTGTTGTTCACACAAAAATTGAATTAATTGAAAGTATTTTCCCGGATATACAAAATAATTATTTAGATCATAACTGGCTCAGTGGGCGGGCTATTTTGGCAGCCAAAAATGTTGATGTTGACGAAATTAACTTCCAGATACAACAGTTGTTGCCAGGCGATCTGATGTCTTTTAAATCAATCGATACTGTTGTTGATGAAAATGAAAGTGTAAATTTTCCAACTGAATTTTTAAACTCTCTAGATATACCTGGAATGCCACCACATATTCTTCGGTTGAAGATTGGTTCAATTATTATTCATCTGCGTAATTTGAATCCACCTCGGTTATGCAACGGTACACGTTTGGTCATCAAAAAGTTAACAGGGAATATTCTTGAAGCAACCATTTTGACTGGAAAGTTTAAAGGAGAAGTGGTCCTGTTGCCCCGTATTCCAATGATACCGTCAGAATCTACGATACCATTCAGAAGACTACAGTTTCCTATTCGTTTAGCTTTTGCCATGTCCATAAATAAGTCTCAAGGCCAAACAATGTCCATTTGTGGGTTAGATTTGGATAATCCATGTTTTTCCCATGGGCAATTATATGTTGCATGCTCACGTGTGGGAAAACCATCAAATCTATTTGTCTTAGCTCGAGACAGGTTAACCAAAAATATTGTGCACCGATTAGTGCTAAGTTAAATTAAAATGTTTATAATTCAAAAAAATAAATACTACTATTAAAAATTAAGAATTATCTATCCTAAGATTATAAAATTAAATGTTACATGTTATCAACTAACAATTTTGTAATTAACTTATTTGTTAAAAACTTGAATATAAAATCAAAAATGAACTATTTTATGAAAATGTGTGTTTATTATCAACTCTACGAAAATTTTCATCTATAATTTCAAAAAGCGTTTTAACTATTTCAACTAAAAATTGGGCGGGACGAAGTTCGCCGGGTCAGCTAGTATATATATATGTACGTCTGGTGAACTGCATTCATTCTTTCATTCTTTCATTCTTGCATACGTCTAATACTATGAATAAGAAATTGTAATGTACGATTTCATTCATTCAGAAAAACAAACTTTGAATAATGAAGGTGCATTTCCTTAACTTTTTAATACTGTTCAAAAAAATCCTCCTCAAAATTAAAAAAAGAGATCACTCGGTTTTTCTAACGCAGTTAACATGGTGCAATTAGAGCGAGAAGGTGTAATTGCAACATGGGGCAAGATGACCTTTCAAATATGTTGTAGAGAAAGATTCTGCTAAACCAATATACATATGAATATTCTGCAGAAAATCATTTTGTATTCTGTCATTTTATGTTGAAGTCGACCAAAGTAGCTTTATTGCCAATTAATAAACAGAAGACTTAATCACACACGAATAACGAATATTCGGGGTGCTGTGCTATTCTGAAAAGTACGAAGTATAATTTTGTTGAAAATTTTTAAAGACATAAAACCTGCTCGAATCCATAGAAAGTCGAAATCCTATTGATGTTCCGTAACAAATTCAATAAAAGACAATAACGATATGTTTGGTGAGCCTTTAACGAAGTCGTGCTAGTCCAACCCGTGGGTGTCGAACGGTAACGGTACCGAACAGAACTTTTCCTCTTTTATCCCTTGAGACAAAATATCGGCGTTCAAACTCAAATCATATTTCAGTTGTTGACTTAGAAGAATAGGTGAAGGACACACTGCGGCAAGTACGTTAATTTGTACACCACGCATGTATACGAGTATATGTATGTACATATAAATAATTTTGAATTTGCAAAACATATGATTTGCTTTAAATTCGCCAGCGAGTATACGACAAAACTTTTATTTCGTAGTGAAACATTAACTCCACTATATAATCGCCATTTTAAATGCAACAATTTGTGGGCATCTTAGCAATCAACACCTGCGTAACAAGCATCACAACAATTTTTCTTGTATTCGCCACTGAAAGTAGTGAGGTTCCGATACCACTACTTCGAAGTAAATAATCGAGTTATTCCACTAAAACCTATTATTTTCTGCACATCGATACATGTGTACAAGTAAGTATCGAGTAGATTGTGCAAGTATTTACTCGTAGCAAAAATTTATGAAGCTCGCATTAAGAATATAGAAGAAGTTTCTCATTTCCTAGCAACTCTAGTTTCCAGGACTTTGTTTGTTTGACCAAGCTAAAGTTTATTTTATGTAGTGGCAACGTCGGTTCTATAAGCGTCTATTTTCCAAAGAAGGGACTACATATAATTTCTCAAATCGCCTTTCACCTATATAAACACATTAATAAACTTCTAGTCAAAAATATATATATACACAATAAAAATAAGGATACGTAAGTTTCGATAAGTATTAATTTTTATATTTAATTATAAATTTGTTCCATATAAAATTTGACGTTGATTATTTAACAAAAAAACTGAAAATTAGTTTGAGTTTAAAGCTGATAAAGTACTTTCAAGTACAAAGTAGAATCGAGTATCATCCTACAATACTTTCCAAAGCATCTATTATTCTCTCAGATACTTTCAAATGAGTACTCACATCGGGGTATCGAAATAGTACTAGCCACAAAGCATACAAACATACATACAATAGAAGCAGCAGCTCCAGGTAGAGATATTTGTACATATGTATGTGTGTTCGTAAATTGTACGTCCATTCCTGCCGGCAATTTGAACTTTAATAGTTTTTACTTTCCGAATGGAATGCTGATGTTTCAGGCAAAGTAGGCGCGTAACGCCACGCTTGAAAACAGCCTGAAATTCACCCAGCACAAACTAAACGAGCACGAATCGCTTACTCACGCCCCAATAGTAGAAACGCAAAAACTAGCCACTGCACCCGACAAAGCTGCCGGGCCATCACCAAGTCTACCAACACCGCAATCACCTTTTTTTGGAGTTACAACCGCCGATTCCGCCCGCGCCGCCGTAAATGTATGTAGGTACCGTACCATTGCCATTGCCATATAGCGGCGCATATTATTTTCCAAACACTGCTACTTCTTGCTCGCCACTTCTTAGTACACCTACCGCAACTGTTTCTACCGTACGAATAATAACCAATAATAGGTATACCAGCTGAGTCTTGCCTCCCCGTGATGCAGACTTTAACGAGAAAATTAAAATATTTGCCAGAGGAAGCCGGAAGAATTACCCCTATTTTTTACCGCCTTTACCGGCTCGACTGTAGTTTATGGATACGGTTATTTTGACAATAACACTGTCCAACAAATGAAGACTTTTTGAATGCAACAGAATAGCGACCCCCTAATTCTGAAAGGGTATGTTGAGTAGATCATTTTTGTAGAACAAACTTATGGTCCGGCACGTCTGAGTTTTTTTTTACAGTGGGTCAAAGTTTTCATTTTGGCGTAGAATACGTCTTACCTTACGGTATGGGCACCAATGTCAGGTTTTTATTGTTGTAATCTCTATTTCTTTAATTATAAGGAAACGGCTCGATAAATTTTTTTTTTTTTTTTTTTTTTGTAGTCAAATGAAGATGTTAGCTTTCGTTTGACATACATTTCATGTTGGTTGATATCTTCCTAATATTTAAATTTCTCAAATGAAAATTGTATAAACACATGCACACAAATATGTGTGTGGTGTTTGGTTGAGTGTTTGCTGTTGGGCGATTTAAATGTACTCGTGCAGCCCTTTCTTTGTATTGCGTAATTTTAGGCGGGCAAGTTAAAGTAGAGTAAAAGAAGAGAAAATGCTCCCAAGCACTGCAAAAAAAATAATAAAATTGATTCGCGTATGTTATTTATCATTTATCTTTACTATTGATAACAGCCATTGACTCGTTTTTGCGAGAAATTTAATTGATAATTTAAAAACATTTTTATATTTTTCCTATCATAAGCTTATGTATATCATCCAAAGTAACTATCAAATAAAGAAATTCATTTGATTGTATTATTTATCATTTATTGTTACATATGTTTTCTGTCTTATCGGATGGCGTATTCTACGTTAAACTTAATGGCCGTGTCTCTGACACAGCCTGCTTCTTTTTTTGGTCGAAGGGAGCATTATACTATATGAAAAAAATGTTGTAAGTTAATGTCTGAGAGAATTCTTATGGTCAGAGTTGTATTGTGGAATTGTATGAGGATTATTTTTGTGGACGATCTTAACCCTCTAACTGGTCTCTTTATGGGTAAATTTGACCCTTTTTTCGAGAAAATCAAAAAATATCCTTTAAAAAAGGACATTTAAGGATTAAAATATTCTACGAAAATGTTTGGCGGAAAATTTCAGTGGGGGTCACCAAAGACACCATTGTTGTAAATAAAGCTCTTTACGATTAATTGGCAAAATTACACGCCAAATTCTATAAAAAAATTATAATTTTGTTTTAATAGTGGTTTATTATAGTATGTACATATTTATTTTTTTGCTTCAGCAGTAGTATGATTAAACTTAATATGCTTTCCTGTATTTAGCTTGACTGATACGTCATTTTCAGACTGAGGTAAAATGGTTAGTGTTCTTATGAAATCTGACGATTTTCAGATCACGTCCGATTTACTGACGCATTAATGCAAGCCGCATTCGCTTTTATAACATTATTTTGAAAACGTTAAAGAATTTTAATAATTCAAATAATACCTAAAAGAAATTAGTATGCATTTAGCGGCCTACACACATTTCTCAAAATTTTTCGTAACATCATGAATCTAACCACATAGATATCACTTATCGCCGCCAACGATCGTGACTTCAAACACTTGCGTTAAAACGGTATAAAATTCTATTATACAATTTATAAAATACAATTTGTACCTACTTGCATTCCGCGATTGTATCGAGACACTTGCTTCGGAGTGTACCAGCTATTCTGGTCCACGCCACCATAGTTCATTACTTACGAGCTGTTGCATATTTATACCACGTGAAGTATAGTCAGCTGGATTATCCGTACAAATCGCCAGTTGCCAACAGTGGTCGCAGATTGAGTTCGGCTATCGACATCCAAAACGAACTGTTTTAATACCTGGAATCCTGCTGGAATCCGACCAAAAATAGAAAGATATCGTAGGCAGATTTATTACCTAGGCATATACCTAACACAGCGGCACACAGCTTGAGGAGTGGTGACCTTTTTCATAAGCGTAACTTTTGTTTTGGACATCAAAAAGTTGGTGTCTTTTTGAATATGGAGGGAACCTTTCAGAAAGAACTATCACATATCTGGGTGAGCTTAGGATCGATTCCGTCCTAATAAGGCTAATTTATCGCCTAATCTACGACAGAACCATCGTTGTAGAGTGGGGCAGTGCTTCCATACGAAGAAGAGTAAGTAGGGATGCTCTCTTACCCCTAGCTCCTTCTTGCTCATCAATTTCACTAGAAGCAATAGAGTGTCTGATGCAATTAGTGCCTCAATCGGCGGCGTCCCACTTGTGCTTTCTGACCAATGTAATCATTGGCTTAACGAGACAATAATTAGACTGGTACCTTTGGGCATTGCCACAAATGTTGCTACATGTCGTACTGCAACCCGGTAAAAGTTAAAGGGCTACAGCTTCACTTCAACCTACGTTTCTTATGGCAAAATACTGAAGCCAACCGTCAACGAACTGATTGATCCTCATCACCGCCAAATATTTGTCGACTTGATTTGAGCTTGAGAAGAAAACTAATACGTCTATGTAAAATTACGATTATAAGATGCAACACCACTAACTCCGTCAGAATTGGGAAACCCCTCTCCGCGTTATTTTATGCCAAACGAGGTTTCAGACAGACTTCCTGTCGTCCGACTTCTTTCACCGTATGTTGGAGAAGATAATTGCTGCGTAATGAACCCGGTTATGCACCGTCTTTTATAAAAATGGACAACTGCTAGCGTATGCTAATAACAGCGATTGTAAAGACCGCTCCGTTAGTTCTGTCTTTTCCAAGCTGGATAAAGAAGCAAATCGAATCCTCAGTTTTTATTAAATTCACGAATATTTTCTTTCCCCAAAGAGTTTCTTACGACTATTTGCCTCTATTCAATTTTGTACAAAAATTCCGTTTTCCCGGAAAGCGGTATATTCCCACACGCCGGAAAATGTATATGTAAGTATATAAAGTACATGTGCATAATGCGACATTTTATACATAACACAAATAAAATTCCGTTGCTATTTATATGCCTACTCTGTCCCACCGTTCAATTATAATAGCAGATTAAATTGGCTTAACAAATTGCTAAAATATAAGCGCATTCCTTGCATATGTACCATATGTACATACGTTTCCACATACATACATACAGCGGCTCCTTGCCACAGTCGGACAGCGTATAAAAACATGTTCCTTCCTAAAAATATTTCAACCAAAGCTATTACAAAAAAAGGTAAAATATTTTTTCAATTACTCATTTATTGCACTTCCAAAATATAAAAACAAAACATATAAATTAATTCAGTATTATAAAATATTCTAGTAAAACATCAAATAAAAGTAAATTCAATGCACAAGCCAAACTCGGACAATCAACAAGTTTTTTGAAATATCGAAATATGTTTTAAAATAATATTTTGTGTGAAGACCGTTATTTTTAATAACCATTTTGAGCCGGTTAGGCATTGATTTAACCAATTTTTCGCAAAAACTAGGTTCGATTTTTCCCATTCTTCTAATAAGATAGATTTTAAATCGTTTTTGCTTGAAACGGAATGCTGTCGAATTCTTGTGTTAAGATAGTCCCATAAATTTTCGATAGAATTAATATCAGGACTTTGGGGTAGCGTTTCCAGAACATGGTGGAATTATAAAGCAACCAAGAACGACTTTTGTAGGCCGTATGCTTTGGATCATTGCTTTTGGTAGAAATACCAATCATCAGCGAGATCCAATTTTTCAAGACTTTTTGGTAAGTTTCTTTTAAAATGTTAAAATAGTCATTCTGATTCGTTATTCCTTCAATAAAATGGAAAGATCCTGGTAAAGAGGCCGAAAATGAGCCCCAAACCATTACCGATCCGCCTCCACGTTTCACAGATGGTCTCAGATTGCGCAGTTGCAGCTCCTCATTTGGTTTCCTCCAAACATGTGGGTTTCCATGGGACCCAAAAACATTAAATTTACTTTCGTCAGTAAACATAACATTTTTCCAGAACGAAAAATCCTTATTTTCATGTTCTTTTGCAAATTTTCATCGGATGGTCTGATTGCGTTTGCTGATCAACGGCTTTGTAGGGCCTTTCTAACATTTATATCGCCACTTGAAGTAGATTTCTGATTTCATTCCCAACTCCTTTTTAGGTAAAGGGTGTTTTTTAGACTGGCAGAACTTTCGATAGGGATAGCTGTCACTTAACAGCTGGTAAATGGCATTCCGTTTTGACATTTCTGTTTAGTAAGCATTGACAAACCATTATGAAAATAATGACGCCGCAACAACGTTAACAAATTGTGGAAATTTACTTTATCCATGGACTATTCTTTTGTTTACGTTTCTTGATTCTGTTTGTTTTTGGGCTGGCGGCTGTGGTATTCTACCACCTCAGTGAAACTCAGCAGAAATGGCAGGTAGGCTAATGCCATCTCCGTCCCGTTAAAATCTGGCAAGTCTCAGAGTATAGCCTCCCTGCTTCGGCATAGACAATCATGAGACCATTTCTTTATGACGACTACACTTTCGGGTTTTGGATAGCGGCTCTGAGTTGGGACTCTGTTAGCATATGAGTTCAAAAAGTTTTCAGTTTTCGAGCGGTAGAGGGGCGTCGAAGCCGATCCCCAAAACTGGCTCATCCCTGAGGGTGGCAGCATCTGCTAACGAAGGGAAGGCGAAACCGCCTCCCTCCGCTGGCTTTGTACGAAGGACGGTCGTTGTGGTCAAAGCTGAAGGGGGTGTAGGAGTGTCAGAGCCGACACCCAAGGTCGCGGTCAAACCGGGGGGTACAGCTGCTGCCACCCACGTTGTTGAGCCGACCTCCGTAACCTCTAGTGTAGTTTGGGGCGGAATTACAGTTGGGCGCGCAGATGGGTCGCAGGTGAAATGGCCCGCTTCCTCTGGAGGGGAACGGGGGCTATCCCGTAATCCCAAAATTCGCCCTCCGATAGACCTAAACGGCGGGTGAGCATTTCCAAGATTTTGGAGTGCTATGGTGGCCAGGCGGTGTCTCAGATCTTTGAGAAATACGCTAGGTCGCTTGAGTGGACCAAGGAGTGCTGAGGGAGAGCGCGAGTGCGCCTCCGAAAAGCTCAGCCTCAAAGAGACAGCGGTCTCAGGAGGAAGGGACCTCTTCCGTCAAAAGGCCCAGGACTGGGGCCGCGCCCAAATCGTTCAGCGAAGTCGCTAAACAGGCGGGCTCCACTGTCTTGGGTGTCGTGAACCGCAGCAAGGAAGACGGTGACATCTCTAGGCTGGATTGGAAGCATGCGGCGTCAGCGATCTCAGCCGTCTTCATGAAGGTAATCGGGGATAATCCTGGTCCACCTCCTCGCTGCGAGAGTGCGCGCTGGCACTCTGGTCCTTTTAAGAGCATATCGTGCGCCGACGAGCGGTCGGACACGCTCTATGAAGCGTCGTGAGGAGTCGCTCAAACTTATCCTCGATTCCCATTTTCCCAGCAACCCTGAGCCGTGTGAGGCCACAGGCGTGGAACCAGGTGCCATCTTTGTCCCTCCTTCAAAGCGTTCAAGTCGCTGGGACCTGATGGCATTTTTTACCGCTCAGCTGCTAAAGTCTGAGCTGGTGTCCTGTCGGTAGTTGACGCCTATTTACGCGAGCTGCATAAGTAGGGGCTATATTTCTAGACTTTGGAGAAACGTGATGGTTACGTTTATTCCCAAGGCGAGCAAGACCTCACATGTATCCCCAAAGGACTTTAGACCTATCAGCCTCTCTTCTTTTCTGTTGAAGACCCTGGAGAGGCTGATTGATCTTCATATAAGGGATAGGATTCCTTTTTGGGGGGGATTGTCGCGTGCTCAGCATGCTTACTGGAAGGGTAGGTCTGTGGAAACAGCCCTGCACACGGTCGTTAACGTCATTGAAGAGTCTCTTGAGCACAAGGACTTTGCAGTAGGTGACTTTCTGGATTACCTTTAATTACATCCAGCCACAGGCAATAGTCAGATCCCTGGCGGAGCTTGGACACACCAACTTAATTTTATTTATGTATACGACCCATATTTGCTATCTATCTATCATATTAAGGCGCAACTAACTTTCAGGTCGATTTTTGGTTTGCTTTGAACAAGCGGCATTGAATTCGAATTGTATTCTAAAATGTTCAGATATGATTTGGGTTGAATGGGGAAATTTGTTTTCCTTATAATCTGTGTCCTCTGCTTTAATGCTTATGTTAAAAAATCTCATGACTAGAAATTTTCATCCCCCATCTTTATGAAAGTTTCCACTTCAGCTATTTATATTACTACACAATGAGAATGAAAGAATTAATATACACTTTTTCAACTTTTTGTTGTCTTCTTGCACACGAGAAAATTAATTCCAATATATTTCGATTAAAGTTATAATACAAATTCGGCGATTGGTTTACAAAAATCAGGCGGTAGTAAAGAAAACGTGGGCTATATTCAGACTACAAAAGAATTTCCTAAAATGGAAGATGTATTTGCCCGTTAGATTTTTAACAAATCTTTAGAGGCGTTTAACATTACATTCTCGCACAACGTTCCTTGAAAATAATGAGTAATGTGTTGAAGACAGAATTCGGTCTTTGCTCTTGTGATTAATTGTTGTCAGTACTGATGAATTAATAAAACATTTTATCATTGGCTAGTCGAAGTGCCTTTTGGTATTTCTGTATTTCAAGAAATCATACATATATATATGCATGTATATTTCATAATAAAATTTTGTTGAGTTCACTTTTACATCGTTATAAATCGCTTTATTTTAAACTAGTTTTTTTGACAACAAATGCTAAAACTTATGGTTTGTTTTCTGGTAGCACAAAACCCTAACAGGAGAGAAGGTAAAAAACTCGCAACTGCAACCCTATAAGCCTTGCCCAGGGGTGAGTTTCACCAAAATTATAAAAACAAACAGTAAAAAACCGAAACAGTTGTTTGCTGGTTATACTGTGCCTTCAATATTCTGAGCTCAGTAGTGAGCGGCTCTTTACAAATTATCCAATTGTAGAAAAACAAACAAGTCTCAGTTTTTCGTAAAATTCGCCACTGCGATCGACATGGTAATAGGTAGCGACATTATCGCAAATTCTCCTTCCAGACCTCAGAACTTATATTGGTGGATTGCTCAGAATTTCACATTTAGGTGGATATTGAGCGACCCACTAACGGAGCAAATTTCACAGACGATGACGAATGCTGATCTACAGGCCACGAATAGCGTACTCTCAAAAAATTATACATGACGGGAAGTACAAACAATATTTAAAGCATGTAAACTCTCTCACTCTGGTATCTCTCTGGTATAGTGCTCAAGTGGATACTATACAATTATTTATTCAATGGTGATAATGAAAAAATCTACCGCCAATACATTTAGTCAATAATAGATAGATGTATGTATGTAAGTTCAACATATTTATTAATTTTTCATAGTAATGAAGCTAAAACAAAGCGGCCGCCGTAGCCGAGTGTGTACCGTGTGCTCGCTTCATTTGGAGAATCACGGGTAAGTAACGTCAAAAAAATATAAAAATTTTTTTTCCAAAAGCGGATGCTACGATTCATCTTCTTAAGTTCCTTTGAATTATGTCGGGTATTGCTATATCTATCGTCGAAAGGCCTGTGTGAGTTGTGGGAGATATTCTGGCAAAACGCGCAAGTTACATATGTATGTATGTTAACAATTATGCAAAAACACCTGACGGTGCAATTGACAAATACTAAGAATTTTTGATTCAATAAAGTAGCTATATAAAACCACTTCCGGCCCATTGGTAAAATTGTATACAAAAAGAATAATTGAAAATTAAAGAGACGGCAAATTTCTAGGAATTATTGAATCGAACAATAAATTGACTATTAAACAGTTTTATTAAATTCAAATGCCGAAAGTAGTGAGTAAGCAATTATTGTAACTAGAATAAGTGATACGGAAATATTTATAGTTCCCAAAATAATTTTGTGAATCTGTAGCCAACTCAAGAGTTTACCAGACCCTCCAAGATGTAACAGAAATATAAACTTTTGCAGTGAATATGACCTTGTAATTAAAAAGGCGTTTATTCACCAAAATAAAAATTAAAGTGAAGTGAACGAGAAAAATTATCAAAAATTAAAGCAACAAGGCAGCAAGTGTTTGACGAAATAAGAAAGATGTCACAGAAGCAGACCCAAATACCTAATGTGGACCTCGTCGAAGAACTGAATTCGAGGTAACAAAAGCTAGAACAACTTCGACCGGCATATGTCGAGCTGCAACAAAGACAATCGGGGAATGACAACAACACACAAAGAGTCTTAAAATATATTCAAACTTACCCACCTTTACTGGAAGAGGGGATGTGACAATAAATCCTTTTATGACGAGGATAATAGGAAAGAAACAACAAGAGCAGTATACTATAGGATCATACACGGCGAAGCGAAGGATATTTAAAAATTTGCTGGAGACTGCCAATTGGGCGGAGAATAAGAATGCATTGAAATTGCGTAATAAACCGGATGCTGAATCACACGAAATATACAGAAGCAGAATGAAAGCAAATAAGGTAAACGAATTAGCGGTAGAAACTCCAAAATTAGATATAAGTCGGGCGAAATTAAAATATACTATAAAGACGATATAGAGATTGACCTTAAAAACGTGGACAGTCTATTCGTTAATACACCCAAAGAAATTACTCAAGGAACCTCACTAGACAAAATATGCGAGGACCTTCATATTATTATAGACATTATGACAAGGAGAAGATTTGAAGACACATGTAAAAGATCGAGCGTAAAGATTTAAAAGAACAGACCGACAGGACAAAAGTAATAAGAGATATTATGACAACAAACAAAATGACAAATTTCCAAACAGGGATAATAACCCAGGTCAATTTACACAAAACTATCTGAATTTTTGCAATAATAAAGGAAGCGCTGAAAATAATTCAGGTCAATTAAAATAAAATTACCACAGGTTTTCCAATAATAAAAGAAGCGCTGAAAGTAGCTCTGGGCAATTTAGACAAGGATAAAATTAATCTGGAAGTGCATACTGGAGCACCAACGGAATTTAATTTACCTGATAATGCGTACATAAGATGGAGTTCAATACCATTGAAAGGAAGAAAATATAAAATATTATATTAGATCTAGCAAAAGGATACCGAATTACAATAAAAAAAGAAAACAGGTGCAAAACAGCGTTCGTAACACCTCATGGTCTATACGAATTTAACAAGGATGCCATTTCGACGTCTTATGAATGAAGTTTTACGAGATTTTATAAATAAAACATGCGTGGTATATTTAGATAATATATTAATTTTCAGCACTACATTACAAGAACATATAAAGGCAATCAAAGATATTTTTAAAGTCCTAGAGAAAAATAATTTATAAATGCAGATGGACAAATGCAATTTTTTAAAGAAATTAACTGAGTGTTTAGGACACATTTTAAAAAGAAATGGCATGAAGCCAAATCCAAAGCCAAACCCAAAGATATGTCACCGATACATCAACGATGATTGTTAAAGTTAGGAGAATACCAATACCAATACCAAACAAAATAGCGGAATTTTTTAGAAGAATGCAAAATAACGATTACGTTATTAAAGACAAGGATTAGGGTGAAAATAATGGCAAAGATAATGAGTACGACCTAAAAATAATCGAGGATGATGATGTGTCAATGCTAACGGCCCACTCAGCAGAAGAAAACTTGCATGATCATTTTTATATCAAGGAAGAGATAGTCAATAAATATAGAACACAAATTATTTTAACAAATAATAAGACAGAAAAGCTGATGAGAATGATACAAGGAAAGGGACTAATTTTTATAGCTGAATATGATTTTGATCAAATGTGTGAGATATGTAGGAAATATATAAAAAAAAAAGGAAAAGTAGGAATATTTTCGGAAATATCAGAGCAAAAATATAATATAGGTCAAGAAAAACTTATAGAAATGTTTTCTAACGACAATCAATTAGAGTTTGCCAAATGCACAATGTGGGACAAGATATCAAAACTGAAGTTGAAGCGGTTAAACAAAGTTCACTTTATCACATTCGAGAGAGCATGCATTGTACATGAATGTATACATTAAACTTATAATCAACTTAGAAATAAAATTTACTATCCGAAATTAGGAGAACTAATACAAATAGTAATCAACCAATGCGAAACGTGCTAGAAGGTAAAATATGATAGGAAACCAATCAAACAAAAATTTTCTCATACGGAAACACCTGTAAAATATAATGAAATTATCCATATAGACACCTACGTTATAAAAAGGTGTCCCTTTTTAACAATGATAGATACATTTTCTAAATATGGAGTTTCATATTATTTAAACGACAGAAACCATATTACTATCATTGAACAACTAGAAGACTACATCACCAAAATAAGAAAGCCTAATAAAATAGTAGTACATAATGAATTTAATGCGACAAGGATTAAGGAATTTCTAAGTGATGAAAATATAGAACTTAATCTTACCAAGCTAAACAGCCATACGCGGATGTTGAAAGGTTCCATAATACGATTTCAGAAAGTTAAGAATGTTATACAAATTAAACCAAGGCATATCCGTTAAGCAGCTAATACAAAAAGCTATTATAAATATTATTATATTATTTTAATATTATATTTTAACAAAATTAATATAATCGCACTAGCTACCAGGGCTATCGGCTTAGTCAAGATATAATAGATGAAGGATTATGTTAACTTTATTAGAGGAAGGATATTTAACGTTTTTAGCATATTTGCTGTTAAAGTAATGTTTGATTCCGATGGAGTGGAGAGAGTATTTAGAGAATGTGCGGTATTGAATGCTCTTGCGCGTGCGGTGGCAATAGCTGTGCAATCAAATATGATAAGGCGTACGCTTAAGTGAGCGGTGTTACAAAAGTAGCAGGTGGGATCTGGAGTATTTACCAGATAATGGCCATGTGTAAGTAGCGTATGCCCTAGTCTTAATCGAATAAAAGACACTGTGGTGGTGGTTGGTAGTGACATTGCATGAACAGAGGGGTTGACTTCTTTATATTCTTGTTGATACTCCTGCCACTGCGAAAGCTGTTGGGCTTTAAGGAATGTAGAATATATTTATTTAATTGAAGTGGGTCCAAAGGCAGGAGTTTAGACCGAATTTTGGTCTTTGATAAACAGGAATCCACATTAACTTTGTATTGGTGTCGATCCAATTAATATTTGCTGCATGGGAGGCAGGGGACCTGTGTTATATTGAATGCTTCTTGCAGCATTAAATACCGATAGACTGCCAGTGCATATGATTGTTTTTCTATTGGCGTTTTTTGATTTGATGCCGATAGTACACCCTGGAGCCCACGTGGAAGATATTAGCGTAATGAGGTAGTATTCCAAGAGATAGAGTTAGACCAACATCGTTTGTGATAGCAAATGAAACTCTGTTGTTTAGGTTGGAGCCATCATTGAAGAATGTATTCCACCCAAGTTCCTTAAGGGCGTTGACTACGTTTAAAAACAGTTGTTGGTATGTAGCACTGTCAGTATTCTGTTCTTATGGTGCGTTAAATCACAGATGAAGCTGTATTTATTTATTTCCCAACAAGGGAATTTAATTTGAATGATTGTTATGGGTGACATATCTAGATTTAGGGCACCGGCCAGATCCATTATCATGCACAGTGCCGATTTGTATGAGGGTTGACTTTTCCTTGTCAATAGCTGTATCTCTCGGTGAAGTTTGAAAATAATTCGACTCCTTAGGTATTTGGCCAGGCGTTGTTCTGAATGCACGCAAGCTTTGCCTTACCGCTGAATGAAACGGAGCTTTGATTTTACCAAGTGTAGTTTTACTGCATTTGCCATATATTTGCAGACCGCAATCAATTTTGCTTTGTATTATTAGTTTACTTACATATGTATAATATTCAGCTATAATTCATTTATATGTACATCTATATCAATTCCGAAGGGTAAATCTAATACATGAATGCGCTTCAGTCTAATCACTTAGTCACTTTGGTCTAATAGAGTAATTGCAATCGGGTTGCAGTGATAACTGAGTCTTTCCAGATATTTAGTGCTAAATCTCTTCACTTCTTATTTTACTGTAGGTATTTTCGTGTCGCTTAGTAATAATGTATTATGTACATACCAAGTGGCATTCAAAAATTGTCTAATTGTTTTTGTTTGGTATCTTTCAAGAACCTTAATATTGGAATTGCTGGTAGTGCCCCAAATTTGGACACCATAATTCCATATGGGCTTTAAAATTACTTTGAAAATTAATATTTTATTATCAATTGATAGCTCGGACGTGGGACCAATTAGCCAATGCAGCTTTTTTGTTTGAATATTTAATTGTACTCTTTTGGCTTTAATATGCTCCTGCCAAGTCAATCGCTTATCTAGGTGTAATTCCAAGTATTTAACAACACTTGTTTTGGGTATTTGAGCTTGATTAATATAAATATTGGGGCAATCACCTTTCCTCATTGTAAATGTCACGTGTGCAGATTTCTGGGGGTTTACTGTAATATTCCATGTTTTAAGTCAGCTAATAATGATAAACAAGTAATGCAACTAAATCTGTGTATTGCAATCTGGAATGCAAACGGGTTTACCAATCATACTCTTGAAGTTGAACAAATCCTCAGGGGTGTGCATATTGATATTTTGCTAGTCTCTGAAACCTACTTCACCGACAAAACCTTTTTTAAAATAAGAGGGTATGATGTTATATGTGCAAACCATCCAGACAATAAGGCTCATGCAGCCTCAGCCATTATTATTAAATCAAAAATATTAAATACACAAGTTCTAAAGAAATCAAAGATAAATGTGCTCAAGTTGCCTCTGTTCAAGTTATGTGTGACTCATGTAAAATTAATATAGCCGAAATCTACCTACCTCCCCGCTACAATATTAAATCAGAGAAACTTATTAGCTTATTTGAGCCCTTAGGGCCAAGATTTATTCAACGCTAAGCACCCTTGGTGGGGTTCACTAGCAAACCCTAAAGGTAAAGAACTCCTAAAGTGTGTTCAAAAGAAAAAATTCAGCGTTTTATCTTCTGGAACCCCCACCTATTGGCCTTCTGATCCGCGTAAAATACCAGATCTGCTAGACTTCGTTGTGTATAATGGTATATCAAGTAGTTGTCTCCAAATAACGGTCTGTCAAGAACTAAGCTCTGATCACACTCCTTTGATTTTAAATTATATATATATAAACATTTGCTAATAAAACAAGTTTAATAACAAACAAAACTGATTTTGATTTGTTCTAATCCTGGTTAGACAAAAACATTGATATAAATGTAAGGCTCAAAACTGATCTAGAACTTGACAAAGCAGTTGAATGTTTCAACAACTCAATTCATAAAGCTGCTTTCTATGCATCTCCTGAAACATCAAAAATTTCCAACACTCACGGAGGTGTTAAGAACAACTTATACATTTCAGCAGAAATTAAAAAACTAATTAAAATAAAGCGACAATTCAGAAAAAATGGCAAATAAGCAAGGACCCAATAGACAAAAAAGATTTAAATCGAGCCATTAAAAAACTTAAACAAAAGCTAAGTGACTTTAAAAATGAATGTACCAAAAACTATCTGAAGAATTTAGAATGGGCTAAGGAGTGTTTTTGTTGTTAAAAACCATATTATCCGTTTCGCTATGATAGTTTGCTGATGCAGGATATTAAAGAGATTGGCCGATAACTTTCAACGTCTTGTGGGGTTTTTATGTGGCTTTAGGATTGGGACAACCGCCGCTGTTTTGAAGCTTTGTGGAATAATACTATCCTTAAGGATGGAATTATAATGTTTAATAAGGCTTTGTTTAAAATTAGATGGGATATTTCGAAGCATGCTAAAGTTGATCTGATCAAAGCCTGGAGTGTTGCCTTTAGCAGTTTTTAAAGCATAGTCTAACTCAGCAAAGGTAATCTCTTTTTCCATATGTAAAGCTAGGCTGTTAGGGTTAGCTGCTGCTTGCATAGTCGAAGTGTTCTTATAGGACTGTATAAACTGATTTGGAAAACTTGCAGTTACGGAAGCCTTGGAAATGTATTGAGCGAAGTTAAGTGAGATTGAATGAGGATCGGTATGTGTGCCATTGTTAGTTGTGAGTAAACTTTTATTAGTAGGGGAGTATTTACCTGTTACGGTTTATTCACTTTTCCAAATACTCCGCTTAGATGAGCTAGGGTTTAATCTATGGGTGTGAGTACGTCGAAACTCTTTATTAAATTGAGCGTTGGATTTTTTGTAAAAGATTAAACTATCATAAGTGGAACATCGTTAATATACCCTCCAGGTGACCACCGTGGCAAGTTTCTCGAAGGTTTTCTAGGTAAACTACCGGGAATAGCTATGTTGGCTGCTTATCTGATTGTCTTTTAAATTAAAGAAGCTTGATGAATGTGACCGCATGCACATCCGCTTACTGCATGAGCCAGCCAATGCCACCAATATAACACTATCTGCAGGTCAGTGTGCCTCAGATTTGTAGGGCAGGTAATTTAGATACTCGTAGTTTAGATTCTCGCGTAGTAGTTAATTTAGATATTAGAGGAAAATAAGAAAACACATCGTATCAGTTAAAGAATATTCATACAGTTAAGAGCTTAGATCTGTCAAAGCAAACAATTAGTCGAAATCAATTCCGTTAGTTTGATAATTTATCTATTTAAAGTTAGGCCGCCGTTAAACCGTCGTTGTATTTGATGCACACGATTATAAGGTGTAAATTTCGTCAACGTACGATTGCTTTCACTGGGGGCATCCAAGAAATGTTCTCACAAGTGAAAATCAGACTGGAAAACATACACTCGCAACGTTTCTTGTAGAGAGATGGAGATCCATCGAAGGATATACAAGTTTACGCAATGATGTCACTGATATTTGGCGCCGCTTGTTCACCATGATGTGGGGAATATATAAAAAAATTTAACGCCATTCAGTTTGATAAAGTTGTGCCCAGAGCAGAGCCGTAACGAGGGTGTGGCAAATGAGGCGCTTGCCTCGGGCGCCATCGTCGGAGGGGGGGCGCCAAAATTGGGCGTGAACAGACATTTTTTTCGCAAATTCTAGCAACAAATTTTTTTCGAAACGTTGAATGATATTTTTGTTGAAAAAAAAATTGTTTGTTGTACTTGTGTACAGAGTAAAAAATAAAGTAAGTGTACAGAGTTGTTCACAAAGAAGAATTGTAAATGGATTGACTAAGAGAAGTTATACGAAGAAAGAGAGAATAGAGACAGAAGCATGGACGGCAGGCGAGTGAAAGGTATAAAATCCAAGAAAATCTGTGTTTTTTTCCTCCGATTCGTCACCCTTAGAGAGTATTTTGGAGTTTTATTACACCAGTTCTTCCGAAGGCGCCCGGCGCCCTTTTGTCTTCCTCGACTAGAGTATCGCCTACCCTTTTTTACCCTCTTTTGCCGCTGAATAGCTCGGAATGTGCCAAAAAAACTTTACAGCCGCTCGTTTTTTGGGAAAAAGTTCGGGATGCATTCTGACGCTTTTCTTTTCTAATAAACCCTGCCTATATTCCGGGAAAAAGGGGAAAAAGGCTCTCGAGGTGTGACTTCCTCGAGGAAGCAGGCCCGTCCGGCAAATCAGTCTCTTTCAAGCAGTCTTGCCCAATTTTTATCTCTGAGTCCGTCTTATTAAGAAAAAAATCTCTTTTTACCAGTAAAATAAAGCGGTCTCTTGATTTGAGAAAAAATTTAATTCGGAACCACTGACTCTTAGTTCACGAACAAGTTGTTACGGCATCGAGTTATGTGCATTGTGTGACTCTACACCGCTAAATTGGGATTTACGGGTTAATTGACCCAATCAGGTATTTATAACAACTGCTTGATAGTTTGCACCCCTTCCTGGTCGAGTTAGTTGGACCTCATGAAACCGTTTTTTTTTCGAGAGAGTCTAAAGGGTCATCCCAATTAATGCTACTCTTGGTTTGCTTCTGATTATTGATGATTGTTCTTTTTTTGTAACTCGGGATTTTAAAGTACCCGCCCCCCTTAAGATTTTTCTCAAAAAACTGTCCTAACCGCTTGGGTGCAAACTCATTCCCTCAGTACAAGACCTAGCAAATCCGAGTCTTGAGACTTTTTTTTATTTGATGTAACCGTAGTCTGAAGACCTGTCTTGCATTGGGAAATTATTCTGCAATTAAGTTCATTACTTATCAAATACCCTTTTTATGTGCTTTCTTTTCGGTTGCATGCTGATAAGAACTCACTCGATTATCCGATTTTGTACAATTTCAACAATGAAAGAAACTTTGTGATCAACTGAAATCTTCATTGCTTCGCAAATTACTTTATTCTACAAGAGCAAAAAGTGAAGTAAGTAATTGTTTTTGTAATTTTGACCCGAAATTTATCCAAGTATTTAAATACAATGTAATTTTTTCTTAAAGTCACGAAATTATGTCCGATGTCACAAACAAAAAAGAAAAGTGGCTCCCAAAATCGTAAAGATCGAAAAAGGAGAAAAGCCGAGGATGAGAAACTGGCAAATGCTTTCGAGAAGTGGCTTTCGACTTCCTCAACGGATAATAAATGCCAATCATCGGGAACAATTGGTAAGAATTTTTGTTAAAAAATTAATAAAACCCGATCATTGCAAGGCTTTACGATTTAGCTCCAATTTTAGCTTCCAGGAAACTTCCAAAGAGCTCCCATGTAACTCCAGGAAGCACTTTCCCAGGAAAAAAATTTGATCCGGTTTGATCTAGGCTGGATCCAAACTAGATCTGGATTTTGGCTAGGAAATTTCTTATTCCAATAATTGATAAATTTTTCGAACCTCTTTGAAAGCTTGCTGAGAGCATTAAAATATTTTTTCAAGTACCTATTATTAATCTAAAATATTATCATTTATTTTATCACGACTGTTTATTTTGACCGTGAATACTGTGGAGAAATTGTACTTGAAAAAATTTCCATATTTCTCCCATAGAACTCCCTAGGAACATTCAATTTTTATTGTAACTTTTTACAGAACAAACCTCATACTGTAACCCTGCGAACTCCGTAGAAGACGGAACTACGCCAATTCTTAATTCAAATTCCGCTGACCTTTCAAGTGATGCTATTTCACATGATGAATGTATGAACAATTTTGAGTTCATGGAATCACCAGACAACGAAGATTTACTGGACAATGACGATTCCGAACCAACAAACCAGGGGCGGACTGGGCGTCAAAGGGCCCCCGGGCTATTGAAAAAAAGGGCCCCCAAATTTTATCAATTGTAAATGTTAGGAAAGTTTATTGAATAATCATTTTTAGGGTATATTTTTTATTAGTTTATAGTTACAAAAGTTTTGTTTAGTTACGATAACACTGATTAATTAAATGTACATTGAAAACAACTTTCGACATACTCAAGTTAGCAAAAGGTTTTGCAACAAATTACTCTTATTTGCCAGTGAATCAATTATATCGTTGTTACAATAGCATAGCAGTTTCAAGGTGGTCTTGTGTCATGGTATTCCTCAAACGATTTTTTATGTATTTGAGCTTCGAAAATGATCTTTCGCAAGCGACTTGAGTGCATGACAATGTTAGTAAAAACAATCTGGGCAAGACTCAAATATATTTTAGCCTTCTTACTGCTTTAGCTCGATACACCATGGGGCCATAAAATTAATGAATTATCATGGAACTTTACAACTCAACATAAAAGAACCATTTATAATATAAATACCGAAACGGCAAGCAAGAATTATCGATGTATGGGCAAGAATTAAATGATGTATGGCAATTTTGAAAAATGTGATAAAATGTTTCGTTTCAATTACTCAAGAGCACTAGGAGGGCTACATATTGGGGTCCCAAGAGTCACATATTCGAAAGTGTATACCTAAAAACTGTGGTCATCACTAGAAACTCATGTTTATATTCTTAAAAGTTTCATCAGAGTGAAATTTTCCATTATCTGAAAGTACTGTGGGGGTCCTAAAAGTTTCAAGCATAGACAAATAAGTGTTCGAAAACTCTATATAATTTTATCTTTAAGGCCACGAAACAGTCACGACGGAAATATCATATCAAAATTCGAAAAAGTTTCCACAAGAGTGGGGCCCCAAACATCTTAGGACCTCAGAGGTTCGAAACTCAAAAATACTAGAATATATACATTTTGGCGGAATATTCAGTTTGAGTTACCTCTATTCTTAGGCCCCAATTGCTTCCTATTCCCAACTCAATATATATGTAAAACCTGTAGTCATATCTAGAATCTCTCGGGTTAAAATATTAGGTGTTGATCAGAGTTTTATTTTCAATTATCATGTTAAAGTGTGAGGCCTTATATAAACATTTGGAAACAACTATACGAGAGTATATTTACAGTTAACTAGTACTGCAGGGCCTTTAAGGAGTTTTTTCTTGTGTTTGGAAAAATTTTTGCTGGCAAAAGGGGGGGGAGGGGCCTACCGGGCAATCAAGAGATAACCGTCGCTTCACATCTCATTGGTTTCTGAAACAATTACCTAATCGCAAATCTATTGAAAGGAATTGGTTGATATACTCTAGAAATAGAAATGCTGTATTTTGTTTTGGTTGCTGCCTTTTCGAATCTCGCATCACCAACGTGCCTTTCATTGCTAATCGTAAGGAAGGATTTTCAGATTGGAAAAATATAAATCGAATCGAAGATCATGAAAGATCCTCAGATCATCGGAAATATTTTCTTCAGTGGAAAACTTTTGAGGCTAGATTGAGAAATTCGACATGCATTGACAATGAATTGCAAAAGAAATTCTTGCAGAGCAAGGGCGGTGGCGCCATTTTTTGCGAGCTGTATTGCACTCAATTATGTTCTGCGCGAAAAACAATTTAGCCTTACGAGGTTCAACATCAGAAATTGAAACACAAGGAGCTGGGGTATTCTTGGACGCCATTGAATTACTCAGCAAGTATGACAAAACTTTGGAAAGGCATCTGCGTGACCATAAGAAAAACTCGGTACACTATTTGTCCCCAAAAATTCAGAATGAATTCATTGAATTATTGGGACAGAAAGTGCGTGACGAAATGTTATCCAAAATTCCGAAAGCAAAATATGTATTACAGTTTGCTTTTTGATTGTACGCCCGACGTCTCTCATCACGAACAAATGGCACAAATTATTCGTTATGCCCAGATTGACCATGGAAAAGTTTCGATTAGAGAAAGTTTCATTGATTTCATCTGCACTGAAGAAAAAACTGGCGAAGACTAGCATCTGAAATTTTGGGAAAATAGAAAAAAGATAGGCTGGATATACGTGACGCCCGAGGCCAAGGATACGATAATGGATCCAACATGTCTGGTAAATATCGCGGTGTACAAGCTCATATACAAAATGAAAATGATCTTGCCATTTACATACCATGTGCAAGTCATTGCCTAAATCTGGCAGGTGTGCTTTCTGCTTCAGCCAATGTGGAAATGAAGAAATTTTTTGATTTGGTTGAGAGCATTTTCAAGTTTTTCTCTCATTCAACATCACGTTGGACAACCCTGATGGAAACATTGAAAACTTCATTGAAAGGACATTCAGACACGAGATGGTCATCAAAAGCAAATGCGGTAAAACCGTTAAACATTCAAATCGTGGATGTTTATAAAAAATGGCAGGTGACGAAAATAATCGCGACACAAAGTTATCTGCTAAAAATTTGCTCAAGAACATTGATTCGAAATTTCTATTCTATCTTGACGTTTGGGATAAAATTTTGAGTCGAATTGATCGCGTAACCAGAGCCATGCAAGAACTTCGTAACGAAGATTTTGAAGAAAATTTCACACGGATCACCACTTTAGCATCCACATTGCAAGTCAAAAATACGCCAAAAAGATCAGGAAAGAAGAAAAGGTTACAGTCGTACGAGGAAGAAGATGACGGACCACTTATTTCGGAGAAGCAGAAAATTCGCATTAACATCACCCAGGCAGTTGATATTTTGATTAGTGAAATGAATTGGAGATTCGAGAAGTTAACGAAAGTCGTCGAAGATTTTGGATTTTTGTATGGGGAATCTTTGCATTCTTTGAGTAAAGTCGAATTAGAAAAAGCAGCAACTGATTTGGCAATGAAATATGAAATAGATATCAGTGCAGTAGAATTCATTGATGATATTTCCGATTTCAAGCATGTAGCGCTTTTAATTTTATCCGACCATATTGAATCTGCAACTATTCTAAAGTTACATCAATTGCTTCATGATTACAATCTCAAAGAATCATACCCGAACATTGAAATCGCATTCATGATTTTTTTGAGCGCTCGGGTAACAATAGCCACTTGTGAACGCAGCTTTAGTAAACTAAAACTCATCAAAAATTATTTGAGATCGACCATGGGCCAAGAAAGATTAACGAACTTGGCAATTTTGTCAATTGAAAATGAGGTTGCTCAAAAGATCAATTTTGATGATATTAGGCCCGTTCTTTTGTAACCTAGTTGCAAAAAAACACTAGGTAGGATAAAAAATAGCATGTAAAACAACAACACTAACTCAGAAAAATATGCGAGTTGAGCCAACTCGGTTATATGATATCCGACCTGAGATGTAGTGTTGTGAAGCAAAAAACCCGCTCTATTGTGAATGGGCTCTGGAAAAATATTTGGGAAATTCCACTGAACTGTCAAATCTTGTTTGTTTTATGGATACATAAACAAAACAAATAAAAATGGAACAAGGGTAAGTAAAATTTGCGCTGCGTATATTTCACATAAAATTATGAATTAAAACATGTTTGTTATTTCAGAATGCAAGAAAAAAGGCGAAAGAGATGGTCCCGTGAGGAGACAACAGTGTTTTTGAGATGCTACCTCGCCCGGAAAGCGGAGTTCGAGTACCCAAAAGGAAAGAGGTTGGTCTACGCGAACGTGTTAAAAGTCCGATTATTTCAAACAACCACACGATGCATGTGGGTTACAGACCGTTTGAAACAATTTCAGTGAATGCGCTGTCTGCTAATGCGTCCACATGGATCCCCTCGCCACTGCCATCACCAACACCTTTGACGTTGCCGGTAACAGACATTCCGTCATCACCGTCACCATCGTCGTCAATGTCACCACCATTAGCTTACATCAACATTAGCTTCCTCTTCAGCTCCAGCGGTACGCCGAAAACGTTCAGCGAGAGAGCTTTACTACGAAAAAAAATATCATTTGAAGAAATTGGAGGCGGATCAGAAAAAGAAAGTAAGAAGCGAAGCCATTCAACAACTTCAAAAAATGTTGATGGAGAAGTGGGAGAAGGACGGCGAACTAGAGCGGAGAAAAGTTGCTTTGCTGGAAAAAATAGCTAACAGAAATTACTCTGTCTAGCAACATCTTTTTAAAACGTTCCAGCGAATTTCAGTGAAAACCTTTTAGTGAATTTTTTGCAATGTGTTTGATGTAAACTCTTTCTCCATATAACGCGTTCATGATTTCTGTTACATGATGCGCAAGAGTATCAACTTAACAAATTTTCAAAAAATATCGGTAACGTTTTGCTGTAGAACGTACAAGGGTTTTATAAAAATGAGCACGAAGAATTTATATCAAAAACATTGCAAAAAATTCACTAAAAGGTTTTCACTGAAACTGTTTTTTTTTTAATTTCCTTTTAGTTTGTTTTTTTTACTTGTAATTAGAATAAGAAATGATCTGAATTGAATTTTATATGTGATACTCCTTGTGAATTTTTTTTAGTTTTATAGATTTTAAGTTGAATGAAATGCAATGAATTCTTGTCAATATATTTATTAGTGAAGTTAAAGATATAAATACATATATGCAGTGAAATTTTTAAATAATGTTTTGTTGTCTTAAATGATTAAAAAGGTTTTGCCTTCTGTCAAGGGCTGCGTCTAGGTTTGATTCTTCAAAACCTTCATCAACTCCAAGGGTATTTTCATCACTTACATCGTTGACATCGCACAAGTCGTCAAAAGAAATACAATTGTTATGTAAAACACATACGCTGACCACGATGTTGGTTATTGTCTTCAAGTCCGTTTGCTCAGTAAACTTTAGCAATCTTCGAAAGCGCCCTTTCAGTAGTCCAACTGAATTTTCAACCACCATCAGTGTTGAGGAATGTATTTCGTTGAACTTTCGTTGGCATGCATTTAAATTTCCGTAGTCCTTAAAAGGAGGAACCAGCCATTTCGTTGACGGATATGCCGAATCTCCGATTATAAAAAATGAATTCGGAAACATATCCTCGTAATGGTTTTCTGCATTCTGAAAGAGTTTGGACCTTCTTAGAACACGGTAATCATGCAGCGATCCTGGTTCACCACAAGTTATGTCAATGAACTTTTTGTTGACATCTACCACAGCTTGCAAAACAATACTATACGTTCTTTTCCGATCAAAGTAAATTTCTTTATGGTCTTTTGGGGCTTTAATTGCAATGTGCGTACAATCGATCGCCCCAATCACACCTGGGATACGCTTCATTTGCTCAAATTTGTCCACATTTTCGTACAAATATCCGCCCTCTGGCCACTTAATATGTTCGTGACTAATCGATATTAAAAAGCGAGTAACTCTTAGAACAGTTGACCATGCCGCTGACGGTGCTACCGCAAACAAATTTGCTAGTTGCCTGAATGTCACTGTATTGCTAACATACCAAATGTACATATACACCGATTTCTTTGGTAATATACGCGTTCTACCACCACCAGATGTGTCAGGTACGCAGTTAGGTTCCGAATACTTCACTGAAAATAAAATAGCATTAAGTTTATGTATGTTTTTTACACACATTTTCTTATTACTTGTTAGGTATTCCACCGTTTGGCGTCTTAGCCTCATGTGCATTTTGAAATCTGCCTCACTCATTGCATCGAGCGTACCTTCAAAATTGGAGCACTTCTCATGTGCCTCGTTTTCACTCTCCGAGTCTTCAGAAGAGCTGGAGCTGGCATTTATCGTTTCCAATAATTCCATTACTTCTTGCATCTCTCTATTGCGACGTGATTCGCAATGCTCACCCGTGTACAAAGACATCATCTACAAACGTAAAAGGTTATTTAATGCATTTATTTAATGTTTTTAAATAAATTTAATAACTTACCACAGAATCTTCAGAATTGCTCATTTTGTTTTGCTTCTTTAAAATTTCACTAAACAAATCATATGTTTAATCACAGATATTGCCAGTGTTGTGAAGTAACTAAAAGGAAATTTTATCCGGATTGGAGTGTTTTTTTGCAACTAGGTTACATGAAAACGGTCCCATTATTAATGAATTCGCTGCAATGAAATCTCGAAAAATTCATTTGTAAAATATCAAAAATGAGGATGTTCATTTAATGCATTTTTACTGTTTTCAATACAATTTTCCTTGTATTGTCTTATCTTAAAGTGAAGAAAAATAAAAGTGTTGAAACAATATTCATATTCAATATTCATTTCAATGTTTTTTGGAAACTCTTTTAAGGGGTGAGGGGGCGACAAATTTTTCGTTTGCCTCGGGCCCAGAGGTGTCAAAGCCGTCATAGAAAGCACTTACGGCACTATGATGTTGTCACCGAAACCTTAACTATAAATAAAGCGCTGGACTTAATTTAAAAAGTTTTGTTTCAAATTACAAAATACTGCAACAACAATTGAATAACAATACTACTAAAGAGTAAGATATTATCAATATAGAGCATCAGCCTAAAACCGACAAAGTATTGGATTTGTGTTTGTATGGTTAAGAAAGAACAGAGGGAACAAGAGAAGATCAATGAACATGAAAAGAAGTAAGCAAAGGAAATGCATGCCAACTAATTGCCCGTGATAGAAGACGAAGAATTTAATTAGAGTCAGTTAGCTATCATGTTTTTTGAATTTCGTTCGGTCTAAGTGCTCAGATCCCGGTGTAAAATAAATTAATATAAATTATACTAAAACTGATATTATCAATATTGAGCATTAACCTAAAACCGACAAAGTATGGGATATGTGTTTATAAACCCCATTAACAAAAACTAGCATTCTCGTTGTAATAAATAAATTAAGCACGCATATATTTAAAACAGTTAAAATAACTCCTTTTACGATGCAAACTGCATACATATACATTTGGTGGTTCATGAGGGGAATGTTATACGAAAAAGACAAAATAACTAAAGTGGGCGAACTTGAACTGTCAATTGAAACATACATTTACGCAAAAATAAAATATTTCACGAAAAATACGACCAATAAATTTCTGTTAGAATTCCAAAGGGTAAAATCAAAACCACTGGAAAATGAACGAACCCGCAAGGGCAAAGGTGCACAGACATATCAGCAGTAACAAATCAGTTCCGTTACGTAGAACACAATGCACTGAGTATATCAACAACAGTATATGCTGGACCAGCAATTGAATTGCCAAATCTGCCTGCCGCCGTTTGCTGGCAAATATGTAGAATGCCCGGCTTTTCATGATACATTTATTCGTCTAATACATGCAAATGCAGATTTAAACGTGATTCGAAATTTGAATTTTTTAAAACGCGCTCTGACCCCCGACCAGGTTTCCTATGTCCACCAAATGGTGTTAACCGAAACAACTTATCAGACCGTTACCGAAGCGTTACAATAATCTCCATTTACTTTTCATACATATGTACATCATATTAATAAGCTCTTCTTTATTCACTAAAGAGCGCTCCGATGGCATCCGATGGTTTCTAAACGTTGCAAAGTCTGCATTAATGAATTTAAACGGTTGTTTCAGAATGCAAGCACTGGATTTCTATATTTTGTCAACGAAACTACCAAAAGACACACATGAAGCATGGGAGCACCACTTAGGTAGTGACGCTAGTATCTCAACATTTAAATATTCGAAAGCGATGACTTCTACGAGATTGGGGGCCAACAAAACTAAGCATTTCCTTGTTTTACTACAACCTCCAAAATTATCTTGATTTTAAATTTCAATAAATTTAAAAAAAAATTCAAAGAAAATGTCCAAAAAGAAATGTTCGCAGCTCGTAGCTAAGAAATTACAAATTTAACTCTGAGTTACTTATTAATTTATTTATAAATTTAACTGTGGACTTCTCGCAAATGGGCCTAAGTGTAATAATTGTTGTAAGCAAACACATTGTTATTTTGTTAACACTTGTTTTTATGTTTTATGTACAATAAAATGCAGACTCCCTGACGAAGGCGCGAAAGACGCCGAAACGCGTAGGAGAAAAAAAGAAACATTTTGTTTGCTTTTAAGATATCACCGACCGAAAAGCTACTACAGCATCTCAATTAGAATCGTGTCAAACCATACACTGAAAGGCCTTCTCAAAGCAACGAAAGCGCTCAGTCGTCGACGTGTGCTCCCTTTCAAAATGGAAGCTTGCATTTAAAATTAAACCAGATGTAGTCATCATAGCAAAAGTCAACTCGCTACGTACGGACGTGTTTCCCTCGAGCTCTGTGTTTATTTTTGTTTATTTTGATTCTCGTTTTTGTTCTATGTACTTTATAATTTGTGCAATACTAACATAGTTTTGTGACAATAAATAAAGAACTTAAAGTGGAAATATTACATTTAAATTAAACAAATAAATAAATATAAATACATATACAAATTAAATAAACAATTTGTGCGCTACAAGAATTCATAATCAATTAGGCGCATATTCATATTTTGTCTGTACACCCATATCTCGTATCTTAATTTACACAAACAATATGCCTTGTTTCTGTGGACAAAGAGTTGAACGCGCTCAAAGCAGTACGCAGTGCGAAGAGTGTAAAGAGGTGTTTCACCTGCAGTGTGTTGTTGGCACCTTGGCTGCTGACTCGAACTATTTTAAAAATGCCGATCAAATTTATATTTGTGGCGAGTGTGCTGTCGCTCATCGTGAAGTTGATATGTCTTCACAAAATGCTGTCGCTGAGCAACAACAAAAACAACAGCATGTTAATGATAAAGAGCATGATTGTTTGTTATCATCTATTCTTGCTGAATTGAGAAGTTTGCGAACAGAGCACGCAAGTGCAGTTGCGGATTTACACTCTCTGCAATCTGGCAAAAACAGGTTATTGGGCGAAATGGAGCTTGTGCGCTCAGAGCTTACAAACTTACATAAGCTATATGACGAAGTAGTTGCTGGTGCGCTTACCTCGCTCACATCAGAGGTCAAGGAACTGCTTTGCAGCGCTGGCATGAAAAAGGGAAAGATGGGTAAAGCTAAAAACACCAAGCAAACGGCCGGAAAACTGAATAAAAACCCACAACATCCTATTGAGCTTAGTAATAACAATGCTAAGAATACCGCAGTAACAGCTGTCATTGACTTTGTTGATGAAGATGAAAATGTTAGCATTGATAATAGTAATGATGTCTTGCCTGCAAATGCAGCTGAAGCTCACGGCGCTGCTGATCTCTCTCAAGCTGTTGTCAACACCTCCAGAGAGAGATCTGCTACAAATTTAACAACACCTACGCCATCATCACAACCGAATGTCGCTGCTACTGCTATGTTACCATCATATGCTAACGTCACTACTGCTTTTGTGCCATTGCCACCGTCACATGATAAAATCGCTGCCGCTGCTCATAGCGACTCTGAAATTGCAGTTGATGTTAATAATGCTGTATATGTTAATAATGCACCCAGTAAGAAACATTCTACTGGTGGACTTTTAGTAATTGGAAGCAATACATCGGATGAACTGGAGGTTGCTAGTCACACTAAATGGATACATTTGTCGTCTTTCAACACATCGGTAACTGCTGAAAATATTATCGCCTACGTAGCCAAGCATGCATCTATTGACCCGAACTTCCTGTTCTGCTTCGCTCTTGTGAAAAAAGGAGTGAATGTCGAGTCGCTAAGACGAGTTAGTTATAAACTCGGAGTGTCGTCGACTTATTACAATAATCTGCTTGATCACTCACTTTGGCCAGCGGGTATCAAGGTGCGATCATTTCAAAATTTTCACTAAACAGGGGAGGTAGCGTAGGCAGTCAAGTGGCGTCCTCCCGAGCTACAAATCTATGCAACGGGCTAACCAGCCCAACGTCACTTAAATCATTTTCAATATACTACCAAAATGCAAGTGGTATACGAACAAAATCAAATAAATTTAATATTGCTTCAGCGTTACATGAATATGATATTGTTGCTATCACCGAAACCTGGCTATGTGAGCAAATTTCCAGCTCTGAGTTCTTTGACAACCATTACACGGTCTATCGCCATGATAGGTGCCCTATTGCTAGTGGCTGCGCTAGAGGTGGAGGAGTGTTATTAGCAGCTAAATCAAGCCTAAATAGCAGTTTAGTAGCTTTGCCCTTTGCTGATAAATTAATCGAACAAGTCTGTATAAATGTATCAACTTCAAATGCCAAACATATTTTCATTTTTATATCTTATATTCCGCCTAACTCTTGCTTTAATGTTTATGAACAGCATATAAATAACATAAAATTTGTCAGTGAATCTGTTGCATTCAATGGGCAGATAATTGTTATGGGTGATTTTAACTTACCTGACATAATTTGGTCATTTGACAACGGCTGGCTACTACCCTTTAATATTAAATCCGATATTGAATCTTCTGTCACTAGTTTTTTCTTATCTAACAATTTTCAACAATTGAACCTGTTTGCAAATTCCAATGACAAAATACTGGATTTGGTATTTGCAACAGAGGATCTCAAGTTAGCATGTGAGTTGAACTTGTCACCCATATCACGAAACACAACTCATCATAAAGCTTTGTCTATTAATTTCGAATTTCTAAGTTATCAGCGTCTTAATAAGAACCCGGAGCCTCTATTATGTTTTAGAAAAGCCAACTTCGATGCTTTGAACACCTTTCTTAACTGTACTAACTGGGATTTTTTAGATTTCATAGAAGATCCAGACTTAATTTATACGAATATTTGCGATATTTTGTCCGATGCTGTCAATAAGTTTGTGCCTTTGAAATCCTCCAAGTCCAAAAATAAACCACCTTGGTTCAACGCGGAATTAAGCCATCTGAAAAACATTAAAAGTAAAGCTCTAAAAAAATACAGAAGATCGAAGTCTCCCGTGGATCTTCAGAACTTCAACCACTATAAAAGCGAATTTGACAGACTTCATAAATATCTCTTTAATCAATATATAACTAAAATTGAAGAAAGCCTGAAACTCAATCCGTCTTCGTTCTGGAAATACGTAAATTCTAGGCGTAAATCTTCCGGCGTACCTGATAGAATGGAATACAAAGGCTGTGTATCCAATGCTACGCAAGAAACTTGCAATCTATTTGCCTCATTTTTTCAAGAAGTTTATGAAAGCTACCAGCCCTCAGACAGTCCTGCAAATTCGAGACAAACAAATCTTAATTTTATTGACGCATTTATTATCACTGAAGATGATGTGGCAGATGCAATCTCTGACCTCAAACCAAGCTTCAACTGCACTAATGGTTTTCCCCCAATATTTTTCATTCGGTGCGTGGATTCCCTTGTTAAACCAATCACCAAACTCTTTATGACATGTTTACGTTTAGGAATATTTTTAGACCGTTGGAAGACATGTTCAATTGAACCCATATTCAAATCTGGAGACAAATGTCTCATCTCCAACTATCGAGCTATTGTGAAGCAGGGGGTCTTTCCTAAAATTTTCGATCACATACTTAACAAAAAGCTACTCGAACATGTTCAGCATGCCTTAACCAGCTGCCAACATGGGTTTTTGCCAGGGAAATCAACAGTAACCAATCTGTCTCTTATTTCAAACCACATTATCACTACAATGGAACAACATTCGCAACTCGATGTCATATATACCGACTTTTCAAAAGCCTTTGATAAAGTTGATCATAGCATTCTTTTACTGAAGCTCAACAAGTTTGGTGTTTCCGGCACTTTATTGAAATTTTTCAGAAGTTTTCTTCTTGGTAGAAAATTATCGGTGATAATAAACTCAATTAGATCCAACACTGAGGTCTATGCCACATCAGGCATTCCTCAAGGAACTCACATTGGCCCTCTGTTGTTTTTACTCTTTATAAATGATTTACCGTCGCATATCATATTGTCCAAGTGCTTAATGTTCGCAGATGATGTCAAAATATTCCTCAATATTAATAATCTTCTTGATTGTCATAAACTCCAGCAAGATTTAAACATATTCTTAAACTGGTGTACTGTCAACAACCTAAGCCTAAACATTAGCAAGTGTTGCGTTGTCTCTTATAGCCACCGCGCATATGTACATACTTTCAACTATTCTTTGGATGGCGTTGATTTATTGCGTAAATCCGAAATTAAGGACCTAGGAATTATCTTTGACACCAAATTAACTTTTTCAAAACATATTGATCTGGTCTCATCTAAAGCGTATTCGATGGTAGGTTTCATAATCAGGAACACCAAAGATTTTAAGGACCCTATGACTCTGAAAACACTCTATGTTGCCTTGGTAAGGAGTATTCTAGAATATGGGGCGATTATATGGAACCCATACTACACAAAGTACTCTGATAAAATAGAGATGATTCAAAGAAAATTTACTAGATTTGCAATGAAAAGAGTGTTTATTGTAAATGAAGTTCCTAGTTACGTATCAAGGAGGAAACTCCTTGGCTTACAATCTCTAGCGGACAGAAGGTCTTATTTGTCGCTGTTATTTGCTTACAACATTTTATCTGGCAATACTGATTGCCCAGAAATATTTGCTCTTTTTCGAGTAAAGGAATCTAATATAAATCTTAGAAATCCCAGAAAGTTTGTTGAGGGTTCACATAAGTCGCTTTACTCTTATAACGAGCCGATAGTCAGAATCATTCGCCTTTGTAACACATTCGCTCCGCAAATTAATTTTAATGATAACCTTTCTAGCTTTAAGTTAAGCCTATTTGTACTGTTTAACTAAATATCATAATATGATCATAGTCTGTAAGAAATTCTGTTTCGATGACTGAAATAAATAAATAAAAAAAATAATAAAAAAAAAAAAAAAAAAAAAAATAATCTCCGATCGGTGTGGACGTTTACTTTCCTACTGTTGTGTTTATTGCTTTCGCTTATATTCGCTGAAAACCCTTTAGGTACGTATTGGCAGCCACATAAGGTAATTGTCATTGTTAAAATTCGTTTTAAATTGCATTTCCATCTACAAAACGATCAATATTGTCGGCCGTACCTCGCTTGTTCGATCAGGTTGAGTTTATGGCACCATTCGTCGTCGCAGAAAATATACCATTGAAGTCGACTATTGGTCGTTGAGAATAATGCGGGACGATTAAGCATGCATGCATTAGAATGAGATGAAGTGCTACCAGAAGATTTGAACACTCAGTGGCAATAGTTTCTGATGGCATTATCTGCTCTATCCTGCATCAGGTAGCTGCAATATGAACCAGTATATTTAAATCCCTACACGCCTTTTGCGGCAGTTCGTCTTCGGCGTACGTCTCCTTCACAATGGAGCCATGTGGGCACACTTCAAAACTCAGCCGATGTCGCTATTCGTGGCTTAACATCAGCCAGGCTATCAACGCTTAAGCTATGGTGGGAGGGTCCAGAGTGGTTGTTGAAATCAGAAAACAACAAACATAAATTATAACGGACAAATTAGTCACTGAGGAAGATGTAGCTGAAGTTAAAACGAATCACGTTCACGTTCATGTTACAACCTGCTACGAGTGCATTCCACTGAGATATTCCTAATTTAGTAAAACGGTTTGTGTATATGCATACATGAGTGTTTAACTGCCGCAGCTGGTCACAAGGCCAATCCCTTCTAAGTGGGCCGTTATAGAATTAAAACAAAACTTACTAAAACTTGACGCGCTTGTACAGAAAGAGGCATTTTCCAAAGAAATTTTCAGCGTTCAAAATGGCAAACCACAACAAAAGGTATGTAGTAAAATTGCCCATTTAGACCCCTTTTTAAACGATCGGCAAATCCTTCAAGTATGGAGCCGAATCCACCGCTCAATTTTACACTCCGATCGGAAACACCCAATTATCTTACCAAGCCATCATTACTTCACTAACTTTGTCATTTGCAGTGCACATATTACCACGTTGCTTGTACACAAATGTCTCTCTCATGCTTGAGCCAACAGTTTTGGATTATAAGTACGCAATCTTTATTTGTTTAACGACCAAGTGTATTCATCTCGAAGCTGTTACAGGAATGACATCAGAACATTTTTTGGCAGCGCTTCCTCAGTGAACCGGGGGCTCAGGGGTACCAAACTCATTTATGACGCCGACTCAGACAATTTGACAGTGCTAACGCCAGCCACTCTTTATCACTTTGAATAAATACACAGCGACAACTAATAAGTATCGTTGCGATTGTTGGAGCGTTTAAAGTTAGTTAATCGCATTACAAATACACATATTATATAGTAAGCAACAAATATAGCTTATTAAGATTAACCGTAGTTTGCACCCAACATAAACAAATATACGTACCAGCTAATATTGCATTTCTAGTTCGTATACATATTGTGCTCACCTACCTAAATACTAATTTGCAATTAGTTATACCTTATCACAAGCACTATTATTTTATAAATAGTGTTAAAAATTTAAATAATTTATTGACGAATAAATATTAAATAAAGAAACCACAGTTGTGAGCAAAACAAAACCACTGTTGAAATACTAATTTCAACAAAGTGAAAAATTTCATTTAATAAGCTGCACAGAAAAGAAAAATTGTATTTAAAAAAAACAATTATAAAGCCGCGATCTAATCTAAAACTTAATTACTCAGATATATAAATATATTAAAAAAAATCTAAATAATTAAATAACCTGAGCTCGTATCTTAATGCAAACAGATAACAAAACACACACACAGGCCTATCATTGATTCCGTCGGATATTACGCTATTACCAATTCCGACGTGATCACGGAATTTCGGGAGATTTATATCACTGATTCCCAGTGGAAGGCTATTTTGACAGTTCTTCGAGAAAATTTTATACGAACGCTATTGTTTATCGGGAGAAGCGATGAAATAAATAAAAAAAAATAAAACATACAAGCCAACAAACTAAGTTGATGTCATAAAAATGTAAGAAGCGTTTATAAACGGCTGTAGTGCAAGTTAACTGCAGCGACAGCAGTTAATATTAAATATCCAAAATTATTCGCGCAGCTGAATAAACATTGCATTCTTTAAGATGCACTTCCAATTCCTAATAATCCTAATTTGTCGGAGTAGTTAACTGCAGCGACAGCAGTTAATATTAAATCTTCAAAATTATTCGCGCAGCTGAATAAACATTGCATTCTTTAAGATGCACTTCCAATTCCTAATAATTCTAATTTGTTGGAGTAGTTAACTGCAGCGTCAGCAGTTAATATTAAATCTTCCAAATTATTAGCGCAGCTGAATAAACATTGTATTCTCTAAGATGCACTTCAAATTCCTAATAATTCTAATTTGTCCTCCCACACATTCTTTCATGGGAACAGCATTACAGAGAGTGTAGTGGTAAGCTAGAATAAGAATTAAAATAAGAAAAACAAATCCATTTGTAAAACTACTATAAGAGCATGTAATAATCGAAATAAAGAGTTAGTTCATATTGGATTCAAAATCAGAACACAACACGTTCTAATTTATTTTACTGGCGCCCAACCGCGAAAACTAGTACACTCATAGAGTAGAAAGTTAAAAAGTTGCAAAATTTACTTGTAATAGTAAAACAAAAAACAAATATTATCCCAGAATAATTCTTTTTACGCAAAGAAGTTTCGTTGCGGTACTTTTTCTATAAGGAATTAATTAAAAAATTTGGCTTTTACAATTGAAATAATTCGATAATAAAAAAAAAAAAACAAAAAAAAAAACTTTAAACGTGCAAAATGTTATAAAGTGAATCGAAAATTAACATTAACAAAAAATTTTTTTACAAACGAAGTAATTCTGTAATTACAAAAAACTTTAAACGTGTAAAATACTTTAAATTGGATTGAAATTTTACATTATCCTTATTAAAAGGAAAAGTTAAGCAGGAAGCAAATCAACATCAAAACATCACCCCAGAACGATTGTGGAATCTGGGTCAGCGGCAGCACAATAAGACAACGTGATGTCATCCAGAATAATTATTTTGTAAGTGGAGTTTTTTTTAGGAAAATAAAAATAAGAAATTACAAAAAACCTTTAACAAAAATATAAATAAGAAAATATAATATAATAAATTATATTATTAGGAAATCATAAAAACAAAATTTTTGTTAAATGCAAAAATATTCAGTGAATTTTCATGAATATTCAAAAATTGTGTAAAAATTAAACATTCTGTGAATTTGAGAGGTTGTGTTTTGTAAATACGTTGCTTGGATAACTAAATAAAAAAGAGAATTTTTTCGATAAACGTTTATGAGTATTCGGGAGCTGAGGGAGCTGGAAAATATTATTGACAGCCTAGCCAATCTCAGAATACAAACCATGGACCTAAGTACGGTAGAAACGCTCGTACAAGCAGCTATTGCACAGGCATTGGAACAAAGTAGACAGCAATTCCAGGCAAATATAGATAGTTTGACAAGAAGACTAAACACTTTAGAAATTCCGTCCGCAATAGTAGAATATAAGGAAATAGAAATAGTTGACAGTATAGAATGCAAGGAATCACTGGATGTGGTAAAAACGATACCAGAGTTTAGTGGACAATTGCCAAGATATGTTTCTTGGCGCCAGGCTGCGGTAACAGCACATAAATTATATGAAAAATATAAGGGTAGCTCTAAATATTACCAAGCAGTAGCAATCATACGGAACAAAATAACTGGGAATGCCGACACGCTTCTAAGTTCTTACAACACAATGCTGAATTTTCAGGCAATTCTATCTAGGTTGGACTTTGCCTATGCGGATAAACGTTCCCTCTACACACTCGAACAGGAACTTTCAACCCTCAAACAAAGTTCTAAAACAATTACTGACTTCTATGACGAAGTCGAACGCAAATTAACGCTAATAACAAATAAGGTCATCATGACCAACGAAGGCAACCAACAACTAATTGACTCACTAAACTCCAAATATAGGCACGACGCCTTAAGGGTCTTTATATCGGGACTTAGACGTCCAATGTGCGACATACTATTCTCTTGTAAACCTGAAGATATGCCTTCAGCCCTTGTCTTAGCACAAGAATTAGAATCGAACCAGGTTAGATATAATTTCGCCAATACCTTCTGGAGTAACTCTAGACAAAACCCAATTCCAACATCCTCCCCACATTACCAAAGGATATCCCGTCCATCCACGCAACAACAAACCCCAACTACATCACAACGGCAACAGGGATTTGAAAATAGAAATCCAAATGTAAAACAGGTTAGCGCCTCAGAGCCTATGGATGTGGATAGAAGCTTTAGGAGTGCGATGCAAAGCTATCAAAGAAAACAGCAGCCTCAAGCCACTAAAAGAACATCGGAGTCGACCGGAAGGGTTGCTCCAAAGATATCTAGGGTAAATAATATAAATGAAGACCAAATACCAGAAGAAATAAATTTTTTAGGGTAAATTCGCTTCTACCATTTATTTCTAAGACATTGAATAATGGGCAGAAGCTTAAAATATTAATAGACACTGGGACTTCAAAAAATTACGTCAAAAAGCTAAACAATCTTAAAAACATAACCAAACTTGATAAGGCATTTAAAGTAAAAACTATAAACGGTGAAACGTTTATTACAGAAAAATGTAAAATTTCACTCTTAGGTCATATAGGCACATTTTTTGTCCTTTCAGGGTTGACAACCTTTGATGCTATTGTAGGATACGACTTTCTAAAGGAGATTGACGCAGAAATAAGCATAAAAAACGATGTCTTACGCTATGAAGGTGGGAATGAAGAATTACAGTACTTTGGTTCTGAAGAAGTGAATAATTTGGATATTGACTTTAACACCGTTCCACGAAACGTTAAGACTCTTTTCCTACAAGTAATAAAAAATAATCACTGCGCATTCGCAGAACCATATAGGGCACTCCCTTACAATACAAACGTGGTTGCAAGAATAAGAACAACCACTAATGAACCTATTTATACTATGGCCTATCCATACCCAATGTCGGCGGCAAGCTTTGTAAATAAAGAAATAGAGTCGTTGTTGGCAGATGGGATTGTGAGACCTTCCTGCTCACCCTATAACTCGCCGATACATATAGTGAAAAAAAAGGGATTGGATGAAAACGGTGAACCCAAGCTTCGAATGGTAGTTGATTCCAGAAAAATTAATGATAAAACCATCGCCGACAAATACCCAATACCCGAGACTTCAGTTATCTTAAGTAATCTTGGAAATTCAAAGTATTTTTCGACTCTCGATCTAAAATCAGGTTTTCATCAAATATTATTGGCAGAGAAAGACCGCAAAAAAACTGCCTTTAACGTTAATAACGGCAAATACGAGTTCTGTCGTTTGCCTTTTGGTCTTAAAAACGCCCCGAGTATCTTTCAAAGGACAATAGATGATATTCTTAGGCCATATATAGGGAAATTTTGTCACGTGTATATCGATGACATCATAATATTTTCTCCCGACGAGGAAACACATTTAGATCATATAAATACAATACTTGGCGACTTAGCCAAGGCACATATGCGGGTTTCAGTTGAGAAATCGACATTTTTTAAACAGGAAGTAGAATTCCTGGGGTTTAGAGTATCCCAAAAAGGTGTAAAAACCTCACCAGAAAAAATAAAAGATATTGTGGGCTACAAGATCCCTACAACCCTCAGAGCTTTAAGAGCATTCCTTGGATTATCGGGATATTACAGAAAATTCGTAAGAGATTATGCGGCAATAGCAAAGCCTCTCACCAGGTATTTACGTGGCGAATACGGCCACATCGGAGCAAATAGGTCCAAAAAAGTCCACATAGATTTGGATGAGGGCGCGGTGAATGCATTCGAGAAAATCAAACAAATTCTTGCCTCTGAAAATGTTTTATTACTTTATCCCGATTTCGCGAAGCCCATTGAATTAACGACAGACGCTTCGAGTCATGCATTGGGAGCTGTTCTATCGCAAAATGGACGCCCAATAACCATGATTTCCAGGACTTTAAGTAAAACAGAAGAAAGTTACGCTACGGGAGCTTTTGGCTATTGTCTGGTCATTAAAGTCTTTAAGAAATTATCTATATGGGGTGAAGAATGTTAAAATTTTCACGGATCACCAGCCTTTGACTTTTTCTATAAACGACAAGAGCTCAAATTCAAAAATGAAGAGATGGAGAGCTTTTGTGGAGGAATTTTCCCCAACATTCTGTTACAAGCCTGGAAAGGATAACGTTGTTGCTGACGCCTTATCACGGCAATTCTTAAATAATATGACGGACAACGATTCTATGCAAAATACAGCACATAGTGAATTATCTTCCTCCAATATTATAAAAACCATTAATTTCCCCGTGAATCAATTTAGGAATCAAATTGTCCTGACTGAGGGAAATACCAATTGCAAAAAGACAAAAATTTTCCAACGATATGTTCGACATACAGTCGAATTTAACAATATAGAAGATTTATTTTCAGCTTTAAAAATGTGCGTTAGCCCTAAGGTGGTAAACGCAATTTATTGCGACCTTCATACACTCGCAAAGATTCAGCATCGTGTTGCAGAAACATTCCCATCTGTTAAATTTGTTCATACGAACAAAATTGTCATCGATCTCGTAAATCCGAATGACCAAATTGAGACAGCAACTCGTGAACATAACCGAGCTCATAGATCGGTAAATGAAAATTTCAAGCAATTGCTAGAGAGCTATTATTTTCCGAATATGAAAAAATTGCTTAACTCTATTGTAAAAAATTGCAAAACTTGCATGGAAAATAAATACAACAGAAAACCTGCTGACAATATTATTGGAGAAACTCCTTTTCCCGAATATCCTGGACCAATATTACACATTGATATTTTTTCCACTGACAAACAACATTTCTTGACTTCTATCGATAAATTTTCAAAATTTGCGACCGTAATCCCAATTGCATCGAGAAATCTCATTGATGTTAAAAATGCTCTTTTTCAGATACTGAGTAGGTTCAAGAAAACCAAACTAATAGTTTCAGACAACGAAAAGGCCTTTCAGGCAAACGCTATTCAAAGCTTATTAAAAAATTACTTTGATGCCGAGCAGTTCTTCGTACCACCTCTTCATAGCAAGAGCAATGGGCAAGTGGAACGATTCCATTCGACCTTGATGGAGATTGCGCGCTGCGTTAGAGTTCAACAAGAGATTTTGGATACTGTTGATTTGATTATGGTAGCCACATTAAAATATAACGAAACTTATCATTCGGTCACAGGGGCAAAACCAATTGATATAATGAATGACTTTGATTGCGCGAGAATGAATAAAATTAAAATCAAACTAAAAATAGCTCAGGAGAAGCTATTAAAGCGTATTACCGCAGACAAAAGAAAATTTGAGGAAGGTGATTTAGTATTTGTAAGAAGAAATAAAAGATTAGGTAATAAGTTTGATAAGGTTTTTGTAGAAAAGAAAATACAAAAAGATCTAGGAACAGCGGTCCTAATAGATAGTAGAAAAGTGCACAAAAATAATTTACGTTAAAAATTAAATTTTTAGAAAAAATAATAGCATAGACGATTTTTTCCTTTTTTTTACAGCATTTTGCTTATGCCAGGAGTGCTTGGCGAAATTATAAATTATTCGACATCAAAATACATTCCGATTACGGAAGGGCGTGTGGCAATTTTTGAGGACTACACTCCCTTCGCACATTTGACCAACTTAACAAAATACGAACAACTACAACGAGAGACAGAACATCTACTGACGTATATCTCAAAAACACCATTTAAGAAACTTTTAGAAGTTGACTTAGAACAAATAGACCGACTTTTGAACACAATTACAATTCATCACCGACACTCACGCAGCCTCAACTTTTTGGGTACGGCTCTAAAAGTTATTGCCGGCACACCCGACTTTGACGACTTTAACGAACTGAGGACTAAAACAGAAATAATATTACAAAATAACGACGATCAAATGGTAATAAATACTAAAATACAGGGACAGATAAACAAACTTACGGATACAGTAAACAAACTAACTTTAACGAAAAAATTTTCGGATAATGAAGTACTCAATCTTTTCCAACTAGCAAGTAGCAGAACAAAAGCAATTATTGAGGATTTAGAAAACACAGCCTTGTCAATAGCACTAGCTAAGGCAAATATCATAAATCCAGTAATTTTAGACAATAAAGAAATAAGTTTTATCCTTAATACTGACAACTTTAGTGTAAGCATTAATGACATTCTAATTAATAGTAAATTTAAGATAATTCAACAAAATAATGTTATAATCTATTATATTAAATTTCCTATAATTAAAGACAGCTGTAATGCTACTTCAATTTATCCCGTTTCCCATGACAATAAAATAATAAATTTCGAATCTAATTTAGTCGCCAAATGCCAGAATAATTATAAAATACTGGAAAATTGTAACAATCAGAGTACCACGATTTTTTGTCATGAACTTAAGGAAACTAGTAATAACTGTCTTAAAAATCTTTTAAATACTTACGAAGCAAACTGTTCGGAAATAACTGCATACTTACAGCCACTATCAGTAGTCAGTGACGGTGTTCTCATTCTGAATAACGCAATTGCAAATATAGAAATGCCAAATAAACAACCAACCCACCTTAATGGTACTTACCTTATAACATTTAAAGAATCTGTTAAAGTTAATGAAACGCTCTTCAAAAATAAGGAACAGCAAATTTTCGTTAACCCAGAAACCCCATTGGCACACAGAGTAAATATTACCGAACACATAAAAAATCTTTCCCTGCCCGTTCTTCAAGAACTTCATTTCAAAAATCTTATCCATATAGAAACCCTTAAAAAAAGAGTGACGTTGCATGTTTCTATCTATAATTTGCTCTTCTCAACTGTAATTATCATTGCATTTATTCTGGTAATATTTAAAATTATATCCCGAAAGCGAAAAAACAAGGGGAAAGCAAGCTTAAGAGAAGTAATTAAATCTCTTCAAGAAAAACTTAAAAAAGCCGAGGACGACTTTTCTCTCAGGGGGGGAGTAGTTAACTGCAGCGACAGCAGTTAATATTAAATATCCAAAATTATTCGCGCAGCTGAATAAACATTGCATTCTTTAAGATGCACTTCCAATTCCTAATAATCCTAATTTGTCGGAGTAGTTAACTGCAGCGACAGCAGTTAATATTAAATCTTCAAAATTATTCGCGCAGCTGAATAAACATTGCATTCTTTAAGATGCACTTCCAATTCCTAATAATTCTAATTTGTTGGAGTAGTTAACTGCAGCGTCAGCAGTTAATATTAAATCTTCCAAATTATTAGCGCAGCTGAATAAACATTGTATTCTCTAAGATGCACTTCAAATTCCTAATAATTCTAATTTGTCCTCCCACACATTCTTTCATGGGAACAGCATTACAGAGAGTGTAGTGGTAAGCTAGAATAAGAATTAAAATAAGAAAAACAAATCCATTTGTAAAACTACTATAAGAGCATGTAATAATCGAAATAAAGAGTTAGTTCATATTGGATTCAAAATCAGAACACAACACGTTCTAATTTATTTTACTTGCATAAATTTAAATAATATGGCGGAGCGGGCAGACAAGTGCACAGTTTTTGGGAGGAAGATCTTGCACCACATCCAGTACGTTTTTGAATGCATCCTTATTTAAATGAAATTTTTTTTATAAAACTAAAAAATAAAATATTTCTTCAATATGTATGTATGTATGCTTGTATTTTATTACAACAACTCATTCTTTATCATCCAAACTGAAAGGATATCAAACTTCTTGGACGCTCAATTTTTAAGTATTTTTGCTCTTCCTCTACTGATAAAACTGCTACCGCATTGAAATCCATTTGACTTTTTTGTATTAAAATAATTGCTTGTCAAATTTGCGTGTGAAAAATATGATTTTTGTTTCGATTGCTGCCAACAAAGTAAGCAAAACAGTTGAATTTCGTCTACTGAATTGATGGAACTTATTCGAACTTAGAATTACAGTTGGCAGCACTAACTACGAAAATGTCGGAATGGCTGATAGCATTTTCCCCGAAGTTGAGACGGGAGATTTCTAAACGACGGTAGTTCGTTAGGAATCAGTGATAGGCCTGCCATTTCTAAAAAAATAGCAAAAATTACCAAAAAAGGGTGGAAAATTAAAAAAATTCGAAAGATATTTCAGCCGCAAAATTTACATCAGCCGGCCACAGTATAATTAGATACTGCACCAGATTTGCCTCATCACCAATACTAAACAAATTAGAATCAGTGCTGGGAGTAAAACCCTTGACAATTTTTGTTCACACCTCCAAGTGGCATATGACGCAATCGTTGAAACTGATTATTCAGATTTGCAAGAAATTTTTAAATCCGTAGCTTATGCGAAATATGAAACGGAAAATAGGCTAGGATTGCCGATCAACTACAATGTATTTTTGTTTTTTTTTATTTAATTACAAGGGAAGCAATTATAAATAATTCTTCAACATAGCGCCAGTTGCTCCTCTGCGTTGCACTTATTGGCAAGATAAATTCTTTGTCGGATTTTGAGGGTAACATTGTTGTTGATGTTAATGCTGGTTCCAAGATAAACAAAGTCAAATGGTATCTGTCAGCAGTGACGCGCTACCCACAACCCGAAGGCGCTGACTGTTTATTTGATGACAGGAGGTACTTCGTTTTGCACCCGTTCACCTACAGACATTCCCTTCGTTTGTTTATCCAGCTTGGAAAAGCCAGAACTAACGGCGCGGTTGCTGAGCCCAATGAAATCGATGTCGATTTGCGTACGCCTGTAGTTGCACACTGTTATAAAAAATATGGCGTGTCCGGTTCAATTCTGCAGCTCGAATTATCTTTCCCATCATAATGTTACAGAAGTCACATCTGTCTAAAACCTCGTTTGGAATCAAATGAATTTCAGCGTCATTTTACATAGCCGTATTTGCTTTGCAGGGTTACCAAAGTCAGTCATCGCGACATATAGGCAACTTCTTCTCGTGTCGAAAGTTGATTTAAAGTCGACAAATAGTGTTGTGTGTCGATCCTCTTCTCACGAATCTTTCCTATATTTGGCGTATCGTGAATATCTGGTCGATGGTAGATTTACCAGGTTTAGAACCACACTGACAATCACTTCCTTGATAGTTGACTTTAGTCATTCCCACAATACCCTCGATAGAACCTTGTATGAAATGTTAAAGAGGCTGATCCCGTGGTAGTTAGCACAAACTGCTGGATCGCCCTGCTTGTAAATTGGGCAGAGCATACTTAAACTCCAATCGGCCGGCGTGCATGCATTCGTCCGACCATATTCTGGTGATGACCTGGTGCATGCACCATACCAGTTCTTTGCCACTATGCTTGAATAGGTCAGCTGGTAACTCATTAGCTCCAGCGGATTTGTTGCTTTATTGTTATTCGAAATTCATCGATGTTGGGTCGCGGGATGTTGATACCAGCGTCATTAGACCAACCGGATACGTTGTAATATACTTTTTACTTTACTTAAGTCGTTTATTTTGGAAAAATAGGGCAACGTCTGTATAACTAACGTGTTTCACGTGATTAAAAGATTTAAGCATTGTGCTTAGTTTATTGAAGGCTATCGTGAAAAGGGCAGCACACAGTGGAGAGCCTTGCGGTTTATCGTTGCACAAATTATGTATAACCGATTTATAGTTGTTAACTCTTACAATGAAGTTTCAATTTTGAAGAAAGATTTAACAATTTCATAATTTTTTTTGCCGAAATGGACAACGAAAATCCTCTCAAAATCCAAGATCAAAACTGAAACATGATTTTTTGACATTAGAGCTGCAGAAGCAAAGTGTTCACAATGTATAAGAGGCTCAGTAATCCGCAAACCTTTCGGGAACGCAAACTGGTTAGGAGATAAAAAGTTCTTTAATATACCGTACCACATAATTCGGTTTGCAATAATTTTCTCAGGCTATAGCTGGATATAATGGGAGAAGGTTGGTTGGTCTTAGGGATAGGGATGGTCTTCCAGAATAGGTATCATTGTTTGAAATCTGATTGAAGAGGTTTGTGAGTCTTATTTTGAGGATACTGGGGAGATTTTTAAGGATGGGGTAGGATACTTTGTCAATGACAGGTGTTTTTCCTGTCATCGGGAATAGAGTGGCTCAAATTCCTGGGGATTTCTATTGCTAAAGGGATAGGATATGGTTGTTGGATGAACGTTGATTGAAGTTGTTGGAATGCGAATAATCCTACCAGCGTGATGCAACAACCTTTGCTACTTTATCGGGAGAATAAATGGGGGTTGGTGTGTGTGAAAAAAATAAATATGGGAAACTTTTATGGCAGCCCAAAATTTCTTAGGGTTGGGATGCGGGCTAATGTTCGATGCCAGCCTTTCGAGTGAGTTATATTTTGATGTTTTTAATTTTTTCTTAAAAATCTCATTGGGTTTCTTATATCACAAAAGGTTTGCATCATTTCTGTCTTTTTTAAACTTTGACCAAAAAAGTTTCTTTTAATTTCTTAATACTGTCATAAGATTAGACCAATAGGGTAGTTTAGCGTAAAATTAGCTACGTGGACTGCCGAACGAATGATTCCTTTAAACTTGGCAGCCCCACTGTATATATTTTTAGACCTGGGTCTTTTCATTGACAAAGATGTTGCGACCAATCTGAGCTCAGTCCAGTTGGTCTTGCCTGTCAGAAGGGATATGATGAGTAGAAAATGATCACTGCTGTGGAGGTCATCGATAGTACAAGAAGAGATCTTTGGTGCTATGGAAGACGATGAGAGAATAATATCTGTGTAAAAGTGTAAAAGTTTTGTGTGTGGAGAAGTAAGTAGGTGAGAAATCATTAAGAACTGCATGGTCTTGAGAAAGAATAACATCCTCTATGATATGCCCCTTGAGGTATTTAGGTTGCCCAATAAAATAACTTGTGTGCAAAAATTGAAAATATTGATGATATCTGTATTCACAAAGATTTTCTGGGTTGGGATATAGCAATTTATAATGGTGACTTTGAAACCAATGTAGATTTCAATAGCCAAACAAAAGATACTAGATGTTTTCTGAATATGATATACGAAATGTTATGACTGTTGTTGTGAAAATAAGTTGTATATATGTTGGGTGTGAGGGCATTTTTGTTGAATGGAAGGTGGGTCTTGCAAGGCAATCAGATCAGGTTAAATTTCGTTAATTAATAGATTGGGATCGTGATCATTTAAGCAGTCCGTTCAAACTCCACTATTCTCGCAACATTTATTCTATTACATGATGTACCTCTGACGTATAGATAGGTTTAATTGGAGAAATAAGATATGAAATAAAGTATGAAACTGATGGTGTTGTTGCTAAGTCATCGACTGATAATATTGTTGATGTATCATACACACGTGTGTCTCTTGATGATTTTTTACTATGATTTCTTTGTTTGTAATATTTAGTTGGTTATTAGTACATGAATTGTCTGTTTGTACAGTGGTTTTGACTACCGGGGCGATAACATTAGAATAGTGTTGTGAGTTGTTTTTAGAAATGTTACAATTATTTTCATTTGTAATGAAAGAAGTTTGTGTATCATTATTAAGGTTAATTTGTGTGTGATTTCTGTCTTCAACTTTTTAAAACTGTGGTGTCAGAATATGATGGAAAAGAAGAGCTAAGGGGTGGCGGTGTTTTTGTATGCTTCTGTTTTGTCCATCTTTATTTTTATTTATTTCTTTTATTTGAGAGAATGTAGAGTGAGATTTGTTGCTGCCAATATAAGAAAATTACTGTCTCCAAGTTCCGAAATACTAAGAATTTAGGGCAAATTTTTGTTAATGCTTTCACCAATAGAAGCAAATTACTGTATGTAAGTTCCGAAATACTAAGAATTTAAGGCTAATATTTGTTAATGCTTTTTCTACGTTTTGATGTCTCAAACAAACAGAAGGAAGTTCAGATATATATCTTAAAGTGACAGCTATGATACAGTAATATTTCATGGAGGTTATGAAGAATGGCCGTCCTTCTGGGACATGTTACTTCATATATGTACATCTCAAGCTCAAAAACTGAATCTCAGATAAAAAATTAAATGTCAAGCAGGCACTAAAGTCTAACAATTAATTGACGAAACTTTCAATCTGCAGGGGAAGCGATCATATCAAGATATGAGAATGAAAGAATACTGATCAAAAACCGAGTAACGATTAATGAATTTGCCAAAAATTTAAAGAGAAACAAGTGAAGAATTTAGTAGATTATCCCACATGTAACTGGAACCCTATACTGGTAAATATATGCCCAGCAACATTACCAGAAAAATCGTAACTCTTATGGGAGAAATCATTTTCATCCCGCAAAAAATGGTCGACGTGGAGGCAAATGAAAGATTTTCTCACCACACAAAACGAAATCGCAGAGAGGGTAGATAACAAAATATCTAAGCCCAAAAATATCTACATAGAAGCTTCTTAAAGCGCCAAGCCAGTAATCACAACTCACATTATAGAAGCATCAAACATTCATCACCCCTTAACATCTTGCAAGAAATTTAAACAACGTTCAATATAACTTCGTAAAAAACAATCATCTTTGCACAAATTGTCTATGACACACTCACAAGTTAACATACTGCCAAAGCAGACATCATTTCATGCTCCATATAAAGAATTTTGCAAGTACCCCCAAAAACAGTTAGAGCGTTAAAAGAACCAAAGGGCTAGTTGCGTTTATCTCATCAAAAGCACAAAATAGGTGAAAGGCCCCTACTGCAAAATCTCTGAATTCTCGGGAATGGGTGGAAGAGTAATCTAAAACTTTCGTAAAATCTGCTGATTAACCCAAATTTTCCCCAATGCGGATGTATGAGTACAACTACAAGATATAGTTCTTCCGCAATTTACAAACATACTTCCCATCCATAGAATATAGGGAAGATCGACAAAGGTTCTCACATCCTAAGCTGGCAGACCCCAACTGCCAGCTCAAATCCAAATGCCATGGACAAAATTTAGAGGAATATATCACAGACTTGCATGAAATAAATATATAGGAAACACTCAAAAAATACCCCCATATCTTAGAACGTGTCCTCATGCACGATGAGTTTCTCTCACCACTGAATGACATCTCGGAAAAATAGCAAAGCCACTTCATGACTCTTACGGTCACACGCGAGAACTTAATTTACGCTCACTTAACCCTACACTACCTCGTTCACTTGTAAAACTTTGCCTGTTACCGACGGCAACGAATTAAGAGCATGAGTATTATATCCCCCACGTACTATCAAATTGCTTAAAATCTGACCAACTCAACAATCGATTGTTTGCATGCACGCCTTCACTCCCTTAAAACACTAAACTCCCCAGATAGGAATGATGAAATGGCTAACAACCTCCGCTCAACGACAGGTTGCAGCGCGATCCCATGAGCAATCCGGGTTAGTTAGCGTTGTGAAGACACTGCAACAGCCTCAACGACTACTAGGCTAATATACGCCAAGGGGGCCGGGATGGCTAAACGAGCAGCCCACAATTAAAAATAAACGATTAAAGAAATTGTAGTTACTATATGCTACTATAAATTTGAAGACTACCTCAAAGTCAACGATGTTTTAGTACATAAATCTCATTACATATTAATTTGTTTTCCTTACAACCCCAACGGCGCAGTATAAATATTGCTGATATCTGTGCAATAGTTTCAAAATGTTATCTTTTTATTCTGTCAATTTATTGAACCAATGTAATACATATTTATTTAAATCAAAAGGGTGGCATATTTACCCTCCCGTTTTCTTTACTTTGTTCATATGGTTATCACCAAAAACACAGTAAAAGTCAATTGCTTCCAATATCACGTTAACATTAGTTTACAATAAAATAACATATTTTTTGCGTCAAGTAAATAGGACGCAAAAGGAGTAAACAAAGATTTTTAAATTTGTTTCCTTTTCGAATTTTTCAAATTCGAAATATAGCTGCCAGAAAAGTGGGGTGCAGCTAATGTTTATAGTGATTTTATTCCACTATGGTTGAACCCAAGTTTTCTTGATACAGCTATAGAAACTGTGCCTATCTTCGAAGGTGAACAAGAAGGTGAATAACATTAAAAAAATTCTTATTTTTATTTTAATATGTTATAAGTAACACATTCAACACTACCATAAATTAAAACGTGTTATATATTTTATACTGAGCTACTGAAACAATTTATTTACAAAAAATACTAGGGTTTAACTCAACCTTACTTTCGATCCAAAAGTGTGCTTAAAAAAATAATTATTATTTTTGAAACTCAAAAGGTGTGGTAAGTTTTAATAGAACTTATGAAACAATGACTATTTTGTATTAAATAAAAACAATTCAGAGCGAAAAAATAACGCTCGAAACACTATTTTTATATTTAAACAAAAAAAAAAATATGACTTATGGATTATTTTTCTGCACGGTTAATAAAAATAGAAAAGTAAGTAGTAAATTTGTACAGATATAGAGAGCATGCAAAAATTTACTATTCTGCGATATTTAGAAGATTTCGAGGTTTTTCATTGAAAATTTAATTGTTATCAGAACTTTCAGTCCCAGTTATAACCATTGATGTTGTTGACAGTTCCACAAGCTAATCAATAATATTATACCTTTTTTAGTCTGAATCGAATAAATACTTGAATTGAGATTTGTTCTTTAAACTACATATGCATGTATTTTAAATAGTATTTTTCTGTTTTCCAATTATTAATTTTCCTACGAACTACACTCAGGCTGTGGTTTACAAAAAAAGAATTACAAGGAAATAAAATAACTAGGGTAGAAAAAGTAATTAGGTAGCGTTTCCTTAAATAACCTTTAAAGTGTTTGTACACGTGTTTTCGTCAATCAATTTACAGAGCAGTTGATGTTGATTTTCAAATTTCTTCTTAGGTTTAAGAAGAAGCATTACAAGGCTTTGAAATCCTTGAGAGCAATTGACGGATGTACTAGATTTTATGTGAGTTTGCCGTAGTTTTATTTAGTTATTATCAAAGGGCATAAGGGAGACAAAAACTATCTGCCCTATAAGTAAAGGAAACTTTATTCGCTGAATAAGAAAACGGGCCTAAGAGATGCTTAAAACTGAAGTAATAAAAATATTACATACAACCAGACTGTGTAAAATGGGGCTCAAACGTATTTCTTCAAAATGTTCTACAATTTATTTACATTTACTAATGCGTAGAATAGTTCCCAATATTCTATTCCAAAATTCCATCAGAGCCGCGATTAACAAATTTATGAGTATACTTGGTGATCGTCAAAATTTCATTTCAGACTGACTGGAGAAATTTAACGTTCCATGGTCTAGTCACACAAAATCGAATTCAGTTTACTTTACAAATGCCATAAATGCGTTGACATTCGCAGCCTATTACAAAAGTATTCCATCTTCCAAAAGGACAATTCATTTTGGGCCGCCTTGTATTATGCAAATATAGTTCGCTAAGGACAAAGCAGAATACAGTGCAATCACTATTTCACAATAAGACGCCTTCGTGAGAAAACGTTTGTAAACATTTTAGATAAGATAAGATTTCAGATAAGGTGTACGTAATCTTACATTTACGGTTCCATATCCTGTTGCGTAACCCAACCGCTGTAAACGGTCTTTAGTCGGCTGATTGTTTGGTTCGTATAAAGAAGCTTTACTTTCGTTGAATGGATTTTGCATCCAATAGCCGGTTTGGAAAGGATGGGTTCTGGAAATAGGATAAAAAATTATAATTAATAATCGCTTAATTTACAAATTGGTTAAGTTAACCAAAAAGGTGGGCTAACAATTTAGATAAATAAAAGTATGTGAGAAAGGGGTATATTTAGTATGGTGCAATTTTTCAACCCCATGAACTGAACAATAAATTTATGGAGCACGCAAAAAAAATTCGCAGCCTAGAGGTAATTGATGATAGTTCTATATTTGCCGATTGTACAACATCACCCATTCGCTAACGAATTAAAAGCAATTTGCTTTTACGCAAACAACAGCTAACAAACTCTTCAAACTTTCTATCGCTTGCCCATTTATTCTGCGCTTCTTCTTCTTTTTTTTAGAATTTTTTCTTTAGTCTCTCATTCTTTAGTCTCTCATTCTCTAGCTGTTATTTCGTCACTAACTGTTGCTCTCAACGAATTGTAAATATAAAAGTCCCTTCATTCAAAATTTGAAATAAAATAATGCTTTAACTTTATCAAAAATTTTAAGCTAATGTACTTCAGATGAATGCCTACGATATCTACATAAATCTACGTACTAAATCGTTCCATAGTTCAAAACAAGCGGAATAAAACAAATCTGCTGGGTATACAAATATTTTTACTAACTGAAACCCACTAATATGAATTTGTTAAATATACATGCAAATCTTATCAAGAGTCAAAAACTGAACTTAAAATAAAATCATATGGTGCGAAATTAATACACAGGGTTTTCTTTGTCCCCATTTTATCAAACATTTGGTCGAATGCATGCATTATCCTTACAAAGTAAGTCCTTGAACATTCGTCAATAATTTTTCACGATATTTTATTTTGTTACACTTGTTAATTTTAGAGGAGCGCAAATCACAAAAAAAATATTTTTACCGAAACTTACGGATTACGTATAGCCTGTTCAAATTTAGTTGTCACGCCCGTTTCTCGATCACAATTAAAAAATTCTTTATTCTTCTCTTCTACTTATTCCTAATATTTAATATTTAGTTTACAGTAATTTTATATGCTTGTACTTAAAATTAGAGTGCGGTAACCCGTACCCGCAACGGTGAAAAATTCATTGTTTGTGTGTACATACATATGTAGGTGCTCCGTTAGCTACTTATGTATGTAGGTGAGTATGTATGTATGTTTATACTTTGATTTTATTCTATAACCAGTGTTTAGGTAAAAAGTATGGTGAGCATTTAATAAGGGATTTCACAATAAGGTAAGTATATTGACTTTAATTAAATTATTATTTCCTCTTTAATTTCAGGCTTCTTTACAGTGCATCAACATGTTAATCAAACTGCATGTTCGTTTCTCTGATAAGAGTACATTAAGGTATGGCAAAAAGCCATTAGATCCAAAAAGCTATATTCAATTTCTTGAAAGCCAGCATCCAAGAAGGGAGTAATATACATATACATTTATGCAAAATTGAACTTCTACATTTTTGATACGGTTACTTCGTTTACACAAAATCCACGAAGCTTGTTGAAAAGCTCGTCTGAATTTTCAAGCATCACTTTCAATTCTCTTACTAAAAAAGAATAGTTTTTTGATCAGTATCACTGTGAACGATAGAGTGATGGAACATGAGAAGATATTATAAGTTTTAATTGTTTGATCGTTCTCAACAGCTGAAAAGCTGACAAGAAATTGCCGGTGAGGCGTCCGTAGTCTTTGGTGGAGGGACAAGGTCCGCAGAGACCTATTTCTATTTGTATGTTTTTTGTATGAACAAGATTTTTTTATTATAGCTTATTACTAAAAAAATATAAACAAAATTGTATAAGGTTTTTTTTTGCATATTATAATTAATAACATAATTAATTTTAATAATGTTTAAAATAAAAACAGCTTAAAAACTATTATTGCAGAACTGGAGAATGATCTCCACAAACTGCTTGTTGCAGAACTTGCAATAATAGGCTATTGTTTTCCGCTGTCGTCCGTAATCATGAAGGTCTGTTGATATTAAATAAATAAATCAATATTCTGCTTTTGCAATTGGAATTTTTTTTCTTACCTTCGTATCAAATGATGCCATTGCATTTCGTATCCTTAGATATGCGGTTGTTCAGCGTAAGTAATAGCGAGAATGGCCGTGCTTTATGTTTTTTTCGCACATATATACTATAGTGCTATATCGCCTTCGTTGAACCCAAACAATGTGCTGTGCAGGAGCTTAGGACTTTTTTGAAATTCCCGTGGAAAATACGCACCAAATCCTATGTTGTGAAGAATTGTCAGAATAAATTCTGCGGCCTGCATCCAAATTATTTTCCACAAATTCAAGAACAATATTCTGCTCTTTCTGCATGCTCCTGGATATGCAATTTACAAGAATATATCATTCTTCTGACAGGATAGTGTATGGGGATAACTGCCCTTCAACTGCAGTTCAACATGCAGAGTGTTAGCTGCTGCCTAGTTAGACTAGTTCCCTCTTTGCCGATTAGACAGCACCCATTCGCTGACGAAATAAAAGCATTTTACACAAACAAGGCTAAGAAAGCTTTTCTATCATTCTGCCGTTTCTTCGCTTCTTTTTATTAAGTCACTAGCAGTTGCTCTTAGCGCGGAAGCACAGTCTTGTATTCTATGATTCTTTCATTTCAGCAATGTCTAAATTTTCATCTGCCATTTTTAGGATCTTCTTTTTGTTTTTTTATTTTACTGATAAACTTCAAGTTCACAAACGATATATTCTATTCACTGTCTAAACGTGGTATAACTTGGTTTACGAAACTGGAACCGCATATATACCTGGCTTCTAGTTTATCTACTTGCTTGTGCAATATATATCTCCGTATATGTACATATAGGGATGAGTGGGGCAGTGGAGTAAATTCAAAAAAATGGCTTGTTATGTTTTCAAGGGAAGGGATAATAAAAAAAAAAAACAAAAAAAAAACTAACGATGATTCAAAGAACATATTTGTGATGTGGTCAAACAATAAAACAAGTATAAAGAAGCCGAAAGAAAGTGGACTTATTAGTGATTTCTTGAAATTTCAGTACAAGGTTACTACGGATCTTTTCACACATTCCCGTACTAATAAACTTTGCGCCTCTGACTTTTTCACACGTACCCGTATTAATCACTTCAATAAAAACTAAACTGTTGGTTGTATCGTCTTAAACAAGTTTGTAAACGATTCTTCACAAAATTATCTTGGAATCCAGGGTTGGGGTACCTTGTCCTGACCGAAATAGGAATAATGTAAGTTTGAAAATGCAAAACGTCCCAGTTGTGGCCTCTAACGCATCTATTACGACCAAGGCGAGTTCATACAAGACGGTGGCACAACGCACATTTTACAATTTTAGGATGTCACGATAAAAGAAAACAGAGGAATAAAATCATTGTTCATAATGTCATAGGAAAGGAAAAATACCAATTTGATGTAAGAGGAAGGCGTCAAGTGTTTTAACACCATCACTTTATATGATTAGAGTAATTGCAAAAGCAAAGATCATTCGAAATATTTACATATGTACATTGTGTGTATATCAATATGTATAAAGAGAAAAAAAAATGAAATTTCTAGGTTTTCTATGCTCTTTGTAGATTTCTAATTAGTTTCCAGGCATTAAAAAATCAATTAAATTTTATTTAGCAATGGTAGGTCCTAAAATTAATATAAACGGAAAATAACATGCTTATTTGTTTTCAATAATGAATATTTCAAAGAGGTCACAAGTGGGCGTTTTAGCAATTTAGAGCGCCGCTAAAAAAGGATTCAATCCAGCCTTTACGATAATTATATTCACAAAAAAGGCGAAACTTAAAAGCAAAAGCACACGTATTAGAAGCGAAACTTCTTAAAAAATTAAGGATAAGAGTGTATAGACATACTATAAAAATATACAATAATATAAAAAAAGTACTCAATAAGTAAATAATAGCCTAAATGCGGGTGAAACTGAACCTTAAGTACCCGGCGCATGTTCAAATAATAGTTGTAGCAATAAACCCAGTTAATATAATGAACTTCGTGTTACAAACTTAAACGCTTTTCATTTATGAAAGGAAACCAGTTAACATAATATTGGGTTTTAATCCTAGTTCCATTTTTTTTAAAGCCACGTATTCCTTTATACTTGTATAACAGTGAACTTTGTGTTAAAAACATAAACGCTTTTCATTCATGAAATGAAATCAGTTAGTATAATATTGAGTTGGAATGCAAAGTGTCAAAAATTTGACAGAGTTTGATAAAATATTCTCGGATATATACCTATTTGCTCCAAATCTGATAGTGTCGCTCCTAGTTCCACTTTCTTTAAGCCAAGTATTCCTTTACACTTGTATAACAAATTTTATTAAATTACATTTTATAATTACAAAAGTATGGAAATTGAGTGGTTTTTGTATTACCGTTGTATAAGAAGTGTGTTCCAATTTTGGAACAGTTGCATATGTAATAATAATAATAAATTGGCGCTTACATCATAACCGGATTTTTTACCGAACTTCTCCTATAATGTGTGATGTGAGACTTGATGTTGTAACACAAATTTAGGGACCTACAGTTTTACGCCGACTCCGAACGACGGATGTGGTTTGTGAGAAGTTTTTTCTTGATAGAAATGCACTCAGAAGTTGACTTTGCCAAGTTGGTTGGCTGATGGTACTGTAATAATTTAAAACTAGGATTGGTAGGGTCTTCTGGTGATAATTGCATTGGAAATTCACAGAATTATTTATGTATCCATTTATTTTGGAGCGAAATAAAGTGGGCATATGAGCAAAAGAAACTTCTGTTTTAAACAAGGCTGCTTAATAAAGTGGAATTCTGCGCAATTTTATAGTAAAAAGTCTTGCGAGAATTCGGAGAATTGGAAAGTAGACTTCCCGTACCCTCGGGATGATATACATACATACATATGTAGCTAGAAAATTTCTTAAGAAGCGAAACTACACCACCGGCGGAGCAACGGCAACAAAGGAAATTCTCGAAGAAATGGAGGTTTATGTTTTCCGGAATAACGTAACGAAAATTTGTAATATTTACCGCTTGGAATGCTTTCAGCAAAAAACGAGTACAGTGAAAATGAAAAAGACCCCGATGCTTTAGCACCAGAACCTGAAGCTAGAAGAAAGAAAGGTGAAGTTCTAGATTTAAAAAAAGATGCTCATAGTGACAAAGAAACGCTGAAAAATTTTATGGATGTGAAAGAAAATAGAACGTAGGATTTATAGATATGTGGTTTAATGCAATACATTTTTTTCTGAAATAATTTACGCTCTTTATACAATAGTTTGGTATGAGGTGTTAAGGACCACCTAAAAGTAATGCTGGTGACTGCAGCAACTCACCCGCGTCGATACAGCAGACCTTTGTGGAGATCGAGGCTAGATTGGCGAGTCTCGCAAGGAACTACGCATTCGACAATGCGACAGGTCCTCATCGCGACGACCAGGCGTCTTTGGACTTCCAGGCCGGTTAGGTCGCTAAAATTTGTGATGCTTTCGTCGGCCTTAAATTAAGGCTGATCCCGGCAAAGGATGCCCCCAAGATATCGTGAGCTCGCATCTGGTGGGGGAATCGATCCAAAAGTTGCTGCGATTGATACAGATTAATCTGCAGCACTCTAAATGTGTGACATGTAATCTGTCAATCCACCTCGGTGAGGGATACATCAACATCGGGCTAATCCAGGGGCCACGGGTCAATAGCCAAGAGGTCCCTGGGCTATTAGCAGCACTCATACCTCTTCTACAAGAGTAACTCAGGTAAACCTCGAGCATGCATTCTAATCAAAGAAGGTATCAACGCCAACGCGCGGCATCCTATTTGGGGAAGCTCAACCACAAACGACAGAGGTGAGTCAGTTTTGCACTTTATCTTAAATACCAATTTAATTTTATGCAATAGGGACACTAGACAGACTTTAATTTTTGCAAGCTCCGAAAGGTTTTATGGTTAGGAGGTGTTGATATAAAACTAATAACGGATGGGGTAAGGGTCGATGACTGGAAGGTGTCAGGCAAAGCATCCTAGTCCGATCAATTCCGGATATTCTTCAGCATCGGCACTAAATCCTACACCTCCTCTTTTTTCGGTACTCCTAGAAAGACTGACTGGAATAAATCTAGTAGAATGATATCAAGATATTAAAGGAGCGGTAAATCCAATAAGAGTACAACTGCAGAAAGGCAGAAGACGATTAGAAAAGTCAAAGTAAACTCTAGCTACAGCCTTTAAGAAATACACCAATCAGCGTTCTGAAGAAAAAAATACCCACCGTGGTGGATGGAAGAGCTTAGAGAACCCAGTAGTGCGATTCACTAACTTATTTTAAAGATATTCGTTTGGTTAATTCAACTTAACCAAAATTTTAGCGACCCTGCTATTCAGTAGCCATTTTGAAACGATTTTGGCATTCGCCGAATCAGCTGTTGATGTTAGCTAGTCGATGACCGACAACTAAACGACAACAAATTTGATGTTGTTAACTCAATCGAGAAAAGTGAAATTCGTGATTTCAATTTAAATAAAAGAAAAATTTTAAATTCAGTGATTTATTTTCTTGTAATTAAAAAAGGAACATTAAATAATGTCGTTTAAATATTTGGCATATGATTTATCACGAGGTGATGAAGAAGTAAGCGCTCCAACAGTGGATCGACGTTTACTCCGAGATGTGGGCAATCCCTTTAATTTAAATGCAACAGACTTTCAAAAACTGTATCGGTTAACTCCAGACTTGGCTGAATACCTAATTTATCAGCTTGATAACCAAATAAGAGGATCCAGAATAACAGCAATATCAACTGAGAAACAGGTAGCTCGTGTAATCTTTAAACCTGTATGCAGTTTTTAATTTTACTTTTATATTGGTAGGCTCTAGCGGCGTTAAGGTTCTTCGCAACTGGTTGCTATCAACGACTCGTAGGTGAACAATGGGGAATATCCATGAGCCGGCATTCATCGGGTAACGGATGCAATCAATGATTCGTTGTTTCACCAGAAAGTGAGGTTTCCTATGACCCAAGTGGAACGCCATTCTGCTAAAGAAATGTTCGCTTCGGCGTCGTCTCCCTTTGTGGGAGGCTGTATTGGAGCCGTCGATTCCACGCCCATATCAATTTTGCCACCAAGGAATCATGAGGAGACTTATGCCAACCACCACATCTACTATTCAATTAATATGCAAATGGTAAAAGCAAACTTTTACAAGGATCCATGTATAAAAACAGAAATATAGTTTAGTTTTAATATATAGATAAATGATCATAATTAAAAAAATTAAATATATGTATGTAAATCCTAAATACGCTGGAGCACAACGCGAAGTTTGAAACGATAACCATGGCATATTTGCAGGTAATTGCGCAAAGTCGAGTTGATGACTATTCTAACAAAACACTCATAGAAGAGTCCGAAATTCTGCTACAATGGATCATTGCAATATACATATATAAAGAATTTTAAGTGTTTGTAGTTTGAAACAAAGTAATATCTATTTCACTTTAATGAAATATAACAAAATCGCTCAAATTTATATTTGGCAGCGGGCATTCGTTTGTTTTTTTTCTATTCCTCTTTGTGCTTTTCGCTTATTTTGGCATTTAGTTTGACTGAGATGCCACTCTTTATCACTTTGAATAAATACAACGAAACAGCTGTTAAGTGTCGTTAAGAATAAGTTAGTGAATCGCACAATCGTTAGTGCAAACGGCAAATATTGCCGCTAAAAATAACAATTGTCGTACCGTTTAAAGTTAGTGAATCGCACTGCAGGTGTGAAGTCCAGAGCACCTTTACTGACAGCTACAGACCTAAAGAATGGCAACCTTATAAAGATGCAATGAAACAACATATGAAAGCAGTACGGTCCAAAGCCAAATCCTGGCAGTCATACATAGGAAACTGTAGGGACTTCGCCAGGCTGACGCTACGCAAAAGCACACATAACAATATTTTTTAGTGTATGCTTATTGCGGCGAAAAGTTTTCGCTATATATCATTACACTATGATTTTGACCAGTTTTGACTTGGTTGTTTAATGTTTTATAAATTGTTTATAAAAGTATATCTCATTATGGTATTATTTTGAGGATTGAAATATCTTGTTAATTTTCTATAATGGTTTATACACCAAAGAGCGTACATATAAAAGTACTTAAAACGAATTAAACTGTGAAGTGATTTACGTTATTAAAATTAATTTAAATTTAGTCAGCAGATGTTGGTTTTATGAACAAAAATATGCACATACAGTAGTATCTCGATAGACCGGACACCCTTAAGTCCGGACATATCGATAATCCGGGCATTGCTATTATCCGGACAGTTTTAAATTTTTTACTCTTTAATCCGGACGATACAAAAAATGCAGACTTTTGTTTCTCTATTCTCTTTGGTATTATGTTTTTTACTTTACTTTGTGAGTTTTTGCTGCAGCAGTTCAAAGAATATCTGTACTTTAACGGGAAAATGTACGTATGTATGTACTACATACATACTCACTGTATGATGCTCAATTATGATGTGTTTATTCATTGTTCGTGAAGTGGCACAGTGAGTGGACATACATACATATGTATGTATGTATTAAAATGAGCGGAAGACAAATAAATAAAAGAGCGCATAAAACCCTATCTATTCAGAAAAAATATGAAATATTAGATCGGCTTGATAAAGGAAAATTAATTAGATGCGTTGCAGAACAATTTGTGGTAACAAAATCGACTGTATTTGACATAAAAAAGAAACGTGATCCTATCAGAAAATATGCGTCCAACTGTGTGCAGAAGCCTGGTTAGTGACAGATTATCGAATTTTGGTTTACAGTTTAAATAATTTAGTGGTATGTATTTATCTGAAAGAAGGCAGACTTTGAGACTAGGAGAACATCCTGATATGGAGAAGGCCTTAATGACTTAGTTTGTTCAACAGAGAAACCAGAATATTCCTATATCAACCGAAATGATCCAACACAAAGCAAAATATTTCTACAATCAAAAATTTGGCAAAAATGATTTTGGGGCAAGTTTGGGGTGGATTTCAAATTTTAAGGCACGACATGGCATAAGGAAATTAAAAATTTGTGGTGAAAAAGTAAGCAGCGATGTTTCTGCAGTGGAACCGCTTAGGCAGAAATTAAAATCTATTATCGAATGAATGGATCTAGACCATGAGCAGATTTAAAATGCAGACGAATCTGCAGCCTTTTGGAAATTTATTCCTGCAGGAAAAATCTGCATCTGGTCGAAAAATTTCAAAGGATCGCGTAACTTTTATGCCTTGTTGTAATGCATCTGGCACACATAAGCTACTCCTTTTGGTAATAGGCAAATCAACTAATCCACGATCACTTGAAAATTTCAATGTGCCTGTAATTTATAAAGCAAGTACAAAATGTTGGATGCCAACGTTCTTATTTACCGAATGGTACAGGAAATATTTTATACCGAATGTAAAAACATTTTTGCAAGATTATAATAGACCATTAAAAGCTATTTTACTAATCGACAACGCTCCATGTCACCCAAGCTCAGAAGATATTGACACAGACACAAATTTTCGAATTGTCTTTCTTCCACCCAATTGCACTTTAGATCAAAATTTAATTCAAAATGTAAAAGTGTCATACAGAAAACAACTTTTAAAATATCTTCTAACTGATAATACAGATATTGGAATTGCATTAAAAACTTTACGCTACGACATTGCGTCACACTTTTAAACTATGCGTGGCTAGGTACATATGTATATCACAGCAGAATATTGTATGCAGTTGGAATCAGTTGTTGTGTAGTGACGGACAAGAGTGGATGGAGGAAGATTTGATACCTCTGGCTCAACTTACAGCCGATAATTCAGACATGAATGAAATTCATACCATCATCGCTTCAATAAATCTGGAAGAGATGAATTCGAATACGATTTTTCTGATCGGGAAATTGTGCAGTCCGTGTAGGAAAACGATAATATTGAGGAAAATGATTCTGACTCTGACTATAGCATAGTTGAAGTGGAAAATAAAATAAGTAGTTGTGTAGCAAAAAGTATTTTTTCCAAAGCGATTCAGTGGGCAGAACAAATTAACGCTTCGGCTATGGACATTTTAACCTTAAAACGCTTAAAGGAAACTGCAGATAAAATGTTTCTGGAAAACTCTAAACGGACCAAAATTGATACGTTTTTTCAAATGCACAACAATTAAAACTTTCCACGTTTGCATAAATTTTATTAAAAACTGAATTTGAATTAAAAATATGTGTTAATTGTGTCATATTTCTTTCGCGCAAATAACTATTAAAAAAATATCTTTAATCCGGACACCGCCGTTATCCGGACGACCCCCAACATCAATGGTGTCCGGTCTATCGAGATACTACTGTATGTATATATGTATAGATGAGAGTATTGATTGCACCTATTAATTAATTTTTTTTTAAATTAATGGTATAAACACAAATTTAAAATTATGAATATATATTTCAGCGCATCTACCGATTTAATAATATTAATTATTTTATTGAACATTTAGAGGGTGCGCACACAGGAGTTATATTGGCCAACTATCGGCCGATTTCTTGAACGCCTCGTTGGATTATGTGAGTGCGCACGCTGCTGATTAAATAGTCGGCAAACAATTCCCACCCACCAAATTTCCTTTGTAGACAAATCTGACTGATATGTAGCCAATTTTTTTTAAAGCTTGCATTCACTAAATTTGATTATTTTATCAAAAGGTTTATTTGATTACGAATAAAACATAGTTTTAATAACAATAATATTATAATAACACAATATTCGATCCCCATATTTAAATGTACAGTAGAAAAACAGTTTTCTGCGTTCATTGTGCATTTAAGCCAGTAAAACGTTTATTCAACTTGTACAGCAATTGTATAAAGAAACATCAAAAAGTTGAAAATACATCTGTGGCATTCCTTTGTATTTTTGCGAATTCTGCATTGCCTGATCAAAAAGGTTTTATAGTGCAAATACATATATGCAAAAAATTGATTGTATTTTCTTCAGCCCATTCGGTAGCCTTATCGAGAGCTTCAATTGCCTTCGATGCTGTTACAGGCTTTTTTTGTATAAACTGCGTTTTAAGTTAACAACAATAATCACCGAATGCGCAACAATTAAAACACTAAAGGGGGAAACATGCAACCTACAATAACTAAGAGAAGTAACATAGCAGGAAAAAAGTCAACCAGAGAGGTTAAAATTTATATACATATACATATATAAATGGTTTTTGCCGAAAAATTTGTCTAGAAAAGCACCGTACGAATAATATTTAAAATAAAAATATAAGTTTTTTTACATAATTAAATGGTGAAAAATAATAATACTAAGATACTTATATATGTATATAGGTTTTTGCGCATATAAACATAAATTTATATACACGAATCTCTGCTGCGCTAATCTTCTGTGTTTCCAAACACAAACCGTAAGCCCGAAATTCAAATTTCAAATGTATGTTTATCATATTGATAAGTCCTACTTTTATCTGGCGAGTATTTAGCGTCTATACAGCACAAATGGACCTATTATAATTTTTGACGGCTAATTCAGCTTATAAAAGAATATCCTTCCCCATGGCACCTTTGATATAGTATCAATCACATTCGCATTCGTTACTTCCACGTTTCAATGCACGTTTAACAACGCCAACCCATTCAATCGGGTTTCACTTGCTCTGTTTCGTAAATACGTTTTCAATCTATGCAAAAAAGTAGAAGCATTGCTTCTATTGCTATAACCTGTAGTAGATAAGCCTTGTTGTTGACACAAAAAAAAATATACATATGTATGTACATAAGTGTGTAAGCGTATATACGGAAGCAATTTAAATATTTTCTTCTTTGTACTACTGGTTCCCGTAGCATTGAGCATGCAAAGTGTACAAGTACTTCTTAAGCGGGAAGATGGAAATATCAATAAATACGTAAACTGCAATGCATGTTTTAATAGAAGATATAACTTAAAAAATAAATAATAGTTTAAACAACTAAGAAACACGCTTTAGAGGTAGATAGAACTAAAAATAAAAAATAAAACAATGTTCAATATAAGTGTAAAATAATAAACAGAAAAAAATTTATATCATTTTTAAAAACCGTGGGATGTTTCAAATTAATTGTTAATAAAAATAAATAGTTTAAACTGATAATATTTAAAAGAAGCGTAGAAAAACCTTTAAAAAGTTTCTTCAGAAGTATGTAGGTTTAGTATAACAAAGCATCCGCCCCTGCACACAACCAGACATACAGTACGGTCATGAGCAAACGCACTGCATATTTAACTACCTAAGCGAAGGAATTATTTGTCCCCATACTTAGGTATAGGGTCTTGCAATAGGGATGCACAAAAGTAGTAGTAGTAGACTCAACTTTAAGAGCGCTACGTCCAATTTATGGTCGTCGTCATTTCTCGCTGAATGGCTTCGTCAATAAGCAAAATATTCATTATTGAACAGGCAGCAATCCACACGTACTCGTACGTATGAGTCAACATTGCATCCCGAAAAAATTTCGGTTTGGTGCGGTTTATGGGCCGGCGGCGTCATTGGGCCGTACTTCTTCCGTGATGATCAAGACCGGCACATTACTGTGAATGGGAATCGCTACCGCTCAATGATAATAATAATAATAATAAGCCCAACGGTTACCCTCTTTCCCGCCCAACCGACACGAGGGGCACAATCCGCATGACGTACGGATCTTTTTTTTTTTTTTTATAATTTTTTTTTTTGTGCCGAGTTGTTAAAAGGAAAAAGTTTGTTAAGCGTCGAGATCCAAATCTGCTCAGCTACAGAAAAAAAACTTCATCAGCTAAATCAAATATACATACATATGTATATTATACCGCCGTTAATCATTTATTGAGAAAGGACAGTACAGCTCTTTTTATGGTGAAAAGTGAGTCCGAAATATCAAAAGTGCTGGAAAGACAGTTGAAATCTTGACATAAACATCGGAAAGGTTCATTTAATTCATAATTGGTTTTACACTGTTTTAAATAAAGAGGTTTAAAGTGTCTTGAAATCCGAGAAGGAACATTAAGTTTAACTTCGGCAATAAGAAATGTGCTTGCGATAGACCCTGTGAGTAGTTTAGTAATGAATATTATGCCCAGCATTTCTCTACGGCTGGAAAGAGTAGGAAGATTTATTAGCTTCAAATGATCAGTATAATGAGGAAGATTAAGCCGAGAATCCCATCTAAAGTCTCTTAGGGCAAAAAGTAAGAACTGTTTTTGAATTGATTCCAGCCGATCAATGTGAACTTGATAACGTGGGTTCCAAACTATCGAGCCGTATTCTAGCATATGTCTTACTAAAGTTGTAAAAAGAGCCTTTGTTACACATGGGTCCTTGAATTCTTTTGACCATCGTTTTATAAAGGCAAGCATCCCTCTAGCCTTATTAGCTATAGCATTATCATGACTATTGAAATTAAGTTTGGAATCCATTGTAACTCCCAAGTCAACAAAGTCAAACACTTGATCCAGAGTATAGTTATTTATTATGTAAGAAGCTGGCTGTATAGTTCTTCGTGAAAAACTCATAAATTTACATTTTTTAAGGTTAAGTGGCATATAATTTATGTTGCACCAATCAACTAAGCAGTTAATATCTATTTGTAATAAATTTCTTTCTTCAATCGAAGCGTATGATTTAAAAAGTTTTACATCATCAGCATACATTAGTATATTCGAATATCTTATTGCAGTAGTAATATCATTTATGAATAACAAAAACAGAATCGGGCCTAGATGGCTGCCTTGGGGAACTCCCGAAGTAACATTAATGACATTGGAAAAAGCATTTTTGAATATAACGATTTGAGATCTATCATGTAGATAAGAAGAAATCCAGCTGTTGAAACATGAGTTGTGAATTCCAGTAAATTGGTAATAGTTGATTTGCCCTAACAAAATCCGTGCTGAGAGTTTGCGATTGATGAAGAAATCGTATATTTTAACTGATTAGTAATAATTGCTTCAAATAGTTTTGGAATTGCCGATAGCTTTGCTATTCCACGGTAATTTTCAATCGAAGACCTATTGCCGCTTTTATGAAGAGGGATTATAAAAGACTTTTTCCAAACAGACGGAAAATTACCTTGTTTTAGCGACAAGTTAAACAAGTTTGATAAAGGCAGAAATAGATAATCAGCAAATTGTTTAAGAATACGTGTCGGAATCATATCAGGACCGCACCTGAATGATTTTTTTAAAGATTTCAGATAAAATAATACATCTTCAGAAGATATTACTGGAACATTAATCGAATTATTAGTATATAGATAATATGGATATTTATAAGGGGGAAGATTGACTTTAGTGGAATAGTTAGACTCAAAGAATTGTGCAAATAGGTTAGCAATGTCTTCATTGTCGCTGGACACAGTGTTCTGATACCTCATATTTGAAGGAAAACCATTTACCTTACGCTTTGAGTTTACGAAACCATAAAATGATTTAGGGTTACAAATAATATTCTTTTTCATTTTATTTAGGTATTCTTGGTAAGATTTCTTATTTAATTTGAAATATTTATGTCGCAGGACTGAGTACTTTAAGTAATCTTTAAGTAAGCCTGTTTTTTTATATTGTTTGAAGATACGCGATTTTTTATTTTTCAACATTCTCAGTTCCTTATTAAACCATAACTGTATTGGTTCGTCTTGAACGCATACACGTTTAGGTACGTATTTTAGAAATAAACTATGCAAAGTGGTATTAAAATGCATTACGTTTTCTTCAACATCACCACTATAATTGGGCCATGTTAAATTGGAAAGTTCATTTCTAATTTTTTTTAATTCGGCCTTAGCAAAATCAAAGCGATTACTAGAACCGACTGCTGTCGTATCATACCCCCGAGCAACACCCATGACTTCGAAAGTTATCTCAATTGCAGGATGGTAAACGTCTTCTGGCAAAACTAGAGGATCACATCGATTTAGAGAAGATCTGGAAATATCATCAACGAAAACCAAATCCAAAACCTTCCCAAACTTATTTGGAAGAACATTAATCTGACTTAGGCACAGTTCAGCCATCTCATCCAAAAAGTCGCAGCTACCCAATCGCGTAGAAATTGGTACAATGTTATAGTCAATCATCTTCCAGGATATGTGCGGGAGGTTAAAGTCACCCAGGACAATCATAGAGTCAGAAGATTCAGTCATTGAACTAACGATTTTAAGAAAAGATTTATGTTGGGTATATACAGACAAATCAGACTGAGGAGGTATATAACAGAGAGCTAAGTAGATATAACCTGTGCCAAGCTGCACTCGGATGCACATAAATTCAATGGATTCCATAGCAGGGACACATATTTCTTCTGAAGGAATAGAAGAATGAACAGCGAGTAGAACACCACCCCCAACTCTGCACAGGCGATCATTTCTGTAAACCTGATATTCAATGCAAAAGATTTCCGAATTAAAAACGTGAGGCTTAAGCCATGTTTCGGTAAATGAAATAATATTATAATTGCACTGAAGGCTTGTCAAATACAAGTCAGTTAATTTAGTGTTCAAACCTCTTACATTTTGATAATAAATACTCAAATCAGACTTAACAATCAGTTTTTTGGCTCAGTGTTTTGACGAGAAATCTTTACAACATTTTGGTCATTTATATTAGGTTTGTACTCGAATTCGCGGACTAAATATTCCTTTCATATTTGAAGTTAAATTTCCTGATTGTTAAGTTGTCAATTTTAATTTTTGATGCGATGTAAAACTCAATGTCCTCGACAGTAGTGTCTTTGGCGAATCTTGACACAAAAATTGATTTTCTTTGAGGAACCACAACCAGCTTCTTGGTAGTTGTTTCAACAACTTTAGGCGGTATAGAAAGTTCGCGGTTTTTACTGGCAATTGACCTTGCTGAAGAGGATTTAGATGTGGAAGGCTCCACTATCTGCGGAATTGGTGAAGCTTAATTAATTAGTTGTAATGAGGGAGTTGGAATAACGACCGGAGTTGGATTTAAAATCACTGAATCAGACGGACTCTCAACTCGCTTACGTTTATTTTCACGATTAGAGTTATTGACAGAAGTTGAATTATTTAAGCATTTAAACGACTTAAACAAATTCTCATAAAAAGTAAATTTTTCGGTAAGTACCGAAAGCTCCTTACCAATTTCAGAAAACCCGTTCCTAGTATGTTTAAAGCATTTAAAAAGATCAACTTCGGTCGATCTACAATTTAAGCATGACCAGCGTAAGCCTTTGCCATCATTAATTGAGTCTAAAACTCTACCTGTCAATCCAGCACACTTCATATGGGCCAACCCATCACACAACCAGCACGACACATAGCGTTCGGACTCACTTTTAATTTGACAATTTGCAAATATGCAAGCCATATTAGATCAAAGAAAAGTGTAAGTAAAAATAAAACAAAATATTGATGAAAGTTTAGAAGCTATAAAACGAACAGTTTTGGATACACTGTATTGTGACACTTAATAAACACGCAAACAGCTGTGACAAAAAAGAGAAAGCAAGAGATGAGTAAAGTACAAAGCAAAACAAATATGCACGCACAGAAACAACTGCAAGAACAAACAAAGCCAATTAACAACAAAATACATATTTTGCAATTGGCAATTAAATGAGTTATTAAATTAAATTGATTCAAAACAATAGCAGTTTGATTGAACTTATCTTAGGTCCATCAACAAAGTGTTGGCACTGATTTCACACACAAAATATTTAAATATAAGTAACTAAATTAAACTTATTTATTTAAATAGCACGGAATAGCAAAAATTGCAACTACACAGCTTGACGTTTGCGGGTTTTCTCACGAAATGACCCAGTCAATTGGCCGCCTCGGTCGTGCGATTTAACGCCGTTAGACTATTTCCTGTGGGGCTACGTCAAGTCTATGGTCTATGCTAACAAGCCAGCGACGATTGATGAACTTCGTATGAATATCGAACGTGAAATTGCAGCAGTATCGGCTGATTTATGCTTGTAAACCGTCGAAAATTGGGTTCAGCGTCTGGACTTCTGCAAGCGTGCCCGTGGTGTCTATGCAAAAGAAATCGAGTTCCATACATAATGGCATCGAACGTACTTTTACAGGAATAAAGAATTTAATTCATATCCCAAACCGTTTTTGTTTTATTTAAAAAAACTTTTGTAGCGTTCCTATTGAAAATCCCTGTATATATACAAACAGGCGTGCATACATACATACATTGAATCAAGTCAACGAAGCTGCAATCGTTGTTTGTCATTTCCTTTGTCTTTCGCTTTAAACGTATAGACATACACACACACCATTGTTAAGCGCCCGCGCTTAACATTACATATGTATGTATAATTAACATAGCGATATACGTTCATATACAACCCATTTACATATGGTTAAGTATATTAACGCACTAGTGCATATACCCTTAACAGCAAAAGTTAAAATACAGTTGATATTTAAATTCCTGTGCCAGATAAATTAATATCCAATCGATAGCACGGATAGTTATATATGTAATCCTCATTCAGTATAAATACACTGCGAAAAAAACACGATAAAAAAATTATACTTATAAACACTTACACTTGGAAATGCCATTTGAAACAACTCTAATAGGAGAAGAAGAAGGTAAAACCCCGATTTTTTTTAACAATGATTGGCGAAGATCGAACTCCTAAATGCACACCTGCAGAATCTAAACGATCAAAAGAGGGTGCCAAACCAAAAAAGACTAAAGACAACTCACCCGCAAGATTTATTTCAGAATGTGACAGTATAATATGATACTGCACTATTTGCCACAGCCTTAATACAAGACAATTCGGAATTAGTCCTGGAAGTAAAAACAAAAAGTCTTGACAATTTCTGGGCACGTCTCCAAACGGCATATGACACAATCATTGAAACTAGTGATTCAGATTTGTCTGATAATTTTAAGTCCACGGCCTACACCAAATAAGAAAATTGCTTAGAACATTAGGAAGAGACAAATGCTACGATTTCCGATCAACGAAAATTATTAAAGCCTTAAATTGCGCCTACTCCATCTACGGGAGTAGAGCTGCCCCAAATGCAAACACAAGAAGCAAGTTCAGACATACATATGTATGTATGTATATTAGGGGTGTCCTTATTTGTAAGGGGAAATTTCAAAATGTTTATATTACAGTTTCCCGGCCAGAATTTGGTTCCTTTATGTATTTAAAGTAAACAGTTAAAATTTGGGGTCAATACGATAACATTTAGTGGGCCCGGAAGCCACCTGAAAAATTTAATAGGTCAGTATGGGCAAATATTGTACATTTTTATTTTTTTTCATACATGTTACATATTTCAATTTATATTTTACATTAAATTAATTTTTTTGTATGATTTGTATTTTTTGCGATACGATTCAACAATTTGGAGTACCAACTGCTTTTCCTCTTCATCATTCGTTAAAATTTTGTTGTAGTCTTGCAAAAATTGTATTCCTCTTTCAGCGGGATCATTAACAAGTTGTAAGTTGCGGCAAAAAGTCCAATTATTTTCGAAATCTGAATTATTTTCCCATTGGGATGGAACCACGCCCAAAAAGGCTGAAGATAACCCAAAATTATTGAAAAAAAAATTTGTCTTTTCTGAAACAAAATCGCTAAGTTCGTAAGTTCGAAAATCTGTCAATTTTGAGTGGCTTCGGCTATTTTTTAAATGAACAACTGGTTCCTTGCTTTTTAATTGTTTTATCATTTTACGTTTTTCTGCGTGGGTAACTGATAAGTCAAAAAATGATAACGCTACTGTTTCTTCGGCGATGTACCATAAGTGGTTAGACATTTTTTTAATAATAGCTTCTGAAATTGTTGAATCTGTATCTGTATAATTTAGAGCGTCCTGCAAGAAGCTTACAAGAGCGTCCCGTTTCACTTGGCTTATTTTTGATGCCACAAATTTATCATCAACACTAGCTTTAAACAAGGTTTTCTTAAGGTTTGGCCAGGCCTTCACAAATCGTTCAAACAAGAGTATTTCTGGAGCTGAGTTTGACATCATCTTTGATTCAAAAACGTTGCGCAAAATAATTTCGTACATATGTATGATGACGGCATGGTAGGTGCATGAGATTGCGTTGCAGTTTTTTTTCCAAAAGGACTGCGGCTCCATTTTTAACACCAGTATTGACAGCAGTTGTATCATAAGATATGCCTTTAACAAGTTCAACAATGTTCCAATCGACTAATCTCTGATAAACAGTTTCAGCAATATTTGCACCAGTCGACGACTGTATCTTTGGTGCTCCAAGAAATTTCGATGTTCCATCGTAGCTAATTAAAACAGCAATTCTTTCCACTTTACTACGACCTTTTATATCTGTCATGAACTTCCCATCAAAATGAACAACTAGTGCTCCATTTGCATTGGCCTTGTTAAGTGTTTGAATAAATTAACATTAATAAAAGTGCATTGTCAACTATAGGGAACTCACCTTTTCTTTAAATTCAGTAGAAATATCTTTGAATTCCGCAGACCGATTTTGTTGACGCATACGATGAATTGTTGATCGATTAATAACAAGTTCTTCCACACAATGGCCCAATGCTTCAGCAGCGGCTACTAAAATATGTACGGCCATACCATCTGACACTTTGGCATTGTCTAATGCTGCTAACAATCCTGGTGTTATGATACTTTTAGTGCCTCGTCGCTTTTTACACTCAGTTTGCAAACAATTTTTTTCCAACGGAATTACTACATTTTCATTTCCAGCTTCCACAAGTACTATATCATTTTCATTGCTTTCCTCGATTATATTAGAACATTCAGAATTTTGTTCTTCATACCGCCTTTTTCGTAATGCTGCTTTCTCCTGTCTTTCTTGTGCACGCACTTCACGATCGTACAAAACCTTATCAACACCCATCATGCAACCTGGCCGTCCTTTTTGACGTTGCATTTCAAGAAATTTCTTATCTTCTACTAACTTCATTTTTTCAAGCGCATTAGCGGTGGCCATGTCAAATAAATCATCCAAACTTCCAACAAACATATCAACGACTTCTTCCTGTGAATTGGATCTCTTTTCTGGAACTGTTTTCAGGATTTTTTTTCCAACTTTCGTACAGTTTCAATAACTTCTCAACACATTTATCTTCTTTTCTTATCGGTATTCGTGCTTGTTGCCAAAATATTTGTGCTGCTTTGATAGCAAGTTTTGCGCTTTCCTTTGCTGAAAGATCTACAAATCTCATATTGTAAAACAAAACTTCTAAAACCTGCCGATTAGATGGAAGTTTTGCACCTGTAATTTGATGCATTGTGTATCCAATCAAACTAACTTTTCTTAAATTGGCAACTGACATTCGTGTTGCTAAACTAGACATATTAGTTTATTTTATATACTTCACTTTTTACACTTTAAACACAACCGCCCACCGAAATTCAAAAAATTTTAAAGTATTTATTAAACCAAATAATTATTCTTCAAAATAATTGTTATTTCTTGCTTGTGAACGCTTACAATTATATTTACTTATTAAAATCACAATATGCACAAGAACCTCTTGCATGCTTTTGGAAATATTTCACAGCAGAAATGTCCCGTTATGAGCAGTTACTATTTTATTTTCTGAACGACTTATTGTCGCCACACAGTTCACTTTTTCTCAGGAAATTTGTTTGCCTACAACCAGCGCGCTCAAAATGTAGAAACAAATTTCGGTAAATTTGCAAAATATCAAGCTTGTGTTGCATGCCTTTTTTTTTTAAATACGCAAAATTATCACAATTATTTTAAATGTTATTACCGAATAAGAATACAAAAATGGAATAATTATTTTTATATACATATATGTTTTGTTAAATATACTATAAAAACTGCGTCTAATATAAGGCGAATGTATAAACATTTGCCCATACTGACCTATTGAATTTTTCAGCTGGCTTCCGGGTCCACTAAATGTTATCGCATTGACCCCAAACTTTTACCGTTTTATCTAAATACATAAAGGAACCGATTTCTGGCCGGGAATATATAGAAAACCGATGTTTGAAAATAAGGATGCCCCTAATGTATATCTACAAGTGCCAGCGTGTGATACATATGTAAGTATTTCATGGAGGTTATGAAGAATGACCGCCCTTCCGGGACATGTTTACAGCCGTATACTTAAACCATCCAAAATTATCTCAAGCGAAAAACTGTATCATCTCAGATAAAATGCAAAAGGTCAAGCAATCGCATTAGTAAAACAATTCGAATTAAATGACGAAAATTTCAATCTGGCTTGGGAAGCGCTCAAGTCAAGATATGAGAATGAAAGAGTACTGGTCGATAAACAAGTAATGATTTTAATGAACTTGCCAAAAGTACAGAGAGAAACAAATTTATTAAATTGCAGTCAACTGTTACAAACTGCCTATGAGTGTTGTCAGGACTCATAAAAATATAATACCCAAAAAGGTCTACATGGGAGCTTCATAAAACCAGTGATCATAATCTCCATAATAGAAGCTTCAATAGATCGCAAACATTTGTCAATGAATACAAGCATACGTCATGCGAATTGTGGAGATAAGCTCTTAAGATCTTGCGGGAAGTTGAAAAAATTATCTATAAATGAAAGATATAATTTCGTGAAAACCAAAAGACTTCGCACAAATTGTCTGTCACACTCGCACAAGTTAACAGACTGTGGGAGCAAATTCAATTGTGTATACTGCCAAAGTAGACACGAGAACCCCTCAAAAAAGCACGAACGCTAAAATAACCAAAGGGCTAATTACTACAGCAAGACCCGACAATCCCGAAGCTCACAGTCCCGAAAATAGGCAGAAAGAACCATGCTGGTCAAAAGCCGCAAGCACTCCCCGCGGCGACTCCAGCCGCAACCCTTCTACCGAGCGTTTGATGAACAGCAGCACCAGCAGCAACATAGTGTACCTCGCGCAGCCTATGCCACTTTTCTAACAGACTTCACAACACCATATTTTACTATCGTCAAAGCCGCACCATAGTCGCCCAATCGGGTTCGGCAACGTTGTGGAGATGCTACTACAGCGTCAGTGACTATTAGGCTAAATATATGCCAAGGGGAGCCGGGATGGTTGAATGAGCAGGTGCGGCATGACCGAATTCCCCCTTCCGTTCCTCCACACACGCCGACAGATGGCCCAGTGCATATCGCACACTTTATATCATGCACCTCACCATCTGTCACTTGTACACACACATATATACTTATACATATAATTATAATATATCGTTTGCGAGCCGATTCGGACGCATCCTACAACTCGCTTGTTTTCTAAATAAATATGTTAAGTCCCACTTTTTATTTGTGCGTTGTGTCTTATTTTGCAAAAAGTGTATTAAAGTTGTAAACGCCTATTTAGCCATTTGTCTAGTTAGTTTTCTTGCTACATTTGTTTGGCGTTGGTTTAAGCTTTTCGAATTTTGATTTTGTGTTTTTATTTACTTTTTCCAATGTAACAATCGTTCGTTGCAAGGCGAATTCCTATCAGGTAGTGTTATAAGAACAAAAACCAAAATGTACTCTAACAAAATATAACAAGCAAATCATTTTGACTTAACGTTCAGCAAGCGAATTAAATCAGCTGCTAGATCAACTTCATCTTATATGAATTCGCCATGGTTCGTTATATCCAAATGTTCGCTTTATGAAGTGTACATTATATCCAGACTCCACTGTATATGTATATACATATACATATGTACACCGTGTCAAACAAAATAATTTTTATTTAAATCTTTTTCGATTTTATAAGATAGTTAAAAACAATTTTCAAAATTTTTAATCAGATTTTTTTTTTTAATTTTTCGCTTTTCATATTAAATGCAGCATTTTATTTACAATTGCAGCCAAACGGCAACTCTCTTCTCTGCGGCAACTGCCCATTTTGTCTGCAGTGTACTCGCTAACCACCATCGCTACTATTTAGTTAGGTCAGTGTTCGCACCTAACTAGACTAAATAGTTGGCCAACTAAAGAGTCTGCAGTGTGGCGGGGGTTCTTTCTTAAGGGGCTTTGCTTTATTTTCGAACGTGTGTACAAGTAGGACCAAAATAGGAACAACTCAGTTTGATCAGAAGTAGAAGTACATTTCTGTAACGTTCTCAGTATCTATGATCACATTGCGTGGTACCATTCATGACATATTTATTTTCTTTGACAGAGCTACATAGGTTTTGTAGTTCTAAGCACTTTAAAGTTCAAACCCCTGTTCCATAAAAACCTTGTAGAGCTCATCACTAAGTTATATATTTTCTGACATTCTTGCGGTATTTTAAACTTGTTGTTGACTTTAGGTTTCCGAATAGAGGTATTATGCGTCGTGGCATCGCTGTTTACTTATTCTATCAGAAATGGCCTGGGCAAATAATAATTGTTATTATTACTTACTTACTATGCCCACTATCGGTTGTAACATGTAATATCGTTCTTTAGCGGCTGCGAAATACGGATATGTGTCAATCTATACAAGTTAACACCTGCTATCGCGCTCATGGGAAGCATTCCGTTCCCATGTGAAATGCTGACGCTATGTCTGCCAATCTGCGCGTGTCAAAACTATAAACAACGGGAGCAGCGGAGAAGCGATCCAGCTGAAACTGCAGCTGCAAGAACAACAACAACCATAGCAATAGCAATAGCGAATTTGCGCTTCTCCTAATACTGCAGTCACATTAGCAACAACAACAATATCAACGATTACAAGCTACAGCATTCTCTGCTTAGAATTAAGTAGGGTAGAGTAAGCTTTATTTTCAATTATAAATTTCAGTCTTTTGCCAGGCCCTCTAATTGCTGCTTCCGTATCAGCGGAAGAAATAAAGATCGAATAAAAAAGTAATTAAGCCTCCATACTAGGCAGCGTTTTTATTCAACATCCTATTAAGATTCTAACTGGCGCCCAACGTGGGGCCACGCGCGTTTTTAAAAATATCCTCGTTAAAAGGACAAATCGCGGCGTGGTTGTGGGCTCAGACCCTCTAACAAAATCTAACATTATTCAAAAGGAGCAGACGGACATCTCGAGCAGGAAACATTCCCGGCCAAGGAGGAAGAACAAGGATCAGCAGCAGCTAATCACTGACAACTAACTCTCAAACACCGTGGATAAAATAAAAATGCTTGTAAGTAGAGTGCCCGACCTCCAATAAGTTAAGCAAGTGGAAAAGTATTATAATTTTTATAAAATATAGATAAGTGATTGTGAAGCTAACTCAATAAGCAATTAAAACTGATGATAAATGTGAATTAAATTAAGGAAAAAGAATTTAGAATTTTGTAATAAATTTGTTGCTAGTAGAATAAAGTAGCTAAGCGCTCAAAGCTCGCTATATTTGTATTGAATTGAAGATCAATAATAAATTGTGAATTTAAAAAAATGGATGAAATGCAACTTCGTGCAGTAGTCAGTGCCGCCGTAAGGCTGGCTACTGAACAGACGAAGAAAGACTTTCAAGTTGTTATCGACGAGATGACAGAAAGACTTGCTAGGATAGAGACACCGACGACGGTAGAAGAATACAAGGAAATTACGTTTGATCCTAATATTGAATGCGACATGTCATTAGATGTGGTCAAGTCATTGCCAGAATTTTCTGGTGATCAGACTCGTTACGTATCATGGCGACAGGCGGCTCATGCCGCGTACAAAATTTTTGAATGCTATCCTGGCAGTTGCAAACACTATCAGGCCGTGGCAATTATTCGTAACAAAGTTACAGGAGGAGCGGATTCTGTGCTATCCTCGTTCAACGCCGTTCTCAATTTTAAGGCTATTATAGCCCGACTTGATTTTTCCTACGCGGATAAGAAACCTATTCACGTCATTGAACAGGAAATGTCCACGCTCCGTCAGGGAGGCCTGACAATCAATGCCTTCTACGACGAGGTCGAAAAGAAGTTGACCACAATAACTAATAAGACTCTTATGACCTATGGAAATCAGCGACAGGTGATAGAGTCACTGATGGTGAAATATCGTCAGGATGCTCTAAGGGTTTTCATATCCGGTCTCAATAGACCATTATGTGATATCCTGTTTTCATCGAGACCGATAGACATGCCAACAGCTCTCGCCCTAGCACAGGAATTAGAGTCAAATCAAGCTCGATCTTTATTCGCCTCAAAATTTGCAGATAATAAAAATTCAGATAATCGTTGGCACAGACCAACAAATATTAGGTCTTATCCTTCTGTCAATAGTCCACATTTTAACAGATTAACAAGTGATCAGGTTCAACAAAGGGTTACTCCTATGGAGATTGATCTCAGCCTTTCTAAACTGAGGCATCATACCCAACAAACATTGCCCCCCTCTCGTAATCGCCCGACCTACCCTTCAGGCAGGACCCCATTTGGGAACCCTCTCCCAACCAGTGCCACTGCCACTAACACGAAAAGACCACACGGTAGTGACCAATTTGCTTACAATAAGTTACAACGAATCAATACCTTAAACCAGTGCGTGAATGATGATGTAGAAGGAGCCTACACAGTTTCTGATGGCGATGATGAAAAGGTGGCAGACGCGGGATTTTACAATTATGATGACGTAACACCGGAGATACCAAGCGATGAAATAAATTTTACAGACCACCAACCGTTGACCTTTTCAATCTCAGATAAAAACCCGAACTCAAAATTGAAGAGATGGAGATCATTTGTTGAAGAGTTCTCTCCTAGGTTTCATTATAAACCAGGAAAGGAGAATGTTGTCGCTGACGCGCTGTCAAGACAACACATTAATGCTTTAAGCACGGACCGATCCGACGAAACTGTTCATAGCGAAGAATCCTCAACAATGACAATTAAAACAGTTACAAATCCTATTAATTGTTTCAGGAACCAAATAATTCTTGAAGATGGGGACAACGAATCCATAAATACAAAAATTCTTTTCCAATCTCAGATCAGGCACCACGTCATTTTCAATAAACTTGAGAGGATTCCCAACTGAATGAAAAGTTGCGTAAATCCTAACAGGGTTAACGCTTTGCTATGTGAACTTCCTGTCCTGGGAAAAATCCAAAACCAGGTACTTTTAAGCTTCCCTTCAGTCAAATTTGTTTACACGAGGCTTCAAGTAACTGACATTTTTAACAAGGATGATCAGATAGAGATTTTGCAGGCTGAACATAACCGAGCTCACCGTTCACTGAAAGAAAATATTAATCAAGTTCTTAGGGACTACTACTTTCCCAACATTCCGAAAATTTTAAAAGGCATTATTTCTTCATGTAAAATATGTAAAGAGGCCAAGTATCAGCGTCATCCACCTAATCCAGGAATAGGCGAAACTCCCATTCCATGTAGGCCTGGCGAGACTTTGCACATAGACATTTATTCCTCCGACAAGAAATACAACCTAACATGCTACGAAATTTTGCCAAAGACACACTAAAGTTATTAGACTTGTTCCCACAATCACACATAAGGAAATTACTACAACTAGACGCAGACCAAATTCTACGATTACTGGGTTCACTAAATATCCACCATCGTCATGCCAGAAGTATCAATTTGTTGGGGACTGCCTTGAAATACATTGCGGGCACCCCCGATTTTGACGATTTTAACCAAGTATCTACCCGAGAAGAAGCGCTGATAGAATCCAATAATCGGCAGGTCTTCATCCATACCCAGACTCAGATAAGAATAAATCAGTTGACTGACACTATTAACCAGTTACTTAACTCAACAAAGAAACGTGAACTTAACACCGAACATCTTTTCGAAGTAGCAACATCCAGAAATAGGCACATTATAGACGAGCTTGAGACAATTATTTATTCAGTTACTTTAGGTAAATTACAAATAGTAAATCCGATGATGTTAAGTGATAAGGAATCTGATAAACTCATTACCAAAGGGCACTCTACCAATATTTCTGTTAGCGATTTGTTATCGGCTTCAGAGCTGAAAATTTTACAAAATAACGAGAACATTTATTTTATAATCAAATACCCTATCATAAGCCAAATATGTAACAAACTTATAATCAGGCCCGTTATTCACAATAAGAAAACAATATTGTTAGAAGCCAGTATGGCAGCAGAATGTGGTAACAAGTATCACCAACTAAATGACTGTAAAGAAATGGTATCGAAAACCATCTGTCGAGTCGTAAGCGCAACCAACTCATGCCTACTGAACCTATTGAATCGTCAAGCTGCTGCATGCAAATCTATACCAGCAGACCACCTTGCCCCTCTGGAGGAAATTGATGATGGCTTGGTGATCGTTAACGATGAAGCAGTTGAAGTCCGCGAAGACAGGTTTCCGAAAATTAAAATTAAAGGGACCTTCCTTGTCTCATTCAAAGAAAACGCCAGCATTAATAACATTAACTATACGAACTGGAAGAGAACTGTTCGCTCCTACCCGAGAGCCGCGCCAGCCCAAATATTAAACATAACGGAGCTCGTTCCCCTATTATCCCTGCCCTATCTACAACATGGAAGCTTAAAGAATCTGGAGGAAATTGCCGCCCTGCGAGAAACAACTCAGGCACAGTCAACGCAATGGTCGATTTCATTTTCCCTCGTAATATTCATTGCCGCCGGATCCACCATAATAGTCATTATTTGCAAGTGGCAACAGAAACGCAAAACTGCAGCAGTAGTAGAAAGAGTTATAAGGGGAGCTGGGGACAGCTCAACTTTACAGGGGGAGTAGTTAACACCTGCTATCGCGCTCATGGGAAGCATTCCGTTCCCATGTGAAATGCTGACGCTATGTCTGCCAATCTGCGCGTGTCAAAACTATAAACAACGGGAGCAGTGGAGAAGCGATCCAGCTGAAACTGCAGCTGCAAGAACAACAACAACCATAGCAATAGCAATAGCGAATTTGCGCTTCTCCTAATACTGCAGTCACATTAGCAACAACAACAATATCAACGATTACAAGCTACAGTATTCTCTGCTTAGAATTAAGTAGGGTAGAGTAAGCTTTATTTTCAATTAAAAATTTCAGTCTTTTGCCAGGCCCTCTAATTGCTGCTTCCGTATCAGCGGAACAAATAAAGATCGAATAAAAAAGTAATTAAGCCTACATACTAGGCAGCGTTTTTATTCAACATCCTATTAAGATTCTAACTTACACACTAGAACAAGTGAGAACAGGACTGCTCTGCTAGAATCAAATTGTTTCGCTAGAAACACACAATGATAATTTACTGTAATCGCAGAATTACCCATGTTGTTTTGATAAACTTAGATATAAGCTATGACAGTTCCAATGCCAAACCGATCACTCAATTACCGGTTGAAATTTTGGTTGCACAACTTTTAGAGCGCTACATTTCTAGATAGATTTCGTTAATGACGAAAAAGGTCGGACGGTGGGGCTGTGTTATGGACGCGTGAAGGGAGTAATTTCAATGTTTTGAAGAGCGTGTATTTCAAAAGCTATTGAGCCGAACTCAAAAATGTTGATATGATTGGATAGGTAATGATGAGCTGAGGGTAAATTGCTGTACTGGTTTTTCGTAGAGCAGGTAAAATATGAAACAAACAATCAAATTAGAATATATTTAATTTAAATAATTCAAGGAATAGACGGAGTCAACGGCTTTCTTACACTTCGAGGAGGCCGAAGTATTTAGCGGAGCTATTTGACGAAAGCGCCAATTTAGGGTTGCTATTTTGGCGAACGGAATAAACATTCCGCACGCCTCGCAGTATTTCTGCGAAAAGCACAAGTTTAGAAAATATTTGAAAGGTGCATGGCTTGTTTATCACAATTCAGACTTTTAATATTAGTTAAGAACATTTCCCGATGGAACTCATTTTTTTTAATAACCCAAACTTTTTTTTTAATCTGTAAATATGGAGGGTGGCCTTGTGTATCACGCTTGAAATAATCCATCCCAGTAGGGTGTTCTACGCGACCAACTCTCCAGCGATGGAGGGCATCAGGCCAGGCTGAATAAGCTTTGCATAAAGATTCGCACCGAGTACTACCTCGGCTGGCGCTGCCTTATTGAAGGAGAGGTCGGCCAGTCGCAAGTTATTGAAGCCGTGCGCGGTTTGTTGTGAAATCGAACGCGACGGAATCGGCGTTGGGCTAGTGGTCTTGATGTTTGTGTACCGACAACTCTTAATGGCCACCAATATTGTTGCGAAGTACGGTATAGCACACTCAGCCGGCTCCACGTACTTGAGGGCGGATTCGCAGCTTTGTAACCATGGCGGCGAAAACTGTGGTCGCCGGAGTCACGAGATTGATAACAGCACGCATTGCGGTCAACCTACCAACAGTACGTATGCGTACCAACGCCGTAGATGACAGCGCCATCATTTGCTTCCAGGGGAGTTCTGCTGATCATCGCTCTATTGCCGACTGGGGTGGCCGACGAGACGTATCGAGTCTCGTGCGGTCCGAGCTATGCCGATTAGATGAACCGAGTTTCTGTCTCTGTGTCGGTCTCAAATTTTTGAGATAACCTCTCGTCTCTCGTGTGCCTGTCTCAAATTTTTGAGATAATAGTTAATAAAAAGTTATATTTTTCGTCTAAAAGCCTAATTTTTACAAATCAGCACGCGTTCATTGCATGCCGCTTCACTGTCACTAACTTGCCCATTTTCAGTGATTATGGCATTCTGCATTCGAAAACAGATCTGAAGTTGACACGATTCTCACTGATTTCTCTAAGGCATTTGACAAAGTTTCCCACCGAATACTCTTGTCGAAGCTTGCGTCAATGGGGTTTCACTGCACGTTTTTGTCGTGGATCAAGTCATATTTATCCAATAGACGCTGCGTTGTTGCCGTTGCTAATGTCACATCCCGTCCGTTTATTTTATCCTCTGGTGTTCCGCAGGGGAGCATTATTTTATTTATTACAGATATTGGTTCATGCATTTCGTTTGATGAATACTTGATGTATGCTGATGACCTTAAAAGATTCGCAGTCATTAACAATACTCGTGACTCTGAAATGTTGCACTCCGACCTGCACAATATTCACAATTGGTGCTATTTGAATTGTTTCTTGCTAAATATAAGCAACTTTTGCTAAATCGGCTTCTACTTTACATATCTCGTATAGTATTGCTGGCTCTCACCTGAAATCCGTTGATGAAGTTAAGGACTTAGCTTTTGCTAGATCGAGGTTAGAGTATGGCGCTATCATCTGGAGACCATACCAAATAAATGTTTCCTACCGCCTTGAGAGAGTACAGAAAGCTTTTTTACGATTTGCCCTCCGATCTTTAAACATTTCAGAACCCTTACCATTGTACGGATCTCGAAGTTTGCTGATTGACCCAAATACACTTGAAAGCATAAGATCCATATTATCGTGCTCATTTGTTATTAGAATCATTACTGACACTATTGATTGCCCTTTCCTTCTAGGTAAAATTCAGTTAAATATTCCATACAAGAACCTTCGACAGTATGAATCCTTCAAAATTTGTTTCTCAAAAACTAATAATGAATCCTCCTATTTCTTGGGCATGTCCTGAGTTAAATTCGTTTTTCAGTTATTCAGGTGCTGATTTTACGTGGCCTTATGCCATCTTAATCACCCATCTCAGATCTTTTTTTGGCGTAGAATACGTCTTACCTTACGGTATGGGCACCAATGTCAGGTTTTTATTGTTGTAATCTCTATTTCTTTAATTATAAGGAAACGGCTCGATTAATTTTTTTTTTTTTTTTTTTGTAGTCAAATGAAGATGTTAGCTTTCGTTTGACATACATTTCATGTTGGTTGATATCTTCCTAATATTTAAATTTCTCAAATGAAAATTGTATAAACACATGCACACAAATATGTGTGTGGTGTTTGGTTGAGTGTTTGCTGTTGGGCGATTTAAATGTACTCGTGCAGCCCTTTCTTTGTATTGCATAATTTTAGGCGGGCAAGTTAAAGTAGAGTAAAAGAAGAGAAAATGCTGCCAAGCACTGCAAAAAAAATAATAAAATTGATTCGCGTATGTTATTTATCATTTATCTTTACTATTGATAACAGCCATTGACTTCGTTTTTGCGAGAAATTTAATTGATAATTTAAAAACATTTTTATCCTATTTTTCCTATCATAAGCTTATGTATATCATCCAAAGTAACTATCAAATAAAGAAATTCATTTGCTTGTATTATTTATCATTTATTGTTACATATGTTTTCTGTCTTATCGGATGGCGTATTCTACGTTAAACTTAATGGCCATGTCTCTGACACAGCCTGCTTCTTTTTATCTTGGTGATTACTATTGTAGATTAGTTTAATATAGTCTGTAAGAATTTGTTAATTCAATAACGTTACGACATAAATAAATAAATAATTAAGGTAAAGATCAAACGGAGCGGATGATTCCCCATACACAAACCACAGGCAAATGTCGAGATTTTCTAAATGAGAAAAATAAAGTTAGTTTACAGAAACCCAAGTCAGTTTCATTTGGTAAGAGAAGACGTTTCACTACTGGTCTACTTATTATACCGCGCTGAGTTTGCACGTCGATTACTCGAACCCAATAATTGGGTGGTACGGTTTCTTGGTGAACCACTACCAAATCATTGATAGTGATGTTGATAGTGAGGTTGCCATCGATTGACCAAAGATATTGGGTTGCCATTGATTTACGATTCGGGCTTTGCCAGAAGAGGAGCGCCAATCAGAAAGTGTCCTGGTGTAAGCGGGGTGAAATCACTAATATTGACCGAGATTGGACTGATTGGACAAAAATTGAAACATGCCTCGATCCTGGCCAACAGCGTAGAAAGTTCTTCGAATGTATATCTCAACGAACCTGTAATTTTCTTTGAAGCTTTTTACTCCGGCTTCCCATAAAGCTCCCATATGAGGTGCAGCTGCAGGAATGAAATGCCAATGGTCGCTGTTGACTATAGCTTCGGTTGGGTTTGTCCTCGTTGTTTGTACATAAGTCTACAATTGTGTGTAATATACCTAATACGGTATTTCACCATCCAATATCGCATGCGTAAAAGATGCAGGACTAGCTGGTTGCCGCCACGTACTGAAATCAAGTGAATGAATTTTATCATTATCTTGGAAAGATCACAGCTGTATGGCAATATTATTGGGTACCGTTTATCGAAGCTCATTGAAGGAGCGTTATTTAATCCGACCATCGGGCCCAATGTCGTTATTGAAGGGAGTGAACGAATGTATCGTAGATCCTTTTCCCACAGGCTGTTTGTTTTGTAACTCCTTATATTCCCAGGCAAAATGTGCTCCTAGGGAGATTTGAATAAACCTCGACTAGACGGGTTTTGCTTCTTCAGGAGTGATGGCTGGAGGGTTTGAGCATTCTTTATGCGATGGATGGATGCGCCTAAAGGACCTAAACACTCAAGCAATTATAAGAATAGCAATTGGAAGCAGCAAAATCGTTATAAAATTTATTCAAATGGAGGAACAGCGTCAGTGTATGGACTCGAATAGCCTCTCTTTCGAGTGTGGTTTCAAAGGTTTTTTTTGGATTGTGGTCTTGGCGAGCTTGCTTGGCTAAGTTTAAGCCATTTGGGGTCATGCACCAAAGGTTACTACGCCTTCGGAGCTTACATGATTCCCTATCTTCGTAGTTTCGGATATTTTCGAAACTCATTTAGCTACAAATGTATACCACAGGTAAGGCGAGGTGTTGAACCCAGAGAACAATTGTGGAATCAGTCCAAAAGGAAAAGAGAACTGCTTTAGATAGAGATAGTTTTGAGAGGAGCTACTTTTGTTATGCCCTGGAGCAAGTGAGTTTCAACATTTCAATTTGCATCCTGCGCACGCATATAATCAGCAGCCCCATATACCTTTTCTGAGGCCTTGACTGCTCGGACCATAATGAACTTATCTGGGCATTTTTATAGAAGTAATATGAGTTATCCAAGAATATCTTCCACTGATGTAGAGACTTTGAATTCAACTGCTCTTTGCAATTTGTTTTGTCCTGACAAATTTGATGTATAAGCATTTTTGCTACCACGATAATTGGCTTCCGGGATCGTACAATTTGGCAATAGTGGACAGAAATTGTCGTTTTGTAAATGAGTCTTTGTTCTCTAATTTAGGGGGCCCCCACAAAATGAAAGAACAAAATAATTTTTTTCATCAGTACAAACGATTTTTTTTGCTTTGATATTTTTATTCCATTTTATTTAATTTAATTTTTGTTACTCAGTTGATTTGAATAAAATTTTATTATATTACTCGACACAGTTGATCTTATCATTTTATTTTAACTTGATATAACGAAATTTTTGGTTAAAATCGTTTTACAAATAGGTAACGCGATATTGGTTAGGTCATATTTCGTTCAATTTTCCCTACACCTTTCAGTGTGAGCAACGCAGTTGACCTATCGATTCATATCGAGAAAATCGAGGGTAAAGAAAAGCCAGTTGAAATAACGGGGTTACACTTAATGGAAAATTTGTCTCACTTGTCTTACTGTGTTAATTGCTGTAAAATGAATCTCACTAATGATATTATTGTCTCTGAACCGTTTGTTTCGAGTTTGTTCGATTAATTAACGTCAGCAAGAAAGATAAATTTGTCAATATCCCAAGTTAATAACGCATTCGCTAGATATATCTGCAGGTTTTGCTAACATAATTCATGAAATGTGATTTATTTTTTATTTGCCAAAATCAAACGTGTAAAATTAGCTTTTCAAGAGCTTTAATTTTATTTTTTGATTGTCATTCGTAAAAAATAACCTTACTCACCTGCATTGAAACTGAGTTAACCTTGACATAAAAATACAATCCAAGTTTGATTATTAAAAAATAATCGAATCATGACTATTATAACCTTACTTAAATTAACAAACTTATTAATCCAAAGTGCACAGCGTTTGAATAATAACAAATTAGTTGTGTTCGAGCAGCTGCGTTAGTGACTATATATATACATTGTTTTCAGTTTGCCTTAGGCACGGGTAGGCCCAAGGAAATTTCATAATTTTCATTTATCGAATATAAAATGTCAGGCACTCCGTAATCGTCCATTTCGCACAGACACGGTCATGGCATAACATAAGGATTGTTCAATCTACAAAATTAAAAAAATTTCTTTCTTGGTTTCCTTTAAATTTATTAATTTTAAAGAGAGATATTTGTATATTTTGAATTTAAATTTAAATAGTTTATAATTGATTTGTGGTGTCAATGATATCATTTAATCATTTTAGATCGTGAAAATATATATATCAATTTGTAGAATTATATTTGTGGCTTTAATTCTTATTAGAATTACAATTTTTTTTTTTTAATTTTAAAAAACTCCATATAGTCAGGTTCCATGATTATCATATCATTATTCATGTTGACAGTTTGAATGTGAATTGCTTCGAAATAGTATTTTCAGTCATAAAAAGGTTTTCTGTTTTATAATTGAACTATGAGATCTTTTATATGGTCGGCAATGAAAAAGTTTTTGATTTTGTTTATAGATAGATATAAAAGAAGGGCCCCCACATTCGTAATCCGGCCCTGGCTGTAATCGTCAATTTTCAGAAAATCAGTGGCAGGTGAGTACTTTGAAGCCTAAACCGAATTTACTTGCTGTTCCTTAGAGGAAAACCTGCCGAGTTTAAAACCTCAATAAGTTGGTCTCGTGATTTAAATGCCTCGGGAATATCATGCGCACCAGTTAGTACATCATCCACATATGTATGTACTAGACTTAAGTTTTTCTGATGCTAGGGGATATTTAGATTTGGAGCCCTTATCAAGTTGTAGCAAAGTGCGAATTGCCAAATATGGTGCACAATTGAGTTTGAAGAGGTGGAACAATTTACATAATGTCATTAAGACTGACTTCATTTGAAGCGAGACAAGATCCGTTGAATGCCACTCTTAATATTGACGTTTAGGTCAGATTTATGGACAGCGTGGTGGGGAAAGTAAAAGCTTTTGGAAGGGTCCTCGCATTTGTCATATAAAACTTCGTTCATGTGACCCATATCCACATTTCCTTGAAGTATCTTACTATATTATTCCTTTATTTTTTATTATTAGGGGTTTTTTGCTTAAAGACGTTTTACTTTTGAAAAAATGTCTCAGCGCGATATGGCGAGACGCGCCCATAAGTGCCCTTAGAGCAGTAAGATTAAACGGGAGCGAAACCACATATCAACCCTTGTGATTGCGGAAGGTAGTATCTGTGTAGAACCGCTAGCACTGTTCTTCTTTGACCGTAAGAAACTTCATCTAACTCCCAAAATTTAGTGATTTGTTGATCATGTAAGATCTCACTAGAGTACGAGAGGAACGTGGTCTTACACTTGGCTCGGATCCATGAGAGAGCCGAGGATATGCGACTTTACTCCATTTAAAACAACTGTTGGATAAAGGTCTCCACCAATTAATAAGATCATTTGTTGGCTCTTAAAAAACTTATTAACTGCCAACGGAATATCATGAAGCGTTTTTAAAATTGCATAACTGATGGTTTGGAACGGTAGAAACCCTGTCAGTTTCTTAAACTCCACCTTTGATTCGGAAATCCTTATTACGGGTGAGCCAATGATTAAAGTACAACTTTGTGAACTTTTCCCGAGATGATTTCACTTGTGCGCATTTACACCAAGTAGTCATATTCAGAAGCTTTTGTAGGCATTCAGATCCTGAATCTATTAAGGCTCTGGCAATGTGGGAGCTATTTTTGTGACAAATGGTATCCATGGCAGTCCCTAAATACATACATACATCATTTATTATCAACATGACAATCAGACGCATTGGCTTGGATGGAAGCCGTATGAGACTTAGTTGAAGTCTTTTGTACGTTTACGTTTACGACGTACACGGATCTTCACTTTCCGCCATATGAAGCATATTATGATGGCTTTTCTGCATTTAGTACACGTGAAACTACTCTTGCAGTCATTTATTTCATGTGCTTCTGATAAACAGTTAAGGCAGAGGTGGTGTTTTCTCACGGCAGACAATCTTGCATTTGGGGTCATCTCTAAAAACCGTTGACATGTTTTTAGGACATGAGTTTGTGATCAGTCGCTATGTCTGCAGTAGATTATAAGGTTTGAAGGTGTTGAACTGTTATTGTTAAATGCCATGCTCGGTTTGGGTTGAACGTTTGTATGCGCTTTGAGATCGGACACTGTTTCAAGTGCTTGAAACCTATTAGTGAGATATCTGTCTAAGTCCACCCACTTTGGAACTTCGGGTTTTCCTTCAAAAGTTTGTTCTGGGAGCCTAGTTTAATACAAATAGATAAAAATCGCATCCCAATATTAAATTTTTATATCCTGTAGTTGAAGCATTGAAATGCAACTATTAATTTTCCGTTGCAACTTTTTCAGCGCTTTCCCGGACTTTGAGGAGACATATGTCAAATCGAACAATATCTTCAACTGAGAGTTTTAAAGAATTCGCCTATTTTCATATCTATCAGTTAAATTAGTCCATGGCAATGCAAACCCATCATTAGTGAGGGGGGTTTTATATATTATTTCCCTTGCCTCACCTTGAGTTTTCTGATTACGAGTAAGTGAAAAGCTTTTCTACCGAAAATAATCTAGCGTTATTCCGATAAATGGTGCCGTACATGTTCCTGAAGGAGGGCCACAGTAAAAATTCACCATGGAATGTTTCGGAATCGCGTGGAAGCAGATGGATACTAAGCATAACTAATGTTTCGTTCAACCGATCAGGCTGAATAGTGGTCGAATTCGAGTACTGGTTAAACATTGTGAGATTGTGTATATGCTCCCCCATCAAAGCTCTGCAACAAACATATGCTTGATAGCAGTTGGAGTATTAGAGTTTGATCGATTCTATATTAGCCTCTTAATCAGTGCACATTGAATTCACATTCGACAAACAGTTTTTATGTTCAGCCTTTAGCGCAGAGCGACTTTACTTCCTCTTGTTGAATTTCAAGAGAGCAAGAGCATCTGCCGCTTGAAATAATTTTCCTAACCATGCCATGTATCTATTTTCTAAAAAGTTTAACATTTTATTGAAATCGCAAACTAATTTTTAAAGACCCCTAAAAAAGGTCGAATATTATCATACGAATGAAACAAATCGGCGATGTGATTATTTATATAAAATTAATAAAACGGATCGAATCCCTACAACAATATTTAAAAACAATTGTAAAATTATCAAAAATATTTAAAACATTAATTTGCACAATTTCGACAACAGGTCGAAATCGAACAAAAATTTAAAATTAAAAGAAGAAAAATATTGACAACTGGTCGAGATCGAAAAAAATAAAAAACGACTTCCACTAAATTATTTTTATGTGAATAAAAAACGAGACTATGCCCTTCTTTATTTTTGCTTACGAGTATATGTGTGTATGTATGTAATATAATTTTAGGTAAACTATGTTCTGCATATACATAGATATGTATTTATGTATATTGAAGTTCATTAACAAATAATTTTCTTTGTTCCCTTTGGGTTTTTATGCAAAAGCTAAGTATTAAACATATGTTTTGACCCCCACTTTTGCTCAGATTTATTTTCCGCTTTAATTAAGCAAATAAAATTGGTAGAAATGCACCCTTTCAAATTTACAGGCTTACCTTATTTTGTTGGAGTTGATTGTTGTTTTCTTATATGTGTGCACACGTGTTATATGTTTCTATGTACTGTAGTTGAAATCAATTTTCCAATTACTTTCTTCCTGCCTTTTAAAAATCCAGCTTGAAGGAGCAATGAAAAGCTGAAGGAAAAACGCTGTGCGGGTTTTTCGTAGAGCGGGGAAAATAAATAAACAAACAATTGAATATGATTTATTTAAATAATTCAAGGAACTCGACTTACCGCGTCAACCTGCTCTGGGGATCGCAAGAGAATGGAAGGAAGCAACGTCTTCCTTAAACTTCGGGGAGGCCGAAGTATTTAGCAGAGGTTTTTGACGAAAGCGGTAATATAGGGTTGCCATTTTGGCGAACGGAGTGAACATGTAATTAAGATATGGTTTACTTCCAAAAATTCTAATCGACACCTCAAAAATAATTCAATTGCCTAGGATCATAACCCTCAATATGCCCAATTCTCACTTCGCCAACAACACAAATTAAACCTAATTATATAAAATTATATATCAAATTAAAGATATTTTTATGCACTTTTTATACAAATGTATTATTTAAAAAAAATAGTATTTATAAAAAATGGGCACTATTAAAATTTTTTGATTTTCTCGAAATATGTCTATATAATATATATATAAATATACAAATCAGGTGAAAGATCCCCTAATTGCCTAGTCAATCATATCAATATTTTTGAAATTGATTTAAAAGTTTTTGAAATTTAAGCAATTGCAATATAAGAAAATATTGAAAATACCGCCTTCACCCCTCCATAACAACCAACCTGTTCACATGCACAAACAAAGTTGTTCATCATGAGCATCAGTAAAAAGGAAATGACTACTGAAAACATCGTCTGGCCTTTCTCACTTTTACTCTTTTTTAATTTTTTTAAATTCGTCCATAGTTTTCGATGCAATTTGTACTATTATTATTAGTTCGACGGATGAGATTCGCTACCCAAATACTTATCGCTGGACTCCCAATTTTTCGTGTGTTGGCAAACACTGTTGTATCATCACTGTCTAATGTCAAAGTATACAACCATATAGTAAACATTGCATTGGTAACTACGTTTTGGAAGTCAGCCATACAAACCGAATGAATATATGCCATTTTTATACAAATATCAAATCATGGGCACATGTATATTTCATATTTTATAAAGTTATCATCAATTGTTAGTTTGTTGTGAATTCGAGTTTGTTGAAAAATAGTAGCGTCCGTGGTTTATATATTAGACCGTCCATCCAAACAAGGTCAAATTCTTGAGCGATGTCCAGAAAAATTGCTGAGCAGTACTCTTCTCCTATCAAACATGACATACACTTTAAAAAAATTGAAGTAGTAAGTAGAAAAATAGTTGATGAAATTGATGAAGTATTCGAAACATGGCCCGGATTTCCTCTCGGCGGCCCTGAGGGGAACCATCCATGTGGATACGGATGGGTGCAAGTTTGACGGAAGAGTTGGTGAAGAGTTATTTTCTGAACAACTGGTCATAGCTTTCAGTTTCCGTCTATCTGACTATTGCAGTGTTTGTAGGCGGACCTTATATAAAGCTATCCTGAAGGCCGCATCACTGGTACAGTGTGATATGATTACCGATGATGAAATCTATATTTTCATCGACAGCCAGCCGGCTATTAAACCCATAAGGAAAAGTCGCTAACATCAAGAGTAGCTGGTGAACGCCGCCGGTTTCTTAACAAGATTGCTGAGATATTACCAACACATATTGTGTGGGTTCCCAATCATTGCGACATGCTGGGTAATTGCGACGTTCGTCAAGGCACGTCTCTGCTGCATAGTGATATTAGTGGTTAATTTGGCATCCTCTATAGAAATGTTAGCTGTTGATAAAAATGAGTTAAAATCGCAAAACCTGCCCTTCGATGAGTGACCAACGAACGAAACCTCTGAGATAGGACGTTAAGATGACGACTGTTGTCCTAACCAGGTATTGTTTGATAGGTGTGCATGCAGCAATACTAGGAGCCCCTGGTGTGACTACTGTAGAAGTTGTCGCGATATGGAGGAGGAAGAGAACTGAAGCTGTGGGTAGGTTTTTCCTTAATGCATTTGACGATCTTAATTCAGTCGAAATTAGGGACCTGGCGAGGCTTCTTAAGAATATTCTGGTAAAGATAGTTTACAGTCTTTCTAAAGGCAATTCCAAAGACAGCCTGAAAGACTTTTGGTATTCTCCTCATAAAAAGATCTCCTTTAAACATTCATGGTGAAAAGCTGTTCTGCTTATAGTTATCATGTAGCATATTTTTACACTTAGATGTTAGCTTAAAAATGCATAAGCATCCGCAGTCTACTGGTGAAACACGATAAACAAATGAAAAGCTCTGTGCATTTCAGCCGAGTTGGTTTGCTTACGACTTCCATTCCGATAATCCAATGATCGATGCCTTGGGCATATGAAGTCAAATTATAGATATTTTATTTATTTAATATTTTCATTTGAACTAGCTGACGTTTTTTTAACATTTTACTTAAAATTTTCATTTTTGAAATTATGTTGAAAATTTGTACACCTCATGCTTTTAGCGACTAGTTTAATATTTTTATAACAATATTAATTTCACAATAGCATAATGTTTAAGTTATATACATATAAATAAGTTAGAGATTTGCTTATTTAAATCTCTTAAAAAAAGAAATTTTTACTTGTTCTTTTGGTTTTTTATTTGAATCAGTAAATTTATAATTGCTCTTAATAACTAAACTTAAAGACTGAATTAATTTAAATCAATAATTGGCTTAAATACTATTTTCCGATCAACAGCTTTGGTGGTGGCGTGATCCAATTCTCCAGAATTTGGATGTTGGTAAACAGGAAAGTTGAAAAACAATTCTTAAGAAATTTAACAACAAGTGCATAACTGTCTCCGAAAATTTGGCTGTAAAAATAAAAGTGCAAAACAATTATTCATAAATTTGTCTGCATGTGCTGGAAGTCCATTTCCTTTGTGTTGCAATTCATTTGGCATGTGTTAACTACGTGAATTAGTCGAAAGCAAAAAATGATTATTTGGCAGTTTTGCTTTTGCGGGAAAATTTTAAATAAAAGGGTGAAAACTTTTGTGGTGTTAACTCCTCCCGTCTTAAATCGATTGTGCTCAATCGTGTTATGGATATGAAAGGTTGGAGAAAGATATATAGCTTGGTTGTATGGTACCTGAACTTTTCTCGATAGGTAATTGATCTGCAGGGGTCTGCTTTGTGTTGATTTCCAGTTTGTTCGTCAGGGCCAGTATAGGATTAAGATGACACAAATAATGGCTGCGACTGCACTAATTGATAATGTGCCGGATGTCGTTGTAAGAAGTTTCAGATTGCTAATTTTTCTCGTATTTTTGAAGTGTAGTTCTCTTAACGGTTCTAGTGATGGTATGCCCACATGGAATTTGGTGAATGGCCTTGACTGAAGAATGGCTGGTATAGTTTATAAGGTGTGTTTCCGTCACATTTTGGATCTCTAAGTTGATTTCAATATTTCCATTGAAGCTGTTTAGTAATAGTACGCCCAGTTTTATTTCCTCTACTCGAAATATATGATGTCCATTTCTTGGACAATGCTTAAGTCTTTTCTTATACTATTTGAAATATTTTCAGTTATTTAATAAGATTATTTATTCTTTCATTAAAGAGTTTATTGATCACTACTTGATCATTATTGTTGTCATTTGGTCTTAATAAATTTATATTAATAATTTCTAGATCTTCATGATCTGGGGATCCTGCGATACACTTCCACAATGATCCTATTGCATTTATTGACTTCTTTTGTCTTAAGAGCTTGGTAGGTTTAAGAGTTTGCAATATGTCCATGGTTTGTCGGTTTTCCTGTTTTAGAATGGGGAAAAGAACATTGTTCTTTGGAATTTGTGTTTCGATGTAATTGAAGATATTCGTCAGAAAAGTTTCATATTCTTCAAGTTTAATCAAATTAATTAGTCTAAATGTTCCGTCCTGAATCTTTGCTAGTCCGCCATTAATGGTTACTACCTGTGCTGTGCTATAGTCAAATATTTGTATGTCCGCTGCTTTTCCTTGTATCATAAACGTCATCGTAACAAAAAGGACTGTAGTCCAGTACATTTTCATTGTTATTCTATACCGGATCTCCTTCTTGAATTCTTCTATGGCTTTGGGTGTTATTCGTATTTCTGGTGGTTTCCCTTCTTCATCTATAGGTAGTAAAGCAAAAGATGATACCCCTTTGAATTTTATTTCCTCTGGTTGCACGTCTTCGGGCAGCATACGCACACTTTGGTTGTGATTAGCACTTTTAATTGTTTTCTTTGTTTTTTGTTACTAATGCGGGCAGGTACGTAATACCATTCCTTTTGCCGTAGCTACTAAGAGACCGCACATTAGATTTTATAGTTCACTTGTGAAAGAATTTTATTTACTATTTCTCCACTTTTTAAGGATTGTTCCTAAATTTTTATTTATCATTTAGTTTTAGTCACTTAACTATTTTTGTTCGGATCATGTAAATTTTTTATAGTTCTGTTTATAAGTTTTCAGTTTTGCATAATAAGGACTATTTAGACCGTTTTTTATTTGTTTCTTTAATTTTTAGTACAAGGACCATTCGTTTTAATTTATAAAAATTACTTCAGTTTTAATTTTAAGTTCAGGATTACTTTTTTTCACTCCGGTACGCGACGTGCTACTTCAGTAGTACGATTCACTAACTTATTTTATAGATATTCGATTGGTTAACTCAACTTAACCAAAATTTTAACGACCCTGCTTTTCAGTAGCCAATTTTTAACGATTTTCGCATTCGCTGAATCAGCTGTTGATGTTAGCTAGTCGATGACCGAAAACTAAAGGACAACAAATTTGATGTTGTTAACTCAATCGAGGAAAGTGAAATTCGTGATTTCGACTTAAATAAAAGATAAATTTAAAATTCAGTGATTTGTTTTCTTGTAATTAAAAAAGGAACATTAAATAATGTCTTTTGAATATTTGGCATATGTTTTATCACGAGTTGACGAAGAAGTAAGCGCTCCGACAGTGGATCGGCGTTTACTCCGAGATGTGGACAATCCCTTTCATTTGAATGCCACATAATTTCAGAAGCTGTATCGGTTAACTCCAGACTTGGCTGAATACCTAATTTATCAGCTTGACAACTAAATAAGAGGCTCCAGAATAACAGCAATATCAACTGAGAAACAGGTAGCTCGTGTAATCTTTAAACCTGTATGCAATTTTAAATTTAACTTTTATATTGGTTGGTTCTAGTGGCTTTAAAGTTCTTCGCAACTGGTTGCTATCAACGACCCGTAGGTGAACAATGGGGAACATCCATAGTATATTATTTCACTTTAATAAAATGTAATAAAAAAGCTCAAATTTATATTTGGCAGCAGGCATTCGTTTGTTTTTTCTCTATTCCTCTTTGTGCTTTTCGCTTATTTTGACACTTAGTTTGGCAGAGGTGCCACGCTTTATCACATTGAATAAATACAACGAAACAGCTGTTAAGTGTCGTTAAGAATAAGTTAGTGAATCGCACAATCGTTAGTGCAAACGGCAAATATTGCCGCCAAAAATAACAATTTTCGCACCGTTTAAAGTTAGTCAATCGCACTACAGGACGATTTATGCGTTTTTCGAACATGAACTCGGGCGCCAGTTAAAGATTTGCTTATTTATATCTCTTAAAAAAAGAAATTTTTACTTGCTCTTTTGGTTTTTTATTTGAATCAGTAAATTTATAATAGCTCTTAACAACTAAACTTAAAGACTGAATTAATTTAAATCAATTGGCTTAAATACTATTTTCCGATCAACAGCTTTGGTGGTGGCGTGATCCAATTATCCAGAATTTGGCTTTTGGTAAACATGAAAGTTGAAAAACAATTCTTAAGAAATTTAACAGCAAATGCATAACTGTCTCCGAAAATTTGGTTGTAAAAATAAAAGTGCAAAACAATTATTCATAAATTTGTCTGCATGTGCCGGAAGTCTATTTCCTTTGTGTTGCAATTCATTTGGCATGTCTTAACTACGTGAATTAGTCAAAAGCAAAAAATGATTATTTGTCAGTTTTGCTTTTGTGGGAAAATTTTAATTTAAAGGGTGAAAACTTTTGTGGTGTTAACTCATATATAAATAAAACAATTACTCAAATGAAAACATCTTTCAATTTGTCTTCCGAAAGACAGAAAAGAGCTTTCAAGGTAGTTACCAGAATGGACATTTGTTTTACAAAAGATTTCTGTCTTTCGAAAGATTTTGGGGAGATGAAAGACAGTTGCCAGATTAGCCCTGTAAGTATGTCTCTCTAGGGACTGTCACCTAAACTAACGCTAACCTAACTTACGAGGAACCCAAAAAGCACTAACTTGCATAACCTTGCTCCTCATCCAACAACTAACTCAGTTTGATAGTTTGCTTTCATTTTGAATTTATAGAAAATGATGATGTTTCACTTCAATCTCGGGCACGGTTTCATTACACGGAACAATAAAATATCACCAGCAGGCTACGACAATCAAGACACAATAAAAAATAATTAGTGACGATGGTTCATGAAACAAAATGCAAAATTATATTATGCATGGGCAATTATAAAAATAAGACTTGTACAGACTATAAATTACAGTAACATAAGCTAGATCTGCGATTCGGAACTGCATACCCTTCAGGGTATATAAGTCTCCCGCACAAAAGGTTGCATTTTAGAAGGAAGTAGAAATGGGGCAAAATATAGTCCCCTGTAGTGAAATGGTGGATAAAAGTACACAAAGTCGGTAATTAATGGTAGAATGAACATTGCACAAAAACTAAATTTTTTTTTTGGATGAATTGGTTAATTTTAATGGAAATATTATTTTCATGAATAATATGCAAACATCAGTGATTTTCTTATTATATGCAAAGAAATATGTTTTTACACATTTAGTGGTAAATCTGTGAAAAATGCTGGCAAAATCTATATTTTACAATTACGCAAGCAGTGCAGGTTGGCCAAGTTTCGGAATAGGCTATAGGATGTACTATTTTATTTCGCATGAATCGAGATATTCTTAAACCCCGATAGGAGTCGCAGGATATTGAACAAAATCTTATTTATGAATCGATTTGGATCATATATCGGTCACGTAGAGATAAACTCTTTCGATACAAAGTATATCCGGTATATTTTCATATCTACATATATTGGCCACATACACACATACAGGATTTGAAAAAGCTTTTTTACCTACACGCTGTTATTTACGTGATCCAAACAAGCGTTAACATTTTCCAAATTATTTTCACAAATATTAACTTGTTGCCATTAAAATACAAATTTTCCATTTGCTTTTGAGAATTTAACGTTCCATCATTAATTAAAAATAGTTTACAAAATTCACACAAAAATGTTCAAAGAACAATACTTGTTTTCAACAATGGAGACGATTTGTTAAGGGTGAGTAAAGAACCTTCTTAATTATCAAACCTTTTATTATTAAATGAGCATAATCCACCGTTTTAGATACCAGGTCTTGACTGGAAAACAAGTGATGATCTGAAACGTATATGCATCCAGAAGCAAGGGCTGAATGGCAAGTTTACTCGTTTAGGAGAAAAGACGAAACTTCAGGCAATGCAGTAATTCTAATCCAGGAACCATGGTAAGGTCGTGGGCGTATTTATGTTCTTAGTCCGGTACTGTCGAGCCGAGGTCATCGTAGTCTCGGTCGACCAGCCTTACGACTGCGTATTTACTTCTCTTTTGAGAGACTATGGTCATCCTGTAATACGCTGAGCCACACGATCTGGGTCTGATGCAAACTCAAATTATACTACGTGGGGCAACACGAAGCGCAACCCTCGCTGGAACAAGCCACTAGACTTTATTCTGTTCTCCGGGATAGTAATACAGAACGAAGGTAATATGCTACATTTGTTACCATCAGAAGACAAGAGTGATCGATCTGAACTTAGCTAATAGAGGTATGGAGGATCACATAAAATGAAGGAGTGTCTTGGAAGAGAAAACTCTCCGTGAAATCCACTTTCCACTTTCATGGATCGTGTCTGAGGATTCAGTGAAGTTTTCTTTACCCACTTTCTGTTACTTTAAGTCATCAAACTCTTACGCCGTGTATCCGAAAATGCTAAAGTGTGAAATTAAACAAGCTTACTAGACCTTGATAAGAATCTCTCGAGCTTGTTTGGCTTAACAATTCCCATGCTTGGGAGAGAAGTAAGGGCAGTTTTCTTTCCCAAAAAAGATGATTACGCACTAGGAAACAGCAGCCAATCAGCCTGGCGTCTGTCACGCTGAAGAACCTAGATCTGACGGTCGAAACACATCAGATCAAACGTTTTGGTAGGCAGTAAACTTTTTATTCATATGCCTGCAAACGGGTGGGGGGAAAGGGTTTGGCACAATAGCAGAGGCTGGGAGAGGCTGCCCTCAGGGCGGTGCAATTCCACCTCTCTTCAGGTGCAAGGTGGACTCTCTTTTAACGGAAATGCAAAACTTCGTTCACTGCCGAGCTTACGCGGACGATATTTGTGGATGAGCGTCAGAATTTAATTGAGGACAGAAATAATTAAATTATCAAAATTTTGGAAAATGAGTGTGGTACGTTGCAATCATACTAACATCCTTTTATTTTTATTTAAAGCAATAACGTCATTTAAGGTTTCAAAATAGCAAACTCGGCTTGCTTTTATGTGCGAATAAAGACACATTTTTTTAGATATTGAACATTGCTTTAGTGCTTAAAATATACCTTAAACCTTGTTCTTAAGGAAATATGTATAATTCGAATATAAAATATCTTCGTGAAATAGCTCGAAAGATATTATGAATAGTAGTTTCGTCTTAAATGGGGGGATGAGTCCTCCTTTTTCCCATACAAATAATATATAGTCTCATATATAGGATTTATAACCAAATATTGCGCATCTGCATCAAATAGTTGTGGAGTGACAATAAATTTGGCTTTTTTTTTATTGTATAGGGCGTGGAACCGCCCATCTTTCCAAAATGATACACAGTGACACAGTCACACCGCCTACTTTTCCAAATTCATTTATACCTTACGTTGGGCCCGGGGATCACTTGAACCTACTGTGCAAATTACATGAATATCGGTTCAGTAATTTGGACGCCTATAAAGGACTCACGTTCATTTTTATACACGAGCGCACTGGTGCCCAAGGTATAATAACTTTGTTCACCTAACAGATGTGATATACACATTGCCCTGGACTCAAGGTACTTTGGTATTGCAAATGGGTGAAATCGGTCAATAACTACGCCCGCAAAAATGGTATTTTATAAAAAAAAAGACCGCGATATTTAAGTAACTATTGAAGCTAATTTCCTCAAATTTGACACAAAGGATTGGGTTTGGGAAAGAAATACGCGTGTAAATAGGCGTAGCCCCGAACACTTTTCAAGAAAATTTATATCTGCGAAACTACTTAAACCAACTTTACCGAGTTTGGTTCACATACCGCATCTTAAGTCAATAAGCAAAAGTACGAAAATTGTTAAAATCGGACAAACACCATACAACGGTAGTTTTCAAAAAATAAAAAATTCGCTCAAATTTAATATGAGGCATAGGTCAGCAAAGATACCGCATCAAAAAAATTTGGAATTGGGCGTGGCATCGACCACTTTAGAGCACATAAGTATATCTATGAAACCATTCTACCATTCTACCAAACTGTACCAAATTTGGTACACATATTGCATTTCGAGTTATTAAGCAAAGTTTCGAAAAATTTTAAAATCGGACAAACACCGCGGTCACCTCTCATGTAATGGTAATTTTCAAAAATCAAAAAAGCGATATTTAGGTCAGCATTATACATTATACAGGCAAATACACCAGAACTACACCGAACTAAAAAAATTTAAAAACGGGCGTGGAATCAGAAAGTCATAATTTTTGGGGATTTTAATCTCTGCCTAAATCCTACTGAGAAAATAATAGAAAAATCTCTTAAGGAAAGACTGGGAGTTTTCAAATTTGGATGGTAATATGGCTAACGCAATTATTTAAGAAACGGTTTACAGAAGTATTTGTATTTTTGTCTTGGACTCAATTCCCTATTTTTAATTCTAAGAATAGCATTATTAAAATGCATATATCCTTATACTTTAGAATAAAAATATAATTATGTTACAAGTATAGTATATAAATTGTTTAATATAATAAAGAATAAATATGTACAATTAGAAAATATTTTTAATATAATATTTTAATACAGCGAATAGAACAATACTGTCATAAACATATAACTCTACGTAAACGCATACATTAAAAGCATAGCCATTTGTTTTAGTTTTTATTTAAATAAAAAGAGTCATTTAGTTTTTCAAAATAAAGATTTTTACATCAAGCCCGGTTTATTTGAAATAAAAACTTGCGCCGGGTATTTGAAATTCGGTTGCACCCGAACTTAGACTCTTTCTTGCTTGTTATTACTTAGCTAGGCGCACAATACATATGTGCAATGTGACTTTCCAACTAGTTTGCAATTAGAAACCTGTTAATTAATGTAACTTTTGAATTTTATAATTACCCTTGTTAATTAAATGTTTCGATTAAAGCTTATTTATGGATTGATACAGCATATATTATTATTAACATTGGTATAGAAAGATAAAAAAGAGGTATAGATTATAAATAAATAAATTCCTTGAGCGCTTCGGGAATACAATGAGATCTCGAATTCTGTTTCACTTGACTGCTGCTGCCGAAATCTCGAGTATCATCAAGCCAGTGTTGTCAAACCCAACAAAATCAAAATCTCCAGCGCTTATGAAGCAAAATGATGTGCAACGGGAGGTCGGCAGTAAGCAACAAATATCTTGGCATCCGTAAACAAATCAATTAATGCTAACAACACGCTATTGAAATTAGTATATAACATCCACGAAGATCTTCTCACCAGTCAGCGAAGTCTATAACTCGATTCAAGAATGTTAGAAAACCAGACTACGACAACGCCGGTAGCGTACACGTCACAGCGGTTCCTGCCACAGGAATAGCGAGAAGAAAAGGAAGGTGACAACTGCACTTGGACATTTTTTTTGCACTGCAATAATTAAAATAGAAATCTCGGCCTTCACATTTATTATTCTGTGTTTAATTTTAATTTTGTGTTTTGCCGGCTCGAGGTCACAAAGCTTTGTACAAAGCTCCTCGTCGGACAGTGCGGACGTGTAAAATCATTTGCCCTGAAGCCGGTTACCGTAGTGTAACCGAAATATATTGGAAGGAAAAATATGTAAATAAATTGTTTTACTCATACCAACACCCCCTTGACCTCGAGCCGGCAAAACACTAAATTAAAATTGGAAAGGTCGCGAAAAAAAATCATTATTGTGTTAAATTTTTTGAAAAAATCACTCAAAACTGTGAGAAATCAACTTTTTAAGAGCAAGTTGTGACAACAAACCTTCAAACGAGCAAGTCCATGCATCGGAATAGTTTTTGTCGTCACCGTCTTTTCTCTGTATCGTGGACTCGATTGCTACATTAAATTGCCCGTCTCAGTAGAGAATATTGTTGCTTATGTTGAGAAGCATTAAGTTTATTGCAACTACTTTTATTTCCTGCTTTAAACTTGTCAAGAAAGAAACTTCTCCTGATAACATTAAAACTTATCGTTCCTCCTGCCTTCTATAATAAATTTCTGGACCCAAATCTACGATCTGCGGGATTTATCGTCCGGCCATTTCCCATTTTTCCGAAGGAACAAACCGGATCGCAATTATCAGCTAGAAAGTAACTGGTCTCTTGCGATTTCAAATAATTTTAAGCTTCAAACTTTGCTATCATGATATATTTAATGCGAACAAAAACGAGAGAAGTGTTCTAGTCACTTTTCATTGCTTTGGCTCAATAGTGGTTATTCTGATGTGGAATTTTACAACCCAGTTGCATTTTAAATATATCGTACTCGTATCGTGCACTAAAAATAAGTTGTAACAGAGGTGGTGGTGGTACTTTAAGATTTTCAGTTTTCCAGCTCATTAGGGGCTACTCTTTAATTGATCAACTCAGTGTCAGTATTTTCGGAATGATTGGTAAACTATTCGTTTTGGTATCCTATATTCCGCGTAGTAGTTCGGAATAGTTTTTTTTGTGAGAAATTTTGTTGTTTTGCATGACAACATCAAGACGCACACCACAAATTGTAGGAAAAGTTCGGCCAAAATCGCTTAAGGAGTTATACCGCCAATTAAGTTAGTAAGTAAGTTCAGAATTCTTAATATCTGCGACAAGAACGGGGATGGCCATTTTTAAATTTTAGGTGATTTCAATCGCCTGGCCTTACTTGCTAAGGAATGGTATCTTAACTCCTTCCAATGTGAGTCATTCATTGTGGGATAACCGGTTCAGTATTAATCTTACTCAGATTAATTCCTTTTCTATTTAGTCTGTGACCCTGCAAACACTGATGTATTTTCCAATACTGCCCAATCTGTCGACTTTGGGACGTACCTCTGTCTTCTTTTTTCTTAAGAAATATTTCTCCTTTGGCGTTCATTATCAATCGTTCCATTTCCTCGGGCTACTTTATTGAAGGATGAAGCTCGGCTAAATAACTCCGATTTTCAAATCTGGTAACAACAATAATGTTAGAAATTATAGACCAATTTCTAAATTAACTATTTTCTTAAAACCGTTTGAAAAGTTGGTTAAGGAGAAATTGTTATTTACAATAATAGGCTTGTTTCTTTACACCCGAGTTGCAAAGGAACGCTCCAACTCGGATAAAACTTCCTTTAGTTACAAATACTATTAGGGCGCGGTTATTGGTGCGCCCATTTTTTCAATTAAAGTAGCTGAAAACTCCCCATAATATTTTTCCGTATGCGCCACTGGGAATGGGTATAATGCAGATACCACTTATATTGATTTTTTTAAGTCCTTTGTTACGGTCACACATGATATTTTATTGTGCTGACTTGGTTGCACCTGTAGAGTACTGGACGTAGTCATCCGTATGCACGCATTTGTGATAATTTGGCGGCTCGTGTGGATTATGAGCTTCCACGCAGTATTTCTATCTGGCTACAACCATTCTTAAGAATAGAATTTTTTTCGTAGAAAACGAAAATACTAAATCGTACTTTTTTGTGACCACTTCAGGCATCCCATGAGGTAGTATTCTTTTCCCAATCTTATTTGTTTTCCTTCTTAAAGGCATTGGAACTTGTTTCAAATGTCTAATTTTTACTTTACGCTGATGACTTGAAACCTTTCATATGCCTTGATGAAATTTCAAAATCGTTTCTACACTAATTATTCGTAATATGTATAATTGTAAGCATTCAATATTGGATTTAGAGGTTTGATTTGACTCGAATTTTGTTTTCGTTAACCATGTGATTTTAATTTTTTTGGGATATGCTTCTATGATTTTTAATATTTTCTATACTTCTCACGCGGATAAAACTGATCGAGTTCAACGTAGCTTTATTCGTTTAAATCTGAAATTCATCGCAAATAGGCGAACTATTCAATCTTTAATGTTTATCTATGACATTAGTAGTGCAAGCCAGGCAGACACACTTTATCTGTCAAATCAAATTATCTTAATTTTGCCTCTATTACTGGAACAGTTAGTGAGCTGAAAAAAATCTATAAAAGCCTAGATCTTGACTTTGCCATACCAGAAACATTGTTGCATCTCAGATTTTTATACATATTTAACTAATATCTTTTATTTAGACATTAAGAATTTAGCACTTAAGGGGATTTTGTAATATAATGTAATATTTTTGTAATCATATAGACTCAATAAAAAAAATGAAGTGAAATGCAAATGTTCTAGGAATTCTAGTTTCATAATTTGTCTATCACAAAGATCATTTGTCTTTCGGAGTCGGCGTAAAACTGCAGGTCTCTAAATTTGTATTACAACATCAAGGCGAACACCACAAATTGTAGGAGAAGTTCCTCCAAACATGAACATTGTTATTATTATAATGGATCGTTGTTTGTTCGTCAAGACCAAATTGCATGCTTCCTTCTGTGGGCTTGATTGTAATTGCTACGCGAAGGTTACGGAAAAAAGAAAAGTCGACAACTCTCAACAGGTGACGCTGTAGGGGTACATTTCGTTTTTCAGTTCAATTCAATTAGATATCATCAAGTGTCGTTAAATGACATATCTATTGCTAAATGACGTCTGGACAGATTTAGATAAGATTTGGTTCATACGAGAATGTATGTATGTACATATATATTCCGTTGTATGGGCTCACATATAAGCAGCTTGAAAGGGAGTTACCACCTTTTTAAAACCCTAAGTTTAATTAAAGCAATCAGTGGAATCAAATATTGCAATATAGGTATCAATGGATATTTTGAAAAATGTGTCATAGCGGTCATATTTTTCTCGGTGCTAAAAAATGGGAACACTTTTAAAAATGAAATATATGATCAATACAATTCTATTCCTGCTATTCAATCAGCTGTTCTTTGTTTAATCTAATTCTTCTTCATTCAGGTATTTCCTAAAAAATATTGACGTGAAGAATGCATAGGCAAATAATTGAAAGTATAAAGAAGAAATAGCGCTTGGGGAGTTCCTAATGGAAAATAATGAGATCGAAGTAAGTTATTCCCTCAAATCGTGAAAATGTGGAGTCGAATTGGATATAGTATCCTTGACAGCAGCTGTTTTATGCTAGCACAGTAGGTGATTTTTACCAAATTGAATTACGATTTCTGTTCATTGTTAGAGAACTACAATCGAACTTTAATATTTGCTAACATTTGTACATATTTAGAAACCGACTGCGAAGGCGTATTCAAACGCGTTGATAAGGAGAAAACCCAGAAAACTTGTAAGAAATGAAAAGGCGCAAATGTTAAAAGAGCTTTTTCATCAACAAAATTCGTGCGTGCAACCGAAAGAATTCACGTCCGAAAAATACTGAATTTAATTCTACCATACAAATAAAAACCATTTTCACCATATTTTGCTATATTTAGAGCAGAGAGGCTATTGCGGAGGCGAGCGGCTACATATGTGCAAAAAGAAAAATATAAGTTATAAATAAAAAAAAAAACGACAGAAGAAAAAAACTGTTTCTGAATCGCGAGGGGCAACTTGTCACGAGATGAGTAATGCATCAAGTGTGCATAAGAGAAGGGTAGAAAGGGAAAGGGGGAATCGTGAAAAGAATATTCTTTCGTGTTTTCAGCAATTTTTGTGTCGATCCGCAAACTGCGCGTGCACATGTACGCAAATGGATTGATGCGCACATGTATTGCTTAAAAAATGCATGCATATTGATGCATATTATTAATTTAGAATAACTTTATATAATGTATCTGCATGAATATGCGTATTTAGTACGTCTAGATATAATAAATTGAATAAAAAAAATAAAAAAATTAAACTAAAATGCCGCAGTGTGGAAATTGAACTCTGGTCAAAGAAAGATTTCATATTACATGCCACAACTTAACCAGCAAAGCCACAGCAGGCGTTGCAATGTGCTCGCTTAAAGGGCTAATTATTCGAATCTCTACTGAAGAGTGTTTGGACAAAAATTCTAAAGTATTCTAGAAAAATGCCAGCAATTTGTCAGACTACGTTGCCAAAATACATTATTGTCTGATCATGCGATGTTGAAACTTTTCAATGACCGTCGAAGGTTTGTAATATTGAAGACTAGCATTTTTGTGTTCGTCGCGAAAAAGATTGTTGATGAAATGCTTGCGCTTATGAATGAACAGCATTTGTTTTCAGAAATATACGCGAGCGTTATGAATGAATTTTTTGTTGTTGTAGGTATGTATGTAAATATGCATGTATGCATGTATGTATGTACGTATGTAGTTTCAGATATTTCCGAATATTTTGCGCCGGCGCTGGCACAAGTGCAGCTGCGGTTGCGATTGCGCTGTGATGTAATTAAGATTTAGCGTAGGTCAAGGTTGAATTTATACACATGCACATTGTATGTACATATTTACATACATGCATACATACATACATATCTTATCTCATTTCAGATGCCTTATATTATTTAATTTTTTAATTACTTAAGTACATATGATGAACCATAGTAGATTTTTCATTAAAATATACAATTTTGTCATGTTTTTATTAAACTTATTTTTGACTTAGAAAATTAGTAGATAAATATTAGTTGATAGGTCCATAGGTATGTATGTATGTATGTATGTAAATATGAACAAAGAATTAAAATCAAGATTATTAAAATATCTACATAGTACATACATATGTAATATCACCATAATATCCATCAATATCTAATAATCATAATGTGCGCACTCGCGCTGAAAAATCAAGCAATTTGCGCTGATGGCGATTGACACAAATATTGCCAAAAACTCGAAAGAATATTCTTTTGGTTACCGTCCCCTTTCCCTTTCCACACATGTTGCATAACTTCTCTTCCGACTCAACTTGCCCCGCTGACAATCAAACAGTTTTTTCGCGGCTTACTTCTTTTTCTTCTTTCATTTCATTTTTAGTTGAATTCGTAAATTGTTATTCTTTTAGCATACATAATGTCATTTGCATAACTAGCCCTTTAGGGAAGCGCAATTCAAAGTTTGCTGTGGCTGTGCTTGTATAGTTGACACTGGCATACTTATATTGCACGTTTTAGCTTTGGCCACAGTTCAAATCCACTTTCGCAAATTTGTTTATATTTTTTATTTTACTTTTAAAACAATAGGATTTAAAATAAAATTTTAATTATTTTGCTGGTTAAGTTGTGGCATGTAATATGAAATCTTACTTTGGCCAGAGTTCAATTTCCACTCTGCGGCATTTTAGTTTAATTTTTTTATTTTTTTTATTCAATTTATTATATGTAGACATACTAAATACGCATATTCATGCATCCACAGTTGACGGATCGACACAAAAATTGCCGAAAACTCGAAAGAATATTATTTTGACGATTCCGCCTTTCCCTTTCCACCCTTCTCTCATAAACACTTGTTGCGCAACTCTGCCGTCTCAAGTTGCTTCTCGCGATCCAGAAACAGGTTTTTTCTTCGTTTACTTATTTTTCTACTTTTGTTTTCGTTTTCGTTTTTGTTTTGGTTTACTACTTATCTTCTTCTTCTTGAACACATGCAGCCGCTCGCCTCCGCAAGAGCCTCTCTGCTCTAAATATAGCAAAATATGGTGAAAATGGTTTTTATTTGTATGGCAGAATAAAATTCAGTATTTTTCGGAGGTGAATTCTTTCGGTTGCACGCGCAAATTTTGTTTTTGGGACCAGCAGTGAAAAATAAATTTGTAATAAATCACACTAAAAAGTATCCTTAAACTAAAAGGAGAAATAAGCGGTAGTGTTAACAAATTTTATTCTGAAAACCTGCTGGCAAAATTCTGTGCAAATAAATATTTCCCGACAACAATCAACTTACCAGATTAGAAATTAACAATTAAGTAAGCCGAGATTTTGGAAGGACGATAATATACAAAAAGGATCTCCCTCGACAAAGACATCCAAGGAAAGTAGAAAAGTAAGTCTAATTCTTAGCTTATACATATGTATGTGGCAAAAGCAAAGAAAGTAAAAAGAAAAATATCCAGGGGAAGTGAATCTAATTTTTATAAGTGTTTATGCAAAAAGTAACAAAAAAGTGAAAATGGCTCCAAGTTCAGATGAAGCATTACCTCGATTAATTTCGATACATACACTAAGTTTCAAGAAAGAAATAGAGAATTTAAAATTACAAGTAAGAAATTTGACAGCCGTGTATAATGTGGAATAAGTTGTAGCGAAACATTAGACATGATATAATCGCTTCCCGAATTTAATGGAAAGGTTACGTTAGTTGGCGAGAAGCCGCAAATAATACTATGATTTTGTACGAAAAAATTGATCGTAAATATTATGGGGCCTTAACAATTTTATGAAATAAAGTAATTGGCGACACTTTAACTAATCACGGCATAGTCCTCAATTTCGAGGCAATAATTAGGCGATTAGATTTCGCATATACAGACAAGAGACCCCTGCATATCCTTGAACAGGAATTCAACTTAATAAGGCAAATGAATATGAACTTGATTGACTATTATAACACGGTAAGTTCTCAATTAACTTTAATGATTAATGAAACTATAATGGCATATGGTAATAATTCGGAAATTACCAAAGAATATAACTAAACACATCGCGCTGATGCATTAAGACTTTTCATTACAGGACTTAACGCCCCTTTAAATAATATAATCATGTCACTAAATCTGACTGATTTGCCTAATGCTTTAGCAAAAACACTGGAAATGGAGTCAAATCAAATTCGTATACAATTTGCCAATACTTACAGTCTACCGAGACAAAATAAAAATTTCACTAATAACAAGCCCACATTCAGGCAATATAATAATAACTTCCAATATTGTAATAATTTGAGATTTAATCAAAGGCCAGAACAGTTTAATAATAACTATAATAATAGAACCTTCGGATGGCGAAATCGATCCAAACCAACCCCCATGGAAATAGATAGCTCCGCTCAATTTAGGCAACCAGCTAGCCTAAATCCTTATAGACAACAATCTGTTCAAAATAATAATACCGATTATAATAGAATCCCCAAAAGAAGTCATGAATTAATCAAAATCAGAATGGTGATCGACTATAAAAACTAAAAGAAAACACGATATCTGATAGATATCCAATACCGGACTGCAATGTCTTATTGGCAAACGTAGGAAAAGCTAAAATATTTTTCCCTACAGATCTTGAATCAGACTTCCACCAAATACCAATGGAAGAGAAAGACATAGAGAAAACTGCGTTTTCAATTAATAACGGCAAGTATGAATATATTCGAATGCCTTTCGGATTGAGGAACGCACCCTCAATTTTTCAAAGAGGTATGGACAACATACTTCGCCAATACGTAGGAAGATTTTGCCATGTTTACATTGAGCAATGCTGATGAACACTATGATCACTTAGAGAAAATAATAAACACTCTGCATGAAGCTCATATGAAAATTTCACTTGAAAAATCCTAGTTTTTTAAGACCAGTGTTGAATTTTTGGGATATAAGATTGACCATAATATAATAATGAGAGACCAAAAGAAAGCAGAAACCATTAAAGAATATCCTATACCAAAAACTTTACGACAGTTAAGAAGTTTTCTGGGAATAACCGGGTATTACAGAAGATTTGTGCGCAATTAAGCACTCATTACTAAACCATTAACAACATTTTGCAAGGAGAAAATGGTAGAATATCACAAACCCAATCCAAGAAAGTAATAATAGATGGCGAATAATGGCGAGATTAAGGAATGTATTAATACAACAGGTTGAACTCACCCAACCAGATTTTAACAAAAAAATTATACTAACTACTGATACATCAAACGATGCCATAGGACCCGTCCTTTAACCCTAGAACACACACCCGGGTACAAATGTATCCACTTTCAACTTTGAAGTGTTGTAACTTTTGAACCGCTATACCTTCGGATCTAGGAAGATTATTTAGTTTTGAGTTCAAATTCAAAATTTGAACCAGATTGGACCATTGGTTCAGGAGCTACAGCCTTCCAAACACATTATATACGTAAACACACACCCGGGATACGTTTGTACCCCAATAGTAAAAATCCTCATAATAATCAAAAAAAAAAACATTTTTTATATTATTTTTTTATTTGAAAAATTAAAAATATTCATTTCACACATTATATTATTGACTTTTATTATAAAAATTATAAAAATGCATCTTATATCTAAGGAAAATCATGGCAAATAGAGCAATTTGTTGAAGTGACCGAATGTTCAAGACTCATTGGCTTCTTACATTTGGCGCACAGCTTTCTGGGTTTTCTACGGCGTTTTTCCTCTTGTGCGTAACATAAATAGCAAGATCCGGACACAGGTTTTGGCGTGCGCGCTGCGGCAGATGTTGATGCTGCTGTTGACACCATTGATTCCACCGGTCGGTTGAAATATGCTTCCATAGCAATTTTAGTCGAAAAATTTCGCGTCACTTGACGATTTATGGCTCTGGCTTCAATAATGGGCATACACAATGCTTCAGCCAAGCTGCGCAGGATCTGCTTACGCTTGTTGTTTGTTCTCCAAGGCAACATAGGGTTATTCAAATCGTAGACAATGTAGGCTGCAAGAGCTGTAATGTCCAACATGTTGAAGAACATCGCTAGTGGCCATCGTTTTGTTTGTCTTTGTGTTGGATATTCCGCAAACATTTGGTCCATTCGATCAACACCACCTTTGGTACGATTATAATATTCAATTATTTCAGGTTTCCCACTGTCAGCTATTTCAGCATCATTATGCATGGTCGAAAGCAAAATTACTGCTTTATTTTTTTTGGGAACATAAGAGCACATTGTCACATTATTTTTGAAGCCAAATGTCGTTGAACCAATTGTCCTGTTTTTGTTCTGCTTCATTTCTTGAGGAATATATGATTTGTTTTTGCGCAAAGTTCCAACGATCGTGAGTTTCCAGGTGAGAAGCAGTTCTGCAACTGGCAAGGTCGTAAACAAATTGTCCATTGTAATGTTTCGGCCACTTCCTTGGTATTTGGCAGACAAATCCTTCACCACTCGTTCGCCTTGGTTCGTTTCCCTACCAGTTTCTGCTTGGCCAGTATATATTTGTCCATGCAGTGGATATGCATTTGTGGCATCGCAAATCCACCAAACCTTGACACCATATTTAGCAGGTTTTGACGGTATGTACTGCGTAAACCGTGTGCGTCCACGGTAAGGAAATAATTGTTCATCAATCGTCAAGCATGAGCTGGGCTTGTAATGTGCAGCAAGATTATTGTTCATCATCGTCCACAACTCACTGATCGGTGCTGCTTTATCAGTTAGTAAGCGTGTTGCACGAGTGTTTTTATCGTCAAATCTTAGGAACCGCAATATCGAACAGAAATGGTTGACTCCCATTGTGGCGCGATATAAAGGATAGTTTTTGACGCTCCATAAATCTCGAACATGTTCTCCATTGCTATGGTTCGCACCAGTCATAATAAGTATGCCAAAAAATGCATACAGCTCTGTTATTGACACAGGCGTCCATGACTTAGGAGTTGTGTTTGGATGCGCATTGTTGTAAGCATTATAAGTTTCTTTTGCTAACTTATTTGTGTGGCGCATAATCATATCAGCCATTTCAACGTTCATGAAACATTTGAATGTTTGCTCTATTGACAACATTTCAGTGCATCTAGCTGGTCCAGAACGTTCTCTTATAATATTTTGTCTGAGTACCTGACGACTTACATTTGGTTCTTTCATCCACTCAGTACCATCACGTGCAACAAATTTTTCGGCACTAGCAGGTAATTCATTATTTTCTTCTACTTCTTCTTCTTCATCGTCTTCTTCATCATCCTCATAGTCCGCATAATCAGGCAATACTTCTGCGGTACCTTGCGAAACTTCAGCATTGTCATCAGCAATTTCAATGTCATTGATTTGAATTTCTTCTTCATCTTCTGAGTCAAAGTCATAGGGAGCGTCATCGTCACAAATTTCATCAAATAAAGATTGTATATACATACATATGATTCTCGCTGTTCCTCAGTTAGCCTGCATAATAAAACAAATTAGTATATGTTTACATTGTTGCTTATTTTACATTTTTTACCTTCTATATGCTGCACTTGATAAATATTCGTTTCTTCTTGAAGTCATTTCGTATCCAGTTATTTATAGTTTCAGTTATATTTATTTTCACTTATATTTTCACTTCTTACACTTTTGAGCACCAAAACAATAATGAAAATATCAACAGGCAGCATTTATAACAACACCTCGTGTGAAAACAACCCTTGCAGCTGCATATAAAATACAAAAACCAGTTATACCAGTGTATTTGCTACCTACGTACCCATACCTTGCGCGACCTTTTTGCACATATCTTTTGAACCAGGTAGAATATTTCAATGAAATAAAAACCAAAATGTGTATTCGTTGTTAATCTACACGTATATTATTATAAATTATATTATTTTGTTTTGCATTTATCAGGACAACAACAAAAACAAAAATCCACTGTTGCATGTCCTGACTTTATTTGCCCATATCGCTGGAACCAGTAGGAATATTCGAATGAAACAAAAGACAAAATACTTGTTATATATTAAAATATACATTTAAAAAAAAAAATCATAGAAATCGGTTGAATAAGCATTAAAAAACCGCAAAATAAGGTCCCGGGTACAAACGTATCCCAGGTGTGTGTTTACGTGGTATTTTCTGGGTGTGTGTTCTAGGGTTAACCTTTATTTCTAAAACAGTAAATTCAACGGAAAAAACTACGCTATAAATGAAAAAGAATCACCAAACCCCTAACTTTTGCTATATCCCTGAGAAATCCGAATGCTAAAATGAAACGCTGGCATGCACGTATAGAGGAATTTGCCCTAACAATAATTTTTAAATCCGGAAATACTAACTATGTAGCAGATGCATTATCAAGACAGTTTTTGAACAATAATATTTTAGAAAAAAACAATAATGAAAGCGAACAAAGGAAACGAAGAGGATAACCCTACAGAAACAATGCGTTCAGCACCAAGCTTAGATATTTTTCACATAAAAACCTTAAATAAACCCCTAAACTCATTCCCACTACAAATAGGACTAAGCAAATCGAATGGTAACGAACATTTTACTAAAACTTTTAATATTTCCAGGCACCACATAAGATATAAAGATTTGGAATTTTTAAAACAAATAATTTCAGAAAGAGTAGATAAAACCCTTTTAACCGGAGTAAACTGCACATTAGAAAAATTATGTGAGGTTGAACGAATTTTACGAAACAGAATTGCAAAGAAAATTTTCCATACAGATATATTAGCTATTGATGTAACTAACAGAGAGGATCAAGAAAAAATAATTAGACAAACACCTACAAGGGCGCACTGGTGTTATAAAGAAAATTTAAAACAAATTTGCAAGGATTACTACTGGCCACTAATGAAGAACCAATTTAAACAATTTGTAAGAAATTGTGAGATTTGTAACATATGTAAATATATATACGGGTACCTATTGGTGAGGAAAAAGAGGGAGAGCAAATACATATAGATAATTCCTTGCATCAAATTTAAAATTTCTTACATTAATGGATGCCTATTCCAAATTTCTAATAGTTACAACGGTAATTGAAATTGCAAAATGTCTAAAAGAGGAATTGGAATTAATAATTGATGTTGAAATAATAATATGCGCAGCACAATCATATAATCAAAATATTCATTCTGTAACGGAAAAGAAACCTTTTGAAATTTTATATAATAAAATAAAGCACAATTACCTGAAAAATTAAAATTAGGCTAAAGTCAGATGCTTAATTATAGAAATAAAAACCGTAAAATAAGAACATTCAATGAAAATCAAACAATTTATGAAAAAGGAAATAAATGTCAAGGGAAAACAAAACCTAGATATAAAAAGCAAGTAGTTATCAAACAATTCAGGTACAATCAATACCAAATGCAAGATAAATGGAAATTTGTATTAAAGAAAACGAAATATTGTCCATTGATGAAATAACTTATAATATGACGAAATTTAAGGAAGATTTACGAAAATAGGAAGATAATTGTATTGAAAATAGATTTAAGGGAAAAATGGAAATTATTTAATTAGATTTGAAAATCGCGATGTTAAAATAATGGAAACCTTTTACAAACATAACAAACCTATGGCAATCCAACTTTTACCCAATCCGGTCAAGCTAATTAATGTCACTATAATGAAAAATTTAACCATGGAAGAAATCCATTTCGATCATATTGAAAATATTAAACAAATAACAGAATTGAGATATGAAGCTAATAAATCTAATGCTATAATAAATTACAGTTTAATAGCTATAGTATCATTAGTCGTAACTATTATAATAATATGGAAATTCAAGATGAACAGGAAAAACAAAGTGGAATTAAATATTAAACAAATTCCGACGCAACTTGTTATACCACCAATTAGCATCGCTTATTTGAATGAAAGAATAAATTACTACTCATCTTTGAATCGAAACGATTCATTTAACAAAGGGGGGAGTTATGAATGATACAACTTTCCCACCAAAAACTGCTGACACCATTAATATTTGGTGCACCTGCACAAACCTCTGGCCATGGGAAAAATGCAACACAACAGACAGTAGTGTTAAACGAGCATCGGTCGCTTAGAATTAAGTTATGTTATTTTGAATATGATGAATAAAGATTAGAATTAATTTGGCATCCAAACGGATAACATCTTTTTAATTTTGAACTCGCGTTCCAGATGGCACGTGACGCGCTTGATTTCCCAGTACCCTACCATAAGAGGCGCAAAATATCATATCATAGGAGCAAATGTAGCCTTTGGCGGCCTTCGCCCTCTCTTTTGCGTAAACTTATACAAATAGGGCCCGGTAAAATTTCCAGAGGTGCGGGTGAAACATCGTGCACTGATGCAGGTATATTTCACGGATTTGTAATACACATGGCAAATTTGAATCCGAGCTCTATAACCAAAAATCAACGTTGTATTACGACCTGCATAATCCGGGGCCCAGAGTGCAGGATAAACTTATCAGTATAACAGCATTATAGCAGCGGTATCCAACCTGCCCCCAGCACCCAAAATATATGCACCGTTGAGATGCAGTAGAAAATGCAAAAGATACTTCAAAGCGGAATTCGCAACAAGACATTTCATTAGAAAAAAAGAACTAACTAAGAAGAAACTTGGTGGGCTATTTTGCGATTAGCCGCAACTTAGAATACGATGAATACCTTGCCATTATTGACCAATGATCTTTCCAACAAGTTACGTGAGCATGAACATGGCTTCGAACGTCTAACTCAGCTGATGGCGTTTGGTTCGAGAATTGGTCAGCTCTACCGGGAACTCAGTACCAGTCCACCATGATGATGCCATAGTTTTGAGGGACTTATATCTCCTGAAGCGCAATCAACAGGCAGAATCTTCTGGATGTCATCTAGACGATGAGAATCATCCATCTGATATCATGACGTGTAGCCACAGCTGCGTAACACGCTTCGTACGAATTTAACGCCTAGATGCACTGCACATAATTCTAGAGCATGTAGTCCTAGAGAATCAAAAAGCGTACTAGTACCATAAAAAAAGCTCCCTTAGTCAAAGTTAGACACGCTTTCCTCAGGTATACTGTAAATGTGAAGTGGTTCATATTAGACCCAAGGCATGAATATCTTTTCCGTCATTGATATAATGCGCTATAGATTTAGAGTTCAATTTCGAAGATCGGAACTGCCCTCCATAAGTATTTCTGAAACGTTTTGTTGCGGCGACCGAAGTTCTTTTCTGCACGAGGTACTAGTGAGCAGATCGCCCATCTACAAATCCTTAAGGATGACAGTTTCTTACAACTATTGGATGAACCCCTAGCGGTCTATCGAAGAGACTTTACTGTGATAGTTCTGTAGCAGCGTCGGACTATGCCTTGTGATGGGCAATGGTGGAAGGTTGAGAGCTGGAAGCACCAAACTTGTTCCTGGCGTCTGCGACGAATTAAAGCGCTTCATCACCCAAAACTATCATCAGAATATACTAATATACTAATAGAATATGACACCAACGCACGACATCTTAAGTGGGCATAACACTAATAATGTAATTGTCGATGACTGGAGGGTGTCAAGTTTAATGTTCGTTAACTTCGGCAATAAATGTCACATTCCTTCTCTTTTCCGTAATCCTAGAAAGACTGAGTGGAATAAATTCAGTAAATTTCAGTTACTCTAATAATGCCTATTTGTACCAATTGTGGTTGTGATACTGCAACAAAAGCTAAGTTGACAGAGGCTCTTGCCGACTTAAATCGAATCAAAGATGTTTTGATATCTTTAATACGGTGTTCAAATGTTGATAATGCCTCAGTTTCACCGTCTGTGCATAAAAATGAAAACAATAGCAACGTCCGAATGACTCGATCCAAGGTTAAATTAACGCCTAAAGTCTCTCCTATAAGTGCTGTTGTTGCTGCTGATGTGGTTGGTACTGATATTGTGTCGGTTGACGCCGCTTCCGTAGCTAACTCAATTTCTACTGTCAATAATGCATTGTCTAATAATGCAATGCTCTCGCATGTTGGTAGTGTTGGTGTTTCTAATGCTACTTGCCCGTCTACTGTGATTGCTGCTGCCGCTGCTGCTGCTCCTACTATTGCTAATCCGTCTACTTCTGGTGCTCTTTCCGTATCTGGTGCTCTTCGTCTCTCCGCTGCTGTTTGTGCTCCTGCAGTTACTTTCTCATCTGCTTCGCACGATAACCGTATGCTCGCTGCTGATAATGCCGCCGGCGTTTCTCGCATGTCTCTGGATGCTACGAATGTAAACAATGCTCAGTGGTCTACTGTGAAGAAGAACAAAAAACAGCGAAAGCAAATTTTTGTTGTTGGTACCAATGTAAATTCGGACTTAAATGTTTCGATTCGATCTAAATGGCTGCATTTATCTTCTTTTGCACCTTCTGTTACAGAAGATAATATATTGGATTACGTAGTTAATCATGCTGGTGTGCCTAAAAATGTATTAATGTGTTATAAACTAGTGAAAAAAGATACGTCCGTCTCAACACTGAAGAGAGTTAGTTTTAAACTGGGTGTACCAGAAACGTCGTACGAAAAATTGTTGAATTTGGAGATTTGGCAAGTGAACGTTTCTGTACGCCCGTTCCGTTTTTTCGAAAAAGAAGTGCAACAATTGCAGGATACTTAGAGGAATCGTCTAATAAACACTCAGTTGATAACTGCTTAAAAATTTATTTTCAAAATGTTTCTGGTCTCAGAACTAAAGCTGATGATGTGCGTCTATTTAGCTCGCTGTGTGAATATGATATTTTCGTATTTATTGAGACCTGGCTTAATGCTAGATTTTATGATGCTGAGTTTTTTGACCCAAAATTATTTAACGTTTTTCGGAAAGACCGAGATCCGATTAAAACGGGCTGTAATAGGGGAGGTGGTGTTTTAATTGCCACTCGGTGTAAGCTACGAGCTTCATTAGTACAACTTAATGATGATAACTCACTTCTCGATCAACTTTGTGTACGGCTTCAAAGTAATTCTGGTTTGCTCTATATCTGCGCATCTTACATCCCTCCATCTAGTGATGAATTTATTTATAAGGCTCATGTGGATAATGCTGTTGCACTACATAAGGAAATTGGTGAGCACAAGCTATGTGTTCTAGGCGATTATAATTTGAATAACTTAAATTGGTCTTATTTAGATAATAATCTATTTTTAATTCTTACTAATGTTAGTACTTCATTAGAGTCATACTTAGTTGATAACTTGTCTAGCATTGATCTAGTTCAGATAAATGGCTTGCGCAATAAGTTGGATCGTATTCTAGATCTTATTTTTGTTAGCTATGACGTTAATTTTAAGTTAGACCACCCTGAGTCTGCTATCTCACCTACGAATGTACATCATTCCCCATTAATACTGGACATTGAATTTTATGAGTTTTTTGAGGTCCCCGTGGAGGAGCTAAAGCTATCTTTTAATTATAGTTTATGCGATTTTCAGTGTTTAGATAATGTTTTGTCTAGTATTGATTGGGATGCTGTTACAGGACTCGATGAGGTTGCTGACTGCTTCAAACTTTTCAAAAGCACTGTTTACAACTTATGTAAAAAATATGTTCCTACTCATGCTGCGCAATCCTATAAGCTTCCTTGGTATTCGAGAGAGCTCAAGCGTCTAAAGAACCTTAGAAACAAATTCTTTAAAAGGTTTAAGATTACAAATGATCCAATCCACTATGAATTGTTTTTCACTTATAAGAATGAATTTAATAAGCTGAATAAGTCGCGATATAAAAAGTATATTAGGAGTTTTGAAACTAATATTAAGACAAACCCAAAAAGCTTTTGGAACTACATAAAGTCTAAAAAAGGGGTTTCAAATATTCCGACGTCTGTTTTTTATAAAGATAAAACCGCTAACTCAATCTTGGCAGCAGCCAATCTTTTTGCTGTGTAGTGTGAATTCCTCATTTGACTTTGGTTGCTTGGTTCTTACTGAGGAGGATATTCTAGAGGGTATAAATAATTTAAAGACATCTTCAAAGACTGATATTGATGGGCTGTCTGTAAGCTTGCTGAAAAACTGCCCAGCGTTAGTTAAGCCTTTGACAGTGATTTTCAATAAATCTCTTTCCTCTGGAAAGTGACCTCAATAACACCGACTTTTAAAAGTGGCAATAAGAGTGATATCAGGAATTATAGACCTATATCCAAGCTATTTACAGTATCTAAGTTAATAGAATGTGTAATTAAAGAGAAGTTGTTTTTTAATCTTAAACACTTAATTTCCATGAAGCAGCATGGATTTGTATCAGGTAGATCTACATTAACTAATCTAGCAGTTTTTTCTGATGACTGTTTTACTGCCTTTCGAAATGGGTATCAAATGGATACCATCTACACGGATTTCTCAAAAGCTTTTGATAGGATCTCGCATAAATTGTTAATAGCTAAACTATCTAATATGGGGTTTCATTCTGTATTTTTACAGTGGATTAAGTCATACTTGGCTTGCAGGGAAAGCTTTGTTGTAATTGACGGTGTTTATTCGAACTCGTTTGTGCCGACCTCTGGTGTTCCACAAGGTAGCGTACTGGGTCCGTTGTTTTTTATATTGTTTGTTAACGATATTGGGGACTGTTTTTCGACAGCTAAGTATCTTATGTATGCGGACGATCTCAAAATTTACTCGGTGATTAGAAACGCTAATGATTCACTAGTACTTCAAGCGGAGCTTGATAGGTTGTACTTGTGGTGTGAAAAAAATCGCTTATTTCTCAACATTAAGAAATGTCATCAAATAACTTTTTCTAAACTCCAAAATCCAATTTGTACCTCTTATAGCATTTGCTCTAATATGTTAAATTCCATTAATGAGATTAAAGACCTTGGTGTATACTTTGATGTTAAATTTAGCTTTGTCACACATATTAATTATACAATTTCTAAAGCCTTTGCAATGCTTGCATTTGTGCGCCGCAATAGTTTTTCTTTTTCAGATCCGTACACTCTTAAGATACTGTATTCCTCTTATGTTCGCTCGATACTTGAGTACGCTGTTTTCATTTGGAGGCCCTACCACCAAATTCATATAAATCGGTTGGAGTCGGTGCAGAAGGTGTTTATCCGATTTGCTCTTCGTTCTTTACATTTATCTGAGCCCTTACCTGCTTACAACTCACGTTGTCAGTTGATCAACTTAATGACATTGCATAATAGAAGAATTTTCTTATCAGTCTCCTTTTTGATAGATGTTGTCACTGGCTTTGTTGATTGTTCTTCGCTACTGAGTAAAATCAACTTTAATGTGCCGTGTAGAGTCTTGCGTCATATGGATCCGTTTTATGTTGGCACAAGTAAAACAGTATATGGCTTTAATGCCCCGATTAACAGGACACTTTTTGAATTCAATAAGCTATTTGTTTCTTTGGACCTTGATTTCTCAAGTACTAAAGCCAGCTTAAAAGTTAATTTAAAATCATACTTAAGTAACAATATTGTTCTTTAGTTTCTAAATGTAATCTTAAGAAAAATAAAATAAAATTATTTTTTGCAGTGTTCCTATGTACTTAGTCTGAATGAATTGTAAATTTCATAGACAAATAAATAAATAAATAAATATAAATATAAATATAAATGACATCAAGATGTCAAGTCAAAACAGTACAAAAGTTAGAGGAAACCCTAACTAAGCGCTTCAAGAAATCAGCACCGATCACCTTTCTCAAAAAAAGAAGCACCCTGATGGACCGGGGAGCTCAGATAACTTAGGTGTAAAATCAGGAAAACTTTCAGCGACTGCTACAAGACAAAAGTGTGGCAGCCATACACGTATGCAATAAGGCACTATGAGAAAGCAGTAAGGAAGACCAAAACCGAATTCTGGACACCATTGTAGTGACCCCACATACCAAATGTAGCGTACCATCAACACAAACCCCGGTTTCACCATTAGAAGTAAGTTGATAGGTAGAACCAAATAAATCCAATGCTATCACTGAGCTAGCAAGCTAGCAGAATATTTGTCAATACGCTCTGCTCAGCCAAGACAATTCAGCAATAACAAAAACAGCAGACCCCAAAAAACTGACAATAGGGGAGTGCAAAGCAAGACAAGTTAACTATAACCAGACGACTCCAGCAAACATAATAAAAAAATAATAAAAAAAATAATAAAATAAAGATTATAGAACCAATTAAGGCGATTGGTCGGTGATTAGTGCACCACTTACCAAATGGAGCCAACGGAATTAATTTAGACAACTTGCTTGCTTTATGTTTCTTAATTTTATTTATTGCGTACTTTGGTTTTTAATTATAATTAAATGCACATCAATATGTGACGATGGGTTGGCTGTAATTTTCCATCTGCCCTCAAATGCCTATTAAATGTAAGATTTCCGCACCGCTATCCCTTTTGTGTTGTTGGAAGTATACATATTGTTAAGAGTAAACCCACGATGAAATGCATATCATGCGTATAAAACGGGTGAGAGATAAAACTCATTTGGTATTACAAGTGTTGTTGCCAATGCAGATGTACTAAAACCTGCGCGCGCTGAACACAAACAAAACAGCGAAGTGCGAACAAACGATGGGCGGAAAAGCGATGAGTTAGAAATTAGGCAATGTATAGAAAAACGAAAAGCAAGTTGCGACAAGAGAAAAGGATAGGGTGAGATCCCAGAATATGGTTAATGCGATACTACATTTAAGATCTTTAAGGTCAAGCCCTTAAAAGTCGGAAAGAATTATGTAAATGTAAAACAATAGATAAAAATGTATATATAAGTATAAGTTAACATAAGCAGCTCTTTGTCAACAATAAAGTCCGCGCGTGGCCTGAGTCAGCGAATCTACATTCTCACGCTGACAGGTAAGTCACAGCGCTGGTGTAAGACGATCCGTTCACTATCAACAAGAAACTTGCAGCTGGCCCAAGTCAGCGAATTCACATTCTCACGCAGACGGGTGAGGCACAGCATTAGCGGTAAACTGCCAACGTAAGCGTCGGCGTCGCATGCGCTGCAATAACTCTACAACTATTACTAACATCGAATTGGGGAACACAACAACTACAACAAGGTGCAGGAAACTACTTAAAACATTAGCTTTAGAATGTAAGTCTCAGTTTGTAACAGAGAACTCATCAGACAGCATGATCTGATTAATAAAGTGATAATAAAGAATCATACAGCACTCTTGTTAATTGGCGCCCAACCATTCGGGAACAAAAATTAAAGTTCGATAAAAAATAGTAAAAACTATTCGGGAACAAAAATTAAAGTTCGATAAAAAATAGTAAAAGCTATTTGGGAATAACTGTACGGAACCATCAAGGAGGAGACGTCACAAAAAAGGAATCACGGACCAAAGGAGATCAGAAATTTCTACGAAAAATTAAACAATAGAATTAATATTAAAAAATATGTGAATAGAGTGCAAAGTATAAAAAAATATAGGTGTTGAATTTTTCTACTAAAAAAGAAAATTTGTGTTAAATAAAATTTACGCTATTAACTGTAAATCTTTGCACGGGTTTTTGAAAATAAATATATTTTGCGCAGGTCAGCTTATTGGTATCGGTTTTGTTTCAAGCTCATGAGTGATCAGGACCTGGACAAAATATTTGAGAGCCTAGCGTTAGCACAAGAGATCGAATCCAACCATGAGCGATACCAGTTCGCAAGCACCTATGCCAGGAGCTTGGAAGACAAAGCCCAAAGGCTAAATAAAGGGCAATCTAGGGAAAAAGGAACAAGTAGTAGACATCAAACAAATTACACGTATCATGCGAAAAATCCCCATTTTAACAGAATGCGAGACTTCAACAGCAAGACTCCGCAGAAACTGGAGCCAGTACAGCCAATGGACGTTGATACCTCGCTTCAGAGAACCTACAGCACAACAGAAAAATAATGGATACTCACCTCGATATCCTAATAATCAAAATCAAAAATACGGACAGACAGTGAAGAGACCAGTTAATGGTTCTGCCAAATTCACAGGACCAAAAAAACAACGGGTTAACTACCTGCCAAACGGAAATTCTACTTCTAATCAAGAAGATACGACGTATCATGAGGTAGCAAACTCAGAGGCCTCATCAATCGAAGACGACCTTGCTGAACCTAACCAGTTAAATTTTTTAGACAGAACTCCTTGCTACCGTTCATTGAAAGAACAAATGCAGGGGGAAAACTAAAATTATTAATTGATACGGGGGCATCAAAAAACTATATATAGCCTCTGAAAGTGCTTAAGGACATAACACCTGTCGAAAATTCTTTCTTGGTAAAAAATTAATGTCAGAAGGCGTTGTAAAGGACGCGGTACCATATTTAGGTTTTTTCTATGCTAAAATAATAAATGAAAGTTTAAGTAGTGGCATAGTCCCAATAATGTGGAAAACTTCAACTATTGCCCCAATAGAAAAAGTTAAAAATACGATAAACGCAGATGAGTTTCGCCCAATTAGCATATTGGCAAGTGACGAAAAAATTTTAGAAATCGTGGTAAGAAACCAATTAGTTCAATATTTAGAAAATAAAAAGATACTGATTCCTCAACAATCAGGATTTAGACGAAATCACTCTTGTGAAACAGCATTGAACATGGTTATAGCTGAATGGAAAGAAGAGTTTAATGATAAGAAATCGATAATAGCAGTTTTCATCGATCTAAAAAGAGCGTTTGAAACAATGGATCAACAAATATTATTGGAAAAACTATCAGGCATTGGTATTAAAGATGTTGAAATGCATTGGTTTAGAAATTTTTTAACAAATCGGAAGCAAAGAACAATAGTTGGTTCGAAATTGTCAGAGGAAGTGGACGTCAAGATTGGCTTGCCCCAGGGTTCTGTTCTTGCGCCAATTTTATTTAATATCTACATTAACGATATTAATTCAGTATTGAAATTCAGTTGTATAAAACTATTTGCTGACGATGCATTAATTTCGATTAATGGTAAGAACGAAAAAGATATAAGAGAGAAGTTGCAAAGTGATCTAGATGCTTTGTATGCCGGGCTATGTGCTAACCGACTTAAAATTAATATTGAAAAAACTAAATACATGGTAATTCAAGAAAGAACATTGTTAATATTGAATCTATCAAAATAAACAATACGGAAATTGAAAACGTACAGAGAATTAAGTACCTGGGTATCGTAATAGATTACAAATTAAAATTTGACGGTCATATTGACCACACATTAAGTAAAATAGCTACTAAACTATGGTTTTTAAAAGATCCTGTAAATATTTAAGTAATCATTATAAAGTAGGAGTCTATAGATCAATAGTTGAGCCATACTTTATATATTGTTCTACAATTTTCTTTATCATGAAAGATTCGCAAATTGATAAACTGCAAAAAATGCAAAATAAAGCTATGCGTTTTATATTAAACAAACCTTATGATACTCCAATAAGAGAAATGCTACTCAGTTTAAATTGGTTTAGCATAAAACAACTAATATTTTTTTATACAATGAAATTTATATACAATATAAAGAACGGACATTTGCCCGATTATCTGAGAACAAGTATTAAATTTAACTAAGAGGTTCATGACAAAAATACCAGACGGAAAAATGATTTAAAATTGCTTAATTATAAAACAGCCCTTTTAATAAATGCTTAAAATGCTTCAATGAATTGCCTGAAAACATTAAAAATTGTGACACTAATTTGTTCAAAAAAAGATTATTTGATTATACAAAATCATTGAATATAAGATAGAGTTTGTAGTTTGTGTTGATTTGAGATAAATATGTATATCAATATTTCAATATTTTGTATTCAAACATTGTTCATATTGCTAATGAAATGTAAATAATAATATCTCTTAAGTGATTTTTTGTTTTTTTTTTGTTTGAAATAGACTCTACGAAGTCGTAATAAATAAAAATAAAAAAAAATAAAACAATCAATCCATGGCTTTACTCACATTAAAGAAAAATGCGCGGTCAACCTTTTCGACACAAACAGTTCCTTTTTTATACTCCCGTCTCAAACAGACGCAACAATATATTTAAAATCAAAAAAAATAATGACCAATAATGGCTCAGAGGAAATAAAGTTTTTAAAGTGTACAAATGTGAATTTCACACGAGTAGAGGACATAGAAGTCCCCGAGGTTGTAAGGAGCAAATTTCAAAAAATTGTGAAAAATTTATTACCAGTTTTTTCTGATCCTAATGAAACCCTACCATTTAACACAAATATTGTCGCCACTATTCGCACCGAAAGTGACGACCCGGTCTATTCTAAGGTATACCCTTATCCAATGGGTGTAGCGGAATTCGTGAATACTGAAATTCGCGATTTACTAAAAAATGGTATTATACGACCGTCTAGGTCACCATACAACAACCCAATATGGGTTGTAGACAAAAAAGGAACGGACGAACAAGGCAATGTGAAGAAACGTCTTGTAATAGACTTCAGAAAATTAAACCAAAAAACCACCGACGACAAATACCCCATCCCCAATGTAACCGTAATACTATTAAATTTGACCTGAAATCGGGCTTCCACCAAATATCTCTCGCAGAATCCGATAGGGAAAAGACCGCTTTCTCGTTAGGCAACGGGAAATACGAATTCTGCAGGCTTTCCTTTGGTTTGAAGAATGCGCCCAGCATTTTTCAAAGAGCTATCGACGACGTATTGAGAGAACAAATAGGAAAGTCCTGTTACGTTTACGTCGACGACGTTATTATCTTTTCAGAAACCGAAGAAAAACATGTCGAGCATATCGAGTGGGTTTTAAAGAGGTTACATGAGGCTTATATGAGAATTTCGCGTGAGAAATCAGAATTTTTTAAGGAAAGCGTTGAATACTTAGGCTTTGTTGTGTCTAGGGGAGGCATTAAAATAAGCCGCAGCAAAGTAGATGCTATCCGTAACTACGAGAAACCCGCCACTCGTCCTTACATCGGAGGATGTTATGTTACTCTACCCAGACTTCAGGAAGCCATTTGATCTAACGACAGACGCTTCATCTTTGGGTCAATTACTTTTATTTCGAGGACTTTGAAAGATCGTGACCAAAACTTCGCAACTAACGAACGCGAGTTACTTGCCATAGTCTGGGCCCTAAAAAGCCTTAGAATCTATCTCTATGGCGCCAAAAATTTAAACATTTTTACAGACCATCAGCCACTTACGTTTGCGGTTTCAGACCGAAACCCAAATGCCAAAATTAAAGGCTGGAAAGCGTTTATCGACGATCACAACGCACAAATTTTTTACAAACCGGGCAAGGAAAATCATGTTGATGACGCGCTGTCACGACAGAACATCCACGCTCTAGAGGAGGATGCCCAATCAGATTTGGCTACAATCCACAGTGAAATGTCATTATCCTATACGATAGAAGGAACCGAGAAACCATTACATTGTTTCCGAAACCAAATCGTTTTAGAGGAAGTGGACATGACTTTAAGACGGGACTTCATATTCTTTGGCAGTAAAACTCGTCATATAATTCAATTTGCAAATAGGAAGCACCTTATTGAGGAGATAAAAATAGCTGTGAGCCCAAATGTGGTAAATGCCATACATTGCGATCTACCAACATTGGCCAGCATACAACATAAATTGGTAAGGAGTTTTCCGTCAACAAAGTTTTGGCACTGCAAAAACATGGTGTCTGATATTGTCAACAAAAGCGAACAGAGGGAGATTGTTGTTGCTGAGCACAATCGAGCTCATAGAGCAGCCCAGGAGAATATTAAACAAATACTCGGCGATTACTATTTCCCAAAGATGGCCAATTTGGCGAACGAAGTTGTCGCGAATTGTAAAATCTGTAGTTTCGATAGATAAAAAGTACTTTCTTACCTGTCTGGACAAATTCTCAAAATTTGCGGTGGTGGAGCCTATACCATCTCGAACAATTCTGGATGTAAAGGCCCCAATCATTCAGTTAATGAATATATATCCAAACCCAAAGACTATTTATTGTGATAATGAAGCTTCTCTAAATTCTGAAACAATAACCTCATTATTAAAAAATAATTTTGGTGTAGACATCGTAAACCCACCCGAAATGAGGAATGAGATAACCATGAAAATAATGAAGGCCCAACAAGCACAAATGGATAGGAATAACCCCTCCAGACAGAATAGAGTATTCGACGTGGGGGAAAGAGTATTGGTAAAGACTAACAGGCGACTTGGAAATAAATTTTTCCCTTTATATGTTGAGGAGAAAGTTGAGGCAGACTTAGGAACCCCGGTTCTTATAAAAGGGAGGGTGGTCCATAAGGACAACCTAAAGTAAGGAAAAATTCTTAGCATATCTTTAAATAGCATAAGGTAAATTAATTAGGCTTCTTTCACACTATCTTTCAGGATACTGATTGTGATACTCCTTATTCAAACGGCGACGGCAAAATTGACGGACTATTCGACTTCCGACTACATACCGATTCAGGATGGTGACGCGACGGTTTGGGAGGAATTCGGCTATTTAAGGCATACAACTAATCTTACAGTTTACAAGGGAGTAGTTGAGGAAACCAAAGGCTTAACAACGCAATTCCCTCTATCCTATATGAGATTGTTACTCGACGCAGACATTGCACATATAAAGGTGCTTCTGACAACACTGGGCATACATCACAGACAGGCTAGGAGCATTAACCTTTTGGGATACTGCCCTAAAGGTTATCGCAGGTACGCCTGACTTTGACGACTTCGAAAACTTGAAGTTCCGACAACAGGAACTCGTAGACTCAGAACGACATCAGGTGGAAATAAACACAAGGATACAAGAAAAGGTGAATGAACTGACGGAAACGGTTAACCACATCATTAAAAACGCAAAAGCTGGACAGATCGACACTGGTCACTTGTATGAAATGCTGCTTGCAAGAAATAGGATCATTGTAAATGAAATTGAAACTTTAATTTCAACTACTACCCTTGCAAAGATAGGGATAATAAATCCCATGTTGCTAAACTCAAATGATATAAAAAACATTCTTGAAATGCGCTCTACAAACACATCTATCACTGATTTAATGGAGGTATCATATATTAAGGTTCTATTAGACAGTAGCCTTCTACATTTTGTTATCAAATATCCTAAGCCAGTACTAGTCTGTAAGAAAATTATTATTTTTCCTGTCCAACACAACGGAACAATCCTGCACCTTGGGAATGACAACAATGTTGCCGATTGTCATAATCAAATTTTGGCGATTGGAAATTGCAGCGCAACGCTCACATCAACGTTTTGGAAAAAATTACAACATCCAAAGTGCGCGCAGCACCTTCATTCTGGTAATGTTGCCCACTCGCCCTAGCCACATTGAACCAATTATGAGAAGACCATAAAAGGAACTTATCTACTTTCCTTCGAAAATGAGATTCAAATTAATGGATCCTACTTCAAAAACCAAAACGGCATGTTAAAAAAATTACCAGGATCAGCAACGACAGCGCTCCTCAAAATCACCAGTCATCGAGAGATTTTGAGTCTTCCATACCTTCACAAGATAAGTATGGAGGAGTTAACATAAGCAGCCCTTTGTCAACAATAAAGTCCGCGCGTGGCCTGAGTCAGCGAATTCACATTCTCATGCTGACAGGTAAGTCACTGCGCTGGCGCAAGACGATCCGTTCACTAACAACAACAAACTTGCAGCTGGCCCAAGTCATCGAATTCACATTCTCACGCTGACGGGTAAGGCACAGCGCTAGCGGTAAACTGCCAACGTAAGCGTCGGCGTCGTATGCGCTGCAATAACTCTACAACTACTACTAACATCGAATTGCGGAACACAACAACTACAACAAGGTGCAGGAAACTATTTAGAACATTAGCTTTAGAATGTAAGTCTCAGTTTGTAACAGAGAACTCATCAGACAGCATGATCTGATTAATAAAGTGATAATAAAGAATCATACAGCACTCTTGTTAATTTATACATATGTATATACAAAAATAGCAACTTCAATAATAAATTTTTTACCCAAGATAAGTGACCCAAAGGCCAACGTTGGTAATATTAACAATCAGGAAAAATATGAGTACGCTTTTTATTTTAACTAGTATCTTAATTAAAGATTTTGTTCTTAAAATCCATTCGATATATAGAAATCAGTTAAAGAAAGCCATTACTAATAATATAGAAATGAACAAGTATAAATTGTGGGCCAATGGGTCAAAATAGAAAACAGAATAAAATTTGTAAGATACGAATTAAACAATAAATGTTGTAACTACATCGGAAAATGTTAGAAGTTCGCTACATGTGCATTTATCCAAATTTACAAAAGAACATAGAGAAACTGGCGTAGACATATCTTGGCTACTCATAGACAGATCGCTAAAAAATTTATCAAAATATGATTTTAACGTTAAAATACCGCATTCAGTAAATATTGAGATACAAAAACCACAAAATCTGAATTTAATTTATTAGAAGCTCGAAAGCTACTCCGAGCTTTTTCCGGAAAAACCAGGGAATTAGAAACTTTCCTAAAAATAGCACAAATTATATACAATGATTTAACAGAAGAAGGCAAAAGAGGATTTCGCAATTTATACAAAACTAAGTCTGCGATTGTATAGCGTGTACGCGCTTTATTCGGTGGGTCCCGGGTTCAAATCATGGCCGGGACAAGTAAAATCAAAAATGAAAGAAAAGTTTTTTTTAACAGCGGTCGCCCCTCGGAGGCAATGGCAAACCTACGAGTGTATTTCTGCCATGAAAAAAATTTCTCACTAAAAATCATTCGTCGTTCGGAGTCGGCGTAAAAGTCTAGTTCGCCAACAAGAAGTTCGGTCAAAATCGCTTAAGCGGTTATACAGCCAATTAAGTAAATAAGTAAGTCAGATGGAGAGGACAAACGTGACTGCGTTACAAATAATTAAGAAATTCAGTCACCCATTCAAACCCAATTGGCCAATCTTACACAAAGAAACATAAGTGTTACAAATTTCCAAAACAAAATCTTCCAGTTAGTATCCGAATTGAACATTTTACAAATAAGTCAGTTTGATGCAGCTGCAAGCTCCAATCGAAAATTTATAATTGTAAACCTTAATGAGCAATACAGCTTAAAATAAAAAAAGAAGTGGCGGTTAGTAGCAGACTACAGAAAACTTAATATCAAAATAGTAAACGACAAATTCCCTTTAACATGATAAGAGGACGTATTAGATGTCTTAGGTAGAGTCAAATATTTCACAACGCTAGATATGACAAAATACCCTGCAAACTGATTGGCGGTCTTGAATTTTTTTATGCCAAACGGCCACTCCCAATTCAAACGTTTGCCATTCGGATTGAAAATATTGTCAAACAACATTCAAAGAATGTTAAAAATTGCACTAAGAGGATTAAAATCAGAAGCTTTCCTTTATGTGGATGATATTATTGTTTTTGGCAGTCTCCGACTATCTCTCGCATCGATCAGACGTTTCTCGTTAGTATACCGAATGTTGTTGCTTTTCATATACAGTCGGGCCTCGATTATCCGTTATCCGGTTAACCGGTAACCCCGATTAACCGTGATGGCCAAAGATCAGTCTATTGTTTTTTGTTTGCAATGTTTTCAAATTGTTTGCTTCGATTAACCGTAATTCCCTATATTATCCGTGATGGCAGAATTTTTTTTTTTAATTTTTTTTTTATTAAGTACAGAAGCAACTAGGAAGCAAACGCAACAGAGAGCGCAAACCCACGAAAATTGTATTAGTTGGATTGAAAAGCACCACACATGCAAACAAGCACACAAGCACGCCACTGTAGCTGAATATAAAATACATGAAAACGGGGAATTCCCTTGTTTGCATACGATGAGCCAGAAGCATTTATCTACAAGTGATTAGTTTAATTTTGAAATTTGAGAAGTGCGGGTGGTTAGATCTAAATACATATACAATGTCCTTTTTTTGCCTCATGTTTTCAGTAGAAAATTTATTGTATACATACTTATTTCATTTAAAAATGTACATAATTATTATTTTTTAATGTAAATATGTATGTACACCAATGCTCACTTGTTAAATAATAAAAATATTTAAAAAAAAAACGGGTGTACCACATACTCCCCAAAATCAAAATCCCCAAATCAAAATCCCCAAGATCAAAATCCCCAAAATCAAAATCCCCAAAATCAGAATCCCCAAAATCAAAATCCCCAAAATCAAAATCCCCTTTTTCTGTGTGAAATACATTGAAATTAGGTTTAAAATCGCCGCGATTTAAAACCTAATTTCAATGTATTTCACACAGAAAAAGGGAATTCTATACTCAATATTATATCTAAAGTTGAAGTTCACGAGATATTTTATGTTTAATGGTTTCACGAATATTTAATAGGTAAATTAAAGAAAATGCAATACATGTTATATCAATCAGTTTATCATATTTGTACAACATAAGTAAATACAAACTTCGCAATTTTTCGAATAGCTTATATACATTAACAAAAACATTTATTTATATACATACATACATATGTAGACCAATCTTTAGTGATGTAAATAAACAAAAAAGCAATATATTCAAAACATTTACATAAATAAACCATGTATGGAAATTCTAATTACATAATGAAATACTGTGTGCTATCGATTTTAAATAGATTAAGTTTATCTAAATCTAAACGACGTTTAACAACTTTTTTAATTTTCTTTACACGCTCGACATTCTTTTTGTTTTTTCGCACACCGATCCCTGAGTGTATTTTTTCTATGGTTGATTTAACTTCAATCATTTCTTTTTTTAAATGTTTTATGATTTCATATACACCACATTTTTTTCTCCCTATAATTACTTTAAGCCTACGGTGCCAAGCTTCGATTGAATTTTGAGTGCCTGGAAAATTATCCTTAAAAGAATCCGAAACGCACCAAAAATTTGGATTATATATCATAGCACCCGCCTTCATATTTTCACTAATGTACTGGGTTTTAAACCAAGCACACAATTTTTTAAAATCTCTGTCTGTCGAGCTACTCTTCAGTTCACTGAAATAATCTGACACACATTCTGGGGGAACAAATGATAAACTTTTCAGCATACGAACAGCTATGCTGAAACTTTCATCATTGCCATATTTTTGAGAAAGCCTTTCTTTCTGAACTCGTCTCCAAATGATCTGGCCAAAGTGAAATAGGCACCCTTTATATCGGGCATCAGGAAAATACTCGTTTGCCGCAGACGAGACGGTTCGCTCAAAATCAGTAATAATTCTTTGCGGATTAAGATTAATATTCTGTGCTAAAGCCAAATTAAATAGTTGATAAAAAAATTCAGTGTACGCCTGCTTGGATTTTTTGCTCATCAGGCAAAAAACTAGAGGCACAAATTGACCATCAATTAGCCCTTGTATGGTGAACAGTTGGCGAAAAACTTTCGGTACATCAAAAAACGTCCCATCCATCACCCAGCAGTGTGACCTCTCCAATTCCTTTAGGGAACTCGTTGTGCCCATAATAATGTTATTTTCACCATCGAAATCCCAATCACTCAACACAAATAATGTCATGCAAGGTTTTTGGGTTCAAATCCGTCTGGGCCGCTTTTTTAAATACTCTTTTTTTAGCTTTTTAGTCGCTAAATTGATGAAATAATTATTTTTTTTCCTCTAAATCCGTCATGCGTTCTCGTCTATATCTATACATTGTCATATATGGGTACATATATATGTAACTACGAATTAAAACTCAACTAAAGTGCGGTTTTACTATTTTTTATATGATCTGCAATAATATTTAATAAAAATAAAAAAATGGGGATTTTGTGTTTGGGGATTTTGTGACACTGCCTCAAAAAAAAGGTGGGGATTTCGTGTTAGGGGATTTTAATTTTGGGGATTTTGATTTTGGGGATTATGTGTTTGGGGATTTTTTTTCAGCTGGGGAATTTGTGTTTGGGGATTTTTTTTTTGGGGATTTTGTGGCACTCCCAAAAAAAACTATAGTCAAAATTGTTATTCGATTAACCGTGAAAATCGATTATCCGTAATGCTTCTGGTCCTACCATCACGAATAATCGAGGCCCGACTGTATACGGGGTTCTCTGTTTCGCTGCTATTCGCTCGACTTATTCTGTTTTCTATTTTTTTCATCAATCGCTTTAAAAAGCCTTTCCAAAAAAAAGAAATTTAAAACTATTCCTTTCAAAATGGCCCTGGGGCCACCAAATATCAGGGCGAACCCTTTCGCCTTACTTGATCCCGGTCCACCGAAAAGGAAACGTAAGACCACCAAAAGTTCATTTAGTGATTTCCCTGAATTACTAGAAATAAATGTTGACGACCCAAAATTCATAGTTATTGAAGCCACTGACACGTCTAAACCCCTTTCCTCTTACTCTTGTTTCGCCATTTATCGCGCTATTAAGCAAATTAGCAGTGATGTGCATTCCATTTCTACTCCAATTTAACAGCAAACCCAACAAAAGATGAACAACACGTGCACTTCAGTATAACGGAAATTTACAAAGACTTCAAAATTGAGTAAAAACTCAAAAATTAAGTGAAAATTTCGTTGGGAACAACAGAAGCAAATTTTTGCAAACATTTCGTTCTTATAAAAAGTAAAATAACGCAGTCACTTTTTGGCCGATTTTTTAAAAGAAACTTTCGTTGAACTTGGTATTAAACGTACTCTTTGGATCTAATCAAAACTCATTTTGTGTTTTTATTAAATAGTGTGTAAAAATATCGCCAAAGACAAAAAAAGAAGAAAAAGGGTAGCAAAATTTAAGTTTGTTGTGCAAAAATAAGTAAATTTCTTCAGGTTTATTAAGACATCTATACCTTTCAAAAGGTTTAAGTTTCTTCTTTCTTAAACCGTTCTTAGAATGAAAATCGATTGTTAATTAGCTAAGATATGGGCTAAGAAGTGCGCAAAAGCACGAAAAATCGGTTTTTAAGGTTAAGTCGAGATTTTGGGGGTGTTTGACAAATTCCAAAATTGGATTCTCGTTCTACTCGATAAGACCTACAAGGAAAATAACATCACTTCCCAGGTATTTTTGAGTGTCACTCTGTGTTATTTTTGATAAGTATACAAATGCCTTGTTTATTGGTTTGAATATTCTGTAGGTTGGAAAAATACCCACAGTATTGCTTAGGATGATAGATGCTGTTGTAGTTGGTAGTTGAGGAAATATGGGTCTCTTGAATGCAAATCACATCTGGGTTTTCTCTTTTATAAGCAATAAAACTTCGTGGTAATTATTCACAAAGCCGTTTACATTCCACTGCACAATTTTTAAAGTCATTGTATATGTCAAAGAGAAAGAGATGATAATGTGTATTCAAGCTTAATTTTTTATTTATGTTACATATCTTCTTCAGACGCCGTTTGTTGTTGAGTGAGAGCGAGTACTTTAGAGAGAGAAGGTAGTGGTTGGAAAGGTGGGAATTGGAATTAGGGAGATCGAGAACATGGTGAGATTACTTGTGCGTACGATGAGGTTGTTGGAGATGTAGAATTGTGTTGAGAGATTGGAGAGCTGGTATTAGATGTGTTGTTTATGTTTTCTTTAAATGCAGTAGGTTTTGGTGAAGTTTCAGAGTTTGGAGATTAAAGAGAGATATCGTTATTGATTGAATTTTGCGTTAATGTGGTGTTCATTTCTGTTTCTTTATTAGATTCTGCTGTAGGTGACTGGAAAGTATTGGAGTTATTATTGTAGTTTTTTGATAAATTGTTCGCCTGATACATGTCTTTGTATAGGTCGATATCAGTGCTCTTTACAGGGCTATTGGTATGGGTAGAGATGGGTGAGTTTGCTGTTGCTATGGGTTTGTTATTGCTGCTATTTGCATTTGGGTTAGATAATAATGAGGCGAACGAGGCGCTAGGTAAACCTGCTGGAGTTGATTGTTGCTTGTAAATTTTGGTTGCTTCACGCATGGAGCATTTGTTTTCTGTTTTAATTTTTATTACTTCTTTTGCTTGTTGAAATTTGGTACAGTCTCTAGAGGAGGAGGGATGTTGTTGGAAGCAGTTGACACAGAAAGTACGTTCGCAATCAAGGGGGGCATGGGGAGGTAGGGCGCAATTTACGCAAAGGGGGGACCTATTACAGCGTTTGGCCGTGTGACCAAGAAGCTGGCATGATTTGCAGCGCATGGGTGAGGGGATATATTGTCGAACTAATATTTTGCACCAGGCAACGTCAATTCTACACAGTAAATTATAGATATTGAAAGTTAAAACAATAACCCCTGAGGGTTGGGGTTTACCTTCGATATTTTTATTGAATTTATACGCTTCTACAACTCCTTGCGAGCTGAGTTCATTTACAATCTCCTTCCCTGAAACGTTATTAAGGAAAGGTGCAAAGATTGTGCCCTTCACGTTGTTGAGCGTTTCGTGTAGAGTAGTCGATATGGTACATATGCTTCCGAGTTATTATGTTTTGATGAATTTTTTTGCAATTGCATTATTTTTTACAAGCAAAAGTAAATTTCCATCTCTCAGAGTAGAAATGGAATGCACATCACTGCTAATTTGCTTAATAGCGCGATAAATGGCGAAACAAGAGTAAGAGGAAAGGGGTTTAGACGTGTCAGTGGCTTCAATAACTATGAATTTTGGGTCGTCAACATTTATTTCTAGTAATTCAGGGAAATCACTAAATGAACTTTTGGCGGTCTTACGTTTCCTTTTCGGTGGATCGGGATCAAGTAAGGCGAAAGGGTTCGCCCTGATATTTGGTGGCCATTTTGAAAGGAATAGTTTTAAATTTCTTTTTTTTGGAAAGCCTTTTTAAAGCGATTGAGAATATAATTCGATGCCAAAAAATTTACTTTAAAATTACTTTCAGCTTAATTTAATAGACAGCCCATTAAATATTATGGGGTGTATTCATAGTCAAAATTAAAATGGTTTAAAGTTAGTTGATGCGTTTTCGTCAGATAACCCATTGAAAATTATGTCAAAAAGATTCAACTAACTTTAAGTAGTAACTTAATTTTTACTATGATTACACCTCTATGTCATAAAACTACTACCAACTATAAAGCCGACCATAATTACGCCCCATTAAGTTATTGTAGACAACTTCTCTTTCACCAAATAATCGATTTTAAAAGGATTATGAGATTTTTATATTCAATAAATATTTAAACTTTATTTAAATAAGTATTTTAATGCAATGATGGAAACGATGTAATCCGAGTTAAATTTTAAACACTCCATCGAGCAATTTATATACAAATATTGTTTCCAAGAGCAACCATGCATGGTGAGAACGGTGTATACGTTTAATTTCAACCCTGAAGAGCTTAACCCCAGGCACTGTTTCACCTCAGGTTGTCCACTGGTTATGCTGTGACATCAACTTACTTCTAATGGTGAAACTGGCGCTGCAGTTCTAAATGCATATTTGGCCGCTTGTGTTGGTTGCACGCAAATTTTGGTATGTGAGGTCAATACACCATTACCGCTAAAGAGAATAATTTATCTGTATAATTTATAGAGCTTGAGGCCAGTTTGTATTAGGGTTCAATATGAGAAACAACAATTTTTCAAAGTGGTAGAAGTGATAGCTGTTATTTCGGAGACCACCACATCTCCTCATCAGACTTCTTTCTTTCTAGACTTTACCTGGCTTTGAACCATGGTACACGGGATTGCTAGACGAGCACGCAACTACTCAGCCACGCTAACCGTGTGAAAATTGCTTGTTTTCTCATTATCCCTATCTTCAACCATACGGGTATTAAGTGTGACATCGCCACTATGTGCTTAACAGTTCATTACTATCTATATTGATGCGTGATAATGCGTGTTTATTTTACCTTGTTTGTAAGTGTATAATTTCAAAGCCGTGTTCTAATAAATCTATTCAAATCTTGTAATTTTCGAGGATGGATTTATATGAGAAAATAGTGACACTTATGGTCCGTGGTCAGTTATTACAATTGATTTTCTGCCATAGAGATATGTATGTTCTAAAGTAATTACTTCCCCAGTGTATTGATAGTAGTTCTTTCTCTACAATTGGTTTGTTAATATCATGTTTTCGTAATGATTTGCTCGCGTATCACAAGTGGTGCACAAAGAAAAAGTTGAAATTTGTTTCATTTCTGAAACTTCAAATAATTTTGAAGAAAAATCAAATATACAGATGACTTTCAACCGGGAGAAGGTTCCGTGTGCAAAAGCCCACGCAAGTGGTGAAAGTCTCTGATTGCCATTCACCTGAGAGGGACCAGACGAATTTTTCAGTATTTAGTGCAATCAGTTTACGTCTTCCGATGATTTCACCCAAGTGGGAGTAAGCTAAAATCAGAAAACGAACATAGTGAGGTTACTCCGACGCTTTCGGTTTAAGAACCCACCAGGATCCGCTGCTCTGTTCACGAGCGGACGTCTGGCAGCATCTTTTATAAGTGTGTGCAAATTCTGGCGTATACCGATGACATCGGCATCGTTCTTTGGCACCATTTTCTTTGTTTTCAGGAAAAGCTAAATTTTCAGGATGATTTTTTTGTGCATGTTGAGGAAATTGACAGTTTTATTTACTTGTCTTGAGGAATTGAAAATTTTGACAGTTTGAAGAAATCCAATATACATATATTATTTTTTTCTAAAAAGAAATGAAACATTGCATATTTATTTCATATATGTTTTGTATAGTATAGGAAGTGTTATTGTAATAACGGTCGTCCCTCGGAAGGCAATGGCAAACTTTCGAGCGCAATTCTGCCCTGAATAAACTCCTCACGAAAATCATTTGTGTTGAAACATCAAGCGACATATTATTATTGTTACTATTATTACATTTTGGCCGATTTATGCCAAATGCATGGTTTAACTAACATCATTCTATTTACAATGTGCATTGCTCAGAGGGATATCATATATATTTTATGTTAAAGAATTTCAATTTAAAATTTTGTGCTTTCTATTTCTATGCCAAATTATGGCAAAATACAAAAACCTGAATTATGGGAAAAGTTCTCATATTGAGATAACTTTTCCCATTATTAAGTAAAAACCCGTGCCTCTAAACAGACGCTGATTTGCTGTTTTAAGGAAATATTTTTTTTTTTTGAGTGTAATGAATAAACTCCCTTACCAGCAAGTGGTGCTTTGGGCTGAGTAGGTAAATGAGCAGTAAAGCCTTCTCGAGACGAACTAAAGCTACGCTCTCGCATGGAGGCTATCATTATCAGATAAAGTGGCCTTTGTAGTGTTCGATAGAAAGAGTTTTGACCTTTATGTCTTTGCGACTGGGAATATTGCAGACGTTGGTGCGTTGCACTGTATGAGCTGTATAACGACATTGACATACTACAGAGAATGAAGATTGAGCGGTTACGCTGGCTAATTCATGTTGTACGTGTGAAAGAATATGTTCCAGGAATGAAAGTGTTTGACGCGGTACCCGTTAGTGCTAGCAGAGGGAGACAAAGGCCACCCTGCGTTGGAAAGAGGGGGATAGGACTTGACTTCACTTGGCGTCTCCAAAGGGCGCTAGTTAGCTAGGAACGACTGGCGTACTTTATTAGAATCGGCCAAAATCGCATAGGCGGCTATAGCGTTAGTTATTGATTGATTGACTGATTGGGCATTAACTTGAAAGGAAGAAGAATATTGCAGTAAGTATGTACCATGTGTAAAATGAATTTTTTCTGTACAAAATTGTAAGCCCGAAAAAATTTTTTGCTGTTAGAGATTGAGCTGGATTGTATGTAGGTCGACTTGTCGTTTTCTGCCAAAATAGTCTAAAAGAGACAAAATTGCCTTTTCAAAAAATTTTTACTTGAGTGTAAGAATAAATATTGGCTCTATAACTTACATTATATTATTCGTGCGGTTTGCTAAGAGATGGCATAACTTGTATGTATTCCATCGTTCCAATATATTCCGAACATACGTTGGAAATCTACTGTCATTGTACGTCTTTTCAGTATATGCCATTCATTTGAAGCGTAAATAATAATATTTTTTTCACTTAAATATGTCGAACTTTGTGCCTGAAAAAGTGTTTTTGCGGGGAGTTCTTCTTCATTACTTTAATATGAAGAAAACTGCTGCCGAATGTCATCGTATTTTGGTGGAAGTTTATGGTAAACATGCTCTAGCTGAGCGAATGTGCCAAAAGTGGTTTGTACGATTTAAAAGTGGAAGACGATGAACGTCCTGGGCAGCCAAAAAAGTTTGAAGATGAAGAGCTGGAAGCATTACTCGATGAAGATTGTTGCCAAACGCAGGAAGAGCTCGCAGAATCTTTGGGTGTCACTCAAGCAGCCATTTCAAAACGTTTAAAAGCAGCTGCATATATTCAAAAGCAAGGAAATTGGGTTCCACATGAAAGCATGAAGAGAGATGTCGAAAGGCGGTTTTGCTTGTCCGAAATGCTGCTGGAACACCACAAAAGGAAGTCATTTTTGCATCGGACTGTTACTGGTGATGAAAAATGGATCCATCGCGAAAACCTCAAATGCAAAAAATCATATGTGAAATTCAGCCAACCAGCCAAATCAACGGCTAAGCCGAATATCCATGGCGCGAAGGTAATACTCAGTATTTGGTGGGATTAGAAGGGTGTGCTGCATTATGAGCTGCTACAACCGTGTGAAACCATCAATGGAGAACGCTACCGAACACAATTAATCCGTTTGAAGAGAGCAGTAGCCGAAAAACGCCCGGAATATGTGACCAGACACGAGGCAATAATTTTCCACCATGACAACGCTCGGCCCCACGTTGCTATTCCGATTAAGAATTATTTGGAAACAGTGGATGGGAAGTTTTACCCCACCCGCCTTATAGGCCAGACCTGGCTCTTTCTGACTACCATTTGTTCCGATCGATGCAGAACGTCCTCACTGGAATACGGTTCACATCAGAGAAGGAAATCAAAAATTGGCTTGATTCATTCTTGGCTGCCAAGCCGGCGCAGTTCTTTTGGGATGGGATCCACAAATTGCCAAAAAGATGGGAAAAAGCCATATGTAGCTTCAGATGGGTAATACTTTGAATAATACTATTGTACATGTTTTTCTTAAATAAACGTTAAAATTTTGGAAAAACTCCGCACGAATTAAGTTATAGACCCAATAAAAAATTTAAAATAATGGAATGTGCTTACAATATCATTCTATCCTACAATGAAGATGCTTACTGACATTTCAGTTAACTCTTTCGTCCCCAACGTTGCTTGTGGGCAACTTCATATGCTTGACGACTAACGGTCAGCGTTGTTTTTGTTTTTGTTCGTGTAACCGTATCGATATCGAAAGCTACAAGTGTTCTTTTTAAGTTGAATAAAACAACAGCTAATTTGATTGTCAATTAGCAAAGTTATTTGCATTAGTACGCGCATGGGCCAAGACAAATATATTGGCGAATTTGGAAAGAGGTTTTTATACATGTGATTTTTTTTCAAAATTATAACAAAAATTTAAAATATGTTTATTGAATCTTTTTTAGTAAATATCAAGTAAAATATTTGTAGAAGTTAAATCTTAGAGTTGCAAACAAACAACAGGTGAGTAATTTTCAAAGTTGTCAAGTTGCTTGTGAGCAACTTTGGGCAATTATGGTAACTAATTTACATACTTTTAGACATGAGACCCCAAGAGAAGGGCTTGACAAACAAAGATATTGAAATAATTTTGAACTTCGATTGGGATGTTTCCAATGACGAGGAAAGCGGCGATGAGGTAGAAGACATATCTGCAGTGCTGGAGAGGAATTTGGAAGGGATCGTGGAAAGAGGAGAAAGCATAGAGATCGACCTTCTTGACAACATACTGGCAGATGAGTTTGAGCAAGAATCTTCTGGTGGTGTTAATATGTGCTTTGAAAAAATTGATCCGAAATCTCTCAAATGGAGATCAATGCCACATGAAGCCACAGAGACTATTTTGAAGGTGCTTTGTTATACTTAGGTGTTTTTAGACTGTCCCAATTTAAAATGGCATGGGCCCAAAAACTAAAGCTTACGCCTATATCAGAAACAATGTCTCGCGGCCGGTTTGAAAAAATTAAGCAGATCTTACATTTCAACGAAAACAGCCAACAACCTAAAAAGGATGATATAAATTATGACAAGCTGTACAAGATACGCCCTTTGCTAAATATCTTCAAGGAGAACTTCAATAATCTACCTCAGGAAGAGCATCAAAGTGTTGATGAACAGATAATTGCATTCATAGGTATACATCGATATAAATTCATATATTCATAAATTTATACTGTTACTCTGGCATGGTATATGATATTACAATGTATGTTGGCGACGGAACTTGCCCGTCATACGGATTGGGATTATCTTCGAATGTTGTCCTTTATCTGGCTCAAAACCTTCTCAAACACAAGAACTTTAAACTTTATTTCGACAACTGGTTTACATCAGTAAGTCTTCTTATTGAGTTGAAGGAAATGGGCATATTTGCAACAGGTACTATACGTAAAAATCGGGTAAGCAGTTGCCAGTTGCTTTCAGATGCTGAACTCAAAAACGGGGAAGAGGATCCTTTGACGTGAGATGTGAAGCTAATTATAATCTAGTATGTCTAAAGTGGTTTGACAACAAATTAGTTTTGCTAGCATCTTCGTGTATAGACCACCAATCTGTTGATGTTTGTAAGCGTTGGAGCCCGAAGGAAAAAGCTTACATTGATGTTCCAAGAACTGCTATTGTTGCTTCCTATAATAATAATATTATATTGGTGTCTAGGAACATCCGTTACAAATGCCTGGTTGCTTTATAGAAAACACCTTCGTCTACTTCAACCCAACCAGAAACATATTCCATTAATACAATTTCAACTGGAAATTGCTAATGCATTTTTGCAATATAGTTCCGTTTCTGAAGATTCCATCCAAAGAAAAAGAGGTCGACCATCGAATTTGGGAAAAAATAATCCAACATCTTCGGATGGTATATCTCCCTCGAGCAGTGTGTCTTCGAAAAGCACCAAAAAGTATACATAGGTTCCAACCGAACCCTCGAGATGCAAAGCGGTATGATAAAGTGGACCATTGGGTAGTATTTGGCGAAAAAGGTCGCTGCAGATTGTGCAAAACAGGAACTCCAATGTGCAAATGTCTTATATGTAAAATCCATCTTTGCTGTAATAATAACAAACATTGTTTTTTGTCCTTACATACTTAACTTTTAAAATAATTCAATAAAACTTAATACGGCTATAATTACAAAACAAAATTTTTTTATATACCACAATTGCCCAATGTTGCTCACAAGCAACTTTTTTGCCTATATTCTCTATATCGAACTGAGCATAACAGTGTCATTGGAATCAGACCCCCCAATCAGACCGACTAAATAATATTACGTATTGAAAGGTGGAAAAAATGTAAATTTCTCATCGCCACGTCACACTTTTGACACCATTATGCTGTTCACAGTTAAATGGTATCTAGCATGTTAAATTTCTCATGTGGCAATCTTCCAAAATATACCGATGTGGTATCTCTTTTGTTTCTGCTTTACATGTAAAAAAAAAAGATACCACTATTTTCACAATTTCCCGCTGTGTTGAGCATGTTAGTTTATTGTGGCAAACGGGAATCTCTGATCAGCTGATTTTATTTACATCAGCAAACATGGAATCGAGTGGAGGCAAAATTGTAAGTAAAACTGAAATTATTTATTAAAATATTAAGTTAATTTAAAATTTTGCAAAATATTTGTTTTAGATTTTTTATTTTTTTTATAGGTGTTTATTTATAAATTTAATTTCGAACATACATTTGTCCCAAGTTGAGCCCTCAGCATCTGTAATTAACATTAATTGTATACGTTCTTGGTAATAATAATTGCTAAGACAGTTTGTACATTAATCATTAATAAATACAAACATAGATTATATTTTAGGAGTATAATGAAAAAAATACAAAAAAACATTATCAAAATAACATATTTATGGGGTATAAGATAAAACAGTCGATGCAAATTAAAAACTTAATATTACGTATTTAGGTTAGCCCTGTTGCCACCAAAATTTCAGAGATTTAAGATCTTCTAAAGCTTTAGTATCTTTGAAAGGTATACTCATATCGAACCTAAGTTCGGTTTCTTCAGGTTGAGAGGATTTAATGGATTTATCCGTAGCTCTGCGGCATCTATGGTATAATATTGGTAGAGCCACCTCATTTTGTACCAATTTGTTTTTATCAAGGTATACAAATGCCTCGGGCGGGATAAGACCTAGTTCCAGTGAGTTTCTTATGTACATTTCGTTAGTGTAGAATGGTCCATTTATGAGATTATTAGTATCGCAGTTCAGGCATCTATTTATGTGCTTCCTTATAAGATTAATCATGTAATTATCTATTCCGTGAACTTTGGATATTTTATAGAGGTGACTATTAGAATAATAATTTGTGTATTCACTTTGTGGTGTTATGTAAAGAGAGGTGCATACCCTGAGACATTTGCGTTCAAATATTATAATTTTTTCCATGTAGGATGGAGATATGTTGAACCAAATATTTGTTTTAGACTTAACCGAGACGTATACGCAAACCACCGTACAGAAAATGGAGCAATGGGGAACAGCAGCAGCTGATTATGTACATGCGCGACAATCGCACATTTGAAAAGCCGACTGCGCAGGTGTATTATAAACGATTTCTGGAAGCACACCAACTGGAGATGGAGTGGTCGCTGGTGAGGCTGAAAGCAAGACATTTAAGCCAATGTTATGCAAAGGCGCGAACTTGGCAGAATTCGACGGGAGCTGGTTCTATGCAGGACGGCGAAACAACAGAAAGTAATTTCAAAATGAAATGTTTACTATAAAATTCTAAGCATTTACTTTTTTAAGTATCATTTCGAAAATCTGTCCTTTCTTCAGTGATTTGGAAAACTTATTTGGCTACAAGGAATTTGGTTCCAACACATCGATTCTGGATACCGAGGAAAATTAAATACCGCCTGCAGATTTTAATGCCGAATGCAGCTTAGTGTTAAATATAATAGATGATGTGTGTGTCAATAATAGCAGCTCACCGCCAACCGCAGATGGACGCAGAAAGGAGTTCAACAAGCACTGCCAATATAGGTGAAGTTGCAGATTGCCTTCAAGGAATCGGTATATCACCAGAATCTGCGTGCAATACAATAAACCGTCGCAAAGGGATTCATTCACGGGCCAGCCTTGAAGAAGTGCTGAGCTTGCATTCTGGTTTGGTCAAGGTAAAACAACAAAAATTAGAAATGGAAAGAAACCTAAAAGATAAAGAGCTATCTTTGAAGGAAAAGGAATTAGAACAGCAAGGAATCTTTTTTGACAAAGAAAAAAGCAAAAGAGAGAATAAAAATATTAGAAATTGAAATGAAAGGAAAAGTGGCTTTAAAAGAGCTTGAAATGAAAGAAATAATAGAAATGAGGAATTAAAAATGAAAAAATAAAAAGATATGCACTGTATTAATTGTTTACTTGTTCACAAATATGATGATGCTGTTCTGAGCTCATTGAGTTCATAGATTTCTTATGGGAAGTCAGTTTCATCTTCATCTTCCGAAATAAAGTCATCGTCAGAGTTGAATTCTAGCAAAATATTGTGAAGTATGCAGCATGCCAAAATCCATCTACAGCAATTTTTGTAATTACTTTCGTGCGATAAACGAAAGCGTAATGTTTTTAAACTACAAAATTTTTCCTTTAATCTTCCAAAGCAATTATTATAATTATGCGTATACGCCCTCTATATTTGAAGAGGTATTGGATAAATTTATTATCTCGTAATTTCTTTGTTATTTAAAATTTTCCTAATAGATGCGCTCGCTCTACTAGATCCAAGACGAAAAAGAATTGTTTTCAATTGAAGTTCGATGGGAAATTGTGGGACAAAATTTTTGTTTTGGAAGACAGACATTAATGATAAACATATTTGAATTCACGGATTTCTATACGACCGCCATCAAAATTGGGAAGCACATTTTAAACCCATTGCGAAGTTTTTGGTATTCCTAAATGGCTAAAATAATCGCTGCATCAACTGCGAAATTGATTAGGATATCTTTATCCTCTTCGTCACTGCCTGCAATGAAAATTGTTAAGAACATTTCGGGAGGTACTTATAGAAACATATCCATACTAGAATCGTTGGCAGCTATGTCCAGAAGTTTATAGCTAAGTGCATTCAGTATATTTTACTTCCCACTTAAACGAGACATTTCTATTTTGATATCTGAACAAATTTGCTATAAAATCAAAACGATGCGCTGATTGTTTAATTTTCAAATATTGGGCAATGTTACCAGATGTTAAATTCCCCACAAACTGTGAATACAATACATGTTGGTTTGATTTCAAATACAGGGAAAAGTTTCACAGAAAGAGTACAAAAAACTACTGTGTATTTTATAGAATACAAAGGACCTAATTTTAAAAGCTTCAAAAAAATATTAATTACGTTACTATTTTTTGATTTTTACGCTATTTCTAAATCATATTTCTTACCTCTATTAAGAGGTCAAATTTGGAAAACCTTCAAAGATTCTGCCGATTGTCCGATTCGTCTTCTTTTTTTGCTCTCTTCTTCTCTAGCTATTATTACGTCACTATCAGTTGCTCACAGCGTGGAAGGCGCAATCTTGTTTTCTATCATTCTTGGTTGGTACCGGGTTCAAATTCTGACCGGGCTAAGTAACATCACCAATTATGTTTCTTTAGCGGTTGTTTTTCTAATAGCGGTCGGCCCTCGACAGGCAATAAAAAACCTCTGAGTATATTTCTGTCAAAACTTTTTATAAAATACATTTGCCGCTCAGAGTCAGCGTAAGACGCATACTTCAAACTATACAAGTTCGTCAAACCTCAAGATACTTATATGGGGTGAATGTCAAATTATTATTATTCCTATATTACATTCCATTAATTTTGAATATGGATGTGATTTTGTTCACAATTAAACATGGCACATTTCACCCTCGCTTCGAATTTTTAAACACGATTTTTTTTACAATTTAGCTATTTTCCAGTTATGCTCGAAAAAATTCTAAGACAGTCCTTTAATAGTGCCCCTACTTACCAAAGTTTGCATATGCATCTGATTAGGCAAGTATACATCATGTGAACCATCGCAAGTACGCAGTCGTTCCTCTGCTTTGCTAACTGTCACCAGCTACAGATCCCAAGTGTAGGCCGGTCCATCTCCACCTGGTCCTTCCAACTTAGAGGAGGCCTTCCTTTTACTCTGCTACCACCAGCGTGTACCGCGCTTAATACAAAATTTGGAGCATCCTGTTCCATATGCACAACGTGGTCTAGCGAGGTTTGCCGCAGAATCTTAACTTGCTGAACTGCATATGGCTATGTCGCAGATGCTTTCTCTCGGCCACTCCAAGGGCCATCTCATCTCAGCTCAAAGTAGGTCTTGTCGGCAAGAGAGATTCTTCGCTGGATTTCGCTGCTAACATTATTATCACTTCGCTTATTTGTCCAGTTTGGCGGAGGCAGAACTTAAGGCGCCGTTATGGAGAACAATGATAACTATGTAATCGGCATTCTCCAGCAGTTTCACACACTTTATAAAAGATGGTATCAGAGCGGTTTAATTCTCCAGATCGAATTATCTTTTCCACCATAATGTTAAAGAAGTCGCACGATTGAAAGCCGCCCTGTCTGAAACCTCGTTTGGTATCAAAGTTTAAATGTTTTTTAGAGATCAGTCAACAGGACGCCGTGCTAGTTCTTACAGGAATTCGCTCCGATCTTGAAACCTTCCGTAAGTCGTCGCATCTGTTGCTAAAGTTTTCCGGTCCCTTTTTAAAGGCAAGCTCATCAAACTCACATATTTCGGCCTCTTTCTTCTCCTTTCTTTCCGTAGCGTCGCGGCATTGCTTACAACTCGTTATTCCTTGGTCGCTAAAAGCCAATGACTTCCTCAGCGGCGGTACGTAGTGATAGAGAAATAGGCTTCCAATGCTCGTCACTTCCGGTTTGCTGGGAAATCCCCTAAGTGAGCAATTGATAGAGTTGAGTAACGAATTTAGTAGCTGCCTTTTGCGATTCCAGCTTTCCGACATCGAAGAGTTTTCTCTGAGTATTTAGCCGCACAGATTTTTCTGAGCAGAGATTGATAGATAATGATTGGCAAGATAACGATTGCAGTCGATGTCCGGTGCTCGGAGTGTACGTACGTCTTACTTGCTGGCATCCTTCCGTCTTTCACAATATGAGCCATTTGGTTTCACGTATTTCGATCTGAAGACAGCCGCGCAGATTAGTGAATTTTTCTATGCTGAAACCTGGGGCTCCAGACTACCATGTTTCGGGCCCCTGAAAGTTGATTAGTCTGAGTTGGCGGAGGGTTTCGTCCTTACCCACACAGGCATTGAAGTCGCCAAACACGATTTGGATTTCGCGATGTCAGCAGCTTTCCTAAGTCGGGGCGTGTTAACAAGTGCGAATCGTGACGAGGCGCTCGCCCATCGGAGTGAACGACAGTACTTGGAGTCGAAGTTTATCTTCCAGCACAAAGCCACACCCAACTTGTGCTACATTACATGACACCAGGCGCTCGCTTGCAGCCGCACCTACTGGTGAACAGACGCTGCAGACTTTAGTGGGCCTTACACCGACTACGGCGGAGTGGTTCCACTAAAACTCCATACCGCATCTGGCTCATAGGTTGCTCATGTCGTCCAGAGAGCACGAATGGGGACGTAAAAGTCGTGATTTTTAGTACTAGCTGTTACACTGGCATATAAATAAAAAAAATTATGATTGGCGCAATGTTTTGCGACCAATTTTTGGGGTATTTTGGGCCCGCTAATTCCAAAAATCATACTAATATAATTAGTGGCTCTTGTTTTGAAGACATTGCAAAACAACTCTTTTGTACAAATAGCAAAAATGCGAAATTTTTTCCTGCGCGCTGTCGCTTAATGTGCACGACTGTTTACACTTTTTACTATACACATTTTCAAATAAAAGGACTTAAAAAAATTATACTCTAATAAATCATTTCTTCTAAAAATACCCCAAAAACGTTTTTAGGGCTTTGCGCCAAACTGGTTGCTTACCAGTGTTATTACATAGCGTGTCAGAATACGTTAATATTATGAGACACAACATAAACTTATTCAGAAAAATTTGGCGACCAGCTGATTTGAACCAAAACAATGGAATGTAAACAAAACTAAACACGATACATCATTAACGGTTGGCTTATCACGTGATTTGTAGTAATTGGCTCATGGAATTACAATGTCTATCATATGTTTTCAAGCTCAAAAAATGTAGGTTTCATACAAACATACATACATACATGTATGTATATTGTTTTACGAAACTACTTTTTTCGGCAGGGAATACACTATATGGATAAACTATATCTTCCTGTTGAAGGATACGTCAGCATTGCTTTTCAGCATAGTTTTCACCTCTTTCTCGTAAATTGCATCGTTTCATATCATATAGGCCTTTATTTTGAGTTGCAGGGAATACACTATATGGATAAACTATATGTTCCTGTTCAAATATGCTTGAACGTTCTGCCAATGAAAGAATCTTCCCTGTTGAAGGATACGTCAGCATTGCTTTTTAGCATAGTTTTCACCTCTTTCTCGTAAATTACATCGTTTCATAACATATAGGCCTTTATTTTGAGTTGCATTCGATCTTCGACTGTGGTCGAAAGAGCTGATGAACGAATTTTCGTTTGATATTATGTCACTTAATTAAAGGATAGCGCTATTGTGAACTTCTGAGTCAAAATATAGTCGGGTTTAAGGTTAGTTGAAGCTTCATTTAACCTAGTCAAAATAAAGTCGGCTTTAAAGTCAAATTAAAGTTAGTTGAAGCTTAATTTGACCTAGTCAAAATAAAGTCGGCTTTAAAGTCAAATTAAGCTTCAACTAACTTTAAAGCCGGCTTTATTTTGACTAGGACATCGTGCCAATATTTGTAATAGCTGATATTAAAATTGTTTAGTACTCGCGACCTCAAACCTGCCAAACTAATTTAAAAATAGTGTTTGATCTTCAAAAGTTTTCGGCAGCCCTGCGATACAAAGTCGAAAGCAAAATTGCGTTCGACAGAAAATTCGTTGCGCATCGAAAATTGCGACAGAGTTGCACTGCTCACAATACAAATTTGACATTCGATGTTCGAAAATCAACGAAGATTGAGCGGCGATTGCAGCTCAGACGAAAGGCCATAAGTTTCCATTTAGGTTTTTAGCGCCGTGCACGAATGATTCGTTGATAGAAGTTATTAAATCCGTCGATTACATATCATTTAAAAGCGCAAACTAGACAACATGTGCAATTAAAACCTCGCAGATGAATTCCCAAAAGTTGTATGGAAAGCCTGTTGCACAAATAGGGCGACTTTCCGCATTGATTTCTTAGCGCATATTTTGGCAGTGTGCTGTGCAATTCTCAATTAACGATTTCTTTACTTTCATTTTGACTTTTGCTCAACACTTTTCTGAAATACCTCAGGAAAGACTGCATTATTTATTTAAATAGGTACATATATGTCAAAGCGGTAACGTTTCAGAATACTTCATTTGAAAAGTACTGAAAAGAAAATTTGGCAGTACAATGTACATAAAATCGTCAACTAATTATTTCTAATTATATTTTTCTCCATTAACTCTAAAACATAACTTAGACTTTTCAAGATTTGCTTTGATTGTTAACATTATATTTATGTATGTATGGAGCTAACATGTATTTATGTAGTTAGTATACATTCGTACATACATATACTTATACATACATATGTTATCAGTAAACTAAACCAACATAAACTCACTTTGAATTGCTGCCATGCGTAGGAATGACGGAACAATTGAATATCCATATCGCCGAAATTAGCAAAGCAATTTTAAAAATGTATTTAATTTCGCTCATGGTTTAATGATATTTAGGAAATTTCGATCAAAAGCTTTCGTTTTGCGTATAAATATAAATCACTATAGTTGAGAACAATTGAACTCTGTTGGCAGACTGAGTGTCTACAATAAATGTATGGACTTATATACCTCTATGGCAGATAAAGAGGAATGAATTCGAGAGTTTACCACATTTGTTCACGTAATGGCAACAATCTGCAAAAAGTGTGATTGGCATTTAATTGCTTGGAACCAAGACGGCATTCATTACTACCTATAAAAGGAAAACATATACAAAAAAAGTGTACATATATTAAGGGTTAAAGAAGCGTGCGTTACATACATCTGCGTGCATTCATGAGTACAATAATGTGTAATGATGTATGTAGGTGCGCTTGTGTTGTTTGAGAGTACATTAAAACTGTTTTCATAATATATAATTTCCGCGCGCGCCTTGTAGAAAGTTATTCGACCAAAACAGGCTACTATTTTTAATGGATTTGTACTCGTACATTAACAATAATTTTTCACGTCAACTAATTTAAGTAGTTAAGCATTAATTCAAGCTAAACAGTTTTACTCTCAGTGTTATATAACAATGAACTAACGCAGTCTATGCACATTTGATTTTACGGTAGAATTCCAACGTAGTTTCAACAGTTTTTCGAATCAATTTTATAGGACTAAGTGCACGTTTCTTGTTTCGCTTATTCAGGGCTGTTCTGAAATCCGATTTATATCGGAATTGGAATTAAAACTGACCATATTTGCCTTTAGGTGTCCCGTATTCTGACTTAATCGATTTCGTTTTCCAATCAGATTGGGTGTCGATTTTGGTATCACAGAAATGAATTTTATTGGTTTGTCTATCGGAATGAAACCGAGCCGCTGACATTTGCCAATTTCTAAGAGCGCGAAATATCTTTCTTGACTGTTGCTGATAGTTTTAAAAAATAAAAGCAGAAAACCTTTTAGTATTATGCATACGGCTTTACAAAATAAACTGTTTCATTTTCTTGGGGAAAACATAATAACCGTGCTTAATGTGGTATACTTTTGGACTAGCCAAACGATTCACAAAGCAAGGCAAACCACTTGTTAAATCTCTGGCAAGAAATATCAGATCCACCAAACTGTGCAGAACCCCCAACGAAGGACGTACAGGATGGCAAAAGTACACATTCTAAATAGAAGAATTCAAAGAAATTCTATGTAAATTATATGTTGACATTATTGTAGATTGCATTGGTACAAGCTATGCAGGAAAACAATTATATAAGACATCAGCAACTAGATATGGATGTATTGAAATATCAATACACAACTAGCGTATTGTGAAGTGAATAGAAATTTAATAAGGTTGCTTACATACATATGTATGGATGAGTCACATAAAAATAAATTTTGGTCATGCGTTTGAATTTTTGAAACTCTTATTTATATCGGCATAATAAGCTATAAGTTTTTTTTTTATAAAAAGAAATTTCATAAGAAGAATTATTTTGCAAATAATAACTGTACACAGATTTGTGCTGGTCGGTGTACGTAATCATAAATATGTATAAAAACTTTTTTTAAGTTTTTTTCTTACTTAAGAAATAAACTGGACGTAACCAAATTTTATTGAGTGTTGGTTGTACTGAAACTATATTTTTTTTGGGAAGTTTATTAAAACTTGTACTAAATTGTCGATAAACCAGTGAATAGATTCCTTTTGGAAAATGTTGTTGACATGGATGATGGCATATGTAAAAAGCTTCACTAATATAAAGATACATTTAAGATTGCCAAAGCACAGTGATTAACCAATGTATAAACTTGTAAATATTCAACAAATTATAATAAAAAAACATTTTAATTACAGTTTTCGGACAAATTTGGGTATGTAGTTTTGCTGCTCACTCAGTTTTAGCTTAATAATGTTCAAGTCTGAAGTGGCAGAAATACAGTGCGTAAGACTATGTAAAATTATTACTCCAAAATTCACAAAATCATCAAACCGCATACCTTAAGGTTTTCCGAAATTTTGCAATTTTTATGAAAATTCGTTGTATTTTTACAAGTTTTCTACAAACTTTAAATTCTCAATTATATGCTTTTAGACATATGACAAGCTAGTGTTTTCTACAAAATGAACGAACAAAAATTATCATGGAAAACATTGTGAATATTATACAAAAACCGACATGTGTTCAATTGTTTGAATCACTGTAGATAATAGCTCACAGCTTAAATCCTGCAGTGTTGTTTTTTATAATATTGATCATATTTTTCATGCTAAATGCTTTTTTAATATACATTAATATAGTTAATTTTTATATGGAAAAAGTGTACAAGACGTCCGCAAAAAAAACATTATAAAAAATCAATGGCAATTTCTAAGAGCTTGCTCTTTCTTATGTACATCTGAATAGGCTACAAAATTGCATACTCAAAAAGTTTCTGAAAATTCTGATATTTTGTTAACTTATTAAAGTTTGTTAAATTATTGTTAAGTATTTACAATGAAAAAAAAATATTTATATGCTGTATCTTATTAAAATAAACTATGTAAAAAAAGTTTCGAGAAAAAAATTTAGCATGAAAACTATTGACAATGTTGTAAAAATAACTAGAGAACAACCGAACTTCGGGTTCGGCTGTGTTCAGTCAAAAATTTCACTTTTAATATGTTTATCTTTGGAAAAACCGCGAGTAGCACCGTACACGTGATAGAAGTGGAACTCCTTTAAAAATTAAGAATAAGAGAGGTTTAGTATGCGAAAGTATCTCAAAAGGAATATAATAATACCGAAACAAACATAAAATTATTCCATTCATTCAATATTTAGACATCCATTGGTTGGTGTTTCAATTGATATTACTGATATTATTGGTTTTTGGTTACTAAATACAATATGAGTAGACCGCATTTTTTGCAAAGAAAGTTAGTTAATCAAAAAAGACTCGGATCATTTGGCATTTATCCAACATAATCAAGCAGAGCTGAGAGCGGAAAGCTATGTGCACTTTCAAGACCTGACCTTTTTATTACCTTTACTTGCAACCCCAAATAAGAAGAAATTGAAGAAAATATTCTGCCAAACACAATGCCGGAAGATCAACATGACTTGTTTGACCGAGTGTTCCATCTTAAAATAAAAAAGTAAGGAAGAGTCTAAGTTCGGTGCAACCGAACTTTAAATACCCGGCGCAAGTTTTATTTCAAATAAACCTTGCTTGTTTTTTTAAAAACTTTTTATTTAAATAAAATTTAATAAACTTATATGCTTAAGAAAGTATTGTTCTATTCAATATATTGAAATATTATAATTAAAATTTTTTGTTTTTTTAACAATATATATGTATGTTTCTTCTAAAGTATAAGTAAATCTAAAATTTACTAATGCTATTCTTAAAATTAAAATAGGGGGATTAATTCAAAGGAACCAATGCAAATACTGTCGTACTAACCATATTACCATCAAAATTTGAAAAAATCCCAGTCAATTTACGTCCCTGCAGGTGAAGTAAAACATCTTAGATCTAACAGTGATCTAAAACTGCTTTCCTTAAGAGTCTTTTCTATTATTTCTTAGTAGGCTTTAGGCATAGATTAAAATCCCTAAAAATTATGACTTTCTGACTACAGATGTCATTACTAAGAATATTCCGGAACTCTGCTTCCAGATCTCTGATAGAGAAAGCTTAATTGCTGTAAATATTAATGTGTTTAAATAAAGGGGTTTTCAATAGGGACGCTACAAAAGTAAACCGATAGTGACAGCAAACGACGCCATTTTTTCTTCAGTAAGGTTTGCCATTTATTCATGGGAAGATATATGATCCAACAACGAGTCGAAATTATTAAAACTTATTACCGAAATTTGGAGTCAATGGCCTCAACTTTAAGAGCGCTACGTCCAATTTGTGGTCGTCGTCATTTCTGGTTGAATGGCTTCGTCAATCAGCAAAATATGCGTTATTGAACAGGCAGCAATCCACACGTACTCCATGAGTCAACATTGCATCCCGAAAAAATTACGGTTTGGTGCGGTTTATGGGCCGGCGGCGTCATCACTTCATCACTTTTTCCGTGATGATCAAGACCGGCACGTTACTGTGAATGGGCATTGCTACCGTTCAATGATAACCGAATATTTTTGGCCCGAATTGGATGATATGATATGGACACAGCGAATGTCACAATCGATTTATTGAAAACCAAGTTAGGTGAACGTGTTATCTCACGAAATGGCCCAGTCAATTGCCCGCCTCGGTCGTGCGATTTGACGCCGTTAGACTATTTCCTGTGGGGCTACGTCAAGTCTATGGTCTATGCCAACAAGCCAGCGACGATTGATGAGCTTATTTATCGGCTGATTTATGCTTGAACACCGTCGAAAATTGGATTCAGTGTCTGGACTTCTGCAAGCGTGCCAGTGGTGCGCATGCAAAAGAAATCGAGTTCCATACATAATGACACCGAATGTAGTTCCACAGGAATAAAGAATTTAATCTATATCCCAAACCGTTTTTGTTTTATTTAAAAAAAACTTTTGTAGCGTTCCTATTGGAAAACCCTGTATAATAGATTATAGAGTTTTTCGCCCAGAATATTAATTATTCATTTTACAAAATTCAATTGAAGAAGCAATTTCAGGCTTTGATTATATAGAAATACATCGTTTATTCCTATTCCGCGTTTCCATGCTATCTATTCTAGACGTGGAATTCCAAAGTATTCAGAGGCATGTTTTCATTTCATAGTAAATCTTATATATAAAAATGAATATGAGTCCTTTATTTTCGTCCAAATTACTGAGCGGATATTTATGTTTTTGAACAATAGGTTCGCAACTATTCGGTGCAGATGAATGATATTTGGATATATACATGCATATATCATATATAAGTAAAGGGTTAAATTTTAAGGGCCGATGTTGAATGTGAACCACACCTAGACGTCAAGCTTTTTCTGCATTTCATTTGACATTCTCAATTTCAGACTAACTCAATTTGAACATGGAAAGATACACAATCGAGCAACGTGTTAAAGTTATTCAGGCTTATTATGAAAATGGCCGTTCAAATCAAAAGGCAAATTTCCCCTCACAAAGGCACATTTTCACCTCAGTGGATTCGCCAATAAGCAGAATTGCCGCATTTGGGCGAATGATAATCCAAGAGTGATTGCCGAAAAACCAATGCACCCACAAAGAGTGACTGTTTGGTGCGGTTTATGGGCTGGCGGCATAATCGCGCCGTATTTTTACCAAAATGAGGCCGGTCAGGCAATTACTGTGAATGGTGTTCGCTATCGTGAGATGATAACGAACTTTTTATGGCCCGAATTGGAACATATGGATGTGGACGATATGTGGTTCCAACAGGATGGTGCCAATTGCCACACAGCCAACGAAACAATGGTTCTTTTGCGCGACAAATTCAATGGTCGTGTTGTCTTACGTGGTGGCGATGTCAATTGGCCACCAAGATCATGTGATTTGACACCGTTGGACTACTTTCTCTGGGGTTATTTGAAAGAAAAGGTGTACGTCGATAAGCCTTTTGTTAAAGGATGAGATAATTCGGCACATTAGCGGCATAGAACCTCAATTATGCGTCAGCGTCATCGAAAATTTGGACCATCGGATGGAGGTGTGCCGCCGAGGTCGCGGCGGACATTTGGCCGATATTTTATTTTACATATACATAATTGAACCACACCATATTATCATAATTAAAAGAAATTACAACAATTTCCAAAATAATTTGTGTTTTATTCAAAATCAACATCGGCCCTTAAAATTTAGCCACCGTTTAGATCAAACTGTGTATCATTTTGGAAAAATAATAAAAAATGCCAAATTCTATGTAATTCTATAACTATTTGATGGAGATGTACAATATTTGGTATATATATATCTTACTTAACTATATAACAGGCTATTTAATATTTGTTGGGAAAAGAGGCGGACTCATTTTCTTTAGATCAACGTATAATATATAATCCCGAAAGCACTGTCTGGTTTCTAACGTAATGTGGTAGAATTTGACAAATATGTTGCGGAGAATACCTACTAGCTCTACCATCACCATTCCCAGCATTTATGATTCCGTGTATTTCATTCTCAAACCCAATATTGTCCATCAAATTTGAGCAAATTACCTCATATAGTTCATAAATAGCGGATTTTTTGATTTTTGGTTTTTACCGTTGCATGAGAGGTGGGCATGGTTTTTGTACGATTTTTACAATTTTCGAAATTTTTCTTACTGACTTGAAATGCAATATCTGCACCAAATTTGGTGGAGGTTAATGGCATAATCTTTGAGATATACGTAGTTGTTCGAAAGTGTGTTTTGTCAAGCCTATTACCATTTTTTATACCGTGTATTTACTTATGAAATCTCATATTACTTACTAAATTTATGCAAATTCTCTTTATTATTAGAAAATGGTTTTTATCCGATTTTAACAATTTTCGAAATTTTGCTTATTGACTTGAAATGCAATACGTATACCAAATTTGGTAGAGTTTTTTTTAAAATGGTTTCGGAGATATACTTACTTCCACTAAAGCGGGCGGTGCCACGCCCATTTCTAGTTAAATTAGTTTCATATTAAATTAGAGTGAATTGTCTTTAATGCCTACTTAAATATCGCGTTTTTCTATATTTTTTTAAAATACCGTTATATGAGAGGTGAGTATAGTTTTTGTCTGATTTTAGCATTTTTCGAAATTTTGTTTACTGACTTCAAGTGAATTATGTGTCCTATCGAAATATCGAGGTCTTTCTTTTCACAAAACACCAATATAGGGCCGCGGTTATTGTCGGATTTCACTGCAATGTGAATACCAAGTTTTGTTAAGATGGCTCAATATTTTCTCGAGTTATTCGACTGACGGACGGATATACCGACATGGATTAATCAAATCGCTATTAATTCTAAGAATCTTGGTGTATATGACTATATCCTTGTCGGTTTCTTTATGCTGTTATAAACAACCGTTAGGTGAATAAAGTTATAATACCATGAGCACCAGTGCGGGTATAAAAAAGCTACCACTCCTTATTAATAAAGCCAAAGAAACAGGAAAATTGGATTTTATTTTAAACTGTGGTAAATACAGGATACATGGCTCATGCGAACCTTTAAATCGCAATTTGCCATGTAAGCGCGAAGAGAAATGCACAAAAAAGATTCCGGTGAATATCCAAAATATCGTAGACTCTCATCGGAAGCCGATTGCTCCTAAAGTTTTTTGACGCATACATAAACGTTAAGTTATTTATATCTGTGAAGGTGATTCAATATGTTACTATATATGTACATACATAAAGGCAGTGATTAAGGAACATATACCTTACAGGCAGGTAACGAAGTGCAAAAATTTCAGTCTGGACGGTATATTTGCAGTTCAGAAGCAGTATGGCGTATTTTGGGATTCAATATACATTAATTACCAGAAAATAACGAAAGCAAAGTAGTAATGCTTTGCATTGGCACATTACATACGCATTGCGCATTTTCGTCGCTGGATTAATTAAGGGGGATTTTAAACGCAGCATTAGCAGTTCTGCCTCCAGTTAAAAGAGTTGCAGCAAATTCCGGATTAAACAACAGCGATAGCTATTTACCCCATATCACCAAAAACTCAGGAGCACCAAGAAAAAATAGTTTACTTTCGTTATTTGTAATGGATGATAATAGCGCAATATAGAAGTTTTTTCATCAGAATTCAGGCGATTCTCGTCTCGCATCACGGTTTGCAGTAGTCGTGATTGATCATATGAAATTTCTCTTAAATAGCAGCCTAAATCTGTTATAGATTTTCCCAACATAGATTTAACAATATTGTTAAGTTCAACTAAAAATTTATTGGAGATTTCTTGATCGTAATTCATTTCATTTGTTAAAACTACCAGTCCTCTGTGATAAAATATATCTTCGATAATATTCTTTCTGTGATTTTGCCAAAGATTGTAAGTATCTCACATTTGACAGAATACAATTAAAATGGAATATAAATATCTTATGGATCTTGGTGAAGAACTTCAAGCTGCTTCGGATAGTGTGTTGCCCTACTGACAATCTTTTTCGATCAAGCCCCTTGCTCGGCATCTATCTAGAAATGCATTGTAAGCAACCCCGTCGAAAGTTTTTAAGCTCTCAAAAGAAATGGGATATTTAACTACGTGAAGTTGGTTAGGTTGCACTACATAACAGAGACCATCTCTCTTTATTTCTTTCGTAAAACAGCCTAGGGCCTTATCATACGTCAGAGTTTTTGCGAACTCATCTGTAGCGCATAGTTTGAAAAATGCTGTTCACGTTGTATGTATCACGCGGATTTCTTACGATATCGTTGAAATTATTTTCAGTGTAATACATTTGTTGAACATTTTTCAAATGGCAAGGTGGAAATTGTAAGTGCACATTCATGTTTGTTGAATCCCAAAATACACCAAACTGCTTCTGAACTACAAATGTACCGTCCAGGCTGAAATTTTTCCACTTCGTTACCAGCCTGTAAAGTATATGTTCCTTGGTTACAGCCTTTATTTATGTATTAAGTAACATATTGAACGCACTTCACAGAGTTACATAATTCAACGTCTATGTGTGCGTCAAAAGTCTTTAGGGGCAATCGGCTTCCGGGGAAGTCGACGATATTTTGGATATCCACCGCCGTGAATTGTGATTTAAATTTGATCTGGTTTTATTTTTTTACCAGAAAAAGTAGCAGGTGAATTAGAGGCAATCCACGTTTTTGCCAGTCTACGGTGCACATATGTACATATGAACGCGGGCGGACCAAATACTATGTGAGCTTTATTAATAAGGAGTAGCACCTTTTTTATTTCAAGTTGGAACAGCCGGTCTACCAAGTCAGGTAATAAAAAGTTCCGGACTGCCGAAAATCCTAACATACGCCATTGCACCTTATGTCTTTTCATGCAAGTTCTAGCAAATCCAGTTAAACTTTATGATAATTTGACCAACTGACCGATTTCGTTCGCATGTGCATTGGCAAGCAAAGCATCTTGTAATTGCACATAGGTTTCCGCCCTTAGCTTTGCTTGATTATGTTGGATAAATGGGAAACGTTCCAGATCTATTTTGCCATAGTGATCAGCCAATTATTGGTTTTGTCTTTCTCTACTATGAATGGGTGGACTTGACGAATATCGATAGAGTATTCATCTACACTTCGTTCTTATATTAAAAGATATTGAATGGCATCGTAACTTCTGTGGTTTCCGAAGTTTTTTGAAGGCTGTGCAGTACAATATCTCGTTTATGGAACCGTTCCCCTACTATAACAACTGCCACTTCGCTCGTAGATGGAGCATTATATCGCCCGCGGTGCTAACCAGCCGGTGCCTTGTTTGCGTCTATAACAACATCGAAATCTGATTTGGAGAAATACTCTCGATAGCGATTTTAAATTAGGTTATATAGGAATTGCATGTATGTAACATATTTTGCAGCTCCATTACTAATGCATGATCGAGCGGTTGTTTTGAGTTGATACTGCATGGAGTAGCTGCCTCTTTAGATGGGTCGGCAATAAAATAAGATGTAGAAATTTATGATATTCAGGAGTATGCGGGAGTAAACTGCCTACTAAATGGTACACCTGACTTTGCACGTATTCATTCACAATGATACTGACAAATGATAGACATGTTATCTAACGACAAAAATGACTCATTGCTGTAGTTAACTGTAATACTGTAAATCACTGCATTGTAATCTTTATTAATCTATTTTGTAGCTCTCGGACCAGAATTTCGTAACCTATTCTGTGTTAACCTAGATTGTTATTAAATCTGAGTTAAATGTCTTCAAATATTGCTCACCTTTCGGGATGGCATTGCTCTGGGTATTTAAATTAGCACACAAATCACTATAAACATGAAATTAAATGTTAAATAACATATAACTGTCGTTCATCACTTACAATTCCACAATTAATTTTCTGATTAGCCGGTTTTAATATGCAGGGTTGAAAAACCTTTGCATAAAAATTAAAATTCTGTTTTGATTTTATATGTTTAAATCACTTTCAACACTTCGTCCATTAAAATCATTTTATATACTTTACGTACAAATTACAAAACGGAAATTTGTGAAAAGCAACGGTTCTTTCTGATAGAATATAAATATATTGCTAAGTTTTTCTGCTAATTTGGATTTACAAATTAGCACACAATTTAACTTAAAAAGGGTTGCAGTATTCAATCAAAGCCCATGTACATACTCCCAATCAAAAAAGTGGCGTACACTGGTTTTTAATAATATTCAATAACTTTCTCAAGTATTTTTTTTTTTGTTGACCAGACTTACTTAAGTAAGTAAATATGTCTCTGTGTTTATTGTAATTTTATTATTAGAATGCTGAGAAAAGCATACCTATGTACATACGTTCGCTTTTATAGGCAGCGCAAAGAACTCAGAAAACAACAAAATGGGATGTACATAATATTTTAGCTATTATACCATACCAAAACAAACTTAACGCTTTTTGATTTTTTTCTGAAAACCTCGGTTATTATAGCTTGTAAATAAAATAAAAATTCATTATTATTATTTTTTTATTATAAATAAATTAATGCTTTGATACAATTAAATTTCGGTGTGGTGAAATAAGCTTATATTTCTTACCAAAGTAATAGAAATGGCTTGGGACCTCTTTGTAATCTACGTTCCGAAGGAAGGGTTACAGCTGTCGATGCACCCAATATAATAAAAAATTGTTCCCTTTCGTCCCTGCTTGGTTTTATTCGTTTTGTAATTTGATATATATTTTCAGTAATAACAACCACTCGGCGTGAAAAACTTTGAAAAACTTTTTAATTTGAATTTCTTGAAAATTTTAAGTCGCACGCTTCATTCGGTGAGTCCCGGGCTCGAATCCTCCCCGGGGCAAGTAACATCAAAAATTATAGAAACAGTTCTTTCTAATAGGGGTCGCCTATCGGCAGGCAATAGCAAACCTCCGAATGTATTTCTGCCATGAAAACACTTCTCACAAAATACATTCGCCGTTCGGATTCGGCGCGTAGCTTTAGGCCCCTCAATTTGTGTTACAACATCAAGACTCACACCACCTACTTACTCAATTGGCTCTATAACGCTTAAGCGATTTGGGCCGAATATCTTCTACAATTTGTGGTGGGCGTCTTGATGTTGCTTTAATCGGTTGTAAAAATTTACAAATCTTTCCACGCAAATATATCGTAAGTGGTTTAAGAACTCCTAAATCTGAAAAGATATCAGGTCTTGGTAGCTGTGCGCAAATGGGCATAGTGAATGGGAGAAGTCAACCTAAGGAGGAATTACCTCTGGATGCCGGGCTACTATCGCATAGAGGGCACTGAGAAAATGTATAGGTTAGCTAGAGACGCGACGTCAAGAACTCCTATAAATCCCGAGCCTTTCCTGGTGATAGGACATCACACTATTAAGGAAGAGCTTAAGAATGAGTAAACTCAGGCAAGGTCTATATTGTGAGAATATTATCGTAAACGTATTAAGAAGTTTATGAACCTCTAACTGTTTGAGAATACCGACAGGCTTTCTCTCAGGTCACTGCAGGCTGCGAAGTCATCTTCACAAGCACGGTATTTAGTTGAATGAGTCTTGGCGCTTCTGCGTATCAGCCCCGGATACCCGGACGCACCTGCTTTTTAAGTGTGAAAGTATCTCGAGAAGACGGCAGAAGTATATTGGCTTGCTGTCCCAACAACCATCTTAAACAAAGGGAGTTGGAGCTAGATCAGGTACGGTAAGAAGCAGAGGCCACAATGGATCTATCTTTCTATCCTCATAATCAAACTTTTAAACAAGTGCTGGTGCTCTAAAATATTAAAATACATATTTATTAAAACCAAATCGAAAATGCCTCCAACAGAAAAAAGTCATGTGATTTATCAAATCCTTTGCAACGGTAAAAATAACGAGTCATGTAATAGCTAATACGTAGGGACAACGAAATCAAAATTAATAACTAGACTAGCGCAACACAAAAAGTTGGCTTCAAGCAATGATAGAGGCATCCAAAAACACAGCAATCATGGTCCACTGTGCAATCAGCGGCCACTCACCAAATTTAGACAAAACAACGATTATTCAACAAGAACAACACTACAGAAAGCTCTTTATTTTAGAAATGCAGACAGTGCGAACGTGTAAATCATATGCATATGTGTTTAGTGCTCAATTTTATGTATGTACATATGTTAAATTGTTGTTACACCTTACGTTAATATTTGTTATCAGTTGCCTTGAGGACGGTTACCGCAGTGTAGCCGAAATATATTGGAGGAGAAAGTAAAGGCTTTTGATTTTTATTCACATCCCCTTTTATCTCGAACCGGCATAACACTAATTCATATTATATATATCTACATATATATGCATATATATACATATTAGAATGAAGCTGAAGAAATTGTTGCAGATAAACTATTTAAATACAGATTATTCGTTAAATTTAATTTTCAGATAACATAATTAAACTGCATGCAATATCATGTCCGACCTCAATCATGTAATTATCTCGCTAATCCACCATGTCCAAAATTAGTCATATGAATATACGACTTGAAATCTCGTCACTGAGAAGATCAGGACTTAATCCTCATTTAATTTCTCTGTCAGCTCTCGACAGGTTCTCCCTCTGAGCAGACGTACTTGCTTATTCTCGATTTCTATTGTGACTACTCTTTCGGTATTTTGATATTTCGCAAACGCGTACGAATTTATTATGAACTTTGTTTTCTAATAAATTAATCTTGTTCAAGTTTTCCCCGAAATAAGTGCATTCATGGCCCTCGGGCCACCTACTCTTGGAAATAACAGTCTTGCGTTGGTTACCTCAAGTCCCGAAGTAAAACGGAAAAACCAACATACTCCCCAAGAAACTTCCTAGATTTGCCTCAAGTAAAAAGTGAAATCTCTAAGTTTCTCATATTTCGTGCAAATGATTCAAATAAACCAATGCCTATATAATCATGCTTTGGGGTGCATAAAGCTCTTGCAGCTATTTGCTAAGAAACTATCATGATACAGAACTTCATGACGGCAATTTACTACTATTAGTTAAAAGCTCTCAAATAGCTCTGAAATTTATTTCTGCAAAAAATCTCCCAGGTGTATGTCAAGTTGTAGTAAATTATCACGAAAATCAAAACTAATTATCAGGAAAATTTCAGCTCGAAAGATACCTCGGACCTTGTTTAAACAATGAGGATGCAAGAGAAATTGATAATATGGGTGCACAAGGCGTTGTCTCAGTGTCTCCATTCACGAAAACAGTAAATAACGCCAAGCATTACACCGGAGTCGTCGTCTTGCTTACTCTCAATATTATTAAGATCCTTGAAAAGGTGGAGGTATCCTGGCGTAGCGCACAAGTTCAACCATACTGCCCCTATCCGTTGAGGTGTAAAACCTGTCAGCTCTTGTGACACACATCCAAATACTATAAGAATGCTCCTGCATTTAATTCATGCAATCTGCCACTCACCCGCCACCATATGCCACTATGCAAATTGTTCAGGTTACCGTCGAAATAAATATTGAAAGTTAAAAGCCGGAAATAAACGCATCATGCGCGAATCACTAAAGATGCATAAAGAAGGAACGCCTGTTCTACTCAACACTTGCTTCTTCCGGCAGAGAGGACCAAAGACATGACAATAATCCAAGTAGTCAAAATAAAATGCAAGCTATTCTACTAACTACATCATCAAACATGCCACCTAAAACATTTTCAGTAAATACCTCCTATTTAAGTTCACGGTTAAATAACTCAACTTTTAGTAACTTCTCAACAGAAATCAACAACAATCTGCAAATATTCATGTCACTCTCACCGATTTCCGATTCACTCAATACCTCATCTGGTTCTTCCTTTCAAATAAAAGCTGTTTACTTCAATTCCTAAAAGCAACAACAGCGATACCCTCGTTGGTATCAAATAACTTCGGCTTCGATACTGCACACCAAATCACTTAACCTAGATACCACTACCTCTCATATTCTGTACCAAGTTCAAATCATCCAAAATTCATATGATCCACAAGCATTAACTTCCCACACCACTATCTCGCAAACTAACTATGAAATACGAAATCAATCACAATTTCAACCACACAACAACACCAATGACTCTCGTGAGCTGACTATGCCAGACGATATTCCACAATAACTTCAATCAATTATCTGAAAAGTTTAATTCCAATGTTTGAATTGTTATTGGGGAATTTAAAAGGTTTGTACAACATTTACGTATATCGAATCAGAACTTCTGATAAGAGCAGTATCCAATCGTTCTCCAAGAAGTACACTTTAAAGTTACTCTCTTAAGGGTTGGTTATACTTACATACATTGTCCTGCAGTTCATAACATGATTACTCCCTCATATCGAGTATGTTTAATGAGTTTTGCTGTCGCTGTTCTCTTTTCTCTCATTGCTGCTATTATCGCACAAACCAAATAATTTCAGTAAACATGATTAAGAGAAAAGTAAGAAGTCAACGGACGTTTAGTTCTTTGAGAATTTTTATTTTGTATAAATGTTTTACCTTGTGTTTTAAATGTAAAATGCGGAAACAAATTATGATTAAAGAGCTTTAATTTGTGAGTAAATAATTACATTACCGTCTCGATTAAGTAGTTCAACTTTTATATTACTTAATACGTACTAGTGTAAAAATTACTGACTATATCGAGCACGTCGCAGAATTCGACTCGGAATGTGCTTTTTTCGAAGATGAGTAAATACACAAAATACATAGTACATATGTATGTACGTACATATGTATGTCCAGTCCGAATATTATGAATTAGGATATGATGATCTTTCGTTTCGTAATTCTGATTTAAATTATATTTATTTTTTTATACCTGTTTTTACTACATACCTGATATTTAATATTTTTTTCTTTTTTCGTGAAATTAAAGTTAAAAAATTTAAAAATAACCATTATTTTTATCCGTACAGATATAAGCGTGTATCTATGTACATATGTATGTAGATAAAAATCGTTTCAAATTCATGCAAATAAACCCATGCTTACATAAATAAATACAAGCGTACATACATACATATGTATGTAGAAAACTCCCCAGTCCCTGGGCAGACAACTTCTAAGATGAAAGCGAAATAACACTAACAAAATTAGCTCAGCAATCACTTTTTTCCTATCAAGCTTAAAAACACAATGTTCCAACCAAGTATTTCAATGTATAGCCAAGCTAAGCTCTTGTTTAGCAGGTTATCTTGGTAAAAGTCAAATAAAAATATTAAATTTTTGTGCGAAAGATCGCAATTTATTGATTTTAAAACAAATATTCCAAAGCTTATTGAGACGTTTTGTCAAAACTCCATGCAAGTAGTGGTTCTGCGCGCAATTCGCACGAAAAAGCTGCGTACCGACATGTACCCGACATATTTACATACATATATGTTAGGTTAGGTTGGAGTGGCTGCCGCCTGCGACGGCTCGCTTAGGCCAGTAATACGAGACCCATTCTGTTACCGCAAGAAAAATTAGTACTATCCGAAGAAGAAATTACCCCACACCAAACCATTTTACCTCGCTGGTGAATCTCGTCAGGCAGTTGATCTCGCTGTTTGAAACCTCACCTTAGTGAGTCTTCTGCGGTCTTCTAGAATTAGTGATCACAGATACCACATTCTGCTTTTACACAGTGCATTACACTTACACAGCAAATGCAAGACCGTCTCTTCCTCCTCGTCATTCTTCCAGCTCCTGCAGCATCTTCGGAAGGGTACGGCCAACCTTTCAGCGTGTTTTCCTATCAGACAGTGCCCTGTTAGAGCCTCGATCATGTTCGAAATGTTTTCCCTTCTTAGAGGGCCACGTCTGCCTTGATGTTCGACAGGTCGTACTTGGTCTCCATCTATTTTCAGATTGTTTATATATACATTCTCTGAGTATGCGTTCTTTATCCTGAAGAATCTGCTTGGTCGTACCTTGTCTTGCAAGTTCGTCTGCCATGCAGTTTCCCTCTATGTCCCGGTGACCAGAGACCCAAATGAGGTACAGTCTGTTCTGCTTGGCCATCTTCTGTAGAGATAGGCGGCAGTCCAGCACGATGTTCGAGTTAAACGTGAAAGAGCTCAGAGCTCTGATTGCAGCCAGGCTGTCACTAAAAAAAAAGATTTCTCTTCCTATAATCCCGGTCCCAAGCTTCTCTACTGTCTTCATGATAGCTGAGATCCCAGCCTCCTCCTACCTTATTATCGAGTTTCGAACTATCTGTATAGATGACAATGCTATCAGGTGGAGTATGAAACTCAAGTTTCCACTCCTCCCTGCTTGGAATTCATGTAATAAAGTTTCTTTCGGAAACCGAAGTCAAAGCACACCGATCCGTGCTTTTCGGCATAGAGTAAAACTTGTTCAAAATACAAGAGTGCCCTTGGCTTTCAGGATGCCACTAGGATGTCTCTCTTAGTCCCAAAGCAGTCATCGCTGATAACTGTCGTCCAACCAAATCTAAAGGAAGGGGGTCTAAAATGGCGTTCAAGGCTCATTTGGTATGGTTCTGGGCGTTACACTTATACAGATCGTACTAGATCTCTGCAACTTGGTGAGTAACCTGAGGTTAACCTCCGGTAGAGTTACGGAAGGCTTTTTTTATACCGCCTCGCAAAGTGGCGAGTCCCACCTTACTTGAGCTGACCCTAAGCCCGTTGCGGGTATACCAATTGGAAAAATACCGGAGCGTTCGCTGCATCAGCCCACAAAGTGTTTGCGGAAACTTCCCTTTAGCGCGATTGCGACGTCGTCAGCGTATGCGACAGCTTTAGCTGTGCTACATATAAGTAAGCTAGTTGTTAGAAGGTAGTTGAAAAGTGACTCACCTCGGTCACTTACATATGTTCGTGCTCCCCCACTGAACGTGGCGAGCATTTTCGTGGCTGCCGAACAGGATGTCCCCGCTTTCATACTCGGCCACTAGGCCTAACTGTCAAGAGAGGAAGGTCTTTAGCGTCGTAAGGCATGTACGCTGACACCAGCACGATGAACATGCCATAGTTCCGCAATAATTGACGGGACGTCGCCATCACTGTATTTAGGTAAAAGAAAGATATTTACCTTTACCGCCCTCCACGAAAAGCTTGAAACCGGTTGCACTCAACCCGTAGACCCTTGAATTACAAGTTTATATCAATTGCTGCACCCGTACTGGAGGCGCGCTGCGCATCCCCACGGTATACTTTAATCACGACCTCGTTGAGGCCGTAAGAAACACGGTCTTCCCTCTTCTCCAGGAGTTCGATGAACTCCTTGTTCAGAAACAAGACCACTTGTCTTCCACCCGGACGACCCTCCAATCTCTAGTCGATAGGGCTGGGTTCATCACCTGAGGCATTTCAGGATGCTGTCCAGCGCCGATGGGTTCACTGGAACCCATTCCCTTGCTCGGGGTCTGACTGGAATATCCGTCCAGTCCATCACCTCCAGCTTAGACCCAGGGTAAACAGGACCAAATTTTGGACCGGCGGCCTTATAAAGTGCCACCGATCTCGGATTCTCACAGGCGAGCACTTATGGTACCTGGTCCTTGCAGGCCGGAAGGGTTTCAGGATTTCCCAGCAGAACGTCAGAAATGATGTTCGCCAGAGCTACTTTCACCCATCTCCACTGGTCCTTTGGTAAGGATCCGAGCTCGTTGCCTCTGTCCATAACCCCAACACGGATCCTGCCCTTCGCAACTTCGGCAAAACTTAGCCTGCCCACCCAGGAGTGCGGCCGGATTCTCTTCGGTGTAGTATTCTGCTCTTCCACCGACCTTTGACGTTTAGATGAAGGCCCCAGTTTTCCCCAGTGAGCCCCAGTGACCCGGAAACTTGGTAGCTGGGCTTTGCCCTTTCCACCGCTTCCTTCGCGCTCTAGGGTAGCGTATCCAACTGGCCCCCATCATCAGCGAATCACGGATGGATTTGCTGTCTCCGACACAATCCCCGGAGCTTTACTGGTGCTAGGTCCCACCATAATACCTATAGTCTTGGGCCGACGTGTTGCCCCCACTTCCAGCCCGGAAGAGCTCCTTCTGTACATGTACATTAGAGTGGATAATTTTTATATGGAATTTTTTTTGTTTTTGTTGGAGGTGGTTCGCCCACTATTTTTTTTCTTTGGGCACAAATAGCATATTCCCAAAGGTTAAGACTGATTGGTCAACGTTATGGCGTGGCACATGCGCTATTATTTTAATGCAAGCCCCCAAAAAAGGCGTGGCACGTTATAAAATTTAAGTATTTTATACGAAAATATGTAGTTTTTGCGTCAAAATAAAATTAAAAATTACATCAAATTTAGTTCCTTTTAGTCATTAAATATAAGTGGGCTAATTGGGGTGTGGCAACTTTAAATAAAACGCAAACAGATTAGTGTTCTACGAGATCTGTTTTATTAATACCTCTGTAGTTTTTTCTATAGTCAGTTACAACTTGTAAGATAAATTGTTTTTCTTCTTCACTTTTGGATAACGCAGTATTAAACTCTTCCAATAATTTAACCCTTCTTTCGGCAGTATCGTTTACCACCCTCATTTTACTGACGATATTTACGCCCTCTATATAGCTTGGCTCGTTCTGCCATTGGGAGGGATCTTTTTGCAAAAAATCGGTTGAAATAGAAAAGCGTTCAAAGAAGTGAAGTGTGTTTTTGGTTACGAAGTCCTCAATTGATTTTGATTGTAAGTCCTGTATATCAGTAATCAGCCGCTTGCTCTCATTTTCTGATTCTACACGAAGTATCTTTATCATACGAGTTTTTGATTGATCGTCGTCCAAGACCCTTTAAACCTTTGGAAAATTGACAAAGTCGGTCCACTTGAACACAAATTCCTTTTTGATGTGTTAACATCTATGCCCAGGGTAGCTAAAGTGAATTTCTAAAAACACACAATGAAAGCGTAAGACATACTGAATGAGTGGTTGTTGTACAACAAGGGACTCTGTGTGAGAATGCGTGTCTAGAGTTTGAAATGGTGTGAGTGCAGCTCATAGCGTCGCGTGGCCGACCGCAATAGTTTGTTCTGCGCAGACACGATTGGCAATTCAAAATTACGCAAAGCTATTCTTGATCAAATCAGTCAGTCTCTGTTTGTGTTTTATAGAAATAGAAGTTTGTGCGGTTGTTTGCCATTGTTTTTACAATTTTTACATTTCACATTTCTATACATATACGGAAGCCGGTTCTAGAGAAGTGGAATCCAATTATTATTCAATTCCAATGATTATGGACAACAGCAGAAGCTGAACCACTTGTCAAATTTTTACAAGACAAATTCAATCTAATCATGAATACTCTCTCAGGATCTCCAACAACTACAAAAGGAACGACCATAGATGCTGTATTCTCGCGTTATTTAAATTCCATAAAATCTCCCATTTACGTATCATATTTCACCTATGATAGGCCTATTGTAACCGTATTAGAAAATTAAAACAGAAATAAGAAAATAATATTCCTATCCTGTTTTAATTATCCTAGAGAATAAACAAGAATCAAACTGACAACTTTTTGTGCTCTTACAATATCCCACATGCTCGTTTTTTACTATATTTTTACTTTATATATCCAAATTTACTTTTTTTAATAGAATAACAAATAAAATGTTAACACATCGCACCTGTGTTCGGATGCAGTGGTTTTTGTTTTTTAAATACGCTCTTTAATACAATTTCGTAGATGTGGAGACGACAGGGCAAGTACAAAAGATATTTTCCCAATTCCTGTCCCAATATCACACAAGCTCCATGAAGTCTTCCCGTTTTTGTTGCTGTTGTGTCAAAACACAGGGCCTGAACTTTGTCTGTCAAATTCCACTCTCTTAATAACTGGAGTATTGCTTCAGCCTGTTCTCTTCCTGTACCAGCTTGTAATGCAGGAACTCCAAGTAGATGCTCCGTCTCGGTAGATGTTATAACAACTGGCAATCTGTCTACTTTTTCCTTCCCAGTTAATGATGGTAACAGTTTTCCATCCCAATGCACTGTTATGGTTTGCGGTGAATTGTTTTGAAATTTTTCCATTAAATTTGTAGCTGTTTCCGATCGTATTTTTTTACGGCAGTTTCGAATTGTACTTTTACTTATGGCTAACTGACTTAAATCATGGCCCAATGCTTCGGCAGTGACTATGAGAATTCGAACAGCATCTCTGTCGCTAACTTTACATTTGTCCAGAGTTGCAACAAGCTTTGGTGTTATAAAGTTTTTCATTTTCCGTTTCGTTCCCACATTTATAGTTTGTTGAAAATTGTCTTGAAGCTCATCACTGCCTAATTCTGTTAATTGTCCTTCATCATCTGAGTAGTCCTGACTTGCAGCCAAATTTTGAAATTGCTCCTGATGATACTTTTTTTGCCTTATCAGTTCTTTTTCTTCACGCATATTTCTTCTCTACTCTTTTTCAAAAAGTGCTCCATCACTGCCAATCATACCACCCGGCCTGCCTTTTTTTCGTTGATTAAGAAGGAATAATCTATCTTCTTCTATTTGGATCATATTTAACGCATCACCATGAGCGATATCAAACAAATCGTCTAACTCTTCCACAAAATCGTGCTCTCGTTTCTCCTGCAGAACTGTACGCCGCTTACAAGTTTTCTGAAGTGTCTTCCACTGATAATATAATGCTTCCACTTTCTCAACGCTACGAATATTCTGCCTTGTGGGAATACGTGCTTTATCCCAGAGTACTTCTGCTTCTTTAATAACAAGATATACACTTGCCCACTTTTATTCAATGACTATAAGGAACTAACTTTTATGTAAGGGTTAATCTTGTTTTGACGCAAAAACTACATATTTTCGTATAAAATACTTAAATTTTATAACTTGCCACGCCTTTTTTGGGGGCATGCATTAAAATAATAGTTCTAACCAAGCATAATATCGATACTTAACATAAATTTTGATAAATAATAATGAATTTATAACTTGTTTCTAATAAAATTATGCAAACTCCCTTCTAATCAACTTGAGGGCGCATGTGCCACGCCTTAACGTTTACCAATCAGTCTTAAACTTTGGGAATATGTTTTGTGTGCCCAAAGGAAAAAAATTAGTGGGCGAATAACATGTAATTAAAAAAAAAGATGTCCACTCTAATGTACATACATAAATATGCCGTACATATGTATGTGCATTTGCACTTGCGCAAAAATTGTAAAATCTTCACGAAAAATGCGACAAATGTTTCTCGGCTATGGTGCTACATTGCAGTATTATCTGATATTACGATCTTGTGACTTTTCAATGACCGTCGATGGTTTGTAAAGAGGGCATTGGCGTGGGCGGAAAGATGAAATGCCTGCTTTTTCATAAGTGTACTTTACAGATGACAGCGTGTAAGAGCAGTGAAGCAGCAAAAAATGGTAATAATATTATTCATTAACAACATCTTTTAACGCAGCAATTCCGGTATACAGTATAAACTGGCGAAATTCAGTAGCTTTCCATCTCAGTACTTTTGCTATCCTTCTAGATTTTCTTGCCAATTCACCTGGAAAAGCCTTGTTTTCCATTTGATAAGCATATCAACATTTTTTTGACAACTCCTAGATCAACTAGATGCATAGGCTCCAACGGAAATTGGGTAACCATTAAGCAGTTATAGCGTAGACTTGTGATAATTCTCGCCTTAACGATTTTGAAAGTTTTCATCCGTCCGAGAAGGTGTCTTTGATGTACTAGAACTGACAGCATTGTTCATACTTTTTCCTGTTTGCAAATATTTACTGCAGCTATGGAGTGAATTTTGGCCAACAGTATCGGAAATGGTCTTATGCCAGAGGATCGCAAATAAAACACCTAATTGACACATATGTATAACATTTTACTACCAATTGAAAAATCCCACAGTGTTTAAGATTTTCATTTCTGCTATAAAGTCATGAAAATAACTGGGGACATTATAAGGCTTTTTATTGCCTAGAAAATTACTATCGCTAATATGGGCCATAAGGATTACTTTTAAAATAACGGGGTTTTCAATAGGGACGCTACAAAAGTAGACCGATAGTAACAGCGAACGACGCCATATTTTTCCCGCTCTTTTGACATTTCTCTTCAGTCAGGTTTGCCATTTCATCATGGAAAGATATACGATCCAACAACGAGTCGAAATTATTAAAATTTACTACCGGAATTCAGAGTTAATGGCCTCAACTTGAAAAGCGCTGCGTCCAGTTTATGGTCGTCGTCATTTCTGGCTGAATGGCTTCGTTAATAAGCAAAATATGCTTTACTGGACATGCAGCAATCCATACGTACTCGTACGTATGAGTCAACATTGCATCCCGAAAAAATTACGGTATGGTGCGGTTTATGGGCTGGCGGCGTCATTGGACCGTACTTCTTCCGTGATGATCAATACCGGCACGTTACTGTGAATGGGGATCGCTACCGCTCAATGATAACCGAACATTTTTGGCCCGCATTGTATGATATGGACTTGGACAATATGTGGTTTCAACGGGATGGCGCCACAAGCCACACAGCGAATGTCACAATCGATTTATTGAAAACCAAGTTTGGTGAACGTGTTATCTCATGAAACGGCCCAGTCAATTGGCCGCCTCGGTCGTGCGATTTGACGCCGTTAGACTATTTCCTGTGGGGATACGTCAAGTATATGGTCTATGCTAGCAAGCCAGCGACGACTGATGAACTTCGTATGAATATCGAACGTGAAATTGCAGCAGTATCGGCCGATTTATGCTTGAAAGCCGTCGAAAATTGGGTTCAGCGTCTGGACTTCTGCAAGCGTGCCCGTGGTGCCCATGTAAAAGAAATCGAGTTCCATACATAATGGCATCGAATGTACTTTTACTGGAATAAAGAATTTAATTCATATCCCAAACCGTTTTTGTTTTATTTAAAAAAAAAACTTTTGTAGCGTTCCTATTGAAAACCCCTGTAGTTGAAGCACAGAATTTGAATGCAAAAACAATTCCGAGATTTTCGCCAACATCGTTTTAACGTGGCTTTCTCTTTTTTAATCATAGTGCTCCACAATGCAATCTTTTTTTGCAGATACACCCCCATATCACGGCCAGCATTTCCTTCCACTTCTACTTGTTCTGTAGTTCCAAGTGATTGACGCGCTTCTTTAGCCACACATGAATTAAATTTTTTAGAAACCTCCTCCTCTTTTTAATAAGTGACTCCACTGGTGTTTGGAAACGTTTCGACATTAGATTTAGTTTCACTTTTGAAAATTTAATTTTACGCTTGATGCGACAATATTCATTGCCAATAGAATTTTTTTATTCTCTTATATAGATTACATATTAACTTACAACTCCTTTGATTTAATTTTATTTATAATATTTTTCACTATTTGCAAATTTTGGCTGTAGACACGCTAAGAAAATGTCACTAAATGTTAACCTCGATTTCATCAGCCCAATTAGAAAGGAAAGAACGAAGAGAAACGAAACAGACGCTGACAGGTGGATGAAGTTGAAGACAAAAATAAAACGCATTATAGTTCACATTACTCTTGCGCTTACCTTAAGATGCAAGTTTTCGCACCACTGTTTTTATTTAATTTAATTTCTTTATTGATAAAAAAAAATATTAGTACAATAAGATTTAAGATGACTTTTTATAGTACAACAGTTTTAAAGTAAAAGTAAAGTAACAAAACATATTAAAACTAAGTTTATCATATAAAACAATCAGTATTCATATACATATGACTAGATTACAAGTACATTTTTGCTTAGGTAGCGAAACTCATCATAGATAATTATATTAAATTGGAAGATAGATTAACGAAAATACTCATAAAGGGCATTCTTAAAGTTGCTTTCGTTTAACCCTAGAAGGGTACGGTTAAATTGTAGGCGCTTATAGGTACCGATGAGTAAATTTTACTCACTTCAGAATTTTTACGTTATTATCTGATTTATTTTGTAAAGTAGTAGTTTTAAATGAAAAAAATTGAAAGCCAGCATATAATATAAGTGCAGTTTTTTATTAAAATATATAAAATAAGCAAAAATAATACTTTATTATTAATTTTTGACGATTATGAATGCATACAAATTTTTCAAGCACAGTCAGGGCACTGTTTTTGGGCACGTTCACCGCAAATAGCTAATCCACAATTGCAATAAGTTGTGGTGTATCTACGTTTGGTATAACTACAAAAATTACAGTACTTTCTTGGCCCCTTTTGGTCTTCTCCGGCACTATGGGCCTCTTGACTTGTGCCTACAATATTTTGAATGGATTTTTTCAACGCCAGACTCATGTTTGTATTAGTTGCTAATCTTTTCGTTTGAAATCCTTCCGTTAACTCCTTGTGTAGAGATAACATAAAATTAAGTCGGGATTCTGGCTTTTGCTCATGGCTACACATGTTGTGCGCGTAAACGATGTATGCGTTTATTGCAGCTATGTTCATCATATGTATTTTGGAAAAATGCTAGAGGCCACCTTCTGGTTTTCCTGCCATGGTTAATGTTTTGGCACATCTGATCCAAACTGTCAACTCCTCCTTTTGTTGAGTTGTACACATGCACTATTTCTGGTTTTCCAGTTGTCTCATGAATACTACCAGTACTGTGCATACTAGACTCCAATAATACAAGTTTATTATTATTGTGCTTGTATGATACAACTGTCAAATCCTCATGAAATATAAACAATGAAGTGTGATTGTGGTTTATTTTTTTTTATTGTGCCAACAGTTGTTATTTGGTATTCATGACGGAGACGCTGAATGAGTGGTACACTCGTAAACCAATTATCTATCGTGACATTTCGATTGGTGCCCTTTACATTTTTCAGCAGTTCAACAACATAATATTCACCAGCAGCCATTGCAGGAGGTACACTTCCTTTTCCAAGGTAAACAATGGCATCCAACATATACTTTGTTCCGCTATCACAAGACATGACAATTTTGATCCCATACTTTTTCGGTTTAGAGGGAATATACATCCTAAATGGACATTTGCCTCTAAATCCAACTAGTTGCTCATCAATGGTTATATAGCTTCCATGTTTATAGTTGACCCTGCAATTCTTTAGAAGTTTGTCCCAAATAGAAGAAACTGGAGCTAGTTTGGTCATTTCTCTTCTAGCAGTTCTTGTTTCTTTGTCATCGAATCTTAGACAATTTAGGATAAATTTGAACCTTCTCTCAGGCATGGTTGCCTTGTACCTTTCCCCACAGTAGGTAGTGTCAAACATCATATGTGTTGTCAAGTGATTATCTTTGAGAGCAGCGGACAAGACTAACAAACCAAGAAATGCTTCAAGTTCGTCCATTTCCAAATTTGACAAAACCGCGTGAGATTTATCGTTATAGTTCTCCCTTTGAATGTTTATTTCTTTATTTGTATAAACCAAAATCTCTTCCAATATGTCTGCGGTACAAAATAGTTTGAAGCAGCTGGAAGGACAATGAATTTTTTGCATTTGCTGTTGGGCCAGGGCGAATGTGAACAATATTTATTGAGGGAGTTTTTTGACCCAGCGCAGCAAAAGGTTCCTTACTCCAAATAAAATTTCCATCTTTTCCGATCAGATTGTTGGTACTAGGTGTAATAATTGTCTTCTGTTTCACGAATTTCTTGAGCAGCTGATCTTTCATTTCTTCTCCCTTCACTAAGTTTCTGTTTTTTACGTTTGCTGCTTCCAGGTGTTTCCTCCCTTTCTTCTGTTTCAGCTTCTTCTGCATTTATGATTCCTTCCGTGTATCAAATTTTCTTCGACATCATTTAATTCCTCCGTTTCTGGTTTATATTCCGGATCTGCAACACTGTCCCAAGAATCCTCATCAAAGTTACAAAGCTCCAACTCCAAATTGTCTTCTTCCTCAGATTCTAGTTCAAGTATTGCAGGCAAAATATTTTGTTCTGATAGCCCGTGACCTGCCATTTATATGCTCTATAGTTTTCTTTACGGTAACATAATACAAAAGAAAAACATAATTGTCACAATGCAGCACAAAATATATTTTTTAGACACTTAGTAAGTTACTGATAAGTAAATATGACTCACGTAAAGGGTACTGATGAGTAAATTTGACTCACACAATTTAGTACGTAAAGGGTACCGATAAGTAAATTTTACTCACTAACTTTTTTTTTAAATTGTCCACAAGCGCGATAAATCAAACAACACCATTCAATGCTTGCGGCAGCCGACTAATGACAGAGTGGGACAAGCACTGCTAGTGGCTTGACTTTCAGTGTAGCCAACCTGCTGATTTACGAACAAATCTATTCCGTATGTGAGTAAATTTTACTCACAGTACCCTTCTAGGGTTAAAGTACTGCTAACAGAAACTGGAATAGAGTTCCAAATACACGTAGCGTTGACAAAGAATAGCCTTGCAGAAGTTAGGTAATTACATTTAGGCATTATAAAGTCAGTTATCCGTGCAGACTTTGGGAATTCTAGTTTACTATATATATAACTAGGTTCTTTATTCCGCAAAAGACGAAATAAGAAAATACAATTTCTGGCTTTGAGATAGTCAGAAATTTCACAACCCAAAAGTCGCGATCTCCAGCAAGAAATATGGCAAAATCTCGCTAGTCCAAACACATGCCGTGTTACATGATTGAAAACTACGTCAATTTTGTGCGCAGATTGAGAACTCAATTTACCATAGATTAGTTCTAAAAAAAAATTAATGGATTACCTATTTTCCCACTGTGAAGCTTTACATTCACCATTATCAATTCATATATATCACCACAAGGATTCACACATAAAGATTTACGCAATGTCTTACAAACGATTTCAACCCCAATAATTATCGATGGAGCTTTCAACGATTTAAGTCCTATTTGTAATAGAAGAGCGGAAAGTATATAAGACTAGATTCTGCCCGAAAACCTCACTGTATTGGTTGACATCAAGCCCACATACTTCTCTACGCATTCTTCATTTAGCAATATAAATTTAACGATATGCTCTACGTTTCTCCATAGCTCAACAGTGAAACTTTAGATCAGCTTTACGATAGCAATCACTATCATATTGCAACAGTTCTATACTCAAGGTCATAAAGCGGATTGGGAGAAATTTCGGAACACAGTTTCCAAACTATGTACCGATCCAGTCATCTCAAAAAAAAAAAAAAACAAAAAAAAAACAAGAGAAAACCTCAATCACTAAAATTATACGTAATGCAGCTTATTTATCTATATCTCAGTCAACCAGAAAAATTCCCATAAATACTGTACCTTACTGGGGAGAGGAGTTTTCCAAACTAAGAAATTAAAGACAAATACGAGAAAAGCTTGGGCTGATATGAAACTAATTTCCTGATCATATCAGCATACAACCATTGCTATGGTGAACAGTTCCAATGGCCCCATTCTAAACCCAAAAGACATTGCTAATTATTTCTCGTGCGTGTAATAGATTCAATCCATAATCCGCAATATACGTTACACTGATGCCCAGCTCGAAAGTCAGGAAAAACAACAAGTGCAGATAGGATCTTATACCCAATGCTACAACACTTGTGTAATGATATAAAACACAGAATAATCAACTTGAATAACTGTATACTGTCACAAGGACTCTATCCACAAGTTTGGAAAAATGGATAGGTACTATTCCAAATCAAACAATATATCAAATGAAGTACTTGGGTACAGACCCACACCATCTAAAACATAACTCTATTAGTTCAAAACATGTAGCATTTAAGCAACGACAAGGCAACATAGATGCCTTGTTAGTATGCGGCAATGGCATATCTAGTGCAATGTGGAATGTGGGTACAGTAATATCTACCTTTGTTAAAAACTTCATACTAAGCACCAAGTTTAAAACTAAGATAAATACAACCTATTCTTATAAATACTTTGATCTACTCAATGGAATACCTCAAGGTTCTCCGCTGTCAGTAATTTTATTTATTATAGCATTCAATGGAGAGAGCGATATAATCAGTAGATCAGAAGATACCAAAAATATGCGATTTATATGTTGTTAAAAAATAATTTTACGATACATTTTCTGATATTTCATTCTGGTTTGAGTCTTCTGGCGCTAACATTGATGTATCGAAATGCAAAACTCGTCATATTTGTCACAATCATAGATGTAGTAATCTTAGTTTATCGTATAATAATGTAAATATTGTAAATACGAATAGCCTTACGTTTTTAGCATCATCTTTGATAAAAGATTAACTTTTAAAGAACACTGTTTGTATCTTAGAAAACAACTGGCTTTTAGTCTTAATATTGTATAGTACTTAACTTCAAAACAATGTTTAATCAGCATCGTAACGTTAGCTAATTTAACAGAATCACTTATTTTGAGGAAGATAGACTATCAATATATGGATCTGCGTCGAATTTGCTCTAGAACTTGGTTTTGTAAAACTCGTCCTTTATTATGGGGCTTAAAAGATACCGGAAGAAAACTACAAGTCCTGGTTTTTACCAACAAATTTTTTCTGAATACGCATCACCTTTACTTTCATAATGGAGTCTCATTTTCATTGCTGCTGATACTTCTTGTGACGACCCGATAACAGTAGGCCCTCTACTCCCATTTTACTCTGTCAACACTGCAGAAACGGTTGCCATATTGAAAGCAATGGACTTCGCTGTTAGTTCCATCTCAAGAAAAATAATATGAACAGACAGTATGCCAACTATTCCATATTTATTAAATTTCAACAACAGTAATCCGCCTCCGTATATGCCGAACGATAGTCACACATACGTATATGCTTGCTGGTATCAGCTCTCCATCCTGTCAATACTATCACCACTATAAATCACGCACGTCCTAAGCGAATGCCCCCAGTTTTCTTTTATCAGGAAGTCAGTATTTCGCAGCCAGCGCTCCTATTTTTTTATAGTCAAATATCAATTGGCGGCCGCCGTAGCCGAGTGTGTAGCCTGTGCGCGCTTCATTCGGTGGGTCCCAGGTTCGAATAGCTCGGGGCAAGTAACATCCAAAAATTGTAGAAAAAGTTTTTTTTAATAGCGGTCGCCCCTCGGCAGGCAATGGTAAACATCTGAGTGAATTTCTGCCATGAACAAAAACTTCTCACAAACAACATTCGCCGTTCGGAGTCGGCGTAAAACTGTAGGTCCCTCAATTTGTGTTACAACATCAAGACGCACACCACAAATTGTAGGAGAAGTTCGGCCAAAATCGCTTAAGCGGTTATAGCGCCAATTAAGTAAGTAAGTAATATCAATTGAATTGTTATTCCACATCCAATAAAATAAAAATAATAAAAATGAAATAAAAACAAATAATTTCTCTGCGCAACTATGATTATCACCCTCTGTTTGTGAAAATAATTGTCAAACCGTAGCATTTTTCAATTCAAATTCTAACAGGATTGCTTACTAGTGACCACGTCAGAATTATACGCTGACCTTATTAGAAAAGCTGGTTTCTTCCGATTTTCGCTGTGGTACACAAACGTCAGATGGATCTGTTTTTTGATACTATTTTTCTGCGTTCTTTATGTATACTATTTTTTTGTACATAAATATTTTTTTTGGGCGCTAATTTAACTAACGCCTATGTACGCCGCTGGGCATATCGTATGAAAATTCGTCGCTTATTCAATTTCAGTATATTAATGTGTTTCAAGTGTGGAAAATTCATATTTATAAAAGTAAATTTTATTGATGCGTTATATGGAAGATGCGTTATATGGAAACGCCCAACATGGCCAATAAAAAATAAATATAAAAAATTTATGCAAGTTTCCAGTAATTTGAAGCAATCTGAATGGGCTACAAAAACGGTATATTTGAAAAGCAAATGAGGTTTAAAATGTGGAAAATTTTACTGACAATTTTTTAAATTTGTCGAATTTTTATATCGTATCTTACAAAAAGTTTTAAACTTTTATTCATAGGGGTTCTGTTATGCAATCAGAGTGTAAGTTCGGGTTTTCAAATTAACCTTACTTTTTATAGGTCATTTATAGGCGTCCACAGTACCGGTCTCCAGGTCCAACCTAGGATGTATATAAATATTTGGGGGATGTCACGCCCCCGTGGAAGACAAAGATTGAATTCGTCTTATATCCGCAAATATTCGGTGCAGATGAATGATATTATACGACACGTACAAACTGTGCGCTTACGCGAGATTGACAGCCACACGTTCAGATAGCTCAGCTGAAACTGAACTGATTGTAACACAATCTTGCAAGTTAGGGTTGCCATTTTGGCGAGTATGGCCATTTTGCAGTATTATTGTGAAAAGCGCAAGTTTACAAAATATTTAAGAGCAACATGGTTTGTTCATTAAAATTCAGACTTTCAATATTAGTTACGAATATTTCCCGTTACAACTCATTTTTTTTAATAACACAAACATTTTTTTTTTTGTTTAGTCTTAAAATTTTGAGGATGGGCTAGAGAATCACGCTTGAAATAATTCGTCCCAGTAGGGTGTTCTGCGCGACCAACTGTCCAGCGATGGAGGGCATCAGGTTAGGCCGAATATGCTTATGTAAGGAGGCGTCGACCGATTGCAAATTATTGAAGCCTTGTGGGGTTTGTTGTGAAATCGAACAAACGGGGTCGGCTTTGGTTAATGGCATCGATGTTTGCGCATACGGACTTCTCTCCATGACCACCAATATTGTTGCGAAGTGTGATATAGCAAACTCGGCTTTGTAACCGAGGCGGCGGAAATGGTGGTCGACGGGCTCACGGTGTTAATAACGGCGTATGTGTCAGCGCCATCGTTTGCTGTCAGGGGACGGCTGTTGATCGTCGCTCGCGCATTTCGTCGCCGACGCGCTGTTTGACCGCGTCTTCTTCTCGACAGGCGTGGCCGACGAGTCTCGTTCGGCCAACCAGAAAGTGGCCTAGTCTAAGCGGGGTCAAATCACTGATATTGACCGACATTGGACTAATTGGGCGAGAATTGGAACATGCCTCGATCCTGGTCAACAGCGCAGAAAGTTCTTCGAATGTATATTTCATTGAACCTACATTTTTCTTGAAGTGGGGTTTGAAGCTTTTAACTTTCCTATAAACCTCCAATTAGAGGTGCCGGCAGGAAAATTTATTTATAATAAATCGTCGTCCAGGCTATGACTTTAGAAATGCCTTAAAGTCCCTTTTAACTTCTTTTGAGGCGCCCGCGAAGTTGGTGCCGTTTTCTGAATATATGTGATTCGGACAACTTCTGCGAGAAATAAATCTTGACCGAGCTGCCATTAATGAGGCGGTTGAAAGATAGCTTGTGGCTTCAAGATTAATAGCCTTTATAGAAAAGCATACAAATACATGGACGTAGCCTTAAACAAACTCGACCTTTGAAGTTTTTCACTTCAAATGCGGCCGTGAAATCGACACAGGTTGTTTCAAATGGTCTCGTTATTTGCGTTCAGAATGCAGCCTTGAGTTCGGTTTGTCCTCGTTCTTTATACACAACACTAGTTTACAATTGTGGTTAATAGACCTAATGCGGGCTTTCACCATCCAGTATCTCACGCGTAAGAGACGTACGACTAGCTGGTTGTCGTGGTATGAGATCAAATGAATGAATTTTATCATTATCTTGGAAAGATGGCAGCTGAATCGCAGTATTTATGGGTGCCGTTCATCAAAGCTATATAATTATATTCCGAGGGAAAATGTGCTCTTTGAAAGATTTGAATAAGCTTTGACTAGACGAATTTTGGTTCTTCAGGAGTGATGGCTGGAGAGTTTGAGCATTCTTTAAGCGATGGGTGGGTGCGCATAAAAAACCTAAACACTCAAGCAATTACAAGAATAGCAATTGGAAGCTGGAAAATCGGACAAATTTGATGCATAAGCATTTTTGCTACCACGATAATTGGCTTACGGAATCGTACAATTTCGCAATAGTGAACAGAAATTGCCGTTTTGTAAATGAGTCTTTGTTCTCTAATGACTTTGCCAAGAAATAGAACTGATCCGATTTTACGTTCCGTTGGATAGTCAACGTTTTAGATTCGCTGTAATCGTCGATTTTCAGAAAATCAGTGGCTAGCAGGTGACTACGTTGAAAACCAAACGTAATTTACTTGCAGGCAGGTTCACTTTCTTAGTGGAAAACCTGCCGAGTTTAAAACCTCAATAAGTTGGTCTCGTGATTTAAATGCCTCGGGTATATCATGCGCACCAGCTAGAACATGATCCACATATACATATACTGGATTTAAGTATTTCTGATACTACGGGATATTTTGACTTGGAGCTCTTATCAAGTTGTAGCAAAGTACTAATTGTCTGTCTGACTGGAAGTCCTTGATCCCCCGTATGAGGTATGCTTGGGGTTGACGATTATTGTCGGCATATTTTCCCATGCCCACATTGAACACATATTTGAATAATCGGCACCTTAAAATAAGCATTGCTAAATCAGTTTGAAGAGGTGGACCAGTTTACAAAATGTCATTAAAACTGACTCCATTTGAAGCGGGACAAGATCCGTTGAATACCACTCCTAATTTTGACGTGGTACTGTCAGGTCTATGGACAACGTGGTATGGAAGGAAAAAGCTTTTGGAAAGGTTCCCACATTTGTCATATAAAACTTCGTGCATGTGACCGAAATCCACGTATTCTTGAAGTACCTTACTATACTCCTCCTTCATTAGGGGTTTTTTATCAAAGACCTTTTACTTTTGAGAAATTGTCTCATCGCGATATGACAAGAAGCGGCCATGTGTGCCCTTAGAGGAGTAAGTTTGAACGGGAGCGAAATTACATACCGACCCTCGTTGATTGCGGAAGGTGGTATCTGTGTAGAACCGCTAGCACTGTTCTTCCACGACCGTAAGAAACTTAGTCTTTGGTACATCTTCTAACTCCAAAAATTGACCCTGCCACTTGACACGGGCCCAGTTAAGGTCCATCCAAACACTGTGCTTTCAACTAATAAGTCAACATGTTGGCTCATAAAAAAGTTATTATCTACCAGCGGGATATCAGAAAGTGTTTTCAAAATAGCTTAACTGAGGGTTTGGAATGGTAGAAAACCTGCCGGTTTCGAAAGAACTAAAGCACCGACTTTGATTCGAGTTTCCGTATTTTATTAGGGGGGGGAGGGGGGCGGGGGGGGGGGGCCGAAGCCAATGCATAAAGTACAACTTTTTGTACTTTTCCTTAGATGGTATTGCTTGTGCGCATATACCCCAAGTAGTCAGATTCAGGCGCTTTTGTAGACGTTCAGAGGCAAAGATCGCTTCGGATCCTAAATATATTTAGGCTCTATAAAGTACAGCTTTGTATACTTTTTCCGAAATGGTTTCACTTGTGCGCATATACCCCTAGTAGTCAAATTCAGGTGCTTTTGTAGGCGTTCAGAGACAAAGGTCGCTTCTGATCCTGAATACATGAATGATCTGGCAGTGTATGAGTTATTTTTGTGACAAATGGTCACTATGACAGTCCCTGGAAGCATGCATCGTTTATCTTCAACAGGCTTGGGTGGATGCCGTATGAGGCTGAGTTGAAGTCGGTTTGAAGTACACGGCTCTTCACTTTGCTCTCTATGAAGCATATTATGATGCCTTTTCTGCATTAAGCACACGTTAAACTACGCTTGCAGTCATTAATTTCATGTGCTTCTGACATTTGACATGTTTATAGGACATGAGTTTGGGAAGAACAAAGTTTCCATATGGCATTCTTTGTCTTAACGGGATTTGTATTCACGCGCTTTGTCTGCAGTTGATTATAAGGTTTGAAGGTGTTTAACTGACTATTGTTAAATACCATGCCCGCTTTAGGTTGAACGCTAGTAAGCGCTCTGATATCAGACACTGTTTCAAGTGCTTGAACTTATTAGTGAGAAATCTTCTAAGTTTATAAGTATTCACCTAATTTCATACCTATCAGTTAGTTATCAGTCCATGCCAAAGCAAATCCATCATTAGTGAGGCGGCCTTTATGTACTATTTCCCTCGCCTCACCTGGAGTTTTCTGATTGAGGTGGAAAAGCTTTCTGATATTGGGCATAACTAGTGATAATAGTTTTCGAATTCGAGTTTTGGTTAAACATTGTGAGATTATGTATATGCTCCCCATCAAAGCCCCGCAACAAACATATGCTTGATAGCAGTTGGAGTGTTTGAGCTTGATCGATTCTATAGGAGCCTATCAGTACATATGTACATAAATAAGCAATAATACTTATAAATTAAATGGCAGGTTTGTAATAGTCACCTGATGGGGTCAATGATGTAAACTTAGGGACTATAAGGTCTAATATGCGGACAGATTTGGGAAAACACAACTTATCATAGAGATAGTTAGGAGATTTCCAAGTGATAAGCTTATATAAAAATATACAATTGTTGGCCTTGTGATACTTCAAGATCTCACCGCTTAAAAGTCGGTGCTTCCATGGCGAAATATGTTCAAACCTTGATAAGCGGTAAAGCTTACTATATATCAGATTAGAATACATTATAATTGAGATAATTAGCTGTAAAGCAAGACGACGTCCTGTTTGCAATTTTATAGAATCCAGATTGCCGTAGATTCCTCAGTATGACATATACCTTGCTTACTACTTTGTTTGCATGATTAGTACAAGTGAGACTAGAGTTTATAACAAAACCTGAATTAGTTATTTTGCGAACTGTCTTTATAGGTTAATTATCAATATAAAGCGGAGGTAAGAAATTGAAGTCTTTGGTTTTTTTGTTATATGTATATTGCTAACACTCAAGGTTTAGTGCAATTTAAATAAAGACCATTGTCACTCGCCCATCTGGAGATTGTGGATAGCGCCACATTAACAATAGCACAAAGACGGTCGGCTTGACTATCAGGTCCAGATATCATCTGCATAAGCAAGTAGATTTGCAGTTCAGCAAACGTGAAAAACATCATTTAAAAATAAACTGAAAAGCAACGGGCCAAGAATAGAACCTTGGGAACACCAGCAGTCGCCGCTTTCATTTTTGAAACGTCAGCACCTTGCTACATAAAATTGCATGGCTTACAGAATCGAAGACCTTAGAGTAATCTAGTAGACAGAGTAATGTCAAGTGGTTTTTATCAAAGAGTGCTACTATAATTTTTCCTGAATCCTGATTTCAGAGGGGAAAGAAGATTTTTATTATGGACATGCGACGAGATCTGCTCCACTATGAGGGTCTCGAAAACTTTGGAGAGAGCCGATAAAATACTGATAGTACGAAAATCGTGAATACAACTAGCAGAACTCTTTTTGGCAACAGGCAGTACTGTAGTACGAGGGTTGCCTTTTATATTTTGCGCCTAATAATGAAAACACAGCCAAATATTAAGGAAAATAGTTTTATTGTTTTTTAAAATATTCTCCATCCAAGTCAATACAATTCTGCATTCGCTTGAATCAATTTTCAAAGCACTTTTGCCACTCAGAAGAGGATACCTCTGAAACCGGCTGTTTGAAGGCTTCTACAGCTCCTTCAGGCGTTGAAAAACATTGACCTAGCATTTTTTTTTGATGTTCGCGAATAAAAAGAAATCATTAGGTGCCAAATCAGGGCTGTAAGGCGGATGACCCATCAATTCGACCGTTTGAGTCCTCAAAAACTCTCTTGTGTGAATCGATACGTGAGAGCCAGCATTGTCTTGGTGAAGAATGATTTGTCTTCGGCGGTTGGTTTTCCTTAATTCTCCAAAAACTTTTGCCAAACAAATGGTTGTATACCTCTCAGAATTGACCGTTTTAAGTTTATCTAGTGGAACAGTTGCGACATGACCAGATTTTCCGAAAAAACAGGCGACCATTTGCTTTGAAGTGCTTCTTGTGCGAACAACTTTTGCTGGATTAGGCTCGTCTTGGAACACCCATACAGCCGATTGCTGCTTTGTTTCCGGCTCGTATGCATAGATCCAAGATTCGTCACTTGTTACGATGTCATAGACGTGCTTTGATTCATCACGAAATCCGTCTCGATAATCCACGTCGAAAATCGTAGTAAATCATCGCACGAAAATGTTCGCGGGTTAGTTCCATTTTATATGCAAGTTTATGCCAAAAAATACCAAACTTTACGATAAAAATATCTAATCACAGCTAATCACATGTAGTGTTGCGAAGGCGCAAAATATTAAAGGCAACCCTCGTAACTTTCCACATGTGCGGAAAGGAAGACGTAGTTACACCATGATTTATGATGTGGGTAAGAGTTCCAAGGATATGCGGCAACATAACCTTTATAAACTTTATTGGGAATCCATTTTCCCCTTCAGAGTTTGAACTTATACTAAGAACACATCTTTCCATATCATATTCTGTCACTGTGGAAAACTCAAACGGTATGCCGTTAAAACATAAATCACTACACGGAACAAAAGATGGTAACTCTGCACTTGACGTACAACTTTCAAGGAAAGCATCATTTAATAAGTCCGGAGGTAAGGTACAACGTACGTCCTCCTTCCTTCGTACATTTAGATTATAAATATTGTACCACAAGACTTTATCTGGAAGATTCGTATATAATTTTATACCGAAGTAAGCCTGTTCATATCTGATAGTACGTGTTGTTTTGTTTCTAGCAGTCTTCTATTGTACCTCGGACAAGAAGAACATCTTTCCGGAACGACACAAACAGGCACTTATTTGTCAAAAACAGATTTTAAAATACCAACAAGAAAGTCAAGTTTATCATCAATACATTCATAGAGCCAGCAAGCACTCCAGTCGGTACTGCTTAATTCAGAGAAAAGCTCACTTGCATTAAGATATTGGTAGTCTCTGTAGGAGAGAAACCTTGCTTCATTAGAACGGTCAATATTAATATCCAAACAGCAAAAAATTACGTCATGGTCCGATACGAAGGATATTTGGTCAAACTTTAGAACACTGGTCAAGTCGGAAACAATAAGAGAGCCAAGTAAACTAGGATTGCAGTTCACGGCATACCTTGTTGGAACAATAGTATTTACTAATGTAAGTCCGCTGCTAGCAACACAATCAAGAAAAATATCACTACAACAATCACGTAGAAGATTATTGACATTAAAACCCCCACAAACAACAATATTACTATAATCAAAAATATAACAATATTGCTATAATCAACAATATTAAAGAAGAAAAATATAAATAAATGGCCGAAACGCCAAAAAATTGCACCAGAAAAGTAAAAATTATAATTATTTACTATTAAATTTCTTGAATTATCTTACAATGAAATTTGTTTTAATTGGAACGCGGGCGCAAACTTATAAAACGTTAAACATAGAAAATTCAAACGAACTCGAATTTATGTTCAAATTAATTTAAACGAGCAAAAAATATAAGTTTGGTGTCTAGTCACTTTTATTTGCATTTGTACATACAAAGCTTTTAGAGTTTTCCGCAGTAAGAAACAACAAAATTGCAAATGTTATTATTTATTGTTTTATAATGAAAATAAACAAAATATTTAGATATTAAAAAACCGCACGTTCAATTATATTGCTGTTTTTGTGTACGCTAATTGTACCGAAAATATATTTATGTATACGTAATGCCAGTGGGTAGGCTAAGTTGCGAATATAGCGCAAAATAAAGGACGCGTAGGAACTCTTTAATTTTACAGCGGGTTAAAAATGTCGGATCGGTAATTTTTTAAGGTTTTTGGTAATGTGAAAAAAAAAATAAATTCGCTTGCCCTTTCTCTTAGCTTTATTTAATACTTACAGCTTGTAACATTAAATGCGGCTATTATTTGATCTCTTTTTTGTTCTTTTTATGTAGATATGTACGCACGACACAAGAAAGAAAATAGTTCCCAATCGACTTTTTTGATTAAAAAACAGGTTATTGACCATTCCCCAAACGTAAACTTATGGCAAAGCCCCTTCGCCTATATTTAGGAGGGTAATTTTCAATCGTATATTGGGCATAACTCACAAAATTAAGGGTCTTTGTCAATTCTAGAATTGAAAAAGCCTAGTTTTAAAAATTAATTCAAATAACATTCATAAAACATTTAATAGGGTAGCCGACGATGCTCAAAGAGACAAGTGTAAGGATGTTTTGCAGGCTTTTCTGAGTTTTGTAGCCGAGTGTATACCGTGTATTATAGAAAAAGTTTTTTCTATTAGCGATCGCCCCTCGGCAGGCAACGGCAAACCTCCGAGTGAATTTCTGCCATGAAAAAAAAACTTCTCACAAAAACATTCGCCGTTCGGATTCGGCGTAAAACTGCAGGTCCCTCAATTTGTGTTACAACATCAAGACGCACACCACAAATTGTAGGAGAAGTTCGGCCAAAATCGCTTAAGCGGTCATAGCGCCAATTAAGTAAGTAAGTAAGTAATTAACCCATATTTTACAATAAAACGTTTTTTATATAAAATATTTAATTTACAGCATACAAATTATAAGATTCTTTGGCATAATAATAATAAAAAGATAAATTCCTGTCTTTAAATCTGTTATGCTGCAATAAAAAACTATTTCATACGGGAGGAGTAGGGCCTCAATTGTCTTTACCACATGCGAATAACCACCTTTGTCGGCCGGCTTCCCTGGTTTCAGCAGTGGGACCACCCTCCCAACCTTCCAGATGTCAGGAATGATGAGGGTGGGCATTGACAAATTGAGGATCCCTGTGAGGAACTCAACTCTCGCGGGACCTAAATTTTTCAGCATCAACACGCTTAGCCCGTCAGGGCCAATGGCCTTGGAGGCTTTCGCCTTCCCGATGACCTCCTTCACCTCGCACAAGTGAGGGTAAGAGGCGCGCTGTTGTTCGGTAGTTTGCGCAGCCTTCTGATCCCCTTCCGCTTGGCCCTATCCCCCGAAGGATGCAGTATGAATTGTCGGCTAAAATAGCTCGCGCATCTCTTCGGATCCGACGGGGCATGATCCCCGAATGAAATTTCCACTCGGTCGTCGCGCTTCGTCGGGCTGGATAAGGACTTCACGGTGGACCAGAGCTTACCAACACCCGTGACTAGGTTACAGGACTTCAAATGTTCCTCCCACTTGTTCCGCTTATTTTGGTCCACCAGCCTCCGGATCTCCACATTTAAAACCTTTATGTTCGGATTTTGGGGATCGGAGCGGTGGTAGAAGGTGGTCGCATTCGTTCGGATCTCAGGGATTCTCCCCGCCGGAATGAAGCGAGCCGCAGCTGACGCAACCACCTTGCGGAACTTCTGTTCGTTTTAGCGAACGTCAGTGGGTGTGGAAAGAGATCTGAAGGCATTTTCGGTGAACTCCGTGAACCTGACCCAGTCAGCCTTTTGATATAGTTGATATAGGTCCGGTGGTCCGCGGAGACAAAGTCAGCAGGTCTGTCTATCGAGATGATTATGGCTAGGTGGTCTGATGCAAGCGATAGCATAGGTCGCCACGTTATGCTATTTATCAGACCTGCGCTAGCTATTGTTAGGTCAGGCGAGCTGCTGCAACTACCCATTATCCCGGTGGGGGCATCTTAATTCATCATGCAGGATGTCGTATCGTCTATCTGCTCTACCAAATCGTTTCCTCAATCTTGCCCTGCACCCCAATGCAGTTCAGCTGAAGGAGTCTCGTTTGCCTCGGGAGAGTCGTCGCGGAGAGAGGTGTGAGGGAAGGGTGATGTTGCCCACCTGGTCCCTGCTGCACATGCACTGGTACATTGTGCTGCCTTGAGGTGTTGTTCGGCAGCGCCGCCACGGGCGTGTGCGGTTGCAAGGCTCTACAGCAGGGAGCCAGGTTGTCACCCGACCATTCACGTGTGGTGCGCAGGCCAGAACATACACGGAAGTGATATCGCATTCCGGTATATCCTGACCTGACACACGGAGCAGAGTGTGTGGATCACCAGGAGCTGCTGGCTACTCCCCACACGAAGGGCGGAGCTAGGTGGGGGTGGGGGAGGGGAGCGTCCATGTTGTTCTGTGTTCCTGTGAACCGTAGAGGTTCCGGCGGTGCTGGGCACCGGTGCACTTGGTGCAACTAAGGGGGCCGTAGAGGCTATGGGCGCCGTAGGGCGCGAACAACATGGGGCCACATAGTTTGTGGACCACTCCTTATGGGTCTTAAGGCCCGAGCAGACCTTAAGATGGCTCCATCCGTCGCTCGAATTACACCTTACCGAAGTGGAGTTCGGATGGAGCTTTTTCTGGCAAACGCAGCAAAAATGGTCTGGTATCGTGAGAGGTATTAGTTCACGCGCGTCATCAACTCGACTTTTGGGCGATGTTTAGCGAGGTAGTGAAGAGAAGTTTCAACATTTAAGGTCATGCATAAAGGGTATCGTGTTGGATGCTATACGGTCCTTGGAAATTAATGCAGAAAACTATGAAAGGGCGGTACCAATGAGAAATTGTTAAACGGAGTTCTAACTCATATTGTTACCAGCAAGTCGGATGACCAAGCACAGTCCAACGGAGAGCGTTGACTCCAGCACATCCAGCACAAGAAACCAGGTGAATTTAAAAAAGAATTTCATTCGTAAACAATCAGTTGTTACTGCTAGTTACGTCAAGATGTGTGTGTTATGCAAAGCCGCACATCATACAATGATATTGCTTGTCCCCGGTTTCTAAATTAATCGCCCTCATTGCGCTTCACGGAGGCCATAAGGTTACAGCTTTGTATTAACTGTTTAAAAAGGACCATATTGTATAAGATTGCAAATCAAGCAATTGAAAAGGTTGTTCAGGCAAACACAATACCTTGTTGCACTTTCTGCCAATCACTCAGTCTGCGTCTGAGCATATTATGTACACTCCAGACATAAACACTTCTCTTATCGCGGATTTTAAACATCCTTCCGCATTCATTTCAAAGGCGCTTGCCATGTTAGCTGCTGCTGTAGTTTCGTTGCGAAATAGTTACGGGAATTTTATACCATGCATAGCGTTGCTTGATTCCGCTTCCCAATTACATTGTATTACTTCAGACATGGATAATCGCTTGCAGCTTAGGAAATCCAATTCATCAACTTTAATTGTGGGAATAGGGCATCGGAAAGAAAGTGTGGTGTAATGTATGCGGCCCGCTGATGGGTCCTTCTTTGCAGCACTTTCCGCTGTCGTTATTCCAACTATCACGACATTTCAGCCTGAAGTAAACTTGTCGAACATCAAATGAAATATTCCAGCAAATCTTTCACTAGCAGACCCTTCATTCTTTCGGCCGCAGAAATTTTACTTATTAATTGGTGTGAGTCTTTTTTTGAACTGTTATGCGCGGGGCACCTTGTTTGCAACCAACAACCTTAAGAGAGTTCGTTTATACCGTGACTTCTAATAAATCTGTAGACACTTGCCTAAAGTTCAAAAGTTCTTGGTAGGTAGAAGGTCATACACAGGAAGCGTACTAAAGAGGAGTCAGCCTGCAAAGACCACTTTGTTAGCAATTTTCGCCGGTTAACTACAGGAGAGTACTTAGGTGGACTACCGCTAAAATTTCCAAGTTCCGACTTGTGTGATTCTTATTGGAACGCAGTTCGCCGGTTTAAGGGGTTAGAAAAGAGATCCGCTCAGAACCAAGATTTGAAAAAGGAATACTCTTCGTTCATTAATGAGTATTTGGAGCTCAAACATCCGAGGCTTTTTGTTGAAATTTTTCATTGGAAGCTGTTTTTACGTGCCGGAGACCAAGCTCAACGCACAACAAGATTATGGGGAAGTTTTTATTTTAGGACACATGTACATTGCGAGCTGCTTGCTTCAAGTCCCACGCCCAGCCGCACCTACTGGTGAACAGACGCTGCAAAGTCCTGGTGGGCCCTTAAACCGAAAACGTCGGAGTGGCCCCACCAGGTTCGCCTTTTCACTTTTGCTCACTCCCAAACAGATGTTCGGGATCTACCCAGTGGACGCTTGGGAGAAATAACGCGGAAGTTGTGAGCTGCTTGGAAAAGGACTTGGCGTCGCTTGGTATTTCCAACTGGCGCCAGTTAGCAGGGAGAAAAATTGACTGGCGCAATCTGTTGAACTCGGCTAAAATCTCTTAAGGGGTTATAGCGCCAATTAAATAAGTACGTATGTAAGGAGTTCAAGCATATGTCGTTGATCGATCGACCAGGAGTTTGCATAAGTTTTCTACCGCACCATTGTGTATTAAAGGCAGACAGTACCACAACCAAACTTCGCGTGGTGTTTGAGGCGTCGGCTCCACCTTCCACAGGGTTATTTTACTTGCTGGTGCTACCATACAATCAAAGCTTAGCGACACGCTTTTGCGGTTAAGGTCCCACAAAATCGCCATAACAGCAGACATTTGTAAAGTGTATAGGTGCGTGATATTAGACGAAAAAGTTAGTTGTCTACAATGGATACTATGGCGTGAACTGCCAGAGATGGATTTTAGTATTTATAGATTACCGTTTCTTACGCACTAAACCAGCTGCATTCCTAGCCATTCGGGCAATGTATCAGCTTGTACTGGCGCCGAGATCGTCTTGAGAGATTTTTACGTAGATGACCTAATTTCCGGAGGAAAATCAGAGAGTGAAGTATTGCAAATAATGATGCAGACACAGAATCTTTTGGAATCTTTTCTGGTCCAGACGTGGTGCTCAAGTAACCAAAAAATACTTTGTGGTGTTGAGCCTTCAAATCGGCAACAATTTTTGAAGTTTAGCGACGGCAGTGATATCACAAAGGCCCTGGGTATAAATTGGAAGCCTAGCAACGATGAGTTTCAATTTGAATTTACCTTATCTCCTCAGTGTAGGAGCATCACAAAACGAAAGTCGTTAGAATTTGCTTGGAAGGAACTGTGTGGAAAATTGAGTTTCGGTGAGAAAATTAGCTTTTCACGCTTCGTAAACCTCGTGGCGAGTAAAACTCCCTGATACTGTGCATGTAAACTTGCTCTGCTCCGAGTCTCGAGTAGCACCACTCAAATCTATAACTATTTCTAAATTGGAATTTTGCGCTGCTAAATTATTAGCAGATCTGCTAGATGACAATCACGCCAACTTGGTTCAATATCACTGCCTTGACAACGGCACTGACTGGCGTCTTATTACCCCTCGATCCCCACATTTCGGAGGATTATAGTAAGCTGCCGTCAGAATGGCAAAATTCTATTTTCGTAGAAGGAGAAGAGCTCCGCACTCTTGTTTATCAGATAACTGCTATCATAAATTCAAGACCTCTCTATCCCATTTCAGAAAACTCGGACGATTTGGAAGTCTTATCACCAGGACACTTTTTGACTACAGGCGCGCTCCCGGCCGTTGCTGAACCTAACTTAGCAAACATTGAATTTAACCGTCGTAGTCAATTACAAAAGATGACGTTCTTCCAGCAAGCGTTCTGGAAAAATTTGAGTACCGCATATTTAATGCTTTTACAGCAGCGCAGCAAGTGGTGAAGCAAAGTGGGGAATGGGGCGAGTATTGGACGTCGTGAAAGGAAGAGATGGTATAGCAAGAGTCCCGACCATTCGTACAGCTAATGGGAACACTCAGCGGTCAATCACTTAGCTTCGCCTACCTGCTGAAGGAGTTAAAAGCTCTTAGCGCTTTCAACGGGGGGAGTATGCCCAGAATACAAATGCGCCATTGTTGAGGATATACTTAGCATAGTACATATCCACCCTAATGTAGTTAACTTAATCATCATGAATAATTGTACAGTAGTTTATTGGCTCAATGTTGCTCTCATTGTTATCTATTGAATTTTGCTCTCCCATGCGACTGCACTACGCTTATATAAATGCCACCACTATCATTACAATAAAACTTTGGCTACCGTTTTGTCAACTAGTAGTGAGACACACTTTGTGTTTTTGCATTTTAATATTTTCGTAGTAAATCAAATAGGTGGACAAAAACGTTTGCCTTCCCCGAACAAAGCGGTTTAGAAATTTCCCATCTAAATTAATGTGTGTGTTTAATTTTGATTTGTGCATGCAATTATCATCCGCGGTTAACAGACCCCAATTAGTTTTGGCAAACATTCTATTACCTGTTCCAAAAAACATAAAAACCCAGTCATACTCCTTTCGAAAGTAAATAGCGACGTAAATATAGACCACTTCCATTTCCATTCAAAACACGTTTATCCATTAAAAATATTATAGTCATGTCAGCAGCGGCTTCTCCTGTATATATATGCGAAATAACTGAGAATTGAAATAACCTCTGTATAGATCCTTTGTATTGAGGCACTGACAAAACAAGCAGCAAATATTATAAGTATATTTTGTTTCCTTTCATTTTTTAATTTCGGACAAAAGCTACCTGACAAAGGTAGTTAATATGACCCCGAAAAAATGGCAACGGAATTACCTCTTTATTGTATCACGTATTTGCATACGTATACTGCACCGCTCTATAGGAGAGGGTTTATTTGCAGTGTTTGTACAAGGTGGCGCAAAAGTAAACTTCCGATGTTTTTTGGCTGTAATTAAAAAAAAAAAAGAAAAACTTTGATTCTTCTTGTGGATTATTTTTATTTGGTCTTTTAATTTTTTTTACATCAAGTCGAGAATATGATGTCATGTAAATGGCCGCCGCCACAGTTGATTGTCATTTGAGCCCCTTTTATGGCATTTTCCATCACTTTGGCAAAAACTTCCGGCGATAGCTCCTCAAATTCTTGACGGATATTCTCTTTAAGAGCTGCAAGAGTCTGAGGCTTGTTGACATAAACCCGCGACTTCAAAAAGCCCCACAAAAAGAAGTCTGGAGCGGTCATATCAGGCGATCTTGCTGGCCAGTGCAAATCGCCAAAACGGGAGATTAGGCGCCCCGGAAATGCATCCTTCAGCATATCGGTTGTGACACGTGCAGTGTGTGCCGTTGCACCGTCCTGTTGAAACCACATGTTTTCCACTCTTAATTGATCAAGTTGCGGCAAAAAGAACTCGTTGATCATTGCTCTGTAGCGCTCACCATTCACAGTAACCGTTTGGCCCGCGACGTCTTCGAAGAAAAAAGGTCCGATGACTCCTCCAGCGAAAACAGCACACCATACAGTGACTTTGAGCGGGTGTAATGGCTCTTCGTGGGTTACACGCGGATTTTCAGTGCCCCAGAAGCGTAAATTTTGCTTATTTACGAACCCGCGAAAATCATCTTCCTCTTGGTGGTGATTAAGGATGGCGTATGGTAGACGCGAGCGTATGTTAGGCGCGATTGGCGGTCAGCAGTTAACAGCTGATGCACCGTCTGGACTTTGTACGGAAACATCTTCAAATCTTGTACCAAAATTCGCTGTAAAGACCGTCGACTGATACCCATTTGCGTGGCACGTCGTCTGGTCGATGCCGACGGCGCTTCCATGACATCCTCGGCTACAGCAGCAATATTCTCTGCAGAACGGCTACTCCGGGGTCTGCCACGCCTGGCAGCATCTCGTGTTGTGCCAGTCTCTTCGAGGCGAGCGGCTAAACGTCGCAGTGTTTCACCAGTAGGCGTTGAACGCCAGGAAATCTGCGACGAAATTCACGTTGTGCCAAAGTCACCGACCGATTATTGGTCAAATAAATAGTCAGCAATATTCCACGTTCTGGAGCAGTGTAGCTTAACATTGTTTATTAACGTGTATTTCGCATGTGTTTACTACACAAATGCCAAAACAGAACTGACATTAGGGGCCAATCGCAAAATTTATAGCATTTTCTGATAGGAGGATTACTTTTGCGCCACCTTTTATTTATGTATAATAAACAAAAAATTTAGGTACTCTGTGGACTTTTATTATGTACATGGTATGTATAAGAATGTTGATTTTATAGCGGCATTATAAAATAGAGTGTTTATTTACATTAAATCATATAACAGATCAATCCAAAAACGAGAAAATATGGTTTTTGTTTTGTTTTTATGTACATATAGAGTTTTAAGCATGATACAAATATTTATAAGTTTGCCAACATTACAAATAGTTTTACTCAAAATGTATTTATCAAAGTGGAATAAATATTTGACGTATGCTTATTTGATAACGTGAAAATAAACAATTTGTGTATTTGTACACATTAACCCGATTGATTTTTTGTGTACTTGAACTATAATTTTGAACCAGTAGTCTACAAAACTACTTTCTTTATATATGTATATAATATATACATATATACATATGTAAATATATATTACTTAGAACTGTAAAATAGTGGCGAACAATCCGTTAAAATTACGCAAAAAGCGTGTAGTAAACTTTTAAAAATATTACGTGAGGAGGGCCTAGATGTACCTCAGGGTAAAAAAAACTCTTTTGAGAATTTGTTCCAATAATGATTTTTCTGATATCGATATGCCGCCAGGTGAATACTTCATTTTGGAATTCGTAAAGATTTGCAATTGTTCAATGATGATTTGTTTTTAAGTGAAAATATATTAATTGACATACACAAAGATTTTTCAGAGATATGCCTATTTGCTGGGCAATGATACTTATTTAATTTTCAAAAAGTTTTTACTGAGTTGAAATGCAAAGCGTGCTTATGTCTATATCTATCTAGGTTGCTTTATGCTGTTATAAAAAACCGTTAAGTGAATAAAGTTATAAAACCCAGGGCACCATTGCGCTCGGGAGTGAAAATTATGAAAGAGTCTAAATTCGAATTCAACCGTACCATAAATACCCGGCTCAGGTTTTTATTTCAAAGTTAATCTTATATATAAAAATAGATGTGAGTCTTTTATACACGTCCGATCTTTATGAAATTTTTACAGTAGGTGCATGAGGTCTGCGGGCCGAACGTAATGTATATATACATTTGGGAAAGTGGGCGGTGAAACGCAACCATGGAAGAGAAAATTTGAATTCGTCTTATAATGGCAACTTTTCGGTGCAGATGAATGATACTTGGGTATATATGTATGTACATACATACATATGTCTTATAGATCAAACAGATGTAAAATATTTGGTATGTAAATCCTATATATCAGGCTATATAATATTTGTTGGGGAAACAGGCAGACTCACAACCCAATTTAAGATGACACTTCTATTTACCATTTGTTCCCCAGCTATTTGGTGTACACATATTTTCTTTAAATCAAGGTGTAATATATAATCCCAAAAGCACTGTTCAATATTAAAAAAAAATGTCTTAATTGGCACATCAAAGGAAGCCTGGTGCAAGTATTACACCATTTTGAAACTAAACGACGTTTATTGTACAACACTCATTTTCCAATTTTAATTTATTAATTATTTTTCTCCCCAATTAAATTCTTTATACCAAGATATAAAAAAAATCGCGACATGATTTAGTAAAATATTGAAAATTTTGATATGTTGTAAATTACCGTTATATGAGAGTAGCTTTAGTCTGACTTCTATAACTCCCGAAACTGTGCTTTCTTACTAGAAATGCAAAGTGTGTACGAAATTTGTGTGAATTTGACAAAGAAGTTTTAGAGATTACCCGTTTGCTCTAAGATGGACGATGCCATGGTCATTCCCAATATTTGTGATTTCATGTATGTATTTCATTCTCAAACCCAATCTTGTCTACCAAATTTGAGCAGATTACTTTGTATAGTTAACAAATATCGGATTTCAAGGATTATTGTTTTTTACCGTTACATACATATGTATATATATCAGAGGTAAGCATGGTTTTTCTTAATTTTGTAGAACTTTAACGATTTTCGAAATTTTACTTATTGACTTGCAACGTGTGCACCAAATTTGGTGGACTTCGCTGGCATAGTTTTTGAGAACAGTAGCAATCTGACTGCCGAATAGTTCACACTTGCTTACTATCTCTTCTTTTTCCGCTCTCGTAGTGTAACAGAGTAGTGTTGTTGTGACATTCATACATATGTACATACCCACACCTCGTGGATACTCATTAAGTTCAGTGCATTAGTTTTTTCATATTTCTAACTCAAATTTGCTTATTAATCGAAACAAAAAGTAAGTAAGACGGCCATACAACATGGCCTCCGACCCAGGTGGTAGGGACCAAAATTATTTTGCCATACTTGGAGATATTCCACCTCCAAAACCCAAAACCCCGAATCTCCATAATAACCATGACTTTCCATAACTTAAAAAATCTAAAGCTACCAACGATACTAATTCTATGTGCCCAAATACCTGGTAATGAAAAATAAAGAGAATAAACTATTAAAAAACTTCAACTTATTTCTTATTCAAAAAGCCCTCGAATCAATTACAACTGAAAGTCCAAATAAAATAAGTTTCAATAGAGAAAGTGATTTAATAATTCTAACTAAAAATAGCCAACAAACAACAAAATTTCTTAAAGCCACCCAACTTTCTAACCTCTGCCCAATATCAGTCAATTTGCACCCAACGCTAAATACAATAAAAGGTGTGATATACTCCAACTTCCTTGCCAACCTCAGTGAAAGCGAGATCATTGACGGACTCCGACAACAAGGTGCAACGGAATGCAAAAAAATCACGAAAGTAAAAGAAGGTAAAGTGATACACATCCCCTCACCCTGCACAAAAGTTGAATGTATAAATTGCAAACACCAACATCGAACAGAAAACAAAAACTGCCCAACATTCCAAAAAAAAAGATATACTAGTATACAAAACTTTGAACAAGTGCTCATTTCGTGAAGCAACGGAAGAAATAAACAAAAAGAATGTAAAGTACACCACACCGGTGGAAAATTTAGAAGAAGCAACACAAAAAACGAAAAATATTCCAATAGAACAGAGCACTCCTACAAACAAAGCAGATCAACCAAATCCGACCACTGTTATTCCTCAGCCTCCAACCAACAACAACATCAGTATATATACTAATGCACTAGAAAAAAATACAATAACTAATTATACTAGCCCCACTCAAAAAGAAAACTCAAATCAAATAAACTTCTCTCCAATCGAACAAAGCAGCAATAGCCCACTCACACTCTCCAACACACTACCAAAACAATATTATCAAAAAGTCACAACAAAACAACTCGCTACAGAGGACTATATCAACTCTCCAATCTCCACAACCCTACTCAAAAAAACATCTTCCGACACCCTGAGCTCCAACTCTTCACTCGACATGGAAACATAGAAAACTCTTACTATCGAAAACTAGTTTTTTCGTTGTAGAGGCTCCAAATATTTTTCTCTTAATTGTATTATGGTACTTAGGATTCTACAGTGGAATCTTAACGGCTACCGAAATAACTACAATGAGCTCTTACTACTCATAAAAGAGAAAGCTTACCGATTTGACCTTGCTGTCAACTCCACAAAGTACACAATTCCAAAAAATTTCCTAATGTATAACAGAAATGACATTCTCGAAAACTCTGTTAACAAGACAGGTGTGGCACTCTTAGTCCATAACTCTATTGAGCATTCGGTAATTAATATGAATACAAGAATACTAGCAACCGCTGTAAGAATAAAGTCTGTTAAAATATTTATTATAATAAGCACATTCATTGCCCCGGCAGAAAATATTTCGGAAAACGACCTGTACCAACTCGTAGGCAATTTTAACGACCCGATCTGTTTTTTTTTTTTTAGATTTTAACGCATGGAGCCCCCTTTGGGGCTCCCCGAACTATAACCAAAGGGGTAGAATAATCTCCAACTTCGTACAAAATAATGACCTTATTATATTAAATGATAGCCGCCCAACCCATTTTTCCACACGCTCAACACATACCCACATTGACCTAAGCATATGCAGCCCACCACTTTACATTGCTTCCAACTGGTAAGTAGCAGACAACTTACATGGCAGCGACCATATGCCCATTTCATTAAATCTCTTCTGCAATGAAATACCGTCTAACCTAAGCCGCACTTACAGATACAAACTAGATTCCGCTGACTGGCCATCCTATCAACAGGCCATAGTAGAAAATATTAGTGACCTTATGATAACCCTGCAACAAACATTAATCAAACTGCCGCAAAATTTCTAAGAAAAATTAGACAAAGTGCTAACTTAACAATCCCCATCACGAAACATAATCATTATAAACAAACAGTTTACTGGTGGAACGATAATTTGACTATTCTTAGAAATGAAAAAATCGATTCCTGGAAAGCTGTTAAACGATCTCCCACCAAAGAAAACGTTCTAGCCTATAAAAAAGCCAATGCAAAGTTTAAACGCGAAGTTAAACTCGCAAAAAGGACTGCTTTCGCCAATTTCACTAAAGATAAATTACAAAACGCCATCAAAAATACTCTGGAAGAAAGTAAATACCCTACTCGGCCACCACTCACCTAATCATATCCATGTCTTACAAACGTCTAATAACTGCATAGCATCAACTCCCGAGGAAATTGGCAACGCACTCGCCGAAACATGGTCAAATAATTCAAAAGACACTAATTTCTCAACAGAATTTACCAATAAAACGTATAGTTACTTGAATTCTATTAACCTTTCGCATGTTTTGGACAACAAAGCATCGCAATTAGAACTTCCGTTTTCACTTCTAGAACTAAACTCGTGCCTGTCAACACTCATGGGCCAAACAGCTGGATTAGACAAGGTCCCGTATCCTCTCCTCCAAAACCTCCCTCATATTGCCAAGTTTAAGCTTTGCCAACCCAATAAACCCAAAGATAGCCTAGACGGATACCGACCCATATCCTTGATTTCATGCCTTTCAAAAGTAATGGAGAAGATGATAGCACGCCGCCTAATGTGGTATTTACAAAGCAAACATTTTCTTTCAGTTTTCCAAACAGCGTTCAAACCTGGCTGCGGCACCATCGATGCCCTCCTCACTCTCGACGAGCAGGTTGCAAACGTCATCTCCGCCAAAAATCATATCTCTATAATTTCCATTGATATGGAGAAAGCCTTTGACAGAGTTGGTTTGCATTGTGTTATCGAGCAATTAATATCTTGGGGAGTAGGCCCAAAAATTATAAATTTCATTCGCAATTATCTACAAAATCGTGAAATACGGGTAAAAGTTAATAACTTCATTACCGATCAATGGCCTCCCGAAAACGGTATCCCTCAAGGCTCTCCCCTCTCCGTAACCCTCTTCCTAATTGCATACGACAAACTCAGTCGTATTATCCAGCAGGAAAAATACCTTAAACATATACTATATGCTGATGACCTCTGTATCTTTACAAAGTTCTCTAACTGCAACAAATTTTCTGAGAAAATCAGTATTCTCCTCGAAAACATAATAAATTGGTGTGAAACTAGCGTCACAAAAATATCTTTTCCGAAGTCAAAGCATTTACATGTTTGCAAGAAACTAAAATGTAATAATATAGATTTAAGCATTAACGGCCAGGCCATAACAAATGTAAATAATTTAAAAATATTAGGTATAATATTTAATAATAAATACAACTGGAATGACTACATAAAATATCTATGTAAACCCTTACAAAATAGACTTAATATCATCAAATGCCTTAGTAACCCAAAACTAGAAAGCAACACAAATACACTTATAAGAATAGTTAAAGCAACAATATTAGCAAAAATTGACTACGGCCTCCCTATATTCGGATCAACTTCTCAAAAAAATCTTTCCAAAATAAAATCAATATATCATTCGGCAGCTCGACTATCAATAGGCGCATTCCGCACAACACCCATAATCAACATCTTGGCCGAAGCTGGATTACCCCAATTAAAAGACAGAATTGCTTTTATCACTAGTAGCCTAGCCATGAAGATAGTACATTCGGAAGGATCTCCATTGAACACCATAATCAAAAACAGACAAAAAAGAAAGCAAAAAACAAAGATTACACCCGCTCTACAAAAAATTATGGATTCAGCCAAAGAAATGAACATATCCATCAAAACTACCAAATCCTACAGAATCCGAGCTCCACCTTGGCAACTGCAAAGCAGCTCCGTTATGCTATCGCTCTCCAGATACAAAAAAGAAGATACCGCACCCGACATCTACCTACAGGAGTTTCTGGACATCTGTAACAAACACGCCAGCTGGCGCCGAATGTACACCGACGGGTCAAAATGCCAACACACCATAGCCTTCAGCATTATAGAAGGAAACTCCACAATAACAACAGCCATCTTACCTGCATCTGCCTCAATATTTACTGCTGAAGCAATGGCAATACTTTACGCCTGTCAGAATGCAAAAAAATAGACGACAAAAATACATTATTTGCTCTGACTCCTTATCCACCTCTAATGCTATTAAGGGCATCAACTACAGGGACCAAACTATATGTCAAATAAGAGACATACTCATATCGAATCCCAACATAATTAAACTTTTATGGGTACCCAGTCATGTCGGTGTACAAGGAAATCATCTGGCAGATTACGCAGCTAAATTGGCAACAAGATCACCTCTTCAACTCATAGATACCCTAAGCAAAAAAGATATAAAGCGTCTCGCATACAAGAACTACATCCAAAAAATCAACCAAAACTGGAATGAATACTCGCACCATTACAAAACCTTAAACCTGACAGGACAAGCACCTATCTTCCCGGAAAATTTACCTAGAAGGCACAATCTGGTATTTACACGACTCCGTCTCGGCCATTCCCGAATAACACATAAATAGTTACTCGAAAATACCAACCCACCTTCTTGTCCTTTCTGCAACAACGAAACAAGTGTCCTTACCATCAACCACATAATAGAAACATGCCCAGAATTCAATGACGCTCGCCAAGATTTTTTTTAAAGGAAATGCTAGGGAGGCCCTTAGAAATGTTAATTATTCAAACGTTAAGAATGTTGCAAGATTCCTATGTAAAGCAAACATCTACATTGAAGTATGAAGTGTGTATATAGTATATTTACTTTCGTATTTTTTTATATTATTACCTAAATGTAAGTACACTAGTAATACATAAAGCTTGATGGCCAAAGTTGCTAAAGCTAAATTAAATTGTTAAGGCTCAATTGTATTAACCTTTACAATAAATAATAATAATAATAATAATAGTTTTTGAGAAATACCTATTTGCTCGAAAGTGGGCCGTGCCAGGTCTATCACCAATTTTTTTAATTCCGTGTATTTGCTTGTGCAACCTCAGTCTACACATTTAATTTAATAAAATTTTCTTTGATTGTTACTTAAATATCGCGTTTTTTTATTTTTCACAATTACCGTTATATGAGAAGTGGGCGTAGTTGTGGTCCGATTTGTAAAATTTTAGGAATTTCGCTTACTTAATTTTGTAGATTTTGGTAGAAGGTTGAGGAGATATACTTATTTTCTCTAAAATGGGTAGGGCCGCGCCCATTTCCTATTTTTTTTTATTCCGTGTATTTGCTAGTATAGCACTATCCTGCATATTAAATTTAAGCGAATTTCCTTTAATGCTAACTTAAATATCGCGTTTTATTTTATTTTTGAAAATTACCGTTATATGATAGGTTGTCGTGGTTTTTGTCCGATTTTAACCAGTTTCGAAATTTTCCTTATTGACTTAAAATACAATATGTGAACCCAATTTGGTAGATTTTGGTTCCATGGTTTCCCATTTGTTTGATTCGATGTATTTGCTAGTATAGCTCCATCCTTCATATTTAATTTGAGCGAAATGCCATTAACACTGAGTAAATGTTGAGTTTTTTTGGATTTTTGGAAATACTGTTATATGAGAAGTAGACGCGGTTTTTGTCCGATTTTAACAATTTTCAAAAATTTGCTTACCGACTTAAAACGCAACATGTGTATCAAATTTGGTTTTGGTAGATTTTGGTGGCATTTCGTTTCGGAGATATACTTATTTGCACTAAAGTGGGCGGTGCCACGCCTGTTTCCATTTTTTTTTTGATTCGGTGTATTTGTTAGTATAAGCTCCTCTTTCGTGCTAAATTTGCAAATTGCCTTTGGTGCTAACTTAAATAGGCTTTTTTATTTTTTTTTTTAATTACTGGTATTTGAGAGGTGGGTGCGGTTTTTTTTTCTATTTTAAAAATTATCAAAATTTAGCATACTGACTTAAAATGCAACATTTCTATCAAATCTGGTAGAGTTTGCTTAATTAGTTTCGGAAGTATAAGTTTTTCATAAAGTGGGCAGGGCCTCGCCCAATTTGCAAAAACCAAAATTGACACGCATATTCCTTTCCCAAGCCTAATCGTATGTGTCAAATTTGAGCAAATTACATGCAATAGTTGCGGAAATGTCAAGGTCTTTTCATTTTCACAAAACACCGTTATGTGGGCGTGTTTATGGTCCGATTTCGCCCATTCGCAATACCAAAGTACCTTGGGTCCAGGGCATTGTGTGTACCAAGCTTCATTGAGAGATAGCTCAATTTTTTCTCGAGTTATCCGACTGACGGATGAACGGACAGACAGCCAGACATGGCTTAATTAAATATTTATTCTTATTTAAATTCAGTTACATATTCACATTAAATTTCATTCCATTTGCAATTTATCTTATATCAACTAAAAATTTTATTTCTTACACTTGTGTTTGGCCAGACAAAGGCCCATTACCATAACCAGCATTAATTAGGGGAACTCCAATGACGTCAGCTCACTCCGGCGATCCAGTAGAAAAGAAAGTAAAATCCAGTTGCTGGCGGAAATATTTGACAGCTATGCACGAAAATGGAGAACGAAGAAACGGTGTTGCCAGTGTTATCCTTTCATCAGTGTTGTCAGTATTGCGTATGAATCAGGTAGACAAATTAAATTACCCACTCGCCGCGGGTACACACTGCGACTCAACACATATGTATATGTTTTTGGAATGCTAACGGTTTAAGTCAACAATATATGTAATGTTTGCAGTCGAAACTCGTTTGACTTAATTTAGCCGCTTTCACATGGAAAACTTCGCGGTGGGAAAAAAAGTAAACACTTTACACTAGAAGAGTATTGTAAAAACTACATTCACTTCTGCATATATATACGAGAGCCCTGGTGCTATGAATATATCCGCTATTTACTTACCTCAACGTCATAACATAACTGAAACTCAATACACGGAATATTTTTCTAAGAGCAGATAAAATCCCTTTTCGATCTATAATCTGACTATTCTCCTTGTTCATTAATTCTTAATATAATCCCAACTCTTAATGAATCTCAATCAAATTTAACTATAAGGTTTACTGATTGGCTTAAATATAAAAAGTATATAAGCACGCATGTAAACTTAAACACACCTCTTAAATCTTTTACAGAGGTTGGCCATGCCGTTACAACATTTATTGACTTACTTCATACGCCTGCATTTTTAAGATTAATGATAGACAACCTTTTAACTGTCTACGAGGTAAAAATATCGCCAACCTACTAAATATGGAAATAAAACTTAGAAGAGATTGGCAAAGGTTGCTTTGCCGAAAAACGAGAAACTTATTTCCAAAATAAACTCAAATCCTTGTCGGCAACACCAACACTAATTATTCCTTGTGGAGGTCAGTTAAAAGTTTCAAAAAAACCGGTCCTTCCCGATCTTCCACTACGAATTCAAAACACGCTGGAAGTGATTATGAAAAAGGTACATATGTATATCCTTTGCCACTTATATTTCCAATGTATTTACATCTAATCAAGGCAACAACGCCATTCCAGAAACGTATGTGCATGAAGTCAAAATTCAATTTAAGACTAACGGCCTTAATGTGACTAATGCCAACGATATTCACAAAAACAAAGCACCCGGTTGCAAGATAACAGGAGAAATGATAAAAGAGATTCCGTCAGTTGCAACCAAACCCTTGCTTTGTATTTTTAACATCATATTTCGATTTCCAACTCAGATAAAACTTCCTTTAGTTGCAAAAGCAACCCGACGTAGATATATATTTAAAAATACTATGCAAATAAAAACGAATTAGGTCTTAAACTGAAATTTGTCATGTATTTTCTTCCGACTCAATCACAATAGCGCAATTTTTTCACTTCCCAGCGCTACATCACAGGTCGGATATCATTTTAACGAGTAAATTTTAAGCTAGGTGTATCTGTACTCGTAGCATTTTGTGATAAGATGCTTTCCGCTGATCTTTGGCCTGCCAATATACGCCCTTTTAATTTTTTTCAAAAAGGAGAGCAGCAATAAAATCGTGCATAACCATTAGCAAATGTACTGGTCTGAATGTATATTTTCAAAATACATCTGGCCTACGAACTAGATTTGATATAGTGCGCAACTTGATTATGATATATTTTTCATTGTTGAGACTTGGCTGAATTCTAATTTCTTTGCTGAAGAGTATTTTGATTGTAATCTGTTTACTGTTTACCGAAATGATAGAGATGTGGCTAAAACTGGTTCGCATTTAGTCTCTTTAATCGATCAACTTTGTTTGTGTGTGTAAAGAGTACCCCAAAACATTGCTCTATATTTTTTGCAATTTCATATATTCCACCAAATAGCGAAGACTTTTTTTATCAACTGCATGCTGACAGTATCACTTCGTTAGTCTCAAATAAGCTAGGTGATAACCAAATATGCATTTTAATTGACTTTAATCTAAGTAATGTCAGTTAGTCTGGAAGTTTTTCAAATTCAGGTCTTATTCCGCTAAATGTTATCTCAACGCATGAATCTTATTTTATTGATAGTATTTTGAGCCTTAATTTAATGCACAAACCTGTTAGTTAACACGTTGGATAAAATTCTTGATCTCTTATTTATTAGTGATAATTTGAGCTATAATATTGCTGACGCTTCTAAATCCAATAATATTTTTAAAACTCTAATGTTTGATTTCTGTTTAAATAATGTTTCAGTCATAAAAAAAGACGCACACACTGCCGTGGTATAATTTTAATTTGAAAAAGTTAAAGAACCTTAGGAATAAATTCTTTAAAAAGCTTAAATCAACTGGCAGTCAGATTTTTCTGGTAAAGTATCAATGCTAGTCAAAAGAAGTTAACTGTCCAGATAAATTTCTTTACAGAAACTGAGTTCTTGGAATGGAGGAGAATATTAAATAAAATCCAAAGGGATTTTGGCATTATATTAAGTAAAAAAAAGTCGAGCTCTATTAATGCCTCAGCCGATTTTTATAAGCAGAAATCGGATGGTGCCTCATCATCGTTGGTCTCCTTGGCGTGGGGATGAGGCTTTTGGCATGGTTGTTCCTTTCGAGGTTTTCTATGCCACCACGTACTAAGAGGGAGGCTCCAAATAAGAATCAATGTAGGACTCGATCTTGCACGGCTTCTTATGTGGAGATTACCGTACCAGCATCTCTCTTTTCCGCATACCTTATATCCCTCCTAGTATTCCCAGCTTTCCTTCCTCTCTAGCTAATCCTCCCCCTAATTCAGGGTGGCAAGCGTCACCGTGCCCATTGGACGGTTTGCAGCCAGGGGGTCTAAATTCCGGCTGTATTTTAACGGCGCCTCCCTGACACCGGGCAACCTCAGAGAGTAAGTTTGGCCTTACCGCGGCAAGGGACGCTGTCGTGGTGTACCACCCATTCTTCCCCCTCTATATTTTTAGACCGCTGCGCTTGCCTCGTCGAGCAGGTGGTCGTACGACCAAGATGAACACAATTAAAACCAAACAAAACACAAAAAACTTATCTTCCCCATCTCGGGGTAAGACTATGCAGGCGCGAGCGCCTAGCGTGAAAACTTTCCTTTCCCCATCTCGGGGTAAGAATGCACAGGCGCAAGCGCCTAATGCGCCGCTTCGCTCCGATAGGAGCTCTTCCGGGCTGGAGGTGAGTGTTACACGCCGGCCCGTGACTACGGGTGTTATGGCGGGGCCTAGCACCAGCAAAGCTGCGGGGATTGTGCTGGAAACGGGAGATCGTTCCGTGACGGTAGGCACTGGGGGCCCGCCAAACACCGGCGCGGCTGCGAAGCCTAATCTCGCGAAGGTAGAGGCCTCACGGCCTGGCCCGAGTGGATTAAGGCGACAAGCAGCCGCACAATATAATATGGCGTGGCAGCGATGGAAACTACGAGCCACGCCCCATTCCCACGACAGTCGGTTCTACGTACCGGAATGACCCGGGTTTCACCCGGCCAAGGACTGTTGTTTCGGCAATCTAACCCTGTTTAGATCGGCCTACCCCATAAGTTGTCTGTCTCTCCTGGAGCAACTCCTTGCAGCAGGGTTGCTTCACCTCCTTCTGGTCAGGGCTGGCATCGAGTCAAACCCTGGTCCAGAAACCTATTTTTGCTGCGTTTGCCAGAAAAAGCTCCATCCGAACTCCACTTCGGTAAGGTGTAATTCGTGCGACGGATGGAGCCATCTTAAGGTCTGCTCAGGCCTTAAGACCCACAAGGAGTGGTCCACAAACTATGTGGCCCCATGTTGTTCGCGCCCTATGGCGCCCATAGCCTCTACGGCTCCCCTAGTTGCACCTAGTGCACCGGTGCCTAGCACCGGCAGAACCTCTACGGTTCGCAGGAGCACACAACAACATGGTCGCTCCCCTCCCCCCCCCCCCCCCCCTCAACCTAGCTCCGCCCCCCGTGTGGGGAATAGCCAGCAGCTCCTGGTACCCCACACAGTCTGTTCCGTGTGTCAGGCTAGGATATACCGGAATGCGGCATCAGTCAGGTGCAATTCGTGCCAAGGCTGGTGTCACTTTCGAGTGTGTTCTGGCCTGCGCACCACACGTGAATGGTCGCCCAACGTGCCATTGCATGTGCAGCAGGGTCCAGGTGGGCAACATCACCCTTCCCTCACACCCCTCTCCGCGACGACTCTACCGAGGCAAACGAGACTCCTTCAGCTGAACTGCAATGGGCTGCAGGGCAAGATTGAGGAGATAACCGACTTTATGAGTCGGCATAATCTGTCAATAGCTGCGATCCAAGAAACGAAACTGCACAGCAACTCAACTCTGTTGAGTTGCAACGGCTACAATGTGCATCGTAAGGATCGCGAGCGAGGTAATGGTGGTGGCTTAGCATTCATCACCCATCACACAGTGCAGTATCGTCTTATTGAAGAAGACATCGACCGCAGGGACACTACCTTAGAATGTCAAGGAATAGCTGTCCGGTCAGGCGATGTCGAGCTCGAAATATTTAATATTTATATACCCCCTGTCACCTGCTGCCCGGCAGGATATCACCCTGACATAGGTGCGCTCCTCAGAGGTGAAAACCGATTGGTAGTAGGTGACTTTAATGCGCACCACGATCTCTGGCATTCAAGCCTACCAGCTGATCGGAGGGGAAACGATTTGGCAGAGCAGATAGACGACTCGACATTCTGCACGATGAATGATGATGCCCCCACCAGGATTATGGGTAGTTGCAGCAGCTCGCCTGACCTAACGATAGCTAGCGCAGGTCTGATAAATAGCATAACGTGGCGACCTATGCTATCGCTTGCATCAGACCACCTACCTATAATCATCTCGATTGACAGACCTGCTGACTTTGTCTCCGCGGACCATCGGACCTATATCAACTTTAAAAAGGCTGACTGGGTCAGGTTCGCGGAGTTCACCGAAAATGCCTTCAGGTCTCTTCCCGCTCCCACCGACGTTCGAAAAGGCGAACATAAGTTCCGCAAGGTGGTTGCGTCAGCTGCGGCCCGCTTCATTCCGGCAGGGAGGATCCCTGAGATCCGTCCCAACTTCCCGGCTGAAGCGGCCGCTCTAGCGAACGAACGCGACCACCTTCGCCGCTCCGATCCCCGTAATCCTAATATTCAGGATTTAAACGTGGCGATTCGGAGGCTGGTTGACCAACACAAGCGGAGCAAGTGGGAGGAGCATCTGAAGTCCTGTAATCTGGTCACGGGTGTTGGTAAGCTTTGGTCTACCGTGAAGTCCTTATCCAACCCGACGAAGCACGATGACCGAGTGGAAATTTCATTCGGGGATCGTGCCTCGTCGGACCCGAAGAGATGCGCGAGCTATTTTAGCCGACAATTCATACTGCATCCTTCGGGGGATAGGGCCAAGCGGAAGGGGATCAGAAGGCTGCGCAAACTACCGAACAACAGCGCGCCTCTTACCCTCACTTGTGCGAGGTGAAGGAGGTCATCGGGAAGGCGAAAGCCTCCAAGGCCATTGGCCCTGACGGGCTAAGCGTGTTGATGCTGAAGAATTTAGGCCCCGCGGGAGTTGAGTACCTCACCGGGATCCTCAATTTGTCTATGGCCACCCTCATCATTCCAGACATCTGGAAGGTTGGGAAGGTGGTCCCACTACTGAAACCAGGGAAACCGGCCGACAAGGGTGATTCCTATCGGCCGATTTCCCTGCTTTCACCTGTGGTAAAGACACTTGAGGCCCTACTCCTCCCGCACTATACATACCACCTTGGGTCAGCTAAGCATCAACATGGCTTCCGGAAAGTGCACAGCACAACAACAGCACTTAATGCCATAAACACACAGGTGAACCGTGGTCTTAACCAAAACCGCCCCTGCGAGAGAACCGTCCTAGTAGCGTTGGATCTGTCGAAAGCTTTCGACACAGTTAGCCACTCCACGCTACTAGCTGACGTGGAATCCTCAACTCTCCCGCAGGGACTGAAACGGTGGACCGCGAATTACCTGTGTGGTCGTCAATCATCGGTATGGTTTAGAGATACAACATCGAAACCAAGGAGGATTAAACAAGGGGTACCGCAGGGTGGCGTCCTGTCCCCATTACTGTTTAATCACTACATCTCCAAGCTCCCTCAACCGCCAGAGGGAGTCACGATTGTCTCCTATGCTGATGATTGCTCGATAATGGCAACCGGCAATGCAATTGATGATCTGTGTTTGAAAGTGAACGGATATCTCTCAGATCTTGCCCAATTTTTCACTAGCAGAAACCTGGCGCTGTCCCCTGCCAAGTCCTCGGCGACCCTTTTTACCACCTGGACGAAGGAGGTCAGGCTGGATCTTAACATCCACATCGATGGCACCCCCATTCCGACGGTTAACCACCCGAAGATTCTGGGGGTGACTTTCGACAGCCTGCTCTCCTTCTCCGCGCACACTACCGCACCCGCCAATAAAGTACAGAGCCGCAACAATGTCCTCAAGTCGCTCGCCGGCAGCTCTTGGGGCAAAGACAAAGAAACGTTGTTGGCAACATACAAGGCGATTGGCCGGCCGGTAATAAACTATGCTGCGCCAGTTTGGTCGCCGGGAACCAGCAGGACACAATGGACGAAGCTGCAGACCTGCCAGAACGCCGCACTCCGCACGGTGACGGGATGTCTTCTGATGTCGCCTGAGGAGCATCTCCACCAAGAGGTCAATGTGCTCCGAGTTAAGGAGCACAACCTCATGCTCAGCAAGCAGTTCCTTGCTGGATGTCACCGCTCGAGGCATCCAAACGGGCACCTGCTTGCCGTGGAACTGCCCCCCAGGCACATTAGAAGACATCTACTAGAACTAAAGGACGAGATCCAGCCACTCATCACACAACCGCTGGATCCGGAGGCGTACCGGCGGGTCCTAAGCAACATCCACAGAGACACAGTCACGAACATCATTGACTCCCGCCAGGCGAATGCAGTCATCGGAGCCCAACCACCACCTGTAGCAGATGAGGAGTCCCTGCTGCCCCGCGAGTCCCGCGTCACTCTGGCACAACTACGATCTGGATACTGTAGCAGGCTCAACTCCTACTTATCCAGAATCAACCCCGACATACCCAACACATGTCCGGCATGTGGAGATTCTCCGCACGACACCAACCACCTATTCACATGCCCTCTCAAACCCACTCATCTAACCCCCCTCTCCCTCTGGTCCAACCCTGTCGAAACTGCACGTTTCCTGGGCCTCCCCCTAGATGAGTTTGACGACAACGACCATGGGTGAATCCGCTCTTTACGGGGCGCGACTAGCCGCTACAACAACAACAACAACGAGCCACGCCCCTCTGATGTTGGAGTCGGAACACCTCAAATTCGCTGACAAGCGTAAGGCCGCGAAGACGTTAAAAAGATACGGCGGGTATACCAAAGGACCAGTGGAGGTGGGTGAAGGCAGCTCTGATGCCTCAGGTGATGAACCCGGCCCTACCAACAAGTGATTGGAGGGCCGTCCGGGTCGAGGACGCGGAAGGCCCTTCGAGAAAAGTGGTCTTGTCCCTAAACAAAGAGTCCATCAGATTTCTAGAGAAGAGCCAAGGCCGTATCTCTTATCACTTCGATGAAGTCATCATTAAGGTGTACCGCGGGGACGCTCAGCGTACCTCTGGTGCGGGTGCGGCAATGAACGTGGACATTGAGGCACCCGAACCGGAGCCGGAACCGGAACTCTCCGACGCTGAAGACAGCGTCTCCTCCCAGAAAAACTTTGTACCAACAATGCACAGGGTGTTTGCGGAGGAGGAGCTGCTGCTCAGCGACGGAGAGTGTGAGGCTGATGTCACCGTCGTGGCAGGAAGGGTGGCAGTGGCTTTCTCGCATGAGAATTCTGCAGATAAACCTCCATCGCTCTAAAGCCTCAGCTGCTCTCCTAGGTCGCCTGAGCAAAGGCGATGTTACGGTGGTACTCATTCAGGAACCTTGGGTTTCTAACTCAAGGGTATGTGGGTTGAGTGCCACCGGTTTTAAGCTTTTCGTGAATCGCGGAAAAGGTAAAATTAGAGGTTGGATTCTGGCTAAAGCAGATTTAAATACCTTTCTTTTACCTAATTACATGCCGTATGAAGCCGAGTACCCTCCTCCCTCTATGGTGCGGAACTCAATGATCGAGGTGAGTTACTTTTCAACTACCTTCTTACAACTAACCTACTTATATGCAACAAAGGTAGGGATCCCACCTTCATTACTAGCAATCGTAAAGAAGTTTTAGATATAACTCTATGCAGTGATAGTCTATCGGAATTGATCGAGAGTTGGCGGGTTCTAGATGATCGCTCCTTCTCTGATCATCGTTATATTGAAATCGTATTGTTCTTTCCTATTACCAGCCCAGAGGTGCGTAAAAACGTAAAAAACACGGATTGGTGCTCTTATAAAAGGTTATTTGAAGATAGGCTAAACAGCGAACCTCTTATTGAACCTAATTGTATCGGGGATCTCGAGAACATGGTGAACGTTTTTACGCTGACCTGCTCAAATGCCCTAGATCAGGCTTGCCGTGCACCAAAATAGTGGGGCAAACGTAAACCCCATTGGCGGGCACGTGAGTTGGACTCACTACGAAAATCTTGTAGGAAAAATTTCAACAAAGCCAAGAGACTTAGTCTCGAGCTGGTATGGCTAGAGTACAAAAAGTCTCTCCAGACATATAAAAAAGCTTTAAGGGGGGGCAAAAAAATATTCGTGGAGAAACTTCTGCGGCGGCATCGAGGGTGCTTCCGCGACAGCCAGGCTAAGGAAGGTTCTCTCAGGATCGTCTAACCCGATAGGTTTCTTGCAAAAGCAAGGCGGTTCCTGGACCTCAACGGGAAAGGAAACCCTTGAACTGCTACTAGATTCCCATTTCCCAGGGAACATAACTGCGGAGGAAGGAATTCCTCCGTTCATCTCTTCCAACCCCGTCAACATACCGGTTTCGGAAGAAAAGGTTAAATGGGCTATCCAAAGATTTAAGCCTTACAAATCTGCAGGGCCGGATGGGATAATACCTGCCCAGCTATTTAAGGCACTGGAGGTGTCTCCAAAATGGCTATCTACTATTTTCAGGGCCTGTTTCAAACTGAATCACATAAAGTTGGCCGGTAAGGCCTCACACACTAATCCAAAGAATCTTAGGCCTATCAGCTTATCATCCTTTGCTCTTAGGACACTTGAAAGGATTGTTAGTAGCTGCCTGTCCGATACCATCGACAGTCGACTACTGTCTAGTGAACAACATGCCTACCGCAAAGGCAAATCTACTGAGACTGCACTCCATAGCTTGGTCGGATATATTGAGAAGTCTATCAGCGTCAAGGAATTCTTTCTTGCAGCCTTCCTGGACATTGAAGGCGCCTTTAATAACGTATCTCCAGAAGCTATAAATGGTGCCGTTAGGGATCTAGGGGTTGAACACTCACTGGTTGAGTTTATCGGACAGCTACTCTGTTGCAGAGTAGTAAGGGCTAAGCTGGGTGCGAGCGAATTGTCGCGGCAGGTGTCGAGGGCGACGCCACAAGGAGGCGTCCTATCCCCCACTCCTATGGAACCTCACCGTAAATACGCTACTGCGAGATACGGCATGGGGTGGCGCAAAAGTTGTCGCGTACGCTAATGACGCCGTGATTGCACTCAGGGGAAAATTTCCGCAGACATTATGCGAGCTGATGCAACGAGCGCTTTGGGAGGTATCCAAGTGGTCCACCCACTGCGGGCTCAGGATCAGCTCAAGTAAGGTGGAACTTGTACTTTTCACGAGAAGGTATAAAGTACCTTTGGTGACTCCACCGGTACTAAACGGTATCCGGTTAAGTCTTTCTACAAGTGCCAAATTTCTAGGCGTTATTTTAGAAAGGAAGTTGAACTGGAAAGAGAATCTAGTTCAACATCATGAGAAGGCTTCCGTAGCCCTCTACACATGTAAGAGATCCTTAGGCAGGAAATAGGGTCTTAATCCCCGGATCAGTCAATGGATTTTCACAGCGGTCGTGAGGCCAATACTCCTTTATGGGGTGATCGTATGGTGGACTGCATTAGATAAAGAGGTTAACCTCAGACTACTCACCCAGCTGCAAAGATCTAGTATGATCTACATAAGTGGGGCACTCAGAACCCCCCAAATGAGGCCTTGAACACCATTTGAGACCTTATTCCTTTAGATTTGGTTGGACAACAGATGGCAGCGATGACTGCTTTGCGACTAAGAGAGACATCCCAGTGGCACCCAGAAAGCCAAGGGCACTCTCGTATTTTGAATAAGTTCTGCTCTATTCCGAGCAGCACGGATCGGTGCGCCTTGACATCGGTTTCAGAAAGTAACTTTATTACACGAATTCAAAGCAGGGAGGAGTGGAAACTTGAGTCTCATACTCCACCCTGACAGCATTGTCATCTATACAGATGGCTCGAAGCTCGATAATAAGGTAGGAGGAGGCGTTTTCTCACGAAACCCTCTCCTGCAAATTTCCTTTAGGTTACCAAATCACTGCAGCGTCTTCCAGGCTGCGGTCTCAGCTATCATGGAGGCGGTAGAGAAAATTGGGACCGGGATTATTGGCAGAGACATCTTCATTTTTAGTAACAGCGCGGCTGCAATCAGAGCTCCGAGCTCTTTCACGTTTAACTCGAACATCGCGCTGGACTGCCGCCTATCTCTGCAGGAGATGGCCAAGCAGAACAGACTGTACCTCATTTGGGTCCCTGGTCACCGGGACATAGAGGGAAACTGCATGGCAGACGAACTTGCTAGACAAGGTACGACCAAGCAGATTCATCAAGATAAAGAACGCATTGGTATGCCGTTTGCCACTTGCAAACTGCTACTCAGAGATTGTACATATAAACAAGCTGACGACAGATGGAGGCAAAATACGACCTGTCGAACCTCAAGGCAGACGTGGCCTTAATGGGATCGGAAACGGTGGCGCAGAAGGGAAAACATTTCCAACGTCATCGGGGCTCTAACAGGACACTGTCTGATAGGGAAACATGCTGAAAGGTTGGGAGTACCCTTCCGAAGAAGTTGTAGGAGCTGCAAGAACGACGAGGAGGAGGAAACGATCTAGCATGTACTGTGTAAGTGTCCTGCACTGTGTAAAAGCAGAATGCACCGACGTAAATTGCCTGTTGAGGTTCATCAGCGAAGCAAAATGGTTTGGTGAGGGGTAATTTCCTCTTGGATGGTACGAATTTTTCCTTGTGAGGAATCATTTAACTAGCTACACCTATAACGGTACCTCTAATTTAAGTTTTGGTTTGTTAGACTGTCTTCTGATGACGTTCTTACTGGCATTATTAATCCTAAAGCTTTTGCAAAAACGGATATTGATGGACTCTCAGTTCTTTTATTGAAAAAATTACTCGCTTTAATTTTACTTTAAAAAAAATGTTTCATTTGTCATTGATTTCAGGAATTTTCGTTGGTGATTGGAAACTCACTTCCATTACCCTTATTCACAAAGGTGATAGTAAGAATTATGTTTTGAATAACATGCCCATTTCAAAGCTATAAACTGTTTCGAAACTGTTTGAAAGTATCATGAAATACAAAATGTAGTTTGCACCTAAGAGTTTGATTTCGCCGAATCAGCGTTGTTTTGTTTCTAACAGATCTTGCAGTATGTGGTGAATATTGTATTGCATCTGTTTTTGCTGGTTTCCAGGTTGACTGTGTCTACACAGATTTCGCTAAAGCTTTTGATATAGTTTCACATTCTTTGTTGATTGATAAGCTGTCCTGTATGGACAGTTTTTTTAAAATGGATTGAATCCTTTTTATATAAAAGAAATTGTGTGGTAACGATGGACGGCATTTCGTCGGAATCTTCCTTTGCCTCCTCTGGGGTTCCCAGGGAGTATACGAGACCCATTACTATTTGTTTTTTTATAAATGATATAAGTAATTTCTTTAGAATTGCAAAACATTTGATCTACGCTGATGATTTAAAAGTATTTTCGAAAATTGAGAAGCCGGAAGAAGCAATTAAGCTTCAAAATGACATTGACAGCTTGCATCTATAGTGCGTTAATTCTTGTATTCATTTAAACATCAAAAAATGCTTTAAAGTCACGCATTCAAAGGCTCTTCCTATCTTGTCGATGTCTTATAACATTTCTCATTCTGTGTTAAAAAGTATGGGCGAGATTAGAGATCTTGGCGCAATTTTTTCGAGTAATTTTTCTTTGAATAAACATATTGGTCATATTATTTCAAAGTCTTCCTTGGTTTTAGGGTTTGTGAGGCGAAATAGTCCAAATTTCCAATCCATATACTCTTAATTGCATTTAATTTATAAAATATATTTTCTAGTGATCTAAACATATTATTCTAAGTTTTTATAATCTTAGCTGTTAGCTACCTTACTCTGTAAGTAGTCTGTAAGAAACATGTGTTCATAGACTGAAATAAATAAATAAATAAAGTATTGAAAAGCTTCTTTGTTGGCAGAAAATTTCGTGTTAGACAAAAAAGTTACACAACTGAAAGTCAGTCCATTGATTGGATTTCTTCAAGGCACCGTTTTAGGGTCAGTCTTATATTTAATTTATACAAGTGCCCTCAAACTTAAATCTATTCACATCAACTTTTGCGGATGATACAGCTATACTTAATGTGCACTCGAACCCAATCACATCCGATAGAATGCTACAACATTTAAAAGTAGTAGAAGAATGGGTAAAAAGTTGCAGAATTATAGCCAATGAGTCTAAAAGTATACATGTAACATTTACACTAAAAAAAAGACACTTGCCCTTCGGTTTCAATCAACGACGGTACTATTCTTACTTACATCTAGGCGTCACGCTGGTTAGATGATTCACCTGCAAAAATTACATAGACAGAAAGTTTTCACATACTAAATTTAAAATTTAAAATTTCCATTGGATTATGGGCCCTAAATCCAAATTAAGCTTAGAAAACAAATTACATCTTTTTAAAATGGTGATACACCCATCTTTGACATATGGGACAGAACTTTGGGATTCAGCGTCTAAATCTATCTTAGACTGACTTCAAAGGCTACAGTCTAAAACTTGATTGGAAAAACTCCATAATTCACAGCGATCTTATGAGTAACACGGTGATGGATGAGATAGAGATAATGCAAAAAAATTACTCGTTAAGATTGTTTAACCATCCGAATAAGCTTCCTAAAAGTTTACTCAAACGGAACTACACTAGGCGATTAAACAGAAAGGACATACGATTAAATTGTGATTAACGGCTTTGTTCTACTTGTTTATATTACATGGACGTCATTTTGTAACATACATATGTATGTATTTCATGCTAATATCCTTCCAGATATTGAATGAAATGGATCGGAACCTCGGACATTCCGATGGCTTTCCTCCGCCAAACGCTACCGAACAAGCGACGAATAGAAAGGTTCGAGATTACTTTTCTAAGAGACAGCGCCTCGAAAGCTAGACCTCATCGCAATGAAGGTCCAGGCGTGGAGACTCGGTCTTACACCCTCCTCTAGGAAATGGATCGGAACCTCGAACGTTTCGAGCATTCCGTTAACCAAACGCCAAAGAACAAACGCAATCCTGCGCATAACATATATAAGAGTTCGAGCTTACTCCTGCAACAGGAAGCGGCTCGGAAGATCGTATCTTCCTACCGCCAAAATGCGGATTGGAAACTAAGCTTTTCTAACTGTCAAAAACGTGGCTTGGATATTAGGCCTTTCCAAACACCGAGGCAGTGAGAGTAAAGCGCGTTATTCTAATATGATGCGCAGCAGAAACTCAAGGGCAGAGCGGATCGGAATCTCGTTTTTTCAGACCGCCTCGGCAATTCGAGTGCGGCAAAAGCGATGTTAATCGACTCATCTAACGTTGCAATGCACATATTTAGTCTAAAGTTATGTTTTTAACATTTTTTATTTTAATAATGTAAGAAAACATGTACAGTGGCTCATATAAGTATTTTGCATATGAAGAAAATAAACCAAACGATAATATTTTTGTATTTGTTCCGGTTTTATTTATAAATTTCGTATTAAATTCAAAATCTACTCTTTACTTCGCTGAGACTTCATTAACACATAAACAATCATTGTACATAGGAACAAAATGAAAACATTTCAGAATTTGTAACTCGCAAAAGCATCATTAGGCAATTCACAAAACTATTTTGCTTATTTTTAAAATTCATTATTCGGTGCAAATTGGTTAACTTGTTGCAAATTTCAGTTGAATTTATGGTTACTGGTGCGTATTTCTATTGAAATTGTCATAATTTGAACCATTTCGTTTATAATTGTGATAGTGCGCGCATCAAAAAATGCCAAAAGGTAAATAAATGGCAATATCGGTGTAAGATGCTAACTAAGAGAGGAACGCAAAATACTTAAATCCAACCGCGAAAACCCACATTTATCCGCACCAAAGCTCAACCACAAGTTTAAAGCAGATCTATACAACCAAGTTTCTGATGCGACAGTGCTCATAGAGCTCAGGACGAATAATATTGATGGTCGCGTGGCTCGAAGAAAACCACTTATTTCAAATATTAATAAAGAAAAGCCTCTTTAATTCGCCAACACCTACAAAAGTAAAAGTTACGAGTTTTGGAAAACTGTAATATTTAGCGACGAAAGCAAATATAATATTTTTGGATCGGATGGCCTTCGTATGGTTTGGCGGAAACCAAATGAAGAGCTGCATATAAAAACCTCAAAGCAACTGTTAAATACGGCGGAAGTTCGGTGATGGTGTGGGGGTGTATCTAGGCTCAGGTGAAATCTTGTTTTTATAAACAGCATAATGGGCAAATATTTATATTTTGCATAGGTAATGGGGAAAAATACCACCTGAATTTTGTCGAAAGTTGGTAGAATCGATGCCAAAACGCTTGGAAGCTGTATCTAAAGCGATTATTATACGAAATACATTTACATTTGTTTATATATCACTTTTAGTCAAATGCAAAATACTATTTCGAGTTACAAATTCTAAATTATCGTCATTATTTTCCAAAGTACCTTTATTTTTTTGTGTTAATGAAGTCCCAGCGAAGTTATGAGTTTATATGTTATTTAATTTAATACATAATTTATCAATTAACCTGAAAAATGCAAAAATAAAATCGTTTGCTTCATTTTCTTCATATGCAAAAGACTTTCTCAAAATACGCACACTCACACTTCAAACAGTGCTTCATTCCCATGAAACATTCTTCGCGCAAACCGCAACAAAAATCATATGCATTCCTGTTTTTATATTAAGGGTCTAAAATTTCCATTTAATTTCTGAATTCATGTACTTCTCGTTTCTCTGCCTATTTTTCCACTTTCAAGGCAGTGAAGCCGCCGCAATGGTTGGGAGTAGTTCGCGCCCAAGGCTATTGCGTAAATTTTCTGTCACTCACCCACACTTCTGGTGAATGGTATTCTTCAGGTAACTCCAAAATGAATCGGTTGGCTCATCACACTCTGTTACAGGTGGGAAATAGCAACGCAAGCAGCGCTTAGCCGGACAAACAGGCTCCGCAGTCATCGCTGAATAAGTCTGTCCGACGGACGATCGCACACACCTAAGAAGTCCAGCAAATTACGAACCACCAAAACCGCACTACCAATACCAATCGTGTCCTTGGTAGCACCAGCGCCCTGCCAGAACTACAGAATATGCCCATAGGCAGATCCCTGCGCAAACGCAATGCAGCGACCGTGTGCCCAGCCTTTGGTCGTAGCTGTTTGGCAGTGGAGTTAACTCCGAAAGATAATACCGATCGCTCATGGTCGCCCAACAGTTGGTTAACACACACGAAATGTAAATGTGGAATGTAAACTTTTTTAACTTTTTCACAACCGTTCCGATTCTCGTTCAGTTTAATAGTGTAAACAACTGTCAAAATGTTTTCATATGAAAATTTTGTTTTGTCGAACGAAACGGAATATAGTTTTCACAACACTGATTCTCGTTCAGTTTAATAGTGTAAACAACTGTCAAAATGTTTTCATATGAAAATTTTGTTTTCACTTACTATTTACCGCCACAAACCACTCAATCTTGTATTCTATCATTCTTGACCTAATACATGGAGCCAGGAGATCCGAGGAAAGCGCGCCAGCGAAAACCAAAAGGATTATCTGATAAATTGGCTTGAAAAGAACTTGGACATAGATAACGACAAGTAAATATTTTAACTGTATGAATATTTTCAATTGAAAGATTGAGGTTGGTATATAGTTTAACAAACAAAATTTTAAAAACATTGTGTTATCTTTCAACATTTAGACTTTTTACTCGTGGCAAGTACAGGGCGATAAAACAGGCGGAGCAGAGGAGTGGAATTAATGGGTCTATTCGAGTGAAGGCGCTATCCCATCTGGAAGAACGGGTGATCCTTATAACAACCCACGAAGCAGTTGATGGAGACGGCACTCCAGAGTTGGAATTAGAGGAGCCCACAGCCGTACATGAAGAGGTATGTTTGGTAATTGTTTTTGTTTATGTATCACAAATTATATACAAACTTATATAGGTTGATCCAACAGTGCATACGACACCAACCGTAAACATTGAAGATGATGCTGCAATTGACAATTCAGCTGAGATTTCAATGTCTGTGCCCACCACTAGCAGAATCTTCAGAGCGAAAAAACGGAGAACGAAGAAAATAAATTAAAGGAGCAAAAATTGGCGAACCATCTGAAAAAGGAAGAAATAGCAGCCATAAATTGGCAGACCGAAGCCATAAGAAAAAGTACAGAGGTGAACGAAGACATCCTGCAGGTGCTGCAAAATGTTTTACATCTAATGCAGGAGAAAAAATAAAGAAATTTCAGTTGTTTTCTAAATTTTATTTTATATTTCAATTTTAATTATAATCAATGAATTTTTTTATATTTAATGAATTTTTTCTTTACAAAATTTTAAAAGAAATGGATACTGAATAGTCCAACCAAAAGCATTTTGAACAATTTCTAATCGTGTCCCTTTCGCAATAGCAAGGGTCTCTCGAGATGAAACGGACAATAAACAAATAGCGCTCTAGCACGCATTAAATAATTATGTAGCACTAAGCAAGAATTTATTATAAAGCTCGCCTTTAAAGGGCTGTAAAAAAGAACTCTCTCCTTGGATAAACAACGAAATCTGTTTTTTAACAAGCCAATACACCTTTATCTCTCTTCCGCCAGATTTGACGCTGCACTAATTGGTGTCATAAGTCAAGGCTACACGTAAGATTAATTTAATTTCTTTAAAATAAAAAAGACGCATAATATTACCTGTAGGGGATAGCCACAATCGCCCAGAAGCCAGAAATCGCGTTCACCTGAATTGTACAAATCTTCCAAGTTTCGGCAAACGTGTGATCAGCGCCACACATATGAAACATGCGAAGTGCCTCCGAAATGAGCATTACCACTAAGAATTTTGTAGTCTGCATCACAAATTATCATCACAATTTTCGAATGCCCTCCTTTCCGGCAGTAATAGACATGCTCTGCCTCCTGTTTTGGTGCACTAATCTTTATATGTGTTCCATCTATTAATCCAATTATGGCAGGAAATTTATGCTTTTACGTGCCGCTGAAAGCTGCTAGTCGCAAAAAACGTAGAGAACTCAAACTCATAATAAATTTAGGAATAGCATGTCCTCTTTTAGTGGTTTCCATTTTAGGCAGCAACTCATTTATTAATTCTATGCATAAAGATTTTGGAATCTGTATAAATCAATGAAATGGCTTTCGGTTGTCATATCGAAATGATTTTGACTATCGCGCAAAGTGCGCCTTAGACATCTTAAATGATTTCTAAAACAAAATACAAACAAATAAAATCAAAAATCTTTTAAAACTAATTCAAACTTACCTTTCTTCGTCTCTTGTGCTCCCAAAATTGCAAAAATATAAATTGGCATGATTGTTGTTGATTCAGCTTTTCCACAAATATTTCAAAATAACAAAGTTGATAAATTTGCTTGGTACAAATGAGAATGGAACAAATTTTTTCACAACTTTTTCACAGTGAAAAGTAGTTATCATAAAGCATATAAGAATCGCAAAATATGATAAAGTGCAAAGTAGGTGCGAAAATGAAAATGAAAACTTAGTTTACATTTCACAGTTTCACAGAACGAGAATTGACCATCTGAGCGTTGAATTGTTTGCTGTATTCTGTACAAAGCTGCGGCATATACAACAAATTGCCGAGCAAAGGGGAGATGTGAAATAAAATAGGGTCAAATTGCGAATTAGACTTCTTTAATTTATAGATACATTACTACTTCTTACGGATATTTTATTTATTTTTGGGCAGCGTTCTATTTCTTTAGTATATCATATCAAGTAATAGCGTCCAATGTGCAAAAACACAATAGTTGTTGTCGTGCCTATATAAAGAAAAAACTGTATTGTCCAACAAAATAGTAAAATTTAAGTAAGTTGATGGCTTACTTAAAAACGGCTCTGTAGTTTAAACGAACTAAAACTTGCACTGAAAAACAGGACCTCAGAGGTGGAATATATAAGTTAGAGATTTACTTATTTAAATCTCTTAAAAAAATAAACTTTTACTTCTTTTTTCGGTTTTTTATTTGAATTATTAGTTGTTCTTAATAACTAAACTTAAAGACTGAATTAATTTAAATCAATAATTGGCTTCAATACTGTTTTCCAATCAACAGCTTTGGTGGTGGCGTGATCCAATTCTCCAGAATTTGGCTGTTGGTAAACAGGAAAGTTGAAAAACTATTCTTAAGAAATTTAACAGCAAGTGCATAATTGTCTCCAGAAATTTGGTTGTAAAAATAAAAGTGCAAAACAATTGTTCATAATTTTGTCTGCATGTGTTGCAATTAATTTGGCATGTGTTAACTACGTGAACTAGTGAAAACCAGAAAATAATTATTTGGCAGTTTTGCTTTTGTGGGAAAATTTTAATTAAAAGGGTGAAAACTTTTGTGGTGTTAATTCCTCCCTTCTTAAATCGATTGTCCTCAATCGTGTTATGAATATGAAAGGTTGGAGAAAGATATATAGCTTGGTTGTGTGGTACCTGAATTTTTCTCGATAGGTAGTGGATCTGCAGGGGCCTGCTTTGTGTTAATTTCCAGTTTCTTCTTCGAGCAGGCCCTATAAGATGACACAAATAATGGCTGCGACTGCACTTATTGATAATGTGCCGGATGTCGTTGTAAGAAGTTTCAGAATGCTAATTTTACTGGTATTTTTGATGTGTAGTTCTCTTAACGGTTCTAGTGATGGTAGGCCCACATGGAATTTGGTGAATGGCCTTGACTGAAGAATGGCTGGTATAGCTTGTAAAAGTATGGCTTCGAAGTTACTATAGATTTTCCCATTTATTTTAATTGTGGAAGTGTGATAGTTTATAAGGTGTGTTTCCGTCAAATTTCGGATCTCAAAGTTGATTTCAATATTTCCATTGAAGCTGTTTAGTAAGAGTACGCCCAGTTTTATTTCCTCTACTCGAAGTATATGATGTCCATTTGTGGTATCATTTTTTAATTCTACTATTTTTTCTTTAAATTTCAATATTCATTTTCACTTAATTTCTGTATAGCTATTCTAATTTCTTCTTCATTAAGCAAGACTAAATTAATGATTTTACTTTTTGCTTAATGTTTATGTCTTTTCTTATACTATTTGAAATATTTCTGTTATTTTAGTAAGATTTTTTATTCTCTCATTAAAGAGTTTATTGATCACTACTTGATCATTATTGTTGTCATTTAGTCATAATAAATTTCTATTAATAATTTCTAGATCTTCATGATCTGGGGATCCTGCGATACACTTTCACAATGATCCTATTGCATTTATTGACTTCTTTTGTCTTAAGAGCTTGGTAGGTTTAAGAGTTGGCAATATGTCCATGGTTTGTCGGTTTTCCTGTTTTAGAATGGGGAAAAGAACATTGTTCTTTGGAATTTGTGTTTCGATGTAATTGAAGATATTCATCAGAAAAGTTTCATATTCTTCAAGTTTAATCAAATGAATTAGTCTAAATGTTCCGTCCTGAATCTTTGCTAGTCCGTCATTAATGATAACTACCTGTGCTGTGCTATAGTCAAATATTTGTATGTCCGCTGCTTGTCCTTGTATCATAAACGTCATCGTAACAAAAAGGGCTGTAGTCCAGTACTTTTTTATTGTTATCCTAAAAAGGAAAAAGAAGAGAAATTATCTTAATTTTTAATATTGCTTTTATGAACTGCTCGTTTTGTTTTTGTCACGATTGTGGTCGTGTTATTTTCCTTAACTATTTCCTTTTTAAATCTAGGAGTTAGATTTGGCCCTAGTCTCTGGTCAATCCTAACGTATACTATGTATCCTGGGGCATATAGTTTTGGTTCTTTCCTTTTTTTATTATGGTAACTTAGGTCCCGTTTTAAAGTCTTTCAATGTTATCCTTTCTTGCTTCTTCGTATTGCTTGGGATCTGTGCTGAAAGTTCTACCGAAGAAAGTTTCTAATGGTCTCTTACCCGTGGTGGAGTGAATAGAGTAATTATATTCATAAACTGAATGATCTAATAGTTCTTCAAAATTTTTATGCCCCTCTTGTTTTTTTAAACATCGCATTATTTGTGACAATATTGAATGAAACCTTTCTACCTGGCCATTCACGGAGCTTTTATAGGGTGGAGATTTTAATATTTCTATACCTAGTTCGTCCCTTATCATAAATACTATTGATTTAATGCTTTTTCATTGTCCATAACTATAGCTTTTGGAATACCGAAAGAAAATAATATCTTCCGAAGAGGCTCTTTAATATCCTCTGTAGATCGGGATTTTACTCTATGAGCTTGGGCATATTTTGAAAATTTGTCGATAGCGGTCAGTACTAATTTATTATCCTTCTTATATATATAAATCTATGTGTAATGTGTGACCCGGGTATGTGGGAATAGGTGTTTCCTTGATCTTCGGCTGATTTGGCTTTCGATCGTATTTGCTTTCCTTGCAAATGGAGCATTGGTTTAGATAGATAGATAGATATATATTAGAGGATTGCACTTCGACCTTAAAGATCCATTGTGCCCTCTGCTCTTTATAGTACCTCGTCTAAACCCAACTCCTTTATGAAGTCTAATATAATAGTTGGTGGCAACGAGCGTGCATGCTCCTCAGCTGGGCTGTGTGTACCCAGGTAGCTTTGTCGTCTTCTCGAGATAGCGTCACACTCAAGCAACAGGTGCATTCGACCATATTCCGAGCCTGTGCAGATGACCTCTCAGCCTGCAGTGTCCTGTGAGAAAGCCTGTCAGTATTCTCAGACTATTCTTCGAGAGGTGCATAAACTGCTTGAAGCGTTTATGGTTGTAACCTTCCAATAGACACTTCGCCTGACGTAACCCCGGCTCAAACTGCCAGTGATCCTCCTTCAGGTTGTTTTCTTCTAGGAGCATTGCTTTACAATTTTTTTTACTTCCTTAGCCATTGCTGGGAAATAGAATTTCTCTAAAATTTGGATCTTATTTTCCCTACAGTTCTTATGAGCTCTGTTACGTGTTCTTAGTATTATCTCTTCTTGTTGATTATTTATTACGTCCTCCACTAGCAACTGAGTGAACCTAACTTTGTATTTACTGAAATGTAGCGGGTATAATTGTTGTATTTTTCCCATTATACTTTCGTCTGTTTTAATACAATTTATGGCAGACGGGTTAAGATATCTTGGTGGAATCTCTATTAACTTTTCTTCGGAGTAGAATGGCTCGGTAATTATATGCCGGTGATACGTGGGAAAGACTATTTTAAATTGGGACGTGGAAGTTTTACCTGCGTTTAATAATAATTGGATTTTAAACACATTAATGGGTGTTTCTACACTATGTATCAGTCCATGTGATGAACTTTCGTTATTTCGCTATTGACAATGTATGCATGAACGATGATTCTGGAGGCATTCATTTTCCCTGGTTTGTAATATAGCTCGTAATTCGAGAATTGATTTCCACCTTTTCATTTTGCTATTAGTATTCTTGGTACTAAGTGCATATGCGAGCGGTTGGTGATCCGTAAAAATTTTTACTTTGACCGAGCCATACAAATAATTTCGCAATGAATTTAAGGCCCCAACGATGGCCAGCAATTCCTTTTCATTGACAGCATAGTGTTCCTCTGCCTTGCTAAGTGTTCTAGATAAAAAGGATATTGGTCTGTCGTTCTGGGACAAGACTGCTCCAAGCGCAAAGTTGGAAGCGTCTGTTATTAATTCGAAATCCTTCTGATATCTGGATAAGCGAGCACAATGTCTTCGGAAATAAGAGAATTCTTAATTTTCCTAAAGTATTCTACGGCATCTTTACTTAACACGATTTTTACATTTGAGGATTTATTTTTTGAGATTCTTCCTCCCTCCCCTCTTAAAAGGGATGCCAGGGGTTTCGCGATTTAGTCATAATCTTTTATGAATCGCCGATAATACTCCGACATACCTAAAAAGCTGCGGAGTCCTTTTAGGGATTTTGGCTGCGGGAAGTTCGCATTAGCCTCGACTTTCGCACGACTGGTTTTTATACCTTTATTAGATATTACATGACCTAAAAATTCAATGCTTTCTTAAAAAAATTTACATTTTCGTAGCTGAACCTTCATATTTGCATCTTCCAAAGGTTCTAAATATTTTCTGAATATGAGAGAAATGTTCTATTTCTCTTTTGCAAAAAAATATTAAGGTGCGTTCTTCAGGCCGAATGGTAAACGTGTAAATTCATACTTACCATTATTTATGGAGAAAGCCGTCTTCTCTACATCAGATGCCTTGACTGGAATCTGGTTGAATCCGCTTTTTAGGTCGAGTACAGAAAAATAATTACAATCTCCGTTGCGATATTACTTCGGATATTTCCGGAATGGGATATTGGTCCGCAATTGTTAACGCGCTTAACTTTCTGTAATGTATCACGATTCGGTACTGTTTTCCTCTAGATGGTCTTATAATGCCATCATTCATAAGTGTTTCCACTTATTTCTCTACTTCAGTTTTCAAGGATGCAGGGTAGGGGTAGGATTAAGTATACACTGGAGTGTCTGTTGTGGTTCTAATTTCTGCCACAACTCTCGTAGTGTACGTTAGTTTTTCATCAGGTTCCATGAATAATTTAAGAAAGTCCCTTGCAATAACGTTCATATTCCTTTTTTGTTGGGGTGATGCTTTACCTATATTTAAATTATTTATTGTTGCCGATGAAAGTTGTTTAATGCCTATTTTTCTCCCATTACCCAATGTCATGTAGTTCTCCCCTGTATGAATTACTACTTGTAATTCCCTAAGGGTATCGTTTCCGAGAATGCCATCAAAAGTCTTAAGGAAGGCATCAAAAATAATTTAATTTCTTGATTTAAGTAAAAAGTCTCACCATTGTGTGTTCAGTAATTCTAATGTCACCTACAACTGATTTCGCATAGAATGATGCTTTATTTTTTATTTTTTTCTTTGCCAAGTGTGGCTGGAGATAATTTTTGCTTGATCCCGTATCTATTAAGAACTTGAGAATGCTTCCGCTCTCCGTTTTAACCTCGATATAAGGTAACGAAGAGCTTATTAAGCTAAAAAATGAATGTCTGTCGTTTCAATATATTCTCTTTCGTGTGTTTCTGGCTGTTCTGTATCAATGAGGAATGTTCTTTGAAGTTTCCTTTGTTGGGGGTATGAAATTGAACCAGGTATTTTCCCTTGCGGTCTATTTCCGGTGAGGTTTATTTATGTAATTTATATGCCGGGAATGCATACTTTGGTCCACGTCCATGGGATCTGGCCGTGCTTGAGCCTTAGGTGGTCTCTGTGGATTGTTTTGATAAATAATTTGCTGTCTAAGTTGCCAAGTTGGCTGGTTATTTTGAGGTATATGGGCTAAATGAGGGTAGAATCTGTTTGGATTTCTTCTCTCAAAGTTCTGTTTTGGAGGTAATGGTGGTGCAACTCTCTTTGTATTGTGAGCACGGTGTGCTCGAAAATTCTGATTCTGAAGTTTCAGACAAAGATGTAGGGCCTGTGGAAGGTTCACTGGTTCCCTTATTCCTAATAGACGTGGTAAATCCCCATTTAGACCCCTTATAAAGGTGTCTATGGATTTGTCTCTGTAAGATTTTGTAATTAAGTTAAGTGATTTGTTACTCGTTTGCAAACATCCTATCTTATTAAATATTAGTGAGAGATGAGTGTATACTCTCTGATAAAAATCTTGTACACTTTGGTTACCCTGTACCAGAGTTGTGATCTGGTACTCTAATGTTGAGAAGTCTCGTTTGTCACCGTAATGAACAGTTAAACATTCTGAAATGGCTTTCCAATTTAATGGGGTAGTATATGATTCTAGTGAAATATCAGCGTTGCCTGTAATTTTTTTCCTGATAACGCTGAGAATACCGTAGTATTTGGGTGTTCCCATAAGTGGCTTGTAAATTTGTAAGATTCTATCTACACTCTCCTTCCATGATTTATATTCCCCCGGTTGACCTGTAAATTCTTGTAAGCATTTGACTACGTCCGGAATTTTTCCATGTCTTGTAAGTTATTCCTATGTATTTCGTCTATCTGTTGGTCAGTAACATTTTGTATATTTGCATGCGGGTTTAGAGCCACCTGTACCATTTGGGGTCCTTGTTGCGTAAAAATGTTTGTGACAACGTTTGAAATGAGTGTCGTTAAGTCGCCCATGTTCACTTGAACGTTCTGTGGAAAATTTGCGGGAATAACTGATGGTCGGATCAAATTGATTGGATTTGACATTTTTATTTAAATCTTGACTTTGACAAACAAATTTTAGTGCCCAGAGGGTATTATATTAGATACTTTTGTATAGGTTTTGGTTTCTAAGGTTTATGTGTATTTCGAACTTGAACTCGGGCGCCAGTTAGCGATTTACTTATCTTAAAAAAAAGAAGACATTTTCACTTCTTTTTTTTGCTTTTTTGTTTGAATCAGTAAATTTATAATTGTTCTTAACAACTAAACTTAAAGAATGAATTAATTTAAATCAATAATTGGCTTAAATACTATTTTCCGATCAACAGCTTTTGTGGTGGCGTGATCCAATTCTCCAAAATTTTCGTGTTGGTAAACAGGAAAAATGAAAAACTATTCTTAAGAAATTTAACAGCAAGTGCATAATCGTCTCCAGAAATTTGGTAGTAAAAATAAAAGTGCAAAACAATTGTTCATAATTTAGTCTGCATGTGTTGCAATTAATTTGGCATGTGTTAACTACGTGAACTAGTCAAAAGCAGAAAATGATTATTTGGCAGTTTTACTTTTGTGGGAAAATTTTAATTAAAAGGGTGAAAATTTTTGTGGTGTCGATACCAGTAATCAGTAAAACAATATTAGTGAAAAATACGTGTTAGTGGAAAAATTAAGAAAAGTTTATGAAACTAAATAGCAAATTCTCAGAAAAATGGCGTTAATGGAAAACACAAAAATCCAAGAAACTAAATAAAAAACTTTTAGTAAGCGAACATTAACTTTCAGTCAAAAGAGCCCCACAGAAAATAGAAACATTCGACCACAAATTTTGCCATCCAGCCAAAATCTCATCATTAATATAAAGCAAACAATATCAATCATCCCAGTCAATGGGGAGTGTTCCCCATTATTAACTTAAAAACAACAAGCGGGATCAGCTAATATCCCGGCAAACCTATTTTATGCGTCTGGAATTAAAGTAAGTTTAGTTCTATGTCTGATACGATAATTTTAAATGATCAGAGATGAAAAAATATATCTAATCTTGTAACCATTTAGAAAAGTGTAATTTTAATGGAATTATAAAACAATAATTTTGAAGTTAACATTTTTAATTTTCTTAAGTTAAAATAATATATATATATAGGAAGAACAAGTAGCAGCGGCATTGGCGAGATTAAAACCGCACTACACTTTTACACCTAACCAAAGTTTAGCGCATGGCGAAAATCTGTACACAGAATATTATTAACAAATACACAGGGCCCGTTGTTGTTGTTGTTGTAGCGGCTAGTCGCGCCCCGTAAAGAGTGGATTCACCCATGGTCGTTGTCGTTGAACTCATCTAGGGGGAGGCCCAGGAAACATACAGTTTCGACAGGGTTGGACCAGAGGGAGAGGGGGGTTAGATGAGTGGGTTTGAGAGGGCATGTGAATAGGTGGTTGGTGTCGTGCGGAGTATCTCCACATGCCGGACATGTGTTGGGTATGTCGGGGTTGATTCAGGATAGGTAGGAGTTGAGCCTGCTACAGTATCCAGATCGTAATTGTGCCAGAGTGACGCGGGACTCAAGGGGCAGCAGGGACTCCTCATCTGCTACAGGGCCCGTCTCACGTAATGGTGTGGCACTCTCATTGTATTTAATTAAATGAAAAAGAGAAATGGAAATATTTGAATTTTTTGGATAAATTACCATCGACTTGGCCCGTAAATGTTACTGGAAAAAATTCTCAGGCATCCTGGACTTCTAAAGCTGAAGTGGTGGTGCACTAAAAACTTAAGTTTCTTTGACCCGCCGGTCAAACCCATGGACACAATCCGGCTGTATTTTAACGCCTCCTTCCTGACACTGGTTCACCTCAAGAAGTAAGCTGGACTTGCCGCGGCTTGGGCACTGTCGTAGTATACCGTCCAGTTTCCCCTATTTCAAACTTCAGACCACTGCTCTTGTCATCGAGAAGGTTTTCGTAGGGCCAAGATGAATAAAAAAAACACCAAAAACTATCTGCCCCACCTCGGGGAGGCATTATGCAGGCGCAAGCACCAAATGCGCCGCTTCGGGATGTATCCAAGTGGCTCACTTACTGCGGGTTTAGAGTCAGATCAAGTAGGCGGGGAACTCGTTCTCTTTACGAGGAAGTACAAGTTGCATTTGGTAACTCCACCGGAACTGAACGGGGTCAGGCTAAGTTTTGCTTTAAGTGGCAAATTTCTAGGCGTTATTCTAGAATAAAGTTGAACAGGAAAGAGAATACAGTTGGACATTATGAAAAGGCTTCCGTAGACCTCTATACCTGTAAGACAGCCATAGGTAAGAAATGTGGTCTTAATCCCCGGATCTGTCGGTGGATCTTTACAGCAGTCCTCAGACCCACTCTCCGTATGGTGACCTGCATTAGAAAAAGAGGAGTTTTTGTGCGTGAAACTTATGAATGTACGTCCTTAAATACTAACTTAAAAAGTGCAGATATGTTACAGCTTTCAGTATATATGTGTACTACAATTGGTACAAGTTTGGTTTTCCTTGAAGAATATTCAGGTTTTCTGAATAATCATAAATTAACTTAGACTTATTATTTCGCTGCCATTCGACTGATAATTATTTGGCAATAACGGCTGATAATGGCTTTACATTAGACATAAATTAACAGATATGAAAAAGTTCAGACACCTGTATTGACCATGTTTTTAGTTTTACAACCTTGCGATACATAACTTGTACCAGTTTAAATTTGGTATCGCAGGTTACCGATCATACGATGACAGGCATACAGTCAAAGGGAATGGTTGTAAATAAAACAAACATAAAAAATACCCATAAATCATAATCTGAAGTTAATTTTACGCTTTTGAAACACAAGCTCCGTTTTATGATATTGATTTTATATATAAATGGTTTTAATTCCATCTTATTGACCGAGTTTAAAGAGTTGAAGTGGAAACTAACTACAGTTGCTCATAGTTCGTTACCCAGTTCCTTGCCCAATTTTATTCGTAATTTAATTAATTTAGTTTTGCCCCTTCTACTGAAAGACGAAGCAACTCTCTGTGTTACTGTAAGTTACTTCGAATTAATATGTAATATAGTCGCATGATATACATTTGCTGAAAACTTGGTTGGCAAAGTTCTTGTAAGTGAAAAACTAAGTTTATATATTTTAGCCATCTTGTCAAATAATTTTCAAGATGTGATACGCTATTTCATTCCTCAAATTGTCTCCATTTCAATTTGCCTAATATTGCTTTCTCTTTGCATTACTAAAAAGGGTATTTCGCCTGCAACGTCAAATACTGCGATAACTACTTTTCAAGTTGACATTGGTGAAAATTTCAAATATCTAGGGGCAGTAATTGATAATCGGTTGACTTGTTCTGCACTTATTTATATGTACGTTAAAACAATACTTTCTTTATATTCTTCGTCACTTCTACCATCTCAAAAAGATATGTTCTATAGCCTTATTAAAAAAATGTTTTTTATGATATTTTGCCATCGAAGCTACAGTATGGTATCACATGCTGGGGTGGTGCTACAGCTAATAAATTATTACACATTATAACAATTCATAAGCACATAATAAGACAAGCCTGGGCCGCAAGCCGCAGATCTCGGACAATGGAATTAGTTAGAAACCTCCATATGTTTCCATGCTGTAATTTATATTGTCTTTAATTTCTAAAAATCGTTTTATTAAATCTGCCAATCCCGAAAACTTCGTGAAGTTGATATTGTAGATTTAACGTCAAAAAAAATATTGTATTATTCTATTTTTATTTTTTCTTCTTTTTTCGCTGGAGTCTCTTCACTGTTTATCGATCTCCATAAATACTCATATTGTTCACCCCACAATAAGCAGCATAAGTATATTAAGGTTATTTGTAATAGCATAGAGAATTATTTTAATTTTAATATAAAAATTAGGTTATGGGCCCAGCGCCCGAGTGATTGTAAACGACCGTGATAAATAAGTTAAATTTTATTCGGCAATAAAGACTTAATTTTGATTTGAATGTAATGGCTGGTGTTGTGAGAATCGAGCCGCTAAACGCGGAAAACTACGATTCGTGGAAATTGCAGATGGGTGCAATCTTGATCAAAAATGATCTGTGGAGTTATGCAGATGGCTCTATCACTAAACCAGAGCATGAAACAAAATGCATGGAGTGGAAAAGTGCTGATCAAAAGGTATCAGCGGGCATAACGTTGGCAATACCACCATCAGAGCTCTGGCTTATTTCGGAGTGCATAAGTGCACGTGCAATTTGGCTGAGGTTGCAATCGACATTCCACTCCAAAGGGGCCAGCTGGAAGGGCGACACTACTTAAACATGTAGCTTTGTGGCGTATGTCAGAGGACGAGAAAGTTCGAGATCATCTCAACGGCTTTTTCGATGCAGTCGCGAAGCTAAAAGAAATAGGTGTTGCTATTAGCGACGAGCTGCTAGCAATTTTGTTGTTGAATAGTCTGCCGGAGTCGTAAGAGACATTTAGATGCGCAGTGGAAACGAGAGGCGAATTGACAAAAGCAGAAGTACTTCGCGTTAAAATATTCGAAAAATATGAGTCGCGAAAACCAAAAGAAGACAAAGTGGACAATAATGTGCAAAGAAGTATGTTCGGTGCGGTAAGCCGGGTCATTTCGCGAGAAATTGTGCAAGCAAACCACAAAAGCAAAACACGCGTGTGAGTGAAGAAGCAAATGAAAAAGCAAAAGTGACATTGAATACAGTAGAAAAAGCATTTGCAGTCCCTGTAAGAAATATGAGATGGTGCCTGGATAGCGGCTGTACATCTCATATGGGCGCAAACACAAACATTTTTAAAAGTGTGAAGAAAATGAATGACGAGTTAAATTTGGCTAATAATTGTTCGACGAAAATAAGCGGTGTCGGTAAAGTGTGCGCAAAGGTAGATGTTTGTGGTAAACAAATTGATTTAGACTTGGAGAACATTTTAAATGTGGCTGATTTGCCTACTAATTTGTTGTCGGTTGCAAAAATTACCGACAAGGGTTACGCTGTAAAATTTGAAAAGAATGATGCCATGAATGCGAACAGAGTACACGATTTACTTGAAATTGTGCATAGCGACGTGTGCGGGCCAATGAGGCATGCATCCAATGGTGGTGCAAAATACTTTGTAACTTTTATTGACGAAAAGTCGAGGTGGTGTGAAGTTTTCTTCATAAAGAAAAAATCGGATGTGCTAAATGTTTTGAAACAATATAAAGCGAATGTCAGTGAGTAATTGACTGTCGTACAGATCGCACGTACTTACTGTCTCTTTCGCATTTTCTTTCGCTATCTAAGTAGTGTTGTTGTGCACATTCTTTTTTCCACGTTTCGTGATAATTTCAACAAACTTCTCTTCTTGCATTGACAAGTGACTTCGCGAGTGTTGAAAAGAAATAAAAACTTTAAAATGACTTCTGAATCTGGAGGCAGGGACCACAACTACTTCGCTATTTTAGGAGAGGAACCTCCACCTAAACGAAGAAACCCCAACCTTAGTAATACCCACGACTTTCCGCCCCTTAAGAAATCCTCCAGTTCATCCACTAAACACCCCTCCTCCTGCCCGAAATTCCTAATTATTAAAAATAAAGAAAATAAATCCCTACAAACCTTTAATATATTCCTACTCCAAAAAGCCCTGGAATCAATTACGACTGAGCAACCACTTTCTATATCATTCACCAGAGACGGTAATATTCTGCTTCTAGCAAAAAACGGACAGCAAGCAACAAAGTTTCTAAAGGCAACTAAACTATCAAACCTTTGTGAAATTACGGTCACGCTGCACCCAAATCTGAATACAATTAAAGGAATCATATACTCAAACTACCTGACCAATCTGGACGAAAAGGAAATTGTAGACGGACTCAGACAGCAAGGTGCTATAGACTGCAAGAAAATTACAAAAGTGATAGATGGTAAAATTATAAATACACCTCTCCATATCATTTCTTTTGACTCTTACGAACTTCCAAAAGAGGTAAACGTGGGTTGGCTAAAAGTAAAGGTTGATCCATATATTCCGTCGCCTATGCAGAGCAAAAATTGTTTCTTAATAGGTCACACAGCCAAGCATTGTAAAAGTGAACCCAAATGCAACGTTTGTTCGACTGCTACCCATGACCCCTCACCCTGCACTAAAGTAGAATGTATCAATTGCAAACAGCAACATAGATCAGATAACAAAAAATGCTCAACTTTTCAGAAACGTAAAGACATTCTAACCTATAAAACTATTCACAAATCTTCCTTTCGCGAAGCAACTGAAGTAATCAATACAACCAATACCGAATACGAATCACCAAAAGAAGAATTAAATGAAGCAGTCCAAAAAATAAAGAAGAAAACAAAAGAACAGAATGAAAACACAGCCACAAACAACAATAGACAAGTCACACAATCAGAAACTAACAACATCCAAACTAATTTGCATACAGAAAACCTATCATCGGCTCAGCATGAAAAATTCAGAACAAATTTCTCACCTCCAACACATCAAAATACAATAACAAATCTTAACATATCCAACACTCATATCGACCCCTCTACACCCAATGCTCAAACTTTAATTAACCAAATGATGTACAATCACAATGCACAACACACCACAGACAACAACACCATACTCTCTAACCTACATCAATTTACCTACTTACCTGCTCTCCAGCACAGCTCTGTCACATCTCCAGACATGGGAACATAAAAGCTCTACTACGGAAAACGCACGCTTTCTATAGTGGAGTTTTTACGTTTTCTTCGCTCGCTGCTTCACATGGTACTTAATATTCTACAGTGGAATATTAACGGCTACCTAAATAATTACAATGAGCTCTGTTTACTGCTAAGAGAGAAAACTTACCACTTAATAGCTCTTCAAGAGACTCATCTTTCAGCAAACCCGCCACTGTGTAACATACCAAAAAACTTCTCTATATACACCAACAACGACATACAGCCAAACGAACATGCTAAGAGAGGTGTAGCTCTCTTAATTCACAACTCTCTAGAACACTCCAACATAAACCTAAACACTAACATTTTATCAATTGCTATAAACATCAAATCTCACATTCCCATAACCATAATTAGTATGTACATGACACCCAAAGGAAACTTTTCACAATATGACCTCCAACAATTAACCACAATTTCCAACGACCCTATCTTACTTCTTGGTGATTTTAATGCCTGGAGTCCCCTCTGGGGTTCTCCAGATTTTAACGTAAGAGGAAGAATGATTACCGACTTCATCCAAAATAATAACTTTATAGTTTTAAACAATGGCTCCCCAACCCACATCTCTACTCATGGTTCTCACACACATATTGACGTAAGCATTTGCAACCCACCTCTCAATATGATAACAACCTGGAACATAGCCGATCATCCACACGGAAGTGACCACTATCCCATTTCACTCCATCTTTTTAGTACGGACACTCCGGAAAGGGCAAGGAGCACACTTAGGTACAAATTAGATTTGGCAGATTGGCCGTCCTACCAAAAGTCAATAGAGAATCACTTTCACAATTTAACTCTCTGTGGCACCAATGTCAACCGCTCCGCAGCAGTTCTTCAAAGAAAAATTAAGCAAAGCGCCAATGTGGCAATTCCGATACTACATCCATTTCGAAATAGCCGAGTCACATATTGGTGGAATGAAAACTTAGCTTCACTCAGACAGAATAAAGTAAATCTTTGGAAAATCGCTAAGCGAAACCCATCAAAAGAAAACATTCTTACATATAAAAAAGCTAACGCCAAATTCAAAAGAGAAGTCAAAACTGCCAAAAGATCTGCATTTGTCGATTTTACCCGAGACATAAACTATAATACACCATCCAAAGTTCTCTGGAGCAAAGTAAGAACTCTATACGGTCACTTTTCACCTAACAAAATTCACGTAATGCAAGGCCCCCATAACTGCATTGTCTCAAACCCTAGAGATATAGCTAATATACTGGCCAAAAACTTGGTCGGACTACTGCAAGGATAGTAATTTCTCTTCGGACTTTGTTAATAAAAAAGCAGACCACCTTAACCCAATTTGCATTAACTATCCACCGGATAAAAAATCGGAACAAGTAGAATTACCATTTTCTCTTCTGGAGCTTAATTCATGCCTGTCAACCCTTAGTGGAAAAACGCCTGGGTTGGACAATATACCATACCCTTTGTTATCTAAACTTCCAGCAATAGGTAAACACAAATTATGTGAACTTTACAATACAATTTTTAATTCCAGTGTAATACCACAGCAGTGGAAAACCACCTTAGTTGTTCCAATACCAAAACCAAACAAACCGAAAGACAGCCCAGAAGGATATCGCCCTATATCGCTCATTTCCTGTCTATCTAAGGTTATGGAAAATATGATCGCTAGAAGATTGATGTGGTTCCTACAAACAAAACGCTTGATTTCAAATTTTCAAACCGCCTATAAGCCAGGTTGCGGCACTATGGATGCCCTTCTCACTCTCGATGAGCACATTGTAAACTCACTTTCTTCCAAAGGACACATCTCTCTTCTCTCCTTAGATATGGAAAAAGCGTTTGACAGGGTGGGTTTGCACACTGTATTGGAACAGCTAATGTGTTGGAAAATGGGGCCTAAGATCATTAATTATATACGACATTATCTTACACATAGAAAAATTCGCGTAAAAGTAAATGGCGTCATATCAGAGCCATGGGCCCTCGATAACGGGATTCCACAAGGCTCTCCCCTTTCCGTTGTGCTTTTTCTCATATCTTATGATCGTCTTAGTCGTATCATTCAAGAAAATAAATATTTCAAACACTTTATCTATGCCGACGATCTTTGTATTTTTGCAAACGTCCAAAACATAGAAAATTTTAAATTTGAAATAAACATACTAATGGACAACATATTGCGTTGGTGTCAAGACAACGGAGCCTTAATCTCGGTTACAAAGTCTAAACACATTCACTTTTGTAATAAAATCAAATGTAATAGTTTACAATTTAGTATTAATAATAACAATATAACGAATGTGTATAGCCTTAAGATTTTGGGCTTAGTTTTTAACTACAAATACACTTGGAATGATCATATTAAACAACTATGTAAATCACTTCAGAATAGACTTAACGTGATAAAATGCCTTAGTAATCAGAAACTTGAAAGTAACTCTAACTCCACTTATTAAAAATGTAAAAGCAACAATTCTATCAAAGATAGACTACGGCTTTCCAATATTCGGGTTAACTTCCGAAAGGAATCTGGCAAAAATAGCATCGATTTACCACTCTGCTGCTCGACAATCATTAGGAGCCTTCCGAACTACACCTATTACAAACATTCTAGTGGAGGCCGGACTACCTCAGTTAAAACAGAGGCTAACGTATATGACAGGTTGTTTGATCCCAAAATTAATTTACTCAGAAGGGTCCCCAGTAAGAGATATCCTAAGAAACAGACTCAGGAGAAAAAGAGGAACTAGAAAAAAGTCCGCGCTACAAAATGTGATAGATTTAGCAGAAGAAATGGGCGTACCCATTCACACTTACCCAGGAACTCGCCTAGCTGCAACTCCGTGGGGACTTCAAAAAAGCGCCATCTTACTTACTTTGTCCAAGTATAAAAAGGAAGATACTTCGCCCACAATCTACATACAAGAATTTTTAAGTATTTGCAACGCACATAACGGTTGGCAAACATGGTACACAGACGCTTTAAAACACGAAAGCACTATCGCCTTTAGTGTAGTCGACAATAATTCCACTCTTATGGCTGCCATACTTCCTTCGTACGCATCTGTTTTTACTGCCGAAGCTACAGCTATAATGAGCGCTTGCCAAATAGCAAGAAAAAGCAGACACAAATACTTAATCTGCAGCAACTCGTTATCCTCTTTGTTAGCTGTGAAGAAAATAAACTGCATGGACCCAACAATTTGTCAGATCAGAGAGATTCTGATATCCAGCCATGGAAAAATAAAGCTCCTTTGGGTACCCAGTCACATTGGTATTCAAGGAAATACACTAGCTGATTCTGCAGCTAAACTGGCAACAAAATCTCCACTGAAACTGATCACCACAACAAACAAAAAAGACATAAAAAAGGTAACATTGGAATACTGTCAATGGTCAAACTATAGTCATTTTTACAAAACAATAAACCCTTCACGTCAATCGCCGACTATTCCGTCTACTCTACCGAGGAAACACTGCATAATTTACACACGTTTTCGCCTAGGACACACCAGAATAACACATAAACACTACCTTGAAAAAACACTTCCACCGATTTGTCCATTCTGCAATAGCAACTGCCTTACAGTCACACACATAATTGTAGGAGGCCCGAAATTGGAACAAGCACGCCAAAACAATAGTTGCCGTAGTCTATCAGAAATGCTTAGAAATGTAACACATTCAAATATTGAAGATTTTATAAAATACATATACAAATTAAACATATATTTCGAAGTGTGATAGTTATCCATAAGTATTTATATATCTTATTACACAAATATCCAGTAGTTAATGAACTAAATTTATTAATGTTGTATATAAGAAGCTGATGGCCTAAGTTGCTCATGCTTATCCCATATTATTAAGGCATAATTGTATTATCCTTTACAATAAATAATAATAATAATAATAATAATAATAATAATAATAATAATAATAATAATAATAATAATAATAATAAAGCGAATGTTGAAACGCTTACAAGCAAGAAAATTAAAGCATTGCAATCCGGCAATAGCCGCGAATATTGTAACGAAGAATTTAATAATTTTGTATGTGAGTGCGGTATCAAACGTCGACTTACGGCTCCATATACTCCGCAACAAAACGGCATGGCGGAGCGTAAGAACAGAACTCTTGTTGAGATGGCCCGGTGCATGATGAAACATGCAAGTACACCCCCATCGTTTTAGGCCGAAGCAGTGAATACGGCGTGTTATATTCGAAATCGCTGTGTAACAAGAACAACGGGTGAAGTATCATACCGGGTGTGGAGCGAAATCCGACAGGTGTATATATGAAAATATTCGGTACAAAGGCTTATGTATTCAATAAAAATCCTGCAAAAGGAAAGTGTTCCTAAGACTGTGTCCTAATACCGTTACCGGGATGAGCGTGGTATACACGTATATCATAAAATTCATACTATACCGGAACATTGCTGGCGTCCAGTGGGGAAAGTATTTTGGTTTGCATATATTTATTTGTTTATTTATTTTGTATTAATAATCCAGAAAGTAATTACATTTTAAAAGATTACAATGACTTATATATAAAGATTACAAGCTAAGCAATTAAAAAATTTAGTAAAGATACGAAGGAATTATAAATAAATAAAAAGCACAAACTAAGTAATCAGTTCATTAAGAAAAGATTAGAAACGGACTTCCAGGTACGGGAAGACTAGAACAGAAGAACTTGAGAATAAATTAAATTCCTTTTAAGCATTAGAAGCGTAATTAGCTCTAACCATCTCCAAAGAGAAAAATGCATTTATGCTTAAACGTCTTTGTAACACTGCAAAATCTAGGCGCCCAAGCAATTATGGACAGTCTATCATACCAGAAAAGTCAATCTACAATCGAACGATTTTAGATTATTAAGTAGACATCTACTTTGGTTGGGGGCAAAAGGGTGAACGAAATTCAGAGAACGAAGAGCGTAATTAATATTTCTTTTTGTGAATTCGTTCAACTCTATTGAATTGATATGCATAATAAAGTCTCCAAATTACAGCAGCATAGTCCAGCTTGGAGCACACCAGGGGAGGTGTAGAGTAACTTTAGTGTGGACGGATCAGAAAAATCTGAACTGAAAAGCCTATAAAACCCGAATGGAGTATGAATTAGCTCTCGCGCAAGATAGCTGCCTTTAAAACAAAATCCTATAATAAACATATATAGCACACCCAAATCTGTAATTTCAGTAGGTTTACCCAACTGAGATAGGGGAGCATGATTTTGAAAAGCAAATATGATGACACTTGTTGATGTTTAATTTTAGTTTATTCTTGCTACACCAATCGACAACATTATCAAGATCCCGTTGAAGATAGAGAGAGTCTGAGAAACAAGATACGGTAGAGCAAATCTTCATACGAAATAAGCTTAAAACAGATAGATGTGTTATATATGAAAATTACAAAAAGTAGACGAGCTAAAATAATAAAGTTTTAATCGGAGTAAGGATATAGTTTTGACTGGGGTACTCTTGTTTTTGCTGCGCGCAAGTCAGCGAACACGCTATCTTGAGTCTTGTCTCATAAGTAAGCACACGCCTTTTCAGATGCGTTACCCATCTTGGCATGCGGATGTTTTTTATTTCTGTATGGCCGTTTAAGGTCGGCCGCTTTACTGAGCTGGTATCTTCGAATTCCAGGAAATCCTCATTTAGCAGGAATGACTAAGTACCACACAGTGAGACATCAGTACGAACTTGTGCAGTATGGCTCACACCAACGGCCCAACGAGTTGATGAAAGCCCCAAAGTGTCTCGTAAAATGCGCCGGTGCTAAATAGCACCTAAAGGCCCCACCTGATCCAAAAGAGCTCACCACAGCAAAATGTGTACTCCTCACCTTCCCAACCCCTTCAACCCCTCCAAACACTCCCATTCTGCTCTAATTCCCATGTGAGGACAAAAAAGCAACTCTTGGTTCCCCATACAGTCTGTTTCGTGTGTCAAACCAGAAGACGCAGGAATGTGACGTCAGTCAGGTGCAACTCGTGCCATGGATGGTGTCATTTTCATGGTTGTTCTGGTTTGCGCACCACAAGTGAGTGGAAGGGTGACTACCGTGCCTCATACTGTAGAGCACTGCAACCACCTACAGCCGCAATGACGCCATCGACAACCATAATCCAGGCGGTAACCTTTACAGCAGCATGTGCAACAGAGGCATGGTGGACAACCCACCTGTCTCTTATACTCTCCATCGCGACAATTCAATCCAGGCAGACTACTTCAATTCAACTGCAATGGACTCCAAAGCAAGATCGCAGAGATAATGATTCAAATGCGGTCCGGCAGGATATCTTACCTGCCAGAGGTGCCCTCTGAGGTGAAAACCGTATGGTAGTCGGTGACTTTAAAGCGCACCACGATCTCTGGGATTCAAGCCTACCAGCTGATTGTAGGGGAAATGAATTGGCTGAGCAGACAGATGCTTCGATATTTTGCACAATAAACGACGACTCCCCCACTAGGAGTATGAGTAGTTGGTACAGCTCGCCGAACCTTCATCAACTTTTAAAAGGCTGATTGTGTTAAGTTCGCTGAGATCACTGAGGGCACCTTCCGTGCTCTTCCCACTCCAACCGATGTTCGCAACGGCGAACGTAAGTTTCGTAAGATGGTCGTGACAGCTGCTGCACATTCTATCTCGGCCGGTAGGATTTCGGAAATCCGTCCGAACTTCCTGGCCAAAACGGTTGCCCTTGCGAACAAACACGACCGTCTTCAGCACTCTGATCCCCGTAATCCTCATATTAAGGGTACAAACGTGGAGATTCAGTGGTTAGTCGAAATAAACAAGCGTGACAAGTGGGAGCAACATCTGAGGTCCTGTAACCTCACCACGGGTGTGGATAACCTTAGTTCTACTGTTAGGTCACTGTCCAACCCGACAAGTGTGTTGACGGTGTGATCATTCGGTTATAATATTTCGTCGGACCCGAAGAGATGCGCGAGCTTATTTAGCTGCCCTTACCTTCACCATCCCTGATATGTGGAATATGGGGAGCGCTATGTCACTGCTGAAACCAGGGAGGCCGACAGACAAGGGATTCCTATCGACTGATTTCGTTTCTTTCGCCAGTGGTCAAAATGCTAGAGGCACTGCTGCTCCCGAAGTTTACGTCCCAACTCTACCCGGCGAAACATCAGCATGGTTTCCGGAAAATGTACGCCATAAGCATGCAGATGAACCACGGCTTAAACCGCAACCGTCCCTGTGATAGAACCGTCCTAGTAGCTTTAGATTTGGCCAAACTTTTGATGCTGTCAGCCACGCAACGCTACCAGCCGGCGTGGAGACAGCAACTCTCCCACAGGTATTGAAGCGGTGGACTGTCAATAACCTGTCCGGTCGACAGTCATCGGTATGATTTAGAGATGCTACCGCGAAACTGAGAAGAGCTAAACAAGGGGACCCGCAGGGTGGCGTCTTCTCCCCGATGCTGTTTAATTTCTCAAAGCTCCCAGAGATTCAACGTGTATTTCTATAAGAGCCAACACATCGATGTCTTTCTGAGCACAGATGTATATCTAGCGGTCATAGAGGACAAGGTACAAACGAATTTTCTAGGATCACTTCTAGCACAGGAAACGGTGTTCGCTGTATTCTGACTGAAACAATACCACAGATGGCCACAAGAAGCTTCACTTCGTGTGTGTCCTAATTCGGTTTTGGGAACTGGAAGAAGTTTTCACCAAGAGTAGGTCACTCCCGACGATGCATTCTGTGAAGCCCTGTACGCTAGGGCCAAAACAAGAAATGAGGAGGGAAGGTATGTAGTCTCACTACCATTTCGACGCGAGTTCGCAGATAATGTACCCGGTAAGGAAAATAGCTCAAGTGTCAGGATACCGGCGGTTGTTAAACCAGCCAGAGCGGTGTTCAACGCATCTTGTCTTACGTCAAATGGGGTTAGCCTAAATGATGTTTCGGTATGCCTATTATTAAAGTGGCGTCTATTTAAATATGTGTTTAATGCAGACATCGATAGGATGTACATGCAAATCAGGTTCCACCAAGAACATACCCCATTGAAGAATCTTTTCGAGAAAATCACAGTATGAAATGCTGGTTGATTACGAACTCAAGACAGTGACGTTCGGAGTAAACAGTGCGCCATATTTGCAGTAAGGTCATTGCCTCAGGTCGCTCACGATATCAAACCGCTAGCAGCAAAAATTCTTAAGCAGTATATGTACGTTAATGACGTGTTTGCAGCAGTCTGCGGTTGCGCAATAGCAATACAAACGCGCGATGAAGTTATCGAAGCTCTTGGAGGCGCAGCTTCCCGCTGACGAAATGGACGTCGAATTCTAAACGAATTTTCACCCAAGAAGCACATATGAAAGGAGGACTTCTTGGAAATCGACGGCAATAGCGATACAAAAATGTTAGGTATCCGGTGGAATGTTTCGCTTTACCGTTCACCCGACTCCCGTAAAACAAGAGTATATCAAGCGAGAGGCACTATCATATGTAACAAATTTGTTCGACCCAGCTGGTTAGCTCGGACTAATCGTAGTGGTAGCAAAGATCTTAATGCAGGCGATATGGCACGCCAAAATAGACAGGGGTGACAGATATATACGTATCTATTGAAAAGATAAAAATTCCCCGATGGACCCATTTCACGCCATGAAGATGAGGTGATGCCTCTGAGAAGGCATATGCGGCCGCGATATGTTTAAGGGTTCGCGAACCCACATCAAACAGTGCACCCTATATTAATTTGTTGGTGGGCAAAACAAAGGTAACGCCATTAAAGACGGTGCCCCTCGGTTGGAGCTAATTAATGCTTTTCTTCCACCGTTCGACATCCCGCAGCCGGTAATATATAAATGGACCGACTCCACGATTATTCCTATGGCTCACGAACCCAGCATGCATGTATGTAAACAACATTTGTGTCAATCAGAGTCGCATAAATCGATTAATTAATTGGAGTAGAGGGATGGAATCATCTGGCCACAGCGCAAAAGGTAGCGGATCTCTGAAGTCTTCCCAGAAATTAAAGATGACTTATCTGTAGTGGTGTGGACCAAAATGGTTAAAACGGGATCTATTCAACTAGGCCCGTCATAAAAATAATGACACAAGCTGGAGCAAAAAAGCATACGAGTATAGGCAGCATGTTTATATGAAGAAAGAGATATTCTGGAGCGGTTGCCAGATTTCTCACGAGCCATGAAAGTGATTGCATATATTTTTCGGCTTTATCGTAGAATTCATCCGGTACATACGTTGGTCGCTAGTGACGAGACAGATGAAATAACTGCCGATGAAATCAAACAGATGAAAATTCGACTTATTTTCATCCCACAGCGACGTTATTATGCAGATGAGTATAGAGTCATCGACGTTTCTACGCCTCTCAACGCGAAAAGCTCAATTAGCCCTCTCTATCCCTTCCTCGATAGGAACGGGCGTATCTTACCACGAGCGTGTCTTATCACGAGCGACACCCCATAATTCTTCCTTACGACTGCCAGTTTTCAAGACTATTCGTAAAATTCTCTTATCTGGTCTCCTTGCATGGGAGGAGTCAGCTTATGCTGAGACTTTTGTGGTCGGAATACTGGATCGTGTGTATGAAGAATCTAGTAAAAAAAATCAATAAATAAATGTAAGTCCCGGACATAAAGCAGTGACAACCCCATCGGCGAGGTGTGAAAAACGCTCGAGAGCGGATTACGGGCATGGCCTGAAGGGCTTCAGGGCTACCTGTTCTCACGCCAACGGTGGCGGTTAAAGTGATGCTCCGGGGAAGGTTTCACGTGGTGCAAACCATCGTCGACCCTATGTCGCAATATCTCGGCGACTGGTGCGTGGATTTCAGATATTAACCCGAGATCGTGCAGATCCGAGTAGGTTAACTCTGAAAAGATGGAACGAGAGGCTTGAAATCTGCGTACGTCAGCCTCCCAAAACACACTGTTCGGGTGGATGATCTCTGAATTCTTATATCTCGGATAAAAACAAGAATTGTTATTTATATATATATATATATATAGCAAATGAATTGTTAACGTATTTGGAAATTGCAATTGAATTTAGTTTTTTGCAGCGATACTGCAAGACGGGCGGCATGTTTAGGTCAGCAGCCATTTGGCTTAATTGGAAAATGCCACTTGCAATGCCCCAACTGCATAAAAGGTAACAGGGACTCGTTGATTTTTCTTCCCTTTCTCGAGTTCTGTTAGCCTCACCTCATTCTCATCTTCAACAGTCGCCTAGCTCTCGGACACTTTCGAAGAAAACTCCGTTCTCTAAACACGTAAGGTCTCCATATAAATTGTTAATAAAGAGCTTGCATACGTGCAAACAAAAAACTAAATTAAGAAAGCAATTTGTTGGTTGTTTTGTCAGTTTGAGAAACCTCAGCTTTCGTCACTTCCACGGCGCCGTCTGCCGCGGGATTCAAGAGAAATAGTGAACCACAAATCGGCACCTGCTTATGGATTATTAAAAAATATATAAAAACCATTCTTCAAGAAAATCTAGAGCTGCGCAACGACCATACAATAACAAACGCAACGGAACTGATTGATAAGCTGAAGTAAAATTCTCGAAAAATAGCAAAATGGTATTGTTTGACATAAAGGACTTATATCCGCCCATATCTCTACTAGAGACTGCAGGCATGGTGCACAAAACACTACTGGTCCGATCACAAATATCCTAAAGACAACGCTTCGCCAAAACTATTTTAAATTTAATAATAAGGAATACAGCCAAGCGAACCTCGGCCATCCTCATGGAGGTATTCATGCAAACCTTAGAAGGGAGATTAGATTGCCTCAACAAACATCATAAAAACATAAAATTTAAAAAGGAAAGAGAAAACGAGGGAAAAATAAACTATCTGGATCTGACAATCACGATAGACAAGATTCTAAGAAAGGTTAATTATAAAATATATAGAAAACCAACGGCTAGAGACACGATAAACCTTCCACAGTAACACTAAAAAGCAACACTAAGGCAACTAGTAGATAGACTAGAACGAACATCTCCAACACTAGAAGCATATAAAAAGAAATTACTCACAATTTATAATTTAGGCGAAAACAATGGATACAAAAAGGTTCTGGTGGATAATATTAGTAGGTGCAATAAGCGCTAAAAAAAAGTAGCAAAGAGAAAGACGGGAAGACTTGGTGGTAATAACATACACGTAAGGCGACATACACGTTAACAAACTTTTTGAAAAATTACAACATTCAGAAAGCATTTAAAAGAGTAAATAACTTATGGCAAATCCTGGGGACCAGAACGAAAGCAGAGGAGCAACTAATGCCACGGACAGGACAGATGGGACGTAAAATAAGCTCAAGGTTTCGCAAACACATACGGGCTATAACAAAAAGATACAGAAACTCTCAGCAATAATTGAGTCCAACTACGCAAACCATATGTACAATAATAAATGACTAGCAATCATTAAGAAAACAGCTGAAACTCTGCATGTGCAACAAAAAGGACACCGCTTGAACGTACTTGGGAATATAAAAATATACAAACAGAAAACATTTGACGGAAGAATAATAGACAACCACAGAAACTCATACGTCATATTTGAACCCTTAAAACTTGTTTACAAAAAACTTAGGTAAATCAACGGTTATCAGAATACAGAAGCAACACATAATATAAGGTCAAAATTATTGCTGTCTAAACACACCACGGACACGACCGCAAAATAACCCAAAATTTGAATAATATATACGCGTAAATACAGTGTCCAGGTACCTACATATGGGGCTTCAATAACTTTACTGCCTAATAACATCGTTTACACTGAAGATGGCTCAACGCTGAAACCGGTAATTGTTGTGTTTGTAAATGAGTAAAACCACGTCAAGTGATCCCCGAAAATTTCACTAAATTTTGGATTCCAGGAACAATTATTTTATTATGAAGTGAATGTTATGCTTACACCGTCCCATTAATATTTTGCAAAAATTCGAATTATTGTTAAAGTTATTAACAATCAAAGTTTTGTGCACGATCAAATTAAAAAATTAATATCTCCTAAATTGTTATAAATAATTGATTTTGCAATAATTTATTTTAAACAATTGCAATTTTCAATGCTTTCTTCACGCTGTAAAAAAAATGAAACTTGTGCGGAATTGTGAGAAAACCGTTCACCTTTAATAATATGTAAAAAAAAAACTTTTTCTTCGTTCCGGAGATGTTCAATTTTTTTGTCACTCAAAGCGCTCTCCGGTTGCTCCGGCCCGTCAGAAGCAATACTCTTACATGTCGAGCGCGCTACAATTTAATGTTGGTTTTCAATGAGAAAAATAGTGCAAACTCTTTTTAATAAGCTCTGAAAGTTTCATCTCATTATCTATTGTAGTTTAGGAGATATTAATTTTTTAATTTGATCGTGCACAAAACTTTGATTGTTAATAACTATAACAATAATTCGAATTTTTGCAAAATATTAATCGGACGATGTAAGCACTTTCACTTCATAATAAAATAATTGTTTCTGGAATCCAAAATTTCGTGAAATTTTCGGGGATCACTTGACGTGGCTTTACTCAAATGTGAAATTAATTATTTATATTTTTTTTTTAATTGCAGCTAGTAATATGTAATTTATTATACTATATTACGTACTCGTATCTACGTATGAAATTTTCATTGTGTGCAAATAGAAGGTGAACGATTTTTCTTTACCTGAATTTCATCTTGTAAAAGCGGGAACCAATTGAAAAATGAAAAAAAAATATCAGTGGTCTTAAAACCACGAATGCTTAAATTTTATTAGACTGCGACACGGTCATATAAGGTTCAAAAATTAAATTCGATCAGTTTGATTAAAAAAGAAAACTTAAGTGCGTTGCATACGGAATATGTGGAAAAAGGGTTACTAGCCGTTTGCTTAGAATTGTACACTAACAACAAAGTATGTAGCACAAAACGGACGTTTGTTTGGGTATTGTGCCGGCCCACGAAAGTACAAAATTAAACAATTTTAATTTGCTGCAGTCAATAAAAAAATGGTACGCTGAATCAGTTTGTTCTCCGAACTTTCACTCGATAATTTAAATATGTAAACACAATATTTTTTTTACGTTTAGTGCAGTGAAATCGAAAAAAACATTTTGTGCCACGAATATTTGCAGTGTTAATGTTGTTGTATTCTGTAGTGTTGTGCTGACTGTGTGTCATGTATTTATATAAATGAAAAGATAAGAAATAATAAAAGAATTGAATTTCGAAAAAATTCAAATTGTTTATTTGATTGATTGATATTGAAATGTACAATAGGTTTCTGTGTGGATAAATTACCTTCACTATAGCGTGGTAGCTGCTGCTGTAGCGCATTTGCATTTATATTGGAGAACACTATGGAATTTTTTTTATGAATTAATATTTATTTATTTATTTATTTAAAAGAGGAACAATTATAAATAATTATTACACTTGTGGAATAAGCACTGGCTGCCAGGGCTTATGGCTTATACTAGCTTAACTAAGATATGTAATATGAGAATCAATAAGATAGTGTCGGTGGGATATAAGAAGGAGAAGCTGGGTGGGTAGGAGAAAGTTAAATAATTGGGTGAGGTTAATGAACTTAATTTAGGTTTAGAGTGTATTATTGTGGATAATTAAACTAGTCATTTTTAAATTTTAAGTTTAGCATGTGTTATGAACTTACGTACTATGTGTACACTACAAATATATGTGTTTTTAAGTAAATTAGATAGTTTTGAATTTGAAGAAAAAGCATGTCTATAGTCTTCCAATGCCGTGCAAAAGTCGAGAAGGTGTGTAGTCATGTAGTCGTCTGAGTTGCAGAAGGGGCATTGTGTTTTGGATGTTCAACTTAATATATAAGCATGAGTGTCTGTAGTGGTGCTGGTAGCTATCCCAAGCGCTATTGCTTCTTTCATGAAGAAATTTTTGTATCAGCCTGCGGATGTCTTTGGTGGTAAAATGATGGCTGAGGTGTAAGGGTTCCTGGGATGCTTCTTTGGCTCTACTGTCAGATTGTTCGTTACCCTGGATTCCAGCATGACCCGGAACCCACTTGATTTTAATGGTGCTTTTATTTAATAGCATATTATTTCGGATTTCCGTGATTAATGGTTCTTCATTTGAGTAGTTCAGGAGAGCATCCAGAGTAGATTTGCTATCGGTGCACATTACGAATTTGCCTCCTTTGTTGGAAGCGTATAGCAATGCTTCAAGCAATGCAGCTGTTTCGTTGGTAAATACCGAGCAGTACGGTGGTAATGCACCGACACCGATGGTGACACCGAATTGGTTTGTAACTGCAAACGAGGTACTAGTTCTGATACTAAGTCCAAAGTCAATTTTAGATAATAGTATGGCTTTTGTTATATTCGTAAGGACATGTGGATGGGCATGACAATATTTTGACGAAAAGAATTTTATTATATTAAGTCTTGACAATAAACTTATTCTAATCGCTTTACAGTGTTCCTTATATCTTAGTTTATTGTCGAATATTAAGCCTAAAATCTTTAGTGTGTTAGTGTGTGGGATTAGTACATTGGAAAAGGATAAAGTAGGGAAGCGGCATTTGGGGTTTCTGCATATATGGCACCAGATTTCTTTGCCCAGTTGCATATGTTGTTTAAAATGTTTGAGAAGGTATACTTGACAGTCGCGTTCGAAGCAATAATTGCGCTAATTTCGTTGAATGCTATAGCAAACAATGTCACCGAAAGTGGCGAACCTTGCGGAATACCATTAAAGAGACTGTGTAACTGTGACTTGTAGTTATTAACGCTAACTGAAAACTTGCGGTTGATCAAAAAGGATTTTATGAATTTATATATTTTGTTGCCGATTTTCCAGTGTTTTAGTTGCTTTCTCAAAGTCTAAATTTAATGCAGAAACGTGGTTACCTAATGCTAATGCCGAGGAAGCAAAATGTTCGAAATATAAGAGGGGTTCGTCAACACATGTGCCTTTAAGGAGACCGTTTACTTTCGCGAACCACATGATTCGAACGGAAACAATCTTCTCAAGGATTTTGGACATACATGGGAGCAAGGAGATAGGTCTAAAGTTAGCAATTAAGGTAGGAGATTTGTTGGGTTTAGCAATAGGGATAACTAAGGCTGTTTTCCATTCTTGTGGATAGATCCCAAGATTGAGAATATCATTGTATAGATCTACAAGTCTGGCTTTAATGACAACGGGCAGGTTTTTTTTTAGAATTGAGTAAGATATTTTATCTTCGCTGGGGTTTTTCCTGTCGTATTTGAGATCGTAGAATCGTATTCATGTAAGGAAATTTGGGGTTCTATGAGGGATGCATTGGCTGAAGGGAACTGATTAAAATAGTTTTCACGTAACGATTGCTGTTTTTTGTTAGTGAAGGTGGGATGGAAGTTGGAGTCATTGGAGTAAGTTGACCAAGATTTGGCAAATTCTTCAGCGATATCTGGTGGTGAGTACATAGACCCCTGATCATTATAAATAAATTGTATGCGGTTACGAGGTGAGCCGCCTGTCAGCATTTTTATGTCAGACCATATTTTTTTAGGGCTTGACGTGGGATTAATATTAGCTGTGAGCTTTTCTAAAGACTGTCTTTTGGCAGATTTAAAATCTTTCCTGAATACGGCGCTCGCTTTTTTATAATTAACGAGATTCGTGCAGGTCATTTTTTTGTGTTAGTTTGCGGTATTGACAGTTGGGTAGATGAGCGAATTATCTTTTTAATATTAGCAGCTTCTGCATTAATCATTTTGGAAACTGGTGTACTTTCCGATATGCTTACGCATAAGGAATGAAATCTGTCACAGTCGGCTTTATCAGTTAAAAACTTTGCTTGCGGCTTGATCTCGTACCAATCGAGGATGGAATAGGATGTGAGAAGAGGGAAATGGTCTCTGTTATGGAGGTCATTTAATGTTCGAGAGGAAAGATTGGGTGCTAGGGAGCCGGAGGCAAGGATGGTATCTGGATGGGTGAATGATTGGTGGGTAGAAAAATTGGTTGGTTGGCCATCGTTTAAGACAAGATTTTGGTGCAAAATTACGTCTTCAATAATCTGTCCTCTTCCGTTGGAGTATTGAGAGCCCCACAGTGGACTCCACGGATTAAAGTCGCCTAAAATTATAATTGGGGTAGGAAATGAGTTAATTATATCGATGAGATCTTTGCTTGCGAAGCTTTGGCTTGGAGGGATGTAGCAATTAATCATGGTTATTATTTTTCCAATATCTATTTGAATAGCTAAGCAAGAAATATTCGAAGAAATGGGAATCAATTTATGACTTACAGTCTTTTTTATAAAGAAAGAAATGCCTTGTTTACTGGTTGTGTTTTGGGATAAATTGTGAAAATAGCTAATATATTTATTAGGAGCGAACGCTGTTTTGTTAAACGGAATATGAGTTTCTTGTAATGCGAAAATTGCTGGTCTGAACTCATTAATTAATATATTTAAGTCAACGTAGTTGTTAAATAGTCCATTAATGTTCCACTATAAAATTTTCATCTTTTTTTCTTTGTTTGGAGATGGATTGCCTGTATTCACAGGTGGGAAAGGTGGGGTGGGAAACTGGGAAGTAGCAAGTTGTGAGAGTCATAGGATTTGTAGAGTAGTAATCGACTGAATTATTTTGCGTATAGTCAACAGCGATATCGGCGTTTGCGTTGTATTCAATTTCGTTTATATTTGGAGTGCTAATGTTAGAATTGTTGCTGTTAGAAAAAATTTGCTCGGTTTGTGATTTACTATTGTTATTGCAGCTTGTGGAGACGAGATGAATGCTCTCAATAGGTAGAGGTAATGCTGGATTATATGGTGTAATTGTTGTGTTTTTGCTATTTTCTTTTGGATTATTATTTGTCTAGCTTATTGCTGTTTGTGGAGGTTTGTTCTACGTGGTGAATAGTTGTATTTGATGTGATTTCATTGTTATGCTGATTACTGCATTAATTTTTTGTTATATTAGCGAAGGACAGGGAGGACTCATTAAGAGTAGGGGGTATTTGCATTCTGTGTATTTTAATAGCTTCACGCATGCTGCATTTTTTATCACTTTTTATTGTAATTATTTGTTTCATTTGCATGAATTCCGGGCATGCTTTACTAGAGGCAGCGTGACTACCTGAGCAATTTGCACAGTGAATGCGCGAACATGGTGTTGGGGTGTGGGGTGGAAGAGCACATGAGTCACAGGCTGGGGTTTTGCTACATCGCTTTGTTGTATGTCCAAAAATTTGAGAACTTTTGCACCTCATGGGGTTTGGGTAGTATGGCCTGACTTTGGTGGTGTACCATGAGACTTCTACCTTTTCTGGCAATTGATACAAGTCGAATGTGAGCAACACGACTCCACTAGCAGTAGCTTGACCATCAATGCGTTTCAGGAATTTATATGCTGAAACTACACCTTGATCACTTAAATTCTCGTAGAAGGCAGAGAAGGAAATATTTCCTTAGCTTTAGGGCTTGAAGATAACAGGGCGAACCTGTTATCTCCAAGAGGGGGTTTCCTGAAGGGGCATGTTAAATTTTTGTTTCCTACCACAGAAAGAAGTGGTAATACCATTTTCTTAGCAAGTATAAGTGTAAAAATTTTCACAAAAGGCGTGGAAGAAAAAGCACTCACGAATTGAAAGCGAAGGAAAATCACCGATACCACTGCTATGCACAACCGTACACTGTAAGTGTCAGTCGATGACGGATGAATTAATATAATGATGGTTGCTGCCGTAGCCGAGTGTGTACCGTGTGCGCGCTTCATTTGGTAGGCCCTGGGATCAAATCCTGGCCGGGCAACTGACATCAAAAATTATATAAAAAGTGTTTTCTAATGGAGGTCGCCCCTCGGCAGGCAATGGCAAACTTCCGGGAGAACTTCTGCCATAAAAACACTTCTCACAAAAATCATCCGCCGTTGGGATTCATTCTCACACCCATTCATTACAAAGGAAATTAAAGTAATTAATATTACCACTAGTAATATAACAGAGCAAAGTGACTTTTATAGGATCAGCATGGAAATGGGTCGCTAGAGATCCCAACCATGACGAGCTTGCTGCTATCAATATTAAATTTAAAGAAATTCTAGACATTCTAATAATAATAAATAATAATCAGAAATTATAATAATAATAAAGAGCTTATAATCAAGATGATAGAATAAAAAACATTACCTACGTGAGCAAAAAACACTACCACATAGCTTTGAAATTCAAACCGCACTTATACTCCCGAAAAATTTAAAACATCAGCCGAGCAACACATCTTACCAAGGCTAAAACGAAGTATAAGTAGTTTCGTAATAGCCAATCAAGAAACTCAAATAATAAAGTAGATATTTATTGAAGAAAACATGACTGTTATTTTTTTAAGGTAATTATTGAGTTTTTTAAATTCGCTTTGAAACAACATTTACTAGTTTATGTAATAAATGTTCCAAAAACGTAAAATCATATTTGTAACTGGATTTTAAAAAGAAAAATAGAAGAGTTTGGAAATTAAAATTTGAAAATGTCTTGAAAACTAATGAAATTTATTACGGTGTAATAAAGAATTGTTAATAAATAAATGAGATAAAAATATGCAAGCAAGACCAAATTGTATAAGAAATTTAGTAAGGAGCAACATTTTTTAATGTATTGTAACAAATACTGAACATGTCAGATACATTGAAAATTAAAAATAGGAGGTTGCACGGAAATCTAACAATTAATAACATTGTCACAAGTAAAATAAATGGATCATGTCTGTAATTTTTTTTTATCACTCACTAAAAATTAACAATCTAAGCTTCACTGCATTTGTAGCTCACATCCTGAGCCCATTGCCTGCGTTAATCCAACATTCGAATTCTCGAGTACCATAAAATACTAGCTTTAAAATTTATGAGGGAGCTTAATGTCAGAAATACAAAGGGAATCAGCTCCCTAAATTTACTAGTCAGTTCCAGTATGCTAATTAATTTCGGTCTTTTAGCCTTTGTTATAATCATAATTATCGTTCTTACGTCTAGGTCATGCAAAATACCAAAATTACTGTTCAAAACTCGGAGCATACTAATATCGCGATAAGGAAAGCCATAAGGCATAAAAGTCTGAACGAAGTACCTTTATTTGAAAAACCAATCGCCGACGTCCGGAGTTCCGGTCTTTATTTGGATGACAAAGCTCGAGCTCAGCATAATAAAGAATGACAATAGAATTAAGTCTTCAGTTTTGAAACAAAGCAAAACGACTGGACGAGTCCATAAAGATATGTTATTCGCTTGAAATATAATACGTCAGCAAAGTGTTCATAGTAGCATACTACAACTAATCCATTCTAGTAAATGTAAGACTACTTATTTTGAAACTCCTTTCGGCAACTGTATAATTCAGATTCAAAATTTGTTCCTTTCTAGTAAATGTAAGACTACTTATTTAGAAACTGCTTTCGGCAACTGTATTATTCAGATTCAAAATTTGTTGTTAGGTGCTGCTAGTGATTGCATTGAAGCTATTTCTGTTGAGATATCAGACCCGAGGATTAAAACGAAAGTGGTCTTCTATACAAGTATTTAAACTCAATCGTTTCTGTACGTGGAACCAATAAACGGCTGAGTGTACTTAACCCGACGCCAGTTGCCGATTCGAGTATTAACGGCCATATTTCGGGTTTTCAAATATTACGTATTTAAGCGTTAAGTACTCTGGAGACACAATATCCCTCTACTCTTGTTCAGTGAGATACACGTCTGAGAAATGATTTGAATGTTATATGTTTTTATATTTGATTTCGAATGTTATAAAAGAAAAGTGGATAGAAGTTTGAAATTTAATTTGGAGATATTCGGGTCACAGAGACACGGAGTTACCGCCCACGTTATTTTGAAGACATTGGTGTCGGGTTAAGGCGCTGTTTGTTAGAACCAGTACACCGTTCTACCAACGGCTTCAATTTTGGCAATGCATTTTAATTAAATGTTGTTGTTAAAAATTTACTTTATTTTATTTACGCAATATCTTTTTCGAAATATAATGATAAAGGGCAATTTCGAAATACAGGAATCAAACAGAAAACAACGCATATGTATTATCGTTGGAACTATTTATCATTTTCTGCGGTATTCATTTTTGAAGTAAAACTTCTTTAGCAGCAGTCTATGTATATGTATGCATGTACTATTTGTTTATTACTTTATTCGTTTATTATTCGTTATTAGTTTACAATAAGACTTAAAACACTTAAATGCAACCCGCGAAGCAACAGTGCCTATCTGCAGGTTTGTAGACATTTGACATTTACATTTATTCTTATATATCTATATGTGAAGATTCGTACAATTTTTCTGTCTTAATTTCAATTTAACATAATCTTAAGTTCTAACTGATTTTAAATAATTTCATACGTATTAAATAACATTTAATAACATTTGATGTAACATTTGATTAGAAATTTGTTTAGAAATTTGTTACAATAAGCTTTTGATATGATTTTTAACGAAATAATTTTTTTTGGATGTGTTAGGTAGTTTCGTTAAATTTATTGGGAGTTCATTAAAAAGTGTTGGGAGCAATACTGCAAGCGAATTTTTGGTATAGTTGTTTAAAAACTTTGGCACTACTAGCCTATTCTCTAGACATCTTCGTGTTCCGTCTTTAAGATCAATCTTTTGGTCTAGATATTTCGAAATCATTTCAGGGCCTTTCAGAAGTTCCATACTGGTTCTACTACTAATTCTACTACTACTACTAATTACTACTACCAGTTACTACCACTACAACTACCAATTCAAACTTCTACCGCTATATTTACCACTATTTTCACTAGTTTCTGCCACTATTTTTACTAATTTCTATTATTTGCTATAAGTATTTTTAGTGGTAGAAGTTATATTATTTAAATACATAAAAAGCATAAACGAATTCACGACAATTTTCATTTAAAGTTAAAAATAAAATAAAAATAAAAACACAACAACCAAAAATAATCAGCGACTACGTTGATGTCGTTGAAGAAAAAGTCTTCAAAAGAAAACTATTCCAAATAATTTATATCACATTGTTATTTTTTCACTTAATATTTTGTTAAAATACACCCTTTAATAGTTTGATAAAATATATCCTATGTTATGACTGAGGTTATTTACTGTCTAGCCATCAGTAAAAGTCCCATAAAAATCTGTTCAGTAATTTAGGATATTACTGCCCCTCATGCAAAAATTCTGAAAATTACCCAAATCTATTCTATTACATTTCCAGCATCACCCGCGGTAATAAAAAAAAGTGTGTATGCACCACACTTTTATTATAATATAAAATGTAGATAGATAGAAGATACACAAAAATAAATTATTATGCTTTTAACGTGATATGCCATTTGCTATAGCATGATGAAATACTGCATGTTTTGATGTATAGTAATATTATAGGTGCGGGTTGTTTTCCGCTGAATACTTTATATTTCGAAATTGGGTCTGAGTTGAAAAGTAAATGGTGTATCAAATTTGTAGGATTATGACAGGGTAGTTTCTAAGATACAGCTATATGCTCTAAAGTGGGCTATTTTCAGCAATTTTTATTTTATAAAATGTAAGAAAATCATCAAAGAAAACTATTATTCTATGTATGTGAATAAAAATGTATTTAGTTCATAAATGGGATTATAAGTTAAAGATACAAAACTCCGAAAGATATTTTATTTAATAAATTATTTTGTCGGTGTACGTACAGCCGATCGCTTAAATCGATTTTCAATTAAGATAGATCGCAGGTAATTTTTGAGTTGAAAAAGAGGGCATTTTCGTTGCAGCCATCAAGTGCGTTAAAATAATTTTGTATATTTTTATCCAAAATCGCAGAGTATTTTTTAAATTAAATACAGGATTCAGGCTTCATCATCTAGAGGTGGAGTCTCCGTTGAAAAAAGACATACGAATTTTGAATTAATAATCTTCACTTTGTACCGATGATTCTCACGAGAAGTTTCTCTGGGGTTTTTTCACTTCGCTATCATGTCTTTACAAATGACGAAAATTACTGATTTCTACTTTTCTAATCACACCACGACCGCGAAATACAAAAAATCTATATGGTATTAATACATACACGCGCATACAGTAGTTAAGTGTGGAGCTAGTGTAACACAAACCATCATATAAATACGAAAGTTACTGAACATAACAAAAAATTCCACTGAAGACAACACAACGCTGAAACCGGTTTGGGTCCAAATCAAACTTGGCAAGGGATGACAGAAAATCGTTCCAATATATGTACGTAAAAGAGGTGATCAAAGAGAAACAATTATTGAATGTTATTACTTCACGGGATACCTGAGAATTCAAAACTTTGTACATAAATCTTTTCATCGTAAACCAATTTTTTTTTTTACATATGTAGTTCTGCAGAATTTTCGCACAAAATCTAAATTATACTCATATGTATGTCTACCAACAATATTTGTTAATATACATACATAGGTATACGCAAAGCAAACATACTCACAATTCTTAAAACTCAACAGTGGAATATAATTTGTCTTAAGAACAGTGTCACCTAAAGGTCACTTATAAACAACATACGCGCTTTTTGTTTCAAATGAATAACATCTAATTTTCAAAAGTCAAATCGAGTACTTTATTCATGTTCAATGGCAGACTGTAACTTCAGTTGTAACATAAGACTCAATTTAAAACTTCTCCTGAGGTTTGAACCGCCAGAAGCCGGCGTTCGCACAGGCCTGATATGTCTATACCTATCTTGGTTGTTATATGCTGTTACAACACCCTGGGCACCAGGTGATCGTTTGTAAAAACAATATAATAACTATAGTCAGTATCGCGACTATGATAATAATAATCATCATAATAGAAATTGTTGGAATAGTAATAAGAATTATTTTTATATTACCAACTTATTAAAGATGTCAACAATAAATATTGTATTAATGTTGTTTCCATTGTGCTCTAGCCTTTAGCTCAGTTAAGTTAGAAACACAATGCACAAATTACCTTTTTCTTCCAAAGCGGGTTACTTCATATTCGACGCTTTTATTTAATACTGTTCAGCTCTCTTTCTAACTCTAGGTCTTGTATTATTCATCAGGCCAAGCTGCAAAAGGTTTGTTGCTTCAGTCTTTTGTTAAACGGCAACGAATTAACATTTTTTTTGTATCTGGTGCGTGCATGTGCGTATGTACATTTCAATGTTTCTATGTGGAAGTTATTTGTGATGTAAATTATTAATCACAATTACGTAAACCCAATAAACGTTTGTATTTTACAATATGATGAATTTCAAATTATTTACAAAAATTAGTTTACTTACATATATAAAGTATAAACGTTCAATTAATATTTAAGTGCTTCTAAAGTTAAAATATATATACTGTAAATAAATGTGCAGCTAGTGAAACGGTGGGAATGACAATAGCTGTGAGTGTTTAAAGTAATAATGTGTGGAAGAATAAACCACTCTTAATGGACGATTGAAAATTTGCAGTATTTTTTTGTTAATTAGAAATCCGCTTCCTAATATAGTAGCTATACGAAGAGGTAATCACAAGCAGTTTCATCTATTACAACATATTATAATTATTATGCATTGCATATAGATGCATTTTCACCATTCAATGTTTGCAAAAGAATTTGATAAGTTATCATGGTGTTCATTTAGAGAAATATAACCTACAGATTTGGAATGAGATATATGTATTTGGTGAGGAAGTAGCATAGATAGAAAAGACTAAACTTTAAACGTATACAACTCCAAATAATTGTAATCCACTCTTATGTTTCTACTATGTAGATATAATAACCTTAAAAAGTGGAGGGTAGTGCAACTTTTTTGGACGAATATTTCTTAAGTTTTAGTTTCACCATTTATTCTTAAGTTCTAAATAAGAAAGTCCATAGCTAAGACCAATTTATGATTGAAATATGCACGCAATTCTTTGTCATCATTCATCGTAAAGGTAATCAAACCGTCTTATTGTAGTGCAAAAAAAATTGTTGGAAATGAATTTAGTATATTCCGTTACCATGACATGTTTTTGGTGCCATTGTTTTCATACTGCATATGTTTTGATCCTAACAATTTTAGTTATTTGGGATTTCCCAAACTTTTGCATTGTTGTATAATCAGCTGTCCGCAGAGAGAAGAACAGTTTAATATGGCGATGTTCAAACTAATTTGAACTTAAGATTGGATCTTAAGTTGGAATGCACCAATTACATACAACTCCTTTTGGAATGTGTTAAAAGGGCCTACTTTTTGGTATAAAGTTGATCAGCAAATATAATTTAAGCGAACACTATGAACAAATAAAGGCAGCTTTATGTTGGAGAAATGTTTTGGAACTGGACAGTAAGAAGCTACATTGGATAACTAGTTATGTTATTTTAAAATGTTTTCGTTGTTGTCTACGACAATAAAATTTTTCAACCGATAGAAAATATGCTAGTTATATATAGATAAAAATAATTACGCAAAATATTTACTAGCATACTCAGCAAACCTCTTTTAGAAACTGCGATACTGATATTGTATTATGGCGACTTAAACTTAAAAAGCATATTTATTGAAATATATGAGAAAACACGCAAAAGTAGTGAAGCACTTCAAAAGAAAAAATATGTATTCCAATAATTAAAAAATTGCTAAAAACCCATTGAGAAGAATTAAATAAAAGTCGGTATGTATATGATTTAAAAAGGAAGTAGATAATTTTTTTAATTTGTTACAACCACTGTGTACAAAACTAATAAAAATAATAAAAAACAAAAGGCGCCGTTTTTAGGCTTCCATGAAAATTAACGTAGCAATCAAAATCGACCACAGCTCAAACAACTAAAGTAATTATAAGAAAACGTCATTAAAACAAAATATTTGGTTGCGCTCAAGTATCTGCGGAGAAATTGAAATTGCGAATAACTCTCAAAATATTTATGAAATTCAAAACGACCCGTTGTTTCGCTTAAAAAGTGTAGGAAGCAACATTACTCAAAAACTCATACCGCTATACTAGCGGTAAACAAGAGAGGGGTATTGATTTCCCACTTTATCTCTCAAGTATATTGCACATACCACTAAATTTTTAAATTTTGCAAAACTTAAAGAAATAATACTAATACTGAAAAACTTAAAAAAACGAAATTATAAAATTCCATTTAAATTAGACACTAGAATTATCCACCGCAACTTTTTATTTCAAATAAGCCCTACTTGGTCTATACAATAAAAAAAAATTAATCTTACATATAACAAGTAAGGAAATGTCTAAATTCGGGTGCTACCGAATTTCAAATAAACCACGATTGTTGCCTGCAATAAAACCAGTGAACGTAATAATCCTAATTTTGAAAAACTAAATGACTTTTTTTATTTAATTAAAAACTAAAATAAATTGATATGCTTTTAATGTATGTATGTATGGGTTTACGTACAATTATATGCGTAAGAAAGTATCGTTCTATTCGCTATATTGAAATATTATATTTAAAATAGTTTTTAAAAAATTTCCTTACTACACTCGTAAAACTTATGTAAGTACATTTTTCGTCTAGCGTATAAGTATATATAAAATTTACTAATTTACTTAAAATTAAAAAAGACGAATTTAATTGAAAATAGAAATAAAAATACTATCGTGGTAACTGTGAATCGTTTCATAAGTAATTGCGCTAACCATTATCATCCAAATTTGAAAAGACGCAGTCAATTTGCGTTCCTGTAGGTGTAGTAGAACATTTTAGACCTAAGAAACTTTTTCCTTAAGAAACTTTTCTATTATATTCTCAGTATACTTTAGGCATAGGTTAAAATCCCCAATAACTATGACTTTCTGGTTACAAATGTCATTACGAAGGATATCGCGGCTTATATACAGTTTTCAAACGGTTTCTTACTGAGTTAAAATGCAAAGCGTGTTATGTCTATATCTATCTGGGTTGCATTATGCTGTTACAATAAACCGTTAAGTGAATAAAGTTATAAAACCCCGAAAAGTCTCAGTTGGATTCAACCGAACCTTAAAGTTTGGTAGTATGGTTTCTTATTTGTTATAAAGTGGGCGGTGCCACGCCCATTCCGAAATTTTTTTTGATTCGCTGTATTTGTTTGTGAGGCCCCATTCCGGGTATTAAATTTGAGCGAATTGCCTTCAGTGCTGACTTTTTTTGCCTTTTTTTCAACTTACCGTTATACGAGAGGCGGGCGTGGTTTTTGTCCGATTTTAACAGTTTTCGTACTTTTGCTTACTGACTTAAAATTCAGTATGTGTACCAAATTTGGCAGAGTTTGGTCAAGAAGTTTCAGAGATATAAGTTTTTTTGAAAAATTGGCGGGTCTACGAAAACAACCGTTACAAAGTTATAATACCCTGGGCACCAGTGGGCTCGAGTATAAAAATGAACGTCAGTCCGTTATAGGCGTCCAAAGTGCCCAACCGATCGTTATTAAGTTTTTACAGTAGGTTTATGTGGTATCGTGGCCTAATATAGGATGTATATAAATTTGAACCAGTGGGCGGTGCCACGCTCCGTTGCAAAAAATGAATTCTTCTTACAACTTATTCGGTGCACATGAATGATATTTGGATATATACATATGTATGTATATATGTCTTATAAGTTTTGGAAAAACTAACGGTAAAATAATAAAGCTTAATTCCTTATAACTTAACTCAGATATTTGATGCAGATTTGAAATTTTGGTATATAGATCCTATATGTATGGATGACAGTCTATACCGTACAATTCACGATATCTTTTATTATGCATACTTCCTTTAGATCAAGGTATAGAGAATATTGTAAACTCAAAACCTCAGTTCAATATCTAAGAAAATATGTATTTAGGGTGCAGCAAAGCAAGACAGGTATGTATAACATCGTTTTTAATCCTTAAGTGTCGTTTATATATTTAAGTAACAACAAAGTGATATTAGTAAGAATTTAATTTACTGCACCCATTTAATTGAATTATTTATACCGAATTTGAAAGAATTCGCAACATGATTTAATAAAACATTTAATATTTTGGTTGGTTGTAGATTACCGTTATAATAATTCCTTAAATTTTTTCTCAACCCCAGTCTGGTCTGTCAAATTTGAGCGAATTCTCTTGTATAGTTAATAAATATCGGATTCTTCTAGTTTCAAAATTATGTTTACTGACTTGAAATGCAAAACGTAAGTGAATTTTGCAGGGTTTGATAACGTGGTTTCGGATATATATGTATGTACCTATTTGCTCTACAGTGGGAGATTCCACGCCTATTTCTGAAACAAAACTATTTCCTATATTTCGCCCTTTCGGCAAGGAGGTTTCTGCACTCACCGAAAAAAATAATTATAACGAGAATTTATTCAGCTCGTTGAATTGTTGAATCTCTTCTTTAAAAATATACTATCAAAATTTTTGAGGTGTGCACACGAAACTAACTGACTTGTATTTAAGAAGCCATTAGTGTAATAGTATTTCATTTACTGAAAAATGGATAAAACATTGAGTTTTTAACACTGACATTTTTGGTTGTGAATATCAAATTTATAGAAATTATCCCTTGGGGGAGTCGAGCGTGGACTTCTATTTGCTGTGCATTCAATTTCTTCTGAAGAAATTAGTGACCTCGCTATAGAATCCATTGAATTTATTTAGTAAAAGGCTACATCTACTTATAGGTCTCTGTTATATACCTCCTTAGTATGATACAACAACAATACAACATACCTTTTTACGTAAAATTTAAATTTCCATGCCTAAACCTTCTGTTTCAATTCTTGTCCTGGGTGATTTTAACCACCCGTACATTTCTTGGAACATTAGAGACTATCACATTGTGCCAGTTTAACCGTGATTTTTTGGGTGATGTGGCTGAAATTTGCCTAAGTCAGATAATATTTTCCCAAACAAGTTCAGGAAGGTTTTGAATTTGTTGTGCTTTAATGACATTTTTGGCTCTTCTTTAAATCGATGTGATCCTATCGTTTTACCCAAAGACTTTAACTTTATCCCAATAATGCAATTCATATTCCAGTTATTTCTTCTGAATATATGTTGTTTTACCAAAAAGCTTTAAAAGCACCGTTTAGGTATGAATCAAGTTTTCTTAAACAATTTGCTGATTGCTTATACCAGTTTTTATCTATCTTGTTCAATCTGTCACCTAAGCAAGGCATTTTTCACCTTGGAAACGGTCTTTTATAATTCGAGAGTAGATCTTGGATTGAAACATACCGCGGAATTGCAAAGTTTTCCGCAATTCCAAAATTATTTAAATTGTAACGAATCAGCTGATATATTTGACCTCTTAAACAATCTTCAACTTTCAGCTCGGGCTTTGTAGAGGCAAATCTACTATTACCAATTTATTAGAATTCACAACTTATGTTTCAAATGGGTTTAGAGAAAATATTGCAACAGACGTTATGTACAAAGGCTTCAATAAAGCATTTATGTTACCTCTTACCCATCCAATCTCAATCTGCTTGGCTTTCCACCTCGGTTGGATTTCTTCCTTCCTACATGATGAATCTCAAATAGTTGTATTAAAATGCTACTTCGAATGCCCGAATGCTTCTTCAGGAGTTCTCCAAGGCTGTCGCCTACTGCAATAAAATATTCAAATATACTACTGTATGCCGATGATATAATACGGTTTTTCCTAAGTGATTTTAGATGGGATTGTCGGTTTCACCTTCCCCATTTTATTAATCATTTGATATTAATAAATCTTCCTACTCTTTCCAGCCGTAGAGAAATGATAGGCATAATATTAATACTTACAGGATCTATTGCCAGTGCACTTCTTATTGTCGAAGTCGAATTTAAAGTTCTTCTCGGGTTTCAAAACATCTTAAACCTTTTTATTTAAAGCAATATTGAATTAAATTAATCTTTCCACCCCTCATGTTGGTATGGCGGGAGCAAAACGAACATCCGATGAAGAGAGTAGATACTTTAGTCTTGAATTGGGAACGTTAGCCATAATTTACGCATTACGAAGATTTCGACTACACTTAAGAGTTAACTGATTTTATACCTTGAAAATACCACTTAATAAAAAACTTGTAGATTGCTAGATGGACGATGGTACAGATCCAAAAACTTGCCCAGACTCGGTTGGTATTTTTCCTGGAAAGTGTTTCGACGATTATCATGTATGATGGTCGCTAATTTCTATTTATAAATACGTTATGCTTCTCTTGACACTGTTTGACTTATGGTGTCTATTATTTTATAGCTTTACGTTTTTTAATTGTTTTCCTATCATTATTATTATTACATTACATTCACGCTGCGATATAAAGAGATATTTTGTACTGACGCTTAAAAATAAGAACACACACAACCTTAGGCTCCTAAACATATGTATATGTAAACCCTTTGGATGGTCATATAGTATATGCTATCACTCCAACCATAGGCTACCTAAGAAGTTTAGGGCTTTGAAGGGTGGTATGTTCCAGATTGTGGATGGAGATGATAGTCGCTCTCCAAGGTGTGTAAGTCTAATGCCCACAACTGGTGTGCCAATACACAAAACATGCTCTGGCGATTCGTTAGCCAACACACAAAACATACAGATCACTTCTTCAGATATACCTATCTTACAAAGATGGTATCTTAGCTTGCATTGATCTCTGGGATAACCAGTAAGAGTTCCTTACCTTTCCCGGCTGAGGTTCAGAAGTCGTTCAGAGATCTTCCGAGAGGGTGATATGAACTTGTTGGATTGGTGTCTACCTTTTGTATTGCAAACGAAGGCTCCTCCCATCTTCTTATTATTTATGCAGTGTAACCCTTGGATGTTCCACATAAAGGCTCAAGCAGACATCGCTGGACCCCAAGTTTTCATGTCCCGGAACCCAACGTTACTTTTTTGCGGATGGCTAGTTGGTTCAGAAGAGTTGTGCAGTCCACCACAAGCCTTGATGCCATTAAGTATGCGTACAATACCTTTAGAGAAGCTTGACCGTCCGGCATTATATGTATTCTGATCCGATTTGTCCTTGTACGAAGGCATTGGCGTGCACAGGCTTCAATTTCATAAACCTCTGGAAGATGGCGGGTAAGTGCTCATTGGCAGACTTTCCTTAAACCTTGGACCGAATACTCTAGCCCCAGTACTCCCATCCTCCTGCTTGGATCCATCAGTGTACCACACTTGAGGCCCTTCGGAGGTGTATTGTAATATCGCCCCGCAGCAGTTCATTTCAGTAACTATTACCTTGTAGCGTTTATTGGAGGATACATTTGGTAGCATGATAATCGAGCATTTGATAACGGCTCCCAAACAAGCCTCTTTCTTGATGGAAATTGAGAGGGGGAACGCCTGTTTTGCCACCAAGAGCGCCTGTTGGCCAGGTGCGCGTCGCTCCTGTGATGGGGACACAAACTATATGGTGGAGCTTGCCCAAAGTACTGCTGGTGCTAACTTGCTTAACCTTGGCCACCAGATCAGTGTCGCATAAGTTAACATCGGCTTTGTTACCGTGCTGAATGACCAATAAGTGTGTCTATGTGATATTCTCCATGTTCTCCCAAAAAGTCTACAGTCTGACAGGTATACAAAGTAATCGTTATAAGGAGTGAGTTCCAGTTAAGTGTTTTATCCGGAGTTACCCTTAGATATTTCAGCTCCTTTGCAAACTCAATTTCGGTCCCCGCCTTGTACTCAAACGCTGTTGCAATGCCCAGAATTAGGCAGTGTATTGCAGCTACATAAGACTTTCCTGCCAAAACAGCATGTTGACTATCACATAAGGTCAACAAGCTGTTCCAACGTTTTGATCAGAAAAGGGCTGATGCTTATAGGCCTGTACGCCTTCGGAAGATTATTTGAATTTTTCCCCATTTTGCGTATGAATACTACTCCAACCTCAGCCCATAATAGTGGAATGTGGCCAGGCAGTAAGCTAGCCCGTAGTATTCTTAAGAGTGTTCCAGATGTCGGGGAAAGACCCTGCTGCAGAAGGCTGAGGTAAATGCCATCCGCACTTGGACTAAACGTTGACAGAGTCCACGTCAAGTTTTCCTTACTGGCAATTCTTCACGCTAGGCCTCTTTCCCCTCTGTTTGCGAACACAGTCCACTCAGCACCATTTAAAGGATAAGGGTATTTGGGAATACATCTCGGGAAGTGGATTTCAAATAGATCATTCGGTAAAGATGAGAGGACATAGGTCATGCGAGTGGTCCCGTATAAGGAAATTCTGTAGGAGATAGACCTCTAGCAGTGAAGAGATGTTACCACAGTGCTCACGGGAGGTGGCCCTTTTAGACCGCTTAAGTTCTCGATTATAGGCCGATAGGGCAGACTTGTAGGCAGTCCAGTCGCCTGTTTGCCTTGCCGTACTGAAAAGCTTTCTAGCGTTCTCCCTGAGTGTCCCGATACTGTTTTTCCACCAGGGAGCACACCTTTGAAGTTTCTTGACCCTCATTGGGCAGCTCTCTGTAAGAGCCTTCAGCTCACAAACCGTAGTTGCGTGTGCGAAAGAGATATCACCTTAATATTTAACACGGTAATGAAAAAATTCCCAGCTGGTGGGCCTCGAATTCAAATTTTATATGCCTATGGTCCTACATACATAGATACCTCATTTGAAACATGCCACATAGCAATAAAAGTCGGCATATTCGATAAATAAATGGTTGGTAAAGTATATTAATGCGAATTACCATGGCTGCTCTAGGCCTACAGTTGGTTGTGGCATAGATTAACTAACCATTGCATTCATTGAGGCCTTTAATAGACTCAGAAAATACCCAGGCCTCTTGCATGAATGATCCATCTAGAAGCTCCTGCACAAAACGTCCGAGGTCGCGGCTTGACTTGCCTAGGCCAGCCATTTTGGGGATTTACCATTTTTATATTTTAGTTTTTGGGCATGTTTGGACATCTTTCTACCCCGACTTCTGACCATTACTTGGCCACCACCTTCTAGGGCCAAGTGGCATTCTTTGAGCAATATGGTTGCTCTTTGGCTTCAAGGCCAGGTGCCACCTTGGTGCTTCTCTTTACAAAGCTGTCAGAAGGAGCAGTATACGATGGGCCTATCGACTCAGTCGACGGCTAGAGTGAGCTCCTTGGTGGGTCCTTTTAGTACCCTGCTGAGTAGAATTTAAGTCTTTGCACGCCCCAGAAAGCTTTTTGGCAGGCGTGCTAACCCCGTCTGGTTATGACAATTGAACTATTGACTATTGTCTGGGCCATTGGAACCGAAGCTCATTTCTTCCACTACATCATCATTTGAAGTTGCAGTATGTTGGCCGTTCGGATTTGTATCCATTTCGACCGCCGCCGTCTCGGAAAGGCTAAATAAAACCAGGCGGCACCTAGTGACTTGAGTATATCGTTAGGAGACACACTTACGTAGGGCCATTTAGTCCCCGACCCGGTACGACGTACGGATTGTAACGAGTTTTTCTCTTTAGATCCGCCATATTTAGTAAACGCAAAGCCACCTCGTGTAGGTTGTGACTCCTCGCCATGTATGGTCAGTCTTGAGCTAATAAACAGACCTCGATTCAGAGCGCAGTAACACGTTGCCAAGCAATGCCAAGAGCCTTAGCCTATTTTCATCTATTTCGATAAAATCAATTGAATTTAATGAAATATTTACTAGTTAATCAACAATTACTTACATATTACAAATATAAACTCATAACCCGTTCTGTCTTCATGGGTAATAGTAAAATAATAATAACAATAATTTGGCATACACCATAGCGTGATTTTTGGCCGAACTTCCTCCACAATTTGTGGTGAGAGTCTTGATGTTGAACACAAGTTTAGGGAAATACAGTTTTACGCCGCCTCCGAAGGGCAAATGATAATTTTTGCTGTCACTTGCCCCGGCCAGGATTTGAACCCGGGACCCACCGAATGAAGCGCGACACTCTACATTAGCCTGTTCGTTAAAAATTTTTATTCGAAATTTTTATCACGAAAGCTGAAAATAGTTGAGACTTGATAAGAAAATGAATCTACGAAACTTTCACGCCTCTCGGACCACGCCTTATAGTGCCGATAGAAAATTGTATTGTTAATTGCACGTCACTCATACCCCAATGGTACATTCGCTGAATTATGTATGATACATTACACAAAATTATAATTATTTACAACTTTTAAAAGTTTGTTTTGAACAATTCGGATACATTTTCCTATGTTCTTGTATGCATTGCAAAATATAACCCCAATCACTTTCATTTTTGGTTAGCAATCCGTGGTAATCTTGCATTAGTTTTACGGCTCTTTCTGCAGTGTCGTTAACTACTTTTAGAGAGTTTATTATTTTTTTGCCATCCATATATGAAGCCTGCGTCTGCCATGTTTCTGGGTTGAAATCCAAGAAGCTGGTATCTATCTGCAGCCTTGAAAACAATTTGAGACTGTTGGAAGATATGAAATGCTCCATGGTCTCGTTTGTAAGACAATAATTTAAAAATAAAATAAAAATTTAAGAGTATTATTCTCATATTATACCTAACAATTGTCCCATGTCTTGTGAACTTAGAATAAGTTTTTTGCATCCATCGCATCTGCCGGGTTATTTAAGAGCACTGACCATTTTGACTTTTGTCTCTACTGATAGTCTGTCATCAAAAAAGGCTAAAGCGGCTGCTTCCTCTGTCAAATACCATAAATGGTTAGACAATTTTCGCAGTGCAGCATCGCTGGTTGTAAAATCAATGCTTTCATAATATTTTAAACTTTTTATTATATTTAAATCGTCAACGGGAGCAGCAGTAGCGTCGGAGCATTTGAACCAAATCTTAATATAAAATCGCACTATGAAAATGTAGACATCAGCTAGTGCTGCTTTTTGTTCTTCCTGCATAGGATATTGAGCTCGGAACAGGAATATTTTTAAACAGTAAATAGCGCGTGCCATCCATCTGGCTTGATGCATTGCTCCTGGAGGACGAAGTCGGATTCGTGTATCGCTTTTTATATCCAAGAAGATTAATGTCAATTCTAAAAGCTCTCAATAGTCTACTCTAACTAGACTTTTTTTTAATTGTTGTGCAGCAAAATCTGCAATGTCATCGATTACATCGTTAATGCTTTCACGGCAATGTTCATCCTCCATACCACTTTGATATTTTTCTCTGTCAAGCTTTGACCAAGATTTTTTAAATTCTTTAAATAACGGAATATCGGGGCTTGATGTGAAGTGTGGAAGTTTAGCTTCAAACACTCCTCTCAGTACTATCTCAAATATATGGTGTCGACAAGGGAGATAAAGCAGCTCTCTATCAAGCATTTGCTCTAAGAGCACACAGGCACCACTCAATCGGCCAGTGTTTGAAGCTGTAGTGTCACAGCATAATGCCTGCACTTTCTCCGATACATTCCACTCCTCCAACGCATTATATACTGCTATTGCTTGTTCTTTGCCCGTTGAATTTGGCAGTTTTGAAACGGCAAGAAGTTGGTCATGGTCCATTCCTGAAACAACTATTGGCAACCGCTCAGCACTCTTATCATGGACATCTTGATTATAAAATGTATGTTATTTTTAGATACCTGCCTCTAATCTTTGTAAATAAAATCAAATTTGTACTTACTTAATGATGGCAGCATCTTACCATCCCAATGCACAACAAGGAATGGCGGAAGTGATGATTTAAACTTCTCTTTAATCAGCTCAGCTTGGACAGAGCGCAGGTGTTTTCTTTGATGATAAATTGACGTTTGAGTTATAACCAAGTCGTCAACATTGTGGCCAAGAGCTTCTGCAGCCGCTTGTAATATATAAACTGCATTCCGTACACTTACTTGGCATCGATCTAGGACAGAAACTAATTTTGCCGTTATAAAATGTTTTTGGCCTCTCTTGACTACTCTCGATTTCTTCAGTGACGGTATAGCTTCGGCTTGATCACTATCCACTTCGTTTGAATCATCAGAAATACTGCTAAATGATATTTCTCCCGGTTGAATTTTTTGTTCAACAATATTTCGCTCCCGACGTTCTTCTTCATCATGCCTTCTTTTTTGCCTTTTTTCCTCTGCTTGACATAAATTAAAATTGACTGATCCGAGGTAACCAACACGACCCTGCTGTCTTTGTCCGAGAAGAAAAAGCCTATATTCTTCAACCTTTACGAGTTTCATAACATCTGCATGCGCAACATCAAATAAATTGTCCAAATTTTTAACAAAAGCTTTTTCTTTTTCACGGTAAGAATCACCGGACTTTTTATTATTTTTCTGCAGAAAACGCCACTCGTCATACAATTTTTGCAATTTTTTAGTGCAATGGTGCTTTTCTTTAGTGGGCAAACGAGCCTTTTCCCAAAATATTAGTACTTCTCGAATTACAAGATTTGCACTTTCACACACAGATAACTTTACTACACGAATATTAAAAAAAAGTACCTGTAGCACTTGCTTATTTGATGGTAGTTTCGAGCCCAGAATACTCAAGTTGATCGAACCAACCAAAAATATTTTATTTTTATTTCTTAAATCCATTTCACTTCAAATCACTCTTTCTTGCTTGTAAATATAAACAGAATGAGCTCACCGTAAAATAAGAAACGCCAAAAAGCATTGACGCCGAGACGGTGTAACGGTACTATCTTGCTCATCAAAGAATCATAGTGCAAACAATACCAAAACAATAACGTAAGTGTTATCAAAAGGCGTCTAGACGAAACGGTAAGTTGTCATCAATTGAGAAATATAGTTTTTGGAAATTGATTTTAACAAAAAAAAATGTTTTCTTAATTCAATGCATTGATAATTTGATATAGTAAGAGACGAAATAAACTCGAATGAAGCAATATAAAATAATAATTTGTGAAATGTAAATAATTTTTTGTAATGTATCATACATAATTCTACGAAGATACCATTGGGGTATGACTGACGTGCAATTAATAATACAATTTTCTATCGGCACTATAAGGCGTGGTCCGAGAAGCGTGAAATTTTCGTAGATTCATTTTCTTATCAAGTCTCAACTATTTTCAGCTTTCGTGACAAAAATTTCGAATAAAATAATTTTCCCATACAAAGTAAGAACAGCCTACTCTACATACTCCAATACTATTATTATTAGGATAAAAAGGGAGGGCATTCCCCGAAACTCACCCAAAATCAGCACCCTATTTAGCAAAATTTTCTTCATGAAAAATGTAATTTGCGGCGGCGAATGCCAGTTGGAAGCAATAGCACAAGTTATCCAATTTGCATGTGAGCGTTATGAAGACAACTGTATTAAAAAAATGTTAAAACATACATATAGAAGGTAGGTCCTGGTCCAATTTGTATTGTTGAGAGTACGATAGCCAGTAAAAAATAAACATCATTGTACTTCAAAGTGTTTTTGGGCCATATTTGGCATAGCTTTTGAGGGCCACTGATTTCCTCCACAACCTGGATATCAACATCTTATCTTGGCCACGATCTAAGCTACATTGAGCGTATCTTAAATCAAAAGTATATTCACGACTAACCAATAATTGCTGTTGGTTTAATTGGTCCTAAACGCAAAACTACGTCTGTTATGGTATTTGTTTCTATTGGCTTCGCGGGGTAGTGTATTAGAATGAGTTCTGGCGGGAACCCAACCGGTTATGACTTATAAAGGGTGATTTTTCAGCTATTTTCTTTCTGGCAACACGAGTTTTGCCAGCTCACGCACGTTTGTTCTGTCTTGTGTCACTGTCAATCATCTTCCGTTTGGTATATAATTTACCTAAACATGAATCGTCTTACAAAGGAGCAACGCTTGCAAATTATTGAAATTTTGTATTAAAATGTGTACTCTGCCAAGATTGTTCACCGCGTGCTTCTTCCAGTTTATAGTCAGTTGAATAGACCTACTGAGGCGGCTTTCCGGGCTATTGTGACTAAATTTCGCACCAAATTTATATTGCTGGACATTAAACCACCAACACCCTTATGTAGTGTGCGAACTGAGGGAAATATCGCAGCTGTATCGGCCAGTGTAAGTGATGACCGTGAATTATCGATTCGGCGCCGCGGCAGCAACTGGGTCTTTGTTACTCCACTACGTGGACAATTTCGCGGAGAGAATTTAGCTGTGAAGTCTTTCAAAATATAGCGGTGAAAAAATTTAAGCCGAACGACCTACCATAACGTCTAAATTTTGGGGAATGGGCTCTTTCCAGTTTTTTATCGAGGAATTGTGTTCAACGACGAAGCTCATTTCTGGTTGAATAGATACGTTAACAAGCAAAACCGCCGTTTTTGGAGTAAAGAGAATCCAGAAGCATTTCAAGAGCTACTAATGTATTCAGCAAAATTAACTGCGTGGATTATAGGCTGACGGCATCAAAACACGCCAAACAATGGACCTTTTGAGAGACGAGTGCCGTGAAGAATTTATTTCACGCCTCTAGACTATTTTTTGTGCGGCTATGTTAAGGCTCATGCCGATAGCGACGGTTGACGCACTCGAAGCCAACATTGAAGTATTTATTCGTGAGATACCGGCCGCAATGTTGAAAAGAGTATGTCGAAATTAGACTAAGCGGATAGAGCACGGGGGCCAACATTTGCATGAAATAATATTCAAACATTAAATTTATCGATCGCACTATCGATTCAAATAAAGGTTTCATGCATTTTTCTGAATGTTATGTGCTTTTTATTTAAAATTCCAGATAGCTCTTAAAAAAATCACCACTTAGTTGAAATACTCCCCGAAATGTCCTCTTCTTCTATTACAATAGCAAATGCGACTGAATACATTTATTCAACAATTTAATTGTAAGATATTATAAAAAATAAATCTTAACACTTTGTTTACCAAAAATAGTTTGAAACAAGAGTAATTTTATTAAGCTCGAGGTCACTTTTTATTAGGGAATAATATGAAAAAACAACAAAAGTTCACAACCCCGCTGTGGATAACTTAACTGGGTACATACTTGCCCAGCAGGTCGAAGGTTGTGAATTCATTCCCTGGTGAAGTCATGAAAGAAATTTGATGTGGTAATTTGGTGATCTCTGAAATAGCAGCTGTAATTTCTATCGCTATGACTGTATTTTTCCAGTAATTTTCTTATAACTGGCCTTGAGCTTAAAAATGATTCTTGATTTAAATAAATTACACAAAAAAATTAACAATTTTTACACTTTAGCAAAATTAAAACAGATTTTTCGGTGTAGTCTTCTATTCTATCAATCTTGGCTAATACTTTGGTTTATATTCGCTTAGTTATCACACCCACGCTGCCGATGATGATGCATGCTGTCTCTAATATAGTGAAATGTTCGCCGTGCACTGTCCCTGTGTTAAGCTCGAGTAAGAGCTCTCGACCTCTGCCTCCAGTAGAATTGCTTACAGTTTGTGCTTCCCCTTCGTTTAGCCTTGCACACGCTCATATTGCTAATGTTCGCTCTCATATACAGTGGGTTACTGTGTATAATAAGAACGGTAAAAAGGATGGTAGGAATGCCGTGATTGGCCTAAATAGCAGTACTGAACTAGATATATATGAAAATATCGCTTTGGACAGATGAACTCATCTTTTCAGAATATAATATTTAATGTCGCAGCAATGAAAATTGACCACGAGTATAAAAAATCAGAGTTTAATCTGAATCTGGGTTCATTAGAACACACATGGGTATATTGTAACAAGGTTGCACTTGTTTCTGATTTGCACTATTTAAATAAATAAGATTAATTGTAATCAGTAAATACATATATTTTTGAAACCTCAGTCGCATCACGTATTGATCTCTCGAAGATAATTTAAACATATTTGGTTGCATTTAATATTGTTTTGGATAAATTTCATCTAATAACTTCCATATAACTATCCAGTCGTATTTTGCAGTTCTTATTGTATTTGTTGTTAATTGGTTTTAACTGATAGTGCATATATGTGTTGCCTTGTAATTTTCTTATCTGTGTGTTTTATAGCTGTACAACTCTAATCAATACTTTGTTTAATTGCCTTACTTTAATTACGTTTCATTGATTTAATATGGCTTGCATATTTGCAAATTGGTTGATCTGATTAAACTCTTTAAACATACTTGGAACCAGTTTTCTGAATTCGCAAGAAGCTTTCAGTACTCAATAAAAAATTAATTTATACCGAGAATTTGTTTTTAAATGCTTAAGGGACTCACCTACTGCCAATAATTGTAATCATGAAGATAATCGTATGAGAGTAAAGCGTCCATCTGATTCACATTGGAATTAATTACCAACTCAGCAGACAGTACAGCCTTCTACATCCAAATCCGCTTCAAAAAATCCGTGAACATCTAACACCCTCTAAAGTTGCTGACTTCCAATCAGAAAACTTGACTGTAATTTATTGAGCTCGAGGCCAGGTTATATTAGGGAATAATATGAGAAAACAACGATTTTTCAAAATGGTAGAAGGGATAGCTGCTATTTCGGAGATCACCGCATTTCCTCATCAGACTTCTCTTTCGGAGTTTCGGAGTTCCTAGGCGAGCACGGAAACCACCCAGCCACGCTAGCCTTCTGAAAATTGTTTGCTTTCTCATTAGCCCAATCTCCAACCATACCGCTATTAAATGTGACGTCGCCACTATGTGGTTGGTATTGTTGTTTACAAATCTATAGAAAATCACCGTTTCATAGAAGAATGAATAAATAAATAATATATATGTACTGAAATTTACCTAATGACTAAGATATAAATACGTAATATATAAATATATATGAATTAATTTTACGTGTGAACAAACTACTTAGCACCTTTATAAGCGAAAACCATATAAAATTTGTTATGAAATCGTAATACAAAAAATTTTTTTAATGGTTGATTTATACATATGTTTAGCCTTGAACAAATTTTGATTTAGTCTTTCGCATCCCTTTTATTTTGCCTATTTAGCCATTTTCAGTATTTTCATTTTGCCATTTAGCCTTTTACCTTAACTATCTTCACCACTTGTGTCACTGTCAATCATCTTCCGTTTGGTATATAATTTACCTAAACATGAATCGTCTTACAAAGGAGCAACGCTTGCAAATTATTGAAATTTTGTATTAAAATGTGTACTCTGCCAAGATTGTTCACCGCGTGCTTCTTCCAGTTTATAGTCAGTTGAATAGACCTACTGAGGCGGCTTTCCGGGCTATTGTGACTAAATTTCGCACCAAATTTATATTGCTGGACATTAAACCACCAACACCCTTATGTAGTGTGCGAACTGAGGGAAATATCGCAGCTGTATCGGCCAGTGTAAGTGATGACCGTGAATTATCGATTCGGCGCCGCGGCAGCAACTGGGTCTTTGTTACTCCACTACGTGGACAATTTCGCGGAGAGAATTTAGCTGTGAAGTCTTTCAAAATATAGCGGTGAAAAAATTTAAGCCGAACGACCTACCATAACGTCTAAATTTTGGGGAATGGGCTCTTTCCAGTTTTTTATCGAGGAATTGTGTTCAACGACGAAGCTCATTTCTGGTTGAATAGATACGTTAACAAGCAAAACCGCCGTTTTTGGAGTAAAGAGAATCCAGAAGCATTTCAAGTGCTACTAATGTATTCAGCAAAATTAACTGCGTGGATTATAGGCTGACGGCATCAAAACACGCCAAACAATGGACCTTTTGAGAGACGAGTGCCGTGAAGAATTTATTTCACGCCTCTAGACTATTTTTTGTGCGGCTATGTTAAGGCTCATGCCGATAGCGACGGTTGACGCACTCGAAGCCAACATTGAAGTATTTATTCGTGAGATACCGGCCGAAATGTTGGAAAGAGTATGTCGAAATTAGACTATGCGGATAGAGCACGGGGGCCAACATTTGCATGAAATAATATTCAAACATTAAATTTATCGATCGCACTATCGATTCAAATAAAGGTTTCATGCATTTTTCTGAATTTTATGTGCTTTTTATTTAAAATTCCAGATAGCTCTTAAAAAAATCACCACTTAGTTGAAATACTCCCCGAAATGTCCTCTTCTTCTATTACAATAGCAAATGCGACTGAATACATTTATTCAACAATTTAATTGTAAGATATTATAAAAAATAAATCTTAACACTTTGTTTACCAAAAATAGTTTGAAACAAGAGTAATTTTATTAAGCTCGAGGTCACTTTTTATTAGGGAATAATATGAAAAAACAACAAAAGTTCACAACCCCGTTGTGGATAACTTAACTGGGTACATACTTGCCCAGCAGGTCGAAGGTTGTGAATTCATTCCCTGGTGAAGTCATGAAAGAAATTTGATGTGGTAATTTGGTGATCTCTGAAATAGCGGCTGTAATTTCTATCGCTATGACTGTATTTTTTCCAGTAATTTTCTTATAACTGGCCTTGAGCTTAAAAATGATTCTTGATTTAAATAAATTACACAAAAAAATTAACAATTTTTACACTTTAGCAAAATTAAAACAGATTTTTCGGTGTAGTCTTCTATTCTATCAATCTTGGCTAATACTTTGGTTTATATTCGCTTAGTTATCACACCCACGCTGCCGATGATGATGCATGCTGTCTCTAATATAGTGAAATGTTCGCCGTGCACTGTCCCTGTGTTAAGCTCGAGTAAGAGCTCTCGACCTCTGCCTCCAGTAGAATTGCTTACAGTTTGTGCTTCCCCTTCGTTTAGCCTTGCACACGCTCATATTGCTAATGTTCGCTCTCATATACAGTGGGTTACTGTGTATAATAAGAACGGTAAAAAGGATGGTAGGAATGCCGTGATTGGCCTAAATAGCAGTACTGAACTAGATATATATGAAAATATCGCTTTGGACAGATGAACTCATCTTTTCAGAATATAATATTTAATGTCGCAGCAATGAAAATTGACCACGAGTATAAAAAATCAGAGTTCAATCTGAATCTGGGTTCATTAGAACACACATGGGTATATTGTAACAAGGTTGCACTTGTTTCTGATTTGCACTATTTAAATAAATAAGATTAATTGTAATCAGTAAATACATATATTTTTGAAACCTCAGTCGCATCACGTATTGATCTCTCGAAGATAATTTAAACATATTTGGTTGCATTTAATATTGTTTTGGATAAATTTCATCTAATAACTTCCATATAACTATCCAGTCGTATTTTGCAGTTCTTATTGTATTTGTTGTTAATTGGTTTTAACTGATAGTGCATATATGTGTTGCCTTGTAATTTTCTTATCTGTGTGTTTTATAGCTGTACAACTCTAATCAATACTTTGTTTAATTGCCTTACTTTAATTACGTTTCATTGATTTAATATGGCTTGCATATTTGCAAATTGGTTGATCTGATTAAACTCTTTAAACATACTTGGAACCAGTTTTCTGAATTCGCAAGAAGCTTTCAGTACTCACTAAAAAATCTATTTATACCGAGAATTTGTTTTTAAATGCTTAAGGGACTCACCTACTGCCAATAATTGTAATCATGAAGATAATCGTATGAGAGTAAAGCGTCCATCTGATTCACATTGGAATTAATTACCAACTCAGCAGACAGTACAGCCTTCTACATCCAAATCCGCTTCAAAAAATCCGTGAACATCTAACACCCTCTAAAGTTGCTGACTTCCAATCAGAAAACTTGACTGTAATTTATTGAGCTCGAGGCCAGGTTATATTAGGGAATAATATGAGAAAACAACGATTTTTCAAAATGGTAGAAGGGATAGCTGCTATTTCGGAGATCACCGCATTTCCTCATCAGACTTCTCTTTCGGAGTTTCGGAGTTCCTAGGCGAGCACGGAAACCACCCAGCCACGCTAGCCTTCTGAAAATTGTTTGCTTTCTCATTAGCCCCATCTCCAACCATACCGCTATTAAATGTGACGTCGCCACTATGTGGTTGGTATTGTTGTTTACAAATCTATAGATAATCACCGTTTCATAGAAGAATGAATAAATAAATAATATATATGTACTGAAATTTACCTAATGATTAAGATATAAATACGTAATATATAAATATATATGAATTAATTTTACGTGTGAACAAACTACTTAGCACCTTTATAAGCGAAAACCATATAAAATTTGTTATGAAATCGTAATACAAAAAATTTGTTTAATGGTTGATTTATACATATGTTTAGCCTTGAACAAATTTTGATTTAGTCTTTTGCATCCCTTTTATTTTGCCTATTTAGCCATTTTCAGTATTTTCATTTTGCCATTTAGCCTTTTACCTTAATTATCTTCATCATTTTAATAGAAAATAGGAAGAAACAAATTTTCTGAACCTTTGATTTTGATTAAAACGGATTCTGATTACCGAGATCATAATGAGAAAATTTGCTTTTTCAGTTGTTTTCGTACGTTTTAACGAACTTTTATCTTATTCCCGAACAATGTGACCTTTTTTAAACTTTGCATTCAAGTTTATATATTTTAATAACGACTGTACTGTCATTAATAATAATAATAATGTGACCCTTACATTATAAAGCTTGATATATGGGCGAACTTCTCCTACAATTTGTGGCGTTCGTTTTAATGTTGTATCACAAATTGACCGGCAGTCTTACGCCGACATCGAAAGGCAAATGTTTTCGTGCGAGCGTTTTCATGTGAGAAATACATTTGGATGTCTGCCATTGCCTGGCGAAAAGCGACATCAATTAGAAAAAATCCCTATATTTCTTATGTTACTTGTGCCGTCCAGGATTGGAACCCTAGAAACACGGTACACATTCGCCGCCGTTTTTGGAGTAAAGAGAATCCAGAAGCATTTCAAGAGCTACTAATGTATTCAGCAAAATTAACTGCGTGGATTATAGGCTGACGGCATCAAAACACGCCAAACAATGGACCTTTTGAGAGACGAGTGCCGTGAAGAATTTATTTCACGCCTCTAGACTATTTTTTGTGCGGCTATGTTAAGGCTCATGCCGATAGCGACGGTTGACGCACTCGAAGCCAACATTGAAGTATTTATTCGTGAGATACCGGCCGAAATGTTGGAAAGAGTATGTCGAAATTAGACTAAGCGGATAGAGCACGGGGGCCAACATTTGCATGAAATAATATTCAAACATTAAATTTATCGATCGCACTATCGATTCAAATAAAGGTTTCATGCATTTTTCTGAATTTTATGTGCTTTTTATTTAAAATTCCAGATAGCTCTTAAAAAAATCACCACTTAGTTGAAATACTCCCCGAAATGTCCTCTTCTTCTATTACAATAGCAAATGCGACTGAATACATTTATTCAACAATTTAATTGTAAGATATTATAAAAAATAAATCTTAACACTTTGTTTACCAAAAATAGTTTGAAACAAGAGTAATTTTATTAAGCTCGAGGTCACTTTTTATTAGGGAATAATATGAAAAAACAACAAAAGTTCACAACCCCGTTGTGGATAACTTAACTGGGTACATACTTGCCCAGCAGGTCGAAGGTTGTGAATTCATTCCCTGGTGAAGTCATGAAAGAAATTTGATGTGGTAATTTGGTGATCTCTGAAATAGCGGCTGTAATTTCTATCGCTATGACTGTATTTTTTCCAGTAATTTTCTTATAACTGGCCTTGAGCTTAAAAATGATTCTTGATTTAAATAAATTACACAAAAAAATTAACAATTTTTACACTTTAGCAAAATTAAAACAGATTTTTCGGTGTAGTCTTCTATTCTATCAATCTTGGCTAATACTTTGGTTTATATTCGCTTAGTTATCACACCCACGCTGCCGATGATGATGCATGCTGTCTCTAATATAGTGAAATGTTCGCCGTGCACTGTCCCTGTGTTAAGCTCGAGTAAGAGCTCTCGACCTCTGCCTCCAGTAGAATTGCTTACAGTTTGTGCTTCCCCTTCGTTTAGCCTTGCACACGCTCATATTGCTAATGTTCGCTCTCATATACAGTGGGTTACTGTGTATAATAAGAACGGTAAAAAGGATGGTAGGAATGCCGTGATTGGCCTAAATAGCAGTACTGAACTAGATATATATGAAAATATCGCTTTGGACAGATGAACTCATCTTTTCAGAATATAATATTTAATGTCGCAGCAATGAAAATTGACCACGAGTATAAAAAATCAGAGTTCAATCTGAATCTGGGTTCATTAGAACACACATGGGTATATTGTAACAAGGTTGCACTTGTTTCTGATTTGCACTATTTAAATAAATAAGATTAATTGTAATCAGTAAATACATATATTTTTGAAACCTCAGTCGCATCACGTATTGATCTCTCGAAGATAATTTAAACATATTTGGTTGCATTTAATATTGTTTTGGATAAATTTCATCTAATAACTTCCATATAACTATCCAGTCGTATTTTGCAGTTCTTATTGTATTTGTTGTTAATTGGTTTTAACTGATAGTGCATATATGTGTTGCCTTGTAATTTTCTTATCTGTGTGTTTTATAGCTGTACAACTCTAATCAATACTTTGTTTAATTGCCTTACTTTAATTACGTTTCATTGATTTAATATGGCTTGCATATTTGCAAATTGGTTGATCTGATTAAACTCTTTAAACATACTTGGAACCAGTTTTCTGAATTCGCAAGAAGCTTTCAGTACTCACTAAAAAATCTATTTATACCGAGAATTTGTTTTTAAATGCTTAAGGGACTCACCTACTGCCAATAATTGTAATCATGAAGATAATCGTATGAGAGTAAAGCGTCCATCTGATTCACATTGGAATTAATTACCAACTCAGCAGACAGTACAGCCTTCTACATCCAAATCCGCTTCAAAAAATCCGTGAACATCTAACACCCTCTAAAGTTGCTGACTTCCAATCAGAAAACTTGACTGTAATTTATTGAGCTCGAGGCCAGGTTATATTAGGGAATAATATGAGAAAACAACGATTTTTCAAAATGGTAGAAGGGATAGCTGCTATTTCGGAGATCACCGCATTTCCTCATCAGACTTCTCTTTCGGAGTTTCGGAGTTCCTAGGCGAGCACGGAAACCACCCAGCCACGCTAGCCTTCTGAAAATTGTTTGCTTTCTCATTAGCCCCATCTCCAACCATACCGCTATTAAATGTGACGTCGCCACTATGTGGTTGGTATTGTTGTTTACAAATCTATAGATAATCACCGTTTCATAGAAGAATGAATAAATAAATAATATATATGTACTGAAATTTACCTAATGATTAAGATATAAATACGTAATATATAAATATATATGAATTAATTTTACGTGTGAACAAACTACTTAGCACCTTTATAAGCGAAAACCATATAAAATTTGTTATGAAATCGTAATACAAAAAATTTGTTTAATGGTTGATTTATACATATGTTTAGCCTTGAACAAATTTTGATTTAGTCTTTTGCATCCCTTTTATTTTGCCTATTTAGCCATTTTCAGTATTTTCATTTTGCCATTTAGCCTTTTACCTTAATTATCTTCATCATTTTAATAGAAAATAGGAAGAAACAAATTTTCTGAACCTTTGATTTTGATTAAAACGGATTCTGATTACCGAGATCATAATGAGAAAATTTGCTTTTTCAGTTGTTTTCGTACGTTTTAACGAACTTTTATCTTATTCCCGAACAATGTGACCTTTTTTAAACTTTGCATTCAAGTTTATATATTTTAATAACGACTGTACTGTCATTAATAATAATAATAATGTGACCCTTACATTATAAAGCTTGATATATGGGCGAACTTCTCCTACAATTTGTGGCGTTCGTTTTAATGTTGTATCACAAATTGACCGGCAGTCTTACGCCGACATCGAAAGGCAAATGTTTTCGTGCGAGCGTTTTCATGTGAGAAATACATTTGGATGTCTGCCATTGCCTGGCGAAAAGCGACATCAATTAGAAAAAATCCCTATATTTCTTATGTTACTTGTGCCGTCCAGGATTGGAACCCTAGAAACACGGTACACATTCGCCTACGATGGTCACTATATAATATATGCATATTATTTACTGCAGTATAATTGAACATTACTGCAGTATTATCTTAGGAAAGTAAAAGATTTGCACAGGTTTGTTGCCCTATTTTCATACTGCAATACTACAGGACAGCTTAATTTGGTTTTAGATTAAGTTTAAATACTTTTTTTTACTTATTTATTTATAACAATTTATACTACAATGAATTACAGCATAAATTTAAAAAAATTACACTTGCTACGTGTTTTTGGCCGTCCTTTTAATAGAAAATTCTACCTCTTACTTGTTAAATCTAACTATAATAGAGTTTAATGTGATTACAATGGTGTTTTATGCTATATACTTACTTTGTATCTACTTTCCAAAACAAAAGTCCATAATTCGTATTATAATTGGAACTTTTATGGCATTAATTCGCGGCACTATTCCCACGACAACCGCTTTGTTCCGCTGCTAACTTCGCACTGACTCTCTCGCTCGAGCATCCTCCGGCCTTGGGACTCGATATATCACGAGGCTCAACAGGTTCTACTAGTGCCGGCGAAGGCATTTGTAATAGGCGATTAATGGATAGTTATCTTATGGACTAGCACCCCACTGCCTGAGTGTAGTTTTACCAACTGCCCCATTTTTCTCCTAGGTCGTTCACATTCAGGTGTCGCCTTTTCTACCGCCGTTTAGCTGCTTTTGAAACTCTTGAACACAGCCATCGCTTAATAATTCTCAAAACTTTTGCGTGATGATCTGTCGACATTGCCTATACGCTGTTTGATTCTGCGGCCATTCAATAAGAATTTGCTCGCCTGGAGCTGGCATCATATTCGTCGCAGACATCATATATATTACTAAATAGCAGAAAATCCTCCTTCGGCGCGTATAAATTTGAATATCCAAATACCATGTTTCGCTAATCAGGTTCTCCTGTTCACCTGTGTTCTGGTAGATTTCAGATGCTCGGCTGACTCGAACGAAACAGAATTGCTGAACTACCCTAAGCAGGGTTTCCCCTTAATTTGCTAATTGCTACACACTTCACAAGTCATAGGCCGGCGATGCCCAGGTTGTATGGAATGTTACAGTAAGCCAACTCGCTGCTTTGACTTTTAACCCTCGCATACACATTTTTGCAAACGGTTTCCACTGGCTACGGAACGAGAACTTATAACCATATGCATACTGCTACGCGTATGCGTAGAACCGAAGTGAGAGTTTTGAATGGCCTCCGCAGTAAATATGCCGCAGAACTGAATGTATTCGCGATGATCGCGGCAAAATTTAAAAAGGGAGATCCCGCAAAATGCGTATGCAAGAACCGATTATCTCACGCAGATACCTTACACTGAGAATGCCCCCATTGAAATACCCATCAGCCTGGTGTGGCTCAGTTACTAACCCACCAATGCTACAAAATTACTTCTCATATTCTTCACATGTGCTCGATACAATTCAGACGTGATTGCCAACCAGCAGCCAAGCCAAAGAAAACCGAACCGAAAAAAATGCGCTCATAAAGTCGTTGATACATATTTCGTGAAATTCCCATAATGGCGTGTTAGGCCGAAAATGTGCTCAATTGCACTGTAGCATTATTTCTTAAAATTGCTTAATCCGCAGAGTTTTTCTTTGATTCTTTATATCCCCATAAGGATACTGGTGTATTGTGTTATGTATAGCTACTCCTCAGCAGAGAGGAATTACAAGTGGCCTTGAAAATAATTGGAAACTCCGCTAACGCATGCAAGACAATTAGCCGATAAACCACCACATCGAAATTCTGCCTTTAAAGAGTCAATTTATAAAAGCGCTTGAATATCTGATGCGATTGTAAGTCGCTGATACGCCTTTAGTAAATCAATTCACAAATACCTATTATGTCGCAGATAAGTATGTTTATAATTCGCTGTTATCGCTTTAGAAACTTATTCGCAACAACGCTTTAAGTCGCCGACGTTTTATAAGCAGATGTTTCGTCACTGAAATCAATTTATCTATATTCTACCATTCGCACCATGCTCACATACCGCTATCCTGCATTTAAAGAATCAATTTATAAGACGCCTTAATTCAACGATAGTAAAACCCTGTGATTCCATTAGCTATCAATTCGCAAATGCATCTTAAGTCGCAGTCATGAATATTTACCTATAGGTCGCAGTTAAGCAGTTACGTTAAGAAGACGCATTAAGTCGCATATATGTTCATAAATCGCTATTATCGCTAAGAATCAATTCACCAAAACGCTTTAAGTCGCCGCTGGGGGTGTATAAGACGATGTTGTGCCACTTAAAATCAACTTCATCTTAAGATTTTTAAAGTCGCAGATATGCATGGTCTAAGTCGCTGTTATTTCTAAAAGGATTGGTTTCATAAGAACACCTTAAGTCGCAGAAATTTCCCAAATCGCATAATAAGCCGTCTTAACTCTGATTACCTTACCATCATCGAAACCTTAAACACGCGAACCAACCATATTGGTTATCTTCGCTTCATCCAATTTCGATGGTACGCTTCTTTCTCCCTCCAGCTAGTGACACTTGGGCCTTTTGGATAGTCTCGTTGACCCCCTATATCCATTGCTTAAAAGTTTTATATCATATTCTTCCCGAATTCCTGAAACAGATATTTTGCTTAAACCTCGCTCGTCCCGTCATTGATCCATCCTGAATAAAATTCGATTGGTGGTGCCTCAAGTTAATTACGTAATAAATCAAATTTTAAGTCGCGGGTGATCGATTTGCTCTAGTCGATGTTACACATTCCATAAAACTCAATTTCATTTAAGCCGCAGATATGTTTGCAAATCGCTAATATACTCTCAATGAATTGCTCACAAAACTAAGCTATTTATATAGTGCGCACCAAATCGCTGTTCTCGAAGCCCTAACCCCACGCAATATTCGCTTTGATTATCTTTCTTTACCCACCAATCTGTGATACCTTAGTACTTTTGCTGGGCTTCGTCGCTGTAGTAATACTCTCTACTTTCTTTGACCTCGGCAATTTTATCAAATCGCAAGTCCTGTAATTAAAAATAATCAATTCCTTAAAAAACATTGCGTGCTAAACTACCTACAACCCAATTTCTCCAGCAGCGTCAATTAAACAATAATGTCGTCGTCTTCTTGCAAATAAGCAGGTTTAAAACAAAGAAATCGCAGCGACAATCGATCCATACACGTACTTCCCCAGTAAAAAAATTTCTGCCATTCATTCTTTGGAATCCAATATTTAGATCGAATAGCACAAATAGTGTCTTCCTGGTTCTGGTGATAAAACGATTCATGGTAATGACGAACTATGAGTCGTGACATCGCATGATCCTTTGGCAAAATTATAGGGCTCCTCGTGCAAACGGGTAGACAAAGAGCGTTGTCGATACGACCTCCAAGACGCAACAATCCTTTGTCGTCAAGTATGGGCGTTAACGTAGATAGCCGACTCCGTCTTGAAAGTTGCAATCCATTTCGCAATACCAAAAGTTCCTCTGCGAAAGCGTCTTCCTGAACAAGCCGAACTAACAGTTCTTCTGTTGTTTTGATTACTTTTAAAGTTTGTTTGCGAACATTAGGATTTCTCTTCACCAAATCAAAAAATCTTAAAATGGCGTATCGAACCCTAGTCATAATTTTAAGAAATGTGTAAAAGTTGGAGAATTTCGTGAAAGGTATTATGTTTTCGTGCAACTGTAACGTATATAGCGGTTTTGCTTTCTTTTCGTTATCGTTCTCGATTGTCTGGAAATCAGGTAGTGATGGCCAATGCTCTTCAGTCTGTCTTAAAAACAGTGGTCCATTTATCCACTCCGAATCTACATTGAACATATTACAAGACTGTGGACGCGTTGCGCTGTCAGCTGGGTTTAGCGATCCGGGTACCCATCTCCATTGTACTACCTCAGAGGCGTGAAGAATCTCGGAAATCCGATAGCTCACAAACTGTTTATATTGGCGAGCTTCCGATCGAATCCACTGAATTACAGTCTTAGAATCCGACCAATAGTTTATTAATGTAACGTTTATCGTGTGACTCTCAGTAATTGTATTACTTAGCCGTGTACCTAAAACCGCGGCTAGCAATTCTAGTCTCGGAATCGACATTTGTTTCAAAGGACTACAGCGAGACTTAGCTACAACGAAAGCGACGCTTATGCGAAATACGCCACCGCAGAAAACGCTAACTCACTCGCATCTACAAATATGTGTTACTGAATCTCGGAATGCGGATCTTTGAACAACGGACTGTAACATCTAGGCATGCTGAAATCTTTTATCTTGTCAAGCGATTTGTACCACTCATACCACTTTTCGTAAATATCGTTGGGTATTGTATCATGCCAACCCATACTAACCTGCCACAGTTTTTGTAGCAAAATTTTTGGCACCAGAGTTATATTCGAAAGGAATCCAAATGGGTCAAATATCGACATCGTTAAGCCCAGTAACTCTGCCTTTGTCGGTGGTCGACTACCATTCAAAACTGAAGTGGGTACCTTTGCGAATGTTAAATTGAAAAAAAATATATCTTGCTTAGCTTCCCAATGCATCCCAAGTACTTTATCGCATGCTGACTGTGAACTGCACATATTTTTCGAAAAACGCTCTTGCTCAGAATTCTATCTATGGCATGCAGTAACTTTGCGGAATTTGAAGCGAAACCTCTGAGAACGAAACCTGCTTTCCTGTGAATCTCCGTCACTTTTTGTGATACGCATTGGCCTCTTCAACCGTATTAAAACTGTCCACATAGTCGTCAACATAGTGGCGATTGACGATAGAATCAACAGCCCTCGGGTAGTCATCTTGAAATGGTAAAGCATTTAAATTCTTCACAAACTGTGCAGAGCATGGGGAGCAAACAGACCCAAAAATCATGGCCTTCATGACATACACATCAGGCTGCCTTGATGTATCCCCATCACGCCAAAGAAAGCGTTGCGAATTTACGTCATCTTCGCGTATGTTAATGCGGTGGAACATCTCCCTTATATCCCCGCAAATAGCAATGTTCCCTTCTCGAAATTTAAATAAAATCGACTGCAATGGCTTTGGTTGATAATCGCCAGGGCCCTTCATAAGCATAGAGTTAAGGGAAATATTATTTACTGTAGCCGCTGCATCAAACACCAGCCTAGGTTTATTTGCCTTGTTCACATTATAAACGGCGAAATGAGGTAAATACCATATACGCTCGCCCGGTTCTTCGACTTCACCCGCCGTAAGTTTTCGCGCATAACCTTTCATAACATAGTCTTTTATTTTGTCATTATACCAGTTCTTATAATTTACATCCGCTGTCATTTTTCTTTCTATAGCTTGAAGCCGTCTCAACGCTGTATCGCAACTCTCGGGAAGAAATACGCTATTACTTTTCCATAAAAGACCAGTTTCATACCTATCGCCCACGAGCTTAGTTGTATTTTGCAAAATTTCTTCGGCTCTAATATCGGCTGCTGACTTTATAGCAGGCAACTTCGTCTCAAACCCTTCTAACGCAAAATAATCAGCGACTTGCTTCTGCAGCTCATTATAACCATCGTCGACATGTACATGGCAAATTGTTAACGAGTCAGAATTGTTTTCATCTGAGCCGAACAAAATCCACCCCAGCTTAGTCTCGTGAACAGTGAAGCCCTCGTTAAAATTAACTACATTCAATGGACGAACTAAATTTGTGTGTGGCATACCTATCAATATTTTTGGCATTGCATTAACATAACTTGCTATTGGAATGTCTCGTAACTTTGTATTTTGCTTCTTAAACATTTCTGCGCTCAGCGTTTGCGCAGGTAGAAATAGCTTTTTGGTAGTTCGTACCCCATTCATGCAGAACTTGGCGTTTACATTCAATGTACTGGAAATTTCTAAATGTACACGCTTTGAAACTTTGCTAGTAGTTTGATCATCAAACCATTTGAGGCGAAGCAACTCTTTTCCACCTTTAAGACCGATCTCATTCGCAACTTGCTCTTCCAACAGCGTCACCTTAGCTCCATCGTCAATAAAGTCTACTACCTGGATACTACCATTTGGGCCATCTAACTCAACTGGCAAAAATTCCAATAAAGTTTTATTTGTACTATAATTCCCATTATTCTTTTCAACCTCATTTGTCAGCAAGGTTTGTTTTATTGTTAATGGTTGACAAGTGCTGACGGTAGCCACAGCTGATTCAGCAGACACGAAGTTGCCAGTATTCGAATTTCGAATGACCGGATTGTGAAGCAATTTGTTGTGGTGTTTTTTACAGGATGCTATGCCACATATGCGACGTCGTGCACAGTTGTTAACACTGTGGCCTGCAGAGAGACAGCAAAAACAAAGCCTATTCTTTTTACTATCTCCCAACGTATCTCATAATCAGCGTCTTTAAATTTTGGGCACTGATATAATCTATGGTTTTCTTGGCAACATATACAATTTAATTTTTCTTTCGATATGGCCAGTACAGTTTTCGAAAATCTACTACATTTCTTCATCAGCTGTTCGGAGTTAACAGATGGTTGACTTATTTCAGTCGCTTTGGCAATGTACATTGATATTTGTTGCAACCACGCACTAAATTCCCGAATTTCCGGGTAGGGCTTATTTATAACAAAAGTGTGGCGGGCCCATTCTTCTCGTTTATATAGTGGTAATTTACTTACCAGTTCGTCCAGCAACGTCGGGTTAGAAAGGTGTGGTGCGGCTCCAGCGTTTTCCAAAAAAGCGACTTAATTTGCGACCATGGAGCTGAAGTTAACAACCTCGCCTATTCTTCCACTTGTGATCAAAGGAAAAGCTCTGGCTTTTGCGAGTTGACTACGAACGAGTACTTCAGGGCGTCCGAAATGAAACTCCAACGATGAAATTATAGCATGCACACTTGAGGGATGAATCAAAAGCGACTCAACTTTAGCACGGACATCTCCCTTAAGAGATTTCTGCAAACGAAGTAAATTCTCAACATTAGTGTACGAAAACAGATTAGTGGTCTCTTTATAAGCGACAATAAACATGGGCCACTCCTCTGGTGAGCCTGAAAATTGTGGCAAATCCTGTAGTTTTTTTATAAAAGGTTGATTATACGGTAACACGTGTATTTGCGAATTGTTATTAGGTGACGGCGACAAATGTGGGGCATTATTTAAGGCAGCGGCAGCAGCGGGGAAATTATTGTGCGTGTCGTTATCATTAGGCAAGCAGCTCGTTGAAAGTTTCCCTGCGACGCGAATGCATTGGGGCAAGATTGAACGCATGTTGATAGGCAGCTGATTCGCAGCTGCGGCGTTGGCGTTACCTGTGTAGTTATAAGAGCGAGAAGTGATTTCTGCAGTTTGTGCGTTATGAGCGGCTGTGTTGGCGAAACTCGTTTGTGGCAAGGAGTTAGCTTGATATTCGGCGGCAGCAGATGTATACGCATCCATCGATGTAATCGGTCTTGTAGCACTTACGTTACTACAGTCGGCAAGTGATTCATTTCTTGCTGCGTCTACGCGAGAGACTGCGGGGGTCGATGCAATTGTCTCCTTTAGATATAACCTCTCTTTTTCGGAGGCTTCCAGAGACAGCTGCAACTTACGAATCTGTTGCTGAAGACTTTCAATCGCTGCATCTTTCATAGTGCGATCGCATTCATTTTCGGTGGATGAATCGTCATTAGAATTCGGCATATTTAAATTCGATTTTGCGTCTGAATTTCTAGTTCTTAAATTGTAGCGTGGCATGTGTGAATTTAAGATGGAGGCTTTTCTCGACAATTCGTAGAATAAATATTAAAAGAAATGTTGCGGCGGCAATTGCAACTAAAGAATGAGGCACACGAATATATTTTAACTCTTTATTAAGGCAAAGTAAATCCAACTCGAGATGTGAGAAAACGTTGGCGTGAGTTTTAATATCTGTAGGAATATCCAAATGTACAAAAAAATCCAATTACATATTTTTTCTTACTTATTCGTGCTTCCTTCTCGGCTATTCGCAAAAAGTGAAGCCAGAAGAAACCATTACATATAAAATTCAATATACTTGAACAGAGTTGTATTTTCAATGTAGTTAAATTAACGAAAACTTATGAAGAGTATAAAACTGAACACCTACGTCGGCAACAACCACTATCTGCCACAAAGCAATACCACCCGCAAAGAAATGAGCTGCGTAACGAAGCTCTCTGCATCCACCAGCAAAAGCTGCGCAATCAAACTTTCTCCTTGGTAGTTCGCACCAAGTGCGCATATGAAACTCATTCCCATGTAGATAACCGACTGCCACACAGTAATGTCACTAATTGAAACTCACCTGAACGCTGAAATAATCCATACAAACCTGCCGCATTTATAACAATAAGCTGCGCAAAAGATAGAGACCCAATAAAACCAAAGGCTCCTCTCCACGAAACACTCGCTGCGCTCTTCGCTCGTCCGAACCAAGTGCGCATATGAAATAGACACAGCTACGTACAATAAAATATAATCCAGTCGGTGCTGCGAAACAATCAGCGGTTGTTCCACTTTGCTGTTATATTTCCGATAACTTTTGTTTGTAATCGAATCTGTACACTATTTGTCGTTTAAAATATCATAATGGAAACCCATTTTCGGTTTACTGATACTTTTGCGCTTAGAACTTGCATTCATGCGAGTTTGTGTTACTAATATGCGTTCGCAACTGTATGTACATATGTACGTTACTGCGTGCCACACAGCAACGACAACTTAACCACGTTATAAAGGTTATTTGCAACAACAACATAGGAATGCGCTGATTGTGGAAACACTCGCTGAATTTCATACAAATCTGCTATCGACAATATTATGACTAATTCGCAACAATGAAATTATCGCCGCTCTCCTCGCTCCCATAACACCACACACAAACCGCAAGACAGGAACCAAGGAACGTAAATCTACGTTCTTTGAACCCACGTTACACGAAATACATACATATGTATGTGCACATGTAGTATAAATAACACATCACAATCGCTATTTAGTGGTTTGAAATTTGCAACTTATTTTCACATTTACTGCGCCGATGTTTTTCACTAAATGCACGGTTTATCATTCACCCTTCGGCTCGATGGACCAAAATGTATCTACTTTTCAAAACAAAAGTCCATAATTCGTATTATAATTGGAACTTTTATGGCATTAATTCGCGGCACTATGCCCACGACAACCACTTTGTTCCGCTGCTAACTTCGCACTGACTCTCTCGCTCGAATATACATACATATTTGAACCTATCTAACTAACTTAAGTTAAGAATATTGTTGTCTTTTAAAAAGTTGTATGTACATGTCATGGCTATGTATAGATATTGCTCTTATTAGGTTAATGTTGCCACTGCGCTCTGACTTGGTGATGTTGGGGCATTGCGAGATCATGTGCTCAACTGCTAATCGTGCTTGCATCGTGAAGTCTTGACGGCGTTGTACAGATTAGGTTTCCTAACCACATTAAGCGTTAGGCAGTGAAAATTGTGCACAATGGATAGAGTAGTCTATGAACAATGCGGAACTTATTTGCCAAGGAGGGAATATTTCAATCACTCTTTTCTGTTGCTTTTTGCTTTAAATTGAAATTAAATATTAACAGAAATTTCGTTGGTGAAGTTGGGAAAGCTCTGACACTTCGGCGTATCGCTATGTGATACGGAGCTAAGACTTTGCTAATTGTCGGGTTTGCGCACTCCATATATTGGCAGAGCGTAATAACATTAATTAGGGTCGTAGGGCGTATATAACTTTTCCAAGAAAGATACTTAACGATAATTAATCTAGAATTAAGGAACTTCTCGTTTTCTGCAGGGAAGTGGTACCCCGAAGTTGTGAGCCATGAAGCAATGCCCATCAGGACTTCTTCAAAAGCATTTTGCAAAGCCAAGTTGTCTGCTACTTTTGAAAAGATGAGTACATCTTTATGGAGTATCATTTGATAAGTTACGGGTTGACGAGAGGAAACCATTAACAATTACTGCGGGTTTTCTGCTTGCAAGGAAAGACCTTACGAAATTTAATATTTTAGAACCAACTTTCCATCTCTGCTGTTGTTTTAAAATAACATGTATTCCAACGCGATCAAAAGTCCAGTGGATAGCAAAGACATGCTTTTTGCGAGACAGAGCGCTAGCTACAAAGTTGATAGTGAAAGTAAGATGCCATGGATGCGGTGGCATGTCCTTTCATATAACTATATATGACCATGACAGACGATTTCAAATGATCTTCTTTAAAATTTTTCCAAGACAACTCAGGAGAGAGATAGGGCGGTAACTATGCACTTCGGCCGCTGGTTTGTCAGGCTACATGAAATATGTTATTGTGTAATTTGACAAGACGTACCTTAACTGAATATATAAGATTTTTGATTAATTCGTAAGAGATTTTGTCTAATCCAGGTGTTTTCCCTTTTGCAGCGGTGAGAGCGTGTTCAAATTCGGAAAATGACATTTTTGATTCTCTTATTTTTGCAGTCAGCACTGGAAGTAGAGGTTGGAAAAATAGCTCGAGGTTTGCTCAGAGGAGAAAAGGTATTTCGCTGGTGTGTTGATGGGTGAAATTAAAATATTTTGGTTCCCCCTATCAAAACATTAATTTCTTGCCAAATTTTTTAAGGTGAGGAAGAAGGATTTATATTTGCTGTGCGTGCGGCGAAAACGAGCGTTCGATCCCTTGGCATATTTTTTAATCGTACTACGCCAGCTGCTGTTTTGCCATTAGTATGTGGTATAGACAAGATTGCTGCGGATCGAATAATTTTTTTGTATAAGTCCAGCTTCTCTATTCGTATTACTAGACGCTGGCAAACTAGTATCCATTTCCTTACGAATATTTGAAAATTTACGACAGTCAGCAAAGTCAGTTTTAAACATGGATTTTGATTTAAATTTGGTACGAAATCGATGTGTGTTTATTTTGCAAATCATCGGTAGTGGTCGCTACCAAGGTCAAGATGTGAAAATATGGTGTGGGTTGCAAAATGTGTTGCACTGCCATTATTAAGGCGAATAAGGTCAGATTTTAGCAAAGCATCTTCAACATGTTTTCCTCTTGCCTTTGTCGAGGGAAATCCCCATGTCGAAATCCATGCATTTAGATCCAATGCAAGTATTACAGTTGATGCGACTGGTTGCAGTAAATGTAGCATATCCACGCTTGTGAAACTTTACGTTGGCAGTATGTAAGCAGAAATTGTATGCAGTTTAAAACTTAGATCGATTGAACCAAGAGCTAGAGTTTCTGGTATTTGTTGTAGAAACCATTCATATTCCATTGCATGCGTAATAGAGATTTCGTTAGAGTAGGAAATATTATTAGTGTTTCTATTGCGTGGGAGAACTCAACTGAAAAATCCGTCGGTGAGTTTAAGTCAGCGATCGTATTCCCTGTTGCTTGACAGTGGGTTAATTGTAGCCGAATGAGAGCTTGATAACCACAGTATAACCAGTAGACAACCTTTTCTGTTTATTTACTATTTGTTTTTGTAATTTTGGCGAAGTTCACCCCTGGGCAAGGCTTACAGGGTTGCAGTTCCGAGTTTTTGGCCTTCTCTCCGTTAGGGGTTTGTGCTACCAGAAAACAATCAATGAAAACAAAGCGATCTTTTACGATGTAAAAGTGAACTTTAAAATATTTTATTATGAAATATGCATACATAATATCTTGAAATACAGAAATACTTATGTATCTATATCAAAATGAACTTCGACTTGCCAATGATAAAATGTTTTATTAATTCATCAGTTCTGGACATCAATTCACCACAATTTAGGAAAGAGCAAACTTCTGTCTTCTTCACATTACTCATTATTTTCAAGGAACGTTCTGCGAAATATAATGTTTATCGTCTTTAAAGATTTGTTAAAAAACGAACGGATGAATATGTTTTCCGTTTTCGGAGATTCTTTTGTAATCAGAACATAGCCTATGTTTGTTTTACTACCACATGATTTTTGTAAACGAATCTCATGTGAAAAAAATATTTAAAAATTTTGAAAAGCGTAAAATAATTAATTCATTCCCATTGTGAGGTAATATAAATAGCTGAAATGGAAACTTCATAAACAGGGGAGGACGAAAAATGGATGTATTATTCGTAGTCAAGAGATCATTTAACATAAGCATTAAAGGAATTATTTAACATAAGCAAATCAAATCTGATCATTTTAGACATTGAGGCGTATTCATAGTTAAATTGGTATTTAAACTAATAAAGCTGCTACCAACTATAAATCCGACTATAATTATGCATCAGTTAGTGTTTGTAGGCAACTTCTCTTTCACCAAATAATCGATTTTAAAAGGATCAATAAATATTTACCAAACTAGCATTTTATTGCAATGATAGAAACAATGTGATCCGGGTTCAATTTTAAACACTCGAGTAATTGCTTTGAATACAACTCTGAGCTATGCTAATGCTGAGCCAGAAAAGTACAAAATTAACGCAAATGAATAAAATTATGCCTATACTCAGAAAAGTTTTTAAAAAAAGAATATATGAAAATAACTAAACGCTCTCATTTTGCTACTTGTTATACGGGAATTAGCAAGTGATGCGAATGCGCCTCTATACACTTTAGCAATGAAAACTAACGGTTATATGGAAACATTTTCCTGGGTGGCGGCGCTCCGAGCATTCCGATAACCAATTTCATTTTGCAAGGAATATGGGAAGAACGAACTATTACGATAAATATTTGTGCTGAATACTTTATAGAAATTAGTCTACTAGTTAAGTTAAAACATCCGCATTATATTGTAATTTTTTGATCACGTTTTAGTTAATTTTCCTTGTTTCCAAGACCAATCATGTATAATGAGCACGGTGTATACGTTTTATTTCAACCCTGAAATTCTCAACCACAGGCAAGGTTTCCCCTCAGGTTGTATACTGGTTATAATGTGGTGATAACTTTGTTCTTTAGAGTGGTCTTGTTTCGATTGTCTTACTTGTTTTGCTGTTTATGAGGAAGATCACAATTATTGCAAGTTGCTTTGCCTTTACAATAGTGCTTTATTGAGTGTCCATACAACTGACAATTTTTGCAATACATGAGGCTAGGTATGTATTGCCCTACGTTGACTTTACGCCAGGCAATGTCAATTTGACCAGGCAAGTTAAACAAATCGAATGTTAGCAACAAACATTATTTGTAGTGAACTGGATATAATGGTTTTTCATCAGAAATTTATAAGCGACAACTACACCTTGCGCACTTGGTTCGCTTACAATTTCAGTTTCGCTTACATTGTTTACGAAGGGTGCATAAACTCTACTTTTTGTAAATTAAGGTTGTCATGATACTTAGCTTTTACACTACAAATTTCTGGGACCTGCTTTAAAGCAATAGAGCGTTCCGATATTTTTTTGTTGTTCACTAGTAATAATATTGAACCGTCCCGAAGCTCACTCACATAATTGACTTCGCTACTCACCGCACCTATAGCGCTGTGTACAGCAAAACAAGAAAATTGTGAAATTGGTTTATTTCCTTCAGTCGATTGAATTATGATGTACGTCGGATTATTATTAGTTTTATTGGTTAAAGGAAGATTTGGGAAGTCAAACACATCAGAAATATCAATATTTTTGCTTGTTTTGTTTAAGTCTTTTTCTTTTTTATTCTGGAACTACCTGAAAGCGGGGCAAACCGATTTGCTTGCTCCAAGGTGGTTCAGGCCGGTGGCCATAGTAGCACAATAATAGGTTACAATAGGTTTTGAGATTTAATTGAAAGTGAAACTGCGATAATGGGTAGCACGTGGATTGCACCAAAAATTGCTAGAGAATAAAAGGCACGCGGGAATAAGATAACCGCACGCTCTGAGAGATAGTCGGAGACTGTAACTTTAAATAAATGTATGTACATAGTAATATGTATTTGAACAATAACCCTAAGACCGCTTTATTTTTTGTTGTTCGTGTGCCTACAGCTCTGTAGATAGCGTTGGTTTAATATAGAAAATCACCATTTACAATATGTGTTCTTTTACAGGGGAAGGAAAAATACAAAAACATAAACTTATAAGTTTGCGGGTTTTAAACGCATATTTCCTTAAATCTATGAAATAGAGAAACACCGAACATTTTTCCCAATGATTCCTTAATGGGTTATCTATTAAAAACTACAAATCGTTTTTGGAAAAAACTGAGTTAGGATCTTTCAAAATTAATCAAGCATGTTCTGCACTCAAATAGGTTTTATTGGTGTTCTGCATTTCAGTTCCGAGTGACTTTGTGTACTTTCCCTACCTGAAACGGACAGGTAAAGAGGAAATTTCCTAGTGAAGGTGAAATGCCTGACATCCCGAATGTCCGTTTGTGAAATTAACGCCTTACGGTGACCCCACACGTTTCAAAAATTTAAAACATTTTGGTCGATTTCGTTCTAAGTTAACATCTTTTTTTTTAACTTTCCACTCATACTATATTCTTCCTTTCTATTCTACTTTAACTACGCCAGGCGAAATGTCTATTGGGAGGGTATAACAGCAAACGATCAAAACAATTTATTAACCTCTCAAAACCCCACTTGAGGATACTTACAGGTTTTCTTACAGGTCACTGCAGACTGCGTAGCCATCTACACAGGCTCGGAATATGGTCGAATGAGTCTTGTCGCTTCTGTGGCTCGGCCCCGGAGACCCCGATGCACCTGCTCTTTGACTGTGAAGCCGTCTCAAGAAAACGGAAGAGATATCTGGGCCCATACACCCCCGATCAAGAAATTGTACGCTCGCTATCACCAACCATCATCTTAGACTTCCTAAGAGCGTTGGGGTTAGATGAGGTACTATAAAGAACGGAGGGCACAATGGATCGAAAGGTCGAAGTGCAAACCTCAACAATAATATCTATCTATCTATCTACTTTAACTGTCTGGGCAGGGGCTCGAAGCATGGTAGTCTATAGCACCAGGTTTCAACACAAAAAATACACCAAGTGCCATATCTGGCTCCAAATCGAAAGACGCAAAACCAAATCGATCATATTGCGATAGAATTAGACGTACGTACACTCCGAAGACCGAATGTCGACACGGATCATCTAAATACACAATGAAAGCTCGACGTCGGAAAGATGCAATCGCAAAAGACAGCTACTAACGACGCTACTCAACTCTCGCACCTGCTCACTAAGAGCACTTCACAACAAACCGAAATTCGCGAGCATTGAGAGCACATTTCTCTGTCACTTGAGATGCCAGCCGACAGGAAAAGCGCCCGAAAGTTTTAACAAAAGGTTTGCGGCAGGTTTTAAGACCGGGAGAATTTCTTGTAAGAACAAGAACGGCGACCTGGTGACTGATGTCCAAAGCACACTCAAATTGTGGAGGGAACATTTCTCCACTTTGCTGAATAGTGGCAGCGAAAGTATCGCTGGAGAAAGCGAAGATCCCGAAGCCCTAATCGCTGAATAGCAATAACGCGACTACGGAACAACAAAGCCGCTGGAGCTGATGGGATACCAGCTAAGATATTCATGCATGGTGGGGAAAAGTTGGTAAGTTGCATGCACTAGCTCATTTTCAGAATATCGTCGGACGAATTCATGTCCGCCGATTGCAATTTAAGTGTGCTCCGCCCAATTCACAAGAAGGGTGATCCTGCGATATGCTCCAACTAACTCCTTAACATATCAGTCAAGGTTTTGTCGAGCATACTGTGTAAAAGACTGAAGCAAAACATCAACGAACTGATTGGACTTTAGTGGCTTTAGACCCGGAAAATCTACCATCGAACAGATATTCGCGAAACGCCTAATAATGGCAAATACCCGTGAGAAGAGAAACCACACACGCCGCCTATTTGTCGAATAGAGGTTGCCTACATGCCGCGCTTTGTATTTTAGCAGTTGCAGTGCAAATAAAACGCCCAAGTGCAGTTATCACCTTATTTCGTCTCGCTATTCCTGTAGCAGCAACCGCGCTGTGACGCGTATGCTGCCGGTGTTGTGAAAACAAGCAATAAATTTTAACATTTGTTGTCAAACACCTAGTTTAAAAAAAGCGATTTATTACAACTTAAAAGTGAACTTTAAAACATTTTTCTACGAAAGATACATACATGATTTCATGAAATACAGAAATACATATGTATGTATATCAAAATGCTCTTCGATTATGAAATGATAAAATGTTTTATTAATTCGTCAGTACTGACAATTTCGGAAAGAGCAAAATTCAGTCTTCGGCATTACTCAATATTTTCTAGGAAGCTTCTGCAAAAATATGGCGAGCGTCGTCTTTAAAGATTTGTTGAAAATCTGACGGGCAAATATTTACCATTTTGGAGATTCTTTGGGAATTTAATAAAGCCCACGTTCTTTTACTACCATCAAATTTTTGTAAAAGAATCGCTACCTTTGTATTATAAATTTAATCGAAATATATTGGTATTAATTTTCTCATATGAAAATAGACAAAAAAGTTGAAAAAACGTAAAATAAGTTATGTTTTCGTATTCTCCAGTAAAAAACAATCCAGTAACTTGCCAGCAAGGAAATATCTGAGCTGCTGAAAATACGAAAAAGCCAAACCAGTAATAAGTTGGAAGTTTTTGTTACAGCTGATTTTTTGGCGCGAAATTTAAAAAATGCATACTTAAAATAAAGAAATAGCACCAAAAGTCATAATTAACGTCTCACAATTGTAAATTGCAGCCATTGCGGATAAAGATGCAGGACTATCCTTGCAAACATAAAGATTCTGGGCGTCTTACTGATATATGTAGGTACACAATAAATTTCATAAACTTCATGCACGGTTATTTATTTACTCACTTTTTCTATTTTTTTACCTCTTTTAATGAAAATAGTTAGCAATTTTAATAATTGTTTTCTATTTATGACCAACTGAACAATTTCAAGCAGCTGTTTATCTTACTGGCAAATTCTTGCAAGTAGAAATTTATCCAGTAAAACTTGCAAGTTTAGCTGTCATTCTGCTTTCTCAATTTACCTTACTTTGCTAGTTTCTTGCAAGTTTTGGCGTACGAAATTCATTCATATAAATAGCTGAAGTGGAAACCTTCATAAACAGGGGAGGATGAAAAATGGATGAAATATTCGTAGTCATGAGGTCTTTATTCGTGAAGGCCGCAGAAAGTAGGAAGTATGCGAGAGTTTGCTTTTCGATCGATCTCGCTTGCGTCATTTTGGTAGTTTGACAGTCATTTTTCTTTCTTTTTTACTTGACGACATGTTGCGAAGAAAATACTATGCTTACTAAATAAAACTCTTTGTCGCTTGCGACTGCAATAAGCATAAAGCAAGCGAACATTTTCCGCAGGCGAAGACCGTCCGTTAGTTGCAGCTTTTGGCATTGGGTCGTACTCATAGTCAACTGCACTTGGGCGTTTTGCACTGCAACTGCTAAAATACAAAGCAAACATTTAATATTCTGTGCTTAACTTTTTGTAAAAATCACTCACTCAGCTTCAAAAAATCCGGGAACATCTAACACCCTCTAAAGTTGCTGACTACCAATCAGAAAACTTGACTGTAATTTATTGAGCTCGAGGCCAGGTTATATTAGGGAATAATATGAGAAAACAACGATTTTTCAAAATGGTAGAAGGGATAGCTGCTATTTCGGAGATCACCGCATTTCCTCATCAAACTTCTATCTTTCTAGACTTTACCACGGTTTGAACGATGGCACACGGAGCTCCTAGGCGAGCACGCAAACCACCCAGCCACGCCAGCCTTGTGAAAATTGTTTGCTTTCTCATTAGCCCTACCTCCAACCATACCGCTAGTAAATGTGACGTTGCCACTATGTGCTTAACAGTGTGGTTGGTATTGTTGTTTACAAATCTATAGAAAATCACCGTTTCATAGAAGAATGAATAAATAAATAATATACATTGACTGAAATTTACCTAATGATTAAGATATAAATACGTAATATAAGGCCCGTTCTTTTGTAACCTAGTTGCAAAAAAACACTCCAACTCGGATAAAATTTCCTTTTAGTTACTTCACAACACTGGCAATATCTGTCATTAAACATATGATTTGTTTAGTGAAATTTTAAAGAAGCAAAACAAAATGAACATTTCTGAAGATTATGTGGTAAGTTATTAAATTTATTTAAAACCATTAAATAAATGCATTAAATAACCTTTTACGTTTGTAGATGATGTCTTTGTACTCGGGTGAGCATTGCAAATCACGTCGCAATAGAGAGATGCAAGAAGTACTAAAAGATTTGTAAACGATATATGCCAGCTGCAGCTCTTCTAAAGACTCGGAGAGTGAAAACGAGACCCATGAGAAGTATTCCAATTTTGAAGGTACCCTCGATGCAATGGGTGATAACAAAATGTGTGTAAAAGAAATGCATAAACTTAATGCTATTTTATTTTCAGTGAAGTATTCGGAGTCTTAACTACGTACCTGCCACATCTGGTGGTGATAGGACGCGTATCTCACCACAAAAAATCCGTGTATATGTTCATTTGGTATGTAAGCAATACAGTGGCATTTAGGCCAGTGGCAAATTTGTGCGATATCAACGATGTGAGTGATGAAAATACGTTTGCATATGATGAAGGGTTTGAAGAATGAAACCTAGACGCAGCCCTTGACAGATGCAAACCCTTTTTAATTATTTAAGACAACAAAATATTATTTAAAAATTTCACTGCATATACATATGTATATATTTATATCTTTGAATTCACTAATAAAAATATTTACAAGAATTCATTGCATTTCATTTAACTTAAAATCTATAAACCAAAAACAAATTCACAAGGAGTATCACATAGAAAATTAAATTCAGATCATTTCATATTCTAATTACAAGTAAAATAAAAACCAAAAGCAAAGACAGCACATTTACCGAAAGTGTTTCAAACGGTCTATAACCCACATGCACCGCGCAAATTTTACTTACCCTTGTTCCATTTTTATTTGTTTTGTTTATGTATCCATAAAACAAACAAGATTTGACAGTTGATTGAAATTTCCCAAGTATTTTTCCAGAGCCCATTCACAATAGAGCGGGTTTTTTGCTTCACAACACTACATCTCAGGTCGGATATCATATAACCGAGTTGGCTCAACTCGCATATTTTTCCGAGTTATTGTTGTTATTTTACATGCTAATTTTTATCCTACCTAGTGTTTTTTTGCAACTAGGTTACAAAAGAACGGGCCTATATAAATATATGAATTAATTTTACGTGTGAACAAGCTACTTAGCACCTTTATAAGCGAAAACCATATAAAATTTGTTATGAAATCGTAATACAAAAAATTTTTTTAATGGTTGATTTATACATATGTTTAGCCTTGAGCAAATTTTGATTTAGTCTTTTTCATCCCTTTTATTTTGCCTATTTAGCCACTTTCAGTATTTTCATTTTGCCATTTAGCCTTTTACCTTAATTATCTTCATCATTTTAATAGAAAATAGGAGGAAACAAATTTTCTGAACCTTTGATTTTGATTAAAACGGATTCTGATTACCGAGATCATAATGAGAAAATTTGCTTTTTTAGTTGTTTTCGTACGTTTTAACGAACTTTTATCTTATTCCCGAACAATGTGACCTTTTTTAAACTTTGCATTCAAGTTTATATATTTTAATAACGACTGTACTGTCATTAATAATAATAATAATGTGACCCTTACATTATAAAGCTTGATATTTGGGCGAACTTCTCCTACAATTTGTGGTGTGCGTTTTAATGTTGTATCACAAATTGACCGGCAGTCTTACGCCGACATCGAAAGGCAGATGTTTTTGTACGAGCGTTTTCATGTGAGAAATACATTTGGATGTCTGCCATTGCCTGGCGAAAAGCGACATCAATTAGAAAAAATCCCTATATTTCTTATGTTACTTGTGCCGTCCAGGATTGGAAACCTAGAAACACGGTACACAATCGCCTACGACGGTCATATTATTTACTGCAGTATTATCTTAGGAAAGTAAAGATTTGCACAGGTTTGTTGCCCTATTTTCATACTGCAATACTACAGGACAGCTTAATTTGGTTTTAGATTAAGTTTAAATACTTTTTTTTACTTATTTATTTATACTACAATGAATTACAGCATAAGTTTAAAAAAATTACACCAGGTGTTTTTGGTCGTCCTTTTAATAGAAAATTCTACCTCTTACTTGTTAAATCTAACTATAATAGAGTTTAATGTGATTACAATGGTGTTTTATGCTATACATATTTGAACCTATCTAACTAACTTAGGTTAAGAATATTGTTGTCTTTTAAAAAGTTGCATTTACATGGCATGTCTATGTATAGATACATATTGCTCTTGTTAGGTTAATGTTGCCACTGCGCTCTGACTTGGTGATGTTGGGGCATTGCGAGATCATGTGCTCAACTGATAATCGTGCTTGCATCGTGAAGTCTTGACGGCGTTGTACAGATCAGTAGTGCGATTCACTAACTTTAAACGGTACGACAATTGTTATTTTTAGCGGCAATATTTGCCGTTTGCACTAACGATTGTGCGATTCACTAACTTATTCTTAACGACACTTAACAGCTGTTTCGTTGTATTTATTCAAAGTGATAAAGAGTGGCATCTCAGTCAAACTAAATGCCAAAATAAGCGAAAAGCACAAAGAGGAATATAAAAAAAACAAACGAATGCCTGCTGCCAAATATAAATTTGAGCGATTTTGTTATATTTCATTAAAGAGAAATAGATATTAGTTTGTTTCACACTACAAACACTTAAAATTCTTTATATATGTATATTGCAATGATCCATTGTAGCAGAATTCCGGACTCTTCTATGAGTGTTTTGTTAGAATAGTCATCAATTCGACTCCAAGGAATATGCGGAATCACCTACAAATATGCCATGGTTATCGTTTTCAAACTTCGCGTTGTGCTCCAGCGTATTTAGGATTTACATATATTTGATTTTTTTTTAATTATAATCATTTATCTATATATTAAAAGTAAACTATATTTCTGTTTTTATACATGGATCCTTGTAAAAGTTTGCTTTTACCATTTGCATATTAATTGAATAGTAGATGTGGTGGTTGGCATAAGCCTTATCATGATTCCTTGGTAATAAAATTGATATGTGCGTGGAATCGACGGCTCCAATACAGCCTCCTACAAAGGGAGACGACGCCGAAGCAAACATTTCTTTAGCAGAATGGCGTTCCACTTGGGTCATAGAAAACCTCACTTTCTGGTAAAAGAACGAATCATTGATTGCATCCGTTACCCGATGAATGCCGGCTTACGGAAAACTGGCTCATGGATATTCCCCATTGTTCACCTACGAGTCGGAGTATCATTTGATAAGTTACGGGTTGGCGAGAGGAAACCATTAACAATTACTGCGGGTTTTCTGCTTGCAAGGAAAGACCTTACGAAATTTAATATTTTAGAACCAACTTTCCATCTCTGCTGTTGTTTTAAAATAACATGTATTCCAACGCGATCAAAAGTCCAGTGGATAGCAAAGACATGCTTTTTGCGAGACAGAGCGCTATCTACAAAATTGATAGTGAAAGTAAGATGCCATGGATGCGGTGGCATGTCCTTTCATATAACTATATATGACCATGACAGACGATTTCAAATATCTTCTTTAAAATTTTTCCAAGACAACTCAGGAGAGAGATAGGGCGGTAACTATGCACTTCGGCCGCTGGTTTGTCAGGCTACATGAAATATGTTATTGTGTAATTTGACAAGACGTACCTTAACTGAATATATAAGATTTTTGATTAATTGATAAGAGATTTTGTCTAATCCAGGTGTTTTCCTTTTTGCAGCGGTGAGAGCGTGTTCAAATTCGGAAAATGACATTTTTGATTCTCTTATTTTTGCAGTCAGCACTGGAAGTAGAGGAGTGGTTGGAAAAATAGCTCGAGGTTTGCTCAGAGGAGAAAAGGTATTTCGCTGGTGTGTTGATGGGTGAAATTAAAATATTTTGGTTCCACCTATCAAAACATTCATTTCTTGCCAAATTTTTTAAGGTGAGGAAGAAGGATTTATATTTGCTGTGCGTGCGGCGAAAACGAGCGTTCGATCCCTTGGCATATTTTTTAATCGTACTACGCCAGCTGCTGTTTTGCCATTAGTATGTGGTATAGACAAGATTGCTGCGGATTGAATAATTTTTTTGTATAAGTCCAGCTTCTCTATTCGTATTACTAGACGCTGGCAAACTAGTATCCATTTCCTTACGAATATTTGAAAATTTACGACAGTCAGCAAAGTCAGTTTTAAACATGGATTTTGATTTAAATTTGGTACGAAATCGATGTGTGTTTATTTTGCAAATCATCGGTAGTGGTCGCTACCAAGGTCAAGATGTGAAAATATGGTGTGGGTTGCAAAATGTGTTGCACTGCCATTATTAAGGCGAATAAGGTCAGATTTTAGCAAAGCATCTTCAACATGTTTTCCTCTTGCCTTTGTCGAGGGAAATCCCCATGTTGAAATCCATGCATTTAGATCCAATGCAAGTATTACAGGTGATGCGACTGGTTGCAGTAAATGTAGCATATCCACGCTTGTGAAACTTTACGTTGGCAGTATGTAAGCAGAAATTGTATGCAGTTTAAAACTTAGATCGATTGAATCAAGAGCTAGAGTTTCTGGTATTTGTTGTAGAAACCATTCATATTCCATTGCATGCGTAATAGAGATTTCGTTAGAGTAGGAAATATTATTAGTGTTTCTATTGTGTGGGAGAACTCAACTGAAAAATCCGTCGGTGAGTTTGAGTCAGCGATCGTATTCCCTGTTGTTTGAAAGTGGGTTTATTGTAGCCCAATGAGAACGTGATAACCACAGTATAACCAGTAGACAACCTTTTCTGTTTATTTACTATTTGTTTTTGTAATTTTGGCGAAATTCACCCCTGGGCAAGGCTTACAGGGTTGCAGTTCCGAGTTTTTGGCCTTCTCTCCGTTAGGGGTTTGTGCTACCAGAAAACAATCAATGAAAACAAAGCGATCTTTTACGATGTAAAAGTGAACTTTAAAATATTTTATTATGAAATATGCATACATAATATCTTGAAATACAGAAATACTTATGTATCTATATCAAAATGCACTTCGACTTGCCAATGATAAAATGTTTTATTAATTCATCAGTTCTGGACATCAATTCACCACAATTTAGGAAAGAGCAAACTTCTGTATTCTTCACATTACTCATTATTTTCAAGGAACGTTCTGCGAAATATAATGTTTATCGTCTTTAAAGATTTGTTAAAAAACGATCGGATGAATATGTTTTCCGTTTTCGGAGATTCTCTTGTAATCAGAATATAGCCTATGTTTGTTTTACTACCACATGATTTTTGTAAAAGAATCTCATGTGAAAAAAATATTTAAAAATTTGGAAAAGCGTAAAATAATTAATTCATTCCCATTGTGAGGTAATATAAATAGCTGAAATGGAAACTTCATAAACAGGGGAGGACGAAAAATGGATGTATTATTCGTAGTCAAGAGATCATTTAACATAAGCATTAAAGGAATTATTTAACATAAGCAAATCAAATCTGATCATTTTAGACATTGAGGCGTATTCATAGTTAAATTGGTATTTAAACTAATAAAGCTGCTACCAACTATAAATCCGACTATAATTATGCATCAGTTAGTGTTTGTAGGCAACTTCTCTTTCACCAAATAATCGATTTTAAAAGGATCAATAAATATTTACCAAACTAGCATTTTATTGCAATGATAGAAACAATGTGATCCGGGTTCAATTTTAAACACTCGAGTAATTGCTTTGAATACAACTCTGAGCTATGCTAATGCTGAGCCAGAAAAGTACAAAATTAACGCAAATGAATAAAATTATGCCTATACTCAGAAAAGTTTTTAAAAAAAGAATATATGAAAATAACTAAACGCTCTCATTTTGCTACTTGTTATACGGGAATTAGCAAGTGATGCGAATGCGCCTCTATACACTTTAGCAATGAAAACTAACGGTGCTGCATTTATATGGAAACATTTTCCTGGGTGGCGGCGCTCCGAGCATTCCGATAACCAATTTCATTTTGCAACGAATATGGGAAGAAACGAACTATTACGATAAATATTTGTGCTGAATACTAGTCTACTTAGTCTACTAGTTAAGTTAAAACATCGGCATTATATTGTAATTTTTTGATCAAGTTTTAGTTAATTTTCCTTGTTTCCAAGACCAATCACGGTGTATACGTTTTATTTCAACCCTGAAAGGCTCAACCACAGGCAAGGTTTCCCCTCAGATTGTATACTGGTTATAATGTGGTGATAACTTTGTTCTTTAGAGTGGTCTTGTTTCGATTGTCTTACTTGTTTTGCTGTTTATGAGGAAGATCACAATTATCGCAAGTTGCTTTGCCTTTACAATAGTGCTTTATTGAGTGTCCATACAACTGACAATTTTTGCAATACATGAGGCTAGGTATGTATTGCCCTACGTTGACTTTACGCCAGGCAATGTCAATTTGACCAGGCAAGTTAAACAAATCGAATGTTAGCAACAAACATTATTTGTAGTGAACTGGATATAATGGTTTTTCATCAGAAATTTATAAGCGACAACTACACCTTGCGCACTTGGTTCGCTTACAATTTCAGTTTCGCTTACATTGTTTACGAAGGGTGCATAAACTCTACTTTTTGTAAAATTAAGGTTGTCATGATACTTAGCTTTTACACTACAAATTTCTGGGACCTGCTTTAAAGCAATAGAGCGTTCCGATATTTTTTTGTTGTTCACTAGTAATAATATTGAACCGTCCCGAAGCTCACTCACATAATTAACTTCGCTACTCACCGCACCTATAGCGCTGTGTACAGCAAAACAAGAAAATTGTGAAATTGGTTTATTTCCTTCAGTCGATTGAATTATGATGTACATACGTCAGATTATTATTAGTTTTATTGGTTAAAGGAAGATTTGGGAAGTCAAACACATCAGAAATATCAATATTTTTGCTTGTTTTGTTTAAGTCTTTTTCTTTTTTATTCTGGAACTACCTGAAAGCGGGGCAAACCGATTTGCTTGCTCCAAGGTGGTTCAGGCCGGTGGCCATAGTAGCACAATAATAGGTTACAATAGGTTTTGAGATTTAATTGAAAGTGAAACTGCGATAATGGGTAGCACGTGGATTGCACCAAAAATTGCTAGAGAATAAAAGGCACACGGGAATAAGATAACCGCACGCTCTGAGAGATAGTCGGAGACTGTAACTTTTAATAAATGTACATAGTAATATGTATTTGAACAATAACCTTAAGACCGCTTTATTTTTTGTTGTTCGTGTGCCTACAGCTCTGTAGATAGCGTTGGTTTAATATAGAAAATCACCATTTACAATATGTGTTCTTTTACAGGGGAAGGAAAAATTCAAAAACATAAACTTATAAGTTTGCGGGTTTTAAACGCATATTTCCTTAAATCTATGAAATAGAGAAACACCGAACATTTTTTCCAATGATTCCTTAAAGGGTTATCAATTAAAAACTACAAATCGTTTTTGGAAAAAACTGAGTTAGGATCTTTCAAAATTAATCAAGCATGTTCTGCACTCAAATAGGTTTTATTGGTGTTCTGCATTTCAGTTCCGAGTGACTTTGTGTACTTTCCCTACCTGAAACGGACAGGTAAAGGGGAAATTTCCTAAGGAAGGTGAAATGCCTGGCATCCCGAATGTCCGTTTGTGAAATTAACGCCTTACGGTGACCCCACACGTTTTAAAAATTTAAAACATTTTGGTCGATTTCGTTCTAAGTTAACATCTTTTTTTTTAACTTTCCACTCATACTATAATCTTCCTTTCTATTCTACTTTAACTGTCTGGGCAGGGGCTAGAAGCATGGTAGTCTATAGCACCAGGTTTCAACACAAAAAATACACCAAGCGCCATATCTGGCTCCAAATCGAAAAACGCAAAACCAAATCGATCATATTGCGATAGAATTAGACGTACGTACACTCCGAAGACCGAATGTCGACACGGATCATCTAAATACACAATGAAAGCTCGACGTCGGAAAGATGCAATCGCAAAAGGCAGCTACTAACGTCGCTACTCAACTCTCGCAGCTGCTCACTAAGAGCACTTCACAACAAACCGGAATTCGCGAGCATTGAGAGCACAATTCTCTGTCACTTGAGATGCTAGCCGACAGGAAAAGCGCCCGGAAATTTTAACAAAAGGTTTGCGGCAGGTTTTAAGACCGGGAGAATTTCTTGTAAGAACAAGAACGGCGACCTGGTGACTGATGTCCAAAGCACACTCAAATTGTGGAGGGAACATTTCTCCACTTTGCTAAATAGTGGCAGCGAAAGTATCGCTGGAGAAAGCGAAGATCCCGAAGCCCTAATCGCTGAATAGCAATAACGCGACTACGGAACAACAAAGCCGCTGGAGCTGATGGGATACCAGCTAAGATATTCATGCATGGTGGGGAAAAGTTGGTAAGTTGCATGCACTAGCTCATTTTTAGAATATCGTCGGACGAATTCATGTCCGCCGATTGCAATTTAAGTGTGCTCCGCCCAATTCACAAGAAGGGTGATCCAGCGATGTGCTCCAACTAACTCCTTAACATATCAGTCAAGGTTCTGTCGAGCATACTGTGTAAAAGACTGATGCGAAACCTCAACGAACTGATTGGACTTTAGTGGTTTTAGACCTGGGGGTCTACTCTGTAAGGCGTTGCGCAAGTAAAAATGATCGCAAACGCAAAAAAAGTAACTCTGTAAGGCGACAAGCACATTGAATATTGCGTTTTACGCATTTCTTTTTCCCCTTCGCAATGGTGATACCCTGTATTGCGCAAGCGATTGTCAAACTCATGCGTTAAATTCAATTACCGTTCGACATCTAACTGGCTAGCGCAAAGGACAAAAAATGTGAGTTTATAAATTATGTCAGCAATTTTATTTTACTAAAAGCCTTTTTTAACAGGGATAATCCGAAAAATAAACAAACAAACCCGACGCAGTTGGAAATTTTAATAAATTTTATGAAAACGCATTCCGAACTTTCCAAACTGAAAACTGTGGACGCGAAAAATACAGCTAATAATTTATGGAAAGAATTAGTTTGTGACCTTAATGCTGCTGGGCCACCAACGCGCGATGTTTTTGGATGGAAAAAGGTAATAAAATATTTTTAAAAGCATAGTAATTTTCCAAACCTTATTCAACTATTTAAAGGTTTGGTCTGACTATAAAACCCATTTGAAAGCAAAAATGCGGCGAAACAAACTAAGCATTTCTGGAACTGGTGGTGGTCCCTCAAGTCATAGCTCTTTAACACCGATGGAAGAGCAGGTTATTGAGTTGCTAGCGATAGAAGTATCCGTCAGCGGAATTAGTGGCACCTTAGAATTTGGTGCAATACACTCAACGCAACCAACTGTGTCAGACGCCCCAACCGAGTCAGCCGCCCCAACCGACGAACTCCAACAAAAAGAACCAACACCGGCCAAGGAAATGCTACATTGTTCCCACAAAAGGGCCGCTCCGCGAAAGCAAGAGAACCTTTTGAATAAGCAGGTGGATAACAAAATCGCTTACCATAAAGGCTCTTTAAAAGTGCTGTGTGAAATGAATGGAAATATAAATATAATTTCAAAATTTATGAAAAAGAAACTTAAATTGGAGAACAAGAAATATATTAGTTGTCGAAAAATTTGAACACAAAAAAAAATGGATTTTGATTAAACAAAATTAAAATTTGCAACATTAGAATTAAAAAAGCAAATGCTACAAATTCAATGCCAGAGTGTATAACATTTGTCTGTTTTATACACTGTGATTTTATTTTAAGGATTTTGAAGTTTGATACCTATTATTTAATATTTACTGTGAATTACTGTTTTTTTTTATATTGATGATGTTTAAATCAATTGCTGTGAACTAAAGAAATATTTTGTGTTGCTGTGATAGTTTGGACTAAGGGCCAGTTTTTCAGTGCACAGTTAAGCTTAAGCACGTAATAGCTGGTTTGCATTTGATTGGTTATTCATAATTGAACAAGCGTTTAAACTAAGTCTAAACCACAGTCAGAGTTAACCGTGCATTGAAAAACTGGCCCTAAATTTATTACATATACTTACATACATATTTATCCAATATACATACATATGTACGTGCAAGAAAATAGGCTAAAGTCTAATATCATTAATATGAATTTTAACATTTACTTTGTATAAACGATGGAAAATGTACTTCAATAAACAAAAATAAAAATAATAGTTTATCAATTTTTAAAATAAAAAGATTATTCATATTTGTTATCCTATTTTATGAAATCATACTGTTTTTTATTTGGTCCCTTAAACGCTTAGCAATATTGGCTTCACTCACATTTCCTACGGTGTCATTATGGAGAGGTTCCACTTCTTCAGCGTCCAGTGATATGTTAGCAGGTGATTCCACATTATAGAGGGTACAAATATTATGAAGAGCACAGCATACGTTTAATATGTGCACCACTTTTTCTAGACCGTAATGTAGTTCTCTAGCAGCTAAAAGGCATCGGAACCGGACTTTTAATATTCCAAATACACGTTCTATAATAGATCTTGCTTTTCAAAAATTTCGATTGTAGTAACTTTCAGCTGAGTTTTCAACAGCATTTCTGTATGGAATTAATAGCCATGGCTCAAGTGGGTAGCCGGAGTCGCCTATATGAAAAAAAAATTTAAGTATGGAAAACAAATAATGCATATCATGGCAAACAAGTACCATTACTTTACGAATGAACGAATGTACTAGTCTGTATGCATTTATATGTTTACCAAGAATGCGAACTCCTATTTCGCCATTCTCATAGTTTGTTTTTAAATACTGACGCTCGTCGGACAAATTCCAAACATGTGAATCATAGCACGCTCCTGCAAATCGACCATTAACAGCTCTTATAATCATTTTATGATCACATATCTAGGTTAATGAAACAATATTTATTAAGAACTAAGATTACTATTAACTTATTTGCATTACCACCATAGCGTTTATACTATGCTTTAGTTTTCTATTGAAATATAGATGCTCATCAACTGTCGGTCGAATCATTTGGATGTAGGTGACATCCACTACTCCAATTACTCCTGGAATTTTAGACTTTGAGTAAAAAGTTCGTTTCGCATCATTTTTCTCCTCCGAAGACATTGCAAAAGTTATATGTATTGAGCACAGCGCTTTTTCAATTGCTTTGCAAGCTTCAAACACACAACTCGAAACTGTTTGTAGCGCTAGTCTTGTATGGTGTTCTTGCCCAATCTGATGTTGGTATGCTCCCTGCGCCAAAAACTTTAAAGTTGTTGCAAGTTTAACAATTTCGGGTATTCCTGTGGACCGGCGTGGAGTTTTCAGCTCGCCGCTTATGCTGTCCAAGACATATTTGAATGATTCCTAGTTTAGGCGAAAATTCTGTACGAAACTAAAAGCACAAAGCAGGTTTAAATATCACATTAAACTCCATCATTCAAACTTGCCATTTTTCACTTGCCTTTTTTCAACTTAGAGTTGTCCCTAATAATTTTCCGCTCAACTCATTCATTGTTTGGATATTGCTGCCATAACGCGACAGAATACATATTTTCACTTATCTTTTGTTAAAATTTTTTACATTTAATTTAAAACACTAATCAAATTGAATCAATCCTCTTTGTTTTTTTCACTTTTTCTGATGTTTCTATCGCTGGTTTTGTTTTCATTCTCCTTCGTTTCGTTCAGTAATGCCAACTACATTTAAATTATGCAACCGGGAAAATACGACAACATTGTTTATAATGCGCAAGCGTTATAGAGTACCGATTGCCCTTCGCAACGCAATTCACTTTCGCAGCGCATTGCTTTTCGTAACGCCTTACAGAGTAGACCCCCTGGAAAATCTACCATCGAACAGATATTCGCGAAACGCCTAATAATGACAAATACCCGTGAGAAGAGAAACCACACACGCCGCCTATTTGTCGAATAGAAGTTGCCTACATGCCGCGCTTTGTATTTTAGCAGTTGCAGTGCAAATAAAACGCCCAAGTGCAGTTATCACCTTATTTCGTCTCGCTATTCCTGTAGCAGCAACCGCGCTGTGACGCGTATGCTGCCGGTGTTGTGAAAACAAGCAATAAATTTTAACATATGTTGTCAAACACCTAGTTTAAAAAAAGCGATTTATTACAACTTAAAAGTGAACTTTAAACCATTTTTCTACGAAAGATACATACATGATTTCATGAAATACAGAAATACATATGTATGTATATCAAAATGCTCTTCGATTATGAAATGATAAACTGTTTTATTAATTCGTCAGTACTGACAATTTCGGAAAGAGCAAAATTCAGTCTTCGGCATTACTCAGTATTTTCTAGGAAGGTTCGGCAAAAATATGGCGTGCGGCGTCTTTAAAGATTTGATGAAAATCTGACGGGCAATTATATTTACCATTTTAGGAGATTCTTTGGGAATTTAATAAAGCCAACGTTCTCTTTACTACCATCAAATTTTTGTAAAAGAATCGCTACATTTGTATTATAAATTTAATCGAAATATATTGGTATTAATTTTCTCATATGAAAATAGACAAAAAAGTTGAAAAAACGTAAAATAAGTTATGTTTTCGTATTCTCCAGTAAAAAACTATCCAGTTACTTGCCAGGAGCGAAATATCTGAGCTGCTGAAAATACGAAAAAGCATACCCCAGTAATAAGTTGGAAGTTTTTGTTACACCTGATTTTTTGGCGCGAAATTTAAAAAATGCATACCTAAAATAAAGAAATAGCACCAAAACTCATAATTAACGTCTCACAATTGTAAATTGCAGCCATTGCGGATAAAGATGCAGGACTGGCCTTGCAAACATAAAGATTCTGGGCGTCTTACTGATATATGTAGGTACACAACAAATTTCCTAACCTTCATGCACGTTTATTTATTTACTAACTTTTTCTATTTTTCACCTCTCTTAATGAAAATGGTTAGCAATTTTAATAACTGTTTTCTATTTATGACCAACTGAATAATTTCAAGCAGCTGTTTATCTTACTGGCAAATTCTTGCAAGTAGAAATTTATGCAGTAAAACTTGCAAAGTTGCAGCTTTTGGCATTTGGTCGTACTCATAGTCAACTGCACTTGGGCGTTTTGCACTGCAACTTCTAAAATACAAAGCAAACATTTAATATTCTGTGTTTAACTTTTTGTAAAAATCAATCAAAACTCTGAAAAATCCACTTCACGTCAAACGAGGCAAGTACGAAGTCACGGAAGTGCTTTTGTCGTCACCTTCTTTTCTCTGCATCGTGCGTTGTATTATGGTTTTATATAATTCTTGAATACAAACAATAGTGTCAGGGTTTATTTTAAGGATGAATTCAAATACATAGCTTTCAGTCATCAAAACGAGGTGTCTCTTAAAAGTAAAGCAAAGTGCTCATTACAGAGTCTCGAAACTAGGTGTCGCTTAAGCATATATTTTTTTTTTTTCATAAAAAATTTTATTTGGGATTAAAAAATAATTACTACATTGTAACAAAAAATATAGCAGAAATATTTCAGTCATCTTTTATTTGATACGGAATTTGTTAGGCGGCCATCGTAGACGAGTGTGTAGCGTGCGTAAAACTGTAGATTCCTCAATTTGTGTTCCAACATCTAGACACACACCACGAACTTTTATTTCGGCTTTAAAAAATATTTGGCCAAGTTATACTCTTGTCACTGGTATAAAAACTAAAAGTCCGGATTTTCTGTTATTATGGGATTTTTTCCCAAAAAGTTGAATTATCCAGATGTCCTGGAATCAAAGGGACAGTGATAACTTTCTTCTACAACCCGGACTTTTATTGCATAGAAAAACAAAATTAAAATATGCATGGAATGTACGGAGAATGTGACATACAATAAATATTTTAATAATTTAATTTAAGAAAAAGCGGCTTAATATTTACATTCAATAAAATCAATACAGAAGACAAATAAGCTTTTATTAAACATTTATTTGAAATAGCATACTTAAACGGACGGTAATGTACGATAAAACTGTGTTACGACACCAGAAATGAACGTGTTCCCCCCGCCGTTATCATTTCTCTTATAAATTGTTTAGTTCCGAAATAACCGAGCTTTAGTTTTTCCATTGGAAACAGTGTTAATTGTGCATGAATACTCAATCACAAGCCCTGTGCAAAATCCCATTGGTATTGTATGGTATTTTGTACAGTAGTTGAAAATCCCAACTTCATTCGAAAGCCCTAACTTTTTACTGCTTGGGAATATGTCATACATATTTATACATACCACTTCCCCTTACCTATTGTTATAAACCCAATTAAACTGACACACCCGATTAGTAGTGCAAAATGTGCAATAGTGCAAACTTTCAAAGTTGTTGCAGTCGTTTAGGAAACTTACATACATACATACATATATACAGACGTACACAAAAATTAAACCTGATCTGCTTATATGCTTATGTTTCGTGTATTAAAACACACAATTACACAGCAAAACACACACACATACATACATATACAAGTTAAATATTTGTAAGTTTATTTCTTAAGCGGGCTGTATAGAAGACAGCAACTCCGCGTTAATTAAATGAAACAAATTATATTTTATTTATTGCGGGCTGTATAGAAGACAGCATAACCGCGTTTATTAATATGAGAATTGAATCTAAAGCTAAGTTACGATAATCTTAATATTTATACTTAGCTATGCCTGCGCTGCAACTGCATTTTGCTGCGTAGCGTCTGTATTCTGCTTCGTGATAAATTCATGCTGCTTCGCTGCGACTGCACGCTGACGTTGAGTTTAGCGGGCGGCTCCCATGTGTTGTTGTACTGATAATGTTTACAACATTAGTTTCGGTCACAGTTATGCTGACTCCGACTGTGGCCCACATGTTTGTTTGTTGAGCGGGTCATGTTTATAATTGCACTTGGTTTTACAAGTGCAGTTCGGCTGAGTCGGTTGTTCGCTGATTTCCGTTCCACATAGCTGTGTGCCACTTAGCATTGTCGTCTTGCTATGCGTTTGTTAATACAGCCGAATTTATTATGGGTAATCATATTTCGGGCAACATGTGCAGTATTGACTTTTATTAAGTTGACCATTAAATGTTTGATTTGGGTCAACTTAGTGTAGCCAGTTTATGATTAGTGATCAAATAACGGAATATGAATGCGTTATTTGATCCTCTGGAATGCGGGTCTATTGTAATTTACGACATCTTGTAGAAGTGGTTGGTTTCGAGTTTTACTTTATGTGGTCCTTGTGAGTGGTCCTAACGTGTTGGCTTGAAGTGTTTGAAATATGACGGCGAGTCATATGTCAGGCAGCTTGGGTGGTATTAACTTACCCTAAGCTAACTCTTCCCCTCTTAAATCGATTGTCCTCAATCGGTATTGTTGCTGTGGATGAGTTAAGTCATTGAAGATAATTGAAGAAATGGGCCTTCTGTTGTTTTTGCAGTATTTTGATTATGTGAGTGCAGTTCAGGCGATACATATAATTTCCTTTTATATTTATTAATACATATTAAAATAAAAATTACTACAAAAATAGATAATACAATTAATAAATCTGAACTTAAGCTAATTAAATGAACACTTTTATTATTTTTAAACAATAGTTCAATGTGTTCTTGTTGCCTAATTTGCTTTAAGTACAATTTTTCTAATTTTAACTCTGTTTCTGTAATATTTTTATTTTCTTTAATTTTTGTAATCTTATTTGGTAATGTAAATGAATCGTACATTTTGATTTTAATATTTTCAAAAGTTTTGTTTGTAGCTATGACTTTACAATTTTCAAATTTTATTAAAAAAGTTCCTGTTTGTTTAATTTCTAATTTGTTACAATTGTGAGATATATTCAGATAAAAATTTTTGAATATTAATATTCCCGGTAATACTTCTTTAATTTCTGTTTTTATTGATGGTACTAAATTACAATTTGCTTCTTTAAACAACAATTGTTATCTAATTTGATTAAATTTTTTTCTAGGTTGTCCTTAACAATTTTTTTATACAAATTATTATTTTCATCCGTAAGTATGTCATATTCATCTAAAACTAATGATAAATTTTTTTGGTCGGGAATAGGTTCAAAAATAATTTTGGATAGGATATTGGAGGAATATTGGGGTATTAGTAAGGTTATAATAATGTTGTCATTATAAAAAACTACTGCTACCTGTATGTCGTTGTACATGTCAAAATCATTGATGAGGTCAAGTTCGGTCTGAGTTAGTATATCTGTTGGAATTATTCCTAATTTACTTGAAAAAATTAATTCTCCGATATCGTTTATGTGATTTTGCAAAAGTGTTATATCATTGTTTATTTGATATATGTGTTTAAGGAATTCTAATTCGTCCTCTATAGTTTTAATTTTATTCTGGGTCGTTTTCCTAAATATATTTATGTAATTCTGAATAAGAGTCTGTTGCTTATTTATATGGTTGGTAATGTTACCAATTTGGTCAGTAAGAAACCTATTAGAATAAATTAATTTATTTACGCTATCTGTTGCATGTTGAGCATTATTTTGTATTGAGTCTAATGTACTAATTATCTGTTGTTCATCGTCACTGTACATGGTACCTGCTATAAATTTTAATCCTTTACCTATAATATTAACTAGTCCTCGTTTTGTTTTAGTATGTGGGTATAGGTAGGTTATTTTTGCTTTAAGTAATACAAAATTTTTGTTTACCGTGTTCAGTAATTGTCTGTTTTCAATGTTTACTGCTGTCAAAGCTTTAATGTTATCTGCTATTAGCGAGATTGTTTCGTCATAACTCGTTAAGTTAATGCAATGTAGGACTTTATTGAAATTACTTATTGTCTTCTGCTCTCCAGTCTTGATAGGTATGTATCCATTACTGTTGGTTAAGTCCTGTATGTCAATTTGTTGTGCGGCAATGGTAGCAAATGCTAACAATAGCGTTTGGGTTATTAAGTTCATCTTTATTTTGGCCATTGTAAACCTATAAAAAAAATATATATTCAATTTTGTTTAATATTATTTTTATGAACTATTCTTCCTGACTGTGTCTTTATTGTAGTGTTGTAGTTTTGTGCTACGATTTCCTTTTTATACCTAGATGTCAGTTTATTTCCTAACCTCTTATTTATTTTAATGAAAATTTCGTTTCCTGGCTGGTATTGTTTTAATGCTATTCTATTTCTGTTGTGATAAGCTAGATCAACAACTTGTTTATCCTTAATTTTTTTAGCAATTTCTAATCTATATTTTTCTATTAATATGGGGCCGCTATTGACTCTCCTACCAAAAAATGATTCTATGGGTTTTTCCCTTGTAGTTGAATGCACAGAGTGGTTTTACTCTTTGACCAATCTTTCTAAAAGTTCTAGGAAAGATTGGTGCGTATTCTCACAACGTAGGCATCTCATTATTTCCTGCAATGTGGAGTGAAAACGTTCCACTTGCCCATTCGAACAACTTGTATATGGAGCTGTTCGGTGAATTTCTATGCCGAATTCATTTTCTATCATGAAATTTATCGTTTCGGATTTAAACGATTTTTCATTGTCCATTACTAGAGTTTCTGGTACGAGAGAGAAAAGAATGTCTCTCAACGGTTGCCTGACATCCTCGGCTGCTTTGGATTGGATAGTTCTCACAATCGCGTATTTAGAAAATTTGTCCACTGCTGTTAAAATTAACTGCTTTCCCATGTGCAGTATATCAATATGAACTATTTGACCTGGAAATGTAGGAATTGGTGTTGGCTGAATTTTCGGTTTCGCCGGATGTCGGTCATATTTATTTTCTTTGCATGTAAGGCAAATTCTAATTAGTTTCTTAATTTTGCTAGCCATTCCTGGAAAATAATATTTTCTCAAAATTGGTAATTTATTTTCTTTACAATTTCTATGTGCTCTGTTATGTTCCCTAATTATGATTTCCTGCTGTTGTTGAATATCTATTATATCCTCTACTTGTATCTGCGAAAATCGTATTTTGTATTTACTAAAGTGTATGGGATACAATTCTTGTATTACTCCCATTATGTCTTCTTCTGCTTTGATGCAGTTTATTACCGATGGGTTTAAATATTTTTTTAAAATCTGCAGTAAAATTTCATGGGTATAACTTAATTCTGTTATAATATGTCGGTGATATGTTGGAAATATTATTTGAAATTGATAGTTGGATACTAAGTCCTTATTTAAAAAAATTTGATTTTTAAACACGTTAATCGGCTGTTCGACACTGTATATTAAGTTGTGTGATGAGCTTTCGTCTGAATTTGTCGCTGTAGACAGCGTATTCAACTGTGTTGTTTGTGGTGGTATTCGTGATAATGCATCGGCCACAACATTTGCTTTGCCGGGCTTATATGCTAATTCATAGTCATATTCCTCCAGAATTGACTTCCACCTTTTCATTTTACTGTTGTTATTCTTATTGCTTAAGGCATAAGTTAAAGGTTGGTGATCCGTTGTAATTTTTACTTTCCTGGAACCATATAAATAATTTCTGAAGGTATTTAATGCCCAAATTATTGCTAAGAATTCTTTTTCGTTAGCGGCATAATGTTCTTCAGCTTTGCTTAATGTCCTCGATATAAAAGCTATCGGTCTATATCCTCATAGTCCTAGGAAGCTTCGGAGTTCCTTTAGGCTCTTGGGTTCTGGAAAGCTTGCAATGGCTTCCACTTTCTTTGGATTGGTTCTTATGCCAACCGGAGTAATCACAAACCCTAAAAATTCGGTTTCTGATTTAAAAAAATCGCACTTATCCAACTGAACCTTCATGTTGGCGTCTTCTAGTGTTTTAAATATTTTTTCAATATCTTTGCAATGATCCTTTTCGGTTTTGCTAAAGATAATTATATCATCGATATACACATAGCAACATTTGCCAATGTGTTCTCTTAATATATCGTCTAATGCGCGTTGAAAAATTGATGGCGCATTTTTTAGGCCAAATGGCAAACGTGTAAATTCATATTTACCGTTATTGATAGAAAATGCGGTTTTTTCTATGTCCGATTTCCTTAATGGTATCTGATGAAAACCACTTTTTAAATCCAATACTGAGAAGTAATTACTTTCAGCTAATTGTGATATTACCTCAGATATTTCAGGAATTGGATACCTGTCTGAAATTGTAACTGCGTTCAATTTCCTGTAATCAATAACCATACGGTATTGTTTATTTCCTGCGGAATCTGCCTTCTTTGGGACAATCCATACAGGAGAATTATATGGCGATCTGGATGGTCGTATTATGCCATCGTCCAGAAGCTGTTTTACCTGTTTTTCTACCTCGGATTTTAATGCTACCGGGTAAGGGTAAAATTTCGAGTACACTGGTGTAGCTGTTGTTGTCCTAATTTGACCAACAACTTTTGTTGTGTATGTGAGCTTTTCGTTAGGCTCAGAAAAAAGCTTAGGATGCTTTGTAGTTATCTCCTTCACGATGCTTTTCTGTTTATATAACAGATTGTTTTCGTTAATTGCATGAACGCATTGCGTGGGGAGTTGTTTTAGGTGGACTTTACAGCCATTTCCTAATATCATACAACTTTCGGCTGTATGTATCACCGCTTTCATACTTCTAAGAGTATCATTTCCTAATATGCCATCAAACACTTTTAATGCTGGCATTAAATATAATTTTATTTTTTCTTTAATATTAAAAAATTCCGCATAAGTATGCTCACTAATTTTAATTTCTCCCGCTATTGATTTAGCGTAAAATGGAGTTTCGTTTGGTATACATTTCTTTACCAAACCGGGTTTAACGTAGTTTTTACTTGATCCTGTGTCTACAAGAAACTTTAAAGCTTGACCGCCCTCCACTTTAACTTCAAAGTATGGTAGTGAAGAGCTCAGCATACTAAAAAATTAATGTTAGCTGAGTCATCCGTATTTTCGCTTTCCTTTTGTTCCGCTATGTGGAAAGTCCTTTGTGCCTTATTATTATTGTGTTGGGGAGCCTCCAGAGGTCTTTTTCCTTGATAATACTTTTTTTGGGTAGGTTTATTCATGTAGTTTACCCTACGTGAGTGCATGGTCTGATCGACATCCAAGGGCTCTGGCTTTGGCTGAGGCTTCGGTGGCCTTGCCATGCTTGTTGACTTGATTGCGGATTATAAGCTAACTGCGGGTAGAAGTCTTGTGGTCCTGCAGTGTATTTATTGTTATTGCCTTTATTTGGTCTTTGGTACGATTGCCCTACGTTATAGGCATGGTTCGTCCTAAAATTTTGGTTGTCCAATTTTTGGCACAGGTGAAGAGCTTGCGGTAAATCGACTGGCTCTTTCATACCCAATAATCTCGGTAGATCTCCATTTAATCCCCTTATAAATGTGTCCAACGCTTTGCTTCTGTAAGATTGCGTTAACATGCGTAAAGTCTCATTGCTCATCCCTTCGCAACCTAATTTATTCAAGATCAACGAGAGGTGTTTATACACCTGTTGATAAAATTCATCAATTGACCTATTACCTTGTACCAATGTAGTTATTTGGTACTCTAAAGTTGATAGATCGCGTCTATCGGGCCTAATTAAACTATTAGGGTTTGCCATTTTGAAAAAATTTTAATTTTTGTTTTTGAATAAAATAACCTTTATTATTCATTACTCTTTTTCCCTTTATTTATAAATTTGAATTCTTAAAATATAGATTAAGTCGAACTGCTTCTTCTTCGATATTATCCCTATTGTCAAAGTCAAAATAAGTAGCTACTTTATTTTCTCCTATAAAACTAAATACCAATTGCATAGCCCTAGCTTTTTCCTGATTACTACTACCTGTAATTATGAGGGGTTTATATTTTTCTACCTCAATATCTCTGTCCACCTGCTCTATAATTTTGTCTAATCCGTCGTAGTCGAAATCGACTGGTAGAGCGTCCATTTAAATTTATGGTGTTGTTAGTGGGGTATTTATAATAATATCTAATTACAATTTCTTTTTATACTTAATAAAAGTATATATATTCTTAGTATAAATTCTTACTCTTACGGCTACTGTTGGCTGCGATGGAGATGTTGATTGTAGTACTGTTGTTAGATGCTCCGGTTGCTTCCAGTTGCTGTCTAAAGTTGATTATTTTAATTTTTTCTCACTTTTTCCTTTCAAGGAGTATATTTGCACTTTATTCTTCTCTGTTTTAAATTTTTTTTTCCAAAAGATTTTTGCACTTTATTATAAATGTTATCACCTTTAGGGTATATTTTGTTTGTTTTTTCCGAAAATGCTTTTGTTTTTTCACTATCGCATCTTTTTTTTTGAAATAGTTTATCTTGTCTTTCAGTGTTTTTCTTCTTTTAATAGTTTCTTACATCGTAGGCTGGTACATATGTATATTACCACCGGCTTGCCTTAGCTACTAAGGGCCCTATCGATATAATCGTGAGGAATTTATTCACTTTTTACGTTTATCAAGCGCACAATTATATTTGATCAACTTCACCTCTTACCACTGGTGGGGGAAAGTGAAGATCACAAAAAGTGCTGCTTTTAATGTTTTATTTTTTTATTTTTTTGAGTCTATAGTGTAGGCGTCGCGGAATCCTTAATTTTTTATTTTCGGGACGTATTTTTCTTTCCACGGCACTTTTAGTTCTTTTTTTTATTCCCGCGATGCCTTACTTTTTATTTTCAGGCTTTTCTTTCATGATCACTCGGGCGCGCGAGTTACATATACATGCCATCCACCTACAAATATGCCACTAAAACAAGGGCCAGCAGTAGCCACTAATAGCAAAGTCAGCATATTCTGATACCTAAACAGAATATGCTGGAATTATTGGAACATAAACATCCACATGCCTAGAAATGGCCAGTCAGAACATAGTATAATCATAAGCAACTATAGCAACATTGTTGCAAATGATTATACTATACATATGTATATGAGTATGCATATCAGAATATACAAACCAGTATAGAATTGCTTGAAGCAATGTACAATAAAAAGATATAAATATATGTATGTAGATAAAAGCTCTTAAAGCAAATACATATGAACATATTTTACATACATACAAATTACATACATACAAATTGTAACAGCTATCTGTAAACGGTCCAAAGTAGGATGGAGTGAGCTAATGAAGCCAGAACGATTCGAGTGGCCAGGCATAGAGGTGGACTCTCCTCCACAGTAAATTTTAATAAATACTATATTAAAAACAAACGTTTGAAGTTTACTTTTAAATAATAAAATTGAGACGAGGCGATCAACCCATAACTGGCGCAGTCTAAGGGAACAGCTATACAAAACAAAGCGGCAAGATCAGGACAAAGCGGCAACATCAAAACAAAGCAGCAACATCAGGACAAAGCGGCAAACATTTAGTATGTATAAAAAGTGTATTATTAATGTGTAATGGTACAAATCTACCTTTAAACAAGTGTGACATATAACAAAAAGGCTTGTACAGCCATAAATAAAAATAAAAAATCCGCGATTCACCACCGCAAGGGGGACCCTCCGGATTTATAAAAACTTAAAATAACTCTGCGATTCACTGCTATTAAGCGGGACCCTCCAGAGATTATTAAAGAAAAAACAAAGAAAAGAGAAATTACTAAGAAGAACTAAAAAGATTTTTTTTTTGTTAATACAATCAAAAATATAAAATATTAAAAAAAAAATTAATTTTTATTGTTGTCTCTTTATCCTTCTGAAAAAAAAATGGCACAAAATCTTACAAATATAGAACACTGTCTGGTTGCTATAACTCAGTTATTGCAACAAAACGCAAATCAAAGGACGGTGACAGTTAGGCAAAGAATAGAAAAAGATTTAAAATATCTCCAAGGTTTCGAGGGTATTTCAAAAAAACTACCCGCTTTTATAGACAGTATAGATAGGATTCTTAGGGATTACGCAAGCCAAGAGGATATAGTATACAGAATAATATACGACCTCAAAATAGTGGGAGCGGCAAAAAATTTTTTGTCCCTAAACCCACCAGAGAATTGGGAGAGTTGCAAAATTAAATTAAAGCAACATTATAGGCCCACCAAAGACCAAATGTCAATAACAAATGACATAACAAATTTAAAAGTGAGGAGTATTAGCGACTTAGTAAGAAAAGCAAAGGATATAATAGATAGCATCACAGAATATAGTGCTTTAAATGAAAACGGAAGCACTATGAAGGAAATTCTGTCAGGAATGCTAATTCAAAAAATAAAACAATTGACAGCAGGAACGTTAGCCTATTCAGTCAGGAATATAACGTCATGGTCAGAAATGGCGAATATAATATATAATTTTATCGGAATGGACGAGGGAAATCTCAACCCAATGTTCATTCTAAGAAATACTTCAAATAGTAATAAATATGGTCAACCGCAAAACCAAAGAATGAATAGACCACAAAATAGTACAAGATGGGGAAATGATCGTTCTCAAAGTAGCCACGAGCCAGAACAAGTTTACCATCGTAGGCAAAGTGTTGTAGCACAAAATTATAACCAGTCTCAGAATAACTCTCAACAAACAAGAAATAGGCCTAACTCATACCACAATAACAACGGCAGGCAGAATAGTTCTCAAACTAATTTCCGTTATCAAAATGAATCTGGTCAGTATAATCGTTCCGGTAGGCAGAATAGTTGTCAAACAGGGAATAATCGACCTCAAAACGAATCAGGTCAGAATAATAGTACAAATAGGCAAAATACGTCTCAGCAGACAAGGCGTTCCAATGGGCCTCAACCCATGGACGTTGACACTACAAGTCAAGCAGAAGAGACCAATACTAATGAAGAGTTTTTTATAAATTAGCCTCGGATAATCACAATAAAATTTTTATAACATTAACCATGTTTAACAAAAAATGGTTAACTTTGGTGGATCCTGGATCTACTATAAGTATAATGAAAAAAGAAAGTTTTGGTAAAATTAATTTACCAGTTATTGAAAAAAATTATATCATAGTGAGCACTTTAAATGGAAACATAAAAAAGGAAAATGAGAGAGTTATCTCTCCTTGCCCTTTAGAATTCCAATATGTGGATAACTCGAAAATGAGATGGTTGAAAATGAGTTTTGATAAACCATATGACCTTCTTTTAGGAAATGATTTTATATTTAAAAACGTTAAGATAATCGACATAGAGAAGGAAGAAATTGAACTAAAAAATGGCATTAAAATTCCATTTTATGCGAAAACAGTCCAAGAGCAAGTTTATGCATTGGAATCAAGCGAATTTAGAAATATTCAACTTGGTCATCTAAAATCAGATGAACAAAAAGGAGTTGAAAAATTACTAAAAAAATTCGAAAAGTTAATATACAAGGAAGGAGATGACTTAACAACTACAAACACTGTCGTTCATGAAATTAAAACCACCACGTCCCAACAAATCAACTCAAAAATTTATAGGCTACCTCCAAAACATGAGGAAGAAGCCATTAGACAGATTAGAGAGTTGGAAAACCAGGGTATAATCCGAAAAAGTAGAAGCAAATATAGCTCACCTATAATAATAGTACCGAAAAAATGTGATAAGTCGGGCAATAAAAAATTTCGTTTAGTAATCGATTACCGGAGGTTAAATCAAATTACTGTTGATGATAAGTATCCTTTGCCAAATATCGATGGAATTCTTGACAAGTTGGGCAAAGCTCAGTACTTTAGCACTCTTGATCTCGCAAAAGGTTACCACCAGATTTTAATGGCAAATAGGGATATCGAGAAAACAGCTTTTGTGTCTCCAGTAGGTTTATATGAATACGTCAGAATGCCGTTCGGGTTAAAGAATGCCCCGGCTACGTTTCAAAGGTTGATGAATGATATTTTAAGAGATTACATAAATAAAATTTGCGTTGTTTATTTGGACGATATATTAATTTTTTCAACATCGTTGGAAGAACATTTAAATTCCCTTGACAAAATTTTTTCAAGATTACAAGAACATAATTTAAAAATTCAAGCTGATAAATGCAGTTTTTTAAATAAAGAAACAAAATTTCTGGGACATACATTAACCAAAGAAGGAATAAAGCCCAATAAGGATAAAATCGCAGTGATTTTAAATTTGAAAATACCAAAAACCGAAAAACAATTAAAAAGCCTTTTAGGGGTTACTGGTTATTATAGAAAATTTATAAAAGACTATTCAAAAATCGCGTACCCAATGATTAAATATCTAAAAAAGGGATGCAAAATAAACCCGAATGATCCTCAATATATTTCAAGTTTCGAAAATCTTAAATCTTTAATTTCATCTCACCCGATTCTTAAATATCCAGATTATGAAAAAGAGTTCTCAATTACAACAGATGCAAGTGACTATGCCATAGGTGCAGTGTTGTCTCAGGAAGGACAGCCAGTATGTTATATCTCACGAACTCTATATAATCACGAACAAAACTATGCAACTAGTGACAAAGAATTTCTAGCCATAATATATGCAGTCACATATTTTAGACCCTACACATATGGTAATAAATTTAAAATAATAACTGACCATTGCCCAATTATGTATTTAAATAACAAATATAAGGGAAAAGAATTTTCGCAACGCCATCAAAGGTGGCTTTTGAAATTACAAGAATACAATTATGAAATTGAATATGTAAAAGGTAGAAATAATGTAGTAGCAGATTTCTTAAGCCGGATTGAAAACGCTCCAAAAATCGATGAAAGCAATGATCAAGAATCGAATTTGGAAATGTCCGACACAATTCACTCTGCAGAAGAAGAATTATTAGAGCATTTTGCTATAAAGGAAGATATTGTTAATAAATACAAAACACAAATTATAATAACGTACAGCCCACATGCTGAAATTCAAACAGTACATGGCAGGAAAATAGTTGAAGTGAATCCAAAGGACAACGAAAATGTATTAAAAAATACATTTCAAAGACATATAAAAGGGGGTAAAGTTGGAGTTTTTTCCGAAGTCGAAGAACATGATTATCACAAAATTCAATTATTATTGATATCCATGTTTTCTTGTAATAGTAAACTACAATTTATAAAGTGCACAAAGAAAGCAACAGACATCTTACAAGAAGAAGAACTGCATAAACAAATTTCGTTATACCACAATAACGAATCGATGCATAGCGGTATTAGCGAAACATACAATACATTGAAAGATAAGTTTTACTTTCCTAAATTCAGAGAACACATTCAGTTAATAATAAATAATTGTCAAAAGTGCCAACAAATTAAGTATGATAGAAATCCCATCAAACCTAAATTTCACTTAACCGAAACGCCGAAAGAGAAAAATGAAATCATACATATTGATATTTTTCCTTTTAAAAAGCTATCTTTCGTAACAGTTATCGATAAATTAACAAAGTTTGCAGCAGGTTATTCTATAACAGATAGAAACTGGAGAATGAAAAAAGCTATTATAATAGATCAGTTTGCAAAATTCGGAAAACCAAAGAAAGTAATAATGGACAATGAATTCAGAGCGGAGCAATTAATACAGTTTCTAAATTCAGAGGGCGTTGAAGTTCACCTAACAAAACCAAACAACCACACAGGTAATGCAGATATTGAGAGGCTCCACTCAACCTTGTTAGAGAAACTAACAGGAATTGAGGATTCAAGTCTCTCAACCGAAATGAGGATACAAATCGTTATAGGTAACTATAATGATCGCTATCACTCAACTATAAAATGTTCACCCAGATTCGCAAAAGATAGTTTAGACCCAGCCATTTTAAATAACAGGATAAACCAAGCAAAGAATAACACAATAAATAAAAGAAATAAAACCAGAGAACAATACGAAGAACTTCGACCAACAGGTCCAATAAAGAATTACAAACGAGTTAGACACAAGGATGAACCATATTTTAGAATCAATCCTTTACAAAATGTTCATACAGCAAATATAAAGAGACCCCTGAAATTTGCGGAAATACCTAATTTGACCGATAATAGTAATATCGACGATGATAGGTTCAGTATTACAGCTCATAATGGAGATACTTGAAATAAATGTTTTGTTGTTATAATAGGTTAACACTAAAGAAAAAAAATTTATATATAAATCCTTATCAAAATAAATTGCTATATTCAATTTATTGCCACTCTGTTTACAGACAATGTTTATTATAACATTTATGCTTATGGCAGCAGGCATGAAATCAGCACGAGGGTACTTGCAGGTTACTCCAATACTCGATGATGCAGGGTACACAATGATACATATGGGACAGACAGAAATAGCAAATGAAACCAGTACAATTCTGCATATAATTCAACCTTTAGACATTTTAGAAATAATAAATCAATTTAGAGCAGATATTGAAAATAGCAAGATAAGAAAGAAAGCTTTTCTTCTGAACGAGATAGAAATACTGGAAGCAAAAATAAAAACAATACGACCAGAAAAATCCAACAGAGATAAAAGAGGACTAATTAATATAGTAGGAAAAACATACAACTGGTTATTCGGATTAATGGATGACGATGACAGACAAGAGATTTTGAGCTATTTAGAAGTTAACCAAAAGAATAATCATAATATTATTAAAGCAATAAATCAACAAATCAATATAAACGAACAGTTTAATGATAACATAAATTTATTAAAAAACACCATACAAGAAGATAGAGAAAAAGTCAAAAGTCTTATAAGTTCAATTGGTAAACAAAATGAAGAGATAGTGGATCATCTTTTATATAATGATATGTTCAATAAATTGAAAAATTTGGAAAGTAGAATTAACGATATCCAAACAAATATAGCAGCAGCAAAGTATAATTTGATCCATCCAGGTATTTTAATTAAAGAAGAAATCGATTACTTCAAAATAGATTTTTATAAACTAAAATTGTCTAAAATAGGAGTATTATCTTATAAAAACCAATCAATTGTAATTGCAATAAAAAGCCCAAGAAATTATGTAAAAACGGATTTGAAATTAATTATTCCTTTATCAAATAAGGACAATTTACAAGTAGATACAGAAAACGAATTAATTGTTACAATTAATAAAAAAAATTACAAATATGAAAAAGACAGGGCTTTAAAAGACCTGAAATTAAGTAAAAATTGTATTTTCGAAAATAACTGTAAATTTAAACTTGAAAATAAAACAAAATTAAACATTTTAGGTGACGATACACTAGTAATCGTGAATGCACTTGAAGAAAAACTAGTTCAAAACTGTGATAACAGAGAACTGGTATTAAATAAAAACTATTTAATTATTTTCACTAATTGTAAAATTGAACTTGATAACAAAATGTTTACAAACACAAAAATTGAATTTATTGAAAAGTTTAATTATCCAGCTAAGATGCTGAATCAAAGCTATAAAAATGATGTAATTTTTGACAAATTAAAAACAGAAAATTTGAAAAATATTGAAAAAATCAAAGAATTGGTATACCATAAAAATGTTACATACGGTATAAATATAACCATAATGTCATGTTTAATTGTATTAGTAATTATATTAATTGTATTTTGGAAAAGAAAAAATATAAACATAAAAATATTAAATAAAAGGATTCAGGAGAATCCTAAAACTAACCCTGGGGGAGTTACATATACATGCCATCCACCTACAAATATGCCACTAAAACAAGGGCCAGCAGTAGCCACTAATAGCAAAGTCAGCATATTCTGATACCTAAACAGAATATGCTGGAATTATTGGAACATAAACATCCACATGCCTAGAAATGGCCAGTCAGCACATAGTATAATCATAAGCAACTATAGCAACATTGTTGCAAATGATTATACTATACATATGTATATGAGTATGCATATCAGAATATACAAACAAGTATAGAATTGCTTGAAGCAATGTACAATAAAAAGATATAAATATATGTATGTAGATAAAAGCTCTTAAAGCAAATACATATGAACATATTTTACATACATACAAATTACATACATACAAATTGTAACAGCTATCTGTAAACGGTCCAAAGTAGGATGGAGTGAGCTAATGAAGCCAGAACGATTCGAGTGGCCAGGCATAGAGGTGGACTCTCCTCCACAGTAAATTTTAATAAATACTATATTAAAAACAAACGTTTGAAGTTTACTTTTAAATAATAAAATTGAGACGAGGCGATCAACCCATAACTCGCGCGAGTCCTTACTTTTTAATTTTCAGGACCTTTTACGTTCACGTGGCTCGAGACTTTTGCTCGGGCGCCAATTAAATATTTGTAAGTTTATTTCTTAAGCGGGCTGTATAGAAGACAGCAACTCCGCGTTAATTAAATGAAACAAATTATGTTTTATTTATTGCGGGCTGTATAGAAGACAGCATAACCGAGTTATGTATATTCATTCTCCCTCTCACCATAATCTAATTCCCTAACTAATTATATCATCGATATACACATAGCAACATTTGCCAATGTGTTCTCTTAATATATCGTCTAATGCGCGTTGAAAAATTGATGGCGCATTTTTTAGGCCAAATGGCAAACGTGTAAATTCATATTTACCGTTATTGATAGAAAATGCGGTTTTTTCTATGTCCGATTTCCTTAATGGTATCTGATGAAAACCACTTTTTAAATCCAATACTGAGAAGTAATTACTTTCAGCTAATTGTGATATTACCTCAGATATTTCAGGAATTGGATACCTGTCTGAAATTGTAACTGCGTTCAATTTCCTGTAATCAATAACCATACGGTATTGTTTATTTCCTGCGGAATCTGCCTTCTTTGGGACAATCCATACAGGAGAATTATATGGCGATCTGGATGGTCGTATTATGCCATCGTTCAGAAGCTGTTTTACCTGTTTTTCTACCTCGGATTTTAATGCTACCGGGTAAGGGTAAAATTTCGAGTACACTGGTGTATCTGTTGTTGTCCTAATTTGACCAACAACTTTTGTTGTGTATGTGAGCTTTTCGTTAGGCTCAGAAAAAAGCTTAGGATGCTTTGTAGTTATCTCCTCCACGATGCTTTTCTGTTTATATAACAGATTGTTTTCGTTAATTGCATTAACGCATTGCGTGGGGAGTTGTTTTAGGTGGACTTTACAGCCATTTCCTAATATCATACAACTTTCGGCTGTATGTATCACCGCTTTCATACTTCTAAGAGTATCATTTCCTAATATGCCATCAAACACTTTTAATGCTGGCATTAAATATAATTTTATTTTTTCTTTAATATTAAAAAATTCCGCATAAGTATGCTCAAAATTGATGGCGCATTTTTTAGGCCAAATGGCAAACGTGTAAATTCATATTTACCGTTATTGATAGAAAATGCGGTTTTTTCTATGTCCGATTTCCTTAATGGTATCTGATGAAAACCACTTTTTAAATCCAATACTGAGAAGTAATTACTTTCAGCTAATTGTGATATTACCTCAGATATTTCAGGAATTGGATACCTGTCTGAAATTGTAACTGCGTTCAATTTCCTGTAATCAATAACCATACGGTATTGTTTATTTCCTGCGGAATCTGCCTTCTTTGGGACAATCCATACAGGAGAATTATATGGCGATCTGGATGGTCGTATTATGCCATCGTCCAGAAGCTGTTTTACCTGTTTTTCTACCTCGGATTTTAATGCTACCGGGTAAGGGTGAAATTTCTAGTACACTGGTGTATCTGTTGTTGTCCTAATTTGACCAACAACTTTTGTTGTGTATGTGAGCTTTTCGTTAGGCTCAGAAAAAAGCTTAGGATGCTTTGTAGTTATCTCCTCCACGATGCTTTTCTGTTTATATAACAGATTGTTTTCGTTAATTGCATTAACGCATTGCGTGGGGAGTTGTTTTAGGTGGACTTTACAGCCATTTCCTAATATCATACAACTTTCGGCTGCATGTATCACCGCTTTCATACTTCTAAGAGTATCATTTCCTAATATGCCATCAAACACTTTTAATGCTGGCATTAAATATAATTTTATTTTTTCTTTAATATTAAAAAATTCCGCATAAGTATGCTCACTAATTTTAATTTCTCCCGCTATTGATTTAGCGTAAAATGGAGTTTCGTTTGGTATACATTTCTTTACCAAACCGGGTTTAACGTAGTTTTTACTTGATCCTGTGTCTACAAGAAACTTTAAAGCTTGACCGCCCTCCACTTTAACTTCAAAGTATGGTAGTGAAGAGCTCAGCATACTAAAAAATTAATGTTAGCTGAGTCATCCGTATTTTCGCTTTCCTTTTGTTCCGCTATGTGGAAAGTCCTTTGTGCCTTATTATTATTGTGTTGGGGAGCCTCCAGAGGTCTTTTTCCTTGATAATATTTTTTTTGGGTAGGTTTATTCATGTAGTTTACCCTACGTGAGTGCATGGTCTGATCGACATCCATGGGCTCTGGCTTTGGCTGAGGCTTCGGTGGCCTTGTTGGTGCATTGGCGTTCGCATCAAAATTATGTTGCGAGCGCCGGCTTTGCCATGCTTGTTGACTTGATTGCGGATTATAAGCTAACTGCGGGTAGAAGTCTTGTGGTCCTGCAGTGTATTTATTATTTTTGCCTTTATTTGGTCTTTGGTACGATTGCCCTACGTTATAGGCATGGTTCGTCCTAAAATTTTGGTTGTCCAATTTTTGGCACAGGTGAAGAGCTTGCGGTAAATCGACTGGCTCTTTCATACCCAATAATCTCGGTAGATCTCCATTTAATCCCCTTTTAATGTGTCCAACGATTTGCTTCTGTAAGATTGCGTTAACATGCGTAAACTCTCATTGCTCATCCCTTCGCAACCTAATTTATTCAAGATCAACGAGAGGTGTTTATACACCTGTTGATAAAATTCATCAATTGACCTATTACCTTGTACCAATGTAGTCATTTGGTACTCTAAAGTTGATAGATCGCGTCTATAGGCGTAATGCATTGACAAGCATTTTGTTATAGCTGGCCAATCCAATGGTGTATTGTAAGATTCCAGTGCTGTATCAGCGTGGTCTGTAATTTTATTTCTAATTACACTTAAGATCCCATAATATTTAGGAGATCCTTTTAATGACTCGTATACGTTGAGTATACGGTCTACGCTTTTCTTCCAGGAGTTAAATTCTCCTGGACGACCTGAAAATTCTTTCAAGCACTTTACCACATCAGGTATTCTATCTAATTCATTCAAATTTCCCCTTTCCCTTGTTTCAATTACCTGATCAACTGCTGTGGCCAAACTAGCATTTGGATTAATTACATTTTGGACGAATTGTGGTCCTTGCTGCATTAAAACATTGGCCGCTATTTCAGATATGAGGGCCGTCAAGTCAGTCATGCTTAATTGAGCATTAGTTGATACTTGAGGAGCTAGAGGATTTTGGTTAAGTAATGCGGGCCTAATTAAATTATTAGGGTTTGCCATTTTGAAAAAATTTTAATTTTTGTTTATGAATAAAATAACCTTTATTATTCATTACTCTTTTTCCCTTTATTTATAAATTTGAATTCTTAAAATATAGATTAAGTCGAACTGCTTCTTCTTCGATATTATCCTATTGTCAAAGTCAAAATAAGTAGCTACTTTATTTTCTCCTATAAAACTAAATACCAATTGCATAGCCCTAGCTTTTTCCTGATTACTACTACCTGTAATTATGAGGGGTTTATATTTTTCTACCTCAATATCTCTGTCCACCTGCTCTATAATTTTGTCTAATCCGTCGTAGTCGAAATCGACTGGTAGAGCGTCCATTTAAATTTATGGTGTTGTTAGTGGGGTATTTATAATAATATCTAATTACAATTTCTTTTTATACTTAATAAAAGTATATATATTCTTAGTATAAATTCTTACTCTTACGGCTACTGTTGGCTGCGATGGAGATGTTGATTGTAGTACTGTTGTTAGATGCTCCGGTTGCTTCCAGTTGCTGTCTAAAGTTGATTATTTTAATTTTTTCTCACTTTTTCCTTTCAAGGAGTATATTTGCACTTTATTCTTCTCTGTTTTAAATTTTTTTTTCCAAAAGATTTTTGCACTTTATTATAAATGTTATCACCTTTAGGGTATATTTTGTTTGTTTTTTCCGAAAATGCTTTTGTTTTTTCACTATCGCATCTTTTTTTTTGAAATAGTTTATCTTGTCTTTCAGTGTTTTTCTTCTTTTAATAGTTTCTTACATCGTAGGCTGGTACATATGTATATTACCACCGGCTTGCCTTAGCTACTAAGGGCCCTATCGATATAATCGTGAGGAATTTATTCACTTTTTACGTTTATCAAGCGCACAATTATATTTGATCAACTTCACCTCTTACCACTGGTGGGGGAAAGTGAAGATCACAAAAAGTGCTGCTTTTAATGTTTTATTTTTTTATTTTTTTGAGTCTATAGTGTAGGCTGGTACGTTATACCGCCGGTTTGCCTAAGCTACTGAGGGGCCTCTCACTAAATTTCACTCGCGTCGCGGAATCCTTAATTTTTTATTTTCGGGACGTATTTTTCTTTCCACGGCACTTTTAGTTCTTTTTTTTATTCTCGCGATGCCTTACTTTTTATTTTCAGGCTTTTCTTTCATGATCACTCGGGCGCGCGCGAGTCCTTACTTTTTAATTTTCAGGACCTTTTACGTTCACGTGGCTCGAGACTTTTGATCGGGCGCCAATTAAATATTTGAAAGTTTATTTCTTAAGCGGGCTGTATAGAAGACAGCAACTCCGCGTTAATTAAATGAAACAAATTATATTTTATTTATTGCGGGCTGTATAGAACACAGCATAACCGAGTTATTTATATTCATTCTCCCTCTCACCATAATCTAATTCCCTAACTCTACCTCCTCATTATGCCATCAATATGCGCTCAATATGTACTCAAAAGTACTCTCGATTTACTATAAATATTTACCTATAAAGAGATCTAAAAAAAGCTCTAAGTTAACATTTCATCGTATCATCGCCTCTTTGTCATGTCAAAGTATTATATCAAATAAATGTATTATAAATGTATTATATTAAATAAAAGTTAATTAAATAGTTATATAAAAATATATAACTAAACAAATAAATGTTTCAATATTTTATACATTCGCATGCACCCCTTTGAACCCGCGAACGTATTTGGCGACGAGGTTAAAACGAAATAAAACAAAACTTTTGAGAAGTTAAGTGCTGAACAAAAAAAAACAAAAAAAAAATGTTTGAATAAAAAGATACAATTAGAAAAGTGCCATACAATCTGTTTTGCGAGTAAAAACTCAAATTAAGAAGACGAAAATTTTTTCCATATATGTACAAGAAAGCATATATAGTACATACATATATTGCTGCGGAAATCATAGAAAATAAAATACAGCAATCACATAAAAAATTAAAAAAGTACAAAAACATAAAATTGCTTAAAAAGTGCATTTCGTCTTCAATACGAGAAACTGTGACAGTTAGGTAGTATACATACCCAAATCATAGAAAATAAAATACAGCAATCACATCAAAAATTTAAAAAGTATAAAAACAAAAAATTGCTTAAAAAGTGCATTTCGTCTTCAATACGAGAAACTGTGACAGTTAGGTAGTATACATACCCAAATCATAGAAAATAAAATACAGCAATCACATCAAAAATTTAAAAAGTACAAAAACAAAAAATTGCTTAAAAAGTGCATTTCGTCTTCAATACGAGAAACCGTGACAGTTAGGTAGTATACATATCCAAAGTGAGAATATCGTATTGTATCCTCCTAAAAAAAAAAAAATATACAAATGTACCTAAACATTGTTGCCACTAAACTTGAGCTGCTAACATAACAAAAGCTTTAACTGAAACGAGCGGTAATAAATATCTGTTGTCCATGTGTATATGTATGTGCCGATGAACATAAGCTGTTAACGTAACAGAAACTGTAACCGAAGCAACCAGTGTTAAATATTTGTTAAATATAATTTTGTCTATACACTTTGTATGTTCTTATACTGTTTTCATGTTATATACATGTTGTAACCATCATCGAACATTCTAAATAAGCAAAGAAACAAGAAAAAAAACATAATCAATTGAGACTTTTGATCAACATAAATTTTAAAAACACAATCAACTGAGCAAAAAAAAAAAGAAAAAAAAAATCCAACAAATAAACAGACAAACCAAGTAAAAATCATAAAATGGCATTAAGCTTAGCAGAGGCATTAAGAGAAGCCAGAAGTATACCATTTTTTGACGGAAAAAGTGAGTATACACTAACCCACTATTTGAGAGATGTTGCAACAATACTGTCGCTTACAAATGGCGGAGAAAAACATATTATATCCAAAGTTCTTTGCAACAAACTGAAAGGGCGAGCATTGCACGTAATTCAGCAACTTTATGAGCCAAGTTTTGATGACATCCTAAACAAATTGAAGGAAGAATTTGGTACAAAAACAACTTTTTTAAATTTAAGAAATGAGGCGATGAATACTAGGGCCATAGATGTTAAAGATTTACATAGTAAGCTCGGATCTATTTTATTGTCAATGAACACTAAATATTATTTAGAAGGAGAAAATGACATTTTGTATACACCATATAACAATTCAAAATTAATATTTGACATTTATCTACAATTTTTTCCCTTTAATGTAAAAACTCTGTTGTTGCAAAATCAAATTACTAACATGGAAAAAGCATTTACGTATTATTTAGAAAATAATACGTTCACAGATTTTAAATAAATAACAGTGTAAATAACACGGCTGTCCATGCAAAAAATAATAAATATCCGTATAGTTTTTCACACAATTTTTCTAATAATTCCAATGTGTTTGACCAAAATAAAAATGCAAATAGCGGCAATCGTAATAATATACATTTTAATAGAGGCTACTCAAATAACTCGGGTAATTATAACACACACCCTGGCGCTAATCAAAACTATGAAAATGTTAATAATTACCGTAATAACTATTCTGGCAACTTTAATAATGGTTATGGTAAGAATGTCCAAACTAATACCCATTTTAATAGTAACGGTTATGGTAGGGGTAACGTTAGTGGAAATACTCGCAAATTTAATGACCAAAGAAACTATAGAAACGTAAATAATTCTGGTAGGTTTAATAACAATGCGAGATATAACCAACAATCACCTGTTGTGCCAATGGAATTGAAAAATACGAAAATTTTCAGCTTTCTCCTCTTCAACCAACTTACCCCTAATAGATTTAACAATTCATAATACTGTGGTTAGGTGTTTGGTAGATACCGGCTCAGCAACCACATTGGGAGATTTTGAGATATTTATGTAAAAACTTTCGTCATCGCAGAACTTTAGAAAAACCTATCCTAGTAAAAACACTTTTTGCGTCTGATATAATATTAGAAGAAGTCATCGTCAATATACCTTTAGAGTTTGCCGGTAATAAAGGAGAGACAATGTCCATTAAATTATTAAAATTTACTAATAAACCTTTCCAATGCATACTTGGCTTAAATATTATTATCCCTTTGAAAATCAAAATTGCTTTCTCATTAAAAGTCATTAGCGTCAACAATAAAATAATGCATTTCGTTGATAATTGCACTAACACATACTTAGCCAATGATAAGGATTTCTACGCTTATTGCTCTCAGACAGACACTTATCCGGATAATTTTATATTGGATGACACTAGTTTTGATACAGATCCCTTAATTAAAAAAGATTTGAACGATGAAGATCAGCTGCTCTTAAAGCAATTTATACTGAAATATAAAAACATATTTTTCCAAGATGGCCAATATCTACCAGCCTTAGAAACAGTCAGACACCAGATCATAACAAAACCCCATGCCCCTATTTACGTAAAAAATTATAGGTATCCTTATGCGCTGGAAGAGGAAATAAACAGTCAATTATTATCTATGCTAAAAAACGGAATCATTAGGCCAAGTAAGTCTCCATATAATGCGCCATTATGGATTGTGGAGAAAAAATCTAACCCTGGTAGTAAAAAGAAATGGCGTTTGGTAATAGATTTTCGGAAGCTAAATAGTCTTACAATCGATGACAAGTTCCCTATACCAAACGTAGAATCACTGTTTGAAAAGCTAGGGCGAGCACAATATTTTTCCACAATCGACTTGGCTAAGGGATTCCACCAAATTCTGATGAGCGAAAACGATATCGAAAAAACCGCAAATTCATAATAAAATATCTGAAAAAGAACGAAAAGATTAATATGAAAGATGTTAAATATATTGAAGCTTTTGATAAGTTGAAGCTTATAATGACCTCACCCCCACTTTTAGCATTTCCTGACCTTTCAAAAAAATTTGTGGTGACAACTGATGCCAGCAATGTTGCGATAGGCGCGGTTCTTAGTCAAAATAACAAACCAATATCTTTTGCTAGTCGCACATTAAACGGTTTCGAAAAACGCTACCATACTCCGGAGAAAGAGTTATTAGCGATAGTGTGGGCGGTGAAGCATTTCAGACCATATTTGTTCGGGCGGTCATTTCTTGTACAAACAGATCATAAGCCTTTAAAATGGCTATATTCTATGAAATATCCAAGCGCACGCATTCTACGTTGGAAAACTCTGCTCAGCGAATACGAGTTTGAAGTTGAATATCAAAGAGGTAAGGAAAATAATGTAGCCGACTTTCTTAGTCGACAACAAATACATAACGAGGAAAACCTAGACATAAAGTCTTTGTTTGAGAACTCTATAGATACGGTGCATTCAGCACTCGAAAATCAAAATGACCATTTCCTTATGTCGGATTCAATTGTCAACAAATATACTACCCAAATTCGACTAGTTCATAACAAAAACATAGCGAGCGAAGTTTTATATAATAAATACCTTATAATATATATAGAAGAATGCGATGTAAGTAACAACATTTATTTATGTGATTTATTCAGAAGGCACATAAAGAAAGGAGCAATAGGAATTCATTCAGAATTACCCGATAACCTTTACAACGTAGTTCAAGAAAAATTAATAACTTTATTTTCAAATGACAGTAATATTAAATTTACCAAATGCAGTCATAAAGCTTTAGGCGTCAGGAGTGATGAAGAAATGTTAAATATAGTAGATAAAGTTCACATTGAAACTAACCATAGAGGTATCTTGGAAAATTATGAGCAAATGAAGTTGAAATATTTTTACCCAAATTTAAAAAAGATAATAAACAGATTTATTAACTGTTGCGACGTATGCAATGAGAGTAAATATGCTAGAAAACCATTGAAAAAATTATTTAATCATACAGAGACTCCTGGCAGTCCCAATGAAATAGTGCACACCGATGTATTTTATTGTTTTCGTTCATGCTTTTTGACCACGATTGATAGATTCACCAAGTTAGCATCTGTACATAAATTACCAGACAGAAACATGGTCACCATAAAAATCAAACTACAAGAAAGGTTTGCATGGTTAGGAAAAGCTAAAAAACTAATAATGGATAATGAGTTTAACAACGCGTCTATACGATTATTTTGCCGGGAAAATGATATTATTCCTCATTTTACTACGCCAAATAGTCATACTGGCAATGCAGATGTTGAAAGACTGCATTCCACATTACTAGAACATATACGCATTTTAAAAAATACGCAAAACACATTGGAAATAGAAGAAATTGTGATTAAAGCTATTGGCTTCTATAATAATTCGGTACACAGTTCAACTAATGTAAAACCTATAGATTTTATTAACAGAAATGATATTGACTTTGAGAAAATAAAAAATTATACTTATGAAAAGAAAAAACAAACTATAGAAAAAATTAACTCGAAAAGAGAAAAAGTACCGAGTTTCAACAACGAAAGAGTTTATATGAAAACCCCTCTTGCTAATAGGAATAAAACTGCCAAAAGATTTATAAAATTACCTGTTAGTTACCCAAATAAAATTGGCATGGCTCAGATCAAAAGGCCTCACAAAACTTTGTAAATATTACCCTTGCATATATCTATGTTTATATTTTTATGTATCTATGTACATACATACATATATATTTTAATAACGATAATGACTGTATTTTTATAAATTTTTATAACAAACTTAAAAATTAGAAAGTGAAACATGAATATGCAAATATCTAAACGTATGTATACATTGACAAAGAAAAACCTAAACTCAAAATTTCAAAAAAAAAAAAAAAAAAAAGTCGTAGATATGTATTTTTAATTTAAAAAGAAAGGTTTAAAAAAAAAAATTACACTTTGCAGATATACGCATGAAAATTAAAAATTTAGTTTACTATCTTTTACATTATCGCAAAACACCATTTTAATGTCATAATAATTTCGAAATACAACTCGTCAAATAGAGAAAAAAAAGCCAAACATTTTACAATTTGCTTGCATAATACGTAAATCGAAAATTACCGAAGCTTCTACTATTTTTTTTTTAAATAATAAAACAATCCTCTTAATATACTTTTCAGTAATTTTCGAGTTACACTCTTAATCTTGGCGTTTCATTCGCAGAGACGCGAATTTGTTTACGGTGGGCGAGTTATGTATATTCATTCTCCCTCTCACCATAATCTAATTCCCTAACTCTACCTCCTCATTATGCACTCAATATGCGCTCAATATGTACTCAAAAGTACTCTCGATTTACTATAAATATTTACCTATAAAGAGATCTAAAAAAAGCTCTAAGTTAACATTTCATCGTATCATCGCCTCTTTGTCATGTCAAAGTATTATATCAAATAAATGTATTATAAATGTATTATATTAAATAAAAGTTAATTAAATAGCTATATAAAAATATATAACTAAACAAATAAATGTTTCAATATTTTATACATTCGCATGCACCCCTTTGAACCCGCGAACGTATTTACCGCGTTTATTAATATGAGAATTGAATCTAAAGCTAAGTTACGATAATCTTAATATTTATACTTAGCTATGCCTGCGCTGCAACTGCATTTTGCTGCGTAGCGTCTGTATTCTGCTGCGTGATAAATTCATGCTGCTTCGCTGCGCCTGCACGCTGACGTTGAGTTTAGCGGGCGGCTCCCATGTGTTGTTGTACTGATAATGTTTACAACATTAGTTTCGGTCACAGTTATGCTGACTCCGACTGTGGCCCACATGTTTGTTTGTTGAGCGGGTCATGTTTATAATTGCACTTGGTTTTACAAGTGCAGTTCGGCTGAGTCGGTTGTTCGCTGATTTCCGTTCCACATAGCTGTGTGCCACTTAGCATTGTCGTCTTGCTATGCGTTTGTTAATACAGCCGAATTTATGATGGGTAATCATATTTCGGGCAACATGTGCAGTATTGACTTTTATTAAGTTGACCATTAAGTGTTTTGATGTGGGTCAACTTAGTGTAGCCAGTTTATGATTAGTGATCAAATAACGGAATATGAATGCGTTATTTGATCCTCTGGAAGGCGGGTCTATTGTAATTTACGACATCTTCTTGGTCCTAACGTGTTGGCTTGAAGTGTTTGATATATGACGGCGAGTCATATGTCAGGCAGTTTGGGTGGTATTAACTTACCCTAAGTTAACTTACATACATTCCCTTATGCACTGCTTTGCCTAACATAAAAGATTAACTTCGTAATGTTTATAGTGACAAGAGCCATAACGAAAAATTTTACTCGCAAAGCTATCAAAGATGACTAGATACGAAACTCTTTGCTTCGTGAGAGTGCTGTCAAAAGGTGCATTTTTCACAAGAATGATAGAAAACCAGATTACGACAACGCCGTCAGCGTACACGTCATATCGGTTACTGCCACAGGAATATCGAGAAGAAAAGGAAGGTGATAACTGCACTTGGGCGTTTTATTTGCACTGCAACTGCTTAAATACAAAGCACTTTTGTCGTCACCTTCTTTTCTCTGCATCGTGCAGTTTTTAAAACATTTTCCACTGGTGCCACTAGGATAAAATGAACACTAGGGATTTTTGAAACTATTATTGGGTATTTTGAGATAGGCAATAGACGTGTTACTGAAGTAAGTTTCAGCTCGACTCCCCCTTATAACACCTATGTAAATAATAAATATACATAAATCTAAAGTTATAATTATGTATCAATAACAAAATGAAAGGAAAAGTTGAACAATCACAATAAAGACGAAAACATTAGATAACGCAAAATACAACATAAAATAGATATACAATATGTACTATTCAATTAAATAACATAAAAATGCATAAAAATAGTTTTTTTACAAAGTTTTTAAAGTGACATATGTAAATAGCTTTAAGTGAGAAAAAACATCGGATTCCTCACAATCTTTTTTAATTTTGTCAATGCTGCACATCACCCACCATAAAAATGTATAACGCACTGGTTTAGCCAGTCATTAATCACAGGTACGTGTCTGGCATCTCGCCATATTACATCCAGCCACAAACCACAAGATAAATCCCTCGCTCTCAGCTGAAATTGAGAGAGTTTCGCATCATGTCATATTTGGAGCTATTTCCTCGCTGGGCGTGGAATGCCTCGTATACGCAAAATGCAATACCACGTATAAATATGATGCAAGCCAAATTTTATAGAAGGAAGGAAACCCCGATTTTTAGCAAAACTGCTGGGCCTTTGTTTTCCTGAACTAATAAATTATTCGACTTATGTTAAACTCACAAATATTTAAACAGTAATTCACAAAAAAAAAGCCGTACAAGCTGCATAAACAAAGCTTTTTAAAATATACGCGCTATTGCAGTCTTTGTTTTTGCTCATTTTGGTTTTAGGCGAGGTATTGACTAACAATGATGCCTTACAAGCAGAGATCCAGAATAATAATTATTTGACCGTGGAGTTTTAAAAAAGTCATCCTAACTTTGATAAGAATTACAAAAGTCTTTACATAATAATTATCAGCAAGAGAAATACTTTTAAGTCTTCAAAGACTTTTATTTTGAGACTTATGTTGTAAAAGTCTTTGCATAATATTTATGAGTAAGAAAAAAAAATTTAAGTTTTGAAAGTCTTTGCATAATAATTATGAGTAAGAAACAAGTTTTTAAGACTTTTATTTTGAGACTTATGTTGTAAAAGTCTTTGCAAAATAATTATGGGTAAGAAACATTTTTTTAAGCCTTGGAGGATGGAACTATTTGGAAACCATTTCGGGACTAGTTTGGAATCATTTCGGGACCAGTTCGAGATCACTTCTGGAAAAGTTCGGTACTAATTCGGAACCAGCTTAGGATGAGTGCAAGACTAATCACTTACTCTGGCTGCGCAAGACACGCAAAGTAATAAATTAAATGCAATGGAGTCTTGACGAAATGTATTTTTATTAGGAAAATAATTTTGCTGTTGCCTTTTTGCAAGTCTTCCAAAACGCTTTTAATTATTGGTTAGAAGGTGGAATGTTGGCATCATAGAACAAATCACAATATAGATACATACGATATATGCCTTACGGTTTTCATTTAAAATCTCATAAAATTTGTATACTGCCGAATGTAATGTTTTGCTCAAACCTTTTTGCTATGTGTGCAATTATCGTTTGTCGCTTAAAGTACTTTAAGTGATTGAATTAATACAAGTGGTTATAGTGATTCAAGTGAAAGACGAAAGCAAACTTTAAATAAAAACTGTAAAACAAGGACAAAAATCTAAATTTGGAAGTTAGAATGGGACGTAAACGAAACATTTTTGTGCGCGAGTTTTTCATATATGACGCTATTCAAAATATCAGCGAATGTAAAGCATGTAAGTTAAAATTGGTAGGTCAAAATTGCACTGATTTAAAAAGACACATGGCCTCAGCGCATTTTGAATTGTACGAGGAAGAAAGAAGGCAAGCAGATGTCGAATGCAATGAGGGCGAGATGAAAAGAAAAAAGTTTTCTGTGGAACTTTCCCCACAGGAACTCAAAAATGCGTGTATAGATTTTGCTACAAAACATTCCCTCCCATTCAAATTTTTTGATACCAACGCATTTAAAATGATTTCTGAGCAACTCTTTAAGGGACTGAATATGAATCCGATAACAAGCACCAACATACATGAGCTCATAAACACACGCTACCTTGAGATTAAGCAGAAAATAATGCGGGTGGTGAAAGGTCGCATGGTTTCTATCAAAAGGGGCACAGCAACTCGATGCGATAAAACTATATTGGGCATTAATTTGCAAATTGTGGAAAAGGCAAGGTTGTGTACTACACCTTGTCAGTACGAGAACTGTTCGGCAGGCAGATGGCTGCGAATTTGAAGACTAAACTTCAAAATGTTATTTCCCAATTTGAAGTAAGGGAGAATCAAATATATTCAATCACCACGGACAATGGAAGGAATATGATTAAAGCAGTGACATTGCTGAACGAAGCTATGGAGAATGAAGACTATTCAAATGTATGGGCTAGTGAGAAGAGTGAAGACAATGGGGCAGGTAGGGAATATGAAAACTGGGTATTTGTTATACACTATGTATTCCTAGCTCTGAATTTTACTTAAAATCATTTTTTTCATAACTGCAGAACATAACGTTGGACCAAGAAACGCACTTTGTACAGTCAGTAAAGTGTGCAGCGCACACCATCCAACTCGCTGTGAAAGATTTTATTCACACCCAAAGCACAATAATTAATCGCGTACGTGAAATTGTGAAGGCTCTAAGGACTCCAACTTTCCGGTGGGAAACATAATAAAACAAAAACAACAATAAACTTACAAAACAACAACAGAGACTAAAATTTATATTGAAATGTAAAGATTTTGGAGTAACACCACCACATTTAAAAGGAAAGATTAAAAATATATATAAAGGATTTGAACTTGACATAGCAAAGAAAAAACTACACAAGATTGAAGAGCAATTTATCATGAAAGTGCTAAACTTAGAAATTAAAGAAGTAAACCTACAAATGAAAATTATTCGTACAAATATTGGACACATTAGGGATGTACTACACAATAAACTGGATGAAACAGACTACAAGATGATTGAAGGAAATCAAAAAAAATTCATAAAATACTACACAACCACCACAGAAGAACGACTAAATACAAAACTTAGAACACAAACCACCAACAACTTCGACACATTTGGTTTTAGAACGAACGAAGATTGGTTCGTAAATAAAACAAATATTGAGGTACCCCAAGAATGTAAATGGCTTCTTTCGCCCATACATTTGATCGCCGATATAGAGCAGGGAATTCAAACCTTGGAAGACGAAAAAGATAAGGACACTACGAGATGTAAAATTGCGACAAAAATTAATAATTATAAAAAAAAAACTTAAGAATTCCCCAAAAGACAAATTTATATTGAGAGTTTACGAAGATACTAAAAAGTTTATCGCACAACAAAAGGACCAAATAATAATAACGAACGCAGATAAAGGTAACAAAACGGTGATGATGAACAAGGTGGAATACAGACAAAAAAGGAAGGATCTTCTAAGCGACAAAACTACACATAAAACCATCCGTATTGACCCAACACAAAAGCTACAGAGAAAAAACAACGCCATAGTTAATGACATCTACAAACAAAAGAAAATTGACGCAAAACTTAAATACTACTTGACATGCAATGCAGCTACAACACCAGGACTATATGACCTTCCGAAAATACACAAGGAAAACTCTCCTCTCAGACCAATTTGCTCTTCAATTCGTGTACCGTGCTACAATCTTTCGAAACATATTGGAAAAACACTGATACAGATAATTTCGAAGGACTAAAATATTAACAATTCTTTCCAACTCAAAGAAAGATTACAACATATAACGATCGAAGAGGATGAAATTCTTATTTCATTTGACGTGATTTCCCTATTCACGAATATACCGATACAACTAGCAATACACACGATTACGCAACATTGGACCATCCTAGAAGAACATATCACTCTCACTAAGAAACAATTTTTGGCAATACTACAATTCTGCCTAGGGGAAAATAACTATTTCAAATATGACGACACTCACTATCAACAGATACAAGGAATGCCAATGGGCAACCCACTGTCACCCACCGTAGCTGACATTGTATTAGATAAAATACTGGACGACAGCATCGCTGAACTTAAACAAAAGGACATATATATCAAATACATTAACAAATATGTAGATGATATATTCGCTATTGTTAAGATCAAGGACGTGGAAGACATACTAAAAACACTAAACGCACAACATACTAAAATAAATTTCACTACGGAAACAGAACACGGGAAAAAGTTAGCCTTCCTAGACATAGAAATACGGCGAATTGACAATAAAATCACAACGAACTGGTATCCAATATCGATATCATCGTCAAGGATGATAAATTATCATTCAAACCCCCCGTGGACGCAAAAATAAACACAGCTATCAATTTAATAAATAAAATATACGATTTAAGTGACCAAGATTTCAAAAAGGAGAACACCAAGAAAATTAAAAATATATTGTACAAAAAATGGATACCCTAATGCAACAATAGAGAGTATGTTAGCAACTGCAAACAACAAAAGGGCATTGGCGCACACAAATATTGTAACCACAAACAAAAACGAAAACAAAAAATACACAGGCATAACACAAGAATGATAGAATACAAGATTGCGCCTTCCCGCGGTGAAATGACAGATCTCGCCTTTAGTAAACAAGAATACGGGAGAGAGAAAATTGAACAACTTCCAATATTTCATTGAAAAACGTGTTCTAATTGTTCTAAAGTGTAAAAGTATGAATTTATAGGCAGACATTTAATAAATAAATTCGCAAAATACTAAAAAAAGTGTCTCTTTTTCTTAATTTGTGAAAAAAGCTTTGTCTAGTTGAAGTTGAGAATTGTCAAACCCGGCAAAACCAAAGTAGCGGTACTTCTAAAGGCGTCACCCTCAGTATTCAGTACACCGTGGGTATCACATACATACCAGGACTAACGGACAAAAAACAATAAGCAGAAGTGTACAGACAGACAAAATATGCTTTGCACATAAAACCCATTGCACGCTAAACTCGGTGTTTACCACAAAAAAAAGACAGAATCAACAAGGAACAACAACACAACGTAGTAGATATATGAAATCAAGTGCAATGGTAAATTGGGTGAAAATTGCGATAAAGTATACATAGGCACTACAAAGCGATCACTCGGAATTCGAATTAGCGAACATAAAACGGACGCGAAGAACAAAAAGACAACAACAGCGTTAGCACAACATTTAACGAATAGCGGACACTCAGCCGATTTCGAAAATACCAAAATATCTATTAGACGTGGAGAAAAAGAGAGGACAAGATTAACATTAGAAGGGCTGAGAATACAACAACAAATACGACACACTATGAATTTTAATGAGGACGTAGACAATATAAACTGCGCATACAGAACAGCAATAACGAGTGATGGCTAAACAGAGAGACAAAAAAGTAGTGTACAATTCAATTTACTTTTATTTTTGTTTTTATATTTTTATTTGTTTGTATGTTGTTACTTTTTTCAATGTAATTATAAATGTAAGTGCAATTATTGTTGTAAGCAAAAATATTGTTAATTTGTTAACACTTGTTTTTATGTTTTATGTACAATAAAATGCAGACTCCCTGATGAAGGCGCGGATGACGCCGAAACGCGTAGAAGAAAAAAAGAAACTTTTTGTTTGCTTTTAATATATTACCGACCGAAAAGCTCCTAAAGCATCCCAATTGGAAATTAAACTTTGGTCCTAAGTAGTGGGATACATTGGAGGCGCTGGTATCAACATTGAAGCCTGCGTTTGAGCTCACTCTTCAGCTGCAGCAAAAGCAGCTTTTATTGGGTGACTTCTATAAGGAATGGTTGACACTGAAAGTTATTTTGAAAGCTGAAGGACAAAAGTCACCAATGGCTTCAGCGCAATATACTTTCGTAGAAGGAAGAGAGTCAATTTTACTTGATAATGATGTGCTACTTTCGGCAATATTTTTGGACCCACGCTTCCGCCGAACTTTGAATCTTAGTCAAAAGGAGAGAGCTAAACAACATTTTAAAGGGCTAATTTTTCGAGTTATTGGACTGAAAGAGGTTCATATTTCGCACAATAATATTTGATATTTCATAATCAATATTTTTCCAGCAAAGTAACCCGATTGCTACCATTACGTCTTCGCCGCCAGTGTTGACTTCCGATTCGCAAGCATTTTTAATAGACGAAGCTTCAAACACGACCACAACATCGCTTCTTCGACAGACATTGAATGAGTTGGAAGTAGATTCAGCTTCAGAAGAAGACAATGAAGGCCAAACTATTTCACGAGAAGTATTGGCAGGATGCAAAGAAATCGGGACATACAAAGCGCCCGAACTGACGTTGAAGCAAATTTGTTTGAGTATTGGGAGTCACAGAAGTATTCATTTCCCCATTTGCGTCAGATTATGTACGTGTACATGCCGTTCCAGCTACGCAAGTGTCAGTGGAAAGAGCTTTTTCAGCACTAAGACACGTATTGACGGACAAACGTTATAACTTAGCAAATGACGTTTTAACCTCAACAATGTTTGTTACTGATACTGAATGATACTATTCAGTAAAATTTGTAAGGATTATACTTTTCTTGTAATTACCAAATTTTTGGCACAACGAATAAAACCTTTTTTCATATTTAAAACTTTTTCCAATTCATCCTTTTTTAATTTGAAGTCCTTTCTAATATTTCGATTTTTGTATTCAGCGCAGTCACGCTTTGCGTAAAAAAAAATACAAAAAACCAAGTTCGTGGAATTCTGAACTAGTCTAGAAGTAATCGCAAACCGGTCCCGAAATTATTTCGAACAAGTCCCGAAGTAGTTTCGAAATAGTTCTGTCCTCCAAGCCTTAAATAAATTTTTCTCACCCATAATTACTATGCAAAGACTTTCATAATAAAAGTCTGAAAATGAAAGTCTTTGAAGATTTAAAAAAAAATTTCTTACTCATAATTATTATGCAAACACTTTTATAATATAAATCTGATAATAAAAGTCTTTAAAGACTTAAAAAAATTGCTCTCATCCATAATTATTATGCAAAGACTTTTACAATATAAGTCTCAAAATAAGTCTTTGAAGACTTAAAAGTATTTTTCTTGCTGATAATTATTATGAAAAGACTTTTATAATATAAGTCTTTGAATTATAGTTAAAGATTATTCGAAAAATTTGCATCTTACTATAATAATTATTGAGTAATTTTTATTATTTTCTCTTATAATAGTTATGTCTCTGCTTACAAGTGGTTTTTTTTTGCAGACTTTAAGCAAAATATACACAATATTACTTAAACTTAGTTAAATAAGTATTAAAAAGTAAGTTCAACTAGTATATAAAGTAATTAAAACAACTTTTATGTATATTTCTCATGAGGTAAATTATAGTAAAAGCTTTCACAATCAGGCAGTAAATCATTCCTAAGCTGTTGTAAGCGACAAATTTATTTACTCGAAACTTCCTCAGTTAGAATTCGACACCGCAAAAACTGTACATTTTTAATTAATTTAAAACAGGAACCGCAAATAACTGTTACGGGTAAAAATTTGTTTGAAAAAAATCAACATCAAGGAGTGTTCGAAAATATATGATGCAATATATGAAAATAGTGTTCTTATATAGTGTTCTTATTACCTGCATACGTATGTAGATACATACATATGTGCAAAAGAACAGCATTTCAAGTAAACAATGAATCTTCAATGTGTGTGTTTAGAATTATGCGTGTTAAGTAAATCAACCAACTCGGATAAAATTTTTTTAGTTACTTCACAATACTGGCAAAATCGGTTATTAAACATATGATTTGTTTAGTGAAATTTTAAAGAAGCAAAACAAAATAAAAGGTTTTCGTTTAAACTCACTGTAACGTTTTAAAAAGCTGTTGCTTGACAAAGTAATTTCGTTTCGACGTACTGCTAGAGCTGGAGAAGAAGCCAATGTTTATATACGTGGTGACATTGACGACGATGGTGACAGTGATGGCGGAATGCCTGTTACCGGCAACGTCAAAAGTGCTGGTGATGGCAGTGGCGAGGGGATCCATGTGGACGCCTTAGCAGACAGTGCATTTGCCGAAACTGTTTCAAACGGTCTGTAGCCCACATTAACCGTGTGGTAAATAAATAAATAAATAAATATGTCATCCATTTGCTCCATATAGAACGAGCTGGCGCCAGTTCTGCTGTTGTTGTCTCGTGCCGCCTTATAGGCCTGGAGAGGACTGCACACCTTCGACTCCAAACACAGCGGCGTCCTTTCAAAGTCCTGGAAGTGGATTAATAAATTTAATTTGTTCAAACATATATTTCTTGAACCTACCGTGATGCGCGTGGACTCCATGTCTTCCAACACGTTCGCGTAGACCAACCTCTTTCTTTTTGGGTGCTCGAACTCCGCTTTCCGGGCGAGGTAGCATCTTAAAACCCCAATTGTCTCCTCACGAGACCATCTCTTTCGCCTTTTTTCTTGCATTCTGAAATAACAAACATGTTTTAATTCGTAATTTTATGTGAAATATACCAAAAGCAATTTTACTTACCCTTGCTCCATTTTTATTTGTTTTGTTTATGTATCCATAAAACAAAAAAGATTTGACAGTTGACTGAAATTTCCCAAGTATTTTTCCAGAGCCCATTCACAATAGAGCTGGTTTTTTGCTTCACAACACTACATCTCAGGTCAGATATCATATAACCGAGTTGGCTCAACTCGCATATTTTTCCGGGTTAGTGTTGTTGTTTTACATGCTATTTCTTATCCCACCGAGTGTTCTTTTGCAACTGGGTTACATTAAAACCGGCCCATATATCTTCAATGTGTGTGTTTAGAATTATGCTTGTTAAGTAAATCTTACGAAATAACACATATTTTCGAACGATAAACAAAACCGACAAGGTAAGCTTTATTTTACAACAGAAAAGTAAAACTCACCGCGTATGGGGTCGGGCACATATTACGTAACGCGATTTTTGATCATTTCTGCTTCTGGGAGATTATGGAGTAGCGGCGAAAAAACTTGTTATAATTACAATCCCAATATGTTGGTACATTGTAGGAAACGCGCTGCGTGCATCCTTTTTGGAAACTCAAAGTTTTCGTTGCGATACGTAACATTGGTTTTAGGAAAATGCCGAACAATTTTATTGAATTTGAATTACTCCTATTGCTGAATTACTCCTATTGCTTGTTGATTTTACTATTTTAATTCTTGACGATTTTACTTTCTACATGAAGACCGGGTTTTTTCCTGGATAGGAGAAAGAAGTTAAAATGCTTTATTGTGTATTTTAGTAGCGACAATATTTCAATTTATTTTAGTCTTAGCTTTCAACTGCACGAGAAGAAGTTGCCCATATGCCGCTATGTCTGAATTTGGTATCCCTGAAAACTAATACGGCTATGCAAAGTGACGCTCTGGAAAACCACCAGCTCAGGCACAATTGCGAAAGATCTCTCCGAGTCGGTTGATAGGTATTAGATGGGGTGGTCAGTCGTGTGACTACTTTAATATTATATTGGAAAAGATAAATCCAGCAGCAAAATTAAATCGCCCAGGCACCATCTTTTATAAGAGTGCGCAACTACTGGCTATGCTAGTGACATCGACATCATTGGCTTCAACAACCGCGCCGTTACTTCTGCCTTCTCCAATTGGATAAAGAAGTTAGGCGAATGGGTCTGGAGGTGAACGAAACGAAGTACCACCTGTCATCAAAGAAACAGTCAGTGCATTCGGGTCTCCGATCGCGTCACCGCTGAGAGGTATAATTTTGACAAAGTAGAGGACTTTCTTTATCTTGGAACCAGCATTAACACCAACAATAATGCCATCCTCGAAATCCAATGAAGAATATATTTTGCCAAAATGTTCTACTTTAGACTGAGTAGGCAAATGGACAGTAAAGCACTCTCTCGACGAAGGAAAACCATTTAAGGGACTATATGTTTAAATCAAAATCTGAGTGAGACGGGTAACAAAATATTTACGAAATATATTTGTTTAGTTTTAAAAACAAAGCGATTTTTATATGAAAGCCTTAATTTTGAAAATATTGCCTAATATATGATTAAAAATTATCCGCTCCTACAAAGTACGTTGCTGAAATGCGTTCTGCAATGGCTTATGATCAGTGTACACGATTACGCGCCGACCTTCGAAGATGTGGCGCAAATACTTAACGGCTTCGTAGATAGCGTTTAGTTCACGATCATATGTCGACAGTTTCTGCACAGAAGGCGGTAGTTTATTGCTGAAGAATGCAAGTGGCTGCCATTGGTTTTTTACGCTCTGCTGAAGTACTGCGCCGATGCCGTAATCCAATGCGTCAGTAAAAATTGCCCATTGTGCGTTGGTATCTGGATGAACTAAGAGTGTGCTCTGAGCTAGTGCTTGTTTCGCATTATTGAAAGAGTTTTCAGCTCGTTGGTCCACAATACCTTTTGGGAGTTTTTTACGTTTGCACCTTCGAGTAACACATTAAGCGGCGCCAGGATTTTAGCAGCATTTTTTATGAACTTCCTATAAAAATTAACTGTGCCCAGAAACCTTCGCAAGTGTTTAATTGTGGTGGGTAATTCCATACTGAGTATAGCATTAACCTTTTCAGTTAATGGAATGATACCTTCTTTATTTACTGTGTGTCCCAAAAATTGCACTTCGGTCTGTCCTAGGTGGGATTTGGACTAATTTATTACTAAACCGTAATTTCGGAGACGTTGAAACAAAAGCTCTAGCTGTTTCGTATGTTCGTGCTCATTGGATGAAGCGACTAAAATGTCGTCGATGTAGACGAAAACAAATGACAGATCACGTGTTACTTCATCCATGAATCTTTGAAACGTCTGGGCGGCGTTTCGTAGACCAAAAGTGATTCTCCGCGACGTTTCCCGAATATTTACATCCATTTTTGCAACGCTTTGCATTTTTACCAAATTTTGCATGGTAATAACAAAACCCGTTCGAGTTCGAGTTTTGTGACTTGGAATGACTACGTAACCGGCGCCTCGTGTGCACAACGTGACGTATCTCTGGACTCGCGTTTGTTAATAACGATTGACAAAGCCGCTACTTGCTTTGTTAAGTCCGATATTTGCTTCGTTAAGTCTGAATGTACGGGAATGCCTGTTAGTGATGAAACTTGTCTATTTTGCAAAATCTCATGAAGCTTATCACGCTTCAGCACGTCCTCGTCGATGCCTGGTACCAAAGACTTGAGATGACGTAACAATTGTGATGGCGTGAGGTCGCCAATTTCCTCTCCGTCTAGGAGTTGCTGTAATTTTGCTTCCCTTGGTTTGGCAAAACGTGCGATCAATGCATTTTTAAGCGTGGAAAAAGGTGAAGAGGTTGGTGGATTGACGATAATGTCTTCTACTTCGGCCGCGTACCGTGCGTCAAGAACGGAAATCGCGTGGTAAAACTTGTCCAAGTCTTTCACAGCACCTAATATTCTAAACTGTGCTTCCATTTGAGCAATCCACAGTGAAGGTTTATCCGGATTGAACGGCATTGGCCGAATAACGTTAGATGCCGGATGAAGTGGTTTGATATCACCTACCTCGTCCTCTGATGGTGGATCTCTAGGGTTGGTCATTTCGCGAACTTAGTTTTAAAGATTACGCTCCGCGTGTTCAAGCGATTTATTACGAATAAGTTTTTTTGTTTTAATCGTCATTTATTTTCGCGATCGGGGTCACCAATGTAGCGATCAGGGTAGTGCGAAGTAAAACACTGGATATTCGACTAGGTGAAATGTTTATTAATTTATTTTATATACAAAAATATCACAAAATATTAAATAGATAGCAGAGTAGAAAATAATGACTTAACGGCTATTAGTATATTATTTACAGAAGGGTGAATGTCAAAATATGAGAATTAACAAATTAGGGAAATGTATTACGATATGTGGTGCATGCGGTATTCACTACATATACATACATACTTTAGGTATAAATATGACTTCCGCTACAGTTCAGACTTTAGGAATATAAGCCATATCGAGACAAGCTTTGCAGCTCAGCGGGAAAGGTACCGCATAAGACTGGATATTTATATGGTTGGAAAAACATTCTGTCGCATCTTACCTTATTTAGGGAGAAAATACCTTCAGTGGTTTTCGAGGACCTAGATAAGCGCCTATATTGCTAGGCAAAGTCTAGCGTTTCTGCGCAGCATTATCCCCAGACACCATTTGGTTTCTGGATATATGTTGGAATAGAGGAGCTTTTTGCGAGATCCTTTATCAAACGATTTGGCTCTGAATGTTCTTCTACTGCTGAATGTTGTTCTACTGCAAAAATTCTTCCATAATTTATTATTCTGAACCTTTTTAGGGATTTTTCGGAGGTTTTAGGGCTGCCTTGTAGGCATCACGAACACCATTTCGTTTTGCTTGATTAAAAAGCCTTCTACTCTTTTTTTTATTAGAATTTCCTCGTTCCACCAATGTGGCTTATTTTCCCCTTTAGGAAGAGTTGCCGGCCAGGCAGAAAGAAACGCCCCGTTACAAGGTTTGGCAATACCGAATATAGCTTCATCAAATTTTACTGATGACAGTATATCTGTCTTCTAGTGTGTTCACTTCATCAGATCTTAGACAGTAAGCACATTTTTCAAAAAACAGGCGCACGGTGATCTAAAGGAAATATATGCCAAATATAAAGTGTTACGTAGCATTCTGCTATGATACAAAGTTCGTGGCATTTGCTGCGATACAATGTTTCCCAACACTCAACAACACGCGGTACTGACATACAAACACTACAGCGCATCTACACATTTCGCTACAGTCGATATAAATATTTTGTTCGCTTACAAAGCTTCACAATCCAATACATATATAACAGATGATCGCAGTGAGCGCAGTCTGCTTAGGTAAGTCGAAGCCCTTCGATAGGTCAGGTGAGGAGAGCCGATGCCTTTAGGCACATTCAATCCCTTTGCTTGATCCTGCCTACAAGGTCATTAGTGGTGCCACCGCTTCCCGTCTACGGAAGCGGTGGTTTCCAGTAATTACTTTACTCGGCCGCTTTGGGTAGCTCCAAGGTGAGGGGAGCTAATGTTTTTCAGGCATATTCGATTACTTCCCGCGGCTATGCCAACAAGATCGCCACTGGGGCCACCGCTCCTCGTTCCGGCCACTACTAAATTAGCGACGTCAGGAACGGTGGTATTTTTAACCAGTCTGCTTAGTCTCCGCTGGTTTCTGCTGACCGCTGCTGACTCGCCACGCTTACGAGAGCACATACCGGTGCTTACCAGCTCCTCCGACTCTGCTGAAAGTCACCAGCCGTGCTGCTAGCGCTGACTCATCCTGTAGAAGCGATCGCTGCCGCTAATACCGACGATAGCTTCCGGTTATCTGCTCTCAACACAAAAGATCTTCTGCTTCGGTACGAAAGGCTGCTGGCCTGCGAGTACACCAAGCCGTGTGTATGTCTGTTTGCCTTGAATACATCAAATTGTAGCGTTGTATTTAGTGGAGGAGGTGAGCCACTCGGCGTTGGCTAGAGTAAGTGTTATCTTTAGCCTTTGACAAAACCCACTCCACAAATGGCGCCCGACCAGGGACCCGACAATACAGGCGCTTGTACAAAACCAACAGGAAGCACCAACACCAAAACCAACAAACGACACACATGCTAGCGAAGACAACACCACAATTCTGAACTTCAACTCTGTTGGCTGGATATATCTTTTAAAGAAAGAGAGACTAATTGAGGAATGCAGACGACATAAGATTAATGATTTGGCCAGTTGCCGTTTAGCAGGCGGCTGTGGATCAACATCACTGCTCCCTCTAATATCTAATATCTTGGTCATTGTCATCATCATCAGAAAGGTCGATAATTTCGTCCAACAGATATTCTGGAATTTCATCAAGTTCAAGCAAGTTTTGTATTATGATTGTTTTCTTTTCGAATGAAATTTATTGAAGAAACTGAGAAGCATGTTATACATCAAACTGAAACCAAAAAAGACTTAGTTTTGTGGAAAATATGTTCAAAAAGCATGAAAAAAAATGTCCAACATTTTGCTTCATAAGCACTACAAAAATTTTATAAATCAATTTTTTGCAAAATTTTAATTGTTGCACAGGTCTTTAGCAATAATTTGGCTTTAACAGATTGAAAAAATATCTATTAGTCGATGAGTTATAGCCAAAAAACCATAAAAACAATATGCTGAAAATCGGCATTTGACTGCAAAGTTCGAAGGTCGATTAAAAAAAAATTCACCCCTTATCTCAGAATCGACCTAACTTTTGCTAACCTGAATTTGTTCCACAGTGTTATTGTGCTGTAGTATTGGTCGACAAAGCAAAACTTTGGCGAAGACGAGTTTTGGATAAACATATTCACAATTCTATTAAAGCACTTGCTGTCTGTAACGAAAATGGTTTTTCTAGTGTTCATCAAATTTTTCTTATTATGACTGCTCGACCAGAAGCGACATCGACAAAGAACACTCCCTTTCTCCTTGAATGGAAATCGACTAAATGGATTGTCTGCACTTTACATTCACCGGGACGTAAAAGTTGAAAATTTAGTACTGAACGACTTGTTTTCTTTGCGCCGACACATTAATTTGCTAAATTAATAATTCTGTTGAAGTTTTGTAACTTTATTTAATACATTTTTATTTACATACATGGAATAATGGGCTTCTTCAGCAACCAGCTACTTCATACAATAAAATGAAAAACTCGTGAATAAATTGTCTGGCATTGAATTCAGTTCATGGTGCCTAAATCGCGTTCCAAAGAAATCATTTGACGTAATGCGTCATACGTTAAAGTCTCCAATATCTACTAATTCTCCATCATTTTCATCGGACAGCTAATGTAGATCTTCCAAAGTTCTACTAAATGCTGGTAATAAAAACGACGAATGTCTATAAATACTACAGCAATTGGCAAGTTTGTTTTTGATTTGACCAAAAACTCATGATTCCGCCTACATTTAACGGAATTTGTGGCAAAGCAGCGACCGCGATCAGTTCTGCTGTAAATTATTATTGCATTTCGAGGGCGGCTTGGCGAAGTTTGAGGAGCTCCATTAATCCTCGCTATAATATTGAAGCTTTAAATTTGTAGCTCCTGTTCTTGTAAGGCGCAATTTTCTGTCTGTAAAGCAAAGGACATACATATACTGAACTAATAAGATGAACTCATCTTATGTCATCAATATGCTTCCCTAAACAGCTTATATTCTGATATTACTTACAATAGAAGATTTTTATCTGGTCTCTCACTTGAAAATTTTTAGTAGTATACAATTTATTATTTGTTCGTAGTACATTCAGCTATCGTTGAGATATTTCTTGGCTCCAAAAGGTATCGGAGAAATAAATTTTTCAACAATGAATAATCCAGGATTACCTGTTGCTCTACTGCATCCTAGACTTGGATGATCGACTTAATCCTGCGTGTCTGTTGATCCTTGTCTTTTGTGTATTGTGATTGCTCCTACTGGTACTATTGAGACTTGTTCATTCATTTTATACTGGCAGGTGCGCACCACTTTGCCCATTTGTGTCCAGCTCAATTGAATCTGGTATCCCAGATAGAAAATATTCTATGAGCTTTCGTTTGTTCCGCAACTGCATATGTATATACTTCTCTACCCGGAAGCGAAGCTCCAAATTCTTCCCTTTATTTCTTCTTCGATTCCTACCCATTTACACCTGATTCATTGCATATAAATTCTTTGATTGTACCGAATTGTATCGCATGAATAAATTTTTGTAGTGCTTTTCATCATAAAATTCCTGCGTTTGCTTCAAAATTGTCTATCCATCCTTCAATATTTGGCTAACCTGAACCCGAAAACAATCACTCTAAGGCGCTAGTCGAAGGGCCCTCCACCTACACGTACAAGGTACAGATATATTGATTGGGGGAGAGGATCTTAGGGCCATACAAATTTTCATCGCTTCAACGCTTTGATACAAACCCCCAACATATGTATCACCCTCTAAGTTAATTTAAACTCTTATTTCCCTTGGTTTTAATTAATTATTCAATTAATTTATATACAAATAGCCCGGTAGTTGCCTGTGCATTTGAGTCAATTTTCAATTAGCCTTCCACGCTCGTGTCGTCCGTTAATATCAATTTCGACTTGGTGTTTTGCCTATTTGTTCTGGGTTGTTTCCCTGTGCACTAGCTGTGAGTTGATTTTTATATTTTAGTCCAATGCACTAAACCAATTTTTACCGTTTCTATATAAATTAGTCACGGCCAGAACATATTACAGTGAAAATTTTATACAATTATCTTCGAACGCTTATTTCTGTGTTCCGAAAAGAAAGCATTTATCATTCTTACTCGGACAGTAGGTATCGCATTTTTTGCAACGGCAGCGTGATCATCACTTATCTATACATATTAAAACGAGCATTTGCATTGAAGTGAAATATGAATAACCAGGTCTGTTTAGTTTGTTATATTTTAACCCGAACAGCGATGTGATAGCGACATCAAGAATAGAATGAGACGTCGTAAACAAGGCAGTAATGAGAGCTTTGATGGATTTCTCGATACCATGTTGGCGATCGCAGATTCCTTGAGAGAACACATATTACAGAGCGATATCATCATAGAAATTAGACATAACTTGAAGCCGGAATTGAAACTTGAACTTTAACGTATCGATACCCCTAATTTGTCAAAATTGCGCAAAGAAGGTCATCGCCACGAAGATTTTTTAGGCACCTTAAATCGAAAACTTTTTCCCGTCTGTTTCGTTTGTTATATTTTAGCCCACTTGTTAATTTATGAGAAAGTATTTTTTAATAAACGTTCTTAGATCATAAATCACTATTGTGATTTTATTACATTTTGGTATTCTATAGTGTTATTCGCAAACTGGGTGGACCTTTCTCTGTCATTTGAATAAAGATAGGCATTTGTGACATACATCTGGTTACTAAAAATGAAATTGGAAATTCAAGAAGTACGTGGAATTGTATATGTGTAAGTCTTGTCACATAACGCGTTATCCAAAAACCCAAGCTTTCTCTCCACCAAACTTTTCTGTACCTCCACTTGTACAAAGAAAATTTATTGAGGATAGACCAGAGATTGAAATTCCCGATTCTGAGAAAACAGATCCGATCCATAAATGCGATGAAATTGAGCTCTAAAGAAAAATATATAGAGAGCAAATTGTGAGGTGCGATTTATCAGAGGTGAGAATACTCCTAATAATGCACTGAACATGCAGCACCGTATTTGTTATTTTGATCACCACTGTTTAAAAGCACTCAAAAGCTTGCTGCTGATAATCACGAGTGATAAGTTCACAATTACCCCTACAGGCGGCGCAGCGTAATGTAGTATTGCTTTCGAAAGATACTCGAGCTGCCAAAAGCAGCTTGCCCTTGATTTCCGGGTTTATCCAGCAAACCATTGTGAATAAATACAAGTGAGAAGTTTTCTAAATTCTAGATGGCGGTGGCTGATATTAAATGCATATGTTATTTTTTAGATTTTCACTCCATCGATACACATAACCTATATTTCTCTCTTTGTATTTACTCTTATTTCATTATGCTGCTTTTCCTTAATGGTTACGCTGTTTCGGTCTAGCGCTTTCATTTAATTATTCGTTTTTACTTTCGTTTTATCGTGTTGTTTTTCTTTATTGGTAACATTGTTTCTATCCAGCTTTTCGCTTCTTATTTCATTCACCGTCTTTACTTTTGTTCTATCGTGTTGTTTTCTTTTATTTGTAACACTATTTCTGTCCTGCTCTTTCACTTCTTATTTCATTCTACGTTTTTACTTTTGTTCTATCGTGTTGTTTTCTTTTACTTGTAACACTGTTTCCGTCTTTCACCTTCGCTATATTCTTTCGGAAATTTACGCTCCCACTTTGTTCTTGTGTCACTGCTCACCTACACGCTTTTCCGTCTCTCGACTGTTCATTGCCCATTCCTTCGTCACACCCAATTTCTCCGCGTCTACGTGACCGTTTTAAAATAACTGCCGGTTTCTTACATGTGTACATATGTACCTACATATGTAATTCCGCGACTGCGTACTGTATACAGACCACCGACTTTTCCATAGTTCTCCGTGCACGCTTTTTACTTCGCGCACTGATTCTAATGTGGTTTTTCCACTTCCGCTTTCATTAATTTCATTTGCGAACAACGCGCTTATTTAAACACTTCAAACTTTCCCACTGACTTCCAGTGTACTTTTGCTACCTATAAAAGCACGCACAAATATTACATACGCAATTGTATGTTTTAATACTGAACTTCCACATTCACTTTCGATTTATGTATGTTTTAGTTCTACAAATTTTCTTTTTATTCACATAACGGCCGAGCCCCCAATTTTGCAGTAATTATAAGTATCGAACAATTTTATTTTCTTAATTATTGCGTTTTTTCATGTGTTAGTATGTGTGTATGTATAATACGGCCTTGTTAGATGCTATATTTTCTACTTTTATTAACATCTCGTTAAATTTATTATCCATAACTTACACATTGTTAACTTACAATGAACTGTTTGGTGAATTTGGTTAATTATATTTCGTAAAATAATTCAATACGAACTAAACACAGTTTTTCTTATTGGGTACCTAAGGGAACTCGACCTTGAACTTGCTTAAGGGTTCGGTCATAGAATTTTAAAAGACTCTACAGGTAGGGAAGATAGAGAGCAAGAACGCCACCATCTTAGTTCTTTCCAGTCGGCATCTCAAGGTTGTTAGGTATTTTAGACCCTTTATTTTTGACCTTATCTGCCTGCGACGTTTTGTATTGTGTAATATTTTTATTTTTAGGATTTATGTAGCTCAAAAACCCAACCCTGTAACTGCACACGGTCGAAACCGTAGAGTAGACAGAGGAGTTACATGGTTGTCACAAGTGTGCACGTTACAAAATCAATTCTTATATGCGCTTGTAGAATCACCACTGAAAGTAAAAGGTGCAGAAAAGTTAACAGTTGAAACTTTCAGCAATATAAAAATCGACAGGACTTGATCAAAAATCTAATGAACAGTACACCGAGAAAAATAGTATTGAAACAAATTTCAAATTTTGACAACTCTCTTACATGAATGGACTGTTACTAAAATGTGTAAGACATTATTAGTTTCAAGCGAGCATCAGCTGCAAAAAATTGCGTTCAAGCTCTGGTTTTGCATCTCGGCCTGTGAGAAAGAGAATGCATAATTAATGTCTGATGCCACTGTTCACACAGTTAAAAAATTTTAACAAATGGGGCTTTCAAAATTCCTCAGGCCACGCGAGTATATTACAACTAGCCAAAGCGGTACACACAATTTGTGTGTGTGTCCAACTCATCAAAATATAAATCTAAAAAGTTACGGAATTACGACATTGTAAAATGCAAAAAATATACTACAAAGAAACTGCATAAGATTTAGTCAAAAAATCAGTTTGCCCAAATCCGCTGAGTTATTTCTTTGGTACATGTGAAGAGTGTCCTGGGTAATTATACAACTTTTTGAGGAAAAAGCATCTTAACGGACGTTTCGTCAGTGGACGAGTACGTGAATCGAATGAAAATTTGCACCTGCACCTTTTGTAACAGCGCGGAAAAGTAACTCCCGAAATCAAACCTGCCAATTTATTTAATACAAGACTAGTTTCTTATTTAAAACGTAAATGATTTCAAAATTAAACCAAACTTCTTTGCTTCTTCGCATGGAAAAGGGGCGTGCTATGAGATTGGACGTACTGTAAAAAGGCATGCCTTGAAGTAGGTCCCATCAATACCCCACGACAATTTTCCGAATGGGTAACATACTTTTTCAAGAACATAGATTTTGAGTTTTGTTCGCAAGCAGAGCATGATCGCCATGGCAAAAAATGGAAAAACGTTTTAATGGTGTTGTTGCAAACAAAAATACGCGTAAATTTGTTCAATTCAAAATTATTAATTTCGACAACTATTCAAAGTAAGCTTTTTTCTACAGCTTCGTATTCATTGCATCCTAAGTGTCCATTGTTTCCAATATATTTGATCTACAACATGTCTCTACATGTAAATTGCAAATATTATTTACACTTTTATTTTCCAATGAATATGTTAATCAAGATGATTTGCAAATATTGTTTTTAAATACATCTATTGTGAAGAGAAAACTTTTCGCAAATACGAAAAAAAGGTCGTTCATATATGTCAAACGCGTCGTGAGTTATCAATCTTTTTAAATTTATTTCAAAAATTACATCATATCCCGTTTTTAGCAGTTGTCAAAAACATAAGAAAACAACGTGCATAGCATCTTACCCGCACGTACTAAAATTCCTTTAAACAAAATTAAGCCAGTTGTTGACCGAATCAGTGACTAAACAGCTATACGTTTTTTTGTTATTATAAAATGTATATAATAAAAGAGTGGATCTGCTTGTGACCGGCATCACCTATATTTTTAAACTGACTTTACACATTTTTCTTAACGACTAATTCAACTTAAAATTAAAACTAAAGATAACGGTTGATTCTCTTCCATCATAGTGAGAATAAAAAGAGTAAGAATAATAAGTTAAACTAAGAGAATAAGAGAATAAGAGTAGGCGGGAGGAAGTAGATAGTGATGTTAATATATAACTCCTTTGTAACATAGGAATCAATTTTTGTTTATTACTAAATACAATGCAAATGTGAACAATTAATAACACAAATTTTCTTTGAATTGTTTGTAGAATAAGGTATAATTTTTTGATTATTACTAAATACTTATACACTAATTATTTAATTTTTTTTTTTTTTACAAATATTTCAACTAAATACTTTCTGTGTTTTGCCCTTTATATTTACGTTTCAGTTGAGATTTATAATATCTCGTTTTTCTTTTATTTGATGTATCAGTTATGTATTTACCTTATTTATTGTAATTATTAAGTTCTTTGTATTTTGGCGTACATTTAGCTATCTGTCTATTTTTAACAATATTATCTATATTCTATGTTTCTATTTCTATTTAGATTGCTTATTTTATTAATTTTATTTTGCTCGTATTCTTTACTTAATTTTTCAATATATTGTTTGTCAAATTTTTTTTGTAAGAAATCGATAGGCCTCTTTTGTGTCGTGTTGTATCATCCAGGCTGAGCGATTTATTTGCTTTATCAACTTCCATGATTCGTAAGTGTTCGTTAAGTGTGCCATGCAACCTCTCTATATCAGAGTTACCTGTTTTTAAGTAGGGTGTTGTTTTATGAGTTTTTATATTTTGTTCATTTAAAAAGAGCTCTACTGCACTATGTAATATACATCTTTCATTGTCGAAAATAAGTTTATTCATTTTCCCTAAATACATATGAAATTCTTTGTTTTAAGGCTTCTAAGATCGAAATCCATGGTCTGTCATTTAATTTGTGATATGTCGCATATTTTGAAAATTTGTCAATTGTGGTCAGATACATACAATTTCTCGAAGGATACCATATATCTATATGTACGATATCGTTAAAATGTGTTGGACTTTCACTTATTTGATATGGAAATTTTATGGGATGTCTGTCATGTTTAGCAATTTGACAAATATTACAATTATTCACTACCAATGTAATTAATTGAAATAGCTTAGGGTAAAATATTTTAGATTTCAACTCGAAAAATATTTCATTAATACCTCTATGGCTATTTCGCATATGTTCATTTTTAATAATTGTTAGTACCTCATTTTTGTCACTAATATCAGTTAACTTTTTGCATGATCTATATAGAGTTAAGTTATTATTTTTAAAATTATTAACATAAATTTCCTGAAACCTTATAAATAAGCCGTCGTCTTGGCAAAAAATGCACATAAAGCCTTTGTCAATTAATACTTTTTCCATTAACTTTTTTAGATCTGAGTTTTTTGTGATAGTTATATAATTTTGACACTTACTATTTATTATCTTTGCAATAAAACGTTCGTGCTTACCATATTCTCAATAAATTTGATTTTTATAGGAGTTTATACTTTTATCAGTTATAAAAATATATCTCAAATGATCTTCATCCGCACTGTGAATGGTTGCGTCCGTAGACCATTTATCTATCTCGTCGTCTTTATGATTATTACTCATTTCATTCTTAAAAACAGCAAAATTATTATCTTTTTGTATGTACCTACTCAAAGCATCTGCGACTGTGTTATCCTTTCCTTTAATATAAGTAATATCAAAGTCATACTCATTTAATTGTTTCTTCCATCTTTGTAACTTCATGTTTTGCTCTTTGATATTATGAAGCCAAGTCAATGGTTTGTGATCCGTTTGAATAATAAACTTCCTACCATAAAGATACGTACGAAAGTGTTTAACTGACCAGACAACTGCGAGTAATTCTTTTTCAATGGTGGAATATCGAATTTCGTGATTAGATAATGTCCTAGAAGCATAGCTAATTGGATGATTATCCTGTGACAAAAGAGAGCCAACCGCAAATTGCGACGCGTCTGTTGTTAAAGCAAATTTTTTTGTAAAATCCGGTGGTTTAAGAACAGGGTCATTTGTTATTAATTGTTTTAACTTATTAAATGCGTTCAAATATTCTTTGTCCGCAATGTCGAGTTTTGTGTCTTGTTTTAAATATTTAATAATAGGATATGCTACTTTTGCATAATCTTTTATGAACCTACGATAGTATCCGGTAATACCTAGAAATTGCTTGATTTCTTTTTCACTAGTTGGAGGTCTCATAGATTGAATAGCTTCAATTTTAGAAGGATCAGGTTTTATACCTTCGGCCGATACGACATGTCCTAAAAATTTTGTGCTAAGTGCGGCGAAATGACATTTGTCTATTTGAATTTTTAAATGAAATTTACGAAGTGTGCTAAAATTTTTTTTATTGAGTCAACGTGTTCTTGAAAGCTTGTAGAAGAGATTAAAACATCGTCCAAATAGACCACACATATTTTATTGATATAATCTTTCAGTACCGTATTAACTAACCTTTGGAAGGTAGCTGGAGCCGTCTTTAGTCCAAATGGCATACGTGTAAATTCATAATGTCCATTTGAAGTAGAAAAGGCAGTTTTAGCTTGATCATCAGGGTCGACTTCTATCTGATGAAAGCCCTTTGCCAAATCAATAGTACTAAAATACGAGCACTTTCCTAATTTATCAAACATGTCTTCCATGTTTGGGATCGGAAATTTGTCATCCACTGTATGTTCGTTGAGTTTGCGGTAATCAATTACGATCCGCCATTTCATTTTGCCACTATTATCAAGTTTTTTAGGCACAACGGTGAGTTATATGGGCTGGTGCTTGCAACTATAATTTTTTGTCTTAAATGGTCTGAAAATAAACTTTTAACACATTCTGATCTTCTTCGCATGAAAATATTTGCACAGATTGCTGTTTATTATAATCATTTATCGATAGCTCTTCACTTTCATTAAAATATATTGGCAAACTTGTCTCTGGAGTAATCAATCTTCTCGATTTATTAGCAAGTATTATGTTCAAAGGAAGTAAAATATTATTACCAATTATTCCATCAAAACAAGTGTGAAAACAAAATTCAAGAAATTCAATATATGCGTTGGGTTTTTTAAACTCTGCAAAAAGTGGCACCTTGTATTTCACATTTGTTTTAATATTGCGGTTTAAAAATCTTAAGGCTAAGCTAGTAGTGCTTACTCACTATTTAGGATTACATATATTTGGATTTATAATGCTGAATTCTGCACCAGTGTCTACTATACATTTAAGCTTATTTGCTGGCGTTTTAATAACTATATAGGGGAATCTTCTAGGCAGGCTTCCTGAAAATTTGGTCCAGTTTGGTTGACACTTATTTCCATAGGCTCAACACTGCTTACATTATTTGAATAATTTTGTCTGTTGTTGTAAGTTTGTTCAAAATTACCTCCAAATCGATTTGCTAAGTTACTATGTGCCCTATTATTGTTGTTGGACCATCTCGTCTGGTTGCTATTGTTGTATGTTCTACTTTGCATCGAAGAATTCGGTGGACGTTCGTAACAGTCGTAATTTTGGTTTTGTTGTACAAATCTGTTAAAGTTAGTCGGTTGCTGTTGTTGAATATCTCTGTTAGCATAAGTTGGTTGCTGTTGCTGTACGTACCAGTTAACATATCTGTTGCTGTTACTTGACTATTGTTAACAGTGAAATCTATTGTTGTTAGTTTGTTGTTGTTGTACATTTCTACTAAAATTTCTATTACGGCTGGCTGAATTTTGCCCCTGATTGTTGAAAAATTTCTCACTGTTGTTGTTATATTTTAAATAGCCGTTAGTTTTAATAATTTCAAAAGCCTCTCATAAGCTTTTAGGATTGCGACTAACAATAATGCTCTTAACCGGTTCTGGCAATCCATGTGTAAATGAGTGTAAAGCGACTCTAGAATTACTACTTACTTCCGAATCATGGCCATTATTGCGGAAATACAAAGCGTTATTTAATCGACACAAATAATTATTTAACATACTATAGCATTTTCATTTTAAATTAAACCTTTTTCAAACTAAACGAAACTATTTTAAAAATAAATAAAACTATTTTCAAATTAAACGAAACTATTTTCAAAATAAATGAAACTTTATTCAACTTAAATGCAAATTTATTCAAAATAAATGCAACTTTATTCTAATAAAATTAAACCATTTCCAAATTAAATGAAACCATTGTTATATATTTAATGAACCATTTGGTTATGACGTATTTTGGAAAGAATTTTCGCCATCCCTTGTCAAATTTGGTTTTAAGACAATCCGGTTTCGGCGTTGTGCCATCTGTCGGAAGCAACAACAGCAAAAGATCAGAATATCATTTGGTTATGCTTTGAACCATTTGCAACCCCTTACTGTGCATTCGCTGTCATTGGTATTGTGTTTTTGCTTTGAATTATTGTTTAATCAGTACCAAGGCTTATGAACAGGTAGTAGCTACTTGAAATTTCCTTGCTTGTTGTTGCTGCTTTGCAGTTATTACCTCTTCAATGTTTCAATGTGCCTTGGTCCGTACAGTGAACTCGCTGTTGCCTATTGTTGTTGGTTGCTTCTGTAGGGAATTTTTTTTCTCTGAATTCTTTGTAAGTCATTATTGAATAAAGTTTCATTTCTTTGGAATAAAGTTTCATTTATTTTGAAAAGAGTTTTACTTATTTTGCAAATAGTTTCAATTAATTTGAAAACAGTTTCATTAAATATGAAAATAGTTTCGTTTAATTTGAAAAAGGATTCGTTTAGTTTGAAAATAGTTTCATTTAGTTTTAAAAAGGTTTAATTTAAAATGAAAATGCTATATAAAAAATTTCTAAGGATGAGTCACAACGACACGACCTGATTTTATCTATAAGTTCGTCTGCTGAATTTTTCTCGCCATAATATTCAATTAAAATTATTTTTATTTCCGGCCAAGTATTTAAGTTACCATTAATAAGTAGAGTTTTTCTTGCATTTCCTGTTATTTTATCTTTTAAAAGGCCTAGCAACATTTGTTTATAAGTATTATCGAATGAGTCAAGAATAGGAGCCATTGAATGTATCCTTTCAACAAAGTTTATTAAAGCGTTGCTATCGCCATCGAAATTCGCAAGATTTTTGAGGTTAGAGGAAATAATCTTAAATCTACTGTTAACATCCAGGTCCTCATTTTTTTTTGTTTGTTTTAATAATTCGTTGATTTTAATAAAATACCTTCTACTTTTTCCGCTCTATTTTTCACTATTGAATTTTATACTTCTCATTGCAGTACAAATCGCTGTTCTCTTATTCAAATGTCGACGGCACTCTCCTTCAAAAATACTCACTGATTAGTTACAAAGCTGTTGTTTTTTATTTTATGTAGAAATCCGCTTCAACCTTTCAGTTATGCATGTCGGAATTTTCAATAAAATGTTTAGGTAACACCTCCCCTCCAAATATGATTATGGGTTGTTGGTGAAGCTGTTGATATTCAGTTATCTCCGTATTCGGTCAATTGTTGGAATGTCTTTGAATACATGTAATCTCTATGCACATTTGTTATGCTTTTGCAACTCTCAATAAAATTTTCGAAAACACCTCCAAATGAGATTATTACTCGTTAGTGAAGCTGCTTATATTCAGTTAGCTCTACTTCCAGTTAATTCTGGGTAACTGCTTTCTTTTTTTGTTTTTTTTTTTTCATATATGTATTCCATATGCAGTTATAAGTATGCACATTTGTTGAATACAGTTTTGTTTTCAAACTTTAAATTTAGCTTTTATTTTGTTAGAATGTAAATGTTTCTTAGCTTCTGTTTCACTTTTTAAAGTAAAATTTTGAAATTATCACGTTTTCAAAATAGGTATTCATTTTTAAATTTCTGCTTTCTTTCAGTTTAACTTTAATTTAATTAATTCTTTTCAACTTTTCAAAATTTAAATGCTAAAATTAAACACTTTTCAAAAAATCGGTTCACTTTGTTCATTTATTTATGTATTTTATAGTGTAAAAACATTGGTAGATTTTAGTTCTCTTCGAACAATTGTGCACGGTTTTAAATGCTTTTAAAAAAAAAAAGACACTTTTTGCTTTTTCCCGACTGCGCCAATAAAAGAGTGGATCTGCTTGCGACCGGCATCACCTTTATTTTTAAACTGACTTTACACATTTTTCTTAAAGACTAATTCAACTTAAAATTAAAACTAAAGATAACGGATGATTCTCTTCCATCATAGTTGGAGTGAGAATAAAAAGAGTAAGAATTATAAGTTAAACTAAGAGAATAAGAGAATAAGAGTAGGCGGGAGGAAGTCGTGATTTTAATATATAACTATATACAATGTATAATATGCGAAAATGAACACTCTAATAAGCATCCTAACACATCTTTGTTTTAAACAGTGATGGCAAAATCAAATATTGGCAACTTTAATAAACATCGAACAGCGGATATTGGCGCTCTCATCTTTATTCACAGAATATCGTTATGTGACCACTGGTCATTAAGGTCATCAAAAATAATTATATTAATGGCAGTGCTCATGAAAATACTTTGCCAGATTCAACCAGGTAAGTGCTAATTTTGAAGGACATATTTAGTAATCAATGTATGCCATGCACAACTATATCGTTTCCTGAACGTACGTAATGTTTAAGCTGGTATTGAGTTGGAAGTCAGGCTTTTCAGACCAACTTTTAGAGTTTTCCCTTAAAAAATACGAATGAATTTTAAAAACATTGAAAAAGTTGAAGATCAGTTCGAAGTTCTGCGCATCTTCTGAAGCACCCAAGTGATCTTTCTTCATTTGGTGGTCTTTGAATTTTTCTAGAAATCTTTCCCAAACTTCGAAGTTGGTTGCCACATTTTCCTGCGTTCCTTTCCCAACGTTGTTCTGTGCAAATATTTATTATTATTATTTATTTATTTATTTATTTATTTATAATCTAGAAAATGTAACAATTTTCTTACAGACTACTTAGAATTAACAAAGAAAAATATAAGAATTAATTAAGCATTTCAGATAGTAATAACTTAAACTTAGTTTTAGACAAGGAAAAATCTATATCTATAGTTCTTTGTAGCAAATTATACTCTTTCAACGCCCTGGAAACTGGAGAATTAGAGGCATATATGGTTCTAACTCGGCTTAAAACAAAAGTATCATGGTTGCGCAGACTTCTGGAAGGGATATTAAAACAGATACGCTCGAGTAAAAATGGCGAGTCTATTGCGCCTCGTATTATATCGAAAACGAATGTCAGCGAGAGAATAATACTTCTACCATTTAACGACATCAGGTTGATTAACATACACCTGGCAGAATAGGAGGGTATAGGGTCGGCGAAATGCAAAGAACGGAGCGCGAAGCGTACAAACTGTTTTTGTATGCGCTCAATTCGAGTCTTATGACAGTCATAGTAAGGTCTCCAGATGAATACCGCATATTCAAGCTTGGAGCGTACCAGAGATGTAAATAATAATTTTAAAGTATAAGGGTCTGTGAATTCTGACTGTCGTAAAAACCTTTAAATCATCGGCATATAGTAAGAACTTTGAATACTTGAAACAATAAGATATGTCATTGATGAAAATGACAAATAACAATGGACCCAAGATGCTCCCCTGAGATACACCAGATGAGGCAATAAACGGACGCGAGGAAACATTATATACTACCACTACACAGCTACGCGACGAAAGATATGATTTCACCCAGGACAGAAAAACGGAATGAAATCCTAGATTAGCTAGTTTTGACGCCAAGAGAGAGTGATTGACTTTATCAAATGCCTTAGAGAAATCGGTGTAAACAGTATCTACCTGCAGACGATTATTAAAAGCAGACAGACAAAATTCGGTGAAAATCGCAAGGTTTGTGACGGTTGATCTACCAGACACAAAGCCATGCTGATTTACTGATACTAGGCTCTTAGTCGCAAAATACATTTTTTGTTTGACTATAAATTCAAACAACTTAGAAATAGTAGACAGCTTAGAGATTGGCCGGTAGTTAGCAATATTGTTTTTGTTACCATCTTTGAATATGGGTGTAATAGAAGTAGCCTTCCAAGCGTCAATGAACACACCACATTCGAGCGATTTGTTAAATATTAACAAGAGCGGGTAGGCAAATGCGGGACACTGCTTTAAGAGACAAGAGGATAACCCATCTACATCCGTATGCAATGATGATTTGATTTTCAAGATCCCATCCTCTACATCATTGAGAGTTAAAGACAGGGCACCAAAATTAATAGGGGAGTCAACATTTGTAGAAAGATTATCATCCTCCCAAGACTCAGACTCAAAGTTTGAGCTAAAAAAATCCGCAAAAAGATTTGCGGCTTCTGCAGAAGAATGCGCAAAAGTTTCATTATAAAAAACTTCAGATGGAATATTTGAGCTCGCGTTCCTTGACTTGACATACCGCCAAAATGCTTTGGGGTTTAATTTGATTTCGGTCTCAAATTTAGTGACATAATTTCTATGCAGAGTCCTACTCAAGGACTTAAATTCACTGGAGTAACGCAAATATCTTTCTTTATGAATTACCGAGTTTGAAGATTTATATATCCTGAAAAACTTATTTCTTAGGTTCTTAAGCTTCTTTAATTCTTTAGTATGCCAGGGAATTTTATAGCGGCTTTTTCTGCGGAACTGTACTTCTAAAAATTTCATTAATTCTATACTTAAAAGTATTGAAACATTCGGCTAAGTCAACCCCATCAAACAACGAACCCCAGTCCAACAGAGAAACTAAAGCATCAATCGCTTCAAAGTTGCAATTATTAAAATTGAAGCTTGGTTTGAGGCTATCTGCAAAAACGGTTTTAAATTCATAAAATTCCAATTGTATGACCAAAGGAACATGATGTAGGCCGGGGCTCGAGAGGGGATCGAGGCATTCATCCAAATAGAAATTCATATTATCGCTAAGAAAAATTAGGTCTAAAATTCTAGAAAGCTTATTTAAAAAATTATTTATCTGAATAAGATTCATACTTAAAAGATTATCTACTACGTAAGATTCAGAGAAGCTGTTAACATTGTTAGGAAATAAAGCAAAACTATCATCCATAATTGTCCACCCGACGTTGCAAAGGTTAAAATCACCCAAAATACAAAAATCAGAACTTGTGCGATTAGATACTAAATCTACAATGTTGTCAACATACGCCTTGTATAATGTATCAGCACTATGTGGTGGAATATATGACGCACATATAAAAAGCTTCGAAAAGCCATACACGAACACACAAAGTTGATCCAACAGCAAATCTCCATTTTTCAATGGAAGAAGCGAAGAACGATAAATACGCCGGACAGCAATCAAGACGCCACCACCTCTGGAAAGTACAGTTTTCGATAAATCCCGATCTTTTCGATACACATTATATAGTTTAGGATCAAAGAATTCGCTGTCATGGAACTCAGCGTTAAGCCAAGTCTCGATAAATACAAAAATGTCATAGTCCAAGTGCGAGCTTAAAGCGAATAGAGTTCTAGACTTAGTTCTGAGACCAGAAACATTTTGGAAATAAACTTTAAGCTCTTTGGGACGACCATCTTCCGCCGATGCAATTACGGATGTTGCTGGCTTGCTCCTTCTCTTAGAAAAAAACGGAATGGACGGATCCTTACATCGACTGGCCAGATGTCGGCATTTAACACTTTGTCGAAGCACGATTCGGAAACGCCTAATTTAAAGTTGATTTTCTTGAGATCCTCCAACTTAGCATCTTTTTTGACAAGCATGAAGCACGTCAAGAGTTTCACATCAATGCATGCATGTTTAGATACGTAATTCAGTATATCTTCCACAGTAACGCTAGACGAAAATGAGGAGATATGTAGCCATTTCATTCTCGAGACTACACTTAACTCATTGTTGTTACTGGACCCGATAACCAGAGGCCGCTTAATTTTTCTGTTATTAGCCCTGGTGACAGTTGTCCACTCAGACGCTAATCCAACATTTAACATAGGTGCATTAGTGGGGACGGATGCATCAGACAGAGCACGTTGAATAGGCAAAATACTTGATGATTTGGGCGTGGGCGCAACCACCCTAGCAAAAGATATATAATAACAATTCGACAATATGATCCATCTTCACCAGCTGAGCTTGTTAACCTAGAGAACTTCTGTAACCAGCCAATTGGAGATTTAAATTCTTCCTGTTTATTTCAGTTACTTTAAAAACCTTAGAAGTTTCTAGTCCCCATACGTTCACCAGAAGTTTATGAATATCCATAGAGTCCACTTTTTTCCGCAGAAACGTTGAACATCACTAATTCGCTCTTACTTCCGGTTTATAATCATTTGTTTCGTCTTGCCTTGCCTTTTTCGCTGGTGATAACTTATCAGGTTGTTTGATCAGTTGTTCAGTATTCACTGTTTTCGGTTTTAAGTCATTTCCTAACGCTATGATTTCTTTACAAATTTAATACGATAAATTGTTCTTTTCAAACTAATCTTCAATGTGTTTATTTAAAACATTTTTTTGTGGTCTTAAGAGCTTTATTCCCGACTTTCTGTTGTAAAACTAAACGTAGAATTGTAATCTTCCCTATTTATTGATTAAAATTACTTATGCTAGCATTCTTATGTAAATAATAATTTAAAGCTAATAGCGTTTTCTGTTCTCGAAATAATGTTGCACTTATTCTGTCCCGTGCCAGGGCTGTAAAATTTTCGTGTTTTTTCGTTGTTTTTTCTTTTCTCAAAATGTTGCAATCTGGACCGACAAACGTGCACAAAAATGAGAACAAAAATCGTTATCAAATTGTCACAATTAATCGGGGCATCCAGGATGTTATTTATTAATACTACTGGTGTTGCCTTTAACATTATTATTGTTAACTGAATTGGTACCTGATCCCAATTGTTAAATGGTGTGATTCAGGACATTGAAATTGTTTTGAACGATTGGCTTGAACGATTTTTTCAAAATTGTAGTATGTATATTTGGTATATATCTGTAGAGCGTGAAGTAAATTTTATGTTGACGAGAGGTTGCCACCTGTTTGAAAAGTCAAATTTAATTATAATATCCACAAGTTATGTGAAATAATGAAATATTGGCGGAACTTGTGCTGAAGTGGCCTCGAACAAAATATGGGGACCCTTTGTCGACAATTTTTTCAAAGGTTAAAAATGAGGAAACATATTTTTTAATGAGCGATTATTCATACATTAATGTACAATTTATATGATACAATTAATGTACTATATTAAATACACCTATAAGTATGGAATACACTATTCATTAATTGTTGCTTGCACAATACTGATGAGTGCCTATAACTAGAGTACCTACTGGAAATTTTTTTCTTGATTTCACAGAAGAAAATTTGTCGATTACTTCAAAAAATCACTTAAAATCAGTTTTACGTGCTCTCTGAATATCAATGGTTATAGCAACAAGTTGCTCAGCTTCTCTTGAGTCGTAGTGCTTCGCAAGTAATTTTTGATCAATTTTAATTTTGAAAAAGTTCGCTCAGGTTTAGCCGTAGTGACGGGAGTTGTGAGAAACATATGAAGATCCGTGCAAACATCTGCATAACTCGAAGACAATAAGGCATTCTGAATAACCAAGAGCTGAGCCAACTCTTTGACATTTTTCATAGGGATAATTTCTTTCTGAAACGTAGACCCGATAGAAAGCAATTCAGAGGAAAATGAAGACGATACGTCATCCGAAATTTTTTTTTAAAACTCATCAGTTTTTCCCTCTAAATCTCATAAATCATTTCAGATTATCGCAAAACCTCTGTTTCAAAGCATGAACCGCGTCGTACCTTCCAGCAAAGCGAGTTGGATTCTCGTAAAGGCTATGTACTCGTAGTTGATCCTAACGTGAACGAAAAAAGCGCACACAGATTGAACAGTTTCCAAAAATTCTTTAATTTCTCTATTGCACGATACTGCGTGCACCGTCGTAAGCTTGACCTCGACATTTTTGAAGATCCATAACCTTTCCTTTGTATAAAATCGATTACAAGTTTCTCGAGACCTGAAGCAGATTGATCATTTACAACAGTAAAAGAACTAAATACCTCAACAGGCTCCTCTTTATCTATGTAAATGTTACTCACGTAACGAAAAACCTGACTCAATTGATCAATTTTGCTGGCGTTTTGAGCTGTATCCAAAATAAATGAAAAAAATGGGACATCTTTCATGTCGTGAACAATATTTTCATGAACTTCTTGCCCCAAGAGGCAAATGAATTCGTTCTGTATTTGAGGACTTAAATATTTAACAGTACCAACTTCTACAGAGTAATACCTCTGAGGAACTGCGATTAATCTGCTGAAGACTTTTCAAAAAAGTCCTCGCGGTTGAAGAAGCCCGGACGCAATCAGATTAATTTTTACTAATGAATCGGATCAGAATTAGAATTCGAGCTCATCATTCTCTCCATCAACATCTGAATTTTCCTATTTTTCTAGTGTTTCTGAAGGGAAATCACATTATGCTGATTCAGGTCAAAAACACGACTAAATAATAATGATTGAAATTTCGTATCAAGAACAATGTTTAACAATTATTTTGATACCAAAATATTATAATATTTGGCTTGCAAAAAGAGTTTGAGATAGAAGACAATGTGAGTTGCTGATACAAACCTGGAATTTCCATGCTTCTTTGTTTGGCTTTTCATAACCTCGAAGTAATTCGTTGGTTATTTTTGGCTGATTGCTCGATTATTTATTTTTTTCTCGCCTTTTTGCAACACCACTTGGATAAGCACGTTGCATCTTGAGATTTGTAATTATATCAACGCAGATAGTAATTACAAAGATCACACAATGTTATTCTCTACGACACGATCACGTATTGAAATTTAAGAAAGCTGATAATATTTCAATCTATGTAATCTAATCTAAATCGTAACAAAACCTCAACAGCACTGGTAAAATTTTGTTTTGTTGCTGACACATGCGCGAGTGAAAATTGAGCATAATATTAGGTTTTTTTAGAAAATTACCTGTTCGACTTACCGTATTTATGTGATTATAAGCCGCGCCTAATTGCAGACCGTGTCCGATTTTCGAGTTTCGACAAATCGAAAAATTTGCGGTTAATATTTGAGCAAACACGGAAAATAAATTACACGTTCATTACAAACTCACCGAAAAAAAACAAATCACAAACTCACAGAAAATAAATTACAAACGATAGAGCTTCGCTCGATCGTTAAACTTAAAATTTAATCTTGGTTCTCTTGAATTTGCAAATAAAAAGCTCCAATTTTCAAGTTTCGAAAATAGCTGGAAGAGTAATTCAAAATTCGAATAAAATCTGCTTATTGATCTTGATTTCCCCCAACGCGAATATAATAATACAATCACAAGCTGTAGTTCTTCCGCAACTTACAAATATGCTTCCGAGCTACAAAATAAATGTCAACGATAGATAAAAAAAATGCCCACCTCAAACTGGCGGATCCAAATTGCCATACTCTGCTCAAATTGATTTCCTATTATGCAGCGAACTAATACCTCAAATAATGCTAGAAGGCATTGAGAAAATATTTAAATGCCTGTTAGCTCAAGTTGTCACCTTTGGATGGATTCTAAGTGGTCAAATCAGAGAAAAAATGTCCACCTTCCCAACTCAAGCTGAAGAAATTATTATACATACATATGTATGTAGACGACATTTTGTCGGGAAGCTATGCCTACTTCAAGCATTCGAACCACTAGCTCAAGTAATGCAAGCCCTCAACTCAGCAGGGTTCTCCCTAAAAAGGATAACCGCTAATCACCGCGAAATTATAAAGAACATCTTTAAAGAGAATTTATTAGTTTCAAATTTCCTTGTATTCGAAAAGGAAAGTACAATCAAAACCCTGGGCATACAATAGGACGCGATATTAGATCAATTCTCATACACTCTTTAGTCAATACCTGTAATCTCCGCAAATATGAAAAGACAAATTTTGTCGTCGTGGCAAAACTTTTCGATCCCGCAGGATGGCTTGCGCCAATTATGATACAACCGAAAATCCTGATACAAGATTTATGGCTAGAGAGAATAGGTTGGGACGAGCTAGTCAAACCACTTCGCTTAATAAAATGGTCCAAATTTGCAAACCATTTTCACACTATTTCGGAAATAAAACCTCCTCGTTGGGTAAACTACTCCCCTGAACATGAAGTCGAATTACGCGGCTGCTGTGACGCCTCCGAAAAGGCATACTGTGCATCCATATATGTGCACTCACCACATGATGGCAAAATATCAAGCCAATTAATTATTAGTGGAAAAGAGCAAAGTAACACCCCGTAAAATATTAGAATAATAGAAGAGGTGGCAAATCTCTTCGCCTCGCCACCACCTCTCTATGGAGGAACGGCCCCAGATGGTCATAATAAAGTGTTAAATCTAAGTAATTTTCTATAACAAGTGGTTAGCGCCCCTTAGTAAACTGTTTACTATATAACGACTGGATAGATCTGGATAAGATTTTGCACATATGTTACCATAAAATCGATTTTTACAGGGAGTTACCACACGTTTAAAAAGTTACACACAATTACAGCAATGAATGAAGTAAAATATTGCAAAAGGGGTAACAAACGAAAGAAGCCTTGTAAAGCTTCACTTCCTAAATATTTTGAAAGAAGGTAGTGACCTGCTTAAATGCAAATTAAGCAAATTGAAAGAAATAATTGACATTTTACAATATAGGCCAAAAGAAAAGTTTTAAGGAAACCAAATTCCAAAAATGACTTTAACCGTTGACGAGTGCAGACGTGTTTTTTAAATTCGTTCCGTGGTCGGTCAACTTGTAAAAACTCAGCAGAATAAAAAGAAAACAAAAATCAAGAAGAATAAAATAACATTAATATTATATATATATATATATATATATAATATAATACACAGCATAACGCTAGCAGATAATAAATGCAAGCGTACGAGCATTTCGATAAATTTCAGCTCATAAAGAAAACTGCAGTATGAGCCAAAATGATATTCGCACTCAGCGCCAAAGAGACGAAGAAGAACGTCGCCTCTCTATACAACGCAACAACGCTTACTTTTCGTATGTCTCACCGGTACCCGCAAGAACACCACCGACAATAACAACTAAAGAGGGAGAACGCTCGACTACTCCCATCACCACTGATTCTAGCATGTCATGGAATCAGCAATACGCCTCGCTCTCTTCGCTGCCGACTATGACTGCAGTTTCGTCACAGGCAACGCCAACGACGGTGAACGCCCTCACATATACCAGCTCTACAACGACTTCAGCAGTAACCACAGCGCAACCATCGATTATGTCAACTAAGCAAAAAACGATTTCAACACCAAAAACATCAGCAGCGTCAAGAACTAGGTCAGTTGTGCAGACAGGTATGGATCGATATGTCCAAATTAAAAGAAAGCTGAGCCCCGAAAATTCTAAAATAGGAAATAAAGCAAAATCAATTCGAGAAGAAAGTAAAGGAGAGAAGGAGTCTCTACTAAGCAACAATAGATTTGCTTTGCTTAGCGACACAGTTCAGGACAAGGGCAATACAGAAATCATGCCCACGACTAGTAAGGCCAAGCCCCCGCCTATTTATATCCGCGGGCAAAACTCAAATGCTTTAGTAAAAAAACTAGTGCAGCTAATCGGTGAAAACACTTTTCACATAATCTCACTTACCAAGGGCAATATTCCCGAGACGAAACTGCAAATACACTCGGAAGAGCATTACCGCCTGGTATCTAAATATCTTAACGATGCTAAGATAAATTTTTACACGTACCAACTTAAAAGTGCAAAAGGCATTCAAGTCGTAGTCAAAGGTATCGAGGCTACTGTTGAACCTGCGGAAATCCTAAATGCCCTAAAACTCCAGAAGTTCAACGCAAAGGCGGTTATAAACATAATCAACAGAAATAGGGTACCACAGCCTATGTTCAAAGTTGAGCTGGAGCCAGAAAGTAAGCCTCTTGGAAAAAATACTGTTCACCCCATTTACAACTTGCAGTACCTTTTGCACCGTAGAGTTACTGTGGAAGAGCCCCATAAGCGTAATGGCCCTGTCCAGTGCACCAATTGTCAAGAATTCGGACACACAAAAACATATTGCACCTTATGCGCCGTTTGTGTGGCTTGCGGAGGCCTTCACGCTACAGAATCATGCATTGTAAATAAGAACGATCCTTCCATGAAAAAATGCAACAATTGTGGGGGCAACCACACAGCTAACTATAGGGGATGCCCTGTATATAAAGAATTAAAACAGCGACTAGTTCAAAAAACCCCGATTCGTGGACAACCAACATTTACGCAATCTCAAACTCTATCTGAAGTGTGCTTCTCACGTGCACCCATGTTTAACTCTAAGGCTACTTCCAGCGTTTCATTTGCTGATGCGGTCAAAACCGGACTTCAGCAACCCGCCCTTAAATCAACTGCACCAACCTTAGCACCTGTCTCCGGCAACACTCATAACAGTATTGAGACCTTAATCGTCTCCTTGCAACAAAACATGATGAATTTCATGACTTTTATGCAATCAACTATGCAAGAGCTTATGAAAAACCAAAATCAGCTCATCCAATTGCTCGCTGACAAACAGATGAAATAAATGCCCCCGTTAAAAATATGTCTATGGAATGCCAACGGCATTTCTCAGCACCGACTAGAGCTTTTGAAGTTTTTAAACGATAAGGAGATCGATGTCATGCTCTCTGTCGAAACGCATCTAACAAGCAAAAATCACTTCCACATATTAGGATACGATATATATACAACAAATCATCCGGATGGGAAAGCGCACGGCGGAACAGCAGTTTTAATAAGAAGGCGAATCAAGCACAATATTCTTCCACAGTTTGCTATGAGTTACCTGCAAGCCACTTCAATAAGCGTGGTTACGAGTTCTGGCAATATAACCTTGTCCGCAGTGTACTGTCCTCCACGTTTCTCCATATCGGTTGAACAATTTATGGACTTCTTCAACACTCTTGGAAATCGCTTCATCGCAGCGGGCGACTATAATGCAAAGCATCCCCACTGGGGTTCCCGCTTGATTAATCCAAAGGGAAGGCAACTCTATAAAGCACTTATTGATACATCAAACAACCTTGGCTATGCGTCACCAGGAACACCGACTTACTGGCCAACAGACCCTACAAAGATTCCCGATCTTATAGACTTTGCCGTAACAAGAAGAATCCAAAATAACCTGATAGAGTCAGAGGCCCTTTCGGACCTAGCTTCAGATCATTCTCCTGTTGTTTTTTCCTTGCAGGAGTGTCCGAGGCCTAAAGAATACCCATTGAGACTTACGTCTCCCAAAACAAACTGGCTGAAATATAGGATGTACATCAGTAGCCACATTGAGCTTAACCCAAGTATAAGAAGTGAAAAAGACATTGAAGAATCCGAAAAGGCTCTAAATTCAGTTATAACATCTGCTGCTTATCAGGCCACTCCAAAAATGAAAACGAAAAATCTAAAGCAAAACCATCAAATTACAAATAGTCAAATAGAACGTCTTGTTGCCGAGAAGCGGCGCCTACGCAGAGAATGGCAGAACCACAGATCACCTGCTGCAAAACAACGACTAAAAGACGCAACCCGCAAACTAAGCAGATCCCTCAAGGCTGAAGAACAGCGTGCTCATGCGAAATACATTCAAAGCTTGTCACCAACCAGCGCAAAGTGTTCTCTATGGAAAGCTAAATCTAGTATACAGCCACCAACGAACGTCGACACGCCTTTAAGAGACCACAATAGGAAATGGGCCCGTAGCGAAGAAGAAAAAGCAAATGTTTTTTCACTTCACCTAAAAAACGTATTTCAGCCAAACGCGTCATCAAACGGATATGTTTTACCTTTACTCCCTGCTGTCTCACAAACAGAACCAATAAAAGTGCATCCACTTGAGATTATGAAAGTCATCAAAGAGCAACTGAACTTAAAGAAATCACCGGGACATGATCTAATAACCCCACAGATGATCATGGAACTTCCGCGTCCTGCCATAACATACATCTCAAATCTCTTTAACGCTATTTTGAGATATGGCCATTTTCCAACACATTGGAAGAAATCGACCATAATAATGATACCAAAACCAGGAAAGGACAAAACACAAGCATGTTCATACAGGCCAATAAGCTTGCTACCTTGCTTCTCAAAGCTCTTTGAAAAAACCTTGCTGCTCAAGATTGGTGCTCACGTGAGGAAAATTATACCTTCGCATCAATTTGGATTCCGGGCCCAACACGGGACTATAGAACAAGTTAACCGTCTAACATCGGAGATAAGGACGGCGTTCGAACGAAGAGAGTACTGCTCGGCAATTTTTCTTGACGTCGCTCAAGCATTTGATCGCGTTTGGCTGGACGGACTGATATATAAAATACGGAAGCTACTTCCTGCGAACACACACAAAGTTCTTGAAAGCTATGTTAGTCATCGAGTTTTTGCCGTACGACAAAACGGATTCATAACACGAGAATTTGACATCGCAGCTGGAGTTCCACAAGGAAGCGTTCTTGGGCCATTCCTTTATATTCTCTACACAGCAGACATACCGACAGATCCCCGTCTAACATTATCAACCTTTGCGGATGACACTGCTATCCTTAGCAGATCTCGATGCCCAAACAATGCAACCAGACTTCTAGCTCAGTACCTACTGCTCCTGGAGAAGTGGTTGGCCAACTGGCGCATCAGGGTCAATGAGCAAAAGAGTAAACACGTCACCTTCACACTAAATAGGAATTCCTGTCCGCCATTGACCCTTAATAGCATTACGATCCCGCAGACCAATGAAGTGGTGTATCTCGGTGTACATCTCGATAGGCACCTCACTTGGCGCAAGCATATTGATTCTAAGAAAACCCAAATGAAACTGAAAGCCAATAGCCTTCATTGGCTCATGAACTCGCGATCCCCACTAAAACTGGAGTACAGAGTACTTCTGTACACAAGTATTATAAAGCCATGCTGGACGTACGGCTCACAGTTGTGGGGTAATGCATGCGCCAGTAATGTGGACATCATTCAAAGGGCTCAATCAAAAATCCTTAGGACACTCACCGGAGCTCCGTGGTATATTCGGAATAAGAACATCCATGAAGACCTCAACATCCCATCCGTTCAAGATGAAATAGCGAAAATCAAAGAAAAGTATTTGGACAAGCTAAACGTGCACCCAAATCAACTAGCACAATCACTCACCGATGAAGCAACACAAACTCGACTCAGACGAAATGATTTTCCAGCCCGGCAGTTAATATAAGGGCCCGTTTAGCAAACACATTCCCCCAATAGGGGGTAGGTTTAAGAATTAAATTAAGATTTTAAAACTTATTGTTAGTCTCTTACAGAGAAGATTCAATAAATATTTACAGTTAAAAAAAAAAAAAAAAAAAAAATGACTTTGGATAGGATTGTCACTTTGTATTGAAATATGGGTCTCAGTCAAAATAGGTTTAAGAAAGCTTTATTTTGAAAATACCTTTGGAGAGGCGGCCACCGTACTGGATAGCGTGTGTGCGCTTCATTCGGCGGGTCCCAGGTTCAAATCCAGGCCGGGACAAGTAACATAAAAAATTATAGAAAAGTTTTTTCTAATAACGGTAGCCCCTTGGTAGGCAATGGCAAACTTCAGAGTGAATCGGCGTAAAACTGTGGGTCCCTCAATATGTGTTACAACATCAAGACACTTAGCGCAAATAGTAGGAGAATTTCGACCAAAATAGCTTAAGCGGTTATAGCGTTCATTAAGTAAGTAAGTAAGTCATCTTCTTAAAATAGTAAATTAAATTCAATTATTAATATTGTTTTGAGGTTAGTTTTATCTTCCCTGCTTAAGAACGACAATGTACATATGTATGTTTTATTCAATAGAAAAAGAAAAAAGGTTACAATAGGCAATTAAGTATAATATATGTAAGTGAAATACGATAGAGGGCGTTGAGTACAATGTTGCATTTAAGTGTTGGAATTGCTTGTATTTTCTAACACCTCCCCTCGAAGAATTTCAAATCAACTTCCTTCATACCCATGTCCGAAATACATTTATAATGTTTCTTCGAAGGTAATCCCTTAGTTAGTACATCAGCTGGCATTTCTTCTGTTGGCATACATATGTATATTGGAAGTCGATATCGCAGTTGTTGTATTTCTCACGTATGAAGTGATGACGAACATCAATATGCTTCGTGCGTGAATGGCAAGCCGAGTTTTGCACTAGTTTATGTGCACTTTGGCTATCGTTGTATTTTGTAATGCCGTTTTGTTGCCATCCAATTTCATTTAAAATTTCGCGCATGTAAAGCGCCTCTTTAGTTGCTTGACATAGCGCTATATAACCCGATTCAGTGCTAGATAGTAATACTATACGCTGCTTTCGCGACTCCCATGATATTGGGGCCCCGGCGAGTATGATAGCGAAACCGGAATACGAATTTCTATCGGCTAAATTAGCTCCCCAGTCGGCATCAGCAACAGCATACAACTCAAAACCGCTCCGCGCGTAAAAAAAGTCCGTAGTTAATAGTGCGTTTCAAATGCCTAAGCACTCGCTTAGCGGCTTTCCAATGCTCTGAGCAGTAACTAGAATTGAATTGACTTAAATAACACACCGCAAATGCAAATTGCAATTCAGTTCCATTGGAGTTTGTATTGGTTTGCACTCGTCCATCCAAATCGTGTCAAAACTTCTTCGGCATATTTGCGTTCCCCTAGAAATAAACTATTATGTTTTATGTCCTAAACATGTTTTAACCGGACCAATGTCCTTCACTTCGAAACTCTCAGTTAGGCATTGCTTCACCTGCTGCAACAGCTGTTCATCGTTTGTTGCCAGCAATAAATCATCGACGTAAATCGTAATAAGCATTAGCTTCTCATTTTTATTCATAAAAAATAAACATATGTAGATCACGCTTCGAATGCGTTAAGCCAATTTTTAGTAATTTAGCTGTTAGCTTCTGATACCATTGGTACCAGACTGGCGCAAACCATATAAAGATTTTCTAAGTCTACGTTCTACTTTCGACGTCTGTGATCCCTCAGACCCTTTTAATACCACCTTCTTCAGCACCACATCAAGATACTCAGGTATTTCCATATATACGTCTTCTTCAAGATCGCCGTTCAAATATGCAGTAATCACGTCCATCTGGTGAATCTTTAAACCCATTTATGTTGCTAGCGCTGCCATCAGTCTGACAGATGCTAAGCGCGTAACTGGAGAATACGTAACAGTGAAATCCTCCCCTGGACGTTAAGAGCAGCCTTTCGAGACAAGACGTACTTTCTTCAAATTTCCTTCTTTTGTGCGAAAAACGAAACGACTGCCAATGACTTTTCTGTTATTGGGACGCTCAACAATTTCCCATGTGTTGTTCGATAGTTGCGTAAAGTACTCATCTTCGATTGCGCGTAGCCATGCAGTAGCTTCATCGCCGTTTATAGCCTCGTTTATTGTTGTTGGTTCATTGCTAATCACCAAATTTGCAAATTCGCAGTCTTCAAAATCTATGCTGTTGTCAGAATCTTTTCCATCGCTAGCATCTTCAACAGCATTTTCAGTAACTTTTTGGTAAATTTTCTTTGGTCGCCCTGGCAACCCTTTTCTTTGCAATCGTGGCCTACCTCTATTACGTCTTTCGTTCTGCACATTCACGTCTTCAATTTTACTTACATCTTCTTCTGACATAGATAAATAATCGTTTGGTCGTACACTTAGTTCAATTACTTGTTGCTTAAATTGCTCATCAATATTACTCTTGCTACAGTAATACATTTCATTGCAAAATTTTATATCACGGCTAATGACTATTCGTCGCTTCTCGGGCGACCATAAACGATAAGCCTTAGCTTCGTTGGAATATCCAATAAAAACGCACGCTTCAGAGCGAGAGTCAAATTTGCCATTTGCTTTGCCCTTTATCAAAACGAATGCCTTAGCACCAAAAAGCTTCATGTGCACAACAGTAGGTGTTTTCCCCGTCCACACTTTTTGTGGTACTTCGTTACTAAGAGATTTTGTTGGACACCGGTTCCTTATGTAATTGGCCGTATTTACAGCCTGCCCAGAACACCTGCGGTAAATTACCTTGCTTTAATAAACACCTAGCCATCTCGATTAACGTTCGATTTCTGCGCTCAGAAACGCCATTCTGCTGAGGCGTATGCGGCGCTGTCAGTAGTCTCCTAATACCACACTCATCCACGGTGTACTGAATACTGAAGGTGACGCCTTTAGAAGTACCGCTACTTTGGGTTTGCCGGGTTTGACAATTCTCAACTTCAACTAGACAAAGCTTTTTCACAAATTAAGAAAAAGAGACACTTTTTTTAGTATTTTGCGAATTTATTTATTAAATGTCTGCCTATAAATTCATATTTTACACTTTAGAACAATTAGAACACGTTTTTCAATGAAATATTGGAAGTTTTTCAATTTTCTCTCTCCCGTATTCTTGTTTACTAAAGGCGAGATCTGTCATTTCACCGCGGGAAGGCGCAATCTTGTATTCTATCATTCTTGACACTCATCTAAATATTTTTGAAAGTTGTGATTCATATATTCTCTGCCGTTGTCGGATTGCAGTGCCTTCACCTTTCTGCCAGGGAGTGTCTCTGCTGCGTTCTTAAATTTCTTAAATATATCTAGCACCTCAGATTTGTGCTAGATAAAATAAACATCACCGTATTTGGAGTAGTCATCTGTGAAGGTTACGAAGTACTTCGCACCGGAATGAGAACAATTTCGCATCGGTCCGCAAACATCTGTATGTACGATTTCAAGCAAATCTGTCGTACGGCGTTCTCTATATTTTGGAAAATTTTCTTGCGTTTGCTTCTCGCTCAAGCAACTGCCATGTACCATGCTTGGTAGGCGCTTTAAGTCTATCTCGTTGAGATGACCCATGCGAATGTGCCAATGCTGCAAACTTGTTATTTTTCTGCAGCCACGGCTGCGTATGGGTGCGCGCTATTTACGTAGTATAAATCGCCAATTCTGTTTGCAGTGAGCAATACTCTGCAGTTTTTCATAACAACAGCCTCGTCCCGACGAAAGCGTACCTCGTAGCCTTTGTCCGTGATTTTTGATACGGACATCAAATTCGCTCTCAAATCTGGCACATACATCACCTGTTCAAAGTTAAGTCGCTCCTTACGTCCCTTCTCGTTGTCTTCTACTTTGATATTTCCCATGCCTCTGATATCTGCTGTGTCGTTGTTTGCTCAGCCTAACGTTCTGTTCATTTCCTTGAAGTTGGCAAAATCGTTTCGATAAAAATCTCATATGCGATGAAAAACCGCTATCTAAGCACCAATAACTGCTCGAATTAGTTGTTAAACAGGCAGATTCAAAGAGGAAAGTATTTTCTGTTTCTTCTTGTGCAATGCGGCGTGCATTTGGATGTGAGCTTTTTGTATTTTGTTTTGCTCGGCAATTTCGGGCGAAATGGCCGGTTTCGCCGCACCTGTAGCACGTTCGTTGTTCGTCTTTTACTTTTTGTTTCACGTTACCGGAAGGGTTGCCGACAAGCTTTTTAAAATGTTTAGCTATACAATTAGCAAGTAATACATTTTGCTCTGCAGCATCTTCTTTGCTTTTTCTGGAATGATCCTCCTCCAGGATTTTCACTCGTTGAACCTCGGGGGATGGAAGTTCGTCTCGTGTCTCTAGGGCACAACGAAACGTCTCAAATGATTCAGGCAAACTGTAAATTAGCAAGATTGTTAGTAAATCATCGTCTATAGTCACGTTTATTCCTTTTAGTTTGCTGACCGCATGAAAGAACTCGTTCAGGTGTTCGCGTACATTGTCGCCTTCTTTCATACGTGCGAGTGCAATACGCTTCAAAAGGGTGGCTTTTCGCGCAGGCCCTTTTGATTGAAAGGTGGACGGCAGCTTCTTCCACATTTCGTGGGAGGTTCCGCAGTCAGCTACAAGTCCCAATTCCGAAGGGACTATTGATAACGTAATATCGGCACATGCTTTTTGGTCACTGTACCTCCACTTGATTGCAGCATCACCATCAGGACATTGTTTTGACCCATCTGCATAGTCCCACAAGTCCACCTTGATCAATATTGCCCACATGAGCAGCTTCCAAGTGTCGTAATTATCGGCACTTAGCGGCTCAATCCTTAAAGATCGCTCGGTCAAAATTACTCTTCGTAATTATACAACTGGTGAAATATCTAAAGCAATATTTATCTTTACTTTCGGAATTTAAATAACCTTTATTCAATAAACGCGTTTTAATTTTCCCGGGGCGCTGGGCCCATAACCAGTTGTTTTGAGGTTAGTTTTATCTTCGCTGCTTAAGAACGACAATGGATGTTTTATTCAATAGAAAAAGCAAAAAGGTTACAATAGGCAATTAAGTATAATATACATATGTAAGTAAAATACGATAGAGGGCGTTGAGTACAATGTTGCATTTAAGTGTTGGAATTGCTTCGTATTTTCTAACAATTAAGTTAACGGAAGTATCACGTAATGAGATTCAAAGAATGTGGGCTTAAAAACTTAATTATGAAAATATATTTAAGGAGTGTTGCAATGTTTTTGAAAACATGAAAGTAATGGTATTTGTAGGCTTACTGAAGTATAACAGTATTACTCTGGAGTGAAAGAGTTTATACGAAAACATATTTGATGGGGGTTGCCACCCCTTAAAGGCCGTTGAATCAATTTTAAAGTAATTTTACTATACTGGTGTTAAACCAAAGCAATTTTTCTTAATATAGTATTTTCAAGGGATTGATAAAAATTTGGCACATATGCTTCTTATTACCTGGGCTAATATGTAGCCTTAAATTAATAAGGTAAATCACATGATGACAACTTGACTGATTAGGGTAAGATTTGGCACACATACTTATATATAGTCCGTTATATCTGTTACAAATTAACCAATTGTTTTGAGGGGTTACCATTTCTTTAAAAAAGATAAATTCGGCTAAGTTAAAGTAAATATACGGCATCGGATTCAAACGAAGTAGGCTTAAGAAAATTTAATCATGAAAATGACACGTAGAAATGTTTTCGATTAAAAAATCGCGAGTTTGGCCTATGGTTGAGTCGATGTTATTGATGTTATTGTTCTCGAAATGGTAGGGACGATAGGCAGCTTTTCGGCAGGCACGTAACATTACTGTGGCTTCTGCCGTAAAGTATAAAATTTTGGTTGAGTCCTTTTCGACGACGGTTCATCCAACTACTTCGTCGTCTTTGGAAGCATCCGTTTATAGGATTTTCAAATTAGAGTGAGTTTTCGCTATTTTTAAAAATTCTTGTTTAGCGATTGTGGTAGGTGTTGTTTCCTCTAAGGTGGGAAACGCCCAGCGGGTGTTGACCTCATATTTATGTTTACGTTCATTTTTTTTTGCTACCTTTATAAGGGTGTCTAGGGCTGACGGCTGTCTGGTTCGGCGTTTTCTTTCTAATCGATTTTTTACGATGCTTCTTAAATGAGGGCCATTTAGTTAATAAGTTTTGAGATCATGCTTCCTGTGATATATTCAATACGATTCTCAAGTTTGGGGAGTCTACCTTCAGTCAGGATGTTTATTATTGGATTGCTGAGTGGTATAAAGATGCTAGCTTTGCTAAATTGTTTTTTGAGGTGGATCCATATATCGGTAGGCAGTAGTCTATTTTGAATAATATTGTTGATATTACTATTTCTACAAGAGAGTTCGTGTTACATTTCATCTTGTGGTTGCTAAGGCTTTTTATTATGTTTAGTCTACTTTGCAGAGATACTCTTAGATGCTTAATGTCCATGTATATTTTTTATTGAATATTAAGTCAACGATTTCGACATCATTAACATTTCGTATAGTTTGAGTGCTTAGGGTTATGACTGAATTCTTACAACAACGATTGTTACATAAAACGGGTGTTTTTTTAAGAGCTATCTAAAATTTTAAATAAAAAAAACACATGAAATTCAAAATAGTGCATGAAAGCTTTATTTTTATTTTTTATTTGAAGCGATAGTACGGTCGTTATATTTTAATGTTTGAATATTTTTTAATAAAAAAGTGGCTCTTCGGCCAACTTTTCAAGATCCCATTCACCAAAAATTTGGTTTTGTGGTAGGTCGTTCGGCTGGAATTCTTGCACCTGCTGTATTTTGAAAGGCTACACACCTACATATACCAACTGCTGCCAACGGCGCCAAATCCATATTTCACGGTCATCACTAACACTGGCCGATATTTTCCTCAGTTCGCACACTACGTAAGCGTGTTGGGAGTGTAATGTCCAACAATGTAAATTTGGTGCAAAATTTAGTCACAATAGCCCGTATTGCCGCCTCAGTAGTTTGATTAAACTGACCGAAAAATGGAAGAGCCGCGCGATTAACATTGTTAAGAGAGCACGCATTTGGATAATAAAAAAAGTTTTCCTGAAAAAAATGGGTATTATTTTTTGATTTTCTCGAAAAATATATACATTTACAATAATATATACAAATATACACATTGGGTGAAAGATCTCTTAATTAACTATCCAACGATGTCAATATTTTTGAATATATTGATATTGAAAATACCCCCTTTACTCCTCCATAACATTACCATTTTGGAGTTAAAATGTATAAATGAATTAGGAAGTTCAACAGTCGAAATAAGAGTATCTCGATTGTAAGAGAATTCGGGTCGTTAGAGCTTCCAGTGCTGGCTACTGAAGTGGTAAAATCCACGGGGTGATTAATAAATGAGTTGCCGTTTGTTGTATATTGAGTGAGATAATTATTTAGTATATCGTTTAGAAGAGATGTATCAATGGTAAAGTAAAGTATGAGTTTTGGTTAGGTAAAGAGAGTAATTCGGTGATAGTTCACTATTGGAAACTGCTGTAGCGTTTGGCGGTTGGGAGTATTGGAATGAGAGAGAGACATTTTTAATTGTTGAGTAGTTTTGTGTGGGGTGATTATTGTAAGCGGGAGAGTGAGTTGAATTTGGCGTTGTGCTTGAGTTGTCAGCCCCATTTGCAGTGTATTGTGTTTTTGTTCAGTAAGCTTTTTTGTGGTTTTCCTTTTTAGTAATGCATCTTCTAACTTTTCGGTAAGTGTTTTATATTCTTTCAGCGAGTTGTTTATTTAACCTTGGTAAATCTTTACAAAATTGGTTGTATTGTAACAAATATAACGGAATATATATGTAGTATGTGCCAAATCTTATCACATTCTGGCCAGTCGTCATTGATATGTACCTTATTTATTACATTGACTATAACTCCCTTAATAACCATTAAAATATTTTGAAAATATACTCTATATACATACATATGTACCAAATTTTATACAAATCTCGAACATACTCACTCATAAACTTTCACATTTACATTATTAATAGGATTTATCTTAAACAAAATTTCTTTACCTTTGGAATCGTGGTAACTATTTTATGAACAGCCTTCAAAAAACGTTTGTGCAAATGTACATAAAATAGCTTATTTTTATGTAATTTTTAAACAGTTACAGGTTTTTCGAGACTGTGACCTCTGCCAGATCAAAAGAGTACTGTTCAATTTAAATTCCATTAACAGGTTGCAAGCATCTTCATTTCTCGAAATGGGCTTCCTTAAACCATTTTTCGTTTGACAGCAGTATAATAGAACTTCCGTTACCTTACCAGTTCATTTAATACGAGTAAACCGTCTTTAAAAGGTGGCAACCGTCATTAATACTCTCTCGTTTCAGAGTGATACTGTAATATTTCAGTAAGCTTACGAACAGCATTAAATCGGCGGTTCTAAACACGTGTCAACTCTCTTTAAATTTATTTCCATAAATAAGTGTTTTAAGTCCACTTTTCTTAAATCTCATTACGTGATACTTCCTTTAACTCAATAATTAAATTAAATTTAATCTTTTAGCGGGTGTCAAGTCTCTCGAAAAGTATTTTCAAAATAAAGATTTCTTTAAACAATATGGATCTCAATATTTGAATTATCTTATTACAATTTTGGTAATTTTTTTTTAAACAGACGGCAACCCTCTCCAAATTATTTTCGAAACTACTCCTTTTCTGCCATTAATTTTTTTTTACATAGCGGAAACGTTACTATACTGGTGTCAAACGAAAAAAATGTAAATAGGCTCTTTTAAAGAAACATATTCGTAGAGTAGAAAAATGTATAAGATAAATAAAGCGTTACAGTACGACTATTTCAGGTATACATACATATGGGCATTTTCACGGTAACGGACGCGGCATTCGTACGCTTTTAAGTGCGTCCAAAACAAAGAAGACAAAGTAAAAGTTTATATATATTGATATTGATTTAAAGGGCTGACGGAGTGCTTGATTTTAATATATACGGGAAGGATCTACTACAAATAAGTACGTAGTTATAAGCAATTATAAATATAAGTTTTTTTGAGGCGCATTCAGAAATATACAAAATTCAGCAAATTAAGGATTTATATATATATATATATATATATATATATATATATATATGTTAATAAATGCGAAGAGATGACTGTTATTCGTAGGTTTATGAAATATGATAATTTTCTCTTATTTTTTTAAATTGAATACAGAAGAAATACGGATGCGACCAAATTTTCCATGAGCCAAGAAATAACATTTTTTTCATTATAAGACTTCAATTTAATTGAAAATAAAGCAAAACAATAACTTAAATTAAAAATTCAAGTAACATTATAGTAAAAATGACTTCAAAAGTTAAGAAGAAAGTTATAAGTTTTTAGTATGGTCTATTTTAATTATTTTCTTTAATGAATAGGCGGTCCGAGCAACTTCAATAAATTTACTGTCGAAATATGAAAACCAATGCATACTTTTAACTCCTTTGATATTTAGAACATTTTGCCATAACTCTGACAGATGATTAGAAAAACTATCAATTTGTGTTCCAGAGATCTACAAAATGTTAACTCCATCAATGTTGTTCTTAGCACATTCATAGAAGCATGAAGCATGACCGAGAACAATATTTCTTGCTTTAACGAATTGCCAGACTTTTCGTTTAACTACGGCACCTATTCCGTCTACAGCACCTTTGCCAGGTGAAGTGGCGAAAAAATTCCACTCTAAGATTCCGCATTGAAATTCAGCTGCAAGTCTTGGAATACTAGAAAGAATAAATTTATTTTTGAATTGGGAAGTGCTTCCATCAGAGAAAATATAAATGCTGCTAACTCCTTTGTAAGATATTGACAATTTTGGAAATAAAGCAATAAACGTCGAATTTACTGTGGGTCAATCTATCACTGATAACAGCAAAGGACTTGGTTTCACCAAGAACCCAAGCTACCCACGTAAACACTGTTACTTGGCTATAACAAAAGTGGGCATCTTGAATTTCGTTTTGGCATGTCAAGCGATAATTTTCAGCAAAATCAACTTGCATAACAGTTTCATTAGCTGCTAAATTTTGTTTTTAGTTTCAAAGTAATTTTGTTGGTGACGTTTAACAAAACAATGCATTTTAAAAGCTGGTAGCTGAATCTCTATATCATGAATTAAGTCGATTAGTGGACCAATAGCGTAGCTCAAAGTTATGCTATCGTCTACTTTTCTCCACTGTTTCCATTTGATTTGCGTATTAAATTGATTAATAAACTGTATTGGAACTAGATCGTCTTTAATATCGCGTACCCAGCTGTCAAAATTATTAGCCATGCATTTTTCATTCATAACGGCGCAGCAAACTGTTGTAAGAAATAAATCAGCTTTGGCAGGAATCTGCGGTATAATCTTTGCACAGCCTTCTAGTAAAAAAACAAAATTTGCATGGTACTTACAGACACACATTTTGCGTCGTAAATTATTGATTAACTGAATGTAAGCTGGCTTAGAACGAATAAAAATAGTTTTGCAGACGGAATATTCGGTTTTGAAAAGTTGATATGCTTCTGTTAAGGTCGTAAGCATAAAACGTTTTGATACTACTTTCCCATTGATTAGCATTGTATCCTTTCTCCCAGGAGCTTGAACGCTGATTCCATCTTGCAAAAAGAATTCTTCAATTAATTTTTCACGCATCTGGCTTTTTGATGACTTGGTAGTATTATCATCCATCGTTTCTGTTGGTTTAAGATACATATTTACTGCATAAAGATTTGAGGATAGCTATTTTTCTACTCAGGTTTTTAGGTAGCGCAGCCTCAACTTTTTTCATTGCTTTTCCCATCGTTTGCTTACAGCTGTAAATTTCGCAACTCAAATTATCAATATTATTTATGCTCTTTTTTTGCCGCAAAACTTGCTGCCTAACACGGTCCTTTTCCTTATTCTTTTCTAATAAATTGCTATCACTTTTCATTTTTTTGCGATAATCTTTTTCGGTACTCTTGCTTTCGTTTAGCTTCTTTCTTTTTGTATTCCTGCCATTTCTCGACGTTTTCTTTCATTTTCTCTCTATACTTCATTGTTATTGCTTTTCTTGTTTCTTTTGCCGTTTTTGCCATCTATAAAATTTTAATTTTGTGCAATTTCTACGACTTTATTTAATATTTAAGGTTTACGGTAACGGACGCGACGAATATCAAACAACAATAAATTTTATTAATCGTTTTTGCCGAGAGCCAATTATTACTTTTCTTAAGTGAAATGATTTATCTGTTTATAGTCTGAAAGCAATTTACACTTCAACACTTTGTGCACTAATGAGAACAATAAATGCTGTTTTCGGTAACGGACGCGACATACGAATATAAGCTGAAGCAAACACAAAAAACTACCGTTATTCGATCTCCACTCAGTCTGTCTGCTTGTTGAACATTATGTTACTATCACCAGAAGATTTTTAAATTATAAAAACATCATAGTATTACTTTGAATAAGGGAATATAACAAGGAAAAAAGTTGGTATATTTGGTCAAAAGAGTCAGATTTTTGTAAATTTTATATATTCGTTGTATATTTCGGCTCAAAATTAAAAGAAAATAAAAATTCCTTTATATTTATAAAATAAACACATTTGAGATTTATTATTCATTAACAAAAAGTTTTCAGGAACAGTTTGAATTTTGCCCTCGTGGTGGACCTTTTTGTGGAAATGCCCAAATATTTGCACAAACTTTTTTGAAAGCTGTTCATAAAAGAGTTGCCACGTTTCAAAACTAAAGCAATTTTTCTTACGAGTAGTATAAGTTCTAACAAACATTTATAATAATGTGAAAGTTTGTGTCTGAGTATGTTCGATGGATTTGTATAAAATTTGGCATATACATACATACGTACATATGTTTCTTTTACCAGGGTTAATATATTGCTTATAGTCAATTAAATTAATAAGGGAAATTAGATATCGATGACGATTGGACAAATTGAGGTAAGATTTGGCACATACATACATATATGTATGTATATAGTCCGTTATTTCTGTTGCAATAGAACGAAGTCTTTTAAGGGTTTGTCATCTATGTACAAAGATAAATTTATTTAAGCAAATGGATGACGTCAAATATTGTAATATGGGTATTGAACGAAAGGAGTTTAATAAAGCTTAATTTCCGAAATATTTTGAAAGAAGATTGGGTCAGCTTAAATTTCAATTTAGTTAAATTAACTGATATCTTTGGAGAGGGTTTAAAAAGTCAAAGTCAGTAAACCAAATATTTAAATATGGGCCTCTTACGGTGGAGTTTTAAGAAAGCTTGGAGAGTGTTGCTACCTACGTCAAAAAGTAAATAAAATTAGTATATTAAGTTCAAGGGAATATACGGCACGAGATTCAAAGAAAGTAGGCTTAAGGAAATCATGGAAATGAGACTTCTTAAATAGCGTAAGCATCGTTAGATCACGTTGTGCATTCCTAACAATAAATTATGTTTTATTAAACCCGAATGGCATACTGCGCCTTTTTTTTAGATAATAAATTACAAAACAAGACTAAAAATGCATGAAAAGTTATAACTTTTGGTGAAATTATTTATTTCGTGTTGTGTTACATTCGACTTCATAACGTTAAGCCGAATGCCAGGCGAGCGAAGCCGCGGGTAAAAGCTAGTTTCGAAGGAGCTAAGGGGAACAAGCTCAAATAAATATTCAAACCTAAAGACTTGTCCAATTCGCCATCAAATATTTAGAGAAACCACTCCCAAAATACATCACCTAATTCTTCTTTTTCCCGGTTTCCCTTTTGCTGGGGTCCTTTGATTTCTTTGTTATCAATATGTGGGCCAATGTATTGTTATTTTCTTTGGATTTTTGCAAACGCAAATAAAAAAGGAGAAGGTTGTAATGTTGTAAAATCAAATTCAAAAATCTTCTCATCCAACGTAGGTCATATGTATATATTCCGAAACGCGAAACATTCGAAATCGACTCGATTTCAAAAATAATTTTTTTCAATTTTCAAAACATGAACGGCAAACCAAAACCAAAGCTTTATCATTACTGGCTCTTGCTTTGACAAACGAACTATTATCTGGAAAATTAATTTTGGATTCAATTGTGTTTAAATAAGATCATATTAAATATTGATCTTTATAAAAAAAGGGTGTGGTTATGCATAAATACATAACATACACTAACTCAAACAATTGACAGCATGATGAATTTTTATAAACGTGACAAATATTTTTTTTTTTTTAATTCTTTACAAATAAATTAGTCCGTTCTACAAAACTTTAACAATTTTCAAAGGTTTTAATCGGAATTTTTAGCAAACTTTGTGATACGCTGCTCATTTAATGTTAGCATAATAACGTGTAAGTCTAAAGTTGCTAGAAATTCCGGTTGAATTTTGAAATGTTTTTGAATTATTGGCCTTGATTTTCCCGAAGCCATAGTTCGCACTGTATTCACATTTGAAAAGCCCCCTAGTGTTTCGTTAGGAGGAGGGATACCTACATCGTTCCTCGGCCTATAGACTTTCGCAGCATTTCTAATATTTCTGCCGATGGCGTACTGGAACTCAGGCTCTCCCTCAGGTCTCTCTTTTTTGATTTGAAGCTCTACTTATGCCAAGGCGACATGGATACTACTTCATTGATTCTTGGGGATATCGCTTTCATCAATGACCCAATAACCTCCCGGTTCTTAGCTATCTATGTGAAGGAACGGGTCCAAGCTGCGTATCTGGGACGTTTTCGGGAAGAATGTCTGAGCTTCCCCCACAGACCTCTGGCGCTTAAAGTTCTCTTCCTTACTGCACAATATCTTTTTGCCGCGAGGTCCTCCATCGAGACCTGACCCTCCCTAATAGGTAAAATGATCTGCCGAAGGAAAATTCGCGAAACAGTGCATTGTTCTTGCTGAGTGGCCTTCGACGGTTGCGTTCGAACGTGATCCTCGCTCCGCTAACCCCAAGCCCACCCAATGCTGTTCGCTGAGTGACGAGACTACTGCAGAGGGCACATGGTGGTTGGTGCCAGCCGTACAGGCCTTCCGAGCAATGCTGCTTGTGTGAGTATCATTGGCCTTTGGTGTTGAAAATGGGCGAAATCGGATGGAAACCTAACAACGCCCTCATAACTGTATTTTGTTAGCATACAAAGAGTGCGATATTTCAGTAACTGTAAAAGATAATTTTCTCAAATTTGGTATCCAGGATTGGGCCAGAGAAGGGATATCCAAGTCTACTCTATAAAATTTTACCAAGTTTTATACGCACATTCCGTTTCAAAACAGTAATAAAAATTTCGTATCAAATTTCGTACACAGTATAGCTTTTAACTAAGTAGGTAAGCATATTATCGTAAATTATAGATATCTCACAAAAGTCACGTCCACCTCTCTAATAAAACAGCAATTTTAGTTTTTATAGCGGCCAAATTCTATATCAGGAAGACGCGAAATCCGTTGAAACGCGTAAAACGCCAAAGGCAATATTTCAAAAAAAAAAAAAACTTCTAACTAAAATCATTTGCCGTTCGGATTCGGCGTAAAACTCAATTTATGTTACAATATCAATACCCACCCCACAATTGTAGGAGGCCAAACATCAGGGTATAAAGCTTTCCAAATGATGAGTAGCATAGAATAGGTACCTACTTATATTTTCTGCTGTTGTAGCATACATTATGTACTTTTTTTTAAATAAATTCGTTCGCCGGGCATTTAAAGTTACTTGTTTTCAGTTTTTCTTTCAACTATAATCTGGCTAGACTCTTCTTTACTTATTGAATAAACTAGGTATGCTTGACATGAAGAATATTGATAATTAAAACTCACTCAATCATACAAAATAAAACAATAAAAAACAGTTAGGATCAAATGATTCCTGATTTGCGCTGAAACAATATATTGGAATGAAGGTGGAAGGTGAAACAAAACTTTGGTATAAATAATTTTGAATTCTAGCACACATATATTTAAACATTAAATTAGTAGCATAGATTTAATGCAGCCAATAAATTAGCAGAAAAACCTTGCCATATTTCCCATAATTTGTACATATGTATGTGTGTAGACATAGATTTAGGGTCGTGGCTTATAGAAGGAACAAAATTTAAGTAGTGTATAACTTTTTAGCCATTTGTTTGAATTTTTTGCAACTTGTTAACATTAATATGCCACGAATAATATTGAAAGCTAAAACAGGCTAATTCTCAGTATGAAACTAATAAGAATCACACAATAAGATCGATAGATTTATTTTATATCACCCCCGGAATTGACTGAAATATTTGCAAGTGGAAGATGAAAATGAGTTTTAATAAAAACTTTTGAAATTCTTTAAAGTTAAAATACAGCCAACAAATAAACAGAATAAACTTGCAGCATAATTTTTACATATGAAATTATACAGATTTTTTTTGTCAATTATTTTACACTTACATTAAACATTAGTTTCTGTTTTTAAGTTATGTACAAGATCGGCTTGATACATTCAAAACGGCCACTCCACGGCTGCTGACACTCCAACTAGTTAAACAAAAACGCTGAATATTAATTTAATTACAAAGGACTCGTCTGTCTGAGTCAAGCTTTATTTTTACAATGATATTTTAATTTTCAAAGTTCATTTTTCAATTATGCAGCGCGAAGAAAAATAAGAGAATGCCGGAATCGCAAAAGTACCCAACCAAACTGCGAGTTGCTACCGCGTACAAAATATGGGAATGTATTTAAAACAGTGATGTGACATGATGTCTTATACATCCTGCCCGGCTGAACTGCCATGGTTCAGGATCTCTTCGTTTGGGCCAGTAAGCCGGCACAACTTCTGGACCGGTCGCTGATATCGATGTTTAACATATAGACCGGCGGCCGTTTTCTTGTCACTGTTGTACTCCACGGTTACGACGCGCACTAGACCATCATCGCCTGGATGAACTTCGATGACACGAGCGATACGCCAGTGAGCTGGTGGAAGATTCTCGTTCAGTATAAGAACCACATCGTCACGTTGAAGATCGGGATGAGCACGTGCCCATTTACCACGTGCCTGAAGCGAAGTAAGGTAGTCCTGCTGCCATCGCTTCCAAAAATGTTCATACATGCGCTGCAACCGCTGCCAATACTTCAAGCGATTCTCTGGAATATCAGGCACGGTAGACTCAGGACGAGAAATTAGCGGACGTCCAATGAGAAACTCTCCCGGAGTAATTGCTAAACCGCCTTCAGGATCATCATGAAGCGCCACTAGTGGCCGGGAATTCAGGCACGCTTCTATTCGTGTCAGTAGGGTGCTTAGTTCCAAAAATCGCAACCTTTGACGACCGATCGTTCGGTGTAAGTGCTTTTTACCTGAACGCACCGCGGCCTCCCAAAGTCCACCATGATGTGGGGCTGCAGGGGCGATAAATCTCCATTTCGTGCCTTTAGCTACTACATGCTGTTTTGCCTGCTCGTTTGTCCAGCACTCCAAGTCAACCAGCAGCTGTTTGTGGGCACCAACAAATTGCGTACCATTATCGCTGTAAAGTATGGCGGGAATACCACGGCGGCTTATAAAGCGGTCAAATACGTCAATAAATGCTCGGCTTGTCAAATTTTCAACCAGTTCTATGTGCACTGCCTTCGTAGCCATGCAGACAAAAATCGCAGTAATCTAGGCCTGTGTGAGTGAACGGTGGTGATACTAATACCCTTGATCTCGGAAGGGATGCCATTTGTTGTTGTTGAGTCATTCGCTGATGACGACGGCATACAACACACTGTCGGGCAAATGTCTTGACCAGTGCGCGCATGTGAATGATCCAGAAACGTTGGCGTAAATATTGTATCATCTTTTGAATGCCACCATGAATACACTTCTCATGGGCATCGGCGATGAGCAGCCATGACAATGCGCTGTCCTTTGCTAAAATAATAGGATGGCGTTGATCAAATGACAACTCTGCATTCTGTAAGCGACCACCGACTCGAAGTATCTGCTTGTCATCCAAAAAGGGATTCAGCGACTCTAGCTTACTTGTCGAACTTACACTGGAATGAGACTTAAGAAAATTAATATCTGGCAGGTACACATTACCTTGTGACTGTCGAATATGAACCTCCAGGGCCCATTCCCTTTCTTCCGCAGTTAATGGTTCATCTCGGTGACCACGAAAGGTATGCAAGATTCGACGCAGACGTGCAGTAGTATTAAGTAGCGGATTCAGACGGCTAAACTTTTCCACCAATGGAATTCGTTGGTCACCAAATGCGGTACGCAAGAACCTACATGTCGAAGCTTTCACCAAGCTACGTATGCAACGACCCTCCATTGCTGCTGTATGTTGATCTTCGTCAGTTAAGGCAGGCAACTCGTAGGAACTATTCCAAGGCGTGTACAAAATTGGTGGGCCAGTCCACCAAAGTTGATGCTCCTCAAGCTCTGTTGGTGGAATGCCACGACTAGCGCAATCGGCTGGGTTGTGTTCACTTCGTATTTGTCGCCAACAATTCACTTCGGAATGAGTTTGTATGAATGCCACACGATTGGCTACGTACGGCTTTAAGACGGTCAGCTCTTTCCGGATCCAATGGAGGATAATTGTCGAATCACTCCAATACATGCAATCTGATTTTTCCAGCCGCAAGGAGTGACTAATTTCCTTCATCGTCAGAACGAGTAGTCGAGCTGCGCTTAGTTCCATGCGAGGAATCGTAGTACCCTTACTGGGACCTACACGTGTTTTTGCTGCAATCAGGGATACGCGTACCTCACCCTGTGGATCTTCGATGCGAATATAGACGACCGCAGCGTAAGCTTTGCTACTAGCGTCACAAAAGCCTTGCAAAGTTGCCGTGGACTTGTTGGTCATGCCTATCCAGCGCAACACCCGAATACTGGAAAGCTGGTACAAACCATTCCGAAACGTCAACCAATCATTTCGTAGTTCCCCTAGCAATGGGGTATCCCAGGGAAGCTCTGCCTTCCAAAGCATCTGGATAAAAATCTTGGCCAATACGATCACGGGCGACAGCAATCCCGATGGGTCGTATAATCGCGCGACATCGCTAAGTACGTTACGCTTAGTTGGAATCGCATTCACGTCTGGCAACCGTACTCTGTAGAATAGAGAATCTTGATTAGGGTTCCAGTGCAAGCCCAATACAGTGGTATCAGGATCACGAAGAATCAGATCAGTGGTGGCCACCGATGCATCTGCAAGAGCCATTAATGTCTGCGCGCAATTGGAATTCCACTTACCCAAAACAAAATGCCCTTGGCGCAGGATTTTATCGACATTATGTGCACGTTCAATTGCCTCTGTAATAGTATTTACGCTGTCCAAGTAATCATCAACATAAAAGTTCGAGAGTATGCTCTCCTTGGCTTCAGCTGCCCGGTTGACATTGGAGATAATCAAAAAGTTATCAACGGCGCACTGTCTCAGTGCTCGAATTGCATTGTACGGCCCACAAGCCATACCGTATGTGACCGTATTTAATTGATAGGTTCGAATCTGGTCGTTTGGTGATTCTCGCCAAAGAATCTGCTGCCACTTCCGATGCCTATCATCTACATCAACTTGACGGAACATCTTCTCCACGTCCGCCTTAATGGCAACTTGAAACTTCCGAAATCTATGAAGGATGTGTATGAGATTATCCTGCAATTGAGGCCCAACGAGTTGCGTATCGTTTAATGATATACCATTGCTTGATTTGGCGGATGCATTAAACACGACACGGAATTTCGCAGTCACAGCATGATGTGGGATATAGTAGCATTGGTCGAAGTCGATTTCTGTCTCCGGGACATGCTGCATATGACCAAGCTGCTCATACTCCCGCATGAAGTCGATGTACCTTTTGTAAAGGTCCGCATCCCCTGCCAGTTTCCGCTCTAATTGAAAGAATTGTCGAAGTGCACCTCGATGGGAGTTGCCAAGTGACGGAGCGTTGGGTCGGAATGGGATTTGAACGACGTATCGACCATTCGGATTCCTTGAAAACGTGTCCATGAATATTCGCTCGCATTCATCTGCCAAGCTGCATTCAGGTGGTTCGTCCACATCCTAAAATTTCTGAAGAAGCTCATCGAGGTTATGGTCGTTTAGCTTGATGCTGAAAGACTGAGGTTTAGAGCCCTGTAATTCGGCGTTAGTCGGGCCCAACACAATCCACCCGAGTCGGGTACGCAGGGCACAGGGTTTATCACAGCCTCCTGCTCTCACCCCATCCTGGAGGATGGTGCTCCAAATATCCGCACCGATCAGTAAATCAATGCACCCCGGTAGACCAAATGTCGGGTCTGCCAGTGGTAAATCATGTAGGTACTCATAGGCGCTCGTGTTAACGGGAATCGCTGGTGTTGATGACGTGATAGAGCTTAAGATATACGCGTCAAAACTAATATCAAAATTGTCCTCAACAATCGAATGGAGGTTCAGGGTGGTAATGCCTTTAGTATACGTTGAAGAATTTTCAATCGTAATCGTAATCACACAGCGCCTTCTACGAAGACTCAAACGATGAAACATAGATTTCGATAAAAAGCTCACCGGAGATCCCATATCACACAAAGCTCGACATTTATGTAGGTTGCCCTGATGATCAGCGAGCAAAACTTGCGCAGTAGCCAACAGCACGACGTGATCACCATGAACCAAAAGGGATCGAACCACATTGGATTGCTTCTGAATACGTGGAAGTACCTGAGGCTGCGATACTGGAGCCTCCGACCTTAAATTCGCTGATTCCGTTTGGTGAGATGCGCCGGCCATACTGGTACCTTCACCGCCCGTTGCATTGTGACAAAGCAGAGTATTATGTTTCTGGCGGCAAACCGTACAAACACCCGCTGAACAATCACGGGTACCATGGCCATCACGCAAACAGTTAAAGCAGAGACGCAAACGCCGAACGGTATCCCAGCGAGCCGTTACTGGCAGATTTCGCCAGCGATGACATTTAGAGAGTCTCGGAACAATGTGGACAATTTGGAGTTTTCGCAGCATCATCACTCTTGCACCACGTTGTATCGTGTGCCGTGATGATGTGATCCCGCTCTGCGACAGAGACGGTCTTTCTGGCATATTCATAGCACGACGCTCGATGAAACTCAATAAATTTTCATGCCCCACTCATTTCTTGCTGATACAGGCAACTTTGGCAACAGTATTGGAATCGCAAGAGCATCCCATTGTATTACCGGTAGCCCCATGACAGATAACGCACGAAAACTGTTACGTACACAGTCTATTATATCACGAAGCACCCTCTGTGTATCCCGAGGATCAGTTGGCAAAGCGAGTATACGTTGTACATGGGTTTGTGACAACAAATATGGATTGTCATAACGACGCTTTAGTTCTGTCCAAACCTCTTCATATCCTCCAGTATATAACCCAGTAACCATTGGGACACTTTCTGGCTTAACATACTGCCGTAATTTACTGAGCTTATATGTTGGCTCGAGATCTGTCCATTGGTGAACCATCGTCTCAAACATATCTTTAGAAACAAGCCAGTTCTCTAACTGACCATCAAAGGGTGGTATGGCAACTGGATCTAGTCGCAGATCCGCCGTTTGTGTTCGCGCGGAATCATGTGTTCGCGCGGAATCTGGTGTTAATTGTATCAACAAACGACGTAATTTGATGCAAATCTTGTTGAATTGTGCTTCCGTGGCAGCATACAGTGTATCATGAGCAGGAATATCCGACGACTGTGCTCCAGCAACTAAATTCAAATGATGTTCAACGAACCGATCCCAATACTGCTGCACCATTCCAAGAATGTGCTCGATTTCAACTTGGTCTGGATTATAGTTCTCCGCTTGAACCGTATTAAAAAAACGCGTTATCGATGACTTCGCGGACGTTCGTAGATTCAAAGAAGTCATAGCGGAAATATTTTGTGCTTTCTGCTAAATCACGCCACAAGCCCACGTTAAGTAGCGGGTAATTACACAGCAGTAACTGTAGATTCTGAACTGCTAACGAGCTGTTGTTGTTGTCGGGTCACCTCTAAATGACCACAAGTAACCGCTCTTGCCTCTCTTATGGTAAAATCTGAATTACCCGATACGCCAAAACAAAAGTCCGTGGAATCCTTGTCGGTAATTCCAGCTGGTGATGTACTGCTAATCCAAGCGAGAATTCCTCGATCGCTTGTTCACGCATGCACCGTCGTATTCAATCCTCACAGGAGGCACCAAAAATGTACAAGATCGGCTTGATACATTCAAAACGGCCACTCCACGGCTGCTGACACTCCAACTAGTTAAACAAAAACGCTGAATATTAATTTAATTACAAAGGACTCGTCTGTCTGAGTCAAGCTTTATTTTTACAATGATATTTTAATTTTCAAAGTTCATTTTTCAATTATGCAGCGCGAAGAAAAATAAGAGAATGCCGGAATCGCAAAAGTACCCAACCAAACTGCGAGTTGCCACCGCGTACAAAATATGGGAATGTATTTAAAACAGTGATGTGACATGATGTCTTATACAAGTTATATTTACCATTAAAGCGTGTTTGTATTTAATCTTTAAAATATTATTTATTTCTTTTCTTTTTGAGTTTTGGTTAGAGAACGAACCAATAGAACAAAACTTCAACTTCAGTCATGCTCAGCTTATAAATTTTGGTTCGGTGTCGGCCAAAAAAATCCGAACTATGGCCGAAAATTTGTAATTGTTAAATGACACATCTATGTATATAAAAATTCGTATTGTTCACTGGAAGAAGAACCTAAATGTGTCAGTGCGAAGAGCTTGAGATTCTAGCCGAAGAAACATGTAGGAGAAGCGCTAAGCGAAGATAATCTTAACGTAGTATAAAACAAAGTCGATTCCCGCTGTCTGTCCCTACGGGTCCGTAAAACTTTAAAAGTACCCAACGAATTTTAATGCGGTTTTTTTTTTAGTAGATAGAGTGATTCAAGAGGAAGGTTTTTATGTACATATACTAGCAACCCGCACCTTGTTTCACACAGGTTGATAATGTTTAAAACAACTTTATAATTGAAATAAAAGTAATTTTTTGTAATATTTCGGAATAATGACCCTAGTAAATAAAGAAAATTTCATAAATAAATAAAGTCCAATTAGAAGATATATTTATGTAAGTAAAAGACGAGACACTTGGTTTTTCTTTAACATTTATTTCCCTACTATGTAGGGCAGCCGTTAACTACAAGTGCGCACGTCACAGTGAAAATACAGAAACAGAACTTATTATTTAAATATTAAATCTACCTAATAGTTGCACGTTGATTGTTGTTGTTTTGAAGACATAATGCGGTGTCAGCGCTTTTTGTGGCAAATGGTTTGTGTTGATCGTTATGCTGTTGTTTGTGCTGCGTTGAACTGACAAAGCGGATGCGCGTGCAGACGGGCCAGCGTCAGCACTCTTTCAGTGGAAATAGCTTTTCGTTGGCTGGGAGCTAATTTGTTAAGAAGTCAGTTTTCTGAGAAGCCAACTGCTTATTGTCGCTTTTGTTGTGACGAAATGGCAAGCGGATGCGCGTGTTGACTAGCGGGTTGTCTGCACTTTATGGGAGGGTATCAACCTGTCGCTGGTGTTAACTCTCCCCCTTCTAAAACCGGCCGTCCTCGGGCGCGCCATCGTTCTGTCCTGGAACCTCGGTAATACTATTCTCTATCAAATTTATGACAATGCGTTTCTGCCTATTCTTCCTCCAGCGAAATATAGTCAGCGCTATGACCGCCGAGATAATCAATCCACTAAGAGAACTAAACATTATGATTGAGTTTATATTAAGTTTGTACCTTAGTGTTGCGATATGCCTTAAATTCCGTATGTTGACTTCGTCTAGATACGGTAACGACAGCGTTGCAATGTGCTCGGTAAACTTAATATCTTGTGCCATGGGAGTCTCCGGAGTCAGTTGGTACTCATTCTTGTGGTTGATGTAACTAGTGTTGTTAATGGTCACCTTGCTTTTGAATGTAATTAAGTATGTGCCATTTACAGTAATCATTGATTTGTCTTCTTGCTGTATTTCCGCGTAGCGATTGTTAATTATAACGACACCATCGTCTACCATTTCCATGGGTGATATGTTGTGGGCGGATGTAGTCCTACACGTTGCTGTGTAGTTGTTTAGTAGCTGTTGTAAACATGAGTTTGTCGCGCTTTGTATTTCCTCGCAGAACGTTGATGCGACCGCTTTTTTGCATCTATCAACTAGCTTGTAATGCTTATTACATTTTGCTACTACATTAGTTTCTAATATTATAATCCTATTGTCGTGCAACACTGGGTAGATTCTTGTTTTATTGCATACATTGTTAATTTTTGGATATTTTATTACAAAAACGACAATCTCGTTGTCTTGCAGTATCTTAAGCTTAGAATTCATAATGATATCATTAATGCTAATGGCAAAGTCCTTTTCGGTATTGATAATAGTCTCTACTTCTTTACTATCCAACAGGACGGGGTTTATAATGTTAAGTTTTCCTAACGTGATGGAAAGAGCTATGTTATTTAGTTCGGCAATCGCGGCCCTATTTCTGCTACTGATAAGGCTAAATAATCATCATTCGTGCTGGCCGGACGTGATTTTACTGCGCTCCGGGGTTTTAAGATTTTCCGCTGTCTATAGTGATTGGGTTTTAACTAAATTTAATAATGTCTAAGTTTGAGCAATTGACTCTTCATACTCGTAAATAATTTTTATCTATTTTTTTGGATAATATTTTCACGCTTGAAAACGCTAATTTTTGCCATACGTTTGATTAAAATGCCGTGTGTGTGTGGACAAAAGGTCGATCGTAACCATGAAAAAGTGCAGTGTGCTAAGTGCAATGACCTCTTCCATATGGTCTGTGTTGGTGTTTTACCAGCTGATTTGGAATATCTGCTTAGCTCAGGCAATAAGTACTGTTGCAATAATTGTGTAGTGTCTCGTCGGAGATCTATCCGCATCCTCCTCCTACTGCTATTCGCGATGAGAGTTCATTACAAATCGCTAAAAGCACGGCATCAACTAATCCGTCAATTTCCTCGCATACGAATTCCAGTGCTAACACCGCTTCACAACAACACTTGTCTAAACTATTGACAAATCAACAAGTATGCGATGCTGGTAATGTTAACAATTCGACTCTTCTATCGATTCTTCACGAAATCGCAGCTCTTAAATCTGAGCTTGCTCATGCATCTGCCTCAATAAGTGCTCTTCAATCTGATAAACAATTTCTGGTTGGAAAAACTGAAGAGCTGCGGCTCGAAATTAAATCTTTGCATAAACTTCAAACTGAAGAAATTACCTCTGCCGTGGCATTGCTCACAGCGGAGGTTAGAGAACTTCATGGCTCTGTGCATAAATGTGTGTGTGAAAGCAATGATCGTGCTTTTGTAAATTCATCTACGTGCGCTCTAACTTCTGATGTCGCGGATTGTTCAAACGAGCAATGTAATTCGGCTACTGGTCCTCTCATAGCTACTCCAGCTGCATCTGATAATAATGTTCCGGCGCCTACACCTAATGCTGTTGCTGTAAAGAGTAATGCTTGCGCTCACTCGACCTCCGCTGTTGGGTCGCATACAGCTAACGCCGCTGCTTTTGTTGCTGATTTTCCTACGCCTATTATTGACCACATACTTTCTGTCGCTGATGGTGAGAGTTCAGCTTGCGCTCACCCAACTCCAGCAATATTATCACGCCCAACTGAGCGAGAAAATTACGCTACTTGTTCGCTCAAGGCTTCATCGGCTGCTGTTGATGTTTTGACTCCCATTCCAGCTTCTAGTGCTACCGTAGCTCGCTCAGTTGACCCGAGTGATACAAACACAAAATCATATGCCGCCGCTGCTGCTTCCGCTCCTACTTCTGCAACTGCTGACAAACCCAGCAATAAATTAAATATGCAAAAACGACCTCCTCGTGATTCAATTGCAGCCAATCGTAGGACATTAAAACTGCCATTAGTTATTGGAACTAGTAATAATAATGAGTTAAGTGTAGTATCAAAAATTAAATGGCTGCATCTCTCTTCATTTACGAATAACGTGACTAATGAAGATATATTGGATTACGTTTCTAAACATGCAACTATTGACAAAAAGTTCTTGGAGTGCTTTATGCTGGTCAAGAAGAATATCCCGATTGCTAGTCTTAAAAAAATCAATTTTAAGCTTGGTGTTTCTGAATGGTGCTATGAAAAGGTTCTGGCTGCGGATATATGGCCAGCCAACGTCAAAGTTCGTCCCTTTAGGTTTTTTCCCAAAGGCGACGTAATTCAACTCGATCCATGAGTCTCTCCACCTGTGATGAAGTTCAAACAAAACAGCTTCGCATCTACTTCCAGAATGTATCTGGTTTAAGAACCAAATCGAAAATACTCTTCGACTTAAGCTCACATATGGACTACGACATCTTTGTGCTCACTGAGAGTTGGCTTACTGCAGACTTCTGTGACAGTGAATTTTTCGACACGAACCTCTACAATGTGTTTCGAAAAGATCGCGATCCCCTCAGCACTGGACTATCTAGAGGTGGTGGAGTTTTAATTGCAGTTTTGAAAAAATTTCGCTCGTCCCGTCTGCCACTGGAGAATGATGACTTGCTTCTTGACCAACTGTGTGTGTCCGTGTATGGCACCTCTCAACTTGCCATTTGTGCGTCATATATTCCTCCCTCTGGCTCGGATGCTCTATATAAGGCGCACATTGATAATGTTCTATCTCTAGCATATAAGTACACAAATAGTAACTTTTGTATTCTAGGGGATTTCAATCTGAGTAATGTCGAATGGGCAAATTCGTCTGATTGCGCTGCTTTATATCCCACAAACATCCATACTTTTTCTGAATCGTATGTGGTTGACAATCTTTCGAGTATCTATCTTAGTCAGATAAATTGTTTTAAAAATAAGCTTTTTAGAATCTTAGATCTCATTTTCTTAAATGATAATATGCATTTTTCTTTACATGAATGCCTTGATCACTTGTCGTGTTCTGGTCTTCACCATATTCCTCTTATTCTTCAACTGCAATTCTATGAATTTAAAAATACTTTGGTGAATAATCAATCCACTAGTTTTTGTTTTAACAATAATTGCGATTTTAATGCCATTAATTATGAGGTTTCTTTATTGAACTGGGACTCGATTTTTTCCGGAGCCAATGTTGATCTATGCTTTGATACTTTTAAGTCCAGAGTAAATGAAATTTGTTCTAGAATAATTCCGCCAAGATCTAAGAGTTTTTATAGAATTCCCAAGGTACACCAAGGAATTAAAGAAACTAAAAAATTTAAGAAATAAGTTCTACAAAAAATTTAAAGCCTCCAATTCTTCATCACATAAGGAAATGTATTTGAACTATTCAAGTGAGTTTAAATCCTTGAGTAAAATCCTTCATAGAAATTATGTTCAGAAATTTGAACAGAAAATTAAGTCGAGTCCGAAGGCTTTTTGGCAGTACGTTAAATCAAAAAAAGGGTGCTCAAGCATTCCGTCTGGTGTTTTTTATAATGGAGCACATGCGAATTCCTCTGTAGAGGCGGTAAATCTGTTTGCTGACTTCTTTAGCTCTAACTTTGAGCCTGAATTAGATTCTATAGACGACAGTTGTCTAATTGTGAATGCCCCAATAGATTTTGGATCACTCTCCATTACGCTCGACGACGTGATTGATGGCATTCTTAATTTAAAATCCTCAATGCAGTCAGATATTGATGGTTTGTCCCCATATCTTTTCAAAAACTGTCCCGCTTTTGCGTACCCTCTTTTACTAATGCTCAATAAATCCCTTGAAAGTGGTGAATTTATCGATGCGTGGAAGGTTACCTTCATAACACCTATACTCAAAAGTGGTAATAAGAGCAATATTGCCAACTACAGACCCATATCAAAGTTGTCTACAGTATCTAAGTTATTTGAGTACATTGTCAAGCAAAAGATGTACTTTGCAACTAAGCGGCTGATCTCAGATAACCAACATGGCTTCATGACTGGCCGATCAACTGTTACAAATCTCGCTGTTTTCTCTGAATTTTGTCTGTCCGCTTTCAATAATCGTCTGCAAGTGGATACTGTCTATACGGACTTCGCTAAAGCTTTTGACAAAGTTAGTCATTCGCTTCTAATTTCAAAATTATACAGTTTAGGGTTTCACTCTACTTTTCTGAAGTCGGTAAAGTCTTACCTTTCGGCACGCAAATGTGTTGTCGTAATGGATAATATCTCGTCTCATACTTTTACTGCGCCCTCTGGAGTTCCTCAGGGTAGCGTCTTAGGTCCCCTTCTCCTTGTGATATTCATTAATGACATATCTAATTGCTTTACACACTCTGGATATCTTTTATATGCCGATGATTTGAAAATTTTCACTACTATTTCAAATCAGCTTGATTCTGCCAAGCTTCAATCAGATCTAAATAATGTTGCTGTTTGGTGTCACAATAATCATCTACAGCTAAACTTAAAAAAGTGCTTCCATATCACATTTTCCAAATCTCGTTCCCCGATAGTCACTTCTTACCATATTTCTGGCTCATGCCTAAGCACTCGAAGTGAAATTTCCGATCTTGGAGTGGTTTTCGACTCCGAATTTCTTTTTAATAGCCATATAAGCTATACTATAGCAAAGTCCTATTCTTTACTAGCTTTTTTACGTCGTTTCAGCTCCGAATTTACTGATCCGTACACTCTGAAACTACTATTTACATCTCTCGTCCGCTCTAAACTAGAATTTGCTGTCTTTATTTGGAGACCATACCACAATTCCCATATCAAAAGGATTGAGCGTATACAAAAAACCTTTATACGTTTTGCCCTCCGCTCAATTCAGTTTGTTGATCCGATTCCTTCGTATACTGCCAGATGTCAATTAATTGATCTTAAATCTCTAAATAGTCGAAGGACTATTCTTTCGCTTACTTTTGTATATGATATTTTACAAGGGGCGATCGATTCTCCATTTCTGCTTGAATGCATCTACTTCAATATCCCCACAAGAGACCTGCGCAATCATGAAATTTTTTTTCTAAATCGCGTTAGAACAGTATATGCTTCTAACTCATATATTTAGAGCATTAAAGCAATTTAATTTTCTGTCATACTCGTCTGATATTGATTTCTCTATGTCAAAACCGAGATTTAAATCCCTTTTAAATGAAATTGTTAAATAATTATATGTTGAATTTGTCTCTGTATAGTCTGTAAGAAAATGTACATTTTCTAGATTATTATTGAATAAATAAATAAATAAATAAATAAATAAATAAATAAATTGGCCGTGTCCATTTCTGCCTGTTTAGTGTGTGCTAATAGTTGGTTTATGGTCCTCGTTAGTTTATTGGTCTGGATTTGCAACTCTGAATTTATTTTAATCTGCTGCTCATTTGCTTCTATAAGGCTTTCTTCTTTTCTGCTGACCTCGTGGAAATCATCAAAATCTGGGGTTCCTGCAATATACTTAAGGGCGGTGCCAATAAAGTTCAGACTGCGAGAATGTCGGTGGTGAATTCTTAGCTTTCCTAAAAGATTTGTAATTTGGTCCGAGTCGAGTTGTAGCAGTTTCTTTATTTGCGTATGCGGAAAAAGTTCACTGTAGTTGTTTGTTTCTTCTACAATTTTTTCGAATACGGTTAGGTTCGTTTGGTGGGTTAGGTAGTCGTATCCCGTAAAGATAGCAACCAGTCCATCAGATATCGGTATATAATTAGAATGTGAGTAGTCTAGCAGTTCCGCTGCGCCGCGGTAGAACGTCAGTAACCTGGAATGGAAATGTTATCTAAGATTACTTTTGTGAACACGTGTGTTACCAATCAATACAGTGGTCCCTAAATCCTTCGCCACCGTTTTTTCCACATAAACCTTGGAAAATTTATTACCAATGCGCTTGTTAGTTTTAACAAAAACCTTATCACCAGGCTGGAATAATTTCGTTATTTTATTTTCATTACATCTTCGGAGTTCCACGTCCTGCGCTTTAGTGATTCGAGTTTTAATTTCTTCTTTCAGACTATCTGGAATTGAACTGATAACTTCTTGGTTTTTGTTTCGTGACCGAATGGACCGATCTATTGTATTTTACTGTAGCAAGCAAGACTATATCGGTGGTATCGCTCGTTCCTTGCGCTAATTTAATACAGCGCGCAATCTCTGTTAGAGTGCTGTGGAAACGCTCGATTTGTCCGTTAGAGCTGCTATGGTATGTGGGTGTTGTGAATGTGTTTATCCCGAAATGGTCCCTAAGAAGAGATTTGATTGTTTCGGAATTAAAAGATTTTTCGTTATCAAATACTACCGTTGATGTCCCCTTGAAGAAATTCAAAGCTTGCATCATTGGCCCTTTCACATCTATTATCGATCTGGAATTAATAGGTGAAACTACTGCAAATTTGGAAAACTTATCGATGCAAGTTAGGAAGTGGCACCTGTCTGTTGAATATATATCGAAATGTAGGATTTCACCGGGTTGTGTGGGTATTGGCGTTTTCCCTATTGTAGGGTTTGGGGGATGGCGTTGATACTTGGCTTCAAGGCAGATTTTGCAGTTTGAAGCGATTTCTTTGGAGCTTTTGTAGATATTTGGAAAAAAATAGTCCTTCAAAACCTGCAAGGTGTTTTCCCGTGCTGACCTATGAGCACGGTTGTGCTGAGTAGCAAGAATTTCGACTTGGTCGCTTTTGTTAGTGACGTCTATGACCCTATTCATTGTATGACGGAACTTGACGGATGGAAACATTTTAATTAGTTTATCCTGGATCTGCCCTAATACTGACAGTTCGCAAAATATTCCGTTGATCACATTGGGGTTTACAGCCGTCTTTAGCAGGTCGAATATGTCTTCTTGCGAAGAAAATGTAATTTCGTGTCGGACCTGTGTTTGAAAAAAAATTTTAGTAGTTTTCCTTGCCGTCGTCCCCAAGTCGAGAATCAGTTGGTTTCTAAAGCAGTTTATTGGGTTTTGCACCGTCGGTATGGTTCACGTGAGGGATTCCTCACTGTGATTTGTGAGACAACTCAACGCGTCGTCCTCATTAAGTTTGTTCATAAACTGCCTAGATAGTGCATCTGCGACGAAATTCTCCTTTCCTGGTTTATAAAAAAATCGGGGGGAGAATTCCTCTACAAAGGCCTTCCACCTTTTCATTTTTGCGTTTGAGCTCTTATCTGATATGACAAAAATTAATGGCTGATGGTCAGTGAAGATATTAAGTTGTCTGACTCCATAAAGGGAGTTTCGCAGCTATTGTAGGGCCCACACTATAGCTAGAAGTTCTCGCTCATTCATTGCATAGTGCTCCTCCGTGCTGGACAATGTTCGAGAAATCATCAAAATGGGTCTTCCGCCTTGTGACAAGACAGCACCTACTGCTTGCGAAGATGCATCTGTCGTGAGGTGGAATGGCTTTTCGAAGTCAGGGTAGAGAAGAAGGACTTCTTCCGAAGCCAAAATTTTCTTGATTTTTTCGAAAGCCGTAATTGCTTCGCTATCTAAGTTAATTTCAATTTTCTTTGACTTATTTGTGCCTATAGTGCCGTTTTCCCCACGTAAAAATTTAGTAAGAGGTTTGGCGATCTGTGCATAATCCTTGATGAATCGCCGATAATACCCAGAAAGGCCTAGAAAGGATCTTAGGGAGCGGAGGGTTTTGGGTATTTCATAGTTCAGAATGGCGTCGACCTTATCAGGGCAGGTTTTAATGCCCTTGGCTGATACGACGAAGCCCAAAAATTCGACCTCGCCTTTAAAGAACTTTGATTTTTCTAAAGAAACACGCATGTTGGCATCGTAGAGTCTGGCAAGGATTCTGCCGATATCCCTGAGATGTTGTTCTTTTGTCCTTGAAAATATAATCACGTCATCTATGTAAACGTGACAACATCCGCCGATTTCGTCCCTAAGGATATCGTCGATCGCTCTTTGAAAAATACTCGGCGCGTTCTTTAGCCCGAATGGGAGTCGGCAAAACTCGTATTTTCCGTTATTTACCGAAAATGCGGTTTTCTCTCTATCACGTTCAGCCAATTTGATCTGGTGGAATCCTGATTTTAGGTCTAGTGTAGTGAAGTAGGATGAATGGCCTAGGTTGGCTAAGATGACTGACATGTCGGGAATCGGGTATTTATCACTAGTAGTTTTCTCATTCAATTTCCTGAAATCAACTACTAGACGCATTTTACGTTCGCCGTTTTCATCGACTCCTTTCTTGTCGACTACCCATATTGGTTTATTGTACGGTGATCGTGAAGGTTGAATAATGCCATCGTTAAGCAGATTCTCAATTTCCTCATTCACAAACTCGGTTGCTGCCATCGGATACGGATACGCCTTTGAATAAACGGGCTCATTATCTGTAGTCCTAATGGTAGCAATGACATTGGAGTTATAGGGCAATGGTGTTGCGGGGTCCGCGAACACACCTGACTGAACTTGAATCATGGCTGAGAAATTATCGTTGAGTTCCGGGGGAATAGTTGTATTGTCAATCGCAAGATGATTTAGTTTTCCTGAATAAAGGTAGAGAAGCTTTTCCTCTTTACCATCATAGTGTAAAATTCCCCTCTTTACATCGATTGTCGCATTTATTTTCATTAAGAGGTCATAACCAATTATTCCGTCAAAGCTATTAAGGTAAGGTAATATAAAGAAAGGGGTGGTTCTGCCGAGGACATTCACCATACGTTCTGAGGTGATCTTAGTTTTGCCGTGAATAGATTGAACTGAAAATGGGGTCTTTGTGGGTTTTATTCCTTTCAAAGTATTTAAGTTTTTAATGTAATTTTTCGACGCCCCGGTATCGATCAAGAATTTAAGCTTTACCCCTCCCAGTGTCCTTGAAATGTAAGGGAGGAGGGATTGTCCTCTAAAAAATTAACTTCATCTGTAGTTCCTAGTTCGTCGTCGTCGTACCCAAAATTGGTTTCTGTATCGTTGTATTGGTCGTAAGTATCATAGTGGTTATCGTAGGTACCTTCATCATGGTCCTTTGCTTGAGGATCGACTTGCTCCGCTAAGTTGTTAATCCTCTGAACCTTTGCTATTGGCTGCCTATCTGAACCTAGCTGTCTTTTTATAGCTTTGTCTTGGAAGTTAAGACCTGCTGGTCTTGAAGATCCCTGTGCGTTAGCAGGTTTACTATAGTTCGGTAAAGGCCTCGGGTCGTATGATATCCTTGGTAGTCGGTTAGATGCAGCTTGCATCCTATTGGTAGGGAATTGTTGGTTCGGTTTGTTTAGTACGAACCGGGACGTTGAGGCATCAACCTCCATGGGCACGGGTCTGTTCTGTCCTTGCGTTTGCTGGGAGGTCTGTTTGTAATGGGGTGAATTAAAGTAATTGTGACGTTCCGTATAGGTGGCAAAGGTGTTCGCAAATGCCGTGCGCTGGTGGTTGGATTGTAACTCCTGCGCCAGCGCCAAAGCTGAAGGCATGTCCTTTGGCCTAGACGAGAACAGGATGTCGCACATTGGTTGCTGCAGGCCAGATATAAATGTCCTAAGGGCATCTTGTCTGTACTTCTGGCTAAGTGAATTTATTAGCTCCGTATTGCCTTCATTCACCATGATTGTCTTGTTGATTAGAAGCGTTAGCTTCTTCTCAACCTCGTCATAAAATTGCGTGACCGTCATTCGGCCTTGCCTCAACGTTGCTATCTCTTGCTCGATGAGGTGGGCCGGCCTCTTGTCAGCGTAGGTGAAGTCAAGCCTAGCTATAATGGCCTTAAAGTTCAGGACGGTGTTGAATGAAGACAGAACTAAATCAGCCCTTCCTACGACCCTATTCCTTACGATTGCTACTGCCTGGTAGTGACGGGAACTACCATCATAAGGCTCGAACAATTTGTAAGCGGCAAATGCCGCCTGTCTCCAGGATACGTATCTTGCCTGGTCCCCATTGAACTCAGGAGGGATTTCACTACATCCAGCGTTTCGTCGCACCTTGCGGCGGCTGGGTCTACCACTATCTCCCTATATTCAACAACTGCAGGAGGCAGTTCTAACGCCCTAAGCCTCTGGGTCAATCATCCCACTGTGGCCTCAAACTCTCGCTTCGTCTGTTCCGTGGCTGCACGGATTGCCGCGTTTAATAAGGCCTGAATCGTCTGTGCGTTCATTTTGCAAAGTCGAAATTATTTCAATATGCGTTACAAAATTTATAATTTCTTGAAATTTTTTAGATTTTTACAATTTTCCTTAAAGTAAAATTTTCTTAGTCTAGACGCACAAACAGAATAGCAGCATGTCCTGAATGACTGGATGATGATCTGCTGGATGATTGGAAGCGGTCTGGAATTTCCTGGATAATCCCGCGTTGGCGACGCCTCGGCTTGGCGTGCGATTCCAATATTAAATTTATTATTTTCGAGCCTTTTTAAATTCCCCAAGGGATTTATTGATAATTTCACCTGGAGTTGCAAAAAGCTCTCAATGTTTTGATTTGTTCCTTTCCGGTTTTTTTTTAATTATTTGCTTTTATTAGCAACTGGCCACTTTATTCTTTCCGGTTTTTTTAAATTAATATTAGCAATTGTCCGCTTTGTTCCTTTTCGGGTTTTTTGTTCACTTGCTTTATATTATCAATTGTCCACCTTTTTTATTATTTGCTTATATTAGCAATTGTCCACTTTGTTCCCTTTCGGTTTTTTATTCACTTGCTTTATATTAGTAATTGCCCACTTTTTTTATCATTTGCTTATATTAGCAATTGTTCACTTTGTTCCTTTTCGGTTTTTTTTTATTTAGGAAATGTATTATTGGAAACACAGGTGGGTCCGAACCCACGGCCACGGTTTATAGTTATCCTTATACGAGGATATTTTGCGCGTAGCCCGACGTTGGGCGCCAGTAAAAGACGAGACACTTGGTTTTTCTTTAACATTTATTTCCCTACTATGTAGGGCAGCCGTTAACTACAAGTGCGCACGTCACAGTGAAAATACAGAAACAGAACTTATTATTTAAATATTAAATATACCTAATAGTTGCACGTTGATTGTTGTTGTTTTGAAGACATAATGCGGTGTCAGCGCTTTTGGTGGGAAATGGTTTGTGTTGATCGTTATGCTGTTGTTTGTGCTGCGTTGAACTGACAAAGCGGATGCGCGTGCAGACGGGCGAGCGTCAGCACTCTTTCAGTGGAAATAGCTTTTCGTTGGCCGGGAGCTAATTTGTTAAGAAGTCAGTTTTCTGAGAAGCCAACTGCTTATTGTCGCTTTTGTTGTGACGAAATGGCAAGCGGATGCGCGTGTTGACCAGCGGGTTGTCAGCACTTTATGGGAGGGTATCAACCTGTCGCTGGTGTTAACTTGTACATACATATTAATTATTCATATTCAGTTAGTTTTTATTTTCAGTTTTATAACACTTCATTGTATACAATGTTCGCAGCTTTCCCATCAGGAGCCAAAACAAATAAATTATCTTTGTTTCTTACACTGGATAGAGCAACATATAACTGGCCATGCGTAAAACATTGAGATCTAAGGTCCAAACCGGCCACCTTAAGTGTTTGACCTTAAGCCTTATTTATTGTTACTACAAAACATAATTTGACTGGAAACTGGAGCCGTTCAAATTGAAATGGAAGATCTGTTGGTATTATCGAGATTCTTGGAATCGAGATGTTTTCTCCAGCACCACAGCCAGTCAAAATTGAACACTCAATCAAATGCGTTCTAATTGTTTTGATCAGCAGCCTAGTTCCATTACATAAAGTTGGTGGATTTAAATTGCGTAGTAATTTAACAATTAGTTTATGTGGTGGCGTTCCGGGGGGATTTAGAGAATTTAAAAATTCTATTGGGTAATGTACTGCCTCGCTAATATCTATTATTGTGTCTATTGAGTAGAAAACTTGTGCTTCCGTAGTAAGGTTTGAAAGTATTAAGGCATTTACTGCATCCACCTGATCATTGATAGCTGACAATATTGCCCGCTCCTTCAAACCAGTCCAATGAATTGGTTACAAGACCACCAACTCCGGGATATACTTTCTTAATTAGATCTTCAATAGTTTGGGTTAAATTACAAATATTTGTCAGATCGATTTGCCCACATGTCGTAGGGAACTGTCCGTTACCAATTTTTAGCAAGTTATTAGCAAAAATTGCATTTCCTTGTCCGGAAGTAGAAACTCTCATATTTTCTTTGAGCTGTACTTTATTTATATACGGCCAAAAATAAGACATTTTCAGAGATGCGTTATGGGATGTTTACCCATTCGTGTGGTTTTTAATATAAAAATAAGCTAAAAGGGTAAAAGGGCTTTCAGTAAGCTTACAGAACAAAACGTGGGAATTGTAAAAATGGATACCTTTTCGTTGCTAAGTTGCATACTTGAGGAAGCTGCCAAATGAAATAGTTTCACGGAAAATAACTTTTTTCACACTTCAAGTATTGAATGAATAGCCTCTTTCAAGCCGATGTTAACCCTTTCTGGAGATATGGATGAAAATGTGGATTAAAGAACACCAAAATAAAGCGGTTTTGGGGATAATGACCGTAATTTTGAAAAGCGATATGTAGGTAAGGGCGGCGATATGGAGATTTTATTAAGAGTGAAATTTGTAAAAAATTGGAGAGTCGTCACACCATACCTTGCAATTCACACTTCATATCTTACATCTTTCATTTTGTATTCCCCCATACCGTGAGCAAAGATGTTTACATATCAAAAAGCCAATTTTACATGGGAAACTAAAAAAAAAAAAATAGCGACCCCTATGAGTTCAGCTATAGGACCCATCTTTGAAATAAAATAAATACTTGGCAAGATTTACCTCCGAGTAGATTTAGGCCGAGCTTCTCTTGCGTCGTGCTCCTTTTTAATTTTTCCTACAAACTGGCGGGTCCCCTACATGTTTTATGCCAACTCCGAACGGCATCTGCTAGGCATATGAATTTTCATGCCAGAAACATACTCGGAGTGTTTGTTAGACCACTGCCGACGGACGACCTCGCTTAGAAAAATTTTTTTTTAATTGAAAAAACTGTTTCTAAATTTTGTATGATGCTTTGCACGGGGCTTGAACCCAGGACCTTTGGTGTGGTAGGCGAAGCGCGCTACCACATACCACGGCGGCCGCCATATTTGGTGAGGATTTTTTTCCATCAAAGGTAAGTGTTAAAAAAAGAAACAAACATTTTTTTTGAAGCACTTTAATGGACATATATATTTGCTCTGGAAAGTTGGTCAAATGTCATAGCTGAGAAGAAAATGGTTGAAAAGAAAAACACCTGCCCGGTTTGCTAGTAATTTATAATCTATTTCAATTGCATATTTAAGAACTTACTAAAATGTTAACCTTTTGTTAGAAATAAAATGTTGTCTATCGTAGATTGGGTAGTGAATATTTAGTTAAATTACTAAAATTGAATCGAAAATTCATAGTTAACTGTGGAATGTAAGTTAACTCGCAACTGTGAAAATGGCCCTAAGGAAAATTTGGTTGTAAAATTACACTAAATAATATAAAAAATTGCACTGAAATGTACTTACCACTCAAAAGTCAAATTATTTATTAAATCTGCACTTTTGATTAATAAAAATCACTTCAAAGTAAAACTTTATGAACTGCGATCGTTTTAATGTACTGTAACATACAAATTTTAATAGCATAATTCGTGAAAAGCAACAGTTCTTTTTGAAGAAAGATGTTCATGGTTGCCCAACAAAAAAAATTAAAATGGATCGGTACTCAGTCTTTGGAAATCATCATACAAATTTGGATAAAACAAAATGTTGTAGAATTCAATCTCCCTACTACACAAATAAGTACATACAAACATATATGCATATATACATACAAACATACGAAAACATAGTACTTTTGTTTAAACTTTAGGAGTATATATGTATGTATGTATGTATGTTTAAAAATATGCATGCATTCTTTTTCTTTTTTGTTGCATTAATCTGGCACCATGCATAAATATGTATGTGAAGCCGAAATAAAAGCGAAATTATGTAACATACATACATACACACATACGTCCAAAGTGAAGTAACGCTACCGAGCTCTTTCGCGAATTCATCAATTGAATGGCTCACCACAACTGTCGCTTGAAGCACGCTGACTAATTCGGTTGGCAGCGAACAAACACACAAACAGATTTTTTTGGAAAAAGTGCTGCTTTTGTTTAAACAATTTTGGTTAAATTAGAAAGAAATCAACTATTTTTTTTGATGCAGAACGAAAGTAAATATTTCAAAGTTTAACTTCAAGGAAGATTCATTCTAATCGGTTGATTAGGTTATGATGTATGGCTGTGTAAACCAAAAATTTATGTTTTTTTTACCACATTTTGTCCGATTGCCACGCCCCCTTTATATATTCTATCACATTATATAAAAAAAAGTCCATCTCACACAGCTAAGCTTTAAAATGCAAAAAACCGCTTTCAAATCGGAGCATTCTGTGCGAAGCCAATTCCGTACATAGCTTTTCAGCGACTTTATTTTATTAGTACCTATAGATAGATAACATGCATATTTTAGTAGAGCAACACTGATAACACAGTGCTACAAAATGAAAAAAAAAATGGGCAGGGGCTCTCGCATGGATTTTTAGTTTCGTCATGGCCCATAAAACACTTCCTCATTTGCGGTTTTTCTCCATCACTTCGTTTTTAAATTTTCTGCGTAGAAATATAATACAACTAGGGTTCAATCGATACCCCTAAGGTATCACTCTTATGAGTACATGTACTCAAATGATGGAAAGTATCGATACCTACTCAGTATCGACTAAGTATCGAGTATTTACTTGAATCGTTGTCTTCTTTTCTTTCGAGAGATACTTGCCTGTTTTTGTCTCAAAAGATCGCCAAAAATTAACGATAGTTTTCAATAAAAATGTGGAATGAATCTTTGAATATTTATTATTATTTTTGTACAAAGTTTAAAATTGGGATTTCCATTGTTTTAATTATAGAATGAACTATATTTTTAATTAAAAAATGTTATTAAAGTTACTTAAAAATAAAAATTAAAAGTCAAAACTTGTTCATATGACCTTATAATTATAATAAACGCACTGCATCATTTATCAACTATTTATCAAAAAAGATTCATTGGTTTTTTAAGCACACTGCTAAGGAACAATATTGGTTATTATTGCATATATGATATATACGTACATATATTATTCACAAAATATTTATAAAAAAAAAGAGTTTTTTAAGCACACTGCTAAGGAACAATATTGGTTATTATTGCATATATGATATATACGTACATACATATATTATTCACAAAATATTTATAAAAAAAAGAGTTTTTGGGGCACACTGCCAAGGAACAACAACTTTTCTAAATGCTTTCCAGACAATCGATTTCTACTTTTAGAAATAGTTGCTCCTGCTTTAGAAAATAGCCTTTCACAAGGCACTGAAGACCCAATTACAAGCAAAAATAAACGTGCTTGCTTATAGAGCTGCGGATATGTTGATTTCATATCTTCCCATTCTTCTAATGGGTTACTTTTTAACGAACATACAGGTGTTGACAAATAAAGTGATAGATCATCATAAGAATTGGTTGTGCTTTTTTTTCTCTTGTTTCCTACCACTAACTGGCGGTGATGTTGCCAAAAGTCGAACTGAGAATTTATTGGGCTACTTTCGCCCTCAGAACTCTTTGGTGAAACAGGCAAATCGTTTCGAATCAAATCCCTTACTTTAAGAATAGCTTGACTGCAAGCCAACGAATCCTCGAAATTTAAGTTTTTAAATCGAGGATCTAAAAGTGTTGCAATAGCTGCATGCGAATTAAATTCAATTTTCCCGAATCTACGATTTACTTCGAATATAAATGTTTGAGCAATATTTGTTGCAACAGAGTTTGAAAATGTGAGTTTTTGTAAAGACGTCTTTAAGCAATTGATCATCGGTATGATTTTAGACATTGTAAGATAGTTTTCTCCAGATGTTTCTCGGGTCATATACTCAAATGGTTGCAAAATTAAAAGTAATAGTTTAAGTGTCTCTATTTCCTGCCCGGTTGGCATCTCTGGACTTGATGAAGTTTCTAATACCAGTTCGGATATATATTTCAACATTTCTAAAAACCTCTCTACCATATAAAATACCGAATTCCAACGAGTAGGAACATCTAGAACCATTTTTTTTACTGACCCTTCAGATACACCGTGCTCTATTTGAATTTTGCGCATTTTGTCAGAGTTAATTACACTGTTTTTTATCCATTTAACAATTTTTCTCACTTTTCCGAGAGTTACTGTCATTTCATGATTATTCAAACCTGCCTCTACTACTAAATTAATCGTGTGTGGAAAGCACGGTAAATGGCTTTTTGCAGATACAATATTTTTCACAGCAGCTACCATATTTTGACCGTTGTCAGGTTAGGTTAGGTTAGGTTACTGTGGTAGTTCCCCAAAGGGAACTCACTTAGACATAGTAAGAGTCCGTTGTGATACCACCTAAATTTATGAACGGTAACGTGAATCGGAAAGTCAGGAAAGATTAACCTGAGAAACGTTGCGTGCCCCGAATGAAGTCACGCAAATTACCAATCTCCACTCCAAAAAGGTCTTCTGGAGAGCTAAAGAAGTACGAGCCCAGGTACTTGAACCTCAGTCTCGCAAATGCAGGGCAGCTGAGCAGAAAATGACAAGATGAATCCACCTCATCCTCCTCCATACAGCTGCGGCAGAAAGGGTCAGAGACTATTTTCAGCCTTACCGCGTGAATACCCAACGGACAATGCCCAGTCAAAACACCAACCAGGGTCGAGAGTTGTCGCTTAGTAAGCGACATCAGCTCCCTTGAGCGCCTACGGTCCACTCTCGGCCAGAGGGACCTTGCAATTCTGCATGTCGTGGCAATTTCCCAGCGCTCGCTGAGACGACATAAAGCCCATCTGTCCAGGAGAAGCCCGTAGGCAGTCAAAGGAGCCCCCACCCCTCCCTGCAAGGAGAGATGACTTCCAGGGTACCTTGCCGAGCAAGCTCATCAGCCATGCAGTTCCCTGCGATGTCGCTATGGCCCGGTACCCAAATTAGTCTAACGTCGAGATATTCCGAGGCGGCTGCGAGGGAAGTCAGGCATTCCCTGACCAGTTTTGATCTCACCATTAGCGATCCTAAGGCCTTGATAGCGGCCTGGCTATCCGAATAAATGTTGGCCCGTCTAGAGGGCATTACATTGGTAAGTAGCCAATCGGCTGCCTCCTTTATTGCGGCCACCTCTGCTTGAAATACACTGCAGTGGTCCGGAAGCCTAAATTTACGGTTGAGGGAGAACTCATCGCAGAAGACCCCTCCCCCAACCTTACCATCCAGCTTCGAGCCATCCGTGAAAAAGTTCACCGTCCCACCGCCCCACAACCCCCCCTCCTTCCACTCCTCCCTACGCGGGATGTAAGTGGATAGGGAGCAACTACGAGCTGGAGCAGGCAGACAGTAATCTGTTTCCGGAGGTACAAAGTCGAAACTGGCCAGAATCCTAGAATGCCCAAAGGCCGAGCTGAATCTGTATCCATTGCACTCTAGCCGTGCTGCTACATGGGCTGCTGCAACCCTACCTGCAATGTCCACAGGAAGTACGTTAAGCATAACATTGAGCGCGAGAGTGGGTGTGGTCCTAAGCGCCCCACTGATCCCAATGAGCGCGGACCGCTGCACCCGCTCTAGCTGCTTAACTTTAGATACCCTGTCTAGTGAGTTCCACCAGACCACCACTCCATAAAACATTATAGGCCTTATTATAGTCTCATAAAGCCAATAATTTACCTTGGGAGAGAGGCCCCATCTCTTCCCAATAGCACCCCGACAACAGTACACCGCAACCTAAGCCTTTTTCACCCTTTCCTCAATATTTGGCCCCCAGGAGAGCTTCCTATCCAGAATCAAGCCCAGATACTTGACCCGGTCAGAAAGCACCAACTGGACGCCACCTATTGAAGGAGGATGGGCGACCGGTACTTTGTACCTCCTGGTGAATAATACCAGCTCTGTCTTGCTAGGATTTATCGCGAGTCCACACCCTGCAGACCATTTCACGATCAGATTAAGGTACCCCTGCATGATATCAAAAAGGGTACTCAAAAACTTACCCCTGACAATGAGAGCAACATCGTCAGCATAGGCAATAACCGTGCAGCCTACCCTTTCCAGCTCCTTCAGTACACCATTTAAAGCAACGACCCAAAGGAGTGGCGAGAGAACCCCTCCTTGTGGAGTGCCTCTACTCACCTTTCGCTGGATGGAGGCGCTGCCCCATTCCGCCACGACAGTTCTGTCCCGGAGAAGGTGATTGATGAGCCTTACCAGACCCGACTCAACCCCAAGTTCCGCCAAGGATCCGACTATTCCCTGTGGCTGGATGTTATTAAAGGCACCTTCTATATCCAGAAAGGCACCAACTGCAAAGTCCTTGTGTTCAAGAGACTCTTCAATGACGTTAACAACCATATGCAGGGCCGTATCCACGGACCTGCCCTTCGAGTAGGCATGCTGAGCATGCGACAGCCGCTCTCGCGGTATTTCCTCTCTTATATGAAGATCAATCAGCCTCTCCAGGGTCTTCAAAAGAAAAGAAGAGAGGCTGATAGGCCTAAAGTCCTTTGGGGTTGTATGAGAGCTCTTACCCGCCTTGGGAATAAATATAACCCTCACATTCCTCCAAAGTCTGGGAATATAGCCCCTACTTATGCAGCTCGCGTAAATAGGCGCCAACCACCGACACGACACCCGTTCGGACATCTGCAACTGGGCAGGAATGATACCATCAGGTCCTGGCGACTTGAACGCTTTGAAGGAGCGTAAAGCCCATAGTAGGCGACGCTCTTCTAACATGTCGCAAGGAGGGACATAGATGGCACCTGGTTCCACGCCTGTAGTCTCACATGGTTCAGTATTTTCGGGGAAGTGGGAATCGAGGAGAAGTTTGAGCGACTCCTCACTGCTCATCGCCCAGTTTCCCGAGTCGTCCCTGAGACATCCCAAGGGGACGGGAGCCCTCGCGAGCACCCGCCTAAGCCTGGAGGACTCGTGGCATCCTTCGACGTTCTCACAGAAACTTCTCCACGATTCCCGCTTAGCCTTCCTTATTTCGGACTTATATATTCCCAGTCCGATCTTATAGAGTTCCCAATCCGAGGGTTTTTTGCTCTTCCTCGCCTGGTTAAAAAGTCTTCTACTCGAAGCCCTGAGCTCCGAAATTTCCAAAGTCCACCAGTACGGCTTAGATTTACCCGACGGCCTCCTCAGCGGACACGAAATATTTATCGCTTTATTACAAGCTACGGTGAATTTACCCACTAAGCTGTCAATCGAACTTTCCGACAGAAGTACGTTACCCTGAGGTTCCTCAGGAAGAAACTCCTGCAACTTCTTACAGTAAAGATCCCAATCCGTGTTCCTCAGATTCCTAAAGGGACGATTTTGGGGGCACAGATCGCCCAAGGAGAATTGAATATATCTATGATCAGAGAAGGAGTGATCGTTAAGATCTCTCCAGTTCGAGATACGGGATAACAATTCAGACGACACCAGGGTAAGGTCCAAGACCTCCTCCCTTACCGAAGTTACGAACGTAGGGTCGCTCCCCCTATTACAAATAGACAAGTTTTCGCTAAGTATATAATCAAAGAGAGACTCACCTCTTTCGTTGATGTCTGAGCTACCCCAGCAGGAGTGCCTCGAATTGGCATCACATCCCACCACGACGCCGGCTTTCCTGCGCCTCGCTTCCGCCAGAGCGTTCCTCAGCAGAACAGGAGGTGGTTCCACCTCATCATCGTGAGCCATATACGAGGACATGAGCCAAAGTTCTTCGGCCCCGTCCTCGAGTCTCACCGTTACTACGTCTCCGTTACTGAAATTAGACAGAAAATAAGTATTTATTTCACGCCTGACGAGCATACAAGCTCTAGGTTTACCTGCGTCACTGGACACCAGAAGCTTGTACTTCTTCGTCCCGATACCAGAAATACCGTTACTGCTCAGCCACGGTTCCTGGATCAGGACTATATCTACCCCACCTTGCTCAAGGTGGAGCATCAAATTGGCGGACGCGGCCTTAGAGTGCTGGAGATTTATCTGCAGGATAATCATCCTCAGTAATCTCCTCCAGCCCCCCCGCGGCCACGTCCTCGCTATCCGAGGCAAGAAGCCTCTCCTCCTCCACCCCGTCGAACAGCCTGTTTAGGCTCAGGACGGACCCCGCTACCGAGGAGACTCCCCCGGCGCTCTCGGCGTCCGACCTGACAGAGTCAACCTCCATACTCATGAAGGCCTCCATGACCTCCACCTCTTCCTCCGCATCAGGTCCGCAGACCTCCGGCACCAGCTCCGGTTCAACCGGAAGGATGGCGTCACTACCCCTGGCATCGGATTGGTAGATTTTTAGAGCTACCTTCTCGAAGCCATAGGAAATGACTCCCTCCTGCTCGGCGAGAGGGCCGAGGGACTCCGCGTTAAGCAGAATCAGCGCTTGCCGATATGGTTCCTCGGACCCCTCGAACCGAACAACCTTCCAATTGTGAGCCGGAAGGTTTGGGTTGCAATACCTGAGGATTTCCTCAATGTCTCCCGGTGCAGAGGGCTCCGCAGGGAGCCAGACCCGAGCCCTCGGACGCAAAGGCAAATCCTTTTTATCCACGGCCTCCAGTCTGGCACCCTTCCAGACCTCCCCCACCAAGGAAACCACCGCTTTATAAAGCGTGGCCGACTGCTCGTCAGCACACGAGATCCTCTTGAAGAGGCCAGAGTGCCAACCCGCACTCTCGCAGCGAGGAGGTGGACCAGGATTGTCCCTGATCACCTTCATAAAGACGGCAGAGATGGCTGCCGCCACACGCCTCCAGTCCATCTTAGAGATGGCACCGTCCTCCTTACTGCGGTCCACGACACCCAGGATAATGGAGCCCGCCTGTTTCGCGACTTCGCTGAAGGTTTTCGGCGCTACCCCAGTCCTGGGCCGTTTGACTGCAGAGGTTTCCCCCTCCTGAGACCGCTGTCTTTTTGGGGCTGAGGTCTTCGAAGGCGCACTCGCGCTCTCCCTCAGCACTCCCTTAGCCCACTCGAGCGACTTAGCATGCCACTCAGATAACTGAGCCCCCGCCTGGCCGCCATAGCGCTCCACAATCTTGGAGGCCATGCGACAATCGGAGTGGGCCCTCCTCCCCGTGCCCAGTCGCCGCTTAGATCCATCGGCGGGCTGCGTTTGGGTCTCCTTCGCCTGCACCGGTACGCTGCAGGATAAACCCTTGCTGGTACTGGCGATATCGTCCAGTACCCCCCCTCCAGAGGCCGCAGGCGATTTCCCCTGCAACTCACCTGCGCGACCAGCTGGAGTCACACCCCCAACTAACCTAGAGGCCGCGGAGGTCGGCTTCGACTCTCCCCCTCCAACAACGCGAGTGGCAGTTACTGTACCCGGCCTAATCACGACTTTGGATGTCGGCTCCGACGATCCTTCACCACCCTTAACTTTGGCCACAGCAGCCGTCCCCCGTACAGAACAGACGGAGGGAGGCGATTTCGCCCTCCCCGCGTCAGTAGAAGCTGCCACTCGCAGCGATGAGCCAGTTTTGGGGATCGGCTTCGACGCCCCTCTACTGCTCGAAAACGGTTTTTTAGCTTGGTTTTTATTCATTTTGATTTTTTTCACTGGGTCCCAACTCAGAGCCGTTGTCAGTCACAATGCATCTAATTTTTGATATATTAATATCCCATTCGAACAAAATATCTTTCAGTGTGTCGCTGACATATATCGCTGTGTGTCTATCATACAGCTGCCTCGTGGCAATAGCACAATTTATAATTTCGATGCCTTCTATAAAATGAACGGTTACACCTAAAAAAGATTTTTCGGCCATCGTTTCAGTCCAGATATCCATTGTGATACATAAAGAGGATGCTTTTTCTATTCGCTCCTTGTATAATTTCCTTGTTACGTCATATTTATTTGCTAAAATTTTTTTAAAATATTTCCCTGAAGGGATTTTATATAGAGGAGCTACCTCCTTCATTAGCCGCATGAATCCTTCACCCTCGACGACGTGAAAAGGTCTCATATCCTTGCAAATGAAAAATAGTATTGACAAAGTAATACTATTACTTTTTTTACCGTCTCCTGCAAATGTTTCAGATGGTATTAAAAATCAGTTAAAACAAATTGATCCAAAAGTATACCTTTATAGCGAGCTATATTGTCAAATACAGTTTTTATGGAATGAGCTTCACAGTCACTATTACTTGGAACAATTGAGACATCATCACAAGAATCTTCACTTATGGCACTGCCTTCTTTAGCTTTACGTCTGAAATTCATAAAAAATATGTTTGGCAAAATAAGTTAATTAGCGCTACTAAATAGTTTTAAAGTAAAAATTACTCTTTTTAAATACGTTTGCGTGCATTTACGTGTGAATTGCAGAATTAAGCGCCAAAAACACATTGTACGGAAGCAAACCTTTTATTTTTTAAAGGAACACACTTCTGAATAATTGTGTAAAACATAAAACATTTTAATGTGAATCACACGTGGTTGATTTACGAATCAGCTGCACCGTGTATGGCTCTTTTAATGAAGCAGCTACCATTTTGAATCATACTTACTTTGAAACTTTTGTACATTTAGTTAAAACAATATTGTGGGACTTCAAATGTTTATGCAAATTAGATGTATTACCACAATACTTAACTGTATTGTGGCAACGTTTGCATGAAGCCAAATTATTGTTTTCTTTTGCGAAATAACTCCACACTTCTGATACAGGAGGAGCCATATTGTACTGCTTTCTACATACATATGTATTAGCAATTTAATCAAACAATAACAACAAAAGGTTTAGTTAATCACAAAACACAGCTTTTATATTTAATATATAGTCACAAAACCAAGCTTAAATGGATGTATGTTTGGTTAAAAATTATTAAATTGTAGCAATGGGCACGACCGCACTTTTCGTGAAAACTCTAATAACGGGCGTCATTTGCTGAGTTGAGAATGCAATGACAAACTTAGTGAAAATTAGTATTTCGATACCAAGTACTTTTTTCCGATACTTACTCGATACCGACCAAAAAAGTATCGAGTAAAAAAATACTTGGTATCAAAACAAAAGTATCGAGTAAGTACTCGTATTTACTTGTATCGATTGAACCCTAAATACAACTCTGAAATTCTTAAAATTACAACTTCGAGATGCTATAACTTTCTTGTTTCTTGATCGAATTCAATTTCCTTTTTTATTTGAAAGATGTTTCTTTTACCCTTCAAACAAGCAAAATAGTTTGGTCTTTTATTCCAAAAAAAAATTAAAGTTTTTCTACAAATTTTCCTTTTCTGCACGTATTTATTGGATATTGAAGTTACAAACAATGGCTTTTAAACCTTTATAACAAAACACATAAAATCAGCTTTCCAAAAAGCAATAGTAAATGAAAATTGATTCAAGATTAGCGTAGTAGCGCTTTATAAAATGAGCGTGCCTTTTTTTTGTTTTTTTTTAAATGTTTTCGTTTGGTTTGTTTTTTATGTTCGGCGATGCTTGAATCTCTTAAAAGAGACCAACAGTAATCAGATAGCATATTTATTGTATTTTTGCCAACATAACGCTGTTCAATCTTTAGTATTTCCTGGTGGAATCGTTCTCCTTGCTCATCGCTCGTCTGGCCCAAATTTGATGGAAACATGTCCAAATGAGCGTGCAGATGGTGTATCTTAATTGACATGTTGCAACCCAAGTTATGGTAGGCAGACAACATGTCACTTACTACTGCTTCATAATTTTGTGTGTTTCGTGTTTCCCAGAAAACAGTCACACACAGAAGAAAACCCTTGCCATGCTTTTTTTCAACATCGGTCATTTGTTGTACAAAGTTAGTATCGCTAAATAGTTCGCGAATTTGTGGACCGACAAATATTCCTGTTGGAAAAGGTAACTTTGTTTTAAATCGTGCAATTAAAATACATACTTGCTTACCTTCTTTCAATTTTGCGTAAGTTATTCGCGGAAACTTTTTTACAATATAGTTGAAGGCAATCTCGTGGAATATGGTTATAGCTAAATTTTTCAAACAATGCATTTACATCATTGTAAAAAACCAAGTTATCATATCTAGGGCTTTGACTAAATAGTGAACCAATTGCAACAGTTTCTTCTGTTCTACGAAATGTAGTATGCACATCATTTTGCAAATGTTTCCATTGAACCTAAAAGTTCTGTCTGTCTTTTGGACAGTTCTAAATCCCGTACAAGGTCTTGAAACTCTGCTCGAGAAACTAAATGTGGTTCGTTCATTCCATTTAAAGGTGGAACGTATACTGAAGCTGCAGGTTCACAAAAGTCTACAAAAGACGATTCAAAGCCACTTAAACTTGGAGATACTTCCGATTCCGCTGTTTGATTTGCGTCGCCTTTTACACGCACTACACACTTAATAACATGGTCAACATCAGCATATTTATTTTTATTTATTTTTTATTTTTTATTTTATAAAAGTTTACATAACAATACAATTCCTATATAAACTTACAAAGAAACGCAGCGCTAGCATCGGAGGCTTTCGGCTGGCTTGTGGCTTAGATACGGGTTAGATACGTCGGAGGAGGTCGGAGTTTTTGAGATACTTGTATATCTTTGTTATGTTATCGTTTGTGGGATCTTTCAACAGCTGGATAGGGTCAATATTATTAAAGATGTGTTGTCTCTGGGTTCGGAGTGCGGAGCAGGATGACAGTAGGTGGTTTACGTTGAGAGAAATGTTGCAAAACGGGCATCGACTAGGTTCAGCGCCTTGAAGGAGATGGAAGTGCGTGACAATTGTATGGCCGAGACGAAGACGTGTGTATGTCGTAACATAGTTCGTCGGTATAGTGGGGGTATATATAGGTTTAGCACGACTTTGGTTTATTAAGGAGTAATGATGGATATATTCACTCCAGTCCGATTGTAGTTTGGCTTGCCTTTTTTGCTTTACAAGGCGATAAATGTAATTTTTAAAGATAACGCTGGATGTCATAGTAGGTATAGCGGCCATTTCTTTAGCCATTTTGTCGGCGTTCATGTTACCTTGTATTTTTGAGTGTCCAGGAGTCCACATTATTTTAATTTTTTGAGGATACGCAATGAGTATGTCCCGGATGCTGTCGATAATATAATTTGTGTGGCTACTTTCCCTTATAGCTGTGATGCAGGACATACTGTCTGAGCAAATTACAAATTTGCCTTTGGTTTTCATAGAGTAAAGGATAGCATTGTGAATTGCTATTGTTTCTGCGGTGAAAATTGAGCAGACAGAGAATAGAAGACCTTGAGAGAGTATTTCCCCTTGCTCTGTTACAACGGCATAAGAAGTTTGAGCTGACTTTGAACCATCGGTGAAAATCATTTGCCAGCCACTAGATTTGTACGCTTCGGTCACTGCTAGGTAATTTGATAAGTAGACATCACTAGGAGTATTCGCCTTTTTCAGGAGAACTAGTTCATTGATGAAAGATGTCTCTTTGAGTAACCACGGTGGGTGTAGTATTTTACGCCTGTGACACTTTTGCATTGGCAGGTAATTCTTCTTTGCAAATTGAATGCTTAAGTGAATGGTTGATGGAACCTTAGGTTGACGTTTTCGTGAGAGCACCAGCTGCACATCCTTATGCAGAATGGGGTTCGAGGATAACAAGATTTTGGCGTAGATTTTTAGCACACTATCTTCAGCTTCATCAATTATGGAAATTAACCCAGACTCAGCATACAAATTTCGGAGGGGGGTTGTTGGAAATGCACGTAGTGATCTTCGTATAGCTATGTGATAAGGAGTTGCTACTATCTTCAATTTACCTTTAGCATGATGTCCGAAGATTTCAATTCCGTATCTTATTTTCGATAATATAAGGGCCTTTGTTATGTTGATCAGCAATGCCGAGCCGATAAGTGAGCGCTTAGCCGAAAGATATTTAACAATGCGTAGTTTTGAGCTTATACTATCTTTTATGTACTGACAGTGTTGAGTAAAAGAGTATTTTGAGTCTAGTATTATGCCTAAAAACTTAAAACTATTTGTACAGGGTATTGTTACATTTGAAAAAGTTAATGGTGGTATATTACAGTTTCGCTTCCTACATATACATATGCAGTAGTTTCGACTTGCCAGGGGATATTGAAGCGCCTGAAGTTTGGGACCAGGTGGAAATACGGGAAAGGATTTCTGTGAAAGTTCTAAAGACAGTTGTTTGATCGGTATTTTTAGAGTATACAAGCACATCATCAGCATACAGTTGGTGGTCAATAGTCCTGAATTCGGATAGAAGTAAATTTATCTCATCAAACGCTATAATGAAAAGGATTACTGATAGGGGAGATCCCTGAGGAGTTCCATTTTCAAGGGGGAGGATGGAGGAACGGGAGGAGGAGATAAGAACACTTATTTTTCGATTACATAAAAAGGATTTTACGAAATTGAAAATTTTAGTGCCAACCTTCCATTTGTTGAGTTGTCGTAGTACAATGTGGATACCTATACGGTCGAAGGCTTTTAGGAAGTCGAGGGACATAAGGGAAATGTGGTTTTTGTTGGACAAAGCGTTAGAAATATATTGATCAAGGTGCAACAAGGAATCGATAGTGCCTTGCCCCTTTTTAAAAGCGATTTGACTATTATGGATAAGGTCGTTTCTGTAGGCATACCAGGAGAGTCTGACAGCAATTATTTTTTCTAACAATTTGCCCAAACAAGAGAGAAGGGAAATATGACGATAGCTACAAACATCAAGAGGGGATTTGTCAGGTTTAAGGATGGGGACTATCATACTTGTTTTCCAAGCTTGGGGATAAATACTGGTAGTGAAAATATTATTATATAGTTTGAGGAGACGGGAGAGTAACGGGAAAGGAAGGTTTTTGATCATAGGGTATGAAATTCTATCGCAGCCGGGTGTTTTACCTTTTACCTTAGAAAGTGCGGATACTAACTCTGGGTAAGTAATGTCCATTTCTAGATATTTGGCAGAGGGCGAGAGACTGCTAGGTGGGGATCGATCAGTGAGCGCTTGATTTTTACTAGAAATAAATTCAGTGGAAAAATTGCCGTCGGAGGACGAAGAAGAGAAATAGGTGGCAAATTCTTGGGCTATATCCTGAGGATATAGAAGAGTGCCACTTGGAGAATTTAGAGCGGAGATAGGAGTGTAATAAGTCGTTCCTGTTAATCTTTTAATATCTGCCCAGATTCTTTTTGCACAAGAGCTAGAGTTAATGTTGCTGGTCAACTTTTCAAAGCAGTCGGCTTTCGAAATCTTGGCTTTACGCCGAAAACAGCGTTAGCTTTTTTATATACAATCAGATTTGCAGATGATCGCGATCGCCTATATTCATACTATGCGCTTTGTTTAGCTTGTCTCAATGTTGCAAGTTCAACGTCCCACCATAATGGAGCTGGCTTGAAGATTTTGCCACTTGTTTGTGGAATGGATAGGTTAGCTGCACTCCGGATAATTTTTTGTATCTTTGATGTTTCTTGGTTGATGTTAGGGGAAACCGGAAATGAGTCACAACCATGTAAACATGCGTTTTGGAATTTCAACCAGTCGGCTGAATCAGTTTTATATTTCAGTTTTGGTCTAAAAAGGGTAGGTGGGCGGTTTAAAAGGAGTTTGGTGAGGATGGGGAAGTGGACACTTCCATGGAGATCATCTAGTAATTGCCATGTACATTTTGTTGCTAGAGAAATAGAGCACAGAGTAAGGTCGATGTGTGTAAGGGTTTTGTGCGTGGAGAAGTGAGTAGGAGAGCCGTCGTTGAGTACATAGGTATTGGAGGTAAGTATGTAGTCTTCAACTATTTTGCCTCTAGAATTTTCCGCGCTTGATCCCCAGAGAGGACTCCACGCGTTGAAATCCCCTCCTAAAATTAAAGGGTTATGATCTGTGGGAAAAAGGTTATGAAAATCGACGGAAGTGAACGCTTGGTCAGGAGGGGAGTAGGCGCAAACTATGTTTATTTTATTTATTGCATGTATTTCCAGTACTAAAGCAGAGATACGAGACTGGGGAGGGAAGCATTTGTGTGGAACATTTTTCTTAACTAGTATAGCTATTCCTTGTTTGTTGGAGGTGATGTGGGGCAGATTATAAAAGTAACCCTTATGTGCTAATGGTGTATTAGCGCTGGCATTATTGGCGAGATGCGTTTCATTTAGAAGGATTATTGATGGGTTATGTGCTTTAATCAGTATTTCAAGATCGATATAGTTGTTAAAATATCCGTTTATATTCCACTGTAGAATATCAAGCATATGTACTTATGTAGGGAGAGAGCTGTGAATATGTTGTTGTTGCTTATATGAAAGATAAATTAGTTAAGAATTATTTATGTCCATCGTTGCAGGTAGTGTTGCTAGCGGAGGAAGGGACGCTGTATTCCCTTCGACAGCACCACTGGCTAGTGATTGGATGGGAGGCGAGATAGAGAGCGACGAAGATGAAGAAGTGCAGAAGCGAGAGAGTATTTCAGATAAGTTGTGTGAGTCGGAGAGATGAAGTTCATTATTAGATGATGTGAGAGGAGTATCAGTGATTGAGTTAAATGTTTGTGTGGAATTTATGTTCATTGGTTGTTGATAGGAAGCAGAGTTGTAAGAGCTAATGGGGTAATTATAAGTAGTGGGTTTCTCTGGGAAGTTAATTGCAGATGGAATATTATTAGTGGAAGGTGGTTGGGAGAGGGATTGGATAGACTTGGAATTTATTTTGTTTGTTTGACTAGTTGATGGAATGGTCGTTCCAGTATTTAAACTGGTTTTGCTAGTTTTGTCTGATAGTGGAGTTTTGTCATTGTTGGTGATTTCTGTAGATTTGACTACGTTGGCAAACGAGGACGGATTGAAGGGAGTGGGGATTTGATTTTTGTACTTTTTAATTGCTTCGTGCATACTACATTTCTCTAACGTTTTAATTTTAAGTATGTCTTTAGTTTGCACAAATTTTGGGCAAATATTTGAAGAGGCGGGGTGTTCACCAGAACAATTAGCGCACAATACTCTTGTGCATTCGGAAGGGGAGTGTGAAGGGAAGTTGCAAGTGGAGCACATTGGGAAGTTTTTGCAGTGTTTAGTTGTATGACCTAACTTTTGACAAGATTTACATCTCATGGGGTTTGAGATATACGGGCGGACAGAAAGTATTCTCCAGGCCACTTCAATTTTATCTGGAAGTTGGTATTTATCGAATGTCAACAGAATTGAGCCAGTAGGTTTAGATACACCGTCGCCAGTTTTACTAAATTTTTAAACTGCTGTCACACCATGCGGGCTTAAGCCTTCAATGATATCACTTTCTGCAACATGAGTAAGGAATGGCGCAAAGATGGTACCTTTTACACTGTTGAGGTTGTCGTGTAGCTTAGCGTTGATAGCACAGACTCCTGGTAGAGATTTGGAAAACAGGAACTTCTCTGCAACCTTTTTACTTTTAACAAGAAGTAGTAGACTCCCGTCGCGATGTTCGGAGATTGCGTTCACATCCTTACTAATGGCGAGTATTCCTTTGTGTACGGCAAAACATAATAGGCTGGTTAGTGGTTTATTTTCGTCTGCTGCTTTGATTATAACGAATTTTGGGTCGTCTTTCTTTGTAACTGGTAGTTCCGGGTACATATCCAAGGGCGAAGAGTCGGCTTTTTTCCGTTTTGGTCTGGATCTCGGAGAAAGCAGGGCAAACCTGTTGTCTCCGAGGCTGGTAGCCCCAGGAGGCATTATAATCACTTGCTGTTAGATGTCTCTGGTACTTAATAAGACTTTTGTTAGGTATATTAAGAAAAAAAATGTCTCGTGGCTTGACACGAATAGCGCTGATATAGAGGAAAACTAGTTGACACTTTCTGATATTAGGCAACCGCTCACGCTGAGTGATAGTCGGAGACTGTCAGCATATTTAATATTTCGTCTTACTTTGAAGTGGTATCCTTTTGTAATCGTCAAACAGAAATAACAATTATTTGGTCGGTGGATACGTTGTGGAAGCCAAGCAACTGGCTCATCAAAAGTGAATGCTTCACTGCGATTTATCTTCCAAGACCTTAACGACGAATAGCACGACGAGCAACAAACTGTGGGTATATACCACTTATCGTATATATAGCATCGACCGAAATATTCTTCATACAGCGAAATAAGCTGTTTGTTTGACGACGCGGCAATTTTGTGTCGTGAATCCACATATAATCCGCAAATAAAGCAAAAAATATACTTTTTATCACACATTTCACAGTTAAGGTGTAAATATTTCTAAATTCTTTATTTTACAATAAATTCCCTAAAACATCATCAAATGACCTCCACGAATTTAATACAAAACTTATATAGGAAAAATTTGAAGTAAACTGTCCAATTTTGACAAGTCACAAAGAGGGCACTCAGATCGCTCTATACTCAGTTTTGTGAAAGTTCATACCTGCTATATGCAAATATTAATCTATATACATATATAGAATTGTAAAGTGTTTTTTGTAAAAATTGGCTCAAACACTACTGAACCGTTTTTTGTCAAGTTTGGACAGTTTATTTTTTGGATATGTACTCTCAACATAGGATATATTTGCTTCCGCTACATGGCGCTGGTATCGCTATCTTTACAAAATCCGTATTTATGGTCCGATTTTATTCATATTTGGCACGTATGTTTGATAAATGTAATTAGAACCTCTGTTGCTAGGTGGCGCAGAAGTCGTATTTATGGTCCAGTCTTTTAAGTTTCGTACACAAAGTCGCTGACGACAAATAAAACGAAAACATTAAAAAAAAGCTTACTCACTTTATGAAGCACTACTACGCAAATTTTGAATCAATTTTCATTTACTATTGCTTTTTGGAAATCTGATTTTATGTGTTTTGTTATAAAGGTTTAAAAGCCATTGTTTGTAACTTCCATATCCAATCAAAACGTGCAGAAAAGGAAAATTATTAGAAAACTTAAAATTTTTTTTGGAATAAAAGACCAAAACTTGGTCGATTTGCAAACTATTGCATGTTTGAAGGGTAAAAGAAACATCTTTCAAATAAAAGAAAGGAAATTGAATTCGATCAAGAAACAAGAAAGTTATAGCATCTCGAAGTTGTAATTTTAAGAATTTCAGAGTTGTATTATATTTCTACGCAGAAAATTTAAAAACGAAGTGATGGAGAAAAACCGCAAATGAGGAAGTGTTTTATGGGCCATGACAAAACCAAAAATCCATGTGAGAGCCCCTGCATATTTTTGGTGTAGCACAGTGTAATTGTTGAGGTTTCTAATGTTATGTCTTAAAAACACATTTTTTGGTTGAATCCTACAATATAGATCAAAATAATGTACTACAGTATTGTACACCTTAAAAAGGTCTACAAAAAAATATGTCTATCTATTAGGGATAACCCACAATACCCATTTTTGATGTGTCACGGGAAGGCGTCAACTACGTCGAAGCTATGCACATTAAAAATAATATGTGGTTGTTGTACAACAATAGTCTCTACCTGGAGACAGGTTGATGTAGCGGCAGAAACAAGTTGTCTTTTCTTTTTGCCGCGCCATCTACTGTTAGATATTTCAGTTGAAAAAAAAAAATATTCATGGCACAACCCAAACACAGGGTGAATATCTGAAAAGCCTCATAATATTACTTCGACGTGAAACAGCTGTAAATGGCGGCATTTATTAAAGCAAAGCACAAATGTAAAAGTTGTGGCAAAGTGAAGTGTTTATTATTTACTAGAGGACCCGGCGAACTTGGTTTCGTCCTAATTTAACGCCTTCAGAAAAACTCCACAGTGAAAATATAACATACATATGTTAGTGATAAAATTTCAATGTGATTTATTTAAATAGACTTGAATGCGCTCTGACTTCGCACGGGTGCAATGCTGATACTAAATATACTACAGAATGTCTACATACAACGTTCACAGCTTTTTTGTCATTAGATAATACAAACATGTTTTCTTTAGAGGCTACTCTTGAAAGAGCGACATATAGTTGGCCATGTGAAAAACACTCAACGCTCAAATGTAAGCCTGCAACGTTGAAAGTTTGACCCTGCGATTTATTAATGGTCATTGCAAAAGATACCTTTACCGGAAATTGTAAGCGTTTAAATTGGAACGGTAAATCCGATGGTATCAGAGAAATTCGGGGTATCAATACATCTTTGCCTGCACCACATCCGGTGAGTATTGTGCATTTTAGTGATTTTACATGCAAACGCGTGCCATTGCAAAGTTTAGTCGGGTTCAGATTTCTTAATAAAATTACAGGGAACCTACTTTCAGCACCATTTTAGGAGCAGGGAGTCCAGATGGGTTCAAAGAATTATGAAATTCTGTAGGAAAATGAACAGCTTCTTCCAAATCGAGAACAGTATCGACCGAGTAGTATATTTGCGTCGTTGCATCAATCTTTGAAAGAATCAAGTTACATTTACCTTATCTACTTGTATGTTATATTTTCACTGTGGAGTTTTTCTGAAGGCGTTAAAGTAGGACGAAACGAAGTTCGCCGGGTCCTCTAGTCTTATATATAAAAATGAATGTTAGTCCTTTAGTACACAACTACCAGCCTACCTTTGTGAAATTTTTACAGTACGTGGATATGGTCTCCGGGCCCAACAAGGAATATATATAAATTTGGAAAAGTTGGCAGTACCCCGCCCCCATGGAAGAGAAAATTTAAATTCATCTTGTATCAACAACTATTTGGTGCAGGTGAATAATATTTGAGTATACATACACATATGTACGTACATAGAATAAACTATGTATCGTTTTGGACACAAAATAGATCAAGATATAAAGAATATTTTCAGCCCAAAAGCACTGTTCAATATATAAACAAGTAAGGAAGAGCCTAAGTTCGGGCGCAACCGAACTTTAAATACCTAGCGCAAGTTTTATTGCAAATAAACAGTGCTTGTTGTATGCAATAAAACCAGTCAATTTAAAAATCTTTATTTTGAAAAACTAAATGATTTTTTTGTAAATTAAAGTAAGAACTAAAATAAATTGGTAGGCTTTTAATATATATGTTTGCGTACTTAAGAATGTATTGTTCTATTCGCTTTATTAAAATATCATATTTAAAATATTTATTTAATTGTAAACAAAGTCCATACCATACTTGTAAAATATAAATACCTACAATTATACCTTTTTTCCTAAACTACAAGCATATATAAAATTTACTATTGCTATACTTAAAATGAAAATAAGGAAATCCAGTCAGAGACAAGAGCGCTAATACTATAAAGGTAACTGTGAACCGTTTCATTAGTTATTCCGTTAACCATATAACCATCCAAATTTGATACTGCGCGGTAAATTTGCTTCCCTGCAGGTACAGTAAAACATTCTAGACCTAACAGCGATCTAAAACTGCTTTCCTTAAGAAACTTTATAAAATTTTCAAAAGGTTTCTTACTCAGTAGAAATGCAAGGCGTGCCTATGTCTATATCTATCTGGGTTGCTTTCTGCTGATACAAAAAACCGTTAAGTGAATAAAGTCCCTGGGCACCACTGCGTTCGGGTATGAAAGGTATAAAAGAGTCTAAGTTCGGATTCAACCAAACCTTAAATACCCGGTGCAGGTTTTTATTTCAAAGTTAATCTTATATAAAAAAAGAATGTGAGTCCTTCATAGGCGTCCAAATTACTCAACCGACTTTCATGAAATTTTTGTTTTTTAATTTTTATTTATATCTTATAGATCAAACTGTGTATAATCTTTGAAAGTAGGCGGTGCCACGCTCTATACAGTGAAAAAGCCAAATTCCTTGTAACTCCATATTATTTCATGCAGATGCACAATATTTGGTATATAGATCCTGCATATACATATGTAAATGAGTATATACCTATATTATTTGTTGTGGAAAAAGGCGGACTCATGCTGCCAATAAAGACGAAGCTAAAGGTATTTTTTTGACTGATAGAACTTTAATAATGATAAACTTTAATTGAAATAAAACACATAAAAAATGAAGTATGACGCCAAATTTTTTTTTTTTTATGTGAAAGATATTTTCATGGCATTTAATATTTAAAAACGATTTCTGGCATATGTCTGCCACAACTAGCTTTTTGACCCACTTTTTGGAGCAACTGTGGGCGTATTTCGTTAATAACACGAGTTAAGTTGGCTTCCAAAGCTTCAATTGTTGCTGGTTTATCAGCGTAAACCAGAGACTTTACATAACCCCAAAGAAAATAATCCAATGGGGTTAAGTCGCATGATCTTGGAAGCCAATTCACTGTACCATTTTTTGACATAATGTTATCGCCAAATTGCTCTTTCAACAAATCGATAGTTCGAGTGGTAGTATGAGGCGTGGCACCGTCATGAAGGAAACAAAATTCTTGCAGGTCGATGTTATGCAAATTTGGAAACATATAATCGGTAATCATTGATCTGCATGTAAACCACACCATACGGTGCATTTTGCAGGATGCAATGGTGTCTCGAGAGATTCATGAAGATTATTCTCACTCCATATACGACAATTTTGTTTTGTTCACATATCCGTTTAGACAAAAATGAGCTTCATCACCATGTACCATAAAATTCACGAAGTGCTCTATAAGTTTGGCGAACAGAACACTGACTTTTAAAGTAAATTTCCGCAATTTGTAAACGTTGTTGCGGCGTCATTCTTCCCACGATTATTTGTCAATGCTTACTGAACAGAAATGTCAAAACGAAATGTCATTTACCAGCTGTCAAGTCTACAAAAAACACCCGTTACTATTCACAATATATTTCCAGCTATTTGACGAAGATATTTGATTTTCCATATAAACATATTTCCTTAAAGCAAAGTGTAAAGTATATTTAAAGCACAAAAGTAATGTTCAATGTCTTAAAAAAATACGTTTTTATTGGCGCATTAAAGCAATCCGGGTTTGCTAGTATAACAAAATTTTGAAATCTTAAGCGACGTTTATTGATTTACATAAATAAAAAAGGGAAATAAGTATGAATTTAATTATTTCTCTTCCCAATTGAATTCGGTATACCAAATTTGAAAAAATTCGCGACATGATTTAGTAAAATATTGAATATTTTGATTTGTTGTAAATTACCGTTTTATGAGAGGTCAGTGTGGCTTTTGTCTGATTTTTATAATGTCCGAAATTGTGATTTCTGTCTATAAATGCAAAGTCTACGTTATGTGGTTTATTTGCTTCAAAGTGGATGGTGCCACGCCCATTCCAATTTTTTTTATTCGGTATATTTGTTAGTGGTCCATTATTGCCTTAATGTTGACTTAAATATCGGGTTTTTTTATTTTTAAAAACTGCCAATATATAAGAGGAGGGCGTGGGTTGAGTAGATTTTGGCGGCATTGTGTCTGGCGGCATAATTATTCGAATATGCATTGAAGTAGTGGAGAAACACAAGTAGGAACAAAAAGAAAAAGAAAGAAATGGCGACATGCTAGATGCATGTTATACTAATCATGTCAAGAAGTAAATATCTGATCCAAGCCAAATAATTAATATAAAATATTCCTTGAATATGGCTATTTTTATGGAAATCTTTCTAGATATGCTAAATGACAGTTTTTAAAGCCACTTAATTTGTTTTATTTCATTTTGTAGGATATTGCAAGTGTTTAAAGTAGCAATGAAACCTGAAGATCTTAATTTTACAAACTCCACCAACCGAGAAACAAGACCCAAATTGTCTCAAACTATCCTTAAGGCAACATTTTATCGAATCGGTAACTTAGTGTTTCTTTCTGAAATTTTAGTATCTACCTTTTATATCGATGAATATTCAAAATGTCACTGGGTCATAGTAACGAGAGCTTACCAACTCCGCTAGTTAATTCAAATATTTGCACAATGTGTCGGGAGAACTTAGGCTCGAGTGCGGAAGTTTTTATCACAGCCTGCAACCACAAGTTTCGCCGCGAGTGCTTGCTAAATCGCTTGAGAAGGAACTCTTCATACTCACAGTGTAGAGCCACTTGCTCTAGAAAAGATTTTAGACTACACAGACAACCGTTACCATTCGCTCACGAGACAGTGTTCGCCATAGCTTTTCTGAAGATCCACGCAAGCCTCAAGGTCGCAACAATCGCGAAAACAATTGCAAGCACAGAGCCAATCCCAATCAGAAGCTCAACAAGAGCAACAATCCCAAATACCGCAATAACAGTCACCAGCTACAGGTTTACCAGCTAATACTAATACTTCAGATCATTCAATCAATTAGAAGAAGGGCGTATACGCAGTTTAGTAAATGCAGTTATATCGGCACGAATTGCTTGGAAGTCGTTTAGAGCGGACAGTCAGCGGACAATAATATTGTTGAACGTCTACAACATGTAGATATGGCCTCTAACGAATCTGCAAATAATATATCAAGGGGGGGGAAATCAACCACAGATTGAATGGCCACAAGATCAACCAGAATTTGCCACACGCTAACAGAGTGTAACGTGTGCGCGCTTCATTCGGATCCTAGGTTCAAATCTTAGCCAGGACAAGTAACATCAAAAATTATAGAAAAGTTTTTTCTAATAGCGGTCGGTCCTCGGCAGGTAATGGCAAACCTCCGTGTGTATTTCTGCCATGAAAAAACTTCTCACAAAAAACCATTCGCCGTTCGGAGTCGGCGTAAAACTGTACGCCTCTCCAGTTGTGTTACAACATCAAAACGCCAACACCAAATTGTAGAAGTTCGGCGAAATCGCTAAAGCGGCTATAGCGCCAATTATGTAAGTAAGTATAATGCACCACGCTCAAACAGGAGGAAATACCCATGCACGACCACCCTTCCTCATCAATATATACCAAGGATTGGTAGTGGCGTTACCGACGTTCAGAGGTCCGCTTCACTTGGCCAAATTTATATCAAACGCTTCGAACTCTCTACCGATTCGAAGTTCCTGTAGCGTACTTTTCTCAAAAGCTTAACAAGGCGCAGAGAAACTTCAGCTTGACGGAGCTCGAGTGCCTCGCAGCGATTTTAAGCTTGCGGAAGCTTTTTGTGTGTATGTCGAAGGGCAAGATTTTGCAATCGTAACTGATCATGCAAGCTTACAATGCCTAATGAGACAAAGCGATTTGAGTGGCAGATTGTCGCGCTGGTCCCTTAAGCTACAGGGCTTCCGATTCAAAATCGACCATAGGTCTGGTTCACAAAATGTTGTGCATGATGTTTCGAAAATTTCGAAGAACTGAGTGAAATGAATTTATTTCCTTCCATAAACTTAGATTCAGATGTGTTTGTATCTGAAGACTACTTAAAGCTAATACCAAATCGAAAAATACCAAAATAGATTGCCTGATCTTCAAATTAGAGATGGCAAAGTTAATAAACGTACTGAATACCCCAATGGCGACAAAAATCGACGATCTGTTTGCTGAAAGCTGTGGATCTCCAAGGACTGGCGCAGTCCACATTGCGGCATTGCCAAAACCACAGAAAGGGTTCGGTTAAATTTGAATTGTCCATCAATTATTAATGACGTTAAAACGTTCACTTGTGCTTACCTTGTTGAGCACATATTTCCTGTATTCGGAACCCCAGAATATTTATGCCTGATAATGGCAGTCAGTTTAAGTCCCGTCAATTAGCGAGACATATTTTTACTAGTTTTAGTGAACATATATGATAGGCTTCAACTCGTACGTTCGCAGTTCATGAGTAACATACAGACAGCTTTTGAAAACTCAGCAAAAACGTACAATTTTAGAAGTAGGAGTCGAGCGTTTGAAATAGGCGAGAAGGTGTATCGGCGAAATTTTATTCAAAGTTATGCCTGCAAAAGGTGTAATGCCAAATTTGGTGAGTTTTTCACAAAATCGGAAGTCTTAAATAGGAAAGGGAACCATGGACCATTTGAGGGATGAAGACAGTGGTAGAATTTCTTGGTATCACTCAAAAGACCTGAAAGTATATCATTATATAATATATATTTGAAATTATTAAAATTGACTACCGAAATTCGGAGTCAATGGCCTCAACTTTAAGAGCGCTACGTCCAATTTATGGTCGTCGTCATTTCTGGGTGAATGGCTTCGTCAATAAGCAAAATATGCGTTATTGGACAGGCAGCAATCCACACGTACTCCTTGAGTCAACATTGCATCCCGAAAAAATGACGGTTTGGTGCGGTTTATGGGCCGCCGGCGTTATTGGGCCGTACTTCCTCCGTGATGATCAAGACCGGCACGTTACTGTGAATGGGAATCGCTACCGCTCAATGATAACCGAATATTTTTAGCCCGAATTAGATGATATGGACTTGGACAATAGTGGTTCCAACAGGACGGCGCCACAAGCCACACAGCGAATGTCACAATCGATTTATTGAAAACCAAGTTTGGTGAACGTGTTATCTCACGAAATTGCCTAGTCAATTGGATGCCTCGGTCGTGCGATTTGATGCCGTTAGACTATTTCCTGTGGGGCTACGTCAAGTCTATGGTCTATGCCAACTAGCCAGCGACGATTGATGAACTTCGTGCGAATATCGAACGTGAAATTGCAGCAGTATCGGCCGATTTATGCTTGAAAACCGTCGAAAATTGGGTTCAGCGTCTGGATTTCTGCAAGCACCACCCATGCCAAAGAAATCGAGCTGCATACATAATGGCATCGAATGTACTTTCACAGGAATAAAGAATTTAATTCATATCCCAACCCGTTTTTGTTTTATTTAAAAAAACTTTTGTGCGTTCCTATTGCAAGACCCGATATATGCACATATGTGCTTACGTCCAACTATGTGTATGTTTGAATATCGTGTATTTCAAATTTTTTGAAAATGACAGTTACATACGAGCTTGCGTGGTTTTCGGCTGACTTCTATAATTTTCGAAACTGTGCCTAATTACTTGAAATGCGAAGTGTGTAAGAAATTTTATTGAATTTTACGAAGAAGTGTATGTATCGCTTTTTTTGATTTTTGAAAATTACCGTGACTTGAGAGGTGGGCGGGGTTTTTGTCCGATTTGAAAATTTTTTCGAAATTTTGCTTATTGACCAAATTTGGTACAGTTTGGGAGAATGGTTTCAGAGATATGCACTTATTTGCTCTGATATGGGCGACTCCACGCCCATTTCAAAATTTTTTTATTTCGGTGTATTTGACCATTCCTCATATCGAACTTGAGCTAATTGTCACTAGTGCTGACTTAAATATCGCGTTTTTTTGATTTTTGAAGATTACCGTTAAATGAAAGATGGGCATGGTTATTGTTTGAATTTAAAAATTATCCAAGTGTTACTTATTAACTCCAAATACAATACGTCTACCAAATTTTGCACAGTTTTGTAGCATGGTTCCTGAAATATACTTATTTGCTCTGAAGTGTTCGGTACCACGCCCACTTCCAAATTTTTTTGATTCGGTGTATTTGCTGGTGTAGGCCCAACCCTCATATTACATTTGAGCGAATTGCCTTTAATGCTGACTTAAATATCGCGATTTTTTAATTTTTTTTAAATTACCTCTATATATATGTCTATATCTACATATCTCGATTGTTTTATACTGTTACAAGCAACCGTTAGGGGAACAAAGTTATACTACCCTGGGCACTAGTGCGCTCGGGTATATAAAGAAGATAAATAAAATTTCTTTTGTACAACGAAGCTGTACTTGTATACGCATGGCTAAATTTTTTGAGTAAGTAAAAGTTTCAAGGTAGAAGAAAGCCACAGGTTTTCCTAATGTTAAGTAACCTTCCGCTTAAATAATGGTTGCTTAACTACTTACACACTTATTGCACCTTTAGAGTACTTAAACTACCGACTCAAGTTTCAATTATATGTAGGTACCATACCATAACGCCATACCCATAACCATTCAATTGATAGGTATGGTTATTGTTATGACCATGGCGTTATGGTAAGGCACCACTAATTGGAAACAGTGTTGCCCATAAAGTTGGTTCGATCAGCTGTTTTATATGGCTATGGTTATGGCACCTATAATTGAACCTTCAGTCTCCGACTGATACTCATCGCGAGTGGACGTTTATTTCTGACTGTGTTTTTCTCTCTCCGTTGGTTGCTTAGCAAGAAACTTGCTTCACTTCAAGCGCTTACTCAGTGTTCGCAAATTACATTTTGCACGTGTTAACATAAACATAATTTTGAATACTTAGAGTTAGAATTTAACTATGGCCCCCGGGCCACCAAATCTGGGAGACAACAATAACTTCCTACAATAAAACAACAAAATACCAAATTTTTGACCATATCTTCAACAAACCCTTCAAACCCTCTTTCTAAATACTCCTGCTTTGCGGTGCATAAATCATTAGAAGCAATAAGTACGGAAATAACTTCTATTTCGGAGTTTCGCGACGGTAATTTGCTTTTGCTAGTAAAATCTCAATCTATTGCACAAAAGTTCTTAGCTACTAAGAAATTGAATGGGATATGTGACGTTAAGGTGAGTCTGCATGAAAATCTTAATTGCTCGAAAGGCACAATATTTGGTCCATGCCTTAATGACGTAGCGGACGCAGAAATAGTGGAAAACATGAAAGAGCAAAGAGTGGTAGATGTGTATAAATTTAAGAAAAATATTAATAGCGCACTTGTACCTACTGGCATAGTGCAATTAACATTTGATTTGTACAAACTTCCCGAAAAGGTTGAGGTTTCATGGCGTACGGCTCGAGTAAGACCATATTTCCCTAACCCCATGAGGTGCACATCATGACAGTTGTTGGGTCACACCATCAAAAGGAGCAACAATAAAGCTACTTGTGTTACATGTAACCTACCCCTCCACGGCATTGAAAGCTGCTCATGCACCTTGTGCGCAAACTGCGCTGGCCATCATCCCGCCTCCGTGAACACGTGCCTTAGGTATGTCCAAGCAAACGAAATTTTGAGAATAAAAACTGAGAACAAGTGCTCAATGCGAAGCTGCCAAATTACAAAAGTCGCAAGCAACCACTCTTCCTAACACCTCGTTCGCACAAACTCTAAAAAAACAACACACAAGATAAGAAAAAAAACTCTAACACAAATATCCACCCAATTCAATCCGCAAACCCCGAGTCAACAGGCATATCAATCCAACACTGCCATTAACAACATTTGCTCTTCCAACCCTACTCAACAACACAATGACAATCCACTTTTACATATTCCCACTTCTTCTGATTCGAACTCATTCAATATTCCAAACAACAACAGTCCATCAAATCCCGCTTTTCAATCTTGAGTTCGCTCGACTCAACTTTCAGTAACGCTCTTAAGAGTTTCATAGAAAACTCTAACTTTCAATTAACCGACAATTACCCACTTAGGACACTCCAATCACAATCCCTTTCCACTCTAAACTCACCACCAAACTCTTTGCAAAACCACTCAACACTCAAACAACAACACTCACCACTCCAAAGAGAACATACTATGACAATCTCTGATGACGAAATATAATTAACTCATCCCACTTACGTCTTATTTTCTTAACCTACCACAGAATACTACAAACAAACAAAGCGTTGCTTGCTTACTTAGAAAAGACGTTAAACATAACGTGTTACAGATTCAATCAAATATTGCAGCATTAGCGATAGAACTTTTCATTGGCTTTAAAGTAACTATCATTTGCATGTACATTCCACCACAGCAGAATTTTTCTCCAGGAGAACTTAGACATATTTTGAATTCTGTTTCCACTCCCGTAATTTTAGTAGGCGACCTCTTTAATCAAAGAGGAAGGATTCTGGAGGATTTCATCCTCACGGAGAATCTAATTGTTTTAAATGATGGAGCTCCCACGAACGTGGACCTAGCCATTTGTTCCTCAAGCATTGCTCCTAAAGTAAATAGCAACACCCTAGATTGTTTATCTGGCAGTGACCATTTTCCAATTGTTACAGAAGTAGCTACACCCACATCGAATAAAAGGTTTTATAAGCCAAAACTTTTAACAGATAAAGCCGACTGGTCCAAATTTCTTGAAGTTTCAACTCTGTTAGCTGCCAAATTCCCAACCTCAAGTAATATTAACATAGAAGCTGCTAATATTACCAAAATAATACGAGGTGCCGCCCATTTAACTATACCGCAGTCCGCTAATAGACCACGCAAAAAAGTGGTACCGTACTGATCAAACGAATTGTCAAATCTAAGAAATACTAAGCAACAAAAATGGAGAGAATATAAAAGGATGGCAAGAGAGGCTAATTCAATTTCGTATAAAAAATCGAGTGGAATTTTTCGACAGGGCCAGACAGAATCTCCTATGCAATACTTAAACACCTTCCGTTTATCGTGAAACATAGATTAATTAATCTATTTAATAAGATACTACTCACGTCCGTTTACCCACAAAGCTGGAAGAACGCTTAGAAAAAATCATCTCAAGGCGAATAATGTGGCATATCTCCAAAAAACACCTTATTAGCTCGCATCAGGTTGCCTTCAAACATGGCCATGGAACTGATGACACCCTTTTGTACTTTGGAAATTTCGCTTCTGGTGGTTTATCCAATCGTTGTCATATCTCCACTTTAAGCCTGGATTTTGAAAAAGCATTCAACCGCATCGGTATTCATGTTGTTTTACGGCAATTAGAGAAATGGAGATTTGGAAATAAACTCTATAACATTATTAAATCGTTTCTCACAAACCGTAAATTCGAAGTCAATGAAAAAAACGTTTTTTCGAGCCTTCTCAACCTAGAGAACGGTATACAACAAGGGTCTCCACTTTCAGTGACCCTATTTCGATTGCTTTCGACGAAATTAGCCATTTAGTATCTAAATACAAAAACATCTATCACATTATGTACGCTGATGATGTGTTGTTATTTTCAAAATTAACCAATTTGAATATAGTACAGAAGAAATTCGTAGACATTCTGAACGATATCGCTGAGTGGTCTAACTATTCGGGTGCAAACCTATCACTCAGCAAATTCAAATCACTTCATATTTGTAGAAAATTAAAATGTAGAAGCTTAAGTATTATCTTTAGAAATATGAATATTGTAAATGTTTATACTCTTCGATTCCTGGGAATTATTTTTGATAAGCGCCTTACTTTTAAAGACCATTGCCTATTCATAAGAAAAAACATAGCTGTCAGGCTAAAAATTGTTAAATATCTATCTTCTAAACATAGTCTTATTCATCCATCCAGCTTATTAAACATTACAGGAGCTCTGATTCTTTCTAAAATCGACTACGGTTTACCTATATATGGCCATTGCGCAAGGAGCAACATAAAACTGGCATCTCCCTACACATTGCATCTTAGCACAAGCTGGGCTCCCTAGTATTCCAGAAAGAGTAGAATACAAAAGCATGCGTCTAATTCCAAAAATACTCATGCAGCGTCGAATGCAAGCAAAGTTACGAATCGCTAGTCAGTCATTATTAACCCTAGAACACACACCCAGAAAATACCACGTAAACACACACCCGGGATATGTTTGTACCCGGGACCTTATTTTGCGGTTTTTTTAATGCTAATTCAACCGATTTCTATGATTTTTTTTTTGAAATGTATATTTTAATATATAACAAGTATTTTGTCTTTTGTTTCATTCGAATATTCCTACTGGTTCCAGCGATATGGGCAAATAAAGTCAGGACATGCAACAGTGGATTTTTGTTTTTGTTGTTGTCCTGATAAATGCAAAACAAAATAATATAATTTATAATAATATACTTGTAGAGTAACAACGAATACACATTTTGGTTTTTATTTCATTGAAATATTCTACCTGGTTCAAAAGATATGTGCAAAAAGGTCGCGCAAGGTATGGGTACGTAGGTAGCAAATACACTGGTATAACTGGTTTTTGTATTTTATATGCAGCTGCAAGGGTTGTTTTCACACGAGGTGTTGTTATAAATGCTGCCTGTTGATATTTTCATTATTGTTTTGGTGCTCAAAAGTGTAAGAAGTGAAAATATAAGTGAAAATAAATATAACTGAAACTATAAATAACTGGATACGAAATGACTTCAAGATGAAACGAATATTTATCAAGTGCAGCATATAGAAGGTAAAAAATGTAAAATAAGCAACAATGTAAACATATAAAAATTTTTTTTATTATGCAGGCTAACTGAGGAACAGCGAGAATCATATATACAATCTTTCTTTATTTGATGAAATTTGTGACGATGACGCTCCCTATGACTTTGACTCAGAAGATGAAGAAGAAATTCAAAGCAATGACATTGAAATTGCTGATGACGATGCTGAAGTTTCGCAAAGTGCCGCAGAAGTATTACCTGATTATGCGGACTATGAGGATGATGAAGAAGACGATGAAGAAGAAGAAGTAGAAGAAAATAATGAATTACCTGCTAGTGCCGAAAAATTTGTTGCACGTGATGGTACTGAGTGGATGAAAGAACCAAATGTAAGTCGTCAGGTACTCAGACAAAATATTATAAGAGAACGTTCTGGACCAGCTAGATGCACTGAAATGTTGTCAATAGAGCAAACATTCAAATGTTTCATGAACGTTGAAATGGCCACACCAATAAGTTAGCAAAAGAAACTTATAATGCTTACAACAATGCGCATCCAAACACAACTCCTAAGTCATGGACGCCTGTGTCAATAACAGAGCTGTATGCATTTTTTGGCATACTTATTATGACTGGTGCGAAACATAGCAATGGAGAACATGTTCGAGATTTATGGAGCGTCAAAAACTATCCTTTATATCGCGCCACAATGGGAGTCAACCGTTTCTGTTCGATATTGCGGTTCCTAAGATTTGACGATAAAAACACTCGTGCAACACGCTTACTAACTGATAAAGCAGCACCGATCAGGGAGTTGTGGACGATGATGAACAATAATCTTGCTGCACATTACAAGCCCAGCTCATGCTTGACGATTGATGAACAATTATTTCCTTACCGTGGACGCACACGGTTTACGCAGTACATACCGTCAAAACCTGCTAAATATGGTGTCAAGGTTTGGTGGATTTGCGATGCCACAAATGCATATCCACTGCATGGACAAATATATACTGGCCAAGCAGAAACTGGTAGGGAAACGAACCAAGGCGAACGAGTGGTGAAGGATTTGTCTGCCAAATACCAAGGAAGTGGCCGAAACATTACAATGGACAATTTGCTTCTCACCTGGAAACTCACGATCGTTGGAACTTTGCGCAAAAACAAATCATATATTCCTCAAGAAATGAAGCAGAACAAAAACAGGACAATTGGTTCAACGACATTTGGCTTCAAAAATAATGTGACAATGTGCTCTTATGTTCCCAAAAAAAATAAAGCAGTAATTTTGCTTTCGACCTTGCATAATGATGCTGAAATAGCTGACAGTGGAAAACCTGAAATAATTGAATATTATAATCGTACCAAAGGTGGTGTTGATCGAATGGACCAAACGTTTGCGGAATATCCAACACAAAGACAAACAAAACGATGGCCACTAGCGATGTTCTTCAACATGTTGGACATTACAGCTCTTGCAGCCTACATTGTCTACGATTTGAATAACCCTATGTTGCCTTGGAGAACAAACAACAAGCGTAAGCAGATCCTGCGCAGCTTGGCTGAAGCATTGTGTATGCCCATTATTGAAGCCAGAGCCATAAATCGTCAAGTGACGCGAAATTTTTCGACTAAAATTGCTATTGAAGCATATTTCAACCGACCGGTGGAATCAATGGTGTCAACAGCAGCATCAACATCTGCCGCAGCGCGCACGCCAAAACCTGTGTCCGGATCTTGCTATTTATGTTACGCACAAGAGGAAAAACGCCGTAGAAAAACCAGAAAGCTGTGCGCCAAATGTAAGAAGCCAATGTGTCTTGAACATTCGGTCACATCAACAAATTGCTCTATTTGCCATGATTTTCCTTAGATATAAGATGCATTTTTATAATTTTTATAATAAAAGTCAATAATATAATGTGTGAAATGAATATTTTTAATTTTTCAAATAAAAAAATAATATAAAAAATGTTTTTTTTTGATTATTATGAGGATTTTTACTATTGGGGTACAAACGTATCCCGGGTGTGTGTTTACGTATATAATGTGTTTGGAAGGCTGTAGCTCCTGAACCAATGGTCCGATCTGGTTCAAATTTTGAATTTGAACTCAAAACTAAATAATCTTCCTAGATCCGAAGTATATAAGTAGGTATAGAGGTATAGCGGTTCAAAAGTTACAACACTCCAAAGTTGAAAGTGGATACATTTGTACCCGGGCGTGTGTTCTAGGGTTAAGTGCTTAGAATACGCCGAAAAAATAGGATTAACAGTTCCGGTTTTCCAGCAGCTCGCCCACATGGTAAATACAAAAATTGTCGTTTCTCCTTGGCCTCACAAAATACGGCCTCCCCGAATGGGAAATGTTTTTCACTTATGGCTCTAAGGCTACGGATCATACAACTTTTGCAGTCGTTTTGCAGGCCATCTACCTAACTATTGTTCTGTATACACTGCTGAAGCAGCAGCGATATACAACACAATAGCATCGGCAGTGAAAACTAAGAAAAACCGATAATATGTACGGATAGCAAATCTACAATATTTGGTATATTGAACGTTTCCAACAAATCTTTTCTAGTTTCCTGTATTCGCAGCTTAATTATAGAAAATAAAAACCTGATCAAAATTAAGGTAATGAACTTGCGGACCAAAAAGCTAAAGAAGCCTCAATGGAATCACTTTACACGTTTGACTATATGGTCAACAAGGACATTATTCGTTTGATTAACGAACACATGAGTACACAGAGCTACCCAGTAACATGTCGGACCAACGATATCACTGCCTTTATACGCCTTCAAATTGGTCACACCACCATAACTCACTCCTATATTTTAAAAGAGTTGTCTCCAGCTTCCTGTTCATACTGTTCTTCGGCATCATTATCAGCTAAACATCTCCTAGATGACTGCGCGCATTTGACTTCCACCAGGAAACAGCTATTCGCCAACGAAACTCCGTCGGTCTTATTGAGAATATCCTCTCAAGAAAATATTAGAAGAATTATAGATTTTTTATTAAAAACTGCACTGCGTAAATTAATTTAAACTTCCCATTATACTTATTTTATTTTTTATCTTGTTTTCCTACTCCTATTTCTTAATGTAGTATTAATTAATGTATCGATAGTAGCTAACTTTATCGAATTTTACTAGCACGTCTTTAGCAAAATAAGTTTATTAAAGCAACGAGCCATAAGCCCTGGCAACTAGTGCTCTTTTTGTTTTTACTGTAAGATAATAATTGCATTGTTATTTTTCATTTAATAAATAAATTAAACTGCCAACTATACCGCACCCTTACTCCCAACGAAATTGCCTAAGTATACTAAAATTCATAGGCTTGAATTGAATCCGGGTTAAATTTACTAGATTTTCTATATTGTAGTGTGTTTTTAATAATTTACTTTATTCAAATATTCGTGTTAGCAAGCGCTAGCAAAATGCAGTTACAGAATTGCGCAACCACGCACAATACAAAAACAGTGTGATTCACACTTAGTGTCCAAACACAAAGACAGTTTTAGAGTTCAATATATAATACATGAAATCACTGTTAGCAATCCAAAGACAACACAGATGTTCGTTGCTTTTACGTTCCAAAACTACAACAACTACCCTACATGCGCCCGGCTCATTGTCGTCCACAAAGCAGCGCAGCGAACTATTCGTTCAACCCCTTACACTACATGTGACCAACTTATCGTCGTCCAACAAGTAGTGCAGCGAGCTTCACGAAAAACTACCACGTTTCATTGGGCCAACTTATCGTCGTCCAACAAGCAATGCAGCAAACTGCACAAACAACCAGCAGCGCCATGCCACAAGCGGCCGACTTATTGTCGTCCAACAAGCAATGCACACCATTGTAGCCTGTCTCTTTAACACTTACCGTATTGCCTTCCGATCACAGTAGGGGTGAAATTAAACGCATAAGCCGTTCTCGCCATACGTGGTTGCACTTGGAAACATGAAAAATTTACAAAAAATTATAAAATAATGCACATCTTTTTACTCAAGAGCTCGTAGACTAATTTTTATAAAGTTATCAGCACAATTATTTATCGTAAAAGTTCCTTTTCCCATATTTCTTCCAAAATAAAATTGGTTATCGGATTGAGCGCCGCCATTAAGAAAAATTTTTACATACAAATCTAGCACTGTTAGTTTTCGTTCCTAAAACTTATAAGTTTTCATATATATCTTGTACATTTCTTTATTTCCAAAAATATTTCTGAGTATAGAAATCATTTTCTACATTGGCGTTAATTTAGTTCTTTCCTGGCTCAGCATTATCGTAGCCCAGAGTTGTATTTAAAGCAATTGCTGAATGGAGAGTTTAAAATTTAACTCGGATCATATTGCTTTTATCATTGCAATAAAATACTAGCTTAATAAATAATAATTAGGTTATTAAATATTTATTGCTCTAGTTGAATATAAAAAACTCGTCATTCTTTTAAAACGGATTATTTGGTGAAAGAGAAGTTGCCTACCAAAACTTACTCGCGCGTAATTATAGTCGGTTTTATAGGTTCGTACCAGCTTTATGATATAGAGGCGAATTCATAGTAGAAATTAAGTTGATACTTAAGGTTATATATAGCTTTTTGGGCAAATTTTCAATGGGTTATCTTAAGAAACCAATATCAAAAGCTGCAACTAACGGGCGGTCTTCAGATACGTAAAATGCGACAGCAATAAGCAGAAAAAGCAAGAGAGAAATTTGTTTAGTGGGAAGTTTGAAACTATACGTTACGATATACGATGTTGCCACAATTAAAATTGCTACGTAATGAAAAATGTACAAAAATGGCAGTTGAACGCAAGCGAGATCGATCGGTAAGCGAGCTCTCGCATACTTCTTACTTCATCAAGTAGAAGAGCGTCCGTAAATTTAAGTACATACTAACTTAAACCCCATAATTTTGAATAGGCTGTCTATCAATTACTTTGATCAAGCGGCATGGAACTCGACTTATATTCTAAAATGTTAAGAATTGATTTGGGTTGCATGGGGAGATACGTTTTCTTTATAATCTGAGTCTTTTCCCTTAAAAGTTACATATGGATAAAGATCTCATGATTACGAATATTACATCCATTTTACATCCTCCCCTGTTCATGAAGGTTTCCACTTCAGATATTTATATAACTTCACAATGAGAATGAATGAATTATTTTATGCTTTTCAACTTTTTTTGTTGCCCTTTTTCTAAATGAGGAAATTAATATCAATATAATTCGATTAACGTTATAACACAAATTTGGCTATTCTTTTACAAAAATCAGTTGGTAGTACGGAAAACGTGTGCTATAGTTAGATTACAAAAAATTCTCCTAAAATGGAAAATATACATATATGTTCGTCAGATTTTCAACAAATCTTTAAAGGCGATACACATTATTTTTTCGCAGAACCCTCTTTGAAAATATTGAGTAATGTGCCGACAGAATTTTGCTATTTCCGAAATTTATCTTCAGTACTGATGAATTAATAATACATATGTACATACATATGTATTTAGTTATTTTACGAAATCATGTATACATAACGGGTGTGTTTTTAGACTGATAAATTTTTCGATAGGGATAGCTGTCACTTGACAGCTGGTAAATGACATTTTTGTTCTGACATTTCACAGTAAGGTTTTAGCTGCATGCATTTATCTGCTACATCTGTATCCGCTGTTCTGGTCTTATTCCATCCATTTGCAGATAGATAGTTCACGTCCCTTTTTGTCAACGCCTGACGAGCTTCTGAATGCGAGGCGTTGTCGATGGCTCCATCTATGTTCACAAAAAAGCACATATTACACTCTCCGTAGTCAAAAGCACTTTGCATTTCAATCGTTAATTTGTATGGAGCTGTATCGGCGGATCGTTCCGGCCTATACATATGCTGACTAGGGTGATACGGTGCTCCCCGCATATTCTTTGACGTGATCGCTTTATCTATAATCTTCTTCATTGTTTTGAGTACGAAAGAGGTTAAACTAATTGGTCTTAAGGATTTGGCCAGACCTTGGTCCCTACCCCTGTCATTGAAATACAGACAATTGTCAGGGAGTCTCTTATTATATTTACCACGTGAGGAGTAATCGGTTCTCAGCCCTGCTGTAACAACGCTGGCCGAATACCATAAAGCCCAGGATACTTGTTTTATTTGATTTTAGCCAACCGCCAGGCCTCCGCTGCAGGTGCCGATGCATTCGGAAATTTGTCGGCCGCAGATACAGCGTTATTTCCTCTTCAGTAGGGGTATACATATGTAGCATCTGATAGAATAATGGCACATTTAGTCTTGCCGCCACCGGAGAGAAGGTGATATCCTTCACAGAAGATCCTGAAGCTGTCCCTTTTTGCTCTTGTTATTTCCTGCCCTAGTCTGCTTGATTTATTAAAAAGCATCCTCACCTTATTTAGCCGAGATGAAAGGCAATGAGACCAACAGGGGGTTGCGGATTTCTCCCTTTGATTAGCCTGAGGGAATAGCAGTTAAATACCACCGACGAAGTAGACCATGGCAAACACAATATCCTTTGGGGCTTCGTTTATCGCCAATCTCGCTAGTTCCGCCACTAGATTCCGAGTGAGGTGTTATGTAATGCAAAAGTACTCAATATTTTCCTTAAGCACTACACGAACTGTAGGCCTATCTGAAGAGAGATCTCATATTACCGTGACAAAACTGAACCTATAGTTCAGTCGGCATCCAACCTACCTTATCCTGCTGTAGGGTTTCTATTTGAGACCGGGTATTCACCTAAACACTGGAATCGTTTATGCTGCTTCTTCTAAGCCGCTACGGCGGGGTATATGAGCCCTCATTCTAAGCTTTCATTATACCTATAGCATGGATATGTCAGCACTCCTCGAGAGGAACATCATCATCGTATGGGTTGGAGTATAACGTCCTACGGAGGAGCCCTGGGCGAAAATACTCCAAAAAAGGTCAACGAGCGCGTGTCTCTTTTAAGCATGTCGTTCACGATGGCTTCCTGCAGTTGCGTCAAGTCCGTCAACCCGAGTGTGTACACCGGATAGTCCTCAACCAACCCCATTCTCTTAAAGCCTTCGAAATAGCTGATAGGCTGACCTACCTCATACGCCGGATCGTTGGGATCCTGCCGACCTGCAGGGGCCGATTAAGAGGGATGTTGGCGCGCCGGCTGCCTCGTGGAGCTAGGTGTCTGAGGAGCGATATACCCGCTCTCCCTTGGTCGAGGATGGAGGCTGCTCTCGCGTGTTTCCCACGTAGGGCTCCACACATCTCCGCTTTGCGGGCGCCGGTGTATTGGATCTTTTCACGCTACTCCGTTCTTTTGCGGGTTCTGGGGCTCGCCTCATTCGCAACCTAACCCCAGCTCGAGCTTTTCCGGGAGGTTAGCTCGGCTCCAAGTAACAAAGGTACTATTTGACGGTCGACACGAACAGCCCGGCTATCCTGGGAACGTCAGTAGCACCCGGTTTTCATGGAGTGGGAAGAGTAGGTGGCAAACCGCCCGATCGCAGCGTGGGCCTGTAAGCCACATCTTTACTTTCCGTAGCGGCGCAGCTTTCCTCGCCGTACCAGTCGTTTTTTCGGGGTCGCTGAATACCAATAACTTCTTCAGTCTCGGCCCGTAGCCATAAAGAAGTGTGTTCCCATTACTCGTTAATTCCGGTTTGCTGGGAAGTGCTCGTAGTGATCAGGTGTGGGGTCGAATAGAGAAGTTAGTAGTTGTATTTTGCGCTTGAAGCTTTCCTTGTGTATCTAGACGCAGTACGTTTTTTAATGCGCAGAGGCGTGCATCTCTTTCATCCATGACTCAAGGCTCCACATTGAATGCAGGAACGTGGGCGCATGAGTCAGGATTGGCTATAGCCGCTTAACTGTAACTGTGCGTCCAGAAGATCGTCCATACCCACTGATTTCCAGTAGTTCGTTTTCAGAAATAGCGCTTGCGCAATCTTCTTTCATGAGGTCAGATTTTGTCTAATCAGATGATTAAAATTCTGTCATTACTTCGCGTGTTCGACGTTCGAAAATTCTCAGTATTGAAACCTTTCGAAAATAAGAACGTGGTTTGATTACGATACATAGACAAAAGCAATATTTTTGTTTTCACTTACCCTTTGTTTTTAACAAAAAACGACATCACAAATTATTGTTATTTTATGCGTTTTCGGGCCAATCAGTCGATAAGACCTACGATTTGGCTTAAACGCTGGTCAATTAACATACCACGCAGTCTTTGAATTACTGCTCGCTTTAATCTTCTACATTAATCAGTCAGTACCTTTGCTTCTATATGTTGTAGTATTACTTGTATACGCTGCGGTTTATAAACATTTGACATGCACATGCAAATAATATTGTGACACATTCTAATGCCATTAAACCCCACAGCGGGCGAAGATATTATTACACATATGCTGAGGTAGCATATTATGTATACGTAAGTTGTTTCCCTGCCAACCATGAGCCGGTAAAAAAACTGGATAAAAAGTGGCTCACGTTATCTTCAAAACTGGATAAAAAAGTAGATAATTTTGTGAATGCGCTGTGCGGATTTTATCCACTTTCCCCTTGTACGTGTGATCAGGCATCCCTGTCGTTCGCATTAAGCACCGCCATAAAGAAAAAACTATAGCTGATCTCCTCTAATTCCCCTCACCAGCCTACGCAGGGTTGCTTTTTTCTTCAAAAGATTTCAAAATATTTTAAGGATTTTAAGCCAAAACATTTACGTTATAAATTCTTTATTTTTCAATCATTTAAATATTACAAACATGTGTACTAATCCTAACTATAACTTAAATTACAAATAAGTATTTATACAAATAATAAATAACAAATAATAAATTTGGTGTTTGGTTGGCCGCAAATCTGCAATGACAAAAATATCACTTAAAATATATCAATATTTCAGTAATTTCAAAGTTGTGAATGTGTTTGAAAACTTTTGATTTTCAGGGGAAACTGGATAGCCGTGGCTGGCAGGGTTGTAAGTATTTCCCTGAAAATCAAAAGTTTTCAAACACATTCACAACTTTTTATACATCTCACCCACACACTTCCAACTTTTTTTTCGCGCTGTCAAAAAATTTCTGTAAGTTAGAGCAGTGAAATCACCCTTTAAAAAACCCTGTGTGTTAGAGCGAGCCAGTTAGATGTACGGGAGTTTTGACGAAAATTGTCAATTCATCGAACATATTGGAGGTAAGCATATGTTTTTATAATTTTATTTGTTTAAAAATGTAAATTTAGCTTTTATGTTTCCAGAATAGGTGCAACTCAACCCCAATTTAAAGGTATGTATTGAAATTACTGAAATATTGATATATTTTAAGTGGTATTTTTGTCATTGCAGATTTGCGGCCAACCAAACACCAAATAAAATAAATTATTATTTGTATAAATACTTATTTGTAATTTAAGTTATAGTTAGGATTAGTACACATGTTTGTAATATTTAAATGATTGAAAAATAAAGAATTTATAACGTAAATGTTTTGGCTTAAAATTCTTAAAATATTTTGAAATCTTTTGAAGAAAAAAGCAACCCTGCGTAGGCTGGTGAGGGGAATTAGAGGAGATCAGCTATAGTTTTTTCTTTATGGCGGTGCTTAATGCGTACGACAGGGATGCCTGATCACACGTACAAGGGGAAAGTGGATAAAATCCGCACAGCGCATTCACAAAATTATCTACTTTTTTATCCAGTTTTGAAGATAACGTGAGCCACTTTTTATCCAGTTTTTTACCGGCTCATGGTTGGCAGGGTTGTAGTTACATTCATAAGTAGTTCGTATGTATTGGTGTAAATTAGAGTAAGAATTTTGCTATAAAAAGAAAGCAATTGTAAATAAAGAATCAATTCAAATCAATCGCTACTCATCAGCGTTTTAATTAATTACATGGCGATCCTGCCCGGAGGCTCAAAAGCTATACTACAAGGCAGCCATAGAACCAGTGGAAGCACGGAAGAAAAATTAAATTATAGTACGTGAATTGAAAACCAAATATCAGCGTTTTTGCTACAGTTGAAAATTGCAAAACATTAGCTGGACTAATAAAGTTTATTGGAAACATCTTGAAGTCATCAATTTAAATCAATCCTAACAAACACCAAATATGGCTGGTGAATGTCCAAAGCGTCCTCTGTTAACCTGGAGCCCGGCTCAATGAGACTCGTGAGTAAATCAAGGAAAAACATCCCGGCAACAAAGTCACGGACATCGCCAAATATTAACAAAACTTAGAAAACTTTGGCACGCCTTATGGCCGCCATCCAAATAGCATTAATTTGCTTAGAGATAAAATTTAAAAAGTAAAAAAAAAAAAAAAAAAAAAAAAAATTTTTTCTATACACAACATATTAGAATAAATTGAGCACGCCTCAAGGCCGCTAAACCATGAGCAAAATTTCCATTTTGCTTAGGAAAATATCTTACAAAAAAAAATGAATAAAATTGAATACAATAAATAATACAAATATTTAAGTAATATGCAGGAGATTACAACTCAGGAAAAATTTAATAGTGTATTCAAAAAGTGCGAAGACACTATTAAAGAATTTTTAAAAATTTCCGAACAAATTCTTGAGTGTCGTAACACTGTAAAGCAAGGCCCTACACCGATTACCATAGAAGAGTATCGGCGAAGGAACAAGCTTACTAAAAAGGAAGAAATTCCAAAAATACCTACCCCTATAAAAATCCAAAAGAGAAAACGGGGAGGCAAACAAGTTAGAAAAAGAAAAGAAATAGCCGAAACTTTTAGGCTACTCAATCTAACTACAAATACTATCGATAGGCTAAAATTAAAAGAAAAAATTAACGAGTTAAGAAAATTTTTTTTTATAAAACAACATAAAAATGGCATGGTGGAAAATTGCACTAGACGGTATCCTAATAGGAATAGCAGGATACGAAGTAGGTAAAGAACATTCAGCAGAGAAAACTTATGAAAATAAATTAGTCAAATATGAAACACATCCTTTTATAGAAAACAAGGAAGAACTTCCCAATAAATGGTTGACTGTTTTTGCATGTTTAACTACATGTTTAATTGTCGCAATTGTAATTCTAATAAAAAACTATATAAAGAATAAATTGAGACAATTAAATAATGAACAACAACGCGTATAAGCAAAAACTTTATAGAGTAAGAAATGAATCAATGGCAGGAAATATACGACACATTATATGAAGAAAAAACAAAAGCCAGTAAGTCGTACAAATGCATAAATAAAAATACTCCTATTACAACAGAAACAATAGTAAAGCATTTGAACATAATTTTAGAAGCTCTAAATAGCATAAGACGGGTGATTAAATCGGTAAATAACATACTTACCAAAGAACACCAAAAAGAAGCATACAGATTTTTCTCAGCAGTTCGAGACAAACTAGTATCTGCTCTAGCCAAACACAATATAGAATTTGACGTACCAAATACAACAGAAGAGGAAATTCAAATAGATTTTTCATTACTTCTATCTGAACGCGTTCCTAGCCGAACCCCCTCACCTTCATTAAGTCAAGCCACATCGGTGGAAGAATTTAAAATAGACATCCCAATAATAAACGTCACAATGCCACAAACCGTAGTAGAATTTATTAAAACTGCTTCGTCAGTATTACCAGAGTTTGATGGTAAACCAGAAAATCTACATAGCTTCCTAGATGCACTCGATATACTTGAGCAAATCAAGGATACACACGAGGCATTGGCCATTACCATGATAAAAACAAAGCTGAAGGGTACAGCAAGGAATTTTATTAGTAATGAGACCACAATCGAACAAATAAAAAACAAATTAAAGACCACAATAAAGGGTGAATCAGTGGAGGTTTTGACCGCTAAACTACTGAACATCCAACAGCGTAGCAAAACTGCTAACCAATACACAGCGGAAATTGAAAAAATCACAAGGTCATTAGAAGGAGCATATATCTCTGATGGATTAAACCCAGACTTAGCCACGAGATATTCAACACAGGCAGCAGTTAAAGCCATGTGTAAAAACTGCTCTAATGACAAGGTCTAAATGATCATGCAAGCAGGAACGTTCACTACGATGAACGACGCAATCTCGAAATTCACTAACAGTTGTACCGAAATCACTGGCAGCTCAAACACGATCTTAAATGTACGACAGCAAAGTCAGTACAGGAGTAATTTCCGTGGAGGTTACCGTAGTAACAACTATGGAAATTACCAAAATAGAAGATACAGACCACAGCCAATTTACAACAATACTTCTAGATCAAACAATAATAACAATAATAGCAATCAAAGAGGATCACAATCCCGAAATACAAACAGACCATACACACAAACCCGTAACGTGCGCAGTTGCACCGAATCGGAAAACCAGGAAACTCCACTTCAAAATTAACAAAAAGAAAAATATGCGTACTTAATCTAAACTTAAACAGATATATATCTACAAGGACATCATTAAACAATTCATACTCAAATTTTTTAATTGATACTGGAGCCGATATCTCCATAATTAAAAAACAGCAAATAGATAATAAAGAAAAAATAAATACTGAACAAATCACAGATCTGAAAGGCATTGGTCAGGGAATAACTAGCACTTTAGGCACAATCAAAGCAGATCTAAAAGGCGATGACCTTCTAATTTATCATAAATTTCATGTTGTAGAAGACAACTTTCCAATTCCATGTGATGGAATAATAGGCCTAGATTTCATAAAGAAATACAATTGTATTCTAGATTATGGAAAAACAGAGGATAAACTAATCCTAAGACCATATGATTTCCCTCAAACAATAACAATGAACCTAACAAACTGCCTGTCCGTCAACACAATCACAATTCCAGCTAGATCGGAAGTTATTAAACAAATTAAAATAAATGCAAATAATAAAAACATTTTCATACCACACCAACAACTATCCGAAGGCATTTATATTGCAAATACCATTACAAATAACGAGCAAACTTTCATTAGAATTATTAACACGACACATAACAACACAATTATTCAAAATTATAAAATTAATACTGAAAATTTAGACGATTATACACTAATTAAAGCAACCACACACAGTAAAAGTTGCACAGATACAGAAAAATTAAAAAGATTAACCAAAAATTTTCCAAATTTTGTTAAAACTCAATTAACATCACTTTGCACAGAATTCATAGATATATTTGCACTGGAAACAGAACCAATTACTTCTAACAATTTTTATAAACAAAAATTATATATGAAGGATGACAACCCCGTTTACATTAAAAATTATAGATTACCCCAAACACAAAAAGGAGATATAACCAAACAAGTAAATAAGCTAATCAAAGATGATATAATAGAACCTTCAATTTCGGAATATAATAGTCCAATTTTATTAGTTCCTAAAAAATCACTTCCAGGAAAAACAGAAAAAAGATGGAGATTGGTTGTTGACTACAGACAAGTAAATAAAAAATTAGCAGCAGATAAATTCCCACTCCCAAGAATTGATGACATTTTAGATCAACTCGGAAGAGCAAAATATTTTTCATGCCTAGACCTTATGTCAGGTTTTCATCAAATCGAATTACACCCAGACTCCAGGGACATAACCTCATTTACAGCCGAGAATGGCACATATAGATTCAAAAGACTACCCTATGGATTAAAAGTAGCACCGAATTCATTCCAGAGAATGATGACATTAGCATTCGCAGGTCTCAAACCATCCCAAGCATTTCTCTACATGGATGATTTGGTGGTATTAGGTTGTTCTGAAAACCATATGATAAGAAACTTAAGAGACGTGTTCTCCACTTGCAGAAAATACAACCTAAAATTTCATCCAGATAAATGCCTATCTTTCAGCCAAGAAGTAACTTATTTAGGACATAAATGTACAAACAAGGAAATATTACCCGACCCGAGCAAATTTGAAACAGTTCAAAATTACCCAACACCAAAAACAGCCGATGAAGTTAAAAGATTCGTAGCTTTCTGCAACTATTACAGAAGATTTGTACCGAATTTCGCGGAACACTCAAGAAAACTAACTAGGCTTTGCAAAAAGAATATTTCCTTCAAATGGACAGAAGAATGTCAAAAAGCTTTTGTCTACTTAAAGGAAGCATTAATTAGTCCAAAACTTTTGCAATACCCAGATTTCGATAAAGAATTCTGCATAACAACAGACGCTAGTGGGTACGCTTGTGGGGCAGTCCTTAGCCAAAAACACGATGGCAAACAGTTACCAATTGCTTACGCCTCTAGGTTCTTCTCAAAAGGCGAAACCAACAAAGCCACAATAGAAAAAGAACTGGCCGCAATCCATTGGGCCATAACCTTCTTCAGACCATATGTCTATGGCAGAAAATTCCTAGTTAAAACCTACCATCGTCCTTTAACATACCTATTCTCAATGAAGAATCCTTCATCCAAGCTGACACGAGTAAGACTCGATTTAGAAGAGTACGATTTTGAAGTGGAGTATATAGCCGGAAAGGAAAATCACATTGCGGATGCATTATCCCGCATAACAATTACAAACTTAAAATATATGTCAGTGGAAGCAAGTAAAATACTAAAAATAACAACAAGATCAGCAACAAAACATACCAGCAGTAATATTGAAAATAAAGAAAGTCACAAAGAGAACCCCAAAATATACGAAGCGCTAAATAAATTTGAAGTAAAAAGACATGTCGAGCTCGTTTTCAATCCTCCGAAATTATATTTCAAAAAAGGAAAGAAAATTTGTAGCGATTTGGATACAAGCAACCTAATTGTTGAGGATAAGATTGACTTAGGACAATTCTTTACCAGGCTTGAGAGAGAAGCCGGCAATTTAGGACTTGTACAAATACAGTTGTCCTTAGGAGACAAATTGTTTAAAAGAAATTATACTGCAGTAGGCAAATTTATACAAATGGGTAATAAAGTTCTCAAAAATCTAACAATCGCTCTAACCCCAGAGGTTATATATGTGACACATCCCAGGAAAATTAAAGAAATTCTGCACAAATATCATGACGATCCTATTAGTGGTGGCCACCCAGGAATAAATCGCATGACAAACAAAATCCAACAGAAATATAGCTGGCTGAATATGAAAAATGACGTAAGAAAATACGTAAAAAACTGCATCCACTGTAAGAAAAATAAGACAAATAAACATATAAAAGAACCAATGACAATAACGGAGACACCTCCGAAGGCATTCGATATTGTACAAATCGATACAGTAGGCCCATTACCGAAGTCGATAAATGGAAACGAATATGCAGTTACCATTATATGCGACCTAACCAAATATTTGGTAGCTATCCCAGTTCCAAGCAAACACGCAACAACAGTCGCTAAAGCCGTGTTCGAACATTTCATCTTGATTTATGGACAAATGAAAACAATCATGACGGACATGGGCACAGAATACAAAAATAGCTTATTTAAAGAACTCTGTAAATTGTTGAAAATTGAACATAAATCTTCAACACCGTATCATCATCAAACTTTGGATACTGTAGAACGCAGTCACCGAACATTCAATGAATATATATGTACGTTCATACATATCCAGCGACAAAAATGATTGGGATGAATATCTCAGGTATTTCGCGTATTGTTACAATACGACCCCATCTACCACACACAAATATTGTCCATTTGAATTAAAATTTGCAAAGAACCCACCGAAATACGAATTTTTAAAAGAAAATAAAATCAGCCCATTATACAACCACGAAGCTTATGACAAAGAAATAAAATATAGACTTCAAATAGCACAGCAAAGAGCTAGGAAATTAGTCCAAGAGGCTAAAGAAAAACAAAAAATAAATTATGATAAAAGTAGCTATAGTAAGGAAATTAATATAGGAGATTTAGTGTTAGTTAGAGAAGAGGCCTCCCATAAGTTAGAAAATAGATATAAGGGACACTATAAAGTTAAAAGTATTGATAAGAATAACAATTTCACTCTAATACCACATAGCATAGCAAATAGCAATATAAACAAAAAGGAGATTATAATTCATAAAAACAGACTCAAAACAATTTAACACCGCTAGTAATAACAAAAAAAAAAAAAAAAAAAAAAAAAAAACAATAAGCACTCCAGTTTACTCATTTAGATAAACAAGCACACACGCCAAAGAAAGCAAAATACCACATATCATTTTCAACACACAAAAAAGAAAAAAATAAAAACAAATGTAAACAGATGAAAACAAATACACCAACAAAAAAACAAAAAAAAAAAAAAAAAACCACTTTATGCAATAATGACAAGAAGAGCCGAAAAGCAATCAAAATTTTGTAAACGCAGGCAAACCTTAAGTGGGTCATTAAGTCATTTTAAAAATAGATATATATTTGGCTACAATTATATATGTACATCTATTTTTTTTAAGGAGGAAAGGTGTAGTATTACTTGTATACGCTGCGGTTTACAAACATTTTGCATGCACATGCAAATAATATTGTGACACATTCAAATGCCATTAAACCCCGCAGCGGGCGAAGATATTATTACACATATGCTGATGTAGCATATTATGAATACGTAAGTAGTTTGTAAGTATTGTAGTTACATTCATAAGTAGTTCGTATGTATTGGTGTAAATTAGAGTAAGAATTTTGCTATAAAAAGAAAGCAATTGTAAATAAAGAATCAATTCAAATCAATCGCTACTCATCAGCGTTTTAATTAATTACATGGCGATCCTGCCCGGAGGCTCAAAAGCTATACTACAAGGCAGCCATAGAACCAGTGGAAGCACGGAAGAAAAATTAAATTATAGTACGTGAATTGAAAACCAAATATCAGCGTTTTTGCTACAGTTGAAAATTGCAAAACATTAGCTGGACTAATAAAGATTATTGGAAACATCTTGAAGTCATAAATTTAAATCAATCCTAACAAACACCAAATATGGCTGGTGAATGTCCAAAGCGTCCTCTGTCAACCTGGAGCCCGGCTCAATGAGACTCGTGAGTAAATCAAGGAAAAACATCCCGGCAACAAAGTCACGGACATCGCCAAATATTAACAAAACTTAGAAAACTTTGGCACGCCTTATGGCCGCCATCCAAATAGCATTAATTTGCTTAGAGATAAAATTTAAAAAGTAAAAAAAAAAAAAAAAAAAATTTTTTCTATACACAACATATTAGAATAAATTGAGCACGCCTCAAGGCCGCTAAACCATGAGCAAAATTTCCATTTTGCTTAGGAAAATATCTTACAAAAAAAATGAATAAAATTTAATACAATAAATAATACAAATATTTAAGTAATATGCAGGAGATTACAACTCAGGAAAAATTTAATAGTGTATTCAAAAAGTGCGAAGACACTATTAAAGAATTTTTAAAAATTTCCGAACAAATTCTTGAGAGTCGTAACACTGTAAAGCAAGGCACTACACCGATTACCATAGAAGAGTATCGGCGAAGGAACAAGCTTACTAAAAAGGAAGAAATTCCAAAAATACCTACCCCTATAAAAATCCAAAAGAGAAAACGGGGAGGCAAACAAGTTAGAAAAAGAAAAGAAATAGCCGAAACTTTTAGGCTACTCAATCTAACTACAAATACTATCGATAGGCTAAAATTAAAAGAAAAAATTAACGAGTTAAGAAAAATTTTTTTTTTTAAACAAAATAAAAATGGCATGGTGGAAAATTGCACTAGACGGTATCCTAATAGGAATAGCAGGATACGAAGTAGGTAAAGAACATCCGGCAGAGAAAACTTATGAAAATAAATTAGTCAAATATTATAGAAAACAAGGAAGAACTTCCCAATAAATGTTTGACTGTTTTTGCATGTTTAACTACATGTTTAATTGTCGCAATTGTAATTCTAATAAAAAACTATATAAAGAATAAATTGAGACAATTAAATAATGAACAACAACGCGTATAAGCAAAAACTTTATAGAGTAAGAAATGAATCAATGGCAGGAAATATACGACACATTATATGAAGAAAAAACAAAAGCCAGTAAGTCGTACAAATGCATAAATAAAAATACTCCTATTACAACAGAAACAATAGTAAAGCATTTGAACATAATTTTAGAAGCTCTAAATAGCATAGGACGGGTGATTAAATCGGTAAATAACATACTTACCAAAGAACACCAAAAAGAAGCATACAGATTTTTCTCAGCAGTTCGAGACAAACTAGTATCTGCTCTAGCCAAACACAATATAGAATTTGACGTACCAAATACAACAGAAGAGGAAATTCAAATAGATTTTTCATTACTTCTATCTGAACGCGTTCCTAGCCGAACCCCCTCACCTTCATTAAGTCAAGCCACATCGGTGGAAGAATTTAAAATAGACATCCCAATAATAAACGTCACAATGCCACAAACCGTAGTAGAATTTATTAAAACTGCTTCGTCAGTATTACCAGAGTTTGATGGTAAACCAGAAAATCTACATAGCTTCCTAGATGCACTCGATATACTTGAGCAAACCAAGGATACACACGAGGCATTGGCCATTACCATGATAAAAACAAAGCTGAAGGGTACAGCAAGGAATTTTATTAGTAATGAGACCACAATCGAACAAATAAAAAACAAATTAAAGACCGCAATAAAGGGTGAATCAGTGGAGGTTTTGACCGCTAAACTACTGAACATCCAACAGCGTAGCAAAACTGCTAACCAATACACAGCGGAAATTGAAAAAATCACAAGGTCATTAGAAGGAGCATATATCTCTGATGGATTAAACCCAGACTTAGCCACGAGATATTCAACACAGGCAGCAGTTAAAGCCATGTGTAAAAACTGCTCTAATGACAAGGTCTAAATGATCATGCAAGCAGGAACGTTCACTACGATGAACGACGCAATCTCGAAATTCACTAACAGTTGTACCGAAATCACTGGCAGCTCAAACACGATCTTAAATGTACGACAGCAAAGTCAGTACAGGAGTAATTTCCGTGGAGGTTACCGTAGTAACAACTATGGAAATTACCAAAATAGAAGATACAGACCACAGCCAATTTACAACAATACTTCTAGATCAAACAATAATAACAATAATAGCAATCAAAGAGGATCACAATCCCGAAATACAAACAGACCATACACACAAACCCGTAACGTGCGCAGTTGCACCGAATCGGAAAACCAGGAAACTCCACTTCAAAATTAACAAAAAGAAAAATATGCGTACTTAATCTAAACTTAAACAGCTATATATCTACAAGGACATCATTAAACAATTCATACTCAAATTTTTTAATTGATACTGGAGCCGATATCTCCATAATTAAAAAACAGCAAATAGATAATAAAGAAAAAATAAATACTGAACAAATCACAGATCTGAAAGGCATTGGTCAGGGAATAACTAGCACTTTAGGCACAATCAAAGCAGATCTAAAAGGCGATGACCTTCTAATTTATCATAAATTTCATGTTGTAGAAGACAACTTTCCAATTCCATGTGATGGAATAATAGGCCTAGATTTCATAAAGAAATACAATTGTATTCTAGATTATGGAAAAACAGAGGATAAACTAATCCTAAGACCATATGATTTCCCTCAAACAATAACAATGAACCTAACAAACTGCCTGTCCGTCAACACAATCACAATTCCAGCTAGATCGGAAGTTATTAAACAAATTAAAATAAATGCAAATAATAAAAACATTTTCATACCACACCAACAACTATCCGAAGGCATTTATATTGCAAATACCATTACAAATAACGAGCAAACTTTCATTAGAATTATTAACACGACACATAACAACACAATTATTCAAAATTATAAAATTAATACTGAAAATTTAGACGATTATACACTAATTAAAGCAACCACACACAGTAAAAGTTGCACAGATACAGAAAAATTAAAAAGATTAACCAAAAATTTTCCAAATTTTGTTAAAACTCAATTAACATCACTTTGCACAGAATTCATAGATATATTTGCACTGGAAACAGAACCAATTACTTCTAACAATTTTTATAAACAAAAATTATATATGAAGGATGACAACCCCGTTTACATTAAAAATTATAGATTACCCCAAACACAAAAAGGAGATATAACCAAACAAGTAAATAAGCTAATCAAAGATGATATAATAGAACCTTCAATTTCGGAATATAATAGTCCAATTTTATTAGTTCCTAAAAAATCACTTCCAGGAAAAACAGAAAAAATATGGAGATTGGTTGTTGACTACAGACAAGTAAATAAAAAATTAGCAGCAGATAAATTCCCACTCCCAAGAATTGATGACATTTTAGATCAACTCGGAAGAGCAAAATATTTTTCATGCCTAGACCTTATGTCAGGTTTTCATCAAATCGAATTACACCCAGACTCCAGGGACATAACCTCATTTACAGCCGAGAATGGCACATATAGATTCAAAAGACTACCCTATGGATTAAAAGTAGCACCGAATTCATTCCAGAGAATGATGACATTAGCATTCGCAGGTCTCAAACCATCCCAAGCATTTCTCTACATGGATGATTTGGTGGTATTAGGTTGTTCTGAAAACCATATGATAAGAAACTTAAGAGACGTGTTCTCCACTTGCAGAAAAAACAACATAAAATTTCATCCAGATAAATGCCTATCTTTCAGCCAAGAAGTAACTTATTTAGGACATAAATGTACAAACAAGGAAATATTACCCGACCCGAGCAAATTTGAAACAGTTCAAAATTACCCAACACCAAAAACAGCCGATGAAGTTAAAAGATTCGTAGCTTTCTGCAACTATTACAGAAGATTTGTACCGAATTTCGCGGAACACTCAAGAAAACTAACTAGGCTTTGCAAATAGAATATTTCCTTCAAATGGACAGAAGAATGTCAAAAAGCTTTTGTCTACTTAAAGGAAGCATTAATTAGTCCAAAACTTTTGCAATACCCAGATTTCGATAAAGAATTCTGCATAACAACAGACGCTAGTGGGTACGCTTGTGGGGCGGTCCTTAGCCAAAAACACGATGGCAAACAGTTACCAATTGCTTACGCCTCTAGGTCCTTCTCAAAAGGCGAAACCAACAAAGCCACAATAGAAAAAGAACTGGCCGCAATCCATTGGGCCATAACCTTCTTCAGACCATATGTCTATGGCAGAAAATTCCTAGTTAAAACCTACCATCGTCCTTTAACATACCTATTCTCAATGAAGAATCCTTCATCCAAGCTGACACGAGTAAGACTCGATTTAGAAGAGTACGATTTTGAAGTGGAGTATATAGCCGGAAAGGAAAATCACATTGCGGATGCATTATCCCGCATAACAATTACAAACTTAAAATATATGTCAGTGGAAGCAAGTAAAATACTAAAAATAACAACAAGATCAGCAACAAAACATAACAGCAGTAATATTGAAAATAAAGAAAGTCACAAAGAGAACCCCAAAATATACGAAGCGCTAAATAAATTTGAAGTAAAAAGACATGTCGAGCTCGTTTTCAATCCTCCGAAATTATATTTCAAAAAAGGAAAGAAAATTTGTAGCGATTTGGATACAAGCAACCTAATTGTTGAGGATAAGATTGACGTAGGACAATTCTTTACCAGGCTTGAGAGAGAAGCCGGCAATTTAGGACTTGTACAAATACAGTTGTCCTTAGGAGACAAATTGTTTAAAAGAAATTATACTGCAGTAGGCAAATTTATACAAATGGGTAATAAAGTTCTCAAAAATCTAACAATCGCTCTAACCCCAGAGGTTATATATGTGACACATCCCGGGAAAATTAAAGAAATTCTGCACAAATATCATGACGATCCTATTAGTGGTGGCCACCCAGGAATAAATCGCATGACAAACAAAATCCAACAGAAATATAGCTGGCTGAATATGAAAAATGACGTAAGAAAATACGTAAAAAACTGCATCCACTGTAAGAAAAATAAGACAAATAAACATATAAAAGAACCAATGACAATAACGGAGACACCTCCGAAGGCATTCGATATTGTACAAATCGATACAGTAGGCCCATTACCGAAGTCGATAAATGGAAACGAATATGCAGTTACCATTATATGCGACCTAACCAAATATTTGGTAGCTATCCCAGTTCCAAGCAAACACGCAACAACAGTCGCTAAAGCCGTGTTCGAACATTTCATCTTGATTTATGGACAAATGAAAACAATCATGACGGACATGGGCACAGAATACAAAAATAGCTTATTTAAAGAACTCTGTAAATTGTTGAAAATTGAACATAAATCTTCAACACCGTATCATCATCAAACTTTGGATACTGTAGAACGCAGTCACCGAACATTCAATGAATATATATGTACGTTCATACATATCCAGCGACAAAAATGATTGGGATGAATATCTCAGGTATTTCGCGTATTGTTACAATACGACCCCATCTACCACACACAAATATTGTCCATTTGAATTAATATTTGCAAAGAACCCACCGAAATACGAATTTTTAAAAGAAAATAAAATCAGCCCATTATACAACCACGAAGCTTATGACAAAGAAATAAAATATAGACTTCAAATAGCACAGCAAAGAGCTAGGAAATTAGTCCAAGAGGCTAAAGAAAAACAAAAAATAAATTATGATAAAAGTAGCTATAGTAAGGAAATTAATATAGGAGATTTAGTATTAGTTAGAGAAGAGGCCTCCCATAAGTTAGAAAATAGATATAAGGGACACTATAAAGTTAAAAGTATTGATAAGAATAACAATTTTACTCTAATACCACATAGCATAGCAAATAGCAATATAAACAAAAAGGAGATTATAATTCATAAAAACAGACTCAAAACAATTTAACACCGCTAGTAATAACAAAAAAAAAAAAAAAAAAAAAAAAAACAATAAGCACTCCAGTTTACTCATTTAGATAAACAAGCACACACGCCAAAGAAAGCAAAATACCACATATCATTTTCAACACACAAAAAAGAACAAAATAAAAACAAATGTAAACAGATGAAAACAAATACAGCAACAAAAAAACAAAAAAAAAAAAAACAAAAAAAAACACTTTATGCAATAATGACAAGAAGAGCCGAAAAGCAATCAAAATTTTGTAAACGCAGGCAAACCTTAAGTGGGTCATTAAGTCATTTTAAAAATAGATATATATTTGGCTACAATTATATATGTACATCTATTTTTTTTAAGGAGGAAAGGTCTAGTATTACTTGTATACGCTGCGGTTTACAAACATTTGGCATGCACATGCAAATAATATTGTGACACATTCAAATGCCATTAAACCCCGCAGCGGGCGAAGATATTATTACACATATGCTGACGTAGCATATTATGTATACGTAAGTAGTTTGTAAGTATTGTAGTTACATTCATAAGTAGTTCGTATGTATTGGTGTAAATTAGAGTAAGAATTTTGCTATAAAAAGAAAGCAATTGTAAATAAAGAATCAATTCAAATCAATCGCTACTCATCAGCGTTTTAATTAATTACACTGTTAATACATGGTTCACCTAAGTTCTGGTTTTGTATTTCATAAAGGGCTAAAATCTTACGCCTGAGTTTGTGTTCGTTTAATCGTTTATTATTCTACCGTCAAATGATTTCTATTTGTATATTTTCATATTCTCAAGTGCGTTGAAGCGGCGTCCTTTCTGTCGCACATGCAGAATTTTAAGTGTTTTCTTAATGTTTGCTGGCAAAAATTTACTTATTGCAGTGGGTTTCTGTTTATTTTTGTTACAGTTCCGTATGTGCTCGCGAAACCTTGTTCGTATTTTGCCTCGTTAGTGGGTCCGCAGTATTCGTGCTTGTCCGTCGTATTTTCCTGGCGCTCGATGATTCATTCAAATTTTATTCAACTGAAATCCATTGTTTGTACCTATGTATTATATATTGTTTCTGTGTGTGATGTATTCGTTTTACAGGGCTACTCTGGCAACTGTCTTTCAACTCCCTACAGTCTTTCGAAAGACAAAAGTTTTTTGTTAGTCAAATGTCTATTCTGGTAACTGTCTAGAAAGCCCTTTTCTGTCTTTCGCAAGGCAAATTGAAAGATGTGGTAAGGAGCAGGACTTATCGATGTATTGTTTTCATTTAAGTAACGGTTTTGAAGCATATATATATATTAAATTTTTAATTTTAATATTATGCTATAGCAGAATTAATATTTTTACAAAAAAATATTAAAATAGCCGTCAAATCTGTAGTATACACATCTTCCAGAATGCAAACTTTAAATAAAATGTGTAAAAAACGCCATCTAGATGAAAAAATTAAATAAACATATAAGTAAATCCATAATTAGATTTCGCATGCTCAAAGCATTGAACCTTGGATTGCCGGAATGACACTCACGGGCAAACCAAGTTCGCTGAAATGGACAGAACGATGGACAGAATTATTTGCGTATTGTGTAAAGAAAGCCTTTTATTTAAGATGCTTGTACCAGAATGCAAAAAGTCTTTCAGACTGTATTTACAATTGCCTTTCGAAAGGTTGTAAACTATATTTGCCAGAATAGGCCAGTTAGTCTATCTATGGATGGATCAACGTGTTGTGTATTATCGTGTTTGCAAGGATCTTGTCTGTATTGATTGTCAGATCCAGATAGTTTATTTTTACTTCATTTTCTGTTTTCAACGTAATATTTATGCCTTTATAATCATGATTTTTTAGCGACCTTTTCAATTTTAATTTTGTGTTTTGCCGGCTCGAGGTCAAGGGGGTGTCGGTAGAGTAAAACAAATGATTTACTTTTTTTCTCTTCCAATATATTTCGGTTACACTACGGTAACCGTCTTCAGGGCAAATGATTTTACACGTCCGCACCGTCCGACGTGGAGCTTTATACCTATGCCTTTATGTTGTGTGTTGAAGCAATCAGATTTTCTTCTTCGGTGTTGTTGGTCACTACGCCGATAATAGCGTCAACGTACCACGCATAGCACGCTACGCCTACCTTGGTTTTTAGTTCATCCGTATATTGCCCTTCCAGTGTAAGTTTGCTATTTGTTGTAAGCACCATGCTTATTTTCTCTGGTTGTGATATGCGCGGGTCTAGATCTTTAATATCAAACGATAGCATTTTGCTGTCTTTCTGTTCGTTTCGCAGCGTGCCTTGGATAATCGCCTTTAAGTATTTTGATAGTCTATAAGAAGGTGGCGACTAGTAGTCGCTAACTCTCGCTTCGTATTAGCTATATTGCCACCTCCGTATTTATTAAGGCTTGTTCCGCCCTGTTTATTTTGTTACCATCCTTAATGTTATATTTGAACCATTTCTCTAATATTCTATATTCTTCTTTGTACAATGTTTTACGTGCTCCATTCACGAATCTGTTGTGCAACTCTTGTTTATGTTGTCTTTTTTTTAAATCGCATTGTCTCTTTAGCTTGTTCAACTTCCTGTGTAATATTTATTCGTATTTCGGTTTCATTGCGCTTTCGATGTAGGTCCTTATGCGATCGAAGAAGTCCATTAGTGTTGGTTGGTATATCTTTAGCTGGTCTCAAGCGTTTATCCAATCTTTTTGGCATATAGGGTTTCCCATTCGTATCTGAGAAAATATTTTTGACCATCTTTATCGTTAAATAAATACTACTTCAAAAGGCGCTAGGTGGCACGGGGGTGAGTTATCACTGAACGTCGTATTTATGGTCCGATTTGCTAAATGTTCAAAACATATTCATATTAATCAAAAATTAGTCTTGAGATGGAGTTGAAATTGAGTTAAAATCACATTTATGGTCGGATTTGCTTCTAATTTTACTTTTAACAGCCATATTTGTCATATTGTTGCAAAGTCTTATGCGATGTTAGATTTTGTAAGGCGTAATAGCACGAAATTTTCTGATCCCTACGCGCTTAAATTATTATATACGTCTTTTTTTCGCTCTAACTTAGAATATGCAACGATCATTTGGAGGCCATACCATACTAATTTAATAAATAGAATTGAACGTGTCCAAAAAGTGTTCCTTAAGTTTGCTTTACGAGCCTTAAATTTTTCGGGACCAGTACCTTCGTATAGTTCACGTTTACTTTTAATAAACTTGAAGATCCATACTCTCCTTGTCTTTTATTTTTAATTTGATTAATGGCGTTGTTGATTGTCCCATTTTATTAGTAAAAATTAATTTTAACATTCCTCAGCGAAGTTTACGTAATTTTTTTTGCCGTTTTATGGGGTTAATTTCAAAACTGAATATGCTCGTAATGCCACTATTGCCCGCGCGGTTAGTGAATTTAATATGATATCGAACAAGGTATTAATCGATTTTTCTTATTCAACAAATGTTTTTAAAAAACTTTTTGATTAAATTTTTTAGGCTTTGAAATTTTCTTTTCTTAGTTATTAAGCATAATATTGTTAATAGTATGTACGGAAACTTTTGTTTTTTTTAATGTACTCAATAAATAAATATGCACCCATACGGGCGTCCCTACTGACGCCCGTACTTGAGTTCATATTGGCGTCCTTTCTGGCGTTATAAACTAATATCCGGCGTCAGCCATTATAAAGATTATACCCTTTTTATAACTTCATATATATATTTACTCAACAAGTTGTCTGCGAGAAATAATCTTTCTGTATACCAAATAAATATTTAGTACTTTCTAATATGTGTAGTCTGTAAGAATTTTGTATTCATTGACTTCATAAACAAATAAATACAAAAAAAAATAAAAAATATATATACTAACAACGGGAGGCGATACATATACTTTCCCAAAAATTGTGTGCTACCATTATTTCGACCACATTTGCGACAGTTGTTGACTAACGTTGAACCCGATCGGTCGATTCTTCTCTCAACAAAAGTGCAAAAACGCAATTACAGTGCTCACACACGCAAAACTAATTTGTGCATAGAGTAAAAGCAATTACCAGCAATAACCATACATCAAAACAAAGACAATAAAGAAAAACATAAATATTTACACAAATAAAACTAGTTACAACAAACAAGTACAAAATGAACAAACCACCTGACGTTGCTATAAAAAAGCAATCACCCTCCCTCTGCTTTGAATTAGACAATAATAAGGAATTTACCAACAAAACAAATGGATCGAAACACTTCATAATCAAAAGAACAAAAACAAGAAATGGCATTCTACATGTCAAAACAAAAACAATGGCTCAAGCAAACAAACTGTTCAAACTCACAGCTCTGTCACCAACAATAAAAGTAGAAGTAACAGAAAATGTAGCACTAAATTACACAAAAGGCGTAATATACAACAACGACCTACGAGAAGTGACTGAAGAAGAAATACTCGAAGAACTGAAACACACAAAATATTGTCGAAGTTAAAAAGATCCTCAAAAAAGAAAATGACAAACTAATTGAAACCGGACTAGTAGTATTAACATTCTCAGCCCTTGAGTTACCAGAACATATCTTTATAGGCTATCAAAAAACATATATCCGCCAATACATACCCGTCCCCCTCCGCTGCAAAAACTGCCATCGCTACGGACACCTAGCGAAGTACTGCAAAAATTCAAAACTTTGCTACAATTGCAACGAAACTGCCCATGTCAACGAAGAAATGCAGGAAAAATGCTCCAGACTTCCAGTATGTAACAATTGCGCAGTAAACAATAACAACGAAATCTCCCACTCGACGTAGTATGTACAACAAAATTTGTCCAATCTTTATAATGCAAAAAGAAGTTCATGCTATTAAAACTCTACAAAAAGTAAACAACAAAAAAGCTACTGAAATATACAAAGAGAGACACAACAGACCGTACAGCAGCGCTCTCCGCCCACAAGTGACGTACAGCGCCTCAAACGACGGGCGATCACCAACTCAACCAACTTTTCAACAAAAATCTCCCAACAGAATGGAAGAAAATGCGATAAGAGAAGAAATGCAAAGCTGTTCAAAGCTAACAAACTCCGATCACACTGCATTAAGTAAACAAAATTTAAACACAAACGTAAACAAAAACAAACAAATTATTCACTCAGAAAACCACGAAATACACCAAAACGTCTCCGCACTCAATTTAAAGCTAATATAAACAACAACTTAACAAAATCCACAAAACCTAGCATAACATTCAGCGACTCCAGTGAGGCTGACACGTTTATGGAAACATAAAAATGGACAAATACTCGCTAAGCATATTACAATGGAACATCAAAGGTTACGTTAATAATTATATAGACTTACAATTACTAATTAAAAAATACAACTGTAAAATAATCTCAAACACTAACACTAACAAACTTACCAATACCTATTAATTTTAATATTTACATTTCTACCGCAAAAACAAATTCGTTTGGAGGAGCAGCACTGCTGATCCAACAATCAATTCAACATAAAAATATTATTTCAAGTAGCAGCTATGACAGCATAGCAATCACAATACAATCAAAACTAAACTTCATTATCTACTCAGCCTACATTTCACCTAACAGAATGTTCTCCCTAAATGACCTTAAAAATATGTCCCAATCTCACAGACTTCCCATACTAATAACCAGTGATTTTAACAGCTGGCACTCCAGCTGGGGATCAAAAACAGACAACAAAAGAAGGAAAACTATGTCACAATTTATAACAAACTCAAAAACTATTATATTAAATGATGGTTCCCCAACGCACTACTCAACCCGACAAACTCTGACACACCTTGACTTAACTCTAGCCTCACATATTCTAGCACTAAACACAGTTTGGAAAACTGAAACAAGTGACCACTTTCCAATCATCACACAACTATTCCCCATTAATGATACATAACTCCCATTATCTCGACCGAAATTTAATATAAAGAAGGCCGATTGGCACAAATTTTACCAAACGGTAATTAATATACATGCACAACGACCTATAAGCGACAACATTAACAGGCAAACTGCAAACATTAAAAAAATAATATTTCAAAGTGCAAGTGAATGTATACCCCAATACGACATCAAGAAAATCAAAAAACCCTCTCCATGGTGGAACAAGACTTTAGAAAACCTTAAAAAGAAAAAAACAAACTCTTCAATAAACTAAATAAGAAGATTTCCCCCGAAAATGTTTTAAATTTTAAACGAGCAAACGCAACATACAGAAGGGAAATTAAACAAGCTAAACGAACTGCCCTTTCAGCCCTCACAACTGACATCAGCCCCTCATCCTCCCCTGAAAGAATCTGGTCGAGCATAAGGAGTTTATGTGGTATAAAGCCTAAGGTATCCATACATTGCACAAACGACACAAAGGGAACAACTGCACTTCTAAACAGAAGCGATATTGGCAACAAGTTAGCCAAAGAATGGTCAGAACAATCACGTGACAACAGCTTTCCAATCCAATTTCAACACCACAAAAACCTAGCTACTATCAAAGTGCCTTATACTATTCCAAACGACTCTGCCAAGATGATCGAAAAAGACTTAACCCTACTGGAACTATCAATAGCAATGAACAATCTGAAAGGCAAAACACCAGGCATTGACAGAATATCATACCCTATGATAAAAAACTTACCAACTTCAGTAAAGCAACGAATCACCCAACTTTTCAATGCTATATATAATAAATATATCCCCCAAACATATAAAACTAGCCTAATAATACCAATTTTGAAACCAAATCAAGACAAAACATGCCCAAACTCATACAGACCCATTTCACTTAACCCATGCTTATCTAAGGTATTAGATAAGATTATGGCAAACCGATTATGGTAGTGGGTTAAATCACAAAAATTTTTGCACCCGAATCAAATAGGTTTTCAAAAAGAAAAATCTATATCTGATTCGTTGTTATACCTTGATCATCAAATCAATCAATCCCTCAACACCAGAAAACGAATTTCTCTCATATCATTAGATTTCTGTAAAGCTTATGATAAAATTGGCACACACATAATCTTGGATCAGCTGCAAAAATTTAATATTGGACCGAAAATGTTCAATTACGTTAAAGGTTATATGACAAACAGAAAAATTATAGTCAAAGTTGACAACACTTATTCCAGTATATACCCTCTAATGAACGGCATACCGCAGGGATCACCAATATCCGTTATATTGTTTCTAATAGCTTACAACAAATTATCCGAAACTATTGCTCTACACAAGGAACTCAACTTTGTGGCATATGTGGATGATTTCGTAATTTTGAAAAAATTAAATAAAAGCAAAAGCCCCCACATCGACCTATCCGCTTTATTCCACGATATCTTTCGATTACCAAATCTAGCCACTTACATATATGTAGAAAACATCTCTGTAAACCGGTTATCCAATGCAATAGCCTATAACCGAATCAAGTAGATAAACTGAAGATTCTAGGCATTTTCTTTCAGCAACGCTACAACTGGCATTCCCACATAGACTTTATAACAAAGTCTTTATCCAAACGCCTGAACGTGGTAAAATGCTTAGCATCAAAAAAATTCAACTGCATCACGCACACCCTCGTATCAGTCGTACATGCACTCATTAAAGCAAAAAGTAACTATGGCATATTGTACATATCTCTACGGTAGCGCACCAAAAACAGCACTAAAAAAATTGAACTCTGTATACCACGCTGCAATCCGAATGGCGTTAGGAGCACTCAGAACATCACCAATAAACTCAATGCTCTTAGAAGCTAAAACTATGTCTTTACAAAATAGTACGGAACTCGCCACTGCACTATGGTCGGAAATTTCATTTCGTTGGCCAAAAGTCAAAATGTTTGCAGTCCCGAAATATGTTGTTGTTTCTGAAATCTAGTACCTAGTCAACGCTCCAAAACAACCAAAAATGAATTTTGTTGTTGTAATATGCAATTCACCGTTATTCGGTGAGTCATCGAAGTTGAATTTGTTTGCTTCATTTGTAAACATAATTGCGTTCGGTGTTTTATAGTGCTTACTTCAATTGCTTGTTAAAGCTGAAAACAAAGCGTGTTAAATAAAAGTTTAAATGGAACACGAAGGTGATGGTAAGTTTATTAATTTTGTAAAATATAATGCTCAAAAGTTGGATACTCTAAAAAATAAAATAACTTTTTCCAAAAGTCTTTAACATTTTGGAATTTATTTTATTTTTTAAGTTTGAGTAAGCTTAACACATTTTGTTTAGGAGTGTTAAACATAAGATTAAAAACCAAAATTACTTTGAAGTGTTTAGTTTTTGAAAATGTTTATCTCGATTTGCGGTTTTTTTGCGGTTTTTGAGTAAATTTATTTTTCAGTCGTCATTTGTTTACAGAATTCAGCAGTTTTTGAAATTATTTTATACAAAAATGTGGAGCCGATAACATTTCAGATGAATGCTATAAGTATTTAACAAAAAAAACACGCATGCTTAACAATAATTTGTCTGCAAAGTGGGAAAAGTGTCATAGAAGATTAGATGATTTTAAAATTAAATATTCTGGCTGGCTTTGTTCAGAAACTGTAATAAACAGGCAAATAAATTTAGAAATCGCTTCCACAGAGACTCAATGCACAGTAGAACTAAGCCCAGATGAAAAAATTGTATCACTAACTGGACGCCCGCAACTTAAGTACTCTGAGAAATCTGAACGAATTAAGAGAAGACAAGCAGCAAACCTCTCGATGTCAGAACACAACGAAACAAAGCTGTTAGTTCAAGCAGCATCAATTTCGGCTCGAAAAGAAGGACAAGTAGATTTGGCAGTTGTTTTAAAAGAAACCATCGAAAGTCCATCAAGACCATCCAAGATTAGGAAGCTATATGTCGATGATGTAAAAGCACCTATTGTAATGTCTGAAGAGGAAGCGTTAGCATTTCTTCTCGAAAACAATTTTTCGAAGAGCCAATACTGTTCCATCCGGACTTCTAGCAAGGAACGTAACGCTAATATTTATCAACCCTATGATAATATATTAGCAATAAAAAGTAAGTGCAGACCCGATGGTGTACTTGTAGATGACAAATGTGCAAAGGTTCCTTTACAAATGCTTTTAAACCATACGGCTAAAAGAATTATAGAGATGCAAAAGGAAGTATTTGCGACAATTACGGGTAACTTCATATCAACGGAAATGATATTTAGCTCCGGTTTTGACAGCAGCTCTGGTCAATCTCAATATAAGCAATCTTTCCTTGATCAAAGTACATCACGAAATGCTGATTCATGTCTTTTGGCCACAACAGTGATTCCCTTGAGACTCTTGAGTAGCGCGGGAGCCCCGATTTGGAATAATTGTTTTCCGCAGTCCACAAGATTTTGTCGGCCTTTAAAATTAGAATACACGAGTGAAACTAAGGAAGTGATAACAAGAGAAGCTGCTGACTTAAATAAACAAATTCAAGAGCTTGAAAACTTACGTGTTGAAATCGAAGCTGGTAAGATAATCGAAATAACGTTCAGAGTGTTTTTAACTGTTATAGATGGAAAAGTTTTGAATGTTTTAACCGATACAAAATCAAATCAAAAATGTCCAATATGCCATGGAACCCAAACTGACTTTGTTAAAGTCACATATTATAACAGCGTAAAATTTCATCCTATCGATGGAAATCTAAAGTACGGAATTAGTCCACTGCACTCCTGGATTAGATTTTTTGAGTTCGTACTACATTTAGGATACAAGGTGGAAGTAAAAGAATGGCAAATTAGATCGGAGGAAGATAAAGATGCAATAAAGATAAGAAAAGAGTATATCCAGAATGAGTTTTGGAAAGAACTAAGTCTTCATGTTGATGTTCCGAAAGCAGGTGGTTGTGGTTCCACAAATGACGGCAACCCGTCGCGAAGAGCATTTACGGAATATGATAAATTTTCGAAAATTTTAGGAGTGGACACTGAATTAATATTTCGAATGAGAATAATATTAATATGTTTATCTTGTCAATTTTCCCTAAATTTGGATAAATTTGAAGAGTATTGCTTTCAAACTGGTCAATTATATCAAAGCAAGTACCCCTGGTTGCCAATGACTCCCACAGTACATAAAGTTATAGTTCACTCAAAGCAAATAATGCTGAATACACCACTTCCTGTTGGTTACTTCGGAGAGGATGCAGCTGAGTCACGAAACAAAATATATAAAAGCGACAGACTGCACCATGCACGTAAGACTAGCCGCATTGATAATCTTTTCGATGTATTTCATAGAGCTCTTGACACATCGGATCCATTAATTTCATCTCTTCGCTTAAATACACGTGTGCGCCAAAGGAAGCGTTTAACGCTGCCACTAGAAGTAAAGGAATTATTGTATTGTGAGGATATCGGTGAAACATGTGCGACTGAGAATTTAGAAAATATGGATGACGACGAGGGCGACGAGGACGATTATCCAGAAGAACTTGAACAGGAAAATACATTTTTGGATAATGAATTGTATTTAAATTAAAGAGTTTAATAAAATTTTAATATTTTCGTAAATACGTGTGTAAATTATATTTTCAATTTCCAGAAACAACATATTTACTCGTAAGTATCGTATATTTTCTCATTTAGAACTAAAAAAAATAAAAACTCAGAAAGAAAATAAACAAAAATTTTATGTAAACATTATTTTTTTAATTTTAATTCTAAATGTTGATAATTTAAAAAAAAAAAAATTAATTATTTTATACAAAAACACTTAAATTATACTGCAGCTTCAAATTCCTGTTAAAAATTCCGTTATTTTAAGTTTTAATAGTTTTGGCCAAGAAAAGTGATGTTTCCGACCATAGTGCACTGCAAAGCTAGCCACAACAATTCTTTTTAACGAAAACTCTCCTCTATCAAGAACCATAGCAAAATATAAAAAAACAAAAAGAAACATTCCATCAATTCTGGACAAAGTTTTATCGATCTGCCTCCAAACAAATATCCCAATTATCAATCACAAACCAAAGAACATACAAAATCCAGCATGGACTTTTAACCCAAACTCAATCAACACATCACTACAACAGCATAAAAAATCAATTACACCAAATACGATAGATATATGTATGTACATACAAAAATTTTATGAACTAAAACAACATCTCAAAAACTACACATTCCTATTCACCGATGCCTCAAAAAAAGATAGCAACTGCAGCTTTTGTGTAACTAAGGACAAACAAGTAATTAAATCCGCTATTACCACCAAACTATACCGCAGAACTCATTGCCGTATTTGAAGCAATTACATATACATCCAAACTAAAAGGAAAATATGTGATTTGCACTGATTCATTAGCATCTATTGAATCAATTAGAAACTTAAACAACAATGAACACTATGCTACGACCATTAGCAACGTGCTCACACAAACACATTCTAGACTAAAATTAATCTGGGTTCCTGGACACGTACAGATTCCAGGCAAAGAGTTTGCGGACCAAACAGCTAAAAATGCACTAAAGAGACCTTTACTTACGGTACCGAATTTAAACCCCGATGACATAAAAAAATATTTCAAAACAATACAATGGCAGAAACACAACACTCTTTGGGATAAAACGACTAATTGGTATTTGAAAATAACTAAAAATAGGTCAAATATCAGCAATATTGTTAAACACATACAAAATACCGACCTTCCAAGAAAATCTCAAATAGTGCTAACAAGAATCCGTATAGGACATACCAGAATTACTCACGAACACCTCTTAAATAAAAACGCTGACAAAAAGTGCAAATTCTGTAAGACGCAGTCAATTAACATCGACCATATTTTCAATACATGTCCGATCTTTCAACAACATTGGCAGTTCTTCTTCTCCAACAAATCGACAATAGACTTATTAAACGATACTAACAAAGATAGCATCCTAAAAATCTTAAATTTTCTGAAAGCTTGTAATCTTTATGATCAAATTTAATTTTTAAACACACACAGATACACAAATACACACTACTCGTATACGCATACACATATCTAAGCATATATTGTAAAATAAAACAAAATAAAACTAATGCAACATTTTTAAAACTGTAAATAAGCAATAAGGCCATAGTCGCCAATGCTTATGATAACCTTAGTTATGTTATAATTTATTTATAATATATGTAATTACATTAAATAAATAAATAAATAAATAAATTATTTCGACTTGCTTCCCATCGAATCTACATACGTGAACTGTGGAGCAAGTAAAGTATAGCATGTCAGAAGACATTTTCCGAAAAATTCTTATCACTTCAGGGAATGCCGATCTCGAGGTTAATAATGGTATACCATGATTTGTTTTATATTGGAGACATATGTACGTGTTACTTTATATGTGGCAACTGTTTTGTCAAGTTAGAAATGCCAAAGCAACATCGCGAAATGAATGATGAATTTAATCGAGTATTGGATCGTGAACGTGAATATGGTCAAAACGCATTAAGCCAATCAATTTGAACGAAGGTACCGCTGCTGAACATCCAACAGAAGGTAGGGTACAATACGTTAATTAAGGCAATTGATGATGAAAACAGTGAATTATTTTTCATCGATGCACCAGGTGGGAAATATTCCTCATGTCATTAATTTTTGTCGGCTGAAAATCCGACATGCAACTTTGCGAAAGACTCAGCAATGGCCAAAATCGACCGGAATGAATGCTCAATGGTGCATTGGAAGCGCTAAATCTAATTACGGAAGATCTATGTAATGACGCTGTGGCGCTTTGTGAAGAAATTTCAGCTGAAAACAAACATGCAATACCACGGATGCGCACGTAGGCTGACAAAGCCTATTGTGATACCGCTCTCTTAAAAGGTGAACCACCGTGTGCGCCTTACGTAGCACAGAGGGTCGAGAATGCTAGCCGAGCTCAAGTCGGCCAAACAGTTTAAAAAATACCCATTTAGGAGTTGGTTTCGAGTCTTGGACAGGGCGGGGCAGTGACAGAGATAGTGTTCGATGCTTTCCACTTCCTCTTCGTCCCTGCAGCTTCGGCAGAAATGGTTTGTTATGCATCTCAATCTCTTCCCGTGTGCTCCTATAAGACAGTGTCCGATTATTACAACAACCAATAGTCTGAGAGAAGGTCGATCTAGGCGAATTAGCGCTTTAGGTCGCTTTACGTCAATCTTTGGCCAAACTTGTTTGGTAATCCGACAGGTGGGTTCCATGGCAAACCTGATATTCACTTCCTGTTCCCAGGGATCCATGTCACAGTCACGGAATGCTTAGACCCGAACAGATTGAGAGAATTTCTGCATTTTATAGCAAGTTTGGACGTTGTTTTGTGAGAATTAAGAGATTTAATCGCCGCTTGACTGTCTGAGTACATAGTGGCAGGTCTGTCTATAGGAGCAGTCACTGTCAGACACCGAGCAGCCTCATTTGTGACATTTATCTCTACCGGAAAAACGCTACAGTGGTCCAGTAAGCGAAAGCTGAGGTCCAGCGCTAATTCGTTGGAGTGAAACCCGCTGCCCACTCTTTCGTTGAGTTTGGAACCATCTGTAAAGAAAGCCGTCGACTCTGGATCTAGGTCTATGGGGTCTTCCCATTCGTTCCTCTCTACGATTCTTATGGAGAATTTGTTGTACATGCAGAGTAGAGGAGTAGTGTGATCTATCTTCCTTAGTGCGTTTGAAAGAGTTTCCAGTACCTTTGCATGCCCGCTGTTTTGCTCTTTCCATGCCTGGGTCGCATTGAGCCTGGCGGCACTACAACCAGCCAGAAATTTGCCATATAGATCCAGGTTTTGCTTAACGCTGGCCACCAGAAGCTAACCCCGTATAATAGAATAGGTCTTATCACTTCCGTGTACATACAGTGTACTATGTGTGGTTTCATTCACCATTTTTTTCCTATAGATGCCTTGCAAGCGTACAAGGCGGTGATGGCCTTCCTGGAGCGGTCTTCGATGTTCCGCTTACATTCGGGCTTCCTGTCTAGAATAACTCCAAGGTACTTGACCTCGGTTGAAAGAGTGAGGGTGGTTTGAAGGGAGGAATTTTATATTTGCTCGTGAAGAGTACCATCTCAGTTTTTGTGGAGTTAACGCTAAGCCCGTTTTCTTTCTACCAGATTTTTACTTAGCTCACTGATAACCCGCAGATGTTTACCTGTTGTACTCTACTACTTGGCAACCAGTACCCTTTAGGTTCCACAACAGGTTGTCAACAGTTAGATTCCATAGTAGAGGGTAGAGAACGCCCCCTTGAGGGGTGCCTCTGGTCACATGCTTAATAATGGACCCATCCCCTAGCCTTAAAGACCAGTCCTTTTTCAATCGTTGAAACGAAGTTTACCGTGTTTTATATCCCGCCGAATGTATTCATCTAAGAGCCTCTCTAGAGTTTCAAGAAGAAACGAGGTAAGGCTTATGGACCCAAAATTCTTCGGTTTAACATCAGCAGTCTTGCCTCCTTTTGGTAGGAAGGCCAGCCTCGCCCTTGTCCACTCGTGTGGGACATGAGTTAGGGTAAGACAAGCTGTAAAAATCTGGATGGAAGGACAGTATAGCCCATTCAACTCTGGCGTGGCTTACGATATCCCTTACCGGGTTTCCTAGGGAAGAGTAGGTCCTATGGACTGCCGGAGTGTTAGAAACAAAAAAAAAAGCCAATTGCAATGCTAAGCAATCTTTCCGCCGGTGCTTTCTCTAGGCAACAACTATCGGTAAAGGCCGTGTTCGTCTCGACAAATTAAACGGATTGTAAATAATCCTCTTCTGTTTATTGTGAGTAGACCACTGTTCCCCGGTCAATTAAACGCCACAGATTTACTTTAATTCGGTTTTTAGAGAAAACGTATGTATTGAACTTCGTTTATAAATGTAAATTTCAAACTAACAACCCTATGTTGGTACACTGACAAAACTCACCAACCTCCCAATTGCCAGGTAGCTAACAGTTGTCAACTTGCCCTTATGCTGGCTTAAATTCAAAAGCTCAAATTCTGACAAATATACTGACAACTTGTCAGGAGCGAATGAGAGCCTTACAGCGGCATAAAAAAACTCGTTTATACAAGTTAAACTAAAGCGTAATTAGTTTATTAAAAAATATATATATATTTTTACGGCAGTAAGCCGTGTTGTTTATGTGAATCCAAAATTGAGACTAACTTACAAACTTCAAATATTCTTACAGCTATGCCTCGACGTCATGTCGCAACTGCGGCTGCGATGATAACCTTGATGGTGAGCGTTTGATCAGCGAATTCGACGGATACGTGTGTTGTAACTGGAGTTGGGAATGCAGGCAACCTGTGCAGGCGTGAGAATAGTAGCGAAGACAGCGCTTATTAGCGTGAGAATATTTTTATACGAAGTCTAAGTGTGAACGGCGTTAACTTACATACATACATATGCTGATACGAATATAGCAGCTCATTTCTTAGCAGACACAATATAGACCCTTTAAAAAACCGTACATTTAAATGTTTAATTCATTTGGAAATTCATTTAATAGTAATAATAGTAGTAACATTCAGTATTTTTTATGTATAAATATAAATGTACATCATATGGCCATATAAGCATTGCAAAACTTTTTGACCTCTAAGTGAATTGAGAGTTTCCGCCAATTCTGCTCACAAATTTTGCAGCAGTTGACGAATGCTCGCGTTACATTTCCCCCCTTGTATATTGCTGCTGATTGACAGTAAAATGCTTTTCACTTCGTATGGCGAATTTTTTCAGTTTTTACCTTGTCTGTATTGGCTCTGCATAAGCTGAAAAAATATACCTGACACCAAACTGACAATTCTATGGCCGGGTTTTATCAGTACAGGGTGGTAATTCATGGAAACACAGATATTTAACGTACACCTATTCTCCTACAATTTGTAGTGTGCATCTTGATGTTGTAACAAGACTTGAGAGACCTACAGTTTTAAGCCGACTCTGTACGGCGAATGTTTTTTGGGAGAAGTTTTTTTTCATGGCGGAAATACACTAGAAGGTTTGCCATTGCCTGCCGAGGGGGGGCCGCTATTAGAAAAAACTTTTCTATAATTTTTGATGTTACTTGCTCCGGCCAGAATTTGAAACCGGGACCCACCGAATGAAGCGCGCACACGCCCCACTCTCGGCTACGGCGGCAAATTTCACAATTGGTTGAGTGCACGGATACTTCCTGCCGCAAAGAACAAAGATGTAGATCACATAAAAGCCACAATTCAAAATCAAATCGTTGATCCACTGCACTTCTTTTAATCGCACTCGTAATGACGATCAACAAATCACAAAGTTAATCTAGAATCTTGAAAATGAATTTTCCTTTCAGGGCCAACTTTACGTCGCATCTCCACATATCGAAGAAAATCATCCGCTCTTTTCGTTCTCGCACCTGAAAAGAAAACGAAAAATTTTGTGCATCACAATATGCTTAAATGAAACCTATCCAGCAATTCTGATTTTGATTTTTTTAGATTTATCCAACTTGAGTGTGACTATTTCCTCTTTTTACCATAATAAAATACTACTTATGTATATTCACCTTATAAGTTAAGATAATATTGATTCTGATGTGGTTCAAGGTTCGCCAGTTCAACTAATTTGAAATACAAATTTGAGTGGGCCATTTTTATAACCAAATCTTTGGTGGTAAAAAGACAAAATAAGCAAACCCAATCCCTATATGTACTTACATAACTTTGAACATATGTATGTAATTGTATTTTACAAAGTACACAACAAAATGTGTATTATTATTTTTATATATTTCGTGAAGTTTGTTGAAGAAAACTCAGTATTAGGTCTGTGTAACTTAATGTTTTATTACTTTTATCCTCTTCTAAAAACAGGTTGATGAATAGTTACTATATTTTCATGTTAAGGATGCGAAATGTATATAAGCTGCCTATTTTAAAGAAGCTCTTTTTTTTCTTGGTTACAGTATATAGTCAACAGCACTCGTTGGTAAACACACCACCAGTACTTTATGTGCCAGACAGGAATTGGAGGATACCAGAAACGGAGCAAGTGGGGCGCATAATTACTCGCATTCGCGCTGAAGATCCTGAAAACGATGAATTGGTATATGGCCTTGAACCACACTCTCTACCCAATCTTGATAACCATAGTGGTAAACAAAATTTACCATTCAACATTAATCCCATCAGTGGGATTGTTTACCTTAACGAAAGCCTTATTGGACGCGTAAGTTACTATTAGTAAAATAATTGTTGCAAGCATCAAGTTGTACGTACATAGAACAGCTCACACAATCAATTTTAAACTTACTCTGTATACACTTCGGGAAAAATTTTTTTTGTTATTCCACGTTTGCTATAAATGGAGATACACATCAAGCATCTAATTCTTTTTCAATGTTGATAGGATTTACGTAAAATTTAAAAACATATACATACATATTAATATTTCAGTCACTTTATTTGTATCAAGCAATCTTGTTTGATTCAAAATTTAAAAATGTTTGCGAAGTTGGCTAAAATCAGTTGGTTGCCAGATTCTTCTAAATAATTTTATAATATTTGTCTTAAGCAAGCATTTTTGGGGTCTAAAATTCCATAAACCGATAACATTCTTGAAAAATTATTAACAGCAGCATCAAAAATGTTTTAAACCTGTTTAACATTGCTCAGATATGAGGTTTTACTTTATAGCTCCTATATTACGATGGTTAAAACCATACAATTTTTGGCGTAGAATACGTCTTACCTTACGGTATGGGCACCAATGTCAGGTTTTTATTGTTGTAATCTCTATTTCTTTAATTATAAGGAAACGGCTCGATTAATTTTTTTTTTTTTTTTATCGTAGTCAAATGAAGATGTTAGCTTTCGTTTGACATACATTTCATGTTGGTTGATATCTTCCTAATATTTAAATTTCTCAAATGAAAATTGTATAAACACATGCACACAAATATGTGTGTGGTGTTTGGTTGAGTGTTTGCTGTTGGGCGATTTAAATGTACTCGTGCAGCCCTTTCTTTGTATTGCATAATTTTAGGCGGGCAAGTTAAAGTAGAGTAAAAGAAGAGAAAATGCTGCCAAGCACTGCAAAATAACAATGCTGATTGATTCTGTTCGACAACAGCTGGAAGTTGACGTTTAGTATGTTAAAATATAAACCACGCTTCATCATAAGCTTATGTATGTATATCATCCAAAGTAACTATCAAATAAAGAAATTCATTTGCTTGTATTATTTATCATTTATTGTTACATATGTTTTCTGTCTTATCGGATGGCGTATTCTACGTTAAACTTAATGGCCGTGTCTCTGACACAGCCTGCTTCTTTTTAAACGGTTCACGGAGAAGTCATCAAAAATAGGGTTTGGATAGAGACTTTAACATTTATAACATTCCTAAGAACACTATTGAGCCAACTTGGGCTACATTCATTGTAATACAATTTTTCTGTAGACCATGAAGTTGTATTTTTTAGTTCTAGCGCTTAATATCATAACATTTATATCTTTATATCTTTACATTTTTAACTTTTTTCCTTAAAAATAAAATTTAGTTTATCATACTCTACTTTATTTTAATAATGCATTTTTTTATATTAATGAAAAGTATAAAGACTTCGGCAATGCCAAAGCACATCTTTAATTGATTTTTGTTACATTTTGTCTGAAAGTAAGAATTCCAGAGAGCATTATGCCCAGCTCCTAATTTTTTATTAATTTTTAAGACATTCGTCATTCTAATCGGACAATTTATTCATAAATTAAGGCGCTTAAAGCGAGGTCGTATTAAACGGATACACTTTCATGGTAATGTTTATTAAAACCAAACTTGAAGTTGTGTTTACTATTCACTTTAGATACATTTTTTCGTTTTTTTTTTACTTCGAATTGACGATTTAATAAATTTTAGCGAGAATTTTGTGCTTCCTTCAATTTATTTATCGAAAATACTTTGTTCAATGACTGTGAAATATACATACAGTATTATATCGGAAGCCCTGTTTTGCCATTTATCGGAAGTTGAGTAAAATTAGATTGAGTGCGCTGAAGAGACGAGAGAGTGTATGTTCCTTCGCAGCCAACCGTGACCCAGATAAATATGTAAATAAAAAGTGTGTTAAGTCCCTTTTCGTTCGTTTAAAATAAAATCAGCAGACGAGCAAGCAAAGTGTTTTCAAAATAAAATTCCTTTGCGGTTTATATGCCTACTGTGTCCCACTGTGCAATAACAAAATATCAAAAGATTAAAATTCAATTTCTACCATTAACTAATGTTCATCGTTGGTCGAACTTGGCTAATCAAATTGCCAATAACTATTTGCACTAGTTGCATTTTCTAAAACTATTCTTATAATAGCCAAGAGAGTAGCTGTTCTTTATCGGACAATATAGGGCACGAGAACCAAACTCTCTATACCTGATTTTGATTTCCGTCCGCTTCGGTTTTCTCTGCTGCACTAACCAAGCTAAATGTGGTACCTAAATTGTCGCATGAAGCGTTGCGCTTTCTAACGCCAACTAGTGACAGCGCACGTCGTACCCAAATAACCGCGACGTTTTCTCATTCTCGAAGTTCGTTGTTGGTGTTTTACTTCATTTGCCTTTTCATCTCTCTCCATTTTGTTCTTTTATTTCTTCAAATATTTACAATGTGAATATCAACTTAAATGCACTCCTCTTAATATGTTTGAAAAAAAGAAGAAGAAAAAATAATATTCACTCATAAATAAAGAATTCTTTTATAATATTACTTGAACCACATTTGTTATAAACATACATACATATGTACAAATTACGACCATTTCATACTGGCAATATATGTACATACCTAGATGTATAAAATACAAGAAATCGTGAAATCGTGAACACAATGCTATTGACAGCGTTGCATTTGAAATGACACTTATGAAATTTACAGGAAAATCGAAATTCAACCGACTCTTAATTTTTTGTAAGTTACGCTAATTTTTGCCTAATCACATAAGTATACAGAAACGCATTTAACAGATTTTTATATGACAGCGAAAGATTTCTGCGAAGTTGCCCGAAGTATGCATTATCACCGCTTGAGGTTTATCGCATTTCAATAAGTTCAGAAATGATAAAATCAATTGTTAGTATAATTTCACAACTAAAAAGTATTTTGAGTATCTCTGTAGAAAACAAGTTTTCCAAATTTTTTAAATGATTAAATATTAAGTACCATGCTCTTTATAAAATCGGTAAAACGATCATAAGCATTAAAAACTCACGCTTATATTTGCCTTCTCGTTTCCCAATGACATTCTGACTATGAAACAGAAATGGCTTCCATTTCTCAATTCTCCTTTATAGTGGCATCCTAAAATTGAAAACCAGGTTTATTTTACTGCCTTATTTCACGGAAACCATTTTGGCGATTAAAATAAAACCATGTAAAATATGGCCACAATGAAAAAATGATATTAGTCCGCAGAATCCGCGGTATTGCTTCATTTGGAGACTGCGAGCTAATTTCATTATGCAGAATTGAATTTACGCCTATTTATTCACGGAGCAGTTCGAAATTTCGACTTGCATGGTGCTTGGTATGGAGCAGAGAACGTATATTATAGAGAAGGCTCATCCCAGTCCATTCCGTGATTCCTTCCGCTACCAGGGGGGTCTGCTGTACACACCACACTCATTTTTTTTCACCGCTAATACACAGCAGACCCACTTAATTTAACGGTAGATACCCATATTAACAGAGAGAGAATAGAGAGAAAAATAATGTAACTTATCACTGGTGTTGCAGGTGATTAATTTGGTTTTAATAATATAAAAATTGTCTATTATCATGCAAATAAATAAATATTTTATTGAAATTTCAATTTTATTTATAATGCAATATAAACGAATTTAATATAATGGATCTTTTTATTAAGATTTATGTCAAAATTTCCGTTTTCTAGTAACTGATGATGAGAAAACATTCAAATTTAATTTGAATTAAGATAATTTGTTCAAACACTTTTTTCTAATATTAAATTATAACAAACATAATGGTTTAATAAAATAATTTAATGCAATTTTTTTATATTGCACATCTTAAATTATTTAAATAAATGAAAACTTTTCAATAATTTTGTATATTCATTCGTAACGAAAGGAATTCCAAAAATTTATGAAAGTTAATAAATATATCGTATTGAATTTAAAAAAATGAATAAAAATTGGACATGGCACGAAAAAAAGCTAGGATTCGAACTCTGGGGAAAAGCCAAACCGTGCAATATGATAATGTGGCCGGCGACTAAACACGCTAAACCACAGCAGACGTTCTGCTTCGCTTGCTTAAACGGCTAATTATGCAAAGCATAGCAATGTGTGCGTAAAGAAGAAGAGCAATTTACGAATCCAACTAAAACTGAAACAAAGAAGAAAAAGTAGTAATCCGAGAAAAAATCTGCTTTTTGATTGTCAGCGGGGCAAGCAGAGACGGAAGAGGAGTTATGCAACAATTTGGATTAGAGAAGGGAGGAAAGGGAAAGGGAATGGTAACCAAAAGAATATTATTTTCTGTTTTTCGGCAATTTTTGTGTCAATTGGCTAATTGCGCGTGCACGTGTACGCAAATGAATTGATGCGCATTTGGACAAAAGTTCTATGAATATTATAGAAAAATGCCAGCAATTTGTCAGACTACGTTGCCAATATACAATATTGTCTGATATTACGATGTTGAATCTTTCCAATGACCGTCGATGGTTTGCAAAAGTGAAGATTTTAACATTTTTGTGTTCGCCGCGAAAAAGATTGTTGAGGGGAACATTTGCGTGCGCGGGGAGATGAAATGGTCGCGCTTATGAATGAACCGCATTTTTTTCAGGAATACTCGCACGCGTTTAAGAATGAATTTTTTGTTGTTGTATGTAGTTTCAGACATTTTAGAATATTTGGCGCCGGCGCAGGCACAAGTGCAGCTGCGGTTTTGATTGCGCTGTGACTTGACTTTGATTTAGCGTAGGTCAAGGTTGAATTTATGCAAATGCGCGTAAGTACATACATACATATGTGTGTATGTATGTACATGGATGCATATGAATTTATGTACATATTTATATATGTACATATGTATATAGATATGCACACATATGGATGTGTGCATATATGTACATATGATTGTATACTTGATGACATTTTAGTTATTTGCGACTTTTCATTCAAATGTAGTATTGTCTGGAAGTATACATATGCTAGTGCAAGAATTTGCAAAAAAGTAAAAATTTAAATAAATTTTAAGTCAAAAGCGCGTGGCCCGGTTCCGAACTCGCGCAAAACGAAAGCATAAAGAACATTGCGGCGCCTCTTGAAGTAACTGCACAACAGAATAGAATTGGTTTGCTTAAACTTAATCGCTACTTGATTCAGTTTTGCGTGAATATTTTTTGCCAAGACAATATTTTGATACAAATGAACAAATTTGTAATATACATATGTAAGTAGATCGCATATTATTTCGCATCTACAGAAAAAGGAAATCAACATAGGAAACCAAATGAAATATTAAATTGGAAGCAAACTCTTAGTAATATTTATTATATTATAAAAATTATTTTAAAGAATGAATATGTATGCTTGGATATTTTAATATTTCACTTTTTTTTTTTCATTTTTTAATAAATTCGACTTATAATTTTAGTTCAAGCCAAATTTTTTTTCTTTTATTTTAAGTAATTTATTTTAAGAATTTCTTAAGCTTTTTCCTCTTATATTAAATTTTATATATGTTTTCAAACAAGCCATAAAACTACACAATATGCAAATGTGAAATGCCGTCGGTTAAACAGCAAATGAGCCAAGTTGTTTTGGCATATGCGTGGTTGCATACAATCAAAATTGACCCAATGCTATCACTTACATATTTAAATAAACCAAATGTGTCGTTAAATATGAAAATATAACTATTTCAATTTTTCCTTTAATTCATTTATATCATTTCGAAATCTAAAATTGGTACAAGAACAATCAACTTTTATTTGAATTTATTCTCTGTTAAAAGTATATTGTCTCTGCTCAGCTCTGTTAACTTGCCGCTCTCAATGTGGTGTATTTTCATGAGTGGGTCTATTAAAAATTTTTCGACTTTTGACAATTCACACTGAAATTCGGTCATGAGGCTTCTCATTTAATTTACGTTCTCTGGTATGGAGTTAACTGTATAACAATTGATTTTAATTAAAAAAAGAAGCAACAAACAATACATTTTGCAACTATTTTTGTGAACACAGGTGTATGTATGTATATATTTCGGGTTCTTAAAAATCAATACAATAGAAAAACACATACATATACAAAAAATACACTGTACTTGCTTGAAGTACTGGTATCGGAATACCACTGTAGATAATGCAAGAGGATTTCGAAGGGAATTTTTTACACCTTGGATGTAATCAAGTTGATCTTTGCAAACAGAAATAAATGCTTCATTCCTCCACTTTGACGGTTGTTGATATTATGGGTAGTTATAGGGCAGTTTTCATTACGTAATTTTGATTCATACGCTAATGCGTAAGTAAAGTGAGTGCTATACGTGACCTTTAAACGGTCACCAAAAGCTGTTCAATGCTATCTGTTTTCATTTGTAATAGTGCGCACAGTCACCGACGCAAACGTACGCTATGTGTCAGCTGACACGATCAAACTTATGAGAGCGCCATGTAAATGAAAACTCATCAACGTGTACGTGTGACGGGTACGCGCGACGTGTACGTGTGTAATCAGAGAAATTTAGATTTTTGCCGTGAAGCCGTGTCAGCTGAGTGCTCTCTCACCGCACAGTGTTGCCAAGCAGAACTTTTTAAAATCATTAACAAAATAACCTTATAAAAATTTAAATTTTTATGAAATTAATTTAAAATCGATGTTTAATAATGTTAATTATAGATAAATGAACTATTTGCATTTGTTGGTTTTTGGCTTTGGTTTATTATACAATGAAAAATTGTAATTGACAACGCGGATGTGTGTAAAAGTATGTATGCAAACAAAGGAATGGCAACATTGTGTTGATGCATACAAACACAGTTTTATGTACGCAAAGTTTGTTTACAAAACATACGCGCGGGCACAAGTTTTGCTCAATTTTGTGTGTCTCCCGACAAACAGACACGGCAAACGGACACGTCGGTGACTGTGCGCACTATAATGGTCTGAATTCATCTTTGTTTACGCGTGATGGTTTGGAATACTTACAATAACAATAATTTATGCGGCGCGGCCGCTATAGCCGGGTGCGTAGTATATCCGCTCTCCATTCGGTGTGGCAAGTAACATCAAAAATTATAGAAAAGTGTTTTCTAGTAACGGTCGCCCATCTGCAGGTACTGGCGAACCTTTAAGTGTCTGCCATGAAAAAAAATCATAAAAATCATTTGCCGTTCCGAGTCGGCGTGAAACTGTACAAAACAAATTGCATGAGAAGTTCGGCCAAACATCAAGCTATATGGTGCAAACGCAATAATTATTATTGTTATTATTATTATTATTATTATTATATTAAAAAATCTGAATTTAAATTAGTTAAAAAAGGCTCTAAATTCATAGTCTTCAATTTTAAAAAAAATCAGCCAGTTTTTTTTAACTTATTAACCGGTTAATTTCTTAAGATTTATTGCAGATAAAAGTCGAATGTATTTTGTGAATCTTTAACTGAGTAATCGGTTATTCCCATTTTTCGCTATGACTAGTTGCTCCAAAACAGCATTAACCATTCAAATTTTAGGAAATTACCTTGTATAGTTAACAAATGTCAGATTTTTTTTAATTTTTTTGAATTTTACCGTTATATGAGAGGTGGTTCTGGTTTGGTACGATATCAATTTTCGAAATGTTGCTTATCAACTTAAAATGCAATGTGTAGGTAGACTAAATATGCCAGGTCTTTTACCTTCCATGTATTGCTTATGCAACCCCATTCTGCGTATTAAATTTGAGCAAATTCTGTTCACTGGTTATCAATATATTGCATTATCCATAGCGAAAAACGCGAAACCAAATCAATCATATTGCTATAGACGGTACGCATGGGCCCAGAGGTATTAGACGTAGGTACACTCCGAAGACCGAATATCGACTCTTGCCTGCGCAGCAAAAATCGTGCGACTAAATACATAAGGAAAGCTCGACGTCGTAAAGCTGCAATCGCAAGATACAGCTACTAATTGCGTTACTCCACTCTCACACTTGATCTCTGAGAGAAAATTTTTTCAAACGGAACGGCGACCTGGTGACTTATTTCCATAGCATACTCAAATTGTAGAGGGAACAATTATCCACTTTTCTAAATGGTGACAGCAAAAGCGTCGCCCAAGAAGATAAACAGCCCGAACCAAAAATCGCTGATGACGGCGTTAACATCCGCCCACCCGACCTCGATGAAGTTCGAATAGAAAAAACTCTGTTACGAAACAACAAAGCCGCAGGAGCTGATGGGTTACCAGCTGAGCTATACAAGCATGGTGGCGAAGAGCTGGTAAGGTGCACGCACCAGCTTATTTCCAGATTAAGGTCGGACGAATGCTTGCCCGCGGATTAGAATTTAAGCGTACACTGCCCAACTCACCAGAAGGGTGATCCTGCAACATGCGCCAACTGCCGGGGAGCAGCTTCCTTAATATTTCATACAAGGTTATATCGAGCGAGTTGTGTGAAAGACTGAAGTCAACCGTCAACGAACTGATTGTACCTTATCAGTGTGGCTTTATACCTGGTAAATCTACCATCGAACATATATTTACGATACACCAAATATCGGGAAAGACCCGTAGGAAAAGGATCCACACACAACATTTTTTGGCGAATAGAAGTTGCCTATATGCCGCGTTGTCTGAACTTGGTAACCCTGCAAAAGTAAAAGGGCTATGTAAAATTTCGCTGAGCAACGCCAGTAGCCCAGCCAGATTTGGCAAAAACTTCTGCGAGTCTTTTGATACCTAACGAAGTTTTAGGATGACTCTCTATCGCGTGACTTCTTCAACATTATGTTGACCAAGATAATTCATGCTGCAAAATTGAACCGGTTAGACACCATCCATTATAAGAGTATGCAACTACTGGCGTATGCCGATAACACCGACATGGGTCTGGAGATGAACAAGGACAAAACGAAGTACCTCCTGTCATCGAATAAACAGTCAGCGCATTCAAGTGTTGACTCTTGCGTCACTGTTGACTCGAATGACCAGTTGGGGAAGGACTTGACTTGACTTGGTGTCTCTAACTTGCGCAAAGCAGAGAAGCAATTGGCGGGCTATGTTGAAATCGCCAAAATCGCCAAGGCGGCTATAGCGCCAATTAAGAAGAAGAAGATCTTCGAAAAATGTTAGCGACATACATAGTTTTAAAATTTTATATGAGCACTTCAGTAACAAAGAGAAAATTTTGAAAAAAATTTGTTCACGGGTAGGGCTCATATTGCCTTTTAAATAGTTTTCTGCGTAAATGCGATACGATGCTGGGATTCAAGTACTCGTTCCCAAAGAATATCGGATTAAAGTATAGAGTAAAAACTATCGGTATCGAGTGGCATAAGTATCGTATCGTATCGCAATTCATGTCTCTAATCAAAATCAACATTGACCCACATGACCACATAGTACATACATACATAACAAAGATTTGAAATTATTCGCTTTTTTAATTTATTGGTTGAATAACACAAGAAATAGTACCAGTGGATATAAGTAAAGCAGATCATCTACCAATACACATTTTCATACTGCACACATAGTAAAATGACGAGCAATGAGTAAGTTTCTCTTGATACAACCCGGTTTATCGCTCAATTCGCTCATTGAGCGACTAGACGTTGGTGTACATGTTAGAAAGAATACAAATTAAAATTCTTAAACACGTTGAAAAGAATACACATGATTAGGTGTATACATACATATGTACATAGTTTAGCTATATTATTATTTGTTTTGCTTCGCACATATCTGCCATTCATAGTCGGTACGAAACTAAGTTATATACGCTCATTAACATACTCATTATGAGTCATAATTAATACTAACTTATCGCTCACACTCTCGCCAAACATAACTTATCCGAAATTACACTCAGTTGTTATCATCAACTATAAGTTAGCAACGTTAGGTGGTAGCCTCGAGCCTAAAGCTAGTTAGTCGTTAGCAAGCAGCCTGTATCCAATCTACGCTTTTTCCGAAATAATACCGACTAAACCATATGTTTTATGTAACATAATCTTTTAAATATAGTTATTAAAAACTGTGATTATGTATTAAACATAATAAAGAAAGAACGATATGAACTATGTTTTATTATTTAAATAAAAAGAACTGTTTCTAAACAAAAAAGTTTATATGTTTCAATTAACTAAATTGAAGTAAATCCAAATCTGGAGACGAGGATTAAAACAACACTAACGGTTATAAAGTGCTATCATGGCTAAAAATTTTGGAAAAATTTTAACAAAAATGCTAACCATTTCTAAAATTCGGCATAAATTCTGTATGTGAACTTGTATAATTGTCAAAAACTTCGAAAAACTGTGTAATCCGTACAAAACTTGAAAAAAAAATTGTTTTTAACAAGTTTTAACAAAAGTGGTTTGGAAAAAAATAAAACGTACATATGTATTGTGTTAAAAATTTAATCAAAAATTTTAGAAGTCAAGCTTAAAATTTTTATATACTTATGTAAATGCATGACAATTAAAAGTGCTTAAAAACATTAAAGGTGTCCTAAAAACCCTTGAACAGGAAAACACAAGAACAAGAAGTGCTAAAAGGTGCATTGGTCTTAAACCAGCAAAATTCCAACCCGTTAAAAAAAAAGTTAAAGGTGACCTAAAAAATCTTGAACAGAAAAAAACACGCAAGAACAAAAAGTATTAAAAAAGTGCATTGGTCTTAAACAGGCAAAAATTTCAACCCGCTATAATTGTACGAAATTATGTGTGCGAAATATGCAAAATAATATAAAGTTTCGAGAACAGGAAAATACAGCAACAAAAAAATTGCTTAAAAAGGGCACTTGACACCAATTCGCGAAAGTCCAACCTGCTATAACGGCATATTCCAATAATTCATATGAGCAATAGAAACTTAGAAGAGCGAGAAATAAGTGTTATACTAAAGTGAATACACGTTCGTTGTTAATGCTGCTAAACATTTGCGCGCCAATGCTCCAATGTTGCATAAAAATTGAAACTTGTTGCGTGAAAGTAAATACATATTGCTATGTCAAATTTAAGAACATTTATAAGTGTATATACATTGTTGATGAACAATACATAAGTGGCTTAACAAAATTATGTCGCAACAAAGTATACAAAAAGTTGCGTGAAAGTGAATGTTGCTATGTTACATTAAATGTTGCTATGTTGCATAAAGTATAACTAAAACTTTGAGCAATCAAATCAAAATAACTAATGAATAAACGAATTTAAATGAAAAAATAAATAAAAAATTCAACCCGGCCGAACCTATTAAAAACTATAAATTAAACCGAAAATAAAAATAAATAATTACAACAAAGTAAAATGGCACTGACACTAGCAGAGACGTTAAGAGAAGCACGAAGCTTTCCATTCTTTGATGGGCAAAGTGAGTACACCATCACACACTATTTAAGAGACGTCACAATAATTTTATCGCTGACAAATGAACAAGAACAACAGATTATATCCAAAGTTTTGTGTAACAAGTTGAAAGGGCGAGCTTTACATGTAATCCAACAACTTAGCGAACCAAGCTTTGAAGATGTATTGTCCAAACTGAGGGAAGAATTTGGCGTGAAGAAAACATTTTCAAGTTTAAGAAACGACGCAATGAATGTAAGACCCTTAAATATTGAAGATTTGCACAATAAGTTAGGAACTATTTTACAAACTATGAACACAAAATATATTTTAGAAGGTGCAAATGATTTTTTATATACACCACATAATAATACAAAATTAATTTTTGACGTTTGTTTACAATTTTTGCCATTCAATGTAAAAACTTTATTGTTACAAAATCATATAAATAACATGGAAACTGCATTCACCTACTATTTACAAAACAATATGTTGAACGATATTGATATAGACAGCGGTAATACGAAGGTTGATGCTCACTTAAAAAATAATAAGTACAATCGTAATTTTCACAATAATACCAATACGTTCCTTCATAAAAAAAATATAAAGGAAAGTAATGAAAACAATATAAATTTTTATAGGAATAATCCAAGTAGACCCACTAATTTTAATACAAATTATAGAAACCATAACAATTATCACAGAAATTTTGAAAATAAAAACTATTATGAAAATCCTAAAACAGTAATTTTAGTAAATATAACAACAGCAATAACTATAGGAGAGACAATGCCAGTGGGAACGTTTGGGGTGGATTAAGTGGTCATAGAAACTTTAAATATGCAAACAATTCCGGCAGCGACATAGAAAAAACTGCTTTTTCTGGCCCAAATGGGAATTACGAATTTACGCGCATGCCGTTTGGCTTAAAAAAATTTAAGCGCCTGCTACGTTCCAGCGCATGATGAATACGGTTTTGTGTGAATACAATAATAAAATCTGCATAATTTATATGGACGATATTTTAGTATTTTCTACATCTATTAGTGAACATTTTGAGAGCTTAACAAAAATATTCAACCTCTTGTCCGAAAACAATTTAAAAATCCAATATGATAAATGCAAATTCTTATCTAGATATACAGAATTCCTAGGCCATATCATTACACCTGAGGGTATATAGCCAACAACTGAAAAGATACAGCCTATACAAAAAATAAAATTACCACGGACTGTGAAAGAAATTCAATCCTTTTTGGGCTTGACTGGTTACTACCGTAAGTTTACTAAAAATTACTCTGTGATAGCTGCGCCCATAATCAAATATTTAGGAAAAAATAAAATAATTTATTTACAGGATAAGGAGTATATCGAAGCATTTGATAAGCTGGAACTTATTATGACTTCACCTCCATTTCTGGCATTTCCAGATTTTGCCAAAAAATTCACTGTGACAACCGACGCCAGTAATGTTGCAATAGGTGCTGTTTTGACCCAAAATAAAAGGCCAATTTGTTTTGCGAGTCGCACATTAAATGGAGCAGAAAAACGGTACTACACGCTGGAAAAAGAAATACTAGCCATAGTATGGCCAGTGCGTCATTTTAGGCCTTATTTATTCGGACGTTCATTCGTTATTCAAACGGATCATCAACCCCTTAAATGGCTCTATTCCATGAAGCATCCAACCGCACGCATTTTAAGATGGAAAACTCTACTTAGCGACTAGGAATTTGAAGTGGAATATATTAAAGGTAGGGAGAACAAAGTCGCTGACTTTCTAAGCCGACAAAAGGATAGTAATTTCATGGATAAACAAGAAAACTTTGATATTAAATCTTTGTTTGAAAATTCTTTAGAAACGGTGCATTCAGCATGCGAAAATTTAAATGACCATTTCCTTATTTCCGAGTCATTAGTCAACCGATATACCACTCAAATTTGTCTAGTAAGAAACAAAACTGTAGTAAGCGAAATGTTTTACAACAAATACCGAATAGTCTACATAGCTGAAACAGACTTACAAAATAGCATTTGCTTTGTTGTTTTATTGTTTCCGAAATTGTTTTCTGACGACTGTTGACAAATTCACTAAATTAGCTTCCATACATAAATTGCAAGATAGAAATATGGTTACAATTAAGCTCAAACTCCAAGAAAGATTTGCCTGGCTAGGAACACCGAAAAAGTTAGTAATGGACAATGAATTTAATAATTTTCTTATGAGATTATTCTGCCGTGAAAATAATGTAATTCCTTACTTCACTACCCCGAATAGCCATACTGGAAATGCAGATATCGAAAGACTCCATTCCACACTACTAGAACATATGCGCATTTTGAAAAAAACAGACAACTGCTTAGAAATAGAGGAAATTACGATTAAGGCTATTGGTTTTTATAATAATTCCATTCATAGCTCAACCAATGTAAAACCGATGGGCATTATCAATAAAAATAATATTGATTTTGAAAAAATTAGAAACTATACTCGCAAAAGAAAAAAACAAGCTATAGACAAAATAAACGCTAAAAGAGAAATCGTGCCAAATTTTGATAACAACAAAGTTTATATTAAAAACTCTCTTGCTAATAGAAACAAAGTTGCCAAGAGATACGTAAAATTGCCAAACAGTTACCCAAATAAAATTGGCATAGCTCATATTAAAAGGCCACATAAAAACTTGTAAATATTACATATTATATATTCAAAGGATGAAAAATATGTAAATACTTTTATTACTTGTAAATATTCTTATATATTTAAAGGATGGAAAAATATCTAAATACTTTTATTTCTACTTTACGTAATTACGTTCAAAATTTGCTCAAAGATTAAAACGGGGAAACTAAGTTAAAACCTAACCATTAACTCAAGATATGCACCTAATGACATTGTTATCGTGGCGTCGTATATTTGAAATTTTTTTTGTATGTAATGTTTAAGAATTTTCCGGTTTGTAATTGTCTATAAATATGTAAATGTTAGACTCCAAAGATCTAAATTTCCTAAGGAAAATAATGTTAAATTCGGATATCTAATACTTTGAATTATATATAATGCTCAGGCATTTATCGATTTATAATTTAAAGCAAAGAACAAAGCTTAAAATTTAAAGAAGTAAAATTACTGTTACGCTGAAAGATTAAAAATGTAAAATTTTAGTCGTAAATTCGCAGGGACGCGAATTCATTATCGGAGGGCGAGTTATATACGCTCATTAACATACTCATTATGAGTCATAATTAATACTAACTTATCGCTCACACTCTCGCCAAACATAACTTAAGGTTCAATTATAGGTGCCATACCATAACGCCATACCCATAACCAAAATTCAATTGATAGGTATGGTTATGGTTATGACCATGGCGTTATGGTAAGGCACCACTAATTGGAAACAGTGTTGCCCATAAAGTTGGTTCGATCAGCTTTTTTATTGGTGGTTATTGCACCTATAATTGAACCTTTATCCGAAATTACACTCAGTTGTTATCATCAACTATAAGTTAGCAACGCTAGGTGGTAGCCTCGAGCCTAAAGCTAGTTAGTGGTTAGCAAGCAGCCTGTATCCAAGCTACGCTTTTTCCGAAATAATACCGTCTAAACCATATGTCTTATGTAACATAATCTTTTAAATATAGTTATTAAAAACTGTGATTATGTATTAAACATAATAAAGAAAGAAAACGAAATAGACTATGTTTTATTATTTAAATAAAAAGAACTGTTTCAAAACAAAAGGGTTTACATGTTTCAATTAACTAAATTGAAGTAAATCCAAATCTACTATATACATATGTATGTATGTATCTTTGAGTTTGTAGCTTGGTAAAACAACAAAAAATTTTATTAAAACTTCAACGCGAATATTTTGGTTTTAGTTTATTTTTTTTCATAATAACAAAACGAGATCATTCATGATTTACAATAATAGTAAATTAATAAACTTAGTATATATTTACATTAAAGTGTAAACTCGTCTGTTTGTCTATTAACCCTTTTTTAGTCCTTTTGTTTTGCAATTTGGCTTTTTTTCGAAAGTTCTGACGGCACTGGCGAAAAGGTATTGAATTGAATGCAATATAAAATATGTACATGTGTGAAGAAATTATTAAAAAGAAACAAGTTTGAAGAGATTTTACCTAATAAATAAAGAAATAAACGGTAAAGTATTATGTTTATTTTAGAAAAATAGGTAAAGTAGTATCTAATGATTCGGTGTTGTATTAAACTTTTAGAAATACCGTAGGTTAAGAAATTACAATTGTGTAGACGCAAAATCGGGCAAAAAATAAACGAACAGCGGATGATTGCATTGCTTACAGGTGGGCATCAGGCATCAAGTCAATTTAAAATACACATAAGCTATAAAATGCTTGGGGAAGTTTTGTTTTGCAAATATATTTTACTTCTGAAGAAATTTTAGAATTTCAATCCATGCATATGCTTATCTAGCCCTTCCAACGAGCACAACGGGCGCTACAATACGCTAACTACCAATGAAGTTGCAGTGATGTTAATATACAAATGTGGTGGTCTACGATATTACAGTCACGCTACGGCGGATATCACAGCTATCGCTCGTGCGATCGTTTGCAATACCCTCTCATATTTTTAAAAGCGATGATGCCTACAAATTTTCATACCACAATTTTCGCCAAACCGCGGAGCAGGTAATTTACAAAAAACATTATCTTGGATGCAATTAAATGGATATAAAATTACGATAAGAGACAACATCTTTAACGCGTTGCATAGGTATGGGAACCTTTTTAACCAGTACTGTAAAGACATGGCCGCTAAAATTATACCAGAAAGGTTGAACTTTATTCGAATATATCAAACGGCGTTCCGTGCAGCGAATCTAACTTAGGGAAGCTGTTAATGAAGACCGCAATTCGGAAAATATTTTATTATTTTGCCGTCTTCCTTCACTGGTTCTCTTAGATACCTACAAAATGCCCTATTATATGCACGGCTTAAGGAAGGCCTGATCATTCGTGAATTTTACATAAAACCCGGAAGGAATTTAAATCAAAAACGAATTGCACGTAAACTAACGACCACGTGAGCTTTTTTATATTGTTTCCAGGACTTTCCTCATAAAATTACATAAGCTCATGAAATTAGTAACAAAACAAGATATTTTCGGAAAAGTTACGTGTCATTTGTTCACTTCACGAATGGAAAAAGCGAGGGTTACCGCATGTCCAGCGAATTCTGGCGCAGACAAGATTAACACAGCAATTTCGCTGAGAGTTTCAACGGAAAACAAAGGTTATGAGTCTTTAGCTCAGTAACAGATCAGATGATGTTGTTCACTCCCTAACGGAGTTTCTGAACTCTCGGGGGTAGCGTCGAATTTTTGCAAGATCTTAAACCTCCGAGTTTACGTAACGGCACATACATTAAAATTAAGCATCTTATACCTAAAATTGTAGATAGAGGGGCTGCGAAGCCGAAGATGCAACTGAAGACAAATTGCTTGCGTTAAGGACAAGTTGGCGAGTGTACTTAGTGGAAGACGAATGCGATTCGAAGAATTTGTCTTTATATGAGGACTTTTTTCTAAATGAAAATCTTTTTCTAAAGGTAAAATTTAAGGAAAAAAAATTTTCAGCCTAGAAAGCTAGGCGATAGATGTGAAACTTCATGGATCTTGATGGTCACTTGAAATGAAAATACTCACCCTAGCCAGCAAGTTTTGTGAGATAGAAATATTTCCCCGATAACAGAAGCCACTATTCATTATTCTGGAATTTTTAAGGGTGTTAGGTTAATGAAAAAACATAGTTGATGTTTTTGCCTCCATTTATAAAAAATCTATTCATTCACTTCCATACTTTCATGTTCAAGAAATGATACAATTGGTTTGTGGTATGAAAAATATGAAATGAAAACTCGTGATTGTAAATTATTTAAATATCTTGAGAAAATTGCATCTATTGTCGTGCCTGATCTGGTTGTTGAGTCTTTAGGATTATTATTCACTTTTAAATTAAATTTACTTTCTAAAAATTGTACAAATGGTTGAGCTTCTTCCAAGGCAAAATTGGCATTAAAATCACCGCTTATAGTTCTGATTGATATTTATTTAAATATCTTGAGAAAATTGCATCTATTGTCGTGCCTGATCTGGTTGTTGAGACTTTAGGATTATTATTCATTTTTAAATTAAATTTACTATCTAAAAATTGTACAAGTGGTTGAGCTTCTTCCAAGGCAAAATTGGCATTAAAATCACCGCTTAAAATCATTAGCATGGTGTGCAATACTCTCCTAATTTTGCTGCGCCAGAGGGAGTATATGCCTATAATGCTCTATGTATGAATTTTATATTTATATATATATATATTTATTCTGTCACTGGAGTTATGGTAGACAGCTACCCCACCAGCTCTTATATTGGGACGTTTGAAATGGACGACACAATCGAAGTTCGGCACATCCACAGCTTCTTCATTGTTTATCCATGTTTCTGACAATAATAAAATATTCGCTCGTTGGGCTACTGTGTCCGTCAAGTCTACTGCGTGAGCCCGTAAACTTTGGCAATTAGGGAGAATAATGAGGGTCCTCTTCTATTGCTGATAAAATCTGTCATCGAGGACGTGATAGTTGACAATTTGTTCATTGCTAGCCGACGAAACTCTTCCGCCAAACTACTCGTCGATGCTGATACCTTCCGTCCATGATAAAATGATGTAAATTGATAGCCCTCTTCCTTGCTCTGTATTCCCGGACACGTTCAGTACTAGTTTTGGGTTTTTCTTCACTTTATTTAGTTTATGTTTGGCACGCAGTCGATCTCTGTATTTTTTACACGACTGAGCATTCTGATTGATATTTGCACTATTTAATAGTACTTCTCACTTCTCTATATAACCTCGATAAACATCAAATGCTGCAAGACTGACGACACGTGCTAGGGATACTTTACAACATAGCTAATCCCCATGTAAATTCCCATAAGAACTCGCCATACTCGGGTCAATAGTACGAACACTAGATGGAGCATCGCAACGTCTTCATGCCACCCTGTCTGTCTGCAAGCTAATATTATAAAAGCTAAGATTTTAACGGGGTATGCGCCAGGCGAAATAACCATGATCCCGAGGACACCAATGATACCAACAAATTTACCTTTGTATTCAAACGAATACAGTTCCCTGTCGGAAAAAGCTTTGCAATTACTATTAACAAAACACAAAGGAAAACTTTTATTACTATTGGACTTGGACTTCGGAGCGCGGTCTTCTAATGGTCAACTATATATTGCGCTGTAACGAACTGGTACTCCTTAGAATTAAACACTACTAATTCCTGGGAATGGAAATGAAACTCAAAATATTGGATTTACAGAAGTTTACAATACCAAAAACTGAACCCTTCCTCTTTCTTTACCGTTGAATTTATAGTGTGTTTTTTTACTTTTAGGCATCTTCTTCTGGTCCTGTTGAAGCTGACAAAAATATAGCGTGTGCCTATTCTTTTCTCTCTATGGTAGGCTTACCAAGTCTAAAGCCAAACTGACAAGGTCCAATCAGTTCTCTACCGGTGGGCTTTAGTCGTTCACATAATACACTCAACAGAAGCTTATATGCTTTTTATCAACTTAAGAAACATTAAAAAATGTTAATTATGTTGAGAACGCTATGATTATCGAGTTTAGTTACTGTTTGCAAACAACGTGATAGATGTGATAGGTACGTTAATTATCAACCAGTTTCAAGCAGTTTTCGTGTTTAAGTTATTAGAGAGATCTTTAATAAGTTCGCTTTGCACTAGCCGCTTTCTTTTTTGCTCATTTAATATTTTTATAAATTATACCCTACATATATTGTGCCCGAGTTAAAGCCACGAGAAAATCCATTCAGCAGTGAATTTAAACAGCCAAAGAGACAGACAAAAATTCTAAAAGTGGTCAAATTTATTCCATTGCATTTCTTGCATCACCTTTGGCCATTTTTTGAAAGAAATTGTTAATGTACAGAAACGTTGCTACTGAAGCAAGCGGTAAGTAGCCTTAAACCCAACTTTTTGCAAAGCAAAGAAACTTTCTTGTGAGTTCGGGTTTGTTCGGCACTGCAGTACAGGTCGCTAGATAGATATATAAAATATCCATTGTGCCCTCCACTCTTGACAGTACCTCGTCTAATCACAGCGCCCTTGTATTTTTTTTGTATTTTCTTTTTCCCTAAGCTCTTCGTTAATAAAGTGTTGCCCAATCGCGATGAAGGGCTCGGTTCCTATGGCCGCCCTTGTAGCCGAGCCCCTCGGGTGCCTTTGTGGTCCAGAACCCAGAAGGGCTGAATATGATTCCGAGTTCCAAGAGAGTTGAGTATATCTTTACACTCAAGTACCAATGAGGATTTGAGTTCTGTTTGGCTGTCACATAAAATTACTATATGCTCGTTTTGATACTTTCTTCTTAAGTTAACCGCACACAGAAAAATAGCATATAATTGTCATCCTTCCCATTGGCATAGTCATGTATTCTCTGGGACAAAAGACACCGGCCTATAAATTCTCTGGAGTCTTTGAGCCGTCCGTGTACTAGCGCAGTTTACTCATCTGGAGATGCCATTCTAGAGACGACACACTCTTTGTTGCTTTATTTCCTTGTTCAATCATAAATATTCTTTCGCATTTGATAACATAACATCATCTCTGGAGAGTTGATTCAGTGAAAACCTAGTACTCAGCGTTTTCATGTTATTGAATGATATAATATTCCCTTTTCCGTGATCTTTATGGTCTTCATCGAGCAGCATGGAGTCCATTCCTAGCAGCTTCCTTCTCTTCGAAAAAGGTGTGTATGATGGGCGTCTTGAGTGGGTTAATATTAAGCCCTACCCATGCACACTCGGCCTTGGACAGATTTAACGTGCTTCTGGGTTTTATCTGTATCTAGTTATCTCCTACAGCTGTATTCGCTATTCTGGTCTTAAGCAGCGCTTGCATAAATGTGGTTGCACGTTTCTTTTTGTCAACGCCTGAATGCAAGTCGCTCTCAAAGGCCCTCTGCGTCCAAAGCGGCACATATTACACTCTCCGCAGAAAAAAGCACGATGTATTTCAGGCGTTAATTGGTATAGAGCAGTATCAGCCCAGTGTCCCTGCCTATACACATGCTGACTGGAGTGAAACGGCTCTCTCCGCAGAGTGTTTGACCGGATCTCATTATTTATAATCTTCTCTATTGTTTTGATTACATAGGAAGTTAAACTAGTTAATCTAAAAGATTTAGCAAAAGAGTAGTCCCTTTATACTACATTTGGTATAAATATAACCGTGGCCTTCACGCACCGAATACCATCAACCCCCGAGACTTGCATCCGCCAAACGGGTTCGCAAAGCATTTCACGGATCAGACCACCAAAAGGTTTTGAATTCCTTCCTTTGTTGATCTCGGCGCAGCTGCAGTTAAATGCATCATTGATAACATCATTGAGTCTTCCTACCCTGCTTTCTAACTCCATACAGTCTACTTTCCTGAGAAATTGTCTGAGTATATCGGATATTTAGATCCAGTACGTTCTTGTATTTCTGCATGTAGGTTCCCCTGAGGTTTCTCATCTGATTACCGACCCTCATCATTGCCCTCGGCTTGATTTATGATAATTGATTTTATGATCCGACTCCGAGGGTTGTGCTGAGGCTCTCTACGAGATCAGATTATCAGCCAGTTTGTTACCGAGAGTAATGTCAAGCACATCTGCTCTATCTCTAGAAATAAATGTTGGTTTAGACCCAACTTTGGAAATACTCAGTTCAATACTTATCATAAATAGGGACTTAACTGTCCCATTCCACGTTGTGTGCATTGGCATCACATCCAATGATTAGGGGAAGTTTCGCTATTTTGTAATGCATATCCAGCTAATTGACCTTTTCTGGGGGGATGGTGTTATAACCCGGCGTAGTAAGCGCCGGTAAACACAATATCCCGAATGAAGTATTCTGTAATGCAAGAGTAGTCAATATTTTCGTTGTGCGTTACACGAACTCTAGGGCTTTCTGATGAGGGATCTCATATTACTTTATTACTTGTCTTCTTGATACCCCATATTTGGTCCTTGTACACCTACGGCTCCTGAGCCAGAAGGATGCCCAGATCTTCCGAGGTGAATTTCCTCGCAATTAAAGTTGCTCTCTCGTGATGGAGGTTGATCGGGGTAACTGACATGGGCGTGATCATAGCTGCGGGTCATCGATTTCCGAGAGCATACACTCGCTCTGAAGTGTCTCCGGGGTCACTGTAACCTGATGGGGGGGAGGGGGTGCCCGATGCCACTGGTATCGTAGATAGTTAAGCCCTTCACACCCTGCATATCCTTTGTCACGGGGTCTTCTTCCCTCGCGATTTCTGGTCGTTAGGGCCTCACTCTGACAAGACTGAGCCTGTAGTTTAGCCGATACCCATCCCTCATCATCCTGCTTTTAGATGCCTTATCTAAACCGAGTATTAACCTAACCCCGGAGTTTTCTAAGGTGCTGTTTGTAACTCGCCACGACAAGGTGTGTTAACCATCTTTCAAAGCTTTAATTAGTCCGATCACGTGGTCGCCGGATCTGCCAGCACTCCTCGGAAGAAGCACCACCACCGTATGGGTTGGGGGAGTGTTTTCCCTCCCTTGGCCCATAACTTGGGTTCCTTCCAAGCTCCCAGCTTGGGTGCTGAATTTACAAACCATTCTGGCATCGCTTCTTCCTTGCAGTCTATAAGGAGAAGCCTTGGGCGAAAGCATACTCCGCAAAAGGCTAACAGGCTACCAACCCGAGCATTTGCGCCAAATAGTTCTCAGGTAATACTGCAGACCGGACTTCCTTATGGGCATCGGAAAGCGATAGACAGACCTATCGAAGCCGCCGAATCGTTGGATTCCTGCCAACTGCCGAGACTGATGTAGAAGCTTCTCCGCTTTGCAGTGGCTGGTCTGTCGGCTTTTTTCCCGCTACTCCGCTCTTATGAGCATGCGGTTTCTGGATCTCGCCTTGTTCGCAACCCAGCTATTTTTCGCGCTGTTTTATGAGGTTTTCCCTACTCCAGGTACATACCGCCTTTTCTGGGGTTATTTATGGGGTTATTTATGGTTCCCATGGAATGGGAAGAGGTTGTGGCCTGTTACGGCTCCAACTGGCAGTGCACCCTGTTTGGGAACCAAACAGTATGCAATTTTAAGTTAAATTCAAATCAGTTTTTATAACTGGTTTCCCATACACAAAAAAATTAAGGAAAAGTCAACCTATGTTAAGAAAAACTCGTGGAAAACCAGCAGCACTCTGTGTCTCAAAATCTAGTTGTAATGAAAAAATCCATATAAAATGTGGCATTATATCGAATGTACATTCTGGCTGTTTCACCGAGAAATGAGTCATTATTTAGCCGATTCGCAAATGAAAAAGTGAATGTAATTTGTAATACCTTGTACTTTTTCTGTCCGATTTGGGCGCTCTTACGCTTCACAGTTTTGTAACAGAATTGTGTTTCAATAAGACATTTCTTTTTTTTTTAAAGCAACCGCACTTTAATCTTTTCATCTTTTGTTCTTCTCCTTTTGGATATTGGCTTGACAGCACTAAAGCCCGGCTGAGGCCCAATCTGCTTTTCCGTTCATTCCGTTCATCTAGTCGATTTCGATTTTGAACTGAACCTTTGTGAATGGATACAAGTAAAAATGCTAAATTAAAGAAGGCGGCGGCTAATATAAAATATCACGAACGCGAGAGAATTAAGAAACCCCAGGGTTGCGAACACCGATTTTAGTGAGGGTGATCTCAGCCCAGGTGAGTTGCGACGATTATGGACTAAGGTTTCTCTTGATTTATTCAAAATGAACTGAACTGTCGTTGTTACCTTTCCATCCGCTGCGACAGTGAACTCCGTGTTGCGCAACCTATTTAAAATTATCCTATATAAATTATTGCTTGCACGCCATAGAACTGGACAGAGCTGAACCTGAACATTTAATTTTAATCAAGCATTTTTGCTTTGTTAAATTTTGTTTACTTAGTTTTACTTATTAGATAAAACTACTACTAATTTTACAATATCGTTTTAATTTTTGTGCGACTCTTTTTGATGAGTTAGTAATTCACATTTCGTCGCGATCAATTCCGCTCGCAATAATGAAATGTTGTTGTTGTTGCATTATTATAAATTGCTTGGTGGCTATTGTGCCGCACTAAATATTTATGTATGTACCTATGATGTATGTAGGTGTTTTAACCTATTGACTGGCAATGAATATTCGAATGTGCTAACTCCCCATTTTTAAGTATCAGCTGATTTAAGAGCTAAGCAAGCAGAACCTTTACATTTCTTCCGCCACATTACCAAAACCGACATTTGGTTAAGGCGTTGCCTTGAGGAGTACGAGTACGAATTATTGTGGAGGTCGTGGGTTCGATCCCAGGAAGAAGCCTGATGAGATATGGTGATCACCGAAATAGCTATAATTTTTACCATTGATGTTTTTAAACTGCTATTTTTATTTTTTCTATTTTTAGTTTTTGTTTCTGCTATTAAATCGGGTATTGTAGTTTTCGAATTTCTTTTTCTTTTCATCTTCTCGCTTAAGAAATGCTTTTATACTTTGTATGCACATTGACTCCGGGAAAGAAAGGATTTTTACATGGATACTTATACTTACATATACTTATATACGGATATGTACTTATGTAGATACATACATATGTACATATGTACATATGCTTAATTTGCTGTGACAACCACATACTGAAAATGAGGGTAAAGCGATGCTTTGTCTCTCGTTAATACATGCCTACATACATCCACACAAATGTATGTTTCAAGTTCAATAGGTGATCGCTGTTTAGCTCAAATCAGTGTATGCATGTATGGATATATGTATGTATATAGTAGAGCGCGATCACGTCCTTCACGCTCACGTTCACGTTTAAATTTCGTGTTTGATCGGCACTGAGTACTACAAATGTAACCCAAATCCATGAACTGAAAGAGGTCTAATTAACATTGTGATGCCCTGGTTCAAGGCCGTATATTCCAACTCTACATAACATCAGAGTAGCACAAAACTACTCTAAGATATTATTCCAGGGAGCATCTACGGCTGGTTAGTTTCGTTACTTTTTGCCATTGAAAGTAAACCGTTTCGAGGCCTTAAAATGCTTTATTCATAGTACATATATCCTTTATTCATAGTAAAACAACAAAATTCAACATATTCTGTCTTCTCTACAACTAAACTTCCACTTTTATCGATTCTCTATAAAAGCAAATGGGCAATTGGATAATACTAGAGTTGCCTTAACAATAATTTTACTAAAACTTATGTTGCAAGACGCAACAAGCTTAATTACATGATATAAAAACGAAGCTCAAAATAAACACAAGTTTATAACAGTAATTTTTTAGTGCTGTAAACTAACTTTGATTATTACTTTATTAAATGAGTTAATTTAATTTTTCCTTCTTGGCAACATAGCCAAACAAACATCTTGTAACAGTCACGATCGTTAAATCACAAGCAATTGTCGAGTAATAGTGAGATGGTTTGGTTTCAAGAGTTGGTCCAAATATTTCAGGAAGGAATAGACTAATTTGTAATTTCATGTGAATGTACTCATCAATCTCATTCGTTTGATATATTTATGTAAATATATTTCAAGTATGCAGCTATTGTAGTTTTGAAAAGCTAAAAATGGATACAGAACTAATAAATAAACGCGAGTTAAAAATAGTTTCCATTTCAAGACAACCCGACCGTTCGGGTCATATTTTTCCTTTTCCATGAAACTCGAATATGTTGTTCCTTTGTCAAAATGATCAGACACGTATTTTTTCTTTTGGCCAAAAAACATTTTCCCAATATTTTTCAGCGATTTTATTTTGTTGTGAAAATCTTTGTTTTCCGTGTTTGAAATGTTGTTTTTTTTTTTGAATGCACATAACTTCCCTAAAAAACTGATTTTGATAATTCAACTTTCTCGAATGAGAAAGGCACTATTTTCAAAAATTAATTTCTCAGGACTGCAATGGGGTTTGGTCAATCTTCTGGGTATGCAGTTACAGTTGATCGACTATACTCAATCCCTACTCTTACGTCCTGTTATGAAATTTGCTGATTGGTTAGCTATGTTTAATACTTGGTATTGTGTTTCGTTATGAAGAGAAAGTGCATCACAACTGCCCGTGTGCATTTGGCTAGTACCGGAACATCAGAGAGGTGCATATTCCTAAAGCAGATACGATCTCTTTACCACAATTGAGAAAAAAATATGCACAAGGGAGTTCAAAAGAAACACATTGGGGATACATGACTACATATTATAGAAGCAGAAGTGGTCTTTCAAGCTTTATTTGTGTCCCAAAAGTCCCAATTTAAAATATCAAGAACCGATTTCAAACCATATTGAGAAAATTTAACAGTTCATTTAATTTGTCCCTAATATCAACTCAAAAATAGTGTGATATTTTTATAGAACAATTCAGTATTTTTTGTTTTCCTTATAATAAAGTAGTAAATAATAAATAAAGTTGAAGGCCTTCGGCGACTCCTCTCACAGCAAACAAAGTCTGTAATTTAATTATTGGCGACATACCTGATGTTTTTGTTCTTTTCATTAATCACTATTTTTCTTGTTCCTACACTTTTTTTCTCAAATTCCTATTTCTGTACTCACACACATCACATACTTCAATTTTTTTTTCTTTCGTTAGACTAAAATTTTCAGTTAATTTTCTAATACTATATATGAAATTATTACTATTAAACTTTTAGAAAAAGACTTACAAATAAGGTGTAGCAAAAACAAGATAATTATATAAATCTAGTAAATTCACCCCGGATTCAATTAATGCTTTAATCAGAACTTTCCGTGAATTTAACTTTTCTCAAACTTGGCACAACCCGAGATGTACTCAGCTCTGAATTACATTTGATACTACGGAGTAGTGAGTATAACTATGTAGTTGGTACTGTTACGTGGAATAGGCGAACGATTTTGATGATAATAAGGAATAGGAAGAGTATGCATTTTAGCATTCTTAGGCAACTTATTTGGGATTAAAGGTGCGGTAGTTTAAGTACTTTAAAGGTGCAATAAGTATGTATGTAAGTAGTTAAACAAGCGGTGTTTAAGCGGAGTCGTAGCTATATGCGCTTTGTTCTGGTTGAAATTATAGTGTTGACCAGTGAAAGATGGTAGTGGTGTGGGCGTACTAGGTCTGCCACCGTCGCCTAACCGCGATTTAATTAGTGTCTTCAATGTGTTATGCGCGCCTCCGCTCCAGAAAGTGCGACTTCAAAAAAGTTAGCCGTTTCTATACAACCAACACAAACGTCGATTCGTTGTAATTGTACCAACTGTTGTTAGAAATTACAGCTTCGTTGCACACAAGAAATTCTATTTGTATTTCCTTTCTCTTCTCTTCTGTTTTGTATTGATTTTTTTTTTTTTTTTTATTAGAGAGAGGAAGTGCAGCTCCTCGTGACGATGATCAAATTGGGAAAGACGGATCAAGAATTAAGTATTATGAATATCCAAAACATTTTGCTAAAGATCATGTCATATAAATTATGAGAATTTGTATCGAAAAAATGATGTTTTATTGTTTTATTTTATGTTACCAGTGGCCAAACATTTTCTAACGAAGCTGATTGTTTTAAACATACTATAATTTGTTATAATATGTGTACCATTTTGTTTCGTTGCCGTAGAACCAGGGGAGATTGCGTTAAAACTAACTTGCACAGTTTATAAATTTTAGAATGTTGTTGAAGCTAGAGTGGTCTTTCGTTTCATATAAGAGACGGTCTGCACAGAAGATATTCATCTCTCTGTTGTTCATTTTCATCCCTGCCGCTTCCGCAGTAATCAGTGTGAGCAATACCAAATTTTGCATGGAATGTGTTAACTTAAATGAAATATTAAGAGTTCATTGACCTTATGACCAATATGTGTTCTCCGAACTTGTGGGTAGATATCTACCCATATTAAGGTTTCAATATCGAAAAGGAATTTGTTTTGAGATCCATATTAGTCAAAAGGGTTTAGAGCAGGAGTATATTATGACAAAAAGAGTCATATATGTTTCATATGGGGCTTATTTAGTGTATGGATTTTAGATCATATACGTCGAAGTTTTATTTTTTACATTAGCATAATTTCGAGAGAGTGTTCTTAAAATGCTAGCAAAAGTCAAAGACCCCAATGGCGGATGAATTGAGCGAACGGTTGTACCTTATAAATATTTTTATCATGGCTAATACCTTTGTTAGGACAGTTTGCGCACACCTATTATGTTTGACATGGTTAGGTTAGGTTTGGTTAGAGTGGCTGCAACCATGCAAGTCCACGGATGCTCACGTAGGCTGAGAAAGCCCGTTGTGATACCGCTGGCGGGGCCATATGTTTTCTTTTTCCCTCTTTTAGAAGGTAAACCACCGTGTGCGCCTTACGTAGCACAGAGGGTCGAGATTGCTAGCCGAGCTCAGGTCGGCCAAACAGTTTAGAAAATACCCATTTAAGAATTGGCTTCGAGACTTGGACAAGCCGGGACAGTGGCAGAGATAGTGTTCGATGCTTTCAACTTCCTCTTCGTCCCTGCAGCTTCGGCAGAAATGGTTTGTTATGCATCCCAATCTCTTCCCGTGTGTTCCTATAAGACAGTGTCCGGTTATTACCCTAACCATTAGTCTGAGAGAAGGTCGATCCAGGCGAGTTAGCGCTTTGGATCGCTTTACGTCAGCCTTTGGCCAAATTGGTAATCCGAGATGTTGGTTCCATGGCCCACCTGATATTCACTTACTCGATGAGTTTTGTCTTTAAACTATGAGTGCAGGAGGTTAGAGGCATGCCCGCTTCTAGAGCAGCATTTATCATAGGTAATTCTATACCTTTCCTTGCCAAGTTTGGACGTTTTTTTGTGAGAATTAAGAGTATCTGAGTACATAGTGACAGGTCTGTCTATAGGAGCGGACACCGCCAGACACCAAGCAGCCTCCTTTGTGGCAGTTATCTCTGCCTGAAAAACGTTACAGTGGTCCGATAAGCGAAAGCTGAGGTCCAGCGCCAATTCGTTGGAGTGAATACCGCTGCCCACTCTTTCGACTCTGGGTCTACGTCTATGGCATCTTCCCATTCGTTCCCCTCTGGGATTCTTATGGAGAATTTGTTTTCAATGCAGAGTGAGGAGTAGTGTAATCGATCTTCCGTAGTGCGTTTGGGAGAGCTTCCAGTACCTTTTCATGCCCATACTTTAGCTCTTTCCATGGCTGGGTCGCGTTGAGCCTGGCGGCACTACAACCAGCCAGAAATTTGCCATATAGATCCACCGGTGGAAGATTTAAAATTACTTCCAGAAACTTAGTAGGAGTAGAAGGTAGCGCTCCCGGGACCAGCATGGCAGCCGTACGCTGTACTCGCTCCATCTTGGCTTTCGACTAGGTTTTGCTTAACGCTGGCCATCAGAAGCTAACCCCGTAGCAGAGAATAGGTCTCATGAAGAGTACCATCTCAGTCTTTGTGTGGCTAACGCTAAGCCCGCTTTCTTTCCACCATATGTTTACTTGGCTCAGGGCATATTGTAGTAGCTCACTCAGAGCCCGCAGGTGTTTACCTGTTGTTACGATTGCTATATCATCGGCGTACACTACGACTTGGCAACCAGTGACCTTTAGGTTCCACAACAGGGTGTCAATAGTTAGATACCATAGTAGAGGGGAGAGAGCGCACGTTGAAGGGGGCCTCTGCTCACATGTTTAATAATGGACCCATCCCCTAACCGTGAAGGCCAGTCCCTTTTCAATGGTTGAAACGACATCATAGCGCGCAGTCTCAGCTGATTTGCTTTAAGAATATGAATAATGGGTGGGTGAGGTGTCCGTGGTTTATATTCCGCCGAATATATTCATTTAAGAGGCTCTCTAGAGTTTTAAGAAGAAACGAGGTAGGGCTTATGGGCCTAAAATCCCTCGGTTTAATATGAGCAGTCCTGCTCCTTTTGGCGGGAAGGCCAGTCTCGCCCTTGTCCACTCGGGTGGGACATGAGTTAGGGTAAGGCAAGCTGTAAAAATCTATCGGAGCAGCGAGCACATTATCACCCTAGCTGCCTGTAATTGAACGGGGAAATTTCGTACAGCCCCGGAGATTTAAAGGGATGGAAGGACAGTATAGCCCATTCCACCCTGCCGTGGATTACGATATCCCTTACCGGGTTTCTTAGGGAAGAGTGGTCTTATGGTCTGCCGGAGTGTTAGAGACGTAATCCGAGCACCCCGGGAAATGTTCACTCATGAGTATCTCCAGCATTTCGGTTCAAGATGATGTCCAGTCACCGTTAGGCTTCTGGATAGAGTGTGTATTTGAGACATTTTTCGAAAGCCCTCTTCGCAACCTGTTAGCCTCAGAGTATGCCTCAGTACTGTTGCAGAAGTTTTGCCACGACTAGCTTTGGCCTTCTTCTTTCTAGTGCATCTTAATGGGGTTGGCAGAAACCTTTTTTTTTTTAGAATGGCTGAAAAGCATCCTGATATTTTTCCTTAGGGCTGAAATCTCCGGAGTCCACCCTTCGGGAGGGTACTTGGACAGGATGCCTTAAAAGCAGCGTTACAAGAACTTGTCAGAAAATTCACTCACTTCATTAATTTTAGTCCAGCTCACCGAGAGAAACAACTTTCGTGTCCGGAAGAGTCGCTTCATCAGATCTTAGCAATAAGCATGACTAATCTTGAGAAGGGTTCCAACTTAGATAGGCCGACAGTATGCAATAACAGTTTTCCCAGTCGTTTCGTTTATTGTTCCCGTATGCTGGAAGAGGAGAAGGATTCAAAGAAAGTGTAAAGCTAATATAGAGATGATCAGAAAAGGGGTGTTCTTTTAATATCTACCAACCTGTCCAGCACTTCTCTTCTGCCAGAAGTCACAAAGGTGGGATCATTCCCGCGGTTGCATATATTGAGATCATTTAGAAGAATAAAATCAAGTAAACACTCACCTCTAACAGGGGTATCCCTTGAGCTCCATGCCCATAGAGTTGGAATTATAACCGGGAGGCTTCTACAGTTCGCCTCCTTACCAGCATCCTTCAGTTAAATCGGCTTAAAAACTTGACTGTCTCATATAGTCTGACCCTGATGCTCACGATGTCCTCGTCGCTATATTGAGAGAGTAGAACGTGAGAAAACAGTGTTTAATGAGAATGCAAGCTCTGACCCTCCTGCTACTGGGGCTTTTCCACATGATAGGCATAAGCGTTCAGTTCACAAACCTTGTCTCTAAAAACCCAAGGTTCCTGGACTAAAATGATTTTCTCAGCTTTCTCGCTGAGGCGAAGAAGGAGGGCAGCCGAGGCTGCCTTGGAGTGGTGCAGATTAATTTGTAGGATCTGCACCATCTTCAGAGTGGGCTTCATCCATTGCCTCTAGCCCTTCCTTTTCTGAGGCATCTATGACTCTGATGTCATTACCTATCTCTTCCGGTTCGAAGGCTAGAAGTTGGTCTTTCGGCAGCGTTTCCACCCAAGTGTGAACCGAGCCAACGTACACCGACACTGATTCCGTGTCGCTCTGAGTATCTGTTGCGGTATCAGTTGCACTCATTGGGGGCTTACAAGTCCACTCATAGTGTTTTTTGTAGACTCCCCGCCATTTACAGCCGATGGTGACCCGGGGTATCAGGTCCGCACGGGGCCTTTCCCGGGTTGTCTACTCTGATGAAGGGCAAAACGACCTTTGGGCAGCTGGGACGCTGATCGAGGTTATCAGCCCCAGATCCTCTGGTGGGTGCGATTCCTGCCGGTGCGTTCAGTCGCTTGTCCGTGGAGGACTTCGCGCTATCCTCCTGCGAGGTACGTATGCCCGGAGTGGGCTTGGAGGAACGGGCCGTCCGCACCTTGTCCACAGTTGGTGACTTTCCCTCTGGGATCTTAGTCCTGCGTAGTGGGTGGCATTTCCACTAGGGGCTTAGCCAGTCCCCTAGCCACTGTGGATGACCGAATCAGTGTTTTGGACCGTGTAGGCCCTTTCATCACCGTAGTTGCGGTTCCCGAGGATTTGGACTTGGCATCGCCTGGTCCAACGGCGTCACTACCCATGCAAGGTTCCGAGGCAACGTTTTTAAAATCAATATCATCTGGTTCTTTGGCCACCTACCGAAACGAGACCTCTCGGTGGCCGCCAATAAAGTAAAGGGGAAGAAAGCGATCGACCTCGACAAAGCACCATGCCGCAGCAAGTCCACCATTACTCCCGGATGTGGACCGGTGTCCGGGAGGCGCCGTTCGAATACATTCGGAAAAGCCCCCTGATTGCAATCCATCCAGAGGGCACGGTGATGCATAACACCCTGGATTAGGGGGAGAGAGTAGGCTCGACACCCTCCAAGTCTAGATCCATAGTGTGCGGTGGAAACAGGGTCACCTATTGAAGGATGTGATTCATCATCGCGCACTATGGTTTTGATGTGGGAGTGGCTTCGCTTCATCCACACCCTGCATTAGCTCAGCCCCCTATGTTTGACATACTTTTAAGCCTTTTGCATGATAACAAGAAATGCTACTCTCAAATGGTACATATGGTTCCGTTTAAACCTTTTGGAGGCATCACTTTGAATGAAACTCCGCCGATAGACCTTCTCCCTATTTCAAACGTTCGACTTTTACTTCTAAGATTGTACCTTTTTGTTGTGTTTTCAAAAGCTGTCTGTATGTTGCTCATGATCTGCGATCGCACGAGTTGAAGCCTATCACCTCTGTTCACTACAGTCTACGCCCGTGCACTTTGGGCAAGTCAGCAACCCATGTGCGAGATGGGGTAACCAAGTAAGTTTTTTATACCTACATATGTTGATTTGTTATAATTTCAAGTTATATGAGAGATTTGCGTAGCTTTAGTGCGATTTCTATAATTTTCGATACTGTGCTTTGTGACTAGAAATGCAGAGTGTACGTAATGTGGTAGAATTTGAAAAGGAAGATTCGGAGATAGTTTTTTCGCTCCATGGTAGGCATTACCATGGCCATTCCGAACAATTATTCCATGTATTTCATTCTCAAACGCAATATTGTCCATTAAATTTGAGCAAATCACTTTTTTTAGTTAATATATATCGGCATCTGTTGATTTCTGTATTTTACCGCTGAAAAAAGAGAGCATGGTCATTGTACGGCTTATAAAAATTTCAGAATTATGCTTACTGACTTGAAATGCAAGACGAGTATGATATTTTGTAAGGTGAGTAAAGCCACGTCAACTGATCCCCGAAAATTTCACTAAATTTTGGATTCCAGAAACAATTATTTTATTATGAAGTGAATGTTATGCTTACATCGTCCCATTAATATTTTGCAAAAATTTGAATTATTGTTAAAGTTATTAACAATCAAAGTTTTGTGCACGATCGAATTAAATTGTTGAAAATTGCAATTGCTTTAAATAAATTAATGCAAAATCAATTATTTATAACAATTTAATGTTTGTTTTCAATGAGAAAAATAGTGCAAACACTTTTCAATAAGCTCTGAAAGTTTCATCTCATTATCTATTTTAGTTTAGGAGATATTAATTTTTTAATTTGATCGTGCACAAAACTTTGATTGTTAATAACTTTAACAATAATCCAAATTTTTGCAAAATATTAATGGGACGATGTAAGCATAACATTCACTTCATAATAAAATAATTGTTTCTGGAATCCAAAATTTAGTGAAACTTTAGGGGATCGCTTGACGGAGATTTACTTATGTACCTATTTGCTCTATAGTGGACGGTGCCAATAGGTTATAAAATATACAATTTTTTGATGTTCGTGAATTAGCGTTGTATAATTACCCTGGACATCAGTGCGCTTGGGTATACAAATAAATACTATAAATCAAAGCAATACTATAATCGAAACGCCGAAAAAACAGCGAGGTTGTATAAAGGCGATGGTGAGCAGCGTCCCTTGTACTTTGAGTTCGTATTGGAAAAAGCTGGAGGATGGTGTGTTATATCGAAGAAACTCGAAATGGCTTCGCAAACATGCTAATTAAAAACTCTTGTAATATTAGGCCCGTTTCTTTTTAAGCGACTCCCGAAAAAAAAACAATAGGTAGGATAACGAACAGGATGTAGAGCAACAAAACTAGCTTGGATAAATTTTCTGAGCCAACTTGGTAAAATGATATCCGACCTGAGATGAAGTGTTAGGAAGTGAAAAGACTACGCTATTGTGAATGAGGCTTAAGAAAATACATGGGCTATTTCAGTATAATATCTAATCCGTTTTTATTTGCATAGTATTTTTAAATATATAAATACATAAACCTTGAATTTCTCGTCACAACTATTTTATGTTCGTAAAAACCATTAAATAAATCGCATGTTACATGAAAGATGCTTAGAGGGTTGCTTTTGCAGGTAAAGCGTTCTTTTGCAAGTCGGCTACAATGAAACGGGCCAGCACGCATGACTATTTTAGTGTTGTCAGGTGCCACCTGACGTTCCCATTGGCATATTTTACTATAAACGCACGCGGAATGTTTCGATATGTCAGCTATATTAGTGGTTTATATGAGGCTTTAAAAATGCATCTCTGCAATCAACATTTTTAAAAATTACCAACGTATATGCATCGATGAACTAAAATTACTGTACGGCAAACAAGTACTACACAATTTAAAAATCGCTAAAAAAATATTGATTGAAATTTTGAAAATTGGTAAAACCGAAAGCGAAAATATTTTGAAAAACACTGTTCAACCACCTATTATTAGGCCAGAAATATATATAGCAGCCTCCATACAGATATACAGGTGCTCTTTGTAATAATTTCGGGCCTATGATACTCGCTGGAGTTTTAAAATAATTTTTTACCGCTAACTAAATTTCTTTTGCATTAAACAGCAATTTTATTAGCTCAAGGCCAGTTTTTAATAGGAAGAATAATAGAAAAAACAACAATGGTAGAAGTTATAGCTATTTCGGAGATCACCACATCTCCTCATCAGACTTCTTGTAGGGACTCGAATTCACGTTCCCTAGCTTACAGTCATTAAGGCAAAGCCTAAACGAGATGAACCAAATAAACTGTGTATGCTGTTATTGCTTTTTCCTTCTTCCTATTTTTGCGAACCCAATTTAAAGTATGGCAGTCTGCCGCTATTACATCAATGTGTGAATCTTGTGTAGTGACCCCACACACCGAATGTAGCGTACAACCAACACAAGCGACCTACATATGCATGCGGAACTGCAACGCCAGTTTCAACATTAGAAGTAAGTCGATATGAGAAACCAAAGCCAATTGCATTGCTAAACTGAATGTATGTCAATACGATGGCTGAGCTGGCAGAATATTTGTCAATACGCTCTGCTCAGCCAACTGCCAAAGCATTCCTATTGGCCGTTGCTACAATTTAAGTCAAAGAAGGAGAAAGGGAGGAGTTATGGAAATCACTTTCTGTGATACAATTTTGTATAAATAGTCGTAAGTTTTCATGAATAAAATTAGAAATAATCTAGCAAGTAACACTACTGCATTTTATTTCTCAAAGATCTCGGCAACCTTACGGCTGCCTATTGATCAGCAGAAGCCACTCTGCTGTAAAAATATGAAGTGACTGCATTCTTAAAACAAATTTAAATGTATAAAATATACATATATGTACATTGCACTTGTTGATTATAACAAATTCTATTTGTACTACACTTGTTGTTAAAGGAATTGTTACGGTTAGGTGGGGTCATCCATGAGATATATATATTAATATGTTTTGCCTATTTATTTATTTTATATCAAACAATAATTTTATGAGCTCTAGGCCAGTTTGATATGCACAGATGTACATAGAAAGCCCAACTAATAAACAATATAATTCGGAAACACATTACTATACAATACATATATAACATACTGTAACTATCACAAGCCATTTATACCATTGAAATCCCAACAAATGCAACTATGTTTATTATTGTACATACATTTATCTTTTGGAGTGCATTAGGGTATGGCCAATCTTCTGGGTATGCAGTTACATTTGAGCGACTATACTCAATCGCGACTCCACGTTGGAGCACTCTGGCCATGCGCGAGATGCGGTAACCAACCAGTCGGAAGCCTTGGGCCACGGTTGAAGAGAGAGATTTAGTGGGCCCATTCCGGCACACTCGGTTTAAGGGCCCACTAAAGTCATCAGCGTCTCTTCTCCAGTAGGTGCGGATGCAACTGGACTTCTGTCTTGGAGCAGGCAGCTTGATATATACTAAATGTGTCTAAAAGCATCAAAACGCTAGTATATGGTTGTGTGCCCGTTAAACAATTAAAGCCAATGAAAAAATTTCAACACGCCTCGGACAAGATCTCTTTTTGATGACGACCACATGTAACGAAGTAAGGACCATGGTTTTATGTAATGCATATGACCAACCCTCAATGGGGGAGGTTCCGCTGCTTGGCTGGTTGATGCCCTCGTAAGGGTAGGAGTTCTTTCGTTCACTTCGACGAACGACGAGTGTCTCGCCACGATTCGCATCAAAGTGAGATTTTTCAACACTCAGTTGTGCCCACGCACCGACAGAAGAGAAGAACGATGTGACAAGGCCCACTTGTGTGAGCCCGTAGAAAGCATCTACGAGCGTGGGCCCTGTGATGATATCAAAATCGTGCTTGGCGACTGGTTGATATCCTCATGAAAGAAAAAGCTGACATCAGCGCCATCCACGAAATAAAATGGGCGACGAAAACCTTCGCCTCAGACTAATCGAATCAATTTGCAATAGACGGAATGCATACTTCCAGTATATTAGACGTACGTTCAGTCCGAGGCCGAAACGTCGACTCGGATCATTATCTTGTTGCAGTCAAGGTGCGGAAAGTTACAATCGCAACAGATAGCCACACACTTCACGACTTGACTATCACACCTGCTTATTAAGAGCACTTTGCCACAAACCGCGTTTCGAGTGCAGTGGGAACACATTTCTCCATCACTAGACACTACCACTAGGCTCCGCGTGAAGAGGATCGGCACACACCATGTATTTGGCGGCTTTAGATCAGCTTTCGACAGCATGAGAAGAAGTTTATTTACTTATTTATTTATTTATTTATTCAATAATAACCTAGAAAATGTACATTTTCTTACAGACTATACAGAGACAAATTCAACATATGTATAATTATTTAACAATTTCATTTAAAAGGGATTTAAATCTCGGTTTTGACATAGAGAAATCAATATCAGACGAGTATGACAGAAAATTAAATTGCTTTAATGCTCTAAATATAGGTGAGTTAGAAGCATATACTGTTCTAACGCGATTTAGAAAAAAAATTTCATGATTGCGCAGGTCTCTTGTGGGGATATTGAAGTAGATGCATTCAAGCAGAAATGGAGAATCGATCGCCCCTTGTAAAATATCATATACAAAAGTAAGCGAAAGAATAGTCCTTCGGCTATTTAGAGATTTAAGATCAATTAATTGACATCTGGCAGTATACGAAGGAATCGGATCAACAAACTGAATTAGCGGAGGGCAAAACGTATAAAGGTTTTTTGTATACGCTCAATCCTTTTGATATGGGAATTGTGGTATGGTCTCCCAATAAAGACAGCAAATTCTAGTTTAGAGCGGACGAGAGATGTAAATAGTAGTTTCAGAGTGTACGGATCAGTAAATTCGGAGCTGAAACGGCGTAAAAAAGCTAGTAAAGAATAGGACTTTGCTATAGTATAGTTTATATGGCTATTAAAAAGAAATTCGGAGTCGAAAACCACTCCAAGATCGGAAATTTCACTTCGAGTGCTTAGGCATGAGCCAGAAATATGGTAAGAAGTGTCAATCGGGGAACGAGATTTGGAAAATGTGATATGGAAGCACTTTTTTAAGTTTAGCTGTAGATGATTATTGAGACACCAAACAGCAACATTATTTAGATCTGATTGAAGCTTGGCAGAATCAAGCTGATTTGAAATAGTAGTGAAAATTTTCAAATCATCGGCATATAAAAGATATCCAGAGTGTTTAAAGCAATTAGATATGTCATTAATGAATATCACAAAGAGAAGGGGACCTAAGACGCTACCCTGAGGAACTCCTGAGGTCGCAGTAAAAGAATGAGACGAGATATTATCCATTGCGACAACACATTTGCGTGCCGAAAGGTAAGACTTTACCCACTTCAGAAAAGTAGAGTGAAACCCTAAACTGTATAATTTTGAAATTAGAAGCGAATGACTAACTTTGTCAAAAGCTTTAGCGAAGTCCGTATAGACAGTATCCACTTGCAGACGATTATTGAAAGCGGACAGACAAAATTCAGAGAAAACAGCGAGATTTGTAACAGTTGATCGGCCAGTCATAAAGCCATGTTGGTTATCTGAGATCAGCCGCTTAGTTGCAAAGTACATCTTTTGCTTGACAATGTACTCAAATAACTTAGATACTGTAGACAACTTTGATATGGGTCTGTAGTTGGCAATATTGCTCTTATTACCACTTTTGAGTATAGGGGTTATGAAGGTAACCTTCCACGCATCAATAAATTCACCACTTTCAAGGGATTTATTGAGCATTAGTAAAAGAGGTATGCAAAAGCGGGACAGTTTTTGAAAAGATATGGGGACAAACCATCAAAATCTGACTGCATAGAGGATTTTAAATTAAGAATGCCATCAATCACGTCATCGAGCGTAATGGAGAGTGATCCAAAATCTATTGGGGCATTCACAATTAGACAACTGTCGTCTATAGAATCTAATTCAGGCTCAAAGTTAGAGCTAAAGAAGTCAGCAAACAGATTTACCGCCTCTACAGAGGAATTCGCATGTGCTCCATTATAAAAAACACCAGACGGAATGCTTGAGCACCCTTTTTTTGATTTAACGTACCGCTAAAAAGCCTTCGGATTCGACTTAATTTCCTGTTCAAATTTCTGAACATAATTTCTATGAAGGATTTTACTCAAGGATTTAAACTCACTTAAATAGTTCAAATACATTTCCTTATGTGATGAAGAATTGGAGACTTTAAATTTTTTGTAGAATTTATTTCTTAAATTTTTTAGTTTCTTTAATTCCTTAGTGTGCCAGGGAATTCTATAAAAACTCTTAAATCTTGGCGGAATTATTCTAGAACAAATTTCATTTACTCTGGACTTAAAAGTATCAAAGCATAGATCTACATTGACTCCGGAAAAAATCGAGTCCCAGTTCAATAAAGAAACCTCATAATTAATGGCATTAAAATCGCAATTATTGTTAAAACCAAAACTAGTGGATTGATTATTCACCAAAGTATTTTTAAATTCATAGAATTGCAGTTGAAGAATAAGAGGAATATGGTGAAGACCAGAACACGACAAGGGATCAAGGCATTCATGTAAAGAAAAATGCATATTATCATTTAAGAAAATGAGATCTAATATTCTAAAAAGCTTATTTTTAAAATAATTTATCTGACTAAGATTGATACTCGAAAGATTGTCAACCACATACGATTCAGAAAAAGTATGGATGTTTATGGGATATAAAGCAGCGCAATCAGACGAATTTGCCCATTCGACATTGCTCAGATTGAAATCCCCTAGAATACAAAAGTTACTATTTGTGTACTTATATGCTAGAGATAGAACATTATCAATGTGCGCCTTATATAGAGCATCCGAGCCAGAGGGAGGAATATATGACGCACAAATGGCAAGTTGAGAGGTGCCATACACGGACACACACAGTTGGTCAAGAAGCAAGTCATCATTCGCCAGTGGCAGACGGGACGAGCGAAATTTTTTCAAAACTGCAATTAAAACTCCACCACCTCTAGATAGTCCAGTGCTGAGGGGATCGCGATCTTTTCGAAACACATTGTAGAGGTTCGTGTCGAAAAATTCACTGTCACAGAAGTCTGCAGTAAGCCAACTCTCAGTGAGCACAAAGATGTCGTAGTCCATATGTGAGCTTAAGTCGAAGAGTATTTTCGATTTGGTTCTTAAACCAGATACATTCTGGAAGTAGATGCGAAGCTGTTTTGTTTGAACTTCATCACAGGTGGAGAGACTCATGGATCGAGTTGAATTACGTCGCCTTTGGGAAAAAACCTAAAGGGACGAACTTTGACGTTGGCTGGCCATATATCCGCAGCCAGAACCTTTTCGTAGCACCATTCAGACAAACCTAGCTTAAAATTGATTTTTTTAAGACTAGCAATCGGGATATTCTTCTTTACCAGCATAAAGCACTCTAAGAACTTTTTGTCAATAGTTGCATGTTTAGAAACGTAATCCAATATATCTTCATTAGTCACGTTATTCGTAAATGAAGAGAGATGCAGCGATTTAATTTTTGATACTACACTTAACTCATTATTATTACTAGTTCCAATAACTAATGGCAGTTTTAATGTCCTACGATTGATCCTACGATTGTCAGCAGTTGCAGAAGTAGAAGCGGAAGCAGCAGCGGCGGCATATGATTTTGTGTTTGTATCACTCGGGTCAACTGAGCGAGCTACGGTAGCACTAGAAGCTGGAATGGGAGTCAAAACATCAACAGCAGCCGATGAAGCCTTGAGCGAACCAGTAGCGTAATTTTCTCGCTCCGTTGGGCGTGGTAATATTGCTGGAGTTGGGTGAGCGCAAGCCGAACTCTCACCATCAGCGACAGAAAGTATGTGGTCAATAATAGGCGAAGGAAAATCAGCATCAATAGCAGCGGCTGTAGCTGTATGCGACCCAACAGCGGAGTTATCATGCCAAGTTGGGCAGGCAGATAATACGGAGGTCGAGTGAGCGCAAGCATTGCTTATATGCCGCGATTTCTGAATTTGGTACCCCTGCAAAACTAATACGGCTATGTAAAATGATGTTGAGCAACACTACCAGCTCAGACTATATTGGGAAGAATCTGTCTGACCCGTTTGATGCCAAACGATGTTTCCGTCACCATCTTTTATAAGAGTGTGCAACTGTTGATAGTTACAATTTCGACAAATTAGTATATCAACTGGAAACGCTCCGGCTTATTTGCTTCAAGTGTGGGAAAGCTGACCATATTACATCGAAGTGTATCAAAATGAGCTATCAGTCTGCAACCCACAATAAATTCAGTGGACGCATGCAAAATAATCGAACTTAATGTACTAAGGTACCTAAGTAAATCTGCTAAGTTATATCAATTCATGCATGCACATATGTAAATATGTTTTTTGGTAATAAATACAAATTTGAAACTTTTTAAGATATACTCTGAAATTTATGAAATTAAAAAAATTTCCATACACTTTTCAACAGAATTTTCACAAAACTTTCGGGTATGCAAATTTGTAGCAAATCCTATTTCAATAATAATGTGCAAGTTTTAAGAGACGAAAATTTCGCGTTGCCATTGACTGTCCGACCATTTTCTTCCATACAACGGAAATTTTATTACACTTGTTACACTTTATCTAAAGGGCCGAAAAAAATCAGGAATAGAAAGTTGAAAATCGTAACGGGCAATTTTTACAGACAATCTGGCACAGAAATGCTCCTTTTAAATTATATACTTATAAATGTTTAAACTTAACTAAAAAGTACATCCTTTTTATTTAGGGAACAAACTGGTATAAAAGCAAATACCGGTCTCAATTATCTCTAAAGTAAACGTTCACAAGCCGTTTTTGATTCGTTTTAAGTAGCTTTCTCGAAAGCATAAACGTATCGAAGTCACTTCTGTCTGCGATCTGATCTTACTAACGAGAAACTGACGTGGACTGCACTGAAAATGAATGTCGAGGAAGTGTGTTCTGCTGCCACAAACTGAGCTGGTAGTGTTGCTCAACATCATTTTACAAAGCCGTATTAGTTTTGCAGGGGTACCAAATTCAGAAATCGCGGCATATAAGCAATGCTTGCGCTCACTCGACCTCCGTATTATCTGCCTGCCCAACTTGGCATGATAACTCCGCTGTTGGGTCGCATACAGCTACAGCCGCTGCTATGCTGATTTTCCTTCGCCTATTATTATTTTTTTTTTTTTTTAACTGTAAATATTTATTGAATCTTCTCTGTAAGAGACTAACAATTAGTTTTAAAATCTTAATTTAATTCTTAAACCTACCCCCTATTGGGGGAATGTGTTTGCTAAACGGGCCCTTATATTAACTGCCGGGCTGGAAAATCATTTCGTCTGAGTCGAGTTTGTGTTGCTTCATCTTTGAGTGATTGTGCTAGTTGATTTGGGTGCACGTTTAGCTTGTCCAAATACTTTTCTTTGATTTTCGCTATTTCATCTTGAACGGATGGGATGTTGAGGTCTTCATGGATGTTCTTATTCCGAATATACCACGGAGCTCCGGTGAGTGTCCTAAGGATTTTTGATTGAGCTCTTTGAATGATGTCCACATTACTGACGCATGCATTACCCCACAACTGTGAGCCGTACGTCCAGCATGGCTTTATAATACTTGTGTACAGAAGTACTCTGTACTCCAGTTTTAGTGGGGATCGCGAGTTCATGAGCCAATGAAGGCTATTGGCTTTCAGGTGACGTGTTTACTCTTTTGCTCATTGACCCTGATGCGCCAGTTGGCCAACCACTTCTCCAGGAGCAGTAGGTACTGAGCTAGAAGTCTGGTTGCATTGTTTGGGCATCGAGATCTGCTAAGGATAGCAGTGTCATCCGCAAAGGTTGATAATGTTAGACGGGGATCTGTCGGTATGTCTGCTGTGTAGAGAATATAAAGGAATGGCCCAAGAACGCTTCCTTGTGGAACTCCAGCTGCGATGTCAAATTCTCGTGTTATGAATCCGTTTTGTCGTACGGCAAAAACTCGATGACTAACATAGCTTTCAAGAACTTTGTGTGTGTTCGCAGGAAGTAGCTTCCGTATTTTATATATCAGTCCGTCCAGCCAAACGCGATCAAATGCTTGAGCGACGTCAAGAAAAATTGCCGAGCAGTACTCTCTTCGTTCGAACGCCGTCCTTATCTCCGATGTTAGACGGTTAACTTGTTCTATAGTCCCGTGTTGGGCCCGGAATCCAAATTGATGCGAAGGTATAATTTTCCTCACGTGTGCACCAATCTTGAGCAGCACGGTTTTTTCAAAGAGCTTTGAGAAGCAAGGTAGCAAGCTTATTGGCCTGTATGAACATGCTTGTGTTTTGTCCTTTCCTGGTTTTGGTATCATTATTATGGTCGATTTCTTCCAATGTGTTGGAGAATGGCCATATCTCAAAATAGCGTTAAAGAGATTTGAGATGTATGTTATGGTAGGACGCGGAAGTTCCATGATCATCTGTGGGGTTATTAGATCATGTCCCGGTGATTTCTTTAAGTTCAGTTGCTCTTTGATGACTTTCATAATCTCAAGTGGATTCACTTTTATTGGTTCTGTTTGTGAGACAGCAGGGAGTAAAGGTAAAACATATCCGTTTGATGACGCGTTTGGCTGAAATACGTTTTTTAGGTGAAGTGAAAAAACATTTGCTTTCTCTTCATCGCTACGGGCCCATTTCCCATTGTGGTCTCTTAAAGGCGTGTCGACGTTCGTTGGTGGCTGTATACTAGATTTAGCTTTCCATAGAGAACACTTTGCGCTGGTTGGAGACAAGCTTTGAATGTATTTCGCATGAGCACGCTGTTCTTCAGCCTTGAGGGATCTGCTTAGTTTGCGGGTTGCGTCTTTTAGTCGTTGTTTTGCAGCAGGTGATCTGTGGTTCTGCCATTCTCTGCGTAGGCGCCGCTTCTCGGCAACAAGACGTTCTATTTGACTATTTGTAATTTGATGGTTTTGCTTTAGATTTTTCGTTTTCATTTTTGGAGTGGCCTGATAAGCAGCAGATGTTATAATTGAATTTAGAGCCTTTTCGGATTCTTCAATGTCTTTTTCACTTCTTATACTTGGGTTAAGCTCAATGTGGCTACTGATGTACATCCTATATTTCAGCCAGTTTGTTTTAGGAGACGTAAGTCTCAATGGGTATTCTTTAGGCCTCGGACACTCCTGCAAGGAAAAAACAACAGGAGAATGATCTGAAGCTAGGTCCGAAAGGGCCTCTGACTCTATCAGGTTATTTTGGATTCTTCTTATTACGGCAAAGTCTATAAGATCGGGAATCTTTGTAGGGTCTGTTGGCCAGTAAGTCGGTGTTCCTGGTGACGCATAGCCAAGGTTGTTTGATGTATCAATAAGTGCTTTATAGAGTTGCCTTCCCTTTGGATTAATCAAGCGGGAACCCCAGTGGGGATGCTTTGCATTATAGTCGCCCGCTGCGATGAAGCGATTTCCAAGAGTGTTGAAGAAGTCCATAAATTGTTCAACCGATATGGAGAAACGTGGAGGACAGTACACTGCGGACAAGGTTATATTGCCAGAACTCGTAACCACTCTTATTGAAGTGGCTTGCAGGTAACTCATAGCAAACTGTGGAAGAATATTGTGCTTGATTCGCCTTCTTATTAAAACTGCTGTCCCGCCGTGCGCTTTCCCATCCGGATGATTTGTTGTATATATGTATATCGTATCCTGATATGTGGAAGTGATTTTTGCTTGTTTGATGCGTTTCGACAGAGAGCATGACATCGATCTCCTTATCGTTTAAAAACTTCAAAAGCTCTAGTCGGTGCTGAGAAATGCCGTTGGCATTCCATAAACATATTTTTAACGGGGGCATTTATTTCATCTGTTTGTCAGCGAGCAATTGGATGAGCTGATTTTGATTTTTCATAAGCTCTTGCATAGTTGATTGCATAAAAGTCATGAAATTCATCATGTTTTGTTGCAAGGAGACGATTAAGGTCTCAATACTGTTAAGAGTGTTGCCGGAGACAGGTGCTAAGGTTGGTGCAGTTGATTTAAGGGCGGGTTGCTGAAGTCCGGTTTTGACCGCATCAGCAAATGAAACGCTGGAAGTAGCCTTAGAGTTAAACATGGGTGCACGTGAGAAGCACACTTCAGATAGAGTTTGAGATTGCGTAAATGTTGGTTGTCCACGAATCGGGGTTTTTTGAACTAGTCGCTGTTTTAATTCTTTATATACAGGGTATCCCCTATAGTTAGCTGTGTGGTTGCCCCCACAATTGTTGCATTTTTTCATGGAAGGATCGTTCTTATTTACAATGCATGATTCTGTAGCGTGAAGGCCTCCGCAAGCCACACAAACGGCGCGTAAGGTGCAATATGTTTTTGTGTGTCCGAATTCTTCACAATTGGTGCACTGGACAGGGCCATTACGCTTATGGGGCTCTTCCACAGTAACTCTACGGTGCAAAAGGTACTGCAAGTTGTAAATGGGGTGAACAGAATTTTTTCCAAGAGGCTTATTTTCTGGCTCCAGCTCAACTTTGAACATAGGCTGTGGTACCCTATTTCTGTTGATTATGTTTATAACCGCCTTTGCGTTGAACTTCTGGAGTTTTAGGGCATTTAGGATTTCCGCAGGTTCAACAGTAGCCTCGATACCTTTGACTACGACTTGAATGCCTTTTGCACTTTTAAGTTGGTACGTGTAAAAATTTATCTTAGCATCGTTAAGATATTTAGATACCAGGCGGTAATGCTCTTCCGAGTGTATTTGCAGTTTCGTCTCGGGAATATTGCCCTTGGTAAGTGAGATTATGTGAAAAGTGTTTTCACCGATTAGCTGCACTAGTTTTTTTACTAAAGCATTTGAGTTTTGCCCGCGGATATAAATAGGCGGGGGCTTGGCCTTACTAGTCGTGGGCATGATTTCTGTATTGCCCTTGTCCTGAACTGTGTCGCTAAGCAAGCAAATCTATTGTTGCTTAGTAGAGACTCCTTCTCTCCTTTACTTTCTTCTCGAATTGATTTGGCTTTATTTCCTATTCTAGAATTTTTGGGGCTCAGCTTTCTTTTAATTTGGACATATCGATCCATACCTGTCTGCACAACTGACCTAGTTCTTGACGCTGCTGATGTTTTTGGTGTTGAAATCGTTTTTTGCTTAGTTGACATAATCGATGGTTGCGCTGTGGTTACTGCTGAAGTCGTTGTAGAGCTGGTATATGTGAGGGCGTTCACCGTCGTTGGCGTTGCCCGTGACGAAACTGCAGTAATAGTGGGCAGCGAAGAGAGCGAGGCGTATTGCTGATTCCATGACATGCTAGAATCAGTGGTGATGGGAGTAGTCGAGTGTTCTCCCTCTTTAGTTGTTATTGTCGGTGGTGTTCTTGCGGGTACCGGTGAGACATACGAAAAGTAAGCGTTGTTGCGTTGTATAGAGAGGCGACGTTCTTCTTCGTCTCTTTGGCGCTGAGTGCGAATATCATTTTGGCTCATACTGCAGTTTTCTTTATGAGCTGAAATTTATCGAAATGCTCGTACGCTTGCATTTATTATCTGCTAGCGTTATGCTGTGTATTATATTATATATATATATATATGTATATATATAATATTAATGTTATTTTATTCTTCTTGATTTTTTGTTTTCTTTTTATTCTGCTGAGTTTTTACAAGTTGACCGACCACGGAACGAATTTAAAAAACACGTCTGCACTCGTCAACGGTTAAACACACTATTATTGACCACATACTTTCTGTCGCTGATGGTGAGAGTTCGGCTTGCGCTCACCCAACTCCAGCAATATTACCACGCCTAACTGAGCGAGAAAATTACGCTACTGGTTCGCTCAAGGCTTCATCGGCTGCTGTTGATGTTTTGACTCCCATTCCAGCTTCTAGTGCTACCGTAGCTCGCTCAGTTAACCCGAGTGATACAAACACAAAATCATATGCCGCCGCTGCTGCTTCCGCTTCTACTTCTGCAACTGCTGACAAACCCAGCAATAAATTAAATATGCAAAAACGACCTCCTCGTGATTCAATTGCAGTCAATCGTAGGACATTAAAACTGCCATTAGTTATTGGAACTAGTAATAATAATGAGTTAAGTGTAGTATCAAAAATTAAATGGCTGCATCTCTCCTCATTTACGAATAACGTGACTAATGAAGATATATTGGATTACGTTTCTAAACATGCAACTATTGACAAAAAGTTCTTAGAGTGCTTTATGCTGGTAAAGAAGAATATCCCGATTGCTAGTCTTAAAAAAATCAATTTTAAGCTAGGTTTGTCTGAATGGTGCTACGAAAAGGTTCTGGCTGCGGATATATGGCCAGCCAACGTCAAAGTTCGTCCCTTTAGGTTTTTTCCCAAAGGCGACGTAATTCAACTCGATCCATGAGTCTCTCCACCTGTGATGAAGTTCAAACAAAACAGCTTCGCATCTACTTCCAGAATGTATCTGGTTTAAGAACCAAATCGAAAATACTCTTCGACTTAAGCTCACATATGGACTACGACATCTTTGTGCTCACTGAGAGTTGGCTTACTGCAGACTTCTGTGACAGTGAATTTTTCGACACGAACCTCTACAATGTGTTTCGAAAAGATCGCGATCCCCTCAGCACTGGACTATCTAGAGGTGGTGGAGTTTTAATTGCAGTTTTGAAAAAATTTCGCTCGTCCCGTCTGCCACTGGCGAATGATGACTTGCTTCTTGACCAACTGTGTGTGTCCGTGTATGGCACCTCTCAACTTGCCATTTGTGCGTCATATATTCCTCCCTCTGGCTCGGATGCTCTATATAAGGCGCACATTGATAATGTTCTATCTCTAGCATATAAGTACACAAATAGTAACTTTTGTATTCTAGGGGATTTCAATCTGAGCAATGTCGAATGGGCAAATTCGTCTGATTGCGCTGCTTTATATCCCATAAACATCCATACTTTTTCTGAATCGTATGTGGTTGACAATCTTTCGAGTATCAATCTTAGTCAGATAAATTATTTTAAAAATAAGCTTTTTAGAATATTAGATCTCATTTTCTTAAATGATAATATGCATTTTTCTTTACATGAATGCCTTGATCCCTTGTCGTGTTCTGGTCTTCACCATATTCCTCTTATTCTTCAACTGCAATTCTATGAATTTAAAAATACTTTGGTGAATAATCAATCCACTAGTTTTGGTTTTAACAATAATTGCGATTTTAATGCCATTAATTATGAGGTTTCTTTATTGAACTGGGACTCGATTTTTTCCGGAGTCAATGTAGATCTATGCTTTGATACTTTTAAGTCCAGAGTAAATGAAATTTGTTTTAGAATAATTCCGCCAAGATTTAAGAGTTTTTATAGAATTCCCTGGCACACTAAGGAATTAAAGAAACTAAAAAATTTAAGAAATAAGTTCTACAAAAAATTTAAAGTCTCCAATTCTTCATCACATAAGGAAATGTATTTGAACTATTCAAGTGAGTTTAAATCCTTGAGTAAAATCCTTCATAGAAATTATGTTCAGAAATTTGAACAGGAAATTAAGTCGAATCCGAAGGCTTTTTGGCGGTACGTTAAATCAAAAAAAGGGTGCTCAAGCATTCCGTCTGGTGTTTTTTTATAATGGAGCACATGCGAATTCCTCTGTAGAGGCGGTAAATCTGTTTGCTGACTTCTTTAGCTCTAACTTTGAGCCTGAATTAGATTCTATAGACGACAGTTGTCTAATTGTGAATGCCCCAATAGATTTTGGATCACTCTCCATTACGCTCGATGACGTGATTGATGGCATTCTTAATTTAAAATCCTCAATGCAGTCAGATATTGATGGTTTGTCCCCATATCTTTTCAAAAACTGTCCCGCTTTTGCATACCCTCTTTTACTAATGCTCAATAAATCCCTTGAAAGTGGTGAATTTATTGATGCGTGGAAGGTTACCTTCATAACCCCTATACTCAAAAGTGGTGATAAGAGCAATATTGCCAACTACAGACCCATATCAAAGTTGTCTACAGTATCTAAGTTATTTGAGTACATTGTCAAGCAAAAGATGTACTTTGCAACTAAGCGGCTGATCTCAGATAACCAACATGGCTTTATGACTGGCCGATCAACTGTTACAAATCTCGCTGTTTTCTCTGAATTTTGTCTGTCCGCTTTCAATAATCGTCTGCAAGTGGATACTGTCTATACGGACTTCGCTAAAGCTTTTGACAAAGTTAGTCATTCGCTTCTAATTTCAAAATTATACAGTTTAGGGTTTCACTCTACTTTTCTGAAGTGGGTAAAGTCTTACCTTTCGGCACGCAAATGTGTTGTCGCAATGGATAATATCTCGTCTCATTCTTTTACTGCGACCTCAGGAGTTCCTCAGGGTAGCGTCTTAGGTCCCCTTCTCTTTGTGATATTCATTAATGACATATCTAATTGCTTTAAACACTCTGGATATCTTTTATATGCCGATGATTTGAAAATTTTCACTACTATTTCAAATCAGCTTGATTCTGCCAAGCTTCAATCAGATCTAAATAATGTTGCTGTTTGGTGTCTCAATAATCATCTACAGCTAAACTTAAAAAAGTGCTTCCATATCACATTTTCCAAATCTCGTTCCCCGATTGACACTTCTTACCATATTTCTGGCTCATGCCTAAGCACTCGAAGTGAAATTTCCGATCTTGGAGTGGTTTTCGACTCCGAATTTCTTTTTAATAGCCATATAAACTATACTATAGCAAAGTCCTATTCTTTACTAGCTTTTTTACGCCGTTTCAGCTCCGAATTTACTGATCCGTACACTCTGAAACTACTATTTACATCTCTCGTCCGCTCTAAACTAGAATTTGCTGTCTTTATTGGGAGACCATACCACAATTCCCATATCAAAAGGATTGAGCGTATACAAAAAACCTTTATACGTTTTGCCCTCCGCTAATTCAGTTTGTTGATCCGATTCCTTCGTATACTGCCAGATGTCAATTAATTGATCTTAAATCTCTAAATAGCCGAAGGACTATTCTTTCGCTTACTTTTGTATATGATATTTTACAAGGGGCGATCGATTCTCCATTTCTGCTTGAATGCATCTACTTCAATATCCCCACAAGAGACCTGCGCAATCATGAAATTTTTTTTCTAAATCGCGTTAGAACAGTATATGCTTCTAACTCACCTATATTTAGAGCATTAAAGCAATTTAATTTTCTGTCATACTCGTCTGATATTGATTTCTCTATGTCAAAACCGAGATTTAAATCCCTTTTAAATGAAATTGTTAAATAATTATACATATGTTGAATTTGTCTCTGTATAGTCTGTAAGAAAATGTACATTTTCTAGATTATTATTGAATAAATAAATAAATAAGTAAATAAACTTCTTCTCATGCTGTCGAAAGCTGATCTAAAGCCGCCAAATACATGGTGTGTGCCGATCCTCTTCACGCGGAGCCTAGTGGTAGTGTCTAGTGATGGAGAAATGTGTTCCCACTGCACTCGAAACGCGGTTTGTGGCAAAGTGCTCTTAATAAGCAGGTGTGATAGTCAAGTCGTGAAGTGTGTGGCTACCTGTTGCGATTGTAACTTTCCGCACCTTGACTGCAACAAGATAATGATCCGAGTCGACGTTTCGGCCTCGGACTGAACGTACGTCTAATATACTGGAAGTATGCATTCCGTCTATTGCAAATTGATTCGATTAGTCTGAGGCGAAGGTTTTCGTCGCCCATTTTATTTCGTGGATGGCGCTGATGTCAGCTTTTTCTTTCATGAGGATATCAACCAGTCGCCAAGCACGATTTTGATATCATCACAGGGCCCACGCTCGTAGATGCTTTCTACGGGCTCACACAAGTGGGCCTTGTCACATCGTTCTTCTCTTCTGTCGGTGCGTGGGCACAACTGAGGTGTTGAAAAATCTCACTTTGATGCGAATCGTGGCGAGACACTCGTCGTTCGTCGAAGTGAACGAAAGAACTCCTACCCTTACGAGGGCATCAACCAGCCAAGCAGCGGAACCTCCCCCATTGAGGGTTGGTCATATGCATGACATAAAACCATGGTCCTTACTTCGTTACGAGATCTTGTCCGAGGCGTGTTGAAATTTTTTCATTGGCTTTAATTGTTTAACGGGCACACAACCATATACTAGCGTTTTGATGCTTTTAGACACATTTAGTATTCATCAAGCTGCCTGCTCCAAGACAAAAGTCCAGTTGCATCCGCACCTACTGGAGAAGAGACGCTGATGACTTTAGTGGGCCCTTAAACCGAGTGTGCCGGAATGGGCCCACTAAATCTCTCTCTTCAACCGTGGCCCAAGGCTCCGACTGGTTGGTTACCGCATCTCGCGCATGGCCAGAGTGCTCCAACGTGGAGTCGCGATTGAGTATAGTCGCTCAAATGTAACTGCATACCCAGAAGATTGGCCATACCCTAATGCACTCCAAAAGATAAATGTATGTACAATAATAAACATAGTTGCATTTGTTGGGATTTCAATGGTATAAATGGCTTGTGATAGTTACAGTATGTTATATATGTATTGTATAGTAATGTGTTTCCGAATTATATTGTTTATTAGTTGGGCTTTCTATGTACATCTGTGCATATCAAACTGGCCTAGAGCTCATAAAATTATTGTTTGATATAAAATAAATAAATAGGCAAAACATATTAATATATATATCTAATGGATGACCCCACCTAACCGTAACAATTCCTTTAACAACAAGTGTAGTACAAATAGAATTTGTTATAATCAACAAGTGCAATGTACATATATGTATATTTTATACATTTAAATTTGTTTTAAGAATGCAGTCACTTCATATTTTTACAGCAGAGTGGCTTCTGCTTATCAATAGGCAGCCGTAAGGTTGCCGAGATCTTTGAGAAATAAAATGCAGTAGTGTTACTTGCTAGATTATTTCTAATTTTATTCATGAAAACTTACGACTATTTATACAAAATTGTATCACAGAAAGTGATTTCCATAACTCCTCCCTTTCTCCTTCTTTGACTTAGAATTGTAGCAACGGCCAATAGGAATGCTTTGGCAGTTGGCTGAGCAGAGCGTATTGACAAATATTCTGCTAGCTCAGCCATCGTATTGACATACATTCAGTTTAGCAATGCAATTGGCTTTGGTTTCTCATATCGACTTACTTCTAATGTTGAAACTGGCGTTGCAGTTCCGCATGCATATGTAGGTCGCTTGTGTTGGTTGTACGCTACATTCGGTGTGTGGGGTCACTACACAAGATTCACACATTGATGTAATAGCGGCAGACTGCCTTACTTTAAATTGGGTTCGCAAAAATAGGAAGAAGGAAAAAGCAATAACAGCATACACAGTTTATTTGGTTCATCTCGTTTAGGCTTTGCCTTAATGAGTGTAAGCTAGGGAACGTGAATTCGAGTCCCTACAAGAAGTCTGATGAGGAGATGTGGTGATCTCCGAAATAGCTATAACTTCTACCACTGTTGTTTTTTCTATTATTCTTCTTATTAAAAGCTGGCCTTGAGCTAATAAAATTGCTGTTTAATGCAAAAGAAATTTAGTTAGCGGTAAAAAATTATTTTAAAACTCCAGCGAGTATCATAGGCCCGAAATTATTACAAAGAGCACCTGTATATCTGTATGGAGGCTGCTATATATATTTCTGGCCTAATAATAGGTGGTTGAACAGTGTTTTTCAAAATATTTTCGCTTTCGGTTTTACCAATTTTCAAAATTTCAAGCAATATTTTTTTTAGCGATTTTTAAATTGTGTAGTACTTGTTTGCCGTACAGTAATTTTAGTTCATCGATGCATATACGTTGGTAATTTTTAAAAATGTTGATTGCAGATATGCATTTTTAAAGCCTCATATAAACCACTAATATAGCTGACATATCGAAACATTCCGCGTGCGTTTATAGTAAAATATGCCAATGGGAACGTCAGGTGGCACCTGACAACACTAAAATAGTCATGCGTGCTGGCCCGTTTCATTGTAGCCGACTTGCAAAAGAACGCTTTACCTGCAAAAGCAACCCTCTAAGCATCTTTCATGTAACATTATTATTTAATGGTTTTTACGAACATAAAATAGTTGTGACGAGAAATTCAAGGTTTATGTATTTATATATTTAAAAATACTATGCAAATAAAAACGGATTAGATATTATACTGAAATAGCCCATGTATTTTCTTAAGCCTCATTCACAATAGCGTAGTCTTTTCACTTCCTAACACTTCATCTTAGGTCGGATATCATTTTACCAAGTTGGCTCAGAAAATTTATCCAAGCTAGTTTTGTTGCTCTACATCCTGTTCGTTATCCTACCTATTGTTTTTTTTTCGGGAGTCGCTTAAAAAGAAACGGGCCTAATATTACAAGAGTTTTTAATTAGCATGTTTGCGAAGCCATTTCGAGTTTCTTCGATATACCACACCATCCTCCAGCTTTTTCCAATACGAACTCAAAGTACAAGGGACGCTGCTCACCATCGCCTTTATACAACCTCGCTGTTTTTTCGGCGTTTCGATTATAGTATTGCTTTGATTTATAGTATTTATTTGTATACCCAAGCGCACTGATGTCCAGGGTAATTATACAACGCTAATTCACGAACATCAAAAAATTGTATATTTTATAACCTATTGGCACCGTCCACTATAGAGCAAATAGGTACATAAGTAAATCTCCGAAACTACGGTATCACACCTGAGTAAAGCAACGTCAAGCGATCCCCGAAAGTTTCACTAAATTTTGGATTCCAGAAACAATTATTTTATTATGAAGTGAATGTTATGCTTACATCGTCCCATTAATATTTTGCAAAAATTTGGATTATTGTTAAAGTTATTAACAATCAAAGTTTTGTGCACGATCAAATTAAAAAATTAATATCTCCTAAACTAAAATAGATAATGAGATGAAACTTTCAGAGCTTATTGAAAAGTGTTTGCACTATTTTTCTCATTGAAAACAAACATTAAATTGTTATAAATAATTGATTTTGCATTAATTTATTTAAAGCAATTGCAATTTTCAACAACCATGGAGCGAAAAAACTATCTCCGAATCTTCCTTTTCAAATTCTACCACATTACGTACACTCTGCATTTCTAGTCACAAAGCACAGTATCGAAAATTATAGAAATCGCACTAAAGCTACGCAAATCTCTCATATAACTTGAAATTATAACAAATCAACATATGTAGGTATAAAAAACTTACTTGGTTACCCCATCTCGCACATGGGTTGCTGACTTGCCCAAAGTGCACGGGCGTAGACTGTAGTGAACAGAGGTGATAGGCTTCAACTCGTGCGATCGCAGATCATGAGCAACATACAGACAGCTTTTGAAAACACAACAAAAAGGTACAATCTTAGAAGTAAAAGTCGAACGTTTGAAATAGGGAGAAGGTCTATCGGCGGAGTTTCATTCAAAGTGATGCCTCCAAAAGGTTTAAACGGAACCATATGTACCATTTGAGAGTAGCATTTCTTGTTATCATGCAAAAGGCTTAAAAGTATGTCAAACATAGGGGGCTGAGCTAATGCAGGGTGTGGATGAAGCGTAGCCACTCCCACATCAAAACCATAGTGCGCGATGATGAATCACATCCTTCAATAGGTGACCCTGTTTCCACCGCACACTATGGATCTAGACTTGGAGGGTGTCGAGCCTACTCTCTCCCCCTAATCCAGGGTGTTATGCATCACCGTGCCCTCTGGATGGATTGCAATCAGGGGGCTTTTCCGAATGTATTCGAACGGCGCCTCCCGGACACCGGTCCACATCCGGGAGTAATGGTGGACTTGCTGCGGCATGGTGCTTTGTCGAGGTCGACCGCTTTCTTCCCCTTTACTTTATTGGCGGCCACCGAGAGGTCTCGTTTCGGTAGGTGGCCAAAGAACCAGATGATATGGATTTTAAAAACGTTGCCTCGGAACCCTGCATGGGTAGTGACGCCGTTGGACCAGGCGATGCCAAGTACAAATCCTCGGGAACCGCAACTACGGTGATGAAAGGGCCTACACGGTCCAAAACACTGATTCGGTCATCCACAGTGGCTAGGGGACTGGCTAAGCCCCTAGTGGAAATGCCACCCACTACGCAGGACTAAGATCCCAGAGGGAAAGTCACCAATTGTGGACAAGGTGCGGACGGCCCGTTCCTCCAAGCCCACTCCGGGCATACGTACCTCGCAGGAGAATAGCGCGAAGTCCTCCACGGACAAGCGACTGAACGCACCGGCAGGAATCGCACCCACCAGAGGATCTGGGGCTGATAACCTCGATCAGCGTCCCAGCTGCCCAAAGGTCGTTTTGCCCTTCATCAGAGTAGACAACCCGGGAAAGGCCCCGTGCGGACCTGATACCCCGGGTCACCATCGGCTGTAAATGGCGGGGAGTCTACAAAAAACACTATGAGTGGACTTGTAAGCCCCCAATGAGTGCAACTGATACCGCAACAGATACTCAGAGCGACACGGAATCAGTGTCTGTGTACGTTGGCTCGGTTCACACTTGGGTGGAAACGCTGCCGAAAGACCAACTTCTAGCCTTCGAACCGGAAGAGATAGGTAATGACATCAGAGTCATAGATGCCTCAGAAAAGGAAGGGCTAGAGGCAATGGATGAAGCCCACTCTGAAGATGGTGCAGATCCTACAAATTAATCTGCACCACTCCAAGGCAGCCTCGGCTGCCCTCCTTCTTCGCCTCAGCGAGAAAGCTGAGAAAATCATTTTAGTCCAGGAACCTTGGGTTTTTAGAGACAAGGTTTGTGAACTGAACGCTTATGCCTATCATGTGGAAAAGCCCCAGTAGCAGGAGGGTCAGAGCTTGCATTCTCATTAAACACTGTTTTCTCACGTTCTACTCTCTCAATATAGCGACGAGGACATCGTGAGCATCAGGGTCAGACTATATGAGACAGTCAAGTTTTTAAGCCGATTTAACTGAAGGATGCTGGTAAGGAGGCGAACTGTAGAAGCCTCCCGGTTATAATTCCAACTCTATGGGTATGGAGCTCAAGGGATACCGCTGTTAGAGGTGAGTGTTTACTTGATTTTATTCTTCTAAATGACCTCAATATATGCAACCGCGGGAATGATCCCACCTTTGTGACTTCTGGCAGAAGAGAAGTGCTGGACAGGTTGGTAGATATTAAAAGAACACTCCTTTTCTGATCATCTCTATATTAGCTTTACACTTTCTTTGTATCCTTCTCCTCTTCCAGCATACGGGAACAATAAACGAAACGACTGGGAAAACTGTTATTGCATGCTGTCGGCCTATCTAAGTTGGAACCCTTCTCAAGATTAGTCATGCTTATTGCTAAGATCTGATGAAGCGACTCTTCCGGACACGAAAGTTGTTTCTCTCGGTGAGCTGGACTAAAATTAATGAAGTGAGTGAATTTTCTGACAAGTTCTTGTAACGCTGCTTTTAAGGCATCCTGTCCAAGTACCCTCCCGAAGGGTGGACGGGCGCAATCCTGATATCTCAAGTGTATGTATGGCGTGTGGAGAATCTCCCTGCGATATCAATCACCTATTCACATACCCTTGCCAAACTACTCATTTAACGCCCCTTTCACTGTGGTCCCCCCTAGTCGAAACAGCTTGTTTCCTGAGCCCCACTTAGATGAGTTTGAAGATTACGACTATGGCTAAACTGATCTACTAGGGTGTAGATAGCCGCGACAACAACAATAAACATATTTGTTCAAAAGTGGAGCTATTTTACACAAATTTCCCCCTTATTTTTCGATCCCCAACCAAACTCTGTATATTTTAGTAAATTTTATTTTATAGTTATTGAAATAGCGAATTTATTAATTTTTTCGGCCCGATTTTAATAAAAGGGTATTTATTAAGCTGAAATCTGTTTATTTTTATTTCAAATTTTTTTTTGGGTCTATCAGATGAAAGATCTAATATTACCTTATTAGTTGAGTGCTTAGGCCCCTTACATGGAGTTTTTAGGCCCACGGCTTCTGCACCAGTGTAATAATTAGATATTGCGCGGCTAATCACCTAAATATAAAAGCCAAAGCTGCTGCGTTACTGTAATGGGCGGGATCATTGTTGTAGGCGATCAGATGGTAGATTTCCGAGAGCCATTAATCGCTCTCAATGTCGAGCTCGAGCTTGGTCAAGTCAAGATGCTCAATCAATTTCTGTTTAAAAAAAGTCTACGCACATTCATTGGCTGGGAAGAGGAATGGTCGACGTGGATGGTGGTTGTGGGTTAAAGCCCTCCTCATCCTGCAACTACGACGCTGATTCGATTTCGGTCGCTATCTTTGGTCACCTGTGCCTAACTGTACCGAAGCTGAATCTGAAGTTCAGCATAAATCCATCCCTCCTCTTCTTATTGTGAAACTCGTCGACTGAACCGACGTTTAATCGTATGTCGGTGTGCTCTATTTTACTGCAGACAAAACGCCAGACCCAGGTATGTAGCTCTCGTTTCGATCGTTTACCAGCCCAATGGCGGGGTAAATGGGCTTGTTCGCACTTCTTGTACCTTTCCAGGCTTCGATTCTAGGTTATACGCTAGTCGAATACCGAACACCGCATATGCTCCTGGCTGCAAACCGTCCAATGGACACGGCATCGCTTAACACCCCTGCCTTCTGCTAATTCCTCGGCGATCCTATTTACCAACGCACGAAGTAGATCAGGCTTAACTGCGACGTCTATGTTTATGACACCACATTCCAACTTTGGAAGCCTGCTCTCCTTCTCTGCGCACACTACCGCAATCACCAACAAAGTACAAAGCCACAACAAAGTCTTCAAGTCGCTTACCAGCAGAACTTGCGTCAGAGACAAAGAAACGTTGTTGGCAATATACAAAAAGACTAGCCGTCACTAGTACGAAACATTTGGAGCCTCAGACTTACCAGAACGCTACACTCCGAGCGGTGACGGGATGTCTCCTGAGGTCACCTGAGTCACATTCACACCTAGAGGAAAGTGTGATCCTAGTTAACGAGTATAAACTCTGCCCACCACATCAGAAGACATCTCCGTGAACTGAAGGAGGAGATTCAGTACGCAGTACGCAACCACTGGATCCGGCAGCCGAAAGGCCATTATAGGAGTCCAACCACCAACTAGTGCAGACGAGGAGTCCAAGCTACCTCGCGCCTTACACGCTACTCTGGCTCAACCATGATCTGGATATTGTAGTTGACTCAACTTCTTCTTATCCAAAATCAACCCTGGCATACCAAATACATGCTCAGAATGTGGAGATTCCCCGCACGATACCGCACACCTCTTCACATGCTCGCTTAAACCAACTTATCTAACACCCCTATCCCTGGTTCGACTCTGTCGAAACCGCGCTTCTCTTGGGCCTCCTCTAAACGAGTTCGACGACAATAACCGTGGGTGAATCCGATCATTACAGGGACGAGCTAACCGCTACAACAACAATAACAACAACCTTGGATTAGGAGGTGACAGTTCTTGGTCATCGTGCTCAAGCGGTCCCTATCATCCACTTGGGGCACCACTCAACAGGCGGTGCCTCACTCGAGCGTATGGACCGATTTGAGCTTCGACTAACCCCCTGCGAAAGCCTAAAGAAAGAACTGAATGATGACAACTGTTGAAGGGAATTACGGAAAATTTTGATTGAAAGTTGACAAAAAGTAAAAATAATAGTTTGTTATCCAGGTGCACAGAATGCCAAACAATCGCTCAGTGAACGTAAAGAAATACTTATTTCTCCCCAAGTAATGCTGCTGCTATTTAGAAAGCTAGGGATGAATATATTAGTGCATCAATAAATTGAAAAAATGCTTCGCCACGCTTGGCCTCCCACCGAAAATCGTACCGTCACCAATTTATTTTCGGAAGGGGGACTATATATATAAACCAGAATCTGAGTTTTTAAGTTTTTTGTAACAGGTAAAGAAACTTTTGTCGAAATTAAATATAATCTTATTTTTTCAAACAAACTATAATTTATATGAGAACTTTCTAAAACGATTTTTTTGCACTTTTTTCAGATCAGATAAATATAGCAAAATTGGGAACGCGAGGAAATATTTTTGTTTGAAGCTTTTGTTTGTTTTGTTAAGGGTTCCCTTTTGACGTCAAAAAGCTTCCCTATCTATCATAAAACGATACTTTACAAAAATAAAAAATTAAAGTTAAATACTATTGACAATTTGCTCATATTTAATATGCAGGATGAGGTTGCATAAACAAATACGGAATCAAAAAAAATTTGAAATAAAAACAAACAGATTTCAGCTTAATAAATACCCTTTTATTAAAATCGGGCCGAAAAAATTAATAAATTCGCTATTTCAATAACTATAAAATAAAATTTACTAAAATATACAGAGTTTGGTTGGGGATCGAAAAATAAGGGGGAAATTTGTGTAAAATAGCTCCACTTTTGAACAAATATGTTTATTGTTGTTGTCGCGGCTATCTACACCCTAGTAGATCAGTTTAGCCATAGTCGTAATCTTCAAACTCATCTAAGTGGGGCTCAGGAAACAAGCTGTTTCGACTAGGGGGGACCACAGTGAAAGGGGCGTTAAATGAGTAGTTTGGCAAGGGTATGTGAATAGGTGATTGATATCGCAGGGAGATTCTCCACACGCCATACATACACTTGAGATATCAGGGTTGCGCCCGAGTAAGTAGCAATTGAGCCTACTACAGTATCCAGACCATAGTTGAGCCAGAGTGACGCGGGACTCTCGAAGCACCTGAAACATTTCGTCTGCTATTGGTCGTAGTTTGACGTCAATAACAGTATTCACAGGTCAAGAGTTCGTGAAGGTTGTGATTGCCTCTCGGTGAATGCAGAGCCTGTCTGTACGCAATCGGATCCCGTGGTTGACTGGTGAATGACCGGATTTCGTCCATGAGTTCAGGGAGATGTGCCTCAGGCGACATTTGTAGAAGTTCGCGTTCTGACAGGTTTGAAGCTCATCTTCTGTAGCCTACCAGCCTCCGGCGTCCAAATTAATGTAGAGCAGTTAACAACTGCTTTTTTGTTTTTGACTCTATTGACGTTGGGTATGCTGGAATGGAGAGCAGGGATGTCAAGTTCTAGCCTGACCTTCTCTGACTACGTTGTGCATAAGGTCGCCGAGAATTTATTTGGATATAAGGTCAGTGGCAGTTGATGCTTAGCCGCCCGAGGGGGTACAATGTTTAGTTTCAGTGCAGTTTCATTTTCTGGATCGCAGCTTTTAACAGACCGTGCTGACTCATACATTGCGCTATCTCTTAAATTTTTTTTTTGGAGTCCGTTGTGGTTATGATGTAGAAGTTTCGTCTGTCTAGGTTGATTTGCCGCGGATCTGAGTGTAAGGGATAGGCGAGGTTGTTGCCCACCGTGTCTTAGCTGCTCTTTCCGCTGTATGAGGCACGGTGGTCACCAATCCACTCGGAACAAATTGTGTGAGCTTCCAACGCCTGCTGATTTGCCATCACTTGAGAACAGGAGAAGGATGGGAGTATTGGTGAGAGTTGGGTGCATTGCGCGCTACGTTGAGAGCCGAGGAGCACATAGACGCTGAAGGGCGCGACCCGGCTGATTCGCCGCATACCTTTTGGTCCATTAACTATAACACTTTCAGCTTGAGCAGACCATAAGATGGCTCCATCCATCGCACGAATGACACTTTACCGAGGTGGAGTTCGGATGGAGCCTTTTATGGCAGTTTCAGCAGAAAAAAGTTTCTGGCCCAGGGTTGGGTTCGATGCCTTCCCTGACCACAAGCAACAAAGTGGCTTCAGGGGTGTAAAACGATCTAAACGGGGTTAGGTCGCCGAAACACCAGTTTTTGGACGGATTATACCCGTGTCATGGTGGTGCGTAGAACTGAATATTTAGGAATGTTTGCAAATATGTTTATCACTGCAAGAACTTCATCATATTATTATTAGAAAATTTTTAACACGCTTTGCATTTCAACTCCGTAAGAACACATTTGAAAATTATATAAAACCCAAAAATTGAAGAAGCCCGAAACGAGGGTTGCCTTTTATATTTTGCGCCTTCGCAACACTACATGTGATTAGCATTTATTAGATATTTTTATCGTAAGGTTTGGTATTTTTTGGCATATAACGTTTTCACTTACGAGTTTTATTTGTGTTTATATAAAGTGAGTTTAAAAATTCATATTGCCTAAAAATGGAGTTAACCCGTGAACATTTTCGTGGGATGATTTACTACGATTTTCGACGTGAATTATCGAGACAGGAGTGCATCAATCAACTTACTTCTACTTTTGGCGTTGAATCACCACACTTAGCCACTGTGAAACGATGGTACAACGAGTTCCTGCGTGGCCGCCAGTCTTCGCAGGACGAATTTCATGAAGGTCGTCCAAAAACGGTGGTTGCGCCAGAAACAGTCGATGCTGTGCATCAATTGATAATACAAGATCGTCATGTGGCATATCGCGAGATAGAGGCGATTAGTGGGACCAGCATACATTCAATATTGCATGAACATTTGGTCGAAATTTAGCCGAGGTGTTTCAAAGCACATCTATGACATCGTAACAGGGACGAATCTTGGATCTATGCATATGAGCCGGAAACAAAGCAGCAATCGACTGTATGGGTGTACCAAGACGAGCCTAATCCAACAAAAGTCGTTCGCACAAGAAGCACCTCAAAGCAAATGGTCGCCTGTTTTTTCGGAAAATCTGGTCATGTCGCAACTGTTCCACTAGATAAACTTAAAACGGTAAATTCTGAGTGGTATACAACCATTTGTTTGCCAAAAGTTTTTGGAGAATTAAGGAAAGCCAACTGCCGAAGACATATCATTCTTCACTAAGACATTGCGAGCTCTCACGTATCGATTCACACAAGAGAGTTTTTGAGGACTCAAAAGGTCGAATTGATGGGACATCCGCCTTACACCTAAAAAAAAAGAAGCGAGGTCAATGCTTTTCAACGTCTGAAGGAGCTGTAGAAGCCTTCAAACAGCTCGTTTTTGAGGTATCCACTTTTCAGTGGCAAAAGTGCTATGAAAATTGGTTCAAGCGAATGCAGAAGGGTATTGACTAGGATGGAGAATATTTTGAAAAACAATAAAATTATTTTCCTTAATATTTGACTGCGTTTTCATTATTAGGCTCAAAATATAAAGGGAACCCTCGTAATTTAGTTACTATAAATGGTAATTGCATTTGATGTACAAGATTTGGATTGAGAAAGAGAATACATAGAATCAAAAATGTTGGGAATTGCCATAATTGCGACCGCTTTGACGGATGCTGTGTTTTCCCATACTTTCCTTTTAACTGATCAAAAATTATTGTTTATGTAAAAAACTTTGGCCAAAAAAAATTAATATAGATCTGTAACGGATGAGCACACTAACCATAACAAATTCTTACAATAATAAAATAAATTTGTCATAGCCAACAACAACCACGCATTCATTGCCGTAGCGGAAGACTGACGTATTTAAATAGTGTTATAGGAAAAAGGGAAAAATCAACAGCGGCTCACAAGTAATTTTGAACCCCAAAACCATTCCTTGAGTGAGCCAATGGCTGTTTGAAGTTCACCGTGGGCATTAGCTTCTTATGCGTTTCATTTTTAGAATTCTTTCTGCGATCTCCCTTCTCTAGCTATTATAACGTCACTATCAGTTACTTTCAGCGAAGAAGGCACAAGCTTGCTTTCTATTACTCTTGTCTAAATCTAATCTCACCAAATTAATTTTAGAAAAATGTGTTGCTTATTATCATTTGTATTTCCAATACATCCGCTATGTTCGCACTGTAGACGAAATTTTACGAATTTTCGGATATTGGGAAAGTTTTGTGGCTTAGAGAGCTAAATTAATCCATTTATAAGATTATTTAGAAGCCATTATAATATTAACAATTTATTGGAGGCACTATTAGATAAAAAATCGCTCATTTCCGTAACTGTATGTAAATGTTCAAAATACACGTATGCGCAGAAGAGAATATTATAACTGCAATGCCACGTCAATTTATTTTAGCCTAAAATAATAATTTTGCGCTTACACCTTGCACCTGCACGTTTGGGCGAATTGCTCCTACAATTTGTGGTGTGTGTTTAGGCTTCCGGCCTAAATATTACCCCCTAATGCACGCGTTTAAATATTTCGCAGCTCCCTAATATTGAGCGTATATAAACACTCCCACTGGCACAGTGTACCGTACAAGTATGCGCCCGCACAGAGTTAGGCGGTTCAAATAAATTTAAGCTTATCGCGCACTTTCGCTTTTATTACCAGCAGCAGCTACAACGCCACATCAGAGCTAACTTATACAGGCAAAACCAAATAGTAATTTTCAATAATTATCACAAAATAAACCATTTTGATTTTTTCCGAAATTCATTTATAATCATTTGTTGTTTTCCTTTTTTTATTTCGTTTAAATACACTTGTGGCGCTCCATTCCGTGAGACGCGCCCTTGTATATTCATTCGTTCTTCTCAACCGAGAAACTGACCCATCGTCTAAAATTATACAGTCCACCATCACCTCGAAGGCGATATTCATTGCGATTTGCCACACAGCCAGCATAACACTGCAACATAAACGGGAATATCACTGCTGCACTGCAACGCAGCAGAAAGCACCACATCAACACACTTGCCACACAGCCAGCGCAACACTACAGCATACAACACATTAACACTGCATACATACATTCGCAGCCCTAAGGTGCAAGGGCTTTTCTTCGATTTCATTGCACTTAGTGAAATACAATTGAACAAAGAATATTGTGTTTATTTAAATTATCGTGTAGAAGTGCGGAGAACAAGTGATTCAGTGCACCACCATTTAAATTGACTGCTACAAATTAAAATATTTAAATTCTGTACGTTCGTGCACCGACACTACGACCAAATATACATACATACATCCATTTTGTGCGGCAGACAGTGTTGTAAGTGCACCACTGTAAGCACACATATTGTTCACCCTTTCACATATTCCGTAGCAAAGCACTTAAATTTTTCTTTTTAATTAAACTGAGCGTATTTAACCATTTCATCACATTTGACCGTGGCACAGTCTGCTAAATTGCAAACACTAGGGGGTTTTTTAAGAGCACTGACATTTTTTCCTCTTTTCTCTATCACTTGGTTCCCCTCACAAAACAAATTAACGTGAAGAAAAATTTTACACCTTTTATTTATACACAAGCAGAATTTCTTCAGATTTTAAATATCAATAGCATATTTATTGGGTGGCGAGTGATTGTAGGTTTGTGATATTTTCCACAGCACATACATTCGAGTACGCTATATAATATACGTTACATATTAGTGGCTGAAAATTTTTAAAATAAAAATAACACAGTGCTACAAAAAAGAATGAATTCAAAATACCTGGGAAGTGATGTTATTTTCCTTGTAGGTCTTATCGACTAGAACGAGTATCCAATTTTGGAATTTGTCAAACACCCCCAAAATCTCGACTTAACCTTAAAAAACCGATTTTTCGGGCTTTTGCGCACTTCTTAGCCCATATCTTAGCTAATTAACAACCGATTTTCATTCTAAGAACGGTTTAAGAAAGAAGAAACTCAGACCTTTTGAAAGATATATATGTACATAGACGTCTTAATAAAACTGAAGAAATTTACTTGTTTTTGCACAACAAACTTAAATGTTGCTACCCTTTTTCTTTTTTTTTTTGACTTTAGCGATATTTTCACATTATAAGAACGGTTTAAGAAAGAAGAAACTCAGACCTTTTGAAAGATATATAGATGTCTTAATAAAACTGAAGCAATTTACTTGTTTTTGCACAACAAACTTAAATTTTGCTACCCTTTTTCTTCTTTTTTTGATTTTGGCGATATTTTCACACACTATTTTATAAAAACACAAAATGAGTTTTGCTTAGATTCAAAGAGTAATACCGAGTTCAACGAATGCTTCTTTTAAAAAATCGGCCAAAAAGTGACTGAGTTATTTTACTTTTTATAAGAACGAAATTTTTGCAAAAATTTACAACGAACTTAATTTACTAATAAATATTATTAAATGAAAATATATAGATCAAAAGTGCTTTTTTGACCGTTTTTTCCTTCGGTCAGCATCGTCAGTTTCGCGTTGTACTGACCAGCAATATTCTGCCATCATATTTATTTTGTTTTTTCCTTCGAAACGTTTTTCGATCGTAGCCATTTCTTGGTGGAAGTGTTCGCCTTGTTCATCACCGAACTGGGTCAAATTATGTAGGAAGAAGTCCAAATGCGAATGCAAGAAATGAATTTTTATCGACATGTTGCAACCCATTTCACCATATGCACTTAAAAATTCGTTTACAACCGTGATGTAGCGCTACAAAACTCTTCCATGCACGTTTCTCAACACAGCTTAACTTGTTCATAAAGGTAACGTCGCTCATAATTTTGCGAACTTGAGGTCCAATGAAAATATCTATATACACATATTATAAAAATAAAAAAAAAACAAGTAGGTATGAAAACAAATAAATAAATACCGGCTTTTATTTTAGCTTCACTTAATTTTGGGAAGACAGTTTTAAGATGAAGAAAAGCTTCGCTATTAACATCCAATTTCTTTACAAATTGTTTCATGTATCCCAGTTTTAAGTGTAGTGGTGGTAAGATAACATCCTCAGATTTTACCAATGGGAGGCTTAAAACGTTTTTCCTGCCTATCTGATGTGACTCTCGAGATGGCAATGCTTTGCGATCATAGCGATTGGATGCCCGACTATCCCATTCACAAAGGTAGCAAGGATATTTTGTGTAGCTACCTTGCATGCCAAATAAAATTGTCAACACTTTTAAGTCAGCGATGACTTTCCATTTATGCGTGGCATAGTCGATCAACCGTAAAATTTTTTCCATCATTTCATACGTTTCTTTCTTGTTAACCCCATACGCGATTGGAACTGATGGTAAGAGATTTTCATTGTGTAATAACACAGCTTTTAAACCTAAGGGTGACATTACAGACTTTATTAAGGGAACACGAATGTATTTTTGTTTTTTTTTAGGGTACATACTTTTACACACTTTTTACACATCAATGAAAAGTCGCCATTCATCTGCATTATAATTATAATTTAAAGCCGAAAATAATTTGGGTACATTTATACAATGTACTACATCACAGTCATTGCCATCAGTTTTAAAACATTCTCTAAGTATCAAAGTGCGGTCACTTTTTCTACCCGATGTTATTTGAAAATTCGGCATTTAAGCATTCGCATACTTTACGTTTTTCCGCGATTTAAAATTGTGACCTGAAACGTTTGTTTTGCAAAAATAGGAATCGTCTTGTTTATGATATGCCTGATGATGCCAAGTCATAGGCACAGAAAAGGGCAAAGTAATTGATTGTTGAACTTTAAATTTTTTTAATGTTGTGCAGCAATATTCACAAATAAATTCTGGCTCGTACCAGCGACTCGCACTATAAAACCTTTCGAAAATCTTGTTATATATTTTTAGAACACCAATATTATTTTTAAAATCACGCCGATGACTTGTATCCGTCAATAAGCCACAAATGTAGCAAAACTTATTACGCTTGTCGCACATTTTAGTTTTACTTTACCACGATTTTTATCCAATTTAACAGCAAACACAACAAAGGATAAACAGCACGTGCACTTCAGTATAACAGAAATTTATAAAGACTTCAAAATTGAGTAAAAACTCAAAAATTAAGTGATAATTTCCTTGGGAACAACAGAAGCAAATTTTTGCAAAAATTTCGTTCTTATAAAAAGTAAAATAAATCAGTCACTTTTTGGCCGATTTTTTAAAAGAAACATTCGTTGAACTCGGTATTAAACGTACTTTTGGAATCTAATCAAAACTCATTTTGTGTTCTTATAAAATAGTGTGTGAAAATATCGCTAAAGTCAAAAAAAGAAGAAAAAGCGTAGCAAAATTTAAGTTTGTTGTGCAAAAACAAGTAAATTTCTTCAGCTTTATTAAGACGTCTATATATCAAAAGGTCTAAGGTTCTTCTTTCTTAGACCGTTCTTAGAATGAAAATCGGTTGTTATTAGCTAAGATATGGGCTAAGAAGTGCGCAAAAGCACGAAAAATCGGTTTTTTAAGGTTGAGTCGAGATTTTGGGGGTGTTTGACAAATTCCAAAATTGGATTCTCGTTCTAGTCGATAAGACCTACAAGAAAAATAACATCACTTCCCAGGTATTTTTGAGTGTCACACTATGTAATTAATTTAAATACAAATAAAACGTTTAAATTCTCTATATTTCGAATTTGGGATGGACCAGGTATGAACGAATAGTATAAAAACAAAAATTTTGAATTCAAATTCATAGCGCACAGCAATATTGTACGCAAGAACGTGTTTTTTTTTTACAACTGTTTGAATCATGGACACGTTCATTCGTCTAGTCGACTAAGTAGCAGAATTCGAGCCTGACTACAATGGTGCACCTCCTTCAGAGCACAACAAGCACTGCCTTGTTATCGAAAAAGGCGAGTTAAAAACCTTGTGGGAAAGACTAAATATGCCTATGATAAACTCATGCGTTCAGAAGGGCTGTCGGCCAAGGACTTAGCCTGGCTTAAAAAAATATACAAAAATGCCTACTACAGTTTTGTAAGGCGCCTCACAGCGATGGCCGAGCTCTTTGAGAAACTGGCAAAAACTTAAAAGGAACCTGAAGACACGCCGGTGAGGGAACGCAGTATCCCCCATGTGATACGGATCTCTTCAAAGGAGATTATCTCTCATGGCCATCGTTAAGGGACATGTTTACGGCCATATATATTAAAAAACGCCTAACCCCGGTTGATAAAGGAATTCATAAAAATATCTTCGTGAACCTTGACAATTGTACCCCTGTATAAGGCAAGTTTCGGAACTCTATTGCTTTCCAATTTGACATCATCGAGACTTATATGGCTTATAGCCAATTCTTGGTATATTTTTTCGAAGAAAAATTTGGGTTTTATTTGGTTTACCTAATTTATAGCTGCTCTTATCATAAAATATTTTTGCTAGATTTTCTTAAAACTCCAAGATCTATAATGCATTCCAAAGGTGTCTTTACACTATAGAAATCCTTTTGATGGTGCGCAAATATTTTGTAGCAGTAAAACCGTCGTCCGACAATAAACGAGCACATCCATTAGAGTAAGTGAGAGTATTATTGATTTCTGTCCAATTTGGTTGCACTTGGTGCGTCCACAACCAGATATATGTACCTCTTGGATGTGGACGGCTCAAACTAAATTATGAATTATGCAATTTTATATATTTTAATTCAGTGGTGCGTAGTTACGACTGGCGAAAATTGTTTATGTACCTTAATACTGCAAAATCATTCGAGCTTTTCAGACATATGACTTATGAATTTTATCTCAAATTGATTTCAACGTTCCCCAGTCGTTTCTTTAAGGTACCCTGGTACAATAATGAACTAAAACACTTGAGAAATTTGAAAAACAAATTTCATAAAGGAATCAAGGTATATGCTCTTTCGCATTATTTCGGTCGTTAAAAATTTTATTTTGTTAAGACTCAACAATCTAGATAGAGAGAAGTATGAAGCCGGTATTAAAAGTAGTCCAAAAATCTTTTGGAGTTACTTGAAATATACCTTCTCAGCTCTCGATGTTTTATATTGGATTTCCTAGTACTAATCATACTAAAAATGCTCCTCTAATGAGAATTATTTCGGAAATTAATCTTATAACTGACCTTGCTCCATCTCTTCCAAGGAGCAGAGTGCGTGGTTTATTGTATAATTACTTTAAATAGTATTAAGAACTTTTGCTGATAGTCAGTAAGAATTGTGTGGTTTTGGCGCATATTAAAGCTCGAACTTTGTACGGAATCGTTTTGTTCTGAACTGCAGTACCATTTTCTAATAATTGTTTCAGCGCATTTACCAAATTCGATATTCACTTTTATATTCTGATATTGTTTTTTATATCCGGAATATACACCTGCACAAAATGTGGAAACATTCCTTGTGCTCATAATTTTCACCTATATAGGTCACTCTTAAATAGTGGCAGCCCATCGATATTTATGTTAACTATAATTTGACTTTGACACGTCCCTTCCAGTTCTAAATATCTTCCTTTCTACACCAAAATGGCAATATAAGCAAGGGTTTATTCTTGCAATGATTCCATTAATAGGTTTTCCAACCAGTGTAGAAGCACGGAGTGGTACGTCGAAGATGCCCTCCTTTAAAATTATTAACAATTCCTCCAAGCTTTCATGAGATAATGTGATTCTCAAAAACCATTCTCTTATCTTCTCCATTAATATTTTCACGTAATTTTATTTTTTATTTTCCTCATCAAAACCAATATTTTCAGCTTCTATTTCTGTCGTTTCATTTTCAAAATATTCACTTGAATCCGCATGTACACACATTCTTTTCTTTCTGCCGTTTCTGCTGCCACTATTCATCTTATCTTATTTTGTTAATATACTTACTAATATACATATATGCATATACATATACATATATATATACATAGGTCGCAATTCCGATTGGATTGGATTGGATTAGGTGATTTTGATAAATTTCACAAAGAAAAATCACCCAATCCAATCCAATCCAATCGAGAGTTGCGACCGCTTAGCAACGATATTGTTAACTCCATATATTCAAAATTGATTGAATTAAAATTAATAATCGTTCAAGTTAACGAACACGCAGAAGCGTGCTCAAAAATATTAAAGTTTGGGGCCGCCCCGCGGTATTGCTTATGCCGCAGGTTAATTACCTGCACTGGCTCTGCGCGTGTTTGTGGGAAGTGCGGTGTCAGCATTTTCACACTAGTACGAGTAAGTGTGCTAGCCTTTTGTTAACTACGTCCCGCAGATGACTAAAATTTTGTGGAGCATCATTGGTGTGTGTAGTTGGCTGATCCAGATCCAACAGATTGGTTTAGTCTCGAAAAGTTGATAGAAGTCGTGAGTTTCTTCCTAATGATGTAACACACAGCTGCCAGGATTGTTCGAGAAATAGCATCAAAAATTAAGGAGACGTGAAAATTATCGCCAAGTTTCTGTAGACGGTGAATGTTTTCTACGCTGAGGCCGTGGATGTAGTCCAGGTTTAGTTTCAATCCTTCACTTGTAACGTTTACCAAAGCGGGTGGCAAGGTTTGTACGGTGCGTACTGATCTGCTGGTAAATGTTTCGTTTCCCACAGTGACTGTTTTGTTATTTAATAAAATAACGAACGTCCCGTTGAGCGACGTGGAGTAATTTCTCGCTAGCAATGGTCCTTGAAAATTTGTAGCAAATATTGTTGCATCGGCGATCATCTCGATGATTCTGTTGTTGTCCGGTTCAAAGTGGCACTTGGCATCGCCGCCTTTTATTAATCTAGCTAGGCATCCGTCTTCAGGGAGTTTCGTCAGTGATGCAGGTGAGCAGATTGTTGTGTTGCTTATGGAAGGGCAATCTTCGTTAAGGGCAACGTGTTGTCCCCTTAAAACAGCGGCGCGTGTTATTCAAAGTCGGTAGCACTCTGGTAGCTTTGTTTGATTTAAGTGAAATTGCAGCACGGTACGCACAGCTTCGCTTCTGATATCATGTTGTGTTGACACAATTAATTTCTCCAGTGCCATGTTGAAGTAGCTGAGATCCACCACGTGGACTAAACTGAAGTGTCCGTTCAGGATCCAACCATGCCCATGCTCAATAGTGACCAGCGGGGAGTCGTAGCTGTAAATGTTGAGGCCGAAGACGCCAGATATTAAAATTAAACTGTCTTACCACCATGAGTGGAAAAAACCGAAAATAAGAATTTCTTATATTAGTATTGACCCATTTTGACGTTTATTTTTTTCAAATTATCGAAAGCTTCAAGAGCTTCGGGATTCAGGTTAATGCGTATCCTTTTCGATTGGTTGGCCTTCACTTGCGCATTTTCCCCACGCGTGAGATTGGTTAATGGTTTTGCAACTTTCGCGTAATCTGGAATGAACTTCCGATCATATGATGTCATTCCCAAAAAACTTTTCAGTTCTTTGAGCGTTTCAGGGGGTGAAAGATTCTCAATAGCCTGTACCTTCGAAGGATCTGGTTTCATCCCATCAGACGTGATAACATACCCTAGAAATTCAACATTCGTTTTCATAAACTTTTGTTTTTTCCAAATTTACCCTCTAATTCGCATCCGCAAGCCTTTCAAATACTATTTCCATATTTTCCAAATGTTCGTCTAAGTCTTTTCCAAATACAATAATATCATCAATATACACATAACTTATCCTCCCAATATATTCCTTAAGCACGTCGTCAATCATGCATTGGAATATAGCCGGCGCGTTTTTCAACCCCAAGCATTTCCATACATGCATAGCCTGAAATTGCTTCTTCAATTGAACATTGTATAATGGAAAATATACATATATTCTGCTCGAAAAGCTTTAATAGCTTCTATTTAAACATAATAGCATATATGTGGTGGTGCTCTACAGGAACTCAGTTTTCTCTATAGGAGATCTGAAATCAGAGAATATAGAGAATATAGCTATAAGTACCTATATTTTATAAGTATAATATGGAAATTTTTAATATAATAAAAAATAAATATACTCTTAAAAAATCTGTTGAATATATGTAATATTTTAATGTAGCGAATAAAGCAATACATACATTAAGAATACAAATTTATTTAAGTTTTTATTAAAATAAATAAAAGTTATTTAATTTTTCAAAATAAAGATTATTAAATTCACAGCTTTCTTGAATACAATAAGTACGGTTTATTTGAAATAAAAACTTGCGCCGGGTGTTTAAAGTTCGGTGCGCCCGAACTTTGACCCTTCCTTACTTGTTACAAATCGAATGTACACACAAAGCATGGTAAATATATGGCGTTCTAATGTGTGTGTGTGTACGAGGATAGTTACCTTTCAGTTGTCAAGTTTTTTTCTGCATTTCATTTGACATTTCTCAATTTCAGACTAACGAAATTCGAACATGGAAGATACACAATCGAGCAACGTGTTAAAGTTATTCAGGCTTATTATAAAAATGGGCGTTCAAACCAAAATGCATATCGTGCATTTACGAAGAAAATCATCTTCAGTGAAGAGGCACATTTTCACCTCAATGGATTCGTCAATAAGCTGAATTGCCGCATTTGGGCGAATGATAATCCAAGAGTGATTATCGAAAAACCAATGCACCCACAAAGATTGACTGTTTGGTGCGGTTTATGGGCTGGCGGCATCATCGGGCCATATTTTTTCCAAAATGAGGTCGGCCAGGCAGTTACTGTAAATGGTGTTCGCTATCTTGAGATGATAACGAACTTTTTATGGCCCGAATTGGAACATATGGATGTGGACGATATGTGATTCCAACAGGATGCTGCCACTTGCCACACATCCAACGAAACAATGGCGACAAATTCAATGGCCGTGTTATCTCACTTGGTGGCGATGTCAATTGGCCACCAAGATCATGTGATTTGACACCATTGGACTACTTTCTTTAGGGTTATTTGAAAGAAAAGGTGTACATCGATAAGCCAGAAACAATTCAAGAGCTAAAGGATGAGATGATTTGGCACATTAACGGCATATATCCTCAATTATGGCTCAGCGTCATCGAAAATTTGGACCATCGGATGGAGGTGTGCCGCCGAGGTCGCGGCAGACATTTGGCGGACATTTGGCCGATATTTTATTCCATACATAATTGAACTACACCATATTACCATAATAAAAAGAAATTGCAATAATTTCCAAAATAATTTGTGTTTTATTCAAAATCAACATCGGCCCTTAAAATTTAACCACTCTTTATATGTAACCTCGCCCACAAGACGGTGTTTTGTGAAAATTAAAAGACCGCGATGTTTCCGTAACTACTGCAGATAATTTGCTCAAATTTGACACATAAGATTGGGGTTGAGAAGCAATACGTGTGCAAATATTTTTTTGAAAAATGGGCGTTGCCCCGCGCACTTAAATCTCCGAAGCTACTTGATCAAACTCTACCCTATTTAGTACAAATATTGCATTTCAAATCAACAAGCCAAAAACCACGACCATCTCTCCACGGTAACTTTCAAAAAATACGAAAAACGCGTTATTTAAGTCAGTATTAAAGGCAACTCGCTAAAATTGAATACGAAGAATGGGAGTACACTAACAAATACACCGAATGAAAAAAAATTGGAAATAGGAGTTGCACCCCCCACTTTCGAACAACTAGGTATATCTCAATAACTATGGTACGAAACTCCACCAATTTTGGTGTAAACATTGCATTTCAAGACAATAAGCAAAATTTCGAAGGTAAAATACAAAAATTGAAAAAAAATCCGATATTTATTAACTATACATGCTAATTTTCTAAAATTTGATGCACAAGATAGGGTTTGAGAATGAAACACATGAAAACATAAATGTTGGGAATGACCATGATATCGCCAACCATAGAGCAAATAGGTGAATCTCCGCATCTTTTTCGTCAAATTTTACCAAGTTTCATACACACTTAGCTATTCTAATCAGAAAGCACAATTTCAAAAAATTTAGAAATCAGACTAAAGCCACGCTCACCGCTTATATAAAGGTTAATTTAATTTATTTAATTCTCAAAAGGATAATTTTACAGAATCTGGCAAATGCGCATCCAAGGGTGGTGTTTTGGGGTCCAAACTCCTACCAAAATCTTAAAGTACTATCATGAAATTACTTTCTTCCACCAAAATATTTTTCTGTGTGCGCCACTGGTCAAATGTAAAAGCCGTGTACATATCGGATAAACTATTTTCACGAACAATTATGGGAAAATTTTCGACAAATAACTCCAATATGCTTGGAGTATATTTTGCGCAATTTTTGGGGCACGATAGCAAACGCTTAGGAGCAGTTTACAAGAAGGAAATCATAATTAGCATCTTCGCGAACCTTGTTTTTGAGGACAATTGTACACGTCTATAAGGCAAGTGTCGGAACTTATTGCTTTCCAATTTTAAATCACCGACCCAATTCTCTTAGTGTATTTTTTTTTTTAAGAAACATTCCAAATTTTCTTAAAACTCCAAGATCTATAAGATGCATTGGGTCTATTGGTACATGAGATATCGTATCAGAGTTAATTCTTTCCATAGGTGTCTTTATACTTTGGAAATCCTTTTGATGGTGCGCAATTTGGTTGCGTTTGGTGCATCAATAACTTGATATATGGCCAGGAATACCACATACACACGGTTTAGCAGGCGTGTCGCATATTAGAGCTCATACTTTGAACGGAATCGGTTTGTTCTAAACGGTAATTCCACTTTCTATTAAATGTTCTATTCGAGAGATATTCACTCACAACATTCGGGTTTTTTATATCCGGAACATACACCTACACCATATGTGGAAACATTCCTTGTGCTCATAATTTTCAACTATATGGGTCACTCTTAAATAGTGACAGCCCATCGATATTGATGTTAACTATAATTTGAGATATTGAAATCACTTCACTTGCAGTTCTGAATATCTTCCTTTCTACACCAAAATGGCAATATAAGCTAGGGTTTATTCTTGTTATGATTCCATTAAGAGGTTTCCAACTAGTGTAGAAGCACGGAGTGGTACGTCGAAGATCCCTCCTTTAAAATTTTTAACAATTCCTTCAAGCTTTCATGAGATAATGGGTTTCTCAAAAGCCATTCTCTTATCTTTTCCATGAATGTTTTCACGTTAACTGAAATTTAATTTTTTATTTTTCTCATCAAAACAAACATTTTCAGCTTCTATTTCTGGCGTTTCATTTTCAAAATATTCACTTGAATCCACATGCACACAGTTACATACATACATACATATGTAGCAACGCAACATTCTTTTCTTGCTGCTGTTTCTGTGACTACTCATTTCACCTTATTTTGTGCATTATTTTGGTAGTATACTTACTAATATATACATATGCATATATTTACATACATATATACGCGCCACTAATTTAATATAATTTTCACGTACTATTCGTTCACTAGATTTTCAATAACTGCCGGGAAAATTGAACACAGAAGACAAAGAAAAATCATGGTCTGCTTGAGAAGAATTCTCGCTCATTCTGTTTTGTAAATTCTATTTGCACGCGAAGTATTATAACTAGAGCTGCCAAGTTTTATTGAACGCAAGTTTTTGCTTACTTGCTTCCTTACAACCACAAATATAATGGAAGTGGAGGAAACTGAAGACGAAAAACAGTGTAGTAATACAAAAGTGTTCACAGTGCAAGCAGACTACGTAGATTACAATGAAGTTGCAAAACTGCCACCGTAATCTACGTTGTTTGGTGCATGCATACACGAAGACGTTGCGCAAGCGGTTTGCTTCAAACTGTGTGGTTTTCACATATGTTATTTAAAAACAAAGTCGTTAATGAACGAGAGTGGTAGCTAACTGGCTTATGCTGCATTCGATTTATACTAATGTTAAACTACTTCCCAAATAATTAGTTTTTGTCACATTGTTTTATTTGACTTTGACAGACATCTTCAAACCGCGATCGTTTTCCCAATAAAATCAAAATATGTATATTAAGCCGAAATTTTTTATACCATTTTTTATTAAGTAAGTAAGTAAGTAAGTTGTTTAAGGTCATAATACGAAGTTGTTTATGGTCCCCTGCGCCATACGCCCCTAAGGAACAAAACATAAAAAATCTACAGGCCACACACAAACAGAAAACTGATTTAAATATATGAAAACCACAAAGGCCACACTATATGGAAAATAGGTACAGGGAAGTAATTTGTAACAGGCAAGAAACGCACATAGTATAAAGTGCAGAAAACAAAAATTATAAAACATAAACTAATAATTCGGTTCCAACGCTTAATAAAAAAAGACGAAAATAACAACAATACCTACTTAATAATTTAAACCGGGCGAGCAAACAAGCGGAGTCACCGTACTAGTCACCGTACCGTAAATAGTCAACGACGGAAGCTTTACACCCTTAGTAGCCCCGAAAGAAAACCCAACATCAGTCAACATATACATAGGTTAGGTTAGGTTGGAGTGGCAGCCGCCTGCAGCGGCTCACTTAGGCCAGTATTAGGCCCATTGTGTTACCACAAAGAAAAGTTTTTGTACCATCCCAAAAAAAAAATTACCCCTTTCTATACCAGTTTGCCTCATTGATAAACTTCAACAGACAATTTACCTCGGTGCTTGAAACCTTACTAAGGTCATCCAGAAACGGTGATCCCAGATATCGCATTCTGCTTTTACACAGTGCAGGGCACTTACACAGTAGATGCAAGATCGTTTCCTCCTCCTCGTCATTCTTGCAGCTCCTGCAACATCTTCGGAAGGGCATTCCCAACCTTTCAGCATATATACCTATCAGACAGTGCCCTGTTAGAGCCCCGATCACATTCGAAATGTTTTCCTTCTTAGAGAGAGAACGCTGCGCGACCGTTTCCGATCCCATTTGGGCCGGGTCTGCCTTGAGGTTCGACAGGCCGTATTTTGCCTCCATATATTGTCAGCTTGTTTATATATACAATCTCTGGGTAGCAGTTTGCACGTGGCAAACGGCATACTAATGCGTTCTTTATCCTGAAGAATCTGCTTGGTCGTAGCTTGTTTTGCAAGTTCGTCTGACATGCAGTTTCCCTCTATGTCCCGGTGACCAGGGACCCAAATGAGGTACAGTCTGTTCTGCTTAGCCATCTCCTGTAGAGATCGGCGGCAGTCCAGCGCGATATTCGAGTTAAACGTGAGAGAGCTCAGAGCTTTGATTGCAGCCTGGCTGTCACTAAAAATGAAGATGTGTCTTCCTATAATCCCGGTCCCTATCTTCTTCACCGCTTCCATGATAGCTGAGACCTTAGCCTGGAAGACGCTGCAATGATCTGGTAACCTAAAGGAAATTTGCAGGAGAGGGTTTCGTGAGAAAACGCCCCTCCTACCTGCCTATCGAGTTTCGAGCCATCTGTATAGATGACAATGCTCTCAGGTGGAGTGTGAAACTCAGGTTTCCACTCTTCCCTGCTTGGAATTCGTGTAGTAAAGTTACTTTCATTTACCGATGTCCAAGCACAAAGGTCCGTGCTGCTCGGAATAGAGCAGAACTTGTTCAAAATACTAGAGTGCCCTTGGCATTCAGGGTGCCACTAGGATGTCTCTCTTAGTCTCAAAGCAGTCATCGCTGCCGTCTGTTGTCGGCCAAATCTAAAGGAAGGAGGTCTAAAATGGCGTTCAAAGCCTCATTTGGCGTGGTTCTGAGCGCCCCACGTATGCAGATCATACTAGATTTTTGCACCTTCGTGAGTAACCTGAGGTTAACCTCTTTGTCTAAAGCAGGCCACCATACGATCACCCCATATAGGAGAATTGGTCTGACGACCGCTGTGAAAATCCACCGACAGATCTGGGGATTAAGACCCCATTTCCTGCCTATGGCTCTCTTAGAAGTGAAGAGGGCTATGGAAGCCTTTTCATGACGTTGAACCAGGTTCTCTTTCCAGTTCAGCTTCCTATCTAAAACAACGCCTAAAAATTTGGCACTTGTAGAAATACTTAACCGGGTACCATTTAGTACCGGTGGAGTCACCGACGGCACTTTACACCTTCTCGTGAAGAGTACGAGTTCCACTTTACTTGAGCTGACCCTGAGCCCGAAGTAGGTGGACCACTTGGATACCTCTCAAAGGGCACGTTGCATCAGCTCGCATAATGTCTGCGGAAACTTTCCCCTGAGTGCGATCGCGACGTCATCAGCTTACGCGACAACTTTAGCGCCACCCCATACCGTATCTCGCAGTAGCGTATTAACGGAGAGGTTCCACAGAAGTGGGGATAGGACACCTCCTTGTGGCGCCCCCTCGACACGTGCCGCGACAATTCGCTCGCACCCAGCTTAGCCCTTACTACTCTGCAACTGAGTAGCTGGCCGATAAACTCAACTAGTGAGCATTCAGCTCCTAGATCCCTAACGGCGCCAGTTATGGCTTCTGGAAGCACGTTATTGAAGGCGTCTTCAATGTCCAGGAAGGCTACAAGACAGAACTCCTTGACACTGAGAGACTTCTCAATATAGTCGACCAAGCTATGGAGTGCAGTCTCAGTAGATTTGCCTTTGCGGTAGGCATGCTGGTCATTAGACAGTAGTCGACTGTCGATGGTATCGGACAGGTAGCTACTAACAATCCTTTCAAGTGCCTTAAGAGCAAATGATGATAGAGTGATAGGCCTAAGATCCTTTGGATTAGTGTATGAGGCCTTACCAGCTTTAGGAATAAAAACAGCCGTGACATTTCTCTATGCCAACGGTATGTGATTTAGTTTGAAACAGGCCCTGAAAATAGTATAGAGCCATTTTGCAGACACCTTCAATGTCTTAGTTAGCTGAGCAGGTATTATCCCATCCGGCCCTGCAGATTTGTATGGCTTAAAGCTTTGGATAGTCCATTTAACCTTTTCTTCCGAAACCGGTATGTTGACGGGGTTGGAAGAAATAAACGAAGGAATTCTTTCCTCTGTAGTTGTGTTCACAGGGAAGTGGGTGTCTAGTAGCAGTTCAAGGGTTTCCTTTCCCGTTGAGGTCCAGGAACCGTCTTGCTTCTGCAAGAAACCTGAGGATCCTGAGAGAACCTTTTTTACTCTGGCTGTCTCGGAAGCACCCTCGATGCCGCCGTAGAAGTTTCTCCACGAAGATCTCTTTGCCGCCCTTAAAGCTTTTTTATAGGTCTGGAGAGACTGTTTGTACTCTTGCCATACCAGTTCGCGATTAAGTCTTTTGGCTTTGTTGAAATTTTTCCTACAAGATTTACGTAGTGAGTCCAACTCACGTGACCACCAATGGGGTTTACGTTTGTCCCATTGTTTAGATTCAGGGCAAGCCTGATGTGGGACATTTGAGCAGGTCATCGTAAAAACGTTCACCATGTTCTCTAGATCCCCGATGCAATTAGGTTCAATAAGAGGTTCGCTGGTTAGCCTATCCTCAAATAACCTTTTATAAGAGCGCCAATCCGTGTTGTTTAGGTTTTTGCGCACTTTTGGGTTGGTAAAAGAAAAATTCAATACGATTTCAATATAACGGATCAGAGAAGGAGTGTTCGTCTAGAACCCGCCAACTCTCGATCAGTTCAGATAGACTAACACTACATAGAGTTATATCTAAAACTTCTTTACGATTGCTAGTAATGAAGGTGGGATCCCTACCTTTGTTGCATATAAGTAGGTTAGTTGTAAGAAGGTAGTTGAAATGTAACTCACCTCGATCATTGATGTCTGTGCTCCCCCAGTTGACATGGTGAGCATTTGCGTCGCTGCCGATCAACATGTGTCCGCTCTCATACTTGGACACCAAGTTCCGAACCATAGAGGGAGGAGGGTACTCGGCTTCGTACGCCATGTAAGCCGATGCCAGCACGATCGACATACCGCCTATCTCCGAGAGAATTGCCGTGACGTCGCCTTTACTGTAATTAGGTTAAAGAAAGATATTTAAATCTGCTTTAGCCAGAATACCGGCTCTAATTTTACCTTTACCGCGCTCCACGAAGAGCTCAAAACCGGTGGCACTCAAACCACATACCCTTGAGTTGCAAACCCAAGGTTCCTGAATGAGTACCACCGTAATGTCGCCTTTGCTTAGGCGATCTAGGAGAGCAGCTGAAGCTGCTTTAGAGCGATGGAGGTTTATTTGCAGCACCCTCATGCGAGACAGCGGCTTCCTCCCCTCCAGCTACGACGGTGACGTCAGCTTCACCCTCCCCGTCACTGACCGCAAACATCCTATGCATTGTTGGTACAAGGTTTGTCTGGGAGGAGGCGCTGCCTTCAGCGTCGGAGAGTTCCGGTTCCGGCTCCGGTTCGGGTGCCTCAATGTCTACGTCCATTGCTTCACCCGACCCAGAGGCACGTTGAGCGTCCCCGCGGTTCACTTTGATAATGACCTCATCGAGGCCATACGAAACGCGGCCTTGCCTCTTCTCTAGAAACCCAATAGACTCGTTATTAAGGGACATTACCACTTGTCTAGAAGGGCCTTCCGCGTCCTCGACCCGGACTACCCTCCAATCACTTGTCGGGAGGGATGGGTTCATCACCTGGAGCATCTAAAGGATGCTTTCCGGTGCCGATGGTGTCACCGGAACCCATACCCTCGCCCGTGGTCTGACTGGAATGTCCTTCCAGTCCACCACCTCCAACTTAGCCCCTGGGTAGACAGGGCCCACCTTTGCAACGGCGGCCTTATACAGCGCCACCGATCTCTGGTCCTCACAGGCTTCCACCTTAATATGGCCCTGGTACCAGCCAGCGTCCTTATAGGTTCCGAGGTTTTCCAGCAGAACGTCAAAGATGACGTTCGCCAGAGTTGCCTTCACCCACCTCCACTGGTCCTTTGGTAAGGACCCCGAGCTCGTTGCCTAGATCCAGGACCCCAATAAGGATCCTGTCCTTCGCAGCCTCGGCAAAGCTAGGCCTGCCAACCCAGGAGTGCGGCCGGATTCTCTTCGTCGCCGGAGTTTGTTCCTCCGCCGATCTCTGTCGTGTAGACGAAGGCACCCGGTTTTCCACTGAAGCCCCAGTGAACCGGAATTTAGGCAGCAGGGCTTTCGCCCTTTCCACCGCTTCCTTCGCGCTCTGGGGCATCGTTTCCAACGGGACCCCGTCGTATCTCCTTAGCGTCTTCGCGGCCTTTCGCTTGTCAGCGAATTTGAGCAGCTCCGACTCCAACTTTAGAGGGGCGTGGTTCGTAGTTTCCATCGCTGCCACGCGCTTGCGCCTGCGCATTCTTGCCCCGAGGTGGGGAAGAAGAAGTTTTTATGCTAGGGGCTCGCGCCTGCATAGTCTTACCCCGAGATGGGGAGATAAGTTTTTTTGAGTTTTTAGTTTAGTTGTATTCATCTTGGTCGACGAGGCAAGCGCAGTAATATGAAAAGTATAAGGGGGAAAAGGGGGGGCACACCACGACAGCGCCCCTTGCCGCGGTAAGGCCAAACATACTCCCTGAGGTGGCCCGGTGTCAGGGAGGCCCCGTTAAAATACAGCCGGAATTTAGACCCCCTGGCTGCAAACCGACCAATGGGCACGGTGACGCTTAACACCCTGGCTTAGGGGGAGGATTGACTAGGGAGGAAGGAGAACTGGGAGATGTTGGTGCGGTAATCTCCACATAAGAAGCCGTGCAAGTTCGAGTCCTACATTGATTCATATATGGAGCTTCCCTCTTAGTTCGTGGTGTCATAGAAATCCGCGAGGAGCAACCATGCCAACACTTAAGCCTCATCCCCACGCCAAGGAGACCAACGACGATGAGGAACATATACATAAAATATGGATAAATAAATGAGGGCAACTTCAATCTGGCTTGGGAGACACTCAAATCAAAAAAAATTGAAGAGTACTGGTCAATAAGCAAGTATGATTTTAATGAACTTTCTAAAAATACAGAGAGAAACAAGGGAAGAATTTATTAAATTGCAGTCCACTGTCACAAACTGCTTATCAGTCGTATCGACAAAAAATATTCCCACAGATTACTGGGACCCTATTCTGGTAAATATTTGCGCAGCAACATTACCAGAAATATTGTTTCTCTTAAGTGAGCAATCTCTCTCATCCCTCAAAAGATGCCCGACTTTGCAACAAATGAAAGATTTTCTCACTACACAGTAAAGTGATAGATAACAAAATATCTGAGCCCAAAAATACACAAAAAGATCTACAAAGAAACTTAATAAAGCCCCAAGCCAATACTTACAACCCTCATAATTTATAGAAGCTTGAATAGATCCTAAATATTTCTCAATGATTACAAGCTTATGTCATCCGATCTTGCGAGAAGTTTAAAAAATTGTCCATAAATGAAAGAGATAATTTTCCAAACAGACTTTGCACAAATTGTCTATCACACTCTCAGAAGTTAACAGACTATGAAGAGAAATTTAGGATTAGTTGCCACAGCTAGACCCGAAGATACTGAAATGCAAAGTCCATACACTCGTATATTTATACACTTATATAAGTGGCACCTACACCACTCAGTGGAAATGAATAACACTTACTGTAATTAACCGCTAACCCTCTCACTGGAAGAAATTGCATTTAACTATCGACTCTGGCTCTCAGTGGAAATAATTTAATTTTGTTGTAATGCTTTTAAAGGTTCTCATTAACTTTAATAAACTGAGCTCTGGCTCTTCTCTCATTCGCCACATTGGTGACCCCGACGCAAGTTGTTAAAATTTTCACGCGCATCAAGATCAAGCTCTACTCGATTAGGTAAATTATTACAATCATATAAATCGGCGTGCATCCGCTTCATAAAAGAAGTATTTTTAAAAATTTTTGACGACACAAAACCGCAAAAAATTTAGATGTTGGCCAGAGCCACGGAGCACCCAGCATTGTGGTTTTTCCAACTCGAATCGCAATTTCGAATTCGAGGCTTAAATAGCGAGGATGACCCATTTCATCATGCGGTTTCCCTCATCGATACGCAGTCTGCGGCAGACATTGAAACATAACCTCATCGAGTGGTTAACTAAGTCAAAAGATGCCAAGTTGCTTCGACTTTTGGACTGCGAACAAATTGGAGATCGCACTCCATCTCCATTCCTTCGCCATTTACGCAGCTTATGCCCTGATGTCCAAGACAACATGCTCAAAGCAAGGTGGCAGTCGCAGCTCCCAGCTCAGACGCGCGCATGCCTCGCTACACAGCCCAACGTGTCTTTGGAAGACCTCAGTGGAATAGCCGACCAATTAAATGCGGTTATGCCGAGTGGAGCCCACTGTATTGCCGCTGTATCTGAGGAGCAATCCTTACGTGCCGAAATTGCCGAAATACGTAAACAGCTTGAAGCACTCAATACTCGTAGACCACGCAGTAATAGTAGGCAAAACGTACCGTTTCATAATAGAAGAGATTCGTTACAGATCGCACTTCTGAAACACAGTTCCTGGTGGACACTGGTGCAGATCTTTCGGTCTTTCCGCGCTCTCACATAAGTTCGTATCTAGCTCCAGCTGGCTATCAGCTGTACTCAGCATCAGGCTCAACTATAGATACATACGGCTATCACGTGCTCACGTTCAATTTCGGTTTGCGTCGCGATTTTCCTTGGCGACTTATTATCGTTGATGTTTCAAAGCCGATTATCGGAGCTGATTTTATTAGCCACTTCGGGTTACTAGTGGATTTAAAACACAATCGAACTGGTGACGAAAGTTCGGGAATTACCTCAACGATAGAACGATTCCTGATCGATAGCCCGTGCGATGCCGAGAACATTTTGCAGCTAATCTCTGCGGAAAATCAGTTTTCTCAACACCAGATCTAGTACGAGCGTTCAATCAAATTCCGGTCGCGATCGAAGATATCACTCCGTTTGGGTTGTTCGAGTTTCCGCTCATGACTTTCGGCCTCAGAAACGCCGCCCAGACGTTTCAGCGCTTCAATGATGATGTCACTCGCGACCTTCCGTTTGTGTTTCCATATATTGACGATCTTTTAATTGCTTCCGGCAACGATTGTCAGCACTTTGAATACCTAAAGACGCTTTTTCAGCGGCTTCAAGATTTTGGGTTGATAATCAATACAGCAATATCCTGCTTTGGCTTGTCTGAGGTCAAATTCCTTGGCCATCATATATCAAAGAGTGGAATCAAACCGTTGCCTGAAAAAGTCAGCGCCATAAGGGACTTATCGCCACCAACAACAGTAAAAAAAATTGCGGGGATACACTAGAATGGTAAATTTCTACCGAAAATTTATCAGAAATGCAGCGGAACTTCTCGCTCCCTTAAATGAAGTAATTGTCAGCCCCAACAGCAAGAGCGCACACCAAATTTTTTGGACAAAATAACTTCGAGTTGTTTTCGATCGTTCGAAAGAAACCTTAGCGACTTGCGCAGAACTGGCTCACCGTAATGTTGAAGCAGATTTAGCTATCTTTACAGATGCATCATATTTCGCAATTGGCGCGGTATTGCAACAGCGTGTAAAAGGCTCTTGGTAGCCTCTCGCATTTTTCAGCCGCATGCTCCCTGTATCAATTGGTAAGCTCGGCCGCGAACTTCACGCGATATATGAGGCAGTGAAATACTTTCGACATATATTTGAGGGTCGACACATAACAATCTACACAGACCACAATCCACTGCAGCACGTTTTCAAGCAAAGAGCAGAACGCACTTCGCCGTGGCAATTTAGAAGAATTGAGTGGATAAGTCAGTTCACCACAGACATAAACTACGTAAGCAGACAACGTCGTGGCAGACGTACTATCACGCGCTGACGCGATTTAAACACCGGTTTCACCGCAACAACTGGCCGCAGCTCAAGAAGGTGATGCATGACTCCAACAATTAATTAATTAGCCGGGCTCCAGACTCTATCTACAAAAACTTTCATTTCCAAAGCACAAGGTCAGCATGTACTGCGATACTTCATCGTGGAAAAATGATATTTCTACAACACGCGCCGAATCGGCTTACGGCGAACCAATGCGGATTCCTGGTGAATTTTTGAATGCTGCTAACAATCAGTCAACGCATGGTTTACTTCGCCAGTTACAACAACATTTCCATAATCTAACACCGGCCGAAATGTCACGCCATGGCAAGAAGTATCTTTTTCGTTTCAAAGAACTATATACGTACTCCCACGTTTTGGTACGTCAAGGGCAAATAGGACCATCCTTTTGTGCTCCATATCAAGGTCCTTATCGCGTTCTATCACGCCACGAGAAACATTTTTAATTTGAAATGAAAGGACAGCGTACTGTCGTCTCAGTACACCGTCTTAAACCTGTCTTTGAAGCATCAGCTGACGAACAGAACACTACTACTACCACTACCGGGAAAACAACAAGGCCCGTACATTTCACAGACGATTCCCAACCTGTTTGAAATATGTATATCTAATTTTTATATAATAATGTTATAGACATAATCTAAGCTCATTGTAATTAACACTAGCTGTTAACAAAACCAAAAAAAAAACAAGGGGAGCTATGTGGCAACTACACCACTCAGTGGAAATGAATAACACTTACTGCAATTAACCTCTAACCCTCTCACTGGAAGAAATGACATTTAACTATCGACTCTGGCTCTCAGTCGAAATAATTTAATTTTGTTGTAATGCTTTTAAAGGTTCTCATTAACTTTAATAAACTGAGCTTTGACTCTTCTCCCAATCGCTACATATATACAACCCATTTTTTTTAATTTGTGAACCAGAACGGCCATCTTCAAAGAAACTGTCTAAACAGGTAACATCTCTATTAGGTATGTAGTTTAGAAGCAAACCCTTTTCAAAACCATTGGGGGTTTCACACTCATATTTTAATATTTTATTTTACTTATTAAATATTTTGAATTTAATGTAATTTAAAAATAGATGCAAACCTCCTCCACAATCCGAAATCTATTCCAAATTTTCAAACAAAGGATTTCTTTCGTTTGAAACTCTTATTATTATTTAATTTTTTTGGTTTTATTAACAATTGTATTTATAGCTATCTAATAAATACAATAATTTAAATATGGCTTAATGGCCTTATTTTAGTATTTCACATAATTTGTGTACAATTTAATTTAGCTGACTGTTTGTCATCCATATTTTAATATTTCATATACAAAACTTTAATTGAACTCGACTTTTCAAACAGATGGTAACCGTCCGTAAGGGCTAAATAGCTAAATTTCTATTCAGCCTTCCCCTCGCCATGACGAACCGTTTGCTGTTCATATTTTAATATTTCATATACGTAAGTAAGTTCATGTGGGATCGACAAACGGACGTAAGATAACAAGAAGCGGACGTAACTTTTATCGTATCATCGTAAACAAATGCAAGACTGCATACTAATGAACATAGGTACATAAAGACGAAGAAAAGGGACCAAACCAAAGAACGAACGCAGTTGAGACGGGGAGTTGATTTCTTGGCACCAACCAGAGTAGATCCGATGGAACATTTTAAGAATTAATATTAATCATACAATATAACTTAACTTCATATAAGTGCTTTTAATTATAAGCTCACTTTGTAACCAATAATCAACAATGCTTAGGGTGACCATACGTCCCAGTTTACCGGGACATGCCCCGGTGTCCCGGCGAGGGCGCTAAATGTCCCGGTTTTTTGAGAAATGGAAGAATAACCAAGACCCTACTTACACACGGGGAAAAAAGCAATGTGAGCCCGAATTAGCTTACCAATGTTATTTTAACATTGATTAAGTTGGGCACACAGTGAAGGTTTTGACGCCACAAATATAATTTCAACATTGGTTTTCAATATTCCAATAATAGCGTAATCGCATTTGTCGTTGCCCGTTAAGGTGGTTATAGCACCAGGCCGTTTTCTATCCGATTTTCCTGAAATTTCGGTAAACACTTCTAACGAACTTATTGGACACAGAAAAAATTTTTCAGATTTTATTTATCAATTATGAGAAAAAATCTTGACTTTAACATTAGTTCTTATGGGGTTAGGTATATTTTTGTTCACAACAAACGCGCTTTCTGTACGAATATTAAAATTAATTATTAATTATTATCCTGACAAGTGTCCCGGTTTACTCACTTGACCATCTGGTCACCCTAATAATGCTTGTATCGCTCTGGAGAAGCGATTTTATGGTAACAACACCAACACGCTTTTAGCGGAAAGAAGTTCGCGTAAAGCACAGTAGCACCAGTCTGCAAAGCACCAAAGCAAAATTTGTGGCATAACGATTATTCTGGGAGCATCAGCATAACCTTTAAGCCAGCGTCTAATTGAAGTTTTATTTCTACATATGTAAATATATGTACAATAAAGTAGCGGCTGTAGTAGAATTTCGCATCTAAGGGATTGCGATATATTGGCGCTTCCTGCATAGACATGCACATATATATTTTTGTAAACCATTGTAGCTGTGTTAGCTAAGTTGTAAGCGGAGAGGTTGACTTTAGCAACGACGCACATGTATGAAAACGAAGAGGAGGTAAAGAAGAAGGAGTAAGACGAAAGGCTGAAGAAGACGAAGGTTGAGGAAAATAGTTGAGATAAAGAAGTTGAGCTAAACCAATAGCGAAATTACAAGAAGGCGAAAAAGGAGATAAACCATAAGCAGATGAAAAGAAGGTAAACAAAATACACCATAAGCGAAGTTGCAAGAAGCGGAAAGAATAGACAAACGACATAAATAAGCTGATCTAAACTAAAAGCAAAATTGTAAGAAGCCAAAATAAGGCACAAGCAAGGTGAAGAAGACGAGGGTTAAAGTAAAGAAATTGAGCTAAACCCATAGCTGAATTCCAAAAAGACGAAGGAGGAGATATACAAGGTAAAGAAGATGAGTTTAGGGTAGAGAATTTAAAGAAAGTAGTTGGGGTAAACAAAGAAAATAAAGCAGTGTGAATTTGAAAGAATAGTAAGAATCTAATGAGAAAGTTCATACGCACATATATAAGTTCAAGGACGTAGCCAGGATCTGAAATGGGGGGGGGCAGCTATTAATTTCAAATTTTTTTTTTTTTTTAACTTACAAATTTTTATGCAAGTAGTAGACGTCTAGGATTTTCTGAAAATTTATTGATGATTTTTTCTTCAATGAGCTGTTGATGTTCTTTCACAAATGTGCGATGCACGCTCATCAGACATAATCCAGATAGTCTCTCTTCTCCCATCGTGCTCCGAAGCCAAGTTTTAACTCTCCTTAGCGTACTAAATGAACGCTCCACCGTTGCTGTAGTGCATGGTAATGTACATAATATTTTGAGAGCTTTTCGAATTGAAGGGTAAAATTCATCTGCCTGTTTGATCAATTCAACAACTTCAATTTCTCTTAATTCCATTTCTGATAAATTTTTATTTTTCCATAAATTGTACCAAAGTTTCAATTCATTGCTGACATCTAAATCGTAATGCTTTTCGAATAGTTTCGAGTTTTCAAAAACGGCTTCAATTGAACTTTTGAGCATATACAATGGATGCAACCGAGATAGCGCAAATGCTGGAGTTTTTTCACGGGCAAATCTTATTTTAAACGAAGCTGTTAAGGAGTCAAGATATGGAATCACAATACAGCGTCGCCAGTACTCATCTTCGTTGTTTGATGGAGGATTGCTTCTATGTTTTTGTTTTACAGCTAAACGCGGTAAAGATAGTTCTATATCTAGCGCAGTTGCAACTCTTCGCGCTTGTGCAAGGAGTTCATTCGTTAATTGCTCTGCATTGCTACGATCGTTTTCAATTACCTCAATAATTTTTTCAATATGCTCACCTATTAAGCAAACAAAAAATAAGTATTCTGCAAACATTCCAACTTTACAAATATAATTTTGTTATTTCATTTGAATATGCTCACCTACTGCAATCATATCAATTGCTTTCGTTTGCAAAATATTTACTGTTGGTTCCAGTAATGCAGAGTATTTTGCAATTGTCATTAGGGAAACGATAAACACCGATTTTGTCACCGCTGAATGAAGCTGGTATGCACTCTTTCTTGTGCTATAGTTTCCATCTATGGATAATTTTTCCAGTCCTTCAACAATTTCAGCAAAATTTTCAGAAAACTTTCTTACTGCCTTATATTTTTCCGACCATCTGGTTTCACACAAACGTGATATAGTAGGCGCACAGTTCCTTCGCGTGGTTGATTCGCGAAAAAAGTTTATAACGTCCTTTGTCGTTGATATGGCATTTCTTATTTCTGGAACCGCATTTGTATCATTGACAACCAGGTTCAGTTTATGGCTGGAGCAATGAAAATATTCTGCGCGGGTATATTTTCTTCTTAAAATTGCTTGCACACCACCTTCTTTTCCTGCCATTGCAGAACAGCCGTCGAAGCCCAACCCAACACAAGATTCTTTTAAGAGTTCATGATACACCAAAAACTTATCTATTTCTTCAGCAATGTTAGAAGCATTTTGGGCTGAGAGCTCAATAAATCCCACAAATTCTTCTCTTATTATTTCCTTTTGTTCGTCGAAAAAGCGCAAACCAATTGAAAGCTGCTCTTTGCCGGATATATCAGCAGTTTCATCTGCTAAGACGGTGTAAGGATTTGTTGTTTTTATATCATTCACAATAAGTTCTTTAATAATTTCTCCGAAAATGTGTATGATGTCATTTTGAATTTGTGGTGAAGTATAAACTGCGTTGCGGTGACCTGTCTGTAAATGTTCGTTTAACTTTGAGTCGCCTGAAGCGATTCGCAAGTTTATTAAGTCTAGAAGAACGCCCTCGTCGGAATTTCTGCCCCTGAGAGGCATGTCGTGTGTGCCGCAAAATAACACACATGAAATAATAGATTTTATAATATTTCTATTATCTTCCATAGTTTTCATATGGTGTGTTTTCAATTGTACGTCGACGGGCACATTTTCAATAAAAGCCTTCGCTGCAGCTGCTGCAGCAATGTGGAGACTTGTTTGAGAATGCTTTTTGGAGAACTCGTGCATTTTTTTTAAATTGGTGAATGGTCGGATCATGAATGAACCCAATACGCCTTGCACCGATCCAGGAACAGGCGGAAACAGCACACAGTACTTACACAGTGCACCTTTCAACCGCTTGGAATACACCAACCACGGCGCATATATATCCAACCACCCATGGTTGAATTTTCTTTGCAAAGCTTTTGCATCAGTTTTGAAATCATAGGCAGCATTTGGAACCCACGGACGAAGTAGAATCTCCTTTTTTTTCGACAGACAGCAGCGAAGCTCGCCCAACATAGCGGCCCACATCATTTACATGGCATTCCTCAGTGACATCTATTTCCACAGAAGAAGCTTTGTTTGCTTGCGCCTCAGCAACAGGCACAGCCGATTGTGATGAACAAGCGCTCACAATAGCTTCTTCACTTCCACTGCTGCTGTCACGAACATGTTTCCTCTTAACAGAAGTGATACCTCGAAAGTAATAGCAATAGTAGACAATCAAAAGTTTATAACCCATTTATAAATGCTTACTTTTTTGAAGAAAATTTCTTATATCCATAAATTTTGCACTTGTAAACTTGTAAACATGTAAACTTAATTTTTGCACTGGTTTGAAAGCCACCTGTTTTGTTTGTGATCTAAAGATGACAAAACTATCGATAGTTATCATTGTGCTTTGTATTAACGGCTGACAATGTCAAAATGAGTTGTGACAATAATGCGTCAGATGGCGCTCAGATCATTCAGCTATTATGAATGTTGCGTATTTAATAAATAAATGCATACAAATGTAACTTCCAGCTGAAGCTATCGTCAACCAACTGAATCAAATTTTAAAACCTCTTAAAAAAAAAAAATCTAATAATGAATAATAATGAAAATAATAATTTTTCAATCTGTAGGGGGGGGGGGGGGGCAGCTGCCCACCCCTGCACCTACCTGGCTACGTCCTTGTATAAGTTGACGTATGTATGTATGTAAACAAATGAAAATTAAAGTTTTGTGGATATCTAACTATGTGCATATATAGTAATCAGATGAGGTGTGGAATATAATTTCTGATTAATTTAAGTTTTATATAAATAATTTGAGAATTGTTTTTACAAATAAGTGTGTACATTTGAATTGGTTGTTTAATACGGCGAGCGGAATCATTTTGATTTAATTTGCGTTGAAACATTTAATTTAAGTTTGTACATTTTAAAATATATAATTTTTAGCTACCTTATTCGTATTTAATATAGCAGCTACATAAGAGCTTTGTAATCATGAATAGAGGTAATGAAATCGATGCGGACGCTATTTTAAAAATTACGGAGATGACTTTAAAATATAAGTTAAGGAAGATGGGACTAGGAGTACGTGGACGTAAACATGAACTTGTACTATGTAACCCGCCTGAGCCATCTGCACTAGTAAGCAGTGCGCATTTTACATTTAAAGATATTGAGAAAAGCCTTTCATCTTTCGACGGAACGGATACGGCTGACATACAGAAGTGGATAGAACCGATAGAAGAGAATGCAGAAATAGTAAATTGGAATGAGGTGCATAAAGACATTTACGCCAAACAGTTGTTGCGGGGTGCGGCAAAACCTTTTGTGGGAAGCCAAACTGGGTTGCCCGAATGGAATTCTTTAAAATTAGCAATCACTAAAGAATCCGATAACAAGTCATCGTCAGCAGACGTGCATAAAATGTTGGGTAAAAGACATAAGACGCAGAGTGAATCGTACCGTGAAGAACTATTGATATGCATTGATGGAGATAACCAAATCAATTCGGTTGGATGCAGAAAGTTGGCAAGGCTGTGCTTTACCAAGCAAAAACCGTGAGGGAGCTTAAAGAGCAGTTAGTAATTTATGAAAGGATCAGAAAAGAACCGAAGATGGACAATTTTAAGAGGCAAAAGCATACAATAAAATTAAACAAGCATATTTCAAATCCTCGCCGCGCCGTCAAGAACCGAAAAGAGATGCTATAAATGTGTGAATTGTCGCACCTAGCAAGATATTGCCCGGAAAATCTATTCAAATGTTTTAAGTTTAAATAGATGGGGTATAGATCTTTTGAGTGTAAAGTAGGCAAGTTCGTGAGTACAAAGAACGGGCAGGGTCATTTAATTCAATTGGTGAATTTGCAAGCCCAATTTAAAACTTAGAAAGTTAACAGTTGGTATCGTCAAAGTATCGGCATTAATTGATACAGGTTGTAATTGGTGTCTAATGAGGTGTGACACTTTTAATAGGTTGGGCAAATCTATAAAGTTGACCCCGGAACAACGACAGCTTTTTGGTATAGTGCGTGACGATGGTGTTGAGTTCCAAGAGACAGTGGCTACGCAGCTTAATGATGATGCGACGGCAGAAGAAATCGTACCGAAGGATATCGTACAAGTTACGGCTATTTGATGACAAATATTTTTTTCAAATTCATGTATTAATATTGACTATAAACTTTAACCCACCTTAACCAAAAATCGGCAAGCGCGGTGAAGCAGATGATTGAACAATATAAACCAAAGAAATATGATAGCCACCTGTGAACATGAAGTGACGAAGTTCCGGTTTATCAACCACCGCGTAGAGTGTCCTATGTAGAGCAACACATCATAGATAAACAAGTCGCACAGTGGTTAGAAGAAGGTATAATACATCCAAGTTGCTCGAATTATGCTTCGCCTGTGGTACTCGTGTCAAAGAAAAATGGCACAAAGCGGCCTTCGCAAACTTAACTTGCAAATTATACGGGACAACTTCCTATGGATTTAATTGACGACGTGCTAGAAAGGCTTAGGGAAGCAAGGATATTTTCTTGTTGTACTAAATTTTCCAATATAGCCTTTTGGTGAGAAATTGCAGACGTCACATCAACATTTTGATTATACATAGTTGCTATAAAGACATGAACAAGCAATTAAAATAAATCGTTGTGAAATATTATATGAAAACACCCTTACAACTCAATTTTTTTTTTAATTTTCACGGTTTCTAAAACCAAAAACAATGAATGATTTGGGAAACCTATTTCACAAAAATTTATTTACCTTGCAAAGTTTTTAATCGACTAAAGATTTGCAACTCTCGCGTGCTGGAATTGTTTTCTTATCTACATACAAAATAAAATATTAAATGATTTTCTGTTAAATTAAATAAACAAGGATTATAATGAAATAAAAATGAAAAATTTATTTTGTTCGTCCCTGTCGACGGACTTTAATTGAGAGTTCTAGAAAAAATATATGAAAGCGAAAAACTAAAATATTGTTATATTATATTATCCAGCTTTAAATCTGTTAGAAAAATATTTCAGAAAAATTTTCTAGCAACCATTTTCATAAAAGCACATTCTTCCTTTATATAAAAAAAAATACAGAAAACTATTATTTAACAAAGAAATTATATAAAAAAATACAGAAACTATTGTTTAACAAAAAATAAGTGAGACAGAGAATAGAAAAATACTCTTAAAGCCTCTTGAAGTCAAAGTTAAGGTATCACTTAATTTTTTTATTTTTTTTTATTTTAGAAATATTTGTGCAATAATTAATTATTTAACAAATAATTTGTTTAGCAGCGCTAGCAACAAGGGCCTTCGGCTGACTTTAATTTTTTTTTAAGATAGATAAGAGATTATAAGATACATGTGTACAAATATGTCGATGTTGACACAGTCAACCAAAATGTGTTGTATTGATGTGCGTTCGTCACAAAACGGGCACTTACTCTGTGGAGCACGTTGAAGCAGGTGTGCGTGTGTAAGGATTGTATGTCCAAAGCGTAGGCGAATGAACGGCTTTATTTTTGTAAAGGACGTGTCGGAAGGAAAAGTGATTCGCTTTCTGCAAGGATTGATGGTGGAGTAGTGGTGAGTGTATGTTTTCCAAATATTGATTTGATCTGTTTTCCTTTCTGTGGAGATTGCGTTGAAAATGTCCTTTTTTGAGAAATAATTGAACATTCTGAGTGCCCAGGTGTCCACATAAGTTTGATTTTCCGTGGAGCGCTTATTAAAGTATTGCGTATGGTGACTATTTCGGTTTGGTCGTTAGTGGGACACCCGATGGCATCAATGCAGGAATTGCTGTCGGTACAAATTATGAATTTGCCTCTATTGCACTTGGCGTAGGAGACAGCTTCAAGTATGGCTGCAGCTTCAGCTGTAAATACAGAGCATATTGGGTGGAGTAGACCATGTCGGATTATGTCTCCGTTTTCCCTTGTTATGGCAAAGGATGTGTTATTGGAAGATTTGGAACCATCGGTGAATAGAAAGCTCCATCCGCTACTAGCATAAGAAGATTTTTCTTTTGCAAACAAAGCTCTGTATTTTTCTTTAGGTGTGTTTATCTTTGGCAGTTGTAGTGTTCTGATCGTGTGTGGGGTGTTGCTGATTAACCACTGTGGGCCAGACGCTGATTGTTTGCGTCTTGGGATAAACGGTGTCTGGAGTTTTTTTTTGAACTTCAGGGTTCGGCAGATCACAGGCACAATTCTTGGTTGCCGCTTTCTTCTTTTCGCATTGTATACGTCTTTTGCTAGGATATCATTTCGAGTGAAAAGTATTTTGGCAAGTAAATGTCGGGTGCAGTCGATTGTTCTGTGGGCGACAGTGGGTAAACCAGTTTCTGCAAAAAGATTTTTTAGTGGAGTAGTTGGAAAGGCCCTTACGCTTCTCCTTATTGCGACATGATAGGGCATATTTAGCATTTTCATTGTAGATGTAGGACAGTTTCCGTAGAGAGGTAGCGCGTAGTCTATCTTAGACAGCATTAAGGCTCTGGCAACGTTAATAAGTGTAGACGGATGAATATGGCTTTTCTTACATGTAAGATATTTTATTATATTTAATCTAGTTAAGAGACAGTTTCTAATATATTTAACATGAGGCTTAAAGGTATACTTATAATCAATTATTAGTCCAAGGACTTTGAGTTCATTAACAAGATTAAGACTACGGTTAGTACAGAAGTTAGTGAGGTTTTTACAATTCTGTTTTTTACAGATGTGTAGTATTTTTGTTTTTTCTACCGATATGTCCAAGCCAGCAGAAAAGGACCAAGATTTTAACTCTTCTAAAATATTTCCGAAAGTTTGAGTTACTTCGGGCAGATTGTTGCGTTTCGTGTAGAAGACTACATCGTCGGCATAAAACTGGCATTCGATTCCGCGAATGTGAGTTGAACGAACAACAATTTCATCAAAAGCTATGATGAAGAGAAATGCAGACAAGGGCGACCCTTGAGGGGTACCATTGTCTAGGGGGAATGTGCTAGAGAGGAATCCATTTATTCTGACTCTACATTTTCTGTGTTGGAGAAAATGTTTAACGAAATTTTTAATCTTTGGGCCCACCTTCCAGGAGTCAAGTTGTTTCAATACAGTGTGAACCCCGATTCGATCGAAAGCTTTATGAAAGTCTATAGCTAGTAGAGATACGTGGTTTTTAGAGGATAGGGCATTAGATATACATAAAGTAGTCTAAGTGTAGGAGTGCGTCAATGGTACCGGATCCTTTTTTGCATGCAACTTGATTGGGGCTTATGAGGTTTTTCTGGTTTGCATACCACGCTAAGCGATTAGCGACAATTTTCTCTAATAATTTTCCTAGGCATGGTAAGAGCGAAATAGGCCTGTAACTATTGACATCTGAAGGAGGCTTGTTTGGTTTTAGAATTGGATCGATGCAAGAAGTTTTCCAGGATTGTGGATATATACTACTATCGAAGATGGAATTATATAAATCTAGTAGTCGGCTCTTTACTACGTGAGGTAAGTTTTGGATCATTGGATATGAGATTTTATCCAAACCAGGTGATTTTCCTTTTACTGAGGAAAGGGCAAATTCGAGTCGAGTTGTTGCGCTGAGCGTGACAGAGGGTATGCGATTGGTGGTTCCTGATCAAGCCGTTCAGTTTTTGAGTGGCAGAAAATGTCAGGAAACGATGAGTCTGACGAGGTGAGCGAAAAGTGAGATGCGAATTTATTGGCAATATCGTTGGGGTCAGAGATGGAACCGTTAATGGAATTAATAAGAAAAAATAACGATTGTCTAGGAGAGCCTGATAGTAGTTTGATGTCGTCCCAGATTTTCTTTGGTTTTGTTGAAGGATTAATGTTCGAGATAAGTTGTTCAAATGCTTTCCTGTTAGCTAATTTTGAGGCGCGTTTGAACTGAGCGTTCGCTTTTTTGTACTTTAGGAGATTATCTGCCGAACGGAGTGACTTGTATTGATGCCACATGCTTTGTTTCGTTTCGCGGAGGTTTGAGAGATCAGAGTTCCACCAAACGACGGCTCTACTTGACTTGTTCGATTTGGTTTGTAGGATGGTAATGAGCTGCGGTTCGTATTACTCTTAAAATCCTAGCTGCTTCTTGGTTTGTGTTAGGGGAAACTGGAGAGGTGGAGCAGATTTCGTCGCTTAATTTACGGAATTTTGTCCAGTCAGCTTGTGAAATGTTGTACTTTGAGTTGAATTTGAATGAAGACTGGGTGCTTCCTGTGTTTATTTGTGTTGAAATAGGGAAGTGGTCACTTCCATGTAATGAGTCTAAGACACTCCATTGGCAGTTAGGGGCTAATGATGCAGAGCAAAGAGTAACATCGAGAGCGGAAAAATCACAGTGGGTGGAGAAGTGGGTGGCCGCGCCATTGTTTAAGCAGATAAAGTTGGAGGAGGTTAACGCATCTTCCACTTTTTGTCCCCTTGAGTTCGTGTGATCGGATCCCCAGGTAGTGCTCCAGGCATTCAAGTCGCCACCAAGGATGCACGGAGAGTTGAATTGGTTTAGAAGCTGTGATGAATATACATGCAAGCAGCTACTAGCTTACTTGTAGTGTTAATTTCAATCGCAACTGTTGAAAGATTTGTTTGAATCGGTAGTGATTTGTGTTGTATGTTCTTTTTTACTAATATAGCAATTCCTATGTAATTTTTGGGAGTATGAGCTATTTGATTATGCGGGATGTGGGTTTCATTTAGAAAGACTATGGAGGTAGAGGAGTATTTCATAAGTATTTCAAGTTCGTGGTAGTTATTAAAATATCCATTCATATTCCATTGCAGAATTGATAACATCATAAGGGGAGATAAAGAGGAAATGTAAACTGAAAATAATATAGGAGTTTAACCCTAGAACACACACCCGGGTACAAATGTATCCACTTTCAACTTTGAAGTGTTGTAACTTTTGAACCGCTATACCTGTATACCTACTAGGAAGATTATTTAGTTTTGAGTTCAAATTCAAAATTTGAACCAGATCGGACCATTGGTTCAGGAGCTACAGCCTTCCAAACACATTATATACATAAACACACACCCGGGATACGTTTGTACCCCAATAGTAAAAGTCCTCATAATAATCAAAAAAAAACATTTTTTATATTATTTTTTTATTTGAAAAATTAAAAATATTCATTTCACACATTATATTATTGACTTTTATTATAAAAATTATAAAAATGCATCTTATATCTAAGGAAAATCATGGCAAATAGAGCAATTTGTTGATGTGACCGAATGTTCAAGACACATTGGCTTCTTACATTTGGCGCACAGCTTTCTGGTTTTTCTACGGCGTTTTTCCTCTTGTGCGTAACATAAATAGCAAGATCCGGACACAGGTTTTGGCGTGCGCGCTGCGGCAGATGTTGATGCGGCTGTTGACACCATTGATTCCACCGGTCGGTTGAAATATGCTTCAATAGCAATTTTAGTCGAAAAATTTCGCGTCACTTGACGATTTATGGCTCTGGCTTCAATAATGGGCATACACAATGCTTCAGCCAAGCTGCGCAGGATCTGCTTACGCTTGTTGTTTGTTCTCCAAGGCAACATAGGGTTATTCAAATCGTAGACAATGTAGGCTGCAAGAGCTGTAATGTCCAAAATGTTGAAGAACATCGCTAGTGGCCATCGTTTTGTTTGTCTTTGTGTTGGATATTCCGCAAACATTTGGTCCATTCGATCAACACCACCTTTGGTACGATTATAATATTCAATTATTTCAGGTTTTCCCACTGTCAGCTATTTCAGCATCATTATGCATGGTCGAAAGCAAAATTACTGCTTTATTTTTTTTGGGAACATAAGAGCACATTGTCACACATGTCGTTGAACCAATTGTCCTGTTTTTGTTTTGCTTCATTTCTTGATTTGTTTTTGCGCAAAGTTCCAACGATCGTGAGTTTCCAGGTGAGAAGCAGTTCTGCTACTGGCAAGGTCGTAAACAAATTGTCCATTGTAATGTTTCGGCCACTTCCTTGGTATTTGGCAGACAAATCCTTCACCACTCGTTCGCCTTGGTTCGTTTCCCTACCAGTTTCTGCTTGGCCAGTATATATTTGTCCATGCAGTGGATATGCATTTGTGGCATCGCAAATCCACCAAACCTTGACACCATATTTAGCAGGTTTTGACGGTATGTACTGCGTAAACCGTGTGCGTCCACGGTAAGGAAATAATTGTTCATCAATCGTCAAGCATGAGCTGGGCTTGTAATGTGCAGCAAGATTATTGTTCATCATCGTCCACAACTCACTGATCGGTGCTGCTTTATCAGTTAGTAAGCGTGTTGCACGAGTGTTTTTATCGTCAAATCTTAGGAACCGCAATATCGAACAGAAACGGTTGACTCCCATTGTGGCGCGATATAAAGGATAGTTTTTGACGCTCCATAAATCTCGAATATGTTCTCCATTGCTATGGTTCGCACCAGTCATAATAAGTATGCCAAAAAATGCATACAGCTCTGTTATGACACAGGCGTCCATGACTTAGGAGTTGTGTTTGGATGCGCATTGTTGTAAGCATTATAAGTTTCTTTTGCTAACTTATTTGTGTGGCACATAATTATATCAGCCATTTCAACGTTCATGAAACATTTGAATGTTTGCTCTATTGACAACATTTCAGTGCATCTAGCTGGTCCAGAACGTTCTCTTATAATATTTTGTCTGAGTACCTGACGACTTACATTTGGTTCTTTCATCCACTCAGTACCATCACGTGCAACAAATTTTTCGGCACAGGCAGGTAATTCATTATTTTCTTCTACTTCTTCTTCTTCATCGTCTTCTTCATCATCCTCATAGTCCGCATAATCAGGTAATACTTCTGCGGCACTTTGCGAAACTTCAGCATCGTCATCAGCAATTTCAATGTCATTGATTTGAATTTCTTCTTCATCTTCTGAGTCAAAGTCATAGGGAGCGTCATCGTCACAAATTTCATCAAATAAAGATTGTATATATGATTCTCGCTGTTCCTCAGTTAGCCTGCATAATAAAAAAAATTAAAATATGTTTACATTGTTGCTTATTTTACATTTGCACTTGATAAATATTCGTTTCTTCTTGAAGTCATTTCGTATCCAGTTATTTATAGTTTCAGTTATATTTATTTTCACTTATATTTTCACTTCTTACACTTTTGAGCACCAAAACAATAATGAAAATATCAACAGGCAGCATTTATAACAACACCTCGTGTGAAAACAACCCTTGCAGCTGCATATAAAATACAAAAACCAGTTATACCAGTGTATTTGCTACCTACGTACCCATACCTTGCGCGACCTTTTTGCACATATCTTTTGAACCAGGTAGAATATTTCAATGAAATAAAAACCAAAATGTGTTTTCGTTGTTACTCTACAAGTATATTATTATAAATTATATTATTTTGTTTTGCATTTATCAGGACAACAAGAAAAACAAAAATCCACTGTTGCATGTCCTGACTTTATTTGCCCATATCGCTGGAACCAGTAGGAATATTCGAATGAAACAAAAGACAAAATACTTTGGCGCTCTGCAAAGCAGAGAGGCTTCAGTCACATGCAGAGAGAGGCTTTTACATTTCGAAGTCACTGTCATGATCGTCAGTGCCGGTTGGCTTAGCTTGTACTAAGTTAGAGAGCGGCAGACTACTGCAGTTATCACTTCGAGATGAGGCGAAGGCAAGTGAATTACTTGGTTGGGGGGCGATGATAGAGGGGTTAGTGGGAGAGTAGGTTTTAGTTGAATTAGAGTTGTAGGAAGAGTGAGATGAGTTGGCGATAGAGATATTTTGGGTTGTTTTGCGGTAGTGCTGGAAGCACGAAGAGAGGCCAGAAATTGTTTGGAGTTTGCTAAAGTAGCAGATGTTGATGAAGTGGAACGAGTTTCTGGCGATATTTGAGATAGAGTTGTTGTTTCATTATTTTCGTCTGGTTTTGATTTTGTTGATATTGTGGTGGAGTTGTTATTTGTGGGAGTGTGAAGAGGTGTAGATATTATTTTTGAGAAAGATGTGAACGTTGAGTTGGTGGTGGTTTGAGCTCGGTACTTGTTTATGGCGTCACGCATGCTGCATTTCTCAGTGGTTTTAACTTAGGACAGATGTTAGAAGAGGAAGGGTGCTCGCCTGCGCAGTTGGCGCACATGGTTCTAGAGCATTCGGTGTTATTGTGCAGAGAGAAGTTGCAAGTAACGCACGTTGGAAGGCCTTTGCAGTGTTTGTATGTATGCCCGAGCTTTTGGCAATTTTTGCATCGCACCGGGTTGGGAAAGTAAGGGCAAACCGAAATTTTTCGCCATGCCACATCGATTTTTTCCGGAAGTTTGTAGGCTTCGAATGTTAGTAGCATTGCACCTGTTGGAGTTAGGGTACCTTCGACTTTTCTCTTGAAATTTTACACTCCAGTTACTCCAAAATATTCTAACTCTTCCACTATTTCTTTTTCTGGCACGTGGTTAAGAAATGGTGCGAAAATCGTACCTTTCACACAGTTCAGGTTCTCGTGGTATTTTGCTGAAAGTTTGCAAATACTTGAGAGGGTTTTAGCATTTATAAATTTTTCGCCAGTTTTTTTATTTTTAACTAGCAATAGGAGACTTCCATCCCGTAGTTCGGTGATCGTGTTCACATCTTTGCTTATGGCTAATATAGCTTTGTGGATAGCAAAGCATGAGAAGTGGGAAAGCGGAATCTTTTCATCTTGCGATCCAAGCACTATATATTTTGGGTCATCAATTTTTGAAAAGATAATAGGTGGAAGCTCAGGAAATGAGTCTTGAGATTTATTGCTTTTTTGCGTTTTGAACGGGGCTAGAGGAGAGTAGGGCAAACCTATTTTCCCCTAGATTGTTGGCCCCGGGGGGCATTGTGTGCACTTTTCACAATCACTGAAAAAAAAGATTATTCACTGATGAGTAAATACACGAAAGAGCGTCACAAAGCAACGAAAGATTTGTTCCGAAAACAATAAACAGGCGAATGCTTTACAAGAGAGAGAGTAAACGTCCAGAGGTTAGTCGGTGACTGCACTTCATTTTTAGAAGCAATTATAATATACGATCTAAGATCGGAAAAAAATATTTACGCATTAAATCCACCAAATGTGGGAGTCATGTAAGTCGAAACTAAAATAACATTTTCGGCCTACAAAAGACCAAAAAAACAAACGAAATTTTTAATCTGAGAGTTGCAACCATTAGTGAGCTGAGTAGGAAAACAAAACAAATAATTGATGGAACTACCGAATTTAGTGTCTTAAGTAAAAATGGGCATGTTAAGAAAGACATTTTTACGGCATTGCTTATTCAAATGACTAAGAATTAGCGGCGGGAACGTTCTCATACTCGATACAAAATACTATAAAATGGACCGGGATGAGCTCAAATATTTATAAGTTTATTGGATTAGATGGCGGAAATCTAAATACAATGTTTAAACAGTCAGGGCACAGCGGCTATTGCCCACAGGATCAGAATAATTAGGGAAATAACTACTCAAATCAAACTCGAATCGAAATCGATTAGAATATTCTACAAACCAGAATCGATATTCAAATTGTTCAGCAATTCAGGCTGTCGAAGTTTTAATAAAAATATAATGAAAAATGAAAAAGAAAAGAGTAAGCAAACTTAGTTTACCAGATTTAGAACATGAAAGTACGATGATTAGTACATTAAAAGCTAATATTGAGAAGCCAAATATAAAAGTTAAAACTCCTGTCCTACTGAATTTAATTATGCAGCAAATGGATTTTGAAAAACCGTATGATTTGTTATTGGTTAAATGATTTTATTTTAAAGAATTTTAAGGTACAATCCTTATATTCCACATGAAAACGGTACAGGAGCAAGTTTATTCATTGGATGTGATGTGAAAAATATAGCACTTAATCGTGTAGTAGCGTTTGAACCACAAATCAACAGAAATATGAAATGTTAAACTGGGCTGCGCAATCGAAATTAAACACGTCGCCTTCGTGGTCAACAGTAAAACTGAACTGATTTTAATGTTCTCAATTACCTACTTACAATTTAAGATAAGTATGAGCATATTCCAATAACAGGACTGGCGTGATACAGCGGTAAAATAAATTTGCAATTCAAAATATGTACATATGCATGTATGCAAGGCGAATTTATAGAAGGTGGTGTTAAAAGAACAGTTGATTTGACTTTTTTCATTTAAATTTCCTTTGCATTTATGTAGGGATTGTCAAAGTGAATATTTGGTTACAATAAAGCTTTCGTTTTAGTAAACAACAATTTGTTCAACTACAGCAAAACCCATTTACATTAATGTTTAGACTTTATACACAATTTATAAACACTCGACAAATTTTCATCAAAATTTATAAATTCTTTAGGAGGATGTTTAAAAACTTCTTGTGTATGCACTTTTAGAGCATAAATCAGCACACTCAAAATTTTCTAAAAACGCTTCTAAATAATTTTTAAATTTTTTTAACAATTTTCTGTTAAATTTTTTTGGTAACTTTTTATAAAAATATAGTTTGTAATAAAATACAAAACTGACAAATCAAAGATTCATACTTTTTATGAAACTTAAAAAAATGCAACACATTTTCATCAAAATTTTTAATTGAATAACAAACAATTCTGGATACAATTTACTGTACGATTTTCGATGACTTTCATTGTAAGAACTTATGTTTACGTATGTTACAATATTTAAATAAACACAGGTAAATTCATAAGTTTATATAAGTGGTAAATAAGGAATTATGTTTAGATAACATATTCCACACTCTTGTATAAATGTTATTCACGGGAATACAAACTTAAAATAATATTGATTCATCAATTCACATAAAATGGCACTAGGCAAATATTTCACAAATGTAGAATATTTCCAATCTTTCTGTGTATTCAAAAACGCAAGAAAAACTATTTCATTGGAAATAAAAAAGAACGATAATACTACTGTGATGGTTTTGTTTTAGTCCTCCACATATTTCAAAGGGAAAATTTTGATCAAGTCGCTTGTCATGGCCCTTGATGTAAAAGTTGATTTAACAAAACGTTGTTCATAATCGTCTTGTTTTCGGTAGGTACATATAAACAATGTCTCAATAATAAAATTACAAAGTTGCCTTACATTACCACGCAAACGCAATGCTTTTCGAGATAAATCTTTTTCGTTAATTTTTTATTAGGACGCATGTTGACGCATTATAAAACGTAAAGTTCATATGGTTCACCCAAAAGCATAAAGTTTCAAAAACATGAATAAGATTTTCGAACTATAATATGTATAAGATATTTAAAGTATGCAAACTTCATATAATACAAAATTTTATAAGCTATTCAAATTATATGGTGTTTATTACATAATACGCTATTTTTTGTCACGGAAATGATTTAACATTGTCAAAAAACACTATGCCAATATTTTGTGATTGTCCAAATTTTCGCAATTTTTGCATGCAGGATTTTCCCACAGCTAATAACAGTACGTAAACATAGTACATATGTATGTGTATTGGTTTTTGAATTTTACATACTTTTTAAAATGAGGTTTTCAGTTACTTTTTCATTTTGTGCCCTATGGAGCAAAGGAATTAAAAGCAGTTTATTGCCATAGGGAAGACACATGAATTTATAATCTATTTGATATGTATTGAATTTATATATTGGCTCGGTAGTGTCGTACTCAGCAATGCAATCTCCTAAAGCTGCTACAGAGTCCACGGCTACTGTGAAAAAGCTTTTCAGATTTTTTAATTTTTTCCCAGGATAGTGATATTTGAATCTTTTTCTAACCTTACTATCTTAATAGTCACTTTTTTAAGCCAACAAAAGGAATTTTGGCCTCTTATACTCAAATTTAAAACTTATAATTTCCCCATTAACTTCTTTCAATTTAGCTATGAGTCAGAATTCGTGAAACCGATCACTAAAAATGGGTCGGTTTTGTTGTTCAATTAAAATGTGGTTAATGTGTAGCTCGTGAGTATTGAAAGGGATTCCCAAAATATAATTTCGAAAAAAACTTTATTGTGCAAATTATTGGCATAAACAATTTCTTGACATTTTTTTCATTTCGCTATATCCAATAATCTATTTGCTCAAATGTGATGAAATTTTCACAGCTTTTGACAAGTTTGTCGTAATTTATAATGAAATTTTTTCTATTGCGAATTCTTTCCAATTTTTTTATTTATAAATATTTAATTGAGCAAAGTTTTTGCAAAACATCGTTCTGGAGCAACAAAATTTCTGAAAAAATTCAAAATATTGTTTGAGTTTTATGTAATAACATATAAAAATTTCAAAGTGTGCGGATTTTTTTTTCTGAAGATACGATAATTTGAACTTGGCGCTACACGCATAGCGTCTTTGAGTGCGAGCGCTAGCACACAATACTACCAACCAATAGCTGTCATTCATATTTCCTGATAACGTATGCTTACACCACTGCTTTTTATTTACTTACTTTTTTTACCCGCTCTTAGTTAGTTAGGTTTCATTTTGTATACTTTTACTTATCTGTGTGTAGGCTTTTTACATACTTGTTTAGCTGTTGTAAATAGTTTTTAAGGTATATAGTAGCTTTCGCTCAGCCCATGTACATTATAGGACACTATCTGTTCCAAAAATTGCAGTCAAATTTTGTACAAAGTGTTTTAACATAGAATGAGCTAGTAAAGTATTGCTTCTATATTTTTTCGACAATTTTCCTTATTTAAAATTTTAAGGAGGATTCAACGCATTTTCGAGGTAGCATATACATACATATGTATTATACCAATTCTTGATTTCCTCTTTTAAAGGTAGTTTTGGCACCAGGCTTTGTAAAATGAGGTTAAACTCGGCCTCCGGTACACCAGCATCGGCATACGCAGCCACAATTCCTCCACTATCGCTATTTAGCTATATCACTTCCTACTGCTTTTTAATCAATCTGCTTCTATTTCTGACACTTCCACCTTTTTATACATTATAACTCACTTTTTTATGTGTTTCTGAGTATTCGATAAAAATGGAGGTGCATACGTCGGCTACTTTACTCGAGCCTCCTCTCTTGGAGTGGCATCTATGACATCGTTGTGGTGGCACATTGTACTCGTAAATTATAACCATTGCGTCCTTTGAGATATTGTCGCGTTTAGTATACGACTTTGTTTGCGCTTGTAGTTCGCTTATGCAGTCGTGGTTCCAATATACTTGTTTAATTGCGGTGAGTTGAGCCCATTTGTCGACGTAGATAGTGTTGTCTAGTACTGCTCGTTCCGGAAAAGACTTTAATGCACAGCCTGTTAAAAAGTGTCCTAGTGGTAAAGCGTCATAATCGCTGAGAATGGTGATATAGGCCGAGAGTTGAGGACAGCTTCTATTTCAGTATGCGTAAGATTGATGTTCTTGATGTTGCGGTTTAGTTGGTCCGATTTTCCAGCGGCTCACAAATACCGACAAAATTAAATGCTCTAGGAGGTATAAAATAAAAATTAACGAATACATTAGTGCAATATTTGAAAATGCCATCTATGGTTTCCTTCTTGAATAGCAAAGTTGTATCTTCAGCAAGTTTGTTGCCTAAGCGATGCCAAAAATGTGTCCGTGAACCGCCTTTGTGCATCTAGCGATGCCCCGTTGACGATCCGAATTAAAGCTACCAACGCTTTAGCTCCGGTGTGGTAATTTCTAACGAGTCGGAATGGAACATATCGTGCAAAGAATTCACATTTTCTCGGCATCAAAAGAGGATGTTTTCCGCCTTCTGGAAAATCAGATAGTTAAAGTCGTCCATCAAATTTTAGTTAAAATCCTTAAATTGTTTCCAAGAGGTTTAGCTTGCGAAGCGTGTCGTTAATTCTTTCTGCAACAGTCGAATGCAATTGCCGCAAGTGAAGCTCAATTTGCAAATCTGTCCAAAGGTAAGTTTCAAAATTTAAACTTAGTTAATCTTGCTTTAACCTTTGTAAAAAGTCGAGCAAGAATCAGTGAACCGCAAAGCTCCAGCTCCTCGTTTAGCTGGGGCCACTCGTGACTTTGCCGTCAAGAGGCGAACGCGAACATTCCCCTCAAGCACGACTCGAGAATCAGGTTTCAACAACCGTAGTAGAATTTTGGCGTTGACGATTACTGGTGCCAGAAAGTCAAGTGGTAGAAGAGCGAAGGTCGTAACACGACTATTGGCAGACTGATTTGGTAGAAAAGGAAATAGAAAGTGATCATGAATCTGATCCCATTTAAGATCAAGAGCACTGGGGAGATTGAGATTCAGATAGTCATCATTGTGTTCACTTTTGAAACGCTGGTGATTAGAATGCCACTTTGGCAGCTCAAACCTCTCTAATTTGCAATTCTGTTATCTTATGTTTGATCCGTGATAGTTTTGCAAGTGAGTCAGCACCACACAGCAAGTAGTAAACGTTGAACGATGACTTGACGACATTTGGCGACATTTGACCCAACGACGAATTGTGATACGTAATGATCGACGAGGTAATGTAAACTTCGTCGTATATGGCGCGGCTGCCATACCGCACGTGACTGTTAGCTGGAAGGTTTGAATGCCCTGATAAGGTGAACTCCTCCACAAAATGTACTTCAAGCACTATCACCTGCCTATACATTTTAACGATGTGCAAAAAGCAAAAGAGTAACAAGATCAGTTTGAAATGTTGGTCCAACCATTTGAATATTGTTTACCAATTTCGGCGTAGTTTGTTCAAATGCGTTCCTTTGACGCACTGCTTGGCTTAAAACGCAGTGATGAGGTATGTAGTAATGAGGATGGTTCAAGTTCAGGTTTTGAACTGCTTCCATGTGACCCAAACTCTTATAATCGGCCATAAATGCGTCGAATTGTGTTCTAAAGCTAGGGAAGCGCAGCGAGCGACGCTCGTGTGCATTAAGGCTTCGCAAAGCTGTTATGTGCGCGGCCTCTAGGCAGACTACAATACGACGAATAGGGGTCATGGTAAATGCGTCGTTTTAGATTTTTTGCAGCTACGTTAGTCTTCGGTCCACATGCCCGCTGTTGTGGTAACTTCCACAATCTGCCACATTCGTTCCACATTGTTATTCATTTTTTCGTCGCATGCGCGGAAATCATATATTTAATATTAGTGGAAGACTTACCAACTACAGAGCAAACCTTACACTTATGCGACGATGGACATTTCGATAGATGATTGCCTTTATCCAAACAAGTTAAGCAAATAATCATCTTCATTGCGTGGTTAAAACGCTGTGATATAATAAGAGCCTTTAAGCCATCACACTTATGCTTTTTTGGCTGTTGCTGGAGAACACTGAACAATGCGGACACGAACAGGCGACTGAATGGCCCATATGGTGATTTTTTGTTGTGGACACTTCGGCAGCAATTTGGGTTATGAATCCCATGGCATGAGAGCTGTCTATTGAGTCAAGTTACTGACAACGTCTCTCCAGAACCTTGGTACAATTTTTCCAGGTCGGTCTGGTTTAAAAAGCTAGAGACTCTTTCCATTTGCGGTTGGTCTCCTCATTAGCCTTTTCAAAAACTAGATAAATAAGTATGGTTCGAGAAATTTGGCTTTCTGTACCCAATAATAATGAGACGTAAATTGTCAATGAAACTTCTCAGCTGGGCGCCATTGGACTGGAACACTGATGAAAGCTCAAACAACAACGAGATATTTTTTGAAAATACTAGGGTTGCGTTATCATACCGAACTTTAATGTATTCCGATAGTTTTCTAGCGCTACGCTAACGTTAGCGTATAACGAAGCAACAGTAGCGTCGGCAGTGGTAGGGAAGGAGAATGCAACGACAACGATATGCCAAGTAACAGCACTACGAAAATAAGCGTAAATTTAGCGAATTAATATGTGCGTTAACTTACGGCTAGCGCACGGAAGCGACGTGAATTGTGCAAACAAACTACGAAGATGAAAGCGGATCTGTCAAGTAACAACTGCAGTCGACGACAAAATGAAATAAAAGCAACTTTCAATGATAACAGCTACAGCGAAACAATTGATGCGTAGGCGTTGGAATACCGTACACGAGTAAGTACTGATTGTGGCCAGCAGGAGCGAAAGACCTGTTAAAATTTATTTACATTAATTTAATCTCAATTTCAATCCTCAAAAACAAAAAACGCCAGTATCTGGTTGTGCGCTGGGGTTGGTGTAGCCACGTAAACACCTAAAGCCAAAGAAAAATTTCAACAAGCTGCCAGGTTGATGTCCTCGTAAGCATTAGGGCTGACATCTCCGCCATCCAAGAAATGCAATGGACGGGGCAAGGGAAGAAAACCATTGGACCATGCGACGTCTACTACAGCTGTGGGACGAGTGTCTCGCCACTATTCGCATCAAAGCGAGATTATTCAATATATCGCTGATTTGTGCGCATGCCCCGACAGAAGAGAAGAACGATGTGATCAAGGATCACTTCTAGGAGCGCCTAGAAAGTGCCTACGACCGCTGGCCCCGTCACGATACCAAAATCGTGCTTAGCGACTTCAATAACAGGGTGGACAAGGAAGGGATCTTTGATCTGACTGTCAGAAAATTCATTCTCCATGATGAACCGATATCAAAATCGTGTTTAGCGACTTCAATAGGAGGCTGGGCAAGGAAGGGATCTTTGATCACACTGGCGGATAATGATGATGAAACCTCTGCTAACGGACTGAGACTGATAGGCTTTGCCGAGGCTCGAAACAGTGTAGTCTATAGAACCAGGTTTCAGCACAAGACAATACACCTAGCCACGTGGCTGTCTCCATATCGAAAAGTGCAAATCCAAATCGATCATATTTCGATTGACGGAAGGCATGTTTCCAGTGTATTAGACGTACATACTCGACTCTCCCACCTCCTCACTAAGAGCACTTCGCAACAAGCCGGAATTCGCGAGGATTGGAAGGACATTTATCTGTCAATTACCTCCTGCCATCAGATAAACAGTCAGCGTATTCGTGTCTTGGCTCCCGCGTCACTGATGATAGTTTCAATTAGACAAAGTGTATGATTTTGTCTATCTTAGAACCAGCATTTACACCAACAACAATGCCATCCTCTAAATCCAACGAAGAATCTCTCTTGCCAACAAGTGCTACTTTGGGCTGAGTTTTCAAATACGCAGTAAAGCTCTCTCACGACGATCGAAAACCACGATTTATAATTCCCTCATCATGCCCGTGCTATTATAAGGCGAAGCATGAACACTATCAATATCAGTCTTTAGAGTGTTCGAAAGAAAGATTCTTGGACTTTTACGGATACCGCAGGTGATGGAACGATGAGTTGTTTGATCTTTATAACGACAGTGATATAGTACAGCGAATTAAGTTCAGCGGATATGTTGGTTAGGACATGTATGTATATACGTACCTTTAAATGTAGGGCAAAGGGGCGTTTTCGTAAACGAATCAACAGAAATATGAAATGTTATACTGTGCAATCGTAATTAAACACGGCAGTTTGGTGGTCGAGTAAAACTGAACTGATTTTAATGTTTTCCATTCTCTGTAGACAATTTAGGCTAAGTATGAGTATAACCCAATAACAGGACTGTAAGGTCCCGGATTATGTTGCTGCTCACAAAAATCCTGAATGGATTTACTCACGCCTCGTGGATTTCCAACAACAACAATGACGATCTTAGGCCCAATAAAACATAATCGGCATGAAAACAGAACACCTTTACCATTCATAGTTCGCATTCAACCACAGACTTGGCTCCACTTTGGTTGATTATGAAAAAGGGAGGAATCCTCTACGTTGGAAATGCCAGATCGAGAAGGACCTGGCTGCACTTGGTGTCCCTAGCTGGCACCATTTAGCAAGGCATAGAAGCGTAAGTAAAGGAGCGTTTTCCTAAACGAATCATCAGAATTTATATATTCAAGTTAAGAAATTACGTTTATCAGTGGAATAAACATCCATGTGTAACATTTCTCAGCGACGAGATGGTACGGGAATTTTATCTAACTCTGGTTTGGCCGGATGCCGTTGATATTTGCCTTCTTTATAAATTTTACAGTTTAATGTAATTTCCCTTGATTTTTTCGCATGTTCGGAAAGTAATAATCAATAAGTACCTATTTTATATTATCTAGAATGATTTGTTTTCCATTACCAGTATTTCATTTTCATCACCTTCGTTAAAATTATCATTAACTTGGAGGCATAACACGGCTCTACAAAAAAATTTTTGTTCTTCGTCCTAAGGTTTATTTTATGATTTTCTGGTTAATTATGATCAAAAACGGAAAGAAAATACCTGTTCTTGTTGTAAAGTTTGCTTTTGTAATAGTTATAGTAAAAATACTCATTTTTTAATCTTTTATAAATTTTAATTATTTTAAATATATATATTTTATATATTCCAGAATAACTGAAAATGTCGTCGCGAAAGTGTAAATAAAACTTAATAAAAATAATAAAAATGTTTAAATAGATGGTTTTATCTTTAATTGATAATTAAAACCACAGATTTTGAAAAATATCGTTCAATCGGTCTCCTAAATACAAAAGCAAAATTTTTCATGCTATCTATTTTTTTTTCGTATAATTACAAACTAAAGAATCAAAATTTAATACTTTAAAGTCTGGGTAAAATTTTGTGTTGACCCGTGTAATCCTTAGGCAAATCGCAGTGAATACAATTAACAACATCAGATTAACGCACTCATCAATCCATGACATAAGTTCCTGAAAGTTTTAGTTAAATGCAATTTGATGCCTAATCCTTGATTTAAAAATAATTTTTGTAACCTTTGTTGTGGTGTTTCTTTTCCCCAAAATTATCTGATCTCGAAATGAATTGACAGGGTTTTCCATCACTGGAATTACTTCCGTTCGAGACTCCTCGCTATGTATCGCAGCGGCTGTAGAATCCTCTGAGTGCTCTATTGCATTAATGTGTAGGTGAGACGACGCATCGGTGACAAGATTATCCTTAACGGGTTTATAAAAAATTCAGGCGAAAACTCCACAACGAACGTTCTCCACCGCCTTAATTTTGTGTTTGGATTCTTATCCGAAACCGCAAAGGTCAATGGTTGATGGTCGGTAAAAATATTCAGCCGTCTTACACCGTATAAATATTTTCGTAATTTCGGAAGTGCCCACACAATTGCCAAAAGTTCCCTCTCATTAGTGCCATAATTCTCCTCGGTGATCGATAACGTCCTGGAAATCATTGTTCTTGGTCTACCACCTTGCGAAAATACGACGCCAACAGCGTGTGCTGATGGGTCGGTGGTTAGGTCAAATGGCTTACTATAATCGGGATATAACAGGAGTACATTCTCAGAGGATAATATTCATTTAACTTTTTCAAAGGCTAATACTGCGTCATCATCTTGCTCTATCTTAAAATTTTTTGATTGATTGGCCCCCACATGACCATTCTCTCCTCTCAAATACCATGTGAGAGGCTTCACTATGTAGGCATAATCCTTAATAAACCTCCTGTGGCATCCTGATAATCCTCAAAATGATCGTAGGTCACGAAGAACGCCAGGAGTTTTATAATTTAAAAATTTCATTAACTTTATAAGGGCACGTTTGAAGCAATAAATCCCAGGAATTCGACTTCTTCCTTGAGGAATTTGGATTTTTCCATTGAATTTACCTGATAAAGTTTTGATAAAACTCTGTTAATCTCCCTGTAATGTTGTTCCTCGTTGTTTGAAAATATGACTAAATCGTCAATGGAAACATGGCACCATTTCCCTACTTCATCTCTTAAAACATTGTCAATTGTTCTCTGGAAAATTTCAGAATTCTTCTTCAATCCAAAGGGAGGTTAGCAGAACTCATATTCCAGCCTTGCATCGACATCCTTTAAAAAGTCAAATCATTTTAAATTTTCATTAGGTTCAATAGAAATTTTTCCCACTCTTGTATCGATTAATAATTTTAGCGGTCACCTTGCCAGTGTCCTACTTACAGAGGGCAGAAGCGACCTCCGTCTAAAAAATTAACTTCTTCTAAGAGGGCATGTTGAGACTCATTCCCAGAAAAGTTTTCCTCGACCGAATTCTGGGTTTAGTGGCTAATTCTTAGTATTTACTAAATAAATAAATAATCACTTTCATGCTGCCTCTTGACTGTTTCACAGTCCTGACGAGTCCTGCGGGAATCCTAATCTGCTCTCCAGTTTTGGTTAAAGTGCGTTCTCTGCCAAAAATGGGATATAGTTGGATCGAATTCCATAGGGATTGGTCTATGTTGGTCTATCTTGTCTATTAACCTACCTATAATGGGGATAATGGTGCGGAGCAAATGTTCTTCCAACATTTTGTCCAACCTGGGAAGCTTCGGATAAGGAGTTCGGAAAAGAGTATCGAGCACTTCCAAGTCCTGAGCCAGTACTAAGGCATTCGGAATATATTTCGGCTGCGATGATAATAAAACGTCGCACATTGGCTTCCTCAAACCGTATATAAAAACCCTTAGCGCATCCTGCCTATACTTCTGACATAATGACTCAATAAGGGCGTTGCTGTCTTCATTCAACTAATGGTTTATTTACTATCAAATTCAGCAGTTGACAACCTTCATTGTGGAAGAGTTGACATCTCCTGCTCAATTAAATACACTGGTCAATAATCCTTTTAAAATTCAGCACTGTATTGAGCGAGGATAAAACCGAGGATAAAATTTTGTTCCTAACAATCGCTACTGGTTGGTAATGTCTAGAACTATTTCCGTAATTTTCAAAGAAGTTATAGGTAACCTGCCTCAAACTAACACAACGCGGCCCTTCACCGCTGAACTCAGGCAAGGATTTTATTATTTCAAGCGACTACTCCCATCGAGCTGTCTGGTCTAAAAACTCCGGCCGGTTCACCTCCACCTCTACTGGAGTTTCTAAAACCCCCAACTTTTTCATCAATTGACCCATAGCCCCCTCGAACCCTGCTCTAGTCCTGTCTGTAGCTGCGGAGACCGCCGCGGACACCATTAACATCAACTGATATTCGTTCATTAAAAATAAAAATTTTTAGTTTTAACACTGGATACGGCTTTATTAGGAAAAATTCAGTTTAACTCTAAGCACGAATTAAATTAACTTCTTTCCACTTACTTACTTACGTATACAAATTATTAAACATTCTTTACAACTGGATCGTATTATGTCGATGAAACTGTTTGTCTGACCTTAAGGATTGTCAACCTCGTCCTTTAATTGCAATCGTCTTCACTCAAAAGTTAACTGCACAATTCTCGAAGACTCGTCAGCTGAATTGTGGAAGAGTTGACATCTCCTGCTCAATTAAATACACTGGTCAATAATCCTTTTAAAATTCAGCACCGTATTGAGCGAGGATAAAACCGAGGATAAAATTTTGTTCCTAACAATCGCTACTGGTTGGTAATGTCTAGAACTATTTTCGTAATTTTCAAACAAGTTATAGGTAACCTGCCTCAAACTAACATAACGCGGCCCTTCACCGCTGAACTCAGGCAAGGATTTTATTATTTCAAGCGACTACTCCCATCGAGCTGTCTGGTCTAAAAACTCCGGCCGGTTCACCTCCACCTCTACTGGAGTTTCTAAAACCCCCAACTTTTTCATCAATTGCCCCATAGCCCCCTCGAACCCTGCTCTAGTCCTGTCTGTAGCTGCGGAGACCGCCGCGGACACCATTAACATCAACTGATATTCGTTCATTAAAAATAAAAATTTTTAGTTTTAACACTGGATACGGCTTTATTAGGAAAAATTCAGTTTAACTCTAAGCACGAATTAAATTTAACTTCTTTCCACTTACTTACTTACGTATACAAATTATTAAACATTCTTTACAACTGGATCGTATTATGTCGATGAAACTGTTTGTCTGACCTTAAGGATTGTCAACCTCGTCCTTTAATTGCAATCGTCTTCACTCAAAAGTTAACTGCACAATTCTCGAAGACTCGTCAGCTTGTTGAAAAATTTTCACATCAATCTTGCGCTTTTAGCACTTTTCTGTCAGGTTTTTATTAAGTCTTTTAATTTTTTTTTATGTTCTGAAGGAGTTTAAAATAACCTTTGCTGCTATTAATATTTTTTACGATAGTTATTTGTCAGCTTTGCTTTTATTAATTTTCTCAATTTCTTCATTAAACGGGTGTTTTTATTATTATCACTTTTGGAGAGGCTCTTCACGTTGGGCGCCCATTATTCGGTAAGCACTATGTGCTCACTAAAATAGAATCGGAGTTTATTAATAACTATGCCCTGTTGTTTATTTGAAAAGCTGGTTAGAACTAACTTAAAATATTTTCTACCATCTACTTGTCCCTATGCTTGGCATAATTTTGGTGACAATGTTGTTGTTGTTGCTGCCACAGTGCTTCTGGGTAAGTGTGCAATTTGTTGTTGTAGCGCGCAGGTAAGTATGTAGTTTTATTCGGCGTGGGAAAATGCAGAATGCGGCGTGGACAGTACTCGCGCTTACTGACTGGCGTGGCGAAACTCCCAGAACCGCCATGCCAGCGTCTATTCCGTGTTATCGTGTTAGCAAAGGGAACTCATGTCTTAACTTGTACTATACAAATTTCGGTTATTTCGCGGTCGTTTCTATGGTGTGTTTCCAGGGGTTAAAGTTAGTAAGTTTGGTATTATTGGATATTTTGTGTTATTTCTGTATATTGATACGTGTTGTTCTATCTACATAAGTTCTTGTTTTGCTTTTCGTAAACAAATTTTAAGGGCTCAAATGTTACGTCTGCTGTTGCGTTCGTCTGTTCTTCCGTCAAATATTTTCTGTTTGTATATTCCTAAATTCTTAAATGCGTTCAAGCGGCGTCTTTTTTATTGCACGTGCAGAATTTTAGCCGTTTTCTTAAAGTTTGCTAGTGAACATTTATTGTTGTAGATAGTTTGGGTTTGCAAAGCTAGACTCACGTATTGCAATCGCTTTCTGTATCTTTTTTTCATAGTTTCGTATGTGTTCGCGAGACCTTGTTCTTATTTTATGTACGCCTTGCCTGTTTAGTGGGTCTGAGAAAAAGTTAGCAAATTTCCATGTGGGGTTTCATGTTTAAATTGTTACCATCCAAGTCTTCCACCAGATGTTTTCTGTATCCACTAAATATTATTGAAAGGTAAGACATCAAGATTAAACATTCTTTAGAAATAATGTTTAGAAATAATAACAAAATTTTATATAACAATAATATAAAAATACCGTAAAAGTTTGCGAGAATACAGGATTTTAATCCTGATAATGATAATATTGATGGTGATAGGTTCAGTATTACACCTCGAAATGAAGATACTGGATATAATACTATTAAAATTCCACTGTTATAATCTATTATCCCACTAAGCCCTTACCACTCACTCGATAGTTTTGTTTTACAGTCCGAAAATACTATTGAAATAATAGGGTGGTATATAGTTCCCACTAAATCCTCTATAATGCTCTGTCTAGGAGATCTCATTTAATCCATAATTAATGACATTAAAGTATTCAGTAAGTACTAATAATGATCTCTTATAAATATTACAGATTATATCAAACAATTCGTTACTTTTTAGCAGGAATTTAATTAGTCTTATTATTATCGACAGTAAACACTATTGAATCTTTACTCAAATAAATTGCTATCTTCAATTTATTGGGCAAGTGCAAGTGGTTAATGAGACTACCACAATATTGCACATCATTCAACTAAAACGAGATCAGGCATATACATATGTACAAAAGGTTTTTAATTAATATACTAGGAACTATATATAACTGGTTGTTTGGACTAATGAACGATAGTGACATTAAATCAGCAAATATAAATAAATAGGCACTTTAATAATATCATAAATTTGATTTCGTAGTCGATGTAGAACTTAAAGTCTCTCAACAACATATATGGAGTAAGCGCCAAATTATTATATTACACTTGCCCGGTTGCAGTTTACTGGCTTATTTTGTATCAAATTCGTAATTTTCCAAGTGGCCAAAGAGCACTTCCAAGTCCTGAGCCAGTACTAAGGCACTCGGAATATATTTCGGCTGCGATGATAATAAAACGTCGCACATTGGCTTCCTCAAACCGTATATAAAAACCCTTAGCGCATCCTGCCTATACTTCTGACATAATGACTCAATAAGGGCGTTGCTGTCTTCATTCAACTAATGGTTTATTTACTATCAAATTCAGCAGTTGACAACCTTCATTGTGGAAGAGTTGACATCTCCTGCTCAATTAAATACACTGGTCAATAATCCTTTTAAAATTCAGCACTGTATTGAGCGAGGATAAAACCGAGGATAAAATTTTGTTCCTAACAATCGCTACTGGTTGGTAATGTCTAGAACTATTTCCGTAATTTTCAAAGAAGTTATAGGTAACCTGCCTCAAACTAACACAACGCGGCCCTTCACCGCTGAACTCAGGCAAGGATTTTATTATTTCAAGCGACTACTCCCATCGAGCTGTCTGGTCTAAAAACTCCGGCCGGTTCACCTCCACCTCTACTGGAGTTTCTAAAACCCCCAACTTTTTCATCAATTGACCCATAGCCCCCTCGAACCCTGCTCTAGTCCTGTCTGTAGCTGCGGAGACCGCCGCGGACACCATTAACATCAACTGATATTCGTTCATTAAAAATAAAAATTTTTAGTTTTAACACTGGATACGGCTTTATTAGGAAAAATTCAGTTTAACTCTAAGCACGAATTAAATTAACTTCTTTCCACTTACTTACTTACGTATACAAATTATTAAACATTATTTACAACTGGATCGTATTATGTCGATGAAACTGTTTGTCTGACCTTAAGGATTGTCAACCTCGTCCTTTAATTGCAATCGTCTTCACTCAAAAGTTAACTGCACAATTCTCGAAGACTCGTCAGCTGAATTGTGGAAGAGTTGACATCACCTGCTCAATTAAATACACTGGTCAATAATCCTTTTAAAATTCAGCACTGTATTGAGCGAGGATAAAACCGAGGATAAAATTTTGTTCCTAACAATCGCTACTGGTTGGTAATGTCTAGAACTATTTTCGTAATTTTCAAACAAGTTATAGGTAACCTGCCTCAAACTAACATAACGCGGCCCTTCACCGCTGAACTCAGGCAAGGATTTTATTATTTCAAGCGACTACTCCCATCGAGCTGTCTGGTCTAAAAACTCCGGCCGGTTCACCTCCACCTCTACTGGAGTTTCTAAAACCCCCAACTTTTTCATCAATTGCCCCATAGCCCCCTCGAACCCTGCTCTAGTCCTGTCTGTAGCTGCGGAGACCGCCGCGGACACCATTAACATCAACTGATATTCGTTCATTAAAAATAAAAATTTTTAGTTTTAACACTGGATACGGCTTTATTAGGAAAAATTCAGTTTAACTCTAAGCACGAATTAAATTTAACTTCTTTCCACTTACTTACTTACGTATACAAATTATTAAACATTCTTTACAACTGGATCGTATTATGTCGATGAAACTGTTTGTCTGACCTTAAGGATTGTCAACCTCGTCCTTTAATTGCAATCGTCTTCACTCAAAAGTTAACTGCACAATTCTCGAAGACTCGTCAGCTTGTTGAAAAATTTTCACATCAATCTTGCGCTTTTAGCACTTTTCTGTCAGGTTTTTATTAAGTCTTTTAATTTTTTTTTATGTTCTGAAGGAGTTTAAAATAACCTTTGCTGCTATTAATATTTTTTACGATAGTTATTTGTCAGCTTTGCTTTTATTAATTTTCTCAATTTCTTCATTAAACGGGTATTTTTATTATTATCACTTTTGGAGAGGCTCTTCACGTTGGGCGCCCATTATTCGGTAAGCACTATGTGCTCACTAAAATAGAATCGGAGTTTATTAATAACTATGCCCTGCTGTTTATTTGAAAAGCTGGTTAGAACTAACTTAAAATATTTTCTACCATCTACTTGTCCCTATGCTTGGCATAATTTTGGTGACAATGTTGTTGTTGTTGCTGCCACAGTGCTTCTGGGTAAGTGTGCAATTTGTTGTTGTAGCGCGCAGGTAAGTATGTAGTTTTATTCGGCGTGGGAAAATGCAGAATGCGGCGTGGACAGTACTCGCGCTTACTGACTGGCGTGGCGAAACTCCCAGAACCGCCATGCCAGCGTCTATTCCGTGTTATCGTGTTAGCAAAGGGAACTCATGTCTTAACTTGTACTATACAAATTTCGGTTATTTCGCGGTCGTTTCTATGGTGTGTTTCCAGGGGCTAAAGTTAGTAAGTTTGGTATTATTGGATATTTTGTGTTATTTCTGTATATTGATACGTGTTGTTCTATCTACATAAGTTCTTGTTTTGCTTTTCGTAAACAAATTTTAAGGGCTCAAATGTTACGTCTGCTGTTGCGTTCGTCTGTTCTTCCGTCAAATATTTTCTGTTTGTATATTCCTAAATTCTCAAATGCGTTCAAGCGGCGTCTTTTTTATTGCACGTGCAGAATTTTAGCCGTTTTCTTAAAGTTTGCTAGTGAACATTTATTGTTGTATCGGGTGTTTTTTTTAGGGGTATAGAACTTCGAATTGAAATAAAACACAAGAAAATCGTTTTAAGGTCCATCAATTTGGCTTTATTGGAAGGATAATTTTATGCCATTAATGTTTAAATATGATTTCGGGCATGTGGCCGCCGCGGCTGGCTCGAATAAAGCCAATTCTACAGGTCCAATTTTCAACCACTTTTTCGAGCATATGGGGCCGTATGTCGGCAATAACGCCACGAATGTTGGCTTCCAATTCCCCTAACGTTTCTGGTTTGTTGGCGTAGACGAGCGACTTCACATATCCCCAAAGAAAATAATCCAATGGTGTCAAATCACACGATCTTGGTGGCCAATTTACAGGTCGATTCCGCGAAATTATGCGCTCATCGAATGTTTCCTTCAATAAATCGATTGTGACGTGCGCTGTGTGGCATGTAGCGCCGTCTTGTTGGAACCACAACTCATCCACATTCATGCCATCCAATTCGGGAACAAAATAGTCGGTTATCATGGCTCTATACCGGTCTCCATTAACGGTAACTGCCTCTCCAGCATTATTGCGGAAGAAGTATGGCCCAATGACTCCACCAGCCCATAGAGCACACCAAACAGTCAGTTTTTGTGGATGTAATGGCGTTTCAAGGGTCTCATGTGGATTCTCTTCACTCCAAATGCGGCAATTTTGCTTGTTGACGTAGCCATTCAACCAAAAATGAGCCTCATCACTGAACAAAATTTTGCGATGAAAATCAGCATCGAGATCAATCTCATTTTCGGCCCATACACCAAAATCACGACGCATTGCATGGTCTCGCGGCTTTAATTCTTGCACAAGCTGGATCTTGTAAGGTCGAAAGCCAAGATCTTTGCGCAAAATCTTCCATAAAGTTGATGGACAAAGCTCCAATTGCTGTGCACGGTGGCGAATCGATTCATTCGGGTCCTCTTCAACACTTTGCTCTACAGCGGCAATTGTTTCTTCGGTGCGCACTGTTCGACGTCTCTGCGGATGCGTATTATCACATAGAGTAAACGTAGTGCGAAAACGATCCATGGTTAACCGAATTAATTGCTCTGATGGACGATTATGTCGACCATAAAATTGACGGAGCTCGCGGTAAACTTCGCGAACTGAACCATTATTTTCGAAATAAATTTGCACGATTTGCAAGCGTTGTTCTTTTGTCAACCTGTTCATGATGAAATGGCAAACCAAACTGAACATAAATGACATTAGAGTTGCCAGATTTGACCACAAAATGCCAGTTTTATCTCTATTCGAAAAACAAACCTGTAAAAAAAACACCCTTTAGATAGTTTGGGTTTGCAAAGTTAGACTCACGTATTGCAATCGCTTTCTGTATCTTTTTTTCATAGTTTCGTATGTGTTCGCGAGACCTTGTTCTTATTTTATGTACGCCTTGCCTGTTTAGTGGGTCTGAGAAAAAGTTAGCAAATTTCCATGTGGGGTTTCATGTTTAAATTGTTACCGTCCAAGTCTTCCACCAGATGTTTTCTGTATCCACTAAATATTATTGAAAGGTAAGACATCAAGATTAAACATTCTTTAGAAATAATGTTTAGAAATAATAACAAAATTTTATATAACAATAATATAAAAATACCGTAAAAGTTTGCGAGAATACAGGATTTTAATCCTGATAATGATAATATTGATGGTGATAGGTTCAGTATTACACCTCGAAATGAAGATACTGGATATAATACTATTAAAATTCCACTGTTATAATCTATTATCCCACTAAGCCCTTACCACTCACTCGATAGTTTTGTTTTACAGTCCGAAAATACTATTGAAATAATAGGGTGGTATATAGTTCCCACTAAATCCTCTATAATGCTCTGTCTAGGAGATCTCATTTAATCCATAATTAATGACATTAAAGTATTCAGTAAGTACTAATAATGATCTCTTATTAATATTACAGATTATATCAAACAATTCGTTACTTTTTAGCAGGAATTTAATTAGTCTTATTATTATCGACAGTAAACACTATTGAATCTTTACTCAAATAAATTGCTATCTTCAATTTATTGGGCAAGTGCAAGTGGTTAATGAGACTACCACAATATTGCACATCATTCAACTAAAACGAGATCAGGCATATACATATGTACAAAAGGTTTTTAATTAATATACTAGGAACTATATATAACTGGTTGTTTGGACTAATGAACGATAGTGACATTAAATCAGCAAATATAAATAAATAGGCACTTTAATAATATCATAAATTTGATTTCGTAGTCGATGTAGAACTTAAAGTCTCTCAACAACATATATGGAGTAAGCGCCAAATTATTATATTACACTTGCTCGGTTGCAGTTTACTGGCTTATTTTGTATCAAATTCGTAATTTTCCAAGTGGCCAATACTACATGTACGAAAGTCGATAAAATTAAATAAAATGTATAAAATATTTTTCGAAAACCGTCAGCGAGATTCCTTAAATCTTAAATAAAATAAAGAACTAAAATAATAAATAAAATGCATTTAAATTAAGTTTTTTGCATATTTTTCAGGGTGGAGAAAACTTCTTTCTATACATCACTGTTTCCGACGGAGACTTAACGGCTAAAAATGAAGTTTTTGTTAATGTGCTTGGCGTGAATACTGACAATGATTCGAAATTTCATACTCCGCCATCAGTAACAAGTGTTGTACAAAATTTGTCTCAAATCTTACCCCCGTTTGATACGGAGCCGGGGGTATTTTCAGTAAGGAATAAGTATCTAAATGAGCGACCAATGAACCATCTACCCTCAAACTTACGTCTGAATCAGGGTGTATTTACATCCAACCGTCCTAGTAGCAGTTTCGTATTTGATTTCAACCCTACTAAACAATCACAACACTGGCCTACAAGCTATGCTGGCAGTGGCAGTAATGAACAAAATGGTGAACATATAAATAACCTGATGCCGCCATCAACCACAAATAATACTCAAACAGCAGGTCGCGTCCGATTAACGCCCATCAGGAATACAAACAACAACGTTCATGTCAGCGGAGTAACCAAGAAAAACAACAGTAACTTCCATCACGACCCCAGCTCAATATTAAATTTAAAAGAGAAGATGCCTCTAAACAAATTTAAATCTTCCACAGTTATGAGTGAATCCATTAATAATATTTCTATTTATGATACAAATTCATCTGATACATCAGCAAATTTTTCAATCAAAGCAGTTATAATTCCAGTAATAGTATTTTCATGTGGAATTTTTTTTGCCGCCGCTGGTTTTTTTGGCTTCTTATATAGAAAGCGCATATGCGCTATAAGCAACAAACAAAAAACGAATTCCAAAGAGGAGATTACTAAAAAATTCAATCAGAGTAATTTAAGGAGTAACATAAACGACGATAGCCGAAATTCAATGGTAATGCAACATTGGAGCGGCCCTCGCGGCAACAATAACCGTTACGTTCATTGGGAAATTGATCCACAAAATTTGTATAACAACGGCTTGGTAAGTATGTATTGTAAGTATAATATATTGTATGAAGTGTTGCCAGTTTAAATATTTCTTAAATAAGTAGCTAGGTCCATATCTGGGTTTGGCTCTGGAAACAATATTATTTTATTAACCCTTTTTAGCTATTTTTAAGCCCGGTTTGATTTTTTTTTTAATTTTCATTGTGATCTTTCGAAGAAGAAAAAAATATTATGTTGTAATAATAGAGCTTCAGTGAAAAAATTTACCGCTTTGGAAAATATTAGTTCAGCAAGAGAAATCCTAAATTGAACTTTACATTGTATGTTAAAGGACATGAATAAAATTTTACTGTGTTTGAAAAGCCAAATCGAGAACTTTATTAATTTGCAATAAAAATCGCGTGTGTTGTGTTATAAGTAGAGAACGCAAAAGCAAAGAAGATTATTTCAAAAATCTTAAAATTATATTTGATACGCTTGAGAAAGCGCATTTAAAGGTGCAGTTCGATAAATGTGAATTTATAAAAAAAGAAACCGAATTTCTCGGTATAATAGTTGGCCAAAATGGTATTCGCGCTACACCAAAAAAGATAGAAGCTATAATAAACTTTCCACGGCCAAAAAATGTCCACGATTTACGTTCCTTTTTAGGAATGACCGGACATTATCGCCGATTTATAAAAGCGTATGCGCAAATCGCAAAACCCCTCACCGAAATACTGAGAGGAGAACTGGGAAGAGCTTCCAAAAATCAGTCTAAAAGGGCACTTTTAAAATTAGCAGCACAACAAGTAGAAGCCTTTAAGGAATTGAAAAATTGCTTGACATCAGATGATGTTATACTTCCCTATCCAGATTTCGAAAAAGCATTCGAGTGTTTAACATGGATGCTTCTAATTACACTTTAGGAGCCGTACTCTCCCAAGACGGCAGACAAATATCCTTTCTTTCAAGAATTTTAAGCAGAGCAGAGGAAACTTTTGCAGCCAATGAAAAAGTAATGTCGGCAATAATTTGGGCTTTACAGTCCCTAAAATGCTTCCTATACGGATCAAAAAAGGTTAAGATTTACACTGATCACCAACCATTGACCTTTGCTCTCAGCAACAAAAATATAAATTAAAAAATTAAAAGATGGAAGGCTCAATTGGAAGAATATAATCATGAAATTATTTACAAACCAGGCAGCATAAACATCGTTGCAGACTTGCTCTCAAGGGCACCGATTCCTAATTTAAACTCAATAACTGTCCACAGCAGCGACAGTTCTTCTGGAAATTCAGTAGAAGTACTCATCAATGTTTTTAAAAACCAAATTTTCATATCAGATAAATCCAAAAGTTCATACAAATTCGAAATAGTGTTTCCTACGTATCATATACACATAATAACTGAACCAGCCTATTCTGAAGAATTGCTAAATCGCTTCTAAAAAACATCTTAATCCATCGGTAATCAATGGTACATATAAAAACAACAGAGCCTATTATGCTAAAAACATTTCAACAACATTTCGCAAGTTACAAAATTCGTTTCACACAAATAATAGTCGAAGGTATTACCAATATCGAAGTCCAATTGTAATCGAGGAACATAACCGTGCCCATAGAAATGAAAAAGAAAATAAGCTGCAGATTATGGAAAAATACTATTTCCTCGCTTTAGCGAAAAAGATAAAAAATAACAAAATTATTGTATTTTGGAGTCCCGAAAGCAATAGTTTTTGCCAAAGAAAAAGCATTTAACTCCCAACCAATAAAATTCATGCCAGAAAACGAATTCAATACTACAATATTCACTGCACCAACTTATAAAAGCGAGGTGAATGGGCAAATAGAACGATTCCATCCAACAATATCAGAAATTATGAGATGTTTAAAACAGGAACACTCTGATAAAAATTTTGATGAATTATTGGAGTGGTCCGTAAATGAATACAATCATTCAGCCCATTCCGTTACAGCAAAAAGCCCGTTGACATATTTTTTGGCAGGCCTACCTCAAATCCCAATAATAGAGAAGAAAATAGAAAGAAAAGTTTAGGAAAATTAATAGCTAAACAGGAAAAGGACTTGCAATATCATAACAAACGAAGACAGGAAGACAGAAAACAGGATCTGGCAAAATAGTCCACAAAGACCGAATAAGAAACTAATTAAATCATATCTTCCTTTTAGATCACTAACTTTCCTAACCCTCCAAATCCTTTGTTACGCTTCGGTTGAAGTAATGGATTATTCGCAATCCGAAATCGTTACCATCGAGAATGGCATCGGAAAAGTGCAGACTGGAACTTATAGGATCCTTCACTTTATCAACCTTACCGATTTCCTCATTATCCTTGAAGACATAAATACCCACTTCACAAGAAATATTCCACCGTCCCATCCTTTACACCCATTCATTGCAGAAGAAATTACCATCAATAATATGATACCAAAAACAGAGCAAAGCGATCGATAAATCTTACAGGATCAGCATGGATATGGGTAGCTGGAAATCCCGACCATGATGATCTTGTTGCAATCAATAATAAGGTTGAATAAATTGTAGAGAATAATTACCAACAAGTAATAATTAATAGAAATATTTTTGACAGAATAAAAAATATTACTAAAGTGAGCAACAGTATATTAGAAACGCTACAAAATAGCAATAAACTTCAAAACTCACAAATACTCCAGTATAAATTTAAAATTGATATAATAAAAGAAGAAATTGAAAACGTTAACAGAGCAATACATCTTACTAAAGCTAACATTATAAGTAGTGTCATAATATTCAATCAAGAAGCTCACAAAATAAACGAGATATTTTTTGAAGAAAACATGCCGTTTAATTCTTTAGAAGAATCATTAAATTTCGCAAATATTCAAATCGCTTTGAAAGGAAATTTACTAATTTATGTAATAAAAGTACCAAAAACTGAAAATGGAATTCGAAACTGCATTTTAATGAAACCAATAAGCAAAGATGGAAGAATTTTGAAATTAAAATTTGGAAAAGTCTTGAAATGTAATTAAAAAGAAGCAGGCTGTGTCAGAGACACGGCCATTAAGTTTAACGTAGAATACGCCATCCGATAAGACAGAAAACATATGTAACAATAAATGATAAATAATACAAGCAAATGAATTTCTTTATTTGATAGTTACTTTGGATGATATACATAAACTTATGATAGGAAAAATAGGATAAAAATGTTTTTAAATTATCAATTAAATTTCTCGCAAAAACGAAGTCAATGGCTGTTATCAATAGTAAAGATAAATGATAAATAACATACGCGAATCAATTTTATTATTTTTTTTGCAGTGCTTGGCAGCATTTTCTCTTCTTTTACTCTACTTTAACTTGCCCGCCTAAAATTATGCAATACAAAGAAAGGGCTGCACGAGTACATTTAAATCGCCCAACAGCAAACACTCAACCAAACACCACACACATATTTGTGTACATGTGTTTATACAATTATCATTTGAGAAATTTAAATATTAGGAAGATATCAACCAACATGAAATGTATGTCAAACGAAAGCTAACATCTTCATTTGACTACAAAAAAAAAAAAAAAAATTTATCGAGCCGTTTCCTTATAATTAAAGAAATAGAGATTACAACAATAAAAACCTGACATTGGTGCCCATACCGTAAGGTAAGACGTATTCTACGCCAAAATATTATGGTGTAACAAAAGATTGTAAGCAAATAAATGATGGAAAAATATGCAAACAAGACCAAATTGAAGATTTAGAAAGTGAAAACTGTATAAAAAATTTGATTAGAAACAAACCTTTTGATTGTATTGTAACAAACACTGAGCATGTCAAAAATATCGAAGAATTAAAAACAGGATTAATTTTGCTAAATAACTTCCAAGGAAATTTACCTATTGGTACTATTGTAATGAGAATTGTAAATGGGGCATATTTATTAAAATTTTATAATGAAACAATAAAAATTAACAATCTGAGCTTTACTGCATTAGAAGCTCTCTGCCTGAGACCACTACGCCTGCGTTAATCCAACATTCGGACTCTCGATCCGAGTATGAAGAAGTACTCTCTTTAAAGTTTATGAGAGAGCTTAATGTTAGAAATATAAAAAAAATTAGTTCCCTAAATTTACTACTCAAATCTAGCATGTTAACTGATTTCGGACTTTTGGCCTTTGTTATAATCATGATTATAGTCCTTAAGTTTAGGACATACCATATTTCTAAAGACCAATCGAGGACGATTGGAATTTCGGAGGGAGGAGTTAACCCAACATAAATTGCATTCCCACACTATTTCGCTGACAACAATGTCTGCATAATTGGGACTCAGCTTTCAACTTATTTCGACTTACGTCCAATTGAATTGTAAGACCACTTACCTTGAGTTAAGAGTCCTATTATATTTGTGGCTTAAGGGAATGCGCTACACGCGCATCCGCTCTCCCAAATATTAAGCAGGTGAGCGAAACACGCGCAAACCTAATTTTGATGACATGGCGTTTATCAGGCTTGAGTTTAGTTAATAAGAAGGAACAATAGAATTAAGAGGGCAATTTTGAAATAAAGCTCAAGAAAAGCACATAGTTAGAGGCTAACGAATTGCGTACTCAAAATCAAAACTAGCGTCCATCCCATTGCAAGATGGTATGAATGGGAAGTTCGTTCATAAAATATTTGAATGGAGTGGGTCATTGAAATTATTGAAATAGTGGCAAAGAGGGTTTGGCGTACATTATTGACAGTAGAGAAAACTCAAGTTGGCAAAAATGAAATACAAATTTAAGGTTTAAGTTGAGCAAACATAAGTGTTAACCAGGTACGTCGTGGAATCCGATTTGCTCGGTATCGGATTTAAAACCGTGAACTTTTTTGGTTACATGTCGCGCCATCCCATTTTATCGGTTTTTATGTTCGAATATTTTCTATCAGTTTTAGGTGTCGCAGAATCCGAGTTTGTCAGTTCCTTTATCGGAAGTAAAACGGTCACTCAAACTCTAGCGTTTTGCTTATTTCTGCTTTTTATGTAGTAGCAGGTGTTTCTCATAAAATATAGGGATATTTTGTACAAAATGTCATTCTTTTTTCAATATTGAAATTATTCATTTATAGGGGAAAACATACAAAGTTTATCAAAAATTAAAAACAATATTTGGCTACTTTAAATTCGCTCCTTGTTGTAGTTAAATTGAATGAGCTACAAAACTGCATACCCGAAAATTTTCTACAAAATTTGGATTGAAAAGTCGGAAATATTGCCAACATATTTTTTTAAGTTAGTTTGATTTGTATACATTTTCTCGAAAGCTTGAAACTTCGACGTAAAAGATTTTTGTTAAAGAATAAACAATTTTTAATTATAAATAAGGAAAATTAAATAATTGATTTTATTGTCTTATTTTCACAGTGGAAAACTATAAAAATTCTCTACCGTTCACGAATAATCGTTAATTTCAGCACATCAATAGAACAGTTTAATCCAATAACGGTTTTGCTCATGTTCGGAAAAGCAAATTTCGATAGAACTCCGCGACACCAACTGAAACCGATATCGGTTTACATATCCGACCCAATTCCAAGTCGGATTCTGCGACATGCCTGAATAATATATGTAGGTTTTCACAAATATGTATATTCATTTATTGATATATTTAGTTTTCACAAATATAAATGTTTGAAATGTATTTAAATGGTACTGTTACTTATTTTAATTGAATAAACGATTTCAGAGGTCACGGTGCACTAGTTCAGGTCGACGTCATTTTCACAACTCACTTTTGGTTCGTTTACTTTTAAAAAGTCGGCGTTTCGTTAAGATGCCACTTTCGTCAAAGTGTAGCAGCTTGCAAGATTGTATTTTAATGGTTTAAATTCACATGGTTGTCATAAATAGAATATTTGTAAATAAAATTTAATACTCTCTACCGCTTCTGGTCTTTGAACCCAATCCCACATAAATATGTAACTCCGAAATAGATAATGACATCAAGGTTTTGTAACAATACATGGATGATGGATTTGTATCTCCAACCGCAAGGGTTGGGCACGGTAGCAGGGAGTTGAGGCTTATATTTTAGTTAACTGGGGGTGGGTTTTTACCAAATTTACTCCGCGAATAAAAAAAGAAAAGAATAATAATAAAACGAATCAATACAACTTAAAAAAACTACTGCTATTCAGCGAAAACACTATTAGAAACTCTCATGCCCTCAAAGGCTCATTGGTGGCGATGTCTAAGTTGGAAGTCGACTTGCTCAGTCTTTTCCCAACCCTTCCATGATCTTATGCCTGAAATTGGCTCAGATCACGTACAATTATTTTATGTACGTGATCTGAGCTAATTTAGTATTCCCATAACGTAATAATATTTAAATCAATCGCAAATAAGTGGTACGAAAAATTATACCGACCACTGTGCCGATCTCTGCGTACTAGCGTTTGAGCGTTTCACTGACCGAAAGAGTTAAAGCAAATCAATGGGGTTGTTGTTGTTGGGGTTGTTGTTGTTCAGTTTTCTTTTTTTGTATTTCTTTACGTTACGTTAAACTAATTATGTCGAGAATTCTTATTATCTCTTTCACTTGTCGATATATGCATACATATGTGCATATGTACATCTTCAAATAGCGAAAAGAATCAAGAAATCATAGCTTTCAATGCAGATATTTGTACATATCGACATACCTACATACGCTCAAAAATGCACACAAGATACATGCATACGTATGCTGAGCATGTGGATATAAAGGGTGTTTTTTTTAGACTGATAGAACTTTAAATTGAAATAAAACACTTAAAAAGTATGATGCCATTTTTTTTTTTTTAAAGATATTTTCATGACATTTAATATTATGGTCGTGCGGCTTCAGTTCTTGAACCAGTTGGATCTTGTATGGGTGTAGACCAAGATCTTTGCGCGAAATTTTCCATGTTGTGGATGGACAAAGTCCAACTTGCTGAGTACGGCGGCGAATAGACAAATTCGGATCTTCTCCAACACTATCACTTACAGCACCAATATTTTCTTCTGTATCTACAGTTATTTGTCTTGTTGTTGGTTTTTCATCGAATAGAGTAAATGTTGTTCGAAATTTATCAACAGTTCGAAGAATAAGCAGCTCTGATGCTCGATTATGTGAACCATAAAATTCACGAAGTGGCGAACAGAACACTGATTTTTAAAGTACATTTCCACAATTTGTAAACGTTGTTGAGGCGTCATTCTTTTCATGATGATTTGTCAATGCTTACTGAACAGAAATGTCAAAACAAAATGTCATTTACCAGCTGTCAAGTGACAGATATCCCTATCGAAAGTTATATCAGTCTAAAAAAGACACCTGTTAACTGCATACATATCTACGTACATTTTGCTAACATATATATGTATGTACATGAGTGCGAAACAGATAAAAGGAAATTTAAATAGAGTAATATTTCTTACATATTTACATGACTTCTCCCAGCTCCAGCGTTGAAGGCCTTCTCGCGTTATAGTTGCTTTGCGAATGTTAAAGGGGGGTACCAATCGGAGTTTTTTTTTATTAAATAAAACTTATTTTTTTCCGTTTCGCGATATGGTCTTAGTCAAGAACGACAATCCTTAGTTACAACTTTTTCACTTAACGATATAAAACTAGATAAACTAATTATTTCTATTTTTTTTGTTTAGTTACGTTTTTCTTTAAATTTCTAATGACAAATTTTTAATTTTACACAGCAAAACCACTAATTCACTATCACCACTGGGATGCAATTTATGCATGCAAGTCGAAGCGGCTTGGCCAGGTTATGTTCTGCCCTAAAGGCAGCTATGATTTCCTTGCTGAAATCGCAGGCTTTTCCTAAATGCTGATCACTCGCACCAAGTGAGGGAGAGCTTATCCGGACTTAAGCGGGACTCTTGAATACTGTCAGGGCTCTTGTGCGTTGCCGGTGAGCGGGCTGGTACTTGCAAAAACTACAGCACGTTGAAAATTAAACTCCAAAATGAATATGGTGCTATATTTTTAGCATCCACACCAGACGCAATGGATGGACCACTGAATGCTTTTCAAAGATGCGCTGGTGTGGGATTGGAGTGCTTGGGCTGCGTTTTTGGTTTTTTGGTAGGGATTTCCCTAGGGATTTAGCAACTAGTAAAAACGACTCGGTTTCGAAACCTACCTAATTTCCGGGATGAAGCTCGCTATACCCTTGTATGTACAAGCATCAATTTAGTTTTATTTTAAAACTAACCTTCCACGACTCAAAGAAATAATTGCGTGTGGGGGTGTTGTAGATATAGGCGTAGTTCGAACAGCAGAAAAGACCGTTTGCAACGGCGTGTTCGGTTTTATACTCCTGATTTCCAACCACTAGAGCTTTTATTTAGGAAATCGGGATACAAAACAATGCGCTGTCGAAGCTGTTAGACATAGTAACATAGCTGAATGGGAATGTGCAAGATCAACATACATACAGTATAAGCAAGAGCTTGCAGCATTCTTTCTTTTTGGCGACAGCTTTTATTGCAAAGTGAAAGAAATAAAGTTTGTCTACAAGAAATATGTACACTGAGAAAAACCAATAGAAAACTATTACAGTTTTTCATCCTTTACAGTTATGAATCTGTTTTAAGTTTTTATTAAATACTAAATTTAGTTAAAAAGTAATAATTGAAAAACGGAAAATAATTGAAATATTTCTGTGTTAAAAAAATTTCATATGAATATAGAAGTGTTACGAATACCTGCAAAAATCGTTGGACTAAGTGGTTTATTGTTGCTAAATTTTACTGATTACACTTATGCTCCTTTTTAATGCAGAAGTGGACCAACTCATGCCACTCTGTTACACGAAAATTGCTCATGATTAACGATCGTAACTAAGTATTACACGATGTGTGTTTGGCTATGTTGCCAAGAAGGAAAAACAAAATTATTTCATTTAATAAAGTAATAATCAAAATTAGTTTACAGCAGTAAAAATTTACTGTTCTGAACTTGTGCTTATTTTAAGCACCGTTTTTATATTATGTAAAATTAAAAACTATTGTCTGGTATTATCCAATTCCACATTTGCCCATTAAACCAGCAAAAAATGCGAAGCGTTTAATTCATCCCAGTAAAATCGTTCCATCAAGTGATCTATTAGTGGTTTATTGTAGTGCCTACAATTACGCCCATATGTAATACATGCCCAACTCATGCCACCAAACCATCTCACTGTTATACGATAAGACTGTGGAACAAATTCAGGTTAGCAAAGGCTAGGTCGCTTCTGAGAGTGAGGGATGAAAATAGAGGCTAAATTAGAAGACCTGTATGTTTATGTTAGCTCGAATTATTTTTTAATCGACCTTCGAACTTTGTAGTCAAATACCGATTTTCATCATATTGTTTATATATAACGACTAATTGATATTTTTTCAATCTGTTAAAACCAAATTATTGCTAGAGACCCGTGCAACAATTAAAATTTTTAATGCTTTTTGAACATATTTTCCACAAAACTAAGACTTTTTTGCTTGCTGTTTGATCCATAATATGCTTCTCAGTTTCTTCAATAAATTTCATTTGAAAAGAAAACAATCATAATACAAAACTTGCGTTTTCCAGCTTGATATTAATTTACTTCTCATTCCTTATGTACCAATATTTTCAGTGTTGGTTTTGAAGAAACATTGAAAAACAAATTATGAAAATATGGAAAAAAATATAATTTTGAAATGTTAGTTATTAAAAGTTTTAAGTAAATAAATTAAATTAATGATTTGGCCAGTTGCCCTTTAGCAGGCGGCTGTGGATCAACATCACTGCTCTCTCCAATATCTTGGCCATCGCCATCATCATAAGAAAGGTCGATAATTTCGTCCAACAGATATTTTGGAATTTCATCTTTGTCTTCCCTTTCTTCCTCTTTTTCCTCGTCTTCCTCTCGTTCAATGGTGTTTTTATACCACCACTAATAGACAGAATTGATAGAGAATTAGCGTAACTACCTCCGTATAGAGGCAGTTTATAATATCGGGTTTCATCTCCCATTGCATTGTCCCTTTACTATGTGGGTCTTTTCCCAAAATTTAATATGTTCTAGCACATTTGTCTTATGTTTCCTAGTGAAGAGCACCAGGTCCATATTTACAGGATTTACTCACAGTTCTCGTCTGTTGAACCACGGAGAGAGTTTGTTAAGTGATCTTGGAAGTACACCAGTCATAATGGCTATGTGCTTTCCTGAAACTGTTATTACAATATCAGCGACGCATGTAATTATTGTCCCTAAAAATCCTTACAAATAAATACTTGGGGGAGGTTGTCTACTGCTGTGCTCAATAAAAGCGGTGGAACGTACCTCTGTCCGGATATTTTTTATAGTTGATTCATTCAAACTTGCGAGGACCGCGTTAATAATCGTTCGATAAACGAGGTTAGTGAGTAGCTTACCCCAAATTTTACTGCTGGTGGGATTATCGCCGTGGGGATATGCTACTGAAAGCGCCCTCGATCTCAAGGGGGGCAGCGCGGGCTTACTTATTCTTTGTATTCTTCTAATTGTGCAATTGGGAGGAGTGTTCTTTCAATTGATCTCCCTTATTGTAGGCATGTTGTGGGATCGAAAGTTTTTCGCCAAATTTGTATATAATTTGCCAGTTTAGCATTCGCTGAAGCGGTTTGAACGGATTAGTCTAATCGGTCTGATCTGTGTGGTTTGCCCTTTAGAAATTTTTGCTATGTGGTGTAAGTCAAGGGGAACTTATATGGTTGGAAACTTATAAAAACACTTATAAATCCACTGGGAGGTCGCTATTACCTACGAGTGTAGTGCCTAGTCCGTTGCATGGTCTTGGTTACGTTTCCAGACTCTCCAGTCGTTAAAGAGTTCTGTCCCCTGATCATTTACAAACGTTATGTCAAGAACCTACCTTCTGACAGATGACGAAAGCAATTTACATTGCTAATCTGTAAGTAATTGCACATAATAAAACCGAGACGTGATGGTATGCATTCGCGTCGGTTCCTAAGATCATCGGAGCCCCGCTGATGACTCTATCACCGCACTCCTTAACGATTGGGATCTGTACTGTATCAGTAATGTGCGCCCGTCACTAAATTCTATAAAAAGAAATGAGCTAACCCAATTTTCTTTTATCAATATGATCGACCTGTATAGGTCCACTGACCTATAATTTAATAATAATTACCATAAATTATTTTACATACATAAACCCGAGTGATCTGCTTGAGCATCACAGATAAAATATTTATTCTCGAAAATTTGGGTTTCTCTTTAAATTTTTCGCGTTTTTGTTGATTTTTTTGGTGTATTCGTTGCATTTATTGCTGTTTTGTTATATAACCAGCTATTGGACAACAACGGGGTTTTCTTTAATTTTCGTGCACCCTGCAAATATACGCAGAAGCAAATTAATATTTCCGCCAAAGTTAGGAAACGAGTGGCATAAAGTTATTAATGCGTCAAAGAACTGATGCGGAAAACAGTATTCTACGCATAAAAAAGCCGCCTCGAGAAAACAATTTCACTAGACCCAATTCAATTTGGGTGTCAACTTGGCCTATTAAATTCAAATAGTGAAAAGTTGAGGAGGTGATAGTTAAAATAAGAGAAATTGAAGAGAAATACATGGCCTGTGAGGAGGTGGAGGTCAAAATTTTAGAAACGAAATCCATAATTAAATCTATCTTATGAAGAAATTAACAGCTGCTGTTTATCAGGTCATCCGCAAATGAAAACAAGAAAGCCGAAGCAGAACCTTCAAATTACAAATAGTGAAATAGTGCTCTCTCGCAAACTGAACCAATAAAAGTGGACCCACTTGAGATTATGAACGTCATTAAAGAGGAAGTAAACTTAAAGGAAGTACCAGGACATAACCTAATAACTCCCCAGATGATTATAGAACTTCCACGTCTTGCACTAACATACATCTCGAATCTCTTTAACGCTATACTGAGATATGGTCATTTTCCAACTCCTTGAAAAAATGGTGCACAAACCAGGAAAGGAAAAACTCAAGCTTGTTAATACAGGCCAATAAGCTTGTACCACGATTTTCAAAGCTCTTTGAACAGATATTGCTCCCCTAGGTATGCGAGAACATTATGCATTTGAATAAATTTGGATTCCGGGTAGAGAACCAGTTAACCGTCTAACATCTGAGAAGACGGCAGTTCAAGCAAATATTATTTGTAGTGTTCTGCTGGGGAACCCTATAACCCCCGCCTGCAAACACGCTGCTTTTATCAGGGTCACATAAAAGTATTCGGCTGTGAGTTGGAGATCGAACAATGACATGTATTCCGGTAGCACCATCGGCACCATAAAGTACCCTAAAATTGCTTCAGTGAACCCCGCCCTTCCGACGAATGATTGCAGCGTTGTACGCGTCGAGGAAAAGGACAGCCCTTCATGATAAGTGGTATTGTCTGTAGTCAAGGAGTCAATTGACCTCCTGCCCGAGTCTCCTTCATAAAGCATGGATGGACGTGAACATTGAGGCTCCTGACCCGGAGCTCTGAAAGTAGCGCCTCCTCCCAAATAGACTACGCACCAACAATGCATAGGATATGAGCGGAGGATGAACTGCTTCACAGCGACGAAGAATGCGAAGGCGGGTGCGGTTTTCTCACATTAGAGTACTGTAGATGAACTTTCACAAACTGCAAAGCAGATATTGATAGCTTTCTCCCCTAATTACGGTAATGGTGACGCTACGGAGATCCTTGTGGGGCTAAGAGGCATGCTCATCATGCTGGTGTCAGCATATATGCCGTGGCGTTGAGCACTTTTCTCAGCACACCGTGACGGGACTTGTTTCGGAAGAAAAATCTTAATCGGCTATTCAAATATGCATCTCCAGGACTGGGCGGTATAATATCCACACAAGAAGTGTCTGCGAAATAACTTTCAGGGTCAATTTCAAATTGAACCATATACCGCTGGCAAGGAGAACTGTAACGGTCGCTTTTTTCCTAAAGCCGGAAAGACCTCATATATTAATCCCAAGGATATGAGGCTTAACAGTATATCCTCCTGTACCCTTAAAACGGTGAAAAGCAGATTGCTTTCTGATATCATGGACAGTCGACAAATCTACGAAGACCACATTGCATAGCTTGGTCGGATATATTAAGAAGACTTTCGGGCTAAGATTTCTGTCTCGCTGCTTTGCTGGACATTGAAGGTGCTTTTAACAACGTAGTCCCACAGGGCTATAATTGAGGCCGCTAAAGATCTGGGAGTGGATAACTCACTGGTGGAGTTTATGGTTCAACTGCTCTGCTGTAGAGTGGTAAAGGCGCTGTTGGGACCGTGCGAGTTTTCGATTTACGTGTCGCTCCCCGCCTTGAACTAAGAGTGACCTCAAGCAAGATGGAACTCGTCCACTTTACGTGAAGATATAAAACACGTTAGTAATCACGTCACCTTCACACTAAACAGGAATTTCAAATTCAATATTAAAACACCTGCTAAAAGATACGAAATAAGTATAAATACCATTAAAAAAAATTAATAAAACACCAACGAGTAACATATTGGTGCCGAAGTTGCTGCTGATTTTTATTTGTGAGCTCCAGGTGAGGAGCACTAATTCCTGTTTTCCCGTTGTGTTGGGATCGATCCCTCGAATCGAGTGCATTTTAGAAACAAACAAAGAATTATATTTTTTTCCATACGATTAAAAAAAATATATTTTTTTTAAATTTACATTTAGAGACGCATACATACGCCCTCAAAACAAAGCCAAAAGGAGGAATTTCAATAAGAAGTGAGATCGTATTTGGGTTGCATTTCAGGAGATGGTCGATTTCTCATAGAAAAAAGCAAATTTTTTTGTTGTTTCTTGAGATATTTTCGAAGCATTCTTCAACTAAGATGGTTTTAAAGCTCCATAGATGCTCTATAACACTTATGTCTGGTGTCTGCGTAGTCTAACGTTTTATAGTAGCCATTCGCACACCAGAGTTGTGAATGTTATCCTGTAAAAATATGGCCTTGTCTTCAACTCCAGTTTGTCGATGCTCGGTAGGTATCTTTCTTTTAAAATGTTAATAAACAGCTCTGCAAAACATATTATCCGCTCTCAGGCAGTGACGAACAGTTTACGCATATACGGATATACTCCATTCTTTTTTCGCGTATTTTGCTAGTTCCACGGCCGTCTGTTTCGGAGCAATATTCACCTCGACCTGTCGAATTTATTCTGGTATATAAAAATTTCGAACAACGGTTTGTAACGTTGGTTTTTGCAAATCACGATTTGAGCCATTTTGCTTTGATTGCTTTTGGCATTTTGCCTTGGAATTTAAATTTATCAGCAAAAATAAGTCTGACTTCCAGGATGATATTTTCAATGAATACGGCGAAAGCATTATGTTCCATATTGTAAGAGTATTTTTTTAACTCATCATTTTTTTGAAATAACAGTTTTATTTCCAAAGAAATTAGTTGTACAAGAAATACACAATAAATTTCAAAGAAAAGTACAAATTAATTTTCCTCTTTGCCAAATAGCTAAAACGAGATTTGGCAACTGATCGCAGAAGGATAAAAACAAAATTTTGAATTCAGAATTACACATTTAGCGTATTACAAAGAAAACTTTTAAAACATATGTCAACAGTTGTTTATTATATACGCCAAGGAGTGGTAGTATTGGTTTCGCATACTCTTGGAAAACACTGAATGTGAAATGCCCTCTGGATAGATTAAGTACAAGCTTTAAAGCAGTGTTTTGATATGACTGTAGGGACTGAAGTTCATTGGTTACTTTAAGGGCATACAGTATCGGAAGATAGGTTAACCGACTCTTGGCTAAATGGTGACAACAGAAACGGAGAAGATGAAGATCCCGAAAACTAAATCGCGGATGATGGTATTAGCATCACTCGAGCTCAACGAAGTTTGACTAGCAATGACGCGGACAAAATGCAACAAATCCGCGGAGCTAATGAATTAACTGCTGAGCTATTCAAGAATGATGGGAGAGCGTGGTGGCTTTAGACCTGTGAAGTCTACCATTGACCATATATTCAAAATACGCCAGATATTGGAAAAGATCCGTGAGAAGAAAGTCAACACACCCCATATCTTTATCGTTTTCATACCTACTTTCGACATCATGATGATATATATATGTATATATATATATATATATTACGGAATGTCTGAATTTAGTATTCCTGCATAGGTTAAGCGGGAATGTAAAATGGCGTGGGCAATCAGCACCAACGGCGTCAGAATTAGGAAGACCCTCTCTAAGCCGTTTGATATCAAACGAGGTTTCAAACAAGACTACTCCCCATCATATGACTTTTTTAACATTATGCAGGTCAGACACCATCTCTTAAAAGATAAAGAAGTGATGCGAATTGGTCTGGAGGTGAACGAGGGCAAAACAAAGTACCTCCTGTCATTAGATAAACAGCCAACGCACTCCTGTCTTGGCTTCAACATCACTGTTGACAATTACAATTTTAAAAAAGTGGAGGACTTTGTTGTTTTTTCATGGAACCTGCATCAACACCTACACTAATGTCATTCCAACAAGTGCTACTTTGAGCTGAGCAGGCACTTACGTAGGGAAGCTCTCATTCGACGAACCAAAGTTGTTGCTTTGACCTTTATATCTGAAAGTTGTTTGCGACAGCGAATACCCTAGACAATAGAATGGTAAGCTGTATGAGGTATATGGCGACAAAGACATAGTTCAGCATTCTATGTTGGAGTTGGCCAAAATCGCCTAGGCCGTTATAGCACTAACTAGGAAGAAGAAGAAGGCTTATTCGAAAGGTCGTTTTATATATATTTTGATTAAACCTTAATATAGCAATTTCCTAGCGGCCGCCATAGCCGAATGTGTAGCGCGTGCGCGCTATATTAGTTTTTTCTAATAGCGGTCGCGCCTTGGCAGGTAATGGTAAACCTTTGCGATGGAGAAAACTTCTTACAAAAAAACATTCGCCGTTCGGAGTGGCCGTAAAACTGTATGTCCCTCAATTTGTGCTACCAGATCAAAAGGCACACCACAAAGTATAGGGGAAGTTCGGCCAAAACTGCTTTAGCGGTAATAACGCCAATTTTCCCTTAGCGCTTTTGTCCTATCTCTCTTGCCATTTCCAATTGACACGACTTTTTCTTCTTTATAAAGGGCGGTTTCCTTGTTTCTTTGTGGATTTATGCTTCGCTATGACCACAAACGAAATATCGTCCGCAAATCTAATAATGTGAACACCAGTGGGGAAACTTTAAGCAGAGGATTCCATGGTACATAATGTTTTACAGTGTTGGATCTACTACCGAGCTCTGCAGCACACTTGCGTTAACTGCATTGTTGTTGTTGCCCTTTTTCTGTGACGTATACCAGCAGCCTTCGTCTGAGGTAGCTTCTAGTCACTATAGCGCAGCAGTTTTTGCTTTCGTCTCTTCAACAGGTTCTCATCAAGCGTTGATGCATTCTAGCCTATACACTTTGCGCTTTATGCGGAAAATCTCGTGTTTCTAGCGTATTCCACGTCAATAATGTTGGATTGATGGCCGCTGTGAGTTTAATGTTTGTATACACACCATTTTGCCTACCTTTAAAATCCGGTGCTACTGATTTCCTGGTTTAGAAGTACTATTTAGTTCCATTGCAGCGAAAGTTTCAAGTAGTTATACGCTCCTTTTGTTTGTATTTTTGCATCCCTACTCTAGTCGTTTGCTCACTAGTCCAGACCGTGTGCCCAGCGCATAACCAGATTCTGGCCATTTTTAGTTTAGGACACATTTATATAGCGAGCTGTTTGTTCCTAGTCAAACGCCCGCTCGCATCCGCACTTACTGATGAACAGGCACTGTAAAACCCAAGACATTGAGATCCTTTGCTCACTTGTGCGGATTTCTTCTCATGGTTCCATCTTCCATCCGAGATCCATGTAGATGATAATGGAACTTCATATGATTCGCAGACGATAAGGCTTTTATGATGGCTTGAGGCGTTGTAATCTCGTCGGGGTCTTTGCATTGGAACGTTAATTCGTGCGTGATCATTTTCACATCGGTACCTAGGACCTTGCCAACCATGTCCCAATATCTTACGTTCTTAGCCACCCCCCAAGGTTCGAGTTTGGACATCGTTTCTCCATTTATGATTTTTCGAATGTATTTAACAGTTTCTCACAGTTCCGATAAGTTCGAATCAGGATCTCAGCATACGTCTCTATCCACTTGTTTGTGATCACAAATGCGTCCGGTTTGGCTTCACCCTATTTTGTACCACTGCGCTATAGGATCTATTCTTTCCGGTATTGGTTGCGTTTCCGTCTTTCGCCATAGATTCAAGTGCATCTGCTGATTTTTTTCCCTCCGGATGTGCACCTCTTCCCATTTGCTATCTCTGTTCCCCCCAGTTATTTGGTCATTTGCTCTTACTTCTGATTGATACTCTAGGATGCGGGGTGAGAAGATTCGCATACCGTTCGCTACTGGTGGAGAAGTTCTGCGGGGTTATCATCATTATCCCTTTTAGCTCTGACCTTTGTTACGTGTATTGGACTCATTGTGACACAGTTTTCTTAAGTTTATTGTTGTCTCCCATTAGTATTATTTAGTAGATTTGTCTGTACTATTTTTGTTGTTCACAATCAAACAGATAACTCAGGCGTATTCACTGATGCAGCTGGTTGTATGGTTTTTGCTATCTCCTTTGTTGGGTACTACGATGAATTGTGTAGCTCTACCAGAGCAGCCGCACATCAAAGGTCTAACAAAAAGGAAACTAAAAAGCTGGTAAGCGCTTAGGTATGAGTGGATCGGGACCTACGTAGAGAGGGTTATAAAAGTGTTATACAAAGGCTTCATACCCAAATCAGGATCAGGCGAGGAAGATAGTTACTTGTTTTCCTACTTAACATCTACAACAGTCACCTTAAAGCGGGGTGGTTTTTTCAGCAGAATTTGGCATTCTTCAGCTATTCGCCCGCTATGTATGCTCTCGGCTGGTGGCACTAGTGGACACAGAGAGATGGTAGCAAATCTAGTGGAGGTGACGCTAAAACGATTCGCCACAGCGTAGGGTGGCGTACTGTCTCCTACGCGTCGCTGCTTTAAAGCGTATGCAGACGACATCGCGACAGGTGTTAGCGGGTAATTTTCCCACAAATAGTCTGTGACATAAGGCAGAAACAACTAAAAGTGATCGAAAAATATGCCGCAGAAAGTGGGCTTGGGGTCAAAACCCCAACACTAAATCTACCAATGTAAGAAAACATGACTTTAGTACTTAGCGACTCCGCTTGGAATTTAGTGGTAGACATGATAAATTCATTTTTCGAAGTTGTGCCACATATCATAATTATCACTAAAAAATATTTCAAGTATATTTGTAAATTGGCTCATAAATAAATATTTAAGAAAATAAGAATTAGATTGTATTTTCCCACAAAAAAAAGATGTTCTTACTAAAAATTCCAGGTGTCTAAATATCATAAGATATACATGAGCATATGTGTAAATTTCAGAATGCTTTTAATACTCCCACAGAGGCTTCTTTCATTCGGAAATTTTAATTAGACATGAGTAGATAAAAAACTATTTGCCTCCAAATAAACTTTAGATAACTTGCAAATAAAATACCCAAATAGAATGTGATTAACTTAGTTCTCGAAAGTACTAAGAGGGGCAAGCCCAAATAAATATTCAAATTAAAAGACTTGCACAGTTCGCTTTCAAATATTTGTAAAAACTACTACCAAAACTCATCAACCAATTCTACCATTTCCTGATACTCGTGACACCTATTTGCTTTAACTTCGAAGTTCAAATGTGAAAGAAGGACAGGGGAAAAGGTCTCCGCAACTAGGTATTAGATGAGAAATGGGAAACAGAGCATATTCCCTGGAAGTTTTTGTTGGGAATCAGAGTGGCTTTTTGATTTTTATTACTCGGATGATTCGGAAGTGGTTTGAATGAATGACTTTTTCTTGTTTGATTTTCAGAGCATTACCGTAAAACTAAACACAAAACTAAATACAAACAGCGTTGTATTCTATGCAAATTTTACAAGGTAGGTTTGATTTCAAAGTACTTTTCGTCTTTAAATTGTACCAAAAAAGCACAATTGTGGCAACTTTATCATCAATGTTTAGTGGTGATACTTGATGGCACTAAAAGAGGCTGTGGAACGGGAAGGCAGATTAACCCCTTTACTTTGGCAATTCCGGAAGAGTTTAGGCATGCCGCTAGCTACCTGCAGGCCCATTATATGGAAAACATCCTTTACGGAATCGGGTAAAAGGAAACTTCTGTAACACCTGTACCAAAAAAAAGTTCACGTGCCAGGTGAATGCAAATGTTTTGCATTGAAATTAAAAAAATGCTTTGTATTCAAAGTGTAGCTCACCTTTTAAAATGCAATGCTTTCTGTTAGTTTGGCCTTAAACTAACTTGAAGTGGTTTAATTCTCCTCTTTTGTTAATAACACAATTATACAATAATTATAATTAGAGGATTTAGAAGCTGACGTATCGCATCGTAAAGAGAAAAAAGCATTAATACTTTTCTTTTAACCAAATTTTTTTGTTATTTTTGGATTGCAGTTAAAAAGAAACTATAATGACGTAATTTTTATTTTTGTTAGTTCCATAAATATTTGCTTTAATACTCTATACGACATCTCTCTAAATGCATTGAAAAAATAACACTTGTATACATTTTTTTTATTTTAATCATTTTTAGACAACGTCCGAATTAACAACCAATTCTATAAACAAAGCCATTCACACTGTTGACCCAAATTTGTTAGGCAACTTAAGTGGAATAGCAAACAATTTCAGCAATATAAAATCAGCTGGTAATGGCAAGGCTTCGAAGATTGGCAGCGAAGTAGTAAGAAAGTTTACCGATCATGATAATAGCCGCTGGGAATTTCCTCGACATCGACTTAAATTCTTCAACATCTTGGGAGAAGGTGCTTTTGGTCAAGTTTGGCGCTGCGAAGCTATTGATGTCGAAGGCAAGTACCCCTATTGTAATATTTTTTCAAAAATTATGTTCATATGCAATATATAAGTTAGTTGTGTGGAAAATTAGAAATTCAGGTCTGTGGGCATAGCTTTCCCAATCTGGTGACAAAGATATTTAAAAATTATTTTAATTCAAAATCATTTTAACAAAAGAGAAAATTAATCACTCCAAATACAGTAGATTTCGTCCAAAACGACCCCGTATATAATGACGGACTGCTTACAGCGACGCACAGTGGGGTGTTAGACCCAGTTTTGTACGATAGAAATATCAACTCTGCAACATTAACATTAATAATTTGTTGTTATTAAAAGACGCCAATTGGATAAATGGAAATTAATATTGAATTTACTGAAAAAGCAACTCTGGAGCATTCTCAGCTGTGCAAAAATTTATTGTTGTTGAATGCCGCCAACGTGGCAATTCTTGGGCAATTAATATATGTACATATGTATGTATACTATTTGTATTTAATTTTCAAACAGTGAGCAACCCTTACAAATTTGTTCGGTACTAAGTTTTCCTAAACCTCTCTAAGTTCAAACCAGTATTGTAACGAATCATTTATCTTATAAGTTTAGTCAAATATAAATTTTTCTATTCTACAAATATATTTCTCTAAACGAGACTCCTCAAATACTACTATACAATACTAATTAAATTGAAGAAGCGGTGGCCACCCTCATTAAACATGTTTTCGGATAAACTCTTTCGTTTAAGGGTAATACTGTTATATTTCAGTAAGCATACAAATAGCATTAAATTAATGTTTTTAAACACGTGGCAGCAGTCCCTAAATATATTTTCATAACTAAGTTCTTGAAGAGTATTTCTTTTTAATCCCATTTCGTGATATATCCCTTTACGTAATCATTTCATTTAATTTTATTTTAAGCAGGTGACATCCCTCTTCAAAAAGGTTTTAAAAACAAGTTTTTTACAGCTTTTTTGTTTGAAACCCAAATTTCAATATTTGATTTAACTCGTTATAACTTTAAGTAATTTTTAAAACAGGTGGCTGCCCTCTCCGAAATTATTTATTTTTAAAATTTGTAGTTTGGCACTCATAACGTAAAATGTTGTTTATTATTTTGATTTAACTCAACTTGCATATAAACATATACAAGGTGGCGCAAAAGTAATCCACCTATCAGAAAATGCTATAAATTTTGCGATTGGCCCCTAATGCCAGTTCTGTTTTGACATTTGTGTAGTAAACACATCCGAAATACACGTTAATAAACAACGTTACGCTACACTGCTCCAGAACGTGGAATATTGCTGACTATTTATTTGACCAATAATCGGTCGGTGACTTTGGCACAACGTGAATTTCGTCGCAGATTTCCTGGCCGTCCAACGCCTACTGGTGAAACACTGCGACGTTTAGCCGCTCGCCTCGAAGAGACTGGCACAACACGAGATGCTGCCAGGCGTGGCAGACCCCGGAGTAGCCGTTCTGCAGAGAATATTGCTGCTGTAGCCGAGGATGTCATGGAAGCGCCGTCGACATCGACCAGACGACGTGCCACGCAAATGGGTATCAGTCGACGGTCTTTACAGCGAATTTTGGTACAAGATTTGAAGATGTTTCCGTACGAAGTCCAGACGGTGCATCAGCTGTTAGCTGCTGACCGCCAATCGCGTCTAACATAAGCTCAAGACACTTAATCACCACTAAGAGGGAGATGATTTTTCATCAAAAATAATCATGAGTGATGAGGCCCATTTCCATCTTAGCGGGTACGTAAATAAGCAAAATTTACGATTCTGGGGCACTGAAAATCCGCGTGTAACCCACGAAGAGCCATTACACCCGCTCAAAGTCACTGTATGGTGTGCTGTTTTCGCTGGAGGTGTCATCGGACCTTTTTTCTTCGAAGACGTCGCGGGCCAAACGGTTACTGTGAATGGTGAGCGCTACAGAGCAATGATCAACGAGTTCTTTTTGCCGCAACTTGACGAATTGGGATTGGAAAACATGTGGTTCCAACAGGACGGTGCAACGGCACACACTGCACGTGCCACAACCGATATGCTGAAGGATGCATTTCCCGGGCGCCTAATCTCCCGTTTTGGCGATTTGCACTGGCCAGCAAGATCGCCTGATTTGACCGCTCCAGACTTCTTTTTGTGGGGCTTTTTGAAGTCGCGGGTTTATGTCAACAAGCCTCAGACTCTTGCAGCTCTTAAAGAGAATATCCGTCAAGAATGTGAGGAGCTATCGCCGGAAGTTTTTGCCAAAGTGATGGAAAATGCCATAAAAAGGGCTCAAATGGCAATCAACTGTGGCGGCGGCCATTTACATGACATCATATTCTCGACTTGATGTACAAAAAATTAGACCAAATAAAAATAATCCACAAGAAGAATCAAAGTTTTTCATTTTTTTATTTAATTACAGCCAAAAAACATCGGAAGTTTACTTTTGCGCCACCTTGTACTTAGCAATCTTCTTGTAGTATTTGGAATGGGAAGCTTTATTGCGCCTTGCCTATAAAAGTAGTGGGATTTGATATGACTTAATATAATTTTAAATTAAACAGGTGGCAACCTTCTCCAAAGTTATTTTTGAAATTAAGCTTTCTTAAAATTTGTTGCGTGGCATTCATATTGTAAGCCGTTTTTTTCTTACTTAACTTATTTTGCCAAAAAAAAGACGGGTTCATTACGGAGCCCAGGAGCACGCAATGGAATGTGATTTCCACGAAATCCTCTCTGTGGGATATTCTGGAATACATATAGATTGAAATTAAATAAAAAACAAAAAATTCATTTTTTGAAACCGCAAGAGCAGAGGACCCCCTCAATTTGCTAAACTGTAATGCCCTTGCATACATACAAGTAATCGCATAATAAATTGTTTACCTTTTGCTTCCGCTATAACATAGCGATTTATTTACTTTTCATACTTTTTAGTTTCTCATAAACAAATTTTTGCTGACACGTCAGTTCAATATCAAATTTGCACTAAGAATAAATTCTCAATAATTAATTGCTAACTAAAATATTATTCTCCATTTTTTCACAATCAAAGTTGCGCAAATTCAAAGAATTAACACAACAAGTAAAATATTGATGACGCTAGCGTCTTACTTAACTGGTGCAAACAGTTGGTGCTTGTAATAACTAAATTTCGGGCATAAATACTAATATGAAAATATACAATTCACATTCTGGTGTGGTTCCGTGCGGTGCAATAACACTATTTGGTGTTTGACGAGTTAAAAAAGGTAAAAATTAAATTAAGTGTAAAAAATAAAAAACCTTACAAAAAAAGCTAGTAGTATAAATTGTAATAATAAAGAAACTTAAACGTGCCACTACAAGTGCCACCAAAATTTAACTAATAATACTAAAAAAACTTAAAAGTGTCACCAAAATTTAAGTAATGATAAAGAAACTTAAACGTTCACTACAAGTGCCACCAAAATTTAACTAATAATACTAAAAAAACTTAAAAGTGGCACTAAAAGTGTCACCAAAATTTAAGTAATGATAAAGAAACTTAAAAGTGCCACTCCAAGTGCCACCAAAATTAAACTAATAATATTAAAAAAAAAACTTAAAAGTGCCACTAAAAGTGTCACCAAATTTAATTAAAAATAAATGAACTTAAAAGTGCCACTAAAAGAACCACCTAAATTTAACTATAATAAAAAAACTTAGTGGTACCTCTAAAAGTGTCACTGTCAAAGTGCAACTAAATAAACCGACCGAGAAAGCCGCGTCCCAGGAAGGGGACTTATACCGCAACAGAGAAAAGAAAAATCAATCGGACCAGTAGACAGCACGAAAAGCAATCTCAGCGGAGTATTAAAGCGGAAAAAGGAGCAATCCCACAAGACAGAAGGATGAGGCCTCAACTAGCTATGTAAGTTGTAGCTTAAGTAGGAAATTAGAGACAATTTTTAATTCGAAAATTTTAAATTCAAAGAAAATCTAAAATTTAAAATTAAAGCAATTGTGAAAATAAAAACCGAAAAACAGGAAGTTGTTAAAGATCTGGAAATTTTAAATAAATAAATTGTGAATAGAAAAACAGAGGAAAAATAAAGTTTTTATAGATTTGAAAATTTTAAATAAATAAATTGAGGAGAGAACAACGTTTGTATGCCAATTTAAAAACAACAAGTGAGGAAAACTAAGTTCGGGTGCAACCGAACTTTAAATACCCCGCGCATGTTTTTATTTCCAGTTAACCGTGCTTGTTGTACCTATACAATAAAACAAGTAAATGTAATAATCTTTATTTTAAAAAACTAAGGGACATTTTTAATTTAAATAAAAACTAAAACGAATTGGCATGATTTTAATATATGTGTTTACCTACAGTTATGTATGTGTTTGAATACCGTGTATTTCAAATTTTTTCATATGACAGTTATATGAGAGGTTACGTGGTTTTCGGCTGACTTCTATAATTCTCGAAACTGTGCTTTATTACTAAAAATGCAAAGTGTGTACGAAATATATTTCATTCTAAATAATTTGTATATTCATGCTGTACGGACGTGTTTTGCGCTGCTCGTCAATTCTTATCGTAAAATCCTACTTCGATATTACTGTGTTATGTATTTGCTTGCCTGCAATGTTAAAAATATAGAACTAGTACAAATTAATGAGATAGTGACTCTTGCGTAACCTTTAAAACTCTCATTAAAATATCTTTATATTTCTAATCATCATAATGCCGTGCTCGTGTGGCCAAAAGGTTGATAGAGCCCAACCAAAAGTGCAGTGCGCGAAGTGCAACGAAATTTTTCATACACTATGTGTTGGTATTCAAAAGTCCAACTCTTTAAACTCTGTGAATTCTAAGTCTGTTGGCTCTCTAAAACAGTGCGATAATTCTGGTGATACTGTCAATAAACAACAAGCTACTTTGGGATCTTTATACAATTTAATTGTCTCCCTTCGATCTGAGAATGCCAGCGTTCATAACTTATGGTGCCCACATTCACCGACGTGTCCGTTTGCCGGGAGATACACAAAATTGTGCAAAACTTATGCACGCAGAAAACAGCTGATTTCGTTTGTTTACATATTTACAAAATACATCGGTAGCAAAATGAATCAAGAAGACAGTGAAATTTGCGATTTATTTTTAAATTTATGTGAACTATATGATTTATATAAAAAATACAAGAACAAAAAAAAGTTCAGAAGGTATAAAGTTCGACCATTAAATAGAAATTGGAGCACAAATGGTTATCAAATCCAAGTGTTTCGCCGAATGAAAACATTGGAGCCTGATGAAGTGTTTTCACACACAAGGATGTCACCGCCTGTGTATGAATTGCTTTTCAAATTAGTGAGCAATTCCTTGAGGAAACCAAAACAGCGGATTGATCCTGAGGAAAGATTATCTTTGGTTTTGCTGTAAGTATATTGAGAAAGCGAAGTTTCAAGTCGAATAATATTTGTTTCATATTGATTGTTCAGATATTTGTCACAAGGTGTATCTGTGAAGAGCATTGCATGGAGTTATAAGTTAGGTGAAACGACAGTGCGCAAAATAATACAAGAAAGTTGTGAAGTTATCTGGCAGCTACTTTCCCCAGTCTACGTTAGCGAACCTACAGAATCTCAGTACAAAGATATTGCTAAGGATTTTTTAGATATATGGAACATTCCAAACTGTGTTGGTGCAATCGATGGCAAACATGTTGCAATCAAGTGTCCGCCAATTCAAGTTCGATGTTTTACAACTACAAAAAATCTTTAGCATCGTTCTGATGGCCGTTTGCGATGCCAAATATACCTTCACTGCAGTAAGCATCGGAAGTTATGGTAGTCAGAGTGACGGAGGTAATAAAATCTATATAGTATAAGTTATTCCTCCTAATATGTACATATATTTTACAGGAATTTTTCAACTTTCACCATTTGGACAGAACTTGATGCAAAATACTCTGCCATTACCGCCCCCAGCGCCGTTATCTACAGCATCACAGAACCATTACCACATTATTTCGTTGGCGATGCTGCATTCCCATTGAGAACAAATTTGATGCGACCATATCCCGGCTCTAACTTAACAAGAACCAAGCGCATTTTTAATTACCGTCTTTCTCGAGCACGTAGGGTAATAGAAAACAGTTTTGGAATACTAACGGCGCGATGGAGAATACTTCGCACCACGATTGAATGTGACCCTAAAAATTGCGAAAAAATAGTGCTAGCGTGCATTGCTTTGCACAACTTTATAATTTTAAACGATCACGATCGTTGGTATTGCCCTGAAAATTATGTTGATCGACAAGAAGCAGGTGACATCGTTCGTAGTGGGGATTGGCGACGCGAAATAAACAATGGACACTCTTTACCACGTATGTGGTCTACTGCTCGGAGAGCCCCCACAAATGCATTTAATATCCGAGATAGACTTGCTAATTATTTCATTAATGAAGGAGCTTTACCATACCAAGATAACATAGATCTTTCCATTGGTGGGCCCTACATTTAAAAATCATATGAATTCTTATATGAAGTCTTATATATACATACATACATACATATATGTAATTTATATAATTCAATAAACGTAAAAATTTTATGCTCGGCAGTAAATTCATGTATTTCAAAATATTTGCAAATATTGTCATTTATCAGTCCAGTTGATATTACAACATTCAGGTACAAAATATACACATTTCAAAAATCACAAAAGTCAGGTTACATATGTATGCATGCATATGCACGATATAAAAAATTCATTATTTTCTTACTAACTAGCAACACTTGTATAGCAAATAAATATATACATACTTCAAAAACATTATCAAATTAGAAACATTCAATCACCAAAGAAACACTATAAACATAATTCAAAAAACATTCTCAAACGAACTTCAAAAGTAAACTTAATTCATATTTCAAAAAAAAAAAAAAAATTCAAATACTACATAAATAAAAGAAAAGGGTCCTCATTCTGTCTCCTGCTGCGCCTCGAATACCACCTCCATCACTCGCTGCATGGTCCTGGTTTGTTTTGCTGCACTCATTTTCGAAATCATGCCGACAATCATTTTTCCAAAAGAGTTTACTGTTGGGTTGCCGCATTCATTCTCCTTCTCCACGCACTTTTTTTTGAAGAGCTCAATTGCTTCAAACATGCTCTTCTCAACGTCAGTGCTTCTGCCGCGTTTTTTTTCCACTTGAACGCTGTGGTTGGGAAGGAGCAGACGACGGAGGTGGTGGAGATGATGGCGAGGGTGAGTCAACACTAATGCACTCTGGTGGCGATATGGATGGTATAGATGATATTTGTGGCGACGGCGAGTGCGGCAATATAGTCACCGAAGGTGATGGTGATGGCAAAGGCACATACATTTGTGGCGACGGCGAGTGCGGCAACATAGCCACCGAAGGCGATGGTGATGGCAAAGGCACAAATATTGGCGGCGACGGTGAGGGCACAGAAACTCCAACATGAGGCGGCGGCAAAGCCACTTCCGGGCACACATTTTGGGTACAGCGAATTCTGTTAAGCAAACATGTTTGTGTTATCCAATTTTTGTGCATATTTCAGCTATCTTTCTACTTACGGTCGAGGAATCACGTGGGGCTTCAAAAACTGCATGGATTGCAGAAGATACCACGGCCTATAGTATTCCGCTCCACTGCCTGATGGTGCTGCAGATTTCCGGACTTCTCTGCCGTACCGGTCGCGAAGAGCTATCCATCTCCGCATACATAGCTCACCTTTCAAAGAATTATGGTTGATAAATAAACATACGAATAAATAAAACCAAAAAAATAACTCACCACTGGTGTGCAGCTCCTTGCCAATTTGCTCCCAAATACTTTTTTTCCTTCCATGGAACTTATAGTAGGGATTACTCTTATCGTAGAGCTCCTTGTTTGCCTCCACTAAATATATCAAAACTTCGTCGTTCATTTTAAATATGTAAATTTTCACTTTGTAAACAACTTTTGTGAACAAACTTGCGAACATAAATAAAACTGTGTTTGCTTGCATCAACACAATGTTGCCATTCATTTGTTTGCATACATACTTTTGCACACATCCGCGTTGTCAATTACAATTTTTCATTGTATAATAAACCAAAGCCAAAAACCAACGAATGCAAATAGTTCATTTATCTATAATTAACATTATTAAACATCGATTTTAAATTAATTTAATAAAAATTTAAATTTTTATAAGGTTATTTTGTTAATGATTTTAAAAAGTTCTGCTTGGCAACACTGTGCGGTGAGAGAGCACTCAGCTGACACGGCTTCACGGCAAAAATCTAAATTTCTCAGTTTACACACGTACACGCCGCGCGTACCCGTCACACGAACACGTTGGTGAGTTTGCATTTACATGGCGCTCTCATTAGTTTGATCGTGTCAACTGACACGTAGCGTACGTTTGCGTCGGTGACTGTGGGCACCATTAATCAACGCTTTACGTGAAGACAACAATAAATTAGTGGTTAAAACTGAGAACATGCACTCAGATCTTCTTTCTATGCAGCGAAATCTGCTCGAAAAGGATGACGCAATTTCCTTACTCACTGCCGAGGTCAATAACCTACGGTCTAACATTGGTGCTGCTATTGAGAAGTTTGGTAGTGAGAATGCTGCCTTAAAACAAATAAGTGGTGCTAATCGCCCTCTGTTGCCGTCTTCGCAAATCTCACATGCTTCCCGCTCATCGACTATCGCTACTAATGCTATGCCCTCTGCTGCTAACGCTCGACCTTGGTCTGCTACACTCTCGTGCGCAGAGATTCTGTCGCCAACAGCTGTCATCTCCTCTGCCGTCCTCTCAACTACTACTGCGGTTTCTATCATTGATACTGATGCTTCCGTTCCTAATGTGAGTGCTGCTTCACGCTTTTCGCAGTCTTCACAACGCATACCGGCGCCAGTTGATGTTGTCTCTAATGTTGCTCTCTCGCCTACTAGCATCTCTCGCTCTCTTATTTCGCCATCTGTTGCGGTTAATAATGCACAGTGGACCACGGTCACTAATAAACGGAACAAAAAACAAGTGCGAGTGGTAGGTACAAATACTTGTATGGACTTAGATGTTGCGGTCAAATATAAATGGCTACATTTGGCATCTTTCTCGCCTTCCGTATCTGAAGATGATATTAAAGATTACGTCTCTAAGCAAACAGGTTTAAATAAAACTATGCTATCCTGTTTTAAATTGATTAGAAAGGATGTTTCATTAAAAGACATTAAGAGAGTCAACTTTAAGTTGGGAGTTCCGGAGCCTTCGTATACAAAAATGCTCAGTTCAGAAATATGGCCGACAAATGTAACCGTAAAGCCTTTCCGTTTTTTTCAAAAGGATCCACAACAGCTGCCTCCGACATAATAAAGTCTTCAGGTCTTCCTACAGGCTGCCTTAAAGTATATTTCCAAAACTTATCTGGCATGCGAACAAAGGCTGACCTTGTGCATTCCCTTAGTGCGCAACTAGATTACGACATCTTCGTTCTTGTTGAAACCTGGCTAAATGCAAGTTTCTTCGACAGTGAGTTCTTCGATCCGAAGCTGTTTAATGTGTTTCGCAAAGATAGGGATGCTGCAAAAACTGGTTGCTTCCGTGGTGGTGGTGTTTTAATTGCTGTCAAGCGTCAATTCCGTGCATTCCTGTTTCCACTCAACAATGGTGACTCCCTGTTGGATCAAATTTGTGTTTGTATAAGTTGCCACTCACAAGGTTCTATATAATAATATTCTTAGTCTTAATTTATGTCAAGTTAATAATTTCGTGAATTCTCTGAATAGAATCTTGGATCTCATATTTGTAAGTGATAACCTGAGCTACAAAGTTAGTGAATTTTTGAATCCAATAACTCCTAAGGATAAGCATCATTTAGCATTAGTTGTAAAATTCGAGTTGTACTGTTTTGCTTCAGTTACTTCTGACTACAGGTTATCATTTAATTATGCATTATGCGATTTTGTTAGCTTTAATAAATTATTACTCGATATTAATTGGGATAATTTATTTACAGGTCTAGATACATTTAACAGTTTCTCTACTTTTAAATCCATTTTGTCTAAACTATGCCTGGATAATATTCCAGTTAGAAAGAAAAAATCTTATAAATTACCCTGGTATTCTAAGGATTTGAAAATGCTAAAAAACATTAAAAACAATTATTTTAAAAAGTTTAAATCTACGAAGAACCATTTATTCTTCGTTAAATATAAGCGATCTTTAAAGGAATTCAACTACTTAAATAAAATTCTCTATAATAACTACATTGGAAACAAGGAGATGAACATTAAATCATATCCTAAAAACTTCTGGAACTACATAAAATCCAAAAGGAGCTGCGCTAGTGTTCCCACTGGTATCTTCTTTGATAATAAATATGCGCAAACCTCGAGTGAAACGGCAAATTTATTTGCCGATTTTTTTAAATCAAATTTTGTTAATGAAGAACAAAACCATCCGAGTGACTTTTCGTCTAGCTTAGACTACTATTTGGACTACGGTGCTCTATGCCTCTCATCTGAGGATATTAGTAAAGCTTTTTTTAAATTGAAAACTTCCTCCCAAACTGATGTTGATGGACTTTCAGCAGTCTTAATAAAAAATTGTCCTGCTTTGGTCTATCCTCTGAAAGTAATTTTCAATAAATCTTTATCCTCGGGGAGTTTCATTGACGCCAATCTTTAAGAGTGGCAATAAAAATGACGTTAGAAATTATAGGCCTATTTCAAAGCTCTCGACTATCTCAAAAATTTTTGAACACGCAGTCAATGCAAAGTTGAGTTTTGCGGTTAAATCTTTAATATGCCGAAATCAGCATGGGTTTGTCTCCAATAAATCTACAGTATCGAATCTAGCTGTTTTTAGTGAATACTGCATTGAGTCTTTCTCGGCTGGTTTACAGGTTGACTGTATTTACACTGACTTTTCGAAAGCTTTCGATAAAGTCTCACATAAAGTCCTAATTGAAAAATTAGCTTGCCTTGGCTTTCATTCTGCCTTTCTACAATGGATAAACTCTTACTTGTGCAATAGACGTTGTATTGTTACATTTGATGGTATTTCGTCTAACCCTTTTGTTGCCTTTTCTGGAGTCCCGCAAGGAAGTATCTTGGGACCACTCCTATTTGTACTATTTATTAACGACATCAAAAGTTGTTTTTCATTTGCTAAATTTTTGCTTTATGCTGATGACTTAAAGATTTTCTCAGCGATTAAGACCCCAGATGATGCCATTAAGCTTCAAACTGATATTGACCGGCTTTACTTGTGGTGCCAGAAATCACGTCTCTCACTGAACTTATCTAAGTGCTTCCAAATAACTTACTCCAAAATCTCTAACATTATACCTGCTAAGTACAATATAGCGAAATGTGACCTTCTGCGTGTTAGGGAGATTAAGGACCTTGGCGTTGTTTTTGATAGTAAATTCTCTTTTAATAACCATATAAATTATATCACTTCCAAATCTTTCTCCATGTTGGGTTTCGTAAGACGGAATGCTTCTAAATTCACTGATCCCTATACCATCAAGTTACTCTATGTATCATTTGTTAGATCTCACTTAGAATATGCTGCTTTTATTTGGAGACCAAGTACCCAGCTAGCTATCAATAGAATAGAACGTGTACAAAAAATTTTTCTTAATTTTGCACTTCGGTCTCTGAATTTTACAGATCCCATACCATCCTGTTCTGCTCGTCTAATGCTTATAAATCTCAAGTCCCTGGAAACTCGTAGGTCTATACTGTGCCTGTCCTTTACTCATTGTATTATAACTGGAGTCATTGATTGCCCTTACTTGTTGGAACGGATTAGATTTAATGTTCCCCAGCGATCTCTTCGGAACTTTTACCCTTTTCATGGGGATAACTTTAAAACTAAGTACGCCAGTAATGCCCCCATTACTCGCTCTTTACGTGAATTGAATTCCCTTAATAGTAATGCTGATCTTGACTTTTCACTTTCAAGGAACGCTTTTTTGAATCTTTTAAATTCTATATTGTAGCTTTATTGAAAAATATGTAATATGTACATCAATAGCTTGCACTAAGTTACTTTTGTTCATAGTCTGTAAGGATCGATATTCATAGACTTAAATAAATAAATAAACCAAATATTGCATATCAAATGTATGACAGTTACTTTGTATAGTTACTAAAATATGGGATGTTTTGGAATTTGATAATTTTCCGTTATATGGGTGGGCGTAGTTTCTGTCTGACATATATAAATTTCAAAACGTTTCTTACTTGAGTTGAAATGCAAAGCGTGCCTATGGCTATATCTATCTGGGTTGAGTTATGTTGTTCCTAAAAACCGTTAAGTGAATAAAGTTACAAAACCCTGGGCCCACTGCGCTTGGGTGTGAAAAGTACAGAAGAGTCTAAGTTCGGATTCAATCGAACCTTAAATATCCGGTGCAGTTTTTTATTTCAAAGTTATCTTATATATAACAAAGAATGTGAGTCATTTATAGGCGTCCTAATTTCTCAACCGATCTTTATGAAATTTTGGCAATAGGTGCATGTGATCTACGGGCCGAACGTAAGGTATATATAAATTTGGAAAAGTGGACGGTGCCACGCCCCCATAGAAGAGAAAATTTGAATTCGTCTTATATTCGCAACTATTCGGTGAAGATGAATTATATTTGGGTGTATACTAGGGGTGTCCTTATTTTCAAACATCGGTTTTCTATATATTCCCGGCCAGAAATCGGTTCCTTTATGTATTTAGATAAAACGGTAAAAGTTTGGGGGCAATGCGATAACATTTAGTGGACCCGGAAGCCAGCTGAAAAATTCAATAGGTCAGTATGGGCAAATATCAATGTTCATACATTCGCCTTATATTGGACGCAGTTTTTATAGTATATTTAACAAAACATATATGTATACAAAAATAATTATTCCATTTTTGTATTCTTATTCGGTAATAACATTTAAAATAATTGTGATAATTTTGCGTCTTTAAAAAAAAAAGGCATGCAACACAAGCTTGATATTTTGCAAATTTACCGAAATTTGTTTCTACATTTTGAGCGCGCTGGTTGTAGGCAAACAAATTTGCTGAGAAAAAGTGAACTGTGTGGCGACAATAAGTCAGTCAGAAAATAAAATAGTAACTGCTCATAACGGGACATTTCTGCTGTGAAATATTTCCAAAAGCATGCAAGAGGTTCTTGTGCATATTGTGATTTTAATAAGTAAATATAATTGTAAGCGTTCACAAGCAAGAAATAACAATTATTTTGAAGAATAATTATTTGGTTTAATAAATACTTTAAAATTGTTTCAATTTCGGGGGGCGGTTGTGTTTAAAGTGTAAAAAGTGAAGTATATAAAATAAACTAATATGTCTAGTTTAGCAACACGAATGTCAGTTGCCAATTTAAGAAAAGTTAGTTTGATTGGATACACAATGCATCAAATTACAGGTGCAAAACTTCCATCTAATCGGCAGGTTTTAGAAGTTTTGCTTTACAATAAGAGATTTGTAGATCTTTCAGCAAAGGAAAGCGCTAAACTTGCTATCAAAGCAGCACAAATATTTTGGCAACAAGCACGAATACCGATAAGAAAAGAAGATAAATGTGTTGAGAAGTTATTGAAACTGTACGAAAGTTGGAAAAAAATCCTGAAAACAGTTCCAGAAAAGAGATCCAATTCACAGGAAGAAGTCGTTGATATGTTTGTTGGAAGTTTGGCTGATTTATTTGACATGGCCACCGCTAATGCGCTTGAAAAAATGAAGTTAGTAGAAGATAAGAAATTTCTTGAAATGCAACGTCAAAAAGGACGGCCAGGTTGCATGATGGGTGTTGATAAGGTTTTGTACGATCGTGAAGTGCGTGCACAAGAAAGACAGGAGAAAGCAGCATTACGAAAAAGGCGGTATGAAGAACAAAATTCTGAATGTTCTAATATAATCGAGGAAAGCAATGAAAATGATATAGTACTTGTGGAAGCTGGAAATGAAAATGTAGTAATTCCGTTGGAAAAAAATTGTTTGCAAACTGAGTGTAAAAAGCGACGAGGCACTAAAAGTATCATAACACCGCGATTGTTAGCAGCATTAGACAATGCAAAAGTGTCAGATGGTATGGCCGTACATATTTTAGTAGCCGCTGCTGAAGCATTGGGTCATTGTGTGGAAGAACTTGTTATTAATCGATCAACAATTCATCGTATGCGTCAACAAAATCGGTCTGCAGAATTCAAAGATATTTCTACTGAATTTAAAGAAAAGGTGAGTTCCCTATAGTTGGCAATGCACTTTTATTAATGTTAATTTATTCAAACACTTAACAAGGCCAATGCAAATGGAGCACTAGTTGTTCATTTTGATGGGAAGTTCATGACAGATATAAAAGGTCGTAGTAAAGTGGAAAGAATTGCTGTTTTAATTAGCTACGATGGAACATCGAAATTTCTTGGAGCACCAAAGATACAGTCGTCGACTGGTGCAAATATTGCTGAAACTGTTTATCAGAGATTAGTCGATTGGAACATTGTTGAACTTGTTAAAGGCATATCTTATGATACAACTGCTGTCAATACTGGTGTTAAAAATGGAGCCGCAGTCCTTTTGGAAAAAAAAACTGCAACGCAATCTCATGCACCTACCATGTCGTCATCATATGTACGAAATTATTTTGCGCAACGTTTTTGAATCAAATATGATGTCAAACTCAGCTCCAGAAATACTCTTGTTTGAACGATTTGTGAAGGCCTGGCCAAACCTTAAGAAAACCTTGTTTAAAACTAGTGTTGATGATAAATTTGTGGCATCAAAAATAAGCCAAGTGGAACGGGACGCTCTTGTAAGCTTCTTGCAGGACCAATTAAAAAAATCGCATAGCCGCGATGACTACAAAGAAATGCTACAACTTGCTTTAACTTTCCTTGGTGCAGATTGCTTTAATTTATGTGCTCCAGGTGCAACCAGCAACGCACGGTGGATGGCAAAAGCAATCTATTGTCTCAAAATATATTTATTACGTGATCAGTTTAAACTAACAACCAAGGAATTGAGTGGCATCCGCGATATTTGTATTTTCATTGTTAAAATGTACATCAAAAGTTGGTTCGGAAGTACAAATGCACCTAATCAAGATCTTTTCTTTACTAAAGACGCTCTAAATTATACAGATACAGATTCAACAATTTCAGAAGCTATTATTAAAAAAATGTCTAACCACTTATGGTACATCGCCGAAGAAACAGTAGCGTTATCATTTTTTGACTTATCAGTTACCCACGCAGAAAAACGTAAAATGATAAAACAATTAAAAAGCAAGGAACCAGTTGTTCATTTAAAAAATAGCCGAAGCCACTCAAAATTGACAGATTTTCGAACTTACGAACTTAGCGATTTTGTTTCAGAAAAGACAAATTTTTTTTTCAATAATTTTGGCTTATCTTCAGCCTTTTTGGGCGTGGATACATCCCAATGGGAAAATAATTCAGATTTCGAAAATAATTGGACTTTTTGCCGCAACTTACAAGTTGTTAATGATCCCGCTGAAAGAGGAATAAAATTTTTGCAAGACTACAACAAAATTTTAACGAATGATGAAGCGGAAAAGCATACAAAAAAATTGATTTAATGTAAAATATAAATTTAAATATGTAATATGTATGAAAAAAAATAAAAATGTACAATATTTGCCCATACCGACCTATTAAATTTTTCAGGTGGCTTCCGGGCCCACTAAATGTTATCGTATTGACCCCAAATTTTAACTGTTTACTTTAAATACATAAAGGAACCAAATTCTGGCCGGGAAACTGTAATATAAACATTTTGAAATTTCCCCTTACAAATAAGGACACCCCTAGTGTACTTACGTAATGTGGTAGAACTTGACAAAGAAATTTCGGAGTCATACCAATTTGTTCCAGGGTGGGCGATACCATGGCCATTCCCAACATTTATTATCTTATGTATTTTACAATCAATTCTTTTTTATTCCTTGTAATCTCATTCTACATATTAAGTCTGATCAAATTATCTTTAAAAGTTACTTAAATACCGCTTTTTTGATTTTCGAAAATTACTGTTATGTGGGATGGGCGTGGTTTCCTTTGATTTGTACAATTTTTGAAATTTTACTTTCCCAAATTTGGTAGATTTGGGTAGTATGGTTTCGGAGATAAGCATATTTGCTCTGAAGTGGGCGGTGCCATGCGCGTTTTTAAATTTTTTTGGTTCGGTGTATTTGTTAGTGTAAGCCGATCCTTCATATTATGAATCATGACTAAAATATCGCTTTTTCTGATTTTTAAAAATTACCGTTACATATGAGGTGGGCATTGTTTTTGTTCGATTTTGCTTATTGACTCGAAATATAATATGTGTACAAAATTTGGTACAGTTTGGTAGAACGGTTTCAGAGATATTCTTATTTGCTCTAAAGTAGGCGGCGCCACGCCCATTCCCAAAATTTTTTCATTCGGTGTATTTGCTAGTGTATGCACATCCCTCATATATAATTTGAGCGAACTGTCTCTAATGTTGACTTAAATATCGCGTATTTTTGATTTTTGAAAATTACCGTTACATGAGAGGTGGGAGTGGTACCCCACCCATTTCCAAATTTTTTGGATTCGGTGTATTTGTAACCGTAGGCCCAACCATCACCTTAAATGCGAGCGAATTGACTTTAATAGTGACTAAAATATCGCGTTTTTTTAATTTTGAAATATGAGATGTGGATGTGGTTTTTGTAAAGTTTTAAAAAATTTCGTACTATTGCTTATTGAATTGAAAAGGCGTATGTGTACTACAGTTGGTAGAGTTTGGTCAAGTAAAGGGTGTTTATTTTAGACTGATAGAACTTTAAATTGAAATAAAACACATAAAAAATGAAGTACGATGCCAAATTTTTTTTATTTGAAAGATATTTTCATGACATTTAATATTTAAAAACGATTTCTGGCAAATGTCCGCCACGACTAGCTTTGGTGAATCGGATCCGATCGGTCCAATTTTCTTTCCGCAAAATTTTCCATGTTGTGGATGGACTTGTTGAGCACGGCGTCGAATAGACAAATTCGGATCTTCTCCAACACTATCACTTACAGCACCAATATTTTCTTCTGTACGTACAGTTCTTTGTCTTGTTGTTGTTGGTTTTTCATCGAGTAGAGTACATGTTGTACGAAATTTAAAATTCACGAAGTGGCAAACAGACCACTGATTTTTAAAGTACATTTCCACAATTTGTAAACGTTGTTGAGGCGTCATTCTTTCCATGATGATTTGTCAATGCTTACTGAACAGAAATGTCAAAACGAAATGTCATTTACCAGCTGTCAAGTGGCAGCTATCCCTTCGAAAGTTCTATCAGTCTAAAAAAAAACACCCGTTACTTTTTGTCTACTTCAAATCCGCTTTCGATAGTACGAGAAGAAGCTGCTTATTTGCCGCATTGTCTGAATTTCCCAACAAATCTAATACGGCTAAGTAAAATGACGTTGAGCAACACCGCCAGCTCCGTCAGAATCGGGAAGGACCTCTCCGAGCCGTTTGAAACCAACCGAGGTTTCAGACAGGGTGACCATCTTCGGTACGACTTCTTTAACCTTATGTTAAAAAAGATAATTTGAACTGCAGAGTTGAACGGTTCAGGCAACATATTTTATAAGAGAGTGCAACTTCTGGCGTAGGCTGATGATATTGATATCATCGCCTTCAACAACTGCACTGTTACTGCTGCCTTTTCTAAACTGGATAAGGAAACGAAACGTATTAGGCGAACAAAGTAATAATACCCTGGGCACCAGTGCACTCGGGTTTAAAATTATAGGTTTTAAAATTTTAAATAAATAAACAAAGTTTGAATGCCAATTCAAAAACAAAACTATAGATTTGAAAATTCTAAACAAATAAATTTTGAAAAGAAGGAAAGGAAAACAGAGTTTTTATGTCATCTCAAAAAACAAAAATATACATTTAATTTGAAAAAAGCGAAAAGTTGAAACGAAAATTAAAAGAAAACAAAAAGTTTTATTTTGCTACCTTCAATTTTAAAAGATAAGTAAATTAATATTCATATAAATTGAGCTTACCTGGAAAGCAATATTTCAAACCCCAACAATTTAGTAAGACCATCTCACTCGAGTTATCAAATCTTTTCCAAAACCTAGTGGCACAATTACTAAATACCGATAAACAGACTACAATACAAAATATTGTAGGCACAGACGCAAATCCAATATCAATTACAGATCAATCGATCGACAAAAGACATAGAAATAATCGCACAGAAATTTAGATCGTTGAAAGAATTCTCTGGGAAACCAGCTGAATTCAACTGTTGAAAAAAGTGTAGAGTCGATACTTCAAAACTATGATCATACAAAAGCAACTTACAAATATTTCGGGGTCCTAAACGTTATAAGAAATAAAATTGCAGGTAGCGCCGACATAGCGCCAGAATTTTACAACACTCGATTAGATTGGAGGGCAATTTCGATGTGTCCCACGAAATGCACCGCTTATAAAAGGGACCTAGATTCGTTGGATTACCAAATGACAGGGGTAATTCAGGGCAAATATTCAATTCAAGACTTTTATCAAAAGGTATATTCCCACCTCTCTTTAATACTGAACAAAATCGGATGCTAACGATAATAGCCCTCCAAAATGAAAACAAATTTTTCAGTAGCAAAATAAAAAAAAATACCAATCATCCATCACACGTACATATGTCAACCTTTTCAACTTGCAAAATATTAATTTAAAATTCTATCTCCTCCCTCCCTCGTCTCTTTTCACGCGATACTCTCGCACGAAATAAAGTTTCATGACTATCAATAAATCATGCGAACTGAACATATGAATAATTTAAAAAAAAATAACCATTAGCGCACTTGTCAATCAAAACATTATCTACTCTGATCCCAATGAGAAGTTAACTTATACCACCAAAGTCGTTGACACTATCAGGACAAGTTCAAACGCACCGGTTTACACGAAATATTATCTTTATTCCATGTACAGATACAGAAATTGTTGGATGACGGTGTAATAAAACTTTCACGATCCCTTATAACTCACCTTTATGGATTGTAACAAAAAAACAAGATGTTTAACTCGAAAAAAATATAGACTGGTGATAGATTACGGAAAGCTCAACGCTATAACGATAGCCGGCCACTATCTATTGTAATTCCTGACATCAGTGAAGTCCTAGCGCAATTAAGTACAAATAGATTATTTGCAGTAATAGACCTGAAAAGCAGTTTCCATCAGATTCTGAGTAAATAGCCTTTTCCGTTAAAAACGGTAAATATGAATTCAGACGCTTGCCATTCAGTCTCAAAGACGCTCCTACAATTTTTCAAAAAACTTTAGACGATATTTTGAGAAAATTAATTGGGAAGATCTGTTTGCTTATATAGACATGAAATCTTAAGGAAAAAGGAAATATAATTTTTAGGATTCCTAGTCTCATTTAAAGGAATCACCACTAATTCCACTAAAGTTCAAGCAATAGTTGAGTTTCCATACCCACAAATACTAAAACCCTTAAGATCATTCCTAGGCCTCTCCGGCTATTACGGACAGACTACGCAAAAATAACCAAACCTCAGTCGAAAAATATACCTATCCAATTAAATAACGAATCAGTTGAAGCATTTAACAAGATCAAACACCCACTTGTATCTAGAGAAGTAATACTGGCCTATCCCAATTATCAAAAAAAATTACGTTTAAGCACAGACGCCTCCAAACATGCTATCGGCACAGTTTTGGAACAAGATAGTAAGCCCATCATTTTTATCTCAAGAACTTTAACAAGGACAGAAGAAAACTATGCGACGAACGAAAAAGAGATGCTCGCCATCATCTGGGAATTAAAAACTCTAAGAAACTACCTGTACGGAACTGCAAAAATAAAAAGACACACAGATCACCAACCCATAACGTACGTCCTCCGCAATAAAAATGATAATTCGAAGTTAAATTGATGGAAAGCAATTTTGGAAGAATATGACCACGAACTTAAATATTAGCCAGGCAGAACTAATGTCGTCGCCGGCACTCTCTCTCTCGACGTCCAGAACTAAATACAATAACAATAGCAACCCATTCTGACGAGAGCTCAGGGCACAACGGAAGCCCCGATCAACGTGTTTAAAACCCACATTTGGATACTCGTTGGACAGGACAGTCCATATGAATTCAAAATCGCCTTTCCGACTTACCACAGACATATAATTACTAGACCACAGTATTCCGTCGACGATCTAAAATATTTACTAAAACACTATATAAACCCCTCTATCATCTACGGCTTGTTGACTTTTGAAGAGATAATGGGCCAAATCCAAAAACTTTACATTAATTTAAAAAAAAAATAGATTCACGCAATTTCAAGTCAAGGACTTAGAAACAATAGAACAACAGGAAGAACAGATTTTACTTGAACTCAAAAAAGCACATAGAAATGCAATAGAGGACACAAAAACAAATAATTCAAAACTTTTACTTCCCACAGATGTAGTCTGAAATTAATAAAATTGCGAAACAGTGTAAAATTTGTCCGAAAACAAATACCATAGGAACCCAAATAAATCAGAAATAAAAGGAACACCTATTCCAGAATATCCAAGACAAATCGTCCACATCGCCATTTTCATAGCAGAAAAAATCGAGTGCTTACAGCCATAGATAAATAATTCAAATAGGGTTTCTTTCCGAAATGAAAATAAGAAAAGCAATTTCATTAGAAATAGAAAACTGCAAAAAAGGAACACATAAATAGGAATGACCTGGGAAGCTATAGGAATCATAAAAAAAAATATAATAGTAATAAAATAAAAATAATAAAAATAAATAAAATAATGAATATTACACATTATTGAATTACTTTTATTATGTATTGTACATACTTTATAGATTGATTGCGAAATAGCAATAATGACAGCAAACGTACAGTTTTTGGACTACTCATCATCCCAACTCGTGACAGTGGACTCAGGTCCAGCGAAATTACAAAAAGGAAACTTTAAAATAATGCATATAATATAACTTCAGGTCTACGAAAATACTATAAGACATTTGGAGACAACAATTAACGAACAGCTCCCAAATCGTCCTCTAAAACCTATTCCGTATCCCTCGCCAATCAATCCAAAAATTACTTAACTAGAGTTAGGATAAATAAATCGTATAATAAAAGATCATTAGGTTTTAAAGGATGTGCATGGGAATAAATCGTGGAAAATCCGACTTTGATATTTTAATCGAAAAAATTAATAACGTTTTAGAAAACAACAACCGAAACAACACCTCGAAACGACTTGAAACAAAATTTACATTAGAAATAATAAAATCAGAGCTGATTAACATAGCTAATGCCATTCATTGGGCAAAGTCAAATATAATAAATTTATATATTTTATACGATAGAGAATTAAACGAACGAAGAAATTTTTAGAAGACGAAAATATCCCCTTTTTAAATATAGATGAGACATTACAATTTGCCGAGATAAAAATTGATTCAATAAGAAAAGCTTAATTTATATACCTACAACAGAAAAAAAGATTGTAGAGCATTAGAAATTAGACCAGTTAAAAAAGGAAAATTTATGAGTAAAATTGAATATAAATCGATATTATTATGCGAAAATGAAATATGCGAAAAAACAAAAAGTTGTAAATCATACATTAACTTATCTGTAGAAAATATTGCGAATGTTACATGCATAGCACATCTGATACAAAGTCAAATATATGTATAATTGCACCAAAATAAATAATCAAACTGTAACAACAATCGAAGGAATTTCAAATGATATGACATTTTTAAACGAGTTTCAAGGTTTCGTTAGATTTAAAAACGAAAGTATAAAACTAATACTACCATAGAGGTAGAGAAGAAAATATATTTTTCAAAAGAAATAACACTGAGCAAACCGTTGCCAGCGATATTCCAACCAAATGCAGGAAGTAACAAATTCAAAGAAATTTTGTCATTAGAATCAATCAAAGAATTGCAAAGAGGAATTGAACACGTACCAAAGGTTTTTGTTAACTCATCTACCGAGGACGCTCGATTTTAAGGGCGGAGGAGTTAACACATAATAAATTGTTTACCGTTTGCTTCCGCTATAACATAGCGATTTACTTACTTACATATTTTTTAGTTTCTCATAAATAAATTTTTGCTGCAAACCAACTGCACACACATCCGGTTAAACGTTAAATGCTGACGCTAGCGTCTGGCATAATGGGTGCAAGCAGTTGTTGCTTGTGATAACTAAATTTTGGGCATAAAGACAAATCAGTCAAATGAAAATATTCAGTTCACATTCTGGAGTGCTTCGTTGCGGTGCAATAAAACTAATTTACATAACTCGCAGAGAATGGGGATTAATGCAAACAAATATATTTAGTTTTTGGTTCTTTGTTTTATCAAGATCATGTTGAGCGTTATCCTTCAAGCTGCATAAATGGCTTTCACGGATTGTCTCACCGTTCTTGTCTTAACTGACATTCATTTTCATTTCGGTTGCAAATTAAAAAAATAAAATAACAAAAAATAAACACCTTCATTAAAAATCGCCTCCATTCAGTAATTTTGGATATTAGTGAGTTCCAACAAACAGACAAATAATGTCCCAAATGTACTATATTACAATCCCTGCATCAACTTCGGTCATTCTTTTAAAGAAACTTTCAATGCTCAGACATGACTTTAAGAAGATAGATAGATACGGCTAAATATGTATATCCGAGTTAATTCTGGCAACTTGATCGTTTCAAGGTGTCAAAATTGAACTTGGTGAGTGAGTTTCTTGAGATGTTGTTTGGTTTTAATCATCTCGGCACAAATTATCAGGCAGATCAATATTACCCTATTCTTCAGGATATATACCATTTCCAATTTTTAACTCCATTTGAGCATTTCTGTTACTTCCAATTCGTACACACATGATCACTGTTAATTACATTCTCGCAATGTGTATACAGAAATTGCAACTCTTCAAGCATTCTTTTATCACATCCCCTCTGGTATTCCGCGGTATAATTGGTAGTATCTGCCGGAAATGGTCACAAAAAAAAAGTAAAATCCCCTAATATTTTCATTTTTCAAATATCTTTAAGAGTTCTATCAACAGGCTCTACTGTTTTTTTAATTACATCGGTCTGTAACAAACACCTGCTTCAAAAAACGTTGCCATTGATATGAGGATTTGAATGCTCTAAATACGGGTATAGGTTGGCCGATTTTTTCCATCGAGCTAGATTTTGTGTTGTGATTTTGTTTTTTTTTATAAAATATTTGAAATGGATGAAGTTGTTTAATTTGTTGTTTAATTAAACGGTGTTAAAAAGTCGAAATGGGTTTCAGCTAGTAGCAAACGAAAGAAGGTAATGACTTTTATGGTAATAACTGCATATGCGCTTGCGCAGTTTCGCTGGTAGTTAAGAACTTCTCTTTTAATTGTTTACATTATTTATCAAATATTATGGTATGTTTTGCAGAAAGTCGATGTTCTATGTATTTAATTGAATTATTGTATGTGTAGTTAAGGTGTTTTCCTAAGAGCAGAGCCAATAAATATACGATTGCAATTTTAAAGCAGACCTGGTTAAAGAGCTTATGAACTCTTTTTCGGATGTCCTACCGAAAGCTGGTTGCCGAAAATATGCTGCACCAGTTTCTTAATAAAGTTGATTCTTTTGAGTCACAGATTTTTCGTAAGCATACTACTTTTATTTCATACGAAAATTTTCAGCAAGATTCCTGAGTTCAAACAGGCAAACAGGCAAATTTTATAAAAATGGTCCAGATGTATTCTATTACACTCCCTGCATCACCTCTGGTAATTTTTGTTAAATAAAAGTACAGACACGACTTTTCTACGGTTTTATTATGGAATATAGGTAAGAAAAGATATTGATAGATAAGCGTATATCAGATATTGATTTAATTTTGTTTTACACACTTTGCATACCTATATTTTAAAGGCAATTATTTACTATGTGCATGCAAAAGTTATATAAAATATTGAAATATGGACGTCCAGCGGCTCGTCTTCATTTTTAACTGGTTTACCATGTGTTTGAAAAGTGGTATATGAGTAAATTAAACACAAGTTGTACTAGATGTTGTGGTACAACAATATTTATTACAAATTGAAATACTATAATATTAAGAAAGCAAGTATATCACTTTGTATAAATATTCAATGGTAGTTAAAAAATTAGTAAAGACACGACAACGAGTACCGAAGGTCTGTTTAATAATTTACATAAGGATAAGTGTTATAACAGCGATTATACCTATAAATTTTACTTATGTGTAACTAGTTGCACGAATGCCTTTATTTTGATTCAAGAGTGGATTGATAGTAAATCGCCATACTTTCATCATTTAACATTTTAACAAATAGTTATTGAGCTTTAGATATATATTTTTTGAATGCGGCATTAATTTAATTTAGTTCAGTAGGGGGGGGATGATAGTCGTTTTTTTGTTGTTATTAAAAAGTAAAAGTGAAACTGATTATCATCACAATTGTACGATTCAGTTTTGTTGTGCGTTTCAGGATGACACCTTTCCAACCAAACAAAGAAATAGAAGTTCATTGTAACATAAGGCAAACAAATATTTAGAGTATTAATCATAATAAAACTAAATTTTGATACTATTAAATTGTCTAAAAAATGTACACCATCCTCATCATCGTTATCATCGTAATTAAATGTACCGGTTGTTAATGTATTTTGATTGCGATTAAAACTCTCAATAATATCAATGTATGTTGTTATAGGTTGAAATGTTTCTTCAAATATATCCAGAAGGTATTTAATTTGATATTTCGTAATTTCTGTTTCAAAGCGCTCTAGTTTTTGCAATATTTCTAACTTTAATCTAGACATATTAAAAAATTAACCATTATGAAGAGATATTACTTATTTAGAATAATCGTTACATTAGATTATCTATTATTACTCAAAAAAAAATAAAAAAAATTGCATTTATTTACCTACAATATATCAATCAGTAATAGGAAAACCAAACTAGCGCAACAAGTGCAGAACGCTGTTGGATACCAAACACTTTCGTGCAGACCCTTTACTGTGCCACATCCGTTGGGACACAAACATACCTTCCTCGTTATTACAGATAGTTCTTGATAATATAATTTTTCTTACCTATCTAAAAATTTTAGCTCGGAAATTATATTTTACACAAGCCTACAATGAGTTTATTGAAAATTCAAATCATATTCAAAATACATTATCAACCGGTCCATGTAACTATGATAATAACGATCATCAGTTTCACTGTTCTTTTTGAACAACAACAAAACAACATGTTGGCTGATTCAGGCCAGCTGGCGTTGCACTTTGCGGCAGCTTATCAAATCAAGCGGAATAATGTGAGTGCGTGTTTGTATGACTTGCAATACAAATATTCTCCGAATTCATTGCTTTCTTTGGCCTTCAAACAAATATGTTATAATATGTGCAACGGAATAATTGCCATTTAGAAATACAGTAAAAATCTAACGTGCTCGCAAACATGGTCCTCTTATGCCTGTGGAATTAATTTCGTTGACTTGTTTTAATACTATCGCGAAAGATGTTTTTATACTATCTTCTGGCTCAACTGTCAGTCGGACGAGTGATTCATTGGTTGTTGCATGCAATTTTGAGCCATTATCTATTGTTAGTTATATTCTGATGCTGTCACGGTACCTATGGTAATGCCATCCTCACCGATAACGACGTCTGCACTTTGATAGTCTCCAGTGTTATAAGTGCTGCTGCTACCACGATGGAACTGAGGTAGGCCGGAAATCCAAAATCGGATTTCAAATAACATCGATATATACGGCTTGGAAAGAAATGGTGTGGACCTTTGGTAGGTAGGAAATCCGAAATCGGGTCAGGCATAAAAAAATAATGGAATAAGTGATAAGGATGGGAAGAACAAATCTTCTTTCCTTTTACTGAATTTTATGCTTCAACTCAGCCTAGCAAAAGCTAAGCAGATACAGATACTTCGCTATTCCCATCCTTCAGGGAAGATGTGCGGAACAAGTCGTTGCTAGTGTCTATGGTGACTAAGTGTAGCTCCATGCATTGTACCATGTAATGAATCGATTTGGAAGGAATTTCTCCAGCGCGCTGTTCCGTCTTTTCGGGAAGAACTTGGTTGTTTGCTGGTGACTCATTTAGTGCACCAACAGTTTTCATTGGTCTTACTAATAGCATCCCTAATGATCTTGACCATCCCTCCCATGCTGGCCTTATAATTGGCTGCGGTTCACTGGTATCTTCTAAAAGCCTACAATGAGCAAATTCTTCTGACAGTTCGTTATCTTGAACACCTAAATATCCGGCACCCACACGATTTTAAGCATATTCCACTTTGCAAGAGAGTTCAACCTAATCTTAGTTCCTTGGACACTTTGCGAAGACTTTCGAGCAGTCTCCAAGGCCTGTTAGCAGACTCTGGTTTGGTACCCATGCCACTTTCCGACAAATATACAGTCCGCTTCCTTAAGCAGAGCAAATACCTCCGATCGGAAAACCGTCCTCATTGCACATGAGGCAGATTAGCATCTGAAGTCACCATCTAAGTGCCAATCAACTCTAGTTCCATTTTCAGTCTTGGAGCGTCAGCGTAAAAAATGTCACCTAGCCTCTCAAAAGGATACAAGGCTCTCTACATAGTAACGAATCTTACGGTATACTTTCTATTAAAAGAGATTTTCGGTATCAGGTTGTCCATAGTTTCATCGTCGTTATATAGGATAAAGTAATCGACAGAGTTCGAATCGCCTCTTCTTGGATTGGTACTTCCAAGCGCAGAAAGTCTAACAATGCACTCAGAGCCGCTATTGATGTCATACTCATGTCGCCCATAACTCACCTTTGCAGCTTATTTAACGCAGAAATTTAACTATGGGTCCAGGTCACCATACTACAGCTGAATATATGGCGATTGGTCCGACTAGAGCTGTGCATACCCAAAGTACCACAGCTAGTCTTAAACCGAAAGCCGCATTAAAGATTCTCCGACACTGTTTTAAAACTTTCAATGCCATATTTACCATCTGTTCGACATAAGTTTTCCAAGTCATTTTTCTATTTAGTGTTACAGCCAGATATTTCACTTCCTCAAAAATATGCAAGTTTACGCCTCTAATTGTCAGAAGGTTGAGTACTTCAAACATTGTTTTTCTTGTAAACATTGCTAGGGTTGTCTTATCAATGATTCTTTCTAAGTTGACATAGTCCACCCTGAGATATCTATTTGACGTTAATGTGCAAACATCGTCCACTGGTTGGATGTGAATGAAGTGTGGCATTTATCTTAAAAGGAATTCCACTGCCAAACACCACAAGAGAGGTTAGAGTACATTCATCAGTGTAAATCCTCTCCCCACCTCTGTCATAGTCCAAACCACATTACACTGTGGAACAAATTCAGGTTGACAAAAGTTAGGTCGATTCTGAGAGTGAAGGGTGAAAATAGAGGCTAAATTAGAAGACCCGTATCGCGGAAATTGTTTATGTTAGTTCGATTTTTTTTTAATCGACCTTCGAACTTTGCAATCAAATGCCGATTTTCAGCATATTGTTTATATGGTTTTTTGGCTATAACTCGTCGACTAATTGATATTTTTTCAATCTGTTAAAGCCAAATTATTGCTAGAGACCTGTGCAATAATTAAAATGTTTAAAACAATTGATTTAGAAAATTTGTGTAGTGCTTATGAATCAAAATGTTGGAATTTTTTTCATGCTTTTTGAACATATTTTCCACAAAACTAAATCTTTTTTGCTTTTTGTTTGATCTATAATGTGCTTCTCAGTTTCTTCAATAAATTTAATTTGAAAAAAAAACAATCATAATACAAAACTTGCGTTTTCCAGCTTAATATTAATTTACTTCTCATTTCTTATGTACCAATTTTTTCAGTGTTGGTTTTGAAGAAACATTGAAAAAGAAATTGTAAAAATATGGAAAAAAATATAATTTTGAAATGTTAGTTATTAAAAGTTTTAAGTAAAATAATTAAATAAACTAAATTAATGATTTGGCCAGTTGCCATTTAGCAGGCGGCTGTGGATCAACATCACTGCTCTCTCCAATATATTGGTCATCGTCATCATCATAAGAAGGCCGATAATTTCGTCCAACAGATATTCTGGAATTTCCTCTTTTGTCTTCCCCTTCTTCCTCGTCTTCCTCTTCTTCAATGGTGTTTTTATACCACCAACAAATTTCAGCGAGTATTGCATCCGGAGATTTATTTCCTTTGTACATGAAACGAAAATAGTTTTAAATCGTTAACATGTTTAAATTGTGCACTGTGACAAAGATATTAGAAAAATCTAGGAATCCAAAATATGCACACTCTAACGTTCGCCTTGCTCATCAGATTCAGTTGGCAACTGTTGAGCGAGTTGATCAAGATGTTAATGCAAGAGATGAATTTTGTACGACGTATTAACCCTAATTTCATCGAAAGCTGTCAACATGTTTGCAACAGATTGCCTGTAGTTGTCATTGCGTTCTTTACCCAAATGTCCTTTAATGACTGCTTTCAATGCGAGCCATGCATTTAATTCTCGGTCTGTAAGAACTTGCTCAAAATCTTGACGACTCATTAGTTTCCGTATGTCGGGACCATTAACAACCCCTTCCTGAATTTTGGCGTTACTTAGTCTTGGGAAAATGTCTTTTAAGCGGTTGAATACTGCTGGTCTTTTCGCGATACATTTAAAAAAAATTTTAGGGTTAATATGTCGTACAAAATTCATCTCTTGCATCAGCATCTTGATCAACTCGCTCAACAGTTGCCAACTGAATCTGATGAGCAAGGCGAACGTTATCACCAAACTGCGCTTCCAATTGAAATAAGGTAACTATAGAGTGTGCATATTTTGAATTCCTAGATTTTTCTAATATCTTTGTCACAGTGCACAATTTAAACATGTTAACGATTTAAAACTATTTTCGTTTCAGGTACAAAGGAAAGAAATCTCCAGATGCAATACTCGCTGAAATTTGTTGGTGGTATAAAAACACCTTTGAAGAAGAGGAAGACGAGGAAGAAGGGGAAGACAAAGATGAAATTCCAAAATATCTGTAGGCGAAATTATCGACCTTTCTTATGATGATGGCGATGACCAAGATATTGGAGAGAGCAGTGATGTTGATCCACAGCCGCCTGCTAAACGGCAACTGGCCAATTCATTAATTTAATTTATTTAATTTTTTTACTTAAAACTTTTAATAACTAACATTTCAAAATTATATTTTCTTCCATATTTTTACAATTTCTTTTTCAATGTTTCTTCAAAACCAACACTGAAAAACATAAGAAATGAGAAGTAAATTAATATTAAGCTGGAAAACGCAAGTTTTGTATTATGATTGTTTTCTTTTCAAATTTAATTTATTGAAGAAACTGAGAAGCACATTATAGATCAAACAAAAAGCAAAAAAGACTTAGTTTTGTGGAAAATATGTTCAAAAAGCATGAAAAAAAATTCCAACATTTTGACTCATAAGCACTACACAAATTTTGTAAATCAATTGTTTTAAAAATTTTAATTATTGCACAGGTCTCTAGCAATAATTTGGCTTTAACAGATTGAAAAAATATCAATTAGTCGACGAGTTATAGCCAAAAAACCATATAAACAATATGCTGAAAATCGGCATTTGACTGCAAAGTTCGAAGGTCGATTAAAAAAAATTCGAGCTAACATAAACAAACTCCGCGATACGGGTCTTCTAATTTAGCCTCTATTTTCACCGCTCACTCTCAGAATCGACTTAACTTTTGCTAACCTGAATTTGTTCCACAGTGTTGTTGGCCCTTCAATCGGAGTTATTCTAGATAACATAGAGTGGAACCGCTATATAACTTTCTCATACAAAGCCTCCTTAACGTCAGCTAAAACTCCATTGAACGAACTATTACAAATACAACGACGATGAAACACGGTCACTATCGGCGCTCGGAAGCCCTCGCCGTAACTACAAGGAGGTGGTTAAAGGTCATCTTCATGTGGCGATAGTATATGACAACAGTCCGCGTCGATCAGCATTCGCCTGACTTATATTCCATATAGCTGTAAGATAGCCAAGGTAGTCGTCATTCCAAAGCGGATATAGGAACTCAAGTTTAGTTAGTTAAAATTTTTTTCCTGCTAAAGAAACCTGATAGACTTTTGGCCATGTATATAATCGACGACAATTTGTCCCCTCTTTTTTCAAAATGATAATTTTTCTAATTTATTTATTCTTTTAATACTTACTGTTTTATTTTTCATTTATTTGCAAGTTTAATGAAAGTTCTGAATTGAAATTTCGAAAATTTGTTATTATTTTCGATGGTTACTTATCAAAACTTCTATTGAACTAAAAGCTAAATGAAAAAAGCATCGAAAATAATTGTTTGTATTTATAACAACTCTTGTATATAGCACCCGTTATGTGATGTTTAGAAGTGGGTAATGGTCCGCCTTTTGGTGTTGGCACCAGAGTTCGCAAATACTCATCACTAAGGAGTAAAATTTTTGGGTGTGTTCGAGCCGCTCAATAATTACAGCAATATTGCAACCCTGTTACTTACTTGATACTCTGTTGCTAATACTCAGCTGATAATGTGCAGCAATATTGCAGCATTTATTTGCACAGAACGCGTAATTGGGAAATATGGAGATTTTAACTTATTTGATAGCTGATGGTGGTGATAAATTTTTAATAAACATGGACAAAAGAAGGCGGAGAAGACATAAGATCAATCTCGAAGTCAATCTCGACATTATCATTATCCCCTAGACTTCCTTGATCTTCATCCTGTACACTTTGGCTGCTTGGAATGTCTAGGGAACTCTGCAGATTTTGCGATGGGGGAGAAATGGAGTGTCTACTGCCATACACTTCATCGAATTCGTTAAAATATTCCCAAGTTGTTGCATCTCTTCCCGTAGAATTGTTTCTTTTCTTTATTCTTTTATTGGTTGCGCCCATGTTTAAAAATTTTCTTTGCTGCTGATCTCTCGTTAGTTTAGGTCTGAGGGCTGAGATTCGGAGCATCACTTTTCATCTTGTCCATTACTTTGCCCCAAAGGACATGTTTCTTTCTCCTCCCGCAAGTAAACTCATCTTCCAGGTCCAATCGACACCTGACCAATAATTTGGTTTCAGTCACGCTTAATTTTAAGCTAAAAACAAATAATGAACAATATTGCATATTAAAATAACACTTATTAAAAACTTTACTTACTTTTCTTCCTCCATCTCAATTGCGCAGTAAAAATTTTTATATTGCGTTTGATTTGCTAGTGATGAGCAACAGATTGTCAACATTTTATTCAACGAACGAGTGACGTTGCCACTGTTGCCGAAATTTTGCCGAAGAACGTGATGCTCTATCATCAAAAGTAACACTGCAGCAATAATCGCAGCTCGAACACACCCTTTATCTTCCTCCTCAGTACAACACAATTGAGGAGCAATAAATTTTGATTTCCTCAATTCTGAGTTCAAAGGAAAGAGTGCTCTTCTAGAATATTTATCTTTAATACTTATCTTATCTTTTCGCTCTAATATTTGCCGCAAACGTACGTGCTTCTCAAAATAATACTCCTCACAAGAGCGCTAAGCACTCAGTATTTTGTATCGCTGATAAAGTCAGAAATGCAGCAGAGAGTGCACTTGAGCAATTTCTTATTCTCTTAGAGAGTATGTATATTTATAAACTTACATATGTTAAAGTTTAATTGTTGTTGGTGTAAATATTAACAGTTTTGGGTACATGCATGATTAACCGTTAATTTAAGTTGTATTGTGAGTAGGTAAATAATTTTAATTAGGAAGACGAAGCAAAAATACTGTTCTCTAAGAGAATTTCTCTATACAATGATTGCTTTGTTTTTTGTCATGGGTTTTTCCATACTCGGCGTTTTTTCAATTGTCATTTTGGATTAAGACGCATTGACGTTTTGTTAGCTTAAAATTTTATATGTTAAAAATGGGCAGGTTTTCAAAAATTGACAAAACAAAGCACGGCTCATACGGCAAAATATAAATAATTTGCTTTTTATAAGATTAAACGAAGAACTTTTTAATAATATGAATTTTTCTTAACGTAATTTTCCATCAAAAAATTATCAACTCTTATTTATTGAATTATTTGCGTTCTTTTTCTATTGAAATATATACATGTTTTGTTTGTTTTAATAAATAAGTACTTATTTATGCAAGTAGGTACATACATACATATGTATGTACATACCCAGCAGAACCTAAAGCGAGAACTCCCCAAGCGAGTAAAGTGGGAGTATTCCCTTTTACATGATTAGGGAGTAATTGGGGAGATTTTTTAATTTTTGTACTCCCTCATTGTATCAATAGGAGAGTGATAATATTGTAAAACTCCTTTTTTGCTCCCCTGCTATCAATAGGTGAGTATTAAACTTCTTAATGCTACTTTTTTGCTCCTTGGGTATGAATAGGAGAGTAATATAATTTCTTATTACTCCCTTCTTCCTCCTTCGGTATCAATAGGAGAGTAATATAATTTCTTATTACTCCCTTCTTCCTCCTTCGGTATCAATAGGAGAGTAATAGTATCAAAAATTCTTTGGAACTAACGGGATTTCTTTTACTTGGCACGCTTCACTTTTTGTCTGTTGCATTGAATAAAGTGACAAATATTTTTAATTATTTATATTTAAAATGAGTGAACAATTAATTTCAAAACGTCATTTAAGACGCTTAGTTAAAAAGCGTCCAATTGGTAAAGCATTGAAAGAGATGTTCACCGAAGAATTCTTGCTCAAAGTCAATTGGGTCGGGGCTAAAGGCCGGATTTGTATTAATAAATTCGCGCTTTTCAATAAATTTCTTTTTGGTATGTTCTATTTATTTAAGTTCTTTCTTCACATTTTAATAATAATATATTTTTAATGTAGATGCATTGAAGGATGAATATGCCACATACGAAGAATACGTTAAGGCAATGAAAAAAGCCTTTTTCGAAAACAAGGCAGCGTCCTATCGAAAAACATATAAACAAAAAACAAAAAGTCAACAACAAAAATAAACTAAATAAAATAAGAAATGTAAATATTAATAAATAAAACTGTTCAAACTAAATAAAATAAGAAATTAATTAATGAAACTGTTTAAACCGAAGAAATGTGTAGTTTTAATTGTTACTCCCCTATTGCTCTTTTGGGAGGAATAAGGGATAACTGCCCTATTGCTCTTTTGGGAGGAATAAGGGATAACTCCCCTATTGCTCTTTTGGGAGGAATAAGGGATCACTCCCCTATTGCTCTATGAGAAGGAATAAGGGATTACTCCCCTATTGCTCTATGAGGAGAAATAAGGGATTACTCGCCTTCCTAGGACAGGCAATGTTAAAAGTTATCAATAGAAATTGCATGCATTTACACATGAGTATAGGGAGTGATAAGGAGTAATACATTACTACCCCAGGGATTACTCCAGGAGATCTCCAGGATTACTCACAGGTTCTGCTGGGTATACGGAAAATACCTAAATAAAAGTTGAAGTGTATATTCTCAGCAGAACCTGTGAGTAATCCTGGAGATCTCCTGGAGTAATCCCTGGGGTAGTAATGTATTACTCCTTATCACTCCCTATACTCATGTGTAAATGCATGCAATTTCTATTGATAACTTTTAACATTGCCTGTCCTAGGAAGGCGAGTAATCCCTTATTTCTCCTCATAGAGCAATAGGGGAGTAATCCCTTATTCCTTCTCATAGAGCAATAGGGGAGTGATTCCTTATTCCTCCCAAAAGAGCAATAGGGGAGTTATCCCTTATTCCTCCCAAAAGAGCAATAGGGCAGTTATCCCTTATTCCTCCCAAAAGAGCAATAGGGGAGTAACAATTAAAACTACACATTTCTTCGGTTTAAACAGTTTCATTAATTAATTTCTTATTTTATTTAGTTTGAACAGTTTTATTAATTAATATTTACATTTCTTATTTTATTTAGTTTATTTTTGTTGTTGACTTTTTGTTTTTTGTTTATATGTATTTCGATAGGACGCTGCCTTGTTTTCGAAAAAGGCTTTTTTCATTGCCTTAACGTGTTCTTCGTATGTGGCATATTCATCTTTCAATGCATCTACATTAAAAATATATTATTATTAAAATGTGAAGAAAGAACTTAAATAAATAGAACATACCAAAAAGAAATTTATTGAAAAGCGCGAATTTATTAATACAAATCCGGCCTTTAGCCCCGTCCCAATTGACTTTGAGCAAGAATTCTTCGGTGAACATCTCTTTCAATGCTTTACCAATTGGACGCTTTTTAACTAAGCGTCTTAAATGACGTTTTGAAATTAATTGTTCACTCATTTTAAATATAAGTAAATAATTAAAAATATTTGTCACTTTATTCAATGCAACAGACAAAAAGTGAAGCGTGCCAAGTAAAAGAAATCCCGTTAGTTCCAAAGAATTTTTGATACTATTACTCTCCTATTGATACCGAAGGAGGAAGAAGGGAGTAATAAGAAATTATATTACTCTCCTATTGATACCGAAGGAGGAAGAAGGGAGTAATAAGAAATTATATTACTCTCCTATTCATACCCAAGGAGAAAAAAAGTAGCATTAAGAAGTTTAATACTCACCTATTGATAGCAGGGGAGCAAAAAAGGAGTTTTACAATATTATCACTCTCCTATTGATACAATGAGGGAGTACAAAAATTAAAAAATCTCCCCAATTACTCCCTAATCATGTAAAAGGGAATACTCCCACTTTACTCGCTTGGGGAGTTCTCGCTTTAGGTTCTGCTGGGTTGTTTATTTGTAAATACATATGTACATATATGCTTTTGATTTTTTTCTTTAAATAAGAGACAATTCTAATGACAAGTAAAAAATATGAGTTTTATTTTTCGCATCACTTGAACACTCAGAGCGATAAAAATAAAGATGATGCGTAAGACGAATAGTTATCTTTTAAAAATGCTCGCTCATGCTAATATATGAGTGAGCCAAATACGTGAGGAGTTTTTTGTGATGATAAAGTTAGTTAAGCTTGCGCTCCTGAGTTTTTGAAATGATGTTCTCTTGCGGAATATTACTCATCAGAACAAGAGCGTATGTTGATGGTGTTACGAACACTGGTTGGCACAATAGCAACGACACACCTTGAAGTATTAATACACCGTGTTAGCACAATTGTGTTATTGCTATTTACCGAAAATATTTCCCGTTTCCTCTTGTTTTTGAGTTGGTGAAACGTTAAACTTTTCTTGATTACTCCGGGCCAATTTCTCATTTTGATCTCTCAAAGGCGTGTTGACTTTCATCAATGGATGCATACAAGTTTTCGCATTCTACAGAGAATACTTTCTGCTGCTTTCAATATATTTGGCATGAGCGTGCAGTTCTTTAGTCTTTAGCTCTCCTTAGTTCACGTTGTCCGTTGTTTGACAGGACCTGTGGCTCTTGCGTAGGCGCCAACAAATCATTATATTTGACTATTTGTAATTTGATTGTATTGCTTCGTCTTTCTTGTTTTCATTTGTGGGGTGGTGTGATAAAAAGTAGCTGTTTTAACTTTCTTTAGAGCTCGCTGCAATGTATGTTTCACCCGTAACGCTTGGACTAAGTACAACTATACTAATAATGTTCATCCTATATTTGAGATAATTTGACTTGTGAGGCGTGAGGGATCGGGCACTCCAGTAAGGGAAAAATAACAGCAGAATTGCCTGAAGCAAAGTCCGAAAGGGTCTCTGCCTATATCAGGTTGTACTGGATTGTTACGGCAGAATCTATAAGACCTCTGATATACTTCATGGGTGCTTTCCATTTCCAGACAACCGGTCAGGTACGAGCATGATTTTTAATTTCGACCAAACTCAAATACATTGTTAGTTGGTGCAAATAATGAGACACGTATTTTTTCTTTTGGCTCGGAAAAATGTTTTGGCCGAATTAAAAGCGATTTTGTTTTTCAGTCAAAAATCCATTATTCATGTTGACTGTGAGAATTTTTTTTTAAATGTCCATAACTTTGTCAAAAGTTAATGGATTTTAACCTTGGTACAATAATACAGGTAGCCGCATTAGGAAAATTTCAACCCTGCTTGTATTTTGTTGTTGTTTGAAAAACCTAAAGTGTCTAAACAGAAATGTCAAACTTTGTGAGTGTAAATACAGTTTGACAATTCAAAAATCTACGCCATAGCAAGAAACGTGAGTAAAAACAATTAAATATTAAATTTATAAACTTTTAAATGCACATTTCTATGTCGTGTATTGGAATTTAGGTATAGAATATAAGATGCGTTCGTTGGGCACCACCAATTAAGTCCGATTTCGCGAAATGTTCCACGCAAACCACGTCGTTTGCTGTGAGCGTGATGCCACAAGCTCTGTTCCAATCGGCCATTCTCCGCGGATCCTGTGGTACTTTGAAAAAGGGACCACCCCCTTTAACCCATCTTTTGCTGCAAATAACACACTTTCCCATTTCTGAATTTTCTTGGTTTTCGCACTTTTTATTTAAAATAAAAATTTAACAAAAATAATTCGCAGCACAAGCCACTTGTAAACAAATTTGTTTGTTTTGATAAAATGTAAACAAGGTTTGACAATTCAGATTAAAAGTAAACAGAAAAAAAATCAAAATTGCAACCCTGAAGCGGCTACCTGTTAATTGTACCAAGATTTTAACAATCTTTTCACTCAATTGTCAGTAATTCTTGTCACTTCAAGATAGATTGATATAAACATTGATTTCCATTACTTGAAATTTTTTATTTAACAATAAACAAAAAGTGAAAATTTTTTTTAACATTTATTTTCTCAAAAAGTGTATTTTTTTTCTCTGAAACTTTTTCACCGGGAAATAGACACTTTGAGCTACAATCAGTATAAATCACCAATAGCAAAGATTTTTTTTTTCGGAGTTATGATTTTTTCTAGATATACATAATTCGTTTTTGTGGTATATACTGTAATATTCTTATATTGTTTAACTTAATGGAGCATTATTATGTAATATATCAGCAAAAAGCAGTTATTGTGACATGTTGCCAAAAATTCACGATGCACCAATATGCGTTGGGATGAAAGTTGGGCTGTAATTGGGTGGACTTCGTGACATTTTCAGCAATGCTGTTCTCTTTTCATACTTAATACATTATCGCGTATCCTAAATATATTGAATTTAAATAAATAATAAAATTTAACTTTTTTGAGTTACAGATTTTACACATAATACCAATATGTCGACGAACTCATTTTTCCGAAAGAAAAAGTGTAAAGATTTGGAGTCGAATCACTTGAAAGTTGTGTACGAGTCAGCAAAAATTAAGTTTCACAAATTGGGCGATATTGCACAGAAACTACAATCATTGTTTCCTAATGCAACAAATCGTTATAAAGACGAAGTGTGCACCTATTGTTACTCAAAATTGTTGAAAAAAATCGCCGATTCACCGAAATCGAGTGGCAGTTCGTCGCTTACTAGCATGATGTCTTCCGATCAATTATATATTCCTGTGGCAAATCTAGAGGCTATACAAAAGTTCAACGAGGAACTTGGAATCAACAGGTCAACAATTTGACCTTTGAAAAATGCTAGCGAAATACCCCTCAGATTACGTTTCAGCTATGTTGAAAGAAAACGAAAAGAAATAGAAGAATTGCAAAATTCGCGTATTTTAAAAATGAGAAAATTGTACGATATTTCTGAAACAGATACACGTAGTCAATCTTTATCAAAATCGTCGGATTGTCAAATGTGCAATAGTTGGTACCAGAATTTTGGTAACAGTTTACGAAATTGTACTTCCTTTGCTGAAAAAATTCGATTGTTGACAGCTGCGCCTATATGCGAAATAACAAAAAATGTGATGATGTCGGAATGGCCAGATGTAACGGATCACATGATCAGAAAGGCTAGACAAGTTTTCAATGATAAAGGAAATTATAGCTTTCCCGATCCGTACTTGAGTCATCCGATAAATGAAAATGTTCTTTCAATTGCTCTCGAATATTATTTAAATGATGATTTGAATTGCACAATTCAAAGTCCTAATAAAAACGATACGGTGAAAGTTTATGAAAATGGTGAGAAAGTTGTTAAAGTTAAGCGTTTTATGTCGCGTAGTATATCTGAAAGCTATGGAATATTCAAACACGACCACCCTGACTTAAAAATTGGTCATTCTAAATTTTTTACTCTACGACCAAAGTGGGTTGTGCAATTTCCAACACAGCAAGTATGTTTATGTATATATTGCACCAATTTCGATTTACTTTTAGTTGGTTTGAGAAACTGTTTGCATAGATATAGTGTCGTTCTTCCAAATGCGCGCGAAACTATACTATCAGCCGCAGTTTGTTCGGTTGAAAGCGATCCATGCATCTTTAAAGAATGCAAAAAATGCCTCGGAGCCGATGGTGTAGTTCAAAAATTGAAAGAATTCCTCTCAGAAGAAATGCAAGAAGAAATTAGCTATGCTGTTTGGGAAGGGAATGATTTGATCAAAAACACCACTTTAATATAATTATTTGTTCAAACATTAGCTAAGTGGACACTTAAAGTTAATACCCATTTACAGTGTAAGAAAGTTCAACAAGCCGGCATAAGAGAAGAAAAAGAATTCTCGAAAATGAATTCGAATCATCTACTACTGCACATACATAGATTTTGCAGAGAATTGGTCGGTCATTGTAAGAAACGAGATTCAGTCTTATCATTGGAAATCCAAACAAGTATCCATTTTTACAGCAGTTTGTTACGTTGGCCAAAAAACTGAAAGTTATGTTGTCGTAACCGACGACACATCGCATGATTCAGCACATGCGTTGTTAGCGGTAGACAAAATTGTAGATGATTTGAAGAAAAGGTTTCCTGATATAAATTTGCGCAGTATGACGATTATATCTGATGGAGCTGCGAGTCATTTTAAAAATCGGTTTCAACTGAATGAACTCAAAAAATCGGTGATTGAAAAAAATGGATATTTTCAGCAACAGGGCACGGAAAAGGTTCGTGTGATGGAATTGGGGGACTCGTCAAACATTTTGCGACGCGGTATAATTTAACTGTAGAGCCAGCGGACTATATTCAATGTGCAAAAACATTTGTGAAAAAAGTGCAATTGAGAACGCCGAAAATAAAACACTTGTTATTAGATGTCAAAGAACTGGAAATTTTTAGAATGAAAAAAGCATCAATGTGGAAAAAAATCCCCGCATGTAAGGGCATTCGAGAAACACATGTTTGGAAGAATCGACCTAAAGTCGATAATATTACTCGTGTGTATACTGCGAAATCTTGCAAACATGAGTGGAAACTTGTGAAATAGAAGCTTCATCGAGTTATTTCTATTTTAATGTATCGATAATGAAAAATCCATTTTTGCGTTTTATATTAAATATACAAACTTTATAGGTTATTGTCATGTTTTTTATCTCTAATTTGTATAAAAAATAACACACATGTGCAATTGCATTGAATTTATTTTCCTTACTCCTGTCAGCAGTTACTGACATAAACGGTACACGTGGAATTTCAAAAATTCTACGAAATAAAGACATTTTACTTCTATCAGTGCATAAAGGAACCTACACATAAAATTTTATTTAGGAAGCTTGCAATTATTCAGCACTTTGATTATTATTCATCATTTCAATTTTTTAAGTGAAAATTACTGATTACATTTCAGCATGTACCACAAAAACGAATTATATCTAGAAAAAATCATAACTCCGAAAAAAAAATCTTTGCTATTGGTGATTTATACTGATTGTAGTTCAAAGTGTCTATTTCCCGGTGAAAAAGTTTCAGAGAAAAAAAATACACTTTTTGAGAAAATAAATGTTAAAAAAAATTTTCACTTTTTGTTTATTGTTAAATAAAAAATTTCAAGTAATGGAAATCAATATTTATGTCAATCTTGAAGTGACAAGAATTACTGACATTTGAGTGAAAAGATTGTTAAAATCCATTAACTTTTGACAAAGTTATTGACATTTAAAAAAAAAATTCTCACTGTCAACTTGAATAATCGATTTTTGACTGAAAAACAAAATCGCGTTTAATTCGGCCAAAACATTTTTCCGAGCCAAAAGAAAAAATACGTGTCTCATTATTTGCACCAACTAACAATGTATTTTAGTTTGGTCGAAATTAAAAATCATGCTCGTACCTGACCGGTTGTCTGGAAATGGAAAGCACCCATGGTAATTTACTAAAATCAAGCCAAATTAGATATTTTAGTAACTATTGAAGACAATTGTACGGCTGCCGTAGCCGAGTGTGTATAGTGATTCATTCGGTGGGTCCTGTGTACAAATGCTGGCCGGGGCAAGTAGCTTAAAAAATGACAGAAAAGTTTTTCTAAAAGTGGCCGAGTGTATTTCTGCGATGAAAAAACTTCTCACAAAAATCATATGCTGTTCAGAAGTGGCGTAAAACTTTAGGTGCCTCAGTTTGTGTTACAATATCGAAATAAGTAAAACCAAACAAGAAATTAAAAATTTTTGGAAATAGGCAAACGCGTATATCTCGGAAACCTTGTTACTAACTGAAACCGAATTCGGTACTTACATTTTATTTTCAGTCAATAAGCAAAATTTCGAAAATTGTAAACATATGAAAACCACGCTCATCTCTCATAATAGCAAAAGACAGGAATTGTAGGAGTTTCTCAAATGGTCAAGAGCCCGCCTTTTTCTGCATCAAATAATATATATGTAGCCTGATATGTAGCACCTATGTACCAAATATTGTACATCAGGATCAAATAGTTGTGGATGTATAAGGAATGTGGTTGTTTTTATTGTAAAGGACGTGGCACCACCCATTTGCCCTGAACGATACACAGTTTGACCTATAAGACATATGTACATAAGTAATACTCGTTGTTGATTGAATATTGGTTGCAAAGTGCGCTTATAATTAAAATCACTTCTATATAGTTATATTTTAATATTTATTATTAAAATCGGTGTACGGTCAGCAGCCTATATACTCTGGTCAGTTCCAATAATACCAACAGCGCGACAATAGCAATAAAATCCACTGGAAGCATGTAATGTGCTTTTCTTTGCTACAATTCTTTTCCAAACGTAATTTTTGTGACTTGGTAATTTTGAGACAGTGACTCTATTTGAAATCTGGTTACATAACTTTTATACCAACAACAATTTACTTTCATAATGCCGTGTGTCTGCGGTCATAAAGTAGATCGATCGCAAACTAAAATTCAGTGCGCAAAGTGCAATGAACTTTTTCATCTTGAGTGTGTTAACATTTTGCCGAACGATGTTGAGTTCTTGCTTGGATCCGATAAGCCATATCTCTTTAAGTCGTGTGCTGCCGCTCGTCGCGGCTCTGCCAAAATCTCCAACAATAATCATAAAATCTCTGCCGCTAAGCTTTCTGATAACATCTCTTCTGCTTTGCCTACTCTTGCTGTCACAACTAACGCGACTTTGTCTGCGACGCCCACTACTAATGCATCTCACACTTATGCTGCTGTCGCTGCTGATGCCAACAAGTCTGTATGTGTGGAAGCCGGCCGAAGCTTCGCTCATTGCGCTAATGATAACTCTATCACCCCGACTGTATTTACATATGTATGTAAATATTTGAATTTTTGAATTGCTGTGGATTTCACAATTTTGATCCGATTCTAAAGCTTTTTGGACTCAGTGGCTAACTTTTTTGTTCTTCAGCTAAAATTAGTATAAAAAATAAATTTTTTGTAATTTTTTTAGTTGTTTATATGTACGTATTTTGTCGTTTTATGTACACATCCCGGCAGTATTTACATATATAAATATGACGTATTTTACATGAATGGTGGAGGGAAGCTACCTTTTTTGGAGAGGAACTAAGTCAAGAAGCATTATAAAATATTTTAAATGTGTTTTTTTTTATTTGAACATGTTTTCATGGCAATTGTTACATTTTGTTAAAGTTTTACTATGTAAGACACAAACAGGCTTCTTGCATGTATTGCATTGCTTTCTTGTCGTTTTCTTCCTTTTTGATTCCTCGTGATAGCATATGAAACACAGTCCCTTAATTTTTCAGTTCCCGCGATCGTCATTATTTGGAAAAACTTCCTGAGATTCAACATCTTTTGCTGTTAGTGCCTGAATACTTTTTCCAGTGATACATTCTATGGCGCTACGAGTTGGAAAATAAGCTACAGCTCTTGGGTTCATTGCCCTTTTTAGGATAAGAGGCATGCACAACTTTTCGCCCAATTCTTGTAAAAACATACGACGACGACCTATAAAATGAATGAAAAATCTTTAATTGAATCAAAATTTTTATAAAGTAACATACCTCTTTTTGATGTTATATGCGAGTGATTATTTTCCGTATATATAATATAGGCAGCAAGTGCAGATACATCGAGCATATTATAAAACAGTGCCAAGGGTCATCGGCTCGTTTTACGTTTGCATGAATATTGTGCAAGCATTGTGTCCACTCCTCCTTTAGTTTTGTTATAAAACAAAATTATATTGGGTTTATTTTTTACATTCGATATTGTGTGGTCGCTAGGCAATGTTGAAAGTAAAACAACTGCTTTGTTTTTTTCGGAACATATGAACAAATTGTCTTATTTAGCCCGAATCCAAATACACTCGACAACTCCTCTCTTAGGGATGAGGCTTTGAACTCCGGAGGCAGGCAAGCTTTGTTTTTTTTCATTGTTCCGACCAATGATATCTTCCAACTTGCTAGTGTGTCCGCAAGAGCAATGGATGTGAAGAAATTATCACACGTTACATTGCGACCCGAATTTTTGCAATATATAATTAAATCCTTTACAACTCTTTCCCCTTGATTTACTTCCCGTACGTTGTTGGCCTTTCCGGTATATATTTGAGCTGTTACAGGGTAATATGTTTGAGAGTCACATATCCATAGTTTTATACCATATTTAGCTGGTTTGGAGGGCATGTACTGTGTAAACTTAGTGCGACCTCGAAAGGGAAAAAGCTGCTCATCAATTGTAAGATTCTCCCGTGGTCTGTAACTGGCTCGCGAATTGGTATTAAGCATATTAAAAATCTCAGAAATTGGAGCTGGTATTTTCTTGGTCAAAACGTATAAAACGTAATATTTATGAAAATCTTTTTAAAGACATTGTGGCTCTATACAGCGGATTGGCATTAGTTTTCCAGAGCATGGTTAAGTCCTCCGAGCTTGAATTATGACTCCCCATTACGAGCAAAATACCAAAAAAGGCACACAGTTCTTCCTCATCTATATCATTCCAGGTATATTTTCTAATATTTTACGAAAGTATTCATATATATTTAAGTAGAGAAGTTCTACAAGAAATGCACACTTACTGACTGGGTTTACTTGTTGAAGCTTTTTCGCTCTCCAGCTTCTGATACACAGCTTTGCCTTTCCTGTTAGTATTACGACAGATGATCGATTGTATAGTCGGATGCATTAGCAAAGAAAAATTATCAACTTCACTTAAATTCTTTGTACCAGGGCTTGGGCCAACCAAGCGAGCTTCACAAAAAATATTTTGTTTGCTCATTCGCTGCATCCCGTGGGGCGATTTGCTCCATTTCGTACCATCTTTTCCCACGTAAAATTGTTCACTTTGGCCTTCGCCTTGCTGTTCATTGACTTCAATTTCTTCGCCATTGCCTTCATCCTCGGAGCTCAGCTCGATATCTGAGTCGCCTCCGTGCCCAACCTCAATTGGAAATGTATTTAACTCCACGTCAGAATCAATGGCATTACTCAAAACATTCTCTGGAAATGTGTCATTGACTTCGGGTTCACCTAAAGTAATTTCGGGTGTCCCATCATCGTCATCAGATTCCAAGTTTTGAAATAATTCCTCAAAATATTTCTCCCTCATATCATGAGACAGGCTAGATATAAAGTTATGAAAATTTTAAAAACAAGTCGCCATATACGTGAAAAAGCAAAAGTAAGTTCTTACCGAGCCACTGCTGCGGAGCTCAAAACTTTGAAATCTTTCACTTGGTTTTCCATTTTCACATAAAAAAAACTAACCGTATTGCAACTTCTATTATTTACGACTCGCGTCTCTTGAAATTCAACAAGAACTAAAACTTCATTACTGAATGTAAACCGCAATACATACATATTTCCTGGAAAAATTGAGCATGCTTGTTTCGGGGAAATATAATTGCAATGCCTACTTGATCAGTAAATTTGAAGTTTTGAAATAGATTTGAAGCTAACTAGATATCTAACGTACGCAAGCTGCAAATACTAGTATATTTACATATGTAAATACAGTCGGGTTATGAAGTGTAAAATTGCCGCCGCGGTGAAGGTTAAATGAGCCAAGTTCTGCTCAACTGCATTCCCAAGCACAGTGGTCAACTATTGCAGATGGAAGACGCAAAAAACAAAAACGATCGCAAGCAGTTGTAGTTGGCCTGAACAGTAGCACTGAACTGGAAGTAGTTGCTACGATCAAATGGTTACATCTTTCATCGTTTAAGCCTATAGTTACGGAAGACAATATCATATCTTATGTTGCTAAAAATTCAGAAATAGAAAAAAGCAAATCTCATGTTACAAGCTCGTGAAGAAAGATTCTGATATCAACAGTTTAAGAAAGGTTAATTTTAAGCTTGGGGTCCCACAATCGTTATATGATTGTGGCAACTCTCAACAAGTGCTCATCGCAACAGTAATCTAACTGGCATCTCTATAAAACAAAACGTCAGCTGTCAGAACATCATCTTCCGCCACTTGGACTTTTGCCGCGTGAAAATCGACCACGTTTTACCTTTTATATATTCTTGTAAATCCATGTTAATCTATTAAATCACGTTTATATATTGAAAACTGCGGTGTTATCATTTGCGCACCAAAAGTGGTGACCCCGACGACTAAAGTATTTATAAAAAAAAACAAAATCGGTTATTGGTCGTAAGTGATAGCAAGCATGCCTAATAACGATGAACTCTCTAAAGAAATTGAGTCGCTTAAAATTCAATTGAACGAAGCATTAACAACCGGTACGCGGCAATCAGAGGAGCAGAATCGAGCACTCACAGCAAGTCAAATTACGTCGATCGCCGAAATAAAATTCACGCAGTTCTACGAAAACGACCCGGAACTCTGGTTTGTCATCGTCGAGTCACATTTCGAAGCGCGAAAAATAACCTCAAACAAATCGAAGTACCTGCATACAGTTGCAAACTTATCAAGCAAAGTAGCACTGTAAGTGAGGGAATTACTTCTTGAGCCATTCAGCGATGAAAAGTATGACAAATTAAAGCAACGACTTATATCAATTTACTCCGAGTCGGCGACGATAAAATTTGAAAAGTTAATTTCAAACGAACCACTTGCAGACATGAAGCCGTCCCAGGCATTGCATAAAATAAAGTCACTCGCGTCGAAAGATGTTGGAGACGACTTCATCAAGAACTTGTGGATGAAAAAACTACCACAAACAACGAGAACAGTTTTGGCAGCATCAAAAGACAGACTAGATGACTTAGCCCAGATCGCGGACCGAATGTGGGAAGTCTCTGACAAAGTGTGTATATCCAGCGTTGAAAAAACCCCCCCGGTGGAAAGGACACTAGAATCAATCCAACAAAAGTTAGATAAATTATCTATGCGACTGAATGCAATCGAAACGCAGAACCGGCTGTCACGACGGGACACAACACCAAATCGACAGCGGGGACGTTCAGCCAGTTTCAAACGAAACAAGCAAGAAGGAAAGGCTGACAAGGGGCTGTGCTGGTATCACGAAAAAATGGGTGACAAAGCAAAAAAATGTCGTTCTCCGTGCTCATTCCGCTCGCAGTCAAAAAACTAATGAGTTTGGTGTCAAGTCAGGCGCCGACACCAAGCACATATTCAAAGCGCCTGTTCATACACGATAGGCTGACTGAGCACGATTTTTTAATTGACTCAGGTGCTGATCGCTCAATACTGAAACCAACTCATAATATGAAGCAGCTTATACAGAAAAATTACAACAAAAACGAAACGGAAGAGTATGCACAATATTACGCCGCGAACGGATCGCCAATAAAAACATATGGTAAACGTTTATTGAGCGTATGCCTGGGATTGAGACGAGAATTTCCATGGAATTTCACCATAGCAGATTGTTCGACATCAATAATCGGTGCAGACTTTTTAAACGAATATGGTTTGCTTGTGGACATAAAACGTAAACGGGTAATCGATCCAATGACCGGAGCGTCATCGAAAGGCGAGGTTGTTACAGCGATATTGCCTCAAGTAACAACAATTGATGCAGCTAATAAATTTTCGTTTCTGTTATCCGAGTTTAAGGAATTACTGGAAGACAAACCGTCCTTTCGCGTAAAAGAACGAGCTAATGTAACCCACTTTATCGAAACGACGGGACCACCTGTCGCAGCAAAATCAAGACGATTATCTCTGGAAAAATTAAAAATTGCCAAAAAGGAATTCAACGAGCTGCTCCGGCTTGGTATCTGCAGACCATCAAAGTCAAATTACGCCTCGCCGCTGCACATGGCACTGAAACCCATGTGGAGACTATCGGCAATTGAATTCCCGTACAAAGCCCGACAAATACCCAATTCCACATCTACATGACTTTACGAACATCCTTCATGGTAAACAAATTTTCAGCCGAGTTGACTTGAGAAAAGCTTATCATCAAGTGCCAATTGAAGAATCGAATATTCCAAAAACGGCCATCATCACCCCCTTCGGCTTATTTGAATATGTGTTCATGCCGTTCGGCTTACGAAACGCATCGCAAACATTTCAACGACTAATTGATGAAGTAAACAACTACAAGTACTAATCAAGCACAATAAGAAAAACGATAAGACGCCTCTAGTGTGGTCTGAAGCTACAAGAGAGGCATTCAAGCAATACAAAGAGCAGTTGGCAAACGCATCTCTATTGGTACACCCAGCCGCAAACTCCAAGTTAATCTTAGCAACAGACGCCAGTTCGACTGCAATTGGAGGCGTTGTTCATCAACTTGACGGCAATACATGCAAACCGCTTGGATTTTTTTCTAAACGGCTCAGTGACACCGAATCTCGCTACCCGACATACGATAGAGAATTGTTGGCGATATATCGCTCAATAAAATACTTCGAGCATTTATTGGACGGACGCGATTTCGAAATACACTGCGATCACAACCCACTGTCGTTTGCATTTACTACTGTTAGCAAAAACGCAGTTCCACGCCGTGCAGCCCAGCTGAGCTACATTAGTGAATTCACAACAACAATTCGTCACGTTCCAGGCAAGAACAACATTGTTCCAGACTTGCTCTCGCGAATCGACGCTATCGAAGTAGGAGAAATAAACTTTGAGGAAATGGCAGTCGCACAAGAAGTCGACGAGTCACTCAACTCATTGCTCCGAATCAACAATACGAGTCTTCAACTCAAACGAATCGCAATACCTGGCACCAAACCAGTAGTGCGATTCACTAACTTTAAACGGTACGACAATTGTTATTTTTAGCGGCAATATTTGCCGTTTGCACTAACGATTGTGCGATTCACTAACTTATTCTTAACGACACTTAACAGCTGTTTCGTTGTATTTATTCAAAGTGATAAAGAGTGGCATCTCAGTCAAACTAAATGCCAAAATAAGCGAAAAGAACAAAGAGGAATAAAAAAAAACAAACGAATGCCTGCTGCCAAATAAAAATTTGAGCGATGCTGTTATATTTCATTAAAGTGAAAGGAAACCTCACTTTCTGGTGAAACAACGAATCATTGACTGCATCCGTTACCCGATGAATGCCGGCTTACGGAAAACTGGCTCATGGATATTCCCCATTGTTGATAGCAACCAGTTGCGAAGAACCTTAACGCCGCTAGAACCTACCAATATAAAAGTAAAATTTAAAATTGCATACAGGCTTAAAGATTACACGAGCTACCTGTTTCTCAGTTGATATTGCTGTTATTCTGGATCCTCTTATTTGGTGATAAATTAGGTATTCAGCCAAGTCTGGAGTTAACCGATACAGTTTTTGAAAGTCTGTTGCATTTAGATGCACATCTCGGAGTAAACGTCGATCCACTGATGGAGCGCTTACTTCTTCATCACCTCGTGATAAATCATATGCCAAATATTTAAACGACATTATTTAATATTCCTTTTTTAATTACAAGAAAATAAATCACAGAATTTAAAATTTTTCTTTTATTTAAATTGAAATCACGAATTTCACTTTTCTCGATTGAGTTAACAACATCAAATTTGTTGTCGTTTAGTTGTCGGTCATCGACTAGCTAACATCAACAGCTGATTCGGCGAATGCGAAAATCGTTAAAAAATGGCTACTGAATAGCAGGGTCGCTAAAATTTTGGTTAAGTTGAGTTAACCAAACGAATATCTTTAAAATAAGTTAGTGAATCGCAGTACAGAGCTAATTTGCGACGTTTCAGGTAATTCTATTCGACCTTTTGTACCTAAAAAGTTTCGCAATATCGTTATAGACAAACTTCACAGCCTGAGTCACCCTGGTGTACGTGGTACAACGAAGCTAGTTCAACAGCGCTTTGTGTGGGAAAATATGCGACAAGATTGCAAACTATTTGTACGTAACTGTCTAGCTTGTCAAAAAGCAAAAGTTCACCGACACACGCGTTCGCCCATCGAACATTACGACACCAGATGTGACCGCTTTGAACACATCAACATCGATCTTGTGGGGCCACTACCCGAATCAAAAGGCTTCACATATCTACTTATGTGCATCGATAGAGCCACTCGTTGGCAGGAGGCGTTTCCCATCGCCAACATCTCTGCCGAAACGGTTGCGAATATATTGTTATCAGAGTGGATCTCTCGATTTGGGGTACCTAAGCGCATAACAACGGACCAAGGCCGTCAGTTCGAGTCCGTTTTGTTTAATGAAATGAACCGGTTACTTGGAGTGAGACATTTACGAACAACGTCATACAACCCAAAAGCAAATGGAATAATTGAGCGCTGGCATCGGTCGCTAAAGTCCGCTTTAAAAGCAAAGCTAACAAATTACGATTGGATCACAGAACTACCTCTCATTATGCTTGGGCTACGCTCTGTTGTTAAATACGATCTCAATGCATCGCCAGCTGAACTTGTTTTTGGGAAACCACTTACACTGCCTGGGCAATTTTTCAACAAGCCAGTCAGTAGTACCCATGACAACGACTTCATCACCGCATTGAAAGATAAGTTAATTAAAGTGAGGTCCCGTGAGACTGCCTTTCACGACTCGCCATCAGTTTTTGTGCATTCAGCACTGCCGAAAGCAAAATTTGTATTTGTGCGAAATGATGCTCACAAAACACCATTACAAGCGCCATACAACGGCCCGTTTACAGTGCTTCGACCCGGGAAAAAACACTTCAAACTAACTATCAACGGTGAGCATAAAATCGTATCGATCGATCGTCTCAAGCCAGCATTTATCGAAAAGCTAAGCCACGACTCAGAGCATCAATCAGAAAATACACAACCAATAGAACCACAGCCAGTCACAACAACAAGATTTGGCCGTCGAATCAAACTTCCTGACCGGCTGTGTCTTTAGCGGGGGAGTCCTGTGGCAGCTCTCAACAAGTGCTCATCGCAACAGTAATCTAACTGGCATCTCTATAAAACAAAACGTCAGCTGTCAGAACATCATCTTCCGCCACTTGGACTTTTGCCGCGTGAAAATCGACCACGTTTTACCTTTTATATATTCTTGTAAATCCATGTTAATCTATTAAATCACGTTTATATATTGAAAACTGCGGTGTTATCGTTTGCGCACCAAATGATCATATTTTGAATCCGTCGCTTTGGCCTGCTGAGGTCAAAATTCGTCCTTTTCAGTTTTTTCTAAGGGAGGATCGTTCCAACAAAAAAACTTAGTGTCTCTTGGAGATTCCCTTTCATCGCGTTCCGAATTAAAGATATTTTTCCAGAATATGGGAGGCATCCGTACCCAGTCGGAGGCTATCCGCACTCGCAGCAACCATCTAGATTTTGATATAGTTATTTTTTTAGAGACCTGCTTAAACGCAAATTTTTATGATGAAGAGTACTTCGATTTTAATTTATACAATGTCTTTCGGAAAGACCGCAGTGCTGAAAGAACTGGCTGCTCATTGGGTGGGGGGGTTCTCATCGCTGTTCATCGTAAGCTGCAAGCTTCGCAAGTCATACTTTGCAATGATGATCCGATTCTTGATCAGCTATGTGTGTGTGTGAAAGGGTCATCTCGTTATGGCTCTTTATATCTTCTAACCTCATACATCCCGCCTAATAGTAGTTTTAATATTTATAAACCTCATACGGATAATATTGTTTCCTTTGTTCAAAATAAATTAGCTGATAACAATATTTGCGTTTTTGGTGGTTTTAATCCTCCAGATGTTACTCGGTCTATTAACTTTTCAAATCTGGGTCTAATTCCAACTAATATCACATCTTCGCTTGAATCATATGTTATTGATAATATTTTCAGCCTAGATTTAGTACAAATGAATTCTTTCACGAATAAGCTTAACAGAATTCTTGATCTCGTTTTTGTTAGTGCAAATGTCAATACTTCTATCTCAGAATGTCTTTCTTCTTTATCCCCGGCTGATAAACATCATATTTCACTGCTACTTAAAGTTGAGTTTTATGAATTTATGACTGGTAAACTGGATGAGAAACTAGCTTTCAATTACTCCTACTGTGATTCCCCTATGCTTAATAGTCAAGACATCAACTGGGAGACTTTGTTGCACAGTCTTGACGTTGCCGAGTGCTTTTCTGCTTTTAGATCTCAAGTGCTTGAAATCTGTTTGAAGAATATCCCACAAATAAGAAGACGACCTTATAAACTTCCATGGTACACTTATGAGCATAAAAAACTTAAAAACCAGCGAAATAAGTTTCACAAAAAATTTATAAAAACGGGGAATCAAAGTTTGTTTATCAAATATAAGCAACATTTAAAAAAATTGAAATGCTTAAACAAATTTCTCTATAGAAACTACATTCTTAGGATTGAGGAGAATATTAAATCAAGCCCTAAGACCTTTTGGCACTTCATAAAATCCAGAAAGTCTAGTGCTGGAGTGCCATCGGTGGTTGGTTTAGATGGTAAACTTGCGAGTACACCTGGTGGTGTTGCCAATTTGTTTGCTGAATTCTTCAGATCGAATTTCATTCGTGATGAGGATGTCTCAGTTTCTTCATGCCAAGCTAATAAACCTGCAACATTAAATTTCGGCGAGTTGAAGGTATCATCTAATGACATCAGGAAGGGTATTTTAAACCTGAGTGCTTCCTCGCAGACAGATTTGGATGGACTTTCGGCGATTTTTCTCAAAACTTGTCCAGCCATTGTCACCCCTCTTAAGATAATTTTTAATAAATCTCTAACTGCTGGAGTTTTTATAGACGATTGGAAACTGGCAAATATTACCCCAGTTTATAAAAGTGGTAAAAAGAATGATGTGCGTAATTACAGGCCGATTTCGAAGCTTACGACTACATCTAAACTCTTTGAATGTATTGTCAAAGAAAAGATGTGCTTTGCTACAAAAAGTTTAATTACACCTAACCAGCACGGGTTTGTTCCTGGTAGATCCACAGTATCCAACCTAGCTGTTTTTAGTGAATATTGCTATTCAGCATTCGCAGCTGGGCTTCAAGTTGACTGTATTTATACAGATTTTTCTAAAGCGTTTGACAGAGTGTCGCATAATATTTTACTAAAAATACTTGCCTCTCTCGATTTCCATTCGACTTTCTTGCAATGGTTGAAGTCTTACTTAAGCAATAGAAGATGTGTAGTTTCAATTGAGGGTGAATTGTCAGAATCCTTCATTGCATTCTCAGGTGTGCCCCAAGGCAGTATTTTAGGACCTCTGCTATTTGTCTTATTTATTAATGACATTCGTAACTGTTTTTCTTTTTCGAATTACCTTTTGTATGCAGATGACCTGAAATTATTTTCTGCGATAAGAGGGTTAGAAGATATTCATAATTTGCAATCGGATATCAATGCACTCCTTCGTTGGTGCAGTAATTCCGGTATTTCTTTAAATATCAACAAAAGTCACCTATGCTAAAACTCGCAATGCTTTTCCGTCTACTTACAGTATTGAAAATAATTTACTTCAATCTGTCACAGAGATCAAAGATCTTGGTGTAATTTTTGATACGCGTTTTTCATTTATTAGCCACATTAACTTTATTATTTCTCATTCCTACTCTATCTTAGGCTTTGTGCGGCGTAATAGCTCTAATTTCTCAGACCGTTACACTCTAAAACTATTGTTCACTACTTTTGTTCGTTCCAAATTGGAATATGCTGCCTTTGTATGGAGACCATACTACCTCTTTGCAGTGGAAAGAATTGAACGTGTTTCTAAAATTTGCTCTTAGATCGTTGAAATTTTCTAATCCGGTCCCTTCGTATGAGTCCCGTTTGCTTCTAATTAATTTAAAGTCTCTAGAGAGTAGGAGATCTATACTCTCTATGTCTTTTATGCATACAATAATTAAGGGAGACATTGATTGTTCCTTTCTGCTACAACGCATTGATTTTCTTATCCCAGCAAGATCTCTACGTAACTTCTACCCTTTTTACCTTAATGTGTCCAATACGAATTATGCGCGAAATGCTCCTATTGATCGTTCACTTCGGGAATTAAATGAGATCTCGAGTTCTGTTTCGCTTGACTTTGCAATTTCCAAAAATAAATTTTGTGTTTTGTTAAATTCAGCTATTTAATATCATTCACTTTATATTACTTATCTAAGTTTATAATTAATCCTAAGTAGTCTGTAAGAACCACAATGTTCCTAGACAATAAGATATAAATAAATAAATAAATAAATAAATGCCAAGAAATCAACTCAATGTCTCAACTACGATCGCCGTTATGTTCCTATAATAGTCAGTATGAAGCGTTGCATTTGCCTACACTAAAATGTTAATAGTTACGTCTGCTCCTTGTTGGCTTACGACAGTTTGTCGATCACACATTCGACCTTTCTGACCTTCTGACTGAATTATTTCCCTTTCAACCTTAAGTTCGTATCGAATTGAGTGCGTTTTATATCCACCATGCCATTGACGCTTTAATGCACATTTTCGGATACAACTTCGACGATTTTCTTCTTGAATTGCAGCAATATTCTATCTGGCCAATTGTTGTGCTACAGTGCGGCCGGCATCGACTGATTCAATAGCTTCAGCTTCAATAAATCGTGGTGATTCTGGAAGTCTCATGTCACATCTTGTCAAAAGCTTGAAAGGTGCTGTCTTCGTGCTCCTCGTAGGAGAGTGGTTGATGTGTTGTAGAACTTTACCCATGCATTTGTACCAATAATCGAGGTTATCTTGCGACAGCTTTGCTGGCATAGATATGACGATCCTTTGTATTCACTCCTTCTGGCACTAAATGCGGAACCTCTATCTGAAATGATTATTTTTTGATTGCCAAACGTAGCTATCTGTTTCGTCAAACGATCGACTACCGCTTCAGCACCTTTATCTTTCATGGGATAGAGCCACACAAACTTTGAAAAACCATATACGACTATTAAGATGTTATTGCGCTCTTTCCGAGAGTGAGGTACTTCTGTTCAGCAGGCTTGGCCTTGGAACGGACAGAGCTTTTTGCTTGTATCATCAGTATACCGCAGATGTTTGGGAATTTTGAAGCTAAAAAATAAGCCTAAAAATATGCACCATGATAACTACAAGAAAAAGCTTTTCAACATGAATGTTCAAAGGAGAGTTTCTTGTGTACGAAATTTGTGGCAGAATACAAGAAGTCTTTCCTACTGTGTTTACATTTCTCTTTCGAAAGACTGCAAACAATCTTTAAACTATCTTTGTCAGAATAGGCCTGGAAATGTTCATCGGCCAATATAAACCCGGCGTCTTTCTGCAACATGTCGGACAAGGGTTTCGCAATCACGGCGTAATTTTAGCGGTAATTGAAAATTTGTCACAGCTGTCGTTTTAACCTCTCTCGGTCCCTTATTCCCATTCTAAATTTTTCCACTTTATTTTCAGTCCCTTATCAGATGCTAACTTCGATATCTTTTTCAAGTTCTTAAGCTTTCGCTGAAATCATTAATTTGACCGTATAAGCTATTGCTGTTCCATTTCTTATATATTATTGTAATATCGCATGAATGTAACGCCAAACACAGCGGGTGAATTGCATAGGGCAAATGCAAGAATAGTGAATACCAGGCTACGACAACGCCGGAAGCGCACACGTCACAGCGGCCCCTGCCACAGGACTAATGCGAAGAAAAGGAAGGTGATAACTTGGGGCTTTTATTTTCGCAGCAGCTGCCACAATACAAAGCTCGGATCTTCACATTTATTATTCCGTATTTAACTTTTTGTAAAATTCACTCAAAACTAAGAAAAACAACTTTTTAAGAGCCAATAATTACGTAAATCTTTCAAAAGGAAAGTACGAAGTAACGCAAGTGCTTTTGTCGTCATCGTATTTTTTCTATATTGTGGGTCAAACGGTACGTACTGAAATTCGAGAACTCGCATCTACCGTCACCTGAAGACATCCATTGGTCAAACCCAAAGTCGTGAATATGCTGAAATTGCGTCCCTAAGCCTTTCAAGCGCGTCGTCAATTAAAGTCATAGGGAAGTTGTGCCGTATAATCTTTAAGTTAAGTTTGCGAAAATTACAGCAAAGCCGCTTTGCCTGATTTTGCTTTGACACGAGTATCGCAGGCGAGTATCTTGGACGTATTATACCTTCACCTAACCACTGTGTAATTTGTTTATCTCTGATTTGTTGAGCAACACTGGCTACTCTGAGGAATTAGAATTTGCTTGATTCATTTTATTGCATGCCTCTTCCTTCTTAAAATTATCCATCTTCGGTTCCTGGCTGATCTTTTTATAAATTACTAACTGATTTTTAAGCTCCCTCACAGTTTTTGCTTGGAAGGTCACAGTCTTTCTAAATTAAGAACCAGGAATATCGTCTATAAAATATTCCAAGAAACTTTCTTCATTGAATTGATTTGCCTACCTCCATCCACGCATATAGGTACTCACGGTACGATTCCCTCTCCTTCATATGTCTTTTACACAATATGTTATGCACGTCTGCTGGCGATAGCTTGTTACCGAATTATTTAGTGATTGCTAATTTTAAAGAATTCCTTTCGCGCAACCCGGTTTGGCTTCCCACAAAAAGTTTTGCCGCACCTCGCAACAACTGTTTGGCGTAAATGATTTTATGTACCGCATTCCAATTTACTATTTCTGCAACCACTTCTATCTGTTCTATCCACTTCCGTATGTCAGGCGGTTTACATACAAGTTCGTTTTCAGACCGATTTGACTGAAAGTCCCCGTCTTCATCAACGTCGTCGTCGCCGTCATTAATCAGGCATAAATGTTGGAGAAGTCTTTCCCTCAGTTCATGTTTACGTACACCCACCCCTAGTTCCATCTCCTTTAACTTATATTTTAAAGTCATCACAACTTTTGTAATTTTTAAAACAGCGTCCGCATCGATTTTATTACCTCTATTCATGTATACAAAGTTGTGAAATGTATAAACTTAAATGAAATGTTTTAACGCAAATTAAATCAAAATGATTCCGCTCGCCGTATTTAATAACCAATTTAAATGTACGCCCTTATTTGTAAAAACAATCTACAATTTATTTATATAAAACTTACATTAATCAGAAATTATATTCCACACCTCATCTGATTACTATGTATGAACATAGCTAGGTATTCACAAAACTTTAATTTTCATTTGTTTACATACATACGTCAACTTATGTATATATGTACATATGTGCGTATGAGCTTTCTCATTCGATTCTTACTATTCTTTCAAATTACACACTGCTTTATTTTCTTTGTTTACCCCAACTACTTTCTTTAAATTCTGTAAAACTAAACTTAAATTAATCAGAAATTATATTCCACACCACATCTGATTACTATGTATGCACATATGTATGTATGTAGCTAGATTGATATTAACAAAACTTAAATTTTCATTTGTTTACATACGTACGTCAACTGCTATCTGCTGCTATATAATAATAATTCTGAGCTCTCTACTGTCGCTGGTGACGTAGATTGCTGTGCTCTGCTCTGGACAACTTTTGTACATATCGCTCATTTGCTGCAAGACCGGCATAATTCAAAAAAATCGATTTTCCAGAAAACGCGTTAAAAGTTTTCAACTGACTCCAACCTTACACAGAAAATAGAAAATCCTACAATTTCAAAACAAACCAATTCAATATAATATATTTAACATATCCATAAAGGAAAATCAACACCAAGTATTCATTTATGGGATTTCCCTGAATAAGAACCAACTCTCCTTTGCATAATGACGTTATTGTTGCAAAAATATATTCAGTAGAGTGTCTTAAGTTATAATGTGTCATTATTGTTGAGAAAAAAAACCATAAGTTCGTATTAATACATTTTATTTTCAGTCTTTTGAACTTAAAATATACATATTATGTAATTATGAATATCATAAAAATAAACTTAAAATAATTATAATTCACAGTCTTTTGAACTTAAGAAATTAAGGAACTCTTCAACATCTTTTCATATTAAGTTATAATTCATAAACGAAAAATGTTAATTTTCTACTTCAAGTAATTAAAAAATAATAACTAAATACCAAAATATATTGGTGACGAAACTCTGACTATGAAATGTTTACAAGTTATCATAAAATGGCTTATAAAAATTTGGAATAAGTTTTTTTCTAATCAACTCATTAATATCGGCTCTTTTATTTTCTGGTATACTTGGTTTAGTATGAAAAGCTTTTTTTAAAGAAATCGCTTTTGCTTGCGTCTTTTTTTTAATAACAATCGCTTCCTTGAACTTTTCGTCAGCGTAATTGGTCTTATAAAAAACAGAATTTGGGGATTCTCGTTTAACTCGAATTATTTTTAATAGCGACAATTTCAAATCTGTCATATTTAATGGACCCATGTCATTTGCCAGTATTTTTAAATCTAAAAAATCCTCAAAGCATAGCTCGTTAACATTAAATGGGTCTCCTTTTTTCTTTGCCGATCGAATTATTGATACAAATCCTTCAGTTGTATAAATGGGACCACTTTTGAGCATACGCTTGGTTTCTCTCTCGATTAAAGAATGAGCTGAATCGCCTTCATTTTGTGTATGGCCTTTGATAAGGTACTTGTGGGTGATTGATTTTATACCCAAATAGCGCACGGCGTATAAGTACATGGTAATCATGAATTTGTTTTTTTGCTGTCCGGCACAGTTATCCGAATAAAATATTATTTCAGCGTCTTCAGTGGTCGACAAATTTCTAATATATTGTAGAACGCACGTTCCTAATTCATTAACTCCACGGCGTCCATTGGCTTCGTCCCATACATAGCATTGGCATTTATTCGTTTTGATGTCATATGTATATAGTGAAGTTGAAAACATTTAGTTTTGACTTGTAATAAAATGCGGAGACATCGCCCTTAGGTAATTGCATGACAGCTTGCATATCATAGGCTGCTACAAATACGTTCATATCTTCTTTGTCTTTTCTTTTTTCATCTCTTGCCAAATTTTTTTCATGCAAGTGATTTTCTCCACTTCATCCATGTTGCTGTATGATGTACATTCTTCACACAAATCTTTTTTTGGTACGAAAAATGAGATGTTGAAATCCTCCGTAAAAGTTCTATAGAAATAAATGTAGTTGCAAAACGGCTCATTTTTTCTTTACACATGTCTACGTAGTCGTTATATATGCTTGTTACGGTTTTGCTTCCTTCAATATAGGTTTTGGATGTGTTTGCACTTGTGTAATGACTTTCAATTTTAGGTATTTTATTTACCAACTCCTTAATTCCAGCTTTTAATTTAGGATCATGTTTTTTCTGTTTCCCGTGTTTACCTCTTTGGTCGGGTTCTAATATTTGGTTAGCGAGTTTTTGATGCTTATCCAATACGGTTCTAATTGAACGATCGGTGATATCCAGGGTGTTTTTAAAAAACACTTTGCAAACGCCTTCACCTTTTTTGAAGAAAAACGCATTATTGTTCTGGCGAGGCCCTCTGGTACCCCCAATGCGCACGTAACGGTATCTGGGCTCAATTTTTTGCATACAATTGTCGATATATTGTCTTTGCTTTTCTATGTCACCAAGGGCCCAGTATAAGTTAAACAAATGTTTTCGTTCGTCATCACTAAAATTTTTGTAACATTCGAGCTTACAAGTCCCAGCACATGTAGTTTTCACTTGTCTTGCAGGTTTAACTTTTTTCATCAGCGTATGTGATTCATACTCCATTCCACTATTTCTTTTCTTTTTAATTATGTTTCTCTTCCATTTTTCTGGCTGTTTTGCTCTTTTTCCTCCCCTTTTCAATGCACTATTCGGAATTATGGAAGGACTTACCATTTCTGAAGTTGACGTGCCAGGTTGTGAATCACCGAGTGATGGTGTCGCGTAAGAAATCGATGTACTATTAACACCTTGCTGCACAACTGTACTAGCGGTGTCACGCGGACAATTTTCCAAAAGTGGGCGGAATACAGTCGTAGAATTGGCTGATGGATTAAATGTTTCATCGTTGCTATCCTCACTATCACTTTCTTGCTGCGGTGATTTTGGGCAGTATGTTGCATCAGCCACGGAGTCGTCAGAGTCTTCCGAAAAAGAGGATGATCGGGATAAACTCGAAGATGATTTGCTGCTATTGCAGTTTGACATTTTAAAATAACCTTAAACAAAAACTTTTATTATTGTAATCGTGCGTTTTATTCATACATAGCTATATTTTTTATCAGCAATAGCATCATATTTTGTGTTAGTGAGAGCTATTTATTGCTACTGTTAATAATTCTATATTCAACAACGACACATTTTGTTATAATCTAAAATGCTAACTGTTTATTAGTCATTCTTTTATATGTAATAACGTCATATCACGAAATACTTAAGTTGACGATAGTATTTTTATCAACAATAACGTTTTTTTTAATATACCAAGTTTGAATTAAATCAAACTTTTCAACAAGATAGTCATAACTCAAATTAGCGCTGTGTACTTGAAAAAATCTAGATTAGAAATACCATTACCTTTTCACGAGGAACTCCACAACACAAAATATGCCTCTGTTTGAGAAAGCCAAACGATCTTAACACGACGGGAGCAGTGGCACAACTGAGATATGTATGTCGCTCTCACGTATAAAAAAAGTTGAAACAGTTAAAATGAAATAACGTCATATTCTCTTCTCAAGCGGATCATATAAGAGGTATTCATATGAATTTTTCATTCAACATGAAGTATGAAATAACGAACAATTCTGCAGCATTAACTCAAAAATCACGATTTTTGATTTATGCCGGTTGCAGCAAATGAGCGATATGTACATATGCGTCGTTGCTAAAGTAGATCCACTTACAACTTACCGCTGCTCCGAAGGTATACGTACACATATGTACATATGTATATGCAGGAAGCGCCAATATATCGGAATCCCTTAGCTGCGAACTTCTGCTACAGCCGCTGCGATATTGTCCATATATTTACGTATGTAGAAATGAAACTGAATGAATTCCACATATAGGCGATGGTTTAAATGTTATGCTGATACTTACAGAATAATCGCGATGCTATAATTTTTGCTTCGGTACTTTGCAGACTAGCGCTACTGTACCTTACACGAATTTCTTTCTGCTAAAAGCGTGCTGTTGCAACAAAATCCCTTCTCCAGACGGCATCTGCTACCTTATAATTTCAGTTCAATTCCTCCGGTTGGCTCAAATTTAATACCGGGAGAGCTGGATTTATTGAATATTGGTTACAAAATGAGCTTATAATAAAAGCACTTATACGCAGTTATATTTTAATATTAATTATTAAAAACGTTCAATCGGTGTACGGTCGGTAGACGATCTACTCTGTCCTTCTTGTTCGTCTTGATGCTCTTATGTGTGCCCATATACAGTGTTACATTTGTTGACACTTAAATGTTGAAAGTTAAGACTGCTTCTTTTGGCTTACGTCCGTCTGTCGATCCCATATAAGACTAACTTTTTTTATTGCATACAACAAGTACTGTTTATTTGAAATAAAAATACGCTTTTGTGGGGCCGCTCCGACATACTCGACTTAAGGGTCTACTAAAGTCAGCAGCGTCTGTTCACCAGTAGGTGCGGCTGCAAGCGGGCGTCTGGCTTGGAGCAAGCGACTCGCTATATAAATGTGTCTCGAAAACAAAAAAAAAACATCAGTATCTGGCTGTGCGCTGGATTTACGAACCACCACCTAAAAAACTAAAGGTAGTGAAAAATTTCAACAAGGCGCCGACGAGACCTCCTCTTTTTGATGACGACCACACGTAATGAAATAAGGCCTATGAGTTGAGGCAGGCATCTGGAATGTCCGACCCCTTAATGGAGAAGGTGCAACTACCCGGCTGATTGATGCCATCGTAAGTGCAAGGGCTGAAATCACCGCCGGCACAGTGTTATAAGGCCATCGGCAATAACGCCATATGGCTTTATTTCGCTTCACATTGAGAAATAAGGCCATATGGCTTTATTTCCATTGGAAGATTGAAATAAAGCCATAACCGAAAATTGTGCATATGAGAAATAAAGCCATACAATCTTTTTTCAACACAAAAAGTAAATTTTGTCTCTTTGGTGGCGGTCGCGCGTTGGCACGCCACCACGCGACGTGCTCGCGCTCCGAACCTCCGCGTGCCGACGCGCCCCAACGCGCCGCGGCGCCCTTGGCAAAAAACTTTCATAGCCAGCTGAATTTGAAGCTACCAAAGCATGGAAATTTTTATAGATTTCTGGATTTATTATGCATTTTAGATGCGACTAAGTCAAGTGATTTCTTAAAATTTCTTTCTGGATGCACATCTTTGTATACAAAAAAAAAACGACTGCTATGAAAAGCGATATAAATTTATACAAAAACGATATCAACTACTGAGGGAGAAGAAATTAACACTAAATACTGTACTCGCACAATTCTCTAAAATGACGAATTGCATGATTGAGGAAAGTTTCATTGATACAATTGATGGGAATGCCGATGAATCAGATGCAAGTAGCAGCGAAGAACAAACGAATGAGACTGAAATACAAGAACAACATTATCTATTATGTATTATTTGTTTTGAAAATGAAAGGCAAATACTGTTTGATCCATGCAAACATTTAAAACTTTGCCAATCATGTTACCAACAGATTAAAGAAAAAGCTGAGGGTCAAGGAACGCAAACACTGTGCCCAATTTGTTGTGGCATTATCAATAATGGCACACTTATATATTGTTAACTAAAAATCGGTCAACAATTATTTTGTTAATACTTGCATAATTTATTGTATATATTGAATAAATATTTTTTGTTTCGTTTTGTATTATTAAAATAATACGGCAGATTATAAGAATGACAAGAGTTACTTTTTATATGCACACCATCTCTGCACTAGATAAGGATTGTATAGAAAATTTTCAAAGGTGAAATAACGCCATGATGGCTTTATTTCACTTTCACAGTGAGAAACAAGCCCATACGAAAAATTATGGCCTTATTTCTCAATGTGATGTGAAATAAAGCCATATGGCGTTATTGCCGATGACCTTATAACACTGCGCCATCACCGCCACCCAAGAAATGAAATGGACAGTGCAAGGTAAGAAAGCCATTGAACTTGCGACGTCTACTACAACTGTCATGTAAAGAAGCGCACGTTCGGTGTCGGATTTATGGTGGGAGGGAAACTTCATCGCCAAGTACTGTCATTCACTCCGGTGGACGAGCGTCCCGCCACGATTCGCATCAAAGCGAGATTCTTCAACATCTCCCTGATTTGTGTCTGTGTCCCGGCAGAAGGACGATGTGATCAAGGATCACTTCTGTAAACTCCTAGAAAGGTCCTACGAGGACTGCCTCCTTCACGATCTCGAAATCGTGATTGGCGACTTCAATGCCAGGGTGGGTAAAGAAGGGATATTTGGCCACACTGCCGGAAAATTCAGTCTTCATGATGAAACCTCCGCTAACGATCTGGTAGTATGTTGCACCAGGTTTCAGCACCAGAAAATACACCAAGCCACGTGGCTGTCTCCCGATCGAAAAACATGAAACCAAATCTATCATATTGCGATAGACGGAAGGCATGTTTCCAGTGTATATAGACGCAGACAAGATGCGCGTACGCATCAGCGGACCAAAACAACATGCGTCTAAATGAACAAGCGAAACTGCAATTGCAACAGACGTTTGCTAACTTTGCTACTCTACTCCCACACCTCCGTGCTTCCCAGCAAACTGGTACTCGCGTGCATTGAATGAAAATTTCCCTCCCACTACTTATCGGTGCTGAAGAAGTCAATGGCTTTTAGCGACCCAGAAAAAACGACTGGCAAGATGAAGCGTGCTATAGAAAGAAAAGTGTAAAAAGGAAGAGAGACGTATGTATTTTTCGCAGAAAGAATAGAGTGACCGAGTACGAAGAGTTTCAGATGCTAGCTCACAAAAAATGCATCCAATAATTTTCCCAAAAGGTGAGGTAACTTAAGGAAGGTTTTAAACCCGGGGTAAATACCTGTTAGCACGAGGACGGCGACCTGGTGGCTGATGTTCAAAGCACACTTAAATTGTGGAAATAATATTTCTCGCATTCGCTAAGTGCTGACAGCGAAAGCGTCGGCAGAAAGTGTAACGATCTCTAACCGGTACGGTGATCCTGCAATATCCACCAACTACCTTCTGTTAATCGTATTGTGTGAAAAATTGGATCCAACCGTCAAAGAACTGATAGGATCTTAACAGAGTGGCTTTAGTCCTGCTAAATCTCCCATTGGCCAGATATTCACGATAAGCCAAATATTAAAAAAAAGGTGACAACATGTCCATTTTAAATCAACTTTCGACAGCACGAGAAGAAGTTGGCTATATCTATGTCTAAATTTGGTATTCCTGCAAAACTAATTCGGCTCTGAGCCGTTCAGATGAGATGGCCTTTAGAGTGTTCGAGAGAGAGATCCTCCCAGAGATTTATGGACTTTTACGTCTTTGCGATGGCGAATAACTCCGACGACAGAACAATGATGATGAATGCCGAATTAAATGTCAGCTGCTACGCTGGCTAGATCTTGTTGTACGTGTGAAAAAAATGCTCCAGCCCTGAGTGTAGTCGCGCTGGTATCCGCTTGTGGTAGTCGAGGAAAGGCAGACCTCCTCTGAGTTCGAAAGACAAGGTGGAGAAGGACTTGGCTTCACTTGTTGTCTCTGGATGGCGCCAGTTAGAAAAGCAGAGATGCAACTAGCGTGCCATTTTGAAATCGGCCAAAATCGCCTAGACGGTTATAGCGCCAATTAAGAATAATATATTTTTGGTGTTCCGATCGTTGTATATTTAGTTTACATAATTGTTGACTGAGCAATGACTACTGTTGGTGCTAGTACATGTAAGGGAGTTCACCGTCGTTGCTGTGGTGTATGACGAAACTGCAGTCGTAGTGGGGAGCGACGAGAGCGAGGCGCATAGCTGGCTTTATAGGAAACTAGTGGTGTCCCGGACGTATGGAAAGTAAGCACGCTTTGAACCGAGAGGCGACACTTGTCTTAGTGTCTTTATCCCTGAGTGGGAATATCGCCCTGTCTCAAACTGCTCATTTCCTGACGAGCTGATATTTGGCGTAATGCTCGCTTGTATTTATTGTCTGCTTGCGTTAAGCTGTTTCTTGCATTTCCTCGCACGCCATTCGGCTTAACGTTATGAGTTCGAATATAACCAACAAGTAATTTAAAAATTTCACCAAACGTAATAACTTTTATTTAATTTTAATTTTGTATAATTGCCGATTACGGTAGGTTGCTCTTGTTTGCCATTGGCAACTCCGCTGTCTGCCATTCGGGTTCTCTGAAACCCAATTTACTGTTAGAAATTAACAACGTAATTAAACTATAGCGTCATTTCGAAATCTCATTTCCGCCATATAAATTTTAAAGCATTTTTTATAGGTAACAATTATATTCAAACTTGTATCTCTACAAAAGCATGTTATAAAGCTGTTATCATAACTGAGCTGACGGTAAAGCGCTATGCTGGTTTTTCGGAAGGGCGAGTAAAGAAAATAACAAACAATTGTATTAGAATAAGTTTTTTTTTATATTTCTTTTTTTTATATATGAAAAATAACAATAAAATATTATATTACAATCGAAGGAGCACTAGCTGCCAGGGCTTACGGCTCACGGGACTAATATTATATTTAACTAGCAAAGTCAAATTATTAGCCAGTTAATTTTCTGGTAAACGGGTATTAAACAACTATCGACACATCAATTAATAAAATTAAAAGCTATAAATTAATAAGCTATGTGGAATAAATGTTTATATAAGCAAGTAGTATTTAGCAGAGCTTTTTGACGAAAGCGATAAGTAAGGGTTGACATTTGGCGAACGGAGTGAGCGATTCGCCCGTCTTGCAGTATCACTGCTAAAAGCGCAAATTACGAAGAATTTAAAATTTACATGACAATGCAGTCTTGTGAGAGAGGCGGCAGTAATGGTGGTCGCTGGACTCACTGGGTCAATGACGGCGCGTAATGCGGTGAACCTATCTGTAGGTGACAACGTCGTCATTTGCAGTCATGGGAGTGCTGGTGATCGTCGCTCCATTATTGCTCGCGTCTTCTTCTCGACTGGGGTGGCCGACGAGACTGCGTCGCTGAGACGACTCGAGTCAGAGTTGGTCGTTTCCATTCCACTCGTCTTATCGGCAATCACCTGCTCGCTTAAGTCGGCTAAACGAAACGAGTCTTGTTCGGTCTTAAGTAAGCGGTACTCGCGAAAAGTGCCACGTCGTAGAATGCCCTGCCGACCATGTAGTGGAGCTGGCTGTGCCCTATTGAGGGTTGCCCGAAAATGGTGGGTGAGCATTACCACTTGATACCTTGGTTGTTGGCACATTGAATTCTTCGTGTGGCGTAGCGTTGTCAATTTCTGCCGTCATGGCTTCTTCTTCGTCGACGTGGTGTGGTCAGATAACATCTTCATCTTCGTTTTCTGTGTCTCAGCTTGGTCCATGAAGCATTATATGGTGTGATTTTCTGCATTGCTTGCGTCTAATAACGCTGTCGCACTAATTGGGAATATTTAGCGAAATTGCAAAACCGGTATAAGTGGAACAATACAAAAAGAAATCTTATATTGGGCATGCTAGCAAAGATTCATCCTGGCTCAAATGACAAGACTCGAATTGTCGACGTTCAAACTCAGCGTATTATAATCAGTAGAGAAAACTTGTTCTTTAACCGCCAAGACCGGTCATCAGAAACCCACTCCCCAATCAGCTACACCAGCCTTAGCACCTGTCTCCGGCAATAATCGCAATAGTGTCGAGACCTTAAATGTCTCCTTGCACCAAAACATGATGCATTTCATGAATTTTAAAAAATCAAAAGCAGCTCGTCAAACAGAGGAAATGAATGTCCCGCTGAAAATATGTCGATATGTCCCAGCATAGACTAGAGCTCTTGAAATTCTTAAACGATGGGGAGATCTATGTCATGCTCTCAGTCGAAATCCGTTCAACAAACAAAAATTGTTTCAAGATATGATGGAATAGCGCATGGAGAGACAGCAGTTCTAATTAGAAGACGTTTCTCCATATCGGTGAATCAATTAATGGACGTCTACAACTCTCTTGGACGTCGCTTCGTCGCTTCGGGTGACTATAATGCTAAGCATTCCTAAGGGTTCCCGCTTGAATAGTCCAAAGGGTAGGCAACTCTACTAAGCACTTATTGATGCATCAAACCTCCTGAAATATAAGATGCAAATTAGTAGCCACATTGAACTTACCATTAGGAGTGAAACAGAAATTGAGGAATCCGAGCGGGCTCTAAGTTCAGCGGTAACAGCTGGTGTTTTCCAGAGCACTCCACAAATGAAAACCAGAAATCCGAAGTAAAACTATCAAATTACAAAGAGTCAACTAGAATGTCTTGTTGCCAAGAACCGACGCCAACGCAGAGAATGGCAGAACCAGAGTTCACTGGCGTTGTTTTGCAGCAAGGCTAGAAGTCCCAACATGCGATATGAGCAGAGCGCTCAAGGCAGGAGAACACCTCGCTCACGCCAAATTCATTAAGCTTGTCACCAACCAGCACAAAGTGTTCCCAGTGGAAAGCAAAAACTTGTACACAGCCATTAACGAAAATCTGCACGACTTTATGAGATCAAAGTGGGAAATAAGCCCTTAGTGATGAAGAAAAATCTAACGTTTTGGAACTTCTCCAAAAAAATATATTGTAGCCTAATATGTCATCAAACGGATATGTATTGACTTTCCTCCCTGTCTCGCAAACTTAACCAATAAAAGTGCATCTACTCGAGATCATGAAAGCCATCAAAGAGGAACTGAACTTAAAGAATGAACAGGGATAAGATCTAATGACCTCACAGATGATACCATATATCTCAAAACTCTTTAACGCTATTCTAAGATATGACCATTTCCCAATACATTGAAAGAAGTCGATTATAATAATGATACCCAAACCACGAAAGGACAAAACGCAGCTTGTTCATTCAGGCCAATATGATTTCTACCTTGGTCCTCAAATCTCTTTGAAAAGACCTTGCTCTTCAATATTGGAGCACATTAGACTGGCCGGTGTATGAAGTTTTTTTTGGAAATTAAAATTTTTTTTATGTGTATTTTGATATAAAAACAAACTTCAGAAAATTTCATCCAAATCCAATAATGCCTAGTGGTGCCTAGTTGACCTTGAAATTTCGTATAGGTGCATTATAGGGTATTCTAGAGAAAAAACAGTTTCAATAATAGATAGTAGATATTAGAATAATGTATTTATTTGAGTGATGTATATTAAACTACCTGCTTTACAAGGGAGCTTTTCGTGTGAGATGGATATATTTTGCGGTAATGGTCCACCACTTGCAACAGATATTGTTTGTCCTCCTCGTCATACGTGAGCGCTCTATTAAAATCTGTTATTAGTTTAACCGCCCTCTCGGCTGCATCGTTGACAACGGCCAAATTTTCACAAATCCTTTTTCCATCGCAAAAATCTTGCCTATTTTTCCATGTTATCTGATCTGACCGCAAGAAATTCCAATCAATTTGCAATCGAATGAAAAATCGTCTTGTTCTTGCCGATACGAAATCGCTGACATTTTTTTCAGCATATTCTCTGACATCTCTTATTGTCGCTTTAATATGCAATTACATCATTTATAAGTTGGAAATCTTGTCTTGGAGCGTTCACAGCTTTGACACATCCAAACCAATAAGGAACGTAAATGCGCGTTAAAAATATACAAATGTTACGAAAGCTTTTTAATTCCGAAGTTGTTAATTTAAATTGCTCACGAAACAGAAAAAATGTATAACAGTAAATTATTTTCAACATGAATCTAGCATGCGATGTTGCACCAGGTGCACGGAATCCCGAAAAACTCGGTACTTCTTCCCCAATAAAAATCTATGAAAGTTGCAATATTTCTTTATAATCTGCCCAAACGTATTCAGATTTCAATGCTTCAAGACAAAATTGTTTATGGTATTCCAATTCGGCTACCGTTATTAATTCCAGTGTTACTTGATGTTGTATCAAACGATATTATTTCAACTAAACTGTCCATTTTCCATTTATTCAAAAAGTTATAGGTTGCATCAGCTATATTTTCACCAGAAGAGTCTTGCAATTTTGGAATTCCAAGCAATTTCTCCACATTTTCGCTGGTCACAACCAGAGCTAGTCGATCTGATTTTTCTTTGCCTTTTATTTCTGGGAGTAGTTTGTCATCCCAGTGAAGGACAAATACGTCAGGTATCTTAAATCAGGGAAATTAAACCAAATATTATTTTTATAAAACAAACAACTTCACAACAGTATTCACAAAAATTAATATTTTAGTATTTACATTGAAACTATCCAGAATCTGTTGACCTTGCTTGCGGCGATAATCTCTCCGCATTGTCTGAATAGTGGTTCGATTGAGCACTAAATCGTCCAATGTTATTGATGTGGAGTTGGACTGACTCCTTGATTCTTACGCAATAACGCAGATGCAGTTGCACTTATTAAATGCATGGCATCTCTAGTATTAATTTTACACTTGTCTATACTTGCGAGCATTCTGTCGTCAATAAACTGGATATTATCCATAGCAGATGATTGCTCTGATATTTCAAGAAAATAATAAACTTACATACAATGATAATAAAATAAAAATCTAAATTACCCAAACAAACGGTTTTCTCGCAATACGTTTCAACGCGTTTTTTTTTATGTCTGAAAGCTGTTCTTTTCGTTTTTGTTTTCTCTTCTTCTTCTTCTTCTTCTTAATTGGCGCTATAACCGCCTAGGCGATTTTGGCCGATTTCAATATTGCACGCCTGCCGCTCCTCTGCTTTGCTGCCTGGCGCCAGTTAGATATCCCAAGTGTAGTCAAGTCCTTCTCCACCTGGTCTTTCCAACGTAGAGGAGGCCTTCCTCTTCCTCTGCTACCACCAGCGGGTACCGCGTCGAATACTTTCAGGGCTGGAGCATTTTCTTCCATACGTACCACATGACCTAGCCAGCGTAGCCGCTGAATCTTAATTCGCTGAACTATGTCTATGTCGCGGTACAGCTCATACAACTCATCGTTCCATCGTCTGCGGTATTCGCCATCGCAAAGACGTAAGGGACCAAAAATCTTTCGGAGAATCTTTCTCTCGAACACTCCAAGCGCCATCTCATCCGATGTTGATAGGGTCCATGCTTCTGCGCCGTACATTAGCACGGGCATGATGAGGGACTTATAGAGCGTGGTTTTCGTTCGTCGAGAGAGGGCTTTACTGTTCATTTGCCTACTCAGCCCAAAGTAGCACTTGTTGGCAAGAGAGATTCTTCGTTGGATTTCAAGGCTGACATTATTGTTGGTGTTGATGCTGGTTCCAAGATAAACAAAGTCCTCTACTTTGTCAAAATTGTAACTGTCAACAGTGATGCGGGAGCCAAGGCGCGAATGCGGTGACTGTTTATTTGATGACAGGAGGTACTTCGTTTTGTCCTCGTTCACCTCCAGACCCATTCGCTTCGCTTCCTTGTCCAGCTTTGAAAAGGCAGAACTAACGGCGCGGTTGTTGAGGCCAATGATATCGATGTCATCGGCATACGCCAGCAGTTGCACACTCTTATAAAAGATGGTACCTGACCGGTTTAATTCTGCAGCTCGAATTATCTTTTCTAGCATAATGTTAAAGAAGTCACACGATAGGGAGTCACCCTGTCTGAAACCTCGTTTGGTATCAAACGGCTCGGAGAGGTCCTTCCCAACTCTGACTGAGCTGGTGGTGTTGCTCAGTGTCATTTTACATAGCCGTATTAGTTTTGCAGGGATACCAAAGTCAGACATCGCGGCATATAGGCAACTTCTTCTCGTGCTGTCGAAAGCTGATTTAAAGTCGACAAATAGATGGTGTGTGTCGATCCTCTTCTCACGGGTCTTTTCCAATATTTGGCGTATCGTGAATATCTGGTCGATGGTAGATTTACCAGTTCTAAAGCCACACTGATAAGGTCCAATCAGTTCGTTGACGGTTGGCTTTAGTCTTTCACACAATACACTCGATAGAACCTTATACGAAATGTTAAGAAGGCTGATCCCGCGGTAGTTGGCGCATATTGCAGGATCACCCTTCTTGTGGATTGGGCAGAGTACACTTAAATTCCAATCGGCGGGCATGCATTCGTCCGACCATATTCTGCAAATAAGCTGGTGCATGCACCTTACCAGCTCCTCGCCACCATACTTGAATAGCTCAGCTGGTAACCCATCAGCTCCAGCGGCTTTGTTGTTCCGTAGCCGCATAATTGCTATTCGAACTTCATCGAGGTCGGGTGACGGGATGTTAATGCCGTCATCAGCGATTTGGGGTTCGGGATCTTCATCTTCTCCGGCGACGCTTTCGCTGTCACCATTTAGCAGAGTGGAGAAGTGTTCCCTCCACAATCTAAGTGCGCTTTGGACATCAGTCACCAGATCGCCGTTCTTGTTCTTACAGGAATTCGCCCCGGTCTTAAAACCTTCCGTAAGTCGCCGCACCTTTTGGTAAAATTTTCGGGCGCTTTTCATGTCGGCTAGCATCTCAAGCTCTTCACACTCACGCATTTCGGCCTCTCTCTTCTTTCTACGGACGATACGTCTCTCTTCCTTTCTCAACTCCCGGTAGCGTTCCCATACAGCTCGCGTTGCGCCCGATCGCAGCGTGGCCCTGTAGGCAGCATCTTTATTTTCCGAAGCGGCGCGGCATTCCTCATCATACCAGTCATTTTTTCGGGTTCGCTGAAAGCCAACGACTTCTTCAGCGGCGGTACGCAGTGATCGAGAAATGTGCTCCCAGTGCTCGCAAATTCCGGTTTCTTGAGAAGTGCTCTCAGTGAGCAGGTGTGAGAGTCGAGTGGTGAAGTTTGCAGCTGTCTGTTGCGATTGCAGCTTTCCGACGTCAAGCTTTCGCTGTGTATTTACACGCACGTTTTTTGATGCACATAGGCGTATGCGCATCTTGGCTGCGACAAGATAATGATCCGAGTCGATGTTCGGTCCTCGGAGTGTACGTACGTCTAATATACTGGAAGCATGCCTTCCGTCTATCGCAATATGATCGATTTGGTTTCGCGTTTTTCGATCTGGAGACAGCCACGTAGCCAAGTGTATTTTTTTATGCTGAAACCTGGTGCTGCAGACCACCATGTTTCGGGCCCCGGCAAAGTCGATCAGTCTCAGTCCGTTGGCGGAGGTTTCATCGTGGAGACTGAATTTTCCGACAGTGTGACCAAAGATCCCTTCCTTTCCCACCCTGGCATTGAAGTCACCAAGCACGATTTTGATATCGTGACGGGGGCAGCGCTCGTAAGTGCGTTCTAAGCGCTCGTAGAAGTGATCCTTGATCACATCGTCCTTCTCTTCTGTCGGTGCGTGGGCACAAATCAGCGAGATGTTGAAAAATCTCGCTTTGATGCGAATCGTGGCGAGACGCTCGTCCACTGGAGTGAACGACAGTACTTGGTGACGAAGCCTCTCTCCCACCACAAATCCAACACCGAACTTGAGCTCCTTTACATGGCAGCTGTAGTAGATGTCGCAAGGCCCAACGGTTTTCTTGCCTTGCCCCGTCCATTTCATTTCTTGGATGGCGGTGATGTCAGCCCTTACTCTTACGAGGACATCAACCAGCCGGGCAGCGGCACCTTCCCCATTAAGGGTTCGGACATTCCAGGTGCATGCCCTTAAATCGTAGTCCTTAAAACATTGCTTGTGGTCGTCATCAAAAAAGGGAGATCTCATCCGAGGCACATTGAAATTTTTCATTGGGTATAGTTTTTTACGTGGCGGGTCCCAAGCCCAGCGCACAACCAAATACTGGAGGGTTTTTTGTTTTTGAAGACACATTTATATAGCGAGCCGCTTGCTCCAAGTCAGACGCCCGCTTGCTGCCGCACCTCCTGGTGAACAGACGCTGCTGACTTCAGTGAGCCCTTAAACCGAATATGTCGGAGTGGCCCCACTGAAGCTCCCTCTCTTTCTGCCGTGACCCAAGGCTCCACACGGATTGGTTACCATATCTCACACAAGGGTTGCTCACGTTGCCCAGAGTGCGCGACGAGGACGCAAGAGTAGGGATTGAGTGTAGCCACTCATCTGTAACTGCAGGCCCAGAAGAGTTACCACACCCCATTGCACTCCTGTTTTTGTTTTCTCACCATTTGGATATCTACACCAGACATACTTCCTGGTCGACCTCTTTGAAGTAGAGAAAAATCTCTATCCTGTTGGATCTTTATTGTTTCAAGTGCATCTGAGCTTGCAATGTCAAATATATAATTTTCAATCAGATCTACGAATTCCTCTTCATTTTTCCGGTGTTTTTCATACTTGGATTTGGCATTCTTCTGCAAATTTCTCCATTTTTCGTACAGTTTCTCCAAGGTTTTAGTGCAGTTTTGTTCTGACATTATCGGAATGTTGGCTCTTTTCTAAAATTCAGAAACAACAGAAACCGTGCATTTTGCGCTGCTTTTCAAATAATTATTTTCCAAGCGCATTTTATAAAAAAAAAAAATTGAAGAACTTGCTTCATTGACGGTAATTTGGCACCGAAAATTTCACTTTCACATTTGCCCACCAAAAATACCTTATCATCGCCAGATCTAAGCTGTTTTTTTAATGCCATTTATGTATAATGTTTTTTAATTAATCTCTAATTCACTTATATTCACTTCATATTCAGATGTCCACTAAGTAATGAATGAGAAAGCTCACATGACTTTGTATTTCTTTATTGCAGCATGTTATGACTTATTTCTCATCATCTTGACTTGCTGTTATTTCCCGTTAGATGTGCTCGTTTGCAAGTAGCAATTTTAGCAAATCTACTTCGATTTGATTATGTGAATTGTAAAAAATAATGTAATAAATTTGACTGTGCTAAGAAAAAAACTTTTTCTGATACCAAACTTCAAGGTCAACTAGGCACCACTAGGCATTATTGGATTTGGCTGAAATTTTCTGAAGTTTGTTTTTATATCAAAATACACATTTAAAAAAAAAATTTAAATTTCCAACAAAAAAATTGTACGGCCAGTCTATTGCACATGCAAGGATCATAACGCCTTCGCATTAATTTGGATTCGGGGCACAACGCGGAACTATAGAACAAGTTAACCGTCTAACATCTGAGATAAGGATGACGTTTGAACGAAGAGAGCACTTCCCAGCAATTTTGCCGTTCAGCAGATCTCCGTCTCACAATGCGAACCTTGGCAGATCTCGATGTGTAAACGATGTGCCCGGTATTTACTGCTCGTGGAGAAGTGGTTGCCTAACTGCCGCATAAGGGCCAATGAGCAAAAGTGTAAACACGCCACTTTAACATTAAATAGAAATTCCAGTCCTCCACTGCCCTTAAAAAACATTACGATCCTGTAGGCCAATGAAGTGGTATATCATGGTGTGCATCTCGACAGGCACTTGGCGCAAGCACATTGCTTGAACCTTTCCCTAAACTCCCAGAAATTGAACTAAAAACCCCGAAATACGTAGTGACACCTTCTGCTGATATAAATAAGCCATTAAATAAGTATGTACAATTGTTTCGCTGTTCATTCAGCTTTAAAACTAGTATGTAAAGATATAATTAAAATCACCGAATTTCGTGATGGCAGTTTGTGCTTACTACTAAAAGATACGTTTGACAAATTCAATTTTCCCAATCGCCTGGATATCACATGCCACTCAGTCATGGTCAGACCATACTATTCCAGCCCTATGCGTTGCAAAAATTGCGGTAAGCTCAACCATACAGCTAAACGCTGCAACAGCCCACAAATGTGTGACCACTGCAACCTACCCCCGACACCCCTGACATATGCACACGCACACTGTGTGCAAATTGCGTGGGATAGCACCCCGCTCCGGACAGATCATGTCCCAAATTTCTACAATCAAGAGAAATAATAAAATTACAAGTCCAAAACAAATGTACCGAAAGAAGCGATAAACATGTATAAAAATCAGCTCCCTTCAATTGTCGGAGGTCCATCCTTCTCCTCTATTATCAGAAACCAAACCACAAATAATAGCCAAGAGCACAACTCAATGCAAACATAACAAACACAAACTCGTTTTCCTTTTCACAAAACAATGAACAAAACACAATCCCTGTTAATGCCTTGTACGACCTTCTGTCACAACGTATTACACAGTACCAAAATTCATTACCTGCCGAAGACAACAATCAAACACCCGCTCATGACAATAATCAGCTCGAAAACAATAATACTGTTTACGAGAACGACTTTCTGCAGTCAAACATCTCCACGATGAATAACAGAAAATATGGAAATCGAAGACAGCACACAACTCATTAAACTTTGTCCAAATGGTTTCCATACTACAATCAGGGCCGGATTAAGGGCAGGGCCGACGGGACCGCGGTCCGGGGCCCCACAAAATGGAAGAACAAAATTTTCTTCATCAGTACAAACGATTTTTTTTGCTTTGACATTTTTATTCCATTCTATTTTATTTAATTTTTGTTACCAGTTGATTTGAATAAAATTTTATTATATTACTTGACACAGTTGGTCTTATCATTTTATTTTAACTTGATATAACGAAATTTTTCTCCAGAAGCTGAGCGCTTCGGGAGGTATCCAAGTGGTCCACCCACTGCGGGCTCAGGGTCAGCTCAAGTAAGGTGGAACTTGTACTTTTCACGAGAAGGTATAAAGTGCCTTGGGTGACTCCACCGGTACTAAACGGTACCCGGTTAAGTCTTTCTACAAGTGCCAAATTTCTAGGCGTTATTTTAGATAGGAAGTTAAACTGGAAGGAGAATCTAGTTCAAGGTCATGAGAAGGCTTCCGTAGCCCTCTACACATGTAAGAGAGCCATAGGCAGGAAATGGGGTCTTAATCCCCGGATCTGTCGATGGATTTTCACAGCGGCCGTCAGACCAATACTCCTATATTGTCATTTTATTTTAACTTGATATAACAAAATTTTTGATTAAAATCGTCTTACAAATAGGTAACGCGATATTTGTTAGGTCATATTTCGTTCAATTTTCCCTCCACCTCTCAGTGTGAGCAACGCAGTTGAACTATCGATTCATATCGAGAAAATCGAGAGTAAACAAAAGTCAGTTAAAATAACGGGGTTACACTTAAAGGAAAATTTGTCTCACTTGTCTTACTGTGTTAATTGCTGTAAAATGAATCTCATTAATGATATTATTGTAAATGTGTCAATATCACAAGTTAATGACGCATTCGCTACATACATATATCTGCACGTTTTGCTAACATAATTCATGAAATGTGATTTATTTTTAATTTGCCAAAATCAAACGTGTAAAATTAGCTTTTCAAGAGCGTTAATTTTATTTTTCGAATGTCATTCGTAAAAAATAACCTGACTCACCTGCATTGTAACTGAGTTAACCTTGACATACAAATACAATCCAAGTTTGATTATTAAAAAATAATCGAATCATAACTATTATAACCTTACTTACATTAACAAACTTATTAATCTAAAGTGCACTGCGTTTGAATAATAAAAAATCAGTTATGTTCAAGCAGCTGCGTTAGTGACTATATACATATATTTATGTACATTGTTTTCAGTTTGACTTAGACACGGTAGAAAATTCCATAATTTTCATTTATCGAATATAAAATATCAATAAAATGTCAGGCACTCCGTAATCGTCCGTTTCGCACAGACACGGTCATGGCATAACATAAGGATTGTTCAATCTACAAAATTAAAAAAACTATTTCTTGGTTTCCTTTAAATTTATTAATTTTAAAGAGAGATATTTGTATATTTTGAATTTAAATTTAAATAGTTTATAATAAAATATTGATTTGTGGTGTCAATGATATGATTTAATCATTTTAGATCGTGAAAATATATATATATCAATTTGTAGATTTATATTTGTGGTTTTAATTCTTATTAGAATTACAATTTTTTGTTTTAAATTTTAAAAACTCCATATAGGCAGGTTCTATGATTATCATATCATTATTCATTTTCACAGTTTGAATGTGAATTGCTTCGAAATAGTATTTTTAGTCATAAAAAGGTTTTCTGTTTTATAATTGAACTATGAGATCTTTTATATGGTCGGCAGTGAAAATGTGTTTGATTTTGTTTATAGATAGATATAAAAGAAGGGCCCCACACGTATCCAGGCCCCGGGACCCCCACATTCTGAATCCGGCCCTGACTACAATGGAATGCCAACGGATATTACAACACCTACCACGAGATTCAACTAATTATAAAAGAATTTAAACCTGCAGTTTTATGCTTACAAGAAACGCATTTACGCCACAACTTAACTCCTAATCCTCCAAATGGCTACAACGGCTTCTATTTCAATACCACTCAAAACCAATGCAGTAAACAAGGAGTAGCAATACTGATAAAAAAAGAAATACCACATAAACTCCTTTTCACTGCCGATACGCTACTCAGTATTGCAGGAGAGATACTTCTTATACCAAAAATAGCTATAATCAACACCTACATCCCACCTAAACAACACTTTTCTTGTACAGATATATTCCACATTTTAAACAAGTTACAAACCCCTATGCTATGGTTGGGCGATTTCAATTCATGGAGCCTAGTTTGGGGTTCTCCTCTATCGAATGATAGAGGTACAACAATTGAAGATGCCTAATTAAGCACAAATCTTATAGATTTAAATGACGGTAGTCCTACACACATCTCCACTCACCAGTCGCTCACTCACGTATGTAGATGTTACCACATGCTCTGCCAATCTTTTTCCGATACGACCGAGGCGACCACTTCCCGCTAATAATTGAAATCGCATTTCAGACCTTCACCACCATAAAAAAGTTTAAACCCATCTTTTTAACCAACAAAGCAGATTGGGGAAACTTTAAAGATCTTTGCGTTAAACTGTCTGAAAAATACATTGCTTCCAACAACATCAACCAAGAAGCAGCACTCATTTGTTCAGCAGCACACTACGCAATTCCCCAAACAAAGAATGCATATCATCGCCGGTATAACCCATGGTGGACCAAAGAATTAGAAAAACTAAGAACACTCAAACAAGAAAGCTGGCATGAGTATAAAAGAACGCGGAACTTTTTAGACCTATTAGCTTACCAACACCATTTTCAAAAGGCAAGCCAAAATAGCAAAAAGATAAAGTTTCGAGGAATTCACAAAAAACATTAATCCTAAGTCCCCACCTCAAAAAATTTGGCAAGACATAGCACGGCTCTCAGGTAAAAAAAAGCACACCCAAAGTGGCACCATCCCTGACCCAAAAAGTATCGCAAATGCTTTTGCCACATATGTACTGGAGCTCATACTCCAGTGACTCGAATTTTCCCAAGCAATTTATATCTGAAAAAAAAAACAAATCTTCAGTGTACACTTCAACCCCAATCGGCCAACTTAATAAATTTGCCACAACCTTAGAAACAGAAATTACAATCGGCGAGTTTGATGACGCAGTGACAAGATCTAAAGGGAAAACTCCCGGCATCGATAGGATTTCGAATCCAATGTTAAAAAATATTCCACACCCTCTTAAAGGAAGGATTGTTATACTTTACAATACTTTCCGATGGCATATATCCTCAGAGTTGGAAAACCGCTGAAATCATTTCAATACCGAAACCTGGTAGATTCCCTACCGAACTATCTAGCTATCGGCCTATTTCACTCTTATCATGCTTAGGAAAGGTTCTAGAAAAAATCATATCCAAACGTGTGATGTATACCCCACCACCTGCAGTTCCCCGAAATAAAAGCATTCGTCCGACTACGTATAGGGCATTGCACATTAACCCACCAACACATTCTTCAACGTATCCCATTCACTGGGTGCCGCTTCTGCAATAGCTCAACTACATCTACAGAACACATTTTAGACCAATGCCCTGCGTTCCGCGACATCAGAGGAGACACCTCTGCCCACACTCTCTCCGAACTTCTTAGAGAGCCAACAACGGGTAATATAAAGAAAATATACAAATTTATATCCAAAGCCCATTTAATGCATCTTATCTGACGTATACAAAAACAAATAAATAAATATATTTATATATTAATGTCAATTAATATTAACCCTCAGCCGAAGGCCTTGTCGCTAGAGCTGATTACTTTCTCGTAGTATAATTATTTATAATTATATTTCACTTTAATAAATAAATAAATAAATATACTTTTAAAAACACTCACCCTTTGCTTACTTATGTGCGTATGCATTAATTCCCAACTCTCATATGTTGGCATTCACATTAGTATACGTACATACATATGTATGTACTTATACAGTCATACCCAAAATAAAAGGAACACCACATATTGATAGATTTTATGTCTTTTTTTTTAATTATTTCATATTAAAACATGATTACTTCTGTGGCGAAACACATATACATAAAAAAGAGTTTAAAAATATATGTATAATTATTAAAAAAAAGACCTTACACAAATTTGTATCAAAATATGAGAGTTTTTAGAGAGTTTCGTGCAAATTAAATATAAACAAAAAAATTTTGCAATTTGCGCCGCATTTTTATTTTGGTGGTCATAAATGTATGTACATATATATATTTATTTCAAGTACATATATAAATACTAATGCGCCCATTCTTTGTTACCTGACCAGATAGTAGCTTCGATGCGACATATGTGAATGATAAAAACAGCCAAGTATCCAATTACTTAGTTCTCACTCCTTTAAATGCTATTTAGTTGGCGCCTTCTTTTAAGGAACCGCGTCGCACACGATGCTGTTCACGCCAGATTACTAAAATCTGACATAAAATAGGCTAACGTTGAAGTCAACTGATAGCAGTTGGCGAAGCCTTTGACTAATTGCTAGTGACACCTTAGCGCATTGATTTGGAAAATGCCATATCAAATAGTGAGCGGAAAGCGGAAGGGCAGCAGTTGCTCGCGGATAATCATTACTTTAGAAGAACGTGTTTGTTGAATTAGCGAAAGCTAACTTTTTATCATGCTTAAATACTCAGATTAACATTTCTAATGTACCATAACCTGGAACGCTATTTGAAAAAATCATACTCATAATTGTTAATTCACCCTTAATATTTGAACTTTGAGTCTAAACGAGTCGAATCGCCTGAAAAAACTAACTAAGTATTTATAGTAAATTATGAATATACATACCATAATACGATAAAATAATCAAGTGATATCAGAAATTGTAGAAAAGTTTTTTTTCTAATAGCGGTCGCCCTTCGGCAAGCAATGGCAAACTACCGAGTGTATTTCTGCCATGAAAAAACTTCGCACAAAAAGAACGTTCGCCGTACGGAGCCGGCGTATAGCTGTAGGCCCCTCAATTTGGGTTACATCTATTATTATTTCTTCTGAAATATGGCACGTTGTACGTATACTCGTTTTAGTCATATTTAAAGAAATTTATAACCGATTCATAAATGCAAAAATGGTGGGCTAAAGCAAATCAATAGCACGGGAAAACATATATGGACCTTCGATGCTATTTTTTTTTTTTTGAATGCAGGCCGAGACGTAAAAGAGCCAAACTTCGATGGCTTTTTTAAATAACTTCCAAATATAAAAATGGTCTTGAGCTAAAAGAAAGTGTTGATATACACATAATCAGGCCGAAACTTTTTTTATGTACATATGTATATTTAATGGATGAGCACACAAACCATTACAATTTCAAACAATAGCAAAAATAGATTTGTTAGAACCAAAACCACAACCACACATTCATGAAATAGCGGCAGACTGCCCAACCGGACCTGTTCTTGGAGATAGGAAGATTGAATGGCATCCTCAGTTCACACGGCACACCTACTTGGTACAGGTGGTAGTGTGCTTGCCTTGCGTGCCGGCTAAATAATATGTAGTAATCTCCAAAATCGCAGCTATAAATTCTACCGCTTTACTGTTGTTTCTTCTTAGAACAACTTCCAAATAAAAAATGGCCTTGAACTAAAAAATATTGTTCTTGATATAAATATAACCACGCCCAAAAGAAATTTTTATATGAACAAGTATGTAAAGAAACTTATGGTTTAAATAATTTTTCTAATTCAGCAAGGGATGCTTGACTTCGGCAGGGAGGTGTCCTCGAACCATTTAAAATGTGCGATTGTGCGTCGTACTCGAAGTCGGCTGAACGCTGTAATACCCTTGTTTCGGCATATGGAATCGGGTTTAGTGCCTGTTGTATTGCAGAGTGCGTAATGGTGCTGCACTGCGCTCCATGTCCCAGCACTTTGAGCGTCAAAGTACTTATAAATGAGTCCGTAGATGTCCTTTTTCACCAAATAATCAAAGGTGTGCTACGGTTGTATTATTGCAGCCTTAGCTCTTTGTTCGACAAACTCGTTTTCTTTATCGCTGGAGTGACCGGGATTCCAAATTACTTTGACTTGATTTTTATACGCAATTAATATGCTCCGTATACTTAAGATGAGGGGTGATTGGTTCGTTATGTATGTGAACTGGCTATCTGAACATATTATTGTTTTCTTATTAGTTTTGGATGCGAGTATGATGGTCATATATATTTCAACGGCTTCTGGTGTGTACACTGAACAATGGCAAGGCAGTTGACCAACCGTTATTGTTTCACATTCGACATTAACTAGTGTAGTTACTTGCGCAGTGACCGTATATTGTGTCATATGAGTAATTGTGAACCAGGTTGCCGAAAGTGGAGACCCTTGCGGTATCCCATTATGGAGATCGTGCAAATTAGAAACTAGTAAATAATAACTTTTGCATTAAATTTTCTATTCGAAAGAAATGACGTGACGAAATGATATATCTTATTTCCAAATTTCCAATTCTCTAATTGAAGCAAGACGATCTAAATCCTAACTTTGTGAGGAGATATGATTGCGGTTAGCTAAACCACCTGAGGCAAAGTTTTCAAAAAACAAAAGTGCGTCCGAAGTTCATTGACTTTCTTTTATGCCACTTGAATGAGCTAATTAAATGATTTTCCGAGATATACCACATGATACGTTTTGAAATGATTTTGGCTAGTAACTTGCAATTGCAAATGCAGCATATGAGCGAAATGGGTCTAAATTCTAAGACCTCTGCTGATGGTTTCTGGGACTTTGGAATCGAAACGACTACGGCATTTTTCCAGTCTTGAGGGAAAATTCCAGTGCACGTTATTTGGTTAAATAGGTTAACCAATCTTTGTTTTAGCTAGGTGGGTAAGTTTTTAACATTACATACGAAATGCGGCCTGATCCTGGAGTTACCGGTTAGCTTAGAAAGAGTAGCCTCATATTCTAAATTGCTGATTTACAATTTTGCTTTTAAATATTTTGGCTTTGAATAACCTTTATTCTTAGTGGATGCGGCTAATGTAAATTTTCCCGTGGAGGAATATAGGCACAAAGTATGGTTAGTTTAAAGCCTATTAATACCGAAATATTTGATTGGATTTGTAAACGTTTATGAGGAATCTATTTTTTTTATTAAGACCGTGATACCTTGTTTATTCGCAATTGAAAATGACCACGTATTATCTGGGAACAGCCCCATCTTTATTTGCAGCGAGGTGAGTTTCTTGAAGAGCAATAGAATTTGGTGACTGCTCTTTAACGAGTATTTCTAGTTTTGTAAAGTTGCTGTAGAAGCCGTTTAGGTTCCACTGTAAAATTTTAAATTTAAAAAAAAAAAAGAAAAGAATTTTAGATTCTTCCTGGTCTGAAACTGTCATAGCAGGGCGAATTCATATAAGGTGGTGTTATAAGTACAACTACAAAATTCCCAGGTATTTTGTTTTTGATTTTGCGTAAGAGTTGTCAAAATTTACATACACTTTGTGTTTGTTTTTACGGCTTTTGAAAGCTTATACGCAAAACAAAAACAAAATACATGTAGCTGAATAAAGAAAATCAAACCGGCTGCTATAGTAACTAAACCTTATATGAATTCGCCTCGTGTCGTAGTGTGCTTACAATCTAGTTGAGTAGGTTGATGAGTTGCTATTGAGGTAATTTGTGTATTATTGAGAGATCAGGTTTGAGGGTGATGAGATTGGGATTGGAGTTCGTTTATGAATTGTATTGAAATATTTGCTACTGATGAGCAGGAGTTGATAGCGATGTTGTTGAGAATGTTGCTAAAGGTGGAATCAAGAGAATAAAAGGTTTGAGAATGGGGGCTAGTGATTAAAGTAGCGTTGTTGCTTGGGGCTTTGTTGATAATGGGATTGACTGGAGAGGGAGTTAGATTATCTGAGTTGCTGTTTAGTTGTGGATATAGATTTAATGCTGTATTATTGGAGTTGCTAATTGTGTTGGAATTTGAGACTTGTCGATAGTTAATCGCAAGTTTAGAAGTTGTGGGAGCAATTGGAAATGTAGTTGTATCGCTAGAATTGATCTACTCCTGTTGCTTATTTTTTTACTACTTCAGCGAAAGCGGTATTCGAGAGTGTAGGAATTTGAGATTTGCGTATTTTTATCGCTTCCGCATAGAGCATTTGTTCTCAGTTTTTAGTTGGAAAACCTGTTTGAATTTGTTTTATTTAAAATAAATTCAGAAACTCAACTTATCGCGTCAATTTGATGTAGGGATCTTAACAGAATAGAAAGTAGCAACGGAGAGGTTGAAGTATTTAGCAGAGCTTTTTGACGAAAGCGGTAACTTATGATTGCCATTTTGGCGAGCAGAGATAACAATAACTATTAAATTGTTATAATTTCTTTAACTTAAGTAGAAAATTGTCTTTAATATTGGCTAGGTGGCAGCACATTTATAAACTGCTTTCCAATTTTTTTTTTTGCATAGCTGTATACATCTTTGAGAGACTTTCTGATTTCACTTATGTGCATTGTTAATTAATTTGTTTTTAATTTATTAGATTTAACAGCCTGTAAACTTTTTTTTAAAGTCAGAGCCTTCCTAAAACTCTTTCAGTTTAAACCTGTACCAGTATTTCATCTATCTTGCAGTTTCAATTGAATTAAATTTTTTAAAATATATGGTAACCTTCTAGAAAAATATTTCTCACACAAAGCTTTCTTAAACCCTTTTAGTTTGACGCCAGTATTAGGGAATTTCGGTAGCTTGCTCATTAAATTAAATCAACGTTCAAAAAATGTGACATCCTCTTTGTTTCAGGAAAAGAAAAATGTAAACGCTCCTTCGCTCTGAACTGCATATTGCTTCATTTATTTTGTGATGTGATATGATGTGTTGTTTTGTTTTGCTTAGAAGTTATACTTAGGTAAATATTTTACTCTTAAGTGGTTGAAATAAGCTGTGAACCACTGTATATCAGATACACCTGTAACTTCCTTGAGAAACGTTTAAGTTTTAGGCGTTTAGCTGTTTCCTCCGTAATGAAGTTGAGTTCTGAGCATGAAACTTAACTTTGATGTAGATTAGCGCGGTTGCTGCGATGGCTGTTTTGCGAGAACGAGTGATGAATGAAACCGCTGAGTTGTTGGTTGTGCTTATGGAAGAAGTTGGCGATATAGCTGAAGATGCTGAGAATTGAACCAGAGGTACTTGAAGTGATGGCGTCGACTGATACGCAGAAGCTAAAATAGTGTTAGAGTGTAAAGGAGTATGGTGAGCTTACGCTGATTTTGAGTCTCTATCTATTTTAGACAAAACGATATGTATTAGTATCGTATATAATACATCACTCTCAGATCCTAATGAAAGAAGTGAGCCACGAAGCGGAGCAACCATATCAATAATGAATAACGAAGATATATGGTCACGAAAAACCAAGGCATTATTATCATACCTTTCTTTCAAACGTTGGGGGGCCTTAATATAGTTCTCTTCTGTTACCTGGAAGGGTTCTATGACACTAAATGCTGGTCCACTCATGCAATTTAAGAGATAGTTGAATTTGTCTACTTTAGGTATAGTGAAGTCTTCGTCGACCATATTCGAGAAAGTCCCGATGAATCGCTTGTTCTCCGCATACTTGCCATCAAACTTTGGTACCTTCAGAAGTGTCGACTTCGATATCTTCTAATCCAATTCCGTTTTTTACGGCGAGTAATTTGCGCTTTATAATGGCCCGTTGCTAAAAAAGTGACTCTAATTGGTGCTGCCCTTCTTAGTGCCTTGACGGTCCATCATGTTTCTGCCAATTTGTAAAAAATGTAGCAAGAAAAACAAATGTAATCAAAAAACTCCAAAGTCGAAATCAAAGGAAAGTGAAAGGAACGCAATCTTTTCCTTAACATATAATAGTATCTTCTCAATTAAGAGTTGAGGAAGTCCTGTCACGGTATCCAAATGAAGAATGTAAACGAAACGCCAGGAAAGGAAACGCCGCGTGTTGACCTGGAATTGAACTGAAAAATTAAATGTGCCACCTGTTGAAAACTTTTCAACGTGACCGGTCTTCACCGGTAAACCTGGTGTGACGTCACAGCCAAGTTACTCCTCGAATTTCAGATCAATCAGCGCAATCTTGTATTCTATCATTATTGGCGGTCATCAGTGGGTGCACTGGTAGCACGGTGGGTGACACTCATCGGCAGCGATGCGTGGAAACCTACGGGCACTATGCAGACTCATTAGAAACACCACCGTTCCCGAAGTCACACACTACATTGTAGGGATTGGAACGCAGAGCAATGGGGCGACCATCTGCGATAGTTTTATATGAATTAATTCTAATTCGGGACAAGTATTAGTCACATAAATATATATATCTATACGTAGAAAAAACTGGATTGTGGTTTGTTTGGCTGCTTCGGTTCCTTCTGCGGGTGTGTTCGTGATTGCTACTCGATGGGTTAGGAAAAAATAAAGTTCGGAAAACTCTAAACAGGTGGAATTGGATTCTCAGGCTTTTAGAGATAACTGGGGTCCAGCGCCAATTAAACAAAATAATAATTATACTTACATATGTGATGAATACGTATGTATTTTGAATTTCAACCAAATTTAGTTTTTGGAAATATCTCGCCCCCACCGCCATATACGTTGTTCTGCCCATATTTATTTAGTAATTGCCCTTTGCATATGTATCCAGAAAACGCATTTCAAGTGCTGGAAATTAAATGTGACTTTTTTGAAAGTGGCTACCCTTATCAAAATATAGTTATAAACTAAGTTCTAGCGAAACGAACGGTTTGACATCCATATTCTAAGATTTCCTATAACTTGCGTTTAGTTTTTCTTTTATTAAGGATGTTGTATTTACAGTTAAAATTTAATTACAACAAATAGGGAAGCTATGGCTGCGGTAGCCTTAAGAGTACTTATCATAATAAAGTAAAATAAGAATTAAATACATTGTAGTAAAAGTTGTTTTGATTTTGTTATATATTTTACAATATTTTAAGTAGATGATAAAAGTTTTAATACTGACGAGAGTTGGGTTTGTAAGGAGGTCCATTGGTTTTGTATTGGATATTTTATACTGGTTATAAAATTTACATTTTTTAAAATATGTTCTATGTTAAATCAGAATTCTTAGATAACCAATGTTAATTTTATTCAGCAGTGAAGACGAAGAAAATGATAAAACTATTAGTCCTGTTTCTTGTCTATTCGGTTGTACATTCTTTTTACTCCACCCACATTAGGGAGATGATATAAAGCAGCGTAAATACTGGGTCTAGTTTATTTTGGAAAGGGGATTATGCCGCCAGGTCCCGTCGCATCAGAGCGAGATTATTCGCCTTGATAGACCGTTTGAACCCTTCCCCATAACGATATAAAACCCGTGCAAGGCAATTTAAATGCGACAGTGGAAATGGAAGGGACCTTTGGTCTCGTAGTCGGTAAATTCAGCCTTGACGATGAAACACTCGCTAACGGACAGAAGCTGAGGTTCAAGTATAAAAAGATAAATCAGTCTACTTGGCTATCTCAGGATGGAAAAACAAAAAATCAAATCGATCTTGTTGTGGTAGAAGGAAGATGCTTCACGTGTCTTAATAGAAAACAAGGCACATCTTCCGTGAAAAGAAAGATGCCAGGAGATTGAGATGCTAGCCGACAGGAAAAACTCCCGAAAACTCCATCGTATTTGGCGTATTGTTTTAAGTTCCCCGTGAGCAAACGGATTTAACCCTAACAGTGTGGTTTTAGACATGGCAAGTCTACTATCGACCAAATAATCACGATATGCCAAACCTTGGGAAAGACCCGAGAAAAGATCTTTTTGCTTACTTCAAATTCGTTAATGTTGGAAAAGATAATCCGATATATATCGATGATATCGGTATCGTCAGGCTCAATAGCCGCGCCGTTACTTCTTCCTTTTCCAAACTGGATAAAGAAGCGAAACGTATGAACTCGGTCAAAATCGCTTACTTACTTATATCGCCAATTAAGTAAGTGAGTAATACATATGCAAGTGGCACTGCCCACTTTTTAGCAAATAGGTATACCTCAAAATTTTGAAAAAATTACACCCACCTCTCATATAGCTATTGAAGATATTTTGCTCAAATTTAATATGCAGAATGAGGTTGCAAGCAAATACAAGACATTAAACATTTTGGAAATAGGCGTGACACCGCCTACTGTAGAGCAAATGGATGTATCTCAGAAACTATGTTATCAATTCGGTACATACATTGCATTAACAAAGAAACATATTAAAACAGACAAAGTCGGCTTTTTTTGGCCAAATGCAAACCGAACCCGATTCGAACTTTATTGGCTGAACATGACCGAAACCGACGCCGAAGTTCGGTCTTATTCTGCATGTAATATATAGGAAAAACTACTGACCAACGGCGAACTATGTATGAAGTATGTTTGTATAGGTGATAACCTTGCATTGGTTTGGGCACAGCTGAAGACGATCAATACCGAAAGAAGCAGAAAGGAACTTATATAATATTGACATTTATATTATGTTATTATTTTCACCCTTATATTTAGAATTTTGAATTTTGTTGAGCTCGAAAAATCAAAAAAGTAAGCAAAATGTCGAAAATTGTAAACATCAGACAAAGACCCCGCGCACCTCTGATATGCTTAATGGTAATTTACAATGATCACAAAAACACTATATTTGAGTAACTATCAAAGAGAATTTGCTTAAGTTCCATATCCAGAAATGATTTGGAAGACTAAATGTACGGAATTATATTATAATTACATTTGTAAATGAACTGCGAATCAAACCCTACGAAATTTAATATACGCCTTGTATTTCAAGTCAGCCAGCACTATTTTGAAATTAAATGATATAAGTTGTAAAAAATACCATGCTCACCTCTCATATAGCAGTAAACACACAAAAATCAGAAATATCTGATATTTATTAACTATACAAGGTAGTTTGATCAAATTCGAAAGCCAATATTGGGTTTGAGAATGAAAAAATGGAATCATAAATGTTGGGAATAGCCATGGTATCGCCCGCCTCAGAGCAAATAGGTATATCTCTGAAACTTTTTTGTCAAATTCTTTCAAGTTATGTACACACTTTGCCTTTCTAGTCAGAAAGCATAATTCCGAAAATTATAAAAATCGGATTGAAACCACGTTCACCTCTCATATCACGATAATTTAAAACCAATCAATATTTTACAAAATTATTCTTTCGAATTTGGTATAAAGAATTTAACTAAGCAAAAGAGCGGTTTGACACCCATATTTTACTATTTCAGATAACTTGCGCATATTATAATTAAATTCCACTTTCCTAACATCACCCTATTCAGTATATAGCTAGCGATAAACTTTCTCCTCATCGAAATGAACCGGTTGATACTCATACTTTTCTATTTCGTATTACTTGTGTATAACTTAATTAAATTCATTATTATTTTTGGCCTTATATTTATGAATCGTCTGTATAATTTATAGAGCTTGAGGCCAGGTTTTTATTCGGAATAATATGAGAAAACAACAATTTTTCAAACAGGTAGAAGTGATACTGCTATTTCGGAGATCACCATATCTTCTCATCGGACTTCTTTCTTTCTAGACTTTACCTGGCTTTGAACCATGGTACACGGAGTTGCTAGGCGAGCACGCAACCACAAAGCCACGCCAACTGTGTGGAAATTGTTTGTTTTTCTCACTATCCCTTTCTCCAACCATACCGCTATTAAGGGGGACGTCGCCACTATGTGCTTAACAGGGTGGTCGGTATTGCTTGTTTTTACAAATATATAAGCTTTTTGTTCTGCTTATAGTTTGCTTTTAGGCTTGCTCGTCCTTATTATAATTATTATTATTTTAAATTCGATTTAAAACTAACCTATGAACCTTGGTGCCGGTAAGAACTCTTTGGAACTCAAATTTTAATATTTCACATAACTTGTGTGTACATTAAGTTTAATTTTTAAAACTGGTATTAACCCTCTCCCAAGCAAACAAAACCACACATAAAACTTTCCTGGGGTAGAAACTAATAACTGGAAAATTTGAGGTAGTTCTGTGACACGGATAAAACTTTATACGGGCATAAAGAAACAGATTTTAGCATTTGTATATAGGGAATATACATTAAAAAGCCAAACACTTACGCTCTCTAGTGAAAGGTGTTAAAAACCGGTACTCTAAATCGTCTTATTTATAGACGAGTAAACCGAGAACCATTCGGTGTGTCCCGGGTTCAAATCTTGGCCGGGCAAGCAATATCAAAAATTATAGAAAAGTGTTTTTCTAATACCTGTCGCCTCTTGACAGATAATGGCAAAAGCCCAAGTTCATTTCTGCCATGAATACCGTTCTGATAAAAATTATCTGCCGTTCGGAGTCGGCGTAAAACCGTTGGTAATTCAATTTGTGGTAAATTAAAGGGCAATAAATGATTGGCTCCTTTTTGATTGAGATGGTGTCTTCTTGATATATTTTGGATCCGCATGTCTATTTTGAAGAGGTTATCGTGTATCTAACCTATTGTAGATGCAAATGAATATTGAGTAGAAACTGTGGATTAAAACCAAAGCTTGTACTGTGGATGCATCTACATGGCCCTAACCCTTAAATGACCAACTTCACCAATTCATATTTAGAAATACATGTTATGTTAAAATTATGTGCTCAATAGGGTTTCTACTTTGATTTTTCAGAAAAATAATTTTTTTAAGTTATTTGTAAAAAAAGTGGTCGTATTTTAAAATATCCACTAGGCAATCTGTAAAGTTTTCGGTTCACTACCCAAAAGTGTGATATTTCAATAAACAGTTTAGGAAAACAATAGAAACACGTGGTAGATGGTAAAATATTATTTATTGAATGTATTCATATACAAATATATGTGTATTTATTTTTCTAAAGCATACAAAATAAATTAATTCATATGAAATGTTGACTTCAAAAAAATTTGAAAGAAAGTACATTTGATTTATTGAAAAATATTTACTTTTAAACCAGTCATAAAATAAAAATGTACTTAAATACCTAAAAATTCATACGATTTATTAACAAATATACATGTGTAAGTAATAAAATTTGACACCAAATAATAGTTTGCTATCTAGAAATGGTAATAATTGTAAAAGCAATTTTTTCTGACGTGATACATAAACTTAGTTTACATTTTGTACAAAATATTTTTGTTTGTCTTGAACGGTTTGAATACTTTAGCTAAGTCGCATAGTAGTCCAGTGATCTGTCATGCCCAATCAAATATCCTTAGATTGCGCATTGGCGGAATTAAGCTTTCTTTTCATCTACAAATGCCCAAAGACCCTACGTCTTGCTTTCTTGGAATTAAATAAGGAATTAGCTAATCCTAACTTCAATTCAATGAATCGCATTTTTTCACATTCATGTAAGGTCCAGGCATTAGTACATACCAAATCTAACAAGTGATAAAATACTATATTCGTCTGTTTTCACCACAATCTTGTGACAACTCAAGCAGCTGTGAAGCACATCAACGCCACCCATATGCCGGTTGTACTCTTTAATTATTTGTGGACAGGAAATCACCTTTAGAGTTATATCTTTTTTCTTTATATACACTAGACACACAGTTGACTCAAGATTAAAAACTTTGTTATCCTTCCACGACAAGGATGTCACGTCAACACCATCAACTGAAGCAACAAATTTATGTGGACCACGCTCGTGTTTTAACGTCGGTTTTTCTTCAGGAAGTTTTCAGTTGTATAGTAAATAGTTATCAAAATACACGATAAGATTTTATAACGATGGACTTCGCTTAAAAGTCTCACGACTATGTTTGCAGAAGGCTGTAGATCTAGTCCACTTTCATCTTGTACAGTCGGTGTCCAGAATAAATTTGAAACTTGTAAGCACATCATTCCAAAGGTTAATTTAGGGTGTCTATAACTGGACAAGCCTGACTCGGTTTGGATCTTCAAAAGGAAGAGCTTTTGTTTTGTCGTTGATAGCTGATGCTGCCGGATTTTTTCCAACCGATTTCGAGTTATAATTTTTTGTATAACTTTTTCAGACCAATAATCTCTAGTACTTGAGAGATTGAAGTAGGATATATAAAATAATATACCAATAAATTTAAACAAATCATATATATCGAAATGCAATCGCTCATTCAATTCAGAATAATATTTGTTTGTCAGCTATTTGTAGCTCTAAAGATTCTGGGAACAGATATGACCAGATCTGAAAGGGAGCTTCTAATTCTCTTAAATCATCAGGTCTACCTGTATCCGCCTTGAATGCATATCCATATTCGGAAGGTTTGGGGTCAACAATTATATTTTGGAATGCTAACGCAAAAGAATTTGAAGCTGTTTGTAGATGAGAATCCGTAGTAGCTCTGCCAAATAATGTTGATTATTGTCGTCATTGATCATACTCTCAAAGGAATCGTGCAAACTTGCACTAAGATCAATTTAATCAGTACAGTTTTCATCGATTACTTAAAAACTACAAGCTGATGCGCCCTCCTTCGGTGGAAGACTCGACCCTTCAAGATCTTCCTCCAAATCATCTGTGCTGTCATAATCATTCTCATTGCAGTCACAGTCTAAAGCAGAAACTTGATTATGGGACATCTTTGCCCATCAACTCTACTGTCCTAAGCTTGCATACAAATAATCGTTACTGCCAAAATACTGCAGTCGCACATTTTAGTTTTACTTTACCATGATTTTTATCCAATTTAACAGCAAACACAACAAAAGATAAACAACACGTGCACTTCAGTATAACGGAAATTTATAAAGACTTCAAAATTGAGTAAAAACTCAAAAATTAAGTGATAATTTCCTTGGGAACAACAGAAGCAAATTTTTGCAAAAATTTCGTTCTTATAAAAAGTAAAATAACTCAGTCACTTCTTGGCCGATTTTTTAAAAGCAACATTCGTTGAACTCGGTATTAAATAAACGTACTCTTTGAATCTAATCAAAACTCATGTCGTGTTTTTATAAAATAGTGTGTGAAAATATCGCCAATGTCAAAAAAAAGAAGAAAAAGGGTAGCAAAATTTAAGTTTGTTGTGCAAAAACAAGTAAATTTCTTCAGCTTTATTAAGACGTCTATATATCAAAAGGTCTGAGGTTCTTCTTTCTTAGACCGTTCTTAGAATGAAAATCGGTTGTTATTAGCTAAGATATGGGCTAAGAAGTGCGCAAAAGCACGAAAAAACGGTTTTTTTAAGGTTGAGTCGAGATTTTGGGGGTGTTTGGCAAATTCCAAAATTGGATTGTCGTTCTACTCGATAAGACCTACAAGAAAAATAACATCACTTCCCAGGTATTTTTGAGTGTCACACTGTGTTATCATATTGCACGTTTTACTTTTTGCCCCATAGTTCGAATCCATGATTTTTTGTGCCATGTCTAATTTTTATGCCTTGTTTTTAATTCAATAGAAAATAAAATATTATATAACTTATCTATAATTTTTTGGAAATCTTTTTTAATTTACATTTCTGTTCTGTTTCTATTTCATTACAAATGAATACATAAATTCGTCAACAAGCTTTCATATGTCGAATTTTGTGAAATAGTTTGAAATGCGAAATGCAAACACATTACATATTTTATTTATTCAATAGGATATAAAATAAAATATTAACTATCCGTGCATTTTTTGTAGTAGAAAATAGTTGCATCACTTCACAAAAGTTCTGATCTGATTCTATTTAGGTACAAATGCATATGATGCTGTATAAACTCTAAAACTAAGTAAGGAAAAAATTTCCGAAATGAAATTTCAAAAATTTTACAACAGCAGTTATAACAAAATAAAACGAAGCAAAATTATAATAATAACATTGGTAGGCACGATGTTAATTATCACATCTTAACATAATAAATATATGTGCACGACATTTTCTTACTGACCTCTCTGTTATCTGTGAATGTTATCTGGAAACGTTAAATAGCTGTGGGGAAATCCAGTTTGGAAACGTTTCAGACAAAATTTTTTTGCAGGCCAAATTTACAGCCTCTCATACTTCTAAGTTCTCTGCACATATGTATATACAAGGTGGCAGCTGTTAGCTGCTGACCGCCAATCGCGTCTAGCACACGCTCAAGCCATCCTTAATCACCACCAAGAGGAAGATGATTTTTCATCAAAAATAATCATGAGTGATGAGGCCCATTTCCATCTTAGCGGGTACGTAAATAAGCAAAATTTACGCTTCTGGGGCACTGAAAATCCGCGTGTAACCCACGAAGAGCCATTACACCCGCTCAAAGTCACTGTATGGTGTGCTGTTTTCGCTGGAGGAGTCATCGGACCTTTTTTCTTCGAAGACGTCGCGGGCCAAACGGTTACTGTGAATGGTGAGCGCTACAGAGCAATGATCAACGAGTTCTTGTTGCTGCAACTTGCTGAATTGGGATTGGAAAACACGTGGTTCCAACAGGACGGTGCAACGGCACACACTGCACGTGCCACAACCGATATGCTGAAGGATGCATTTCCCGGGCGCCTAATCTCCCCTTTTTGGCGATTTGCACTGGCCAGCAAGATCGCCTGATTTGACCGCTTCAGACTTCTTTTTGTGGGCCGTCAAGAATGTGAGGACCTATCGCCGGAAGTTTTGGCCAAAGTGATGGAAAATGCCATAAAAAAGGCTCAAATGACAATCAACTGTGGCGGCGGCCATTTACATGACATCATATTCTCGACTTGATGCTAACGCAAAAGAATTTGAAGCTGTTTGTAGATGAGAATCCGTAGTAGCTCTGCCAAATAATGTTGATTATTGTCGTCATTGATCATACTCTCAAAGGAATCGTGCAAACTTGCACTAAGATCAATTTAATCAGTACAGTTTTCATCGATTACTTAAAAACTACAAGCTGATGCGCCCTCCTTCGGTGGAAGACTCGACCCTTCAAGATCTTCCTCCAAATCATCTGTGCTGTCATAATCATTCTCATTGCAGTCACAGTCTAAAGCAGAAACTTGATTATGGGACATCTTTGCCCATCAACTCTACTGTCCTAAGCTTGCATACAAATAATCGTTACTGCCAAAATACTGCAGTCGCACATTTTAGTTTTACTTTACCATGATTTTTATCCAATTTAACAGCAAACACAACAAAAGATAAACAACACGTGCACTTCAGTATAACGGAAATTTATAAAGACTTCAAAATTGAGTAAAAACTCAAAAATTAAGTGATAATTTCCTTGGGAACAACAGAAGCAAATTTTTGCAAAAATTTCGTTCTTATAAAAAGTAAAATAACTCAGTCACTTCTTGGCCGATTTTTTAAAAGCAACATTCGTTGAACTCGGTATTAAATAAACGTACTCTTTGAATCTAATCAAAACTCATGTCGTGTTTTTATAAAATAGTGTGTGAAAATATCGCCAATGTCAAAAAAAGAAGAAAAAGGGTAGCAAAATTTAAGTTTGTTGTGCAAAAACAAGTAAATTTCTTCAGCTTTATTAAGACGTCTATATATCAAAAGGTCTGAGGTTCTTCTTTCTTAGACCGTTCTTAGAATGAAAATCGGTTGTTATTAGCTAAGATATGGGCTAAGAAGTGCGCAAAAGCACGAAAAAAACGGGTTTTTAAGGTTGAGTCGAGATTTTGGGGGTGTTTGGCAAATTCCAAAATTGGATTGTCGTTCTACTCGATAAGACCTACAAGAAAAATAACATCACTTCCCAGGTATTTTTGAGTGTCACACTGTGTTATCATATTGCACGTTTTACCTTTTGCCCCATAGTTCGAATCCATGATTTTTTGTGCCATGTCTAATTTTTATGCCTTGTTTTTAATTCAATAGAAAATAAAATATTATATAACTTATCTATAATTTTTTGGAAATCTTTTTTAATTTACATTTCTGTTCTGTTTCTATTTCATTACAAATGAATACATAAATTCGTCAACAAGCTTTCATATGTCGAATTTTGTGAAATAGTTTGAAATGCGAAATGCAAACACATTACATATTTTATTTATTCAATAGGATATAAAATAAAATATTAACTATCCGTGCATTTTTTGTAGTAGAAAATAGTTGCATCACTTCACAAAAGTTCTGATCTGATTCTATTTAGGTACAAATGCATATGATGCTGTATAAACTCTAAAACTAAGTAAGGAAAAAATTTCCGAAATGAAATTTCAAAAATTTTACAACAGCAGTTATAACAAAATAAAACGAAGCAAAATTATAATAATAACATTGGTAGGCACGATGTTAATTATCACATCTTAACATAATAAATATATGTGCACGACATTTTCTTACTGACCTCTCTGTTATCTGTGAATGTTATCTGGAAACGTTAAATAGCTGTGGGGAAATCCAGTTTGGAAACGTTTCAGACAAAATTTTTTTGCAGGCCAAATTTACAGCCTCTCATACTTCTAAGTTCTCTGCACATATGTATATACAAGGTGGCAGCTGTTAGCTGCTGACCGCCAATCGCGTCTAGCACACGCTCAAGCCATCCTTAATCACCACCAAGAGGAAGATGATTTTTCATCAAAAATAATCATGAGTGATGAGGCCCATTTCCATCTTAGCGGGTACGTAAATAAGCAAAATTTACGCTTCTGGGGCACTGAAAATCCGCGTGTAACCCACGAAGAGCCATTACACCCGCTCAAAGTCACTGTATGGTGTGCTGTTTTCGCTGGAGGAGTCATCGGACCTTTTTTCTTCGAAGACGTCGCGGGCCAAACGGTTACTGTGAATGGTGAGCGCTACAGAGCAATGATCAACGAGTTCTTGTTGCTGCAACTTGCTGAATTGGGATTGGAAAACACGTGGTTCCAACAGGACGGTGCAACGGCACACACTGCACGTGCCACAACCGATATGCTGAAGGATGCATTTCCCGGGCGCCTAATCTCCCCTTTTTGGCGATTTGCACTGGCCAGCAAGATCGCCTGATTTGACCGCTTCAGACTTCTTTTTGTGGGCCGTCAAGAATGTGAGGACCTATCGCCGGAAGTTTTGGCCAAAGTGATGGAAAATGCCATAAAAAAGGCTCAAATGACAATCAACTGTGGCGGCGGCCATTTACATGACATCATATTCTCGACTTGATGTAAAAAAAATTAAAAGACCAAATAAAAATAATCCACAAGAAGAATCAAAGTTTTTCTTTTTTTTTTTAATTACAGCCAAAAAACATCGGAAGGTTACTTTTGCGCCACCTTGTACCTAAGCTAACGGACAACAAGACATTAGGTAGAATTATTAACAACAATAACATATGCTATGCACACAAACCACATAACACTATCAGAAATATTTATATAATTATTATTACACAATGTGGTGTACAAAATATCGTGCAAAGGAAGCGAAGGCGAAGGCTGCAATAAAATATACATTGGAACTACAAAGAGGGCATTAAGAACCAGAATAAACGAACACAACAGTGCTAGCGTGGGAACAGAACTAGAAATACGATGACATTAAAGGCTAACGCATACAAAAAATGTAAACAGTGAATTACAAAGATGTTGGCAATATAATCTGTCCATATGGTACAGCAATAACTCACAATATTTAAGCTATTTAAATATGGTGTCCGGGAAAATCTATTTGTGTCGTTTTTACTAAAATATGATTAGTTATACCATTTTTAAGTTAATGTAAGAGCGATATATTTTTAAGTCACACATGCTTACTCTTTTCTTATTACCATTTGTTTGTTACTAATAATATTTTTCGTAAAAAAAATGTATCCATATATTAAAACAGGCTCCCTGAGGATGACCCGCTAAACTTTGTTTTATTTTAAACGAATCGGCAGAAAAGCTCGAAAAGCAAAAACACTTGTGAAAATATTAACACTTGCACGCAGTTAACCAATTAAACATTTTATTCATCAACATTAATTTACATATACATTTGCAGGCTCTGAAAGTGTGACTACTGTAGCTGTAAAAACTTTAAAAGAAAATGCATCCGAAACTGAAAAAAAGGATCTGATGAGTGAACTTGAGGTTAGTATACACATTTTGTAATCTATTCTAATCTTTGAAGTATTATACTTTGGCCACGGAACGGTTGTGTGAAGAAGGTGGATGAAATATGTGGATATATCAGGGAAATAAGAATATGTACTTAGATGTTTTCAAAAATAATAGTACAATTAACAGAACGAATCAGTTCAAAGAATCCATCTAAAATAATCCCCCAGAGAACCTCGATTGAGTTTATGCAGATCTTATTTCTGCAAAAGTCTCCTGCAGAGTTAGTAACGCATGACTTTTCTGGGCATTCGACAACTGCAACACCCTCATGATTCGTCGCCGTGATTATCCTAATGGCGTACTTCTCGTTTAAAAACAACAGAAGTGCGGAATGCTTGGGTCAAAAACTTATACTTGTACGCAAATGCCAAATGAGCATGTGCTTGATCGAGTGGTGTTTCGGTGCATGCAGCTAGGAATAATATTTACCGTAATTCCTGAAATTGCAGCCCCAGTTTCTTACAATCCTCACATTAATAGACATCTTTGGCTGACTAATGCGTTCCAACAAGCATTTTAACGCAACCCCTTACGCTTACGCTTTTTATTTGAGTTTTAACAATTTTTTGTTTTTTTTTTCAAAATAAAACAATTGAAGGTCAATCCGTTATGACTTTAATGTAAACGCACATAAACATACATACATACTTATTTCCTAAGGCAATGAGTTCACGCCAGCCAAATTTTTCATAACTGTACTATACTCGTATGTGCATGAATAGTGGGCATAGACAAATTTTGTCTCTGCATTCTAAAAACAGATTTCAATAGCAGAATGTTGCATACTAAAAACGAATTACTAACAGCCTTCATCTCCTCCTCAAAAAAACTTTCCTTTCCTACCCTCATGTGTGCCTTTTCACACATATGGAAATTTGTTGCAATAAAGTTATTCTTGGAAATAAAAACTGTTTTTAAATTTTTTACTATATTTATAGTATATTTTTTGACAAACGCAATTTTGGCAGAATCACTCCATAATTTTACGTGTATAGTTTTTATATTTTGATTTCCTACTGTAACATACATATGTATGTATGCGGCATCTAGCCTTTCCGTGAATCGCCTGTGGAGCGATTTTAGATATTTTTCGTGTAGTTTTGCATGATGGAAATGACCTCTTACAAGGCTCTGCAAATTTGTGATCTGTGATAACTAGAGCATTGCATTGAGTTATTTGGTCAATCTCCCTTAACACTGGCAAGTAAAGATACAGACGGCTCAGTTCGTGGTACGTCTTTTTTCATTGACATGTATGGTTTTACTGAAGATACATATTCCTCTATCAAAAAGATTCACAGCATCGTTTTTTTTTGCCAATTTCGATCGATCTCTTTGAAGCTAATGAACGCGTTCGAAAGTGGAGTGCCGATCATGTTTGAGAGTACAGCCAGCGGCCATCGATTTGTTCCACTTTTACAGCTGTAACAAGACAACTCTTTCCCACTGTATTCACGCCACGTATGTATGTATGTATGTTCATGAAAATAGGGTATGAATTCCATGGAACGTGAACCGCATTCAAAGTTTGCATTACACTTTGTAGACCAACATGCTTGCTTTTCTGCCGACGTTTGATACGAGGGTTGTGTTTTCGATGAACATTTGGAACAAAGAGAAATTTAAGCACTACGGAAGTTTTAGTGGAATACTCCTTATATTTTTGGCATTGTGCCCATCACAACAGACAACAAAATTTCAACCCGGATTGAATCATACATTTACCTTGATTTTTTTTTTGTACCACCGCTTGGGTTTCTTAACTACTGTTGGATTATTCATACGTAGCAACTTTTAAAGCAAAACAATAGCGAGAATTCTATACCATATCTGTAAATATAAATAAATTGTAACACAATCAGAGCGATTGAAAAAATCCGTACCATTAATCAAATATTTCCCGAAATAGAGCAAACGTAGCTGTTGAACTTTCCTGATGTCGGCTCAAAACATTGTCAAATCGAATAACTTGGTTTAGGTACTCAAATGTTTTTCCCACTCTTATCGCTCTAACTTAGCGCGACTTTTCCACTGAAACCCGCGTTAATGTTTTACATACACGATTAGACATGTACGCTTATCAGTTTATGTATAAGTATATGTACATATGCATACATATCGATGTGAAAAGTCACACATAAAGGTAAGACCCGTAAGTTTAAAAATATTTCCCAAACGAATAATAATTTTGCATCAAATTCCAGATTTTTTAGAAAGTATAGAAAGTTACGAATCGTCAAGAAGTTTTGTGAGCTTCATTTAAAAAATATGTTGAAATAATTATTGGCAACCTTTGTTTGTATGGTTTTTCAAGCAAAGAGGGAAGGGAGACTAACACGTTGGTAAGAGCTGATATACTCCTATTCCCTTGTATGCGAGCTATTCAGTCCTGAGTTTTCAATGACATCGCTGTGTTAATTTTCAGCGAAGAATTCAGCGCTAAGACCCTCACTTTGGCTATTACCAACTCTTATACTAGCTATTACCTTTTGTTAGTGGAAATTCATAAATGATTGCGATCTATTAAAGGGGTTGGGATTATTGGGATATTTTTTTGTTTGTTTTTGGAATGGCATAAAAAACGACATTCGCATGCATGTACATATAAGCATTGGCTCCACGCATGATTCCACATAGTGAAGTTATCGGTACTCTAAACCATCACAAATTTCCGTCAGTCATGGTGAAACATGATACATGGAAATAAATAAATTTTGATAATAGACCCGTTTCTTTGTACTCGAGTTGCAAAAGAACATTCCAACTCAGATACAATTTTCTTTAGTTGCAAATAAAACTCTGTTCGCTTCTCTTTTTTTATTTAGTGCTATATAAGAATGGAAAATAGTTGTGCAAACAAATTTTAGGTTGCCATTGTTATATCGGGTGTTTTTTTTAGGGGTATAGAACTTCGAATTGAAATAAAACACAAGAAAATCGTTTTAAGGTCCATCAATTTGGCTTTATTGGAAGGATAATTTTATGCCATTAATGTTTAAATATGATTTCGGGCATGTGGCCGCCGCGGCTGGCTCGAATAAAGCCAATTCTACAGGTCCAATTTTCAACCACTTTTTCGAGCATATGGGGCCGTATGTCGGCAATAACGCCACGAATGTTGGCTTCCAATTCCCCTAACGTTTCTGGTTTGTTGGCGTAGACGAGCGACTTCACATATCCCCAAAGAAAATAATCCAATACTGTCAAATCACACGATCTTGGTGGCCAATTTACAGGTCCATTCCGCGGAATTATGCGCTCATCGAATGTTTCCTTCCATAAATCGATTGTGACGTGCGCTGTGTGGCATGTAGCGCCGTCTTGTTGGAACCACAACTCATCCACATTCATGCCATCCAATTCGGGAACAAAATAGTCAGTTATCATGGCTCTATACCGGCCTCCATTAACGGTAACTGCCTCTCCAGCATTATTGCGGAAGAAGTATGGCCCAATGACTCCACCCGCCCATAGAGCACACCAAACAGTCAGTTTTTGTGGATGTAATGGCGTTTCAAGGGTCTCATGTGGATTCTCTTCACTCCAAATGCGGCAATTTTGCTTGTTGACGTAGCCATTCAACCAAAAATGAGCCTCATCACTGAACAAAATTTTGCGATGAAAATCAGCATCGAGATCAATCTCATTTTCGGCCCATACACCAAAATCACGACGCAATGCATGGTCTCGCGGCTTTAATTCTTGCACAAGCTGGATCTTGTAAGGTCGCAAGCCAAGATCTTTGCGCAAAATCTTCCATAAAGTTGATGGACAAAGCTCCAATTGCTGTGCACGGTGGCGAATCGATTCATTCGGGTCCTCTTCAACACTTTGCTCTACAGCGGCAATTGTTTCTTCGGTGCGCACTGTTCGACGTCTCTGCGGATGCGTATTATCACATAGAGTAAACGTAGTGCGAAAACGATCCATGGTTAACCGAATTAATTGCTCTGATGGACGATTATGTCGACCATAAAATTGACGGAGCTCGCGGTAAACTTCGCGAACTGAACCATTATTTTCGAAATAAATTTGCACGATTTGCAAGCGTTGTTCTTTTGTCAACCTGTTCATGATGAAATGGCAAACCAAACTAAACATAACAGTTTCATTTTAACAAATAAATTATAATTAATATTAAAATTACGTCTAGGGGTTTTAACTCATGTACAGGTTTTTCTTATGTGTAACTACAAACGTTGTGCTCCTTACAAATTATCCGAGTAGACCGCTCGTTTTTTTTCAAAAGAAAACCAAACCGATCTGCGGTGGTTACGCTTTCGTCAAATCGTCAACTCGTAAGGGCTGTATTTAATAGTAGTATAAATTAGTCGTTTCGTCCAGTTTACGTAGTCTTTTCATGGTCCAAACTGATTGCCACATATATTTAAAAATACTATGCAAATAAAAACGAATTAATTTTAATTTTTGGCCTTATTTTTTTATTAATCGTCTGTATAATTTATAGAGCTTGTGGCCAGGTTTTTTATTAGGAATAATATGAGAAAACAACAATTTTTCAAAGTGGTAGAAGTGATAGCTACTATTTTGGAGATCACCACATCTCCTCATCAGACTTCTTTTCTTTCTAGACTCTACCTGGCTTTGAAGCATGGTACACGGAGTTGCTAGGCGAGCACGCAACCACTCAGCCACGCTAACCGTGTGAAAATTGTTTGTTTTTCTCACTATTCCTATCTGCAACCATACCGCTATTAAGTGTGACTTTTCACCACTCTGTGCTTAACAGGGTGGTTGGTATTATTTGTTTTTACAAATCAATAAGCTTTTTTTTGTTCTGCTTATAGTTTTTGCTTTTTAGGTTTGCTCATCTTTTACTATAATTATTTTTATTTTTGGCCTTATTTTTTTTTAATTAAGTCTTAAACTGCAATTGCCCATGTATTTGCATCAGGCTCATTGACAATAGCAAAGTCTTTTCACTTCCCAACACCACATCTCAGGTCGGATATCATTTCACTGAGTTAGTGTTGTTGCTTTACATGCAATTTGTTATCCTATCCAGTGTTCTTTTGCAACTCGGTTACAAAGAAACGGGACTATTAAAGCAAAACACCCAGGGTCGGATTTAGATTTTTGAGGCCCAGGGCCAATGTCATGTGGAGGCCCCCAAATTTTCAATATCGTTAACATTTCGTAACACAATAAAACACCCATGTACTTTAGTATCTAATATCTTTATTGAGAATTTGACATAAAATTAATAATACACTAGTTCTAAGCAAAAGAAGCTTTGCGAGATTTCTTATCCGCAAAAGAGGTGATAAGCTCATCAAAATCTAAACTGCGAAGAATATCATACTCTGAACTAAGAAGAATGAGATTCACAAGTCGATTTTGAGCCATACTTGCTCGCAGTCTGTTTTTGACAAGTTTTAATTTAGAAAAAGATCTTTCTCCACTGCAATTTGTGACCATCATCGACAAATAAATACGGAGAGCTATTTCTGCATTACAAAAAGTAGACTGAAGGTTATTTTGTACAATGATTCGATACAAGAAAAGTTCCACTGATTCATCATCCTTTTTCGTATAACGCTCTGAAAAAGCAGCATGGTGCTCCAATTCGTTTGCTAAATTAGGCTCTAGATCTGCAGGATAGAAATTCACTAGCTTTTTAGCACTTTCTTGAATCTGAGAAGGTTTCATGCCCCGTAATTCGGCTAAGAAACCAAATCTTTGATAAACAGTTTCATACCCAGCAATACGTTCTCCTAAAGACATGATTAGCTGGCCAACAACAGGCAGAAAAGATGTAGTTCGAAATTTGTCTTTCGACGTCAATTCGACAGCAGGAGTTTTTCCATGATCAACGGGCCCTAGTCGCACATTTATCGATCGAACACGAACATACTCATACTCTTGACAACCAGACAGTTCTTTTCCTGCAGTTTCATATGATTCGAATGCGTCCCTTTTTGATTTAACAAACGATTTCAAAGACTTAACGGAATTCAAAGCTGTCGACAGGATCATCGTAGAACTTTGTAAATATTTGCTCGTTGAGTTGAATCTTTCTAAGATATCATGCCAAAACTGAGTGTAAATGCCTGTTTCTAGTCGAGACATATTTTGAAGTTGACCACGAGCTTGAACTATAGCTACACTTTTTTGTTCAACGTCGTTGCAAATTTCTCGAAGTGCATTTCCAATAGATTTATATCCGTGGAGAAGTGCTTTAACAGCATCATCGCGACATGACCAACGAGTATCACTCAAGTTTTTGAGAGTATAAAATGGTTTTCCTGTATTCGCAGCCAAAAAGTGTTTCGTCAATATTTCATAACGTGCCGTTGATCCAGTGAAAAAAACGAAAAGTTCTTCAACAAAACTGAAGAAAAGAACTGCTGCTTGACAAGACTTTGCGGCTGATAGACCTACTAAGTTGAGTGAATGACCAAGACAAGGGTTGAATATCGCGAAACGATTTTTTTCCAGAATAACAGCTTGCATACCGTTATCCTTGCCACTCATGTTTGGCGCATTGTCATAGGACTGACTTCGACAATTCTGTATATCGATGTCTTGTTTTTCAAGAAAATCAAAAAGAGCTTTTGCCATTTCTCTGCCTTTATGGCCGCAATTTGGAATAAAAGTCACGAATCGTTCTACTGGATTCATATGCTCTACATATCTTAAAATTACAGTCAGTTGATCGATGTGACCTAAATCAGGCGTAGAATCTACTGAAATGGAATAATATTTCGAATTTTTAGTGCGTCTTGTGATTTCAGCTAATACTTCCGCAGCCATGAGATCGATAAGTTCTTCATATATCGTTGAAGACAAATAGTTGATGTGACCGCTCCCTTTATTTCCATGCTTTTCCATATGAGCAGCAAGAAAAGGATCGAATTGCGAAATGAGTTCCATAGTACCAAGGAAGTTACCATTGTTGGGCGAACCAATGGTTTCATTAAAACCTCGAAATGCAAGACCACGCTCTGCGAGAAATTTAATGGTACTTATTATCCTTTTAAGAACTTCTTCAGCAGCCTGTAATTTATAATGTCAATCGTTTATTCAAGTGTCCGAAAATAAAGATAATAATAATAATAATAATAATAATAATAATAATAATAATAATGATAATAATAATGATAATAATAATGATAATAATAATGATTATAATAATAATGACAACAACAATAATAATAACAATGATATCAAAAAGAAAAGTTGAAGATTTTCACCTGTTCGTTTAATTTGATATTAATTTGAGCCAACTCATTTGAACGTGATGAAAAAGCTACTAGCGAGTCTAGGTGCATTGGAGAAGATTCATGTTGCAATAGACGTTCCGGGGCATGTTTCCAGTCACAATAACCTTCTCCAGAGAGATTATAATTCCGTCCTGTTGCAAATAGTTTGCAGTAGAAGCAATATATTTTTCCCGTAAATGGAGAAAAACACAACCATGAGCGATAAAACAATTCTTTGTTCTGATGCGTTCGATAGAAAATACTTTTTGTACATTTTCTAGTGCTTTCTGTCGAATCTGGTCGTGTTTGAGGAATGGAGCATTCGAGAAAGAGTTTCTCGTCACAATTTTGCAATTCTGTTGTTCCTCTCTCAATCCAATAATTAATCATATCATTTGAGAAAGGCACTGTCCAACGACCGATATCCGGTTTGAAATTCGAATTATCTAGAATATTCGTTTGCTCTCCAACAATTTCATGTTCTTCTACAAGTTTGATACATCCAGAAACAGAAGCAGGTTCCGAGGGAGAAGCAGGCTTATTTACGTTTTTATCTTTGGACTGCTCGCAAACAGTAAAAAAATTGCTCAGTTTTGGAGTTTTAGCGAGTACTTGTTCTAACTTTTCTGCTTTATCTGCAGCTACTTTTCTTTTTTCAGACCCGCTCGCAAAATTACGCACATATTTGTGCCTGTCTTCTTTTCTGTCAGACATTCTGGACTTGATAGTTCCCTAAAAATGTAGTTATTACATATATATGGGCAATTTCAATAGTATTAAACAAAATCAACTCTGAAAGAACAGTTGCAGAAATTTGCATACAATTTTCGGCATATTATTTTTGTATGTTATACATGAAACAAGCGCACAATTACACATTGTATATTCTACAGAATTAGTTTAAGGCCAGATGGAAGGTCAAATCTACAATTGTTGAAAGTTTATTAACATAAAAGATATAACTATAGATGCTTCAATTTTCGGTTCCCCCCATTTTAAATACTTTGTTTTGACATATTTTGACGATTTCTAAAAAAACCATCCAAAAAAGATCGATTTTCTGAAGGGCCGCTATTCTGCATAATTACCAAATTCTCTAGTCACTTTTCAAGTGCGTGTTCCCGAAATATTCGATGCTATTTGTTCTGCACAATGGACTTGTAATCACAATATTCGCATAAAAAGTTTTTTTATTGTTATCCGGAATACAGCTGAGTCCTTAAGAACTGTCGTCGACCCGCTGGCGAATTTAACGCAAGTGTACAAATTTGTGGCAATGGCAATATATCAATGGTATACTTGGTACACTTGGTTTATTTCTATAATTATTCAAAGTTAAAATAAAGTTACAATATTTGATAGAGTTACTTACCGCAGTGTGTCCTTCACCTACTCTTCTTGGTCGACGACTAAATTTAAATTCTAATACATATGTGTTTTATGCTTACCGATTAGCAATTATTCGAAATAAGCCACAACAACAAACATATGATCAGAAGAGAAAAAGGGTGGTTGACACATAGCAGTATGTATATGCACAAACCGCAAACTCCGAAATTATATGTATGTATATACTAAATCGAACTCTCAAATCCCTTGCATATGTACACATAAAAGTAAACGAAGATCAAACAAAGGGAAAAAGGCGATACTGCATCGCCCGTTACCTACTCACAACAGCACAAATTAGTACATATGCAAGAGATGACTATGACAAATAAATATACACATATGTACAAGCGAAAGATTTTGGTTTCATACCAGCGAACATTTTGGTCGGGTTTCGACTTACATAAATATACAAGTTTGAATTACACTGAATTAGCTCTATACAAAAATAAGTTGAATCGTAATAATTAGAAATGAAAATATGAAGGGCGGGAGTTCACAACAAGAACCAATGCTAAATTCAGGATTTCTTTCTTAAAATTTGTGACTTACTGAAATCTGAAAATTGCTTTTTGTGTCAGGAAAATTTGTTATGAATGTTATTTGAAAATTCAGTAAAAATAGTATAGAAAAGAGCCTAGCGCCGTAACCATCTCAATATGGCAAAGCTGAACTAGCAGCACAAGCTGTTTTAATTAATCAGTGATATTGTGTCCAATGGGAAATGTATTTCATTCAGATTACAAGTCACTGCAAACGCGTGGTTTCCTTTTCTACAATTTTTGAATTCATCCGATTTTTATTGTGAATAATATTTTTTTTTTTTTTGTTCGTGGTGGAGGCCCAGGGCCATGGCCCCTTTGGTCCCTCGGTAAATCCGGCCCTGAAAACACCCATGGCGGCATGCGAGCAGGGCAAATTGCGTTGCTCCCGTTTGCATGCATACCTCATTTTACCAAACCAAGAAAACAAGCAAAAACAAACTAAATAATTAATTGGAATTTTATAATTTGGTATCTGATGAAACCAGTGGCCAGTAAGTCATGCACAGTTGCATGTAAACTGTTTGAGGGTGGTAATCCAGATGGTTGTGTGTCAAACTGTCTCACTATCACCAGCTAATTGATGTGGTAACCACGTAGATATATATAGGTATATATATATATATTATAAATGGAGCATAATTTTCAAGAAAATTAAGGAAGAAGAGGAATGAAAGAAGAAACGGTAGAAGGCCGAGCACAACGCCAATCGCTATCCCCGAAACTCCCATCTCTGTCGTTTACTTTCTAAGTCTTAAAAATAAAGTGCATTTGAGAAAAAGCCACGTCTATATCATTTCATTGATTTGTTATCTCTTTCTCACACTCTAGCTTGCACTTCGGCAAGCAATGGCCCACCTCCGAGTGTATTTCTCCCAAGAAAAAACTTCTCCAAAAATCATTTTGCTGTACGGAGTTGCAGATCCCTCAATTCGGGTTACAAAATCAAAAAGCACACCCCAAATTGTAGTAGAAGTTCGGCCAAGCTTCAGCTACGATGAAGCGCCAAAATATTATTATCTATACTTATATACCACCTTTTACCCGCGGCTTCGCTTGCATGGCATTCCGCTTAACGTTTTGAGTTCGAATGTAACAAAAAAGGAAATTCATAATTTCACCAAAATTTTGTCTCAATTCATTTTTAGTCTTGCTTTCTCATTTTTTATTAGCTAAAAAAATCTATCCCTATTTCGTAATTGCCAATTATGGTTGGCCGCGGAAAATTGCTTGTCATTGGCAACTGCGAAGGGTGCCATTCGGGTTTAATAAAACCTAATATATTGTTAGAAATACACAAAGTAATCAAACTATGCTGACATTAAGAATTCTTATTTCCATGATTACATTTTCTTTAGTCTACTTCTTTTGAATTCCACGATGTATATTTCCTTTAACTTAATAATTTAATTTCATTTACTTTTTTAAGTGGACACCTATCCAAGTTATTTTCAAAATAAAGGTTTCTTAAAACTCTTTCATACAAGACTCATATCTCAATATTTGATTTAACTTATTTCAATTTTAATTGATGTTTTAAACCCTCTCCAAAAATATTTGTGAAATTTAGTATTTTCATTATTTAATATAACTAAATTTACCTAAATTATAATAATATATATGTATATATATATATATATGTATGTGAAAATTATATAAAAATATATACATATGTATGTGAAAAATTCATTACTAATATGTCCAGTCGTCGAGGACAACATGTGCACATATATGTTATTGTGAAGTGAATGGAAGTAGATGTGTTTTGAGTAAGCTGGTGAAAAATGTTGCAAAAGTTGATAAATATAAAATAATGCTCATAGCCACGCATTTTAAAAACAAGCAAAAAAATATACATGTAATAAAAATGTCAAATGGCAATTTGAACACAACAATATCTACATGCGGCGAATGTGAAAAGCCCTTGCCAGCCAATGGTGAATATGCTACTTGTGGAGTAAAAACAATCTGACTCCACATACTTAACCATGGACTCTGACCGACGTAGAGGGCACGTCAAAGCAATTATCTACAAAATCAAAGCCTTCTCCGATATTGTTATCCCCAGCAGTTCTGCACGTGAAAAAAAACAAAAAAACTGACAGCAATGACGAATTTAACCGTATTATTGTACAATCTGATATATGTGATCTAAAAACAGACCAAACCACTTAAAACGTCTGGTTGAAGATATGATCACAAACACAAAAATGGAATTAAAAAATACAACCTTCATGTTTAAAGCAAAATGTCAGAATTGACGAAGCGAATTGGCGATCTTCATGAATAATGCAATACAAAAGATGTTCGTATATCAGCACTGGAATAAGTAAGCGCTATAACCGCTTAAGCGATTTCGGTCGAACTTCTCCAGCAATTTGTGGTGTGCGTCCTTATGTTGTAACACAAATTGAGGGGCCTACAGTTTTACGCCGACTCCGAACGGCGAGTGTTTTTTTGTTGTGATAAGTTTTTTTTATGGCAGAAATACACTCGGAGATTTGTTATTGTCTGCCGAGGGGCGACAGCTAATAGAAAAAACTTTTCTATAATTTTTAATGCTACTTGCCCTGGCCAGGACCCACCGAATGAAGCGCGCACACGCTACACACTCGGCTACAGCGGCCATCTTACTCTAACATGAAATTATTTTTACACACACACATTTTTTCAATATCACAAACTCACATAATTTTAAGATACATATTTGATGATGAGCAACGTTTTAGGAAACATATTCCAATCGTGCGCAGAAATTGATACAACTAACCAGCTTCTGAAGATATGTTCTGTACTGCATTTGTTTAAATATACGTTCTTTAAAAAAAAACTTTAACGTATTCCGAGTAGAAATTGATAAACTAATTGATAGCATTGATTTATTGGTACTAGTTGAAGCAAATATCACGAATGATGAGCAAAGTCTATTTTGTATAAATGGGTTTAACGTAGAGCGGGGGAGGGATTGCAGGATAATGGAAAGAGAACTTTTGTCATGAACGCATTTCTTGCAATGTAAATTCGTTTGAGACTATCGAAATAAAAATGGTATACAACAAAAACAGTATAGCATGCTCATTGCTCGCTATATACAGCTTGAGAGTATACTGGAAATGGCAAATTGATACTAATAATAAAAATACAAATCTGTACCTAGACATGCTGTCGTCATGCGGAATGCAAATAGTAATAAATGAATATACGGGAGTTGATATAAAGAGAGGCACACAGTCCGCTGACATATTAGCAGGAGTTATACAAACAAACATAACATACCATTACTCTTTAATATATATATAGCATTGCTTTTAATGAGCATACGAAAGTCGAACAACCAGTTATTACTAAAATAAGCCACACAAAGTTTATTGCACTGATGTAGATGAGATGTGAGAAAAGTTACAACTCGCGTTTAAGTGTGCATATGAAAACCCAGATGTTACCATAACAATAGTACACGGACAAAAACGACCAAATGGATGACAAATGAACTAAAAACTTAATGTGATAACAGGTATAGTTTATATAGAAAATGGAAAGCAAAACCAAAAGACAAAAAAATATAAACAGATTACAAGAAATTCAGAAATTATGTCAATGAAGAAGTACAGAGAACTCGATACAATTACTACCAATCCAAATTTTCAGAGTACAAGCAGGATATAAGAAAAACTTGGCAGCTAATAAACGACATTGTTGGTCGTAAGAGAATCAGTCCAGACGAACACGTAGTGCATAGCTTTCAAAATGAAAGTATTTACAAAAACCGTATGTGATAATTTTGCAACAATATTTAGCAGGGATATAAATAATCTAATTCTGCGATATTATATCCATAAATATATCAGAACTTAAGATACCCAACTCAATATACATTATGGTAACCAATGACATCGAGATATTGACAATCAGACAAAGCCTTGACGAAAGTAAGGGTTCTGGATTTGACGGAATTCGACCAAAAGATCTCAGAATAATAGCGCTTGTGATAACCCCTGTAATAGCAACCTTAGCCTTACTCAGTTCACAGTACCGAAATCATTAAATTTATCTGTCATAAGATATATTTTCAAAACCGGAATCAAATCTGACCATCTGTTAAGGACGTGGTGACTTAGGGTCCATAATTCCTCGTGAATTCTGGAAACGGGGATCTAAAAGCGGGAGCCGATCCTGTTAGACAAATATGTAATTACCTGTTTTTCAATTCAATTGTGTGCACACACACTGATATATTAAAAAAAAAACCTATGTTTGTATGTAAGTCGCCGTTTATTGCTGTAAAAAAGGTCTAGAACGTTGTTTGTAGTGGTGCTGTCAGGTTTAACGACTGCATGGTGGGGCAGGTAGTGATGAGCTGCGATGGTCCGTGAATCCCTAAGACTTATGTTTTCGGGCAATTTGGGCTGAAATGGTAATGCCACCACATACCGCCCTTGGTCATTCCTCATAGTTGTCTCCGCTTAATGTTGCTCGCAAAACGTATCCTCCGGACTGAGCTGCTTCTTATTCGGGACTTACACAAGCTCCAAAAGCCGAGTTAGCTGAGAACTTGAAATTTCCGCAAGTAGAGAAACACATGAGTCCGGATTCTTTGCTGCAGACGAGGGGCTATCACGATCCCACCAAATACTGTCTCCTGTGCCAGAAGAGAGCCCAAAAAATTTCTTTCAATTCGAATCTGGGGCTTGACAGGAGAACCGATATATAACACAGTTGGTATTATCGCATTTATTCCACAGCTTCGAATGTCAGCTGGTCGTGCCGTAAGATTAAGACGTCTCTGCAGCCGCTCCGTGATAAAAGTTCCTTCTGACCCTGAATCAAGAAGGTCTCTAACCTCATAGTGTACTGCTAAGTAACCAATGTATATCATGGCCATACCCAAGAAAACGTTTTTGGCACGTGCGGCGAACAAAGCATTCACATTGTCGGAGGGAGCTGGGGGTGAGGCATTCGAGCCTGTTCGACTTTTGTAGATGGACGGTGATTGCCACTCATGCTTTCAAAGAATGGGAAAGTTCTGGGAACAACCTGCAAGCTGATTGTGTCATTTGACTGTGATGGACCGATATTTTCCTTTCGTTTGTCGCTGCTGATGCACAACTTGGTGCTGCCCTAGCTTCTCGTGAACTTGGGATATCAGATACCGTTTCCAAAGTCCGGAACCTGCTCGAGAAGTAATTGTCTAAATCTTCCCACCTTGGGATATCAGACTTGTGAACAATTCCCTGTTCCACCAAAGCTAATGTAGTGTCCAGCAATCTGCTCGAGGCCAAAGAGACAAAAATAGATTTTTATCTCGGTGCCGCGTTCGACTGCTACCGTAGGCAAGTTGAACAAGATCTTTAGCTGACTATTCACTATGACTCGTTTGTTTTTGTATCTATCCGAAAGATTTTGCCACGCAATAGGAACCCCGTCATGGGTCAAGGAGCATTTCTTTACGATGTCCCTGGCTTCACCACGAGTCTTCTGATTGAGATGGTTTAATTTTTCCACCGGACCAAAATGCGAATTATTGACGTAAATGGCTGTAAATAAATCCCGAAAAGAGGGCCATGCCATATAATCCCCATAAAATATTTCCGTATCGCACGGAGGTAGATTAACGTTTGAGCGCAGATTTAGCTCAGGATCGCGGTTTGGAGGTATTACCGTTGATGAACTTTGCTTAACAAAGGTCAGATTGTGGGTGGTTTCACACATCAACGCAACACACGTCTGGTATATCAATCCTGAGGCCCACACTTCGCTAAATTCGTGGCCGCGTGACTTGACTCGTCTTCAGACAAATCCCGTGAGAGGCTGTCAAAAGATTATCTTACCTTTGACCATAAAGCTTTGAGTTCCTCTCTTTGAATTTCAAGAGAAAATACGGAATGGCTTGCCCCTGGAGTTCTGTTATACCTTTCCTCAAACTCCAACAGAGCATTACAGGCGCGTGAAAAATCGTTTGCGTGCGCCAATTTTAGCGCCTATTATTTATTGGCACTCGTTGCCAGCGCTCACTGCCCTACCTTTAGGGACTTTTACCCAAATCACTTTGCTGCCCTGCTATTTAGAGACTTTCACTGCCTTTTCGGCTTTGAAATAAATTGTACCGCCTTTAATTTATTGGCACCCGTTGTCAGCGCTCACTGTCCTACCTTTAGGGACTTTCACCGCAATCACTTTGCTGCACAGCTATTCAAGGACTTTCTTTTGCACTTTAAATAAATTTATGCGAAATTGATTATTGGCTTTCGTTGCCAGCGCTCACTGCCCTACCTTCTACCCTTAGGGTCTTTTACATATTTTTTGCTATTCAGGGACTTTAACTTATTTAACTTTAACACAGCGCCTTTTATTTCGCGGCGATTTGTTTCACTGATATGCAGAGACTTACACTTTTTTTAAAACACTGCCTATGGGCTGAAATAGATCTTGGGGTTATCAAATATGATCTTACCAGGTTTTGGTTTTTGATACTTTTGCTGCTGCCGCTGGGAGGGCACTTTCCTTGTTGGGTGCTCTTCTAGACTTGGGTGCTCTGCTAGCCTCGGGGAGTAGCATATTTGGCCTTGTGGGACTTGGCGAGAGTTGATTGATATAAAATAAAAAGATAGATTGAAAAAAGAATAATTATTGTCTTGAGGATCCGGCTCGAAAAACCATGTTAAGGATGGGGTGACTGCACACACACTGACAAATTAAAAAAACCCTTGTTGGTATGTAAGTTGCCGTTTATTGCTGTAAAAAAGATCTAGAGCGTTGTACTCACAAGAAGGTTGTTACTCACCTGAGATGCCGCTGTAAGAAAAGGAAGACCTTTTGCTGGTCGCCGGGCGCCTTTATAGCCCCACATCTGGAACGGGCTCAAACACACAGGACTCGTGCAAAATCAAAGCAAGTAACTAGTCCTTTCAGCGATTAGCTTTCAGCGACATCTCGTTGTGACAATTTTCTCATACGACTAATTGCGGACCTTAACACTATCCTCCCGGTTATTGAAGAAAGTATGGAAGAAATTATTGTCAGTCGGTTAACTGAATTTATAACAAAATATGAAACAATTGATCAAAGGCAATGTAGGTTTTAAAAATATAAGAACATCATTCAACTACTAGGTAGATTCGCTGGCAAAATTAAAAAGCAATTGGGGAAGCAGTACCATACTTTAACTCTGGTTATAGACTTTAGTAAAGCATTTGGCACTTTATCGCATACAAAATTGCTGCAAGCGTTAGATAATGCCGGGATAAGAGAGGATTGTCTTAAATGGCTTGCAAGCTACCCAGAATGAAGGAAATATAGAGTTTAAGTACGAAGTGAATAAAGGAATCACACAACAAAGTTTTATTGAGTTCCTCAAAGGTATAAATTAGGGCCAGTTTTGTATATTATATATGAAAATAGCAGGCTTAATGCTCTTAATAACTATGAAGTCTTTGCTTAGGCCGATGACAGTGCAATTGTGGTGCCACACAGAGACTTCCACACTGCAATAAAAGTAACGCAAAGAAAACAAGACTTAATAGCTAAATGGTCGCACGGAAATGGACTAGCAATAAATGCCAACAAGACGAAATTAATGCTTAAGTTGCTTGACGTTAAGTCGACGATGGAACCACATTTAAGATACCGATTGCTCATAAACATGCAACACGAAGGTCGAAAAACGAATCTGGAGTATAGGCTAGTAGTGGCTATAACACAGTACGACAGTGGTTGGTACACATGAGAAATGTTAACAGAATATAAGAAAAGGACCGTGGAGGTTCATTTCTAATGTAATACTTTTATTTTATTAATATTTCATTTTTTAATTTTTTTTCACTGGAAGTGAACCTCCACGGCCCTTTGAATTTTCTCAAAATTCTGACGTGCTATGTCTTGTCGTACTGTGTAATAACTAATTCGCTATCAGTATTGACCCCAAGACTTTTCAATGAACACCTACCTAACACATCCAACGGAAAATATTTAATAAAAAATTATATCAAAAGCTTATTGTAACAAATTTCTAAAAAAATGGGTAATCGAATGTTAAAAAATATTGAAAATGGTTTTTAAATTGAAATTAAGACAGAAAAATTGTATGAATCTTCACATATAGATATGCTAGAATATATGTAAATGTCTATAAACCTGCAGATAAGTATTGTTGCTTCGCGGGTTGCATTTGAGTATTCTAAATTTTATTGTAAACGAATATCGAATAATAAACGAATTACAAATTACGAATTACGACTATATGATTTACCTTCTTTATCTAATTGACTATAACCTGTTTTACAACAATTTTGAAAATATGCCCTATATATTAACCCATCTATAAGACAATGTGCAAAATTTTATACAAATCCGTCGAACATTCTGACACATAAATATTGGTAGAATTTATCTTACCCAAAATTTCTTTCATTTTCGAAACGTTGTAACTATTTTACGAACAACTTTCAAAGAATGTTTGTGTAAATATATATATATATATATATATATATATACATATATATACATATATATACATATGTTCGTTTACGTGAAATATACTAATTTTTATGTAATTTTCAAACATTTAGCAACCCCTCACAGTTTTTTCGGGACTAAGTTTTCCTAAGCTTCTGCCAGCTCAAAACAATATTGTAGGCTTCATTTATCTTTTGAAGTTAGTTCAATTTAAATCCTGTTAACAGGTTGGAACCCTTCTCGAAAGAGTTTCCTTAAACGTTTTTCACTTGACACCAGTAAAGTAAAATTTCCATTTAAGCAAGTGCAACCTTCTTTGAAAGGATTTGGGAAATGAATCTTTATTAAGTCGATTTCATTTGGCACCCATAATGCAGTATTTGATTTCATTCATTTTTTAATTGAATGTGGTTTTTTAAATAGGTTGTGTTTTGGTAACCTATATAACGGACTATATACTTATACGCCAAATCTATTCAGGCGTTATTTATTTAATTGACTATAACTTTTTTCACAGGTGGCTACTCTCCATATAATATAGCATATGTTATTGCGTAGGAGGTAGGCTATATGTGTTTTAAATTTTGTGCAAAGGTAATAACATATTCATTCACAAACACACAAACTTTCACATTTATAATTTAAGTAGTAGTTTTTTTAGTAGACTTATAGACTTATTAATACACTTAGGCAGTTTTTGTGGTACTAAAAGAGTATCCCTTTCATGCTGATGCGATAGCGTTGAGGCAAAAATAGTTTATAAAACAAGTCTGAAAAACAACAACACTGCATCTTTTTTTATTAACTCCTTAACCTTTCCAACCTCAAGAAAAGCGGAAACCCCATAAAAAAAAAATCAAGAAATTTTATTGTGTTAAATTTTCTTCAAGCATTATTCAGTTCGAATTTAGGTATTCTTTTTTACTATACTTTTTAATAAAATTTTAGTCCAGCAACATTAAAGCGGCAAAAACGGTCAATTGCAGAACTAGTTGTAAAATCGACTGTTGTTGTTGTAGCGGTTATCACATTGTCGTCGAACTCATCTAGGGGGAGGCCCAGGAAACGTGCAGTTTCGACAGGGTTGGACCAGAGGAAGAGGGGGGTTAGATGAGTGGGTTTGAGAGGGCATGTGAATAGGTGATTGGTATCGTGCGGAGAATCTCCACATGCCGGACATGTATTGGGTATGTCAGGGTTGATTCTAGATAGGGAGTTGAGCCTACTATAGAATCCAGATCGTAATTGTGCCAGAGTGACGCGGGACTCACGGGCCAGCAGGGACTCCTCATCTGCTACAGGTGGTGGTTGGGCCCCGATAACTGCATTTGCCTGGCGAAAGTCAATGGTGGTAGTGACTGTCTCTCTGTGGATGTTGCTTAGGACCCGCCGGTACGCCTCCGGATCCAGCGGTTGCGTTATGAGTGGCTGGATCTCGTCCTTTAGTTCTAAAAGATGCCTTCTGATGTGCCTGGGGGGTAGCTGCACTGCAAGCAGATGCCCCAAACGGTGACACCCAGAAAGGAACTGCTTGCTGAGCATGAGGTTGTGCTCCTTAACGCGGAGCACATTGACCTCTTGGTGGAGATGTTCCTCAGGCGACATCAGCAGGCATCCTGTCACCGTGCAGAGTGCGGCGTTCTGGCAGGTCTGCAGATTCATCCACTGCGCCCTGCTGATTCCTGGCGACCACACTGGCGCAGCATAGTTTGTTACCGGTCGGCCAATCGCCTTGTATGTTGCCAACAACGTTACTTTGTCTTTGCCCCGAGAACTGCCGGCGAACGACTTGAGGACATTGTTGCGGATCTGTACTCTATTGGTGATTGCGGTAGTGTGCGCGGAGGTGACGAAAGTCACCCCAGAGATTTTCAGGTGATTTACCGTCGGAATGGGGGTGCCATCAATGTGGATGTTGAGATCCAGCCTGACATCATTCGTCCAGGATCGCCAAGGACTTAGCAGGGGACAGCGCCAGGTTTCTGCTAGTAAAGAGACGGGCAAGGTCGGAGAGATATCCGTTCACCTTCGAACACAGGTCGTCCATTACATTTCCGATTGCCATTATCGAGCAATCATCGGCATAGGAGACTATTGTGACTCCCTCTGGCGGTTAAGGGAGCTTGGAGATATCATGATTAAACAAGAGTGGAGACAAGACGCCTCCCTGCGGTACCCCTTGTTTAATCCTCCATAGTTTAGATGATTTGTTTCTGAACCATACCGATGATTGACGACCACACAGGTAGTTCGCGGTCCACCGTTTCAGTCCCTGCGGGAGAGTCGATGCATCCACGTCAGCTAGTAGCGTGGAGTGGTTGACGGCGTGAAAAGCTTTAGACAGGTCCAACGCTACTAGGACGGTTCTCTCGCAGGGGTGGTTTTGGTGCGGTTCACCTGTGTGTTTATGGCATTAAGTGCTGTTGTTGTGCTGTGCACTTTCCGGAAGCCATGTTGATACTTAGCCAATCCTAGGTGGTATGTGTAATACGGGAGGAAAAGGGCCTCAAGTGTCTTTACCACTGGCGAAAGCAGGGAAATCCTCCGATAGGAATGACCCTTGGATAAGGACTTCACGGTGGACCAGAGCTTACCAACACCCGTGATTAGGTTACAGGACTTCAAATGCTCCTCCCACTGGTTCCGCTAATTTTGGTCAACCAGCCTCCGAATCTCCACATCCAAATCCCTTATTGAGATTGCGAGGATCGGAGTGGCGAAAGCGGTCACGCTCATTTGCTAGAGCAGCCGCTTCAGCCGGGAAATTGGTACGGATGTCGGGGATCCTCCCAGGCGGGATGAAGCGTGCCGCAGCAGACGCAACCACCTTGCGGAACTTCTGTTCGCCTTTGCGAACGTCAGTGGGTGTGGGAAGAGATCTGAAGGCATTTTCAGTTAACTCCGCGAACCTGACCCAGTCAGCCTTTTTAAAGTTGATATAGGTCCGGTGGCTCGCGAGAACAAAATCAGCAGGTCTATCAATCGAGATGATTATGGGTAGGTAGTCTGATGCAAGCGATAGCATATACCGCCACGTTATGCTATTTATCAGACCTGTGCTAGCTATTGTTAGGTCAGGCGAGCTGCTGTAACTACCCATAATCCTGGTGGGGGCATCATCATTCATCGTGCAGAATGTCGAATCGTCGGTTCTCACCTCTGAGGAGCGCACCTATGTCAGGGTGATATCCTGCCGGGCAGCAGGTGATAGGTGGTATATAAATATTGAATATTTCGAGCTTGACATTCTAAGGTAGTGTCCCTGCGGTCGATGTCTTCTTCAATAAGACGATACTGCATAGTGTGATGGGTGATGAATGCTAAACCACCAATATTACCTCGCTCGTGATCCTTAAGATGCACATTGAAGCCCTTGCAACTCAACAAGGTTGAGTTGCTATGCAATTTCGTTTCCTGGATCGCAGCTATTGACTGATTATGCCGACTCATAAAGTCGGTTATCTCCTCAATCTTGCCCTGCAGCCCATTGCAGTTCACCTGAAGGAGTCTCGTTTGCCTCGGGAGAGTCGTCGCGGAGAGAGGTGTGAGAGAAGGGGGATGTTGTCCTACTGGTCCCTGCTGCACATGCATTGGCACATTGGGCTGCCTTGAGGTGTTGTTCGGCAGCGCCTCCACGGAGGTGTGCGGTTGCAAGGCTCTACAGCAGGGAGCCAGGTAGTCACCTGACCATTCACGTGTGGTGCGCAGACCAGAACATACACGGAAGTGTCACCAGCCTTGGCACGATGTTGTTGTGTGCTCCTATGAACCGTAGAGGTTCTGCCGGTGCTAAGCACCGATGCACTTGGTGGAGCTAAGGGGGCCGTAGAGGCTATGGGCGCCGTAGGGCGCGAACAACATGGGGCCACATAATTTGTGGACCACTCCATACGGGTCCTAAGGCCTGAGGAGACCTTAAGATGGCTCCATCCGTCGCACGAATTACACCTTGCCGAAGTGGAGTTCGGATGGAGCTTTTTCTGGCAAACGCAGCAAAAATAGGTTTCTGGTCCAGGGTTAGATCGCCGAAACAACAGTCCTTGGCCGGGCAAAACCCGGGTCTTTCCGGTACGTAGAACCGACTGTCGTGGGAATGTTGTAAAACCTACTCATCATCTTCTAAAATAAATTATACAGACGATTCATAAAAAATAAGGCCAAAAATAAAAATAAATCTCTCTTCGTTTGATTATTTATTGCTGCTCTGCTTATTCTATTGCTTACTATCACGCTGCAATTTTAAGCATCTAAATTACTTACCCACTGCTATTTAACGAAACAATTAAAAAAAATCGTAAGAATCTTGAGAGGTGGCAACTGAGCTTTACAAAAAACCGCCCTGCGAAGTACATTGCCCATTCACACGTTGACTGAATGAAGACTGGTTTCGCTCTGTTCAACTGTATGTACACGTACCCCAGCGCTTTGTTTTTTTGTTTTACGTAAGTAATGAATATGTGGAATTTGGTGATTTTATTATGAATAAAGGAAACACAATTTTTAATTGAAATATTTCTATTTTAATACTGTTTACTTGGCTTGAAGTGGCTCACTTTCAACGGCAAAATGTAGTTCTAGCTCAATTTTAGTGTATGAGCAAATTACGATGAAACTAAGTAATTTTGCTTTGTAAAATCTGTCAATAAACTAAGATGAAATGAGGTATTTTATCATAAATCAAGAACGAAATCAGGAACCAATAACGTCTGCTCTAAATTTTATCGATAATAATCGAAAAATGTGTTCTCCTATAACCATATATCCATACATCAAAATGGATTTTCAAATATTAGCTTCACTCAACTGTTTGTTAATTTTTATTGCCTTTAGAAGCTTTCTTTCGCTATCTTAAATTTAAAAAAGATATAAAAAAAATATGAATATATTAAAAATTTACACAATCTCTTACCTTTTTACCTTTGATCAAAGAATTAAGAAAACCCCGCGCCTACAGAGCTGTCGAGATAAATTAGGAATGGCGAGTGTGGTCGCACTTGGTTTATTCAAAGTAATTTGGACGTTGTAGTGTGGTCGGCATATTAGAGTGGTTTTGTATTACACTGATGTAATGCAGAGCTGGAGTCCTACCCTAGCATATCGAAATGTTAATTTGGCCACTTTTACTTAATACATTTGGGATACTTTTGGAGTACTCTCTGCATCTAATGGAGTACCCAATATTTTTTAGGGTTCGTGTTTACGCATAAACGCAGCCGAAAAATCAGGGGGCCAGTGTTGCCGTGTCGAATTTTCAGAAAATCTCAAAAAAGGGGAATTAAAAACAGTGACTACCAATTTTAATTGCTTTTACGAAATTCCATACATAATTGTATCAGTGTTAAAGGACTTTAATAAACTCCAATAACGACTTCAGCCAACTTGAATATGAGCAGAGATTAATGCCACTCTGTTTGTACAAAATTCCACGGGCACGTGTTGTGCAAAGAGACGCGACTTAACTTTTGCGTCTGCATTTAAATGTGCGAGGGTGTGGCTGAATACAATAAATGATGCTAATGGCAAGGCAAAATCTTAGCCTTTTGTTAAACAGAAGCAGACGAATTAGAAAAATATGCAATATACATATGCTTTACTTTTCATTATTTTTTACACTTTATTGGAAATAACTTAAAATAACAAGATTATTCAATACATATGTAAATAAGAAATATATTCATGCATATATACATACATGTGTACATGCATATGTACATATATCTAGTTATTAATTTCCAAACACATAAATACTCGTATACACGTACATATATTTTCCCCTGATATATGTGAATGTTTGGATATTGAGGTCTAAAGGACAAAACATGGGATCTTAAATTCATACATGATACAAACAGTATAAGGTAAAACTCATGGTGGAATGATAACAAGTTGTAGTCAGTACCTTAACCTAACTTTTCTGGTAGCT